>OY747100.1:20000000-25985000 GCA_963556455.1 Epiblema foenella
TGACATTTTCCTGAATTAATAGGGTTGGAACCGGTACACATCTGTGTACGGAACCCTCGGTGCGCGAGTCCGACTCGCGCTTGACCGGTTTTTTTCCTTTTGAGGTACGGAACCCTGAAATGTAATAGGTACATATATAACTTTGTGTGAAAACACACGTACACGCACTCACCTGCACGTACTTAAATATTTTTCTTTTGAATTGATTCATGATAACTCTGGGATGAGGTGTCAAAGCGGCCCCGGGATTCTTAGAGCACAACCGAGTAAACGCTAGGAGGATGATGAGTTCTCATGAGAATCATCAATCACACCTGGCCATATAGTGGCAATTACCGCACGCTACGCGCGGAAAAACACATTTCCAGGTGGAAACATGGTGGAAACATAAAATTTTTATTTATCACAGGCGGTAATAAAAAAAGCCTCAGATTGCATATTTATCGCCCTTGACGGCTCGGGCGTCAAATACCTGCGGTCTGAGATATATATATTTTTTTTATTCAGCTCTTACAAAAAAAACTTTACATTCGTTTACAGCACAACTTCGCTAAACTGCATCACAGTTAGTTGGCGAAAGAAGCAATCTTTCTTGAGGTAATTAAAGTACTATTAATGCCCTCATAAAGCGTTTGTATGTCAATTTGACAGGGTCGTGATCTCCATTATATTACTACTTCAATTCATTTGATAAGTTATTTAGGTAACTAATTTATCCGACCCGCCTACGCCGGCCCTGCGCTACTGCATCGATAGCGTCGAAATGAGAAGTAAATCATGACAGTCATTCTAAGCCTCAATTTTAACACGGTATATCACTACAATAAAAAAAAAAATACTTTTCGTCATCCATCAACAAAACTTACGAAAATACCTATTCGGAAAACCAACCTTTCTTTCAATTGGTTTGGTATTATATAAAGATTTTCAAATACTTAAAAGCTGTAAATAAGGGACCCAAGTTCATATTTCATTAAATCTCAATTTGACTGAATAGATATGAAATTTATTCTGGGATTAGTCCATACAATTTTTATTGATAGTAACATCAAATTATGTTCTTATCCTTGTGTGGTCAAACCCTGCCTAAGAGATACCTACCTATATAAATCCGATATCAATTTCTCGTCCGTCTATTTTACGTATGAGAAAAGACGATGTCTCGATAATATGAGATAGATCCTGTTTTCTAAGGGGACCTTGCATTTTTGAGACAAAGCTCTCTCACTCTAAGCTGCATACCTGTAGCCACTATATCAAGTTTGGTGTCGTTTTCGTATAATTCGAGATTCTAAATTTTCACTCACCCATACAAAAAAATCGAGAAATAAAACAAAATGTATTTTTTTTCCGAAAATCCTTTATAGAATTAAAATTATGAGGATTTCCTAAACAAAAAAAAACGTGTGAATAGCTTAAGGGGGATTTAAAGACGGTAAACAAGGCAATATTGAGCAGGCGTTGCCAATATTGGAAAGATTGGTTATTGTATTGTACGACAAGTGAGAACTTTTCCTACAGTATTAAGTCATTACGCTACATTACATTATCTCGTCATGAGAGAAAAGCATAGATAACCTCCACTAGATTGAGCCTATGAACGATTTAGTTCGGATCAAAAGTCACCACAGTTGGCGGTAAGTGCGGGCTGCGGGGAGGTTGGTAATAGCGCTGCGATTGGCAGTTTCAAAAAGCGCGCGAATACGCTGCAAAATGGCGCGCCGGCATAGTGATGGGACACGTTGTTTATTAGCGGTTTTTTTCGGGCACTGCAATTTATTTTAGGTAAATTATTTTAGATGATGTATATGTCTGTTGAATTGGTATTACGAGTAGAATAATATTTTCTAGGCATGTAAACAACGAACCTTTGCTATTATATATTATATAAAATCGCGTAGTATATTAAGATTGCAGCAGCTATTCCATTTTGATTCCGGTATATATATGTATATATTGTTTATTATACATAGCGTAATAAACAACTAGAGCACTGGTGAGTATTAATTAAATAACTGTAAAAGGAATAAATTAGTGGCTTATAAATAAAAGAAGAAACTGACTGATTGATTGACTAACTAACTGACTGACATATCAATGCACAGCCCAAACCACTGGTTCTAGAGATTCCAAATTTGGCACGTAGGTTACTTATAAGGTCAAGGATTTCGAGATCCCTTATACCTCTTCGAAGTTCAGCAGCGGGTCCACTACCAGTAGTGGAAAATGTTCACCAGTCTCTAGTCCTGTTTGCCCACCAAGACGTTTAAAAAAAAACCCAAATATCATGGCACCATCTTTAACCAACTTCGAGATCCCTTATACTCCTTCGAAGTCTAGCGTTATATCCACTTCGCGACACTAGGCCTAGTTGCCGACCAAGACGATACGAAAAACTCTAATTGCAATGGCTCTGCTTCTAAATCCTTTATACTTCTTCGAAATTCAGTATTGGGTCCGTCTTATGTCAGTAGTCCTAATTGCTAAAGTAAAACCAACACCACTAAACTAATTATATTACTACTACGAGTATATAGACTTCATAATAAAATAAGACAACAACAAAACTACAATGAGAACAAACTAACTAAATATTCCTTCCCATACAACTACTGATTTGTATAGCGTATAAAATAAATCGAGATAAAAAAAAACACTACACTATTACCATCTTCCACCTCCTTATACGAAGATCTACTTATGATTCAGATAATAAAAGAACATTGTCTACGTCAAAACTGACATTCAATATAAAAAAATAAAACTAATTGATTATGTTATCAATAGAATTTTAATAAGTATTAAAATCATATGGTAAAATACGGATGAACCGATAATTAAATGAAATCGGAACCGAACATCACTGGCACATCACTAGCCCGCGCATGTGATGTCATCAGAAAGAGAAAGTATATTGGCATTTGAGGTGGTTGGAACGGAACAAGCACACTTCACTACGCCTTGTGGGCCTTGTGGGCCAGTGTAAAATGATCCCCGCCGGGCAGAATTAAATGTGTATTTGTATATATTTAACTTATTTGTGATGTGTTATCCCGCCATTCTTTCGACTTGTAGTTCGGGAGTCGTTCCCACACCACTTTACGGAATAAAAACCCATGCCGACGGTTAATCAAAACCAATTTTTAGATTTTTTTTGTGCCACGTACGTATAGGTCATGAACCTGGACGAGACTGACTGAGCGGCGTGGGGCGGGGCAGTTTATTACGGGGAACATCCCCACATGTGTGACGCGCGCGCTTCGCCCTATAAGCTCTATCTAGTGGAGGTTATCTATGGAGAAAAGTGAGCGAGCTACTAATAATGACGTATCGGACAAGGATGCAGTATATCTTGTCTTGTCTCATTGGCCTTGGTGTACTGAGTAATCCGGCATGCAAGACCCTTTGACTAACGTGGTGTTATGATTTCTTTTAATTGGGGTATTATGTGACTCCTAGTAAATCTTGGGCACACTGAGACAATTGTCTCTGTATATGTATATTCATTAAACAAATTTTTTGGCTTTCGACTCGTAGAGTATGTTAATGAGCAGATTATTTTCATGTTCATGTTTCAACCCCAAAATAAGATGAGGATTCTTGTTGACCGCAGGGAATGGTAATCAAATGATAGGTAGGATGTATTCTAACTCTTCGCAAACATTCAACAACTGACGACTAGGCAAAAGATGTAGTTCACAGCTTCAGGTGCGTAGGTAGCTAAGGTCGTAAAGTACATCCATTTAATGTCCAGTGTCGGGCGGACTACAGTCGTCCTGTTAGCTCTGAGAAAGAGTGAGACTGAGATTAATGAGTTTAGTTTAATATCATATATAATGTCATTGTTGTACTCAATGGTACCTACATGGTAGATGTTATAACATTATGTACCTACTTACATTAATATTATGTACTCTGTTGGGTGCAGCAAATTTTAAAGTACAGAACTTAAATATGTATAATTAACAAACTCAGTAATTGTTACTTAACTTTATTGTTTACATCTCATCCTTTAAATTTTAAATATTCATTTAAAGAATAGTAGCTTTTTGTACCTATTCAGTAAGTATTTCACCATTATTCGCTCTGGTCAGTCTTACTATAATGATCGCGTTTATGTCGGACGTATTATAAAGCATTCGTCCTTCACTAGCAAGTGCGAGAGGGACGAATGCAGTGGATGCGCCTGTATAATCCAACTTCAAATATTATATGCAGTGCTCCCTGTGTGTCCCTTGCGTCCCAATGATCGAGATGGCAGGCGAGGCACTGCGCAGCTGACAGTGCCCGTTTTCCCTTCATACGAAGCGCGCGCGTCATTTATTATAAGTACAAAAAAAATTGAGTGTTTTTAAATTATAGTATTAGATGGTAGTGCATTTTTAATTGTAAGTTTGTTAGTTTTTAATTGTAAGTTGAGGTAAACAGATCGCGTCAAGTGTAAAAATTGGTTAGTAATTAGAATGTAAGGAAAATTTAATTAAAATAATATTTTATTTATTTATTTTCCTGGATATTAGGTAAGTAGGTAGTGTAGGTACCTATATTATATTCGGTACGAATACATAGATAAGTCTAAAAATCTTTTAAACGTATGCTTCATTACCATATCATGGGACATTGAGCTAAAATAAAAAAATTAAACGATATCAATCATGCAATCTTATATCTATAAGGATGTTTGATTGAATTACATATACATGTACCATTGTTTTAAATATTTTAAGTAAACACTCTTTCTTAGCTGATAAAAAATATTTCAAACCTCAACCGCTGAAGCTCGTTAGTCCGTAGCGTTAAATAAATAAAAAAACTTTTCTTTTGGACCGGATTTAAAACTTAGTTCTTTTCACATAGCGCGGTAGAGCGTAATATCAATATCGCATCGCTTTGAAGAAAAATGCACTTTAATTGATAGGATTTAGCGCCCATTTTTACTTCATCTAGGTGGAAAGGATGTTCGCACATCCGTTTTACAATTCGCTGCACACAAATAAAATCGTTTTAATATTTTCTTTTTTTTTAATTTATTTAATTTACCTTTAAACTTAACAAGATGTCTAATATTTGCTTTAATGATAGTCCTAGAGCTTTAATTCTTAAATTCCATAGAGATACGAGTAATTCGATAGTAAAATCGATGAGGCAAGTGCATTACCGGTATAAGTGCGTCTTTCGTAAGATATGGTATCTAAGGCTTTTTTTTAACGTGTGGCAGTTATTTATTAACCGTGAGATCTTCGAGAAGACAGTACGGTGGCCAGTTTATTGCACTTTTAGCACCACCCAGGGGTTTAGTGATGGGCACTCCCGACGGACGTGGTGCAACTTCGACCCCCCTTGTCAAGTGGGCAACTTGACTGTTAGAAGTTCTCAAGCCACCCGAAGACCTCTAACTTGGCTTATCAACTGTTATCATAGACAGCAGTTGGGATTAAC
Organism: Epiblema foenella; assembly: GCA_963556455.1. NCBI lineage: Eukaryota > Metazoa > Arthropoda > Insecta > Lepidoptera > Tortricidae > Epiblema > Epiblema foenella. Next base: position 20,005,440 of record OY747100.1, read on the forward strand.
GGCTTAACGTGCCTTTCAAGCGGGAGCGCTCAGTTCAGTTATTAACCACTGAAAGCGGTCACCCATCCAAGAGTTGACCCCGGCCCACGTTGCTTAACCTCGCATATCGCACGCGGTACGCGGGCGCCGGTGGACCACGAGCGCTCCTTATCAAGGCTTGATTTCCAGCTAGGCTGACTTCGGTCGCGCGCACGCAATATATACAAAAGAGACTCTGACCTACACAGCTTAAGGTATACATCCCTGTGCTTGACACTGACCCATTCAATCTTATATCATGACTAGTTTTTTCCCGCGGTGTCGCCCGCCTACTAAGAGTAATTTTTAACGGTCTACTAAAAAGGAGGTTCTCAGTTTGACCCGTATGATTCTATGCAGGTATGTATTGGATGTCATTTTCGTAATCGGCACCCCGAGGAACCACAAAGAAGATACCCATAGCGATTATTAAGAAAAATACATGTAAGCCATCTTTGATTTGAAAATGCATGTCATTTTCGTAAACGTCAACCCGAGGAACCTCAAAGATGATACCTATATCGATAATTAACAAAATCAAATGTTCGCCATCTTTGATTTGAAAATGCATATCTTTTTCGTAATTGGCACCCAGAGGAACCTCGAAAATGACATCCATATTGATAAAAAAATTAAGAGAAATAAATGTCTGCCATCTTTGATTTCATTCGTCTATATACGAAGTTTTAAATCTCTCACTTCAAATAACATTTGCTCCCCGTACAAACTTTGAATTCCCTTTTCACCCCTTTAGTGAAGCAATTTAGAAAAACGCTGAAATACTCCATTAATATATTTAAATATAGAGTCTATATACAAAGTTTCAATAAATACATGTTTTCATACAAACTTTGGACCTCAGTTTCACCATTTTAGGGGGTGAATTTTGAAAAATCCTTTTTTAGTACAGCCTTTCGTTTATATAAGTTTTTAGAAGAAGAGGACAGAGGTGTCGACTAAGGTGTCGAGCACTGGGACGTTTACCTTACAATATATTACATGCATGCCCTTGTTTTTGGTTTGTTGCATGGATGTAAGATGTCGTTAGTATAGGTATGTGTAAGTATCTTTTGATTTGTTGCACTTGCCCCGTTGGCGCATGTACTCGGAAATCTACCAAATCAAAAAAAACCGTCCACAGTTAAGACATATTTCATAAGTACAGTCATGGACAATAATATTTGACATGGATTGCGCTGAAAAATGTGATACCTATATACTCCAAATAACTGCTCCCGTAAGGATTGAGTCGGAAAGATTCAAAAACAAATGACAGATAAAATGTCGGACATTTTAATAATTTAATCTGACATATTATGCTCTTACTCCATTGGATATTCTACTTTAGCACTAACATAAAAGAGTTTCTATTTAAAGTTTAGATACCGAATTAAATATTTCAATCGAGTTGAGAATTATTTAACATGGGATAAGCGACGGTAATGTCGATTTTGAATCTCATTAGGAGAGAAAGCTTTCTATAAAGGGATAATTTTTTTCTTCTTAATACAGACTATTTGATTTGAATACGATTGGTAGCAAAGTAGCCAACAAATTTATATTGTGAAAGAATGTAAGGTAATCGTCCTATTGCTCTTATCTTATAAATATTAGGCTGCGCGCGTACGAGCGGTGCAGAGTTGCGGTGCGTTTTTAAAACCGCTAAGGAAAAAAAACCGTGATTGTCCAGAACGCGCACAGCGGTGAAATATCCGCACGTTTTGCCATTCTAGTCCCAACTGTAGTGAAGAACGCACGTCGAAAATGGACCATTACACCAAAATCTGTATCTGTGTATATCTAGTGTCGCGCAAAAAAAAGTACCGAAACAGTATTGGGTATATCCGATTATGACATTGCGGCGTATTAAAGAATTTATTTTCATGAGATACTTGCGTTTCTATGCATAAAATTTTTTTCGGCTATTACTGAATGAAGATTGCAACGCTTGACATGACGCGTCACTGGATAGAGCTGCCGATGCCGGCCGGAGTCCGTACGGATTTTATTCCGGAGTGCGCGGGGTTTTATAATAGTCCATAGGATGCATAAAATTCGTGCGGCGCCGCACCGCAACCAATGTGCAGCAAACCACAGATTTTAATCCGCGTACGGATTATTTTCCGCAGTGAGCGCACTTTAAGGAGGTTCCATACTTCACAGATTTTGTTGCACAAAAACACACGGTAGAAATCCGCAGTGCGCGCGTAGCATTAGGTATATCATATGAATAGTACCCAAGTGAGCTTGGGTATTAACGTGTAGTTAACATTGGGACCTTTACCTTATTCTTATTAGAGATGAAATTGCATTTAACAGGAATAGAGATCCTTATTAACTTTATTCAATGAGAGACACCAGATGAAAATGGGTACAAAGTTGGTGGTACTACTGACTCTGTGTTCTGTGTACTGTGACAAAGTGTTCAAGAGTATCCCGGTGACGGTCAAGAGCTATGAGAACGACACTGTGCTTTTGCCGTGCTACATACATGACACTGGTAAGTAAATTTTGTATATTCTCGAACTAACTTTTTACCGCAACTTTGTCCGCGTTAGAATTTAATTGCTAATATTCTTATATTTCAGGCGTTTACCTAGTTATCGCTCTTCTATACAAACCCACCAAAACTGTACAAATCCACCCCCTTATCCTATGTCCCTCTCCTGAACTACCAAATTTCATACCAAACCAAATTTCATTTAAATCGGTGCAGCGGTTGAAGCGTGAAGTTGTAACAGACAGACAGACAGACACACTTTTGAATGTATGGATTAGTATGGATATGGTTATACAGCATATATACGTACCTATATTTTATTTTAGTGTAAGAACTGAGGTATTTTTAGACTTTTGTTTTTGTTTTTTTTTTAATTTTTTTTTGTACCAAAACGGAGGCTAACAAGCTTTAGGGCCCGATGGTAAGCAGATACCGTAGCCTATGAATACTTTTGACTACAGAAGAATCACAAGCGCGTTACCGATCCTTTATTGATTTGAGGATTCGTTGTGTTGACAGCTAAAGAAATGCTTTTTTTTTGTACCTGACTGTGGCTTTATAGACCGGGCCCAATAAAGCGATAGGAGTGCGCTGTTGGAGAATAGCCTGGGGAAAATCCAGGGGAAAACCTGCGACACGACTACGCGTGTGGTTTGGAACACTAGAATACTCTTAGAGTTTGCGCTCCAGTGAGATTGGTTAAGCGGTTTCAACCGAATCTGAGGTGTGAGTGGAATCGAGCTACTGGGAGTTTTATCGCTGGTTCACTAAACCTAGCCTAGCTGAGAAGAGTCCAGCAAGAAACTCAGCTATAGGTCCGACCTGGGTCGGACTTACTCTACCCGGTGTGCGGCGGTACCGGGACGAATAGGGACTATATGTGTCAGTGTTGTCGCGGTCGCGCGGTGGACGTCCCCACTAAAGACATGCAGGTCCCTCACTAAGTATAACACAACGCATCCTCGGGATCTGTTTCGACATTACTCACTACCAGGAACAACACACCACATACCTAAATCTGATATCGGATATTTTATCCATACAAAAATAACGGTAAGTATTATTACGTTCTTTTTCGTTATTTGGTTCATTATTTCATTTTTAATCCGTCGTCTACCAGAAAAACAAAATAACAATAGGTACATAACAATAGCATGGTGAACGCGAATTTGTGGGCCCGGTTGGAATAATCTAATGATACGAAGTTGTTACCTAAATACATGATTCAGTCCTACGTAACAATATAAATTTTCTAACACTAGCAATAAGATGAATAATTAATTGATACTAACAGCTATTGTACCTATGAGTCTTTGTGATACTCGAAATAAAAGACTATTATTATCTATTAGCGACCCGCCCCGGCTTCGCACGGGTGCAATGCTGATGCATGTATTATACATATAAACCTTCCCCTTGAGTCACTCTATCTATTAAAAAAAAACCGCATCAAAATCCGTTGCGTAGTTTTAAAGATTTAAGCATACATAGGGATATAGGGACATAGGGACAGAGAAAGCGACTTTGTTTTATACTATGTAGTGATGTCTTTCCCGTTCACGGGACAATGATATCCCGGACCTTTGGGAGGCGTGCCTGGAGCCGAAGTACCGAGGCACTGAAGTACCAAACGAGTACCACATAGCCAACACGTAGAGGCCCTTTTGACATTTTAATGAATGTAAGGGATACACCGAGCGGATGCTGTCCCTGCTCGTGTCATGGGACGCACACAGAGACAGCACCCGCCAGGGTGTAGGTACAGGGACTATTTCTGGTTGCTGGAGTCTAAGTGCACTGGGCGATGTGGTGAAAATGATGGATTAATGGCTGGGCTATTGCGTGAGATAACGGATTATTATTATTATTAGGTATACGTAAAGAGCATAAAATAATCTAAACTATTGGGCTGTTTCGGGGTTTAAAAAAAATACCGGTATCGATTCCTGACTTAAATGGCAAGTAGTGGTGTTATTTTGCCTGCGTGTGAGACACCCATTCCGTAAGAGGGGAAATGAAATTGCATACTCAAAATGACGGCCTAAAGCCCGTCTCGTCGTAGCAGTGACGCGATCTGCCACAGCGCAGGGAACCACCCATCCCATAACCAAGGGAGGTGCTGCGACAGGTCCTGCTGGCCGAGGGCCTCCGATGGGGTCGGCCGGCCTGTGGTGAACTCAGCTGCGCAGCGCTCTCACACATCCTGGTTGGTGGCCGAGTATTCCAGTGTTTAAACTTTAAGCAGCCCGCGCGGTCGTCTCGGAGGTTGGATTTTCCCCAGGCCACTCTCCAACCGCGCACTCCTATTGGGCCCCGCCTATAAAGCCACTGTCGGGTAAAAAAAACAAAAATCACACACATTAACTGGTGATTACTCCACCGACATTAGCCTAGCTCTTATATAATTACTTCCTTCCAATACATATTAAAATGCTTGCAGGGAAGGAATTTAAAACTAAGTTTAAAAATTGGTTGATTAATAAGGTTTTTTATAGTTTAAAGGAATATTTTTTAAGTATTCATAATTAAAAACAGAAATTATTTGGTTTCTCATTAAATTAACACTGTAATAGTTATTTCGATTACCTACTTAAGACTTTAGTTATTATTTATCTTTAAACATATTGTATGCCCGTAGCGGGTAGCTGTTGATTACTTGTACTACCATGTCATCTTTGTACACCCTAACTACTTACACAGTTATACAACAAAGATTTCTATTTCTAATTCTGATTGAGTAGATAGTACAATATGATTTATTGAAAAAAGAATTGAAAATTGAAACTGGTAAAATTGTACCTAATATTACATTTTAGCGAAGTGTAATACAAATGTAATAGCTTTGCATTTAATAAACAGCTTTATACAAATCCACCATAAAATCTAAGTCCACATCTCAATGCTAATGCCTACAAAGCTCTTGACGGAAATAAAAAATATAATGAGAATTCTCTATGCACCGCCACGAATGCAACATTCTTTCATCAGTTGCACAAACAAGTTCCAACTTTATTCCCAAAGCATAGGGTTGGTGTCACCTTGGCTGTTTTATACTTTGATAGGTACAATTTGATACATTTATTATGCAAATATAGTAAATGTTCATCTGTATTATTGATTGATGGATCTTTTAAAGATTACCGACTGCTTGTCTATGTTAAAAGTCCAAGAACAAGATTATATTATAATTTTTAATGGGCTTAGAGATTTTGTTTGAGCGTAGGTTTTGCATGATTTTATTATGTAAATAGATTTGTACAAACTCAGTAGGCTTCCTGAATTAATGGAGAAGGATTGACATGTGGTACCTATTTTGTTTGACGTGAGGTTTTGATGATAGACGTATATGTAGATACCTACCGCTTGTTCTCAGTAGTAGGTAATCTTATCTCCAATGCAGCCAGAGTAAGTACTTATTCACAAAGTCGTTAATGTTTAATTGATGGTTGAGGTATTCGTCTTAAGGTGGGTCTCATTCCAAAATGTAACATTTTCTTAATTTTTCCTTCCGGGCCCGGATTGTTAACGACTCGTGAGTGATTATTTCTGACATTAACTATTTTAACAGTTAGGGATCCAGGTATAGAGTAAACTGGAGTCAACAATAAGTTTAAAAAATAGCACTCTGATTTCCTTAACTTTCACTTAACGTTCGGACCGGTAAGGACATCAATTAACTTTATCGATGAGAATCATCCCTTAATGTTCGTCCTTAATCCTACTAATATTGAAATGCGAAATTTAGATGTTTGGATGTTTGTTACTCAATCACGCAAAAACGGCTGAACGGATTACGATGAAACTTGGTAATCAACGAGTTTGTAGCCTGGATTAACATATAGAATTTTTTCGAAGGGATGAAATAAGGAGTGAAAGTTTACGCGGGCGAAGACGCGGGCAAAAGCTAGTACCCAATAATTGACACCTATTGTTCACTATAGTAATATGACGCCAAAATGAAAGAGTTAGCACTGGGACGTTTACGTTATTATGTTGCGTAGGTGCCGCCATTAACTCCTCATTTTAAACAACTACTTAATTTTTTTAGTTGCACACTTAAAGCAATTCATCAAATTAGTCTTATTACTTTTACAACATAATCGCTGGTTGGGTTAGGCAGATCGAATACGGCGTCTCCACTCTCCTAGAACTGAGAAAGAGAATGACGGGTAAGTACATATGGTTGAAAGTTAAATATTAGCATAAAATTTGGAGTCATATTTTGATAGGCGTGTAGTTATGTCATTATCAGATATCGGACAAATTTGCGTCGCCGCCGAAAGCCGTTATTAGTTTGAAAATGGTCATTTTGGAGTGATGTTTGAAACGATATTTCTTAACGAAAAATCCAAAAATGCATTTTTATGACATTAGGTCGCAATAATCCTGTTCTAGATAGTAACACTGAGAAAATGTCAAGATACGTGTAAATCCAAACAGAAAATGGCCTAAATATATGAGCGTTTTTTAACTCATAAGGGCTCTTAACATTTTGATTAATTTTGGAGTCATGTCCACATTATGTGAGCAATGACGCAAATTTGTCCGATCTCTGGTCATCATAAATCATTATTACGCATAACCGACAACACAATTCATAAACTTTGAGAGCATAAATAGTGAACAATTGGCATATATTTATTTTGCGGATAAAAGCTTTAAGCATATGTGTTAAGTATAGCACAGAATAAGTAATTGTCAATAACCATAACCATAAATCCATAGTTGTGGGTCCGATTTAGGCTAGGGTCAATTTAAGTACGCCTTGCTGTCGTCGAGAAATAGTCATAAAGGGAAGGCATGCACGTGTAAGTAGGTACTCAATATATTCGTGGCGTGGTGTGAATAGAAATTCGAACATACCATTTTACCACAAGAAATTCATATATGCATGACTACATTAATGTTTTGAAAAATATCACGCGTACCTACCAATATAATATGTCCCGAACAACACCGTCGAGGTCAAACATATGCTTAAGCATGTGCTAAGTATAGCACAGAATAAGTAATTGTCAATAACCATAAATCCATAATGCTGTCGCGATCACTACCTACAGTCAAAAACTGACAGATGAATATCCCGAGGGATATATGTGGCAAAATATTGGCAAAACAAGATTTAGTGTCACACGAGAAAGAAGAAGGTGTGAATATTTCGGAATATAGACATTATTTCATAAAAATACATGTAACCGTTGATATTAGGGTAACTTTAATTTATAAAAAATAATGACTTTTACCATTATGCAATAATCACATCACATCCGATGTGCGGCAGTTTACTTAGTCTAATAACTATACGGCATTTAGCTTCTTATCTTATAATGATCGTGATAATGGTGTGCAGTCCGCCTTAATCCAAATAAGTTGTATTTAATAAAAGCTCCCATTATTCCAAGCATCGGACCATTTACGAGAAGCTACATTGTTAACTGTGGGAACTAAGCAAATACTTATATTTACCAGTAGGTAAACATAAGTATTACGGACTACAGAACAATCACAACTGCATGTAAAGTATTACATGCAGTTGTGATTGTTCTATAGTTGCAAGCGTATAGACTACCAACTAGGCTAAAGTGGTAGTCTCATAAATTTAGTAGGTCTCGGGAACGAATAACATCTATTATCTTTTATCTATAGATCTCCGGCTTACACATTCGGGTCGGCTGACCATTTGTTAAAATTAATGGGTCGAGATGGGGTGTCGAAAACAAAGAGCTCAGATTATATCTGGCATGCGAGTAACATACAGAGGGCCTACAGCGAACCGAAAACGAACGAAGTTCGAATATCTCTCTCTCTGTCGCACGAATCAGCAAGTGCGACAGAGAAGGAGATATACGAACTTCGTTCGTTTTCGGTTCGCTGTAGGCCCTCAGATCTATCTGTTGCCGTGATCACCCTGCTGTTTGGATAGCCAAACTGTGTGTGTGTAATTACTAACACCTTTATTCATAAAAATTAACAAACCTCTGCTAACTAAAATGTGTTTTGTCCCTTCCCCACGAACACAAATGTCAAAGTGACAGATAAAGACAAACTAATATTAACGGCATTTTAGCTAACGTATGCTTGATGAACGCTTATGAATAAGGAGGTAAGTGTTTAAAGTTTCATTAAACTTTTCGTGGTTCCGCTCCGAATTGAAAACCGATTACGAGCATAGAACATACCGAGTGAATAATTTCTCGCTCAAAAAGAAGCAAAAAAAGATGTTTTTACTCGAATCCTTTGACCTCGACGGTGTTGTTCAGGACATAGTATATTGGTAGGTACGCGTGATGTTTTTCATAACATTAATGTAGTCATGCATATATGCATTTCTTGTGGTAAAATGGTATGTTTGAACTATTCACACCACGCCACGAATATATTGAGTACCTACTTACACGCGCATGCCTTCCCTTTATGACTATTTGTCGACGACAGCAAGACGTACTTAAATTGACCCTAGCCTAAATCGGACCCTCAACCTATTTATCACCAATAAAATTAATTCTAAATTCAATATGTCCGACGTATCTTGTTTAACACAGGAAGCGATCGCTATCTTTATGTACCAATTGTATAACTTGTATGAGGCACTTGGGGTAGCCAATTCATGTCGGACATAAATGGAGTGAAAGAAGATCTTATTGTGACACACGGTAAAAGTTGTTATTACTTTAAAAAGTTATTTTGTGCTGGTAGTCTGTAAGAACAAAGTCAGTCATCAATGTAAGATCGATATCGATAATACTTAGAATGGGGCTCTTTTTACGTGAGTTTACTTGACGTTAATAGACGGGCGGCTGAAACCGGCTCCGATCCCATTTGACGTTTCTTTTCGTTTCAAACACCAGCAGCTTTTTAGGGTTCCGTACCAAAATGGTAAAAAAGGAATATATGCGTTAACTTTGTCTGTCTGTCACAGCGCTAAATATCTCAAGAACAACTTATGCTATCGATTTGAAGGTTGACTTAGATGCGTAGAACATGAATTTCATAACTATGTTGTTAAGATTTTCTTTAATTAATTAGATCGGCGGGGTAATCACGTAACTTTTGTACTACCGTTAGGTAAATTTTAATGTCAAACTTTAATTGCAGCTCATACATTTATTCTTCAAAATTGACAGTAAAATCTATCTACCGTTAGTACATAAAGTTACGTGATTCGCCTGCGGGACACACGGGTACACATCTGTGTAAGGAACCCTCGGTGCGCGAGTCGGACTTGCACTTGACCGGTTTTTTTTAAATACAATATTTTGTATTTTCATTTTGTCCCCAGATACTGACATCCGAGTCCGCTGGTACAAAGACGAGGAGTTACTCGGGGACAGTCGGGACGCGCACCGCCTCCTGCCGCCTCGCACCCGACTCCACGCCAACTACAGCCTGCAGATCGATGGGCTCGCTGCGGGAGACACCGCGCACTACACTTGCGAGGTACAGATGAGTTACTCGGGGACAGTTGGGACATTACACTTGCGAGGTACAGATTAGCCGTGGTCTCCCGGCGAAAAAAATAAACAATAGCATTATTTTGTAATTAGCCCGGGGATACCCGGGACCGGTAGACGACGGGTTATCGGGGTCCGGCATACTACACTTGCGAGGTACAGATGAGTTACTCGGGAACAGTCGGCTACGCCAACTACCACAGGCTAAATAAGAGATACTACGTATCCAACTATAACCATGACATTTCACCGTATCCTATATATACTTATATATATAATATACCACGTCGGTGGCAAACAAGCGTACGGCCCGCCTGATGGTAAGCGGTCACCGTAGCCTATGGACGCTTGCAACTCCTGGGGTGCCACATGGGCGTGCCGACCCTTTAAAAATTTATACACTCCTTTCTTGAAGAACCCCATACTGTAGTCCCTCGGGAATACCTCCTCTCAAATATCCCAAAATGTTCAATGTTACTCCCATAGGCTTACAAGATTTATAAAATCAAAAAACTACGTACATGTGAAGTAGTACATAAAAAGCTTCAATCAAAATAAAAAAAATTAGCTAACTACGACTATAACGACTTGACTAATTTACGTACGTATTCCTTTTGTAACAATTAACTTTATAGATCATGACTCACTCAATGCAAAACCATAACATAATAAGTTAGCGATAAATTAACTTGTCTAGTTACAATTACATCGTAAGATATATATCTTGGCGGATATCAAAAGGTCGTTAAGATGAAGCAATTTCTCACAGTATGTGATCAGTTGCCCGCCCTGCGCTTAACGCTCACGCTTTATTTAAGTCTAGTGATGACCCGATATAGTATCGATAAAGCATTAGATATTAGATATCATATAAATGTTACATTTCATTAAGTGTATCTAGTGTCCATGGGAGACGCTAGCTAAGCGACACGCAATTACAATTCTAGTAGTGGCATAATTACCTACGTTAACATTACTAACTCTGATCTGACATGATATGAGGATGGGTTGTGTTGACAGCTTAACCTTTTCAGCGCTCTGTCAAATACAAACGCTGTCACTTACAGGCCACTCACATGACATGGGAATGTCAAACGTGAAGTTGAACCCTATAGAAATACATGTAGGTTGATATCGCTTTGGACGCCATGACGGATATATGCGTCGTTGGTGTCGAACCGATCGATGGCGCGCATACTTCATTGGCGTCTAAAAGGTTAAGGCATAAATGCAGTCTTTCGGCGTCAACGTGGTGCATCATTGTCGGAGATCTAGCGACCAAATAACGGCAGCGTTTTGATACCATGGTTTTTCTACTAGTATGTAAGGGGGTTGCCACAATGAAGTTGGTTTTTATACTGTGACGTGACGGTGGCCAAAGCTATGCATATATACGCCTGCAGTTCTCCAACACATACTAGTGTTTTGACCGTTATTAATATGAAGATTCGTTGTGTTGACGGTTGTTTTATCTTTTATCGTTTGCCAGTATTTAAACTGTTGGGATTATTATTTTTTCTTTTTTTCTTTGAACCTGACTGTGGCTTTATAGGCAGGACCCAATAAAGCGATAGGAGTGCGTGGTTGGAAAGTGCCTTGGGTAAAATCCAGGGGAAAACTCCGACACGACCACGCGGGCGGTTTAAACAATGAAATACTCTACGAGTTTGCGCTCTAACGAGGTTGGTTGAGCGGCTTCAACCAAATCTGAGTTGTGATTGGAATCGAGCTGCTGGGAGTTTTGTCGCTGGTTCACTAAACCTAGCCTAGCTGAGAAGAGTCCAGCCAGAAACTCAGTTGGGCCCGACCTGTGTCGGACTGACTCTACCCGGTATGCGACGGTACCGGGACGAATAGGGACTAAATGTGTCTGTATTGTCGCGATCGCGCGGTGGATGTCCCCGCCGGCGGAAATGCCTAAATTACGAACACGATAGGCATTTTCACATCCAAGATGGCGGACATTTATTTTTCTTAAAAATCGATATGGGGTCATCTTTGTGGTTCCTCGGGGTGCCGATTACTAAAATGACATTTATTTTCAAATTCATGATGGCGGACGATGACACCGGTATTGATTTTTAAGAAAAATAAATGTTTATTTATCTAAATAATCAATACGGGTGTCATCGTCGAGGTTCCTCGGGGTGCCGATTACGAAAATAACATCCATTTTCAAATCCAAGATGGCGAACATTTATTTTTCTTAAAATTCGAAATGGGTGTCATCTTCTAGGTTCCTCGGGGAGCTGATTACGAAAATGACATCCATGCATGTGTAAGTAACATACGTAGTTAGATACAAACATACGGGTCAAACTGAGAACCTCCTTTTTTTATAGGCGGTTAAAAATTACGCTTAGTACGCGGGCGAAGCCGCGGGAAAAGTTAGTTTAACGTAAAGCGGCTACATGTTTATCTATTTATTTTATTTGGAGATCCAACAGCTATTATATAACATTACACAATCAAGTAGATACAGATAGTGCTCACAGGTAGTGCCATGATACTTAACTAATACTAGGTACTAATATTACGCGCTACCGTAACCGCACATGCAACAAAAACAAAAAAAAAGGTAAATAATCTGTTACAAATTAAAGGTTTTGAATTAAAGCTTTGCCAAAACTGGAATTCTCATAACTAACGAAAATAATTTAGTAATACATTGTGTAACATACATAACGAGGATAGTTGGTATGTTGTCGAGGTATGTTGCAAGAACTTACATCCAGCCGTCCAGTTACATTTCTGGAATACAGGCTAGGCTACCGATGTCCGACGCCCTGCAAGTTCTTCAGTAAATGGGCCTTTAACGACTATCGATAGATAAGCATTCGTCTCCTCACTACTGCTGGTCAGTTGGCTTCCTAGCCCAATTATCTGCAATTAATCAATTGTACAACTCTTTTGAACCGCCATCTTTTGTCTCAGATCCATTAACGGGCAATTAAAAATTTAGTTCGTTTCTTTTTTGCTCTATGCGCGTATAGATTCGTAAGTAACTCTTGTTTACGCCAATTTAGCGTATCATAATTATGATGATGTTTCATTTCTTATAAATATTTATTCAACAAAAATTTAGTTTTAAAAAGCAAGTTGTCGGTAGGTCGGTTTGAGACCAGCTAATTTGCTATTTGGTACAGAATATTTTCTCGTTTTTCTAATGGATTCATATCCAATAACTACAACTATATACCAATGTATAGGTACCTGGGTCATTCTACTTTTTCATGACCAGTTTGGTATTACAATAAGAACTCTATGATATGTATTGAATTAGTGTACAAAAAAGGATTTCGAAATAGTATCTGAACCTAATAAAAGGAATTTATAGGTGCTTTTTTTATTTATACTTAAATATTAACATATTGCTGTAAAAGATGGGTAACACAGTGGTAAAAACCATTTTTTCATACAAATGGTGAGACATCCAAGAACCACTGAGTTACTCGATTTATGGATATTAGCTGTGGTTTGTTAATTACCAAAACTATCGGAAGTGATACTGCAATTAAACCTCTTTCTAAATAACGATACAAAAATATGAAGTGAGGTGAAAGTATTCCAAAATTTGCATTAATAAAGTGTCTGAAAATGATGTACATGAAAAAGTAGAATGGTCCACCTACGACTTACTATTTATAGGGGCCTGTAAAAATACAAATATCTTTAATATTTTTTTCCCTAAAAACAAATACAAAAGTAACTGACATAAACTTAAAATTAACTTATAAATAAACCCTAAAAATATACTTATAGATATTTGCAGACAAATAAATAAATATTTGTTATCAATTTTACGCAAATCTGAAATCGACCTAGTCCCAAACTAAGCAAAGCTTGTACTGTGGGTAGGTACTGAGCGACGACATACATACTTCTATAGATAGATACTTAAATACATAGAAAACCTCCAAGACTCAGAATAAATATTCGTGTTCATCACACTAATAAATGCCCTGACCGGGATTCGAACCCGGGACCTCCAGCTTTGTAGGCAGGGTCACTACCAACAGTCGCCTTTGTGACTAATGGTGCCCAGAAGACAGGCAGCGTTACTCCTTTGGATGGCCAGACTTAATCTCTGGGCGAAGTAGCTGTGCCAGCGAGGAAATATATTTAATTGAAAAAACCTCCTTCTTTAGGTGGTCGCACTAACGCTGGTAGCGTAACCGGCCTAACGATCCTATACAGGAGGTGTCCACAAGTCGGCACTCGGCAACAGATTTTCACGATTATGTTTCCCTCGTGCTCTGGCGGTAACTTGGAATTTGTTGAATCCCCCCTCTACCTCACGTGAGATTAGGTGTTTGGCTGGATCCGCTCCCCCCATAAACACCGCACGTCAAACGTTTGAAATGTTCGTTAATAAAGTCATTGTCAACTGATTATGATCTACACAAAGTTAGGACAGCCGGCGAGAACATTGAACAAATAATACTCGCCGGACCCGATAATGGTTTATGCTTTTTATAAAAGTTGACCCTGAATCGTTTCCTTCGACAATATTCAATGAGACGACAATGACGATAAAAAAATTATAGTATAAACGCTGAATATTCACCCAAATAATGGACGCCCCTAAAAGCCCAACTGGAAATCTACTGGTAGGATTTGTTTTACAAATTTAAATTTTATTTATTAAACTATTATTTTTATGCGACCGTTAAAAGGTAAACGATCCAATACTCAACATCTTATTGCAAAATAGTAGACAGTTATCCTTCTCTTTTCTCCTATACAAGTATGTAGTGTTGTGTTCCTGGACCTAAATTTATCCCTTCTGCAGTCAACACAGTGCATTCTCAAATATTATAACGCGTTAGTGACTCTTTTGGAGTTGCGGGCGTCTATAGGGTGCGGTGGCCGCTTACCGTCAGGTGGACCATACGCTTGTTTGCCACCAGCGTAGTATTAAAAAAAATACATCTGTCACTGATATGGACATAAGATTGAAAGTGCCATGTATTGTGGGTCATTTATCTTAATTGTAATTTTTGTCTGATGACCGCATATCAATTTAGCACGCACAAAACTCCTTCATTCATTTGAATGGGATAAGCAAATAGTAGATTGTATGACAAGGGTCTAAAATGAGCCATATTACCACGAGATAGTTATTTTCCCGAACGAAGTGAGGGAAAATAGTTCGAGGGGTAATATGGCTTTTAGACCAGAGTTATACACTCTACTTTTCACTTCGATTGCGAGAAAATAAATAAACAAAGGTTAACCCACCCAAAATTAACAATAAATTCCACAGCGAAGATATATACTTTTGCAGCATGTTTTTTTTTCTATACTCCTTTGACACACAAAACATAGACACTGCGGTTCGCGCGCAACATTCACGCGCGAAAAAAGCTAAACTGACCTTCCATTGAGCGCTTCAAAGCGTTGCTCGAACGATTTAACCACTTTTTTAATTATTGTGAAATAGGGACTACTACAAACTTAATCTTTAGAATCTTTAGAAAAATTAATTATGTTTCCAGATTGGTCGATTTTAGTAAAGCTGTATTCTGGTTGGTTAATACCCAATACCAAATATTTTTTTAAGAGTTAAATTAGTGTTCTGTGATTGGTGGATTTAATAGGTGAAGTATTTTGATTGGTCAAATTCAAATGTTTTGTAAATCATAAATATGTATTCATATTTTCCCTAGAGGTTAAATGTACTACTTTAGCCCCGCTTGACAAGTCTAATATGACACACTTTTCGAGCATGAGAAGTGAAAAGATTATTCTACACAACAGGGTGGTCTTCAATTAGTTCCCAACTAAACGAATGACAATTAACCCTTCCGCTACCTTTCCGAGGGTTCATTTAACCCGTCGACTAACTAAGGATGTCGGCAAGACAAAAGGTTTGTGTAATGTTAATTGGTGTTAAAGAATTTATAAAAGTGAATTAGGTATTTTACTGTGCATTTAGGCTAGGTTTTACAAAGATACGTTATAGTTTAAGAGCCGACGACACTGAACCTAGTTCGATAAGACTCCCAGATGAGATATATATTATAAGGTGCGTCATTCCTGGGGGAACACGAAACGGCTATGCTGCCATGCAAAAAACCTGGTGGCCACAGTAAAAAAAAATTTTCAAAAAAAATTAAATTTCCGGTTTCTAGTACGATAAGTCTCCCAGGTTTCGTTTGTTCCTCGATACAGGGGAGGGGTAGGACTATACGATAATGCAGTGCTGCAAGCCTCCCTGACTGGCCTTGTCAGTGGCAGCAGCATGATAAGTGACGCCAATATTGAGGTATCTAGTATGATCGGTCTCCTAAACAAAACAAGGCTCATCTGAAAGATCATCAATTTCTGTGTAAGAAAAACCACTGCTGCCTTTTCCTAATAGTGGAGAAGGTGGTGCTGCAGCGATTGAAGGAGCTCAGTACACTGAACCTAATTCGATAAGACTTCCAGGTGATATGTATATTATAAGATGCGTCATTCCTGGGGGAACACGAAACGGCTATGCTGCCATGCAAAAAACCTGGTGGCCATAGTAAAAAAAATTTTTCAAAAAAAATATAATTTCCGGTTTCTAGTACGATAAGTCTCCCAGGTTTCGTTTGTTCCTCGATATAGGGGAGGGGTAGGACTATACGATAATGCAGTGCTGCAAGCCCCCCTGACTGGCCTTGTCAGTGGCAGCAGCATGATAAGTGACGCCAATATTGAGGTATCTAGTATGATCGGTCTCCTAAACAAAACAAGGCTCATCTGAAAGATCATCAATTTCTGTGTAAGAAAAACCACTGCTGCCTTTTCCTAATAGTGGAGAAGGTGGTGCTGCAGCGATTGAAGGAGCTCAGTACACTGAACCTAATTCGATAAGACTCCCAGGTGATATGTATATTATAAGATGCGTCATTCCTGGGGGAACACGAAACGGCTATGCTGCCATGCAAAAAACCTGGTGGCCATAGTAAAAAAATTTTTTCAAAAAAAATATAATTTCCGGTTTCTAGTACGATAAGTCTCCCAGGTTTCGTTTGTTCCTCGATATAGGGGAGGGGTAGGACTATACGATAATGCAGTGCTGCAAGCCCCCCTGACTGGCCTTGTCAGTGGCAGCAGCATGATAAGTGACGCCAATATTGAGGTATCTAGTATGATCGGTCTCCTAAACAAAACAAGGCTCATCTGAAAGATCATCAATTTCTGTGTAAGAAAAACCACTGCTGCCTTTTCCTAATAGTGGAGAAGGTGGTGCTGCAGCGATTGAAGGAGCTCAGTACACTGAACCTAATTCGATAAGACTCCCAGGTGATATGTATATTATAAGATGCGTCATTCCTGGGGGAACACGAAACGGCTATGCTGCCATGCAAAAAATCTGGTGGCCATAGTAAAAAAAATTTTTCAAAAAAAATAAAATTTCCGGTTTCTAGTACGATAAGTCTCCCAGGTTTCGTTTGTTCCTCGATACAGGGGAGGGGTAGGACTATACGATAATGCAGTGCTGCAAGCCCCCCTGACTGGCCTTGTCAGTGGCAGCAGCATGATAAGTGACACCAATATTGAGGTATCTAGTATGATCGGTCTCTTAAAAAAACCAAGGCTCATCTGAAAGATCATCAATTTCTGTGTAAGAAAAACCACTGCTGCCTTTTCCGAATAGTGGAGAAGGTGGTTGCTGCTGTGATTGAAGATCACCTTCAGCGCAGCTGGATTCGGTTTTTCAATTCAGTTTTGTCAGCAATCACCCGGTTCCTTTCAATTTGTACTGATTTAATACGCGTGCCACGTACACTTAAGAATAATTTTGCTTGTCGTTGATTGCATAAACAAATGATTTTGAAAAGTTATTCTCCATTATACCGAAATAAGAGCTCCATAGAGAATCCACAAAACACTTTTTATACACTAGCTGAATAATTGCTAAAATGTACATCAACCTTGTGTGATTTGAAGATGAGATAAAAGCGGTAACTCAAAATGAAGCTTTTTAAATAAAAATCAAGTACACCTATTCAGTTTCCATTTGTGTTAGTTAGCTGTAAAATATAACTGTATTTCCATTATATCGAAATAGACTCTATAGAGAATCCAGAAAATACTTTTTATACAATAGCTGAGTAATTGATAAAATGTACAACCTTATGTGATTTGAAGGCGAGATAAAAGCGGTTAATCAAAATGAATCAGTTATTCAACTACTGTATAGAAGTTTTTCCTGGGTTCTTTATCCTCCTGGGGTTCAAAGTGATAATACTAGGACAAAATCAGTTTGCAGTGAAAGCCCAAGTATTTTAACAGAGAGTTGGAGCAATGACCCACTGTGATAGTACTAGAACAAAATATACGGTTAACCAGATATGAACAATTTTTGGTCCGGGCGTTCAGTACTTTATTAATTAGTTCTAATATTAGAACATTGGGTCTTCCTCGGAAGTACCGTCTTCGAAATTGGGTCGTAGGAGGTTAAAGAGCTTATTTCGATATAATGGAAATACAGTTATATTTTACAGCTAACTAACACAAATGGAAACTGAATAGGTGTACTTGATTTTTATTTAAAAAGCTTCATTTTGAGTTACCGCTTTTATCTCATCTTCAAATCACACAAGGTTGATGTACATTTTAGCAATTATTCAGCTAGTGTATAAAAAGTGTTTTGTGGATTCTCTATGGAGCTCTTATTTCGGTATAATGGAGAATAACTTTTCAAAATCATTTGTTTATGCAATCAACGACAAGCAAAATTATTCTTAAGTGTACGTGGCACGCGTATTAAATCAGTACAAATTGAAAGGAACCGGGTGATTGCTGACAAAACTGAATTGAAAAACCGAATCCAGCTGCGCTGAAGGTGATCTTCAATCACAGCAGCAACCACCTTCTCCACTATTCGGAAAAGGCAGCAGTGGTTTTTCTTACACAGAAATTGATGATCTTTCAGATGAGCCTTGGTTTTTTTAAGAGACCGATCATACTAGATACCTCAATATTGGTGTCACTTATCATGCTGCTGCCACTGACAAGGCCAGTCAGGGGGGCTTGCAGCACTGCATTATCGTATAGTCCTACCCCTCCCCTGTATCGAGGAACAAACGAAACCTGGGAGACTTATCGTACTAGAAACCGGAAATTTTATTTTTTTTGAAAAATTTTTTTTACTATGGCCACCAGATTTTTTGCATGGCAGCATAGCCGTTTCGTGTTCCCCCAGGAATGACGCATCTTATAATATACATATCACCTGGGAGTCTTATCGAATTAGGTTCAGTGTACTGAGCTCCTTCAATCGCTGCAGCACCACCTTCTCCACTATTAGGAAAAGGCAGCAGTGGTTTTTCTTACACAGAAATTGATGATCTTTCAGATGAGCCTTGTTTTGTTTAGGAGACCGATCATACTAGATACCTCAATATTGGCGTCACTTATCATGCTGCTGCCACTGACAAGGCCAGTCAGGGGGGCTTGCAGCACTGCATTATCGTATAGTCCTACCCCTCCCCTATATCGAGGAACAAACGAAACCTGGGAGACTTATCGTACTAGAAACCGGAAATTATATTTTTTTTGAAAAAATTTTTTTACTATGGCCACCAGGTTTTTTGCATGGCAGCATAGCCGTTTCGTGTTCCCCCAGGAATGACGCATCTTATAATATACATATCACCTGGGAGTCTTATCGAATTAGGTTCAGTGTACTGAGCTCCTTCAATCGCTGCAGCACCACCTTCTCCACTATTAGGAAAAGGCAGCAGTGGTTTTTCTTACACAGAAATTGATGATATTTCAGATGAGCCTTGTTTTGTTTAGGAGACCGATCATACTAGATACCTCAATATTGGCGTCACTTATCATGCTGCTGCCACTGACAAGGCCAGTCAGGGAGGCTTGCAGCACTGCATTATCGTATAGTCCTACCCCTCCCCTGTATCGAGGAACAAACGAAACCTGGGAGACTTGTCGTACTAGAAACCGGAAATTTTATTTTTTTTGAAAAATTTTTTTTACTATGGCCACCAGGTTTTTTGCATGGCAGCATAGCCGTTTCGTGTTCCCCCAGGAATGACGCATCTTATAATATATATCTCATCTGGGAGTCTTATCGAACTAGGTTCAGTGTCGTCGGCTCTTCTACTATTAGACCTAATGTCTGTAGGTAAGTTAATGTCAAAAAATAATAATGAGTTACCAAAATTTGATGGTGTCATTTTTTTATAAAACCGAGCCGGGAGTGATAAATAGTAAATAATATAAGGCTTTCTTTGTTACCGCCTGTGGAAGTAAAATCTTAGCGTATTGAGGATTACGCGTGGTAATAAGGGTGGCTTAGAAAGACTGTTTTTTCTCTGCAGGTCATCCGTCCAGAGCCTTGGGGTCCGATCAAACAAACACACGCCATAGAAGTTCAGTGTAAGTATTTAATCATTATTATTATTATAATACCACGTCGGTGGCAAACAAGCGTACGGCCCGCCTGATGATAAGCGGTCACCGCAGTTTTATTTGTTTACACAGATTTTTCCTATAAGATTAGACATTTAAGGCTAAGGCCGCGTTCACACAACACCCACGCGTAGAAAAGAAGTAAAATGAAAAAAGAAAAAAGATGAAAGAAGATGTCGTAATGCGAGCGGGACATCGTTAACAGTGTGAACACCGCCTAACGGCTTAAACTTCGCGTACTCTTCAGAACCCTACTGTCTCTAATCGGGTAAGCCGCTAATCACAAAAAAAGTACTGGCTTACTTGCAATGGAAAAAACTGTAAGTAATCAGAATATAGAATACCTCTTCTGGTTCTTAGAAATACAGTGCCAAAAATCTGTTTTTCACGCTTTTTCCGTACCATAGATTACTTTACGGAAAAATAGGACTACTTTGATCACATACAAATATATGTTTTGTTATATATCTTATGTTTCTGAACTGCTTTGCATTTTTATCGAGGTGTGCAATAAAGAGTATTTGTATTGTATTGTATATACTTAATGTAGAGTATAATCAACTACCTATTGGTAATTATATATATAGATTGTAACAAGTAAACAGCGAGATGATTACTTACCTACTATTTTCACTGCCACAGATCACACGGAAACAAAAAAAATATTTTATCAGTAAAACCGATTGTATCAAAGTCACCCCTCGAATCAAAGTAACCCCAGTTGAATGGTACCAAAAACACGAAAGGGCCCTTAATACATAACTTAATTGCCGGCAGCCTCGCCAGTGATTAGAACGATTCCTGAGGACGGTTTCCTCGAGGTCCGGAAAGGCGATTACGTGGACATCGGCTGTGAGGCCACTGGCACTCCTCAACCTTTCGTTACTTGGAAGAAGAACGTGAGTAGTGGAAAAATTGATAATGAATTAGTTAATAGGGTTCCGTACTTGAACAGGAAAACAACAAGCACTTTATAGGTAGGGAGCTGGAGTTATCTGTCAGCGCCGCTCCACCAGGCGACGAAACAGATCAGTCTCCAGCAACAGGGGGAGGGAGGGGGGTTAGAAGAAGAAGAACAGGTCGGATCAGTTTGTTGTCCGTCCGTCTAGACCCTTTTTCTCGGGAACGCGTGGAGGTATCAGCTTGATACTAATATCAAATACTCTCTTGGTATGCAGCCCCTTGGCGCTGTGATAAATGAAACTTCCGAGCTGAAGCTATCAAAGCAGCATGTGCCGTTCCATTCATGCTGCATCGTTGAGTAATATACCTAAGTTCTCCTTGGGTTAATCTTATGACATTCGTCGGAGGACTTTCACATATGTATGTAAAGTCCTCAGCGTAGTGAATACCGCCGGCAATCCTTGACGCTTGATGCTGTTATATCAGTTCTCAATCTCAGTGTTTATGGGTTGTGTGCAGGGCGAGCCAATGGCGTTGCTCGAGCATCGGCACCGTATCAAATTCAAGGCAGAACACCGACTGCTCGCTGGCGTGTTCCGGTGTATCGCGGAAAATGGTGTCGGTGATGCCGCGATGGCGGATATCCGAGTCGTCATACATGGTTGGTACCTTTTTACTTATACTATGTGGTCCATGGACCACTAGGTTGTGTGACATCTAAACGCAAATGTAGGTCCCTTACTCTCAACACAGTGCATCCTCGAAAGCTCTTACAACTTTACTTACCACCTGCAACACAACATCACATACCTACCTAAAGAGCAAGTAGTAACGTTATTATGCCTGCGGTCTTCTCTATCATTCTCCAGATTTGTAGACACAAATCCGGAAACGCGTTACGTCACGTGTCGCGCGGTGTTTAGACGGCTAAGTACACCGTCAAACTATAGGAATATACGTAAAAATGGACGGAGTAGGCACATAGGATGGCCGCTGTCATAAAATTTGAGAATGACCGTTCTCCAATTGTTCTGCTTTAAGTTGGAGCGAGATGACGTTATATGTTATATATTCATTTTCAGACGCGCCGGTAGTGTCAGCGGTGCGTAGCTTCGTTCACACGGCGGTGGGGTTGCGCGCGGTGCTGGCGGCGCGTGTGGAGTTCGCGGCGCCGCCTGCGCGCGTCACGTGGTATCGCGATGGCCGCGCCGTGCAGGCTGACGACAGGTAACCTATCTATTTAATGTTCTGTGTAACCTAACTTATCTCGGTTATTCTCAAATAGTATGTCTGCGGTCAACTTAAACTCCGTTTTTACGAAGGGTTCCATAGTTTGATGGTGTTTAGATGCAGATATAAATCTGGAGAATGACCGATCTATAGTACCTATACTTACGCATGACCTGACTTGGCGGAGCGGAGTTGGTACATTTCTTGAACCTGTGGCTCTATAGGCCGGGCTCAATAAAGCGATAGGAGTGCGCAGTTATACAGTAGTCTGGGTACAATCCATGGGAAACCTCTGACACTACCACGAGGCCAGGGTATACACTGGAATACTATGAGTTTGCGCTCCAGTGAGATTGGTTGAGCGGCTTCAACCGCATCTGGGGTGTGATAAGAATTGAGCTACTAAGGAGTTTTGTTACGGGTTCATTAAGCAGACTCGGAGGTGGTATGATATTAGTAAGTCAGCTGTCAGTGTGGACTAGCATTCGAGTCTGTCAGTACCGCTACTTTACTGCATGCCTACATTTAAACGTACTTTTACTGGGGCGGAAAGCGCGGAAGCGGGGCGGTAGGAATGTAGGTATAGTACCTACTGCTCCACTACCGCACATGATATTAGGTCTACGTAATGTAAATCAATCCATCTCATTAGATCCATTCAGTAGATCCACTGTGAATATTGATAAGATCCGGTCAACTGAGCAAATCTGTCTGACATCAGTAAGCTCACGACAAAGAAAAAAATACTATACCAATCCCGCGCCGCCAAGTCAGGAAGCCTAGCGGGCGCCGTGTAACTTTTCTCAGGTGCCGGACAGCTTAAGGCCGGGTTTTATAAAGATCCGTTAGACCAAATATCAGATCAAATTTCAGTAACTCAGTACATTTTTTGACATAACAAACCGACATAAGGTCTAACGGATCTTTATAAAACCGAGCCTAAGGCGGGCTGTTAGTATAGGCAGGTCGCTACATAGGTTTCTGGGCTAGGTACATCCAAGATTCAAGTCTGGCAGTGAGTGTTAATTATATTTGTTCCAGAATTCACAAAGTAGTACAAGATAACGTGCATCAACTGATATTCCGGCAAGTACTGGCTCGGGACCTGGGGAACTACACATTCCGCGCTGAGAACGCGCTCGGCATGGCCGATGTCTCCTTTAAACTAACAGGTAACCAAAAATAAGCAAAAATCATCATTATCATTTCTGCCGAAAGACTTCCGCTACAGGATATGGTTTCTTCCAAAGAGTGACACAAAGATAGGTCCTAAGCCACCCGCCTCCAGCGGTCACTCAATCGGTTCTGCGTCCTACGTGGGACGTGCCGTGCCCACTGCTACTTAAGCTTAGTGATTGAATGGCCATATTGGTTCTGCTGCGGATAAAATCCGGATATCTCGGAATCTAAAGCAGCGTCGTTTGCAGATTTATCTTTTGCAGGTTGCTTAAAAATCTGAGTTTTCGATGCGCTAGGTAATTATTAGGCCAAATCTACGAGGGTGATTATTAGAAAAAATCTCATTACTGATGGGATCATGCTGGATGGTGGGCATAGCCCTCTCTCTCCACTGCTCTTTGGGTAACTTTGAAGCTTCTTAAGAAAAAGTACCTAAGCTTAATTGAGGGCCAGCTTGCCTACTTGATAGCATCGCAATTGGAAATAACCAATTATCAGGGGTGTTATATAAATTTACCATGTGTATCTGTGTATATGTTGCCTCTGTCTGTGGCAGTACGATGCCACAGCTCCCTAACGGATGATCCGATTTGAGTGCGGTTTCTTTCATTATGTTTTGTGTCGGATTTTTTAGGGATCCGTACCCAAAGGGTCAAACGGGACCCTATTACTAAGACTCCGCTGTCCGTCTTTCTATCACAAGGCTGTATCACATGGACCGTGATAGTTAGACAGTGAACCGATTTTATTTTAAACCACAAAATAATTGAAACATAAAATCTAAAATTATATTTAAAAAGGTCTCCAAGATCGGAGCCCTGTGGAAGGGTGCCCATAAGGCTTGCAGGGTTCCTCCTTTAGACAGTTGAAATTTTCACAGATGATGTAAGAGTTTCTGTTGCCGCTGTAACATATTTAAGGGGGCTCCCATACAACAAACGTGATTATTTTTCCGTTTTTATAGATAATGGTACGGAACACTTCGTGCACGAGTCCGACTCGCACTTGGCCGGTTTTTTTATTCAAATTTAATTAATGGTGTTTGGATTGGCATTTACTTAATAATATACAATTTTTAGGCGTGCCGAACGTGGCCTCATTCAAAGTGGACGCCGCCCTCAACAGGGCTACGTCAACGGGCTTCACTCTTCTCTGGGAGGTAGACTCTTACTCAAATATCATTGGTAAGTCGTTGCAGGATGGTTTGATTGTCGTGGTTTACTTCTAGGTACTCTAAGATATGTTTACACTTTTGCACTTTATGCTTTCTTCTTTATAAGGTGAAAAATATATACATATCTATGACGTCGACTGTACAGTCAGGCTACATATATGAATAGGTAGTATCAGCAGTTAAAGTATCCCTTATAGCCCAAATACGTTGACACTGACCCTCATTTTAAGGTTCCGTAGCCAAAATGGCAAAACGGAACCCTTATATAGTTTCGTCATGTCTGTCCGTCGGTTCGTATGAATGTCACAGCCGATTTACTCGGAGACTATAAGCACTACAATTATGAAATTTGGTAGGAAGGTGTATTCTATGAACCGCTACATAAAACTGATGTCCGTACATGTAACCGCTGGCTGAAAAAAAATTCAATATCCATGGATAGGCCTTTAAAAATGACGAGGAGGTTTCATAAAACTTTTCCATTTAAGTCAAAAGTCAACCGTTGTTGAGATATTAGTCCAAAAATTGTGCCCCTCTAATTTCCAAATTCTGAAGTTTAAAATTGTGATATAAATGGAGGTGGTGTGCATTAATAAATACTTTCCACGATTTTTGGTTTGAGATACGTTTTACGGTTTTTGAGTTTCCGCTGAAAAACTATCTTGCCCAAACAAAAGGTTGTAAGTGCCGTGAGTTCCCTATGAAGATACGTCCTTTTTTGACTCAATGTATTTAATAGTGGTTTTAAATGTGGACTAGTAGGTGTTGGTACGGAACCCTTCATTGTGCGTGATCCGACACGCACTTGGCTGATTTTTTTTTAACCCTAGACGCGCAAAGCAAAAGAAGGATGTTATAGAGAATTGTGTCTGTCTGTGGTATCGTAGCTCCCGAAAGGATTAACCGATTTCACTGCGGATTTTTAAATCGAATGTCTTGATGGCGGTGAGGCAGAGGGACTACCGCGAAAACGAACGAAGTTCGAATATCTCCCTCTCTGTCGTACTTGCTAATTCGTGCGGCAGAGAGGGAGATATTCGAACTTCGTTCGTTTTCAGTTCGCGGTAGCCCCCCAGGACGGCAAATTTCTGATCCAGCGGGCGTCGCCCGGGTTGTATTGTCGTTGTGGTGCGCTTATTGGTTGTGGTATGTCTGAGTAGAATAGACGTTAAGGGCGGATTGCACCAACAGACCAATCAAAGTTAAATATGGAGCTGACAGCTGTTATCTCATAGAAAATTGACAACCTTTCCATACAATCAGATTTTAACGCATACCACTTACGATTATCTACAAACGGTTTAGTGCAAGCCACCCTAAATATTTTTGTTCTCTGAACAGAATACAACCTGTGGCTGCGTCCGTACTACGGTCGACTGTCGACGTCAGAGCCAGACAGCTTCACCACCCAACCACCAGCTAATCTTTGGCATAAGATCATCGTGCCTGGAGACTCCACTAACGGTATGTAAAGCGGCGGTAATGGTCACTTTGGTACTTTGTCGTTTTCACCCAGTGGAAATGTAATTATATGGCAGTTTAAACATGACGTTAAAGCGACAGGGTACAAAAGTGTTAAACCCCTTGTGAGGTCTACGTACCTACGTACAATAACATGAATTATATAGCGTATATCAAATTCAAAAACGAATTCAATACTTTACTGCACAAGGCGTGGTTGTCACACGGCGGACAAAGGGTTATGTTGTATAACCCTTTGAACGTCTTGGTTGGTGATCAGATTGTGACGTGTGTAAACCCAATTAGGCCAAGCTTTCTCCAAGCGAAAAAAATAAACAATAGCATTTTTTGTAATGAACCCTGGGACTGGTAGACGACGGGTTAAGAAACAATAACATCACAGAAGGCAGCCTTAATTCTTTTTATAATTTTATAAACGTTTTAACATTTCCCAGGACCGATCCACAGCGCTACTTACACAGTGAGAGGCCTAACACCTTCTACGGTCTACGAAGCGCTAGTTACATCGAAAAACAGGTATTTGTCAACCTATCTAGCCTGCGCTGCATAATTTACCTCATATGCCGAACGCCCGCTAAGTCTGGCAGTGAAAGATTAAAGGACAGAGGCTGTGACCCACGTTCCGGCTATTACCTGGTCCAAATATCTGTCACAATACAGCGTGGTAGCGCAGCCAGCATGATTGGTACCTTTGGACCATGTTAGAGGCAAATAAATCTAAAAGTTAACAGATTAAGATACTTTATAGTTGACTTTCTACCTAGTCTAGGGCATTCTCGCTTTTAACTTCAAACCGTAGTTGTGAGTAGAAAATAAAGACAATAATATGGGCTCGATCTATTTAAGCAGTGTTTGATCTTATTACAACTTTTTTTTGAGCGGAACCTTGCGCTTCGGAATCAGAAGATACATTTGATTCCGGTAATTTGGTCTTTAAGGTACTACAGATTATTTCGTAGAAATTGAAATATCCTTTTTCAGGTTCGGTTGGAGCCAGCCCTCGTCCGTTCTGCATTTCGCAACGGAACCTGGAGGTAGGTTTGAACAAAATTTCTTCTTGATACTTAACTGATAAAATCCGGTTAGAGGGACCATGTGCAGAGCCACAAGCAGTCGTTTACTACCTGTGCCTAGCAAGTTTGTAAATGCGAGAGGGATGAATGCTATATGTCCGAAAGTGGTATCACTTTACTGATAAGATCCGGTTGGAAACTTTTGTTAAGGTCCAATCTTTCGCTGTGTAAACATAGAAATATATTTTGAACATACTCTAAGTACTTCGTACTTTATTTAGTTCCTTTGACGGTCCCTCCCAACAGATTGCACAACATAAAATTGATCAGACAAATCGTTACACCTTGACCTTTTTTTCAGCTGGCAATTACTCTCCAGTAACACACGACTATAACGAATACCCCATAGTATTGGAAGACCCGAAGGAACAAGCTCACAATTTAACGCAAGCAATGGTATTCAGCTCAGGATCAGCTGTTCGACCGGCGGCCATTTTGTTTTTCATTGTTACTGCTAATATGATTGGTTTTTGTTACGAATTCAGTTGAGCTTTTGTTAAGGTGCGTCTACGCTAGACGAACCGAGCACGAGCGAAGCACGAGCAGAGCCGTTCTCGGGTTCGTCGTTCGCGGTGCCAAGCCTGGACGTACAACGAACCTACAACGAGCATTTACCTCAATCGAAGCGAATCCCTTTGTGTTCGTCAAAAAACCGACAACTGGCGGAACGCAGCCGAGCACGAGCAAAACGTTCGGAGCGCGCTCGTTCGAGGCTCGTAAGTCGGTCCACTCTAGACGAATTGTGTTCGGCTCGTGCTCTGCTCGTGCTTCGCTCGTGCTCGGTTCGTCTAGCGTAGACGCACCTTTACGAATCAAACACTTGGAATATCTCTATTTCTGTTGCTACATAGAAAGTGTGACAGAGATGGCAATATTTGGAATTCGATCTTGGTGTTCTGCTTATAATTCTTGAAGAGCAAAGGCCCATTTCGCGATCCTAAAGACGTGTTTGATTCATTCTTTAACTAAATTATTCCGCCTTTCCTTATTTTCAAAAAATGATTTGATGTTAAATAAATCTCTTCCGAAGCCTTATTATTAATTCTAAAATTGTTCCTTCCTGAACTTTTAATATATTTCTAGACATAAGACTAGATATAAGATTTTTCGAATAAAGTAAATTATTTAAATAGAATACATGTTTTGCTTACTACCCAGTTATTTCACAATCCGATGTCTGATTAGGGAAACCCTTACAAGCTTGCCAGAGAGGCTACCGCGAACCGAAAACGAACGAAGTTCAAATATCTCCCTCTCTGTCGCACTTGCAAATTCGTGTGACAGAGAGGGAGACATTCAAACTTCGTTCGTTTTTGGTTCGCGGTAGCCTCTCAGAATTTCATTCGGCCGAATTGTAACTGCCATACTGTTCAAATGCCATAATGTTGTTTCTTATAATTTCGTATGTCATATTCATTGTTTACACTATTACTTAATCAAATGCCAGAATCATTATTTTTCAGAATATCAATTCCAATAATCTCATGTTCCATAATCATTGTAATCCATAATTATCACATGCCATACTTTTATTTGCCATCCATCTCATTTGTTCGAATCGAATAGCTGAGAAGGAGGATCCATAATTTTAATGAAAATCGTTTCTTTGATTATTGTTTCCCTTACACACACATTCGTTCCCAAGCATTTTTTTACCACTTAGGAATCATTTATTGAAATCCGTTTATACATTTGCTCGAATTGCCTTTTACACAAGAATCAAATTTGGCTAATGGGCGAGCGAACAAAACCTTCCGGACCAAAACCGACTCTGTTAGGTTAGGTTTTTTTTATGCGCCTTAAAAATCATGCATGCATGCATGCATGATGCATGCGTGCTTGCTTGCCGTTGAGACGGTTAGGCGATCGAT
This sequence comes from Epiblema foenella, assembly GCA_963556455.1. Taxonomy (NCBI): domain Eukaryota; kingdom Metazoa; phylum Arthropoda; class Insecta; order Lepidoptera; family Tortricidae; genus Epiblema; species Epiblema foenella. Next base: position 20,034,734 of record OY747100.1, read on the forward strand.
ACTATAGTGCGTGTCATGTCATCCACGAACGCGGTCGAATCCGCATAATTGCGCATGTATTAGTATGAGATTCGCTGTGGAGGGGCGCACCGTTGTGGGTGAGACGCACTATAGCTCGTATGCTTGCGGTCTGAATTAAAGGATAGGATTATACCGACAAGTAAGCAGGTATTACAAAAAAAGCAAATTCATAGTTCGGATTGTGTCGGAAAGAAACTGTATTTAGTACGGTGTTTAAATATTCTATTGAATAATATTATTGCACTTTATAAAATGGATAACAATACGTATGGCATTCGTATAATTCTGTCGTGTAATATTCGGGAATACAACAGTATGTCAAACGATTTTTCTAGTAAATGAACCATTCGGGAAAATGTTTATCGAGCAATTGAAATTAATCCATATGATTTTCGGGCAAACAATAGACACCCGTCTGATTAAAATGCCAAAAATATAATTATATCCAAATGCACATCTTAATTTGCGGCGAATTTTCGAACTATACTCAAAAGCAAAAAACTTTGTATGGAAATTAAGAAATAAGAAATATTTATTCGAGACTGAGACAACAATTAATACAGCAAAAAATAGAATATAAAAATAAACAAAAAAGTTGTGCTATCTCGAAACGGTACCATCTCAGCATAATGCTGCATCGCCAGCGCTGGTCTTCCGATGGGATCGTCGAGTGATTTCACGGTGTGTAACTGTACGAACATAAAATAATAATAATAATAAATAAAGAACGATTAACATGAAGAAGAAGACGGATTTTAAAAACAAAGTTTGACATTTATTTTTTTTTCAATTCAATACAAAGTGATTGAGTTGCTTTTGGGTATAGCTGGGTTTTCACTTACTTCACCGAGCAATGTTGGGTTTTTCGGGGTTCCGTACTACTTCGTAGGTTTCTCTCAAAAGAAAAAAACTCTACAAATTCAATTTGTTGTCCGTCTCTGTCAAGGCCCTTGGAACTCATGGAGGTATCGATTAAAACCATATATTCAGGTCTACAAGTTAACGTAAAAAAATACACGGCGGTTTATGCAGCAAAAAGGTACAATTCGATAAGGAAATCAAAATTTATAGGGTACTTACCGTTGACCTAGAAATATGAAATTTGGCAACTAATATCGTCTTATACTAAGTACAGCGAAAAAAAACTGAAAACGTAATCAATAAGTACCTACTTTGTACGGAACCCTCGGTGGGCGAGTCCGACTAGCACTTGTCCGGTTTTTATTTTCTTGAACCTGATTGTGGGTGTCTATTAAAGGCCGGGCCAATAAAGCGATAGAAGCAGAGTAAATATGGTTTGCAAAGTTCGGTCTGTCGGGTCAGGTACCTACTTTAAAACTTTATTGAAAAGGGTAAAACTAAAAATAATTGAAAACGCAGTGGTATTTACGATTATTTATTTCATTATTTCAATTACATTTACATCCATACAAACCCTTCAGATTTACATGAATTTCACGTTAACTTTGGTTATTCAAATTTTTATGCTTATAAGATAAAACACTAAACATTCATATTAATTTTAATTTATCTTTAAAGAAATTAAAATAACTACAAGTCTCTTTATTATTTCTAACTAGATTGAAACTTACGGAGACATATATTTTTTGTATTAAAAAAAATCTTAGTGTAATTTTAAACACTTAATACATTTACTTATGGCTATACGATATATATATATAAAAAAATGCGGAATAACAATTACAGAATGAGCCAGAGGGATAGCGAAGAGTTGTTCCTCGAACGCTAGTAATTTCCACACTGTATTTCTATTGTAGTATTTTGTATTCGGTCCTGAAGTGTTCGCGCTAGCAATTCGATATATTATACAAGGTCAACTCACTACCGCGAGAAAAATCTACGATTTCTGCCACACCACGGTTGAGCCCATTACCGCGATACGACGAAAACCCTAAATTTAAGCAACAATTATATTTATTGTTTTTTTTGTGATTTTTTTGTAGTTTTCAAAGAGCGACTACATCGCGTTCCTCTGCTCGGTAATACTCCTATTATATAAATATACAAAACATTTTGGTCATTTTTTTACGAAACGGAATATGATTGTTAAAGAATGAAAATTTAGAAAAAGCATTAAAAATTTTGAAGACTAGATTCTTTATTCGTACAGAAATTATGAAAATGAGATTATTATTTATTTAAAATACATTTAACCTTACACGAATTAATGTTAACTTCCACAAAACACTCATATTTGTTCAAAAATTCGTGCAAAGTTATACGTGCGGTCGGTGAGATGTAAGAATGTCGCTAATCACGAAAATTTTCTAAACGACGCGACATATATTATTTTTGCCAGCCGCTCGTATAACTTTGTTTAAAGCGCTAGGTCCCACACTGATCGATTAACACAATATCCATCACATTCCTTGGCATAATGTCAGTTAGATAGATATTGCGCAATAAAATTGACAGTGTATGGCGCTTAACGCTACACTTAAAAAGTGGCAACACTGAGTTTTATTCCAGTGTTGCCATTTTTTACCTAGTTCTATAATACATAGCGAGCAAGCGTAGCCCTTTATAAAACAACATTCTAGGAATAAATGGATGCTTTATCTAGGGTCACCTTGAAATGGCGCTTGCTCAAAATGGCGATGACTTTTCAGTCAATGAATAGCCTCCTTAATTTAACAAGAATAATTTTGTTAAAGTGACATTACTTTCAACCAGAGAGTACTTAATTGTAAAGACTGTCAATGTCAAGAATATCACCAGATGACGCTGTATAAGCAAGGTCACGTTTCCGTATTTTTTACGACAGACCTCGCCTACATTTAACTTTGGAAGTCTTAATAATTTAATAGTTTCTGCTTTCAACCCACTCCCATCAGAAATACATAAAACAACAATAAATAATTACATATCCTATGTTTCTGATGGAAATAGCTCATCAATACTTCTTATACATTATGTACTGAATATTTAACATTTATCATAATTACGTATCAAAGAAACTCGCAAAAAATACATATTGACATTAACAGTGGTTCAAGTAGTATAGTCTGTGTGGCAAAGTTGGGCACTCGAATGTGCCATTTAGCATTACAGACTATGCTAAACGAGGTATCCAATTACCCGTATTATGAATAAATCTAACTGTTGTACAATAATGCACAAAAAAAAGTTCAAAAATCGAAAAAGAGGTCTAATATATGTTTAATACTTCTTTTTCGATTTGAGTCAGTTTATAATATATCATAGCAACATTGCGGGTGAAATACAATTTAAAAACACGGCTATGACAGGAAAATATTCTGGAATTCTATTTAATAATAGATATGTAACAAGTAATTTAATCATAGATTTTCAATTTCAAAAGGCTGTTTTTATAAAGATCCATAAAAACAATAGTCAATATTAATGTTGCTTTATAAAAACTAGCCTCAAACCTAACAGAGCATAGAATGAGATAAGTAACAGATCTAACATTTCAAACATATCAACAATCAAAGCTAGAATACCTAAATTTCTTGGAAGACAGAAGACAATGTAAAAATGCATCAAGCGGACAACCTCTTGTACTAACTTTAAAATGACGTAGATCGTCCCTTACAATCGTGATACAAAATCGGATTCTACCCATGATTCTGAACCACTTTTACTACTGGACCAACCTCGTAGGCGCGAAAAAAAAAACAGCTGATTGAGCTGATGAAGAAGTAGTTTTTTTGGCAAAGACAGAGTTGGTTGGACCTACACTAGACTATATTTCAGTATCATTAAAATCTCATATGTATATCGTTTTTTACAGTTTTATTCTGTAACCAAAATTGATCGTTATTGCAAAGGACAATCTATGTCAAAACTATATTAAATTGCATGGCACAATACTTCAGTAAAGATTCATTTAAGATTAACCATGACGAATTAATACCATTACCAATCAATAATCAATCACTAAATGCTAAATAATTTAACAATTTATAGAATGGCAACATTCATTTAAATATAGCGACAGAGTGTCGCCTAAAATCGACACATTATAACAGTATATCTGTAACATATTTGATAATATGAATGCAAATGTGCAACAACAGAAGTTTAAACCGCATTTAAAATTTACTTGTAAAACTTCGACTGTTAGTATCAAAAACCGGAACCTTTACCTTTCCATACAAATCTTAGAATCACTTCACTTTGACTTAGCAAATGCAGTTCAATGTGTATCAAATCCAGTTCCATATATCCGGTCATAAAGAAACACTTAACTCACAATATCAAGCCGAATTCACTTAAAATCCAACGTTCCACACTTTACGAGCACCTCCTAAACCTGACACATAACAGTGAAGTCAATATTTAAATTTTCCAAAATACTTTCACTTCAATCTTTTTTAGTCCAACACTAAAGTATTTCAGCGCGAGTGATTCGAAGAGCATTTTTGCTTCCGAAATAAAAACCCACGCCAATATCCTCAATCCTGCGCCGGTTCCTACCAATTGTCGACCAATTATGGTCAAGAGCAAATAGGGTACACTTTGTATGCAATTCCCTTACAAATGTACCCAATTTAAATGCTCCTCAGTGTAGTTGATTACGTTGCTTCTCGAACTTACGCTAGGTAGATACAATTTACATTTTTAGCACGAAAAATACACACGGCCGACAACGTTTACGTAGTCATTCCGAATCTGCCGCACAGTCTCCACATTTCGCACCTTCACAATTCACTGCTGTATCAAGTTTGGAAGTAAAACCGTCCAGGCGTCCAAAGTCAATCCATTGCCATTTCTTTCCACTTCTTTCGTCATATATTACGATAAATAATTTATCCACACAACCACATCTTTATCTATATGTATAACGCGTATCATGGCGTATTTATTCTGTATTATATAAAATTTGCTTCAATATTTTGTGCTTTGATAATCTGATTTTTTGAAGCATCTCTCTTGTACACTCTTTACTATGACTATTATAGAATCCTAAAAATACAGTTAATTTTTGCTTGACAGGGATAGACAGACACTCTTTTACACTTTCTGTTAAGCTAGGTGGCGCGATTGTCAAGTTTCAAACTTGGTATATTTTGCAAATTATAATGATACCAGCACTCGTTTTTTTCACTTGCGAAACGTGCTAAGTAGTTTTACAGCCAAGTTTTTCACTATTTGTTCAAGCTCTTGATAGCCTAGTCCTTGGACGGGCCAGGTAAATTCACAGCCAAGTTTGTCCGACAGGTCTACGTATCGTCTATTTCCGATGGTAAGCTAGGTAGAGCCAAAACGGTAGCTGTTGAGCGCTGAGGCGTTAATGGTAAATCATCGCTAGGCGGACTAGGTGTGAATGGTTCATTACTTGGTGATAACGACAAAGACCCGCATTGCGGTATCGACTGTATGTCTGCACTCGGACTATATGTAAGTGTCGGAGCCTTTTGCGGGCTTCCTTGGGGCGTTAAGGGTAAGTCGGCGCTAGGCGGGCTTGGCGTTAATGGTAGAACAAGATTGTTAGGTAATAATGACAGAGCCGCGCTTTGAGGGCTTCCTTGGGGCGTTAAGGGTAAGTCGGCGCTAGGCGGGCTAGGTGTAAAAGGCTGATCTATAGCTGATAAAGCCCCGTAAGACGGGCTATCTGGTATTGACGACGGCGGGCTACCTTGAGTTGAAGGTGAGTCTGGACTACTTAGCGGTGTTAACGGCGGGCTGACTTGTATTGACGGCTCACATGTACTACCGGGTATCGACCGAGCTCCGCTTGGAGGGCTACCTTGAGGTGTTGAAGGCAAATCTGAACTACCTCTCTTTGTCAACGATACAACTTGTATTGATGAACACTCACAAGGGGGACAAGGTACCCCACTTTGCGGGCTACCTTCCAGCGTCAACGTCAGGTTATTGCTCGGTGGACTACTTAACGGTATCCCGCCTGGGCTAACTTGTATTGAGAGCTCACAAGCACTATCCAATATCGACGGAGCCCCGCTTGGCGGGCTACCTTCTGGTGTTAAAGGCAAGTCGGTGCTTAACGGACCTAGCGAGGTTAATGATGCAGTTCCACTCGAACTAACTTGTGCCGACGAAGCGTCGGTAGTTGTTAACAATATTTTGCTCGGAGGACTACCTTGTATTGAGGGAGCCCCGCAAGACGTCGTTGGAGCATGTTTTGTCGACGGAGTTCCGCACTGCGGGATTCGAAGTGCCGAAGATAACTCGTCACTTAGCGGACATAGCGCTTCTTGTATTAATAAAGGACTACGTAATATTGGCGTCGAATGGCCCCCGCTTTGCGGGCTTCGTGGTTGCTCGACAACGCTTACAGCTGTTGAAGACCCGTCGCTCAAACATGCTTTCCTTTGCGTTAATAGCACATCGCTCCGAGCACTATCCACTGGCGTCGGAAGGCCCCTTGGCGAGGTTCGTGCTTGTTTGCAAATGCTAACAGGGCTATCTGGCTGAGTAGTCGATGTCTCTCGTGGTGTTGGCTGCACTGATACAAGACTCCTTTCTAATGTCAACGTAGCCGTCGACGGAGTCCCGCAAGACGGGGGTTGTGCTACTACAGGGCTTGTGAGCCTACCGAACGTAGACGATATTGACGTTGACATAGTCCCACAAGGCGGGATCGGCCGACCTGTGCTCTCGAATCTCCTCAGTGGTACTTCAGGGGCTCCGGGCGGCGGAGCTCCTTCCAGCGAGATCGGCCGGGTCTCGGTCGGGGGACTCCCTCCTGTGGCCTATAAAATGAAATACAATTTAATAGATAAGATACTTAAATACAGTGCAACTGATAATTATCATGGAGTATAATAATTCGTGATAACTTGAAGAGGAGTATTAGGCCCGGTTCAGACTCGCGGGAATCTAAGGGTTCCTTACAAGTTATAATATGAAAAAGTACCTGAAGGGTTCATACATAACAGCGCGATCGTTTCCTACAAATAAACAACCGCGCGATTCCCGCAAGTCGCAATACGGGCTTAGTGTGGGTTGCACCAAACTCTGTAATCGTGTGCGGTGTGCGTTAAAATTTCATTATATGCAAAGTTTGACGTTCTCGACAGAGTGAAAAGAAGGTCTCCACTTCAGCTTGAACAAAGATGCTTTCTACAAGTCGCATTTCTCAACCGATTCTTGTGAAACTGTGAGCAGGCTCGATGATTACAGTTTTTTTTGTCGAGTCGGTTATTGGAAATTTTCAAAAACAAAAAATGAAATAAACACTAGTTCATAGAGCCAGTAGTTCTATGGCATGAAGACTTATCCCCCTAGCGCCCTTAGTTAGACGTATATGTGCGTGTGGGGTGGAAAATCCATAGAATTTATAATAACGCGATAATATTGAAACCCTAGTATTGCGATATTAATGACCGTGGAACCTGCTGCAGCCGAATACATAAAATTTAGAAAAATACGACAATATTGCCCAGCCCAGTATTGCGATAAAAATGTCGAAGACCACGAAAATATTTGAGCATTTTTTTTTGGAAACCAGCGCTGTCAGTCCCACGAACCTGCGTCGAGAGCGGGTGCGGGTGCGGGCGCGGGTGCGGGCGCGGGTGGGGGCGCCCGCCGGCGGGCTACTTGCAGTAGGGGCGGTGCGCGCCGCCCGCCGCGTGCGCGCGCCGCGCCGCGCCGTGCACGCAGCGCAGCGGCGCGTAGCAGCACAGGCACGGCACCAGCAGCGACAGCAGGGTTATACCGATCCATCTGCCAAACGACATCGACCTACATTACACTCGACTGGCTAATTGACACATGTTCAAATTTATACCATAGCGTGGCTATGTTATAAATTTGTAACAGATGGAAAATTTTCAAATTATCACAATAAAATTGTAAATTAGACAAATTAATCAAAACTATAAAAATATATGGGACGGTAATTATTATTTGTTCAACAAGAGAGCAAAGTAGATTTTTGCTGCGAGTGTTGATGTTGAGTCCCGAGCGAGCGAAAGATTAAAATTTGAATCTTGAGCGTAGCGAGGGACTCAAAGACACGAGATGCAAATATCTTTGCTCTCGTGTGATACATACAACTTTTCACCTCAGCGGCGAGAACATATAATATAACTCAAAGGAATAATATAAAATAAAACGCCACAGAAGTAATCAAATCATTTTTATGTAAAAAATCAAACAACAAATACATTTGAAATAACAAACATGAACTACAATTACTCTTTTCCATAATATTCACTTTACATGACGTTAAGAAAAAGCCCACTGACAACCGCTTTAGAAATGCTACTAGTTTTGGCTACATTTCAATGTGTATTGTGTTTCATCTTCAGCGTCGCTATGAGCATCGAATATTGCTCCACACGGTTGTCGGTTGTTTGTTATGGGATAACCTGATTAACTACGACAGAAGTACTGTTTCCGAAATGTTGGTTGCTCCTTATGCCTTTAAATACGTATACTTCTCTCGAGACTTTTCGGGCAGAAAACACAGTTCAGCCTCTTTGACGGAATTTCAATTCTAGAGGAGTTAAAACATCGGCTTCGTCACTTGATTCACTCATATTTAGTACAGATTTTAGTTTAAGTTAAGTTTCATATCCAAGAAAACGTAATAAGAATAACATTTAAAAAGTTCAATCGGGCTAACTTTTTAAAGAATATAAAATGCGTTCTGAAACTGTATATGAATTTATATTCCTTCACCATATGAAAAAAAACTAAAGACTTATAATAATTAATGTTCGCGATCAATATATCGCATTTCTTCATTGTATTTTAAGAATAATGAAATATTAATATGATTATAATAATTAGAGTAAATACAGGTTTAATATTTTTACACGAGTTTAACACGAGTTCGTATTTTATTTTGTTTCGGAACGAGTTTTTCGTTCCCTCTTTTTAGGGGCCTACTACGAAGTTTCGAAGTCGAATGACGAATCGACACAGTTTATCTCTCTCTTTTTTCGTAACAGAGTGAAAGTGACAGAGAGGATGAAGTTTAATTGTTCCAAGTTTGTATTACACCCGGCAGTATGAAAATATGACCTGTGACTAACCTACGATATGAAAAAAAATAATGTAAGTTTTTTTTCACGCTCGCAGCAAAATTGTATTTTGCTCACTGGTTTCAAGCAGCAAAACCGCCGTGTTTGAGCCACTGAGGTGAAAATGATTTTTTTTTAATAGATAGATTTAGATTTCATTTATTACACAATCTTGTATTGTACTTCATTATAAATTACATCAATGACAATTTAGAAATGAGTCCAAATGTAAATTGGAAGTTACCAATAGAATTCTCATATTTCAACAGAAAAGAAATTGTACTGCAACTATGTTCATAAACGCAATACTTCACGACCTAAACGGCAAATTACTCGTTTTCCCATACAACGGTATAGTAGTACGAGGCTATATAACTGTGGCGTCACAATTCGCTGTCAATGAGTATGGAGCGTTTTCAGTGCTCAAAAACTTTGCCTCTCATTTTCGTCTTTTGTGTTGCTCTACCTAATTGTAGTTGGTCCTATACAAAACATTTATAGTCTCTAAAACTGACATCCGAACCTGCGGTCTTTTTAATGTCGTTACAAACTGAAATCTAATATTTATTCTGTAAATAGGCCACGAAAGCACGCATTTGTTAATTAATTTTCGATTTTCCTCGGATGTTTTAAGAAACACTACACATACCTCGAGCTAAACAAAGTTGCCTGCCTCGTACTACTACACGCCCTCGCTCACGCTCGGCCGCCTAAAACACCCGGCGGCCGATTTTTCCCGGTTTTAGTTATTTACAATTATTATTATTATTTTGTGTTGAAGGTACAAGCTGGAACCCGCATTAAAAATACCGTGGGTTTGGTTGAGGCTAGCATGAGACCGGGCCAAGGGGCCTACCGAGGTGTGCCAAAGCCAAGTAGCTGAAGCAGCAAGAGGAACCGGGCTGGTAATGATGATATTGGTGATGATAATGATGATTTACCGTTTGGCGCACGCGTGGTCTGGTGGAGCGCAGGCGCACGGGTGCATGGCGAAGTCTCCCTCGGCGTCCGACATGCAGTGGTACAACATACACTGCAACAACACAACACACTACATAAGCACCCACTTCGTTCAAGTGTATTACAAGATCGGGATTTACCATCGGAATAGATGTCATTTCATATACACTTTGACGTAAGTAAAGCCTGACCAGAAATATATGAGCATTGTCAAGAGAGCGCTATTTTTCTCATTTATATAGCAACAGATCAGTAATGTTAGTATAGTGGGAATAATGGCATATTGACTCGTTTACTTGTCAGTTCTGATGCTAATTTTGGAATGTTTTGTAGCGAATTTCTTTCATTTCGTTTTCCTCGAGAATTTTGTTTAATTATATTTTTAATAATATTCCGCTATTGACAATGAATCGTTTTGGGCATTTATTATTATTTATTACTTAAAATTCAACACTTAAATCTAAACCACAACATTAACGCTGACAATAGTGACAACCTATGATTAAAATATTTAAAATTATTTCCAGTGTAAAAAAATAGTTCCAAGAAATTCCGCAACATGACTAACGGTCATATATTTCTGGGTGGGCTTTATATGGGAAAACTGTCACCTCTAAGAGTATTCTAATCGCGGCTAAGTAATATCTTTAACGACAACCTTAATTAATATAACATTTTAAACTCTCGCGCTTTGTAAACATACTTAAGAGGCGTTATAAGTTTTAAAATGTTTTGATTTCAAATTTTGACAAAAGCATTGATGTTACCAATAAAGTGATTAAAGGACACGATAACTTTATACACGTTTAAGATAGTGACATAGCTATTTTTGGGTTTTATTGTGCGTAGTAGAATTTAAGCAGAAAAAAGCTGTTTTTAGTTTGAAAATGGTAATTTTGGAGTGATGTTCGAAACGATATTTTTTAATGAAAAATTCCAGAAATACATTTGAATTTTATGACATTAGGTCGCAATAATCCTGTTATAGATAGTAACACTGAGAAAATGTCAAGATACGTGTAAATTGAAACAGAAAATGGCCTAAATAGATGAGCGTTTTTAAACTCATAAGGGCTCTTAAGTCCTTTACTATTTGTTTAAACGCAAACGGTAACAAAGGTAAACCCATAAACATCGCATTACACCCGTTTAAACAAACCTAAAAAATTGGTTTTACGTATAATAAAAGATATTCTCTGTTGAGAATTCATGTTACTTCTTTATTTAACACGCGTATCACAAAACTGCAACCGCCAGGAAGGCCATTTACGCCTCCTCCAACACGGTGCTTTCCAACCACTTCGCATGAGCGGCGGAGGAAATACCACAGGCCCGTGGTTTGGGAGGATCCACGATATGCAGCTTAGTTTTACTAAAGTAGTTTTATTTTTTGTGTATATAACTTAACTCAATTTACAACCGTTCAAAAACCGAAAATTCCGACCAGCTTAAAGATAAACTCCATTTTCTTAAAATATAACAAACCTCTATTATCGTGTTTTGTCCCTTTCTCACAAACATAAATGTCAAATTGACAGATAACGCCAAAGGAATTTTAGCGGCAATTAACTGTTTGATGAACGATTATGAATAGGGGAGTAAGAATATTCTCTATTGAAAGTAATGTAAAATTTACGTTACTCAAGTACAGTATTGTTATCTTACAAGCGCGGGTTAGCCATAGTTGTAGTGGTGACACATACGAACACATGGACAATGTGATCTCTTAGTCCCTAAGCTAACGCACACATTGACAATGTGCATGTATAGCTCAACACACAACCATGGCTCACCCGCGTTCGTGAGATAAAAGTAACTGTACTGTAACTGTCGTACTAGTGCCAGGGATCGGATACCGGTATTTTCTCCATAGAAGAATACCGGTATTATTACGGTCACCGGTTCATTATTTCGTTTTTAATGGGACAATCTAATAATACGACGCTGTTACCTAAATACATGATTCAGCGCTACGTAAAGAGCAAAAAATAATCCAAAATATTGGGCTAATTTAGGGTTTTTTAAAAATACCGGTATCGGTCCCTGACTAGTGCACACTTTTTTTAAAACCGAACCAAGCAATCATCAAAATTACGTCAGCATCAACCTCTAACCACTACATCGTCCACTTAAATGTTAATAAAATATGACAAACATTACATACCTGAGCACACTTGATACATGACACAGCATCAATACAAGTCTTGAAAGAGTCCGGTGCGAATTCGCACGCGCCCGCTCTATTCGCGCTTTCTAGGTACCACTCGTGACAATGCCTGAAACATGAGTTACGAATAATTGAAACTAAAGCGCAGCGAAGGACGCTACAGTGAAAAGTTTAAAATAGGTCATTGTAAACAGTTTTTATTCGTCGACAGTGGCAAACAAGTAGGCAGGCCGTATATTATACACTCGATGTCAAAAACTTCGGGTCACCCTAAATTAAATAACCGCAATAGGTTTTACTAAATATTTTACACTAGTTTTATTTACACGATATATTATTCTTCGTAATACTCGACAGTATTAGCAATTCCCGGGATCCTATCATAAAAATATCAATCTCCAAAAATTTACGATTTTTGCGATATCTCGCTCCATTAACACTGTTTTTTCATGGGTTTTTAAGAGTACGATTTAAACATGGAAAGGTTAATTTTTTAACTGCTATTTTTGCAGGTTAGATGTAAAATTAAATAAAGATGATGACAGGATTAAGAAATAGTACAAGTTTGTACTATTTTAGGAAAATATGATGGTATTTTACCGACCCGTATTGCTTGTCCGCGAGTGTAGCTGCGTCTGTGGCAGGCTTGTGTTTTTCTGTACCAACCTGCATTTGAGTCTAGCTTGGAAGGTTTCTGTAGGCTTCTTGTCTGGCAACGGCGGTGGTCCGCTGTACGGGTGTTTCTTTATAGATCCTGGAATACCATACAAACTATTTTATCATACTTGACAATTGAATCTAGGCTCGTTTTATAAAGAGCCACGTTGTGTGTGGGGGGGAAGGGGAGGGTGTACAATAGAGGGTACAATATTAGGGGTACAATCTACAGGGCAGAAACCGAAGTAGTCCAATAAGATATAGGTGTAATCGATAATTAGTAGATGATGTAATGGATAGATAAGAAAACATCTTTCAAGATCTTTGTTTTCAGAAAATTCATGCTAATCACACACTTGCGCCGATCGGGGTTCGAACCCAGGACCGCCAGATTTATAGGCGTGATTGTTAACCACTAGGCTACAAAGGTCGTCAAAATATGTATGGTGTATGTTTTTTTAGTAACGGTACTGACCAGAGTCCCTCTTCAATAATGGCGGCTTGGTGTTGGGTGATGATTTCTCGGAGCTGATGATGCCGCCCGGACCCACTTGTGGGTACGTATACTCATGGACCTGAACAAAAAGATAAGCATCAGCATAAGAAATAATGAACAAACACGAGAATAAAGTAAGGAGGCTAAGCACGAAGAATTTCGTACATTGACACGAAAGACGGAAATTTCCTATCTCTATCGCACGCAAATAATTATATCGCTGTTACGCTCGCACAGTGGCACTGACTGAGCAGTCAACGCCAGTGTGCGAGCGGGACAGTCGCCAATAGAGAATATGCATGCGGAATAAATAATAATAAGATGTCACTACATGAATAGTAAACAACCAAATGGCGACAAAATACAGTAAATGGAAGTGTTGAAAGTTTCGAAAATGATGTAATTCTTTTAATAACAAAAAAATCTATGATAACAATGTACCTAAACGCAATATTTCACGACCAAAACAGTAAATTACTCGATTTTCCATACAATGGTAGTACGGACACATAGTATATGACCACTATATTATGATGTCACATATTATGCTCAATTAGTAAGGAAATTTTGGGGGCGTATTGAGCACTCGGATTTTATGCTGTACTTTGAAATCCATTGTCTTTTGTGTTGTTATAATCGTACTTGTTTCATATACACCTTTGTTCCTCTCTAAAAACTAGTTCGAATGGCATCGTGAAAAACAAATATGCATATTCTCTATTATATAGACACTTTCACTACCAGAGGACGATTGCATAATGAATTGTAACTAATGTTACAAGTGGAAGTATCTTATCAACCTCTTTCATTGGAAAGAGGCTTCCGCTTCTAATATTTGTTACAATTACAAGTCATTAAATACGATTTCAAGCTCAAATGGTCATTTTCATTAGAATTACTATTAGTGACGGGATATTTACCATGTATATTTGTTCCCGATATTTAGGCACTGTTGCAAGCGCCTTCTGGTATCCCTAAGGGGTCGGATCCATAAAGTCCGTCACACTATTCTCTTTTTATACAAACGCCTTAAAGGAGGCGTACAGCGACATCTACCAGAAGACTCATGCTTAATTAACGGCATTAACGTCTCAAATCATATTGTGATTGCACCTATAGCTCAGTTGGCTAGAGCGACTGGCCGCGAGTGCCGGGAGGTCGCAGGTTCGAATCCTGCTCGGTGCCTAAATTTTTCCTTCATTCTAAAAAATCCGCCACACTAATTTCGTAATTTTCTGACCCCTCATCCGTTCTAGTTACGGTCACATTTGTTCATGAAACTTGGACCCTCCCCACACCTGTCACGCAATGTCACACTTCGCCGACCCCCTCCCTCCCCCTTAACGTGTGACGTACTTTATGGATGGCCCCTAATAGAAAAGAAAGGTTTAATCACTTACAGCTGAAAGATGTACGTATGGACACCGCTCCGAATCGTTGTCGTCGGCCAACTTATCCTCATACTGGATCTCGTACGCTTTCATCGAATCTGAAACACATCACATCATCAGTATCATCACACATCGAGCTTTTCCCGAGTCTACAAGTTTTATTTTATGACGACCACTTTAGCCTAGCCTAGTTGGTAGTGACATTGCCTACAAAGCTGGGTTCGAATCCCGGTCATCGGATTTATTTGTGTGATGAGCACAAATATTTATTCCTGGGTCTTGGATATTTTCTATATGGGCCATTCTACTTTTTCATGTACATAATTTTCAGACACTTTTTTTAATGCAGATTTTGGAATACTTGGCCCTCACTTCATATTTTTATATTATTATTTAGGAAGAGGTCTAATTGCAGTATCACTTTCGATAGTTTTGGTAATTAACGAACCACAGGTAATATCCATAAATCGAGTAACTCAGTGATCCTTGGATGTCTCACCACTTGTATGAAAAAATGGTTTTTACCGCTGTGTTACCCACCTTTTACAGCAATATGTTAATATTTAAGTATTTATACCTGTACATTCCTTTTATTAGGTTCAGGTACTATTTCGAAATCCTATTTTCGTACACTAATTCAATATATATCATAGACTTTTTATTGTAATAGAAAACTGGTTACGAGAAAGTAGAATAATCCACAGTCCATATATCGTCGCCTAGTAGGTACCCATAGTACAAGCTTTGCTTAGTTTGGGACTTGGTCGATTTGTGTAAGATTGTCGAATAATGCGAATTCATTGTTTACGACCTCGCTGCACCTTTCTTTCCCTAATTTATAATCTTTAAAAACTGGAAAAGTGAGAGTTGGAGTCGCTCACCGAGGGTTCCGTACAAATTTGTAGGTATAGATTACGTACTTTAAATAGACTATATTTTTTTATAATTTAATTTCTAGTGTATACTTTACAGATACCCTGTACCTATATAGTAGTATAAGACGATATTACTTGCCAAATTTCATAGTGCTAGGTCAACGGAAAGTACCCTATAAATTTTGATTCCCTTGAGTGTCTAAATATACGTTTTTAAGGCATAAACGGCCGTATCTTTTGTTTAAAGTTGAGCGTCAAGGGACTGTAAACCTGAGTATATGGAATTAATATCAACTCGATACATCCACGCGTTCCCGAGATAAAGGGTCCGGACAGACAGACGGCCAAAAAAGGACCCTAAAAATACAAGGCATATGTAGCAGTGGATGATGATGATGATGATGATCTTACCTTGATGACGAGGCAGATTGATGGCTGAAAGAATGGGCGTCTGCGTGAGGTCGTGCCGAATTCTGCTCGCGGTGGAATTCTCCGAACTGGAGCGGGAGTCCGTCGGCAGATTCAGGCACTGGAACACGAAAATTGATATGTAAAACGAGTAACTGGAAACCTGTCAGTTGGAACTTTAACCCTTAATTCGGCAATAGCAAAAGTCCATGGTTCCAACCTCGGCGGATAAGATTAAACTTCAACATATGTGATAATCCATATTGAAAGGGACCTTATGGCGGCCGGCACTTACGCCTTTATTGCCGCTGTTCCAATACAATAGTGAATAGGTGCAACGTAAGCGCCTGCCGCCATAAGGTCCCTTTCGATGTGGATTATCACATATATTTATTTTAGCATTAGCTTTTGCCCGCGACTTCGTCCGCGTAAACTTATGCTCCCTATTTTATCCCTTCGAGGGATGATTGTCGGGATAAGAAGTATCCTATATGTTACACCAGGTTATAAACCCGTTGTATACCAAGTTTCATCATAATCTGTACAATCATTTTTGCGCGATTGAGTAAAAAATATCCAAAAATCTAAATTATCGCATACATAGTATTATAGTAGGAATAATTGGCTGGCCTATTTCAGAGCCTTAACGTTTCAAAAAATACCATTACTCTTAACGTATTCGACGCCAACGACGCACATATCTGTCACGGCGTCAATGCGATATCAACCTACATGCATTGCTATAGGTTTCAACTTCGCGTTTGACATTCCCATGTCATGGCGTGTGACAGCGTTTGTATTTGACAAAGCGCTGAAAAGGTCAATAAGCTTACCTCAAATATGTTTTGCTCTTCGTCATCATCGGCCGGTGCTGGATTGTGTTTTTTATACGCGTGTAGCGCAGGCCACGCCCCGCCCAGACCTGACAACAAACACATATTATTAACATCATACAGTTTGCAAAAACCGTTAAATTATACATTATAATCTAAACTAACGAGATTGTGAACTGCCGAAAGATTGTAATCTACCCAAAATTGCAAATACCGTTAAGACTATAATCGACTATAATCGTTATTGAATCGATTGTTAACCGAAAATTGTTTAGTGCTTTTCTCTAGCAGAGTCGTTCTATGTCCGCTCTGTGGGACAAAAGTTAACGACCCAACCTAACCCAAGTTGCAAGTTTCATGTCGAAAGATTGTGAACCATAACATACTGCTTGCAATAGGATCTTAAACGTATTTTTAAAAAGTAGCCTAAATTAATCCGTACGTTTCAATTACCACGTGGAATATTTTAAATTTTATGGAATCAATGAATACTAAAACAATGAGATTGGAATTTGCAGTTTCAATATCCGCTCGAAAACGCAAGCCGCCATTTTTGTGACGTCATAAGGCACGTAGTGATTGACAAAATCGCAGTTCAACCGATTCATTGTTACATCCGTCACTCATGTCAGTCGAGTACATACTATTGCATCTGCTAATTGTTGTATTTTTGTTAATTAAAATTTTTTTTCAATTGTTTTATGTTACATTGTTGCTACGTTATTATTGTTTTTTCTTATGTCGATCGATGCGAGTCGATTATCTTTCTTTCGTAAAATACCGATTATAGAAAAAACTGTATGCGTTTTTTTTTTGTTGACGGCTTTCACTCCTTGCTGAATGTATGCGATTTTGATTGGCCGCACCACTAATGTTCTGTCATAAGTGTCAAATAGAGAGCCGTTAAGTCGGATGCACACAATGAGATACGTAGAAAGAGAATTATACCCAACGTACAGGACGCAGTTATGGGTTAAAGGCAGAAAGATATATTTCCATGTACGTTGAGCCATCATCGCCCTTTGTGTTGATCGCCAATTGAAGTGTCGTATGACGTCACAATTGATACGCGGCGGCTACCGTTCTGCTAATTTATATCACAGATAAAAAATTCATGAATTTTAAAAGTAATTATAAAATTTATTTTAAATGATCATGACTTTATATCAACATAATTCGACTTCCTATAAGTAAATTTAACTTATTACTACAATTTTATTATTTATTTTTCATGTACTAAAATACCCTATTTAACACATTATTCTTCGGTAGATTACAATCTTTCATGATATACGAGTAATCTAACGGTTTTTACAATCTTACGGTGACATTTTGATATTACACTATACAGAAGTTGGGAGACCGACGACTCTCAATCTGGAGGTCGCGGGTACGAGCCCCGGTTCGTAGTGGTACGGTATTAAAAAAAAATTACACAATACCATTTGATATTTAAAGGGTTTTTGTGATTTTGGGATTAGGTGTCAAAGCGGACCCCGGGCTTCACAACCGGGAAAACGCTAGGAGGATGAACACTAATGTCACTTTTGGGTTTTGATTGATTTACACACCGTACCTATGTTAAATATTATTCTGACACATATAAGCGTCATGGACGAAGAAAGTGTTAAGTACTCACCGTGTAGGAATCCAGTATACGGAAGCAATGAAGAAAGCACATTAGATAAATTAGTTAACAGACAATGTCACATAAAACAGGTTACAATTGGCGTTATTATTTATAATCATTGTATTTACACATGTAATATTTCTATATCAATAAGTATTAGTATGGGGATGTATGTTGATTATTGGCATCTCACATTGGCACGTATGTATACCTTATAAATTAACACTACCATGATACAGAATAAAAAAAAAACATCTATTTTGCTGCGGTTCCAAATTTTCCCGTGCTAAAAAAACTAGCTTCTTCGTCATAATTTTTTGCCGTCTGAAATGTCAGTCCGAAGCGCTCCTCCGTCACGCAGTGTACTCTTCAATATCAATAACTCAACTTTTTTTCCTTGACTGTGGCTTTATAGGCCGGGCCCAATAAAGCGATAGGAGCGCGGTAGGGGTGGCCTGGGAAAAATCCAGGGGAAACCTCCGACGCGGCCACACGGGCGGTTTTGAACACTGAAATAGCCTAAGAGTTCGGCGCTCCAGTGAGATTGGTTGAGCGGCTTCAACCGAATCTGAGGTGTGAGTGGTTACAGGAAGCTACAGGGAGTTTTTTCAAGGTACATTAAACCCTAGCCTAGCTAAGAATACTAACTCACCGTCTAGTAGTTCCTCTATAGCGGTCCGAACGCCGCGATCGAACGCGCGCGCGTCCGCCGCCGTCTGAAACGTCAGTCCGAAGCGTTTCTCTTCAGTCACCCAGTGGTGAAACGTCGGCATCACCTTGTTGTATTGAAAGTCCTTCTTTATCGTGCATTCTAACACCACCTGGAATTTAATTATGTTTAACACCTATCAGTGAAAGATTTGACAACAGTGAAAGATTTTGATCGACCAGGCCACAGAATAATTAGTAGTACTTACGTACACAAGGTTTTCTGACTAACAAAACTGATGTTAGACAGCTAATTATGGCATCCCACTAGTAAGCGCTCGTCGCATAGCACGCGCTCTTTCGTTCCTAGCGCGTTAGGGTATATGGACACTACGGACGTGTGCCAGAGCCAAGTTTAGCCGAAGCGACAAGAGGAACTGGCGTGACCAGGCTAGATTTGAATCTGCATCCATTTTGCAGTTCAATTCAATATAACAAATTGGTGTAGTATTCCAAATTTCTAGAGCAATATTATTTACTATTCTTCTATACATGTAGAAAGCGTGGAAACTTCTCTTCCCTTCTTTCTTTTTCTTCGCGGAATAGTAAAACAATATTATTATAGAAATGTATCATGGAATTCCGTAGAGTAATAGTAAATCCGTTAGATCTGTGTCTAGGCAAATATTTGTTTCTCATCTCTTGGATGTTTCTGTATGTAATTACCGTCCACATGTTATTGTTATGTATCGTTTTCTTTTTGCGGTAGACGACAGGTGTACATACATCTATTAAATTCATCATCGTCTAGTATATAGCACAAGGCTTATTTAGCTATGGGACTAGTTCAATTTTTCTAAAAGAATGCCTCCTTAATTGACTTCCGCTTCAGCTTCAACAAAAATGCTTTCATATGTCCGGATTTCCGGTCGTTCTCCTCTGCAGGTAGCATTTCTAAACCGATTCTCGTGAAATTTTGAGTCACAAGTACCTATTTATTTATTTATATGTTACCATGTTGTCGCTGATCCGTTTCCCGTGTATGAAGAAATCGTGTGTCGGTGCGTTTGCGGACGAAGATGACGTGTCGCCGTTACTGTCGCCGCCTGGAACAACATCATTTTTAATACTTTGGCTAACAAGTCCATGGCCTGATGGCTTATGTAAGCACGAGCTCGGGTGAGCCATGGTTATGTGTTGAGATATACATGCACATTGTCTATGTGTGCGTCAGCGTAGGAGCTGTGTTCACATTGTCTATGTGTTCGTATGTGTCACAACTACAACTATGGCTAACTCGCGCTCGTGAGATGAAAGTTGTGTAACTGAGTAGCCCGGAGCAAACTAGTAACACGACTGTTTCCGGTAGGCAGAACTCATGAGAATTGGAATTGAATTTCAGTGACACTTTCAGTAGTTGTAGGCGTACTTGTAGTATTGAGTGTGATCAGGGGCTTATTACTCGAAGCTAAAAGTTACAAGTGAAAGTCTCTTATCAATACCTTTCAATAGAAAAAGTCTTCCAATTGTAACTTGTAGCTTCGAAAAATGGGGCTCAGGAACTGTCGCCTCTAAAGAAACGTCTGGCTACTCCCATGTATGATGATAATGAACATCAGCATCCATCACGGTGCGCGGGGTCAAGTGCCCCTACGAAATTGCGAGTTGTTTTCGACGCATCTGCCTCGAATCTCGAATCATCTAAAATACCTAGCCAAAGGGTTTATAAGTACTTGGGGGCGCGTTGCCGTTTGCCTACCATGATATCGACTTTCTCACCGTCCAGCGCAACCCAGCCGCCCGTTCCCTTGTCGTGACACACCTGCTTAGTCACTAGCATTCTGCCCGAACGCTACGAAGTTGCGTGTTGTTTTCGACGCTTCTGTAGTTGCTAGCATCAATATGCGGTGGTCACAATAACACAATAACAGGTTAAAGTATAGGTAGTAACAGGTTATAGTTACTATCAGACAGGCCATAGGCTACCTTACAACCATCTAGTTTAATAAAAGAGCCATAGCGTTTATTCCAACCATTTGGCTGTAAAACCTATGCGACAACCTGGGGCGCGTTGTCGCTTACGTTGCGAGTGTGTTGTTTTCGACGCCTATGGAGTTGCAAGCGTCTATGCGGTGCTCGTTAACCAGCAGACAGGCCGTAAGCTAGCTTGCCACCATTCTTTAATAAAAGACCAAGCTCGAGGGTTTCTAAGTACCTGGGGCGCGTTGCCGCTTGCCGACCATAACGTCGGCGAGCCCGCCGCCCCCCAGCGCGACCCAGCCGCCCGTGCCCTCGTCGCGACACATCACCTGCGCTCGCACTCGCACCACGCATACACTGGAAACAACGATTACATTAAACATCTACGAGAGGAAATCACATAAGGGTGAATAATTAAACTAGACATGTAACATGAGACATGTAGACAATGTAACCGCACACATGCATTCCAAGTATGATACGCTGTCCGAAAAGGATTCCTGGTTAATGAAACTGTAAAGTATGATTTTCAGGAAAATATCACATCACACAAGTTTTCGGGGTTATTTCAGTGAACTAAACTACTTACTAACATATTTTACCATTATGAAATTTTATTATTTATCAGCAAGAAATTGACTTGATGTATTGTCATTCTTGTCATAATAACAGTAGTTGATGTGTTGATAATGAGCATAGAGAAAAAGGATCCTAACCTTTACAAAGACATTTCTTACATTTCATTACTTACATTTATTAAACTAAACACTACAAACCAGATGGCAGATAATAATTATTCCATATAATCTTACTTACAAATTTGACAGCAGCGAAATTATGACATTAAAAATACCATATTCAACCTTTTTTATAGACTATTTAATTCATTATATAACAAGAGTAATGAGGTAAAAAAAAGAAATAAAAACACATTCAAGCAATTTAAGTGTCCCTGAATTAATAATATAACTAACGAAAAATACAAGAAGTATAAATACTACATTTTTCATACTTGAGCTAAATGTTAACGCCGCCTGTACACTCGGCGACACACAGCGAGGTAGGCGGAGCAGGGGAGGGTACAGGCGGCGACTCGCGGCGCCGCGAATAAATTAAAAATTTTGACGATTTTTCAACAAAATTTTCAAAATTTTTAATTAATAATAATTAATAATCACACCGAATTTGTGGTTGATCAATTTGTATCTAGTTTAAAAACCATTTCTTTATACACATTGTTAAAACTGGTGGTCCCTGGTCCAAACACGGTCACGGCATTTATTTGTGATGATACAACCAGATCCAGTTTTTTTTGTGTGAACAAAATTGAAACAAATCTTACGTAATTATAAAATAATGTATTGTTGACTGACATGTAAATGAGATGTACATTTATCAATAAATAAGCTGAATCTGATCATGATTATTTATCTCTGAATCTTGGATGTTTTCTATATATTTAAGTATTTGTTTATTTATATTATATAATTATGACTACGCCTTGTGATAAGTACTTTCTTGTTGTTTATCAATGAACTGAATGTAATGTAAGTCTTAGTCCGAACTCTAGCTGTAAATAAGCCACATATATATATAATTGATCATTACCTAGTAGTAGGTACGCATAGTACAAGCTTTGCTCTAAAAATTTTGACGATTTTTCAACAAAATTTTCAAAATTTTTAATTAATAATAATTAATAATCACACCGAATTTGTGGTTGATCAATTTGTATCTAGTTTAAAAACCATTTCTTTATACACATTGTTAAAACTGGTGGTCCCTGGTCCAAACACGGTCACGGCATTTATTTGTGATGATACAACCAGATCCAGTTTTTTTTGTGTGAACAAAATTGAAACAAATCTTACGTAATTATAAAATAATGTATTGTTGACTGACATGTAAATGAGATGTACATTTATCAATAAATAAGCTGAATCTGATCATGATTATTTATCTCTGAATCTTGGATGTTTTCTATATATTTAAGTATTTGTTTATTTATATTATATAATTATGACTACGCCTTGTGATAAGTACTTTCTTGTTGTTTATCAATGAACTGAATGTAATGTAAGTCTTAGTCCGAACTCTAGCTGTAAATAAGCCACATATATATATAATTGATCATTACCTAGTAGTAGGTACGCATAGTACAAGCTTTGCTCAGTTTGAGATTATTTATGTATTTATGTTATTGATCTGGTATATACTATATTTATAGATATTTTCGAAGTTGACTGTACATCGATCATCATAAACGAGCGTAATGATATGCTTTAATATTTTTTCACCATTACCGCCACGACCGCAAGTTATGAATGACAGAATTTAAGTGAATGAGTCATTCATTTTGATGAATGAGATGCCTAGGATGTAGTAGATGACATCATCGTTGACAGGAAATCATTTTCCTTAATTATAAACTAGTGGTTCTGTGAGTTGTACATCTAGCGAGTGATATTTTGTTAAGTTTTGAAGCCCCATGGTTTCGCCATTATTTTAATTTAATTACAGAACCTGCTCACAAAATAATTCGAGAATCGGTTGAGAAATGTGACGCATTCCAACTTTCGCATTAATGCGACAAAGTACTAAAGTGATCATCGACTTATGCTGTTGACTATCATCATCATCATTAAACTTAAGAGCTACGCTCTTGTCGGTGGAGTAATCGCCAGTCTTCCCGGTTCTCTGCCAGTCTTTTCAACTCCTGATACTACACGGCACCAATTTTTTCTATCTGGGTCTACCTCTACCCCATCTTCCTTCAATTTTGCCTCCCTCTGCAAATGCTGTTGACTGTACGTAAGTATTTTTGGCCAAGCTTAAACGGTGACGGGCGGCGGCTCGCTCGGTCAATTAGTGAGACCAGCACAAACCCGTTGCAGCCGAGTAGTAAAATACGCACCTTTCAATCAGATACCTGTAAAACGAATGAAGCCAATCAACCCCCACCGCGCGATCGCGACAACACAGACGCATAAACATAGTCCTTATTCGTTCCGGTATCGCCGCATACCGGGTGGAGTCAGTCCGACTCAGGTCGGGCCTAGATGAGTTTCTTGCTGGACTCTTCTCAGTTGGGCTAGGTTTACTGAACCAGTGACAAAACTCCCGGTAGCTCGATTCCACTCAAACCTCAGATTTGGTTGAAGCCGCTTAACCAATCTCACTAAAGCGCAAACTCTTAGTGTTCCAGTGTTTAAGCCGCCCGCGTGGTCGTGTCGGAGGTTTTCCCTGTTGTTCCCAGGCTACTCTCCAGCCACGCACTCCTATCGCTTTATTGGGTCCGGCTTATTAAGCCACACACAGATTTTAAAAAAATTCAATCAGGAGACCGTGGGTTCGAAACCCAGCTCGTAATCCACTGGGTTATACAATGATGGTGGCAACTGGCAATCAAGCTTACATCCTGCCAGGTGGTAAGCGGACACCGTAGCCTATAGACGCTTACCACTTTAGAAGAATCGCAAGCGTGTTGCCGACCCTTTATTGACTTGAATATGACATATCAGAAGCAAAAACTATGTAAAACTAGTATTCTGACGAATATTATGTTAGTTAAGCAAAGATACAGATATCCGAAAGTTACTTTTTTTTATTTATATTCAAAATAAACTTAGATGGTAACTTGGTAAGTATACAAAAAGTTTCGCCAAACTGAGGGCCGTTGGTTGACGAATAGAGCGTTCACAAATTTAGCAACATTTTCTGTTACACCTACTATATAAACTAAATACTAAGTTACTGATCTACTCTGATCTAAACATGGTTACAAGACTAAGTATGTGTATGTATATATTATGTAAAGTACAGCAAAACGTATGCATTAGCTACCCTCTTCATCTCACGAAGGAAATGATGATTAATTTTGACCTTTATAAAATCTAATAATTTTGCAGTTCTAGTTTTTAGATTGTAGCCCTTTTTCACTAGAATAACAGTTATATACTAATTGCTTACTGCGTCCGCGTAATCTTCATTCCCTATTTCATCCCTTCGAAGGATGATTTTCGGGGTAAAAAGTGTTCTATATGTTAATCCAGCCTATAAACACGTAGTATACCAAGTTTCATCATATCCATTCAGCTGTTTTTGCGTGATCGAGTAACAAACATCTAAACTTTCGCATTTATAATTTATAATACGAGAGTCCCGTAGCGGCGTCCCGACGCCGCTAAAATACGCAAATTCCGATAGTTATTCAGAAAATGAACAACTATAGGTATAGATAGATTTGTGGCTCTTTTAGGAACACCAAAAATATTTAATAAAGGGGTCTTAAAAATCGACAGTTCCTTTTCAGTGTCACATTATGCCGGATCAAAGCCAAGCCTAAAGTAGACTGCTAGCTAAGTTATCCGGACAGCGTGGATGCGGCCCATCATCATCAGTCGTTCCCTCGACGCTGAGGACATAACGTCCAATTATTACTGACCAGACTCCTCCATAGGCTCCTATCAGCTATCACCTTATGGATGGCCTCGTGCAGATATAGTTGCAGGGCACCAGTGATTTGAGTGCTCTATCTAGCGGGTAGTCTGCCCCGGGACCTCTGGCCCTCAACTTTTCCCGTCATAATATTTTTCTACTGGTTATCCGAAGAACATCGTGAGAACTCCCCTTTCTTCACAGTACCCGCTCCACGATGCGCCTCAGGTAAGGAGGGACTCCATGATATTGGGGCCCGCATTTTCTTATTGCTTCCCGATCCGCGAAGCGAGGATTCTTTCCAAGATATTCCTGGTCTCGTCCAGCAATACCATGGGCCTCCACTCGGAAGGGGAGTCCGTTGGGCGATTTGCCATCCCGAGGATAGAAAAGTCTTCTAAAGGCTAAATCGCCAATAGGAATTGTACTCCTATCAGCGCGCAAGGTACTGTTAAGGTCAACGAAGATGCCAAGAGACTATAACAGAGATGGACGTCCACGACAATGAATGGCTTAAACCTAAAGAGGTTTTCTCTCAAAATTTTGAATATGCGAAGAGTTTGCATAAATATAAATGTTGACGTTGAATTAAATGACGATATAATACGTCTGTCATTCATGTAAATTGTAAACATTGCAAAAAGATCGTTTATTTTGTATTTTGTTAATTTTCTTGGGGTTGTGGATATATGTCGCCGACTCAAAACGTATATTTCCTCATGCTGAAGTTCTTCACTACTACAGGTTTGAGTTCAGTTATTGTTTATTTTTTTACTGTGTTATGTCAATTCAAAACAGGAGCCACGTCGCTTGACGTCATGCGGCCAAAGTCACGTGGTCAGCGCACAGTAGTTTTTTAAAATCAAGTTTTTAGTCCTTTTTCCTAAAAAATATGAAAAATAAGAGTTTTATGCAACTCTCCAGCATGAGACGAATCTTATGACATATCATTTATTAAAATCGGACCATAACTGTAGATCAAATGGGGTGTACAAAAATCGGTCTCGCGTAATATAAATGTAGATAGACAGATTAGTAGGATAGAAGATGTGACATAACTGTTCATTGGCCCACATTACATTGTAATGTTTTGTTTTCATCTCATTAAAGGAATAATGAACGTTTTCTCTTAGTTTGTCTACATAACTGCTTCAAAATAACTCCTTATGGACTCTCAAATCAATGTAATGGAAGTTTTAAGGTTCCATTTCCATCACATAAATATATATTGGAGAAGGCACAACCACAGGACAATTTAAGACAAATTGACCTAGTTTCTAAATAGTTCATAGTTATTCTATGGCATGGGTAGGTATTAGGTACTAGTCCATATACATACATATAGATAAATAAATACTTAAATACATAGGTAACATCCAAGACTCAGGAATGAATATTCATACTCAATACTCATCACACAAATAAATGCCCCTAACATTCAATCTGAATTCTTACCGAATCCATAACAATCAGCTTCATAGGCAGGGTCACTAGTAGAGATGCCCCGAATGTTCAGTATTCGAGCGAATTATTCAGCTCAATTGCCGAAATTTACCCAACAATTTTAGTCATTTTTCTACAAATTGCAAGAATGTAATATACCTAAGTACTGCCTAATCAAATTACCATTATTAACAGATTGTTATCGATACTTAATGTCAGTAGTCTGAATAATACTTTCATGTCCAAAGTCTTACTTTAAAATTTACAACATTGTTACCACCGAATTAGTCTGCTTTAGAACAGCTGATAAAGGCATTTTATTGAACGAAATTGTTTGGCCGAATATTCGGCTTGGCAAGAGCTGGGCCGAATATTCGGCCGAATGTTCGTACTTGGTTAGACCCATATTTATATAGTCACTGGCAAAGCAATTAGGACAAAATGGTTGTCAAATTTGTATGACTGTTGTGATAATATCTTATTAAGAATGTGAAATGTAAGCCAGGAATCTCGCTTTTTACCATTTGGTAGACAAGGGACAGCAACCATTTTGAATGCATTTAGTCTGAGCCTTACGGATTCAACTAGAAGCGCATACAAAAGTATAAAAATGGAATTAGCAATTATAATTTTGTAATTTCTTATGAAACGAAACAAATTCCTCTGTTCTGGTGACACAAGTATTTTATAATACTTTATAGGTACTCCAACCTTGTGATTGTTATAATGTTATAAATTGTACGAAACAATAATATATTTTCATTACCTATATGTTCAAAACAATTGCAATGAACCATTTTGTTAACTTTTATGTAGCCGGCTATCTGGAATACAGCAATATTTTATTTGCCTCTTCATACTTGTTTCTTATGGACGAAATTGGAAAAAGAAGGGCATGAAGTTCACAGTTTTTAAAATTTCAAGTGTTAGCATCTAATTACACTGCTTACAACTTCTCCTTAACAGACATGTATGGTGGTCAGGACCAATTGACAATGGACCCATGGAGCCCAAAGAAATCTACTATTATTATAGAAGCATGATAGCAGAAACCCTCACATGTTGTTATGTCTAAGTTAACTTAGTTGTTAAATTAAGCAAAACTTACACCAAAGAGTTCACATTGTTTTTTTCTACTGTTCTTTGTTAGAATATTGTTATTTTTTATGATAAACTTTGACTGTTCATTTGTATAGGCTAGCAGATATGTATTTTTTTTCTCTAAAATTACTGACAGCCAGTTATAACTAGCTTACTACTCAAAAACTTCAAATAATTAGCTGTAGGAATATTCTAATTACACAGCCACTTACAAAAGCATAATTTGAAACAATCAAACCCACATCTTTGCACAATGACGTAAAATTAGTCCTTCATGGGCCTAATGCGTACATCATAAAAAAAACCTATTGTTTAATTTTTTTAATTAAGCTACTAACACTGTCCATTTTTTTCGCGGAAAAAAAACCTACTTAATCGAACTTATCCAAGTTGAATCAACGTGCGGTGCGGTGAAATAATTTCATTGAGGTAATAGTTTGCGAGCTAGCTCCAAATGACCCCGTGAGGAGAACTTGTATTGTGAATGAATGAGTCTCATTGATTATAGTTATACAGTACACACAGGGTGACCGAAGGGCGTCGGTCGGGCTTGCATGTACCCAGCCCAAAAGACACTGAAACCCAAAAATTAGAAATACAGCTCAACCACAAGCTACAGAGAAGTCTTAGGTCTCGGGAAAACACCATAAATCACTTTACACATCCCGAGAGCTGTGGAAAATGGCCGGGGTAAGGCCCTCCCTTCCAGGCAGGGCGCAGCATATATCACAAAATCTGAGTTACGCGGACACCACTTACTTTTCAGATGCCTCGGTCATGATTCGACACGTCGAATATCCTAATTTCTACTCGCCACTTCACAGATTTCACCATTTTTATGACATAAATACATCAGATTCACTTGCGAACCGTTCTTATTTCGGCCCTTTGTTGGGCCTCAGTACGCCTGCGTCAAGAAAACACAGTCCCGGTTATTCAATGAAAGCGGTGTGAGCGCGCGACAGGTGGCGTAGTTATCGCGCACTGGCGCCGGTTCGAGCTATTCGATTGGTGCGTTTCACGTCATGCACGATTTCAGCCTATCACAGCAGAGTGCACAGTACGGGAGCCAATGACTTCACTTTTCCACCTTGACAAGAATTTTTCGCGGCGTTTTCGAAAGAGCGCACCACCAGTTCAATTATTACAATGAATCCACTCAAATATTCTTTCTTCACTTGAAAAATCGGCAGTGGTTAAGCGATATTTAATAATTACACGGCATTACTAATTCCCGGAGTGGTTTTCACCAATATATTTGACTAAAACTGCGACATACGTCCACCTCGGGGGCGCATAGGCGAATAACGTAAAGTAGGTCACGCCAGAGCCTTAGTGAATGGAGGGGCACGACCGGGCCCATCCCGTTCATGCCTCCAACCATTGAAAAATAAATAGGTCATATCAATGCACCGTGGCCTATATTGCAGTTGCACCATTCACAGGCACAGTGGGCCCTGGTTCTATTTATAGATGCTCTATTTTGGGGTAGGTCATTCGCAGCAAGCGTAAATGCAAGCCTCCATAAAGTAGGTTACCTGATTTTCTTTGTTAAAGCCCGGTGCAGTGACGTAGTTCGCAGCTATGACGTAAGCAATTTCATCCGGAAGTTAAGAAGCGCGGCCATATTGGCTCATAGGTTTTATTGGAAAATTGACGGTAGCCATTATGCTGTTTAACTTTTTTAAATCCGACAGCGTTATTCATTTTTCAAAAAAAAAATGCTCGTTGCAATGGCTAGTTAAAATAAATTCAACATAAAATCAACAAATATATTTTATTTGATTAAAAATATGCACAAATTTTATAATAACTATATTATACAGCATTCGTAAATAGGTATAGTTATGTGGTATGTGTTAGTAGTTATCGAATTCGGCCTGCTCTTTCGCTACGGCGGCCATCGCTGATTTGCTCAAATCGTCGCTGAGCAGCATAGATTGGTTCAGGGCACGCTGTGGACAAAGAAATAACATATAAGTTTTTTTTAATTGCGGGCGTCGGTAAATGGCAATATATTATTTCTGCCACATTAGACAAAAATTACAATTTAGTTTTGTACCTAAAAAAGTTGTGTATGTCTGTTCATATTATAAGGGATTTCTTAAAATACTGATGTTTTTAAAATAAATATTACTTTCATAAGTTACTAGGTAGTTATAAATCTTAAAATAATCAATTGTTTTAAGTATGGCTGTTACCTACTGTTAATTAATTATTTTTTATGCAATGGAAGTCCATGATCTCGGCCAACCCCTTTGGGAAACAGGGGAAATGTTATGTATAGTTGTAATACATTATATATACTCGTATTAACACAATAACAAAATATTAGTCAGTAACTAAATTACTGTCTATTATTAAGTAGTAAATGCATTAAGACTGAGTATTTAGTTAACCCTTTAATGCGGATAATAATATGTTCCGCGCCTGTGCTACGACTAATTTCCGCTACATACGGTTAAGTTTCGGGTCACAGAGCAGCAGACTGCGCTGCGCTTGCCTAGAAGATAATGACGTCATTGTTAAGTTGTGTATATATGACGTCATTGTGGTTTGTTTTTTGTAAACCTTTTATAAAATATTCCCGATCTACACTAATTATATCGTTTTAAATCTTATACATTCTCTAACCTAATTGTAAATTAATAAAACGTTAAAAACTCCACTGTTGTTGGTCAGTTGCGACGACTCCTAGCGCCATCTACTAAGTAGTCGAAAAACCTCACTCAGGGCACATATTTTACTAGTGGTCATTCGTAATAGTATGAATAGATGGTAATTATTTTTAGGTGCAAACTAAATCAGAATAGAGTATTTTGTAAGATTAAAGATTAGAATTTTGACACGTTGGTTCCGATAATTTATTTAGTTGTATTGGTAACTAATAGCGACATCTAGTTTACAAGTGATATAACTGCACTGCACTGCACTGCACTGCACTGTCGGTAGGTGGCACAGACTCGACACGCAAATAATAATACCACAACCGAGCGAGGCAGTCGTATAAATTTTGTATAAGAGCGACAGAGAGTTATATATCATTTGTTGTCCCTGTCACAGTTTTACTTTTTTTGTCGAGCACAACTTATTGACCGAGTGAAACGAAGGTCTCTGCTTCAGCTTCGACAAAAATGCTTTCGTATGTCCGGATTTCCGGATTTCCGTTTGTTCTCGTGTACAGGTCGCAATTCTGAACCGATTCTCGTGAAATTTCGTGAGCAGGTTTGATAGTTATATATAATTTTTTTGTCGAGACGGTTTTTGGAAATTTCCAAAAACATTTTTTTTTATCAATGATTTTGTAAGTTTCTGCGGGCGAATTTCGCTTTGTTCTCATCTACAGGTCGCATTTCTCAACCGATTCTCGTGAAATTTTGTTAGCAGGTTCGATTTTAGTAATTGATCTTTTTTATAATGTCAGATTTTGGAAATGATAAAAAACTCACGCACGAGGTCTACAGCTCACAGTCACTAGCTTTATATGACAGATGTGCTCAAATACGTCACACAAGCGATTACCCGCCCAAGTTAAGGAAGTAATTTATGGTAAACCGGCAGCCATTTCAAACCAATTCTCAATTTATCTTCATAAGACATTTCCGTCACTCTTGGTGGCCCGCGGGTTTACGGCCTGTTAATTTGTTGATGAACTGAAAGGATATTTTCTTGCTTTTTAATTAGGGATATTTTCCGTACCAAAATGGTAAAAAAGGAACCCTTATGGTTTCACTTTGTCTCTCTGTCTGTCTGTCTGTCACATAGATAAATATCTCAAGAACTACTTATGCTATCGATTTGAAATTTGGATTAGTTATAAAGAAGGCTAACCTAGATATATGGGCCATTCTACTTTTTCATGTACATAATTTTCGGTCATTTAAAAAAAAAATGCAGATTTTGGAATACTTGGCCCTCACTACATATTTTTTAGTGTTATATAGAAAGAGGTTTAATAAGAGTATCACTTCCCATGGTTTTGAAAATTAACGAACCACAGCTAATATCCTTAAATCGAGTAACTCAGTGGTTCTTGAATGTCTCACCATTTGTATCATAAAACGGTTTTTACAACTGTGTTACCCACCTGTTACAGCAATATGTTAATATTTAATAAATTCCTTTTATTAGGTTCGAGTAGTATTTCGAAGTCCTATTTTTGTACACTAATTCAATACATATATTAGTTTTTTTTGTAACAGAAAACTGGTCATGAAAAAGTAGAATGACCCATATACCTATATATCTAGGTTATCCTTCTTGACATCTTTAAATATTTTTTTTTATTTTCTGTGAAAAATGACAGATGAATGACAGACAGGTGATTCAGAACTTGAAAGTCTAGTGAATATGTCGAGTGGGGTGTCATATGAAAGGGCTTGTGTTGCACATTCTGAAACATTTTTTTTTAAGTTGAGTCATTTTTGTTTTATGAGGGAAAATGTAAAAAAAAATACCGCCCCCCCCCTAATCTACGAAGTTTAGCAAGGAAAAAATATGAAATTATTACATAACATTGATATCAATGTATATTTTATAAGAAAAATATAATTATAGCTCTATCTTGTTTTTCTTTTTTTTATCGTCAAAAAACATTTATATACTAAGTTTGTAATTTAATCACCTTCGCATCTATTTTTGTCTTATAAATTCCTAAGAGATTATGCTGAAAGTATCTTCTTGCAAATAAAGAAAAAAAAATTGAAATCGGTTTACGTGATAAAGAATTATTTTGAAAAACCACCGTACGTCGTCTTAGTTATTAAGTTCCTCAAATTTGTAACAAAAGTCGCCGATAGACGACGCTGTACCCGTGGCGTTCATTTTCTACACCATGTTGTTGAGATTTTCCTGATTTAATAGGGTTGGAACCGCTACACATCTGTATACGGAACCCTCGGTGCGCGAGTCCGACTCGCACTTGACCGGCTTATTTAATATCCATTTTATAGCTACTAATTAAAACGCATACGACTCAGTATGTCTTTATGCCATGTAAATAGTAGATTGTATGACAAGGGTCTAAAATAAGCCATATCACCACGAGATGGTGGAAAATAGTTCGAGCGGTAATATCGCTTTTAGATCTGCGTTAAACACTCTACTTTCCACTTCGATTGGGAGAAAATAAATAACCAAAGATTCTCCACCCACAATTAATAATATAATACAATTAAAACATGGAGCCTAAATAGAGACGAAAATACATAATAATATTATTAATGGTTAAATTAGTTGAACAAAGTAAGTACCGAAAAGAACCCAACGTTCCGATTGGCTGTCGGTGTGTTTTCTGATTGGTGGATTTAATATGATGAAGTATTTTGATTGGTCAAATTAGAATGTCTTGTAAATCATATATATGTATTCATATTTCCCTAAGGGCTAAATAAATGCACTACTTACTTTAGCCCAGCTTGATAAGCCTAATATGACACACTCTTCGAGCATGGGAAGTGAAAAATGTAAATATCTTTAATTGAAAAGACTTCGTTCTTATTCCTCTTGTTTGGGAGGTCAGATGGCAGTCGCTTTCGCGAAACTAGTGCCTAGGCTAAATCTTGGAGGTAGGTGCAAAGCGGTCCCCGGGCTCCTTAGGCCACAACCGAGAAAACGCTAGGACGATGATTATTTACCGTAACTATTGTATTGCATACAATTACATACTTAAAAGATTTGTTTACACGAGTAATATTTACGTATTTGGGTCAATCAACTTTTCTTTCTTGTTATTCTGTCCCGTCAGCGAGGAGACAACAGAACAGTAACCGAGTTTCTTAGAAAAATGTTTATAATGCGAACTTCAAGCATGTTCACGAGATGACCCATGTCCAAATGTATTTATACTCATCGCTAAAACTCATATCTACCAAAAATTAGTTTTAAAACCTATAAAATCATATTAGTTTTAAAGAGTGACTCAGGAGATGTAACCATGGTAATGAGCAACAGCGAATAGTTGATCAACCCATATACTAGAGATGTACGGACTAGTTGGGAAAGCCACAGTATCTTAGGAATAGGAACTTTTTGTTTTGATCATAGAGTAATTAAAAAAAATTAACTAGAAATGTATTGACTAGTCACCAACTTGTCGGGGAATCTGACTTTATAGTCGGCGACTAAGTCGGCCACCGCAGCACCGATTAGTCGGCAAAATCCATAGTCGTTTTGTATTTGCCACAATCTCTAGTATTTACATTTATTTTTATTTATTTATGAGGCAACAAGGCCTACAGAGTAACATACAAATCAATAATAAAAATAATTCATTCAGGCGACGACCAGAGATTCAGGAGGTGGACTTTGTTACCGACGTCTCGACACGGCTCAGTCTAACATTCAACATCAAATAATAATACCATTACCGAGTGAGATGGTCGTATAAAACTTTTATAAAAAAGACAGAGATAGACATTTCATTTGTTGTCCTTGTCATAGTTTAACTTTTTTATTTGCCACAATCTATTTGACATGACTTTGTGGCAGACAAGCGATTACCCACCCAAGCAGGTTATTTATGATAAGCCATCGACCATTTTAAACAAGTTCGATCTTAGGACTATGTTACTTACACCATATTACACAACATAAATTATAGTTGCCATTTTAAATGTTTTAAATAAATCTCAGCTTCATTAGCCAGACTCTGTGCAACATGGGTTGCACCGATCATATTCGCGACAGTACTACAAAGTAAAGTCCAGCAATTTGATTTCTGGGCCACCTGTCACATTGAAAATCAATATGAAAGCCGCTAAATATATCATATTAATGTCACTGTGACAAGGTACGAAGTGGCCCAGAAATCAAATTGATTGACCGTATATACATATGTATTGTATACTTACAATATGCGCCAGTCCCACATCATTGGGAACACTTTGCGAGTACACTAGACTGAGTTTGGTCGTCTGAACCGCTACGGGGCTTTTGCTGGCTATCGTTTCTGCGATTTCCATCACTCCAGTTATAGCGCTGCGATAGAAAAGGTCAGATATTAGTCCAGTTACGATCACCAAATACACCAAACCAAAAGGGCTTTATTTCCCACCAACCAAGTCAAAATGGTGGTACAGTCAACTACAAAGAGATGTATCCACTTAATGCCACAATCACATAAGGTACTAAAGTAGATAAATCTCATTTTAGACTGTACCACAAAAACGAAAAAGACAGAAGTATAAATAGTAGAACCTGGTGAGCATTGTTGACATTATGGTATTAAAAACAACAGATTATGACCCATTCAAAAGTTTATCATTAGAAAAAATCCGATATCTGTACCTCTAGTTATGTTTTTTCCAAACAAAACACATACGAACGAGTTTGCATTTAGTCTCAATTTGAATGGGAATAAATAGTTACCATCTAAGGCCACTAGAGGCTCTGCCCGCGTTGCCATATAAATTGAGACTAAACGCAAACGCGTTCGTTTGTGTTTTGTTTCAAAAAAAGTTATACAAGCGTTATGCCCCTCAATTTTTTTTACATAAACAAACGAGCGTGTTTGCCTTTGTTTCAAATATACAGCATTTGTTTGCGTTTATGTTTCGAAAAAATATACTAGAGGTACTGTTGTCATGTCATATCTAAAAAAATGTAGCGGCGCGTACAGTCAGCAGAAGAAGTAGCTAAGCAAAATAACTAACTCAGAATAATCTACACAGAACCTTATTCTCTTGACATTAGAGTCCGTGGGTTTGAGTGTTTTGTCAGATTAAATAGTTTCGGTTACGTGGTTTGGTAATTGGTTAAACTCTCTGATGTTGCAGCTACGTTATGACAGGATATAATAGAATAAGCTTTTATCCATGGCAAATAAATCAAGATATTTTGATTTATTTGTCATGGATAAATGCTCGAGAGGTCAACATTATGAAAGAGAGTACGAAAAGGTACCATCTCAGCATGAAGCTGGCATATTGGTCAGCGCTGATCTTCCGATGAAATCATCAGACACGGTTATATCACTGTTGAATCTAGCAATGTAGGTATTATTTAATTTATAACATATTACTTGCTTTCCAAATATTTACGCAGTTATTGGAAGTTAGTCAGTAGAGAATATATTCATGTCAAACCTGGCCCTAGCGCGGCAATTAACGCACGCTACGTACTGAAAATCCCACTTCCTGGCCAGGGGAAGATAAAATCGTGTACTTACCATGGACGGCAGGGTGACCACTATTTACTACAACCAAAATTCCCTGAAATTTCCCGGTTTTCCAGGCGTTTTTTCAAGTTTTTCCCTGACCATAATCTTAAATGTAATAAATAAAAAATATGTAATTTGAACACGTTTTTTCAGAATTATCTGCTAGCAAATTACAATTTATAAATACAATGAAATTAATACATAAACGGAAATAATAAGAAGTAGTATCTGAATAGCTCAGTTGGTAAGAGCGAAAGCATTGTTAGACGGAAGTCGTGGGTTCACATTCTACGTCAGGTGACGTTTTTGTACTGTTTTCTTGTATTTATATATTTAAATTTGCTATCAGACAGTTCTACAATTTCAATTACCCATAATTCATTACATTTTTGACCATTTTTGTTAAAAGCTGTACAGGAAAAACCAATTGAAACAGTACATCTGACTACTGAATTTATTGGATATATTAAATGTATCATATAATATAATCCAGCGTGAAATACTAAAGAGAGCACTTTATACGGGCCTTAATCGTATTAGTAAGTACTAGATTTTAACATTTTGCGTATTATAGTACAAATTAAAGATAAAAATTGAAAAACCTCATTTTTTGAATTCTGTTAAAAATCTTGGATTTAATTGAAACAAAATTACCTAGTCATCAGTTATCATGTTAATTATAATTTGAAATAATAATAACAAAAACCGACTTGTAGATACTTCTACATTGTGCAATAAGAAGCGTAAAGTCTCGTATTAGAAGTAAGGCAATTATTTTTTTAATTTTTGGTGTCGGATTTATTTTTTTAACAAAAATTTTAATTATTTCACGTTTTTAGTGAATCATTACCAGAGTGCATCTCATAACGATTCCAATAAGCTCAAACACGGCTAAGCTACACTGTTTTATTACGGAGTTCCGTTGCCTACCTTCCGGCTTCAATTACCAGATCAGGTTGATCGTGACATTACATCAGGATCATTTAAATTGACTTCGTCATAGTCGCTTCAGCATCTTGGTCGAAATATCTTAATGCCACCCATGAAACAATAAGAGTTTTGGATGACCATCCGTGGTCTTTTTCATCAGTTCCCGTATCCCGTATTTTCGAGGGGTTCTCTCAATTCCTCACCATCAAAACTAGATTCTGGACAACAGGAGCATATGCTTTCAAACAAAGAAAAAAATCCAAATCGGTTCATAAACAACGGAGATCTGAGGTAACACACGTTAAAAAAAAAGAGCATACAACCGAATTGAGAACCTCCTCCTTTTTTTGAAGTCGGTTAAAAATATATTGCAACTTGGTAATCTGTTTTTTCAATAACGCAACTTCTTTGGCAGCTCCTTCGAAAAATTTTGTCTTTTTGCTTCTAGTCAACCAGTTCTAGTTTAACCATTTCCGCAGTTTTTCTTTTTTCTGCTCTGATTTTTGCCTCTGAACTCAAAATTTCCTTCTTTTTGAGTAGATCCTCCGTGTACAAGGAGTGAGCATTACGAACCGCGTGGATATTTTTTTTTTTTTCAATATTTATGTTGTCTAAACCGCCGTGGTAAGATATAGCGTCATAAACGCGTCTTTGCGCAATTATAGACTTGCGAAAGATTTTCCACTAATATCTCCTTATTGATGGAAAAGCCACGCTCACTATATGCGTTTCCGTGGGATAACACCATGACCATTTTTATTAAAGATTGCAAGTCTTTATTTTCATTTTATATCAAACCGAGCCAAAGATCATCCAGTCGGTGACTATCCTTATGGAAAATTGTATCATTGATTTTTAAAATTCCGGTGATTTACAAATATCATTGAAGGCACATATGGCGTTATCTGCGTCATATCCTGAAAGCCGGTTATTTTGGACAAATATGTCCAACAATTTATCGAGCCTCTCTCGTCGTCGGAATTCTGCATTGACTGTGATTGCGGGATCGAAACAAGATATTCCCTTAGTCAAAGCATACGAAAGTGAGAATCTCTGAGAGAACTCTTTAAAGAAATTAACATTTTAGCTGTAGCGTCCCAATACATATATGAGAATATTGTTTATGTCATAAAGAACCGAGACGAATTCTGTTAAAAATCGGATATCCATAATTTTAATACCAGGAATAAAAATAAAATTGCCGCTTAAAAGTTTCGTGTACGTAAAATATACAAGTAGGTCAATGTGTCCGTTTTATAATAAGTTACGAGATGCAATTTTGAATTTACCCTTTTCAGCTCTTAAAAATTACTTTAAAACAACATTGATGTCAAAGGCTTATTATAGGGTTGAGGACTGTTTAACAGACAGAAATGCATGGCCCAAACCAAATACCTAAATAGCGTAAAGACTCATGTATAATATTTTCATTGTATCTAGTTGACACAGTTATTGCAGGAAAGCATATCAAACGATTTAATTTAATGTCTAGGAGAAGTATTTTCAATTATTATTCAAAATCAAAGCATTTATTTTGCAAATATTGAGACCTATTTGCAAAATAAATGTTGGGCACTTTTAGAATTATTATCTTTATCTCGTATTTGGTAATACCATGTAATACGTATGCAGTTTCGACATGTTTTCTTGTGGAACTACGCATTGTAAATACCTATTGTTCTTTTTTTCCTCATTTTTTTAAATTCTCTTTCGTTGTTTACCACTCGGATTTACTTAAGTAGGTTAAGTAGTATCATTATAATTTAGCATGTTTTTGGAGAAAATGACTGACTGTCGAGTTTTTTTCGGCATTTCTTCTCAGCAGTGGTTTCACGAGAAACGCTAGTAATTTTTGACTTGCATAAGTGCCATTGGGGCCTACTTGCAGAATAAAGTTCATTTATTTCATTTACATAGAGAGACAATTTTTTTCCCTGACCTCAATTAAATTTCCCTGACAATTCCCTGACTTTTCCATGACTAGCGAAATTCCCTGACTTTTCCCGGTTTTCCCGGTTTTCCAGAAAGTGGCCACCCTGGGACGGTAATAAAGAAAGCCTCACATAGCGTATTTAACGCCCTTGCCTTCGGCTCAAATTTCTGCGATCTAAGACATTCTTTGTTACCGCCCTAGGTAAGTAAAATGTACTATTACATATTTTTTCCCATTAACATTACTTACGAGTCTTTATCCTTGTAGACTTTGCTGACGAGCCCTAAGGCGAGGGCCTCTTTAGCCTCCAACTTTCGCGCGGTGAAACAGAGCTCTCTGGCTATCGAGGTGTTTCCAATTACCTGGAATTGTGAACTTAATATAATAATTAGGGGACAAATCGGGCTAGCTCCATAGTAAGCAACATAAGCATTGTGTTATGGGTGTTAGATCATCGTCTAATAATTTAAATATACAGGATGTAATAGAGTACACACTAATGTAATTAGAGTGCCTATTACATACACGCATTCTATAAATCGTATGTTTGTAATTGAATAGATACTCTACTACATTAGCGTTAAAGTAGAATATCATATTGTTCGTACTTAATCGTACTGTACATTAGCAGTCATAAGACCGAACTGTCTGGAGAGTAGTGGCCGAAAGAATCACCTATACGCATCAGTTAGTATTGAAAATGGTATGGATTTTGCTTCAATATTCATGAATACACGAGTGATACAAGTGTATCGCGTGGTAATAATCACCGTGTAACTGATGCCGTAGTCGTCACGTCCCTCAGACATGAGGTTACGACCAAGAAGACGAAAACTAATACTAACTTTGGGCAGCCTCTGCAAAGTCCCCACGTCTGCTGCAAGACCGATGTCAACTTCCTTCACTTGGAACCAGCAGTCTTCTGTGCAGTATCTAAAAATTAGAAATATTCTAAAATATCATGTGCTGGTAAATTATTTATAAAAGTACTTAGGTTGTAGTTGTGGGACATACGTCATATAGACAATGTGCATGTAGGGTGACACA
The DNA here is from genome assembly GCA_963556455.1 of Epiblema foenella. Taxonomy (NCBI): domain Eukaryota; kingdom Metazoa; phylum Arthropoda; class Insecta; order Lepidoptera; family Tortricidae; genus Epiblema; species Epiblema foenella. The sequence goes on from OY747100.1 coordinate 20,074,827, forward strand.
GGTCAGTTACGCGACTAGCTAATTTGGTGCGCCGGTTTGCGACCACTTGGATGAGTTGATAAACTGAACGAATATTTTCTCGTTTTATTAATGGATTGCCATTCAATAACTCCCAAATAAAATAAATACAACTTACTGTTTTTTGGGGCCTGCAAAACTACAAATATCTTTTTTATCTTTAATTGAAATAAAAAAACTCGTTCTACAGGTGGTCGCAAACTAGCTCTGGTCGCGTAGCAGGCCTAGCGACCCTATATCTCATTCTGAACATACAATCACAGCTCACCCGCGTTCAGAGTTTAAGATAAAGAAATAGTGAATTTGAAAGCTAGATTGCGTGGCATTATACATTGCGTCTAAAGGTTTGGCCACATCGCTGCTCAAACTCAAAACAAGTGACGTTTTTAACTCGATAACTCTCCTTTCGTCACTGCGTTTACGATGGATCAGCGTATTATGAGCAGCAGTGTGACCAATTTTTAGTGTTATTATAGGATACACAGACATACCTCATGTCAGCAGCGGTAATGAGGTCTACTCCCGCGCCGACGCAAGCATTTTGCGACACAGTTAACACCGGCTTCACGCATTTCTCTAACGACGAAATCCCGTCCTGGAATTATCATACGATTTGGCAATAAATATCATCTTCCTAACGATTTCCTGAACGTGCCCTCAGAAGACTGGGGTCTGCTTAACACCTAGGCCGTGTGCAAACCAAGCTGACTGACTGTCAGCCGCCGAAAGTGAGCGAGCATTACGCAGTTTATTGTATTTCCATACATCTTCACTTTTTCGTTCACATCTAACCGACATTACGTTATTACGCTGAACGAAAAATACCGTTTATTTTCATGTTTATACTGGGGCTCACAGTGAGCCTGCTTACATTCGGCGGCTTACAGTCAGTTTGGTTTGAACAGGTCCCTAATTAATCCCTTTCGTAAAATTGGCCCCACCTGATATGTTTTGATGATTTTGTGCATAAATCTCACTTGGCGAGCGATGTCTCCACAATCCCCAATGTCACTGGCCTTTTCCATGAAACTGTTTAGGTCTATACCTGTAATGTAATAATAAATATATTTAATGTGCTAATACGATACTATAAACAAATATGGGTTCTGTCAATTTCTTTTATTTCTAAAACTTCAAATCATGTATCATAGCAAAATCTCCAATATGATTTGATTATAATTTATCGACAATCGTACCATGATCGGCCGAACAGGAGATGTTAGGATGACTTTGAGGCGTTTCAGAACGACTGGCCTAAACTTGCGATGAGATCAATGGGGAGAATCGGAAGTAGCATTAGTTAATAAAAATAACAAAACTTTAAATAGTGGCCAGTCATCTACCAAGCCCAGAGAACTCTCCACTTTTAAAATAAGAAAGTTTTCACTGTGAAGGTTAAGAATGAAAAAGGAAGAAAATGCATTGTACCTACCAGGATTGCTAAATTAAAAACAAAATTAGTAATTGAATGGGGTCATTATATTGGTTAACAAGCAGCTTAAATTTAGTGTCAGTGGACAATTCAACAGTATCATGAAAATTAAGTGCACCACTACTCACTGTTCTCTATGGTCAATAGAATATTAGTATCTTTAAGCCGTCGTCTCCCGGCGAAAAAAAATAATAATAAATATTTGTGGACAATCTACACAAATCAACCTAGTCCCAAACTAAGCAAAGCTTGTACTATGGGTACCAAGTGACGATATAAATACTTATATAGATATAAACAATAGCATTCTTTTGTTATGATCCCGGGGATCCCAGGGATCGGTAGACGACTGGTTTAGAAAAAACCTTGACATTTACATGGTCACAACCCTACAACGATGTAGAAATATTGTGTAGTAAAATCTGTGTATTATAAATTGTGGTGTTCCGTTAACACAGCTATTGGCATCCTTTTGGCAGTGAAGGTACCTAACTATCAAAAGTTAAGGGGAATATTCTCAGCTCAGGGAAAATTCCCAGTGATATATTGAGATTATGTCTGGTAGGACAACAGATAAACAAACCTCCAGTGAAATGCTTCCCCTGGGCTGAAAGTACAACAACACGGCATTCTGGGTTTTCACTCAAGGCCTCGAAACACTGCTTCATCTCTCTGAAAAGAACAATATTCATTCATGTATTATATTTTCTTAACACTGCTTAGGTTAACATAACATAATGCAGAAACAGCATTTCTTATTTTATCAGTTGATTTAATATAATTCAAAAGTGACAGTGATTTCATAATTTGGGAGTATTCAAAGTTGATTAATGATTACATAATTATCCATCACAATTTATGTGACTAAAGAAAAAATTTTTATACATTTAATATGAATGTTTGTAATAAATAATGAATAGCATAAGTAGGAAACAAAAAGCTTGCACTTTTTGATGATAGTAGGAAAGCTTTACAGTGATAGCAGGAACCAAAATAAGTGGCTTTTTTTAACGCAAAGTTTCATCCCTTACGAGGCGAGATGGTGCCACTTCAAAAATAAAAAGTTTATAAAATTCTGTAAGGTAAAAACATGTCAATCAACAGAGATTATTTCTATTATTTACACAATAAATTAAGAACAAAAAAAAACTATAAAGATATTCTATGTACATGTTTTGGTGTTGATTTGACAATTTTACTTAATTGTTTAATGTAAATTGTAGGAAAATGTCACTTTTTCATTCATAAGTCTTATTACACAGTAAATAAAGAACTAAACAAAATAAACTGTTTTTCAATATCTTTAACGGTCGCAGAAATATTAAATATTTTGTTTGCGAGGATTTGGTGAAAAGTAATATGTAAAGGTAAGGGCTGGTACAGATAAACAATATTTGAACTGCAATCCAGCTGCAAAATGGCAATTTGAGTGCAAGTTTGATACTTATGAATGAAAGTGTCAGGTTCCTACATTCTTATTAAACAATTAAGTAAAAATGACAAATTAACACTGAAAAAAACCATTCAAATGAGATTTATACTATTTCTTTTTCAAATTTTTTTGTGTAATAACTAGAAAAAATCTCTTAAGTTGGTGCACCCGCTGAGCTTACCTTTTTTTTTATACTTTTTGAAGTGGCACCACATCGTCTCCTAAGGGGGGAAACTTTGGTCGCCTCAAAAAAAAACACTATTATGGTTCCTACTATCACTGTGCAAAGTGGTTTGATTTTTAACAAAACCACTTTAAAAAAAAATATTATAAAAAAACTATCATAGCCCCTATGACTATACAATATGGAATGTTAGTTGAACTCCCACTTATGGGATTGTCTTCCTCACAAGGGGCTTCAGACCTTTGTACCATGTTGCTTTGAATAAATATTAGGGAGACAATCTTATACAAATCAAACTAGCCCCATAATAAGCTCAATATAATCCAACAGTAGAAAACGACAAAGTCCCAAAGTGTCCAGCTACTTATAAGGCTGTCTGCAGAACTAACCTACAACCCGTCGTCTACGGGTCCCGGGTATTACAAAAAATGCTATTGTTTATTTTTTTCACCGGGAGACCTCGGCTTAACTAAATAGGATAGTCCTCTGGCTAGAAGTACTTACAGCCACATAATATGATTAAAAGTATTAAGTTTCTTAGGCCTATTAAGTTCCACATGAAAAACATGTTTTTTTGGCACTGACACAGCCAAAGTCTCGAATTTAGGCACTTCACTAGCTGATGAATAGAATCTTAGTAAGCCTGAAAACATAAAATGAATGAATAAACAATAAACAAAAAATGAAAGATAACAATAGCTACACATTTTGATTTATCAACTTACTGGTTGTTATTCTCTTTTGATTAAAAATTATATTTTTCATTAAAAACGTCATGCTTTTTAAAGGTGAATAATTGAAACGAGTAAAAATAGATATAGTAGAAAACAAAAGAGCAAAGTCCAAATTGTTTGGAAACAATAAGATAATGAAAACCGTGTTCCGTGTTGTCAATTGTTGTCAATGTCATTGTTAAGTTAAGCGGTAATGGATTATCATTACTGTCAATGTCAAACTGACGTATACAGAGACGTTTTGAAATAACGATATTTTTTGCTTTTTTTTGAAACAGGAGAAAAATATGATCGTAATTTGGAAATATTCTGTGTATTTCAGAAAAAACAAGAATATCTTCTATATAATAGTGTCTTCTAATCTTTTTTCGAACGCTTCCGAACCTTTGTGATTTTTAGTTTATTAGTTCGAGATTGAGTACAGGAACGCTCTCGGGGTATTCCCCACTCCCGCGTTGGTTTTTTTTTTATTTTGTTTTATTGAATTTGGACCAAAGGAAGGGCCATGTCTCATTTATATATGTTACTTACATTGTGTGAAACACACGTTAAGGTATCTCTCCTTTTTGGAGAGACTTGGATGCCACCGCATCTAAGATCAAACGTCAGAATAGAACAAGATCTTTGAATACGGCCCGGTTTCGCTTGGAAAACGGTCAGACAAATATATTTTTATTATTGTGAAGCGGGACTTAATCACGCACAATTTTATGGTGATTCTCATAGTTAAAATTAAATAAAGTCCTTACCAGCTCGAACGTTAAGTGAAACTTAAGGAAATCAGAGTGCAATTTAAACTTTTTGTTGACTCTAGTTTACTTTATACGTGGGCCCCTAACTGTTAAAATAGTTAAAGTCAAAAATAATCACTCATGAGTCGTTAACAATCCGGGCCGAAATTAAGGACAAATTAAGAAAATGTTAAAATTCAGATTGAGAATCACCTGTAATTTATTTCACATTTTTTTAATACTTAATATTTTTTAAGGTTCGCCCCACGTTTCGAATAATACCTAATGTATGAAAATCGTGTAAGTTTAAATCAATAAATATATTTTTATTCCGAAAAGAATATATACCTTAAGAGATTTGAAAGATTTTAGAGTGCTATAGGTATCAAGTAGGGACTTAAACAACAACTTTGATGAATTATGTTACCCCAAGCACCATCTATACTGACACATCACTACATAGTATAAAACAAAGTCGCTTTCTCTGTCCCTATATCCCTATGTATGCTTAAATCTTTAAAACTACGCAACGGATTTTGATGCGGTTTTTTTTAATAGATGGAGTGATTGAAGAGGAAGGTTTATATGTATAATAACATCCATTAAATAGTGCACCCGTGCGAAGCCGGGGCGGGTCGCTAGTCTATACATATAAAGGAAGAAGTCCTGACTGACTGACTGACTCATCAAGGCACAGCCGCTAATGAGAGAGTTGATTTTTGCACAGTCGATTACATCTGTAACGTTGGCTAGGGATAAGAAAGGATTTTTCGAAATTCATCCCATAAGGGGGTAAAACAAAGTCATCATCATCATTCAGCCGGAAGACATCCACTGCTGGATATAGGCCTCCCCCAAGGAGCGCCACAGCACACGGTCATTGGGGGGTTTTGCCATAATCCCCACGCTTGGCAGGCGGGTTGGGGATCGCAGTAATAATAGGTGTGACCTTCAGGGAATGCTGCTGCCCGTTCCCTGGATATTCTCCGTTAGTCGCCTCTTACGACACCCACCGGATGATATGGGGTGGTGCAATTCTAACCCGACACCACACGGGTACGCAATTCTAACACGACACCATACGTAGGTAAAAACAAAGTATTAGTAGCAAAGTATTAAAGTAGGTTGTATGAAAACACGTATTTATTGAAGAGAGAGATTTGAAATTTTGCGTATAGAATAGCTGTTTAAATATATTAATGGCGTATTTCAGCGTTTTTCGACATTGCTCCCCTAAAGGAGTGAAAAGGGGCCAGGGGGTTCCAAATTATTAGGAGAAGCAAATCTATTTTCAAGTGAGAGATTATATCAAATTATTTATTTGTCAAACATAGGTATTCATTACAAGTATGTAGGTTTAATCTTTACTTTTCCTAAAAATTGATATGGGTGTCATCTTTGTGGTTCCTCGGGGTGCCGATTACGAAAATGACATAAATTTGCAAATCCAAGATGGCGGACATTTGTTTTTCTTAACAATCGATATGGATGTCATCGTCGAGGTTCGTCGGGGTGCCGATTACGAAAATAACATCCATTTTCAAATCCAAGATGACGGACATTTATTTTTCTTAAAAATCGATATGGGTGTCATCGTCAAGGTTCCTCGGGGTGCCGATTACGAAAACACCATCCCTTTTTCAAATCCAAGATATCAGACATTTATTTTTCTTAAAAGCGATATGTGTGTCATCTTTGAGGTTCCACGGGAAACCGATTGCGAAAATGACACCCATCCATACATACCTATATACGTAGGTAAATACAAACATACGGGTCAAAGGCAGAACCTCCTCTTTTGTAGACGGTTTAAAATTACGCTTAGTACGCGGGCGAAGCCGCAGGAAAATGCTAATATTATATAAAACTCTTACTGATAGAACCATTGACAGACAGCGCACAGCCTAAGCCGCTGAAGATATAGGCATGAAATTTGGTACATATATTCTTTAAAGTACGTAGACGTGTAAGAAGAAAGGATTTTACGAAATTCAACCCTTAAAGGGGTGAAATAGGGTTGAACCGTTGTATGGAAATCGTTCATTTGGAAAGTTACAACTTTAATCTTTGTATAAAAATATCTTAGTAAAAAGCAAAAAAAATTATTTAGGTTTGTTATACAAAAAAACATCCCCTAAGGGGCCCAAAAAGGGTTGAAAGTTAGTATGGGAAACATGTCATTTTTGAAATGAAATGAAATATTTATTTGCATAAACACGGTTGTTACAGTCGGTGTTATCACATTTTATTTATTGAGTATCACATGTTTACCCAATATGGCATTTCTTGATGATTTAAAAATTCTGTCAGAGTTTTAAAGTAAGTAGTTTGAAACTTCGGCCACAAGCTCCCAATGTGCGGTTAAAAAAATTGGTTACAAATTTTTTAATGACCCTCTAAAGGGGTGAAAACGGGGTTGAAAATTTGTTTGGGGAGCAATTAATTTTTTAAAATGAGAAACTTTGTTTGTAGCATTAAATTCAAGCTTTTGAAATCGGGGTTGAAAATTCGCTGAAATTAGTTTTCTTTGAGTTTAATACTAGGTCTATAAACAAAGTTTCAAGTTGCATAATTGTTCCTCATACACATTTTCAAAAATAGCTGAAAACAGATCTATAAACGCAGTTTCAAGTTTATTCTTTTCAGCGTTATTGGATATTTTACACTCTGAAGGGATAAAAAGGGGGTTAAAAGTTTTTTTATAAGCAATCAATATATTAATTAAAGCAATAAAAACTATTAGAATTACGATTTGAAACGGGATATTTACCATGTATATTTATATTTTTGAGTTGACACTGTGCGAAAAAAGCGAACCAGGAAGAGGGTAGATCGCTATGGTGTGTGGGTAGACCACAACTAAAACTCGCAGCACGTCAGTTAATCCTTGATAGTGGCGCTTGCAACAGTACCGAAATATCGGGAACTCAAAAATACAAATATACATGGTAAATAATCCGTTTCAAATCGTTAATGTAAATGACCATGTAAGCTTGAAATCTTATGGTGCTGTAAAACTAGTTACTAAAACTTCATTTTTAACCAACTTCATAATAGGAGGAGGTTCTATGGTCCACTGTTTACGTCATGTATCTTCTTTATGTATATTTACCGATTTCTCTGTCAATTGTAAATCGATTTAAAAAAAAAAAAATTTGAAAGAGTACACTCCCTTGTTACCAAGTCAGTATCTGATAAAGGGATCCCAGGGCAATCGTGGCAACCCTCAAATTTTATAGCAATCTGTTACAGGTTGTTAAAGCTACTTTCCAAGTATTTACGTCCGACAGTCATTATCTCATATTGATGAGCTGATTATAGAAGGCACGTCTTGTTAATGAGCTGGTCGAGTTAGCTGCTTCCTATATTATAATAATAATTAACTTTTGGGTTTTATTTTAAGCTGTTATTATAACTAATACGAGTACTAATTAAACTTATAATTCTCTCCTTGATTGGCGTACAGGCCCAGATCTTGCGAGACTCTTGGCGGTCGGAACCCGGGAAGCTGGTTACTGGCTACATGCTCATCCCTCGCCAAATACCGGTAATTTCCTGGATCCGACTCCCTTAGACTGGCGACTGGGTTACGACTCAGGGCCACAGTATATACCCCACACATTTGCTCTTGTGGCACAGACGTGGATCGACTGGGACACTATGGATTATGTTGTCAAAAAAGTGCGGGCCATTTTTCAAGACATGCGTCGCTAAATGACATAATCCGCAGGCCTCTTGCCACCGTCAACGTTTTTTTTTTATGTTCTAGAGGGCAAACGAGCTGACGGATCGCCTGATGGAAAGCAATTACCGTCGCCCATAAATACCTGCAACACCAGAGGAGCCGCAAGTGCGTTGCCGGCCTTTCAGAAGGGAATACGCTCTTTTCTTGAAGGTTTGAAGGTCATATCGGTCCGGAAATACCGCAGACGACAGTTCATTCCATAGTTTGGTTGTGCGAGGCAGGAAATGCCTGCCTCGCACAACCAAACCTGCGTCCTGGAATCCATTCCGTGCCTGCTCTTCTTGAGCTGACTGGCATGGTCAGGGATGATGGGGTGTCTTTAGTTCCTTGGAGTTTGGGACGGATGTTGGTGTTGGATGCTACCTGTGGAGACACACTCGACACAAACGAAAAAATTCGCGACTTTTCATAATAATAAATAATTAAACGTAACGATTATTACCTTTCAATTTCGTTTTTATGTAGGTAGATTTCGATAATTTTTTTTGACGTTGCTTTTTTTAAGTTTGTTTCTATTTCATGACATCTTACTCACTCACTCTGAAACGCAATACCTACATACAGTTCTTCGCGGACGAGGTTGCGGGCAAAACCTAATCATTACATAGTTATAAAAGAAAGTTTCCCGCCATGTCTATCTGTATGTCTGTTCGCGATAAACTCATAACTAACGAACGGATTTATATATGTATCTGTACAGTTTTCATCATGGACGGAGTGTTTCTTGAGGTAGGTTTATGAATGTAATTTATTCAGGTCTTGTGTAAATTGGCTATAATATAACGAATAAATGATACCATGTTAACGGTATTCTTTAAGAAACTAAATACCCCGCGTACGAAATTTCGAGTGAAAACTAGCACCTACCTACTTAGGTACATTATATAATATACTCGAAAACGATAAAGCTCACATTCTTGGCGATGACTTTGTGCACGAGTGCATTTTCTAAGAAAACTCAATAATCAGTTGCTTGTGTCATTTGTGTGGTTACTTTGTAAATAACGCACAATTGTAATGTGATTATTATTCTATCATATTTAAAAATAAACCGTTTATTACTTCATCGATTCAGTCATCTGTCTAAGCATAGTTATGTCTCTTTATTGCACACAGCCTTTTTTGGACAGTAACTTGGGGAGAATCTATAGTAAATCTTCGACACGACCACGTGGGCGGTTTAACTAATAAAAAAGTATGTTGAACGATCGACACGTCTAAATCACAGCTTTATATATGTTAAAATAATCACGTATGATAGTTTCACGAATGTAACGCTTGCTAAAACAATAGCGTCACCAAAATGGCCGATACGTGGTTGGCGCCCAAAATGGCGGACTTTTTTAACCGGCTTCAAAAAAAGGAGGAGGTTCTCAATTCGGTTGTATGTTCTTTTTTTATGTTACCTCAGAACTCCGTCGTTTATGAACCGATTTAAAAAAACATATCTTTGTTTGAAAGCATATGCTTCAAGGTTGGTCTCGTTGTTACCAGAATCTAGTTCTGATCATGGGATCAATGAGGAATTGTGGGAACTCCTCAAAAATTCAAGGGAAACATATAGCAATTTTAGTATTTTCAGTAATAAATCAAGCATTTGCATTCAGAAAGTAGCATTCGGTGAACGAGAACTGATGAAGAAGAAGACCACGGATGGTCATCCAAAACTCCTAGTGTTTCATGGGTGGTATTAAGATATTTCGATCAAGATACGGTATGACGAAGTCAATCTAAATGGTCCTGATGTAATGTCACCATCAACCTGATCTGGTAATTGAAGTCGGAAGGTAGGCAACGGAACTCCGTAATAATAGTAGTTTATGCAACTGATACATAATGAGAGGTCTTAAGACACGAGCGTGGTTTTATGAAACGAGCGTCAGCGAGATCATAATAGGATCACACGACTGTTTTAAGGCCTAATTATGTACAGTTGTATACACTACTTTACCTACATCCATACATTAAATCCTCTTTCATGTGTTAGGTTGAGGCACCATTGCGTTGAAAGTGCAGGAGATCGAGTTCGTGAGCTCGTTGAAGTCTTTTTGAGCACGAGCCTGTATCGTAATGGGCGGAGATGGCCATAACGTTACCGTTTTTGATGCTGTTATGGCCATCTCCGCCCCGGACCGGCGCGATATTGTAAAGTTGGTCCTTAGTCCTTACCTACACTTTTTGAGCACATAAAAAAGGATTTACTGTATGGGTGTAAATAAAACAGTGTAGCTTATCTGTGTTTGAGCTTATTGGAATCGTTATGATATACACTCTTTGGTCTGGTCTGGTGATTCACTAAAAAGTGTGAAATAAATAAAATTATTAATAAAATATTAAACTGACTCCAAAAAACACTAAGAAGTAAAAAATAATTGCCTTACTAATATGAGACTTTACGTTTCTTATTGAACAATGTAGACGTACTTACCTATTGTAATTTTTGTAGGCGGTGCCATTAGACAATTTCTTTGGATGGCACCGGCTTCAAAAATTACAATAGGTGCGTCTACATTGTTCAATAAGAAGCGTAAAGTCTCATGTTAGAAGTAAGGCAGTTATTTTTTACTTTTTATTGTTTTTTGGAGTCGGTTTATTTTTTTTTATATAGGCACTACTACGACAGTGGTAAGCAAGCATATCGACTAGTATTATAAAATCTGTGCTGATGGTAAGCACAAATGCGACTCCAGGACAATCACAAATACGCCGACAACCCTTTTTAGGGTTCCGTAGTACCCTTGTACCTAAACAAGTACCTCTTATAGTTTCGTCATGTCCGTCTACCCGTCTGTCAATCCGCGGCGTAGCTTAGTAACCACTAGGTTCTATATAATTTGCCATGTGTATGCGTATACCTACATATCAATCCCACCGACAAAAAGGTAAAACTAAAATCTGAAAAAATACCTACCTACAGGAATAGGAAGCAGTTATGGGGTTGAATGAGAAGAAAATATGTCTTTCTTTTTTATGCCCACAATTGTGTGGATTCGATATAGTGCGGAAAATAAATGAAGTAGGTAATCTTAGTTTTTGACCCATATTTAAATAATTAATCGAGAATTGTGTAGGTAGGTATGTATCTACGATAGTACGTGGATGACGCCATTGTTTAGGCACAGCACCGAAAGGTCGAAGTGTCAATGTTAATTAGAGCAATGCTGCAACTCCTGTTATGCAACATGTAAGTAGACTAACTTGTACATGGAGTGATAAAACGACGACGCATAATTTCTTAGTATGATTAAAGAATATGTAAGACAAGTATTATTAATTTGTCCAACAGGCTGGCGACGCCAGAAGAATCACAAACGCGTTGCCGAACCTTTATTGATAGATTCAGATTCAGATTCATTTATTCACAATATAAGATTACAATATAAATTACATGTCAATTTACAGGAATCTCTATTGTGATCGTCATTAACTTTAAATAAAACAAAATAAATTAAAAATCAATGAATAAAATAGCAGTTAAATAATACAATGAGCATGATAAAATTCACCTGAGAGGATCGTCATGAATATATTAATATTTTTGGTACTCTAAACACGGTTAACAAGGAATTAAATATCAATATCTCGTAATGATCGTCAAAGTAAATATTAAAACAAGAATTAAATTAAATCAATAATATTAAATTAAATGAAACAATGTCAACTATATTTTATTTCCATGTATTCGCTAATAGAATATAACGGGGTTTCTAATAAAAAGTTTCTCAGTTGACGTTTGAATGTTTCGTCAGATGGTTCAGTTCTAAATTTGGCGGTGATAGATTCGATTTGACACACGGCCTCTGTCCTTCTCATGAGCTCTGGCGACCTTACTCACTACCAAACCAAGAACATACCTAAGGGACCCCAGAGGTGCAAAGGGCATTCATAATAAGTTCGCTTTGACATTTGCAAAGAAATTTTAGTAAGCAGAGTTGTAAATTTTTTTAAGGGGGTTAGCTTCTATAATAGAGGGTACCTTATGTACGTATATGACATCAATGTAAGCGTTAATATCATAAGGTCAGTAGATAACATTGCCACAACTAACGAGAAACTAGGTCTAACATATTATTTGCATTACGAGCGTTAGTACTAACAAGTATTTCACGCGAATTTGCTTGATTGCATCAATTTGGTACAATTACTCCTCCCCAGGTGGGGAAACTTATGTTCCATATATCCTTTGATAATAAATAGTAGCTTTTCGGTAAAGGAAAACTCGTGTGGAAACAGGTATAATGTTAAGTTAACAAGGGGACGATACCAGTTGTTTTCGTAATACGTATTATATATATTAAGGGGTTGCGTCATAGAGACACGCTTCTGTCTTTCGCGTACGCCAAAACGGGATGCAACACTCTTCGGGAATGGTTTTTTTAGAAAAATCTCGAAAAATATCTGACTTTGTGCAGTTTTATTGAATTTTATCTTCAGAGTTTAGATAAGGTAAAATACCATCATTTTAACTTGTCAATAAATAATGCGTTGTTTTAGTGGGCTGATTTAAAAATGGAAAATGAAAACTCAACTTTAAATGAAAAAACAACAACAAATTTTTTAAGCAATCATGTTTCGGCTACCCTCAGAAAGACAGGCATATACTCAAGAATCATATATTTGAAAATCAATCCTCATTGTTTCTTCGTCTGGGCAGAACGCGATATTTCTCGTTGCACGGCCTTTGGATAAAACGTTTCCATTCGTAACAATTTCACCCGACAGGAAGCTATAGTTAAATTCGGCGGATACTTTGCATATCACTTAATTGTTACATAGCTCACGTAGCTTACGCGGGACAATGTACTCGAACTGACTCATAGCTCATAGTCTATGGTGATGGTCATTCATAGACAAATAGGACCACAAAGTAACTACCAACGTTTCACACTTAGAAAAAAAAAGAAAGAAAATAGTTTGGTAATGCATAAATATAAAACAGAACTGAGACAGGATAAGCAAACAACTAGAGCACAGTACAGAAAAAGTACAGAAATAATAATAGCTAATAAAATCCCAGATGCAAGCAAGAACCTCAAAATACTGTATTCAAATCTAAACAAAAAAAAAACTATTATATAAATTTTATTATTCGGTTAAGTTTATTGAAAATGATTATGTAATTGTGTATTTAATTGCTAATTGTGAAAAATTCGTAATTTGAGTGACACGTAATTGACTATAAAATTGTAGCATATATTAATTACAACTAATTTCGGAAATTCTGTAGGTACAGTTGATAATTCGCATTTAAACTTTCAGATTCATATATAGAATATACTGACTTCTAGAATATATATTTTTTGTAAATTGACTAAATAATTAGGTAGCGGCCCTCATAATACACCTATTAGCCCACATAATATTTCATTCAAATGTACATTACAGTTTTTGAGTAAAATGCCTGTGACATACGAATAGGATTTACATACAGATACGATATTTTTGTAAGTCCTGAAATGTTAACGTTTCCAACGTTTGGGAATTGAAATTACCCTACAGTTAACCAACTGTTACACGTTGACTAAAGCTTTAAATCAAAGTGAGGCTCTTCACTATCTACACATAACGTGTCCTCAGATTATTATCCATCTGTTCAGGCAGTAGCGGGGGCAAGACCAAAATTTGACGATGGCAAGGTATGTACATTTAGATGACGGCGCGAGAAGCAATGTTATAAATTAAAACAGTTGAAAAATGAGGCGCGAGGCCCCTCGGACTGTGAGGCCGTAGGCGGTAGCCCACGTCGCTCACGCCTAACGTCCCTTCTGTGGTCAGGTCTGGACCGGAGAGCCTGCAGGATTAGTTTATGAGGGCTATCGAGTATGAATTCCCCGCTAGAGGCGCTAGTGTAGCATGAGGTCTCCGAAATGTCAAATGTCACTCTTTGTGGTTACGCTACGCGGGTTAATATCTAATTGGAACAATGTGGTGAGTATTTTGCAATACCTGGGCTTGAATGGCAAATATGAGTTAGGGGTCAATGACTGTCAGTGCTTAGAGACAGTTTCGTCTTTCGGAAACTTATTACCTGCTTTTTTTCGTACAAAACGGGACTGCGCTACAATGCGGGATTTCGATATTTTTACGGTGTGGTTTTAAGGTATTAAATATGATTTAAATGCAAACTTCGTTCTCATGCCCATAATAACCAATAACAATTTTTGACAGCTGGATCTTACTCGACAGTGGCGCCAACTGGTGAGCACAAAAACGATAGCCCTCATTGTCCCTGGCCGCATGGCGAAAAAAGGAGTAAGTAAGAGAGCTTATGTTATGCCTATGCATGGGGGAGGCATGGTAACATCCGCAACGAGAGCCATGTTCCAGGCCAGCATACACCAAGCCCAGGACCGCGCATCTTGTAGAGCGGAGGTGAGGGGTGCCCTGTGGTGCCCTCAGTCATCACGTCCGTCAGCCGCGGATACGGCAAAGAAGTAAAGATTGAACGGGTCACTCACGTCGAATATCGCTAGACATGTTTCGGGTAAATACGGGCCCGTAATTAAGCATATGACCGGTGATGTGATGGACGGGCAACTACGGAACCCTACATAATGTTTCGAGCGATAGACGTGAGTGACGTGAGTATATTTCAATATGCCTGAGATTCATGGGAGTTTTCTATTTAAAGAAGAAGTAAAGCCTTAAATTTCGTAATAACTCATATCACTCCTTTTAAAACTGAAACATTTACAAAACTTATGTCTACAAGATGGAAGGACACCAAAATTCATGGTCACTTTATACAATTAGCAAATTCAACAGTCAATAGCGAATAGTGTCATCGACTAGGGAGTAGGAAGTCGTCACTCGTAAACATCAAAGCGGGCACTAAATATAACTTTATGACTAAGTTGTGACCGTTTTCGGCAGTCTAAACCAACATGGAAAGTAGCTCATTACCTATTAGGTATCACTTTCATAAGAAATCTAAACTTAAATAGCGACTGGTAGCCGCGCAAATTGGAGTTCGCTGGTTCGGATCTTGGCTCCTACCACTGGGTTTTACAAAAGACTTTATGTACTTACGAATTATCATTTGATATGTAACAGTGGCTTTTCAGTGAAGGTAAACATCGTGAGGAAACCGGTCTAATGCCAACAAGGTCTAGTTTACCCTGTGGGTTGGAAGGTCAGATGGCAGTCGCTTTCGTAAAACTAGTCCTACACCAATATGACAGGAGATATCACAACACATTGTATCTCGTTCCCACGTATGTTACTGCCTAGGTATGCTTACATCTGTTTCGCTTCCCTTACTTCATGGAGAATATATTCATTACGTTTTGTTACATTCGATTTTTCCTTCGCGACCGCAAGCTCGTGATCTAATTTACTTACTGTACTTAATGTAAAATATTTACTTTATTGTAAATATACATACAATAAAGTAAATATATACGTCATTATAAATACTCTCGCGTATCATTTCTAATATATAATCATAATATAGCACCATCAGCGGTGCTAAAGAAAGTCAAGCAGGCATGACTAAATTTCAGCTAGCATAAACTTCGGCAACTTCCTATACAGAACTCCTCACGTCGTAAACCTAGTTCTAGATATATTAGGAGTTAGTGCGATATAAAATGTCTAGGTATATGCATGGGGTGTTACTGCAACCTAATTGGGAAACTTTCTCGCCGACTTCAGTGCGCCCCGTAGGTGACTAGGTCGCACAGTATTTAAAATCTCAGTTTTCTGTCTTGATGGGCATTGCCCAAGTTTACCTATAGGAAAAAATATATAACAGGAAATTTAGGAAAAAAAGGTGGAAAGGCTGTAAACCCTGTAACCCAGGTTTTTTTTAGGTTTAGAAACAATTTCGTTTTTACTATACATTAGTGAGACTAAGGGTCCTATTTATTAATGATAATTAAAATGATGATTGAGTACAAATCTTCACACATTTTCTTAAACGAGCATAGCATTGAATTAACTCCGTGTAATGCAAAATGTACTTTATTTCCTTATGCTTAAGATTACTTCCTTATTTCAAAAATGCTGTGCAGTATACCGGGGTAAAGCTCAATGTAAAATGCAAGCGATTTACATTCTTATACGATTAAGAAAAAGGTCTGTTTTAGAAGGAAGGTTTTAGCAGCTTAAAAGCTCGCCACTTCCATTTCCATGTGTGCGGGGCAGGTCGTGATGTTTCAAAAAGTGATGTGCGTACATTCTGTCGATTCTATCATTCCTTACACTTAATATATTTTTTTTAGATTTTTAAGTGTTTTTTTAATAAAAGTTTTAATAACAATGGCACCAAACCTTGTATATACTTAGTTATTCGTTCATTCATTCAGTACATATACAAACATCATGTAATAAAGAGGCTTCAGTCCCCGAAGCCCATCCCCCATACACACTCTTATCTAGGCCTATCTTATTCTTGCTGTTATTTTTCTTTTTAATCAGTTTGTGAATGAATGAATGAATGAGTCTTTATTTACAAGGAATATATGGTTATTTAAGATGTACATAGAGTCGCAGTTTCCCATTCGAGCGACAAAGAGGGATTATCGGTTCGCGGTAGGCCCTCTGATAACGGCTTTAAGGTTCGGATTACATGTGCCCAGAATATAAAACCTTAACGTAAATCGAATTACGTATACGGTACAGTCAACATCAAGAACATGTATTGTAATGATATAAATTAACTTTATTCTGTAAGTAGGCCACAATGGCACTTTTACAAGTCAAAAACTATCTACAGAAAGTGCTACAACGTATGATGCTGAGAATATCTGGTATTTGTATTTGTATTTGCATATTAAATAACTTATTAACCGGCAATTTATTTAGATTAAACGAATCGAATAAATGATTTTGCGGCAAAATAAAACAAATGCTTATCAAAATTAGTATTAGTAATCCCATAAAAACATTCTATGTTAAAATAGGCCCAGTTTCGAAACTCTTTTACCGTCAAATTTAAATATGTACTTACATCAATACCTTCATATCAAATACAGTGACTGAACATCAAATTTATGATATGCGTCTGCAATGGTCGGTTAAAACATATAATTAGGTAGTTTTTGTAAGTACACAATAGTTGGGTATGACGACGAGCGAAGCGAGGTGGAGTGTTTGGAAGAACTGCGAACGTATGAGCGAAGCGAGAGTGCTGCGAAGCGCCGGAACCGAACATTTTTAATAAAACCCTATCATTTCTGACCTCATCTTTTTTTATGAAATTAGATATTTTCGACGGAGCCCCGGGCTCCTATTCCCGAAAAATGAGTATATTAAGTTTGTGTCGCTAATAGGTAACTATTAGACATATATTCATAAATTAAATAAATAGCGTTGTGTCGCGAACTTAAATATTATTGCTAAAATAATAATAATTTGAAAAAAATATTTGATTTATTTTGTTGTGCAAACAGTGTTTTTGATTAGAATTGGTATTGTTTTTCTGTACAAAAGGAAGATTTTTTTAAGTGCCTCTATGCCCTTTGAAAATACGGGTCTATAACATTTAAAAATACTGTTCTACAATACTTTAAAAAAGTCCTAAAAACATTCAGGCAGCACTTTAAAAATACTGTTCTCCAAAACAGAATCAAAATTCCACCGAACTATCGTCGCTGAATTATCGTTCCCATCACTATCACTATACACTCACAAACGCGACAAGCTAGAGATGTGATAGCCGCGAAATAGAAACTCGACTCAGTTGCGTTACCCATCCACGCCGGCCGGTCGCGTATCGGTACGTCATTAATTCGAAAATAATGTGTCCCGTTCCTTTTGTAAATTTAAAAAGTTGTGTAATTTGAAATTCTAACGGTGTTCTTGTGATACTTAGTGTATTTTTTTGTGTTGGATCTGTGCATTTTGTGTTGAGTTATTTATATTTTATGTAAAGTTAGGCCGTGAGTTTGTCTGGTTTTGTAGCTAATTCTAAAATAACTGACGAGCGGTAAGGGTTTGGTTATTTTAGGGCGAAGCTGAGACCTATTTTTTATTGTTTAAACCTGTTTACGAGCTATAGAAGTATATTATTTAGAATAATTTCTTCCAGCCAATTGACAGCACTGAAAAAAGTTATTTCATATTTTTTGTACAGGTATTTGATGGCATAGAAATCAATTATTTTGATACAATATAGAAGAAATTAAAAAATAAATACAAACGTTACCATTTTAAACAAAATGAAACAAAATTTTAAATCATAGTAAACTTTTCCCGCGCTTTTACTTCATTTGTAGGACGTATAAATTAATGTAATAAAATCTCTTGGTTTCTGTGTGTTTTCGTTTTGAACTAAGTGAAATTTAAAACGTATCAATATCGATGCGAAATTCATGGCGAAAATCAGAAAATGGTCAAGTCTGGTAGAGTCGGGTACCTCTGGACAAAGTAATCAAACATCGAATATAATGTCAAGAGCATACTTAAAGTTGCTCAGATATTTTAGAACCTTTGGGAACTTACTATATACATATATTTATAAACTCCACTGTACCATGGGTTTACGCTATATATGGTGTACCTACCGACCATCATATGGTCATGTTTTATGTGACGTTTTAGTATGTTGACGGTAGAAACTGTTGTGCTAGCTGGGCCCAAAGAGGGCGCATAAGTATCTGACACGTCCAATCGGCCTTAGATATAAAGGCGTGTCAGATTTACGCGAATTTTTGTGGAAGTATATTGGCGAATGTATAGAGTCATCATCATCAAATCTGCCGAAAGACGCCCACTGCTGGACATAGGCCTCCCCCAAGGAGTGCCACAGTAACCGACACTGTGCCAGTGTCCAGCAGACTCCCGCGACCTTATCGGATCATCAGTCCACCTTGCAGGGTACGGAGTTGTATAGAAATAAATAGCATAACGATACAGCATGATGTCTACACTGCGTTATATCCTGAAGTCGATAAGTTGAAGTGGACAGTAAATTACATTACAACTACCCCGCACACCTCAATAAAAATAAAAAAGTCAGTCGGCCGGCATTAAAATCCACGCAAATATTCAATAAAAAGTTAAAATTAATTAAAAAAAAACACTAAAAATTAAAAAAATATTGCCTAACCTCAAGGTCAATATGAGACTACGTTTCTTATTGAACAATATAGGCGTACACCTACTGCAATTTCAGAAGTCGATGCCATCCAAAGAAATTGCGTAACACTGACGATATGGCACCAACCACAAAAATTACAAGCCAAGGCGGCGCTTTGGCTCCCAATCCCACTAGTTTTAGGAAAACTATTGCCATCTGACATTCCAAACCAAAATGTAAACTAGACCTTATTGGAATTAGAGTGGTATCCTGACGAAGTTTTCCTTCACTGAAAAAGTGCTGTTAAATAACATTGTCTAACCGATTACCAGCTATCATTGACTTCAATAGGTTGATTTTTTTTTATATCGCGGATAATCATACACGAATCAATCAAGTTCCAAACCAAGCAAAGCTTATACTAAGCGAACCACCTGCGTATATCGATAAATAAATACTTAAATACACAGAAAACATCTAAGACTCAGAAACAAATATTCAACCTCACTCATGCAAACACTATTTGGGCTGACCGGGATTCGAACCCAGGTCGAGCTTCATTAGGCAGGGTTTTTAATTACTAGAGAGTAGTGATGTGCTATTCGCAGAGGCCCGGAAATATTAATCAGGTAGACTTGTGGAAAATAACAACAACTTGACTTGTGGAACAGAATATCACTCACGTTTAGGACGTGAGTGATATTCTGTTATGTGAATAGGGTCATAACTCCAGTTCTAGCCAGGGGGCAAAGATGAGGCAGAGGGTGAAGCGAGATCACCCAGAAGATGCCTATTCACTCGTGCCTTAAAAATGTCTAGTTTATATGAACTCGGAAATACAGACGCCAGCAGAGAATTCCAAACCTTAAGTAGCAGTCCGCATTATAAAAGATGATGAAAAATGCTTGGTTCGTAGAAGAGGAATTTCGACCAGTTAGAGATCCAAGTTTTTTTTCTACTCGTTGACTTCAATGTTTGAATTAAGATCTCGTAGACGAAACTAAAATCACATACTTATCTCTATGGAGCTCTCTTCAAGTGAACTCTTATGAAATATACCAATCACGTGTCGCCGTTACTGTTCTCTTATGAAACTAGCCAATTACGTGAAGCCGACGACATAGAACAACATACATCAACGAGCGCCGGACCCATGTGTCCAATCTTCATTTCCGCAGGACTAGGTTGTTTAATTAATTTGACTCGTAGAAAAAATTGTGAATGCAATAGTTATATAATTAGCTTTTTAAGTCTCGAATTTTATTTAGACCACTCGGCAAGACTCGTAGTCTAAACGCGGTTATCGACTAAAAACATACATTATATAACGATTGCATAAACTACTATTATTTAATTGCAGATGGGTTTACTTCTGGCCAGCATCTATTCCAAGATATATCAATAAAAGATAGGTACCTATTAAAATGCTACAGACTCGATAAAACAGTGAGTATATTGTAATGTATTTAGTCGTTATCGAATGGGAATCCACAAAAAAAAACGATAATATTCTTTTCAGGGTAAACGCCGGTTTACGAAATTAGGTACCTATAGTTCGTTTATATGCTGGATATATAGCATTGGCCCCTGGTTATATAGAAAATATTATATAAATCCGACTGAATTCAAACAAATGGCACTAGACATTGCGAGGTGCTCAGAAACTTATAGCTGGCAAAGTTTTTTTCCGTCAGCCATTGTATGACCCATTTCTCTACTCCGTAACTATTGAAAGCAACGTCAAATGAACACATAATACTGAACTCGACCTTGTGTCGACATTCGCGATAATTATGCAAATGTATTCATCCATTATGTTTCATAACACCACTGTCGCTCGTTTTACTCGTTTAATTCTCTTGTTTTTGTAGACAGCCGTTTTGGTGTTTACTCGTTTTTGCAGAAAATGTACAATGATCACTGCAAAATATAACATAAAAAATATGTTGTTATCAAGAAAATGGGTACTTGTGGCGCCGTCTATAAGGCGGCTTTTCTTTACTCATATAAGTAGACATCTTCTTTACAAACATCGAGAGTGACACAATTTCTACCGCCCGACGGAGCGGTCCACGGTTCTCTAAGAACAAAACACAATTTAAGAAATGTAACAACAGTAAAGACTGATAGAATGTAGTAATAACAATGTTTTTTATTTATTTATTTTTACTAAGCGCAGTAACAACATACAAATCATAACTAGCCTTATGCTTAAATGTAAAAATTATGTGTTGGAAAATGTCTGGATGTTCGTTAATTTCATTGTAAAGGGTGCATATTCGCGGTATTGGGCTATAGTGAGATATATTATTTGTAGCTGGGGGTAACAAAACTTGCCTACGGTTGAGATCAGCTTTGTATTTCTTAAGGCAAGGCCATTCCAGTGCAAATGACCCCATCTAACACACGTGAGTTTGCAATTAACCATCCCGCTCTCTATGGAAGCTCCGCGCGTAATTTCGTAAATATTTAGTACATTTTAATTGATTTTTGGAACACTGGATCACTTATGAAAAATCTGTTCAGTTATTGCATTAAAACAATTAAAGCTATCCTTTTTGTAAAGAAAACATATCGCTGTCGTTGATAATTACGAAATCTGCAGCATGAAAGTTTTATTTTTTACGATGATATTTAGGATTTTTTGACAATGTTACCAAGGCTCAAACTTCAGTATTTTCGACAGATCTCCGAACGGGCCTTGCCTTAAAAGAAATATGGTTCAATAAAGTCGTGTCTAGTACAAAATTTACAATTTGATATAAGATGCAGAAGTCGCTTATCTTATCGAATACAAACACGATAAGGTCTTTACAAATACAAACACGTTAAGGACTTTTGATTGTCTTAAATATAAATAACATAGGAATCTTATCCTCGCCTCTATGCCAGGTACTCCTTTCAATATCTATATCTAAAACATCCGGTTAATACTCTAGTAGGCGCATTCATAATATGGGTGATACTCGTACAGTTATGTTCATTAACATGTACTCATTTGTGGACCCTATTACAAAGGAATAGAGTGCAAAAGTTTACATATATTAATGAACTCGACTGTACTATCGTTTATCGTGCTATGCTGATAAGTTACGCAATGATAACACAAATCAGTCGGATACGTTTATCTATGTTCTATAGGTTAGTAAAACTTGGTAACCGAGGCCCTGTGTCGAACGTAGGTCGTCTATTACGTGTCATGGCGAATATCTGATACTTATCAATCAGCAAATAATAAAAATTGACTAACATCGGATTGCGTCTATTCTGTCGGCAGGGGTCGGCAACCTTTTAGCAGCCAAGGGCTACATAGTAGCTAGCAAAATTGTCGCGGGCCCCAAGTGTAAGTAAGTGATTCTGTCAGACAAAAGTCGTCGGTTGTAGGTTGTCAATTAGGAGGCTCGCGGGCCACCTGTCGCCGACTGCTACAGTAAATCATGTCCCGTTGGATTGGATTATATTGATCTTTCGCTGCGATACCTATTTGTCACCGCGCTGTCGTCTGCCGGCAAAAAACAAGCAATAGCAATACCATGTGGACGGTAATTGCTAGAAAATTTCGGAACGAAAGCCGTCATCTTTCAGTGCCGGAGATATTGTTTATTTTTTTGGCCGGGAGAGGTCAGGTTAAAAAAGTGATTTTTCCGGAGTCGCAAACGTGGACCTACGCGTTTGTTTGCCACCGTCGTCATAAAAAGGCATTGAGCATCCACCATACGTCAGTGCTGGTGTACTTAGTGTGTTTGTTTATTATAATTACTGCCATAGAGGCAAATATAGTCACCATCAGGGTGGGTTGCACCGAACAGTCCGTTAAATTTTGACAATTTCTACGCACAGACTTACCAGACACGACACGCAAATAATAATACCACTACCGAGCGAGAAGGTCATATACAACTTTGTATAAGAGCGATACAGTGTTACATATAATTTGTTGTCCCTGTAGTAGATTCACTTCTTTTTGTCGAGCACAACCTATTTTATATGACAGTTGTGCCCAATTACGTCAGACAAGCGATTACCTACTCAAGTTAAGTAGATAATTTATTGTAAATCGGCAGTCATTTTAAACAAATTCTCAATTTATCTGCATTCCTTTTCCATCACTCTTGGTGGCACGCGTATAGGATCTCTATAGAAATATTTATACTCTAAGTTTCTATGGGATGTCAGCTACCGGCGCCATATTTAACGTTGATCGATCTGTAATCGTAAGCTAGTAGTATCTATTATACTTATCAGAGGATCCAAGAGTGAAATTTCTATGAGATTGTATGATTACTCTTTTGCCTCGTCAAAAAATTCATAAACGATTACTCATTAGCTCTAACAGAACTTAATAATAATAAGTTAATGTTTGGTTCTCACACCTCTCAACTGTACTCAAGTAATATTTCAAGCGCACGGAATATTTATGTATCGAGGTCCGAAGAGGTGCTTAATGGCAATGGCGGGCTGTAGACATTAATATTTATACTTTATACATTTGCTGGTATGACTGACGAAAAAGTATGAGAAAGTTTCGACTTTTCCTGGGTTTTGTCGAAAAATTAAGTACCTAACATACAAAATACAGATATTGTGTGTATTTTTACAATTCCGTTCCAGAATGAATTTATTTTCGTAAGGATCTTATATAGTCATAAAAAATAATAAAGTAACTAGTCGTTATTAAGTACGCAAAAAATGGCTCTATAACATATAAACCAAGAAATTACAGCAAAAAGGCTACTCATTATAAAACCTGCTCAATGTTATGTTGTTTAGGTACGTATTTTGTGTGACATGCGACAATATGTATGACTCTAGCTAGAGCCAGTCAACGTGGGTGGTTGTAATCTTCGTAAGTCGGTAAAACTATAAAATAATAGTTATTAGTCATTAAAATTAATGTTTTGTACTAAGAACAATAATATCTAAATAAGTTTTTTAAATATAATAAATTTCTCTGATGAGAAAAAAATAAGGAAGCACATCTCTACATATTAATAAAATGTCTATGCTAGCCTGACGAGCGTGAGAATTCAGCGGTGCGCAACTTTGAAATCCAATACAATATTGCTATTTAGCAAACATTAGGGGAAATGACTAGATATTGAAATGTGACACCCTAAAAAAAACTTTAAAAAACCAAAGGTGTGAAGGGACCTTGAATTTAGAAAGGGTCTTTAGATAATATGCGAATGGGTGAATGGAAACGCTAAATCATTTGCTAATGACATATGTTGATAGGATTAGCAAAGCAATGAATGAATGAATGAATGGGGTGATTCGATTTTGCAAATAGGTTAGGGATTAGGGGTATCTGTTTAATTTATATGGTAAATATATACGTGAGCGTTTTTTCTTCCTTACTTTGCATTTAATTGAAGAGAGAGATGGTACGATAACCGTTTATAAAATTACATAAGATTTCAAGCTTACCATGGTCATTTACATTAGAATTACGATTTGAAACGGGATATTTACCATGTATATTTGTATTTTTGAGTTCCCGATATTTCGGCACTGTACATACCTTTTTTTATTAATTTCCGAACGGTGTAGGTCACTGCTTTCATATTTAACTAAATAGCTTTCAGTATTTAAAAATATGCTTTGTTGGTACTGTAGAGACATATAAATTAAGCTTATAACTTGCATGAATAGTAGACTCACAACTACAAGAGGTTTTTGAGATACATTTTTTAATCTTCTAATGCCCTGCCTTACAAAATATCATCTCGTAGCAATGAAACCACAATAAAACGAAATATAAATCATACGGCAGTAAAATCATGAATCTCGTAGTTGAAAATGTTTGTCTAATAGCAGAATGTTTAAATAGGCACAACGCCAAAACCTCTGATGGGCAATAAAGTCTTGACGTAAGATTTAATCTAATAAATTATTCTTGAAGAAATTTTATCATACATAATTACATTTCCTTTCCCTAAATCGCTTTGTCTCCCGCGGCTTACATTACTACCATCCCAATGCTGCGTAAGTCAGGACACGATTTTTCCCAGTGAGGAATTACTATGATACTCCACGCTGTTTCATTGTGGGTTTGGGAACTTCATATACAACTTTGAGTTACCTGACCGTGCCTGAACGAACCGAGATTTGACCTATTTCCCTTTACTCCTTAAAAAAGGTTACAAATACGGGGGGTATTTTGGCTATACCGGAATCGTACTATAAATTTTGTATGTGGAAATGCATATACTTGATACTTAGATGAAGTTATTGTTTTACATGTCATGTAACATAAAAGCAGACTATCACTATAGACCTTGAAACAACATATCTGTTTACGTTGCCAGATATTGTGCTAGGTAATTTAATAAGCACGCGTAAACACAATAAAAACGCTATCAATGTCTGTTCATACACTGACGGAAAACAGATGCGATGATATATAAAAATATTCGTCATCGCTATCCTTAGTCTTAAACGGTCTACAGACCTATCAAATTGTCACAAAAATGCCTAGAGATGCAACCATAATGCCAATCATCGGAGGTTCCCCTGGATTATCCTCAGACCATTTCAACCACACACTCCTATCGCTTTATTGGGCTGGGTCTTTAAAGCCACAGTCAGGTTAAAAAAAGCAATCATTCAATTCATTCACCTTTAAGGAGATTATTGTGAGACTTGTGAGTATTGTTACCTAACTAACGTAGCTGACTGGGCTGGCACAAGGACCCAAAATGAGTCTTAACCTCCGACACAAGATCACGCCACTTTACTCGGTCCTGCGTAATTTCATTTATGAAAATCGTTATTTGTGTAAAACGCTTTAGGCATACCGTTCATATGATCTACGACAAAAAGGCCCCACTCTTAGCAACACAAGAGTACTCAATAAGCAGTGTGGCTTCTTCAACAAATATTTTATAAAACAACGACATCTTACCTCCATGTTGGACGTTGATGTCGGAATATTTATTTTGTAGATTTTGAGATATTTTACGAATGGAGCATAAACTTATCCCTGACTGACTATAATTCATTCACTCATTTGTCATTCAGTACCACAGCCCTAAAAATACAACTGCCATTGAACAATCAATAAAACTTTATATTATCAATGACCCAAACTACAACAAAATTAAAAAAATAAACTGTATTGCCATACCAAAGAAACAATGCCGCGAAAATGTCGCCATCAAAAAGCAATCGGCGCAGACATCTTAAATCGACCGATTATGCTGCTTTCTAAGTCAAGAATGCTGTATGTCTTTATGCATTCTTATTGAGTTACTACTTTTTAATTCCGCAGTGTAATATGGGTTCTCGAGCATCGTTCACTAATGACTGCAATTTTATAACGGACGCTGCGCTTTAAAAATGGCGGATGGAAGTGAATCATGGCTTGCTCAAATGGGAAGTTATAAATTAAAGGTTATTTGACGTCATAGTCACATGACGTCAAAAAATAATCTCAGTCATATATCATTTTCGGTCAATAAATTGCTCATACATTTTGTATTAAAGAATTGTCTCGCTGTCGCTGCTACTGTCAAGAGAATCATTTTGGAATACGTTGCTTAAAATCCGTGGTCTCCCGGCGAAAAAAATAAACAATAGCATTCTTTTGTAATAACCCCGGGGATCCCCGGAACCGGTAGACGACGGGTCGAAGGGAATGGAATTGGGGATCGTGTGTTGGCAGAAAAAAACGTCAAAAGTCCGATTGGATCTCTCACTATCTCTCTTTAGACTGAATTGAGTCTTTGTTTCAGCAATATTCGATAAATTGTCCCATGTAAATACTGTAAATAATACAAGTGATGTGTTCCCCGTTTCGAAAGCGTGCGTTGTTCTCAGGAAATCATTTGACTTGACGTATCTGTAAAATATTGGGTATGACATTTGTGATTCGAGCTCTATAGGTACACTTACTTGGTATTAAGAATTTTTTTGAAGGTGTGTTAAGATAGGAATCGCATATTTTTCTCAGTCTACCTGCTCGACCAAAGTGAGATGGGTTTGCTATATACTACGCTATAAAAGCCGTTTTATTTAAAGCCAAACCAATATCACGTCAATTCGTCGATTCGAATAGGCCTCCACGAAACTGGCTAGTACATTTTCATATCAAGCCATTCATTCTGGGAAGCGATTAAAATCCCGACTGAAAGAAAACCGGTTTCCATTCGCTCACTCACTCAGTATTCATTACGGCGGTCACTGAATCGCATTATGTTTTCGGTATATTTTTTACCGAGATTCCGGTATTTTCGATGTGATGTAACACGTTGGTTTACTGCACGTCTACTCTGTCAATGATTCGTCTCATTTGAGGGCATACTGAGAACCGAAAGCGACGTTTGCTCTCTCTCTGTCTGTCAAATTTGAAAATACGAATATAGGTAGGTAGGTATAAATATCTACTTATAAAACAGTCCAAATTCGAGATTCGATCACGAAATCATCTGTCATAATCTTCATATATATAACGATCAAATAAACTACCATAACCTCATTTTGCAAACTCACCACCACTATAGTCAACACCCTAAAAAAGTTCAATGTGACATAGTCCATCCCACCTATCACCTATCCCACTTATTCCTCACCTATCTATCACTCATTTCACTCGTCATTCATTGACGCACAGTATCGCCAAATCCTTCAGAAATAATTATTTAAACAGGTTTTGAGAATTTAGCCCACCGTACCGGGGTCTGAATTCAAATCAACACAGTATACAAAAAAAGATCTACTTAGCGTAAGTTTTCCCCGTTGGCAAACTCTCTTATGTGTAATGAAGGTTAAATATATTGGCTGGTATTGAAACGCACATAAAAAACTAATCAAACTAAAAATGCTTAATTGCCAGCTAAAATATTAATTGCACACCAAAATGTGCATGCACTGTGATGTGCAATTAATATTTCTGGGGTGCAAATTAGTATTTTTTTTTGATGCGCAGTCAGTACATACAATATACTCACGCCCGTATCCCATTGGGGTGGGCAGAGACCTATTTTTACATTTCTATAATATTTACCGTCGTAGTAAAACTTTCATTCATTAATTCCGTAGAACTAGATCGTAGTTATAGATAAAAATTTCGTCCACAGATTAGAGTCGACTGACCGATACGATATAAATATGGGACATTGGACAAGCAAACACGGGAAGCAAACATTGCAGTTGCAGTGTACACATTCGCTTTCGTTCGAATGTGCTGTCCCTGTCTTTTTATTCCAGTGAGACAGAGATGCAATAGTTGGGTGACAAGCAAATTGGCATGTTTGTTGCTTAGGAATGCGAATGGTGTCCCAAGCCAAGGATATTTTACAAATAAGGTGAATGTCCCTGTTCTCGACACTGACCCAATAAATGGCACTTTCAATCTAGAGGTGAACAATATCTGTCAACTATTGGCCATTAAGATGTCCAGCATTGGGACATTTACCTTACGTTCTCAAGGTCATTACGTCGTAAACAAGATATTAAGTTGTCAATTCCTATGGAATCACATGGCGCATGTCCGTCCGTCTGTGGGACGTTTTTCAATTTACAAAAAGAATGTATTGTGGTTACTTACTGCTACTTTACAAGCTAGCAATATTCAATACGTACTTATTTCAGAAAGTTTTCTAGCAATAAACCGTAGCACTAATGGCCTTGCGCAAAAAGTCCTATATCGAAAATAACTCGCATGCAAACACATCTTTTTGTTGACGTGTTGCTATTGCTATGAGATTCACAGCCTGTTTCTTTCAACTCGCCTTTCTCCAGTCTATCTTAACTCAAAGGTTTGTAAAAACTATACATAGCAAGGGTCTGAATACACTGGTTTATTTGAACTAAGTCGGTTAGCGTTGTAAAGTACTGATAAGATTATCTAAGCTGTTTTGCTTAGTTCTAAAGGTCGTAAGAACCGTGATTTAGTAAATAAAATATGCATTTTTGAACGTTAGTGTTGAGCGAAAATCGATATTTTGCATGACAATGACAAATTTTGTGTTTTGGCGTTAAAGGATTAGTTTATGAGTGTTTTTCAATATTTATTTAAATAATAGCCTATAAAAACTTTATTTAACACTACACACAGCTATATATATATATATACACATGTGTAAGTCTGTGTGTGCGCGTGTGTGTTGTATATAAGATTCTATATGGTAGCAAATATGTATAAGATTACAAAATGTATATTATATTGTCAAACAAAAAATAGTATTATAAAAAAAAGATTTAGGTGTTTTAAGTAGGTAAGTAGAAGCATTTTTGATATTACAGTTAATTACATAGCTATTTCGTAAATTGATATACCTAAATAGCTATCGATGATGAAAGTAAGCAAACATAGGTATTAAACACTACAAGAAATCACTGTAACCACACAAATTGCATCACGTACAAATATTTCCTTTATACAACTAATACCTATAAATCAAGTTAACGGACTTATCTTATCAGAGAGTTTGCTCCAATGAACCAAGGGACCTTATATTTCACAATGCCGACAGAAATGTACTTAAGTCTTGTTTAATTGAAATTCATATTGTCAATGCATGTCTGGAGTTGGTCACGCACTATCGTTGTGTGATAAGTTGTTGTATTTATTTATAAATAGCTAGTATTTAAAGGCTCTTAAAAACAACCTAGCAACCTAAAACTACTGATTTGCACAGCTAAAATACTAATTTCACAGCAAAGCGTGGTGTTTAGCTGTGCAAATCAGTATTTTTTTTTATGTGCAGCCAGTATTTCTTGATAAGCGAATCAAAAAGTATTGGCTCCACATAAAAAAAAAATATTGACTCAAATGCGCGCTTTTATATCGATCGAACATATCAACTGATTAATTAATATCTAATACGATACAATACTGGTATATTTAATACCATAGTGGTGATCACATAACCTTTTCGAGGGTGCATAAGGTTGATCTAGAAGTTGTCTAGAATCATTTTCCATACTAATATACATAACGTATACTAACGTAAGTTTGACAAGATACATAATCAGCTAGCAGCTGATAACAGTATGGTCAGGTGGACCATAGACAAAATTATTTATGGGTGAACTAATAGAGGCGCACTCTCGATTAGAATGAGAAATTTGTATATTTTTCACATTCTCAGTTCTGTCCTCCTCGGTCCTGGACCATTCGATCGTCTGTTAAGAGGCCTTATAAGTTTTAAAATGTTTTGATTTCAAATTATGACAAAAGTATTGACCAATAAAGTACCAATAAAGTTATTAATCGCTACGGTAATTTTATGAAAGTTTTAGATAGTAACATAGCCATTTTGTGACTTTATTGTGTGCAGTAGAATTTAAGCTGAAAATACAAGTTTTTAGCTTGAAAATGGTCGATTTGGAGTGATGTTTGAAACGATATTTTTTAATGAAAAATCCAAAAAATACATTTAAAGTTTATGACATAAGGTTGCAATAGTTCTGTTCTAGATAGTAACATTGAGAAATGTCAAGATACGTGTCAATTCAATCAGAAAATGGAGTAAATAAATGAGCGTTTTTTAATTGATAAGGACCCTTAATACCTTAATTCTTCCAAGTCAGCATCAGTCCCCTCTCTAACATTAAGATTTACGGCCCGAAATGTCATAAATAATTATTACAGACACCCTCCACAAATGTTGAAAAGAACCGCCATTGACGGCTTTGGGTAGCCCGATAGTTTTATTAGTACATTGTTATTTTTGTAGCATTGTTGAGTTTTGAATTGAGTGTTACCTATTTTAAGTTTGAGTTTTTTTGTAAACCACAAGATAACCGACGAGTATACAAAAAAGGTCTCAATTGCATAAGCCAAGGCTGAGTTTGCTAGGTACAACAAACAATTATTAAAAATCAAGTCTTAACACCTTTTTTTTAAATGTCGTCTTTTACAGAACTTATGTGCTTTACCATTATTAGCTTCTGTGTGCCTGCGAAGAAAATAAAACGTCTAGGTATGTGAATTCCCCAACCCGCACTAGGTATGCGCGTGGTGATTATTACCGATTCCTTTTCATGGATGTAAACAGGCTGAAAATGATGACAATGATTACAAATATTCACTTATAGCTTTAACTGTTGCGTAGATTTAACCAACTTATGTACATATCTACTTATATCTATCTTTATCTCGTCCTTGGTGGTGTTGTCCTAACAAATAGCAAGAGACCGTGACATCATGCTATGTACACAAGTGTAGGTAGTATGTACTTGGTACAGCAGATTTCTGTCGCCATTCAGCGTGGCAACGTGGTGACAACGCAGCTATACTATATATATATACTTCATTTAATTTTAATAATTATTCCTGTACAAAACAAATTAACCTAAACAAACTTATACTGCCTATGAAAAACCGGCCAAGTACGTGTCGGGCCACGCACAGTGTAGGGTTCCATAGTTGCCCGTCCATCACGTCACCGGTCATATGCGGAATTACGGACCCCTAGAAGGGTTTTTACTGATGTACTTTTTTGAGATGTTGTGTTGTATACATATTTTTGCCCTTTACGGTAAAGTCTACTTAGCTGTGATAGTTTTCCTTTTAAATTCATCGTATATACTACTACCATGATTTTTTCACATGCCTAGTAAGTAGCCACCGTTTAGCTGGCAGGGGGAGGGGGACACTTGTCCATAGCAAAAATTATCGCTTCAAAGCTTAATATCACGCCAACCGATTCTTGAATCAAAAAATGCTTTAAGAAACCTTACAATATTTTTGAAAGAGCTATCCAACGATACCCCACACGATGTGGTTTGCAAGAAAACAAAATTGCACTACCACTTTACATGTAGGGGAAGTACCCTAAAAAAATTTTTTTTATGATTTTATTCTACCCTTTTGTCGGCGTCATTGATATGTATACTCATGCAAAATTACAACTTTCTAGTACTAACGGTTACTGAGAAAAGCGGGGGACGGACGGACGGACATGGCGAAACTATAAGGGTCCCTTGTTTACTACGGAACCCTAAAAAAGAACCCTAATCTATTAAACCGCTGCCAGACGGTAGCGTTCCCAAAATGCTGGCCGCATTGTCACGCTGGGTAGCAATACTTTGTGCAAGATACTTCAAGATATATACTATGTAACTGTTATGCGATATTGAATAAAATATTTATACCTATGTCAATAAATAAAGAATTGTGGCAGTGTGTAGGGTTTTTATATTTCATTCAGTTTTCTTAATTAATGTTAATTTAGAACTAAATTAGCTTTAATTATTTATTTACCTTACTGTTTTCTGAATAAATTAATATTTATATATAAGAATTGTAAATTTCAAAGAAATAACAATAGTGATTTGATAGGTTTATTTTTAAGTCAAACCACTTAAAATAGAATACAATAATACTCATTATGAAAGGAATTATAAATGTAACTAAAACGAATAAAACAGAACATAAAAAATACTATCAAAATTATTTCCCCTCGGTATGGTGCCTTGCCTATTACGCAGGCAGCATTCCCGCGCTGGATTACGTTGGCAATGATTTCCTTTACATTGTTATGCTATACTAGAGGCCTACTTTATGTAGTTAAATATTTCTTATAGGAAACAATTCTCTACGTTAGTGGCCAGCGCATAACCATGTTTGTGAGCGCGACGAACTGATTATTAGATGGTAAATTGCAATGAAATTGCGACATAAAGGCACATATTAGATTTTAGACGAAATTTCTTACTAAATGGGTCGCATTACGACGGTCTACTCAAATATTGACACACCTTTACGTACATTATGGTGATTACAGATAAATCAAGGCCTCCAATCATTCGTTAAACCATTGCGCAATAAGGTCACCGATTGAATTGTTTATGATTGAATATGCAAGACTTCAATAGATTGAATAACTAGAGGAGTTTGAGTTCGCTAGATGGCGTACTCAAATCGCTAACCCTTGTAGCTAGTGACCGACCGAAACATGTTATTTTGCCGAAACCGAAACCGAAACCGAAGGTTCGGTTTCATTGTAGTTTCGGCCGAAACCGAAACCGAAACCGAACCTTTTATAAAAAAAAAAGTCCTTAAAAAGTCGAAAAAATGTTAGTAAGTTTTTTTCTAAAATTAATATCTCGCCGACCTATAATTACAGGTTTCTACTTTCAAAGATTTATCACAATGAAATTTCAGCACAGTTACAGAGGTTCTGTTTGAAAATTTAACTACCCTATAAATAAAGTGAAAAAAATACATTATTTGTAACACAAAGTTAGCGATTTTTTAATGGTGGTATAAAATAAGTCGGCCGGCGGAGTCAGGCGAGCGACGCCATATTGCCAGCCGTGCCGAGCGCGCCCGACGTTAGCCGAGCGCGACCCGAAGGTACGATGTTGTAAGTTTCGGCGCGGCCGAAAGGTTCGGCCGTTTTTGGCCGAAACCGAAACTCGGGCCGAAACTTGATTTTTTGGCCGAAACTGGCCGAAACCGAAACCGAAACCGAAATTTCGGTCGGACACTACTTGTAGCTTTATGCATGAAGCTATCATAAGACGCGTGATGGGGGACTCTGTTGAGCAAGAATAGGAGTGATGCCTCGATTAGCATTGAAGGTAAATAACGTATACTATTGTCCAAGATGGGTACCGTTGGTCTGGAATATTTTGCGAGATTTAAAAGGCACATTATTTGGTTATTTAAAATTCTATGTGACATCATGGCAGTTATATCAATGTGAAAAGTGTCTGAATTAAATTTTGCGATAAAATTAAAATAAAATCCTTAAGACTCAAGTAAGTATCATAGATCTTTACACGTTCACGTAAGGTACCTAAATTAAATCTTAGTTAAGCCTTATGATGCGATGTCTATAGATGTTGTGAAGATATTATAGTCTTTAGGTGTACAGTTACTTCAATCTCAGTATGATTTATGAATGCTTAATCACTTTAAAATGCTATGAAACATGGGCGGTCGATCATATCAATACAGGCCACTCAAATCATCTTTTAATAGGCCGTCCAGGAAGCGTGTACTTATCTGTTATAAATAGCATAGATTTATTGGTTCAGCTTCCTTCCGAGTGCTTTGAAGTTGATACATTCTTGTTAAAGGATATGAGGTTTGTTTGTGCTAAGAAAGGTCAGTCTTGAAAGTAGATGTACCGGAATTCGATGGAGTTAGGGAGAGATGTGTAGATATATAATATGTAGGAAAAGTGAGTTTTCCGTTTTATTTTTTCGATTGTCACACAATCTCAATAGGTGCATGCATTAAAATTACTTATGCAAATAATTGCATCCATTTCAGTAATGGAGAACTGAATAATTCCTACAGTTAATAAAGTAGATAAAAGTACACAATACATTCCAACGCAGTAAGAGCGACCTAATATTTCACTTTAGTACCTATTTAAGACTTAGGACTTAGTGATAGTCTAATAGGTCAACTACTCATGTCTAGAAGATAAGGCACGATACAGTTCCCTAACAAGTTTCTAAATATATTTCCTGTTCTTGTAACATATGCTGAAGGCCTCTGTCGCTTCGACGAATATTTTAAAACACACTAAGCTTATCAGCCGCAAGACGCCCATTCCTAGACATAGGGCCTCCTCCAAAGAGTGCCCCAATGACCTGTCGTGCCTGGATCCAGCGACCGTGATGGAGGTTCTAGATGTCATTTTTAGTATGTAAAATACAATACAATATTATACGTATACAGCTACCTAACTTAAGTTTGACATGTTACTTATATCAACTAGCAAGTCATGCATAAATTATCGTTTCATCCATGAAAAAGCGTCCAGTCTCCCTTTACCGCCTTCGATATGGACTTCTTTGGCCCGTTAAAGTCAAAATAGGACGTCGTGTTGTGGTGCATTAATCATTATACATTTGCCTAAGCTAACCACTAACAGTGAGTGCAAGTAGATTTAGCAACTTCCGTCCCTGCAGACACATGATGGCCAGCAGCACCTACCATCATCTTTAGTGAACAATGGTCATATTAGCCTACCGCGCGATCGCGACAGTACTAACACATATAGTTCCTATTAGTCCCGGTACCGCCGCACACCGGGTAGAGTCAGTCCGAGCCAGGTCGGGCCTAGCGGAGTTTCTTGATGGACTCTTCTCAGCTCAGGCTAGGTTTAGTGAATCAGAGACAAAACTCCCAGTAGCTCGATTCCACTCACACCTTAGATCCCGTTGAAACAGCTCAACCAATCTCACTGGAGCGCAAACTCTTAGGGTATTCCAGTGTTCCAAACGACACGCGTGGTTATGTCGGAGGTTTTCCCCTGGATTTTCCCCCAGGCTACTCTCTAACCGCTCACTCCTATCGCTTCATTGGGCCCAGCCTATATCGCCACAGTAAGGTTCAATAATAAAAAAACTCTAAGCCTTCAGTGCGCACTATAAGTAATTATATAGTTTTTTCACTTCAAATAATACATACATATTCAAAAAATAATGTAAAACAACTGAAGTCGTAATTCCAATTTCGTTTTATGTTGTACCCTTTAATACTAGTCCAGTGTTGTAAAGAGCACTTCCAAGTGACCGAGCTTGTTCGCGAAATGGCTCGTTTTATTGCTACTATACTTTGCTTTATTGAGGCACTATAAAGGGTTTATAAAGGTATCGATATATAAGGATGGAAATGGGAGACTTTCTAAAGAATTTGCTTGGATAACCACGTATACATTTGAGTTAGCAATACGACAGGCCTCTATTTCACAAACTTGTCAAAATTGTCACTTGACAACTACAATTTCCTGCATATTTCTGGGCCTACATATATTGTAGGAGTGAGAAAAAAATTGTTCAGTACATGAGACAATAATGTACTGCGCCAGGTATGGCAATCCGTAGGCCGCGTCACTGACGTAGGTAGTGTCACACACAATACTAACATGTTAGTATTGTGTGTGACACGACCTACGTCATCAGCCTTGCATCAGCCTATCGACGGTATGCGGACGTAAGTGTGAGTGTGACAATGACGTGTGGTCGTGTCACAATTCAGATTGTCAGATCTTGTTTTCTTAGACCATGGTTCAGTAATTACCATGTGTTCGTAAGCCATTCACGTCTAGGGACTTAAATATCATTCTTGAGATGTTCAGTGTTTTTTTTTATTATGTGTACCCTGAGTAGATAAACTTACTTGAATATATATCATTTTATTAATCACCAAGAAACACGTCGCATAACGTTGGATCGTATAGAATAATCAACACAAAATGCACAGTTTAGCAATGAAACGGAACGGAACCCAATGTTTTTTTTTAATTTATTTTATTAATTATGCAATTAGATCGTAGACTAATCTTACTTTTTTTTACAGATTTGACAGAATAGTGCCTACTACGAGGGGAAGTGCCTTGAGTGAAGTGTCAAAGTGTATTTTTGGAAGTTTTAGCTAACCAGTGCCTAGTAGTGTGATTATTTTTAAGTGTTGACTGAAAATATATCGTGTCACTATGGAAATAAGAAGGTTATCTCTATGCCTGGCATTTTTGTTGGTGGCTATCATCTCACACAGTTCAGGTAAGATTACATGTCCATAATAGGTACTACTTATTAAAAAAAGCTAAAGGTGGTTTAACATCTTTTGCGTCAAGCTAGCAGGCCTCTACAGCTTGTGGTTTTATATTCTTCCTAGACAAAAATTGAAGCTACCTAAATCGGCCATATGAGTACCTATAAATTGTGCAAAGTACAATTAAAAAATAACACCGTGCTAATGAATGGTGTTCAGAATTTAAAAATGTGTGAATCGGTATTTTGAAATCACAATTGATATTACTCGTAACTACGTAAGGTAAACGTCCCTGTGCTCGACACTCATCTTATGTCATGATGACAGAGGTGATTCAATCATCTATGGACACTAAAGTGTCGACCAATGGGACGTCTACCTTATGGGTTTTAGGTAAATACTTAATGACACGAATGACATAATACATTATCAAGTATTTATGTATGTATTATTCTAGGTCACTTACACTAATACATAAATTGTATTTTGATTGACAGGCGCTACGATAAAAAAAAAGTTAAACCTTAACGACGTGAGATCTCATTAGATTCAGCCATATTTAGAAATTGAGTTTATGATATGGAATAAATAACTTAGTGGATTCTTTACAAAAAGGGCCTATGTCCTCTAGTAATTTAAAAATACTTGAATCCTTGTTTAAGTTTACAGAAGCCATATGTCACTACTTTGTCTTTGACTTGGCTTTAAAAGGACTCTGTCACTGCGCTTGAATAGGTTAACTTATGTATCTTTTGACCTAAATTATGTAATGATGAATAAAATACATGTAATACCTAAATGAGAACTACTTTTTGTTAGTGGTTTTATAGGCCAAGTTCTCGTGGAAAGGTCCGGCGATACCTACTAACCGATCTTACCGGAGCGCAAACTCTTAGAGTATTCCAATGTTTAAACGCCCGCGTGGTCGTATCCGAGGTTTTCCCTGGATTTTCCCCAGGCTACTCTTCCACCGCGTACTTCTGTGGCTTTATTGAGCCCAGTTTATACAGCCACAGCCACACTAATATCCTTATCCTAATATCCTAATAATACTTATTATAAATGTGAAAGTTTGTGCGAATGTATGCATGGATGGATGTACAGCTTAACCTCAAAAACTACTTCTATGAACGGACTAGCTTTTTCTCCCGGCTTCGCCCGCGTAGTAAGCGTAATTTTTAACCGTCTACAAAAATGGAGATTCTCAGTTGCACCTTCGTATGTAGGTATGTACGGATGTTATTTTCGTAATCGGCACCCCGAGAAACTACAAAAAGACACCCATATCAATTTTTAAGAAAAACAAAAGTCCACCATCTTGGATTTGAAAATGCGTGTCATTTTCGTAATCGGCGCCTCAAGGAACCTCGAAAACAACACCCATATCGATTTTTAAGAAAAGTAAAGATTTGCTCCCCGCAAAAACTTGGAACCCCCTTTCCACTCCTTTCGGGAAGCAATTTTGAAAAACGCTGAAACATGTTTTGTTGTATTTAAACAGAGAGTATATGTACAAAGTTTTAAATCTCTTACTTCAAAAAAGATTTGCTCCCCGTACGAACTTGGAACCCCCTTTTCGCGCCTTTAGGGGAGCAATTTAGAAAAACGTTGAAGTACATTTTGTTGTATTTAAACAAAGAGTCTATATACAAAGTTTTAAATCCCTCGCTTCATCAAAGACTTTCTCTTTTACAAACTTGGAACCCCTTTTTCACCCCTTTAGGGGAGCAATTTCGAAAAACGCTGGAATATGTTTTGTTTTATTTAAACAGAGAGTCCATATACGAAGTTTTAAGTTTCTAACTCTAAAACAGAAGTTTTTTCCCATACAAACTTTGTACCCCTATTTTACCTTCTTAGGGTGAGAATTTTGCAAAATGCCGAAAAAACTTTCTTGGATTTAAGTTCGTAACCTTTTTACGAATTTTTAAGTCTTCTGTTCAAACAAAAAAAAAATCTCTCATACAAACTTTGCACCACTATTTGATCCCCTTAGGGGTGGAATTTCCAAAAATACCGTCTTATCCCTTCCATACGTCATAAAATTAAGCTCTGGACCAAATTTAAAGTTTATAGTTCCAGTAGTTTCGGCTGTGCGTTGATGGCAGATCAGGACTTCTTCTTTTAAATTCTTTTTCACTTCTCATGCTCGAAAAGTGTGTCATATTAGACTTGTCAAGCGGGGCTAAAGTAGTACATTTAACCCCTAGGGAAAATATGAATACATATTTATGATTTACAAAACATGAATTTGACCAATCAAAATACTTCACCTATTAAATCCACCAATCACAGAACACTAATTTAACTCTTAAAAAAATATTTGGTATTGGGTATTAACCAACCAGAATACAGCTTTACTCAAATCGACCAATCTGGAAACATAATTTATTTTTCTAAATAGTCTAAAGATTAAGTTTGTAGTAGTCCCTATTTCACAATAATTAAAAAAAGTGGTTAAATCGTTCGAGCAACACTTTGAAGCGCTCAATGGAAGGTCAGTTTAGCTTTTTTCGCGCGTGAATGTTGCGCGTGAACCGCTGTGTCTATGGTTTGTGTGTCAAAGGAGTATAGAAAAAAAAACATGCTGCAAAAGTATATATCTTCGCCGTGGAATTTATTGTTAATTTTGGGTGGGTTAACCTTTGTTTATTTATTTTCTCGCAATCGAAGTGAAAAGTAGAGTGTATAACTCTGGTCTAAAAGCCATATTACCCCTCGAACTATTTTCCCTCACTTCGTTCGGGAAAATAACTATCTCGTGGTAATATGGCTCATTTTAGACCCTTGTCATACAATCTACTATTATATATTATATATTTAGAAGATTGATATGATACGGATTTTTATGAAACTTTCCAGTATTGTAGCTTAGACATTAGAATAATATATAAGCTACAGCTTATTTCAAAATTCATCCCCTTTGGGGGTTAAAAGGGGGGAAGCATTTCTTTAATACGAAAACGTGAAACTTCGTTTAAAGACCCAGCATTCAATTATAAGAAAACTGATTTCAGCGTTTTTCAATATTCACCTCCTGAAGGGGTGAAAGGGGGTTGAAAGTTTCGACGGGCCACCTAATTTTTTCAAGTGAGTAACTTCATACTTGGCGGTTAAACTCTCAGCTTAAAAAGCAATTTTAGTAAATTCATCACTTAAGGGTGTAAAAGGGGTTTGAATGTTTAAAGTAATTTTCAAGGTAAGGGATTAGAGAAATTTATCAAAAAAACTGGACTACCCGTGCAAAGCCAGGACGGGTCGCTAGTACTGAATACAATTTTATTCTCAGTGACTATGTATCTTCAGAAATAGATGCTATAAAAACTCGAGGTCAGCCAGCCGCTGTATAGTATTAACAAAAAACTAGCTCGGCTCTAATTTTGTTTGTGTAGCGTCCGTCCATTAATTGCACTGGCAAAAAATCTAGACTGATTTTAAATTAGGTACTTAAAAAAAAAGTGAAAATTGTCACTTTTCTGCACAAAGGATTTATCTCATATTGTCATATTACTATAGAGTAAATCACTGCAACTGCCAATATGCCTCACACAAAGATATAATAGATTATAATGGAGAGATGAAATAAAACTTATCTCCGCAGTTAATTTTTAGCACTTTTGGTACCACAATGTTAAACGGAATTAAGATTACAAGTACGAAAAAGATTAGTAACTAAATCACATACCGTTAAATATAACCCCGTCGTCTACCGGTTACTGGGATCCCCGGGATCATAATAAAAGAATGCTATTATTTATTTATTTTCGCCGGAAGAGGACGGCTTGAGTCAGGTTTTCTAACAATGGCTGATTATTATGTTACTAAGCGAGCCAATAAAGCAAGAAATATATTTTGGTAATCGGTTATCAAAAAAGAATAATTTCCACAGCTAAAATAGTAATTGCACACCAAAGGTTTTGATGAACAATTTGTACCTATTATAGCTGTGCAAATCAGAAGTTTTAGGTTGTTAGGTTTTTTATTGATGTGCAAAGGTACATGAAGATATGTAGCTATAAATAAAGCAGTAAGTCGATCTGTATAAAAATACAAAAACAAGGCTATCGTTGAAAGAAATCTTTTTTTACACCAGCGTGACCACAGACACAATATAGCATCTAAATCTCTAAAAGCGTTTAAAAGCATCCATCAACCAATACAAAACTAAAAATCAATACCAATTTTATTCTTCGTCACCGATTAAGTACAGTTACAAAATGAAGGCACTTACTTTTTACATACTTTTTTATCTGTACTCAAACCTCAACACGTAATTGCCAGTGTCAATGACAATAGCTGTCAAAACGCGCGCTAAATCCGGCTGTCAACATGACAGCTGTCAGTTATTTTTTTATCGTTCATGCCGTGCACCGGCTTCGGGCGCTTTTTGGTGCACTCGAACTGTTCGATTTTTGGACTGTTACATTTTTTTTAGTGCTCGGGCTGTGCCGTTAGTGAATGATTAATTTGAATAATTTTGTTTCTATTTATTTTTTCTTGGCATATGCTTTGCTATGCCACGACCAGCTTATTTTAATGTATAATTATAAATTGGTTGCAATTGTTTGAATTACTATTGTTTTTCTTCTACGGCACTTTAATCTCGTGTTGTTTTCTCTTTCTATTGTTGAGCTACTCAGATCTACTTTAGTTGCAATAGACTTTTTTGTTATAGTGTGAACTCACTAAAGCATTATAACATAAATCCACACTGTCTACCATCATTGCCTTACAAATCTTCGTTTAACGTTATCAGGCTGTCAATAAATCAGTGGTCACACCTGTAAACGACCTTTTATAAAACGACGTATTTCAACACAAACACCATACCATTTAAGCTCTTTTTGTAGTTTTATCTGAAAAGGTCAGATTTTAGCTGATATTTCATGGTGGTTAAGACCTTATTTTTCGCTGGAAAGAATGGTAGAT
This sequence comes from Epiblema foenella, assembly GCA_963556455.1. Taxonomy (NCBI): domain Eukaryota; kingdom Metazoa; phylum Arthropoda; class Insecta; order Lepidoptera; family Tortricidae; genus Epiblema; species Epiblema foenella. The sequence continues at coordinate 20,116,516 of OY747100.1, forward strand.
GGTAGTTCATGAACCTTAGCCATTTAATTAGCATCAGTTTCATGGGTGTGTAATAGTTCATGGATACGGCATAACTCGAAGCATCTAAAGCAGGGACAACAAGGAGTGCTAAATTATGAAATACGAGAAAAAAGGAGCGTGATACTAATAATGACGTATTTGAAAAGGGTGAAGTAGAAGAAAAATAAAGTACATTTTTGGCTTTGAATTATATTGTGTGTTTGATAGTATTGAGGCACGTAGTCGTGCATTATAACTGATTTATAAAATTATAATCATGACGAAGCTAATTCAGGTAGACAAGAGTTAATAAAAGGTAAATACACCACCTGTTTTCACTTTCTAATTCGCTAAGAACATAATGCTTAAAGGTAGATTATTTTGAGTACAATCGCTTTTAATTAAGAGAATTTTGACGACCGGTTTAGCCTAGTGGGTAGTGCACCTGTCTGTGAAGCTGACGGTCCTGGGTTCGAATCCCGGTCAGGGCAAATATTTGTGTGATGAGCATGAATATTTGTTTCTGAGTCTTGGATGTTTTGTATGTATTTAAGTATTTATATCTATTAAATATATCGTCGTCTAGTACCCATAACACAAGCCTTCTTGAGCTTACTGTGGGGCTAGTTCGATTTGTGTACATTGTCCTCTAATATTTATTTATTTATTTAATCTCTTGCATCTTGAGACACTCGCAAATAAAACTTACAGAATTTATTGGTTCTTGTGGGTTTGACAGAGCGCAGTTCTTACAGAAATTAAGCAGGAAACCAGAAGTAACAGTATAACTGTATAAACAACAAACGATTGAGTCCCCACAAGGTCTTGAACATCACCACACAATTATACACTCGTTTTCTTTTGTATTGCTGTATCGAGATAACATTTTATAGATTGACAGTCAAAAATACAAATCAATAATAACAGACATAATAGTTGACAAGCCACGGACATAGACAATACATGAAGTAATGCAAACTCTTTACTGATGTTTACTTACTATGTCGTGTTACTTTACACAACCTTAACACTTTCCCTCATCAGTGAAAGAGTAGCATCCCCAAGTTGGCTCTCATTCTGTTGAGCCTTGGCTTCGGAACTGCCTTTGTCATAAGGTCTGCAAGTTGCTCTTCGGAGCTAGTCTTCTGTACATCTACCAGTCCTTCTTGCACAGTTTCTCGCACAAAGAAATGTCTGACACGTATATGCTTCGTGCGTTTGTGAAACTCTGGATTATGAGCTAATTTTATAGCTGCTTCATTATCCACTTTGAGAGTCGGTATTCCATCCATGGCAGTCATTTGCTCAAAAACTCTTTGAAGCCACACAAGTTCGCGTGCGCCTTCGCTGGCAGCAACAATCTCCGCTTCTGTTGTAGAGATTGCTACGGAGGCTTGACGTTGACTTAACCATGAAACTGTTCCACCAGCAAACTGACATGCAACTCCTGTTGTAGAGCGTCCTGTTTGCGGGTCACCGCCGTGATCTGCATCACTGTATCCTTCTATGACGGATTTTCCTCCAGGAGTGTATCGGATACCAAGGGATGTAGTTCCTTTCAGATATCTGAGTATCCTCTTGACTTTTAGCCAGTCAGCTTGTGTAGGATTCTCCAACTTCCTAGATACAACTCCAACGGCATAGGCGATATCGGGTCGTGTCCCAGTCATTAAGTAGGCTAGAGCTCCTACGGCTTCTCTATATGGAAAATATTTGGAGTCTTCGACTTTCCCTGCTTGATCAGTCTGATTGTTTATTTCGATAGGAGTCGATACTGGATTACAGTCCGATAATCCAAATCGCTGTAGAATCTTCTTAGTATAGGATTCTTGACTGATATGTACGGAACCGTTCGAGCTTCTAGAGATTTCCAGTCCTAGGTAGTATGACGCTGGCCTGCTTGTGATTTTTAGCGTAGCACCTAAATCTTTAAGAAATTGGTTCACCAATTGTTCATCAGTAGCGGCAATCAGCCCGTCATCTACGTAAAGAGTAATTAAAATTTTCTTGCCATTTACTTCTCTCGTGAAAAGGCAGCAGTCAGCTTCACTTTGTATGAAGCCCATTCCCAGGAGAATTTCCTCGAAACAGGAGTTCCAGCAGCGCGGTGCTTGCTTTAGACCGTACAAACTGCGCTGAAGTTTGCATACTTTAGCTGTTCCGTCCTGGAATCCATCTGGCTGTTTCATGTATATCTCCTCATTTAGCTTGCCATTTAAGAAAGCTGTCGACACATCAAACTGTGCGAGGTGCAGTCTTTCTTTTGCACTTACACTAAGTAGAGCTCGTATTGTAGTCATACGCGCCACAGGGCTAAAAGTTTGATCATAATCAATACCTTTTTTCTGTTTAAAACCTTTGGCTACGAGTCTTGCCTTGTATTTGTCGACACTACCATCTGGGTTCCTTTTTATGCGAAATACCCACTTGCAAGGCAGTGCTTTTCGGCCTGGCGGTAAATCACAGAGTTTCCAGACTTTGTTGTCATCAAGCGATTTGATTTCGCTAGCCATAGCCTTTTGCCATTCAGCACCATCTTCTCTTTCTATAGCTTCCTTAAAAGTTTCAGGGAACGTATCAACACTAACATGGCAAACGTAGTCCTCGTATCTTTTAGGATGCTTAAGGGTTGATCGATCTCTCAACTGGTAACGAGTCTCCATCTCCGGTAACGGCTCAATCACTTCGAGTTGATCTTCGTTTGCATCAACAAAGCATTCACCTGCATCGTCGTCTACAAGATTGCCACCACGGGGTGCGTCCATCTCTTCAAGTTCCTCTTGAACATGGTCTTGACTGGCTTCACTAGCTCCATCTCCCTCTAGAGCATGTTCATTATCCATCGTTCCATGTTCAGGCTCTTGACCTTGCTCACCGTTGGTTTCTCCCTCTGAACCGATAGGTGCGTTGGTGGAGATCCGAAACTCAACTTCACTCTCAAATGTTATGTCTCTTGATCTAAGAGTCCTGTTCCCATTCCAGATGCGGTATCCGTCATCATAATCATAACCTATCAGGGTACCTTTAACTGCCTTTTTATCGAGTTTTTTGCGACATTGTTTGGGAATGTGTGCATAGCATTGACTTCCAATAACTCGAAGGTGTGTTATTTTTGGTTTCTTCCCGTGCCACAACTCGAAAGGTGTTTTTCCGTCTACTCTGGAGGGACCGGTTCGATTGAGTACGTAGGCGGCAGTATTAATCAGTTCTGCCCAGAGTTTCTTCGGTAACTCTCCACGCGCATGCATCATGGATCTTGCGGCTTCGACAAGGGTCCGGTTTTCTCGCTCACTACAGCCATTTTGCTCCGGCGTGTACGGCATGGTCAACCTTTGCTGAATACCCTGTTTGTGCAATATCTTGCGAAATGTTTCATTGTCAAATTCGCCACCATTGTCACTGAGTATAGTCTTGACAACGTACCCAGCATTCTTTGCTTCTTGTAGGAATTGCAGAAGTTTGTCTTTTACTTCAGACTTCTGTTTGATGAAATATGCTAAACGGTAGCCTGAGTAATCATCTTTAAATAGGACGAAGTACTTATACTTTGAAATACTGTCGACAAAGGGGCCGCAGACATCTGTGTGAATCAGTTCTCCTATCGATGTTGCTCTTTCCCTTGTTCCGAACGATTTTCGGTGCGACTTTCCATAGATACAGCCCTCACATTTTTTCTTATCCGGACTCAAATCTATGCCTAACTCACGTTTTGCCACTCTGACTACATGTTTTTTGTCCTGGTGGGCAAAGCGCTCATGATATAACTGTAGCAAGTTAGATCCAGTTATCGCATTTATTTCTAAAGTCCTTGGTTTATTTGGCATCACCGTCTTCATGGCCAATTTGTAGAGTCCTCCTCCGGGCTCCCTCTTGCCGATGACTCTAGTCGTGCCTGCTACTTCTAGCTTACACTCTTTAGTTGTCGACGTGAATACGCTATCTCGTAGAAGATCTTGCGTCGCAAGTGTTGAAAAAAGATTCTTAGTTAACATTGGTACCAGCCACACATTTCGCAGATAGAAGGTATTTTTCCTGCCATTGACGTCAGTTTCTACCATTACGGATCCTTGTCCTAAGGCAGGTACTATGGTTCCGTTAGCTGTCGATACAGCGTGATCAGAATCAAACTCATGGAACTCTGTGAAGATATCGCTTCTAGTCGCAACGTGCGTAGTTGACCCATTGTCCACAAACCAGCTCTCTCTGTCAATGGTTTGTCCTTTAGAGCATTCAGTAACCAATAGTGAGTCGATCAGGATGTGTTGCACTTGCTTAGATGAGGCACTTCCTGAAGTGTCTGCAGTGGGTTTGGGTGGCTTGCCATCCTTGATCCACTTTTTGCATTTGCGAACTCTATGCCCTTTGCGTTGACAATAGTTGCAAATGACATTTTTATCTTTGCTTTGCTTATCCTGACTTGTTGCTGTTGTCACTAGTGCTTCCTGTTGGGAGCTCCCTTGACTGCTCAAATCTCTTTCAAACGTGCATAGATGACTTGTCAAACTTTCTATTGTTTTCTCTGTCTGTTTTAGCATCAGCCAGCTAGACTTAAAGTTGAAGAATCTGTCATCTAGAGTATCCAAAGCCTTACAGACCAGGAGAATATCCGGTAGTTTGGCAGTAGCATCAACCTTTAAGACTTCTTGACACATTTCGTTCCATATATTTTTCAACTTTGACATATGAGTAGGAATGTCGTCATCTTTTTTGTGCTTTAGCCCAAAGAATTCTAAGCATAATGTGTATACTTTTCCTTCTGATTCTCCATCAAATAGTCTGTGTAACTCTTGCCAGACTTCTTTCGCTGTCTTAAATCTCATCACTTTTACTAGTGTCTCTTCCGTCATGTTTGTGGTTAACATGAGCAGTGCGCCAGATTCAGTCTTCTTATAATTTACCATCGCCTTATTATAAGTGCTTACTGCGGCGTCGCCTGCATCGGATGCGGGTGAGGAAGGTTTCTTAAGAGTGCCTTCGACTGCTTCAAGAGCACCCTCTGTTCCGTCTAATAGAACACTCATCTTGTATTTCCAAGTATTCCAGTTCTCCTTCCCTTTCAGTTTCCCTATCTCAATCTTAGTGGAATAGTCCATTGTAATTTATTTTTCAGTAGATCCTTTAACTTCTTTGCTGACCCATAACCTATTGGTTCTTGTGGGTTTGACAGAGCGCAGTTCTTACAGAAATTAAGCAGGAAACCAGAAGTAACAGTATAACTGTATAAACAACAAACGATTGAGTCCCCACAAGGTCTTGAACATCACCACACAATTATACACTCGTTTTCTTTTGTATTGCTGTATCGAGATAACATTTTATAGATTGACAGTCAAAAATACAAATCAATAATAACAGACATAATAGTTGACAAGCCACGGACATAGACAATACATGAAGTAATGCAAACTCTTTACTGATGTTTACTTACTATGTCGTGTTACTTTACACAACCTTAACAGAATTGTGGTCCTCGTTTTGAATTCGGCCTTTGTTCACCTCGTCAGTCATGATGCACATTTAGAAAATGTCCGCAGCATCAGTTTCCCATTGACCCAGTGCATTCTGCCAACTTTTATTTAGCAAACGTTTGAGATTAGTCTAGATTTTAATTCACCGATGACTAAGCTGGCACAGGTCCAATGTTTTCATAAAACGAAGGCGGATTGTCTACTATATCTATTTTATGATTTCATGGGATTCTATTACTAGAACATAGATTGTAATTGTTATGCAAATCGAATTCAGGTTTCCGGAACTGTCTAGGTACTGATAGATTGCGGGTATAAAAAATATATTGAGATTAGTGTACCGAAATGATGGGCTAGAATTCGGAATATCTATTATGGATATGTGCCAAAAATCTGTAGAATGTAAACACGATTATAGTTGCTATGAGTATTATACATTATTAGCTCAGTAGAGTCATAACTCTATTAAGGAGTATCTCTTAAAATATCTACATAAATACGTATAAGAATATCGAGATTTTCGATGCGTACCTCTTTTATTATTTCTGCTGTCTTTATGTTTGGGAGTAGCTAACGCCATACTTGCCAATGGACTCATGGGCATAGCGTAATCTTAAGAAGAAAATTTACGGTTGCCCATTCCTCCCTACAAATGTAACCCCTGTTTTTCTCTGCATAAATACAGTAGAGATGTTTTTAGGGTTCCGTACCCAAAGGGTAAAACGGGACTCTATTACTAAGACTCCGCTGTCCGTCCTTCTGTCTGTCTGTCCGTCTGTCACCAGGCTGTATCTCATGAACCGTTATAGTTAGACAGTTGAAATTTTCACAGATGATGTATTTCTGTTACCGCTATAACACAAAATACAAAATAACAGAATAAAATAAATATTAAGGGGGGCTCCCATACAACAAACGTGATTTTTGGTACGGAACCGTTCGTGTGCGAGTCCGACTCGCACTTGGCCGGTTTTAATTTCATACAATCAATATTTACTTAATTAATGATTAAGATCGGGTAAAGTGTCTGTTTGAGTCATTTTATCCTTTATATTTTACCTCTAGACAGAAACAGAAAAGCGCAGACCCTGATGTTCACCATTTACTTATGCTGAATTCTGAGATCTTTACCTTAATCACAAATGAAGTTTCTGCACTTATGAACTTATATAAATAATTGTTTCTATATTAAGCCGTGGTCTTCCGGTGAAAAAAATAAAGAATAGCATTCTTTTGTAATGAGCCCGGGGATCCCAGGGATCGGTAGACGACGTTTTAATCGATAATTTTCAAGAATTAACATTCTAACATGTATTTTAGGAACAGAACAAACAGGCCGTTAATTTAAACTCGCGTGGTGTCCTCTCCTAAGCGAGGCCGTACTGAACTGATGCCGTATTGAATACTGAATATTCACTATAATTTTTATTATAACTATAAACGACCTGAGACACAACAGGGGATGTGGGTATGGCGACGACCTGCGGCGTGCCGCGACCCCAAAGTAGAATACCATACTCGCAGTTTTATCTTGCAAGTGAGCAATAATATAACGTAACAGTAGCTACGTATTCTACAATGTAGAGCGCCACGCTTCCCTAAACAACGTTTTGGCTTCGAAGCACCAATCTGTGGTTTTCAGTGCAATATAATATGTAATATTATAATTAACGATGCCTCATTGCACACAGCTCGGAATCTTTACAAGTTAATTAAACATTTACTATGTTTTAAAATATTTATTGGTAAAAAGTTGTACAAACCTTATCCACAACGCAGGCTTCGTCAATTTCACGGACAACAAGCATCAGCAACAGTTTAAAAATGTTTGTTTTAAAATTATACACACTATACAGTAATTAAAAAATAACTTGGTTCATTCGAATACAAAATGAATTAAAATCAGTCCGACCCCGGTCGGGCCTAACTGAGTTTCTTGCTGGACTATTCTTAGCTAGGCTAGGCTTGGTTTAGTGAACCAGCGATAAAACTCTCAGTAGCTCGATTCCACTCACACCTCAGATTCGGTTGAAACCGCTCAACCAATCTCACTGGAGCGCAAACTCTTAGAGTATTCCAGTGTTCCAAACCACACGCGTGGACGAGTCGTCGTCTTGGAGGTTTTCCCCTGGATTTTCCCCAGGCTACTCTCCAACCGCGCACTCCTATCGCTTTATTGGGCCCGGCCTATAAAGTCACAGTCAGGTTCAAAAAAAATATAAAAGGTAGCTAATACTTATCTAATGGGTATCATTTTAGAACAAGTATTTTTTTGGCCTGTTTTTGCCAAATCGTTGTTAGGTATAAATAGTACTTTTCAAGTCAAGTGCCACAAGTTTCATGATTAAAAGACCAATTTGTTCTTTTAAGCAACCAAGTGTAACTATTAGAAATTTCACTAATATAGGTACGAGATACCGCATCCATTTCACTTCGTTGTGGTAGAGGGACGGAATTGTTAGAAAACACGCGATCTCAATGTAATAACTCGGTTTGATTAATACTTAGTAAATTTGAATATTATACAGCTTTTTTAATTAAGTTATTAGATGAAATTCCTTTTTTATTCGACTAATAATAGCTTGTTTGTTTGAAGGGATGTTTGGAATATGAATATGAAATTAACTCAAGAATACTTAGGACACTTTCGATAAAAGACGCGGTGTCTATTTTAACTACATGTAGGTATTGGATTGAAAATTAATTTTGTATTCTAAGTGAATGCGCAAATCTGATTACAATTCAGTAATTGAGCCGAATAGACCCCCTGGCCTAGCCCTAAAGTTACTACACAAAGCTTAGACTTGTTTGTACTTCTATAGTCAGCTTCGGATCTTTCGTGGAATCCAATCCAGTACAGCTAGCTTATGAGTGAATCTGAATCTTATTATAATCACTACTGAATTATCTTAACCTTTACATTGAACTAAAAATAAATCATAAATAAAAACGGTAACCACATAACGTAATAACATTAGAAAACAATGCATCATTTCAATTGATTACGGTCATCAATCATTCATTCAATCCATTCATTCGATTGACCACAACTTTATCAATACGGCTTACAGAAACCAGATATGCCGTTGTCAATTTGAGATTTATATGAAGAGAGGTCAGTTGCATATTTTAGGACAGCAGTAATAAATTTGTATTCCTAAATATTCCGATTCATGAATCGAATCCAATTATAATCCGTTACAAAATAAGAACTGGTTTGAAATATCATAAAATGAATTGTAATCAAATTATAAACATGTAGGCAAGACTTATGTAAAACAGACTTAGACTATTTCCAATATACCTATTATAAAAAGGTACTTAAACAATTTGCAAACTAAGTTGGCTAATTTTTATTTAATCTCGCTAAGATAGTTACAATCCGATTATTATTTTTGTGGTTAACTACAATTAAATTTATTTTATCAGTCACTTTCTAATTTTATTTACAATATACAATCAAGGTAAGTAAAAGCTCTCGATACAATCAGGAATTCTTAATTAAAGTGCTCCATACCTACGTACTTATTCGATATTTTACCGTTAGTTTTTTGGACAAAGAAAACATCACGAGGAATCCTGAATACATATGTGAAGAAATTAAAAAGGCGTACCTAACGTGTTACGAGTATAGTTGCATATCTACAATACGCTTCTTTATTGGCATTCGGCCAGAACACTTTTAAAACTAATAAACATAATCAAGAATTAGCAAGACGTAAAAATAAATCGATTACATAATCGACCTCGATCGCTATACCTAGACCACGGACAATTGTTCTGAGTGAATGAATGAATGGATGAATGATTCTTTCTATTGTTTCAGTATAAGGGGCCTTGTTGGCTCAGTTGTTCAGTTTGATATCCGAGAGTCATACAATGAATGAATCGATGAATAAACAGTTTGCAAGGTCAGAGTTTAACATTCTTATCATTTGATAACATTTATGTATGTATGGAGATACGTTAGACAATATGTAACCATATAGAGATAACAGATTATATACAGGTACAAAAGCGAATTTATTCCTGTAAAGAATTTGTTTCAGTTTAACTTGAATGCAGAATAGGAACCAAAAAATAGACAAACGAACAATACAATACAATACAAATACTCATAAAAAAAGTGAAAAATTAAATAATTTGTCTTATGTTCAATTCCACTTAACAAATGTACTACTTGAAATATATTCTATATGTCTATTTCTCACTATACCTGTGAAGTAAGATTTCTTAACCTCAAGTGCTGTGAGGTGCTCGTGAGGTTGATAACCGTTGACTGATAAGACGTCAGATTGTGTCAGATTTTACTCCCTGAATTAAATTCCAAAATAAATAGGGTTAGGTGACTAAAGAAAGTTTATTCAAACATAGATTATTTTGGCATAGGACGACCTATTGAGCTCTTAGAACGTACAGCGTACACCTAATTGTGCAGCTGGCTGTAGATACAAAGTTGCAAAACATTCTCAAATAGTCATAAATACTCGAATGATATTTATTCATGGGACGTTCTTGGAAACTTTCAAATGATAACTTTAATACGTGTATGGCACTACACAAAGATTACCATTCAGTACAAACTCTTGATATATTTTAGTGTATGTATGTAAAGCGGAAGAAAATATATAGCACACTTCTACAGCATAGTAACGTAATCGCCCAAATCTGTTATCTCTTATCACTTTCCATAAACACTTTCGTAAGATTGGGCTTAAATGCGGAAGAATTAAAGCCCTTATCAGCAGTACTTTTATTGTGACTGATAAGGACGGAGGCCTACTACGATGTACGGATTCAGAACGTACTAATATTACTACTTAAGTAACCAAATCTATTGTTGAGATTTATGTTGTACTAATTTCAACTCTATAGCTTTTGGGATGCCCATATAAGGAACTATGATCTGTAATTACTGCATGTTACACATAAAAGACCTCACTGTACAAAAACACAACATCACTGTTATTAAATTATACCTACTACTAAAAAATAGGTTTACGTCTGAGGGCTCTGTAAACGGCTAAGATCTAATTATTATATTATTTTCAGGTAATCATCTCAATTGCCCCATCATCAATTGAAATTCCATTCGTAAGTTTCATTGAAACCCCCTTGCCTACTTTTTTGACAGGGCTATTATACAGAAAGGGATAAGATTGTCCACAAATATTTATTTATCATAACAATTTTTTTTTTACTGTGATCTGTTACAGTATCATTAGTCAAAACCAAATAAAATGTGTACACTTTGTATTAAATTTACAAACAACGTGACTTGTTTTAAGTGCTTTTAATAAAGAGGGTTTCAAAAGGCGTCACTCTCACTCTCACAAAAACTACTCGTAAGTTGAAAATCGTTAGCAATCTGGTGGAATTTTTCCTAAAAACGAAGCTAGGCGATATTCTTTAGAAGACAACAAGATAATTTCATAGTAAGCTCCGACAAGGTTACATCACCGGCATTAAGAAAGCGCAAACATTGCCCCATACGCACCATGGGAAAGCTGATAACGTACCACTGGGTTCGCTATACTGTCAATATTCGGCACATCCTCGATAAGGATATACCAGCATACCTACGCTTTTAAATATGGTGTCGGATATATAGTCGAGGTTCGTCATTTTTAGATGCTACTGTAGCTTCGATGCTATTGCTTAATAACCTACACTTATTAACTATATGCGCTGAAATTTGGCATAGTTGATACTTATTAGGTTGTTTAGGGTGGATTCAGACGACGGGAGCCATCGAGAGTGATTTCCCCTCGCCCGCCCCCAATTGGCCCATCTCATTAACCTAGCTGCCTCGTTATGCCTTCAGCTTACCACAAGTTGCTCTATAGCTACGTCTACCCGTTTAAATGTAATCACTAAAAAAGTTAAACAGAAGTGTCAAAAGTTCCATTGCCCTACAAACCGCCTGCGCGGTTATTTTTATCTGAGCGTGGCGAGGGGCGTTGGCTATTGTTCCCAATAGGGCTGTTTTTAAACTTTAAGGGTTCAATGGTATCGTAATGGCGTTCGTTGTATATCCATACCGTTTACTATAACTGTTTCATATAGAGAAAAATGTTTTATTTAACAAGTTTGAGATGTTAATGGGAATTTATTTTAATTTCGCTACTATGATCTTCTTCAATGACAACAAGGACACAATGTTGATCATAGAGGCTTGTGACGTCGTGTTACCCTACAAACTTTATGAAAAGTTTCTGACTTGACTATTAGTAAAATACCCCATTGTAATGCTCTTCAATTAGCTTCAGTTCTTAAAAAGGCCTAATATATTTAGTTACGTAGATACCTACATAGATTTAAAAAAATGTAATATATCATGTTGTATCATGCATTAGTTTACTTCACTATCGTATTAAACATGCCCAAACACACATATGTGGTCCCCGGACTAAAACGTCCCTAAAAAAAATGTCCCCAAACGCCTAATCATTAATAACCTTAATCACCCCATTAACAAAAGTAGTTTACACAACTTTTTTCACAAACTTTCTCACCTCACCTTTCTTGGTGAGTACACCAATATATCTTGAGCCCCGTTCGAAATATCGTTGGTACGTAACTGTGTGGAGTAATGCCAATTTTTATGCTGAGTTTCTACATTTTCGTAAGTTCTTTTTGTTGGTAATGTAAAAATAATTTGTTCTTGTGACTGTTGTGAAATACTGAATGTACCTGTGTATGTAAGTAGGGACTTTATTTTACACAATAACAGGTTAAAATAATATATGTGTCATGTCACACAAGATTAAAGTACAAAGGCGATATTATCGCTATGACGGTAAACTTTCAGAGGAATTAATTGACTGCTAAGTCGTCGAATATGGTCATATTCGGTGTCAAGACTAATAGACTAGATCCCTACCCCCTTATTCATAAAATTTAACAAAATTCTGCTAGTGTGTTTTGTTCCTTTCTAACAAACGTAAATGTCAAAGTGACAGAACGAATTTTAGCGGCAATTTAGCAAAAATAGGTTTGTTACAGTATTATGAATAAGAGGGTTATACGGTTGACTTCAGTTGTAGGTTGTTGTGAATAATCACAACAGTAGTTAGTTTAAACAACACGCCTATAGATCGGTGCGATAGCTTAATGAGATTGCCATTGAAATTATGTGACTTTACTTTTTTATGCGCCGGGCGGAACACTTCTTTTCAAAAAACCGGCGAAGTGGGCTAGGGCCACATGCGATCTAGGATTCCCTAGTGTCCACACTTAGGCACATTAAGCGGACATAGAAAATGAAAAATTACATAGACAAGAAATAGCTATAATTTGTTTTATTTTTGTTTTTAATTATAAACACATTAAGATTATACAATGTGGAAAGATAAATCGGGCCCTGGAGGGAAACTAGCTTAAATCCATTTTTAAAAAGAAACAAAACTGCATTCAAAGATTTTCTAAAGCTTTTAAAGTTACAACATAAAGTTACATTTAATATATTCGACTATTATTGTTTAACTAGTAATGTCTACTAAACTGTGATTTATCTCCATTTAAATTAACTACACTTATAACATATAAGTATAGTTAATATAAGTTATATGCTAGCACTGCTAGTTCAACAGGTCGTGTGTATTATGTATGTCAACTCTACAGCTGAGTAGATACGAAAATAAATAACTATTGAATAAATATTTAACTTCTTAATTAGGTAGTTATTGATTCGTCTACGTGTTACAAGTTAATTAGGATTCCGCCGGACTGATCAAACAAGTTAATATTAATATTGACATTATTAGTATACGTCCTTGATATTATTATGACATTTGCGTTTATAGGCGTCTGAAGATTTTTTTGTCATAATAACTTTTTGCATAATTTTTCGATTGAAATGAAGGCAACTATTCAGCATCTATATTACGGTGTGCCGATTACGAAAATGACATCCATTTTCAAATCCAAGATGGCGAACATTTCTTTTTTCCTTTGAGTAATTTTTCACAAAAGATTAATAAGCGTCAGACAACTGACAGAAACAAATAAACCTCATTTATATCTTTGTTACCATCTAAAGTCTTCGCGGACGAAGTCGAGGACGGCCGCTACTGATATACTTATAATTATCATGCTAAAGGCTTTTATTTGTTGATGTTAATAAAGATTGCCGCACTGCAGGGTACCTCCTCTCATAAGAGAAGAGGGAACGGGCAGTAGTATTATTGACCGAGTGAGCAAGGCGATCGAGGGCATCCATCTCAGTTTGTATTTATTTATTGCATTCACGGTATTACAGATCTTATGTAATATAAGTCAGGCTGTTCTCCTCTACAGGGCGCATTTATCAACCGATGCTCGTGAAATTTTGTGAGCAGCAGGCGAATCACGTAACTTTATGTACTAACGGTAGATAGATTTTACTGTCAAATTTGAAGTATAAATGTATGGGCTGACAATTGAAATTTGACATTAAAATCTATCTAACGGTAGTACAAAAGTTACGTGATTACCCCGCTGGTTCGATAAATGCTTGGTTTTTTTTCGTGTCAGTTTTTGGAAAATTCTCAAAATGCCATGGGGTTGAAAATATAAAAAATGTTCGCGGGATCTACAGCTCACAAAGCCAATATTAACTATTATTGTATAAGTAGGTATCAACATTAATTAAACTCAACTATAAGGCAAGGTTACCACATCAGTACGACACTAGATTTCCGTGTCATACAAACTAGATTCAACTCTGTCGGTTTCAAAAGGTCTTATCTAAATACTAGTTTCATAGTGCAATACGCTGTTTTCACATTTGCAACGTATGAACGCTATGCGGCCGTTAATTGTTGACATTGGCCTTGTAGTGAAAAATTGTTTTGCCAGGGTTGTCAAGCACTAAAGTTGTATATTTTAAAGCGATAGATTAAAAAAATCGTTTACCAGCGCATGCCTACGCTACGGGTATATCATGGATATACATTGGTCTCATTAATATAGGTCGGTTTGAAACACATCTAAAGTTTTAACAGTGATTTGAACTTTTCATAACGTAACTGTCGGTTGAACGTTTATGTGTAAGTCATGGCATAGTAAAGTGATATAATAGAAGACATACATTCACCTTTGTAGAAGTTTTGTACTGGCACCTAGGCTTTAATTTTACTATAAGGGAGTTTCTTCTAAAATGTGTACTCGTTTCCAAAAGAGCGTACAGTCTTACATATAAATTAACCTGTAGGTACACTTCATATCCCTTTTGGGACAAGTACTTGTAACTTTCAGTGAAATGTCTAGCAATTGCAATTCTCTCTAGTTTTCAGAATAACGAATCCTTAAATCAATAAACGATTGGCAACGTGCTGCTGGTTCTTGTTGAATCGCAATCATCCATTGGCTATGGTGCCTATTACAATCAGGCAGGATATACGCTTGTTTGTCACCCAAGTGGTACAATAAAAAGAAAGCACTATGCGGGGAAAATGGGATTGGTTTTGAAAAAAGTATGCGATTTATTTGAATATTTTTCAAAAATTGACAACCCTAAATGCAGGGACGCACCTCCATCTATTCCAATTCAACTCAATCTGTAAGTCAATTGATGGCGCATCAATTCGCGAATTCGGGCCAACCTTGAAGCGCCCAGTATCGTTAATTTGATTCGGTTATTAATTCACTCAAACTGTTTCAAAGTTCAATTAGTCAAGCTCTTTTTTCAGCCAGCTTTTGTAATGCTTTAATGTACTTTTATTAGAAAAAAATTACGAAACATTAAAAAATACTATTTAGACATATTTCAAGTGTATCGAACTTTGTGGGTGGATGAGTGAGTACTTAAGATTATTTACGTTATTCATGTAGGCGTGTTGAGTATTGACTACTTATAATTGTCAAATATTATACCTATTACGTATTTACTAAATCTAAGTATATGATCTAATAATGTAATATGAAATATCAGCTGTAATACTATGTAAGTATACTTATTTTAACGGTATTTACACTACGACCGTAGCAAACAAGTATAGGTACGTCCTATCGACGCTTGCAACTGCAGAACAAGCAAGCTGCCGACCGTTTTTGAGATATGAGGATTCTGTATTAATAATTAAAAACATACCTATGTAGGTCGCCACTCCTAACACAGCGCATCCTCGGGATCTCTGGCGATCTACTAAACACCACGAACCAAATCCCACATAGTGAAGCATACAGCTCAAGTAATGGGTCGTTTTATACCACGTCAGTGGCCAACAAGCATGCGGACCGCCTGTTGGTAAGCGATCAACGCAGCCTGTGGACGCTTGCAATTCCCGGGGTGTCACATACGTGTTGCCGACCCTTTAAAAATTTTGACAGTCCTTTCTTGAAGAACCCCATACTGTAAATCCCTCGGGAAAATCTCGGCAGAGAGCTCATTCCACAACCGGAGCCTCCAAGGAGGAAATTTCTCTGAAACCGGACCGTACGCGACCATTAAATTGGTTTTCAGAAATTATGCCCTACTCAAACTTGCAAATCATGTCCCCTTATTGTTGTATATATTTACTACAAAAACTTCCTTTACCAGTTTATAAACTGTCTAAAAATAAAACAACCCATTGTTACCGTGTGCGGCGCCAAAATGGCTTCCACTCAGCATGATTCCATTTAGTTTGAGTAAATAATCAATCGACTAATCAATCAAAAAGAGCAATCAATCAATGCTTAACCAATAGCGTGGAGCGCATTGAATCAATTGTTCATGGTTGCAGCGTGAAATTTCCCCGGGCATCAGAGTCGGGAGTCAGAATGCTAACAAAAAATTAAATGAAGTCATTTTGTAGTGAACGAGCTTGTTTAAATAATTTATTACGAGTATCTATGTAATGTATTATTAATCAATAACTCTTTATTTCTATGCCTTCACATTGATTTCAAAAATTCTTTGATTACGACGACTATACACTTCTTTATTAGGCTGTGAAGTGTAACTGTCGATTACCTGTGCTTTTGAATCTATTTTTAAAGCTGTATTTTAGTTTTTTTTTTAATTATATAATACGCCACCAGCTCGCAGCACTACTCTACTACCATTTTTAATCAAGATGAATTCGATTAATGTAATAATGATCGCCTTTTCGCTACAGTATACTATTTACTTAGCCCTGGTTTTATAAAGATTCGTCAGACGAATGTTTGATCAAATTTTGGTAACTCTTGGTAACCAAAATTTGATGTAACAAATTTTGGTAACTCAGTACATTTCTTTAACAGCTTACCGACATAAGGTCTTACGGATATTTATAAAACCCGACCTTACTCCTTTACTGCCAACCGGTAATAACTTACCGGAATAGTTTTCGGAACAATAGGTACCGCCAAATAAACTTTGGTAATTTCAACATGCGTGACTTTTCTTACCGTACAGTTATTAAGTAACCCCTGTTAAATCCTATTGTTCCGTATACGAGTAACCACTCAAATATTCTCATATTTTAATCAGTTTACGGCTGTAATACGATCACATAAAGTTCATTACAATATTTTTGTCAAAGGCTACACAAACGTATATGGGGCAATAGCTTATCTAAACATCATTAGGTTACTTTCTGAACTTCGTATTTAGGGAAATTGATATATTTTAAAAACAACCTTGAGGCATACAATTTAGAGTTCACTTTCCTAGCAACGAAAGTAAATAATAAATCGAAATTTCGCCTTCACTGTTTATGCAACGCGGTTCAGTCATTTCTCAAATTGACGTATTTTTGTTTTGACTGCGACGCAGCTGCCCCGGGTTATTTTTAAATGCATAAAATTTTTACACGTGTTCCGTAATTGAATTGCAATGCATTCGGGTTTTAACCGGGTTTGAAAAGAATGAGGTTCCATTCAATGTCATATTTAATTTAAAAACTAAACTAGAGTATGAGCGGATTGCGATTCGTAGACTTACGGTATCAGCTTATGGTGACTGAACAACTAACATGAACACGTCAAATACAAATTAAAAGGCATAATTTACATTTACGAACGACAACTTAAGTGTATAAGTTATCTTCGTACAAATTAATGAGCATTTCAACCTATTGTCTTAACTGAAGCCGCTATCACATTTAATAAAAGGGGCGCAACATTGTATGGTTTCATACATTTTAGGACTGTTTTCTCTTAAACAGGAATGTAATAACACACAACAAGCCCACATCTTTCACACTTTGTTAGGCTCGGTTATGGAGAGGGTTGGAGGATTTGGGATAAGGGATAGGAGGTAGAGGTAGCGTGTGTTGGCGGATAACGGCATAAGGTTAGATTTAAACCTATCGCAGGTAATCGGTAACTATCTTTCTACTATTTGTATTACCAAAAGTTCTTGTATCGTCAGTACAGAAAAGCTTAATTGTATATGGAATTAATTTTGTATTAAGCAGTACCGCTGCTAACAAACTACAAATTTAGAAATAAAGAAAAAATTTTAAAAAAAGGAAAAAATGAAAAAAATGAAGGAATGATTGACGAATTTCGGGCCGAGTGGCGGTTGCACCTATAGCTCAGTTGGCTAGAGCGACTGGCCGCGAGTGCCGGGAGGTCGTAGGTTCAAATCCTGCTCGGTGCCTAAATTTTTAAATTTTTCCTTTATTTCTAAATTTGTATATCGAATGTTATTTATGTAGATGTGAAAGTTTGTTTCAATGTTTGTTCCCCTTTATCTCAAAAAGTACTTAATGGATTGTGACAAAATTTAATAGTAATATAGCTTAGACATTAGAATAGGATATAGACTATAATTAATATGGAAATAAAGTCACAGACTGCAGCAACTTGGATATAAGGAACAGCACCAATTTTATGTTTCATTTTTGGCCCTATATTTAACTGGAGTAGAATACTATCTGTTATAACACAAATAAATGCTCTGACCGGTATTCAAACCCGGGACCTCCAGCTTCATAAGCAGGGTGGCTACGAACTAGGCTGAAGTGGTCATCTTAAAACAAATAATTAGTTTGAATCGTTATCGCTCCAAACTTATACCAGAACCTAAAGTTCTTTTACAGCATATATTACCCCACCCCTGTGACATCTATGGCACTATATTTACGGACTGATTTAGATTTTGACAGTCAAATTAAGTTTTTTAGTAAGGGTAATCTGTCAACGCTGTCAAATCGTTTACGGTCGATGAGTCGTTTTAAAAGAGAAGGGTAAAAATAAGGGCGGTAGAGCGGAAATAATTAAATGGTAAAAGGTAAAAATGTTGTGGTTTTAAGGTTGACTAACGAGTTATAAAGGACCATTTACAGCAATAATAGTAAAATTAGTATCCTTGTAGCGTTTTCCCTGTTGTGTCTGTGTGCGTGACCGAACCAGATTTTATATTTAAAGACCCATTAGACGATGTCGGTAAATTATGTCAAAAATTGTAGTTATTATTATTTGTTTGTGTTATTGTTATTTGATCAGATATGTGGTCTAATGAATCTATAAAACCCAGTCTAAATGATTATGCAATCAATAGAGAATATGTATGCGGAATAAATAATAATAAGATGTCACTATATGGATAGTAAACCATTAAATTATGACAAAAAATAGTAAATTAATAAATATTCTCAAAATCTTAAAATGATATGAGATGAGTTTTGGGGGCGTTTTGAGGGCTCGGATTTTATGCTGTATTTTGAAATCCATTTTTGTCTTTTGTGTTGTCCTAATTGTACTTGTTCCATACACACATTTATTCCTCTCTAAAAACTAATTCGCATGGCATCATGAAAAAAAAAACCGGTCGAATGCGAGTCCGACTCGCGCACCAAGGATTCCGTACACAAACGTTTACCGGTCCCAACCCTATTAATTCAGGAAAATCTCAACCACATGGTGTAGAAATTGAACGTGATGAGTAAAGCGCCATATATCGGCGAATTTTAATAATAACTTAGTATGTGCGGTAGTTTTTCAAGGATAATTCTTTATCACTTGAACCGATTTCAATTTTTATTTGAAAGAAGGTACTTTCAGCATAACCGCGTAGAAATATATAAATCAAAAATACATGCAAAAGTGATTAAATTATAAACTTAGAATAGAATTTTTTTTGATGATAAAAAAAGAAAAATAGATAGAGATTTAGTTATATTTTTCCTGTAAAATATACATTGGTATCAATGTTATGTAATAATTTCATATTTTTTCTTTAGTAAACTTCGGAGATAAGGGAGGGAGAACGGTATTTTTTTTAAAATTCCTTCATAAATCGAAAATGACTAATGTAGTTCAGAATGTGCAACTCAAGCTCTTTCATATGACACCCCACTTGACATATTCACTAGACTTTTAAATTTTGAACCACCTATTTTTCACAGATAATAAAAAAATATTTAAAAAAACTATGTTCTATGCATCTAGGTTGTCCTTCTTTAGAACTATTCCTTTTAAATCGATAGCTTAAGTAGTTCTTGAGATATTTAGCGATGTGACAGACATACAAACAGACAGACAGACAGATAAAGTGAAACCATTAGGGTTCCTGTTTTACGATTTTGATACGGAACCCTAAAAAGATACAGTGTCTCTATTGAATAGTCACGATAGCGGACGATATTATGCGAGAGTGAGGGTCTTTCAAATAAATACACTCACAGAATATTTCTCTGTGTCATCTTTACTTATCAAGCTAATAATGCAATATATCATCTAGCGTTGAAGCTAATATCCTACTTGAAACTTGATTGATTGAATTTTCACACTAGCTACTATTACAATAAGGTACAATATCCATTGCATATTTAACTAGGTATATTAAAACGACTTGTAGTACTTTATTACTTTTAATTTGCAGCTAGTTACTATTACAGTAAGATACAAATTCCATTGCAGCATATATTGACAACTATGTTTCTTTTTTAACCCCCTATCCAAATTCTTTGGGTAACTTGGGGTAAGTGTGCTTTTTTTCAAATGCAACGTATGAAAGAGGGTGTAAGTGCGTTTTGTGGAATTGCATGCTGAATCATGTTACTGGAATGTTGCGTGACTGACTTGCATGCGAACACACGGGGTGATAATCGTACATATTAAACATAATTAACTAATAAATACTTATTATTGTGCTTTTAACATAGCTTGGGTATTGTGACACCTGACATGTCAGCTGTAATCCTAGTACCTAGGTAAGTAGGTACCATGTATGTATGTAACCTTATAACATCAAATATGACATAATTTGGAAGCAATCTGTCAAATATTCCTCCAATTAATATTTGAAGTAGTGAGATCAATTTAGAAAGTACATAAATAAAAAAAGTAAAAAGTATATAAATATATTCTGATGTTTATTGGAAAATAATTAGAAAGAAAAGTATTATATCCGCGATTAAATGATTCACGAATTAAAATAATTTGGATTTATTTAATTAAACCACTCGAATTCATTAATAAATAATTGCGGTTAACCGACCTGAGTTTATTACTCTTATTGGGTTAATAAAACCGCAAAGCATAAGTAAATTATAGGTTATTTGAAGAAACGTCAAAAATGTTCGATTAAATTTTGAAGGGAAGGGAAATAGTTACTTTATGTGGTTAAACTGCGTTCTTTTTTCATTTGTATGTATTTCAATCATAAAATATATGAACTTATATACGATCGTCTCGTTCGGGAGTTGGTTAGTCTGTTCTGATTAGTTAGGGTCGGAAATTACCCAGCCAGGAATGCAGGGTGCTACAAGAACATGATATAGACAAGGGACATTCACCCAGGCCCTCTGATGGTGTAAGAAGCAATGTTATAAATAAATAAAATGAGGCGCGAGGCCCCGCGGACCGCGTGTCCATAGGCAGTGGCCCACGTCGCCCACGCCTAATGCCGCCTCCGCCTGTCGAACCCTATACGTTGATTCTAATAAAACCGCCTAATGTGCATCACACGTGACATTGCAATTCCCAACACTTGTGTAATGTTTGGTTTGTGGTTCAATTGGGTAACGGTTAATGGCTGCTGTTAAACTTGGTTTGGTTAACTCATATATGCTTTAAATGGGGCATAAATGCTTTAATTATTATGCGATATTGGACATAGACAAGACGTTAATTCTTAGCAGTTGTGTAGTCCGCTAGTTCTTAAAGGAGTCTTTAGGGATTTTTACACTGTGATATATTATGCACACGTTTATTGAAATAGTATACGAGAAAATAAAAATAAATAAAATTACAGGTTCTGTATACGCTTATCGGGAATATGACGAAGAAGTTAGATAGTAAGTTTCTCCTGAAACCCATCAAATATTATGGGTAGCGATAAAATATAAAATAGACATACATGCTTTCAATAAAACAAAAACACGAGAATAATCGTTCGACAAAGGTATGTATGGTATAAATATTTTAAATACTCAAAGCCTATGTTTTGTTTTGCGCGTTTTGTATGTGTTTGTTTGTGTGTGATAGTAAAACACCATAGCCTATGGACGCTTGCGACTTCTGAAGAAACACAAGTCCGTTTCCGACCCATTATTGACCTTCGGATTCGAACCTACCTAATTTTGCATGATTCTTGTTTCGCGTGGTCAAAATGAGTCATTTTGCGTGTAATTTGAACAACTACTACTACTTGTCCAAAATCTATATAATATCTCGGTACAATGCCTCAAGGGCCTGATTTAGATTTAAGTTAGTTTTAATATTATTTAAGTTATTGTTGTATATACCATTTTCTTGTTAATAAAGTTATTATTATTTAATTGTTTCGGGGATCTCGGAAACGGCTCTAACGATTTCGATGAAATTTTGTATGGAGGGTTTTCGGGAACGAAGAATCGATTTACCTAGTTCTCATTCCCGGGAAAATTAACATTTTCCGGAAATCGCCGGTCCCAGAGGTACTACAATAAAGTTTGGACAATTAAAATGCAAACTAACTCTATTGTGACACCACACAATTCCCAACCTATCAAATAAATATCAGTCCACCCCTCACATCCCTTTGGACTAATTGGGTAGGGTAGCTATCTTTATTTTTATTGCTATCGATTGACAACTATATTGATTAGATATGGGTGGCGAGTTCTGAGTATAATGGTACCTAGTTGTTTATGAGAATTGCACTATGTAGTAGATAAAGCAAACCCTGTGTACAATCAATATCAAAAATATCTAAACGCACTCTAGTGGCAAAATAAGCGAACATGACTTTAGTGACAAGTGCGTGATATTTTTGCTACTTTGGGAACGTACATATGAATTATGCCTTAGACTGTACAATCTTAAGGCAGATTTACATTAGGAAGAATTGGCATGCAAGTTTCTTTACATTGCGCGGCTGCGGGCTACCGAGGTCAGATGAATACGATCAAACCCTGCAATGTAATGAAAATTCACTTAAAATTACACGCCAGTTCTTGCCACTCTAAACCGCGCTTTACGATTACCGAAGCTTTGACACTGACAGCTGATATTAATTCAATTTATTGACATTGCGACTGGGAATGTCCATAGCATTAAATCCGCCTTTCAAACGCTAAGATTTCTTTTTATGCAATAGATTAAATATAAACCAGGGAACGATCCCGGCAATATTACCGCAACCGCGCTTCACGAAAAAATATTGACATGCCGTCTTAACATAAACATAATTTAGGTTATTATTACAAACATACGGTTTTTAGACGGTGTGTATGTTTGAATACTAATATGATAGAGTTTCTGTTACATTGCAATAGAAACTCTATTTCATTAGCGTTAAAATAGAATATCCAATGGAATAATAGCATATGTCAGTGGTATATACTTAAAGTAATTTGACTAAATTGCCTGTACGCAGTGGCTTGGTCTTTTTCATGGCGATTCTCGCAAGTTTTGGAGTACGTGCGAGGTGTAATAGTATAATATATCGAGCGAGATAACCTTTTTGATAGTAATAGGTTAATGGGTGTTATTTCAACATACTTACTCGTAGGTTCAATTTGGGCTCCTTTTGGTATTCTCTGGGTATACCTTGGATGTAACTGGGATAAAGCTAAAATATCAACTTAAGCCCCTATTTCATGTAGTAGTGGACTGTTACAATAGGCATTTGGTTTGTTTGTGTAACAAAATTTAAATTTAAAGTCTATTCGAACAAGAGGGGCCCCACTTATGATTCCCTACACCAGTCGCTCAGCGCTTTCAAATCATACAAAAACATCCAATCGTATAATGAATATTAATATGACATTTTTGTCTCCCAAAATTAATATGATTGTAATGTCACCCTGACCAGAAAGTCCCCCATCGTTAAGTGGTCAAAAATTACCAAAGCGACCAAATTTACCCGCATGATTTTAAATGATAAAAACGAGTTAAACATCCTAAATTAGTATGAATGACTGCATGCTACTGTAACT
The DNA here is from genome assembly GCA_963556455.1 of Epiblema foenella. Taxonomy (NCBI): domain Eukaryota; kingdom Metazoa; phylum Arthropoda; class Insecta; order Lepidoptera; family Tortricidae; genus Epiblema; species Epiblema foenella. The sequence continues at coordinate 20,140,301 of OY747100.1, forward strand.
TATTAAAACCTCTCTTTCTTCTTCACAGTAAGTTTCTAAGTTGGAAAGGGATAGACGTTATGCGCGCGTGGGAAAGAATTCTAATATATTTACGAGACTGTTTATGCTAAGCTGTTGATGCTTTTTGTTTATGTCAGGGTGTTAAATATGTTTATTTCTTTTTTTGTGCTGATGGAATCCGTATGTTGAAAGGAGTAATGTTATAATGCAGCAAATACATTCTGTTTTAGTATTATAGAACTCTCTTAGAGCTTAAGGCGAAAGCTCCGCGCGGTCTGGTAAAAAGGTGACTTTAGACCGGGTTTTATAAGATAAGATACATTACTTACCAAGGGCGGTAAAACAAAGAATGTCTCAGATCGCAGGTATTTGACGCCCGAGCCGAAGGCAAGGGCGATAATTATGCGATCTGAGGCTTTCTTAATTACCACCTGAGGTAAGTACAAAATTTTTTGCCTCTCCCTGGCCAGGAAGTGGGATTTTCCGCGCGCGGAGCGTGCGGTAATTGCCAGTTTATGGCCAGGTGTGACATAAAATTTATAATAGTCCAACAGCGTGGCCATTAGCCGAAATGATAGATTAGGTAACTAAGTAAATTATTTTTGACATAACTTACCGATATAAAGTTTAATGGATCTTCATAAAACCGAGCCTTAGGGCGTGTTGCACCAACCTACGATTACAGACCAATCAACGTTAAATATGGCGCCGGCAGCTGTCATCCCATAGGAACTTGTCAAAGTCACCATACTATCGCTTAAGACTACAGACGGCTTGGTGCAACCCAGCCTTAGAGATCCTCGTTCTGAAACAAAACCATCAAAAATTATGACAATATTTTATACTTAACCTCGGTATTTTAATAAATGTATTATTCGAACAATCTCTAAATATCCAAATCAGATTATAGATATTTACATTCGTTTCTGCTTCTAAACAATGAGTGAATTTGACAGCCAGTTTGGGTAAAGAATCAAATTGCGTTAATATTAATCTTTATTGTTCATATTTAGGGTTCCGTACACGATGGGTCCAAACGGAACCCTATTGTTGTCACTCAGGCGTCCATCCGTCGATCCGTCCGTCGTCTATCAAACAGGTTTTACAGCCCAACGGTTAGGTTAGGTTAGGTAGGTTATCAAATTTTCACAGTATAAGCATCTTGTTGACCAAAAACCATACAAATTGTCAAAATAATTTTCAAATGATTTTAAGTACACGATTCCTATACAGCTAAAGGGGGCGCTAAAAACCATCTAGTGGGATATCATTGTTTAGATCTCATTGAGTAGATAACTACCATATTTTTAGTCTTTAAAAATATTGGGAAACAAGAGAATGAGCTTCGACCAAAGTCAGCTTTTTTAACAACATTTTGTTCCAAAGATTTTTTTATCTTCCCATTAACCTATAAACTTGAAATTTGGTGACAATATTATATTTATTATTACGTATATTTTATCATAACTTACTAGTAACATATCGTCGGATGACAAGCAAAACTCACTATCAAATTTGTCACTACCCTTAGAAACCTCGTATCTCAGTACTGAAACGATGCTGAGATACGACCTTAATTTTAGGTAGGTATTTGTTACTTAGTGACTTTTGCTTTTCACCCGACGATATATTGATAAATCAGATTTTTTAAATTGAAATTTCCTTATCTTTCCTATAACCAATTTAATTTTGCGGTTGTAACTCTAAATGTGCGGAGTCCGACACGCACGTGGCCGGTTTTCAACATGCCAATATTGTCGAGTTTCAAGCTAACATTCACGTGTGAGCCAGACACTATTTTGATGGGTACAGTCGCCGTAAACTAGTTGGTGTATTTAGCACAAGATATGCGGGTTGGGATCTTCACATTAAACTATTTATTTCTTCAAATATGTATGATGTATGATGTAACAAAAACGTTATGTGAACCGCTTTAGGCAATTATTGCCGTATATTATAATCGGTATCGAATAGCGATTACTAAAATCACTTCCGATGGAGCTGCGTTACGTGCCGAGTAGTTTTTTTAAATTGACTGTTATTTTATATGCTGAGTAGTCTAAAGTGTCACGTACAAAGAGACATATCGACAGTTACCTGAGCTAGCAATAACAGAACATATCACAACACAGCATCCGTTGCATTCAGATAAATATGTTTGTTTTACATTACTACGAAACGCCGCATGCAAACTCCTAAACATCGTATATACATAATCCTTACTTGGGACGTCTTAGAGTTGTATTCAGAATGACAAGATATTGTGAGTTAGGATATGCGGATAAGGCGTAATTTTATCATATGGTAAATAAGAGCGTAGAATTGCGTACTACCCGGACGCAATATTTGTGCACCGTGCTGGAATGTGCCGCTCATACCACAGAGTAATTAATAATCATTTATGGTACTTTTATCTTACGAGCGTGGGTTAGCCATAGTCTGTTGTAGTTGTGACACATACGAACACAGACAGTGTGAACTCATAGCTCGCACGCGGACGCACACATAGACAATGTGCATGTATATCCCAACACACAACCAGGGCTCACCGGTTTGTGAGATAAAAGTACTATACACAAAGGCCTCATCCTCCAGCTGTCGCGTTTCCCGGTTGTGCCCTATGGAGACCTGCGGGGTAACCACGTAACTTTTGTACTACCTTTACGTAGATTTTAATGGTAATTTTTAATTGTCAGCTCATACATTTATACTTCAAAATTGACAGCGTAATCTATCTACTATTAGTACATAAAGTTTACGTGATTCGCCTGCTGGGTCCGCTTTTATACGTAACACACCTAACACAGAAGGTCGTCTACCTACAAAACCGATGTATGACAGCTAGAAGACATAGAATAATGCTATTCCTATCTACCACATAGCAGGTGCTCTGTTTTCTAGTTAGGGATAGTATAGTTTACGCGTTTACGCCGTCACCTAGTAAGTTGTAGGTACAGAGAGTACCCATACCTAGTCACCCAGACTATCCGGCAGTGTCAAGTTATCTTGTAAGCGTTCCTCTACGTACCGTTTTTGAACAAGTTCATATGTTATGCCATGAATGCAGTTACGAGTAGCGCTACGAATCTTTGGCAGTGAAAGTTTTAACTCCTTGGAGGTGTGCGAGAGCCAAACTGGCAAGAGTACATACCGTACCCGAACGCCTAAATGACGTCACGTAGCGAGCTACACATATTGTGACCGTGTAGTAAGATCATGATTCGTTGAAAGGATGTAGGTAACGTATTGTGATTAGTCGGAAAGTTTGAAGTATGACTACCAGATATTTGATAAGGTCAAAGGTTAGTAGTCATATGTACATTGGTACCTATATTTTATACTAGGTACAGTCGGCCTCGTAAGTAGCTGGATACTTTGGTACTTTGTCGCGTTAATCCATTGGAAAATTTAGTATGACAGTTTAAAACATGACATTAAGACAAGGCCATTGCATTGCAAATGATCAACTCTAACACGCGTGAGTTTTCAATTAACCATCCCGCTCTCTACCGAAGCTCTGCGTGTAATTTCGTAAATGTTTTGTAAATTTTAATTGATTTTTGGAACATAGAATCACTTATGAAAAATCTGTCCGGTTTTCGCATTAGAACAATAAAAGATTTTGTAAAAAAAAACATGTAACTGTCGTTGATAATTACGAAATCTGCAGCATGAAAGTTTATTATTCCGATGATATTTAGGATTTTTCGATAGAGTTACCACGGCGTTTTTCAATATTTTGTTGGGTATTTCCTTTCTTTGTTTCTTTTTCAGTCCATAGTAATTTTTGTGTAGTGTAATTATAGATTATTTCTTCACATTGGTAGCTCAAACTTTAGTATTTTCGTCAGATGTCTGAATGGGCCTTGCCTTAAATCGACAGGGTACAAAAGTGTTAAGCCCCTTGTGAGGCCGACCATACGATGGCCAATACGTATTTAGAATATTTAATTAAAAAAATAATTGTTCGTTTGTTTATTGGTGATTAAAAGTGGCTTTAATCATTTCGATCACGGTGGCAAAAAATCAGCGAATGGAATACTAATTTCTGAGTAAATCCAATTTTTCCGAGCCGCACTATGCCGAGCATAGCTTAGCTTTTCAATTATTAAAAATATTATATACATATTTTAAGCTTGCTAGACAGTCAGCTAAACATCCATACCTGCATTTTTTCACTTCTCGTATGTAATTTTAATGATTATCCAATAAGATCTATAAAATGATATTTTAATTTATTACCTACTCTAATGACAATGATAATATGAAATTGTGTGAAATGATAATTTTACGCTATAGAGATAATATTTTCTAATTAGCAAGGTATTGAATCGTTTTTGTTATTTCGTCGACCAATGCAAATTTACATTATTGTGTGTGATTATGTGTCAAAAGAACAATTTTACATCGCCCATTATAGTGAAATCCAAATATTACGTAATTCCACCTTATGTTATTTCTTGCCTTATGTTATTTCTCTATTTATGTCAATGACTTAACTATAACTCCACTCGGTTAAAGCAATCAGTTCAAGGTAAATTCAACCTTATAAACGTTCCACAGCTTCACATTATAGGTAGTTGTTTAGTAGCTGTCGGCACTTTTGAGTGTCCACTTGCATGAGGAGGTTAAGGACGTAACTTGACATAAGGCAACTTAACAAAACACAAATCATATTCAGCGATAACATAAATATCTTATAAATTATGTATTATTTGTGTTATAACATTTTAATGCTTGAGAACACATTTAAATTACTTGGTAGTGACCTCTACAGCAATAATTTAAAATTTATGTGATATGACGGCCACGATTTTTCCTCTTGAGTTTTGGATAATCTATCTAGTAAGGTACACGTTCCAATGCTAAACACCTTAATGCCCGATAGATGTCACCCATTTATTACCTGACACTAGGGTTGCCAACCGTCCCGCCTGAGGGGGGACGCCCGTTTCCAGCACCTTAGAAAAGGATGCTTGCGGTACGCTGATTGTCCCGTTTTCAGGTCTCATGAGAATTATAAGAACTAGAGCGAGCAATTTGTTTTATTTGGATAAAGATTGCGCTATTTGAATCTTTGCATATTTCGATGAATTAAAATAATTTGGGTCCCGCTCATCTGCTTCGAAGACAAGTTAAGTAGGTATATATATCACGAGAATAAATAATTTACTCTATGTGAAAAAATCCTATTCGTTAACAATGCTGAAATTTGGGTAATATAGAGTCCCGCATTTTTTAGACATGTCCCAATTGTACTACAAATGTACCGCAAATCTGAGCACATAAGTTGGCAACCCTGCCTGTCACTATGACATAAGATTGAATGTGCCATATATTGGGTCAGTGTCGAGCACTGGGACGTAACCTTATATTATGGACGCCTCACGTGACGTAATCATTTGTGATAATCCACACTGAAAGGGACCTTATGGCGGCCGGCACTTACGCCTTTATTGTCGTTGTTGGAATATAATAGTGAATCGGTGCAACGTAAGCGCCAATCACCATATTAAGCACAAGCTCAATATTTACTTACATAGAAAACCACGCATTGATAAAATGTTTATTAAGAACGGTATTCCTTTTAAGAATAGGTTAAATAAAATAAATATTAAGTAGTTATTCTTAATTATTATTGTTTTAATTATTAGTAGGTTTCATACATATATTAACTCTGCACCACCTACTATGAATCGTTGATTAGATTTCATTTCCACTACCCTAAGGTTGTCTGCAAGAAATCGTACTTTAGCTATAAGACCGCCTATTGTTTGCCTCTACTCATTGTGATTTTGTACTGTACTGTATCCTTTAATTCAGGTGTGCAATACAGATTATTTGTATTGTACATATTATAAATATTATGGGCACGATCTTATACAAACCGAACTAGCCCCTATAGTAAGCTCAATTGGTCAAAAGGTTTGTATTATGGGTGCTAGACGACGACATATTTAATACATCCAAGACTCAGAAACATTTATTAGTGCTCATCACACATATATATGCCCTGACCGGGATTCTAACCCGGGATCGTCAGCTACGTATAGGCAGGGTCATATAATCACTGGGCTAAACTGCTCGTCACTACACTCCACTCTCTCTTTTTTCAATTAGTAAATTGACTTTATCGTCTTTCAATTAGTAAATTAACAGAAATAATTATATATATAAAAAAGAAATATATTTTTGAAACTACAGTAACATATGGTCTTAAAGTAAAGTATCAAAGTCCCCATATTCAGCATTTAAGCAATTGTAAAATAATAATAAAATATTCTTGTTAGAGTTAAATTATTCCAACATATCACCGAAAAATTCATTATCACATTTAGTTTAAAGGATGATTCACATTAGACCTATCCGTGTCCGGGCCGTAGTATGATACGAAAATGACAGCTTTTATGGTCACGTTTCACCGTCAAATTAGGGTGAAATGAAAAATTTTGATGAACCCATAAACTGATGACTGAAGATGTGTATCATAAATTGAGGGGCTTATATGTCGGACATATAGAATTCGTCTTTTACTGTCAAGTATGTACTCGTAATTGTGAGAGGGACGAATCCGACATATAAGCGATCATTTTAGCCCCTCTGAGGGCCATTTATGTATTATGTCAAAATTTTAACGTCATATGCTAACACGGTAATCGTCACATCGTTTTTTTATTTTGCCCAACTGTAAGGGCCAAACGCGTGACCTCTGCTTTCGTATACCTAACGGTACCAGCCTTCTACTTATTTTCACTTACTTTACTTAAGTAGTTTAGTTAATAGTTGAAGATGGGCAGAGTACCGGTGACACAGAATTTGAACGCTTCTATTGTACTTGAATGAGTCTCTAGAGTACCGTACTTGTTATAGTCCCAGTAAGAAATATAAGTATATTAATTACTGCGATAAATATATAAGTATATTTTTTTCTTATTCGATCACGCAAAATGGCTGAGGATTGGGATAGAATTTGGCACATATAGTTTATAACCTGCATTAAAATAAAGGGTACTCTTATAGTATCTATTTATATAATAAATGTTAATTTACGCTATTTTCTATTTATTGGTAGCATCGTCTTTCAATTTAGTAAATTAAGTGAAATAATAATGTTATTCTTGTTACAGGTAAATTATTGAAAAATACCACCGAAAGATTCACCATCAGACTTCGGAATTTAAAGTTTGTAGATATTTTATTTTCTCTGAATTTGATTAATAAAATAACCCACCCATAGCAATACTAAACACCCTTATGAAATTAACCGCTTAGGTAAAATAAGCAATATGTCTTGATCGAGTACCAATTGCCACCCTAATATACAATTTAGAACCCAGAGTTAATAAAAATAGAACTCAGTTGCATTGTTAAAATTTTCCACCCTCCAACAACAATATACATATTTGCCATTGGAAAAAACCATCTTAGTCCCAAATTACATATGTTTACGGGTGATTTTTGCCTTGAGTTTCTATTTACCAGCGCCACGTGGCGATAGATTACAAACATATAACAATACTTATTTGTAATCTATCGTCACGTGGCGATTGCTCATTAAAACAAATGACAATCAAAGGAAACAATGCTTTGTTGTTACGGTTGAAATTACATTGGCATGATTGGTGGATATAGTGCGTTTTGGATTTAGCTGTTTGGTATGTGGGCGTAATTAAGTTTTGGCAAGTTTGACAAGTATAAACATTGGGTAATGTACATATAATGCGGGTTGTTGTGTAATGACCATTTTCCTAACGCCGAATATATTGGAATTGCCCCTCGAAAACTACCTATTACAACCTAGGTACAGTTACACAAGACATTGATTTACCAATTTACGACTATTTATATGAATATTGAGGCTTGAAAGTGGGAGACTAATTTCTTGGCTGGCAAAGTCGTCATCAGATACAAATTATATCAGAGCGCTATATTTGCATCCTATACTCTCTGGATCCAAGAGTATATTATACTATTCTGTGTCGACACCACAAATGTGTGCGGACGACGCGGATGTATCATTCTACTTTTTCATGACCAGTTTTCTATTTCAAATAAAAATCTATGACATATAATTGAGTTAGTGTACAAAAATAGGTTTCCGAAATAGTATTACCTGAACCTAATAAAATGAATTTATAGCTAAAATACTTAAATATTAACATATTGCTGTAAAAGGTGGGTAACACAGTGGTAAAAACCATTTTTTCATACGAATGGTGAGACATCCAAGGACCACAGAGTTACTAGATTTATGGATATTAGCTGTAGTTCGTTAATTACCAAAACTATCGGAAGTGATATTGCAATTAAACCTCTTTCTAAGTATGAAATGAAGGCCAAATATTTCAAAACCTGCATTAAAAAAAATGTCTGAAAATTATGTACATGAAACAGTAGAATGGCCCGGATATTCCGCTTCAGTTTTGTGATTTAAGACAAGAGAGTGAAAGAGAAACAGTATTTGCTGCGAAGCTGCGATGGAGCGAAGCTACACACGCTGAGTTCCGCCGCGTTTTTTATTAACCTGAACGCAGCGCAGTAAAATAGGGTCATTTAAATTTATGTTGTCTTTATTAAACACACATTATCTTCAAACCATTTGGAGGAAAATCCCAAATACTATACCTAATTCTATTAATTAAATAAATATCGACCAAAATCTTAATTAGCTTCGTGAAGTATAATCCGAAGGTTAACGGAAAATACGATAAAATACTTGTTGTTAAATAAAAACTGAAGGCGATAAAAATACCTACTTGAATAGAAACTGTGCGTTGTCCTCCATGAGGAATTTTAAAAAGGCAATCAATAACAATAGTTGTGTCACAGTGAGATTAGTTCCAGCAGTATTTTGACTATAACCCAAGAGAGATGTTATGTCACTGACGTCACTGTGATTGTCACATAGACTAGACTGGTTAAGCCGTCGTCTCCCGGCGAAAAAAATAAACAATAGCATTCTTTTGTTACGATCCCGGGATCCCAGGGACCGGTAAACGACGGGTAATTAACCATAAAATATAGTAGGATTAATCCGTTTAGCAGTTTTTGAAATTATCGCATTCAGACATATAGAGCGACACAGGGGTTTTATAATTATGTATGATGTCATTAATTTTTCTGGTCCACCTCGCCATCCCTCGTCACTAGAGGAACATATGCTTGTATCATTTCGTTATACTGGTAGTATCTTAACTGGGGTATTACTCACAGTTTTCTATACAGAAAACCCAGTTTACCCACCGATTGCGTCAGGAGGCCTTGTGGTTACACCACGAGCCTGAAATTATCAATATCATCACGTTTTATGATGATAGCTGAGTTAGCTGATGACATATAGGACGTACCTACAATGCATCGCATATTGATAAGAAATGGTATTGAATTTAAGATGATTAAATCATAATGCTGACCATTAAGAGAATAGCCACAGTAGCCGAGCGGTAAAGGTTTGCAATTTGGAGGGCGCGGGTTCAACCCCGGCTCGTACCACTGGGTTTTACAACAAACTTAAGGTCTCTACCCATTACACCGTATCATACCATGACCGTGCTATGAACGTGTCAGGCAAAAAAGTATTCTTTGTATTGAAAAGTATGGGACTATGCTCACTAGACCGTTCCGTCACCAACCCATACTTTTCAATACAAAGAATACTTTTTTGCCTGACACGTTCATAGCACGGTCATGGTATGATACGGTGTAATGGGTAGAGACCTTTATGTACGAAATATCATATGATATGTCTAGTTTTTCCTTTGGCTTGGAAGGTCAGATGGCAGTCGCTTTCGTAAAACGAATTCCTAAGCCAAATCTTGGGATTGGGTGTCAAAGTGTAAACCGTGATATGATAGATTTTGTTATTTTTTTAAACTTTTTCTAAAGTCGACACTTCCTATAATGCGCTGTGTTCACCTGTAATTTGTGGATTGGTGGGTTAATATAACCATGTACTTTTCTGTGTACAGTGCTAATGACTGTTGTTGCTACTGTTGGTGATCCTAAATAATAAATAAATAAATGAAGCGATAAGGCTCTATTAGTGAACTGGAGAATAAGTCTGAAATAAAATAATATTTTAATTAATATTTTATTTTTACATGACTGCACTACATAGCATACCATTAGGTCCCCCGACTGCGAACAAAATAGATTTCCGTAAGTTATTTTTTTTTAACCAGTGTTTTTATCTTAGATTTAGTTACCTTTTATCCAGTGCAATCGGTTTTTAATTTTTTAATTATTATTTTATATCGCAATTTCTGATTTTCATTTTAAAGTATCTTATACCGTAAAATCAGGTTTTAAATACTTATCACATATAAATTTTTGAAATCGTTTTTTAATGCTTCATTTTGATACTCCACTTTCTAAAAAAAATGTTTTCTCAGAACACATAAAATGTAGTACATTATCCGCCATATGTTTTTTCTTGCAACGTCACATATCCTATGTTACTCGGGATGACGTAAGGATTCCAACGATACCTCACACATCTAAATCGGTTAAGGCGTTGAGTTCTGGGGGAACAAAAAATCTCACATACATACATACATACATGAACCCTGAAAACATTACACTCCTTTTTGGGCAGTCGTGTAAAAAACATATTGTGTCCTTTAATCTTTCGCTTATAAACTGATTCTGTCTGTATAAAATATACAAAATTTGTCATTATTCGTACGTAAGTACTTACAGAACTACAGACAAATATGTAATTGTATACGTATACATACTTAAGTCACGTAGAACCATTTCCGCAGTAACTAGTTGTGCGGAATTAACAACAATTAACTCCATGACTAGCATTGCAAAATTTCATATCAATTCAACTACTGTTACAGTAGTAGAAAAAATACATTACAGTAGTAAGGTAAACGACCCAGTGCTCGACACCTTAGTGCCCAATAGATGACACCTATTAATATCCTCTGTGATCATGACATAAGATTAATAGTGCCATGTATTGGGTCAGTGTCGAGCACAGGGACGTTTACCTTACTGTATTTTTTTCTCGAAACGTGCTCGGAAAAATATAACTTAGCTACAGTAAGCCAAAATAGTCTACCACCTTTCGACTATATTATTTGCACATTTAAGTTCAAAAGTGGGAGACAGCACCGTTCTTGGCTGACTGTACGTTCGCTTTAATGTTTAATAGACTCAAGAGCAAAAATAATTGATAAATAGTGTACAGTCAGCATCAGTAGTAACTAAGCATATGAAGAGGTTAAAAGATTTTATTCCCTCGTAATACCTAAGGGAACATATACCCATAATACATCACCCATTTTTTACCATTTTTGACCCTCTTCCCCTTATCCGGTGACCAACCGTAGTATACGTCATGACAACCACCAGCCCCCCTCCCCTCTTCTTAGTATTTAAGTAGTAATTTTTATGGGATTTGGATTAAGCAAACGCGCGCCACGCGGGAACCTGCTGACTCAGTAGGCCTATAGTAAAGGTATAGACGTGACCGTACGAACGTTGTAAATAGTTTTTCTATGAGTAACCAGGAAACCTAAAAAAACATAGTCTCACCTTTAAGATATGTGTCGTGTAATGAAAACCACATAACCATATTTTTCTCAATAAAATTAATAAATTATAATAATTGATGGATAAGTAAACATAGTCATCGATGATTCACTTACGTTATATCTATGTATCTATTCTATCTATATTAATATTACATCATCCTACTAGTGTTTTCCCGTTTGTGCTCAAAAAGAGCCCGGGATTTACTTATCCCAAAATTGACACTGTCATCTGACCTTTTTTTTGACGCAGAGGAAATGCATTTACTCATCCCCCGACCCGGGGAAGGCCCATGGTGGGGGGGTATGTTGGACTCGCCCTTCCATAGGGGACGGGAATACCCACTAAAACCGGCTGCTGCGGCATTAACCCTCGCTGCCGTATAGGGGGACATCGTGGGGTCGCTGTTAGTCTACCGCGATGCCCCCCCTCTCTACTGCTATCTGAACTAGAAGGAATCCAAAAGGCAAACGACGCAAAGACCTTAGACCTTGGACCGGAGCGAGATTAGACTGGTTTCCTCACAATGTTTTCTTTCACCGAAAAATTCCGGATCTACTCGTAATATTCATCAGATAAAAAAAACCTGTGTATAAATTGTGTATGCTTTTGTTTCAAAGCTTTACAAATTTATTGACTAGAAAATTTTTACAAGAATATTCAACTACAATAACTAACTTAAATAATATTAAAACTAACTTAAATCTAAAACAGGAAGTCGCCAGCTCTTCGGTCACCAGTTATGTAAGTACGCCAAGCAGACGCTATGTGATTTCAGTAAATAGGTAACATATGGGCGCTGGAACCCCATGGAACAAAAGTTTCGACACCAAAAGGTACATACAAATTTTGTACTCTCCGCCGAGGCCCTTATATTTATTACGTACGTTTTAATATTTGGGCATTTTCCGCCGCCGCATCCGCTTTTACTTTTGTTTCTATTTAATAATTGACATGTAATTTCACACATACAATGGACTTCTGCATTCCTTGTAATAAACGCGCGGGCAACTAGTAATTAACTAATGAATAAATAAACATATGTACTTTATCGAACATAGTCATCGATGACTCATTCAAATACATGTACAATATTACTATATGTTTACTCTCCGTCCGCAAATCAACTCCAATAATCATTGAATACTGTTCAGTTCCGCGTTCTCATGTAATTGACTCAGTGATTTCCAAATGACGTAAGTCATCATACAACCGATATAGTATTATGCTTTTTAAAAATATGCAAACAATTGCAGTTGTTGTGGTTAATGCGTAGTCTAGTCGCAGTTCTATCTCAATCAACGTCGGGGGAAACCGCGTGGTTACTCAAAAGCCGCGCAGTTAAATAAAATAAATAAATAAATATTAGAAGACAATCTTACACAAATCGAACTAGCCCCACAGTAAGCTCAAGAAGGCTTGTGTTATGGGTACTAGACGACGATATATTTAATAGATATAAATACTTAAATACATACAAAACATCCAAGACTCAGAAACAAATATTCATGCTCATCACACAAATATTTGCCCTGCCGAGATTCGAACCCAGGACCGTCAGTTTCACAGGCAGGTGCACTACCCACCAGGCTAAACCGGTCGTCAAAATTACTTAAGTTATATGTCTGAACGCTTTGGAACATTCTCATGTAAATAAAGAACCGCGCGGGAATCACGCGATTCTGAAACCGCTCGATTCCTGCATGTTTAACCGGGTTCTTAATGCAGACTGTGGTAGAAAAAGGATGCCATTGTAGTCGATTGATTATTCTGCAATTGTAAGCGGCCATTGGCCATTGGACGATTGCGCAGACACCATACTGCTTACCATCAGGTGGGTCATATACTTGCTTGCCATTGACATAGTATGAAAATATAACGCGTGTGAATAGCAAACTGGTGGTCGTGAGTTCGAAACCCGGCTCCAGCCACTGGTTTATAAAAACACACGTTGAAATATCATTAATGCGTTTAGTATACTCAATAGTATATATAAGTACAAGTTAATGTCCAGAAACAGTTAAAATATACATAATATTGATATTTAACATTAGTTTGTCGTAAACATCGATCGGAAACCTGTATCATCCAGATAAGACTGAGTTTTCACTCTGGGTTTGGAAGTCAGATGGCTATCCTAAAAACGAGCGCCAAATCTTGGCGTCAATGTGGACCTCTTCAGCCTTTAAGATCTACACTGAAAAACCTCGGAGAAAGATGAGAAAAGATCAAAAAACATTTAGACAGCGGCTTTTTAACTTTTATGGTTAAGTGTCATTGCTCTTAAGATTGTAGGGCCACAAATAAACAATTAAAATTCATATCCTATCACGTTTTGCTCATGAAAGTGTATCCATAAAATCCACGTTTTACTTGCATCTTGACATTTCCTTGATCGCGACTTAAACATAAAAGATTAAATTTAAATAACAGCTCGTGCTAATTTCAATCTTAAGACTATTTCGTTACGGTTGATTTTATATCTACGACTTTAATCAAATTAGAACCATTTCACTCTAAGATCACGCTTAATTTCGCTTGTTAAAGTAGAGTGACAAATGTAGTATACTGTGAACTGAACTTTCAAAATATGTGTACGATATTGAATCTTATTGCCTAGACATTAGGTTCGGTAATGTATACCTACATATTTATAAAGGACTGCAAGTAAAACAAATGCCACCCTAGTGTAACGAAACGCGTTTATAATAATCACGACCCTATATTTAGATAAGTGAGTCAGGGTTGTCACTTTGGCAGAAACCTATGGATCCGAAGTTTTAAAATAACCTCTAATGCCCTTTCTCTGAATGACTCATTAAAAATTACATAAAAATGATAATAACTGTTCACCTTGATGAAAAATACTTTACTAGATCTATAAAGAATGGAAACGACTACACTTATAGAAAAAAAAATTGAGCGAAAATTTCAGTGTATTTTCTATTTGATTTCATGTTCAATTCAATTCAACTAGTCAATATAATAAAAACGTCTCTTAAAATGCCAATAATTCTAAATAAAACAGTGCTATAATGCCATAGAACTGTCACTGCAGATTCAATTAACTATGTTTTACCAACGTACCTCTTTCGGGAATGCAGCCTTGTGTTTTTAAGTATATATCAATTTCACTTCCTTAATATCAAATTAAATATTAACCATCACATTTGTTGGCGACCCTAATCCTATCAAGACTAAAACAAAACACTCTGTATTAGAACACCACTTCCTTTTCTCAGTAACTTGTTTTTTTTTTCACTCAAACTGTCGGCTATTTCCGAACATACCAATGTCAAGAATGTCAGTTTCCAATTTGTAAGATTACGGTGGACTGTTGGCATATTCTCAATTGGGACAGCTTTATTTTCAAGTGCAACTTTTAAAAGAAATGCTAACCTAACACAAACGTTTAACAGGGAAACTAACCATCGTGATAACTAATCCTCAAATTAAGGCCTATACTTCAAGGATTAATATATTATTACTCCAAAAGAAATAAGGCAAAAAACTATTCCTAATTGTCAAAAAAATCTCAAAAACGAATGTAGCTATATTTGTTTTAATGTTGATGGTTAGAGACACAAAGCGCTATAGGTACTTTATATGTGACGTCACGGACATCTAGCGCCATAGTAAATGACGATCGTTCCATACAAATGTCAGTTATGCGGGAAAGGGACAAAATATCTCTTAAAATTTTGAATTCATTTGATTCTTTTGAGTTCCTTTTTTCACGATCACTACATAGTATAAAACAAAGTCGCTTTCTCTGTTCCTATGTCCCTATATCCCTATGTATGCTTAAATATTTAAAACTACGCAACGGATTTTGATGCGGTTTTTTTAATAGATAGAGTGACTCAAGGGGGAGGTTTATATGTATAATACATGCATCAGCATTGCACCCATGCGAAGCCGGGGCGGGTCGCTAGTAAGATTATAAACTTGATAATTTTTTGAGAAAACTCGAACTTAAATTGATTTTTTTTGGTATCAGCATCCCTATTGTTACGTCATATAACTTATGTTTTAACATATCATATTATATCAGACAAGTATAAACTAAACCGACTTCTGACTGTCAAATAACTGATACTCAATACAGTCATTTTTTAATTATTAAATTACATTCTTTTTATTCTTTCATTTATGTATAAGTACGTCACTTACGTTCTTTTTGGTAATTTACCATAGTCGTGAGGTAAATGGGTACCTGCTATTGTAATACATTATACCTGTCGATAGTTCGTTAGTATTCGCCTCGGGTTAGTAGTTAACTATAATGAATATTGTTAAGGCGTGATTATTATGTTAGTACCTCACTAGTTACAAAATAGGAGCATATTTTTTATACCATTTTTTTAAATATGAGATGGTAGAGGACAAGTATACGAACTGCCTGATATTCACCCAGCAGGTATCGTAGATTTTGGGCGCTTGCGACTAAAACTTCGTAAAAATCAGGTTAGAGACATAATGTTAAAGTGTCAAAATTAGACTAATTAATTTAACCTTCATTGCAACTACCCAATACAAAATTATGGATGTTTTTTTCTTATTTAGATAACGTTGTAGAACTTGAAATCGCCACCGATGATGGAAGGCGTGTCAACATGAAGATTGATGACCAAAACAGTGATTAACTTACAACCGAAATTGATTTAAATATGGCCGCCGATCGTTATTAAAAGACTTATACTCATTGAGGAATTCTTGGACCTTACGATGTATCATATGAAAGTATAGTAGTAAAGCAAAGAGTAGATTTCGTCAAAACGCAAGCAAAAAAGTAAGCTATATTCATAATATACAGTCGGTTTTAGTTTGCGTTCTTTGACAGAATTTATTCTTAAAGTATCGGTCCTATTACATCTCAATGTTTAATATAGAATGGACATGTGTGGCTGTTCCTCTGTTGATACTTATGTCCATTTGCTTTTACTATGGATTATATAGTATCTAGGTCTATGCCAACTGGTTAGAATCGATGTTTTTAATTACTAATCGATCTGGTACCGTTAAACATGTTAAAGTTATGCAGTTTCGATGGAATTTATTATGTATTGCACAAGTTTAATTTAATGCTCCTACTAATTGCTCGATAGGTATGTGATGTTGTGTTCCTGGCGGTGAACACTTAAGGTCATCAGAGCTTCCGAGGGTGCGTTGTGTTGATAGTGACGAACTTGCAAATCTCTAGCTGTCAACACAACGAATCTTCAAGTCAATAAAGGTCGGCAACATGTTTATGATTCTTCTGGAGTTGCGAGCGTCCATAGGCTCCGGTATCTGCTTACCATCAGACAGACAGTAAGCTTGTTTGCCACCGTCGTTGTATAATGTCAGTATTTTATTTTGAATCGAGTTATTATAAACGTAATATGCATCAATTAATTATTTTTCATACTATGTATTTTTCGCTACAAATCTTTTCGTAACGCTACGCAACTTTCTCGACATACGGGGAAAGGCATGGTATCGGCTACGCGGGTTCCTGATAGTGAATGAGTTAACGTAGCCTATGGACGCTGCAACTCCAGAGAGCCAATGTGTCATTTAAAAAGACTGATTTCTCTTGATACACTTCCCATAGCCTTGTGAGTAATTTGCCAACTCCATACAAAATACGAACACACGATAATTACAAAACCACGATATACCATTTCATACTAACCGAATTTTGTAATATCAATGCAATCAACATGTGAATTCAACCTTAAAACTATCTTGTTAAGTTTTAATTCCTTTTGACGCTAATTCGAAGCACTGTTTGGTGATGTGATTATTGTGATAATAAATGCAAAATATTAGAGAAATATCGACTCTTACACTACCGGTCTCATGTTAGTACCTACTTAAATAGTATATTATGCAACTGGTGCATTAGAAGGGTATAAAAAGGCGAGTGGTGTGGGTTGCGATGTGAGCCTTGGCGAACAAGCCTTTTTATACCAGTTATATACCGTTGCATACAATACTTTTTCTACGACTCATTTCAAATAAAAGTAAGTATTTTTCAGACTTCATGCCCCATATTTTGCAACTTACCTACGCAAATTCTTCAGTAATGCTATATAAATTTTCGTGGGTTTTTAAAAGAATCAACGTACCTATATATTCTCTTCATGAACACAAAAAAAATAGTTTTATTTAAGTAATATAACCATTTATCAGGTTGAATGTTTTCAATTAGGTATTTCTGTGGTACCCAACTCTGCTTTAATTTTTCGTTAAAGTAGGGTAAGGACTGTGTTTTTGGGCAATAGACTAGATAGACTCTTTACAGAATAAATAAAGTATGTATTTATATTAGAGTTCATGATTGCGTAAGTCGCGAAAAAAAGTACAGGAGTAGAAAAAATATTTAAAGATATTATATTGGATCTTCCTACAAGGGCTACAAGATGGATACTGTGAACATTTGACTGACTGAAAACTGTAATTCCAACCGTTTGGCAGTAAAACCTGTGTGACAGGCGATCGACGGACGGACAGACGGACGCGTGAGTGGCCGCAAAAGCGCTCCGTTTGGACCTAAAAAAGTTAAAACCCAGTATAAAAGTCAAAGTATCAAAAATTGTAGTGTCTTAAGAAATAAAACCATCTATAAAATGAATACTCCTCTCCGAGTCCTTGTTTCAATGTGTGAGTTTCTATATTGCACCTATACTTACGTCAGATGAGAGCGGACACACACTGAAGCGGCGGTCAGTTTGAGACTGGTTTTACCCTAGTCTTGAATGATCTCTTGGAATTGAAGAATTCAACACATTAATTTCTCAAACGGATATTCGCCATTTTCATTTCCCTATCCTGTTACATCAAACACTGTACTTAAGATACTTTTCAAAACTTAAAACACACAGTTCAGTGCCCTGCCGCGTGTTACATACATGATGCTTCGAATTAGGTAATGTAATTCCGAAACTCGTTCGTTTGAAGCGTATCGAAATGTAGGAAGTTGGCCATAAATATTACGGGCTAGCATGATGCATTTATGGTCTGGACATAGTTAGAAATAACTATTTATCTACACCCCTATTGTAAATTCTCTTCAATATGTTGGAAAACCGTAAGGATCAGCTTTTTCAGTATACCCTACCCCCCTCAGTAGTGTATGCAACTAACTGTACATAATTAGGCCTTAAAACACTCGTGTGACCTTGTTATCACACTCGTGTCTTAATGCCTCTCATTATGTAACAGTTGCATGAACTAATATTTTTGAATGAGCGATTTAGGTATTAGCGACTAAGACAATTGTATTGTATGTTTATCTGTGATTGACTGAGCGAGCACGTACCACAAGCGTAGCGTCTGCGTTTCAGCCGGATTTCCTGCTGTTCTCTTCTACAGGTCGCAATTCTCAACCGATTCTCGTAAAATTTTGTGAGCAGATTCAGACTAATAACAAATGTACTTGCGAGTATATAGAGCTTGGGATATACAATACGTTGGTATTGTTATGTCTGGACAAGTGGACAACACGATACTCGCTAATATAATATGACAATGATACAATACAAAACAATTACACATTATTTGCACCTCTCAACCTTGTCACGACGTGAATTGATTAATGATTAGGAATGCGCAGAATATTCGGATATTATTTGGTATTCGGCATGTTTTTGAATGTATCCGAACAACGGTAATAAAGGCGTAACTGCCGGCCGCCATAAGGCCTCTTTCAATGCGGATTATCACATACTTCGAATTGTCAGTTAAAACATCATTTGAAGCTAATTATTCAGAGCGAATTATTGATGCAATTCTTATTCTTAAAAAATATTGAATTGGTGTAGGTATGTCAGAACTAAGTATGTATACATATTAAGTTCGATATCACAATAAAACAAAATAAAATTATATCAAAAAAAGTAGTCTACAGTTCCTAGAATAACACCTGAATGTCAAAAATAAAATACAAACTCATCGTGCTAGGCCCAACTTTGAAACTATCTCTGAACTACATCCATGATGGTAGTATAAATTCCGAATTTGATTAGTTAAAAAATACAGCTAACTCGTTTCATCCATAGAGCATTGTTTGTTTTTTTATTGCTTTTTTCCTGCGTTTTGTGAAAATTGAAACGGAATGCTGCGTTAGATTTTAGATTAGATTGATTTATTTTATTTAATGTACCTATGCTTGCACGTAAATAAAAGCACTTACGTTTTAAAATGTGGGTGTATCTTGTTAGTTCTATCAGTATGTTATTCAATGGAATTCGTGTTTATACGAATTACGAAGAGGTAACATGCTTATAATTTTTGACAGTGGTGTAATAAAACCATTTATTTGGTATATATACCTACTTAACTGGTATAGGACGTATTGGGAATGGTAACGTATTATGATGATGAGGATTAAGTTGTGATGAATGGTGTTTTTTTGTTACAGGTAATTAATTATGAGGCAGTCCAATGCCGATCCCATGGGTGGCTAATTCCTCTGCCAAATGATAGGCATCCAGCAGGAGAATGATGGCAGTCGAGGCAGCCTGCTACAAGGGAAAGAGACCTCTGGTATTAGGTATATTTAGTAATAGGGTAGTTTAATCGGAACGGAATCGGAACGGAGTTTAATCACAACGGAAGATCAGCGCTGGCCCTGCCAGCATAAAGCTGAGTTGTGACCATTTCGTGGCAATATGTTATTCTGTTCTGTCATCTTTGTAAATGTCTTGTGTTTGTCGCGAATAAATGTTTCTTTCTTTCTTTTCTTTCTTTCTAATTAGCTTTAATGTTGACTACCTTTGTAGATCGTGTTGTATTCATTCAAAGTTAAAATTAAATGCTTCAATGTACGTATAATAATTAATTAATCATTTATATCAGACAACAAGGGCCCATAGATAAATAACTTACAGCTAACATGCATACAACTATATACTTAAAACTAAAACATTATTTAGCGACAAAACGGCGTGACTCCGTTGCGTGGTTAATTCCGGTGTAGGATTTGGTAGTTTCCCCGGAACCGCCGAAACTCGACACCCTTCGGCCAGAAGTCAGCACTCGCGGCACGCGCACCACAAACGAGCCAAAGTGCACGTAGTGGCGCAAACGTAGCTGGAATACCCTCAGCTCCTAGTCTTCTTGTGTATAACAGTTATAAGTACCCGAAGAAATTGAGAATACTCTTTAGACAGATGGAGATGCGGGTGTTTTTATCTTTAACTCTTTAAGAACATACACGTCGGTGCGATGCATTTTTCAGGAGATGCCCCGCGCATTTCATTTATTCATTCATTATTATACACTTATTTTTTCACACTTAACACCTCATATTCTAACATGTCAGTCTGTCAGTCCGTCAACGAACAAGGTAGACTGTTTACCATATCCCCGACGCATAGAAAATCGATGAATACAGATGAGTCGATACACTTCAACAATCGATTCATGCTTCATTGGACTGATCGATTCATATGGAAACTACTTCATTTACATAACTATGAGATTTTCAATTTGTTATTAGAATTGGGAGGTAGTATTAAAATATATTACAGTACACAATGGTGGTTCAAAATAATATATTATTGTGGAGTCTTAAAGGACATTAACACCTTGTTTCTGCCGTTTACCTTTACCTTTTTAAGGCACGAGTGAATAGGCATCTTCTGGGTGAGCTCGCTTCATCGTCGGCCTCACCTTTGTCCCCTTGCTAGATGCTGGCCAGGAGCAATCCCATTCTTATTTTTTTTAATAGCTCTATCCGCAAGGCCTATTTATACATTGACTTAGTTTCAATTTAATTTTAGATAATAGACTTAAACCTTATATATTAGTGTTTCTCATCGTAATTTGTTTTTGTTTGTTTCTCAATATATTACTATTAATAATCTTCTAATTTATTATGGGACGTGAAAACTACTTATGTTCACTTCTGAAGTACCGAGTTGATATAAAATCCTATACAAACACTCTAACGCAAATCTCTCAATATTCTCATCTCCTTTGCGGCCCAACATTAGTTGTTACTCGTAATTATAGTGTCATAGAAAAGTATTGGTTTTGACATCCATTTGACCTTATATTTAGTCAAAACTGCGAAACAGGACACAAAAATAAAATAGAAATAATTTAACCTAAGAAGAATAGACTGTAACCTAAAAACTGCTTTACACTCGTTGTTAACATTTAAGTGTATTGAGTTAAGCATATTCTAGTATGTTGGCTTTCGTCCCTATACTTTTTATTACCTACCTTAACGACTTTTATAACGCTACTTGTTTTACAATCTAATATATAATATTCAGTACCCGTACATTTTAAGCTATCGAAGACGATTATCGGAACCGTTAAAAACAACGCGAACTTTAGTCAAATAGGCTGTGTAATGAATCTTAAGTTACGAGTAATTGTTTTTAGGATTCCACATACATCATCCTTTTAATGATTGAGCCCGGAGGGACGTACGAACGCGCAAGTGCGACAGAGAGGGAAAACTTCGTTTGCGGTTTGCGGTAGGCCTTCAGGGTCCACTTTGACAATTAATCCCAAACCGCCCGCGTGGTCGTGTCGGAGGTTTCCCCTGGATCTTCCCCAGGCCACTCTCCAACCATGCACTCCTATCGCTTTATTTGGTCCGGCTTATAAAGCCACAGTCGGGTTGAAAAAAAAACAGTTAAAAGTTGCGCGTCTTCCCGCTGGCGGGACATCGCATAACAGTTATTTTAATTGATAGTCAAATCAGCCAATAAGCTACTTTTTACAAAACGTCAAAAACTTTCGGTTGGTATGAAGCTTGTAGGGAAATATGCCTAGTGATGACACAGTTTTCTGTGGTGAACAGCGTCCTTTTTAGGGTTCCGTAGTAAACAAGGAACCCTTATAGTTTCGCCATGTCCGTCCGTCCGTCCCCCGCTTTTCTCAGTAACCGTTAGTACTAGAAAGCTGTAATTTGGCATGAGTATACATATCAATAACGCCGACAAAACGGTAGAATAAAATCATTAAAAAAAATTAAGGTACCTCCCTACATGTAAAATGGTGGTGCATTTATTATCTTCCAAACCCCATCGTGTGGGGTATCGTTGGATAGCTCTTTCAAAAATATTATAAGGTTTGTAAGAACATTTTTGATCCAAGAATCGGTTGACGTGATACTAAGCTTTGAAGTGATAATTTTTGCTATGGTCAAGTGTCCTCCCCCCTGCCAGCTAAACGGTGGGTACTAGGCATGTGAAAAAAATCATGGTAGTAGTATATACGATGAATTTAAAAGTAAAACTATCACAGCTCAGTAGACATTACCGTAAAGGGCAAAAATATGTATACAACACAACATCTCAAAAAAGTACATCATCAGTACTAAGATCAGTAAAAACGCTTCTACGGGTCCGTAATTCCGCATATGACCGGTGACGTGATGGACGGGCAACTACGGAACCCTACACTGTGCGTGGCCCGACACGCACTTGGCCGGTTTTTTTATTAATCTTTATACATTCAAAAATCTTTAAAGTAGCATAAATTAATATGTTGAATTCTCGTCAGCTCTTTTAAACATAATACATTTATTATTACATAATACATTACTTAAAAATAATACATTTTGACCGTTATTAAATACCGTGTTTTCAACGAAGAAGAGTATCGAATACCTCCGCCATAAACCTAATTCAAAAGTATGAAGGAATCTCAATACATTACACAATAACAATATTCCCAAACATAACCATAAAAAAACTTCAAACGGAAACGACGGAACCCAATCAATAACGTTCTTGTACTTTTTAAACAACGAAACAATGTTTCCTCTACGTGTCGGTATTTGGGACGGGGGAGCGAAATGCAAGATTAGAATAGCCTGTCGATAGAGAAGGATGGAATCGTGCACTATTTTTTGACTGATGACTTCATGTCTTGGAATACGTTTTGGTTAGTTTTATGAGAGACTTTTGTGGTTTTTTGTTATACTTGAGGTGTGATTTCGATTGGGTCCTTTAGACGGTGTGTAGAAGAAATTAATATCTACTAGTTTTTTTACTAGCTACTGTCTCTTGGTAGCCTCATGTGTCTGCATTGTATGCAAGGTTACCAAGAGACGGTAGATAATTGCAGGTATTTGGCACCCGAGCCCAATGCAAGAGCGATAAATACGCCAGCTGAAGCTTTCTTTATTACCGCCCGTGATCATATCTTACATCGCCCCCTGGCTAGGGAGTGGGATTTTCCGCACGCGTAGAGAGCAGTAAATGCCACTTTATGGCTAGGTGTGACGCAACAAAATTACGATAGGGGTAATTGCACACTGTTCTTTACAACAATAAAAAAAATGTAATAAAAACCCCGGCCCGCTGTAACCATACATGTACACACATAACTTTTCTTTTTTATAATCGGTTAAAACAACAGCAAGTGAATAAACATCCTAAACACTGTAAGTTACTTCCTTAGGGGAAGCTTAACCAAACTAGAGCTAACCCAGTCTCCCCTAGAGTTAGTGATGTGATCGCCAAACATATTCGGCCTACTTTCACTGTCCCCTCCCTTGCTGTAGGGTGACAAAGTGGTTGAGATAATATGCTAAATAGCAGTAAAAAATAAAATAAGTATCGCATAGCTTGTGGTGTTTTGTTTTAGTGCACACTTAAATACGAATAAAAATTATATTCCTCTTAAAAATATATAATTAGGACAAAAGAAAAACACGTTTTAATATTTGGTTAAAAGCAAGAGCGTAAATGACCATGTATCCCTGTGCGCGTCTTTGGATGCGACCATATGTGGTATTAATTTAATCATAGTCTTATGGACAAAATTACTATGGGTTTATAAATGACTCATACTTAACAAACACACCCATAAACTTACAAATAAACTTACAACGTATCGAAAAACAATTAATTACTCGTACCATGCAATCTCACGCTACACAACTTAACGACATACATCCAAATTCGTTAATGACATAATGACTCATACAAATCCCATGAAAGAACCCATGTGCCATAAGTGGTAGATGTATCAAAGGCTACCGCGAAATTCTTATGAATAACGCCATCTCTATCGTACCTACTTGTTTACCCTCGGACGTTTGCAGTAATTAAGGTTTTTAAACCGTTTAAAAATACCTATTTCACAGTTCGACTGTATCCCACGTAGTTAAAAATAGATGGTTACAGTAGCGTTGCCATGGTGACGGGACGCGTCGATGTGGCGCCGCGTTTTTGACAATTATTATGCTGGCTTTACACTGTCGCCAATTGAGCGGGAATATATAATTCGATTTTATGAATAATTAAATCCTCGTATCTCTCACCTGTGTATGGGTTTGAAATAGCGATAGATAGTACTTTTACGAATAAAATATAAATAGAGTATTTCTCATTCGTTCGTTAACAACGCATTTAGTTTTAATTTTACGAATATTTCATGTACTGGATCCTGATTTTGATGAATGCTACTTGTAATTAGTGAGATATAATCCTAGCGTTACATTGACGTGGTTCCTAACAATTCAGGCAAATATTATACAAAGCTCTTACTATACGTCCCAGTAAGTATTGAATGCATCATTGTATCGAAATCCGGGATCAAACACAATGAAACTATAAATCGCGTGAATTACGATTGCAAACACTATTGTGTGATTTTGATTTGATTATGGCTTGTGGTTTACCTTTAGCTAACAACAGAGCTCTATTAAGTACAGTCGTCATAAGACGTAGCAAGTTGCATCTAATCTAAACGACTCTATTGTTGACACATTAAGGCTGCAAATCCATTAGATATGTGTTCAGTTTTGTTTCATACATGTTATATAGCCAAAAACATTTTCATGTAAAATGTTGCTAAACGAGACCTTATGGCTCACACTGTCAAAAAGTTATCAGATCTCATTTAGAGCCAAGCTTCTAACTCTACACGTCCTAACTCTATACTCGTAAGCCCTAACTTTACAAACTACCTACACCTGAGTCAATGTTTTTGTACAGTTTTTTAATGTTAACGCTTCCTGTAATGCATGGTGTGTTCACCTGTAATTAGTGGTGGAATTAAATCTAAATCATGCATTTTTCTGTGTTTAGTGCTAATGACTGTTGCCACTGTTGGGGATGCTAGATAATAAATAAATAAATATGTGATTTGGCAAAATTCTATCCCCTAGTTTAAGGGGTTGGAGGGTAAACGTTTCAAGTTTTTGAATTGTTCGTTGTTTGTGTTGTGTACTATCAAATTTAAGCTTTCTACGACTTCAGGAAGTGCAATAAGAATTGTGATGATCATGATCATCAGTGAGTGACGAAATCGGGGTTTTTTAAATAACATAAAATGTAAAATATAAGAGGTATGCAATTGGAACTTTGTGTGTGTTTAATAAATCCACTATTGACATCATATCCTCTGAATTCTGTTTATATCTGGTATAATTCAAACACCCAAGTTATGAGGGTTCAAAAAAACGGCGATGCGCTTCGAGAAAAGGTAGCCTCGTCTTGGCGGGGGCGCTACCTTGCCCCCAGATTTAGTGTAGGAGCTCGCAATACGATACAAATACTATTTCAACTTAAACTAGTATTAAACAACAGGCAGTATTATCGTTGAAGATCTCTTCCAGACAACTTTAGCTTGAGCTTAGTTTATCAGATTAGCTTGTGTGTTCGTAAATTTGTAGGATCTAGGTAATTTTCGGTTATTTTTCTCCTGTATATGTACGTACAGCTTCGAAATAGAGATAGATTATATTTTATCCCGTAGCTCCGCCTGATTTGGTTGTAATACCTAGGCGGGTGGAGCCACGTGGACAGCAAGTACATAGTTTATACATATGGATTTACTGGTAGTTCGAGTAGCCATTCAAAACAAAAACTTTATTTATACAATCTATAAATCCATTGAGATCTCAACCATCCATAAACCATACAATATAAAAATAAAAACAAACGACGTCCCACCAATTTGTTTCCAATAAAATAACTTGTTTATCAAGCCGTTTATAGTGACAGCAACCTTATCTCAATGTGATAAAAGTCATTTTAAAATGAAATAAGTCACCGATGCAACTTTGAGGGTATAATATCATACAATCATTGTTTTACAATCGATATTTTGATGCCACCCGCCGTGTAGAAAGAGCGAACCGTAAAATTAAGTTTTCCATATCAAATATCGGAATTCTTTTGTTTCCGTTAGAATTACACGCTTTTTGTACCATTCCCGTGTCGGATTTGACGTAGTGGTTATAATTTTCATGTTAATTTTGACTATCTAACTTTTTTTGGCATGGGACCGCGACACTGGTCTAGGATTATTGGATCTTAAAACATTTCGATTTTTAAATTAACTTCTGGGTGTCACTGAAACAGTGATATCATGAAATTGAAATCAGGCATAAGACGGCCATTGATCTTTAATAGCACCTCCGTTTGTTTTTCGCCAGTCGCTACACCATAAATATGTCATGACGGTTTTTCGGCGTATAGTTAGCCCTGAAAGCATCTCAATCTCTATCTTTTAAAGCATGGTTATACAAACTAATGCCACTTTTATTTTCAGCCATAATAAAAACACAAGATTATTTTTCGAGTGAAGATTGTTGTCAGTTTAATTTATCAACTTACCCTTGGTTACTCAGTATTATAATTGATTCGTTACACATCGTGTATAAACTGCCTAATCTTGACCACGTGCTGGCCATCTACAAAAAACTCAATGACAAATCGTGACGTCACGATCGCAATATGGCTGACAGCTGCTGTGGGTGAAAGCAAATGAAAATCGACATAAACGTCCGCGCTTACAATGTTTATAATATTAGTCTTTTGTTTGATCAGCAGCTAAATCTTTAAGGTCCAATTTTGCTTGGATGGTTGTAGTGCTCGGCTGTGTGCCGAAAGTTCTAGAGTTATATGGAAATGTTGCTCGCTCTGGCATCATGGGTACTTTTAGTGTGACCCGCGTTTCTGAAGCGGAACCTTTATAGCGTATAATGACCGTTTTGGGGATTTAATAAACTTGAGCATACGTTTATAGGCTGGTTTTATATTTTGACGACCATGGTAAAAAAATACAAGTTTTATGCTAGGCTTTTGAGCAAATGTGAATCTTAATTTAAGAAAGGTTTTGAAAATTGTATTTAGTGAATGATAACTTGATAATAGTAGTTTTACTGAAATATTTATTTACCAATTCGCTCCATTAAATACGTGGTCATTATGGTCATACAATTTGATTAAATCCCCGATTATTTCTTTTTTATTACTTTTTATACAACGACGGTGCAAACAAGCGTACTGTCCACCTAATGGTGGACTTTTTTTCCAACATGTATCTTTATTTCATGCTTTGTTATGCGTACTGTAATAGGGTAGATGTGACCTTGATACATGACAGAAAATCAATGAATAGTAAATTAGACAGATTAATTAAAATTGTAAAAAGATATGGAACTATAAAGATTTGGAAGGTTGTTTTTTATTTATTGGTCAAATGTAAATTGAAAGATACCAATAGCATTTCCATGTTTCCACAAAATAGAAAGTGTATTGCAATTATGTACCTAAACTCAATATTTAACGACAAAAATGGCTAGCCGTCAATCAGTATGGAGCGTTTTCAGTGCTCGTTAGCTATGCTGTAATTTGCCTCTCATTTTCGTATTGTGTGTTGCTATAATTATAGTTGATCCCATACAAACATTTGATCTCTAAAAACTGGTTCGAAAGGGATGAAAAAAAATGTTTTTGTCATCTAGCCTATTTTAGTAGAGTTTAGGGTACGCGGTCAACTTAGTTCTACTCAAATTAAAACCTGCTCTTTTAGTACATCATAGGGTTATGGAAACCGTCTTTGGGTATGACTTTCCTGCAAAAGGGTGTAAGTAGAGATCCAACATCAAAAACAGCAAACAGAATGTTTTCAATTGAATAATGCCGTTAGAATGCACAGCTGCTTGCGAATCAATGGATCAGATCATCTCCACTGATCAATATCGGGTTACCAACACCCGATACTAAATGCGCATTACCGGTCTACCGTGGAAATTATATTAGGTACGTGTGATTCGCATTATAAAGGAAAAAAAGGCATTATGATAAAGGCCCTCTTCATTTCAAAGCAGGTACCTACCGCAGCTTATAGCTTGCACTAATTAGAATGGATAGTGAATCTTGAAATTATATGCATAGTTTGACGACAGTAAACGTCTTACAATACCACAAAAAAAACCCACAAAAATACTCGGAAAATATCATGGTTCAACTTATTTTTGTTTATTAAGATTGGCATAATATTGTGACAATTTCGTTTTCTCCCGGTACTAATACTAACCCAGTTCTCAAGATCCTTTATCTTTAATGAGACATCCTATTGTTTTATGTTTTTTCAACGACCGGGGTGGCAATTTGAAAACGTAAATGAGACTTGACTTTTTATAGACTGAAGAAAAACATAAAAAAGCCATCAGTTTTACTGTCATCTTAGGCGTTTTTGAGATAAATTCGTAGATTATCGACATTTTCATTTTGCGTCCAGAAAACTTAAATACTCAAGAGTACTGTAAGATAGAAGGTCCAAAATCGTTCGTTTTGTTTTATTCTTTTGTTGCAAATGCATTTGGTGACAATGTAAAGACAAGTATATTTATCATTAAACAAATTACTGCTGTTCCTTAACTCGATGCGAAAAAGGGTGATAATCGTATGTTCTTATCTTGAATAAGTGCCAGCATAAAAATTGTTGACAAGCGCATTGTTTCCTAAAATGTCGATATAATCGGTAAACACTAAAGTTCGACCGTTTCTTGTTCTGTTCGAAATTCAAAAGAAACCGCTGTTTTTGTAATTCGCTTTTTTGTTTGAATTCTTCTGTCTACCTGGTCGAAAATGAAACAATGTTTTTTTCTTAAGAACCTAAATGTAGAGGTATAAAAGGAAATTACTGATCTTAAGGCGGAAGGACACTCTGACCGACATTTCGAAAAGCTGGTAATTTTATGTGTTAAATTTTGTGCCTTATTCTTATTTGACACTTGTTGACCGAATGAAAGGAAGTTCTCTGCTTCAGCTATGACAAAAATGCTTTCGTATACTATGTCCGGACGGCGGATTTCGGTTTGTTCTCCTCTACAGGGCACATTGCTCTACCGATTCTCGTGAAATTTTGTGAGCATATTTGATAATTATATTGAAGTTTAATAGTCAATTTCTGAAGAAAATCAACATAAAATCACACGCAATTACAGAGCCACTAGTTTATTTCCTTACAATGCTAACATATCTGCTATTAATGCATTATTCTGATTGAATTAAATTTTCATGAAATAAAAATAATAAAAATGACATGATAGTACACCCATACATTTTTTTAAATATACAGTCATGCAATCGTAGGCAAAGCATTTTTCAATGTTAAATTACAATAAACTTTGAATTTACTTATGCATTACACTGTTATATGGTCGAAAAAACTTAAAAATATATTAACGACCAGAGACCTTGTGGTTCTGTTACTTTGCCGAGAGTGTACATCTGGCATTAGACTGACCGTTGCATTTCGCGAGGCGCCATTTTGAGATTCGGTGTTCGAAATGTGAAAAAAGGGGTTTATGGGTAGTTATTTTTTAAAGTAGCAGGAGCATGCCATTGACATAGATTAGATTATGGATTTATGATTCGAGTCCACATTGGAATTTCAACTAAGGTACGGAAGACCATGCCATAATAATATCATTGTTCAGTAGGCATTTGGTGTTATGTTACCGATGGAGTAAGGTCGCTAGAGCCCCTGAGGATTCTGTTGAAAATTAGGAACCTTTAATTTTTACTGTTACTAACTATCAACAAAACCAATTTTAAAGCCTATAAAGGTTCAGCAACGCTTGTAACTCCTCTGGAGCCTCCATTGGCTGCAGTGTCTTCTTACCATCGTCCAGGCCGTGTGATTTACCAACGTCGTTGTTAAAAATGTCTCACATTCACATTTTTTCTTCTTAAACACTGTTTTAAAACGGACAAAGAAGCCTTATGAATACTTTAGAAAATGGCTGTAGAAAGCTGTAGAAACGATACAAAGAATATTGTGAATGCAATCAATTGAAATAGGTTCGTACATTGACCGGTAGATATATACGCTCTATACAGGATGTTTGGTGTTTTGTGAACAATCCTTGAGGGAATACCACCATTTCGTAACAAAGCAAACTTTTTTTTTTGTAAAATACTGACCAGCGATTGACTACAGTCTTACCGGATGGTACCTGACGATAGGGTTCAAGATGACGCTAGGGCCTACGATGACGCTCACTGGTTCAGTAATAGCCTATTCACCCTTGCTTTTAAAACCTAGATCGTAAATATCAGATAATATATAGACGCCGGAAGCGAATGAGGGCTATCGTTTTTGTGCTCACCAGTTGGCGCCACTGTCGAGTAAGGTCCAGCTGTCAAAAATTGTTATTGGTTATTATGGGCATGAGAACGAAGTTTACATTTAAATCATATTTAATACCTTAAAACCGTACCGTAAAAATATCGAAAATTCCGCATTGTAGCGCAGTCCCGTTTTGTTCGAAAAAAAAGGACATAAGTTTACGAAAGACAAAACTGTCTTAAAGCACTGACAGTCATTGACCCGTAACTCATATTCGCCATAATCAAGCTCAGGTATTGCAAAATAGTCACCATATTGTTCCAATTAGATATTAACCCGCGTAGCGCAACCACAAAGAGTGACATTTGACATTTCGAAAGTGACATTTGACATTTCGAAGACCACACGCTACAGTAGCGCCTCTAGCGGCGAATTCATACACTATAGCCCTCATTCCATTCCTTAGCAACTGCTGTAAGAGCGCATTAAGAGGATTTATACATTTTAAAATGTTTTGAATCTAATTATAAAGTTTTTTGGATAATGCCACGATGCTTTTATTAAAGTTTTATATATTAACAGACCCATTATTTGCTTTTATTGTGTGTAGTAGAACAGCGGAGAAGAACAGATTTAGCTTGAATTTGGAGACGTTTGAAACGATATTTCGGTGTTTTGAGGCCCTAGTCTTGTAAGGTCTTTGTTTTTCAATTTTAGATGATCCACTTAAAAAAAACAGTGGCTTTGTTGGGGTAATCGCAAAAACACTTAATGACCACGTTGCAAAAAGTCGTAACAACTGCCTTGAATTTTCAATTCATTATCGACTCTATCTCCGTAAGCAAAGGATTACGAATATACTAATACAAAAATGGCGGTCAAGATGCCTTCTATTCGTACAATTGTCAGGTATTCAGGTAGACGCCACAGGGTATATTGTGCCATGCGTGTAACGTCACATTTCTATTAAAGTAATGTAAACTTTTGTCAAAGGACCTAGAGTTGATAATCCGGTAAAGTGTTAATGCACATGCAGTCTTTATTTATGAAATATTTATTTTAGACGGACGGTAATGAGGTAGCAAACCGCGCAGGACAATGAATTTGACACGAGAAAAAGACCAATACTATATTAGATAGTAATGAAAAAAAATGTCGAGATACTTATCAATTAATGCCGAAAATTACCTACATAGATGAGCGTGTTGTAAACTGATAAGGACCCTTAAGAAAGACGAGGCAAACTATCCCACGATTATTCCAGCCTATGATCACCGTAGCTACTAATTCAAGCTGTTTTATGGTTAGGTACATTAAGCATTACTCTCTTTATTCAAACGTTATTCTCTTGTCGGCTGCGCTTAGATTTATTTATGTTTTCAATTGGGTTTACACCAACCGTACTTTGCAAATTCCTGACTTATGCGGGGCTACACCCGTTTGATGACAAATTTTTGCCATTGATTCGCGTCTAAGCATAAGGCAGGCCTTGGTTATTCGGTCACCGAATTTCGGTGATAGTTTATCATAATGAATGCAAGTGGCGCATATTGAAAAATAGTACATTGTACAAAAGTATCAGGTTTGGCCGTACCCTATAATCGGATAAGACATATGGTAAAGCATCACTTTCTCATAAGTGCCATCATCCTAATCCTCTTAGCGTTTTGCCTATTGTATCCTAGGGAGCCCTAGGGGTTCGCTTTCACACCTAATCCCCAGATTTGGCATAGAAACTAGTTTTTTTTTAAAGCGACGGCTATCTAATCGGTTTGCTCGTAATGTTTTCCGCCACCGAATAATCCAGTGGTACGAGCTCGGCTACTTGCAAGTCTGTACCCAGCTTAAGCTTTACGGTTGGTGTGTACCCTGGCCCAAGGTGCGTAGGGGGCAGGTGATGGACGGACACGCGCCCTTATTATTTGTAGCCCATATGCCCCGAGTTTGGTCGGCATTGAATTTAAATTCGCCAAACCTACGAGGCGCAAGTGCGTAGCCAGCTTAAGCTGTATGTGCGTCACTTGAGCAAGTGTGTACCCAGCCTAAGCTATATGGCCCAAGGTGCGTAGGAGGCAGGTGATGGACGGACACGCGCCCCTATTGTTAGTAGACCATATGCCCCGAGTTAGGTTGAGTTTGAATTTAAATTCGCCAATATGGGGCTTATAAAGGTGAAACATTTTGGTATACCAGATAAGTAGGTTAGCAGAGATGTACAGAATTTATGTGAAAAACAGTGTGGCGTTATTTTACGATTGTTTTATGCTACCTACACTACATATCTAGGTACATTTTTGTCTATGTTTAGTTCGTAATTTTAGGACGTATAGCGATTAAATCGAAGATTGACAAGACGAAGACAAATTTATCAAAAAACCCAACCAATTTATAACGGGTATATACTGATTTTATCTTCACATGTTGTTTTGTAATTTCCGATACTTATAGACAAGCGTATGTAAATAAATTCATTGCATCTAACCGACTAAAGCCATCCGGGCCGCGTCATTAATATGTATACTATCACAATTCGATACCGTTTTGCGTCCGTTGGACCGTACTATAATGACCTTAAATTGGACGACACAAAGGACCACACATTATGGTATAGTTAATTCCATTATTACTTCAATATTAATATTGTGTTTAATTTAATATTGTGAACCAAAATCGTAATGAGTATTGTCTTCGGCCGTAAAACTTTAAAATTTAACTAATAAATGCATACACTTTTATCGTTAATTAACCCGTTTTTATCACTTTATTTTAATTAAACCGGTTAGTGAACGAAATACTTAACGTATTTTATTACTTTTTACTTAACTTGTAATAAAGTGATTAGGTTTAGTAGACAATTAATTAACTAAGTAATGTGTATATGTAATGTATTGCTACAAAACAAAGTATAAATACATGGTCCATAAATTCTAATCCGCAACTAGACACATAGGTAACGTAACGTGATAATGAATTCATTATAGTACATGAATTGTATTTCGACACCATATATCTTCGAGTAAATACCTAACAAAAGACAATATATGTAATGTGTTTGTTCAAAAGTGTATTCGGGGATTCCTAATTAATTTCCTGGTCTATGTGTTTAAAGTTGCCGACTGTACTTCTCGCTGTGGGCGACATAACTCCATATGGGATTAAACTAGACGCACGCTTTTTTTCTCTATCAATGTTTTAATGATCACGTGTCAGAAGACGGCCCTAAGTCAATTTATTTTTTGAAGCCTTATATTTATTTCATCTGTAATTATATGAACTTCGTCTATAAATATACAGTTGAGTTAATAATGTATGCACATTCCCAAAGTTAGTACTGCACTGCTTAATTTATGTTATTTTTTCCGCTACCCAAAGGTTGTCTGGAAGAGATCGTTCTTTAGCGATAAGACCGCCTGTTGTCTACCTCTACCTGTATATTGTTGTTGTTTTGATTCTGTGTGTAGCTGATTCATTTGTGTGAGGTGTGCAATAAAGAGTATTTGTATTGTATTGTTGTGTTCACTTGTTTACGGTTGGTACGGAACCCTAAATGTGCTAAGTTCGACTAGCATTTCGTCCGTTTTTCCTTTTGATGTACGGAATCTTAAATACGTCCTCATTGACTGTACTTTATGAACAATGGGACTGAACAAACGCTAATTAAAATAAGTACAAGCTTATAATTGGTACAAAGAAACAAAGAAATGTAAACAGGGTTTTCATTTGTAATTGCTATGATATTACAGTAATCGTGTCTCATTCATTGGTTTTAACTTAACATGGTGGATATTAGCATAATAATGCCCACCCTGTTAAACTGTGATAATAAAGTGGCTTGATAAATGTTTTAAGTTGTATATATCCTTCCATAGAGTAAAGCCCTTTATTATTTGTTGATTGTACATATAACTACATATGTAGATAAATAAACTGAACGACGCCTGTAATTCTAACAGAGGTAAGCAGGGCACCACCATTCAGAACCACGAATTGTGTAGCTAAAAACTTATATGCAATAGTGCAATTTCTAAAATTATTTGTAATAATTTTGTTTTTCTAATTAATAAACTTACGTTTATATATAAATATAGGTGATAATGTGATATTGCGGTAACAAACTGCTACTCCATCACAACACAATTAAAACCTTACCTGCAGGCTAATCACGTAACTTTATGTACTAACGGTAGATAGATTTTACTGTCAATTTTGAAGTATAAATGTATGAGGTGACAATTAAAATTTGACATTAAAATCTACCTAACGGTAGTACAAAAGTTGCGTGATTACCATGCCGTTTGACGGAGCAATTTGAGATACGACATTTGTACCTATATGCTAAAAACTACAAGGCTGGGCCTGTACACTGATCTTCTAAATTCGAACTTTGTATCGTGTCGTTCCTTTCACTGTCGTGTTATACACTATATGAGTCAAAGGGACGGCATGATACGAAGTTCCGATTTCGAATTTCGGAGTAGCGCCTCTGTACCTAATTCGCGAGTATAGATTGTACGAAACACTAATTCCAAATTTTGTCAAACGAACGCGAGCAAAAAACGATTAAGAGCTCTGACTATAAGGTGGATTCTTGCTTGCGTTTATTTGACAGAACTTGGCCTTAAAGTTTCGGACGTACTATAATTGTGTGTTCAATCATTCTTAATCTTAACAGTAGTTCCGAGAATCTCAGGTAGACTAAACAACTTGCAATTTTTTGTCAGCTTCTTTTGTGGTCTCTATGCAAACTAAAGTGACCAGGGTCCAGTTTATCCGCAACATTATATCCTTAATCGCCAATAGGTTACACTCTATATTGGCGTAGCTAAACATTCATTCAAGTACGGGCTTACAGTTTATTGTCTTTGATATTGTGAGGTGTACAAAAGTCTCCTTTTTGTTTGAATGAAAATACAAGTGCTTGCATGCAATACTGAGAAAAAAGAAGTAAATTCATGTCACTTTTGCACTACAATGTGTTCTCTTGCTCGTTCGCTAGACGTTCGTAGAAACAGAAACTGATAATAAATGAATGAGAATACCTGCTGTACTTTTCTTTATGTTTTAAATATATATTTTTCATCTCTCCTGTTCCGAAAGTTCGATTATCATGAGTAGATAGCCGGGTTGAAAGTTGCTTTTCCACCCTAGGTGGAAAGTATTTTTTTTTAATACTTCAATAGGCCTGGGGTGCGGCGGCACCAGCTGCTGGTTGTTACAGCGCGAGTTTTTATTACTGAATCCTTAGAATATCGTTTACTATTACTGTTATTTCTCATTTATTTTCCTCATAGTCGAAATAGAAAGTAGAGTGTTTCACTCGGGTGAAAGCACCCACTTCATTTCAACCTTGAAGGCATTTCATTTTCTAACCCAGAGAAAAACGATACCTTGTTGTTGGAATTAGACCGATTTCATCACGATGTTTTCCTTCACCGAAAAGCCACTGTTAAATATCAAATGATACTTGGTGTATACTTTTTTAAACCAGTGGTACGGGCCGGGTTTCGATCTAAAAAGAATGAAAGTCGATCGAAAATGTTGCGGTCTGCTACATTGGCTTCGTCCGGTCGATAACGATAAAGGATTAAAAATAAAACAGTGTCTAGGATCAATAATTAGATAATAAACATGTTATACTTATCATCATATTCATTATAAGAAGATATCTTATTTCACCGCCCTCGCTTTTGATTAAAAAATAACTAAAAGTAAAACAAGGCTCTAATTTATCAGTTTATAATAGCTGTTTCACACGTAATAAAATATCCTTATCGGGTTAATTACGTCGTTTATTACGTGAGGGGCTTTGTTTTCATCTTATCCTTAATTCCAGAAAGTTCTACACACCATATGCATTCATATTAACATGGTAAACAAAAATATACAAGTTGATAGGAGTTAAACGACGCATACGTCTTTTTACACTCATATTTTAATATCCCTGGCATATTATGTTTGATCTGAAAAGGATTAAAGTCAGTTGAATTCAGACCAGCTTATACTTTACGGCTCACGGAATAGAGTAGATTTGGTGTATTTTAATTGACAGGACCTGGATCTCTGATATGTCCGTGCATCGGTGTAAGTACCTTTGTCCTTTGATGACCTTAGATAGCATCGGATGTTACGTGTATGTGTTGAGAGTACCTATGTGATACATGTGTTTTTGTGAGAGGATATGTGTGTGTAAGTTAGGCATGTTTT
Organism: Epiblema foenella; assembly: GCA_963556455.1. Classification (NCBI taxonomy): domain Eukaryota; kingdom Metazoa; phylum Arthropoda; class Insecta; order Lepidoptera; family Tortricidae; genus Epiblema; species Epiblema foenella. The sequence goes on from OY747100.1 coordinate 20,177,372, forward strand.
TTTGACATTTATTTTAAAAATTAGGAATCAACGAAGAAAGTCAATATTATGTATGTATTATGTCATTAAGGGAGTATCTAAATATGCTTTCTATATTTAGAGACACCCGAGTTTCTGACATATTTAAATTGAATGGGATGGGTCACTCGCGTCTTTAAGGTCGAATATCATTCGACATGTTTCGGCCCTTTACGCGGTCCTTTAATTATGAGTGATGATTATGACTTTCTTTTCAAGTTTGTTTTATTTAAACATATCCTAAAAATGAATTCCAATTACAAACTGAAATTAGGAAACCAATTATTTAGTTTGAAAATCTTATTTCTCTTATCGCTTTTCGGCGAAGGAAAACATAGTGAGGAAACCAGACTCCCAACGAGGTCCAGTTTTCCCTCTGGGTTGGAAGGTCAGGTGGCCGTCGCTTTATTATTAGATATATATTTTAGGATTAGGTGCCATAGTGGACCCAGAGCTCACGGATAAGGTACCAGTCCGTGTATACGTTTTTTTAAACAAAACACTAACGAACGTGTTAGCGTTTAGTCTCAATTTGTATGGCATAAAGTAATTACCACCAAAGGCTGCTCGCGTTGCCATACAAATTAAGATTAAACGCGAACGCGTTTGTTTTTTTTATGTATGACTGAACAGCGATTGGCCTTTGATTCGCCTAATGGAAAGCAATGACAAGCGATGAGGATGGCGATTGTTTGTGTTTTGTTTCGAAAAAAATTGTAATAGAGGTATGGTACCACAACCGGATAACGCTAGACGCATCCTCCTAGGAGGATGACTTTATTTGTCTTATTGTAACCTGCGTTCCTACTTAATTCATTACGGCAGGAAAAAACCATTGAAAAAAAAAAACAGAATCGGCTGTTTCGGCTAGACTTCAAAATCAGATAAACTAAGACAAATTACATAACGTTACTTTTTGTGCTTGTAAAATCAATAAAAAATAATTATAGACTTAGACATCCCGCACTGAAGGTTGTCCGGATACTAAATTATTAAAATAATTACTAGTAACTACTAAAGCCATGTGGCGTTATTTATATACTAAAGCCATGTAGCGTAGTATATATATACTTTCTGCCTTAAAACAACGCTACAAAAAATATTTTTATCACCAAAACCATGTCGCATAAACAAGATGCCATTGCAGATATGCTTTTATAAATCAAATTCTTATGCTAATCCTGTTATTTTGTTATTTTAATCGTTTGTTTGATATTATCTATAATGTCATGTGCTTAATATATTTCGTGTTAGATAATCTATTCAAATTAGTTACATTCCGATTCGAAATATTATTATAAATGCTTCCAATAAGTTACATAATCATGTTTTTCTGTTTGCAGGTAAGCGACATTCTATCAAGAATAACACATATCTAATAACTACAAATAGGATCTATAGTGAGTATTAATCTGGAATTTGGATTTATTATAAAGAAATTAGCCTCTGTAATAATACCGTTGTGTCATTCTTGCAAACACAAAAATGTCAAAGCTACAGACAAAAAGACAGTACAACCCAAATACCTTCTCTTTAGGGATTATTCGTCAGGAAAACAGAAAAACAATAGACAAGTGAAACTTAACCTTGATATAAGGCAGGCGGTCTTATCGATTATTGTATTATTCCAATTTAAATAATAATATTGTATTAAGAACATAATCATTAAAAGAATTATAGAGGTTTACATACAAGAAAAACAAATGAAATTAATAGTAACTTAAAATATTGTAGGTAAACTTTGTATGTATTTGTAATTTATAAATCTATTAATATATATTGTTACCATAAAATTGTAAAAACCGTTACATTATAATGTAACTACCGAGATTGTAAACTGCCGAAAGATAGTGAATCGAAAATTATTTTGTACTTTCCTAAAGCAAGTCGACGAAGCCCCGCTGGGCGGGGCTCCTATTTCCTCTCTGAAGAATCTACATAATGAACGAACCTAACCTATATTGCAATTCTGATGTCGGAAGAGTTACAAAAGTAAAATACTGCTTACAATTTAAAGCATTGTTTTTCCATAAATTACAATTTTTCAACAGTTAATTTACAATCTGGCTAGTTAGATAATAGATATAATGTAACGGTGTTTACAATCTAACGGTGATATATATAAGACAAAAAATACTAAAAGAAAATATGAACACCTACTTAGTAGAAGCCTCTTCTGTACGTGTCATCTGTAATGTGACCTCAACTGACCATACACAAAAATCGAAAGTGTCAACGAAAATAATTGTTCACCCGTCACTTTCCGCCATACATTAAACAAAATTTATCGCTTTATCTATGGAATCACTTTCTTGTGTACACGCCGTTAAAACAGGTTTCCCATGAAAATAACTTTTGAAAACTCTTACATTGCCAGACAAGACCAGTGGAAAAACGACTCTACTTACTTTTTGTAAAGTTGAGAATAAAACAGTAAATAATAATTATATAAGCAGTACGTAAATTTCTTGTAAATAATAACACAAACACAGCTGAAAACGTTTCATTACTCAAAATGCTTTAATTTCAATTGAAGCTTATGCCTTGTTGTTTGAGTCTAATTTCAAACGATTTCCGCCTTCATTTATTATATTTTCCTTGGTAAGGAGGTATGTAAGGTGTTTTCTAAAAATTTACATAGCGTAGGAGTTATAGTATACTACGGATGAAATTCGTGTTTTGAAATGGAGAACGCTGAGTACGCTGACCTTATAAAATCTCGTATAGTGTGACAATAGTAGTATCTACGCAGATTTGTATGTAATATACGCTCCGAGTATAAAATATTTATGACGCAATTTAGAGAAAAATATTTGTTCGACTTCTTTTGTTTTGAAAAACTGGAGCCGGGAGCACACACATACAGAGATGTGAGAAAGAGATGCAAGCGTAGACACCAACACACGTGGGAAAGAGATACAATGTGTCATCTCCTGTCCCTCATCGCGTATTATTAGTTACATGGGCCCGTGTCACCCAAACGTCATCAATGTATTCAAGCCTAATTAGCTTAATTTTAATTTTGCGCCAATGTATATACAACACGACTAATTAGGAGACGTCAGAATTGTGCTACATCCATATAAGTTTTCTGATATATCTCAATTTAGTAAGCCTATCATAAGGCTGTCCCCATTGGTGATTCGCTAATTCTCCTTCTATCTAATCCTCTTTCTACGAACTTAGAGAACAGAAAAGAGAAGACAGGTTGTGTGACGTTCCATCTCAGAAGGACAACTAAACTTAGTCGAGATTTGACTGGTTTCCTGACGATGTTTCCCTTTATCGAAAATTATCTGTTAAATATAAAATGAAATTTCATTCATAAGTATTTTTTTAATCGCGAGAGACTCGCGTACCTTGCCGCTTAACTACAATATTGTATGTATGAAATTTGACTGTTACTGTTTAGATAGCGATACACATTTATACTATTATGCAGGCCATAAAATAATCTACATATACCCATAAATATTATATGTTAAACGTGACTATGTAACTTGTTACTACTAACGAAAAAATCACAATATATGGTTGCCCTTACAGGTAATTGATTTGGCCTTTTTTACTTAAAAGAGGCGAAGGTTTTGTCGATATATTATTCCTTACGTATATTGAACACTAGCGGCCGCCCGCGACTTCGTCCGCGTAGATTTTAGATGGTAACAAAGATATAATTGGATTTGAAAATGGATGTCATTTTCATAATCGACACCCCGAGGAACCGCGAAGATGACACCCAAATCGATTTTTAAGAAAAATAAATGTCCGCCGTCTTTGATTTGAAAATGGATGTTATTTTCGTAATCGGTACCCCGAGGAACCCCGACGATGACACCCGTATCGATTATTAAGAAAAATAAATGTCCACCATTTTGGATTTGAAAATGCGTGTCATTTACGTAATATACACCTCGAACAACCTCGATGATGATACCCATATTGATAATTAAGAAAAATGAATGTCCGCCATCTTTGACCTGAAAATGCATTTAATTTTCGTAATCGGCACCCCGAGGAACCTCGAAAATGGCACCCATATCGCGTTATAAGAAAAGTAAAGATTTGCTCCCACCACGAAATTGGAACCCCTTTTTCACCCTGAGCGCGTAGCACAGGAGGAGGATAATGATGACTAAATATCAAAAATGTGCACGTGGCCTTAATGCTAGGCCGTAAAGTGTATATACCTATATACTTAATACACGTACCGTTTATACTCATATAGTATATGACTGACTGTACCGAATCCTGAGCTTTATTGATCGGAATAGGATTATTATTTATTTCCAAATTGGTACATTGATAGATACCAATCCCAATGACTTCATTTTGACCTTAAATTACATCACGATTCTATGATTGATAAAAAACGTTAATGAATAGAAAGGTGAAAGCAGCGTTAACCTTGAACTTAACCATAGAGTCCTTGGTCTATAGAGCTTATGAGCATAGACAAGTCACTGAGCTTCTGACGTTTTTAATAATATAAGTACAAAGGAGTGAGTACAATGCATTTTGATGCACTAAGCTATGATTTAGGGTTGTCAACTGCTCGATTTTAGAACATTTGATATTTTTGAAACGTTTTTTTATGGAGTTTTTTGGTCTCTAAATTCCTTACTCCGCTTAATAAAGTGTAAGTCTATTAGTGATAATGAGATGCATCCATTTGCGTATATTAGCATGCATAGACTTATCATTGAATTTTGCAAAGCAACGCCTGATTCCATTAATTACTTGCGTTTTTTGATCGTGTTAATGTGTTTTATAACACATACAAAAACATACATACGCACATAGACTCACACCTGCGTTCTCAAAATTAGTGAGAGAGGAGGAGAGGAGTAGGAAGCAGAGCACATAAAAGTTATTCAAAGTGCCGCTTTTTCCAATTGTACATTTAAAGATGGAGAAAATGTGACGGTAGTCCGTTGTCCACACTTCAACCTAGTTCCCATAGTTGACTCTTCTGGCATTAATGGGGGAGAGGGGATTAAAACCACTGTGAAACTATCTATACGTCTCAATGAGCTTTATCGATTTTTTTTAGATTGCTGACAACCCTACCAGGCGAGATAAGCAGACTTCAAGCGTGGGTTGACCGGTTCGCTTTATCCCTAAGCCCAGTACACACTATAAACTCCTAGCCATAAATAATTCTAGACGGCGAGTGATGTGCGTTTTAAATTTAATGGTTAGAGCGAATATAGTTACTTTGAAGACTAAAGTGCCGTTTGTATTAGATTTACGAATTCGTTTGTTGCCTTATACACTAGTATTATTCATGATTCGTAAGTTTGTCGCATTTCATAAATAGCTAATTTATTTTAGCCTAGTGGTTAGTGATACTGACTGTCCCGGTTTCGAACCCCGGTCTGGGAAAATATTTGTACCATGAGCAGGAATATTTGTTTCTCAGTCTTGGATATTTTCTTGGATATTTTTTTTGTGCTGTGTTGCCATTGTAATTCAATATAGTTACGTTTTGTTTCTATAAAAAGGCTCTGTCTATCCTGTAGTCATCCCGGACCCAGCTCAGACGATGAGGGGCTTACTCAAAGATACGTCTATTCTCAGCAATTGGCTATTATTACATGAAAATTACGATAATGATGATTATTATTACTTATTGGTACACGATTTGCCTCGTCAATACAGACTGTTAAGGAATGGAATTCGCTTCCGTCGTCTGTATTCCCTGATAATTACGATCTAGGTCTTCAAAGAAAGAGTGAATAGGCTATTAGCTATATGTAACCAGTGAGCACTATCTTAGGCCCTGGCGACACTTGCTATCAGTAAGACTAGGGCCAAACACTTTTATAATCAAGAAATAAATAAAAAATCCACGCCACGAAACATAGTTAACAACTATTTCCCCATTAAGACTTTTGATTGATAAAAACTGCACACATCGTTTTTTTTTTGAACCTGACTGTGGCTTTATAGGCCGGGCCCAATAAAGCGATAGGAGTGCGCGGTTGGAGAGTAGCCTGGGGAAAATCCAGGGAGAAACCTCCGGCACGACCACGCGTGTGGTTTGGAACACTGGAATACTCTAAAAGTTTGCGCTCCAGTGAGATTGGTTGAGCGGTTTCAACCGAATCTGAGGTGTGAGTGGAATCGAGCTACTTGGAGTTTTGTCGCAGGTTCACTAAACTGCACTCATCGGTTCATCCATTAGGAAGCTACGATGCCACAGCCAGACACACATATATGTACACAGCTACAACTTATAACACCCCTCTTAAGCGTTACGCATCGGGGGTTAAAATTTAAAAAAATGGCCGTATATTGGTGAAGACATTTTTTAAATCTGATTAGTATGTAGGTATGTGTCGGCGACTTTTACCTTGATGTAGTCACGACACATTCACGACACGGGGGGTGAATCGAAATTTAAATTACGTATTCTAATCAGATATCAATGCGTTTTGCGTGCTCTCTTCCATGTAGTTACTACCGTGGCCGAAAGACCGCGAAACACATAATATCAAATTGAACTGAATATTTAAGAGATAATAATATATACAATATACAAATTACTACAACTAAACTAAACATACCTTAATCCATGTATGGAGACTGAATTTTCGGGCGGAAGCGACTCGCCAGTGACATGAAATCGGCAAAAACACATAGTATAATAGGTAAGGTAATGGTAGTTGACATCTATTGATCACCTCTTCTATTATGTCATAAAATTGAAAGTGTCATGTATTGGGTTAATCGACCACTAGGACATTTACCTAATCAAAAAACCGGGCTAGTGCGAGTCGAACTCGTCCGCCGAGGGTTTCGTACAATTTTGTAGGTACATATGCATACCGTTGGTTAACCCCGATGGTGATTTATGTACCTACTTTAAAAAAAGACTATATTATTTATAATTTAATTACAAATGCATAGTTTTCAGATGCTTCCCTGAACTTGTAGTATACCAAATTTCATAGTTCTAGGGCAACGGAAAGTACCCTATAAATTTTCATTTCCTTGAGTGTCGAAATATACCTACGTTATTTGTGGCATAAACGGCCGTACCTTATTACGCTAACTTAGAAGTTTGATTTTTTCACAGTTTCAAGGAACTGTAGATTGTATAGGTTAAAAACTTAAGAAAATAACCTGTTGCATGTAGGAGTGGACTGTTGCAGGAATTTACGTTACAAAATTTAAATATGTATTGTCTATTCGAATACGCCACAACTGTATGGTGGTCATTTTTTCAAGTTTTCACCTATATATGGTTTTAATTTGAACTCGATACCTCCACGTTTTCTCGTGATAAAAGGTCTTGACAGACAGACAGGCAGACGGACAACAAAGTGATCCAATAAAGGTTCTATTTTACTTTTGAGGTATGGAACCCTAAAAATCAAATTGGGCCGAAACTAATTAAAATTTTCACTTTGACATATACATTTGTGAGAATGGGATAAAGAACATTTTCGCTAACAGAAGTTTGTTAAGTTTTACGAATAATGGGGTTATATCATAAAACCCTGTGACAGTGTGTTCCCGCCCTAACATGCGCACGAGTCCTGATTCTATTCCGGCGATAACGATTCGTTTTATTACGTCAACGGCAATTGACGGGTTTTATCGTTTTATACGAGATACGAGCGTATTGTCTGACAGACATACATCTACATTATATCTATTCGAATAGAAGGAGTGCCACCCAGGCTCTGTCTGTTTTTTAATACCACGTCAGTGGCAAACAAGCGTATAACCCGCCTGCTGGTGAGCAGACACTGATAGTGACAAATGGTAAGCGCATCGAACACAACACACTTCAATTCAGTTCCCATAATCGAGACTTACCTACGATCGTTTGATGCCGCTCAACTAATCTCACTGGAGCGCAAACTCTTAGAGTATTTCAGTGTTCAAACCGCCCGCGTGATCATGTAGGAGGTATCCCCTGGATTTTCTCCAGGCTACTCTCCGTCCGCGCACTCCTATCGCTTTGTTGGGCCGGTCCATATAGCCGCAGTCAGGTTGAAAAAAACCTACGAGGTACGGTTACTGGAAAAATTCTAATCCGAAACGGATCCCCGAAGCCCAAGTGAGTAACAGTTTAATCGGTTTAACCGAGCAAGATCTAAATTGCAGTCGACTTCATAAAACTAGTGCCGACTTCAAATCTACGCCAACTAGGGATTAGGGGTTAAAGTGGACCCCGAGCTCTTTAGGGCACAACCTGGAAAACCCTAGGAGGATGATGATGCTAATACTAACCCGGCACCACACACATTCCCTGTAGGTTACAAACATTACACATTTGTCCGTACGCGCCCGACAGAAACTTAATAGCTTAATAACACCAAAATAGATAGCCGACAAAGCAAATGAATAGGCACTAAGCCTATAACAATATTCAAATTATGCCTCAACTCGGCTCGAACCTATTACCGGGTGCGAACACGTTGTAATATAAAGATGGTGCCAACGCCTTTCTCGTGGGGAATTAATTTCAAAATAAAAGCAATCATGTTTTAGTCCAGTCAACCAGGTATTGGGACTTAATTGGCGACTGCTGGAGACAGTTGAACAAAGCAACAAGTTACAATAGGGAAATTGACTCAAAATTTGACTTATCCATTAGACTACTCCAAAGAAACAAGGCAAAAAATATGCCTAATGGTGAAAATCCTATTCAAATGTCTCCAAAAATAGCAAAGCTACAATAGTTTTAATATTGCTGGTTAGAGAGAGAAAACGCGACAGATCAGTGACGTCATTGACCACGAGCGCCATAGTAAATGACGACGCTGGTTAGAGAGAGAAAGCGAGACAGATTAGTTGCGAAAGGTGCGTTTTGCGGAAAAGGGACAGATATGCCCCCTCTTAAAACAGAAGACTTATAATTAGGTAATTAGGTATTAATTCTTTTGAGTTACTTTTTTAGGCATTTGATTAAGAAATTGATCCTTTTTCCAGAAATTGCGAACTTATTGATTTTCTTATTTGGTGTCAACATCCCTATTTTACAAGTCTTATCATTCATCATCCTGCTAGCGTTTTCCTAATCCCAAGATTTGGTGTATATTTTACAAAAGCGACCGCCATCTGACCTTCCAACCCAGAGCGAAAAGACCTTGCTGGGATTAGACCGGTTTCCGCACGATGTTTTCCTTCACCAAAAAGCCACTAATAAAATAATTAATCGCCACATAACTTTTTTGAAAAACTCAGTGGTACAATTCGAGGTTCGAACCCGCGATCACCAAGATCTACTAATATTATAAATGCGAGAGATTGGATGGTTCAGATTCAGATTCAGATTCATTTATTTCATAGATGTAAATTACAATATAAATTTGCATTCATGATGATGCTTAGATGATGATGATGTTTAGATGTTTGGACGTTTGTTACTTAATCACGCAGAAACGGCTAAACGGATTATTTTGAACTTATTATACAAAGAGTCTATAGACTCTATAGTGTGGATTAACATTATAGGATACTTTCTACCTTAAAAATCATCCCTCATAGGTATGAAGTAGGGAGTGGAAGTTTACGCGGGCGAAGTCGCGGACAAAAGCTGGTTGATATAATTTTACAAGTCCTCACTGACAATTATATACTCCTCAGTAAATCGTTTGACATGCGCATAACCAATAATAACTGGCTTGTTGACCAGTATAGCCGGTGGTATAGTCTTGTGAAATGGTAACTTTTTAAAATATTCATTTATATCTGCCTAACGAGAATTGTCTCACTTTATTAGGCAATATTTTATATCGCGACTGTAGTGGTATACAGCGTTCGTCCCTCTCGTACATACTTGCTAGTAAGGGATGAATGTCAGACAAAAGATCATGCTGGGTAGGCGGGTAATATTTGATCAAGCTAGCTCAACTTATTGTTGCTAAATTATTACGCGCGTTTAAGCGATTCCTTTCTCACTCGCATTGTGCGAATTAAAAAGAGAAGGGTAGTTCTTGCCTTGAGTCGCGTCACATCGTTGGTTGTGCTAGCGCCACTGATAAAGTGGTCTAAAATGATCTCGAAGGCCTCGTTGATTGGGGTATCCAGTTATGAACTATATTCCGGTTTTCAGATCGTGATCGATTTTAGATGCCCGAGTTGATTGTAAACATAAATATGGACCCTATCTTTTTAAAGCAGGATAAAACGGAAAATAACAATTTTTTAATTGTAATTTAGCCCTTTGTACCCAGTTTAAAGGTGTTTATTAGTAATAATGTTGCATAACATACATTCACTAGAATGAGGAGGATTTTTAATAAGTAAACGCATAAATAGAAACTACATTGCAAAAATTTCATTATGTTACAAAAATTATATGTATATTATATTGAAAACATTGTAAATGCTGAAGTAAGAATATGAGACAAACTCGTAATTACAAGTATTTTTTTAATTGTCAGCCGATAATTCTGATAGCTTGCAGCGTTACCTCAGCATAACCAATATAGTCTGACCTACATTTGCACATGTTTGTTACACAACCAGGGCTCAAGTTATATTACTAATTTAAGTGAAATTGAACTAAGTACATACAGTTTAAACTTCATACAATGACGGGAAGCAATCAAAATTCCCCTTTCGATTGACTTAAAGTGGTCAGTAATTCACAGACACGTTGAAAAAACTCGAGCACATGTAAATATTTTGTGTGTTCCGTATATGTAGTTTTATTGGCGAAAAGCTTGTTACACTGAATGCATCTTTCTCATTCATTTCATAGCACCATCAATTACAATGTTACTAAAAAAATCAGATATAATACTAGTTTACGACACAGATTTGTCCCGCAACTTTGCCCGCTTTATGCCGTTAGTTGCAAACTTTCAGCACATTATTAATAGGTAGGTACATGAGATGTTTTTGATTTTCGAATTCAGAAGTGTCCTATGGCCTTTCTACGGGACTCAAACTATTTTTAACCTGACTTTGGATTTATAGTCGGCCCTAAAAAAAACCATAGGAGAGATAGCGCAGTTGAAGAGTAATCCTGGGGGAAATCCAGGGGAACCTCCGACATGACCACGCGGGCCTTACTTCCATTGGCATCAATTTTCACCCAGACAATGCTTGTTCAGTGAGCATCGGAACTGTTTATTTGAAAAGGTCAAAAACTCTTATTACCTTTTATTAAAGACTATTTAAAATACATCTGTATAATACTGACTCTAAGACCAACAAGTACCTTTCACACTATAGGTATCTAGAAACGGAACCCTAAAATCTTACACCACAATAAAACCACACTTCCTCCGAACCCGATATCATCTCGGCGGCTCACTTTGATGCTATCCCTCTCGCCAGTTAGCCCTCTCGGTCTCAAGTTGATCACAACTCGTCTCGATTCATGACACTCGTGTCTAGTGTATCTTGACACCAAGATTCTTTTTTTTTTACCACAGCACAGCGCCGTCGGTTCCACGCCAACGACGGATATATCCGTCAGACCGCGTGCGATATCAACCTACATGCATTTATATAGGGTTCGACTCCGCGTTTGGCATTCCCATGTCATGGCGTGTGAGTGACAGCTTTTGTATTTGACATAGAGTTGAAAAGGTTAATACCCCAACGGTGATCAATTGATATTTAACAGTGGCTTTTCAGTGAAGGAAAACATCGTGAGGAAACCGATCCAATCCTAATAAGGTCTAGTTTTTCCTCTGGGAAGGTCAGATGGCAGTTGCTTTCGTAAAATTAGTTCCTACGCCAAACATTACCCGATCTTCTCTAGTAGGGATGTCCAAATGTGAGCGGGGTGACATTCCACTATATCTTAGTCCTATAACTATAACTAAATAAGGTCAGGTTTACACTGGTTGGCAATGGCAATATGTTAGTAAGCATTATGAATACCATCAGGATCATCTTCTGTCCTTCTCGCACCTATAGTGTTCTTTGTCGGCGTCCCTTTCAGGATGTAAAGTCAATTTGATATGATGGCAGATAAAAATGACGTGGCGATATGTTAGTTTTGGACGAGGCAGGAATGGTAACGAGGATTTTGACACGCCCCGCGTTTTACTAATGATCGTTGTATGTATGAGGCAGGATGACATGATGTCATGTTAATGTCATTTGAGAGAGCGGCTAAGTGATAATGCTTACATATTTCAATATATTATATACGTACTATATACAATCAACAAAAGTAAAAAATATATATATCTTAATAAGCAGAACTTACGTAAAAACTTGGAAAACTTCAAACTTTAACCTATTTATTATTGTTGTAAAAAAATATGTTAAAACCGAGAAAAAGGAATCAGTTCGACCACAATAAATGGTTATTAATCATATTTTCCTACAAACTTCATACCAATCCCGCGTTTTTGATATTTCCTAAATAGTTGCTTATTTGCCTATTCGTAAAATACCGTATTGAAGTAACTTATAGCGGCCCTCGTCTGCACCCCTGTACTCCGAATTTCGTATCGTGCCGTCCCTTTCACCTTCGTGTTATACACTATATGAGTGAAAGGGACGGCACCATAAGAAGTTCGAAGTAGTCCCTCTGATCAGGGTCTCTACAGCGGGGTAATCACGTAACTTATTTACTACCGTTAGGCAGATTTTAATGTCAAATTTTAATTGTCAGCTCATACATTTATACTTAAAAATTGACATTAAAATCTATCTAACGGTAGTACATAAAGTTACGTGATTCGCCTGCTGGTCGCATTTATCAACCGATTCTCGCGATATTTCGTGAGCAGGTTCGATATTAGGTATGCATAATATTCAAACTGGTGGAGCCATGGGGGTTGAAAACCTAAAAATATTAGAGTTGCAACGGATACTGGTTTGGCCGGATATCTGGTGTCCAGCCGCCGGAGTATTGGCTAAAATGAAGAAAATTCGCTGAGCAGGTGTACGACAGTTTGTGCAGGTTGCAACTTGTTACTCGCTGTAGTCAGTTTCCGATATAGAAATGCGCATAGTTCAAACGCAATACGCATTCAATTGCGGTACCTAATATTTTGTCGCGAGTTACTCACTGTTTTCGACTACTTTTATGACTGTTTAAAGTAATGTCGAAAACTAAACTGAGTTTAATTATTGATTACTCTTGAGTTAATTATTCACTCACCCTTATTTTCCTTTGCGATTTTCTATGCGATATCATATTATCCGGTATCCGATCAGATACTACGAATAGTAATTCGGTATTCGGCCGGGCCGGATACGGATAGTGGCCGGATATCCGTTGCATCTCTAAAAATATATATCGTGACATAATAACTATCTATTACGAGGTCACAAAGCTACTACCTGGTTATAAATTTACCAAATTATCGTAATTATCTAATTGGATATCAAAACATAAGTCATTTTCGCCCTTATAACTATATCAAGCCAAGATCCTCTGGTCACTGAGAAAAAACACGTTATAACTTTGCGGGTCAACTTCACTTCCGTAGATAAGTGAAAATACCCAATTGCCAAATACAATATCTTATCAAGGGGCACGGTAGTGCAACCAAGTTCGTACGATAAACTAATTACTAATAAAGAACTTTGTTAATGATATCGTGGTACTTAAAGAAGTACATGTTTCATTCATGATACGGAAGTAGGTTACGTACGGTGTGTCCGGTCCAAGTACTTAATAGCCACGGAATAACTTAAACATATAATTATGATAGCTGATTAGCAGTATTTTCATATGTTTTGTTTATTAGTAAATCCAAAATAATGTTTTTACTGTTTATCCTTACTATTGGTTTATTGTGGGCCTGGGTCATACACGGATTTAGGTTCGCGTCTTTTCTGTGGACATACCAACAGTTAAGGGCTACAAAGCTTAATTTTGGATTTGACCAGTAACCCGCATAAACAGTGTCTCCGTTTTTATAAATACCTGTAATAAAAAAAGAAAAAAAAACATAGCTAAAACATGCACATAAGACTTGGCAGCTCTTAAAATTCTTTGTTTATACCCAAAGAGTCTGGAAATTCCTGGAAAAACATGTCTTTGAAGAATTTCCAATTTATTCAGCTCGCAATTTGTTTTATCTTCTCTGTATGCATGGTGTGCCTCCCTAGGTAGATATTTTTTTTGCATAAGTGGTCCACAGGAGCAGAGTATGTAGATGGCAGTGTCCTCCGACTCCTGACTAACTGATGCTTTTTTCTGATGTTTAATACCGTCATAGTAGTGTTACTTACGCCATTTCGAGAATAACGTTGCTACCGGAAACTATGACTGGTGACCTTACACACACATGCATAATCACCCAAATTAACTTGTGCTAATTACATTGGAAACGATACACGTGTATGCACTTTCTACTTCACACCTCTTTAATAAAATTTGTGTTTGATTTGCGGGTAATAAATGATGCTTCAGCTGTTATAGTTAGGTACCTACGATACGATGGCTGCTAAATGTGTATTTATTATTATTATGTATTTTAAACTTTATTGCACAAATAATAAGTACAAAGGGCGTAATTAATGCCATAGTTTATAAACCGGATCAGTGCGAGTCGGACTCACGCACGAAGAGTTCCGTACCATTATCTATAAAATCGGCAATGAAATCACTTTTGTTGTATTGGAGCCCTTAGATATTTATTTTATTCTGTTTTTTAGTATTTTTGTTGTTATAGCGGCAACAGAAATACTAAATCTGTGAAAATTTCAACTATCTAACTATCACGGTTCATGAGATACAGCCTTGTGACAGACGGACGGACGGACAGCGGAGTCTTGGTAATTGGGTTCCGTTTTACCCTTTGGAGCCCTAATAATCACAATGTTTATTTTGAAAATTTTCCTCCGAACGGTTTCATATTATAAGATATGAACCCTTTATAAATTCAAGTCATAAGCTTATAAATGACAATGCTGCTTAAATACCTAGTATATAGTAATACCTACTTGTATTGGTATTGGTGCATCACCAAAATTAGGAGTTTAGGACTCATAACTTAAAATGTATTCACAGCAACTATTGAACTAAATATTTATAACCAAATTTTTCTTTTAAAGTTCGAAAAGTTGGTGAATTCAGGAATAAGAGGTTTGTTTAAATTTGGTAATTGAAATGTTCAGGAAATTTATTAATAAAGAGAATATAACGATATCAGAAGGGGTCGTAGTCAAAACCTGCTAATAAGTGACACAGTCTAGTCGAACTCATAAATACCTGGACACTACAGTTCGCTGCAGATAAGGAGTCAATCCTGACACCTGTCATTTCCAAACACTTTATAAACTAAAAGTGACTTTTAGGTTATAAAATGTATGTCAATGACAGGTGTCACGATTGAATTTTTATCTGCAGGTGCCTGTATGTCACTTTGTCGTTTTCATACGTTGAAAATTTAGTGACGACGTGAAAGCGACTAGGTTCAGAGGTGAGGCCCCTTGTGAGACCCCAACTGCAATATGCTGCCAAAATGAAACCCCAACATCGAAACTAAAAACTAGGTCAACAATGGTCGATTAAAGGTTCACTAAACTCGCTCTTTTGCACAGTTACGTCATTATCGCCCAACGCCCATGCCAAACAATTTGGCACGAAACCCCGTGTTCTATGAAATTGTTTAAAATTAATGTTTCCATCGTGCCAACACACACGTCGTATCTACATATGAGTTCCATATTGAAATACGTCCTTTTGATGTTAAGTGGGGCATCAGTTATTTTCTCTACCGTGCCAAGACAAATGTCGTATCTACATATGAGTTCCTTGTGAGATACGCGTTTTTAAAATTGACTGGAGCATCTGCAGCTATTTGCGAGCTTATATGAGTCAATGGCAGGATATAAACGACAAACAAATGAATTATTTTCATCACTCTTGACCTAAATAACGTAAACGTAGTTGAGGACTGGATTCATGCAATCTTTATTGCGAAAAGACGTACGTCTTTGTAGTACTTAATGGCAATCGCGCGAGTGATATTTTTAACGTTTCCAACCCTCAATGGCTGCACCATTTTGAATATTTTCAAAATCTGAATTAATTAAAACTTCATTTACTTACTTAATTATACAACACCATTTTTTTGTACCTGACTGCTGACTGACCTGAAGAAAATCCAGGGGAAACCTGCAACACGAGCACGCAGCCGGCTTAAACACTGGAATACTCTAAAAATTTGCACTTCAGTGAGATTGATTAAGCGGCTTCAACCTAATCTGAGGTGTGAGTGGAATCGAGCTGTTGATGGGAGTTTTGTCGTTGGTTCACTAAACTTCGCCTAGCTGAGAAGAGTCCAGCAAGAAACTCAGCTAGGCCCGAATTGGGTCGGACTGACTCAACCCGGTATGCGGCGGTACCGAGACGAATAGGGACTATGTGTCTGTGTTGTCGCAGTGAACGTTTCCTCCGGCGGGAATCGGAATCCGAGATGCCTCACAAGAGCTTAGATATCTACTAGGTACCCATCACAAACTAAATTCCTTAAATCCCATTTTCTAACTCTTATTCAAAATATATTCTCAGTGTGTATAATATACCGATTTATGTCTAGCAACATTTGTTGTGCTACGAATTCCAAACCATAAAACAGTCGAGAGCTGCCATAAAAAGAAAAGATTAATCTAAGGCCATTTTTTAAGATGCTTCCGTGTTGCAGAGAATTCATTCAGCCAATAACATTATGTTTCGGCCGTAAATAAGTTGGCCGATACTTTTGAATAGGGAGGGAGTTTTAGATAGTAGAAATTATGGTTTAGTGACTAGAAACTAGGAATATGGCAACTAAGTTTAAGTTGACTTGAGATTTAATAGAACAATAAATATTTAGAATTTACGCTGTCAAGCTTTTCATAGCGCTTCGCAATTTCCTCCACATACGGGGAAACGCATGGTATCGGCTACGCGTTTACGAGCAGAGCACCCGATAGGCAGGTTCCTGACAGTGAACTAAGAAAATAAGTGAATTATCTCAAAAAATATATACATATGGGCGAGAAATTAAAAAAGTACCTAGAAATTTTATTAACATATACTGACAATCAGAGAAGTCTGATTAAATTGAAAGGAGACCATCTCTAAGGTATAACCTTTTAAAGATCATAAATAATACAACCTTATCGAGAACCTACTCCTTTATTCTTAATTCGATCAAATTATACTGTGAACACAATTATATAAAAGCAACTGGAATAACCCGAACAACAGTTATTAATAAATATTACTTAATCAGTTCTTTTATATCATACGAATACCGGGAACCTTTCAATTATGGCCGACAAATTATCCCTGGTCTTTAGGCCGTGGTTGTGGATAAGCGAAGTGTTAGACGGCGCAGAGTTATACACACACAGTTGAAAATACAAAAGTCGTTTCTCCTGTGGTCAATATTTAGCGACTTAAGGTAAACGTCCCTGTGTTCGACAATGACCCAATAAATGGCACTTTCAATCTTATGTGATGATGAGAGATTATATTAATAGGTGTCATCTCATCTATTGGGCAATAAGGTGTCGAGGACGTTTACCTTATTTGCATGTAGGTAGTTTATGTTTTGACAATAGATTTACAGAAACAGAGACTTCGATTATGAGGCCATCCAAAATATAGTCTTTATAGCTTTTTAAGTTTAGTTATGTCTAAAGAAAAGACGCAAGCCTAAATTAGTGACCTATGTACACAATCGCCCCGCTGCCCGCTGGCCATCAGACCACGGCCTTAGTCACCGACAAAGCTGACCCATTCCCATTACGCAAGAAAGTGGGCCGGTCGGGTATAATGCGTCGAAAATAAATCCGATGCATTTTATGCGTTTGCGGCAAAGCAGTGAAGAATACGTGACTGCATATCAGAAATAGGACAGGCAGAGAACATGACGCTGTTATTAGAAGAGTAAGGGTAAATACTACAATACAATACAATATAAATAGTCTTTATTGCACACCTCAGAAAAAAAGAACACAGTACATTAGGCTTAAATTATAGAGGTTAAAAAACAACAGTCGGTCTTATCGCTAAAGACTACCTACCAAATAGGGATGTTGACTCAAAATTTTACTACTCCATAAGACTACTCCGAAAGAAACAAGGCAAAAATATGTGCCAAATGGTGAAAATCCTATTCAAATATTTAAAAAAATGACGAAGCTACAACCATTTCAATGTTGCTGGTTAGAGAAAGAAAGCGAGACAGATTAGTGCGAAAGGTGCGTTTTGTGGAAAAGGGACATAGTATGCCCCCTCTAAAAACTCTGAAGACTTATAATTATGTTATTATTTATTCTTTTGAGTTACTTTTTTCGCCATTTGATTAGGAATTTGATCCCTTTTCGAGAAAATTTGAACTTATTGATTTTCTTATTTGGTGTCCCTATTTACGCGTGAGGCCTGAGGGGCTACCGCGCACGGCATTCGAAATTTTCCCTCTCTGTCGCACTTGCAAGTTTGCACATAAGTGAGACAGAGAGGGAAAACTTCGTTTGTGGTTCGCGGTAGCCCCTCTGGTTTTAAAGCGATCCGTCACGAAATGTCAGATCAAACTTCGGTAACTCAGTACATTTTTTGACATAAGTTATCGACATATAATATGGTCTTACGGATCTTTATAAAACCGAGCCTAAGTAAGGTACGTCAGAATGCTTGACAGTTTAATACCCAATAAGTTGACACGTATTACCTATAATCACGTATTACACAAAGGATTTGCTAGCGTCCGTAGGCTTCCGTAGCTATACCCACTCTCGTATAAAAAATAATGCAAAGTTTTTAATTTCGTCACAAAATATTTAAAATAGGTCAATTTTAACCCTTTCTAACGTTTCTAATGCCGGATGCGCGGGCGACGAATTTACGGAACATTAACTGCAGAGGGGACTCGTTACCAAGTGTGGACACCAGTGGTAAGGTGACCATGAGGCCGTTTAATTATTTTGAGGACAGTCTCGTGCTTGAGCTTCTGAGCGAACCCTTTTTGTAAACAGAATTGTCAAGAATGGTAACAATTCTATTCTAATACTGCAACATAACCGAAAACTGACATTATCAAACATGCGACAACAGATTCCAGCCTAGAATAAATAGCATGATTGCGTTTATGTCGAATATAAAGCATTCGTCCCTGTTGCACTTACAATCGGACTCATACGTATCTTAACACTTTGGTTCTTTGTCGCTTTCACCCTGCAGCAATTTGGTTTGACAGTTTAAACATGAAGTTAAAGCGACAAAGTACAAAGCTGTTAATGGTACAAAGCTATCTTTGGGGTGAAGAGGTCATTGGGGAGACCTTTGCAAATTAGTTTAAGGGCCTGTCTGTTTCTTGCTTTCGTGTATAGAAGTTATTTATTTATTTAAGCTTTGTTACACAAAAAAAATTAGTGCAAATGGTGGACTTAATCCCCCAAGGTATTTTCTATCCGTCAACCATATTATAAATAGGGCCAAACAGAAACTTGCATTGTTAATTTTTCCAAAACTCGTGGTTTTTATATAATGACCCGCGAGTAATTTGCCCACGTTTAATGGAATATTAACTTCGGACAACGGCAGCGGAGCACGAAGTATTTGTTTATGGTCGTTCTTATTTGAAAATAATAGAGCTATTACTGTACTAGTGTTATTTTGTCGGCCGCCTAAATCAATTTGTTACACCTATTTCCCTCGATTGTGGTATTTGTGGTCGTGATTATGAAATATTAAAATATGCGTTTAGTTTAATGCTTATAATTTTAACCAATGGCGAATTTTAAAAATGTCTGTTCTGCCGCATGTTGTGTTAGCACAATACGTGTCGCACGTGATTCAGCGAGTCCTATCTCTGTTTTAGAAAGAAAACGGTAGATTTTCATGTCTCGCGTTGCTGCTACGAGTACCTGCCTGAGCCCAGTTTCATCTGCTCTATATCTATATAGAGTATCTGACGATCGCGGTCGATTCCACATTTAACATTATTTAATACTGTCTAAGCCGACGGACGTCTATTTTAAAGTTTACATAATATTGCTTACGTGATATATCTATCCAGCTACATACTTATCCGACGTAAAATATGCGTGTATCAATGCAATTAGATTTATTAAAAGGCAGCTTTATAGGCTAATGTGTTAATGGTACGACCGACTTAGCAGAATTAGGTCTCGGCTCATAAATACAAAGCTATTTGCTTAGCTTATTGATGTTCTAGATACCGTGAAAAACGGCTGCTAATTTATTGTGTGGGACTGTTTTTACGGCTGATATACCTGGAATGGGTCAGTCCGAATGTCGAATAAATAGCGGGGGCCCACGAGGATTGCGTGTAGTTTAAACTGAACGGTTCGAATGCGAGTTTTTATCACGACCCCGATAGAAAGTCGCATTTTCGATGTGGGTTTGAATCCAGGTTTATGCCGATGAGCTGGGTACTGGCTATTCCGGGCTACTTAGCCCTTCTATCACTGCTGCTATTGCTGCTCTATTGTGATCTCTCCAAAGAGTTCAAAGAGCTAGTTCGCATGCACATATTTATTTTTGTTGATATTTTGGTATTATTCTAATCTAACGGAATGTCTAGGTTATAAAGAAACCTACATACAGTGTAGAGATTCGCCAATGCTTGATTTATAATTTATGTGAAGTCGCTAAGGAACGATCTCATCCGGACAACACAATGTGGCTTATTGTATTGTCCGATACAGAACGCTTCTCAGCGATAAGTCAGCCTGTTATCAACCGTGGTGCCGCTTAAATGTATTATATATATATTTTTTCTGGTGATTAAACAAACAATAAATTTATTCAAAAAGATTCGATTGATTCGTCAAGGTAAAGCATAATAATTACTTAGTGTCAGTAGGATTCATATTATAAATATAAGCACGATGTACATATTGACCTGGGTTGGTCTATACAGAAGCTAGAAGCTAACATAGCCAGAAATAAGTAAGTTTTCGAAAGGACATCCGAGATTCTCTAACACACTTTTTCTATTTTTACCTACTGTACAATTTAGTGTCGCTATTCCTGTAGCTTTCAATGCAATACGTGGTTAGTATCGTGTTCTTGGCAATGACTAAACGTATGTCATAATGCAAGTATTCATTTGGCGCAGCCGAAAATGTGTGCCAATTTCCCGGGCAGCTAAAAATCTAATTTACTCACTTTCTTTAGTGCAACAAGGTACAGTATTGGGCACATACAAATAACTGTCAAGTTTATAAATATCAGGACTTCCACAGACTAATTGCGTAACTTTTGAAGGTGACATCGGTCAGCCAGCGTCTATGTGACATTACGAGTATGGCAATGGTAATGTGAAAAACCTGTCATTGACGCTGTGCTTGACGGTGAACCGACAATTGACACTTTAAATCTTATGTCAGATTAAGAGAGGTGAACAGTAGGTGTCAATTATTGGGTATTAAGGTAAAAAACCATTCGAATTTTCACGTCAATTTTAGTCTGTATCAGCTTAGTCGTACTGTTGAGTAAAGGCCTCATTTTCACTCCAGTTTGCCCTGTTTTGAGCTAGTCTTATCCACGACTTCCCTGCCGAGTGCCAAATGTCATCGCACCAATGCGCTGGTCGCCTTCCTACGGATACACTACAGTGCAAACACCAAAGATGATATAGTCACATAAATAAAAGTTGATAAAAAATATTACAGTTACGCTTCGATATCTGAAGCACTATCTAAACATACTCAAAGTTATACCGTGCATCCTACAGTAAGTAAATTTAGAAAAAAACTTTAGCAGTCCATTATCATAATATTTACGTTGTGTAAATTTGTTTACAGTGAATATTCCCATACACGCTAGGGCATTGACTCTGTCTAGATTCTGGCTAATTTTGTATACTTTATACGGTTTTAGAAGCCATTATTTAAATAGGAGTCTGGATTCGAATTTTGGAATAATATCGCGTTCGATTATCAAAAATTGTTCAAGACTTTTTATAACAACTTATAACAACCCCGAAAAGTAGGAAAATGGTTGTAATTTGTTATTTATAAAGCTCGAAGACTTTCCATTCTCTTTAGGCAGGCTTATTCTTACGAATAGGAAATTATTAATTAATTTGGGTCTTAAAATCTAACCTGAAAGTAATGCTGGAACCACTACAACCATATTAATTATCCCTTCTATTACTTAACTATGCTTTATAACGTCTAGTAATCGACTAATAAACGTGTAATTGACATAAAACCCATAATTTTGTACCAATTTGTTCAAACTTGACCCCATAAAGAGGTCACACCCAGTGGGCCGTAACGCCATGTGTAGACAAAAACGGTAACCATGGATGAAATAACGATAAAAATATATTGAAAACATGTGTCGCCATTTATTTTTATATTTTGTCCACTGTGCTCCGATATTTGGCTAGCTTTTTGTAGATACACGCGTCTAAGATATGTATTTTATGATGATGTATAAATATAAATTTTACCATGATTATGCTAATTATTTACCGGCTATTGTTGTGGTAACTTTTTTTACTTGCAAACATTTATCTTATTGATGACAAATTACAAAATTAATAATTCATTTATTCTAGTAACTATATTTATTTATTACTGAGGCATACCTATATCGATCTGCAAAGATTTAGTTTACCTTTTTCGTAAAAGCCTTTATAATTTTTAATTTGACTCGTAATCTGCATAAACGACGGGCGTCTACGTTTCTATAAATCTATGTAGTTAAGTACAAACATAACTTAGGTACATGCGCAGAAGCCATGACTATTGCCCACAGGAGCGACTATTGTTTTTTCAACTGTGTATGACCCCACTACCTAAATATATTATATTATGTAGAGTAGAATAGAATAGAATAGAATAGAAATGTATTTATTTAGCACACGTTATTAAAAAAGTATACAATTTAATTGTAAAACAACTTGTAGGTACATCTTATGTGCTAAATAGTAAAAATTTAGTAAATCTACGTTCTTCATTTTCTTTTGTTGTACATAAAAACAAAAGAATCGTTGTACTGCAAAATTAATACAGTAAAACTCTAATTAATTAATGGTTAAGATTTATTATTAGATAAGACTTAACAGCGCTATTTGGTAATTTATTAATGATAATTATAGTACATAGTATTTGATTATAATTAACAATTGAATATGTTTTTTGTTGATATCTTCTTTTAAACTACTGATGCGTTATTGTCACAGGTATTTCAATTATAGTATTAAAAAAAAAGTATTTACCCATCATATAAAGACATAACGATGATAATATTTTAACTATAACCCAAGTAATGTTATCTGATTCTTCATAAATAATATTACGTTTAAGAAACATTTTTATACCTACGTAATATTTTTTATATGCACATTGTTAAATTAATTTGAAATTAAAAACTCTATCTAAGGCAGTTCTTTGTTTAAGGTTTATCTGTAGGTAATAAAAATAATAAATATATTTTCTTTTATTTTTCAGGTATTGTCCCGCTGATTACCCGAAACCTGGTCACCTTACACTTATTTAACACCATTCGTTACGCATCACGCATCAAGGTGTGGTCACCCAAAATGTATGGAGTATGTCTCAATTT
This sequence comes from Epiblema foenella, assembly GCA_963556455.1. NCBI lineage: Eukaryota > Metazoa > Arthropoda > Insecta > Lepidoptera > Tortricidae > Epiblema > Epiblema foenella. The sequence continues at coordinate 20,200,866 of OY747100.1, forward strand.
TTTCCAAATCAAAGTGCACTAAATGAAACCACATGCATTTTGAATGCGACCGTATCGCTTGTACACTGAGTCTAAAATAAAATGGGATTGGTTATTTAAGTTACTCCTCTGTAGTTTGAGGTTTGTAATATGTATTTAACATTCGGTTTTGGTAAGTATTAACCATTTAACTTTAAAAGAACTGTTTTTGAGTTTGAACATTCTTCTGTAGACTAACATGTGATAATAATGTATAAAAAACATTTTTGAGAAATCTTATACAGTGTCACAGTAGCAGAAAAACTACATTACGTATATGATTATTAGGTATAGGTACACATTATTGCTAAGCCACGGAAATTAAGGCGTCGCCTAACAAGGTAGTTGCGGGGCGAGGCTTTGCCGAGGTCCGCCAACAGCGAAGTTTCTCGCCTCCGTTCCATAGAACCACACTCGTGTTTTAATGCCATTCATTAGGTATGTAGCAATTGTATAAACTACTATTATTTTTTGCTCGAAGCAGAATTTGTTACCGTTTATCGATCTACCATATAAATTAGCCGTCCCCTTTTCACACCCCCTTAAAGGATGATTTTCTAAAAAAAACTACCCTGATGTCCTTCCCGGGGTCTCAAATAATTTCCATAATAGTTTTCATCTCAATAGGTTCATCGGTTTGAGCGTGAATAGGTAACATACAGACAGAATTATAGTTACTCTTACAACTACAGCGACATTCTAAATATTTGGTAGTCCTTTTTAAGGATTCGTCTATGTTAGACATAGATATAGCACAAAACACATGTGTGTGTGTGTGTTTTGTGCTATATCTATGTCTAACCTACTCAATAAAAATAAATGCAATAGATATTTCTTATCACAAAGTTGTGATAAGAAGTATTGATTGCAACAAAACAAACTAAGTATACATGGTCCACAAATTCTAATCAGCAACACAGGTTTCATCAGGTGCGTACAGAAACAAATCAGAGACACCAGAGATGAAAATCCGCAACAGGCTTCGTCAAATCTCGTCCGCCCCGGATCATAGATGGCTTAAAAGTCCCCATAATACAGGCGGCGTTGCCGCGCTGAATACCTTTGTTTCAAATATAAGCAAAGTTAACAGTATAAGTAATAAAAGTTTACATAATGACTCTCGCATCAGCAAACGAAATCGTCGCGATAAACATATAAACATACACCGCTATCAAACTTGTTACGAAAGTGTAACCGATACCTTACAACATTGCTCTTAATTGCTGGTGATAAGAGTGATCTCTGAACCGTTTGAGATTACGCTAAATAGTAAGTTATGTTATATTATGATTAAACTTTGTAACTACCATGCATATTGCCAAGCCCTCTTATTTAGCCCAAAAAAATCAAACCAAATATAACTACAAAGTCTTCAAGAGTGAACAGGCATTTCGAATACAGGTTAGGCTCTTAACAAATGTTGTTATTGTGTATGAGAATATGGCAGTTGATATGTCCGAACATACGTTCGAACAGTTACGCAATTACCATGCGGGATCACATTCCTGTTACGTCATCCCTATCTTTGTCAGACCCTGGCCCTACTTGGGTCATTGTCAATTGTAAAAACAAAAGTTGTCCACCCGGTGGCCAATAGTTAACGGCTTATGTACATATAAGTTATGTTTTTATTACATGGATTTATAGTTATGGACACACCGTTTATGCGGGTTATTAGACCAATCTAAAATTAAGCTTTGTGGCCCTTAATTTTTGATATGTCCACCGAAAAGACTCGAACCTAAATCTGACAATGACCCACTTATAAATACAAATTTCAACTTTAAACTTTTACCTACTGTAAAACGGAAGAACATTTTTCCACTGGGTAAAGCTTCTTATTTCACCATTTGTCCTCATCCAACCACATACTATTAAGGTCGTACATTAAGCCCAGAACAAGGGATATGGGTTCGAATCCGGACATGTGGCGTTGTAATACTACACGCGTTGCGTAAACCCGGTTTTTTATGCGTGTGCCCATTACGCCACGGTACGTCAGACCAGTAGCTGGGTCACGTACATGTCATTGATAGTTCAATACACGAAGAAGGCTCACTTCTACGGAGGTTTTTTAGACAGCCGAGGAGACATATTACTTTACTTAGCTGCTACAATTTATGATAAGTAAATAATATGACCCTGGCAACTGTCATCCCAGAAAAACTTGTTAAACTTTCCATGTAATCAGATTTAAACGAGCACTGTTTATGATTAGAGACAGCTTGTTGCCTCCCACCCTTATTCCCTTAGACATAACACAAAAAGAGAGAGACAAGTTAGTATATACCTGCGGTGACTTTCGTGGCATCGTCGGGATGCCATAGGGTAGCAAATCATACACCATATACACCGAATCCCGTCCCACCTACAGTTAGGAGCAATTACAACGTATTAGTTTGTCGGGAAATTCGATACAAACTGTGCCAATTTTATTTGCTCTTGACATCGAATGACGTCCGACAACGCACCCGCACAGAGTACAGTATATGGGTCAGACACTTTCTGTGTTCATTTCCATCGCTTTATGGCTCGCTCGCTTACTTATCGCTGCGGGCTTTCATAACTAAACATATAGGAAGCATTACAGCATCAGCATATATTATTGTGCCTACAGCAGTAAAACTAAACTTAGATCGCAGCGGAATATTAACTCGCTCATATTTGGGACAGCCGAACCCAACTGGGGAAGAACCTCCACCTTACAGAAAATCGTAGTCATAATAACACCACAACTTGCTCTGTTGGTATATGATGTTTTCTTTCTGGTGGAGAGTAACGTCGCCAGAGCTTAGAACGTCACATATAAATACCAATAATATTTCTTGCATAACTTGTACTGAAAATCGCATTTATCAGCCGGGGTTCGAACTCACGACCTCCAGACTGAGAGACGTGCTTTATCACTCGAATACAGTAGATTAATTCAGCACTATTTAAACATAGGAAATACCCAAATTCCCAACCAAACTTTTCGCCGAATCGTGCGTGTCACCTTCATCATATATTCAGAGAACTGTCACTACAAGGTCAAATTATCATCATGCAATAAAGATAGTGTAGTCGACGTTTAAGATGTCTTTACAATTTTACACCTTATTAAATTGTAATAAGACGAAAAATATATACGTATCTCTGACGGGGACACAGAGGCTTTAAATTACTGTGAGTACAGAGGAAGTTTAGTCAGTGATTCAATATGAATCTTCTGCGCTGCAATTTATTTTAGTCAAAAGTTAGTCACTACGGTAATTACCGTTATTCAGATACAGTTAATATTGAAGATTATATTGGGTATATGCACTCAGTGACAAAATAAGCGAACATAACTTTAACGACGAGGGAAAAGAGCATACAGTTGTTTTTGTCAATTTGAGAAGGTACACAGATATATGACTGCAGTTTAGTTAGCTACAGTGGAAAGCAGAAATATGCCTATGGAATGATCGATATTGCGCTGTCAACTATAGATAGGTAACCTTGAAATTAATTGTTCTATGATAGTCTTCATTTTTAAAATTTATTCAAGAGTGAAAGAGGAAAAAGATTAAAAATTGCATTTTATAAATAACTTATTCACATAAGAATACTCGCCTAGCCTCGCTAGATAGTTCGCCGTTGTACAAATATCTATTAGGTATTAAAAAAAATCTACTATGTACCTTGATTTGTGCAATAAAGTGTTTACTACAACTACTACTTAACTCCTCAGTTTGTTTTGTAGATCCTTGGGTTGTCGTCTTAACTTCTTCGCCTTGCTACCACCGTCCGTTCTTGCTTCCATACGTATGTCGGACATATAGCATTCGTAGTTTTCGCATTCGCATACTTTCGAGTAAGGGACGAATATTTATGTCCGATATAAACGCAATCCTGCTAGCTTAGGCCCACGTCCAAAACCGTCCACTTTGTCGAAATATTGGGCTACTGCAGTAGCAGCATAGCTTGGGGGATGCTCTCGTGTCCATTTTATATTTTCATTCCTAATAAAACTCCAAAATAGTTCCAGTTTTAGAAATGTGCGAACCGGCATAGACTTCTGGCAGCTGGCCAGAGACAAAATAGACGTTACATCACTGTAAATGTTTATGGTTAAGCTTGAACGGTTGTCTGTGCGTCAGTTTTAATGACCTTGCTTTATTGGCTCTAGTTAATGGTTAGACGAAACATTTGCTAATTCCGAACATGGGATCTACTTCATTATAACAACAGCTCAGATAGCGTGATCGCGTTTATTTAATTTTTAATTTGGCTAAAATAAGTACGTATCAAATAAAGAAGAGATGATTCAGCGATGTAACGTTCGGGAGGTTGCCATGGAAGGGAACCTCCGAAACGCGACACCCGTCGGCCAGAAGTCAGCACACATGGTCTCTAAAGCGCACGCGGCACACGTACAGTAATTTTAGTCATAGTTTGTAGTTGTGACACATACGGACACATAGATAATGTGAACTCATAGTTCCAACGCCGACTCACACCTGGAATGTGCATGTATATCTCAACATGACTCACCCGCGTTCGTGATATAAAAGTACTGTACCACAAAAGAGCTGAAGTGCACGTTGTGATGCGACCGAAGCTGGAACACCCTCAACGCGTAGCCGAAAAGTCTACCGCGAACAGAAAACGTAGTATCTTCTCTTCTGTCGTGCTTACTCATTCGAGCGACAGATAGGCAGAGGGAGATGCTACGTTTCCGGTTCGCGGTATATTAGGCACTCTTTCCTCTGAGGAACATAGGCGTACTCCGCCACTAAGGCGGACATAAAGCATTCGTCCGTCTCGCTTTTACAAAGTAGCTAGAAATGTACGAATGATATAGGTATAATGTTCAACATAAACGTGAATAACGTGATCATGCTAGCTAAGCTGAGCCACAGGGTGGCCTAGACTCACAATTTTATGTCACATCATGATGTTATTGAAATTTTAACTGGATAGGACCGTTTCATTTTGGGGACATTGGTTAGACTTTATAATTTTCGTATCCTATGTACTTCTACAATTCGAGAGAAGCCACCTGCTCGTTGTCGACCCTTTACTGATTTGAGGATTCGCTGCGTCAACTGCAAGAGACGTATTATCAGACAGGTCCTTCGCCCTGAGCGAAGAAGTGCCGCTGAGCCCTGCCTCCTTTATATTTAAAAAAACGACGGACAGACGGACGCATGAGTGACAGCAATAGGGCTCCTTTTGGACCCTTCGGAAACGGAACCCTTAAACATCTTTAAGAGATCATCAAATCATCTAGTCTAATCAGTACATCTTTTAGTGCACCTAAGGTAAAAATACCTAGGCGAATCTAGAATGAGAAGTTTTAGAACCGACCCAAACCGCCTCAAATTACTTCGCTTCCGTAGCACCGAAATAATTACCTCTACATTAAATAAAGCTATTCTTGATAATAGTTAATAACGTTATTAGTTTTCAAGAGCATTCGTGAGAAAACCAAAAACATTGAAATCTATGCTATTTAATGGTTTCCACTAACCACCATTACCAGTATATCTTAACACCGGGATTCGCAGTTACTAAATACTAGCGTTTTCCCAGTTGTACCCTAGAGCAGCCCAGGGTCCGAGAGATTCACGAAAGCGACTGCCATATAACCTTCAAAAAACTAGTCCTTGTTGTGATTAGATCCGTTTTCACGCAATGTTTTCCTTCACCGAAATGTTAGTTATCAAATTATATTTCATAGATGTATACGTTTTTTAGGGAGGTAGGAACTCTATTGTTGTCACTCTTGTGTCCCTCCGTCCGTCCGTCGTCTGTCACACAGGTTTTACAGCCAAACGGTTGGAGCTACAGTCTTCAAAATTGCACAGTATAGGCATCTTGTTAACTCAAAGCCATACAAAGTATCAAAACTTATTTTTACTTTTTTTTTAAAGGGGGCTCCCATACAGATAAAGGAGAGCGCAAAAAAAAATTGAAACCCCATCGAGTGGAGTTTGCTTGTTTAGAGCTCGTTGAGTAGATACATACTTTTTTTAATAATGTAAAACAAAGGAATGACAAGCCTGTGGTGGCTTTTTTTACAAAATTTTGTTTTGTTTTTTTTAACATGTTTTTAATTTCATGTTAACTTACACATAAACCTCAAATTTGGTGATAATGTTTATTATTATGTATATTTTACGAACAAATAATAACATACTCATACTCATATTCTTTATTGATAATATTGTTAAATATCACTTGTGAAATTGATAAATCAGATTTTTTCATTTCCTTTTTTTGTTATTATTAAACCCATCTTAATTTTGCTGTTTGTTCGGAACCTAAATGTGCAGAGTCCGAAACGCACTTGGCCAGGTGTGGATTGAGCTCCCTGCTGAGGTTTCCCGAGGGACTACAGTATGCGGGTCTTCAAGAAAGAAAGGAGTTTTAAAGGGTCGGTAACGCCCATGTGACACCCCTGGGGCTGCAAGTGTCAATAGGCTGTGGTGACCGCTTACCATAATCAGGCGGGCCGCAAGATTATATTCCACCGAAGTCTTATAAAAAAAATCCAGTTATCCTGAGTGAGGCGTTATGAATAGTTCAGGAGTTGTTTACGGTTCCTATAAATGTTGCTAGTTGCTCCTGGCAGTGGTAAATGGTAACAACGTCATTGGAAGCGGAACTAACAACTGTAACAGCAAACATTTGGAATAGATCGACAACAGTTATTTGATCTGGAGCGATCATAATTAGCAATTCTCCTGGATGGCAACGGTTCGCAAGGTTAAGCAGTATTGGCGGTCAGTTGATGAATTACTTTTATTTAGCGGTAAAACGCTTCCGTGCTTTGAAAAACACATTATGCCATTGATCTCAATTTTTAACGTCTAGTTGACGTAAAGTAGTGACCGAAGTACTGGACACTCCCTCGCACAACGTATCAGCATTGCGTTACTGCGAGGAAATGCCGCCAACATCCTCGATACAGTGCCCCATGGGCATGTTTTAGGAATTAAATTTCATGGGGTCTGCTTATCCTTTTTGCGAATACAGGCGTTAGTTTATGTGTTTACATGGTAATCATTATAATATAGTGTCTAAATAACTGTCTACTCTCAACTACAACTGTATTCGTAAACCCAGATATAGTTTAAATTAAAGACTAACCAGTGGTTTACCTCACCTCACGTTAAGTGACGACCAGACCTAAAATGTACCTCATTGGTTCAACGGCCTAATAACTCTTGCTTTGAAGACACGTAGATCATTATTATCAGAGAAGACAGACGACCGAACCGAGTTCCATTCCTTAGCAGTTAGCTAGAGTCCTCGGACGGTTTGAAAACTTCTAACCTGCTGCCTACTCATTTGACAGAAACAATCCAAACATGAGCTAGTTTATCTTATCCTCTAGTAAAATGATATGAGATTGCAAGCGCTTCCGCAAAAACTAGCGGCTACGCCAATCTTGTGATTAGGTTGCTACCATAAGTAATCAGTTTTGTCCTACGAGTTTGTTCATATCGTAGAACAAAACGTTGTCCTGAGGACCCAGGCTCGTCACCATGCAATCAGGATAACATTAAGATGAGAATTAGGAAATTACTAAAAGCTTCTACCGATAGTAGACGAACGGATATTTCCAGTGAGAAAAGTACCCATTGGAATTATTATTGTAGTCTGTTCAACGCTTCACTTCACCCAAGTCAAACCAATGCGTCAGAACTCCAATTACGTGTTGTTAATACGAATCCTGGCGTCAAGATATGCTAGGTGAGCGGTAAGTTGAACATGGTAAATAGCATAGCCGTTCACACGCAGTAACAACATGGTACCAATTGGAAATAACCTAGACAAACATTTCAAATCGGTTCCCCTTCGTTACACATACCAATTGTATTGTCGGGATATATTGTTTCGCTGAATCATTTATTCGCGTGTCAGAATAGAGCCATCAAGTTTTGAGGAAAATTATGCAATATCGTTATTGTTATCATCTTTTTAGAAATGTTTTAGACTGAAATATACAGAGTGGAAAAAACTTATGGGACCCGAGGGAAACTGCCTAAAATCCTTAAGTTACTAAAAGGAAACTTAAAGAAACCATATGTTTATTTTTTAAAAAGAAACATAACTGTATTCAATGATTTTCAAAAATTTGCTTGTCTCACCCGGAAATGGAACCAGCTAAAATTAAAAAAATCGAATTCAGGCTACTAACACGCGCTATTTTAATCCACTAATCGATACAGGTCAATCTTGAAGATAAAATTTCTCTAACAAACATTGGGCCTTACACTCATCTATTGTACAAGTTATCCATAAAACTGAATATTTAGTACACGAGTTATTAGAAAATTTAAAAAAATTGTAGAAAACCTTTGAATGATTTATTGTTTCTTTTTTTAAATAAAAGATTTTTTTAAGTAAAATAATCTAACATAAGGATTTAAGGTGGTTCCCTTCCAGAGCTCATAATTTTTTTCCACCCTGATTAACAAAAATCTATATAGTCCGCCACTGAGGAGGATGATAATCCTCCTCAATGGCTTTCCAAATCTTTCAGAAATTCTGCTTCTTTGAAACATGTCACCTCAAGCGATACCAGCCAAACAACGAATATTCGAATATTCGAATTATTCGCCACATATATTATTCGAATTCGATGACATCCATTATTCGAATAAAACGAATATTTCGAATAGTGCAGAAATTTGACTGAAATTATTTACCTTCGCGAAAACTATAATAAAATGCCAAGATAAATTATCCTCTACATTAACAACTCCGTAGAAATAATCTTAAATATTAAAAAGAATGTTTAATCAAAGACAAATAGCATATTATTTTTCTTTTCCCTTGCCAAAAACAAACTTTCTAATCTATATATATATTACGCGAGGCCGATTTTTGTACACCCATCAGATCTACAGTTATGGTCCGATTTTAATAAATGATGTGTCATAGATTCGTCTCATGATGGAGAGTTGCATAAAACTTTTAATTTTTCACAATTTTTAGGAAAAAGGACTAAAACATTGATTTTAAAAAACTAATGTGCGCTGACCACGTGACTGGCCGCGTGAGTCGTCACGCGACGTGGCTCCTGTTTTGAATTGACATAACACAGTAAAAAATAAACAATAACTGAACTCAAACCTGTAGTAAGTTCTTCAGCATGAGAAAATATACGTTTTGAGTCGGCGACATATATCCACAACCCCAAGAAAATTAACAAAAACTAAATAAAAGATCTTTTTGCAATGTTTACAACACAGACTGTTTACAATTTACATGAATGACAGACGTATTGTATCGTCATTTAAAAATTCAACGTCAACATTTAATATTATTTTCTTTTATGCCAGTATTAAATTGTCATGACCTTTTTATTTCAATAAAAATTATAATTATGCAAACTCTTCGCATATTCAAAGTTTCGGGAAGCAATAAGAAAATGCGAGCCCCAATGTCACTACAATATCATGGAGTTCCTCCTTACCTGAGGCGCATTGTGGAGCAGGTACTATTGTTTAATTTTAAGAAGATACTGTAAATGTAGATGTTTTTAATTGCAAGGTCATTACATTTTACATTACATACTTTACAATGATTATTTTGTTTTAGTTTCAAAAATATTCGTTTTATTCGAAATATTCGAATATTCGAATATTGGAAATTTAAATATTCGTATTATTCGAATACTAAAATTGGACGAATATTGCAAACCCTACAAACAACACAGTCGTCCTACTAACGCTTTCCCGGTTGTGCCCTAAAGAGCCCGCCGGGGTCCGCTTTGAGAAGTAACCCCAAGATTTGGCGTAGGGCTAGTTTTACGCAAGCGTTTGCAATCTGACTTTCCAACCCAGACGGGATATTATTAAAGACCTTGTTTTGATTCGAACGATTTCATGGCGATGTTTTCGTTGGCCGAAATGCTGTTCTGAATATCAAATCGTATTTCGTACATAAGTTTTTTGAAAAAACCGGTCAAGTGCGTGTCGAAAAAAAAGGAATTTCAATTAAAAAATCTAATTTAGGTATCAAATACTTTGATATTTTGTTGGTAAAATATACGTAATAATTAACATTATTACCAAATTTGAAGACAGTAGCTCCAACCGTTTGGCTGTAAACCCATGTGACAGACGACGGACGGACGGATAGACGCGTGAGTGATAAGAATAGGGTTCCTTTTGGACACTTCGGGTACGGAATCCTAAAAAGGCAGTGGTACGAGCCGGGGTTCGAATCCGCGACGTCCAGATTGAAAGTTGTGTGTCTCATCGCTAAATATTTGATGAAAGTTGTATCAAAGCTATTGTAATCGAGTAACAGAAGCCAGTTTTTGTAAAGAAATTTCCGGCGGATGTACGAAAGGGTTTGACATTGACTGAGTTTACAATAAGCTCCAGAGCGCCATATGGCGAGCTTTCACTGTCAATAAACATACAGACACAGATCACGTTTCCATATATGACGAAAAGCAATCGAGTAATTGATTTCCACGATAGTGATGTTGGTGTACTGTCTATATCGAGAAAGCTAGAGTAAAATTGATAAAAACAAAGTTTGAATGAACGCGGCTACAGTCTGTTTACGTGAATTTATACAAATGTAGCTGGGCTTGCATAAGATTCATTATTTTTTGTTTAAAATTAGGTACCTAAACACATTGTGGTTATTTCACAAAGTGATCGTCAACATTAGATATTTAGGCAAGTAGGTACCGTACCAACTTCCTACCTCACGCGAACTTAATTGGTAATATTTATTAGATACAGAGAACAAATACAAATAATTATTTTACCGTGATCTCGCACGCAGCTCAAGACGGCAATTGAACCCGTGCCTCTGGTTTACTGGACAAGGGCCCTACCACTAGGCTACCCAGACCACTACGTCATCACCGCTATTCTTTGCCTTGCAGTCGCTAGCGAACGCTCTGTATTTCCTTCAAAGCCTGGTCTGGGACTGGGACCCATAAATCTACGTAAACTATCGACTCGACGGCCTGCCTAGACTGGTGAGATAGGAATCACAGAAAGTGCTGGCTGGCCAAATACGGATCGGCGCACTTAAAGTAAAACAGAAATCACCTTGACTGGGTAAGTACAGTCAACTACAAAGAGATGTATCCATTTTATTACCATATGCCATTGTACATGAGGTATACATGGGGCTGACGCTAATATTCTATAAATAAATATTTATTAGGAGGATAATCTTACACAAATCGAACTAACCCGTAGTAAGCTCAATAGGGCTTGGGTTATCCACTGCCGGATTTTCGCCTAGTCTTACAAGGCCCCGGTCTAGGGCCCAGTCAGCCGTAGGAGCCCCAGTGATGGAAATTCCAAGATGGAATTGGTGCCGAGATCGGGGAGCCAAATGTCAAGTGCCTAGAGGACCTGGATTTCATAAGTCCTGGCCTGACTAGACTGATTTTAATACATTCATAGAAAACATGCAAAGCTCAGGAACTAATAATCATGGTTATTAATCAGAAATATTTTGTCCTTAATATTAAAAAATATGTATATATGTTTATATTGTAGCATTTGAGTTCTGTAGTATTATGATACTGTTATTTTATATACATTGTATATTGTTTTGAAAAAATGACACCTCGCCGAGTTTCTTACGCCGGTTCTTCTCGAGGCAGAAGTTTATTTTATGAACCGGTGGTAGTTTTTTGACATTCATAAGTACATGTAACATGCCTAAATTGAAGAATAAATGATTTCATTTCATTTCATTTCATTTCATTACACAAATTTTTACTCTAACCGGGATCCGATCCCAGAACCGTCAGCTTCGTAGGCAGGGTCACTAACAACTAGGCTAAACCGATAGTCAATAATGTTCTTATTGTTTCATATTTTATTTATATTATTCATGCTATTTTTACGTTCCACAGTAACGTGTGCTTAAATTCTTTTGCATGCTATTATTTTTCTGAATTCTCTCCATGTTTTTATTACTAATGTTATTTTTATATTTCATTGTTTTATACGAAACACTTTGATAGTTTTATCACTTTCAATGCTCTTCGTCAGCTTAAAATACACACACAGAATTGCAGTTAGAAAAACCTTCGAGCGATTGTCTATGCCTTTGTAAAGCTTGTAAAAACAGCATGAAAGTCTACATTATTTATACCCTTCCGGCCATAGACTGCATAGAATGCTGGCTGCGAGCCAACGCGGACATCACCGTGCAGAAATAGACTCGATTTTGTAATTGTCGTTGATTAATTAAAATAAGATTGGGTTCTGTGAGGATAATTTATTTGAACCTACTAATTTCTGTCTTTTCCCTTAACTTGTTTATAGGTAAAGGTGATAATTTTTCTTGGGTAATGTAACACGAGTCCAAGATACTACTAAGAGATAGATATAGGCCTTCGGGCGGCTTGATAACTTGGAACAGTCAAGTTGCTCACTCACTTGAGACGTCTAATCCCAATAAAGCCTAGTTACTCCTTGGGTTGGAATGTCAGATGGCAGTCGCTTCCATAAAAACTGTTGCCTACGCCCAATCTTGGGATTAGGCAGCGGACCCCGGGCATCCTTCAGGATGCAAATGTGCTGGGATAGCTCTAGGATGATGATGACTTTAGAGAGAAGATGCTTCAGATTATTTTCTTGCAAGACATTTCCCGGTTACAGGGGAAATATTATGGAAGTAAAAACTATTGCTTGTCACAAAACAGAAATTCAAAGAAGTCGTAAATAAGGTAAGATTAGAAAATCCTCAATTAGCAGTTTTGTCTAAGATGTCTCCAAACATTGTGAAACTCTAGTTTAGCCGGTAAGGTCGCAAACATAAACAAACCTACACATTTCGCATATCACGCTGATTTCACATACTGACATGTAAACAGTGATGTCACTGTACTGAGTATTTAAGGTTCTGTGTTTCATCACTCACTATGTCAAGTTTGTATTTCTCATTTTATGATTAATTGCTATGCACAGAGTATGCTACTCGGCTCGGCTACAGTTGCTTAAATACTTTGCGAGGACTGCGGGGTACGCGAGTTTCAATCTAGATTCTGGAAAATGAAAGTTTATTACGAAACTTTTTACATGACAACACAACCTGAATTGTTAAACGTCATTGTTCTATGAAATATACGAATACATAATAAATATATGATATATGAATACGGTAAGGCGCCATCGTTTTACGGTGGCTGTTCCGAAAACTCGCACGAAGCGTTTTGCTTTCACCTTGATTGTGAGAACCGTCAAGCTGTGGAACTCCTTGCCGGAATCCTTGTTTCCCGTAAACTACAACCTTTTGGTCTTCAAGGCGAGAGTGAATCGGTTTTCTAGGTAAGCGCGTTCCATCCTAGACCACAATATTGCTTACCACCAGGTGATTTGTGGTCAACCGCAAACCTATTTTGAATTAAAAAAAAAACATTTTTGATACTTACGTTTATCCTATAAATTTACTCGTCGCTACTCATTATCTAATACGAGTAAAATAAAATTACGCGCGGACTTATGTCAGGTTAGTTTAAATATTTTTATTTGGCATGTGATATGGTAATCGATTATAATTAAAACACGGGTCAACATTTAGGGTAGGTACTTTTTAACTCATGAATCGGTCTAGTTCACATGTGTCATGCGGAAGAAGTCGCAGGGCATAGAAAGTTTATAATATTAGTTTGTAACGATTTTATTAATTTACTTATATATAGTATATATAAGTAAATTAATAAAATCGTTTTAAATTCTAAATATATTACAAGTGTCAAGATTGCTTTTTGCGTTACACGTCAGGATTACCACACTTTGAATTTTTTAAATTTGCCGCCATTTCTCATTCTCACCTTTCATTTGCCAGACTCTATGAAGATCATGAGTTATTTAGAACCCCGGTTGGTATCAAAATTTATGTACGTATCATTTGATTTTTAACAGTAGCTCTTTGCTGAAAGAAGACATCATGAGAAAAACGGTTTAATCCCGAGGTCTAGTTTTCTCTCTGGGTTGGAAGGTCAGGTGGCAGGCGTTTTCGTAACTTACGCTAAATCTTAGTGCCAAAACGGACTCCAGGTTCGAGTTAAGGTAACTATTAATATTTTCTTATGTACAACTAGCGGCCGCCCGCGACTTCGCCCGCGTAGATTTTAGATGGTAACAAAGATACAAATGAGGTTTATTTGTTTCTGTCAGTTATCTGATGCTATTAATCTTTTGTGAAAAATTAAATGCCCGCCATCTTGGATTTCAATGTCATTTTCGTAATCGGCACCCCGAGGAACCACAAAAATGACACCCATATCGTTTTTTAAGGATCAATTTGAGCGGTTCTTTTCCAATATACCCATAGACGCAACAAAATCTTTAAATTCATCGCCAGACGCTGCTGAAGTATTATTGAAAGGAAATGTAGTGGAATGTACGGAAATCTTTAGTTTCAATTATGTAAATCCTATCATCGTTACCAAAACGTTTAGATCATTGAATCTCAAGAAAACTGAAGATTTTTGGGGGCTGTCTGTCAAAGTATTACATTCCATTATAGAAATAACTGCTCCTTATAAAGCTGATATCTTTAATAGAAGTATTGATACTGGAGTTTTTCCTGACTTGATGAAACATAGTAAAATTATCCCATTATTCAAATCAGGAACGAAATCAGACCCCACAAACTTCAGACCTATTTCAATACAACCGGCATTAATGCCGAAAAATTTTTGAGAACCTTAATCAGCTTCTATCCCATTTCAAAAATGGTCATGAAAAAGTAGAATGACCCAGGTAAGTCTACTCTCAATTTACCCCATTTTCATTGAATCGTTTTACAACCGACATAAAACACGTAAAACAAACAAATCTGTGGTAAAACATTATCGAAAAACAGGCACGTCTCAAATTACATGCGACCAGTTTACGTAAACCCTGATAACTAACACAACTCCTGGCTTCGGAGCTCTTCTTAAACTGGCCAAGTTGATGTCTGTTCTATTTTCAAATTGTAACCGTTGCATTTTCGCGCGGAAATTGGGTTTTTAGGCTGAATGTGCGTTCGATAGGAGGCCACAAAACAAGCGTGGTTTTAGACTTGCCAGGTTTAGGTTTATTACATTCTGCTGAATTTATTAAGTAGCTATAATAGGTTTCCTGTTTCCGATCTATTTTTCTTATTTGGGAGAAAGTGTGTTTTTTGATTGATACCGTTTCGATAGACGAATTGATAGATTATATTGAGCATTGTGGAGAGATAGTAAAAGACTAGCCTCTTGTTTCCTAAAGATAGATTTTTGTCATTTCCTTTTGACAATTCCGCTATAATACCGGCTCATTTTATGGCCCGCCACACATGTTTAGTCGCCGTACGTTTATGAATGAGTCTAAAATGTTTTGTTACGACATTAGTAAGGAATTTAGAACGAGACCGGTTATGTAACTTTTTTACTACTTTTTTGTACTGTTATCAAAAGACCAAGACCTTTACCAGAAGCCTACATACAGAACTTGATGTTTTTGTGCAAATTAGTTAAACTGTATGTACTTAGACTGAACCACATTATTTTTCATTCTATGCCTTATTATAAACGCCTGTATTTTATTTTCAATTTCATTTTATTTTTTGGTTGATTTAGTGACCTCTTTTGAGAAACTATAGGTGATGTTATGTGATAGCATATACGCATATATATATGCCGATAACCCAAAGTATCGGACACACTGGCCGCCTAGCAGGAGAAACGAGTAACTAAGAAGTTTTCCTAGTTTTCTTCACGCTACTGTATTTGTGCATTGTATTCCTTTTCTGGGCATTTTTAAATTACCCTCAAGGGCAAAAAGAAATGGCTAGGCTAGCTATTTATGGAAAATTTTTGCTCTTGCCTAGGTAGGTATATACTAAAATAGGTAACGTTTGTAAGTTTCCATGGAAGGAATAATAATCGGAACTGCTGATCCGATTTAAAAAAATCTTTCACCAGTATTATAGTAGGGACCTTCAGGATGGACATGAACTATATTTTATCTTGCGGCTCCACTTGAGTTCAACGTAAAACGCAGGCGGAGCCGTGCGCGGAGTAACATAAAAAAAAATTCCCTCTTTTTATCCACTCTAATTACTATATCTGTACATTTTATACCAACTCTGGTCGTTTTTAATGTCAAATAAATTGCAGAAGCCACATATTTTTACGACACACGATTTATAGGCCAGCATCGTTCCGGTCGTCGAATTGTCTGGATTTATGGGTCTGCCCTTGAGCCGATTCGCATCGTATCATAGTAACTTGTTTTTTACTTCCCTAACATCAGTTAAATCTTCTAAATTAAAATGAGAATCCGACAACAGAAGTTCGAGGTACGATGCAATACAATACAAATACACACACACACACACACACACACATTTAAAAAGGACACAATGCATAACATATCTTAAGGCAGAGGTAAACAAAAAGCGGTCTTATCGCAAAGAGCGATCTCTCCCAGACAACCTTTGGGTAGATGCATCGTCTTTTTGGTAGAGTATTTGTTTATTTCTGTCTCTAGCATTTTGACTTGACACCGCTAGACACAGTGTATTATTTCATCACATGGGTCAGGAACACTGTGCTTCTAGTTAACGGTTTCTGAAAATAAAAACAGTTTCTATGGAATGAAAACTCTGCGAAGCAATGGACCTGGCCACACTCGTAGATACGAAACACCGTGACGGGACAGCATTTTCTTTTAAATACTTGGTTCATAAACTGCGCTTTTTGTCTTTAATATTGATTCTTTGTCCTACCATTTTTCCCACATACTTGGTGTCTGCTCTCCCAACATGGCGTCTTTTACTATAGTGTACCTTTTGGGTGTTGCTTCCTTGGGGTCCTTATTAACTACAAATTGCCGAATAATTTTGAGTCTGCCGTATTATTTAGACCGCGCGCCCATCTCCAAAACTTGTCAGGTCATATAAACTGATGATATTCTTATTATGTGACCAATGCGTTACCATTTTAGTCACTTTTTCTACGATTGATTATTTTACCTACCTTAAATCTGTAACTATATTCAAGCCGTCGTCTCCCGGCGAAAAAAGTACCTAAACAATAGCATTATTTTGTAATGAGCCCTGGGATCCCAGGGACTGGTAGACGACGGGAAAACAAAAACTACTTTTGAAAGCCCTTTTAAAGCCTAATTCCCTTTTTTTTTTGTTTTTGTTGCATGTGCGGTTACGTTAGCGCGTAATATTAGTACCTATTAGTTAAGTATCATGGCACTACCTGTGAGTTCCTATAATTGGCTATCTGTATCTACTTGATTGTGTAATGTTATATAATAGCTGTTGGATCTCCAAATAAAATAAATGAATAAATAACCACACTTCACATTGAAGAGCGCCTATAATTTGAAACCCATGATGAAATTTATTATGCTCTGTAAATATTTCAACACATAACTTTATTTTGGCAATTGCCGTAGGGGAGTGTGGGAACAGCAAACAATGCTCGTAGGTGGTTATTTGTGTTTACTAAGCACTTTGCCAAATTGTGCAAATGAGGGAACTCGTCATTAAATTACCTACTTTATCGCGTATAATCTCCAGTATAAATTAGCGTTTTGCATGCCTTCTTGTGCATTGTATGATCGGTAGTGGGTTTGGAACACTTTCGAAACTTTAATATCGCCCCGGATTCGAATCCCGGTCACGGCATTTATTTGTGTGATGAGCACTGAGCACGAATAGTTTGTTCCTGAGTCTTGGATGTTTCCCTTGTAGCAATTTAAGTATCTAATCACCAATATAAGTAATGTCTATAGTCGCCAAGTACCGTTAGTAAAATTGTCTACAAATATATTACCTATTTATTATTTTATTCTGTTTATTATTTTCATTAGGTACTCACCTCATGCTCTTATCCCATTCACTTGGAATTTACGATATTTTGATATCGTCTCTTGGAAACTTAATTTATATCTTCCTATTTTAAGCTCAATTATATTTAAATAACTAACGGTAATTTTTATTTACAGGTAATCATCTAATTTGACTAGACCATCGTCAATGAACTGGCCTGTAAGTTTTATATAAGTACACGCTATTCCAGTCCAATAATCTTCAAGTAACAAACCCAGCATGGATCTTCCAATTCTTCGAATCATTTGAGTGTGATTGATTTATGAAAAAATAAACGTTTACTAAATGAAAATGCAGCTGCAATTGTAAGACCAAAAGGAATGCGGTCAAACTCGTAATTGCATATATAACAAAAGCAGTATTGCCCGATTCTTGATTAATTGACGGGGCCAAACAGTAGACTAAAGCATAGCCAAAACTTAAATTAGGTTTGAAAAGAGATAAGGCTGCCTTAGTGTTATGTTCCATGAGGAAATCCTGAAAGTCATATATTTTATAGTTGCATGTTAATGAATCTTCTTCTGGCTATGGCCTTTTGACTTTTGAGGTGGCTTCTAGCCACTCTTTCAATTCCACCTATCCTAAAATCTGTAATGTAATACCATGTCTGCAATAAATAGTATGATTATGATTATCCGATATTTACGTTCGATATTTCGGTTTTTACTTTTGTAAGTTTTAGTTTAACTCGTCGCGTACGCCTACCAAAGATGGGTAACCACTTTTTGTAAAATTGATAAACGTCTTCTATATCTGATTAGCTATATACAAACATAACTGCATCGGCAATTGAAATTTCATTACTCTGAACGTCTATACCAATTCTTTACAATTCTTATTGTTATTTGACATATTTCCTTCAAAAATAAGTAGAACCAAGCCTAGACTTACCAGCTCCTGTAGTATTGTTGTGTTGACTACCTAAATATAATTAATAAGCAATAAAGAATGATTTTTGAGTACTTCAGTAACTTTACTCTGTAATATATTCCGTGCTAGAACTAGCATTGCTAAACGTACAAAGAAATACATTTCCCAACCGCCGCCCACGCCTCGAATATTAATCAATAAAGCTTCGTTCCTCAATGAATAGCTCATTAATATTCCACACTAACCTCCCATTTGCATGCGACTACCATTACAAGGAGAGCCTTTGAATATGTACCTGAAGAGCCATCCTTATCATTAAAAAGTTTATGTTAAATACTCAATTTAAAACAATTAACTTGAAATAAATTCTCCAATTTACATATAAATTTATGAATGTATAACACACTTGTCTTTTATATAAATGTATAAGTGCAACGCCATTTCTCCTTAGGCCACACATTGTGGTTCTATTTATATTTTGAAGGCCGATATACCCGCCATCTACGTTCAAAGTGTACTTACAAAAATTTTGGTAACCTGTAGTTGTATCTGCCATGCAAGCCCAAGTTAAAGGCAACTAAACGTTAGTCTGTTAGTAGTTCCACATTATATGTAAGATTATAATAAGTTGTAAAATGAAAATCATATGTTGTTTTATCTTAATTTCAAGTTTTAATTCTCGTTTATAAGAAGGAATACGAAAAAACCTGTTTAATAATTAAAAATGCAAAGATATTACTTAATTGCACCGTCGTTATGTCTAAGCGGAATGGCTACCATGACCAGCTAAACTTAAAAGTAAGTGCCGATAGAATATGTGGAAGCTCGGGTCTTCTTATTTGGCCGGCTGTTTTGATCACAATCTAGGCAAGTGTGACTACACTATTCACTGATAATCAACATTATGCCGTAATATGAAAGCAGGCGCTTTAAGAATTCTTAATTAATTATTGGCTATGTTAGCCCCGGGTGTAAGGGTACGTTCAACAACGTACGATTTTATTGCTAAGATCTGTTCAAGACAACATTGTCACTTATGTTAAGGACTCATAAGAATCTATCGATTTGAATTGTTGATGTGGGTGGGAGTTGATAAGTAATCAAAATAAGTTTAACATAATTGATTTATTTGCTTATTCACATTTAATTATATATTTTCGTAATTACTTTAATATAGTTTCATTGATAAAAACCCGCGAAGGGAGTGAATAAGCAATTCTAAATTTAGAAAATGACCCCTAATAGTGCAGTGACACAACAAAAAATGTACCCAGAATCGAAAATACATCTGGAGCCTCAATTATTTTAATTGATTCAACAAAAATGGCTTCCTAGCGATTGACAAAAGTTTCCCGCCTTTATTTTAAAATACAAAGTTATTTCTTGCATTTGTCATGTGAGGTTTTATTCTAATCTAAACTTTCTTGTCTGGTAATAAGAGAGTACTCGTGTTTTATCGTTTTTGTCGGCACAAATTGTGATTTATTTTGTTTTTTTTTTACTGTTATTACAATTTAGACCTTACGTGTCAGGATATAAGGAATTTTATGTTTTTTTGGAGTTTGGTACGCGCGCGACGCCCTTTCTTTTGTTAGTGCTGTGACTAAAAATAACTTTAAATGAAGTCTGAATGGATCGATGGTTTAAACAGGTATTTGTTCAAGCTTTCAGGGATTCTATCAGATTTCAGGAAATTCAAAAGCATTGAACCGGGAGGTTTCTAGAAATAGGAGAGGAATGTACTCGTGTTTAATTTGAGGCCATTACGGCAAACATGAACACACTTAAAATAAAAAAAATATTTAATCATATCATGTGGGACTTTTCACCGTGACGGACCAACTTACGTAGCTCTATATTTACCGACTGGGAAATAGCAAACAGTAATTTTGCTCTAAAACTATAAGCAGTTTAATTTTTTAAAACTAGGTACATATAGTTAGAGCAAAATTAATGTTTGCTTTTTGGTAGGTATTTTCACCTACAATCTGTAATCCATGTTATACCTACAAATTTTATTTATTACCTAATTTCAGTAAATACAACTTATTTCGTGTAAAATAATATTTTTAAATCAAAGAAATAACTTCATATTCATGTTAAAATTATATTCTATTTGTTTTCTAAAAGAAATAAATTAATGTATCTATCTATTAGATTAGAACGCATCAACGACGCAACTCACATTGAAAGTTGTCGTCGCTAACGGGGCTCGGTGCAGCTCTACGGGGGCTACGGGTTAACAACCGGGTAACAAAAACAATATGGCAGGGAATTCGGTAAATTGTTGCCAACGCCGCTCTACAGTTAGAGATACACAGGGAATTGAATGCATTATGTTGTTATTGATGCATTTTTAAATCTACTCTTTGGCGAGAAAACTAGCTGCCATTCCTGTGACACAAAAATAATTAAACGGATTCCTCGTTTCTGTCAACCACGCCACCCAGATAAGTGCGCACAACAAAACGGGATGCAACAGTCTTTGGGAATAGCTTTAATTAGACAAATGAAGATAAATCTGAGTATTTAAAGTTTTCATTTTCTCTAAGAGCATAACCAACGGAAAAGTGCCACACTATGACATAGTGTGTTAAAAATAATGGTTTTCAAAACTTAAAAAACGGGTATAAGACAAAAGACTGTTTGTGAAAGCATTTTCCAACAGCGTATTGCATGTAAATAAATAAGACTTTTTAGTCTTAACTTAGGAGCTGAAGTCCTTTTCAAATTTTACGATGTGTGCGTATTAATTATCGTGATTCAATCCCTCGTGTGCTTATATTTGTCCATTTGGGTATCTGAAATGTTTTTGAAACCTGAAATTTCATAAAAAAATACTTTTTTCCCAAGCGATGTAACGTTTAGTTTCGGCGCGAAACTTCTAATGTCTTTGATATCTGTAGTGTTGACAGATGCTGTTTATTTTTATTTTTTTTATCTAGAAGCTATGAAAAACCTCGTTAGGCAATGGTAACTCCTACTCTCCAAGTTAATATACCACGGACTGAATACTTCATATAATCAGTATAGAACTTCACTTCAGGTAAGTTTCGTCAGGTAAGTTCGTTTAATCCCGTAATAATATTTCCTAGTGACAGGACTAGATAAGGTAAAATACCAGCATATTAACTTAATTGTGTCGGTTAATAATGCGTTGTTTTAGTAGGCTGAGCAACTTTGGATTATTTTCTATCGAGAAAATTTTAAGCAATCCTAATCATATTAGTCAAAAATCATATATATCTGAAAATCAATCCTTATTGTTGCCACGTCTGGGCAGTCCACCGTTTCAAATAATTCGATGTTTTTGATTGCACGCCCTTAAAACTGCTCCCAGTATATCTTCACCATTCCTAATTCAAAATAAAGGCGGCGTTCCATTAATGAACCCTTTTTTTCTTTTCACGCACAGTGTTTTTTTTTCTAAATTAGATTCTCGGCAATTAGCCTAATTGATTAGATTTATTTTAAAGCCTTACTGGATAGTAAAAAAATAAATAAGGCCTTTGTAACACGACGCTTCTGGGCTTATCGAATAGATTACATCTCTGTGTGGGTGTTCAGTGTTTTTACTCCTTTCAGAGTAAGTTTTTATTCGGTTGAGTAATTCTGTGTCCGAGTTTATGGATTTACTTTAGACGCATGGTTATTTTTTAAATGGTATTCGGTAGCTATTCAGTTGTGGTTTTCATAAAAGGTTTGGTTACTTACTAAGGATATATCAGGTGATATTATGGTTACAAACGTATGTTGTGTAGTTTATTTTGCTCTAGAATTCGCGAAGGATCACCGCTGCTTGTTATAGAAATCAAATAGAACAAACATAAGAGGTGTGAACAATTCTATTTTCCTCTAGAGCTGGTACGGTCGGCTTCATAAACAGCTGGACACTTTGGGACTCACGACACGGTTAAAAGGTGATACGCTCCTTGTGAAGTCGATCGTACATAAAATAAAGACTTTTAATAGTCAGTTTCATAAGTATGTATATAGTTTTCGACCTTATCTCTTAGCAACACAATCCTACGATTTATAGGGACATGATTATGCTGAGTAAATTAGGATGACTTGAAAGAATATACTGCTGGGTCTATAAATAACCCTTTCCATTTTGGATGCTTAATTTTGACCACTTGATTATGCACTAAATAAATAGGAAATGCATACACTATATAATTGCCTTAATACCCTGTAGATGTTATCCATTTTTCACGTCTATTTACATAACGTAAGATTGAAAGTTTCAATGTCGAGCATAGGGGCGTTTACCTTTATCATTTCAATACGTCTGAAGCGCGCCACGGCATTCAGTAGTTTTGTAAACTTCCAATCATTTTCAGTCAAACAAGCTTTTGAAACTAACTAAAACAAAATTCAAACCTGTTTTTATGTGGTTATACTTTGATAATTTACCCCAGGGACGCTCTTATAGGGGAGGTGTTCAGGTTGTTAATTTATGTAACTTCGATATTCCCTGTTTATACAAAAAGGGTGGCTAAGAGTGTAGTGCCACAAGTATCTTACTACTTTTTGATTCTAGAACATTGAGGTGACGTTTGGTATGCGTACGCGGCTGTCAGCTATTTCTTAGTATTTGGTAGCTCTTGGTTTATTTAAAGGTGTAACATTTATCACTTTACTACATGAGTTTAGTTCTAGATGGATAGGAGTGTTTAGATAAGGTATAGTATGAATGAATGCAGAGAAATAATAGATAAAGTAAATTAAGGACGAAACAAGGTTTGACGTTTACTGAATCTTTAGAGATTTTCTTCAAATAAACCTTACTTTCGGAAGAATCATCCCCCTTTCGAAACTAGATACTACAAGAAGATATTAGCGATGTTAAAAAATAGGATAAGATTATAAGTGTGGTTAGATTCATTTGTTACAGTTTTGCGCAGTTCCTATGACCATAATTGACTATCTGTATCCATTGTCAAACATAGCTACCTACCAACGTACATTGACCAACTATTCATAAACTTGTGAACACAGTTCACACAGTCTTGTGTTCACAAGTTTATGAATAATTTCGCATTTTTACATTACCTTCCTGTTGCATTTTTCACTTTTGTTATTTTGTACAATAAAACGTTTTACTACTACTACTTGTAAGCGCTTTGCAAAGTATTCTATTTATCTTAAAGCTGACAGAGACGCAGCGATTAAATTGTAAGTGGGAGGTACTTATTTATATTGTTATACCTATCTTAGATTGCAAGCTGTCTCTGGTGATTGTTGTGATAAATTGCAACGTGCGCCAACGCCGTTGCAATTTATCACAATTTTGTAGGTATATTAACCATCAATTCTGTTGAATAAATTTAGGAGACAAACGCTGAATGATTTGTCATTCCTTCTAACGATTTTAACCGTGAACGTCATTATTCTTGGAAATTAACTTCAATGAGTACCCGCATCTGACAATTGAGAGGTTTCTGACCGGGACTTAACTGGTGTCAATCGAACGGACTCCGATTTGATATCGATTGGAATACGGTTCGTGAGAACTGCATATAATATAATCGACTTACTTGAAACGTGACATAAAACATAAATTACGACTATACGTAGGCACAAAAGTGCAGCAATCACAAAATGGTATAATATTAACATTTATTTATTGAAAGTGTGAGTGTGAGAAGTTTTTATCAATAAATATAAACCTAAGACAGCCTAAGCATGGTCAAACTGTAAAAGAGTTCAATACGAAAAACACTAAACTTGTAACACATTTCACTCGTCACGTTGTTTGCAAGCAAACAAAAACAAGTGAAAGCTGTAAACACTGGAAGTAGTTCTAAATAAAACCTCGACGGTTAAAACAGTTCACGATATTTATTTTCCTTATTTCTATCACTCCATTCGGTGTCTGCGGTCTGTCTAGATAGTTTTTCCAACATATGTCTGATCTTATTTACGACAGCGATTGGACTATTTTCTGACCCGGTTTAGGAGAATATTTCAACTGGCAACATAGGTATTTGGTACAGGTTAAGCACATGCCTGTTTTACGTATCGAAGTAAGAAAAAGGTTTACTTATCTGTATTGTGTAGGTACTTAAATAAATCTAAAATTGCTATAGTAATATGTAATAAATAATGTGGGTATGATCATATACAAATCGACCCCGCCTAGTCCCGAACAAACTAAGCAAGCTTTTATTTTCTCTCTCTGACACTTATACGAGTATATAGATAAATATATACTTAAATACAAAATGGAGTTGCGTTTCTTTTAACTACTTAACATTTACCTGCATACGTGTAAAGGCACGGGTCCGTAGTTACTTTCAAAATGAACTACGGTAAGCGATACCGATATCCCGCATCACCTATTAATTTATTGAACGAAAAAAAACCTTGGTAGCTACATTGAACTATCTGTAACTTACTCTATAGTTGGTAAGAGGCAAAATGTGAATATAATAAATGTGTTAAATCAAAGGCGATTTCCATAAACAAATGAAGGCCCAAAATGAAAGGGACGAATGTATCGCATGACATTTCCGATCTCTTCTCGATGAGCGTCAAATTTTGTAATTAGAATACCTATTGGTTTGTTTACAGTGCGGATATTTATGAGCATTGCATGTTTACATATTTTTGCACCCTTCTTAGGCAGATATAATTGTGTATGTAATTTGCCTAGGTATTTAAGAAAAAAGTTTGTTTAGATATTTGTTTCTATTTGCTGTCTATATGAGGTTGGAAAAAAATTGTGTAGATATTTTTGACTCCTGCTTATGCGAACAAAGTAGGAGTCAAAAATATCTATTGAATATGAAAAACAAGTGCATAGATGCTTTTGTCTACGTGTTTGTCTACATGTATTTGTCTGTCATTGTACGTATATTTATGAACGTATTAGCGTACACAATTTAATGACTCGATTAATGTTCAAATATATCTGATCGAAATTGTATGGATATTTTTGGCTAACGGATAGTAAAGATATTTTTGTCGCTTTGGGAACGTGTACATATTTATGCCCTTGACTGTACGCGTAATTTAATTTTATACACATTTTACCAGTTCACCAGCGCCATCTAGTTATTTTATGTAGCAAAAATTGGCGAACCCGCGAGCAATCAATGATTCCAGAGGTAGTGCCATCTGTTAAATATGATCTGTTTCACGTTGTTGATGAGTAAAAAATATAATCCTTAAAAATTGTGTATAGAAGGTATATAATGGTATTAAAATAAAGCACTTAGACGTTTGTTCTTAAAAAACAAAAAAAAACAGGAGAAAACATTGGTGAAAATAACATTTTTGCGACTTCCAGTCTACGAAGCAGCGCCATCTAGTTTTAATACCGAATTTTGACTATTTCAGAGTTACGTTTTTTTGTATGAGATTGTCAGTCCTATTGTATATGGTCCTTGCTATAATTAATCAAATAGTAAGTAGGTACATACATGTAAACTGTGGGTGTTTTTTTTACAAACTTACCTAAACAAAACCACAAAACACATTGCTACGAAATCGTATAATCAATCTAACATTACTATAATAACAAAAGCTGTTCAACGTTTTATCACCTCAATTCCACACTTCAAGTGTGAATAATTATCAAAGTTTGTAACCAATTTCGAGGTTAGAATGAAATGCTGCATTCTCGGTTCTATTTTGGCGCCATCTTGGGTTCATTGACCTGGCGCGCGCGGCGGTACGCGAACTAGTTTGTTCTCTATGGTTTATTTTACAGTATGGTATTAAGCTCGGCTGAATGCAGCCATATTTTTTAATTGTATGAAACCAATGTTAGTCATCCAAATAAAAAGTGCGATTTAGTTCTCATGTCTCAACCTACAATAATGTTCTTTGCAGAACACTTGAGTTTCTGCATGATGATGTACGGTGTACAGTCAGCCGAGAAAGTGGTCTACTACTTTTGAACCTAAATATACCAATTATAGAGTCGAAATTGATAGGAATCTTTCTTGGTGTAATGTACAATATAACATTGTTATAATAAGTCAATAAGTAACTCGCACGGCAGACTCGTAGACGGCGAGGAATCTGTTCCGAGAATCACAGCAAGCTACTAATGGCCGTCAAGAATCAGGGGCTACCGTAGTCAGATTGTATGGCAAACGTTCCAATGTAAGACACCTTGCCTAACAGTTGACACCTAATGTTCGCCTCTTTGAGCTTTGGTTGACAAAATTGCCCTATAAGTTAGGTTCCACAGCAGTGGTCATCCAAAATGGAGATGGCTGGACGGCCTAGAAGTATTTTTAAGTTGTACTAGAAGAACCGAAGTCTTGGAGGCGTCTGTCAATAGGAATATATAAGCCATCGTTTCTGTTTAAGGTTAACTTTGGACCTTATGGATGGAGCAGATTTCTATCATACGACGATTTTCTAGGAATTGTAAAAAGTTTCCTCTTACTTACAAAACATAAATCACAAAAATAAGGACACGACTCTCAAACAGGCTTACCAAACCAACGGAACAACGGAACAACTATATTCCAAAAACTTTTACAGCTTTATAATCCTTTCGTGACTACTTCTGTTCCTGTCTACCGCATGGCTGTGGATGTATGACGGAGCGAGAGGTCGGCCCAGTAGCCGACTGCAGTGTTCATTCACGTAGTCACTGCGCTGCATTCTAGTGTAGTGCTGTGACATGGCATGTAGTTGTTTATGTCGATAAATTCGGCTTCAGAATTTTAAGTGCCTGATAATTTGAAGATGATATCGGATGAATGATAATGTTACTTTTAGCCCTGTTTTTAATTACAGTTTTTATTTCATAGAAAATCATATTGCTAAAAGGCAACTTGTTTCACGAAATTTAATATTTCAGGCACAATGCAATAGTAACTAGTAGGTAACTGCTTACCTATAGGATTTATTATAGGCAGCATCCATCGGGCACCACTAATGTGGCAGTAAAAGCAATCGTATTCTTTTCTGCTATGAATACAAACCAGTAAAGTATGCTAAACAAAATTTTGTCTTCATCTTAGCGTTCTCTTGGTTTCCGAACTTGGGATCGTAGCTAGCTGATGCCATGAAACTAACAGTGTTTCGGAAGAAAATTCTCTGTCTGAGGGTCGTGACTACCTCAAAGTAAGTTTAGGTACGTAGCGTAGTTTCAGGCTCGAAACAGATCGAAGAAAAAATCTCGGATTTTATCGATAGGTACATAAATGTCCATCCCTACGCCCTCCGGCCAACCAACCGGTTCTGCGCAGAATTGGCACGGGATCGTTTTTGCTCCAGTACGCGCATGTCTTATATGGGCTCATTCAATGATAGATCAATGGGTGCTTAGGGGTTTCCCTCATTACCTCATCGTTCAGGTCTAATCTGTGTCTGGAAGAAAGACCTGGGGCTTAAAATTGTTTTAAAG
This sequence comes from Epiblema foenella, assembly GCA_963556455.1. Classification (NCBI taxonomy): domain Eukaryota; kingdom Metazoa; phylum Arthropoda; class Insecta; order Lepidoptera; family Tortricidae; genus Epiblema; species Epiblema foenella. The sequence continues at coordinate 20,228,974 of OY747100.1, forward strand.
GAAAAAGAAATGGGGTTGCCCACGTGATCAAGGGCGATATTTCAAGGACGAAAGGCTTGAGAAATTGATTAAAAAGTAAAGAAAATATAACTTATATCCCTGAAGAAGAAAGGAGAAATAAGGCTCTAGCCTTCATTTGTTTAAGGTCAATGGAACAGTGTCTGGGACGAAAAAAGAGTTCGGCTTAAACTTGCTTAAAGATTAGTAACTACATAGTTAGCATCCTCCATTCAACAACAGTCCTAGGGCTCGACAAATTACAACCCAGGTTCTCATAAATAAATAGGGTTAAGCCAGGAAGAAATCCAAAGACAATCACATTAATTAAAAAGTATGTAGTGTTGTGTTCCTGGAGGTGAGCAAGGTTACCAGAGCTCCCGAGGATGCACTGTGTTGAGACCGAGGGACCTAAATTTGTCCCTTCTGTTGTCAACACAGTGCATCCTCAAATTTTATAAATCGGCAACGCGTACGTGACTCCTTTGGAGTTGCGGGCGTCTATAGGCTGCGGTGACCGCTTACCATCAGGTGGACCGTAAGCTTGTTTGCCACCGGCGTTGTATAAAAATAATAATATAAACCAGCCAAGTGCGAATCGGACTCGCGCACGAAAGTTTCGTATCTATAAAAACGTCAAAAAAAATCAGTTTTGTTGTATGGGCGGCCCCTTAAATATTTATTAATTACATTCAATTTTTAGTATTTTTTGTTACAGTGGCAACAAAAATACATCATCTGTGAACATTTCAACTGTCTAACTATCACGGTTCATGAAATACAGCCTGGTAACAAATGGACAGACGGACGGACAGACAGACGGACAGCGGAGTCTTAGTAATAATATCCCCTTTGACGCTTTGTGTACATTGAAATAATTATCATCGAATTACTATCCTCAAAGGCATTTTTTGCTGTAACCGTACTCGTAAGGCTGCATTAAGTGGGTAACATCGGAATTACAAATTATGGAGATACGCGATACATAATGTATTGCGACATTCCAGTGTAAAAAGTCACTAAGTACGAAATAGTAAGAAACAGTCCGGTTTAGTAAGTACGTGTTGATTCTTTTATTTAGGTACTTGGTTATGAAAAACGTAGTTAAAAACAAGTAAAAGACGAAGAAATAATGTGTATTTAAGTCATTTACGAATAGGTGCAATATGCATTGGAACATGAAGACTCGTTGGGTTGACTTGAAACAGCACTTCCGCGGGAGTTCTGTCTGGCAATCTTATTCACCACAAAAAATATGACAAATAAAAATACAAAATTTTATCATTTAAATGGCCTAGAAACCCATTGCAAGCTAAGTGATTTATATTATTCCTTTGCCAATAATTACTTGCTAAAAAATCAGAATAAATCAGATTAATGCCATTTGGGTTTTTAACGCTTCTGTATTATTAAATCGTTATAAAATGATACTTTAGTGCTTTATACATCTTATTACAGCTTATTAAATTACCGATTGGTGTGGGTGGTAAGGAACTACTTATATGGAGAGATGGTTCCTTATACGGTGTTCCATTCACTGATATGAAATGTATCTTTGATTTATGTTTCTTGGGTTAGATAGAATCTATGTAGGAGTTGTAGTTGAGATTAATCTAAATATTTCGTTTCCAATGTACCTTTAGCCTTTCAAACCATTGTAGGAGAACTTACTCTCGTCTCAGATTGAAAATAAAGTCCATTAAGAAATGATTAAGCACGCATATTTCTTAAAATTTCATTGTTCTATCATGCAGAAGAAAACGTGAGGTCAAAGATTGAAGAAAATCTTATTAGAAATGATATTTTTCAGTGATTTCAATACTTTGTGAGTTTCTATAAGTATACAACAACATTTTAAGCAATGATTATTGTGTGATTATGTTTTGTTTACTTATACCTAGTCTATATCCATTCCAACAATATGTTTTCTTTCTTTTCAGGTAACACAACAAATTATCGAATGTCGTGATGAGAATATCGAAGATTATGGTGTGAAGTTTATAGCGCAATAATTTTGAAGAAGGTATTTGTAAGACAGATTAAGTTGTTATTAGATTATCTTGTTGCGGGATTAAACATCGGGATCGGGATTACCAAAAAAGTCAGTTTAAATGTCTTCAACGCCAAAACGCAATTCTCAAGCGCGTCCACATTCCATATTAAGGTAAAAGTAGAACTCATATTAATGTCACTGTGATAAACTACGAAGTTGCCCAGAAATCAAATTGGTTGACCGTACATCTACATTGTTAAAATGTAATATTGACATATTCACTGTATCTCGGCTCGTGCGCAGCGGCCATGCGAGTTGATCTCGATCGATGAAACTCGATGCGGGATCAAACGCTCGCGTCACGATAATCGAAATATTTACGACTCAAATTCAGTTTCTGTTTATCGGGCTCTCATTCCTATTTTATTATCGTCGTGTAGAAATATTAGTGTCAAGTTTCCTTTTCTAAGTTTATGTGGAAGCTTCAAACCCATATTAATTTAATTACGCATTATTACATAGTAACGAGTTTCAAAATGCGAATTTAATGGCACAACCCATTTTCATTGCTTTTAATCATATTTTTGTAAAGAGTTAAGCTTTTAAAAATGAAGTAGTTCATTGCGAGAAAATCGGTGACTTAGTGAAAGTTATACTATTTGCTGCACATATGGGGCACTCTGTGACCAAACTCCGGCCGAAGTTACTTACTGCCAGCCAGACTCGGCACGGTGTACTGCGAGTCATTCTTTATAGTCAGTTGAGTTAAAGTGTGGATGATTCCACAATTTTCTATTTGCATTGAAAACACGTATCTATTCCACATGTCTCGACTTATTTGCTTTTATCCACCACAAATCCGCGGCATATTTGTAGAATGACGCATGACGCATACATTGAGTCACGAGATGGGGCTCAATTGAAAAGCTGGACAGACATGACTGTGCATCCACAATGATGATGGGTGGTCCAAGTGTCCATGTTTTCTAAACATGAGTAGTTCATGAATGAATGATTGAAATGAAGTTAGGTACTTCACGGTGCCACTCTTTCGTTCACTAGTTCAGTTCGGATTCATATACTTCAGTACTTCAGTCAAACCAGTTTATGAATCACATGGTATACCTACTTATTCGGTCCGAGAGTGATATAGACGCCATGATTAAATGAATTACTGATATCATTAATACCGTAGATGGATCAGTAGAGCTACTAAACTAAATGAGTTATATGAAAGAAAGAAGCATTGTAATATGCATATTTTCTATTTTGTGACATATTTTGTGCATATGTAAGGTTTTCAATAGCTATCAACAGTCCCCTATCTAGAAATTGTGCTTATAGATAAGCGGACATCATCGCGGATATAAACTCATGTCGGAAGTGGAAAGAGGAACGTTCATCCATCCATCCATCCATACATCCGCACAAACTTGTACGTTTATAATATTATTAGGATACCCAGTGGCGGATTAATACAATTACGCCCATAAACATTCAAAATTTTAGAACCTCTACTGACCTTTACAATTCAATACATCTGTCGCCCGAGCCTCAGAGCAGCTTATTATTACTTATATAAATTCGACACTGCACACTGTTTATACAAATATCATGTCATAAATATTATGTATGTGTATTTATAAATGTAACACTAAAACATGAAGTAAAATAAATAAAATTCCACCGCTAAAACTTGTCACTTGGCCCCGAAGAAAGCCAAGTCACGCATAACTATTGAAACTGAAGTTGCTTAAACGAGAGACCATTGTTTTGACCTTAACGCAAATACATATTAAGCGTTATATAACCTTTGAAGCTGTTCGGAAAACCATCGTTACAATACGGGGAACCCTCTTAAGAGGACTTTCACTATTTTACAGTTAAAATTACCTAAAAACATTTTAATTTCTCGGTCAAATACGTAACATATTGTTAACTAAAGGAATGTAATACTAAGATAAAAGTTCTAGTGATTAACTCTGACCCTCTACTTACTTAACACTTTCAATCTTACATGATGAAAATTAGAGGTGAACAATAGGTATTACCTATATGACCGCATTCTGATAATCCCATATAATCCCTGGCGTGCGGTGGATTTACTGCGGTCGCCAACCCGCGTGATTAAGTATGGCTTTTTACCCCCCATTTGAGGCATGCCTATGTTCAGCAATCGGCTGATATGATGTTGATGATGATTAGGTATTAACTATTAGTAATTAATGTGTCCAAACATTGGGACGTTTAATACCTTATTACACTAATCCACTTACCTGCCTCAGACTCATTTAGTTGCATAGTTACTTAGAATGGAATAGAGTAGATTACGTTTTGTACTTTTTCATTGGTTTCTACTTCGGTCAAAAAATTGGACCTGATAAGAAACTGCTTTGTTTTAATGGGAGTCACAAATGTTAGTATGGCTTGTTCAACTTAATGAGTAGTTTCCATCGCACACGATAAAGAAGCAACGATAATTTAATTAACCAGACAAGATTTAATTAACTACAAAAAACCTTCAAATTAATATCCAATTATAAAGACCGTGGAACCTAAAAATAAACCCACCTATTAACACATGGCCAGGACTTTTACAATCCTCCCAACACAAATAGATTTTATAGCTCCCTTAGAAGTTTATCCTTTCTTTAACGGATTTCAGATCCATTTTATATTTCGAATAGGTCGTAAATAATAGGTTCATTGGATTTTAGTAATTGGTGCCCTTGTCTGGACTCCGGAGATACACAGATCCTTTTGGATTTAGATTAATTAAGCCGGATTCATTTTTATGTTTCGTGACGGGACACAACGATATCAGTTCAATGTACGCCATTTAAAAATGGCGTACATTGAACTGATAGTATATTCACATACATTAAACAATAAGCTTTCCTTGCAGACGTACCCACTTGTTTTAGAAGTCGTGTGAGATCGTAATCGACGTTTCCATTTATCTAAGGGGCAACGCATAGAAGAAGTAGGAACGTTTCGTTACCTTGTAAATCTTTTGCAGAGCGATTCCGTTTAGATTCCAAGATTACCGCACGGATCGCGAAAGCCGCTGCAGCCCTCGGCAGCAGAAATAACGACTTCGAAAACTTTGAAAATCGCACGACTTCTGACTGTCCACAAACCTCGCAGTCTATAGTGCAATTATTCTGCGTTTACTCCTCTACGCCTTGGAGACGTGGTAACTATACAAAGGCGACTTCAAACGTCATGACACTTTTCACTTAAGATGTCTCCGAGCAATTCTTCGGCTGAGGTGGCAAGATCGTGTTCCAAACTCGGAAGTTTTGCGCGGAACGGGTTTGGATAGCATGGAACATCCTTATGAAGGGCCAATTGCGTTGGTGTGATCTCGTGCGAATGCCGTGATCAAGACTGCCTAAAGCAGTATTATACTCTAAGCCAGCCTCAGGTAAACGCAAAGTCGGCGGGCAGTACCCGCGGTACAGAGATGTCCTAAAACGCCACCTGTCTGCAACCGATGTGAGTCGTGGGAGGAGCTTGCTAGTCGGAGATTGGACTGGCGATGTGCTGTCAATGTCAGATTTTCAACATACTCGTCTCGAAGCTCTGGATGCTAATGCTAAATGCCAAATTCGTTAAACTCGATGCAAGCCCAACCAATACACTTATAACTCAAGTGGAGAGCTATACTATTTCCCATGTCGCCGGATCTTCAAAATCAAGTTTGTCTTCGCAAGTTACTCTCGCGCACATGCTCGTAAAGAAAGAGAAAATAAAATTTCATATAATAAATATGTCACGATGTCGCCACCGACGTATGCGACTGGGAGTACATCATCATCATCATCACCTCAATGCTTCATCTGCCCCGTTTTCCATAAAGTGCATAATTATTTTCCAGCAAAATCTGTACCTATAAATTTGCCCTGATTAGATCCGTTACACTAACGATAGTAAATATTTTCGGAGTCAACAATTTGTCTTGACCCGCTGCCCTATATAGCTCTGCAAATTTGCTAAAGTCACCCTTATTATTTTTTGACCTAGAGACTGTCAACAACAGACTTTCTATATGTACGAAGCTACCTATAACCTTGAATACCTGTTATATTTTAGAACAACTGTGAGAGGTACGTCAGAGCAGAATTTCATCTCGGTCACATGTGGAGCAGCCCAAATGGGGAAGTTCCTTTACTTTACAGAAGATCGCAGCCCTAATAACATTGATTGCTCTATAGGTATGTGGTATTGTACCTACTCCTGGTAGTGAGTAAGGTTGCCAAAGCTCCTGAACATTATTAAATCATCAACACTATTATGACTACAGACCAAGTAGTAGGAATAGAACAGCTGCGCTCTTCTGTATAGTGGAAGTACATCCCCATCAGGCTGTTCCAAGTAAAAAAGTTCGCTGGACTCTATCTTTCTAAGAAAACCTGTTGATGAGCTTTACGATTTGGGCCAAAACTAAATCAGATGTTCTGTGAAATCTCCTTTTTTCAGAACCAAACGATCCAGTCCTTGCATAGTCTGTAATTGACCCAGAAACCTTTACTAGCGTCGCATATAACATAGTATGGAACCCTGAATACACTTAACAAGCTTTAAAGTGGTCGATAGAATGACAAAGTAAACTCACGCCTCGTTTAGCGGAGCCCCGCTGGGTACTCAACGACTGACGTCAGACCAGACCCATTTAATCCTATTTGCTCTACTTGTTAGGTCTGGGACAACGTTAGGTGAGTCATGGAAAAGTTTCTCAAGTGGATTTAGGTCAGAAGGTCGTCTGAATATAGGCACTTTTACTTCATTAAATCTTAACTGAACTTGTATTTGATAAAATGTCATTTAGTGCTAATTTAGTGTAACCCAGTCGAAATAGCAAAACCCCTAAAAGTTGGTAACTTTGATGAAATTTGGTACTAATGTTCATTGAAGGCCTAGTTCGTCTCCCAAAAGTCCCCAGGCCTGGACTTTCTAGAGCCGCCGCTGTCTTTGAAGATGTACTCCATCCGTAAGATATTCGCATTTTATGCGATATCTACGTATCCTATAAAAATATGGTCAAGAGTAATATTGAAGCTTAGTAAATTCTACACTAACTTGTAGTTCGATCGTTCTACAAAACATGTCTTCGTGTGGTAAAATGCATATATTTATATATGAGATTTTTCGTTAATGTCTTTCCAGAGGAGAACATCTGAATTAGATGCTTGCCAGTATTTCAAATCTACTTAGATTTACACATTAGGATATGAGCTATATTAAGATTAACATTGTACCCAACTACGGCTAAACCAAAAAGAAAGGTAATGGTTTAACTAGATCGTTAAGTACTGATAGTTTGCTGCCACCTCCAAGTCAAGATGCTAATTGGATTCCAACAATTAAAGTGCTGTTAGATTTCTTTTAATTCTGAATACGTGTTGGCGCATATTGACTTTAAGAATATTCAACATGGCGGGCGTGAGAGGACGTCAATTCTTAAATCATAACTTTGCTTTTAGCACTTCAATTATCGAGCGGATTTCAATGAACGTGACAACGGCAGGTAGCCCAGGAGTACGCCAGTGCTATACACTATTAGGGGAAGTGCCCAAAGCGGGTACGCTAAGGACAAACTCAAATTCAAAATGATTTATTGCCAAAAAAGAAACAAAATGTGTACAGTACAACGGATCTCTTATAACATAACTTAAAATAGACACTTAAAATACATATTTTTTGTATTAGGTTGGGCAATGGGTGCTCGTCTCAGCATATGCAGGGCTTTAGGCCTTGCGCTGATTTTCGACGAGTCCCTTCGACAGGGTTGGTCGTAACACTACGTCTAGGAGACAATGATTGGATTGCTAACATTTGCCCGGCAACTTTTACATTTGAGGTTTAGAGCGTTCAGATGTGTTCTAATACTATAACTGCCTATCTATCTATATTGTTTAGCAGCGTACCTACCTATATATAAAAATTGTATGTGTATGATGTGTGTTTAATGTTGTGTGGTGTGATGTGTTTTATTTGGGTTTTAAACTTGCCTTTGTAGTTTAAGATAATGAGCTCGTAATATTTTTTTGAACTTTAAGTAATGATTGGATTGCTAACATTTGCCCGGCAACTTTTACATTTGAGGTTTAGAGCGTTCAGATGTGTTCTAATACTATAACTGCCTATCTATCTATATTGTTTAGCAGCGTACCTACCTATATATAAAAATTGTATGTGTGTGATGTGTGTTTAATGTTGTGTGGTGTGATGTGTTTTATTTGGGTTTTAAACTTGCCTTTGTAGTTTAAGATAATGAGCTCGTAATATTTTTTTGAACTTTAAGTAGTGCATAGGTTGCCTTAGCGGCGGTGGTAGGTCGTTCCAGACTTTAGCTGCGGCAAATTTAAAACCTCCTCTGAAGAGTGCTGTGTTGTATTGCGGAACTACTAGCCTAAATTCCCTGTGGCTTCTCAGTGGCCTTCTGTGTGTCTCAAATATAATTGAAGCAAGACGTATTGCGAGGACTTCATAATGTAATGATCAAAACAGATTTTAGGGTATACATGGGATCACAGTGCAAGTGTTAACTGTCAAGTTCACTACACACGTAATGTACACTGAAATCTCTGTTTACATGCGTTAAAATTTAAACTTCCCGAAGTCCCCGGACCTTGGGGATAAAATGCTACTATGGAAAATAAACTTAACTTTTATTACGTTCGCATTTTTTGGAAATCCATTTACAAAATGAAATCTTATTTAATTTGTCACCGAAAATGCTTATATAATGTTTAATTCATTCAATAAACGAATTAGTTTAATTTCTAATTATCTTCATTACTATATTGTCTTTGAGTTTTGTCCCTACAAATTATCTTCTGGAATCTAGAATGTAGGTATAGATATATTAAACGGATAGCTAACATGTCGGCCGTCGCTAAATTCGTGGTCTGGCTCTCAACTATTTCCTCCTCCAAAATTTAACATGTTTCATATACAGTAGAATTAGTAAAGACCGATTTACATTTTTAAGAATTTTCATGCAATTTTCATTACATTGCAGAGCTGCGGGCTACCGATACCGACGTAAGACGATCAAACCCAGCAATATAATCATAATTGCATGCAAGTATTTGCAAAATTTAAATCGGTCTTAGAGTATTAGCTCAACTTAACTTTAGAGGAAAAGCAGCCTAACCGTATTCACTAACCAGAAATTATTACTCTCTAGGTATCTCTAGCTCCGTATGCCATTAGTAGATTGACGTAAGAAGTAAGTAAGTGATGACAGCATACGAAAATAAAATCTGCATAAGCGTGCCATTATGATCATAACGCCATGGATCCAGGGTTAATGTGGACTGTATATCATGGCAGTGGAGGCCGTTCCAAATAGGTCGAGGGAGCGGCTGTAGGGGGATTAGTATTTATGAGGCTACATTGGAAAAAATAATTATTACTACATAGACATTGTAGCCACGACTTTCAATCTGGAGGCTTCGAATCCCGGCCCGTACCATTGATACGATGACGATATTTAACAATGGCTTTTCAACAAGGAAAACGTCGTGAGGAAACCGTTCTAATGCCAATAAAGTTTATTTTTGAATCTGACTGTGGCTTTATAGGCCGTGCTCAATAAAGCGAAAGGAGTGCGTGGTTGGAGAGTGGCCTGGGAAAAATCCAGCGAAAACCTCAGACCCGACCACACGGGCGGTTTAAACACTGAAATACTCTAAGAGTTTGCGCTCCAGCGAGGTTGGTTGAGCGGCTTCAACCAAATCAGAGGTGTGAGTGGAATCGAGCTACTGAAAGTTTTACTACTGCACTAAACCTAGGTTGGAAGGTCAGATGGCAGTCGCTTTCGTACTATAACTAGTTCCTTCGCAAAATCTTCAAATCGGACCCCGGGCTCCAGAGGGCACAATCGGGAAAAAACTTAAGAAGGGTGATGATGAGTGGAATATCCATATATGCTATGCCACATTTATGTAGATAGATATAATGAAATATATGTATATTAATTTAAATACGTATATATTCATAATATCTATTTATTATATGTTATAGTTGTTATATATTTATTTACTTCTGGTTTTAGCTATAAGTTTCCTTATTGAAAAGTTTTAGTACACTGTGTAAGTTTGTCCATCTCATTCTCCCACTCTACACTCAATCCCTCAAAGGTTAGCTGGAAGAGATCCCTCATAGGGATAAGTTCGCCTTTGTACTCTAATCTTATGTGACATGTATATTGTTTTAACCTGTTATTGTGTACAATAAAGTGCTTACATACATACATAAATATAATGAACAGGTCACTCACGTCTTCAAGGTCGAGTACAGCTCAACATGTTTCGGACCAATACCAAAATGAAAATGAGGCTGGATTCTCGCCCCCCGCACCGCCGCCGCCAACATCAAGCAGTCGATCGAGCCGCGCGCGAGCGCGCAGTACGAGACGCGCGGCCGTCGCGGCTAGTTCTCATGATTAAGGGCCACGTATTGGTCCAAAACACATCGAGCTATACTCGACCTTAAAGACGTGAGTGACCCGTTTATTATATTTCATTATGTATGAAACTCACGGGAGTTTTATATTTAAAATTACATAGTTCTACTTGTACCGACATTGTAACTGCGCTTTATATGAAGAATTAGTCACCAATAGTTGCATTATCGTTTCTTCTAGTATAAACCTATCAATACCTTATACAGCAAAGTGAGTCAATGTCTCTAGGCCATAAATTGATCAATAAAATCAATAAAAATAAGTACATAATCGTTACCATAAACAAATGAGTCACACGTCATGACAGAAGAGTTATTTATCGATCGATGACGGTTTAAGCTATCGAGACTGTTTATGACTTAACACTTCTAAGCTTCAAGTGGCAGTAGTACGTCATTATGGCGATAAAGAACTTTTAACTAGGCGAGGGTTAAGTAGCTAAAAAAGGTTAACTTCTGAAATGTTAATCTGAAGAGATTTTTAGAGGAATAAAGTGACAATTCGACAAAATGTGCCCTTGTTGTGTTCGCAAGAGACAAATTTGTACTTATCTGACTTTGGGATTCAAGGTGTAAACCTAACAAAGGGCAACTAATTGTCTTTAGCATTATGATAGCCAGAAGCACAGTAGGCTCCTAGGATGCAACTTGGATATTGCTAAATAGTATTGAGCTAACTTCTCTTTTTTATTAATATGGGTTAGATTTCGTCGGCCCCTTTATTCGACGACTTTATTTAACGACAAGGCATTGCTACACAGCAACCGCCAAATAATTAACACTATCACTTTATTGCCAGAATTGAGGATAATTATAATTAATAGAACAGCGACTTAGTGGCTATGTGAACGGAAGTTTTTTTTATTATGTGGACTATAAATAAAATTGTTTTAAGGTTTTCAGTAGGTCTCGTGCCTCCCGTACCGAATGCCATACGTCTTATTGAAATAAAGCAATTTTATTAAAACTAAAGGTTGATTATCAAATTATCATTTCGATAGCTTTTTTTCTACAAATACCTATGGGAATCAGTCATTCACAGTTTGGAATAGGTATGAAGTTCGTTCTTTGTATTAAAATCGATAGTATAGAACCATTTAATGTTATTAAGTAGGTACGAAACATATTTTCAAACACGAAGTAAAATAACATTATATTAATGAGTTCCTTTTATGTTCAATATAAGGTAAACGTCCCTGTACTCGACACTGACCCAATACATGGAACCTTACGTCATGATGAAAAAGAGGATTAATAGGTGGCATCTATTGGGTACTAAGGTGTCGAGCACTGAGGTGTTTACCTTATATACAGTATAGGTAGGGATAAATTATAATCCAAAATCCCCCGCACTTGCTATGCGATTCACTAAACACCGTTCTCACCAGTTACCTCACAGCTCACCCGTTTTATATGGAAACTGTCAAATGTCATTTGTCACTTTTTGACAGTTCCGATATGAAAACGGGTGAGGTGTGAGATGACAGGCGAGGACGAGTCGGTTTGTGAATAACAGCCATGGTCACCACTTGAAATAAAAAATCTGTTTACACTAACTTTTCGCCAAAGGAAATGAGTAACCTGGAGCAAATATTTGGCTGCCATGTGTTTGACAGACTTTACTAGCATTTATATTATGCTACACGCTAGTTTACCATTTTATTAAATATATTAGAGAGCTCTTAAGTTTTACAATGGTAAAGTGCGAATGGTCAAGCTAAATACATTGGACTTTTAAATCCCCCTTGTGTATATAGTCATGAAGTCGGTAACACGACTCTGGAAGCCATTCTAATAATAAATCAATCTTATTTGAGCAGCTGTGCCTGATTCATGCTTTACAAACAGAAAAATAAATCAATGCGGGGCAATTATATTTTGTATTTCAGGGTATTGGTTAAGTTGTAACTTGCAAAATATATGATCTCTGTGCTATTTTGCGAGAATTACTCTTAAGGGGCCTTACGAATATGAATTTTTTTTTGACTCAAAATGTGACAAAAGTACTTTACAAATTAATTAATTTTACTTTATATAATTATATTCTTAGTTCTAGAACTTAGTTCCAGAACTAAGAATATGCTTTGATGAAAGTTTTATGTCGAAGTTATTATGAAAAAACAACTGTTTTATCTCGTAACTTATCGATTGGGAGTGATGTTTCGAAGTTAAAAAAAATATTAGGCCGCAATAATCTCCTGTACTTAGAGATAGTAACGAAGAGAAAATATCAAGATAAGTGTCAATTCAAAATTATCGTTTTTAACTGAGCCCCTTTTACACACATCCAAAATTTTCAAGTGAGTTTAACTATACTTTGCAGAGTTTGAAGACATTAATCATTATACCTCGGTAATACATCCATGCATGTGATTTTACAACATAATGTTGCCCAAATGCCGAGCGTAATACATGTCAGAGAATAACACTAAGAAGAAGTCAATAATCCCAGAACCATTTCATTCAACAGTCCATTCAACTCTCAAAAAACTTAAATGAAGATGAAATTGTAATAAATGTGGGAGTCAGTAAAAATACTACTTCAAGAGCGTTATGAAGCTACTGAATTATGTTGGTAAATTCGATATGGCGAAACGGTCGAATTCTCTCGCCTCACTCTTAAACATTTTTAAAGTTCAAAGTTTCCACATTCAAGACATTAGTCCTTGTCAGCGTCAAATGAAAGAAACTTAAATAAATCTTAAAAGCCACTAAATAAGTACCATTGGCCATAAACGTTTGACCTATCCCGCCACAACTAATGGTATAGTCGAACGGTTGAATAGAACGTTCGACGAAGGTCTTTCAAAACTGGTCGTAAAGTATGGTCAGATGTGATCAGCGTTAGTTGAGCTACCGCATCCAGGGAAGCTGGTTAAAATGACGATGTGCTAGGGGTCGTTTTAGTTCTGATGAGGCTCAGGTTATGGTGGACGAGTGGATGCAAGGCGCTCTCGCGGTTCATTTGACATGCTAATACATTGTGGGCCTTTAAGGTGAAAGCGATTTTCGTTACCAACATTTTTCAAATTTTAATATAAAATAATAATAATAATATAGAGAATTAAGATGGATAAAGAAATAATAATACGAAATAATAAAAATAAAACAATCTATTTAAAATGTTCACTCTTTCTTCAAATATACTGACCTACTTGTGAATCAATAGATATATATCTATAATTTTCGCCTACTTAGCAGCAGTAAGTAATATTTTACTCCAAATCGACAGACGATAGCGATATCGACTCTTTCGATACTCCCGCGCCGGCCAGTTCCCAGAGTTCAACAACCAAAGCGTATGTAATCTCATACTTTTATTGCACTTGTTCAATTTCCTACATCAATGCAACCTGGACTTTATTACTTAAGTAATAAGGAAGTTATTTGCAGTAAATCACTTGTAGATTAATAATAAGTTGAGATTACTTGAGATTAAGAATGGTAAAGGTGGTTTTGACGTATTATCGGTGTTGGGGCATAAATAATTTCTCGTTTTGAATATAAATATATATTTTGACTGACATTTATCCCCGCATAACAATTTCCATCGATAACATGAAACAAATTTTAAAATAGTGTTGCTACTAACTTTAAAACTGGTGTCATCGTTTTACTATCAGTTTGTTTTTTTATATAGAAAACCAGCTTTTTCGTACATATAAGCAAGAGATTCTCACGGGAATTAGAAGGTACGAAAATATATTGATCACAATTTCAAGACATCCGCTACTTAACTTTCAACTTGGATTATACCCATCCAACTGAATGTTAAAAGTTCAGGTAAGACAGCAAATGTAATGTAGTAAAACGTGCTGCAGCTAATACCTACCAGAACCAGAATAGGTGTCGTTAGCGCGTTTTAGGAATCTACGCTTTTGCTACAGCGTTATCTAGCGAATAATTCGACACAGTATATTGCGAGTTACTGAGCTATAATGAGTTGAATCGATCAGTCAAAGCCCGCAATGTAGTTAAATCTGCATACGATTCTTGTACAGTGTAAATGCGACTTTAATGCTTACGAGAACTGTTGCTATGTAAACAATAATGAAGGATTTCTCCAAAAATTACCCCATGGCAACCGTTTATGAAGCCGGATAATTCCCTAAATCTTAATTAGGTGGACAGGCTAGTTAATCTACGAATTTATTTCGTCGTCCCTGACCTGGTTCGCGGCCGGGCTCCGCCGTAAATAAGTATGAAGTTTATGATTATGAGTGTTGGACACGATCGCTAGTTAAGATAATTGATTGTGTCGATTTCGGATTATGAGCTATAAAAACTTAATAGTACATAAGGTAATGGTGAACAGTAATTGTCAACTACTGGTTTATTAAGTAAGGTGTCTAACTTTTGGACGACATTACGCATTGGACATATGCTAGGCTAAATTAAATGATTGTAATTTCTGGGCAGGAAGAAAACAGTCGTGGCCCGAACTTTCATTTGTTAATTTTCATATACCGTTATGTATCCTCAACCTTGTTCCTTTAAATTAACTGACGATGACGGTACGTAGGCGGTACGGTAGGTACATTACAGTAACTAACAGTAAAGCTTATTTTCGAATTCACGTTCAGAAATATCTTCACGAATTACCATCACACTCATACACGCTTAGGTACCATCAATATGCCTTAGACGAGACTGCCTGTCTTTCGTTTAAAACAAACTTATTTTTGCGGATGATTGAATTCGTAACGTAACTTTAAACTTAAAGTATGCAATGAAAACGCTGTTATTGACTGCATTTTTAAGTTTGGAGTAGGAAGTTTCGACAATATTAAAATATACCGTTGAAAAAAACGTTTTCATATACTTTTTCTTACTAACTGCGGTTAATAGAGGCGCAACTACGTGACATGGTATTGTTCGTCATAAAGTCATTGTAATTCGAAATGCATGCGTTCTAAGTCGTGGGTAGGTAATAAACATGAGAGCTTGTACTAGTATGTGGAAAAAAAAAGTTCTGTTAGTTTGGAATGAATATAAAGATTAAGGAAACAAAAATTGAAACTACAACAAGGCAACAATGTAAACAAAACTTCTCAAAATCAGATATTTATCGAAATTTCTCCAGAATGCCGCTCTCGAAGAGAGTTGCATCTCGTTTTCTCGTACTTGCAGATGACAAAGGAACAACTCAGGAAGGATGTGAGAGATGAGGCCAGGGTCATGTCTGTCATCTTTCCGGACTCGAGTCGTATCGATGTTTAACGGACGTGCCCGCCGAATGCCGAATGTTCTGGTTTCCACCAATTCCCCAGTATTAGGCAATTAGAACCAGATGCGACCCAGCCATACAATAATAGTTCGCGTACCGGATAATTCCCATGTCTAACAGCAAAATGTCATAAATGACAAAAACGGTTTGTCGTTTAAGTCGTTGTGCTGTCAGAGACAATTGCTACTAATTGAAATGGCCCAGTTTTGTGACAAGTGGTTTCCTAGATGGATTAGGTTAATAAGGGTTGCGTATACCTATTAGGACTCTGTTTAGTTACTAGAATTAGGATTTTACCTTTCTTGTCAATTCATTGTTGAGGGTTGAAACTACCACACACGTCACACCACTTTCCTCCAAGTTCTCACAAGCTTCCTTTAAATATTCTTAGCTACCGCTCTTACATTTCTTTACACTCCAATACAAAGTGAAAAGTAACCCCTATGGTTAAAATTGACCCCACGGGCGTGACGGAATGCGCTTCGAAGCGGGTCATGAGGTTACGGAGGCGGCGTGACTTCACGGGAGAACAATATGAATATGACGGCTATGAGTATGACGATTTTCGTTTTAGGTTTTGACTAAAACACAAGAATGACCCCACTATTAGCTCTTTAGGCATGTGGTGTGGTTTTTTTTAACCTGACTGTGGATTTATAGGCCGGGCCCGATAAAGCGATAGGAGTGCGCGGTTGGAGAGTGGGCTGAGGAAAATCCAGGGAAAACCTCCGACACGACCATGCGGGAGGTGTAAACACTGGAATACTCTAAGAATTTGCGCTCCAGTGAGATTGGTTTAGCGCCTTCAATCAAATCTCAGGTGTGAGTGGAATGGAGCTACTGGGAGTTTTGTCCCTGGTCGACTAAAACTAGCCTATCTGAGAAGAGTCCAGCAAGAAACTCAGCTAGGCCCGACCTGGGTCGGACTGACTGTATCCGATATGCGGCGGTACCGGGACGAATAGGGACTATTATCTATTTGTGTTGTCGCGATCGCGCAGTGGGCGTCCCCGCCGGCAGTAATGTGGTGTGGTGTTGTTTTCCTGATGGTGAGTAAGGTCGCCAGGACTCCCAATGATGTGCTGGGTTGAGTGATAGAGACCTGCATAAATCTGTAGCTGTCAACACGATTAAAATCCTTGTCAATAAAATGTCGGCAACGCGCTTGTGATTGTCCTGGAGTAGCAAGCATCCATAGGCTAGACACCATAGTGTCTGCCAGCTTGGCCGAAGATATACTGCCTTTAAAAAACTTGGTGATTGGATGCTACCAAATAATCAACTTGTTAATACACGATCTAATGCACTGAGACCCTAGAGGCCATGTTAGCCAATTACGATTCAAATGTCTATTGAAATGCCAATTGAAATTATGCTCACAGCGAAATAGCGGCAAACATTCTTGTATAATCGAATGTATGGAGATATCAACATAATTCATGACTCGAATTACAACATTATCGCTAAGAGATTAGGAGTTAAATTTCGATTTGTCGTGTGTGGTTGTTAGTACATACCGAATGGTTGCTTTTAAGAAATGTATGTGTTGTATTTATCGTAGTTCCACATGTTTTAGCTGTCAATAGATCCAGATATATCGCATAAGCTGTGTTGGAATGTTTAGCTAATATGGTACGGCGGCAGGCTTTGATACAGTACCTTCTAACAGGTAGTAGACACGTTGTTAAATAGTAAACATTTTTAAATAATTTCGTTTCGCATAATAGTAGATTGTATGACAAGGGTCTAAAATGAGCCATATTACCACGAGGTAGTTCGAGGGGTAATATGGCTTTTAGACCAGAGTTTATACACTCTACTTTTCACTTCGATTGCGAGAAAATAAATAAACAAAGGTTAGCCATCCAAAATTAACAATTAATTCCACGGCGAACTTACATGTAATTTGGCAGTATGTTTTTTTTCTAAACAGCTTTCATGCTTTGACACACAAAATAGACACCGCGGTTCGCGCGCAACATTCACGCGCAAAAAAGCTAACTCACCTTCCATTGAGCTGCATTGAGCGCTTCAAAGCGTTGCTCGAACGAACTAATCACTTTTTTAATTATTGTGAAATAGAGACTACTACAAACTTAATTTTTGGACTCTTTAGAGAAATGAATTCTGTTTTCTGATTGGTCGATTTTAGTAAAGCTGTATTCTGGTTTGTTAATACCTATACCAAATATTTTTTAAAAGTTAAATTAGTGTTTTGTGATTGGTGGATTTAATAGGTGAAGTATTATGATTGGTCTAAATTCAATGTTTTGTAAATCATAAATATGTATTCATATTTTCCCTAGGGGTTAAATGTACTACTTTAGCCCCGCTTGACAAGTCTAATATAACATACTTTTCGAGCATAAGAAGTGAAAAATATATTTCATTTCACTAAAATTCAAATCGATGATTTTTGATACAAATAAATGTAATATTTCGATAATTCATATAATAGAATTACACATTAACAATTTAATAATAAATAACTAACAATTAAAGAATAAATTAATATTAAGTAATTAACAGATTGAATATAAAACTATAACTACCTGCAAATATTAATATTATTTATTCTTATGTTATTTCGTTGAAATAAATGAAATACATGAACTTTAAATAATAATAATAATAATAATACATTCTTTTTAATAATAATAATACTCTGCTTGTTTTAAACTCCTTAGCACTACGTTCAGGCGCACGACGGGAGATTAGGCGCGGAAGACTTGAGCACCTTTCAGTGTCACGCGCGCGCCATCTCGCGTATACACTAAAAACTAGACGCACTGTTGTTTAAATACAGCCTTCATCACTGATCACTAATATTTTCCAGTTATTTTAAACACTAATTAATATCTGTAGTGCAAGATGGGAGAATATAACAATTGAAAACAATTCAATACCGCAATTTTTTAAACGGGCGTTCTGAAACTGCACTCGTGTCTCCTGGTATAGTTTTACTAAAATGAAGATTTCTAAAAGTATAATAATTGACGTAATAAGCTTTCCGTTTTTTCCTCAACAATTGTTTTAAGTCGTAATATTTATTATTAAAATAATGTTTTACTTAAAAGAACTGTTGTCACCAACTTAATGATAATTTTAACTTTTAGGATAATTTATGAGTTTTCGAACGTCTTCATATTTAGCGCGTTTTGGGGATTTCCTATAAAAATTTGAATGTCGAAGTAATGTCGAATCGACTTATTTCTGATACTCTCTTTTTTCGTAACGAACTGAAAGGGACAGAGCGAATGAAGTCCGGAAATATTTCGAATTTGTAGTTAATAGACCCCGAACTGTCAAATGGCAGTTCGTGCCGTATAACATTAAAAAGTTACTTTGTCTCACGCAGTGAGCAAAAACTCATTTTGCTCACTGATTTCTCGCAGCAAAATAGGCTTGTTCGAGCTGCTCAGGTGAAAAATAAAATTCATTGAATTATTTTTCTATGGAAATATGTTTCATTCAAGTGAATAGTCGGTCAAACAAGGATAGTCGAAATAAAAATACAAGGACCAATGAAACATTTTCTGTGAGACTAAATTCTTATGAAATTTCTGTCTGCTAAACAAAGGGACACCCTCCTAGCAAGCAACGTACGTTTTTATAGCGTGTTCAGCTATGTTTTTAACCGACTTCAAAAAAGGAGGATTCGACGTATATTTTTTTTGTACGTTTGTTACGCGATTACTCCGCCATTTATAAACAGATTTGGAAAAATATTTCTTTGTATGAAAGCATGTACTGCCACATTGATCCCGTTGTTATCAAAGTTCACTTCTGATGATGGGAATCATAAGGAATTGAGGGAACTCTTCATAACTTCAAGGGAAATATATGGCGACTTTAGTATTTTCGGTAACTAATCGAGCATTTGTATTAAAACAGTAGCATTTGGTATATGGTAACTGATGAAGAAGACCACGGATGGTCATCTAATACTCCTACTTGTTTCATGATTAGCGCTAAGATATTTCGATCAAGATACTGAAGCGACTATGGCGAAGCCAATTTAAATGGTCCTGATGTAATGTTACCATCTACCTGATCTGGTAATCGAAGCTGGAAGATAGGCAACGGAACTCCGTAATAAAACAGTGCTTAGCCGTGTTTGAGCTTTGGCTAGTGGAATTGTTATGAGATGCACTCTGTGATATCAATAAAAAAAAATTAACCGACTTTAAAAATTGCAATACCTTCATTGTTCAATAAGAAGCGTAGTCTCATATTGACCTAGGTATTAGAAGTTAGGTTATTGTTTTTTACGTTTCAGTGTTCTGTTAGTCGGTTTTCATTTTTATTATTATTTTTATTTACGAAGTTCACCACCAATCTAGTCAATTTTGATGATTTGCTCCCCTACCTTAGGTCACCTTAGTATGTTTAGCCATAAGACCGCATTAAAGTCAAATGTTCGCAAAAAAGTCGAACGTTTAGTCGTGATAAACATATAATAGTAATCTGAAGCATAATTATCTTAGACAAAATCGGGCGTGTTTTTAATTTTTTTTATGGTTTGCAAGCGGCTTTGCCCAGCAGTGGGGCATCCACACATATAGGAAAAAAAAGTTAATGTGAGAAAAGAGAATTTTCTTGTGACCATCGACAATAATTGAAATTCCAAGCGTAGATATGTCAGAAAGCTGCTCGGCGGACAAAGTCCTTTCACTCCAGTTTAAAGTTACGTGTCAAGAACAATACGAAACTATACAAACAGATAAAGCTATGCGGCAAGTAGGACAATGTAAACAGGGATACAAGTATTTGGAAAAGGAACACCTGCTCCCGCGCACACGGTGTGTGGGATAAGCGATTAGCGATTTAGGGCGGCGCAAAATGTTCCAGGAACGCTTGGGACCAGACGTTTTTTGGTGTTGGTGGACTTAATTATAAATTTAGAAGTGATTCCCTTGCAATTCTTTATAGTTTGGGAGATAAAAGAAACTAAAGTTGGCCATTTCCTGCAGGCACTAAAACAAAAAATTTGCTTATTAATTAATTAATTTTAATATATGGAATGCAAATAATGTATAATGTGATAATTCATAGAATTGCACGTTCTTTGGGCTATTACACGTGCATTAATAGTCGATAGTGAAAGAAATTGACGAAAGACCCGTTTTTAGGGTTCCGTAGTAAACAAACCCTTCTAGTTTTAAGGCCGGCAACGCACTTGCGACTCCTCTGGTGTTGCAGGTGTTTATAGGCGACGGTAATTGCTTACCATCAGGCGATCCGTCTGCTCGTTTGCCCCCTATAACATAAAAAAAACCATGTCCATCCGTCCGTCCCCCGCTTTTCTCAGTAACCGTTGGTACTAGAAAGCTATAATTTGGCATGAGTATACATATCAATGACGCCGACTAAACGATAGAATAGAATCATAAAATTTTTTTAGGGTACCAAGGTGCAATTTTTTTTTCTTCCAAACCCTGTAACGCTGTAAACATGTCTCTAAATTTACAATATATATTTTATATTTATATATATATTTTTGGAGTTTAGCTTACTCTTGGCGTCTCTCCTGCATTTCGTGACTTCGCCATGGACCTTCGACCCGGATATGAACCAGCGACCTATCAACATATTACTATTTTATCTTGCTTACACTTGGCAGTTGGCACACAAGTTGTATTAAGTCCGCCAGTGGCATAGCATGAAATCGCTCTCGCTCATGAGGTGACCCATACAAAACTATAATGTCAGTAAATATTTGTGCATACATATGTGCGGTAAACGGTTGTGCTCACCTTGAAAGCAAGAGTTCTGAAGCCTCGGACGTTGGAATTGGGACAGGACAAATCTGGAACTAGAACACTTTAGTGTGGAAATAGAGTAGTGGATTAATATTTATTATAGAAAATATCAAATATACTCAATCCCGTATCCCATTGGCGTAGGTAGGCAGAGACTAAAGAATGTTTAATTATTAATTGTAAAAATAAACTATAATAAATTTTAAAATTGAAATTAATACTACGGTCCTTACTTTTTTCGCTTCACAATCACATCCATCATAGGGACAGACCCGTCGGTTGCGGGTACGTCTGACTGTTAGAAGATTTTCAAGTCGTCCAAATAACTTTAATTTGGCTTAACGACTGATGTCATAGACGGCAGCCGGGATCAATGGCTTAACGTGCCTTCCAAAGCACGTGAGCGCTGAGTTAGTTACCATTCAAAGCGGTCACCTATCCAAGAGTTGACAATTGCCGACTTTGCTTAACCTAAGGCAAGTCGTGTGCTTGCTTGCTACCGTCTTGGCATAAAAAATAAAGTGAAGGGTTATAGTATAGTTATTTCAGTTATTTGGTATCACTATAGCTGCAGTCATGCCGGATGGGAGAGCTTAAGATAGACACTTGAGCTTTTAAAATAAACTTTTAGGTTCAATAGCTTTGAGAGCAGGATATAAGTACTGTTAGAAGTGTATAAGACGGCTTAGTAGTGAAATATTTTGAACATTGTCTAACATATAGAGGTAGACTTTTAAAATATGTCTTTTTATGGTAGAAGGTCACTGTAACCTTTGTTGCCGGAAAATAAATTATATTTGATTTTGTAGCCTATGAACGCCTGCGTGTAGCTCAAGAAATGAGATGAATATTTCAAATAAAATTGCTTGTATAACTCCATATTGTAGTAATACGAGTATATATAAATTGTATAATGTAATATCAAGAGCAATTGAAAATTGATCCACTGTAGCCGAGCGCTAAGGCACGCCACTTTGAATGTGTGGTCGCTGGTTCGTACCCCGCATACCACTGGGCTTTTCGAAAAACTTATTGTGTACCTACGATATATATTTAAAATTTAACAGAGATTTTTAGGTGAAGGGTAACTGCGTGAGGAAACAAGTCTTTATTCTAAGGTTTAGTTTTCCCTGTGTGGAAGTAAAAAGACCCGTAGTTCCTACTAGGGCACAACCGGGAAAACGCTAGGAGGATGATCAACCTCAGGAGCACTCGAAACTGTTCAATTCGGATGGAATTTGATACAAAGTTTTCATTTACTATACCTACCTCTATATGTAACGCAACGCGCATAGTGGCCAAGAATCAGGTTTCGTAACAAAATCTTTAATTTAATTCTCGACTTAACTAGTAATTAGAGGTAATTGCACTAATGTGTTTTAAACTAATGCACCTATTAGTGTAATGAAGTTATCTGCAGTTAGTTTGGTGTTGAATCCCATTCACTCTCCCGTTCATTCAGATGTTCATTCGATAGCCACAGAATAAGGTTCACATCGGAGCGAACAAGACGTAAACAGATATGTCAGTAGGACTCCATTGTCAAGGCTTTAGAGAGCATCTTCAGATGTTTTTGA
The DNA here is from genome assembly GCA_963556455.1 of Epiblema foenella. Classification (NCBI taxonomy): domain Eukaryota; kingdom Metazoa; phylum Arthropoda; class Insecta; order Lepidoptera; family Tortricidae; genus Epiblema; species Epiblema foenella. The sequence continues at coordinate 20,252,005 of OY747100.1, forward strand.
AAACCCTAAAGGGATAATTGATATCGAATATACACTGTCTCACAAAATCGATGTTTGGCAGCTAAACTCAAATCATGGTATCCCGCTTTACCGTATAGCACATGCTCGTAGCACACTGCCCCGCGACGATTCAAGTGTTTGTCAACCGCGATTTTCATACAATCGATAAGTAGTTCGTCTGGTCAAGTCTACATTGACGTATTGTCTATTAATTTTACTATTTTATTATGGTATCAGAAACAATTTTGTTATTCGCGATTATAAAACAATATTGACCAAAAATCCAACTAGTTCATTTTAGTAACTCTAATAGGCCTTTGACAGATGACATTGAATCGTGATATGTTACTACACAAATCAGTTTAGTATATGAGTCACCCGTAAATCTCATCATAGCTAAAGCTAAGCAAAGTAAAGTAAGCTTCTAAAATCATAATAGCCAAACCGTTTCCAAATACTCAAAATCGATGAACACGAAGACAGGCCCAGACATACGGAGTGTCTCAAGGCGTTTTTTTGGGACCCCTGCTATTTCCAACACACATACGATACAAGAGATTTGTTTGAAAGGATATTCAATAACTATATGGTATTTGTGTTTGTTACAGAAGCTCGACACTCGACGACGCGACGAGAGATTGTCGACGACTTCTACCAAGACGACGGTGCCTCCGACAATGAGCTGAACGACGAAGCAGGTAAATAGTTAAATGCAATACATAGTTATCATAAAGAAACACAAATAACCTCGTTATTTGTATGACCGTAACTTACCCGGTGCGATTCTCGTTTGCGCCATTAGTGTAAGCGTTTATTTTTTTCCTACTGCTTTGATCTTTGTACTACTGTTACTATCCATACTTAATATTATAAATGCGAAAGTGTGCCTGTCTGTCTGTCTGTCTGTCATTTCTTCACGCTTAAACCGCTTGATCGATTTTGATTAAATTTGGTATGGAGATAGTTTGAATCCCGGGGAAAGACATAAGATATTTTTTATCCCGGAATTCACTCGTTAAGGGGGTGGAGTTTGTATGGAAGAACGATGACTAGGTACGCCTGACATTAAAAAAATGCAATTAAATTCAATCGCTATGAACGACTTCTACGCAGACGAAGTCGCGGGCAAAAGCTAGTAATAAATAAGGTAAACGTCCCAGTGCTCAACACCTTAGTACCTAATAGATCATCATCATCATCATCATCATTTCAGCCGAAAGACGTCCACTGCTGAACATAGGCCTCCCCCAATCCCTAACCTAATAGATGATACTTATTAATCACCTCTGTCATCATGACATAAAATTGAAAGTGCCATGTAATGGGTCACTATCGAGCACATGAACGTTTACCTTATTCATATTATTTCACAATAACTGTTAATACCAATTAATGGGTCATATTACGCTGTTCATTCAACCCATAATTTTATATTTATCTTCTTTATTTTTGCAGGAGACGAAGACGGCGACTCGACACAATTGAACATCACTATAATCACCAAGCCGGAGTCATATCACGTACCTGCAGGGCAGGGGGTGCGTTTGGAGTGCCGACTGGATAACGACAGCCCTGGTAAGACTAAACTCATTGCAAAAGGCCTACCTACATGAGCAAGTACGACATAGCTGACTAAATAAGAAGCTGGAAGACTCAGAATTAAACTTATTCCGAATTTGGTAACCTCCGCCCAAACCAACGGGTGGACAAGGACTAAACGTCGTGATGTATTTAACACATAATTATATGTATTTCTTTATTTATTTAAACTTTATTGCACAGTAATAAATTACATATACAAAAGGGTCCATCTTTTGCCACAAGACATTAGGTAGAGATTTCGACTTCGTCTTCGTTGTCGATCCGTCATGACTGAAGATCGTGACCGCACGCAATTGCCCTCCATGCAGTTAGTTCCTCGTTAAGTGGACCGCACGGGAAATGCTGCATTTGGTAGAATTCTTGACCGCACCGGTCCAGCGCACCGGAATCCTTCCTCTTGGGAGTTTGCCTTCTACGGATCCGAGAATAATTTGTTTCTCTAGATCATGCCTAGGTGAGCGCATGATACAAAGAATCCTTTCCTGGCAGATGTCCGAGAGTCGTCTGGTGATGCCGAGTTCCTCTAAGATAGAGATATGAAAAACCGATTAAATTGATTTATTTACTTATAATGAGTATAAATCGCGGACACCAATCAGATGATATTCCATGCCATACAGAACATACAAACGTAATTCCGTAAAACTTATTTCGGCACAAAACACATGCATGAACCAGAAAAGAAATTCTTTGAACTGTCAGCCTATCATACATACACTAGACAATATTATTTATAATTTCGTCGTCCTACAGTCTAGCGGCCATGACAGTTAGCCGGAAGCGCGTGCGCGCAGATTTGGCGCCACCGGAACCGCGGCCATTTTGTTGCGTCACTTTTATTGCCCGTGAATAATTATCGGACATATTTTATGACTTTTTAATGCTGATTTTATCTATTGTTATTTCCACATCCTTATTAAATAAGAAGGTTAAGTTGATCGATATTTCACTCAAATATGAAGAAGCGAAGCGATCAGCTCGGCAGGGTCCGGTTCTGTGCACACGCAAATACAATATTGCATCGCCTATGAATATTTATGTAGAGTACCTACTTAAATCAACTTTAAAATGACCGCTTTCCTAGTAAACATTGTTTTAAGAGGAAACAATAGCTGAGCTGAAAGAGTTTTTGTCGCGCTGAATTAGGAAGGACCGTGCGCGAGTCTGTTAAAGATAACTATAGCTCCGACAAAAATACCCTAAGCAAAAAACTGAACAATCGAAGGTTTGTTCTCGATAGTTTCCGCCTCCGAAACTTACCAATGAACTTGAACGAAAGTAAATAATACTGTGTCGGACGGTTTTGATATTTGCACATTGCTGACATGTATTCGTATATCTATCGATTACTTATCGCGTATTTTATTAAGTAAGCAAATAAATATTTATAACAATGCCTGACTTCGCTCTACACACAAATTTTTACGGTGAGAGTTTCGAGACTTGGCCTATTTTTACATCGAATGTTTTTTATGGGATTTCACTTATTTTTGTAGGTAAATGTGTCAATACAAATTTATGAATGCATCTAGAACTAAAAACTGTTCATAGATGCAGGAACTACAAAAGTATATCTTTGTATCGCATGTATTTGTATAGGATTATAAACTTACTTATACAGTTTGTGTATCTCTGAAATGCAATATTTTTAGGTTTTTTTATGACTGAAAATCTAATCATGTTTAAAATTAGAAGCTTCAGTATCTGCTAGAAGAAACTTAGAACTATGATGATCGGTCAGTTAGTCAGTGTGCCAGTGACAAAACCAAGGAACTTTGACAGGCAATAGTTCTTAAACTACCAGTTTAAATTGAATATTATTAATAATGTATCTCAGTCATATTATGCCCAATATGTTACTAAAAGTTCAGTGTTCTAGCTTTAGCTAGCACAAAATTACAAGATGTTGAAAATGGCCTGAATCATCCGAGAAAAGGATGGTACTACCGTGCCTCTTTGATTTGCTCGACTTGTCGGAGCACTGCTGTGCCCCCAGATATCAATGTAAATAAAACATACAGACAGAGGTAGCGATGGTGTGTCGTGTCGTGGTATAAATAAGTTTTTACTGTCGATTGTACCTTTTATTAGTAGTCAATTTATTTATTTTTAATTTCGACAAAAATAAAGAAATATTTTCTAAGACACTGTGGAATTTATAAATTAATTAATAGTTAAAACGTTGAATACTAACAGGCACAAAATAGTAGAAGAACATCAGTATAGTTTTAAAACAAATCATCAACTAAGTACTCGTTGAAGAAAGTTGTGTAGTTTAAGAGTTGCCATGGCCAGTGTTCACCTTCTGTCGCCTTCATCAGATCAGCTCGATGCATTTGTCACCAAACTCACCGAACCGAATTGAGGATAAAAATTCAGTTGTAAGATTTGTCCCACACAAGCATACAAGCTTGAAATTACAACGTCAGGGCAATTCGTAACTGTAATTTAACAGAACATCGTATGTTACTATTTCAGAAGCGAGGGATATGGTGCACTGGAAGAAAGGAGACGTTACACTGTACAATTTGGGCGTCAGTATGCTTGACGCGAAAAAATATTCGCTGTAAGTACAACTCATCACATTTTCATCTTATGCCCTACCGCTAGACACCGACCTCCTCTCATGAATGGGACACGACTGCCGCTCAGCAGTCGCATGGTAGACCCATAACTCTCTCATAGTAAGGACAACTGATTGCATAAAAATAAACACTATAGGTCGACCGCTTAATAGAGGCGACGAGGGTAGGTAGAAGCTTCCCGATCGCAACCCTTAGCCGTTCCCCTCTCGACTATGCCCCGTCACAGACGCCCCATATCTATTAAACGGTACACTAATTTTTGTCCCCCCAAACCCTTTTGTCCAAGAGCTTTTCATCATCTTATAGAATGCTTACTGCTAAGGTTTGGAATTCCCTGCCGGCGTCTGTATTTATGAGTTCATGTAACCTTAGACTAGACCTTTTTAAGTTAAGAGTAAATAGGCATCTTCTGGTGAGCTTGCTTCATCGTCGGCCTCATCTTTGCCCCCTGGCTGGATGCTGGCCAAGAGCAATCCCATTTATAATAATAATAATAAAACCATTTCACAAAGAACGCTAGTCCTCAAATCTCTAGATCCGTTTAGTACCTAACAAGCTTATTTTGTCAACTCACTGTCCTCCTTTAGGGATTTTGTCAAATCACTAAACTAGTCTTTTAGTGAAATGATAAATCGAGTTGACCTTTTGGCCGATTTTATTATTTCTCTAAACCGATTCAGGGATTCTAGGGAAATGATGTAAATGGAGACGCGATTTTAATCATAACACTGCATAATTTCACAGACCGGGGCGTGGTTGGAATTTCAGTTTTGATAATTTCCCTGCGACATACTATATGATAAGGTAATTTATCGTGTTTCTAGGAACGGTACTGACTTGGTGATCCATAACCTGATTGCGGCTGACAGCGGCGTCTACCAGTGCCTGGTGGAAGCGCAGAAGCCTAAGCCCATGGTCGAGCATCGGGTCACAGTGCTCGAACTACCCAAGGTTATTGGTAAGTTAAGTTTTCCTATTATTTCGTGGAGAAAATCTGTGCTCAAGTTACCAGCAGCTATAGGGACTGCTGGGTGTGTGATATTCCTGTAACGATGCGTGTATTGGAACGTTGCACACAAACTTTCTGGCCGTTTTCCGACATACTTCGGTTCTAAATTTTGAATTCTGAATTACATTTTCCAGACTCCACTGGACACTGCACAGCCATTTTCTGACAGCGCAGTTCGATATTGATTTCCGTTCGATAAGCATCAGATCAGTTCAGTGATCACTTGTAATGACAATTTTAAAAATTAAATATTTTCACCTATTATCAACATGCATATATATATAGGTATTTATAAATCATACCCATTTTGTTTGATTATCCGCCTACTACATCCTACATACACATCCTACACATGCCTCCTTTCAAGGACAAGAGGGCCCACTTCACTTGCTAATATATTTATATAAACAAGTTTAGTAAGGTTGTAACTTTGAGAGTAAAAACGTTTGAGTAAATTTTGAGTGAGTCACTCACTCAAAGTTAAGTAGTTTATAACCTAACCTGCTGCAGAATTTATCTACCAAGGGGAAGGACGTGGGGTATGACCTAAGACGTGGCTCATTGGTTCAGTAATAGCCTATCCACTCTAAATGTGTATTTTACAGCCATCACAGCGTCAGACGACGGCAAGCCGACGTACGGCTCTGATCTGACCCTGACCTGCAACGTCAGTGGGAACCCCGCGCCCAAGATCCTATGGGCCAGGACCAGATGGCAGCCTGACTCCATGGTGAGGACCCTTTTGACTTATTATTGTTATTTAATAGTAGACCTACATTACTTCATAGGCCGGGAAGGAAGGGATTATCTACCAAAAGTGGAGTGAGTTGTATCACTACATAGTATAAAACAAAGTCGCTTTCTCTGTCCCTATATCCCTATGTATGCTTAAATCTTTAAAACTACGCAAGGGATTTTGATGCGGTTTTTTTTAATAGATGATTGAAGAGGAAAGTTTATATGTATAATAACATCCATTAAATAGTGCACCCGTGCGAAGCCGGGGCGGGTCGCTTGTCCTAATATATTTCTATGTATGTATTGTTCAGTTCATAATTTCAAGTAAATTTTTAATCTTCATGTGGCAACACAATACTTTTGTAGATTTTCCTACTAGTGGTACTAGACACATCATACTCCCTACTTCAAAATCAAAATCAAAATCAAAACATTTATTCTGCAAATAGGCCTCAAGGGCACTTTTACAAGTCAAAATCTATCTAGGTACATCAAATAAAAATAATACAATAATCAAAGTATCATTAATTAAATGTAGTGTTACATGTCAAAAATAAGACTAAGAAACTAATAACAATCGAGATTTGTTAGAGATGTATAAGGTCTCTAAGCGTCAAGATAAAAGGTAATAAAGTAAGTACACGAATCATAATATACCTTCTTACCGTTAATCGATCTGTTATCTTTCAAATCTCGAACTATGAACAACCCGATTCTTTGTTGCATTTGTCTCCTTTAAGCAATGAATAGCTTCAGTTCAGTGCTATAGTATGTTTGGAGACTGCCGAGGACATCTGGATGTATATCTGAATCTAAGAAGCTGACGCTCGAGGTAAGAGTTGATGGTAAGCTTGGTCAGATGACCCGGAGACGTCAACCGAGGATGTTCTGCTGCCTACGCTGAAGATGCAGTGATCCACAGCTCCAATAGCCCCGGTTAGACCGACCAACCGCTATTTATTCCTTAATTATAAGATTCTTTTAAGTTCCCTATACGGAAACCGCTGATATTCTTGTTCAACGCTCACCCTCATATAATCTTTAGTTTTCAACTACAGTCCGCTCTCCAAAAAGGCCAACGAGAAGAGATTTAATGCCATAAGAGAGAAAAGTAGCGAGATTAGATACTTATAATGATGTATTAGACAAGGGTGAATGTGATTAATATCTCGTCTTCTTGGCTTTTCTTTGCTTCATATCATATGTGCACTTCTCCTCTTCATTTTTTTTGTATATTTAATCTCTATTGCACTTAAAAGACACAAAATGCACTTTAATGGCCATAAAAGATTATCTATTAGCTAGAGTTTATCTTATTATGTTCACTTGCCACCTTATCCCAGTATAGGCATTTCATAGCACCAACTTTTGTTGAAGTAACTGACATCTGAGTTTCCAACTGATGAAACTAGACCTACACAAATTTCCCAAATAAGTTACAATTCCTCTATCGCTCTTGACCGCATAGGTACATATGCCTTAATTGCATTTTTTCATTTTGATATCACACTTCTTTCTTTCTGCTTCTAAGGATCGTAAGGACCAGGTAAGCATTTTATATAAAATTAAATATATAACGTTTCTTACATTCATATTTAAATATTTTTCTCTTGGTCTTTCCTCCTCCACTTCTCCTCTTCGTTTTCCTCATTACTGAAGGTCGTGAATTACCCATTAAATCACCTTTTTTGTGACAATTTCTCTCCAGCGGTTTCGATCCTTAGCTACGCGTAGAGCATTGTGGAGCTCGATGTTGAGGCCATCTAAAGCAGATTTTTTTAATTACTCAAAGTCAGTTTATGGGGGTTGTCGCTGAAGGCGACCACGCATATTCTTCTGCCTGAAGGGCGAAGTGAAGGTTTCCTAGCTAGCTCAGGGTTAGAAGGGATTTACACAACGTAGCAAACGCAGATTCACTTTTATGACAAAATGGGTAATTTACGCCCTTTATTAATACTTAAAATCCTTATATAAGAGTGAAGAGTGTCCGCTAAATCTACGGCTTGATACGCGGAAACCCGGGTCCCGTAGGACCTTACGACGACGAGGGAAGAGTCTACTGGAGTGGACAGCGGATCGTTTTCCGGAGAATGAGGGACGCTGTGAAGCCTGCGCCGCAGCTGGTCAGGGGTGATCGAGAGGAGGAAGGAAGAATTGGACCTCAGATCTAAACTACGTGATGTCCACCCGTAGGCAGACTGACACACGGCCACTGAGGTTCCCCTACAGCCCGCAGCGCGCTCTAGGCCTTGTTCTCGATCCAGAGCCGAAATAAAGACCGATTGGTGTTTTTTTTTTCTTTTTATACTAAAAACTGCTGTACTTTAACCATTATGGAATAATCATGTCCGATCTGGACCCGTAAAAGTCAGTTTAAGTACTTTGTCTAATTAAAAACTCTACTCTAGTGGAGCTGCCGCTTCTGGGTCATTTGCCAGTTCCGGTCAGCTGCCAGAGGTTGCAACCATCTTCCGGGCGATGAGAACAAAGAAATTCAGTATTCTTCGGAGACAGAAACTGGAAAGCCTTGTTTTAAAAATGTCATCCCAGAATATTCCAAATACCGTATTTGTAATTTAAGCACAGTAAAAAATGTTTCCAAAAAGTGCAAATCCTGCCTTTTCATACGATACCGCACTAGGGCCGTTCAAGTATTACGTAAGCACTACAGGGGGGCGGGAGGGTTTATGCTTTGCTTATTTTTGATGACATGGGCGGTGGGGGGTCCAGATGGTGATTACGTCAACAATAGCTATTTATTTTTTTACACAAATGGCAATCCACACATTGTCTATACATGAAAACGAAACGCTTTTTTGGAGATTCCCACAAATAATATATAATTGTTTAAGTAAATTAATATTGTGTGCGTTAAAGTCTTCTATCCTAAATCTTTTTTCTGATTTCTAGAATTAAAACTGCTGCTCATGTCTCAAAAAAAAAAGTGGGTGCCAATGTTTACGTAAGCATGGGAGGGGAGTAAGAGCTTTGTTTACTTTTGCTGACAAGGGGGGACGGGGGGTAAATAATTGTAATAAATCTGCTTACGTAATACTTGAACGGCCCCACTTGACCATGCTGTAAGATTTTCTATGCCTACATGTGGATTACCGTACCGGTCCACAGCTCGAAGGCAGCAAGTGCTAGACATCGGGCTGATGGGGGTGGGGTTTTGTACCGGCTGCACAGCTGCACAAACAAGTGTCGTCATGAGAGCAAGTGTTCAAATTGGTTATTTTCCACAGAAAAATAACATGTTCTCAATATTTTTAGGAATAAAAATGTTCCTTTCTCTCACACACGTGGATAAACTTTCTTATTGTGATAGCATATGTAGTTCCAGATATTGAGCGATGTGACAGAGACGGATCAGAGGTCTTAGGCACTTTTTTGGTACGGCACCCTAAAACACGGTTTTCTAGCCAAACTCTATATTTCTCTTTTTACCAGCATAACAAGGTTGTCTCTTTTTTTCCAGAACGAAAGGGTGGGCAATGGTTCTACTATAACTATCAAGAACGTGAAAGAGAAGGAATCAGGGAAATATATCTGTTACGCGATGGCCGATAAGTTTGCTGATACAAAGACGATTGATGTCTTTGTTCAGAGTACGTATCTAATTATATTTAATCTAACTATCTATCTGATATCTTTGGGCTCCTTTTATTAAAGATCCGTTACACTTGATGTCGGCACATATACATAAGATGGACTAACAAATCAGATACAGAGAAAAGTAGAAAGTAGAGAAAAGTTTAACACCCATATTGATAAATGTCTATCAAACCTATATTAGTTAACTAGCCGCTAAAGTTCGTTTGTTCTTATTTGTCACTTTGACATTTACGTTTGTGAGAAAGGGATATAGAAGATTTTAGTTGGCAGAGGTTTGTTAAGTTTAAAGAATAAGGAAGTAAAAGTTTACAGTTACATAAGCAGCCAACTGAACTGTCGGTTCCCAAGTCTGGTTTAAATTCCTTTGTATCTAGTAGAATGCGTTCCGGCACTACCCGCTCGATAAGGAATGAGAATTGCATTTTGTTTTATGTCACACCTTATCTGACCTAGGGTTGCCATACGTCAGTATATTTCCTAACATGTCAGAATTTTTGAGCCTTTGTCAGAAATGAGGTCAGAATTTGTAAGTGTCAGGAATTTGAAGAACTCGGGAAGCATACAACTTGTCGGGCGCAACTCGATTCACCAAAGTTATATTGCTATCGAAATACTTGCGGAAGCATTGTGTTGCGCTGGGAAGTACGAGAAATGTAAGGAAATTTTGGACCATGATAGGACTTTTATCAAGATTTTAAATTAGTTCATATGGCAACCTTAACCTGGCCATAAAGTGGCAATTACTAGCGAGCGAAAAATCCCACTTCCTAGCAAGGGGGAAACATAAAATGTCGTACTTACCAATATCGCATATTTATCGCCCTTGCCTTCGGGTCAAATACCTGCGATCTAAGACACCCGTTGTTTTACCGCTTAAAGTAAAACAATTCTAAAATAAATAAATAAATAATGTACTATTTACTCTTTTTACAGAGAAACACCACTTGCATCTACGCAAGACTGTGATCAATTCGGCCATTGGTATAGAAGCCATCATGGAGTGCACCGTACACGAAGACGAACCGTTAGTACTCTTGGCTACTTCACGTTAATTTTTGAATGCTGATTTATTTGCATATATTGAATTCCGGTTACAACTGCAGATACAGTTGCAATGCATGTTGCAAATCATGTTATCTCTATTATGTATTTATTGCCTTAACTATATTTAGTATGTGAGTGTGAGAGAAACGTTCGTTTTATGATCGTATTATGTACTCGATCATGTTAGCTAAGCATATACTCGTACTAGCAGCACCTTTTTATAAACGAAGGAACCTAAACCACTTAATATGAGTTCATGTCAAAACTAGCCACACAAACTTGTTAAAGTGATGGAATCTTCCTGCTAATACTGCGATTTGTAAAATAACGTTTATCATACGTGCTACATACAGCCCTATTTCGTTTGCAGCGTCATCATCTCATGGTACAAGGGTGAGCAGCGCATCGACTCGTCTCACTACACGACGCAGGGCAAGCACTCCAATCTCACCATCGTGCCTCAGACTGATGATGACTTCGGCACTTACACATGCCGAGTAAGTTGTATTTTAATCACAACAACACACATACACGACATAACACACAAACACAACAGAACAACTAAAGGAAAAATTTAATTAACACGTTCACTGTCCTCATAGAAAAACGATCTAACAATGTTCAACTGTGCATTCAGTAAGGGGATGTGACTCCACAGTGGAAGCATGGACTTCTGAAAAAGAGGTTCATGACCCCACAATGGGGTTAAATCAACAGCTCTCGCACCTCATCATCATTCTAGCTTTGTAGGCTTCCGTACACAAAGGGGCCACAGTGGAAGCATGGACTTCTGAAAAAGAGGTTCATGACCCCACAATGGGGTTAAATCAATCAGCTCTTGCATCTCATCATCATTCTAACTTTGTGGGGTTCCATAAACAAAGGGGCCACAGTGGAAGCATGGACTTCTGAAAAATAGGTCCATGACCCCACAACGGGGTTAGATCAACAGCTCTTGCACCTACACAAAAAGGCCAAACGGAACTCTATTGCTGTCACTCATGCGCCCGTCCGTCCGAAATTTGAACTGTCTAACTATCACGGTTCATTAGATACAGCCAGGTGACAGACGGAGAGACGGACGGACAGTAATAAGTCGAAGTCATAGTTTTACCCTTTGGGTACGGAGGTTTTTTGAAAACCCCAGTGGTATGAGCCGCGGTGCTTGCACGCAAGTGAGCTTGAGCTATACATCATCATCCAAGTATTTTTTTATTTCCGGTTGTAATTAGGAAGCCGGGAGTCGACTTTGACACCTAACCCAAGATTTGGCGTTGGTTTGTTTTGGCGTTGTACGAATGTGACAACAGCTCCAACACCTATTAAAACTAATTTGTTTCCAGGCTGAAAGCAACTTCGGTTCACATAACCGGTCCACCGTGCTGGTGGAGAGGCCTGTGGTCGAAAACGTGGAGTCTGACGGACAGAAGCTGGCATGGACCGTGCACTCGCACCAGCCACTCAAGAGCATCGAGATCCAGCTCATAGACACATCCACCGTAAGTCGAATAGGCTAGACGACAAAAACATTTTTTTAGAGACGTTCCAATGTTTGTAAGAGACTACAATTAGAGCAACATAAAAGACGAAAATGAGGAGCAAAGTACATGTAGCTAAGGAGCACTGAAAACGCTCCATACTGATTGACAGCTAGGTGTGAAGTCACGCCTGAATGGCCTCGTACTACCGCTGTATGGAAAAAAGGGAAATTTGCCATCTTTGTCGTGAAATATTGCGTTTATATGTACTTGACATAATTTCTTTTTGATTGAAATAATTTCTACTGGTAACTTTTATTTTACATTTTGGTTACAAAAAAAACATCACTTTTGCGTATGTTTATAGTCCCATATCTTTTTACGGTTTTAATTAATTTGTCTAATTTACTATTTATTGTGATAATTTGTTGGTTTTCTATCAATATAGATGATATTATTACCTTATTCACATAGACTTCAGTACAGTCAGCCAACGTACATTAAACATGACCTTGATGGTGACCGGGTAGAGTCGGTCGGACCTTTAGTATAACATTGTAGTTTTTGGTCGGCACTAGCTGAGTTTCTTGCTGGACTCTTCTCACCTAGTTTAATGAACCAGCGACAAAACTCCCAGTAGCTCGATTCCTTCCACTCACCTCAGATTCAGTTGAAGACGCTCAACGAATATCGCTAGAGCGCAAACTCTTAGAGTATTCCAGTGTTTTCCCTGGATTTTCCCCAGGACTCCTATCGCTCTGGCGGACAAAAAATCCATCACAGTCAGGTTAACAAAAAAAACCTTGACGATGTACCAAAAGACTATCTTCTGCCCTGGTTTACATCCAGCGTACTCCTGCAACCTTCATCTGAGGTCTACCAATATTGCGTTCTTATCAAGCTAAAGATCTCATCTGCCACACATATAAGGAGCTCCCCAATAATTAACACTACTTGGTCCCTTACCGCTCTTATACAGGACACTACGCAACTTTTCAATCAATCAATTCTTTATTTCGTTACAAAATGTAACAACTGTGATGTACCTTTTTTTTCTTCACCGAAAAGCTACTGTTAAATATCAAGTTACATTTTACAACTAATAAAGCCCGTCACAGACTGCAGCCGCCTGCGGTGGCGGCCACGGTGGCGGCCTGCTGTCACTATGACAATCAAGGCCGCGTGTGTCTGAATGAATGTTAGGATTGTCATAGTATACAACAGGCCGCCACCGCAAGCGCCTGTGCAAGTGTGTGGCACGCTTTACTTATTACATTCGTTTCTTTTTGCGAAAAACGCACTGGACTTTCAGTCTGGGGTTCGAACCCGCGACCCCTGGTTGAAATTGACGGGCTTTACCGCTCGACTATAGAGGCTTATTTAACATCCGATCAACGATGATACAGTTTCACGGCCAGGAACTCGCCTAGTGGGTGCTGCGTAACATTTAGCTACGTCCCGACATCGCTTTCTGGGGCACATTTAAGACTGAAAGTGTCAAGGCCGTGCAACGAAAAATATCGCGTTCTTTGAAACGCTGTTCTGCCCAGACGAGGAAACAATAAGGATTGATTTTCAGATATATGATTCCCGACTATATAACTGTGTTTCTGACAATAGCCGAAACGTGATTGCTTAAAACTTTTTGATAAAAAAAAACCAAAGTTTAGTCTTTATTTTCTTTTTGTTAATCAGCCTACTAATCGACGCATTATTAAAGGACACAATTAAGTTAAAATTATGGTATTTTACCTCATCTAAACTCTGAAAAAGAGGAAATTTAATAAAACTGCACAAAGTCAGATATTTTATCGAGATTTGTCTAAAAACCGGCCAAGTGCGTGTCGGACCACCCACAATGAAGCGTACCAACACCTACTAGTCCACATTTAAAATCACTAACTCTCATTTAAAAGGCCTATCCATCGATATCCCACACGACGATGTGCGTTGATTTTTTTTTGTCATCCACCGGTTACATGTATGGAGTGCACCCCCTAAATTTAATATTTTTTTGTATTTCACATCACTTTTATGTAGCGGTTCATAGAATACATCTTCCTACCAAATTTCATAATTGTAGTGCTTATAGTCTCCGAGTAAATCGGCTGTGACATACGGACGGACGGACGGACAGACATGCATGACGAATGTATAGGTTTCGTTTTTGCCATTTTGGCTACGGAACCCTAAAAAGCCATTCGTGAAGAGTGTTGCATCCCGTTTTACCGTGCGCGAAAGACATACGCGTATCTCTTTCACGAGGGGCGTGGCTGTCCAAATCGAGGTATCCCGTATATCCGAAGTAATACACATGATTGATTTCTTACAGGGCATGCAGACCATCTTACCAGTGCCGGTGCCCGACCACAAGACGCACGAATACGAGATGTCGTACCAAGTGGACCCGTCCGAAGTGAAGCCCGGCAGCTACGATGTGGTCGTTAAGGTGGAGAATACGAAGGGCGTCAGCACAAGCAATAACGAGATTATTTTTGAACAAAGTGAGTTTTTAATCTTTTTTAGCTACAGGCATTACTTTATCGCACCTGGCCATAAAGTGGCAATTACCGCACGTGAAAAGACCCACGTCATGGCCAGGCGGAGACATAAAATGTTGTACTTACCACGGCCGGTAATAAATAAAGCCTCGGATCGCATATTTATCGCCCTTGCCTTCGGCTCAGGCGTCAAATACTTGCGATCTGAGACATTCTTTGCTTCACCGTCCTAGATTGATAAGTATTGTACGATTAAGTATGACACTGCCTTTATTCCATTGCATATTTCACTTGATATATTACTTACATAGAGTCTGGCAAATGATGATGAGAATGAGAAATGCCGGCAAATTCAAAAATTCAGTGTGGTATCCCTAACGTGTAACGCGAAAAGAAATCTTGGCAGTTGAAATATATTTAAAATTTAAAACGATTTTCTTAATTTACCTATACATATAGTATAATGCAAACTAATATTATAAACTAACTATGCCCTGCGACTTCTTCCGCATGACACATCTTCGATCACCATGTCAAACATGCCAAATAAAAGTATTTAAGTTAACCTGGCATAAGTCCGAGCGGAATCACTGCATACTCGTAGTATAAAACAGCCGCTTTCGCGTCTGTCTGTCCCTATGTATGCTTAGATCTTTAAAACTGCAACGGATTTTTATGCGGTTTTTTTAATAGGTAGAGTGATGCAAGAAAAAGGTTTATATGTATAATACATTCATAAAGCCAGTAACCCGGAGCTTCTGGCTATACTAGGGCTGTGCGTGCCGGAGCGATACGTGTGGCGCCGGCGCCAGCCGCCGTTGCTGGCCGTGCCGCGCGCGCGCACCGGCCTGCTGCGTGAGGCGCCATGGACAAGGGCCCTGCGTACGCTTAACCGAGTTCATAGTAAAATGGATATATTCTATTGTTCTTACAATGAATTCACAAAAATTACTATGTTTGAATTATGTTATATGGAATTATAAATTGTATAACCTAATATGTAAGATTGTGCTACACTATCGCATTGGCTACCTAGCTGTAATGATAGATGTAATGTGGTTCTAAAATAAATAAATAAATAAATAAATAAATAAATAATATAGTCGAGAAACACTGATCATTTTAGAGGATTTCAATGTGATGTCGTAAATAAACACAGTTTTTCACTTGCATCGCAAACGCTGGCTGAACCCTACGAGATAGATCAAAACAATGTACTACAGTATTGTACACCTTGAAAAGGTCTACAAAAAAATCGGCAATTGTATATGTCTATCTCTTAGGTATAACCCACTATAACCATTTTTTATCCTTTACTTTTTACTTTTAATAATGGCTTTTAAGAACCGACTTTAAGAAATATAGCATTAATCTTTATCGAGTTACGATTATATGTATGTTTATTCTTTCGAAATCGTTTAACTTTTATGAATTATTTTCTCATTGCACCCACATTTGTTAGTTTCTGTTTGGTCCTATGGTCGACTGGTAGAGAATGCCTCATGGCATTAAGTCCGCCCTTTGTACTTATATTCTTTTTGTGCAATAAAGTTTAAATAAATAAATAAATTAAGTAAACCTTAAACACATTGTGCATTTGATATTGACCAATATGGCCCTGTACAGAATGTAATTTAAATTAATATTTCTGACGGATATTAACGTATTTCCTGACGTAACCACAGTAATACTGGAATTTGGGATCAAACAAGGCAACAGCACGTCTTGCGTATTCAAAGATATATTTTGGAAGATAATTTACAAGTACCATCAAATATGATATAAAAATAATTATCATAAATCTAAAGTACCCGCGGGTGCACTGACCGTGCGATCAGCTGTGTGCCCACCTACATGTATATACATAGGTTAGAATTTCGACGTGTTCACTAGGCGTTCGTCCACCGCGCGATCGCGACAACACTGACACATAGTCCCTATTCGTCCCGGTACCGCCGCATACACACTAGTAAACATTATGTTCCCTATCTGGGTGTCATGTACCTACCAACTACCTGTAACATCTCCTGTAATGCACTTGACATAAATGTTGAATAAATAAATAAATACCGGGTAGTCAGTCCGACCCAGGCCGGGCCTAGCTGAGTTTCTTGCTGGACTCTTCTCATCTAGGCTAGGTTTAGTGAACCAGCGACAAAACTCCCAGTAGATTCCGCGTGTTCGTCTCGGAGGTTTTCCCCTGGATTTTCCCCAGGCTACTCTCCAACCGCTATCAACTCCTATCGCTTTATTGGCCCTTGGCCGGGAATTCAGGTTGTATTGCCATATAAAAAGTTCTGTGAAAAACTCATTCTCATTTTTCATTTGCCAAATTCTATTACCTTCATATTTTCTTTTTCTTATATTATATTTTCATAACATTTTATTTTTATTTCAGTTTGATATTTTGCTTTATTTTGTTTTATTTTAGTTGAGACATCTGATCTGAATACGCGGACTTTAAGTGCAGCAACACGTGAGTTTATTTTTATTTTTATCCGAAATGTATTATCACCAATTATATTTGTTAAAATAAGGGTCAAACACTAATTTGAGTTCAAGTTATTTAGTATGTTGGTTAAATGTTATACTTTCACAATGAATAAATCACTCAAACATAGATTTCTCGTCACCCACGTGTATAAGCTAGAGTACCTATTTGTTATATTCAGAAGGTATTTAAATAATGATACCTACCAGATCAATATACAAAATTACATTGTACAATCGTTTTCAGTTACTTAAATAGAGTCTTTGGTATGATGCCACGGGGGCCCTTTTTATAATATGATTAAATTGTTATTATTTTTTATCTATTATTTTACATTTATTATTAGTATTGTTGGTGATTTTGAAGTGTCTGTACTCTCAAAATATCTGGAGCAAGTGACAATCTATTTTTGATCACGATATATCGCATTACATTATTATCGAATATTTCGAATTCGACTGTACAAAGTATTTCTGGTTAAAGAATTACTGGATTCAACTGGAGGACTCAGAGTCGATCTCTATCGTGTTGGTTCGGAGGAAATTTTTCCCTATTTAATATAATGTAAGGCCACCGATATCAGAGTAAACCAGACCGGCAGTGTTAAGGGAAACGATTTTTCATATAGCTGTCTCTCGTAATCCTGGTAAACCAAGATGAGTTAGACTGGGACAGATAGTAGGTACCATCTTTTTCTTAAGCTTAAGCTAATACTGTCAAAATAAGTACATGTAGTCCACTAACGTCAAAATAAAAGGGCACCAAAGGCGGTTTTTCGCAGAAGATATTAATATTCCAAGGAAATATCAATTTTGTGCATGGGAAGTCGATATTAATATGTAGGTAGAATGTCGTGCGTAGTGCCATACTGCCGGAGCACTTATAAATTGACCAGGAAGTCCGAATAAATACCACTTTTCATCGCTTATAAACTATTGCCATTATTTTAAAAAATTCAAGTACATTATGCAATGTACATGAATTTATAATAAGTAAGTCTCAGATAAACTGCAGATGTTTGTATAAAACTGGTGGCTCTGTGAGCTGTAGACCTCGTGAGTGAGTTATTTTTATCATTTCCAAAATCTGACATTATAAAAAAGATCAATTATGAATATCGAACCTGCTAACAAAATTTCACGAGAAGCGGTTTAATAATGCGACCTGTAGAGGAGAACACACCGAAATTTACAAACATAAAATCTTTACTTACAAAATCTTTGAAATAAAAATTGATTTTGAAAATTTCCAAAACCTGACTCGACAAAAAAAATCTAAGTATATAATTACCGGACCTGCTCACAAAATTTCACGAGAATCGTTTACGATGCGATCTGTAAAGAAAAACAAACCGTTGAACAAATATTTTTTTGTATTTCCAAAAACTTATTCGACAAAAAAAAATCTGTATATTTATCCAACCTGCTCACAAAATTTCACAAGAATCCGTTGAGAAATGCGGCCTGTAGATGAGAAAAAACCGAAATTCGCCCGCAGAAACTTACAAAATCATTGATAAAAAAATTGTTTTTCGAAATTTCCAAAAACCGTATCGACAGAAAAAATCTATATAACTATCGAACCTGCTCACGAAATTTCACGAGAATCGGTTAAGAATATTATCACGTGTTGGATTTATCTGTAAGTGATATATATATTTAATAAATAAAAAAAAAAAGCATTGCGATCTGTAGACGAGAACAATCGGAAATCCGGAATCTGGACATACGAAAGTATTTTATCGAAGCTGAAGCAGAGACCTTCGTTTCACTCGGTCAATAAGTACTTACGTGCGTTTGCTTAGTTCCAAGTTGATTTTAGAGAGTTATTGGTAAAAATAAAACTTGGTCAGGTTAGGCTAGTGTTGTAATTTAATGAAAAAAATGATTTCGTCATTTTATGAATTATTTATGTAGACATCGCTTCCAGGCTTATTCGATGATGATTTTCTGTACCTTCTGTAAATATAAAACATGTGCATAGACTAATGTTCGGTATTTCATTTTCTCTATTAATGGTCTCCACCATTCGTTCACTTTCTGTAACATTTGCCGATGGGTTTCTTTCTTTTCCAGCCATTTATTATCAGACATGATTTACCAGTCAAATTATTCCCTAAAGTACCTACGGAACCCTGAAAAGTAAGACTTTTGATACAATAATTGACTATAGTTTGAATTGATAATTTTCGTATAAATTGCTTAAAATCGTTATCGTTATGTAGCTACCTATTCACATAAATTTGTAGGGAGTATTAGAATCTTGAATGCACACTGCATGATTCGAATAAGAGCACAAGCCAGTGGTAAACTTAAAGTAATTTACCTGTACCCTGATGTACTACTTGTTACGAATATCATCAGTAGGTAAATATCGATGTCGATATTCTCTTGAGAATTATCTCTGGCTTCACTAAATCTCGCCACGAAGTGATCAAAAGCAGGGACAGTGACAGATTAAGACGTGTCAGATAGCATGATGACTATCTCCTTACTTACTGATAAGTTCGTTAGTGAGAATAGATCGGGAGAATAGGAAACATTCAACCTAATAGCGCTCATCTGCTTTACTCTGATATCGGTGTGTAAGGCTATTAAGAAAACAACAGGTGACATTTTACTCCTCGGAGTCATAATTCTACGTCGACATATCGTTAGTGCAGCCCGATCCATCTCGATACCAACGCCATCTGTTAGCAAATTGGTTTACTAATTTTTTTTTCAGTTGGGGTCGCGCCGGATGCTGCCCACGCACACCATCCAACGACCGCTCTCATCGCCACCGTCCTCATGTATCTGCTCGTGCGAACGATGTAAACTAATTTATTATTTATTAGCCTTATAGTATTTGTCGTAGATTGTTGTATGGTAACCAATCCGTTTGTTGATATCTTTCGTGGGATTCAGTGTTCGTCAAACTATGGCTGAACCCTTCAAACTACGACCCCCAGCAGGCCACTAGAAAATAATGTAAGGGTCGATTTATTTCTTATAAAGTAAGTGTAAACTAAAACAGGAGGGGTTGGGGTCGCCAAATTTTGTTCTATGTTAAGGTGGCCGTGCCTTTAAAAAGTTGGACTAGTTAGACTACTTACTACTAGGTACTACTAGTCGTACTAACGAAATTAACGGGGTAGAGACCTCACTAAAATAGCCTCAAGTCGTACTAGCAAATTAACGGGGTAAAAACCTTGCTGAAATAGGCATCAATGAAAGGATTTTTATTTCGGAGTAATGCGACTATGTAAACGAAATGGGCAGCAGCGTTTACGCTGTTTTCATTTAAGATTGTTGCGTATCTAAGTACAATTTACAATTATAATATAAAGTAGTGAGTTGAAAAGTGTCACATTATACGCCAAACATCAATCGCATCAGTGTAATTTTTTAAAAGGTACAAAGGTGTCAAAGTTAGGATTGTTTGCCTTGCAACAGCAAAATATATAGCGCTTCTGTACTATTTATAATTGTTCTGTCTGTAAATGTACAAAAATATTTTTTGTATAATTTTTTGTACAGTGCATTTTTCGATGTTTAATTGCGTTTTTCTTAAATCGAGCTTTTGGTATATTCTGTGCATTTTCTTGTTTAACTCCTTCAGATATTCTCAAAGTCTGTAACGAACCCCAGGCACATCAAAAAATCATGCTAATACAAACACAATAAGGTGTGATCAGGTGAGACTAGAGTCAATCATTTTTTAGTGTTTTCAATAAAAAAAAAACAACAAATAAATCTCCGTATTTTCTCCCAAACAGGGGTTCGTTGAAGATAAGTTTGAGAACCATTGAATAACTTGTACAAAAACAGTTGTACAAATAGTCTAGCACCTATTAAAGGGCGTTTCAGCTACCTATTTAGCTAGTTATTTTCGTTACAAACACAAATTTAAAAATAAAACTGAATTTCAATGTTTGGATATAGTACACATGGCACTGGTAGTGTTTGTCAAATTTTTATTACCATTCAAGGTAGCTAGAACGATCATATATATACCCAAGTACATTCAGCGTCATCTATTATGTAGCAGCCAAAGTGGCCAAATAGTTCGGGACACCATATATTTTGTATGGTGTACCGAACTACTTGGCAACTCGGGCTGCTACATACATAAATTAGATTACATTTATTTATTTCCCATTGAAAATTTACGTTATTTTATAAAATAAAAAAAAGTATAATAGCATGGATCCACAAAAAGATCGTAATAATGAACATTAATAAAAATCAAATAAAATAAATAAAACTTAACCAATATGATACTAATATTGGTATGTCAAATTTACAAAATGCGATTGAATGTCAAAATATCAATAATAAGTGACGATGAACATATGACTCTGACATGTACTACAATGTATAAATTATATTCATTATTATTTTTGTATAATGATAGCAGAGATACTTAAAAATTAGAAGCATAAAATTAAGTTAATCAAAGTGAAAATAGAAGCGAGTTTTAAACCATGGTTAGTACATTTATTATAAGTACAATGTTCTGCAACCAATGTAAATATTATTTTTAATTATATACGTTCAGTAGGTACACAATTTGCAGTTAGTTTATAATTTTCGACTTCTTATTTAATTTTCTTTTAACAAATAATTAAGTACATTTATTCCGAGACACAAATTGAAGAAGTCGCCGTTCTCACATTTAATTAAGCTTTTTAGTGTTTTAATGTTAGATAATTATTACCAAAGTGTAATTAAGAATGAGTTTTAGTTTATTACTATAGTTTACGTGCAGTTCGTATGTACTTCATTCGGAAATATAACCCAATGTGCGTATTAAATAATAATAAATTTTAATTCCCCTATTTACGAAAAAACGTTAATATTGGTAAGCAGGAAAAAAGATACGTAATCAAATATTAATTAACCAAGTATGCAGTGAAAGTATGTTATTCCCTAGCTTTACAACCCAGTTGTTAATGTAAAATAAATGTTTAATACAAGTCGTACTGCCGCTGCCATAAATATTAGACAAACAGTAATCGAGTAATGTATATTAAATATTAACTAAAATCTATATTACCAGTAAAATAGCTTATAATACAATGTGCCTGTAATTTATACAAATCAATAGTTCCATTAAAGGTGCTTAATTAGTCCTTTTTATACGAAATAATCTTCCATTGTTAATGATAATAATAGTAAAATATTACCTACTAGTCTTATTTTAATATTCAACAGTTCTTAATTACTTTGGATTAAATGATTACTATAGTTAATTAACTTTTACATTTGGTGTTATATCCAAGTGATAAATGAAATAAACATTGTATTTATTCATTTTTCCAGTTCTTTGGAATTCTTTGTTCCGTAAAATTTAAATAAACTTGCATTTATAAAGCAAAGACAGCACGAGACAATTTAAATAGCTATAGATCCTATTCCAAAATACGTTGACGGATAAATAAAATATATAGAATTATGATAAAAGCTTTTTAATCAAATAAGTGAATAACTTGTTTTATCAATGTCTATTTAGCTGCAGCCAAAATCTAAACAAAATGCAAATTAAATGTGCCTTGACATCAAAAAGACTGCACGCAAATTACGGCCAATTTTTAAATTTATTTACAAGAAAACTAACATAATAAAGTAGGCTAGGCTCCTAATAGGTCAGATCATCTATTGAAGACCGAATCAGTGTGCTATGATCAAGTTTGCCACGAGCCTCCTTTACGATACCTTTTTTATAAAGTTTATTCGTTAATTATTGTGAAACTACTTTAATGTCTACTACTATAAGGAACTAGCCTATTTTATTGATATGAGGAAAGAATTGTCCGTCTGTATTTGTATTAAGATCATTTATTTAAGTAAAGAGAATGATCGTTGTTTTGGCTTCCGTTTCAGCTATAGGTGCCTTCTTGTATTAGAAATCATGAAAGGAGGTGATATTTTTGTCTTATATGAATGAACGATTAATAAATGTTTGTAAATATTAGTGGATATTTTATTAAAGCCCATTTATCCCTTAACGCTATTTCTGATGTGATACCGATCTGAAAAATAATCCAATCAAACTTCTAGACTACGAATATAGTTATATCGGCACCACTACGAGGCCTTACAAATTTTAAAAGATTTTGAACTCAAATTATAATTATAGCATTGATTGTTCCAAGATTTGCAACATACTCATTAAAGCATACGATGCTTTAAAGTTGTTGTTGTTGTTTAGTTGCGAGTTAAAGTCTCAGCTGATGGGTGATTGAAGAGAAAAGAAACAGTTTTTAGCTTGAAATTTGTGCATTTGGCGCGATCTATATTTCTTACCAATTTCCTTAACATGTTTTCCTTCACCGAATAGCTACGCCCCCCGTGAAAGAGACACGTTTATGTAAATGGCTAAATAAATGGCTTTTTAGATGTAGGTAAATACTTTACTGTGTGAAGTCGTATTAATTTTTCTCTTGACAGAGTTTACATAATAATGCATTGTTTTTGAAGGCTGTTAAAAAAAAGATAATAAAGGCTCAACTTTGGATTTTTTTTCTATCGAGAAAATCTTAAGCAATCGTATTTCGGCTATTGTCCGACTGATAATTATAGTCAAGAATCATGTATCGGAAAATCAATCCTTATTGTTTCCTCGTCTGGGCAGAACAGCGTTTCAAAGAACGCGATATTTTTGCTTGCACGGCCTTAACTTTCAAATGATTTTACGAACAGCATCACCTCTAAAGAAGAATCATATTAGCCCAAATCAAGGCCAAACGCACCACAGGATCCCACGCCGTCAAGAAGATTTGTGATTCCATGCATATTTTTATATCAGTTAGTTAGGAAGGCTGTCGACTACGTTCCCATCCCTCCTCCCTCTGTCGTAACTCGGTGATCACTGATTAGGGGCCGCACGGTCCGGCGTCCTAGGCACACCATCGAAAGATGGAACGCTGCGCTCACGGCATCCAACTCAGACACGACGCGTACACTTAGGCATTGCCGCCGGCGGGGACGTCCACCGCGCGATCACGACAACACTAACACATATAGTCCCTATTAGTCCTGGTACCACCGCACACTGGGTAGAGTCAGTCAGACCCAGGTCGGGCCTAGCCGAGTTTCTTGCTAGACTTCTGTCTTTTCTTCTAGTCTAGCCCAGGTTTAGTGAACCAGCGAAAAAACTCCCAGTAGCTCGATTCCACTTTCACCTCAGATTCGGTTAAACCGCTCAACCAATCTCACCAGACCGCAAACTCTAGTATTCCAGTGTTCCAAACCACACGCGGTCGGTTTTCCCCTGGATTTTCCCAAGCTACTCTCCAACCGCGTACTCCTATCACTTTATTAGGCCCGGCCTATAAAGCCACAGTCAGGTTCAAAAGTATATTTTTACGGCCTGCCTGATGCAGATATCGTTGCCTATGTATTTATAACAAATTGACATGTAATTGGATATTACGAATAAATATGAATACTTAATAAATGAATACTTGAGATGAAGATTCGTTGCATAAACCGCGTTTTATGGGAGGACATCGTCATCATTGGTCGTGATGATGAGAACGAAGATGACTAAATTACTTACACCGTTACCCACTACTAAATCACCTAAAACATTATGCAATAAATAGGTAAATTTCACAAAAGGATTTAAATGTTTCACAATATATATCAATGGCCTAATACACATTAAATGTATGTATTTACTTATCTAATACTAATTTGTTTCAAATTGAAGACCACCACGGCCGCCTCTTTATTGGTTTAACCATTAAGATTATATTTATTTATTTATTCAACATTTATGTCAAATGCATTACAGGAGATGTTACAGGAAATTGGTAGGTACATAACACCCAGATAGGGTACATAATATTTAATAGTGATTAGGTGCATAGTACACTAGTTGTTAAAAGAACACAAAGCATACGAAAAATATTGAAATTCTAATCGCAATATCAAGTTTTATTACTAGTAAATTCTAATTTCAATGTCAAGTTTCCTTTTTATAAATTCTAATTTCACTGTCAAGTTTGTTAAAAAATTATTCGAATTACTATCTCAAATTTAGTTCTTAATAAAATTCTAATTCAATGTCAAGTTTTGTTCTAAATAAATACAATGTCAAGCTTCGTTCTTATTAAATTCATCAGACTTACATTCAGTTATTTCTTATGACAAGTAACTTTAAACTCTAAATTCAATACAAATAGGTACCTAAGTACTGCCGTCCTCAAACTAAAAGGCCGATAAGTGCCTCTGTAATCACAAACATAATGCTGACTTCATCGCATAACGCGCTAACGTGACACATCGTGCGAAACAAATTGATTTGCGATTGAGTAGCAAAAGTCATAAACCAATGTCGTTCGTATCTACATATAATAGACGTATAATATTTAAGAGACCGTCACTTACCGTCACTGGATGTTTTTAGGATTCCGTACCAAAATGGTACAAAAGGAACCCTTACGGTTTCACTTTGTCTATCTCTGTCTGTCAAATGGCTAAATATCTGAAGAAAGATATCTTATGGTAATCGACTTCAAATTTAGAATAGTTATGTTATGAAGAAGTGTAATCCAGATGCATAGAATATGGATTTTTATTTATTTATTTTTAATTTTGTGACAAATGACTGAAATGACAGATAAAAATTTCAAAGTCTAGTGAATATGTCAATTAGGATTGTTCATATTTTTTCAAAAGTGCTAATTCGAAATCCATTTCGAGATATAAGGTTTTCAAACCATTTCAGGCAATTGCTTCGGCAAAATAATCAAGGATTAGAGATATTTCAATACATATACGTGTGACCTTTGTTTGACTTTTCCTCAAATCCCCTTTGGCTGGATATGTAAAATCTACGGTCATTAAAATAGTTTTAATCTGTGGTGTTTAACCGTCACTGTGACTTCCTTCACTGACGAAATTAATGTTATACGGGTGTTTTCGATTTGTTTAGTCGTCAAAATCACTTAAAATATGGAAAAATATATGAAATGTTTTATTTCTACGTGTAAAAAATGATTCAAAAATAGCTCTAAACTACTAGTTAAAATCCGGGAAGAAAACGCGGTGTCGTGAAGTCGATGTGGAGTATTTCCAGTGCTATACACAATGCTACTGCGAGGATCACTGAGACGTGAGTACAAACGATAAGATTCATAAGACGACACAGTTTATTCGTTATTTTGGCTCTTGAATGTAAATAGTATCTTATCGGGAGACAATTACATAAACTATCTGAATTTTGTTGAACAGTGTTCTCACATTAAGATATATTCTCTATAGTATATTGCGTATGACTGACTATGAGATAAAAACAGGTATACCATTTTTATTTTTTAGGAACAAGCTGCAGTTCAGGATATTGTTACAATGGTGGACAAATTCACAAACAAGAGGTTTGAGGCAAGCAAGCTCGGTTCTACAACAGTTCTCAAAGTACATTCATTGGAACACGGATATTCAACATCAGTGTCTTCTCCATCTTTGTCTAGTTTTACACCAGAATCAGATTAAAAATGCTTCAGAAAAGAATTCGACTGAAGAAAACTGAACATAGAATTTTTAAGAAACCAAAAATGTATTTAGGGTTACCTAAACAATACAGTAGTGATTCAGTAGTTTACTTAAAAATAAGTTTTAATGGCGTATCATTATAAGCTGAATAAAGGCTCTCTATGTAGCTATTCCACACATAATTCTGAATGAGAAGTCACACCTTTTTAACTATAATCCTTTATTTGAGAAACAGTGATGTAAGCTCTATGAAGAACACAGAAAATATTTTTATACAGTAGCTGAATAATTGATAAATTGTGAAACCTAATGTGATTTGAAGATGAAATAAAAGTGGTTACTCAAAACAAGCTTTTAATACTAATTAACTACACCATTATACAGCTTCCATCTGTGTTAGTTAACTATAAACTATGGAAGGATCTTTAGGCACCGGTTTTGGTTTATTTTACTTTTGGGAATGTCTTTGCTTGAGTCAGGTTCGGCACGTGCATTGGACAGTGTTAGCTTCTTCCAGAACTTTCAGTTGAGGTTGATGAGGGTTTGGCACACTATTTTACCTACCAGAAGAGAAGCAACAGTGTTTGCATCCGCCTGAAAAAAAGTTTTATTAAAAAATGGAAGTAAGTAAACTATATTGAGCCTCGGAGATTAACAAAACTTGGGAACTGTAGGAAGTAAGCATGGAACGAATGAGACTCAACACCCAAATCAGGCATTCAGATTTGTGTCTCTTTTTATATGTATATAGCGAACATTATCAAAAACGATATAAACCATACACAACTTTCGAGTGAGTGACCCTATATTTATGACAAGGACAAACATTATGTTGGCAACAAACTAAATTGTTAGGAGGGCCGTCTGTGTAGCCAAGACCAACATGACAGTAGGTATACAAAAGCAAACACCAATAGAAAGAGAGATAGTATACCCCGAGCATCTTTCTGGATGCAACTGTACTCGAATAATGCTAAGAGCATTCAAGAGATGTATTGATGCAGCATTCAAGTAATGATTTAAGAATTACGAATGTGTAATTTATAATGTTACTTACGTTAGTATTTTTGCTCCCCTGATTTTCCATTAAAGCTCCGTTGTCCAATTTAGGAAGAGAAACCTTCCTCTTCGACTTTTAACTAATTTGTCGATCATATTTGAAAATATTCCTTTAAAGCAGACGGATGATAGGAACCTACGCCAAATCTTAGGACTAGGTAGCGAACCCCGGGCTGTTACTGGGATAACGCTTGGAGGATGATGTTGTTTTAGGAACACACGAAAGAATAGAAAAAACAGACGGATGTATCGCCTTTAGCGAAAACGGGCAGAGGTAGACGAGTCAGGTTAAGGCAAACGGTGGGAACAGTGTTGCCAGGGCCCTTGGGACAAAAATTACGTTTCTTTTCTTGAAAAGTTACATTTTTGATGCAAACGTTACATTTTTTATATTTTTCATAATTACTTGTCAAAACGTTCGATTCTAAGAAATGAGTAGCCACGTACAGCTACAATTCGGCGAGTTCGGCGACAGAATAACGTCAGGTTGATGGGTGGTATTTCAAATGTCATATACAGAGACAGAGTCGTCATGTCATAGACAGAGTCGTACCATGTAGGTTCTTTTGTCACCTGTTCTGTATCTGTAAGTCTATAAATTGACTCGCTTGGTTCCGGTTAGATACAATTGCCATTTCTTTTTAAATATAGTTTCATTATTCTCAAAATTTACGAATATTTCAGTTACAACAGAAGTTACTTACATGTTACGCGAGCCGGTCAAAAGTTACGAAAAACGTAAGAAATGTAACCATCTGGCAACACTGGGTGGGAATGGAATTTATGGAATGGGTGATTGACAGATGACAATTACTAACCATCGATGATTGACATTGACAAATTTTTTGGGTCTCTATTGTGCTTATGCTTTATCGATTCAGCCACGGAACGTAACTTACGCCAGGTAGTATCTTATATTTTAAATATTTTTTTAAAATAAACTAAGCCCTTAATTGTTCATCATCATCATTTCAGCCGAAAGACGTCCACTGCTGAACATAGGCCTCCCCCAAGGCTCGCCATTTAGACCGGTCCTGTGCCGTTCGTTTCCACCGGATTCCCGCGACCTTCACCAGGTCATCACTCCACCTTGTCGGAGGCCTACCGACAGCTCGTCTTCCGGTGCGTGGACGCCACTCAAGCAGTTTCTGGCCCCATCGACCGTCAGTCCTGCGAGCACTGTGCCCTGCTCACTGCCACTTAAGTCTCGCAATTTTGAAGGCTATGTCGGTGACCCCAGTTCTACTACGGATAGCTTCATTCCTAATTCTATCACGCAGAGAAACCCCGAGCATAGCTCTTTCCATTGCTCTTTGGGTGACCTTGAGCTTTCTTATGAGGCCCATCGTTAGCGCCCATGTCTCGGATCCATATGTCATCACTGGCAACACACACTGGTCAAAGACTTTTGACTTGAGGCACTGCGGTAAACTGGACGAGAATACACTGCGAAGCTTCCCGAACGCTGCCCAGCCGAGTCGGATTCGACGAGTGATCTCTTTCTCGAAGTTGGACCTACCTAACTGGACTGTTTGTCCCAGGTATACGTACTCGTCAACAACTTCGAGCGCAGAGCCGCCGATTATTACGGGAGTTGGTACAACATGGGCATTAGACATGACCTTCGTCTTGTCCATGTTCATTTTCAGACCAACTCGATCGGAAACTCTGCTGAGATCAACGAGCATTGTACTGAGGTCCTCCATGGTCTCAGCCATGACTACAATGTCGTCAGCAAATCGAAGGTGAGTGATGTACTCGCCATTTACGTTGATGCCTCGTCCTTCCCAGTCCAGAAATTTGAAAGCATCCTCCAGTGCAGCGGTGAAGAGCTTCGGAGAGATTACATCTCCTTGTCTGACTCCCCGCTGCAGTGTATATAGTGCATATATATATATATATATATATGTCCTATAGATACGTCTACTGAAAAAGATTGTACCCATTAAAGTGAATTATAAATATAGGAACAACTACGAATATGTTTTTTTTTTATTTTTGATCTCCCAACCTATGAAGTAGGCAAAACCAATAAAGGATATGGACAGAGTATGGAGGTGTATTCTCCCTTCAATATTAAATAGATTTCGAGATCTAGTGACCTAATACTAAAAATTGAGGGTAAAACCTGTAGTCAAACAAGAACCCCAGTCAAACAGCATATGCTGCAAAGAAAAAAAAATAAACTTTAAAAGATATATGTACTAGTTTAACTTAATGATTATGTAAAATACCGAAATGGCTCCTTAAGTCAAATCTTTTATATTTAAGATTAGCAGTTAAGTCTAGAAATAATGTAACTTTTTAATTATATGAATTTAATTTTTTAAAATTAATTTGTATCTGTTTAATGAATTATATCATGTGATGTGTATAATATTTTGATAAAAAAAACTAGCCGCAATTATTGTAGAAATAGGTATCTATGAGTTTTTTGGTGACTCGCAATTAGTGAACGATTGGGTAATCATCAACCTCATTGTTGGATTCGAGACAGTGACATCAAAATTTATTGTCAAAGAGAACATTAATCACTATGTTAATTGTAATAGGTAAGTATGTTCTAAGTAAATGACGTTTTTGGCGCCTTGTGTAAAACAATACGAGGAAAAGTTGTTCTTATCGTTTAAATTGCTTACAAAATAATAGTTTTTAAATACTTATCGGCATTCTTGCAATTAATTTCTAATTTAACTCAATTACATTAAATAACACCAAATTCCAATAACGTCATTAGAGTAAATGACATAATTTTTACAAACCGGTTAACTTCCATTTTTTTTTGTTCTGGCGGCCCGACGGCGGAGAAACGGAGACGAGACGAGGTAGACCTCGCCGACGATGGCGAGACTCCTTTTAGGAGTGGCCGGAGCACAAGGCCCCTAGATAAGAGTGTGTATGACTTATCACGACGACCGGTCTTTTGACGACCGGTTTAGCCTAGTGGGTAGTGCACCTGCCTGTGAAGCTGACGGTTCTGGGTTCGAATCCCGATCAGGGCAAATATTTGTGTGATGAGCATGAATATTTGTTTCTGAGTCTTGGATGTTTTCTATGTATTTATATCTATTAAATATATCGTCGTCTAGTACCCATAACACAAGCCTTCTTGAGCTTACTGTGGGGCTAGTTCGATTTATGTAAGATTGTCCTCTAATATTTATTTATTTATTTATTTATTTATTTATCAGGCCCGGAGGCTGAGGCAGCAATGGGACACAACAGGTTCCTAATAATAATAATCGTATCCTACTTATTTCAATACATTTAAGGACCAGTTTAACCTAGTGGGGCCCTACCTGCGTAGCTGACGGTCCTGGGTTCGAATCCCGGTAAGAGCAAGATTTGTGTAACGAGCATGAATAGTTTTTGAGTCTTAGATGTTTTCTATTTAGGTATTCATAAGAATTAAATATTACGTCGTCTATTAGTACCCATTACACAAGCCTTGTTGAGCATACTATGGGACTAGTTTATTTATTTCAATTCAGTTTTGTTTCAATGTAACTGCTAGGAGTTTAGCCAAACACAGGTAATAAATTTTTCACAAACGAGAGTATTAGAATAGCTGACTCGAGTTTGTGCTTAATGTTTTTCATTACATTTGCCTTAATTCGGCAGTTTTTGAGTTTACATAAAAGTGGTTCTAATACGAAATTTTTAAGTATTTGTACGATAAGCTCCCGAATTTCTTTGATGAGGCACTAAATTTCTTACTTCAATGCACTGTGGTGTACAAAATATCCAGAAGAGAAAATACAATCATTTTTTCTTCTGGATATTTTGTACAGTCGACCAAGAAAGCAGCCTACCACTTTTGAACATTATTATTTGGCCTCTTGAAAAATGATAGACCACTTCCTTGGCTTACTGTACTTCAATATTCAGTAGTTAAATAAAAGGTTAATAAATGATTATTGTCTTTATTTTTTAATTCAGATTTTGCGCGATAGGGCCAGTCTATATCATAATTTCAAAAAGTACAGTGCTCACAAAATACCTAACAATCACGAGATTAAAACAATTACAAAAATAATAAACCAACAAATTTTTCGTTTTTGATCAAATCGTTTCACTGAGTATCCACTATAGAGCGACCGCTTAACTGAGGGGAACTGCCACCCGCTACCCGCCCGCCACCCGCTGACGTTTGCCCCCTCTTACCCTGCCCCAACGTTAGACCACATCCACATACAAATACCGCGAACCAAATACGTTTCCCCACATCTACACGGACGAACTTCGTTTTGGGCTCGCGGTAGGCCATCCGCAGGCTATAGGCTGTCAAGCGGCTGTGGAGACGGGAAACATTATATTCGCCTCATTGGTCGCGCGGCATATAGTGCAGCATCCTGCTAAGTAAACTCGGGGGTAGTTAAAACGGTATGTCCTCTGAGAATTTACAATATCTAGTGGCCGGTAGTAGCCGAGTGGATTAAACTTTTCACGTTAGAGTATGTACCCACGACACACAAAAATGTCCCAAACATGATTAGAGCAATTGCCTTATAAAGTCTCCATTTGCAACAGCCTAGTCCTGGGTCTTCCCAGATCACGCAGAGCTCCAAAATTGCTGGGATTATGAATCCCATGAGAGATAGACAGAAGCAGCCGAGCTGAAAAGAATAGCACATTACTTACCTAGGGCGGCAAAAACAAAAATGTCTCAAATCGTAGGTAGTCGGTAGTGTAATGCAAAACTACCAGAGTACAGTGTAGTAGGTATTTTAAAAATAGAAAACATACCATGTCACACTATTAAGTAGTAAAATCTTTTTAGCAGTTGAAGAACGTTATGCACGACAGGAGCTTTGAAAAAACTTGGCTTTCAGTTAGATCTCACTTATTTTATTAGCGAAACTGTTTACGAACTTGCCATTTTTTTCACATTTATGTTTTTGATGCGATATTTCCCTACAGCGTTTTTGATGTTTCATAGAAAGAGGCTGATTTGACTATCGTTAACCCTTTAACCCGTCGTCTACCTGTCCCTGGGATCCCCGGGATCATAACAAAGGAACGCTATTGTTTATTTTTTTCGCCGGGAGACGACGGCTTCCGCCGTCGTCTGATACTTATATGAGATAAAGTGACAACGTAAAGACCACCTTCTTGATTTATAACAGAATTGAAAATTGTGGGTAAATTTTTTTGACGTTCGTTGGTCAAAGGGTTAAAATACCGTATTCTCATTATCAGGTTATAATTGCTAAAAAATTAAACTCACAAAACCCATGAAGCTGGAGACATCAGGGAAAATTATCGCAATTAACACGATGATTACAACTGCAATGGCCCGGTACAGTCTCTCCCAAAACCACCACTTGTCGGCGGGGTGCCGGACTCTCAAATAGTACCACACCAGATCGAATGGCACCCAGAAGTTGAGGGCGAAGGTGACGTAGATCATTATAGCCATCGACGCCTTTAGGATTATGGGGAACCTGTTAATACAAGTATAAAGTTAATAAATATCAATCACAATCTAGATTACAGGTACTTTTATCAGTTTTATCTCACAAACGCGAGTGAGCCATGGTTGTGTGTTTGATATATATGTGCACATTTTCTATGTGTGCGTCAGCGTAGAAACTATGAGTTCATATTGTCTGTGTTTGTATGTGTCATAACTACAACTGATAATTCAGGCAACGAATGCTGAAAAAAAGCTATGAGGGAAAAACACAATTTTTGACTTAGCTGCTTTGTTTGGGCTACTTAGGAGGTCAAGATATCAAAAGTCCCCGCTGTCATTAAAGGTCCCTTTTTTAGTTTTCGTAAAAAAACTCGTAAACGGTGGCCAATATCAAAAAATGCTGAGACACATAAAATTCTCTACAAGAAAAGGATTAACACACTTTTTCGCTCGGTAGGTTAAAGCGGGAAGTTAATTACAAGGCTTTCGATATTTAAAAAAATATATATAGGAATTATCCATTCAACAAGCTCTAAACAATGATAACCCACTAGATGGGGTTGGTGAAATTTAATATTTTGCGCCCCCCTTATAAACCTGTAAAAATATTTTTGGACAAATTGTATAGCTTTGGGACAACAAAATGCTCAAACTATGAAAATTTGAAGAGTATATTCAAGACTTTTCGTTGCAGGCAACGAAAAGTCTTGAATATACTCTTCAAATATTCAAAGCAGCGCGGGTTAGCTATAGTAGGCCCTGGCCGCGCTCCTACTACTCGACCTAGTCCCAAACTAAGCAAAGCTTGCACTATGGGAACTTGGCGACGATATGCTTAACTTATATAGGGTAAGTCCGGGGTAGCTAGTGAGTTTTTCTTAAACGCTATAAAAACTATTTGTAATTAATCTTTCAACGTTAAAAGTTATATTTTAAACAAAAAAAGTGACAAACACACACAATTCACAATTGGCCATCTCCCCCGAGGTATATATGGGTGTGATAGCGATGTCATTAGAGGGAAAAATGGCGATAGGTTAATCTTAGTTTTAGTGAAATTATTTGGTCTTATTTACTCTCTTTTAAAGCGTTTTTACACTAGGCATAATAGTTCACAGGTATTTTCCTTACTTTTTGATTTAATCTCACTAAAATTTTCGCCCTACCATAGTTATAGCACGCATGACGCGCTGCGAAACGAACAGTAGCTAGCAACATCTAGTCAACTCTTCTATGAAATATTTTGATGGGCCATCTGTACCTGCTGGTGCTGAGGTACCACCAGGTAGGCCAATTTCTTGTTTGCCACGGCCATGGTATAAAAAATTATTTATAAAGCACTAGCTTTTGCCAGCGACTTCGTCCACGTGGAAGTTCTTTATATTATATCGTACCTCCATACAATTTTTCGTCCCCATTTAACATCTTAGGTTAGGGGATGATTTTCAGGCTAAAATCCTATGTTTTTCCTCGGGATACAATCTAACTTCATGCCAAATTTCATCTAAATCGATATGATTCAGCGATATAAGCATGAAGAAGTAACAGACAGACAATAGTATTATGGATGAATGGATGGATGGACGGATGTATGGATTTACTTACGTGGCCCAAGGGAAGTTGTTCGTGACAGGGGCTATAGCCTTGTCCTGATAGCCCCAGTATCCGAAAAAACCGACGGTCATAACCATTCCAATCACAATACCCATTCCTGAAACATTTTACAACTATTAGAGCGCCGTTTCAGCCGCCATCAATTTCTAGTTCTAAATATTGAAGAAACGAGCTAGGTATACCAAGAATTTTTACGTTTTGATGCAACTATATACTGTGCTCGTAGATGTTGTCTGAATTAATCGAGTTTAAATCTCATTGTAGCTTACATCTTCGATATTTAGAACTATGTAAGAACTGACGGCGCTTGAAACGCCCGTGGAATGATCCATTATGACAATACAAACCTCCAAACAATACAATAGGAAACCTGTGAGGCTCCGCCATATGGTTCTCGATAGGCAAGGAAACCCCCACGCCTTCCATACTGAATACGATCACACCCAGATACGTCAGGAAGCCCCCAAATGTCCTGAACACCGGGAAATCCAAAGGGGATTTGTCCGCCGCTTTAGAGCCATAGTACACCGTTGCAACGGCCACGATAACTGTGGAAATATTAATCATACAAAAAGCAACCATAAAAAAAGATTTACATATGCGCGTTTTTCACAAATCACTTTCGTAGTCACTATTTTGATGAAGTGGATGAAGATTTTAATGCCGTTTTCGGTTATTTGGTACAAGTACTGGTCCGCTACCAAGTAACTCAGAAATGCCACCAAAGTTTACAGCCAATTCGTCAAATACGTTGAAACGCTCGGGTAATGACCCATTTGCCTACAAGGATGATTGAAAAATGTTATCAAAAACAATTAAGGAAGAGATCAGTCCGAGACTTGGTAAGTTAACTATGAATTTTTTTTCTGACTTCACGTCAAACCAGTGAGCGTTTACGCGGGAAACTTGAAATGTTGGTTTATGATTTGAATTAAATATATTATTTGTTCATGTTTTAACTATTTCGTGTTTAGTATCTTTAGGCATTCCTACTACTCAATTTCAAAATTCAATGACATAATGCAAGTTCCCTGTAGCCAAGAAGCAAGACACTGACAATCTGGAGAGGTCGCGGATTTGAACCCCGGCACTGAGTTTTTCAAAAAAACAGATGGAGGAAATATCCACTAAGTCACGACTGATTCCATCAATTCCTTACAATACAACTACAATTATAGTTGCTTTTCAGTGAAGGAACAGATCGTGAGCAAACCGGTCTAATCCAAACAGGTCTCCTAAAAGGTCTTAATTTTCCCACTGATTTGGAAGGTCAGATGGCAGTCGCTTCCGTAAATAAATAGATGCCAAAGTGGACCCGGCCTCCTTTTATAATTAAAAATATTTACCAGTTCGTTTTTGACCCATATAAAGTAAATGCGCATTACATATCGAAACAATGAATAAAATGAAGTAATGATACTAGAGCTTCAAATGAATGTATATTTTTTACTATAACTGATGCGTAGTAATTTATGATAATAATTCACCATGAAAAGAGTTACGTACTAAGTATATCTTTTATTTTTTAAATCTAGTGTAGTGTCTAAATCATTCGTTTCGATTCAGATAACATTTCCGTTACTGGATGGAAATTGATCTCATGAATGAATTTATAACCGTAATAAAATACATGTAAGAAATAAATTAAGTAATCCAAAGAATTACAAACGAGTAAAAGTGTGAAATTAATTTTTCACTTCTCATGCTCGAAAAGTGTGTCATATTAGACTTGTCAAGCGGGGCTAAAGTAGTACATTTAACCCCTAGGGAAAATATGAATATATATTTATGATTTACAAAACATTTGAATTTGACCAATAAAAATACTTCACCTATTAAATCCACCAATCACAGAACACTAATTTAACCCTTAAAAAAATATTTGGTATTGGGTATTAACCAACCAGAATACAGCTTTACTAAAATCGACCAATCTGGAAACATAATTATTTTTTCTAAAGAGTCTAAAGATTAAGTTTGTAGTAGTCCCTATTTCACAATAATTAAAAAAAGTGGTTAAATCGTTCGAGCAACACTTTGAAGCGCTCAATGGAAGGTCAGTTTAGCTTTTTTCGCGCGTTAATGTTGCGCGCGAACCGCATTGTCTATGTTTTGTGTGTCAAAGGAGTATAGAAAAAAAAACATGCTGCAAAAGTATATATCTTCGCCGTGGAATTTATTGTTAATTTTGGGTGGGTTAACCTTTGTTTATTTATTTTCTCGCAATCGAAGTGAAAAGTAGTGTGTATAACTCTGGTCTAAAAGCCATATTACCCCTCGAACTATTTTCCCTCACTTCGTTCGGGAAAATAAGTATCTCGTGGTAATATGGCTCATTTTAGAGCCTTGTCATACAATCTACTATTATAGCGGGATTTGGAAATACGGTATCTATTATTGGCGTCGGTTACATAGTGTTTACTATCACGCGATATACGTATCATATCACATTATAGTGATATTGAAAACAGTATGGATTTTGCTTCAATATTTATGAATACACGAGTGATATGGATCATTGTATGACTGTATGTATGTCTCTTCATGGGTGTTGATGAATAATTAGAAGATCGCTTTTTCTTATTACAATAATATACAAATTAAATAAATTATTCTGTTTCTTGTAAACAAAGATTTATTACGTTAGTTACATTATAAGTTTGACTATTCTGCTAAGTTAATAAAAAAAAAATATCTCTCTATACCTGTACCTAAACAAAGGAAACTACATTAAATGTTCCTTTTTCAATCCGTAAAAATGAATCCTCAATAAATCATATCTCATTTAAACAAAACATTTTTCTTAATACCATTGGTTTTGTGATACATGACAGCATATTTTAAACACTGATAGTCCTATCAGAGCTACACGCAGCTTCAACCATAAACTTGGTAAAAAGTATGAAATGAGAGTGAATACATTTTACATAATTTTGAAATCCACGATAATATTGACACTAGTGTGTTGTACACAATACTTGTATTGTGATAATAATCACGATGTAACCGACCCCCATATTTTGCTGCATCTTTGTCGAAACCTGCAATGATATCATATCCAATAATGAATAAATGGGAATACTTAAAAAAATAAAACCGCAATAAAATCAATTTGAATAATTATTCACCATTCATTAATAATCGCTAATTATGACAATCGTCTTAGCCTCGCCTCACTACAAACGCTACTTCATAACTGTCAAAAAGGAACTGGTAAATATTTTTAATAATAGACAGTGAATGATAACACATAATTAGGTAACCTTTTAATCGCAAAATGTCAAAAAAGTATCCCGTAATTTTCAACTCTCGCGTAAATGAAGAAGATGCCTTTTACATTGTTGATTTGTCTGATTCAGATGACCGCAGACAGCAACTGGACGTTCCGCCGCACACAAAGTTGAACCATAATCATAAGACTAAAATTCCCAATTTGGAGTGAGCCACGTAAGTGTCGCGGTGCGGTCGCGACACTTCTCCACTCACTTCAAATTATACAAACTTCAAATTTTACAAATCAATTTGGACTGCGGCGGAACGTGCCGTTGCTGTCGGCTACGAAAGCCATGGTTAAAGAAACTCATTACCGTGCTTTGGAAGACATACTAAGCCGTTGATCCGTTGAATGATAGGTTAAGGTAGGGTTAATTATATAAGGTTTGGTTTCCCTTCGGGTTGGAAGGTCAGATTGCAGTCGCTTCCGTAAAAACGTGCCTACGCCAAATCTAGCAGATGCTTATTGTACTGGGATAACGCTAGGAGGATGATGATTGAAAAAAACTCACCAATAAAAATGTCAGCAACGATAGAAAACGGGGCGAGATATTTCAGCGCTGTTATCATGCAGATTAGTATACAGGGTATGATTAAAGCGGCAATCAGCACCCTCAATTGGATGTAGGTGACCATGTGAGAGTCTTCCAGCAGCTGTTTGAGCGTTCGCGATATGATGACCAAGTACACACAGCACGAGCCGAATAGATCGATGCCTATTGTGACGTCGACAGCGTACCTGAAAGCGTAGTAGGAGGTGAATCAATAATTTTAATAGCTTATAGGAAACAGGAATTATCCTTATCGTGTCATACCTATATTTTTTGTTAAATTCACTTTTTTGTGTGAAAATAATAATTTTGCTTTATAAAAACCACTTATTTTGGGGAAAATGAGGCCCATTTTTTTCTATACCGAACTTATGACGATTTTTTAGGAGATTTTAATATGAATAAATAATTTGAGTAAAAGGGTAGGTACCTATATTAGAACAGATTATATGGTACCTATGTAACTTGTTGTATAGCACTCACCTTAATGAGGGATGGAATCAACCATACATTTAAAATTTCACGGTCTTCCTTTATGTTCAGATAGAATGTTATCAAAAACAGATATTTCTTATTTAACCTTCCCATCGGGATTTTGTTTGTTTTCCAGGTGAACCAATGACTTATTTTAAAAGTCACCAAAAATCCTAATCTCTAAAGGTATTTACTTTCCTTTCATGTCGCCTAGTACCTATAAGTCCCACTGCCGATGACGGGCATTGAATTTTTTTGCCACTTTATTTAATTATAATTTTTTTAAATATATTTAAAAAATGCCACTTAGCTTATTTCCATACGTGCTGAACGTAAGGATGTCAAAAAATAATCGAATATTTAAAAATCGATTATTATTCGAAAAAAAAAACGTTTTTTTTACGATTTGAATTTTGCAATAAATCGATTAATAAAAAATCGATTATGATTTTCACGGCCGATTAATAGTAACATACTTAATTTATCAAAGATTTTTGTAAGCTACCACCTTGAACATGAGAATATTAGACGGCTACTAAGTCCTAATAAAGACCCCGTCATTATGAGGACATTCCTAACAATGAAGCTACTATCGAAGCCACGTCCCTTAGGTATCGCGGATTTTGAAATATTCGGATTTTCTCAGATATTATCACGATACTGCAATACACGTCAACATTCTTGTGATACTAATCCTGATATGAGTGTATCGCGTGATAATAATCACCGTGTAATCGATCCCATAGGAAAAATGAATAAAAAATCAATTATTGAAAAATCGATTGTTATTTCTTCAAAAATCGATTGTTTTTTAATCGATTTTAATTTGAAGCTAAATAATCGATTTCTTGAGAAGGAATTGGCATCCCTAGATGAACGAAAATGTCCCCTAGTACGTTTTAATTCATATAATTTCTTACAACGAGGCACTCAACATAACAAAAAGTCATCAATTTCATCGAAGTCCTTAACTTGGGTTAAGTAGTTAGCGTTGCGATGTTTTCCAAAGACTCGCTTTAAGATTCCAGGGGAACATACCGTTTGCGCGTTCTAGACTTGCGGTCGGACCTAAGAGCGACATCTAACGGGAATTGGGTAAACTGCGAGAACCGACTTAGGTGTCGCTGGCGCTGTGGACAACACCTTGTAACACTTTTAGGTGTCGTTGGCGTTCAAAAAGGTAATAAAGGCGTTCCAAAGATACTCAAAAGGTATAATAGCCATTGCAAAATAACGTCACAAGTATGTACAATATGCTGACACGGTGTGAGCGGGGAAGCGGGCGGCCGAGCGTTGACCGAAGTAACGGCTATCTTAAAACGAACTGCTTCTTCCTAACAAAATACCTACCTAAAGGGTCTTGCTAATCTTCTCAACTTGGTGAACGGGCCTGTCGCGATCACAGCTTCCGCTAAATCCGGATATGACATAATGGGCACTTGCAACCTGCCGTACATTATTTGCGCCGTGTACACCAGTACCTGCAAAACCAAGTTTAAGGGTCATTCTTCTTTTACGTTTTTGTATTATCACACTATTATCACTATTATCAGCATCACAATTGACCATGAGTAGACCTAATTTCGTTGCTATAACTACGTATGTACAGGTCAGCTGAACCGACTGAGCTGAAATTTGGCATACTTATGCAAGTTCGGTGACGATGCATTACGGTACCACCGAGCTGATCTGATGATGAAGACAGAAGCAACTCTAAACTACACACAATAAACCCGTGATGTTTATGCTCATTGGAACCCTCTAAACGAGTAGCTGGTGACTGTGAACAAAAGGTATTACAGTCAGCAATAAAAAGATGTACCCAAAATGAATTTTTTGACAGACGATTATGAGGGCCATTAAACGATGTGAGACACGTTCTGTGAAACCATGCGAGTACTAAAAAGAAATCATTATAATCTCAGTCGTAATTTTGGTTTGCGAGCGTTTTGTTGAACAAACATGTTCAATATTATTTATTACGTGCCCAAGGCTTGTAAGCAAATAAAATGATTATTTTTATTTTATCAGCGACGGTGTGGCAAACTTGCTAGATATAACACAAACACAGACCAGATAACCTAAAGACGTCGCTTTGCGCAATTATTTCATTAAAACCGATGCTGCCAAAAATACAGGGGTGCGGGGGACGCAGCGAGCGCTTACCGTGCCGTGATTTGTCGAATGAAGGTCACTTGAGCGTCAGACGATAATGGCTGCCGGCCGCTAGAGATGAACGCGTTAAATAAATATATTATCAATAGTATCGATGATTAGAAATATTAAAATTCTCTGCAAGTATGTGACGGTATGGTATTTAAAGTGCCGAGAACATATGACACTGCTTGGAGAAGGAAACCAACCATGTGATCGATTTGTAGCATTGATCCACATTTCTTTTATGTTTGGACATTTAGGAAACCTAAAACAAAGGATGCACATTTTAGTAAACATGCTTAGAATGCTTTATAGTGTAACACCAGTTTGAAAAGATCATGAAGGTTATTCATCCCGTGTTGCAACGGAAAATTCGATCATAGATAATTAGATACGGCACACAAATACTTTGCCAACATAATAGGTATTATTTGTAAATTACTTGCGATGTATTGCATCTTCCGTGAATTATCTTATCGATAGTAAATGAACACATATTATGGACATCACTAGTTCGCACTAAGCAATGCAAGGGGTGATAGACAAGGAAGGAGCGATTATTCCGCGCAGCATGGCAGAAAGAGACTTTCTTAAAAGACATCAACGAGTACCTACAATGCTTTCGCTTAAATTAATTTGTAATTTTATTAAAATCTACTTACCTGTGAAATGAAATACCATTTTTATGCACACCAGATGTTTTAGTGTTATTTCCACACAATTTAACAGAACAATAATGCATTTTGCATCACTAAAACCACGTCAAAACTTTATTTTAGTGATAGTCTTACTTGCACGAAAGCCGTCTGTAGACTGAAGTTAGCAACGGGGGCGTGTCTCAAACATAGAGTGAATTCACCATATGAGTGGCAGAGGGGGTCGCCCGACTACGCGACGTCTTTAGGTTATCTGGTCTGTGAACACAAATCTTTTCACCTCACTAGAGCGAGAAAAAAAAAATAGTACAGTTGCTTCCTAAATATAGTTTGGATGCCCAGGGTCCACTACCTAATCCCGAGAATTGACGTAGGTACTAGTTTTTTTTAACACAACAGCACAATATAAAATTATTGTTGCTGGACCGTCTGGACTGGCCTTTACATGTTATTATGTTTAAAACAGTTAGAAAGGATTTCAAATATTCTTTGAATTCTTGTGGATAAAATGCAGTTTAGTCAAATCTGTTTTTAAATAATAAAAAACTGGCCAAGTTCGTGTCGGGCCACGCACAGTATAGGGTTCCGTAGTTGCCCGTCCATCACGTCACCGGTCATATGCGGAATTACGGACCCGTAAAAGGGTTTTTACTGATCTTAGTACCGATGATGTACTTTTTTGAGATGTTGTGTTGTATACATATTTTTGCCCTTTACGGTAATGTCTACTGAGCTGTGATAGTTTTCCTTTTAAATTCATCGTATATACTACTACCACGATTTTTTTCACATGTCTAGTAGCCACCGTTTAGCTGGCAGGGGGGGGACACTTGACCATAGCAAAAATTATCACTTCAAAACTTAATATCACGCCAACCGATTGTTGAATCAAAAAATTCTTTTAGAAACCTTATAATATGTTTGAAAGAGCTATCTAACGATAGCCCACACGATGGGGTTTGGAAGAAAAAAAATTGCACCACCACTTTACGTGTAGGGGAGGTACCCTTAAATATTTTTTTTTATGATTTTATTCTACCGTGTTATCGGCGTCATTGATATGTATACTCATGCCAAATTACAGCTTTCTAGTACTAACGGTTACTGAGAAAAGCGAGGGACGGACGGACGGTCATGGCGAAACTATAAGGGTTCCTTGTTTACTACGGAACCCTAAAAAAGGCTTTCCGAGCTAATGAGTAAATACATTGAATTGAAACAAAACAGATAATAAAATATTTTTCACTGCTCATGCTCGAAAAGTGTGTCATATTAGGCTTATCTAGTGGAAAACATGAATAAGTACATATTTATGATTTACAATACATACAATAAAAATAATTCACCATATTAAATCTACCACTACCAATCAGAAAACACATCGACAGCCAATCGGAACGTTGGGTTCTTTTTGGTACATACTTTGTTCAAATAATATAACTATTAAAAACAAGCTCTCTTTTCGTCCCTACTTAAACTACTATGTATCTGAGGCAAAACAGTTTAAAAAATGTTTCCTCCATATACTCATAGTATTTTATTATTAATTGTGGGTGGATAATCTTTGTTCATTTATTTGTTCGCATTCAAAGAGAAAAGTAGAGTGTAAGTATAACTCTGGTCTAAAAGCCATATTACCACTCGAACTATTTCGTGGTAGTAGGTATGGCTTGTTTTAGACCCTCGTCATACAATCTACTATCGTAGATCTATTTCATTTAAATATTTGTAGATACCGATTCAAATAGTTTTATTTAAATAAATGAGTTATATGATTAAATACAGGCCATGTATGTTTATTTCTTACTGTTTTTATACCTATTAAAAATGTGTATTTAAGTGTTTTTATTTACATTCATTTCATTCATTCACTTTTTGTGCAATCAGTACTTCATGTGTCCGTGTGTGTTATCAATCATTCAGCTCAACTCTCGTGGAACTACCTATACCTAAACTGCAAGTAGTGATGTTATTAGGCTTAGTGGGGTGCCAAAATTTGCCTTGCTATCATCAGACGTCGGAGCGCTCGTAGCCCAGCGGCGCCCGCGTGCCACATGCGGTATGCGAGATTAAGCAACGTGGGTCAGTGTCAGTTCTTCAAGGGGTGACCGCTTTGTGTGTTTACTAACTGAGCGCTCCCGAGCTTTGGAAGACACATTAAGGAGTTGATCCCGGCTGATGTCTATGGTAGCAGTCGTTAAGCCAAGTTGAACGCGTTCGAGAGACTTGAGAACTTCTAACAGTCAATTTGCCCACTCACTTGACAAAGGGGGGTTGATGTTGCACCACGTCCGTAGGGGGAGTACCCACCGCAACCGTACACGTGACCCCTGGGTGGTGCTAAAAGTGCAAAAAACTGGCAACCGTACTGTCTTGTTCTAGAAGATCTCACGGTTCGAAATAATTTCCATAAGGGTGAAATTCAACAAGTCTAAAATTTTGCTGATTTTGGTGGCTTTTTTTATTATGATAGTCCAGCTCATGAAATTGTGTTAAAAGTGCGTCATTAGACATGATCAATATTATGTCAAAAACAATAATACATAATGTACTGTGCCTGCTAAATGTGTGTTCGCTTATAACACAATACATATGTTTATATACAGATACTTATATTGTGTATAATAGCACCAATTTTTAAAGGAAAAATGCAAGTTACTACTGCCTGTTATTTTGCGAATTACTCCAAAACTACCTAAGATAAGGTTTTCGTTAATGTATTAGAAGGATTATTAATATATAATTTGCATATATAGTTTATAC
Source organism: Epiblema foenella (assembly GCA_963556455.1). Lineage (NCBI taxonomy): Eukaryota > Metazoa > Arthropoda > Insecta > Lepidoptera > Tortricidae > Epiblema > Epiblema foenella. Next base: position 20,296,513 of record OY747100.1, read on the forward strand.
GAGTGTATTACAATTAAGGCCATTATTGTGAAATATATACCCAAATATTGCATATATATATAAAATGCCCTCCATATTTGCGCCAATAAAGACAAATTATAAAAAAACTAACGTACTGATTTTAATTTAGTTTGCATTAATATGTACATTTATTTCTAAGAAAAACTCAAGTATGCAATCAGTACATGTTTATATGTCTAGATACTGGAATTTATGAAGAGCAACAAGCGAGTTGTTAGAACATATATTATCAACTTTTTGGATATGTACGTATATACTTTATATTTAGATCAACTTTTTCGACATATATATTTACATATAATTTATATATTCTTACGATAAAAACAACTATACTTACATTCCTGACTCGCTCCTTGATTGTCACAAAACTAGTACAGAAACTTGATAGATGTATATAAATTATATATGCAACATATCTTTAACTATGAAGCTATATGTTACTGAAGTTTACATCAAAATTGGATTAGTAATTCACATGTTTGCTGCAAATATAAAGACAGACGTGGGTGGAGACTTTGTTTTCTAATATAAAGATATATACAAATAAAGTATCATACATAAAAAATAATTATATATTATTTATAATCTAAAACTAGGCACTGCAATAACATTTTATCAATTTATTGTAATGAAAATGCATTTTAAACTGCGCATCCAAAAACTCATATAACTGCCATTTGATAGACCTTATCTCATTACAATATGATTCACTTTGGTACGTCGTCTAATTTGGGTAATATTAAGTAATTCCGGTGTCAACAAAAAATCACCGAAATTGCAGCACCGCAATTAGAATTCGTACTTTATAGAATCATAAAAAATTATCCACTTTCTTTACGTTAATGTTGACCTTATGTGATAAAAAGGAAACCAAAACTACACCTAAAATAAATTACAAAACAAAAATTACCTGTGCCAAATAATAAACAAAACGTATCACCAAAATTTACATTAACTGTATTTTGGACCACCCAAATTAGGTACTTACGTGCATGACCGCTAGCTCCTGCACATTTACCGTCATCTGACATCACCAGTGGCCGGGTGGGAACTGAACCAATAAACTCCGCTGACGCCATTGGGATTATTGCGTTTCGTTCAATCACAAGATAAATTTCCATTTTTTCCACCGAAATTATATTTTTTCCCAGGACAATTTTATTGACACTGGTATATGCTTTTGTTTATATACTAATGATTTAAAACATTGTCTACAGATACCTACACTATTATATAATACAAATAAATGCATTTTATTTGAAGTGCATGGATAGCTTAGTATTATGACAGCGTTTTGTTACCAAAAAGAAGTACGGGACACGTCACCATAATTAGATTTTCGCCAGTTAATATTTTTTTATGGCTAAGTCAATGGGTTTCAAGTAATCTCCATTATGGCTCTAGGTAGGTAAATGGAATAGTTTTCATATAAAAAATAGATCATTAAAATATAAGAAGTCCTCAGTGCAATTATCATCTCCGCCGCCCAAAAATCGCGCTGGGATTTTCACCATTAAATAAAATAAATGATCTGGGGGATACCACGAGAATTTCGCTAATGTGAAATTTTTCTTTCACTACTTCTGACAATAGGAAGCCGATTTCTGGTCAAACCATATTTCAAGGCTGTTTACCTACAGATTGTCAATATAGGGTGTTTGGTAGCTAGATGCAAAGACTAAGGGGTGATAGAACACTTACTATATAACACAAAGTTTTCTAGTTTCTAAGATATGCACCATTTTATTTTGAAATATGTACTTTTTCCTTACAATGGTTGTAAGTATACAATAAAAAAATCTTATTTTTTTCTGGGTTATCGTAGTTTTAGAGTATGGTGGTCAGGAACTAAAGAAGTTTTTGAATTTAATCTAAATTTGTTGTGGCGACTTTTTACTTCTTGCATTAGCATGATACGCAGGTGCGAATTTTTTCCAATCATTTTCGTAGAAACTGAAGAACCTACCTACCATACACACTGTATAATTTCGAGCTTTATTCATTTTACTAAGGTATATGTAATAAAATGCATACGTAAGCGACATTCTCAAACGGAATGGTCGCGTACTGTAACGGTTTCAGAGAAATTTCCTCCCTCAGACGCTCCGGTTGTGGAATGAGCTCTCTGAACAGTATGGGGTTCTTCAAGAAAGGAGTGTATACATTTTTAAAGGATCGGCAAGATGCATGACAGCCCTGGAGTTGCAGGCGTCCAAAGGGCGTGTGACCGCTTACATAAGGGGTACAGTATACTTGTTTGCCACTAACGTATATAAAATAATTAAAAATTTAAAACACCACTGCACTGAATAAAAGTTAACTGAAAACATAAAAACAAGTTTCAAAATAAGCAGTCGGGGATAAACCTAATATTTTAGTATTATATGCAGTAGGTCCTCCGACTGCAAACAAAATCCTATATTAAGTACTCGAGATGACGTAAAGGTTCCAACGATACCTCACATCTAAGTCGGTTAAGGCGTTGAGAAATTCTGGGGGAACAAGGAATCTCACATATATGTACATGAACCCTGATAAAATTACACTCCTTTTTCCTTTTGGGCAGTCGTGTAAAAATCCCCATCATTTCACCTCCTTCCTCGAGAGTTTTGGCTTCCTTAACACGCATCATAAGCCCGCACTCATCAGGCCCCAGTCCTTGAAAGTTTTAAGTAGTGAACTTACATGCATGCAGTACCCCACGAGCAATCCAAGTATTACGTTCAACACGAGCGCACTCATCAGCCCGCAGTCCTTGTAAGCCTCATGGACGCCCATGATGCCTCCCCCGAGGCAACTCTTGACGAGATGCCCGATGGATTCTATGATACTGCAAAACGGGGCAGACTTATATATACTTAAATCATTTGAACTGGTAGTAATTTAAGCACTTCTTTTTTTTAACTGACTGTGCTTTATAGGCCGAGCCCAATAAAGCGATAGGAGTGCGGCAGTGCGCGATTGGAGAGTAACCTAGGGAAAATCCAGGGGAAACCTCCGACATGACCACGCAGACGGTTTTAAGACTGGACACCCACACCAAGAGTTAGCGCTCCAGTGAGATTGGTCGAGCGGCTTCAACCGAATCTGAGGTGAGTGAATGGAATCGAGCTACTGGGAGATAAGCACTTCATTGTGCACAGTAACAGGTTAAAACACGACACAATACGTAGTATGTACTTACTTGGTAGTCTTTATACCTAGCCTCAAAGCAGCGAAGTTATAATCCTTAGCTTCTTGTCCTGTAGCTTTGATCGAGAATCGCTCTCGTTCCTAAAAGAAAAAAATATTAATGAGTGTTAGATCTATCGAAGTGCCAGGCAGTGCTCGTTGACATAACCATCCCCCGTGACGAGAACCTCGTGAAGGCCGAGAGGAACAAAGCCAGCAAGTACCTTGACCTGGTACAGGAGGTAACCGCCATGTGCGATGTTGATTCGACGATTATTGTTTCAATATTCATCTCTGCGCACGGGCTAAAAAAACGAAGAGGCACGACCAACATCTCAAGAGACTGGCTAGGCTAGATGGCTGAATCAAAGGTCAGATACAAAAGGCGGGCATTTTTGGACATGGCGTGGATAGTCAGAAGGTTCCTCTCTCTGTCCCCCTATCCCACCTTAAACGGAACTTTGAACACTCAAAAAATATCCATTCGTACCTTAAAATATTCCAATGATTCCAAACGTAACGAAACAATAGGCCTGCCTAAACATTTTAACCCACATTTCTCCCGACTTCCTGATTTGTATTTGTTCTTTCCTGCATTGCAGAGGCGGTACGATATAAGAGAGCCGTCGACTGTTAGTGGAGTGTTTACTGAACGCCTAAATTTAAATGAGTGCTGACTAGCTCGGGATGAGGCGGGGCGATATTACGAATGCAGTACGGTCCCATTTCTGCGCATGATATTATTACTTCATTAAGGTAATACTGAATAACTGACCATATCTCGTCTAAGTGAGGAAATCTGTATAACGTTGTTAAGATCACGTAAGATAAAATAGCACCTAACAATCCCGCCTACCCTACCCAAGCTCCAAGTCATGAAGCCAACTAACATAACAGCCGAAACCAGTAACGCTGACAACTGTAAACAGTCACTTACCGCCGCCGATTTACATTGCGTTTATCTCACCCTAAATCAAAATTCTTGTCCAAAAATTGGGCTCTTTGGGCCTGTCCCTAGTATATACAAATACGTCAACAATCATACACAATTGAAAAAACAAAAGTCGTCCCTCCTGTAGCTAATAGTTAACGACTTATGTGCATGTAAGATATGATTTTATTAAAAATATTTATAGAAACGAAACACTGTTTATGGAGATTATAAGACCAACTAAAACTTAGGTTTTTTATCCTTTAACTATAGTTATGGTTATGTCTACACGAAGACGCAAAAATGACACAGGAAAACTATTTACCGTTATAGGCGGGAGGACAATCACAGATGGTTCATCTGGTCTAGATTCTGGACTTATCCTATCATCTGGATTCAGCATTTTTGCAGCGATTCAGTCGTGCCTTGCAAGAAATATAAATATACACTGAATATTGGTTGTCACTAAATCATTCATAAATCTGTCATGCGTAATATTTTTTCTTCTTTGTGTCTTACAGGTTTGAATGAAAGTGGCGAGCCTCCTCCCCAGTGGCCAGTATTTTTCACTTGAGTAAAAAATAAAATCGTTGACACCAAAAATAGAACTCTATGTTTTCCACAAAATTGTTTTTAATTAAATGTAAGCTGAAAAAACCCCTTTTTGTCGTAGCGTGTCCCTCTCTCACACTTGCCAGTAGAGTAACCAATGTGACCATAAGCAAACAAGTACCTACTCATTGTTGTAGAAGTTACCCACAGACATCCATCAGATATCAGAGCCTGTACTCCGAACTTTGAAAACCGAACTTCGTATCGTGCCGTCCCTTTCACTTACGTGTTATTCACTATATGAGTGAGAGTGACGGCACGATACGAAGTTCAGTTTTCGAAGTTCGGAGTAGCCCCTCAGAGACTGATCCAAAGACTGACTGATTAGAGAAAAGATGTCTGTGCAAAAAATAAGCCATTGACTGAGTATAATAAGTATCTTACCTACACGATGAAGTAACAAAATAAATAATATCTCCGTTAATAATTATGAAACACCTAATAATGGATTTCAAAAGCTGAAACAAAAAATGAGCTTATCAATGAACGATCAATTCAATAAGTATTCGTTCTAAGACGCAATATTATGAACAGTATGAAAACTAAAGAATTGAAGAAATAATCAAAACAGACACAGATAGATATGAGGACAAGGAAAAACGGTGATACAAGAACTAACGGAACAGAACACTTTGAATATAAAATACAGTAAGCAGACAAGGAAAAGATGCAAAGCGTAATTTTAATCGTAACCACTCAACCTTTCTTCAAACCATTTGTGAAATCAGACTCAGGCGATGTGTATACAGTCAGAATTACTGATATGAAGTTGAAAAAGCTAGATAATGAATTAGAGGTATATTCTTGTGAAATGTTTAGCGAAATCCCAGATACGAAGTATGAACAATTTTTAGAGAAAGAGTAAAGATAGAACATGAAACGATTTGCAAAAAAAAAGCGATTAATGATCACAAAAAGACTAATTTATCTCCTTTACACTTATTCATTGTTTGGTGGAAAAGTCTTTCGTTTAAGTTGCGTAACTCATACTCCAAATTATTGGAAGCAGAAATTACTACTCCCATTACTACTAGCAAAGAAGATTCTACATGCACTGCAAAATCAGAGTCGAATCCTTGTCAATCGAAAACCGAAAATAATTTACATCAAAAACCGTATTTTGTAAATTTCTGCCTTGCCCCGACCTAAACAAGAAAAACCACCAAAGCATTTAATTACAAGCAAGCAAAAGAAACAAGTAAATGCTGATTCAAAAACTAAACAAAGTATAGACTCTTCCCCAGCAAAAGTTAAATATCCTGCACCAAAAAAGCCTAATGAAGCTATACTTTCACAAACAAACAAACAAACAACGGACAAAAGGACTAACAACAACAAATCAATCCAAATATACCCCAATTTATTATCGAGTGAAGAAATGTATTTATCCATCAAAACAATCTTGTACATTCTTTAAAATGAAACGCAACATCAAATCAGTGCTAGCAAGGTTTAAGAAGGACACAAGGCACTCTAGAAAAAAGAGTTTCCTAATTTCTCTTATATCTCAAAAATGTTGTACTTACGATAGACTGATATAAGTAAGAATAAAAAAGGGCACACCACAAAGTGATTTAATTTTCCTAGTCAAAAGTGTACTGATGCAGAAAGATCCTCGCCAGCTCTCAGAAGATGATCACAAGGAAAAGGCACCGATTGCAACAGAAGTGGCAAGGCGTAAGATTCTAGAAAATTCTTAAGATCCTAGCATCTTCTGCATGTTGTGGAGTTTGTAGAGACAATAATCAAGATTTCCCCTACATTCTGGCAACAGACTACGGGGTTTCTTCGGAATAAAGTGGTAAGTAGGGAAAAAGCTATTTTCACTTTTTAGGTCATGGTTGATAATATAGGGACCATAATCCATCAAAACGAAGTTACGTTGCTATCCTTATGGAACTATAGTGTTTGGGCAGATTACCACTGAATAAAATACCAGAACGAGCATGCGCGACAAATCCTACACAAAACCAAAAGTCCAGTTATAAACTGGAAAACAAACGTATGCGGGTTCCTCTAGCCTTAGGGCGGGTTGCACCAACAGCACCAACTTACGATTACAGACCGATCATCGTCCTTCTTGTCAAACTATCCATACAATCAGATTTTAACGAATACCGCCTACGATCATACACGGTTTGATGCAATAAGAGACTTTTCTAAAATACCCTTTGTGCATCTAACGAGTTTCAGACAAGCCTAAAGCCCCACAAGCACTTATCATAATTTACTGGAAAAAATGACATTCATCGACCGAAGCAGCGAACAAAAAGTAGTAAATAAATACACCGCACGCTTCGTGTATTATATTGTACAGCTACAGTATAAATATGACTAGAGCCTAGAAAGACTCAACGATTTTCACGTGTTTTAAATTTAAATCTTAAGATCTGTACTACAGAGTTGATTATTCCTTGCACTTTGAATGTACGGTCATTCTTGTCCGTTTTACATTATTTAATTTGACCCAGACCTTGAACATGGTCGTGTTAGTTCTTGCAATCTCTTTTGTCACTTCATGGCCGAATATTATATAATTATCGCATCATAGCACGTGAATAATGATCTAGTGGTTTGAAGGCTTCTGTTGAAAGCTCTAGCTAGACTCTAGATTACATTGTACCCTTCCTCTCTAGAGTCTAGAGAGGAAGTTTAATGTCTATCTAGTCTAGTAGCTACTAATTTTGACATCAATGATGATAGAATCAACTGTGAATTGAATTCGTTTAACCATATTGACGCTCTTGGAAACGAAATCGGCGTTTACAGAGGATTTTCGGGCTGTGGAATAAGCTTCCTGCCCAGGTTTCGCCGACGAACTACCTGTCTATAGCTACAGCATGAATAAATAGGTATTTAAAAAGGTATTTAAATAGGTATTTTCTAAAAGCATTTTTTGATTCAAGAATCGGTTGGCGTGATATTAAGCTTTGAAGTGATAAATTTTGCTATGGTCAAGTGTCCCCCCCCTGACAGCTAAACGGTGGCTACTAGGCATAAAAATCATGGTAGTAATATATACGATGAATTTAAAAGGAAAACTATCACAGCTAAGTAGACATTACCGTAAAGGGCACAAATATGTATACAACACAACATCTCAAAAAGTACATCATCAGTACTAAAATCAGTAAAAACCCTTCTACGGGTCCGTAATTCCGCATATGACCGGTGACATGATGGACGGACAACTACGGAACCCTACACTGTGCGTGGCCCGACACGCACTTGGCCGGTTTTTTACCATAGTACTTAGTGATCAATGTGCTAACATGTGAGGCATAGGTATGACTGACGTAAGTAGTCATCACCACTGGTGCACCTATTTTAATAATAACAGCAATAGAACATTACAAAGTCCACTCGTAAAATCGATACAATTTATAAAAAGATGTTTAAAATATAATAACGGATGTTAGTGAAAATTTAACATATTTCCTTGCGGTGCGCTTTTATTCATTAAAATTGGCAGATTTTCATTTAAATATCGATTTTAAATTTTAAGACAGAATGTTGAATTGTAACAACGTGGTCACTAGTTGAACGGCTCAAACGTAGAATTTGGGTAGATAGATACTTTATTCATTTCCACAACATACATGGTATAATATAATTTCAACTACCTAAGAAGCAAATAGGTACCTAAGAAGCAAAAGATTAGGGAACTGGTCGTCCCGTCTATACAAACCGGGAAATACGAGGTCCGGTTCGCTAGGCGACTGAGTTCTTCTTCAAAATTTTACCTATTGAAACCATTATTCTCTTTATTCGTTTTTTCTCTTAGGCTGGGCTTTTACAACAAAATTCCAAAAGGAGTAAAATATAAAATTATAAAATTTAAATACAAAATCTAAGCAATTATTCGGCAAATAGGCCTCAGGGCAATTTTAAAAGCCAAAATCTATCTATATCAATTAAAAATAATACAATAATCAAAATATCATTAATTAAAAGTACTTTTACGTAATATACATGTCAAAAATAAAACTATGAAACTACCAACAATCCAGATTTGTTAGAGATGTATAAGGTCTCTAAGCGTGAAGATAAAAATTAATAAGGTACTACACTAATCGTAATAAAATATTGTGATACATATCTCTAAGCGTCAACATGAAAATAGTAAAAACTTATAAATAAATATCCTCAGATATGTATAAGGTCTCTGAGCATCATCATAATATTTAAGAGCTTGGCTCTTGTCGGTGGAGTAATTGCCAGCTTATTCTACATTCAGCTTTGTCCTTCACTTCTTTGTATGACGTAGCATTTATTTTATGTTTTATTTGCTCCATGTACGTCATTCTAGGTCTTCCCCTTTTCCTTTTTCCCTCTATCTTTCCTTCTATTATTGTTCTGATCCATTCGTCATGGCGTATGAGATGTCCTATCATTCTTCCTCTTCTGTTTTCTATTATTTTCAATAAAGTCCTCTTCTCTTTAACTAAGTTTAAAACTTCTTCGTTAGTTTTCTTCTCTGAGCATCAGTCTTAAAATAAGAAGTCTCTCATCATGTCAATTCCACTGAACACTAGTACGAAGTTACTAGACCTTGCAAACATAAACAGACCGGACCTTCCTTACCTAAGTACTTACTACGCTGGCTAAGCGACCCGAAGTGGATCTTTTGGCATCCGACATTAAGACACGCCACTGTGCTCTGTCCTGGGCAGCTTGTCGCCAATCGGAGTCGGTCGTTTGAAGCTGACACAGGTCTCCCCAGGTATGCTCTTTTGGCAAACTCGAAACAAAGCTGGAGGGTTACAGCTACCATCCCACTAGCAAAATTATCCTGGAACACGTACTTAATAAGGCTATTTGGGCTTATAAAGCTCCGATTATAGCATCAATATTTGCTACTGCGCTTTTAACAGCATAATTAAATGCTGTTTTGACTGAGGAGTAATCACTCCGATTATTTAGACTTATAAGCGCTTATAAGAGAACATCTATTCTGCGTTCTGTTACAATCTTATGGCTCCTATAAGAACCAATACCAGGAGTATATACACTGAGGAGTAATCACTCCAGTTACTTAGACTTATAAGCGCTTACAAGAGAACATCTGCGAGATGTTATAAGTAAATAAAAAATGGCGAGTTGCTCTGTTTTGTCACAAACCGTTATAAAACCAATTGTTCCTATTATAGCACTATAACGCAATTTGAAATGCCAACTGCGAAAATGGCAGCTGCCTTGTATAATTTTCTAAATATATAAATATTAATATGTAAATATTCAAAATTAAAGAGGCGCTTTAAAAAATTTACAATAAAATTGATAGAATTCACAGATAATTCATGTTCCCCTACGAATATAGTGCGCTATAAATAGTAATTCCACAACACAATGATTTATAAGTCAACTACACTTAAACACATTAACAGAATTTCCATTCATTACATTTATCCACGATACAAATCCACGTATACTCAAACACTTCGACTGCGTTTCACGACTGTTCACATATGAAATTACTTATAAAAGCATTGCTGAGAGCATAATAACCTTTTGAGCGCCAAGCATCAAATTCAAATGACGCATCGCATCGTTCAACGCGAAATTAAACCTTAAGAAATAGCCCATATATCGCTATTGCTTTGGCCAGGCTGTCAGCTGTAGACGTCGTTGGCGTCCATGGCACGATTTTCCCATGACGTGATTTGCCGTCTGTGGCGGACAAAGGGTTAAGCTCACTTTTTACTGTAAGATACTTATAGTAGGTTATACAGGAGTGTTTGGATCAATATAATTCTATTATAGGAGTACTATTGGCGTAATTGGCATTTCAACGGGCCATTATAAACATCTTAAAAGTTGAAATAGACTTATAAAGTGGGCCCTTTTCCGGACTTGTAAGCGCTTATAAATCCCATATAGTCCTAATAAAACAATGGTTTTGGGATAATTATAAAACCGTATTTTGCATCTTCCCGTTTTGTAAGCTTGCTCTTCTCCTTCAGCGTTAGTGGCCAAGCTTCGCATACATACCTACATCAAAACTATACCTACAACATATAGATTCCCTTTCGGACAGGGAGCCTAATAAACGGTTACACCCGTTGTCTACTAGTCCCTGGGATCCCAAGATGAATTACAAAAGAATGCTTTTTTTTTCGCCGGGAGATGATCTCTTAATATCCAAAGAATATAGCAGGCGCGCAAATTTCATACGCGATCCATTGAGCAGGTAGGTGGTCTCGTGAAATGGTAAGTTTAGGTCAAATAGATTTTAAGTTATTGAAGGTGTCAAAAGTAGCCCTAAGTGGTTTTGGGCAAGTTTCGGACTTATACCTATTTGTGTAATATTTTTGTGAAGTTGGAAAACTTTAACATATAATCATCATCCTCCTATTAGCATTATCCCAGTACAGTTGCCCTCTGAAGGATGCCGGGTTTGCTACCTAATCCCAAGATTTGGAGTAAAACCTTCACATGATTTGGAGTAAAACCTTAAGAGCCTTATAAGTTTTAAAATGTCTTAATCTCAAATTATGACAAAAGTATTGACAATACCAATAAAGTGATTAAATAATACGATGATTTTATTAAAGTTTTAGGTAGTAACATATTTTGATTTTAATAATAATAATAATAATAAAGGCGTAGGGATGTGACGACCCCATCGCCCATTGGTTTTCCAGTGCAATCAGTCAACATAAGGCGGCTTGTGGCGAGCTGTTAGGGAGTAGCGGCCCTACGTACTTGAGTCCTCCTGGGGGTGGCCTGTGTGGTTGGTGGGACAGGCCCCCCGCCTCTGGCTTGCCTTAACCGGCCGTCTAGAGTGGAGTCGCAAGAGCTGATGCTCGAGGGTGGATGTGGTCACCTAAGTGGCGAGTTGGCTATATGTTTAAAGTCCAGTGCCACATCTCCACCCCCAGGTCTCTGACCGGTGTTGCCCTTAAGGCCATTTTTTAATGTCGCTATTTTATGGGGGCCCATCTAGCAGAGAGCGAGTCACCGTCTGCCGGAAATAAATATCTAAGTTTTATTAGGCAGGCGTCCGTTGTCTCACGCAATAGCCCAGCCATTAATTCATAATTTTCACCCAATAACCCAGTTCATTTAGGCTCCATCAACCAGAAATAGTCCCTGTACACCCTGGCCGGTGCTGTCTCTGTGTGCGTCTCATGCCACGGGCAGGGACAGCATCCGCTCGGTGTATCCCTTGCATTTCATTAAAGTGTCAAAAGGGCCTCTACTTGTTGGTTATGTGGTACTCGTTTGGTACTTCGGTGCTTCGGTACTTCGGCTCCACGCACGTCTCCCAAAGGTCCGGGATACCATTGTCCCGTGATCGGAAAAGACATACAAATAATAATAACATGACACGGGAAGGTATAGCATTCGCTTTAATGAAATGCAAGGGATACACCCTTGCATTTCATTAAAGTGTCAAAAGGGCCTCTACGTGTTTTCTATGTGGTACTCGTTTGGTACTTCGGTGCCTTGGTGCTTCGGCTCCACGCACGCCTCCCAAAGGTCCGGGTTACCATTGTCCTGTGAACGGGAAAGACATACTAATAATAATAATAATAACCCCCAGGGCAGCTTGTGGCCCCCAGGGCAGCTTGTGGCCCCCAGGGCAGCTTGTGGCCCCCAGGGCAGCTTGTGACTAGCTGAATGGGAAGTGGCGTCCCTTGGGTCCCTTGCCTCCGAGAGTCGGTCAGGCCCCTCTCTCCGCTTGCCTTTATTGGCCGGCGGAGTGGACCCCATCAGGGGCCGCAGGACTCTCACCTCTGGCTTGCCTTAACCGGCCGGTCAGAGTGGGGTGCCAGAGCTATATGCTCGCAGGGTGGAAGTGTATTGCACGTAATGGCGTAATAGCGAGGAAACCCGCTCACGGGGGTAAACCCCGCGATGGTGAAATCGGAGCCGCACCTCTCTACACCCTGAGCTGCTTACACCAGTGTTGCTACCCTCGCTGCCATTTGGTAGCTTCTAATAGGGCGGCCCACTTAGTGAGCGGCGAGTCACCGTCTGCCTCAAGTACAGTGATGAGACATTTTATATGGCAGGCGTCCCGTTGTCTCATCAATATCCCAGCAACCAGTCCCTCAAGTTCCTTCCCATAAAACCGGTGTAGTTTCCCTTCTTTTCGCAATAGCCCTTGCACGTAGCGGGTGCTGTCTCTGGCTGTATCTCCTCAATAGTGCATGGCAGAGATAGTATCCGCTAGGTGTACACATCCCAATACATTATCGTATCTCAAAGGGGCCTCTTCGTGTTGGATCTGTATCCCCATGAACGCCTTCCAAAAGGACCGGACATTGTGCCGTGATATCCCAAAGGAGAGATACATAATAATAATAATAATCATTTATATCCACCAACTAGGATCATACAAATTAAATTAATTGAAATAAAAATAAATTTCATTGTGTGCATTAGAATTTGAGCAGAAAAACAAAGTTTTCAGCTTGAAAATATTGGATTTAGAGTGATGTTTGTAACAATATTTGTTAATGAGAAATCCAAAAAATACTTTTATAATATATTACATTAGGTCGCGAAAGTCCTGTTCTAGATAGTAATACTGAGAAAATGTCAAGATGCGTGTCAATTCAATCAGATAATCGTCTAAATAGATGAGCGTTTTTTAACTGATAAGGACTCTTAACATGGTTTGTTGTACTTTGCAATCATAAAATGCACGTGTTAATAGTCCAGCGTATAGGTATATTTTTTAACGGACCAGTCGTGTATATTTTTTTGTAGTTGATCTAGCTTAGCATAGAGGCCATAAAATTCTGACACGTGCTTTACCCTAGAAACAGACAAAATCATAATGTGGCTCTGTGAGATGTATTTTTTAAATATCCAAAAACTGCTTTGACAAAAATCGATATAATTATATAGAACTTGCTCACAAAATTTCACGCGAATCTATTGATCGAATAAGAAAGCATTTTTGCCCAAGCTGAAACTGAGTCGATAAATTCACGTATTCATGGGGTGGTGACGTCGATTACAAACCACAACATTTAATTAATAAGAAAGGAATAATAAAAGTAGTAAACATAACAAGTAACTGCTCATTTCCTTAATTTCAGGTAAATCCCTTGCAAACTACTAAGAAACGCTATGACATAGCTGAGTTGACTTGATGACTGTCAAGGACAGGCAAATGATTGCGGCCGTTTGGTATACGTAGGTACGTTAGAGAAAAAGTCAGAACAAATGTTGGTAACTCGGTACATTTTTTGACATTGACATAAGGTCTAACGGATTTTTATAAAACAGAGCCTGAATGTATTTCTATTTTTTCTAATTTGGTACCTATTTAGTTTTTGAGGATTAATCGTTCCCATAAAACGCGTATTTTTGAACCATTTGTTATTATCTATTTATCCGAATAAACATTATTCCACTAGCTTTTGCCCACGACTTCGTCTGCAGAGAACTCGTTCATCGCGATAGAATTTAATTGCTATTTTTTTATATCAGGCGCTTACGTAGTTTCGCTCTTCCATACAAACATCCCCAAAGTATGCTATATCGATCTCGGCGATTCAACTATCTCAATACCAAATTTCATCTAAATCGGTTCAGTGGTTTAAGCGTGAAGAGGTAACAGACGGACAGACAGACAGACAGACACACTTTTATTAATACAAAGAATCCTGGTCTGCTACGCTGGTGTCAAAGAAAGACTAAAAACATAAAGCGATAGGAGTGCGCGGTTGGAGAGTAGCCTGGGGAAAATCCAAGGCAAAACTTCCGACACGACCACGCGTGTAGTTTGGAACACTGGAATACTCTAAGAGTTTGCGCTCCAGTGAGATTGGTTGAGCGATTTCAACCAATCTCACTGAGTCGAATCTGAGGTGTGAGTGGAATCGAGTTACTGGGAGATTTGTCGCTGGTTCACTAACCCTAGCCTAGCTGAGGAGTCCAGCAAGAAACTCGGCTAGGCCCGACCTGGGTCGGACTGACTCTACCCGGTGTGCGGCGGTACCGGGACGAATAGGGACTATATGTGTCAGTGTTGTCGTCATCGCGCCGTGGACGTCCCCGCCGGCGGGAATGCCTAAGTGTACGCGCAGCGCAGCGTTCCATATTTCGATAGACGTTGTGATTACGTCATCCGGGTCCGTGAGTTTGTGCTTAGATTACCGGGGTTCCGCCTTTTTTTAACATTTCCGATCCCGGTATTTTTATGTTCAATTCAAAACCGAGATCCCGGTATTTTCACAATCTCCACGCCAAAACGATAAACTTGACCGTGCCGTGAAGCGTCTTTAGTTGGTTCGCGCCTCTGTCTTCCATACATCGCTTATTTGATTACCGATGTATTGGTATCTGTTAAAGGAGTTCAGTATTCATAATGGAGTTATTTTGATATTTAAATTATTGTGTTTCCATAGAATAAATGATTCCAAGTATTATTACTATGGTTAATGCCAGATAACGTTAGATTCTAGTATGTCAAAGAGGCCGCGGTTCTAAAAAGTATCTTATGTGTGAAGTTTCATATGCATTTTAAATAGAACGAGGCTATGTGTCTTGATTAGGAATAGTGTGATTAGACGACAACATGCAACGACGACATGCAAGTATTGATGTTAATTAAAATCTTATTTACAAGGCGTTTCATTGAAGCGTAATTTTTTTTTAAATGTGAAGTATGACATACTTTACATACTTAAGTATCCGTTATCAACCTACATTCCTTCTGTCTCAAAACCATCGAGCAAGAAAACTAAGATTTAAAAATAGATGGTTATTTTTATTCATTAGATTAGAATATTGGTCGTATTGACAATTTATTTAAGTCAATTTGGAGAGATAGAGGCTAATTTGAAAGAACATTTGAATTGTATTAACACATATAGTCCCTATTAGTCCTGGTACCACCGCACACTGGGTAGAGTCAGTCAGACCCAGGTCGGGCCTAGCCGAGTTTCTTGCTAGACTTCTGTCTTTTCTTCTAGTCTAGCCCAGGTTTAGTGAACCAGCGAAAAAACTCCCAGTAGCTCGATTCCACTTTCACCTCAGATTCGGTTAAACCGCTCAACCAATCTCACCAGACCGCAAACTCTAGTATTCCAGTGTTCCAAACCACACGCGGTCGGTTTTCCCCTGGATTTTCCCAAGCTACTCTCCAACCGCGTACTCCTATCACTTTATTAGGCCCGGCCTATAAAGCCACAGTCAGGTTCAAAAGTATATTTTTACGGCCTGCCTGATGCAGATATCGTTGCCTATGTATTTATAACAAATTGACATGTAATTGGATATTACGAATAAATATGAATACTTAATAAATGAATACTTGAGATGAAGATTCGTTGCATAAACCGCGTTTTATGGAAGGACATCGTCATTATTGGTCGTGATGATGAGAACGAAGATGACTAAATTACTTACACCGTTACCCACTACTAAATCACCTAAAACATTATGCAATAAATAGGTAAATTTCACAAAAGGATTTAAATGTTTCACAATATATATCAATGGCCTAATACACATTAAATGTATATATTTACTTATCTAATACTAATTTGTTTCAAATTGAAGACCACCACGGCCGCCTCTTTATTGGTTTAACCATTAAGATTATATTTATTTATTTATTCAACATTTATGTCAAATGCATTACAGGAGATGTTACAGGAAATTGGTAGGTACATAACACCCAGATAGGGTACATAATATTTAATAGTGATTAGGTGCATAGTACACTAGTTGTTAAAAGAACACAAAGCATACGAAAAATATTGAAATTCTAATCGCAATATCAAGTTTTATTACTAGTAAATTCTAATTTCAATGTCAAGTTTCCTTTTTATAAATTCTAATTTCACTGTCAAGTTTGTTAAAAAATTATTCGAATTACTATCTCAAATTTAGTTCTTAATAAAATTCTAATTCAATGTCAAGTTTTGTTCTAAATAAATACAATGTCAAGCTTCGTTCTTATTAAATTCATCAGACTTACATTCAGTTATTTCTTATGACAAGTAACTTTAAACTCTAAATTCAATACAAATAGGTACCTAAGTACTGCCGTCCTCAAACTAAAAGGCCGATAAGTGCCTCTGTAATCACAAACATAATGCTGACTTCATCGCATAACGCGCTAACGTGACACATCGTGCGAAACAAATTGATTTGCGATTGAGTAGCAAAAGTCATAAACCAATGTCGTTCGTATCTACATATAATAGACGTATAATATTTAAGAGACCGTCACTTACCGTCACTGGATGTTTTTAGGATTCCGTACCAAAATGGTACAAAAGGAACCCTTACGGTTTCACTTTGTCTATCTCTGTCTGTCAAATGGCTAAATATCTGAAGAAAGATATCTTATGGTAATCGACTTCAAATTTAGAATAGTTATGTTATGAAGAAGTGTAATCCAGATGCATAGAATATGGATTTTTATTTATTTATTTATTTATTTTTTTTTTTTTAAGGCATCGCGCTCCTGGCGCATTCAGCCAAAAAACGAGGAAACGGAATATTTTCAGGAATATAGGTCGGAACGGAAATTTAGAAAGGAAAAGGTCAGGAAAGGGCAAAATTATAAATATATGTATTAGAATTTGATGTCATTGAAAGATAAAAATGAATACAAGGCTTTAAATATATACAAGGATTTGTCATGGATATACAGGAGTGATGGAATAGATACAGGAAAAGGAACTTCAAGGAGTGACAGCTGATTTAATAATGCTGAGCGATCGTATTGTTGACACTCAAAAAATATATGGTTTAGGTCACCAGGATCAGATCCACAGCTACATGCAGAACTGGGTACAATGCCTAGCCTTGAAAGGTGCTCCGGTGTACACAAGTGACCCAATCTCATGCGGATAATCATACTGGTTGCTGGCTTTGAAATTGATATACGTGAAAACCATGGCTTGGCAGGAATTACCGGTTGGATGTCCCGGAAGCGTAAACCAGTCCTTGCATCAGGTGATGTCCAAAGGTTACTCCAATCATCCCGTAAGTATATTTTAGCCAAAGATAAAAGGTCATCAGATATATTTTCGTATGGGAACATATCACCCCAATCAACGGCATCCCGCGCAAGCTCGTCTACTCTTTCGTTTCCTTTTATCCCCCTATGCCCAGGAATCCAGGCAAAGGAAACAGAATAATCTTTGAGGGAACATTTTATTAGAAGGCTACGTATTTTATATATAATTGGATTATTAGATTTTGATCTGAAAGGAAATTTAGCTATTGATTGTAATGAACTTAATGAATCTGAAAATATTATGGTTTTCTTAAGACGCATAATAATGATCATCTCTATTGCTTTCAGGATTCCAAGACATTCGCCACTATACACAGATGACTCCGGGGGCAACTTTATTTTTTGATAAATATTGGATTGTATATGTATGACTCCAACGCCAACACACCCATTGAGTGATATCTTAGAAGCATCTGTGTATATATGATGAGCATCCTGGCCCTCTGTTCCTATAAAACTCAAAAATTGTTTATTATGTTCCACATCATTTTTTGAAATGCCTATATTTAAGAGAACTGATGGAACTAATGTCAGAGATTCATATTCATACTGGAAGATGGGCAGTGTGGAAAAGCTGACAGTTGGGGCTTGAATTGATTTAAGTCGTTCAAAGCTTTTGATCAAGCAAGGGGGACTCTTGTGTTTCCAGTATTTAGAAGAATTTATTTGAATAAAAAGGTTAAATAAGATAGACCAAAGCTGGTGATTAGAAAACTGGGAGCAACGGAAAAGATACCTATCACTAAGAAATTGTCGTCGTAAATGAAGAGGAGGTTCTACACACTCAACCTGCATTGCATTAATCGGACTAGATTTCATAGCACCACAGATAATTCTGAGAGCTTTAGACTGTATAACACGTAGTTTCTTAAAACCTGCTGCACTGCCTGGTTCTAGCAAAAATGTCCCATAGTCAAGAACACTCCTTATAAGGGCATTATATATCAGTTTTAAACAAAAAGGATGTGCACCCCACCAAACTCCAGATACACATCTAAGTATATTCATATTTTTTTCACATTTAGAAACTACATAATCACAATGTGGAAGACCGGTCAATTTTCTGTCTAGAATGACACCTAGGAATTTAGTATGGCTTTTTACAGAAATAGGATTGTTACCAAAGTTTATAATAACTGGGGGAGGAAACAGTTTTCTAGTAAATAAAACAACTACACTTTTATGGATTGAAAGATCTAAGCCATTAGAATCTAACCATAGTTTCAATAGACTCAGTGAATGAGTGATGGTTCTACTGGCCTGGTCAATAGAGAGATTTGGTGAGTATAATAATAAATCATCTGCATACTGTAAAACTTTAGCAGTGCCATTTAGAGAAGATTCCAAGTCGAATGTATAGATATTGTACAACAACGGACTTAAAACCGACCCTTGTGGCAGGCCTCTCCACACCAAACGGGTAATCCTATTGTTGTCATCTATAAGAAGACTAATGGACCTTTGAGACAGAAGATTGACAATGAAGCTAGTCAACATTATTGGGACACCTAATCTGAAAATTTTTTCTCTTAATACCGAAACTAAGACATTATCATAAGCAGCACTGATATCTAGAAAAGCAGCTACCACCGACTCTTCTCTAGAAAAAGCCAGGCGAATATCCGATGTAAATATAGCTAAACTGTCATAAGTAGATCTACCTTTACGGAATCCAAACTGACTTCGAGCTAGTAATTTATTACTCTCTATGAAGAATTCTAATCTGTTTTTAATCAAATGTTCCGCTATTTTGGCAAATACTGATGATAAAGCAATAGGGCGGTATGAGGATACATCTGAAGCTGGTTTATTAGGTTTTAGAAATGGAAGGACTATTTGGGATCTCCATGAGTCTGGGACAATACCCGTTTGTATGACAGTATTTATAATATGTAAGTAATATGAAAGAATGCCATCGCTGGCATTGGCCAGAAAGGAGTATGGGACTCCATCTTCACCGGGTGCAGAATCTTTCAAGTTACTTAGTACACCTTTCAACTCTTCAAATTTAAAGGGATTATTAAAATTAGGATTTAATGTAGGATTATATATAAATGAAAAAGGCTGAAAGACATATTCTTCTGGTACAGATGCAGGTGCTAATTGGTCCATAAATTGCTGAGCTAGGCCAGGAGGAAGAATCTGTCTAGAGGGCTCATTAAAGGCATGTCTAAACCTTTTGATGTTATTCCAGACTATGGAAGGTTTAACGTTAGGATTAAGAGACGCACAGAATTGTCTCCATCCTTCAAATTTTTTCTTCCTTAATAACTTCTTGGTATCACGTGCTACCTGCATATACCGCTCAAAATGTTCATTAGTCATCAAGTGACAATATTGTCTTTCAGCCTCTTTTCGCCTTTTAATTGCCATAGTACATTCATTGTCCCACCAGGGAGGAGATGGTATTCTACCTGATGTACTATTTTTAATAGGGAAAGTTTCATCAGCTACTTCTAAAATCGCTTGTGCTAATGCAACCGAACAACTTACCAAATCATTGTTGGCTATACTAGGTAACTGCAATAATTTATTCTCTATACGAGTTTTAAAAATTTCCCAATCCACATTGCATAAATTGTATTTTAGCCTTGGACTAGGCTTCGGTGACGAAGGAATAGAATGGGAATATGAAACTATGATTGGAAAATGATCACTGCCATATGTAGATTCCAGAGTGTCCCACGTTAAAGAAGGTGCAATTTGAGCTGAACAAATAGTTAAGTCAACAACGCTAACTGATTCAGAAGGAGCTGTTCGCCGTGTGGGAGAGCCGGTATTTAACACACAAAGGTTATAGTTATCAAGGATCTCTATTATACGCTCCCCATGATAACTTGAAACCGAACTACCCCATAACTGATGTTGCGAGTTAAAGTCGCCTAATATTAACATGGGCGAGTGAATAGAAGATATAATTTGTTCAAACTCATGCAAAATAGATGAAGATGGATGAGGAATATATACAGATATGATGCATATGTTATTTACAATGGCAGCAACTATTGAAAAATCGTCGCTGTGGGATGGGAGATGAACTGGTGAAAATGAAATGGAATTCCTAATGAGTAAGGCTACTCCACCATACCCATCAGGGCGGTCCTCTCTGAGACATGAATAACCAGTAACTCTAAGAAGAGCTCTAGGTTTAAGCCATGTCTCAGAGAGAGCGAAAACAAAAGGTTCATATTTATTCAATAAATGAATTAAATCATGTTTTTTATTTATTACACTTCTGCAATTCCATTGAATTATTTTGTCCATTATTTTTAATTTCTACAACAAGTGTCTCTACAAGAGGGGCAACGTGGGACGGTAACCGGATATTGGGATTGGATAGCAAACTAATTAGGGCCCTGATATCGTCAGACCCAGAAGGAGTCTCTTCTTTATCAAAACTCCTTTGTAGTGCACAACCATTTTGAGGAGATGGTAAGGAATAATCCCTAATCAAAGCGTTATGTGCGGCAACATCATAACCCTTACTGGTTTTTCTTACAAGTGGACGTGGTTTAAGGACAATTGTTTTTCTGTAACTGTGACTATTAGATTGGCTGGATGCATCTGAGACTAATGAGTGAACACTACGGTGTGGGGATGTTTGTGGCTGGGGTTGGGTCTGAACGACATCTGCGAACGATTTATATACTGACGGATGGAGTTTGACTGCTTCTACATAGGAGATAGAATTATTAGCCATGGTGACTTTTATTTCCCTTTATGCTCCGGACAGGATTTATTTGTTGCAAAATGGAAACCATTGCATAAACAACAAGTAGCACAGTCTTCTTCAACCGAGCAAGTGTGTCCGGCATGAAGAAGGCCACACTTGAAGCATTTGGGTTTTGATCTACAGTTATTTTTAGTGTGACCAAATTTGCAACAATTAAAACATTGTATTGTTGGGAATATATATAACTCAACCGGCAGGGAATTATAACAGGAAAATACTCTTTTTGGAAGATTTTGACCATCGAAGGTAACAACTATAGTTTCAGATGGTTGCCATGTCACAGACCCATTAACCAGGACCCTATGGTTCAGGCGTCTCACCTTGAGCACCTTTCCACACCCGGCGGGTACAGAAATGTTTTCAATAATTTCCTCCTCTGACCACTGTGCTGGGATGCCACGGATTAGACCCATGCGAGTAACCGTAAATGTTGGAATGAATGCATTCAAATTCTCAGCTTCAAGCCGCGGATCATTAATAAAGCGATTAGCATCATCACATTTTGAAAAAGCCATGGATATGCGAGCCCTGCCTATGCGCTTGACACTACCATCAATAATATTCTGAAAGTTATTTTTCATTAAGAACTATCCAAACGACACTGGATGCAAGGAGGGGTTTCCTTCCGATTGTTTAATTTGTACATGAATTGTAAATGGTGCAACGTCTGTGGATGTGAATAAATTTCTGCCAATTTTAATGTTTTTATCTTTATTTAAGTTTAAATCTGCTACTTCACTTGGTTTAGTCTGTAAACTATTTGTAACAAGAGATGGGGTTTCCTGTGGCGGTGGTGTAAGTGTCTCAGGTGAATGACAAAGGCAGGCATTATTATTAGTTCCGCCATTGGTGTTAGAACTTTTTCTTATCTTTTTGTTACAATGTTTGCATACTTTTTTACTCAATTTAGGTCGTTTTAATTTTCCAGTACCAGAAGCAATAGAAGCATCTGTGTCCATGCTAGATTCGTAATTTTCAATTGTAACATTATATCCGACCTGAAGATGTGTCCCTCCAGGGTCAGGAGGTTCATTCTCCTTATCCATAGTAAAAGTAAGGAAAACTTACCTAATCCAATGTAAATATGTACACTAACTACACTAAAATAAATATTTACAAACAATATAACTAATCTAAATACAAAATACCACTTTTCTGACCAATATTTACAATAATTTATAATTCAAAGTAAGAGAAACGAAAAAACTTGACCGCCGCGTTTCACGTTTCCCGCGCTTTTTCTTTTATTTATTTATTTTTAATTTTGTGACAAATGACTGAAATGACAGATAAAAATTTCAAAGTCTAGTGAATATGTCAATTAGGATTGTTCATATTTTTTCAAAAGTGCTAATTCGAAATCCATTTCGAGATATAAGGTTTTCAAACCATTTCAGGCAATTGCTTCGGCAAAATAATCAAGGATTAGAGATATTTCAATACATATACGTGTGACCTTTGTTTGACTTTTCCTCAAATCCCCTTTGGCTGGATATGTAAAATCTACGGTCATTAAAATAGTTTTGATCTGTGGTGTTTAACCGTCACTGTGACTTCCTTCACTGACGAAATTAATGTTATACGGGTGTTTTCGATTTGTTTAGTCGTCAAAATCACTTAAAATATGGAAAAATATATGAAATGTTTTATTTCTACGTGTAAAAAATGATTCAAAAATAGCTCTAAACTACTAGTTAAAATCCGGGAAGAAAACGCGGTGTCGTGAAGTCGATGTGGAGTATTTCCAGTGCTATACACAATGCTACTGCGAGGATCACTGAGACGTGAGTACAAACGATAAGATTCATAAGACGACACAGTTTATTCGTTATTTTGGCTCTTGAATGTAAATAGTATCTTATCGGGAGACAATTACATAAACTATCTAAATTTTGTTGAACAGTGTTCTCACATTAAGATATATTCTCTATAGTATATTGCGTATGACTGACTATGAGATAAAAACAGGTATACCATTTTTATTTTTTAGGAACAAGCTGCAGTTCAGGATATTGTTACAATGGTGGACAAATTCACAAACAAGAGGTTTGAGGCAAGCAAGCTCGGTTCTACAACAGTTCTCAAAGTACATTCATTGGAACACGGATATTCAACATCAGTGTCTTCTCCATCTTTGTCTAGTTTTACACCAGAATCAGATTAAAAATGCTTCAGAAAAGAATTCGACTGAAGAAAACTGAACATAGAATTTTTAAGAAACCAAAAATGTATTTAGGGTTACCTAAACAATACAGTAGTGATTCAGTAGTTTACTTAAAAACAAGTTTTAATGGCGTATCATTATAAGCTGAATAAAGGCTCTCTATGTAGCTATTCCACACATAATTCTGAATGAGAAGTCACACGTTTTTAACTATAATCCTTTATTTGAGAAACAGTGATGTAAGCTCTATGAAGAACACAGAAAATATTTTTATACAGTAGCTGAATAATTGATAAATTGTGAAACCTAATGTGATTTGAAGATGAAATAAAAGTGGTTACTCAAAACAAGCTTTTAATACTAATTAACTACACCATTATACAGCTTCCATCTGTGTTAGTTAACTATAAACTATGGAAGGATCTTTAGGCACCGGTTTTGGTTTATTTTACTTTTGGGAATGTCTTTGCTTGAGTCAGGTTCGGCACGTGCATTGGACAGTGTCAGCTTCTTCCAGAACTTTCAGTTGAGGTTGATGAGGGTTTGGCACACTATTTTACCTACCAGAAGAGAAGCAACAGTGTTTGCATCCGCCTGAAAAAAAGTTTTATTAAAAAATGGAAGTAAGTAAACTATATTGAGCCTCGGAGATTAACAAAACTTGGGAACTGTAGGAAGTAAGCATGGAACGAATGAGACTCAACACCCAAATCAGGCATTCAGATTTGTGTCTCTTTTTATATGTATATAGCGAACATTATCAAAAACGATATAAACCATACACAACTTTCGAGTGAGTGACCCTATATTTATGACAAGGACAAACATTATGTTGGCAACAAACTAAATTGTTAGGAGGGCCGTCTGTGTAGCCAAGACCAACATGACAGTAGGTATACAAAAGCAAACACCAATAGAAAGAGAGATAGTATACCCCGAGCATCTTTCTGGATGCAACTGTACTCGAATAATGCTAAGAGCATTCAAGAGATGTATTGATGCAGCATTCAAGTAATGATTTAAGAATTACGAATGTGTAATTTATAATGTTACTTACGTTAGTATTTTTGCTCCCCTGATTTTCCATTAAAGCTCCGTTGTCCAATTTAGGAAGAGAAACCTTCCTCTTCGACTTTTAACTAATTTGTCGATCATATTTGAAAATATTCCTTTAAAGCAGACGGATGATAGGAACCTACGCCAAATCTTAGGACTAGGTAGCGAACCCCGGGCTGTTACTGGGATAACGCTTAGAGGATGATGTTGTTTTAGGAACACACGAAAGAATAGAAAAAACAGACGGATGTATCGCCTTTAGCGAAAACGGGCAGAGGTAGACGAGTCAGGTTAAGGCAAACGGTGGGAACAGTGTTGCCAGGGCCCTTGGGACAAAAATTACGTTTCTTTTCTTGAAAAGTTACATTTTTGATGCAAACGTTACATTTTTTATATTTTTCATAATTACTTGTCAAAACGTTCGATTCTAAGAAATGAGTAGCCACGTACAGCTACAATTCGGCGAGTTCGGCGACAGAATAACGTCAGGTTTATGGGTGGTATTTCAAATGTCATATACAGAGACAGAGTCGTCATGTCATAGACAGAGTCGTACCATGTAGGTTCTTTTGTCACCTGTTCTGTATCTGTAAGTCTATAAATTGATTCGCTTGGTTCCGGTTAGATACAATTGCCATTTCTTTTTAAATATAGTTTCATATTTCTCAAAATTTACGAATATTTCAGTTACAACAGAAGTTACTTACATGTTACGCGAGCCGGTCAAAAGTTACGAAAAACGTAAGAAATGTAACCATCTGGCAACACTGGGTGGGAATGGAATTTATGGAATGGGTGATTGACAGATGACAATTACTAACCATCGATGATTGACATTGACAAATTTTTTGGGTCTCTATTGTGCTTATGCTTTATCGATTCAGCCACGGAACGTAACTTACGCCAGGTAGTATCTTATATTTTAAATATTTTTTTAAAATAAACTAAGCCCTTAATTGTTCATCATCATCATTTCAGCCGAAAGACGTCCACTGCTGAACATAGGCCTCCCCCAAGGCTCGCCATTTAGACCGGTCCTGTGCCGTTCGTTTCCACCGGATTCCCGCGACCTTCACCAGGTCATCACTCCACCTTGTCGGAGGCCTACCGACAGCTCGTCTTCCGGTGCGTGGACGCCACTCAAGCAGTTTCTGGCCCCATCGACCGTCAGTCCTGCGAGCACTGTGCCCTGCTCACTGCCACTTAAGTCTCGCAATTTTGAAGGCTATGTCGGTGACCCCAGTTCTACTACGGATAGCTTCATTCCTAATTCTATCACGCAGAGAAACCCCGAGCATAGCTTTTTCCATTGCTCTTTGGGTGACCTTGAGCTTTCTTATGAGGCCCATCGTTAGCGCCCATGTCTCGGATCCATATGTCATCACTGGCAACACACACTGGTCAAAGACTTTTGACTTGAGGCACTGCGGTAAACTGGACGAGAATACACTGCGAAGCTTCCCGAACGCTGCCCAGCCGAGTCGGATTCGACGAGTGATCTCTTTCTCGAAGTTGGACCTACCTAACTGGACTGTTTGTCCCAGGTATACGTACTCGTCAACAACTTCGAGCGCAGAGCCGCCGATTATTACGGGAGTTGGTACAACATGGGCATTAGACATGACCTTCGTCTTGTCCATGTTCATTTTCAGACCAACTCGATCGGAAACTCTGCTGAGATCAACGAGCATTGTACTGAGGTCCTCCATGGTCTCAGCCATGACTACAATGTCGTCAGCAAATCGAAGGTGAGTGATGTACTCGCCATTTACGTTGATGCCTCGTCCTTCCCAGTCCAGAAATTTGAAAGCATCCTCCAGTGCAGCGGTGAAGAGCTTCGGAGAGATTACATCTCCTTGTCTGACTCCCCGCTGCAGTGTATATAGTGCATATATATATATATATATATGTCCTATAGATACGTCTACTGAAAAAGATTGTACCCATTAAAGTGAATTATAAATATAGGAACAACTACGAAAATGTTTTTTTTTTGATTTTTGATCTCCCAACCTATGAAGTAGGCAAAACCAATAAAGGATATGGACAGAGTATGGAGGTGTATTCTCCCTTCAATATTAAATAGATTTCGAGATCTAGTGACCTAATACTAAAAATTGAGGGTAAAACCTGTAGTCAAACAAGAACCCCAGTCAAACAGCATATGCTGCAAAGAAAAAAAAAAACTTTAAAAGATATATGTACTAGTTTAACTTAATGATTATGTAAAATACCGAAATGGCTCCTTAAGTCAAATCTTTTATATTTAAGATTAGCAGTTAAGTCTAGAAATAATGTAACTTTTTAATTATATGAATTTAATTTTTTAAAATTAATTTGTATCTGTTTAATGAATTATATCATGTGATGTGTATAATATTTTGATAAAAAAAACTAGCCGCAATTATTGCAGAAATAGGTATCTATGAGTTTTTTGGTGACTCGCAATTAGTGAACGATTGGGTAATCATCAACCTCATTGTTGGATTCGAGACAGTGACATCAAAATTTATTGTCAAAGAGAACATTAATCACTATGTTAATTGTAATAGGTAAGTATGTTCTAAGTAAATGACGTTTTTGGCGCCTTGTGTAAAACAATACGAGGAAAAGTTGTTCTTATCGTTTAAATTGCTTACAAAATAATAGTTTTTAAATACTTATCGGCATTCTTGCAATTAATTTCTAATTTAACTCAATTACATTAAATAACACCAAATTCCAATAACGTCATTAGAGTAAATGACATAATTTTTACAAACCGGTTAACTTCCATTTTTTTTTGTTCTGGCGGCCCGACGGCGGAGAAACGGAGACGAGACGAGGTAGACCTCGCCGACGATGGCGAGACTCCTTTTAGGAGTGGCCGGAGCACAAGGCCCCTAGATAAGAGTGTGTATGACTTATCACGACGACCGGTCTTTTGACGACCGGTTTAGCCTAGTGGGTAGTGCACCTGCCTGTGAAGCTGACGGTTCTGGGTTCGAATCCCGATCAGGGCAAATATTTGTGTGATGAGCATGAATATTTGTTTCTGAGTCTTGGATGTTTTCTATGTATTTATATCTATTAAATATATCGTCGTCTAGTACCCATAACACAAGCCTTCTTGAGCTTACTGTGGGGCTAGTTCGATTTATGTAAGATTGTCCTCTAATATTTATTTATTTATTTATTTATTTATTTATCAGGCCCGGAGGCTGAGGCAGCAATGGGACACAACAGGTTCCTAATAATAATAATCGTATCCTACTTATTTCAATACATTTAAGGACCAGTTTAACCTAGTGGGGCCCTACCTGCGTAGCTGACGGTCCTGGGTTCGAATCCCGGTAAGAGCAAGATTTGTGTAACGAGCATGAATAGTTTTTGAGTCTTAGATGTTTTCTATTTAGGTATTCATAAGAATTAAATATTACGTCGTCTATTAGTACCCATTACACAAGCCTTGTTGAGCATACTATGGGACTAGTTTATTTATTTCAATTCAGTTTTGTTTCAATGTAACTGCTAGGAGTTTAGCCAAACACAGGTAATAAATTTTTCACAAACGAGAGTATTAGAATAGCTGACTCGAGTTTGTGCTTAATGTTTTTCATTACATTTGCCTTAATTCGGCAGTTTTTGAGTTTACATAAAAGTGGTTCTAATACGAAATTTTTAAGTATTTGTACGATAAGCTCCCGAATTTCTTTGATGAGGCACTAAATTTCTTACTTCAATGCACTGTGGTGTACAAAATATCCAGAAGAGAAAATACAAACATTTTTTCTTCTGGATATTTTGTACAGTCGACCAAGAAAGCAGTCTACCACTTTTGAACATTATTATTTGGCCTCTTGAAAAATGATAGACCACTTCCTTGGCTTACTGTACTTCAATATTCAGTAGTTAAATAAAAGGTTAATAAATGATTATTGTCTTTATTTTTTAATTCAGATTTTGCGCGATAGGGCCAGTCTATATCATAATTTCAAAAAGTACAGTGCTCACAAAATACCTAACAATCACGAGATTAAAACAATTACAAAAATAATAAACCAACAAATTTTTCGTTTTTGATCAAATCGTTTCACTGAGTATCCACTATAGAGCGACCGCTTAACTGAGGGGAACTGCCACCCGCTACCCGCCCGCCACCCGCTGACGTTTGCCCCCTCTTACCCTGCCCCAACGTTAGACCACATCCACATACAAATACCGCGAACCAAATACGTTTCCCCACATCTACACGGACGAACTTCGTTTTGGGCTCGCGGTAGGCCATCCGCAGGCTATAGGCTGTCAAGCGGCTGTGGAGACGGGAAACATTATATTCGCCTCATTGGTCGCGCGGCATATAGTGCAGCATCCTGCTAAGTAAACTCGGGGGTAGTTAAAACGGTATGTCCTCTGAGAATTTACAATATCTAGTCGATGGTAGTAGCCGAGTTGATTAAGCTTTTCACGTTAGAGTATGTACCCACGACACACAAAAATGTCCCAAACATCATTAGAGCAATTGCCTTATAAAGTCTCCATTTGCAACAGCCTAGTCCTGGGTCTTCCCAGATCACGCAGAGCTCCAAAATTGCTGGGATTATGAATCCCATGAGAGATAGACAGAAGCAGCCGAGCTGAAAAGAATAGCACATTACTTACCTAGGGCGGCAAAAACAAAAATGTCTCAAATCGTAGGTAGTCGGTAGTGTAATGCAAAACTACCAGAGTACAGTGTAGTAGGTATTTTAAAAATAGAAAACATACCATGTCACACTATTAAGTAGTAAAATCTTTTTAGCAGTTGAAGAACGTTATGCACGACAGGAGCTTTGAAAAAACTTGGCTTTCAGTTAGATCTCACTTATTTTATTAGCGAAACCGTTTACGAACTTGCCATTTTTTTCACATTTATGTTTTTGATGCGATATTTCCCTACAGCGTTTTTGATGTTTCATAGAAAGAGGCTGATTTGACTATCGTTAACCCTTTAACCCGTCGTCTACCTGTCCCTGGGATCCCCGGGATCATAACAAAGGAACGCTATTGTTTATTTTTTTCGCCGGGAGACGACGGCTTCCGCCGTCGTCTGATACTTATATGAGATAAAGTGACAACGTAAAGACCACCTTCTTGATTTATAACAGAATTGAAAATTGTGGGTAAATTTTTTTGACGTTCGTTGGTCAAAGGGTTAAAATACCGTATTCTCATTATCAGGTTATAATTGCTAAAAAATTAAACTCACAAAACCCATGAAGCTGGAGACATCAGGGAAAATTATCGCAATTAACACGATGATTACAACTGCAATGGCCCGGTACAGTCTCTCCCAAAACCACCACTTGTCGGCGGGGTGCCGGACTCTCAAATAGTACCACACCAGATCGAATGGCACCCAGAAGTTGAGGGCGAAGGTGACGTAGATCATTATAGCCATCGACGCCTTTAGGATTATGGGGAACCTGTTAATACAAGTATAAAGTTAATAAATATCAATCACAATCTAGATTACAGGTACTTTTATCAGTTTTATCTCACAAACGCGAGTGAGCCATGGTTGTGTGTTTGATATATATGTGCACATTTTCTATGTGTGCGTCAGCGTAGAAACTATGAGTTCATATTGTCTGTGTTTGTATGTGTCATAACTACAACTGATAATTCAGGCAACGAATGCTGAAAAAAAGCTATGAGGGAAAAACACAATTTTTGACTTAGCTGCTTTGTTTGGGCTACTTAGGAGGTCAAGATATCAAAAGTCCCCGCTGTCATTAAAGGTCCCTTTTTTAGTTTTCGTAAAAAAACTCGTAAACGGTGGCCAATATCAAAAAATGCTGAGACACATAAAATTCTCTACAAGAAAAGGATCAACACACTTTTTCGCTCGGTAGGTTAAAGCGGGAAGTTAATTACAAGGCTTTCGATATTTAAAAAAATATATATAGGAATTATCCATTCAACAAGCTCTAAACAATGATAACCCACTAGATGGGGTTGGTGAAATTTAATATTTTGCGCCCCCCTTATAAACCTGTAAAAATATTTTTGGACAAATTGTATAGCTTTGGGACAACAAAATGCTCAAACTGTGAAAATTTGAAGAGTATATTCAAGACTTTTCGTTGCAGGCAACGAAAAGTCTTGAATATACTCTTCAAATATTCAAAGCAGCGCGGGTTAGCTATAGTAGACCCTGGCCGCGCTCCTACTACTCGACCTAGTCCCAAACTAAGCAAAGCTTGCACTATGGGAACTTGGCGACGATATGCTTAACTTATATAGGGTAAGTCCGGGGTAGCTAGTGAGTTTTTCTTAAACGCTATAAAAACTATTTGTAATTAATCTTTCAACGTTAAGTTATATTTTAAACAAAAAAAGTGACAAACACACACAATTCACAATTGGCCATCTCCCCCGAGGTATATATGGGTGTGATAGCGATGTCATTAGAGGGAAAAATGGCGATAGGTTAATCTTAGTTTTAGTGAAATTATTTGGTCTTATTTACTCTCTTTTAAAGCGTTTTTACACTAGGCATAATAATTCACAGGTATTTTCCTTACTTTTTGATTTAATCTCACTAAAATTTTCGCCCTACCATAGTTATAGCACGCATGACGCGCTGCGAAACGAACAGTAGCTAGCAACATCTAGTCAACTCTTCTATGAAATATTTCGATGGGCCATCTGTACCTGCTGGTGCTGAGGTACCACCAGGTAGGCCAATTTCTTGTTTGCCACGGCCATGGTATAAAAAATTATTTATAAAGCACTAGCTTTTGCCAGCGACTTCGTCCACGTGGAAGTTCTTTATATTATATCGTACCTCCATACAATTTTTCGTCCCCATTTGACATCTTAGGTGTGAACAAATGCGTATTTCGGGAACTGCAGGAGCCGTTAATAATAATACTTTGACTATTTTAGAAATATAAGTTTATTAATTAACACTTAAAGATGTAAGTTTTAATCAGTGACCGGTAAAGATTGAATATGTATCTTTTTTTTACATTTTATATTGCCAGCTACGAGCAACCAATGTTGCCAACAAAATAATATTGAAGTACTTTTTAAATTAACATTTACATTTCATGTTGACATTTTATAGTTATTTACTTAATTATTATTTTTAAATATACTAGAATTATATGAACACACTTTAATTAATTATGGCATTATGCAGGCTTCACTTTATCTCTCAACCGAGAGTCAAGACTTTTCTTCTCTTACCCACATATTTGCTAACATTCGGCCTTTTCTGACAACCCAAACGTCCTCGCGTTTAGGTACATGAAAATAACAAATACCTAACAATTCATGATCCATACATGAACAACAATTCATATTTATTAATATTGATTATTCCAACAACAATACATAACTAACCATCAAATTATTTGAAATATAACTGATCATCACATTATTTGTAGTAATCTTAATCAATTCTAAACATAATACAAGAAACCAACACAAGGCATATCTGATACTTACGTATTAACGCCACCCAGGGCTAGTAACGCCACCAAGGGCTAGTAACGCCACCAAGGGCTAGTAACGCCACCAAGGGCTAGTAACGCCACCAAGGGCTAGTAACGCCACCAAGGGCTAGTAACGCCACCAAGGGCTAGTAACGCCACCAAGGGCTAGTAACGCCACCAAGGGCTAGTAACGCCACCAAGGGCTAGTAACGCCACCAAGGGCTAGTAGCGCCACAAAGGGCTAGTACTTACCTCGTTACGCCACCAAAGGCTAGTACTTACCTAGTTACGCCCCCAAGGGCTAATAACGCCACAAGGGCTAGCAACGCTACAAGGGCTAGAATGACGCCGCACAGGGCTAGTTTTAAATAGACAAACACTTTCAGAAATATAAACTTAAGAATCATCATTTCATTTTTATACTCTTCTGGTAACATACATGCTAACAACACATTTACCCTAAAACGCTTTCTGCCTCAGAATCACTCTCCATGGGATCATTTCCGAACACCAACCAAGGGTGAATCTTATCTACAGCAAATACCGATCTGTACATAGGTTTACCATTCCTTTTTGTAATGGGCGTGTCTTCAACCTCGTACCTATCGTTACCTAACACCTTTGTAATTTTATACGGTCCACTACATTTAGGCTGCAACTTCCTACTTTGACCGGTCGGGTTACCTATATCCCTCTCGACACGCACAAGATCTCCAATATTGTATGTCCGTGGATATTTTCTCTTACTATCAAAGCGTTCCTTTTGTTTTTCTTGTTCTATACGCATCCTTTCACTGGCCTCAGCCCTCATAACGACAGGATCCTCATATCCCTGAGCTTCGGAAACTATTGCGTTCATTACACCGTCAGAACTACCTGTGGGGTTTAAGCTAAATAACAGCTGAGCGGGTGTTTTATTAGTGGCCTTATTGATGGTATTGTTGAGCCCCCATTGGACCTTTGGAACACTAAGGTCCCACTCATTATCAGGTTTGCCATGATTCATTGATGTGAGTGCGTCTACAATAGAGCGATTGTAGCGCTCAATCTGACCGTTGGCGCGAGGGCTAGCTACTGCATTCAATATGTGAACAGCTCCCTTGTCCTTTATATACTTTTCAAAAGAGTGACTCGTAAAACTAGTCCCTCTATCCGTAATCAGACGTCTAGGTACGGCAAACAAGCTGAAATATTCTTCAAAGACGTTTATTGTGGTGCTAGTCTTACAATTTTTAACGGGCTTTATGTATATGAATTTGGTGAATGAGTCAATTATTGCAAGTATGTACGAATTTCGTTTCTTACTTGTAGGAAACGGGCCACAATGATCAGCATGTATCGTGTGAAACGGTCTATCAGGTTTTTGAATCGGGTGTAACATGCCTTCCTTCGGACCACCGGGCACTTTGTTATATGCACAATGCAAGCAAGCATTACAATATTTTTTAATAAACCGCCTCATTTTTTTGAACCAATATACCTTGCGTATTCTTTCGTATGTCTTTTCATACCCAAAGTGCCCGACGTCATCATGATGGCTTTTAAGTATCTGCCATCTCACGGACTTTGGAACAACCCATAACAAAGTTACATCCTCGTCCTTTTTAACTACACGATACAGCCTATCATTTTTATATACAAAATTGTTTTTAATATCTATCATCGTTTTGATTTCAGGGTCTTTCAAAATTTGTACTATTCTCTGTAATTCAGGGTCAGATTGTTGAATAGTTTGTAACCATTTATCATCAGTCATGGCATTTGAACCCGCAGTATCTATATGGAAGACATGACAGTCGTCATCGCGACATGGTGGATTTTCCGCTGCTATAGCATTTCGACTTAGAGCATCTACATGAGTCATCTTCGTGTCGGCTCGATATTCCACGTCGAAATCAACGAATTCCTGCATTGCCATCCACCATCTCGCTACTCTTGGAACTAAGTCTTTTTTTGTCATCGTGCTACGAATTGCATGACAATCCGTCACTATTTTAAATGGAGAACCA
Source organism: Epiblema foenella (assembly GCA_963556455.1). Lineage (NCBI taxonomy): Eukaryota > Metazoa > Arthropoda > Insecta > Lepidoptera > Tortricidae > Epiblema > Epiblema foenella. The sequence continues at coordinate 20,330,664 of OY747100.1, forward strand.
AGCAAATAAACTCTAAATCGATTCAGTGCAGTTATCACGGCCAGGGTTTCCAACTCATAAGCGGAGAATTTTTGTTCCTCAGGCGAGGTTTGCCGACTATAAAACGCAATGGGTTGGAGACCCCGACCAGCATCCTGCAACAAAATCGCTCCCAGTCCCATTTTGCTTGCATCTGTGTGAACCTCTAATTGTGCATGAGGCTCATACAATGCCAAAACAGGCCTGCTAATCAATATATCCTTCAATTGTTTAAAGGCAGCTACCTGTTCCGCTTCAAACCGCCAGGGCTCGTTCTTCTTCGTAAGCACAGTAAGGGGTCTAGCTATCGAAGAGAAATTACGAACAAACTTTCGGAAGTAACTCGCTAGTCCTACAAACTGACGGACCTCATGTACATTTTTTGGAGTTGGGAATTTCTTGACGGCGTCGATTTTAAAGGATCCCGGCCTTATACCTTCTCTAGAAATTTCATAGCCAAGATATTCAATTCTCTCTTGAAAGAACACACACTTTTTTAAATTTAACGTGAGTTTAGCTTTACGAAGCATGATGAAAACTTTTTCAAGCTTTTCAAGGCCCTCTTCGATAGATCTTGACGGGACTAAAAGATCGTCCATATACGCAAGTACCAGCTTCTGACCAACGCCATTGATCATTGAGTTTATAGCGCGCTGAAAAACACTCGGAGCGTTCGCCAGCCCGAACGGCATGCGATTAAACTCGTAAAGACCGTCCGGGGTGACAAACGCAGTCAAGCGCTTACTGCTCTCTGATACTGGTACTTGGTAATATCCACTAGCCAAATCGAGGCTGGTGAAGAAATTATTACCACCGAGACTATCTAATTTATCCTCAATGCGAGGCAATGGGTATTTATCTTTGAGGGTCTTCCGGTTCAACGCACGATAATCGACACATAAGCGTTTCTGTCCATTTTTCTTGCTTACCAACAACACAGGACTTGCGTAAGATGATGAACTTTCCCTGATAATTCCATTCTGAAGGAGATCTTCTATAATCACGGACAATTGCTCTTTTTCCTTAAGGGACATACGGTAAGGGTTGTAAACTACTGGATTATCGTCCTTAAGCTGAATAACCATTTCTACCAGATCAGTTTTACCTAGTTCGGACAAGTCTAACGCGAAACAGTCGCGATATTTTGATAACAGCGTATAAAATACTTCCCGTTCTTTTTCATTCAGTTTTGTACCTATAACGACATCTTCCATTGGCAATGCTTGCTTGTTCGCCTCTGTGACTGTAGTTAATCTTACCGTTGGTTCTTTGATTTCCTCATAACTACTTCCCCTAGCTAGTACCTGATTCTCGTTAAACTTCAAATCTGCATCTGCTAAATTTGAAACCATGACGTATCCTTGACTGTTGTCGAAATTATACAACCCAGGCAAAACAACATAATCTCTTTGTGGTGCATTGCAAAATGTAGCAGGTATATAAAGAGATCCGGTAAAACTTGTTGTTGTTCTCACTTCTATGGGTGAGGTGGAGTCCGACTCAACTGTTACTTCGGTAACTGTATTTAATGCAAATTTTACATTTGGTTGATTACATCCCTCCCCTGGTGCTCTGTAGAATGTCAAATCCTTTGCAGTTTTTATAATTACTACGTCCGGTAATTCTGTGAAATTTTGCCCTATCATGATTTCGCTTGGCAAGAGATGATCGGGTACGACAATAAAGTCAACTGTACTTTCAACGTCATCAACACTTAAGCTACCACTCACCAAACCTAAGGGTCGAACGGTCGAATTGCCAAATCCTCTTAAATTCGGCATTTTCTCAGGACATTTCCAAGTGCCAAATATTTGTTTGGCAGAACATTCTCTGATTAAAGTACATGAACTACCCAAATCGACGAACGCTCGCGTAAGTACCCCCTCTAGTCTGACGTCCTTATAGTACTTCTCGCTTTCCAGTTCCGATGATTGTACATGGGGTACTTCAGTATCACTCGTTTCAATTCGTCTAACGTCTTTATCTTCTGATGGTGGCGCAGGGAGTTGCAACAGGCTACCATTATTACCATTATTTGACGAGCCTATGGTCATCCTATTACGACACTCACTAGCCATGTGACCCACCCTACGGCAAATGTTACATTTCTTCATAGGTTTAGAACACCTAGACCGAATGTGCCCGACTTCTCCGCAGTTATAGCAAACAATCTCAGGTTTAACTGACTCTGTACTTGTACTCGTGGAATTCGTGACGTTTTGATTCGGTCTGGGATCTTTGTTCCATGGTTTATTGCGTTTTTGTGACATTAAATAATTATCGTTCTGAGACAAGGTTCTCAAATATGAGAATAATTGTTCCGGTTCCTCAAAACGGCACGAATTTGCACTCATCCTTACAAACTTGTCGTCTATCCCATGGACTACACAACCTACGGCCTTACGACCAGTCACCTCACATTTATTTATCAAAATCATTTTTTCGTAGTAGTATACGTCCAACGGTTGCCCAACTCTACAGCGCACATTAAGCATTCGTTGAAGTAGGTCGCCATAATTTTCTGTAGAGGGAAACGCTAATTTCAACTTCTCCACCCACTCAGGCCAAGTATACAAAAGGGATGGAAGTCCTTGATACCAACGCTTCGCCAAGCCAGTTAGTTTGGGTAAAGCGTAATGACACGTCTGAGTGTCTGTCCATGAGTATATCTGAGCGCACTCGTTGACCTTGTGGATCCAACATTCGATATTTTGGGCACCATCGTTAGGGTCAAACTCGGGGACCACATTAAGATGTGCGGTATACGCATGACCTGGCAAAACATTACCTACTGCGATACTACTCGTACTTGATTGGCGCGCCTCAGAATTGTTGGCAGCATAACTAGCTACAGGATTTTTACTAGTATAACCGCTTGCAGTTAGCGGTGGAGTGAAACTTTTAGACCCTACGCTAGACTGCTCATTTCCGGGTTTATTCGTCATAGCATTACTTCGTCTACTCTTGTGATGGTGATGTTTCTTTTGTTTCTTATGTCGCCGACGCGGTGGCGAGGGACTCGAACTACGTGATGATGAACTAGACATACTTCTGTCCGAGGAACAAGAATAACACCTAGAACGACGTCTAGACGGTCGACGCTTACGTGACTTGGACGCTTTATTATTTGATCCCATGGTTAGCAATTCTGTTATTAATTTTATTACAATACGTAATCACCTTGCAACAACTTAGTACATAATGCACAAAAGGCACAAAAATAACACATTTATCTTACCTACGTCATGTTCGACAAAAATGCACTTTTTTATCTAAATAATGAAATACAAAACTTCTTTTAAAAGAGCTCTACAGTATCCTAGAAATGTTTTTTTTTAACCTAAAGATTAACAATGATGTACACCACTATCTTCTATTGTAAACAACGATTGTAACTATTACTGTCCTTACATTTTCTTATACTATAGACGTTTCGTGAACCTATACATAGGGATTTCTTTGTATAACGATTATTACGTAATAACTCCGTTGTGAACACTTTTAAAATAAATCAGTTAATCCGCGACCAATTTGCAAATATCTCCCGTCTATCACTTCACATTTCACGGCATAGATTCATAAAAACACACAAAAGCACCAATTAGAATAAAATTCAATACACTGACCTTTGTCCGGGGTCAAATACCTCGGTTCCCGGCGACGTGGGGTGTTCTTCCAGTATCTGCACTTCTGAATTGTGAACAAATGCGTATTTCGGGAACTGCAGGAGCCGTTAATAATAATACTTTGACTATTTTAGAAATATAAGTTTATTAATTAACACTTAAAGATGTAAGTTTTAATCAGTGACCGGTAAAGATTGAATATGTATCTTTTTTTTACATTTTATATTGCCAGCTACGAGCAACCAATGTTGCCAACAAAATAATATTGAAGTACTTTTTAAATTAACATTTACATTTCATGTTGACATTTTATCCTCCTGGATCCTGGAGGTATCGATTCTGGCAAAACTGAATTTTTTTTCAATAAATCGATTGAGTAAGTAACCCAAAATGTTGGAAAAATTGTGAAAAAATTCGTGGCGTTTTCCACCCCATTTTTCCTTATGTTCTCAGGAGGAGATCTTCTATAATCACGGACAATTGCTCTTTTTCCTTAAGGGACATACGGTAAGGGTTGTAAACTACTGGATTATCGTCCTTAAGCTGAATAACCATTTCTACCAGATCAGTTTTACCTAGTTCGGACAAGTCTAACGCGAAACAGTCGCGATATTTTGATAACAGCGTATAAAATACTTCCCGTTCTTTTTCATTCAGTTTTGTACCTATAACGACATCTTCCATTGGCAATGCTTGCTTGTTCGCCTCTGTGACTGTAGTTAATCTTACCGTTGGTTCTTTGATTTCCTCATAACTACTTCCCCTAGCTAGTACCTGATTCTCGTTAAACTTCAAATCTGCATCTGCTAAATTTGAAACCATGACGTATCCTTGACTGTTGTCGAAATTATACAACCCAGGCAAAACAACATAATCTCTTTGTGGTGCATTGCAAAATGTAGCAGGTATATAAAGAGATCCGGTAAAACTTGTTGTTGTTCTCACTTCTATGGGTGAGGTGGAGTCCGACTCAACTGTTACTTCGGTAACTGTATTTAATGCAAATTTTACATTTGGTTGATTACATCCCTCCCCTGGTGCTCTGTAGAATGTCAAATCCTTTGCAGTTTTTATAATTACTACGTCCGGTAATTCTGTGAAATTTTGCCCTATCATGATTTCGCTTGGCAAGAGATGATCGGGTACGACAATAAAGTCAACTGTACTTTCAACGTCATCAACACTTAAGCTACCACTCACCAAACCTAAGGGTCGAACGGTCGAATTGCCAAATCCTCTTAAATTCGGCATTTTCTCAGGACATTTCCAAGTGCCAAATATTTGTTTGGCAGAACATTCTCTGATTAAAGTACATGAACTACCCAAATCGACGAACGCTCGCGTAAGTACCCCCTCTAGTCTGACGTCCTTATAGTACTTCTCGCTTTCCAGTTCCGATGATTGTACATGGGGTACTTCAGTATCACTCGTTTCAATTCGTCTAACGTCTTTATCTTCTGATGGTGGCGCAGGGAGTTGCAACAGGCTACCATTATTACCATTATTTGACGAGCCTATGGTCATCCTATTACGACACTCACTAGCCATGTGACCCACCCTACGGCAAATGTTACATTTCTTCATAGGTTTAGAACACCTAGACCGAATGTGCCCGACTTCTCCGCAGTTATAGCAAACAATCTCAGGTTTAACTGACTCTGTACTTGTACTCGTGGAATTCGTGACGTTTTGATTCGGTCTGGGATCTTTGTTCCATGGTTTATTGCGTTTTTGTGACATTAAATAATTATCGTTCTGAGACAAGGTTCTCAAATATGAGAATAATTGTTCCGGTTCCTCAAAACGGCACGAATTTGCACTCATCCTTACAAACTTGTCGTCTATCCCATGGACTACACAACCTACGGCCTTACGACCAGTCACCTCACATTTATTTATCAAAATCATTTTTTCGTAGTAGTATACGTCCAACGGTTGCCCAACTCTACAGCGCACATTAAGCATTCGTTGAAGTAGGTCGCCATAATTTTCTGTAGAGGGAAACGCTAATTTCAACTTCTCCACCCACTCAGGCCAAGTATACAAAAGGGATGGAAGTCCTTGATACCAACGCTTCGCCAAGCCAGTTAGTTTGGGTAAAGCGTAATGACACGTCTGAGTGTCTGTCCATGAGTATATCTGAGCGCACTCGTTGACCTTGTGGATCCAACATTCGATATTTTGGGCACCATCGTTAGGGTCAAACTCGGGGACCACATTAAGATGTGCGGTATACGCATGACCTGGCAAAACATTACCTACTGCGATACTACTCGTACTTGATTGGCGCGCCTCAGAATTGTTGGCAGCATAACTAGCTACAGGATTTTTACTAGTATAACCGCTTGCAGTTAGCGGTGGAGTGAAACTTTTAGACCCTACGCTAGACTGCTCATTTCCGGGTTTATTCGTCATAGCATTACTTCGTCTACTCTTGTGATGGTGATGTTTCTTTTGTTTCTTATGTCGCCGACGCGGTGGCGAGGGACTCGAACTACGTGATGATGAACTAGACATACTTCTGTCCGAGGAACAAGAATAACACCTAGAACGACGTCTAGACGGTCGACGCTTACGTGACTTGGACGCTTTATTATTTGATCCCATGGTTAGCAATTCTGTTATTAATTTTATTACAATACGTAATCACCTTGCAACAACTTAGTACATAATGCACAAAAGGCACAAAAATAACACATTTATCTTACCTACGTCATGTTCGACAAAAATGCACTTTTTTATCTAAATAATGAAATACAAAACTTCTTTTAAAAGAGCTCTACAGTATCCTAGAAATGTTTTTTTTTAACCTAAAGATTAACAATGATGTACACCACTATCTTCTATTGTAAACAACGATTGTAACTATTACTGTCCTTACATTTTCTTATACTATAGACGTTTCGTGAACCTATACATAGGGATTTCTTTGTATAACGATTATTACGTAATAACTCCGTTGTGAACACTTTTAAAATAAATCAGTTAATCCGCGACCAATTTGCAAATATCTCCCGTCTATCACTTCACATTTCACGGCATAGATTCATAAAAACACACAAAAGCACCAATTAGAATAAAATTCAATACACTGACCTTTGTCCGGGGTCAAATACCTCGGTTCCCGGCGACGTGGGGTGTTCTTCCAGTATCTGCACTTCTGAATTGTGAACAAATGCGTATTTCGGGAACTGCAGGAGCCGTTAATAATAATACTTTGACTATTTTAGAAATATAAGTTTATTAATTAACACTTAAAGATGTAAGTTTTAATCAGTGACCGGTAAAGATTGAATATGTATCTTTTTTTTACATTTTATATTGCCAGCTACGAGCAACCAATGTTGCCAACAAAATAATATTGAAGTACTTTTTAAATTAACATTTACATTTCATGTTGACATTTTATCCTCCTGGATCCTGGAGGTATCGATTCTGGCAAAACTGAATTTTTTTTCAATAAATCGATTGAGTAAGTAACCCAAAATGTTGGAAAAATTGTGAAAAAATTCGTGGCGTTTTCCACCCCATTTTTCCTTATGTTCTCAGGCGAGTACATGGGGACTTTGTCCTCACTTGAGGCACAGTCAAGGGCACCAATATATATACATTTTTTCATCTTATTCCATTCGAATAAAGTCCAAAAAGTGTACATATTTATACCCTTGACTGTACCAGTATCAAATAAAACAAAATACTACAATAATCAACTTTACTTGCACATAAAATTACAAAAAATACTTATTTGTGCCTACTTAACAGCACAGGCTAACAAATTAAAGTCAGTAACAAAATAAACTCTTCTGAAATAAACTATGTACGAATACAAATGTAACAATGGTACCGTAAGTTGCATATTAAGCAAATAATATTACTGTAATCAACTACTTAGAACTAACATTTTCCTAACACAGTTACAATTTTCTGTTACAATTCTTAGGACATTTTTTATCTTAGCATATAGTTAGTTTTTAATTCAGTAACTTAAATCTTCAGTCTTAGATTTCTTAGGACAATTTTAACTAACCTTACAGTTTAGTTTTTGATTCAGTAACTTAAATCTTCAGTCTTACATTTATTAGGACATTTGTATCTTAACTTCAAGTTTAGTTTTTAGTATATATTAATATTTTCAAAATTATCGCTATCATCGTCGTCACTTTCGGGTTCAGATGAACCGGAACCATTACGTTCAAGATTACTTCCGACATAAACATCTTCGCCTTCGGAAAGACCGTCGGATTCGTGGAAGTTAAGGTATTTCTCTATTTCACAGTCCTTTAAGCCTGAAAATCGGAAATAAAACATAGTTACCTTTCATGTGAAATCAAAAAAACTTATAGCATTGAGACCGGTTGTACTCGTACGAGAACATAAAATTACTTGCTTGTCCTCTTGTACTCGCATGAGTACATAAACTTCTAAGGTGTATAAAGTTAAAGTTTTTTAATTTTACGGAGAAAATCTACTTACTAACATATGAAATACATCATATTTTTACTAATCAAAAATATATAATTAGACTTTCAGTAAGATTAATTAGGATTTACTTACCGCGGGGCATGGTGTGGCCGGTAGTCTCAGGTGTCAAAGCCGCACTGATCGCTGATTGGCCATCTATGACTCTGTGTTTATTTTATTAGGTTGACAGTCCCGTTCGGAAACTTTCTATGCGTGCAAACTTGTTAAGGTGATTTGACATTTGATAGGAGATTTTTTTAAATCTTATGTCCTCAAGTGAGGACCGGGGGATCCAGGAGGTTAAAGTTATTTACTTAATTATTATTTTTAAATATACTAGAATTATATGAACACACTTTAATTAATTATGGCATTATGCAGGCTTCACTTTATCTCTCAACCGAGAGTCAAGACTTTTCTTCTCTTACCCACATATTTGCTAACATAGGTTAGGGGATGATTTTCAGGCTAAAATCCTATGTTTTTCCTCGGGATACAATCTAACTTCATGCCAAATTTCATCTAAATCGATATGATTCAGCGATATAAGCATGAAGAAGTAACAGACAGACAATAGTATTATGGATGAATGGATGGATGGACGGATGTATGGATTTACTTACGTGGCCCAAGGGAAGTTGTTCGTGATAGGGGCTAAAGCCTTGTCCTCATAGCCCCAGTATCCGAAAAAACCGACGATCACAACCATTCCAATCACAATACCCATTCCTGAAACATTTTACAACTATTAGAGCGCCGTTTCAGCCGCCATCAATTTCTAGTTCTAAATATTGAAGAAACGAGCTAGGTATACCAAGAATTTTTACGTTTTGATGCAACTATATACTGTGCTCGTAGATGTTGTCTGAATTAATCGAGTTTAAATCTCATTGTAGCTTACATCTTCGATATTTAGAACTATGTAAGAACTGACGGCGCTTGAAACGCCCGTGGAATGATCCATTATGACAATACAAACCTCCAAACAATACAATAGGAAACCTGTGAGGCTCCGCCATATGGTTCTCGATAGGCAAGGAAACCCCCACGCCTTCCATACTGAATACGATCACACCCAGAAACGTCAGGAAGCCCCCAAATGACCTGAACACCGGGAAATCCAAAGGGGATTTGTCCGCCGCTTTAGAGCCATAGTACACCGTTGCTACGGCCACGATAACTGTGGAAATATTAATCATACAAAAAGCAACCATAAAAAAAGATTTACATATGCGCGTTTTTCACAAATCACTTTCGTAGTCACTATTTTGATGAAGTGGATGAAGATTTTAATGCCGTTTTCGGTTATTTGGTACAAGTACTGGTCCGCTACCAAGTAACTCAGAAATGCCACCAAAGTTTACAGCCAATTCGTCAAATACGTTGAAACGCTCGGGTAATGACCCATTTGCCTACAAGGATGATTGAAAAATGTTATCAAAAACAATTAAGGAAGAGATCAGTCCGAGACTTGGTAAGTTAACTATGAATTTTTTTTCTGACTTCACGTCAAACCAGTGAGCGTTTACGCGGGAAACTTGAAATGTTGGTTTATGATTTGAATTAAATATATTATTTGTTCATGTTTTAACTATTTCGTGTTTAGTATCTTTAGGCATTCCTACTACTCAATTTCAAAATTCAATGACATAATGCAAGTTCCCTGTAGCCAAGAAGCAAGACACTGACAATCTGGAGAGGTCGCGGATTTGAACCCCGGCACTGAGTTTTTCAAAAAAACAGATGGAGGAAATATCCACTAAGTCACGACTGATTCCATCAATTCCTTACAATACAACTACAATTATAGTTGCTTTTCAGTGAAGGAACAGATCGTGAGCAAACCGGTCTAATCCAAACAGGTCTCCTAAAAGGTCTTAATTTTCCCACTGATTTGGAAGGTCAGATGGCAGTCGCTTCCGTAAATAAATAGATGCCAAAGTGGACCCGGCCTCCTTTTATAATTAAAAATATTTACCAGTTCGTTTTTGACCCATATAAAGTAAATGCGCATTACATATCGAAACAATGAATAAAATGAAGTAATGATACTAGAGCTTCAAATGAATGTATATTTTTTACTATAACTGATGCGTAGTAATTTATGATAATAATTCACCATGAAAAGAGTTACGTACTAAGTATATCTTTTATTTTTTAAATCTAGTGTAGTGTCTAAATCATTCGTTTCGATTCAGATAACATTTCCGTTACCGGAAGGAAATTGGTCTCATGAATGAATTTATAACCGTAATAAAATACATGTAAGAAATAAATTAAGTAATCCAAAGAATTACAAACGAGTAAAAGTGTGAAATTAATTTTTCACTTCTCATGCTCGAAAAGTGTGTCATATTAGACTTGTCAAGCGGGGCTAAAGTAGTACATTTAACCCCTAGGGAAAATATGAATATATATTTATGATTTACAAAACATTTGAATTTGACCAATAAAAATACTTCACCTATTAAATCCACCATACACAGAACACTAATTTAACCCTTAAAAAAATATTTGGTATTGGGTATTAACCAACCAGAATACAGCTTTACTAAAATCGACCAATCTGGAAACATAATTATTTTTTCTAAAGAGTCTAAAGATTAAGTTTGTAGTAGTCCCTATTTCACAATAATTAAAAAAAGTGGTTAAATCGTTCGAGCAACACTTTGAAGCGCTCAATGGAAGGTCAGTTTAGCTTTTTTCGCGCGTTAATGTTGCGCGCGAACCGCATTGTCTATGTTTTGTGTGTCAAAGGAGTATAGAAAACAAAACATGCTGCAAAAGTATATATCTTCGCCGTGGAATTTATTGTTAATTTTGGGTGGGTTAACCTTTGTTTATTTATTTTCTCGCAATCGAAGTGAAAAGTAGTGTGTATAACTCTGGTCTAAAAGCCATATTACCCCTCGAACTATTTTCCCTCACTTCGTTCGGGAAAATAAGTATCTCGTGGTAATATGGCTCATTTTAGAGCCTTGTCATACAATCTACTATTATAGCGGGATTTGGAAATACGGTATCTATTATTGGCGTCGGTTACATAGTGTTTACTATCACGCGATATACGTATCATATCACATTATAGTGATATTGAAAACAGTATGGATTTTGCTTCAATATTTATGAATACACGAGTGATATGGATCATTGTATGACTGTATGTATGTCTCTTCATGGGTGTTGATGAATAATTAGAAGATCGCTTTTTCTTATTACAATAATATACAAATTAAATAAATTATTCTGTTTCTTGTAAACAAAGATTTATTACGTTAGTTACATTATAAGTTTGACTATTCTGCTAAGTTAATAAAAAAAAAATATCTCTCTATACCTGTACCTAAACAAAGGAAACTACATTAAATGTTCCTTTTTCAATCCGTAAAAATGAATCCTCAATAAATCATATCTCATTTAAACAAAACATTTTTCTTAATACCATTGGTTTTGTGATACATGACAGCATATTTTAAACACTGATAGTCCTATCAGAGCTACACGCAGCTTCAACCATAAACTTGGTAAAAAGTATGAAATGAGAGTGAATACATTTTACATAATTTTGAAATCCACGATAATATTGACACTAGTGTGTTGTACACAATACTTGTATTGTGATAATAATCACGATGTAACCGACCCCCATATTTTGCTGCATCTTTGTCGAAACCTGCAATGATATCATATCCAATAATGAATAAATGGGAATACTTAAAAAAAATAAAACCGCAATAAAATCAATTTGAATAATTATTCACCATTCATTAATAATCGCTAATTATGACAATCGTCTTAGCCTCGCCTCACTACAAACGCTACTTCATAACTGTCAAAAAGGAACTGGTAAATATTTTTAATAATAGACAGTGAATGATAACACATAATTAGGTAACCTTTTAATCGCAAAATGTCAAAAAAGTATCCCGTAATTTTCAACTCTCGCGTAAATGAAGAAGATGCCTTTTACATTGTTGATTTGTCTGATTCAGATGACCGCAGACAGCAACTGGACGTTCCGCTGCACACAAAGTTGAACCATAATCATAAGACTAAAACTCCCAATTTGGAGTGAGCCACGTAAGTGTCGCGGTGCGGTCGCGACACTTCTCCACTCACTTCAAATTATACAAACTTCAAATTTTACAAATCAATTTGGACTGCGGCGGAACGTGCCGTTGCTGTCGGCTACGAAAGCCATGGTTAAAGAAACTCATTACCGTGCTTTGGAAGACATACTAAGCCGTTGATCCGTTGAATGATAGGTTAAGGTAGGGTTAATTATATAAGGTTTGGTTTCCCTTCGGGTTGGAAGGTCAGATTGCAGTCGCTTCCGTAAAAACGTGCCTACGCCAAATCTAGCAGATGCTTATTGTACTGGGATAACGCTAGGAGGATGATGATTGAAAAAAACTCACCAATAAAAATGTCAGCAACGATAGAAAACGGGGCGAGATATTTCAGCGCTGTTATCATGCAGATTAGTATACAGGGTATGATTAAAGCGGCAATCAGCACCCTCAATTGGATGTAGGTGACCATGTGAGATTCTTCCAGCAGCTGTTGGAGCGTTCGCGATATGATGACCAAGTACACACAGCACGAGCCGAATAGATCGATGCCTATTGTGACGTCGACAGCGTACCTGAAAGCGTAGTAGGAGGTGAATCAATAATTTTAATAGCTTATAGGAAACAGGAATTATCCTTATCGTGTCATACCTATATTTTTTGTTAAATTCACTTTTTTGTGTGAAAATAATAATTTTGCTTTATAAAAACCACTTATTTTGGGGAAAATGAGGCCTATTTTTTTCTATACCGAACTTATGACGATTTTTTAGGAGATTTTAATATGAATAAATAATTTGAGTAAAAGGGTAGGTACCTATATTAGAACAGATTATATGGTACCTATGTAACTTGTTGTATAGCACTCACCTTAATGAGGGATGGAATCAACCATACATTTAAAATTTCACGGTCTTCCTTTATGTTCAGATAGAATGTTATCAAAAACAGATATTTCTTATTTAACCTTCCCATCGGGATTTTGTTTGTTTTCCAGGTGAACCAATGACTTATTTTAAAAGTCACCAAAAATCCTAATCTCTAAAGGTATTTACTTTCCTTTCATGTCGCCTAGTACCTATAAGTCTCACTGCCGATGACGGGCATTGAATTTTTTTGCCACTTTATTTAATTATAATTTTTTTAAATATATTTAAAAAATGCCACTTAGCTTATTTCCATACGTGCTGAACGTAAGGATGTCAAAAAATAATCGAATATTTAAAAATCGATTATTATTCGAAAAAAAAAACGTTTTTTTTACGATTTGAATTTTGCAATAAATTGATTAATAAAAAATCGATTATGATTTTCACGGCGCATTAATAGTAACATACTTAATTTATCAAAGAATTTTGTAAGCTACCACCTTGAACATGAGAATATTAGACGGCTACTAAGTCCTAATAAAGACCCCGTCATTATGAGGACATTCCTAACAATGAAGCTACTATTGAAGCCACGTCCCTTAGGTATCGCGGATTTTAAAATATTCGGATTTTCTCAGATATTATCACGATACTGCAATACACGTCAACATTCTTGTGATACTAATCCTGATATGAGTGTATCGCGTGATAATAATCACCGTGTAATCGATCCCATAGGAAAAATGAATAAAAAATCAATTATTGAAAAATCGATTGTTATTTCTTCAAAAATCGATTGTTTTTTAATCGATTTTAATTTGAAGCTAAATAATCGATTTCTTGAGAAGGAATTGGCATCCCTAGATGAACGAAAATGTCCCCTAGTACGTTTTAATTCATATAATTTCTTACAACGAGGCACTCAACATAACAAAAAGTCATCAATTTCATCGAAGTCCTTAACTTGGGTTAAGTAGTTAGCGTTGCGATGTTTTCCAAAGACTCGCTTTAAGATTCCAGGGGAACATACCGTTTGCGCGTTCTAGACTTGCGGTCGGACCTAAGAGCGACATCTAACGGGAATTGGGTAAACTGCGAGAACCGACTTAGGTGTCGCTGGCGCTGTGGACAACACCTTGTAACACTTTTAGGTGTCGTTGGCGTTCAAAAAGGTAATAAAGGCGTTCCAAAGATACTCAAAAGGTATAATAGCCATTGCAAAATAACGTCACAAGTATGTACAATATGCTGACACGGTGTGAGCGGGGAAGCGGGCGGCCGAGCGTTGACCGAAGTAACGGCTATCTTAAAACGAACTGCTTCTTCCTAACAAAATACCTACCTAAAGGGTCTTGCAAATCTTCTCAACTTGGTGAACGGGGCTGTCGCGATCACAGCTTCCGCTAAATCCGGATATGACATAATGGGCACTTTCAACCTGCCGTACATTATTTGCGCCGTGTACACCAGTACCTGCAAAACCAAGTTTAAGGGTCATTCTTCTTTTACGTTTTTGTATTATCACACTATTATCACTATTATCAGCATCACAATTGACCATGGGTAGACCTAATTTCGTTGCTATAACTACGTATGTACAGGTCAGCTGAACCGACTGAGCTGAAATTTGGCATACTTATGCAAGTTCGGTGACGATGCATTACGGTACCACCGAGCTGATCTGATGATGAAGACAGAAGCAACTCTAAACTACACACAATAAACCCGTGATGTTTATGCTCATTGGAACCCTCTAAACGAGTAGCTGGTGACTGTGAACAAAAGGTATTACAGTCAGCAATAAAAATATGTACCCAAAATGAATTTTTTGACAGACGATTATGAGGGCCATTAAACGATGTGAGACACGTTCTGTGAAACCATGCGAGTACTAAAAAGAAATCATTATAATCTCAGTCGTAATTTTGGTTTGCGAGCGTTTTGTTGAACAAACATGTTCAATATTATTTATTACGTGCCCAAGGCTTGTAAGCAAATAAAATGATTATTTTTATTTTATCAGCGACGGTGTGGCAAACTTGCTAGATATAACACAAATCTTTTCACCTCACTAGAGCGAGAAAAAAAAATAGTACAGTTGCTTCCTAAATATAGTTTGGATGCCCGGGGTCCACTACCTAATCCCGAGAATTGACGTAGGTACTAGTTTTTTTTAACACAACAGCACAATATAAAATTATTGTTGCTGGACCGTCTGGACTGGCCTTTACATGTTATTATGTTTAAAACAGTTAGAAAGGATTTCAAATATTCTTTGAATTCTTGTGGATAAAATGCAGTTTAGTCAAATCTGTTTTTAAATAATAAAAAACTGGCCAAGTTCGTGTCGGGCCACGCACAGTATAGGGTTCCGTAGTTGCCCGTCCATCACGTCACCGGTCATATGCGGAATTACGGATCCGTAAAAGGGTTTTTACTGATCTTAGTACCGATGATGTACTTTTTTGAGATGTTGTGTTGTATACATATTTTTGCCCTTTACGGTAATGTCTACTGAGCTGTGATAGTTTTCCTTTTAAATTCATCGTATATACTACTACCACGATTTTTTTCACATGTCTAGTAGCCACCGTTTAGCTGGCAGGGGGGGGGGGGACACTTGACCATAGCAAAAATTATCACTTCAAAACTTAATATCACGCCAACCGATTGTTGAATCAAAAAATTCTTTTAGAAACCTTATAATATGTTTGAAAGAGCTATCTAACGATACCCCACACGATGGGGTTTGGAAGAAAAAAAATTGCACCACCACTTTACGTGTAGGGGAGGTACCCTTAAATATTTTTTTTATGATTTTATTCTACCGTGTTATCGGCGTCATTGATATGTATACTCATGCCAAATTACAGCTTTCTAGTACTAACGGTTACTGAGAAAAGCGAGGGACGGACGGACGGACATGGCGAAACTATAAGGGTTCCTTGTTTACTACGGAACCCTAAAAAAGGCTTTCCGAGCTAATGAGTAAATACATTGAATTGAAACAAAACAGATAATAAAATATTTTTCACTGCTCATGCTCGAAAAGTGTGTCATATTAGGCTTATCTAGTGGAAAACATGAATAAGTACATATTTATGATTTACAATACATACAATAAAAATAATTCACCATATTAAATCTACCACTACCAATCAGAAAACACATCGACAGCCAATCGGAACGTTGGGTTCTTTTTGGTACATACTTTGTTCAACTAATATAACTATTAAAAACAAGCTCTCTTTTCGTCCCTACTTAAACTACTATGTATCTGAGGCAAAACAGTTTAAAAAAAGTTTCCTCCATATACTCATAGTATTTTATTATTAATTGTGGGTGGATAATCTTTGTTCATTTATTTGTTCGCATTCAAAGAGAAAAGTAGAGTGTAAGTATAACTCTGGTCTAAAAGCCATATTACCACTCGAACTATTTCGTGGTAGTAGGTATGGCTTGTTTTAGACCCTCGTCATACAATCTACTATCGTAGATCTATTTCATTTAAATATTTGTAGATACCGATTCAAATAGTTTTATTTAAATAAATGAGTTATATGATTAAATACAGGCCATGTATGTTTATTTCTTACTGTTTTTATACCTATTAAAAATGTGTATTTAAGTGTTTTTATTTACATTCATTTCATTCATTCACTTTTTGTGCAATCAGTACTTCATGTGTCCGTGTGTGTTATCAATCATTCAGCTCAACTCTCGTGGAACTACCTATACCTAAACTGCAAGTAGTGATGTTATTAGGCTTAGTGGGGTGCCAAAATTTGCCTTGCTATCATCAGACGTCGGAGCGCTCGTAGCCCAGCGGCGCCCGCGTGCCACATGCGGTATGCGAGATTAAGCAACGTGGGTCAGTGTCAGTTCTTCAAGGGGTGACCGCTTTGTGTGTTTACTAACTGAGCGCTCCCGAGCTTTGGAAGACACATTAAGGAGTTGATCCCGGCTGATGTCTATGGTAGCAGTCGTTAAGCCAAGTTGAACGCGTTCGAGAGACTTGAGAACTTCTAACAGTCAATTTGCCCACTCACTTGACAAAGGGGGGTTGATGTTGCACCACGTCCGTAGGGGGAGTACCCACCGCAACCGTACACGTGACCCCTGGGTGGTGCTAAAAGTGCAAAAAACTGGCAACCGTACTGTCTTGTTCTAGAAGATCTCACGGTTCGAAATAATTTCCATAAGGGTGAAATTCAACAAGTCTAAAATTTTGCTGATTTTGGTGCCTTTTTTTATTATGATAGTCCAGCTCATGAAATTGTGTTAAAAGTGCGTCATTAGACATGATCAATATTATGTCAAAAACAATAATACATAATGTACTGTGCCTGCTAAATGTGTGTTCGCTTATAACACAATACATATGTTTATATACAGATACTTATATTGTGTATAATAGCACCAATTTTTAAAGGAAAAATGCAAGTTACTACTGCCTGTTATTTTGCGAATTACTCCAAAACTACCTAAGATAAGGTTTTCGTTAATGTATTAGAAGGATTATTAATATATAATTTGCATATATAGTTTATACGAGTGTATTACAATTAAGGCCATTATTGTGAAATATATACCCAAATATTGCATATATATATAAAATGCCCTCCATATTTGCGCCAATAAAGACAAATTATAAAAAAACTAACGTACTGATTTTAATTTAGTTTGCATTAATATGTACATTTATTTCTAAGAAAAACTCAAGTATGCAATCAGTACATGTTTATATGTCTAGATACTGGAATTTATGAAGAGCAACAAGCGAGTTGTTAGAACATATATTATCAACTTTTTGGATATGTACGTATATACTTTATATTTAGATCAACTTTTTCGACATATATATTTACATATAATTTATATATTCTTACGATAAAAACAACTATACTTACATTCCTGACTCGCTCCTTGATTGTCACAAAACTAGTACAGAAACTTGATAGATGTATATAAATTATATATGCAACATATCTTTAACTATGAAGCTATCTGTTACTGAAGTTTACATCAAAATTGGATTAGTAATTCACATGTTTGCTGCAAATATAAAGACAGACGTGGGTGGAGACTTTGTTTTCTAATATAAAGATATATACAAATAAAGTATCATACATAAAAAATAATTATATATTATTTATAATCTAAAACTAGGCACTGCAATAACATTTTATCAATTTATTGTAATGAAAATGCATTTTAAACTGCGCATCCAAAAACTCATATAACTGCCATTTGATAGACCTTATCTCATTACAATATGATTCACTTTGGTACGTCGTCTAATTTGGGTGATATTAAGTAATTCCGGTGTCAACAAAAAATCACCGAAATTGCAGCACCGCAATTAGAATTCGTACTTTATAGAATCATAAAAAATTATCCACTTTCTTTACGTTAATGTTGACCTTATGTGATAAAAAGGAAACCAAAACTACACCTAAAATAAATTACAAAACAAAAATTACCTGTGCCAAATAATAAACAAAACGTATCACCAAAATTTACATTAACTGTATTTTGGACCACCCAAATTAGGTACTTACGTGCATGACCGCTAGCTCCTGCACATTTACCGTCATCTGACATCACCAGTGGCCGGGTGGGAACTGAACCAATAAACTCCGCTGACGCCATTGGGATTATTGCGTTTCGTTCAATCACAAGATAAATTTCCATTTTTTCCACCGAAATTATATTTTTTCCCAGGACAATTTTATTGACACTGGTATATGCTTTTGTTTATATACTAATGATTTAAAACATTGTCTACAGATACCTACACTATTATATAATACAAATAAATGCATTTTATTTGAAGTGCATGGATAGCTTAGTATTATGACAGCGTTTTGTTACCAAAAAGAAGTACGGGACACGTCACCATAATTAGATTTTCGCCAGTTAATATTTTTTTATGGCTAAGTCAATGGGTTTCAAGTAATTTCCATTATGGCTCTAGGTAGGTAAATGGAATAGTTTTCATATAAAAAATAGATCATTAAAATATAAGAAGTCCTCAGTGCAATTATCATCTCCGCCGCCCAAAAATCGCGCTGGGATTTTCACCATTAAATAAAATAAATGATCTGGGGGATACCACGAGAATTCCGCTAATGTGAAATTTTTCTTTCACTACTTCTGACAATAGGAAGCCGATTTCTGGTCAAACCATATTTCAAGGCTGTTTACCTACAGATTGTCAATATAGGGTGTTTGGTAGCTAGATGCAAAGACTAAGGGGTGATAGAACACTTACTATATAACACAAAGTTTTCTAGTTTCTAAGATATGCACCATTTTATTTTGAAATATGTACTTTTTCCTTACAATGGTTGTAAGTATACAATAAAAAAATCTTATTTTTTTCTGGGTTATCGTAGTTTTAGAGTATGGTGGTCAGGAACTAAAGAAGTTTTTGAATTTAATCTAAATTTGTTGTGGCGACTTTTTACTTCTTGCATTAACATGATACGCAGGTGCGAATTTTTTCCAATCATTTTCGTAGAAACTGAAGAACCTACCTACCATACACACTGTATAATTTCGAGCTTTATTCATTTTACTAAGGTATATGTAATAAAATGCATACGTAAGCGACATTCTCGTTAAACGGAATGGTCGCGTACTGTAACGGTTTCAGAGAAATTTCCTCCCTCAGACGCTCCGGTTGTGGAATGAGCTCTCTGAACAGTATGGGGTTCTTCAAGAAAGGAGTGTATACATTTTTAAAGGATCGGCAAGATGCATGACAGCCCTGGAGTTGCAGGCGTCCAAAGGGCGTGTGACCGCTTACATAAGGGGTACAGTATACTTGTTTGCCACTAACGTATATAAAATAATTAAAAATTTAAAACACCACTGCACTGAATAAAAGTTAGCTGAAAACATAAAAACAAGTTTCAAAATAAGCAGTCGGGGATAAACCTAATATTTTAGTATTATATGCAGTAGGTCCTCCGACTGCAAACAAAATCCTATATTAAGTACTCGAGATGACGTAAAGGTTCCAACGATACCTCACATCTAAGTCGGTTAAGGCGTTGAGAAATTCTGGGGGAACAAGGAATCTCACATATATGTACATGAACCCTGATAAAATTACACTCCTTTTTCCTTTTGGGCAGTCGTGTAAAAATCCCCATCATTTCACCTCCTTCCTCGAGAGTTCTGGCTTCCTTAACACGCATCATAAGCCCGCACTCATCAGGCCCCAGTCCTTGAAAGTTTTAAGTAGTGAACTTACATGCATGCAGTACCCCACGAGCAATCCAAGTAGTACGTTCAACACGAGCGCACTCATCAGCCCGCAGCCCTTGTAAGCCTCATGGACGCCCATGATGCCTCCCCCGAGGCAACTCTTGACGAGATGCCCGATGGATTCTATGATACTGCAAAACGGGGCAGACTTATATATACTTAAATCATTTGAACTGGTAGTAATTTAAGCACTTCTTTTTTTTAACTGACTGTGCTTTATAGGCCGAGCCCAATAAAGCGATAGGAGTGCGGCAGTGCGCGATTGGAGAGTAACCTAGGGAAAATCCAGGGGAAACCTCCGACATGACCACGCAGACGGTTTTAAGACTGGACACCCACACCAAGAGTTAGCGCTCCAGTGAGATTGGTCGAGCGGCTTCAACCGAATCTGAGGTGAGTGAATGGAATCGAGCTACTGGGAGATAAGCACTTCATTGTGCACAGTAACAGGTTAAAACACGACACAATACGTAGTATGTACTTACTTGGTAGTCTTTATACCTGGCCTCAAAGCAGCGAAGTTATAATCCTTAGCTTCTTGTCCTGTAGCTTTGATCGAGAATCGCTCTGGTCCCTAAAAGAAAAAAATATTAATGAGTGTTAGATCTATCGAAGTGCCAGGCAGTGCTCGTTGACATAACCATCCCCCGTGACGAGAACCTCGTGAAGGCCGAGAGGAACAAAGCCAGCAAGTACCTTGACCTGGTACAGGAGGTAACCGCCATGTGCGATGTTGATTCGACGATTATTGTTTCAATATTCATCTCTGCGCACGGGCTAAAACGCAGAGGCACGACCAACATCTCAAGAGACTGGCTAGGCTAGATGGCTGAATCAAAGGTCAGATACAAAAGGCGGGCATTTTTGGACATGGCGTGGATAGTCAGAAGGTTCCTCTCTCTGTCCCCCTATCCCACCTTAAACGGAACTTTGAACACTCAAAAAATATCCATTCGTACCTTAAAATATTCCAATGATTCCAAACGTAACGAAACAATAGGCCTGCCTAAACATTTTAACCCACATTTCTCCCGACTTCCTGATTTGTATTTGTTCTTTCCTGCATTGCAGAGGCGGTACGATATAAGAGAGCCGTCGACTGTTAGTGGAGTGTTTACTGAACGCCTAAATTTAAATGAGTGCTGACTAGCTCGGGATGAGGCGGGGCGATATTACGAATGCAGTACGGTCCCATTTCTGCGCATGATATTATTACTTCATTAAGGTAATACTGAATAACTGACCATATCTCGTCTAAGTGAGGAAATCTGTATAACGTTGTTAAGATCACGTAAGATAAAATAGCACCTAACAATCCCGCCTACCCTACCCAAGCTCCAAGTCATGAAGCCAACTAACATAACAGCCGAAACCAGTAACGCTGACAACTGTAAACAGTCACTTACCGCCGCCGATTTACATTGCGTTTATCTCACCCTAAATCAAAATTCTTGTCCAAAAATTGGGCTCTTTGGGCCTGTCCCTAGTATATACAAATACGTCAACAATCATACACAATTGAAAAAACAAAAGTCGTCCCTCCTGTAGCTAATAGTTAACGACTTATGTGCATGTAAGATATGATTTTATTAAAAATATTTATAGAAACGAAACACTGTTTATGGAGATTATAAGACCAACTAAAACTTAGGTTTTTTATCCTTTAACTATAGTTATGGTTATGTCTACACGAAGACGCAAAAATGACACAGGAAAACTATTTACCGTTAAAGGCGGGACGACAATCACAGATGGTTCATCTGGTCTAGATTCTGGACTTATCCTATCATCTGGATTCAGCATCTTTGCAGCGATTCAGTCTTGCCTTGCAAGAAATATAAATATACACTGAATATTGGTTGTCACTAAATCATTCATAAATCTGTCATGCGTAATATTTTTTCTTCTTTGTGTCTTACAGGTTTGAATGAAAGTGGCGAGCCTCCTCCCCAGTGGCCAGTATTTTTCACTTGAGTAAAAAATAAAATCGTTGACACCAAAAATAGAACTCTATGTTTTCCACAAAATTGTTTTTAATTAAATGTAAGCTGAAAAAACCCCTTTTTGTCGTAGCGTGTCCCTCTCTCACACTTGCCAGTAGAGTAACCAATGTGACCATAAGCAAACAAGTACC
The DNA here is from genome assembly GCA_963556455.1 of Epiblema foenella. Classification (NCBI taxonomy): domain Eukaryota; kingdom Metazoa; phylum Arthropoda; class Insecta; order Lepidoptera; family Tortricidae; genus Epiblema; species Epiblema foenella. Next base: position 20,353,117 of record OY747100.1, read on the forward strand.
TACTCATTGTTGTAGAAGTTACCCACAGACATCCATCAGATATCAGAGCCTGTACTCCGAACTTTGAAAACCGAACTTCGTATCGTGCCGTCCCTTTCACTTACGTGTTATTCACTATATGAGTGAGAGTGACGGCACGATACGAAGTTCAGTTTTCGAAGTTCGGAGTAGCCCCTCAGAGACTGATCCAAAGACTGACTGATTAGAGAAAAGATGTCTGTGCAAAAAATAAGCCATTGACTGAGTATAATAAGTATCTTACCTACACGATGAAGTAACAAAATAAATAATATCTCCGTTAATAATTATGAAACACCTAATAATGGATTTCAAAAGCTGAAACAAAAAATGAGCTTATCAATGAACGATCAATTCAATAAGTATTCGTTCTAAGACGCAATATTATGAACAGTATGAAAACTAAAGAATTGAAGAAATAATCAAAACAGACACAGATAGATATGAGGACAAGGAAAAACGGTGATACAAGAACTAACGGAACAGAACACTTTGAATATAAAATACAGTAAGCAGACAAGGAAAAGATGCAAAGCGTAATTTTAATCGTAACCACTCAACCTTTCTTCAAACCATTTGTGAAATCAGACTCAGGCGATGTGTATACAGTCAGAATTACTGATATGAAGTTGAAAAAGCTAGATAATGAATTAGAGGTATATTCTTGTGAAATGTTTAGCGAAATCCCAGATACGAAGTATGAACAATTTTCAGAAGAAAGAGTAAAGATAGAACATGAAACGATTTGCAAAAAAAAAGCGATTAATGATCACAAAAAGACTAATTTATCTCCTTTACACTTATTCATTGTTTGGTGGAAAAGTCTTTCGTTTAAGTTGCGTAACTCATACTCCAAATTATTGGAAGCAGAAATTACTACTCCCATTACTACTAGCAAAGAAGATTCTACATGCACTGCAAAATCAGAGTCGAATCCTTGTCAATCGAAAACCGAAAATAATTTACATCAAAAACCGTATTTTGTAAATTTCTGCCTTGCCCGAACTAAACAAGAAAAACCACCAAAGCATTTAATTACAAGCAAGCAAAAGAAACAAGTAAATGCTGATTCAAAAACTAAACAAAGTATAGACTCTTCCCCAGCAAAAGTTAAATATCCTGCACCAAAAAAGCCTAATGAAGCTATACTTTCACAAACAAACAAACAAACAACGGACAAAAGGACTAACAACAACAAATCAATCCAAATATACCCCAATTTATTATCGAGTGAAGAAATGTATTTATCCATCAAAACAATCTTGTACATTCTTTAAAATGAAACGCAACATCAAATCAGTGCTAGCAAGGTTTAAGAAGGACACAAGGCACTCTAGAAAAAAGAGTTTCCTAATTTCTCTTATATCTCAAAAATGTTGTACTTACGATAGACTGATATAAGTAAGAATAAAAAAGGGCACACCACAAAGTGATTTAATTTTCCTAGTCAAAAGTGTACTGATGCAGAAAGATCCTCGCCAGCTCTCAGAAGATGATCACAAGGAAAAGGCACCGATTGCAACAGAAGTGGCAAGGCGTAAGATTCTAGAAAATTCTTAAGATCCTAGCATCTTCTGCATGTTGTGGAGTTTGTAGAGACAATAATCAAGATTTCCCCTACATTCTGGCAACAGACTACGGGGTTTCTTCGGAATAAAGTGGTAAGTAGGGAAAAAGCTATTTTCACTTTTTAGGTCATGGTTGATAATATAGGGACCATAATCCATCAAAACGAAGTTACGTTGCTATCCTTATGGAACTATAGTGTTTGGGCAGATTACCACTGAATAAAATACCAGAACGAGCATGCGCGACAAATCCTACACAAAACCAAAAGTCCAGTTATAAACTGGAAAACAAACGTATGCGGGTTCCTCTAGCCTTAGGGCGGGTTGCACCAACAGCACCAACTTACGATTACAGACCGATCATCGTCCTTCTTGTCAAACTATCCATACAATCAGATTTTAACGAATACCGCCTACGATCATACACGGTTTGATGCAATAAGAGACTTTTCTAAAATACCCTTTGTGCATCTAACGAGTTTCAGACAAGCCTAAAGCCCCACAAGCACTTATCATAATTTACTGGAAAAAATGACATTCATCGACCGAAGCAGCGAACAAAAAGTAGTAAATAAATACACCGCACGCTTCGTGTATTATATTGTACAGCTACAGTATAAATATGACTAGAGCCTAGAAAGACTCAACGATTTTCACGTGTTTTAAATTTAAATCTTAAGATCTGTACTACAGAGTTGATTATTCCTTGCACTTTGAATGTACGGTCATTCTTGTCCGTTTTACATTATTTAATTTGACCCAGACCTTGAACATGGTCGTGTTAGTTCTTGCAATCTCTTTTGTCACTTCATGGCCGAATATTATATAATTATCGCATCATAGCACGTGAATAATGATCTAGTGGTTTGAAGGCTTCTGTTGAAAGCTCTAGCTAGACTCTAGATTACATTGTACCCTTCCTCTCTAGAGTCTAGAGAGGAAGTTTAATGTCTATCTAGTCTAGTAGCTACTAATTTTGACATCAATGATGATAGAATCAACTGTGAATTGAATTCGTTTAACCATATTGACGCTCTTGGAAACGAAATCGGCGTTTACAGAGGATTTTCGGGCTGTGGAATAAGCTTCCTGCCCAGGTTTCGCCGACGAACTACCTGTCTATAGCTACAGCATGAATAAATAGGTATTTAAAAAGGTATTTAAATAGGTATTTTCTAAAAGCATTTTTTGATTCAAGAATCGGTTGGCGTGATATTAAGCTTTGAAGTGATAAATTTTGCTACGGTCAAGTGTCCCCCCCCTGACAGCTAAACGGTGGCTACTAGGCATAAAAATCATGGTAGTAATATATACGATGAATTTAAAAGGAAAACTATCACAGCTAAGTAGACATTACCGTAAAGGGCACAAATATGTATACAACACAACATCTCAAAAAGTACATCATCAGTACTAAAATCAGTAAAAACCCTTCTACGGATCCGTAATTCCGCATATGACCGGTGACATGATGGACGGACAACTACGGAACCCTACACTGTGCGTGGCCCGACACGCACTTGGCCGGTTTTTTACCATAGTACTTAGTGATCAATGTGCTAACATGTGAGGCATAGGTATGACTGACGTAAGTAGTCATCACCACTGGTGCACCTATTTTAATAATAACAGCAATAGAACATTACAAAGTCCACTCGTAAAATCGATACAATTTATAAAAAGATGTTTAAAATATAATAACGGATGTTAGTGAAAATTTAACATATTTCCTTGCGGTGCGCTTTTATTCATTAAAATTGGCAGATTTTCATTTAAATATCGATTTTAAATTTTAAGACAGAATGTTGAATTGTAACAACGTGGTCACTAATAGTTGAACGGCTCAAACGTAGAATTTGGGTAGATAGATACTTTATTCATTTCCACAACATACATGGTATAATATAATTTCAACTACCTAAGAAGCAAATAGGTACCTAAGAAGCAAAAGATTAGGGAACTGGTCGTCCCGTCTATACAAACCGGGAAATACGAGGTCCGGTTCGCTAGGCGACTGAGTTCTTCTTCAAAATTTTACCTATTGAAACCATTATTCTCTTTATTCGTTTTTTCTCTTAGGCTGGGCTTTTACAACAAAATTCCAAAAGGAGTAAAATATAAAATTATAAAATTTAAATACAAAATCTAAGCAATTATTCGGCAAATAGGCCTCAGGGCACTTTTAAAAGCCAAAATCTATCTATATCAATTAAAAATAATACAATAATCAAAATATCATTAATTAAAAGTACTTTTACGTAATATACATGTCAAAAATAAAACTATGAAACTACTAACAATCCAGATTTGTTAGAGATGTATAAGGTCTCTAAGCGTGAAGATAAAAATTAATAAGGTACTACACTAATCGTAATAAAATATTGTGATACATATCTCTAAGCGTCAACATGAAAATAGTAAAAACTTATAAATAAATATCCTCAGATATGTATAAGGTCTCTGAGCATCATCATAATATTTAAGAGCTTGGCTCTTGTCGGTGGAGTAATTGCCAGCTTATTCTACATTCAGCTTTGTCCTTCACTTCTTTGTATGACGTAGCATTTATTTTATGTTTTATTTGCTCCATGTACGTCATTCTAGGTCTTCCCCTTTTCCTTTTTCCCTCTATCTTTCCTTCTATTATTGTTCTGATCCATTCGTCATGGCGTATGAGATGTCCTATCATTCTTCCTCTTCTGTTTTCTATTATTTTCAATAAAGTCCTCTTCTCTTTAACTAAGTTTAAAACTTCTTCGTTAGTTTTCTTCTCTGAGCATCAGTCTTAAAATAAGAAGTCTCTCATCATGTCAATTCCACTGAACACTAGTACGAAGTTACTAGACCTTGCAAACATAAACAGACCGGACCTTCCTTACCTAAGTACTTACTACGCTGGCTAAGCGACCCGAAGTGGATCTTTTGGCATCCGACATTAAGACACGCCACTGTGCTCTGTCCTGGGCAGCTTGTCGCCAATCGGAGTCGGTCGTTTGAAGCTGACACAGGTCTCCCCAGGTATGCTCTTTTGGCAAACTCGAAACAAAGCTGGAGGGTTACAGCTACCATCCCACTAGCAAAATTATCCTGGAACACGTACTTAACACGTTCACTGCGGCTTGAGGCAATTCCGCCCCAAGCTCGACTATACGCTGGTGCGGGGCTAAAAGTTCGTGTTATCTCTCTCGTGCGGGAGCTGTTGCCGTTGAATTACAAGGCGTACGATAAAGACAAATATACATTTCTTTATGTTATTCAAACCCGGACTCGTTGGTACAAAAAAAATGATTGAGATCGAAATAAGCCTCGAACGCACTGGGTAGATATTTTATCCACACAGTGCGGGTCGAGGTTTATTTACGCCTCAAGAAAGTGACCTCAAGGCCGCACTGAGCGGGACGCGGGCGGCGCGGGAGCCGACCGCTTAACGTTAGTGCGGCCATAGTTGTCGATACAGAACCAGCGTGTTTCACGTGAATAATAGGTACTTATAACCTAAATACGAAAACAATCGTGACCGATCGTACATATAATTACCTAAATACTTAAAAAATCGTCTAGTATGTTAAAGAATAAAAACGACACGAAAAGGTAAATAACATAAAAATTAGTTTTCCCTTCGTATTTTATCGAAATTGTTCGTACTTTTTCAACTAGCTTATGGCGAGTACTAAAACAAATTGAGATAAAAGGATAAATATCAGCCGTTTTCGTCAAAATACGATGGGAAAGCATTATTATTATTATTATTTTAATTTATTGCTAATTTTTTTAAAAGACTTAATCTAATACAAGGCTTCGCCAAACTGCGAAGTAGTTTGTTGGCGAATAAATTAAAAACACTCGTTCCTTAACACCTACTATTACCTATATCTGTGCCAACAGAAGATACTATTTTTTATTTATTATGATATATTAAATCCTTATTCTTAAATGTCCATTAAACCTATTTTAAACGTAATGCCGTTAAAATTAAATTGTCTTTATCTGGCGAAATTGGAATTTGTGTTTGCGAGAACTGGGTTATATGAATAAGGGGTTAACATGTTTCTTATTATAAAAATACCTTAACCTAATATTCACTAGCTAACTAAAATAGTAACAGTTATTCACCCGTGAGATTACTTATCATCAATGCCTTGATTTTTTTTTATACACATGTTTTGGTAAACAATCATATTCTGGGGTATGCTATTAAATACTCTCGGTATCAGGTACTGTCTGGTTCTTTGACCGTAATAATTACTGGCCGGCGGCTCCGTATACCCCTTGCGCGCTGTGTCCCTCAGTGTTCGACTATAATTTTTTGGCACCTTAAACTTAGGATTCACTACATATCATCACTATATATCAGGTAAACGGCATAGCATGCAGAAAGAAGTGGTGTACATATTTGCACAGACATGCAGTCGGTATATTTGATAGTTCAGAAGTTATTTGTAAAAATGTGTGAATTCCCTCCTTATAGTGTCATCCACTGGGCCGCTAACTTTATTTAGTCGAACTCGAAAAAATAAATATAGCATAAATGCATTAGATAAACTTAATCTCTCAAGGTCCGGGTCCGAGTCCGGGTCCGGGTCCAGAACCAGGTTCAGGACCAGGTCCAGGTTGAGGTCCAGGTCTAGGTCCGACTCCGGGTTTGAGTCTAGGTCCGGGTCCGGGTCTCAGTCCCAGTCCCAGTCCAAGTCGAAATCGAAATCGCCAAACGTGTACTATGCGTCGTTGAAGAGTTCTGTTCTGATCATCATCAGCACCATTTCATCAAATGCGACAGTTTTTAATGAAAATGCTTGATTTTCTGATGAAAATACAAAAATCTCTAGGTACGCATAATACGTATGCCTTTAAGATTTGAGGAGTTCCCTCGATTCCTCGTGGATCCCATCATCAGAACTGGGTTTTGACAAAAATGGAACTAATCTGTACGCATATAGATACAATCAAAAAAACATTTATAAAATCGGTCCAGTAGTAATACGGAGATATGGAGTAACAAACATAAAAAAAAATTAAAAAAAACATACAACCGAATGATACCTTTTAGATTTGGAAGCCGATTAAAAATGGCGTCTGAATGGTATCGAAGATGGTCGACGAGATGATGATTTTTCATCGATAATTTAGCGATAACTGCCATTCCCTTCACTAGACTTAGATAAAATTTAGTGCGTTTTGAGGCCTAAATGATCTCAAAAATTCTTTAGGTATTTTTTCTTTAACCAGAGGTCAGAACCAAGGGCGAAGCTAAGTGTATTTTAAACATTTAATGACAAATGAAGACCACAAAAAAGAAAACACCTAATCCTTGTCTAGGCAAAATAATGAAGGATGTAAGTACCTACTGAAATTTGAGGTCCATAAGGCCTCACCCGCACTGTAAATGAGCTTAGGTTTGGGCTGATTCGATCTCAACCGCACCAGATTAAAGATCACCAAAATTTGTCCCGCAGTGAACGTGTTAATAAGGCTATTTGGGCTTATAAAGCTCCGATTATAGCATCAATATTTGCTACTGCGCTTTTAACAGCATAATTAAATGCTGTTTTGACTGAGGAGTAATCACTCCGATTATTTAGACTTATAAGCGCTTATAAGAGAACATCTATTCTGCGTTCTGTTACAATCTTATGGCTCCTATAAGAACCAATACCAGGAGTATATACACTGAGGAGTAATCACTCCAGTTACTTAGACTTATAAGCGCTTACAAGAGAACATCTGCGAGATGTTATAAGTAAATAAAAAATGGCGAGTTGCTCTGTTTTGTCACAAACCGTTATAAAACCAATTGTTCCTATTATAGCACTATAACGCAATTTGAAATGCCAACTGCGAAAATGGCAGCTGCCTTGTATAATTTTCTAAATATTTAAATATTAATATGTAAATATTCAAAATTAAAGAGGCGCTTTAAAAAATTTACAATAAAATTGATAGAATTCACAGATAATTCATGTTCCCCTACGAATATAGTGCGCTATAAATAGTAATTCCACAACACAATGATTTATAAGTCAACTACACTTAAACACATTAACAGAATTTCCATTCATTACATTTATCCACGATACAAATCCACGTATACTCAAACACTTCGACTGCGTTTCACGACTGTTCACATATGAAATTACTTATAAAAGCATTGCTGAGAGCATAATAACCTTTTGAGCGCCAAGCATCAAATTCAAATGACGCATCGCATCGTTCAACGCGAAATTAAACCTTAAGAAATAGCCCATATATCGCTATTGCTTTGGCCAGGCTGTCAGCTGTAGACGTCGTTGGCGTCCATGGCACGATTTTCCCATGACGTGATTTGCCGTCTGTGGCGGACAAAGGGTTAAGCTCACTTTTTACTGTAAGATACTTATAGTAGGTTATACAGGAGTGTTTGGATCAATATAATTCTATTATAGGAGTACTATTGGCGTAATTGGCATTTCAACGGGCCATTATAAACATCTTAAAAGTTGAAATAGACTTATAAAGTGGGCCCTTTTCCGGACTTGTAAGCGCTTATAAATCCCATATAGTCCTAATAAAACAATGGTTTTGGGATAATTATAAAACCGTATTTTGCATCTTCCCGTTTTGTAAGCTTGCTCTTCTCCTTCAGCGTTAGTGGCCAAGCTTCGCATACATACCTACATCAAAACTATACCTACAACATATAGATTCCCTTTCGGACAGGGAGCCTAATAAACGGTTACACCCGTTGTCTACTAGTCCCTGGGATCCCAAGATGAATTACAAAAGAATGCTTTTTTTTTCGCCGGGAGATGATCTCTTAATATCCAAAGAATATAGCAGGCGCGCAAATTTCATACGCGATTCATTGAGCAGGTAGGTGGTCTCGTGAAATTGTAAGTTTAGGTCAAATAGATTTTAAGTTGTTGAAGGTGTCAAAAGTAGCCCTAAATGGTTTTGGGCAAGTTTCGGGCTTATACCTATTTGTGTAATATTTTTGTGAAGTTGGAAAACTTTAACATATAATCATCATCCTCCTATTAGCATTATCCCAGTACAGTTGCCCTCTGAAGGATGCCGGGTTTGCTACCTAATCCCAAGATTTGGAGTAAAACCTTCACATGATTTGGAGTAAAACCTTAAGAGCCTTATAAGTTTTAAAATGTCTTGATCTCAAATTATGACAAAAGTATTGACAATACCAATAAAGTGATTAAATAATACGATGATTTTATTAAAGTTTTAGGTAGTAACATATTTTGATTTTAATAATAATAATAATAATAAGGTGTATCCCTTGCATTTCATTAAAGTGTCAAAAGGGCCTCTACGTGTTGGCTATGTGGTACTCGTTTGGTACTTCGGTGCCTCGGTACTTCGGCTCCGCGCACGCCTCCCAAAGGTCCGGGATACCATTGTCCCGTGAACGGGAAAGACATACAAATAATAATAATAAAGGCGTAGGGATGTGACGACCCCATCGCCCATTGGTTTTCCAGTGCAATCAGTCAACATAAGGCGGCTTGTGGCGAGCTGTTAGGGAGTAGCGGCCCTACGTACCTGAGTCCTCCTGGGGGTGGCCTGTGTGGTTGGTGGGACAGGCCCCCCGCCTCTGGCTTGCCTTAACCGGCCGTCTAGAGTGGAGTCGCAAGAGCTGATGCTCGAGGGTGGATGTGGTCACCTAAGTGGCGAGTTGGCTATATGTTTAAAGTCCAGTGCCACATCTCCACCCCCAGCTCTCTGACCGGTGTTGCCCTTAAGGCCATTTTTTAATGTCGCTATTTTATGGGGGCCCATCTAGCAGAGAGCGAGTCACCGTCTGCCGGAAATAAATATCTAAGTTTTATTAGGCAGGCGTCCGTTGTCTCACGCAATAGCCCAGCCATTAATTCATCATTTTCACCCAATAACCCAGTTCATTTAGGCTCCATCAACCAGAAATAGTCCCTGTACACCCTGGCGGGTGCTGTCTCTGTGTGCGTCTCATGCCACGGGCAGGGACAGAATCCGCTCGGTGTATCCCTTGCATTTCATTAAAGTGTCAAAAGGGCCTCTACTTGTTGGTTATGTGGTACTCGTTTGGTACTTCGGTGCCTCGGTACTTCGGCTCCACGCACGTCTCCCAAAGTCCGGGATACCATTGTCCCGTGATCGGAAAAGACATACAAATAATAATAACATGACACGGGAAGGTATAGCATTCGCTTTAATGAAATGCAAGGGATACACCCTTGCATTTCATTAAAGTGTCAAAAGGGCCTCTACGTGTTTTCTATGTGGTACTCGTTTGGTACTTCGGTGCCTTGGTGCTTCGGCTCCACGCACGCCTCCCAAAGGTCCGGGATACCATTGTCCTGTGAACGGGAAAGACATACTAATAATAATAATAATAATAATCATTTATATCCACCAACTAGGATCATACAAATTAAATTAATTGACATAAAAATAAATTTCATTGTGTGCATTAGAATTTGAGCAGAAAAACAAAGTTTTCAGCTTGAAAATATTGGATTTAGAGTGATGTTTGTAACAATATTTCTTAAGGAGAAATCCAAAAAATACTTTTATAATATATTACATTAGGTCGCCAAAGTCCTGTTCTAGATAGTAATACTGAGAAAATGTCAAGATGCGTGTCAATTCAATCAGATAATCGTCTAAATAGATGACCGTTTTTTAACTGATAAGGACTCTTAACATGGTTTGTTGTACTTTGCAATCATAAAATGCACGTGTTAATAGTCCAGCGTATAGGTATATTTTTTAACGGACCAGTCGTGTATATTTTTTTGTAGTTGATCTAGCTTAGCATAGAGGCCATAAAATTCTGACACGTGCTTTACCCTAGAAACAGACAAAATCATAATGTGGCTCTGTGAGATGTATTTTTTAAATATCCAAAAACTGCTTTGACAAAAATCGATATAATTATATAGAACTTGCTCACAAAAATTCACGCGAATCTATTGATCGAATAAGAAAGCATTTTTGCCCAAGCTGAAACTGAGTCAATAAATTCACGTATTCATGGGGTGGTGACGTCGATTACAAACCACAACATTTAATTAATAAGAAAGGAATAATAAAAGTAGTAAACATAACAAGTAACTGCTCATTTCCTTAATTTCAGGTAAATCCCTTGCAAACTACTAAGAAACGCTATGACATAGCTGAGTTGACTTGATGACTGTCAAGGACAGGCAAATGATTGCGGCCGTTTGGTATACGTAGGTACGTTAGAGAAAAAGTCAGAACAAATGTTGGTAACTCGGTACATTTTTTGACATTGACATAAGGTCTAACGGATTTTTATAAAACAGAGCCTGAATGTATTTCTATTTTTTCTAATTTGGTGCCTATTTAGTTTTTGAGGATTAATCGTTCCCATAAAACGCGTATTTTTGAACCATTTGTTATTATCTATTTATCCGAATAATAGTAGATTGTATGACAAGGGTCTAAAACGAGCCATATTACCACGAGATAGTTATTTTCCCGAACGAAGTGAGGGAAAATAGTTCGAGGGGTAATATGGCTTTTAGACCAGAGTTATACACTCTACTTTTCACTTCGATTGCGAGAAAATAAATAAACAAAGGTTAACCCACCCAAAATTAACAATAGATTCCACGGCGAAGATATATACTTTTGCAGCATGATTTTTTTTCTATACTCCTTTGACACACAAAACATAGAGACTGAGGTTCGCGCGCAACATTCACGCGCGAAAAAAGCTAACTGACCTTCTATTGAGCGCTTCAAAGTGTTGCTCGAACGATTTAACCACTTTTTTTAATTATTGTGAAATAGGGACTACTACAAACTTAATCTTTAGACTCTTTAGAAAAATTAATTATGTTTCCTGATTGGTCGATTTTAGTAAAGCTGTATTCTTGTTGGTTAATACCCAATACCAAATATTTTTTTAAGAGTTAAATTAGTGTTCTGTGATTGGTGGATTTAATAGGTGAAGTATTTTGATTGGTCAAATTCAAATATTTTGTAAATCATAAATATGTATTCATATTTTCCCTAGGGGTTAAATGTACTACTTTAGCCCCGCTTGACAAGTCTAATATGACACACTTTTCGAGCATGAGAAGTGAAAACATTATTCCACTAGCTTTTGCCCACGACTTCGTCTGCAGAGAACTCGTTCATCGCGATAGAATTTAATTGCTATTTTTTTATATCAGGCGCTTACGTAGTTTCGCTCTTCCATACAAACATCCACAAAGTATGCTATATCGTTCTCGGCGATTCAAACTATCTCAATACCAAATTTCATCTAAATCGGTTCAGTGGTTTAAGCGTGAAGAGGTAACAGACGGACAGACAGACACACTTTTATTAATACAAAGAATCCTGGTCTGCTACGCTGGTGTCAAAGAAAGACTAAAAACATAAAGCGATAGGAGTGCGCGGTTGGAGAGTAGCCTGGGGAAAATCCAAGGCAAAACTTCCGACACGACCACGCGTGTAGTTTGGAACACTGGAATACTCTAAGAGTTTGCGCTCCAGTGAGATTGGTTGAGCGATTTCAACCAATCTCACTGAGTCGAATCTGAGGTGTGAGTGGAATCGAGTTACTGGGAGATTTGTCGCTGGTTCACTAACCCTAGCCTAGCTGAGGAGTCCAGCAAGAAACTCGGCTAGGCCCGACCTGGGTCGGACTGACTCTACCCGGTGTGCGGCGGTACCGGGACGAATAGGGACTATATGTGTCAGTGTTGTCGTGATCGCGCCGTGGACGTCCCCGCCGGCGGGAATGCCTAAGTGTACGCGTCGTGTCTGAGTTGGACGCTTTAAGCGCAGCGTTCCATATTTCGATAGACGTTGTGATTACGTCATCCGGGTCCGTGAGTTTGTGCTTAGATTACCGGGGTTCCGCCTTTTTTTAACATTTCCGATCCCGGTATTTTTATGTTCAATTCAAAACCGAGATCCCGGTATTTTCACAATCTCCACGCCAAAACGATAAACTTGACCGTGCCGTGAAGCGTCTTTAGTTGGTTCGCGCCTCTGTCTTCCATACATCGCTTATTTGATTACCGATGTATTGGTATCTGTTAAAGGAGTTCAGTATTCATAATGGAGTTATTTTGATATTTAAATTATTGTGTTTCCATAGAATAAATGATTCCAAGTATTATTACTATGGTTAATGCCAGATAACGTTAGATTCTAGTATGTCAAAGAGGCCGCGGTTCTAAAAAGTATCTTATGTGTGAAGTTTCATATGCATTTTAAATAGAACGAGGCTATGTGTCTTGATTAGGAATAGTGTGATTAGACGACAACATGCAACGACGACATGCAAGTATTGATGTTAATTAAAATCTTATTTACAAGGCGTTTCATTGAAGCGTATTTTTTTTTTAAATGTGAAGTATGACATACTTTACATACTTAAGTATCCGTTATCAACCTACATTCCTTCTGTCTCAAAACCATCGAGCAAGAAAACTAAGATTTAAAAATAGATGGTTATTTTTATTCATTAGATTAGAATATTGGTCGTATTGACAATTTATTTAAGTCAATTTGGAGAGATAGAGGCTAATTTGAAAGAACATTTGAATTGTATATTTCGATATTTAATTTCTTAACATAAACGCCTGCCTAAAATTTCTTGCATCAAGACAATTCGGTATTAATACGGGTTTTACAAATTCGGTATTTAAAGCCCTAGGTGGATGGATAGAACAAAAGACATCAACGAGCCAGCAACCCATGTATCTAATCTTTATTCCGCAGGACTAGTTACATACCTAGTTTAGTTATTTCGGTTTGTTTAATTAATTTCCGTTGACTTGCAGAAAAAATAGTGTATGCAATAGTTAATTAACTTATTAGGTCTGGAACCTTACTAAACGCGGTTCTCGACTGAAAAAGCATACATCATATAACGATTGCATAAACTACTATTAGAAGAGGGTAGCTCCTAAAGACTAAGACCACTCCTAAAGAACGCTTTCTTAAATCTCGATCTCGTGGCGTTGAACACTAAACGTATACATATTGATATTCTCTTTATTGGTAATATCAATAACAGGCCAGGTTTTTAGGTTTCCGTAGCCAAAATAGCGAAAACGGAACCCAGGTTATAGTTTTGTCACGTCTATTCGTCCGTCCGTCCGTATGTCACAGCCAATTTACTCGGAATCTATAAGCACTACAAATATAAAATTCGGTGGTGTATTCCGTGAACCGCTACATAAAAATGATTAGGTACATATATTTTGACTTTCATTTAACCGGCAGATTTAATATTTAAAGGTGCAATTAATATTTCATCAAAACGTTTTGATGTGCAATTAATATTTTAGCTGTGTAAATAAGCAGTTTCAGGTTTTTATTTTGATACACCTTCAAATATCTTTCTGATGTTTAAAATTATCTGATGTTATCAAAATTTGTGATTAAGGCTCGGTTTTATAAAGATCCGTTAGACCTTATGTCGGTTTGTTATGTCAAAAAATGTACTGAGTTACTGAAATTTGATCTGACATTTGGTCTAACGAATGTTTATAAAATCCAGCCTAAGTATCGTTAATCAGATGGTTTGATTGTGTTTTATTGTTTATATCTTCGCCATGCAATGCTTTCCTTTGCCAAAAATACTACGCCTACCGAACAGAAATAAATAAAAACAAAATAATAAAATAACCGGCCAAGGCGAGTCGGACTGGTGTATGGAAGATCCCTTCAATATTTATTTTATCCTGTTCTTTTAGTGTTTGTTATTATAGCGGGAACAGAAATAGGGTCAGTAAAAGGTTTACGGCCTGTTAATTTGATGCGACAGTTTGCGGCCACTTGGATGAGTTGATGAACTGAAAGGATATTTTCTTGCTTTTTTAATATATTCCCATTCAATAGCTACTAATTAAAACGCATACGACTCACTATTTATTTAGGGCATGTAAAAATACAAATATCTTTAATTGGAAAAACTTCGTTCTTCAGAAGGCCGCAAACTGACGCAGGCCGCGTAACTGGCCTAGCGACCCTATCATCTGTAAAAATTTCAACTGTCTAACGTATCACGGTTCACGAGATACAGCCTGGTGACAGGCGGGCGGACGGACAGCGAAGTCTTAGTAATAGGGTCCCGTTTTAACCTTTGGGTGCGGAACCCTAAAAACATGCTTTGCCATAGTCTACGTTTATATCAGGTAGACTTGTGCGCGAAACAAAACGTATAAGCTCAAAATATCTCCAAATATTGATCTTGTTTATTATTTAACAACATTAAATAATCTGTTACAATAATTCTAATACATTTCATCGCCAACATTCCACAGTCTATTAAATAATACACGGAAGATAAAAGAGCTCAAAAACTATCTTACATATATTTATAAAAACAACGCAAGTTTAGCTATAAATCGAAGCGGCCAGTCACGACAGCAATGAATTTCTCTGCTTTTAAAGCATTCAATAAGCTATTTAATTGGATGACATAGCTATATAGGTACGTCAAAGGCATTTGAACATAATTAAAAGCATATTGTATTAAGTATAAATATAAGTAGGTATTCAAGTAACTCAGGTCACTTGTGAGCTAGCGGCGGCCCCTGGCACTCGTTTTAAGGCATAAAAAACGTTATCATTTCTTTGCTACCGCGATTACCTTGGCCGTTCGCAACGGGTTCTACAATCGCGTAATAACACTGTAATTCTCGCTGTCCTGTCAAAGTGACGTTTCGAAGAGCGCGAAACAGAGCGTGTTTATTTTTTTTTTTCAAATTCGGAATTTCTGTGACTGACCATGAAGGAGTTAGCCGTCTCCGTATCCAGCCAGTGCGAGGGCAATGGTGTTATCGTCGCAAAAAACGGGAAGAAGTCAGAAAACGGTGAGTTATATATATTTTTTTAAATTTCTTTTAACGTAAACGATTCTTGTTCTCAATAATCGTCAATGTAAATTTTTTTTAGTAAGTACTAATTATTTGTTTTGGCGGTCAGGCGTTAATTAAATTTTAAGTAATTTTGCAGTTAAGAAAAGATGTTATCTGAAATATTGACTTAAATTAAACATGCAAGATTACTTACTTAAGTACCTGTATTGTAATAGTGTTGATGATTAGATGATTAATGACATTTCATGCCTGTGAACTATGTCTGTAAGTTAATTTGAACGTTAATTATTTATAGGTAGCATAATTATAGGTTATTATTCTCATTTACCGTGACATAGCACTGGTAATGTTTTAACATTTGTATTTAAAATTGTAATAAGCTTGCCTGAAATAAACTGTAGGATGAAATATGACCTTACGCTTGCATAATATTTATTATTTGCTAGTAGGTATCAAACCTACTAGCAAATAATATAATTAGGTATTAATACTATTAGATGTTTAACCATCATTACCGGTTGTAAATCAATAAATTTTTACTTTATCCACTGGGTGCACTAAACATATTATTAATTACTATTAATTAGGTACATATATTAATTACATTATTACAGTCTAACTTATTTTAGTTTAAATTTAACAAAATTGACACGGCAAAATTTTCGTCACTATCTCCAGGTTTGTAATATTATATTTAATATAACGTTAAAAATAATTTATATATTTAAGTATGGCCATAACTAGCTCATTAATGCATTTAACTTACGTATAAACGCTTCCTTTCTTTCTCTGTAATTTCTACATATTCCGCACAATACAATATGACAATTGTTTTTTTAGGGTTCCGAACCGAAAGAGTAAAAGTACTAAGACTTCGCTGTCTGTCTCATGAACCGTAATTTCTGTTGCCGCTATAACAAAATACTAAATACAGAATAAAATAAATATTTAAGGGCGCTCCCATACAACAAACGTGTTTTTTTTTTGCCGTTTTTATAGATAATGTTACGGAACCCTTCGTGCGCCGAGTCCGACTCGCACTTGGCCAGTTTTTGTAAACAGGCCCACGTCACGTGGCTTACTTCCATGCGTCGCCTTAAGCTTAGTCCACACTTCATTTTAACGTATCGGATCTCCGTCGCGTAGCACCGACGCGTAGCATGATCGTTAGTGTGGACGCGAAAAGATACGCGATCATGCAACGCGCCGTATCTGATACACCGCGTATATTAAATACTCCGCACACTCGCGTATCGGGTACGCGTAGCATGATCGGTAAAACTGGACGTGTTTTGATACTGTATCAAGACACGAAGGTGTGATTTGATACGGGATACGCTATCCAACTGGAGTAGGTTTTTGACCGATCATCAAGGTCACCAGAGCAGGGATTCGACACGGGCTAACAAGTTGTACGCGACGCTTTGTCCATACTTGTATCTTTTTATCGTATCGTACCTCCGTCGCGTAGCACACGCATCATGATCGTTATGCCCGAATTGAACCTCCATACTTTAGAATACGCGTGTTCGATACAATATGCCTGATATCGATACGCTGACACGATACAAGTGTGGACGTGTTTCTTTACACGACAATGGTAATGCTACGTTATGCCCAAATTGAGCGTCCACACTTAGGATTCGCGTGCTCGATACGATACGCCTGATCTCAATACACGATCTCGATACAAATGAGGACTAAGCTTTAGGATACGCGTGCTCGATACGATACGCCTGATCTCGACAAGCGATTTCTATACAAATATCTATTAAGCTTTAATTGCCTTTGCCGGACGCAAAAAAGGACGCACATGTATCGCGAAGATTGGATATAGGTACCAAAATAGTTGTATAAAACTAAAAAGTGCTATAATTGAAGTTCCTATACAATTAAAAATTAAGTGAATAAAATTATGCAATGTGTCTCATTTTACAATAGTTATTCCTCACTTTTTACAATAGTTATTCTAAAGTAGATATGTGTTCTTCATTGATCAAAATAAAATATTTCAAAATAGTAGAGTACCCAGTGAACGGAAATGCCAAATATAATACCTAAAAATATAGTCACTGCAAGTAACTCACAGTCCTTTATTATGGTAGGTAGTACATAACTAACCTTATAAATCTATAATGTCGCATTAATTAATTACTCTAGGCAGTTATCTGACATAATATGGCAAGCTCTACCATATCGGCAGCCGGGCCGACATATAGGCATACTTATTCAATGTCAAGGCTACATACATCTAAGGTTGTTTAACCGTTTTGACGCCATATCAGTGTGACTTCTAATCCATCTGTAAGGAAAAATACTTGGTTAACATAAAATATGATATGAGAACCATTTTAAATATAAAACTCTCGTGAGTTTCAGACATTGTCTTCAAGGTCGAGTAAGTCTCGACATGTTTCGGACCAATACGTGGCCCTTAATCATGAGAACTAGCCGCGGCGGGCCTTGTACGCGTGAGTGATCCGTTTATTATATAAAAATATAGTTTGGTAAAACTTAACATACAAAGGCATACTAAATAAATAAAAACATAACAATAAAAAATACACGTAACCTTACCATTGATTTAGTTTAGTTAATTTATTCCCCATATTATTAATTTACTACATATCCAGAAATGAAATGATAGGAATACAAATAATAACTTACCCCTTTATTCATAAACGCCTATCAAACCTATATTAGTTAACTAGCCGCTAAAGTTCGTTTGTCCTTATCTGTCACTTTGACACATGTGCTTGTGAGACAGTGACAACAGACATTTTAGTTAGCAGAGGTTTGTTAAGTTTTATGAATAAGGGGGTAAGCCTATTATTTCTTACAATAATTTCTATATTTTATTACAAGTTCTTACAAACAATAATTTCATATTTTAAAATTTTAACATGTTTATTGACTACCACGCAAAAACTTTAAATGGATTTACAAAATCATTTCTTGGCATAGAGACAGCTTATGACCTGGATTAAAAAGTAGGATACTTTTATCCCGGACAAAAAGATGAAATTGGAGACGAGAGTTCACGCGAAACGTTTAGGCACCTATGTGGTGTTGTGTTAGGTTAGGATGTGCTGAGTTAAATGTCGCCAGAGTTCCGCCAAGCTATCACTTTCTATCGAGTGGTATCAGAAAGTGACATATGCAGCTTTATCTTGTCGTTTATCACTCTATCGTGCAACCATCATATGCCCCCGAGGTTGCGTTTTGTTAAGACTGAAGGCCGCAAACGAAGTCCCCTCTGTCGCACTTTCATACAGATTTGCAAGTGCGGCAGAGAGGGATAAATCTTTTACGGTTCGCGGTAAGCCCTCTGCATGTCTCTAGCTGTCAACACAACACAAGGAATCCTAAAGTGAATAAAGGGTTCTCTATATTCGTTATACCAGTTTAAGAATGAAACAAATCACATTTGAGTACTTGCTTTAAAGAGATAACTTCAAGGTTAATAAAATAAAATAATTACATTTACTTGCCCTAATGTTTTGAATTACTAACACACATCGGGATATCAGTTTGAGATTAAATATCCTTATGTATAGGTACTCATCTTAGGGCACTATTTTCCCCGGCCACGCACTTCTCCTCGCATTCGATTACAATAAAATGTACTAATGTGGGAAATATACATAACTTATAGGTAAAAGTCGGGCATGCCACCAGGACCGGCCTGGTGGTATCCAATGAGGATTTCCTCCCCCTTTGCAAAAAAAAAAACTATCCCGAAGAATCAAGCTACATGTTGATGAAAACCCCGTAACTCATGAAGCCATTTTCGAGTTATTTTTACATGCACCTATACGATTTACATGAATTAGGTATAATGAATAGTAGATATCCATAGACAGTATCTTCTCACCATTAGGCAGCTCCTTTGTCACCGTCGTTGTATAAAAAAAACCGGCCAAGTGAGTGTCGGACCACGCGCAATGAAGGGTTCCGCACCAACACCTACTAGTCCACATTTAAAATCACTATCCAATACATTGAATCTAAAAAGTCGTATCTTCATAGGAAACTCACGGCACTTACGACCTTTTGTTAGGGTAAGACAGTTTTTAAGCGAAAACTCAAAAACCGTAAAACCTAAATTGTTTAAACCAAAAATCGTTGAAAGTATTTACTAATGCACATCACCTCAATTTTATTCAGAATTTTAAACTTTATAGTTAGGAAATTAGAGGGGGGGGAGGGACACTTTCTATGACTTTGACAGCTAATATCTCACCAACGGTTGGCTTAGATGGACAAGTTTTTAGAAACCTCCATATCATTTTTAAAGGCCTATCCATCAATACCCCACACGACTATGTGCGTTGAAAAATTTTTTTTCATCCACCGGTTACATGTATGACTCCATACATGTAACTCCCCTGTAGCCCCCCTAATTTAATATTTTTTTTGTAATTTCACATCACTTTTATGTAGCGGCTCATAGAATACACCTTCCTACCAAATTTCATAACTGTAGTGCTTATAGTCTCCGAGTAAATCGGCTGTGACATACCGACGGACGGACGGACGGACGGACAAACATGATGAATCTATAAGGGTTCCATTTTTGCCACTTTGGCTACGGAACCCTAAAAAGCAGACAAAGTTCAGGCCGGATCTAATTTTTCAACTAAACGACGTATTTCACAACAATAAACTTTGTTGCCGACTATTAAAAAATAACACGTTTTCCGACACATGCCCGGATATTGACGCTGCAAATTGTCAGTGAACTTTCGTCATTCCCATTTATGATTTGCTAATGAATACTTAAACTATTTTTAAATTTTAAACCTGTCAGCAACTTACTAATTGGCCTGGATCTAATGACTATTATAATGTATGTATAAAATTTGTTGAACCTCATTTTATTAATGCAGTAGAGATGTTTACAACAACTTATTACATGCAATTATTAGAGGACATTAAATAAATAATGTAGTACTCGTAAAAAGAGGTTTCCTCTTGTATTCAAGTTACAACCCCTGGTAATGGCCTCAAGTTGACCCTTTTTTCGTTGAGATAACCTGCGATCCATGTACCCAGAGAAAATCCGAACTTCGTATCATGCCGTCCCTCTCACTCATATAGTGAATAACACGAGAGTGAAAGGGACGGCACGATGCAAAGTTCGGATTTCGAAGTTCGGAGTACAGGCTCAGCCATCGGGGGATGGCTGGGTTATGTGGTATTTCTACCCGCTAGTAAAAACTCGACGGTGACCGCCGTCTGCGCTCTCATGCGGGGAACTCCAGGATCTCAGTACCGACCGCACTAGAGCCCCCCTCGCGCTTTCCTAGCTTTGGCTTTTAGAGCGATCCACGCCACCCTCGCTGAGGCTGATATGCAAGGTGACCTTTATGTATAAAATAATATTCGACCCTAATTGAAACAATAATTAGGTCATATGCATGAGCGGTGGCGCTTACCTTGCAAGTTTCTGGTCCGTAGGCCTCCCTGGTCTGTTTAGCACAAGGATTCTAATGAGTTCTTGAGAACTTGTGGAATTACGCGGTTTACTCGCTTTACAAGATATAGCCATGAAGTTCCCTTAACCGTTTAACCGTCTGATCAAACAAAGTGACAATGTAAACGCGATACTGTTATGTTATGACAGTTGAAAATTGCGGGATACTTTTTTGACGTTGGGCGGGTAAAGGGTTAAAACCGATTTACATGTTAGACGAACTTGCATTACGTTGCGGGGCTGCGGGCTATCAAGATAAGATGAGCACGATCAAACCCAGTAATGGAATGAAAATCGCATGCAATTTCATGCAAAACGTAAATGGACCTTTATTTGTTCTATTTCAGTTAAATTCCATTAAATGATAAATGATGTCACTGTTATGATTGTGTTTGCGAGAAACGGACTAACCATTAGTTACTGCTAACACAGGTTTTATTCTAAAAAATTTAAAGCACTAAGAAAATAAATAACGTGAATGAAAACGTAGAACAGCAGGAATCAAACCCGGTGTGGTGTGTATATAAATTTTTATTTGTTTAGGCGCCCCTCCGTGCTTTACCAAATATTCGTAGACTTGATGAATACTTATATTCGAATTTTACTTCAAAATATGCCCCGATAAGTAGGTACTACTACGAGTACTAAACTCTTCGTCAGCAAAGTTCATCTTTCTGCTTAGTAAACCACTTTTATTAGTGTTTTTCTGCTTATTAATAGATACTATTATTCCACGCGTATTTCACAATTTGCCTGTTCATGAAATCCTGTGTTTCACTTTGGTGTATCTGGTTTCGGTATTGCGGACGAAATATGACTCTGTCGGGCAGAAACCGCGATGTAATTAGGTCAAAATGAGGTTTTAGTATTATATTGATATTATCATACAAGATACTTAGAAGTATTCCCTATTACATGTATACATTATACAGGCTGAAGTTTAAATTATAGGTACATCTTTTTCGAATCAGTACAGTACGATTAAAGCTTAAATCTTTAAGTTGAACACTGATATATGTTCTTATTCCGTTGGATATTCTACTTTAACACTAATGTAATACAGTTTCTATTACAAACATAAGACTTTAAACAGTGTGTATGTAACAGGAACTCTATTACATTAGCGTTCAAATGTAATATCTACTGAAATAAGAGCGTATGTTACTGTCAAACTTAAAGTAATTTACTATAGTAAGTAATTTATTATAATATAATAATTATAAGATTATAACATATATTTTCACTGTCTCCTAATTTGTGCCAAGTCATGGAACATGGAAGTTTGAATGATTTAAATGTTATAATACTTATAATGTACTTATATTTAAATTATTCAAACTTGAGGTCTGATTTCAGAATAAATTAATATTTTAATTGATAACAACTAAAACATATTCTTCGCGATTTATTCCCTCAACGAAATGCTACTGTTAAACATCAAATGAAATTTCGTATATGAGTTAAGAAACATAAACAATATAAGAGAACTTCATAAATTAATTAGGTATTCGTTTAGTCGATCGAATCCTTACGAAAACATAGTTAAGTTTATCGTATTAATTCCAAACCAATCAGGGGCTCAGTTTGAAACTTACATTTCGAATTCTAATTTGATATCATTCTCTTGTCATCTCTATATAGCAACCCAAATGGGAAATTACCTCACCTTACAGATGACCGGTATAACCATGATAAAACCACTCGCTCTGTAGGTATGTGGTATTTGTTGTGTTGGCGGAGAGTAAGGCCAGAGCTCCCGAGGATGAGCTGTGTTGAGACTCTTAAGAATGAAGATAATGCTGTCTCTAGCTGTCAACACAACAAATCCTCAAATTCAATGCGTCGGTAACGCGCGTGTGATTCTTCTGGCCCCGTATTATGGTCGCGTGGTATATAGCGTGATAAACGATAAGATAAAGCATCTGTCACTTTCTGATACCACTCGATACTTTATCTTATCGTTTATTACGCTATAACGCAACGATCATAGACCCCCTGGATTCGCAAGCGTCCATCGGCTACGTTAGCCTACCGTTGAACAACGTACGGTAGAGCGCATGATCCATTTTCATTTCGATCTTATAAAACGCGTTACGTACGGAATTAGAGTTGCGAGCGTACTGTAAGAATCACAGTCAACTGGCCATCCGTGAACCTTATTCCATCGAGATAAAGTCTACCAATTGTCAGTTAACTAATATGCTGATAGTAGATATAGTTCGTACGAAACTCTGCAAGAAAAAATGGACTAAGAGCTCTGATTGTAAGGTAGATTCTTGCTTGCGTTCATTTGACAGAATTTGGCCTTACATTTTCGGACGTACTTATACCTATTTACGCTATTCATTCGTTAATTCAAAATACGATAATACTTATTCTCTACCAGTGAACCGAAGACATTATAATAGTTTTATCGCCTAGGGAACTTCAATGCCGCTTTCAATAGCTTTAAGCTCTAAGCTAGAGCTTTTCAGTGTGAAATTACAGACGAAGAGGGGCTTGCATACTTAGAGCCAGAGCGACTTTACGTTTTTTAATAGTGCGCTTTAGGGTTCAGTCTTAAGGCTACAAGGTCTAGTTTCCCCTACGGGTTGGAAGGTCAGTCAGCAGTCTAAGTCTTTATATTAGTTACGATAAGTATAAATAAAAGAGGTTTGCAAATTATTAAAAGTTAGCCATTAGTTATGACGATTGAAAATAGCTTTTTAACGATGTCGATAATACTTAGCCGATATTTAATTAATCACTAGCACTGGTACATTTTTGCGCCGTCAGTCCGGGATTCGTACATAATTGACCTACTGAGGGAGGCGATCGAAGGATGCGAAGGTCTCCGTTTCAGCTTCGGCAAAAATTCTTTTGTATATTCGGACGTCCGGCTACAGGTCGCATTTCTCAACCGATTCTCGTGAAAATTTGTGAACAGGTTCGATAATAGTATGTGTATTATAGAATCTGTTTGTCGATTAAAAACGTAATAAATGCTTGCGAGATATGGCTCACAGAGGCATTAACCAGCAACTAGTGGTTGGTTGTTGTAATCTGTCCTAAACGTATACAAATCACATAGAAACACAATAGACAAGTAGTACTTGCATTTCGCTTTCTAAATTCAATGTATTACGCGAACTCTATACACATTGATATCATACTACTTTACATTAATCTCCAAAGTACATATACTGGACATTCGGACCAGTCAAGTTCTGTAATTACCTATTATTAATTAGTTTACACATATGTTAAAGTGATAAATAGCATTAATAGCATTTCATAATATTGATAACCTCTTTTATCTGCTACCCCCTTGTTAGCCTTTTGTTCTCAATTAGATTAGACACGTGTATAGTGTACGTGTATATACATCGGTAGGTGGGTTTACGGCTTGTTAATTTGATGCGCCAGTTTGCGGCCACTTGAATGAGTTAATGAACTGAATGGATATTTTCTTACTTTTTAATATATTCCCATTCAATAGCTACTAATCAAAACGCATACGACTCACTATTTCTTTTGCGGCACATAAAAATGTAATATCTTTAATTGAAAAAAAAACTTTGTTCTTCAGAAGGCCGCAAACTGACACAGGCCGCGTAACTGGCCCAGTGACCCTAACGTTATTCTTCATATTTTGAAAGTTATAGAGTGTGAAGAAACTAAAAAAACAAAGTACTGATATTTGAATTAGGATTAAAACTTAAAATTCTTATTATTACCACTGCGTTAGCGTGATTCAAATAAAATATGTTGCCTATGTTTTAATTTAGTTATACCATAAACGGTATACATATTACGATTCGGTCTGATATGTATAATTACAAACTAGTTTTCCTAGATAAGAATGCTTATTATATCAAGACGGGCAGAGTATTTTTATAATATGGAAAACCGTACCTGTTTAGGAATATTGGCAAGGAATTATCCGTTTATGTTAAGGAAAAATATTAACAAATTTCTTTCCTTGTAATACCGTAACCGGTGTATTTGTTTAATTAGGTACTAAAATGTAAATAAGGAAGAATAAGACTATCTGCAATGGAAAGCAACATATTATACCTATTTCCCGGGGACGTTATTAAGACAACCTTAAATATTTAGAAACGGTTTTGACAGTTACAAAAGGCCACAATATCAACTTTTGTTATTTTCTCCCGTCAGCGAGGAGATAACACTTCGAATTTCTCAGAAATAATAATTATGACCTGCCCCAAAATGAGATTATTATCATCGCTCATCGCTAAAGTCATGTTTGTTAGATTTAAACCCTATAAAATTACAGCATTAAAGGCATGGTAATGAGCAACAAAAAATAGTTAATCGGACAACTTTTGAGCCTTTAACACATTTAGGGAAATGAGATTCTGTGAATTAAACTGCTTTAGGATTCAGTTAGCGTATGGAATGCTAATGACGTTACAAGGCAATAAACCACTTGCATGAGTAATGCAAGCTTTCTGCGGGTGCTGTGGTTTTTACCTGCCAGTATTCCCCTCTTTGACGTCAATGGCTTAGTCAGTGCAAATAAAGCCTTTAATATAAGCAGTTATAGTTAACAGTTAAGCCCAATGACACCATAAAACTACATAAATACATTAGAAATTAGAACAACGACTGGCCTCAACTCAACCATTCTCAGTAATTTAAAATTAATCATTCAAAAATGTTAAATTCTTTTTATTTCAATTGCCGAATCGCATGCAACATGAAAGCAAAGAGAATATAACCACTACGTTCTACGAGACGGGACTTCGAACTAAGTTTTGGATGACAGTGACATTGTCATTGCATGACATTGACGTAGAGTTTGGCCAAACATTCTGTACCACAATAAAATAAAAAAAGGAAATAGGTAATGCCAACATAACAGCGCGATAGGGATGTAACTTTGATGTAGTACGGTTAACGATATCGATATCGATAAACGATGACTAGTGACGTCATGGGTTCCATTTATAAAAATCCCAGTTAGAGGGCGTCCATTATTTACGTGACATGTTTTTGGCGGGAGGGGATCGAATTTTGCCAAAAACACCTCACATTAATAATGGATGCTCCTTTATTAACATTGGGGTTTGAATCCATTCTCAACTGGTTAGGTTATGACGACTACACTACGACGTCCATGCGCTAATTCCGCAGTGGGTAGGGCTAGAAATAAATAATATAAAAAAGTATAAAGTTTTGTTGCTTTAAATATATTAACCATCTCTTTAGACGACTTTTCTTTCGGTTAAAATCTTTGGGTTGAAAGTGGTCACCACAAACAAATTTTAATTCGTTCAACTTCTCAATCGGAACGTAGGCTAGGTCTTCATTGCCAATCACTTTCACCCACTGTCTGCAACTGAAAAATACCAGAGTTCTATATGATAAGCTAGTTATCGATATGTTACGGCCAACACTAATATGTATAGTATACGAATAAAACTAAATTGCAAATAACGTTTCTTATTTTGCTTACATGTAACTTGCTGTGGTACATATTAATAGATAATCTCCAATTAATTGCTTACCGGTCGTGATCTAAAGGATCTCTTGCCATTAATTTCCTTTTCTTGTCATCTTTTCGACCGGCACGAAAACCACAAATAACACATACCCTATAGGCTGAAATACTTCGTGGCATGTGGAAAAACACACTGCCTTCTTACTACATGCTCTTTCACTTTAAATTAAGGTTTCTAACATTTATAAATACCAAAATAACAAACTACAAACCACACTACGAACTGATCAACAAAAAACAATATGGCGATCACTCAAGTTGAACGGAAGTGACCAGAGGTGACATTGACATGTGACTGAGATGGATTAACTGAGGGAGCGAGATAGCAATATCCGCCATTATTTTTTGGCCAAATTCCATTCAAAGGTGACATTTTGTAAATTTTGTTCCTAGTTGCGTAAGCCTGCATGAAAGTACAAAAAAAACGGTCAGGAGGGTACCGTGCAAGCTAAGTTTACAAAGAGTTTTTGATGCTTAAAAAATAACCACTTACTTTAATCTTTGGAGACCAGAATTGTATTTTCTATTTAGTTTAAAATTTTCATTCACAAATATAAAATGAACCAAAATAAGAATAAACCTTTCGTAATTAAAGCCGTTTCAAATGATAGATAGAAATTTTGATTGTTTAGTATCCATCAAAATTTCAAACACCATGCTATAAATTTTAAGGTGTGCCAAATACCCAAATCTTAACGAAAATGTATGACGCTGCTTTATTTTGATGCAAATATTCCTTATTTTCTAAATTTTTTTAAATGGAGTGTGCCTAAAAAGTATACAATTTACAAACCTCACTAAACGGCCTCACTAAGGTGAGTGGTCATTTTTAACTGACTTCGAAAAAACGAGGTTCTCAATTCGGTTGTGTTCTTTCTTTTTTAATGTGTGTTACATCAGAACTCCCGTCGTTTATGAACCGATTTGATTTTTTTTTTATTTGTTTGAAAGCATATCCTTCAAGGTTGATCCCGTTGTTACCAGAATCTAGTTCTGATGATAGAATCCATGAGGATTGAGGGAAGTCCTCAATAATTCAAGGAAAACGTACCTATAGCGGTTTTAGTATTTCCAGTAATAAATCAAGCATTTGCATTCAGAAAGTAGCATTTGGTGAACGAGAACTGATGAAGAAGACTACCGATAGTCATCCAAAACTCCTAGTGTTTCATGGGTGGTATTAAGTATTTCGATCAAGATACAGAAGCGACTGTGACGAAGTCAATTTAAATGGTCCTGATGTAATGTAACCATCAACCTGATCTGGTAATTGAAGCCGGAAGGTAGGCAACGGAAGTCCGTAATAAAACAGTGTAGCTTATCCGTGTTTGAGCTTTTGCAAGGGAATGTAAATTCAGAAAGTAGCATTTGCTGAACGAGAACTGATGAAGAAGACTACGGATAGTCATCCAAAACTCCTAGTGTTTCATGGGTGGTATTAAGATATTTCGATCAAGATACAGAAGCGACTGTGACGAAGTCAATTTAAGTGGTCCTGTGGTCCTGATGTAATGTAACCATCAACCTGATCTGGTAATTGAAGCCGGAAGGTAAGCAACGGAACTCCGTAATAAAACAGTGTAGCTTATCCGAGTTTTACCTTTTGCAAGGTAATGTACCTATTGAGGCCAGTCCCCGCGGACTGCATTATTACTTGAAAATCCAAAATCTCGTATTGAATGATAATAACGATACAAAAATACATCATGCTAGTAGCAACTTTATGTTCAATTCATTAAATCCCAAATTGAATGACTCTTGTTAGTAAACGAGCTCACGAAAATCGAATTTCAACTTAATAGTATGCGTTATTTAGTCGATTTACCAATGAAAACTTTAACAACGGCAACAGTATTATAATCAATTGATTTCCGACTGTAACCCCTTAATAATAGAGTTGATATTGAATAGGTATGGCTTTGTCGTTGTAACGACAACCGATCGATTCCACACACGCGCAATGAAAACTTGCCATTCATGTACAAAAATCATCTGTTGCATTGGCACAGCTCAGTCAGCCACAAGACGGGACCGCGAACACGCGACCGCCATTTTCTTTTTCAAATTTTTAATTTTCGATTGCATCCCGTAAGTACTTGTCCGTTGTGGATTGCTAAAAAATAAAAAGTTTATGGTGTAGTTTATAAAGTTTAGTCTGGATCGGGAGTAAGTAATAATTGGCTATTTTTTGGGTGTTTTGAGTGAAATATCATCTTATTTAGTACTGAACTCTCATGTTGATGATGATTAAAGTGTTTCATATGTTATTATACAAAAATAATCTTATTTTGAATCAATGATTGAAAAATTGAGGTTATGTTTTTCGCGCGCATCAGTCCGACTGAGACTGCGCGTTTTCCAATTTTAAGGGAATCAAAGCTAATACAAGATTGATGCTTATATCCAGGGACAATTGGCAATTCATATCTGTTTTATAATTATATACCTAAAAAATTTAATAACTAAATTTCCTCTAAATAGATATCAAATTTAATCATCGGTTAATTCACCAAAATGTGTCGTTCTTTAAATAACAAGTAAAACTTCAGTATGTAAACAGAATCCAACATGTCTGTTCAAATATTAATGACAGGCAGACGCGTACAGTCAACAGAAAAATTACCATAACTTTTAACACGTCGTATGTCAATCACTACATAATATAAAACAATTCTCTGTCCCTATGTCCCTATATCCCTGTGTATGCTAAAATCTTTAAAACTACACAACGGATTTTGGTGCGGTTTTTTTTAATAGATAGAGTGACTCAAGGGGAAAGTTTATATGTATAATACATGCATCAGCAATGCACCCGTGCGAAGCCGGGGCGGGTCGCTAGTTAATAATAAACAACAATCGATATCCTCGAGATATGCAATGATATAACAATCATAATAAGGACTCACTTAGAACAATCTTGCCATCTATACGATGGTTTTGATAAAACACATAGAGATAATAATTTCATTTTGACATTAATTTCCTATAGATAATAAGTTTATGTGAGATATTCATATGGTTCATTAATATCGTAAAAAATAAACAAAGTGTTACATAACATATTTTGTAAGCTTAATGACACTATCCTATGACCTAATAAATCTTCTATACCTACTCGTATGGATGTTACTACATACATTTTTTTATTCAAAAATATACCTAATATACTTTTCACTTCTCTTATTCGAATAAAGGCTTTTCTAGTCCGTTCAGAGGGAGCAAAAGTCGTTTTTCTCCCTCTTAATATTTTTTGAAATGTGCCAAATCGCCCTGCTGACAGGGAGCAAACATCAGTCTTTTTTGCTCCCTGTGCCTGACAGCGCGCATGGGCGGCGGTTGCAAGGGCGCTGGGTTAGTTATTGTTATCACAACAACCGATGTAAATTTTGGTTTAGTATTGTTCTTTTACTTACTTATTTGGAGGAATAGTTTTTCTCATAGGAGAACTGATAAGAAGAATGTATTACACGGCAGCAAAATTATTTCTAACTCGGGCGTGGCGCTTTGAATCCCTCACTACGCTCAGTATTCCATTCTGGAATCCATCGCTTCGTTCGGGATTCAACACGCTATCCTTCGATGAAATATTGCATTTTGCTCCCTTGTAATACAATCTACTATTGTTAATCATTTGCGTACAAATGAATTAAATATCCCAGTGTTTTTCTGATCCGGCACATTCTTGATGTAGAAATAGGTACTTAAAAATTAAATATGTAACTATATAAAAATCTAGACTACCTATGTCATCTAATTTCTAAGAAAAGTTAAACTTACCTAATTCAAATCTTCTACCTTTCAAACGTCCGTAATCTTATTGTAACCTTTCGTCCGTGATTTTATCGGAGCGTAAATGAAAGCAATACTCTTACTGCAATTTACTGTAACTAAACACAAAACTAAATAATTTTGGCAAAACGTCTTAGTAAAAGTATGTCCTTGCCGCTCAAACAACT
This sequence comes from Epiblema foenella, assembly GCA_963556455.1. Taxonomy (NCBI): domain Eukaryota; kingdom Metazoa; phylum Arthropoda; class Insecta; order Lepidoptera; family Tortricidae; genus Epiblema; species Epiblema foenella. Next base: position 20,383,479 of record OY747100.1, read on the forward strand.
AAACTTACCAGATCCTGATATTGTTTACAATCAATATAGCGCTAACTATACAACACTTTGAAACTAAAATGACATAACTTCATATCCAAAACTTGGTTTTTACGATCTTATGTACCAGCAGCTGTAAGGACAAGCGTTCTCTTTTGAGGCAAGGACACCTCGCTCGTTAGAACTTGGCTTTTTAATTATACCCCTGTAGGATAAACGGTGAACTTTATGTGGAAGATTTAAGAGCTGTTTTCGAATGTCGCTTATATAGTTCAACGTATAGGAATAAGTCGTATGACCCCAGCAAAGCAAAAAATTACAGGCATATATTATTCTTACTACACTCGCGGACAAAGAATACGGGTCGGTAAAATACCCTCATATTACCTAAAATATGTAGTGCGAACTAGTACAGTTTCCTGCCATGATCTTTATTTAATTTTACACCTAACCTGCAAAAATATCAGTTAAAAAAAAATTACGTTTTCAGTTTCAAATCGGACTCCTAAAAACCCATGAAATAAACAATAAACAATGTTAACGGAGCGACATATCTCAAAAATCGTCGGTTATGATATTTTTATTATGATAGGAAACTGGGATTCTGGGAATTGCTAATACTGTTGGGTATTACGAAGAATAATATGTCATGTAAATAAAACTAGTGTAAAATATTTTGGAAAACCTATTGCGGTTATTTCATTTAGGGTGACCCGAAATGTTTGAACTCGGGTGTATTTATTACCATCGCTCTGTGTTCCTTGAGTAAGGTCGCCAGAGCACCCGGATATGCGCTGTGTTAAGAGTAGATACATATTCAATTATTCAGGTCCCCACCTGAATATGTATCTAGCTGTCAACACAACGAATCTCCAAGTCAATAAAGGGTAGGCAATGCTCAGTTTTGAATATATCATCCAAAAAAACATGAGAAAGTTATGTAATATTTGTTATCATCAAGCACGTCAAACATAAATACTAGTAGTAATTTAGAGTAATGCATGCGTCGTATCAATAGCAATATCACCAAGAATCCGATCTCTGATTAGATACATAATTAAAAATTGAAGAAGTGCAACTATAGCAGTATCACCTAGAACCCGATCTCTGATTAGATATACAGATAATTAAAAAGTGAAGGAGTGCAACCATGTAATTAATAATCTTTTACGTATTTTCAAAATCAACAATGACAATTCACGTCACATGAGATAAAAGTTTCATAGTATGCTACAGTAAAATGTTTCACAATACATATATTTAGGTTGAACACTGCACAGCACTGCTTATGGTCAACTGAAGCCATGCGTACCCGCATTTCGGTGCGGCACGGGGTCGCCAGTTACGGCTAAATGGTACCCGTATCGCACCCAAGGATAATAATTACCTTTCTGTGCGTTACGCAAAAATACCTCACGTACTTTTTTATTTTCAAATGGAATGTACTTGAAATTAGAATGTCGGGAATATAGTTATTTTTTTCTTACGTACACGGGAACATAGTAAAACCACGACCCACCGAGCGTAAGACAAGCACAGCTATAGGTAGTTCCACCAGAGTTGAGGTTATGTACACTACAACATGTCATGTAATAACAGCGCGATTTTGAAATAACTTTTTTTTTGGTACCGATAGCAAGTTCAACAGTGAATTGCAAAATAGACAAGGTTTCTTTAAACTATTTTGTAAGTATTGTTTACATAAGTACATCGAATTCAAACAAAACAGAAATTAAAATATTTTGATCTACTTTCTTTTAATATTATATATACCATTTCAAATACTGAGGTTTTAAATAGTGGCTCATATTGTATATAAAATATTCTGTTCCATTTGAATGATTAAAAAAATAAAAATAAAATAGTTCTATTTAAATAAACGGGTTATACGAATAAATAAAGGTTAGATGTATATTTTCACTGTTTTTATATTTATTAAAAATATGTATTTAAGTGTTTTTATTTACATGCACACATTCATTTCATTCATACACTTTTTTGCAATCAGTACTTCATGTAGGTGTGTGTAATCAATCATTCACCTCAACTCTCGTGGATCTACCTACTGGTATAGCTGCCGCACAGGCAAAAAGTCAATTACGGTCAAAAATCACTGAAAGTATTTATTAATGCACACCACCTCAATTTTTTCATAATTTTAACTTCATAGTTTCTTAAATAGAGTGGGGGAACCACTTTTTATGACTTTGACGGCTATTTCACCAACGTTGACTTAAATGGAAAAGATTTCTAGAAACCTGCATATCATTTATGAATGCCTATCCATGGATGCCCCACACGACTACGTGCGTTGATTTTTTTTTCATCCACCGGTTACATGTGCCCCCAATTTAATGTTTTTTTTTATCATTTCACATCATTTTATGTAGCGGATCACAGAATACACCTTCCTACCAAATTTTATAATTGTAGTGCTTATAGTCTCCGAGTAAACTGGCTGTGACATACGGACAGACGTAACGAAACTATAAGGGTTCCGTTTTTACCATTTTGGCTACGGAACCCAAAAAACCTGTCCCTCAAACCGATAAATTTAATTTTACGACAGTTAGAAACACTGACAGATATTTCCGCACCTTATTTGCAATGATATTAATAACTACATATTTAATACCTACGTAAAAAAAACCATTGTATAGCTTAATCACATAAGAAAAGCTAAAATCCACCACGTTTAAATCTAAAAATACCGCATAAAAACCTGTAAAAACACCACAAACAAACCGTTGCGTGCTTTGCCAAGCATTAAGGTCAACAATGACATTGCATAATAAAATTAATAAATGACTATTTTTTGTCACAATTATTTATTCCTTTACTAGTTTTTCTTTTTCCATTCATATTTTTTGCACGAACTTATAGATGCTGCTAATATTACTGTTCTCTGTAATTGTTCAATACATTTTTTAGGGCATCAAACTAGTTTCACCTGCATATTTAAGTTTGTCTTAATGTATGATGGCGATTTTCGCGGAAAAAATTACATAATTAGGTAGTCTATTAGTGTAGTTTAATGGCAATTCTGGAATGTGTTTTTATATTAATAACGTTGTTGTAAAAACCCCAATGGGCTCTTAATTCTGAATCATAATAAACTAACGTGTACTTTGATGCCATGATAGTTGCCCTACCTACTTTTTACTATTAGTGACCCGGCCTGTGAAATTATCGGACCTAGGTTCAAATCCCGGTGAGAAAGGTTACTTTGTTCTTTAAAATACATCTTGGTCTATACCGCCCGAGTGGTCGTGTCGGAGGTTTCCCCTGGATTTTCCCCAGGCTGCTCTTGGGCTCGGCCTACATAGCCACAGTCAGGTAAAAAAAAAACTAGGTCTAGTTATGAACGGTGAATTAAGGTTTCGATATAGATTTATGAGAGGATAAATTCGAGCCATAATTAGTGCACTTGACTTCAGTAAACCAAGTAAGTGATCTACCTCGACTTTCGACTCTTTTATGAATCTACATATATTGAGATTCGAAAGCTATTGTTTACTATACTTGATTCCAATTATGTCAAAACTGACTTATGTTTATCTAATTATCTTATACCTAAATACGGTGTTTTGCTATACATTTTCTGCTCTTTTAATGAAAAGTGCTGTATCATCATTCGCAAAACATTTATTTTATCACCTTCTGTCATTTAGCTACTTTATTATCCATACATTCCTTCATAATGGTGTCTATAGCTCTTCATATGTTTCTAAATGGTTTCATTAACCGAATAATCGCGACATTAAAAGTAAAAGTCGACCAGTCCACTTTCGATGCTTTCTTTTTAACATAAAGTTTAAAAACTTCCATTCGATTATTTAATCTTATAAACAAGACTCAAAAAAGTGTCTGTGACAGAAGGACAGAGACCGAGCGATCCGATAAAAAATCCGTTAGGCCGGTTATGGTGCGAAACTCTATTAACAATCTATCTTGTTCCCAACTAGGGCTTAATTTTTACTATAATTTTTGGATACAATGCTTCCGAAGTAGTTTAACCATTATCAAGAAAAAAATATTGCCAAAATAGTAAAAATTCAAAAAGTAGGGTAGTATTGTTTTGGGGCATACATACAAAATGGACGTAACTTATGTTGTCGGTAACTTATGTCAGTGGTGTTCTTTTTAACAGAAAGTTATTGCAATTAGGTCAGATCTAACCTAAATGGACTCCACGAACGATAAAAGAATTCTGACCTAACCAAATTTTTCCTATTAGGTAATTTGTCAAAATTTGATTTCAAGCCTAAAGCTAAGAATACGGTTGTGTAACATTGTATTACGTAACTTCCGACCGACCTTCGCTCGAAGTGAATTTTCCTTGAGATAAGGACCAATCTAGATCGATTGTTCGCCCCCGAAAACCTCCGCATAGCTAAATTCGTCATAATGGATAGTCGTTTCTGAGATCCTCGAAACAAATAAATACCTACAAGAATTGCTCGTTTAAAGATAATAGACCGATCAATTGGATCTTCCTAACGAGGGTCTGCGCCGCCTGCAAAAGCTAAACAAAATATGATGCAATTCGTCTGTTTAGACCGACACCGGTCTGTTAAGGTCAAAGCAACCTTGCAGGTACATTGACCTACATGTGAAAGTGCTCGTGCAATGCAAGGCCAACGTACTTCCGCCAAAGTTATGCAATTATGTTATTGTAAATACATAATATCTTGTCAAGGAAACTTATACCTATATAAGGCCATGCAAGCAAAAATATAGCGTTGTTTGAAACGCTTTTTTTATGTATCGTATACCAATTATTTCGAAACGTGAGATCTTTAACGAGACAGTACAGTTACCAGTTTGTCTCACTTTTAGCACCACTCAGGGGTCACGTGTAGGGTAGAAGTGGGTCCTACCTAAAGGACGTGCTGCAACTTCGACCCCCTTTGAAACGCTGTTCTGCCCAAACGAAATAACAATAAAAATATATTTTCAGGTAGTGAATGGGTAGGGTTTCTTGACTAACCGATACAAAATTTTCTCCAGGTATAGAAAAAAAAATCATGTCGGGTCTTTTTCCTTTTTTTCTAAGCCTATAAACAACGCCTTATTAAACGACACAATTAAGTAAATATGATGTTAGTTTACCTCATCTTAACTCTGTCAAGAGGAAATTTACTAAAACTTGACACAGTCAGACATACATACAAACAAATACAACATACCATTCAATGGGCGCGTGGTTGATGATCGAGGAATCCCTTGTACAGTACAAATGCTCCAGTGAGCGATTTAACCATAGTACCAGAAACCAGAAAGTAGTAGAGGAGTCGTTCCTACTCGTATTACTATAACTTAACACTTTCACTGCCAGGCCAAAATCCAAGACCATCGCTAAATGTGAACAAAGTTATTGAGAACTAGCTAGGGGAGAGGGCACTGAAAGTTTTAAAGTCTAATTTCGTCAAATTCACTCGACTTCGTGAATTGCAACAGCAATAGATTATATCAACTGCCAATGTCTAATACATGTGGCGATGGAAATTCCCATCATGCCATTGTACTATGAATTAAAGGTACTTTTGGAGGTAATCGATATTTATTTTCAAGATTGTCAACTTTCAACAACATTACAGTTTAATGGAACGTAGTTGTGAAACAAAAGACAGACTTTTGACATTTCAGAATTCGGGGGTTTGCCGTTACGCGCCAGTTACGAAAACGGTGCATACATTTTCAAATATCGAACATAAAATAACTAGTAGGTGTGATGGAATCATCATTATGCAACAGCCTCGCTCGTATAGTATGGCGAATTATTAAATAAAATATATATTAAATTTATTTAGTACTAAGCGTAAGACTTCATTTTGCATAATGATAGATATTTCCATCATATTAAAAAATAAATATATATTCTTTTTATCTTATCTTTTTTTTAAATATTTGTCCCTTAATCTAGATGTCAACTAACTAATGTTAGTGATTTATTTCACAAATAAAAAAGCCATGCAAAGAAGGGTTAAAATAATAGACTGAGGCCGGGTTTTATAAAGATCCGTTAGACCAAATGCCAGATCAAATTTCAGTAACGCAGTACATTTTTTGACATAACAAACCGAAATAAGGTCTAACGATTCTTTATAAAACCGAGCCTAATACTGTAGCCAGTTTTACTGTGGAGAGGTCTCTGCACCGTTTATTTAGTATGACACTTTAGACCTCTGCTTAACACATTGGTGCCATCTATTAGGAGCTTTTTTGTTGGCTATGATGGCGCTATTATGTTAAACACAGGTCTAAGCCTGCCTTTCCACTGAGGCGGAGCGGAGCGGAGACGTGCAAAAAAGACCAATAAAATGAAGCCATTAAATCGAAGCGGAGAGAAGCGGAGCGCAATAGCGAATTATATTGGTAAATTCTGGACGTCTCCGCTCCGCTCCGCCTCAATGGAAAGGCACCCTAAGGGACAAGGTAATCATTTCACTTACAACATAAGGGTTATAACATAAGGCATCCCGGTAGCGCCCTCGCCAACGACCGAGACAGGTTGAATCGCATAGCGAGACACGATTTAATTGCCTAAGGCCATTAGATAGGTACATACACCAAAGCATGTCATTTGTAACCATGAACTAGTTACTTGCAAAGGCGATCGAGATCACATAATCTTACAAACAAACATATGGAGGTCAACACTTTGAGTTGTGATTGATTAGCATCACTGACCAGTCATGCAGGCGCGAGCGTCAATCTAAGTTACCTACTCACCCGTAATATATCTGGAAGAAAAAAGACTGAACGCCCCGCCCCTCCTATGCGTTTCCTAGCCTAGATGTATCATTATACCTAGATGCAATACACAGAAATTCACTGATTTAAATAATGTCTACTAGAAGATGCGTTCATTTTAAAACTGGTTTTACTCTTAAGAAAATGCGCTTATAAATTTCTGACTTGTACGTATGTACTTGACGTATTAACGTTTTCATAAAAATAATTATGGCACAGACATCGAATGACAGACTCTTGTAGCTGCTTGCTGCACTTGCAATGCGCCGGTGTTTACTCACATGTCAAACAAAAAACCGGCCAAGTGCATGTCGGATCACGCACAAATGAAGGGTTCCGTACCAACACCTAATACTTCACATTTAAAACCACTATCCAATACAGTGAATCTAAAAAGGTCGTATCATCATAGGGAACTCGCGGCACTTACAACCTTTTGTTTGGGCAAGACAGTTTTTCGGCGAAAGCTCAAAAACCAAAAATCGTTGATAGTATTATATTAATACACACCGCCTCAATATTTTTCAGAATTTTCATGTTCATAGTTTGGAAATTAGAGGGGGGGGGACACTTTTTATAGCTTTGACAGCTAATATCTCACCAATGGTTGACTTAAATTGATTTTTTTAGGAAACTCCATATAATTTTTAAAGGCCGATCCATCAATACCCCACACGACTATGCGCGTTGAAATTTTTTTATAATTTCGTATCTCTTTTATGTAGCGGTTCATAGAATTTACCTTCCTACCAAATTTCATAATTTTAGTGCTTATCCGTCTCCGAGTATTTACTTGGCCGATTTCGGCTGTGACATACGGACGGACGGACGGATAGACATGACGATACTATAAGGTCCCCGTGATAATTGTTTTGAGAAATGCTCCGTGATAGTTTATCGCCTATCTTAACTCATGAACTAATATGATAAAAGCCCTCGACTCCCGGCGAAAAAAAAAACAAATAGCATTCTCTTGTAATGAGCCCTGGGATCCCAGGGCCCGTAGACGACGGGTTACTGCTAATGCACTTATGTGCATTATGTATTTCACTTGAAACGCTACTAAGTGAGAGAAAACGGCATTATCAGTCGTTGTTACTAACGATAACCCCTAGGTCATATCTGAACAAATTGTTGCCAGTATCTATACAACATTGACTATTATCGCACGCACGCATCATTAAAATATAAAAATCATTAAAGCAAAAATATACAACTGTATAGCTTTGGCCTTATCGTCGCAAGCTTAGAACTGTTGACCGTGTATGCGTATTTAAAAAAAACGCAAAAAATCAGAAGCATAAAAATTATCATTAATATAAAAGTATAAAATGAATTCATTTTAATTGTGACCGATTTTTGCTTAAATAATCACAATAGCATTTTAGCAATCTGCAACGTTAGTAGCTAGTTTCATCATTAAGACAAAAAAATCATTAAAACAACTTTTTAGGTTAATGAAATGGCCATGAACGGCAAGGATTCAGAGCAGCCGATAGTGCCGCCATCTTCCCTAATCAGGCGCGTTAGCTCACGCTCTATCAGAAACTCAATATCTGAGGACAAGGAGAATGGGGAGAACAAGAGTTTCGTCTCTAAATACAAGAAGACACCTGAAGCGTTAAAGACATTCCACATGACTGATGCTGAGAGTGAACTTGAAGTTCCTGGGACCCCGATGACGCCTAGGACATCCACTACACCTGGTTTGTATTTTTATAAGTGTTTAAGAGTTTATCGTTATAGATCTCAACATATGTTGTGGTTAAATATCTGTCCTTTCAGTATGTTAATCTTGAACTATTTTCCCTCAGTCTGCTAAAAATGAAAACACGATTAGCAATAATTTTCTGGATAGTTTTATTTCTCAAAACCTAACCCTTCTTTTCGATGTTTTTGGTTGGATCTTTGAGACCCTCCCATCTTTAACAATGATTTTTAGTTTAATAGGTGTACAATGATAAGTTCTCAAACCTGAGAAGAAAGAATTTCCTTATTAATGTATCGGTCGATATTAATCGATCGGTTTAGTTTAGCCTAGTGATTCTGCGAAGCAGACGGTCCTAGGTTCAAATCTCGATAAAGGCAAAATATTTGTGTGATAAGCATGAATCACATTGTGTATGTAATTGACTGTGTGTTTTTGAGCCCTGACAGGTAACTTTCAGGTTTTTATGTGTGTTTAAGTATTGAAATCTGTTAAATATGTAGGTATAGTCTTGTAACCATATCACGAGCTTGAGCTTACTAGCTAGATGAATAGGTCATTTTGTAGAAGGTTGTACACTGGATTGTAATAGCGTGTCTATTTACATACCATTTATAAAAAGTGTGCATCTAATAGAAACTCTATTAGATTAGTGTTAAAGTAGAATATCCCATGGAATATGAGCATATGTCAGCGTCAAACTGAAAGTAATTGACATGTATGTATGTATAATTTAAATTATAATTATATACGATAGAAATACTCCATGAATACAATAAAAATAATCAATTTAAACTAGACCTAAAAATTAAAGTAGATTTAATATATCTAAGTTAAAACTAAACTGAATTATAAGAATGTACTTTAATGTCCGGTCGTAAGTAAGAAAAAAATGTAACAGCCTTGCACGATAAGTCCATGTAATACGCGCCGCTATTGCATAATACTTTAGGTATTCTATACCGTTAGTTTGTGTTTATATTTTGGTCACTTATGTTTTTGTCTTAGTTTTTTACACGCTACACTCTACAGTGAGTTTCACTTAATTATGTCGGCAGGTAAAGCGATTTTTATATTTATTTATATCTTTACTGTGAATGAATGAATGAAAACAAATGTTAAAATGAACGCCCCTCGCCTAGTAGACATTGTTTCAATTCATTGCGCTTATATGCTTATGTTAGATGTGAACGGAAACACACTGGAGGATCATTTATTTTAACATTGTCTTTACTCTATATTTCAATAGAGAATTGGATCATACAGAGACTACAGGAACTAATATTGTTGGAGCTTGGGGGTCATCCATAAATTATGTCACACGTTAAGGGGAGGGAGTCGACGTAGTGTGACAAGGACAAGGGTGGGACGGGTCCTAAATTTCGTGACGTCACATTTCAAAATCTAATATATCTCAGTGTTAAAACTCGAAATATGAACTATTAAAGAAAAAAAAATTATAATTGCAAAATATGTGACAATACAATAGGTTCTTAAAAATATAACCAGCTGAGAGTCAAAAAATCATGAAATTCCTGTAAAATGAAGCACCACGAGGTTCATGAGCCGTTTCACAAAAACTTGTAGCTTTTATTTAATACAAGTGTAGCTCCACTCTTCTTATTAGAAGTGCCTTCCATTTATATTACAAAAAGGTACGAGTATTTGTAAAATGGGCCCCTAATGTTCCTAATTTTATATCATAGGAGGGTTAATTGGGTCATACACAGATTTATAAATAATTTCCTGTAAACATTGCAAAAGTTAAGGACTATATAGTCATTTTTATAATTCAACTTCCACATAAATGGCAGCCTCATATAATTTATGCAATAAGTCCATTTTATGATATCCATGTAAGCCCACAGGAAAAACAAGTCATATTACTTGGTTTGTGTATGGACCAATTTTTATTTTTCCGTGTCTGCACGACCCAGTTAAGTAATGGAATTTAAGAAACTTTTCCACCATACATTGAGGAGGATCGAATTGAAATCGACGATTAACAATAACAACCTAATCACCAATATTAAATAAATTACTATTTAATTAACGATAACATGTTTCGATGGAATATCATTAATGCGTCCATTAATAATACCTACTAAAGTCAATGATGTTTAGGCAATACTAAAGCCACAGCGAAAGAGACAAATGATTATGTAACTCTTACACGTAACACGGAATCGTATTTAAAATATAACATTCTTAATTATGACGTACGTTGCAACTAAAACATACTTATGTATGACCGAAGGGCTGGCAGCGCCCTCGCACAACGCATAAGCATTGCTATACAGCGGGGAAATGCTGCCACCATCTTTGGCACTACATAGCGGGGGGACCCCTTATTTTAGATTATTTATTTTTAAGTTTAGTTTGTAGGCCTTTTATTATTTGTTATCGTATCATAATTTAAATGTTTTTAACTAGATTTTAATAATGCCAAACACGTAAGTGCAAACTCGACCTGGTACAAGCTAGAAACCCTACGTGGATCATGCTTGTATGATAAATAGTGATATGTACCCCCACAATACTCAATAATATAAGGAAAACCTCATAACAATATGGAATTCAAATTCAATAGGTAATGAAATTAGAACAGCGTGGTGAGAATAATAATTTATTAGGTATCGATAACTTTTCTACGAGTACAGGTCGGATGATTTTTTTTCCAATGTCATAACGACTTTAATTAGTACATTATTGCAGAGGCCGGGAAAAAGCAATTCGTGGACAAGTAAGTTGATTTGACGACGCGAAGCGAAGCCCGTCAATAGATACACGTCATCGAATTGCCATTCCCGCCGATGCTTAGAGGAGGCATACGAGTAATACTTTTCTCAAATATGCAATGAAATTAGAAAATCCCCCCCCCCCCCCACCCTGCGTTCCTCGGAAACAAGACGGTCACTTCATTGATCTTCAATTTTGCGTGAATATAATGGGCTTCGCTGCACCCGAAACGTGATAGGTAACTTCGCAGCCTATTATGACGAACATAACGTCAATATTGTTGGGGGTTGACTGGTAGAGAATGCCTCATGGCATTAAGTCCGCCTTTTGTACGTTACGATTCCTTTTCGTGCAATAAAGAATAAATAAATAAATAAATATTTCATTGCATGTTTGAAAAAATCTCACTTTATCAGTACCTACTTCATATTTGTGTTCATTGTCCACAGGACATGAGAACTGCACCTTCCACCACGACCTGGAGTTGGACCACAGACCGCCCACCCGGGAGGCACTGTTACCCGACATGGCCAGCTCATACAGGCTTCTGCTCACAGGTACACTTGAAATTATTTAATCACCACTAAATGCGCGGTGTGGCTTGCAACAGGAGCAAATATTTAAAACTCCCTTAGAGCATCCACAGTAACCCCTTGTGCCAAATATTTTATTTATTATTTCAATTTAGGACCCTCAATTAATGGATCTTAAGTGTTTTGAAAAAAGAGTTTTTAATATTACTCAAACGAGTAATAATATACACGAACACTATCTTTGCATAAAACAAATAAATAAAACATTTTTTCACTCGGAAATAGTTTTCGGAAATAATCTAACGTTTAATTATTTGCTCATGTTACAGGCCACACCCTGTATTGTACAATAATTTTATCTCAAGAACGCGGGGGAACCATGTTTGTGTGTTGAGCTATGCATGCCCGTTGTCTATGTGTGCGTCAGCGTAGGAGCTGTGTGTTCACTTTGTCTATGTATTTATATGTGTCATAACTACAGCTATGGCTAACTATTAAAAGTACTGTATAATTATGGATTGGCCGCTTATGCATTAGAAATTTGTATTTGTCCCAATATATAACACTTTCAATTTCATATCATGATGAAAGAGGTGATTAATGAGTGTGAGCGAAAACACACTGGAGCTGGGCTGAGTGTTTGGTATTGGGCACGAAGGTGTCGAGCATTGGGACGTTTACCTTAATCAACTCGCAAATTTCTATCTTTGATACATTACAATGTTGTATTTAAAAGATACTATGGATGACATTCCAAAATAAAATATAGATATATTTTATTTTGGAATGGTTTGGCTGTAAAGTTACCCAGAAGCAAGTTAGGTATTTTAACAAATATTTGTCCAAAGGCATTGTTGGCCGAAAGCTCATCCATAATCAATGAAAGATTCATTCTAGCGAACCTTGAAGAGGATCACCCCTCTTTGTTCTGCAAACATCTCGAGAATTATTTATAGACATTCCGTGTTAAGCGAAAAAGGTGGTATTTCTTTTATATAACAAATCTTATTTGATATTTTCTGATATATATGACACTCATTGATGTCTTCACCTCTCGTGGTGCCAGTTAATCGGGCAGTATTATACTTAATGCGAAAACTCTCTAATATAGGCGTATAAGCATTGAGACATTTGACAGAATGTTAACACTCACTGCCGGATTTAAGTCTTGAATGTACCCCAGATATCGATGTAGCAACCCACCTATAGCGACAGCCCACCTAGCCAGGCGCTGGCGCGCTGTCCGGCATCTGACATTAGGTATCTTGACTCACTCGTAACATAGTGAGGCTATATGGATATAAAACCATCATATTATCAGAATAAATAGCAAATTAGACAAATTAATTAAAATCATCAAAAAATATGGAACTATAAAGAAAGATTCGCAAAAACGTTGTTTTTTTTGTTAATGTAAATTAAAAGATACTTGTACATAAACGTAATATTTCATGACAAAAACGGCAAATGTCCCTTTTTTCCATACAACGGTAGTGAGGCGACGCAGCCATGACGTCACGCCTGCGTGTCAATTAGTATGGAGCATTTTCAGTGCTTGTTAGCTATGCTGTACTTTGCTTCTCATTTTCGCCTTTTGTGTTGCTCTAATTGTAATTGGTCTAAAATGTGAATAAATTTTTTTTGTCATTTAGCGTATTCTGAGAACAGTCAACCGTCAACAGAATAATGATGTTTCAGGCTTGGGCGAGGACCCGGACAGGCAGGGACTGCTGAAGACGCCCGAGCGCGCTGCCAAGGCCATGCTGTTCTTCACTAAGGGCTACGACCAAAGTCTCGAAGGTATGACACAATTTTCATTCCATCATCCTCCTAGAAGAAGGCAGACAAAAACGCATTATCATTATAGTCATGCTTTGACATCCCTAGACTTCGCGTAGCCACTAGTTTTACGAAAAGCGATTTTTATATCTTCGTTTAATCTCCAAAACCGTTCTAGGCTCATCATAAACTGTGTAAGTTACATAGATTAGTGAAAAAGACGTATTTAGTCACCAATTACTTCCTACAATAGCAATTAAACTATGTTCATGTGACAGACATTAGACATAAATGTGGACTGTAGACCTGTAGAAGGATGTAAAGCAGGGGAACCCAAGGAAAAGTGGATGAACTGTATGAGAGAGTTAAGTGTCACTCCTGGTGATATGTTTCGAACTCTTCGGGAGTTATTTCTCGGGATGAGTGCATCAGCATCGCTGATCACACACTCACTGACTGAGTGAGTGGTGGGTTTTAAACGTTTAGTAAAGTTTAGTTAAGGATGTGAGTGACGAGATGACGGGAGATATAGGTATGGAAAAAAAATTCTGCGCCGACCCCAACTAAATGAAAAAAGGGCAAGCGAATTATGAACTATAATGAAACTTAACCAATATCTTACAGAGGTTCTAAACAACGCGATCTTCGACGAGGACACAGACGAGATGGTGGTAGTGAAAGATATCGAGATGTTCTCGATGTGTGAGCACCACCTGGTCCCGTTCTACGGGAAGGTGTCCATCGGGTACCTCCCGCAAGGCAAGATCTTGGGGCTCAGCAAGTTAGCCAGGTAACTGTTTTTAAATAAATTTTGTATTAAGCAGTAACGCTGCTAACGCAATCTACAAATTAACAAATAAAGGAAAAATTGAGAAAATTACATTACCTCCCTTAAGGCGTTTGTATAAATGAAAGAACGGTTGAAGAATTTGGGGCCTGGTGGTAGTTGCACCTATAGCTCAGTTGGCTAGAGCGACTGGCCCCGAGTCCCTGGAGGATATAGGTTCAAATCCTGCTCGGTGCCTAAATTTTTCCTTTATTTCTAAATTTGTTTTTAAATACTCGAATGGGTGGAATGTTATCTGTATAGTTCTTGCAATTCACAAAGGTAAGTGGAGTGGGTCCTATTATTATTACGTAGTCTGATTTCATCGAATCCAATCGTCTTCGTGAACTGCAAGAGCTATAATAATTTTATTTGAAAAAAACTTTTACTCATTTCAGGAACACAAATAGATACAAAAGAATTAAATTCATAAATCGCACAATACATTGAACACATAACGTGTCTTCGTCACAGTAAATCGGTCGCTGTCTCAGCATTATGCCGAGGTGTCAAACACCTCAGCGCTGGTTTTAAGACAGCATTAATAGACTTGAACTATGTTTTTTGGAGTCCATTAATGAATGCTTAAATAATTGAAATACAATTAAATACTCCATCTCCTAATTTATTTTGTCATTTGGATTAATTATACATGAGAGAGGTAGGACACAGCAAAATGTCATCTTGCTCGAATTTGGTGCAGCCCAACTGGGGAAGTACCTCCGCCTTGCAGAATCCCACAGCCATAATGACATTATCTACTATGCAAGTATGTAGTGTTGTGTTCCTGGAGGTGAACACGGTTGCCAGAGCTCCCGAGGATGCACTGTGTTGAGAGCGAGGGACCTAAATTTGTCCCTTCTGTTGTCAACACAGTGCGTCCTCAAATTTTATAAAGGGTCGGCAACGCGTACGTGACTCCTTTGGAGTTGCGGTCGTCTATAGGCTGCGGTGGCCGCTTACCGTAAGCTTGTTTGCCACCGGCGTTGTATAAAAAAATAGATGTTTTTGCTGCTGCTACAAAAATGGCCTGTTACAAAAATAGAAATAGAAGTGGCAAGGAATGCCATAGAGCATGCAACAGTTTCCGCATCACATGCACGGACAAATCTTGTCGCCGTCATGTAAAGTTATAAGTTAAG
Source organism: Epiblema foenella (assembly GCA_963556455.1). Lineage (NCBI taxonomy): Eukaryota > Metazoa > Arthropoda > Insecta > Lepidoptera > Tortricidae > Epiblema > Epiblema foenella. The sequence goes on from OY747100.1 coordinate 20,398,950, forward strand.
AGCACTGACGCTTGATCACTGTCATGAAGTCTAGCATAATCTTATAGGCATCTTCTGTGTGAGCTCGCTTCACCATCGGCCTCATCTGTGCCGTGGCTAGATGCATACCAAGAGCAATACCATTATTAATTTAAAAAATCCTCAGAAAATTCTCTTACAATAGGGTATTAAACAAAGGTATAGATAATTTTTACTCGGAAATTATCAATCTTTAATTTATTTTAGCTATTTAAAAGATTTTATAAACATTTTTTTTTTAAAAAGGACTGATCGTAGTCACCCTACTTACAAACTTCACACTAATACAGCTTTTTTGTCGTTTAATAAAAACTTGCTGATTAGTCTATCACTGAAATACCGTATTCTTTCTAATTTCCAGAATAGTGGAGATTTACTCCCGCCGTCTTCAGGTGCAGGAGCGACTGACCAAACAGATCGCCATCGCCGTCACCCAGGCCGTCCGTCCAGCGGGGGTTGCCGTTGTCATCGAGGGAGTGTAAGTACTTATCATTCCCCTAGCTGTGATTTTAGGGTTCCGTGCCCGAATGGTCCAAACGGAACCCTATAGCTGTCACACACACGTCCGCCAGTCCGTCCCTCCGTCGTCTGTAACGCAGGTTTTACAGCCAAACGGTTAGAGCTACAGTCTTCAACTGTTCACAGTATAAGCATATTGTTGACCCAAAGCCATACAAATTATGAAAACTTATTTTTAAATGGGCCTCCCATACAACCAAAGGTGGGCTCTTTTCCCCGGGTACTGTAATTTATAAATCTAACTGGAATTTTGCTCCACAGTCACATGTGCATGGTGATGCGCGGCGTCCAGAAGATCAACAGCAAGACGGTCACCTCCACCATGCTGGGGGTGTTCCGCGACGACCCCAAGACGAGGGAGGAATTCCTCAACCTCGTCCACTCCAAGTGAGAACATTACAGCACGACTTGAGCGACCCATGACCGCGGCTTTAGTTATTAGAAAATTGTTGCCCTAGGACAGAAATGACGCACGAAACAACCCTTTAAATTAAATTCTTCATCCACACGTTATAAAGCTAACAGGGTATAATTTTATAAGTGTAATGGTGCTGCCACATAGAGGTTATAAAATGTTTTATTACGTTATATAATACGTAACATTTTCTAACACGTATACGTGCTATAACATAATTTTTATGTAACAATGTATAAATTTATACGAAACTTTATAACTGCAGTGTGGGACTACCATAATAGTACTTACAGACGATCGAACGGATCAGATGACTAAAGAAGATACCAGTTGAAAAGATGACTCTGTACCTATATCACTCTAATTCTATGTGTATTTCTTTAAGGCGCGTAATAGAGTGAAATACCACATTTTGGTCGCGTTCAAAGGCCTAAAACTCAAAACTGGCCCGAAATATAGGTCTTGAAAAAATATACTCGAAGAATTGATATGTCCTCTTCAATCTGAGCTGCGGAAATTGCAACAGGTCTAGATTGTCCTAACAAAAAAAATAACAAATAATGCATTTTTCAACCTTTTAAATTGCTACTGCTCACTATCTAGACATGTTTTTTACACGGGATATACAGAAAATAAAACTTAATTCAGTTTTTCATAATCTGAGCTGCGGATATTGTAAAGTAATCATTACTTTTGCCAAAAACCTGGAATAACTACCACACCATCATAAAAGTTGGGGCGGATACGTGCGCGGGCGACGGGCGGCAGTCTGTCACCGGCTCTCGGACGGGAAGGCTGTGTCGCTTTGCGCGCGACGCTTAAATATAAGAGTTCGATTCTGAGACAATATACCTACTTCACTATTTCATATATTTAATTACTTCAAACATTCCTATGTATTTAGAAAATAATAATATAAAAAATACATACACACATACAAAAAACCAGCTGCAACTGTTACAGCGGGGGGACGCGGGTAGTGCGGCGGGAAAGGCTACGCCACGCCCCAACGCGCAAGGTCGTTCGCGGTTATACGCGCCTTAATTCTTTCTGATAACTGTTCCTCTCAGTCTGCTAAACGTTTAATCGTCTATTAGCTTTACTTTCCACGCCTCTACATAGTTAAAAGCAATATTTTTAAAAGCGTCAACTAGCACTGACAAAACGTCTTGACATTGGCCAAACTGCCTCAATCAATGTAGCCAGTTTGCACTTGTAAAGTACCTTGTAGTTTTATAAAAGCCTCAGATCAGTTGTGACGAATTGCTGTTTAAACTAGACTTCAGGTTGGTTGAAGACTGTTTATTGCTTCAAAGCCTATTTTTGAAATACTCTTTAAAAAGAACAAACTGAATAATTAAACAAAATGCTCAAAATATCGTGCGAAGTTTCTTTATCGAATTAGTTTTATTGGCGGCTTTTTAAAAAGAGCGTTGTTATTTTAGTTAATTAGCTTGGAACTTGGACGCAAAAGTGAAATCGATTTGTTACTTTTTATTATTTTTAATTTACTTGTTCATTCCTTTTTTCAACGTTATCGTTTCAGTATTTTACATAGGAAACTATAACTGCCTTAGTTTTAGATTACATTAATTTGCTTTGCTTCTGAGAATATTCGTATTTGTTATAAATATATTTTTGTAATAACAATTTATTCAATATTATTTAACAAAGAGCAAATATGTACATGACAATAAGCTTAAAATGTGTTTTTATGAGAAATATGATACTTAATTATATTGCCCAATTATCATGTTCCTCATAGATATTTTCAAATTTTATAATTTGTTTATATTCGTTTAGTTCCTTTTTATTGTTATGAATGTAGGAAAATAAGTGGACCAATCCATTTGTAAATGTTTTAATTGAAACAAAAATCTCAAGTATATCATGGCTGATTCTTGACATTTTTGATGAATAAACATATTTTTGACGTTTTATTTATACATTTTATATTTACGCCAATGAAGTTGCCTTAAAATTAAATTACGAATGTAATAATTTTTGATGTTTTAAATTATACATGACATAATGAATGTAATTTATATAATTCTTATTTGAACAATAAAGGTTTTCTTTTTAGTTAAAGTGATGTTTTTATTGAGTAACCCTCGCTGTATTTATTACTTTATTTTATAATAAGGACACAACATTGTAACAAAACAAATAAAAAAAAAAACAAAAAAAAAAGTAAGTACGGTTAGACGTTTTCATCTGACCATGTTGTTCAAAATCAAATGTCTGTAATTTGGCCTCAAGAGGTTCTTTTACTAGTCATACATCAATTATATAATATTGCATTTTGACATGAAAATAATAAATTACATTCATTTACTAAAATAAATCGTCATCAATTAGATTACTCAGTACAAAGAAGAAGTAAAAATATTAGGTAATATGAGTAAGTCCACTTTTAAATGTTTTGTTTCGTTATTTGTTTGCTTTTTTTTTTCAATTTTTCCTGGAAATTTTACTTCAGCTTGTTTTGACAATAGAAACGCTAAAGACTATTTTTAACCATTGACGCATAGGAAGTACTAATAGAAATAGGTAACCATTTGAGTGTGACTTTAAAAATGCTTTACCATTGTTTTGCAGACAACATTTTCATCGAATTAACTTTTCGCAGAATTTTTTTCACAAAAACTCCTAGTTTTTTACCAAATCTATAGAGATCTTGACCGATTTCGACCGCAGCGGCTGTATATCCTGGTCAGGCATATTTATCCAGACTCATGGTGAGCCGTTTTGTTGTTCCGCCCTTAAGTGCGCTCTTGCGTGGCTTACGTACCCAATCTTGTTACTGAAGGTACGAGCACACTTTGGGCACGTCAACACCCCACCGACGTAATTGCCTACAATTACGTCTCCTAAGATGAACGCCGGTGGTTTGGTTTTCAACACTCCCGCTTTCTATCTAGGTCTTCACGACGTTCGGTTTCGAAGTCGTTCACCTGTTGGTGGATGAGCCGTCGCCACTCGGGACGTTGAGCAGCCTTCACCTCCGCCAGTGTGCAGACCTCAGATAAAGCCCGATTTGCAAAGCCAGACCTCTCTACCTTAATCCATCGCCACAGGGCTTTAAAAGTCTCGAGAGCCATTTTCCAGAAACAGTCCGTTGCGCAGGATATATTTGGTGCGTAAGCGCGCGCGCAAACGCAGACGCAGTCCCTCTCGTCCCAATTGCCCTTTACCCGATGGAACGGATAGCCGCTACGATCAGAGGGAAGTTGGGATGCAGTGTCTGGGCGTAGAAAACAAGACCCCTATTTACACCCTAGGCCTTCCACGATGCCATTGCTGTCTCGCCACCGAAGGTGGATTGCACAATACCAAATCTAAAGGGTTCCACACAATGACCTTTTAGCTGTTTTATTACTTTATTATTTATTGATTTATAAGCGGTAATAATAGTTTAATAACAATAACAAATAATTTAAAACTAACATAAATCTAAAACAGGCCTTTGGGACATTGTACCGAGGATGCTGGCGGCATTTCCTCGCTGTATCGCAATGTTGATACGTTGTGCGAGGTAGTCGCCAGCTCTTCGGTCACCAGTTGCGTCAGCCAGACGCTTCGCGATTTCAGTAAATAACTTGTGCGCGCTGGGACGCCAAGGACCAAAAGTGCCTAAAAAGTTAACGGTTTCTGTAAAAAAGTTTGTGTGAAATGAAAATTCGTTGTTTATCGATGCAGTTAAGAGGATGCCTTTTAAAAAATGTTTCAATACCGAATCCGGATATAGATTACACCCCATGTTTTTTTTTCAGATCAAGCAGTGATGTGTTAATTAGTCTGCCTGGCTTTACTCCTCGAGAACACAAGAGCCGGTCTCATCTTTAACAGCGAAGAGTAACCATGCAAGAAATAATTCTAATAGAAATAGAAAAAAAAACGGCCAAGTGCGTGTCCGATCTCGCACAATGAAGGTTTGCGTACCAACACCTACTACTCGTAGTCCATATTTAAAACCACTATCCAATACATTGAATGTAAAAAGGTCGTATCTCACGGCACTTGCGATCTTTTGTTTGGGCAAGACGTTTTTCAGCGGATACCCAAAAACCGCAGTGCTTATAGTCTCCGAGTAAATCGGCTGGGACATAGGGACGGACAGACTTGACGAAACTATAACGGTTCCGTTTTTACCATATTGGCTACGGAACCCTAAAACGGTCGAAATTAGGACAAAAATGCCGAAGTTATGTAGCAATAAATATCTATACACGAGACGAACACTAGTACCTCCTCATTTTTAAAGTCGGTAAAATCGGAGTTATTCTCTTGACTTCACTTTACTGTATGTAAATGTATAACTGCACGTTTTTATACTAATTTATGTATACAGTGTATTGTTTCTCAAATTATTGATTGTTATTTTTGTATTCAAACACAACTGACATTGTTATTGATACATCAAATTAAAAGAAATATGATAATATTTCATTTATAATCAAAGAAACAGTTATTGATGTCTCAAAAGTAACGTAATAAATATTATGATTCTCATAAAGCATATCGAATAGATAATAATATACATAATATAATATACATAGCACAAGTTTATTATGAATGTTGAATAAACGATCCGAATATAAAACTCAGGTGTTTTTATTATTGAGGGTTTAGTAATTAATACCTACATTGTTAGATACATTGTAGTGAAATTATAAACCCTAAAGAACATGATTTGATATATAAATATAATTCCATACAAATGAATTTAGCACCGAATGTACCGGGAACTGTTATATTATTTTGGTAAAAATATAATGTCATAAGGAAGACTCAGGCTGTATTTCCATCCTACAGTAGATAAGAGCAACATTCAACATTAAATTTAATTTGCTATTAAGTTCGTGCAATCAAAAATAACGCGTACTTTGAAACGCTGTTCTGCCCGGACTAGGAAACAATAGGATTGTTTTTCGGATATATGATTCTTGACTATATGACTGTGTTTCTGACAATAGCCGAAACATGATTACTTAAAAATTTCTCAATAGAAAAAAAATCCAAAGCTGTCTTTATTTTCCTTTTTTTACTCAGCCTACTAAAATAACTCATTATTGAACGACATAATTAAGTTAAAATGTTGATATTTTACCTCATCTAAACTCTGTAAGAGAAAATTTAATAATACTGCACAGAGTCAGATATTTATCGAGATTTGTCTGAAAAAAGCCATTCGAAGGGGAGTTGCATCGCGTTTTGTCGTGCACGAAAGACATAAGTGTGTCTCTTTCATGGGGGGCGTAGTTGACCGAATCGAGGCATCCACTTAAGGTACACATTAGTTAAGTACATACCTCTAAGTATTTGTTGTTACAAGCATGCAGGGAGGACTTAATTAGCTTAATAACAATTAACATAATTAGTAATCTTACCGTAGTGAATAATTAATTTACTATGTTATCAGTCATGGAAAGGAAATAGTGTGAAGCTCATCTTAGAGTGGAAGAGACATAGTTACAGTTCCATCTCTGAATAAATTTGCACACAGAAGAATCACTGTCTAACAAAACCGCCAGCTAGAAAAACCGTCTGATGTCGTGAGCAGTGTTACTGCCAACCTGACTTATCTGCTCGGAGGTGCACGAAAGCCAAGTTTTACAGAAGCGGCAAGTGTTATGTGTAAAATAAAATTATGCTATCAAAATTCATAAATTATTCAGTGGTGAGCAACCGCTTACCATCAGGCGGGCCCTGCGCTTGTTTGCCACAGAAGCCCTATTTAAAAAGAATGAAAATGCTGTTGAACTATTTTGGAGTAGGGGAGCTACGTGAGTTGACATTAGAGATGAAAATATGCATATCTCTGATAGAGATTACGGTGGTAATATCGTATAGAGCGAGAAAAAAGGCTACGAAAGCAATGGTGAGTTGCAAATTAATATTATACTCGCATAATCTTGATTATCATTCTTAAGAAGGCCAAAGTGGTTGTCATTACAATACAATAGGTACAGGTCATTCACGGGCGTTTCAAGCGCCGTCAGTCTAGTTCTAAATATTCAAGTAATGGGCTACCTCAAGATTATGTTTTGATGCAACGATATACTGTGCGTACGTAGAAGTTGTCAGAATTAATCGAGTTTTAATATTTATTTCTTCAATTTTAAGAACTAGGGACTGACGGCGGTTGAAACGCCCTTTGGAATAACCCACAAATACTCTTTTTTTTTAACCTGGCTGTGGCTTTATAGGCCGGGCCCAATAAAGCAATAGGAATGCGCGGTTGGAGAGTAGCCTGAGGAAAATCCAGGGGAAAACCTCCGACACAACCACGCGTGTGGTTTGGAACACTGGAATACTCTAAGAGTTTGCGCTCCAGTGAGATTGGTTGAACGATTTCAACCGAGTCTGAGGTGTGAGTGGAATCGAGCTACTAAGAGTTTTGTCGCTGGTTCAGCAAACCTAGCCTAGAAGAGTCCAGCAAGAAACTCAGCTAGGCCCGACCTGGGCAAATATACCTTGACCACCAGCTCCTTAAGCAGGGTCACTACCAGGGGCAAGAAACTTAAAAAAAAGACCAATTTCGCGTAGAAACTGCTGCCACTTATTATTGCGTTTGATATCGATTATTTTGTGTAATCCATCTCAAACAGGTATCGTTTTCATTTATCCCAATCACAACACAATGAATCAATCTACAAAATTAATTTCGTGAAAAGAAACGTACTTATCTGACATATATTATCATACTCTTTGGTAATGGCGGCGTTTCTGTTACTTCGGACTTTCGGACGCACCCACCTAGGGTTCCGTACAAATTACATACGCATATCGCATATCGTTGCTCAACGTCGTCGATGACTGATTACGTACTTTAAATAAAGACTATACTTTTTAAGATTTAGTTACAAATATTAGTTACATAAATATAGTTTTCAGATTTTTCCCTGTACTCGTATTCGACGATATTGCTTGCCAAATTTAATTATTCTAGGTCAACGGAAAATACCCTATAAATTTGGATTACCTTCAGAGGGTCGAAATATACTTTCTTTGCCGCATAAACAGCCGTATCTTTTTTTACGTTAACTTAGAAGTTTTATTTTTTCACAGCTTCAAGGGACTGTATGGTTTTAATTTCAACTCGATACCTCCACGCGTTCCCGAGATATAGGGTCTTGACAGACAGACAGACAGACGGACAGCATAGTGTTCTTATAAGGATTCCGTTTTTTCCTTTTGAAATATAGGACCCTAAAAATGAAATGATTTATCAAAATATTGGTGTTTGTTAGTAAATTTACGTAATAATAAACATTTAACACCAAATTTTAAGTTAAAAAATCTATAAAAAATCTAATAGGAAGTAAAAAAATCCTTATTCGTAACAAAATTTTGTAACAAGAGTTGATATTAGTGGCTTGTCATTCGTTTGTTTTACAATATTTTTTTAAACAAAAAATAAAGAATGTATCTACTCAACAAGCTCTAAAGGACGGTACCACGCTCTATGGGATAGGGCAAATTTATTAATTCGCGCTCCCCTTTAGCTGTATGGGAGTCCCCCGTTACCAGATTTATTTTTTGACAATTTTATATGGCTTTGGGGCAACAAGATGGTTATACTTTTAAAAAACAAACAGTGAACTACAGCTCTAACCGACAGACAACCACGTGATTGACAAGGCTCCGTATGGACCCTTCGGGTACGAAACAAAAAAGGAATTTTTTGACAAAAATGTTTTAATTTAAACTAGTTCACTGTTTGATTTGTAGTTATAATAATTGGGTACCTATACGTTCATTTGTTTTTGTTACTTCATATGTCTACTAGCGATAGCCAGAATGAGTTGTTTGTTACTTATAATAATACCTAATCAGAATAGTTCTATAAAGTTTCCTAAACGGTAAATAAAAAACTTCATGATAATAAGTTCATATGTCACACAAATATTTTAGTTTCTTAAGGCCGTGTTCGTGATAAAGTGTTTATTCTGTCGTGTTTTGCCGGTCCGGTAAGTTGTCCATGACAAACTTGTCAGATTATTTACTGCATTCATGTTATAATAGATAAGTTTAGGTCTAAAAGCTAGGATTTTTTAAACGGTTTCTTTCCGAACAGCTGCCTCCATACGATTAAAAGAATATACACCAGAATTACCTCCAGTCGCATAGCCCTCTCCATTGACCTCTGGGTGACTTTGAGCAAAGATAAGGTACCTATCATCAATTTTCGTTGCTTAACGACAGTTTAAAAAGGCTCAACTATTTAAGCTATTTTCTGTATTAATTAACACGTATCTTGACATTTTCTTTTCGGTACTATTTGGTGCAGGACTAAACCAGCTATTATGAGTATGAGTATGAAAGTGTTCGGAACCTTGCAGAATGATCCAGTCTAATCCAGTTGATATGTCGTACATATCAACTGGATTAGACTGGATCATTCTCATTCCAAAATTCAACATTTTCTTAATTTGCTATTACTGGGCCCGGATTGTTAACAACTCTTGATTATTTTTGACTTTAACTATTTTAAAAGTTACGGTTAGGCTAGGTTACCCAGGTACCTATTGAGTAAAGTTAGAGTCAAGAAAAAGTTTAAATTGCACTCTGATTTCTTTGACTTTCACTTGACGTTCGGGCCGATAAGGACATCAATTAATTTTAACTCACCGGACTATTGCCGCCTGGTATACATAAATTATTCATGTAGTTTAGGGATTTTTAAGAAATATTATTTCTAACATTACTTCATATCCACAAATTTCAAGCTGAAAACTGAATCTTTTTCCATTTAAATTTTGATACACAATAAATGTAAAAAATGGCTCCGTTACTATCTAAATTTTTTATAATCATAGCATACTTAATCATTTTTTTGGAGTTAATTGTTTTGTAAGATAAGATAAGATAGTCTTTCCATAACAATTTTAGAATGGTGTCGAAACGGTATTAATATAATTCACAATAAGTATTCAAAATATTCAAATGTCACAATTTTAAACTTAACTAAGATAAAAGAGAAACAATAAAATGTCGTTCAGCTAACACTAGACAAATTTCTAGAACAATATTTCCTATTATTATTTTACTGAATTTTAATGTCAGTTCTATTGCCTACATAACGCGACGTAACACGTTCGCGATAGCTGGGTACATGATATATATTTAAATTAATTTCACAAGTACATCTACACGTACACCTCCCTATCGTAAATACAGTCAGCCTGAAAAGTGCTCTGCCACTTTTGAACATTTTAGGATAAATGCCTGTAGACCTCGCGAGTGATATTCTCTACGTTTTCGACCTCCATAGCTAAGAAACTACCATAGCCTAATTTTGCAAGCTCGCCACCACTATGGTTAACATCCTAAAAAAGTTCAATGGGACATAGTCCATCTCACCTATCACATATCCCACATATTCCTCACCACACATATTTCACTCATCATTCATTGACGCATAGTATCGCCAAATACTTCAGCAATATTCATTTAAACAGTTTTTGAGAATTCAGCCGCCCGTACCCTTCAAGGGGGCTGAAATCAAATCAACACAGTATACAAAAAAAACCTCCATAGCTCCGACATTTAGTACTCTGAAGTGATAAAAAATTCCTATATTATAATTATTGAACTTGCTTATAAAATTTCATCGGTTGAGAACTGTAGAGGAGAACAGCAGGGCATTAAAAATAATCCCGTGCTGAAAGTAAACGCTTCGCTCCGACAATAATAGAGTCGAAAAGTGGTAAACGACGTTAAAGAGTAATTAATATCAAAATGAAACATTCTGCAAATAGGCCACAAGAGCACTTTGACATATCAAACACTAGTTAACAATAAAAAAAACTTACAATTAATGTTGTCTAAACTACATCAAACAAAATCAAATATCATTAAAAGAAAAGTAAAAGTATTGTACCTAATAAAGGAAAACCCTTTCATTTTCAGGACAAAAAATGAGAATCCTGCCATTCTTCTGTCTTCTCCTTGGGTGCTGCTTCGCCGCGCCCAAATCAGCAAATACTGAGAACGTCGTAATCACCGACCTATTCATCAAAAACTCCGACGTTATATACACCGGCAAACATGATATTATCAAAATATTCGCCCCCTTCGAGCAGTTCCCTTATATGAAGTATGACATGTCCTCAGACTGGGTAGATGTCACCGATAACAGCGATAGTGAAGAAAAAGATGAGCCATGCCTAATATACACAGTGTTCTTTGTTGAAGCTGATGTCAACAATGGAGAAAAAACAGATCAAGGACTCTATGTACGAAAGGACGGCAAAGTTACTAAATTACTCGACAACGGCAGAGATGCTGTGGCTAACCGCGAAAATGTAGTTTACTTCGGAGCTGCCAATGGCATTTACAAGTACAACGACGCTGCTAATACTGCTGAGAAACATGGAGAAGTCAGTGACAACATCATCCAACTAGCGTTTTATAATGCAACTAATACTATTTACTATGTAACTGCAAATCATGAAGTATACAAGCTTAACACTGACGCTACCTCTAGCGTTAAAGTATCTGCTGCTAAAGATGTACAAGCTTTAGTCTTCGGTTATGAAGGAAAAATGTATTACTATGATTCTAAAAAGGATGTATATGTGTTGGATGAAGTAAATAACAAAGAACCTGTTAAAATCACAGGTTTGCCGGCGAACGCAGGCAAAATCGTTCTGATTTCACCCGTATTAGGTATGGATAAAGGCTCGATTTTGCTTGTAGATAAAGTCGCATATTTTATCAAGCCAGATGGCACAGCTAGCAAAAGTAATATCGAACTGGAATTGGAAGCAACGGCCTACGAGACGAAACCGACTTTCATCCAATATCTAGCTAAAGATAAGAAACTGTATGAATTAGATGTTGTTGCGATTTTGAAGAGCAACATAGATAAGTTACCGGAACCACTACAGCAGTCTGTTGCAATGTTCCCAACTCATAAGAACTGTAAAAAAACATCCACGTAATTAAAAAAAGTCGAGAACCATATTAAACAGATTACATAACTATATCTGTCCTTTTATTTTCATATAATACAAAGTGTAAGTAATATCCGACCGAAAACATATACCTAGGTAGGTATCCTAGTTTTAGACCATTTTCCTGAACTAAAAAAAAGGTCAACAGGGTTGGGTTAAAATTATCATACACGATACTCGTCACAATTCTGACCCCATTAATTCTGAAAAACTTAATCTATACTTATAAAAGAAGAAGTCCTCACTGACTGACTGACTCTTCAACGCACAGCCGGAACTGCTAACTCTAGAGACTCTTGCACAGTCGATTACATTTTATGACGTAGGCTAGGGATAAGAAAGCATTTTACGAAATTCATCCCCTAAAGGGGTAAAACAAGGGGTGACAATTTGTATGAAAACACGTATTTACTGAAGTGAGAGATTTGAAACTTTGTACTTAGACTCTCTGTTTAAATACAACAAAACATATTACAGCGTTTTTCGAAATTGCTCCGAATTTCGAATTTACCCCTACAGAGGTAAAAAGGGGGTTCAAACTTAGTACGGCGAGCAAATTTTTTCTGAAGTGAAAGATTTGAAACTAATAAATACTTAATAAATATCTTTGGACAATCTTACACAAATCAACCTATTAACAAACTAAGCAAAGCTTGTACTATGGGTACCAAGTGACGATATACATAAATAGATACTTAAATACATAGAAAACATCCAAGACTCAAGAACATACTCGTGTTCATCACACAAATACATGCCCTGACCGGGATTCGAACCCGGAACCTCCAGCTTCGAAGGCAGGGTCACTACCAACTAGGCTAAAGCGGTCGTCAAACTTCGTAAATATACTCTCTGTTTAAATACAACAAAACGTATCTCAGGGTTTTTCGACATTGCTTCCGTTATTCTTCAAAATTGATATGGGTGTCATTATGGAAATGACATTACGAAAATGACATGCATTTTCAAATCCAAGATGGCGGACATTTATTTTTCTTAAAAATCGATATGGGTGTCATCTTTGTGGATCCTCGGGGCGCCTATTACGAAAATGACATCCATTTTCAAATCCAAGATGGCGAACATTTATTTTTTCTTTTGAGTAATTTTTCACAAAAGAGCATCGGACGACTGGCAGAAAAAATAGACCTCATTTATGTATTTGTTACCATCTAAAATCTACGCGCACAAAAGTCGCGGGCGGCCCCTAGTAGTGGATAAAGTAAAGGTACGCCTCCCTTAAGGCGTTTGTATAAATTAAGGAATGATTGAGGAATTTCGGGCCGAATGGCGGTTGCACCTATAGCTCAGTTGCCTAGAGCGACTGACCGCGAGTGCCGGGAGGTCGCAGGTTCAAATCCTGCTCGGTGCCTAAATTTTTCAATTTTTTCCTTTATTTCTAAATTTTTAGTTTACGTTAGCAGCGGTACTGCTTAATACAAAATTAATGAAAATTAAGATTTTTAGTTAAATTGCAGTTGATATCATTGGATTGTTAACTATTCAGCAATTAAATAATTATAGGTATCACAAAGCTAACACCCAAACATGTTCGAATACTTCATCCACACTGTAGAAACACCCTCTCAATAAAATCAATTTTAATTTCTGTTTATAAGTACTGTATTTTGAAAAGGTTTTTAATTCTTGTGTTAATCTATTAAATATTTTGACAGCTTGATTTCTCATGCAGTACTCCTCTACTTTTAATTTGGGACGAAACATTATTTTCATATTTTTGGTACGCGTGAGTACACGCACGTCTTGTTCTTCTGGCGTCTCATATTTTATTTTATGTTTAATAAGCTCAGTGAGAAGCACTTGTATGTATAAGCTAGGTACTGTAAGAACACCCAGTTTCTGAAAGTAATCCCTACAGAATACCTGTGACCGATAGAATCAAAGATATATAGCCGCCTCTTTCTAATCGCACGATTTGGACTCTGTTGTACTGACCAGGCTGGTGTCGCCCTCTGGCGGCCAATGGTCGTGACTCCAGACCGAGCGACTTATTCTGTCAAAGGTGGCAACATTGTTCCCTACGTTTTTTCTCTGCTTGCGTTCGTTGTTAACCTCTAAGCACAACTCCTTTTCCTAGTTAACGTTCAATTAATGAAAATATACATGTTTACGGCGAACAAAGTGTTTTCATTGTTCGCCCGGTCCGCTGTCCTCAATATTGGTCCATTCGAGTCGGATACGGACCTCGCGTGTGAAAATATATGTATGTTTTGTTAACGTGTTATGGTAGTGACGCGTAGTATGATGAACACTGGCCAAGAAGAAGCGTCCCAAAGGGCAACCGGGGATGTCGAGGCGCCGCGGGAGGGCCAGGAGACGCCGCCTATAGTGTCCGACACGGAGTCGACACCGATTCGAATCCCAGAGCCGTCTCCGACATTGCCGGCGCCCCGGCCTCTACCGCCGACACACCCGGCGCCCCGCGCCCTGTCGCCGACACACCCGGCGCCCCGCGCCCTGTCGCCGATACACCCGGGGCCCCGCGCCCAGTCGCCGACACATAGGAAGAAGGCGCTGGCACAGGCGAGGTTAGCGCTCGCCGAGGCCAGACTCGCCGTCTTGGAGGCGGAGTATTTCAACGACGAATTGGACGCATCTCTCGTGCAATCCAACCAAAACAGTTACCGCGGCGTGCCAGGGACGCACGCGCTAGGTAACCACAGCGCACCACATCAATGTGCGCAGCCGCAGGCGATAGAAGCGCGGCCCGAGACACTGCTTGCTGCCGGCGGGGCGGAGGCTGCGTTAGCGCGCGCCCCTGTCAGCCATGTGCCATCGCACGGCGCGCCGCCGCCAGCCCCACCGGGGCGTGGCGACCGGGACGACGCCGGACAGACACTGAAAGACCTCGCATCAGCTCTGCTAGAGGTAGCTCGCGGGGGTCGCCCCGCTGCAAACAGGTACTACTTTGACTTACCCAATTTCAATGGTGCGGTTAGTGAATGGTTGCACTTCAAGTCAGCCTACGAAGAGTCAGCCTCCACATTCTCACCTACAGAAAACCTGGCAAGGCTGCGAAAGAGCCTCAAGGGCCCGGCAATGGAGGCAGTTAGGTGTCTATTCTTAGGAGCTACTCCGGAGGTTATTATGAATAAATTGGAGTGTCGGTTTGGACGGCCAAATGCTCTCATTGTCCATGAATTAGAAAAATTAAAACATTTACCTAAACTAACCGACACGCCTAGTGATGTTTGCACATTTGCATCAAGAGTAGGGAATGTTATTGCCACAGTCCAGGCGTTGCATAAGCCTGAATTCCTCCATAGTCCGGAGATGATAAACGCGGTCACAGATAAATTTACCTCCATAGTCCGCCATAGGTGGTATGAATACGAATTTAAGGATTCAAGTAGTGAGCCGGGCCTAGTAGTATTGGGAAGATTCCTAGATAGTGAGGCAGAAATAAATGCCCGGCATGCTAAAGCAGTAGTGGAGGAACCTCAACGTCGGGCCTCTGACAAATCATACAGAAACTTTAATATGATGAAAGCAACATGCAGAGTATGTGGCGGTACTTGTACCTCCGCATCACTCTGCACCAAGTTTAAAAATATGTCAATTTCGGAACGGTGGGATGCTGCCCGCTCTAATAAATTGTGTTACAGGTGTCTACAAAGGAGAGCATGGAAGCACAGGTGCAAAACCAAGCAGTGTGAAGTGGAAGGCTGCGAGTACTTCCACCACATGCTTCTGCATGGTGACGGCGGAGGGCCGCGACAACAAGCCGAGGGCGGAGGCGCGCACACTCGGGGCGAAATCGGCGCGCACTCGCGCGCAGTGGATGACTACCTCATGTCAGCTGAGGCTAGCGCGCATGATACACCCCAGCCAGAAGACGCACCACGCCAGAACGTGGCATCCCAGCCGAACGTCACGCCGTGCTGTCATCGTGTCACCAACTCCGTGGTCACCTCAACGTCGACTCCGCGGACACGCACTCTACTAAAAGTCATACCGGTGGTATTGTCAGGACCTGAGGGTGAGATAAACACCTTTGCCTTATTAGATGATGGGTCCACGGTTACTCTAATGATGGAGGAGACCGCACAACGTGTTGGAGCGAGCGGCCCTACTGATCCGTTCTACATAGAGGCCGTAGCGGGTACTCGTATTGATGTTAGCAGCTCACGACGTGTGACAATCAACATCCGTGGCAAGTATGCAAGTAAAAATATTATGATTAGGGCGCGTACTATAGACCACCTGGACATATCGGCACAATCAGTCCCAATGGAGGCGATTTCTGGATGTGACCACCTGACACCTATAACCGAACAACTGGTTTATGATGTAGGAGTGCCAACTATCCTGATAGGCCAGGATAATTGGTCCCTACTTCTGACGTCGGAGGTACTGCAGGGGAGCCGGAGCCAACCAGTGGCGTCTCGCACTCCTCTGGGCTGGGTCCTCCATGGCCAGACCTGTCATCAAATGCGTGGCCTGCTTTGGGCACATACAGAAAGGTGCAGCCATGTTAACCATTCCCTCGACCAACTCATACAAGAGCATTTTAGTTTGGAGTCGCTGGGAGTGGAGCCACGACGACCCAAAGGCGATCCAGAGACTCGAGCTCTACAAATACTGAAGGAAACTACACGCGCGTTGCCTGAAGGGGGCTATGAGACCGGCTTGTTATGGAAGATGAAAGGTAAGCCGTTCCCCGATAGTTACGCCTCCGCGCTAAGTCGTCTCGAGGGTGTAGAGAAACGGCTGAACAAAGACCCTGTTTTAAAACAAAAATATCATGATCAAATTCAGTCACTGGTAAATAATGGTTATGCTGAGTTGGCAACCACAGCGCCACCTAGTGGCCGCTCATGGTACCTTCCCCACTTTCCGGTTTTAAGTCCTGCAAAACCTGGGAAGGTGCGCATTGTACACGATGCAGCTGCTCGCACACACGGGGTGTGCCTCAATGATTACTTACTAACAGGGCCAGATTTACTAAAACCCCTATTAGGAGTCTTGATGCGCTTTAGACAAAACAGAGTTGCGGTTGTAGCTGACATAAAAGATATGTTTTTACGCATTACAGTTAGGGAAGAAGACCGAGACGCATTGCGTTTTTTGTGGCGAGAGGAACCCCCCGCGCAACAAGGTGGAACTAGGATTAGTTCCACCCCCACCATATACAGAATGCGCTCGGTATTGTTTGGGGCAACATCCTCCCCTAGCACTGCAATATATGTAAAGGATCATAACGCGCGCGAACATCAGTCCCAGTATCCTGAGGCGTTTGATTCCATAGTTAGACATCATTACATGGATGATTTTTTACAGAGCTTTGCTGATGCTGAGGAGGCGAACAGAGTGTCGCGCGCCGTGGATGCAGTGCATCGGAGAGGCAACTTTGTGCTGCAGAAGTGGACGTCCAATGAGCCCGCCGCAACGGCCGGCCTCGCCAGCGAACCCGCGGCACCCGACGTCAGCTTGGACAAAGCTGAGAAGGTGTTGGGCCTCATGTGGCGGCCGGCGGACGACACCCTCGGCTTCAATTTCAGGGAGAACCCCTTTGATTTATATTTAAAAATAACAAAGCGCCAGTTACTCAAGACTGCAATGTCCCTATATGACCCACTCGGCCTTGTGACGCCCGTCACAGCGCAAGCAAAACGATTACTGCAAGATACGTGGCGGCATAAGGTTGGGTGGGACGAGTACTTGCCCAAGAATTTGGAACATAAATGGCATGAATGGTGTATTGCGCTACAAAATCTCACCAATCTTCGGATACCTCGTTGCTATGGAGGTTGTGGCGACGCGATATCCTTAGATTTACATGTTTTCGTTGACGCCAGTGAGTCGAGTTATGCCGCGACTGCCTACTGGCGGTCCTTGGATAAAAGTGGAAATGTCAGAATATCACTGGCGGCGGCGAAGGGACGCGCGGCGCCCTTGTCAGTCTCAACTATACCTAGACTTGAATTGCAGGCTGCGGTCTTGGGCGGGCGACTGGCGCAGACGGTGGAAGAGGAACACGATCGGCGCGCCAACCGCCGGGTCTTCTGGTCAGACTCGCGCACCGTGCTCGCCTGGCTGCGCGCGGACGCGCGCTCCTTCAAACCATTCGTCGCGCACCGAGTGGCGGAACTGGAGGAAACCACCGCCGGCGCAGAATGGCGCTGGGTACCTACTGCTCACAATGTCGCCGATGACGCTACCCGCGACGTGTCGCCGGACTTCTCCCCGAGCCACCGCTGGTTCTGCGGCCCACCGTTTTTGTACGATGACGAAGAGACATGGCCGCGGGAACACGAACCGCTCACGTCTACCAACACGGGCGAAGAGCGCGTCACCGCTACGGTGGCTACGACCGGGCCCCGCCTAGCCGAGGCTTTACCTGAGGCAGCGCGATTCTCATCATGGTTGCGACTCATCCGCACTACGGCACGCGTGCTCCAGTTCATAGATAGATGTCGAGCCCACACCACAGCCGCCACGAGGAAGCGCACCCGGCGTAATGACACTGAGGATCCCACATGGTCGGCTACGCGACCTAATGCCGCACACACACGCCCCGGCCCATCGACGCGCGCCCGCCTTATCCTCACGCCGCCAGTGCACGTCCCGCTCGCGGCACAGTACACGCGTCGCTCCGAGCTTCTTTGGGTACGCGCGACGCAAGAAGAATGCTTCACAGACGAACTTCGTGACGTCACCGGCGGGAGAGCAGTGGCTGCCAGTAGCCGCCTCCGACAACTCTCACTAGTCATTGATGAACATGGCGTACTGAGGTTACGCTCCCGCATCGCCTCGGCGGCAGATATCACCGAAGAAGCTCGTTCACCGGCCGTAGTGGATGGTAACCATTACTACTGTCGCTTATACATAGACTGGATTCATCGAAAATTACATCACAGTGGAGTCGAGTGTGTTGTAAATGAGGTCAGACAGCACTACTGGATTTTACGCCTCCGACCAACCGTCCGTGGGGTCATCAAGCGGTGCCAGCCCTGCCGCCTACGTCGCGCGGTACCATCAGAGCCGCTCACAGGTGACCTGCCGCCATGTCGAGTCGCCCATCACCAGCGTCCATTTTCACACACTGGTTTGGACTACTTTGGACACCTATCGGTGACAGTAGCGCGACACCATGAGAAGCGTTATGTTGCATTGTTCACATGTCTAACAACGCGCGCAGTGCATTTGGAAATCGCTGCCTCGCTGTCTACCGATGCCGTCGTGTTAGCCCTGCGCCGCATGATAGCTCGCCGCGGCTGTCCCGAGACCATTTGGAGCGACAATGGCACGAACTTCCATGGGGCCGACGCCGAGCTTCGTAAAGCTGCCATTTCGTCACTGCAGAACGAGGCCGATAGAAAAGGCATTGAATGGCACTTTATATGCCCGCGCGCGCCATTTATGGGCGGTGCGTGGGAGCGACTGGTACGCTCAGTGAAGATCGCTCTAACCGCCACGCTGAAGGAGCGTCACCCACACGAAGATGTTCTGCACACCCTGCTTACCGAGATAGAGCACACTATTAATTCACGCCCGCTGTCCCACGTGTCAGTCGCATCGGAGGACGACGAAGCATTAACGCCAAATCACTTTCTTCTGGGCGGGCCGTCTAAAGTGCCATTACCAGGAACATTCACGAAGGTGGATGAGCTGGGGCGTTCACACTGGCGAGCATCGCAGCGGCTGGCGGACGTATTCTGGCAGAGATGGGTGCGAGAGGTGCTGCCCGAACTTCAAAACCGGCGGGAGCCACACGGCCGCGGTCAGCCAGTAAAAGAGGGCGATGTGGTGGTCATAGTGGACTCAAACCTACCGAGAAACGTCTGGCCGAAGGGCAGAGTGGAGCGCGTGTTCCCGGGTGCTGATGGGGTCGTAAGGGTCGTCGATGTTAAAACAAGTACTGGAATAATGCGCCGTGCGACCAAACTGCTTATAATCTTACCTGTAGACTCATATACTGATGTATAAATGTTTACCAAAGCTAGTTTAACTAGAATTTGATGTAACGATATTATAATTGATGTTTTATAGATACCGATCTCATTGTCATAACTATGATAGTCATGCTATAGTACTGTGTGTAGAACTTGTAAACCTTTAAACCTGTATGTGCCATGTATAGTTAATAAGTTAGGTTTGACCCTTCCACCGCCAGTGTAGAGCCTACATAAAGACATACGAGTTACAAATTTAGAATAGCCTAAGCAGGCACGCAGTGGGGTGGACGGATTAAATTGTATTGTGATAAATCTACTTGTTTAGTTGTAGTCTCGTTATAGTGATTTAGTGTTTCACTTTGTTGTAATGTTTATATCGGTCACTACACTAGTTTACATTTTACTCACTTCATGAGTACGGCGGGAGAAATGTGACCGATAGAATCAAAGATATATAGCCGCCTCTTTCTAATCGCACGATTTGGACTCTGTTGTACTGACCAGGCTGGTGTCGCCCTCTGGCGGCCAATGGTCGTGACTCCAGACCGAGCGACTTATTCTGTCAAAGGTGGCAACATTGTTCCCTACGTTTTTTCTCTGCTTGCGTTCGTTGTTAACCTCTAAGCACAACTCCTTTTCCTAGTTAACGTTCAATTAATGAAAATATACATGTTTACGGCGAACAAAGTGTTTTCATTGTTCGCCCGGTCCGCTGTCCTCAATAATACCCACTGTGGAATACGAAACATAATTCTAATGGCTCTCTTTTGCGCAACTAGAGCTCTATTTATATTGTACTTAAAACTGTTTCTCCAGAACATAATACTATAGCGTAGTTTGGATTCGATAAGTGCATGATAGACAACTTTTAGCTGATTTATATCTATTTGGTCTCTAAGACTTCTTAAAGCGTAACATGCTGAATTAATATTAATACCGTTCTCAACAGCATTTAACTCTTGTACCCAGTTCAGTTTAGAATAAACACGTATGCCAAGAAATTTCACACTATCAACTAACTCTATAGATTTGACGACCGGTTTAGCCTAGTGGGTAGTGCACCTGCCTGTGAAGCTGACGGTCCTGGGTTCGAATCCCGGTCAGGGTAAATATTTGTGTGATGAGCATGAATATCTGTTCCTGAGTCTTGGATGTTTTCTATGTATTTAAGTATTTATATCTATTAAATATATCGTCGTCTAGTACCCATAACACAAGCCTTCTTGAGCTTACTGTGGGACTAGTTCGATTTTTGTAAGATTGTCCTCAAATATTTATTTATTTATTTATAGATGTACTTTTTTGTATTTGGTTGAAAGAGCACTATTTGTGTTTTATCAGTGTTAAGCCGTAAATTATTAAAAGTGAACCATCTAAAAAATACCGATAATACTTGTTTAAGTTCTTCATTTAGTTTTACCATTTGATCGGCATTAATTATTTTATCGCATTCGTGTCATCAGCAAACATAATTAGGCTACAATTTGGAACTTGATTACAAATTAAATTAATAAATAAGGTCATTTGTAAATATAATGAAGAGTACAGGACCTAAAATTGAGCCCTGCGGCACACCTCTTCCTACCTTCATCAGTCCAGATTTAATAGATTTCTCACTATCGTGATCTATCTCTTTGATCTCTACGTATTGGTTACGATTTTGCAGATAATTACGTAGGTGAGCGTATGGTTTACCCTTAATGCCATAGAATTCTAGCTTTCTTAAGAGAATTGCATGGTCTACCGTATCGAAAGCAGAACTAAGATCTAAAAATAAGCCTATTACTCTCTTCCTGTTGTGGATATTTAAAATTATGTCATTAATCAAAGCGGCTATTGCATCTATGGTGCCTATATTTTTTTGAAAGCCAAATTGTCGTGGGTTGATAATACTATTGTCTTGGAGATGTTTTAAAAGCCGGAATTTTATGAGTTTCCCTTGAGAGTGTCGAAATATACGTTTCTTGCTGCATAAACGGTCGTATCTTTTTTATATGTTAACTTTGATATTTGGTTTTTCACGGCTTCAAGGAACTGCAGACCTGAGTATAAGGTTTCAATTTCAACTCCATACCTCCAAGGGTTCCCGAGAGAAAGGGTCTTGACAGACAGACAGACGGACAACAAAATGAACTTATAAGGGTTCCTTTTTTGTCCTTTTGATGTACGGAACCCTAAAAACATACAAAGGTGATTAAATTACAAACTTAGTTTAGTACTTAGTGGGCCTATTGCATAATGAATATACAAGCTGTAGTCTCTTTTAACCCCTTTCATCCCAAAGAGACCCTGATCCGCTTGTATTAGTTATGCAATATGCCCATGGTTACATGCATACTAATATTATAAATGTGGAAGAGTGTCTGTCTGTCTATCTTTGTCTCTCTGTCTGTCTGTTAACTCTTCACGCGTAAACCGCGGAACCAATTTAGATTAAATTTGGTATGGAGATTGTTTGGGCCCCGGTAAAGGATATAGGATACTTTTTATCCCGGAAATCAGCCCTTAAGGGGGTAGAATGGAAGGGCGATAACTAGGTAAGCACCTGATGTAGATACCTACAAAAATAGCAATTCAATTCTACTGCGATGAACGAGTTCTACGCAGACCAAGTCGCGGGCAAAAGCTAGTTTTTCAATTAGCGCCTATTGCCAAGAACGTATATGAGGGGGTTTAGGGGATTTAAACCCCCCTTAGGAGTCGATGGTCCACTTGTCATTCCTAGAGCCAGAAAAAATATTAGTGCCATCCCGAATTTTTTCCCATAACAAGAAAGTTGTTATAATACTAACTAACCACGTGGCCAGTATCAACGGCAACTGTTGTAGAAGTCATAAACTATGCGATTTTCGTCAGCAAAATATATAAAATTCGTTATTTTATTTTATTAATTTCAAACAATTTAAACAAAACCGCAGCTCTATATGCCTAGCTATGGCCCTTCCAAAATGGTCCAATTAACGTCCTCGTGATGCGTAGCGAAGCCAAGTCTTTCCAAGTTACAAATTTGGATAAAAACTACTCTAATGGGTCCACACTAAAAAACCGGCCAAGTGCGTGACGGATTTTGCACATTTACGGTTCCATACGTACCAAATTATCATTCTATTGGTATTCGTCGGTAAAATATACGTAATAATAAACATCATCACCAAACTCGAACTTCGAATTATACCCAAACGTATGAAGTATTTTCTGCACTTGCATCATTTTGTTCAAAAAATTTCGCTCGCGTTTTCATCTAGATGTGTTATGACTTTATGAAACCAAACGTATGAAATATTTTCTGCACTTGCATTATAATGTTCGAAACATTTCGAGCTCGCTGCGCTCGCGTTCTCACCACCACCATATGCGATGACTTTATAACCCGTAAGGGGCCCCCCTTACAGTTTCTGTATCTACGTGCTTGCCTATTGCCCACCTATTCTACATATCCCTACTACGATATCACCCCCAGTGGGGACATATGGAATATATTTCCTTTTATTTCACCCCCCTGTATCCATGCCTGTACTTTGAGTTTGCACGTGCGTTCTGACGCAACCCTCATGCCTCGTGTTTTCGTGTTTTTGTTTGGTACGAATAATAAATAATTTCCCCAGTCGAGAAATCCCCGTTACATCATCAGTTAGATAAACAAGATCAAGTGTCAACCGATATATGCAGTGATATAGTTATAAAAAGCAAGCCTGCCAGTTTGCACCACATTGCTACAACAATCTCTCACCGGACTGGTATTACTGGTAAGTCCGTTAATTACATATTATCCTTTTTTTAATGCATTACTAAAATAAAATTATTATTAAAATAAAATAAATGTATTACTATTAACTATAAACGCAGTATTTGACGACCTAAACAGCAATTGTCTTAAATCCCATGCAACGGTTGGTTCAAAAACCTAGTAGTAATGTAACGGAGAAAATTCCCCAAACGATAAATATTGTTGGCAAGACTGAAAAAACACACAGACAGGTGCAGAAAGTTTAAATAGTAATGTGCCATTTTTTTTAAACACATCCCAATTACCTACTTCGGGTATTAGCTAAAACTAAAATATTAATCCATTTAATAATTCAAAAAATATATTAAGCACTAATTTCTCATCAAGGTGGGTTGTCCCCAACTTGGTTTTATTTGCAAAATACCTCCTAAGTCGAAAACTATGTTTAATTATATAAATATTTTAGCTTCATTTTACCACCACATAAATAGGAAGCAATAAGGCTTCTTTTACCTAACCCTTTGATTATATGAGAATACTAGCGACCCGCCCCGGCTTCGCACGGGTGCACTATTTAATGGATGTTATTATACGTATAAACCTTCCTCTTCAATCACTCTATCTATTTAAAAAAACCGCATCAAAATCCGTTGCGTAGTTTAAAGATTTAAGGATACATAGGGATATAGGGACAGAGAAAGCGGCTTTGTTTTATACTATGTAGTGATATTTGTCCCGAGAAACTTTTTCATTGCCACGCTTGTCAACGATTTATTTGCTAAGTTTTATTCGGTAAGACCCTGCGCACTTCGAGAATCAATTATTACGATGAAACACGTTTGATGTAGTATTCCGTTTGCCTGCTATACATCTGTATACCTATGTCATTGCCGTGATACGGGGACAAAAAAAATATTATTCCGGAGTTAGCTATATTTTTTTTATTTTTTTCTCTATTTCGAATTAAATTAATATGTAACATGTCCTTTATATTCGTGATTTAACAACCAGTCATGTTAGTTTAAAAATACGAGGTTTAATTATTTTTTAAATATTTTTTAATCCCAGGTTTCTCGTTCCGCATTATTCATACCGATGCTTCCGGTGTAGTAAAATGGCTTTCATACCCACTGGAATAAAAATAACACAGGAATGACAACAAATTTAGTATGCATTTTATAATCCTGAAACCTTTTTTTAATTCCACGTGGAATCGCCTACTGATTTTATCGTTCTGATATCATTTTGTGTGCTTTTATTGTCATTCATGTGGGCTATTATTATCATCCCAGTGTATATTTATAATTCCGTTGCGAGTTTCATTTTCACTCCCCGTTATCTCAAAAACTATTTAAGATATCAAAAACTCTTGTATAAGATTTTTATAATACAGTATGAAGTGTCTATTGACATTAAAAAAAAAACATGAAGAACCTCCAAACAAAGATTTGCACCGGAATGATACAAAAAACGTGCACTACTGAAATTGACCCAACGACGTAATTACTACTTATGTCAATAAGTAGGACCCGTTTCTGCACTCGCTAGCTGTTTTTGCCTCTGACCCATATTTTTGCCTTTTGTTGAGCTCTAATGATTGACCCTGTAAAAAACTGTCAACCAACATATTTTTGTTACCTACTCTGAGATTATCTTCCATTGATAGACATATTATTGTCGTATTATAAATAAATCATGTTAATATGTATAAGTCTTCTCAATTTCAGACAATAAAATGAAGATCCTCCCGTTCATCGCCTGCTTTGTCTTGTGCTCAGCAGCTCCCGATTATCTCAATACTGTTGTTATCACTGACGCCGTCTTCAAAGAAAAGTTCGTCATCCACACAGCACAACACGACATCATCAATATATACGTCCCTTTTAACCGGAACAACTTCCAAACTGACTATCCACGTGTTTGGTTCTTCGTTGAAGCCGATACGAACAATGGAGAAAGAGTAGATCAAGGACTATACGTTTATAAGAACCGTAGAGCAACTAAAGTATTCAACAAAGGCAGAGATATTATAGCTGATAACGAAAATGTAATTTACTTCGGAGCTAGCGATGGTATTTATAAGTACAATGAATCTTTAAACACTGCTGAAAAGTATGGAACTATCAATGATGATATCATCCAACTGGAGCGTAATGATGTGAATAATGACATATACTATCTAACAGCAAACCACGAAGTGTTCAAGTTAAACTCTGACGGGACTGCTAGCGTCAAACTGCCGCTCAAAAACGTGCAAACGGTAGTTGTGGGGTTTGAAGGAAACTTGTATTACTATGATACAGACAAGAATGTATACGTGTATAGTGATGTACCTAATTCCACGCCTAAAAAGATAGTTGGTTTACCGCCAACAATTAACAAAATCACGCTAGTTTCGCCCATGCATGGTATGGATGAAGGCGCACTTTTGCTTGTTGATAAATCACTTTATGTGCTCAAGCCAGATGGTACGGTGACCAGAAAGTTCGTACCAATGATTGCAGTTGATATAGATGTGGAAGTATCGGCGTTTGGACCACAGGTGACTATGCTTCAGATGTATGCTAAGGACAAGAAGTTGTATGAGTACAATTTGTTTAATATGAAGGATGAACTGAAAGCTCTTATAAATTTGTAAGTAAAAACTACAACTGCCGACATTGGGGCAATTAATCTGGCGGTAAACTCTGATATTTATGTAATAAAACGTGAATACTAAACCATGTCTTTAACTGCCTATATCTCACATTTTTCTACCACACAATGCTATTGTAACATCCACATCCTGGGCGCGTGTGTAAACCACTAGAAGTATATTATACCTAAACACATGAACAAGTTTCTATCAAAAAAAATAATTAGTCACTTCGTACCACGTAAAAATAAAATAATATTAGAGCCACTGGAGTTCTCATATCAAATTGGTAATTTGCACAGTCATCATCAAGCGCGTATCGAGGAGTCAAAACAAAGTTTATCTTGTGTAGCTTAGGAATTCAATCTCCTTCATTAGATCACCTCGGTAGTGCCAAAATATTGCATTGTCACCGACCTTATATAAGTATGCCTACTTTCAGCACAATAGGATCGGGTACTGGGCCAAATTTAACTTAGGTACAAGATTTGGCTACAGACACCACGACAGGTGAAACTAAATACCTAAAGGCCCTGGTCCCACCGCCAGCGAGTAGCGAGTAATCTCACACTAATCCTACTGGCTTGAGCTAGAAAACGAGTAGAATCACTATGAAAGTACTCGCTGCTCGCCGGCGATGGGGCCAGTGCCAAAAGCTTATAAAATACTTGCAAGTTTCGTCAAATTATACGATGATATATTTCAATCGGTATGTATTTGTACTTACTACCTACTTATATTCTAACCAGGGTCCCAAGGTCCCAGAATTGTTTATACAAAGCTTGTATTTTTTAACAACATAGGCTAGGTCAAGTGCCAACCCTGATATGCACTAACATTAAGCATTTCTCCTTAAATACTACTTTATTTCTTTCTTAAGAATACATAAACATAGCTGATTTTAGTCATGTTCATTTACAATACTTAAATATAATATCATTTATTGCAACTATGTTTCAACCAAGTCCTCGGTGCGAAGACAGGGTCGGTAGGTGGGTTTACGGCCTGTTAATTTGATGCGCCAGTTTGCGGCCACTTGGATGAGTTGATGAACTGAAAGGATATTTTATTGCTTTTTTAATATATTCCCATTCAATAGCTACTAATTCAAACGCATACGAGTCACTATTTCTTTCGGGCCTGTAAAAATGTAAATATCTTAGAAAAAACTTCGTTCTTCAGAAGGCCGCAAACTGACGCAGGCCGCGTAACTGGCCTAGCGACCCTATACTGGAAACACTTTGAATCAAGGCTTACTTAACTTTGATCGATTTTTTTTTTTTAATTATTGTTTTCATTTTTTCGTGGTATGTAGCACTGAAAATAAAATCGAAGTCGCGAGGCAGCAGAATCCCCATTCAAATACAAACCGTTGCTACTGCATAGACGGTTCAAATTTCATTGGATCTAGTAGAATTTTTTCCTGTGACCAGGTCCTAGAAGAATCAAACTACTATTTATTCACCGTGCAACATGATATAGGTAGGTACTATAAATATGTATACATTCTAGCACTTTATTGTTTACACTCAGAAGGTCGAAGAGTGTAGGTATACAAATTTATGATGCTGAGTGAAGATTAACACTAGGTAGTTATTAGGTACTTATCGCTAGATAAGACACCGTTAATGAGGAGGTCAAGTCGATATAATTATGCTGTTGACATTAAACTTAATGCTACATCCCAGTTTTAACTGTCTAGCTGATAGGAACACATCTACTCGGTAAGTCTACTTTTTTTTCTATAATACCTACATAAATAAATAAATAAGTTATTTATTCAGTCACAAAATACACAATTACAATTAGTTTCTTGATAGTAGGTACTTACCTCTTTTTAAATATAAAAATATCTGTGCTAAGACGCAGACGGTATTTAATTAGTTGGTAGTAATACCATAATTCATTTGTTAGTATATATCCATTAAGCATGTTTTTAGCGAAGAAGCCTATTAATAATATATTTATGTTTTGTCATCATAACATTCAATTCCGCTAGTTCACATTCATATTATTTACGTGAGAAAAAGTGTTGTAGGTAAGTAATTAGGAAGACGGGTAGGTAGCGCAAAAGTCATAAAGTTACTAATTCTAACTATTAAATGTAATCAATAATTGTAAATAAATAAATGGTTTTTCACTTCTCATGCTCGAAATGTGTGTCATATTAGACTTGTCAAGCGGGGCTAAAGTAGTACCTACATTTTAGCCCCTAGGGAAAATATGATTTACAAAACATTAAAATTTGACCAATCAAAATAATCCACCAATCACAGAACACTAACTATATTTCGTATTGGGCATCCACCAACCAGAATAAAGCTTTACTAAAATCGACCAATCAGGAAAGAATTAATTTCTCTAAAGATTAAATTTGTAGTAAGTAGTTCTTATTGCACAATAATTAAAAAAAGTAATTAAATCGTTTGAGCAACGCTTTGAGCAGCGCTGTATATCGGACATCCATAGTCCGTAGAGATAAGCCCACAAGCCTTATTTACACAAGTACGAGACTCGCATGCGAGTTTCATTACATTGCGGGTTACCGAGGTTCGCGGGTTATGAGTTCAATCCACCAATTAAACCGCGCAATATAGTGAAACTCGCTTGCGAGACTCGGAAGTGTGTAAATAAGGTTTTAGACAATCGCGTCTTGTCGCTCGATATTGCGCATGTACTGTACGTAAACGCGGACTTCGAATGATTGCCTACGCTTTCATTATCGTTATGAATACGACTTGGTGGTTATATTCTTGACCCCACAAGACGATACTAATGTTTGTTTGTTGTCGTAACACAACAACCACATTATTAAATGAGTGTACAGTTTATCTAAACCTTAAAGTACAAACAATAGAGTCGAAAATGGTATACCAATTTCAAAGCCACACATTTTAATTTCACTTTTATCATCCTTTATTTGAAAGGGAGTGTAAAATAATTATTTTATCAAACAGAAGAAGTATGGGTACATTTGTAATAAAAAATTAAGCGTAGGAAACTCAAAAAGTTGGGTTCGTTCGTTTGTATTCTATTGACAGCTAGAAACAGGCATTCCTTACTCTCTACGCAGCGCATCCTCGGGGTTTTTACGACTTTTTACGCCAAATATGCCTTTTTTTAATTTAGAAGGCTAATTAACCCCTATTTTATCTCATTCCAGTACCATGAGGCTTCTGACATGTCTTCCGCTCTTAATATTGGCAGCCACAGCCGAGCCCACTGCCAAAGAACACTCACTAGTCGTGACACGAGACTTCTTCCCCGACACCAACGTCAAGTATACCAGCCAGCATGAAATTGTCAATATTCTCGTGCCCCTTAACAAAATCAATTTCGACGACGACGATGATAATAACGTAGGAAATGAAAATATTGAAGATGTCACTGTTTTCTTCGTTGAAGCAGACGTTAATGATAGAGGAGAGAGAAATGATCACAGATTGTTCGTACTTAAAAATGGCACTGCTACTAAAATTCTGGATAATGGACGAGATGCAACAGCACTGAATGATGACAGTAATAAAGTATACTTAGGAGCGTCTGACGGCATTTACGTTTATGACAGCGTAGACGGCTCCACTAATAAATATGGATCACTTACTGACAACATAATCCAAATAGAAGCTGATAATAAAACTGGTGTAATATACTTTGTAACAAATGACCATCAAGTATTCTCCGTAGCTGAAAATGCCACAAAGAAGAATAAAGTTGATCTCAAAGATGTCCAAGAAATCGCAATTGATTTTAGTAGCAACATGTATTATTACGATAATAAGAAAGATTTATACGTGTTTAACAAAAACGGCGTTAAAAAAATTGAAGGTTTACCTAAAAGAAACGAAATTAAACTAGTAAGACCTATGTTTGCTCAGGAAGAAGGAGTATTTACTATTGTAGATGATGAACTATATATGGTAAATGCAAATGGTAGTGTAGATAAAATGGAAATCACATTCGAAGTTAAACCAACAGCGTACGCGCCTGAAGCTACATTAATACAGTATTGCGCTTTAGACAAGAAGTTATACGAATTCAATGCGATACAGATAATTGCTTCGGAAATTAAGGGGTTGAAATTGTTTTTGGAAGACAAGAGAGATGAAATACAAATCATTGCTACAAAATCTAGAAAATCTTTCGGAGCGTAAATAATACTTACAAACCTACTAGCGGATTTGTTGTTGTAATACTAAATTAATAAAAACCAAATATTAAATTATTTGTTCATTATTATTTCTTTTTTCTACTCGTCGACTTCAATATTTGAATTAAGAAATCGTAGAAGAAACTAAAATCAGATACTTACTATACGAGTACTATGCCGGAAATATACAATCTAGTCATTTTGCGTTTTAGTCCATATACGATCTAGACATGTTACACGGTAGTCATAGTGACATGTAGGCAAAAATCAAACTAGTCATTCTGCGTTTTAGACTATCTGAGACCAACCCCTTTTCTCTATGGAGCTCCCTTAAACTGAACTCTTATGAAATAGATCAATCACGTGTCGCCGTTACTGTACTTTTATGAAATTGGCCAATCGCGTGTCGCCGTTATTGTCCTCTTATGAAATTGACCAATCACATGACGCCGCGGACATAGAATAAAAGACATCAACGGGCGCCCATGTGCCTAATCTTCATTAATCTTTTATTTCGATTTGTTTAATTAATATCCGTTGACTCGTAGAAAAAATAGTGTATGCAATAGTTATATAATTATAAAATCATGCATAATATAACGATTGCATAAACTACTATTTTGGTGTAAACCTAACTTGTTTTGTTACCCGCGGTTAAATTTAAGGCAAGCTCCAATCATGAAGTTCCTGTCAAAAAGGGTTTTGATAGACGAATAGACAGACAAACGGACGACGAAGCGATGAATAATAAACGCCGGACAAACATCAATAAGGTTAACAAATAAGTCGTTATGTTTAAATAAACATAAAAAATATGGTTTCATACTTTATTTATAATATTACCATATTTTACAGATGTATTATTATATTCATGTTGATATATTAAAGTTATGAAATACATCGAAACTTAAATATTTGATGTTTCTAT
Organism: Epiblema foenella; assembly: GCA_963556455.1. Lineage (NCBI taxonomy): Eukaryota > Metazoa > Arthropoda > Insecta > Lepidoptera > Tortricidae > Epiblema > Epiblema foenella. The sequence goes on from OY747100.1 coordinate 20,430,222, forward strand.
TTCTATCTGAAAAATGGAATTCGATTTAAATTTGCAAAAAACTTACACATACTATTATAACATCTTATACATAATATAGCCAGATAGACATTAGACAACGTATTGGGATCTTTATAAATTGTATACAATTGTGTAGAATATTCCAGTATTTACAATTACTAAATTGCGCTTTCAATTTTGTCACACTTAAGAAAACAAATGTAAATGAATATAATAAATGAATAAAAATAGTATTAACTTACGTAAAAATATCCTTTTTTGCACTTTGGACGTGACAAGCGTTGCATATATAGTAATTAAACAAGAATTAAAATACAAAGAAACAACTTAAAAAATCCTTACTCGACAGTAGTAAAAACACAATTCTGAATAGGTGTTATGTTTTATAATGATACTCTAAATTAAACATAGTATTGATTGAACAACCACTTACATGTGAGTCTTTATCTACGAGGTCTAAACGATCACGTAGGTACTTATTGGGATGGAAAAGCAATTTTGCAAGTTTCTTAAGTGGCATATACCGTGAAGTAATTCTGTAGCTACAATTCTGGGGATCTCCTGCGATTATTCCAGGGGCGTAAAATATAGGATAGCATTAAATATGGCGTACAGTACTTCTATAGGTACGATTCTGGCAGTCTAAACGATCTCGTACTTGTCGGGATGGAAGCTAATCTCCTGCGAGTATTCAACGGGCGTACCGTTCTCCGCCTGCGTAACTAGTGTCGCCGCCAACAAAGCTAGAATCGTATTAGAACTCCAAGACACGGTTAGAGGGAAGAAGTCGTTGGGGATCGCTGGGGTCACTCTGTTGAAACAATAAATAAAGGGATATTATTTGCAGCTAATATGATGAACTGCCAGATTTTAGTTGGTCTATTATACAATGATAAATTGGCAGCTAAATAATAACTGGGTATTGGTCGCCCAGGGAACAATCGGGGGGCCAATTTATTATATTTTCTTAGCTACCGTAAACTGAGGTGACTTTAGGCCAAAACGGAGCCACTTTGATAGATTAAGAACACTAATATAATCGTCACTAAATATTTCTAATTTGATTCAGTTCATTAAATAGTTAGGAAATATACCAAGGTATAACACCGACCCAGGTTAACCAAATAAAAACAAGAAATACAGCTTAAAAACTTGATTTTAAAAGTAGCCCCTGAATTTAAAAGTTAAACCCCGGTTTACGGCACCTAGTTACTTAAATGAATATTGGGTGTAACAAACTAGTGAGGATCCGTTTATGGGCATATTCGATATCGTGTTCTGATTAGGAAAAAGTAGTTTTTTTTAAATTACATTTACCAAATACGCAAATTAAGCCATGAAAAAAAAACTTTTGGAAACTAAGATCTTCAAATTCCCTCTCATCTATGAGGCCTGTGCCCAGCAGTGGGACGTACATAGGGCATGATGATGATAGTATAGTATGGGCATACTCACGTGAACTCGAGACTGCCTGATTTGTGTTGCCCGTCTATGAGCGGTATACTCCACACCAAATTCCGTCCTTTCTGTGAATAGCTGCCCTCCCATTGGTGCACTACTACAGAGCTGTTTCCAGACCTGAAAAAATAAGTTCCATTCAATTACAGTACTTTTATCTCACGAGACTTCGCTCTGTTCTCATTTGATTTTATTTTTAGATTGACGCTCAGAGACCTTATACATCTCTGGGGATATTTATTTATTAAATTTTATTATTTTCATGTTGACGCTTAGATATATATCTCACAATACTTTATTATGATTAGTGTACCTAATTACTTTTTATCTTGACGCTTAGAGACCCTATAAGTGTCTTACAAATCTGGATTGTTATTAGTTTATTAGTCTTATTTTTCACATGTAACACTACACTTAATTAATGATATTTTGATCATTGTATTATTTTTAATTGATATAGATAGATTTTGACTTGTAAAAGTGCCCTTGAGATCTATTTGCAGAATGATGTTTTGATTTTGATTTTGACGAGCGTGGGTTAGCCATAGTTGTAGTTGTGACACATACGAACACATAGACAATGTGAACACGTAGCTCCTACGCTGATGCACACATAGACAATGTGCATGTATAGCTCAACACACAACCATGGCTATCCCGCGTTCGTGAGATAAAATCATAAAAGTACTGTAACACTTTCACTGGCAGACTTCAATCAAGAAAATACCCCACTAACTGAAATTGTTAAGCTATTTACTCACTTTATACTGGTCGCTTGATAGTTAAGCTATGGAGTGTCCAGTATAAAGTGAGCTCTAAATGGCTCACTAAATAAAGTCCTTTACCCAATATTTCGAAAACTTGATTAAAAATGTTATACAACCTCTGTCCTACGCGCTATTCGTCGATTTTTGACGAGTTTTAAGTTGATAGTGCTCCGTCAAAAATATAGAGATATTTATGGCACAATCAGATATCGGCATTTTACAAGAGAATAGAATAGAATAGAATAACATTTATTCAGGTAACACATCAGCACATCACAAGTGAAAAAGAAAATAAAAACAAATAAAAATTACATCGAGAAAGTAGGTAGACATTGAAAGTGACAAAGAATAATAATAATACAAAACAAGTGCCACCAGGATGTGAACCTGAAATGGCCTCCACTCAGCAATGCAGTTGGCGCGGCTAGCGTGACCAACGGCGCTGGTTTTCTGTGGAGCCAGCGGGGTGTGCGGGACGGCGTACTGTGCGACTTGTGTCATATGATACAAATACGTTATTAATATGAAGTATAATTATAAATATATATATATATATATATTGCAACAATAAAAGGGATAATTTGGAAAAACTGACTACTTATTTTTTTATGAATTACTCAAACTTTGTCCAAAAAAGCTCTTTTTTCGATATAAGTATGTTATTTATGCAGTTATATATGTGAAATGTACAGGTAACCGATCCCTATTGACATCTCTAACAACGCAAGAGATTTTTATTTTTAACTCATCTTCACAAAATTTACGTCCAAAAAACTGTTTTTTTCGTCTAAACTTGCCAAATATGCCATATGCCAATGCCATATATCTCGAACACAGTGAGTATTGAAGTAAATATAGTATACTATTTCGGTAAACCTTGTGGTTCTTAATTCGATAAACCATAAAAAACACGAGGAAATGGAGAGTTACAGATCGAAGGTCATTGGGAGCTAGGAGCCCCTTAAAGTGGTATATCCAATGGAAATAAGAGCGTATATCAGTGTCAACGTCTGAAACTGCAACAAATTCTGTCAAACGAATGCAAGCAAGAATTTACTTTATAGTCAGAGCTCGTAATCGTTTTTTGCTTACGTTTTTTGACAGAATTTGGCCGAGTTTCGGGACGGATGACAGTGCCTGTTATTGGCTGAAGGGTTCGGTAGTCAAATTAGGTACTTTTAATCTTATTTTTTACAGGATAGCATATATTCTTTAATAACTCGTGATAATGGCCGTGAATTGGAAAGCAGTACTACATGTAAACGTTAATCGCTTCGAATTGGGCAGCTCGCATAATTTGATAGAACTTCACGTACAGATAAGTTCATTTTATCATTAATAATCGTTTTTTGCTTGCGTTTTTTGACAGAATAGATAAAGAGTTTCGTTTCCTTATAACAATCTATTTGGTAAATGAAAGAATGGTAAAGGAATTATAACTCACGGCAGCGGAATGTTGATGGTGACATCTTGCAGCGTGAGATGTTCCTGCTCCAAATCGTACTCGATGTTGACGTCGCAGCCGCCGCCGGCGCCCTCTGACGGCCAGCAGTTCACTGCACAACAATACCATATACTTATCTATGGCGGTAAACCGAACAATGCCAGATCGCAGGTACTTGACGCCCGTGCCGAAGGCAGAAACAAGGGTGTAAATATGCAATCTAGACCTCGCTTTTAGGGTTCCGTACCCGAAGGGTAAAAAAGGAACCCTATTGTTGTCACTCACGCGTCCGTCCGTCCATCCATCTGTCACACAGTTTTTACAGCCTAACGGTTGGAGCTACAGTCTTCAATTTTTCACAGTATGGATGTTTATAGTGACCCAAAGCAATACAAATTTTCATAACTTATTTTGAAATGTTTTTAAGGGAATACAGCAGCTAAAGGAGCACGCGAAAAAATTTTTTGACCCACCCCATCGAGCGGGTTATCGTTGTTTACAGTTCATTGCGTCGATCAATACTGTATTTTTTAGTTTTAAAAATACTGGAAAACGAAAAAATTAGGAGCCACCAAATTCAGCTTTTTTACAAAATTTTATTCCGAAGATTTTTTAAATTGAAGTTTGGTGATAATGTTTATTATTACTTGTATTTTACCAAGAAATACTACTATATTGATAAATCAGATTTTTCAATGCAATTTCCTTATTTATCCTATTAAAACCAAACTTAATTTTGCGTTTGGTTAGGAACCCTAAATGTGCAGAGTCCGACGAGCATTTTAAGGGTCATTATCGCCCACGTTTCTTCGTTACCCTAGGACATCAGCGGAAAATATTGTATTCATTTCACTTATTTCAGTAGCTTATCTATCACTTTTCAAAGATGGCTCGCTGCATAATTATTTTACCGTCTCAAGATTGTTATCCTTGAAATCGCATGACGAATAATACACGATTTTAATCTTAATAACCATTTTGTGAACGACGCTCCTTCGTTGTGACACTAAGTGTTCCTTTGTGACACGAACTTTCCGTTGTAACACGGCTTTAGAAACATCTGCAATTTCACTACAATACCTGAAATCGGCGCCATTTTGTCTGTAGCAGTGGCCAGACGCCACTTAAGCACGCCAACATCGCTATGCAGCGGGAACGGTCGCTGCGCCTGTTTAAGGCCAATAACGCCACTGGTACGGAACGCCTCTTTGTCCACGTTGGGATGAGTCTGCGGGAATAAGTGTTTTTTTATGAATGACTGAACAGCGATTGGCCTTAGTCTCGCCTGATTGAAAGCGATGACAACACCTAAGATGGAGCTCGATAGGCTATTCTCTCTTGTCTTGAAGTGCCTTGGAATATAATTAACCGGAAATACACAACAAAAAGACAACAGACTACAAGTTAGACAATGTGCATGTATATCTCAACACACAACCATGGCTGTAATTTTACTCATTAAATGAAATGACCTATAATTGTGTTCACACATTTGTTTTAATAACCGGGTTCCGAAAGACATCCAAAATATGCAGGTAAACAATTATATTACAGTACTTTTATCTCACGAACGCGGGTGAGTCATGGTTGTGTGTTGATATATACATGCACATTGTCTATGTGTGCGTCATCGTAGGAGCTGTGAGTTCACATTATCTATGTTCGTATGTGTCACAACTACAACTAGGGCTAACCCGCGCTCGTGAATAAAAGTACTGTACACGCAGTTAAGTCCTTTTCTTAAAAATAACGCGAAGTATGACTTCGTTTACTTACCGCCTAGATGGCTGTTGACATTGACAGTACGATCAATTTAATAAACTCCGATTCAAAGATTCAAGATTCAAAGCGTTTTTTGCCAGATTCTAGTAAACATTAGGATAGTTTTGTGGGGGTTTAGAAGATCTACTTAGGATTGAGTGGAAAACTCATCGGTAATTTCCTACGCAAATCTCATTACCGACCTGTAAATTGTCTATCATCGCGAACGCAAGGCCTACATTTCCGACAATGTTTAAAAATGATTATGTACGATTCTTCTAAGTGCAGAGGAATTTGAACTGTATACACAGTAGTTACGTTTCACATTTGAATGGAATCATACATCCACTGCGTGGCGGCGGCCGCTAACGTCCAGCGGGATGCCCATTCAAATATGAAACGTAAACTAATGTGACATACAGTTCAAATTCTTCTGTGCTTACCAGAATGCTCTCCAACTTTTCGCTTAAATATGACACTGACATATGCTCTTATTCCATTAGATATTCTATTTTAACATAATGTGTTAAGAGTTCCAATGTTTGTCATAGAAACTCTATTTATTATATTATATGATTGATTATATGATTAAAGAGAAAATATTGCGAAATTAGGCGGAAAAATACAGTTTTAGCTTGAAACTGATCAATTTGGAGTAATGTTTGAAATGATATTTCGTAATAAATAATCAAACCCAAAAATACTTTAATATTTATGACATTAAGTCGCAATAGCAGGGCTTCTTATCTAGAACAGGACGATTGCAACTTAATGGACCGCCAATTTCTCTATTAGTGCACTCGCAATCTTTTGCTTACGAAGATAGGGTCGATAATCAATTGAACATTCACGGCGGTTGTTACGATTTTTTGCAAAGTGATCATTAGTGTTTTTTGCGATAAACCCAACAACAGCATTGTTTTCTTTAAGTGGATAAGGCAAAATTGAAAAACAAAGACTATAATCGCACTTACCTGTAACTGCAGAGGTCTCGTATCTTTGTTGTCGACGTGCACTTGTATGCGGCCGAATTGCTCGTTGCTGATGCGCAGTGTTAAGAGACCTGCGAAAAATTGGGTTTTCATTATTAATAATTAACATCACACATTTCATAAATGAGCTGATAATTAAAGTGCATCGATTAAGGTGTTTCTTAAATTTTCCCAATTTTGATTATCATTTTTTCAGCAATTCATAATACAGAGTTACAGTTGAGATTAACAACAATTACAATCAAGAAAGTATTAAAGCAGAAAATAACCATAATTACCGCAAATAGTAATAAAGTCCAAATAAAGATACACAAAAATACTGTGCACACTGATTCAGGTGTGCAATAATAGTTGCTAATTTACACCCATATAGTAAATCCTCTTTAATGTGATCAAAAACCGTAGGTAAGGACCTGCTTTACAACGCCGGACACGGTATTGTAAAGCTGGCCCTTAACTACGGTTTTTGATCACATTAAAGGGGTTTTACTTTTACTATATGGGTGTAGATAAAGAGGATTTACTATATGAGTGGTACCTATATAAAGATTTACCCCCTTATTCATAAAACTTCAAAAATCTCTGCTAACTAAAATATTTGTTGTCACTGTCTCACAAGCACATGTGTCAAAGTGACAGATAAGGACAAACGATCTTTAGCGGCTAGTTAACTAATATAGGTTTGATAGATGTTTATGACATAAACATAACACACATAAACATAATTGTTTAAAACATAAAATAAATGCTACGTTATACAAAGAAGTGAAGGACAAAGCTGAATGCAGAATAAGCTGGCAATTACTCCACCGACAAGAGCCAAGCTCTTAAATATTATGATGTGATGTTTATGAATAAGGGGGTATTTTTATTGTATTTTAATGTAATAAGCAGAACTTCAGTTATATATAATGCACTGGAATTGATACATGTCTTTCATATTTCTCACCGGAAAGCTCAAAGCTCTGTATGTCACCATCGCGTCCCGCCACCAAACTCAGCCTCTCTTCGAACCTCAGATGAACGCTGGAACAAACAACCTACACTTAGGAACAATTAACGGTTTGCGGTCCATTGAGAATCCGAGGTGTGAGTGGAATCAAGCTACTGGGAGTTTTGTAGCTGTTTCACCAAACCTACCCTAGCTGAAAAGAGTCCAACAAGAAACTCAGCAAGGCCCAACCTGCGTCGGACTGACTACTTTCCAGTTGCGTCAATAATTTTCCAGTGTGACACTTTCCGCTTTAGTCGTACCTGGATTATCTATGCAAAACCTTTACGTTGTGACACGATTGTTTTACAGTGTGACACGAAACTTTCAGTTGCTTCACTATTTTTCCAGTGTAACACTGTTATTACTCGCGCCGGATTTGACGTCCGACGTATTGACGGGTGTAGCCATGGCAGGCGCGTCTCCCTGACAGCGTAGTTTAGATACGAAGCATTCCGCGTCCGTACCGCGAGAGCCGAGCTTCATTGCGGAACGGGTCGTAGGAGTTTTACAAGCGTGACATTTACTCACTCCTAGATTCTCTATGTAAAATTTTCCGTTGTGACACCACTGATTTTCCGCTGTGACTCGTAACTTTCCACCTACGTCACGAAACATTCCAGTTGCGTCACGAAACTTTCAAGTTGCGTCACGAAACTTTCCAGTTACGTCACAATTTTCCCAGAGTGACACTTCTGTTTGTTAATACTCACTCCTTCTGGTCCGGCGCCGTCCTCGCGCCCTGCTTGACGTCCGGCGTGCTGGCGGGCGCAGCCACGGCGGCCGCGTCTCCCTCACTGCGTAGTTTGGACACGAAGGATTCCGCGTCCGTACCGCGCGAGCCGAGCTTCATCGCGGAACGGGTCGCAGGCCGGCTACAACACATACATAAATAAATGTTAAGCTCGATTTATATTAGCAAGAACTTGTAATGAAACTTGCATGCAAGTTCTTGCAAATGTAAATCGGCCTTTAGATGAATGGGTTGCTCAACTATTTTCCAACTATTTCTTATTGCTCGTTAACATAGTTAGGGATCATCAACAACGATCATGTTCGAGATTCGAGACATTGTATTATATATTAAAAATTGTACCACAAATAAAACAAACGTCGAACAGTCCGCAACTACGAAAACATGCAAGGGTTTTACCCATAGTGAGTTTTGGTTGTCATACGACAATTTAAACCCTTATTCCATAGGAGAACAAAAAGACTTTTCGATTCGATTTCTTTCTTATTTTCGTAGCCATTTTCTTTGACATTCAGATTTTATTCTAGACACTGTGTAGACTATACTATTATTTTATATATTTTTTTAAGAATAATAATTGGCCACTTGCATCAATCAATTGCTCTAAATAAATAGGGATGTTGACACCAAATAAGAAAATCAATTAGTTCGAATTTTCTCGATAAAGGGTCAAATTTTCAATCAAATGGCGAAAAAAGTTAATCAAAAGAACAAATAATTACATACTTCTTAGAGGCGACTACTTTTATGAGGCGGCATACTCTGTCCCTTTTTCGCAAAATGAACCTTAGTATTCGAACGATCGCCATTTACTATGGCGCTCGTGGTCAATGACGTCACTGATCTGTCGCGCTTTCTCTCTCTAACCATCAACATTAAAACGGTTGTAGCTTCGTTATTTTTTGAGATAATCGAATAGGATTTTCACCATTTGGCATATTTTTTACTTTGCTTCTTTTGGAGTAGTCAAATTTTGAGTCAACATCACTATTATCTTTAAATGATGTTGTAACTGACGAATCAAAAGTGCTTGTTGCTAAGTTTATTTTAATAAAGAAAATTTTGAGAAATATAATAGATAGACCTTATTGAAACAGGTCAAGGTTCAAATTTAAACAAATAATTTTACAGTCATGCAGTAAGGAGTTAAAACTAAGCTCACGTGTCTCTAGCCGGTGTAGTGGGTATCTTCTCAGCGATAGGTTCCACGCCGGTGGCGGAAGACATCGACTGATTGCCGAACCCGCCGCTGCTACCTGTCGATGTAAATGCAATAATACGGTATTAAAAAACAGGGATACAAATATATTTTAAGACCAATAACAAATAAAAAACGAAAATACGTGCAAAACATCAAAGCATATTTAAAAGTTTTTTATGCAATTTAAAAGATTTTTGAATACACAATGATGAAAAAAGAACGCTATTTTTAATGTCACATATTTCCTTTCTCCAAGTTGTATTACATTAATCTTAAAATGTATTTAATTAAATCTTTGACATACCTATTCAATTTAAAATGTTTGACATGTAAAATTTTATATTTTATCAATAAAATGAATATGAGTATATGTATGCCAAACTGTGACGTCTCCCCTCTTGCCCGTCTCGTCACGAGCTTACTGTCTCATTTAAACGGCGGGTCTGTAGATACCAAAGGCCATGTTGTTGCTGTCTCAGTTAAACAGCGGACCTGTACATACAGAAGGCCATGTTGTTGCTGTGTCAGTTAAGTGGCGGGCCTGTACTTAGCGAAGGCAATGTTGTTGCTGTCTCAGTTAAACGGCGGGCATGTATATACCGAAGGCCATGTCGTTGCTGTTTCAGTTAAATGGCGGGCCTGTACATAGCGAAGGCCATGTTGTTGTTGTCTCAGTTAAATGGCGGGCCTGTATGTAGCGAAGGCAATGTTGTTGCTGTCTCAGTTAAACGGCGAGCCTGTACATAGCGAAGGCCATGTTGTTGCTGTCTCAGTTAAACGGCGGGCCTGTACATAGCGAAGGCCATGTTGTTGCTGTCTCAGTTAAACGGCGGGCCTGTACATACCGAAGGTCATGTTATTGTTGTCTCAGTTAAACGGCGGGCCTATATATACCGAAGGCCATATTGTTGCTGTTTCAGTTAAATGGCGGACATGTACATAGCGAAGGCCATGTTGTTGCTGTCTCAGTTAAACGGCGGGCCTGTACATACCGAAGGCCATGTTGCTGCGCGGCACGCCGCCCCTCTTGGCAGCCTCCAGACGCTCTCGCTGCAGCTCCTTGGCTCTTTCTCGCATGCGATTAGCAGCCTCTCGCTCTTGAGTCTAAAATTATAAACATTTTATATTATTTCCTTTGTCATTTTTAAACAATTGTTAAGATAAACGTGTATTTTATTTATTTATTAATACCCCACGTCATATTGTTATTAGTCGGTTGAAATAACATATTTTATACCATTTGATAAGTAATTATAGATGTCAAAGTTTTCAAGAATAATTTTGATCTTAAACCGTTTTCCTCGGGACATTTACGGCCTTGCCATATCTCGTACTCTATTTAGTCATTTTTACAATTGGTTATGTACATTACACAAAACAACCGCTTAATGCCATATTACTACAGTGATAACGGTAGGACAACGCGGAGGGAGTCGCAGGCTTGATACCAATTGTAAGTGCTCACCTGTCTCACTGCTTGATAGATCTTTTCTTCATGTGAATCCATCTCAACGAATGAACGAACCTGCAAATGTTTATTCATTATATTACAAGTTCATGACAGTTTATTTATTTATCGTATGGCAATTATTTAGAACCGTGAGATCTTCGAGAAGACAGTACGGTTGCCAGTTTTTGTTGCACTTTTAGCATCATCCAGGGGTCACGTGTAGGGTAGCGGTGGGTACTCCCTACGGACGTAGTGCAACTTCGACCCCCCTTGTCAAGTGAGTGGGCAACTTGACTGTTAGAAGTTCTCAAGTCGCCCGGAGGCCTCTAAATCGGCTTAACGACTGCTATCATAGACAGCAGCCGGGATCAACGGCTTAACATGCCTACCGTGGATCAACGGCTTAGCGTGGAAGCGGTTCATTAATAACCATTCAAAGCGGTCACCCATCCAAGAACTGACTTAGACCGACGTTGCTTAACCTAGCATACCGCACGCGGTACGCGGGCGCCGCTGGGCCACGAGCGCTCCTAATGGCATACCATTACCCGTACCCGTACCCGTGTAACTGGCCATAGCCAGTCACATTAAATAACGGACATTAAAGCATTAAACATAAAAGGACATTTCTTCATAGTGCTATAGATGATAACCTAACATGAAGCTACTACGTTCTTATTCTTAACCCTTGAAGGCCAAGAACACCTAAAGGTGTCGCGTGTTGTCGTGCCTACGGCGCCAATAACGACGTCTATATGTGTTATGACGTGTCAAAGTTAGCTTCGTGCTTTACAGTAAAGTTCATATTCAAAGTCTTATAAAAAAGTTGGCATGTCAATGCCATACATGAAGAATGGCGTTGAATGAGTTAAAAATGGTATATTGTTATATTGCGAAGTAATAAATAGATACCGGTTATTTATATATTTTAATTTATTTTGTTTAAATGCATAAGAAATGATTCATTTTTGACGTATCAAATACCTGTGCTAAGTTGACACTCTCCCTGTACCCGAGAGCCACAATCTCGTCAAAAGCGAAGAGCAGGTTAAAAGCCTGATTCAGCACCTCCGCTTCAGTCAATTGGGTGCAGTATTCGGGAACCTGTTATACGAAACATTTTATTTAACACTTTCACTGCCGAGCTGGATGTAGCAGGTGCTAGCAGGCTGTCCGGTGTTTGAGAAAAGTTAAGCCGAGGTCTACATTACGCGCGGCGGCGCGCGCGTCACATTCGACCGTATATACTGTGTTGCTGATAGTATTTAATTACTTGATTAATTAAGCACATACGGAAAGCATATTACTCTGTAGCAGCATTTTTGACTGATGTAACTAATTAATTAATCCATATTGACTTGATAATGACTTTCGTGCCCTGCAAATCTTTATTTATTTCAATTTTAATTAGTAACTGAAGTGTATGCATGCTGTACGACAATTTCATTAATTTTGATTTTGATTTATCTATTTACTCACCATGACATGTTTTAAACGAACCCACATTGTATTGCATACAATAATTTTAATGTGTGTTGACAAATATATTTGTATGTCGCCAGGCACCACATAGTGATACGAAACTGTTATTAACCCTTGTACTCATTTTTTACCATGTTCGACAAATAAAACTCTTTGAATCTTTGAAGACTGTCTGGTCAAGATTTAGCTGGGCCAAACAACTTTTTCTTGTTGGTATTCTGTCCCGTCAGAAAGGAGACAACAGTAACCGAGTTTATTAGAAAAATGTTTCTAATATGTACTTCAAGCATGCTCTAGAGATGACCCATGTACAGATTGATTTATGTTCATCACTAAAACTTATATTTGGTAGATTTAAACCCTAAAAAATTACAGTTTAAAAACGTTTCTTAGTGGCCGATTGAAGTTTCGGTTTCGGCCTAAAAATCATGTTTCGGTCGAAGGTTCGGTTTCAGTCAAAAGACTGCCGAACCTTTCGGCCGCGCCGAAACTTTCAACATTGTACTTCCGGATCGCGTTTGGCTAACACCGGGCGCTCGGCACAGCCGGCAATGGCGTAGCGCGCTCGACTCCTCCAACATCTTATTATAGCTAAGTATTTTATATTTTTATATCTCAAGAAAACATAAATGTGAAAAATGTCATGTCCGTAAACGATTTCTAATAAAATAATTTTCAAAGCTCCTTAGAGCAGAGCTCCAGTCATGCACGTTATTAAATTCCTCTAAATGATTTATTATGTTCTCAATAGTGCGACTTGGGAAAGTTTTCTGTTCTCCAAATTCCTCTACTTGAAGTTAAGGAACTTCGACACACCCAAACCTGGCAATTTTTTGATGGGATATCATCATATTTTATCAAATAAGTTTTTAAGAAGCAGATAAGAAGTTTATTACAAATTTCAATAAAAGACTAAAATTGTGTTACTGGCGATTTCTCAATATAATTTGAGACATTGGTGCCTTTAAGGAAGCCAGAGTCTTATATTAAGTTGTTGTAAGAAGAAACTGGTTGAGCAAGTTCGGGGCTGTGGTTGCTCAGTAGCTCATTGCCTTGAGCGATTGGCTGCAAATGCCAGGTTCGAATCCTGCTCAGAGCCAAAATTTTTCCCTTGTTTTGTAATTTGCTTTAGCAGCGTTACTACTTAATACAAAATTGATATAAGAAGTTAATTATTGAAATTTAGGATTCGGTAATAGAAGATAGTTTTACAAGAATCGCAAAATTGCTAGTATGTAAGTTTAAAAGATTTTAAGTTATTTAATGCTTCTTGTAATTAGCTTTTCGACCTTGGCTGACAGAATTTTAATATATCTATAAAAACTAGAGCCCACGCCGAACCTTCAATTTGGTCAAACATGTTTCGGTCACACAGTGTTTCAGACCCTAGTTTTTCAGTGATTTCTATTGAGCACTATTGGCTATTTCCATTCCTATGATTTATTTATGATGATGATGAGTTGACACAGGGCTTGCAGAAGAGAGATTAAGTATAGTTTTACATTTTACTTATTATGTAATCTTCTGATTCTAATATAAAAACCAAGTCAATTAAGACAAAACATGAATAAAGAGTTTGTCAAACAGAATTACCACTCGGCTGAAGAGGCGCAGTGTCTCCAGGTCCTCGAGGATGTTGCTGGCCTTGGTGGTGATCAACAGCATATACAGCTTGTCAAGCGGCTGGTACACATACCTACAAAAGTGATATTTCCATTACAAACTGAACCAATCGGCTGTGACACATATCCCAGTTCTGTGATCTATGATCAAACACTCCAAGAACGCCTAAAACATCGGTTACAAATGTTTATGAATATTGCACACTACCATTACTGGAATTTAAACGGGATCCATGTGCACACATTGATATATCAATATGTTGCAACAAAAGAAAAACAATAGGGTTTAAAATCATAATACTTCATACTTCAATATACTTCTAGCGAGGAAACGCTGCCAGCATACTTGGTACAATGCCCCAAGGGCCTGTTTTTGATTTAAGTTATTTTTATTATTATTTTAGTTATTTTTATTTAACTTACAGCTTGTACATCAATAAAGAAATGCTACAGATATCTTTATTTAGTATTATCACAAGGATTCTAAAGCAAATGCTTGTTGAGAAAGCATTTGAAAATTGTATTTTATAGTTAAGAAATGCTTTCATCCATACTTTGTCAATAATAATTCCTCTGCATCAAATATACTATTATATTTATGGGTACTTGATACTTACCTGACTGATTCAGTCTCAACAAAGGTGTGTTGGCGTCCACCGGTCATGAGCTTGGGAAACGCAGCCAGCAACCCCTCTATCCGTGCCTTCGTCATTTCGACAAACTGTCGTGAAACGAGGGCTAAAAAATGTACACGTATTTCATCAGATTTTCCACTTAAAACACAGTTATAACCCACAAAATAAAAAAGGAAATTAATTATCTTTACCTTTCCCCGATTTTGTGCATACCGTAGCTGCTATAAGTACCTGAAATAACCGAATAATGAAGAAATTAAACTATAAACATACGCCGGAAAAGTATCATAAATTTTCACTTCTATACAAAAGTTTAACTTTATACAACTGTCATATATCACTTATTATTTAATGATGTTACAAGAAACGTATTTACCATTTTGTTATTGTTTAAAACAGAGCAATAAGCATTAAAAATAAGAAAATCCTCGCACAAAACTGTTTGACAGTCGTCAGATGACGTGTAGAAATATTTTTTAATTTTTCGTTGGAGTTTGGGTTGCCCTTCTCATAAGAAATGTAACAAGTATTCCATATCATATGAGGTATTTTTATACTTGTCAATAACAGTTCCAAAAATACTTCATTTAAAAACCGGTAAACGCGGTAAACAAACGTAGGTTGAGAAATGACATCTGCGGAATATAAATTTATTTCTATCTGTGGAACCCTGGCAGGTCAAATTTGTTAGAGCAGCAGGCACATTGAAACAGCGCAAATTTTTTGTATTTTATTAGTTTTATTATTCCATTTGCATTATTTAAATTGAGCAATTATCTGCGTCGTCAGTATTGCTTCAACAATGGAGTTACTTGTTTGAAGGAGCTGCTGTATTCTATGGAATACGCTTGCATACAAAAGAGGCCAACCAACAACAGTTGTAAGTAAAGATCTAGCATATTTTTGATTTGTATCAGTTTTAGAGCTCGCGCATGTAGGTGGCATAATGTCCCACGTGCCTTAGGAGGCTTGGACTATTATCTTTAGTAATGGTAGAGCTGTATTTGCATACAATGGTTTTTCTGAGCCTCCTATTCATATTTAATAGCGTTTGGAGCTGCAAATAGGATTAGTCTTAACTTAACATCGCACAACCCATTACAAAAGGCAGTTGATTGTGTTTCTGTACAGAACCTAATGTCCATACATCAGAATTCCTTATGGCTGTGATATTTATATTATTTTCAATTATTTTTGTGCTATGGAGTATCTTTCTCTGATCAACGAGAGCGACACCGAGGTATCTGCTTCAATTCTCATAAAAATCTCATTGCTAAAGTAGGTTACTCTTTGTTACTTTTAAAATAAGCAAGTATATACCCACATTTTTAAAAGAGCTTTTTTTAATCATTTATCCTACCGGTAGGCAGTTGAGATGTATAGAAATGAAGAGAGACGGTAGCAACCGTAACGGCTCGGAGCGGGGCTTGGACAGGTCCGGGGACAAGGACAGTGACCCCCTGATTGTCTCATCCACTGTCTCTGAGGAGCCCAAGCCAGTAAGAACCAAATTGGTGGCTAAATTACTGAATTGTGTAGCTTCATTGTCAAGTATGCAAGCAAGCCGCACTTAGTATCATTTTTATCATGCAATGTGTGTATAATTCACATTAAATACATAAAAATTACAACCACATAAATGGGTCGATTTTTTTTCTCCCCAGTTCCCATAACTGGTAGCCCATACAAAGGCTATCCCCATAAAAAGCTTAAGGATTCCCTTAGCTGTTTACATCTAAAGCATACTTTTTTTTGTTTTAAATATTTTGTTAATCTGCCTAGATTCTAAATCTATTAATTACACAAACAATTGCTTGTCACTTCCCATTTTAAATACATTTTACTGTTTTCCGAACTATTACTGTTGTCCAGCATTGGAGACAAATTCACAAGAAACCAAAATGACAAAAGGTAGATCAACCCATTTTACATGTGTTTATGGTTACTAAATAAGCTGACTTTGGAGTTGTTTAATTTGTTAATTTAGCCAACAACATGTAGATAGATTCGCTTGTAGGCCTGGCACATAATTTTTATTTCAAAACCTATTTGTGTATTATTTAGACCAACTTATAACCACTCATTAAATTGTGCATAAATAAGCACAGAATTTATATATAACAGAGCAACTGCTTGAATATATATTGTGCTGTTTTGCTATATAGATGTGTGAAGCAGGTCTTGTATTGGCACATGCTTCTGCTGAAGCCATTTATTCAAAAGAAATATCTTCTTTTTGAAACTTGTTTCAAGAACAAAATATTTCTTCTGCTGAAGCAATTGATTCACAAAGAATCATTTTTAGTATAAAATATTTCTTAGTGAATTCATGGCATTAATGTAAAATATTAAATAGATTTATGTCAAAGAAGTGATTTATAAATGTGTCATCAAAATTATATTTAAATTTTTGCACTAGTTACTTAAGAAATTGTGCTGCTCAAAATACTTTTAAAACGAGCGAAAAATTTAGGCTGAATAGCATTTTTCATTACATTATTTTTAAAATGCGTAAGTGCCCGCCCGCTCGCGTCCGACCGTAGCCTTATATGTAGGCTGCACGCTCAATAGCAGCGGACACTGCCGTACACAGTACTCATTTGTATTCTTACCTGTCTAATATTAAATTTTTAGCTTAACATTTATCTATAGTTGATCAAAATCTGGCTCTGGGCTTTAAGAATATACAAAATTACCGTGAAAAGGTTAATAAACTGGCAGTGATAACACACAGACGTATCTGTTTGTTAAACTCTTCAATAATAGGCGCGCCTTATCTATCAATATCCATATGAATCATGTAAATTGTTCAATTGAATCAATTTTACTTTGATAGATAGATTGGTGAACATTCAGCGTTTTTACGGCGTGTATTCGTCATTATAGTCTCATTAAACATTGTTAAAAGAGACTATTATAACGGTGTCATTTTTGTTGCCTTGCCTACGCCGAATGTGTTTATCCATAGTAAATATATACCTCTTCACGCTTAAACCGCTGGATTTAGATGAAATTTGGTATGGAGATAGTCTGAGTTTTGGGGAAGGACATAGGATACTTTTTATTCCCGAAATCCCCCTCAAGGGGGTGGAAGTTAGTATAGAAGAGTGATGACTAGGTAAGCGCCTGCCATAAAAGAATAGCAATTAAAGTCTAACGCGATGAACGAGTTCTACTAGTAGCTAGTTGTTGTATATAAGTCACAATAATTGTACCAAATTGTAATAGTAACTAGTCAATGTCGAGGGAAACAATATTTCCTCACTTAAGTTTAGATGTGTCACTAATCTGCAGTACCCTAATTATAATATCTATCCTCAAGAAATATATTACTTAGTCATCATTTAAATCAAAACTGTTTCTAAGTAGAAATCATGGGATTAATGTAAATATGTATCTTAAATTATAGTTTGATCACATTTTTCTATAGCCTGACTATAATATCTGTCCTTATAAATCGAATCAACACACTATTAGTATCATTTAATTAGTTTAATCATCAAAACTGTAGATCTGTCATCTAATAGACCAGTTCCTTAATTTAATGAAAAATGGCTAATAGGGGCATACTTCGTCAATGCTATAAATTTCAGACGATAAAAGTTGGTTTTACTATAAATAACTTTAAATATAAATAAATGATTAAACGTAAAAATAGCTACCAAAACCCGAATCAGCGCACCCCACTTCCACGTGGTCTTGTCTGTCCTACCCCTAGAGCAGGGTTGGGCAAACTTTTTTCATGGCGGGCCAGTAAGCTTGAGAAATTTCGGAGGAGGGCCATAATTGCAGCAAAACTGCACTTTTGTATAAAACCGCTGCTCTGGTTTTTGGCTGAACCGTCAAAATATAATCATCGTGGGCCATGTACTAATTAATTCGATAAAATCCGGCCGGATGCATTCGGGCCGGATAAAATGCTTTCGCGGGCCGCAGTTGGCCCGCGGGCCGTACTTTGCCCACCACTGCCCTAGAGTGTATATAAAAGCCCGCGGGACCAGAAGTTCGCGAAGGAGGTCCTGAGTTGAACGGGCGCACGTGAAACGAAGGGCCGACGAAGCGAGTTTCTAACGGGAGCCCGGGCGACGGGCGGGAGACTGAGTCCCAGAAACGAAAGCGGGGCTCAGTCAACTTCTTGGCAGCCATTGTTAGGGAACATACACAAACTACGTGACCATTTTTTTTTGCGTTTGAATACTTTTGAGAAACATTCTAATTGAAGCGGACTCACGCGCCACGGTTTAACCCCATCACCCCTCTTTCTTCAGAAACCACCGCCCCCGTTATACATAACGTTTCCGAGTGGATCGACTCTGGAAACGTTTTATTGAAGACATTTAATAAATAGTTCATTGTGTTTCCTGTATTTTGATTTTATTTCTTTCCCCCCGCAAATATGATCAAAATCATTGCGAAGGGCGGAAAAAGGGATGGCAGACTCAAGCCAATAAACTTAACAAAATTACATTTATAGGCACTTGATTGTAATCCTTTTTTAACCGCCCTTGGTGCGCAATGTACTGTTTCTTCTTGATATATTTTTTTGGAAATTAAAAAACGCAAAAAATTGGTCACGTAGTTTGTGTATGTTCCCTAAGCCTTTTAATATTATTCGGTGATTCAATTTAGGTGACAGATCTACTATTATATGAACAGATATAATC
This sequence comes from Epiblema foenella, assembly GCA_963556455.1. Classification (NCBI taxonomy): domain Eukaryota; kingdom Metazoa; phylum Arthropoda; class Insecta; order Lepidoptera; family Tortricidae; genus Epiblema; species Epiblema foenella. The sequence goes on from OY747100.1 coordinate 20,449,443, forward strand.
TATTAGGTAATTGTAAATGCAGCCAATGTCGAGTACAAAATCTATATTTTCTGTCTATACAGATGTCAGATAGTCATTTGTCATTCGCATAATCTCTCTATCTCCTGCAAACAATATCGCATACAAGTCATTAACTTACTGATAAAAATGCCTTTACTAGATTACTAGGGATTAAAACGGTCTGATAACTAGAACCAGCTATATGTGACCTTCGTGGATTTTGTATACAAAACTTAACTTGTTTTTTAGTGTATGGTTATTAATATAGGGTAGTTGCGCGTTTACGCGACCGGATCCAGTTAACCTGAAATACATGGTTCATTCAATTAAAATTAAATCAATTTCAATATTATACGAGTATCATCATTTATCAATATTGACATCGTTTTGCTGCCGAATGACTGATTATCGAAGTGATTGATAATTCGCTATTGAAGAGGTGTACAATGGAAAAAATCCGGCCAAGTGCGTGTCGGACTTCGCACATTTCTGGTTCCGAACCAACCGCAAAATTAAGTTGGTTTTAATAGGAAAAATAAGAAAATGTTAAAGAAATTATTTGATTTATCAATTTTTTATTATCTGTTGTCGTTGTAGTATAAAAAAAATCTTCGGAACTTAATTTTGTAAAAAAGCTGACTTTGGTGGCTTCTCATTCCTTTCAAAATCAAAATCAAACATTTATACTGCAAATAGGCCACAAGGCCACTTTTAAATGTCAAAATATTAATTTACAATTTACGAAAGTCTGACTATAATTAATACATTTTTCATGTCTAAATATTAATTTACAGTTCAAGAAAGAATAATAATTTCGAGTTTACAATTATAACAAAATTAATGTCTTACATTGAAGATAAACTTGCAAAGTTATCTATTACAAATATTACAACATCAGTAAAGTTAGAGATGTATAAAGTCTCAAGATTAAACAAGGAGTATAATGAAATTAAGTAATATAATATCCCAGAGATGTACATGGTCTCTGAGCGCCAAAATTAAAATTAATATTATTACAGATGTATATGGTCTCTAAGTCACTGATAATAAAAACGAATCCACAACAGGATGATGTCTCTCGTCAATTCCTTATAAAAAGACACTAGTATTAACGTAGTAACGCAGTCCTTGCAAGCATGAACAGACCGGACTCCACAAACACACTTTCTTTTCCAATATCTTTTAAAACAAAAGTGTTTTATCAATAAGCTCTTCTAAACAACGATACCCCACTCGATGGATAAGGCAAATAAAAATATCGCCCCCTTTATATGTATGGAAGGGGGTGAAAACATTTAAAGAGAATGTATGAAACTGTCACTAATTTCATAGACATTCCGCGCACGCTTTCGTGAATCGACCTTAACTGTAATAAGCGGAGATCACCATACACTAGTTGTCTCGACATTCAATGTAGTATGCGTGATGTGACCGTGTTGGGAAGATGTGTACGATGATGTTCTGTGGGTTAAAATGAAAAAGAAGATTCATATTACAGTGAAACCTCAAAAAATTAAACCGGTGCGTTGTTTATGAATGTATGACTTTATTTATGTTTTAATTAGAAAGTTTGACTGAGAAATATTTTATTCGGCTAATATTTAAAGGCATAAAAAATCTAACAACCTAAAACTGATTATTTGCCAGCTAAAATACTAATTGCACATCAAAATGCGCATTCATCATCATCATCATCATCATTTCAGCCGAAAGACGCATTGAAATGCGCATTGTGATGCCCAAATTGTGCAAATCAGTATTTTTTTTTTTGATGTGCAATCAGTATTTTTTGATAGTTTTAGGACGGGTTATCCCGTCCTCTCCCGGTGAAAAAATTAACAATAGGATTGTTTTTTGCCCGGATATATCCGTCACCGGGTGATGACAGCTTAAGTATATTTTGTTTTATTCTTAAATGCAATTTTGATTTCTTATTCAATTTGAATCAAATCGGTTACCTAAATATAACCATTTGTAACACGGAGTAATCTTCCATTTATTTTATCGATTACGAGTTCATTAAAATATTATATCGACATCAAAATCAGTTCAATCAGTACCGATGTAAATGCGAAAACCAATCACTGCAAACATATAAATGAGAGTACCTGCAAAATATTTGTCACGAAAATATTAACAACAATAAATTGTTGTTGTTGTTGTTGTTGTTGTTGAATATTATCTAGTGTGTTAATTTGTATTTCATGTTAAAACATGAAATACAAATTAACACACTAGATAATATTTCATGTTAAAACATGAAATACAAATTAACACACTAGATAATATTCTTTTTAATGGTAATTTAGAAAGATACTTTTGGTATCGGCGATGACACGCGAATGTAATAGCATGATGTTTGTTGTGTGTGTGTGTGTGTGATAAACGAATTTATTATTATCTGTATGTCTTTCCCGTTCACGGGACAATGGTGTCACGGACTTTTGGGACGCGTGCGTGGAGCCGAAGTACCGAGGCGCCGAAGTACCAAACGAGTACCACACACATTAGCCAACACTACACTTTCGACACTAATAAAATGCGAGGGATACACCTACCGGATGCTGTCCCTGCTCGTGTCATGGGACTCACACAGAGACAGCACCCGCCAGGGTGTACAGGGACTATTGCTGGTTGATGGAGTCGGGGTTATTGGGTGAAAATCCCGGTCCCGGTTTCCCGGTGGAATATTTTACTGAACAGCTATTTCTAAGTATCGATTTCCACCACCATAATTACATGTTTCGTTTTTATTCATTACTTTTAAGTCTTTGTCTAATAGCATAATTGTTGTATTGTATCAAGGACACACGCTACTTGTTCGCTTGAGAAATTTCCAATGTCGTATCATTTACCTTGAAACTAATTATGGCCTTTAAGTAGAACCTCCTTTTAAGTTGCTTTTAAGTCTTATGTCATGTTGGGAAGAGCTAAAATCGATTGGAGGGCTTGTTAGGTTATGGAATTATTTATGTGATTAGTTTGAAATTTGAACTGGAAACTTGTACCTATTATTAAATTTATTACTGTTACTAAATAGCAAATGCACGCGTCTTATAATAAAAACTAAAGTCGAACCATTATTATAATGTAGGTACCTAATAAAGTTGTTTAAAAGCTTTCCAGTACATATGATACTTCAACGCAAACTTGGGTATCAAATTATATTCACGAATTCTTGTTCGTAGATAGGACAAAATATATGAACTTAATTTATAAGGGATCCCTTATTTAGTCTTGGTTGACCCCTTCACCAGAAGGGCTTGTTTGTATTACCTTTTCGCGGAACAAACTGCCAACGAAGTAAATAATATATAATAATGATAAATGATAAATGCTTTAAAAAGATGGAATGTGTGTGTCTCTACGGTAGTTACAGCAGTATAAAAATAAATTATTCTTACATTAAATATAGGTAAACAAAAGTCACTAGTATATTCGTAATACCACGCTTCACATTTTGCTACATTTTGAAGTACATTAAGAACAAAAATTTAAATATAGAAACGCCGTGACGTCATTTGTTCCCAGCTTAATTCATACTAACAAACGGACGTTTTTAAAAAGTTGCATTATTGCGATATAAAAGTCGTAATTTTTTCGTAATTATAATTAAACTTTCTGTAACTCCTGGACAAATCCTTTCCCACTGTAAACAAGCGACTAATGCGTAAGTAGGCACTTAAATAATTATTATTGACCAGTAGTGACATAATGACCTACGCGTAGTCATGACAAGATTACACCATTTAGTAGTAGCAACAGCCACGTGTGCGTACGTTCATCGACAAATAAAATGATTGATGACAAACATACACAAATATAGATACAATAATACATATTAAGAAAGGAATTATAAATTAAAATAAATGGTTAATGGACAATTTAGCTATCAGAATAACAGTTTAGTAGGGAATCTTCGTTCGTCAGTATATTAGAATTACATATAGCCTTAGTGGCGCAGGATTAATATAATTGTCCCATACAAATTTCCACCCCCTCAAGGAATGATTTCCTGAATTTAAATCTTATGGGTACCAAATTCTTGGCGCATTTAATACGATTACGTTTTAATTGATTCCGTTTAGACACGAAAGTTATCCATATAAATTGCTATGGCTAACTTTCGTGTCACAACGGAATCAAATAAAATGTAAGCGTATTAAATGCCTTAACTATGTGCCAAGAATTTGGACCTCAGAATCCTCACCCTTATACCTTTCCAGGGTACTTAAACTAACTCCATGCCAAATTTCATGTAAAAATCGATTAAGTATATTAGTATTTATTTAGTATGGATTTACTTGGCAGATACTATAGTTACGTTTGACATTAGAGACTACTACTACATCTCTGTACCTACTTATCTATATTCTGAATGATCTGTAATCGTAATAAGATTCATTCATAATCTAGATTCTCAGCATTCCTACTTTCCTAACTCAACTCGGCAACTGTAACAGCTCGATCTAACTACTTAATTGGCCATATTTGACCCGTGGTTCATCCTCTATCTTAATTGACTGACTGACTGTGGTCAAATCATATAAACATTTAACTGAAATATGCAATCGTCCAATTCACTCAACTGAGTTTTAACTCATAAATTTTTAACATTAAGGGCTATATCTCACCGGGACACCATGGCCCTAGTTTCGGAGATATAGCCCTAGTTTCGGCGACGGCCATCTGATGCGCTCCAGTAAAATTGGTTGAGCGGTTTCAAGCGAATCTGAGGTGTGAGTGGAATCGAGCTACTGGGAGTTTTGTCGCTGGTTCACTTAACCTAGCCTAGTCGACAGCCTTCCTAACTAACGGGTTCCTATGATGGGACAGTCAGTATTAACACCTACCATAACATCATCCAGTTAGTTTTCCTGATGTTATCCTAAAGGAGTCTGAGGTACGCTCTGGCCCCTAGTTCCAAGATCCAATATTTGTCGTCGTCTATCGTTTTACGAAAGCGCCAGCTATCTGAACATCCAACCCACAGATACAACTAGGCCTGGTTGCCATTACACCGGTCTCCATGTTTTCCTTCACCGTAAAGCTATTTATAAATTTCGGAGTATACGTTTTTTGAATTACCCAGTGAGCGGACTTTGGAACTGACGACCACAAGATTGAAAGTGGCGTGCCTTAGGTACAGTCAGCATCAAAAATAACTACGCATATGAAGAAGGTTAACTCCATTGAGCATAGATGTATTTTTGTTACGAAACACCATTATGTTTTATATCATATTATTTTAATGACATAAAATTGAAAATATAAATTATCTAATAAGTAACAACTTTAAACAAATTCTGGAGTTTAAATACGTAACGAATATCAAACACTTTTTAAACTATTTGAGACACGTTTAAATACGCTGATATAATTCATCGGTCCAAGTTAATGTTTCCTCTATGGCAAAGAAAACGAGATCTTTGATAGCGCAAGCATTTGGCTGTTTACAATAAATTTCACAGTCAGAACACCACCGCAGGATAATAATGACTTTTTTTTAATCTGCGCTTAATGAGAAACTACTGACGGACTATTTTGCGACAGTAAGGCGAACATTTCCGACCATATTGGAGAAAGGACTTGGCGTATTCATATGCGTTACTGTTGATGCTGACAGTGGCTTCAATCAACATGCAATACCTACTAAATCCATTCACAATTTGCTTGACCCAAAATAGAGTACTAATCCTTGTAGGCTTGTAGGCTTGTAGGCATGTTAGACTGGTTTCCAACAATAACTCTATATTTCCGTAACTTTACTATTACAATGGTCATTGTGGTTATGGGCAATGAACTTTTCTGTATGGCGACATGCATATAGACAATACCAAACATGTTTTACAATATTTAGTTTAGTGTGAGTAACATTAAGTATAGCCGTGGAATAAAATGTTTGAAACATTGGATCTTAATGCGTTGATATAAAATCGTAAATTGACAGTTTTCATTTCTTAACTATATGATATAGGTGAATATGTAAGTACGATTTTGAATGGCAAATGATTATATTACCTAATGTATATGAATTGTAGTTACAAACTTAATGTAAATTATGAAACACGCGTTGCACTGTTTATCATAGAAGCTAGTTTCAAACTAATATTTATATGAGGGGCTGGGACAACTTGCTGAAGCGATTCCTGTCTCCGTCAAACTGTGCGAATTAAAAAGAGGATGGAATGTTTTTCTTTAGTCAAATCGCAATTTCAGTTGTTCTAGCCCCGCTGACAAGACATGTCGTGATTGCTGCTGTCATTTAAAATATGAAATCTAAATTGTGTAAAAAAGGTTCAAATTCACGCCGACTCCGGCCGTTTAATGGAAATCCTACATAGGCCCCACAAATGTGTGAACGCAAGCTCCAGGGCCTGGACTCCGAACTTCGTATCGTGCGGTCCGTTTCGCTCTCGTATACACTATATGAGTGAATGGGACGGCACGATACGAAGTTCGAATTTCGGAGAAGCCCCTCAGAACGTTCCACCAAATGCAACGCGACGCAAGCAAGACGCCACGCAAACGCTGCGCGCCGAAATGTATGACATCGTCCCGCTCGCGTCGCGGTCCCGCAACCGCCCAATTTTCTGAAAACCTGTTTTTCGGTCAAAATCGAATGAACAAGCCTTAACAGTCGAATTCCGTTCCAGTTGTGCGGACTGTGCCCCATGTTCCCGTCTTGCATGTCGCTGCTCTCACGGCGCGCGGAGCAGCAGGCGCCGCGCCCAGGGCAGACGGCTGTGGTCCTCAATGTCTACGACATGTATTGGACCAATTGGTGAGTTGTTTATGAGTACAGTCGCCATTATATCGGAGCGAAGAAGTTGTTCATACATATCTGAAAACGACTCTATTGGCAAGGCGTTAGGCTTAGGTTTTCCTGGTACGCTGACGTCGTCGGTCGCACACACGCAATAATATACAATGTTCTATGGGACACCGCACAGCGATGATGACGTCCGCGGCAGATTTCTAGTACATTCGTGAGCGTAGCAGGAAATCTAGCGTTAGCGTGCTCGTTTAGATATTTTTGAGCAATTTGTATAGTATTTCAATTCAATTTCTTTATTTCAGACACGTCACCATGGCGCATAGGCGTTAGTAACATAATGCACACATATCTATATTAGTTTATCCTAAAAGCACAGATTTTATAATACTTGCTAAAAGTGAAGTTCTAACAACCAGTCGGTCAAATAAAAAGTTTGTCAATCACTATTACAATGCCAATTGACGTCGCGAGTTGATTTTAAAATAGTGGCAAGCGTTCTTCACGCGGAAATGCAATATTAGAATATATTTGTTTAGTACTCATCGATTACATTAAATAGCACTAAAAACTCCACGTGTTTACTGAAACGTGCATGGTTTAGTTTTTTATGTGAGCGTGTGCTTACCAACTTAATGGGCATTAAAATTAAACCGGCTTCAGTAGATTGTTTGTAATGATCCATATATCTTTTTTTCTTGGTCTAAATACGTCTTATGGCTGATTGCAGTCTCTTTAAAAGCGACTTTCCTAAACTCATCATAAACTGACAGGTACACGGCGGGGGCGGGCGTCGGCGTGTTCCACAGCGGCGTACAGGTGCACGGGTCGGAGTGGGCGTACGGCGGGCACCCGTACGCGTTCACCGGCGTCTTCGAGATCACGCCGAGGGACGAGCGCGAGCTCGGCGAGCAGTTCCGGTTCCGGTGAGTCATTATCATCATCATCCTAGGTACCGGCGTTTTCCCGGTTGGTTCTTCTAGTCTCAAACGTCCCGTTTTACGGCGTCCGCTTGTAAGATCCAAGAATGGGTCTACGGTCTCCCCCGCTTGTCATGCATGTTTTCCAAAGTCGCTTTATAAAAGTGTTCCGTTGGACCATTTTGACTCGGAACTCTTAAAAATGCTTCTCCGTTACATGGAATAAAAAAAAGCCAAGCCCAGCGTGTCGTCGGCCTTCGCACATTTAGGGTACCGAACCAACCGCAAAATTAAGTTTCTTTTAATAGGAAAATAAGGAAGTTTCAATGAAAATATTTTATTTATTAATATATTTGTATTTCTTGGTGATAATAATGGACTTTCAATCTGAATTGATGACTGGAATCTGGTTTTCCTTTTCTTTGTTTCACATAATGTCACGCAAAATTCATTGTGCCGTAAGGCATAGGCAGGCCTCGTCCAATTGTCTCCACTCGGTTCTGTCAGATGCGACTCTGGTTCAACGTGGTCCCAAGGTTAGCCATGTCGTCTTCGTAATGGTAATTAATATACGTAGTAATAAACATTGTCACCAAATTTCAAGTTTAGGTCAATGGGAAAGCTGACTTTGGGTGCGTCTCATTCCTGTTTTCCAATATTATTAAAACAATAAATACGTGTAATAAATAATGTGTGCCTAAACTATATTATTTTATTTTCATTTCAGGCAAAACGTACACATAGGATACACAAGTTTCAGCGAAGAAGAAGTGAGACGGCTAGTGGCGGAGTTAGGCAAACAATTTCGAGGTGACAGGTCGGTTTATGGGTCCTAACCAGAGAATAATGAATAGTCCTTGCCTACAGAAGTTTTTCTGTCTAAGATAACCGATGTTTGACAGCTAATCATGTTATCCCGCTTGCACGCGCTCGCCGAATAGCACGTGCTCTTTCGTTCCTAGCGCGATAGGGTATCTGCCGAAGCGGCAAAAGGAAAAGGCCTGCTCTAACCCAATAACTATTTACAAATGTGCTAGTCAATCAAACTTGTTAAAGGTCAAAAAAAACGATTAAAATGTAACTCTCACTTAGGTACTTAATAGCTTTTTTTTATCCTCGACTTTAGCCGCGTGGGAGTCGTTTATATCGGGCCTCCATACAAACTTTCGTCCTCATTTAACCCCGAGATTATTTCTGGATACAAACTATCTCCATGCCAAAGTTCATCTAAATCAGTTCAGCGGTTTGCGTAAAGAGGTATAATAACAAACAGACAGAGTTACTTTCGTATTGGTACTGGTAGATTACGCGTCACGCATCCTTGTTTTGTTTGTAATTTTAACATTAAATAAGTCCATATTTATTTTATATTACAATTACAAATTAGCTAACATAGCATTTACATTTTACTTAAAATGCTCAAAGATTTCCCAGCATTTGTACAATATATTTTATTTTCCTTAAGGACAAGATTTAATTTAGTCTTCTTACAATGTAGCTCTACTATGACCACCTCATGTTTTTTTTTTTTTTCCCCTATATTACCCTAAAAGGGTAATAGTAGATTTTATTTCAATGGAGCAAAATCACATTGACAATGCTTTTCACACCTGTTATTCAGAAGAGTCATGCCTTCAAATGAGGGAAGAAAAGTGCAACTTTAATCCCTCATTTGATGGCAAGCATGACATTTTACATCTTTCATTGTTTTTTTTTTTCTTTCAGATACCACCTTATGAACAACAATTGCAATCACTTCACCTCAGCGTTCTGTTTGGTACGTATACTTCATTCAAAAAAAATCAAAATCAAAATCAAAACATTTATTCTGCAAATAGGCCTCAAGGGCACTTTTACAAGTCAAAATCTATTTAGGTACATCAAATAAAAATAATACAATAATCAAAGTATCATTAATTAAATGGAGTGTTACATGTCAAAAATAAGAATAAGAAACTAATAACAATTGAGATTTGTTAGAGATGTATAAGGTCTCTAAGCGTCAAGATAAAATGTAATAAAGTAAGTACACTAATCATAATAAAATATGTTGAGCTATATCTATAACACGTCAACATGAAAATAATAAAATCTATTAAATAAATATCCTCAGAGATGTATAAGGTCTCTGAGCGTCAGTCTAAAAATAAAATCAAATGAGAACAGAGCGAAGTCTCTCATCATGTCAATTCCACTGAACACTAGTACGAAGTTACTAGTCCTTGCAAACATGAACATTAAAAAGAAAACATGTATTCAGGGAGCGTAACTATGTTGCTGGTGACGTCATTATGACGCAAAGTCGCATATAGTATGTTTTTTAAAACAACATTGCAACACCTCAATGTTTCTTAATAATTTAATATAATGGTAATATAAATAATATTATTTATTTATAAAAATGTTTGGTATTTGTACAAAAAAATACATATAAATATTATAAAACGATATGAATAACATTTTTATTGTATAATATAATTATAACAAAAGATAAATACTATTCACAAATAAAAAAATTTAAACAGAAATTGTTTTTTTCCAAAAATCTTTTTTTTAATATGACAAAGACAGTAATGTTTTTTATACGTGGCCAGTACGTATAAAAACTTTCAACTCAAGTTTCAATATCAGTAAACTAAAGAGATCAGTAAGTTGTTATTTGATTAGGTATCTATAATCCCGATAAAAACACTGTATGTAGCTTGACGTCATACGTCTGTCATCGCTGTCAATTAATGAATTTCAAATATTCGGTATTTATCCAGGGAGCGAAACTATGGTGCAGTTTCGTTCCTGGATAAATACTGTATATTAAAAATTCATTAATTATGCCAAAAAGAGCTTAATAATTCGTAGTAATGTTATTATAACATTTTACACATTTTATAACGGACGATAAGAGACGATGAATATTAGTCAAATTAGCTTTTTTTAAAACCGTATAAAACGGTCTGTTAGTGTGGAGTTTGTATAGAAGTATCTACTCAAACGTGAACCACGCCACACAAGAAAAATGCCAATGAAAATTTAATCTTCTTGTAACAGGAAATAAATAGCGTAGATTTTATTTTGTTTTGGTTGAATGAAACTGTTGAAAGATACAAATTCCATTGAAGTGAGTTTGTTCTAATCTTTCAAGCTCGTATCTTATGGTAATAGTACAATCGAAGACTATTTTTTTATTGTGAATGTAAAAGGTAACAATATTTGTTTTCAGGCGTTATGCGACAAGCCGATACCGGCGTGGGTGAACCGACTTGCCTACGTGAGCTCGTGCGTCCCTTTCCTGCAACGGTGTCTGCCCAAGTAACTCACTTTTACACTTATTTTTTTACTCGATTCGATTCTCGGTTGATGTAAACTCATTAATAAAACCGATTTTCTTGAAATGTTGGGAGTGGGTTCGAAATTCAATGGTTTTTTTTTTATTTGAATACGAAACTAAAAAAATGCCATATATGCAAAAACGTTTTGTGAATCAAATCATATCTACTCCATTTTTAAATTATTTTATAGATTGTGTATGGACCATTTTGGGAACTGTTGGCTGACGTTGATAGTGTTTGTGTATGAACCATTTCCTGAAAGTGGGTCTGTGGGGTATATAATTTACATTGAACAAAAGAATGCTTATCATTTATTGATAACATTGGAAAGTATTGATAACATTTTTGTTTATTTCCATAATTTTACATTTTAACCCGGGATCACAACAAAATAATGCTATTGTTATTTTTTTCGCCGGGAGACGACGGCTTCATTTCAATGGTCGTGTAGCTGACAAGTTTCTGTCAACTGGTTGGTTTTTTAAAGATTTTCGTACGCGGTTACCTATATATAAAGTAAATTGCATAAAATGTATTAAGTAGTTAGTAATTTTTTAGTTTCTTATTACCATAATTTCAAATATTAACTCATAATAATTATTAACAGTTTAAAATCAATAAAATTTTACGGAAGTGGCTGTACAGGTTTCTGCCATTGCTCATTTTTTTTTCAACCCATGGGGCGACATATCTCACTTTCAACCCGCTTCATATGTCAAATATGACCTATTTTCAGAGTATGAGAAATGAAAAAGTAATTAACCTGTATTGTGTTTATGGCAGGGAGTGGCTGACGCCGGCCGCTCTCCAACAATCTTTGGCGGCGCACTCGCGGTCATCATCGCCTCACACACCACAATAGCACGTACGTACAACTTACATACTTAATTTTGTATTAAGGAACGCGCTATTCATAGATTTTTGACGAGTTTTAAGTTGTTATTGCTGCGTCAAAATTATAGATATATTTATGTCGCAAACGATTATCGCTTCTTCAATCCTTTATCTACATTTGTAAGAGCCAAATTGTAATAAAACTGAGTACTTATTAATTTATTCAAACATGTTCCAAAAACTCTATTTTCTATATTAGTATGTGAATAATGTGAAACTTCATTGATATTTAAGGGGCAATTTTGGAGATTATACCCATATTGACGACCAGTTTAGCCTAGTGGTTAGTGACCCTGCCTACAAAGCTGCCGGTCCTGGGTTCGAATCCCAGTCAGGGCTAACATTTTTGTGATGAACATAAGTCTTGGATGTGTTCTATTGTTTTAAGTATTTATATCTAGAAAATATATCCTCGTCTACTACCAATAACACAAGCCTTACCGGGTTTACTATGGGGCTCGGTCGATTTGCGTAATATTGTCCCCCTATTTTTAAATTTAACGTTTGCAGTCCCGGGGCCGGTTAGTAAGACTTTTCCCGGAAATACCGGGATTTTTGGGACTTTTCATACTAACCAGTCCCGGACTGCAAATCCAACTTTTTTATGCGCCGTCAAGCAATTGTTTTATTAACCCTTTAGATGCCGACGACGAGCCGTGAAGAACTGAGACCGTTACTACGGCCCGTGTCAACAGACTGGACTCGACTGCGGTACCCCTCTCAAGTAAAATTTTAAGTTTAGAGTTTAACTCAACCCACCAAGAAACTCACACTCCTACCTACACTATGGGCGAAACACCAAATAAAGCGGAAATTTAATTAAAATGCGGAAAACCCCACTTCCTCGCCAGGGGCAGACCAATTTTGTACTTACCACGGGCGGTAATAAAGAAAGCCCCAGATCACATGTTTATTGCCCTTGCTGTCGGCTCGGGCTTCAAACACCTGCGATTTGAGACATTTTTTGTTTTATTGCCCTAGATGTAATGCACTATTGTACAATTTGACATAGATTAAGGAAAATAATTCTACCCAAAATAAATCGCCGTTCAAATAATGACTTGATTGAGGCTGAGCCACTTAAACACAACTTAACTATTCGCTGGTTATTATTCACCCTAAGGCGGAAGTTTCAAATTTAAAATTGTACATTATGAGGTTTAAATCCTCTTCCCTACATTAAACTCTTCACTACATTTAAATCAGTAAGATGTTCTTCTGCGAATTTTTTTCATAGTAATATGACAGCTACATACATAACATTAAACAAATTGAAGTAGGTAAAAAGTTGTCTCGAATAACTATAATATTAAGGGTCAATATGTAAACTAAGATTAATTCATCAATTTGTTTACTATACTACGTGCCAGGAGTCTTGGTAATTGCGGTCACTGTGGCAATTTTAATCCAGCTGTCATAGTTCGTTTACCAAAGCCAGAATTGAAAAAAATCAAAATCAAACATTTATTCTGCAAATAGCCACAAGGACACTTTTACATAAATGTTGCACTTTTTTGTTGAATTTTTTTGATTCTGAATAAATCTAGAAAGTTGTTATAACCAACATCCGGGTTATTAGAAGTTAATACATCATTAAATGATAATAACAAACATCATTAAGTGATATATAACAAATACATCATTAATAATATTATCGAATAATGACGGCGGGACGAAAGCCTTTACAGAATTAATTATGTATTATTCATATTTATTACGACTCCTGGCACGTAACATTGCAAGGAAATTCTTATAACTCGTAAACTCGACTGTGCAAATAGGGTGCCTTTTCACAAAACTGACATAGGTAGCAAGGCGCAGTCACCTTTACAATAGTAGTGCTCGGATATATCTAAAAATAATACACTATTTACCAAGGGCGGTAAAACAAAATGTCTCAGATCACAGGTATTTGACGCCCGAGCCGAAGGTAAGGGCGATAAATATGTGATCTGAGGCTTTCTTTATTACCGCCCGTGGTAAGTACAAAACTTGATGTCTTCCCCTGGCCAGGAAGTAGTTGCTACTTTATGGCCAGGTGTGACGTGAAATAGATAATGTTCTTTCTATAAAATTAAACACAAATGCATTTCATACAATTACAGAGAGAGACAGATATGTGATTCGTAATTAATTTTCGCGTAGGAATTATTTGCTTCAATGAAATGTATGATACAATCTTAGTAGCGAATTAATAAGATCCATTCTCCACCAACCTAAAGCCACTTAATATCGTATTCACGCCCGAAATTATTCCAAAATAACTAAATAATAAATGTTTGCTAGTTAATAATAATATACGTAGTTTTAGAGGTCCGTCCGTTCAGAATTCATATTAGACATATTTGGGCTGGATAACACAATAGTCTGTTATTAAAATTAAAATAAAATATAATTATCTTAATAGGGGTGTAACATATTCTCATTGAAACAATTAGGCCAAAGAAAAATAACCAATTGTATCAATTCCTGTAACTACTATTAATTTATGAATTAATTACGAATAAGTGCGCTCTGATTTCCAAAGTGAGCTTAGTCCTTGTTCATGCACAAGCGATAGTTCACACTGTTGTTGTGTGTAAATAGCCAGTCGGGACAAGTGAGCCACCGGGATAATAGTGGCTGTAAAAATATCGAAATCGGCAAACTAAAACAATTACAGTACAATTACTTTGAGTTTGACACAATGCTCTTATTCCATTACATATTCTACTTTAACGGTCATGTAATAGTTTCTATTGCAAACATACGATTTTTAGACAGTGTGTACGTAATAGAAACACTATTACACTAATATTAAAGTAGAATATCGAATGGAATAAGAGCATATCTCAGTGTATGTACCTGTAATATTTGTAGATTTCTATACATTTTACGAATCACTGGCCCCGACCTAAGCTACGACCACACCTCTGCTCAAAATACGCTGACGTACTGTAAACAAGTGACAAGAGGAAGAGAGTTATAAGTTAGAAGCGTCACGCATGAGTCACGTCAATGCGTTTAAGGTTCGTCATTGCGTTTTGAGCAGCGGTGCGACAAATCATTTACTTTACTTAGTAAAAACTTTCAATTATAAGATTTTCATCAAAGTGCCATCAGATAATCGTGAAATTTTCTAGGTCTTTATAAAATAATCTAAATTTAAAATTAGTGTGCGAACATTATATTATTCCCCGTTTATTAAGATTTTTGTCGACTATTGATTATGTAAACTAAATGTAAAATATTGTTGTAAGATTCTCAAGTGCTCCAAAAAGTTTTCTTACTTGGGCAAAATAACTGATTAAGATCGTAGTTTATACCGTTTTTTTTTCTTTTTTACAATTACGTGGCTTCTAGTTTCTGAATTTAAAGTAAGCGATACGATATTGTACCTATGTACTGATGTCTGGCTATTTTGTCGACTTTTATTTTATTCATATAGTATAGCAGATTAGTTTATTTAGCATAACATATTTGTTGAAACTGAATTATAAAACTTAATAAGTGTTTCGGTGCCTACTTAGGTCTGTAAATCGAAGAAAAAGCTGTCTACGATTGGGTATGCGTATGCAAAAAAATAAGGGTATTAAGTTCAAAATCCACCAAAAATATAACTCTAAATAAGTGTTGGCTTATGGAATGACTTAACAAGTTATACGAGATGTGTATAAATACTTTAACACCCTAGATAATAATGCCTTGTATATACTCTATTTGGATAGGTAGCTGAACAAACCAAACCACGCGTCTCGGCCAATCAAAGTAAATTTTGTTTGTTTAAATTTAGTTGAACTATTATTTTTAAAAAATGTTTGTAAATAAGTAAGTCGTTTATTTAGGATTTAATTTATTTAGATTTAGTTTTGTTTTTATTTTGTTTAACCATTATTATTTACATTTTAATGTTTAAATACCTATAGCTATACCTATCCAAATATAGTTCTTTTCTTTAAAATGATGACTACTGTGAATCCTTGGAAGATTTTAAATGACAAATTCTATCATAATTAGTATGTTTATTTTACTTTTATTTTGGTCCTAAATCCTTACTGTTCTTAATTTTAGAGTTCTTAGTTTTATAATTATCTGTATATTCTCTTAATTAAATCATGACAATAATAACAGTTTTAGCATTTTGCGGCACCTCGTAGATATTAATTTTAGCCATATTTATTTTGGTTTATTTTTAACTTTCAGAACATTTGTGTTTTGTTTTTCTCGTCATAGTTTCTTTTTAAATTTTATTAACCTTGAAATACTCATTTTAAATATGGTATAGTCTGTCCGGTGGTTTAAGGCCAAACAGCCATAAAACTGTAAGCAATAAAATTAATAAGCTTCTACAATGTCTTGTGTGTTCCGTAAACAGAGATTATCTCATAAACTACCGTCAAATATTTTTTGTCGCATTACAATTTTTATTGGTGTCATTTGACACTGAACTTTAGTGCAAACTATTTATTACGTGTGCTATGTGTAAGAAATCACTTCATCTTCTTCACGATATTTTGCAATACTAATTAGCGTAACTTAATGGCTGTTTAACCTTAGACCAGCGAACAGACTATACCAGTCCATTTTTAAATTGTGTAAAGGTTAATAAACTACCGTCGAAGTAGCTTTTTTTAAATATCTTATTAATTTAGTCCCATTTGCTTCTACCAAATATAAGTTTGTTAAAGTAGGCAGGTATACTTATTTTATTTGCTTTTTAAATGTACAACACAATCTTCCATAGCAGTAAATAGACTAACATAAAGTTAAGTAAACAGTAATAAACGATTCATTTTGTAAGTGTGCTTACTCACCTTAATTCGTGTAAAATGTGGGTTTATTCCCTATTACCACCCATTTGGTACCACTCCAACCAGCAATACCACTAATTTCTTTCCCGTCTGGTACCATTCGAACTGCTAGAAAATAAGTCCAAGCTGGTATCAATTAACTTTAGTGGTGACAACTGGGAATTTTTGTCAGTTTTGTTGTGGTGACTAGCGACCACTGGTGGAAAAACAATCCTAGCGGGTACCAGTGGTAATGAAATTCGTCGAAAAAAGTGGGTATAGCCCCCTTAATTCGATTGTGAAATGTAAATTGGAGTGTGAATTGGTGTACTTACATCCATAAGTGCTAACCTATTTACATTATTGACTTAAAGTTATTATAGTACCTAAGTTCTGATTTTTGCATTTGTAATTACGAGTGTGGGTGTATAGCCATATTTGCATTTTCTCTTGTACATGAAACGTCTTTGTACAATGTTTTTCTAGTTAAGGAATTATGTAGTATATTGAAGTTTTTCGATTTCATGTTGATGTAGGGTGATTAAAAATCTATTTTTATTAAAAATAATATGGTAACTATTACTTAACTTGTGAGTTGTAACGAAATTTAGAGTAATAATAATCTGTTATGTGTGTATTCTAACGGAAGTCGATAGGGCGGAGTCGCTCACTCATTCGATGTTTTTCACAGTATTGTCATAAAGAAAAAGGATATTGGCAATAGTACAATTTTTCAATAAACAAACCATGTAAAAAAGCGATATAATGTGTTTTGCTTCCACTAATAGCTCTGCTCGACGTTTTCCAGGGAATGAGACCTACCTAGATCGAGTAGTTTCCGAGATCCCCGAAAAAATTGTCATGTCATTTTTGATACAATCTTATTGCCGACTGTTTTTTCCACATCTACTCGATGAAAAATGAGCGCAAACACGATGAATGCATCTTGTGTAGTTTAGGAGTTACTATGACCACCTTCCGTTTCCAGCATCGGTTCAGCTCGGTGGTACCATAATATTGTATTGTCACCGAACTGATATATTTCGCCAAATTTTGAGGGGGACGAGATAACACATAAAGAAACTACGCACACTTGCAAAACTTTCTCCCATTAACTACGCACCTACACTAAAACAATCACACGCGCACACTCCACTAAATTTGAGCAATAAAATTCGACCTTACAGGCGTTTATACTAAGGTCAATTATCGCATGGCTAAATTGACCAATTTCACTAAATCACATTTCAGTTCTTATAGAAAGTAGCCCTTGTAGGTCCAATATATGGTGAATTTTGATGTTAAAATAGTGGTCAAGTATGAATCATTGTATAATTGTAGTCTTTGGTATGAATGTTTTTTAAATAGACTAATCTACGCTCTATTTACGATTTTATAGTGCAGAAAATTATAATGAAAGCAAAAACACGTGCAAGTGAAATGATAATTTATCTTTTCGTAAATTTGATATTTTTTGCACCCGAAAACAGCAAGCACATAAAGGTATTTTGACGGAACGCTTCGCACGCCGGGAACGATTTCGAGACTGACATATTATCGATTACCTGTTGTCTTTGATAACGTGGCAGAGGTGTTTTTAGTAAAAAAATCCTATACCTTTGGCAGAGGGTAAGTATATCAATGGCGTCTCCAGTCTTAACACGTTCACAGTCCAGTGCCCCATACATGGGTCACGACGAACTATCTCCAAAGTCCGTGCCCCGTACATGGGTCACTATAGCAGACCGGGTACACACTCAAATCACTATAATTATATTTCGGTTTAGATTGTTCTATTTTATTTATTATTTTGCCTGACGATCATGATGCGAAATATTGTATACTGATCATTGCAGTGCTAGTCGAAGATATGATTCACTTCCTACTGCATTCGATAAAAGGCTTATAAAGACAATTCTGATTTATCAATTCATATTTTACTTAGATATGAAATATCATTCTATAATATACAAGGTGATTTTTAAGTCGTGATCTTAAGTGGCAGGGGGTGATGGGGATGATCACACTGAGCAACTTTCACTATGGGACCAATTAAGAGTCACATACTCTCATAAAAATTTATACGCTCCTTGAAGAACCCCATATTGTAGTCCCTCGGGAAAACCTCGGCAGGGAGCTCATTCCACAACCGGAGCGTCCGTGGGAGGAAATTCCTCTGAAACCGTACCGTACGCGACCATTTCGGTTCGACGTGTGATGGAAGTAATTTGCTTGGACGTCCAAGAAAATTGAAACATTTTGTATGGGGACTGTGAATGTGTTAAATGCTCGTAAGACATAAAATTACATAACGGCCTCTGCTCCAATATGTTCAACCAGTTGGATCATATTGGATAACAGTCTTGAGCATGCTAGAAGTCTATATAACATTATTTCTAAGAAACTCTTACTGTTGTCTCCTCACGGACGGGACAGAACAATAAGAAAACTTGATCGACCCAAATAAGGAAGCAACAGCACTTATCATAGACAAAAAATATAGATTATAAATATTGAAATAAAACCATACAATTCCTTATTGAAATATTTATTATAATAAAATCATTTACATCAGAATGATGACATCAGTTAAACCCACAGCTCTTACAACTAGTCGTTTGTACACCAAAACTCAAAGCTTGCGAGCACACACACGAGCACACACACATCCATCCGCCGTTACTCACCGTAACTAGTCAAACTTACAATTACTTAATTATAAATTGCAAATTTATGAGTAAACAATAAAAATCAAAGTCAAATGGTGCGACACACGATATATTTAACCTTTTCAACGCGTTGAATATGGTCAAAAGACTCAAAAGGTTAATAATATCATGGTCTAAAAAACGTGACATTATCAAGTAGAGTGTAATATAAAATTCAACCCTTTATCAGGTTCACAAGCGAGCTTCGATGAATCATTTCATTTGCTTTGTTTGACTGAATATTCAAATGTTAAAAGTACTATTTCTATATTTAATCCTTACATAATGTAAAAATGTTTTATTTCACGAAAGAGTTCCGAATTGATCGAAATTAGACTAATATGTACTTAACTGCATGGTGAAAAACGGGCAATTCAATTTTACATTAATAAACACACGGGAACCAGTGGATCAATACAAATACGAGTGGATAACTTTCGTGTCACAACGGAATCAATTAAAATGTAGGTGTATTAAATGTCTTAACTATGTGCCAAGAATTTCGTCCTCGCCGATTAACAAAACCGATGTTTTATGGCAAATCATGGCAACCCGCTCGCACGCGCCCGCCATGTAGCAACGTGCTCTTTCGTTACTAGCGCGATCGGACGTATAAGGGTTTTCTACTTTTTCGTGACCAGTCTTATTGCGAAAAAATAACTATAATATGTATCGAGTTAGTGTACAAAAGTAGACTTTTCCAAATAGTACTTGAACCTAATAATAGTACATTACTGCAGAGGCCGCGAAATATGGGATGGCCGGGCGAGTCGTTACAGAAGGTCGAGTGTTAACGAGGCCATCTAGATATAGGAGGCCGTCAAACCCTGTTCGTTGAAACTTGAAAATGAAAGAAAACTCGAAATGAAATTCTAAGAATATGCGCTTGCACGGCCCGAAACAATAGACGATCATTTTGCCGACCTAGGCCTTCAATGGTGTATGAAATTTTATTATGGGCAGCTCGTTACGCCGCGCCCAAAACATGATACTTCACAGCCTGTTATAACGAACATATTTCATTGCATGTTTGAGAAAAACTACTTTATAGGTAAAATACTTAAATATTAACTTAATGATGTAAAAAGTTGGTGGGTGGATCAACTATTCTTTGTTGCTAGTTACCATGGTTACGTCTCCTGAGTCACTCTTTAAACCCGTGATTTTATAGGGTTTAAATCTATCAAACATGAGTTTTAGCGATGAGCATAAATCCATTTGGACATGGGTCATCTCTTGAGCATGCTTGAAGTCCATATTATAAACATTCTTCTAAGAAACTCGGCTACTGTTGTCTCCTCGCTGACGGGACAGAATAACAACAAGAAAAAGTTGATTGACCCTTGTAACACAGTGGATACAATCTTTTCATACAAATTGGGGAGGCATCAATAACCACCGAGTTACTCAATTTATGAATATAAGCTGTGGTTCGTTGAGCCGTTGTCTACCCATGCCGGAGATCTCCGGGCACATAGCAAAAGAATACTATTGTTTATTTTTTTCACCGGCAAAGAACGGGTTACCAAAACTGTCGGAAATAATACTCTAATTCAACCTCTTTTTAATAATAATACAAAATTATGAAATGCAGGGCAAGTATTCCGAAGTCTGCATTAAAAAGCAGTTTCGAAAAATTATGATCATGAAAAAGAAGAATGGCCCATCATACCCTTCAATTTGAAATTTAACTTAGTAACAATAAGGGCTAAGCTCTATCGTAAAATAGAACAATCATACGTTATTTTATTTATGGTAAGATCTCAAATAATACAAACATATTAACGTCCTAAGCTCACGTTTCGCATACAACTGACTATAAAAATATGTGTATTGTTTTTAGAACAACATATTGATTTAAAGTTCCTATCTAGACTAATATCTGTTTCATCCTATCAGTAATACCTACGAGTTATAGAAACACATTTTTTTGTTTAGTGTAGGTAATCTAAACATATTTATTTAGTGAACCAAGCAAGTGTTCTTTTAGACGCAACACCCGCTTTATTTTTATTTTCACCCATACCACAATTCTACAATTCATGTTGACAATTCATACATCAACTAAACTTAATAAGAATCTTTTCTAACGTGCTTGCCTCAACGATTTTTCCACTATAACTAAGGAAAATCGAAGCAACTGTATGTGTACAAACAAATAAGCCATATGTGACTGTCCATTACTTTTAATCAACAAAAATATATATTATTCTTTAGTCCACATTGTCCTGGTTACTTACTCTTGATTCCAGTGACTAAAACTAAAACAAAGGTATTTTTTTTTACAATGAATTGGTGCTGAATTAGACATACAGTATAAAATCGTGCAAAGAACCAAGAGGCACTCTGGTGTACTGAACAATCACTCGACGCTAACCATATTGCTATTATCAAAACTAGCAATATACCCTAATGCTGATGTGATAAAAGTACAGTCAATGACACCAATATGTATACATTTGTTCACCTTATTGAATTGAAAGGTCCAAACATATATACATATTTGTGCCTGCGACATGTACAGACATGTATATGTACTGGACTTATTTGGTAAACAAACTTATGTTATTGAGGAAATGTAGTGTCTCATCTTAATAAATTGGCAAGTAATTGAAAAGCAAAATTTTCAAGATAGAATGGTCGTTCAAACTTTCTCTTCATTATTTTCATTTATTATTTATATTACAGGGGCGTATTTACCCTAGGGCCATCAGGGCCATGGCCCGGGGCGCCAATCCGCCAGGGCGGCGTAATCGCCTAGCCGCCCCCGACCGGCAGCGGCAACGTGTGTTTTTAATACAGAATCCTTAGAATTTCATTTCAAGTTTTCTTTTAATTTTCAAACTTTATTGCATTTTATGAAAAAAACACTATAAAAGCCTCTGCGGTACCGGGGTTGTCAGCCTCGTATCTCTAGATGGCCACGTTAATACTCGGCCATCTATAACTACTCGGCAGCCATCCCCTATTTCGCGGCCTCTTCAGTAATGTACTATCATACAATAAAAATGTAGACTATTAAAAAATATTACATTATTTTTCTTGGTTTATGGGGCGGCGAACCTTATTGGCCCGGGGCGCCAAATTTAAAAAATACGCTTCTGTTATATTATACAAAGATTTCGTTTGCGACGGTATAGCCGCTAACTACATCATCGTTTGACATTGGTAATATAATAATGTTATTTGCCAAATAAGTCAAGTAAGAATCTACTGTAGTTACCGCATTGCTGTTCAAGTTCATAGCATGGAGCATCGTCCTGTGCGCTATAGACCGTGTAACTAAGGTATTGAGGACGAGATTGAGAAGTATGAGCGCGGCGAGGCGCTCTACACCGGGCGGCTTTAACGCCGCTCGGCGCGTCACTTTTTGTCCACCGCGTTGCCCGCTGCCGCATTAGCACCGTAATTCTGTAATATAGACAAAGTATGTCAGTTATAAGTGAAAATACAAAATACGTCTAGCACAACTTGTGGTCTCATTCGCAACATAAATATCAATTGGGTATTAGACATGATAAAATTGTAATGTGGCACTGGAATTGAATTTCATGTGCTCTGCGTACCCCTTTTGGGAATACAGGCATGAGTTTATGTATGTGTATAATGTATGACGTAGTGTGGCTAAATTGAAAGAAAAACTTCAAATCATCACTATAAATAGTAATTTAGACAAATTAATCGAAAACATAAAAGATAAAGATTCGCAAAAATGTTGTTTTTTTATAGTCCAGATGTAAATTGGATGTTACCAATAGAATTTTCATGTTTCAACAAAAAAGAAATTGTATGGCGACTATCCATAAACGCAATATTTCACGACCTACACTGGAAATTACTCGTTTTCCCATTTCTTTATTTCAATGTCTGAAACTCATGGGAGTTTTATATTTAAAACTATGTGCAATGCCTGAAATAAATTGATATTATTATTATAGAGCTGTGACTTCACATTTCGATGTCAATCAGTATCAGTAGTTTCAGTGCTCAAAAACTTTGCCTTTCATTTTCGTCTTTTGTATTGGTCTAATTGTAGGTTCCATACAAACTTTTGATCGTCTCTAAAAACTGGTTCGAATGGCATCATAAAAGCGAATTAGTCAAATAGCGAATTAAAGAGTAGATTTTCTCGTCTCGCTTCTCGCGATGTCGGTTGTGCTTACCTCGCTTGTAACTTTTCACGGAGCTCAGTGACCCTAAACATCCCTTGACGTCTTCAATCTTCTTCCACAAGCTTACAGGCAGATAGAATCAAAATCTTTCTTGAATCTATTATTTTTTTGTATTAAAATTAAGTAGCAGAGCCAGCAGTTTGTGAGTTGAATATCAATAATATTTTGAATCTTCTCACAAACTATTTGTCCTGTTTCTTCTGAATTAATTTTAACAACAACCCATACTAATATTATAAATGCAAAAGTCTGTCTGTCTGTCTGTTACCTCTTCACGCTTAATCTGCTGAATCGATTTCGATGAAATTTGGTGTAGAGATACAATTGAGTCTCGAGGTAGGACATAGGATCCTTTTTATTCTGGAAATAATCCCTTAAGTTTGTACGGAAGAGCGATGACTAGGTAAGCGCCTATTAGATATAAATAGCAATTAAATCCTATCGCGATGAACGATTTCTACGCAGTCGAAGTCGCGGGGAAAAGCTGTCTATACAGGTAAATTACTTATGACGCTGACATATGCTCTTATTCTATTAGATATTCTACTTTAACACTAATCTACTACCTATCTATCTTATGTACTGTATTGTGTTTTTTTTTGCTGAGGTTGTGCAATAAAGAGTATTTGTGTATTGTATTGTATTGTAATCTAACAAATTGTTTATCACCTACACACCGTCTACGAATCATATGTTTGTAATAGAAGCTCTATTACATTAGCATAAAAGTAGACTATCGAATGGAATGAGAGCATATGTCAGTGTCAAACTCATAGTGATTGTACTGTACCTGGTAGTATTGCGCCCAAGCTTGAGGGTCCTGCGCTCCGGTCTGACCGGCCTGTTGCTGCCCGCCTTGTTGGTACTGCAGACAAACAAATCATTATCACATTCTGTAGTCGTTCCTTCATCACTGAACATCGTGATCATTTGGCCTTTTTGAACAGTACAACTTGCTTCCACCGGCTTCTATTAGTGGCCACCCGCACCACATCGTAGAGCTTGCCGGTCTTCTCCTTAATTTGGTCGGTCCATTGCGCTGGAGATCTACCACGGGCTCGTTTACCCTCCACATTTCCAACTATGACCAGTTTCTTCTGACTGTCGTCTCCTCGCTTGTAACATTACGTTGTCACAAAAAAAAACGAATCAGTTTGCTACTACCGACACCTCTGCTGGGCCAGTTCCTCGCTTTTGACAAGCTATATATGTACATACAACAATCACATTGAAATGGTCTTTTAATTAATAATGCAGTGTCCACTGGTGCTTGTCAGCTATAAGTTTGTATAAAGAATTTTTTAGACTCCTTTTAAGATCTGCCACAGAATATGTAATTCCTATTGGTGATTACGGAGAAATTTCATGACTTTTCGAACATGAAGGTATTAGATATATTATCGGCCGTACGTATCTACTGATAGCTCTAAGTGTTAACACTTTCACGACCAGATTAATATCTTGAAAACCTAGAAACCGATGTAGCGACCTACCTATAGCGACAGCCCGCCTAGCGGGCTCTGGCGGGCTGTCCGGCCTATTTTTGGCATACGGATGCTATGAGAAATGGGTCTTTTGGCGTACGGTAGTTAATAGAAACACGTTCCGAAACCTCTCGGAAATGTTACGCAGCACCCGCTTGGCGGGTTAGTCAAAGTCAAAATTATTTATTGCAAGTCACATTACAGTTAAAAAGATGGAATAAAGAGTGTCACGCCCTGCTTGGGCACAGCAAAATACTTAAGAGGACTAATTTATTGCATCAAAATTACTTTTTTTGGTAGTGTTTGGCAGCGATTGTGTTAAGAGACTCACCCCAGGCCAGCCCTGCTGCTGCTGCCACTGCTGCCACTGGTACCACTGCTGCCACTGCTGCTGTGTGGCCTGCTGACCCTGTTGGCCTTGTTGGCCCTGCGCCTGTTGACCTTGCTGGCCCTTGGCCCCGGCGGCGCCAGCCTGCTGCCCTTGTTGCTGCTGGTTCCAGTTTTGCCAATTTTGCCAGTTACCCCACGCGGCTAGAACAATACCATTTAGTTAATAATAACCAAGGTAAGGATTTGCAATTAAAAGGAATTATATTTTAGGGAACACAACTTTATTTAGATATTTTGTTGTCCGTTGACAAATTACTCCTTTTACAGCGTGTAGTGAAAAAAAAAGTATACATGAAGAGATAGGATCGTTCTTCTTCTTACGAGGTTATCTCTTACTCGTAAAATGATCATCATCAGTGCTATTTTACCTACTGGCTAGACTAATAAGGGTCCACCAGAGTTGTGTTTCCGTATATTTGACGCCTAGCCGTCAAGCTTGCAAGGTGTCCCAGGTATTGAAAACACTGCTGCGGACATTTCTGGTGGATATTCACCCTGAGAGAAGTACTTATTAACTAGAAGCTTTTAGTATTCCAACTCAGGGTAGGTATTCCTTCTCTTAAGCATCTATTTTCCTGCCCTAGCGAGCGAGTCAGACATAAAAGTGTATTGAACTACCTTGGTTCTGCTGGTTCCAATTGTTCCAGTTGCCCCATCCCGCGTTTGGCCACTGGTTCCAACCCTGTTGCTGGTTCCCTTGCTGTTGTGCTTGCTGTCCATCCTGAAACCAAACATCATGTTATTCTTTTTTATTGCGAATGTGTTACCCTCTCACATGACAAGCCTAATACCAATAAGGTCTGGTTTCCCCTTGGGTTTGAAGATAAGATGGCAGTCGCTTACTAGTGCTGTCCTGCGTCCGTCATCCAACGGTTTCACGCGATCTTGACCATATTCTCGGTCCACCTTGTTGGGTTCCTGACCACATTGCGTCTTTCGGTGGGGTGGTATTTCATGACTCCACTTGAGTTTTCAGTGAATAAAAAACCGGCCTAGTGCGTGACGGACTTCGCCTGATTTAACAAATGCATTTGCTGGTAAAAAATACGTAATAATAAACATTCTCACCAAATTTCAAGTTCATAGGTAAATGGGAAGTTTAAAAATTCTTTGGAACAAAATTTTGTGACAGACGACATCCGGACGGACGGACGTATGAGTGACAGCAATAGGGTTCCGTTTGGACCCTTCGGGTAAGGAATTTCCAATGAATAAATGCCAGATATTTATTTTAATGTCAAAGGAAACCTGATATAGTGAATATTAAAAGTAGTGTCCGACCGAAGTTTCGGTTTCGGCCTAAAAATCGTGTTTCCGCCGAAGATTCGGTTTCGATCAAATAACTGCCGAACCTTTCGGCCGCGCCGTAACTTTCAACATTGTACCGCCGGATCGCTTTCGAATAACACCGGGTGCGCTCGGCACAGCCGGAAATGACGTAGCTCGACTCCGTCAACAGTACATCTTATTGTAGCTAAGTATTTTATATTTTTATATCCCACAAAAACATAAACGTGAAAAATGCCAAGATCGTGAACGATTTCGCTAATAAAATAAATAGGTAATATCGAACTGGTAACCAAGTTTTTTCAAATCTCCTTCGAGCACAGCTCCAGTCGTGCATAACGTTATTCAATTCCTTAAAATTTTTTTTATGTTCTTTGCTACTCAATAGTGAGACTTGGAAAAGCTAACGGGGGCGCGAAAAAGACCTTTTTTGACCTACCACATCTAGTGGGGTATCGTTATTTAGAGCTCATTAAGTAGAAAAATACTATATTTTTGTTTCTTTAAATATAGGAAAACAGGGGAATGAGAAGCTACCAAAATCAGTTTTTTTACAAAATTTTGTTCCGAATTTTTTTCACTTCCCAGTAACCTACAAACTTGAAATTTGTTGATATTATTATGTATATTTTACGAAGAAATACTAATATAAATCAGATTTTTTTCATTGAAATTTACTTATTTTTGCGGTTGGTTCGGAACCCCAAATGTGCGGAGCGAAACGCGGGCGAATATTCAGCGTAATTGTCGTCTCAATAAATATATACTTATTCAAAATAATATACATAAATAAATAATGTTCAATGTTCTCGCCGGTTATTCTAACTTTGTGTAAATAATCATGAGTTGACAATGAGTTAGTTTAGAAACGAGCATTTGAAACGCTCGGAGACACTTGAGCGGTTTGGTTACTGTTGAGTGTGTACCTTGCCCTGCGGCGCTCGCTGCATGGCGCCGGGCGGCCCGCCGTGGCCGCCGTGCGCGCCGGGCCCGCCGGGGCCGCCGTGGCCGCCGTGGCCGCCGTGGCCGCCGTGGCGCGCGCCCGCGGAGCCGCCGCGCCCGCCCGCCTGCCCGCCGCGCTGCCACGACCCGGCCCCGCCACCTGAACAAAACCACATGTTAACAGTCCTTTCCTTATCAGTTAAACGCTCATCTATTGGCTATTACACTAATATTTATATGTTGCCATTCGACCCAGTTCTTAGAGACGATCAAATGTTTGAATGGGACCAACTATAATTAGAGTAATATAAAAGACAAAAACGAGAGGCAAAGTACAGTAAAGCTGACGAGCACTGAAAACGCTCCTTATTGATAGGCAGTGAAATGTGCATCACAGTGCAATGTCCTGGTAATATCGTTGTATGGAAAAACGAGTAATTTGCCCTAAAATCATAAATAGCTGTTACTATCTAAAACTTTCATAAAATCATCGTATCTTTATTGGTATTATCAATACTTTTGTCGTAATTTGAAATCAAAACATTTCTATTGACGATCGTAGCCCTCAACTACGACCGTCTACGACCCCCTTTTAGGCTCGGTTTTATAAAGATCCGTTAGACCTTATGTCGGTTTGTAATGTCAAAAATAGTACTGAGTTATTGAAATTTGATCTGACATTATAAAACCCGGCCTTAGTCGCCTTCTACTACAGGCAGAGGATACCGTAGTCGTATTGTATGCCCGTGCTATAGGGGGCAAACCTTTCATAGCCTAGAGACCTTATTTGCTGTCGCTGTACCATAAAGATTTTTTTTTATTAAACGGAATGCAGATTTACAGAGAGTTCATTAGATAACCGGTTGGCATTCTTTTCATAGCGCTCCCCCGCGCGTATCTGGTAGCATAATTTTTCCTCAATGAAACGAAAAAATCGCAGAGCAAAGGAGTGAGGATAAGTGGGAACAGCCGAGTTGACGGTACCGTTGTATTCAAATTTCAGAGTTTATGACAAGAAGTAGAGAATATAGGGACGGAGCACTGAGAAATATCATCACACTGATATTTAGAACAGCTGAAGTGGGAAACTCTCCAGAATGTATAGAAAACCGTAGCCATATTAGCACTACACTGCTCCATAACTGCGTAGTTATTTCAGCTTTCAGGAACTTATTGCACATACAATACAAGTACAACGGACGGATATCATTGATAATCCTTTCGGAACCTGCAATTTTTTCTCGCTTCTTCATCTTATGAGCGCTTCCACATCTATTTGGGGAAATGAATTACTACTATTCTGGCCAGCCTAAACCTAACCTAGGCGAGGGCTAGACCTTATTTTCTATCGAGTGATATTTAGACGGAATACAGAATTACAGAAAGTTTATTAAATAATCCACTAACCATGAGGTCCTTGCGGCCCTCCAGGCCCCTTATCTTGGGGTCTGTTGCCGCGATCGGGTTGGCGGTTGAAGCGCGAGTCCTGTCGAGGCCCGCGATCCTGCCTGCCCATGGGGCCTCCAGGACCTCCTGGGCCCCCAAGGCCTCCTGGGCCTCCTGGCCCTACTGGGCCTCCTGGGCCTCCGGGGCCTCCTCGGCCTCCACGGAAGCCGTCGCGGTCGCGGTTGAACGGCGGTCCGCCGTTGTCCCTGTGAGGAGTCATCAAGTTGTGATAACTAGTTGATTCAATAATATACCGATGTATTGCAAAATTTCCTTCGGGAAAACTCGGATTTCAATCGGAATACGATGACACCCGAACTGTCAATCAATGATTGTATTAAATGAGTGACGTTTTCATATCCATTATTATGGAACTTTATTGTTTAGTGTCAAATGTCAAAGTGAAAAATGTTATTGTATAATATAGAGATGTTACAACCACCTTCAATAACTTTGAAAATACTCAGTTTTATTGTCATTAGTAAACGAAACATTATCTTCACTTTAAAACATAAAGTACAACAAATCTTATTGGGAAATATTTACACGAATAAAACTCAATACCTGCCTACTTAAAAACAACATCTACTTACGGGGCTAGTACGAAAAATTTTATGTCATTGGCGTCCCTATCGCACCTAAGTAAATAACCCGCGTGTGAGAGGGATGCAAACGACATGTAGGCTTTCATACTAGGCCCGTTAGTATACTTCTAGGTACAGACACCGTCATAAATAAGTGGTGATTTCTGTACCTTGTCGCTTTTAATCGTTTGACCATTTCGTATGACATTTCAAACACGACGTTAAAGTGACAAGGTTACTAAATGATAACTTATTTATGCCGGTGACTGTATGTAACATTAATATTTTACCTACACATTTGGGTCGATATTTTCAACATTTTCCATTTGACAATCTGAGTAACAGTCAGACATATCTTCGTCAGATTCGTCAGTGCTTTCATTTACATTAATTACAATCCTATCAATGTGATCATCCATTGAGTGTTCCTGTGACCGATATTAATTTTCACATTTGATGGCATGATCACAAACTTTCTTCCATTCATCCGGACCAATCATATTTATTTATTCTTCAATCAATTTTTTTTACTGTACCCATATTCATGTCTATGTCCCTTTTTGATACGTGACCTTTTACAGAGATGTACAAAATGGTTTTAAAAAAGTATTTAAATACAAAATGCAAAATACTTTTCAGATTTACTATTTCAAATGCAAAATACCAAATAGTTTTGCGTTTTGTATTTCAAATACTAAATGCAAAATAGGTATTTTCAAAATACTTTTCAAAATAAAATACCTTTTGACCAAATCGAATGATATCTTTATATATTTTAGGTATTTATCATGAGAAATAGAATAGAGATACAATGCCGAGCCGAATGGCACCTTATGCATGACATTTTGGTCATATAATTATCGTCGTTCGTCGATAATGTTCGTCGTTTTCGTCAGACATAAGGCGCGCACTCTGACCAAAGAAAAAAAGGGCACGCATGGCTAGCTGGCGCCTCTATCGGTCAAATTCGGCAATACAAGCGTCATTCGTTCATTTCATTTTGTTTGACTGGTAATGTTGGCTAAACTTAATCACAAAGTATTTTGTATTTTGAAATGAATATTAAAAATGCAAAATACATCTCGAAAGGTATTTCAAATAAAATACAAAATGTTTTTTACTAAAAGGTATTTAAATGCAAAATACAAAATAGGTATTTTGCATTTTGTATTTGCATTTTAAATAGAAGTATTTCAAATAAATCGCATCTCTGACCTTTTATCTGTGACCATATATTTTCTATAGGGTTGCAGTCGGGATTGTATGGCGGTAACCTTAACACATCGTGTCCATGTTGATGTAAAATTTTGTCAATGGAAACAAAGTCTTCTTTATGTCGACAAATAATTTCGTATAATTGTATTTTAGTTAATGATGAATCATGGGGAATATTGTACTTTTGTAACCAGTTTATCATAATCGGCTCTGCGGTATTAGAGTTGGGTGGGCGTTCCACATATTTATTGTGATAAGCAGCATTGACTACTACTAATACAGAATTTGGAGACAAGTTGGGAATAAGTTGATTCTGTAACCATTTTTCATAATTGACATTATTCATGGCATCGTGATAATCACCGGTCTTATCAGTAGACTTGTACATAAGTAGAGCACCCGGTACAAATCCTTTGGCACTACCTGCATGTACTATAATAAGGCGTTGACCTAAACCCATTTGGCGTAGTATCTTTATTAGTGTAAAATCATAGCCTTTGAACTTCATTCCGGCATGGTAATACAACCTTTTTATAAGTAAACTGTAAATATAATCAAAACTATAGCGAATATTTGAATTGCGTGTTAGCCACTCTATATATATATATTGGTCTGCTGATGCGACTTACCCCTACGGCCGTAAGATGGGTATTGAAGCTAATTGAGAGAGCACGATAAATACGAACTTTTCCGATAAAAGTACGAAGCAAAAACATTTTGCACTGTGACTGTAATTAAATTACATGGGACAGTAAATATAAATGAACTTGAAGTTATTTAAAATGACAAATCCGAAAATTCACATATACATATTCACAAATTTGTGAGACATCAAAAACAGTGGTTCATAAATCGAGTACTCAGTGGAGTTAATCAATTTATGAATATTAGCTGTAGTTCTATATAAAAACTATAAGTGATGTACTCTGAATAAAACCTCTTTCTAAAATAAGAACACAAAAGTATGAAATGAGGCCTAAGTATTCCGAAATTAGCATTAAAAAAATAGCGGATAATTATGGTAATGAAAATGAAGAATGGTCCTTCTACCGCTGCAGTTTATACTGCACTATGCATAGTTATAATTAAGCTAAGAAGTGTTCAGTATAAAGTGAGCTCTAAATGGCTCACCTGAAGTCAGAGAGTGTACTCACCTTTGCAGGCCGCTCCTACCATTATACTGTTTACTGCTTCCTGCAGTGTTCGGACTTCCTATGTATTTCTTCCTTTATACTTCTTCCTGTATACTGCTACCTATTTACAGTCTAGTAGAATGTGTCTAGAAGTCTCCTCTGATGCCATGCATGCTTTTTTGAACAAATGACAGCTATTTTGATGGTAAATTAATCCCGGCCTTGTCATATAGTTAGCAACTCACCGTCCGCCCCAGGGCCTGTCGAACCTTCCTTGCGGCGGGCCGGGTCTGTCCCTCGGCCCCCCCCAACGACCGCCACCCCCGCCGCCGCCACCACCACCGCCGCCGCCGCCGCCGCCTCCACGCCCGCCTGGGCCCCAGCGACTGCCGCCGCCACCCCATCGATCCTCTGTACAACAATAATAAATAAATAATAAATATTTGTGGACAATCTTACACGAATCGACTTGGTCCCAAACTAAGCTTAACATGTACTATGGGTACTGAGCGACGACATAACAAACAACAAAACATTCACGAAACTCAGCTTCAACAAAAACTTGCACCACAGCAGATCAAGTGGCACTTCAACCCTCCTTCTGGTCCGCATCTTGGCGGCTTAAGGGAGAGCGCAGTGAGGTCCGCCAAAACTTTGCTCACACGCATTGTGGGAGAACAAGTCCTCACTTACGAGGAGTTAACCACAGTCTTCACCAAGGTTATAGCCATTATTAATTCGAGGCCTCTTTGCCCGCTCAATAGCGGCCCCAGCAACTAACATCATTTATTCATTGCAACTATGGTATTTATAAGATGCTCCTAAAATCTAGTCAGTACGAACATGGAGCCTACCAGTAACTTAAACTAAGAACAAAATCAAAACATAATAAAAATCAATATATTTATAGTTTCAACTCACCCCGGTCACGGCTGAAGTCCTTCCGACGGTCATCCCGCCCGTGTCTTCGGTCATTCGAGCGCTGCCTCTTGTTCGGTGGCGCATCGCGGTTGGCCGAGCGATCCCTCTTCTCGCGCTCCTTCACGACGCCCGCCGCCTTAGCTTCCTTGTGGAACCCTTCCAGAACCTTCTTGGCCTCCTCTTCGTTCAGCTCCGGATAGATGACTTCGTCGATCCACGAGCATTTCTCGGGAAGCGTGAAGTTAGCTACAAGGAAAGAATGTTGTTAGTGTGTTGTAAGTGCGATATCGGCGCAGAGGGTCGGGCGTAGAAACTCTACTGAGTTACCTTTCATATCCACGACGGCCCCGTCGGGAACTTCCTTGCCCTGGGCTTGCTCGCGCTTGGCGCTGCGCTCGGCGAAAGTTTCGTTATCGGGAACCACGACGACGACCACTCGACGATAGCCGTCGAATTCACGTAGCTTTCGTCGTTGCGCCGACGGGTATACGTTCGTCTGTTATCGCGATATCGAAACCGCGTACCGTTTATTGACGTCCGCCGATGATGTGGAGCAAAACATTTCTCATTATAGTATTATCGCCTTAGGCACACCTAGAACAAGCTCAATAGAGATCCGCGTTGTGTTTAAGGCCTTTTAGGCAAATCGTTAACACCGCTCCCGACTCACCACCTAACAAATACAAGGGAGCAGTGTACACGCTTAATTCTTACGTCTAACTTAGATTAGGACGTACCTTCGAAGCGAAGAGTTAGTTGCCGTCGCTACAAATACATAACTCAAAGTCGCAAAGCACAATCATTATGTGGTATTATTTATAAAGGGTATCGTAGTTAGATCTCGATTGTTCCTGATATAGGTAGCTGCCGAAAAATAAAATGATTCACGTTAAATTTTGGGTGTTTTCTCACCTGATCCAGGATGTAATTTCGCCTCCGTCCGTGGGCGAATTCCAACAACTTAAGCACGCATTTAGCGCCCTTGGAGAGCATGGCGTCCCAGCGTCCCTCGCACGTGGTTCGGAAGGGTTTGCAGTCCACCTGCACACAATGTTTGTATAGGGACGGTACGCGGCCGGCGCTCGGAGCTTAAACCTATCTTAAAATTATAGATATAGAGTATAATTTGCTTTGATACCAGGGACGTCCGTTGAGTCGATATGATCCTCTTCGGCCGGAGAACCACTGGTATCAATATTTTCTGCGGCGTTCGTTGCTAAAGGCATATGCCTATTTTCTAAATACAAAGACCTCTAGAGGTCGAGCTTTTTTTTACTATATTTGTTTTAAATGTTGAGCTTTTTGCACCCTGTTGAAAATACAGACGAACATTAGTATCAGTGTGAATAGATTCTTCACTCGGTATATCGAGTCAAACCTTATGCTGAAAGAGACATTTTTATCAGTTTTGTGTATTGTGGTAGTGTAAATTAAAAAAATGTGTTTGGAGATGTGTGATGGATTTGGAACTGTATAACATCGAAAGTAACGATTAAAAGAAATCTAAATTAGTGTGCTGTTTATCGTAGTAAGAACATTTCAGTTACCTCGCCGATTCTTAACAATAACATAATTAATTAAAATTATATACTTACCACTTTAATAGGTACTTTACACGTGATCGTTTCGTTTTCTGTTACGTCATGTGTTATAAACTATTGACTATGTGCACGACAGAAGCGCCACCTAGCGTTTGTAATTCTTCGGGCCAATGTCAAATATTGACTTATAAATATTTTACTTATTTATGCGAAATACATTTTTAATAGACAGCGTAAAAGACTCCCTAAACTGTAAATAGTATTTAAAAAGGTTTTCTATTATATACATACCTTGTGTAGACAAACGGCTATTAGAATAAAAACAGATTTTGAAAGTATGTACCACAATATACATTTCCAACTTTAGACTGATATACTGCCATTAATCCGTGTTAGTAGCACAAGATGCAAGGAATTAAGGAAAACTGTGAAGAGCTGTACAAGTTATTTGATAGATACAAGACGACATCCTTATTAATTATTATTTAAAATACGTTGAAACAGATTCTCAATGACAACTAAGGATTTACGAGATGTCTTTTGACAATTCAAAACTTTCAAAAGTAATGGCGTTTAGGTAAATGATTGCATATCAAGTTTCCAATATCAAATTCTATCAATCAATCAGATAATTAATTTGTTATACACAGGTAGATAGGTGTAATTAGTATTAAAAATATGGTCCTAACTGTAACTGTGTTTTGTCATAAGACATACAAACATTTAAATATAAATTCAGAAAATTGTTATACAAAACCACAAAGTAAATATCGGCGGCGCGCGCCGGAGCAGAGTTCGCTCAGTACAAAGTGCAATTTTCGCCGCAAAAACACATACGTTACAGGTACAGGCATTCTCGGACAGTCTCCGACAGAGCTTAGTCGCGACTGTCGCGAGTGCTAGTTGTGCGCGCGTTGAATGACTTGCTACGTAGGTACTTTGTGTCACGTACGTTAAAATGAATAACCGATTTTATTACTTTCTTCAAATAAAGGATAAAGGATTTTCAATTTTTGAAGATGACATGATAAAAAATCATCATTTAAGAAAATGTTAATTACGTATTTGAAGTCCATAGACGAAATTGTTATTTAAAAAAAATATGGAACGTGTAACCCTTCCAGATTCCAACTATTTTCCGCAGAAATTAGCACCCTTTTTACTTTTATGTTTTTGTCGAACTTTTTTCACGTTTGTGTTTTTAGTGGGATCACTATCATAGTTATATATTGTTAGCTAGTTAGTAGTTAGTTGTAACAAGTTGTTACGCTCTAGTCTTCGTCATGTGTGGTGTCGGGACCTTTAATGGACATTTGATGCTCTTTAACATCTAAGCAGTCTCTAAGGAATGTAAACATGATAAGATGTATGTATAAAACGAATAGATGCATGTTACCTATTCCTTTTTAAAATTCAAAATCAATACAGAAGCAACCCTAGTGAGTCGGGCAAGTGTATGTATTTTCAAGAACGGCGGGATCGGCCCTTCTGTATATTTTTTATTTTGTGACAAAACTAAAACACACAAGTAAATAAGATGCTACTTTTCGAAGATTATATAAAGCATACGAAAATGTATTTAATTTATTACATACTAATTCAGTTTGATTTATTCACGTCAATTAACTGTCTGTACTTAATCCTAAAAAAATTGCAATGTCAGTTTCATTAATATTTAATGTTTTTTTTTTTCCAGTTTACACCACGACAACGATTATTTTCTATTTGAAAATACAAACAAATTATAGGAGATGCCATATTAACTTTGATAGACTTGCCCGAAAAATCACACATTTTTGCCACGACGTGCGCTGCGATCGTTTTACTTACCCCCACCACGTACTTCGCACATAGCCAATACCTCAGTCACCTTAGCTACGGACTTTGCGATTTGTGCCCAACTTTTGGTTTGTTTCTTTTCTCTCGTCTTAGAGCATTTAATACTGGAGACACCATTGATATACATACCCCTAATGCCAAAGGTATAGGAGAAAAATCTTCCACGTTATTAAAAACTACTTCATTAATCGATTATACGTCAGTCTCGAAATCGTTCCCAGCGTGTGAAGAGCTCCGTCAAAATGCCTGTATGTGCTGTTTGTTTGCAAAAAACGTTTAAGTTTATCAAATTTACTAAAAGATGAATTATCAATTTCACTTTCAAGTATGTTTTTGCTTTAATTATAATTTACTGCAATATTAAAGTTATACTTTAAATCGTAAATCGGCTTCGATTAAAAAGCCGATTTAAAAACATTCGTACTTGAACATCACGCTTAGCCGCTATTTTTGACATCAAACGTCACCGTATTTAAGGACATAGGACATAGGGAAATTGGTCAATTTAGCCATGCTATAATTGACCTAGTGTGAACGCTGGTTAGGTAGATTTTTATTGCTCAAATTTAGTGTTTTGAATGTGCGTGCGTGTTTGTTTTAGTGTAGGTGCGTAGTAATGGGAAAATGTTTTAAAAGTGTGCGTAGTTTCTTTATATGTTGTTCGGAATCATGCGCTGAAGCCGTCTCCGGTCTTAAATGCTCCAAGCCTCTCGTTTATGATTGTACGGGGAGCTTCGCTATCCTATATACGTCACATTGCTTTGTACAGTCTCTAGGAACATAACCCATGGGGAGCTTAACCCATTTATGAATATATTTATATTGCATGTAACTATGTCTTACAAGTAATCCATTATACCACTACTCTTACTGCAATATTGTAACAGTCTATGGTTGTCTTACTCTTCAAAATGTTGCAAAATGGCGCTTTTACTCGCTTACTGGCAAGCGTTGGTCTGTCTTGTCAACATTTTGTGGCGTCCCGTTTAGAGCCCGATTCCTAAAGGTTTCTCATTTCAAACGGCCTCTACTCTACCTCTTTCTATTCCGTCCTTAATCTCATGAACAAGAAGGAAGCAACTGTGGCTTCAATTTGCATAAAGGTATATTTAACGCCACGGTGGCCAAAGGTATATTTTACGCCGTTCTTGCCATCTCATTAACTTTGCTCGTAACTAGTAAGTTTTAGCTTCGTTTAACAAAATGCAAGAACATAAGTTTCAGTCGATAACCCGTCAATCTTTCGCGCAAAGAGGCTCCTTTTACCCATGACAAGGGTGAGATGTGGGGCGGCCGTGGCCAGTCGGTAGTCGATACGGAGTAATAAAAATACAGTAGTAATATTTTGAAACCAAATTGTTTCTATTCCTTGTGCTACTCGAGCTGAGACACACTGCACACATAGGTGCTCGTTATGGCCCATACCTATAGTTCTCTGTACTATATTATGATCTATAATTTGATCAGTCCTGGAAATCATATAACCTTAAAAATAAGACAATTTGGTAAAAAGGGCAATGTAAGGCTTGATTATCTGGGATAATTTCAATGCCTGATCGCAGAGAGGATAACATATTTTAACAATCCAACTTAAAAAAAATGTTTTTAAGTTTTGACCACAGTACCAGTATTAAAAGATAAATCATGTAGCAATAAATGCCTTTCTACGATAAACTGCACGTGTAGCAAAGTAAGACAGTGAATAATGGATCATAGTGTGGATCCAGTATAACATATCCTTTAGCCTAAAGTACAGCAACCAAGCACAATTAATTTCGTACTTTGAACTCTCACTCGCTCACTAACAATTATATTGCCATCACACAGGCGGCGGCAATATAAATTGCGCGCAAGTGGCAAACATGTGCCGGATCAATGCACGGTCGACCAATTTGATTTCTGGGCCACTTCGTACCTTGTCACAGTGTGACAATATGAGATATCTCGCGGCTTTTATATTGATTTTCACTGTGACAAGGTACAAAATGGCACAGTAATCAATTTGGTCGATTTTACTTCGTGTTCAGCGACCTCACTTTGTCACCATATCATCCGCATGTGTGTTATGTATGTGTGCGTGTGTATTGTGCGTGTACATACCTGCATACGCTCGAAGAGGGCGGTGGTTGAGAGCACGTTGTACCGCTTCTCGGGGTGAGCGGCGATGTGAGAGTTCACCCAGTGAGTCTTGCCCGCGCCGGGCATGCCAACCATCAGGATCACCTGTACAGAGACAGATTTAAGCCCAAAATTTCAATATTTTAACTTCAAAACCGCCCATAGAAATGCGAAACACACAGCCCGACCACGACTTTGCGCGAATCGCTAGACTGATAGTTAATTTTAAAATTAGCTCTCGTTTTCGTATGTCAACGGCATTTTGGCAACATGGCTTTTACGTATTAAATAAGCCCGCTCAATCCGATTTTGAATGTTTCCAGGCCGAATTTTAGATATATTGCTCAAAATTCAAGACAACGGCCAAAATTAAAAACTATATTTTGAAATCCGTAATTATAACTCAAATCTGGTCGAGTGACGTGTTCTGGAATGGGTCTCGGGGGTCGCTGAACTCAACAAAAACAAGAATTCGGCCGGAAGTGGATACAAACAAGATGGCGGCAATTTCAGAAGTGTAAAAATGATTTTATCTTTACTAAGACAGTGACTCAACTCTAACGGCTGGGAGACTTAAAAATCGACACCGGAACTACCTTCAGCTATCGGCTATTCTTATATAAGTGCAAAGACTAAAAAAGTGTGGAGATACAGTCGGCATCAAATAGTCTGTAGCGTCCAAAAGTGCCAAATATATCGTCAGTTATCGTTATGCCTATAATAATGTATTGCGTTATATTTGGCGGCTTGACTAGTACTGCGCCAAACAGCTGTCTCGAAGTGCATCCGCTATTTATGCCAAAAACTCTTAGCATCTCCGTTCTCTGGATCAGCAGCTCTGGCTGGCTTCATTTTCATACAAAAGCCGAACAGTAAACGTGACTGACCTTGTATTCGGCGATCGAATCTGGTCTCCAGGGAGCCTTCCACAAAATCGAAGTGAGCTACTAGCACGTAGCGCGGCACCAGGCACGTCCAACTCCCGCTCCACGGTCAACTGTCATCATTCACTTAAGAGCCAGGCTCTGCAATTTCCATGTATCTCTTTCTTGAGCCTTTCGTTTGACTGCCTAATACGACACGACGTTTACTTTTACCTCAAGTTGATCCATGAATAACTAATCGATCACAGAATAATTAATAGTTACGTACAGAAGGTTTTCTGTCTAACAAAACTGATGTTTAACGCATCCATGGATGCACTCAACCCATACCTCGTTCCCTTTCGTTCCTAGCGCGATAGGGTATCTAGACACCACGGAGGTGTGCCAGAGCAGAGTTTAGCCGAAGTGGCGCGAGGAACGGGCCTGCCTGCTGCTGAGTAGTAAATGCGACTGATCTCGCACTGGGTTATTGTGGCGCTGGATGGCTTCATTTTGGTACTAATACAAAGCCGAGTAATTGTTACTGAGCTCTCATTCGACGATCGAAGTTGATCTCCGAGGTCTCTCCACGAGCTCGGACTATCATGTAGCCCGGCACCAGGCAAAATGTGCTACGTGTTGAAAGTTAATTCAATGTGTAACAAATTAAGCCCTTCCGCCACTCTACAGGCCCTCTGGGACAAAACTTTGACCAAAGAAAGGCTATTTGAAGACAGTTTAGCCATTTTTAGTGTCAAATTCTACTGTTGTTGTTTTACTGTTGGCTTCATTTCAGTACCAAAAGCAATCAATACTGACCTACAATGAGTAATCATTACTGACCTCGCATTCGGCGATCGAAGCTGGTCTCCGAGGTCCTTCCACAAGCTCGGAGTGAGCTATAAGGACGTAGCCGGGCACCAGGCACGCCTCGGCCCCGTCCAGCTCCTGCTCCACAGTGAACCTGCCAATATAATACATTTAAAGCCACCTCAAATAATACAAAAGCTCTTCACTCATACGTTATGATATCGGAATGTCAAACGAAGTTGAACCCTATAAAATACATGTAGGTTGACGACCACTTCAGCCTAGTTGGCAGTGACCCTGCCTACAAAGTTGGAGGTCCCGGGTTCGAATCCCAGTCAGGTCATTTGTTTGTGTGATGAGCACGAATACTTTTTCGTGAGTCTTGATGTTTTATATGTATTTAAATATCTAATAATCTATATATCGTCGCCTAGTATCCATAGTACAAGCCTTGCTAGTTCGGGACTAGGTCGATTCGTATAAGATTGCCCACAAACAATATAATCAATACGTAAATTCCAGTTTCTCAACCTTTTCAACGCCACGACAAATACAAAAGCTGTCACTCTCACGCCATGATATCCGACTGTGGCTTTATAGGCCGGGCCCAATAAAGAGTGCGCGGTAGTAGGGAAACCTCCGACACCACCACGCGGGCGGTTTAAACACTGTAATGCTCTAAGAGTTCGCGCTCCAGTGACATTGGTTGAGCCGCTTAGTATGAACGGAATCGAACTACTGGGAGTTTCGTCGTTGGTTGGAATGTCAAAAGCGAAACCCTATATTTATGAACCCTGCATGTGGGTTAATATCGTACTGCACGCCGTTGGCGTTGAACCGATGGTGTGCTTAATAACTGGATATATCTGTTAGTATTTTTAGAATGGATGATGAGACACAAGGGACACTATGAAAGTAGCGAGAAACCAACACTGATTAAAAAACAATGGTGTAATTCCGCTTGCGACCCCACACGCTACACAGCGCGCGGGAGTAAATACGGAATATTAATCTACCTGCGTCGTCGTTCATGTTCTAATCGAATAAAGCATGAGGCGAATTTGCAGACACTCTTAAATTAGAAATAATGGCACTTATTGCTTGCTTTGATGCTCATTGCAGATAGACACTCACTCAAGTCACTGTATACTGTCTCTGCAAACTACGATTTTGTAAACTAATATAAGAATAGTAAAATGTATGGCACGTGCATTCGTTTCTTGTTTCTTACATAGAACTTGTACTTATACCATAGTACTTGATAGATAAACAGTGTAGTCGCTACAAGAACACGACCAGAGGGGCAACTCCGAAGTTCGGAGTACAGGGCCAACGTGTGAATGGTTCTGTTCAAAGGTTAGGGCACTGTGATAGTCGAATTAATAGACAGACAGCGGCCAACGTCCCCGTTTTTACCCCCCGTTGCACGCTAAAAGGAACATAAACATAATGGAACCTCCGTTTTTTGAACCGAACGGAGAAACCTACCTTGTGACGAATTTAATCCGCTTGTCGAGCGTAAGACCCTTCAGCACTTGTTCCTCCGTCACCTCGGGAATCTCGCCCTCTGCGAACAAAAGCTTGAGTCAATGGAGTCGTTTTTTTTTTCTTCTACCACATGCTACTGGAGGCTCAGTTGGGAGCACTCGTGGCCCAGGGCAGGTTAAGCAACGTCGAGTATAGTAGGTTAAGCAACGTCGGCCGGGGTCAACTCTTGGATGGGTGACCGCTTTGAGTGATTAATAACTGAGCGCTCCCGTGCTTTAGAAAGCAAGTTAAGCCCTTGATCCCGGCTCCTATATGTAACAGCAGTCGTTAAGTCAAGTTAGAGGCAGTTCGGGCGGTTTGAGAATTTCTAACAATTAAGTTGACCACTTTATTATTTAATATTATTGGTATGCTGTGGGCCTTCTACTCGTATGCCACCACAACCAGTTATTGATCTATTTTGGCAGCCCTTAAAGTTCTATGCATGATGTGCCTCGCTATGTGGATACTTCTAT
Source organism: Epiblema foenella (assembly GCA_963556455.1). Lineage (NCBI taxonomy): Eukaryota > Metazoa > Arthropoda > Insecta > Lepidoptera > Tortricidae > Epiblema > Epiblema foenella. The sequence continues at coordinate 20,491,583 of OY747100.1, forward strand.
TGCGCATAAGTGGTCCACAGGAGCAGAGGATGTGGATGGCTGTTTCCTCCGATTCCTGACAGAACCTGCATGCTGCACTTTGTGTTATACCCATTTGTGTAAGGTGTTTGTTTAGTTTCACTGCAAACTCCCCTAATATTTATTCGTCTATTTTATCGCGAGATCTACATACAGCTCACAGAGACACTAGTTATATTATTATGAACTGTATATAGCAGTAGGCTCTGCTAGGCAGTTCGCTATCAGGTAGCACTCACTGAATTCTGCCTAAACGGATTTATTTAGTTTTTACCTGGCGCTGGCTCCTCCTTGACATCCTCCTTAGCCTCCTCCTGTTTCTCGGGCTCCTTGGCGGGCTCGGCCTCGGCTTCCATGGGCTCCTGTTTCACATCCGCCACTTCTTCCGGTTTCTCGCCATTTTCCTTTAAAATACACAAAATAATCATTACACTCTGAGATGTAGCACGCACAGCAATTATGAATTTGATCTAAATATTATTTGTCAGTTAATATAAGTAGCATTAAACGTCAGTTTTGCTTAAACAATCAACATACATGTTTGACAGACATTATGTAGTCAATAAACACCTATCCCTGAAAAAGGGATCCTGAGCATGGCAAACCCAAATGGGCATTATTTCAGTAGTCTATTATCTGTTTATACTTTTTTGCTTGTAATTCCGCTTGCGATCTCCCGTGCCATATAGTATGCCAGAGTAAATCGAAATGTCAATCTACCTGCATCGCTAATCACATCCCAATTATGAAACGCAATGCCTAGAGCTTTGCAGGAAATCTTCATCGATCTAAAAGTCCAGTGTTTCTGGGTTTCGACACTTTAGAAGGTCGCGTAGCCTCTTGAAGGCGGTCGTAGCTGTCTTAAAAGACCGCAAAGGCAAAACGAACATTTTATAAATGTACTTTCAGGGCCAATCAACAATAATTTGTTGCCACGGTGACGCCTTGATAATCAACCCTTCTTATACATGTTATACATATTACAGATATGGAGTAAGAAGATTTAATGTAAATAGCGACGTGTCAATAGCCGGTAAAACACTAAAGTATACAGTACGATTAATTTGAGTTTGAAGACACACTGACACATGCTCTTATTCTATGCTAATGTAATAGTTTATATTACAAACCTACGATTTTTGGATAGTGTGTATGTCATAGAAGCTCTATTGCATTAGTATTAAAGTAGAATATCCAATGGAATAATTCTTAATTTACCTGTACATATATGTGGACTCTGTCACATGCCCTGTAAATATAACGGTAAACAAACTTACCTTAGGCTCGTCCTGTTTATCCTCTTTCTCTTTCTCCTTGTCGCCGTCTTTCTCCTTGTCGCCGTCTTTCTCCTTGTCGCCCTCTTCCTCCGCCGGTTTTTCGCTCACTTCCTCTCCCTTCTCTTTTCTCTCCCGCTCTTCTTTCTCCTTTCTTTCGCGTTCTTGTCTCTCTCGTTCCTGTATTATATGATTATTCATATTTAAATTAAACCACAGGTAAAATAAAAAACTAGTTGGAATAAGCACTAAATAAGAACAAACCTCTCTCCTCTGCCTCTGTCGCTCCTCCCTCTCTTTCCTCTCCTTGTCCCGCCGCTCCTTCTCCTTCCTGGCGGCCTCCTCTTTCTGCCGCTGAATCTCCTCCTCGCGAATCCTCTTCTCTTCTAGAACTTGTTCGATCGGGATTTCCAAGCGTTTGCGAACGATCTTCGTTTTTGTCAGCATGTTGTATCTGATGATATGAAATGGACTTGATATAGTAGGAATGTCCGAAACTTTGTGTTGCCAATCTTTAGGCTTTAAAACAAGGGCTTTGATAACTAGCCAAAGACAAAATTGTGTTCGATTAGAGATAGGAAGTACTCTCTTAGATGGATTTTGTTTCAACAGTTATCTACAGAATCGATGTGCTTACGAGACTATGATAAATGGTATGTTATGCAGAAATAATTGTAGTGTATGATACTGACTGGTCATATCCGAAGTTAACGCGGTAGCACGTGTTCTTGGTGAGCACGTGCGGGAACAGGGCTCGGTCGCCGAGGGAAGATCGCTCGAACTCATGCGCGACGCCAAGCTCGGCGCCGTTCAGCGTGTACGAGATCTTGCACGGGCTCGATTCCAGGTCCTGTGGATGGAAATATATAGAATGTGCTGCCATACACACTAACTCCACATCAAACATTCGCACCGGAAGGCGCAGCGTGGGTAGACCCTCACAAGGTGGACTGATGACCTGGTAAAGGTCGCGGAAGTCCGCTGGACGCGGGTGGCGCAGGACCGGACATTTTGGCACACTTTGTGGGAGGGCTATATCCATTAATGGACATCTTTCGGCTGATTAATATGATGATCATGATACAAACTTTCATTCGCCGATCCAAGCTAGGGTATATGTAATTCCAAGATAATACAGCCATTTCCACATGCATGTACACAAATATATATGCTAGTAATGGAAATTTTGAAATTGGTTAGTAGTTTCGGAGATGAACTGATAAGAGTAATTTTAAGTAAAAGTCATGAAACTAAATAGAGCCACTTCATTCTAAAGTAAAACTTATTTCTACTCTAATATTTAAAATCCTGTACGATGAAATTATCTTTTGCACATGAAGTGAGAGTTGTTCACTTACCAAATAAACTCCGATGACGTCTTTCTCAGTGAAAGTTTTTCCGTACTCTTTGAACTCTCCATTGTTGACGGCGCGTCCAGTGTTCTCGTAGCCAAAGCTAAGCTCACCCTCGCCTAAAATTAAACAATGAATTAGTTTTCAACATCTTACAAAATGTCTATTTATAGTCGAGAACTGCACTCACTAATTCAAGACTTATTGTAAACATATCTCAGAAAATGTCAAGCGCATTATAGATCCGGCTGGGGAAGCTCATCTCACAACGCAATAGAGACGAGAGTTTAGGATTTCTATGTTATTAACTAAATATAGCTCAATAGCGGAGGCACCTCGTGTCAGAGGCCAAGACTTGCCTTGGATCAGTGAAAAATTGCAGTTAGTTCGTTTTCAGGGTTCCGTACCTCGAAAACGGAACCCTTATATTTAAGATCATTCGTGTGGCTGTCCGTCCGTCACAGCCATTCTTTTTAAGTGTAATTTAAAACCGGCATGTTGCGCTAATATGTACTAACCAAGATGCAGCGTTGATTCATCTGTAGACCACCCAACTCGGAGTCCGCTGGAGATCACCTCTTTCTCCCCAATGGTCTCAGTCGTGGTAACAATGGCGCCAACTCGCACCTAAAAAAAAAAGTGAATATAGTTGCGGCCCACTTGTGTTATTCGGAACACGCCTAGTAGCATGATTTGGAACGCACCTTGTTGTCATCTGTGACTGAGCATTATCTTGGGCTTTTTGTTGGAATCATGACGAGCAGTTTTAAAATAAGTTCATATTTTTTAAATCCAGGTTATGAATTATCCAAATCTATGTAGTCATTTTACATACATACCTAAGGGGGGTTATTAGGTTATCAAGTTATGCGTCAAACGCTGTAAAACAGCATGAAACTAAAGAGAACTCGCAGTACCAGAAGGTCTACGCGTTCCAAATAGCCAAAATGATCTACACCTGTAAACCTAAATGATTTATAAAGCAATAATAGCTTGTATATATTCTTTTACCTGCCTGGCTTTATAGGCCGTGCCCAATAAAGCGATAGAAGTGCGCGGTTGGAGAATAACTTGGGTAAATCCAGAGGAAACCTCCGAGGCGACCACGCGGGTGGTTATTGTATAAATCATTTAGGGCACTTCACCCACGGAGCTATTTCGGATAGAAACTGTTCACCCGAAGCGGCAAGTCTTATTCGATTAATGTTCTCGCCGGCTGTCCTAACTTTGTGCAGATAATCATGAGTCCGTCGACTAGATACGAGCGTTTCAGACACTCGGAGGTTCCCCCGAGCCTCAGATACAGTACTTTTATCTCACGAGCGCGGGTGAGCCACATACGAAGTTGTCACTTCGAAGAATACACCTTCCTACCAAATTTCATAGATAGATAGATAGATAGATATATTTATTTCCTTTATAAAATTACATCATGGTTTACATTTTTAAAACAAGATAAATTCACAAAAGGATCGTCAATAGGTATAATAATAATGAAAGAGAAATAACTGGAATCAAATAATGTCAAATTGTAGTGCTTATAGTTTCCGAGTAAATCGGCTGTGACATACGGACGGACAGAAATGACGAATCTAGAAGGGTTCCTTTTGCCATTTTGGCCACGGAACCCTAAAAAGGAGGAGGTAGGTACTATGTTCGTCTTGTGTATAGATGTTTGTTACTTCATAACTTCGGCAATTGTGGGGACCAATTTTGATAATTCTTTTTTTATGTAACTTAAGAAATAACGTCTAAATTACAAAATATTCACACTGACATTTGTCACTTTAACCCGTCCTCGACAGACGAAAAAATAAACAATATCATTATTTTGTTATCTGCCCGGAGATCTCCGGGATGGGTAGACAACGTCTCTAATTAAAACTTGTACTGTAGGGACCGTGACCGTGACCGTGTATATGGGTCAATCAACTTTTTCTTGTTGTTAGTCCCGTCAGCGAGGAGACAACAGCAACCGAGTTTCTTAGAAAAATGATTATAATATGGATTAAAGCATGCTCAAGAGATGACCCATGTCCAAATGGATTTATGCTCATTGCTAAAAGTCATGTTTGGTTGATTTAAACCCTATAAAATCACAGTTTTAAAGAGTGACTCAGGAGACGTAACCATGGCAACGAGCAACAAAGAATAGTTGATCCACCCATATAGGTACCGACCTCGTAACAGACGCGGCCGCCGGCGACGCCGTGCGAGCCGCGCGCGCCGGCCCACGCGTGCGCGAACGCGCCCTCGGACAGCGGCACCACCGACACTAGCTCCGGCAACTCCAGGTACTGGTTCAGGTCGCTGTCGTCTGGAATCACACTCATATTATCATATACAGCTCTCACTACATTCAAACATTCTAATTATGCAACATGTTATCATCATCATTATCATAGGCCTGTTGTCGTAGGTCATTAATTTCATAGACATTCCACGCCAGCTTTCGTGAATCAACCAACATAAGCAGCGTCCATTAAACTGCGGCGCTTGCGTACAGTCGAGTTCATAAATATCAACATCCCCAAAGGTTCAAAAATATCTAAGTAAACTGATGCCTTTAGCGATAGGTCGTGTTCAGATATTTTTAATCACTTTATCCGACCACAGTCAATTTTTCGACTATATTGTACGTGGCTTGTAAGGCCAATAAGGGCCACTAGAAGTGCCACTGCGGCCTACTTGCAGAATAAAGTTCATTTATTTATTTCAATACGAGAGCGACAGCCAGGTCCGATATACAGGGTGAAATAATATTGACCGTTCAAATTTTCAGTTATTTCCTTGGCGAATAATAAAAATACGTGTTTTTTCTTTACTTATTTTTGAATACTAAAATATTGAGACACAGCAGCTGAAAGATATCCTAATAAACAATGCGTTCTTGGATACCACAATAGCGCGCTGTGGGAGCCGGCAATAACGCTGTCGCCCCGCCCCCATGTTGAGTCGCCGAGATAAACCTACGCGTCGAAAAACCGATTTTTAACGAGAGGTAGTAAAAAAACATAAGTTGCGAATTTTCCTTCATACTTTCTCTAACCAATACCCGCACCATTTCATAGTACTCGCGGTTCGTGGACATTGTTGAGTGTCACGTTCGCGATCGCGAGACTTTTCACGAGATGCAACACAGAAGTGCACGACCAGTCATGCGGAAGTGCGCGTGCGACTAATTCTAATTTGTATTGGTCGAGAACCCCGAGCGTCACTCAGCTCCCGTTAAGAATATTTCATCCTGTATGTCAAGTAAATGTTATGTACGACGCTATAGGATCAGGCCTTTCTCCAAAGGTATCGGGAAGTAAATCATATGTACGACGCTATAGGATCACGCCTTTCTCTACAGGTATCGGGGTCTGCTGACTGCTTTTATAATACACTAGTTTATGCCCTTGAATATATCGTCCGCGTAAACTTCCACTCCCTATTTTATGATTTTCGGGATAAAATGTATTCTACATGTCAATCCAGGCTATAAACTCGACTTAAACCAAATTTCATCACAATTCGTTAAGCAGTATTTTGTGATTGAGTAACAAACATCCAACCATTTAAACTACAATATTAGTAGGAATAGTGAAGCTGTAAAAGTGCACTTACACCAAGACAAAGTCAACTTGTTGTCATTGATATCGGGTTCGGCCACTTTGGCCTCACTCGACTCCGACTTCTTCTTATGCCCGTGATGTGGCTCCTGTAAATAATAAAGCTAATTAGAAAAGACTATAGATTTTATAAGCATGTGTCATACATATGAATTCGTAGCCTGTCGTATTCGACTTATTCGCTATCAATACAATACAAATACTCTTTATTGAACAAATCAAAAAAAAAGTACACAGTACAGAACATTAAGCTTAGAGGTAAACAACAGGTGGTCATATCGCTAAAGAGCTATCTCTTCCAGACAACCTTCTTTGTTCTGCTCTTACGTTTGTAGTCTCATTTGTTATGTCCACAAGTGTCAACAGGACCAAAATGGATAAAATAAATCGTCAACTGGCAACCAAAACTCACTAGCTAATACTTTTACTAAAGAAACTCCCTATTTTAGTACTAAATCGATATTGAGATAGATACTTTTGATTTTGATGTAATCAGGACGAGCTCGGGAGCTTCTGTACATGGGGCACGTATGCATTCGTGTACCTCGTTTTTAGGGTTCCGTACCTAGCCAAAATGCCGAAAACGGAAACATTATACATTCGTCATGCCTGTCCGTCCGTCCGTCCGTATGTCACAGCCGATTTACTCGGAGACTATAAACACTACAATTATGAAATTTGGTAGGAAGGTGTATTCTATGAACCACTACGAGCCCCAATGCAAAATAGCTCGTCTAGTCGCAATTCTGCATGCGTATTTTTTTTCAAAAACTAGTATTTCTACCCGAATCGACTTTGATGATTAATGGAATACACTAGACGCAATGTCACTAAAGCTAGCTTAGTTTTGAGTTGTACAAAGTGTACATCTCGTTATTTATTTTAAAATAATTTAATTATAAATATTACATCTCACACGCAAATAATTACGTCTGCTTCATATTTAAGGCAAAATAGGTCGTCTATTTAAAATAAAACCTGTTTACCAGGGTTCGTAATATAAAATATTATTTTCAAATTGAATACGGAATATTCTCTGTCATGTAAAATGACAAACCACTATATAAAAGGGCAAATTCAGCCTAATTTTTTATTACTCCAAATCGTTTTTCTATCGAGATGGCACGAGGTAAGCCAGTGACTGAAGAAGTGCGGAAAATTATAATCTCCAGTAACAATAAAGGCAAATCTACGTACCAAATTGCCAAGGACCTTTCTATGCCAAGGTCTACAATCCAAACTATCATCGAGCATCATCGAAAACACGACAAAATTTCTTGTTTAAAGAAATCCGGCCGCCCACGAATTACTACTAAAGCAGAAAACAGGATTCTGAGGAAGATCATCAAGAAAAATCGTCGTGCAAGAGCTGGAGAACTTACGGTACTATGGCGTGACGCAATTAAAAAAAACATTTCAGTGGATACTTGCAAGAGAGTGATGAAGAGGATGGGCTACGGTTTTTACACTGCTAAAGAGAAACCGTTACTTACACAACGGCAGAAAACTAACAGGTTGAAATTCGCCAAAAAGTACAGAAATTGGACCGTCGATCAGTGGCGTAAAATTATATGGAGTGACGAATCTAAATTTGAAGTCACAGTAGGCGATGAACGAAGTAAAGTCATTCGCGAAAAAGGAGAGGCATTTCAAAAAGATTGTCTTAAGCGTAAGGTAAAGTTTCCAGCTTCCTTAATGATTTGGGGCTGCATGTCGGCACAGGGTGTCGGCTGTCTGCAATTTATAGATGGAACCGTCAATGCCGAAAAATACAAAAGCATCTTACAAGAGAGTTTGCTGCCGTCTATACGTAAGTTAAAGTATAAAAATGCGTATACTTTTCAACAAGATGGTGCCTCATGCCATACCGCTAAAGCAACGATGGCGTGGCTGAAAAAGAAAAAAATACCTACCATGTCGTGGCCATCCAGCAGCCCGGACTTGTCTCCCATAGAAACGTTGTGGTGGAAAATGAAGAAGAAGTTGCGAAAGGACCCGTCCAGATCAAAAGCTGATCTTAAAGAGAAACTTACCTGTGTTTGGAATGAAACAACCCCGGAAGAGTGTCGACAGCTGGTAGATACAATGCCGCTCAGAATTAAAGCCGTTTTAGATGCAAAAGGAGACGCCACCAAGTGGTAGACGTTCTAATCTGCGTCGGTAACACTAAAGACGAACTTTTTTGCATTTTAGTACAATTGGTGAAACAATGTTTTTTTTATTACCAAGGAAAGTTCGTTTTTTTTTTCATTGAATAAATAAAATACGATTTATAACTTATACTGTTTTTATATTGCTAATTCTTCCAAACACCTTCGTCCCCCAGAATTTTTAGGTTAACGTTAGTTTAGTACATTTTTTTCCTACCAGACGTACTCATTTGCATTGGGGCTCGTACAAAAAAATGATGCGAAATGTTTTAAATGTGGACTAGTAGATGTTGGTACGGAATCCTTCATTGTGCGTGATCCGACACGCACTTGGCCGGTTTTTCGGATGTAATCTAAAGTGTAAGAGAGCGCGCACGCATCCATTACAACAGAGGCCCAGGGTCGACATCTACGTTCTATGTTTTTTTTTTTAATCTTTGTTAAGCTTTTGGTCAAAATGTCTACAGCAAGCCTCTCAACTATTACACTGTCTCCTTGTTGACGGAGAGTGTCCGAACTCGAGAAAAAAGGGAGACCTTAAACAGAGTTCGGGGATTCACCTTGGTTCTACTTTTCAAGTGAGTTTGGTTTCCAACTGGCGAAATATGATCTACTCGTGTCTGAATGTGAATTTACCTCAACAGGCGGCGTCAACACCTCGTTGGTGACCTCGACCGCCTTGTAGAAGTTGCTCCAGCGAGCCTTCTTCTCCTGCTTGCGTTTCAGACGGTTCAGTTTCACGGGGTCCTGTTAACCGATCAGTTTCACTTTGAGCTTTATTACGTCTTGGGTGAAACTTTGATTGCAGAACTTTATTGTCTTTGTATTATTCAATACGCCCTTTATGCTACTAGTAGGCTTATGTGAAAATCTGATCTTGTTGTATTATAAGATATTTATATGTATGTATATCATCGTCTAGTACCCTCAGCACACTCTATATCGAATTTAAGTACATTGATTTGATAATGATGTTGAAAACCACATATAATGAACTTATAAAAATGCTCTGGTAATCCTTTTGTCATTTTTAACAGACGGTTTTTTTTTGTAGTAAAGTAAGTCTACAAAAATAAATTAATTAATATGGATGTAGTTCATATTGACCCAAGTGTTGATCATTTTTTTTTAGTTGGATACTTCTTAGTAAACACATTATTATACGAAATATTTATTTACTTGGTGAACATAAATTTCATACACTGTCTCTCAATGTTTTAGTTTGAGGTAGGAAATTTTTTTTTGTAGTAAAGTAAGTCTACAAAAATAAATTAATTAATATGGATGTACGAGTAGTTCATATTGACCCAAGTGTTGATCATTTTTTTTTTAGTTGGATACTTCTTAGTAAACACATTATTATACGAAATATTTATTTACTTGGTGAACATAAATTTTATACACTGTCTCTCAATGTTTTAGTTTGAGGTAGGAAATGCAATACATGTTACAAAGACCGCCAGTTACTGTCTAACCGCCATGGTCTGATATATGAGACAAAGTGACAATGTAAATGACACCATCTTGATTTATGACAGAGTTGAAAACTGCGAGTAAGTCTTTTGACGTTCGGCAGTTAAAGGGTTAAGTAACAAACCTTGCTAAGCTCCTCCAAGCGCTTAGCGTCCTCCTCCGCCTGCTTCTTCTCTCGCTCTATCCGTTCTTTCTCCTTCTGCTGCAGCCGTTCGTTCAGCTGCTCCCACTCTTCTTCTTCCGTGAGCTCTCTCTGTCTCCCTTGCTCGTCCTGATAATACGTATGGCCAATGTAACGTTTAGTAAGATAATTTTCAGTTCGACACTGACATATGCTCTTATTCCATTGGATAGTCTACTTCAACGCCAATCTTATACTTTATATTACAAACATACGTATTTTAGACAGTTTTTTATGTAATAGAATTACATTAGAATCTATTACATTAGTGCTAAAGTAAAATATCCAATGAAATAAGAGTATGTACGTTTATATAATAAAATATCTATCAATCTATTTTATTATAAGTGTAAGTCCCCCGTGTGGTTGCCGGGTAAGAATTGCGCCACCCCATCTCTTCCCGTGGGTTTCGTAGGAGGCGAATAAGGGAAAATCGGAGGATGGGCAGCAGCATCCTTCGATCATTACCACCATCAAACTGCGGTCGCCAACCCGCTCGCCAAGCGTGGCGACTATGGCAAATCCCCCCCTTTTGGGGGAGGCCTATGTTCAGCAGTGGACGTCTTTCGGCTGAAATGATGATGATGATGATGATAAGTGTACCTTATTATTTTTTATCTTGACACTTAGGGACCTTATACATCTCTAACAAATCTGGATTGATAATAGTTTGTTAGTTTTTTTCTGGCAAATGTAACAAACACTACATTTAATTAATGATATCTTGAGTAAATAAATGTTTTGATTCTGAGTATGCTGCCTGCAGTTATGTTACATAAAATGCAAATTTAAAATTTTTGAAAATACCCACGACGGATGTACTCAATTGAATAATAATTAAATAATGCATGTGAAAATCCTCCCGACTCTATATGAAATAATTACATGGACATAAAAATATTTTTAGAAACGGCTAACTGGTTGCGAGGTATATTTACAAACCCAGAATAATCCGACGGGGACTGCCGTGGCGGATTTCTCTCCCAGAGTGCCTCACGAGTAAACAGTATTGAAATAGTCGACACATGGTAATACACCTATGTGCCTTCGCAAATTTCCCTATGCTGTCGGTTTGCTTCATCATCAGGCCTTCTGAAGTTCACGTACAGAGGCGTCCCGGCGAATCCGGCGAATAGATACTATCAAAAGAGTCCAATGACAGTTCACCAACTAGGTAAACATGCCTTAAAATACTGTTCTGACCCATCATCACATCCTCAACAGATAATGTGTAGAAGCTATTCAGCAAAATCTAAAGAGCCCAAACACGAATAAGTCACTATATGCCATCGCAAAGTTCTCTGTGGTATCATTGTACCCCGTCATCAGACCCTCGGAAGACTATGTACAATGTCTGTTAATGCAACCTAAACAAGTGACCAAAAACAATAAAAAAGATTTTTTACCTCTGCACAGTACCTGACTATATTGATGTGCACACACAAACAACCTCTCACCTTGAACCAGGGATCGGATACCGGTATTATTATGGTCACCGGGTCATTATTTCGGTTTTTAATGGGACAATCTAATAATACGACGTTGTTACCTAAATACATGATTCAGCCCTACGTAAAAAGCAAAAAATAATCCAAAATATTGGGCTAATTCAGGGTTTTTTAAAAATACCGGTATCGGTCCCTGCCTTAAACGCATATATATACCTTCTCCATTCCGTCGAATCTCTTTCAAATAAGACGCCATTTTTAAACGCTCATATAATTATTACACACTATATCGGCGTCTAGTAACTATATAAATACCGAATATCAAGACCACAACATTTTGAGGTTTGACAATATGGGCTGGACTACTAGTACATACTTTAGATAGTTTGGGACTAGGTGGATTTGTGGTGTTAACTAGTTGATTGTTCCCAAACCTTTATTTTGTGATACCTGGCATCCCTTATGCCTTTTGCGGGCAATCGATAAGTTCAGTTATTCAGTCATTTATTGCTGTTATATTTTGTTATTAGCGTATTACATTTATAAATAATTAATACATACCGCATCTTTGTCACCATCCTCCTCCTTCTTATCTTCATTTTCCTGTTTGTCACCATCTTCGTCCATCTTTTCATCTCCCTTCTGTTCTACTTCTTCTGCTGATTTCTCCTTTTCAGCTTCTTGCACTTCCATTGGCTCTGTTTAATATAATAGAGACATGTATTACAATACATTTAATGTATGCCCCTTTTTAATATATGTATGTCAAATACTTCCCATAGTATATAAAGGAAATAAGAATTTATAATATATTTTTCAACAAAACCTTACAAGAACACAAGGATTTTCTCATTTATTGTTGAATTATTTTCAATTACGTGAAATAAAACAATTGTTCTTTTTCTACCTTCATCTTTCACAGCAGGTGGAGGTGGTGGTGACTGGCTCCTGAAATCAAATTAGGCATATTGAGAAACATTTTTTTTTATAACATTATGGCAACAAAGTGCACTTCGTGAGAGCAAATGTTACTGGAAAGTAGCAATGTACTGCGAACTGAGAAACTTATCTCATGTTTTGAACCAAAATTATCACTTTATTTCAATTCATAGTAATGGTCTAAGAAAATATAATTTAACATTTTCCTCCCAACTAAATCAGGAGCAGTTTTAGAATTTCTTTTTTTTTATACCTAGAAAAATAAAGGACAAATTTATATTATACGTATTTCCAGGGTAAGCGTTGTTGTTGTTGTAAGCACTTTATTGTACAAAATAACAGTTTAAAACAATATATATGTCACTTAAGATTACAGTACAAAGGCGAACTTATCTCTATGAGGGATCCCTTCCAGCTAACCTTTGAGGGATTGAGTGGAAAGTGGGAGAATGAGATAGACAAACTTACACCAACAATGTTTCAATAAGGTGCTTGTTGTAGGGATCGTAGCACAACACGGCAACCACGCGACCAACTGCGTTGGGGTGAGTTAAAAAATCTCTCCAAACCTCGCAAAAACTTAACCATAGCGACGAGCGGGACAGGCCGGCTAAGATAGATAAGATAAAGCTGGGTAAGAGTGAATTTCACTCACCTCTCATCATCAATGCTATACATCTCTGAGTCTTGGATCTGCGACTTCACTTCTGGCTCAGGTTCGGCCTGAGGCTCGGGCTCGGGGGCTGGCACAGGCTGCGGCTGCTCCGGTTCCGGCTCAGGCTCTGGCTTAGCCTTCAACTCAGGCTCCGCTGCCTTGGGTTCCTCTTCGATTGGCTCAGGAGTTTCCACACGAGTTACCTGTTGATTTGAAAGGATGTTTAAAGGACTGCTATGTAGTGTTATGTCGAAGTAACTTTCCTGTAGCAATGATGAGTCAGATGAGTATCATGTCAGTCACTTAACTTCAAACTCGGGTAAATCCAATTCTTGGTATAAAATAAAAGGGTAAAGTCAACCAAAACAACAATAAATACACCCCACGCCACACTACTGCCTTTCAAATCACCGAATTAACATTAACTATTTTTCAATAATCTCCCAAGTGGTTAGAGTGGATTTATCTGAATTTGAAATTAAGCAACACATACAGGGTGACCACTATTTACTACAACCAAAATTCCCTGACTTTTCCCGGTTTTCCAGGCATTTTTTCAAGTTTTTCCCTGACCATAATCTTAAATGTAATAATTATAAAATATATAATTTGAGTACGTTTCAGAATTATCTGCTGGTAAATTACAATTTATAAATACAATGAAATAATAGAAAAACGGAAATAATAAGAAGTAGTATCTGAATAGCTCAGTTGGTAAGAGCGAAAGCATTTTTAGACAGTCGTGGGTTCACTCAATAATCATATTTTTGGAGAAAATGACTGACTAGAGTTTGACTTGCAAAAGTGCCACTGCGTCCTACTTGCAGAATAAAGTTCATTTATTTCATTTACATAAAGAGACATTTTTATTCCCTGACCTCCAATAAATTTCCCTGACAATTCCCTGACTTTTCCATGACTAGCGAAATTCCCTGACTTTTCCCGGTTTTCCCGGTTTTCCAGAAAGTGGCCACCCTGACATATTTGTATGTGACAAATGGTGGCAATATGTCAAGATATACTCACCTTAGCCGGAGTAGAAGCCACTCTGGTAGACGATGACCGTCTCCTGGTTCTAGCGGCTGGACCGGCGCGTCTTGGAGTTGCAGGCTCGTCAGCATCCTCCGTTGATGTATCTAATATTGTGGTGTCGGCAATTGCTGGAACAAGCATATGTTTATAAAAATCCATCCTCATGCAACTTACTTTGTGGTAATTTCACAGCTCTTGAAGCAAAATTAATGTTACCAATAACTGTGGTAATTTTTGTTATGTCCAGTCTTGTATAAAATAGGTCACATAGAGCTTAGTGTCCAGCACTGGTGCCGTAACCCTAGGCCTAAACACTAGGACTATACAGGCTTGAATACAGTAAAATCCACTTAAAATAACGACTTCGCATATACATTTTACCGCTTTTAATGACATTGAAATAACAGCAAATTTTTATTTATTTTATTTATTTATTTTAGAACCACATTACATCTATCATTACAGCTAGGTAACCAATGCGATAGTGTAGCACAATCTTACATATTAGGTTATACAATTTATAATTCCATATAACATAATTCAAACATAGTAATTTTTGTGAATTCATTGTAAGAACAATTAGATTTCATACCAAATATTTTCAAATTCCATTTTGTGTGACGCTCTGTTAGTACGACGTAATAACACCGGACCCTTGACTGTCGCTTTATCCGGATTGTATTGTGCTGTATTATAAATTTTACCACCACCATGTGGTCATAATATATATCACTACCTCTCTCAACTGCACAAAAGTTAACATCAAAACGCTTATACAATTTTAGATGAAGAATTCAACAGTATTATATCAAAATTGAATAACTATCAGCACACCATAATGTATGGTCTTAACTTCTAATCAGATTGATAACAAAACAATCCTATTTCATGCTACTAATCAATTAGTTCAAAAACGGTTACAGTGATTTATCAAACAAATATTGCTGATAAGCAAAGTGTAATAGTAATGTCATCAAAGAAAGGAAAGACTTTTCACTTTCCATAGTAAGTTTAAAGCAAGGCGAACCTATATCATAAACCTACTGCCACATATTGGATATTTCGAATTTCACCCCCCAACTTCCCCAATGTAAAAAATGTGAATAAATATTCTTTCCTGTACCCTTCATATCATATTTAGAGTCAACAACAAAAAGTGTATCAATTAAGATACCAAAACTATATCTCAAGCCTGTGTTTCAAATTATGATAATTTGTTTTCAAAATACATTTTGTTGAATTTGTTTGTAATAATAGTTTCACTACACTTGAAGATATTAGAGTAGAGGCTCCATGTGTCGGCAAATTTCTATAAAAATCGGATTTGAACTTACTTTATCATACATGTCTAAACAGCAAAACTAGTAGCACTACTTCAGTAACACAATAAAAATGATTAGATAAGGATGTTCAAATTAATGTTATGGTTACAAAACCGTGAACCAATTTAGATAAGTGCCAACGAATAGTCGCCTTTTCAGTGGTGTATAGGCTATGTTATAGTAACGAACTACCGGTGGATATTTGTACTGACATTGCTGTAGTATGTTATAATGGGTACGTTGATAAACACCATTGGTAGTTCAGGCCGAATTACAGCCCTGACGTCATCAGTTACAAAACTACGAATGCTCGCTTGGCGTTGAAAATAAACTTGACGCTAACACGTGCCCACTAGAAAGTATTGGCTCATAGAAAATTTATAGGCATCTATTTAGTTATTCATACATTATGTAAATAGTTTAACGTAAAGCATACTTATTTACCTTTCCCGCTTTTAGCTTCGAGCGCCTTCTTCAGTCTTTCGACTAAAGCCGGCTTATTGCCTTTAGTATCCAAACCCAAAGCGCCGAGCTCGGATCGAAGATCCACAACCTTCATCTTCGCGGGATCCATTATTGCTTCTTATCTAAATCTATCACTTATCACAATTCGTTCTGTTCCCTTTTTTCACAGTTCAACTAAATAAATACATTCCTAATTTCAACCAATTTTTGCAGAATGAGCAAAGCGCCAAGCTATCCGAGTGAAACCAATATGGCGACGGAGACGGAAAAAAAAACGAAGCGCGGGCACGACCGCGCGCATCAATTAGGCCGCGTTCAGATATTATGAAAGATGAGGTCAAATAAAATGGATGTTGTATTTTTCACAAACCGTAATTAAGAATATTCAATTATTGGCTCTGAAATGAAAGTAATAAAATAAAGGCAAAGGCTTTTGATAATGTTAGGTTTTACTCTTTATTTCTACTGGCAATACAAAGGCACCATAGACAACCCGACTAACAGTTGCCGAAATGAAACTAACTAGCGCGCATTTTTGCGGGCTTCATCCTAAGTAGTCTGTGGCGGGCTTGTTGCTTAGATACAAAATTAGCATGTTTTAATTATTTACATTCGTATTTATTTCTGATATTATCCTATTGATATACATTACCTCTGAATCTCAACACGATATTCCAAAATGGCAAGGAAAGATGAACCTAAAAGTTAGTAATTTCGATACAATATAGTTACTTATATCAACTTACTTTCAATATTTCGAAAGTTTAACACTGGTTAACTTCGAAACTATGTTACAGTTCAAGCTAATAATGACTTGGAGAAGAAAATTATGGAGGAATTTGAAGTATTCGATCATTCAGGAAAGCAAGTAGTAGACGTGCGTGAAATAGGTACAATACTTCGGTCGTTGGGTGTGTACCGTTTACTTACAATTGTTTGGAATTAGCTACTTATGTCCTCTTATTCTTAAAATAGGAGTATTACAATAATATGTGAAGTTTACTTATATCGGCGTTTTCTTTATATTATGTATCCTCAATAGAAGTAGAGATTTGGCGCCCATATACAAGCCTTCTATATGCACCTACCGAGTTTTCTTATCAGGTTGTTGCCCAACGGAAGCAGAAATACAAGAAGTGATTCTGGCCACAGAGAACAAGGAAGCCACTGGAAATGTACCACTTATCAACTTCCTTCCGTATATGTGCAAAGTTTTGATGGAACACAGGTACCTCTACGGAATGCACCTGAATATATTTAGATTTCAGGGAAAATGGAACTTTGCGATTGACACTTCGGCCATTATTACACTGTGAATCGTATTTCCTGTATTAGTAGCAGGGGTCGGCAACCTACTAGCAGCTAATTCAAATTTTCGCGGGCCGCACATGTTAATAATAATTTGTGACTTTATCAGACATAATGTAACCACAGTCAATAAAGTAAGGAGGCTTGCGGGCCGCTGGTAAGGGCTGCTGCCGACCGCTGAGTTAAACCATCAACACAAAAGCCACGCGCCAAGATAAGTTAAAACCTCGCGGTCCTGTCGTCTTACGTAATAAATGGATGGCGCCTTACGGCTTTAATCACAACACTTCCCCTTTTATAGATTCTATCCCGCGAGTGCAGAGTTGCTGCTAGCGGCGTTCAAATACTTCGACGAGGAGGGTCGTGGCTACCTCACGAAGGAGAGATTCACCAAACTCATGTTGGAAGAGGGAGAGCCATTCACTCAGGTCCATTACTTTTTTAGACAACGAAGAAAAACAAGACCATCTTTTTTTAGTACAAACATCGTCGTTTTAGTGACCTTACTTATGTCTGGTTTTTGTAACAGGAGGAGTTTGAAGAAATGATGCAGATAGCTCTGGATCCGGTTACCGATACCATTACCTACGAATACTATATCAATCAGCTTATGGTAAGAACGATTTTTGATTTTTCGTATAGTACATACAAAATGTGCGCGAGTTCGACGCAATGCCTGAAGCTTACATTTTACTCCTCAAGACTAAATTTTATTTGGACATTATATGGACAAAGTGCCAAAAATGTGGATATGACTACAGTCATACATTTTTTTCGTTACTTGTAGTCATAGCTGGGCACCGTTAACCAAATAGTTTACTTCGTTAATCGATAATCCTTTAAAAAAGTTAACTTCGTTAAACGCTAAAGCGTTACATTTAGGGCCATTTATAGTCGCATCTGTACAAAGCAAAAAATGTGCAAATACGGCTTTTAATGAACAAAATATTTCCTTTGGCAGGATTGATATCTGTGATTTAAAGATCCATTTTCGAAGTAGAGCCCCCCGGATTTTTGATGAGGTTAGTGGGGGGGTTCAAAGATAGCAGCCGACGAGTAGATCTAAAAATACGCTGACTCATTTTTTTATATCTACTAGGGCAAGTTTGATATCATTTTCGTATAAAATGAATACGCTGAAATAATTTTTGATCATATTTTTCACTATTTTGGAACAATTTTCTGAAAAAATCGCAAAATTATTAATTTATCATTCGTTTTTTCTTGATTCAGCGCTCTGATATTGGGCGTACAAAGTCAACTAAAATTATGAAATAAATACTTAAAGAAAGCTGGTTTTGTGTAGATTATAAATATACAAATATAATAATAATAATAATAATCTTTATTGACTTATAAACCTAATACAATGTTTCACCACCATTACAGGTAACCACAAACATTAACATTAGGTTTGTAACAGATTCACCAAGGTCGAGCCTCTGTCCCCCGAACTAGGTCAAAGCCTGTGACTCGGGAGTCAGTGATTCCTCCAAGGAGGTAGTTAGTAGTCGAGTTAATAAAGAGTATATAAAGAAGAAGAAGACACCGAAAAAAAAGTAATAGGGGAAAAAAAATAAAAAAATTGAAGGGAAGTAATAAGTGACACACGAAAGATTAGCGTGCGTGAATGCGTTGCGCGAGTGTGTGTGCATTGCGCGCGCGCGCGCGTGTATGTGTGTGTGTGCGTGCGTTCGTTCGTGGTGCGTGCGTGCGTGTGTGTATGTATGTGTGTGTGTGTGTGTGTGTGTGAGTGTGTGTGTGTTAGTGTGTGTGTGTATGTGTGTGTGTGTGTGTGTGTGTGTGTGAGAGAGATTTGGTTACTTAACGCAGGTTAGTAGAGCTTCTGACTCCTGGTAAGTTTGTGATTGTAGCCAGGCCCGTAGTTTAGTTTTACAGGCGTAAAGGTTTACAGGGTAAATATTTAGTTCTTGGTTGGCTTTGTTATAAATGCGTGCGCTCATAGAGGCGTACTGGCGGCTGGCAAAGACCGTCCGCTGTTTTTCTACCGGACATACGGTGTTTTTGCTGCGTTTACTATTTATTTTGGCGCAAAGAGGGAGGTGTCGATGTCTACGAAGAATAGCACGAAGTATGAAAAGTTGTCTAACGGTCAGGACATTTTTCTCGGAGTAAAGTAAAGTAAAATATCATATAGATTTGATTATAAAAATATGGCAGAAAAGATATCATAGGTCGCAAAACGACTGCGCGAGCGGGTCGGCGAGTACCTAATACGTTACCCATACCAACTAGGTACTACGTAAAGTAACGGAATTCAAAGGTTTCTTCACTTTTAGAGTTGAAATAAATAATAACGAATCTTCCCTGAATATACCTACGTGTCTAACTAATAACAGTTATTGTTCCTCTAAGTAGTTTTGAAAGAATATCAGGTTTTACAAACGCTGTGATAAAATTTACAATGTAATTTTTTGTGGAAATTTATTTTGGTAGGTAGGTCGGTAGGTTGTAAATTGAATCGTAAATATTGCACGCGTTCTTTCGCCTGCGTATTCGTGCCGCTTGTTGGGCTGCAGGATCTTCTTTTAAAGTAAATAAAACTTATTTTATGAAAACATGGGGTCTTAATTATTGTTTCTTCAGTTAAATTACATGACGCTTTTAATAGTATAAATAATACAAATTCAGAGGCCGAAGAAGAGTGAAATTTAATGAGGTATATTGGTCCTGGTTTGAGAAAAAAATCACCACCATCCTCTAAGCGTTATCTCATCCCAGTAGGTACAGTTGCATCCTGAAGGAAGCCCGAGGTCCGCTCCATAATTTTACTATTATTAATAAGACTATACTTCTAAGGTAATCCCATATAATTTTGGTCAGGATCAGATAAAGTTGGTACTTATAAATTTTTAATTTAGTAATTTTCCAAACTAATTAATGAATGCAGAGTTTGTACTATTGTTTGTCGTGACATATCTCTAGAAGTAATGAAGAGATTTTAAAAATTCTTTCTGTGATAGAAATATACATTAGTCCTTAATAATACAAATTAATTTTTTTTATAAATCGATTACCCGTACGAAGCAGGGCGGCTCTCTAAAATGTAATAAGTTCATATGTGAAATTTTATGATATTTTCTATTTATTTTAAGTATCTTTTTTAAAAAATATTTTAAAGCGTGAATTGGCATGAAATATATTTTTATTGCGTTAAACCCACCCCTACCATTCTAAGATCACAGTTACTAGTCTGCTTGTAACATACGAATATTTATGAATTTATTTAAACAGGTGTAGTAGTATATAAGGAAAATCTATTAATATATGTAAGATCATTTATTTTTAATTAAACTTAGTCATAGAGTCAAATTAAACCATCACCTCTTACTCCATGGACTTATAGCATAAAACCTTAATTAAGATATTGTTGATACCACCAACTACAATCTAATTCTGGAGTCAGTTAATCAAAAATTTATTCACAAAATTAAATAATTTGCTTATTGCAAACTTAACTAGTATTGTTTCTACCAATCTTAATACTGTCCTACGTTAAAAAAGACAACTTATTTTTTCTTTACAATCCTGTGGACAATTTCATTAACATGATGAAACTATAATTAATAGGCAGTGATAATAAATCTTATTCAGTTTGGTACAAGGCGGCTAGAGCGCCTAGTCCGAATAGAGCTGGGAGTTGCAGGCGCCCGCCCCTTCGCTGGAGTCCCAGGCTTCTTCACCTCGTCACTTTTCAATGGGGCAACTTCATCATCCTCAATGGTGACGACGTTGTTTCCAATACCTTCGACAACTTGACATTCATCATCGGGTTTATCTCCGTTAGCGACAGTGTTGTTTTCTTCAACAGTTTCTCCATTACTATCATTAGCAGCTTCCAATTGCTCAGTAGCATCTGTAGCTTCCGTGGTGTCATTAGCTGCATTGTCATTACCGTTCGCATCAGACGTTTCTTGCTCATCAGATCCATCCATAGTCAAATCAATATCTGTGACCTGACTATCATCGGCTTTGGATTCTTCATCAGCCTTCCTGATAGATGAAAGGAGATCGTTGATCTGATCATCAAGTTGCGGAGTCAGGAGTTGGTCGATATCATTACAGTTTTGGTCTTCAATCTCTATTGTGGTCCCCTTTGCGATGTTTCCCACGATGCTGAGTGTTGCATTGCCTGGAATGAACCATTTTTTTAAATATATTTCTGTGATATTTAATGTCAATACATGGATAGAGATCACATATGTGATGACAGTAGAAAGCGGCAGTATCGATAAAATACATTTTTTCAATAACTCTTAGACGGTTTATACACGTACACATAATAGTACATGAAGACACGCCTAAGCACAATGGGTGATTGCAGGAAAATGATGCAGCTATATCGCAATATTTACCTAATGATGTCTGGTTAGCAGCCAATATCTTGTCGTAATTGTCCTTGCTGTCGAACCCAATGAACAGGAGGTTGTAGTTCTTCTTGTGCCTTTTGATGGTCTTTGGCTGGAACTGGTTCAGGAATTCCTGCATGATCTTACGCTTGGGCATTGCAGGGATAGCCAGCACCTATAACCAAAAATAAAGTTATTGGTTGCTGGTCTGAATAAAACCAGATTGATAAACAGACCTAAACAAACATAGAATACAATACAATGCAAATACTCTATGAAAATAATTATTTCTTTTTTTTTAAATGTTCTTAAGTAGGTAATATTTTTAATGTACCTTGGCAAAATATGGAAGGTTGCGCGGCAACTCCGGGTCGTCCTTGCCCTGATCGGTTTTATTGTATCCCGCCTTGGAAATGTTCCTAGCTTGTGCCTTGTTGTTTGCATTGATGATTATGGCAGCTTTCGTATTGCGGTACATGTGGTCCAAGTCGAAGATCTTCAATATTGTCTGTAAGAATAAACAATGTTAAGGTTGCTGCCTTACTGCAAGTATCGCTTCTTCAATAGATGTTGAAAATTGAGACGTACACATACATCACACTACGTCGCCCCCATGGAAAAGTCACGTATTTTGACTAAATAGACTTTTTTATGTAAATGTGGGTCTGTACAAAACAGGAGAATGCACATTTTCACGAATTTTCATAGTGCTGTCATTTACCGTTCCATAATTACATATGTACGAATGTGTTTTTTTTTATACATTTGCAGGCATGGTAAACATACCAAGTGTAGTTAAGGTATTTTTCTGTAGACCGTTATTATAGATCATAAACAATATACCCATAGTAAATTTACGAATCGGGCAAATTCGCATATTCACTATGGTGTCAATTGTTGTATATATAAAGTAAGTAGCCTATAGCAAATTGACAAATCTAGTTCTTTCGTTAGTTTACTATGGTGGCGATCATTAATCATTACCCAACAACATCAAAAGCCTACAGGAAATTGCGAATGTGGCAAATTCGTAATTCGCCATGGTGGCGATTGTTATCCAGCAACGTGTAAAGCCTATAGCAAATCTGCGAATTTAAATATGCGTTAATTTGCTATAGTGGAGATTATAACCCAAAAACGTGTATAACCTAAGAAAGCAAATCGCGACTCTGGCAAACTATTGAATTCATCATGGTGAATGCCGATTATTATCCAGCAACATAAACAGCCTATAGTACATCTGCGAATCTTGTTTATTCGTGAGTTTCTATTTTTTTTCGCATGGTTATGATAGTAAATAATAGGCGACTTGCATTATTTCATTGATCTAGTATATTCTATCTATTCTAATGGCTATTCTTATTTGATTACTAATATAATTTCTCAATATAATCTTAACGCATGTTCCCTATTTGGTAATGAAATCACATTTTATATTTTTGCAAACTTACATGAACGCATTTTTGTTACGGTAAATAAAATAAATTAAATGATCGAAAAAATTATAAACTTCTAATACTACTCTTTAGACAAAATCATGTTCTTCTATAATATAACTACCTAAAAATTAAAATATTGAATAAGTTTTGTAAGAAATGTATTTGGCTGAAAGGTAAAATACCTTCTTTGGTCATAGTTTGAGAATAAAACGATTCTCTAGCTATCTACCCAATTTCTTATTAAATTAAATTAGAAATGGGGTCGGTAGATACATTTTCAGATCATATAAATTGAATTGCAAGAACACTGTCAATTTTTTCTTTGTATTTGTCCTCTGTATCAAATAATTCGTATAAATTGAAATTACACGTGCCAAAAAAACTTTGCAAAGTGTGTGTCTTACAAAACACACACAGCACCGAATGACATGAAAACCTCAATTGTATTTTTACCACTGCGTCGTCCTTCTGTGATACAATCGTATTTGTAAAAACATAGTTGCGGTAATTTGATGTAATTCATAATAAAAATATATAAATCGTATCAAAAGTAAATACACATTCGCAACTTTACAAATGAATACATAGCAATATAAACGTATTACAATTTTACATGCAAAATAGCAAACATACGAAAGTGGCATTTTCGTAACTTTATTTCATTCAAAATCCAGTACAACCGCAAATTTGATTTAAAAAATAAAATAAAAAATAAATTTCGCAGCTTAAAATCCTCGCCTTAAAAATGAGATATTTGCAGATAGGTGAGTTTACAATGGAGGTGACGACTATACAGAGAGACAATCAATTGAATAAATGTAGTGTTACTGCACTACACCAACTTGATGCATTGTTAGACGTCAAATCTACTGATCGGTTATATGACTAATTGTAATATACTTACATTTCTATAATTTGGCATTTTCAGCAAGGCTGGCAGTCTGCGCTGGATGTAAAGAGACAGCCATTTATCATAAACCTTTGCCTTTGATTTCAAGTCGGCTGGCGTCTCTTCAACAACCATCGCAGTCTCTCCATCAGTCTTTACCATCTCTACATCAGCATTTGTTGTATCTTCATCGACCTTTACTGGTTCATCAGCAGTCTTTACTGGTTCATCAGCAGTCTTTACTGTATCATCAGCAGTATTTACTGTATCATCAGGAATCTGTACTGTATCATCAGTAATTTTTACTGACTCGTCATCAACATTTACTACCTCTTCAGCTTCAGGCTTTACTGTATCTTCAGCAGACTTTGCGGTCTGATCAGTGGCAGTAACATCTTCAGGTGTTTTCTTAAGGTCAGGCAAATTTTCCAAAATCTCAGTTATAGTTACGGCCTTGTTTTCCTCCTTGACCATTTTTTCAAGCTAAAACAGTCATTATACTATAGATAAATCTGTATTTTTTTAACCACCATGCGGCGAAGATAAGGTTTCATGCTTGGGAACTTACCTTTTCCATCATTTCATCAAATCGTGCTTGCAGTAATTTCTGCATGTTTTTCTTAAAATACTGTTCGGGGTCGCCTGAAAATTGAATACCTTTAGTAAAATGTTTGCACCAGGCAATGTTATTAACAACTCTTCAACTGAACTGAAGTTTTGGCTTGCTAGTCAAAATTAGTGAATATCATATACGATTGAGTTATTGCGGTCTAACAAACCTACAATTCAGTATTATACTTACCTACTGGTATACTAAATACCTACATAGACATTTAATCAGGCAGTGCAAGAAAGTTTAATTTGTAAATAGATAAATTGTTTTTAGGATAGAATTATATAGTATGACGGTGATTTACATTCAAATTAAAAAAGACCAGTAATTTCACTTCAGTAGGCACTAGCCCATTGTTTTGTAACATTGAACAAGAGTGCCTTCGTTGTCTATGGTATGAATAGACACCGATAAACTCCCAAACGTTGTAGAGGGAAAATTAAAGATAGTGAAGAAAGCGAACGGGTTGTCACTCCGGAAGAGATCGAACCAGGCTATCAGCACATGAGCGCAAGCTCTGACTGGTGGCCAAGGGTTACTTCGAGTATCCACCCGCTTATAAGCTTATTGCACCTGTTACAATGGAAACAGCATGCACGCTTTGAAGTAGGTGTACCTCATAATCACTCAACTCTCAAGTAACGATTGGGAAGTCACTGGCTGGCACTGACAGCGAAACTTCTAATCTAGTTTAACCGAACGTAATCGATATATCAATCAAAAGTTGACAACTTTTGAAAGAAGAGAATAACAAAAATATCTCTACCTTCTTCAAGCAATTTGATCGCAAGTTCGCTCTTTTGGTCGTTCTTCTGCTGTTCGACCACAGCAAGCTCCACAATTTCTTTGTCGGTTTCCACGGGGTACTTTTGGCGATACTCCGCCAGAATGTCGCTGGCAGAGCCAATGACCTTGCCTGTCATTGCAGAATGCACGCGCTCCCGAATGCCTTGCTTCATGAGACGCGCCAGCGGCATTGCGTTGAACAGATTACGATATTCGGGCTTGTTACCGTATGTGGCCTTGATCTCTTTGACTACAAAACCAAGAGCTAACTCTAACCGGCCGTTCGATTTATTGTCAAGCTGCATATCGGGCATGTAAGTGCGAGCTTTTTTCTTTTCCGCACTTTTCGGTGTGGTGTTTTTATTAGGAATATTAGGTGTCTGCTTTTTGGGAGACGCGGTTTTTTTAGCGATGAGGTGTGGCCGGTTAGGGCCGGGCTTGTTTTGCTTGAAATTCGGATGGTGAGTGAGAGGCTTGGGACCTTGATTCAGCTTCATGAGCGGTTGGGGCCCACGGCGGGCCGGCGGTCCGAAGCTCATGAGAGGCTTGGGCATGGGCGTGCTCAGAAGAGGTTGAGGCTGATTATTAGGCCTGGGCCTTTGGAAATTTTGCGATTTTTGGAAGGGTTGTGAATTATTTTGGAAATTTTGGCGATTGGATGGGCCTTGCTTGGAGCGTTTATTGCCACCCATGGGGTTAGGGCCGGGAGCGTTCGGCCAATCGGCCTGCGCTCGCCGCTTAACTCCGAAAGAGCGGTCGTCGCGAGGAGCCTCATTGTACAAATGAGAGAAGTTCAAATGTTGAGGTTCATTGAACCGATCGTTAAACGACTGAGACGGCTGGTTGTATCTCTGAAAAGTGATATTTGGTAAGGTTATAACACACTGTTATAAGTACTGAAAACAATTCAAAATAGTTTACAGTACTTTCTGGCAGACTACGCGAGTTTCAAATAACATACCTACTTCAAAATATTTTGATTTCATAAAAATACAAGCCAAGTCATTTGAAGCTCTTAAGAGTTTTTGTAGCAGGTAATGTTGCACCTGCTACAAAACCTAAGTGTGCAGTTATAATGTATGTATTATAACATGATCAATGTGGATAAAACTGTATGCCTCTCCAATTGAGCATGACACAGTATCTATCTGTACCATATCAATAGACTTGTAGAGCATAGAGCTAAAAGTAGATAGAACTCTTGCTTTGAAAAGGTTATTTGAAAAATTATATACATAATCCCTCTCGATTGTTGCTTATTACAATCAATGTATAAGAATTAATTTTGGTCTTCCAAAATAGCAGTTACACTAGATGGTAGAATATCAAGCACCATACTAAATATACTGTGAGTTGTGACCTCACTTGTATCATACAACACTATCCAATTAATATGGTATCCGTAAATGAGTGGTAATTTGCACTCAAATTTGTAACATTTCTCAGGCAAATTTGTAACTCTACAGTTCCTTGTAATATTACATTACAATACAAATACTCTTTATTGCACACCTCAAAAACTAACAGTTGCAGATTTGAAACTAGAGGTAAGCAACAGGCAGTCTTATCACTAGATAGTGATCTCTTCCAGACAACCTTTGGGTAGTGGAAAATAGGCGACAAATGTAAATGTCAATTATTAATTTTATAATTCTTCTACCATAGTCATACTTTTGTAAACAACTGCTCAAGCAAGAGAAATAGCTAGTTACTTACTTTATGGTAAAGACTTATTTCAAGTATGTGTCACCCAAGCTGAGACAATGGCAAATAATATATATAAATATCTTTACCACCACTAGAGCTACCTTTTTCACACAAAACAAACCTTTATGATGGTTGTTGATTTGTAGAAAAGGCCCAGTTAAACTCACCCTGTTAAACTCACTGGCCAGAAATGATTTTATGCCTGCATGTAGGTAATTCCTTCATGGCTCAAGTTGAAAGAGAACTTAGACTTACCATATCCATATTGCCAGCAGGGGCGCTGTTATAAAGCATACTATTCTGCTGGCGCTGGATCAGCTGTCTCTTGCGCTTTAACAGCTCAAGTTCCAGTTCTAAATCCTAGGTACAAAGCATAATAATAAATTGATGTTAATTTCTTTTCTTTTCAATTCTATTTGAAGAACATATACTAAATAAAAGCTTTTTTTTTCTAAAGAAGGCAAATAAATACACACTAGTTGCGTTGTTATGCAAAAAGGTGGTGTACAACCTGCCTATTGGTAAACAGACACCATAATCTATGCAACTCCTAAATAATCACAAGCACATTGCCCACCTTTTATTTACTTGAGGATTGGTTGTGTGACAGCTAGACACATGCACTCAAACACAGCACACCTTCAGCTTCGGTGACCTTACTCACCACAAGGAACACAACACCACATATCTCAAGAGCAAGTAGTGGTGTTATGGCTAGTGTTCTTTAAGGTAAGGATTTATTTGTTTGTTTATGATGTGATATACCTTTAATACAATCATGCTATCTAAGAATCTAGCAATGACATGGCTAAGGATTGGCAGAACAGGCAATGGGCCCCGAGGCTGAGCATAAGAGACCTGAATACAGATGTATTGCAAAATGATTTTCCTTCGGGAAATCTCGGATCTCAATCGGAATACGATGGCACCCGAACTGTCAATCAATGATTGTATTAAATGAGTGACGCTTTCATATCCATTATTATGGAACTTTGTTGTTTAGTGTCAAATGTCAAAGTGAAAAATGTTATTGTATAATATAGAGATGTAACAACCACCTTCAATAACTTTGAAAATACTCAGTTTTATTGTCATTACAGTCATTAGTGAACGAAACATTATCTTCACTTTAAAACAAAGTACAACAAAATAAATGTTATTGGGAAATATTCTTTTTCCTGGTTTAAATTTTTTTTATTGTAGGTTTAGATTTGCGTCCGAAATCCGCTGTTGAACTTTGCCAAAATACTCTTGAGTTATTGCTATTTTCTGATATGAAGTACAGATATATATTAAATATATATCCTTGGACTGGATTTTTGAATGGTTTTTGAGGTTTCGGCATGGTAATACAACCTTTTTATAACTAAACTGTAAATATAATCAAAACTATAGCAAATATTTGAATTGCGTGTTAGCCACTCTATATATATATATTGGTCTGCTGATGTGACTTACCCCTACGGCTATAAGATGGGTACTGAAGCTAATTGAGAGAGCTCATTTTGCACTACATCTGTACAGTAAAATCCTAAAGGGCCCCATCCCATGATCATCCCAAGGCCCTCCTAATATAGTTATGAATCTGCGATCTAGTTTGTTTATGTCAATAGTAGGACGGAACTAAAGGTGGGTTGCACCAACGGTCTGCAATCGTAAGCGGTGTTCGTTAAAATCTGATTTTATGGAAGGTTTGACAAGTTTCTATGGGATGACAGCTGCCGGCTCCATATTTGACGATGACCGGCCTGTGATGACTATGTGCAAACCAGCCCTAAAAGATTTGCAGATTTACACATTCACCAGTTTCACCACCCATAGAATATGCAATTTTTAAGACTGTCTCTACAATTTGATACCACTAGTTTAAGAACTAGTTTTAGACATGAAATAAATGGTGGGACCTGATTTGCCATCCCTAAAATTGCGCCCCTACTAGGCTCCAGCCGACTAAGGCCATTGGTAAATCTACCAGTGATGATAAAACACTCAAATAATTAGGTTCCTTTTGGACAGTTCATGGTCATTTTCTACATATTCTAGATTAGACAAAACTATATAATAAGTTTGCCTAGCTATTATAATTTGTAAATAAAAAACCTCTGTTTATAACTGCCTTTCCCCGACGGCTATTTTTTACACAATGGCAATGATGGTAGGTAGCCGGTATCATACGCAGCCATTAAAACTAAGGAGATAATGAAATTCCCATGGAATGGAATTGAACGTAATAGTTAATAATCTCTAAGCAAATATGTAATAAACAAACATCCTCCAGCAGTGAAATCTTCATTTTTCGATATACAATGTTTGGCTACGTAGATATAACAGTAAATCGATACATACTTGTAAATGATCAGTCATCAACGGGCCGCCTCTTGTGGGCATTGGGTTGGTATTGCGATGCATGTTTCCACGAAAATTCATCTTCAGAAACTAAATTAATTGTTAATATTTCAGTACAATCACGTTGGCAAGTTAAAAATACACAAAATACAATAATTCCGTTACCTACGCTGCGCTGGAAACAATTGTCAACTTGTTAAGTGAAAAGAGAATGAATGGAAATGGAATTTATGGAATGTATCTCGGAAAAAGAAGTTATAATATCGGACCATAGACAAAATAGTTTAAGATGCGTTCATATAAAGGGATAAAAGTGTATCCAAACGGTCCTGCATAGCATACCGCGCAGCAAGGTTTAACTGTTTGTGGTAACGCAAGTAATATTTATTCCCTTCCCCATCCTATCCTGCAGGTGGCTCCAAAAGTAGCGTATGACATAGCCGACGCGCACGTGGCAGAGCTAAAGAGATTGGAAGCCGCCGCTCCTAGAAAGAAACGCGCCTCTGAACTCCTTCGCGGAACATAATTTGCATGATGTCCCATTGGTAATTTCTCCTGTCTCCTTCCTTTCTTTCTTCCCATCTCGTCATCTGTTTATTGCATTGAAGGAGTTAACCTTTTCAACGCTTTGTCAAATACAAAAGCTGTCGTTCACACGCCATGACGTAGGATGGGAATGTCAAGCGCGAAGTGGAACCATATAGAAATACATGTAGGTTGATATTAATGCCGGATCCACACCAATATTGTCTCTCTGTCGCACTTGTGTATTCGTGCGACAGAGACACTTCGTTTTCGTTCCCGGTAGGCCCTCTTGACAGATTTTTTGTGACGATGTAGGCCACAGGGATTTTTACCGTCAAGGGCACCAATATGTCATCATCATCATCATCATTTCAGCCGAAAGACGTCCACTGCTGAACATAGGCCTCCCCCAAGGCTCGCCATTTAGACCGGTCCTGTGCCGCACCAATATGTATACATTTTCAATTTGTTCCACTGGTATAAGGTCCAAAAATGTATACATAGGTATTTAAACCCCAACTGACTAAAAAAATAATATAAAAAAGATATTCCAAATAATTCATTTATTTCTTTACAGGTCGAGGAAGAAATTCCCGATACAACAGACACATCCAAATAAATCGCGAATACGCAACGTAAACAATAATACTCAACGAATAAATTTGCTGTGGAATCACATCTTTTATTAAACATGCTTATTTATTTAAATTGTGACCATATTGAAAGGAATACCTTATTGAAGAGTTTAGACCAAGCGATTATCTCCCCACTTTTCGTCGATCTGATTTTTTACAACGACAGTCGCAAACACGCGTACGGTTCACCTGACGGTAAACGGGCACCGCAACCTATAGACGCACGCAACTCCAAAGGGAATGTTCGTTAATTTGGTCTAAACCCATCGCACTATTATAATATTTACTTTTCGTCATCAGATCCGCTACATTCGTCTAGCACAATACCGCCAGAGATCAACGCCAGAATGTCCCGATCAGTCATTTCCTCGTCATCGTCTTCCTCACCCATTTCGTCGACCACCATCATGTCGTCAATAACATCTACATCTAATTCTTTAATCTTATCAACTACATCATTGTTAACAGCTTCGTTTTTAATGGCCTTTTTTTTGGGAGTGACTTTTTTAAGTTCCGTCGGTACTTCATTTTCTTTAACCACCTCACTTTTGTTTTCCACCTTTTTAAGTTCGGCCGGAACTTCTTTTACTGTGTTTTTATTAACCATTGCATTTTTATTTTCCACCTTTATAGGAGTTACTTTATTAAGTTCAGTCGGCACTTCTTTTACTTCATTTTTATTATGCACCTTTTTAGGAGACACGTTTTTCACTTCAGTCGGAGCTTCCTTGGTGTCCTTAATTTTATTTTCAGACTTTTTAAGTTCCTCCGGAACTTCTATTACTTTAGTTATATTAATCACATCATTTTTATTTTCGACCATTTTAGGAGTTACTCTTTTTACTTCAGTCGGAGCTTCTTTGGTGTTCTTAGTTTCATATGGTTTTTCTGTTGCATTTACCTTAGGTACTGCTTTTACTGCCTCCTTGGCGATAACAGTTGTTGCAGTTTTATTATTAGCAGTATTCGCTTGCGTGGCACTTTTTTCTGTTTCTGAATTAACTTTTGTTATTACTTCTTTAGTACCAGTTTTAACTTCAGTGCTTTCAATTTTCTCCTTGTCAGTGTCAGCTTGTTTTTGTAGACTGGAGTTTGTTGAGGCTTCTGTTTTTGTTTTAGCAATATTGTCAGCATATATGGTTTTGATGGATGGCGGGCAAGATAGGTATTTGTAGCATGGGGTTATCGTGACTGTGGCGCTTCCTGTAAAAAAACGAAAATGATCAATAATACTGAGACAGTTAAGTGAATTCAGTCACCGAAGTAGTAAAATGTGTTAGAATAAAATGAAAGGGGTCACTCTCGTCTCTAAGGTCAAATATCGCTCGACATGTTCCAAATCGCCTATGCGCTTTGCGCTTGAGGGCTCTTCCCTGATGCCTAAACTCACCACATTTGACTTGGCCGTGTACGCGGAACCGGTCGAAGCATGCTACGAAAATATCTCGTAGAATCTCGCCTATACACTTGAAGCAGTGAACGGAAATATATGGAAGCATTCTGTCCGTTAAATTATGGCGCAACGAAATCGGTACAGTGGTGGGCGGTCCTTAAAACAGGTACCAGATACGACTTCAGTTAGATCGGAATGACAGTGAGTGACTGATGTCTGAACGTATTTACCAAAACAAGGATTTTTATAAAATCTAATCAATTAGAATCAATCAAAATCAATTTAGAAGCTCATTGGTGGATTGCGTTACTCATTGGTAGTTATTTTCAATATATCCATTTCACCCATGCGCAAATGTTTACAACGGTGTAAAAGAGATGAATATTATTTTGTTATTCGTTTTCGGTTAAAGACTGTATACATAAAGTCTTATTTAAATGTAAGTGTATTTGTGTTTGTGTGCCAAGTGTCCCGATAATTTGAACGGCAAAGTTCTCAAAGGCGGCTTCCAGGTATATCCATTCACTGACTTGAAGACTGTAATCTTGTATTGTCTGTATGCGAGTGGCAAGTATTCCCCGACGAACTAAACTCACCACATTTTACTTGGTCGGGTACGCAGAACCGATAGTAATCTGCTATTCGGTCGAAGCGCGCTGCGAAAGTGTCTCGAAAACTGTCGCCTATACGCTTGAATGATTTTATCTCGTATTCTCTGATAGCGAGTGGCAAGTATACACTGATTACTAAACTCACCACATTTTACTTGGTCCTGTACGCAGAAACGGTCGAAGTCTACTATTCGGTCGAAGCGCGCTGCGAAAGTGTCTCGGAAACTGTCGCCTATGCGCTTGAAGGCTGTTATCTTGTACTCTCGGATGAACGCTTGCAAGCGACCCGCTTCGGGTTTGCCGGAGAAATGGAGCTGCGTAGAAGATAAGTTATTATTACACGTGGAGAATACATATAAAAATACGTCCTGGACAATATTGCAGGATGTGTACATGTTTTAACAGGTTCCCTGTCCGGTTGTCCCCAATGTGGGGTCATGCACCTTTTTTTTTCAGGAGTCCATGCTCCCGCTATGTAGTCACGTTCCCATACTGGATGCACAATCCAACTGTCAGTTGGACTTGTGCCATTGTCAGATGGTTTTGTATGGGGACAGTGATAAAACGAATATTCTACGCCCACGTTAGCTTAGTTGGCAGTGCCTTCTAACTGTGGCTTTATTTTACCAATAAAGCGATAGGAGTGCACATATTGGCAGTGCCTCCGAACCTTATGGCTTATCCTGATAGCAATAAGGGCATGTATTAGTGCATTACCGGTCCCTGGGATCCCACGGATCATAACAAAAGAATGCTATTGTTTATTTTTTCGCCGGGAGCCGACGGCTTAAGTACATAAATACAATATGTATTTGTTCTCGAGTCTTGGATGTTTTCTATGAGTATAAGAATTCGTTTATTAAGTTATAAATAAGTATTTATATTGTCGCCTAGTGCCTATACATGGTTCCAACTTTGCTTAGTTTGGGACTAGATCGGTTTGTGTAAGATTGTCTCAAATTTAAATGAAATACATATATTCATATATGGAATAACATATATATATTACCTTGACATACAGAGGATTGTGGACGTTTAACAATCTCGATGTAACACTTAACCCCATCGCCTGTAAATATAAAACATTATAATATTTCGTTAAAGTATAGACCAGGTACTCTCTTGAATCAACAATTTTACCATTGTGGAGCACTGCATGAATAAACAAAATCAATGAACAAAATTAACCTGTTCACCGCCTGGTAAATTCTGTAAGTTGTGTCTCACACGCCAAAGTCTTTGTAGCAAAAGACTAAAAATGAACCTTATTTTATAGTACGTCCTATAAAATAAGGTAGTAAGGCTGCCTTTACATCGACTTGATCGACTCGATATGAAGTCATTGGCGTGTGGGGCACTAATTGTCCTGACTTTATATCAAGTCAATGGCGGCGAAGAGGTTAGAGACTCCAGGATTCAATAAGCTTATTGCGTTCTGAACGTGCGCAGTAAGGAACCAGCGTGAATAACGCCATGATGGTTCTACTTCCGTGTCAGCGACTGTACCTTGAACGGGGTGCAGTCAAGTCGAATATGAGTACAAATAGTATTAACTTTATTTATTTCAGGCCATAGCTCCATATGATGTGAGGTAGTAGCAATGACATCTTATATTAAAGTACTGCTATACTTACATTCTGCAAGTCGTCGCCAGCCTCGTTTCTGAACTTGTTGGCGACCAACCGCTCGGCGTCATTGTGCGGGGCGTCCGGCAATTCTTGCCACACCTGTCAATACGTTTAACTTTGAAAGAATCGCAATTTTCCAACTCCGTCATAAATGGCATTTATAAAGTGGCTTTTACACTGTCACATCGCCCAACAGCAATAAGCTGCAATAATTAAGTCTAACCCCCTCATCCATCAAAATTAATAAACCTCTACTAACTAGAATGTTTTTCTCCCTTGCTTAAAAACACAATTGTAAAGGTATTTTAGAAAAATAGGTATGATGAAAGTTTATGTTTAAGGCCACTATGTTCATCTTAAGTCGTAATACGAGATCGAATTCTTGACGGTATTGCTATTGCAATATCGTGGACATGACTTCCACAAATTTAATATATTAATTTCTTTCCAGAAATTAGATTCTGATTCCTAGAAAGACAAATATAGGAATCATGTTTTATTGAGATAGTTTTAAATTTAAATGCAAAAAAAAATCAAACATACATAGAGGACTTATAAATGGTGGAGGTACTCTACATAGTGCAAGGTATCCCCCTTGTGTTAATCTGACGCGCTCAAGTAAATTCCAAACTCCCCGCTTGGGCTCCCCTACCATAACGAATAGCGAAGCTCCAGATAGCGAAGTTTGTAGAAAATCGGGATTAGTTTACCATAGGAATAACTGTCATTTCATATACCCTTTGCTGAAGTACATGGAAAAACAGTCACCTTTAACCGTATTTTAGTCGCGACTAAGCTACCTTAATCATGATGTGTTGCAGTTCGTCGTGAAGTATGCTCGACATTGCAGAGCTGAGCTCGTACTGACCATCTTCGTTAGGTTTTACGTATGGTTTTGTATCTTCAGGCGCTGGGAACAAATATACAGTACAATTACTTTGAGATTACCACATCAGTGTCAAAGTAAGTGTGTTTAAAAAGCATACATTATATAACGCATTGCATAAACTACTATTGTATTACGTACACACTGCCTAAAAATCGTATGTTCGTAATATGAACTAATATGCTCTCATTCCATTGGATAATCTAGTTTATGCAATGCGTTATATAATGTATGCTTTTTAAAGCTAATTATATAACTATTTCATACACTATTTTTTCTACGAGTCAACGGAAATTAATTAAACAATCTAGTCCTGCGGAAATGAAGATTAGGCACGTGGGTCGGGCGCTCGTCTTTTGTTCTATGTCCGCGGCGTCATGTAATTCATCAATTTCATAAGAGTACAGTAACGGCGTCACGTGAGAGATCGTTTCATTAGAGTTCACTTCAAGGGATCTCCGTAGAGAAAAGTATGTGATTTTAGTTTCGTCTACTATATCTTAATTCAAACATTCGACGAATAGAAAATTCTATTACATTAGTGTTAATGTAGAATATCCAACGGAAGAACCCATGTCAGTGTCATACCTATAGTAATTTACCTGTACGTATTATTATTTGGGTCATTCCCCGGGCATTTCACCCAACCCTGCCCTGAATATTGAAGAAATAAGATTTATACTCGATTAGTTCTGCCAACATCTACGAGCACAGTATATGATTGCATCGAAACGTAATTCTTAGTGTAGCATAAGCTCAATATTAATTGAATTAGGGGCTGATGGTTGAAACGCCAGTGGAATAACCCGTTTATATTTTACGAATATGCGTTTATTTAACGAACATGAATATTCCCACTTGAGAATGATAATTCATCGTTTTCTCGAGCAGCACGTAATGATGATACCCACGAATGAGTCTTATCAAGTTGCCAACTTGACAATCTTGACAAATTATAGATACACACACCCCTACATGGTCCCAAAAAGTAAAAAAAATATAGTAAAATTTACAAACATGTAAGATGTCACATGTAAATTGTAATTGTAAGTTGTGTGGAGTCGCTTCTACATAAAACTTAACCTCGCTCGTGGCGAATAATTATCAATTATTCATTATGATCGAAAATTATGAGGATTGTTCCTTACAAATTTCACTCTCCTTTTCAGCGTTGACCTTTTTCACCACCGGCGCTTCTTTTGCCTCCTGCCGAGTCTCCTTTTCCGCTGGTTTCGTATATGTATAATCAACTGGCTTCGAGTATTGCTGCTCAGGAACGGGTTTCCTTGGTACTAGCTTTCTTTGAGGCAGAGGCTCTGAAAACACGTTTTTGAAAGTTTATGGGCCAACCACAATTAAATCAACACTTTTTGTCTTTTGAGTTAGTACAAAAGTGATAAAATATACACACATGACATTTTAAAATATGTTGCTTTATTGACTGTACACAAAACATGAGACACTAAAAACCACAAAAGAAGTACAACGGCGAACTTATCTCATTCAGAGATCTCTCCTAGCTGATCTGTGAGCAGATAAGTCCACTTTCGAACTCTATATTGGCATTTTTTTTACCAAACTTATCTACTCATCGAGTCCATTCGAACAACAAGTAGTGAAAATATTTATTGAACATTATTTAGCAAAGGCTTATTAAATTATGAAAAACTTACTTTCTGCTGCCGCTCCGTAAAATTGTGCTGCCTTCTCGATGACTTTTACAGGATTGGCGCGTTTTGGCTCTAGAAATTATTATGATTACTTCAAATAATTAAACAGGCGAAATTAATCCTTAACTTTAAAAATAAACTAAGTGGCACCCTGGCTATAAATAAATAAAAAAACGATTACAGAGTTTGTAATATTATTTGTTCTATTATAATTCTATAATCCAACACAATACGGTAATAGTAGATCTGACCTGTTGTGGATTTGTAGAATGTGCGAATTATACCAAAAGAGCTTAACTCAACGCATAATGGTTAAAATGGAATAAATATCAGCGGCTAACATAAAATTTACCGGATCTATTTAAAACCGTGCCTTATGCAGGTATGTTCCAAACTTACCAACAACTTTATGAACGGGTTTCTGTACTTTTCTTTCTTGGTACACTTCCATTCTTGATTTCTTCACAGGGCTCGGTAAGGACTCTGTGAAACAGACCAGAGCTATAAAATATTATTTTTAGTGAAACAGAACAGTATTAGTTTTAATTAGACAGGTAGTAAATCAATTATAAACCGTCAAGTGTCCTATCTCCTATTACGTAAAAATAATAATAATGGAACTCGAAATGTGCACCTCAAAGTTGTTATCTCTGACGTCACAACATTCCACGGATTAATAGTAGATTGTATGACAAGGGTGTAAAATTAGCCTTATTTCGACGAGATAGATACGAGGGGTAAAATGGCTTTTAGACCATAGTTATATTTACACTCTACTTTTCACTTCGATTGCGAGAATATAAACAAACAAAGGTTATCCACCAAAAATTACTAATAAATTCCACGGCGAACTTATATATAAGTAATACAATTTGGTGCCATGTTTTTTTTCGAAACTGCTTTGACACACACAACATAGACACCACGTTTCGCGCGCAACATTCACGCGCAAAAAAAGCTAACTGACCTTCCATTGCGCGCTTCAAAGCGTTGCTGAAACGATTTTGATAACTTTTTTAATTATTGTGAAATAGGGACTACTACAAACTTAAACTTTAGACTCTTTAGAGAAATTAATTCTGTTTCCTGATTGGTTGATTTTAGTGAAGCTGTATTCTATTTGGTTAATTTTTGGTTAATATAGTTTGGTTTTGGTTATTTGGTTGGTTTATTTTGAAAAGACTTAAATTAGCGTTCTGTGATTGGCGGATTTAATAGGTGTATTTTGATTGGTGAAATTAAAATGTTTTGTAAATCATAAATATGTATTCGTCTCGCTTCGCTTGACAAGTCTAATAATGACACACTTTTCGAGCATGAGAAGTGAAAAATGAAATGAACCCTCTCCTAGTACTTTTGTTTCAATGTGTGAGTTTATATGTTTTGTTTATGAAACCTGACTGTGGCTTTACACGCCGGGCCCAATAAAGTGATAGAGTTGAGAGTTGCGCTTGGGGAAAATCCAGGGGAAACCTCCGACACGACCACGCGGGCGGTTTATACACTGGAAGACTCAGTGAGATTGGTTGGGCGGTTTCAACCGAACCTAAGGTGTGAGTGAAATCGAACTAATGGGAGTTTTAGAACTGGTTCACTAAACCTAGCCTAGCTGAGAAGAGTCCAGCAAGAAACTCAGCTAGGCTCGACCTGGGTCGGACTGACTCGAGTTTCTATGTATTACGCCTACATGCTTAAGTCAGATGTAAGCGGAAATTGAAATTGAGGAAGGGAGTGGTGCTATTGCACATGGGCCTGGCAAAATTAAAAAAAATCACCTTTAGTAGACACCATTTGTCTTATGAACTTGGGCTTCGTACTGGGAGCGAAAGTCTTCCTTCCTGTAACAATATAACTCCATAGTTAGCAACAAGTAATATTAATAAGGTGTAATATATTAATAAAGTGAGAACAGTGTTGGGCAAAAAGTAATTGTTAATTACGAATTATGAATTGCAATTACAAAATGTAATTTGGATTATGAATTGAAATTACGGATATGTAATTTCTAATTGCATTAAAATTTCCCTGCATTACAAAATATAATTCGCAATGCAATTAGAAATTACATTTTGTAATTTTAATTCGTAATGCATTACTTCATACATTAGAAATTACACTCACTTAGGGTGGGTTGCATCAAACCGTCTGTAATCGTAAGCGGTGTTCGTTAAAACCTGATTGTATGGGAAGTTTGACAAATTTCTATGGGATGACAACTGCCGGCGCCATATTTGACGATGACCGGCCTGGATCGTATGTTGGTGCAACCGACCCTTAGTAAAACATTTTCGTTGTTTTACTAAGCGAGTGTAATTTTACTAAGTGAGTGTAAAGTTGAAAATGTAAGACTAAAAAAATACTTGTACCTAAGTACTTCCTTTAAATGCTTATTAGTAATTTAAATTGTACTTTGGTAAATATTTATCCAATAAATGTTTTAGACTAGACTGAATATTTTCCTTAACCATTCCACGTGGGTAAATTTGATCCTGTTTGTGTAAGTAATCAATAGTTTACACAACGTAATTGCGTAATGCAATTACGAATTTATGTAATTTCAATTAAAAATTACCAGGTAATTCAAATTTAATTTAATTCAATGACAAGCGCAATGCATTACAAGTAATTGCATTAAATGTAATTTAATGCCTAATGCAATTACAAATTAATTGCATTATGCCCAACACTGGGTGAGACCACTAAAATATCCTTTTCATCTTAACCCGTCTCATCTTATATAGTTTTTAGATGTTACATATGTTTAATAGTATAAATTTCGCTGATATCTTGGTTTTAATCATACACGTAATCCCTAGCGATCATGCTTTTAATTGAACTTTAAACTTGCTTTTTTTAAATACGCTCTTACCCAATTTCATCACGATTGTATTAAAATATCGTATAAAGTTTACAAAGATATCATTGTACAAATATTCAAAAATTGACACATTTCTGCCTCCTAGTTGGTCGACCCTGAAGTGAATGTGAAACCTCGCTCCGCTCGCTCGGTCGAATACCACTCTACCGAGAAAATACAATATTGTTTAAAACTGTCTTCAAATTAACCTAGTAGTTAAACCTGCGCATTTTCAAGGAAGAATGTTTCAACATCGCAGCGTCGTTACAGCAGACAAAGATAATTTAATAATAAAAATAAGTCCTCGAATTGTCCATTCTGAAAAAACAAAACAAATACGTACATCTATTTTTTTAAAGGTGCTCGCTGAAAAATAAACTAATTCTTTCCCGTCTTTCTCGCTCCTTCTTATTAAAAAACATTTTACAACTTACTATGGTTTATTAGGACAGTAAACTCTATTACATAGTCTCCAGCTATTTCGCAAAGAAAACAACATAAAGTGGTGAGTAGGTTTGTTGTCGAAAGGAAACAAAGTGTTAAAACTCCATGAAGTTAAATCCTTCCGATTAACTTGGCCATTCCAGTCCAACTGGGATAAGAACATAATCTTACGCCACTACACCTGGTGGATGGTATTTCATACCATATCGTGTCCAGCACACACTTTTCACCTCAAAAATAAAGATTGACGAGCGGCATTCAGAAAATAAAACTGCAACGTCCGTGGTCTGCATTCGAATATAAACGTGGATTCGATCATTGAATATGTATTTCAAAATCGATGCTACAAGAAAAAAAAACTGATCAATAATAAGGAAGTCTAGGACTAATTACCTATTGGTAAATAGACCCAAGAAGTCCAAATCTGATGTACCCCATACAGCCATAGATTGTTACCTTACCAGTAGCTTCCAAGCATGTTAAAGTAGTGATGCCACCAGTAAGCAACATCAAAACCAAAAAACGAATACGAAGAGATCTCTAACTCTATGGAAGATTGCAACAATGAGATTCTTGCTGAACTGGCATTAACCGAACAAGCATGATGCGTATTCTGCTATCTCACCTTTTAGTTATAGACGAGTTAATAATCTTGACCTGGATACAAAATCCTTCAGTCGGAATATCGGAGAATCAAAAATAGTTGGATATTGGATAAACAGAGGCAAGCCTAAGCAAAGGATCTGCAAGATAAAAACCAGACAATGTCGTTTATGCAATGAATTAATATACATGGATTACAATCGTGCATTTTCTTATGGTGTGTTTAATATCGCCTGTCAAGTTTGATGATATATTGCGCATATTGACGGGGAAAACGGGGATCAACTAGTTTGAATAATGATCCTGATACACTAACGCCAATAGAATTTATATAGATTTAGTTACGTTACCCGAATCATGGGGCCACCAGACTTGGCAAAAAAAATGGAAGCACTAATGAAGACTGAACGATAAATAGACGACAACGGCGAAAAGTCGCAGTGTATTGAATAATTACTTTCGGGCGTTATTTATCACAGACAGCAAATCTAATGTTATCTACGCAAAAATGACTCTGATCCTCTGGTCTGGACTATGTTATGCTACTTGCAAAGTAACTAGGCACTGGACGAAATAAAACGATACTTTCAACGAGGACGGAGCATGCAACTCAGTAAAGAATCAGCAGACTAAAAATTTCCCCTCTTAAAGACAAATAGCCTATGTTGATATCTTCTGTAGATTTTGATCTGATAAATGCAGACAACAGAATTATCTATAGCGAGAAATTAATGCGTTATGATTAGCTTACCTAATGATATTGCCTCTGTTGCATTTTCAACATTCCGTCTGATTTGTCAAGGGATTCACCTAGAAAAATGTTATCGAATACCTTAATCTCCTTCATTTTGGATTTTTTTCACGCCAGTTAGAAATCCTCTAAAGCCCTGTGCACGTCCCCGGTTGAAATGGTGGTGATGAAAGCCAGTTTATCATCAGCTTCCAAAATTAGGTGACTCCTGTAGAGAATTTTATATTAGTTCCTGTAAATTCTTACCTGAATATTGGCCATTTCTTGATAAAAAATCTTTCGCCAGCCGTTCCCTTGGACGCTCGACGGAGTTGAGAGAATTTGGAATCCTGACTTGATCTCTCCGGAGTTTTGACAGATTTCCGAAAAGCTGGTTGGAGACTCCGGAACTTTCATCGCAGGACTACATTTGCTGCTCTGATATCCGCTTCACCTTAAATTTCTTAACAAAATCACATAGCTTCAAATATAAATAATAAAGCTATAACTCCAGCAATTATATGAAACACACATTTAATATATCATACGCAACATAACTCACCGAATATATGATTTCAGTTAGTATTTCCCTTCTACTGACAAACTGAAATTGTAAAGGTACTTAATAATATATATTAGTTCCAAGTGCTTATGTCTTTTTGGAAGCATATCCCTGTACCCACTTACTTGACCCATAAGTGAAACCACGGGGAATCTCGGTTCACCCACTGCTATAGTAAAGAAATAATCTACCAGGACTTAATACATGTATATCGTTATAATTTATATTTTTACTTTTATTAATTTCTTTTACTTTTTGGTTCCCTCATTACTTGAGGATCGCGACCACGTATGCTCCCGACTCCATAGAGTGCGGTCATACGTCATGTGGGTCACACGCTATATACTGTCGGCCACCAACCACCAGGATTAATAATTAAAAAAACTGAATATAAAAAATATAAGACAACAAGACGTTTTCATAATAAGAAAATGAGGCCCTGCTATAAATAATGCCACGACGATGCACTTCCTACGAATTATAATAAATAGAGTGGGTATAATAAAATAATAATAGACTACATTTCTAGAAAATGGGAGAATCTATATAGAACTGATCTTATTATTTTGTTTCAAACGGGTTTCTTAAAATCAATTCAAAAAGAACAAAGAAACTGTATATGCTAAGTCGGCTTTATTGCTTAAACAAAAATGCGATCCTTGGCAAATTTACAAAACTACATAAAACCAATTAGCCAATTACGAGTACAGTAATAAAAAGTAATTATATTCGGCCAAATCTAACTGCTTTTTTTAACAGGCGAATGAAACTATTTGTCTATGAAATGAATCAAATGCTACATATTTATTTGATTATTTAAACTTTATTGTACAGATACAGAAAAAGTACAACGGGCGGACTTAATGCCGTAAGGCATTGTCTACCAGTCAACCATTGGGCCAAATAGAAACTATGGTGGTATTTCACTTCATTTCCTTTAATGACTGTTGCTTATTACAAAACTGGATTTTTTTAACCTAGCATAACCTCATGAAGTCCTGAGCAGTTATTTACCACTTCATATTATTTGTATTAGCTGTATAGGGTTGGCTGAGTATAACTACCGTACATTAATCATAATTATGAAATACTCATTATTATCATCGACGTTCTTAAACACTATCGAATGAGTTACAAATTAATCATTCATCAAGACAGACTACACTGTCGTTGTCGCTGTTGTCCCTACTGTCGGAGTCCGAACCCAGATCCATATCTGTATTGTCATATGTGTCATGTAACTCCGATTTCAATTTCTTGACCAATTCCAACAAATGTTTCTCTGATTTGCTATACTTCACTTCGACAACCTGAGTCGGATTCTTATCATCCACGTAATCCAACTTGTAATCCATTTTGATAATCGTCTCAACCGACTCAACATCAACGTCTACCTCGATTTTGGCAAACACGAGTTTCTTGCTGAACTCTTTGGTCAGTTTCTTTACTTTCCATTTAGTGACATCTATCCCTTTCACGCCTCGGTTACTTTGCTTCAGTTTCTCGATAACCATTGGTGCGTTCACGCGGTTTTCGCTCTCCGGTAGCAACATAAACATGGTGATATATCGAGTGGTAGTTTCGTCAGCACCTACAACTATCAATGGGTGGCGTTTCAACTTCCAGTTGT
Source organism: Epiblema foenella (assembly GCA_963556455.1). Taxonomy (NCBI): domain Eukaryota; kingdom Metazoa; phylum Arthropoda; class Insecta; order Lepidoptera; family Tortricidae; genus Epiblema; species Epiblema foenella. Next base: position 20,535,138 of record OY747100.1, read on the forward strand.
CTAGTTTCATCAGCCACCGCTGGGATTCCGCGTTTTCAGGGAGTATGCCGAAGAAACGAGGGCTAATGAAACCATGCTTGATAAAATCGGTTTTACTAGAACCGTCCTCTTTGTGATATTTGAATATCTGGAAGATGAGCATCTCTCTGATTTTGCGGGCCTGCAAGATAGTCATAGGTTTGTTACCTGGTAATGCTATCTTGACTATCTTAGGGTCCGGTGCAAGCATAGGCATTGGGTTGTTGTTGATAGCAGTTTTTATTTCTGCTTCGTCGGTTATCGAATGGTCTTTCAGCCCTAAATCGAACGCGTCCTTATCAATAGCGACCGCTTTTAAGAAAACGCTGACTTTCTGCAATTCGTAGCTGAGACTCATCTTGTATTTCTCTAAAGCGCGCGCGGCTGAAGGGGGCATATCCACGTAGACCCTAGTCCCCTTTAGATTGACGATTTTCTTGACCAGCTTCCACTTACCTACTTTAGCGCCCTCAAGCTGTTTGTTCTGCAGTTTTAGTTTGTCGAGCGGCTCGATATTGCGGCACCTGGAATGACCTGGGAGCCAAATAGCGGCCCTCTCGTACCAGAGTTCTTCACTGGTGTACACTAGAATGTTGTATTTGAAGGAACTGGCGCTGAAATCGTGATTGAGAAGCCATTGCCTGGAATATTCGTCTCGGGTGTTGAGCTCATAGCGAAGCGTGCTATGCAGGCCTTTGAAAGTGAAATCAGGCGCCCAACCCCGACCAGATTCGGATTCTTTAACGATCTGCTGGATGAGGTAAGTCTTAAGCAACATTGCTTCACGATCCGAGAACGGTTGGAAGTCGTCTTTGCACAGATAGAGGTTGCTGTTATCATCTGCCTTTGGCTCGGAGGAAGGATCCTGGAACTTTGGGCCTTCCTGGAACGATTGGGCATCAGAGAATGACGACGGGAACATTGGCCCTGGCATCATGGGTGGTACCATCATAGGCCCCATCATCGGAGGAGGATAGGGAAAAGCCACGTTAGGCGCCACGGGATTAATTACTTCTGGAGGTGCCCGAGTCATATCCCACTCTGGAACTGTTTAAACACTTATATAATAACTTTTTCTACAATTCCAAATATGAGAAATATACATTATTGAACAAACATGTTAGAAGGAATAGAACAAGGTACTTACTGTGAGTTGTATTAGTTGGTCTTGTTTGACTAACACCTGGAAATAACAAAATTAAACTATGACTTTTAAGATTACATGTTTTTTTCTGTAACCCCTTCTTTGCAAATTGTAATAATCTGGCTCAAATAAAAAAATGTTTATCAAAAGACTAATAAACGCATACAACTAAAAATATGCATATAATCAGCAAATTAATGAGTGAATATTTGAATAAATCGTTAATTTACCTTGATGGGCAACGGGCTCCGAAAAGCGCTTAGCGCTTTTTGCAGGGACTTCAGAAGAGTAGTCTGTAAAAGGATGTTATATTGTTGAATGTTGTCTTATTAAAGTCATGTTTGATCATTTTTACCAGTTAATTTAATTTAATTCATAGTTTTAGTTAGGCTGAGGATGTCTTACCTGGTCCAGTACGCTTCGGTCTGAACTGACTAGGAAAACTTGACATGACGTCTCGCAGAATCTTGTCTTCTCCCGCTCCACTGTACTTAGCGTTAAATTTGATTATAAGCTCGATGAACGATACATCACTGTCTCCGAACATGTCGTTTATAATCTTGCTCACAGACAGGCTTAATTCTTGGCAGATTCGTTTATTTTGCTCAGCTTCAGCGTCTATGTTGTGTTTGTCAAGGATTTTCTGAGTTATTTCTTCGGCTGCCTTGTCTTTTCTCGCTTTGATGGCTTTAGTTTTGAGGTGTTCTTGCGTGTTCCAATCTTCTTTTCGGCGCGGTTCGAAGCGGTAGTCCTCGCGCGACTTAGGTATATCCTCGTATGCCTTTTCCGGTTCTCTGCGGTCATAATCCTTCCTGCGGTCATCTCGACGTGTTTCCTCAACTCTTCTTTGAAACTCCTTAGCTCTCTTGTGAACGTCTTCGAAGTCTTTATCGAGTTCTTCGGACATCTTGCGTAGAACTTCTCTGTGTAACTCCATTCGTGCTGCTTCCGGTTTCGCTGAGTCTCTTCTAAAATTGTCTCTTTCAATTGTATTAGGAGCATCCCACGTTTTCCTTTCCTCTTCATGCCTTCGTAAATCATCGTGACGGTCGAAGTCATCTCTGGGACTGAATTTGGGTCTGTCGAAATCGCGAGAGTAATTCGGATCTTTCCTCGTGTTCCGGTCAAAGCTGGGTTCTTCGTAATCAGCTCGAGGGGCGAATACAGGTGGCTTAGTGAGCCCTTCCCTCGGAAACTTGGGTGTTTTATCTTCGAACGCCACAAACTTGGATCTTTTGTCGTCGAAGTCGCTCCTAGGACTGAACTTGGGTTTGTCGAAGTCGCTCCTAGGACTGAACTTGGGTTTGTCGAAGTCATCGCGGGGGCTGAACTTGGGTACTTTTTTGTCGAAATCTTCTCGGGGACTAAATTTCGGACCATCTCTTCCGAATCTCTCGTCGCGTTTGAAGTCAAGTTCCTCCCTGCGTTCCAGGCGCGGTCCCAGATCCGTTCGTACACGAATAGGATCTTGCGGCGGGAATCTCCTTTCTTCGTCAGGTCTTCTAACATCGAGGCCCTTCTTATCGTGTTCCCACACGGGTCTTCTCTTAGGTTCTTCGGGGGTGAATTCTGGTCTCTTATCACCAGGAGGAGCTTGCCCCGGCCAGAGTGGGGGTGGAGGGGCTTCAGGGTCTTCAGGACTGCGCCGTTTCTCCAAAGCCCAGGATCGTCGCGGAGAACGTGGTGAAGGCGAGTGCCTTTTAAATCTATCTCTGCTCGGCGACTTGCGAACGGGAGAACGAGATTTCCTCGGCGAAAGAGATCTCTTCCTGTCCTTGTCCATTCGAACTCCCGGCCTATCGAAATTACGGGGCGGAATCCGTTCGTCGTCTCGCTTTAACATGTCAGATCGTATAGGTTTGTCTCTGTTTTGCTGCCAGGGTGAAGGGGGCTCGACGGGCCTTGGTCCCGGATTAGGGTAAGGGTCCTTTTCAGCGATGTTTGGACGATATCCACCTGAGTACATAGCTTGACTTGGCGCCTGTAAATTGAAAGTTCATTTGCAAAATGGACACAGGTTAAGTAAGACAAATAAGAATTCCCTTAATTATAAAAAGGCGCTTATCAATTAGAAAAAACTCTTATATGTAGCAACCGAACCAATTATTGATAATTTAATTATATTTCACAGCAAGATTCGTTTTCCGAATATTTATATATTTTTAAATAATGCGTATGTTGTATCGATTTCTTTAGGCATGATTTCATTCATTGGTAATGAAAAATATGTACACCGGACACCGGTTCCTGTTATTTCCTATATCGTTATATTGGGTTATCTCATAGCTTCTTGTTTTTTTCTCGTTCTGTAACATGTGAGTGTTGTTCTGGGTTTGTTAAATATATCGTCGTCTAGTAACCATAACGTAAGCTTTATAAGCTTACTGTGGCGGTAGTTCGATTAATCTCGGTACATCCCCACATTTCAACCGCATTTAATATTTGTCTTCGTCTCGCTTTCGTACCTAGAGACAGCAATTTCCCGGGTTTTTTTTAAACTTGTATCGGTAATAAACGGCACTATGTACAACGCGGCACTCCAGAGTAGAAAAAAATTTGTTCCTGTATTTTTTGAGGGATACATATATCTTTCCTTTTTTACTGAACGCATTTATTCACTCGAAACTATATGCATCTTCATTCATAAAGGATGGAATTGACAGAGTTTGTTTGTATTGCCTGTCAATTATAATCTAGGCCTCTTCAAGACCAGAGAAAATAAACAATTTATCTATCCTTGTGGTTACAATCCATCAGGTTAGACTATGGCCAAATACTGGCCAATTGTTAATAAAACTTCTAAACACAGCTGGTATATTGGAAATATGATACATACAATATTAACTTATCTCTCTTAGTTTAGTTAACGGCAGATGAGTGAGCCAAGTTGTATCTAAATGCATTTTACAGTGCAGTATTGACCGTAAATTGATCTTGCACCGTAATGTATCTCTGCAAAGTGCGAAACTTGATCAGTCAGAAGTCAGTCAAAATTGATACCAGTTCGATGGAGTTTTGCCAAATTATCAGATCTTCTTTTAAGTTATGGCTTACTCATCATCCACTTTACGTTTTCCCGTTTGTGCCTTAAGGAGTCCGGGGTTCTGATTTTTTTTCATTACTTCTAGTGTCAGTATAATAGCAAAAGGAACAACTATTTCAGAAAATAGGTTAGTTTATGGTTCTGCAGGTCAGGTCTGCGTGTCCACAATCCATAAAAGATTGATGGAGTCAGCTATACGGTCTTAACAGCAGATAAGTGTTGACCTATTGATCTGGTTGTCATTTGCGATGCCAGAATATCCACTCCGATCCCATTTTCTTTCGTTGCCCCGAACAGACGGATGGTAAGGGATGTTAGCACTGGCTCGAAAATTACGAAAAGACGATTGACAGGCAAGCTTGATATGCTTAGCGATTCAACAAGTATTATGTGGCAAAGAAGGAAGGCACGATTCAGGTTATTTGTACTGGCAAACATCGGGTGTGTTTGGAAATGGATCTTCAGTACGTTAGTCTTCTTGTATAATATATAAAATACCTTGTTTTTCTTCGTTTAAGCTTGCTGTATATCCCTTTCAATTCTGACAGGGTCCGATTAAATGATTATCAATTAGGATCCCGTACAAAAAAAAATCTATTCCAATAGAATATCCATACTACAAGAGGAATTTATGGTTTGTTGGACTGGATTTGTGAAGTAGGAATACTTCAGCGACATTCGATTACAGTTGGTTTTTCTCTGTACTGTATCCCCGGTTCTTCCGTCCGTGATAGCTAGGTTCATTTGTGATTATATATCATTTATAAAACACAAGTTTGGATTCATCTCATCGTCCTGAAATCGTCAAATACTGTACAGCGTCAACTGCTCATAAGATGTAGATAAAATTCGATTAATTTCGTCCATGTCATGTGCAAGACGTAATCTCAAGATTCGGTAACATCTGATACTTTGCTTTACATCCACCGATTTTTGCATCACTCTATAAAATAACAAACGGCATACGGTGAGAAAAGATGAAAAAAATTTTTTTTAAAGACAATTGAATAATACTGCACGATCATCAAACACCGATCTCATTTTAAACGCCGCCCACTGTCTTTCCACGGACAGTCTAGTAGTTAGGGCTCCCCAAATTATCCCTGGAGATTCTTTGTTCAGCTAAACAATCTCTTGAGGCCATATTCATTAAAAGGTAAGAAATCCCGAAGCACATGAATAGCAGAATCGTCATTTTCAAGTCCATTATAATCTAATCGAAGTAGTATTGTTAGTTTGCGTCTTGATCGTGATTTTTTGGTTTACTTCTTTTTGCACTAGCTGGATCGTTTTATATTAACTTTTTCTGCTCGTCGACTTCAATGTTTGAATTAAGATATCGTAGACGAAACTAAAATCACATACTTTTCTCTATGGAGATCCCTTTAAGTGAACTCATATGAAATAGTCCAATCACGTGTCGCCGTTACTGTACTCTTATGAAATTGGCCAATAACGTGTCGCCGTTACTGTACTTTTACGAAATTGACCAATCACGTGACGCCGCCGACATAGAACAAAATACATCAACGAGCACCCGAGCCCGACCCATGTGCCTAATCTTCACTTCCGCAGGACTAGTTTGTATATTTCGGTTTGTTTAATTAATTTCCGTTGACTCATTCCATATCAACTTCTTATAGTATCGACGACGTGACATACATTTTCGTAATATATCTAACATACTCGTAACGTAGATTTTTTAAAGTTCTCTTTGAGGACTTTGGTACGCGATGACATGTGAATTCTATGAGTTTTTTTTCTTTGCTACGGAAATCGTGTCTGAGGTCAAGATTCATTTCGGGTGGAGCTATTGTAGTTAGTTATTTATTTCGCCGCCTCGTGACGTGCCATCCAATGGCAAATGTTAGGTATTATTATTAAATTATTCATTGACCGAGCTAGCGAAGCGTCTTCGTTTCAGCTTGGGTAAAAATGCTTTCGTATGTCCAGTGGATGTCCGGCTGTTCTCCTCTATAGGTCGCATTTCTCAGTCGATTCTCGTGAAATTTCGTGACCAGGTTCGATAATAACATCGAATTTTATATCATTTCATTATTTGGATATTTTCCAGTGTTGAAACCGTAAAAAATATTCATAATTAAAATTATAGTCTATCAAATCACTAAAGATGCGTTTCTATCCACTTTTGGTCAGTCACTAAATAAGGCCAAAACGATGAGATTTTTTCTAAGTCCATAAAAACAGACAACTCCGTCATCATTATATGTAATGTTTTCATAACTCTTGAAATTGGCAAGCAGTGGCATGGCGTCTATAAAACTGGATTCCCACTGTCTTGCATTACGATCCATTTCAGCATTTATTGTAAGCTTTTTAAGATCGGGTTTGACGCACCGCCACTGGCTCTAACGCTCGGTTGTTTCAACCGTAAGTTACGTTCACTAAAATCTGTTGGTATAGGAAATTTAACGGTTCTCTATGAGACGACTGCTGCTGGCGCCATATTTAATGTTTACCGGCCAGTAAACTGTGTCGATGCAACCCGTCCTTAATCTTCAACAGTTTTACTTACCTACTCCGTCATAACCATGACTAGAGAGAAGCAGCAATATATGAAACTTCTGAATATGTTACAAATACAACTTTAAAGCTTTACTGCTAATGCTCAAATTTCTTATCCTAGCACTGGTCCATTACAGTAAATGTACGTTCGAACTCACAAGGTGCTTAACACCTTTGTACCTCGTCGCTTTAACGTCATATTTAAACTGCAATAGTAAAATCTGAACGGATGAAAGCGACAAAGTACCATAGTGTCCAGGTACTTATATGAGTTCGATTGTAAGGTTTTCGAATGAATAGATGCACTTACTTGGGCATTAGGTTCGTAGGCCGGCCGAATGGATTTCCCGTGGTCACGGAAGTCATCATGTTTGTCCATGCGGCGGGTGGGGGAATATCTACAGAAATACATCGACATTATCAATCATCAGTGACAGAAATATTTCTTGCTGGACTCTTCTCAGCTAGGCTTTCTTGCTGGACTCTTCTCAGCTAGGCTAGGTTTAGTGAACCAGCGACAAAACTCCCAGTAGCTCGATTCCACTCACACCTCAGATTCGGTTGAAACCGCTCAACCAATCTCACTGAAGCGCAAACTCTTAGAGTATTCCAGTGTTCCAAACCACACGCGTGGTTGTGCCGGAGGTTTTCCCCTGGATTTTCCCCAGGCTACTCTCCAACCGCGCACTCCTGTCGCTTTATTGGGCCCGGCCTATAAAGCCACAGTCAGGTTCAAAAAAAAAATGACAGAAATACTATAATTATGTTTAAAAGTTATTCTGAAGATAAGCTGTCTAGATAATTAATTTTCGAAGATTGAGACTAGATCATTATTTTACTTGACGATTGTATAAATATTTATTTTTAACTCTCCTAACCTAACAAATTATAATAATAATATTAGACTATAATCAATATAATCTGATGCCTGGAGATCTCCGGACCCGGAATATCATATCTTAATCATACTGGGCCAAATCAAGGGCAAACTGAACATCCGTGAACCTTATTGCAACGAGATAATGTCTACTGATGGTCTATATTGCATATAGGTACTGACTAAAATTCCCAATTATATCGCAACGTTATTATTGTTTGCTATTCGTTTACGTTTTTTAACGTCGAGACAACTATTGCGACGTACCTACCTGCTCCCTGGCTACCGAATATATTTCCAACGCATGAGAGCAGTCAGTTAGAAACCATACAAAACTGCACTATGCAATGACTACATATTTGTTTGTACCATCTCCAAAATATAACTGTATGAAATAATACATAGATCTATTATTTTCATTCTATAATTGTATGACTACGAGGCTTCGACAATACACAAATCCACATCACTGAAACTTGAAGACTTTGACCTCCTCCAGGACCTCTAGACTCCCATACTCGTTCTTCTGCTGCTCTCTTGATCTGTTTTTCTTGGTATAAAGCTGATAATTTATAATCTTCTATTCAATAGTTTTATAACTCTAAGGTTTCTGGCATTGCTCTTTTTTTAGGATTCCGTAGTAAACAAGGAACCCTTATAGTTTCGCCATGTCCGTCCGTCCGTCCCCCGCTTTTCTCAGTAACCGTTAGTACTAGAAAGCTGTAATTTGGCGTGAGTATACATATCAATGACGCCGACAAAACGGTAGAATAAAATCATAATAATTTTTTAGGGTACCTCCCCTACATGTAAAGTGGTGAAGCAATTTTTCCTAAAGCATGTTTTGATTCAAGAATCGGTTGGCGTGATATTAAGCTTTGAAGTGATAATTTTTGCTATGGTCAAGTGTCCCCACCCCCCTGCCAGCTAAACGGTGGCTACTAGGCATGTGAAAAAAATCATGGTAGTAGTATATACGATGAATTTAAAAGGAAAACTGTAACAGCTAAGTAGACATTACCGTAAAGGGCAAAAATATGTATACAACACAACATCTCAAAAAAGTACATCATCAGTACTAAGATCAGTAAAAACCCTTCTACGGATCCGTAATTCCGCATATAACCGGTGACGTGATGGACGGGCAACTACGGAACACTACACTGTGCGTGGCCCGACACGCACTTGGCCGGTTTTTTCATTTCTTTTCAACCCATGGGGCGACATGCCTCACTTTCAACCCGAATCTTAGGTCAAATATGACCTACTTTAAGAGTATGAGGAATGAAAAATAAGTTACCTTGCGCTCGGAACTCGGTCGGGCGAGCGTTTTGTGTCGGGGGAGATGCGGCGCGCGTTCCACGTCGGTCTACTCGCCTCCACTGTTCACCAACATATAGCGTTATAGTTGCATCTCTACACCCACAACAATAGTTTAGTGTAGCCTGATAAAATTTAGATTAGTCCAATGATGTAGCTTAGCCTTATGTATAGTTCAATGATATAGCTTAATCACTACATAGCATAAAGCGCTTTCTCTGTACCTATATCCCTATGTATGCTTAAATCTTTAAAACAACGCAACGGATTTTGGTGCGGTTTTTTTTTAATAGATAGAGTGATTGAAGAGGAATGTTTATATGTATAATAACATCCATTAAATAGTGCACCCGTGCGAAGCCGGGGCGGGTCGCTAGTAATGTATATATGGATTAGTGGATCTTGATAATGTAGCTCAATATTTAGTACATAGTAGTTTAACATGAACCTAAACGATAAGCTACAGGTGGTATAACTGTTAATGTAATTTGGTTTAATAATAACGGTAGATTGTATGACAAGAGTCTAAAATGAGCCATATTACTAAAATAGTTCGAGGGGTAATATTAGTTACACACTCTACTTTTCACTTCGATTGCGAGAAAATAAATAAAGAAAGGTCATCCACCCAAAATTAACAATAAATTCCACGGCGAACATACGTATAATTTGGCGGCATTTTTTTTTTCTAAACTGCTTTGACTCACAAAACATAGACGCCGCAACATTCACACGCGAATAAAAGCTACTGTCCTAGGTATAGCAACAAGCACTTTTGAATCGTCAGTTATATATTACATAAATTGAATCTAATTATTCAGAGCAATTTATTGATGCATATGAAATTTTAAAAAAGACATGAATTACTGTAATGTATGTTAAAAGAGAGTATAATAAATTCACAAAAAGATCGTCAATATGTAAAATAAAAACGAAAAATAGTATAATCTATACAGTTTCTAGAATAAAATCTGAATGTCAAGAGGAAAATTTAACGTCAACATCTTTAGAGAAATGAATTCTTTCCTGATTGGTCGATTTTAGTAAAGCTGTACTCTGGTTGGTTGATACCCAATACGAAATATTTTTTTTAATACAGTTGCTCAAAAAGTGGTACTTTATGTAGCTGTATATCGTGCGCGAAGTTGGATTTCGCGCACTAGTGCTTTTTACTTTTTTATTTTTTTTTATTTACTGTTGGTCCAATCCAAACATCCAACAGAAGAGTTTTAGGTTCAATCAGTTAACTCATTTATCTAATAAAGCATTTGGCATTAAAACTATACTTCTATTATATTTAAAACATTAAAATTCCGTATTAAACAGGTTAAAGGATTATCATATACTAAAAATCTAAAACTGTTTTCAAAAAGTTATCTGACTGAGTAGACCAATGACCGGAAACGAGTATTATGCGAGACCTAAGATTCTGCAGGATCGCCGCGACGGATGAATGAACGCTTGTTGTTTTTCGCCAAAACATACATTTATTTACCAAAAAATCAAATATAAATTAATTATAAAATTAAAAATAACTGTTTTTTCATGTTTAAATGTAATTAAACTACCACATGACGTAAAATGTCTCGCAAAATAGTTTTGGTTTTGGCTGAATGCTGACAACCATGGTTTGTTGAAAAGTCTATCAATTAAAAGTTAAACCAACTTTTTAATTCCCGCCTCTTTCATAAATAATTTTACGAATTAATTTCGTAATGACGATGATGTTTTGTATTGTTTTTTAATAATATTTTTGTGATGTGCGATTTATATGATTGTTAAATAAAATGTGTGTAAACTACGCCAGAAGTAGACCAGGGACGTGCAAAGCCCACAATGGCAAGTAAATACATTTTGTTTTGTCTTTCTTTTAATGACTGTTTTATTTAGTTTTGTTTCTTAGTTATTTTTTCGCAACTGTATTAAAAAACGTCGTTTGATATACGTGCCGTAGTGCCATTTTCAATCGTCTCGAGTCTTAAGTGTGTTAAAATTTAACTGCTATTTTTTTTAGCAGGCGCTGACCTAGTTATCGCACTTCCATACAAACTTCCACCCCCTTAAGGCATGATTTCCGTGATAAAAAGTATCCAACGGTTTAAGCGTGAAGAGTTAACAAACGGACACACTTTAGCATTATTATGGATTTTTACACCAAAAATCAATCTTGGTTACTTGAACAATTGATTAAAATAATGGTGGTTGAAAAATTTGACGTTTCCACATAAAAATCGTGAAAAAATAATATATTTGAAACTTACTTCCCGGTCCAGTACGTCCCGGCGATCTTCTATCGTCTCGCAGCGGCTCCCTCCGTCCAGGGGACATCCGTCTCCCGGGCGAGCCTCGGCCGGGAGACATCCGACGTCCGGGGGACATCCGACGTCCGGGAGACATCCGTCTGCCGGGGGACACACGACGGACGGGGGACATACGACGGCCTGGGGATCGACGGCCGGGCGACAGACGTCTTCCGGGAGAATGTCTTGAAAGAAAATTAATAATTAACACGTGATAACGTAAAGTTTTTCAAGTAGTAAGAAGCTGCTCACTCACTTCACAAACCTAATCCCAATAAGGTCTAGTTTCCCCTTGGGTTGGAAAGTTAGATGGCAGTCGCTTCCGTAAATACCAAATAAAAGCCTACGATAAATCTTGAGATTAGATAGCGGACCTCTGGCATCCTTCAGGATGCAACTATACTGGGATAGCGCTAGGAGAATGATGAAGGTAGTTTTTTAGGAGAAGGATTATTCAAAGCTTTACACACATTTGTGTCGGCGCATGGGAAAATCGATTTAACCTCTACACCGCCACGTAAGTTATGTCTCACACGACAGTCTTTGTGACAAAAAACTGAAAATGAACCTTACTTAATAGCATGTAGGTTACCTTTACAATCTTTACATCGACTTGATATGAAGTCATGGGCGTGTGGGGCACTAAATGTACTGACTTTCGTTCACTGAAATTCGTTGACCCTTAACTCCTATTTGGCATAATCAATCTCAGGTATTGCAAAATATTCACCATATTATTCTAATTAGAAATAAAACCGCGAAACCCACTTACAAAATATGAAATTTGACATTTTGGATGCCTGATAGCGGCGAATTCATACGCGATAGCCCTCATAATGTTGAAACGAAACGACATAGCATACCAAATTTTCAAGACCAAGGCTAATTTGATATGCGCCGACATATTTTTTCGAAACTGAGTAAGGACTTGATTAAACGGGAAATTATTAATTCTAGGATCAAAAAACCGACATTTTAAACGCCTTCCGAGGCAACGGTAATTATGTCACGTCGTTATGCAAGCTAAATAGCTCGGATATCCGTGGATTAGCCAAGCTTCTTCCTCTTGCCGCTTCGGCTAAACTCAACTCGGGCACACCCCCGGGGTGTACAGATATCCTATCGCGCTAGAAACGAAAGAGCACGTGTTATGCGGCGGGCGCGTGTCGTGACTAGCTGTCAAACATCGGTTTTTAACCGACTTCAAAAAAAGTAAGTTTTGAGCTGGATCCGTATGTTTGTCCGCGATTATCTCGCGTTTAGTTAAACAGATTTTGATGCTGTTTTCAGAAAAGTATTTGTTACATTCTGGAGAAGGTTTTGATAAACAACAGATCTTTAAAAAAGAAAATATGTTAGACAGAAAACCTGTTGTACGTAAGTACTATTAATTATTATGAGGTTTAGCATTCAGTAAAAAGCTTGTCCATATATGAGTTTATTTATGTTACCTTCTAGGTGACACCCGTCCAGGTGAATGCCTTCGGCCAGGCGATGGCTTGCGTAGTGGAGATTTCCGTCCATAGTCTTTGTCATATGGCTTATCGTAGGAGACTGAGGGCTTGTCGTAGGGGCCTGATGGCTTATCGTACGGGCCTGAGGGCTTGTCGTACGGGCCCGAGGGCTTGTCGTACGGGCCCGAGGACTTGTCGTACGGGCCCGAGGGCTTGTCGTACGGGCCTGAGGGTTTGTCGTACGGGCCTGAGGGCTTGTCGTACGGGCCTGAGGGCTTTTGCTTCTGTGGAAGAAGTAATCGGTCAAATCAAATTTCTGATCTGTAAAGCTACTTCTAACTTAGAAAAGTAAGACTCCCAACAGAGCTAAATTGAAGGAAATGGCTCTTATGTGGAGAAATTAAGGTACAAATATTTACGGCTGAACCGATTTAGATGAAATTTGCCATGGAGATAATTTGACTCCCGGGGAAGGACATAGGCTCATTTTATACCAGAAATCATGCCTTAAGGGGGGTGAAAGCATGTATGGAAGCGCGATGACTAGGTAAGCGCCTGATATAAAAAAATAGCAATGAAATTCTGTCGCGATGAACGAGTTCTACGCGGCAAAAGCTAGTTATTGATAAATGGCAGTCAGCAGTTTCAATACATCTCCAAACACCCGTCCTTACACTAACATCACATACAAAATATTTGAGAGTATTTTAATACTTGTTGCATCCAAGGTTGAGTGCTCTGCGGTCCGGCGCCCTGTGCCGGGCTGTATGGGCCTGGCCCTTCGAAGTTATCCTTTGCTAGGATCATCTGTAATGGCCATTTCAATCAATTAGGTACGACATTTTTTTATAATCTGTTTTAGTTTGTTAAAAATGTCGTAAATTAAACGTTCCAGCTATCAAAAAACATATTTTTGATTACTTATTTAGAAATCCATAAGGTGCAGCGAGGCAATCTAGACTGCATGAAATTAAAACTAATCGCAAATTCACGCTTGTCCGCTATTTTGACATTTTACGTCATCGTATTTCAGGACGTAAGAACTATTGTCTGTGAGAATTTCTATGAAATGTGATCCTTAGATATATTGGTCAGTTTAGCCATCCGATAATGGACCTCGTGAACACGCGGATAAGGTCGAATCTGATTGCTAAAATTTAGTTTTGATAGAATATAAAGGGTCGACGTCAATGGACAGCGATCACCGGGTTCATTGGTCTCTATGGGTGTACGGGTGTACCGCAGGGATTAATATTGGGACTTTTCCTATTCCTTATCTACATAAATGACTTGCCATCGTAAAGACCCACCATGATATAGTATTTTTTGCTGACGATACCTCACTCATATTCAAAGTCACACGGCAACAACAAGGTTGCAATTATGTAATCAATGCCATTTCTAAAATAGTTAATTGGTTTAATGTCAACAATTTATTGTTAAATGAGAAAAAGACTAAATGTATTAAGTTCGTCACGAGTAACGTAAATCGCATGCAAACTAGTGTCACTGTGAAAAATGAGGAATTGGAACTAGTTGATAGTGCTGTTTTTCTTGGTTTGACATTAGATTCAAAACTCCAATGGGGTGCCCATATTGCTAATCTCTCGAATAGACTGAGTTCTGCAGCATTTGCAGTGAGTAAGATCCGTCAATTAAAAGACGTGAAGACATCTCGATTAGTATATTTTAGTTACTTTCATGGTATTATGTCGTATGGTATTTTACTCTGGGGCAGTGCTGCAGAGATAAATACTGTTTTTATTCTGCAGAAGAGGCCTATCCCAGCAATATATAAGATGAAACATAGAGACTCACTTAGAGATAAGTTCAAGGACATTAATATAATGCATTGTCAATACATCGTATCGTAAATTTTAGGCAGAACTGTGACATACATAATATTACTACTAGAAACAAATATAAGCTTGCGGTAGTGGAGGGCCACTCGGCTCCAAAAAATAAGAAAATCATCACTACATAGTATAAAACAAAGTCGCTTTCTCAGTCCCTATATCCCTATGTATACATAAATCTTTAAAACTACGCAACGGATTTTGATGCGGTTTTTTTAATAGATAGAGTGATTGAAGAGGAAGGTTTATATGTATAATAACATCCATTAAATAGTGCACCCGTGCGAAGCCGGGGCGGGTCGCTAGTTCATGTATAATTGTGTAAAGTTTTATAATAAACTACCAACAAACGTGACTAATCTATCTATTAATAAATTCAAGACTTATATAAAGCGTAAACTCATATCGAAAGCATATTATAGCACAAAAGACTACATGAATGATAAAACATCGTGGGTATAATTGTGGTTGAAATACTAATGATATTTTAATACATTAGATGTTGATGTTAAATTTTCCTCTTGACATTCAGATTTTATTCTAGAAACTGTCTAGATTATACTATTTTTTATGTTTTTATTTTACATATTGACGATCTTTTTGTCAATTTATTATACTCTCTTTTGACATATATTACAGTAATTCGTTTCTTTTTTTATAATTTCATTTGCATTAATAAATTGCTCTGAATAATTAGATTCAATTTAAGTATGTAATATATAACTGACGATTCAAAAGTGCTTGTTGCTCGGCTTATTTGAATAAAGAATATTTTGAGTTTGAGTTTGGTGTTATCAATACTTTGGTCATAATTTAAAATAAAAACATTTTAAAACTTATAAGGCCTCTTAAGGTTCTAAAAGCTAACTTACCGGTTTGTTCTGGGTTGGGTAGTTTTGAGCGGGGAACCTGTTTGGTACCCCTGGACGATTCATAGGGGTGTCCACAATTTCCACAGTGCGAAGCGCGTGAGAACGTCGACTCGGCTGTTGTAAGAGAAATTGGTTCCAGTATGATTACTTTTGAGTTTGACACTAACATATGCTGTCATTTCACAGTGTGTATGTAATTTATTTATACCATTTAATTACATAGGATTACAGAAAAACCAAAGCGCTATGAAATTACAATTAAAGAGAACAATAAAATGACATCAAAAAAATCATAACACTGACGAAACACACACATCCATCTTCTCGCAGAACCTCAAACATTCATCTCGCATTACTGCCCATCTGCTCGCAAACACTTCACACACAGGGGCTGATGCAAGCAGTAGATTCAGGAGGGATAAAGCGCGGACCAGCGCCGATTTTTTCCGAAAAAAGATATTGTTGCCCTCAAATGAGGGAAGAAAAGTATGACTGACCACTCACTCGAGGTTCAGAAAGAACAGCGGGTGTGAAAAAATCGTTTGTGTAACAAGTTTTAGATATGTAGTAATATCCATTAGAAAACACCACAAGAGGTTACTTAAGTTTTATACCTTGGCTTTGGATACTTACAGCAGGGTCGGGCACATTATTCCTAGGCCCTCCATATCCCTGGTCTGGTCTCATCTGCCCCATACCAGGCCCTTGGTTATGCTGGATGGAATGTTGGTTGGGATGGTTGTGTTGGCTGGGCCCCATGTTTTGGTTGTGCCCAAATTGTCCCTGATTGTTCGGGTACTGGTTTTGTTGCATCATGTTATGGTGCTGTAAAATAATTGTTTTATTGCAACAGTCAATCTAATTTTCCTGTTGCTATTTAGCATGGATGTTTCTAAACCTTTTAAAATTGCGATACTATGTATTTTGTTACTATTTTTATAGGCTATTTTTTTAGGTTAGAAGTTGATGTTGCAATTATTTCTATCCAACTAATGAAGAAACATAGAAGCCAGTTTGCAAGTATTGCAACAAAATACCATAGACTGGAAAACTGAATTAGATAAGTTAAGAAAAACACCTGCTGTGGTGGCATATACTGATTATTCTGCGGGCCTTGCTGGTACCCAAACGAGTTTGGTCCAGGGCCCTGGTTTGTATTGGGAGCCCACTGTGGACTTGTAAGCTGGCTGGCTGGCATGTTTGGCTCCCATCGCGGTTGGTCATTGAAATTCTGCTGGTAGTTTTGTGGTTGGTTGAAATTGCCTCTTTGGTCAAAGTTTTGCGATGGTACTTGCTGGAAATAATTAAGAAAAATTATATGCAGCTACAAAAAGCAATGAATAGACAAATACCTATGGAAAACCATACAAAACAAATATTAAGGAGGAATAGAAAATGGTGATCTGAAAGAGGCCTAAATCAGTATGACTTTATGTACATCATATAACTAGAATAAGCAATCATAAACAACTATATAGAACAAATGAGTTCCTATAATAAAGACTTAAATAAAGTAAGTAAATATATGTAGTTGTAGTCACATCAGAATTGTAAACCCTAAATGTGGGAAGACCGACACGCACTTGGCTGGCTTTAAAAATACATTGAAGAAATCAAAAAATATATTACCGATTTTGCTACTGGAATAACGCTCAGCGGGCATCCGTTTAACCTGTACCCATCCAAACATTTTATAAGATGACTGCCTTCATTGTGGTCAGCCAAACCAATCCGCACTTTCTTCAACCCATTATCATTCACTAACTCGTCCAAAATGAAGTCATTCAGGTTACATCGGTTTTTGATTAACACTTTAAGATCCTTGTACGTGGTCTGAAACAATTGACTTATGTTTAATAAGTTAAAACAAAAAGCAACCTTAAAAATATAATCACCTTTGCATTTCTTACCGATGTTGGCAAACCAAGAATTGTTAGCATCATCTTGAAGATAGTAAATCAACTGGTTATTCAACTTAAAAATATCACTAGTTTAAAACTAAAGATACTCATTATAATAACAATATTCAGCAATCAATTCCGCAAAATTATTTGCACAGAGTACGTTTACTACTTGTATTTTTGTGCGACGCTAAGAGTTGAATGAATGAATGAAGTATTGAAGTAAAAAATCTGCAAGCGTGAGCGGGATAAGGAGATAAATAAATGACTTTCGTTTCTCACTCTTAGCTTGCAGGACCGTGTAGACGTTGTTAAATTAAATCTAAGCCATTTACGATTGCATCTAAAACTATATTGTCTATTTGTCTGTTTGTCAGTGGGTTGGTTGGTCCGTGGTTGGCCCGCGCTCCGCTCGGCCCTTTGCTTTGCTGAGGGGCTACCGCGAACTGAAAACGAACGAAGTTCGAATATCTCCCTCTCTGCCGCACTTGCTAATACGTGCCACAGAGAGAGAGATATTCGAACTTCGTTCGTTTTCGATCGCGGTAGCCCCTCTGAGTTTACCAGTGTTGCCAACTTAGCATATTTTCTGCTAAATTTAGCATATTTTCGACTTATTTGGCAGAAAAATTTTACATTTAGCATTTAGCATATTTTGTAGCATATTTTTTTCAGGTCATGAATCTGTTAAAAAATATATCGTATTTGAATCTTTCGCTTGTTCGTGACTCAAAATAAGCACTCGCAGCAAAAAACAACTTTGCTCTCTTGTTGCATAAATAACTAGTTCAACACTGATCTAATTAATAAATGGCTCTACTTTAAGCTAAAATATTTCAGCGTAACCTTAAAATAAATGCGACTTATCTTTCTTTAGTTAAGCCCGTTACGCGGTGATTGTTATCATAATACTAGGGTGTCAATATTATCGTGGTATTGAATATTGTATGCATTATGCTTCAATATTCATGAATACACGGTCAGTCAATATGTATTGTATTAGAAGTGTATCACGTGATGATAATCAGCGTGTAACGTTTAACTGATGCCAATCTCATATTATATGTATGTCAGTACTTTCTTAAACTACTTCCTAATATATCAGTAATATTATTTTTTAATATACACATATATTTATTATAAATAAATCATTCATGAAAAAAAGCTTATAAATCGGCATCGGCGAGCACTTCAACGGCCGCAGAGTTACCTGACGGCCCTGACGCTGACGAAGAAGATATTATAATATTATTCGAATAAGAATAATATTACAATATCTTCTTTACTCACCATTTTTTTTATCGAAACGAAAACGAGGGAAATTCGTGTCAACCCCCCTCTCTGTCGGTGCGACAGAGAGGGAGTAACGCGAACTTGGTTCGTTTTCGTTTCGCGGTAGCAGCTCAGGGACGCTACCGCGACATCAAACGAAGTGTTCTCCCTCTGTCGCACTTGCATGTTCGGACGTAAGTGCGACAGGGAGGAAAAACTTCGTTTGCTGTTCGCGGTAGCAATCCTGTTACTACTACGAAGATTAGACAGCTAATTTGATAATTAAAGACGCAATATTGATAACTAGTACGATTTTTATTTAGCATATTTTTTTGCATATTTTCAAAAAATTTAGCAGATTTTCGTATATAGTTTTAGCATTATTTGAAATTTCGAGTTGGCAACACTGGAGTTTACCTTTGCTGTCATCCAGGGTCATGAAATAAATTAAAAAAAAAACCTTTGCTGTCAACAAGCTCAAAGCTGTCAATAAATTGCAAAATGGACGCTCGTTTCGCCAGAAATTGATTGAAAATTAAGATAACAAACAAAAGTAGTTCAGCCAATAGTTAAACCTGCTAATTGTAATCGCCTAGTAACAATATGTTATTAACTATACATAACCTGCCGGTTACTGTAAGAACAACACTTATTCATAATTACCTACTTACTTCCATTCTGCGCTGTTTTTGTATTCCGTCATATTCTCGAGCCATAATTTTCTTTTGCAGACACGTTATACAGATGTAAAAACCCTGCTTCACGAGAAATGCGGTCTAACCGACATTATCGTAGACAATTTAATTAACGAGGGTCAAGGCAAGAAAGTTACCGTGGGCTTGGCCAATGAGGACGATGGCGCGTTCGTGGTGCGAAAACTCAATGGATTATTCATCAATGGACAGCAGCTATATATTGAACATAAGAGGCGCAACGCGGTAAGTTTTAGTTGCCCTTTATTGTGGTCATGATACAATAATATACTGCGCCAGGTATGACAATCCTGTACATCGGTTAGTAGTGCGTGTGACACGACCTACGTCATCAGGCTTGCATCAGTCGATGGTATGCGAACGTAAGCGTGAGTATGTCGTCAACAGTGACGTATGGTCGTGTCACGATCCGGTTTGTCAGACCTTGTTTTCTTAGACTATGATGCTAGTGATAAATCAGTTGACGTAGGTTCAGTCTGCTTAATAAGTAGCTGGACACATTGTACTTTGTCGCATTCACACTTTGGACATTTATTATAACAATTTAAATATGTAATAACATATAAAGCCCCTTGTGAGGCCAACCATACTATTTTTCACTTCTGTTTGGAACATCAATTCATAATCAATGCTAGTTTTTCAAAGTAGTACTCATGGCCTACCAACTTGCAGGATCACATTGTGCGCTCCTGCAGGCTGCTTCTGCATAAACTAGTGCCTAACTAGTGTCCAATACTTGATACTTGGTGGTTGAATATGATGTGATCGAGAGTGTATATAAAGTTACATTAATGTGGCACAATGCAATTGTATAAATTTTTCTTTTTGTTTTCAATCTTGTCACGACTGATCTCTTTAGTTTTAGTTTATGGGATCCACTGAAAATCAGCGTTGTTGCACTCTGTGCCTCAACACATGCTGAGTGGACTCCTTTTTTGTGACAACACTGTATATCTCTTAGATTTAAGCCTTTTGTAATGTATTTTATTATGTTGTTGTTGCAAAATAAATGTATTCTATTCTATTCTATTCTATTCTATTCTATTCTAAGTTGATTTAATTTAACATTGTTTTCAAATTTTGGTAGACGGTGCAGGAACAACCATATCGTCCGCCAGTTGACCTGATTCAAGAGTCCCGAGGCTTCGAGCAGGCACATATCAACAACATGATGCAGACTGCAATGGCGCCCAACCCTCCTAATTGGGACCAGAATGTGACGGCACCATACATGTCTCACATGCCTGCTGAGCAAGTAAGTGGGAAAATTTTAAATTATTATAAATAGGTAAAGGGTTGATACTATAAGTAACAAAGAGTTGAAACCTTTGAATCATTCTCATAGGGATGTGTTTTCACCACCAACTTTAGAAGTAGGTCTACCACAGGTTTGGGGATGCAGCAAGACAGCAGCAAAGGTTAAAATTATGCTTTGTAGCTAACAAATGACATGGAGATGATTATGATACAATTCTTCCTGTATTCTTTCTGTGTGTGTGTTGTTATTTCTGTTTGGAGTTTCTGCAGACATATATGGATATGCATGGCCAACATCTTGTTATATGTCAAAACAGGTTCACATTCCTGTTTGCGATATTCAGAAGAGGATTACATACATAAATTCAATCAATTCATAAAATTTGATTACATGATTGAATAAGTGTGTCTCAAAATGGATCTGCAGCAAGGTTAGCACATCTAACAGAAGTGACACTATGTGATAAAATATCCCTCTTTCTATTTTACACATTGTGAATGAGAGAGGCACTGCTGAATCACTCACTACGGTTGTGCTACCCCCAGTTTTATAGACACTTGAAATAAAGGTCACATAGGATCTGTGGCTTTGAAGTATCAAGAAGGATTTGTAGTAGCACATCTTTGTCATCATCAGTCGTTCCCTCAATGCTGAGGACCGTGCCATCATATCCTACAAATCCTTGTAAAGGTTGCCAATAGTACATGCTGAGTTCACTAATAATAAGATTGCAAAATAACTGAATAGGGTATGGATGATTTTTGGTCAAATTCTGGAAATCACCAGCCCGAAAAGTTTAATGATCTTGTTTGTTTAATTTTTGCAAATCTTATATAGGCTATTCCGTTGAGGAAGAAATTGCATAAAAAAATAATTGAAGAGTGTGTAACGGAGATTATTTGTATGAGCACATTATCCTCGCTATTTCTTGGAATATTAAACCAAGGAATAGTTGTATCTACAATAGTAATACCACTGAAGGATTGCATATAGTTAAACCTGAAACTACCAAATAAGTCCCGATACGTGGATGAGTCAGACAGACCCTCAAGTTTGTTGGATACCAGAAATCTGTCACTAGACACTGTGTGTGCTGGCTACTTTTAATTTATGACTCATGTAACTTACTGAGAAATCATTTGTCGGCAAAAGGCAAAAGACAGCATGTCCGGTTTCAGCCATGTATTTTGCCCTGTCGACAAAACACACATTGTCTCTGGTAAATTTTATCTGTCATTGTGTCTGGTAATCTGTTGTCATTGGAAAATCTGTTGATGCACAAGTACTTGTACAAGTTTCTTCAGTAACAAAGGTATCACCCAAGGCAGCAATGGTAAGCACAAATGGAGGGCCCGTTTGTGCCTTAACCTTCCAGCTCCCAATCTACCAATGAATATGGTTAAAGTTAACACGGATCATCGTAATAATTATCTCTAATGGAGGCCACACTCGGCGTATTCGTTGATTCGCTGAGCGCGCGCTGTAGGTGCTACAGCATGTTTCTAAGCGTTTGTTTATTGTTTCTTACAACACACAGTAGCCTGTGAAAGTAAGTAGCAAGTTGCGGACAGAAAGGGGTTCAATAACCCTTCCGAGTAGGATAATAAGTTGTACCTGTTCAGTTTCTGAGCGTTCCGATCTCGGTCAATCGGCCAAACGAACTCTTTAGGTCCTTTAGTGCTCTTCGTCTCGTTTGCTCCTCGCCCCGCATCGCTTCTTATCCGTGCCACCGAGACTCTCGAATTTTACTGAAGTAATGGACCCAAGTCCGATTTATATCGTGTGAAAGGATCTACGTAACGACGGGAATGAATTCCTACTTGGTCTTAGTTCCTGACAGACTGGTATTCCAGCACACTGTTTGGATTGCTTACCAAAAAGTTTCGTCTCCGTGCTGACCATATCTAAGCCTTACTACGCCTTGGAGCTGTGACACCAGTTCGCATTCACAGAGTAATCAAGGCCTCCAGATGTAGAATACCTATATCTATAGGTACTATTTCGTAGAGGTCTGTCTCTGTTCGCCAAATGCTCATCTTGATAATCGACGCTTTCAGATAGCTCCTTTATCTGTATATATATATATATATATATATATATCCTATGGAATGATTAGATTTCGAAATGTTAATATTCGTTCCATATTAGCTGGTCTATCTCAGGTTTTGATAAACTATTTTCATGATTTGAGTAAAAGTGCTCAACTATTTTCCCACAGTACTTACTCACATACTTGCATCAAATACTCCGAAATATGGACATATTATGTGAATCCAGATTCCGGTTTACTAAAAGCCAGCAATACCGATATATGTGCAAATCCATTACACACTCTACAGAATCGAGGATATTCGCGTTACGCCCGTGATCCCGTACGAACATGGGCTCTAATTGACTCCTATCTCTAACAACTTTGTCCACAGAACGTAGCCTATTTGGCTTATGGTGGTGTTCCACAGACATCGTACTATGTGGAACCGCGACCAGTTCCTGTTGTAAACGAGCGGTATACAGGGTTCCAGGGTGATAACTACACCCCAACTGTTACTAGCGATGGGCCTGGACACCAGGTGCCGGTTTGGGGTGGGAACGGCAAGGAACCACCCTCTGATGCGCTTCGAAATGACAGGAAACGTCGTCACTCTCCTGAGAGGCCAGCTGCGCCGAAACTATCCAGAAGGGAAACTAGAATACTTGCAGCTCAAAAGCGACGCGAGGAAGCCAATAGACCAGAACCGCCTCGGCAATGGTCTGAGCCAAACCAAGGCCCTCGCCCGCCGTTCCGTCAACCAGAACAGTTGACTCGTAATCAACATCAAAACGTAGATGACCGGTTCACTCGTAACCAGGCACCAAGCGTAGTTAATCCGTTCCCTCGTAACCATCAACATAACGTGGATGACAGGTTCCCTCGCAACCAACACCAAAAAGTGGACGACCAGTTCCCTCGCAACCAACTCCAAAATGTAGATGACCGATATCAGCCCAGAGAGCCCAGTCCTCCCTATCGCAACACTGACCCGCAATGGGAAACGAACCGTTGGGACGAACCTGAACCTAATTCTCGCTCCGGACGCGAGCGGGAATGGGGTAACGGTAACCAAAAAAATTGGGAGATCCAGCCCATCAAAGTGTGGGATAATACACCCGAGCAACAATGGCGCGAGAAACCCAGCCGGTGGGATGAGGAACCAAAGCCACAATGGGAAGGGAATTACTCGAGCATGCCCGTAAAAGATAATCGTCCAGAATGGTACGATCGCCAGGAGCCTGTGAGTCCTCCACGTGAAAGTGTTGTAGAGTTCCATCCTCGACAGCAAGGACAATACCGTGAATCTAAACCCCGAAAATCCCGCTTTGACGATCGAAACAGTGGGCCCAATCCCAATTGGAACAGTGGGCCTGATAAACGATCTGGGCCCCATCCCGCTGCTTCTTCTAACAGGCAGGGGAAGCCCGTTGAAACCCGGGATCGGCCGCAATCGAAAAACGTACGCCGAGAGCGAGAAAGGCGGGACGATAGGCCGAATGCCCCGTGGGATCGCTCGGGCGGCCCAAAAAAACCTGAATTTGCGAGACCGGGTCCTAAGAACTACGCTGACCGCAAAATGCAACAAAGGCCAGAATTCAACAGACGCGACGCGCCTAAAGACATACCTAGACATTTTATACCAAAACAAGAAAGAGACGAAATGTACAGGAGAAAACCTATTGTGAAAGAGGAGAAAAATTATCCGCCTCGTAAGCGAGAAAACAAGCCTGACTCGCTTCGCGCTATGATAAATAGGGACCATGCCAACCGCGGTCAGGCCACGGCTCTCATTGCCAAAACGGTAATTGGGCTCCCAAAAGGAGCAACGACCTACGTCCCCGCTTCGCCTTTCGACGCTTTTGTTTTTAAAGAGTTGAAGCGCTGCATCAGAGCTCGAGTAGACGTGGAACTAGGCGAGGAACTGTGCACTGACATCGGTGACGGAGTGAGAAAGTACAGAACTAAATATCCTATCAACCAGGATAAAACTTTGTTGAAGCAGATCCGTGAAAAGGCTACGAAAGAATACGAGGAAAGTCAAAAGGGGGTCCAACAAAAAAAATCTCTGACAGAAGGTTAGTGAATTATTTTATAATACCATCGTACACGAGTGTCTTTTTGGAGTGATAATTTTGGCTATTTGTTGCACTGGTGCGGTTCAGTTGCGATGCTAACGAGGGATATCGATTTTTATCGCTTCCGTATCGATGCAAATGCACGCCTGTTTCGTGCGTTGGCGGGTAAAGCGTATTTACATTAGTCTATAGGAACCGCATTCGAAATTTCCAAATCGCATGCAATAGTGCCAATATGCCTTCACTGGTCGATTGAGTCGGGTGGGAGTTCTTTTGGATGCATGTTTATGCACAACCCTCCCTAAAAACCCTCTCGCACGCTATTAATTGGACCGGTCAATTTAAGCAGCGAGATTTCACGATTGCGCTATGGACTGATGACTTTATACGTCATTACGCCGTTTGTGGAGAACACCATGCTGTGTATCGACTTATCGACTAATGAAAATACGACTTTAAGGCCGGGTGGGAGCTGTGCGGTATCGCGTATTAGCGATCTGAATTAAACTATATCGTTTCAAAAACTCGCCGTGTACATAATATGGTCTCTAATTTTCTTATATAGCACCGGACCGCGGAAGGTCTAACCGCGGACCACCAAGATATTGTTAAATATTCCGACTAACCTGCATATTCATTTCTAAAATTATTTAAATAATGTTTCTATGTCAGTAGCCCTATATTTATACGTTTCGAAGCCATGTAGAATATAAGGCTCGGCACACACCTACCGTTCCGGTCCGGTCCGTTCCTTCCTTAATAAGAACAGAAAAGAAACCGGGTTATCGCATAATACACGCCGGTCGCTGGTCTTTCTTAACGACCCGGGCCGGAGGTGTGTGACGCGTGGTAGATCTTGTATTGCATTCTAGCCTCTAGGTTCATTTTGGGGTAAAAAGTAGTATGGCAATTGCAAGAAAGTAGCTATCAATCTGGCCACAATGTTGGGCTGGACATATTTATGCAAGACATCTGTCTCAAATTATTTTTGTGAAGAATAAATATCGTTTAAGATTAACTGACGAGTGACGCCCACCTTGAAGACCCACTTTGCATTTGCTCTTCCCCTCGTGAACAAAACTATAAAAACCGGCCAAGTGCGAGTCCGACTCGCGCACGAAGGGTTCCGTATCATCACTACATAGCATAAAACAAAGTCGCTTTCCGCTGTCTATCCGTCTGTCCTTATGTATGTTTAGATCTTTAAACTACGCAACGGATTTTTTTATAGATAGAGTGAGTCAAGGGGAAGGTTTATATGTACATGCATAATATAGTAAAGAAATACTGATAATTTTAGAGGTCTTTAATGTGATGTCGTAAATAAACACATTTTTTTGCGCTTACATTGCAAACGCATTGCAAAACTGCACCCTACGAGATAGATCAAAATAATGCATTTACGGTACTGTACACCTTAAAAAGGTCTATAAAAAAGTCCTCGATGGTACCTATATGTTTACCTCTTAGGGTACCTATATGTTTACCTCTCCCACAATAACCATTTTTTTCCCTTTACTTTTTACGTGAAGTAATGGCTTATTTACGAAGCTATTTTAAGAAATATAGCATTACCCCCTTATTCATAAATGTCTATGAAACCTATATTAGTTAACTAGCCGCTAAAGTTCGTTTGTTCTTATTTGTTACTTTGACATTTACGTTTGTGAGAATGGGACAAAGAACATTTTTGTTAGCAGAGGTTTGTTAAGTTTTATGAATAAGGGGGTTAATCTTTATCCATTCAAGTACCTTAAATACGTGCATTTAATAAATATAGATCAATACGGGGCCCTTTACAGCATGTAATCTAAATGAATATTTTCGAAGTTATTACGAAGATTTAAAATGCAGGGACATAGCGGTTGCGGCGGTACCGGCCCAGCCCCTTAAATATTTATTTTATTTTGTTTTTTAGTATTATATATATCTAAAAATAAACAATTATTACATCGCAGTAACAATTTAGTCATAAAACCCGCCCCTCATCGTCCCGGTGCAAAAGTGCCCATAACGCTAGCAGCATTTCCGCGCTGAATAGCGATAGAAAGTCTTTGCACCAGAAACGATTCGGAGCGGGAGTCCTCTCCTCTTTGCCTAAGCCGACGGCCTACCTCTCGAATAAACTCCTTTGCGTCCTTCCCCCAGCAACCAGCCGTTTCCACCGCCAAGGGGACGAAAATGTAGCCCGATCCCAGGGGAGCATACTTCCGCCTCTTTATCTCCGCCTGAGATTCGGCCGCCGCGCCTGCCGCGCGTGTAGTGCGGCCGATATGGGTGGCGGCGAAGGTGCTTACACACGTAGCGTCCCACACCAAACACCGCCCCCTTTCCCACGGCACCAACGTCAAGCCATCGGGCCGTTTGCCATCCGAGCGGCAGAGGCCCGGCGGTTCCAGCACAGATGGAACTCCAGCTGACCTAAGAGCCCTCTGGACGATATCATTGAGGGCATGGTGACGCGGGTGCCTGCCGGTGCATCGCCGGCAACTCAAGGCGTGATGGCCGTCAGCATGCACCATGGTACCGCAGATGCATACATGTGGTTGACATACATCGCAGCCCAGACGGAGAGCGACGGCCACACGCAATGAGTCACCGTCGAGTAAAGTGCCCAACTGAGGCGAAGGCAACGCGTGCAGCCATGCCCCCGATTCCGACTTTGATACCGCTAAGAGTCTAGCACGGTCTACACCAGCGGCGCCCACAATAAGCCGATCGATGGTGGCTTTACAATAGCCGTCGTCCCACGCACGTTGAACCTTGGGGTTCTCGGGTAGGGTCGCCCCCGGGTTGATAGTAGCCCACGCCACCAAAGCATCAGCCACGTACGGTATGCTTGCCCTGTCACCATTCACAGATAGAATATTAGCAACTAGAGTAGCTACCCCGTGTGCCGATGCTAAGAAGGCCGGTATGCTCACATCCCGTACCCGCCGCACCCCGATGCCCCCGTGCCGAATTGGCAAAGACGCTTGTGCCCATTGATCCTCGCTCAGGGAGACGTTTACTATGGATTCGACCATGGACTTGATGGTGGCGTCAATTAGTATTTGTTATAGCGGCAACAGAAATACATCTGTGAAAATTTCAACTGTCTAACTATCACGGTTCATGAGATACAGCCTGGTGACAGACAGACATACGGATGGGCTGCGGAGTCTTAGTAAAGTAGTAAGGTCCCGTTTTACCCTTTGGGTACGGAACCCTAAAAAACGGGCTCAAGGTGTAATTTTGCGCTAAGCTTGAATTACTATTAATATCATATCGCGAAATACTACTTGCCGACCCCTGTAGTATAAGCTTTCCGTAGGTATTTAAAGTAGCCACCTTAAACACTAGTGTTGCCAGATGGTTACATTTCTTACATTTTTCGTAACTTTTGACCAGCTCGAGCAACATGTAAGTAACTTCTGTTGTAAGGGAAATTTTCGTAACTTTTAAGAACAGTGAAACACTATTTAAAAGAAAGGTCTTTTGTATCTAACCGGTACCAAGCGGGACAATTTATAAGCTTCCATACAGGAAAGGTAACAAAAGAAACCACATGATACGACTCTTGTCTGTTCGCCTGTTGTACGAGTAGGTAACTATGTATGTCATTTGAGATATCCCCCATCAGTCCGGCGTAATTCTGTCGCCGAGCTCGCCGAATTCTAGCTGCATGTGGCTACTACTTTCTTAAAATCGGCAGTTTTGATCAGTAATTATGAGAAATAGAAAAAATTTAACTTTTCCATCAAAAATGTAACTTTTCAAGAAACGAAACTTAATTTACGTCCCAAGGGCCCTGGCAACACTGTCAAACACTTACGCTGTGCAGGTTTATACACAAAAGGCTATATACGAACGTTGCTTTTATGTTGCGAGGTTTCATCAATTGACGCGATCAAACCCTTCAACTCAACTCTGCAATCATGATGAATCCTCCTTCCTTATGTCCATAGCTGGGCACCGTTAACCAAATAGTTAACTTCGTTAATCGCTAATCCGGTAAAAGACAACTTCGTTATACGTTAAAGCGTTACATTTCGGGTTATTTAACGGATGTTAATATTAATCGTTAACTCCTTGTAAAAACAGGGCTGCTACCGCGAACCACAAACGAAAGAAGTTCGAATATCTCCCTCTCTGTCGCGCTTGCTTATTCGTGCGACAGAGAGATATTCGAACTCCGTTCGTTTTCGGTTCGCGGTAAGCCCTCTGCGTATGCGGGTATGCGCTATGGAAATTGGGCAGGAAATGAAAAAAATAAGAAAAGCAAGATGGCTTCAAGAATTTCTTATCATGATTCTAATTAAAACAATCACAAATATTTAACGGATCCAACGCGATATTTATGTATTTACCTTTTTCACCGATGATCAACTCATGTCGAAACGTCGGTAAAAAATAGTAAATACGGTCAACCAACTTGATTTGTGGGTCACTTCGTGCCTTGTCATAGGCCATACTAGACTCACTCTACATTTTACATAACTGTTACAATGTTCCGTTCATAAAGGAAGGATAAGACTGGAGCCGGCAATACACACATACAAAGATGTGCGAAAGCGATGCAAGCATAGACACCAACACACGTGGGAACGAGCTACAATGTGTCATCTCCTGTCCCTTATCGCGTATTATTTGTCACCGGCCTGTATCACCGAAACGTCATCAATGTATTCAAGCCTATTGGCTTAATTTAAATTTGGCGGCAATGTATATACAGCACGACTAATAGGGATGTTGACTCAAAATTTGACTACTCCAAAATAACAAGGCAGAAAAAAATCGATAAAATCCTATTCATATATCTCAAAAAATAACGAAGCTACAACCGTTTTAATGTTACTGATTAGAAAGAGAAAGTGCGATAAATCAATGACGTCATTGACCACGAGCGCCATAGTATATGACAATCGTTCCAATACAAAGGTGCGTTTTGCGGACAAGTGACAGAGTATGCCCCCTCTCAAAACTTTGAAGACATAATTATGTAATTATTTATTCTTTTGAGTTACTTTTTCGTCATTTGATTAAGAATATGATACATTTTCGAGAAAAGTCGAACTTATTGAATATCTTATTTGGTATCAACATCCCCATTATGAGATGTCAGAATTGTGCTACATCCATATCAGTCTTCTGATACATCTCCATTTAGTCAGCCTATCATAAGTCCGTCCCCCTTGGTGATTCGCTAATCCTCTTTCTACTGTTCCGTTTTTTTATTTATATATATACCACACCACACTACATATTGTAGCAAAGCAAATCTATATGAAACGAATAAATTAATTATCAAAATAAACAAAGGGCCTACCGCGAACCGTAAACGAAGTTTTCCATCTCTGTCGCACTTGCAAATCTAGTATACAGAGACAGAGAGGGAAAACTTCGTTTGTAGTTCGCGGTAGCTCCTCACTTCACCGTCCATACGCCTAGTATTCTCATTCACTGACCCACCGAACCGACAACATAATACATATAGGTCATCTCTCTCGCGCGCGCGCCTTACGCGCCTCACTTGCATCGTCTGGCTCACTCAGCACCTATAGCTCGCGCCTACGCCGCCCATCGAACGGACTTGTCAGAACCTGTTTTTCGCGGTGCGGTGTTCCTTTGATAAAATAGGTACTTAGTTAACGGATTAACGGAGCTTTGGACATTTAGCGGAAGTTAATGAGTCCGTTAACAATGTTGCAAGTTAATCCGATACACGGATTAACTGCGTTAATTAACGGATTAACTAGTTAATGCCCAACTCGGCTTATGTCCTTCCTTGATACTTTCTCTTAAATCAGAGTTAATGTGCAACATTGGTCCATTACTGGTGATGTTACCCTAAACAACTTAGTACGAAAATAATTTTCGTACTTGGTATAAGACGTCAAAATATGTACATGCTTAAGTTTATAAACTCATACTGGCTATCAGTTTTTGACATTTCGTAACGAAGGTATTGTTTAGAAGGGTGTTTAAACTTTAAATAATCCTCTTAAGCAAGTATTCTATAATAAGCCTATCTATGAAGTCAGAAAGCGTGTCG
Source organism: Epiblema foenella (assembly GCA_963556455.1). Taxonomy (NCBI): domain Eukaryota; kingdom Metazoa; phylum Arthropoda; class Insecta; order Lepidoptera; family Tortricidae; genus Epiblema; species Epiblema foenella. The sequence continues at coordinate 20,565,833 of OY747100.1, forward strand.
TACCTGAATGTATCGTAAACAGGACAAATTAGTGACGAAACACAAGCTGCGTGACGCAAGCGGCACGTCCTTTCGAAGAAGCTTTTACTTTTTTTTGAGTAGGTTAGGTAGATAAACGATTAGCCATCGTCGCTCTTCTTTTTTCTACAAAATTGCCTGACTTCGTCATACATGAACTAAAGAAATAGTTTTCGGAATATGGAAGTTTTCCAAAGCAGCAAACTCTTAAATCTTAGGTAGATAGTATATGGTGTAGGTAACGAATACACAACTTCAACAAAACTAGTGCAGAGTTAAGTTACCATGCGTTTCAGAAAATAAAAAGACATGAAGAAGATAAGGCCTAGAAACATACCATTTACCGGATACTCAGCAACTAGAGTTTGCGACAGTAGTGTTATATTTAAATTGAGTCAAGTTTCAACAAACCCTGAAGTTAATTGAGAGTTGGCAACATTTTTCTGAATGTTTTCCACCATCGTTGTATTAAAAAAAAGTCTCAGCAAGTGCACTTTGTCCACAGAACATTAACGGAAGCAATGATACAGAAGGCTCAACCAATCTTATAGTGGAACAGCCTGATAGTCTAACACGTGTAAGAATGAAAGCTGACCCTATAGACACCTCTGAAGATACTGAACCTGTAGAAAACTCTGAAGGGTCCAATTCAACAATAAGGAAGAATACTGAGCCTACAGAATCCTTTCGAGCATCCAGCCCAACAAAGAGGATAAAAACTGAACCTACAGACACATCTGCGGCACCCGGCCCAACAAAGAAGATAAAAACTGAACCTGCAGAGACATCTGAGGCATCCAGTTCAAAAATAAGAATAAAAACTGAACCTGCAGAGACATCTGAGGCATCTGGTTCAACAGTAAGGATAAAAACTGAACCTGCAGAAACGTCCGAGGCATCCAGCTCAACAGTGATGGTAAAAACTGAACCTGCAGAAACGTCTATGCCATCCAGTTCAACAGTGAGCATAAAAACTGAACTTCCAGAAACGTCTGTGGCATCCAGTTCGACAGTGAGCATAAAAACTGAACCTGCAGAAACGTCTGAGGCACCTAGTTATATAAAAATAAACACAGATGCCTCTGAGACTTTCGAAAGAACTTATACTGGCAGATATTACACAGAAGTCATGCCAAGCTCCAATAATCCCCAACCTAAATCTTATAACCGTTTGAAATTTCAAGATTTACAGTACCGCCATTCAGCAGCGAAAAGAATTGCCAATCAGATCATACAACTAAGTCCTTACGTTGCTCAAACTAAACAGGAACGGCGAGATCTTCGTAGTTTACACAAGTTCATGTTAAAAAGAATCAAAGACTATGTGTTAGTGTGTATTGAAAAAATGCTTGGAGGCGACTTCCTGAGGACTAAAAGTGCCTTGCGTTGTATCATGCAAGAATACGGTGACACGTTTGGCTTCTACGAACCTGAATTACTGGATAACTTACATGACATGTATGTTAGTTAATGCTAGCCGGAGATATGATACAATAGTTCTCATTTGCCCGTGCTTATGCCAGTAGACAGGCAATTTCAAGAAAAATAAGGAACCTAGGTACAACTCCAGTATATACCTACTGGCAATGTTTGCAATAATCGAACTTGTATTGAACTGGTCACATATGAAAAAAGGTACTGCAACCGAATTATAAGGCATAATAGGTAGGTGTAATCTGTAGGTGTGTTCATACATCGACGCTGGCGAACTAGGACCTCGGGCTCCTTTCAAAAGGCTAAGGCTTTTTATTAAATGAATAATTCGCACATAATTTATTTGTTAAACTCAGTAACACGAGCCGGGGTTCGAACCCACGTCCTCCACATAGAAAGTTCCGTGTCTCACCGCCCGGCCGCAATAGCTTCGTACAACAATTATTCATGAAACTCGTTTTCTGACTGTTTACTAGTATTTCATGCGATATGATTTTGTGTTTTACATTATAATAGCACTTGTTATTTATGTAATATCGTATTACTTAAATTCTGTAAGAGGTATTTGATGTATTTCTAATTTAATGCTTTCTAAGTCTAAAACTAGAAGTTGATACTTATAAATATCTAAAGATACTAGAATATATAATATATATTGTTAACAGCGTTCTAAATAAAGTGTCTTTGATTGTTTTTATAAACAGAAATAGGCTATAGGTATAGGTATACCTACCAACACGTTGACTAACTTGAAAATCAATTGCGATTACTGCAAATAAATTGTTGAAACAGTGAATTAATTGTGAGATAATTACGCAAAAAACATCTTGTAGAAACCCGTTTCATAGATTGATGAGTTTTACCTGTGCCTGTAATATAACAAATATAAATTCTGCCAATTAATCTTGTGTGCTGATATAATTATGAAGATGATAAACCATGTGAGATAAAACCTAATTACAATGTCAAGAAGAACTTGATTTCTATGTGGCTCACAATCGACCCCAGTTCCAACCTTGTCCACAGAACGTGGCACATTGGGAGAGCGGCAATGAGGCACCCGGGAGTCCTTCAACAGTGATAAAAACCGAAGATGTAAAAATAGATGCAAACACTATAAAAATTGAACTTCCTGAAGAGCATGAAGCCTTTCCTGAATTCGATGTTGTTAAAATCGAGCTTCCTGATGAGCCAGAGGCCGTTCCTAACTTGGACCTGGTTAAAAACGAAGATACAATACCAAATACCGAGTCGAGAAAACGGAAATCACGTTGGGACGCTGACACGTCAGTCGAAAAGGCGCCCGATAACTCTAATGATGACCCCTTAAGCGAAGAGAATCAGAAATTGAAAAACTCAAACTTGCAAGTCCGCATTTCGGTTACGAAAGAAATCGCTAAACTCATGCTAGGAATATCCAATAAGATTATGAAACTCGAGAATACTAGCGGCCCCAAACGCGGCCTTGAGGTCTACATTTACAAACGGCTAAAAAATTTAATCTTATCGCGTATTAACTATATTCTAGGGGGAAAATTGTACAAGCGTGCAGACCATAGCGCGATTTTCCAGCTATACACTGCTAATTTTGAGTTGCAAGACTCCGCGTTAGTGGAACAGATAAAAGAACAGTGTGGGAAAGAGTATACTCCTCCTAAGTTTATCTACAACCGAGCCATGAAATACGATGTCCTAACTGGACTGGCAAGTGATGACATCTTATTTATACACGGGTGCAATTTCGAAATGGAAACCACCCCAGAAAAACTAATCGATTACCTCAAAAATATCTGTGATGAATACGAATACACTATAGAAGAACTACAAGCAAGATCAAAACGGGGGCAATCCAAATCTTTCAAGATTGGCATCCCCGCAATTGCGCTTGAAAAATTCCATGAAACATCTGTATGGCCGCCAAACACAAGAATAACCCTATGGCGCGATAAACGTCTTGATAAATCTGGGGACACTGACTCTGCCCATAATAATGTTCAGACCGATTCTTCAGATGTTAAAACATCGAAACGTCGCCGCAAACAAAAACAAAAAGAAGGGGTAACTGGGGTAACACCAACACCAATATAGGGTCTTTACGTCGGTTAGCGACCAGCTGGCTGGCTGGAAATTAGCTAATTTACTGCGCCGGTTTGCGACCACTTGGATGTGTTGTAGTACTGGAAGGATATTTATTTGTTTTTTTTTTACGAATCCCCATTAAACAACTACCAAATAAAATGCGTACGACTCACTGTTTCTTTGAGGCCTGTAAACATGCCACCATATTGGTTCTATTCTGGTGCTGGGGTTCATAAACAAGGCATAAAGCCATAAGCATAACATACAATAAATAATAATAATAAGCATAAGGCATATTGTACTTATTGTCCCGTTAAAGGAAAAATACCCGTCTTGTAATTTTTTTTTAAATTTGTAACAAAACAAATGCCGAACAGCTAAAACTACATGCAAGAGGGACCTTACTCGGCCTTGTATCGTTATTAGTGTTGAGTGTTTGTCAAGATTTTAGAGTCCAGAGTTCGAATACCAGTAAGGGTAACATTTTTTTAAGATGATATGAGCACTAGCATTTATACGTATGCCCTGGGTGTTTTGACTTTCAGTGTATCGATAAGTAAATTATGATTATCGATGTAAGTGTGTAGATTGTCTAACGTAAAAAGAAACAAATCTGTTCTTTCCGTAATATACAGAGCAAACGGATTTTTTTAAAGAATAGATTAAATTCTTGTAGCGGATGTGCAAGATTAGATTACTCTAATATGAATAATTAGGGTTTCTTCAAATCAACTATTGTTATTATTTTAGAAAAGATAATTTATTTTTATTTTAATGATTTGGTAACTCTTGGCGTAACCTAAATATTAATGTTTATAATTATAAGAAAATATACTGATTATAATTATTTCTTGTTTTTTATATGTAAATATATTACTTCCCACCCACTAAAAGATACTAAACAGAAACATTGCTTACTGTCGATTCTACTAAAAAGCCCCAAGTATAAAATGAAATAGGCAAAACCATATATTCATATCAGAATAAGGGCCGATTTATCAATTCCCAGATAAACGTATGTGTCAGATAAATATTAGCTCTGTACTATTCTTTCATATGATACCTATTAGAAAATGACAGCGATAAATTTAACTAGCGGATAATGTTATCTAGCGATTGAAAAAAGTCCCTAAATAGGATATAATGACTCAATACACAATTTTTTTGGAACCTAAATTCCTATTTAAGTATATATTCATATTAGTTAAATGGAACTGTGCTTACCTTATATTTCTTGTTTTTATAGACAATCCTATATGAAATGTCAAACCGAAAGCTTGAATAAAGTTCTAGTGTAGGTACTTACTACGACATATGATCGAGTTGAAAAGTGGTAAACCTAACCAATATCTTGGTTTACTATACAACATACTCATACAGTACGATAAACATCGCGCCGGTATTTCCAAGAGCGGTAGGCAGAACACATGAATATTAATATTAGAAAATGGGACATTGCACTGACAGGTTGATCTTTGACTATGACAATGTATATACAGGTTGTTCGGCACATGGACCGTCAAAATTTTTCATGGTGCTAGTAGGGTCATTTCCACCCTTGGACCCTGGGCCCTAAGAGTCACGGACATGGGGGTATGACTTTATTATCGTTTTTTTCCTAAACTACCCAAAATTTGACAGTCGAAGCCCCATAACTTTTTTGTGTATGCTCTTTAAATGCATCATTTATTTAATTGTTTTTCGTGTACGTATGTGCTTAAAAATACTTTTACTTAATACAAATAAGACCACAAAATGAACATGGGCCATGTGCATAGTTTATTAACAAACTATTTGAATTTACGAAAACATCTCCACTTCTAAAGTCTTTTTTTTACAGTAACAACTATTACGAGCTTCATTTTCTTTTAAAAAAATTGGTTTATGAAGTGTCTAACGGTATACTACACACTTCAATAAACTAAAAAAAAAACACTCCAAACAAAGTTATAGTCAGAAAGTCGCACTTATCTAACTAAGGATTTGTCGAGATGCTCTTAAAATCACAATCTCTTCTCTCTGGAAATCACAAAACCATCTCACCACCTCCACGGCCGTGTCTCTTAGGATCCAGGGCCCAAGGGTGGAAAGGTAGTAAAGGGCCTTACCAACACCTCTAAAATTCTCCATCTTTAAACCTACAATTGCTAAATGTGGCACAATACAGGCGGGAGTTTATGTTGGGAGCCCGGGAACCAGCAACAGATTTTCATGCAAGACCAGGTCTCTCTCGGGCGATAACTTGTAAGATGTTTCAGACAGCTGAATCATGATGCCCCGTTTTTTTAACCAGAATGGCTTTTTAGGCCGGATTCAATAAACCGGGTTGGAGAGTTGCCCTGGGGAAAATCCAGGGCAGACCTCCGACACGACCACGCGGACGGTTTAAACACTGATACACTCGAGGTCAAAAATTTCGGGTCACCCTAAATTAAATAACCGCAATATGTTTTTCTAAATATTTTACATAAGTTTTATTTATATTATTCTTCGTAATACCAAACAGTATTAGCAATTCCCGGGATCCTATCATAAAAATATCAATCTCCAAAACTGACGATTTTTCGATATCTCGCTACGTCAAATTGAAAAAAAAATACGGGTTTTTAGGAGTCTGTAGGAAACGTCAATTTTTTAACAGATATTTTTGCAGGTTAGATGTAAAATTAAATAAAGATCATGAAAGGATTAAAAAACCGTACAAGTTTGCACTACTTTAGGAAATATTGACGGTATTTTACCGACCCGTATTCTTTGTCCGCACGTCAGTTGCGGTCATGTTGCGGCTGTTTGGCTCCGTTGGTGGGTTGAGCAACAGCACCCATCGAAACACGTAAAAAAAAACAAAATTATTGAATGACGATGACGTTTCCTCTATTGACTATTCTCATCCGAGCTTTTCCCGGTTGTGCCCTAAAGAGCTCGGGGTTCGCTTTGAGTATTTGACACCTAATCCTAATTTTGTGAAACTAGTTCCTAAGATTAGCTTAGGAACTAGTTTTACAAAAGCGACTGCCATTTGACCTACCGACCCAGAACGATAACTAGACTTTGTTGGGATTGGACCGGTTTCCTCACGTTTCCCTTGATCGAAAAGCCACTGTTAAATATCAAAATGGTATATAATTTTTTGAACAACCCAGTTATACGAACTGGGTTTCGAACCCGCGATCTCTAGGTTGAATGTCGCGTACCGATCGGCTAGCGGCTGTATCCCAATATCTTAAGAAAACATGAGGGTTCCTTTTTTACCTTTTTAGTAGGCGATTTCCTCTTACGGTTTTATCGTCAGTTTATATCGGCGGACTAAACGCGCCAGAAGTCCGGGGCGGCCAAGCTGATTGAGGCCCCAAGTTTGTCGCCCCCACACCCCGTTAGCGCCGCTGATGGGATTTGATTAAGGAACCATGGCGTTTGGTGATGGCCCACCAGAGGCCCGAGGCGGGCCGCACCTTCCCCCCGTTTGTCCGCCACTGCGGCGCATGTCAACGGCTAAATGCCCTGCAGTACCGGTATCGGTCTATGAATAAAGCGGCTACTACGCCTTGTAGTACTGGTATCGGTTTCTATTTTTAAAAATCAGGAATTCCCGGAATTTACAATTATCGAGCCGTCGTTATTGCTTCAAAATCGTTACAATACAAAACCTGTAATAGGATTACAGTGTAGATAACGTTATACCCAAAACTTGCACCTTTATTTCAGACCATCGTTAAATGAAATCAAGTGGTAGTCCTAGACTCAATAAATAAGGTTGTAGCTCCTATTTTCCTTCGGATACAGTACTTTTATCTCACGAACGCGGGTGAGCCATGGTTATGTGTTGAGATACACATGCACAATTGCACATATTGCACATTGTCTAGGTATTCATTGTGTGTCAGCGTAGGAGATATGATCTCACATTGTGTATGTGTTCGTATGTGTTGCAACTACAACGGCAGAGTTTTTTTTCGTATGGTAAATAATGATTATGTAAAAATTTAGGAATTTTTAGCCGCGGCTTTCGAATTTTCGAATATACGAAAATATTTAAATATTTGCCAAAAATTCTGTAAATATAGAATTAGTCACAAAATACAGTGGCATATTGTATAAAAAATAGATTTCATTACAATATTCCATTTGCACAATGCATGTGGTATACTGGTAAATGAAAAAATGAGTAGAGCTAAGTAAAAACATCTAAAAACTTAATAGCCTATAGCGACAAACATCATTAGGAAACGATTAACCAAAAATTTTGCACTTAAATTCTATATTCATAAACCAGCAATTAAAACATAAATACATACATAATTTATACCTAACGCTCGCTCTAACTTTTCGTTTTATTTTACGCTAAAGACCCGCCCCCGCTTCGCACGGGTGCAATGCTGATGCGTGTATTATACATATAAACCTTCCTCTTGAATCACTCTATCTATTAAGTTTAGCCTTAAAGATGCTCTCTATGTATACTTAGGAATACATATGGACAGACAGACAGCGGAAAGCGACTTTGTTTTACACTATGTAGTGATATGCTTGAAAATTTGTCATAATACCATATAACTCATATAAGTAACAACATTAATATTATAAAAACCTTTAGGACAAAAATTCCACTCCCACTACTGGGGTACTGTGGCTACCCGCGCACGTGAGATAAAGTAGTGTAACATGCTAAAAGATTTAAAAAAAAAAGGTTTGAGGAATATTTTTAATGTTTTGCCACTCAGGAAAATGGATGTGTATTTGGTACATTGAAAACCCTTCTCGCTCATACGTGTCGGGGGTAATAAACGAAATAATCGAAATATGGACGACCTACATTCGAAGTCAAAGATATGTTTACACTAATGCACCTTATGCCATTATAATAAGGCGAAACATTTATACATAGTTTTGACGCCGACATTACCTACAAGACTATCACACATACATCCAATCAATAAAAGAACAATGTTTAGTTTAGCACAGAGTCGCCGGTCTACCGATACCCTCCTCCCCAGCCCCTCGTCGGCACGATACGAAGTTCGGAGTAGCGACAAATCGTGTCGGAGGCCAAGAGCCAAGACTCACTTTTGGTCGATAAGCCATAGTACGAAAGCTGGCGTGGTAAATGTGTGCAACCGTCATTTGTCACAAGCGTCCATATGTTACGGTGTCTGCTGCCATCAGACAGGCCGTAGGCTTGTTTCCCACCGTCGTAGTAGAAATAAAAAACGTGCACGAATAAGTACTAACCTTATTCGGTATCTTTCAGACAAGATCAAGAAGGAAGCTAAAACGGAGGACTCTCAAAAAGAGGACATACTTAATCAAGCAAGATTGGAAGATAAAAATGAAAGTAATGGAGATAAGGACACTAAAGATGGTGAAGCAACTGAAGACGTTAAAATACCTGTCCCACCAAACATGCCTAAAAGGAAACCAGGGAAACCTCTTACAGGTAAATGTTTTTTCTTTGTTATGCTCATATTTCATAGAATCAACAAACATCATAGAATGTTAATAGCTTTTTAGGTAGGTACAACTAAAAGGTCAGTGTGTAGAACCCATTAGGTCTACATGAGCCTTTTTCCGAATCGCGCTCACGGTCGGACCGATTCACGCTCACAGCGCTGACATGAGCGCTCTCACTCGCAGGCTTAAGCACTTTGAGCGTTGAAGTATGATATATGAATATGACCGTCAAATGATAGTTAACACGCGTGACCGGTCCGAATCAAAACTAACGCTAACTGATTCGGACCAGCCGTCAGCACTGTAAGCGCTGTGAGCGTTGTTGGCGTGATTCGGAACATGGGGCAGAAAAGTAGGTTAGGTTAGAACTGCGACCCATTGTGAAAAAAAAATTATATATGAAATGAAAACTCTGCGAAACATAATTTCGATGAAACGTATGCAAAAAATGGTATACCTTTTTGTTTTGAGCTAGTCGTGCCGCAGCGGCGGTCCTAACCAGTGAACGGATATACAAATTATACACGGAAGCCGCGTCTGACAACTTTGCCGTTGAAATTATGGGGACTAAGTGCGCACACAGACACAAATACACATACATTTAAATAAGACGTTATGTATACAGTCTTTAACCGACAACGAATAACAAAATAATAGTCATCTCTTTCACACTATTGTAAACATTTGCGCGTGGGTGAAATGGACATATTGACAATAACTACCAATGAGTAACGCAATCCACCAATGAGCTTCTTGCTGCAAGCACTGGCAGTAGACCGTTCGCGGAACATATTTGATAGATGTCATAGATAGGTTTATGCCATAAATTTAAGAGAGTCAAATAATTCATGTATATATTAATTTTCAGCAGATATAGACTTATTGTACTGAAATAAAACAGACTATAGGTAATAAAAACTTAATTTAATCCCTTTTTATGTATTCGAATAGCGTGTCCGAATAACCATCATTAACTACAATAGATTATGTATGATGCACACAAACCAAACTCATGCCTAATATTCGAACAGTCCACAACTAAATACAACGCGGCCAGCCTTATGGGAACTCTGCCCAGTGGCAGCGACTTGGGCGACCCATGCCCATTCAGTTTAGGCCTTTAGTTTAAGTTAGGTTTAGGTAGTTAGTAGGATCTTGTTTTGTTTTTATTCTGTATTTTAATTATTTTTATTCTGAATAAATTTACCGCTTGTTGTCCTGGTCCGTGTGTTTCCAAAGTTCCCTACTAGTAGGTTCTTGTGGGAATCTGAATGGAAAGGAAAACAAAGTTGCAACGTAAAATTAAAATAACCAATTTGTCTAGCGACTTACTATTACACTTGTATTTAATATTGTGAATTCGTAGGTTACATTTTGAACAGTTATAGGTTCAAATTTTAATATAGCGTTTCACGTATTAAATAATTTGTGCGTTCCATAAAATAATCTACTTAATAAGAGAATAACGGTTGAAACTTAATCAGATAGTCACTATGTATTTGCGATATGTTTCGGACTACAATTACTTAACCGACCGCGCGTCCCTGCTCGCCGGCGTGCGCGAAGCTCGCGGGCGGAAGCGAGCGGTGCCGCTGCCAGGGGAGCGGGGCGGCGCAGTCCTGTGCGACGAGTTAACATTGAGTGCTGCAACAAATTTTCCAAGTCGACTGACGGCAGGCACATCGAACTAACTATGCCCACACGTTCATCGTTACACGGTTTTAGTCCAGGGATAACAGGCTTCCACGCTGGCAGCAAAACCCAGCTTGTCTCTATTAAAATTAGGGCGTCGTCCAATTTAAATAGCGGCGCGGATCTTGCGTGGCACAAAACGCTTTTCCCGTGCTAATAGTTTCTTGTCAAAGGGCAAAAAATGAGACACAGCTGCATCACATGCATGTTCACCCACTGCAGATGCTGATGTAGTCCGAAACATGTCGCAAATAGATAGTGACTTTCCGAGTGAGTTTCTATTGTTGTTCTCTTACTAGGTATAAATATGTCTCACGATAGTGTAAGTTAATGTATAATCTACTTACTTCATTTTACATAATATCATCCCCATAGGAAAATGATATCATATATTTTTTTATGGTTCTGAAGTTATGGGTTTACTTACACGTGGAAAATGATTTCGCTGTCCTTGAAATTATCTGTATGATCTCTGCACCACTTCACAACACACGATGGGATTTTAAATTATAAAAATCCTTGTTTTGGTTAATACCTTCAGATATCCGTCACACTATAATTCCGATCGAACTGAAGTCGTATATGGTGCTTGTTTTAAGTACCGCCCACCACTGCACTGATTTTGTAGCGCCATAATTTACCTTTAATTAGGGTAGAGCGATATATTTTGCGCCGCTCAAAAGGCGCCTCCAAATTTGATTTTTGCATTGATTTAGGCGTCTTAACGCCTCGCGCCTACAGCAGTCGCTCGGTCCGCTCCGCCCTAGAGACTACCTTTGTTATTAATTATTATGAACTAGCTTTTGCCCGCGACTCTTTCATCATTCGCTTGCCCTTTTCCCATTTACGTGGGGTCGGCGCAGCATGTTTTTTCAAACAAACAAACTTTCGCCCCAATTTAATATCTCAGGGGATGAAAACTATTCTATGTCGTTTCTCGGGATACAAACTATCTCCATGCCAAGTTTCATCTAAATATGTTCAGCGGTTTAAGCGTGAAGAGGTAACAAACAGCCAGAGTTACTTTCGAATTTATACTATTATTATGGATTTGATTGTCATAATATGATACCTAAAATGGTAAAATTCCCAAGTATATTAATAAAACAAATTTTCTGTTACAGATAAACAAATCATCCAACGTGAGTAAATTGAGCTTATTCTATTTCTTACTCCAACAGTCACTGACACCATGGTATGGTATAAACACATTTATGCATAAAACCTTCTTAACATTATTTGAATTGGCAGAATTGTGACAAAGTTAATCGTACAAAAAGCAACTTAATTTTGCATGTTGAAAGATTCGAAATTGTCTAATAAAAGTTTTATAAAATAACGGCCAGCACAACTATGATCTATAAATATGTATATCATTAGATCGAACGCATATCACAGGTACCGTCTCAGTTAACGGTCATTCTCAAGATTTGGGTTTGCGTCTAAACTCTGTCAAATTATTCGAATATTCGTATAAATTAATGGTTTAGAAATTTGAGAATGACCTTTATCCCTTGGTCAGTAGGGCGGCACCATGTACCTCCACAGACTAAGGGAGTAGTATCGTCAGATGATCGTTTTTTCTAAAGCTTGGCTTGACATAACCCTTCGAACCGGATATTATTAGTAAATTGATACAGGAAGTTTTCTGATAATAAAATAAAGTCCCACGGCATTTGTGTCTAATACACTTTACCAGGTTTTAGATCTTTTTAAGGTGGCGACGGACTTGTATCATTTTGTTGTAATGTAACACGATACAATCCAAGAATAGGCATGACGACAAAAATTGCTCAAAACATGCCATTCGGACCAGGTTCTAGAGACGATCAAACATTTATATGAGACCAATTACAATTAGAGCAATACAAAAGGCGAAAATGAGGGGCATAGTATAGCATAGCTTACGAGCACTGAAAACGCTCCATAGGTACTGATTCACACACAGGCGTGACGTCACACCTGCGTGGCCTCATACTACCGTTGTATGAAAAAAAGGGAAATTTGCCGTTTTTGTCGTGAAATATTGCGTTCATGTACATATAGTTGTCGTACCATTTATTTTTCATTGAAACAGGATAATTCTATTGGTAACTTTCAATTTACATTTGGCCCATAAACAAAATACAACGGTTTTGCAAATCTTTGTAGTCCCATAACTTTTTATGATTTTGAATAATTTGTGTAATTTACTATTTATTGTGATAATTTGAAGGTTTCCTATTACAGCAGTCAGTACAGAGCCGAAGTCTTGATTCGCAAGCAAAGGGTTCCGTACCAACTACGTATCTGTGCCTTTACCAAGAATTTGCATGACCTTACTCACTAGAGACTGCGTAAACGATTTAGTATGACGATTCTTAGTTCTATTACGTAACCGCCAGAGGCGCTGTACTTTTGCCAATACAATTTTTTACGCAGTGGCTAGCGAGTACGGTCATGCAAACTCATGGTAAAGGCACTGTTACATTACATTACACTTAATTCCTATAAGGCAGTCGCCACCTTTATATACTTTATGGAGCCCTTCAGAGCTAACTTTATATTGGACACTTCATAGCTAAAGTGAGCTCTAAATGGCTCATGCAAGTCCTACTTAGGTATGTCCGTCTGCATGTTTGTAAATATAATATGTGTACAGAGATGAAGCTGCAACGCAAGTGGGAATACGATCAAGACGATCTCTACAGTTTGGATGAAGTCAATAACAAGGCTTTGGACGATGAGATGGCTGAATTGGACAAATTGGTACGTTGTATGTCAAAGTCAAAATATTCTTTATTCAAATAGGCCTAGCAACAAGCACTTTTGAATCGACAGTTAAGGGTTCCTTACCATCGTTCGTATAAAGCTCGACTCTAACACCTGGACCATAAGCGCCTTTTACGGAAGACTCGACCCCAGCCTTCATATTCCTACATGAAGGGGCAGTTACACTGCACATAATGTGACCGAACATTTATATCCAAATTAGCTTTTGCCCTCGACTCCGTTTGCGTAGAACTTGTTGATAGCGTTAGAATTTTGTTGCTATTCTGTTACATCAGGCGCTGACCTAGTAATCGCTCTTCATATAAACTTCCATCCCCTTAAGGGATGATTTCCCCAAGACAAATTACCTCCTTGCCAAATTTCATCACAATCGGTTCAGCGGTTTTAGTGTGAAGAGGTAACAGACAGACAGACAGAGTCACTTTCGAATTTATAATATTAAGTATGGATGCGGTTTTGCGAGCCATATCCGTGCTCATCAGAGAAAGTTGTAAGTGTCGCCGTCGTCGGCCTTTTGGAGAAAGAAAATTCCCCGTATAGAAGGTAGAGTAACTGTACCTACATTTTTGATATTCCAGGTTACTGGCGAATGTTCGAAGCCCGACGACCCGCAAGAGGATACCATCTGCAAAATCATCACTACAAACAGTCTGAATGACTTCAACAAGGTACAAAACTAAATTTCACACAGACTAAGTAATAAGAAGTATCATATAACATGCTCTTGCATCATCTTGCAAATGAATTTTAAATCGGTTATCTTCAACCGATTGCGCTGATATTTGGCATGTTTGTTATGTTCGGTGACAATGCAATATTATGGTACCAAGCTGATTTGACGATGGAGACCGAAGGTGGCCATAGCAACTCCTAAACTACATAAGATAATCTCAGCCATGTTTGGGTTCATTGGAACCGTCGTAAATATACCTAGTTTTTATTGCATTAGAATGAATGACAGATAATGATAGGCATCAATAGTTTTTTTAAATTGCGTTTTGTTTCATTCATCTAAAAGTTGCAGAATAAAATACTCAAGAGGCAAAGATTGTAAGAAGTCGGTTCGGGTTTTAAAAAAGTAATTTGTCATATTCACTAGCTGTCACTTATTCTTATCTTTCGTGCGAATAATGCGATTTCAATGTGTGTGTTTAGGACCACTACAAACAAGGTATAGTAGTTGATGACTGTGAAAAAAAGATGCAGTCGTCAATAAAAACCAAAAATGTCTTTTTTTGACAGACTTATTTTCAAACTTTAGATGGCTCCTGCCAGCCAGGGCTCGGAACCGCTTTTTACTATTTTGGAAATATCTCCTAAAATACTTCTCATATGTCCATTTTTATTTTAAGATTTGCTTTTACTGGCCTTCATCTGTGGAATAAATTATTTGTAGTGTGAAAAAATATGGTAAAACGCAACTAACCGAAATTATTAACCGGTTAATTGTATGCAGACGAAACCGGTTTCCGAGCCCTGCTGCCAGCCGACCGTCGAGCCGATGTTCGACCAAGACGTCAATTACCCGCTTAATTATATGTCTGAAACTCACGATAGTTTATCTGTATACAATGGTGATATTGATGATGACTCTGTAAAAAATAATGTTATTTTCAGACAATCCGCCTCTACATAACAAAGCGATTACTCAATATACCAACCGGTCTCACAATCCGCATATTCGGGCAGGGCAAGCTTCCTCGCAAGACGGCCATGAAAGAGTACCTCAAGCAGTACAGAATCAACAGTATGACGCTCAAAAAGAGCGTTAAAGGAACTATGTTTATGGTCAACCTGACTAGGTTCGAGGACTTTGATAATTTGTGTCGTGTCGAACATGATGTTATCGGTAAGTCGCTTATTCTTATGGTCTTATTAAGATAAGGGTCGCCACATACAGACTGAATTAGGCCGGGCTGATTCTGCCGGCAGCCACTCCATACAAAGCATGGCCCTGACACGATTATCAAGTCCTTTTCAATGCACTCAACAGCACAGACCTCAAACTGAGACTCCACCCATAGGTCCGTTATTTCCTTCCGCTCGATGCACGGGACGCCGTCTCTCACGTAAATACAGCTTGTACCGTCGGCCTTGGATGGGCGGCAGTAGAGCTAGAGGGCGCATTGATGATAATTTAGTATATTCACCGAAGTTATGTGGTCTTGTTGTAGCCAGTGCTCTGTTACACACAGCACGCTCACTGGGTCATGGATCTGAAGTTCCGATTCAATTGAGTAGGTCTTGTTTGCAAGTCTATTAATGTTTACATGCATGATGCGTATTGGAACCTTTTCATGCGATGCGTTGTTGTTCAGGTTATTCAGTGGAGTTTTGGAGAGCCATTCCGTAATGTAGATGTACAGGGGTCAAGCTGTTGGTGTAAGAAATTCTTCTTAAACATTGGTGGGGATGCTTATTTTCAATGATTTGTAGGTGTCCCTTTTTGGTAGTATTTGTTTAACGGTATAAAATAATACTTTCAGGTGTTGTAATCCAGTAACTTTATACATTCACAGCTTGCATCAAATCCGGTAGTTCTGATTTCTTGCAGACTTGTTTATGATATTGGCCCAATGAATAATCCAAGTTTGTGACCTTTAGGATTAAAATCGAAAAACCGATTATATCCTAAAGGGCTAGTTGTATAATGCCTGCTGAGGACTTTTTTAAAGAAGACTAAATTTACTACAGTATGAAACTAGTACGCGATAAAGCCTTTCAAAGTTTAAAAGGCATAGGCTTTATCTCGGAAAGTATTTGGTCTACAGAAACAATTCTAGTCTCATATTGCGAAGGTATTGTCAGCAACAAGTCATTTAAAAGAATTTAAACAGCCACGCGTGCTTTAAACTCCCTGCTCGACGTCGATGACACACGTAAAAACTTGCTCAGTTAATGCGAACAAATCACTCATAATAATAACGTTAAGATCATTCTCAACCAAAATAAATACAAACGTGAAATTCCACAAGTGATCCGCACTCACAGACTGCAAACACGAAACGGCGGCTCGCGGCAGTGAAGGTGCGTACACACCAAGCCAACGAACGCCAACGAATGGATTTCGCTGGCTTTCGTGGGCCCTGTCTGGATGACTCAACAAACGCCAACAACCGTAATACCAACGACCAATAATCATTCGTTAGCGTGTGCCGGCAATCCGCTACGTCGCGGTATCATTTGCCTGCGTACACACCAGACCAACGAACGCCAGCAAAACATTCGGCGTTGGCTACCGCACGTTCGTTGGTTCTTAAAGATGCGTGGTGCGTACATGCCAAGCCAACGAACGCCAACGAATGGGTTTCGCTAGTCTTTGTTAGCCCTGTATGGACGACTCAACAAATGCCAACGCCTCAATTCCTTTGTTGTTGCCGCCTCGCTGTGGATCGCCGGCACACGCCATCAAACAATTGTAGGCGTTTGTTAATCCGTCCAGACACAGCCAGCGAAGGCCAGCGAAACTCATTCGTTGGGGTTCGTTGGTCTGGTGTGTACGCACCTAAACAAGAAACAACGAACGTGCGATACACAGATTGACACAAATACGAGCCAAGGCAGGCTACGAGCAAAAATCAAACATATTGGATCGGCGACAAACTTACTCAGCGGGTTTAAAGTACGCGTACTTAGGATACTTACTAGTAAGTACGCGGTTTTACGGCTCCACGCGTGTAGGCGGTGAGTAAGTAACGTACGACTTTATAGCTCATACGTCTGTCTCGATGTCGAGCCGAGCAAAAGATATAAAGTTGATGGATAAAAACTTGCTAATTCACACTATTAAGTAGCAAATAATATAACAAACCATTTTAAACAATTGAAGAACTCTAAAAATGACAGGAGCTGTAATATAAAGGAGCTTTGAAAGAACTTTCCTGTTAGATATTTTTAGCGAACCTGTTTACGAACTTGGTTTTTTTGTTACATTTATAAATGATTTTTGATGGGATCTTACATTACGAAAATCTAAACACGTGTCTGTCATTCAACAATTTCAGTTTGTCAAAGGAGCTCTGCCACTTATTCAAATTTCAAATTCGAAGTTTCACCAATAAACGAGGTCGATGTCCTGTCACAGTAAAGTGAGATAGTGTGTGTGAAATGCAATGGTGTTTGTTACTGTGGAGAATTAAGATAATGTTGCGCCGCCTAGCGGAATTTTTATGTGTTTTGCGTATGTAGTTTCATTCGACTTAGAAAGCCTTAACCTGTTCATGTGTCACACGCCAGTCTTTGTAGCAAGACTGAAAATGAACCTTACTTGATAGCACGCGTAGGCACTAAATGACCTGACTTTATATCAAGTCAATGGCGGCGAAAAGGTTAAAAACGAAGGTTTTCTGTCTAACAAAACCGAGCCAGTCATGGCATCCCGCTCGCCGCATAGCACGTTCTCTTTCGTTCCTAGCGCGATATGGTATCGGATCATCTCGGAGGTGTGCCGTAGCCTAGTTAGTTTAGCCGAAGCGGCGAGAGGAACAGGCTGGTATAACTTATCGTGTTAGCTGGGCTCGGTTGTAATTTCTCTTATTTCTCTAAACGCCGAAGAGATTTATTTATGGTTAAATACTCTTTTTTTCAACAGATGGCATTCCTGTGAGCTTCAAAGCTATGCATCTCATCGGGCCGCCGCCAAAAATAACCAAAAATCAGGTTAAGGCCATGCGCGAACGGTTTATACATGGGCAAATTGGCCAAAACGTCGATTTGAAGGAGTTTGAGGACACAGCAGACTACGGCTTCGAGAATGAGGATATCGAGGAGAAAGAGGTATTTGCGGAAATGGAGGAACTTGCGGAAACTGAGGATTTTGCGGAAACCGAGGATTTCACAGAGGATGTCGTGGAAGCAGAGAATTTCGAAGGTGAGGACTTTGCAGCGGATACAGCTGCCACTGAGGATTTTGTGGAGGACATTAATATTGGAAACATTAATGAAGAGGATTTGGAGGACTTTTAGTTTTAGTTGAAATTTTTAGTAGGTATATGGTTAATATGTGGCGTTGCATAACAAAATGGTCCTTATGGCCTTTGCCACATGTGACTTTGTGTTGAAACTGTGGTAACAGAATTTTCAACTATTGTAAATCAAGTCAAACGTCAATTACAGTATCACTTTCTCTCATATCAGACGAAGGCGGTTAAAGGGTTAAAAGTATTCTCATCTTCTTTGGACTTTAAATCTACCAAAATTGGAACAGAGTTGTACCGTAGATTAAATTTTATTTTTAGTGTTAAACTTTCGTCAAATTGTAACGCTTGCTTGCCGTTCCGGAATGATATAAAATAATCATACAATTAATTTTCTGGCATTTCAATAAATAGCCTCTTTACACACATTCCTAAATGTGTTGCATTCATTGTATCCTTAATAATGTGTGTAGATTTCTATTTAATACAAATTGCTATTTTTCATGATTTAAAAGATGGCAACCTTGAATTATATATAAGCTATATATTATATAAAAATTGTCGCAGTAAGATTAACTACTTGTGTTGTAGTAGTATTTAAGAAAAGTATTTGCTTATAGTGCCTAGTTGCACTAACAAAGCAAATGAAGCTACTTAGTGTAAAAATAAACGAAATAAATAAACACTTAAAATTTATTTTGTTTTCCTTACATCTCTTACTCTAGATATTAAGATGACAAAGATTAAGTTTATATTACTTATTGCACTTTCGTTTCTTCAGTGTTCCCACCTTAAATCGAATCTGAAAATAATAAAATAGGGCATTACTACAAAGACGAGAAATAAGGGATTGCCAGACGAGTATGCTATATGCGGCCGACCTTTAGCGAGGCTCCCTAGTTATACGAAGTCGGCAACTACTGTTCGACCCGATATACTTTACTCAAAATGAAAATAAACCGTAAACGAAAGTGGATTGACAACTACCACAGAATAAGACGATATTATGAGTTACATAACTTACATACTAGTACGGAAGGCCCACAGTTGAAAGAGGCCTGATGAATAGGTAGGCGGATATTCGGTTGTTATCCAAAACTCATTACTTACTTTAAAATAAAGCTCGTATCTAAGCATCGTTTTAAAGGATCGGCTTCGCTTGTGATAGTTTGGAGTCGCAAGCGCCTAGCTAGGCTGCGGTGTCTGCTTACCATTAACAATAAATAAATATTTGTAGACAAATCGACCTAGTCCCAAACTAAGCAAATTTTGGATACTAGGCGACGACATATCTATATATATAAAAGAAAAGAAGAAGGGGATCTACCATCAACGCACAGCCGAAACTACTGGAACTAGAAACTTCAAATTTGGTCCAGAGCTTACTTTTATGTATTACTTATATAGATAAATAATACATAGAAAATATCAAACATACAGGAACAAATATTCGTGCTCATCACACTATGAATAGAAGCCCTGACCGGGAATCAAACCCGGGACCACCAGCTTCGTAGGCACTACCAACTAGACTACAGTGATTGTCATTAGGTAGTATTAAAAGAAAGTTAATTAACCCTCTAACTGATATATATAATAGAATAGAATAGAATTGACTTGCATTGAAAATTGAACTTTTGATGTTCGGCGATTAAAAGGTAAACAGATTTTCACCTTTACCTTTCGCTGCATCTCCCGCAGTGTCGTCTGGTACAGTGTCATCGTTCTTCATCTCAGTATTGACTTCCTCGGAAAAGTTTTCAGCAGAAATATCCTCGAGCTCTTGAGAAGCATTCGGCTCTGGTTTCACAGCAACTGTAGCAACAGCATCTACAAGAAAAAAGTGCATAAAAATTTGACTGATATTATTGTTATTATACAATGTGTAAACAAATTAGATATTTCAACGTTGCTACTGAATGATATCTAGAATAACCAATCAGAAACACGTCAAAACAAATTGCTGATTATCTTCTCCATTTCTTAGTGTTATTCTATAGTGAAAGTGTTAGGCACTGGTCCCACCGCCGGCGAGTAGCGAGTAATCTCACAGTAATTCTACTCGCTTGAGCGAGAAAACGAGCAGAGTTACTATGAGAGTACTCGCTGCTCGCCGGCGGTGGGACCAGCGCCTTAGGCTAACATAATTTGAGGAGATAAATATTTTCTATCCCCTATGTCGCATGCTTAACACGGATATCGTATAAATTTATTCACATGTGAATATCATTGCCCAAATGAAGAATCATTATGCCGAATTATGTAAAAAAACTTCCTTATTTTGAACGCTTAATCGTCCATAGTTAAATTCTTTATATTTCCTGGCATTCTGAGATTTTGCCTTAACCTCTTGCTGCATTTAACATTTCTAACGCCATTCTTCGCGTACGACAGTGACACCTACACGCCAACTTTTTTTAACTTACGACTTAGTTGAAAGCATGAAGGTGATTTGACAGCGTACGCCATAACTCAACACCTTTAGTGGTTTTTGGCGCCGTGGCCACAACACAACGCTTTAGGCTTTCGTGGCGTCCAAAATGTTAAACATAATTTCCCACACTCTCAGTGAGTAACTTTGGCATTAAAAACTGCAGCTGGTTAAGATCCAGTGTACCTGTTTCGTTTGCGGCATCCTTTGGCGCTGTTTCATTGTCAGCGACTTCATCACCTATTTCTTTACCCTTTTTATCATTTTCTTGGTCTTTAGTATCATTTGCTTTGTCATCTGTATCAGCTTTATCATTATCAGTGACTTTGTCTGTTTTTTCATTTTCATTGCCTTTAGCATCATCGGTTTCGTTATCAGAAATTTTTTCTTTTTTTATCTCCTTCACATTAACATCTGTCTTTACAGTTGTGTCAGTAGTAAGATAACTTGTTCTTATATTAGCCAGAATTTTAGCAACAAAAGCTTCATCTTTTTCTATTGGATGCTTTTCTCTGTACAATTTCACTATTTCCACTGTTGGAATAAAAGCTTGGCCCTCTAAAGTTATAGCCAGTTCCTTCCTTATAGCAGCTCTTATTAGCTTGATAAGTATTTCAACTTCTTCAGGGGTGGTACCATTTTCAATGTATGGTTTCATTTGACCTATGAGCTTTTTGCATGGTTGGAAGAATACTGGTAGGCCTTTGGGACGGGCTATTTTGGGAATTTTTGCGATTGGAGGAGACCTTTGGCGAGGTCTTTTAGACACAGATTCGAGCTGGCGTTTTTTGCGCGGAGGTTCGTCTTCGTAATCATCGAAATGATCGAACTCACGTGCAGCGCTCGGCCCGAATTCCTGTGGAAATTCAAGACAATTGTAAATGCGTGGACAGATATACTTAGTAAGTAGATATACTTTTATTGTCAGTCTCTATGACATTGACATAAGATTGATTTTTACTTACGATGTGGAAAAGGGTTTTTTTACAAGAATTAACTGTCTACTTACTATCAGTGGGGGACATGAAAAACATAATTACAATATTTATCATGTGAAATTTTATTTAGTGCATGTCTAAACTCACTGAATTCACTTCAGAAAAAACTTACCACTTTAAATTAATCTCCTACTCCTACCACATAAAGGAAGCCACATGGCACTTGGTCATCCAATTGAATGTTTTGGTGTTTAGGCCTTAGTTTCTATTATAGTAATTTTATCTCCCAAACAAGGGTTGGCCATAACTGTAGTTGTGACACTTGTGACACATACAAACACATAGACTATGTGGTCTCATAGCTTCTACTATGCTGACACACACATAGCATGTATACCTCAACACACAACCATGCCTCACCCATGTTCATGAGATAAAAATACTACTTATTCAATTTTTCCTTTAAATAAAAGTAATAAAGAAATCAAATGAATTCAAACCCTGATCATCTCCAATTTTTTCTGCTCCACCAGCAATCTTCTTTCTTCTTCTATCACCTGTCTCTGCTTTCTTAGTAACTCTATCTCCATCTGAAGGGAAAGTGTTGTCAAATAAACAATGGACATCTGTTTTCAACCTTGTTCAATACAAAGCCGAGAGACAATTCTAAAGGAAGTGTATAAGAGTTAAGTGGGCCTAACAACTTTTGTACAGAGTTTTTGTCTCCTGCATCCTGTAGAAGAGATGTTGAACTGAAAGGATATTTTCAGGGTAGAGCTACCAACTAGGCTAGTGGTTATCACTTTAGCCTAGTTGGTAGCAACCCATGACAGGCGTTTGATTCCTAGTCACAACATTTATTTGTGAAACCTGTTGTCTCCCGACGAAAAAAATAAACAATAGCATTTTTTTGTACATGTGCGGGATGGGTAGGCAACGGCTTAACAGAAATATTAGTTCCTGAGTCTTGGATATTTTCTATGTATTTAAATATCTATTTATCTATATGAGTATGTATATCGCTGTTTAGTACCCATAGTACAAGCATTGCTTAGTTTGGGACTAGGGTAAGATTGTCGACAAATATTTATTTCTTTATTATTTTATCATTAACTACTAAATAAAATGCATAGAACTTTGCTATTTGTAGTCTGCAGAAATGTGAATATTCTTCATTCAAGAAAACCTTAATGAGAAGGTTGATAACATCAGTTAGGGATGGCCCAGTCTCATGACATTTCCAACCTTACAAAATCATAGATTTATCTCTTTCATTACCAGATAAAATACTACCAGTCTAATAGTTGCTTGGCTCAAAACTTGTTACATTGAAAGAATCAAAAGGACAAGATTCTAGAACTTACATCAAGTTTGGACGCCTCAGAACTGTATCCCGGGCTGCGTGACCGCGGTCTATTCCTCTTCGCTGGCCGCGGGCCCCTCTTAAACTCCTGATTCCCAAAATTACCAGCCTCATTCTCAAAATGCACTACCAACGGATACTCCATCTTTGCGTATCTCAAGCATTGTGTATTCAAAAAATTCCGCGCCTTCTTTGCATCGGCCATACTCATTAACTCAACAATAACATGTTGAGAGTCGTCCGTTTCAGACGTATTGCGTATCCAAAATTTCCTAACATCAATTTTTCTAAAAAATGCTCGGAACTTGTTTAAGAGTTTCGGAAACTCTATCTGAAAACATATAAAATGTTTAAGATGTTATTGATTCAAAATAAAGGAAAGGAAAGGTCAGAGATGGTATTGATCGGTAAAATGAATTTTGAGTTTGTATGGAATACTTACGTGGTCGGGAATACCCGTGACAACTATGTTCGTAGCCATTTTCGAGTAATTACAGAATTAAAGTGAGAAAGAATTACTTGAATTACTAATACTTGTATTTTGCTTTATACTAGCTAGGCCGATCAATTATTAGTGACAGTGACACTAGTCTACTTCAGTGTTGCCGGATGCCGAAACCCTTAAAAAGCGTAAGTGCGCTTTAAAAAAGCGGATTTCTGAATGAAAACGTGAAATATATTCTTTGTTAACGTAGATAGCGGGCACAATGGAAAAAAAGCGGAAAAGCGAGATATCTGGCAACACTGGTCCACTTGCACTTCTTCCCTCTATTTATTCCGACTGAAGGACTTGTATCCAGGGTCATGAAATAAATTAAAAAAAAAAAATGCACTTCTTCCAAAAAAAACAAAAATCGCGACTTCGATCGAGATAGGTAAATGTCAAGATCCAATGAGTACATCTTAGAGTATAAATATTTCTAATTTAGGCGGATAATAACGTCGACAAAAACTTTATAACCTAAAATCACCAATGTAAACAATGTTGTTATTTCAATATTAATCGCTTTATTTTACAAGATTTTGAATGAAACATAATGGTACCAATGAAATAACACATATTACGCTTAGATAAAGGTATAAAATAGTATAATTACTTGTGAAAGGTTACATTTTCTTCGAATCTTTCTCTGCGGCTTTTACAGCCGATCACGCTGCAAACTACCATTGTTTTATAGAAACTGTACCACATAAACCCTGATCTAGATCATTTGTTGCCCAAAGCACTATTTTATGCACAAAAACATTAATTAATTCAGTTATATTTTGAGATGACACTTCCGACTACCTTTTGTTGAGCCCAACTGATGCTAACTTTGACATTGTGCCCAATAACAAAAAGTGGAACTATGACAAAGACAGCAAATGATATATATCTCTCTGGCGCACTTAGCGAAATTTGTATATGACCTTCTCGCTTGGAACTGGTATTATTATTACCGCGTCACGTCTGTATTTATTATAAGTCTGTGGAGTACATCAACAAATCACAGATCAGATCAGTAGGTAGAACAAAGTCTGGCTAATGAAAGCTGAGAATAGAAAAGAGCGGATATTTTAAAAAAATCCACGTGGTGCAACACTGTGTATAATGTGACAAAACAATTATGATACTTGGGCAACAAAATAAAATGTTCGCACTACATAGTTCAGTACATACTGTGCTATAACATTATTGGTATGTGTTATTTGCGGTTATCGTGCTGGTTGAAAAGATGAGCAGAAAAGGAAATTTATGGCAAGATTTCCTTTAGATCACGCAAGATCACGACCGGTAAGCAATTAATTGGAGATTATCTATTAATATGTACCACAGCAAGTTACATGTAAGCAAAATAAGTAGCGTTATTTGCAATTTAGTTTTATTCGTAAATTCGTATGCATACTAGTGTTGAAAGTAACATATCGATAACTATCTTATCATATAATTCATATAGAACTCATGGTATTTTTCAGTTGCAGACAGTGGGTGAAATTATTGGCAATAAAGACCTAGCCTACGTTCCGATTGAGAAGTTGAATCAATTAAAATTTCTTTATGGTGACCACTTTCAACTCAAAGATTTTATCCGAAAGAAAAGTCGTCTAAAGAAATGGTTAATATATTTGAGGCAACACAACTTTATACTTTTTTATTTTATTTAACTCTAGCCCTACCCACTGCGGAATAAGCGCATGGACGTCGAAGTGACCCGTAGGGACCCCAATTGTTAATAAAGGAGCATCCATTATTAATGTGTGGTGTTTTAGGCCATAAACATCTCACGTAATTAATGAACGCCCTCTAACTGAGATTTTTATAAACATGGAACCCACGACGTCATTAATCATAATTTATCGATATCATTACCGTACTACATCAAAGTTAGATCCCTATCGCGTTGTTATGTTGGCATTACCAATTTCCTTTTTTTATTTTATTGTGGTACAGAATGTTTGCCAAACTCTACGTCAATGTCATGCAATGACAATGTCACTGTCATCCAAAACTTAGTTCGAAGTCCCGTCTCTTAGAACGTAGTGGTTATATTCTCTTTGCAACCAACCACAAGATTAATATACCACTTGTATAATACAAAGCGTAAGCCTAGTCTGAGGGGCTACCGCGAACCGAAAACGAACGAAGTTCGAATATCTCCCTCTCTGTCGCACGAATTAGCAAGTGCGACAGAGAGGGGAGATATTCGAACTTCGTTCGTTTTCGGTCGCGGTAGCCCCTCTGGGTTCGGGTGAAATGGTCGATTTTGACTTACAATCGTGTAAGAGAGTAGGGGCCTGACGAAAACGAAGTCTCAAATATCTGTCTCAGGGAGGCAGATATTTGCGACAGAGGGAGATATTCGAAATTCGCTCGTTTGCTGTCGCGGTAGCGCCCCAGGGCCTGTAATCCGAACTTCGTATAGTACCGTCCCTTTCACTCTCGTGTTTATACACTACGAGTGAAAGGGGCGGCACGGTATGAACGTACGACTGTAATATTCTTCATAAAACGAAAGGTAAAAGCATGATTGCGTTCAAAAAAATAAACAATTAAAAGGTATAGTATATTTTAATATACCACATTTGACAACCATTAGGTACCAAAAAGAATAGGCCAACAAGGCCTAAGGAAAGATCAACTGAGTACTATAAGTAACCCCGTGATCAACTTTCGGCTATTACAATTAGGTAAAGTCACTTGCATTAAAATCTGCCAAAATAAAGGTGGCAAAAATAACTGACACGTCCTAACGGCCCTACAAATCGTCGTGTCAGATATTTATGCGCGCTTTGTTGTGGTAGATGTTGGTGCTGATCGCTTAAAGCTCGGTTTTATAAAGATCAGTTAGACCTTACGTCGGTTTGTTATGTCCAAAAATGTACTGAGTTACTGAAATATTAATGTCCTGTGACAAGGCACGAATTCATTGTCAGAAACTATTTCAGCGCCATATTTAACTGTCACACGCTTATGTACGACTCTCATCGAACGCGCCGTGCCGGAGAGCATTCCACTAGGTACAGTGGAATTTGAACTGTATATACATTACTTACGTTTCATATTTAAATGGAATCATGAATTCACTGCGAGCTGCAAGGAGCCAGTGGGAAATCCATTCAAATATGAAATGTAACTGCTGTACAGAGATTCCAAATTCCTTTGCATCTACTAGATTGGGCTCGGGCTCGCCTAAGTCGATGGAAATCCTACTTTACTCGCTACAAGAACATACAAACATATATGGACACCTGTGTTCTCAAAAGGTGTATGCAGAGCACATTGTTACAAGAAATCGAATACAAATATAACCGAACTTTCTCTCGATAACGAATAGCTCTCTATAACGTCGTAGAGTACTCAACTTTAACAAATGAACTTCAAGTAAAATTAACTTAAATATCTAATAAAAGAATTTAACAGTAATGGATATCTTCTATGAAAATCCAACATAACAGAAAACAAAAACAGAATTGAGAGTATTTGCTCCTATCAAAATGTACCTACATTAACACTCTCGCTGCCAAGCTTTTCGGAAATATACGGGAAAAAGTACGTCCATGATCAGAGAACTCCCCAGGGGAGTTCTTATTGGCACTGAAAGTGTTAATACATAGAGGCAACGTATTTGACGATAGATTCTATAGTTTCTTCATCATCCGGCACAGTTCTCCTATCCTGAGGTAGACATTCTGTTTTATCAAACTGTCCACTATTGTTCACACTACTTAATTGTCCAGTATTGTTCACAATTAAAAATTGATCCGAGTCCACACTGTTATGCACGGTACTTTCACTTGGAATATTTCCAAAATTCACATCATCAAAAGCTCTTTCAATATCCTTTACCAAATTATCTTCGGCGTCATAATAAACGTCAGTTTCATTTTTAATTTCATTTACTTCTTTACGTTTTTCATTGCCAAGAGAAAGTAACTCTGCGTCCGAAGTCATTATTGTAATAGAAGTAACTCTAGGAGCATTATCAAGGTTTAGGGACGATTCGTCTAGCTCTGCTTCTTCCTTAATCTCTATTTCCTCTTTAATTTCGTTGGTGGATATAGTTTCGGACTCATTGGCAGTTGTTTTAGCAATTAGATCATTCAATGATGTAAATATTGTGATAGCGGTAACTTTGAGATTATTATCGTTTTCTTCATTGTTTGTTCTGCTGTGTTTACCTGAGTCTTCATTAGATAGATTAATCTTGTTGCTCTCAGGAGTCTGTCGAATTCCTTTACCTAAAACCATTGCTTTTTAGTTTTCTTCGTGTATTTAAACTTTTACTGATTGTTTGGAACTGACTACGGCTAAGCTAAATTAATGGAAGATGTTAGTGCTACATAAGTTTTGTACGAGCATGTGGACATGATTAAAAGTTGGTAATGGAATTAGTTTGTGTAAATTTAAAAAAAGAGGGTGTTACTCTAACGAAATACAAACTTTACTACAAAAATATGGACGTATGTAATTATCCCCGATAGCAATGTATTATTATCCCCGATAATCATGTATGGATGTGGACTATGATATGTTTACCGGCATGTTTGCGCTCTCGCCGCTTCTTCTTACGCTCACGATGAGCAATTTTGAAACTAGGCGGCGATATCACCACGATATTGCATCCATCGTTACCTACCGCAAATGTAATATTACTCACGTAGTACTTATTAAAAAGTAACCACATTGGCGCCATCTATTGGAATATTTATAATGCACATCGAGGCAAATCAATGCCCAAAGCGTCACAGATATCACGTACTAATAAATTATTGCTTTCCAACGAAAAACAACTTCTATAATATTCCAATGCAGTTTTACGATTTATACTATGCTGTTCTAGCATTGTTTTAATTCTAGATTTTATCTTTTCTTCAGCAATTTGGAAGAATTCGCGTCTTTTTTTAATGACGTTCAAGCAAGACAGGGTTTTGCATAAGATCTGGCTTTCTTTAAATATGATAGTAGTGATAATATAATTACTTTCTAAGTTCTGTATGGTGCTGTCCAAACTGGCTTTCTTCTCTTTCTCCTGGAAATAATAATTGATTATTGAAGATATAAATCACTTACGTTCTTGAGTCAGGAAAGTTGTGACAGAAGAAAATTATGAAAATAATTAATATCTCTGTCTAATTATGTTTTTGACTTGTAAAATGTTATTTTACTAAATTATATTTGTATTTAGTTAATAATAATTTAATTTTATTAATATTTGGTACTAATTCTAACTCTACGAGAAATTACGCGAGAATTAGCGAAACATATACCTTACCTCTATGGACATAGTATTGCTTGGAGCTACCTTTGCTTTACCAGAAATAGGGCATGTTTCGGCTTGACTGGGCTTACCGGGGTCTGACATGGCTCGACTGATATTAACAAAATCTTTCTTGGCTCTATCAGGGTCATTAGGGCCTTTCGTAGCCTGACTAGTGTCTAAAGGCCAGGTCTTGGCTAGACCGGGATTGTCAGGGCTTATCTGAGCTTGACCGGAGTTATCAGGTCCTTTTTTGGCTTGTCCAGAATTTGTAGGGCCTGTCTTTGCTTGACTGGGTTTACCTGGCTCTTTCTTTGTTTGATGGGCATTCAATAAAGTATCCGTATTGGAGTGGCCGAGATTATTAGGACCTTTATTTTTGTTTTGACCGAGGTTACTTGGGCATGTCTTGGCTTGGCCTGGATTATTAGGACAAGCAACTGCATGGCCCGGCACGACTTGACTGTGATTTGCAGGACTTGTCTTAGCTTGATTAGAATTAGGAACGCCTGTTTTATCTTGATCGGGATTACCAAGGCCTGTCTTGATTTGACTAGAATTTGCAGGACCTGACATGTCCTGACTAAGATTTGCAGTGCAACAAAGACTGGGTTTCGCTGGATCTATGTTAGTGTGACCGGGACTAACAAGGCTTGTCTGTCCTTGAATTGGATTAGCAAGAGTTTTTACTTGACCAGGACTGCCGACTTCTGGCATGTCTAGTCCGGGAGTAACACGTAGGTTGCAGCTATTTGCTTGACCGGGATTAGCAGATTCTACAATTGGATCGATTTCAGTACGGTCTATATTAACTTCATTAACATTATCAGTGTTCATGTTGGTTTGACCACGATTATCAGAGGCTGTTTTGGCTTGATCGGATTTCACAAGGTCTTTATTAGCTTGATCAGTATTAGTAGACCTTAATTGGTCTTGGCCAGAATTAGACGAACCTTCTTGGCCAGGATTTACAGCGCCCAAATTGAAATGATCATTGATTGGAGCGGGTATGGCTTGACTAGGATCGGCTTGGCCCGAATCATGGCAATCATGTATGGGATCACTATCAAGACTGATAACCTCCATATTTGGTTTCTTATCGTCATCGTCTATAACGTTAACGTCATCAACTATAAGTAGAAGAAATACATGAATAAGTAGATATAAGGTATTTAAATGTATGTATTTATATTAATCTAATATGTATTCACAACGAAAATGGGTAAGTCCAAGGAGCATTTAACCGCCCCCTCCCGTACGGTACCAAATATTTATAGATACGATGACAAAATTTCTTGGAGTTAACAACGGTGTGTTTACAGGTTAACTGTGTTCACAAAAGTACATACACGGGAAGGGACTGTTGAAACGCTCTGTGGCTATACCTAAATATGAAACTGTAAAAATACATGCGTATTTATATTGTAATCTCACTAGATACACTATGCAACACGAAAAATAAATGTTAGTTTGTGACATTAAAAAAGCCAATTTGCTTTTTTACATATAAATCACAAAGTACCAGGGCGAATATTCAGCTTTTATTCTCGTCATTCTCATCTCTTTAAATATTATTATTAATAATAATAAGTCAGCTTTAGGGTCGGTTGCACCAACATACGATCAAATGCCGGTCATCGTCAAATATTGCGCCAGGACCTGTCATCCCATACAACCTTGTCAAACTTTTCATACAATCAGATTTTAACGAACACCGCTTACGATTACAGACGGTTTGGTGCAACCCACCCTTAGTCTTATTTGATCAAAATTCTCGCGGTTTATTGTCTTACCCCTCTGTGTATATAATCGTGTACCCGAAAATGACACGACATGACGGCAGGAGTTCTGGAATCTAGTATTTAGTTTAGTGTTTTTGTTTGACTTACCGTCGCTATCCGTTAAGGTTACAACGTCGTACTTTTTTTCTATAATGACTACGTCATCCGGGCAATCATTTTCTGAAAGAAAACAACATACGACATTAATTCATCTCATCATAGAAAAATGTCGAGAATGGTAATAGAAAACCAATTGTATTGTTACTCCTTCCATTAACAACTAGAGTTATCAATTGCTTGCGTTTGACACTGAGATATCCAATAGACCAGGGGCATATGTCAGTGTTATACTTAAAGTAATTTACCTGTACAAAACTTTATTACGTTTTCGTTACTGATCTTCATGATTTAAAAAAGTAAAGCATACTTTGGCTCAGTTGTTTCAAACCGGCGGGAATTGTAAGTTACGTCAAACTCAAACATTTATTCTGCAAATAGGCCACAAGGGCACTTTTATATGTCAAAATATTAATTTAAAATTTAAGACTATAAGAATACATTTTTCATATCAGAATATTAATTTACAGTTCAAGAAAGAATAATAATTTAGAAATTACAAATATAACAAAATTAATGACATACCGACAGTGAAAATAAAATTGCAAAGTTATCTATTACGAATATTACAACATCAGTAAAGTAAGTTAGATATGTATAAGGTCTCAGTCAGATTAAACAAAGAGTATAATGAATTCATATAATATCCCAGAGATGTACATGGTCTCTGAGCGTCCAAATACAATTAATAGTTTCAGAGCATCTGTTTAAGTACGAGGGGCGTTCAAAATATTCTCGGTATTGGAATGAAAACAAACAAGTATGAACAGTTTGATATTTTTTATTTTTCAATATACTCCCCCCCTATGTTAATACACTTAAAAGATCGATCAATTATTTTTTTTAATCCCTCATAAAAATATTTTTTATCCTTGGTATAAAAGTGCTCCTCTACTGCCGCCTTCAACGCCTCATCGTCAAAAAATCGATTTCCACGCAGATCCTTTTTGAGATTGGGGAACAAAAAGAAGTCGCTGGGGGCTAAGTCCGGACTATACGGTGGATGAGTTATAGTTCCGAACCCACATTCAGCAATAGCTGCCTTGGCAATATGAGCAGTATGGACAGGGGCGTTGTCATGCAGAAGCAGAATACCTTTAGACAACTTTCCTCGCCTTTTTTCTTTTATTGCGTCCCTTAATTGATGTAGAATATTCGCGTAGTACTGTCCCGTGATATTTACACCTTTTTCTTTATAATCGATCAACAATACTCCTTCACAATCCCAAAATATTGTTGCCATGACCTTGCCAGCGGAAGGGACGACCTTGAACTTCTTGGGATGAGCTGAACCCTTAATGTGCCACTGCATGGACTCCTGTTTACTCTCTGGGTCATAATGATGAACCCAGGTTTCATCTCCAGTAACTATCTTTTGCAGCACCTCATCAGGATTTTCACCACACAGGTCAATAAAATCGGAACAGCAAGCTGCACGCACATCTTTTTGAAGTCGAGTCAGTATTCGCGGAACCCATCTTGCACTGACCTTTGACATATTAAGATGGTCATGGATAATGTCATGTACGGTACCAATAGAAAGATTGGTTACTTGAGCTATTGATTTTATCTTCACTCGACCATCTTCCAATATAAGGTTTTCCACCTGATCAATATTTTCTTGTGAAGTAGCTACTACAGGCCGGCCAGGTCTAGGGTCATCTTCAATACTCTCCCTGCCACGTTTGAATTCGCTTGACCACTTTTGAATTGTAGATAAAGAAGGAGCAGACTCACGGTAAACACAATCCATTTCCTCTTTTATGGTTTTTTGGTTTTTACCCTGTTTCGTCAAGAATTTTATTACGGAACGATGTTCTAATTTCGTTAACATTGTTAATTCACTCATTGTGTTCGTGTTTGTTCAGAAATTGCAGAAAAACAAAAGAACATCTCGGTTTGAATTATACTTTTTTTTAATGTCAAAGAATGAACCTTACCAGCCAGTAACAAAACAAATTCAAAAAGAGGTTATAAGATATCAATACCGAGAATATTTTGAAAGCCCCTCGTACCTCTAGTATAAGTTTTTTCTAAACCAAATACAAACGATCGCGTTTCCGTTTAGTCTCAATGTATATCCTCCGAAGACCCCGCGTCCTATATAAAGGACAAAATATGGTCAACGGAAAATAAGTTAAATTTTGAAGTGATAGAGTTGCATTTGTTTTGGTTTGATTGATTTGACATAAAATAAAATTCAAACTTGTAATCGGAACTGTTAGGTTCAAATTCGATTGTATTTTTATTTGTATGGTGGGTCTCAGGAGGATATGGCAAAAAATAGGCCACCAGAGGCGCTGCTCGCGTTGTCATATCAATTGAGACTAAAAGCAAACGCGTTCGTTTGTATTTTGTTTCGAAAAAACTTTTACTAGGGGTATTGGAGAACTACCGCAGGCGGAAAACGAAGCATCTCCTTCTGTGTCACCCCATTGTGCAAGGTGGATATTTAGTCTTCGCTTTTCGTTAGGCCCTCTCTGTTTTTACGGGAAATTAATAGATCTTTGAAACGACTGCTGCCGACACCGTACATGCTAATATTATAAACGCAAAAGTATTTTTGTTACCTCTTCATGCTTAAACTACTTAACGGATTTAGATGAAAGGCACGGACACAATTTGTATCCCGAGGAAGGCATAGGATAATTTTTATCCCGGAAATCATCCCCTAAGGGGATAATGGGAACGAGTTTTTATGGAGGTACGATATAAGAGTCCCACGCGGATGAAGTAGCGGGCTAAATAAGTAGATTATATAGATAAAGGGAGGTAGAATCAGTCGTAAGTGGTCTCGTTCAAATGTGTCGGGTACAGTCAGCCTGATAAATAGCTGGACACATTGGTGCTTTGTCGTTTTCACCCGATGAAAATGATAGCATAAATAATAATAATAAATAAATATTTGTGGACAATGTTACTCAAATCAATCTGGTCCCAAACTAAGCAAAGCTTGTACTATGGGTACTAGGCGACGATATACATACTTATATAGATAAATATATACTTAAATACATAGAAAACATCCAAGACTCAGGAACAAATATTCGTGTTCATCACACAAATAAATGCCCTGACCGGGATTCGAACCCGGGACCTCCAG
This sequence comes from Epiblema foenella, assembly GCA_963556455.1. Lineage (NCBI taxonomy): Eukaryota > Metazoa > Arthropoda > Insecta > Lepidoptera > Tortricidae > Epiblema > Epiblema foenella. The sequence continues at coordinate 20,599,663 of OY747100.1, forward strand.
CTTCGAGGGCAGGGTCGCTACCAACTAGGCTAAAGCGGTCGTCAGCATGACAGTTGAAACATGATGTTGTGACAAGGTAAAAATGTGTTAAGCCCCTTGTGAGGCCTACCACACCTTGGAAGCGCGGTGTACCTATATCGTACCTGGTGCATCAACTACTTGTGAAGCCAACCCTGGATATTTCCCATCTCTGATATCTTTTATGGTATTCCTCACAAAGTGTTCATCATTCTCCTTTGGATATATTTCTCTGAATTTACGTATTATCTCTTCTCGTGGAATGTATCCTGTAAAAAAAACAAGATGGAATCTAACGATACGTATTCATTAGTGAATTTTCGTATTCGTTGTAGAGAGTGAGTAAACAAAACAAATGTCCATATAAATTTATACGTACCTACATACTAAAATCATAATTATAGGAGTCACTACCAACTAGGCCAAAGCAGTCGTCATTAAATTTCAAATTAATTACTTGGATTCATTGTGATTTGGATCCAATAATAAACACAACTGGACAATTGGACATCCATATATCATCATAACATCAATATAACATAATTCCTAATAACATATGATCAATAATGCCAATAGAACTAGTCTCAAGATAAGCCAAGCTTATACAGCGACATCAAAGATATGTATACATTATTCGATTTACAATGAAATCAAGCTGCAATAATGTTAACATATCGTTGATTTCAATTGTACTATACCCATTGACTATGTGTCTGTGTTGTCGCGATCGTGCGGTGGACGTCCCCGCCGGCGGGGGTAACCTAAGTGTACGCGTCGTGTCCGAGTTGGACGCCGTAAGCGCAGCGTTCCATCTTACGATGGACGCTGGGATTACGTCGTCCGGGTAATTCAGTCTACATTAGTTCTGCGTTAACAACGCTATATTTGTTCTACTTTGATGCCGGGAAATATAAAAGCTTGTACTCACCTTGTCCTTTCAACATGTTTCTCAGAATGTGTCTCAAAACGTGTTTCAACTCGGCAAACTTGATTTCCCCACCAAGTTTATTTGTTCTAATGACTTTATTCATATTTTTGACAAGATTTTTTATAACGACAACGAACTGCGGATATCTCGGCACCGGTTTCTCGGCACTGTCTATATCTATGATTAGTATTGGCTCGTCTTTTGGTTCCGTTTTGATTTTGAGTACATTGTCTGTGCTTTCTACTTGTGTTAGGTCAACTGATATATTGTTTGTGGTGCACTAGAAAGGTAGGTAGGGAATTATTGGTGAATGATAATGGTTTGATGCACTCTGATACCTGACAGCATGGGTCACGTCAGACCGCATCAGATGAATGTGAATCTAGCCGTACTAAAATTTATACCTACTACTCGAAAGAAAACAGGGGCCACAAGCATTTTAACCGTTACGTGAAAATTATATTAAATAGTAATATATTTTTTTTCCAGTTATTAAACTTAAACAGCATGAAAGAGTTTGGATACTGAAGGATCAAATCAACCAGAAATATAGGACCATTGTCAGGAGGGCGTTATTATTCTGATTTATATGGCAACAGCATCGAATAAGTATGGAAGCATAATAATTAACAATATAACAGAAATATGTAAGTGGCCTTTATTTTGTTTTCAGCAGGATACCTAAGATTCAAAATCCATTAAAAGTATCAAACAACCTACAATACAAATACCTGCTGTTCGACAGGTTTACTGTCTTCATCCAAGACTTCGATACCAACTACATTATCCTTAGCAGTCTTATCAATTTCGGAAGACACTGAAAAAGGAATAAAATGTCTAGCATTTAAGAACCATATTACTCAGTAAAAGATTTTTTAAATGACGATAGTTTATTAATTTCAGAATATTCTTTTATTTTTAGATAATGTGTAGGTATTGTTTGGTATTTAGTTATTAAGTTATTGTTGTGTCGTCATGGTGACTCTAACTGTATAATAACACCGAATAAATTAAAACAGTATAACTTTCAAAGTTTATTTACAATTATTAAATTTCTAAAGCCAATACACCCGTGGCAATTTATCACAACAACAGACATGTGCATAGCCACAATCAGAACCTACACACATACGCGACACAGCGATACCTCTAATTCTAAGTATTCTAACTATGCAACTCGGTATATTGCGAGAAATGACTACGTCTGTAAAGGCCATAAGATGAGTTTTTTTTGTTTTTTTATTCATCATGCCTAGTAAACATAATGAATTACCTGTGATAGTCGCTTCCGGTTCTCTCATTTCTAATTTAGGAATCTTATCCAGCATTTGTTCAATCATTTTCAAGTCATCATTCATTGGATACTGCATTTTGTATTTTTTCAACACTTCACTGTCATCATTATTTTTGACCCTCGCTATTGGCTCTAATCTTTTTTGGATTAGTGCTTCTAATATTTTAATTAAAGTCACTTTATTTGCAGCAGATATTCTAATTCTATCTCTATCTATAACTTCATCAACTACTATGGCAACTAGGACCATAACATCTTTGCTAAGAGCCTGTACTCTTGATGCAGTCTCTGCTTTTCTTAATTTACTATTATATTTATCAACCTTTTTTCTTTCTTTATCCTTAATATTTTTCGTATTGTCTTTTTTATTTTCTTTCGTATCCGCCTGTTTTATTGTATTTTTAGCATCTTTTTCTACTTTTATACGGACTTCTTTGTTCTTATCATAAGTCTTGCGTTTGGTATCAGTTGGTGTACCGGCTTCTAAAGAATCTACAGACCTGGAAGTTGAGCAGAGGTTTGGTATAGGAAGAAATTGGTTGAAGTAGCGAAGGTGCAATCAAAATCATAAATATGTGTACGTGATCGGTGACAAAAATATCTGTATGCTTACGCTCTTGTCATTAAGGCCGTGTTCGCGTATTTTGGCACTAGGTCCGCATCGATATTTTTGATGTTGACTGTACTTGGAAGAAAAACAATCGTAAAACAATGAATAATTTTATTTGCGAAAATGCTCAAATTTAAACTCTGCTTAATCTAAGCAACAATTACAATGCTAAACAAAAATAATTCCTCTTTCGCTAAACAAAAATAATTTCTATTTAGTGATCTTCCATCACCAGCATTACTTATTCCTGATTTTGTATGGGGATATTTTCGCTCGAAAAATTCCCGGTAAAGTCACATATGTACATGGATCACACACAGTAGCGATGAAGCTACTGTGTTAGCGTGGCAACAATATTCTTGTAAGCATGAGACTCGGACAAATATAGTCGTCACTTTGTACGAAATTCTTTCAGTTGTCACTGGGCTTTTGAGTGACAGTTGCTCGAGGGAAAGAGATAGTATCACGCGGTAGATAGTTAAACGTTAAAATCTTGGCGAATAAATCTCGATTCTTTTCTGCGACCGTCGGGAAGAAACAGTCTCTGCGTTGTCGTTCCAATGACGCTCGAAGCTGAAGATATACATAGGTAAAGTGAAAAATCTTTACCAAAGCAATGAAATGAAATGAAACCGCGTATCTCAATATTATGAATACTTCCATTGGTCCCCCTTGGTTTCCCTTTTAGCCTAGTTGGTAGTGACCCTGCCTACGAAGCTGGTGGTCCTGATTTAAATTCCGAAAATTTGTAATGAAAGTTAAGTTTGTAAAATACTGAGGGCATAAATATGTATACATATTTGGATCTTATTTCAATGGAATAAGGTGATTGTATACATATTGGTGCCCTTGATTGTACTCATAAAATGACTTTCTTACCATTCACTTGGTGATTCACGCGAGCTCCGTGGCATTATGGCTAGTTGATCGGTTCTAATATCAGGTGACCTCAACCTTCGGCCTCTATGGTCGCAACCTGACCTCGACACTCGATCGTCATTGAGGTAAGCTCTATCGCGTGACCTTGATCTTTGGTCCGGTATACGATCCAGAGGTCTTGACCTTGAATAATAAAGTTTATTTTTTAGGTATTTAACAATGAAAATAATCAGGACACTCGTGCGTAATTGCGGTAAAGCTGTCGCGTGACCTTGATCCGCTACGGTATACGATTCGGTGACCTTGATCTTCAATAGCTAAATATTTATTTTATGGGTATTTACATTTACCCATGAAGATCAGGACCATCCACAACTGACAATGCTGTGTGAGGTGTGGGAATGTAATAGAAGCGGAGAAGTGTACGAATTATGAAGCGACAGTAAATGATAAATTAAAGCCGGATTCATATTTGTGTGACGTTACATAGTGACGAGACAGTACCATAAGTTTCACACATTTAGTGCTGTAATAGCGTGGTCTAAGAAAACAAGGTCTGACGATCCGGATCGTGATACTGTGACGTCATTGTCGACGACACACTCACACTTACGTTGGCATACGTAGTGTCACCCACACTACTAACCGATGTACCGGATTGCCATACCTGGCGCAGTATATTATTGTATCATGTGTAATATTTACATTATTGTCCCGGCCACGGCGATAATGCAATCCGTAATTGCAGGCTGAGTATTTGTTTAAGCGGCCGCGCTTGCGAGTCCGTAATGAAGATTTGATAAACATAACTGTTATGGTAGGTACATCACTACTAAAAGGGTACATCACTACTCATCTTGTCTACATCATCGTGTCATGATAATATAGCTGTTTGTAAAGAGTTAACAATAAAAAAAATACTACATTGGATTAACTTGTATTATTAGCTACCAATACAATAACCTTAAAACGTCAAACACTTCATGCTTTCCCGACGTTTATTTTTTTAAACAGAATCGCAAGTGTATTCTGCCAACGAAAAACGCAATATTATATTATTATTATTATATACATTATCTTCCAATATCTAGTGAGTGATGTTCAGTTTGAGGTCCATTTTCGAGAAAAATACATTTATCTAATGCGTCAGGCCCATACAGTGACTGGCGTCGGAGCGCGTCAGACACCGTCACGTCGGAAAAGTATGACTCAAGCTTAAATACCACACAATAGAAATAAATAAATAATGGTACCAGCGGGAATATCTTCGTTCTCGTGAATGTGACTTTCTTTCTCTTGACCTTGGTCTTGAGTGTACCATCCGGTCTTGTGACCTTGATCGCGCTCTAATAACGCGCTCCTTTGACGGAGATCTACTGAATACTTCTGAGATACCTGGTATCTCATTTGACCTTGATCTTGGTTCCCGGTGTCTTGAAACAGGATATCTATGGTCCCTCCGCTCTCGTGAGTTTGAGCGCCAATCTCTGGAGTATGCACGTGACCTTGAACGTTCCCCCGAATGTGACCTAAGCTCTCTTGTCTTTGTGCGTTCCTCATACCATTCGATTTGCGGTAACACGTAGCCGCTGTCTTTAGAACGTGACCTGCGTGACCCACGAGGCCTGATCTCACGTGACCTTGACCTTGGGTGCTTAGAGCTCGAAGAACGGTGCTGGGAAGTAGACCGTGAGCGTTTTGGCGGCGATACTTCGGCTTCTGTATCATGTGTATGCTGTAACCATCGCAATATTGAAATACACAACATTTTTAATAGACAAAGTGTGTTCAATGAGACTAATAGGTACTAAGATTGCAAGAAACAGAAAAGTGAATTAGGAATAGTGCTAAGGTGGTTGAATGTCTGAGATATTGGGGATTCCCCCTTTATTTACATATAAGTAAGAAACATATGCAAGCTTAACTACATTGCGTGGCTTGTTCATCAATTGAACCCATTAGATGTACAAATATATTTTGCAAATTTCAGTTACTTGTGTTGTGTTTGTGGTTGACTGGTAGAGAATGCCTCATCGTAGTTAGCCCTTTGTACTTATGTGATTTGCGCAAATAAAATTTAAATTGGTATTTAAATAAAATAATAATGTGACCAGTTACACCAGCAGCGTTCGGCAGCAGGCGCCTCGCGGGTCTGCTTATTGACAAGTTGACAACCGACAATGTGGTACATACGTTGAAATTTTATAAGCTGACCGTTTACCACTTGACAGCTTGTCTTGTGAACAATAGCACTCACTGTTCTCTCTTGTTTAAAGCTACCGCCACTCCTCGATCAGCAAAAAAATTATTAAGCTGGTCACAAAAACCCATAAAACAACCATCCTTTTCTCAATGCCACAAGGTTGAAATTGCAATAGCATAACACATTCGAAAATGACACTCGGACATTGAAAGCTGTACTCGGGTAAGTCATCGGCGTTGTAGTGCGTCCACAACCGATTGTTACTATCAGAAAGTGTCTGGCTGTATGTTTGATGATCAGATTATTGATTTTATATTGATTTTATTGTTACATTTTCAGGTAAAGTTTAAAAGCCCATGTTTTTATGTATTTTTATGAAGTACGAAAGACTGTATGGAAAATGAAAATACGGCACCATCCTTCTTTAATTCTTCGTATATTAATTCCGTTGTATGTGATATTATTTAAATTTATTTTTTATTTAGGAGTTGTTTCTATTCCTGGGACGCTTGGCCCTCGTATCACTACAACCATTGCTGATCTATTGTGATCGCCACATAATACAGTTCTCGGTAAAGTCCTGCAAACTCAAGAATTGCAGAATTTTGCTGAACTCTTCAGGACACATGATGTGTTTGCCCAAGATGGAGCTACGGCTGCGCGTCAGGCAAGGGCAATCATTTAGGATGTGCGCAGGTGTCTCCTACTCTTCGAGGCAGAGTCTCCTATCATAATGTGTGACGTATGTGGTATTAAACCAAAAGACACCTTCACTTCAGAGCTTTTAATGACAAAATGACTTTCTTAAGCTGTTATACCATCCCAGAGATCTAGGGCACATAACAAAAGAGTGCTATTGTTTATTTTTTTTGTTCAGGATCGGTTAATGAGTTAAGCTATTGCAATTGCGGTAGCTATGTTTTATGTGACTTGTTTTATTTTTTTGTTCTAGTAAAATTAGGACAATAAAGCTCATGAAAAGAGAGCAGAACTAAGTGACAGGGAAAAGAGACAGGAAACTTCTCAGAAATATTTACTTTACCTCAGCATATTGGTTATATCGTGGCATTGAAGAGGCCTCATATAAAGAACTAACCATAGAACCATACTTCCGTTTCAGTTTCTGCCTCTCATTTAGAAGCTCCTTTTCTTTTTCTAGAACTAGCTTCTGCTTGTTGAGTAATTCTAGTTGAGCCTGAAAAATAAATGGGTTGTTTTACATGATTTTATTTTTCATTTTATTTATAGTTCCATAAATTGATTGGGAATAAAACAGACGCAACAGCATAATATGGAGGAGGCCTTCATCCAAAAATGGAAAGGAACCCATGAAGCTAGAAGTTTATATCTCATGGATGTGCAGATGGACTGACTCTAAATGGTTAGAAAATGAAGAGTTTAGTTATCTTCTCATGAAAATGTCTAATTTATATGGATAATTTTTTTTTATACAACGCGGGTGGCAAACAAGCTTATGGTCCACCTGATGGTAAGCGGCCACCGCAGCCTATAGACGCTCGCAACTCCAAAGGAGTCACGTACGCGTTGCCGACCCTTTATAAAAATTAGGACTTAAGTACGAATTGGGCTACTTACATCAAGTCTTGCATGTGCTCTGTAGATCTCACTGTCAGACACATTTGGTATCATAGCCAGCGACATCCAGTCATCCCCATACCAACGTGAACCACCATACTCCGGACTCTCACTACACATATACTCTTCGGACTTATTTATCTTTGCATGTAGAGTGTACTCTCGGCCATTGTCCAACTCATAAGTGTAACCTTCTAATTTTTCTTGAGCAGCCATCGCATCGTAACTCGATCGGAAATCTAACGCGATCTGGCGCTTGTTAGTTTGTGGGTGGTTCGGTAAATCACGGACTTTAAACGTTTCTATCTCGTCCGTATTGAATAAGCGATCTAAATTGTAACTTAGATCACGAAGCGTTACCTAAAAGATAAGTTTAGGTTACTTGTTAATTTGTTGTAGATTATTAATATTATAAAAGAGAAATGGCAGCCTCGAGGGCCTTTGCCAGTTAGTGAATGAGAAATTAACTACATACGAAATAGGGAATAAAACCATTTAGCATAAAGAAATAGAATAGACGTGATTATTGTCAAAATGGCCAATATCGTGTGGAGTCCTGACTGACATATTTGATTTGAACTTCATTAGTCTACAAATTTTTAAGAACAAATATAATAAAGCTTCACAAAACCTACGTATTGAGGCACACCCGAGAGAAGCAGAGTGACGCGACGCATTGTGCGGTACAGGAAAATTCCGGTACTGAATAGAATTTATGTTCTATCTACCTACAAAGTAAAACACAAATTTTAGCTCCTCGTAAATAAAAAAAAAACGAGACGTAAACAAAACACCATATGTATGCCGGTAGTAAGATCGTCCATGCGACGCGTTTAGAACATAACATAATATATAAATAAGTAAAAACTTACTTGACAACGTGGCCAATAATAAGGAAATATTCAATGCCAAGTAACAATGAATATATGGCCTAGTTACTACAATATTATCTTTCAAAATAAAAGTCAATAGTCATCAATAAAACAACATTTTGAATACGATGCAAAAAAAAATGTTTGCATTGCGATTTTTGAACGCTATTCTTTTTTAATCGGTCTGTGCACCGGCTTTTCACTCGGAACATTTGCCTCAGTCATCAGACTTTACTCGGTGGCTCGATCTGGTTGGCTATAGTACTGACTAGTTATCGAACTCCACGTCAGAGGCCGCCACAGTTGAAAACGATGGGAGAGAGTGGGCTGATATCCTGTGTTGAAATGAAAGTATTATTTACCTGTTATACGTAGTTTTATTGTAAACAGATAGAAATTCCGGAGCAATATTTGACACAGCCGTATTTTACCAGAAACCTAATTGACAATGACATAGAACAGTTTTTGATTTAAATTAAAATTATTTAGAATAATATACTCGCAAAGAGTTCGTAACATCCTGCCCCTCGTGCAGCAATGCACCAACTGACGTAATATATACTAACAAAACACAAAAACAAAATTAGCTACTATGCGCCAAGCTTTACAAGCTTTTTGAGGGGCCGGCGCAACGTACCCCCGGCTGTTGCAACGTCAACCACCCTGTTGACACCATCTTTTCCAGGGAACATTTTCACAATTCGGCCTCGTGGCCATGTTCCTCGTGGTAGCGATTCATCTACGATAATGACCACGTCTCCTATCTGAAGGTCTTGTCCGTGATCTCCCTTAACCCGGGTTCGTGTTTGCATCATCGGCAGCACCTCGCGCACCCAGCGGTTCCAAAAGTGATCCGATAATCTTAAAGCCTTTTTCCATTCAGAGCGTCCAAACAGGTCACGGTCTTGTAAAGTCGACGGGAGAGTCTGATTCGAAGAAGATCCGATAAGAAAGTGGAACGGAGTTAAGGTGGTTGGGTCATCTGGATCCGTGGACACGTGCGAAAGAGGCCGTGAGTTCACAATCGCTTCGGCTTCCGCTAGCAATGTTAAAAAGGTTTCCTCTTTAGGACACCTCTCATTAAGAGTCGCTTTCAACGCCACTTTCACCGTTCTGACGAGGCGCTCCCAACATCCTCCAAAAGTAGGCGCCGCAGCAGGGATAAAACTCCAGTTAATGCCCTTTGTGGCTGCAAAATCTCGTACGTCGTTTGTGTAGAATTCACGTAGAATTCGGTTGGCGCCAACGAAAGCGGTTCCATTATCAGAGAATATGGTTTGTGGGATCCCTCGTCTGGCAAAGAAACGCCTCAGTCCCATGATAGCAGAATCTGCGGATAGACTGTACACCAGTTCCAGATGGAGGGCCCTGGTCGTCAGACATGTAAAAAGGGCCACATAGCGCTTTTCGTGGCGGCGTCCAACGGTTATGTTGATAGGGCCGAAATAATCCACGCCGGTATAGGTAAAGGCTCGCTGGTGATGAGCTAGTCTTTGTGGCGGAAGATCTCCAGTAGTAGGGTTCAGGGGTTGTGATTTGCGTATTCTGCAGAAGAGGCACTGGTTTGCTACGGCTCTGACCGTGTCGCGAAGTCTCAATAACCAGAATCTTTGCCTTATCTCGTTTATCACGGACTCATGATTCGCGTGACCTGCTAAGCGATGGTAATGTTGTACCAATAACCGTGCAGCTGGGTGGCGACCGTCTAGTAGGATCGGGAAACGTGAGTCGGAATCGATGCCTTCTACGGCTTTAATCCTTCCAGCCAAGTGCAAAAGATTATCTTCTCCCAAAGAGGGCGATAGCTTGATGAGGCGGCTGCTTGAAGGAATCGTCTTCGAGTTAAGGATGCAGTGAAATTCTTGAGGAAAGCTGTCCAGTTGAACTTGCTGCAAAATGTGCCTTTCAGCGGCTTTTATGAGATCGGCGTTCAGGGGTTTAAGAGTGGTGGACGTTGATGGAGAGTGGGAGTGGACAACCCTACTCTTTGATTTGAAATTTCGAATGGAAGCCAAAATATTTCCAAAAGTTGCCGCAGCTTGATGTACCCGTGCTGTGGCACGCAACAATCGTAACCAGTCACTGAAGCGAGCGAAATTCGCTGTGACGGGGGTAGGTAAAGCTGTGCTAACTGATGTCGGTCCCACCAGTTCGTTCGGATGACATTTGAGCTCTTCGCGAACTGGTGCGACGCTAAGTGGCTCCGTCGGCCAGTCCTCTGGGGACTTCAAAAGAAACGATGGACCGCAAAACCATCGATGAGTAGGATCCAAATTAATTGGGCGCAATCTAGTCGCGTCATCAGCCACATTTAAGTCCGTCGGTACCCATCGCCAATCTTTGACTGATGAGTTTTCTAAAATTTCACCTAGCCGATGGGCAACGAACGGCTTAAAAGCTCTCGCGTCGCTGCGCAACCATTGTAGAACAGTCATCGAATCAGTCCAGAAGAATGTGCATACCGATTTTTTTCGATGGCTGTCCTTAATGACAAGTGCCAATCGAGAAGCTATCAAAGCGGCTTGAAGTTCCAAGCGTGGTATAGACGTTGGTTTCAAAGGGGATACCCTGGCCTTGCTTGCGATGAGAGTGAGCCTGATACTGCCGTCAGGGTATATCAAACGCCAATAGGCAACGCAAGCGTAAGCAAGCTCACTTGCATCTGCCAGGATATGTAACTCTCTGCAGGAAGGCTCGTAACCTTTCTCCCTTGCATACCAACGTGGTATCTTAAGTGAGGAAACTTTTGACAGGTCTTGAAACCAGTCAAACCACCTTGATGCTTCAGTTTGTGGAAGCTCAGTATCCCAGTCGATATTGGATCTCCAAGTTTGTTGGAACAATATACGTCCCTTAACAACTATAGGTCCTAATAAACCTAGGGGATCGTATACGCGCATAACATGTGACAGCACTTTGCGTTTTGTCAGAGAATTAGGAGTTGTTTCAAGTAAGCCTGTGCGAAATCCTAAAACATCTGATGTGGGGTTCCATGCTATACCTAAAGCTCGGATGCTGTTATTAGTTTCGCCAAGATCGACTTCCAACGGTTGGGCGGCCCTGAGCTCATCAGGGACAAGGTTCAGTACCCCTGGCTGATTGGAAATCCATCCTCGCATGTCAAAGCAGGCTGCTTTGTGTACGGTTATTATGTCTGCTGCCAACTGAGCTGCTTCGTCAACGCCATCTTGTGAGTCGATGTAGTCATCCATGTAATGGCTGAACAAAATGGCGTCCACGGCTTTAGGGTGTGTAAGTGCGTGCTCCTGAGCATTTTTATTTTTTATGAACTGAGCGATAAAGGGGCTACAGCAAGCACCGAAAATGACAGATGTCATCCTGAACTCCTTTATGGCCTGTGTTTTATCAAATCTCCACAGATACCGAAGAGCGTCCCTGTCCTGTTCTCTAACCCGGACCTGGGGAAACATCTCTTTGATATCTGCGACCATTCCAATGCGGCCCTCCCGGAAACGAAATAAGACCTTAAGCAGCGGCTGGAGCAAGTCTGGACCAGAGAGCAGTAAAGAATTCAGGCTGACTCCTTCATTGTGAGCTGCTGCATCATGGACTACTCTAACCTTCCGTTTCTGGGGGTGGTACACTCCGAAATGAGGAAGATATAGACGTAAGCCATCAGGTTTGTTATCGAATAAGCCGTTAGGTTTTTTATTGAGTAAGTCGGCAGGTTTTTTGTCGCAACGTGTGTAGTATGTGTCTGGGGCACATTCCTCTGCGTAACCCTTCGTGATCATGTTATTTATGAACGCACTGTATGCCTTAGCAAACTCAACCTCTTTAGTCATACGTCGCTCTAAGCTTAAAAAACGTGACATTGCTTGTGGGTAACTGTCTGGAACACGCTGTATATCGTCTCGCCATGGCATGCCTACCTCAAATCGACCAGTGGGCAGCCGTCTGGAAGTTGCTTCCAAAATGTCAACTGCGCGCTGGTCTTGTTTGCTATGCAGAGTTTCCGTTTTGGTAATACCTATGGAGTCGAGTTTGTATTGCTCTTTTATCAGGGTTTCTAAACTGTCATCATTATTTGTATGAATATATGTGTGGTTAACGAAATCAATCAACTTCGTTTTGCTAGAAGCAACGCCGTATAAAGTCCAGCCTAGAGCTGTCAAGCAGGCAACGGGCTCGTTCCTTCTACCAATTCGAACCTCACGGTTGATTGTCAAATGCCAATGTTCAGCTCCAATTAAGATAGTCGGAGTAGCATCATCATATGTCAGAATGTCAACCAAGTCGGACAAATGTGAAAAAGACTCGATCGTTTCACGTTTGACCGACTGCGGGCGCAAACACAAAGAGTCCATAGATCGAGCATTTTTTACTAAGAACGTTTCCTGTGTGTGCCTACCTTTAATATGAAAATTGACATATGATATCGTAGTATTTCGCTCGAGACCACCAATGCCATTTACCGTTATGGTCTGTTGTGGTCCAGTCGCCCCTATGCGTGTGGCGATGCTAGAATCTATGATTGTCGCGGTGCTTCCGTCATCGAGAAGGCCGTACACGTCACAGGTTCCAGCAGGGCCCGAGACAGTAACAGGTATAATCTTCAAAAAAGCACGAGGACGGAGAGCTAGAATCGTGTTTGGTTTTTGTGTACCTGTAGAGGTTGTCGACACGATCACTTTTTCTTCAGTCGGTTCAGAAGCACTTGACGTAGGGTGTGTATTAAGTTCGTCAGTCACTGGGTGCGTGTCATTATCGCTCACTTGCTCATTAAGCGTATTAACGAGCGGCGGCGATGGCTGGCGGTGAAGAAGCGCGCTATGACGTAAAGAGCAGCCATCGACGCCACACGGATTCACTTTGCACGTTTTCCACTGGTGTGAACTAGCCCTCAAGCACCTATAGCACACTTTTGCTTCACGCAACCACTGCCATCTGTCGTCTACAGACAATGATTTAAATTGTGTACACTCCTTAATATTATGATCTTTTTTACAAAATACACACTCTTGTTTTTTTATAGTACCGGCTTTAGAATTTGACTTTGACGTTTTTGACTGCATAACAGCATTATGAACGTTTTCACGCTTTAATAATTTTTCAGTAGAAATGTTTTGTTGCAGTTGTGTCGCACTACACTCTGGTGACAAACCAAATCGAATATGTTGATTCAACTCACGCCTTAGAAAATCAGACAGAATTTCGAGTTTGGGGCGTCCTGTAGTATCCTGTGCCGCGAAATCTGTCCACCGCATTTTCATCGTAGGGTTAAGTTTTCCAAGAACAGCGTGGAACAACTCGGGTGAAGACAAATATTCAAAGTGATTTAGCAACTTTATTGTAGATATCGAATTACGTACCCGATTGGATAAAAATCCGAGTTCTTTGAGGTCGTTACCTAGGCGTGGGAGGTTTTTCAACGAATTGACCTCCTTGTAAACGATCAGCTCGGGGCGCGCGAAGTTATCTTCTAGAGCGCGCATGACTTCTTCTGGGTCCTCCGTTGACATCAACATCGCCGCCACGGCCTCACGCGCGGGCCCGCGGAGCGCAATATCAAGTCGATTTATGTTATCTAGAGGAGAAAAATTAGCTTTCGTAACGTTGTAGGTACGTTTGAATTGCAACCAATGTAACGTATTGCCGTAAAACAAAGGTAATTCTAATTTCTTTGCACCAGAGGCAGAGGCAAGAGCCTTTGCGGCTGCCGCGGTGTCAGCCACTGCCTGTAAAAGCGTGACAGGTTGGTCAAGCTCCGTAGAAATGAGCGGGGGCGTACAGCCAACCGCCTCGGACGCTTTAGTGACGTTTCGTAACTGCGATTGTTCAATGAGAGGGTTAATAGGGAGTGCAGTTGCCCGCGTGGTCGTCGGTGGTGGTACCGAGCGACCGGGGGATGGGACAGGAAAACCTTGATCACATCCTGCTGCAGAGACGTCTCTATTAACACAGCTGTCAAAATTGTGCATATCTACCCAATGTTTCGTTCTATCTACGCTCACCCGTGTAGAACTGCGATGGCTCGCGCGGCTTCCAGCGCGGCTGCTTTCGGCGTCAGCATCGATAGCCGCCAGTTCGGCTTGTAGCTCGCACTCCTCTACCTTCTGCTGTAACTCGGCGAGTTCACGTTCGCGTTGACGCTCACGTTCGGCGAGAACCTGCTCGCGGTCGCGCTCATGAGCAGCGAGTTCTTGTTCGCGCTCTAGGCGGCGACGCAGGACGAGCGCTTCCGCCGCTGCTTTTTGGGCCCTCACAGTTGCCGACGAACGTGACGAACGGCTTCGCGCCGTGTGTTCGCTATGTACGCTTTGGGCCGGCAAACCGGAGCTTTCAGGCTGAGGAGCAACTGAAGCTGCGCCGGTATTGGCAGACATTATTTTGCTTTTGCTACGGGTGATCATAGGTAACGTAACGGAACTAATATATGTAATGGAACTACGTGAATGTAACAACGGTAAACAATGAAATGAATCTAAGTGAAATTAAAAAATAGGCACTGAAAACTAAACGAAGGACCATGAAAACGATGGGAGAGAGTGGGCTGATATCCTGTGTTGAAATGAAAGTATTATTTACCTGTTATACGTAGTTTTATTGTAAACAGATAGAAATTCCGGAGCAATATTTGACACAGCCGTATTTTACCAGAAACCTAATTGACAATGACATAGAACAGTTTTTGATTTAAATTAAAATTATTTAGAATAATATACTCGCAAAGAGTTCGTAACAACAGTCTTTGTGTAGAACGAACGAAGATTAGATGTAAGGAAGATTAGCGAATCACCAAGGGCGACGGACTTATGATAGGCTGACTAAATTGAAATATATCGGAAGACCCTCCATACTTGTCTCTTTAAGAAAATTTCCCTTCTATATTTACTCCTAGTTTTTCCTGTCTTCATATAATATTAACCCAGTCAACTGTAAATGCCAGGCAACATAAAAGTTAGCTAAATTAAGAATACTGCTAGGTAAATTTTACCACTTAAGCTATAGAATTCCTGTAAAATGTAGCATTAGTTGAGTCCATTACTGGCTGTGCTTTGAATTACTGATGTCATACTTTAAAATCGAATATTGATTAATTACAATTACTACAAAATAAGTTTCCTGAAACTATTTTTCAATAAGAAAACTAGAGGTAACTGTAAAAATAGTTACAAACAACTATTTAAAATCTGTGAAATATTGCCCGTATGACCTTAACTCAAATATCTCAGCTATTAACAATGTAACAATTATGATAAAAATGAACATTTACATTTAGTTAAGCACAACCATATCACAAGGACACTGTCCGCTGGCAAATATGATGTACCTAGTGTCCAACTACTACGGGGATAGGACATTTAAAAAATGCATACCGTACCTGCTGAATACCCGCAGACACTGTCCGTGAAGCTAAAAAATCTAGGTTTAAATATCGCCTAAAAAGTATCTCATGCATGCCCTATAAAGGATAAGTTCACCCTCTATGGATCACCCATGATATTAGCTACTTATGCCTATTGTCACATTATAACTTATTAGTTAATACCTAAGTCGTATCTGTTACCTAATTATTACCTAAGTTTTACCTATTGTTTTGAGACTGACATTCAACTCCGCGATCAAACTTATTAATAGTTTTATGGAGCGATATATTATGTAATACTTTTTGTACTTAATGATTAATAAATAAATAATAATAGTAATAAAATGCAGCACAATTCTGATATCTTATCATTAGTCGTGCTGGCGCCAAATTTAGATTAAGCCAATAGGCTTGAATACATTGATTAAATTTCTGTGACACAAGTCGGTGACAAATAATACGCGATAAGGGACAGGTGACACATTGTATCTCGTTCCCACAGGTGTTGTATGTGTGTATTACCAGCTCCAGTCTTATCCTTACTTCATGGTGTAGGCGTACGTGTGTTTGTATTAGTGTAATTACTTCAGCTTCATAGCCATTTTTGGGACACCATACTAGATGGCGCGGCAATCGTAAAGCTTGACTGACAACTGTAGCTCAGTATACAATAATGGACTGTCAAAATCACGTCAAAATGTCAAAAGTGTCAAACTATTAAATTAAATTTACATGTACCACTGTCGCGTTGATGCGGTTGAAGTGAATTTATTTATCATCTCTAATTACCATTTAATTGTATGGACTAAGTGAAAATATCGAAACTGAAATTCTTATTTTGCAATCATGTCGATAGCTATTCAAGGAATTCCACGCGCGGTATGTTTACTGATCAAAATACTTCGATAGTAATTACAAATTCCCAATCATAATACTAATGACCTCTTATTTGTTTCTAGTGGAGCCTGAAGCAGGTACGCAGCCACTTCATGCACGATATCCCATGCCAGTTCAAGCCTTTGTATTTCAACTTTGATAGTGGCAAGTTCAAGAAGACCGTTTATATACAGCTGCTCTCTGACCAACAAAAGCCATCAACCATCGTACACCAAATCAACTCCAATAAAAAAAACAAAGTGCTGCGTCTTACAGCTACAGTACCGAAATATGTATCTAAAGTAAGTTTAATTATATAC
This sequence comes from Epiblema foenella, assembly GCA_963556455.1. Lineage (NCBI taxonomy): Eukaryota > Metazoa > Arthropoda > Insecta > Lepidoptera > Tortricidae > Epiblema > Epiblema foenella. The sequence goes on from OY747100.1 coordinate 20,616,589, forward strand.
TTTACTGCTAGTTTTCAAGTACATGTAAATATGTAGAATCTTGGAGCCCTATGGAAGTTTAATTTTTTTAATGATCATCCCCGCATTGGTATTCTTGCATATTTGATTTGTGCCATTAACAGGAGCATTATTTGTGTATCAAACAAACCAGATATGCTACTTTGTTCCAATTTCGGATACAGGCCTTTGGGCAGCTAGAGGATACTGTTATTGTTTTACTTATTTTGCCTGTCATTAGTGATTTCATTCTAATTTTTGAATTACAAAGCATTTAGAATCAATCTCTGCAATGCATCTTTACTTGTAATAAATTAAATAAAGAAATTGATTTCTAGGCACTCAGCAGCAAGGGTCCTAAACCCAGGGCGAACAGGGCAAAGGGTAAACCAGGGACAGCAGTCACAGACCCAGACCAGGTATGTTATGATGTTTTTTATTGGAATTTTTACTCCCCTCCCCCCCCTAGGTGACCAAGCGTAGTATATGCCAAGACCCCCCCCCCCCCCCCCCTAGTTTTCACGTAGTATATTTTATAAAAAAAATTTTGCGGAAAGTTGAAAAAATAATGGTTTTTCTTTGTATTTTCTCATACGGCCCCTAAAAATGCATACTTCGAGAGTGCAAGCGTGGTATAGCGTAGCTATTCAATTGTAATTGTATTTAGTAAAAAATATATCAAGAAGAAACAGTACATTGCGCACCAAGGGCGGTTAAAAAAGGATTACAATCAAGTGCCTATAAATGTAATTTTGTTAAGTTTATTGGCTTGAGTCTGCCATCCCTTTTTCCGCCCTTCACAATGATTTTGATCATATTTGCGGGGAAAAAAATAAAATCAAAATACAGGAAACACAATGAACTATTTATTAAATTAATTATTAAATGTCTTCAATAAAAACGTTTCCAGAGTCGATCCACTCGGAAACGTTATGTATAACGGGGGCGTTGGTTTCTGAAGAAAGAGGGGTGATGGGGTTAAACCGTGGCGCGTAAGTCCGCTTCAATTAGAATGTTTCTCAAAAGTATTCTACCGGCTACGTGACAAGAAACCGACCGCCCCCCCCTAAACGGGTCACGTAGTTTGTGTATGTTCCCTAAAAATCAAAACATGATTGATTTTCCAGATGATGATAGTAACACACAAGGAGATCCTAACGGAGCTGCAGTCCAAGTATACCCGCCTGTATAACTTGAGTCGGAAGACTCCAGGGAACAAGTTGCTGGAGAATATTTCCCAGGTAAGTAATACATACATGATTATTTTATATAATTTGTAACAAATTAATTTGTGCCTATATCAAATTTATGATCTCACCAAAGGTTGTAAATTGTAATAGTAGTCTGAATAGTTATTTGGAAGCTGAAATAATTATTGGCTGTCTATAGCCACAGATGGAATACAAGTAACAGATGCTGCACGACCCTAAGAACGGGGCGTGTTGGCGCTGTGACATATCTGTCGTGCTCTAACCAGGGCTCGGAACCGGTTTGTACTATTTTTGAATTATCTCAAAGGGTTGAAAGCAGACATTTCACAACGTTCATAATAACATCACACGAAAGTTTTATGCCTAATTATGTACAGCTGCATACACTACTTTATCTACATCCATATATTAGCATGTGTTCAAGAACCATTACGTTTCAAGAGTAGTGAGCTATAGCGTGAGCCGGTTGAAGTTGAGTTGAGATTATGTTATGACGCACTTAAAATATTTAAAGTCAGTTGCTTATAATGTATTTAATTTTTAAATAACATTATCTACCAGTTTTTATTTAGTTTTTACTGCCATAATTTAAAATATTAACTCTTAATAATTATTAACGCAGTTTGAAATCAATACATTTTTACCGAGGTGGCTGTCCAGGTTTCTGCCATTGCTTTTTTTTTTATTACTTTTCATTTTTCAACCCATGGGGCGAAATGCCTCACTTTCAAGCCTTTCAACCCGCATCTTAGGTCTAATATGACCTACTTGCAGAGTATGAGTAATGAAACAGTACTTTTCATCTCTCCTGTTCGGAAACTTCTTTGGTAGTCCCGCGTGCCTTTAGTGGGATGAAAAGATTTGTGTTACACACGGCTGCAATTATTTTACGTTTCGTGTGTTGCAACACTCGCTTCGCTCAGGATTCTATTTTCGAACTATAGACTTCATTCGCGCTAGCTCGTGTTCCAATTCCTCACTCGCGGTAAAAATACAACTTTGCACTCTTGTTTAACAGATAACTATTTTTTTTATATACCACGTCGGTAGCAAACAAGCGGATGGCCCCCCTTATGGTAAGCATGAGTGTTACATGCGCGCTGCCGGCCCTTTAAGAATGTATACTCTACTTTGAGTGAAGAACCACTTACGTTATTATTAAAAAAATATGTGGTCATTCACCATCAACAGATCGTATTCGAGCGTCTCAACACTATAATGGAAACGAACCCAGAAGCGTCCTCAACTTGCTTCAAACTCAGCGGTTACTACCGCAAACTGCATCCGCACTTCGGAGACTTCCAGATGGTTCTGTCTACCCTGCATAACCTACAGGATGAGCATGGTCTGCCGAGGAGTCATCTTGTGGAAAGTGATATGATGGCAGTGAGCTCCCAGTTGGAAAGTAAGTAAATTTTTATGAATAGGGATGTTGATTCCAATTAAGAAAATCAACAACTTCAAATTTTCTCGAAATAGGATCAAATTCTCAATCAAATGGCGAAAACGGTAACTCAAAAGAATAAATAATTATATAATTATAAGGCTTCAAAGTTTTAAGGGGGGGGGGGCATGTTCTGTCCCTTTTTCGCAAAACGAACCTATGTATTGAACGATCGTCATTTACTATGGCGCTTTAGGTCAGTGACGTCACTAATTTGTAGCGCTTTCTCTCTCTTATTAAAAAAATAACGAAGCTACAACCATTAGAAGGTTTGTAGCTTCGTTATTTTTCGAAATATTTTAATGGGAATTTCACCATTTGGCACAGTTTTATTTTTCTTTCTTTTGGATAGTAATTTGCATACTAATAAATTTTGAGTCAACATCCCTATTAATCCATCAAACTGCGGTCGCCAACCCGCTTGCCAAGCGTGGCGACTATGGCAAATCCCCCCCAATTGGGGGAGGCCTATGTTCAGCAGTGGACGTCTTTCGGCTGAAATGATGATGATGATGATGATGATCCCTATTAATCGACCAAGCGAATTGTCTCTATTTCAGCTTGAGCAAAAAATATCGCTATGTCTGTCCGCATGTCCGGCAGATGCCCGGCTCTTCTCCTCTGCAACTGATTCTCATGAAATTTTGTGATCAAGTACGATAATTATACGGATTATTTTTGGATATTTTTCAAAATGGAAAACATAAAAAATATCACTCATGTACACAGATCGGACAAATTTTCGTCATTGCTCGCAAGAATGTGGACATGATTCCAAAATTAATCAAATTGTTAATCAATTAATTAATTTCTTACTTGACATATAATTTGGTTCTATGCCAATAAATACAAGTTTATTAAAGTATATATTTATTAAAGAAAATAATCAGTATTTTTTCCTAATTTTCTGCAGTCAGTCTAGTGCTGAAAAACTTCGCTCGCAATTCACTAGAAAACTTCTTCGTCAGAAATAATAATCATAGCAGGATATTTACCATGTAGTAGTTGTTGGGTATTATCTCTAGTATAAATAATCGTGTCAGTTTAAAATCGTAACTTCTTTAAAATAGTTACGAAAACGATAACCACTTTAAATAACATTTTCCTAATAATTATAAGCACTTCCCCGATCTCAGCTCATGATAAAAGAATTCGTTTTATGATCGACCAACTGAATGAATCTATGACCCGTTAAATATTAATTACGCTTATCTACTTGAAAGTTCATAAATTTTTATATTATTTGTTTAACAATGTAAATATATGTTTGCTCTTCCAAGTACAATTCTTAAGTTCGGCTATTACTCTTTATTTTATATAACTATCCATTAATATTTCACATAGCCTGTAGCAACCGTTTAAAGTTTAATAACTGTTACTAGCTAAGCCGCGAACGGGTGGACCGACGTGGCTTAACTATGTCAGGAAAGTGATGACAGTGCTGGTTCTATTTTTTTACAGTGATCGACAACATCCCATACGACAAAATAAAGTCGGTAACGGATAAGTATTCCACGAGAATCACTAAAAAGGTACGCAGACATGTACAAGATTGGACTTTGGCCAGAAACTTGTATTTTTTACTCACATAAATTTTGATCATGATCCTCCTAGTTCCTGGTTGTGCCCTAAGGAGCCTGGGGTCCCCGTTTGACATCTAATCCCAAGATTTGACATAGTATTACTAAGTATTACTAACCTTGAGGGAAAACTGGACCCTGTTGAGATGACAGTTGCTTTCGTGAAACGTTTTTAATTGAAATTATTTTTACAATAGGTATAAAACTATGATTTGCTCCAAAAAAATCAAATCTAGGGATTACAGATGCCAAAGGGGACTTGGGCACAGAATAATTAATAGTACTTACGCACAGAAGGTTTTCTGTCTAACAAAAACATGATTGATCCAAGTAATAAATATTAATAAATATTTGTGGACAAACTTACACAAATCACCCTGGTCCCAAACTAAGCAAAGCTTGTACTATGGATACTTAAGTATCTATTTATCTATATAAGTATTTATATCCTACTACATACATAGAAAACATCCAAGACTCAGAAACAATTATTCGTGTTCATCATACAAATAAATGCTCTGACCAGGATGCGAACCCGGGACCTCCAGCTTCGAAGGCAGGGCCACTACCAACTAGGCTAAAGCGGTCGTCAAGTTGGTCTTTGAATGAATAAAATTATAATTATAAAAACCGATGTTTGACAGTTAAACATGACACCCCCTCGCAGGCGCTTTCCGCATAGCACGTACCCTTCCGTTCCTAGCGCGATAAGGTTCCGTACTTTTATTTCACGACCGCGGCTTATCCATATTTGTAGTTGTAACACATACGAACCATAGACAATGTGAACTCATAGCTCCTAAGCTAACGCACACATAGACAATGTGAATGTGTATCTGAACACAACCATGACTCACCCGCGTTCGTGAGATAAAAGTACTGTATCTGGACACCAGGGAGGTGTGCCTCAGCCGAGTTTAGCCGAAGCCAGGGTCGGCCCACTCAGTGATAGCATCGCGCCGCTACATGTGGCCGTCACCTGTCGGGTGCCCGTTCATGCGATAGAAAGTGATGTAGCGACTGTAGCGAGTACAAATGCGTGCGATAGAAAGAGATAGCCACGTTTAGGCACGTTTGGTATACCCAAACGGGGGATTTGCTAACGGCGGGCCTTCTGTACGTAGTGCTATTACTTGTTATGTGCCGAAGCGGCAAGAGGAACAGGCTTTCCATGGGATCAAAGTCAAAAAAATCTTTATTCAAATTAAAAATCACCCGGTAAAACGCTAGAGGAAAGGAGGATGTGCCTATAGATCAGTTGTAACTTGATTTTTGTAATTTATTTAGATGTTAGAGCACGTCAGAAAACTGGACTCGGATCCGAATGAAGCCGACACGGAGGAGGAAGCTGCGCGGAAGAAAATTCGCGGCGAATTGAAAAACATGGTGATACACTTACCTTCGGTAAGTCAATTACAGAACATAGTATTAAGCAACAGTAAAAACATATTACTTTTATGTTACTATTAATAAATAAAACTTATGAAAATACTTGGAAAACATCAAACACTTTGAAGAATACAATAGAAAACAGTTATTTCGAGTAACAATGTGACTCATGTATACAGCATGCTAATTTAAAGATTTTTTTTATAAAAAAATATAAACTAATTTAAACCTAGCAATTCCGATACTAAAATTGAATTTTATTTGTCACAAAATCGAAGAAAGCAAAACAAATGTATCACTGTCACTTCGAAATTTGACTTATTTTCAATTGTCCGTTTTTGGTCCTTTATATAAGACGCGGGGCCTCAGGCGGGGGGCGCGTATGTGGTGTGTTCCTGGTGGCGAATAAGGCCTCTAGAGTTTATAATTTATTCATTACTTATCATGTTCATTACAATAGTTGTTGCATTTCCGTAATACGCTACAATTCCCGAGAATACGCTGTGTTGAGAGAGGGACCGGCATATATCTCTAGCTGTCACATTATGATCATGTCATCAACTTCTTTTTCACCTATCGTCACTTTGCCTGGAAATTTCACTTGAGTTTGCTGATGACGTCACTTGATATTGGTGATCACTTCACTTGAGTTTGGTGATGAGTTGAAAGATGGCAAATATTAAAATAACAGCTCTTAAACATCACCATTATGTTCGAATTCCCAGGGTATCTAACTACCGCTACCTAGAAATCTCAATGTGAGAATAACTAACATTTTTATTTATTTTAGATTATCAGACAAGTGATCCAGAAACATCTGACCCCGGAAAAGGCTCCGTTCCATAGAGTTCGGGTGAGTGCAAAAAATAACTATATGAAATGTAACTCAAAAACCCTGAAAATCAACAGACGTTTTCCTGTCTGACAGATCGATGACGATATACTTTGCATGGAACTATGATTAGTCAACGCCATCCAGTAAAACGACAATTTTATTGACCCGTTGTATTACGTCACCAATAGGAAAGTAAAATCTTGGAAAACCAATCACACAGGTTATGCAAAATTCAATCTTATATCAATGTTAAACGGTGATCATCTACTTTGCCTTAATCTTGACTGGTTCTTTTACGCAATAAACAATAACTTTGACCCTTTATTTACACTTTTACGTTTGGGTTTGTGGGAAAGGGACAAGACACATTTTTGTTAGCAGTGGTTTGTTAATTTTTATGAATAAGGAGATTAGGGGGAAACTGCTCTCACTCGCTCTTCACAATTCCAGATTTACGGAGAGCCGTTCCTCCCATCCAAAGAAATGATGTCGCCGTTCACTCGCCGGTTCAAAGCGGTGCACATACAGCGCTCCGACCGCATGTTCAACCTGATTAAAATGAACATACCCCCCGCTCAGTACAGCCACCTCATAGCCTGCGACGGGACTGTTGTAGGTCAGTGTGTAACCCCATAGCCTGCAACAGGCCTGTTGTAAGTCAGTGTATAACCTCATAGCCTGCGACGGGCCTGTTGTAGGTCAGTATGTAATCTCATAGCCTAAGACGGGACTATGTAGGTCTGTGTATAACCTACTGTTATGACTCATAACCTGACACGGGACTGTTGTAGGTCTGTAACAGTGTACGGCTCGAGTGTCCATCACATCAAACTTATAAATAAATATTAGAGGACAATTTTACACAAACCGAACTAGCCATAGTAAGCTCAATAAGGCTTGTGTTATGGGTAATAGACGAGGATATATTTAATATATATTAATACATAAATATATAAAATAACATCAAGACTCGGAAACAAATATTTATGTTCCATCACACAAATATTTGCCCTGACCGGGGTTTAAACCGGGACCGTCAGCTTCGTAGGCAGGGTAACTAACCACTAGGCTAAACCGGTCAAATTTTAACCTATTTATGCTATTTCAAAAATTTTAAATACCTACATAAAGATGATAAAACGCAGTTTGACCCTAGATAATTATGACGTCACTGGTCCCATTTCCCTACAAACTTTATATTACTTAGGCGCGATTAGAGATAACAGTTACTACTTACATCAAAGTGTATATGAAATGACAGCTAATCTGATCACTAATCCCAGTCTTGCAATACTAACCGAGTGTTTTAGAGTTAAAAGTTGCTGATTTGAATTGTTTAAATTGCCAGGAGGTGCGAAACTGGTGATTCGTTCATCTGACGTTCCGCTGTACAAGGTGCCGGACTCACTCATCGCGGAGATGAAGGCGGTGTTCGGCGTCGGATACAACCCGGCCGAGGAGATGGACTCGGAAGATATAGCTTAAGGATACTGTGTGATGGGATTAAAATATATTAATAAAGATGCATGGTTCTTTTTTATTTTAATGTGTTCTGCTCCTATAACCTTCGCTCAGAGTCCCTTGGGAGCGATATGGGTACCGGGATGGGAAGAAAGGGCCAACTCGAAGCGAACGGGTAATAAAGTAAGATTTCCACTGACCGGGAATGGTTACACGTAAAGGGATTTGAACCGTACATACAGTAGTTAAATATATTTTTTGTCAATTATCGGTTATTTCATTGGATCCATTAAAATCAAATAATACAAGAAAAAGCGAATAAAAAAAAATCTTTATTCAGATCTGGTTTACATTTCAAATAAAAATTGAAATACAAAATACGAACAATAAAATGCATTGAAATGTCATAATGGTGCAACAATAAATCAATAAATATTAAAATAATAAAAACGTGAGTGATGCGTAGCCGATCGCACAGCGTTTGATGAAAAATATACCTAAATCTCTGGAATGGACATCGGTGGATAAAAAAATACTGATTTTCTATGTCTATTCTATAGGTACTTATAAAAGTATTTAGTTACAACTCTGTAAATCTTGTATCTACTCTTAAAGTGACGGATTACGTTTGTTATCACATTGTTATAAAAACGGAAAAATACTCAAATAAACTCAGTTACCAGTTTAACCTCAATTTAGTAGAATGTTAATGTAATATAGAAAAGAGAAATACAATAAAATACATCGAGTACGATATATATTTGTGACTTAGAATATCACCAATTAAAGTTAATTAGTAGGTATAGTTTAATTTAGAAATATTCATTAATGGCATTGTTTACTTCAGCATCACATGTGGAAAAATATGTTAAAAATCTTTTATTATAGGTAATTCAATTTCAATGTATTAGATGAATAATATGGTAATATTGTATTATTTATTATAACCATGGCAATTTTGAACTACATATATATATATATATAAGGCGTTATTTATTATATTCACCGTAATGATGCTAAAGAGAAGATTACCTATTATCCTAATAACATATTGAGGTATTGGAAGAATTGCTGTTATGTCTTAGAGAGTACATAGTAAAAATGACTATGGAAAGTACATTATGCAACAATGAACCAAATTTTGTAATAACATTAAATAAACTATGTAGTTACAGATTAGTTTTGTCATCCAGATTTAATAACTAGTAAAAGAAATTTTCATTTTATGATTTCTTCATATATTTCGATGAATTCTGTAAGCTTGGTTACCGTTGCAATAGTTCTTATGTAGTACGTGTTAAGGCATATTTTCCTATGAATATACTGTGCGATTCAGCCAATCGTCGAGAGAGAACGTGGCGTAGCCTCCGCCCGAAGATCGTCCTTTGAACGCCTCTGGAAATTAAAAAAAATATGATATATTTCTTTAAAGGGATGGGAGGAGCACCTTTGGTTAGTGTGAGCGTGACAGAACGAAACAGCAAAATACAAAAACAGATATATAAGAAGTACAAAAAAGTATTTTCCGGTTTTCGTTCCTGTACAGTGCCTATATCGTTTGCGAACAGTATTTCCGACGTTTAAAAAAAAGGGGAAGGGTGTTTATTGTATTATCCATAATATAAAATATCTTTTTGATGCCTGTTGCAAACAATATTTCGGTTCAAAAAGCTGTAAGGGATTTCTTCGATATTCGTTAAAGTGTTTATGCGAATGTGGTTTTTGGGAGTATTCGTCGCGTTCTATTTATTACATTATAATAGATAATAAAGCGATTAATTACTGTAAAGTTGATTACCATATTCGCAAACTGAATAAAAATTTGGTGTTATGCGCTACAAAGTAGTCGGCTAAAGCCTGTCCAAACTAATTCTTTATTTTCATATGAAAATTAATATTTATTAATTTAAAGTCCAATGACTATTTTGCCCACACTTTATTGTTGCATAAAACCATCCAGATAAGTATTCCTTGCAGCTTTTATCTATTGCATTTATATGCTTTTATCTCGAACCAAAAGATTAACAAAATCCTGCATATTTAAACCATGAAAAAACAACAAAAAAATGGAGTTTACTTTGAATTATCACTGACGATGCGAAATAGTACATTACTTACCTAGGGCGGGCGGTAAAACAAAGAATATCTCAGATTGCAGGTATTTGACGCCCGAGCCGAAGGCAAGGGCGATAAATATGCGATCTGAGGCTTTTTTATTACCGGCCGTGGTAAGTACAACATTGTCTCCCCCTTTCAGCACGCGTAGCGTGTGGTAATTGCCACTTTATAGCCCGATCTGACATAAAATAAATTATGATTTATTTTGTATTAACATTTTCCGCATCACCAAGCTATTAGTTACATGTTGCCTTTATAAAGAGTTATGTAAAAAAGAATATGCAGTTTTACAAATGATTTGGTCCGCGATTGAGATACAATTACAGATATACTTCTGTGTCCTGGCGGTGTCGCTTCGGCGTTCACGGGTTCCATTGCAACTCCCGTTCGAGGTTCTCAAGCGGTTCGTTGTTCGCTGTTTTTATTGGAATTACATATAATAATGCTAAATTACAATAACACACTTAGACTAAAAGATTATGATCCTCTTTTCAAAGTTAAATATTCTAAGCTGAGATTAAAGGTGGCTGACACGAAAAATAACATAAATAAATGAGGGAGAATCTTCGTACACAATATCGACTTAGTCACAAACTAAGCAAATCTATGGGTACTAGACGGCGATAAACATACTTAAGAGGCCTTATAAGTTTTAAAATGTCTTGATTTCAAATTATGACAAAAGTAATGATAATAATACCAATAAGGTGATTAAAGGATACGATGATTTTATTAACATGGCCAATTTTTTGATTTTATTGTGTGTGGTACAATTTAAAGGGAAAAACCAGTTTGAAATGGCCGATTTGGATTCTTAATAAAACATCAAAAATATAAATTTGAAAATACTCCCATTCACACATTGAGAAAATGTCAATATATGTTTCAATTCATACAGAAAATGGCCTAAATAGATGAGCGTTTTCTAACTGATAAGGGCTCTTATACTATTTGGATTTCTATTTGCATTATTATGATTATGACTGACGATTATAGAGATGTAACTAACCCAAATTGATTGCGAGCACCAGAATTGTATGGCACCTGGACTGAGGTATCAAATAGTGACGTTTAATTAATTTTTATTTGAGATTTAAATAAAGCTAGAATTATATGGTTTTCCTGCAGGGTAAATGCATTTAATACTCCGACCGAGTCCGAGTCCGAGTCACACCTATCGTCAAAATCGAAACTAACTGGGGATCTAATATGAAAAATTCATATCGATTTACTAAGACGACTACCGATTCATAAGTGTGGTGTCCGGCCAATCCTAAATTAAAAAAAGGGCGTATATCGTAACGTTCGCAGTGCATTTGTCTTCCTTTGTGATTTCGATGTGCAAGACATTTTACGTTGTATTGCTGTTGTGAGGGACATGTGTCAAATAATGCAAATACTACAATATATAAAACTTATTATAGTGGTGGAAAAACTAAACAATAGCATTCTTTTGTCATGTGCCCGGTGATCTTCGGCATGGGTAGACAACGGCTTTTATCTATAGGTTATACTGTAGGCACATAACAAAAGAATGCTATTGTTTAGTTTTTTCGCCGGGAGAGGACGGTTTAAATAAATATATAATAGATAAATAACATCCAATACTCGGGAACAGGTGTAATCTAGCATCTAGTCCCACATACAAATTAATGCCCTTACTGGGATTCGAACAGTCACTACTGATTAGGCCAAAGGGCGTCACAAAATTATGTAAAGATAATTTGGCATCTATACACATATTACTTTCATATTTTTTTTTATAACTCCATTTATATACCTCATTTGAAAGCATGAATAGTTAGTAATAGTTCTACTATTATGCAATTTTCTTTTATTTATTTTTTTATTCCAGTTAGGTTTGGGCTTGACCGCAAATCACCTGTAGGTAAGCGATATTGCGATCTAGAATGGAACGCGCTTACCTAGTAAAAACCGATTCACTCTTATATTCAATCTCATATTGGCGGTAAATTATAATACATATTATAGTGGTGGATGATGCAGGAATCAGATATGTTCAAAATAGAAAAATACTCACCGATCATTGTCTTGAGTCGCACGGAACACATTATGAAGTCATCGAACTGTATGTAGCCGTCTTGACCGCCGTATCTGAGAAACAAATTGACTATTATAAACATGAATTTCCAAACTGAAAAAGGTATATATGAAGAAATGGCAGGTAAGAGTCGAGTCACTCATATGGATCTTCTATGCAAGTCTCAACTAAAAACAATTTCATTTAGAACCACTTATTATTGTTATTATATATATATATATGACAAGCCTAACTCCAATTAGGTCTGGTTTCCCCTCAGGTCGGAAGATCCGATGCCAGTCGCTTCCGTCAAACCTACGCCAAATATTGGGATGAGGTAGCGGACCCCGGGCATCCTTCAGAAATCGGGATGCAACAGTACTGAAATAACGCTAGGAGGATGATGATACATATTTTTTATTTGTGTCTAATTTTGTTTTTTTAATTTTACACAAATCGATCTGAATGGCTACTACGAACTTCGAGATCCGAGCTTCGTATCGTGCCGTCCCTTTCACCCATATAATGTATAACACGAGAGTGAAAGGGACGGCACGATACGAAGTTCGGAGTAGGGCCTCTGGTCCCAAACTAAGCAAAACAATACTTGTGCTATGGGTACTAAGTGACGGTATACATATTTACTCATACTCTTTATTGATAATATTGTTAAATATTACATGTCATATTGAAATTTTGTATATGTATACAAAGGTAACATTATTTTAGTTCAATTATTATTATAAATATAGATTACAGTGCAAACAGAGTATTGTTGTATTGTCTTAAATACATAGAAAACCATCCAAGTCTCAAGAACAAATATTCGTGTTCATCACACAAGTAAATGTCCCGACCGGGATTCGAACCCCGGAGCTCTAGCTTCGTAGACAGGGTCACTTCACTAGCAACTAGGCTAAAGTGGTCTTCAATTCGGTTTATAACCTCCAAAATACGTTCTGAAATCATCCTCTTACCGTTTTCCCGTGTAAGGCGGGGTAACGCTTTGTTTTCTGTTTTTGGTGTTTGAATCATGCTCTAAAATCCATACTAATATTATAAATGCGAAAGTATGTCTGTCTATCTATCTGTCTGTTTCCTCTTCACGCCTAAACCGCTGAACCGATTTAGATGGAATTTGGTATGGAGATAGTTTGAGTTGGATACTTTTTATCCCGGAAATCATCCCTTAAAGGGGGTGGAAGTTTGTATGGAAGAGTAATAACGAGGTAAGCGCCTGAAATAAAAGAACAGCAATTATATTATAACGCGATTCGCGGGGAACAGCTATTATAAATAAAACAGCAATAACTAATGGTTACCTGTGTGCGAGTACGTTGAGTGTGTGTGCGTTGACGGTGTAACCAGCGGAGTGAATGGCGTCGCGCAAGTGGTAGGACGGGATCGCGCCGCGGCCTTCAGTGTCGTACAAGCGAAAGACGGCCTGAAAAAATAACAAAGATTTTATTTACATACAAACTGTGTTTGTTGCTCAAAAATAAGATGAGACGACGAAATAATAAAAGATCAGGAAGACAATGGACAAGGCTAACTAGAGACAAAGATAGATGGAGGAGGCCTTTGTCAAACAGCAAATGTACAGAATCGATACTGTCAAAAAAGCGCAATAGGGACGATGAGTTGGCTACAGCTTAGCAATATTTAATGGAACGTCAAAAACGCTGTCTGTATGTAGCGGTTAGGAGGGAAACAGGAACAGCCTCCATTTTTAGGGTTCCTTACCCAAAGGGTAAAACGGTACCATATTACTGTTTTTAGTCTTGGGCCGTTTTTAATCTTTATGTATTTAAAAATCTAAGCAAATATAAGTTGAACCGTGATATTTTCCGAGTTTTGGTGTAATAATAGTTATTTAGCAGTATATATAATTAAATTATATATTTATTTATTTATTTAAGTAGGTATATATTATTATTACTAGGCGGGTTACCGGCAGTGAAAGAGTTAAGGTAAACTCACCCTCCAGTTACGCAGATCGATCCACAGACTCTTAAACTCCTCAAATCCGAGTCCACCGGAGTTATCCTTGTCCAGCATAGCGATCATGCTTCTGCACACGTCTTTTGAGAAACCCTGCCCTTTTAGCTCTGAAAACATAGGCATGTGTTAATTTTGTATTAAGCAGTAACGCTGCTAACGCGAAATACAAATTTCAAATTACAGGGCCGCGATTAGGCATAATATTACATTAGGGGGCGATTGGCCGCGAATGCCCGCATGTCGCAGGTTCGAATACTGCTGCCAGCCTAAATTATTCAATTGTTCCCTTTAATTTGAAATACATATGTGTGTTGGACAACCAGGGTCCAATACTACAAGAGCACGCAAGCCTAATAAGAGCGTATACAGCCTTTAAAATGCTTTATTTTGAAGATAATCGCTATATAAGCTCTTACACAACTTGTATACAGTTTTGGTGGAGCTTTAATGCTAAGAATTACTTATGTAACTGTGAATTGAGACTATGTGATATTAATAACTTAAGTCTCAATTCACAGCGTAAAATTACAAAAATCACAAAAAAGTCTTTGTTCTTTGTGACTTTTGCTCACAAATATGGAACCCCAATTCAATAAGTCGGATTATTGTGCTGGAGTTTTATTGAAAATGTGATAAATATACTAAGAATGTATCTTTACATGAAATCAATATCTCACATTTTCAAGTTATCTTACATTTAATTTTTATGGAAATGGAGGTGATTTTCTATTTAATCTAAATACGTTCTTTAAAATGCCCATTTTTGTTTCTAAATTCTAGAATAAGCTGGTAAATGAAGATATTTTCAATATAATTGAGAATATCTACATAGTGGTGTTAGTGGCAACATTAAGCAGGTTTCATGTAAAATAATGAATTATTTCATGTCAAATATTATTGTAGATAATTTATTTCATGTTATTGTAGTCAGTACCTTTTTTCAGGAAAAACACATTTTTTTACATGAAACAACATATGTATATTTTATAAAACGTAGAAAAGATTATCCGAAGTATACCTGTAATACAACACAAAAAAACAACAATGGTGTATATACATAGTAAAAATAGACATTTTAAAAGATTCTGTGCCTCCATTTCTATAAAAATATGAAGTATTTACAGCGGCCATGGCGTCTCCTGTAAAATAAACTGTTTAATTAAGAGAAATAAAAATTACATTAAAAAAATTCTTATGCTAAGAAAGTTTAAAAATATACAATTACCTATTTTAAAGATAAGACTAGTTAAAATCTTTTGTCGATAAGTTCAAAAACGAGTTTACTTATGAGATGAGACTGAAGATGTTGGGACAAAACTTTTAAACTCGCAGACAACTAATTTAAAGTTCATCAAATAGATCACTATCTAGAGTAAACATATAGTGACTTCCTGTCATATTATGATGCATAACTTTTAGTTTAGCGTAAAGTTTCAAGTTCCGCACAGCCAGATTTCTCTGTTCTTGAAACACGGCATGTTAAATTGCTTTGACGTTAACCTAACGAACCGTTTCACATATCATAGGCTTTAATAATTTTATTACCAAGAGAATACAACTACACATCACTCATCGTATTAATACAGTTAAAATTCGATGACCGTGTTTCCATAAAAACCATATTTTTTTGAACGGTGAAATAGCTTTTTGAATGCAACTCTGTCAACTCAAATGATTTATATAAGATCAACCAATTTGATTTCTGGGCCACTTCGTACCTTGTTAGTGACATTTAATATGAGATGCTACGATGTGAAAATCACTATAAAAGACGCTTTCATAGTGATTTCCACTGTGGCAAGGTACAAAGTGGCCAAGAAATCAAATTGATTGACTATACCTGGTCCATTCACTTGCGGCTGTGTCAAATGCACCTGCTCCTGATTCTGCCCTTGCACTTGCTGTAGATCGATCCCAACCTCCTTGCATATGGGGGCGCACAGGGCGCACAGTAGTTGCTCTAGGCAGCTCTGCTCCGTGGCGGCCCCCGGCGCCCCCCCTCCCGCCACGCCCCCTCCGCCCCCTCCGTCGTAAGCGGCGCCTTTGCGCATGGCCAGTTCTGTCAAAGGGCGCTACACTCAGATCTTTAATTCATCATCATCATCATCATCATCATCATTTCAGCCAAAAGACGTCCACTGCTGAACATAGGCCTCCCCCAAGGCTCGCCATTTAGACCGGTCCTGTGCCGTTCGTTTCCACCGGATTCCCGCGACCTTCACCAGGTCATCACTCCACCTTGTCGTCTTAGACCTTTAATTGGAGCTAGTAAACTGACAGATGTCAGCATGAATATTTCATATTTTAGACATTATTTCAAAAATATACATAAAAATACATGTAACCGGTGATGTAAGGGTTACTTTAATACATAAAAAGTACTGTCCTTTAACGATTATGGAATAATTACGTCCGATGTGCGCCCGAAAATGTAAGTTTACCAGCTCGATTTAAACATCTGAGTGTAGTAAGACGCTAGTTGCTCCAACACCTATGAAACCACTTTACATAGCTAGAAACTGAGATTTTCTATCAAATAGCTGTTCCTGTCCAATTCAACTTATAGGGATAAGTTCGCCTTTGTAATTCAATCTTTTGTGACATGTAAGTTTTTTATCCTGTTATTGTGTTTACATACATACATAATTTCAGATGTGCGAATTATTGTTCGATTATTAACTAATATATATGTATCATAAAGAGGTAATGTTCGTGAGTTTATAATTTTGTAAGTTTGTGTGTTGTAATGGTAATCCCCGGATTACTCTCTATCTCTGCTCCGTGGCGGCCCCCCTCCCGCCGTGCCCCTCCATCACATTGTCTCCATCTTCAAACCAACAATTTCTAAAAGTGGCACTAGAATTAAATTTCATGTATTCTGCCTACCCCTTTTTTGGGAATACAGGCGTGAGTTTATGTGTGTGTAATTGCCAATGTTGGAAAAAATAATACAGTGACTTCGGTAGGAAATCTTAGTTTTTCTTTGGTTTTGGTTTTGAAGTGTGAAAAACGAGCATATCTGCGTTGAAATTATAAACGCGTGTGATTCCACTACAGTTGTACTCGTAAGATTTCACAAACTTCGGTGACCGTTGTCAGTTGAAGTTTGTTTGTTTGGCACTATGGTAAAATGAAAAAACAAAAAGATATCAGATAAGAATAGTCAAGTATTCGTACAACGACAGAACAGATATCTCAGATACACAAAACTTGCTTATAAAACATAACCCAGGATTTGAATTCGATTGGTTTATCCAGATAGGTATTTATCAAACTTTTATAGCACATGCAATGGTGAATGAGGTTGCGGGAATTTCAGGTTAATGAATGCAAAACATATGACTGGATTTGCTGTGGATGTGGATTATGCTTGCCATAGACCTTATTCAATTTGCCATATAAAGATGCGTGTAACCAACGTCAAAAGAATGCGTTGCAATAACTACAGTGATTGTGTGCAACCGTTTGCAAAGCAAAAACCAAAAATAATAAAATAATATCTAAACAAAAATAGCTCGAAACGTGTCTTAAATTTGGATTCAACTAAACAAGAATTTATATTAGTTTTAGGTGTTGTTTACTAAACTTAGTCAATAAAATTTGCGTTTTACCTTCAAGTTAAATCGCTGTTTGGTCGAATCGATTTTTAGACATTGAAATAAAAAGAATAGTAATATTTTTGCGGCCACTTAAACTGAATTGTAGCGAACACCTATTCAAACCTAAAACATAACTAGTCTATACTTAGTTAATCGAAGGAAAAAATGACTACAAATGTGTTTCTAGAATCATCCAAATATCTTATTAATAAAATACTTACATAATGTTAACCACGGCAAGCAACTGAACGACAAGTAAGCAGCGTATTACTTGACACAATAAGCATGTTATAACAACGAAAGCTCAAAAATGGGCATTTTAAATAAAATCATTCATATAATTAGGTATAGAAAAACTTACACACTATACTTTCTTAAACTTATAGTAGGCTAACTTGATATGTATTAAATTTAATTTCATTAACACGATATTGTGTTACACAGTCATATATGTGCATTATACATAATTTAGTTAGGCAATTTTTTTTTCAAAGAACTCTGGCTCAAAGATTGCTTCCATATATATCCAATTCCTTGTTTGTATGTGCATGCATCAGTTAGGATAACCCAAGCGTAGTCGTTGATTTTGGCATGTTTATTATAATAGACCTTAAATTCTAGAAGACCTTTTTCATAAGAAATCCCAGAGCTGTTTACCATAAGAAGTTTCACGTAAACATTATTTTATAGAAAGGAACAAATGCTATACGTAGGGCATTATCGATAAAGTGCTATTGGTCTAATAAGTCTACATGAAAATATCTATCATATATAGGTAAAAACTTAAGTAAAGCCCCTCTTGTTGTAGCTTATGAATAGACAATAGAAATTCAAATTTTGTAACACATACAAAACAAATGCCTATTATAACAGTGAAAGTGGGGCTTTACTTAACCTTTCATCTATACGAAAGTGACAGATATATTTGAGTCATTCCCGCAGAAAATGTACCGATTTAAAAAATAGTCAAACCTATATTTAAAAAATGTATGGCGTACCTTTTCCCATGAGCGACAATTTTTATCATGATTGGTACAATTCGTACGAACCGTAAGGCCAGATTCTGTCAAACGAACGCAAGCAAAAAACGACTAAGCTCTGACTATAAAGTAGATTCTTGCTTGCATTCGTTAGACAGAATTTTGCCTTACAGTTTCGGACGTACTATAATTTAATTTAAAATCCAATTGAAGTATACTTAGATTACGTACCTTCCCTCATAGCGTAGTCCAGGATTTCTTTCAGCTCCTCCCAGCTCACTTCTCCATCGGAACCAGCGAGACGATTGAAAAACTCCCTTATAGGGTCTGTTGGTTCAGGGTTGGGGGCTATTTCTTTCACCTGAATATAATTGAGGGGTGTATTTTCGAGGGCTTACATATTTTCAATTCAGTGTGTCATAATATTATGTGACAGTCCAAATGAAAAGGGACCTTATGGCGGCAGGCACTTAGACCTTTATTGCCGTTGTTCGAATACATACATACATGAATCGGTGTGCAACGTTAGTGCCTGCCGCTATAAGGTTCCTTTTGATTTGGACGCTCACATATAACTAATAACATTAAAAGTATTCCTGAGGGCAAATGAGCGAATATACAGAATATCTCCGTTATTGTCATCTCATTAAATATTGTTAAGAGGTGATAACCAGAGCTAACTTTTGTTAAAAACGTAAACTAAATATCGGTTCAGTACTACCTTTGTGTATACAACCGTGAGCAGAAACGAGCTTTTCAAATCTAACACAAATACAGTAGTGAATTAAATCGAATTACTGTGGCTTGGCGGGAAATAAAATATGGATTTAACGCTGACAATTAATGTTATGATATGATTGAATATAATACTCACGGCCCTACATAATAATATAAATATGCTATTAGCAAGCAGAACGTCCAGTATACGATTATGACTTTAATGACAATAATTTTTTTTCTTACGTAAGCTAAGCTGTAAACAAATATGGCGTATCCATAAAGTTTGACAATTCGTAGGTATCGTAATCATTGAGTGAATGTGTGAATTTATTTAGTGAATGAAACATCAGCTTTAAATGAAAATGAATGCGTTTGTGTTTAAAATAATGTATATTACTTATTGTCATAACTTAAATTGGACGATTCTTCTTTCGGATTGTCGTGTTTTGTGAGCGATTGATGTTTGTTTACAGCTGCGCTCAAGTAAGAAAAAAATACCTAGAATCCGGATAAAACGACAGTCAATGGACTAGTGATATTACGTCGCACTAACAGGACGTCGCACAAAACGGACTGTTTTACTTTGAAAATGTTTGATATCAAATCTAATGTGTGGTGATTTCGAAGTCATTAAAAGCGGTAAAATGTTATAAGCGGAGTCGTTATAAGCGGATTATACGGTATTTATGACTGACTGTCCCTTGCCTTTCTTTATGTCACTTAGGACGTTATCTATTTTTTTTTATTTGGTTAAAAAACCGTCACTACAAAGGGTACCTATACTACCTATACTATCTTAATGTAATAATGGTTAAAATATGTGTGACCCACACAATTTCCTATATTATATGAGTTTATCATTCGGAGATATTCATAGCACCGTCAGTCTTAAGGATTATCGGTGTCTACAATAACAACATAAAAGCTTAAAAAAAGTGATTAAAACTATTTATGTGTAAGTAAGTAGAAGCAGTCTATTTCACATAAAACCTGTAAAATATATGATCGGTTTTTGGAATATATCATCAGTATCAAGTACAGACGCCTCTTTGATGGCGCTGTAAGGTAGATTTTAGCTTGAGTAGACGCATATGTTTCTGTACAAGTAAGTTACAAATATAATATGATAATAATTGTACACATACCCTGTCATCGACATCACCCATGCCGACGTCTTCGTCATTTTCACTGAAATAAAAAAGTTTTTGTAAACAACTTTTTCTTAACTAGTAATCTAGCATTTCATAGGATATTTATTAACAGTGGCTTTTCGATGAAGCAAAACATCGTGTAATAGCTACAAAGTCTATTTTACCCCCTGAGTTCGTTGGTAAGGTAGTTTGGTAACAAATAGTTACCAACAAAGTCCACCAGAGGCGCTGTTAGCGTGTTGCCATACAAATTGAGACTAGACGCAATCGTGTTCTTATTTGTTTCGTAAAAAAAATGCTAGTTACAAATGACAGTCACTTTTGTAAAACTCAGGTCAAATCTTGGGATAAGGTTGTCCAATGCGGACCCCGTGTATCTTTAGGATTAGGATACAACCGGGAAAACGCTACGAGTCAACTTTAAGCAGGCCCCAAATTAAAGTTCGTGACTTACAGTCAACATCGAAAATCATCTACACTTAATACAGTGACAAAATATGCGAACATGATTTTAATGACGAGGGCGTAAGAGCGTAAATATATTTTAGACGCTTTAGGAAAGTACATATATTTATGCCTTTCACTGTACGTTGAATGTACTAAAATGATACTTACGCCATGTTATTGGACTTCTCAGAGAAGACTCGCACCAAGAACTCTCCCTCCTCGTCAGGTTCGAAGGTTGAAGGGACGATGACGTAGGAGCCGGGAGGGAGCTTGAATCTGGAACAAGCGATATTGAACTTTGAGTGAAAATTGACTTTTAATTGACACTCTTTTGTAGAATAATTGATGATTATATCACCATTATTTAAGAAATATTGACTAATGGATGAGACGTCTAAATGAAGCTTTTTAAGAAAAATTGACAAGTGAATGACGCTCTTAAGAATATGGCTGCCATTGATTGATGAACTTATATTCTAGATTAACAGCTAAAATCGCGCTTTTTACATGTGATTGGCTGATTATGACATAAGAATGTTAGATGGGCTATCATCCATGATTAACGTCCGAATGACGTTTTTTAAGAATATCCCTAAATTAATAAGGTTTTTTTTAAGAACTATTACTGAAGCCATAATGTAATGAATATGTCTCACCTGGCGCTGACTTCTCGTAGATTGATGAAGGCCTGTGATCGGCCAACTGAAGCATTATACTTGAAGAAGTTGATATCCAGCGGTTTGGGAACATGGCCATAGTCCGGTAACCGATACAAAGCGAAGCCTATAGTCAGGCATTCGAGGCCTTGGTGACGTTGGGAACGGCGATTCTTCTGCATCAGAGCTACGATGATCTGCGAAAAAATAAAACGTATAATACATACACACATATATACATAAACTCACGCCCGTATTCGACAACAGTTGCCATGCAGTTTGGCGAAGATTTAAATATGTTACTTTTTGTAACAACTTGTATACCATGGTACAATAAAGGATTATTTTTATTGTTAAATTATGTTTTGGGTCAATAAAAAAAGGAGGTAGGCAGAGCACATGATTTAATTCCAGTGCCACATTTATCAATTGTAAGTAAAACATATTATAAAGACAGGTAAATTATTTTAAGTAGGTATGACACTGACAGACTCTTATTCCATAGGATATTCAACTTTAACGCCAATGTAATAAAGTTTATATTACATACACACTGTCATAGAACAAGTTCGTCCGTCCGTATGTGACAGACGATTTAATCGGACATTATAAGCTCTGAAATTAAGAAATTTGACAGGAAGGTGTGTTTTATGAACCGCTCAACGTTCATCAACGTTATCAACGTTTGAGACTAGAGGAATTCCTAAGTAAAATAAAAAATATCGACACTGGTATGTTTTGAGGTTACAAATTATTGTACCGACGTAAAAAGAGGATCCTACAGAAGGAGGATTAGTATGGTAACCTGACTAGATAAGATGTATCAGACTGATACATCTCTATTTATTCAGGATTGTGACATCTCATCCTTAGTCGTGTTATATGTGGTGACAGTAATGGCATTCATCGATGACGTTTCGGTGCCGGTGAATATTACAGCATTATACGCGATGAAGGACAGGAGATATGTCAGTGCATCTCGCTCCCAGGTGTGTTATAGTCTATGCTTACATCTCTTTCAGTTTGCCGGCTCCATTCTTATACTTACTTCAGGTGTAAAGCCCGACCATATATATATATATATGACCATTGTCAAGAGAGCGCTATTATTCTCATATATGGCAACAGGTCAGTAATGTCAGTATAAATAAATAAATAAATATTAGAGGACAATCTTACACAAATCGAACTAGCCCCACAGTAAGCTCAAGAAGGCTTGTGTTATGGGTACTAGACGACGATATATTTAATAGATATAAATATTTAAATACATAGAAAACATCCAAGACTCAGAACAAATATTCATGCTTATCACACAAATATTTGCCCTGTATAGTCGGAATAATGACATTTTGACTCGTTTACCAGTCAGTTCTGACGTTAATTTAGAAATATTTACCAGTGAAATTTAGAAAAGTTTAATTTCCCGGGCATTTTTTCCCAGAATTTTATTGTATACATTGTTAATAATGTTCCGCTTTTGACAATGAATCGTTTTGGGTATTTTTTTATCAATTATTTTTTAATTCTAAACACTGAACCTAAACCACCACAGTTACTATGACAACAGTGACAACCTATGATTGAAATTATTGCACTGGCAACACCAATAATTAATTTTTAAGAAATTTCTTACACTGGTTAGGAATTAGTTTCAAATAAATTCCGCAACATGGCCAACGGTCGGGCTTTACCGGGATGGCAAACAAATGAGAGGTGTATGCAATCAATGTGAAAGATATATTGTATTGAGCCATATGTCCCACTGCTAGCCAAAGGTCTCCCCCTTCTTTTTCCATTCCTCATTCCTGAAATATATAATAGTTGCTAATACTCACAGTACACTTGTTCTCGTCATCGTCTTCATCAACGTCAGTGAGAGTGATGTTGTATTGGGGATTACGCCAGAAAGACTCCAGGTAGTTACGGCAACCACCGGCAGTTACGCCTGAAAACAAGGTAAATCAGCATTATAGGGGGCGATTTTGCAATCGCCAGACAAAATTATCGCTGTCACTTTCTAATTTCATATGAAAGAAAAAGACAGAGCTAACATTTATCTGATAGATACTTTTATCTGGGGATTGAAAACTCGACCCTAAGCCCTAAATGTGATAAAAATGTATATATGTAAATATGTTTCTAATTTTTTTCCGCGTGTAATGTATAAATTAAATTTCATAAAAAACATCGACAAAACAGAGCCGATGTATGCCAGCTAGAATAGCCGAACTCTGATATCCCGCTCTACCGCATTGCACGAGCTCTGTCGTCTAGTAATCTGTTAGGGTAGTAATCTTTTAGTATAGTGGTTTGCGTGTCAATGCCGTCACTTATTAACGTGTTTACCAACCCTAGTTGACCGATGCTATCAGTGTTCAGTAGTGTCAACCATGTTTCGGTGAATTAACACCCCGGAGGTGCGCGAGAGCCGTGCCGCCCAAGTGGCAAGAGGAACAGATCTGACTATACTAAGTTTGTTATGTTTATTGCTTACCTCTAACCCATTCCCCCTCGAACACAGACATCTCCCATTTCTTGGTACATCCCTCAGGGCACTCCTCAGGATCCAACGAGTCTGGGTTCAAATTGCAGATCTCCACTCTGCAAACGAATAGAAAAGATATTACACGTTACGTAAAATCAGGTTTAGCTATCAGATTTATTCCGTTAATAATAAAACGAGAAACTGTATCATATAGATAGAAGTAGCCAAAGATATCGCAACACATCTTTATTACTGTAGGAGTAAGGACACATACAAAGAAAAAGAGAATTGTAAAGAAATAAAGACCAAATGTGGAACACCGGGAACGCATGCGACTATACATCGATCGATCAATGGAGATCGAAACTTCTACATACCACCAGAGAGGGCAGAGATGTACAGTCGAGGGCATAAATATGTATACATTTTTGGACCTTATTTCAATGGAATAAGTGAAAATATGTACATATACATGGTCCCTTGACTGTACTAAGTTGTGTTTTCATACATTTGACAGCTTGATTGCCACTTGTAAACTTTGACGTGTAATGTATTTGTGCATTATAAATACTAGAAATAAGCATGAGTATGAAAACATTTTTTTAAAAAGTCATGTTAAGTAAGTAGGTCGTTTTTCAGATATTTAGCGATGTGACAGACAGACAAAGTGAAACCATAAAGATTCCTTTTTTACCATTTTGGTACATAACCCTAAAAACATGTCTCTGCTGAAGGCTCACTCATAACATTAGATCAGAAGTCTGGTGAGACTAGTGTAACTTAGCAATGGCTAAGTTACCGAGTTTTTTCGAAACAAAACCATGGCAACGCGAGCAGTGCCTTTGATGGCCTTTGGTGGTAACTATTTTTCTCCATACAAATTGCGACTAAAGGACAGCGAGGGCAATCTAGACTGCGGGAAATAAAAAGTAATTGAAAATATCTTCTGATCATTTACTGAAGTGCTATCTACACCCGGAAACAAAATAGTGGAAAAGCGCCTTCACAATTTCACTAAGATGGCACTTTAGTAAATGATGTACTTAAACACGGAAAATATTTCCATTAGTTTTAATTTTCCGCAATCTAGATTGCCCCGCTGCACCTTAAACGTGTTCGTTTAAGTTTTGTTTCGAAAAAACTTATACTAGAGGCACAGGTAACAATTAATCGCAAGAATAGTAATTGAGAGTACCTTGAGAAATGTGTGCAAAAGTCCTTAAACGACATCCAGAATTCGCCGTCGTCGTCGAATGTCAAGCCGAGTTCTTGCTTCTCCGACTCGGGGATGTACCGCCATTCGGGAGACCTGCCGAATAAGACGAAGCGTGTTTAGATTATGTCATTATTTTGGAGATTTTAATAGAACAAAATATTACAAAGACAGTTTCCTAGTGTGGTGATGAGGCTGAATGTTTTAATTATGACCATAACATTACGTACACAATTATATCACGTGTTGAGACGTATTTTTTCGTCATAACGTACGTTCGTCGACGTGGTTTCGTCGTTGACATGTAAAAATGCTCTTCTGGCCCCTTTGCAGAATAACCCCCCCTTCCCCCTTATTCATAATTGTTCATCTAACTTATTTTAGTTAAATTGCCGCTTAATTTCGTTTGTCAAAAAAATCCAAATTTGTATTTGTATTTTTTGTATTTAAATTCGTTTGTCCTTATTTGCCACTTGGACATTTATTTTTGTGGGAAAGGGACAAATCACATTTTAGTTAGCAGAGGTTTGTTAAGTTTTATGAATGGGTAAATATTTAATATTGATTTTGATTTTATTCTGTGCCCAATTACTCACTTGTCACTCCACGGTCCATTCCATTCGGCTTCATTGCCCCAAGGATTGCGCATCCTCAACAAGGGGATCTTGCCCTGGCGGCCCGGAGTCTCGATGTCCACGTATTTCACACGCGTGATCGAGTACGCATGACCCCGGATGAGGCCCTGGGGCGTCTCGGCCTCGAGGATATGGGGGTCCGGCTGTGGAATAAGAATGTTTTGATAAAAGGGCCTCGTTGGTGATAACATGAAGGATATATGCGTCGCGACATAAAGAGTCATAATTGGGAACCTTACGTTTTTTGGAGTGGTCTATATTATATGTTTTATTGATAGTAGGGTCAATCAACTTTTTCTTGTTGTTATTCTGTCCCGTCAGCGAGGAGACAACAGTAACCGAGTTTCTTACAAAAATGTTTATAATATGGACTTCAAGCATGGTCAAGAGATGACCCATGTCCGAATGGATTTATATTCATCGCTAAAACTCATGTTTGGTAGGTTTAAACCCTATAAAATCACAGTTTTAAAGAGTGACTCAGGAGACGTAACCATGGTAACGAGCAACAAAGAATAGTTGATTCACCAAGTAGAGTTATTATACAGTTCAAAACTGTTGCCGGTTTTTTAATATAAAGTATCGTTTTTAACAAAAAAATAAACATCAACTTGACAGCTGACAGACGTCAAATGTGGCAGTATGTTCGTTCGGACGTCAAATGTGGCAGTAGTAGTGTTCGTAGGTATAACTGACACATTCTTCACTCACCTCAATACTACAACCCATTAGCGAGTTCCGCTCATAAGCTTTGATAAGGATGGTGTAGAAGTCAGGTGGGAGTTCGGTCATGTCATACATTTCCGTGACACCGCCGGTAAAGTCTTCCATGGCCTCGCAGGTGGAACCGCCCTTTAGGGCTTCGTAAGAGCCGTGTAATCTAGAAACATAAATAGACAAGTTCAGTTTCCATACATTTTATAATCTAAAAGTGACTTGTAGGTTATAAAATGTATGTCAATGACAGGTGTCAGGATTGAATTCTTATTTGCTGGGGCCTATAACGTTCTGTAAGTGTAAACAGGTCTGATTTTACCAGGAAGCTGTCGAGCCGTACGGAATTACAGCCATAAAACACATGAAAGAGTGTTGGTTTACCAATGTTTCCCCGTATCTTTGATTTTCGCGTTCATATTTCTCTGATGCCGTGTGTGTCAGAGAAATGTGAACGCAACCATATGAAACCGATACCGTTCTGATGCGTCACAACAGAACACGATAGGCAAATGTGAATGCGGCTTTACACATGTGCCTTTTTTTAAAACTTGGCTGTGGACCGATAGGAGTGCGCGGTTGGAGAATAGCCTGGGGAAAATCCAGGGGAAAATCTCCGACACGACCACGCGAGTGGTTTGGAACACTGGAATACTCTAGAGTTTGCGCTCCAGTGAGATTGGTTCAGCGGTTTCAACCGAAACTGAGGTGTGAGTGGAATCGAGCCACTGGGAGTTTTGTCGCTGGTTCACTAAACCTAACCTAACTCAGAAGAGTCCGGCATGAAACTCAGGCCCGATGTGGGTCAGACTGACTCTACCTGGTGTGCGGCGGTACTAGGACGAATAGGGACTATATGTGTCTATGTTGTCGCGATCGCGCGGTGTACGTCCCCGGAAAGACATTTTAGCTGACAGCGGTTTGTTAAGTTTTATAATATGAATAAGGGGGGTAATTGTATTGACAGAGAGTGAGTTATGCGACAGAGTTCTCACTTTTCCTACCCAACATCAGGATTGTTAAACTGTTTATCATTCCGTACAATCTGTCTCAATCTGTACCAATACTATCAAAATGTGTATATATATCACCAGAGGAACAATCTTTTACACAAATCGAACTAGTCCCATAGTAAGCTCAATAAGGCGTATTCGGGTACTAGACGATGAATATCAAGACATTTAAGGTCCCTTTTCCAGGGAATGACAGATATCCGCATACTCACTTGGCATAAGCCTTTTCCAGCAAAGCGCTCCAGAACTCATTGGTCTCCGAAGAGTGGAGGAACACGAGTTTGCCGCGGTAGGTAGGCAGGCGGTCGTCAATCACCACGTCTACCCAGCGCCCGTACTGCCAGAATCTAGAGATACACTTTATTAGTATGATGATAAGGATACTTTTAAAGCATACATCTCGAGCCAACACCCGTACTGTCAGAACCTGGAGTAATACACTTTATTAGCATGATAATGAGGTAATTTTTAGAGCATACATGTCTAGCCAGCGCCCGTACTGCCAGAACCTGGAGTAATACACTTTAATAGTATGCCAATAAGGTTACTTTTAGAACATACACCTGTAAATCGTCAAGGCTTGGTCACTGCGCGTGCGAAAATACACATTATTAGTATGACATTAAGGTTGCTTTTACAATATATATCTAAATCGTTAAGAATTGGTCATGGCGCGTGCGAAAAAAAGGTGAGTGTCCCGATATCTCTCTTATCGGCCTAGGTAGGTATCTCTGATAACATTGAGGCCGATTTGCGTTAACTTCAACCTTGTAAGTTGCAGGAAGCGGCGCAAGATAGTGATCAAGCGAAGGGCTCTCGCTTCGGAGGCTAAGTCCCTTTTTGGATCACGCTAAAATAGTTGGATTTTCAGATTTATATGATACTTCTCTTATTGGAAAGGGTGACAGTCATGTGACCAAGATTTGACCATGACATTTAAGACATTATTGTAGGCACAAGTATAGCGATTTGGGTATATACAATATTTATGTGCAAAATGCTTATTAAAAGAGACCTCTAATTACTATGGTTTATGAATACTGACCGGAAATGGAAAACGCCAGCATACTCTTCTTCGAAGCTCTGGTCGTCAGGTACAACTTGGAAGAACAACCTAGAAATGAAAACAAAACACTTGTAGGTAATAATGAAATATTAACATTATTATATAGTTTTATATTAGCGTATATATTACCTACCGACTTCCTCTAGTGACGACGGATTTGTCTCATAATGATTATTAATTAGCCAAACAAATTCAATAACACACCCAATTTAGTCATATATACGAATTCCGACGCCTGCAGCTTTCCATTTGTGTTCATCTTTACAAATCCTAAAATGAATGATAATCTCAATAGCAATCAAATTTGCAGATTTTTGGCATAATAATGCAAAAGTTTAGTGCTGGACGGAACATTTGACAAATAACTGTGGGTTGCCGATATCGCAACAAGCTTACTTTATATATAGACTGAGATTGGCAACCACGGCCAGCAACTCACAGTCTCCCAACTCTTCCTGCTGAACGTAACCTATGTCAAATAACTGTGGGTTGCCGCATATATTGTAACAAGATTACTTTCTGTATAGAGTGAGATTGGCGACCACGGCCAGCAACTCACAGTCTCCTAACTCTTTCTGCTGAACGTAACCTTTGTCAAATAACTGTATCAAATAATCTCATATTATGCCCTAACATTCTTACTTTCTGTATAGAGTGAGATTGGCGACTGCAGCCAGCAACCAACAGTCTCCCAACTCGCCCTGCTGGACGTCGAAGCGGCTGTAACCTTCGACGAATAGTTGCGGATCGTCGCATATTTCCTGCAATCAACATATTAGATTATGTCATGGAGCCAGAGAAGAGGAGTTCAAGACCTATATTTAATCTATAGCTAACATTATAATTCACTTGAAAAATTAAAACTGATATCGTGTGCGCAGTAGCATGATACCTATACATATATGAAACAGTAAATTGCGGAAAAAAGTTTATTCGATAATGAAGTCAATATGTTATTAATAAAATTATCCTTCCAACATTAGGAAAAAAACAAAAGTACAGTAATTAATTTACTAAAATCGAATCCAATTTTAGGGCCCTTGGGTTGATCTAGTTTCCTAGTAGACTGTAGTCTGAATCGGTTTTCGAGCTATGTTATAAACTTATGTTATAAATTATAAAACTGTGAATATAACTTAGTATAGTTCGAACTAATGTAGGTGAGAACGGTTTTTGGCATATCGATACATGACTATAGTTAAGATTATCTTAGTTGGTAAACAAAGTAATCCGCACAAAAAGCATCTTAATTTTGCACACGAGAAGATTCAAAATTCCAATTTCATAAAATAATATCGTTTGCCCGCGACTTCGTCTGCGTAAAGCTCGTTCATCGCGACAAAATTTAATTGCTATTTTTTATATCAGGCGCTTTTACCTAGTAATCGCCCTTCCATACAAAACTTCCACTCCCTTAAGGGATGGTTTCCGGGATAAAAAGTAGGTATCGTATCTCCTTCCCCGGGACTCAAACTATCGCCATACCAAATTTCATCTAAATCGGTTCAGCGGTTTAAGCGTGAAGACAGACAGACACACTTTCGCATTTACATTGGCCAGTACAAAAAAGTCTCAGCTAAGTATATGTGGTGACAAGGGCTGTTACAAAAGACCTTGTGAAATAGACTTTCATTTAATTTACGCCGAAGCCAAGTTAAAGAACTGCCATCAGTTGTATATATAATTCCTTGGTAAATGTATATTAGTTACGATTATATGTATTATTCTTTCGAAATCGTTTAACTTTTATGAATTATTTTCTCATTGCACCCACATTTGCTAGTTTCTGTTTGGTCCCAAGGTCGACTGGTAGAGAATGCCTCATGGCATTAAGTCCGCCCTTTGTACGTATATTCTTTTTGTGCAATAAAGTTTAAATAAAATAAAATAAATCAGTGGCTGGATAGGTACATAGGGATTCAACGCGGCGACTTGCTTGTGAGATGTGGCCAAGACAAAAGATGTGAAATATGACTTACACTAGGTCGGAGCCAAGTAATCGGACGGTCCAAGCGCTCCTTATAGTACAGACTGCGGTCCGTAGCGGGGAATTCCGGGTCTTCAAACAATCTGCCGTCTGAAAGGCAGCGGGAGCGTATCTCCTTGAAGTCTTGGTAGGTCGCTGGTCCGAAGGAAGACGGTCGGGTTTCGCCGAGCTGGAAAAAAAGAGTTTTTTTTAGAGTCTCAATCATCAAGTCATCATTAGTCTATCTTTGTACACTACTGGACATATGCCTCTCCAAGTACATGCCACTGGACACGACCAGCGGCTAATCTCATCCAGCTCTTGTCAGCAACCCAGCGTATATCAGCACTCCACCTCGTTTGAGGGCGTCTTATCTATACATATAATAAAGCTGAAGAGGGTCGAAATTCTGTACATGAAAGATATTCGAAAAAAAGTTGGCTGCGGATACTTAGAATCGATAACAGAACACAAATTGAACGCGAATCACGTGAAAACGGCTTAATGGATTTTGATGCAAACTTTACTAATCTGTCGAGAAAAATCAAAAAATACTTAGGGGCTAGAAAAAGCAAAATTCCCCCAAACCATAGTCGGTCCGCATCAACAGTCACTTGAAATTCGCCTACCTATAATTATATCTTTAGGGGTCATCTAGAACGTTATTAGGTCCCTACAACCATAATATCTGTTTGAAATGAGAGACCTAATTATGTTGGACAGTCAGTCACTATCAACATTCACAAACCTACCTTACGTAATTTGAAATCCGCCTACCTATATTTGATATTGTCTTATGGGTCACCAAGAAGGTTGTTAGAGTCGTCGAGTTCGATAACGTTAATGAAGTCACAATACTATTGAATTTAAACATGGAATACATGATGTTATCCCAAAAATTATCTCGCAACGGTATGAAAAGCGGAGTAGAAGTTCATATGGATGTTCGCGCGAACGAAGTCGTGGGTAAAAGTGCATTATAAATGCGAAATAAACTCTGTCTGTTACCTCTTCACGAATAAACCGCTTATACGGATTTAGATGAAACTTGGCATGGCGATGGTTTGTATCCCGAGCAAGGATATAGGATAGTTTTTGTCCCGGAAAACATCAACTATAACGATATAAACGACTTCCACCCGAACGAGCGGACAAAAGCTAGTACTAAATACGTTTACGGATCCGCCAAAGGGTTAGCGGTTGTTGGGCTAAACTTGCTAATTCGGAGGTTAAGACTTAAGAGTAGGTTAGTACATTTATTCGGCGAAAGCGCCTTTCGATTTGTATCAATTAGTATGTGATGACCTGATGACAGACAGGGCGTAACTTACTAAAGGAGTCCAGTGTCCACTTGCTACTTATTATCAAGTACTGGCGTAGGATTTAGTTAGAAGCAACTGTCATCTGTACTTCAACCCAAATGCGGAACTAAACCCTGTTGGGATTAGGCTCATATTTCTAATAATTGCATATTTGCTAGGTTAGAAAAACGAATGCTTTATTTTGACAATAGAAAGTATGCGATTGATTGATTGGCTATTTCTATAAACCCTTAAATAACTCGCTCAAGATTCGCTCAGGATTCAATATCCCGCCCTCCACGTAAATATATCATTTTGCTCTCTTGAGACATAATCTACTATTGTAGCAATCAATTCTTAACGTTTAAACTAACTTCAGCACTAATATGCCCATACAAAGGTTATTCTCGGTGTAACTTTTTTTTGCAAATCTTTATAACAATACAAAACTCTTTATTGCACAACCTCAACAAAGAAGCACAATACAGTACAAAATAAGTACTAAATATAAAAAAGTGGAGAATCTCGCACAAATCGACCTAGTCCCATGTCCCTAACTAAGCAAAGCTTGTACTATAGGTACTAAGCGACGATACACATATATACATAGATAAATATATACTTAAATACATGAAAATCCAAGTTCAGGAACAAATATCTCAGAAATAAAGTTCCTGACCAGGATCCGAACGCGGTACCTTCAGCTTTATAGGCAGGGTCACTACCAACTAGACTAAAGAGCTTAGGATAACATGAATAAAGGTACTAAACATTTCCGAAAAGATGGATTCGGTATAACGCCTACGAGTAGGGTAACTGGACTTGGTCCTGTCAACCTGACCACTTTATTTATGATATTTCTCAATTTTATGCGAGGTACTAATTATTTGATGTTAGGTACATACCAAATAGTACAGTAAAAGCCCTAAATCATGGAGTTACTCTCGCTATAAAAATCTACCAATCCTGGCGCTCACAATTAATTGACGTTGAAATGTGACACTGGGTATTTTATAAACGAAATTACTTATTTCATGAGTAGGAATAAATATGAATAATATATGCCATAATAATGTTATCAATTTATAATGGAAATGTATAGCCATTGTTTGAGTTTGTTTTGTTACAGACGGATAATAATAATAGACCTATAAACATTTCTTTATGCATCATAACTTAAGAGATTAAACAAAGCGTTCACATAGACAACCAACGCGGGACTTTTATTTTAGCGATAATTAAATTGAAAAAAAAAATCTGAATTAAATTCTGAAATGAGTGCTTTAAAAAACACCCTTCACTCTTCTGAGGTAGTCCTCAGAAGAATCATAAATTATACAAAAACATACGCTATATTTATGAAGAACTGTATGAAAAAATTGAACCCAGAAAGTGTTCAAGTGGATGATGGTAAAGCTGTTAAACAGGGTTAAATTTTTAAGCCCTTTCTCTTTCTTCTATACATAATTTGTCAACCAGATTAGCCCAGTGGGTAGTGAACTAGTGACCCTGGCTATACAGCTGACGGTTTTAGGTCCTCATTCCATTTTTGTGTTCTGAATGTTGTAATGAACAAATTGTGTAAAATTAACGTACAAAAAAAATGGGTAAATACTTATTATTCTAAGCCCATAGAAGTATGCGTCCTCGATGCTAAGGTTTTTAGTTTTTAGGGCTTGTAGAGTCAGATCTTGTTACATTAGAACTTATAACGTCCGACGACGATTTTTCCTACTTGGTTGGATTATACGAATTAACAAACACATTTAAGTACATTTTTAACAGAACATTTTTAAGTACATTTATTAAAGTGATGATGCGTTACTTTTAAATACCAAATGGTTATACATACGAACCCAAAACAACTGTTCCCCTGTAGGCATACCCATCTTACTTCCCTTATAAAAAGGGGGTAGCCGCAACTTGTTGTCTTGATGAGCTTCTACCGACGACCACTTCTTCTCAACACGCTTCTTCTCAGGTTCTTTGGTAAGGACAACTTTAGGCGACCCTAGAGCAGCCTTCTCAAAGACCATAGCTTTGTTTCTCGTGACATTGCTGTTTTCGACAACATTCGAAGTTGTTTTGCTAACTTCAGCTTCTTGTACTTCCTTCTGGACAACTTTTGTCGCCCAAAAAGGTTTGTAACTAGTTAGTTTCCGCACACTAGGTTGCTGGTAAGCAAAATCCGAGACTTTCACTTTTTTCTCGAACAGTCTGGAGAAGAATCCATTGCTTTTTTCAGATTTTTCTTTTTTTAGTCTCCCGAAAATTCTTCCGGACTTTGGCGATTTAATGGATACAGTCTTGTCCTTCCAGATACTAGCCGCAGTGGAAACACTGGCATTGACGTAGAAAGTCTTGAGAAGACCGACATCTTTCTTGTCTAATTTCACAAATTCTAACTCTTCTACTGCACTCATTTTTGCGTCAATATCTTTGTAAATGTTAGAAACAACTGCTTTTGTTAATAATGTGGGAAATCATTAGGCAAAATATTGGTCAAGGGCCGATGATTAACGCAAATCCATTAACGGATGTTTATTTAATGGTTGATAACGTTATTTTAAACTTTTTTTGCTAAATAGGTGTAAAACGTTTTAAAAAGCATGTAATCACAGAAATAAAAAATAAAAATATCATGCCTGTCCTTGGCCCGAGTCAATCACGGTATCGATTTTCTTTGTATATTAATAGAGGTTATTCTAATTAAGTACAGAAACTTTACAGTCTTTCTTCACTATACACTAAAACAGAAAACTAATGTAAAATTTCACTTGGCACACGAAATTAACGAAGATATATGTATGGTACCATACTAGCTGACCATTCAGTGGTAACTGAAGTTATTGACTGTGTGTTAAGTTGATAAGTCGCTATTAAATGTAATGGCAGCATGTACACTACAGACATTTATGTATGTGTTACGGAAACCCATGGGGATAACGATAAGGGCGGTGGTGTAGAGGAAGCTCGCGAATATTATGCAATGTTTATTATTAATTTATTCTAAAGCATTTAATGAATATATATTTTTTTACCATTTGACGCGGTTAACCTTTGACCCTGTCTATGAAGTTAGAGATTTCGGGTTTTAAGCCTGGTAAATTTGTGTGTACAAGTTTGTATCACGGCCCGTTTAAGCGCATCTAAGGATGGTGATACAGGGATCTGATCTGAGTAGCTTGATTAGTGCAGTACTGTTTCTTGTACTTGTTTACTTTCAACGGGACTAAATTTCAGATGAGACAGAGACGTGGTATGTCGGACGGAATTATGAACAATCTCTATAGAACAACTGACTTACGCTTTTCATCATGAGAGCGAGTTTTGCTTTCCAGTTATCATGTAGCCATCAGGCAAGGGAAAAATGCAAACACTCCCCCATCTATGTCATACTCTATTTCTCCAGAGGACATGCATCGCCCGTGCTCCTGGTCACATAAAATCGATGACACATTTAAATTTAACAGGCTCGTCAACCTCGTTGGAACGACATAAGGTCTACTATCAGCGTAGCGTGCTGCGTACTTTGCTGTTATCATCATCATCATTTTCAGCCTTTAATAGCCCAATGCTCAGCACAGGCGTGCCTCTGGCACGCGACTCATCCCGATTCGTTGCTGGTCTCTAGTCGCATCCAGGTGCTACTTCGCTATAGTCAACAGAAGCTAACGTTTTATGTTAAAGCTTACACTGGACTGTTCTAGACACCGCAGGGCGGATAGAACGTCCCCATTAAACATCGATGTTATATTTAACACCCGCAGCGTAAACACTACAAGCTTTTAAGTTAATTCGACTAGAAAGCTCTATGGTTTTAAGTTATTTATTTACCAGGCTGTGATGGAGTATATACGTTGTGCAGGACAAGGTATGTAAGAAATTTACAATGAGTTTAAAAGGGCTTATCCAGAAATGACGCGAGGTTTGAGGTTCGAGGCGACCCTCCCCACGAAACCTGAAGTGTATTTTTTTCAGTATTTAAATTTTGAACTCAAATGGTATTGTGTTAGTTGATATTGTGTTTATTTTCGTACATGTGTTATACAAACACTCCGAAATTTCAAAAAATGTAAATAGTCTCGCTATTTTTGACTTGCGAAATGATGATTTATAACTTCCTCATGAGTAGATATGATTTATCGGGTTTGTAGGTACAGGTAAAAATACACGTGAGGTCATACTAGTAATGTAATTTATATGTTGGAGCCACGAAAATGCAACATCAACCTTAACTCCTAGATAAGTAACACAGTCTACTTTTTCTATTACTTTTATTAGACTATTATGAAAGCATGCAAAGTTATGAGTATACATGAGTGGAGGTTCTTCAGCTATGGATAGATAATGTGATTATCATGTGACCATTTTACCACACTGTCAATAATCTGTTGAATCAATCTACAGATCTCAGTAAGATTGGTTCCGGCGAGTAGAGTGCACAGATCGTCAGCAAACACGTGTGCCGAATAATGACGCAGTACACCACAAAGGTTGTTAACGTGCATAAGGTATCACACAGGTCCGCACACAGACCCTTGGGGAACCCCGCACTATAGTAACTTTATCATTCACGAGAATCATGAGTAATAGAAGGTATAGACCTAAAGACCATAGTTAGTTATACAAGGATGCGTTTAGTTTCTATTTACATTGATAAATGATAACTTATCAATCACATAACTTTTCGCGCAAACCGATAAAGGTTTTGGCATTCTCAATACCATAACGATAAACCTAATATTAGTGCATAATATTAGCTCAAGTGGCTGCAATGAAATAAATATTTTAAGTGGGTCTTAAACTAATGGTTAGATAAGATAATGTTTTAAAAATAACCAGTTTCATGTAGTAGTCGTCTCATAAATTACACTAAATAAATGTCACTTGTGTTTAATTGCATTATTTTTTTAAATAATATGTTATTATAAGTTCGCAAGCGATTAAAAAGTATTAGTATTACATTAGTATTCTGAATGCGTGGGACTTTTTATATAAATTTATAAATATTTAAATAGCCATCATATCTCCCGCCACTAAAGGGAATTACACCATACATCATATGTTAAAAGCCGCATAACATGCCAAAGATATTGACATAACTAAAGCCTCCTTCTGCCGTAGTCTGGTAGTTTGGTAAATATATTCAATACGCTCACTTTTCCCTGAAATATCGGATGCCGAGCTGAGGTCATTTCCCGGCTCTCGTCTAGACTATTATAACATTGTCTAGACGAAATTGGGGGAGCATTATACTGCATAGGTGTGGAGAAATGAACTTTGTTATTAAATTCAAATTGCGCTTTATTAATACAATAGCACATTAGCGACATTACATAGGTATACCTAGAGCGGTAAGATGAATAAAGTATCAGAAATAGAGTTTTTGTCAACTAGCATATTTGAAAACCACCGCTAACTTGAAAAATCAATTTAGGAACGACAACTGGCATTGTCAGGTGACAATAAAAAAAATAGGGGATGTTCAAACAAAACGTTTAACTTTTTGTAAATGAGCGTCACTATTGTCAGTTGAATCCACGGAAAACCTGACACAGTCGGTGCCGTTGAAACGAATCTATCACTTTTTATAAAGCCTTATAATTATCGGCGTCAATTTGTTAATCAATTGCATTAATGACGTCTTTTACAAAAAATGTGCCAATATTCTTCAATCCCGAAAATACAGAGTAAATATGGATTTAATTGTCAACGGCATCTTCAAAGACATACCGAATATTAATGTTAGTAGCGAATATAATTGTGTCAATGCCAAAGAAGCTCATCAGTGATAGACGCACATGCTAGTAAAAGTAAATATGTTGTTGAGACCAATTGTAATTGTGGGTTTGTTCGTGTACCTTTTTGCATTATACGATTGAATTACGCTACAGAAAATGAGACAACTGCGAAGCTAGAACGA
Source organism: Epiblema foenella (assembly GCA_963556455.1). Taxonomy (NCBI): domain Eukaryota; kingdom Metazoa; phylum Arthropoda; class Insecta; order Lepidoptera; family Tortricidae; genus Epiblema; species Epiblema foenella. Next base: position 20,654,541 of record OY747100.1, read on the forward strand.
CAGGAGAGAATCTATCCTCCTCTTTCTAATGAACAGAAAGAAAGAGATGAGAGACGCATGAATTGAGATTATGGCGCTGGGGAAACATTTTTATTCATCTCTTCCGATCCCACGCGTGACACTCGTGTATCAATTGTTCTAAGCGATCGTCAATATGAACGAGCGTGAAAAACATAAAACCATTGGCACGTGAAAAGAGATTTCTTTAACTTAGCATAGGTTGCCAGAACTGTCTATAATAGTTTGCTCAGTCGAAAATCTACCTTAAGTATTCGTTTATTTCAATCTAAGCACACTAGGCCATTCCGTAGAATACGTAGCAAATGGTGGTGTAGAAAATTGTATTTTTTTAAATTGTGTATATGGATACAACTGAGTAAATATCAAAAATGGTAGCACGAGATATTTCGGGACAACTTTTGTCAACTACAAAACCTCGAAACTTTGGGACTGTTTTCGGTTTCTCGCTTATAGAATATATATTCTATACGATGCATCCTAGCGTAGTTACTTATTAGCAAATTAAAGAACATGAAATTTTGCCTCTATTGAGCACCAAAATTTATTTTAGTAATTCGATCGTTTTTAAGTATCTGGGTTTGAATTCTGAATTTACCTAATTTGTTACGCCTCGATTGGTAGAATTTACAGATTAGAAAGTTATATCAGCATTATTAGCTTCCACATAGCTTTGCCCGCGACTTCGTCCACATAAACTCCCACTCCCTATTTCATCCCTTCAAAGGATAATTTTCCGGATAAAAAGTGACTTATATGTTAATCCAAGGTATAAACTTGTTGTATACCAAGTTTCACCATAATCTGTGCAGCCGTTTTTGCGTGATTGAGTAACAAACATCCATAATACTTGCAGGATTGGGATTGGGTGGGTTGCAGGGTGGGTGGATTGGGTTTGATAGTATCCAATAGAAGTAAGATAACACAGAAATAGCTGAAAGGATTATGGTGAAACATATATTTTGGTATTGATTATGGTATACAATAAGTTTATAGCCTGGGTTAATATACAAGTCACTTATTATCCCGAAAATCATCCCTCGAAGGGATGAAACAGGGAGTGGAAGTTTACGCGGACAGAGTCACGGGCAAAGCTAGTAGAATATAATAATGCTGATATTAACGCTCTAATCTGTATGTACATTATTACAATTGAGGCTTTATCAAAAACAATCAAATCAAAATTTAAACGCAGATGCCTATAAACCACTATATTGTAGTTTTGTCCAAGTTGGAGAAACTTTGTTTTTTGACGAAGGTTTTCTACTATATTACTTGACAGATTTACCCCCGTATTCATAAAACTTAACAAACCTCTGCTAACTAAAAAGTTCTTTGTCCCATTCTCACAAACGTCAATGTCAAAGTGACAGATAAGGACAAACGAACTTTAGCGGCCAGTTAACTAATATAGGTTTGACAGACGTTTATGAATAAGGGGGTTATTATATTTTGTACTCATTAGATACAGAAATTCATGTTTTTTAACTTGTCAGTAAGTTACTTTAAGCTAGAATGCATGATATATAATATAATAATGTAATAATAAATATATGAGCAAGGAATCGAAAAAAGTCAGAAAAATTTCGAGGCTTTGTAGCTGCCAAAAGTTGTCCCGAGATGCATCGTGCTACCATTTTTGATATTATTTACTCAGTTGCACCCATATACACAATATAGAAAATAAGATCTTCTACACCACCTTTTGCAACGTAGCCTTCGGCTTTAAGCGTCTAGGGACTGGCCTACACTGTCAGTGTCAGTTCCTGCAGAACTAAGTTACTATTTCTATTTAATTGTACAATTAGCGAATTTTGAAAATACAGGGTCCGCGTCGCCCATCTTTAGACTGACCTTAATTAAATTCCAAGAAGCTTAACCATTGTTTGCAAACATTAAATTACATGCGGACGTGAATTAATGTTGGCATCAGGCGCTATCAAACGTGCTTTAAAATACGAATTGATTACTCATAAAAGTAGGAAGGACCATTTCAAAGTGGTGATGTGGCGATTCCAATAAAGTTAAATATAAATTTGATTTCATTTGTGAAGAAATTGAAATAGGTATCGTGCAGTTGCAAACTATCAGGCCAGCGTGAGTAGGGTCTAACGTCCAATCCATTTCGTCTTTAGAAATTTGGAGCCTGCATTGCGCCCAGTTTGACATGTCTATACACATTACATGAAATGAAATGAAATAATTTATTCTATCATTTAAATTGAAGAATAAATTATTTCATTTCATTAAGTAGTACATGCCAGCCATTTTTGAACTTGGGAGTAAATCATTTATATATATTTAATGGTTTGGATTTAATTTCGATAAGTTTAAAATATCAGTTAGCATTTTCATAATCCCTAATAGACAGGAGTCTATTAGGTACATAAAAATATCTCCTTAGAGTCGTCATCACACACATCGTCAGGGGTAGGCATAAAATCTTAACACGCTTATCGCCTTGACAATACGGTGGCGTTATGCGATGTTTGGGACACGCCTTGTTCGTTATTATACGTATAATGCCAAAAAGTCGTGCTCGGACAAAAACCATTAATCAAACAAGCCCGTAGCCTTGTGCCAAGGTGCCCTATGCAAAAACCAATATAGCTATATGTATTAATATAAATCATTTGTTTGTATTCGTCTATCGATTATTCTTCTAGATACTATTCTACGAAAAGCTGCGATCTCTATCGCGTGATCGCAGCTTTTCGTAGCGCTACGGAATTTCCTCTACATACGGTAAAACGCATGTTATCAGCTACGTGTCTACGAGCATAGAACTCCCCAGGGGAGCTCTTGTCCTGTGAAAGTGATCATGAATTCTAAAACAACTAAAAGCGTCAAACTTTAAATGATAAGAGTAGAAACAAACAATCATACCTACAAATAGTTCTTATTGGAATAGAATAAAGGTAATAAGGTCACTTTGAACTCTGAACCTCCGATTGAAAATATGTAGGCTTTGAAGTATCGATTGTTCAATTCCGGAATTCAACAATAGTTTTGCGGACGTCACATGTCAAGGCTTCGTTATTGTTTGTAATTGCGAATTAAATGTGCGAAAAATGCCGACATGAAGTGTTGTCATCATTATCGGAATTCTCAAGCGCCTGATGTTAATGTTGGATGCTTTGTAAACGCAATATATAGTACCTACTCTGTGGTAGCGTAATAAACACAGTAGTCTGTGGTTCAGTCTATACCAAAGACTACAATTATACAAACTGGTCCATACCAAACCGTTTCATAGAACACTTCATTCATCCCGAGCCGAGATCTCGGCCCGTCTTGTTCTTGTTTCGTACAATATACACTAATATGTAATATCTGAACCTAGTTTCCTTTTGTGCCCCAAACCCATCAGTTAACTGCTGAGCATAGGCCTCTTTTCGTGAACGCTACTCATCCCGGTCCCTTGCTAGTCTCATCTATGAGTGACGAGAGGTTGTCATAACAACTGAGCCACGAAACAAGCTGCAGGATTTTTGTTTGTATAGGTAATAATATATTTATATTTACGTCACCCTAAAGTGGCGATTATCGCCGGCTATGCGTGCGTAAAATCCAACTTCCCGGCCAGAGGAAGACGTAAAATTTTGTACCTTCCATGGACGGTAGTAAAAAAAGCCTCAGATTGCATATTTAGGCAAGTAATACACCATTGTAGTTTCGTACGGGAACTAGAGGGCAATGTGTTTACAAAATACAAACAGGCGAGACATGAAATAATGTTTAGTGTTTTATATGCTTTAGTAATTTATAGGCATGGTTTTCCTGTTTAGTTATTGACACTGACATTGTGTAAAGTGACATTGTGTTTAATGTTATAGAATTGTATTAAAAAAAAACAAATATTTAGATCAGCTTCATCTTTATGAAATATTTAGACAGAAATCTCACCTGAATCTACTGTAATTTCTAAATTGTTTGCATATAGTTGGCAAGGTGACAAAATCTATTTAGGAAGCCACTAATGATTCTCTGGTTTAAGAACTAGTTAAAACTATCGCGTGACTACTTCAAAGGATCTAAAATGTCCGAAGACGGATGCACGTGTATAGTAAGACTCAAAATATTACGCACATGCCAACAAAATGAAAAACAAGTTTGTACTTTTTAAATTACAACTCCTTTGAGGGGTCTGGGACTCTCATACCTGCCGGATGCATACGTAGCGAAAGGCCAAATTAGGCACTGACTGGAACCCACAGAATGGTTAGAGGTAGTGGCGGCGTAGGGTAGATTGGCACCCGGGGAGGTTTTGTATTGAGCAAACCCCCAACTTAAAATAGACAACAAATATTAAACATATATAGCCCACGCGCGATCCTCCTAATACCCGAGTGCACCTGAAAACCGAACCAACGCTGAGCAGGCAAGGCTACACGAGGCCGAAGTCCGACCTCCACATAGTACCGAAGTCCCAACGCGTCCCATCAGAGCGCGTTTGCTACGCGAGCCCGTAGGCCAAAAGACAAGCCCACGTGGACTGTCACTATCCCCGAGTGTATACAAGCGACCCTGAGGGCCGGAAGGCCCGAAGTGTCCTATCAGAGCGCGCTTCCTACGCGACCCCAAAGGCCCGAAGAGCGAGCCCACGCGGAATCTCACTATCCCCGAGTATCATACAAGTCATACAAGCGAAGCTAAGGGCCGAAGGCCCGAAGCGTCCCATCAGAGCGCGCTCCCTACGCGAGCCCGAGCCCGAGGGCCAAAGGGCCGAGGGGCGAGCCCCCGCTTTTCTCACTATCCCCGAGTCTCAAACAAGCGAACCTAAAGCTCAAGGGCCGAAACATCCCATCAGAGCACGCAGACTCTCACTATCCCCGAGTGCCTCACAAGCAACCCTGAGGGCCAATGGCGCGAAGCGTCCCATTAGAACGCGCTCTCTATAAAGGGGTGCAGAATCCTAGTGAAGCCATTCGCAAGGATCTGCCACAGCAGACTCAAAAGAGGTCGCGACGGAACAAGAAGGTGGAGGAGAAGAACTGGCTGGAAACACCGACTGGACTGAATCACTTGCTGCGTGCCGCTATTACACTGTCGACGGAGCTTTACGTGTCCCGGCTGCATTACATTACGAAAGCAGAGGAGGTCGTGGAGTAAGTGCGCTTGAAGACTGGATTCATCCTGAGGGGCGTAAGGTTGGAGTCTCGCCACAGACAATGTGATGACAATTCCAACAGAACATTTAGCGACCTTCACCAATGAAGAATTTTGGCCGAAAGGGGTCAAGTTCCGCCGTTTTCGCGGTCGGTTACCTGGCACCACGAAGTTGCGTAACACATCGCAGTTGTAGTGTGTTAATTTGTTAAGTTATTTTCTTTTATTGATGTGTATGGTTAGTCTGTAAGGTATATATATGTAAATGGGCCTTGTTGCCTGATGTAAAAAAATAATTAAATAAATATAGTCGTAATCGAAGGCCCGACCGACAAGTTCATGCGGACACTTACTCACCCCCCCCTTTTTCACATCAAGCAAGACGTTACGAGTGTAACGAACTCTAAATCTGTCTCCCGCTCTCCGCTTCCCATAGCAGATTTTTACCGTCGTTTGTCAGCCCTTGGTGCTTGGTTCCCATGGCAGATAATTTTACATTTATAATGCCGCCATTTTCGCGCGTTCGTCGTATACGATACGATATCATAGTTGCTAAGCCGTTAGATTCAAATTGATGCAATTGAGCGGAAGCCGACATAAAGGTCAGTTTATTTAGGATTATGACTGGGTTCCGAGAATTCTTCGCATGACATCAAGAACGGACTGTTGATATCTGGTTTTTTTCGAGTGATAATGATGCGGTATGTCAACTTCTTCCTGATATTTAATAAAAATATAAAATCGCTTTCAAAACAGGAACATCATAAAATCTTGAAAATAAAAATCTAACTCACACTAACTAAACTCAATCTAAAATAAAAGATCCCCAGATGTGTATTTATTAACAGTAGGTTGGCTAAACCGATCGTTAGTTTTTCCTGTTTTAACATTTGTTTTTTGTACGTAGGAAAAAAATGCTGGCCTAATAAAACACGACGCCACCGCTGACAACGGAAAACATCACAAGAAAATGTCTAATGGAAAAACCTTGCATCATATTGTCTTTGTTGGAGTTAATTAATTGCCTTAGCTACTTCAGTGAAGAATCGTGTGGGAAGCTACTCGTCCATAAATCTCAAAACATCGTATCTCACTATGAGACTCATATATAAAATTTCAAAGCTACTTTGCTATTAACTACAAAAGATTGTATTTCACTATGAGAGCGGTAGCAGTAATCGTAAAAAGGGAGTGAGTGGAGTGACGTCACGGTATAACCAATTTAGAAGCTGCTTGTTTGAGTACTTGTTCCGGCAGTTTTAATATGTTTGTTGCGACAGTATTTCTTATTTGGTTGAATTTTGGTTAACTTATTTCTGAATCATAGCAGGCTCCACCTGGGTATGAAAACCTAAGCAGATACAACATTTAACCTCATATAATGACTGGAATTTCTGTCCCTCTTCCCGCTTCAGTCGGGACTCTCCTTCAAAGCGCGTTAATCTACTAGCCAATAATAAATAATCTTACGTACGAAAGGCTTCCATTTTAAAGGGTAATTTAGCTTCTGGAAGCGTTAAAAAATGTTAAACATTAACGTTACATTTGAGCCAAGTTACAGAAAAACTCGATGAATTATACCAAGATAAATATTCCTCATGGAACACTCCGTCCATTGGTGAAAACCGTATGAAAATCCGTTCTGTATCTTTTGAGACATTAAAACTATTATATGAACTGAAACTATTAGATATGTAGTGAAGTGATGTAGTGTTATAAAATATCGTTTAAATAAGTAAAATTTTGGAATTGATCGCCGAACCTCGAATATGCTCTTTTTGTAAGTAAGGACAGGCCGGCCAGTTACTATCCTCATGCGTGTTTAAAACGTTATCAGCTTCATAAGGACGCCATCTAAAGGTGTGTCAGGGTTAACTTGAATAACGGGCGAGTTTGGAAATAAAAGACCTTAATTATAATAATTAAAATAATACTGAGGGCCGAAAGCGCACCGAAAACTAAATTCGTTCGTTTACCTCACTCTATGTTCTCTGCAAATGCGACAGAGGGAGATGCCCGTTCCGATTTCGATTCGCGATGCGATAGGCCTTCCGTTTGATAAAAATATATGATCTTTACCTTTGTAGGTATGTGTAAGATTTCCCCCTAATATTTATTATGTCTTATCGAAAGCTGCCTCAAAAGGCAGATCACCGAGTGAATAACCTGTGTGGGTGTGCCAAAACTAAGGTCGAAGACATTAAGTGCCGCCTTATTAAACATGTTTGATTGCATAAATAAATACCTACTCACATGAATTACATATTATTACACTCATCTTTGTATGACTATTGACCAGGTTGCTTTATTGGAAAAGATTTGCACCCGTAACCTCTAAGATGGTCGCATATAATGTAATAGAGTATTTATGTATTTCTGAAAAGATTTACGCGCAAAAGAACTAAATGCTTTATTCATCGCGCAAGAAGACAACTGCTGCATAATGATAACTAAGTTTTTCTATACAAGATGTAGTTGGTGTACTTTGAGAAGCCGCTGACCTGCTTAGTACCTACTTATTTACTTCATTCAAGTCAATCAAAACGTAAACTTTCGATAGGTATTCAAAAATACACATACCACTTTATAATTCTTGATGCTCGGCAAAAACCTCTTCTGTTCCACCTCTTTCTTCTGGAAGACCTCATTGATGATGTTCCCAAGAGCTTGCGCCCCGTATTGGAGCAAAGCCTGCCCGCCTTGGTTCAACAGCTGCTTTCCCGCGCCTTGCAAAAGCGCGCCAAAATCGCCGCCATTTTGACCCGCCATTGCGAGGTCTTTTATTGTACACACTTCACTATTTGCGTTTTGTTTTCGCTACGACATTTTTGCTGTACAAAGAGTTGAATTTATTTTGTAATTTTAGAAATTTCCAATTGTGCTTGTTTTTATAGAGTTATTTTATTACACAGTTACTTAAATGTGAGCACTATACTGCCGTGAGAAGCTGTATGGCTGTGAATTGTGATGTACATGATTATTACACTTTGGTATCAGTACCATGACATCATGAATGGACATGCTAATTGTGTGGATACCTTTAAATTTGTTAAAGGCCCATTTGTTCATGGTAAACAAGCATTGCTTCTTATTGATTGGTTGAATGTAGTGTTTGGGTGTAATATAATTGTTGAATTGATTGCTGTACATTGTTAAGGTGTGTTGCACCAAACTATCTGTTACTGTAAGAAATGGTATTCTTTTAAATGTAACTGTATGGAAAGTGAGGCAAGTTACTATCAAATGTCAATTTTTTATTACAATATATAATCTAAGTATTATAATATTGTATTGGGATGACCAATACCCGTATTGCCCGTGTGGTTGCCGGGTAAGAATTGCGCCACCCCATCTCTTCCCGTGGGTTTCGTAGGAGGCGAATAAGGGAAAATCGGAGGGTGGGCAGCAGCATCCTTCGATCATTACCACCATCAAACTGCGGTCGCCAACCCGCTTGCCAAGCGTGGCGACTATGGCAAATCCCCCCCAACGGAAAAATAAATCGGGGGAGGCCTATGTTCAGCAGTGGACGTCTTTCGGCTGAAATGATGATGATGATGACCAATACATGATGTCAACCATATTTGGTGTCTATGCTTGCATCTCTTTCACACATCTTTGTAAGTGTGTATTGCGGACGCCAGCCTTATCCTTACTTCATGGTTAGGAATAATAATTTTGCCTCACAAGAGATTACTAGAAAACTGTTAAAGGTAAACAGCAAAATTGAACAATTTTATATTCTATTTCTATGATGTGAAGGTTCAAAATTCATAAAACATCATTTTCGTGACTGAATACTACAGATAAGATAAAGTTGCATAACATGAGTCAGTTTCTAGTCATTACTGTCTATAAAGTGTCCATCATTAGTTTCTTATCTTGAAACCCAGTTTACAAGCCCTTGACAATATGATTAGTAATGTTAAACACAAACAAACAAATACACATTCTACAATCTGTGATACCAGGATTTTAGCATTAAGACCATCTGAAGCTACTGTGACCAATGTGTGAGCTGGTCACCAAGCGGCCTGTGTGGAGCGCAGACACTTGCTTGTTGCCAACTCTTTAAAAATAATTAGGTAATCCAATCCCATTAAAATATGTTCTCTTTTCTTGGAAGAACCCTAAACTGTAGCTCCAAGGGATAATTCCATTCCTTGGTTGGTGTTTCTTTGTAACATTTATTAATAAGTATTATATGAAATCCACATTTATAGAATCTGTGGGCCAAAAGGGGTAATATCCCTGCAGAAGTTTTGGACTACAAATTCTATGTGATCCTGGTGGCCAGAGTACTCTGATTTGACATTGGTTAGCCAAAGAAAGACAGTCAGTTGCCGAATTGCACACAGACTGGGATGCAGAACTGAAGACATACATTTTGAGAATTGCTAATAAGAACAAAAACTTAATTTGCATTAAGTATATAATTGTTTGTTTTTGTACAAAATATAAGCATTAATATATTTTCATTAGGTACAGTCACCATCAAATATATCTGTACACTTCAAGGTGCTCAAAAATATCTGAACATGCACTTTAACACCTTGACAATAGAGTCGTGTTCAGATATTTGTGAGCACCTCGTTCGCTCCGATATATCTGATGGCGACTGTACCATACCATTCCACCATAAAAGTTAATTAGTTTATGGTTCAGCATTAATAATAGTCAGGTGTGGCTGAATAAACAAAGTGCCCTAATTTAAAAAGTTAGCATGTCAAAATGTCATCCATAAAGTACAGTTAGTATGCTAGTTATGGAAAACATTAAAAACCAATTAGAATGTTATTTGCTAATGTGAATTAGATTATTAATGGATTAGGTTTAAGCATACATGAAATATATACCACAAACATGTCTTTCATAGCATCAATCATTCACTACAACAAATTAAAAAAAAAAACTTAGACACAGGTAGTGAGTTAGGTTATTCATTAATAAAGGTTGCCTTGAAAAAACTGATTGTAGTTATTTTCAAATGAATGACGGCAGATTAACCAATAACAGTTCATAAATAGATTAACAGCGTTGAGGCATGTTTGGGTGGAGCAAACGAGATGAAAACCATGAAAATAAGCCCATACGTTAAATGAGGTCAGTAGAACATTACACCGTTTGATACACTCAATTGCAACTGATATGCTGCATCTATGATTCCTGATCCTGATGTCCTAGATTAAGACAAGACTATATTACTCCTAGACCACATGATTAATTTAATCTTAAGAGTGAGATCATCACATCAATGTAAGAAATATATTGTGTCTTAACAAAAATAGAAGCGGAATGTTAGACACACTTTTCTCCAAAAACGCACATTCACACAAGCACAATAGGAAATTCTTTATAGTTTTATAACACGATTCAGCCAACAAACAATTTTGTATACGCAGAAATACCGCAGTTTTGTTTAAAACGACACAATCACAGCACGCACCGAGAAATCACCGTAGGAAATGACAGCAGGTTACCCGTTTATGTTGGGTAGCTTTGTAAAGTTGGTACGGCAAAGCTGTTAGATGACTAACAGAATTTGGTATCATTATAGAGTAAATTCTTGCCAGTACCAAGAATGACGTAACCCATGGGAGGCGAGTTAGCGAGCCATCAAACATGTTTATTTAAACTTCTGATTTTAATTAAACTAGTTCTACGAAATTAAAGCTATGATAGATCAATATGCTTGAGCTATATTAAAATAGTAATGTGCATAAGCATAAAATCTGAACCGACACGAAACCTACCAGTAACTTTGACCTTATGGCGGCTACTATAATTAGGTATAATAACACAAAATGACAACTCAGCATCCGCGCAAAACAGAGGGGCTACCGCGAACCGAAAACGAACGAAGTTTGAATATCTCCCTCTCTGTCGCACTTGCTAATTCGTGCGGCAGAGAGGGAGATATTCGAACTTCGTTCGTTTTCAGTTCGCGGTAGCCCCTCAGGTCTATACCAGTACATAGAGCTCTCTGACGATCACAGACTACTTAGGAGATACTACGCTGACGATTGATAATTGCAAGAAGGGTCGTATCAGTTTAGTATTATTATGAGTTCTAATTATAACTTTTATTCTTTCTATAAATAAGTAAGAAAGGAGATTCGAATTAATTTATTATTGTCATCTGAGGGGCTAAGATGATCGCTTATATGTCGGACATATAGCATTCGTCACTCGCACTTACATACTTGACAGTAAGTGACGTATGTTAAGTATAGACTAGGTACAGTCAACCTATAAAATATCTGTACGTAATTACGCATAGGTACTACTTGATAAATAAGGAGAACATGACAAGGGTGCAGCAAGCACGTACTGATGTTTTTGACACTTTGTTCACGTACGTGCTTTACTGTACGTTTTTTATTTCTTGATAAAACAGGTTTACAAAGATTAGAACAAGATATTTTTTTGGTAAAGGCAGTTTTTTCAATTAAAACGTTGTGTAGGTAGGTACCGACTTATCGAGGAATATGTTTTAAATTTCACTTCTAATTTTGTGAGTATTTTGATTTTGCGAAATCAGGGGCTAATCTTAAAGTGGTTTGTTTGTACGAAGGGGATTGGTCTGTAAACTTTGTGAACTACTAGGTTTTCTAAACTCTTTAGTTACAAAACGTTTCGTTAGTCATCTGTGAGCACATATCTATCGAGTATAATTTGAATTTAATTTATAGATAAGAATTTCTAAATTCGTAATAACTACCTTAACGGTAACGGAGGATTCCTGGAGCAGGTGTTGTGAATAAAAGTGCCAATATTATGTTCATTTCATTCTGCTGGGGCTTTAAACTAGAAAATGAAAATCTTCTAAGGGTAGAAATATTGTCAAATAAATAATTTCAGTTTTGTCTTTTCACATGGTCTATTATTAAACCAGTTGCCTCCCACAAATTAATAAGAACAGTGCTAAAAATATCTTATGTGCTCTCCCTTCAGTAAACACCGCACATTCCTAGCCCGTGATGCCACTGCCCTTTAGTCGTCGGAATAAACGAGAACTTAGATGTAAGTTACATAGAGGAAATTATTACATACTGAGATTAAGTTAACTAACCATAAATATAAGTTCGCATGCTTGCCTACTGCTAACCTTAAAATATATTAAATATACCTAATACATAATTGTTATAAAATGTCTTCAAAATGAAATTATGACAACAACAACAACTGAATGATTTCAAGTTATACCTAAACAGTTGACGGTCAAACTGTTTGTCTCCTCAAAAGGTAAAACGCGTAAGCGCCCGGAAATTAACCGTACTTAAGCCCTTTTTTGCGAACTCGCGTTTGGTGTTATGTTATTGCTCGCCCTGCCTTACCCAGAGCGCCGGTGGCTCCGTCGGCAAAGCAGAGCGATCCTTCAATTAACTTCTCTGTATTATGCAAAATAATGATAATTCAGTGATAATAATTCAATTTAATTCATAAAAGTATGCAATTTTTCATCAATGTTTTCTTATGACGTCGTCACGTAAAATTATCGTCCGTAAACCGTCTTTACAGACAACCACTTTTTTACTTAATACTAATTATACCGGGTATCATACAGCGATGAGCATACTGAAACTGTACATACCATTTAGGTTACCGCTTAGGTAAGATTATAACTAAAGTTGGGAACAAAATTCCTTTTCACGGATGAGAGGAGATATTGGACTGTTGGCCTCACGCCGGCTCACTCGGCTTGGCATTGGCACTTTAAATTTACAATACATATTTGCACACGTATGTATGGATTATTTTTCAAATTATGCTTGAAACATTGTCAAAACTAACGTTAGTAATAATTTTATTTGTTAGACAAGGGTGCAAAGTTGTATTTTAACCACGAGTGTGGAATTGAAACACGAGCTAGCGAATGGATTCTAGGGTTGAACTACGAGTTAAGGAATGGATTCTATGGTGAACCGCGAGCGAAGTGAGTGGTTCGAAAATAGAATCCTAAACGAAGCGAGTGGTTCAAAAATAGAAAACTTAGCGTAGCGAGTGTTGCAACACACGAGACGTAAATTAACTTTGCAGCCGTGTATAACACTAGAGCGAGGAAAAAAGATCCTTTTTTGGCTCGTCCTAACGTATTGGATTAACGTTGTATGCTAAATATAGTTGGATGCCTGGAGTCCGCTACCTAATCCCGGGATTTGGCGTAGGTACCAGTTTTTTTGAACACAGCACTATATAAAATTATTGTTGCTGAACTGTCTGGACTGGCCTTTAAAAAAGTTACAAATAGCACGTTCGGATTTCAAATATTCTTTGCACTCTTGTGGATAAGATGCAGTTTTGCTATCTATTTTTAAAGAATAAAAAAGGGCTTTCCGAGCTAGGGAGGTGAAAAAATACTTACCTATTTATAGACAGGAAACGATCGAAGATCATAGTTTCCGCCAAGTAAGAGTCAGAATTCCACTACGTCACAAGGTGACTCAGTTGCTGTTACCCGCAGTAGGTACGTCAGATTAATGTCTTGAATCATTGAAATATGAGTAAGAATTTTAGAGCGCGATATCAATGTAGAACTTAAGATTTGATTTTATTTTCAGTGACGTATCTTTGCTAGGGCTGCGGGTACGTCGGGTAATACTATTAAGTACAGGTAGAGCAGTATCTCTACAAAGTTTGTGAGTAGTATATTGCCTAGATGCTAGACTAGAAATATATAAGTAACTTAAAAACAGCAGTTGATATTATAATAATATGAAATACGATACACAAATGAAATGATTACTTATTTTATACATAACTAAACACATGAAAATATTTTACAAAACGAATCTACATCTAAGCAAACAATTAAAATTCTGTACTTGAATCTAGATGAGTCTTGCAAAAACCCAAACCGGTTCGTTTATTTAAATTTATTAGTCTTTCAAATTAAAGCTAGAATTGTACTGATTAGATTTAAAGGTGTTATTAAATTTTGAACCTTATTGTTTTAACGGTAAATTAGCTTTTTGAACGAATTACGTTAACGCAACTTGGCCAACTCGAACGATTCAAGTATAGGTATACTGACATAGTTTTTATTAATAGTAGATTTAAGTAACTTAACATACTATGGATTTGATAATGTCAGAAAACAAAGGTTTTTTTAAATATTTTTATTATTATTTATTTATTACTTACGACAGAACGGAGAAGGTGTATGCGTTTAGGGTGAGAGGTTGTTTGTTTGTTTGTGTGTGCACATCAATATCTTCAAAACGGCTTGACCGATTTCGAAACGGTTTTCTGCAATAGGTTTGTAGTTTAGTCGGGACGAATTTTAGTTAGGTGTTACGATGATAACTTCCCAGGGGGCGCTGCAGTAAACATTTTTCACTTGCCAAAGTGCGTTTAATTGCATTACCTCCGGAACTGTGGGGCCAGCGTTTACGATTTCCATAGGACATGATCGGGAGTACATGCGCTTTAATGACCCTGAGGTTCACTTGTGAGACACTCGGGGCTAGAAAGTGTCAACTTCGGCCCTCGGGCTCGCATAGCTCGCGCGCTCGCGAGGAGAAGCTTCGGGCCTTCGGCTTTTCGCTGAACGACTTCTGACCTTATGTATTTCGCCCCTCACCTTCAGCCCTGAGGTCCGCTTGTAAGACATTCGATTCTAGAAATTGCCGATTTGGGCTCACCCGTTACGCCTTCGGCCCTCGGGCTCGCATGGCGACCGCCCTCGGGAGGGAGGCTTCGGGCCTTCGGCCCTACGCGGAACGGTTTCTGACCTCGTGTGCTTCGGCCCCCAGGTTCGTTTGTAAGACACTCGGGGCCCGAAATTGTTGACTTGGGCTCGCCCCTCGGGCCTTCGGTGCTCGGGCTCGTATAGCAAGCATGCTCCAAGGAGAAGCTACTTATGGCACTTATTTATTTTTGTATCTCCTTACGAAAACCTCGGTAGGGAGCTATTCCACAACCGGAGTGTTCGAGAGTGAAATTTTTAGGTATACTTAGACTTCTCTCTAAAAACGATGGATGTACACGTAATTAAAAATTAACTAAATAATACATTTGAAAATCCCCCGACTCTATAGGAAATAAAATAACGTTACACATTAACGGTTAACTAGTTGCGAGGTAGGTATAAAGATCCGTTAGACCTTATGTCGGTTTGTTATGTCAAAAAATGTACCTGAGGTACTGGATGGTATGTAACTGAGTTACTGAAATTTGATCTGACATTTGGTGTAACGGATCTTTATAAACCCAGCCTTACAAGCCCGGAAAAGTCCGTCGGGGGCGGCCTGCTCTATAAGATTACGACAAGCGATATTAGCGACATCATTTGGTACTTTTGCTAATATTCATACGTTGTATAAGTGTAATATGGTATGGACGGCTATGTTGTTTTGTACACACAGGCACACATATGTTCCTAAACATTCGTATACATGTCAATGTCATTTAATTGTTTTTCATTTTCGTATTTATAGTTCAAGACAGATGTTGGCATGTTTCTGTGCGCTAAAGTAAATACTGACAAAGAACATACGGTGGAGTGGAGCTAACTAAAAAATCCACGCTAATATTATAACTGTATGTGAAAGTAACTCTGCGGTTTGAGTGATACTGCTTCACGCTTAAACCGTTTAACCGATTGATATTAAATTGGCATAGAGATAGTTAGGATCTCAAACTAATGGAATCTCAAACTAAGGGAAGAAAATAGGATAGTTTGTATCAAGTAAAGCAAATCTGGCATATCTGGTATCTAGAATTGTAGGTAGTTGCAACGGTCACCTGGCTTCGACGTTATCTGATGAGGCCAGGATGTTGTGCAAACTGTACATAAAGGTAATTCCATAAAATAAAGTATCTTCTAGTTACCTAGTGTACAATAAATTGTATGTACTTAGTACAGTGATAAAACCCAATGTACAATGATCTCAATGGGGTAGGCCACGGGTAGGCATAGTCACTGTATGACGAAATCCCTTTTTCATTGAATAAAAATTAAAAAAGAAATAAAGCATCTCCTTTCCACAAACGCGTATCGTATAGTTGTCTAATTATGGACAGTAATAAACAAGAGCAGTTAAACGAATCTTGTTGCTATGCATATGCTATTTATGTACTCACCACCAAATTTACGTTCACAGATGCGCAGACGTCTTCTACGACTTCAGCCACCGCTCCGCTCTCGTATTCCTCCGCTGGAAGACTAGGATACAACTTGGACCCTCCCAAATTGTACAGCGTCTCATCTTCTAGGGGCAGTTTGGGGTACAAACTTCCGTTCCCAACTAGGGGCTCAGTGCTGCCTTCTCCGGGGGATCCTCCTCTCTCCCCTTTAAGAAAACCTCGCACAGCTGACGCGGCGCTGGATCCTCTATGCCAACCCCATCCGTTGGCCCGCAAATTTTTCGGATAGTAGTTGATTAAAGACATGTTTACTACACACGCGTCAATAATACAGTTACACAGTTCCACACACGTTTCCAGTTAATGTTCCTCTTAAAATAAACCCGCACCGTAAGACGCGCGGCTGCCGAGTGGAGTCGATGGCGTCTGTTTATTTATGATAGCACACTGCAAACAAAGAGATTTGCGTTAATAGAGGAAAATGTAAATAAAAATATTGTAAGTCCCAACTTCAGTATACCGCAAAAAAGCTCATTAACAGATCGACGATATAGACGCTAAGCTAACTCATATATCAGTTAAGAGCATGAGTTGGTTTATAGCGAAAGATTCACTGGAAATCCCAAATTTATCGCGTCCAAATTTAGCAAAACACGTTCAAAGTCAAGGTAATCGAACTTGTAAAACAGTTTCATTTCATTACTCATTCCTTTGTCAACAAATTATTAGGAAATTAACGGTAAGGCACTGGCCTTGGATCCTTTTGCTTCGATCGACATACAAAATTTAACTTTGAGCGTCTGGTTGATCTATGTCTATCAGTCTTACTTCTTACACATACTACTACGTAAGTTTGCAAGGCATTATCTTTGATAGTTATTTGTCACACAATGACGCGATACCATGGACATAGTGTGCATACAGTGAGTAATATTGTAATTAGGAGTAATGTATATTTATGCAGGTGCATTACTACATTACTTGCATTCCATGACTATTCCTTGGTGGGCTTGGTGTAATGCAATGCTAATTTGTGATAATCCACATCGAAAGGGACCTTATGGCGGCCGGCACTTACGCCTTTATTGCCGCTGTTCCAATACAATAGTGAATAGGTGTAACGTAAGCGCCTGCCGCCATAAGGTCCCTTTCGATGTGGATTATCACAATTTTATGCATGATGAAGACGACATTTTCTTCGAAAATTCTAACCCTTTCAAACAATCGGTATATCGTGCACCATACATATCGTGAGTTATCAATTAAGTAGTTGCGGCTTACGGGAATCAAAATGGAAAACCTGTAAAATAGATCACTAACATTGTTATTTTTTCTTCAGTTATTTGAATCTTAGAGCATTACTTTCTTTTGTTACCTTCTCTCCCTTTGAATTTGCATAAGCGCTAGCTCAATTAATAGGCCAGTTTATGACGTACCTAAGTACACAATTTGGCGCTCCCCGGGGTGTGTTCCGTGTCGTCATGTGACCTCGAGTGACTCGGTTTTTAATTAAATTTACCTTTACTGTTAGTGTTAACTGGGAGTGTCCTGTTACAGGGACCATGGCGCTTACTTATCGAACTTTAATTTATAGCTTGGACAAATTTAGTTATAGTCTAGCCTAGTTACCTACTTTTATTTAAAAAAATATTCTACTGCACTTACTCATTTTTTATCATTGATTTGTATACCTGTCATAGTAGGTATTATAATTGATACCATGAAGTTTAACATCACTTGAATTGGTCTTTTAGAACCTGGTCAAGTTCTCTGAAGATTTAACGTAATGAGTTTTTACCGAAATTCAGTTGAAACTTTGCGAAAAAAATGGGCTTTTTCTGATACAACGTAGGTGGATGGCGTGAAGGCGGGACCCAGACAGTATGACTCTGGCTACATATACTCAAGTAATAAAATATATTAATCGGATAAACCTAATAAAATATGCTAATTTCGGTGGTTATTTCCTGAGTCACAGTTGAACTAGGTTGAAATTGCCGCCAGTCATTGTAATGATGTCATGAAAGTGGCTCGTAATCATTAATGAGTTTATAGGCGAATAGAACCACTACAGGCTTTGACGTATGTACAGTGTGGTAATTTTGATTTAATTTTTCCTATTCCATCGACAAGGAACATCAACACAACCCCAACAACAACGAATTCTCATCAAATTAAAAAAGGATCGGCAACGCGCTTGTGATTCTTCTGAATAAATAAATAGTATATTTCACTTGAAATTACTCACAACTCATACCTATTTCTACGCACCATAGTATAGATCTCACAAAAGTAAACTTGTTTATTAATACACGAACTGCCCGCGCTTCATATTACAAAGAACGAAAACAAAGCAGCAGGATAAAATATAGGTATCCTGTGTGTATCCCGAAGATTCATCTTATATACTGATAAAATATTTTTTTGGAGTTTTCCTTTGCATATAAACTTACAATTATATATATGTGATAATCCATATTGAAAGGGACTTTATGGCGGCCGGCACTTACGCCTTTATTGCCGCTGTTCCAATACAATAGTGAATAGGTGCAACGTAAGCGCCTGCCGCCATAAGGTCCCTTTCGATGTGGATTATCACATATTACCTCACAAACTAAGCGCGCGCATTAAGTTGCAAAGCTGACGCCGGTCACACGACCTTCATCTTAATAAAAGCCAAACGTTCCTTAAATAGAGGCTATAATAAATACCTAATTACTGTGGTAGCCTTGTATAGGTCATTTTGTTTCTTGATGTCTTCAAAGGTTTATTTTTAATTAAATTAAATGAAGTCTCATGTTTTTTAAGTTATTTATTTGGATGAATAAATTTATACGATTCATTCATCCAAATAAATAGTTATTTTTGGAAATTGATATTACCTACAATACCTACATGATCAAAAATCTGTTGAAATATATTTGTTATTTTTCACCTGCTCAGAGGTAAAAACTGTTACAATGTTATCTATACTTTTAATTTATCTTTTATCCAGAACAACAAATGCAGACTAGCAATCAACTAATTAGAAAATGCTGATAATAAGATCTTTATGCACTGAAAATTAAGATACTTATGTGCCTGAAATCTATTTTCAATGTGTATTTACTTTCAGTAACAACATGAACAACCGGTTATCAAAACATAGGTATTATGATAATGTCACATGGCAGAGCATTACGCTATCAACTCACAACAGATGTGTATGTAACATAAATAAAAATGTACGGGCGAACGCTCTTAGGGAACAAATATTTCACAATAGCTTTTATAGGGTATAAAATTCAGTTTAAGTCACAAAGAATAAAATTGCGAAAAAGTAGCAAAAGCAACTTACCACTTTCTCTCACTGCAGCTGATTATCCAGAGGGTGAATGGGAGTGATTTGATTTGTTTCTTTATCTACTATCTCATTCTCTCTTGTCATTGACGTGAAGTTGCCGCGTATTATTCATTGGCCGATTGGCCGCCATGGCCGCGCTTATATTTCGTTCAGAAATTTTATACATAAAGTGGGTGATAGACACGCGATTTTTGAAACCACGGTTTAGGTTGTAGCCAAAGAGAATATAACCACTACGTTCTAAGAGACGAGACTTCGAACTAGGTTTTGGATGACAGTGACATTGTCAATGCATGACATTGACGTAGAGTTTGGCAAACATTCTGAACCACAATAAAATAAAATAAAGGAAATAGGTAATGCCAACATAACAGCGCGATAGGGATGTAACTTTGATGTAGTACGGTTAATAAGCGGAGTCGGTAGCGATAGAGGAGCCGGATTTAGTGATTTGAATCACTCCCCGGGGTCGAAATTACCCATCTCTACTTAACCCTTTAATTCGCAATGTTGTTTAGAAACAACATCCATATTTGAAAAAATCCTGAGTCCTTGTTTTTATGTTTATCATCACGGCGCTTATATTATTCAAATTCCTGTATTTTTGTGTACTGGAAATTGGCCAGGTTAATGCTCCGGCGCATTTTAGTTAATAGTTGTCGGCAAGATGGCAAAGAGTCAACGCGGACCGGCAAGAGGCCACGTAAGAAAAAAATGTTTAAAAATACTTATGCTTATCTTTAATGTCTTTCGTTGATTGAAACATGTTTTGGAATGGTTAAATTATATGTTGCACTACGTCATAACTCACATTATACCAATGCTGAGAAAAAATAAGACTGCAAATATGAATGTTGTTTCTAACCTACATTGCGAAGCACTGAGCAATTGGTTTACACGTCCCTATGTTGTTTTAAACTAACATTGCGCTTTTCTCTGACATAATCTTTTTTTTCTAATTTTTTTGAATTTTAACTGTTAATGCTCGTTTTTTAACTTTATCCTACTTACTACACACATTGTAATTAATGCTATTTCTTCCCGTTTTTTGTTCTTATCCTCGTAACGCCCGTTATAAAAAAAAACATTGAATCGAACAGATTCGAGATCGCCAAAATGACCAGAGGAGCCAGCAAGCACGTCGTGTGTAACTGAAACCAATTGGCTGTTGTCAAATGGACCATTAATAAGTTTGTTACGTTAGCCAGCTCGTTTGTAGATTCACACCCCGTGGAATCGATCAGGCTTTACTGAAAAGAGGCCAACGTAAAAGTAAATGTTGACTATCCCCAGACTGTCAAGCAATATAATATCAATATGGGCGGTGTGAACCTCGCCGACATGTTTGTGGCGTTGTATCGGTCAAATTTGAAGACCCGAAGGTGGGACATGGCTATTTTTTCACAAATATTGGATATTTGTGTAAATAATGCCTGGTTAATGGAGCTTCATCATTTCAGCCGAAAGACGTCCACTGCAGTGCTGAACATAGGCCTCCCCCAAGGCTCGCCATTTAGACCGATCCTGTGCCGTTCGTTTCCACCGGATTCCCGCGACCTTCACCAGGTCATCACTCCACCTTGTCGGAGGCCTACCGACAGCTCGTCTTCCGGTGCGTGGACGCCACTCAAGCAGTTTCTGGCCCCATCGACCGTCAGTCCTGCGAGCAATGTGCCCTGCCCACCGCCACTTAAGTCTCGCAATTTTGAAGGCTATGTCGGTGACCCCAGTTCTGCTACGGATAGCTTCATTCCTGATTCTATCACGCAGAGAAACCCCGAGCATAGCTCTTTCCATTGCTCTTTGGGTGACCTTGAGCTTTCTTATGAGGCCCATCGTTAGCGCCCATGTCTTGGATCCATATGTCATCACTGGCAACACACACTGGTCAAAGACTTTTGACTTGAGGCACTGCGGTAAATTGGACGAGAATACACTGCGAAGCTTCCCGAACGCTGCCCAGCCGAGTCGGATTCGACGAGTGATCTCTTTCTCGAAGTTGGACCTACCTAACTGGACTGTTTGTCTCAGGTATACGTACTCGTCAACAACTTCGAGTGCAGAGCCGCCGATTATTACGGGAGTTGGTACAACATGGGCATTAGACATGACCTTCGTCTTGTCCATGTTCATTTTCAGACCAACTCGATCGGAAACTCTGCTGAGATCAACGAGCATTGTACTGAGGTCCTCCATGGTCTCAGCCATGACTACAATGTCGTCAGCAAATCGAAGGTGCGTGATGTACTCGCCATTTACGTTGATGCCTCGTCCTTCCCAGTCCAGAAATTTGAAAGCATCCTCCAGTGCAGCGGTGAAGAGCTTCGCAGAGATCACATCTCCTTGTCTGACTCCCCGCTGCAGTGGAACAGGCTTTGGTCCTGGTTCCTGGTCCTGTAGTCGGACAGACATGGTGGCGTTTTCGTACAGGCACTTCAGGACTTCGATATACCGGTAGTCAACTTGGCACCTCTAATGGAGCTTAACCACCGATAAAAAACAGTTGCCGTTAAAAAAAATCCGGAATGCATATTGCTGCCGAACTCCTTAAAAAAGACAAAAGCCAATTAACCAACACCTTGCGAATAACAAAGCACAGGCAACTATCAAAGCTCCTGCAGCCCCAAGACCCTCGGATGGCATTCGATTTGACAATCTTGGCCATTTGCCAGTGTTTGTCGCAGCACAAGGAAGGCGTAAACACTGCAAACGTGGTTTTACCAACACGCAGTGTGTCAAATACCAACTTCGCTCGTGTTACACTTAAAAGAAAAACAGTTTTTATGATTTACATCTTGACAATTAAATAAATTATCTTTTAAATTACTTTTATTTTTATTTCCTGGGCCCTGCGCAGTGTAGTCCATAAACTACATAGCTGAATAAAAGTCTCATTCTGAGTATTGGGCAATGTTGTATGTAGCCTACATATTATATTTTCAGACCTGAACCTGAAAGATTTTTTTTATTATTTTTGTGGGCTCAGAAATACCTCCATTAACCTAGTTTTTAACAATAAAATACTAAATTCAAGAAAAAAAATATTTGGGCATTAAAGGGTTAAGTTGAACGGAAGTGACCAGAGGTGACATTGACATGTTACTGAGATGGATTAACTGAGGGAGCGAGATAGCAGTATCTGCCATTATTTTTTGGCCAAATTCCATACAAAAGTAACATTTTGTAAATTTTGTTCCTAGTTGTGCGAGCCTGGGAATAGCAACACCGAAATATATTTTAATTTTGACTGTTTCTGAATGGCTTTGAAAAGTCAAGTTGACACTGTTGACAGGACAGCTTACAGCTTTATTTGATATGACGTTTCAGCAGCGAAACACTACCGAGGGAAACCAAAGCACGTGTTGTAATTTACTTTAAACGTTGTTTACTACTGAATTAAAAATACATAATGAAGGTCTTATCTGAAGAAAGAACGCGAATTTTATTCGAAAAGCTTACAAAATAGTGAGTAACAACTACACAAACAGAGTTCTTTATAGTACTTAATAGACATACATTAACATTTTAATACTCAGTGATAACATATAATTTTTCTACATTTCCAGCATCGGCGTGAACGTGAAGTTGCTAATAGACAGGCCCGATGGTATGTACTGCTTTAGGGAGAAGAAAGACAGAGTTTATTACATATCAGAGAAGTTACTACAGTTAGCCCAAACTGTGAAGCCCGACAACCTAGTATCCGCTGGAACTTGCTTCGGAAAGTTCACAAAAACCAATAAATTCAGACTGCACATAACTGCATTGACATATATTGCTCCATATGCTCCATTCAAGATTTGGGTTAAACCATCTGCAGAGCAGCAGTTTCTATATGGACATCATGTTATTAAAAGTGGTAAGTTAACTTCAATTCTTTTTATTTCTGTTTAAAAAAATATATAGTAATTATTTAAACTTTCTGCTAAAGATACTTTCAAAGAAAAGATGTTGTTAGTGGTAAAAATCCCTTGGCAGCAAAAGATTGTGAGTAAATTAGCTTAGTAGCTCTAACTATAAAAATGGCATTCTAGACATTGGTTCAAACAGAATCACAGTCATTGATATACTTAAATTTTTAGGGTTCCATACCAAAATGGTAAAAAAGGAACCCTTATGGTTTCACTTCACTTTGTCTGTCTGTCACATCGCTAAATATCTCAAGAACTACTTATGCTATTGATTTGAAATTTGGAGTAGTTATAAAGAACCTACATAATATGAGTAATACGAGATTATGCTGAAAGTACCGTATTTCAAATAAAGAAAAAAATTGAAAATGGTTTATGTGATAAAGAATTATCCATGAAAAACTACCATACATACTAACTTATTCAGTCACTCAAATTTGTAACAAAAGTCGCCTATAGATGGTGCTGTACCCATGGCGTCCAATTTCCCCACCATATTGTTGAGATTTTCCTGATTTAATAGGGTTGGAACCAGTACACATCTGTACACAGAACCCTCGGTGCGCGAGTCCGACTCATACTTGACCGGTTTTTTTTTCATTGTGTGGGTACAACAACTTTTGTTGTGTGTGGCATTAACCCTTTGTATCCTGGATCTGTCCCAATGCATTAGAAACTTTCGTTTAAATCCTAAGTCACTATATTAATAAAAAAAATTGGCAAGGTATGGGTTACAAGGGTTTAGGTGGAGTGTACTTGAACATCAATTAAGCCGTTGTCTACCCATCCCAGAGATCTCCAGGCACATAACAAAAGAATGCTATTGTTTGTTTTTTTTCTTCGGTCGAGGATGGGTTAATCAAACTTTCAATTGTATTTCAGGACTTGGCCGCATAACAGAAAACACGCCAAAACACCAAGGCGTTGTCATATACTCCATGTCAGATATTCCCCTAGGGTTCGGAGTAGCATCGCGTACCACGGCAGAATGTAGGAATGCAGATCCCTTAGCCACCATTGCTTTCCACCAGGCAGATATTGGAGAATATATACGCTCAGAAGACACTTTGACATAATAAATTGGTAATAATGTTATGTAACTTGGTTTTATTTGTGTTTGTCTCCAGAATTATGATGCATTAGCTTTAAGCTGGAATTCCATTATGCGCGGCTTGAACGTGACCCGGAATAACTTAATGGAGCCCTGGCTTTATACCTGCCAGTGCCAATTTCGTAGGATTTCCCTGAGAAGGATTAACCTTTTTAGCACTCTGTCTAATACAAACGCTGTCACGTCACTCACACCACTACATGGGAATGTCAAATGCGAAGTTGAATCCTATGACGGGTATATCCAAAGACTACAATTATACAAACTGAGAGATATATCCGCCGTTGCCATCGAAAAGGTTACACTTATTATTTTGGTTGGGATTTTGCTAATGTGTGTTGTAGTTATTAGACAGTGAATAAAAAAATCGTGGCAACTGGAATTCAAATCATTCTAATTAAGGAGCTCCTAGCTCCCAATGAACTTCGATCTGTAACTCTCCGTTTTCTCCTGTTTTTTATAGCTTATCGTATTATGAACAACTTGGTTATCCGAAATAGTATACCATATTTACTTCAAAACTCACCGTCTTCGAGATATATGGCATAGAAATTTGGCAATTTTAGGCCAAATAAACAGTTTTTTGGACCTAACTTTTATGTGTAAAATAAAAATATCTCTTGCATTGTTAGAAACGTCAATAAGGAACAGTTAAATGTACATTACTGATATATAAGTGCATAAACAATATACTAGTATCGAAATTAGAGCTTTTTTGGACCATGTTTGAATAAATCATACAAAAATAAGTAGGTAGTTCGTTTTTCCAAAATTTGGCTCTTGCAGATGTAGGTAAGGGATTGAAGAACCGATAACCGTTTCCGCCATAAATGTATCTATAGTTTACGGAGCCATACCTATCAACTCAAAAATCGATGAGTAGCACGTGGAGCCCCTTAATAGAATACGTAAAATAAAATAAATGCTACGAACGATTATTATTAGCTTGTATTAGTTTTTGAAAACAGCACCATCTTACAAGACTAAATCTTAATATCTGAAACTGTGACCAGCCAATGAGCGAGTAGAACGCGGTGTGAAGCAATGGAATTATTTTGATTTGAGGTTACATTCATAGATGGCGCCTTCGTTAGTAAATAATTTTTAGCTTGTAGAATGCTTGTAGAACTATGTCTCATTAAAAATCGTTCAGTTTTTTATATGAGGCACGGTAGTGCCCCCGACAAGTCGAGCCAAACAAAGAGTCACGGCCGTACCATCCTTTTCTCGAAGTGATTCAGGCCATTTTCAACATCCTGTAATTTTGTGCTGGCTGTAGCTAGAACCCTGAATTTTCTGCAACATATAGGACATAATATGACTTAGATACGCTCTCAATAATATTCAATTTAAACTAGTAGTTTAAGAATTATTGCCCGTCAAAGTTCCTTAGTTTTGTCACTGACACTGACCGATCATCATAATTCTAAGGTACTTTTAGCAGACCCAAAAGCTTCTAATTATAAACCTAATAAGATTTTAGCTTATCAAGTCATAAAAAACCTAAAAATATTGCAATTTCAGTCACGTTTCAGAGATATATTAACTGCATAAGTAAGTTTGTAATCCTATACAAATACATGCGATACAAAGTTATACCTGCATCTATGAAGTTTTTAGTTTTAGATGCATTCATAAATTTGTATTGACACATTTGCCTACAAAAAGAAGTGAGATCCCATGAAAATCATTCCATGTAAAAATAGGCCTAGTTTCGAAACTCTTTCACCTTAAAAAGTTGTGAGCACAGTTGTGAGATATAAATATTACGTAGAGCCAAGTCAGGCATTGTTATTAATCTTTATTTGCTTACTAAACAAAATTTTGTGACTTGGCAATCACACAATAGTACCTACATAGTTTTAGGTATGTAAAAATTAATGAATGAGTAGAAAGTTGTGGTTCTACAGTAATATCTCAAGAGTTTCGTGACTTGGCCTATTTTCATGGAATGTTTTTCATCGGTGCATTAAGTATATCAAACATTCTTTACGATCAGACTATCGAACACCGCCTACGGTTGCAGAATGCAGACGTTTTGCTGCTGTAAAATTGTAGCTTTGTGAAACAGTCCATCCATTGTTGTGTCCTCTATAGTCTATGATTCACATTCCTTGCAATAAAACTGAGGGGCTACCGCGAACCGAAAACGAACGAAGTTCGAATATGTCCCTCTCTGTCGCACTTGCTAATTCGTGCGGCAGAGGGAGATATTCGAACTTCGTTGGTTTTCAGTTCGCGGTAGCCCCTCTGGCGACCTTTTTCTTGCTTTTTAGGGTTCCGTAGCCAAAATGGCAAAAATGGAACCCTTATAGATTCGTCATGTCTGTCCGTCCGTCCGTCCGTCCGTATGTCACAGCCGATTTACTCGGAGACTAAACACTACAATTATGAAATTTGGTAGGAAGGTGTATTCTATGAACCGCTACATAAAAGTGATGTGAATTTACAAAAACAATATTAAATTAGGGGGAGCACTCCATACATGTAACCGGTGGATGAAAAAAAATAATCGTGTGGGGTATCGATGGATAGGCCTTTAAAAATGATATAGAGGTTTCTAAAAAACTTGTCCATTTAAGTCAACCGTTGGTGAGATATTAGCTGTCAAAGTCATAGAAAGTGTCCCCCCACCTCTAATTTCCAAACTATAAAGTTAAAAATTCTGAAAAAATATTGAGGTGGTATGCATTAGTAAATACTTTCAACGATTTTTGGTTTGAACAATATAGGTTTTACGGTTTTTGAGTTTTCGCTTAAAAACTGTCTTGCCCAAACAAAAGGTCGTAAGTGCCGTGAGTTCCCTATGAAGATACGTCTTTTTAGATTCAATGTATTGGATAGTGTGTGTTGTGGACTAGTAGGTGTTGGTACGGAACCCATTGTGCGTGGTCCGACACGCACTTGGCCGGTTTTTTTTCCCATAACACTGACAAATGATTCCCCCGGCAGAGTGATATACATCCTTCCCTGTTGTGTCGTTTCGTTCTACGCAAAGTTATGACAACCTTATAGAGATTTATTTCTTTTTGAAGTGCTTTGGGAGAACGAGAAGTTAGGTTGGGATACGTTTCTTGTAAATATGGTAAATAAGAATAACAATTTACACACAGTGTCGACAAGTATTATAGTAAAACTTTTCCTACAAGTCAGTTGCTGACTGGGAATAACTTTTTTGACTTAACATCGAAAATATGTGTAGGTACGTGGTAGGTACGCAATGTGGTACGCAATCAGTGACAAAATATAGGTACAATACGGATGATGTTACAATTTATAACATAGTGTGGCTATATGGATAGAAAACCATAAAATTATCAGAATAAGTAGGTATGTAAGACAGATTAATTAAAATCCTATAAATATATGGGAATTTTGAGACTTGAGAATCACACAACTTTACCCCATTCATTAATTGTTGCATACCTAAAACTATGTACCTACTATTGTGTGATTGCCAAGTCACAAAATTTTATTTGAGTCGCACGCTTTGGAACGACTTGAGTCTATTCATATTGTGACTGACAAAGTGTCTCTGGCTTATAGTTTTTAAATTCATACTGGTGGGTTTCTCGTCATTAATTTTGGGTTTTGCCGTGGTGAGGGAATATTCTCCATAGCGAGGAAATCCTTTCATGCCTTAATTTTCTTATTGTTTTATGGGTTTAGAGATTATAGTTATACATTTTAAAGGCCAGATCACTGTCCAGGTGTACATCAGTAAGCCTGACGGGATACGCTTAACTTCGACGGTTGTTAAGCGAGCTTATCCTGGGGTCTATGGTACCAGGTCTGAGGATGGGCATTTCCTCTTTACCAGGATAGGAAACGAATGATCCCTCCCGTGACTCAATGTCCAGCTGCTAAATGGATGTGAGCACCGCCATAACAGAGAATATGCATGCGGAATGAATAATAATAAGATATCACTATATGAATAGTAGACCATCAAATTATGACAAAAAATAGTAAATTTATAAATATGCTCAGTCTTACAAAGATATGACACTTGAAAGTTTCGAAAAAAATTGTAATTTTATTTATTGTCTAAAAGAAAATCGAAAACCAGCATCAGTATTCTTATGTTTTAGTAAACAAAAAATGTATGACAACAATGTACCTAAACGCAATATTTCACGACCAAAGCACTAAATTACCTAAGCTCGTTTTTCCATACAGTGGTAGTCCGCGCGCATAGGATATGACGTCACATAATGCTCAATAATATGGGAGTTTTGAGGGCGTTTTCAGCGCTCGGAT
The DNA here is from genome assembly GCA_963556455.1 of Epiblema foenella. Taxonomy (NCBI): domain Eukaryota; kingdom Metazoa; phylum Arthropoda; class Insecta; order Lepidoptera; family Tortricidae; genus Epiblema; species Epiblema foenella. The sequence continues at coordinate 20,683,381 of OY747100.1, forward strand.
TTTAAGCTGTATTTTGAAATCCATTTTTGTCTTTTGTGTTGTTCTTACTGTACTTGTTCCATATACACATTTGTTCTTCATTAAAAACTGGTTCGAATGACATCATGAAAAATGATGCATATATTCTCTATTGAGGTCGGAACGGAGATGTGTACGTCAGCGTCACTCACAGAAGTTTACACTTTCACAGTATTTGAGGAGCGGTATTGTTAATTATATTTATATATTATCTTTATATACACAATACTTGTTAAATATACTTAAAGATTTTTTTATATACACAACATAGAAAGGTATTATATAAATATATTTAACTTAATTTTGATGTGATTTTCCGTCGGCGCGGCTAGGCGAAATGACGAAATCTGTAACATTCGTCAGGTAGTTTTTATCCCGGAAGTAATCTCCTAAGAGGTTAAATGGGGACGAAAGTTTGTATGGAGGTAAGACTCTGACACGGAAGAAGTCGCGGGCAAAAGCTAGTACTCATATACATAGTAAGTTAGCAAGGGTAATCTTACAAATTTATCACTATTCAAATGTAAAACAAGAAGCTCCAGACTTCGATAATGATAGGTAGGTAGTTAAAGAAATATCACATTAGGCATGTAAATATTTTTTAAAAAGGTGGGAGTTTTCAAAGTATCTGCTGGGATAAGTGTCTAAAGAAACTATTCATTTTTGTTCACTGCTAAACCACCGGGGCCTCCTCCTAGAACAAACTTTTCAGATAGATCAGTCTCATTTAATCTGTGCCTTTACCATGAGTTTACATGACCGATTGACCGTACTCGCTAGCGACTGCGTAAAAAGGCCGTAGCAGGATAAGGGAACAAAATATGCCCTTTTGTAATTAAACGCTGGTTTTTTTTTCTATAGTTACTTACACCTAGTAGTACAATAGTGTAAAGTTCTGTTAAAAAAAATCAAGTGGTTCAGCTGGAAAAAAATAAAATCCGAATTTCTAAAAAAATATTTCTCTAAAAGTATTGAACTTTATCATACTATCTTTATTTCATTTTAGTCAACTGAAAAGTAAATATTTTCTCAAAAATTACTGAGTCTCCATCTTTAACATTTCTGTAAAAAACACGTAAGTCAAAATTTCTTAAATTTTTTTTTTCACTTCTGAAGGCGTGACCACTCTAAGTGGTATTGCTATAAAAACCTTATGTAATGATCTGTCAGTCATATTAGTTTCACCGCTAAAATCGAAAAGCAACAGTGTCAAAATGAAAAAAATATGTTGGTTGGATTTTGTTACATTTTGCTCTTAAACCATTCTAACACCGCTAAAGAACTTTATGCATAAATCCTCTTTAAAACAAAATAAAAAACATAAGTATTTTGACAATAAAGCGATTTAATTTTTTTTTTAAATATGACATTGTTAGCTCTTGCATTGCATCTTTGAATCTTAAGTAATTAAGTTATAATATAAAAATGCTTTCTAAGAAGGACGCGATTAAAAAAATGTTCACGAAAAATCCAAAATCTTTGTACCATATCACAATGGTGAAAGTAATTGGTGTAATAAGAGAGGCAAACGATTTTTTCGAAAATTATTCTCCAGTTTTGGATCAAGTAAACGTGGACCGCATATTTTCTATCTAAAATAAATTAAAACAATATAAACTGAATGTAAATAATCACGCTGACACAGAAACGCTACAATAACACTATAACGCCTTCAGAAGTGAAAAAAAAATTTAAGAAATTTTGACTTACGTGTTTTTTACAGAAATGTTAAAGATGGAGACTCAGTAATTTTTGAGAAAATATTTACTTTTCAGTTGACTAAAATGAAATAAAGATAGTATGATAAAGTTCAATACTTTTAGAGAAATATTTTTTTTAGAAATTCGGATTTTATTTTTTTCCAGCTGAACCACTTGAATTTTTTTAACAGAACTTTGCACAATTGTTCTACTAGATGTAAGTAACTATAGAAAAAAAAACCAGCGTTTAATTACAAAAGGGCATATTTTGTTCCCTTATTCTGCTACGGCCTTTGTATGGGCAAAAGTACAGCACCTCTGGCGGTTACGCAATAGAACTAAGAATCGGCATACTAAATCGTTTATGCAGTCGCTAGCGAGTACGGTCATGCAAACTCACGGTAAAGGCACTGGGTACTTTAGAGTAATTTACAAATAAAATTTTAGCACACTCCGCACAGTCCGGGGGATGAGTTTCAAAAACGATGAAGTCAGTTTTGTAGTACTTTTACAGAGATTCTATAGGTAGAAAGTTTCGAGTATCTAATATCAGAGTATCACTTTAAAAAGATTTGCTCCCATACAAATATTTAACATTCTTTTAACCCCTTCAGCTGAAATTAGTTTTGTTGCATTTAACCAGAGAGCAAGAGAGTTTAAGCCGTCGTCTCCCGGCGAAAACAATAAACAATAGTATTCTTTTGTAATGATCTCTGGGATCCCAGGGACCGGTAGACGAGGGTTTGAAGTATTTTACTTAAAAAAAACTTGCCCCACATACAAGTTTTGATCCTTTTATTAACCACTGCAGGGGATGATTTCAAAAAACGATGATGTATAGGTTTCCTTGTATTTTATACGGAGAGTTTAAATACAAAATAGGTAGTCTCTCGATTAAAAAAATATTTCTCCCGACAACTTTGAACCCCTATTTAAATGCCTAAAAATCGAAATTTCTAAAAATCCCTTCTTATCCCTTATACAGAAGTAGTAGGCAAGTTACATTGTAAATTTGAAATTTACAATGCCTCTGAGGGGCTACCGCGAACAGAAAACGAACGAAGTTCGAATATCTCCTTCTCTGTCGCACGGATAAGCAAGTGCGACAGAGAGGGAGATATTCGAACTTCGTTCGTTTTTGTTCCCGGTAGCCCCTCTGGGCTGCTACCGCTAACGGCATTCGAGGTTTTCCCTCTCTGTCACACTTGCAAGTTTGCACATAAGTGCGGCAGAGAGGGAAAACTTCGTTTGTGGTCGCGGTAGCACTCCAGGGTGTCAAATAGTCAAATAAGTAAGTATGTCAAAACGGGTTTTTTTTTTATTTCGCGTATTGGATTCTAATCGGTTAAGCATTTTTTATTTAGGTATCAGACCCATTTCAGCTGTAATTCAAGTATCTCGAATATCATCGAACTTTGACAAGTAAGAAGTGGTTGAGGGAATTCCCTATTCCTATCCTAATTTACGTTTAGACATAAAGTTAAGTGATAAGCTGATAAGAGTCTTTTGTAGCCTGTGATTTTTTCCTTGCTGCAAAAAAATCTATTCTGTGTTCATTACACATATTCTGAAGATGTTGCGTACTGACGCGTGTCTACTAGATGAAGATAATGCACTTAGTGGCACAAATTTAAACGCAATAAACCTGGAAGTAATTTCTGAAATAGAAAAAGAATTAGAAGTGTACGACTTGATCTCACTCGTGTTTCTACTCTACGATGTGCCTGACATAGCGTTGAAGCGTCTACACAGAATATCCAGAGATATTGAAGGAAGTCATCCAAATTTATTATTTGAATGGGCCGTGAGCGCTCAGGGGCGGCCAACCTGGCGTCAACAGTTTTTAGAAGCACTGACTGTCTGTCAGTTATATAGCGTCATCAGAAAACTCGGCTTCCATGTCCCTACAGTCAAGGGCCTTTACCCGAGTAATGAAGATAGTTCCCATGTCCACCCTATGAAAAAAGTGCTATACCAACTCTGTGATAACATGACTTCTGATACATATGAGAAATTTAAAAAGACCTTGGTTTCATTTGAGATGGATGTGATGCAGTATGATACATGTGAACTGGTCTTATTGGCACTTATTAGTCAAAAGTTTATAACTTTGGGCACAGCAAGTTATGAGAGAAGAGATTCTGGCATTGAATGTAAAATTGAGAAACTGGCGAAGATCATTGACAGAGAGTCAGACCTAAAAAACTATGCTACTATATTAAGAACATTAGAAAACAAAATTAATAGCAAATTGGAGACTCCAACTAATATCGAGCCACCTTCTAAAGGTAACCTAAATAAAAAAGAAGACAGTAATGCAGATCCGCCGGATTATAATGAATTGTTCAATATGATTGCTGAATTAAGTTTAGAAGATATACCAGATGACTTCAAATCAGACATGCAACCCTCAATGATTCTAGATGGCAGGTATAAAATAATAAATCGGAAACGAGTGGGAATTTGTTGCATAATAAATCAGGAAGTGTTTTATGTATCTAAAGAAAGCATGGAATATCCAAATCAAAAGCCATTAGAAAAACGAGATGGCACAACAAGAGATAAAGTAATGCTGGAAAATACTATGCACTCATTAAATTTCGATATTATCACAAGGGATAATCTTAATCGGAGAGAAATGATAGAGTTCATTCATGATGTCTTAAAAAAAGTCTCAGAAGAAGATAGTGTATTCATGCTTTGCATATTATCTCATGGTATTAAAGGATGTGTATATGCAGCAGATTCTGTGCCTGTAAAAGTAGACTATATACAAAACTTAGTTGATGGGAACAGATTCTTGCGTGGCAAACCCAAGGTGCTGATCCTGCAAGCCTGTCAAGTGGAAGGTGATGCTACAATACCGCTGGCCACTGACAGGCCTCGTCATGTGAGAAAGACTGATTTCTTGGTCTGCTGGGCCACAGCACCGGAATTTGCCGCATTCAGGTCTACCTCCTCAGGGTCACTGTTCATACAGATGTTATGTGGAATAGTTAGCTCTCAGGGTAAAAGAGAACATCTGCTCGACTTGTTCACTATGGTAAATGACATAGTTGTTGAATTTTGTAACAAGAAAGGTATTCAACAAGCACCTATTGCGAATCACAATTTGAGGAAGAAACTATATTTATAAAATCCTTGTGGAAAATAATTCACTAAGTTTTTAAGAAAAGTATATTTAATTTGACTTTGTTTATTTAATTAGATAACCATTGTATTTTTTATGTACTTAAGTACTTATTTTTTAAACATATGTGGCTTATATGTTATAATAATGGGTGTGTACAGTCACTGTAACTACTTCCACTGTACTACAGTTTATTTTCGTTAAACAACAGGTTTACAATTCATAAGGGTTGGGAGGTCCTAGTAAGTATGGAAATACCTGTGACAGGAGATCCCACTCTTCCGTCCCTGGTGGTAAATTAACAAGTACAAGAATAACAATATTCTTAAGTCAAATAAACTAAAACAAACTTATAAAACGCGAATTATGACTATTAGTCTATACATTCACTCTTACTTAGATCTAATTGAAATAATAATAATAACTAGAGTCCTGCGCGCCGCTATAAATAAAAATTATATATATATATATATTTAATTTTGAACTCAATCGCTCCACCGCCGTTGAGGTGGAGCGAGGACAGAATTAAGATCGCGTGGACGTGGATAGACGACACTGAGCCTGACTGTCACACTAACTTGAGTAATTTATTTTGTGATATTTCGGCTATTGAAAGAAAGAAAGAAAGAAATATTTATTTGGTACAAGTTGTTTACACATTCTAGGATATTGTAAATAGGTACCTATTTAGTACCAAAATGGGTGCCGCTCAGCATAGTGTCATGAAAATTATGACGCTGATTTTCAGGGCAACCAGGAAACAACATGAAATTACAAAACAATAAACATGAGAGAGAGCTGTCCTTAATTTATTGCGAATTGTGAACATAAATGTTTGAAGTTTAAACATAATCGAGCAACTGTCTTACTCAAATTTAAGATTATAAATGGCCATATATTAAGGAAAAAAATAAATTGGCCAAGTGCGTGTTGTTGGGCCACGACACAATGCAGGCTTTCGTAGTTGTCCGGTACATCTTAATGTGGACTAAAAAGTTCGCAAACTCATATATTTACTATGTGTCGGACACGACTAACAACGATATCTAAGTGATAGATGGGAATTGCACGAAAGTTTCTTTTTCAAAGTACAACATTTCTTAAGTTCGCCTATGCCCAGTAGCCACCGTGTAGCTGGCAAGGGCAAATGTTTCCGCATTTGACAAAAGAAAAAGCTTAATATAATGCAAATCGATTCCTGAATAAGAAAACGGGTCAAGAGCGTGTCGGATCACGCAAAATGAAAGGTTCCGGACCATCAGATACTAGTCGACATTTAAAACCCCTGTTCAATATCATAGGACTCCAACTCGCAGCACTTACGACTTTTTAATTCTTGTATTAAGCAGTATCGCCTGCTCGGTGCCTAAATTTTTAAATTTTTCCTTTATTCTAAATTTGTAACTTACGACTTTTTGTTTGGGCAAGACAGTTTTTCAGCGAAAACTTAACAGCCTAGCTTGTTGAAAAGTATTTGCACACCTACGCAATTTTTTCTCAAAATTTTAAACTACACAGTTTCAAAATGGTGGGGACACTTTTTTTATGACTTTCACAGCTAATATATCACCAACATTTGACTCAAATGGAAAAGTTTTTAGAAACATTTATATCATTTTTAAAGGCCTGTCCATGGATACCCCACACAACTATGTGCGTTGAAATTTTTTTTCATCCACCGTTTACATGTATAGTGTGCCCCCTCCCTTATTTAATGTTTTTTGGTAATTTCACATCACTTTTATGTAGCGGTTTATACACCTTCCTACCAAATTTCATAATTGTAGTGCTTACAGTCTCCGAGTAAATCGGCTGTGACACGGACGGACGGACGGACGGATACAGTCATGACGAAACTATAAGGTTTCCGTTTTCGCCATTATGGCTATGGTACCCTAAAAAACTTGCATCCCCACTACGTGTAGGGGAGTTACTATAAAAAAATTTTTTTCATGATTTTATTCTACCGTTTTGTCTGCGTAAATGATAATAATAAGTCAAATTAGAACATTCCAGTGCGAACGGTTACTGAGCTAAGCTGCGGACGGACAGACGCACAGACAGACTATAATGGTTCCTTGTTTACCACGGAACCCTATAAACTATATACCTAAGTAATATACCGCCAGTTCAATAAAATTTTAATGATTTTATTTGGCTACAAATTAGGTATCTCTGTAAGTTGGTACAATTTTTATCAGAGGATTTTCAGCGATGAGGCTGTAAATGTGATTAAAAAGGTACCTACACACAGAAACCTAATTTATAGATTTGCTTAAACACGGGATTTACCAATTTTGATTCAGTCGTGAAATTGCCTACAGCAGAAAAGGACAATTAGGTATAGTCAACTACATAAGTTACTACTAATTTTATGTAGGCACCAGCTTAGTTAGGATTATTGCGTTTATGTCGGACATATAGTACGTCCCTCTCGCACTGACGTGCCTGCTAGTAATGGACGAATTCTATATGCCCAACATAAACGCGATCATCCTAGCTAGGTAGACTGCGTGGAAGATTCGCCTTAATATTCTCTAGAATGTAATACCATCTTCACTTTAGGGATCCGTACCTCAAAAGGAAAAAGAAAACAGAACCTTTATAGTATCACTTTGTTTTCCATCTGTCTGTCTGTCTGTCTGTCAAGACACTTTATTTCGGGACGCCTGGACGTAAAAAAAGATACGGCCGTTCATGCCGTATAAAACGTATAGGTACCTATATTTAAATTTATAGGGTACTTTCCGTAGACCTAGAACCATAAAATTAATAGGCAAGTAATATATATAGTCTGATAGGTTCTATAAGTACCTACAGGGAAAAATCTGAAAACTATACATTTCTAATAAAATCATAAAAAATATAGTCTTTATTTAAAGTGCGTAATCAATACCTACAAATGTATTCAGGGTCAGGGCTTTGGAGTCAGTTCTTGGACGGGTGACCGCTTTGAGTGGTTATTAACTGACCGCTCCAGTGCTTTGGAAGGCATGTTAAGCTGTTGATCCCGGCTGCTGTCAATGATAGCAGTCGTTAAGCCAAGTTAGAGACCTTCGGGCGGCTTGAGAACTTCTAACAGTCAAGTTGCCCACTCACTTGACAAGTCTAATCCTAAATGAGGTCTTGTTTCTCCTTGGGTTGTAAGATCAGATGGCAGTTGTTTTCGTAAAAACTAGTGCCTACGCCAAATCTTGGGATGAAGTAGTGGACCTCTGGCATCCTTCGGGATGCAACTGTGCTAGGATAACGCTAGGAGGATGACGATGAATACTAAATTGTACGCAACCCTCGGTGGGCGAGTCTGACTCGCACTTGCCCGGGTTTTATCAACAGGCATGCTCTACCTTCAAAGTAAATAAAAGAAAATAGTCATGAACACAATCATTTTACTTCAAGAGGTAACCTGTGTACGAGTATAACAAGAAAGTATTTTTAAACATCATTTATATACGTCAATTTCTTAGCAAATATGATATTTATTTGTCCGCAAATCGGTTTATTTCGCGGGTGGACGACGATAAATTATTTCACTGTACAAAGGAAGAAAAATGGACATTCCCGACATTTATTTCGTGTCACTTCTATCTTCATATGATGTAGTGACAGGCTTGAGACATTGTATTTTAGGATACCTACTAGATTTAACTACGGCTTCGCCTGTGGAGCCTATTATATATTTGTACGTCTAAATATTTAGGTTTCTGGGCCACTTCGTACCTTCTCATAGTGACATTACATGAGATCTCTAGCGGCTTTCATATAGATTTTTACTGTGATAAGGTACGAAGTGGCTCAGAAATCAAATTGACGTACAGGCAACCAGAAGTGGTCTACCACTTTGAAACTTGTATGAATAATAGAGTCCGGATGACGACTTCTTTGGCTTACTGTAGCTGTAGCACATGTATGTACAGAAAAATCACGAAATGGTATGGAAATAATCAAATTACGTTACATTTAGCTTCACGTATGTTCTTATATTTTTATCATATTTATTAAAATCAACGCTCCTTTCGTAGCAGATATTGTTTAAATGTCGGCGTTTCTAGTATTGCACCCATATGGTTGCGTCAGATGTAAGTGGAAACACTGGAGAGGCGTTCATATAAAATTGGTTTTACTCTAACCTACTTTTTGCTTAGCTCAAAACCACAGCTAATGATTAAACTTTGGCTAGTTACTTATTAAGCAGGTATAAAAAAACACGTATTGGTTTTAATACTCACTTTTGATACTTGTCCCTCATTTGTTACTCACTGATGTAGTGTTTACAGGTGAATTTTGTATCAACTCAAAAATAACAAACAAATAAACAGAGTGGCAATAACAATAATATAGTTAGGCCTATTCTATTCTCTTCACCTATTACTATGATATATATCACAGACCGCACACTGGCTAGAGACCATTGTTGTCGAAAGTGCCTGAATTATTTCGTCCAGTGGAGACTAAATAATACGTTGAACATAATAGTCGCAGAAATATAGCATTAATTCTAGTCTAGTTCAACTGAGATTTATTTGTGAGCTGTGATACGAATAAACACGACAGTTTGATACTTCAAAATAAAATAAACACTTTATAAGTGATTTTTGCTTATTTAAGACACGTTTCGGCGAAATGGCGCTTGCGGAACTTTAAAATGATTACTTGCCCTGATCTTGAGCCATTTCCTGTTTGTAAATGGGTATTACTAAGGGGTAGAACAATGTATTTTTTCAGGCAATCTGTTTTCCTGCAGCATCATAAGCCACAACGCGTTGATCGGCATAAAATCCAATGGTAATCTTCTCCTTGGCCCTGAAACTCGTGGGATTCCTGGCTGCATTAAGCACCGAATTCACATCATACGCCCAAAAGTGGTGTCCCTCATGCGGAGAGCCGTAACTACAAGCCACAGAACCACCTAGAGTCGCTTCATATTCCACCTCAACATCCATGGTTTCCTGGTTGGCTTGCAGCATAGCAATTGCCGCCTGTTCAGATTGAAGCTCAATGGTAATCGACGCACCAGAACTGAGCATTATCATCTGTGTTTTAGTAATCAACTCACCCCATTTATGAGTGAATTGAAACTGTGTAGTTCCCCCAAACTTCCCATCTCCAAATCCGACGTTGTAACTGACGTCCTGTCCAACAGTAATGTCAAAGTATTTACTAGTGGACGTGGAAACGGTAGTCCAGATTTGTTGGGAGATCTGACCGCTGTAATATTTGGCAGGATTACGGCTGTTGTTTTCAAAATGTTTTTGCGCGACGACGACTGGACGCGTGCGCATAAGTTACATTTTCGGTACAAATCGTCCCAAGGCGTAGGGCTGTGTAGGAAGATGTCATCAGGTCGTCGTCTCGCTAGTTTACCGACCGCATCTTTGAGTTGTTCTTCGCTTAGTTGGAAAGTACTCTGTTCCCGAGGGCTGATGATGTCGATCCTTTCACCGAAGGCATTGGCTGCAGTGTTTCGTAGTTCCTTAGCTACGGTGATATCGACTTTAATATCACCATATACTAGGAGCGGGAGGAAAGCGAAGATGGTTTTGGTGATCATGATGTTGGCTGCAAGGAAAAATGAAAAGTTGGGATTTAAGATACACCTAGGTACGCATCGACGAAAAACAAATAATCTTCGGAATATTATCTGACTTGTCCAAGGCTTTTGACGTCATAAGCTTATGACCTTCTAATAAAAAAACTTATGCGTTGTAACTAGCTAGGTATTGTTCCAATCTTTCCTACAAAACCGAACTCAAGCGGTTGAAGTGACTTTGGGTGGCAAAAGATTGAGATCCAACTGGCAGCGTGATGGTAGAGACTCCACAAAATACCTTTTTTCTTGGATTTACCAACGACCTATGTACCATCCGCTATCACGGAAGGCCAAATCACTTTGTTTGCTGATGACACCGACAGTGGTGGTGAGCGCGCGTACATACGAAGAACTAAATGGTAAAATCACCACTGTAGGTGAGCAGCTAAAGATAAGATGGTTTACGGCAAACGGTTTAATACTGAACGTCAACAAGTCAAACTTACAGGTAATGCTTTCTCGAGTAGGTGCATTTCGAGTGCGACTTTCGTAGGTTTCTCGGTTTCACGTTGGAAGAAAGAAGAAGAAGAAGAAACTACGAAGTACTAACTACTAAGAAGTTACTATCAGCAACTAGTCCTTTAGGGTTAAAATCGGTTTTTCGATTTTTGACAAAGTTGCATTCGGCGCTCGAGGTCACAAACTTGGATTATTCATTGGGCCAACATCATAAACAAGCCTGCAAAAAATCAGAACTACCGGATTTGACGCAAACTACCGAAACTACCCAGTACGTTCAAGCGACAAGGTTACTGTATTATATCGCTTTAACGTCATGTTCAAACTGTCGGACTAAATTTCCAACGGGTGAAAGCGAAAAAATAATCAAGTGTCCAGTGGGGCCGACTGTACTCTTGAAGCTGAGAAAATGGAAGCGGATATGATTATTTCTAAACCCATCTCAAGTGTAACATGTTATTTAAAGAGATACCAAGGAATTCCTTGAATCACGTTCGGTTCAGCGTTACGGTTGACAGCCGCACGTCGAGACGTGCGCAAAATGGAGGATTTTCCACCGTGTACTGAATACACAGTTTACTACGGAAAGTACAAAGCGATACAACTTAGTTTAACTTACTTCTCTTTTTTGCTCGAGTTGAAATGTAGCACTTTCAGTACGCCACTTAGATGAAGAATGACCCACTTTCGGAGTATGAAAATTGGAAACAACATTTAGTAGTGAAACATCTGCGTTTCCTGTTACACTATACGCTCTGTCCCTCTTTTCCTGCACTTTGAGCTCGTACCCTTAATTGCAAGTATTCCGACTCTTTGTGCTGCAGTTTTGCTCAAACAATTAATTGGCAAGTAAAAATAGTTAGCGAAGAACTTAAATAAAACGATGTTAGAAATTTAAATACGGGAGGCATAATAACATAAGGAAGGAGCGTACAACCGTTTTCAAGGGCGTGCCATCAAAAACATCACGTTGTTTGAAACGCCGTTCTGGAGACGATGAGATTAGCACACAATAAGTAAGGACAATTGTCAGATAAGTATGTGATTCTTGACTGTATGATTGCTTCTCTGAGTAGTCGAAAAACTATAGAAAAAAATATTAGTAAAAAAATAAAACCGGCTCAAAAAACACTAAAAAGTAAAAAATAATTGCCTTACTTCTAACATGAGACTTTGGATGAGCATCCGTGGTTTTCTTCATCAGTTATCGTTCACCAAATGCTACTTTCTGAATGCAAATACTTGATTTATTACTGAAAATACTAAAATCGCTATATGTTTTCCTTGACATTTTGAGGAGTTCCCTCAATTCCCATGGATCCCATCATCAGAACTAGATTCTGGTAACAACGGGACCAACCTTGAACCATATGCTTTCAAACAAAGAAAAAAAAATTCAAGTCGGTTCATAAATGACGGAGTTTTGAGGTAACACACATAAAAAAGAGAGAACATACAACCGAATTGAGAACCTCCTCCTTTTTTTGAAGTCGGTTATAAATCGGACAACTGCGGGACGAACTCGCCCGCCTAGTGTTCCGTACATATTTGCAGGTATTGGTTACGTAACTTTAAATAAAGACATTTTTTATGATTTAATTACAAACGTGTAGTTTAAAAAGAAATATCTCTACTTGTAGTATTAAGACGATATTACTTGCCAAGTTTCATAGTTCTAGGCCAACGGAAAGTATCATATAAATTTTGATTCCATTGTGTGTCGAATTATATATTTTTTGCGGAATAAACGGCCGTGTATTTTTTTTATCCTTAACTTATAATAATAAGTTTGTTTTTTTCACAGCTTCAAGGGACTGTAGACGTGAGTATATGGTTTTAAATTCAGCTCGATACCTCCACGCTTTCCCGAGATAAAGGACCTTAACAGACAGACGCACATCACTGTTCGCTACAGTTTGGCGCATTTTGTTATCTTGTTATGTAATTGTTTTTACGTCAATAAACGATTTCTGTCTGTCATCTACATATGGACAACAAATGATTCAGTTTTTTTCCTTTTGAGGTACGAAACCCTAATAGAAATTTAAAATTGAGTAATTATTTTTCTTTTTTACTTAGCCTATTAAAGAAATAGGTAGATTATTAAACGATAATCGATATTTGTCTTTAAAAGCACTTCCTCCGTGGTCGTCGTCAGTTTTGTGAAAAGATATATTTTGTATGTAACTACTTTTATTTATTAAAACAATTAAATAATATATATATATTTAAGGTTGTATTTTTAATAATACAGAACTACCCTAATTAAACTAACTAAACCTATAAACTATAATAACCGGCCAGATGCGTGTCGGATCGCGCACAATGAAAGGTTCCGTACCAACATCTACTAGTTCACATTTGAAACCACTATCCAATACATTGAATCTAAAACGGTCGTATTTCATACGGAACTCACGGCACATAAAAACCGCAAAAGCTATCTTGTACAAACCAAAAATCGTTGAAAATATTTATTAATGCACACCATCTTAAATTTTAAACTTCATGGTTTGGAAATTAGAGGGCGGGGGGCACACTTTATGACTTTGAACTCACCAACGGTTGACATAAAAGGAAAAGTTTTTGAGAAACCTCCATATCATTTTTAAAGGCCTATTCATGGATACCCCACACAACTATTTTTTATTTCATCCACCGGTTACATGTATGGAATGTATGGAATATTTTTTGAAATTTCACATCTCGATTATGTAGCGGTTCACAGAATACACTTTCCCACCAAATTTAATCACTGTTGTGTTTATAGTCTCCGAGTAAATCGGCTGTGACATACGGACGGACGGACAGACATGACGAAACTATAATGGTTCCGTTTTCGCCATTTTGACTACGAAACCCTAAAAAGTAGATGCCCCAAGTCCCCATCACGGGCTAGTAAAGAGTCCAGAAGGCTGGCAGCGTCTCCTCTTTAGATTGCTAGGTTAATCCTCTAGCCAAAATAGCTGCCAGCCCTCTGGTCACCCCCGACATTTCGACAAGGCGCTCCGCTATTTCCTTGTAGAGCGTAAACATGTAGCTCTCGCTGAGGACGGCATATTTGCGCAGCTTGTTTTTTTTCACAGTGGTTATTATATATTCTGTGGTATTGGTTCAGTTATGCTTTAATCACCTGCTTGCATCAACCTATTCTTTTTATTTGAACCTAAATCCTCTTCAAAGAGATTACATGCAAACGGGATAGCTAATATTTTATCTCCCAGAACCCACAAACTCTCAGATTACTTATTAAGGCTTGAATGCCCTTGGTTCATTACTATTTAATGCACCAACCCTTAACTGAAGTTAGTTAACGTTGATTTATGCCAGATATTTAAGGATTAATGTATGCTTCGCTGTTTCAAGCTTTAGGTAACTATAGGTAAATCGTTTTACCTAGTTGTACAAATACAGTGCGTGTTTCCATGCGAACTAATGAAACTTAATCTCTGGCCGCCTAATGGCCTATTATAAAAGGCATCCTCTTTCAATGGAACGTATATCTTTAAAAGTTGGAGCTCATGGGCAGTGAATTGCGTCTATGGTTTAACATGCTTTCTCATTTTGCTTCGATCACATCAGCACTTGTCGGGTGCGGGAACTTCTGACCTGACCTTTTTTCAGTAGGTATCGCAGAAATTTGATCAAGATACCCTCGCCTTGGTCGCCCCTTAAGAAGTATATATGTAAGGACCGTCCTTTGGTTTCTGCCACAGAGCATCAATTTAACTAGAGGACCTAAGCACCTCAATCTGTATGAGAACCGACCGTGTCACTTTTTTGCTGCCTACTGTGACGTCACAAGAGCATATTAGTGATGTGAAATCTCCGTTGTCCCCGCGAAATCGATACAAAGGCGATATATCGCCCGCGCCGTGCAGCTCGAGTCGATGAATCGGCCTCGGACAAATCGATCACGAAAAATATAGTCATGTAAGTATAATACCACGACGACCAATAAAAGGAAATACGATACTTGTCTGGCTTTTTTAAATGAAAAAGCTTCTTAACTGTTTTTATTGTCAGAACATATTTCCTACGTCAGGACATAGGCAATTGCCCTCCCCTGTCACAGGCTTCAGGGGGGGCAATTGCCCCTGTTGCCCCCCCCTGTATCCGCGCCTGAGGTTTATACAAGGTGTCATCTGTAATATTAGTATTATTTTTACTACGACGGTGGCCAATAACCATACGGCATGCCTGATGGTAAGCAAACACGCCTATAGATGCCAGGTCCAGAACAATCTCTAGTGTGCTGCCGATTTCTTTTGATTTGAGGAATTGACAGGTACTTGAAGTAGGTCAACTAGGTGCAATGTATGTATGCATCAGATGTGAGCGGTAAAACATTGAAGGGATATAGAGGCAATCAAAGATATTTAAACAATCTCAAATAGCATAATATAAAAGTAATATAAAGTAGCAAAAATCAAGGATATCGGAAAATATGATCAATTGCGACGTTCAGTGTAAATTTAGCAAGATTTGAAAGTTCGCAATCACATATATACAGTGTCCGGTTCTGGATATAAACTTGTGCTTCACTTCAGATTACTCTTTTTTTGTTTATTTAACGATTCACGATAAGGTTTTTATTAAGAAAATATTTAAAATTGTAGGAATAGTGTTAAAAATTTGGTCTCAGTTTCGTCATTAGCATACCCGTGCGAAGCCGCGGGAATCTAGTCTAATCTAATCTGTTAATCAGAGGATAAGCATTGCCATCCAGCGTGGCAATGCATTCAGCAGCAGCCAGCCTTCTGGGTACATGGTCCATTGATGGCGATTTGATCCAAATCTACTATTTGTAAGTTTTATATGCTTTGTTAATATTTAGTTTATTCATGTAGTTTACTTTATGTTATTGTTTCTTGTAAAGTCCCATTTCTTTCAATATATGTACTTAGGTACTAGCACTTTAATAAACTTCAAATCTTAACACAATCATTGACCCCAAAAGATGACTGCGTCTCCGGGACACGTGTGGAGCCCATCGCTCATTTTATGAAAAATGGCGGCCACGGAGATGACCGCTAGCTAAACCTTATAAATTATCTTCAGATTTTAGTGCTCAGTCAGCCTGGGATCTTTTTGACTAGATCGAAGGTCCAAGCGCGAATTGAATAGCATGCATTTCGTAAAAAAGTGCGCGTTTTGTACCTACTTAAATCAAGTTACTTACGCCCTAGATTACTAAGGCCATCTATACGACAAAAAATAATGTTATTATTTCCACTACAGATCAGAGAAAAACTGTCGACGTTTTGTCCGCCCAGATACAGGAATATTAATCGATTTACTACGATTTGTGTCAATATGACCAAAACTACAGTATTAGGGTCGGTTGCACCAACGAACGATCACAGGCCGGTCATCGTCAAATATGGCGCCGGCAGCTGTCATCCCATAGAAACTTCATCAATCTTTCTATACATTCAGATTTTTACGAACACCGCTTACGATTACAGACGGTTTGGTGCAACCCACCCTTAGTCTATATAACTATATTCCTATTTTGTCGAATCTGGCTTTAACGTGAATTAATAGTGGCTTTAATGTAAATAATAAATAGTGAATTTATGTCACCGGTTCTCAAGAGCACCTGAATGAAGAATAATTTAACCCTAAACTAACTGACACTTCACAAAATTTCCCCTTAAGCCCTTTTTGAAAACAGCATTCCAAAAACTACATCCACAAACAACAGAAGTCAAGCAAAAATAGACTTTAAACTCTGGTGTTTAAGTGTTCTAACACAGGCTTATTTAAGTTTGTTAATCATAAGCACAGATGACGCATTTCCGTCGAAGTGAAATGAGTGTTAATGCTTTGTGATAAGGTCTTCTTCGGATATTGGGTTGTGTTGGTACACTATCAGGGTAACATAATAGTCGCGCCGAAGATCGGATCTCCCGTGGGAGCAGATAGGTTCGAGTGACGTCTTATTTGGAAAATTGAGGACAAAATCTGTATGATAGAATAGAAGATTATGTTTATGACAAAAATAATATTTTTGGTACAGTATACATTAACAGCATTAGTATCTGCTAAAGTCGCCGAATTTACATAAGTATGTCAAATTATCCTCAACCCTGAAATTTGACATACTTATGTAAATTCGGCAACGTACATAAGTACCTATACGCGTACCTTAAGTATCCGAATTTACATAAGTGTATCAAATTTCAAGGTTGAGTATAAAACATACTTTCTTTGTGGATTTCAATTCAAACTGACGCTGTTCGCGTCCCACTGCTGGGCTGCTTTTTCTCATGCGTGAACGGGAATGGGCAGTAGTCCCCACGCTGGCAGAATGCGGGTTGAGGGTTTCAGGTATAAATTAACCGATTGAAATTATTTGTGTAATACTTATAAGTACGATAAAAAATCGTCTCTGCCGATTTTCGTAAGGACTATTTCTAGTTGCGTCAGTAAGATTATGGCGCCTTATCGACGCCTAAAGGTACCTTTTGCTTGCGAATGTCTCTTTTCAACTCCCAAATTGTTGTCACCCCAATAGATTATCTTCTGAATGAGGTAGGCGCGACGTAACAGCGTTAAATATTGGATTTGTTTATTCCTTTATGTGCTATCCTATACGTACTTCATGTAGATAGCTTAGCTCGTATTACTAGGTTTAAAAATAGCTTTCTGTAGTAACAGAATCTTTTCGGCGTAGGAGGTATGCCGCCGATTTACTCGGAGACTATAAGAAATATAATTATGAGATTTGGTAGGAAGGTGTATTCTATGAACCGCTACATAAAAGTAATGTGAAATTACAAACAAATATTAAATTAGGGGAGCATGCCATATCCATACATGTAACAGGGAAATTGAAATAAAAAAAAATTCAATGCACATGCGTGTAAGGTGTAGGTAGAGGTGTAGATAGTCTAAGGATAGACCTTTAAAAATTATAGGGTTTTTTTTTAATTTTCCATTTAAGGCAACCGTTGGTGAGAAACCTGTCAAAGTCGTAAAAAGTGTTCCCCCCTCTAATTTCCAAACTATGAAGATTAAAATTCTGAAAAATGGAGGTGGTGTGCATTAACCCGTCGTCTACCGTGCGCTGGGATCCCAGGGCTCATTATAATGATTTTTAGTTCGAACCAGATAAACCCAAAAACAGTTCACTAACTTTTATGCCCCCTTATTGAAACATCAGCCATTATCTGTTTCTGGGACAAATCCTAAATCGTTAAACAGCGACACAAACAAGGGCTATAGAAACAAAAAAAAACAACAACCGTTGAGGCGTTAGAAACAAGAAACAGTAATTCCGGGTAATGTTGGCTATGGCCAATTCAATGGGAAGAAATCTCCGGAATCGATGAAAGTTTCTGCCATGATAGCTATTCGACGGAAATTGACATCGATATCTGTTTTGATCACTATTTTAAGGCCTCGGTCAACTTTTTTTTAAACATTACTTCATAAGGTAAAAGTCGAAGTGCTCTACACTGACCAATCTTCAACCTGAACTTGAGCGCGTAAGTGACTCTCAAACGTAGTTGACAAACATCCTCCTTTTTAGGGTTCCGTAGTAAACAAGGAACCCTTATAGTTTCGCCATGTCCGTCCGTCCGTCCCCCGCTTTTCTCAGTAACGGTTAGTACTAGAAAGCTGTAATTTGGCATGTGTATACATATCAATGACGCCGACAAAACGGTAGAATAAAATCATAAAAATAATTCTTTTTTTAGTGTACCTCCCCTACATGTAGTGGTGGTGCAATTTTTTTTTTCAAACCCCATAGTGTCGGGTATCGTTGGATAGCTCTTTTTTTGCTATGGTCAATTGTCCCCCCCCCTACCAGCTAAACGGTGGCTACTAGGCATGTGAAAAAAATCATGGTAGTAGTATATACGATGAATTTAAAAGGAACACTATCACAGCTAGATATTACCGTAAAGGGCAAAAATATGTATACAACGCAACATCTCAAAAAAGTACATCATCAGTACTAAGATCAGTAAAAAACCCTTCTACGGGTCCGTAATTCCGCATATGACCTGTGACGTGATGGACGGGAAACTACGGAACCCTACACTGTGTGTGGCCCGACACGCACTTGGCCGGTTTTTTTAAACTGGGGAAACTCTGTACGCATCCTGCCTAGCCGGGGAAGTAGAACGGGTCATACCTACTATAATCATACGTTACGAATACCTACCTCAACATAATAAACATTACGTTCACTTTTACCGAATTTAAAACACAAAAAAGCACGAGTCAATTTCTACGATTTCCTTCAGCAATAATGACTTTTACTGTTGTTCTGTTAAAAGGCTTTCGGGCTTTATTAAAAGCCGTATAAAGTATTCTACTTAAATGAAAAAAAAAATCTAAAAAGCTGTATAGCCTATTGTCATTTTATGTTATTTTTTCTGTCGCGGCTTGGTTAATATAAAATCTTTCCTCTCGAGTTTTATTTGAAATCGTACACAAAGGGGTTTTTCCTCATTAATGATATTGTTCACAGGATATCCGTAAAGGTTACAGGCGGAGATAAAAAGGTTTTGTGGCAAAAATGAAAATTAACTAGGGAATTCCAACCAATATCAAATTTATCGATACTTTACTTATTTCGAAGTGACGTTTCATAGTAATAGATATTGAGTAGGTAGACCGAGTTAAGTAGAAATTAACCATTAATGCTGATCACTACGTACCTAATAAGTATATTATAAGTTAGTGCTGTTGAGAGATTTTAAAATAAAAAAAAACAACAATTTTTAATGAACATTTTATTGTATATCCCTCCAAAGGTATTTTATTCACAGATAATATTGTATGGACTGAAATACATAATTACATTTACTGAGTTGTGTTTAGTTAAATTATTACTATACTTATTGTCAACAATAATAAATTATTAAATAAGAATAACTAACCTAATTAGAATAAATAAATAAAATAGGTAATCACAGAAGGTCACCCAGGTGGGATCCCGGGGGATGGGTTCCCATAAGACTGGCTGAGTTTCCCCTTTGGATGGCTATATACAATTTTAAATTATCTAAAATTAAATACAGATTTAATCCCAGGACCCGGTACGTATAGAAGTAGTATTAGGATATCTTCTAAAGGGATGGAATCATGCTAACCTGACTAAATTGAGAAGTAGGTATGTGTGCTTTAGCACGATTGTGACATCTCATCATTAGTCGTGTTATATGTGGTGACACCGATGGCATTTCATCGATGACGATCCGGTGGCGGTGACATATATAAATAAATACTTACGCGATAAAGGACAGGAGATAAGTTATTGTATCTCGCTCCCACGTGTTATTGTTTAAGCTTAAATCTGTAGCTAGGTCGCCAGTGTGGCTAGGTTGTATTGGTTGGTATCCGGGCACTTGTGGGAATACACGGCGAATGCAGAATACAAACAATCCAGTCCTTTGTGCATTAAATGTTTATTACAAGCTCTTATATCTAGCACAAGCACAGGAAGAGTCAAGCACAAAGCAGAAGGAGAAATGAGACAGCTATAGCACTAAAGATTAAGGCGCGCAAGCAATGATTAAGTATTTTTACTGCGGCAAAGCAACAAGCGTCTCACGTCTAAGTGGCTAAGAGACTAGCGGGCGCGGGCGCAGGACACTGCGGCCGCGCTGCGGCGAGCCGGCCACGGGAACCGGCTCCAGCGCGTGACGTAGTGTGTCGCTAGGTCGGTGCAAATATCTACTAACAAAATGCGGTTTGCTTGTTCGCTTCAACTTACAAAATATTGTAACTAATTCTTAACATTTGATTTTTATTGTACATAGGTGATTGTGTATATTAGTTAAGATTATTGCATTGGTTTTAATAATTTAAGGTAATTTATAAATAACATTAAACGGCAAAATTCATGCGTTCCTATTTAAACAATTAAAATTACGTTACATAATTTATAACTGACATAATTAGGCATTAAAATTGAATTCATTCACATAATAAAATTATATTGATATAAAACATTATTTGATTTGATATAATAATAAATTTCATTTGACATAATAATAAGTTGATTTCATTTAACACAATCGAAAGACACATAAAAGCAGGTACATAAGGTATCGGGCATTGATGATACCACACATCTTTTTCATTCATGTTTGTATGGGTTGTAATTTATCGTATGGAAATTATTTCGAACCATGAGATTTTCGCGAAGACAGTACGGTTGCCAGTTTGTGGCACTTTTAGCACCACTCAGGGGTCGCGTGCAGGGTAGCGGTGGGTACTCCCTATGGACGTAGTGCAACTTCGACCCCCCCTTTGTCACCTAAATTTGTCCCTTCTGTTGTCAACACAGTGCATCCTCAAATTTTATAAAGGGTCGGCAACCCGTACATGACTCCTTTGGAGCGTGCATTTATTACTTTCGACGCCTCACCATTCAACCACATGGAATAAGAATAAAAATAAAAATATATATGCATCCCAGTTCCATATGCCTTTAATTTCTCTCTCGGGGTTATCAAGCCTTAAAAACGTATCTAATTTATTTTCGTCGGTAGCTATGGCACAGATATAAAATCTAGACGGCGCTAATATGCGTAACCCACACATTTGTGGCAGAGTCCAAACGAAATCTTTTACAATTTATGATATTAGATGTTAGAATTAAACCATAAATCCTTGTGTATGTGTGTATTATGTCATTTCTCTCCGTAGATTCAAGTGTAATCGATATGAAAAATGAAATAATAAGAAATATCGCAGTAATATGCCCTTAGTAAATCACTCAAACATTTACAAATCACTAAAACTGCACCGTTAAACCACAGTTTCGTTAGTCTCGATGCACCATTCCACAACAGCTAAAAACTAGTACATAAGAATGTGGTTTCTGCATCCTTCAAATCACACTGACTAAAATTTAACTGACAAGTAAAACATTTCACTGAGACTTACCGCTATCTCTCGCCGACTGGCTGCGCTGAGCGAATCGATCTGCACCCGCCGGCATAGAATGATCCAATTCCAATTATGACGATAATTATGAACGAAACCTACTAGCTTTTGCCCGCAACTTTGTCCGCGTAGAACTCGTTCATGGCGATAAAATTTTAGTTTTTTTTTTATATCAGGCGCTTTCCTAGTACTTTACCAGTATAGGTATTTACCAATACCTAGTCATCGCTCTTTCATACAAACTTCCACCCCCTTAAACTATGATTTCCGGGATAAAAAGTAGCCTACGTCCTTCCCCGCGACTCAAACTATCTCCATACCAAATTTCATCTAAATGGGTTCAGCGGTATAAGCATAAAGAGGTGACAGACAGACATATTTTCGGATTTCTAATAATTAAGCACTAGCTTTTGCCTACGACTTTGCCCGTGTAGAACTCGTTTATTTCGTTAGAATTTATTTATTGAATCTTTATTGTACAAAAGAAACCTTATCGTACAAATTGCGGTTTTTTTCAAGCGCTTACCTAGTTATCACTCTTCCATACAAATTTCCACCCCCTTAGGGGAAGAAGTCCAGGATAAAAAGTATCCAATATCCTTCTCGGGGATTCAAGCTATCTCCATAGCACATTTCATCTAAATTGGTTCAGCGGCGAAGGGGTAACTGACAGACAGACACACTTTCGCATTTACAAAATTAAGTAAGTAAGTAAGTATGGATGGATATGGATAATACGTTGTTAATACTACTTTATAATTGATCTAACATAGTTTGGTTACGTTTGGTGGTACAATTAATGTGATATGCACATGCGACGTCTATTTACCAGTAAATAAAAGTCTGTGCCAACAGGGATGGAAGCTCGTAGATTAAAGCCGGAAAGGGTTTCCACTCGGATTTGATGTTTTTTTGACGAAAATTAGGGTAAATTGGTTCGTGAAATACAGAGGGTGTAATGGGTTTTTGATACACGTTAATAAGTTATAGCTGCCGACAGTGTACGAAATTGATATGAAATTTGATGCCTTTAATGCCTACTCACTTTCAGCTACTTACTCAAATGTTAATTGGGATTTACTAGTTGGAGAGAGATAGAGATAACCTGGATAGCGTAAGTTAGAACACGTCAGATGGAAGAAAAGTGAAATGAGAGTTACTGGAAAGTTGTAATTAAATAAATAATAGTAGATTTTATGACAAGGATATAAAATGAGCCATATTACCAGGAGAAAGAAAATAGTTCGAGGGGTAATATGGCCTTTAGACCAGTGCAGAGTTATACACTCTACTTTTTACTTCGATTACGAGAAAATAAACAAAGGTTAACCACCCAAAATTAAAAGTAAATTCCACGGCGAACATATATAATTTGGCAGCATGATTTTTTTTCTAAACTGCTTTGACACACAAAACATAGACACTGCGGTTCGCGCGCAACATTCACGCACGAAAAAAACTAACTGACCTTTGAGCGGTTTAAAGCGTTGCTCGAAGGATTTAATCACTTTTTAAATTATTGTGAAATAGGGACTACTACAAACTTAATCTTTACTCTTTAGAGAAATTAATTCTGTTTCCTGATCGGTCGATTTTAGTAAAGCCGTATTCTGGTTGGTTAGTACCCAATAACAAATATTTTTTAAAGAGTTAAATTAGTGTTCTGTGGCTAGTGGATTTAATAGGTGAAGGATTTTGATTGACAAAATTTAAATGTTTTCTAAATCATAAATATGTATTCATATTTTCCCTAGGGGTTAAATGTACTACTTTAGCCCCCGGTTTGATAAGTCTAATATGACACACTTTTCAAGCATGAGAAGTGAAAATAATATTTGTGGACAATCATACACCAATCGACCTAGTCCCAAATTAAGCAAAGTATGGGTACTAGGCGATGATATACATACTTATATAGATAAATAGATACTCAAATACATAGAAAACATTAGAGACACGGTAACAAATATTCGTGGTCATCACAAAAATAAATGCCCTGACCAGGATTAAAACCCGGAACCGGGATTCAAACGCCACTACCAATTAGGCTAAAACAGTCGTGTCAGAACACGTCAGATTTGACAGTTGACAGGTGTGACGCCATGTCTCTTACTCCTCGGCCTCCGAATATAATCATTAGGGTTCCGTATCTCTAAAGGAAAAAAACGGAACCGTTGTCCGTTTTTCAAGACCCTTTATCTCGGGATCGGGAATGCGTTGAGGTATCGAGTAGAAATTTAAATAATATACTCAGGTCTACAGTCCCTTGAAGATGTGAAAAACTCAAACTTCCAAGTTAACGTAAAAAAGATACGGCCATTTATGCCGCAATATTCGTATATTTTGACACTCTCAAGGGAATCAAAATTAATAGGGAACTTTCCGTTGAAATGAAATGAAATTATTTATTCTTCAATTTAGGCATGTTACATGCACTTATGAATGTCAAAGAACATAAAATAAACCTCTACCTCGAGAAGAACCGGCGTAAGAAACTCGGCGAGGTGTTATTTTTTCAAAACAATATACAATATAATGTATATAACTATGAAATTTGGCGAGTAATATCGTCTTATACTACAAATATAGGGAAAAAACTGAAAACTATACATTTGTAATTTAATCATAAAAATACCGGCCAAGTGCAAATTGGACTGGCGTACGAAGGCACTGGGTTCCGTACCATTATCTACAAAAACGGTAAAAAATCACGTTTGTTGTATGGGGGCCCCCTTGAATATTTATTTTAATCTGTTTCTTTAGTATTTGTTGTATGTGTTCTTATAGCGACAACAGAAATACAATTATTTGTGAAAATAACTATTACGGTTCATCAGATACTTGCCTGGTAATACACGGACGGACAGTGGAGTCTTAGTAATAGGGCCCCATTTTTACCTTTGGGTACAGAACTGTAAAAAAATAGTTTTTTAAAGTAATCAATACTACAAATTTGCACGGAACCCTCGGTAGACGAGCCCGACTCGCACTTTTCCGGTTTTTTTATCTTATATAACCTAACTATCGCTATGTCATTGACTGCGGCCGAGCGGTAAGGCATGCGACTTTCAATCTGGAGGTCGCGGGTTCGAATCCTGGCTCGTACCACTTTATTTTTTAACAGACAATAGTCGAAACGAAAAGTGAAATAATATATATAAGAAGACACACATGACTAGATTACAGTCCAAAAATATATGTACACATCATGGCTATGAGTTATAATTTAGAGCGAGAAAATAAAAAAGTAGTTTTAATTACAGAGAAAGTGAACAGAAAAAGGCGAACAAACAGTTATTGAACCATTTTAAATTATTTGTAGCTAAAAATACAGATTTTTTTAATTTGTTCTTCTCGGGGCAGAGGTTTATTTTATGAACCGGTAGTAGTTTTTTGACATTCATAAGTGCATGTAACATGCCTAAATTGAAGAATAAATGATTTCATTTCATTTCATTTCGAACTCCAGTGAGGTAGGTTGAGTGGCTTCAACCAAATCTGAGGTGTGAGTGGAAACGAGCTACTGGGAGTTTTGTAGCTAGGATGATTTGCCTAGCTGTTAATTGTATAATTTGAGGATTTACTGTACTGAT
This sequence comes from Epiblema foenella, assembly GCA_963556455.1. Classification (NCBI taxonomy): domain Eukaryota; kingdom Metazoa; phylum Arthropoda; class Insecta; order Lepidoptera; family Tortricidae; genus Epiblema; species Epiblema foenella. Next base: position 20,708,782 of record OY747100.1, read on the forward strand.
AGTTGCAGGTTAAATGCAGGTACTCGGTCCTCCACTCTCAAGAACACAGCGCATCCTCGGAATCTCTGGCGACTTTACTCACCACCAGGAACACAGCACCACATACCTACAGACCAAGCATTTATTAAATTATTCTCATCATGCATGTTATTCTCATCTTCCTTCTCCTTTCGGTATAGTGGAGGTACTTCTCCAGTTGTGCTATTCCTAATATTAGCGAGATAATAATATTCTGTGCCCTACTTCTAAATGTCTTGACAAAAATTGACTTTATTTTAAAATCTTGATTAACAAAGTGGGTGTCTAAAACCATTTAGTCTTTTATCTTGTCTTTCTCCACAGTTAAGCAAATGCTCGCTTCGCTCTCTCAACAGATTGATATCAGTTGCTAAATTGAAATCCACGGCAATTATGCAGATTAATTCTATGTTTTCTATAAAGCCTACTTGTGGTCCAAGTTATAGACATATCGTTTTTTTTAGTCGTGTTATGTATTTACTCTTATCGACATTATGTTATTATTATTTATCCTATTATCATGATAACAATTCTTGTAATTTTGACATGTGTGATTTATAATGTAATCATGAAATAAATAATCTAATGAGGTAAGAAAAAGACTAGACCTAAAATATGGTTTACCTACGCTAAAATATCGTTTGCCTACTCTAAAATAAACTAGTATGTTCGAATTTGCGCGGGAACTCCTTACGCGCTGGCTGGCAGCGCGACTACTAGCGTTCGAGTCAGGAAACCAAAACATTCTTTTCACTTCTCATGCTCGAAAAGTGAGTCATATTAGGCTTATCAAGCGGTAAAAGTAATATATTTAGCCCCTAGGGAAAATATGAATACATATTTATGATTTACATAACATTCTAATTTGACCAATCAAAAAAAACTTCGCCATATTAAATCCACCAATCAGAAAACACGTCGACAGCCAATGGGAACGTTGGGTTCTTTTTGCTATATACTTTGATCAACCAATTTAATTAAATTAAAATTAATTAATTTTTAATTAATTTAATTTAACTATTAAGAACATTAACATATAACAGGTCTTTTTTTGTCCCTATTTCAACTACTAGGTATGTATCTGAGTCAAAACAGTAAAAAAAAGTTGCCGCCATGTACTCATTGTATTTTATTTAATTGTGGGTGGATAATTTTTGTTTATTTATTTTCTCGCAATAGTCCTAAAAGCCACATTACCACTCGAACAATTTTCCCTTACTAAACTACACTCAGAGAACCAGTAGAGAAGTTACAAGTGAAAATTAATGTCTACTTGTATGGGGGTGGGATGCGCGGGAGCGGGGCGAGACGAGTGCAGTAACAACCAAATGTCCGGCTTCCGACCATGATATTACTACTGCGCCAACGCAATAGTGACAGTATACCTTCAAGTAATGCAATTTCTGCGACGTCATTAAGTCAAATAATAAAATTATACCACATATCGCCAAGTCAGGAAATTGCCTAAAGCCTATAAGTTGTACCGCCGGGCGCCGCGGTATTCCTGTACCTACCCCCCACTCCCGCTATTGTTCTGTTTCCATTGATCCCGACAAATACGATCACAAATGTTAATCTTGCGCACAGTACCTATCTTAAGTACAGTAAACTAGTTCATAATGGATATGTTTATACAGGCGCGGATCAGCCAGGGAGGCACTATCTTACTATTGGAAAAAGGTAATTAGGTACTGATTAGGGATTATTCCCCGCCGCTTCTGTATCCTGTATGTAGAATAAAAACATTTCTAAAATGAACGGCCCCTCTCTTAGTAGACATAGTTTCCTATGTCGATCAGATCTGAGTGGAAATGCCTGGTGATAGCGTTAGTCTTGGAGTTACATCTTATGAATGTTTGTACACATGGATGTAACTGCCACATTTGACATCTATCAGCTGTCAAGTTGATGTTCTTTTGTTTCGCGGTAGATCAAGGCCCAATCCTATTAATCCCTCCAAACGTCTGGTATGTCAAAGATATTTTTTTATTTTTTTAACGTAATAAAAAAAACCGGCAACATTTTTGAACTTTATAATAAGCTACTATCAATAAAAAATATAATTTGGATCACTCCAAAAAACTTAAGGTTCCCAATTGTTGTATGCGGCTATCCTAATAATTCCATTTATTTGGTGATCTGCCTAGCTAGCACGTTAAATTTTATGGTATTGGTTACGACCGAAATGTACTAAAGCGTCACATTAAACATCACCATAAGACTTATCATGCTAGCTGTGTTACTGGATTTGATATGCCAACTTCCTAGACATGTTAAACAGGTGGGGCACAACGAAACGTCATCTTTAGAGAGGTAGGAACATAGAGTCGACTCTATTATATTTAGAGTAGCCCAACTGGGGAAGTAGGATCGCTAGGCCATATACGCGGCCTGCGTCAGTTTGCGGCCTTCGGAAGAACGTTTTTTCAATTAAAGATATTTACACTTTTACATGCCCTAAAGACATAGTGAGTCGTATGCGGTTTAATTACTAGCTATTGAATGGTAATATATTAAAAAAAGCAAGAAAATACCCTTTCAGTTCATTAACTCATCCAAGTGGCCGTAAACTGGCGCATCAAATTAACAGGACGTAAACCCACCTACCGACCCTACCTCCTCCGCCTTACAGAAGACTGCAGCCAAAATACTCTTTAGGTATGTGGTGTTGCGTTACTGGTGATAGTAAGGTTGCCAGTTCCTCTAGTATCAGTTTTTTTTAAACAAAACATAAACGATTTATTTATAACCTTGGCTTAGAGACATATGCTCGTCCCTCACTCTCAACACGGCGCATCTTCGGGAGCTCAATATCTCTAGTATAAGTTTTTTCGAAATAAAACGAACGCATCTGCGTTTGGTCTAAATTTTTATGGCGAAAAATAGTAACCACCAAAGGCGCTGCTCGTGATGCCGTAGAAATTAAGACTAAACGCAAACGTGTTCGTTTTATTTCGAAAAAACTTATACTAGAGGTATTGAGCTCCCGAAGATGCGCTGTATTAAGAGTGAGGGACCAGCATATGTCTCTAAGCCAAGGTTATAAACGGTCGGCATCGTGCCGTCATTGCAGCAAAAAACCGGCCAAGTGTGAGTCGGACTCGCGCACGAAGGGTTCCGTACCATTATCTATAAAAACGGCAAAATAACGACAAATCACGTTTGTGGTGTGGTAGCCCCCTTAAATATTTATTTTATTCTATTTTTTAGGATTTGTTGTTATAGCGGCAACAGAAATCAATCAAACATCATCTGTGAAAATATCAACTGTTTAACTATCACGGTTCATGAGGTACAGTCTGGTGACAGACGGACTGACGGACAGCGAAGTTTTAGTAATAGGGTCCAGTTTTATCCTTTGGGTGCGGAACCCCAAAAATGACTACTGCGTTTCCCGCCTACTCTGTTGATTACTGATGGTGATGAACATCTGTGGCTGCGGTACGGGATTATCTCATAGGGAGCCCCGTATGGTGTCAGGCGCCAATGGCGATAACGCCATGTCAATGTCATTGAAAATACCCATTGTGCAGCTTGGCGGGGCTTCAGTGTAAATGGATTTACAATATTACAATAAACCATAGTACATAAACCCTTCGAGTGCTACAATCTATTGTTGATGAACTTATGATAAAAAGCCTCTCTGCCATTGGATAAGTATATATAGCGCGGGCCCAGCCTCTAATCACGGTGGAGATTGATCTCAAAAGGCATCTCCAAAATGTCATCTGGCATGTTTTTTTTCTCATTCGGGATTTAAGCACTTTTAGGCACCAGATTGCCTTTTTTTTCTCATTCGGGATTTAAGCACTTTTAGACACCAGATTACCTTTTTTTCTCATTCGGGATTTAAGCACTTTTAGGCACCAGATTGCCTTTTTTTCTCATTCGGGATTTAAGCACTTTTAGGCACCAGATTGCCTTTTTTTCTCATTCGGGATTTAGGCACTTCCAGTAGTAAATACCTAGTATTTATATTATAAAGTGTGTGTCTGTCCGCTAAATCGATTTAGATGAAATTTGGTATGGAGATAGGGCCGGGGAAGGACATAGGATACTTTTTATCCCGGAAATCATTCCTCAAGTGGGTGAAAGTTTGTATGGAGGAGCTATAACTAGGTAAACGCCTGAAATAAAAGAAGAGCAACTAAATTCGAACTCGATGAACTGCATAGTAACACCACTACTTGCTCTTTAGCTACCTATTTGGTGATGAGTAAGGTCGCCAGAGGATGCGCTGTGTTGACAGTGAGGGACAAGCATATGTCTATAGCCGTAAACACAAAGAATCCTCAAATCAATAAAGGGTCGGCAATGTACTTGCGATTCTAGGGATCACAAATCTCCGTTGTTTTAAAAAATTGATAGGTAATATCCGTTATAGTCAATTTAATAACGTTTGTTCACGCCTAACGCCTAACTATAGCTCTCTTATCCGTTCAGTGGTTTAAGCGTGAAAAGGTGATAAGGCAGGGTTAAATTTGCATTTACAATACAAATATAATTATAATTAGGTAGCCTGCAGGAAACATATATTACTCGAACACAGTTTAAAACTCGTTCGGCAAAGCTTTTGAACAAAAAGGTTACGTACTTAGAACAGATTGTCTACGCTCAATCAATCTAATGAATCAGTCTCATGTTAGAAGATATTAGATAATCTTAACAATTTATTACTTCCATAAGGCGCCAAAGATTATTTACTCCTAATGATCCTTTCTGAAATACCGTTAATATACGATAACCATCAATACCGCTCTCCTTGATAATTCCTTTAGTACAAGTACTTGACTAATAGGACGATAGGGAAACGAATTCTAATCTACAAATACAAAATAACGTTAATTCCATTTAGTAAGTGTGTAACTTATGGCTTTTTGCTATCAAAGCGGTGAATCGCCTCGAAGACTTCCTTCACCTATACACTCTCATATAATCGACGATTTCGCTGTTTTACGCATCCAATACTTGTTTTCTATTTAGCTTAATAGCTTGAGTTCATTGGTAAGAAACAATACATGGTGATATAGGTTAAAATGAAGTAAGAGGCGGTGATGTGGAGTTGAAATAGATCCATTTGTTGTTCTTTCTGAAAGTGAGATGATTATAGCTTGATCAAATTCTTTTCAGATAGATTACTTTGGTAATACTTAATTGATAGCTTATGCTTCCCCTGAGCATAATATTATGATATATTATGTGGCTTTTCGCGAATTATTTGAACCAGTTTTTAGAGAGGAACAAATTTATTTACTTATTTATCGTATGGCAATTACTTCGAATCGTGAGATCTGTGAGAAGACAGTACGTTTGCCAGTTTTTGTTGCACTTTTAGTACCACCCAGGGGTCACGTGGGTCACCGGTGAATACTCCCGGCGGACGTGGTCCAACTTCGACCATCCCCCCCCCCGGGAAAAAGTTTATATGGAACAAGACAAAAATGAGTTTCAAAGTACAGTATAATAACCGAGCCATGAAAACGTCCCTATTACTATGTGCCCGTATTACCATTGCATGGAAAAACGAGGAATTTGATGTTTTGGTGGTGAAATACTGCGTTTAGGTAGATTGTTGTCGTACATTCTTTTATTTACTAAAACATAAGAATCCTGATGGTGGTTATTAATTTGCTTTTAGTCTATAAAAAATACATTAAATTTCGAAACATTTTTTTAAAGATTTAGCATATTTATTAATTTACTTTTTTTGTCATAATTTGATGGTTTACTTTTCATATAGATCTTATGAGTATTCATACCGATTGCGTATCTATTCTCTACTGCGAATGTTTGGATATTTAGGTGTTTGAATGTTTGTGAATTCAGTGACGCGAAGATAAAGCAAGATAAGGCGAAAACTGTTTTGGTGAGAGTTGCTGAAGTTATGTTAAAGCCAAAAGATGGGGTCAGCGCTAAGCCACGGGATTAAGTCGCGAACACCTCGCACGGCACGATTCCGACACGACCCACGATTATTCATAATTGTTGAGATGGGTCCCGGGCGTCACTCGGGGCAAACCACATTGGCTTGAATTATTAAAAAAATTGTAATGAGCAGAAAATTGACGCTGGCATTGTTATAGGAAAGACTGATGATGGAGTTAATTATCAGCAGATGAACAGAGCATCTTCATATATGTATGATATAGGAATATTGCATTGCACTTGCTCATATGCGCGTCGAGCTAAACATTACCGCAAGCGCACATTGAAATGAGATAATGATGCGAAAAGGATTAACTAAGGCCAGGCCAGGGCACATTCAGTTCCAGGTATGTTAAGGAATCATAATTGTCTGACGTGGCTTGTCGCGACGCGATAGAATATGTGACGCCATATACTAAGTCTGGCGTCATATGGCATAAGAGGTCATCATTTCAGTACGGAGCATGCTTTAACAAAAATTTGAACCTGTAAAAGTACCTAATGTAGTTAACCCCCTGGCAAAAAGCCAAGGCGTTAGACATTTAATTGGATAATGCTATAATGGCTAAAATGAGCGGACACTTCTTTGAGCGCACACAATAGTTTATTTGAATCCGACTGTTGGAGTAAGAAGGGTAATGTTTTTCGAGTGTATATAGAGTGGGCTACGTCTATGCGATATGATGAGAAACTACTTTTAGTATTGAAGGTAGCATGTATTGCCATATGGAGATATTGACTTATTTATAAAAGTAAGAAATATTGTATTCATAGTTAATTCTTTAATCCTTGCCTAATCGAGCAATCGAGTCAACCATGAATATTAAATCTAAAATTTCACGGTGTTCCATTATTTCAAGACATTATTGTTACTTAAGAGGAATTAATTCTTAAGGGCCCTTATCAGTTAAAAAACGCTCATCTATTTACGCCTCTTTCTGTTTGAATTGACATGTATCTTGACATTTTCTCAAAGTTACTATCTAGAACAGGACTATTGCAACCTTATGTTATAAACTTTAAATGTATTTTTCATTAAGAAATATCGTTTCAAACATCACGCCAAATCGACCATTTAAAGCTAAAAACTTGTTTTTTTAAATGTGTTAAATTCTACTACACACAATAAAATCAAAAAATGGCTATGTTACTATCTAAAAACCTTAATAAAATCATCGTAGCCTTTAATAACTTTATTGGTATTATCAATACTTTTGTCATAACTTGAAATCAAAACATTTTAAAACTTATAAGGCCTCTTAGCTCAGTCGATACCTGGACGGCGCGGGTTGAGTGTGTTTTGGTGACACTATAACTCGATCTAGCGTCTATTTTGCTAGATCGAGTCAGCGTTTCGCGTAAACTCAGTTAACGGCCTGTAAAACAAACAGTTGACAAATGTCAATCGAAGACCAGTCTTGCTCATACAAATTAAGATACAAGTTTGACAGGCAGCACGTAATTATGCCTAAAAAAGGGAAACGGTATATCTATGTCTAACGTGTCAGAAGTGTATACCTTAGCTTATTCTAACATAAGTTTTTAAACTCTTTTTACAAATACAAATACAAATACAAAAAGGTTTATTTCTCAAAATTTTACAATGTTCAATCTATAGTAAGTATGTAGTAAACCCGCGACCAGGCTGAAAGTCGCGTGCCGTATCGCTCCGTTACAGTGGCTTCCATTGATGTGTCACTCGTCGCAAATTAAAACTCGTGTAACGCCAGTTGTAGTTTTTTCTTTCAAACATTTCCTTTTTCACACCTGCTATTCATAAAAGAGTATTATTGCCGTTCAATGAGGGATCAAAGTCGTACTTTTCTTCCCTCATTTGAGGGTAACAATGAGTCATTTCCTCATAGTAGGTGTGTAAAGCACTATGTGCCACTTAGTAGCGTAATTATTCGTAAGACTTTTATGTTGCAGCATGCCTCATAGGCGGTGTGAAAAGCAATATGTGTCACACGGTAGCAAGTTTCCCTCACTACGCTCAAGATTTGTTTATTTTATCTTTATTGCACAAAAGTAAAACTTATCGTTCAAAAGGAGAACTTAATACCATAAGCATTCTCTACCAGTCAACCTTAGAGCAAAGCAGACAAATTGTGGACGGTGCAACTTCAAATATAAAAACGTACATACTAAGTGTCAATATTATATTTATATATGAATACCAATAGAATATGACAAATATATAAACATACATATATATTATGTACAGACGAGACTATGAAACAGAAACATTAGGAATATTCGGGTCTGCTAGCAAATAATTTACGTAGAGAGTTTTTAAACGCCATTTTGATAAGATTCTATTGTACAATCTTTCGCTTCACTCAGGATTCAGTATACCACCCTCCCCGCAAATATATCATTTTGCTCCCTTGAGGCACATTCTACTATTGTAAACCTGTATCTAGTTAATATATTCATATCGGAGACTACATTAGGTTGCACAGTAGTAATTGATATAGGCAGGCTCGATACACTTATCGACGTGAATTCACAAAAATATCTACATCTTCATTAGACATGCGATGCGGTCGTCTGATGGTCATCTGTAAAGGTGGAGGTACTTGCCCAGTTGGGCTGCACCAAACATGAAGAGATGACATTCCGCTGTGTCATATCTCTCCAAAAGCTTATAGTGTGTAATGAATGTGTACCTACAAACTGATTCCAATGAAAAAGATTTAGTGGGAAATTCTTTATGATATTAGCAGTCACGCGTTATAAATCAACACTAGTTGTGTAACGCCAGTTGCAGTCGTCACGAGTTCTGAATGTCTGTCACAGCTCGCCAATTTCTCTTGAATGGCGCTCGTTGAGAACTGATGCTTGGATGGCATTATACATAATGGAGCCATTAATAAGTTTTAGTTTAAATATCTATCAAGCTTTCAATTTATCGAACTTTTGGTTACAATTGAATGCTATTGTGGACTTTGCTTAAAACAAATTAACTGACTGCTCGGGAATCGGAAATGGAAACTGAATCAATTATGTTTCCTTATTACTGATTTTATGGAATGATTGACAAGTTCCTACGGGATGACAGTTGCCGGCGCCATTTGTAACATTGTGATAAGTATGTAATAGTAAGTTGGTGCAACCGACCCCTAGTAAGTTAATTGAACATGTTCAATAGAAAATGAATTGTACCGTTCTGCATTTCGCTATCCCTGTGGTTGGAACAGTTTCGGGTGCTTCACAAAGGGAGCTCTGAAATACGTTTGACTTTCACTAAGAATTCTAAATTGGAAATGGATTTCACCTTTACGCCAATAAAGGGAATGTTAGAATAATTTATAATTAGGTACATTTTCTTTGTGGAAATATTTGTGCGAAGATAGTCTGCATTGTCGTAAATTTTATTATCGCTTCCTACCTATTTCACCGACTTCACGAGATTCTCAACAGGACGAGAGACAACAATTAGACTGTATCTTTTTAAATTTTCATAACTCCATGATTTGTGAACCTATTTGAAACTCCTTTTTGTATTTGAAGTTTAAACCCTTACAGAGTTTGTGGGCCTTATTTATCATCCAGTTGCACCCCCTCTCGTCCATGTCCCTGTATCCGCGCCTGACTATTTTATTCCCACTGATTGCGTTTTTTGTACGGGTGTAGAAATTAGATGACATTGAGAATAAATCCAATCGAATAGAATGTGCGCCCTTGCAAACTTGTAGATAGCTGCGTCAAGCAGACTGATCCGTTTCTTTTACATCAATCACCGGTTTTCGATTGATTTTGTTATTGTTTCTGTTACTGTGAGAATTTGAAGGGTACAAATTGTTTTATTTAGAAATAGATTTTGCCCGGGACTTCGATTACAGAAATAATTGTTATGAAATTATTTTTGGCGCAAGTTTAATTATTGATTTCCCTCTTACGAACTTCCACGCCCTTTTCACCCCCTTATTGAATAATTTCAGGTATAAAAACTCCAGTATAAATCCTATGTCTTTCCCCTGATGTCAAAATCTCATCTAAATCCGTTCAGCGGTTTATGCGTGAATAGGTAACAGACAGACAGATAGAGTAACTTTCGCATTTATAGCATTAGCATGTATTAAAAAACATACAACCGGCATAAGGGCATAACGCTGGGAGGATGATAAAGTTTTAATTTAGACCATATGTGTCATAGATACCGTTAAATTGCGCCACGCGCAATGTAGGGTGCCGTATTTGTACATTATGCGTACTTAAAAGTTTGCAAGCTTATATTTAATATGTTTTTGATACATTTAATAGGTGTAATTTGAGTGGTCAATGGAAATTGTACGAAAGCTTGTTTTCGAAGTACATTTCATAAGTTCGGCTATACTTATTAACCATAGCAATGTCTACTTACTCCTGATAGTTTACCTTTTCATTATGTATACTACTATCATATTTTAACATATATACCCAGTACCCACCGTTTAGCTGACAGTGGGAGAGGAGTGTCTCCACACTAGAAGAACATAATAAAATGGTCACATTAAACCACAAAAAACACGCAAACGCGGATATCTGAATCAAAAATGGTTTTAGAAACCCTACAATATTTTTGATCGAGCTAAGCCAAAGATAAGACGATGGGGTTTGGAAGAAAAAATCCTTACGTGTAGGAGAGGCACCCGAAATAAAAAATTGTTTTAAAAGATTTTATTCTACCGTTTTGTCGGCGTAATAGGTATGTATAGTCAGCAAAATTACAGCTTTCTATAGTACTAACGGTTACTGAGCTAACCCGTGCACTGACGGACATCCTAAAAACGAACAATATCTACATAACAATAAAGCCCCATTTACATGGTAGAAATCGCATGCTATTTTCATTACATTGCAGCGTTTGATCGTTCTCGTCCTACCTCAGCTAGCCCTCAACCCCGCAATGTAATGAAAATTGCAGGCAAGTATTGCAACGTTTAAATCGGCCCTAACACGTGGACGGTACCTAATTACCGGGCTCGGTAGATGACGGATTTAATATAATATGACAAAATAAATATTGTAGTTACGCTTTTTAGGGTTCCGTAGCCAAAATGATATCGATGCCGATATCCATTTGGCATATGTCCGTCCGTAGCTCACAGCCGATTTACGCGGGGACTATAAGCACTTAACCTATGATCCTCTTATCTTGACAAATAAGCGAGGTAAAAATCGCGTATGCTCACTTAAAAAATTTAGTACACGTTTCGCACATAGATTCTTTTGCTTTCTTGGCAGTTTCTTATATAATAAAGCTAACAGCGAATTATCCGTTTACTCCAAAACTAAATCATCCTCCAAAATGAGTGTTACGGAATGGCTCCTCAGGCTAGATTACAACGGCACCGAAAAACTAATCATCCAAATTTTATAATGTAAAGCATAGGCACACGCAAATACTCACACACACACACACACACACACACGCACGAACGCATTCACGCACTCGGGCGCACACACAGACTCACGCACTCACGCGCGCGCACACACACACACACACGCACACACACATACATACGCATTATATTGATATGTTAACAAATTCATCTGTTAGTTGCTAACTGTATTATTCTCCTAACTGGATAGTATAGTATATGAATGTTTATATAATACTGTTTTCACTATCTAAATTTGCTGTTACAATTGTCTGAGGGTCGGAAACCTGGTAACCTGACATACAGGTTTCCCCTAGTTCGGGCACCAGTCCACCGCACAAGTTTTGTACCTGCTAATAAAATCATTTACCATAGTCACTGTATAAACTGTAGACTTTGTGGTGGAGATAATAAATACTTTTTACTTTACTTTTTTACTTTTACTACAATTACGAAATTTGGTGTAAATTTGGTATAAACACCACAATTAGGAAGGTGTATTCCTTTAGTGTCGTATGAATCGCTAGATAAAAGTGATGTGAAATTACTTAAAAATAGTAAATTAACTATGAAGAAAAAATCAATGCACATGGGCGTGTGTGTGATATAGAGGTTTCTAAAAAACTCTCAAACTCGTAAATAAGAAGCGAAATCGATAAGACTCAAAGTAGTTAAAGTAGTAAATTGTGTAAAATTATGTTAATTAGCTTCAACTTCACCTAATGTCATCGGTATAAAATGACACCTCAATGCCAATGCATGACGTCGTCAACTATCGTTTATTGGCAACTGTCTATAGAGTCGTCTCATCATAAGTCCTTATTATATCTTGACCCTGAGATTCGTGACAAACATGTGCATATTCGGAGGTCAGCCTTATACTGGTTCTTCTGAGACGAATTTTCCATACAGCAGCAGGCATTGTAAATATCCACATGACTCTGGTATGGTTCATAGGTTCAACTCCCACCCCCGAAATTATTGATTTGAGGGATGATTTAAGGGATAAAAAGTATCCTACAGGTTAATCCAGGCTAAAAACTCTATATATACAAAGTTTCATCATAATCCGTTCAGTAGTTTTTGGGTAATTGAGTAACAAACATCCAGAGATCCAAACATCCTAACTTTCGTATGTATAATATTACAAATACAAATATTCTTTATTGCACACCTCAATCAAAGGATACAGTACAGTACAAAAAACACAATGAGAAGAGGCAAACAACAGGCGGTCTTATCGCTAAAGAGCGATTTCTTCCAGACAACCTTAGGGTAGCGGAAATCTAAACAGAACGATTCATAGCAGGTGGTGCAGAGTTAATACATATGGAGTCTACTAGTAATTACAACAATAACATTTAATTAAGGATAAATAAACATACATAAATATAGTATAAAAATATACGTACATAAACATATACAAATATATAGTCAGCCACATAGTCTAAACGAGCTAAGTCCTTAAGTGTGTCATGAGAGAGACAAATAGTGATCTTTAAGCTGTAATATTAAGTAGGGTATTTTGTATGATTTCATTATAAATGTATAGTTTTTAGATTTTTGTCTATACTTGTAGTATATGACGATATTACTTGCCAAATTTCATAGTTCTAGGTCAACGGGAAGTACCTAAAGTAAATTTTGATTCCCTTGAAAGTGTCGAAATATACGTTTTTTTGCGTCATAAACGCCCGTATCTTTCTTTTACGTTAACTTGCAAGTTTGGTTTTTTCACAGCTTCAAGGGACTGTAGATCTGAGTCTGAGATTTTAATTTCAACTCGATACCTCTACGCGTTCCCGAGATAAAGGGTCATGACAGACAGACAGACGGAAAACAAAGTGATCCTATAAGGGTTTCTTTTTTTCCTTTTGAGGTACGGAACCCTAAAAATGGACTATGTTTGACCATAGAAAAGTGGTGACGTCACTTGTTACGATTTCCCTACAAACTTCATAATAACAAAACATTTATGAGATTTCATAAATAGTTGTTGATTTGAATATCACTCAACATCCCTATTGAGGATTGCAATCTAATTGGAATCAAAAGCGATAGATAAAAATTGACCTCCAGTAATCGGAGTCGCTGACTTGCACTTTTTGTCACAGATTGAGTTTGTTTTAGATTTTCCTTTTTAACGGAGTGATTAATTAGCTCCACTCTTTTAACGTAGGGCGGGTTCTAACTTGCGTTTGACGTAGCAAGGCTTCACAATATTAGGGTAAAAGTCCTTCTGAACTCAAATTGTGATAAAGGTTTTTGTGCAGCTCGTGAGAATGCGCCGTGTTAAGCCTTATACCATGATGATGCAGGGGTATAAGGTAGAGACATTTCTGTCAATAAAACGAATCCAGTCAATAAAGAAGAGGTTGGCAATGAGCTAGTGATTCGTCTAGAATCGCAAGCGTCCATAGGCTACGGTGTCTGCCAGGCCGTATGCTTGGCCACCGTCATTGTATAAAAAAACAGTACCGAAATCGAAACCAATGAAGGTTCAATCTGTTGGGAGGTCGGGGAGGTTGAGCTATGAACTACAACTTCAGGTTAATTCATCTACAGGTAAATAGTATTGATTGTGTAGGTTTGGCATCGGTTTCGATTTTTAGTACTTTTTTTTATACTTGTAATATTTAAGCTTGAAGCGATGTAGGTTTAAGTCAAATTTATACGTGTATAGACAACTTTTCAGCAGTGTAACGATCATGAACTCCTTAGGAACAAGCCGTAAATAAAATGACTATCCAATAGTTATAGGCAAGGTAAACGTCCTAATGCTCGACAACTTAATGCCAATAGATGATACCCATAAATCACCTTTGTCACTATGACATAAGATTGAAAGTGTCATGTATTGGGTCAGTGTCAAGCACTTGGACATTTACCTTCTAACTAGGTCATTCTACTTATTCATTGCCAGTTTTCTATTACAAAAAAAAATCTATGATATGTGACGCGTTGTTTACCGGTCCCTGGGATCCCAGGGATCATAACAAAAGAATGCTATTGTTTATTTTTTTCGCTGGGAGACGAGCGTACAAAAATAGGATTTCGAAATAGTGCCTGAACCTAATAAAAGGGATTTACAGGTAAAAATACTTCAATATGAACATATTGCTGTAAAAGGTGGGTAACACAGAGGTAAAAACCATTTTTTCATACAAATGGTGAAACATCCAAGAACCACTGAGTTATTTGATTTATGGATATTAGCTGTGGTTCGTTAATAAATACAATTCCAATGTAATACGTTTCTATAATAAACGCGACGGGTAGAGAAGCAAATAAGTTAGCTTGAGAACTATTGTTCTAAGATTTCCTAACGATTGTAACAGAATCCAACCTCTTCATTATTTCAATATAAAATTATATGACTGTGAATTGGAGCCCTCATATTTATCTCTGAATTTTATCGCAGATGTTGGTACCTATACAAATTACGATGTTACTAATTTACCGAAAATTCCGTACATAACTGCCGAAAAAATCTTTGTAGTTGTTTTTCTCCTAAACACTAACAAACAACGCATGTCCAATTGTCCACGTCCCCAGTATGAAACATATTCAGCGAAATGAAACAATATTAAGCCAGATAACCCCAAAAGCTTGAATCCACGCAATCGCACCAAAATTCTAAGAAGGTGTATGTTCAAACCAGGCTACATGAGTTCAGTGCAATGAAATTTTTCCTCACAAGACGTCACTTGAGGGGCGGGGGCCTAACTGTTTCAGGAAAGACAGAATAGAATCAAGCCAGTCTCTGCTCGGAAGCTGAAACGGGCAGTCGTGTGTTCCCCCCTTTCGCGTTCCTTCGGAAAACCTACCCGTATTTATTTAATTATAAACAAAATTGTTTCCCGACCAGTTATGTGATTTGTGAGTGTATTTTTAGTTGAAGTGATTGTTTTTTTTTTGTTTTGTGTAGTGTGAGGTGTAATTTTCGTTTGGTAAGTGTCAACATTTAAAATTAATTATGAAGGGTCTGTCAATATTTTCGGTCGTTTTAGGATGACGGCGTACGAAATGACTTGTTTGTGCGTATATTATATGTTTGCAGTGATGTCACTTTATTGACCTCATCTCAGGAATATCACAAAATAATCTGTCAAAGCAAAGTCATATAATCCAGGACTTGGCTATTGGTTTAAATGGATGTTTCTTTTTTAGGGAAAGATGAGTATGAGTCAAAATAAGTATTTTCGACTCAGGACAACCGTCACCTGGTATGATTTCATCAATTATTTGATGGAAAAAAAGATTTTTTATACAAAAACCTATCGAGTGGGATATCAAATAAACAGGCCCTATGAGTTGATTCAAAAAATATACCACAGCATTGAACTTCAGCCAGTGGTTTTGTAAAAAATAAAATTAATTTTCAAAACGCGCCAAGTTTGGGCTCTTCCTGACAGCAAAAAAAAAACGGCTGAATGATTTTTTCTTAAATATGCCCCGAATGACACCTTATATCCTCATATTTTAAGATAATGAAAAGAAATCGGAGATTATGAGTGCCTAATATATATTTAATGTTTAAAAATAACGGATTAGTTATTTATTTATAAAAAAAACTAGCAATTTATGGACCCGACTGCAATCCGGTGTAGTTCACGTATGGTGTTTTTTTTTTTCAGAGAAGTTTAGTAAGTATTTTAGACTTGGGTGGATACCCGCCACCTGTTACATTTTCCAGTTATGAAATCATTAATTATGGCAACCGCTCGATCTCTGAACTGGCCTATTATCTTAGTTGAGAGAGAATAGACAGTAGTCCCCAACTCCTTTAAGATGTGATGATTTGTGTGTGTGATGTTTTTCTTTACAGAAAAGCTAACGATATATAAGTCCAAAAGCTCATTAGTATGAGCTGGCATTGCACGACTGCCGCTTGCCTGCCTCATGCCCGAATCACTGCGCTAGCGTCGCTTCGTCTTATTTAAAATCCTATATCTAAATAATATGAATATCCGTTACATTTTGAGTTTTTAGCGAACATAAGACAAAGAACATAAGATGAGTTTTCTTATAGGCCGCCAACGCGCGAAGACGCCACTGTTATGGCAAGCGTTCATAGGTGACGGTGATCACTTACCATCAGGTGGGCTGTCAGC
Organism: Epiblema foenella; assembly: GCA_963556455.1. NCBI lineage: Eukaryota > Metazoa > Arthropoda > Insecta > Lepidoptera > Tortricidae > Epiblema > Epiblema foenella. Next base: position 20,725,205 of record OY747100.1, read on the forward strand.
TTGTTTGCCAGCGACGTGGTTATAAAACATACCTACACACCGGCAGTTTTTTTAGACTATATGCACTGATAAGTCCATTTGTAATTATTTACTGATTCTGATACCTTATCATCTACTCCCCATTAAGAAATGTTCAACGAATGTTGGGTTAGGTCAATATTTAATGCAGAGGTAAACCCGACGGACGGAATAGCTTGACCTAGTAACATAAACAAATTAATGGGTAAAAACCCATATTGTACATGTACTCGAACGAAGTGAGTGTTTTAAGCCGACATGAGTTTTTGAGGCGACGGAGACGTGTCACTTTGTATGCATAAGTTTACCCTTACACAGAGCACGTTTTGAGAACATGCATTGTAAATAATTATTTTATAACTTTGCAGAAAAAATAATATCTTATCTGTTTTAATGTGTTTTAATAATAATATGTTTTAATTAGGTACATATCAGCACAAAAACCTAATACTATATATTTTTAGGAATACAGGAGCCCGGGACTCCGTCAATACTGTAAAAAATTAATTCAGGATATTTTACTTTACTTTGTTATACAATCTGTGTTTGTAAATATTTGCCTACAGTTAAGGAAACGAAGTAATCAACCGATTTCATTGTGGAAATAATCACTCCGTTTGGAGGGGACGTTTTTAATTTAAAAAGCTACTAATACGGAAAAGTGTCACTTTCTATGCATATATTATGTTTACCCTTACAAAGAGCACTTTCTGAGTATATGCATTGTAAATATTACTTTAAGACAGATCTACCTAACGGAAGTTTGAAACGTTACGTAGGGCAAAACAAAATGTCATTTGGCTCGAATTTGGATCAGCCCAACTGGGAAAGTACCTTGCAGAACACCGCTGGCATAATAACGTTATCTGGCTCGAATTTGGATCAGCCCAACTGGGAAAGTACCTAGCAGAACACCGCTGCCATAATAACACTATTTACTACACATCTATGTTGTGTTGTGTTCCTGGAGGTGAGCAAGGTTCCCAGAGCTCCCGAGGATGCACTGTGTTGAAAGCGAGAGACCTAAACTTTTCCCGTTTGTTGTCAACACATTGATTGGTCAAACCTATAAAGGGTTGGCAACATACACATGACTCCTTTGGAGGTGCGGTCGTCCATAGGCTGCGGTGTCCGGTAACCAGCAGATAGACCGTACGCTTGTTTGCTACCGTCGTTGTAATTTAAGAAAAGTGCCACCTGATATTTCAACAGGGAACCCATCGCTTAACGTTTGGTTTTTTATTTCCCCAGGGATCTTAGAATGTATTCAGGGCGAAACGCCGTGTTTTCCATCAAACTACGACGATTGCCCTTCCGGAAAACCTTTTTCTTTTGAATTGACGATGTCGCTAAAAATGTCGATTGTATTTTATTCACTTAGGAGCAAGTAAATACAAGTTAACCTATTTTTATGTTGAGGCAGGCTAAAAATACACATAGAAATCCGGCGAAATTCTTCGATCACTTAAGTCTTAGTGTACTTAGTCCTGATTAATTAAGATCGGTTATATAAAGACTCGTTAAATCTTATGTCAGCGAGTGATGTCAAAAAATGCATCTACTGAGGCACCAAAATTTGATAACACTTGTACCAACGGATATTTTTATAAAACCCGGCGTTAGTCTAAACTTTATCGAGAAATATACGTTTTTCTTGGTTGGTGACGCCGTAACTTATTTTGGTATCACCTTCATGGGTGGACCTATGATCTGGCTGGCGAGAATATACTAAAAACATATACAAGTATACGTCTGTCAGTGGCGTAACTATATCAAAAGACCGAATTCATGCATCGCACCGATATAAACGTAAATTAAATATGAATACGCACACTGTACCAGAGTGAAATCTGAACGTGTAAGGTCTCAAAGAACTTCAATGAACCAAGTATAAATAAATAAATATATTTTTGGACAATCTTACACAAATCAACCTAGTCCTAATCTAAGCAAAGCTTGTACTATGGGTAGCAAGTGACGATATACATACTTATATAGATAAATAGATACTTAAATACATAGAAAACATCCAAGACTCAAGAACAAATATACGTGTTCATCACACAAATACATGCCCTGACCGGGATTCGAACCCGGGACCTCCAGCTTCGAAGGCAGGGTCACTACCAACTAGGCTAAAGCGGTCGTCATGTAAATTAAAGTATTTTTAATAATTCCCCAGTTAGTCTTTATTTAGCCAACTAAGAGAGTTCAATGTTATCACCAAATTATAATCATTTTCAGCCTAGGAGCGAGGTAATCGTTTAGCCTTGTTCGGATTACGTTAGGTAGTGATTGCGTCGAGTTCTGAGTATTTTAGTTCCAAACTTTTTGTATGACTGTCACTTCGGAAGCAAAAAGCTTACGGACCGCGCGATGGTGCGTTACCATAGCCTATGAAAGCTTGGAACTCTAACTGACACGTGCTCCTTGCTAACCCAATTTACGATGTTTTGGATGAGAGGATTACTCGCCAGAAATTTTAAAGAAAAAAAAATATACTAAAATAAAATGGATCCACTAGACTAAATTGATACACCAAAGTTACTATAACAGGCATCACTTTTTCGAGAATCTACGCCACTCCTCACCCTGGCCTTCAATTTGATTCATCTATTTCACATCATAATAGCACTTCAATATGTATTGCTCGCTCGTTTTGTCAACTTGACGCACGTGGAAGCAGGTGAAACACGTAGGTATCTTAAAATACAATTGGGATCAGAAGTGATAAACAAAAATCGCCTTCCTGGTCTTATTCAGGGGTGGACCCCCTGGCTTCTAATTTTCCAAATGCCTTTTGAATTTAAAATTGCTCCACAATTTTGTTTATTACAATTCCGTAAAAAATAAGGTTACTGCTACGGAATCCTCTCAAAAACTTACGGAGGTGTTCATAAAGCTTACATAGGACGTATTTTGAGTCACTGAATCAAGGGAGTTGCCCAAAGTTTCACGTTATATAAACAATCACGTAATTATGGTGTTTCTTTCCTCAAAAACATGATTTCGTAATGTTCGCTGGCTTCTTTGCTTGGGAAATTTTGAATGTGCAATTTTTGTATATTTGTTTTACTTATTAGTATACTATACTAGCTTTGGCGCGCGACTTCGTTCAAGTAGCATTATTCGGTAATCGCCTGAGATGATAACTGTTATACAATTATTGCAAGTGTAGACAGAATAATTATTACTCGCATAAATAAACTTCTACTTCCTATTTCATCCCCTTATATAAGTGAAGATTTCCTCGATAACAGTATCCTACATATATCCTTCTCTGGGACTCGGGCCATCTCTATATGAAATTTCATGTAAATAGGTTTTGCGGGTTAAGCGTGAAAAGGTAAGGCATACTGACCGACGGATGGACAGACAGACATCCATCCCGATGTAAACTATAAAATCCTAACATGTAAACTAAAACACCCTTTAAACCAAAATTACCACTTAGAGTTGAAAGTCGCGACAGTGATCGATATTGCCATGACACTTGCAACATATAGTAAGTAGATTGCTAACCGAGACCATCCATTTCAAACGAATTAATTGAGCGCTCAAACATAGGGGCGCAGTGCCTAAATAAAGTACTTTTCAAATCCCTTATTCGTGCGACCTATTTAAGTTTCTAGTACGTTAAGCTACACTTTTTACCAGGAATATATGGATCTTACGTACCTAATGAGTGATTCGTATTCAGCCCTCCAGCGGCACTAGACGTGGCATAACAAAAATTCTTATCTAGATACGTATATCATGTCGTATTGCTTCTTCAGGTACAAGGTGGGAGATGGTCTGATGCCTTTAAAGATGCTGTTATGCAATACATAATCCATCCAAGACTTATATACTATGCTACGTTAGGGCAGGCGCAGGAAAATATGCTTGTTTGGCAATGTGGCTCCTGAATCACTAACTTGTCAATTGTCATCGAATAGTGATAATTCGTCGTGTATCGTTGGGTTACTCATGCTACGGCGATGCAACCGTACAGCCTGTTTCATAATAAGCAGACATCATTTTCGGTTTTTCACTTGACATTTACGGCAAGGTCAAAGAATTTCTTGAAGCAATGAAATGTTGTGGAAAAATATGTAATGTTCGTTTTACCTACAGCGGTTGTTATTCATCATTCTAGAAGATTCATTCAAGTGCCTTATCTTATAAATTATGTATGGAATAAACACTTTATTGCTATTACTGGTGTTTTTTTGATACACTTATTTTAGTACGTGTATTAATGTGTCAATGGTTAAGTGACCTGGATTAAATTTAGCTCAAATTTTGTGTCGTACATAAGGCTTTTCAAATGCGTTCGTAATTATTTGGGATCTCTTAACCACAATATAAGTCAAAAGATCCAGCCAACTCAAACGACGGAGATATAAATGATGATTTTCAACGATATACATAATAAATGTTGCCTACAGTTTCGCTACAGTGGGCTTCATTTTCACAGTCGAGTTATGTTATATACAGCTTCTAGATTACTTCATTAAAATTATCTACAACAGCTGGTGTTACGTGGTATTGAATGATATTCGAGCAAACTTCGCTTTTCATTCAAATCCAGGTTTCAGACAGACAAAAACGTAATTGTCGGCTACACACGTTGTCTTCAAGCAAAACCACTAAACGTAGAACTCTAAAAGCCTTGTCGCCGTTCCAAAACCTTCAGTGTTCCTTTACCAAATACATAGCAGAGGAGTTCAAGGGATTCTGGTCGTCGAATATAGAACGACATATTGGTTCGGATTACTGGAGTTGTTAATTTAGTTATAAATTGTTTTTGAGTCTGACTATCAACGAATTTAATTAATGGAAGTAATCACGGTTTTTGAGAATTAATATTCAAATGGGATAAAGTTGGGAAGTTGACGGAATCTTGTTCTTTGAGATGTTTGCTTTATCTGATTTAGGAGGGATGTATTCGACCGCATTTGTTGAATTGGAATCGATTTTGCATTATCAACTATCGCTTGTTCCGATACAGTTTGGAATGCGCGGAAGTGAAAGCGTGCGAGGATACAAAGTTGATATCATTTGAATATATTTAGTCAAATAGTCCTTGAGAAATATAAGTACAAAAAGGCACAAAATTAGATATCTTAAAGCCAAGTTGCATATAATTGCCTTTAGTTGTATATAATTGAATACGCTGCTTTCAATAAGCTTACTTCCTTTAGATATTTAATTAAATTCTGTAAAAAGATTTTTTCTACTTTCAGTGTTTTAATTACCTAATGATTTTGGTACACTAAAGTTGGGTTTTATAAAGATCCGTTACACCACTAGTCGGCAATATTTTTGCTAAATTGTCGCGGGCGCATGTCTTCATAATTTGTGATTTTATCAGACAAAATATTTTATTAAAGTAAGAGGCTCCAGGGCCGCCTGATGAGACCAAAATCAAATGTTCTCTACTGGAATACACCTAGTTTTTGGTTTAAATCGTGAGACGTTTCCAGAGACACTACACTGGCGACGATATATATACTTATATAGATAAATAGATACTAATATACATAGAAAACATCCAAGACTAAATGCCCTACCAGGTTTCAATTGCAATTATGCAATTGAGATACCTATTTATTAATTTGTTTCTTAGCGTGTCAGTATTTTGACATGCACCTTAATTATTTGATGATTAACAAATAAGAACATACACGCAATTTACTTGTCTGTTAACTTGTCATGTCATGAAAAAATATTTTCACATACCTCGAGGCCGAATATATAGGGTCAACAATGTATATCTATAACATACTACTGTAGCATATGTTCTTTAATAAAAATTAGAACACAAACAGTTACATAAAAATATTAAAATTGACAGTACAAAAAATGTACCAATACAAAAATTAACAATTTATTTATTTAGATACAATATAGTAATTTTCTATTTAAGTAATGAACAAGTTCTTGTAAATAAACTTTTATTTCAAACCCCGGACCACCAGCTCGTGGTCGTCGTCGTTTTGAACTACGCTAAAATGGTTGTCTAATTCTCACAAAAGCTCAAACTTTCCAGGCAATCAGATTTCAACCAAATGTTTCATGCAACCCATCCAAAGTCGTGGGAGTGGTTTTTTTGCCTCTATTTATTTGTACTAACATTCGCCGCGGGCAAATCTTCATCTGCGTAGACTTCCACGCCCTATTTCAACCCTTCGAAGGATGATTTTCAGGATAAAATTATTTTCTATGTTAATACAGGCTATAAACTCGCTGTATACCAAATTTCATCTTATTCCGTAGCCAGAGTTGAATGTAATATAGGGCAGCGGTAATTACCTCAAAATTAACTTGATCTGATCTGGTGAGTCGATTTTGTTTGAGGCAGTTCTTAATTGTTGGGTAGGGGGCGGGGGATGATCAAAATCAAAATCTTTATTTATTCACCAGTAATCAAGGATTACCTTGTATTCTTTCACGAAGTAGATAATAAACTTGTACACAAATGTACCTAATTCTTGATCATTGCTAGCAATTACCTTCGAAAAAGTAACTGCAACATCATCTGCCTTATCGGTTGTCCAATTTGTGAAATATCGGAAGGAATACCATAACTATCATGCTTCACTAAGCCTTTTTCCATTGTATTAATAGTAATTGCACATTGTCCTTCCGTCTGTTTTGAGGAATAGGATTTTCCATTGCCAAAAGGAAGCGTGTATATCCATCGCAAATCTTACACTACAGTTGACGAATACCTCCTACACAGTATATACACTAATGCTATGCTATCAACCAACTCAACAGACACATTCAAATCTCGAGATTTATTTCAGTTTTTATGTCGACTAAACACTGGATAATGCATACCATTGATATGACAATTAAAAATGTTCGTAAACATTACTTTGCAGCAGGCTAATCACGTAACTTAATGTACTAACGGTATCTAGATTTTACGGTCAATTTTGAAGTATAAATGTATAAGCTGACAATTAAAATTTGACATTAAAATCTACCTAACAGTAGCACAAAAGTTACGTGATTACCCGGCGGTCGAGGTAAGTTTGTACCGCGTTTCACGCGACGTCATTGACACAACGTGCTCACTTGTCTAGCATCCAGTAAAGAGAGAAGAGAGAGAGGTGTAAGAGAGAGTCTGTCTCTTTTCTTTGCTTACCCATGCTACTTAAATCTGATAATTTAGATGTCATTACGTTACCTACGGTATCTGTTTTTCAATTTGTAAACAAACAGTTTACTAAATATCATAGTCGATGGGTTAAGGTGGGGCAATAGTATACGGTCGTCTATTCCAGGGATAATAACGAATGCTATTGTTTATTTTTTTCGCTAATATTTTCATTTCATTTATATACTTCGTGGAAAACATTTAGGTAGCATCGCTTACATATAAAGGGCACATTTTGACCCTTTTCCAGGGGCAATTACATTTTCCCCGAAAAGCCATATTAATGCTTGAGTGGGAATTAAGCAACCTTTTGATCTCCAAAAATTTGCTGACATTTAATTAGACGAGTACAGATTGCCCATCTTTAGAAGATATGGTATTTGCTTTACTCAGGTAGCTGAGTTTCTTGCCGGACTCTTCTCAGCTAGGCTAGGTTTAGTGAATCAGCGACAAAACTCCCAGTAGCTCGATTCCACTCACACCTCAGATTCAGTTAAAGCCGCTCAACCACTCTCACTGGAGCGCGGTTGCTACACTGATGCGGTTTCCACACGACAGTGCAGTATGCGAGCGAAACAGAGCTATGAAAATCTGTAGCGATGGTTCGCTTGCACTGCGGAAACCATCCGGAAATCGCATCAGTGTGACAACCGTCTTAGAATTAGAACTGCTCGCATGGTCCTGTCTGTGGTTTTCCCTGGATTTTCTCTAGGCTACTCTCCAACCGCGCACTTTTATCGCTGCTACCGCATATATATATATATATATATTCCTATTTATATAAAGCCACTGTAGCCGAGCGGTAAGGCCCCTGACTTTCAATCTGGAGAACGTGGGTTCGAACCCCGTACCACTGGGTTTTTCACATAAAAATGACAGCTTTTCGATGTAGGAGATCATAGTAAGGAATTCGGTTCAGTACCAACAAGGTCTGATTTTTCCTCTGGGTTTCGGTCAGAGCACCCTTTATCCCTAAATTAATCCTAAATCTTGGGGTAAGGAGACAGATGCACATAGGGACAAATGCAGAACCCTTACAATCAACACAGTGCATTCTCTGGAGCCCTAATGACCATATCATCACTAGGAGGTAGTCTATCTCAAGTACTTGCTTCAAATCGAAACACATTACAAATTTAAATGCGAAATGTATGTCTCACAACGTCCCCCTGGGCCCTTTAATCATTAAACACCGTCGCTTGCTATAACTCGTGGGGTCCTTAACCTGTTAATGTTTAGGTTGGCTGTACAACTTGATTTAATACTCAATTTAGCTACAACACACGTTGTAACCTTCGAGATTAATTACATTTGCTGTGGTCTCGTTAGATCATAGAAAATCACGTCTATATTCCCAAATGGGGCGGGCAGTGCACATGAAAGTTAATTCCCAAGCCACTTCTAGATAAAAATAATGAAAATTAAGAACACAAATACTGCAGAAAATATCACGTAGCAGTAGCATTTCGGTACCAGCATGATACAATAATTTTATTGTGGCAGATGTGGCATTCCTGTACATTGATTAGTAGTGTGGATGACACGAGCTACGGCATCAGCCTATCGATGGTGTGCGGACGTAAGTGTGAGTGTGTGGTCGTAAGTGACGTCACTGGTGTCACAATCCGGATAGGGATGTTGACACCAAACAAGAAAATCAATAAATACTAATTTTCTCGAAAAAGAATCAAATTCTTATTCAAATAGCCAAAAAAGTAACTCGAAAGAATAAATAATTATATAAGTCTTCACTCTTCAAAGTTTTAAGAAGGGGCTTATCTATCATTTTCCACAAAACGCACCTTTGTACTGGAACGATCGTTATTTACTATGGCGCTTGAGATCAGTGACGTTGCTGATCTGTCGCGCTTTCTCTCTAACCAGCAACATTTAAACGGTTGTAGCTTCGTTATTTTTTGAGATATTTGAATAGGATTTTCAGAATTTAGCATATATTTTTGTCTTATTTCTTTTGGAGTAGTCAAATTTTGGGTTAACAACCCTATCGTCAGAGTTTGTTTTCTTAGATCATGGGTATCAGCAGTAGCATTTCGATAATGAACAGAAGATTTTCGGTGCCGGAATACATCTTGAGGAAACCGGTTTAATTCCAACACGGTCTAATTTTTCCTTTAGGTTGGAAGGTCAGGAGCCAGTCGATTTCGCAAAACTAGTGCCTACGCCAAATTTTGGAGTTAAGTGTCAAAACGGACTCCGGCCCCCTTAAAGCTACCAGTACAAAATTATTCCAGTGCCACATTTAAGAATTGTAGGTTTGCAGATGGAGAAGATGTGATATTGCAGTAATAGGAGTAAGGGATAAGTGCTATTGTAAGCCGGCACCACACGGGGTACGCGGGGGCTTATGCTTACCAAATCAAATTTAATGAGGGAGATATGAGACGTACCGCCTCGATAGTTAGGACTCGATATCATTAGTTAGAGGGTCATCTTTGGTTATATAACCCTCGTTAGGGTACGAGGAAGACTTGAAACTTAATTTAAACTTGTTTCCGGGTTCTGGTAGAATATCAGTGCTCGAGAGAGCGCAGCGTCCGTATAAATGAGATTCGAGAATCCTTTTGTTTTGCTGCAATACACACAGCATTAGGGATGTCAAATTATATTAATACTCCAAAAGAAACAAGACAAAAAATTAGGCCAAATGGTTAAAATCCTATTCTAATGTCCCAAATAAAACTTATTACTTACTTTATAGCCTATTGGCTGTCCCACTGCTGGGCAAAGGCCTCTCCCCATGTTTTCCAGGTCTCACTATTGAGCGCTTCTTCCTCCCAATTCCTGGCAAATGCATCCAGATCATCCCGCCATCTCCGTCTGGGCCTGCCCCGTCTGCATCGTCCATCATGTGGCACCCACTTGGTGGCTACATTAGCCCACCTATCTGGATGCATGCGACAGACGTGGCCGGCCCAGTCCCACTTGAGCCTGGCAGTTTTTTTACCTACGTCAGCAATGCGTGTTTTAGAGCGCAGTGTAGTGCCCAAATAAAAGAATTATTAAAAAACACGACTGCACTGAATAAAAGTTAACTATAAAAATAAAAACAAATTTCGAACCTATACTTATTTACTATGAATCTGCATGTACATATTTAGTTTAGGAGTGGAAAACTTTTAATACAATCGCGGACAAAGAATATGGGTCGGTAAAATACCGTCATATTTCCTAAAATAGTACAAACTTGTACAAGTTTTTAATCTTGTCATTATTTTTATTTAATTTTTCATCTAACCTGGAAAAATAACACTTAAAAAAATTAACTTTTCCAGGTTTAAATAGGACTCCTAAAACCCCATGAAAAAAACAATGTTAACCGAGCGAAACATCTAAATAATATAATATTTGGAGATTGATATTTTTATGATAGGATACCGGGAATTGTTAATACTGTTGGGTATTACGAAGAATAATATATCACGTAAATAAAACTAATGTAAAATGCTTAGAAAAACCTATTGGCGGTATTTAAACCGCATACGAACCGAATACGTGGCAGCTCAAACAGCCTCCTGAGGACTGTAGCCATAAGGAGTGAGTGCTCGGTCATGCAACACTTAATTAAGAATACCATGTCTCTAGCTACATACATTTACTAACATCTATAGGATTAAGCAAACTACTAACAAATCATGGATCTTGTTGTCTGAATAAAGAATTATTATTATTATTATTATTAATTCAGGGTGACCCGAAATTTTTGACCTCAAGTGTATTTATTTTTATTATTGCATCGCAATTCGCATAGTTGGCGAAAACAATGAAAGGCATTTAGCATGAATACTTGGGATTCAGCAATGTGGAATGATATTCGTTCCTTTGCAAAACAAAAGGAATTGCTTTTTGTGGCATGCGGCATGTTAGCATTCATAAATCGAAATAGCTGTGAATAAATATTGTGATTATTCTACTGCATTTACGGATATTAATTAAACGTGGTGTTCGTGCTTTACCCATCATGATATTTATCTACTTGTATTTTATAATGCTGCAAGCCTATTTTTATTTATATATCTGTTTGCTGCGGGGAAAAATAAGTTCAGAAAAAAATGAAATACTGTGAAATAAGTTAATAACTTAAAGTCCTATTGGGAAATACGAGATGAGGAAAATAATAAAAAAGTGAAAAGGAAATTTGGTACGAATAATAAACGATTCGGCGGACAATATCTAAGTGTCAATATTTACTGAAAAATACAGTAAATAAAATAAAATTGAATTGAGCTACTCGTCATAGTCTAAATTCCCAATACCTAAGTGTTGGTAAGTTATAGCTAGTTCCGAAGGATGATTAGGATCATGCAATTTAATTATTATTAGTCATTAACCTGCGAGCGGTTTTCGGATGTATCCAGAAGTTCCCTGCAAAATTCTGTTAAGATACACATTTTATGTCTGTTTCTACCCCAGGGTCGCAGCGGCTACAAGTAAAACCATAACAAAAGATAACGCCTCAACCCTTCTTGAAAAATTCAGGAAAACTCACGATGTTTTTACGTGCTTACTTTTACTGTGGCCATGACGTTCGGTAACATTATTATCAAACCAGAATCAATACGTTGCGTGTCTATTGTGGCTTCTGTTTCCAGCTGATTTATTAAAAAAAACCAGTCATATGTTAAGACTGGAGCAGACACGTGATTTTCAGCTGGAAATTCAGTTACTTATAATTATTACGCTTTGTGTATATTAGCTGTTGTCCAGTTACCTAAGTGCTAATTTCCGGCTCCGGTTTTAATTCTTTGAGGGTCGACTTCTATGTTTTAGTGAATGAAAAAACGCCCAACTACGTTTACGCCATGAATGGAGTAAATAAATTTCAAATTCAAACATTTATTCGTGAGAAACAATTACAAGTTACAGTGGCGGATTTACCAGTAGGCTGGAGCCTAGGATGGCGGACAGACTTTAGGGAGTGACAAATTTGGAGTCAAGATGTATTTCATGCCCAATTTTTATCCAGTAGAGGCGGTTAAATGTATAAATTCTCCATTTCCCAGCTTGGCATGATGCTGGCTTTATTTGCCAGCGCTGGTCTTCAGTAGAGTCCAATATTCGGTGAAGACGAGGTAGGTAACACTATAACAAATTTACAAACAACACTACTAACGCGCAATGAGGAGTGGAATCATGACCTCATTTCTAAGCGTATTACTTAAATATTGCCAACTTCATTAAAATTATATGAGGATTTGTGGTAACTTATAGCCGTGAATGTAAGTAAGTTCGATGTTTATTCATCCACCACGCATTTAGCTTGACCACAACGATAAAATTAGAACCCGTTAAAAACATATGTATCGATGATATAAAACATCAAAGATATATTAACATTTAAGATGCTGTACTCGTAAAAGGTAGAGGAGCGACAAATATTAAGACTAAGATGCTGAACTCTGGAAATTTTAGCACTTAATCCTCAATTTTGCCGTCTTAAACGATAAAGATCGTTTTTGCTGTGCCAAGCCTGTTCTTTATAAAATTTGCGTAATTATGTATATAAGAACTTTCTATTTTTCTTGGAACTTTTCTTAATATCGCTTTTTATTTAAGTTATATTCGTAATTCCGGGCTCCTTAGGGTACAACCGGGAAAAACGCTAAGAGGGTGCATGATGAGGATGCGAAGTGGCAAAGCAAGTTGACTTCCTTACTCGGTTACTAGACTTGTCTAACCAGGGACTAGCCGCTGCATCCCCCCATTTTATCCTTCAACCCTAATCCCTACTGACTGGACGTCGATATTGTCTCACACACCCTTATCAACATGACACATAGCCTACCCTACATCAAACCAATTAAGACTTTCCGACGTACGGAATAGAATTCTTTTTAACTTGATAAATGGGTATTCCAGAAAACATGGACCACGTTTGATACAATTTCTTTTTTATCACGAATATTTGGATCGACTTTATCTTTATCGGTTTATAGACGGGTGGGTGATATGGCAAAATTTGTTCCGTGAATTTTAAAATTGATTTAAATTTTTATTGGCAAACATCATTTTTGAATCTAGCCTCTTTGTTAACGGTACTTGAGGATTTCTGAGTGCTGTTTCAAACCCTAAACCCTTTATTCATAATCGTTCATAAAACCTATTTTAGTTAAATTGCCGCTAAAATTCGTTTGTTCTTATCTGTTCTAAAATTCGTTTGTTCTTAAATATAAGAAAATCATCCTATATATTATGGCGATTTCAATATTGACATTTTGTAAAGAACTAAACAGTTAAAAATGTTTAAGGCCCATTTGGATGAATTCAATCTAAAAATAGGAGTCTCTAAACCGACCCGTTTGATTAGCAACACATGTACCGATAGCATATATCACAATATACACGGAAGTAAAACGGAGGTACTAGAACTCGCCATTTTTGACCACACAGCACAACTCATGAAATGTCCTGTAAAGAAAACAAGTAAACTAACATACTGGTACATTATGAAAAGAGATTACAGCAATGAATATGTATCGAAATTTATAGAATGTCTACATGTATTAAATATTAATAGTGTTTATATGAATGATGACCCCAAAGAAGCCTTTAGCGCGTTCATGGATGATTTTGAACTGTTTTACAAATTATGCTTTCCCTATGGAAAAATTAAAATATCATCTCAATCTCGTCCGAAATGGATCTCCAAAGGAATTAAATCATGTTGCAAGAAAGAATAGGTACTTCTTTGGAAATGTAGATTTGAGAAAGACGTAAATGGTGAAAATAAAAGATTATTTATGAAATATTCTCAACGCTTAAAGAAAATTATATTACTTACATAAAAATCGCAATACGACTAGTATATAAATATGCCATCAAATAAGACCAAAGCAGCGTGGGATATAATTAGAAACCCTAAATCGAGGCATCCAAAAGAATCAATCACTCAACAAACAACACTGTAACAAAACGGTTACAAATCCAAAAGAAATGGCTCAAATATTTAATAATAACTTTATTGTGGTATCCGAGCTACGGAGTCATGTAAACCATTGTTTATAGAGCATCAAATATTGACATTCCCGTATCTTTTCATATACGAGGTAACTTTATATGTAAAAAAAATGTTAATCAATTCCCCAGTTTTAATAGTGCATGTCAGCGAGGTAAAATTAACAACAGACTAATGAAAACCGTCTTACTCTCAAAAACCATTTGCCCAATTTCATACTACAGATAGAGGATGTAATCCAGTTTAAAAAAGAAGTATACAATTTTTTTACTAAAAAAGCATATTATTCAATAAAGGAGTATCTAGATGACATACATGACATGTAATTACGGCAATGTTTAGATAGTTTTATTTATATTTTTACACAAATTGAAAATTAAATCCACTGACCGTATTTAGATGGTATTTAATTTGGAATGTTACTAAAATGACACATGTTATAAATTTTATTTGTAGAATCTACTCGACATTTATTCATTTAATTTTATAATATTATTGACATTTTATTTACTTGTGTGTTTTCGTTTGATAAAATAATTTTCTGAATTTATATTTAAATGTTTGTATGTCTTATGACAAAACACATTTGGACCATATTTTTAATACCAATTACACCTTTGTACCTGTGTTTAACAAATAAATTATTTAATTGATTGATTGATTGATTGTTACCTTGACATGTATGTTTGTGAGAAAGGGACAAAACCGTTTTATTAAGTAGAGGTTTGTCAATTTTTATGAACAATGGCATAAGCATCCGAATGTTTTTTCCCTCTCCACATGCGTTTTGGTGATCCTTAATTGATTTGCAGATATGCTGTGTTTAGTAGAATTTCAGAATATCGAGATGATACATTGTCGAGATAAAGCCTAAATTGTGGCGTCCGATAAAAAATCCCCTCTTGTAGGACAAAAAATAAATTGACGACTTTTCCCCAAATAAATCTAGTGTAACTGAGTAATAGTGGGGAAGAAATTATAAAGCGATCTAAGCTTTCGAGGGGGATTTATTGCGACGAATGTTGCGAAAAATGGCCGTTCTGAACCTCAATTCAGCTCATCGTATCCGTATCCCAATCCAATGTGTTTTGCTTGTAAGTTCTGGATTACGAAAAATACTTAAGTTATGATTCTCAGACTAAGAAAAAGAGCTAGATGGACTTTATGAACAACTTAATGAAGCCGGGTTTTTAAAACCATGCTTAATAAGTAAGCATACGACGCGCTCGAGCTCATATACAAATTAAACCATGCACAGAAGTATTCAGTACGTGTCCGTGTAGCAATGACGTCAATATCACACGTTTAGTGTTCTGCGTGGTTTAATTTATATACAATACAATACAAATACTCTTTATTGCACAACCTCAACAAAAAAACACAGTACTGTAGAGGCAAACAACAGGCGGTCTTATTTTTAGTATAAATAATAAATATATTATTACGCCTGGTGTATAGTATTCTTTTAAACTTTATTAATTGTCTGCAACTTTTTCAACACCGGTAATTTCATCATATAGTTGATTGTCTTGGTTTTCAGCAAAGGCCTCCCCAAGAGTTTTCCATGTCAGCTGATCTGTTGCTTTCCTTGTCCAGGTTAACCCGGCTGTTTTTCTAATATCGTCTTCGCGTCTTCGGCGTTGTCTGCTCTTTTTTCTCTTATTATGTTTAGGACACCGTACCATTCCATCACATTACTGGCCCATTTGTCTTTTTTACTCCATATATATAAGTGTGAGCAAATATGTGAATACTTATTGGGCACGGTTTTAATTCGATTTAACTAAGTAGTTCTCGTTTAAGTTTTTTTCTTGGTCTAAATTATGGTTGTGATCTTGTTTTTCTTGGAGCTAGCACGACTTGCTAAGAGCATCGCGGCTTTAGGCCTTCTGTCTCATTTGCTTCGTATGATTTAAAAAGAGACGGGCAGAATTTCTCATCCCGTGTCTCGTCAGTTGAGCTAGCCCTGTGAGTAAGGTGGCCGGATTGCGCTGTTTTGAGAGCGAGGGACGTGCAATATCTTTAGCTGTCAACACAATGAATTCCTAGAACAATAAAGTGTCGACTATGTCCTTGTGAGGGTTTATAAGTACTTGCTACATTCATATGACAAAAATAGTGCGTGATATGTATTGAAATAAGATTGTGATACAAAGAGACAAACCAAAATGTCCGTCCAAGTTAATGATGGCTCAATTTTGCTCCGTTATGCTGGTAACAATGAATCTCCACCGTTATGGAAAAATACGAAATGTGATGCGTTCAGTTGAAAATTATGGGAAGGGAATTTCAGACCGTTTCTTGAAATGAGAGCCAATGTTAAATCCAGTCTTCCTTATTAACGATTTCCATCTTATACTGTAATAAATATGTCCAGGGGTGCTATTTGAATTGATGTACTATCGTCAAAGTTAACTGAGTATTAGTAGACCTTATCTCGTTGTAATAAGGTTCACGGATGGTTAGTGTGTCGTCGAAAGTACTCCAGTGAATTAGAATCAATGAGGAGGCAGTCGGGCCTAACTAAGTTTCTTGTTGGACTCAGCTAGGCTAGGTTTTAGTGAACCAGCGAAAAAACTCGTAGTAGCTCGATTCCATTAACACCTCAGATTCGGTTGAAGCCGCTTAACCAAGCTCACTGGAGTGCAAACTCTTATAGTATTCCAGTGTTTAAATCGCCCGCGTGGTCGTGTTAGAGGTATCCCCTGGATGTTCCCCAGGCTTCTCCAACTGCGCACTCCTATCGCTTTAATGGGCCCGACATATTAAGCCACTGTCAGGTACATAAAAAGAGGCGGCAGTGATGACAGCTTGCCAGGCAGAGAAATATCTACGATGTTTGTTATGAACCCACCGATTGTTCAAAGCAGGCTTCGATAGGCACGTTAAGGCCTTCACAGCAATTTATAATAAATGGCTAAGGAAGATTTCAGTATTTTTAACCTCATTTTATTTTAGATTTCCACCCTAGGGAACGAAAAGGCATTTCCACCCGTCTACAGAGACATGAAAATAAAGATAACACACCTCATCTAACATGAACATAACGTATGCATTAGCATGCAGTCAACTAACTCCTCATGTAAGTCGAATAACGTCATTCAGTACATAATGTGCAGTATTATTCTAGGAAGGATGTATATAAACGTGTTTCCTAGCGCCCTAGGGCTGTGCGCACAGACTCTATTGTAGGCGTCGTGTTAATATTGAGTTCGATTGTTAGACTCGTGACCCTCATTTTACTGTTGGCAGGCTTCCAAGAGGGCTACATTGTGTTACTCAATTCCATGAGTTTACAGTACCATAACTTCATGCGCTGATTTTATTAGTAATCGCTAACTTTAAAAAATAATCTTACTAAGTCTGTTGTTTTTATTGATCGATTCATCAACGCACTAGCAATAATATTTTCAACTTTTTTTCCTGACAAGATATGACTAGTATTTTTGTGTAGTCTAGAATGGGACGAAATGTCGGTGACGTGCAAGGAATCAAAGTCTGTCCTAATTAAAAATGATTTAAATTATTTTTTAATACAGTTGCTCAAAAAGTGGTACTTTATGTAGCTGTATAACGTGCGCAAAGTTCGATTTTGCACACTAGTGCTTTTTACTTTTCCATTTTTTTAGATTTACTGTTGGTCTAATCCAAAAATCCAATAAAAGAGTTTTAGGTTCAATCAGTTTACTCATTTACTTAATAAAGCATTTGGCATTAAAACTATACTTCTATTATATTTAAAACATTAAAATTGCATGTTAAAGGGTTATTAACAAGTTAAAGGGTTATCATATACTAAAAAATCTAAAACTGTTTTCAAAAAGTTATCTGATGGAGTAGAACAATGACCGGAAACGAATATTACTCGAGACCTAAGATTAATAGAGTATTATGCAGGACCGCCGCGCCGGATGAATGAACGCTTGTTTTTTTTTTGCCAAAACATACATTTATTTACCAAAAGATCAAATATAAATTAATTATAAAATTAAAAATAACTTGTTTCATGCGTAAATGTAATTAAACTACCACGTGACATAAAATGTCTCGCCAAATAGTTTTGATTTTGGCTGAATGCTGACAACCATGGCTTGTTGAACAAAGTCTATCAATTAAAAGTTAAACCGACTTCTTAATTCCCGCCTCTTTCATTCATAATTTCACGAATTAATTTTGTAATGACGTATTATTTTAATAATATTTTTGTGATATGTGCAATTTATACGATTGTTAAATAAAATGTGTGTAAAGTACGCCAGATGTAGACCAGATACGTGCAAAGCCCATAATGGCAAGTAAATAAATTTTGTTTTGTCTCTCTTTTAATTACTGTTTTATTTAGTTTTGTTTCTTTGATATTTTTTCGCAACTGTGTTAAAAAACGTCGTTTGATATACGCGCGGAAGTGTCATTTTCACTCATCCCGAGTCTTGTCCCTTGCCTGACGGCTCGGGCCAAGACAACTCAGGACTCGTGCGAAATGACAAACCTTCCGTACTTGCATCAAAATGTATGAGCCTTAGAAGACTGTCAAAGTGTGTAATTTCGATAACTGAATTGCAATGATTGTAATGTCTATCATGTTTAATGTAATGTGCCCGCGGTAACGGGTCCGTATGGATGGGGTCTTTTTTGAAATTGGTGGATGTAATTATATTCTGTCTAACCCGATGTCAGATTCAGCACATGCTATTTTAGGCTAGTAAGAGGAAGTTAGACAGAAGACAATGTTCCTATATATAAGGAATTATCCGTTGGGGCAGACTGGTTCTTGAGTGGAGACCGCGTGTCGGCAAATGTAGTATAGGGCGCCCTATAACTAGGTGGGGCGAAAATATTCGTAAGGCAGTGGGCGGGGATTAGAGGAGAAGAGCTGGGGCGCTACCGCGAACAGCAAACGAAGTTTTCCCTCTCTGTCGCACTTACAAGTTTGCACATAAGTGAGACAGAGAGGGAAAACTTCGTTTGTGGTTCGCGGTAGCCCCACTGAAGACTGAGCTCAGTGGCGTACCATTGGAGAGGCCTATGACCAGCAGTGGATTGACACAGGCTGATGATGATGATAAGGATTTATATGTTACCGTAAAATTGTGAACTTCGATAGCTTATAATCTAACGCGTAATATTATAAATTAAGCGTCAGTTTACAATTACATTAGTTAGATTACAAACTCTCGAAGTTGAAAATGTTACAATGACATATATGATGTGCTATGTTTATACATGCGCCATAACACTACATTCATGTGGTGTTAAGTAAAATATTTCTATGGCTAATGAGCGACATCATCACTTAGTCACAATGCTCTTAAGATTTAAAGAAAAAGAAAGTTGCAAGTGGGACCCACATTTCTGGTCACGATTAGTAGTCAACCCTGCACGCCCTCTCGTAAGCACGGTGTTAAACGTGTATGCAACCCTCGTAAAGCGACTTTACGACTAGTTTACGACCACAGGACGACCTCGATGCATAGAGGCGCAGTATTGACCTATGTTCTTATTAGCTCTTTAGGTGCAATACATTTCGCGATAATTGCACAGATGAACTTAGCAGACACAAATTACATTTAGGTAAGTATGACACTGATATAGGCTCTTGTTCCATTGGATATTCCATTTTAACATTAATGTAATAGAGTTTCTATTACAAATATACGGTTTTTAGACAGTGTGTATGTAACGGAAACTATTACATTAGCGTTAAAATTGAATGTCCAAAGAAATACGAGCGTATTGTTAATGTCAAACACAAAGTAACAGATGCCGCGCGAACCTAACGGGACGTGGCGTAGTAGCGCGTATATATCTGTCTCATTCTAACGCTCTAAAAGGTCAGCGTTTTATCGGAACTTAGTTAATGTTAAGACACGTCCATTCTTCGATACTATATACTTATATAATAAATGTGAAAGTCACTCCGTCTGTATGTTGCCTTATCACGCTTAAACCGCTTAACGGATTTAGATGTAGCATGGAGATTTGTATCCCGAAGATGGATAGGATAGTTTTTATCTCGGAAATTATCCCCTAAGTGGTTTAATGGCATCGAATGTTTGTATGCTAAGTCTTAATTAATATATATCTAAGATAAGATAAGTTTACATCTAAGACTTATGAGAGAGAGAGATATTGTGTTGAGTTGGATCCATTTCGTGACACGTCCAGTTGTCTGTCTTTGTTTATTTTTATGTTATATAAATAACGTCATGAATAAATGTTTGAATTTGAATTTTGAATTAAAGGGATAGTTAAACTTTCCGATATTTATAAAAAAGGAATAAAGTTATTGACCTTCAATATTATTTACTCGGCAAAACCGCTCATCCTAAACAAATACTGGAAATGCTTTTGGGAAATTTGTATAGAAGGCGGACGGTAAGCCTGTAGGTGTTTGAAGACCTGGCACCCTTAGGATTGATGCGTAAAATTACAAAAAAATAGGGTTTTTCCAATATTGGGGGGTTATTATGAGACATGCTTTTGGCATTCCAGTTTTTTGTGTAAGAATGTGCGTGCAATAAACATTGATAACAAATTGTTTCTTTAAAGTTGATGTCATAGAGACATCAATGTTTGTCATTGAGACAACTAGAAAAGGGGCCCAAAGTCGCTAGAATATTTCTGACAATTTGTCAGATGTGTAGGTCTACCTGCGGGAAATGTTTCTCGTCTTTGCAAGACAGGGAGACGGAGGTGGAGTTCATACTCATTCACGGCCTGTGACCGTGACGACTATGTATCAAGTTTCTACATGTGATTTTCACGACAAGATGGAAAATTGTTGCTACACGCTATGGCGTGGAACATGCGGAAATCGTGGG
This sequence comes from Epiblema foenella, assembly GCA_963556455.1. Taxonomy (NCBI): domain Eukaryota; kingdom Metazoa; phylum Arthropoda; class Insecta; order Lepidoptera; family Tortricidae; genus Epiblema; species Epiblema foenella. Next base: position 20,746,167 of record OY747100.1, read on the forward strand.
TTAAATCCAGGAGGTCTATCATCATCTATATTTTTCGCATTTCAATATGCAAACCACATAACATGCCCCCCTAAGGCAATGAAACGGACACTAGTTCAGCATCATGCTGAGGTGTCAGACACCTAAAGCGTTGATTTTCAACCAGTTCCGTCTGTGACTCATGAACCGCCTTAAAAAGAACCAATTCACTACTCGCATACAAAACAAAAGAACTAAAAATGTTGAAATAGATATTAACCGGTTGGTATATTTTTTGCTTCTATATATATATATTAGTGTTGGATTAGGATTGGGATTTTTGGAGCGTCAACAAATAGCCATTTAGTTTACGCTTAAAGGTATATTTGCTAGGTTATGGAGGTGGGAGTTCATTCCAGCACTTAGACGCCGCAGACCTGAAATTGCCTCTGAGAGCTGCGGTGCGATGCACAGGGCAGGGCATAGGCACGATAGCCAATGCCTTGTACCTGCGCGCTCTCTTGGACCATTGTATCTTTTTAAAAAGGTACGGTGGGGTCCTTTCATGCCAAATTTTAATAATACATTATAACAATAGTTTGTTTCAAGCGTTAGGAAAAATCTGAGCATTTTTTGAGTTTAGAAACTGGATTGTACGATTCGACTGTGTCAATTCACGAAAGTGGGAAAATTGTATATTTTGTTTTATTTATAGCTATACTATTTTAATTTTCTAGCCCTTGTGGCTTGACACACTGGAGCGGAACCCTGTCTCATTGAGCCCTCGGTAAAATATAACGCCACTATATCAATTACCCTGATAACCTGTGATATTGAGAGCTATCAACGCCTCTCGAACGGATAAGCACCGGAAGAGAAAAACACTTTAGAAGGCTTAACCTTTGCTGAGAACTCAATTCGATGGTGTTCTTTTTTTAACCGACTTTAGAAATAGGAGGAGGTTCTCAATTCGTTGGTATGTTCTTTTTTATGTCTGTTACCTCAAAACTGATTTGGAAAATTCTTTCTTTCGTTGAAATCATATCCTTCAAGGTTGGTCCCATTGTTACCAGAATCCAATTTTGATGATGGGGTCCATGAGAAATTGAGGGAGCTCCTCAAAAAATCATGGGAAATATATATCGATTTCAGTATTTTCGGTAACAGATCGAGAAATTGCATTCAGAAAGTTGCATCAGTTCCCGTTCACCAAGGAACTGATGAAGAAGACCACGGATGGTCATCAAAAACTCCTAGTGTTTCACGGTTAGCACTAAGATATTTCGATCAAGATACGGAAGCTATTATGACAAAGCGAATTTAAATGGTCGTGATGTGACGTAACCATCAACCTGATCTGGTTATGGAAGCCGGAAGGTAGGCAATGGAACTGCGTTAGTATATAGCTTAGCCGTGTTTGAGCTTAATGGAATCGTCATGAGATGCACTCTGGTAATGATTCACTAAAAAGTGTGATTAAATATATTTTTTTATACTAATTAAAAATCAACTCCAAAAAAAAATACTGAAAAGTAAACAATAATTGCCTTCCTTCTAATATCTCTATATGAGACTAATGCGCTTCTTATTGAACAATGTAGTCGTATTATAATTTTTGTAGTCGGTACCATTACATCAACTTTAAGCAATTTCTTTGTATGGCACAGACTTCAAAAAAATTATCAAAAATCAAACATTTATTCTGCAAGTGGCTATTGGCCACAAGGGCACTTTTACATGTCAAAATATTAATTTACAATTTAAGAAAGTCTGACTATAATAAGTAATACATTTTTCATGTCATCACGCAGAAGAGAGCCGCCTCACTGGTGCGTAGGATGCAAAACAGCTTCAATTAAATTTTGGAAACGTTTGCCAGCAAACCTGACGCCTCCATATACATTAATGTCAATAATTTAATGATTAGCAATCGAAACTGATTGCTGGTCATTAAATTATTGACAAGAGGTATTTTATAGTAGTTTTAAGTTAATTTAATTACTATCACTAGTTTTATTCCCATGTAATTACTAACCAATGGATCTGAATTATCTGAATAAAGAATTATTTATTATAATTAAAAAGTAAAAAAGTCGCCAACTTAGTTTCTTTGGATAGCACCGACTTCAAAAATTACAATAGGCACGTCTACATTGTTCAATAAGAAGCGTAAAATCTCATATTGAGATATTACTTAGAAGTTAGGCATTTTTTTTCGAGTTGTCGATGAGTTGGTTTTATGTTCTTTGACTGGGTGATATTTTGGTTACACTTTGACCTATATCTCCATGTGTACGCGTGTAATATTATAATCTTTCTAAAAACATGTCTACAGACAAGGTGATCACAAATATGTGAACACAATTTTATTGCTAAGGACTTAAGGTTGCTCAGATAATTTGAACCTTTGGGAACGTTAATATATTATGAACTCTACTGTATGTTTATAAATATGTTTAAGGCTCGGTTTTATAAAGATCCGTTATCTTATGTCGGTTTGTTATGTCAAAAAATGTACTAAGTTACTGAAATTGGAGCTGACAATTGGTCTAACGGATCTTTATAAAACCCGGTCTAAGTGAAAGTATTTTAAACCGGTTTATAAATTGAGCTTCGAGTTTTCATGAACGCTGTAAGAACGTAGGTAACCTACTTAAATTAACCAGTTTATTTAAAGGAGCGTGGTCAGGGCCGGTTCCTTCTGGAGGTAAAACCTGGTTCCTTTCGATGGTGGACCCACCTGGCCACGGCTACAGGGTGACACTCATGATAGCTGCTGCGCCTTTGGCTGCAGCCTGGGCTGCTGATGTGTTAGGTTAGAATTATTTTTGTAGACCGAACAATGTTTTTTTTTTTATTCTAAATAGGCTTGCGCTTGACCACAAATCACCTGATGGTAAATTGCAAACTTAAACAGACATTATCCTGGCAAGGCCTTTTGACCTACATTTTACAATTCTTGACAATTAAATGATAGACAAATACCTATGCACACGATATAACTGTTTACTTTTTCATGATCGTATATGTTTTTAAAGCCATAGGAAAGCGGACGTTATTTTTCAAGTATAAAGTTGAAAGTTCAATAAACTGCATTGTTTAGAGACGTCTTTTGAGTCGGTTGATCGTGACTTGGGGTTGTAAATACCTCGATGAGAGTCGTAGGATTGAGGTTGACACGAAGGTTTACCATGAGGAATGTTGATGGTAGCGATTTTAGATTCAGTTACTTTTGCGATACTTAGGCCGGGTTTTATAAAGATCCGTTAGACCAAATGTCCGATCAAATTTCAGTGACTCAGTACATTTTTCGACATAACAAACCGACATAAGGTCTAACGGATCTTTATAAAACCGAGCCTTACTGTCACCAAACGTAATTCTGTACAAATGTCGAAAGGTATAATCATAAAATGTTATGTGCTTGTTTTTACATGATGCATAATTGTCGATAATAAATATGATTAATGTCTACCATTTTTAAGGTTCTATAGTCAAAATGGCAAAAAGAAACCCTTATAGCTTCGTCATGTCTGTCCGTCCGTTCGTCCGTCTGTATGTCACAGCCGATTTACTCGGAGACTTAAGCACTACAATTATGAAATTCGGTGGGAAGTTGTAGTCTATGAACCGCTACATAAAAGTGATATGAAATTGTAATGGTGTAAGTACATTAATAAATATTTTCAACGATTTTTGGTTTGAACCGAAAACTCAAAAACCGTAAAACCTATTTTGGTTTTACGGTTTTTGAGTTTTCGGTGAAAAACTGTCTTTCTCAAACAAAAGGTCGTAAGTGCCGCGAGTTCCCTATAAAGATACGACCTTTTTAGATTCAATGTATTGGATAGTCGTTTTAAATGTGGACTAGTCGGTGTTGGTACGGAACCCTTCATTGTGCGTGATCGGACACGCACTTGGCCAGTTCTTTGTAATAACTCGCTGGTAAACAAGCATACGGCCCGCCTGATGGTATATGGACACTTCCAACTCCATGCGCCTTGCCAACCCTTCAAAAATTTAGACACTCCTTTCCTGAAGAACCCCTTACTGTAGTCCTTCGGGAAAACCTCGGCATTCGACAACCGGAGCTTCCGACGGAGGAAATTCCTCTGAAACGGTACCGTACGCGACCATTTCGGTTCTAAGGTTCACACTTTTTTCACGAGTATCATGTCGAACAGTTGGTCGGAGCACAACCCATTATACAAGTGATAGAACACGCACAAGGAGGCACATTTTCTCCTTAAACTTAGCGGTTCAATATGGCTTGTGAGTTTGGGATCGTCTACAATCTGCACAGCACGTCTCTGAAGCGAGTCAAAAGGCCCAAGCTGGTGTCCAGGTGCTCCCGCCCAAAGGTGACAGGAATACTCCATGTGGGGACGGACTTGTGACTTATATAACAGAAGTCTCTGTCCGGAGTGAAGCACCCCTTCGCTCTATTGAGCACACGGTGTGCTATCCTCACACCTAGCTTTTTGGATGTTTGGCTTTGTCTTCTACATGACTCCAAAATTGGACGTCGCTGGAGATGTCGACACCAAGGATCTCAATACTCTCGAAGATGGTAAGAGAACCGTGGGGCCACAGTGAATGGGGTTTTATTAGCGCCGAGTGCGGATACTTGTGTCTTAGGCCTGGTTTTATAACAATCCGTTTGTTTATTTTCAGATTTTTTTAACGGAAATTTAGTCGACCGGATACGATTTGCGCCTTATAGCGGCCCGTTAGTATCCTTTCCGTAAGTTTTTACGTGGCGACACGGTTTAAATTTACTTACGGATGTTTTTGACATTAGTTGTCCTATTACATTTAGTTCGTACTCATGTATACCGTTACAAAAAGCTAAAAAACATTACATCTATACAATTATTACAGAAAGACAGAAATTTCATATTATGGCTCGATCATCGCAATTTGAATAAAAGGATTTGCTTGTTCAAAGTGAATTGAATTAGGCGAACGTTTTGTAGAAGATGGTGTCTAGCCTACGTATGTACCAGGATCGTGTTTATTTTGGATGTATGTAATACAATCCTTCTTCACTCATAAGTACGAAAGGGACAAATGCTTTATGTCGGATACAAGCGCGATGCTACCAGCGCAGTCGGCTGGCTAGCTACAACAGCTATAAATGAAACTTTGTCGCTAACCATTGGGTTTTATTGACATTGTGATTCTTCGCCGTGGTACTGTACTTCATTCCAGTTAGTGAAACTACCACGTGTGTTATTACTACTAGTTGGCAAGGTTCATACATGTGTGGCTCTAGACAAGCGTAATTACTTAGTACAAATTCTTATTTATTTATTAGGGTAGTGATATTTATACCTGCCAAGAGGAGAAAGAGATTTTGCGACAAAATATCAGTAATGCTGTAGACAAAATGATAAAACTATACACAACATAGGTCACCCACCGACAATAATAAGTGAAAAAAATTGTTGTGTTTTTAAATACCTAGTCTCGTTTGTGGCTGTCTTATGGTATCGTAACCGCTGTCTATATTTATTTTATAAAATATAAGCCGGTAAATGTAACCGATGTATGACCAACTATTCGTTAAGACTGAATTTACTACCGTTTATTTCCTCTTAGGTTTATAAAACCGAGCCTTAGTGCAGGGGTTGAACCGGACCACATTATTCTGGCCCACTCGGAATTTTGATTGGAGTGGTCTTGATTTCGAACACAAGTTGTTCACGACTCTCGAGGAATATTGGCACGGCCCGTATAGTACTATCCCCGATTCTGGCGTCCGCATAACAATGGATGCTGTCAATAACCAGCATGTCATTGATATGCAGCAAAGTGCATATATTATTTTAGATATATTATACTTACAGAGCAGTATAACGGTATCACTAGATGCAGCACTAACAGCGTACCATGGCTACGTCTCCCGCATCTTAAACTATGGAGTACTACTTTGGAGAGATTCCGTAGACTCTAGAGCATAGACTCCAAAAACGTGCATTAGGGACAACGCGTGGTTTTTGCAAAACTTCAAACCCCTATTTAAAATATGTATATATTTATTTCTACTTTTATTTATTTATTTCATATAAGCAATATATACTCCTGCATGCAAGAGAGGTAGGAGACAGCAAAATGTCATCTTGCTCGAATTTGGAGCAGCCCAACTGGGGAAGTACCTCCGCCTTGCAGAAGACCACAGCCATAATAACATTATTTATTATACAAGTATTTAGTGTTGTATTCCTGGAGGTGAGCAAGGTTGCCAGAGCTCCCGAGGATGCACCGTGTTGAGAGCGAGGGACCTAAATGTGTTCCTTCTGCTGTCAACACAGTGGATCCTCAAATCTTATAAAGGGTTGGCAACGCGCACGTGACTCCTTTGGAGTTGCGGGCGTCTATAGGCTGCGGTGGCTGCTTACCATCAGGTGGACCGTACGCATGATTGCCACCGGCGTTGTATAAAAAAAATTGTACTGGGATAATGCTAGGAGGATGATGGAGGACGAGTATGTTGTGTTGCGTTCGTGCTGCCTGAAAACCAGCGCTGCACGTGTCATACACCTCGGCATAATATTGAGACAGCAACCTGTTATAATTGTGTTCAATGTTCTGTGCGTTTATTATTTTTGTTTCTTTGTTTTTCGTGCAGTGAATAAATGTATTATTTCTTTCTTTTTCTGTTATCAAATCCGCCCCAGGGCATAAATAAATAGATAATATCTTGTAAACGTCCAAGTGGTGCCACCAAAACATGCTATACCTAGCTTATAAGCTGTGAACAGCCAGTGTTATTAAAATAGATTAGAGCGATAAACGCGGTGACTGGTACACTCACCTGCATTTTGATTGATGTTGAACATAGTTTTGAAGTCAACATTGCGAATGTTGACTTCAAATCTATGTTCAAGTATACGTATATACGTAGACGTTACTGTGTCAACTTTTGCCTGTCACCCGTTTGAAATACGCACGGGTGAAGCACTTAGGTGACACCCGGGCCCTATTAACCATCACCGAGGTCAACCGTCTCCTTCAAGAGAATAGAATAACAAGATAAACGTCTCGGTGCAAGCACTGGGAGTCAAGACACTGACCCAATAATTGACACTTACAATCTTAATTCATAGCTATAGGGGTGAACAAGAACTGTCAATTCGGAATTAAGGTGTCAAACTTTGGACGGTTACCTTTTGATTTCAAAATTATTCTCCTAAATATAGTTAATCACATGTTTTAATTGGCACTATGAGTGACATGTTTGAACCCTTCGGGAGTTCATAATTGGACAAAACATACCTTACGAAACTGAATTAATTTGATTTCAAATTCACGTAATGTATGAATATAAAGATATTTCCAAGTAAACTAATATAATAATAATAAAAAATAAAAACAGGCTCCAAAAACCCAAAAAAATCAACAAATGTCTAACTGGTTCAATAAGAAGCGTGAAGTTTCATATTGACCTTTTTTATTATTTATTTAACACTGTTAGTGAATTTTTTTGTCATTACCAACACGCTCAGGCTAAGCTACATCATTTTATTAAAGAGTTCCAAAGCCTACCTTCACTACCAGGCTTCGATTACCACAGGACCAACATTACATCAGGACCACTTAAATTGATTTAGTCATATTCGGTTCAGTATCTCGATCGAATTAATCTTAGCTCACTATGAAACACTAGGAGTTTTGGATGACTATCCGTCTTCTTTATTAGTAACAGTCCACCAAATGCGACTTTCTGAATGCAAATGCTCGATTCGTTACCGAAAATACTAAAATCGCTATATGTTTCTGTAGTGTAGGCTGGTAAGAAGCACCTAAGTGTCATGTGTCAATCGGGATTTATGGCAAATAAAGGAAGCTGCTTATCCCGCTTGCTTATATTCCGTGCCTCATTCATGGCCCCAGGACTCCGTATTTTACAGTTTCCTTTAAATTTTTGAGGTGTTCCCTCATTTCCTCATTGTTACCATTATTAGAAGTGAACTTTGATAACAATGGGACCAATCTGGAAGCATATGCTTTCTCGAAGTAGGGCTGCCATCCGTTCGGGTATCCCCTGATTTGTCCTATTTTGAAGGCCGTCCGGGGGCCATCCGGGGGGTTTTCCGTCCGTCGGTCGTCTGTCACACACACCGCCGGCGAGCAGCGAGTACTCTCATAGTAATTCCACTCGTTTTCTCGCTCAAGCGAGTGGAATTACTATGAGATTACTCGCTACTCGCTGGCGGTGGGACAAGTACCTTACAGTCAAACGGTCCGAGCTTCAAATTTTCGCAGTATAAGCATCTTATTGACCCAAAGCCATACAAATTGTCAAACTTATTTTTAAATGTTTTTATGGGCTCCTATAAAGCTAAAAGGGGTAGGTTTTATCTATAAAGCTAAAAGGGGTAGGTAATTTTGACCTACTCTATCGAGTGGAGTATCGTTGTTTAGAAATAATTGCATTATTTGTTTCCAAAAATATTGGAAAACAAAGGAATGAGAGCCAGTAAAGTGAGCTTTTTTACAAAAAAATATTTATTTAACTTCCCATTGACTTAGGAACCCGAGGTGATAATGTTTATTATTACGTATATTTTAGCAACAAGTACTAAATATGATTTTTTAATTTAATTCTCCCTTTTTTTTCTAAAACCAACTTAAATTTACGATTCGTTCGGAAAACTACATGTGCGGATTCCGACACGTACTTGACCGGGTTTTTAATAATATTTTTTCTGATACGTCCGGGGACAAAATGCGGTTATACTCCAAGTGTCCGGTTTTTTTTAAGTATTTGTTCGGGTTCGTTCAAATTCAGAGAAGGAAGGAAGCATACACAAAGAAACAATTTTCCAAATCTGTTCATAAATGGCGTAACACACATACAAAAATGCAAACATCAGTAGAATTGAGAACCAGGTTTTTTAAGTTGGTTAAAAATAAACACGCAAGTTTTGAACTTGTCGAAATCTCATAATCCGTAATAGTAACATATTAAAGAGAAGCTATATAAAGTTACAAAAGCTAAGCCGAATTGAATACCCATTACTGCTCGCCCATCCAAATATAATTCTGTCGATAATCGATCCTTAGTGTTTGGATTAAGGTACAAACTTGGGTCTTACGGGATTAAAGTTATGTGAAATCTATGCTGTAATATAATTTTGATCGTTTTTGCCTTGGTTAGGATTTTATGACTGATATAGTTACGATCTATTATGGGGAAATGAAATATTTAATGATTTTCTGTCGTAACCTGCTACAGACAGTATTAGGCTGTTTTGTGGGCTTAATACCTACTCTTAATAGTATTAAATGACTTAAGTATGAAAAGTCTAGACGGCCTTCTTATAGCAATTTTATATACAAGATTGTATGTAGCTATACCAATAAATACGGTTAAAACCACAAATGTATTATCACGGTGACATGTTTCGAATTCGAACCCTTCAAGATCAATCTTAGTGCACTTGGCGACACCGGCACGGGAAACTTGCTCTGAAGAAGAATCTCTCATGGGTTCGAAATATGTCACCATTGTTTAAGAAAATGTTTTTATGAATTTTCAATTGAGAGATTACCTCGCTGGTGGAAAACAGTTTATGTCGTTTCGACACTCCGTTTTATTAAATAATTTGCAGTCTAAAGTTTACTTCAGTTTATTAGTCCATCAAAAGAAGTATGTTATTTCCTTTCGCACACAGCGCGTCGTACCTCTAGTTTTCCACGTATTTTCCAAATACTTATTTCACGCGAGCAAGCGCGAAAATCGCTGAAAAAGGCCTTTATACGTTGCGATCATTTATTTGGCTGACTATACACGTTTGTTGCCCTGAAGATGACGTTATCGTAGTTGTAAAACATAATCCTAAAAGGGCTTAAGCGTATACTTTTTACACAACACATACGACTTTTTTCTTAAAACTAGTGTTATCAGCCCGCTGGATTTCGGTTAGGTGTATAAACCACTTTCAAATAGCGTTGGCGCAGGTGAATATAGACTTTATGTCAGTGCTATAAGGATTTGGAATGTGTATGAGTGCTACTGCGAGATATTTAGGGATATGGGTTTTGTAATTAGTTTCAGGAATGTGATTGTGAATTTCGTTTTGGGCATGGTTGTTTTAGGTAAAATTGGCGGGTGGAAAGTTAAATACGTTCGTACAAGAGCGACATAATGTTAGGCTATCTCCATCACTTTATCATGCATCTTGTTAGGTAAGGCAATTGAGGGGAAAATATTAGGTTTGTTTTTTTGACCGAGTAAAATGAAGGTCTATGCTTGAGCTTCGACAAAAATGCTTTCGTATGTCCGGACGGCGGATTTCCGTTTGTTCTCCTCTACATGTCGCATTTCGTGAAATTTGTGAGCAGGTTCGATAATTATATAGAATTTTTCTCGAGTTAGTTCTTGGAAATTAAAAAAAAATACATTAGCGAGCACAAAATCTAAATCGTTAAAGCGTGATATACAAATTGAAGCAATCTAAAAAATATTCTAAATCAATCTCGAAACAAACCCCTCATACGTCATATATAGTTTTTGGTACTAAATTAAATACGATTTACAAGCCTAAAAGCAAGATAACCATATAACATTTCTGTATGTACACAAGCAAGTATTTTGTTATATACATCTCTTAAAGCGTTCTAAATATGCGAGAGTAATTTCAGACCATAAGGATTTGTGGTAAGCGTTTCTTTAGACAATGTGAGTGGCTCATCCTCAAAGGTTAAGATTATAGACGGCTTCAAGTGGAATCCCAATAATTCTTCCCTGAGAATTAAGCTGGGTTTTATTTAGGAAGAGCCGTTAGATCCAATGTCACTCAGTATATTTTTTCTAACTTACTGACATAAGATTTAACGGATCTTTTTAAAACCGAGCCTTAATATATGCGGGTGTGAAATCCTGGTCACCGGCACCAAAATTTTGCGACCAGATACTTTTCTAATTCTAAAGTAATCTTATCCGCTTATAGGCAGACAAAAAGCATAGGTACAATGAAAAGAAGAGAGTACTAAACAGTAAACTTCAAATAAATGATTCATTATAGCGGTCCTTTTCCTCATCCAATTTAATAATCTGTCATCAATAAAAGCCCTCATATGCCAACAATCCATTATGTAGCGCTACGTATATAGTTATCTTTTTCTATTAGTCAGGATTATAATATCAATCTCATCGTTTAGACGCGAAGCCGGAGTAAAATATGACACCGACCGATAAATTTCCACTGTGCGTGGCATTAGGGGACATATCACTAAAATGTTTGCAGAAAGTTCAGTGCGGGTTCTAACGCTTAATGTTATTCTTGATGCGGTTTATAGATAATGTTAGAAAAGTTCTTCTATAATATTGACAATAACATAATATTAAAGTGAGATGTTAATGATAAGCATGAAATCTCAACTGTCACTTCTAAGATAATTTTAAACGGCAGTGTATTTAACAACGCAATGGGCAAATAATGTAGTCGACACGTGTCTTTTTGACTGAAAAAGTTTATGTAACATTCTGGATTATGTGTGCTATTTCTAGGGACTTAGAATTCTAACACACCCTAGAGGCGTGACGTAGCCACCTACTACTTTTACACGCAGACGAACTAACTGTATGGGTGTTGGCCAGTTTCATTTAATTAAGTTTGGTATCTATCCTACAAAAAGGTTTCACTACCGAAAGTTTTGTTCTGTCTCAAACGCGAGAGTGCAAACTATTTACCTTCACTGATAACTGGCTGATAGTTAGAAATTGAAGTCACTAAAATGACAATGGTCGCTCTCTGTTTCTCAACTTGACAGTAATTAAACTCTCTCATTCTCTGAAGTAAAGGTTTGTTCACAAAAAAGCGGATTACTATTTCAGTACAAATTAAATCATATTAATTGTAATATGATTTAATTTGTACTGAAATAGTTATTTAAGCCTCATAATTGGAGCCATGTTGATATAGCATTACTTACTCGTACTGTCGTAAAACATACTTGGTCTAAGTCTTTCAGGTTATTAACGCCCACGGTGTATATCATACCTACCTCAGAAACCGAACAAATCAATGTAACAATATTCCTTAGCTATATTCGCCGAGCGAAGGACGTTGTCTCGAGCAACATCTCCAGCCAGCATCTTCTGATGATGTGAATCACGTGTTGAGGTTTTTGTCAATATTGGTGGTGGTTTATATACTTGCATATTTGCGTGTGCGGAGGGGGGGCATTAACTGCGTCATGCGAAAATAAGCAAGCAGATGCATCTCAATATCACTGATAAACCAACATGTTCATTCAGTGGAATAGCTAAGGACATTCATCATGGATTCCGCAAAGTAACGCCTGATTCACGCGTCGACATCACCAACATTGAATCCCGTTAATCTCGATCCGATATCATTAGCTGGTCACCTTTCAGCCTTTTCTCCTACATCCATGGCTTTGGATTTTATAACAGTACTAGCGACCCGCTCCGGCTTCGCACGGGTACACTATTTAATGGATGTTATTTTACATATAAACCTTCCTCTTCAATCACTCTATCTATTAAAAAAAACCGCATCAAAATCCGTTGCGTAGTTTTAAAGATTTAAGCATACATAGGGATATAGGGACAGAGGAAGCGACTTTGTTTTATACTATGTAGTGATAATCATCACCTTTATCGTCATTTATTTTATGCTAACCATGATATTATAAGATGTTATACAATGGGTGTATAGTGAAATGTGGACCCTGTTACGACAAAACAATAACCTATTATATTTACTTCATTGTAAGTTAAGGCAATTTGGCCAGTCTGTTGTTAGCTGCGGCGCTCAAATATAATATTAATGCTGACGCCTCTGAGGATAAATTTCAGCGAGCACGTACGCGCCACAGTCGCTGTGGCTGGTGCAGTATGACAAATGACATTACCTATAACCAAAGAAGAATTTTGGCCGAAGGGACTCAAGTTCCGCTGTTTTATCGGTCGGTTACCTTACACATTGCAGTCATAGTGTGTATATTTGTGCTAGTTTTAAGTTATAATTTTTGCATGAATGTTAGTTAAAAGGTATTTACGAGTATATGGGCTATTGTTTTGTTGCTTGAAAATAAGTGATTTCATTATTATTTCAATAATAATAAAATAATAAATAATCCAGTATCGAATTAAAGGGATCAATGAGGTATTGATCCTTCTGATGAATCGATACTGAAATGCCTTTGAAGGTAATCCGATCCGGGCGATTTTTCACGATATATGAACACCTTTTATCACGACATTTTAAGGTGAAACTTCACGGGTTTCTATTGAGGTTCTGCTAATTGATGGCGGCACTGAGACTATTTGGTGGTTTTTCATAATTTTCCGCGTAGCCGCTACAGTACATGTGATCATTTTCAAACTGCGGGAGCTGCTTATATTATTTAAATAATACAATTTCCCATCGGTGACATCGATAGTTTTCCCGTGTAGTCCTAACGAAAATTGTATGAAAATCGTTCGTGACGTTTCCCCTTAATATGTTTATGCGCGTTTTTTTCTTTTTTTTAATCGCAGTGGGACGGCAGGTTCGTTCACAAAGTTATTCCGGTCAGTGTTTCGCATTCGGGTAGTGAATGGATACCGTGCATGGAATATTAATTGGAAAAGCATGGGTCTTTGTTCGGATTTTTGAATGCGGTTGGGTTTCGTGGAAAAATTAAATCGAATTATTGACGGATTTTAACCTGACGCATCTGAATTTATTTTGCAGTAACGACTCCGATATCTGGTCAATGAATGATCTAATCATACTGTTTAAATCTACCAATACGCCTTTATCAATACCGACGAAAACTCGTACAAAATAAACGATATTACGGACATATACGTGATTGTTAGGTACAGCTGTTTCCCGTAGGATCAGAGGAATAACGCAGGCACGACTTCCAACCGAACGTATCCCTCGGGAAAAATCGGGGAAAGTGTCAAAACTGGCTAGAATTCCTGAAAGGGATTTTGATTTCTGCCTAAATTACGTGCTTTTCATTTCTCTGCGGTCCCACCAAAGCCCCCCGCCCCGGCAAGGGTTCCACGGAGGCGACCCAAGAGTTGACCTCGCCGATGTTCCTTAACCTCACATACCGTACTAACTTATCTACTTAATGTTTATAGCATTTTATTGAACGTTCGTTGAAATGTTTAATAGCAACCTCTTGAGTTTTTCGATACTCTTACGATATTCCCCGAAAGAAAGGAGCTATTCTTACCTGACACCATATCCTTTAAATTTAACCTACCCATTTTCACACCAAAACGAAACCCTTAGAACCTGAATAAGGAGAAATGATACGTAGGCGAAAGCACGTTCGCCGTTAATTTCCGGTCTGAACCGGATATGCTCTTTTAGTTAGTTATCCGTAAGGCGCAGAAACACACGAGGCGTATCAGCATCGCGCTCCGCCGCGTTACGGATCGTGTGAACGCGCGGGGGCGGGGCGGCAAAATGCCGCTCAAAGCAAAGCAAAAGCAACGCTCGGTCCCTCGGGTACTAACCTCAATACGTGAAATATGACAATTTTTATTGGAGAGGCATTTACTTCCTTGCCTTTAGTATGTTCATTTTTGATAGTTATGTTTTCCGTAAGACTAATCCAGTTTTGTAACATCAACTAGTTTGGTTTTCAATAATAGAAGCGGAACCATGTAAGACTCTTTGTCTCGCAGTCTCTCCGCGGTGCCGATATAGACGATCGCGCTAGGAATGAAAGAGCGCATGCTATGCGGTGAGTGCGAGAGAGCGGGTAGCACTATTTTGAATTAATTAAAATGAAAAATCTGTACATAAATACTGTTTGTTTTGTGACCATTTGAAGAGGTTCACTTTTTACAATAGGTAAGTATCTACTTTTATAAGTAGTAAAGCTTCGAAACACTGTAACGCCGAAATGCGCGGTGCTGAAACGCCCCGTGTGTTCCTAACCTAACCCCATTTTACCCGTTCCTATACAACTATAGCTCCAGTGAACATTGAAATTGGGTTTTTAACATTTAATAGGGTGTTGTTTTAATGGAATTGATTTTTGGGAACATTTTAGGAATTTAACAAATGAATTGTATATTATAATAATAAAACGAAGGGGAACTATATACTGTACTAGTAAAAAATCAAACTTAACTAACTATGATATTATATTTAAGTTTACGTTAATATTTCATCTAAAAAAGCAAAC
This sequence comes from Epiblema foenella, assembly GCA_963556455.1. NCBI lineage: Eukaryota > Metazoa > Arthropoda > Insecta > Lepidoptera > Tortricidae > Epiblema > Epiblema foenella. Next base: position 20,761,296 of record OY747100.1, read on the forward strand.
TTCATCTCCATTCAATATTTTTCCTGATGTAAAATGTGGAAATAGTTTCATATGATATTTACCAACATTTTCACATTACAGATTCGAGTGGCACAGAATCAGGTATGTAAATTGAACAGATGTTACTAGTCGTACCAAATTTCAACTCAATCGCTCCAAGTCTCGGAGCAAATTGGCTGTGACAGACGGATGGACAGACAGACAGGACTCGCCAGATACACATGACGTAACTATAAGAGATTTTTTTTGCCTCTCTAGGAAAAACTCATTTTGACTACGGAAACCCAAAAAATTTAATATATGGAAAAGTACGTTTGTTACTGTTAGTAGTTAATAAAATTAATTGATCATATTTATAATCAATTAATTTTATTAACTATTGGTTTTTTCTGGAGTTGCCAGTAGCACTTAAAGAGAAGAAATTTGTTAGTAAACTTTTCAGACTCCAAAATTTATCGAGAAACTTGTGCGAATTTTATGTAAATATGTTCGAATAAGCACCGTCTTTCTGATAAGGCAGCATTATTGAGAACATGAATAAAGATGGAATAATTAGAAGCTTTAGAATTCTGATTATAAATGACCAATGTTTACAATATAAACAATATTAATAAATACAAGCGGGTACAACCGAGCCAAGATTGTGAGAACAGCCAATTTGTGAAACTCCTTGCTGGAATCCTTCTTCCCTGAACTACAAACTGATGGTCTTCAAGACGAGAGTTTTACTAGGTAACCTCGTTCCATCCTAGACCACAATATCGCTTACCATCACAGTTCTTATTTTTTGGTCTTCTGGTTCTGTGGTCTTTTTGGTCTGGTGGTTTATTTATGATCAAGCGCAAACCTATTTGGAGTAAAAAACCTGTCAACACATTTTTGACATTCAAAAGTCATGCTGACCGTCGTTTCTTACACAATTACCTCGCTGACTGACAAAGTTGGAATCCATTTCTAACGTAGATAAAGAACTTAAAACAGTATTCTTTAGGGACCGATATTTCCAAACTTTTAAGAAAGCTCACAACTTTTCTTTTTAATGAAAAAACCCGAAGTAATTTAGCTCTATATCAACTTACAGTGACTTTATTCAGCTTATTTAGTTAGTACTTAAGGTGAAACGTCACGTTACGATTTTTATACAATTTTCGATCGGAGTACATGGGAAAACTATCGATGTCACGGACTGGAAATTGTAATATTTAGATAATATACGACCCTCTGCTCCCGCAGTTTGAAAAATAAGACATAAAGGCCACTAATAACTAAAATATAGTCGTTTCAAAATCATCAGTTTTCAATTGAAGCCATACACATACATGTGTGAGTGTGTTTTATACTTTCCGTGTAAAGAAAATGGTCGCAGAGGATGACAATGTCGTTGCCCGAAACGTTCAATAGATGGCTTAGATGTTAATCTAAGTTGGATGTTAAACGTTAGCTACAAAAGTAAGTAGTACTTATTGTCTTTATAGGTGGCGACACTATCTTGCGAAGACTTTTCTTCTCTATTGAAAGAGACGGTATTTATTTTATCGTGCTACGCTGCTCATTTTGGTAGTGTAGTAGTCATGTCATTTTGTTTTCTGATAGAACGAATTTCAAACTGCAAAAGAATGTGAAACGAAGTTGAATACTTTATTCAGATTGCATTAAGCACAATAGTCAGACTCCGACGTCAAATCAAAGATATGTAGGTATATAGGTTTATACGTAACTTGTTGGGTAGACTGTTAGGCTTGATGCGTTGATTCGTTTTTGTGTGTTGTGGGAGAGATGCAGCAGCAGTAAAAGAGGTAAATCGTAGGAAACAATGTATTACGACTCAAGCTTGCACATGAAGATAAGTAAGTTATGGCGGAGAGCCACAGATAACAATCCAGACAGGAAACACTGAACCTTAATACTACGTTTAATCTAGAATATCAGTAGTACCAACTTAATGATTTAGGTATCTATTGTTGGACTCTCCAACACGTAACTTACCTATATGTTTTTCGCCTTATGAGAAAGGAATAAGGTGCACCAAAATTGTAAACATGTATGCTGATTAGCAATTTCGAAATTACGTAGATGTTACTTAATCTGGCAGTAAATTTAACGTGATGTATGATTTGGGGTGTTTGCCGACAACGTGTTTGTTTAACAAATTAAGAATCATACAATCAAATATTATAATATTTTTCGACTTTTACTATAAGCATTGACCAATGCGCTCTTTTATTCTAATCAATCTATATACAGGGCGTCCAAGCGGAGAGTACCTTGAATATTGTAGATGGAACATTTTACTGAAGGAAGACATTATTTGAATTTAAAAAACAGTTTAAACTGCATTCACAGACATTTAAATAATTTTATGGTTGAACCGGGAATCGAACCCATTACACGTGATAAATTGATTAATTTTGTGTTAAAATTGTCAAAATGCATGGTCTTCCTTTTATTCTTGACATTATGTTATTTAGTAAGAGAGATTTAAAACTTCGTATATAGACTCTCTCTTTAAATACAAGAAAATGTGTTTCAGAATTTTCCAAAATTGCTCCTCTAAAGGGGTGAAAAGGGGGTTCCAAGCTTGTGCGGGGAGCAAATCTTTACCTTTCTTAAAAATCGATATGGGTGTCATCTTCGAGGTTGCTTGGGGCGCCGATTACGAAAATGACATGCATTTTTAAATCCAAGATGGCGAACATTTATTTTTTTTGAACATCGATATGGGTGTCATCGTCGAGGTTCCTCGATCACGAAAATGACACGCGTTATGGGTATGTAGACTATGTTTAAATACAGCAAAACATGTTTTAGCGTTTTTCGAAACTTCGTATATAGATTATTTTTAAATACGGCAAAACATGTTTCAGCGTTTTTCGAAATTCCTCCCCCTAAAGGGGCGTAAAGGGGGTTCCAAGTTTTACGCGGAGCAAATCTTTATTTTTCTTAAAAATCGATATGGTATATATGTATATATGATACAATGGTGGTGTAGCATAGCTAACTGACGCCTCCTTCGCTTGTATATTGATAAGAGCTTTTGAAAAAAAGATTTCGTATGGCCGACGGGCGCATTTCCGGCGGTTCTCCTTATATACAGGTTCGATAATTACCTACATGGAATTGTAGACTAATTCAGTTTCTGGATTTTTTCAAAATGGCGGTGCGATGAGGGTTGTAAACGTAAAAAATGCTCCCAAGGTTAACAGCTCACAGAATCCCTAGCTTAGTATAGGCGCTGACACGATCCATATTGGTGTCAAGTATAATGGACCTTTAATCCCGTCAGTGAGGGATCATGCCTTGCAAAAGGTGGAGATGATTGGTGGGAGGTCACGAAAAAAGTTTCCGACCTCGGCAGTGCGTGGGTTTGCAACTCACATGTGAAAATATATTTTTGTAATAGCACTTTGTCGGTTGTTTTATCTCTAAATAGTCTTAGTTTAAAGGTTTTTTTAATCTTTCTCCTACATTTCTCTTTGAATTAAAGGCATTAAATTTATAGTAGAAAAATAGAAGTCGCAAACGAAATGGCCTCCCCGATAATCTAGTTTTGCTAGAGCTTGTGAGATATCGACTAAAACAGACACGGGAAATTCATGTTTAATAAAAAAAGATATATGTAGTTTCATACAAAAAAAAAGAAAATTTGTCAAATAAATATATTTTACAGATTTTCTTTTTTTTGTATTTTACTACATATATCTTAATAGCATGTCGAGGTGAATATGAGCGGTATATTTTTATATTGTACTCAATTAAAGTACATCTTTTGTCTTTGAAAGGCCATTAAGTTAAATATGTATACTTATTAGGCTCTCCATACAAAAACTTGCAGCAAAAATAAATGTTCGAATCATATCACAATAAATTGTAAGTTACAAAATTATACCAAACTCATAAAAACATGTAATTTCATTTTTCGGAAAATTAGATCCACGGCAGTGTGAAAGACACACCTGTCATAGGTTGTGTTACACTGACTATTTCGGGTTACTTTTGACCCCCCCTAAAACTTAAATACAAGGCCAATTCATGAGATCTGACGAACATATTTAAGTTTGAGCTTCTAGTGTGAAGAAATAATGTAGAATTACACTACATAAAAATTACTCTAGACTTAACAAGCAACACAATAACCGAACAAAATATTGAAAAATGCCTTGTCAACAAATCCTAAATATTAATGACGACCGGTTTAGCCTAGTGGGTAGTGCACCTGCCTGTGAAGCTGACGGTCCTGGGTTCGAATCCCGGTCAGGGCAAATATTTGTGTGATGAGCATGAATATTTGTTTCTGAGTCTTGGATGTTTTCTATGTATTTAAGTATTTATATCTATTAAATATATCGTCGTTTAGTACCCATAACACAAGCCTTCTTGAGCTTACTGTGGGGCTAGTTTGATTTGTGTAAGATTGTCCTCTAATATTTATTTATTTATTTATTATCGTAAAAATAAACTTTCATACTGCCCATTTCGTAATTGTCAACGTCAGTGAAATGTTTTTTTTTACCAAAAGTATAGCTTTATTATTGTTCTAATATAATAACGGGATACATTTTTCATAAGTGATCCAGTATTACCTGCTAAATATTTACGAAACTACGGGCAAAGCTTCCATAGAGAGCGGGATGGTCCTTTGCAGACTCACGCGTATTAGAGCGGGAAATTTGCAATGGGATGGCCTCGCCTTCAATCTTGCAATTTCGCGAGCCTTGTAAGACCGTCTTCTAATTACGGAATCCTGAATTTCAATAAATAAATCTCTTACAGTTCACGAGAATTTTACGTCCGAATAACACTATTTTTATCAATCACTCACTCACTCATCAAAAGGTTTGTGTTTACATGTGAGCTAAAAAGTTGGAATTTTCCATTTAATAGTATATTTTGATGTAAGTGCGGAAGGTATGTCATTTTGCACGAGTCCCGAGTTGTCTTGGCCCGAGCTATGAGGCGAGGGACAAGACGAGTAAAAATGACACTACTGCACGTATATCAAACGAGGTTTTTTTTATTATAGTTGCGAAAAAACATCAAAGAAACAAAACAAAAATAAAACAATAATTAAAAGAGACAAAACAATAAATGTTTACTTGCCATTGTGGGCTTTGCAATTACCTGGTCTATATCTGGCGTAGTTTACATACATTTTATTTAACAATCGTATAAATCACACATATCACAACAATATTATTATACCAATACAAGTCATTACATAATTAAATAGTGAAATTATGAATGAAAGAGGCGGGAAAACAAGCGTTCATTCATTCGGCGAGGCGGTCTTGCACAAAACTCTATTAATCGGAGGTCTCGCATAACACTCATTTTCGGTTATTGGTCTACTAATCCTGTCAACTTTTTGAAAACAGTTTTAATTTTTTTTTAATTTTGAAGACCCTTTAGCTTGTCTAACATGCAATATGAATGTTTTAAATATAATAGAAGTACATCTTTCATGCTTAGGTAATGCTTTATTAAATAAATAAGTAAACTGATTGAACCTAAATCTCTTTGGTTTTAAATCGAATCTTAATAATTCGGCTGTCAACAGTCTTTTTGCGACCAAGGACGTTGCATTATGTTTGAAACGTTGAAATAAATAAAATTACTCAATTATAAGTATATATGTATATATATTATATGTAAAAATGGTGTATGAAACTGAAAACTGTGTATTAGTTTTACGCGGAAAAAAAGTGTAATTTCAGTGTAAAGATGTTCCCTTCAGAATCAAAAACTCCTAACTTCAAGCCAAACTCATTTCATAACGTAATATAACTAGAATAACGCAAGTTATTCATTATAAAAGTACCCCAGAGCTTTTTCCAAACATATCTAAAACAACGTATCTAAATATAAATGTAATCCAATTTAATTTCGTAGACAATAAGGTTGTTACTCAAAGAGCGTAAAAGTGATAAATATGTAAGTTGAAGTTGAGTTCTATACTTGTTGTAATTCGGTTACAAATATGGCCAATTCACTTTGTGAACTCGAGTGTAACTTGTCGGAATTACAAAATAATTTTGGTTAGGAGTTTAATTAGCGAGTTTAGAAGTATGTCGTATGTTTGAGAGAGTTCAATATGTAATTCAATATAATTTACATGAAAACATAATTGGAACCGGACGAATAAGAGGATTGAAATTAGGTACTCCACTTTTTAGAGTTCCGTAGTAAACAAGGAACCCTTATAGTTTCGCCATGTCCGTCCGTCCGTCCGTCCCCCGGTTTTCTCAGTAACCGTTAGTACTAGAAAGCTGTAATTTGGCATGAGTATACATATCATTGACGCCGACAAAACGGTAAAATATAATCATAACAACAATTTTTTTTAAGGTACCTTCCCTACATGTAAAGTGGTGGTGTAATTTTTTTTTCTTCCGAAACCTATCGTGTGGGGTATCGTTGGATAGCTCTTTCACTTTCTTTTTTGATTCAAGAATTGGTTGGCGTGATATTAAGCTTTGAAGTGATAATTTTTGCTATGGTCAAGTGTCCCCCCCCTGCCAGCTAAACGGTGGCTATTAGGCATATGAAAAAAATCATGGTAGTAGTATATATGATGAATTTAAAAGGAAAACTATCACAGCTAAGTAGACATTACCGTAAAGGGCAAAAATATGTATACAACACGCAACATCTCAAAATAGTACATCAGTACTGAGATCAGTAAAAACCCTTCTACGGGTCCGTAATTCCGCATATGACCGGTGACGTGATGGACGGGCAACTACGGAACCCTACACTGTGCGTGGCCCGACACGCACTTGGCCGGTTTTTTGTGTGGCAGTTTGTATTGTATGATACTTTTAGGTAATTTATGTCTATATTTCTATACGTCCCTTAACGTACAAAGTGACAGATTAACCCAAAATCACTATAAGAACTTTGAAACTTCTTGGTGACTTACAGGGAAAATTTTAACAAATCGTCAACTAAATAGGTTAAAAGTGTTTACTTAATATTGCGTGACATTAATAGGTGTGAAGATTCCTCGAACGCGATAACACGACAGACAGTAGACGGGTCAAGGCGGCCCGAAATGACACAGTCGCACGAACATGAGTCATTTTAATATTGACACTAGTTAAATTGTGATGTATTTAAGTGTAATTTAAGAGGCCAGCGTTCTGTCAACTCAATATTAGCCACCGATATACCCTACAGTGACCCCTGGTTGGTGCTATAAGTGCAACACACTGGTAACCGTACTGTCTTCTCGATAATCTAACGGTTCGAAACAATTGCCATACTCGTACTATAAATAAATGATAATAATTAAACTACAATTTAGAGTTCCGCGGGGTAATCATGTAACTTTATACGAACGTTAGGCTTATTTTAATGTCATATTTCAATATTTGCTCATAGATTTATACTTCAAAAATAACATTAAAATGTACCTAACTATCAGCGCCCCGCGGTGTTACCCGCGGATAAAAGCTAGCTTATATGTTAATACAGGGTATAAACCTCCCTCCATCCTCCATCTCTCGCCGTTTTTGAGATTAAGAGGAACGTACATCCATTTGCACAAACATTCACGTTTATAATATTATTAGGATTATAACTATTTACCTACCAATTTAAGAATACTTTAATAATAGTATTAATACAAAATCATTAAAATAAATATCTAATAATTAGTAACTAAATCTAAACCTAATCTTAAACGAAAAATCTCCCGGACTACAGACAAAAGAAAAAATCTAAATGTATTTGCAGTTTTATTTTTAGGTAACTACCTAGATTACAATCTTTCGACAGTTTACAATCTGGCTAGATAGATTATTTATATAATCTAATGGATTTTACAATCTTACGGTACACATTGTTTGCAATTCGTATGTTTATTTGATTATTAGGTACTTTAACTATTGATGTTAAGACACAATTATTATTATAAATTGGATAAACATCACCTGTCAGTGTCAAAGTTTCAGTAATTGTACCTACTGTATACTCATACTCATACTCAGTTATTGATAGTATTATGGGAATATTATACGTCACAGGTATAGAGATTATTATTACGTCAATTTGTTTATGTGTGTAATAATTCACGAGTTTCATTTCACTTTACATAATAAGGACTCGTTATATAAATATCTAAACATTTGGAGCTGATGATACCAATTCAAAATATATTCATCCTTACTAAAGCAGCCCATTATTGTAAATAAAATAACACTTCACCATTACAAGCAACTCTATTGGGCACTCGAACGCTATGTGTAATGTTTCAGGTTATTTTTATACATGATTCCAGTAGAAAAGTATTACAACCTATTACATTATTCAATAACTAGCTAATAAAGTATACTGTTACTGACTCTTGCCGAAGAAGCTCATCCAAATAATAACGATGTGTTAAACGAGTAAGATCTAGAATAGAGTGGCAAAAAATCAAGGCAATCGGCAAATACAATTGCGTTTCAGTACACCATGAAATTTGTATCAAATCGTATGGTTTATAAATAATATGGGATTTTTCCAGTGCGTTTGTGTGGGCTTGTATGAAATATGTGTAATATAATGGTGGCAAATAATTTTTAGTTCATATTTATAGTTTATCATAAAATTTGTACATAAAATAAGCATCAAGTGTTCGAATATATTTCTATTATACCAGAAAAATAAATCGTTCAATCCACTATTAGCGTTGGTTTATGATGGGCCTTTCCATGCAGCCTCGACCAGAATTGTTTGCTTAAGGCAAGGCTATTCCAGTACAAATGACCCCCTCTAACACCCGTGAGTTTGCAATTAACCATCCCGCTCTCTACGGAAGCTCTGCGCGTAATTTTGTAAATATTTAGTACATTTTAATTGATATTTGGAATATTAAAACAATAAAATAGCTAACCTTTTAGTAAAAAAAAACGTGACTGTCGTTGATAAAATTACGAAATCTGCAGCATGAAAGTTTATTTTTATGATGATATTTAGAATTTTTTAACAGCAAGGGAATTTTTCAATATGTTGTTCGGTTATTTCATTTTTTTTTCTTTTTCAGTCCACAGTAATTTTTATGTAGTGTAATTCTACATTATTTCTTCACGCCGGAAGCTCAAACTTCAGTATTTTCGTCAGGTCCCTGAATGGACCTTGCCTTAAATACTCGAATTTCCTAACTAAGCAAAACATTGTACTGTGAGTATTACAGGCGTCGTTATACATAATTATATTGATAGATAAACATCAGACACGACACGACACAAATGTCCTGACCGGGACTCGAACCCGGGATCACCAGCTTCGTAGTCAGGGTTACTACCAACTACGCTAAAGTGGTCGTCAAACAAATCAAAATATGACTCGACTACAGCATCCATGTCTGAAAACATGTTACCATATTTATAATTGTATAATTTACAGGCACGGGAGCGGACCGGCTAGACGGTTTTACAGTCACGTGACAAATTAGCGTGTCACGCGGTCGACCGCGAGGTCAGGAGTACGGTTTAAGTTTAGTAAATAATTTAAGGGATGCGGTTGAGAATGGTGTTCGTCGTTAAAATATTCTGTCTTTTGCCCGCGACTTCATTTTAGAGAAATAAGTAGCTGCTATGAAATTGTTTTAGACGCAGCGTTTGTTATAGCTCACCTATACAACCCCCAAGGAATGATTTAAGGGATAAAAGCCTCTATGTAATTTCCGAGTCTCAGTGGTTTAAGTGAAAATATAACAGAAAAAATAGCTATCTCAATTTTTAGCTCTTTGTTATCCGACTTAATTTTTCTTTTCACCTGATACTTTTTTTATTATGTAAATTTGTATTCCATATGTTATAACCCATGTACCTAGAATAATGCCCTATATTGTACTGTAAATTGTTAATCACTCTTGCAGACGTCAAAGATACAGGCCCAGCCTAGTTTGGAGTCTGACGGATAACTTCTGTATGCCAATTTGTTCTTATTAAGACTCCTTATCAGTTCAAAAGCACTCATCTATTTGACGATTTTCTGATTGAATTGACACGTATCTTAACATTTTCTCAGTGTTACTATCTAGAACAGGACAATTGCGAATATTATAAATTTTAAATGTATTTTTTGGATTTTTCATTAAGAAATATCGTTTAAAACGTCACTCCAAATCGACCATTTTCAAGCTAAAAACCGTATTTTTCCACTTAAATTCTAATAAACACTAAAAGGCTATGTTACTATCTAAAACTTTAATAAAATCATCGTATCCTTTAATCACTTTATTGGTATTATTATTATTTTTTTATAATTTGAAATTATAACATTTAAATCTTATAAGGCCTCTTAATAAACGATTTGTATTTGTATAAAACTTTGCTTAAGCGATGTTTGTTAAAATCTGTATGTATGGAAATTTTGACAAGTTTCTATGGGATGACAGCTCCCGGGCCATATTTAATACAAAATACAAACATTTATTCTGCAAATAGGCCACAAGGGCACTTTTACAAGTCAAAATATTAATTTACAATTTCAGAAAGTCTGACTATAATAAGTAATACATTTTTCATGTCAAAATATTAATTTTCAGTTCAAGAAGGAATAACAATTTCGAGTTTACAATTATAACAAAATTAATGTCATGCAGTGAAGATAAACTTGCAAAGTTATCTATTACAAATATTACAACATCAGTAAAGTTAGAGATGTATAAGGTCTCAAGATTAAACAAGGAGTATAATGAAATTAATATAATATCCCAGAGATGTACATGGTCTCTGAGCGTCAAAATTAAAATTAATTTAATATTGTTAGAGATGTATATGATCTCTAAGTCACTGATAATAAAAACGAATCCACAACAGGATGATGTCTCTCGTCAATCCCCTATAAAAGACACTAGTATTAACGTAGTCACTATGTCCTAGCAAGCATGAACAGACCGGACTCCACAAACGTTCATCCGTCTGTAATCGTAAGTGGGTGCAACTTACCTTAAGGTGGATTGCACCAACCCATCAATCGTAAGCGGTGTGCGTTAAAATCTGATTGTATGGAAAGTTTGACAAGTTTCTATGAGATGACGGCTGCTGACGATTTTTTTTATACCACGTTGGTGGCAAAAAACATTTTTTTTTACCTGACTGTGGCTTTATAGGCCGGGCCCAATAAAGCGATAGTAGTGCGCGGTTGGAGAGTGGCCGGGGGAAAATCCAGGGGAAAAATCTGACATGGCCACACGCGGGCGGTTTTAACACTGGAATACTCTAAAAGTTTGCGCTCAACGAGATTTGTTGAGCGGCTTACAACACATCTGAGGTCTGAGTGGAATCGAGCTACTGGGAGTTTTGTCACTGGTTCACTAAACCTAGCCTAGCTGAACTAGGCCCGACGTGAGTCGGACTGACTCTACCCGATATGCGGTGGTACCGTACGAAAAGGGGCTATATGTGTCTGTGTTGTCGCGGTCGTGCGATGGGCGTCCCCGCCTTTGAGAATGCCTTTCGATGAACGTTATGATTACGTCGTCCGGGTCCGTGAGTGTGTACCTAGGACGCCGAACCGTCCAGCCCCTAATCAGTGATTGCCGAGTTACGAGAGAGGGGTAGGGATGGGAACGTAGTCGACAGCCTTCCTAACTAACCGATTCCTATAGGCGAACAAGCGTGTGACCCGTCTGATGCTAAGCTGTCACCGCAACCTATGAACGTTTCCAACTCCAGGGGTGTCACGTGCCGACCCTTTAATTTTTTACACTGTTCATGAAGAATCCCATACTGTAGTCCCTCGGGAAAACCTCGGCAGCGAGTTCATTCCACAGATTCCTCTGAAACCGTACAGTACGCGACCATTTCGGTTCTAAGGTGTGAGGATGAATGCTCTGCCGACGGCGAGCGGTGCGATATTAGAAAGTGGCCGCGCACATGTCGAATATTTCTTCGGAGCACAACCCATTGTATAAAACATAACGCCATTTTTAACGTGATCGGTCTGTAATAATAAGTTGGTGTATTTGTAAACTTTAGTCCCAAAAATATTCAAAGCAGCTAGCCACGTAATCCGACTTACAGCAATACTGTTGTATTAAATATTAAAATGGTGTAGCCGCACTATTATGTGGAACCTCTAATCCCACACATAACAAGAGGCCATTTACCCTGTCGTTATGTAACGTTAGTTGGAGGACCTTGAGAGCTGCCCGATTACGAAGGATCAACTTACGAGAATGGTTAGGATAAGTACTTACAATTTCCTAGACTGTAGCGGTAAGATTTCCAATGTGGTCGCGGGTATCGTACTGAGAGTTTCAAAAAACTTTTCAGTGAAGGAAAATACAATACAATATAATACAAATATTTTTTATTGTTCACCAAAAAAAGGTTATCGCTAACATTAATCTCTTCCAGACAATGGGTGGAGACACAACAGAAAAATTTGACATGAGTAGGTGAAACTAAATAGTATAAACAAGCGAATCATAAGAAAGATCTTACAGTTACATAAATACATGTATAAACCTACATAAGCATACAAATACAATATGGAGACGATGTAACACGTCGTAACAGACTTACAAACTATAAAAGATACATCAGCGAATATTTACGGAAGAGATAAATAGTGATCCTTTAATGTAGTTAAAAAATAAAAATAAATGTAATGTAGTTAAAATATCGTGAAGAAACCGATCTAATTCCAACTACTTAGCTAGTTTTCGCTTTTAACTAGGGATATCTTGGGATAAGTACGTCTAGTATAAGTTTTTTCGAAACAAAATATAAGTTTTTTACCTTTTTTGGAAAAAAATAGTTACCACCTAAGGCCTCCAGAGGTGCTGCTCGCGTTGCCATACAAATTCAGACTAAACGCAAACGCGTTCGTTTGTGTTTCGTTTGGAAAAATCTTATACTATATCTATGTCATTCTTAAGCAACTTTTGGCGATGTCAATTATATACTACAAAACTATAAATTAGTGGTTGGGATCCCAGGTCCGGCTCGTACCTGGTCCAGCAGATCTCGCTGGTAGTGCAGCGCGGTAACGCCGCCAGCATACTGGGCACATTTGCGCCAGGTACCAGCCGTTCCGGGCATCTTTTATTTTAGTTGGTTCAGATTTAGTTAGGTTTTTATTTTATTGATGTTTCTAGTTTGTAAGCGAATTATTCTAATGGATGATTTTTACTGCCACATTTTCATGAGATACCAATTTTTATACTGAAAACTGTGTCATTGAATATGATTAGATAGGAATGTACCGTTTACACATTACCTCTTGATTATCCTCCAGATTTTAGGTTATATTAGATAAAATAATTGCAATTTTATATAATTTTTGCTTTTATTTATTTATTTTTAACCGTGAGATTTACGAGAATACAGTACGGTTTCCAGTTTTGTTGCACTTTTACGTTGCACCAGGGGTCACTTGAGTGCTCTGCTAGTTTGGGGCTATATTTGTGTAACATTGCCCACAAATATTTAAATATTTATTTGTGCCATAACGTTTTAAAATTTGTAAGGTCTCTGAAACAACTCAGTATGTTAAATTGTATTACCGGACTATACCGTAGCGACCTCAAACCTCAAACCACGACACGGCGCCATTACAACCCTTTCTTGCATAACGTTAACGGGGATTAATTCCCACCAGGTTACGGGCCATCGAACTTCAGTACTTACGAGACATTCTGGAATTGTTATGCGAATTTTTAATGGTGTGCATCAGCGTTGGATCTATGTGTTCGTATGTGTCAAAACTACAACTATGGCTAACTCGCGCTCGTGAGATAAAAGTGCTATATCAGTATAGTGGCTATAGCTGATCATCCGAGAAACCCTTGTAACAAAGATTTACCCCCTTATTCACAAACGTCCATCAAACCCATTTTAGTTAAACCGCTGCTAACATTCGCATCTGTCACTTTTGAGAAAGGGACATAACACATTTTAGTTAGCAAAGGTTTGTTAAGTTTTATGTATGAAGGTCTGCCAATCGTTGCTGTGATGCTGATAGTACTGACAAGATATCAGTATAATATTGCTGTCATTGAAGGGATGTTTCCAAAAATGACATACCTACTTAACTGTAATTTTTTGCAAATGCAACTTTTTAGTATTATTCTGTTGGTTCTGGAAGGGGGGCTACAATTGTTTAAAAAGATATTGTCCTATGATGGTCCCGTTTATCTAAAATTCACTTCTACCTTTAAACGGTGGAATGTATAATTAACATAAAATAGAGTATAATATTAGCATTAAAATAGATTAAATTCGCCATTTAGGTCCGAATATAACACAAAATAAATATTATTTTATATGAAATAAATTATTTTCTTACAAAAACAACATAAGTGACAAAAAAATTACAAAAACAGCATAAGTTGTAGACATTCTGTATTATTGTTATCTAACTATTAAGATGCTGAAATAAATAAAAATATAATGTTTATTATGTGGCCATATTTCTACATATTATCCATATGTCCAGCTTAGTTAAGTAAACTTTAAGAGTAATTTAGTTTTATCGATCTGTAAAATCGCCTCCAGTGCAGTTATGTTGTTTTTAACAAGCTCAGAATTTGACAAGCGAAAACCTAGTTTGTAACCTAACCTACACTCGCGGACAAAGATACTGATCAGTACGAAAAACTAGAATAATAGAGCTATTACCGTTTTATTTGGCCGCGAGTATATTTGGAACGACGTGAAGTGAAACTGGAAAAGTAGAAATTGTAAAATGAGCATCGTCTTTTGCTAAATGCTTGAGGAATCTGAGGAAATGAACCATCCCTGTGTAACATAACGCCCCCCTCTACTAATAATACTAATTTACCCCTCCCCGAAATATATAAAAATAAAGAATAAAAATATTTATGAAGTTTTACTTGAAGTTTTATTTGTGACGTAACTAATGGCCAGATCGTGATCGCTAGTGGTAGGACCCCCTTATAGTTATGAACCGTAAGAACCCAAAGCTCTATGATAGTTGACGGAACCCTGAATCTCTCATCCCTCGGTACGCAATAAATATTTACACTAATGTCCCTAAGACGAACTTTAAGTTTGAAGTAATAATAGTAAGTTGTTGTAAAATTAGAGGATTTTATTGAGATAGGTTAATGGATTTTAAATAAGTTTTAGGCCTAAGTATATATGTCAAGCTCAACGCACCTATGTCTTAAACCTAGTATACAGAGTTGTGCTAACCCTATCAAATTAGGATTTTTAGCAGGTTTGTAGGGATTAAGAATTATTTTATTTTTGGTATAGGCTGGGCCCCTCCAGACCGCCCGAGAGATTGCTATCTCTCTCTGTTGTTAAACAGAAACCAGTGGCTCTCGACCCAGACTTGGACAAGCCCCCTCCAATATTTTCTAACACTATTCGGAGTGTAAAATCAATGTCATAAATTAATAACACTACGGGAGAGTTATGCTGGGATTATTCAACCGCATTGTCTCAGGACGCAACGATCAAATACCCCTTTGTAACGCTCGGGATTAGAATTTGTTCTAGAAAAAGGTGATCAGACAATTATAACAATTGAGTCTACTAGTATTTCGAAATCCGCGCCAATAGATAAGGAGAAATACTGCAAGACCTCATCTATGGTGTCAGGCGAAATCCTAGCGTTACTACGCCGGAATCTGGCCCTAAATAAAACCCCTGCCAAATATCCTAACCCGGAAATATGTACTACCAATCTCCTAACTACTATCTAAGATTAGTAAGAAAATAGCTATTAAGCTAGATCGCTAGCTTGCCTGAATCTAGATTACCTACGCGGTTGTTTGAAGATTGGATTACCTATCATTTGGAGTCTATATTTGCCTATGACGAATATTCCCGATTCATTATATTACCGTATGAATTTCTCGCGACCTATAATGTAATTCCTATCTTAAACCAAGTTAACCCAACGCGTACGGATCTAATTTTCCTACTTCCCTCATAATTGTGTGTGAATTTACCCTAATTCTACCCCCATTTAGAACTAAACTGTTGAAACTAATATCCCTTACCTAGGATTTAGTTTCAATGAATGCGTATTCCCTAAATTAAGCTGTAACAGTTCGGCAGGCTACTCCGATGTTTTGCAACCTATCAGCCAGTGTATGTACCTCCCCCTGCACGTCCGTAGACAGGGCGGTGCAGGTAAGGTGCCCTAGCGTGTATATACTCGTAAGATAATATATAAATATATTTAACAAGTCCGTTCTCCAAATACTGCACAATTTCAACGAGCGAGGATCACCCTCTATGCTGACCCAAACTATGGCAGCCTCGTTTACGTTGCCAGCTGGACATTGTGAGAACGTGAAGGATAGATCGTCTCCTGTGTTGGTATAAAGGAGACGTCAGGCCACCTTCAGACCTGATAACAAGGGCTCTGAGTCATTCCCATTTGTACACCGTTAGGCGAGAATAACCCCTCAGGCATACTGTAAACCTGGATAGAGAACTGGCTTTTAAAATATCTAATAAAGTTCATCCCCAAAGAAAATAACACAAAGAGAAAAATTAATTAAACAAAGAAAAGTTAAGCATTATGATTAAAATCCCTTTGCAAAGTGCAGATATTCCACACAGCATTGGGAATTTGATCACAGTTTCTAGGTAACAGAACCCACCAATAGATTCGCGGTACGCTAAGCCAGTATCCGTGTCAGCCCGTTGACGAAAGTGAAGTGCCTTCCGTAGCCTCGTCTAGGCCTATTTATACCCAAAGAAAAACTACCCACGAAGCAACCAATCCATAAAAATCGGTTTTACGAACATAATGCGCTCAGGATTCTCAGGAGGCTCACCGGTCACGCGAGCCAAAATTGTTGTACATTCTACCCTAATATCATACTTATTAAGTTGAGTTTCTTCCTAAACATCATCTTTGACTCTTGAGACCTGTTTTAGCTGTATCTTATTTCATGCCCCGTTTGCACTTGACTAATGACTCCCTTTAGTACTAGCTCCCTTTTGTATAACAACTCTATCCCGCGTCTAATAAGGTTGAGATTCGCTATCCATTCAGCAACTATTTAGTAAAAATCCTTTTTGCCAATATATCAAATGTATTGTAATTTCTGAAACTATATGCTGTCCTAACGTCGCTTAGGATGACTGTTAATATGTTCAATTAACATAATGATATACATTCAAGAATATCCTAATTATCATTCCTTTTCCCATATCAATTAAGTTGAATTTCGCTTTCTTCTACAATGTTAATCTAGAATCCATAGTGAGGACATAGCTATGCCCCTGGTTCAATGCCTTGTTTGCACTTGCTCAAGTCCGGCCTACCCTCTCAGTAAATGTGACGGTTTTTAGTTATAAAATCAATAACATAATAACAAGGCATTCACTAGTAATAGGTATAAAACAATTTTTTTTATTATAATTATTTATTATCGTTATATTACACCTGCTATAGAAAACGCCCCCGTTATAAAAATGTCTCCATAACCCGAAAACCTTTATTTTCTCTACTAAAGGTTAATTTAAAGATTACATGCTAAAAATTCGAACAATGAAGAAGAATGAAAATGCCGCTTTAAATAACCACATAAGTTACCGTAGGGCGCGATAATAACAAACCACGTCGGCAATTTGTATACAAAACCTTTTTGAATTAAAAAATAGAGTCAATTGTATACTGACGCATCGCAATCTGCCTTCTTATTCTTCTTCCTTCCTTATTTTTTCCTTTATTCAGTAATTTGTAGTTTGCGCGTTACTACTTAATACAAAACTATCTACATGATGTCATAAAGTCTCTATCATGAGAATTAGGAATGATTATTAAAGCGACACTCCTGATTTAAATACCTTTCTTAATGCATAGTTACTCCCCGAATAAACCACTATTACTCCCATTGTACAGTCAAGGGCATAAATATGTATACATTTTTGGACCTTATTTCAAGGGAGTAAGGTGAAAGAATGTATGTATATTGGTGCCCTTGACTGTACACCGTGAATTACGTTAAGGTAGGTAGATGGTTTGTCGCATCTCTCGCGCACTCACTTCTACAAGAAAACGGACACCCCCGCGCATGCCCCTTCGTCATCATATCTGACAACGTGGTCTGTTCGAGACGTCTGTTCTAGTGTAACATAATACTTTAATGCTTACATAAGACCGCAGCCATAATGAAGGAAAACTTGTGTGTGTCTCCTATGGAGTCGCCAGTTAATCAAAGTCTATGATGTTTGCTTACTATCAGGTAGCTTGTATGATTTTTTTCATCGCCGTGATATAAGAAATCGGAATTCTAGCGCTGTCCTGAGTAGAGATGTTATGGAGGTGGGTTTACCGGAGCCATATTATAAAAAAAAAATTATCGGAGCCAGATCCGGAGGTGAAGAAGGAACCGGATCGGGAGTCGGTGTGGAGTTGGATTCGGAGGTGATACTAGTCGAAGTTTATCAGAAATGCGGGGAGGCTCTAAGTAATTTAGGCTATTCTCGAGCTACAAGTCAAAACTTGAAGGTGCGCGTCGCTGCCGCGGCCGGCCAGTGGGTTTTTTTTAGCTCCGATAAAACTTCGGTAAAAATTTAATGGAGGCGGAGGCGAAGCCGGAGGTATGAAATAAAAAATAGCGGAGGGAAGCCGGAGCCGGAGGTGTAAAACGAAACGGAAGTTCCGATTGTTAAACGTGAGTGGGAGCTCTGTTACTTGTGTCTTGAAGTCCTACCGTGAATCGAAAACTAAGTTCATTCCTGTATGTCGCACTCGCATGTTCGATTAACAGAGAGGGATATGTACAGTCGCCATCAGATATATCGGAGCGAACAAGGTGCTCACAAATATCTGAACAAGACTCTATTGTCAAGGCGTTAAAGTGCATGTTCAGATATTTTTGAGCACCCTGAAGAGTACAGATATATTTGATGACGACTGTATATGAATAAACTTCGTTTTCGGAATGTTAGGTCCTCTTACATGTTAGAGCGATGCGCGCGGACCCAACCGCGCGAATCATATAATTTAATATCACGTTGGTGCGAATTGTAAGTGTTAAATCGACACCTAATATCGCCAGCAAATGGATGCCCATTCGGCCCACACCTTTATGACATCATGATTACAAACGACAAGGATTTTCCTTTGTTGTATTATTTCCTTCTACAATCCTTGCTATCCCATGCATAGAAATGAGCACATTACAGGGGTGAAAATTTGTTTATTATGTGTTCTTAAAAATCTTTTTAATTTAAGATTAGTGGTCAAGTTGAAATGTAATTAATTTACTCGTAATTGTTTTAATGAAATAAACAGTTAAAAAAATTATTTCCTTTTTTATAAAAACGAATAGGACTATATTTTTTTAACGGTTTAATTGAAAATGTATCCTTCGTATAAAGGTGGGTTCGCATTAAGTATCGTTTTGGAGATCACGATCATGCGTATCGTGTCGAGCATGCATAGCCTGCGCATTGGACGAGAAGTCCCCAATCCGCACTAGGCCAGCGTGGGGAGTACTGTCCTTTCTCTCTCATCTATGAGAGAAGGCCTGTGCAACTTTCCAGCGGACACCTATATTAGTCATCATCAAATCGAAAAGCAATTAGTTAAAACGCCAACTCCTCTAAATGAAGAAATACTGACGCTGGCGTATACTCGTATATCATTAAGTACGTCTAGACAGTTTTATTATTTCTCATGTCAAGCCCGTCTTAAGAGTGTTCGCGATGCTAACAGAATCAGCTTAAAACCGAAATAACTTTAAACTCTGATTACATTTTCCAAAGTAACTCGAGTAGATCTTTTCAGAAATAAGTGAACTAAATGGTTGTCTTTTGTTTTCCCGAAATTCATATGCAATAATTTCATTTGCTCGATTTTTATTTGCCCGAATGTTTTATTTACTAGAAAAGTTGTTTGTATTCCCGAACATTACATGGCATAATGATACCAATGCCATATTATTAAGTGCATGATGTAATAGAGTATTTAAACGCCATATCAAATACTGTTTCATTTTGAATCTATCCTGGCTATGCATTTGCTTATTAAGTTTCTGTAATTTGTGTATTTCTGTGTCTGTGAGTACTTGTCGGTGTATTCCTATCCTTTAATTCGGATGGCAAGCATGCGAGCTAGTATCGTTCGCTTCACTCGATAGGTTCACGCCCTGTTGTGGTCACAGTTCTAAACCTAAACCTATACGGGCCGCCCACAAGTCGACCTAAACCTAAAACTAACCTAACCACCAGCGACACCAGCATATCGACGGCAAGCAAGCGCGCATGGATGCATGCTAGCAAAGAAACAAGCACTCATACATGCATTCAAGCAAGCATGCATTCATGTAGGTATGCAAACAAGTATGAGCACGATTATTTCATGGCGCATAAAAAAACCTAACACTAGAAGACTAAGGCAGGAAGGAGCTTAGTCTTCTGAACCTGACAACATTAGCCTAGCATCGAGCTTGTGGACGTCCGATCCTCCTTTTACCCAGAACTTCTGGGTAGAAGTGGCCACCAGTCTGATATTAATCCAAGTAATTGGGTAAAATTAAATTAAGTTGTCATGTAACAAGAGAGTCAGCAACGCGGTTGTGACTTCTCTGAAGTCTACGGCTACGATGTGTGCTTACATCAGGCAGGCCGTATGCTCGTTTGCCACATACATTAGAGTCAAGTTACAAGGGACTGGTGGTGAGGTGACTTGAAATTGTCAATTTCACAAGCCAGTCTTAAGGCAAGCCCATTCCAGTGCGCATGACCCCCTCTAACTTGCGTGAATTTGCAATTAACCATCCTACTCTCTACGGAAGCTACGCGTAATTTCGTAAATATTTAGTACATTTTCATTGATTTTTGGAACACTTATGAAAAATCTGTCCGGTTATTGTAAAACATATAACTGTTGTTGATAATTACGAAATCCGCAGCATGAAAGTTTATTATTACTATGATATTTAGGATTTTTTGAGAGAGTTAACTTGGTAACAAGGAAAAATGCCTTGGCATTTTTCAATATTTTGTTGGATTATCTTGTTTCTTTGTTTCGTTTTCAGTCTACAGTATTTTTTGTGTAGTGTAAATTCTACATTATTTCTTTACACTGGAAGCTCAAACTTCAGTATTTTCGTCAGATCTCTGAATGGGCCTTGCCTTAAGTATGTTCTTAGCGCCCGCTTTACCCTCACTTGTTGAGACAGTTCTGAAATTTACGGTAGTTAATTTTAACTTTAGAAGAGTATGTTTTATTTCTCACTGCGCATCTGAACTTGCAAATCTGAGTTTCGGTTTGGCCCTATGGTTGACTGGTAGACAATGCCCCATGGCGTCAGGGCATTAAGTTTTTGTACTTATGTAATCTGTACAATAAAGTTATAAAATTAAGAAGAACTGCTTACATACATACAATAAAACAGTGGTGTACTTTCACAGTAAAAAAATGCGAAACAAAAATGCGACAAAAGGAAAACGGGGTTGACGAGCATTATTCAATAATGGTCATTGACCCCGCTCTCCTTTTCTCCCTGAGTACATTGTATTGTAAACTTCATTTCCTTGTTTCAAAGAGCCCATTTGGTTAATACATTTATCTGTGCCCTTTCTAATTGGAAGTGATCGTGACACGTTCCTTCCATCAAGTACCCTAATACCACACCGCAGCGCAAAATACTGGGATGCGCGGAAAACGTTGTGATGAGAGGGAGACAGTAATGAGTTAATTATAGTATTTGCATTCCTATTTGCATTATTTGACACATTATGAGTGACGTTTATAGAGATGTAACTAACTCAAATCGATTTTCACAGCAAGCGATTACGATTGGATGGCACCTGAACTGAGGTATCGAATTGTGACGTTTAATGAATTTTTATTTGAGATTTAAATAAAGCCAGAATCACATAATTTTTATATATTTTTTGAAATATTTTTTAAGAAAATATAATAATGCTTTGTTACGACCTAAAATTAAAAATTCATATCGATTTATTTAGGCGACTACCGATTCATAACCACCGTGTCCGGCCAACAATAAATTTAAAAAAAAACGTAGAACGTAAACGTTCGCAGTGCAATTGTCCTCCTTTGTGATTTCGATGTGCAAGACATTTTAAGTTGTATTGCTTTTGTGAGTGACAAGAGTCAAATAATGCAAATAACAATGCAAATACTATAGTTTCTGTGAAGAAAACGACATTTTTGGTACAAGCTTTTATTGGTGACTGTACTTTTTTTTTCACAGTCATCAACTACTCGTGGAGACGGTTCCAATGAGCTCAAACACGACGGGTTTATCTCGTGTAGTTTAGGAGTTGCTAGGCAC
Source organism: Epiblema foenella (assembly GCA_963556455.1). NCBI lineage: Eukaryota > Metazoa > Arthropoda > Insecta > Lepidoptera > Tortricidae > Epiblema > Epiblema foenella. The sequence continues at coordinate 20,783,530 of OY747100.1, forward strand.
CTTCTGTCTCCATCATCAGATAAGCTCGGTGGTACCATAATATTGCATTGTCATAGAACTTACATAAGTATGCCTTTCAGCTCAATCTGATACCGGCAAGTGGTTGAAAAAGGGATTGTAAATTTTGAAGAAAGGTTACATAGGCTTTTATTTATCTTGCACTCTTCGAATGTAAGTAACATTCGAAGAGTGCAAGATAAATAAAAGCTTGCAAAACCGTCACGCCTGACTCGTCACTTTGTTTTGACTTGCGGTGTGGTGAAACCTAAATGGTAGTCCTTAATGTCCTTTTACTACATACGTCGTTATTTCTGCTTAGGAAAACATGCAGTGTGTTATCTTTGAAAGACCTTTCATCACCATCAGTCACCAAATTCACAAAAGTGGAAAGTGCAATATTATCATTTTCTCCAATATGCTCTGAAATGTTCGCTTTACTGTCGCAAAAATAGTCCGTGAAGTTTCTCATTATCGACTAGCGCAGATTTAAAAAGTTAAAAGTCCAATAATGACTTCTTGGCTCAGCGGCAGCGAAACGGTACGAAATGTATTGTTTTGTACCTTTTAAAGTGGTGTTCTGACTAAGAAATTCATTGTAAACAAGCCAAATGCATGCGATCAAAGGTGTCCCGCGTGTTTTGCTACAGACTACACATTAACTCGTGCAGATAAATTATATCAGAATATTTAAATGTGACTCAAATAGTTTAAAATTATTCCAAAATTAAATAAATGCGTTAGGTATTTAAACTCCAGAATTTGTTTAAAGTTGTTATTAAAAATAAGTTGTTATTAGATTAATATTTATAATTTTACGTCGTTAAAATAATATAATAGAAAATATAACGATAAGAATTTAGTACGAAAAATTATATTTATGGTCAATGTAGTTAATTTTAAAAACAATAATTAGTTATGGCGGGAACACGGTAAGTAGTGTGAGTATTGTATTTTTAACAAAACTAGAAATTTGCAGCACTGACTCGTGGTCCGCGGTGTTAAATTTTGTATTTCGCAAATAAGCCACAGTAAGGCGGCGCGCCGCAGAGTGTGCGACTATACGAACAGGACGAGAGTGATAGCGGACAGGATTGACAGTCGCTATTGTCAGCACTGGGCAAACCTGCACTGCTCCGTAGTAACTTACGAGATCTAATCTAACATAGTTATAACAATATTGTATACCTACTAACCTAATATGGATTTGTTGTGGTCGTAAATAAATGATTTTTGTTTTTTTTTTAAATAAAAATAAGTTCAACTGACGAAGAATTGAGATATGGGGTACAGCAGCTGCGACTTATATCAATAGTATACAAAGGGCCCAAAACAAACTCGTAAAAGTTCTTTTTAAATTTCATCCTCGAACGCCCACGTCACAAATCTATAAAGACACCAAAATTATGAACATCACCCAATCTTATACATATTACACGTGTTTATTAATACGCAAAATTCTGCTTAAAGATGTCCACATCCAAGTATCGTTTTGTAAGAAAAGCAGCGTACAAAAAATTAAATTGAGAAATGCTAACAACTTAATACTTCGCACTCCCCGGACTAGTTACGGTAAAAAATGCTTATGGTACGAGGGTGCAAATATATATAATAAATTACCAACCAGTCTAAAAGACACTAAGTCCAACGGAACTTTCAAAAGACTCCTTAAGCATCATATCTTAAAAAGCTAAAAGCTAGGTACAACAAATAGTCTCAATTCTAAATCAGAAGTATAACCCCTAAAATAACAAATAAATAAATATTTATGGACAATCTTACACAAATATACAAAAATTCTTATAGCCTCCAATACCGAATTTAGTCAACCAATTTTTAATTTAAACAAAACTGATACTATAATGTAAATTCTTGTCCGTGTATGTCACAGTGCCCTTACTGTAACTGTAAGCTGTGTCAGTGCAACTTTGTTGTTATTAGAGCGCTTCTTTGTGTATGTTGCTGTGCGCGCGCGCGCGCTTTATTTATATGTTTACCCACATAGTTTTTAAGTAAATGTATTCTTATGCACTCAAAATTAAGTATTAGTAAAGGATACTTTGTACTAACTTAAGAAGCGAAAAGCATGTACTCGCCAAGTTTACATTGCGTAGTTTAGTTACTCATGTAAGTGAATTGTAAAATTCTTATGAGTAAATAAAAATTCTTTAAACCTAAGAAATGTTCCTCCGGAATGACTCAACGTAAAATAAAATAAAAAAGAATGTGCAACTCAAACCCTTTCATATGATAACCCCACTAGACTTTCAAATTTTGAGCCACCTATCTGTAATTTTTCACAGATATCCCAAATTTCAAATAAGCATAAGTAGTTCTTAAGATATTTAGCGGTGTGACAGACAGACAGATAGACAAAGTGTAAACATTAGGGTTCCTTTTATACCATTTTGTACCTACCTATAGTTGTAGTACGTATGGGTAATCAGCCAGTCAAATACCCTATTAATTTATTAGCGTTTCATTAGTAACTTAGTACTTACTCAACTAGGTAATTTTCCTATTCTCTTTGGGAATACCGCTAATGGCAACATTGATGGAAGCTTTTCCAATACCAATAAACATAAAATAAAACTATGTACTTTTAATTAAGTAGAAAACTTTATATATGTTTGCTTATCTGCAATAGGTATTCGTTCCCGTTCAAACACCCTAAAACTGAAACCATTGTATCGGAAATTAAAAAAAAAACTTGTATCCGCGGCCGCAAATTTGGGCGAATGATTACGAATCCTTTATACTTTATTCATGCGCACGTTCAACATGCGGCAACGTTAGTGTTACCCATATTTGACTACTAATTTCCCTTAATTATGTACCAAATATTATGTACCAATATACGCTGTTTGTTGTCGCACGAATGCTAACAGGTTTTAGGTACATGACTTCACATTTTTGCGTACCGTGAATTGGTTCGGTACACTTCGCGTGCTGTGCTAAGTGGATGGTGAGTTATTTATGAGCGGGACTCTCTAAAGTAACCTAAAGATATATACGTAACTAAAAAAAATTGAAGATTGTAGCTCCAATCTAACCGTTTGACTGTAAAACCTGTGTGACCGACGGGACGACGGGCAGACGGAAAGAGGGACGCGTGAATGATAGCAATAGGGTTTGGATCGTTCGGGTACGGAACCCTAATTACCTTTAAGTGATACACATATATGTACTTCTTGGAAGAAAAATGCGAAAATCCCTTTTAAAAATTTAACTTTGTTACCTACACTGTTTCATCAGCAGTTTCATCCATTTCCCAGATTCAGTTATAAAGACAGCAGTTTAGATAAAAAACAGACTGAAGAGTTTTTTTTTATAAATATTCGTTCCAGTTATTTTTCTATTACTTAACGTTTAATTTTAGTAGATATTTTTCTGTTGAATTATATTTAATTAAGTATAAAAGCGTTCTCTTTTCGACCAGCGAAACGTACAAGGCGACAAAAAATAAATAATATGACAAAACAATTTCGGCAGAATATAAAATGACTAACTGACGTAATTGCGTTATTTTATCATTTACGGCTATTAAAAAAAGCTTTTCTTTGTTTAACTTCAGGGAGAACGAAAATTAAGGGGTGATTTTTGCGACCCATGAATAATGCACGGCAAAGAAGTAGGTCGCCCAAAATAGTATTTTGTTTCACCTGCCACTCAAAATTGGAATTAGCAGTCTATTCGATTCCATTTTTAAATAACTAATTCAGTTTGCTTGTCCGAATATGGGGCATGCAGCCGAGATCGAGATCGACATTATGAGTTCAAAAATAATTATTTTAGAAAATGTGCCGCTATTCCCGTTGTCCTAATGACATAGAAGATATCCCTGGGACATTGCTTTTTACATGTTACTGTCATTTCTTGATTTGAATTACAGAGACATGCAACTGTGGTTATCCCTGTAACACAGCATTACATACCCAACAAGAGTAAAGCTAAATAAAATAAAAAATCTCTTTCTATCATTACATTCTAGTCCACGTCAGTGAGTTTCCGTGATGAAAGTGCTTTTGTATTTTATATTTTCACACGATTTTATGGGCAGTGGGGAACAAAACTTGCGTTGCAATTCACAAATCGTCTTTTAATTTAATCCCGAGATGTATAGAAAAGGAAGGGTTTGAAGAGGTAGGGCACAGCGGGTCGTCATCTCGCTCATATGAACAACCCAACTGGGGAAGTACCTCCACCTTACAGAAGCTTGTCTTACAGCCACAATAACATTACTACTTGCTCTTTAGATGTATTAAATATGTCGTGTTGTGTCGCCAGAGCTCCGGAGGATGCGCTGTGTTGAGAGTGAGTCACCTGCATGTCTCTAGCTTTTCAACACAATGAATCTTCGAGTCGATAAAGGGTCGGCAACGCGCTTGTGATTCTGGAGTTGCAGGCGTCAATAAATAACTGGATCTGCTTACCAGGCTTTAAGCTTGTTTTCCACCGACAAGGTTTTAAAAAATCTTAGCAAGGGACCTGGGTGGGTGGCGTACTCAAAGAGAGCTAGAAAAATCTAGAACATCAACAGGGACCGACGTAAAAAATATTAAGTAATGAAAGTGAGATGTCAAAGATTCTGATTGTTATTTAATTTTTGATAGCTCAGATTGCCAAAAGCCCTAAAAATCATCTTTTTACCAGAATAGCTGATTAATAGTTCTTTTTGAATATGTATTTTGTGTGTGATATATATATGTGTATGTATTGTTGCTATTGCTGGATTTTATTATTGATTTCGTTTTTTCTCTACCAGGCGCAAACGGGGCTTTAAAATTTTTTTTTAAATTTTGTCATGAAAAGAATTGCCATTCAGCGTTCTGCGCACCCTTATGTATTATGTTTTTAAAAATAAATAAACCAAGCTAAAAATAAACTTAACCCGAGGTCAGAATTAAGCTGGTTTGGGTGAGGTTTGTTGGTAAGTATTGTGAAAACCAGTCGTGCAACCATTATGGTTTGGAACGACAGCTAAGTTACGTTAATGGTGAAATATAAGCGCACGGTGCAGTGAATATGTTTTTAACAGCATTTTCATTACGGTACGGTACAAAATGGAGCATTGCATGCCTTTGTGAGTAGCTAAGCTGTAACAAAGAAATAAAATAATTATTTGTGAACAAACTTGCACAAATTGACAATTGACCTAGTTCGAATCTAAACAAAGCTTGTACTATGGGCACTAGGGGACGATATATTCATATACCTACTCATGAATCAATCATTATGTAGATACACAAGTACCTAGAAAATATCCAAGGCTCAGGAACAATTGTGCGCGTCCATTACACAAATAAATGCCTTAACCGGGATTCTAACACAGGACCACCATGAGGATATAACAAGTCATTCGGCGTATATTTTAGAAGAAATCGGTCATTTCTTTCCTGTCAGAAAGAGCCCAAACTTGGTGTGTCCTGAACTTATTATATATGTTCATTTTATTAATCGACTGGCCGAAATAGTGTGTTATATTTTTTTTGAATCAGCTCATGGATCTTATGTTTCCCACTTTATAGTTTCTGAAGTAAATTTGTTTTTTTTTCATACAAAAAAATATGACATAATAGCTGGAAAATGTACCAGGTGAGGGATTTTCACCCGAGTTTTAAATACTTATTAGGGACTCCTACTACAATTTTCCAAAAAATCTATACACGAACTTCTTTACAGGACTATATCCTTGTCCAGGACTAGACATGACATTCAGCTTACCCTATCTTTATAACAGCGCAGTTAAACGTTGCAGTTTTGATGCTGGATTTTCTGAAGTATTGTTCCATTTTATCCTTTCTTGATTATTAAAAACTTATACCTTTTCTATAGCTTCGATGCTGCAAGTGGGTTAACATAGTGGTATTCGGTATCTGAATAAGAGATCTTAGGCGATCATTACTTATTTATTTGGGAAGCTGAGGTTATAAGGATTCCAACATGTATCGGAACATTTCACGTATTCCCTTGACATCTTGACGGCTATTACTAAAAGATATTATTATCATCATCATCATCATCATCATCAGTCTATACGCCTCACTGTTGGGCATATACCTCTTCTCATAGATGAGGAAGTTTACGTACGCTTTTGTATTTTTGCCGGTTGATGTTTGCAGGTCAAGATGTGTTCCTTCACCGAAAACCCAACAGTAAATATCAAAGGATAATCCGTATATAAATTATTTTCGAAAAAGTAATCAGTAGTTACGAGCTGGGACTCGAACCTACAATCACCACTTGATCCATACCTAAAGGGTAAAACGGGACACTATTACTAAGAATCCTGACGTCCGTCTGTCTTTCTGTCCGTCTGTCTATGCGTCTGTCACCAGACTGTATCTCATGAACCGTGATAGACAGTTGAAATTTTCACAGATTATGTATTTCTATTGCCGCTATAACAAAAAATACTAAAAAACAGAATAAAATAGATATTTAAGGGGGCTCCCATACAAACTAATGCATTTACCGATTTTTTTATTTAATGGTACAGAACCGTTCGTGCGCGAGTCCGATTCACACTTGGCCAGTTTTTTATAAATGCTGGTAATTAACTATTACATGTATATATACCAGCATTAATATCTGCCTAAACAATGGCAGCAAAAATACGCTGATACGTCATAACGGTCACGACGGTAATAGGGTCGTGCAAACGTGTCAGATATTTATGCGTGCTTTGTTGTGGCAGATATTGGTGCTGGTGACTGTACAACAGATATATTCGTCATAACTGTTATGTTACTTTTTTTTTTGAACCTGACTGTGGCTTTATAGGCCGGGCCCAATAAAGCGATAGGAGTGCGCGGTTGGAGAGTAGCCTGGGGAAAATCCAGGGGAAAACCTTCGGCACGACCACGCGTGCGGTTTGGATTTATGTCACTGTTAAAACTCACAAAGTATCCCAAACTCCTCATAAATTGTGCAGACTTATAAGATCGCAATGCCATAGCCGAAGAAGCGTCCCAGCCACGTGTTACGATATTGCTTCCGTACAAACTAAGGAGCGGCAAGCAAGCACCCTTAGCAGTATGTCATAACATACACAGGGTGAACAGTACCAGGGGGGCTCCTACGAACTTCGAAATCGAACTTCGTATCGTACCGTCCCTTTCACCCATATAGTATTATAACACGAGAGTGAAAGGGACGACGATAGTTCGGATTTCGAAGTTCGGAGTACAGGCTCTGTGCGAGTGTTGCAACTTCGAAAACACATTTAGGTGAGGACTAAAAATTTTTACCATACTTTAATTCGATTACAATTTAATCGATTCCGTTGTGACACGAAAGTTACCCATATAAATCGTATAACAAATTTCGTGTCACAACGGAATGAATTGAAATGTATTAGAATTAAATGCCTTACCTATGGTACATTAATATCATCCTCACGCATTAGGCAGAATCGAATCGCATTTAGGAGGTTTTTCTAAAAACTTTTAAAAAAAGGTTACGAAATTGTCAAAATATGTAAATATAATATCCGGCCGGGTCATGCGCAGATCATACCGTATAGGAAGAAATTAAAAAAATTGTTCGATTACTGATTTTTTTCTACAAACCAACACAATCAAATAATTAGAAATTAATGAAGCCATATCTCTATATCTTAAATTCTATAAATAAAATTGACTAACGAAATAAATGAACAGCCCTTAAATAGTACTTTAAGCAACTGATACATAATGAGAGGTCTTAAAATACGAGTGTGGTTTTATGAAACGATCGTCAGCGAGTTTCATAATAGGATTACACGAGTGTTTTAAGGCCTAATTATGTACAGTCGCATACACTACTTTATCTACATCCGTATATTAAATCCTCTTTCATGTGTTCAGGAACCATTGCGTTGCAAGTGTAGTGAGGTCGAGCGTGAGCCTGTTGAAGTCTTTTGAACACGAGCCTGTATCGTTATGGGCAGAGATGGCCATAACGATAACGTTTTTGATGCTGTTATGGCCATCTCCGCCCCGGACCGGCGCGATATTGTAAAGTTGGTCCTTACCTATACTTTTTGAGCACATAAAAGAAGATTTATGGGTATAGATAAAAATGATTTATGTATCTATACTACTACTTACCACAACCTAGTGTAGGCTTACAGTACTGTTGCATCAAATCACTTACATGTCAAATGTAAATATGGGATGAAAACTAGACTAAAGTAGGAATTTTAAATCTAGCTCCCCATAGACGATGGCATACCTTCGTCCCTAGGGGTCGTGGAAAAAATCTTTCTGTCCAAAAGTTTTAGCAAATTTTGTATTATACAACATTGCAGAACCATGTTCAGCACTAGAATGAACTTTAACGATCGTACTGGCAAAAAACTAAAAAAGTGTCAGTTTTTTCAAGATGGCGGAGAAAGATAAAAGAAAAGGGGGATAAAGAGGGTCTTAATTTCGGAATGGCGACAGGAAGATCCGGAATCAAGAGAATCAAAGCCCTATGATAACGTTGTCACCCCAACTGCTATATGATTTAACACTTACATTGTTAAGAGACGCGTTTTCCAGTTTTGGGCCTAGTCTAATAATAGTCATGGACATTGTAGACATGACGCGACGCTCACAGCAATATCGACTGTATTATCTGGAAGAGTAATTGAATCGGTTAATAAATAAATGTGTTAATCATTACTACGAGTACACGCGTGTCAATTTCATTTACTGTATTTATCCCACTTACCCATAGGTAATATTTCAAGGTCGACGTAAAGATAAAAATACTGGAAAGAAAACCTTAAGTGGTTTTATTTTGAAAGTGAAAATAACCTCAAAACACTCTTTTAAATGATTATGCAAATTAAAAAGCTTTAACAAAAAGCTTTAAAACCGCAACAGCTAATAAAAAGGGCCTTTTTAAATTAAACCCAGCGAATTCTGACGCGACCGCCACATTTATAGACTTCTTTTACATCTTATCTCACATCATCATTAGAGAAAGAGCTTTACTGTATATAAAATAAAGTTCAAATTTCATGAATCGATTACCACCAAACAGTTACTACGTAAAACAGAACCAAGTGCTTAAGAGAGTTAGTAAGAGTCTTAATGGTTTGTATTAAAGTCTATATTCGGTTTTATTGGATATATTAGCGAAGTGGTTCGTCTGTTCGTTTGACAAAATGGCTTCTCCGCTAACCTAATTTTGCCTGAAATAAGAGACAATTTTAAGGCTGAGGCACACTGAGAGTTAGATATGTAAGCAAGCATGTTCCTCTAGCCGCTTTGACTAAAGTCGGTAACCGCATAACTTCGAGGTGATAGATGAAGCGATTGACAGTCACATGATAGTGAGACCCATTATACTGCGGCCAGGGCCTGGAATGCTACCGCGAACGGCATTCGAAATTTACCCTCTCTGTCGCACATGCAAGTTTGCACATAAGTGAGACAGAGAGGGAAAACTTCGTTTGTGGTTCGCGGTAGCCCCTCTGTACTCCGATCTTCGAAATCCGAACTTCGTATTCGCACTATATGGGTGAGAGGGACGGTACGATACGAAGTTCAGATTTCGAAGTTCGTAGTAGCCCCATAAATATACTTTTATCCTTTTTAAAGAGGAGCTGGAGTGCTACCGCGAACCACAAACGAAGTTTTCCTTCTCTGTCGCACTTATGTCAAACTTGCAAGTACGACAGAGAGGGAAAATTTCGAATACCGTTCGCGGTAGCAGCCCAGGTACACCTCGACATTGACGCGGAAACCTGACGGCCCTAATTGTACGTAAGAACACGTGCTATACGATGAAACGCGATACCATAATTACAGTTTTTTATGTCAATTATCGGTTTTGTTAGACACGAGACCGTTTTGTACGGAAATGCTATATATACTTATAACTCTTAATAGTGCTACTGCTTCCTATTAGGTTAGAATAGCACTTCCCCCTTTCTTCCCATGGGTGTCGTAAGAGTCGACTATGGGAACTGGGTTGCAGTGTGTTTTAGGCGCTGGGCTAGCAACCTAACACTGCAATATCACATTTTTTCCATCTTTAAATCTACAATTTCTGGGCACTGGATTAAATTTCATGTGCTATGCCTAGATTGCCTACCCCCTTTGGGTATACCGGTGTGAGTTTATGTATGTAAGTGCTATTATTTCAAAGATATATTTTTTACATTAAAAGGTTTTCCGGAAATTTCAGAGGTCTTGGACACTAAATAGCTATACTAGAGAGAGCCAAGACTCGCAAATAAAAGCTGACCTTATTTCAGCTCGCTAGCAGAGTGACAAAGTCTTATCACTTAGCTCCCTGGAGGTTTATTTTTGTCTGTCGCTTCCTATTTTAATTCCATTTCATGTGTCATGTTTGCTTTAATAACGTTGACAAAAATTGTACGGCCTGTCTGATTGTAAGTAAACTATGGACGCTTGCGGCATGCATGTTATCAATCCTTTACTTATTTGAGGATCCGTTGTGTTCATAGTTAGAGATCAATGTAGGTTTCTCATTCAAATCACAGCGCATTATTTGGACCTTGGCGACCTTACCACCGCTAAAAACATTAAATCAAGGTCCTGCAGAGTAGGTTGTCTTCTGTAGGGTGGATGTTCTTCCCCAGTTCTTCGTGTTCTTCATTACTGAAGGTCGTTTCCATCCTGTCATGAATCTACAGCTTTTCTCAGGGCAACTCAGCTTTTTTCATCAAACATTTATTCTGTAAGTAGGTCTCACTCAAGGGCTCTTTTACAAGTCAAAAACATAGTTAGTACCTATAGTGAAAGCACACAGCAATAAGTGAACAATACATCAGACGAATAACCTGGGCACGCGTTTGCAGAGAGATGTAAAGAGTCTCAGGGTCTATAATAACTTTTTATGGTATAAACTTAACCTATAACTAAGAGATGTAAAGAGTCTCGAGTGTCAAATTAAAATATGATTACAAAAGAAAATAAAAGGATATGTAAAAAGTCTCTCAATATTTGTTCCTGAGTCTTGGATATTTCCTATGTATTTAAGTATATATTTCTCTATATAAGTATCTATATCGTCGCCTAGTACCCATAGTACAAGCTTTGCTTAGTTTGGGACTCGGTCGATTTGTGTAAGATTGTCCCCAAAATATTTATTTTTATTGAATTTAATTGCGCTGGCTGCATTAATTGAATAAATAAAGAGTAAATAAAAAACCGGTCAAGCGCGATTCCGACTCGCGCATCGAGGGTTCCGTACAAAAATGGGTACCGGTTCCAACCCTATCAATTCCGGAAAATCTCAACAACATGGTGTAGAAATTGAACGCTATACGTACAGCCCCATCTATCGGCGAATTTTGTTACAAATTTGAGCTACTGAATAACTAATAATGTGTGGTGGTTTTTCAAGTATAATTCTTTATCCCGTAAACCGATTTAAATTTAAATTTATTTATTTGAAAGAAGGTAATTTCAGCATAATTCTAAAACAAAAATATATGCAAAGGTGATTAAATTACAAACCTTGTATAGAAATGTTTTTTGATGCTAAAAAAAGAAAAACTAGATAGAGCTATAGTTATATTTTCCTGCAAAATATACATTGATATCAATGTTATGCAATATTTTCATATTTTTCTTTGTTAAACTTCAGAGATAAACAGACAGACAGACAGAAAAAGTGAAACCATAAGGGTTCCTTTTTTACCATTTTGGTACGGAACCCTAAAAACGAACAAAATGAAACATTTTCTCACTTATGAAGCGAATAGTAAATCTTTGTTATTTAACATAAAATGTCTTGTTCGTTGTTTACATTCCTATTTATATTTCGATAAAGTCTAGATCTGGACGAGAAGTGCTTTTTGCTTTTTTATTATATAATGTTTTTATAATAAAATGAACAGTTCGAATTAAACATATCGACGTATTTGATTTTGCATATGACCTTACTAATTTTTCGAAGAATTTTTTAGAGACCTTAAGTTAAAATATACAACAAACTTAATTAGCTAATATTATTAGAATGTTTATGTTATAACACTTATAATAAACTTACATTTGTAACTTGCACTTTACTACAGCAGTTGATGTACTTAACTAAATAGCTAACTTAAAACAGTAATATAAAGAAAGGGAGCTTATTTCTGCCAACAAACTGTTATACAGTTTGGCGGAAGTTATAACAAGTTGTAAAAGAGTACTGTTTTCGTGAATAAATGCTTTATTTAGTTTATTATCTTTCTGTATCAGAAAACTGGAAGCACGGCAGTGCCCCAGGCAAGTCGAGCAAAAGAAACCATCCTTTTCTCAAAGCTATTCAGGACACTCTAGAGTGTCCTGTATGATTTTAATAAATATACACATATACATATATTTATTTTATAATGAAATTTCACTCTGACTAGCTTTACTGAGCCACAGATTTTTCCCTTCTTCCTCGAATAAAGGATACCTTATATTCTCCAGAAAATATTCCATTTTACTTGCAGATTTGTTCATATCCTTACTATGCGCCTCACGATTCTAACACCAAAATATACTTAGAAAAATGTATTGACATCGAGGAACTCTATACGAACTTACAACCTTCTTCCATCGAGAAAAATTACAGAAAACTAAGGAAATGTGGCTGTGGAATCAAGTAATAAGACACTTTATGTTCATGTCAGTAAGGATTCGGCCGTTGGCAAGATATGCGTGGTTTTCTTTTCAGTTGCGTAAGGAAATCATCTGCGAGTGGAAAAGCCAGGGGATTCATGTCTTTATATAATACTCTGGTTACTTTTATATTAGGGAGTATTATTCGGATATGCTGACCATGTATTTTAGGATTTTATCCTTTTAATTTTTGAAAAGATTTAGGAAATTGCGCTGATAATTACCATTTAATTGCTACGTTCTCTATGTAGTAGTGTAAGATCAGTCTATTACGCAAACTGAGTTTTTTGATACAGTTATGTCGTTCAAAACTCATAATACTTCACTACTTTGTTTTCCATACAAAATTACTACTCCCTTTTACCCCCTAAGGGGATGAATTTTGAAATAAATAGTTATTATGATTAGATATCATAATAACTATTTATTTCAAAATTAATTAAAATTAATTTAGGTTAGAACCTACAATACTGGAAAGCTTTATAAAAATTAGTTAAGCAGTTTTTAAAAAGAGGAACGTACATCCATAGATCCGCACAAACTTTTAGGAATATTATTGGGATTATTACGATTAGGATTGGATTAGGATACACATTGTGCTTGACTTCTATATCAATACCAGAAATAATTGATCCATAAATTGACATCATTTCTCTTCCGGTAAATCTTTGATCTGTTTATTTTTGATGTCTTGTCAGCTGTCAGTTTGAATAATTTAATGCTTTAAAAGCTTTCTACTGGAGCCGAGCTTTTAGTTGCCGCATTATTTATTAAATCAAGTTTAAATTAGGAAACCGCTGGAAATTACCTTTAGTTTAATAGAATTCTATTTGTTAGGAACTCATTATTGGTTTTATAATTAGGGCTAAACCAGGGGTCGATTAGGTGCTGCCCAATATGAATCCTCTTTAATGCATAATATTATTATAATTTTGTATTCATGACATTTGATTTTGTTAGTGTAGTTAAGACTTTACTATTATTGTTGTAATATGTATTTTAAATAGTGAATTGTTTTTCAAAAAATATTGATAATTGTGTAACTTACTGCCCATGCCAATAACCCACCCAATTTACCTGTACTTGACCAAAATCTCGATGACATCACGTAACTTTCGACTTTTTTAGTCCTTTACCGTTTCATTCGATGCGTAATATCCTGAGAGAAGTTCTTTGAAATAAAAGGTACATCCCTTGTGTGTCAAAGGAAGTATGACATTGAATAGCCACGGCATTTTTGGCCTTTAAGAATTCGAAGTGGCTTTATAAGACTCTTAGGTCTCGCATTCACATTGTTATAAGACAATAAAAAGATAGCAATCTGAAATTTTATGTTGAATGTATAAGTTAATATTCGGATTTAATATATATATGTAAATAAGGTCGTAAACGAACCAATTTAAACGGTACGATGGGTTTAAGAAATAACAGGATGGAACAGAATAACAGACTTTCCTGCAAACAAAGAATTGGTTAGCCTTAATGCTGGTGTTAACTAAACTGTGTTTATATTATTAACCGTTTCCGACATATAGCTTCTTAATCATCAATTAAAAACCAACCCTGTTTCATAAGAAAGCTAGTGGCATATTGAAGTATAATAAACCGGTCACTCACGTGTTTAAGGTCAAAATAGAACTGCTATGATTACTACGTCTGTGACGAGTATGGACGAGATTTTAGCACGTGACGTTGTGAGTGTTGTGTATAACCCGACATTGAATAATAGTGACAAAATTGAGGGTGGATTATCGCCTCCCGCACCACCGCGGCCGCCGCTAACGTCGAGCAGCCGAGCGAGCCGCGCGCGAGCGCGCAATGCTAGACGCGCGGCCGTCGCGGCTGGTTTTCATAATTAAGGGCCACGTAGGTATTGGTTCGAAACATGTCGAGCTATACTCGACCTTAAAGACGCGAGTGACCAGTTTATTATATTTCAATACGTCTGAAACTCACGGGAGTTTTATGACATTATTTTAGATAATTTAGTATTAAGCAGTAACATGCAGAAAGAAGAAGAAGAAGGCAGAAGGTCGCAGGTTAGAATCCTGCTCGGATTAATCCATGCCTCTCTTTTTTCATGGACCGGCCGAGGAAAGCTTAAAGCGGCAATTACACTTTGTCGTTCACCTAATGCGGTCGCCGAATTCATTTTAAACTACTTAGGTCAACAAACGTCGTCTTTACATTAGTCTGTCCGCCTACCTATAAGCGTTGGCAGCTGTCGATCGCCGAATGCGGCCGACTAACGTGTAAACACTTTTGCGGTCGCCGCATGCAGCATGCGGCGAACGACGAAGTGTAATTGCCGCTTTAATAAATAATAGATTGTACGTTCATATTAATCATTTCCTACAAATGTGGACTAACTTGAAATCTGTCACTTTCTTGACAGCGTGGTGAAATATTTGTAAATAAATACATGAATAAAATAACCTTTTTCGTAATCGGGCAAAAATAAGTACTTATTTCATTAAATATCTGAAGGGGAACTAAAATAATTTCATTATCTCTTATTAACATTCCATATCGATATTGTCACGTTTGGGTAGATCTATTTTGTTACTCTATGACTTCGTTCAAACATGGCGCGTGGGTATGAAATAAAATCGATAGAAAAATATTTAAAATTGGGCGTGATTTGACAAAATAGCAGTAAACTTGCAGGTGATAAGTCACTCTTTGACTTTTATTTGATATGCTTGCACGGTTTGTGCAGTACCTAAGAACACAGGTACACTTTTCTCCTATATCCGTCCAACTGTCACAGTCGTCTGGCACAGACTAAGGGCAAGCCTGTCAATGGACTCAAACAGGTTGGATAAGAAATCAGGTTGAGATGTCTGCTCTAGTAGTATACATAATTACTCAAAGCTAGCAGTGCGCTAAATCAAAAGATTCGCATAACTGCGGGGTAATCACGTAACTTTTGTACTACCGTTAGGTAGATTTTAATGTCAAATTCTAATTGTCAGCTCATACATTTATACTTCAAAATTGACAGTAAAATCTATCTACCGTTAGTACATAAAGTTACGTGATTCGCCTGCTGGTCCAGTAAAGTGAAACGCAGCAATATATTTTACGACATGACATTTGTACCCAATTCTTACGTTACGTTTCTCGTTAATCCTCATGCTACAATCCCTTTGAGGGCTATAACACGCGTGGAACATCCATCGCCGCAATAAAACTGGTGTAAATTATTGTTGAAATTTACATATGTAAAGTACTTTATCTACACATATTTCCCAACGCAGTGTATCCTCGGGAGCTATTGCGACCTTACTCACCACCAGGATCATCACACCACAATAACCACATACCAATTAGAGGAGTTATTATGCTACGGTCTTCTGTAAGGCAGAGGTACTTCCTCAGTAGGACTGCTCCAAATATGAGTGAGATGACATTCCACTCTGCCTTCGCTAAAATAATCATTTATAACTTCACATAACTCGAATCTAATTATAGACTCATTTAGTCATATATCAATCTAAGTGACTCTAAAATTATCACTTATGGAGATATAGGCATTCGATCAATCCTTTATCAATATTTTACCGAGATGTTATTTAATAAATATTTCGCTTTGTTACAGATACATCACTTCGTCCCAATTAAGGTAAATTTCCAATGAGCTAAAAACTGTCCAAGTTAATTGCTGTACAGAGACATTCATTGCTATTGCATTTCGAAATCCAATTGCATGCGGCCTGCTTCAAATGTTGCTACACTTTAGCAATATTCTCGACTTATCCGAAATTTTTGGTATGTTGGAAAATGAACTCAGATTATAAATGAGTGATTAAAGGATAACCTACATTTTTATCAGATTTATTCACGAGCTCATCATAGAGCCTCGGCATTTAAAAATCTATCATTTGATGTATATCCGTACATACAGGCCCTCTTTTTCTTTTTGAACCTGAATGTGGCTTTACAGGCCAGGCCCAATAAAGCGATAGGAGTGTGTGGTTGGAGAGTAGCCTGGGGAAAATCCAGGGGGAAACCTCCGACACGACCACGCGTGTGGTTTGGAACACTGGAATACTTTCAATCGACTTGAGGTGTGTGTGGAATCAAGCTACTGGGAGTTTTGTCGCTGGTTCACTAAACCTAGCCCAGGTGAGAAGAAACTTGGCTAGGCCCGACCTGGGTCCGACTGACTCTACCCGGTGTGCGGCGGTACTGGGACGAATAGGGACTATATGTGTCAGTAATTGTCGCGATCGCGCGGTAGACGTCCCCGCCGGCGGGAATGCCTAAGAGTACGCGTCGTGCCTGAGTTGAACGTCGTAAGCGTAGCGTTCCATCTTTCGATGGACGCTGTGATTACGTCGTCCGGGTCCGTGAGTGTGAGCCTAAGACTGTATGGCCCCTAATCAGTGATCGCCGAGTTACGACTGTGGGAGGAGGGCTGGAAACGTAGACAGCCTTCCTAACTAACGGATTCCTATGATGGGGAGCCTTGTCAAAATAACGTCTGGCAGTCTGCTTAAAGAAACCATACATGGGGTTCTGAGGTTCGACTGGTACCACGGGGCACCAGTGCCCCTACGGAGAAAACGATTCTGACTAACCTGAAGCGGCTTGAGCGATGTCTTAGGTACGTGAGCAAAAGCTACACTTGCATAGGACATGATTGGACGAACACATATTTTGTAGATTGTCAGCTTATTTCTAAATACCGGCGCCGCACCACGCCGTCGTCAGTAGTAGAGTCAGTACTAGTAATTCTACCTTTGACGTCATTTTGAGATGGCCATCTTGAAGCAAAGCAAAGGGCTAGTAATTCTTTTAAAGAAAGGAGACTGATCTGCTAGTATTGCTGCGCTGAAATTTAAATTTCATGTGTTTTGTCTCCTCGTTTTTGGGAATATATACCTACTTGAGTGAGATTTGTATTTATTATTGGTAAGCAAGTCTCTTTTTCCATAGACTAAATTAAACAAAGACCAAAAAAGCTATAGTTGGCTTTGTTCGTTATAAATAAAATTAAAAAATGGCGGAGTCATGGGTGTAAATAAAAAAAATCATACAATTTATCACTCACAGAGTGCTTTTCCTATATTTTTAATGCCTAATAGTTATCCCACTGCTGGCCAAAGGCCTCTCCCCTTTACTTACACTCGTCCCGGACTGAGTAGTCTTAATTAGGTAAAATATAAATTAAAATCATAGAATAATTAAACATAGAGAGATAAATACCAAAGTAAAAAGTGGTTTATCAATAACTTTTAATTTCGTATCTGGCATCTCTAACTGTGTTGCAGCGTGGTATAGCGAGCGCGCCTGTAATTATCCCACTCAGCACGATTCGATAACTCTCTCACTCTAATTTCATAGTTGGGCTACCACGAATTGTCATGCTCGTCACTGAATATTCTTCTAAATTGTAATTTATCTATGTTGGCGACCACTTTAGCCTAGTCTAGTTGGTAGTGCCCTGCCTACGAACCTGGAGGTCCCAGGTTGAATTTCGGTTAGGGTATTTGTTTGTGATGAGCACGAATATTTGTTCCTGTGTCTTGTATGTTTTCTATGTATTTAAGCAGTGTGTATATGATGAACCTTCGGGATGATAATAGGCTATATTTTATCCCGCGATTTCTTATATAAGTACGGCGTTCTTTCCAAATTACATCGAATGACAAACTTCTTTATGTTATGTGTTGACCACATACCACCAGGCGGACCGTAAGTTCGTTTGCCACCGACTTGATATAAAAAAACATATCTATGAAGTTTACTAATATCCTTTTCAATAGAGGTGTATATTATCCCGTGTTACCCCGTGTATTATCCCGTGTGGTCTCTTGAGAAACGCTAGTAGTTTTTGACTTGTAAAAGTGCCTTTGCGGCCTACTTGCAGAATAAAGTTCATTTACTTCATTTATTTCATTTTTATTTTTACCAAAGCGTGAACCTGTAGTAACTCCCCAACGCTCCACAGAGGTGCCAACTTCACAAGTCTGGATCGCACTTGGCAGCAAACCAAGCTCGTTTCAGAACTCCGCCAGGTAAGTTCGGAACGACGTTCCGTGTTTCACAGCTAGCGATTATATTAGAATGGAGCTGTGTGTCTTAGTGGTGAACCTTTGTGATAACAATATCGATATAGTCTTTTGGCCTATCCACTGAGGAAAACATTGCTTTTGTTGGGGTAACCGCAAAAACACTAATGACCACGTTGCAAAAATTCTTAAGAACCGCCTTGAATGTTCAATTAATTATCAACTCTATATCCGTAAGCAAAAGATTACGAACCACCAATAGAAAAATGGCAGTCACGATGCCTTTTATTCGTACCATTCGCCGGGTGTATTGGGCCATGCATCTAACGTCACATTTCTATTAAAGCAATTTAAACCTTTGGTAAGTTGATAATTCGGTAAAGTGTTAATGCACATGCAGTCTTTATTTACGAAGTATGCTTAGACACTAATGACCACGTTGCAAAAAGTCTTATCAACCTCCTTGAATGTTTATTGAATTATCGACTCTATCTTCGTAAGCAAAAGATTACGAGTGCACCAATAGGAAAATGGCGATCCAGATGCCTGCCGTAAACGCCGCCGGGTGTATTGGGACATGCGTGTAACATCACATTTCTCTTAAAGCAATTTAAACCTTTGGCAAAAGCCCTAGAGTTGATAATCCGGTAAAGTTTTAATGCACATGCAATCTTTATTTACGAAGTACGCTTATCTTTTATGATGGAAGATTATATGGTAGCAAACCGCACAATAGGACAGTGAATTGGACTCGAGAAAAACACAAACACTATAACAGGCTATTGCTATATCGAGCCTTCTATAAACATTGTTGATATCTTCTTTATACTCTTAATATGTATCTGCAGGGATTTGACATCAGGTGTTCCTTTCAAACGACATCGATTGACAAACGTCCATAGGCTATGGTTACCGTACGTTGTACTGAAAGTTGTTTGGCACTAATGTCGTATAAAAAATGAAGTTAAGATAGACAATTGCACTGCTATAACAATATTTTAAAGGGTTATTTAAAAATGATGCTGATATCCCTTTTCCTACGTTTTTCACTCCAAAAATTATTTGTTTCCAATTTACTTCAATTCTTTTCAACTCCTTCTAGGTAAGGGACGAATAAAAAAAACCTGTAGTTGCTGTTAATGTTATATTTTAACTCAGAATGTACAAAACA
Source organism: Epiblema foenella (assembly GCA_963556455.1). NCBI lineage: Eukaryota > Metazoa > Arthropoda > Insecta > Lepidoptera > Tortricidae > Epiblema > Epiblema foenella. Next base: position 20,803,311 of record OY747100.1, read on the forward strand.
AATAATAATACAATTAGTTTGCCGAAATAAACTTACGATCCCAATTTAACCCTCTCAAGAATTAAAAAACCTTACCTAAATATTCTAAATCGTATTATTCTGATCCCTAAGTTACACAAGGTGACACAAGTCGTGATACAAAAAATCGAGATTTTAGGGTTCCGTACCAAAATGGTAGAAAAGAAACCCTTATGGTTTCACTTTGTCTGTCTGTTTGTCACATCGCTAAATATCTCAAGAACTGCTTATGCTATCGATTTGGAATTTGGAACAGTTATAAAGAAGAGTAATCTAGATGTAAAGAACTTGTTTTTTTTGTTTATTTTGTATCACGACTTACGTGTTACCTTGTCCTCATTATTGGTTATATTCTTAAAAAACCGTTTACTTTTTAGATTAAGAGGAACAAACATTAGGCACTAAACATTCACGTTATTAAGTATCAAACATGAATATTACATACGATTCATTCATTATATGGTATACGTTAACGTTTATTCTATTTGGAGTCTGATTTCTCATCACGGATACACCATACATCAATAATACGGTATAATAATGTGTTAGTATTGTAGGTAAAGTAAGCTTACCGAGAGCTAGTGAGAACTACTGGTATTACAGATGTTGAGTTTGGTTATGCTAGCTATGTGGGTAATATTTTTGAGAATGTGTGGTATGTAGAGGTAATGTAAACAGTTTCAAATGAAATGCAATTAGTTAAATCAAAACTACTTGCTTTTTAATTATTAGCATAATGACGTAAGGTGCCTTGGGGTAATTCCAAATGTCGCGTAATTCCGAAAATAACAAATTCCAGTCTAACTAAGCGATTTTATTGCATCTCATCATTATCACCATCAAAAAGAAATGTTAATTTTTTTGTTGATGTTTGATAGAGCAACAAAGTCACTTAGACTGATGGGTAATCTGGTTTTTTCGGAATTACCCGAAGACACCATATAATATATTAGTAGTTAAATATGATATAAATGTAAATACGTAAAAAGCAATGTTGAAGCTTCAAAAAATGCTTTCTTATCCCTAGCCAACGTTATAAATGTAATCGACTGTGCAAAAATCAATTCTCTAGCGTTAGCAGGTTCGGCTGTGCGTTGATGAATCAGTCAGTCAGTGATGACTTCTTCTTTCTAGATATCCAATAAAGTAATAACTTCGCAATGGCAATTTCGTTTTCAACCAATTTACGAAAAATTACGGAAATAAACTGTATTAAATCAACCCTGTTTAGGTGCCTTTTCCATTACATATTATTCCCATATCCAGTAATCCCGCATGGGCAATATCGACAGGAATATTGCCGGGGATAACAAATATTACAATGACTCTTTATCTAATAGATAGGGTTAACTTGACTCGCTAACCTTTTCTGATGAAGTTGGTCCTTTGTTTACAAATACAAAGCTTTGTTCTCAGAGCGGTCGTTAGGGATAAAACAGAAAGGGGGCCTTTTCCTTAAATATCTTAGTGATATCTTGAGGAGAATCGACGAACAAGGACAAGTTTTAACATTTTAATACTAAGAGAAGATTACAGGGAAGCAGTGTAGTTAGGCTGGAATTTTAAAGAAGGTCGGGGTCCACTTTAATACTTTAGCCGAAGTTTTGGCGTAATTAATAGTTTTACGAAAGCCAGATGGGAAACTTGACTTTGTTGAGCTTAGACTGGTTTCCTCATGATGTTTCCTTCACCTAAAAGCGACTGTTAAATATCAAATGATATTTCGTATGTTTAAGTGAAAAACCAGAACCCGAGATTTCCAGATTGAAAGTCCTGGAGAGATTTAATGCATTTTAAGGTGCAACATTTTCATTCACTGACATTTTATAGTACCTAAGTAGTTCCTACTTGTTATTAAATATGGATTACCACTGTAAACCAGCATCGCGAATTGGCATTATGCTGAGTAGGCCCCTTTTAACATCTTTTGTTGTTTTTTTTTCATAAATTTTGTAATATGTAAGTATGTATACAGACCTTAATATATGCACTATCCGTCTTTCTTACTTCTAAATGAATACTTTGTACTATTAAATTCTTCAAGAAATTGCTAATAAATGCTAAAATAAACCGAACAAAACCTGGCGGATGTCATAACCCCATACTATTTTCAAAAAAATTATACGCATTCATGTTTATCAAGTACATTTCGAAAATGGCTGTTTGATTAAAGTTTATATCGCATTTTACACTTTAAATGTACTTACATTTAAATGTTCTAAATTTAAATGTACTTACATTTAAATTTAGAACTAAATTGTAATCAAGACTAAATGTGAATACGGAGTCCACTCAACATAATGTGTTAAGCTTAGCTTTGAGCTAGTTTAGATTAATAAGTTAAATAAACCGGTCAAGTGCGAGTCCGCCTGGCGCACCGAGGGTTCCGTACACAGATGTGTACCGGTTCCAACCCTATTAATTCAGGAAAATCTCAACAACATGGTATAGAAATTGAACGCCATGGGTACAGCGCCATCTATCAGCGAATTTTGTTGCAAATTTGAGCTACTGAATGACTTAGTTTGTTTGGTTGTTTTTCAAGGATAATTCCTTTTCGCATGGACCGATGTAATTTTTTTTTCTTTATTTGAATAAAGGTACTTTTAGAGAGACATGAAAAGGTGATTAAATTACAAACTTAATATAGAAATGTTTTTTGATGATAAAAGAAAGAAAATCTGGATAAAGCTATAGTTACATTTTTCTTGTAAAATGTATATTGATATCAATGTTAATTTCATTTTTTCCTTTTTAAACTTCCAAGATAAGGGGAATGGTATTTTTCTTACAATTTCCCTCCTAAATCGAAAATGAATCAACATAAATATATATATGTTGATTCAGAATATGCAACTCAATTCCTTTCATATGACACCCCACTTGACATATTCACTAGACTGTCAAATTTTGAACCACCTATTATCTGTGATTTTTTACAGAAAGTAAAAAGAATATTTAAAATAACCATATTCTATACATCTAGGTTACCCTTCTTTATAACTGTTCCAAATTTCAAATCAATAGCATAAGTAGTTCTTGAAATATTTAGCGATGTGACAGACAGACAGACAGACAAAGTGAAATCATAAGGGTTCCATTTTACCATTTGGGTACGGAACCTTAAAAATGTTTCTACTTTATGGTTAACAAAATCAAGAAAATCTGACTACTAAAATTGCTTAAATATCGATGACTAAAAGCGCATCTTCTCTGTCTGTCCTTGTCCATCAGTCACGTCATGTCCAGTGTCACTCAATACGTGACGGCACAATTGACGTGGCTATGACGTCAAAGATCAACAAGCAAAAGTTACGACGCCTGATGGATTAATTGATGTTTACGCAAGGAAGATAAATGATGGATTCAGTGTTACAGAATGAACTAGATCTTGTTAATTCTTTTTGTGTCATCGGTACGGCTGAGGTACTTTTAGTAAGTTTGCAAAAAAAAAGTTGCGTTTTCTGTGCATTCATTTTAAATTCATTTTTACCTGCTCACTTGCCAAATGTTCCCATTTTTGCGATAAGAGCTCCCGTTGTTTTTCATTTGTCTTCCAGTATCGTTGTTTGTTTTATGAAAGGTGTGCAGTAAAGCGGAAGAATTCATATTGTTATCATGGTTATGTCTTTGTGATCCATATATGGGCTTATACTCTGGGGAAATTCAGTAGGTGACGACAGAAGTTTGATCAGAAACATGTACGTTATTTGCGATGCGTGCAATGATTACAACGTGTCTGTGAAAACAAATGAGTTTTATGAAACTTCGCGTCAAATATGATAATTGCATTTGTGCGCATGCACAATGCGTGCCGTGCCTAACATATTAGAACAAATGCGCGGAATATATTTATGTATGTATGTATAACTAGTTTGTAGACAAGACACATAAAAATAAATTAGGGTTTATAGGCGCAAAGGCAAAATTATCCCTATAGATAAGAATTTAATAAATTGTTTACTATTACAAGTACGGAAACATTGGTCGATTGACAACATATTGACATACATTGGTTATTTTGTATGTAAAGCAGTTTACATCCCACTGTTTAAAAAAATGTGCAAAAAGCCGGATTCCATTTTATATGACGTGATATGTCGTAAAGCGACAAAAAGCGTCGATGCGTTAGATTTGAATTCGTCTGACGTTCTCTGATGTGAAGGCTCATACTGTGTCAGGCGTTAGATCGCACCAAAGAGGTTCTTTTTTTTGAGCTTGAATGTGGTTTTATAGGGCGGGCCCAAAAACCCAAGAAAGCGATAGGAGTGCGCGGTTGGAGAGTAGGCTGGGGAAAATCCAGCGGAAACCTCCGACACGACCACGCGGGTGGTTTTGAACACTGGAATACTCTAAGAGTTTGCGCTCCAGTGACATTGGTTGAGCGGTTTCGAGCTGGGAATTTTGTCGCAGGTTCACTAACCCTAGTCTAGCTCAGAAGAGTCCAGCAAGAAACTCAGCTAGGCCCGACCTGGGTCGGACTAACTTTACTCGGTATGCGGCGGTACATCAGAGAACATAAAAAAAAATAAAGCATTTATTTACGAAAACAGTACTCTTTTACAACTTGTTATAACTTCCGCCAAACTGTATAACAGTTTGTTGGCAGAAATAAGCTCCCTTTCCTTATATTACTGTTTTAAGTTAGCTATTTAGTTAAGTACATCAACTGCTGTAGTAGTGCAAGTTACATCACGGCAGATAAGTATGAATTTCCGTCGTCTACCAGTCGCTGGGATCCCAAGGCTCATTACAAAAGAATGCTATTGTTTATTTTTTTCACCGGGACATCTCCCGGCTTAATATAACAAAAAAAGTAACAAACAAAAACACCGCTTATGAGGATATACTAACATATGATAATAGACTCCGTATATATGGAGTCAAAGGCATGTAAGCTTCCAAAGCTAAAAAACATTTGTAGGCTCTTACGCCCTTGTTACTAAAGTCATGTTCGCGTATTTTGTCACTAGAGCGTATATATTTAATGTTGACTGTACACAAACTCGGTTTGATTGTTTGCCCGGCAGTTTAATTCAATCGGTATTTATTGACAGCAAGGTCACTGTGAACGTGCCTGCTGCAGGGTCGCCGTACCGCTTTAAATGTATTATTTGTTTTATATAATTACCAACTTTTAGTCTTTAATATACAAAATCGAATGGCAAATATGTTTTTGGGTCATTCTACGGGAGTGAACCGCTGTCATTCCCTAGTTCTAAATATTGAAGTAATGAAGCTACGAGCCAAGAATTACGTTTTCATGCAACGATATCCCGCGCTCGTAGAAGCGGTCAGAATTTATCTTTATTTATTTTATTTCTTTATTTCTTCAATATTTCGAAGTGAGGGCGGTTGAAATACTTTCGGAATTACAAGATTTGACACAACAGCATCGTAATTTCATCCTTTTTACACTTTTCTTTTTCTTTCTTTTTTTGATTTCCGGTATAAAAACTATCCTATGTCCTTTCCGGGGTCTCAAATTATCTCTACAAAATTTCGTCTATATCAGTTCAGCTGCTTAAGTACCAAGAGTTAATATACAGACAGACAGAATTAATTTCGTTTTTATGATATTTGTACGGATGTATGGGTAATTACTCTGTTTATACGTTCTGCCAATAAAGGCAATTAGAAATACGACCTTGGTTTAGCTAGATTTTATAAACTTTAACTTTTTTAGTAGAAGAGTTTAGATTTATATAAGATTATGAAATTCAAAAGCAAATACTCGATCTCACAAATCAAAATTCAAAATCGATCTGAAAACACAAAGTAAAATAACCTATCAAAACAAACAGAAGTAATCGAAACATTTTGCGGTCAATCTGTCCAACGAATTCGCATTACAATTTTATTTCAATTTGTTACGTGTAGGTAAAGTCATGCCGACTTGTTTTATAAGGACCGAGTGAAGTACATTAACATTAGATTGAATTGCAAAATGTAAGTATGTGAATGAGCCATGATGATATATGCGAGCTACTGAGATTTGGAAACTAATTCTGGGCTAAATCGTGCAAAAAGTAATTTACACATGTGAAGTTCATACTTCTAGGTTAAATTGGAATGAAAACGATGTGTTTACGTAAAACGTTAGATGATGGCATTTTAGTTTGAGATTGCATTGTATGGCTGGGATAAGTAAGATTAGTTTGCGCTGGAGTAATGTAGTTTGTTGTTGATCTAATATTTTCTGCAAGATTTACTAGTAGGTGTAATAATAGCAGGACAGGGCCAGTATTGCATTCGCGATGTTTTACAGAAATATGACACTGTCTTGGTCTTTGTATCTGACTTTAAGAAACTGAGTGGCTGAGATATAAAAGTGTGGATAGTTATGTCTTTATCTATTAAACTATATATTATGGAATACCGTACTTGTACACACGCCTCATGAGAATCAAGAAAAAAATCAAGAAGGAATGAACTATTCTTCTAATACGACTTGCTCGAATACCATGCGGTGTCGCTCGTCCATAGGCTACAATATAATATAATATTACAAATACACTTTATTGCATAGCTCAAACAAGAACACAATATAAAACATAACATAAAGCTTAAATTATAGATACAGTCCACCGGGGTTACTTTCAAATTGAGGGGCATCGAAAGTGAAATAAGGTAAACGTCCCTGTGCACGACACTGACCCAATACTTAGCACTTTCAATCCTATGTTATTGTGACAGAGGTGAGGTGTCAATTATTTATCGAGCATTGGGATGTTTACATTAAACCTATATTCGCGAATCTATAATGATAATACTCATATTATCTGGCAGTGATTAAATAAAATTAGTGTACTTACTTTAAAATGAATGGGAACCTAAAATTGTGAACTTTGATTCTTAATCTCATGCGCAAGATTGACTAACTTAATCTTTAGTTCAAATTGTTAAAATCTCATTTGAATGATTTTAACTACACAATAATAATATGATAATGTATACATATTTATTGAAGCATTATCCCATTCGTTCGAGTAGACCTCTTTTATCTTTATTTACCTCTTTGAATTGGTGAGAAAGAGACAAACCATAATTTAAGGGATTCCTCTATTCGCTCAACCACGCCTCCTATGAAAGAGACGCGCTTATGTCTTTCGCGCTCAACAAGAAGGGTTAAAATACACTTCGGGAATAGCTTTTTTAGACAAATCTCGATAAATATCTGTCTGAGTGCAGTTTTATTAAATTTCCTCTGGACATCGTTTAGATAAGGTAAAATACCATCATATTAATTTAATTGTATTGCTCGATAGTGCGTTGTTTTAGTAGGCTAAGTAAAAAAAAGAAAATATAGACTCAACTTTGGATTTTCTATCTAGAAAATTTTGAGCAATCATGTTTCGGCTATTGTCACAAAAACAACCATATAGTTAAGAATCATATATCTGAAAATCAATCGTTATTGTTTCATCGTCTGGGCAGAACAACGTTTCAAAGACCGCGATATGTCTCGTTGTACGGCCTCAATTAAAAGGCGTATGTTAAGTTTTATTAATAATGTGGTTAAACCACAGCCTTATCAGAGCATACGCGAAGGGGATTATAGCGAAACGCCTTCCAATTTCATTACGCATTTAGCATTTGGCTCGTACTTTTCATTTCCTTAAAGTGATACGATCCCTTCATGCGACAAATTACTGAAATGATTACGGAAATACATTTTGAGTAATTGATATTAAAAGTTCTGCTTCATTTACTAAATGCATTCTTTAAGTATATTGTAATAATAAACCGAGTAAGCGCGTAGTGCCCCCGTTTCAGCTCGGGCAAAATTGTATTCGATGTAAAAGTTACTTTTATGATTAAATTATTGAATTGAATTGTCTGGATGTTCTCCTCTATAGGTCGCCTTTCCCAACCGATTCTCTTGAAATTTTCGACCATACAATGCGAATAGAACAGCAATCAAATAGCAATATCCTGCGCGACTGAACAAGATGTTTGGTTGAAAAAAGTACTGGGTTCTAGAAGTCGAACTTAAAGTTATTTCTTCGTCAATTTAGGCATATTACATGCACCGATGAAGTATTTAGGACTTGAAGGTAGTAGCAGATGAAAACGTCTCTTACAAGAGAGCACAGAAATGAGGAAGTGCCTTTATTCAATGTTAAAAATAAAAAAAAACAATTTTTTTTAGGTGGAATGATATGCTAAATAGGACCACACTCAGCATGGTGCCACGGTAAGCCGAGGCGCTGGTTGTCAGTGGCGGCCCAACTTTAAAACTAAAATCGGTGATTGCACAGACGCCAACGACTTCAAACGAACAATTTCAGTAAAACGAAATACGCTTACGAATCGCCTAGCTATAGGTACTTAAGTATGTAGAGAGTCAGTGCTGTCTCATCACTGAGAGGTCGTTACCTAATTCGATCGATCTGCAGTCAACGTAGCAAACGAAGTGAGCTTGAATTAATTATAAGATCTCGGGTTAAGATAAACCAATGAACTGAGGCAATCTTTACGAATAATTTCTAAGCAAGCTGTTATCGCTGACTGAACTATGATTTTGTGAATTAAATTATTTTCACTTGCATATTCCCATTATTTTTAACCCAATTTAAGTAAGTTTTTAAATCGTTTATAGTACAAGACAGTTCTAAAATACGAGACGAACAAAGTGATCAAAAATATCAACACAACTTAATTGTTAATCGCATAAGGTTGTAGTTAGATATTTGAATCTTTAGGAACATACTTATGAAGTGGATTGAAAAATGAAAACCGGAGTGTGTAACATTGTAGTGTAGTGTATCTGACAGAACCCGAGATAACTCTAGGAAGAACATACTTGAAATATTTGCAAAGTTACATATGAGTTCCAAAAATTGAAATGGATGTAAGACTTGCGAAATTTGATTACGTCGTTAATAAATTTGGTAAGCACCTACTTAGGATCAGTAGTTCCAAACTGTCGGTATTCGTAAGCAGTGTTCGTTATAACCTGATTACATGTCATTTTTGATAATTTTCTAAAAGCTTTAGGTATAGTTACAGATAAATATTTTAATTATACTAGCTTCTGCGTCTACGCTAAGTTGTGACCATTTCGTGGTAAATTTCGTGACGTGGTCTTCATTTGTAATGCTCATGTGTTTGTCACGAATAAATGTATCTTCGTTTCTGTCTTTCTTTCTACCCGCGAATTTGTCCGCGTAAACTTCTACTCCCTTTTTCATCCCTTCGAGGGACCGTTTTCGGAACGAAAAGTATTCTATATGTACTACTTTAATTATAAATGTCCTGAAGCTTGAATATGTCATGCTCGCCTGAAGGTCTTTGCTTACGGTGGCGTCGTTGATCAGGTCGCAACCTTCCCTAACATATTATGGTCGAGAGAGGCGATGGCTGAGATACGTGTCATACTCGTGAACGGGTGCTGTTTGTGGGGCCCGGACTGTTCATGTTTGCAAGGACTAGTAACTTCGTACTAGTGTTCAGTGGAATTGACATGATGAGAGACTTCGCTCTGTTCTCATTTGATTTTATTTTTAGACTGTCGTTCAGAGACCTTATACATCTCTGAGGATATTTATTTATTAGATTTAATTATTTTCATGTTGACGCTTATAGATATATCTCAAAGTATTTTATTATGATTAGTGTACCTACCTTATTACCTTTTATCTTGACGCTTAGAGACCTTATACATATCTAACAAATCTCGATTGTTATTAGTTTCTTAGTCTTATTTTTGACATGTAACACTACATTTAATTAATGATACTTTGATTAATGTATTATTTTTATTTGAAGTACCTAGATGGATTTTGACTTGTAAAACTGCCCTTGAGGCCTATTTGCAGAATAAATGTTTTGATTTTGATTTTGAATCAAGGCTATAAAAAGCTTGTATACCAATTTTCATAATAATCCGTTCAGCCGTTTTTGCGTGATTGAGTAACAAACATCTTAGTATACAAACATCTAAACTTTAACATTTAGGCCGGGTAAAGATCCGTTAGACCAAATGTAAGATCAAATTTCAGTAACTCAGTACATTTTTTGACATATCAAGCCGACATAAGGTGTAACGGATCTTTATAAAACCGAGCCTTATAATATTAGTACGATAGTAGGATTAGTAAACTAATTCATCTTAAAGACGACCAAATTACCATAATAATTAAAGAGAGTTCCTACGTTATCTCATCCGCGTCACCCTAGGTGAAATACGTCATCACATCCGCCCAAGGATAGCACAAGGTTTGCCTTAATTCCGTTTTGTTTACCCAACTAAGGTCAACCGGGCAGTAACCCTGTTTGGCTGTATTAGATTACGAGCTTGCTGTTCACAACGTTCACTTATTCGACTCAGTAGAAACAGTGCAAATCTCAAGAAAGAAAGATAGAAAATAATCTGATCACCGATTAGGTTTTTCTAATACCATCGGTGCCTAACAATCTAAGACCTTATGGAAAGCGGACACTGTAACCTATTAACACCTACTCGTACTACTACAGTAATATACAAATATCGACAATTAGTGTGTGCTTGATTACTTGCTGAATCGACAGTAAGACACAAATGCAGATCCTTCTTTCACAATACGGAGGGGCTACTCCGAACTTCGTATCGTGCTGTCCCTTTCACTCTCGTGTTATTCACTATATGGCTCTCTTGGGGGTACTGTGGGTACTTTACTGACAACCAAATTGGTAATTCCGTAACTTTTCAAATGAGCGTTCGAACAAATCAACTGTTATTTTCGTTTACTAATTACATAAATGTCACGCCTAAAGGTCTTCTTAACGTATGTATGAGAAGCACGTAACTGGCTTGCGAGAATACAACAATACATGCCTCCTGAGGGTCTACTCCTAATAGAAATAAAAATTCCACACGGTAATTGAAACATACAGATTAATTTAGGCTACTTTTCAAAATTACGTGTAAGACACTATTCTATACTCGGTAAGTGCGTACAGATGTAGTGCAAAATGATTTTCCTTTGTACTTTATCGGAAAAATTCGTATTTATCGTGGTCTCTCAATTAGCTTCAGTACCCATCTTACAGCCGTAGGGGTAAGTCGCATCAGCAGAACAATATATATATAGAGTGGCTAACACGCAATTCAAATATTCGTTATAGTTTTGATTATATTTACAGTTTACTTATAAAAAAGTTGTATTACCATGCCGGAACCTCAAAAACCGTTAAAAAATCCAGTCCAAGGAATTATATTTAATATATACCTGTACTTCATATCAGAAAATAGCAAATTCAAAAATAGCAACAAATCAGAGTATTTTGGCAAAGTTCAACAGCGAATTTCGGACCCAACGGGCATATCTAAACCTACAATAATAAAGTTTTTGAATCAGGAAGAAGAATATCTTAGAAAAAATAAAAATACCAACACAAACAATATTAAGCTGGGTAGACCACGCAAGAAATTCTATCTAGATCTTGATGATTTTGATTACGCAGTGATACGACGAATGGTTTATAACTTCCATCTGAGTTATTGAAGGTGGTTGTAACATCTCTATATTATACAATAACATTTTTCACTTTCACATTTGACACTAAACAATAAAGTTCCATAATAATGGATATGAAAACGTCACTCATTTAATACAATCATTGATTGACAGTACGGATGCCATCGTATTCCGATTGAGATTCGAGTTTTCCCGAAGGAAAATCATTTTGCATTTATTTGGCCCGATCTATAAAGCCACAGTCAGGTTAGAAAAAAAAACTATAAGATTGAATTTGCAGTTTCAATATCCGCTCGAAACTTATTTTACATGACCATGAATTTATATGAACTCATTTTTCGACTACCTTTAACAAAATGTATCTTATTCTTACAATATTCTTAATCTTACAACATAGTTTATTTTTCATACACAAAAATACCCCATTGCTCTAAATATGAACGAGATGTTATTTCGCTGTACCCTACATCTCTTATTATGTTGGAAATCAATTTATGCTTGGAAAGCGTGTTGAGCTGAGTTGAAACAAGTTATGAATTGCAAATCGGTAAAGGAAGATTTACATATTATAGGTACCAGACGAATGTTGTCTTGCCCCAATTTTAAGCTTAATATGTATACCTATATTACAGAAGACCGTTGACTGGCGTTGCAACATATGAAATAAAGCCCCAATCACTCGTGTAAATCACACAATAATTGTAGTTACGCAACTTTGCGTAAGTCATCCTCCTAGCGTCATCTCAGTACAGTTGAATCCTGAAGGCTGCCTGGGGTCCGCTATCTAGTCCCAATATTTGGCGTAGGCATTAGCGATTGCCATCTGAGCTTTCAACTCGAGGGGAATGCAGACCTTATTGGAATTAGGCTTGCCAAGTGAGTGGGCAACTTGACTGTTAGATGTACTAAAGCCGCCCGAAGGATTAACGACTACTATCATAGACAGCAGAAGGGATCAACGGCTTAATGTACTTTCCAAAGCACGGGAGCGCTCAGTTAATAACCACTCAAAGCGGAACCACCCAAGAACTGTCCTCGGCCGATGTTGCTTAACCTCGCATACCGCACGCGGTACACGGGCGCCGCCGCTAGGCCACTTGTTGCGTAAGTAAAGATGATGGAAATGCCTTATACCTACTTAGGTATCTTCCTCCTCCGTGCCCTTTCTCTCTACATACATACACACGCACATACTTTACACACATACACAGGACATACTTTTATACTGGATTTATTAAAGGAACATAGGAAGGTATAATTTGCTTTACCGTGAGGCCGAAGCCTCGACGCTGCTTGACGTCATTATTTTTCTTCTATATATAATTTTCAAAATACACTCACGAGTAAAAATAACGGGTACACTATGTATTGAATTTCCATTTGTTCCATGCTTTTGTAATTGTAATTGTTATTTTGACATTTAAATTCACTATGTAATAGTTTAAATAATGTACCTAATCTAATCTAATCATAGAAAGTGTACCCGTTATTTTGCTCGTGAGTATAGGAACAGCTATATTCAGAATAGGAATAATGCTGTATAGCGAGCACAGTAGAGGTTGAACATGGAATCTTTACATTAACTTCAATATATGCTGATAAACTTGTTATATTGAATGTTTTTACCTAAGTTCCTGAATGCGTCACAAAGCCATTTCACGTTTTATGCCCTCTAACTTATGTAGGTTAACGGTTCTTTTTAACGGAAGATGGGATATTAATTATAATGGATTTACCTACTGTTCACCTTGATGGCATCTAAGTAATTATGTACTTATACCCTAAAGCCCGAAGGATTCTATTCCATTTTGTTAAAGTACAAAATGAAATGGTACAGTACAAAATGGCACTGAAGTACTTATGAACCTTTCATTGTCAGGAATAGATTCGTATTTCTTTTGCTTTCTTATATATATAGGCTTAATTTTTAAGTAAATTCGCACATTGCATTAAATTTCCCACAGAAGAGATTTCTTACAGGGATAGTTAGCAGTTCTACCTATATAACCGAAATTATTTGTGTTTTTGCCTTTAAGATCTATAAAAGATGATTTTAGCAGCGTCCATTAACATTCTTTCTTTAGTATTCTGTGGCTACCTATCTGTCGTCGCTTCAAGATAAGTACTAAAATAATCAGCAAAGTACTTCTGACTTTGGTTGTATATACTCACTCCTACATAAATACATTCTTTCTTTAGTATTCTGTGGCTACCTATCTGCCGTAGTTTCAATATAATTACTGAAATAATCAGCAAAGTACTTCTGACTTTGGTTGTATATACTCACTCCTATATAAATACATTCTTTCTTTAGTATTCTGTGGCTACCTATCTGCCGTAGTTTCAAGATAAGAAACGAAATAATCAGCAAAGTACTTCTAACTTTGGTTGTATATACTCACTCCTACATAAATACATTCTTTCTTTAGTATTCTGTGGCTACCTATCTGCCGTAGTTTCAAGATAAGTACTGAAATAATCAGCAAAGTACTTCTTGACTTTGGTTGTATATACTCACTCCTACATAAATACTTTTTTGAAGGTACTCAAGGCTACCCTTTTGTTGAAATGTATAAAATAACCTCGCCACTGAAGTCAAGAATTTAGTTTACATACATTACATATCAATATATACCCGTACGAGTAAATAACCCGTACCAGTACTTGTAGGAATATTCTCGCCACAAAAGGCGGTCGAGGCCAACTATGTTTGCAATTGTGCACCTTATGCCTTTATGATAAGGCGACAAATGGAGCTAGACGTCGTCTGTAAGTTAATGAGCAAGATGCTTATAAATCAGAGAACAATCTAATGTAAGCAGAAATGCTAATAAGGTGGCGGCATGTCGGGTAGTTTACATCCAAAGTGCTCTTGGGATTTTTATGAATCTGCTGCCACGTACACTTGAGTTAGGCTGAGACATGCTTGTTTAGGGTTCTATGACACCTTAATATATGCATGTTTTAAATAGATAAGCCTCTAAGGCTATTTTTCCACATAAGCCTTGTTTAGACAGGCAACTTGTTAGGCAAGATATCACGCGTGCTCAAGCGTGTCTTTATATCAATTTTTAGGCCTCTACCATCAAAATATGGGGAAGTTTCATACAAAATTCCATCCCCTAGTTTAAGGTGTTGGGGAGTGAAAGTTCCAGGTTTTAGAGTGTTTTGTTGCTTGTATACTAATACTAGCTTACATACCAGCTTTCTATGACCTCAGGAAGTACCCTAAGAATTGTGATGATCATCAGTGAGTGACTAAATCGGGGTTTTTAAATATAGAGGTATGCAATTGATTATATATATATATATATATATATATATATATATATATATATATATATATGTGTGTGTGTGGAAAAGTGATCGCATATGTACATATATTGTTGCTGCTATGTATAGTTGTATATTTTTTAGTGCCAATATGTTTGTAAAATCCACACTGTCGAATTAGGATTATAGCCTGTAAGGACTGTTGTGTGTATGAAAATAAATAAATAAATACGGTATTTTTTTACATTTTCCTTCATAAATCGAAAATGACTACGTAAAAATAAATAAAAAAATAGTTTAAGAATGTGTACCTCAAGCCCTTTCATATGACACCCCACTTGACATATTCACTAGACTTTCAAATTTTAAACCTTCTATTATCTGTAATTTTTTACAGAAAAAAATAAATAAAAATAGTCATGTTCTATGCATCGGGGTTACCCTTCTGTATAACTATTCCAAATTTCAAATCGCTAGCAAGTTTCAAGTAGTTCGTGAGATAAAAAAGTGAAACCAAAAGGTTTCTTTTTAACCATTTTAGTACGGAACCCTAAAAAGCGAATAACCGAACCAACAAAAAGAATCCATATAATTATCGAACCTGCTCACAAAATAATAATGAAAGAGGATGAGAAAAGCCGGACACCCAAACAGCCATCCAAAAGCATTGTTGCCCCAGCTGAAACGAAGAAGTTTCGCTCTATCGCTCAAATGAAGTTTATGTACAGTCAACCAATTTGATTTCAGAGCCACAGTGAAAAACAATACGAAATCCGCTAGAGATATATTAATGTCACTATGTGACAAGGTACTGTAATATGTAGGTACGGCTTTAGAGGCATCTAGGAGATCTTAGCTGCAAGGAAATATTATAAGCACATATGAATCTATTTTATTTCCCACAAAAACTGAAATAAAATCACAATTATAACTTAAAAAAGTTACTGCATATGTGACTCCGAGGGAGTCGTGAAGTGGAGTCCCTGGAAAACCACTTGTTTCCAGAAGAAATGCCGCTTTGCCAGGCATTCTAGAATATATTTCAAAATACGATTTCTATACGTTATGATTCTCGACCTACACGGCCAGCCTCATACCGTAACAACCTCTACAGTACGAAGTGGCCCAGAAATAAAATTGGTTGACCGTACCTAATTATGTGTGCTTGATAGATTCGCTCGATAGAAAATGAAATCCCAAAAAAAGCCCCTTAACATTCGCCCTAGAAATACTGGATGTAGTACAATTCTGACGTCGCATAATTAGTCGTGCTCTACATAAATTGGCGCCAAATTGAAATTAAGCCAATAGGCTTTGATATATGGATGACGTTTCGGGGATACAGGCCGGACATACAAATAATACGCGATGAGGGACTGTAGATGACACATTGTATCTCGTTCCCACTTGTTGGTGTCTATGCCTGCATCTCTTTCGCATATCTTTGTATGTGTGTATCCAATCTCATCCTTACTTCATGGTTGAAAGAAATAGACATTCAAAAGAAACTCCAGTGAAATAGACAGGGAATTGGGCGAACGACCGGAAAAAATATGTTTGCTGTGACACGTACGAGCTAAGGGTCTTATCAGTTGAAGACGCTTTTCTATTTGTTACATTTTCTGTGTAAATGGACAAGTATATTGACATTTTCCTTACTGTCTGGCCCAGGCCCCGTATGATGGTTTCGCGATAGCATGATAAACGACAAGTTAAAAAATCTGTCTCTTTCTATCGAGTGGCATGAAAAAGTGACAGATGCTTTATCTCATCGTTTATCACGCGACTATTATAGACCTATCATGGACTATTGCGAAACGATATTTCTTAATAAAAAATCTTAAATACGTAAAACATGTGCAATCTATGATACGAATTTACAAGCGGTAATAATAGTTAAATAACAATAACTTAAACAATATCAAAACTAACTTAAATCTAAAACAGGCTCTTGGGGCATTGTACCGAGGATGCTGGCGGCATTTCTTCGCTGTATCGCAATGCTGATACGTTGTGCGAGGAAGTCGCCAGTTCTTCGGTCACCAGTTACGTCACCCAAACGCTTCGCGATTTCAGCAAATAACTTGTGAGCGCTGGGACCCCTTGGACCAAGAGTTTCGAAATAATATTACACTCATAGATTCATTAAGAAATAAATACCTATCGTTTCTAAAATCAGTTCAAAAAGAGTTCAAGTAAAAGCTGTTTTTTTGCTTAAATTCTACGAACGCAATAAAAGCAAAAAAGGACTCCGCTATGATCTAAAAGTTTAATGAAAAGAATGGAATTATCTTTACCTACAAAATACAATTGCCTATAAAATAAAATGGTCTAGTAAATACACGTCCAACTCCCGGTACTCAATATAAGAATTGAAATTTATAAACATAGCTACTTACGAAAATAGCTCCTAGAATACTAAGTGAAACTGCCATTTAATTTTACTTAACTCAGTTCGATGTCCACGTTTTTCACAGTATACGTAACATCGTTGTGATTTTCGACTCTATGTATAAATGCGTAAGGTAAGATTTTGTAAAATTCTTTGTGAGATTCGAGAAAGTGAAAGTTACACCGTGGAGTGGCCTTTAAAAGCATAATGGAAATTGTTGTTAGGTATTCTAGTTTTGCGATTGTTAATGGGAGAATGGCTATTAATATTAATTGTTGTTTCATTGTAAACATTGTGAGAGTTTTGTAAATGGATACGTGACTACCGTAGAAGTATAGTTGATAGCTTAAAAGCAGTAAAACAAATGCGTACAGGCGTCCAATTTGACGCATTTATTCACTGCAATGTACGGTCATGGTTGAACGCGCCAAAAGCGAAATGCCTTAAAAAAAGTACAAAAATGTACGGTCATGGTATGATACGTTGCAGTGGGCACAGACGTTACATAACACAGACACGCGTCGCAAGACAACAACGGTATGTATCGAACAAAATCGTTGGACACATTAGAATTACGATTTGAAACGCGATATTTACCATCTGATCATCGACTGTTTCCGGAACGGACTGGCGTATTGATACTGTGAGTGTGGTGTGTCGTGATCGAGTTTCAAGTGACAAGGCGGACAGTGGTAGTGACGGTGACACTGTGCGAAAAAAGCGAACCAGGAAGAGGCTAGATCGCTATGGTGTGTGGGTAGACCACAACTAAAACTCGCAGCACGTCAGTTAATCCTTGATAATGGCGATTGCAACAGTGCCGAAATATCGGGAACTCAAAAATACAAATATACATGGTAAATATCCCGTTTCAAATCGTAATTCTAATGTAAATGACCATGTAAGCTTGAAATATGAACTTATATCGCCGTTGAACATTGAAAACTCAATAAGTAACAAAAACCTACTAAACACATTCACTGCCAAGCTGTGCGTAGCGCTACGTAATTTCCGCTACATACGAGGAAAAGTATGGTATCCGCTACGCGTCTACGAGCAGTTGGATTGCTGGCACTAATTGTGTGAAAATAAAGCTAATAGTTTTAGGCAACAGCGGTGTGGAATTATTAATGAAAATCACTCTTACGGTAAACTAACTATACTGAAAGGTCACAAGAAACCACAATAATTATAGACAAGTTACATAGAACTAGGAACAATTTATTAGAAGCGATAATTGGCGGCGAGCGCGCTAGTTTCGCGCGTGAACCTAATTCAAAATGTTCGTTAATAGTTTTAGCGTGCATGGTTTCAGTACGTCATTTCTGAATGTAATGACAGATTTGCTAGTAAGTTTTGGTTGTCAACCGACGATAGATATAGGGTATCGTTAGAATGTGTAAAGGCCTATCTTTAACCAAATAAGCAGGTTTCAAATGTGTAAAGGCCTATCTATAACCAAATAAGCAGGTTCGAAAATGTCCTTTCTTATACCCATATTTAATCATTTTATATATAAAAGATAATATTTTACATGTCATTTATTCAAATTAATTAAAGTATTTATTATTAAAGCAAAACCAAACAAAATTATTACTATTGAATATCATAGCTTAGACATGTAAACATTCTGCATAAGTACAAGAAAATCTAGAGATTTAGAGTCGCATTTGTCAAATAATTATGATTAAAGATGTAGAAGATCTCCATGGTAAGAATTTGGAGATGCAAAAGGTGTCCAAACGTCATTTAGGTGAGTTACTGTTGAGATATTGTACTGTGCCAAGATCTTATCAGTGAATTACTCAGTGCTGATTAAATAATCTGATTCCGGTACTAATTAATGATGATTGAATAATAAATCAGGGCTCTCAGTCAAGCAAACTTGATCGTAAATCAACACCAGAAGTGCTTCAACTAAATTGATGTTGATGGTACTTGGAAACTTTGGTATTTAACTTCGAAGTTCACACAACATAGTACCTATCTAACTTTCTATGTGCTGCTGGGTGATTCTCATTCCAAAATTTAACATTTTCTTAATTTGTCCTTACCGGGCCCGGATTGTTAACGGCTCGTGAGTGATTATTTCTGACTTTAACTATTTTAACAGTTAGGGATCCAGGTATAGAGTAAACTGGAGTCAAAAATAAGTTTAAATTGCACTCTGATTTCCTTAGCTTTCACTTAACGTTAGGACCAGTAAGGACATCAATTAACTTTAACGATGAGAATCACCTGCTAATTATTTTGATCATCCGACACTATTATGTGATTCAATTAACATTAGGAATGAATTTGCGTTGCGAATTTGCGTACCTTTTTTATAGATTAGAAAGTAGGTAAACAGAAGCAGTGATCGTAAACACATTGATTGAAAGATCAGAATAACTGACAGTTACTGACTATGACAAATTAATTTTTTAACCGAACCAGCTTCTTACAATCTCTGCCTCTTTGGGTTTTTAATTTTACAACTTTTAGATGAATGAAACGAAACGTAATTTAAAAATAATATATGATAGCTTATCATTGAAAAATATTAATTAATACATATTTTTGAATAAAATTATAATGAAATAACAGTTTTAATATTCATTGATATTATTTGATATTTTACAACAGAACGTGTCTGGTAAAAAAACCTCGTAAGTTTTCTCTGTCATTCTTTCTAATGCTAAAAAAGGCATACTCGCTGCGCGTCAATTTCTGGATTGGCAGATATGAAACATATTTTGCTCATTCAAAAACATTCTTGGTTTAGAGGTCCTTAAACCAAAAACAGTGAATTATGTTGTTTTTATTTAATATTTTGTTGAAACAAATGATTCAATGTGTATGATAATGTTAAAAGTACAGCACAGTGTTGGAAACTCGCAACATTGAGTATGAAGTCAGTAAGAAATGCAAGACTATATGGCATTTTAGCCTAGTTGGTAGTGACCCTGCCTTCGAAGCTGGAGGTCCCGGGTACACTATATTATTCAATATCGGGTTACACACAATACTCACAACGTCATATGCTGAAGTCTCGCCCACACTCGTCACAGACGTAGTATTCAAGACAGGGGAAACTGGCCGGAAAATTTCCGCGATACTCGACCTTAAAGACGTGAGTGACCCGTTTATTATATATATAAAATTTATTATATAGAAAAGTAGTACCTAGTCATATTTATAAACGGTCAATTAGGTTCGGCTCGCGATTGCTCCCCTTTTACCCCTTGAATGACTTCCTTTATAGTAACTATCCTTTGTAATTCCCAGAGTCTAAAACTATCCTCTGACCTTATGTCTTCTAAATTGGTTCAAAGGTTTAAGCGTGGGAAGGTACAAGACAGACTTATGTAAGAATCGAACTTGTAGTTGCTCGATATAAATTGTAATTCACACGCGGTCAGCCTGATCGCCACATCTTTATTAAGTTGCTAAAGTGTTTCAGCTTACAAGGAGGTACGTGTCTGTCTGTAACACCGCTAAATTCCCTCTAGGCTCCTACATCGGACCAATAAAACCTTTAAGCTTTGCTGTATGGTCCAAGTGAGAAGCGAACAGCAGCCAAAAAAAACTTAGCTGTTCAAGGTGAAGGCGGTATTTCACGCCCAGCCAGTATATAAAAAAATGTGTTAATGATTAATTTCATTCGGCCAGTGGCGATTTATTAATTTTTCTTTCTCGTCTGTGTGACGTCCAAAATTCGGCTATTAGCGAATCTACTGAGTTGAAGCGTAAATATTTCTTTATGAAACCACCGTCAAGCTAAGCTCAGGGTCTGATGTGATGTTTTCTGACGATACACATCAGCTTCTAGAACACATGATCAAAGCAAACCCAATTCTTGCTTAATACTTTATCACCTTTACATACATACATAAACTCATACCTGTATTTCCAAAAGGCGTAGGCAGAGCACATGAAATTTAATCCAGTGCCACATTTAACAATTGTAGGTTTAAAGATGGAGAAAATCTGATATTGCAGTGATAGGTTGCTAGCCCATCGCCCACAACACACTACAACTCAGATCCCATAGTCGACTCTTACGACACTCACGGGAAGAAGGGGAAGTGCCATTCTAACTCTGCACCACACGGGGACACCACATTATCACCTTTATCTTGTTCTTTTAACGCTTCTGCTCATACTGATCTTGCTTTAGCTTAAGCCTTGTGTCGGTCACAGCCTTCAGCAATACCTTCTTGTTTTCAATGCTTAATACGCTCATGAAACTATCCACGCTCTCACTTAAGGCCTGAGCTGGTCAACGGAGATTTACGATTGCCAAAACATCTGCGGCCAGATAACACGTAATCCAACTTTTTATTTTTCAACGCTTACGCTCATGAAACCGCCCTAGCTTCCACTTAAGGCTTGAGCCTGACGGCGTTTTACGAAGGCCAACATCAACACATCTGTGGCTAGATAACACAATCCCGGCAAATGCTTCTTAAAGACTTGTTCTTTTTTATTTAGCTATCTGTCGGAGACGTGATATGTTTCTGTATTGAACTTTTTATAACGCCGTAACCAACTTCGGAAGAAGGAGTCCTAGATAAAACCAACATGTTTTAATGTCAAATTTATTGTTTGTATTATGATGACTTGGTATATTTTGTCACGATGGTAGTAAACAAGCATACTGCCTAGTGATAATCGGACATTGAAGTTTGCGACTGCGTAGTCATCTAAAATGCGAGCTAAATTTTATAGAATATAGTAAGCTTATGTGCATGTAAGTTATGTTTATATTCCATAGATATATAAATGAAATAATATGACGATAATATAATATAATGTTTTAACACTAAATTTATAAAACCAATTTACACGTAAATATTATTAAATAAACACAAGATACTTACAATACAACAAAGAAACAAATAAATGAAATGAAATAAATGAACTTTATTCTGTAAGAAGGCCGTAATGTCATTTTTATAAGTCAAAAACTACTAGCGTTTTTCAAGACAGCACCGCCGACAAGAAACGCAGAAATGCCGACAATCAGTCATTTTCTCCAAGAATGTGCTTCTTACAATGACACTACTTAAACTATTTAAGTAAATCTAAGTGGCAATCAATAAAAAAGAATTTTAAAACGCGAGGAAAAAAACGATATGTATTTACAATGTATAGTTCCACAAGAAAACATGTCGAAACTGTATTACATGACATTACCAAACACGAGATAAGGAAAATAATAATTATGTAGGTATGTACGGATGTCATTTTCGTAATCGGCACCCCGAGAAACTACAAATATGACACCCATATCAATTTTTAAGAAAAACAAAAGTCCACCATCTTGGATTTGAAAATGCGTGTCATTTTCGTAATCGGCGCCTCAAGAAACCTCGAAAACGACACCCATATCGATTTTTAAGATTCAGATTCAGATGATTTATTTGTCTTAAGTACAAATACATGCAAATACATTCATATTATAAGATACAGTATACATTCAGATTCAAGGTACTTAATTAAACAAAAAGGAAAAAAAATACAATATGTCGTTGGGTATATGGATGGCCACTCACTGTACGTCTTGTCCACCAATTTGGAGCGAGCTATGCTTGGAGTCTCTCTTAGGGATCGTATCCGGAACGAAGTTATTCGTCAGAGAACAAAGGTTACCGACATAGCTCAGCGAATTAGTAAGCTGAAGTGGCAGTGGGCAGGTCACATATATCGCAGAACCGATGGCCGTTGGGGCAGACTGGTTCTTGAGCGGAGACCGCGTGTCGGCAAACGTAGTGTAGGACGCCCTGTAACTAGGTGGGGCGATGATATTCGTAAGGCAGTGGGCAGGGATTGGAGGAGAAGAGCTGAAGACCGAGCTCAGTGGCGTGCCATGGGAGAGGCCTATGTCCAGCAGTGGACTGACACAGGCTGATGATGATGATCATAATGATGAATATTCTAAACTGTTTTCACTTTGTTGTCAGACACTGTTTCAATACGGAGCTGTTATTTTTGCGGATTACTTTAGTTATGTCAAATTTACTTGTAAAGGTTAGTTAGTTAGTTGACTTGCGCTCATTGTAATTGACCATATGATAGCATATTTCCACTCTCGTACATCCGACTATCCGGATCGTGACCCCACATATGCCACTGTCGGCACTCACTTATATACATACCGTCGATACGCTGATGCAAGTCTGATGACGTAGGTAGTGTCACCCACATTACTAACCGATGTACCGGATTGTCATACCTGGTGCTGTATACTATTGTATAATGCTGTCGCACAGCACGGCTGGCACAAGATGGCGCGCCAGCTATCTCGATCTCGACGCGAGATAGACTACCCGTCTGTTTCTGCGTGTACTAATTTAAAAAGCACGGATAGTCTATCTCGTGACGAGATATGTAGCTCACTTGCCATCATGTGCTAGCCATGCAAGTGAGGTGTCGATATACCGAATCGCAATAGGAACGAAAGTGCACGTGTAATGCGGTGAGCGTGTGCGAGCGATATTTGAATTTTTTTATTGTCACACAGCACAGTTAATTCTTGATAATGGCGCTTGCAACAGTGCCGAAATATTGGGAACTAATATTTCGGCACTGTTGCAAGCGCAAATTCAAAAGGATGACATCTTGCAAAAGATAAGACACTCTAGCCTAAAGTATTTATTAAAGAACCTAAAAATAAGGAGGCTGCGCAACAAACCTCTGAAATGACTAAAACGGCTTTTTAAATTAATTGGATGCTTCAGACTGACTGTCATTGGCTCGTTCCATGAGTTCCATTCGTCCTTTCAGTCATTCCATTCATTCATTGTTCCAATGTTTGTTCCAGTCCAGTCAAACAAAGGCTTTTGTAACTTGCGTTGATGGAAATTGAAAGCAATGAAAAAGTTGAGTAAATATTTCGGTTGTATTTATCTGTTGGTTGATTGTTGCTATGTTTTCATGTCACTTAATGAAATTATTGTAATTGTATTGTAAGCTTTGACATGTAAATGAATCCTTTAGGCACGAATTTGTATTATTGAATTCGCGACCTACATCTTAGGCTTTGTCGTCGCTTTCCATCAGATGACTCGCATATAAATGAAAATTTACTCTAAAAAAAAAATATGTACAATTCACGAGAATCTGTTGAAAAATGAGACCGGTGCACGAAAACAACCCATTGAAAAAAAATGTAATTTGTAAAAACTGACTCGAGAAATAAAATCTTTATAATTATAGAACCTGTTCACAAAAGTTCACGAGAATCGGTTTAGAAATGCGATCTGTAGAGAGGATAACAGCCGAAAATCCGTCCTGACATACGAAAGCATTATTGTCGAAGCTGAAGCAGACACCTTCGTTTCACTCGGTCAATTATTGATTTTTTTATTTTGATTACGGCATTTTAATATTTAGCGCTTCATAATCATCATCGCTGGGCACAGGCGTCCTCTCGTAAATGAGTGGGATTTAGCGATGCGTAGCGCTTCGCTGACAACGAAATTGGTTTTGAGTAAAACCTTGTTTTTAATCCATTCAGATTGTTTCCGATAATATTATGATTTATATGATGAAAGTATATTCGAGCAGTATAGGTACAGAAACACACATTGGAACTAAATCTACTACTAGAGGGGTGTTAATTTTACAAATGGTTTTAATCTAACATAACTGCCAATTATTGTTTCCTTTTTTTTGTTTTCCATTTTTCATTTGTGCGGAAGCATTTTTTTAGACAATTCATCACATTGAAAAATTCTGACAATCTATTCTTAGATATTTCAGCGATTCTATGTGATATGTGTTGATATATAAAAGAGAATACATGTAACAGTTTTCCAAAATAAACATCCGGAAAATTGAAACTTTAATTTCGAAGGATTACATATTAAGCATAAACAATACTTGGTTTTATTTCAGCGTTAAAAACCTTTTTTCGTAATTAAATGCAATGCCACACACGCTTCCGTTCCTCGTTAAAATCGTTCTTTCTTTCCGTCTCGCTCCTCATGTTGTCCTTCTCACACACTTACTTTCCGTTTCACTAAATTCGCTAACGTCCCATTCCTACGTACCATAGCGATCAGGGATTTCTGAGCGACTTGCCAATCTTTGCAACGTGGACGTGAAACGTAAATCGGGACTGGCACGTCATTCGGTAACATCGCTCATTAATTACACGGCTAACTTACGGACAATGGCAAGTAGCTCAACAATCCCTGATTGGACATGTACATGTACACTAAGTAATTTATAATTCCTTCTAATTTAAAATTGTAATTTCCTTTTAGGATTTCAATTAGTACAACATCAAATCCATTACTGTTTTTTGTTATTTATTCCCTCTTCATTTTTATCAACTTATTCTTGTTACATAATAAATACTGACATAATGGACCGTAAAGAGCTTTTTCTTAATATAAGATACCTGTAACGTGACGTGAGATTTCAACAGGAAGCTTTACGAAGCTTTTCCGGGCTTCGTCTCGGAGCTTTAATAACTCACGAAAAGCAGTTCATCATTCATTTTTGCAGCGGAAACTTTAGTTGCATGCTGGCTTTTTTGAGCTTTGAACTTTATTTTAAAATGGGGCAGGAATTATTAGAAATGATTTACAAGGGACTTTTTTTGTTTCCTTAAGCATCCGTGTATGTCTACTATTGTCTTAGTTAACACATTAAGACACGTTAATAATATATCGTGTGTATGTAATTACACGATATTACGAATATATGCATATATTTGAGCGGTGGGACACGCGAATTTTATCTTTAGGTCGTGGGTTCCCTGTCTCTGCTATATTCGTTGTGTTTAAAAAAAAACTTATAGTAGAAATATCATTTGATATTTAATGGTAGTTCCGGTAAAGAAAAACATCACGAAAAACAGCCGGTCTATTTGGTACCAATAACGTCATAGTCGTATTAGGGGAAATTGTTATATACTGAGATAGAGTTGTCAGTCAAGCTTTACGCTTGTCACGCCTTTTAGTATGGTGTCCCAAAAAATGGCCACTAAGCTGACGTAATTACACGTACGCACACACGCATCTACACCTACATTTACTTAGATAACTGCACCAGCAGCAGCAGCGGAGTAGAGAGAGAGAGAGAGAGAGCAGGTTAAGGTGCAGATTGACGACCGCTTTAGCCTAGTTGGTAGTGACCTTGACTACGAAGCTGCTGATCCTATTTGTGTAAGACTGTTCACAAATATTAATTAACTTATTTATTTCATTAGTCGGTATTATAGCCAATCAGATCGAGCCACAGAGTGAAGAGCCTGAGGATCGACGCAAATGTACCGAGTCAAAAGCCCGTGGCCATAGTTTCCCCTCTGGGAAGGGCAGATGGCAGTCGCATTGGTTATAGTGTCTACGCCTAATCTTGGGGTCCAGTGTCAAAGCAAACCCGAGGCTTCTAATGGTACAGCCGGGGACACGCTTGGACGAGGATGATGAACACATGTTTTTAATTAATTCAAACTTCACAGGCTCATTTGAGAACATTAGTTTCTCAAAAACTATATTTTCTGTTACTACGCACCTTTAATAATCACAAACATCTCGTTATCTGGCTACCGTCATACTGTAACACGTTGGTGCGCCAGTGTGAGGTTTCAGGCCCTTCTCAGGAGTTGGGGTTCAGGTTCAGGAGTAAGAGACGGGAAGCCAGGGAAGTAGGTATTTATTGTACATAAACAATAAGGCACCTGCAACAAGCCTACGGTTTCAGTAGGTAAGATGAGAGTATTAAAATTGATTAGATTAACTAATATAGAAACTTACAATATTGTGCGTTGAACAGTATAATGAAGCTGCACTGTAGAAAATAACTCAAGTAGTGAATCACAAGATATACAAGCACTACAATAATTCACTTGAACAGTGATGTAAAAATAAAATAGTTAATTTTTAAAATTATCAGTACAACTGCAAGCGAATCACGTAACTTTATGTACTAACGGTAGATAGATTTTACTGTCAATTTTGAAGTATAAATGTATGAGGTGACAATTAGAATTTGACATTAAAATCTACCTAACGGTAGTAAAAAAGTTACGTGATTAACCCGCTGATCACTGAACTGACTTGATGCTTATCGATCGAAAATCAAGATCGAACTGTGCTGTCAGAAAATGGCTGTGCAATGACTAGTGGAATTTGGAAAATGTAATTCAAAATTCAAAATTTAGAATAGAAGTATGTAGGAAAACGGCCAGAAAGTTTGTGTGTAACGTTCGGATACACTCATCGCTACAGAAATACCGTTTGTTCGTATTGTATTGTTTATGCACTTCTAATGTTAGGCGGCTTTATTTAGCTTAGCAACGCGGCGTTTAACATAGGTATTTTGAAGACAGTGTGTTATTTATATAACGAAATTGAGTTAATGCGAGCTTTCCATTGTCAAATTGGGAAAATGGTAAGGGTAAATTACTTGAAGCACGGGACTGACGACATCCTATTATTCTATTGGAAATTCTACTTTAACACTAATGTAATAGAGTTTATGCCAGCGTGTAAGTATTAAGTAAGTCGGTTTAATAAACTTCTCGCAAGATAACGATGGTTGCGAATAAATTAAATTTTTGTGAAAGTTTGCGGAAAACGGCTTTACTTGTGGCTCTCCAACGACTTGTGATTTGGTTGAATACTATATATATTTATTTATGTATATTAATTTAAATATGTATATATTTATAATATGTATGTATTATATGTTTAGTTGTTATATATTTATTTAGTTTAGGTTTTAGCTAAAAGTTTTAGTACACTGTGTAAGTTTGTCTATCTCATTCTCCCACTCTCCACTCAATCTCTCAAATAGTTCAAGTTAGCTGGAAGAGATCCCTCATAGGGATAAGTTCACCTTTGTACTCTAATCTTATGTGACATGTATATTGTTTTAACCTGTTATTGTGTACAATAAAATGCTTACATACATACATTTACTTCTTAGTGCAGCAGAGACTTACACAAAAAATGTTTTAGAAGCATCACAAACTTTTTCTACTTTTTTGTGTTAAACAATTTTTTTTTGCCAATATTTTTCCACCTCTCTCCCTCGGGGTCATAAGGTATGCCGTAATGCACGAAAACATAAACTAAAGCCATTCAATAAACGATTCATTATATTTAATCGCTTAATTAGTTCATGGCTAGACATCTGAGCTTATATTTTCTACCACGATATTTGTCAGAACTGTCAAAAGTTAAAATATTCCCACATTTGCTTCGGCTATTCTAATTTTGAAAGACGGAGAGATGCAATATTGTAGATGGGATATTAGCGTCGGTGGCACAAAAGCTGGATTCATATTTATTTGGCATAAACATGACGTTTCATATATTTAGTTCGGTTAGATTCACATACGTGCCACGACATGACGGCCCAAACTATGTCAGAGGGGCTACCGCGAACCGAAAACGAACGAAGTTTGAATATCTCCCACATGTTCGATCTTCGTTCGTTTTCGGTAGCTCCTCAGGGGCGCTACCGCGAACAGCAAACGAGGTTTTCCCTCTCTGTCGCACTTGCAAGTTTGCATATAAGTGAGACAGAGAGGGAAAACTTCGTTTGTGGTTCGCGGTAGCCCCTCAGGCGTCAAAGCGCGTCCCACTTCCCTTTTGTTGATCGCTCAAACTGTAATTATTCTCTAGGATACAATAACTCTGTACTCACAAACTCAAATAATAAACGTAGCTCGGAGAGCGGTCACGTCTGCCCAGTGAGTTATGGGCAAAGACCACTGCGGAGTAGAAGCCTCAGAACTCAAAAAGGACACGAGACAGACCTCGTCAGCGATGACGGGATGAACTAGATTTTTAAAGAACTGTTCAAAAGAAGCCAACAAGCGAAATTATTGGAATAAGAGGCCTTTGCCCAACAGTGAGCAAATTAGGCTCTGAGAACAATATACACACTAGTTTATTACCTATATAATAGCAATATTTCTTCATTATTCCAAAGACATTTCATAACTATGCAATCGTGGCAACTTCTAACTTTAATGAGCAAATAAATAGGTTATGTAAAAGTTCGCAGCAGAGAGGAGTAATTAATGGAACTTTTATGAACTTCCGGGTAGTTTCATGAGTTTCGTTCTAAAAATAAACTAGTCTTGCTGTGTATGTGAGCCAAAACACGTGTAACGCGTATGGGGCTATGGTTGATGCATGTAGTCAAGGAAATTTAAATATGTACATTTTCGGTTTTACCACAATTGCGATAAAAGATTAAAGGATAACTGTTTCTTGAAAATAGTTTATTATATTGTTATTGTAATTAATTTAATTTTATAACCCTTATTTAGTGTGAAACCAACTGACTACGGGTGGGCTTAAAACCAGCTTAGCGCTGTGCTCACACCGATTTTTCAATGTCTTAATTTTAATACCCGTACTTACTATAGATTGAACATTGTAAAATTTTGAGAAATAAACCTTTTGTATTTGTATTTTGTAGTTTGATTAATCACATATATCATGCCAGTACGTGGGTAGTGCGAGGCTTCGACTCTTTTTATACCTATTTAAAGTCTGTTGTCTGCTGTCTGTTGTGTCCCAGTGCTGGGCGAAGGCCTGCCTCTCCGTTTCCAAGGTTTCTGGTAAAAAAGAGGATACTTACATTATAGAATATCAATGCAAGTCGAATTTCGATCCAGCTAGGCTTGATATATTTCTGTTACCGCTTTAACAACAAATACTAAAAAACAGATTATGGGGCACCCTTACAACAAACGTGATTTTTTTCCTGTTTTTATAGATAATCAGACTTGCACTTGGCCGGTTTTCATTATAATAATTATGCGTTTTGTTTTTACAGGTAATTATTGATACTAATGAAGAAACGAGAGGCAGTAATTCAGGTATATAGTAATTTTTTATAAATTTATTAACATCATCATATCAGTTGTAAGATGTCCACTACTGGACATGACTTCCCCCAGAGTGCCACAATGACCGGTCCCGCGCCACCCGCGTCCAGCGGACTCCCGCGACCTTTACCAGGCAATCAGTCCACTGTCTGCCTCTCTTTCATTCGAAATATTAGCTTGATGTCCCAAGGAACGCCGTCCTTTTTCGTAATTTACTTAGGTCCCTACGGGTACGCCTCCAAAATGGCGCTTTATAAATGACACTATACGATTGGTCATTTGTAAAGCGCCATTTCCTTACTGGAGAAATTAGAAATCGCCCTTATTGACATGTACTTACAAAGAGGAGCCTTTTTCTTGATAATTATACCTAAGTTATTTACGATAATTCATCAGACATAAAGCTAAGAGAGACCAAATAAATAAGCACTAATAGAGTAGTCTCTCAGAAAAAAAAAGCTAATTAGATTATTAATCAACATGAGACTTTTGCCATTTAATATAAATGAAGCTATTCCTTGGTCTATTATATATCATGAGTCATCTGAGGTCTGAGATATTTAAAGAGACTAGACATTAGGCAGTCGTCCTTAGCACTTCATACTTACATCCTCACTTTAATGCTTCTGTATTTTAAATCAGAATGATTAAACATGAAAAAAAGCGATATCTCTATCCTTTTCTGTTATTAAGACAGCTAGAATCGCGACCCTGGTTTAATCAGCTAAAGTGCAACAGCACATCATAAAAAAATAGAATTCTTAAAATATTAACGGGTCCAAAACCAATCCAAAACTGACCAACGTCCCATTGAATGACAACCTTAATCCCCAGCAGTTAGACACCTTGTTGGTCGCGTTTTTAAAATGACATAGATTTAAAATTATTATCCGTGTCTGGTGTGAACTTAAATTTCACGTTCTTAAATATCACTTCATACCTGGTCTTGAAATAAATCTTAATATAAGCGGTAACAGAGTTTCTACTCTATTTATTCTAAATTGCCGCAGCTGAGCGAAATTATTAAACTCCTGCCTAGGAACTCTAATAAAAAAGCTAATAAAATCTTGTATCCTTGTAAGTGAAGAAATATAGTGGTCGGTCGGGTCTGGCACAGAACACGGGGGAAGAAAGTTCAATTTTATAAATCAAACTACGTGTCTATTGTCCAGAGACAAAGACAGACTATTGTCTAGACCGAAAACATACTGATCCCTGTCTTTAGGGTGATTTTGTTAGTTGCTAGCTTATAAATGATAAGTGTAGGATGCCTTCAATAGTTTTAAAGATATGGCTTGCATGCGTTTCAGGAGTTTTGCAATCATCATAATAGGCATGTTGATCCATATGGCCACACATGTTATAAATTGTGAATCATGTTACAATTTATAACATAGTGTGGCAATATGGATATCGTCACCTATTATTACCTATTAGACAAATTAGTTAAAATAAAGAAACTGTAAGGCAACTATATACATAAACGCAATATTTCACTAGAAAAACGACAAATTTCCCTTTTTTCCATAAAACGGCAGTACGAGGCCACACAAGCGTGACATCACGCTTGCGTGTGAATCAGTATGGATGGTTTCAGTGCTCGTCAGCTATGCTGTACTTTGCCTCTCATTTTCGTCTTCTGTGTTGCTCCAATTGTGGTTGCTCTCATTCAAACATTTGTTTGTCTCTAAAAACTGGTTCGAAAGACATGTGTTTTTTTGGCATCATGCCTATTCTCCTATCATTTTGCTGATTGTGTTCTAAAGGAGAGCGGTGGTAAAACTTAAAGTAATTCACATGTAACTCTCACTGATACCCACTGATAATAAAATTAAATTAATCAATAGTGGCTGGACAACTTTACAGAAATCGATCTAGCCCCACAGTAAGCTCAATAAGATATCCTTGTCTTACGAGTACTAGACGATGACATCTTGGTCTTATAAGTACTAGACGATGATATCTTAGTCTTTTGAGTAGTAGACTACAATATCTTTGTCTTATGAGTACTTGACCACGATATCTTTTTCTTACGAGTACTAGACGACGATATCTTTATCTTATTAGTACAAGACGACGATATCTTTATTTTATGAGTACTAGACTACGATATATTTGTCTTATAAGTACTAGACGACGATATCTTTGTTTTATAAGTACTAGACAATGATATATTTGTCTTTTGAGTACTAGACTACGATATTTTTGTCTTACAGTACTAGACGATGATATCTTTGTCTTATTAGTACTAGATGGCGATATCTTTGTCTTATGAGTACTAGACTACGATATCTTTATCTTATGAGTACTAGACGACGATATCTTTGTCTTAATGTGTACTAGACCACGACTTCTTTGTTTAATGACTTCTAGACTACGATATCTTTGTCTTGTGAGTACTAGACGACGATATCTTTAATAGATGCAAGGATTTATATACATAACATATCTAAGACTTAGAAACAAATATGTTCATAAGACAAATACTTGCGGTAACCGGGGCTTGAACCCAGAACCGTCAGATTCGTAAGCAAGGTCACTAACCACTAGGTTTAACCGTAGGCGTAAATAATTAAATAGTAAATAATAGGTTGGTTGAAGTTAAACCAAAGTAATTCCTCTGTTCACCGCTACAAACCAGCTTGTATGAAGGGTTCCCTACAAATTACACTTCTCTTACTTTACGGCCCGCAATTTATCTTGTCTCTGCCGAGGACTAACAGATTTTAGGCTAGATTACACCAAAGCCAGTTAAGGTGGAAGGACAGGAATCTAATTTGGAACCTATCACTAGAGGTTCATCATGAATTCTTAGGTGAATAAAAGGTTTTTACTGTTATACCATGTTTCGTTGATTCGATCCGACACGTTAATTTGGGGAGGAATTAAATTAAGGCGCTAAATACTTCGTCCGCTTAGAACTCGTTACGTAATTGCTATTAAGTATTTTATGCGCGAACTATTTTTTTCTATCTCCCATGTTTTCACCGTCTTAAGAAATTCCGAGATAAAAAACTATCGTTACTCCTTTCCGGGTTCAAATGCACAATTTCATCTAAATCCGTTCAGCAGTTTAAAAAGCTTTAAAGGTAACATACAGACAGAGTTACTTTCGCATTTAAAATAGAAAACTCCCGTGAGACTCAGACATATTGAAATAAAATAAACTGGTCACTCACGTCTTTAAGATCGAATATCGCCATGTTTCGGGCCAATACGTGCTCCTTAATCATGAAAACCAATCGCGACGTCATCGTGTCTATATTGCGTCAACATTTCGAGTTCAGAGTGTATTATACATAGCAGATTTTACCCGGGCAAAAAGCGGCAGTTACCTGTTTATTATATTTCAATGTATTGGGGGTGTTATTATGAGCCATTTAACGTATCGAATACAGTTCTGTTATCTCGTTTACCCCTACGTATCAACCGTAATTTTCCGCAAAATTGCCTAACGATCGGCCACTATTATACTCCCTCCGAAAACACAGATTCCCTCGACCCACACTCCACAAATATATCTCAATTGATTAGTGAAAGTAACTCCTAACCCGACGTGTAATGGATTCTCAAAACCTTTCAACGGTCATTATTATACGATGTAGGAAATTTACCGTGATTTATTTATGGTTCCTGGATAAAATACGTGTTTAGGGGTTTATGAGAGACACTGATTTGTTTGCCGATTACTTTTGGCGGATAATCAATAAGCACTCAAATCCTTCCCTTCTTGATATAAAAGTACGTTTAATGTGTTTTTGTACAATAAAGATGGAAATACAATTGGATAATGTTACCGCAATTGCTCCTCTTAAAATAAAAGCGTTTTTGAAGCGGGTTTAATGCATGCGGATGTTAGCGGGTTTGAATCTCGGCTTGTACCAATGAATTATTCGGAAGTTATGTATGCTTTTTGATGTAGGTAAATTGCGTGTAGAAAACTGCATAATAAGTACATATCTGCGAAGAAATTCAAAATCCTGTCTTTCACCAGAATAACTTCGGGGCAAGCCCACGATATTATTTGGGACCCCTTTGAATATCTTTATATGTTCGATAGTCAGCCTTGTACTGGTTTTATTAAGCTGTCGGTAAGCGATGTGAATACTAACCACGTGATTGGCAGCTCACGTTCTTGTGCGGTTAAGATTAATCAGCTTGTGTATACGGCCCTTACAAGGTATAAATAGCTTTGCTTTGCGTGTGAAGGTAATCACGATAAATTGTGTATTGGCCACATGTAAAAACATGGTGTAGTAAACCATCAAAATGTCAGAATACGATGTAAATTACAAAATAATCCGAAATTATAAATAGATTCTTAAGAACTTCGAAACTTCGAAAATATGTTTCTTTTTTTCTTTTCCATCCATCCATAAGTCAAGTAAAAATTACTTATAGATTCCTCATGTAAAATAAAGAAACAATTGTATTACAACTTTTTACCTACCTTAATGCAGTATTTCACGATTAAATAGCAATATCCTTTTTTTTGACGTCGCCGCTCTCACTCCTGTATCGCGAGTAGAGAAAAAACTACCCTCCTCTTTCTAATTCGCACAGCTCGAGTGGGACAGGAATCGCTGAGTTGCACCTTTCGCATCATAGGCTTGTCCCAGTTAGACGGCAAGCCTTTAATAGAAGGCCTCTTTCTCTTACCGCTTCGGCCGCGCACCTCCAGATACCCTATCGCGCTAGGAGCAAAAGAGCACGGGATATGCAGCGAGCGCGTACAAGCGGGATGCCAAGACTAGTTGTCAAACATCGGTTTCGTTACAGAGAAAATCTTCTGTAAGTAAGTACTATGAATTATTCTTTGGTAATAGAAAAGTCACGGCTGAAATTACGCGGCTCACGACTCACAAACTTACGCTCGTCTGGCCTCACCCATAGTCAGGCCCAGGCCCGGCCCGCATACAAATACTTCCGGACTATACGTACTCGTACAATACATCAATTGTGGCTACATTTACAATGAAAATAAAAGAAACTTTCTTTTTTTATTTTAACAATAATACGTACTCCTATTTAATATTGTTAAATATTATACGCTAAACAAATTGGTTCTTTGAATATGCCTCCTCTTTCAATACACCTCAGAAGGCATATTGCAGTCGATTCAATTTAACCCAGATCTCATGAAAATGTTCTATTCTTCGTGAGGGTTTCCTTCAAATTAAAACGTCGCTGGCCCAATATTGCAAGGTCCTACGTTCTACAGTTTATCGATTGAAATTTGAGCTGCGTCATAGAGACACTAATTATAAATTTATTTACCCTGGCAAAATAGAATAGAACCCTATAATATTAAGCCAGCGGCTTATTATTATACTTATACCCATTTAGTGTGGTTTCGGTCAGACTTCTCGAAATTTCTTACTTAGTAACTAGGTATTCAGAATCAAATTATACCTAGACCACTAGACGCTTGGGTGTAGGTACTGGCTAAGGAAAATGTGTTTGATATTTGTTGGTAAATTTACTTATTTCGCTACAATGCCTATACGATAAAATTTAATAAAGTTACAAATTGGAGGAAGCCCCCGTACAGTTACCAATCGAAAATATCTATACACATCACAGTGACAAAATATGCGAACATTTAATGACTAGGGCATGAGAGCGTACATATATCTTTGTCGCTTTGGAAACGTATATATATTTATGCCTATGATTGTACAACAAAAGTAGCTTTTTTGATCGATCTTAACAAAGGCTATAAATAAAAATGTGTAACTATTGTGTAGTTGCACGGAACCCTTAATATGAGAGTCTCACTCGCACTTAACCTATTTTTATTTCAAAGTACCTGGGAGTTCGAGCTTTGCTTGGCTTCTTCGTTTTCCTCCTGAGAAAACCAGTTTTCTCGGAAATGAGGACATAACATAATTTCATTAAAATCGTTAGAGGCGTTTCCGAGACTTCCAAGATGAATAAATAAATATACAAGAATTG
The DNA here is from genome assembly GCA_963556455.1 of Epiblema foenella. NCBI lineage: Eukaryota > Metazoa > Arthropoda > Insecta > Lepidoptera > Tortricidae > Epiblema > Epiblema foenella. Next base: position 20,839,252 of record OY747100.1, read on the forward strand.
CTCGAATAAAAAAATATTAGAATATCTTCGTTCTTCTGATCTAAACCGTTTGGTTTCTAACTGGAGACTTTTATTTCATAATAATACAGGTATGATTTTATCAATTACTCAATAAATACATTTTCAGTGATCTAATAGATTATATTTGTTCCTATAATAGTAGATCTGTCACCTAAATTAAATCACCAAATAATATTAAAAGGCATACCTAAATATCATTTAAGAATTACTTGGAAATAATATTAATCATCAAATAATTATCATCATCATCATCATCATCATTTCAGCCGAGAGACGTCCACTGCTGAACATAGGCCTCCCCCAAGGCTCGCCATTCAGACCGGTCCTTAACAGTTCGTTTCCACCGGATTCCCGCGACCTTCACCAGGTCATCACTCCACCTTGTCGGAGGCCTACCGACAGCTCGTCTTCCGGTGCGTGGACGCCACTCAAGCAGTTTCTGGCCCCATCGACCGTCAGTCCTGCGAGCAATGTGCCCTGCCCACTGCCACTTAAGTCTCGCAATTTTGAAGGCTATGTCGGTGTCAAATAATTATATTGAGTTTTAAAATAATGAAATTGTCACTATAACAGAATCACCAAACAATGCCCCGCCCCCCGCCCAGGCTCCCGCTAGAAACTTCTTCGCTCCGCTTCTGGCTCCGCGTCAAATAAGTTGCAAAACATTCCATTAAAATTATAAAAAATGCGTAAGTGGCGCCCAACCATGGGGCCGGTAAAGAACGAAATAAAGGTTTGTGACTGTCATAAATCATAATGGGTGCTCTCGTTATCGCATAAAGTTGATTGTCATATTTTCACATGGAATCAGACTAATGACATAATGCTGCTTTGAATAAATGTCACCTATCCTATTGCGTCATTTCGCCAAGATGTTATTTTCTATAATACATATCAGGCATATCTTATTTTAGCCATAATTACTTATTAAGTTTCCTAATATTCAATTATTCTAATCTTAAGGAGCATAACATAAATAATTTAATTAGTGTGTTTACTAATGTTAATCGAAGTTGCTACAATTTTATTTGTACTAACTGTAGGTCGTATAACAACAGTAAGATAGGTAAGTACTGTCAAAGATCGGTTAGGTTAGGGTTTACTTGCGTCCCTAAGAGCGGAATAGGCAGCCCGTGATAGCGGGATGCCATCGACATGCTGGTACGTCATCAAAAAATAGGTTCTTTAAACTAGTTCCTATGCCAAATTTTGTTTTTCATTAGTGCATTGTTATACTAAGAATTATTATGCGAAGTGAAAATAGGACAGAGAAAGACCTATTTTTACCTACCTTAAGTAGACCCTGTCATAATGTCCGTTGTCTAGCACAATAAAACAGCAGATTGCGTTCTGATATGTGTATGTAGCCCTTGTACAGTTGTAGTTGACAAAACGGGTCAGCTTCTTTCAGGGCGTTTCTAGAGCAGCCATACTAAAGGAGTAGGGTTGGCAGTGAATGTAAGGTGCTGGAACTTATGGTAAGTCTGCATGCCATAAGATTTTTTAGGTAGTAATTGCTCACCACTTCGAATGCGCAATATTCTGTATCAATTAATATATCGCATTCAATCTCTTTAGGGGATCATTTTGGGTATAAAAGTACTTGCAGAATGAAGGTACCCTTGTATCGTTTTATTTCATTCGTTCAGCCGTTTTTGCGTGATTAAGTAATGAACATCCAAATTTTCATGTTTAAAATAGTATTGGTAGGGATAAGGGATAAATTATACTATTCTATTCTATTTTATTTTATTGCGAATGGGTTTGCACTTGGCCATTATCAATTCATTATGTAAAATAAAACTTCATAAATTCACAACCTACTACGCTAAATGTCACTAGGTACAAATACTTTACAGCTCAAACAAATTATGTGCCGCACACAGCAGTATTAGCTGGAGAAAAAAATCGATTATCACTGAAATGCCTTTACCGAATTTCACGTAACTCGTAGACTCGTGCTCGAAGGGTTCCGTACCATTATCTATAAAAACGGCAAAAGAATTACATTTGTTGTATGGGAGCCCCCTAAATATTTTTTTTCGGGTTTTATTAGTATTTGTTGTTATAGCGGCAACAAAAATACATCATCTGTGAAAATTTTAACTGTCTATCACGGTTCATGGGATACAGCCTGATAACAGAGATGGACGGACGGACGGACCGCGAAGTCTTAGTAATAGGGTCTCGATTTACCGTTTGGGTACGGGACCCTAAAAATGTCATAAGTTTTGTTTTCGAAGTGATAAAATTGAGTAGCTTTTTTAATAAAATATCCATACCATTAACAGTAACATATCCATACCGTAAGGCCAACGAGACGGGATCAATTATTTGATGAGAGAGAAAAGGAGCGAGATGTACCTTGTTGGCTTTAATTTGTAAAAGGCAACCCTAGGCTTTAAGTTCAAGACGTTTATACGGCGAAGATACATTTGGAGAACGCTCGCCTTAACAACTTCACTTGGCCTTTGTGCTTTTATTGTTGCGTAACAACGAGGAAACTGATATTCTTTACTGAGTTGCCAAGTAACTGACCTAGGACTCGGGACTTTTGGAAGGGAACAAAAGGTTTAATTGCACAAGAACAATATATCTACCAATATGAACTCAACGATATTACTGTCTGTATAAAAAAATAACCTTAAAATAGACACTAAGATACCATGCTATTTTAGTAAATAAAACAAATGTAACAAACTTCATTAAAGTCTGCGGAAAAATTCAACGGAATATTAGGGTAATAGGTGTCTCGTGTTTCCACGAAATCACTTTAGCTAACTCGGTTCTCACACATATTATATCCCTTCTTGTACAAGCGGGATGTCTTGGTTTGAATTGTGTAACTGCCAAATATCAGTTTCTTTATAGGTAGGGGGCCTTCTGTACGTAAAAGGTACTAGGTAATTTATTATGTAGTAGAATGTAATAAACTGTACAATGAAAGCTAGTAATTAATACATTTAAACTTGTTCTTGTTTCCAATTTCCTTATACATACACATCAAACTGCTTTCAAGGTGATGATAACTTGCTATGAATGTGAGACGATCCGAAAGGCGCTGCGAGTATCAAATTTCGGCGTACCACTCAATATTAACTTGTCACCAAGGTTTACTAACTTTCGCTCGTAACTTTATTCGTGTAGAACTCATTAATCGTGCTCCCATACAAACTTTCACCACCCCATTTCCCCCCCTTAGGGAACGCATTTCGTGATTAAAAGTAATATATGTATTTTCTGTATTTATTTCATCTTAATCTATTCTGCGGTTTAGCGTGTGAAAGTACCTGACAGAATAATTCTTAGAAAAATAAACTTACAGTTATTCTAATTTCCGTTTCGAGTCTTCCTTATTAATTTGTGGTCGAAATTGTTAAAAGGGGATTAAAAGTGCGGCCAATGACAGGATCTTAGCGATAGTTATTTGCAATGGAAACTTCCGACTCGACCTTTTTCGTACATTTTTTGCTTGAATAAGTATTAACAAAGAGATTAAGTGTTTCAATATTGTTAGTTGTTTGAATAGGTTGTTTTTAACTAAATATTAGCTGTGCTAAATATAAAACTATTTTAAAAATTGTTACACGGAACGTAATGTTATGCGCCGTCGAAACAACTCTCATATAAATATATTGTATATTGTGTATTTGTGATGTTTGTATTACAATGAAAGACAACTGCTGCATTTTTATTCAGTTGAAATAATATTTCCAACGACTTATGAGTCGGTTAAATATAATAGGTATTTATTTATTAGGCGTATTTGCGATATGTATTGATAGCGTAGTTGATATTTATACATGATTCAAATTTGATTATTTCGCTCTACGTACCTGCTATTCAATTACTCAAAGGTTACCTGGAAATAACCCCTTTTAGGGTTAAGTTCGCCTTTGCGCTTCGTTATTGTGTGCAATAAAGTGCTTACATACTTAGATATCTACATACTTTTCTAAAGTTAAATCAAGCCAGTTCTCCATTTACTATTAAAATGGCGCCCAACGTGGGGCCAACATAGAAAGTTACAGTCATCCAGATATATGTATACATTTTTGAATACTCCTTTGTAATAAGGTAATGTATACATTTCTTTGACGTCGACCGTACAGCTATGGTAATTTAACCCTTAACTAAACTTTAAAGCGACAGAGTTACTAATTTCATAGCACACCCGTACAATACAGAACGCATTTCGTGCCTCCAACTCACACTTAACTCCCAAATTGATTCTAGAAAGGTTCGCCCAGGTAAGTTTTGTTTTACTCCCTCGTTCTGTTAAAACTAGCTGACCCTTGTTGAAACTAAATCTCAGCTTGCCAACTTAATCCCAACCTTCCCCTAATATAATAAAGATAATAAAGACTTTGTTTGTATTGTGTTAAAGCTCGAAATACTTCAAGAATGATAACGCAGTTTCTCTTTGAGCATTTGGTGAGTAACTTATGAGGAAAGGTGAAATGATTTCGATGTATCGTTGGTTTGTTGTCCCTAATGTATTAGATTGATCTTACTTTATTCTTTGATGTGACTTTATTTAGGTTGACGATGTCAAGTTAGGTACTGATATTAGGAATTTTCGAGTGATCTCCTTACTCAGTGGTTTAAGCGTGTAGAAACAAACAGTAGAGAAGCACATAGTTTTATTCAAATGTTAATCTGAACATAACACAGATTAAGTGTCACGATTTCTGTGGATATTGCCAAAGTGAAGTGTTATGCTAAGCACAAAAGTCCAAGAACTAGATTTATGGTTGGATTTTAATTCGCATAAAACGGAATCTTCTTTTACTTATATATAATTTAATATGACATAAACATCTTTTGTCTATACCTAAGCCCTTAATGATTGACCACAATAAAGATAGTGTTTGGTTTTTGTTATGTGAAGTCATTCTTTTTTTTATAAGAATACTAGCTTTTGCCCGCGGCTTCGCCCGCGTACTAAAAGTAATTTTTAACCGTCTACAAAAAAGAAGGTTCTCAGTTTGACCTTCATGCAGATATGTATTGGATGTCATTTTCGTAATCGGCACCCAGAGGAACCTCGAAAATGACACCCATATTGATTTTTAAGAAAATAAATGTCGGCCTTCTTGGATTTGAAAATGGATGTCATTTTTGTAATTTGCACCCCGAGGAACCTCGAAGATGACACCCATATCGATTTTTAAGAAAAATAAATCTCAGCCATCTTTGATTTGAAAATGCATGCCATTTTCGTAATCGGCACCACGAGGAACCTCGAAGACGACACCCATATCGATTTTTAAGAAAAATAAATGTCCGCCATCTTGGATTTGAAAATGAATGTCATTTTTGTAATCTGCACCCCGAGAAACTTCGAAGATGACACCCATATTGATTTTTAAGAAAAATAAATCTCCGCCATCTTTGATTTGAAAATGCACGCCATTTTCGTAATCGGCACCACGAGGAACCTCGAAGACGACACCCATATCGATTTTATAAAAATAAATATCCGCCATCTTTGATTTGAAAATGAGTGTCATTTTCGTAATCGGCACCCAGAGGAACCTCGAAAATGACACCCATATTGATTTTTAAGAAAAATAAATGCCCGCCATCTTGGATTTGAAAATGGATGTCATTTTTGTAATTTGCACCCCGAGGAACCTCGAATATGACACCCATATTGATTTTTAAGAAAAATAAATGTCTGCCATCTTTGATTTGAAACTGGATGTCATTTTCGTAATCGGCACCCAGAGCAACCTCGAAGATGACACTCAAATTGATAATTAAGAAGAATAAATCTCCGCCTTCTTTGATTTGAAAATGCATGCCATTTTCGTAATCGGCACCACGAGGAACCTTGAAGACGACACCCATATCGATTATTAAGAAAAATAAATGTCCGCCATCTTGGATTTGAGAATGGATGTAATTTTTGTAATCTGCGCCCCGAGGAACCTCGAAGATGACACCCATATTGATTTTTAAGAAAAATAAATCTCCGCCATCTTTGATTTGAAAATGCATGCCATTTTCGTAATCGGCACCACGAGGAACCTCGAAGACGACACCCATATCGATTATTAAGAAAAATAAATGTCCGCCATCTTGGATTTGAAAATGGATGTCATTTTTGTAATCTGCACCCCGAGGAACCTCGAAGATGACACCCATATTGATTTTTAAGAAAAATAAATCTCCGCCATCTTTGATTTGAAAATGCATGCCATTTTCGTAATCGGCACCACGAGGAACCTCGAAGACGACACCCATATCGATTATTAAGAAAAATAAATGTCCGCCATCTTGGATTTGAAAATGGATGTCATTTTTGTAATCTGCACCCCGAGGAACCTCGAAGATGACACCCATATTGATTTTTAAGAAAAATAAATCTCCGCCATCTTTGATTTGAAACTGGATGTCATTTTCGTAATCGGCACCCAGAGCAACCTCGAAGATGACACTCAAATTGATAATTAAGAAAAATAAATCTCCGCCTTCTTTGATTTGAAAATGCATGCCATTTTCGTAATCGGCACCACGAGGAACCTTGAAGACGACACCCATATCGATTATTAAGAAAAATAAATGTCCGCCATCTTGGATTTGAGAATGGATGTAATTTTTGTAATCTGCGCCCCGAGGAACCTCGAAGATGACACCCATATTGATTTTTAAGAAAAATAAATCTCCGCCATCTTTGATTTGAAAATGCACGCCATTTTCGTAATCGGCACCACGAGGAACCTAGAAGACGACACCCATATCGATTATTAAGAAAAATAAATGTCCGCCATCTTGGATTTGAAAATGGATGTCATTTTTGTAATCTGCACCCCGAGGAACCTCGAAGATGACACCCATATTGATTTTTAAGAAAAATAAATCTCCGCCATCTTTGATTTGAAAATGCATGCCATTTTCGTAATCGGCACCACGAGGAACCTCGAAGACGACACCCATATCGATTATTAAGAAAAATAAATGTCCGCCATCTTGGATTTGAAAATGGATGTCATTTTTGTAATCTGCACCCCGAGGAACCTCGAAGATGACACCCATATTGATTTTTAAGAAAAATAAATCTCCGCCATCTTTGATTTGAAAATGCATGCCATTTTCGTAATCGGCACCACAAGGAACCTCGAAGACGATACCCATATTGATTTTTAAGAAAATAAATGTCGGCCTTCTTGGATTTGAAAGTGGATGTCATTTTTGTAATTTGCACCCCGAGGAACCTCGAAGATGACACCCATATCGATTTTTAAGAAAAATAAATCTCAGCCATCTTTGATTTGAAAATGCATGCCATTTTCGTAATCGGCACCACGAGGAACCTCGAAGACGACACCCATATCGATTTTTAAGAAAAATAAATGTCCGCCATCTTGGATTTGAAAATGAATGTCATTTTTGTAATCTGCACCCCGAGAAACTTCGAAGATGACACCCATATTGATTTTTAAGAAAAATAAATCTCCGCCATCTTTGATTTGAAAATGCATGCCATTTTCGTAATCGGCACCACGAGGAACCTCGAAGACGACACCCATATCGATTTTATAAAAATAAATATCCGCTATCTTTGATTTGAAAATGAGTGTCATTTTCGTAATCGGCACCCAGAGGAACCTCGAAAATGACACCCATATTGATTTTTAAGAAAAATAAATGCCCGCCATCTTGGATTTGAAAATGGATGTCATTTTTGTAATTTGCACCCCGAGGAACCTCGAATATGACACCCATATTGATTTTTAAGAAAAATAAATGTCTGCCATCTTTGATTTGAAACTGGATGTCATTTTCGTAATCGGCACCCAGAGCAACCTCGAAGATGACACTCAAATTGATAATTAAGAAGAATAAATCTCCGCCTTCTTTGATTTGAAAATGCATGCCATTTTCGTAATCGGCACCACGAGGAACCTTGAAGACGACACCCATATCGATTATTAAGAAAAATAAATGTCCGCCATCTTGGATTTGAGAATGGATGTAATTTTTGTAATCTGCGCCCCGAGGAACCTCGAAGATGACACCCATATTGATTTTTAAGAAAAATAAATCTCCGCCATCTTTGATTTGAAAATGCATGCCATTTTCGTAATCGGCACCACGAGGAACCTCGAAGACGACACCCATATCGATTATTAAGAAAAATAAATGTCCGCCATCTTGGATTTGAAAATGGATGTCATTTTTGTAATCTGCACCCCGAGGAACCTCGAAGATGACACCCATATTGATTTTTAAGAAAAATAAATCTCCGCCATCTTTGATTTGAAAATGCATGCCATTTTCGTAATCGGCACCACGAGGAACCTCGAAGACGACACCCATATCGATTATTAAGAAAAATAAATGTCCGCCATCTTGGATTTGAAAATGGATGTCATTTTTGTAATCTGCACCCCGAGGAACCTCGAAGATGACACCCATATTGATTTTTAAGAAAAATAAATCTCCGCCATCTTTGATTTGAAACTGGATGTCATTTTCGTAATCGGCACCCAGAGCAACCTCGAAGATGACACTCAAATTGATAATTAAGAAAAATAAATCTCCGCCTTCTTTGATTTGAAAATGCATGCCATTTTCGTAATCGGCACCACGAGGAACCTTGAAGACGACACCCATATCGATTATTAAGAAAAATAAATGTCCGCCATCTTGGATTTGAGAATGGATGTAATTTTTGTAATCTGCGCCCCGAGGAACCTCGAAGATGACACCCATATTGATTTTTAAGAAAAATAAATCTCCGCCATCTTTGATTTGAAAATGCACGCCATTTTCGTAATCGGCACCACGAGGAACCTAGAAGACGACACCCATATCGATTATTAAGAAAAATAAATGTCCGCCATCTTGGATTTGAAAATGGATGTCATTTTTGTAATCTGCACCCCGAGGAACCTCGAAGATGACACCCATATTGATTTTTAAGAAAAATAAATCTCCGCCATCTTTGATTTGAAAATGCATGCCATTTTCGTAATCGGCACCACGAGGAACCTCGAAGACGACACCCATATCGATTATTAAGAAAAATAAATGTCCGCCATCTTGGATTTGAAAATGGATGTCATTTTTGTAATCTGCACCCCGAGGAACCTCGAAGATGACACCCATATTGATTTTTAAGAAAAATAAATCTCCGCCATCTTTGATTTGAAAATGCATGCCATTTTCGTAATCGGCACCACAAGGAACCTCGAAGACGATACCCATATTGATTTTTAAGAAAATAAATGTCGGCCTTCTTGGATTTGAAAGTGGATGTCATTTTTGTAATTTGCACCCCGAGGAACCTCGAAGATGACACCCATATCGATTTTTAAGAAAAATAAATCTCAGCCATCTTTGATTTGAAAATGCATGCCATTTTCGTAATCGGCACCACGAGGAACCTCGAAGACGACACCCATATCGATTTTTAAGAAAAATAAATGTCCGCCATCTTGGATTTGAAAATGAATGTCATTTTTGTAATCTGCACCCCGAGAAACTTCGAAGATGACACCCATATTGATTTTTAAGAAAAATAAATCTCCGCCATCTTTGATTTGAAAATGCATGCCATTTTCGTAATCGGCACCACGAGGAACCTCGAAGACGACACCCATATCGATTTTATAAAAATAAATATCCGCCATCTTTGATTTGAAAATGAGTGTCATTTTCGTAATCGGCACCCAGAGGAACCTCGAAAATGACACCCATATTGATTTTTAAGAAAAATAAATGCCCGCCATCTTGGATTTGAAAATGGATGTCATTTTTGTAATTTGCACCCCGAGGAACCTCGAATATGACACCCATATTGATTTTTAAGAAAAATAAATGTCCGCCATCTTTAATTTGAAAATGAATGTCATTTTCGTAATCGGCACCCAGAAGAACCCCGAAAATGACACCCATATTGATTTTTAAGAAAAATAAATGTCCGCCATCTTGGATTTGAAAATGGATGTCATTTTTGTAATTTGCACCCCGAAGAACCTCGACGATGGCACCCATATTGATTTTTAAGAAAAATAAATGTCCGCCAATTTTAATTTGAAGATGAATGTCATTTTCGTAATCGGCACCCCGAGGAATCTCGAAAATGACACCCATATCGATTTTTAAGAAAAGGAAAAATTTGCTCCCCGCTCAAACTTGGAACCCTCTTTTCACCCCTTAAAGGGAGCAATTTCGAAAAACGCTGAAACATGTTTTGTTTTAAATCTCTCACTTCAAAAAAGATTTGCTCTCCGTACAAACTTGGAACCCCCTTTTGAACCCTTTAGGGGAGCAATTTCAAAAAACGCTTAAACATGTTTTGTTTTATTTGAACATAGAGTCTATGTACGAAGTTTTAAATGTCTCACTTCAAAAAAGATTTGCCCCCCGTACAAACTTGGAACCCCCTTTTGAACCCTTTAGGGGAGCAATTTCGAAAAACGCTTAAATATGTTTTGTTGTATTTAAACATTGAGTCTATGTACGAAGTTTTAAATGTCTCACTTCAAAAAAGATTTGCTCCCCGTACAAACTTGGAACCCCCTTTTGAACCCTTTAGGGGAGCAATTTCGAAAAACGCTTATATATGTTTTGTTGTATTTAAACAGAGAGTCTACATACGAAGTTTCAAATATCTCACTTTAAAAAAGATTTTCTCCCCGTACAAACTTTGAACCCCCTTTTCACCCCCTTAGTGGAGCAATTTAGAAAAACGCTGAAATACGCCATTAATATATTTTAACACAGACTCTATATATAAAATTTCATGTCTCACTTTAATAACTACGGTTTTTCATACAAACTTTGGACCCCCGTTTCACCCCTTTAGGGGATGAATTTTGAAAAATCCTTTCTTAGTGCACCCCTAGACCTTATAAGGAACCTACGTGCCAAATTTGGAATCTCTAGAACCAGCGGTTTGGGCTGTGCGTTGATAGATCAGTCAGTCAGTCAGTCAGTCAGTCAGTCAGTCAGTCAGTCAGTCAATCAGTCAGTCAGTCAGTTTCTTCTTTTATATATTTAGATCAACGAAATTGACATTCTGAATTGTAATTTCATGTGAAATTGTATATTTTGAAACAAATAAATCTCTCTTATTGATCGCTACCCCCAAGTTGACTATCTATACCGCCTCACTCTTTATTTAGTACGATACTCAAGAATAACGATAACTACACTTTGCATAAAAATACTGCAGAAACTGTACCCGTTTTTAGGGTTCCGTAGCCAAAATGGCAAAAACGGAACCCTTATAGTTTCGTCATGTCCGTCTGTCCGTCTGTCCGTCTGTCCGTCTGTCCGTCTGTCACAGCCGATTTACTCGGAAACTATAAGTACTACAGTGATGAAATTTGATGGGAATATGTGTTGTATGAACCGCTACAAAATTATGACACTAAATAGTAAAAAAAAGAATTGGGGGTGGGGCCCCCCATACATGTAACTGAGGGATGAAAATTTTTTTTTCGATGTACATACCCGTGTGGGGTATCAATGGAAAGGTCTTTTAAAATGATATAAAGTTTTCTAAAAAACATTTTTCTTAAAGTGAACGGTTTTTGAGATATCAGCTCTCAAAGTCGTAAAAAGTATGTCCCCCCCCCTCTATTTTTATAACTACGGGGTATAAAATTCTAAAAAAAATAGAGGTGATGCATGCTAATTAACTCTTTCAACGATTTTTGGTTTGATCAAAGTATCTCTTATAGTTTTTGAGATAGGTTGATTTAACTGTAATTTTGGTTAAGTTATTTTTGCTGTTTTATAGATACTAGTACGGAACCCTTCGTGCGCGAGTCCAACTCGCCCTTGGCCGGTTTTCTTTATTCTAGAGTAGGTATACAAGGTGCAGCAGAAGTCATGATAAAAAGAAGTGATTCTACCCATGATTTTAAATTATTTTTACCGTGAGACAAATCATGTCCGGGAGAAAAAAATCAGTCTCATAGGGAACGGTCGAAATCTGTGGTCAAGAACAACCAATAAACCCAAACCTGTTTTTTTAGCATGGACAGATTTGGTCCCGTAGTAAAAGCTGTACAAAATCATGGAAAGATTTACATTTGTTAATTTTGTGCCACGACATGTTACACCTAGTAGTTTGTGTTTTGTTCTCCCGTTTTAGGAACACAGACGGATATTATGTACGGTATAAATAAATAAATTAATATTTGTTGACCATTTTACACAAATCGACATATAGTTAAATTCCAAACAAAGCAAAGCTTGTACCATGAGTACTAAGCGACGATATACATACTTATAGTTCGTTCACTTATTTATCGTGGTCAGCTAGTAGTTACCAGAAACCAACATTTTTCCTGAGAAAAAAATTCCGGTTATTAGCATTAAATTTTAAAAATAATTGACTTTCTACCCGTGGTTTATAAAATCTGTGGCGTGGTTTACAATAATTGTAATCAATGAACTTTAAACCTCCTTGCATGATTCGTTTCTTAACCCAACCTAAAAACCCTTAATGTCTTATCCAAATAATTAAGTTGTCAATTGACACAATTTATGTCAAAATCAAAGTTATTGTTATTTGTAAACATTGGTAAGTTTTGGTACGTAAACGAAATAAGAAAATGCTATATTTCGCCGGTAGACATACAAACTAATTCTCAAAATTATGTTTCTATACAATTACCAATAATAAATTAACATGCATATAATTATAAACAAATTAAAAATAAATCAGTCGTTCATTAACATTCTCTCCAGTTAACATGTGTAGCTTGACTGTGAATGTTGAATTTATGGAACCAGTGATATTATAATTACATGAGACCCATTTCAATCTAATTAAGTTCGTGTCTAAATATGTTTCCAACTCCTAATTACCGATCACAAATCATCGTGTATCAGATAAATATATACTTAAATACATAGAAAACATTCAATTCAGGAACAAATACTCTTGTTCATCGCAAAAATAAATGCCAACTAGGCTAAAGTGGTCGTCAAAGTATGTAATATCCCGCCCCATTTTTTTAGCCTCGTCTGTGGAAAATCACAAAAAATATTTTTTATAAATCCTAGCAAACAACTTCGTGACAAACAGATAAAATAATTTGAAGATCATACCCACTGAATTGAGTTTGAAAGGCGTACTTATTTATTTATTTAAATATATTTACACAACATTACAGATTTACTCTAATACATTGTGAAACGAAACCTCAATTGAAAAGAACAAAACAATAATACTAATCATCTACATAGGTACGAGTACACTAGAAAGCCTATCATTCTTCATCTCACAAAACTTCAGACACTTCCTACACACAGCCTTCCATCGCCAAGCAAGCAAATTACACTCGGGTGCTCACACCAACAGGGCATTCAGCAGCGTCGTAATATGAATAAAAACTGCACTTGAAGAATAATTTCTGCAAAATCAATTAGTATATATACCAAATAATAGGTAGCTTATTCACAAAACTAAATCTAGCTCTTTCATTAGCATGTATAGGATTTGCCGTTTACAACCTAAATCTAACTTTGTACAACAGTCTTAAAGTCCGTTTTCACCTGACTGTACCAAAACTAACATTTTTTACGATGCAATTCGTTTGTTTGATGTATGTTTTTTTCGGAAGGTTAATAGACTGACCGGAGTTATTTTAGTTTTTTTATTTATTTTCATTGACGCCACGTGTTCTTTTAGTAATCTTTATTTACTGCTTCGGAAAATATTCAAATACTGGGAAACTGCTCTTAAATCTTATCGGTGACGTCTTTTCCTTGAACGCGGCGGCAGAAACTTCGTGCAGAGCCTACCGCGAACTGAAAACGAAATATCTCCCTCTCTTTCGCACTTGCAGATTCGAGTGATGGAGAGGAAGATACTAGATAGACGGGCAGAAATCATAGACTTAATTATGCTACTGTAGTAATCGTTTTGATTTGGTCTTGGTTTGGACCGATGGTAAGCGGTCATTGAACCGTTCAATATCGCATGTTAGTTTGGGATCCTCTAATTTCTCTGAAGATAGTCAAAAGGCCCAAGCTGGTATCCAGGTGCTCCCGCCCAGAGGTGACAGTAATACTCCATGTTTGGACTGACTCGACTTGATACCATGTCAGTCAAATATGAATTCAGCTAGTTGATTACGTAACGAGTCAATCTAAGCTAAGGAACTGCTTAACTGTCATTTTCGGAGCACTCGAGTGCTCCGCTTAGTAACAACGCTCCCATCTTTTGAGAGGCCCAAGCCGTCGATCCCGGCTGCTGGCTAAAGCAGCAGTTGTTAAGCCAAGTTGGAGGCCTTCGGGCGGCTTGAGAACTTCTAACACTCAAGTTGCCTACTCACTTGACAAAGGGTCGAAGTTGCACCACGTCCGTAGGGGGAGTACCCACTGCAACCCCTCGAATAGAACGACCTAGATGAATTTCGTGTCTCTATAAATGGCAAATCGCTTGCCGTAGCCAGTTCCTAGACCAATATGACCTACTACGTGACTACGGCGAACGTGTGTGCCTTTACCATGAGTTTGCATGACCGTACTCGCTAGCGACTGCGTAAACGATTTAGTGTGCCGTTTGTTAGTTCTATTGCGTAATTGCCGCCAGAGGCGCCGTACTTTTGCCCATACAATTTTTTACGCAGTCGCTAGCGAGTACGGTCATGTAAACTCATGGTAAAGGCACTGATCAGCAATGACGTACTACGTGACTAAGACAGACACTCTCGAAAACGTTACGTAACCCCCGTCTGCTGAAGTTTCGCTGGTAGCGTCGTGCTGACAAAGAGCTCTCGTCTCGGAAACGCAACCACGTCATTTGTGCGAGTCTGCGAAATTAAGAGCACGCCTTATTTCTTTGTTACGCTCAGGTTGTGCTTGGTGCAATTGACAAGATTTTGAATACTCATCCAAGCGTTATGTAACTTTGTAATTTTTCTGAAGTAATAAATTTATTATGAATAACAATCGAAAATAATAGTTAAATAACAATAAGTTAAATAATCTTAAAACTAACTTAAATGTAAAAATTATAAATAACTACTACAGTTATAATAAATAATAAATAAATATTAGAGGACAATCCTCGGCCCTGGTCGGTCCTGGGTTCGAATCCCGGTCAGGGCAAATATTTGTGTGATGAGCATGAATATTTGTTTCTGAGTCTTGGATGTTTTCTATGTATTTAAGTATTTATATCTATTAAATATATCGTAGTCTAGTACCCATAACAAAAGCCTTCTTGAGCTTACTGTGGGGCTAGTTCGATTTGTGTAAGATTGTCCTCTAATATTTATTTATTAGTTATAATAGTATTAATTAAATTGTACATGTTAATATTAAAAACCATCAATAAAAATATTATTTTTAAAATAATACGAACAATACCTAATAAATTCAAAATAAAATACTGTCACCTAATACATTAAATTTCATTAATTCATTATTTAAATACTCATTTACACTGTAAAAAGCTTTATCAATTAAAAATAGTTTTAACTTTTCAATGTACAGCTCCTAAGAAGAAGCCTCTTGGATCTCCGGGCTCAGATGATTAAATATTTTTACACCGACTACCCATAATGATTTTGAAGTACGCTCCAATCGTGCCCGTACGGGTTTTATATTGGGCATGATTTTACATTGGCCAGGACGACGCTTCTTAAATTCATCCATGTGTTTTCATATAAATTCACACCCGCGACCTCAAGCTTAAATGTCTCCTTACGACTACAGGTGGCTTCTTCGTTTGGTTGACGTAACTGGTGACCGAAAAGCTGGCGACTTCCTCGCACAACGTATCAGCATTGCGATACAACGAAGAAATGCCGCCAGCATCCTTGGTACAATGCTCCAAGGGCCTGTGTTAGATTTAAGTTAGTTTTAATATTATTTAAGTTACTGTTATTAACTATTATTAACGCTTGTAAATAAATAAATAAAGCTTCAGATTTTTTTTATACTGGTGATAATAATTTCAGGAGTTCTATCGATTACTCAAGTATACCATACTTACTTCCACACGTACCTCATAATCTGTTGTCTTTCTCTGACCAAGAAGTAATTGCCATTTTATGACATATTATTTGTACATTATGGTTCACTCTCTATAATTGAGAATAATTAGTTTATAACTTGGGCCACCTGTTAGCGAAGAGAGATGACAGAAGCCGTACTATACATCTGATAATGGTGGCAAATGGTAACCTACTAGGGTTGCCAATATCATGAAATATTATTAGGGTTGAGGATTAGTATTTGCTTTATTTTTGAAATATATTATTTGTTTCATCGGCTAGTATTGCACTTAAAAATACGTAATTAGTTTTTATACAAGATTGTGTACCTATATTATTAATATGTTTGCTTCTGTCGATCCTGCGGAAAGGATTTCGTGAAAAAATAACAAGAGTCAGTTCACGCATTAGTTCATTCCTTGCAAGGATGATTTTCGGAGTAAACAGTATTTTATATGTTAATCCAATTCATATATTATACTCGTTGTAGATATACCGAATTTCATCGTAATCCGTTCAGCCGTTTTGCGTTACTGAGTAACAAGCATGCAAACAGCTCACCTTTCGCATTTCTAATATTAGTAGGAGGTAGGATTAATTGAGAATATGCATGATTTTTAGGGTCAAACTGAAAAAACGGAACCCTTATAGGATCACTATTTTGTCCATCTGTGTCTGTCTGTCAAGACCATGGGAGGTGTCCCCAAAACCATATAGGTATATGTTTACAGTCCCTTGCAGCTGTGAAAAAATCTAACTTCTAAGTTAACGTAAAAAAAGATACGGCCGTTTATGCCTCAAAAAGTATATTTCGACACTCTCAAGGGTATCAAAATTTATAGGCTACTTTTCGTTGACCTAAAACTATAAAAAATGGCAAGTAATATAAGTACAGGGAAAAATCTGAAAGATATACTTTGGTATTTAAAAATAAAATACATAGTTTGTATTTAATCGTATTCAATTATGTTAATGATAGGATAGATTACCTACCTACAAATTTGTACGGAACCCTCGGTTGGCGAGTCCGACTCGCACTTGTCCGGTTTTTTTATGATGCTATTCGAACCGGTTTTTAGAGAAGAACAAATGTTTGTGGAACAAATACAATTAGAAAAACACAAATGACAAAAATGGGTTTCAAAGTACAGCATAACAACCGAGCTCTGAAAAGTATGTCACGTGATGTCACGTATACGTTCAATTGGTTTGGGACGCCAAACCAATTGAACGTATACGTGACATCACATACTACGTACTCTGTACTACCATTGTGTTGGAAAATGAGGAATTTGCTGTGTAGGTAAATTGTGATAATTTGAAGGTTTACTGTCCATATAGTGGCATCTTATTAGAAAGAAAGAAAGAAAAAACATTTATTCGTGGCACAGACACAGTACAAATTAACATAACACCAAAATACAGAAAATAGCCACGAAATGGCCCCAAATCAGCATAGTGCCATTGGCTAGCGCTGGTCTTCCTTTGGGACCACGAGAAGCCACGAAAGACAAAAACACTAAAGTCACAAACAACATAACAATTAAATAAATGTTATAATTTATTAGTATTCATTCCGCATGCATATTCTTTATTGTCTATGGCTGGCAACCCTAGCATCGTGTTTGGTCGTGGCAAAGTGTCGGAACTTGAGAGAATTCAGAGCCTGCAATTGAAATGCGCCGAGAAATGCGCTGAAGTGCAACCGCGAGCGGCATTCGAAATTTTCCCTCTCTGTCGCACTTGCAAGTTTGCACATAAGTAAAACAGAGAGGGAAAACTTCGTTTGCTGTTCGCGGTAGCGCCCCTGCTTACTTGGCCTAGCTTGTATATTTGTTAACTAAAACTCGGGAGGTTTATAGACCAATTGAGTTAAAGTAAAGTTTAGTGCCCATTAGATGACACTTCTGTCATTAACATAAGGTGGAAAGTGTCATCTATTGGGTCAGTGTCGAGCACAGAGATGTTTACCTTACCTGTGTATCCGGAAATTAATATTTTGGCTTCATGGTGAATATGACTTTTGGTTTGAATTATTCTTAGTAGTTCCAGTTACTTCTCTGTCATAATTAATTTTGATAATTATTTTCTGTTATAAGTAATTTTGATTGTTTGTGTAAAATAATAGACTGAATATTTTAAGAATTACATTTTGAAGGTTGTCGCACACGTAATCGCTCGGCGCGCAAATTGTCCATTTTTTTTATTTCTTACCAAATTTTTATTTAAATCGAAAAGATTTAATCTGATAATCGATTACATTACTTAAGTACATAAAAGATTTTATTTGTGATCACGAAGAAGATGTGTAGGTAAGTTGATTCTATTAAAATCTACGATGAAAGTTATAGCATTCCTAAAGAAAGTGCGTAGATAAGTTGCACAATTACTATGGGAAAATATGGCGCATGAAAAGTATGAAAAATATTTAATTTTTATTTGAATTGTGTCGTTGTAAACGTATTGTATGCAACAGTTATATAACTGGTCTAAAAAGGCTCGTGGTTACGTTACGCCTCCGTATAATTAACTTTATAGGTTTAGGTAACGGCGGTGTGGATTAATGATTGAAAACAAACTCGTACGGTAAACTACTATAATTAGAAAAGTCAAAGTAAACACAATTACACACTAATTACATAGAACAAAATTAAGCGATACGAAACGGCGGCGAGTTACGAGCGGACTGCCGGCAGCGCGGGAGCCTCGAGAGAGGGAGACGCGACCGGAAGGAAGCGAGACGGCTATACGTAAGGGCGCTTCAAATAGGTTGTTGGTGCGCATGCATCCTATAACTTTATAATCAAAATTTCCTTCCCATATAATCATTATTCGCTTTGAGGCTGCTTTCTCTATGGCCATAAAGTAAAAATAGCTGTCAACCGCGTCGACGCTAATAATTTATATAATGTATTCGGCTATATTTATTTAATTATCGCCGCTTATTGTGTGTGCGCGCGCTACGCAAATATCAACTGCCCGCAATAGTTACCTGCCCATAATATAAGTGGATGTTGGCCACCGGGCTACTCCAATAGAGACCCCACGGTAGCTGCAGTAAAAAACAAAGGTAGGCAGTTTCCAAGCCTAATAGAATAGGGAACTTGCATTATTTCATTGATTTAGTCCATCTTAAAAACTTAAGTATTACGTAAAAATACCAAGCAGAAATAGGTTAAAATATGCACAAATAATTTATTTAATTGAAATCAAAAACCGACATTTCTAATTTCGCGTGTTAAGCTCTCACCGGTGTGACTTGACGTCACTTCATAATACGTGAAACATTTAATGGCGCATGAACATTTTTCAATGTTTTCAACTGAAGTTAATGAAGTGACTGATGGAGTGACGTCTTATGCGTGGGAAAAATTTAGAGTTGGGGCGCAGGACTTGAGGGTAAGTCTTTTTAAATTTGCGTTCCGTTTCACGTACACTTAAATGTCGTTAAAAAAAACTACGCGTTTCCGCGGGCTGGGGGTTGTATTTTTAGAAAGAGAACATCAACCTCTACGTAATTTAACCCTTGGGCACCCTTAAATCCTACGCCCTAATTGTAAAGCCAACCCATATGCGTTTTAAATTACGTTGGTCCATTTACGTAACTTTTAATTAAAATGTTTCGCAAAATAATAATAATTTCAGTATAAATCTGTCAGTAATATATTTGTAATGACTATCATTATTGCATAATTATTATAATTTCTCAACGTTATCTTAACGCAAGTTCCCCACTTTTACCTATCTCGTGTCTATCAAATTATACTGCGGCGTAACCTTTGCCACATTTCCTCAACATCGCTCGCTTAGTACAAAATGCCTATTTAATTTACACGGCATATTCAGCTCGTGGTGTCTTTTTGCCAAGGCTCCCATTGCAACCACCACTACTCGCCTTTTTAAACCTTTTTGTTAAATACTAATATCTAAACCAATACAGTTACTTAGTCACGTACGGTTATAAGATGTACATAATATACGTAATATAAAAGAGGTAATATAGAATTTGAGCACTAAGTGACATTTAAGAGCACGTGGATGTCGTAAAATAGCAATATTTCGTCGAAAGTAATACAGCAGGTGTCAACCCTGCGGATATTTGAACCCGGCGAGATGGTTTTGCAGTACGTACCTATATATACTTATTTGTTCGTTGAACTGCAGTAAGTTCATTTTATTTCTCGTATTGGTGTTATTTTTAAAAGACTTTAAATAAGAGGAAGTTCTCAATTCGTCGTGATCCATTCTTTTTCATTTGATAGCATCCACATCCACCTAGCGTTATCCCAGTACAGTTGCATCCTGAAGGATGCCCTGGGTCCGCTACCTAATCCCAATATTTGGCGTAGGCATTAGTTTTTACGGAAGCGATTGTCATCTGAGCTTTCGACCCGAGTGGAAATCAGACCTTATTGGAATTAGGCTTATCAAGTGAGTGGGCAACTTGACTGTTAGAAGTACTCAAGCCGCCCGAAGGCCTCTAACTTGGCTTAACTACTGCTATCATAGACAGCAGCCGGGATCAGTGGCTTAAGGTGCATGTCAAATCACGGGAGCGCTCAGTTAATAACCACTCAAAGCGGTCACCCATCCAAGAACTGACCTCGGTCCACGTTGCTTAACCTCGCATACCGCACGCGGTACACAGGCGCCGCTGGGCCACGAGCGCTCCTTCATTTGATAGCATCGTTATATACAGCAGATCCTACTTCTTACTTCTTCCTATGAAATAAATATTAAGGGAAAATCGAACTTGTTCCATAGTAAGCTAAATAAGGCTTTTGTTATAATAATATATATAAATGCTTAAATCCTTACACAGAAAACATCCAAGACTCGAAAAAAATGTACATGTTCATCAAACAAAGTCTTCTGAAACCCGTTCCACTGGGATAATAGGTTTCTTTTTCTATATTATTTTGAATCGATTAGGCCGTCGAATAATTTCAGTAGTCGTACGATTACTATTTATGAATCGAATTATATGTTCATGTTTAATTGTACTTACTAATTTAAGGCGACATTCTGAAAAAAGTGCTCTTTTTTTTATTGAACCTGACTGTGGCTTTATAGCCTAAAAGCGATAGGAGTGCGCGGTTGGAGAGTAGCCTCGGGAAAATCCAGGGGGAAACCTCCGACACGACCACGCGTGTAGTTTGGAACACTGGAATACTCTAAGAGTTTGCGCTCCAGTGAGATTGGTTGAGCGGTTTCAACTGAATTTGAGATGTGAGTGGAATCGAGCTACTGGGAGTTTTGTCGCTGGTTCACTAAACCTAGCCTAGCTGAGAAGAGTCCAGCAAGAAACTCGGCTAGGCCCGCCCTGGGTTGGACTGACTCTAGCCGGTGTGCGGCGGAACCGGGATGAATAGGAACTATATGTGTCAGTGTTGTCGCGATCGCGCGGTGGACGTCCCCGCCGGCAGGAATGCCTAAGTGTACTCGTCGTGTCTGAGTTGAGGCCTTTAATTAGGTGTGTAAATATGGTAAATTAATAAAATGCGGGGGGCTAACTAAGTATAAATATAACATTCATTACTTTTATTTTCCTGAAAGCACATAATAATGCCATTTGGCATTAAGTTCACCATTTGCGCAATTTTGTGTAATAAAGTTTAAATAAATAAATAGTGTATAAAATTTTATTATTAAAAAAGTTTATTATTCATTATTGTCAATTTCTCAGGATTTTTAAAAATTTTAATTGTTAATTTATATCTAAATGGCTTAAATATACCCGTTACGCAGGAAAACTCGGCTATTATAAATTATTTCCATTTCGCCATACTATAAGTGACCGTAATTTTCCTGGGCTATAAATAAAATACGGCTTGACTGTGAGTGAGCCACGACTTTCACTCGGAATCGGTTTACAATACTCAAACGAGGCATTGTAGTGACAGTCAGGACATCACTCACCTCACAAGATACTTCAGCCGTATTTCCCAGCCGATTCTTATGAAACCGACTGGAAGTAAGTTGACGCCTCAATCATCAAATCTCAGAGTTATCCTCTTATCGGTGGAGCATTTTCCACTTCTGTCTCTTGCACGCCAGCCTTTTAACTTCCTGATACGACACGACGTCTATTTTATTTTAACTAAGTTGTCGTAAATATATATTAATGAGTCTGTGAACTGTAGGTCTCAAAAGTGATATTTTTCTGCATCTGCTCCAAATCTGAGCGTGTTGACATTCCACTCTACCTCTCTCAAGAATCTAGATTTATGTATTTAAGGTCAAATATCGCCGAGATATTTCAGACCAGTATGCGGTCCTTAGTCATGACAACCAGTCGCGACGGCGGCACGTCTAGCACCGACCGTCTAGCTGCCGATCCAAAACTACGTACATACGTACTGGTCCGAAACATGTCGTTTTTTATATTGCAGTAGGTATGTCTGAGAGAGAGTTTTTCCGGCATCCATCCTACCAGACTGCCCGGAGCCTAAAACAGCATGGCTTCAGTATAAGAGAAGCCTGAAAAGCGGAGTGGCAGTCCAACCCACCAGACAGCAGTCCGAGTACTTACGAACCCACATGCGAACCGTGGGGCATCTCAGCACCCAGACGGGTATAGTGTCAGTTCAACCGACTGCGCACCGAACATGGACGTTGAAAGGACTATCTTTATGAATGTGGCAGGCGCGGGTCACCAACATGCGACTGCGGGGCGCATGCTCAGTCCATTCAACATATTATACATGATTGTTCGAACCGAAAATTCCGTGGCAATGCCCTAGACCTACACTCACCTGACGCAAACGCTATCCGAGGTGAAGAATTTAGATGTCAAACTTTAATAATTAAGTAAAGCAACTTTGTAATTAATTAATGCCATACCACTAAGTAAACGAGAGTTTTCTTATTAAAATCTAAAGTTACCTGTGTAATTCTCGCTACATACTCAATATTTCCTAGACAAATTTACATGAATTAATGAGGCAAACTCTGAAATCGGTGTCTGTAGCACGACCTTTTGAACTAAGTACACACTTGTAATTGGGAATTCCACGGAGGCAATTGCTTGCTGCGGTCAGCTCTAAAAATTTGTGTACGATTATGAGTCTTATACTCAGGATATACATTACAATACGTATACATTATAGATGTACACAAATCATCTTCATCCTCCGAGCGTTTTATCAATCAATCAATCAATCAATAAAATCGTTTATTTGCTGGAATACAGTAAATACAAATAGGTCTTATACATTATAACACAGTTCCATGTATTCAGCCTGCACGCAGGCATGCAAACATTTGCGAGTGCTGCGTACGTTATGATATAATATGTCAACAATAATAAATTAGCAAAGAATACAATAATAAAAAAAAAAATTATAAAAATAATAATAATAGAATTCACAAATAGTAATAATTACCGATCAGGCCCTTAGGAGCCCGGGCTCGCTTTAGCCCCTAATCCCAAGATTTGTGGTAGGAACTAGTTTTACGAAAGCCCTTTCAACCCAAAGGCAAACTAGACCTTGTTGGAATTAGACCCGGTTTCCTTACAATGTTTTCCTTCACCGAAAACCCCACATATAGATGGACACATATGTGCAGTGATTAATAATGTGTCACTTTCAGAGTCGAACCGAGTGTCAGAGCCCATTCATAATCTATATATATAAAAGAAGAAGTCCTGATCTACCATCAACGCACAGCCGAAACTACTGGAACTAGAAACTTAAAATTTGGTCCAGAACTTACTTTTATGGCGTATGCAAGGGATAAGACGGGATTTTTGGATATTCTACCCCTAAGGGGATCAAATTGGGTTGCAAAGTTTGTATGGGAGAAAATTTTTGTTTTGAGCTGAAGACTTGAAAATTCGTAAAAAGGTTACGAACTTAAATCCAAAGAAAACGTTTTCAGCGTTTTGCAAAATTTTAACCCCAAGAGGGTAAAATAGGGGTGCAAAGTTTGTATGGGGAGCAACTCTTTTTTGAAGTGAGAGATTTAAAACTTCGTATATAGACTCTCTGTTTAAATAAAACAAAACATATTTCAGCGTTTTTTGAAATTGCTTCTCTAAAGGGGTGAAAAGGGGTTTACAGGTTCGTACGAGGAGCAAATCTTTTTTGAAGTTAGAGATTTGAAACTTCGTAAATTGACTCTATGTTTAAATACAACAAAACATATTTCAGCGTTTTCCAAAATTGCTCCCATAAAGGGGTGAAAAGAGGGTTCCAAGTTTGTAAAGGAGCAAATCTTTTTTGCAGTGAGAGATTTAAAACTTCGTATATAGACTCTCTATTTAAATACAACAAACCATATTTCAGGGTTTTTCGAAATTGCTCCTCTAAAGGGATGAAAAGGGGGTTCGAAGTTTGTACGGGGAGCATATCTTTTTTGAAGTGAGAGATTTGAAACTTCGTAAATTGACTCTATGTTTAAATACAACAAAAAGTATTTCTGCGTTTTCCAAAATTGCTCCCATAAAGGGGTGAAAAGAGGGTTCCAAGTTTGTAAAGGAGCAAATCTTTTTTGAAGTGAGAGATTTAAAACTTCGTATATAGACTCTCTGTTTAAATAAAACAAAACGTATTTCAGCGTTTTTGAAATTGCTCCTCTAAAGGGATGAAAAGGGGGTTCCAAGTTTGTACGGGGAGCAAATCTTTTTTGAAGTGAGAGATTTCAAACTTCGTAAATAGACTCTCTGTTTAAATACAACAAAAAGTACATCAGCGTTTTTTGAAATTGCTCCCCTAAAGGGGTGAAAAAGGGTTTACAGGTTCGTACGAGGAGCAAATCTTTTTTGAAGTGCGGGATTTAAAACTTCGTATATAGGCTCTCTGTTCAAATACAACAAAACGTGTTCCAGCGTTTTTCTAAATTGTTCCCCTAATGGGGTAAAAAGGGGTTCCAAGTTTGTGCGGGGAGCAAATCTTTACTTTTCGTAAAAATCGATATAGGTAGGTGTAATCTTCGAGGTTCCTCGGGGTGCCGATTACGAATATGACATGCATTTGCAAATCCAAGATGGCGGACAATTATTTTTCTTAAAAATCGACATGGGTGACATCTTCGAGGTTCCTCGGGGTGATGATTACGAAAATGACATTCATTTTCAAATCCCAGAGGAGGATATTTATTTTTCGTAAAAATCGATATAGGTGTAATCATGGATGTTGAATAAATGAATAAATGAGGTTCCTCGGGGTGCCGATTACGAAAATGACATGCATTTGCAAATCCAAGATGTCGGACAATGATTTTTCTTAAAAATCGACATGGGTGTCATCTTCGAGGGTCCTCGGGGTGATGATTATGATAATGACATCCATTTTCAAATCGAAGAGGGGGACATTTTTTTTTCTTAAAAATCGATATGGGTGTCATCGTCGAGGTTCCTCGGGGTGCCGATTACGAAAATGATATGCATTTTCAAATCCAAGATGGCGGATATTTATTTTTCTTAAAAATCGATATGGGTGTCATCGTCGAGGTTCCTCGGGGTGCCGATTACGAAAATGATATGCATTTTCAAATCCAAGATGGCGGAAATTTATTTTTCTTAAAAATCGATATTGGGTCATCTTTGTGGTTCCTCGGGGTGCCGATTCCGAAAATTATATCCATTTTCAAATCCAAGATGGCGGACATTAAGTTCTTCATCCGAGTAATTTTCACAAAAGATTAATAGCATCAGACAACTGAGAGAAACAAATAAACCTCATTTATATCTTTGTTACCATCTAAAATCTACGCGGACGAAGTCGCGGGCGGCTGCTAGTAATCCATACAGTACATTCTCTCCAAACAATGCTAATATTATGACATGTAATTAGATAGAACCACTAGTAAAAAATAAAGCCATTATTCAGCTAAAATACTGAATGGTATAAGTTTTCGGTACGCTGTTCGGTACTGGCTTTATAAAATTGATGAATAACCCCAATATTCTTTTACAAATCTCTGCCAACTAAAATTTCTATTGTCACTGCTTCACAAGTACAAGTGTCAAAGTGACAGATAAAAAAACGAGTTATAATGGTTATATCACTAAAATAGGTTTAATGGACGTTTATCAACATACCTAACCTATGTACCTAAATTAAATCTTTACTACTAACACGGGAATGAGGTCAAGCGTATAGCTTACTTATTAGAGTGGCGAAAGGCTGCGAGCCTTTTAAGAAAATGCAGAGGGGTCGCTAGTAGTACCCGCTCAAAATGCAAGGCAGAGATTCGTTGTGATGACGTAGTGGTCTGGGTGGCCTAGAGGTAAGGACGCTGGTCCGGCGAACAAAAGCCGCGGGTATTGAACCTATATTAGGCTGCGTGCGAGTTCATGGTTCATTTTTCTTTGTATTTGTTTTCTATGTCAAGTAACTAATAGGTGAGTCTTGAGTGGGGAGTGACCGTGGCGGGTCGTGAACTCGTGAGGACTCAGGATATGGTGTATCACAGATAAAATTAATACAGATATAAAAATGTATTGTCGCCAAAATATTGAAAAGATACACAAAAACTCCAGAATAAAGTTAATATAAAACCTGCAGGCGAATCACGTAACTTTATGTACTAACGGTAGATAGATTTTACTGTCAATTTTGACGTATAAATGTATGAGATGACAACTAAAATTTGACATTAAAATCTACCTAACGGTAGTAAAAAAGTTACGTGATTACCCCGCTGGTCGATGCAGTTGTAGGGAATAATATTTTTCCACCGGGAAAGCTCGGAATACGAGTATACGCGAAATGTCAATCATGTACTGTAATTCAGTGATTGAATGTCCATGTGAGACTTCATCAGTATATGTCACATACCAAAATAATTACCAGTTTTCATTCTGACAATTGACATTGACTAATAAAGTTTCATGTTAATGGACATAAACTTGTCAGTTATTTAATACGGTAATTGATTGAATACGATAACTTCGGGTATGTACTCATTTTCCGAGTTTTCCCGATGGAAAAACATTCGTATTACATCTATACAGACGAGTTCGAAAATATATACATGGACAGTTATCAGAAATATACGAACACGACTTTATTGTCTAACCCGTAAAATTATATATTTTTGAACCTTTGGGAGCGCATATATAAATATTAACTCTACCCTACCTTTGTACAACTTACATACATACTTCTAAATTCTTGAATTATATAATTTTAATTATCTCGTATGTTTGTCTTACATCAAAAGTCATAACATGTTTTACGTCCATAAGCTAAGGCGTCTTCTCACACTAACAACGCTTGCTTGCAACCAGTGGTATGAAACAAATTAAATATGAAGCGAAATGTATGCTCTTATCACCTTTCTTATTCTAGCACTGTTTCATTACGCCAGACCTCGACTTTCTGCCTAAAAGGTAATTATTCTCAGAAACCACTGATTAATAATCTTTTTCTGCCCAGATTGCCCTATTGTGATGGTCAAGTTTTTGTTTCTTTCTATGGTTGATATTGCGTTATTGTGTTTGATTTACCGTTGCAGGATTGTGAGCTGTATTGCAATGTGCTAAGGTTCGTTTTTAATGTGAGGCTTGATTTAATTTGTATTTGGTCAATAAACAAAGCGAAGGATAACTCAGATTTTGTTTGTGACGGAAAAAAATGGTTTCGTTTTCGATGGTTTCTGTAACCGTTTATAGGGTTCCGTATCCGAAGGGTCCAAACCGAACCCTATTGTTGTCACACGGGTTTTACAGCCAAACGATTGGAGCTTACAGTGTTCTAATTTTCACAGTATAAGTATCTTGTGGACCCAAAACCACACTATTTTAAAATGTTTTTAAGGGAAGATCCCATACAAATAAAGGGGGGCGCAGAAAAAGAATTTCACCACTACACAGTGGAGAGGGATATTGTAAACAGCTTATTGAAAAGATAAATACTATATTATATTTAATTAAATATTGAAAAAAAAGGAATGAGAAGCCAAAATTGTTAGCTTTTTCACATAAATTTGTTTCGAAGCATTTTTTAAATTGCCATTTACCTATACACTAGTAATTTGGTGATAATGTTTATTATTACGTATATTTTACCAAAAAATACTAATATATTGATAAATCAGATTTTTTCTATTAAAACCAACTTAATTTTGCGATTGGTTCGGAAACCTAAATGTGCGGAGTCTGACACGCACTTGGCCGGTTTTATAGTAGTAAAATTTTTAACTTGTGTGAAAAAAGTTTGCTGTCAATTACAAGCATGTTATACCATTGACAGGGCAGCCTATTGACTACCAGCCTAACTAGCACGATAACTTATACTAATGTACTAAAAACTCTAATAAAACATGACGGTATAAGCTATCCGGCGGGGTAATCACGTAACTTTTGTACTACCGTTAGATAGATTTTAATGTCAAATTCTAATTGTCAGCTCATACATTTATACTTCAAAATTGACAGTAAAATCTATCTACCGTTAGTACATAAAGTTACGTGATTCGCCTGCAGCTCATACATTTATACTTCAAAATTGACAGTAAAATCTATCTACCGTTAGTACATAAAGTTACGTGATTCGCCTGCTGCTAGCTAGAAATACAGCTTCTCGTAACCTCACTACGGAATACAACACCGTAGTCTATAGACGCTTGGAACTCCAGGGGTGTCTCATACATGTTGACCACCTTTTAAAAATTGTATTCACTCCATTCTTGAAGAACACTATACTGGAAGTCTTTCGGGAAAGCCTTGGCAGGGGTTCCACAACCGGAGCGTTCGATATAGAAAATTATTTTGAAACTGTACCGTGCGCGACAATTTATGTTGGTTAGGTTATTTTCCCAGTTGGGCTGATAAAGTTGATCACAGCGTCAAGTCCAGTGGACCGCCTATCATCTTCATCCGAAAAGGCATAGATACTCATCCATACTATCCATACTAATGTAATAAAGGCGAAAGTGTGTCTGTCTCTCTGTTTGTATCTCACCTCTACTCGCGTAAACCACTGAACCGTTTGGGATGAAAGGTATGGAGGTAGTTTGCGTCCCGGGGAAGGACGTGGGATACTTTTTATCAAGGAATTCATCTGTTAGGGGGGTCGAAATTTGTATGGAAGAGTGCTAACTAGGTAAGCCCTTGATATAAATTAATAGCAATAAAATTCTAACGCGATGAACGAGTTCTACGCTGCCGGAGTCACGGGTAGTTGTTTTTATATACAGGTAAATTGCTTTAGGTATGACATACGGACATACGTTTTTGTTCCATTGTATATTCTACTTTAACACTAATGTAATAGAATTTATATTACATGCACACTGTCTAAAAATGGTATGTTTGTAATATAATCTCTATTACATTAGAGTTACCGTAGAATATCCAATGGACTAAGACCATCTCTCAGTGTCAAACTAAAAAGTTATACTATAACAAAATTAATGTCACTGTCTGTTGCCGATATTGAAAAGTTTTCTTGCCACATCTTATTGGAAACAAAGAAAGTTACTAGGGTTGACAGCTGAGAGTTTTCATCAGCGTAAAAAAATAATGCCAATCGTATTATCATTTTGTTTTTGAACCTGACGGCTTCAGAGGCCTCACCCAATGAAGCGATAGGAGTACGCGGATCGAGAGTAGCCAGGGGAAAATCCAGGGGAAACTCTCGACGCGACCGCGCGAGCGGTTTAAACACTGGAATAGAGAGTTTCGCTGCAGTGAGATTGGTTGAGCGGCTTCAACCAAATCTGAGGTGTGAGTGGGATCGAGCTACTGGGAGTTTTGACGCTGGTTCACTAAATCTAGCCTAGCTAAAATGAGTCTAACAAGAAACTCAGCGAGGTCGAACCGACTCTACCCAGTTTGCGGCAGTACTTTTAAATTATTAAAAATTAAATTCTATCCATGATTCTGAACCTCTTTTACTATGGGACTAACCTTGCATGGGTGAAATACTAGGTGTCACAGCGGGTCCCGGGCAACTTAGGACAGAAACGGGAAAACCCTATGATGATGACATAAAGCATGATACCAGTCAGACCCTTAGTAAATATTACCATTTACTTTCAAAGTAACATCTAAGACGCTAGATAAATACTTATCTATCACACAAATATGAGCCACTGAACATCAAACGAATGGTCCCTAGTTTTTCAGGGTCACTTATTCCTTCCAAAATTTAGCTTTTAAGAGCATTGGATGAATTATTACTAAGCTCATTGACAACCCTATTAAGCAACTTCTAGAGCCTATTAATCTTTTTGAGGTTATTAAGCCTGTTAATCTTTTTGAGGTTATTAAAAAGAATATATTACTAATTGGATAGTTTAAGTGATCTTTCATAGCTCTTTAGAGAGTTGTGCTCTAATTACTTAACATTGTGAACATCTATTTTACAACTAAAAAATTAATTTAGATTTCGTAATAATCTTAGGTCGGGTAAATTATGGTCAGGCGACGCATACTCCGGCACAGCTGATTCAAGTCATCCGTCTCATATTTGGACACAAATAAAGTTTTATTTCGAATCTTATACTAGAGGTATTGTACTAAAACCATGAAATAATCACCTCCGTCTAACAAACCTATATTAGTTAACTATCCCCTAAAGTTCGTTTGTTCTTATTTTTCACTTTGACATTTACGTTTGTGAGAATGGGACAAACAACATTGTAGTTAGCAGAGGTTTATTAAGTTTTATGAATAAGGGAGTTTTAACTAATGCGGTTTAAATGAAAGCTTTTTAGGCTGGCTCAAACAATTTAATCAAAACGAAATACAGTTATTTCTAAAATTAATTAAATTATGACTAAAATCTACAAATGAACTAAAAGTAACAATCGAGAGAACGTCCGTTCGATCCGAGAGTCGCAACGAAAGTGAGTCGAGTTGCCGTCACACGACGGCTGTG
This sequence comes from Epiblema foenella, assembly GCA_963556455.1. Lineage (NCBI taxonomy): Eukaryota > Metazoa > Arthropoda > Insecta > Lepidoptera > Tortricidae > Epiblema > Epiblema foenella. The sequence goes on from OY747100.1 coordinate 20,870,078, forward strand.
ACAAACTGGTTATCCCGACTACCCCCACTCTATACCAACATCACGCCACCTCGGGCCAGCTGCAGCCCTGATGACGTCAATCGTCAGGTAATAGGAGTTTAAACGTCAGATCAGTCGTTCTAATTAAAACATTGACTGTACTTGCTTTTTAAGAATGCGGTGGTGTTCCTAGTGGTGAATAAGGTCGCCAGAACTTCCGAGGATGCGTTGTATTGAAAGTGATATGTATTTGTATCTAACTCTCAGCATAACGAATCCTCAAAACAATAATGAGTCGGCAATGCACTTCAAATGGGTCCATACGCTAGATAGTCTGCTTACTTTTACGTAGGCCGTATGCCGATTTACCACCTCGTAGTATGTTAGTTACTTAAGGAATAAAAAAAGTTCAAACCAAAAACATTGTATTTTTATCAAACTTTAAAGAAAAAAAAGAACCTTTTTCCGGTACTAAATATATTCTACTCGTATATATTTTATGTGTGCTTTTAACAAAGGTAGCGTGCCTTGACAACCCTATTTTAGACTCTTTCTATAGCTTGACTCGGTAGGGTTGATTGAATTTCTTTGTTGTATTAAACGGTTTGTCGACGGCCCTAACAAAAATTGTAAATAATAGTTTTTGATTAAAAAATAAAGTGTTTTACATCGCTATGAAGATTGAATTCTTTTTAAATGAAATATTGCAAAATAATGCTCGTTCACGAATATCGTTTGCCGAATTGCTTTTTGTGTTAATTGAAAACGTTCTTGAGAAATCGATGATTGAAATCGTTTAGTATTGCAATACAGTTTGATTACGTGAAAAAAATAAGCTTTTTGACGGAGTTCTCTTGCACTCTATTGAATGACAGTATCGATTATTATCGATACTGTCATTTTCAATGCGAAAGTAATTCTGTTTTTTGTTTTTTCACGGCTATACCTCAAAAATTGTTTATTCTCAATAGCTGGTACAAGCCTATTTTACTGCGAGAAATCAGTGAGCAAAATAAGTTTTTCTCACTGACGAGAGAGGAGTTCAGTATTATATTGGATTTACTTTAGTTAGGTTAGAATATTTTGTATGGCATGAGCGATAAACCATACCATTGTGATAAGAGGTTTTGTCTCAATCGAACCGCTATCCGATATTTATAGCAGTCCCTTTTTCACCCGACTTTGGATAGGGGTTCCATTTAATGTGCTTTTATGGTCGGTAAGCGTGTCCTTTAAAAAGGAAAACTCATTTGCATAGCGGAATGGTGAAAAAATATTTTAAATGTGAAAGTAAGTCATCAGATGCGATGCATTCACGATTAAACTGCTGTGTCATGAAAATAAAATGGTCGGGTACCTACTTAAAGAAGTGCGAGTCGGACTTCGCATATTTAGGGTTCTGAACCACAAAATTAAGTTGGTTTTAATTAATAGGAAAAATAAGGAAATTAAAAAAAATCTGTTTTATCCGTACGTTAGTGTCACAATAATTCAAGTTCATAGAAGTTAAACATTCTTCAGAATAAAATTTTGTAAAAGAAGCTGACTTTGCTGATTTCTCATTCCTTTGATTTCCACTATTTTTAAAATAAAAGATACAATATTTATCTACTTGACAAAGTCTAAATAACGATACTAACATAGCACTCTATGGGGTAGTTCAAACATTTTTTTCACGCCCCCTTTTTAGCTGTATGATGATAATGATAATTTGTATGGCTTTGGGTCAACAAGATGCTTATACTATGAAAATTTGAAGACCAGCTCCAACCATTTGTCTGTAAAACCTGTGTGACAGGCAAAGGACGGGCGGACGGATGGGTGAGTGACAGAAATAGGGTTCCGTTTGGACCCTTGTGGTACGGAACTGTAAAAAGGACATACTTTGAGAGCCAGAGAAGTTTACTCCCGGTTATTATATGCTTATGAGATTATAATGGGAATTAATGTTTGCTTGGGATCGCGACTAACTACTTGTAGCTAATTAACACGTTATTTGGCACGTTTAACTATTTAACTAGTGGCTCCGTGAGCTTTAGATCTCGCGCGTATTTCTTACGTTTTTGCCCCCAATGGCTCCGCCATTTTGAAAACTTTCCAAATAAAAATTCCATATAATTATGTAGAGAAGAAAAGCTGGATATCCGGACATACTAAAGCATTTTCGCCGAAGCTGAACTGATTGGATAGCGGTAAAGAACTTAAAACTGCGTTATATATTTTTTTTGCATATAAGGCTTATTATTCCATTAAAGAATATTTAAATGACATTGTTCCTTAGTCTATAAGTAAATTATGCATGCGGTACACATAAGATTCATTAAATATGTCCTTGTGAACAAACATGTAGTTTAGATAGTTACCTATTTGTTGTACCAGGTTTTTAGCAAATAAACGACTGACTACTGAAACGTAGACGATTCACTCAATCGATAAGCTATGTTCTTTAATTTTGCTGTTTTTTGTTTCAGGTACCAATTTTAAGAGGTTTGATATACAACCTTTTTAAGGACTTCAAGTGTCAGTGTATGGACATAGGCCTTCCCGAATTCACGCCACCACACCCGGTCCTCAGCTCTCCGCATCCAACCGCTTCCCGCCACTCTCTTCAGGTCATCGGTCCACCTGGCGGGGGGCCTCCCACAGGCCGAGTCGTTCGTGGTATCCACTCTCCTCGTCTGCCCCATCGGCCATCGGCTCTGCGACAAATATGCCCCGCCCTATTCTCGTATCTTTTTAAAATAATTTATTGAATAACTTAAAGGTTTGAATAACAATTACTTGTGCCAAGAATACAACGCTCTTCTAATTATTACATGAAATTTAATTTACTATGAGTTATGAAGTTATTCTATTACTTAATTATATTACTATTTCTTGTTAATTATTTCGCTGTTAGGGACAAAATATGTAAGAGTGGTACACTATATTATTACACATCTAAAAAAATAACAGTAAGCAAACAAATGGGTGTTATTTTACTTTGCATGAATTAATAACAATCAGCACGTAATTCTATTGTCTGTGCCTCTCCAGTTCAGACGGATAAAGCAATTAGCTCAACAACTGAGCGATAAATTTGTTTTTGCCGTCAAAGTCCTTGCACAGCCCGTCGGTGCAACCATTGTCTAAAAGCCACAACCACCTGGATTCTGTTACTACAATACACCTTTTTATGCACATAGTCAGAAGGGCTTAAATCGCGTGCTTAAGTTAGCAGGCTATTTTAAGTTAGCAGGCCAGTTCATGAATTATTTAGGAGTTAGGTCTTAGGAACTAGCTTTAGCCATGGACAATGTTAGTTAAGGCTTAATTCAGGACTTGATAAAGAGGACAAGTGCCTGAATAATGTTGTCAAGCTCTTGGGACATCACAACTCGGAGGTATTGGAGACCTTGCGTATTTCTTGGACAATGTCTATCAGATTCGCCCTCCGAAACAAAACCCTTATTATCAGAACTGGTATCAGATTAGTAGTGATTGATAAATAGCGTGTTCCCGTATGTGTCCTAAAGGAGCACGAGTCACATTTTTGTGCTAATTTTATATTTGTATAGCGTTAATTTTTTCCACTGTAAATTATGACTTTTTTTATACAACGCCGGTGGCAAACAAGCGTACGGTCCACCTGATGGTAAGCGGCCACCGCAGCCTATAGACGCCCGCAACTCTAAAGGAGTCACGTGCGCGTTGCCGACCCTTTGTAATATTTGAGGATGCACTGTGTACAGCAGAAGGAACACATTTAGGTTCCTCGCTCTCAACACAGTCCATCCTCGGGAGCTCCGGCAACCTTGCTCACCTCCAGGAACACAACACTACCTACTTGTATAGTAAATAATGTTATTATGGCTGTGGTCTTCTGCAAGGCGGAGGTACTTCCCCAGTTGGGCTGCTCCAAATTCGAGCAAGATGACATTTTGCTGTGCCTTACCTCTCTTAACTAGTAAAAATTTGACTAGTAAACATATTTTCACCAATAAATAATCTGAATCTGAATCTGAAGTTCGCTTTGTCGTAGGTACTCTATGCTATTTTTTCAGTCGGACTTTTGGAAGTGTGTACTGGTTCAATGTATTTCTTATGTATAAAATGCATGTATCCTCCATCTATCACTTCTATGTCTGTCACATATTCTCTATATTTAAACCTCCAATTTGCTATGAAATTTGGCATTGAAATTTAAAATCAGTGAATATTTTGCTATGAGACCACCAAAATAAGAATCAAATTTATACAATAGCTAAATAAGTAAATAATATAAATACTTCTGGACAATCTTACATAAATCAACTAATCCCAAACCAAGCAAAGCTTGTATTATGGCTACTAAGTGACGATATATATACTTATATAGATAAATAGATACTTAAATACGTAGAAAACATCCAAGACTCAGGAACAAATATTCGAGTTCATCACACGAATAAATACCCTGGACGGGATTCGAACCCGGACCTCCAGCTTCGAAGGCAGGGTCACTTCCAACTAGGCTAGAGCGGTCGTCGGTCGTTAATTTGCAAAAAATTGCGTAACTATACAAATAACATCCTAGGATGTATTGAATTCGTCCCTTAACTACCTAGTATGTGAGTGCGAGGGCAAATGATATATGTTCGACATAAACGCGATCATCCTTTACAGCTATAGGCTGGTTGATGTATCAAATATATTTAAAAAATGATGCTGTAAGTGGTTTATTACTACACACATTCGTCGCTGAAACAAACTAATTCAGAGAGGCCATGATTGGCTCCGTACTAAAACAAATTTCGACCAATTACGATTAGAGTATTCCAGTGTTCCAAACCACACGCGTGGTCGTGTCAGAGGTTTTCCTCTGGATTTTCCCCAGGTTGCTCTCCAACCGCGCACAGTTAGGTTAAAAAAACAATTACGAGGCAACAGATCATCAGTCCCACTGCTGGATAGAGGCATTGTAAAATTAAATAGTCCAGTTGCCGATCGACCAAAACAACCTCTTTTATGTATTTACTTTTTATATTTTCACATGTTTCTATTTTAGAAATTGAATTGGCACTTGGATATATGCCAAATTTATTCATAAATTTAAGCGTTAGACTCTTGACGGTGTAGCTCTCTCCGTCTGACTCTATCTAGGGCCGCCTCCTTGACCTCCTTTTACGACACTACTGCTAATTTTAATACGTCCCAAGTCCTTTTATATAGTGGAGACAGTAGCACAATTAGAGACATGGAACGATAAACCAGTTTAAAACAAAACGAAAAAGCAGCGACTGTAATTTAGAATAATGGCATTTATTTATTCCTGACTAAACTACATCCCGTCCCAGCTCTCAAAGCAATTATAAAAGAAAACCAAACAAAATAAATACCGGGGAAAATAAAAACGGAAATAGTTAATTGTTATACAAGGGCGCAAAGTTGTATTTTAATGTGTATGGAATTGAAACACGAGCTAGCGAATGGATTCTAGCATTGAACTATGAGCTGGCGAATGGATTCTATGGTTCGGAAATAGAATCCTGAGCGTAGCGCGTGTTGCAACACACGAGACGTAAAATAACTTTGCAGCCGTGTGTAACAATTTAATGTTTTCACCTCAATAAATAAGAAAATACTAAACTGGCGGACAAAGAATACTGGTCGGTAAAACACCGTCACATTTCCTTAAATAGTGCAAATTTGTACAGTTTTTTAATCCTGTCATGATCTTTATTTAATTTTACATCTAACCTGCAAAAATAACAATTAAAAAAATAACGTTTCCAGGTTTAAATTGGATTCCTAAAAACCCATGAAATAAACAATGTTAACGGAGCGAGATATTATCGCATAAATCGTCAGGTTTTGGAGATTGATATTTTTATGATAGCATCCCGGGAAACGCTAAGGAAGACTAACTATCATGTAAATAAAAGTTGTGTAAAATATTAAGAAAAACCAATTGCGGTTACTTCATTGAGGGTGACTCGAAACTTTTGACCTCGAGGGTACATACGAAAAACAACTGAAATATGTAAAATCATCCTTTATTGTAATTAGAAAAAAAACGACTTGTCTGGACTAGCTTAATCGTTATTATGTTTAAAAAAGGAACTATTCATAAAAACACGTTCAAATTTCAAATATTCTCTCACGCCCTTGTGGATAAAATGTAGATTTGGTGTCTGTTTTTAAAAATAAAAAGGGCTTTCCGAGCTAGTGAGGTGAAAAAAAAGTATACCAACTTGTTTTAATTAAATGCAACAAAACACGAGCCATTTTGTAAAAAACTCTCTCTGAATATAAGTTCCAAGAAGCATTATGAGGACACAAAAGGAAAGAAACGAGAAATTATGTGTGTCGTCCATAAATTGTACTGTTTATCTTGTTTACAGTAATTTAACGTTAGAAATGGTTTTACTGGTTTGCTTGGGTAGGTATTTTGCATCTTTAGTTCCTAGTTACAATGTATTTGTTTTAACTTCGTCTCGCTTGCTGTGCCCTTCGCCCGCGCATGGCATCTAAGTATTTAAAAATAATTGAACAATGATTATTTAAGACACCACCAAAATAATTTTTGAGACACCACGCGACACGGCGCCGCTACACGGAGCTGACTCCTTTCTTTAGAATGCAACAAGGAAAAATACTAGCAGGATGATGAAACTACCAAGGTCTTTATCGCATCCGCAATTTCTCAATCCAATAACCCGCATTGTAAAAAAGCTAGCCAAGTTCTAGCTAAATTGACGGAAAGTCTGGCGTGACTTGAAAGCAGATTGTTATATGAAATATTATATTCGCTCGGTTTTGTTAGAATGAAGTAAACTAGTGAGATTAATGGCGAGGTTTTTACAGAAAAGTGGTTAGGGTTGATTGTATACTTATGGAAGTTTGAATGTGAGATGGGAGGAGAATTGATAAAAAACTGTTAATGACTATATTTTTCGACACGTGAAGCATTTTAACGTAAGACAGCATATCCACGAAAAAATCTTATTTTTCGCATAACTTTTCACTATCATTACTTTTATCGAATTCAGCGTCATTTATATTTTGCTTACCCTTGAAACCCAACGCTTATTTGGTTCTTATAATTATATTTATTTACAAAACCTTGGTTTTTTAGCATTAGAAAGAATGTCACAGGTGACTTACGAGGTTTTTTTATCAGGCACGTTCTGAGGTAAGTGTAAAATAATCTCAATGAATATTAAAACCGTTATTTCATGCTTATATTATATTATATTGCTATTCAAACAAAAAATACGTCTTAACTTACTTATATTAATTTAAATTTTTTTTAAATGAGAAGGCATCAATTATTCTTTAAATTACGATTCGTTTCATTCAAGTAAAATTTGTATAATAAAAACCGGTCAGGTGCGAGTCGGACTCGCGCACCGAGGGTTCCATATACAGATGTGTACCGGTTCCGGTATTTTTTTTTACATTTTCCCTCCTAAAACGAAAATGACTCAACGTGAAAAAAAACTTGTTTCAGAATGTGCAACCCAAGCTCTTTCATATGACACCCTTCTCGACATATTAACTAGACTTTCAAATTTTGAACCACCTGTTATCTGTCAATTTTTACAGAAAATAAAAAAAAAATTAAAAATGTTCTATGGATGTAGGTAAGCCTTCTTTATAACTATTCCAAATTTCAAATCGATAGCATATGTAATTCTTGAGATATTTAGCGATGTGACAGACAGAAAGACAGACAAAGTGAAACCATAAGGGTTCTTTTTTTACCAATTTGGTACGGAACCCTAAAAACCCTGATTGGCAGAGATTGTTAGAAGTCTGTTCTGGTTTTAAAACAGTAAATTAACATGGTCACTAACTGTCACTTATTCTGATATTTCGTGCAAATAATGCGAATTCAATGTGTATGAGCTTACGACCACTGCTTCTTTGTTTACCTAATTTCTAATTCAAAAAGCAAGGTATGAAGGGACATAATGGCGTACAATACTAACTTAATTATCTTTTTCAAGGTTTGCCTGATGTTTCGAATGTATCACAACATCCGTGGTCGCTAGCTGACTGGCGTGAGCAGCGGGGCAATCACGTAACTTTTTTACTACCGTTAGGTAGATTTTAATGTTAAATTTTAATTGTCCAGCTCATACATTTATCCTTCAAATTTGACAGTAAAATCTATCCACCGTTAGTACATAAAGTTACGTGATTCGCTTGCAGGTATCAACATCTTATAGATAGAGTATAACAAACGGAAATCCGCGGTCCGGACATCGAAAGCATTTTTGTCGAAACTGAAGCAGAGACCATCGTTTCACTCGGTCAACTACACTACTACTACCATAAATACGACGGTATATATGTATACATAATATGTCAGATTAGTTAGCTTTTAGAGTTTTTATTTTAACAGATAAATTAGATAACACGTGTTAGCTACATTCGTTAAAAGTTTGGGTTTTTGCTAATTCCTGTAACGTGACGTACGTAGGTAAGGTCTATAAATAAGTATTTCTACATTTTTGGTTCAATAGAATATAATACAAAATACCTATGTATTTGCTAAATACTTTTAAATAGAATTCGGATACTCAGTTCCACTCGTGGAATATTTTATTTAACCCCCGATGCGCAACGCAAATAAGGTGTGTTAAATATGGTAAGTGTAAGATGTATATCTGTGTGTATGTCTGTGGCATCGTAGCTCCCTAACGGATGAATCGATTTGAGTGTAGTTTTTTTAAATTGAAAGTCTTGATTGCAGCGAAGGTTCTTAGCTATGTTTAGTGCCGGTGTTTTTTTTTAAATCTTTAATTTAATAATGTTACTCTAGGTATGTACACGTTGCAAGTCTGCCACTACGTAATAAATCAGAAAGTATCTGTATAGTATCTATAGCGTTCCACTTATAAGTAGATAGGAATCACTAAAATTGCGTTACGTGTAATATTTCCATCAACGCAGTAGTAGGCAACGTGTATCAAATTATTTATTGAATGTTGAACAGCTAATAGTGTACTGGGCCTTGACGGTAAGTGCTGATATTTGATTTATCACGACAGTGATTAGAATAGAATAGAACAGAAAAGCGTTTATTCATGACGTTTACAGAAATAAATATAAGAAGTGCGTATACAAAATGTTCATTGAATGGCCTACACTCAGATTTAATACCAAGGTACCTTGCGAGTATCTTGACGCTGGTCGTCCGTGGATATCTTTCAAGAGAGCGCTCAAACGTGCTTCACACATACTTAAATATACTATACAAAATTATCTAACGCGACGTTTGTGATCAGGATATAGATATTATATATTATGGCTGCACCTTGACCATATTGCGATAGGTATAAAAGATAAAATCGCGTATTAGATACTAATATATAAACATGTATTAATCCAGCTAGATTGCCTTATTATTAAATTAATATATTCTTTTTTTACAATATAAAGTAAATGTAAAACTATACCTACAAAACATAAAAATATTTTAAGAATATGGCCGGGATTTTGAGACTGAACGTTTTTTAGTTTTCCTGAAACATTGTTCTTTTTAATTTCCTCCCGTTGATCCTGATGTCAAAATGTAAAAATAAACTGATGTATCTTTTCCAATTGGATACCTACGTCATATTTTAGTATAGATTTTTTGAATGCGTAATAAAATATAGCTAGCAAACTTACTTATACTCAGACATTTCTATATCAACATTCAGCACAGAAAATTGCCTTTATCGCCAGTTTTATATATACTCAAAGTTAAAAATATCGGGTCACCCTAAATTAAATAACCGCAATAGGTTTTTCTAAATATTTTACACTACTTTTGTTTACATGATATATTATTCTTCATAATATCCAACATTATTAGCAATTCCCGGGATCCTATCATAAAACTGTCAATTTTTGCTATATCTCGCTCCGATAACACTGTTTTTTTCATGGGTTTTTTGGAGACCGATTTAAACCTGGAAACATTATTATTTTTACTATTATTTTAAAGGTTTGATGTAAAAATAAATAAAAATCATGATAGGATTAAGAAACTGTACAAGTTTGAACTATTTTAGGAAATATGACGTTATTTTACCAACCCTTTTTCTTTATTCGCTAGTGTATTATATTACAGAAACGTCTCGACATTATATATAAAATGGTGACATTTTTATAACAAATTGGCGACAGAGTGGTCGCACAGAGATTTACGACGATCCTAGCTTTATATTGCCGGGATCGCCATTCTAATATAGGTACCTACTTTGCTTCCTAACCTTACACAGTGGCACTGGCAGTGTGTTATTTATATGAAAAAAAGGTGAGGTAGTAAATTGAAGTAACTTCCTGACTTGGCGGGACGAGATTGGTATACAGTGTTATTTTGTACGTTGTCGTGAGCTTATTTGTGATGTCGCGTCGCACTTTATTTACTTTATTCCATTTTTGATGGTTTTATTTTAGCTTTTTCTTGTTAATATACGGATTAACTATTCTCGAGTTATTTTGTTTTACGTATTTTATTTTATTTTTTTGTGTTAATTTGTTGCCTTGTCTTACAATATTAAGTTGTAATTTAGTGTAGTATTTGCGTGTTTTTTTAACATTTTTTTTACCTACTTTGAAAAACCCTGTGTACCTGACCTTAATATTGTGTGTTTACGTTATTTTATGTGCTTGTTTTGTTTTGTCATTTTGTGTAATTTTAATGAGCCGTTTTATTTTACGGCTCTGCGTTATAGTGTTGTCACCTGTTACGATCAAAATTAATTATTATCATCATCAAACTATACACGTCCCACTATTGGACACAGGCCTTCGCTCATAGATGAAACTGAACGGGCAGTATTCCCCATGCTGAATCGGTCTAAGAACATGAAAACATGTAAAAATTTACTAGCAAATGAAGGTAGCTTCGGTAATTTGGGAACCCTTGATTATCAAATTACCATTGAACGGCAAATAATGGTCCATTTGATCAAAGCCATACGTAATTCACATTGTTAACAAAACCGCAAAAACAAACGCTAACGTCATAAATTTCAAATATGGCAGACGTTCCAAATGTACAACAGTTGCTGTAAACTAATAAAACTTAACTAATGTGAGGTTGAAATGGTTTGTAGTTCTTTTCCCAGATGTTATGCGTTAGTCGACACTCTTGTTAAGACGGCATAAGGTGGTGTTTAGTCAAAACTATACGCAAATGTCGTTTGTAAGTTTGTGTTACGGTGACTTTAGGGCCACTAACTCTTCAAATATATGGCTTTACTTTGAATTAGGTTTTTCAAATCCTATGCTGTTGAATTAGACTTCAAAGCTGGTTTAGAACTAAAAAACTGCTGAATGATTACACGTGTATTTACAAGACCGGGATAAGTTTACACTCTGAATAGCTGTCATTTCATATACACTTTGACGTAAGTATATGAAAAAAATCTCACCTCTAATACTATTCTAATCGCGGCTAGTTAATAGTAGTGTACATAAAGTTCGCTTGAAGAAAACGGCAAATACTACACACTAAGGTATGTTGATATTTTAATCTGTAATTTTGTACAATAAAGTGCTTTCATACTTACATATATATTTATTAATTCGAGCGACAGAGATAATTAACAATACCCTCCTAAGACCCCGCGTCCTATATAAAGGACAAAATATGGTCAACGGAAAATAAGTTAAATTTTGAAGTGATAGAGTTGCATTTGTTTTGGTTTGATTGATTTGACATAAAATAAAATTCAGTAATCGGAACTGTTAGGTTCAAATTCGATTGTATTTTTATTTGTATGGTGGGTCTCAGGAGGATACTCACGTACAGGTTTTCTGTGTAACAAAACCGACTTTTGACAGCTAATCATGGCATCCTGCTCGCACGGGCTCTTCCGTTCCTAGTGCTACAGGGTATCTGTACACCACGGAGGTGTGCTAGATCCGAATTTAGCCGAAGCCGCAAGAGGAGCAAACCTACCAGAATTCAGGTGACCTAAACCGCCTGGGAAATACCCCAATATTATAAAGAGAGCTTTCATTTAACAATATATCCCTTACAATATGCATATTAACACTTTAAGGGGCTCCTAGCTCCCAATGAGCTTCGATCTATAAATTATCGATTACTCGTGTTTCTTTATGGCTTATCGTATTAAAAACAACGAAGTTTACCGGAATAGTATACCATATTTACTTTACAACTCACTGTTCGAGGTATATGCACACACCTGTCGACTGACCAAGTCAACCAAAACCATGCATCATGTGGGGCCTAAAGTATATAACAAACTTCCCGCAGAAGTGAAAAATGCGGGTAGTGTCTCCACATGCTTAAAAAAATTAAAATCGTGGCTTCTCACTCACTCATTTTGTAGCATTAAAGAATTTTATGACCTACCCAATAATTAATAATAACAATACCTATTACTTATGATTATAGTTAATGATTTCAGTAATTTGTAGAATTGAATTAACACATAATAATTAATACTGTATAATTGAACTATAACAATGACATGTAATATTGATAATATTATTAATAAATGACTATGACTATGACTATGGCATCAAACTTTGGCAATTTTAGGCCAAAAAACCAGTTTTTTGGGCGTGACTTTTGTGAGGATGTTAGAGATCTTGCGATGTTAGAGACGTCAATAAATAACAGTTACATGTATATTTCATATATATAAGTTCATAAACAACATACTAATATCGAAAATAGAACTTTTTTGCACCATGTTTGAAAAAATCATAAAAAATAAGTAGTCAGTTTTTTCAAAATTTGGCTCTCGCAAATATATATAAAGGATAGAAAAACCGATAGCCGTTTGTGGCATAAATATACCTATAGTTTTGACAGAGCAATATCTACTCAAAATTCGTCAAAAATCGTTGAATAGCGCGTGGATCCCCTTAAACCGGCGTACATATTAATTTTCTATTACAACTAGCACAAAGCCTAAGCTACCTTAAAATGTCTAAAAGGTACATTTTCATAAGCTAGACGATGTATATTTAAATATTACACGGTCTTAGTACAGCTGAGTCTCTTGTAAGTTTTAATAACAGGTAGATATAATATTAGGCTTAAAAGGTACGGTAAGGTAGGGTAAGGTAAAGCAGCTGATTCACCATGAATTAAGTATAAGACTGGAGTGAGCAATATACACATACAAACATGAATGAAAAATATATAAGCAAAGACCGTGGAAGGGTGATAAAATGACATTATATCCTGTCTTTCATCGCGTATAACACCATCGATGAACTGCCATTGGTGTCACCACGTATAACACGACTAATGATGAGATATCACAATCGTGCTAATGGATGAGTCTTCTGATACTTCTCAATTTAGTCAGGTTACCATAATTCAGTCCTTCTTGGTGATACCCTAATAAAATCAACGTCCCTCTGCTCGACTAATAAACAGGGACCGATACCGGTATTTTTAAAAAACTCTGAATTAGCCCAATATTTTGGTTTATTTTTTGCTCTTTACGTAGGGCTGAATCATGTTTTTAGGTAACAACGGCGTATTATTAGATAGTCCCATTAAAAACGAAATAATGAACCGGTAACCATAATAATACCGGTATTTTTCTGTGCAGAAAATACCGGTATCCGATCCCTGCTAATAAATACATAGGACTTTCTATATTTAGGCATTCCCACCAGCCAGGACGCTCACCGCGCGATCGCGACAATACAGACACATATAGTTCCTATTCGTCCCGGTACCGCCGCATATCGGGTAGAACCAGTCCGGCTCAAGTCGGGCCTGGCTAAGTTTCTTGCTGGACTCTTCTCAGCTAGGCTAGGTTTAGTGAACAAGCGACAAAACTTAGCTCAATTCCACTAAAACCTCAGATTTCCTCACTGGAGCGCAAACTCTTAGATTATTCCAGTGTTTAAACTACCCGCGTGGTCGTGTCGGAGGTTTCACCTGGATTTTCCCCAGGCCGCTTCAACTGCGCTATTGCGCCCGGCCTATAAAGCCACAGTAAGTTTAAAAAAATAAAGCATGGGACTACACTAAGGTGTAGAGCACTGAGACGTTTACCTTACCTCTTCTATCAGAACTATTTTACAAGTTTAGTACACACACTGACATATGCTCTTAATCCATTGAAAAGTCTACTGTAACGCTAACGTAATAGAGTTTCTATTATAAACATACGATTCTTAGAAATTGTATTTACCTGTACCTTTACTGATTACTAATGTATACTGCGAGACTAGAGATAAATAATTTAAAAAGTAAGTGCGGACTCAGGTGTGCGTAGGTACTTCGCAACGACGCGTTTTATGTATGTCTCGGCACAAGATTATTCAAGAAGTTTCTAATTTAAAACTTAATAATATGGAACCCTGACTCAAAGTTTAATCATTTATTTTGTTTGTAAATATTTTATACACATAGGAGATAATTATTATACACACACACACGCACAAACACGCACAAACACGCACATGAAATTTGTTATGTGTTGTTTTTCGGGGGCGAACAATCGATCTAGCCTCTTTCCCGGGAAAATGCCGATGGATCTTTGCCAAAACTTCTGTCGTCTGAATCAGGTAGAAACCATCTTCGAGCAAAAATATTTTATATATGTATGTGGCGTTATATCCTGTACCTCTAGCATAAGTTTTTTTCGAAACAAAACACAAACGAACGCGTTTGCGTTTAGTCTCAATTTGTGTAGCAAAAAATAGTTACAACCTAAGGCCACCAAAAAATCTGCTCGCGTAGCAATACAAATTAAGACTAAACACACACGCGTTCGTTTGTGTTTTGTTTCGAAAAAACTTATACTAGATCCTCTGGTGGTGAGTAATGTCGCCAGAGCTGTCGAGGATGCACTGTTTAGGAACCTACATGTGCATCCAGCTGTCGATACAACTAATTCTAAAATCCAAAGTGGGTAGTGCGTTTGCGTTTGTTCTAGCGTCACTGGCGTCCATAGGCTACGGTGTCTTCTCGCTATCAGGCATGACGTATGCTTTTTGACACCGTACGAATAGACCGTATAAAAGTTTGCTAAGTACGTATATGTACAATTTTATTTCGGCATAATATCCCTTTGTAAATATTGTCATTTCCTATTGTTATACATGTCGCTTTGTTCTGCTGTGTCATATATTCAAAATAGCTACTCTGTGTTTTTGTTATTTAGTAAGTTTGGAGTACCCAATTATTTATGTTCTACAACTCTCGCATTGTCATTGACTTTTCTATTGAATATGTATATTTATATTCTGTTTGAGTGTTTGGATGTCTGGCTGAAAATCAGCACTACATACGCTAGGCTGTCATCATGCTGAGCTTGCTTTTTTTATTTATTGCTCATCTATTAAAAGACTTAAAACTAATACAATTTTGCTGACACACGACTTACATATTTTGATTTTTAATTCTGGACTGTGTGCCTATGCAAATAAATGTTTTTCTTTCTATGTGATGTAGTTCCGAAAATAAATTCGATTCTTTTTCCGCTCCGCTTCAAGTACCGAACATGTGACATAAATATCCGATGACGAAATTTGATTTCACCGCCCGTCCACGCCAAAACCCAATACATCCGAGTTTTTAAAGCCATCAGATGGATCAAAATCCAATTTAAAGGACAGTAGATTCTGGAGTGCGCTGTCCGCTCCTGGGCAAGAGTTTCCGGATATTTCTAATACTTTCGGCAGCGTCTATTAGATTTGGATGTCTTTTTTTATGTATACATACTTACTGTCGATCGGGGAAGAATAGAGATGCATTCGTTCAAAGGTGAGTTGCAGCAAGCCGTATTCAATCGTAAGCCGTCGTTGAAATCTGATTGAGATAAAAAAAAACCGGCCATGTGCGTGTCGGACTTCGCACATTTAGGGCACGCAAAAGTTGGTTTTAATAGGAAAAATACAAAAAAAAACATTTTTTTACGGAAATTATATTATTATTTCCGTAAAAAATACGTAATAATAAACATTGTCACCCAATTTCAAGTTCATAGATATACGGGAAGGTTAAAAATTCTTCGGAAAAAAAATGTAACAGATGTCGGACGGACGGATCCTATTGAATATTCTTAGTCTGAACAAAATCAAAGTACAAAGAAACGGAACGCGCATAGTGACGTGGTAGACCGAGATTCGAACGCACTGTCTCAGTGGACTGTATCTCTTTAGATTTAAAGGTTGAACATCGGTTCAGTATTGGAAGCAATGGATAAAAATAGATCCCAGATAGCGCATAAATTCACATCAGGTTATTATTTCAGCGAGAAACGATGAATTATTTACGGTATGCGTACTGAACTACCAGTTTTCATTTAAGATGAGAATTAATGTATAAATCTGCATGTTTATTGTGTAAAATAGTTGTTTACTGGGATTATTGACGTTTACGCAGGCGTAGCTGAGACAAGGTTGTAACAGCGATGAAGATTTGTAGAAGTTTCAACTTTATGAATATCTCTTATGGTTTTAATTTTAAATTCACAGTCATCGTTATTGTACCTGTTTATTCTCAGGTTATAATATCCTTGAACTTAGATACTCCGTATCCCGTCTGTTAGAAAATTAACTATCATTTTCCCTATTGAACTATTTTCCGAAAACCCTTTAGTTCTTTTACAAAGGTACTCCCAGTTTATTGACAAAACCACAAAATATTAAATCCACTGTGTGAACGAATATCCGAAGAATATAACGAAGGTTTCGTCAGATGAGAACACAAACAAATCAGCAATAGGCCTCGTCCCACACAAAACAAATAAAACCCTCCTTTCCCTTACATAAAATTCCATTTAGATCATGCGAAAGAATTCAAATGATTAATGCATGGCTACCAAATTATTTTTCTTAAGTTTCTGTAGTTGTAACTTCCACGGACGCGATCAACTACTTGAAGAGCAGTCTAATAACCATATGATGTGAGATAAAAATCTTTTAACATTTTACTTCTGGGAACCAGCCTAGAGGGCGCTCTGCTCGTTAACGCGTAGCCGATACCATGCGTTTTCTCGTATCTATAGTAAATTGCTAAAGATATAAGCCGGATCTCCAGCTATAATGGTTTATTATCTTAATTACATAAATAATATATTTTCTCTGTTCATTCTCTATTCTTACTGCGATAAATACACGCGGCGCACGAGCATAACGTACGAGTTGCGCTAACGGATGGCGGGCTGGTGGGGGTGATGGGCGAAGCAAACGTGGGAATTATTTTAAGGTGCCTCGTCTTAATCATGTTATACCGTTATGAGACTACTAGCTTCTGCCCGCGACTTCGTCCGCGTAAACTTCTACTCCCTATTTCATCCCATCGAAGCATGATTTACGGGATAAAATGTATTTTATATTTTCATCCAAGCTATAAACGTGTTGTATAAAGAGTTTCATCATAATCCGTTGAGTTATTTTTGCGTAAGTAACAAATATCCAAACATCTAGACTTTCGCATTTATAATATTAGTAGTATAGTCGAGGCAAGTTCTAAATCGCGTTGCTGTTATATAAAATGTGAAATATTCACAGCACTTTACGGTTTCATGCGTTGTAAATATGAAGACTTGAAGCGCACCTGGGACTACGAGATATATCGCTTAAACAACAGCATACATTTAATCAGTAGCTTGACAGGTGCAGATACCAGCTGTTACCAATACCACTAATATCCTGTACTTAAGAGGCGTAAACGCCAGATAGTTTTTTTAGAAACGGTAATACTCTGAAATGAGCTAGCAAATAATTTTGGAAAGTAGTACGTTTTTTCTTATTGCTTAATACCTAATCTTAAGTTTTTTTGTTATGGAATGAGCTCCCTGCCGAGGTTTTCCTGAGGCACTACAGTATGAGGTTCTTCAAGAAAGGTGTATTAAATTTTTTAAAGGGTCGGCAACGCGCATGTGACATTTGGTCTGACGGATTTTAATAAAAACCGGCATCAGTCCACTAATTTCAGTACATAACTGATGCAAAGATGATAAAGTTAAGGTACTGTTTACAATATATTTCCTACGAAGCGTACGCTTTCAAAGTAAACTTTACTATGTTTTAAAGATAATAAAGTTGCTTGAGAGTAAATAATAAAGAAAAAACTGGCCATTTGCGAGTCGGACTCGCGCACGAAGGGTATTATCTACAAAAACGGCAAAAAGTCACGTTTTTTGTATGGGAGCCTCCTTAAATATTTATTGTATTCTGTTTTTTAGTATTTGTTGTTACAACGGCTACAGAAATCATCATCTGTGAAAATTTCTACTGGTTAACTATCACGGTTCATGAGATACAGCCTGGTGACAGACGGACAGACAGACGTACGGACGGACAGCGAAGTCTTAGTAATAGGTTCCCGTATTACCCTTTGAGTACGGAACCCGTGAGTAAAAAGGGGTGGTAAAGCACCTTTGACGTTCATTGGTGCGTGTAATATAGGCATATTACTGTTTGAAATGAAATTGAAGAATAAATAATTTCATTTCATTTCAAAGAATATGATGCAAACATTTTATGCCAGAATATAATTGTGTAAAATACAACACGCATACGTACATATTTGAGTAATTGTGTTCAATGTTTGTATTATTATAATAGAACATTTCGAACACCCATAACAATTAGGAAATAAAATACAACATTTTTATCAGATAATTAGAAACGACCGACGACCGGTTTGGCCTAGTGGGGAGTGCAGCTGCCTGTGAAGCTGACGGTCCTGGGTTCGAATCCCGGTCAGGGCAAATATTTGTGTGATGAGCATGAATATTTGTTTCTGAGTCTTGGATGTTTTCTATGTATTTAAGTATTTATATCTATTAAATATATCGTCGTCTAGTACCCATAACACAAGCCTTCTTGAGCTTACTGTGGGCCTAGTTCGATTTGTGTAAGATTGTCCTCTAATATTTATTTATTTTTATTTATTTATTTTAATTAGAAAAATAGATAAGAGGTTTTGTGTTCCTGGTGGTGGGTCAGGTCGCTATTCGTGACGGTAGACCAAATGTCAGATTAAATTGTGGTAACGGTAACTCAGTACGTTTTTTAATGTAACTTATCAGTTATGTTCATAAGTTACAACGAATACTCAAATAAAAAAGCCAAGTGCGAGTCAGACTGTAAATTTAGGGTTTCGAACGAACCGCAAAATTAAGTTGTTTTTAATACGAAAAAGAATGAAATTTCGACGAAAAAATACGATTTATCAGCATATTAGCATTGGTTGGCATTGAAGCAACTGTTTGCCCCCTATATCCAAACAGCGTATGTTAGTCTTCAATTTGTAGTGTTTCCCCATATCAAGTTGCGAGATTGGATCTCCGGCCGTGTGTTTACCAAGAAAACCAAAAACATGTTATGTATTTTGATGTGTGTTTATATTGCCCCATCGGTAACACACTAATCGAATTTTCACAAGGGATAGACAAGGCAAGATATAAATCGATTTTTCAGTAGGTATCACTCGTAGCCAATCGGCCAGAACTAATTGCTACTCTATTCCTTTATTCTATTTACCTATATACTATAGACCCGCAGGCGAATTACGTAACTTTATGTACTAACGGTAGATAGATTTTACTGTCAATTTTGGAGTATAAATTTATGAGTTGATAATTAAAATTTGACATTAAAATCTGCCTAACGGTAGTACATAAAGTTACGTGATTACCCCGCAGCAGGCGAATCACGTAACTATATGTACTAATGGTAGATAGATTTTACTGTCAATTTTGAAGTATAAATGTATGAGCTGACAGTTAAAATTTGACATTAAAATCTATCTAACGGTAGTACAAAAGTTACGTGATTACCCCGCAGGGGTCGACAACCTTTTAGCAGTCAAGGGCCACATATTAGCTACCAAAATTTTAGCGGGCCGCACGTGTTTATAATTTGTGACTATATCAGACAAAAGATACCACATCGTTGATGGTCAATAGGAAGGCTCGCGGGCAGCCTGTTGCTGACCTCTGCTACAGAGTATAGACGGAAAGAAATAGGTGGAACTATTTTAATTAGACTTCAGAAAAAACAACGGTCGCCGAACGGTAAGGCACGCGACTTTCAATCCGGAGGTCACAGGTTCGAACCCCGGGCTGAGATTTTCAAACAATATCATTTTATATTTAACAGTGTCGACATATCAGTTGACATTTAAGTCAATGCCCATTCAGAGATCTGACGAAAATAATGAAGTTACTACACAAAAATTACTGTGGACTGAAAAAGAAACAAAATAACCGAATAAAATATTGAAAAATGCCTTGGTAACGCTGTCAAAAAATCCTTAATATCATGGTAAAAATAACCTTTCATGCTACAGATTTCGTAATTATCAGCTTTTTGTGGTTTTAACAAAATAACCGGATAGATTCTTCATAACTGATCCAGTGTTCCAAAAAACAGTTAAAATGTATTAAATATTTACGAAATTACGCGTCGAGCTTCCGTGGAGAGCGAGATGGTTAACTGCAAACTCGCGCGTGTTAGAGGAGGTCGTTTGCAATGGAATGGCCTTGCCTTAACAGTGGATTTCGGTGAAGGAAAGTATAGTTTTCTTTCCTTAGAAACACAACCTGGAAACCGCTAGGAGGACAATGTTTTCTACTTCATACCTACCGCCTTCTTTATCTCTCAAATCTATTATTGTCAATCATCATCATTATCAGCGTATATACGTCCCACTGCTGGGCACAGGCCATCTCTTATAATGTGAGGGAAGGAGCAGTGGTAGGCAGTATCTATTTTCAATAGGTACTAGGTACCCTTCGCCTAACCAACATAATGTATTTTTCCGTCAGCTTCATTGGGTAACCTACAACATTAATTAAATCTGTCGTTATTTATTCTAACCTATAAATAACGATAGGTTATTAAACCCCGAGGTGTCAAATAACCGTGTCGCGTGATTTAAGACGTTATGTCCAGGATGTAGGGCACAGTTTTGATTGGCAGCGGGTCTTCATTAAGGCGCAAGGGGGAGCTTAATAGGAGCATATCCTGGGAATATTTCATGGGACCTTTATAATACTTATATGTAAGAAGAAAGATAGGTGAAACTATGATATGAATGTAACAGGTATATTATTTTTTTGTATACAGAATGTCCCACTACAATGGGAGATAAAGTGAAACTACATTTCATATTGAAGATAGACAGGTTTGGTTCAAAGACGAAGAGTGTATCTTGTGTAGTTTAGGAGTTGTGATAGCCATCTTCTGTCTCCAGCATCAGGTCAGCTCGGTGGTATTATAATATTGTATTGTCACCTAACTTACGGTAATTGAGGGAACGGTGGATCATGTGTACACAGTGAAACGCCGTGCCAAAGGTAAGAAAAACAGGTAAATTTTGTTATTTCTATTCTAAAATCTATATATTTGTGTCCCTAATGAATATTTTCAATAAATAACGGTTAATCTAGCTTTATTTTGAACGTGACCATATATATTTTTCTCGTAACATCGTCATAAATTTGAAATGGCACGGCTAGTGGATCAAATTGAAAGGGTACACAGTGGATAGTGATTTCCATAGTAGATTTCATAAGTACTTAGGTACCTTTTTATTGATTAATTACTATGCCATAAATGTTAAAATATCAGTTGAGTGCATTTATATGCACTATGATAATAAATAAAAAAACTACAATAACTAAACTCTAATAACTTTTGGTGCTATAATTACTAGGTACAATAAGTAAAAATAAGGAATTAAAATTTGTTTTTAATAAAAATAATATGATACCCGTTTCACTGTTACCATACCCCCATCTATTGTGTACTTTAACTATATTCAGTGTGTACACCAATAAGTACACAGTGAAACAAATCCCATTTATTGAAATAAGAGAATAACTTAAATGCTTAGAGACAGACAGTTCCTGAAGGCAATTAGTCTAACTTTTAAACTTTTAAAGTAAGAAGTGTCGTGGCTCTGAAGAAAGGTGATTATTCACTGTTCCCACAATGACCTTACATAGTAGGTATGCCATCAGCTCAGTCAGATGCCGGCAAGAGGCTGAGAAAAGGATTCCGAATTTTGAGGACAACTTACTTATATATTTACATACTTACATACGAATAGTGTAAGTTAAACAAAAGCTTGTAAATCATCATGTCTCATCAGATCAAATCAAATAACATAAATGTTTCCTGCAAGAGATCACTTTGAAGCGATAAGACAATCTGTTGCTACCATTAGGTACTTTGCCATGTTCGTGTACTATTTTTCCCTTTTATGGTGCAATAAAGGATATTTATTATTGGCGCTCGTGGCTCAGCGGCGCCCGCG
The DNA here is from genome assembly GCA_963556455.1 of Epiblema foenella. Taxonomy (NCBI): domain Eukaryota; kingdom Metazoa; phylum Arthropoda; class Insecta; order Lepidoptera; family Tortricidae; genus Epiblema; species Epiblema foenella. The sequence goes on from OY747100.1 coordinate 20,892,294, forward strand.
TACCGCGTGCGGTATGCGAGGTTAAGCAACGTCGGCCCAGGGCAGTTATTGGATGGGTGACCGCTTTGAGTGGTTATTAACTAAGCGCTCCCGTGCTTTGGAAGGCACGTTAAGCCGTTGATCCCGGCTGCTGTCTATGATAGCAGTCGTTAAGCTAAGTTAGAGGCCTTCAGGCGGCTCGAGAACTTCTAACAGTCAAGTTGCCCACTCACTTGACAAGCCTAATTCCAATAAGGTCTGGTTTCCCCTCGGGTTGGAAGGTCAGATGGCAGTCGCTTCCGTAAAAACTAGTGCCTACGCCAACTCTTGGGATTGGGTAGCGGACCCCGGGCATCCTTTAGGATGCAAGTGTACCGAGATAACGATAGGATGATGATGATGAAAGGATATTTATTATTATTATAAAATATTGAAAATTATAGACCCTAAAATCTGGACAAGTCTGTCAGAAGTCATGTTTTCAATCGCTCATAAAACCTTTTTTTTGTCCTGCCCTAATTCATATTTATCGTACAAAGGTAACCTCGAAATCCGTAATGAAATTTATGTAAATTTACCCCGAAACATTCGTTCAATTTACATAAATTGTTGCTTATCATATCACAATGCTAAATAAATACTACAGGCTTTGAAGTTCATCGAAAAACGCGATAATAGGTACATTTTTCACATACCTGTCTGAATAAATTTTCATGATAAAGGAGTTTCCTTTGAACTCACACACATATTAATTAAGATCCTAAATTAAATACAAACACAATTTTTTTAATCTTTCAAAATATTTTTTAAAACATGAAATATTGAAATTCATGTTTGCGTTAAAAATGAAATTTTGATAAAATACTGAATTTTATAGCGAGGTTTCATTAACGTTTTTTACGCAAAAAAATTAATTGATATTTATTTTTAATTGGATATCAACCGCCCGAGGCGTGTTTTTATGTATGTGTAAATTTTTTTTAAACGTCCGGTTTGCCGCTCATTCTTGTGGACACTAATAAAAATACAATTTATTCATCAATAAGCATATATGTAATAGATTTATTACATTAGCACTGACCCCCATACCAGGCGTTGCCTGTCCCATGGGGGAGATATATCCATACAACGGTTACCATAATTTATATTGACTACTATACTGGCAGCAATATGATTAGACTATAGAATTTTAACAATTATTATTGTTGGCATCCCCAGCACAGATAAGGAATGTAAACTGTTAGGTATTGTTCATTCATTCTTTCTGTCAATTTTACATTCATTCGTCCTAGAATGGTTCGTCTTCTTGATTAGGACACGGCATGTAATACTTAACCTAAGAGTGCATTTATTTAATGGATTAATACGAAGTCTCCAGTGAACAAGCCGGACTTTATTTTATCTCCACCTTCCACACAAGTAACCAGCGGCAACACCACTGCACCGCTGAACAATTATAAACTAATGGAATTTTAAGTATAGCACTTAATAACTGTCAACTTAGTTTTAAAAACAAACAGGTGACTTGCCTGAAACAATACTAATAACAATACAAATATTTGAAACTGTAACAAAAATAAAATCCTCTAAAATATGTGTGTAAATGAGTAAATACGTGTGTGTGTGTGTGTTATGCAGGGATCGTTACCGGTATTCAAATATCTGGCTCAATCCGCAACGTCTTATGTATATTTTTCAATTGTATTTAGAACGCCAATATTAGAAATAAAATACAAAAAAAAACACAATATAATCGAGATACCGAAATCAAATACCGGTTATTTTGTATTAAAAGAATACCGGCATTCACTCCCTGTATGTATGTATGTGTGAGAGTGAGTATGCAAGAATGTGTATCAATATTGTATCTATATAAGGTTTTCAGTTTCGTTAAAATATAATAAATCATCATATGTTTTGACAATAGGTTTTTTGCCTCAGCAACAGAATGTTGTTGAAATCTGTATTTTCTAACTAAACAGTTGTAGATCCCAAGATATAAAATACTACGAGGAAATGAGGTTTTAACGGCTGTGACTACAATTAATATTTTCTGAAAATACTTACACTAAATGATTTTACACTTCACGGTTCACGGTCAGATCACGGTATCGTAAACTGGGGTGATTTTAGGAAAAAACGGGGCCACTTTGATAGATTAAGAACACTAATATAATCGTCACTAAGTGTTTCTAATTTAATTCAGTTCAGTACATAGTTAGGAAATATACCAAGGTATGGCACCGACCCAGGATAACCAAATAAAAACTAGAAATACGGCTTAAAAACTTGTTTTTAAAAGTCGCCCCTGAATTCGAAAGTAACCCCGGTTTACGGTACAATTTCATTTACATTGGAAATACTAGCTAAGTTATCTATACGTAGCTATCTATCGACAGTATTGACACCCCCAATTTGCAGCGTCTTGCAATTGGCTGGAGTGAATGCCCTCAAATTGCGGTGTTATTAGGACATTCCGTGCGCGTTGCAATCTCTTACTATAGAAAACATTTCATCAAGGGTTTTCGGGACACCATGATTTAGTTATTTTTGGGATATTTCCTCGCCATGTATTTATTGAAACGTCGCAGTGGCTGACGCTAAATAAGATAAACGTTTATTGTCATAAACTATGTACATTAATAGGATCTCATATCGATGTCACTGTTTAAATACTTGATGCTTTTAATATTATGTCATATTAAAATAAGTGAATGAGAGGGGTCAACTATTGGGTATTAAAGTGTCTAACATTGGAACTGTGAGGATTAGAACGTTTAAGCTTGTATTGTCTGCGTGCTCCTTATGTCACTCAGTAACTGTTAAAATACGTTGTATCGTTCAAAGAAATAAACTCCAATTAATTAATTTACGACGTTTTACTTCAAGATATAATAGGGACGTTTACCTTATAACCACTAAAGAGTATCACGATCATGCGATCGTGGTTTAGTGGTACGGATGCACCTAATCTATTGACAACGTAAAAGTCATCCTTTTAAGTAAAGAAAAACTGGCCAGTTCAAAAGTGTGTGGTAAAATAGCTATACTGAATCACTATTAGCTGGTAAGATTGTAGCTGTACAGTTATTAAAAACTAGCTTTTCCCCCCGGCTTCGCCCGCGTAGTAAGCGTGCGAATTTTTAAACGCCTACAAAAATGAAGATTCTCAGTTGCACCTACGTATGTAGGTATGTACGGATATCATTTTCGTAATCGGTACCCCGAGAAACTACAAAAATGACACCCATATCAATTTTTAAGAAAAACAAAAGTCCACCATCTTGGATTTGAAAATGCGTTCATTTTCGTAATCGGCGACTCAAGGCACCTCGAAAACGACACCCATATCGATTTTTAAGAAAAGTAAAGATTTGCTCCCCGCATAAACTTGGAACCCCCTTTTCACCCCTTTAGAGGAGCAATTTTGAAAAACGCTGAAACATATTTTATTGTATTTAAACAGAGAGTATATGTACAAAGTTTTAAATCTCTCACTTCAAAAAAGATTTGCTCCCCGTACGAACTTAGAACCCCCTTTTCACGCCTTTAAGGGAGCAATTTCGAAAAACGTTGAAATACGTTTTGTTGTATTCAATCAAAGAGTCTATATTCAAAGTTTTAAATCTCTTGCTTCATCAAAGACTTTCTCCTTTACAAACTTGGAACCCCCTTTTCACCTCTTTACGGGAGCAACTTCAAAAAACGCTGGAATAAGTTTTGTTTTATTTAAACAGAGAGTCCATATACGAAGTTTTAAGTCTCTAAGTCTAAAACAGAAGTTTCTCTCTTACAAACCTTGCACCCCTATTTTACCCTCTTAGGGTTGGGATTTTGCAAAACGCTGAAAACATTTCTTTAAATTTAAGTTCGTAACCTTTTTACGAATTTTTAAGTAAAAAAAAATAATGCTCCCATACAGACTTTGCACCCTTATTTGATCCCCTTAGGGGTGGAATTTCCAAAAATCACATCTTATCCCTTGCATAAGTTATAAAAGTAAGCTCTGGACCAAATTTGAAGTTTCTAGTTCCAGTAGTTTCGGCTGTGCGTTGATGGTAGATCAGCAGGCGAATCACGTAACTTTATGTACTAACGGTAGATAGATTTTACTGTCAATTTTGAAGTATAAATGTATGAGCTGACAATTAGAATTTGACATTAAAATCTACCTAACGGTAGTACAAAAGTTACGTGATTACCCCGCAGGATTTCTTCTTTTATATATTTAATAAAGATGATAATGCTTTTAAATTCCGTTATTCTAATTCTGATTAATGTATATTTAGTTTTCACTAACTAATGGACTTATTCAATTTCGCGGTTAAATAAACTTACAATATAAACACTCTTTATGGCACAACCTCAATAACAGAATACTTACATATAATTACAATAAGTAGGGGCAAAAAAGGCGGTCTTATCGCTAAAGAGCGATCTCTTCCAGGACATACAGGTATGGATTTAAATAGATTTAATAAAAACGTGATAAATAAATAACGATAGCTTTAAAACAAATAATTTTCATGTAAAAATATTTTCATATAAAATTAATACAAAGTTTTAAGTAATTTCATGAAAGTTCTGTCTCTTTTGTTAGCTACTGAATTATTCAGTTTCAATAACTTTATCGGTGCTGAAATATTAATTTATAGATTCAGCATGTTTCTCGACAAAAAAACAATAAGACTGTTTTTTAGGGTTCCGTAACCGAAGGGTCCAAACGTAGCGCTATTGCTGTCACTCACGCATCTGTCTGTCGTCTCACGCAGGTTTTACAGTGTTGGCCGTTTGGCTGTAAAACTGTAGCTCCAAAGCTATAGTCTTCAAATATTCACAGTATAAGCATATTGTTGACCCAAATCCATATCAATTGTCTTAAAATATTATTAAATGTTAAAGGGGGGCTCCCATATAGTTAAATTAAATGGGGTCGCCAAAAAAGTTGATCTACAGCTAATTGGGGGCGCCAAATTGATCTACCTGGTCGAGTAGATACATACAGTCAGACGAATAACAGGTCTTTAATAAGGTTGGCAACACTGGACCGGAGGTCGCTCTGGGTTATGACATGAACAGAGCTCGGAATAGGTAGTGCCTATTTACCTAAACTTCGCGGGAGGACGTAACTAAGAGTGGTTACAACCACCAAAAATAATTATTTCTTTTTATTGAATGTGGGGTTTCCCGGGATTTACTGTATTATTCTAGAGGCTTAATACATTTCTCTTTACTTATAAATCTTGTTATATTGTAACAATCAGTCATTAAAAATATAATATGGATCAAATTGAATCAAAAGGATTCCGAAATTTGATACTTTTTAGTTGACTTAGACAGAATTATACTCCTTTTTTCCATGAGAGGGGACCTGTGTCCAGCATTAGGGCGTATATAGATTGGTGATGAGACAGACTATGATATCGTATAGAAAATTTTGTCATTTATTCCCACGTTTCGAGTCCTTTACAGCACTCGTGGTCACGGAATCTATTTTAAATTCATTATACGCGATATAATCGGTTGAAAAATAGTTTTATTTAATATATAAGTACATGTACACCATCGTATTAGAAAAATATTAGCATACATCTGTACGATATCTTCTATGCCATATCATAGTTCTGTCTCATCACCAATCTATATACGCCCTAATGCTGGACACAGGTCCCCTCTCATAGAAGAAAGAAGTATAATTCTGTCTAAGTCAACTAAAAAGTATCAAATTTCGGAATCCTTGATGTTATTTCAAGGTAATTAAACAAATAATATGCAGTATAACAAGATTTATAAGTAACGCGAAATGTATTAAGCCTCTAGGATAATACAGTAAATCCCGGGAAATCCCGCATTCATTAAAAAGAAATAATTATTTTTGGTGCTTGTAACCACTCTTAGTTACGTCCACTCGCGAAGTTTAGGTAAATAGGCACTACCTATTCCGAGCTCTGGACATGAATCTTCATGATGGTGGTTTTTGCTGTGTACCTAATGTGTAAGTTGAATACATACTGATAATTAACTCGGTTGTTTTACTTATGATACTATCATGACACATACGTACCATACTCGTATTTTTGTTTAAATTAAATTAGAAAACAAAGGAATTGGGAAGGCCGTGCAAAGCCCTCTAGATAGATGGCACCACTAGAGTTTGAGACCTCCTTGCATGCTATACAATAATGATTAACTCTCTGTCATCATCATCTTCCTAGTTTTCTCCCACTCAAGGATGACTGGGGTCCGCTATTTAATCTTAAGATGTGGCTTAGGTTTTTACGGAATCGGCTGCCACCTGACCTTGCGACTCGAGGGGAAACTAAACCTTATTGGAATTAGGCTTGTGCAGTAAGTGGGCAACTTGACTGTTAGAAGTTTTCAAGCCGCCCAATGGCCTCTAAATTGGCTTAGCGACTGCTATCATAGACGAGAGTGCTCAGTTATTAACCACTTACAGCGGTGATGATTAAATCTCTGTAATAAGTTTTAAACTTTGTATTTGAAGCCTACAGACTCTCGGACAATGTTTCAAAGCCATTTAATAAATACAAGTTTTTGTTTTGACAGGAGCGTATAGGTTATATTTTGATGCAAATACTTATAATGGCCCGTTTAACGCGATACAATTGATCCAAATTAAAAATACGGATGTCTGAATGTAACACAGTGATCTTAGTCACTTTTACGGCAACGCGAGGCGCCTGTAAAAGGAAAAAAAGACCTCATAGAAGGGTAAGTATATTTGGCTATACTGTTTGTTTCAATAAATAATATTATGTCATAAGGAGCAGACGGATCGCCTGATCGTAAGCAATTACCTTCGCCCATAAACACCTGCAGCACCAGAGGAGTCGCAAGTGCGTTGCTGGCCTTTCAGAAGGGAATACGCTCTTTTCTAAATGCTTAAAATATCTAATTATACTTACATTATAAACATTTAAAACTGATCTCCTTTTTACGACCAAAATAATAATATTCATTTTCTTAAATCCAGTGTTAATTGTCGATTATGATTCACCAACAGCGTTCGTCTGCAATATAAATTCTTGCAGAGATATCAATGCAGATTCAAAGTTCCAACTCTGATCTTGTCTAACATTAAAAAAAACGATTTAGGCCGGTAGGTCAATATCTCAAACCGTCCTCGACTGACGAAAAAAAAACAATAGCATTTTGTAGCGCTGCCATGATTACGTCGTCCGGGGCCTGTACACTACTGTCGTATTATATATACACTATATGAGTGAAAGGGACGGCACGATACGAAATTCGAATTTCGGAGTAGCCCCTGCTGCTGGGGCCGTGAGTACGTGCCTAGGACGCCGGACCGTACGGCCCCTAATCAATGATCGGGAACGTAGTCGACAGCCTTCCGCTATCTAACGCTGGATTCCTATGATGAGGAGCGTTGTCAGAATAACAACATACTAATTGCCATGTCGTGGTTGGCTTTTGGTATACGGCAATGTCAACGTGTCTTCAATACCTATGTCAAATATTATAGACCCGCAGATAACACCGTTATCGAACTCGAACACTCTAACAACCTTCTACATGACCCCTGATGACATATTAGTTATAGGTAGTCGGAGTTCAAGGCACGGGTTTGCTAATGTTGACAGCGGCGGACTAACATAATGGGATTTGTAGTTCTTTGTCGCTAGCCCCCTAAGCACTTTTTTACCTCCCTATTTTTTTCTCATATTTATATAATAATTGCACAATTTTTGAATGGGGTTCTATTTACTTTGCTTTCAAGTATATGCTTACCAATTTTCAAGCCTTTAAATCACCAATAGAAGGACTTCTCATACAAAGTTCAACCCCTCTTTTCACCTCCCCCTCATATCCAATCTGTATGATTTTTATAGTCTATAGCCTGGCCGAAGATCCAATAAACTTATTACTGAAGGTTGTACTACAATCTATTTGCTATTTTTCACGTGATTTCAATTCTAAAAACTGTTGAAATGTGTTCTGTTATCGATTCTAAGACCCCTATATCAATTTTTTGCTAATATCTTCAATATACAGATTTTCGACCCTCTACAAGGTTTATAATATGTATAGATTTAGGGAACGCAGTTGCGCGGCGCTGCTATTAGTAGAATTACTTGCACAAATACTGGCGCTAACAATTACTGACTTCTAAATAAAGCAAGTGAAAAGTCCGTAAGATCAGAACAACATGGTTATCATACTGTAACGAGGCGAGCTTGATTGGCTGAAGCCAAACGAACGCGAGCGTTCGTTGCTCTCGTGTAGTGAATACAGTTTATTAGTCGAATTGAGTACCGCAATGTCACATAACTACCACGTGCCTCCGAACTTTGTCCAGAAACGTATGGTGCTATCCCTTTCACTCTCGTGTTATACAGTATAAGAGTGAAAGGGATGGCACGACACGAAGTTCGAATTTCGCAGTAGCCCCTCAAATGTGGTGTAAAGACGCGTGTTACTTCAAATATTTTGTCTTGCTCGTTCGCTAGTGATAGCTCGATATGCTGTTATTATTATTAAGACTTTAACACATATTTGGTTTCAGGATTACTCTATGGCCCATTTCAGAGCCTTAAGTCTTATTTACGTACTGCAAGTAGGAGTCTTAAAAAAAGTATTTGATTTTAGAAAAAAACATGTTAAAATCCATCACTAAGTCGCTTTCTCTGTCCCTATATCCCTATGTATGCTTAAATCTTTAAAACTATGCAACGGATTATGATGCAGTTTTTTTAATAGATAGAGTAATTGAAGAGGAAGGTTTATATTTATAACTAGCGACCCGCCCCGGCTTCGCACGGGTGCAATGTTGATGCATGTATAAACTTTTCCCTTGAGTTACTCTATCTATTAAAAGAAACCGCATCAAAATCCGTTGCGTAGTTTTAAAGATTTAAGCATACATAGGGATATAGGGACATAGGGACAGAGAAAGCGACTTTGTTTTATACTATTTAGTGATAACATCCATTAAATAGTGCACCCGTACGAAGCGGGGGCGGGTCGCTAGTTACCTATATATATAAAAAAACTGTCACTTAAATTCGATTTGATAAAAAATGTGAAGTTACTTCTGAAAATCGTCTTTAAACAGTTCTATGTCTTTATTTTTTTAAATTAGGTGATCAAAATTAATTACACAATTACATCGAGATCATACTCAGAAAATTGCTGTTTTATATTATTCGTGTACCCAATGTGTTTTCCTCATTATAATCAACAGTTTTCTGATTTATTTATTTAGAATACGGCGTGAGCGAAGAAATGGCATATTGAACTACATATCACTAGTGAGAGATACAAGACCAAAATTTTGGTCTTGTCAGCGTCTTAAGGGGATGCCTGGATTCGATCAGCCACGTCCCCTGTGAAAGAGACAAGCTTATGTCTTTCGCGCACGATAAAACGGGATGCAACACTCTTCGGGATTGGCTTTTTTAGACAAATCTTCATAAATATCTAACTGTGTGCAGTTTAACTAAATTTCTTCTTGACAGAGTATAGTTTACGTAAAATACCATCATTTTAACTTAATTTTGTAGTTTCATAATGCGCTGTTTTAGTAGGCTTAGTAAAAAAAGGAAAATAATGACTCAACTTTGATTTTTTTTCTATGGAAAAAATTTTAAGCAATCATGTTTCGGCTATTGTCAGAAACACGGTTATATAGTCGGGAATCATATATCTGAAAATCAATCCTTAGTTTTTCCTCGTCTGGGCAGAACAGCGTTTCAAAGAACGCGATATTTCTTGTTGCACGGTCTTAAATCGAAGCGGAGATGAGCTGAGCGCAGGTGCGATTTGATTGGTCAATTCTGCACGTCTCCTTTCCGCTCCGCCTCAGTGGGAAGACAGCCTTAAACATTATAATTATTTTACAACAGAATAATTAACCTTATGTTTTTATTTGCAGGTAAATTTCTAACCAGATTCCATCTTGGTAAGCTATGAGAGAATTTTCAGATTTCGCTTTATTCTGTAAGTACCTCCAATAAACATGAAAATACCCGCTTTTTTAGGTAAATGCCTTTGAAATTAAATTCTTCGTCTATTGCTTAATACTCATGGAGTGAACCTGACTGTAATCTCGTAAGGCTCAAGCTATTTTTAGGACAATTGTAATGTCCTAAAAGTAGTCACATATAACATTCTTTATTTAATAGGTACCAAATAAGAGTTAAATGTAATTACACAAATTTGAAAAATTCTGCTGTTAGGCCTAAATTTTTTTGTCGTAGAATTAGTCCAGTGGGCCTTACGAAGTTAAGTTAACGCTCCTCTATCTCACATCTGCCGTAGAAGTATATAAAATAATAATAAATAATAAATAATCGTTTATTCACATAAATAACAAATGTTTACACAACTTACGCACTTCTGCCAAACCACAGTGCGCTTTGTTGGCAGAATAAATCGAAAATCTTACATTGTACAATGAGCACAATAGATTTTGATTTGGGCATTAAGGGTCGAGCATTGGGACATTTACCTTAATAACGCTGCTGGAGCACAATCGAAAATGTAAATCCACACAAGTCAATGCAAGTGCGTTCGGCAAAGTTTCGGACGATTTTAGGTGGGTTGAGATGGTGTTGGTTTTTATTTTATATTTCAGCTTAAAAATAAGTCACGTGCGTGATTCAAATACCAAAATAATAAGAATGAAATGCTTTATTGCATAGATTTTTTTAAATTTCCTAAACATCAAGATGAGTGTGTGACGAGTGTTTAAATTTAGGAAAGAAAAAAAATTGTCACGCGTTCATTTTTACGTAATGGTGTAAGAACGGACGAGCCTGTAACTTCGACTCTGTTACCCCTAGCAGAGAGTTTACTACAGGGAAATGTCCGATTTTACCCGCTGATTTACATGTAGAAGAATTGGTTAGAAAATACGTTAAACTTTAATTTCGGACACGATTTAAATTTTTTTGTACTTTTTTCGTCCGATCTTACACCATGCATCCAAAATTGAAGAAATTGTGGATCTCAAACTTTTCGCTGTTGGGGTTAATGAACTCGGGGTTCATTGAACTTACAAGGACGTGGTAGGCTGAAAGAAGGTGCTGACGTATTTAAGTAAAAATGAGTATAGGGAACAAGAATTAAATACAACTTTTTCAATCAGTCTGCGTTATTATTCGCCATAATAATAATTTGACAGGGGTTGAAAATAGACATACTTAACTAGAGGTCAATTATACTTTTGGTACAATTTGCCAGCTTTCGGGAGTTTTACTTGTATTGGTAGGTACAGAATATTATTTTAAGTGTGTGCTTAATTTTGTCTAGTACTAGCAACTTTTAGCTTGTCCGGCTTTATTGATAAGCAAGCAGGCATAATCAAAATATGTAAGTAGATATAGAGATCATTGACTGATAATCACTGTTGTTTGATGTGGCAGTAGAAATTACATTTTAGGGTTCCGTAGGCCCCACCTGGGTCGGACTGGCTCTACCCGATGTACAGCGGTACCGGTAAGAATAAGGACTATATGTGTCAGTGCTGTCGCGGTCGCACTGTGGACGTCTCCGCCGGCGGGAATACCTAAGTGTACGCGTCGTGTCTGAGTTGGACGCCGTAAGCGCAGCGTTCCATATTTCGATGGACGCTGTGATTACGTCGTCCGGGTCCGTGAGTGTGTGCCTAGGATGCCGGACCGTGCGACCCCTAATCAGTGATCGCCGAGTTACGACAGAGGGAGGGATGGGAACGTAGTCGATAGCGTTCCTAAGTGGGTCAGTTTATTTCTAAGTGACATTTTACTAAACTTGTCAATCATCGGTCCAAGGTTTCATAGCACGAATAACGCACGGTTGCGTACCCTACTGAGGTGGCTACGGAATGTCAGTTTTCTGTCGAGGGTCACTCCAAGATATTTGACTTCGTTAGCCCAAGGGATGGGCCGGTCAATCATCTGGATCGGAGCCACCCAGCCAGCCTTTCCGTGCTAACGCGGTCAGACGGGTGGAAGACTATCGCAGTGCTTTTTACCGGATTGACTTCGATAAGCCAAAGATTAAATCAACGACCAAGGTCAATGATTGCCTCCTGGAGGTATCGCCGGATAAAAGTGTACTTACAATGAATCATAAAGAGCGCGGTATCATTCGCGAACAACCCCAGTTGCACTTTAGGGTGCCTTGGAATGTCGTTTGTGAATAACGAATAAAGAGTGGGAGAGAGCACGGAGCCTTGCGGGACTCCGGCCCGGGTGGGGTGTGAGTCCGAGTACGTTCCCTCTAGTCTGTATCGAAAGCTTCGATCCCTGAGAAAATCTCGTATGGTGAGTACGAGTCTGTCAGGCATACCGAGATGATATAACTTGTGTATCAGCCCTTTATGCCAGACCTTGTCGAAGGCTTTCGAGAAAGATCGCACCGGCCCTGCAATAGAGAGAAACCGTCCATCACGTGCTCCGTGACGCGGTGCACCTGTTGGACGCACCAGTGCTCGGATCTAAAGCCGAACTGCTCGATGATGATGACGTTGTTCTCAGCCGTAAATCTGAGAATCCTGGTGAGAAGTATCCGCTCATATAGTTTTCCTACAGAGCTAAGTAAGCTAATCGGTCTATAAAAGGCAGGCGAACTCCGGGGTCCACCGGGCTTCGCTATCCCTATGACCGCTGCACCTTTCCACGTGGCTGGAAGGTGAGCATTGGTCAAAGCGGCATTGAAAATGCCGACCAAAATGAGGCGGGTTTCAGGGAGAAGTCTCAAGATACGATTGGATTCACCATCCGGACCCGGAGCGTTCCTAATAAGAAGACGCCTGACTAGGCCACTGACTTCCTTAACCGACATCGGTTAAATGGGTGAAGTTACGGGGAGACGCGATCTCCTATCCACCTCGGAATCGACCCATCAAAGCCCATAGGCTTCGTCGGTGTGTAGGAGACTAGGCGAACATTGGGACTCTAAGCTACTCGCAAGGCATTCGGCTTTCTCACTACCCTCGAAAGCAGGGGTAGGGTATTCCGGACGATCCAAGGGGGGTATGGTCCAACAGGCATCGGATTTGAGAGATCTCGCTAGTTTTCAGTAAGCCAGATGACTAGGCGTGATTTCACCTATCAGATCCCTGATCGAATCGATCGCTTGGTCGGTCTATTCAGTTGTAGTTAAACAGTCAGGGATGTCTCTAAGCAGGGGAGGATCTGTTTGTAAGAGACCTGATACTACCTTATTCCAGTCCACGAGTGTTCTGGTACGAGGTGTATTACTAGGATGAAGACCTAATCTCAAAATAACTGGCCTATGGTCCGAGTCAAGTTCGTGTATCACTTCTACAGAACGCAGAGTTAAACCCTACGTTCTTTAGGAGTGCTAACTATGTCGAGTACGTCAGGTCGGTGCTCTACGTTATGAGGGAAATGAGTTGGTTCTAAGGGAGCGAGGAGATCGAAAGGGAGGCTGTCGATCAAAAGGTGATGAAGCCGATTGACGTTGGGCAAAGCGATGTAACTTGATCAAAGAGTCAAATAGACCAAATAGTAGATTTAAACGCGATCGTTACCCGGTCAGTCATCCCGAAATGGAGTAATTAAACCATTCTTATTAATGAATTGCTATATATATGTACATATCTGAAAATTGACTATTTTTAATAACAATAAATAATATTGAATTTATATTACTTAAATGATATGAAATGATATTAAATAGCAGGTCAACATTTTCATACTTTTTTTGTAATTTTACCCGACCCAATAAAAACAATGACGTTTAAAGCATTTAATATTTTATCATTAAAAAAATTAAAATATGTCAAATTGAGTACTTATACAATATTTGTATGTCAGTCACATTTTGTGTCTCCTGGTAACCTGTAGGCAAGTATTTATAAAGTTTGAGAAACATTACACGTTTAAGTTCGGATGTTTTTCATCCGATCTTTTACTACTACGGGTAAGATCGGATCTCAGCCTACGGTGGCCGTATCGCAATGTTAATAATACAGATTTGTTACAAATTTAATAAAAATAATCTTCGCTAAGTAAATTAATAGAAAAATGCTTTAACTTTCCAGTTATTTTCAAAAAACCTTGGAAGGGTATTTTCGGACGAACCGCAAAAATCGTTTTTTTATCCGTTTTCATTAGAATGAGCACAACACTCGACTCGATGGTCAGAGCAACAAGAGAGGGCTGTAGGGGGGTGCGGGACAAAATGGCGCATCGCGTCAGCTTGCCAGCCTTAAAAAATTCCCACGCAATAGGCGTAAATTTCGATCATACGTTTTTGCCCGCTGTCCGATCTTAGTCGAACGCACCTTACATTTTCGGCCAAGGGCAGAAAAACCAATGTTTGAGTTATGACAGCAATAAAACTGCCGCAAAAGTAAACAATCGGGAACATAAAATTCTTACGATTTTATACCAAGATTGCGCGGTACATAAATAAAATGTACCTACGAAATACTTTTCTGTACGAGAAACGGGAACCAGCATACCGGAGAAATTGTTCGGCCATGTTTTAAAGAAACTGCTTTTATGTTAGGTTTCTAACGTGTATTTTAGTTCATAGCATTCTGTAGGGTTTCCACGAGCGGGAGTTTTGCATAACAACCTGTATTTATGTATGGCTTTCCTGTAAAGAAATTGTACCTAAGGTTTTATATTAACTAAATAATGTGTGTAACTAAACAACGCTACTTTATTGACGTAGCTTTTTAAAAATCTATAGAAAACAAAACTTATCTTACATTCGATTTTATGTGAGTTTTTAGTTTAGAGTACTTTTAGATACTATGTAGGTACTGGTGATTTCAAATATTAAAAGAAAATTAATTTTGATACTTATGTTGTTTTACGCACTATTGTGACATTAAGCAGTCGTCTCCCGGTGTCGATATCTCTGGCCACATAACAAAAAAAAATGCTATTGTTTATTTTTGCCGCAATCTTAATTCATAACTGTAACAGTGAAGAGTAGAATAGTGTCAATGATTGGAATTAAGATGCTAAACATTGGGACCTTGTAACATTATTATGTTTTTCTACTCCTGTACTTTTTTCGCTACTTACGCAATCATGAACTCTAATATAAATACATCCTTTATTTCTTCTGTAAAAAGTCTATCTAGTCTATTGCCTAAACACACTCCTTACCCTACTTTAATGAAAAATTAAAGCAGAGTTTGGTGCCACAGACTGCTACAAATACTATGTTTAGTAGTCATTCTTTGGTGCGTTCAAGTGAAACTTTTATGATTAAAATCAGTGGTGCCAACTTAACGCAACTTTGCTATAATTTTTATGTATTAATTAATGCATAATATACTATTTACTAATATAAATACATACATTTATCATCTTTTTTGTGTTGTTTAACAAGTTTTATCAATTTTCGGATATATTTATGAAAACGAAACAGTTAAGATTCGATGCGGATTTGAATTCAGTTTAGGTCGGATGCCAAGTCTATTTCCCACCAAACGCCTAATTGAAAACGAAAATATTCAAGCTGGTAAATGCTTATATTACTTCAATAAAACGTTTTTTTGTGTTCATGAAGAAAATGTGTAGGTACGTTGATTCTTCTAAAAAATCCACGAAATTATGTAGCATTACTGAAGAAATTGCGTAGGTAAGTTGCACAATTACTAAGGGAAAATATGGCGCATGAAAAGTCTGAAAAATAGGTAGTTACTTTTTAGGGTTCCGTAGCCAAAATGGCAAAAACGGAACCCTTATAGTTTCGTCATGTCCGTCTGTCCGTCTGTCCGTCTGTCCGTCTGTCCGTCTGTCACAGCCGATTTACTCGGAAACTATAAGTACTACAGTGATGAAATTTGATGGGAATATGTGTTGTATGAACCGCTACAAAATTATGACACTAAATAGTAAAAAAAAGAATTGGGGGTGGGGCCCCCCATACATGTAACTGAGGGATGAAAATTTTTTTTTCGATGTACATACCCGTGTGGGGTATCAATGGAAAGGTCTTTTAAAATGATATAAAGTTTTCTAAAAAACATTTTTCTTAAAGTGAACGGTTTTTGAGATATCAGCTCTCAAAGTCGTAAAAAGTATGTCCCCCCCCCTCTATTTTTATAACTACGGGGTATAAAATTCTAAAAAAAATAGAGGTGATGCATGCTAATTAACTCTTTCAACGATTTTTGGTTTGATCAAAGTATCTCTTATAGTTTTTGAGATAGGTTGATTTAACTGTAATTTTGGTTAAGTTATTTTTGCTGTTTTATAGATACTAGTACGGAACCCTTCGTGCGCGAGTCCAACTCGCCCTTGGCCGGTTTTATTTGAAATGAGTCGTAGAAAAAGTATTGTATGCAACGGAAGGGACCCACACCACTCGCCTTTTTATACCCTTCTTATACACCAGTTGCATAATATACTATTAAACAGACATTTTTCTTCACGATGAGTGCATTTGCGCCGCGCGGGTCGTGGGTGAGTTTTAACCATTTAGTAAAATATACTTGTAAAATGACCAACGGAAGTTTAAATTCAAGTATTGCCAAGTTTGTTGTATTGTGCGGTTTGCTACCTCATTATCATCAGTCTTAAAAGATAAACATACTTTGTAAATAAAGACTGTATGTGCATTAACACTTTACTGGAATATCAACTCTAGGGCCTTTGTCAAAAGTTTAAATTGCTTTAATAGAAATGTGACTTTACACGCATGACTTAATACACCCGGCGAGGCGGCGTTTACCTGAAGAATGGTACCAATGGAAGGCATCTGGACCGTCATTTTTTTATTAGTGCACTCGTAGTTTTTTCTTACGGACATAGAGTCGATAATCAATTGAACATTCAAGGCGGTTGTTACGACTTTTTGCAACGTGGTCATTAGTGTTTTATGTGGTTACCCCAACCAAAGTTTTGTTTTCCTTAGTGGATCGGTCAAAATTAAAAAAACAAAGACAATATATTATTGATTCGTGTTTCTGGCAGTTTTCAAAAAATTATTTAGGGACTACAGTCGTGTGAATTTGAAGCCCGAATCTAAATGCCATCCCGTACAACAGCTTATTCTCTACAAATTACATACAGCCAAGGATATCCAATATGGGGAGTCTCAATGTATTAGTAACGAAGATCATAGAGATAATACGAGAAACTGACAGGCTATTAATTGGGTAGAAAGATGAATATCTTGAGGTTAATTGCTAGTGAGTGGGATTACCAACGGTATAGATTTAGATACCGTAATATGATAGCGACTAATAGTTTTGTAATAACACTTAAGCACTCACATGTGCCGAAGTGTAAATGTGATCCAAAAATACTTCAATGTAAGCACAGGGCCGTGTTTCCATATGTATTAATTGATTCACGGCGATATCCTTAATATATCGCTTTATTTATAGTCTCATATATAGTTTTTGAAAAATAGAATTAGGGAAGTATGGGAGTACCCCTTACCATGTCGTGGACATGAAATTTGGATATGCCTAAATATCATTTGTATGTTTATTAATTGTCAACAGTCTCACAGAGTGACGGCAAGGTTAGGGCACACCCTAGGCCAGGGGTGGGCAAACTTTTTTCATGGCGGGCCAGTAAGCTTGAGAAATTTCGGAGGAGGGCCATAATTGCAGCAAAACTGCACTTTTGTATAAAACCGCTGCTCTGGTTTTTGGCTGAACCATCAAAATATAATCATCGCGGGCCATGTACTAATTAATTCGATGTACCGGCGGCGGGCCGGATAAAAAGCTTTCGCGGGCCGCAGTTGGCCCGCGGGCCGTACTTTGCCCACCACTGCCCTAGGCAGACCACCAGCTCGTTGTTGCGAAATCATTTATCAGTCACCGGGTTTAGCTCAAAACAGGGCAAAGCAAAGTATAGTGAAGATGAAGAGGCCTTTGTAACTGGTAAAACAATTATATCATTATACAAGCGAAATATCCTGTTTTACCAAATAATCGTATCTATAATTAACCACACAATAGCATCCGTAATAGAATTCGCAAAACGAGGATTAATAATGCGGGCCTATGATCAAAGCGTGGATTAAAAGCTAATATTGTTAAACGTAATAAAACGTATGTAATCAACTGGCTATATTAACTTCCGAGCAGAACGCGTTGGAGGCAGACTCGTTGCGGTACTGAATTATATTATGAAAATTTGCAGTAAAAGTTTGAAACAGTAGGTTGACTTACTGACTTGTCGATGCGGATGCGGTACGGTAACAGAAAGCTGCCAGCTGTCAATGCCGTGTGGTTGCCGGGTAAGAATTGCGCCACCCCATCTCTTCCCGTGGGTTTCGTAGGAGGCGAATAAGGGAAAATCGGAGGGTGGGCAGCAGCATCCTTCGATCATTACCACCATCAAACTGCGGTCGCCAACCCGCTTGCCAAGCGTGGCGACTATGGCAAATCCCCCCCAAGGGAAAAAACTTGGGGGAGGCCTATGTTCAGCAGTGGACGTCTTTCGGCTGAAATGATGATGATGATGTCAATGTCAAGTGATAGTCTAATCAGTACCGCTTATTACTGCCTACATTTAAGCCACATCCTGACTTGGCGGGGTGGGATCGATATTTGGTAGGTATCTCGTTTATTGACGTGAGCTTACTGATGTCGCAGTGATTTCCTCCCTTAACGGGATATTTTGAGTGTTACGTTTGCGCGGTAGTAATTAAATGTCAAGCGTGGAAGCGGGCTGCCTTATCGTCCGCTGCCGCGTATCCCGCGCCAGTCAGGAACACTAAGTTTAAGGCAAGGTCTATTCAGAGATCTGAAAACAATACTGAAGTTTGAGCTTCCAGTGTGTAGAAACAATAAAGAATTACATTAAAGTAAAAATACTATGGACTGAAAAAGAAACAAAGGAATGAAATAACCGAACGAAATATTGAAACATGCCTTGGTAACTTTGTCAAAAAATCTTAAATAATATCTTTAAAAAATTCCTAAATATCATCGTAACAATGAACTTTCGTGCTGAATATTTCGTAATTATCAACGACAGTGATGTTTTTTTCACAAAAAGGATAGCTTGTTTATTGTTTTAATGCATTAACCGGACAGATTTCTAATATGATTATGTGATCCAGTATTCCAAAAATCAATTAAAATGTTCTAAATATTTACGAAATTACGTGCAGAGTTTGATTAATTGCAAACTCACGCGTGTTAGAGGGGTCATTTGCTGGAATGGCCTTGCCTTAAATATAGGGGGCAGCAAAAAGCGGTAGGCACTGACCCAATTGACAGTTTTCTCATAACGTACCGCTTCCGCACTGACAAATCACGAAGTCGCTCTAAGTGCGTAAGTTGTACATTTTGCGTATTCGGCTATTTGCGTATTGCACGTTTCACGTAATGTGCATTTTGCGAGTAGTGTGCATTTTCCGATATGTACATTTTGCGAATCTACTTTTTGTTTGGTTACATTCCGCGTGTTTCACGATTTGCGTGGGGTACATTGTGCGAATTGTACATTTTGATATTGGTTACATTGTGCATTTTGTGTACGTTGCTCCGAAGGGCTTCGTGACTGGCGCGGGAAGCGGGACGATCTGAAAGTAGTATCGTCAGACTTTATACATTTATATTCTGTTGTTCTGTTTTTTTGTAAATGTTTTTCTTAGGAGCAAAATTTCTTATGTTGATGGGGATGTAAAAAAGTGGAACCAAATTTGGAGCCAGAACCTTACTGCGTCTGTATATATATATTTTAATAAATGTTAGCTGTTATTTCTGTAGAAATGAACATAAATTATTTGGCAATAACTTATTTATTCATATTAAATAACAAAAGATTTTTTAAGTTTAGGAGCCACATACGAAATATACTGGAAATATTACCCTGCGGTTTTTTCTTAGAATGGGATTAATAACAATCATTATTAGTCGTTAATTCTAGTTTACTGTTCGCAATATTACTGTGTAATAATTGTACTTTACTGTTGAGGGTTACGAGAAAAGTTGAAATACCTAGTGTTTTGACGGTGTTTTATCGCAGTTGTAGCTTTCTGTTATGATTACGATCCTAAGTCTTGTCAGAAATAAGATTATTTCGAGTCAAACAACCTTTTCTTAAAAAAATATAAGAAAACTGTTCATTCGTCATTTTATAGTTGAATAAAATTTTATTAGAAACAGTACCATTAAATAAATGGGAAATAATATTTATTTATTTATTTATTAATATCCTAGTAATATTACAAAATGAATGATAAAAGGCATCGCAAAACAAAATAGCAGTAATAAAAACACACAGTGGGAGAAAGACTTCAACATTGGAACTAATAAGGTTTGTTTTTACCTGTCAGTTACTCTGTTGCTAAATCTACTTAAGAACAAAACAGGCTCATTAGTGTATCGACGCAAAAGACCTCCTACGCATTTAGTATCTTTATAAAGGCGTCGATAGTTATGCCAATATAAAATAAATGTGACCTGTAATATTTTCGCTACGTACAGTTGAACTCGCAAGGGGCTTTAACACCTTTGTACCTTGTCGCTTTAACGTCATGTTTAAACTGTCATACTAATTTTCCAAAGGGTGAAAGCGACAACCTACCGAAGTATCCAGCTACTTATGACATCGTTTGTACTTACTTACAGTGGCTATTCCCGTATTTCTCCAAAAATTCTTTTGAAAACAATTATATACGTATTATTCGCAGAGAACCGGGAAAAAACCATTTTCCTTCAAGTCCAGCCGGTTTGTAGGTGACTTTATTTATTAAGCGATAAAGTTCATAAACAGAGGTTGTAATAGAATTAATTACTTATTATTTCCTGCCGACGTCCTTTTGTTTTTTGAATATACGTGTTTTATTTCTTGAAATGATTGTAACTTGAATAAGGTTTTTCAAGGGCGCTGTCTTGTGTTTGGCTGTAACAGCACCACCTCTATTCTCGACGGTCTCAATAGACGGAACTATGACAATAGGCTTGAAGTTCGCCGTGGGAAATTTGCTAGCGATCTGCAACTTAATCCTAACTTTTTTAGTTTATTGAAAAACAGTAATTATGATCCGTTTAATAGATTTTAATAAGTAGAGGGACATGGCTAACCTACAAGGGTTCCTTGTTTACTACGGAATCCTAAAAACATAAAAACGAATTGAGAACCTTCTCCCTTCGGTTAAAAATACACCACATCTATAGCTGTATATTAGTAGCCAAATAAAACGGCTTCCACATGATCAAATACAAAATACTCGGAAAAGTTCCAGAAAAACATGAAAACGAATTGAGAACCTTCTCCCTTCGGTTAAAAATACACCATATCTATAGATGTATATTAGTAGCCAAATAAAACGGCTTCCACATGATCAAATTCAAAATATTCGGAAAAGTTCCAGAAAAACATGAAAACGAATTGAGAACCTTCTCCCTTCGGTTAAAAATACACCACATCTATAGCTGTATATTAGTAGCCAAATAAAACGGCTTCCACATGATCAAATTCAAAATATTCGGAAAAGTTCCAGGAAAAGGTTTTATATTGCGAATTCGAGGAATACAAATTCAAAATCGTGATAGGATACCGTTATTCTTTAATTTTCATTACCGACAAGTAACGTAATTCTAAAAATAAAGAACGTACTTACAAGCTCTTTTGTGTTTTTCGCTCAAATAAAATTGATGAAGAATTTAAATCCATGGAATGACTTTCTTGTTGGAATACGAGATATCGAGATATTACCTATGTTTAACGGCTTTGTTTCTTTTTAATTAATTCCACAAAGTAATTAGCGTTTTATGAAAGTTGTTATTATGACTAATTTTCGTTCACAAAGCAAGACTTACCTACTTTTATTAACTTTTATACAAGTCCTGTTGGTTTTCAAGATTTTGTACATTAAACTTCTTTAATATCCACAGAACAGGTTAATCATATTGTGGAGACCATACTATATCATTAATTTCAATTTCAATTTCAATTTATTTTGCAACCATGTACATACAGTAAAGACATGCAACTTAATGCTAGGTAAAAGTACAAGTACATACAGGATCCTGTTAGGGCGCAGCAAATAGTAATCACGATTTAAGTTTAATTACAATTCGCAACATTGTTTAAAAAAAAGAATTTCATAAAATAATTTGATAGTACAATTTCGTAAAATAATTCGATAAAAATAAATTGGTAAAAATAATGTTATAAAATTAATTAGTCAAGTGACAATATTGCAACTAATAATTATTATTGTATATAATTTAATAATTCGTTGAATAATTGCACTACATATTATTTGACTAGAGATAAAGGTAGACCTGCGTAGTTAAATATGTAATGTATATGATTATAGAGGATTTAGATATTCACTAACAGCATAATATGCTTTCTCTATTAAATATGTTTTAAGCTTTTTTGTATATATTTTATAGTTTTCCTCATTTTTAATCTCGCGTGGCAAATTATTGTAAAGGCGTACAGAAGTTGGATAAGGTCCACTGCTATGTAGTTTTAATTTAGAAGAAATTTGTACTAAATTATTTTTAAAATGTGATTCGTAACGACGAGGCGTATCTCCGCTCGTGAAGTAAAATTCTGGGTGATTTCTTACGAACTTACATGACTCAAGTATATATATATCGACGAGAGGGTTAAAATTCGTAGATTTTGGAAATGAGGTTTGCAGCTATCAGTTTGCTTTATGTTTGTTATTATTTTCACAGACTTCTTTTGTAAAACAAATATTTCTTTTGCGTTTGTGCTATTTCCCCACAAAGTTACTCCGCAGCTAAGCCATGCATGTGCAAAAGCATAATATGCTACCATGGCCGTCCGGACATCTGCTGACTTTTTTAGTACCCTTAAAGCTTATGAATTGGCTTATTTTTGTTTTTATGTTCTGTACGTGACACTTCCAGTTAATGTTTGAATCTATAGTTATTCCAAGTAATGAAAATTGTTGTACATATTCTAGTTTAATATTATTAAAAGAACAATTTGCTAGATCTAATTCACTTTTTTGGCGAGGTCTAAATTGCATTAGTTTAGTTTTTGAAAAAATTATTTCTAAGTTATGGTCGTGCATACAACTTACTACATTAGACATAATATCGTTGAGTTTTCCATGAAGACTTGTATTATTCTTACATGAGAATAATAACGAACAATCGTCAACAAACATAATACAAGGCTCTTTAAATATTTTTGGAAGATCATTTATGTTATATAATAAATAAAGCGCACCCGAGTACGCTTCCCTGTGGAATATAATCTGTTACAGGTTGGACTTCCGACTTATTGATTATATATATGAAAAATATTACAAAATTATCTCCGGGGAGTCTGAAATCCAGCAGTAGCCGTCCTTCGGCTGATGATGATGATGATTGCAAAATCTTTGACCGAGTGAAACGAAGGTCTCTGAAAAAAAAAATTGTTCAACGGTTTGTTCTGATCACATTTCGCAAACGATTCTCGTGAAATTTTGTGAGCAGGTCCGGTAATTATATAGAATTTTTTAGTCGAGTCCGTTTTTGGAAATTTTCAAGAACAATTTATATTTCAAAGATTTTGTAAGTTTTTGCTCATTTGATATTAGTAAAACATCGTGAGTGTAATCCCAACAAGGTGTAGTTTCCTCTGGATTGGAAGGTTAGTGACTTTCATAAAACTAGTGCCTACACAAATCGTGGGATTAGGCGTCAAAGCGGGCCCAGGGCTCCTTAGGGCACAACTGCGAAACAGTAGAAGGAATATGAACTTTGATTTTTCTCTTATCAAGTTCCTTCACAACGCTCAAACTAGCCAGAAACATCTATCGGTTAGATACGAACCATCTTATTCAAAATGGATAGGCAAATCGGAGTTGACTGTATCATGTTAAAACCTCGTATGTATCTCAACTCAATTTAATAAAATCAACCTTACTTTGAGTACACTAGAGTTCAAATAACTGTGAATATATGGAAATATAAGTAAGAATATCAAATAAATGCGCAATTCTGGTGAATTGCGAAGTAGATTTACATATTTTGACATTTCGATAGCTTTCTGGAGCGAATGCATGCAATACTGTAGACTGTGTGGAGAGAGGAAAAATATGTGACGGTTTATATCAAAATGGACCTTATGACACATTCTAGTTTCGTAGATATCAGCGTTTTAGTAAAATACTTCAAAAATACATTTTTTTTTGTTTTTTGTAAGTATATTGATAAAGTACGTGTATTTGTAGCTTGGTTTCATTCGTATATGTTAAGTATTTATGTATTAAAATTTGTCGTAAACTTTAGTAAAAAAGGGCCCTTATGGCAGAGCGCAGATAATAATGATATAAAATAGTTTAATAAAGTTAAGTTAATAGTATAATAAGTATTCTAATTACTTTTAACCATTTATTGATATTATTTATTTGCAATTTCTGTTTACTGGGGCAGGTGTACACCTTATAAATATAAGTTTTTTTAATACAGCGCTCTACCCGATGGTAAGCGGTCACCGCAGCCTATAGACGCCCGCAACTCCAAAGGATTCACATACGCGTAGGCAATAATATTAACTACACTTACTCAATTTGAGTGTCAAGTTTTACTTTTACGAGTTAGGTACAAGGAGAGGCTAATACTATTTATGATTAGTAGTAAAAGTTAGGTACTTTCGTAATTTTTTGCGTGGCGATGCGATAAAGCGGTGCCGTGCCTTTCTTTGTCCGTCCGTCCGTTTGTCACAGCCGATTTACTTAGAGACTATAAGTACTGTAATTATGAAATTTGGTAGGAAGGTGTATTTTATGAACCGCTACATAATAGTGATGTGAAATTATGAAAAACTATTAAATTAGGGGGGGGGGGAGCACTCCATACATGTAACCGGCCAATGAAAAAAAAATTCAATACACATAGGCGTGTGGGGTATCGTTGGATAGGCTTCGTAAAAAGTATGTCACAACCGCTAGAGTTTCAAAACTATAAGTTTAAAATTCTGAAAAAAATTGAGGTGGTGACCATTAATAAATACTATCAACGATTTTTGGTTTGACCAAAATTCGCTGAAAAACTGTCCTGCCCAAACAAAAGATGCCTTGAATGAAGATACGCCCTTTTTTAATTCCATGTATTTCATAGTTGTGTTAAATGTGGACTAATAGGTGTCGGTCTTATCTTATCTTATCTTGTCTAGATGAGGGCCCTTGCGGATGCACTTCGACCCATTGGGATCTGGGAATAGGTGTCGGTACGGAACCCTTCACTGTGCGTGAACCGACACGCACTTGGCCGGTTTTAGTTAAAGAATAATTATATGCTTTATTCCACTATGTGAAATTTGTTTTTCGTATAACATAAAAAGTAAGCATAAGTAATTCAAAAAACTTGTAATGACAAGTTTCATTCAATATTAAGTTCTGATATAAGATTGCTATATAGATAATGTAAATATTATTATTTACTGGAGTTTTTCCATAAGGGACCTAATATGTTTTAGTCATCAAGGTTTACTTCTATAAATTTTTCAAATGTATAGAATTTTCATGTAACTTTAATCGGTTATAAAACAGAAACTAATTGTCATAGAAAAAAAATAAAACCTTTGTAACGATTGTCTAGACTTATTTTACATGTCAGTATAGTACATTAGACGAAAATTGTAAAATTTATTCGTGACGAAAGAAAAAATCTCAATTT
This sequence comes from Epiblema foenella, assembly GCA_963556455.1. Classification (NCBI taxonomy): domain Eukaryota; kingdom Metazoa; phylum Arthropoda; class Insecta; order Lepidoptera; family Tortricidae; genus Epiblema; species Epiblema foenella. Next base: position 20,917,852 of record OY747100.1, read on the forward strand.
CGTTATTAATAAAAAATATTTATTGCGTTATTTTTTTTGCTTTTATTTTCAATCTAAGGTGTAATTAAAAACGTTTCATAGTATATTTCATACTATGCTAAAAATCACAAAATATCAAATGATAATTTACAGATAATCATTTTTCTTAATTTTTTACTATCAAGCGCCTTGCTCTCTGTTCAAAGGCCATTTTTTTTAACGTGGCGGTGTAATTGAAAAGTCTTTGATTGTTTTACATAGAAGAAAACCTCAGGATTCATAATCAACCATCATCTATGTAACTTCCGCCGGGAACATACTTTAAATTAGTTTTAAACTTCTTTTAGTTATTTCTCGAAAGTGCATTTTTAGGTTAATAAATCATTAAAGTTAGGTAACCTAAAATGCACATTTTAAAGTAGGGCGCAAGTAGGGACATGGTATTTTTTATTTTTGGTAGCCTATGCATTTAAAATTATAGATCCGTGCCTAACTCCACACCTGCTATAAGGTCCCCTATGATATGGACTGTCACATATTGCATGTATGTATGTATGTATGTATGTATGTAAGCACTTTATTGCCATTCCGATTAAAGCCATGTTCATGGCCGCTTGTTGCCGACCGCCGGGCTACGGTACCTATTTGCCACCGTCGTAATATACCCAAAAACAAAATAGTAAACTAACCTAACCTAACCTAGCGTTTTCCTCGTTTTACCCTAAGGATTCCGTGGTCAGCTCTGATACCTATTCTCAAAATTCGGGGTAAAAATTTTTGACAAAAGCGCCTGCCATCTGACCTTCCAACCCCGAAACAAAAACACTGTTCTTCTTAAAAGGACTATTCTCATTTATGTGCACACTGTCACATCCGTGGATATCACTACCGTGTATGAAATTATAGCTATAATATGCTAGTTTAATGATGAAATCATAGTATTCTAAGTAATAATTAGTTTTAATTAATTAAAGTTAATTATATTTCAATAAGTATTGATTACACTTATTGAAATATAATAAACGGGCCACTCACATCTTGACTGGTCGTGCGAGACGTGCGGCCGTCGCGGCTAGTTTTCATGATTAATGGCCACGTATTGTTCTGAAATATGTCGAGCTATTCTCGACCTAAAAGACGAGAGTGACCCGTTTATTATATTTCAACAAATCTGAAAGTCACGGGAGTTTTATAATCAATACTTCATAATTATATTCTAATTAAACATGCATATTGAAGCTATAATATCACCCACTGATATCCACGGAAGTAGAAGTGTGCACAAAAATGAGAATGGCCCTAATCGACAACCTTTGTAGTACGGAAACCAGACCACAAATCACAGGGCACAAAATAAGTGGTTAAGAAAAGCCAGTCATATTTCTTTATTGCTTTAAATGTGCACGACATCTGAAAAGAAAAAAATGGCCGTTCTCGGGTGTAATTACGAACCTAGCTAATGAGCCGCCGCACGCGCGATGTAATCAAAATACAGCGATTACCGTAATTGCTATTAAGGCTACTTTCAATTAACAGCTATTTCTAACCCAGACTGATTGAGTGGTAAGATATAGTAAAGTCAAGTTGGCCGTGGTCTGTAATCTATACTATACTAATATAATAAGTGCTGAAGTATGTCTTTCTGTCTGTTACCTCTTCACGCTTAAACCGTTGAATGGAGTTAGATGACATTTGGCACAAAGGTAGTTTGAGATCCCGGGAAAGACATAGGATACTTTTTATCCTGGAAATCAAGGATGATTTCCAGGATTAGCGAGCGAGCAAGACAAAATTTGGGAGCACCACGGGCATCAGGCGGCTATTTTTTTATTTAATTGCTATTCTTTTATTTCATGCGTTCACAAAGTTATCGCTGTTCCATACAATTTTCCACCCCCTTTATCCTTAAAGGGGATCTTGCTCGCTCGCTAATGATAGCTCGATACGATAAATAGCACGGACCAACTTGCGAAACTAAAATAAAGATTCATATCGTCAATACGTACTTTATTTCAAAATATCAAACTTTCAGATTTTAGATAAATGAAATAACAACCTTTTTAGGGTTCCCTACCTCAAAAGGAAAAAAACGGAACCCTTATAGGATTACTTTTGTCCATCTGTCTGTCTGACAACACCCTTTATCTCGAGAACGCGTAGAGGTATCGAGTTAAAATTAAAACCTTAGACTCAGATCTACAGTCCCTTGAATATGTAAAAAACTAAACTTCTAAATTATCGCAAAAAAATATATATACTGTTGTTTATGCCGCAAAAAACGTGTATTTCGACACTCTCAAGGGAATCAAAATTTATAGGGTACTTCCCGTCGACCTAGAACTATGAAATTTGGCAAGTAATATCTTTATATACTACAAGTACAGGGAAAAATCTGAAAACTATACATTTGTAATGAAATCATACAAAATATCCTACTTAATATTATGCATACGAAAGTTAGAATGTTTGGATCTTTGGATTGGCATTGACGTGTCATTTTATACCAATGATATTAGGTGAACTTGAATTGCCAACATCTGTTTCGAAATGTCCATTTTCAAAATCATTGCAAATGAGCTGTAGTATAACTTCCTTCACGGAATAGGTAGAATTACTAAGTATAAGTTTGTAATTTAATCGCCTTTACATGTATTTTTGTTTTGTGAACTGGGTTCATGTGCTAAAGAATTACTACGTTATTCAGGCCCTAAAATCGCTCGCTATATACATATATATATCCTGAATTATTAGGGGTCAGGATGGGTACACGCTCTGTATTCGGAACCCTCGGTGCGCGAGTAAGACTCGCAATTGACCAGTCTTTTTTGTAGTGTTAAGGTTGTCCGTTGTTGGCTCCAGTTATTTCCTGTATAGGGCGCAAATCGGAACATGCTTACATATACCTTTATATGTGAGTATGTTACAAAATACAAATAGGTAACACTATTTTGCCTATACAGGAAATAACTGGAGCCAACAACGGACATAAACCCTAGACTACATCGATGCCAGCAGAATTGGGACAATGGGCCATAAAATATGATTTTGTCTGCGTTGTAACATTCGAGTCCATGGCATAACAGCTTTGTGCGAGATAGGCATTCATCCAAGTTGAAATTGGTTGTTTTCTTTTACTTGCTTTGCAAAATTAACTAAAAATCTGGGGTACTCTTTCTTTTAAACAGGGAGTCGTTTATAGTTTGGTATTGTTGTCGAAGTCAGCCGAGCGGAGGCACGCAATTTTCAATCTGGTGGTCATGAGTTTAAACCTCGACTCATACCAGAGGGTTTAAACAGCTTACTGACATTTGATATTTAAAAACTTTTATATGAAATAATACCGTGAGGAAACCGATACGAGTCCAGTTTTCCTTGTGGGTTGGAAGGTCAAATGGCAAGCTATTCTGCCTACGCCAAATTTGGAGAATAGGTGTCAAAGCAGACTCAGCTCTTTGTTCCGATTTTCCGAATCACGCTCACAGCGCGCTCACGATCGGACCGATTGACGCTCATAGCGCTTAAATAAGATGTCATGAAGTCATTGATGATGTCATTTATCGTCATGTCACGTCATATGTCGTTTATCACGCTATCACGCGACCATCATAGACCCCCTGGCCTTATTACGTAACTTCCTCTATCTTTGACAGCGCAATCAATGTAAAGCATAATTTATACACACCTTAATAAGCTTGTTACGATCCAGTCAACAAGTGTCCAAATTATGTTGTTCTGGCAAACAACCTCCAATTACTCGCGACCCCGATTTGGAACCAACCCAAGTTGTAGAGATAAAATTTTACAAGCAAAAAGTGTCGTTTGGAAATTTAAGAGTAAAATTTGGAACGTTACACTCTGCTATGCTTTAGTATAGGTAGATTTCGGGGATTTATCTATTAAAAATAAGCAGAACTGACTTTTGGATTTTACATTTGATTTTATGTGTTTTATATTTTATCATACGGACTAGGGACCTAAGGAGTAAGGTGCTTATCAGAAAAAAAAACGATTACCTATCTACCTATCTAGGCTATTTTCTGTGTGAATGAACATGTCGTGTAATATGTGTTGAAATAATAATACTAAGAGACTGAAATAATAATACTGAGACAAGAAGACTTTCATGTTTTAAATTGTTTTACCAAAGAAAAGGTAATAACGACAATTATATGAGTTATTTTTTAAGACTTAATTCGACTACCTTCTAATTTGTATTTTGTGTTTGACTACTTTTTAATTGGTTCTTTTGTTTGTGTTAGTATTTGTCATACATTTATATGGATAATTTTCGTAACACAAAAGAAATAATAATAAGTAGTAGCATTAAGTCCTTATCTATGTACCTACACTTTTTTTTTAAACGTCTCGTACAGTAAAATGAGATTATTAATCATTCATAAGTTTACCTTTGAAATCGGCAGTCGCCATTGTCAATTTTGAATTTCGAATTTCGTAGCACCGTAGGTTACGTTGCCATTAAATGCTGCAAATTAATAGGCAGTGTGAACGCGGCGTAAGAGCCAGGTACAAGTTTTGTTGGTAATTTCCTCTCGGGCGACAACTTGTAAAATACTTCAGAGAGCTGTATCCTGAATTTCTGTGAATTTTAGTTACGGTTCCATGGGTGGGTTGGGCAGCGGTAGCACGCATGTAGAACTTCAGCTGACAACATTTCCAATGAGATGTAACCAGCTGACATATTTCACAATAGCATATAAACAAAAAAATACAAGTATTTATTGCAACAGAACAAGGTATAGTTTTACATGGTCGACAAATTCTAATCAGCAAAATAGGCTTCTTCAGGTGCATACAGAAATAAATCAGAGACACCAGAGATGAAAATCCGCAACAGGCTTCGTCAAATGAATTTACATAAAGGACCGCTCCGGATCATAGATGGCTCAAAAGTTCCTATAATACTGGAGGCGTTGCCACGCTGAATGGCCAACAAAATCTGTTGAGCCAAGAACGATCCGGACCGAGGATCGCAGCCCCTCCCCCTCAGTCGCCGATCCAAATATCTTACAAAGTCCCTGGCCTCCACCGCCACTGGCACGAAGTATTACATCGGTTCCAAGGCAGAGTACTTCACATCAGAGTACTTCACATGTTTTGCCCGCGCCGCCGACTTTGCATCCGAACCCGCATATACTGCAGGCTGACATTGTTCACATGTGTTCACATTTTCGTGGGACTAAATTAGATGATGTATTATCCACCACTTCATAGCTGACTCATCATCATCACATGAACCCACAGTCAAACTGTGCAAACAAGTGGGACGTTGTATTTAATTTTAAGTCATGTTATTTGCTTTACAGAATAAGTAAATAAATAAATAATCATCCTCCTTAGCGTATTCCCGGTTGTGCCTTAACGAGTCTGGTGCCCGATTAGACACCTAATCGTAAGATTTGGAGTCGGAACTAGTTTAACGAAAGTAACTACCGTCTGACGCCCTAAAACCAGAGGGAAAACTAGACCTCCTTCACGGAAAAGACACTGTCAAACATCATATTTCATAACATATTTAGTCAGCCTGGCAGTATTGACCGCTTTAGCCTAGTAGGTAGTGACTCAGCCTTCGAACCTGGAGGTCCCGGGTTCGAATCCCGGTCAGGGCATTTATTTGTAAAATGAACACGAATATTTGTTCTCGAGTCTTGGATGTTTTCTCTGTATTTAAGTATCTATTTATCTATATCAGTATGTCTATGATCACTCAATATCCAAAGTACAAGCTTTTCTTAGTTTGGGACTAGGTTGATTTGAGTAAGATTGTCTACAAATATTTATTTATTTTTACGTCTTAGTAGTAATATCATGCGCGGACGCATGACAGTATTTCATTCGTATCGGCCATCGCCCCGCTTCCGCGCATCCCGCGTTAGTCAGAAAGCACTCACATAAATGCAAGAGGTGACTGGCAATTAACATTGACAACTGATAGATTTCTCATATCGTAACACTCGTGGTGAAATGTAGGGCGCAAATTTGTGTCGAGGCACGATTTAAAGAGTTACACGCCGATGAAATCGCCGGCAAAACCTTGGTGTGATATATTTATATGGAACACGGCATTAATTTAAATTTGAATGTCCGTCTTAGTGAACTAATAGAATTTGAGTATAATGGAATTCTCACCCGTATAATTCAGGCAAAGGCGATATCAGAATTCGCCAAACTTGCACAATGCCCTTTGTCTAATGCCCAGAGAATCAGAAGATTTCAACACATTTACCAACATTTGTGTTTGAATCTGATAATTATCAAAATCAAATTTGAACGACCCTACTGCTCCGGGAACATCCTTTAAATATGTGATTTTGAGCCAGACGCCTCGGGAAGAGGTTTGGCTCAACCCGAAGACGGATTATGGTGAAACTTGGTATACCTACAATACAACCTGTGTGGGCTGGACTCCTTTTTTCCGCACTTAGTCCGTGTAGGTCGGACCATTGTGCGACCTGTGTGGGCTGTGTGTAGGCGGGATTATTATATGTAGAATATTTTTAACCCAAAGATCATCCCGCACATTGATGAAATAGGGAGTGGAAGTTTACGGTGATGAAGTCGCACATAGTAGTTTTTAATAAATATAATTTTAATCGGACTACTCAGCGTGCAACTGCCAACTTCCCTGCTTTGGCAATAATGTACCATTACATAACATTATACCCAATAAAAGGGTTCGGGTACTTAGTTTTACCTACACCAACATAAACCCTAAAACCCTTTAAACCCAGTGACCATAAGGAAGCAAAATACTCATTAATTACAATGAAACTATTTACTTTGATCTCGATAAAACCCTTTAGAGCCCTTTAATTCAACCCCGCTCAAAATGCCGTCAAACGGTATTTAAGGTGGAAAATATACCGATGGACAGAAAACAAGGACGGGACCCGGGCGCTATAAGTATAAAGTTTTTTTGATAGTCTAATGAGTGTCTCACTGATTGGCATAAGTGCCCTATGATGTCCATGCGTCAATTGAGTGCTTCTTACTCCCAATTGCCTATACAAATGCATCCCCCCGCTTCTTCTAGGCTCCCGCCGGCGGGGACGTCCACCGCGCGATCGCGACAACAGTGATACATATAGTCCCTCTTCGTCCCGGCACCGCCGCACACCGGGTAGAGTCAGTCCGATCCAGGTCGGGCCTAGCTGAGTTTCTTGCTGGACTCTTCTCAGCTAGGCTAAGTTTAGTGAACCAGCGACAAAACTCCCAGTAGCTCGATTCCACTCACACCTCAGATTCGGTTCACCAATCTCACTGGAGCGCAAACTCTTAGAGTATTCCAAACCACACGCGTGGTCGTGCCGGAGGTTTTCCCCTGGATTTTCCCCAGACTACTCTCCAACCGCGCACTCCTACCGCTTTATTGGGCCCGGCCTATAAAGCCACAGTCAGGTTCAAAAAAAAAGCTTCTTCTAGGCGTGCCCCGTAGTATTACCTAGTACTAATCCCGACAAGGTCTAGTTTTCGTGTGTTGGAAGGTCAGAGGGCAGTTTCTTAAATTAGTGCCTAAGCACTTGTTTGTTACACTCGCGAATGTTTGCACTCATTCGTATACTTGAAAGTATTTGATTTGGCCAAGTTAGTTAGCTATATTACCGGTTAAATAATAAAATTTACAATCTAATAATATTTGTATAGACATTCTGCTAGCAAAAATATATTCAACCTTACCTTATTCCTTCGTTTCTCTTGTTTTCAATTGACATCGTAGCAACACCGTAGCGTCGTTTTTGATTGTGCATATTGAAGTGGAACGAAGTAACATCCTTATCAACGATGATGTCCTATGTGTGATGTGTTAGTTAGTCTTCTGGTTCCTGTTCTTCACTCAATTGCTCATAGGTAAACTGGAAGTGATTCCTTATAAGGATAAATTCGCCTTTGTATCGATAAAAGATAAGATAAACGTTTATTGTCATGAACTGTGTACATTTATAGGATGTCATCTCATATAACCGAATGTGTCTGTATTTTGTATCTATTTTTTGTGAACATTAAAGTATTTACATACATACTTACGTACCTATATGTGCTTATTTAGGCCGGGTTTTATAAAGATCCGTTAAACCAAATGTCAGTAACTCAGTACATTTTTTGACATAACAAACCGACATAAGATCTAACGGATCTTTATAAAACCGAGCCTTAAAATATCTTCCATATGAACTGCACCTCACGCGGCATGAGACCGACTTGAAAAGATGAATCTCTATTAAATTCTAGTCCAACAAAAAGCACTTTCAGAAATAGCCTGAATATCCATTTCCGCCTAATGATACAAATGTAGGCTAGGAAATGTATTGAGATAGAATAACCTCCTAGATCAGTGGATTAAAGTTCAGAGAACATCCTTAAATGGGTAAATATACACCCATTTAAACGTACTTGTACAACATTTCATTTTGTAACCCTAATTCTAGATTGGGTACCGATGTGGATGCCAGAGGGTTTAGAAAGACGTATTCTAAAGGATAGGGACTAACAACTTTCAGAGAACATTGTGTTTGCAAATAATACATACTTCGCGTGTATTACTTTCATTCGAAGGTTATGGGGAGTTTTGTTGTATTACTGTAATCATTTTAAACAAAGATTGTAATCTGCTGAGTATTAAACATGCTTTCTGTTGAGATGTACAGCACTAGCTGCGTGTCACCACACTAGTAATGTTGACTGGTTACTATGGTTACATTCTTTCTTATTTAATTGTGTCATAATGTTTGAATATATTATGTTTTGTGATAAATAACAGTTTGCTTATTCTTCTACCTAAAACCTCAACATGGTAGCAGATCGCGTGCAGTAAGTAAATAAAAATATATTGGGTTGCGATCCACGAAAAATAATATCGGCGAAAATTATTAGAAAGAAAGATGACAGCTGCGGGGTCTCTTCTGCCGATTTTGACTGAAAATTCAAATTTCAGTCATTGGAAAATTAGACTAAAATTACTGTTCGAAGAAAAGCAATTAAGCGATGTGTTGTTAAAAGAGATACCGACGAATAAAGAAGCTCTTGCATTATTTTTGAAAGATGACTCACGAGGAAAATCAATTTTGGTACAATGTCTGAGCGACAAATATATTGACATTGTAAAAAATGCGAATATGACCAAAAAAATGTTAACGTCATTAGAGGCCATATTTGAACGGAAAACAGTCTGTAACAAATTTTATTTAAAACGGAAGCTTATAACAATGCGCTATAACAATGAAAGCAACTTACAGCAATATTTCCTAAAATTTGAAGGAATTTTTAGCGAATTAGCGGCAATCAACGTAAAAGTCGATGTAGAAGACCAAATTTGCTGTCTCCTGTCTTCCCTTCCAAAGATATACGATCAAGTTATTACATCAATAGAGACTATGGCTTCCGCGAAACAGTTGAACCTAGAATTTGTTAAAGCAAGACTACTTGATACGGAGACAAAGTTGGGATACTATCACTGTATGCACTATTTAGTTTTGATGGGACTTGAAATATCATGATATCTAACATACAAAATTAAATCAAATTTAATATAGATAAGCTTCCTTTTCAGAAACAGCTTTGCTTCCTATTTAGGGCCGATTTTTCGATTCCCAGATAAAAGTATCTACAAATGTTTGTATTCGTTCCATTTTTAGGGTTCCGTACCAAAATGGTAAAAAAGGAACCCTTATGGTTTCACTTTGTCTGTCTGTCTGTCTGTATGTCTGTCTGTCTATCCGTCTATGTTGAATGGGGTGTTATATGAAAGGGCTTCGGTTGCACATTCTGAAACATTTTTTTTTAAATCTTTTTTTACGTTGAGTTATTTTTGTTTTATGAGGGAAAATGTAAAAAAATACCGTTCCCCCCGAAGTTTACCAAGGAAAAAATAAAATTATTACATAACATTGATATCAATGTGTATTTTACAGGAAAAATATAACTGTAGCTGTATCTAGTTTTTCTTTTTTTTATCGTCAAATAACATTTCTATAATAAGTTTGTAATTTAATCACCTTTGCGTGTATTTTTGTTTTATAAATTCCTACGAGATTATGTTGAAAGTACCTTATTTCAAATAAAGAAAAAAAAAATTAAAACAGTTTACGTGATAAAAAATTATCCTTGAAAAACCCACCATATATATTAAGTTATTCATTCGCTAATAAGTCGCCTATAGATGGTGCTGTACCCATAGCGTCCAATTTCCACACCATGTTGTTGAGATTTTCCTGATTTAATAGGGTTGGAACCTATACACATCTGTATACGGAACCCTCGGTGCGCGAGTCCGACTCGCACTTGACCGGTTTTTTTTAATTAGTTGCGATTCAACGGTTTATGCATGACCTGTTATCGTTTGTTTTTGCGGCTTCGAAGTTTTTCAGCTATTTTATGCGTCCGGTCATTTTTATCGATACGCTTTTCGGTAGACTTGTTTAAATATTGGTTGACAGTACGTGAAATTAAATTGGAAATACGCAGAAAAATGTGGCTTAAAGTTATTTAAGAGCGCCTTGTAATTAAATAATTTTTGATTACATTAAACTAGTTGTTACGTTGCTGGCTTCGTCAATCTCTGCATCCAAAGTTAAATTCAATCAGTTTTCTTCCTGAGCTCATAAATCGAAGAATCTAGCAACGTAGTTTGATGTACTTATTCAAAAAGCACAGTACACAGCGCCCCCTGTTTTAGATATCTATAGTTAAATTTAAATAATCACACTTATTTTCGAGTGGCGCTAGTGGACCCGTTATTAGTAAAGTTGAACGAGACGAGTCGCTTGGTAAAATGTTCAAATTTAGTGTTTGTTGTTTTTGTTGTGTTTGTTTTCTTTTGTGTATGATTTGATTCTTTCTCATTTGCCTACATCGTAATTGTAAATTTGTCATACAATTTATACAGGTAACTGTCGTGTCACAACAGAATCAATTAAAATATAGGCGAAATACAATGCCTCAAATATGTGCCAAATAATTGGTCCTCATCCTATTGTGCATTAAAATGTCGGGCATCGGGACGTTTACCTTACCGCACCATTTCCATTACATAATATTCAAAGGCTCTTAGAAAACAGGTTTCTAAATGGAAATGAAGCCAGCCCCAGGCTGACCTTCGTTACGGATTGTCAGCTTGTCCTTCACTCAGCTAATTGTTTCGTAAGCCTAAACTATTAGTTAATTTTGGTGCTTATTTCAATGTTTGACATTATATGATTGAGGAAAGTAAAATGGTGCAATGTGACATAACCCATTATAATTTACTATAGGCTTAAGTTGGTAATGCTACAGGGGGCGTATAAACAGTGATTATAGTCGCAATATGCTATTTGACCTACTTTTTATGATAATATTCGTACCAATTTTTAGAGACGATAAAATATATATATTGGACCAACTACAATTAGAGCACAAAAAGGAAAGAAATTAGGAATAAACTAAGCTCGCCGCTAGCGGACTCGTAAACAAAATGTGTAACGACATTGTACAAAATAATTTATTAGTACTTTTTATTATTTTGTTATCGTAATTATTAATTGATTTTAAATGTAAATTGTGGAATTATTGTTCCTTTTAATCGACTTCCAAAAAGGAGGAAGTTCTCTATTTCTTTGTTTGAAAGCATTTTTTTTTTTAATTTATTTAGGCAACAAACAGTCAAATACAAAAATGATATTTTTACATATTGTGGTAAAAGACCTTGGGTGGCTATATCTTAAGATTACATAAACATTTTAACTTAAAGTAGCTTATTGTAGGAGCGGTAAGAAGCGAAACAATTTGCAAAAGAGTGCATTATAGGCTATTTGCTACACAAGTGCATTTTTTTAAATATGGTTTAGAAGACTACATGGATACATACACATGGTTACTACATGGTTACTAATACAGACAGTTTCGAACTGTGAGGTTATAGTTTCGATTTTAAGTGACAAATAATTTGATTTTTAAAACTTTGACAATATCTAATTGAAAAAATATCAATATGAGACAAGTTTACATTACAATAATTGAGACAACGGTTAAAGTAAGAATTAGAGACATATTTTGTACGGGAGTACGGGATAGCAAATAATTTCTTATGACGTGCTGTGCGTTGAGGAATTTTGAATAATAGCCTACTAAGAAGCGACGGGGAGTCGATAAAGTTGTTAGTTATTTTATAAAGAAACATTAAATCAAACTCTATTCGACGGCTTCCTAATGGTAACAGACCATAGTGAGAAAGGCTGTTATTGTAGGAATTGCGACCAAACACATACGGTAGTCTAAAGCTTTCAGAAATTTCTTTTGTATTCGTTCTACCCTGTTGATATGACATTTAAAGAAAGGGCTCCACATAATACATGCAAAGTCCAAGATTGATCTGACTAAACTATAGTATAAAATCATGTATGTCATGACATTATGAAAAGGCTTACAAACCCTCAATAAAAAACCAAGCTGCCTGCAGGCTCTTTGAACAATACTATCAATATGATCGTTAAAAGTAAGTTTATTGTCAATTATCACCCCAAGGCCTCGGACTTTGTCAACCCTATTTATCACGTGGTTATTTAAGCTATATGTGTGTATTATTGGGTTTCTGTTACGTGTAAACGTGATGATATTACACTTATCAGGGTTTAGAAATAGTTGATTCCTATCACAGTATGCAGCTATACGGTTAACATGCTTCGAGATTGGTCCCGTTGTTCTCAAAGTTCACTTCTGATGATGGGAACCATGAGGATTGAGGGAACTCCTCAAAAATTCAAGGGAAAAATATAGCGATTTTAGTATTTTCGGTAACAAATTAAGCATTTGCATTCAGAAAGTAGAATTTGGTGTACAGGAATTGATGAATGGTCATCCGAAACTCCTAGTGTTTCACGGTTAGCGCTAATTGATGTTTTGAGTAAGATACTGAAGCTAGTATGAGGAAGCCAATTTAATTGGTCCTGATGCAATGTTATTATCAACCTGATCTGGTAATTGAAGCCGGAAAGTAGACAACGGAACTCCGTAATAAAACGGTGTAGCTTAGCCGTGTTTGAGCTTATTGGAATTGTCATAAGATGCACTCTGGGAATGACTCACTAAAAAGTGTGACTGAAATAAAAAAAATATATAAAAAATTTAAACCGACTACAAAGAAATGGTTATTCGGTGTTTTATGCTCTCTAATTGGCTTGACGAAGTATTAAATTGAAGTGGTTTTTTTAAGTGAAAGAGATTATTCTAATATAATTAATTTTGGTATCAATAACCCTGTGTAATTGATATTATTAGTAGGCCATTATTATATTATTAGCATGTCGTTCAACACTGAATACTGTGACTCATCATATAATGTTAACATCTCATGTACTTATTCTAGCAAATATGCATTGCTTTACTTATGCACATTGAGTATAGACTGGAAAATCCAACTTGAATATGTGGTTTCGTATCTTTTATCTTTACATATGTACTTTATACCTTATGTACCTATTGTTACAATTTAACAAAAATAAACCGTATCATGAAACTGCTTTCATATCACGTAACTAACTGAAAACTCGGACTAAAACTGTTATTGCCGTGAGCCCAGGTAGAAAACAGTTTGAAGCCTTTAAAATGTAACTTGAATTTTGATATTTCCAGGCTATTTGATATAATTTCTTCAGTTTCGAATATCTAATGGACAAGAAATATCATTATTTACCTAAGTATGTAAATAGTAGTACATTACTTACCTTTAATCGTATAATATAATATATACAATATTTGAGGAAAATATTACACTAATCGACCTAGTTCCAAATTAAGCAAAGCTTGGTACCTGTAGTACTACAGGTACCAGGCGACGATATACATACTTATATAGATATATACTTAAATACATAGAAAATATCCAAGACTCAGGAATAAATATTTGTGTTCATCACACAAATAAATGCCCTGACTGGGATTCTAACCCGGGACCTCCAACTTCGTAGGCAGGGTCACTACCGCTAAAGCGGTCGTCAAATGTTATACACGTATGTGTGTGTTTGTGTCTTTGTAATGTTATTTGCTACTTAAGAATAATAATCATTTATTTCAGACACCTGTGGCCCATATTACAAGTACCTTAAAGACTAAACTACTTAAATAATAAAACTAAAGTAATTTTATAAAACTAAATAATTTCACGTAGAGACGACGACACGAGGCAATTAATAGTGTGACTTTGCAAGTTTTCACCCACCAGCAATAATTTTTGTATCTAGTACAATGTATGTAATAGGAGATTGAAAAAGAGAAAACTTGCCAAGTCGAGTCACACTATTAATTAGCAAATGACAAAAATCATTTAAAGCAGTTGAAAAATGTTATACATGACAAGATCTATCATCTAAGAAGCTTTGAAAGAACTTTGTTTCAGTTAAATCTCACTTCTTTTATTTGCGAAACCGTTTACGAACTTGGCATTTTACAACATTTATGCTTTTGGTGGGATAAATGATAAATATTTTTGCTGACTGGTATTCCAACCCAGGGTCGTCAGCTTCGTAGGCAAGGTCACCAACCACGATAATATAGCATACACCGGTTGTCGATATTGTGGTCACGATTAATCTTCTACATGTCGAAATTGTATGAGCTCAGGGGATATTCCATCAGCGAGTTCATTTATTTTAACGGATGTACGAATACTCAGATGATATTGCAATAAATTTTCAGCGTTTTATTGATTGCTTTGATTATGCAAATATATATATCTATGTAGAAATGTGTGTGTATACTAATGATATAGTGTGTGTGTAATGTGTGTGTATACTTGTTATTAAGGAGATCGGTGAGGTATATACATATTATATAATGATAAAAAAAACATCGAGAACACTAACGTATTTAAAAATAAATTTTAAAAATTGCTAATTGGCAAAGCATTTTATAGTTTAAGAGAATTGTATGACATTAAAATAATAACATATTAACCCTAACTGTAAATGTCAATAATAATAATCGAATGTAATAATAAATTTCACATCTAATATTACAAATAAATGAGTATGAGTATATAGGATAAGTATTTTTTTTTAGTTTGCCACCATCTCTGCATTAGTGTACAATAAAGAGTATTTGTATTGGATTGTAATTTGGTACTTTTCTGTACAATACCTCATATACTTAATATTTAGTTATTTAATAATCTTTTATCTACACCCATACAGTAAATCCTCTTTAATGTGCTCAAAAAGTGTACGTAAGGACCAGCTTTACAATATCGCGCCGGCCCAGGGCGGAGATGGCCATAATAACATCGACAACGGTATCGTTATGGCCATCTCCGCCCATAACGATACAGGCTCGTGCTCAAAAGACTTCAACGGGCTCACGCTCGACCTCACTACACTTGCAACGCAATGGTTCCTGAACACATGAAAGAGGATTTAATATACGGATGTAGATAAAGTAGTGTATGCAACTGTAGGTACATAATTAGGCCTTAAAACACTCGTATGATCCTATTATAAAACTCGCTGACGCTCGTTTCATAAAACCACAGTCGTGTTTTAAGTCCTCTCATTATGTATCAGTTGCATAAACTACTATTGCATACCATTATATGATAATGTCGATTGTATTGTAATGACGTAGTTATACCTACGAAAAAATGATACCTCACGTAGTTTAAATGACCTGCCTTCGTTTCATGATCGAGAAATAGGTAAAAACACGAATAATAGTCATGAATAACCATAGCGAGCTAAATCACGAAATAACCCAACTCAACCCGTGTCAGAAAACAGCTATGGCTCACTGCGCGCTCTCGTGAAGTGTGGAAATTTTGGGACAGCCGATACGGCCGAATATCTGGTCAATATTATAAAAAAGGTTTTTCGCATAAAATAGCTGAAAAACATAAAAGTTAATCTTTATTTACGACTGTATTCCCAATCGTGTTAGGCGAAGTACAGTTTTTATATGACGACATTCCTTGCCCGATGATAAGCAGATACTTAGCCTTTACGTAGCCTGTGGACGACTGAGACTCCGGAAGAACCACATCCGACTCTTTTTGACTTGAGGATTCGTTGTGTAGGTTTCTCACTCTCAAGACGGCGCATCCCCGAAAAAAACATTTTCAGTTGTTGAAAAATCTACCCTTCTCTGTCTAATTCGCACATGACAGTGCGAACGGTTGAAATAAAATTGGCAGCATCAGCATCCTAGCGTTATCCCAGGATAGTTGCATCCTGAAGGTTGCCCGGGGTCCGCTACCTACTCCCAATATTGGCGTAGGTTACAAACATGGAACATTTTTGTTCCGTAATATTCGACAATTTTTTTTTTCGAATAAGCGCGGTTCGTCGTCATTTTAACTTAATTTTAAGTAATAAAAGCATATGGATGATAATTTGTGGGCGATAGGCTAGCAACCTATCACTTCAATATCACATTTCTCCATCTTTAAACCTACAATAGCCAAATGTGGCACTGGAATTAAATTTCATGTGCTCAACCTACGCCTTTTGGGAATACAGAAGTATTTATGTATGTATGTATGTACCTCCAGGCTGAAAGTCGCGGGGTGCCAAGCATTTATTCATTTAATTGAATTCATTTAATTCTTAATATAGCACAAAAGAAAACTATACAGTACAAGAGGCGCATTTGATGCCATAAAACGCGCTCTGGCATTAATAGGAAGGTGTCCTTTTAAAAGAGTATATTAAGGCATCATGCTACTTTTAAAACTCATTTATGCCTCGTTTCCATCTAAGGATCATTAAATATTACAATACGTAGGAGTACAATTCCTTTTATTATTAAAAGCCACTAAACTTCTTTACCGAAAGTACCAAAACCGCTTTTTTATAGACACAGCTTAATATGAAAGCCATCTAAATACAAGCGTGCCTAAAATAAATCTTCATTGCTAAAAGCCACGCAAAGTATTAAAAACGCACAAATGAAGCGGCAGCTTAATGCCTAAGCCATTATTTTGGGCCCATTCGAGCAGCCGGCGTGGCGGAAACAAAATGCGATTTAAGCCGTTAAAGGCGTACCACACTTGAATCACGCGAGTGTGGCGGGGCGTTCCGAGATGGCTCTAAGCCGATTCGGTACATTCAAAGGCTTTACAAAATTTTAAATGTTATGATCTCAAATTACTAGTCTTTCGCTTCGAGATGGCCGTCGCAAAATGACGTCACAGGTATATAATTAAGTACTGACGACGGCGTGGTGCGGGGAATTTCGGTCCTGGTAACTGGTTAAAGTGAACGGCTAGTGTGACAAAAGTATTGATAAACTCAAAATGATGTAAAAAATAAGACGCTTTTAGTAAAGTTTTAGATAATAATGGATCTATTTTTGACTTTTATTGTTTAGTATCAGAAATTGCGGAAACAAACAATTTTTAGCTTAAATTTGTCAATTTGGAGTCATGTTTGGAACAACACTTTCTTAATGACAAATCCAAATAACACATGTAAAATCTATGACACCAAGCCTCAATAGGCGTAGGTATATTAAATGTAACGAAGAGATAATGTCAAGATAATATGTTAATTCATACAGAAAGTAGCCTAAATAGATGAGCATTTTTAACTGATAAGGATCCTTAGCGTATCACTTACGTAATCCACCTTATAGTCAGCCCAGAAAATAGTCTAGCGCTTTGGACTTTCATACACAAATAATAGAGTCGAAAAGCTTGCCTAACGGTAGATAATTACATTATTAAAGAAGATAGAGACTCTCACGTTTAACAAAATGCCGTAACCCACCGCGTTTTATTATTCAGGCGTCGAAACGCGACATATCCTAATGGAAAAAAGCCCTTTTTTAACATAAAAAGTCATCCCCTTAATGATTCGTACTTGTGTGAATATGAATACGTCTTTTGAAAGTGGAAAATGTACTACCAATTTGACACAATACGTACTTTGCTTCCATTTTTATTGTAATGTGGACTTAGGAACGTTATGTATAAAGTTTGTTTTTAATGTATGTACTACATAATGATACGAATATGCTAAAGAGAGAATTGTTCGTTATAATGTAAACTTAAGCCCGCTTTACGATATTTAGCACCCTAACTGGGGGAGCTTTAACCTCGACCAGCTTTTAGTAATAATACCGTTTTAATATTTAGACCCGGTTTTGCCGCAATCTTGTTTGTATCCAATTCCGGTATCCGGACCGACTTCTATGCAGCGGGGAGACGCCGCCAGCATCTTGGGATCATTTCCGCCAATGATACCTTGGGGACGATGTTTAGGTCTTTATATATATTTTTAATTTTCATTGAGTAATAATTGACCGAGTGAAACGAAGGTGTCTGCTTCAGCTTCGGCAAAACTGCTCTTGTATGTTATGGATTTCCGTTTGTTCCCCTCCACAGGTAGCAATTCTCAACCGATTCTCGTGAAATAATGTGAAGGTTCGGCAATTATATAGATTTGTTTTGTCGAGTCAGTATTTGGAAATTAAAAAAAAAACGATTATTTCGTATGATTCTGAAGCGGAATTTAGTTTTTTCTCCTCTACAGGTCACATTTCATAGCCGATTCTCATGAAATTTTGTAATTAGGTTTTACAATTTATTTGGCGAGTCAGTTTTTGAACATGTTAAAAAAAACACTCGCGTGCTCGGATTCTGATTCGTTTACATCACGATAAAAAATACAATGTAAATTTGAATGAATGTCAAATTACAGGAATTTCTATTATGATTGTCAAGACGAAATAATACATACAGCTCACAGAGCTACTAGTTTTAGTTATATTTCGTCTTAATTAGATATTCTTCGCCTAAGCAGCTCGAACAAGCCTATTTTGCTGCGAGAAATCAGTGAGCAAAATGAGTTTTTTCTCACTCCGTGAGACAAAGTAATTTTTAATTTTATACGGCACGAACTGCCATTTGACATTTTGGGGTCTATTACAAATTCGAAATATTTGGACTTCATTCGCTCTGTCCCTTTCAGTTCTTCATAGTTCGACTGATGTCGTAATTGTAATTGTATTTGTATGTCGAAGTGATCTTCGACATTCAGTTTTTTATAGTAGACCCCCAAAACGCGCCCCCGAGGCGGTCGAAAGCTCATAAATTATCCTAAAAGTTAAAATTGTCATAAAGTTGTTGGCAATGGTTCTTTTAAATAAAATAGTATTTTAATAATAAATATTTTGAAGCAAAACATTGTTGAAGAAAACACAGAAAGTTTATCACGTCAGTGAATAATTATACTTTTTTTTTATTAAAACTTATACCACGAGTTTGTTACAGAACGCCCCTTTAAAAACATGCGGGATTAAATTGTTTTCAATTGTTATTTTCTCATGTCTTGCACTACAGATATTAATTAGTGTTTAAAATAACGCCTAATCTTGCGTCGTGCGCCTGAACGTTGTGCTGGGGAGTTATTCAATTTTGGAATCTTTCTGGAATCAAAATCAGCACTCGCAGCAAAAATCAACTTTGCTCTCATGTTGTACAAATAACTATTGTTACCTTTTCTTATAGTTTTTCTGATTAAATAATTGTTGAAGAATATAATGTTTTCAGAATACCAAAGTTAATTGCTTTTGCTCTCCTTAGTATACAGCATTTTTGACTTTTCGTATAAAATTGCTATTTTAAAATACCGTATTTTTTTGTTACAGATGCCAGCACCGTTGTCTTAAATCATATTTATATAGGTAAGTTAGAGAGTCCAATCCATACTGTATAATATTACACATGGGAAACTATGTCTGTCTATCTGTCTGTTACCTTAAACCGCCGAACCGATTGAGATCAAATTTGGTACCTATGGAGATAGTTTGAGTTCCGGGGAAGGACTTAGGCTACTTTTTATCTGGGAAATCATCTCTTAAGGGGGTGGAAGTTTGTATGGAATTTTAAAGCGATGAACGAGTTCTACGCGGACGGAGCCGCGGGCAAAAACTATTAATGTTATAATTACGAGTATAGTAAAATACTGACAAGTTGCTTTTTTTATATGTATAAGGACGGTGGCAAACAAGCTCACGGCCTGCCCGATGGTTATGAGATACTGTAGCCCTTGGACGTTAGCAGTTGGATACAGTATTAAACCTGGCTGTGGCTTTATATGCCAGGCCCAATAAAGCGATAGGAGTGCGCGGAACTGGAATACTCTTAAGAGGTTGCGTTCCACTGAGTTTGGTTGAGCGGCTTCAACCGAATTTGGAGGTGTTTTTTGCTGACCCCGTAATAATGAAGTAGTCCGTTTTGTTCTACAATTTTGTTCACATCGTAGGAAAAACCGGACAAAAAAATCCGTTTTGTTCTGGGCGTAAAACGGATTTTTTTGTCCGGTTTTTCCTACGATGTGAACAAAACGGAATTTTTCTGTCCGGTTTGTCCTATGATGTGAACAAAATCGTAGGACAAAACGGACTACTTCGTAATAAGAATTTGAGCTATAGGTCTAGTTTATTACTGCTTCAAAAATATGAGCGAGATGATATAATATCAGGCGGAGTTTTTATAGATACCCCAGTACGGTCAGGGAAATATTGTCTTTCCTAGGATTCCCGAAATTCATTAATGTAATTGATATTTTTATAGATAGATATTGACGTGATATTATATTTATCCGTCCGATGTAGGTTGTTATGAGAGGATTATTTATAGGAAATGACGTGTAATAAATTAGTGTCTGTCTTTATTATCTTATATTTATATTACATGCTAGTTTTTTCCCGCGACTCCGTTCGCGTAGAACTCGTTCATGGGTTAGGTCCTAATTATTGGCACATAATTAAGGCTCGGTTGCACCAACATACGATCACAGGCAGGTCATCGTCAAATATGGCGCCGACAGCTGTCATTTCATAGAAACTTGTCAAACTTACAAGATTTTAACGAACACCGCTTACGATTACAGACGGTTTGGTGCAACCCACCATAAGGCATTTAATATACCTACATTTTCATTGATTCCATTGTGACACGAAAGTTACTGATATAAATTGTATAGGTAACAAGGGTAACGAAATTAATTAAAATAAATGTAGGTGTATTAAATGCCTTAACTACGAGTATGTGACAAGAATTTGGTTACCCTCATCGCGTTAGAATTTTATTGCTATTCTTATCAGGCGCTTACCTAGTCATTGCTCTTTCATACAAACTTCCACATTAAGGGGGTTGATTGGATGATTTCTGATATAAAAGTATCCTATGACCTTCCCCGGGACTCAAACTATGTTCATACAAATATATTTCATCTATGTCGGTTCAGCAGTTTGAGCGTGAATAGTTAACCGTCAGACAGAGACACTTTCGCATTTATAATATTAGTATGGATTAATGTATAATATATTACAAATGTAAATAAATGTCGTTGCATTATCTTAAAAATTTTACTAATAAGTATAGGTGCATATTTTTAATTCGTCATACTTTGGAAGTAAGTCATATTTGACCTAAAACGCGGGTTGAAAGTGAGGCATGTCGCCCCATGGGTTGAAAAGTAATAAAATTGAGCAATTACAGAAACCTGTACCTATCGCCATCTCCATAAAGTATTGATTTCAAACTGTGTTAATAATTATTAAGAGTTAATATTTTAAATTATGGTAATAAAAACTGATAGATGTAGATTATAAAAATAAATACAAATAAATAAACTGTGATAATAAAAATAAATACATTTTAAGCAACTGACTTCAAATATGTTAAGCGTGTCATAAACTCTTAACAAATCAAATTGGCAGAAACTTGATCAGTCACACTGCCATTAAATTGTAGTTATATTTGAACCTTATGGATAATTACAAATGGTTTAAAAAATTAAATTTTGGAAATAAACAAAAATGTTATCGATACTTTTCAACGTTTTCAATAAATTATAGACATTATTTTGCATACATAAACGATTTTAAAATGGATTCAATAGATTCAATAAAATTTGACTGATTCAGACAATGTATTTGCATATTTAATTTTTTTAGTTTCCTCGTATTCCGAATGAAAAGCAGTGTTTAGCTCGGGTGAAACCATCCATTTTAGCCTCTAATTATATGCTCAGGTGTCAGTGTTTCATTAAACTTATAGTACATTGTTAAACAAGGGTTGAAATTTACCCATTTCAACCGAGATATTTTCAAGGGAAAGGGTGAAATGGCTGCTTTCACCCGAGTTAAATACGAGTTGAATAAGTTAATTTCGACTATGATGAAAATTAATGAGAAATAAATGTAATAATAAATGACATTATAAGAATTCAGTAATAAAAACACGCGCTGCTGCAACCATTAGCCGGCGCCGCTGCGCTAAAATTACTTTCCACTGGGTCGGAAAATCGACTTTCAACCCGTATCTACTCATGAAAATCAACCTTTCCGAACAGGAGAGATGGAAAAATAATTACTTAATACAAACAAGAAAACAATGAACATATCCAGTACGATGGATCAATGTAAGTCCCTTCAGGTAAGGCGACGATTATTTTTCTCCCGTCTTTTCGCCCGGAGGGATTTAAGAGTTAGTTAAAAGCACAGTAAGTGCCTCAATTGTGTCGCCAAGGACAGATAGGTTATTGTGTAATTAGCTAAGTAATTTGAGTAAAAGGGTCATTCCATTTTCAATAGCCTTATTTCGTTTACAAAAAAGAGACGTATTGAACTAGTTACCTGCTGAATAGAATAATTGTATTTTGATATAGTCCGTGAACCGTTTAAAAGGAATTTAGGGGTAAAAACTCATCAGATTAATATTTTATTGCCGTATAAAACTGGTAACGCACTGAGGGCATTTATCACACGAATCGATGACTTTTACCGACTTATTTACCAAAATTATCTAAAATTTCAACTCTTAATTAAACCCATTTTAAAAACACTACAACGACCGCTTTAGCCTAGTAGGCAGTGACCTTGCCTACGAAGGTGGAGGTTCCGGGCTCGAATACTGCTCAGAAAATTTATTTGTGTGATGAGCATAAATATTTTATTTCTGAGTCTTGGATATTTTCTATTTATTTTAGTACCTATCTATGTATTGATGTATAATTATACGAGTATACATAAATTTATACTATCGTGAGCATACGTCGTTATCGTGGGAAACGATCTGACAGTACAGAAATATTATGAAAAACAAGCAATAACAGACGCGAAACTCATTGTGAGGAACATTTATGCCTACTCGTACGAGTTTAAAATTTATCAACATTTGGTATTTCTAATACCTAACCTCCATACTGTTGCAGTGTCTTTCATCAATGGTGGAATCTGAGGTGTTTTTGCTGAGTCCTTAATATTTTTGGGCTGTAGGTAGGAAAAATACGACCCACAGAAGACCTATGTAATTATTCTATGCAAATACAGTAGAAATTTAGTTGGACTCAAATCGGTTTAATCCATTCGGGAGCTACCATGCTTCAGACAGACATACACTTGTGAAATTTAGAAACCCTCGTTTTCATCGGGGGTTTAAAATTATCAGCTTTCATGATCGATTTCCACCTAGCAAAAAACCCTTCAAATATCGACATCCAATTCCCGAGAAACCGAATAATTTACAAGAAATGGCTCAATTTTACTGTCCAATATCCATTGCCTGCATACTTTATCATGGCTTTTGTACAGTCGAGTTCATTTAATATACGTACAGGTTTGCACTTTATTCCTTTATAATAAGGTCCAAAGTACGTGCATATTAGTGAAAGGGAATGTAAAAGAGTTATAGCCTAGGGTTACCCTTTAAGCGGGTATGAAACGTGATGATAAATAATGTAAGGGGGTTACGTAAAAAGTTGACTGATTAAATGTGATTTTGGTTAACCCTTTCGCTACCGAGAAACTTCAATCAGGACGCGATTACGGTATGCAAGATCACAAAAAAAGTCATGCCATTCGAACCAGCTTTTAGAGACGATCAAATGTTTGTATGACCAACTACAATTAGAGCAACACAAAAGACGAAAATGAGAGGCGAAGTACAAAGAGCACCGGAAACGCTCCGTACACGTTGCATGGAAAAAAGGGAACTTTGCTGTTTTTTCGTTAATTATTGATTTTATGTACGTTGAGGTTACTAGAATAATAACTTATTGGTTTTCTTTCATGTCTCTTTCATGGGCGTTATTTGGAGTTCTAAATTAAGTTCAAATGTGATGTTCCTGCCATGTCAGAGGAATGCCTTCACTTAAAAAAACCTTTTGCCAAAAAAGTGAATAATTAAGTACTTATTTCGCGAAAAAGCCCACTATTAACGCGAACGGTGTATTTCAAATTTGAATAGTCACAACACCAGTTGAGGATGTCCGATATGACCAACAATGATTTGATTTTGTTTAACTGACTGCAATTCTATTCTAATTCTTTGTTACAAATGGCAGCAGTATAAAGATGGATAAAGTTAGTCCCATCTGGGATTCGAACCTCTCTCCTCAAGTTTTACAGTCCAAACGCCAGCCTAGGAAAGCAGTTTTTAGTATCTAACTCTAAATTGGTGATCGGATGTAGCGGTCACAACTGCGCAAGCTATTTAGAATCTTGCCCCACTGGCGTAAGGCTAATATTTCATAACTGGGTCATTGTCAGATTTAGGCTCGCGTCTTTTCGGTGGACGTATCAAGAGCTTAATTTTGGATTGGTCTAGTAACCCGCATAAACGGTGTACATCAGCCGTTAACTATTGACCAACGGGTGGCCAACTTTTGTTTTTACAACTGACAATGACCCAACACTTATAATTAAACGTTGCAACATGTAGTTTACATAAAAAAACAAAAAAGGTATTTTTTTAAATAGGGATGATGACTTATGTTACAAATTATAAAATAGTATGGCTATATGGATAGAAAACTATCAAATTATCTTAATAAATAGTACGTTGGCAAATTAACTAAAATCATAAAAAGATATGGACTATAAAGATTCACAAAAACGTTGTTTTTTCGTTTATCGCCCAACTGTAAGTTGAAAGCAATCACTAATAGAATTCCCATGTTTCAATATTCTTACGAATTCTACGCGTACGAGGACTCGGACAAAAGCTAGTCTAATACTAAACCGATAATATTACACCTAACACCCAAACAGTCTAGCACCAAAATCCCCTTTTATTAACACAATACCGTATCACTTTACACCCATTACATTAAGGAGTGAAAGTGAGTCAGAAACTCTTCAACTCGATACGTCGCATACTCGATTACCTACTGGCTGTACAGGATGATCCATTGCTCTTACAATAAATACCTGGATGTGCCATTGTTACTGAATAAGAACTGCATGGTGCTAAGGTTTATGGTTCCTTGCCGGCGGCCGTATTTCCGAGTTCATATAACCTAAACCTTTTAAGGTACGAGTGGATAGGCATCTTTTGGGAGAGCTCACTTCATCGTCAGCCTCATCTTTGCGCTGCTGAGCGAGAGCGAATATAAACCTTTGCCTCTAGAAAAACCAGCATACAAAACTCGGTGAGGTATCAAATTTTTCAAGTGTAAAATATGTATCGAATGAATTCTCTCATAAATATATACCGAAACCTTAATGCGTCGACATAAGATCCATGGCGAATATTTTTGAGTAGCTTGCATGCACCCATATTTTTCACTCGACTGTACTACACAATTAAAATTTTTAGTTTTAGTCTAGTTAAGTATAAGTTAATTTTACTATTATAACCTTTTTTTTATAATGTTCATTATCATTAAACTTATTAGTGTACGTACAAAATTACAATTTTACAATAGAAATTTGATTTCAATGTTCTTCGCTCATCTCCACACGCACCAAGATAACCATCGCTTGTGTTCGTATGTCGTCATCGCATCAGCCTATTTATTTATTTTACCGTATGGCAATTTTGTTGCCAGTTTTTGTTGCTCCGTTTAGCACCACCCAGGTGTCACTTGTACTCCCACTGGTACTCCCTACGGACGTGGTGTAACCTACAAAAAACCCATTTAAGAACAGACCTGAGCCGAAGTTGCTTGATTTCGCATACCGCACGCGATACGCGGGCGCCGCTGGGCCACGAGCACACATCAGCCTAGACAAGTTACGTCGCAATGCTGGGCACAGGCGTTCACTCACAATAGGGAAGGGGCTGTAGCCCCACGCTAGCCCAGTGCGAGTTGGTTGGCTCCGCATTTAAATTTATTCTCAAAAGTATGCAAGTTTCCTCTCGATGTTTTGCGTTACGATACATAAGTTTCAAAAAACTAATCAATACGAGCCTGGGTTCAAACGCACGACCGAAGTTCGACAGCCGCATGCAATCCAATAATTGACGTGCGCCGTGTGTGGCGCAGCCGTAGCGTCGGAGTTGTGCGCCGGGGCGACGCGTCTGCGGCAGGAGGGGCTGCGGCGAAGGTTGCAGCGGGCGCGGTTGTGGCAGCGGATAGTTCCGCGGCTGTCGTTGTTTGGTTGCGGGCGACTGGGTCGAGCTGACCCAGGCTTGCCTGGCTTCTCCGGCCCCTTCACACGTGGGCGTCCCCCGGGTACTCGGGGAGCCCGATGCTGTTGCGCGTAGGGCCGCAGCGGATGCTAAATTCAAAAGAACGCGCTCTGTACTTGCGGGTCGCGGGCGACTATGGAGGCGTCCCCGATACCACGGGTCCGCCGGAAAGTCCTGGGCCGGGTAGAATAGGTTACCGTAGCTTCATAACAATTGTTTTTATTCAAATAACTGTAGTTCAGAATATTGCGTAAGTATTTTTATAGATATCCGAGTACGATTAGGTAATTATTGTCTTTCCTAGGATGACCAAAACTCATAAAAGTAATTAATATTTTAATAGAGGGATATTAATGTCATATTTTTTGTACCTATCTATCCGATAGGTTGTTATGAGAGGATTTATTGTTGGAAATAAGGTCTAATGAAATAGTGTCTGTCTTTTATATCACAAATGTACTTAAATAAACGTCCTTGCATTAATATCTTATAAATTTACGAGTAAGCATACATAGTTATGGTTTAATGGAACACTGACACCGTAATATCTATGAACATTTAAATCAATGTGCTTTTCAAACCTACATAAATATAATTGTATATAGCTATGTGGTACAATGTGTATGTATAACAGTGGCGAAGCGCTCAGACACCTCTATTAGGGTGGGTCGAAAATGACGAATTTTGGAGTACCGTAATGTAGGGCTCAAAAGTTGCTGTGTATTCTGTAGATTACAGGAACAATAATAAAAAAAAATCTAGATTTAGACTTTCAACCCCCGCACGGCTGTTAAGTATAAAAAAATATTTATATTTTTTATTTTCACTCCATATTAAATATATAAATACAAATTATTTAAATCATTAAATAACACTATTGTATCTTAAAATTATTTATTTTATATTATATTTTATCCATGTATCATATTTTGCCATCATGTAGCCAAACTAGAGAATTGGCCTTTTATGTAAAATGCATTTTGATGTGCTTAAACCGGCAAAATTATGATTTAAAGCTGTTAATGGATCATCAGTGGTCTAAACACAGACAATAGAATCAAAAAATATATCGATTAAAGCAACACGAGGCGAGGAACAATACTCGAAAAACACAATTTTAAGGCTATTTGGTACTATTGGGTACCATTAAAAACATATAAATACCGTATGTTTTTGAAGAAAACAAATCTTTCCTGTATTATTTAGATTAGCTCTTACATTCAAGCTTGTATTTAAAAAATAGTAGCAAAAATTCATATAAATATAGCATTTTGCTTTATTTATGCCATAATATTTTAAGTTATCAAACTTCAAAAAGCTATAATGTCGACTATTTTGAAAATAACAAAAAAGTTTCGGTACAATTCAGCTTTATTATAGTTTAATTTACTTTATTAAGTGATAAATTATTAACATAATTGCCGCGTACTTTATTTAAGTACTTATATAATCTAGGCCTTAACATCGATCTTTGGCGGCTGTGCGGGGGTTAAAAGTCTTAATCTAGAATTTTTTAATTATTTTTCCTGTAATCTCCAGAATACACAGCAACTTTTGAGCCCTATTACATTACGGTACTCCGAAATTCGTGATTTTCGACCCACCCTACTCTATTCCCACCGGCTTGCCTGATTTTCAGCCAGTCCAAATCTTTCACTACGGCTCATAAAGAATAAGAAAGGCAAATTATTTCCGGTTTCCCTAAGAATATTTTTGATGCGCCGCCACTGATGTATTAGTACACTTTGGTCGATTCCGCCCGTTGGAAATGTACTATGTTTAAACATGACGTAAAAGTTTTTGATGTTAGCCCTATTTTGATGTATTCTTCAGGGTTCACGTAACAGATTATTATTTAAAATATTTCAGCGGTTAAAGCCTGTTTTCACCGTCTGAAAGGGTCTTATAATTTGGACTTCTTAATTTGGTTGGGTTATCATAGGCCGCTAACTTCACACCGGTAAAGCGACAGAGTACAAAGGTGTTAAGCCCGTCGTGAGGCCGACTGAACATTCATAAATTATAACTTTTTACAATCAAGAAAATAATGAACACATCCAGTACAATGGATCAATGTAAGGCTATTCAGGTAAGGCGACGATCATTTTTCTCCCGTCTTTTCGTATGGAGGGTTTCAAGAGCTGGTTAAAGGTACAATAAGTGCCTCAATTGTGTCGCCAAGGACAGGTAGGTTATATAGCCAAGTAAAAAAGCCAGATAATTTGAGTAAAAGAGTCATTCTATTTTCGACTGTCAATTTTCATTTAACAAAAAATGTGTAATACGTTTTGAACTAGTATAGTTTTTGTTTATTTTGATACAGTTCCTGAACCATTTTCATATCATTCGATATGATAAATGGTATTCTATTAACATATGAAAGTGTCATATGGTACGGAGTGGAAACAAATACCTTTCTTAGTTGACCGGAACGACATTAGCACGTCCAGTATTTATTACATTAGATACAAAAATAATATTTAAAATCAAACAAAATCTGTTTACTTACCTAAAACATGGTAACCAAAAACAGAAAGTATGACCAAAATCCTGAACATTCTTGTTCCGTTCGAGTCACAAACAATTCTAATGGAAATTGGTTTTTATCTTGAGTTTGATAAACTCAAGATAAATCAATCAATTATTGTATCAATCAGTCAATTATTGTAGAAAACAATTTAATATTATTTATCGGATCAGTAGGCAGTATCAGTACTAAACGTTTTCTAACGTTATCTTTTTTATCTTTGTTTCTTTACATCAAGGTGATCTGTCTACGAGTTCACCGACGTTTTTTCAGTGATTATCTACACACACGTATAACCATGCACCTGTTTTCCCAAGAGTACCCAGCTGATGGAACGTCACAGCTTTCACCTTCATCACTTGCCTTCAATCTTGTATAACGATGTATGATAAGTACCTAGTTTCCGGTTGCGACAACGGTCGAGTAAGTTCGTGCTACCCGTGCGCTCTTGCCCAATTGTTGTTGTGACCCGAATCTTATTTCCGACTACTTGCTGACTCTTATCACTGCCCCTCTTGGTGATATCGCGATTACGACGTGGAAGCAACGGGTGTGATATTTAAGACATTGGGTGTCTCCGCCCCTCTGAAAATCCACGCTCATAGTGGTCGCAGATACCACTACGAAACCACTACGTAGCTGTACATTACCTAACTGCTTACACTGTTATTAATCACTGTAATTGTTTGTTATTACACTACAAATATAATTGAGTAGGTACGTAAGCACCTAATGCAAGTTGTTGCAGTAGCTAAAAACAAATCAACAAATACACACCTACAAGTTAGTACGGACGGAACCATCGGTTCGCTTTTTAGAGAACAACTCCTTCCTGCACTCTTTTAACGATATGCACTGACATTCAGCATAATTTTAATATTTTTTTAGAATACAGAATGGTTATGGATAAAATCAGGCTATGATTTTAGGCTTAAGTACCGCAATCAAAGAATACATGTTAATACATACATTCAACAACTGTTTTTCTAGAAAAAGCAACTCTACCTTCAAAAAACCGGTCACAATTCTGGTCGGTGAGTGGCAAACCTGGAGATTCGATGAGGCCTTGGAACTCTCAGGTTGTGGAACAAGGTTAACCCTATCGGATGGTCCAGATCTGTTTTTTGTCATATCCAGTTGGCGTTAAAAATACACAATACCCTAATAACACTACAAAACGATCCGCGATCATGGTATTAAGGCGAAAATTACTCACGAACTTCGCGACAAAGAGGAAAACTGTTGATTATTGCTTGTGGGAACGAATTCAATGCACCACCCCAAAAACACAGTATCATCAATCCAATAGGCCATTTTTCTGACAATACGATGACAGCTCAAAGACAAGTTGCATTCAGAAACACGCGCTATGTTTGATCATTTGGCTGTCATACAGTTGATTATTACTAATGTAATCGGGACGTAACACCGCCAGTTTAAATTGTATTGGTCCATACTAACATAGCAACTACTAAACTACACAGTATTAACCCATCCTGTTTAAGCTCATTGGACCCCTTTCAACGACTAGTGGATGACTGTGGAAGAAAAGATACATTCGGCAATAACAGCTAGCACAAAAATTAAATTTTTGACAGAGACTTATTTAGGCACAAACCATCAGGCTCTCCATTTCCACCAGTTGTTATGTATGTCCGATAGAAAATTCCTCAAATCAGCCATGTATACATATTTCATCTGAAAAACCGCTTACGGATTCCAATATTCATGGCCCAAACCGACAAATCAATATCAACCTCGTCCGCCCTTTCCATTGCATGCCAATCTATAAATAAAAATACAGGTCCAATCTTCTCAGAACTTCATTATAAACTTTATGGAAAAGTAATAAAAGTCTGCGGTACACTGACGGTAAACACTGGCTAGAAGATGTTTAAAAAGTTTTTTATTTATCATACATTTTTTACAGGCACGTGTCAAACCGAGCTGGCAGACAGAAGCGACCGGGGCTATACCGTGCGTTACGTACTGGCACGCGACATTTATTAAAACCAATAATAGCAGAAGTTATTTCCATGTATTAGGAAATCATATTAGAATAGATTTAGATGTTTCACGTATTTATTTGAGAATATAAAAATACAGTATAAATTACCCTTTTAAGTCAATTTATATGACTTTATATTATGTAAACCAAGTAATTTACGAAATGTCAAAATAAAAATTCAATTATACATTTTTTTTTCAAAATACCTATTTAAATAATGTTCATACTAAAGCACTGGATGTGTGGGCTTTGCTGTTCATGGACCTTTTCGTAACTTGTTTACGGCTGGATAGGAAAGATGTAAACAATTTGTGGGCCGAATCATGTATGCCATATTGATTCAGCTTCGACAGCAGTAATTTGTGACAAATTACTTACGTCGAAAGCCAGACACCTGCCACGTTGTACTTGTCATCAATACCCGTGACAATGCAATCAATGTTCCTGTGCGCTGCCGTGACTGTTGACTTTTTCTGTCTATAGGCGCATTGGTTGTCAGTAAGCAAGTCGTAAAAATGATTCTAAGTGGGTTAGGCAAGATGATAAAATTGACTCTACTTATTTTGATATAGTAGGTACAATGGTGATGGGTCTATAATTGTTCAAATCTTCCCTATCCCCTTTACCTTTAAACCAGGCATACTCTAATTTTAAAACATCAGGATACATACCATTTTTGAACATATTATTAATTGAAATAAAATTACTAAAATGTCGGATATAATCGGTTAAATACTCAATGTTATGTTCAACTAGCGACCCGCCCCGGCTTCGCACGGGTGCAATGCTGATGCATGTATTATACACATAAACCTTGAGTCACTCTATCTATTAAAAAAAACCGCATCAAAATCCGTTGCGTAGTTTTAAAGATTTAAGCATACATAGGGATATAGGGATATAGGGACATAGGAACAGAGAAAGCGACTTTGTTTTATACTATGTAGTGATGATAGGTCCAATGCATCTACTGTTGTCAGGTCTTTAACATTTCTTCGATTCTATCGTTCTATCCATAAGTTCGCGTGTAATGATAGGTAGTGTGAACTTGGGAGTACCAGAAGGGTACACCGTATCAGCGTCGCCCAGGTGCCTACAGACGTTCTGTCCGGATAATAATTCATCATTCTGTATTAGGTATTTTGCAACGATACTTAGGAAATGTGAATTAAATGCATTAGGGACCATTTGTATCTTGGTATTTTAAGGGGATACTTTGACTTTTCGATTACGAGCCTATTTCGTCATTTATGACCTTTCAGAGTTATTTTGTAGGATTTTTACTCTCAGCGAGGCTCGATTCAACGTATTTTTGACGAGCTCGAAGTGTATTGGTCTTAATTATTTGAGAGTAGTGCTCAATGTAATCAGTTAATATCTGGTTGTTAGGATATGGGCGTCGTATCTAATGGTAGCCCCTATGCTTTTGCATGTATTCAAATAGTTCGTCTGTAGCCCACGGGACTGTTGATTTCTTTTTTAAACGTATCTGTTTAATAGTAAAACGCAAATCCATGTAATATGTCAGTAAATTAAATAATTCATAGCCAATGTCGCTTAAAGACCTTATACATCTCTAACAATTTTGGATTTTTATTAACTTCTTAGTCTTATTTTTGACATGTTACACTACGTTTAATTAATGATATTTTAAGTATTGTACTATTTTTAATTGATATAAATGGATTTTGACTTGTAAAAGTGCCCTTGAGGCCTATTTGCGGAATAAATCTTTTGATTTTGATTTTTAAGTCCTTATATGTAACGGATGGTCGTCAAGCCAAGTTAGGCTCGGTTTTATATAGATCCGTTAGACCTTATCTCGGTTTGTTATGTCAAAAAATATACCGAGTTACTGAAATTTGATCTGACATTTGGTCTAACGGATCTTTACAAAACCCGGCCTTAGAGGCCCTCGGGTCACTTGAGTAAGAACTTTTAACAGTCAAGTTGCGCACTCACTTGACAAGCTGAATCAATATATAAATTTATTAATTTATATATTGATTACTCAGCGTCCTTGTATAAAAAACAGCCATGTGGGTGTCGGACTACGCGCAATGTAGGGTTCCATAGTTGCCTGTTCGTTACATTCATGATCATCCTCCTAGCGTTATCCCAGTACAGTTCCATCCTGAAGCATGATTACAAATGGCATTCGCTTCCGTAAAAAGTAGTACCTAAGCCAAATCTTGGGATTTAGTAGCGGACTCCGAGCATCCTTCAGGATTCAACTGTACTGGGATAACGCTAGGAGGCTTTCGGCCTCCGTGATAGCACACACTACGGTGTACGTAAGTTACGGCTATGCTCCACTCAATATTGGCAACTCCACTCAAGCGTAAGGCAAATCAACCGTGGATTTTTACGGTTCTAAAAAGTGTATAAGGAAGCGGTCAAAGGCTAAGACATTTTTAGAGTCAGTGTACCGAAGAAAAGAGAGCGGACCCAAACAAATTTCCGTGAATGAAACGCGGGCATTTCTGTGAAGGATTTTTTATAGCGATTGGGCGCCACAAATAGAAGGTAACGTGCGTCAGGTATTGAAATACGGATCTAATAACCTACCCTTATATTTTATAAGCTTAATTCATGGTGCATTTGTCACAAATTGTCTCTTTTAGCGTTAACAAATATAAATTGAAGTAATATTATTCTTTATCCATAAATTGAAAATATAAATTGAAGTAATATTATGTTCCCATATTTAAATCACTGAAACTCTTGACTTTGCCTTCATTGTATATCTTAGAGGTAGCTCTATTCGTAAAACGCCATATTGATATGTTCAGATTTGTATCAGAAAGACGAAAGCTTCCCACTCGCTCGCAATATAAAATACAGCTGCATAATCAGCCTATGAAAACAGCATTAATGCGGAACAGCTTTTTTGGAATGGCAACAAAAATATTTAATAAAATACCGAACACTATTAAAAGTTTAGATACACACCAATTTAAAAAACATTTAGTTGCATTTTTGGTTGAAAAATGTTACTATTCAATAAAAGAGTTTTTAGAGCCACCTTCAAGATGTTAATGTTCTTATTAATATATTGTTGTAAATATTTTATTATTCACATGTAATGACTTCCATGTGTAACTATTTCTACGCCAACACTGGCAGGATGTGCTGAACTAAAATAATTATAAGACCCTAAATTGTACCACATTCATAGAAATAAATAAATTGATTGATTGATTGATTGATTGATTGATTGATAAAATAGTGATACAGTTAAACCAAATTTACAATGAACGCCCCGCTTCTAGTATACATTATTTTAATGTACGAGTCTTCGTGTATTGCACATAATTATGCTTACGTCATCGTCAACTCAGTTAGCACTATAGGTTTCTTAAGCTATTTCTGCATTAAAAAGATGGCTGGACACAACGCCCCACCCCCGCGGCCTAACTTCCAGAATAGAATTCATTTATTTCATTTTATTTCAGTCCTGATTATTTTTATTATTTTGTAATATTTAAGTTTTTTTTGCTCTCGTATATATTTTATTATTATCCTTCTATTAATAAAATAAATGCGAAAGTTCAGATGTTTGGATGTTTGTTACTCAATCGCGTAAAAACGGCAAAAATCATGCTTCGAAGGGATGAAATAGGAAGTGGAATTTAGAGCAGACGAAGTCGCGGGTAAAACCTTGTTTATGTTTACTTTCGTATTTTCTCTTGATACCTATCCGTACTTCTATATATTCTTTGTTGGTGTTCAGGTAATTGATTTAATTTACTTAAAAGATTTGCTTAAGTGGGTCTAACACGATATTTATGTATATTTCTTTTTTTAAAGACATGTCGACACGGGCCATGTTCGGGACAGAACTGTCGTCGCAACACAAAACAGTTTAAAATGTTGTATTGATTTGTTTTTTTTTTACATTCCCGTCTCGGTGCATAATTCACACATTTTCGCCATCTTCGATTTGTTCCTGTTCAACTCATTTGCTCAATGGTTAACTGGAAAAGATCCCTTAAAGGAATAAGCTCGCCTTTAAACTTCAATCTAGTTTTTTTTCACTTTGTTGTTTTATTTATAACAAATTAATCTCGCTAGCTGAGCAGATGTGAGTAGAATCACACGGGATTTCACGGGGTTCAGTTTAAAATTGGTTTTACTCTATAATAGAGTCGTTTTCTATCTCGGCAACCGACCTCTAACTATTGATATTCCGTTACCAACTTCCGTTCACTTCATTTCATGTGGGAATACTTTTATAAAACTCTTTTAAACTTTAACCCCACTATCCTAACGCGGTCTAGACATCGTAACACTTGTATCCTACGTGTCCAATTGAAAATAGACTTAGTACGCAGTGAACTAGGTGCAATTTGTAATGTCAACGTTTTAGAAGGGTCTGATGTGAATGTCACGTATTCTTAACACTTGAGACGTAATTTGGAGTCTTAAGGGACAAACAGATGCTAACAAGTAAGGTAAACGTGCCTGTGCTTGGCTTTGACCCAGTACATGTCACTTTCAATCTTATGTGTGACATGACAGAGGTGATTAAAATTCAAATAATTGATTGCCAAAAAAGGATACGAAATGTGTACAGTACAAAGAGATCCCTAATAACATAACTTAAAATACATATTTATTTGTATATATTAGGTTGGGGCAATGGGTGCTTGTCTCAGCATATGCAGGGCAGTCCTTTCGCTGATTTTCAGACGAGTCCCTTCGAAAGGGTTGGTCGTAACACTAACTACGTCTATGAAACAATAATTGAATTGATAACAGAATCGATTGCCCATGAAGCGTTCAAGCGAGCGTGTTTAGAGTGTTTAGATGTGCCCAAAATACTATAAATGCCTAACCTATATTGTTTGGCAGCGTACCTAGTTAGGTATACATTACCTATAACGATTGTATGTGTGTGATGTTTATTTAATGTTTAATGTAAATTAATTTCTTAATGCCCACGGTGTATAAAAGTTTAATACAAAACCAACATAAAAAAGAAAAGGGAAACTTTCAAACCACCATCAGTGAGTTAATAAAATGACCTGAAACCTTGTTTATTTAATAAAGTCGCTAACTTTCCGCTCTGCTAGCTTTGGCGCCCCTAACAATTGTTCTCATGAACAGAAATATGTAAAAAAAATGTGAAAATTCTTTTTACATCATATGCGTAGATAGTTATGATGCTGACTTTACGCGAACGCCATCACTTTTCTTTTCATACTCGTATATTGAGATTAAAAATAAAACAAGCATCACCTTTATATTTATAATACCAGCAGGGGAATCACGTAACTTTATGTACTACCGTTAGATAGATTCTAATGTCAATTTTGAAGTATAAATGTATGAGGTGACAATTAAAATTTGACATTAAAATCTACCTAACGGTAGTAAATAAGTTACGTGATTACCCCGCAGGATACAACTTACAAAAATAATGCGCCCGGAAATACTCGGTGGCAGTATTCCTGAAAATTGAAATAGTGGCATTGACACATCACTAGACATACCAAGAAATTCGCAAGAAAAATACAATTTAAATGGCTCCTCATATTGTTATATACTATTTTTCATCACATAACATGTGGATATTGGCTCCGAAATGGTAATTATTTCGCAATGTTGATTTAAAGGTTAAGCAATAAACTCCAAACTTCGCTGCAGTGTTCTATAAAATAGCAGTAAGGATAGATGTAACAGGAAATTTACGGTTGAAGATATGTGGCCTTTTAGACACATCTACTATGTGTATTTTCACCGGAGCAAAGGTAGATCATTCATAGCTCGAGGAGCAAGCGCCTTGCTCCTTGCTGGTTTGTTCTCCATAGTGTAAGTACCTATTACTATGTTAATTGTTTTATAAATCAATGCATATTTGTTTTCTTTTTAATAAATAAAAGCCTGGGACTGTTTAATGAGAAATTTGTTTTGAGTAACAAAAGAGAATTTTCTATTTATATTCGGAAAATACCTGGTGACATTGAGACTATTTTCAGTAATATTGATTTAATTTTAACGTTAATCCATGTCGATTTTATTCATTAATTTTATATCTATCTTATGTCAATATCCACTTTTGAAGAATATTGTTACAACAGTAGTGGTTAGAGCGACCACGGAAAGGGTATATTAAAAAAGTTACGAGTTAGTTGGCGAGATGAGCTTAATTCCAGAATTGATCTCTTCTGTTTCATTTTGATACAACTTTTTAATCGCAAGAAAGTAGAAGAAAATTTAAATATAGTTATGCGCAAAATCACTCTTTCTGTTTGTTACACTGGCTAGATATCCCATTCGCTTACACAATCATGTTTCAACTAATTTAATTTTCAGCTCATATAAACTATCATTAAAAAAGCTAATTCAACCGATACTTTTTGCATTTCATAATGAAGATTTGCCTTGAAACATCCCCAAGGTCCCAGGAGGGGAGTTAATCTTTACATAATTAGTTTGGAAAACTAATTAAAAAGTTGTTCTACTTGTTATCTTTTATTTTTCAAACGGATGATTCTGAGTAAAGAAATACAGTCTTCTTTTCATTATACGCTCATTAAGACTGCATAATATAAAAAGTGGAGTCTCGTATAATATATGTCTACTCAAATGTAATGCAATATTAGACCATTTTATAATCTAAATGAATATCTTGATAATTTGACATTTTAAATTAGTTTCATATTTTTGAATGCCATATTGTGGCGGATGTATGATTCATGACAAATATTATATCTCACTGACATGTAATCTTAACACCCTTCATTTGAAATAAACCTACCTGTAATTGACCTGTGATTTATTGTTGATTAATTGACGTGTTTTGACTTGTAATATGTTATTAAAGCTTAACCAAAAATGTATAACCATGCGCCATATTGCGGAATTTCAATGGAACTAAGTTCTTACACTGACAATAATTTTTAATGATGGCTATCACTGCTGTCAGTGTCATTTTAGTGATGTATTTGTACAATAGTAAAGTGTTGAATATTTAATAATAAGTGACCAAACGAGAGAAGAGCGGAGAATTATTAATAAGGTAGGTATATAATAAAATTCTAAGAAAAAACGCTCGGGTACATGAATCGCATTCATTTCAAAATTAACATCAGAACTTACAGGTAAACAAACAAATCAAACTGTCATTATTCCGACTATACTGACATTACTGACCTGCTGCCATATAAATGAGAAAATAGCTCCCTCTTGACAATGGTCATATTTTATATTTCCGGTCGGGCTTTAACAATAAATAATGTCTATGTCTAGACATATATTTGGCATTATCTCCGCTACTCAAAGTTGACTGCCTTGACTGATTTAGCTGGCTGGCTTGGCTGACTTAGCGAGCCGCCTGTTGTTTATCTCTACTTTAAGCATTATGTTTTGTACTGTCAGCACTGTGTTCTTTTTTGAGGTGTGCAATAAAGAGTATCTGAAATATATTGTGTAGTCAGTCGAACCTATTCCGCAACCGAGCGCACCTTTCGTTTCTGTATTTCCGAGTTCATATAAACTAGAACTTTTTTAAGGTACAAGCGAATAGGCATCTTCTGGGTGAGCTCGCTTCACCGTCGGCCTCATCTTGACCCCCTGGCTAGATGCTACCCAAGACCGATCCCATTTTTAATAAACAAAATACATTATGGAGCAAACCAACGGGTACACTTTGTATCTAATTTCCATAACAAGTGTACCCGTTTTATTTGCTCATGGGTGTCTATTCGAAATTTAGGAGTTTTACGACATCTTACATCCATGGTTCATACTTGTTTTAGTTAATTGCATGAATAAAGGATGTCATTAGAACACACACACACACACACATCAGTCCATTTCGCCTGAAGCCGTGTTCGAATTCTGTTTCAAAAAATATGACTTCAAAAATCAGTTTCTGACGCTTTGTCCTTACCAAAACACACGAAAGGGCCTTTAGGAGAGTTTAGATACTAGAGTGAGTAACTGAGTAGGTATATCATATATCAGAGAGAACTAAATTATTCGTCGAAAAATTTAACGCTCACAAAGATATTTACTTGAAAGAGCGTCTCAGTTTTCAAAAAGCAACACAACCACAAAATTCGTAAGACAATCTTCGCATTTCTGTTGTCATGGCTGAGCTCTGTGGTTGACTCCAATTAGAATGGCGTTACTGTCAAACACAAATCCCTGCTTAGTGCCCTTATCACTCTTTATCAGTTAAAAACGCTCGTTTACTAAGGTGCAGGTGCAGGTGCAGAGGAATTTTCACTATTGCAGTTATTTTTATTTTATTGTTTTGCAATTGTATGACGTTCCGTGAGTCACCGATGGTACTGGCTGAAAATCAGCGCTGTAGGTATCAATGACACATCAGCATAATGCTGAGCCAGTGTCCGTTTCACTACCGCGGGGACAAACGGGCGATTCTCCGAGCGTTTGAAACGCTCATTTGTAAAGTCATTATTATCTACTCGCGACTCACGATTATCTATTTAAAGTTAAAATAAACCGGTGAAAACATTGGTAAAATAAGACTTCGACCCGATATTGGTTTACGCTTTTTACAAAAGTTTACTCTGATCATCGTCTTCTTTAACAATATTTAATGAAACGACAATGACAAAAAAAACCGCCGTCGAAACGCTCAATATCATAAACACAAAAACAACTTTCAAAATTGGTCTAATAGCCTCCGATTATCTCATTGGTGAACATATCTACGTAAAAAAATCCGACGGATTGAGAACCTCCTCTTTTTTTTGAAGTATGTTAAAATTAATAATAACTTAAAATTAACTTCAAACCATAGTTATTACGATCAGAAGGCAATTTGAAGTTGAAATTGAATACATACTTCAAACTCGAGATATCAGTTAATCAGGTTAATTAATTTCAAACTTTACAGCTATCTCAAGTTTCCGACTAGTTGGACTTCGTAAAGATAACAAACTAAGGAATAACGTCGGATAAGGGACTTTAAATTACTAAGTTTGATTATTTTTAAACGTGGAATTTTTAACGATATTCCCAACTAGCAAAATGGTCCTTAACTTAAACTTATATCCCAAAACGCTTGTATAAACGTCATATTAAAGTGTTAGCGGTGACACCTTATTGTATAAAAATGTTAGGCTATACTTTTTTGCTCTGTAAGCTTACATGTTAGTTTTATCAATATAATTTATCTGATAAAGGAGGTAGAAAGTTTGTATTTTTTTTTGACAGTAACATGTTTCATTTGTAAATTGTCTACCTCAATATTGACAACACGCTACAAGCATGATAAAAGTACTCCGGGACACTAACGAATTTCCAACCCAATGTTCGACACACATTTTTCTGTTACTTTTAAGTTTCTACTCCCATCCCTTAAATATTTAGAGCCCCATACCATATTGCTATAAAGCTGTATTTTAAATAACAATTCAATTACCAACTGTAAAATCAAGGACTTAATTTTGCCTGAAAACAACATTATCACGCGCTGGAGAAATGCAACTTTACCCTTAAACTCGTTGTACTGAAGGTGGATATTGCATGCTATATTTGTTATTAACTGAAAAATTAAATTTGTGGAGCTCTTGAGTTCGCAATTAAAATTCATTGCAATGTTTACATATCGTTTTCCGATATTGCTTTATTAATTGGGAGGGATGGAAACGTTCCTGTCCTTTTATCAATAATTATTTCAATACTCGATTGGTATTCGTTATTATTTCGTATTAAATAGTTCCTGATGTTTCTTATAAGTGAATCGGTAAATAAAACTGCACCTAACTAATTCTATTGGCTATCTGAGCTTTAGACTAATAGAAAGTGTATGGGGTTATAGCTAAGAACCATATGTAACACCGCTGTCTCAATCAGTATTTGCAAGAAAGCATATCAAACTATTTAATTTAATGTGTAGGGGAAGAATTTTCCATTTAGTATTATTATTTTCCTTATCTCGTATTTGGTAATTTACCTACGTATACAGTTTCGACATGTTTTCTTGTGGAACTACACATTGTAAAACTGTTATTTTTTCTCTTGTTTTTAATTAATTTTTATTCTTTACCTCTTACTTACTTTAAGTAGTTGTAATAAGCATATTTTTGGAGAAAATGACTGACTCTCGAGTTTCTATCGGCGTATCTTCTCGGCAGTGGTCTCTTGAGAAACGGCAGTAGCTTTTGGCTTGTAAAAGCGCCATTGCGGCCTACTTACAGAATAAAGTTAATTTGGGTTACCTCTTGAAACACAAATCCATCATTCCCAATTATTGGTTTGCCCTCAATGGCATTATTCCGATGTAACGATTCGGTGCGTAAACTATTCGTATTTTTTTAAATAGACTTAGTTGTATTTGACATATTATTAAAATACGTAAACCCTACCTGTTGTGTACATTATTTGTTATCGCGTGTTACTTACCGTAGCCTAATAGTTAGTTTAAGTGTACTTCATTGGTGTAAATTCATTAAAAATGTCTGATGAATGTTCGCTTCGCTTCAGCTCCCGTCTTAATCTTCTAGCCTATCCGCGTTAGAGTCGGTTTTGCTCTAACAGGTCTTTCTGGGCTTTTATAAAAAAGTAACCTCGAAGATTAAGACGGGAGCTTCGCTTTGCTTCAGCTCCTGTCTTAATCTTCTAACCTATCCGCGTTAGAGTCGGTTTTGCCCTAACAGGTCTTTCTGGGCTTTTATAAAAAAAATAACCTCGAAAATTAAGACGGGAGCTTCGCGTAATATATGTTTAGGTTTAATGAAAATTGACAAAGCGTGTAGAATGCGGAATGTCATGCTGGGTAAGTGAAAAATGGGTTATGAAACAAAATTCAAAAGCAGTGAAAAGTCAAATGATCGTAGTGGTAAAAGTTGTTCGGACAAATTATTTGTTTGGATAACATTAAATGATAAATGAAACTGCCACGGATGTACTCATCACGAATGCGATTCGCACGTGTAATGCCGCACATTCATCGCAGCACCTTCATTCCTGTAACGCGAAGCTCCTGAATGTGCCTTCGTGGTCGGATGACGCACTTGTACACTAGCCCTTTGAGTCCAAGCGTATTCTGCGATCGCAGATGACTCCAGTGACCTCCCCCCATTTAGACTAATCCGCGTTGATTCTGGCTCGGATGTCGTGGTCAATGGTCCCGGATTCATGCAGTATGGATCCTAGTATATACTTCATTTTCTCCGTCCTATGACAAATTAATTCCCTATTTTGAAAGGCTCGTACTTCCGCAAGCCATATATTCGGTCTTCACGACATTCAGCTTTAGACCGCTGTTCTCTAGCGAACCTTAAAAACAATTATAAATTGAAAAAAATGCCCCAAATCGCTATCTCATTCCGCCATCATGCCAAGGCTGGCAGAATTACCACATTGAATAGCTGATCCTTTGTGCCAATATAATCCAGCCTTCCGGTCAGTGGCTACCAATTTGCGCCGTTTGGAGTTAATATAAAACACGCCCATAGTTTGTATAAAGACAAAGATACGTTTTAGCTTTTTCAAGCAACGTTTTTTTAGCTAACATAACGATTACGAGCGTGCCTAATGTGATTTCCTATACTAGCAATTAAAGTTGTTATACTAAACTAATACTAAGGTGCGTTTTACATGCGATGTTACTTTCATTCTGTGTAAATCAGTATGATATTCAGTTCCAATCGAATGTCAAAACTGTTCAATATAGACAGCACTGTATCCATCAAAGAACCAAAATATTGTTATCTACTATCAATATTTATCGTAGTTACATAAACAACCTTCGCACAAAACTCATTTAGTACTCGTATCGCGATCTTCGACCGCGGGCCGTCACTCATAAAACTTCGCTCTAATGAATAATTATTCAGTGTCAATTTGAGCATAACTAATTGAATATCGTTTGAATACATTTCAAGTTTAAATGATATATTTACTTATATTGACGTCGGTAATAAATTTGAAGTGAAGTCTTTGAAATATTAACATAATTAAGGAAACAGGTCAAGTTATTGCGAAGTTTGTGTCACTTGTATTGAGAAAATATGATACGACAGGAAAGTTAGGCGCTTCAATTTAACTTATTCTAATACCCACAGTATTACATTTAAGCCATCAATCCATGTGCCTAATCCTCATTTCCGCAGTACTAGTTTGTTTAATTAATTCGGTTTGTTTAATTAATTTCCGTTGACTCGTAGAAAAAATGGTGCATGCAATAGTTATG
Source organism: Epiblema foenella (assembly GCA_963556455.1). Taxonomy (NCBI): domain Eukaryota; kingdom Metazoa; phylum Arthropoda; class Insecta; order Lepidoptera; family Tortricidae; genus Epiblema; species Epiblema foenella. Next base: position 20,960,936 of record OY747100.1, read on the forward strand.
TAATTAGCGTTTTAAGTCTCGAACCTTACTTAGACCACTCGGCAAGCCTCGTGGTCTAAACGCGGTTCTCGACTAATAAGGCATACATTATATAACGATTGCATAAGCTACTAAGCCCGTATTTTAAATACTATTTGCTAAATTTCACACAAAAAAAAGTTACTAGGTACCTCAAAATTACATCATAATTAATAAGGTTTCCCTGGAAAGTAATCTGGAAAAGCTATCTTAATTATTATATATTGTCGGACTAATTGTGTTAAATTGTGTTTTTATAATACAAATTAGTTATTAACTCATAATTCTGAGTTAATTTGGCGTTTTTATTCCCAAAACAGAAATGGCAAGAAACTAACTTACCTATCTTACACTGTTTATACCTACAGAGAGAGCATTTTTAATACAGTCACGGTGGCAAACAAATATATTACCTGCCTGATGGTAGACTACCTTAGCCTATGGATGCTATTATCTCCAGAAAAATCAGTAACGCGCTGCCGACCTGTCTTGATTTGAGATTTTTTTTTTGAAGGCGGTGGTAAACGACATTCCTGTCCAGGGGAAATACTAGACCCTGTAGGTCTTAGGGATTACTGATTTTTTCACGATGTTTTCCTTCACAGACATGCGACTGTTAAATATCTAATGATATTTTATCCTTAATCATTCGATTGCGCTTTTCCTTGGCGGTTGGGTCTGTATGTATTTTTCATCCATGAATCTCGTCACTCGTCATTCTTTCAATCACATCTTGCCTATTCATATCGCCACTCACACTTTTGATTCGATTGAAACCGCTCAACCAATATAACTGGAGACCAACTTTCAGTTTTCCAGTGTTCGAAACCACCTGCGTGGTTCGTGTCGGAGGTTTCCCCTGGCTTTTCCCCAGGCTACTTTCTATTCGCGTACTTATATCGCTTTTTTGGGCTCGACCTATAAAGCCACAGTCAAGTTAAAAAAAAAAACAATATATCCGCCTTCTGTTTGGCCTATTGTGATCAAACAATATATATATATATATCATACATAAGTTTGAATCGAATAGACCTCATTTAGGTACACGCATATACGTCTATGATATTTATATGTCAATAATTTATTTTTCTACGCTTTAATCTTTCTGAATATAGCAAACAATTCACCACATCGAATCCCGAATTTTATTTATCTAAAATTCATCACTCGCAGAGCAGACTCTTTAACAGTACCTACTGTTATAATATAATATAAAATCCCCAAATCCAAATCTCCAAAGTGTCGAATATTGTATGAATTTTCGTATTTATCCAACCGCATCGTTGTTACTTGCGCAATATTCGGGGGCCTGCGAAAACACTGCCGATCAAATGGAATACGTAATAGGCTTTTTCCGTTTTACATGGTGATGCGAGGTACATCATATTAAAGTTAAATGTTTGGCTTCCCAAGACTGAAGCAAAAAATAGAGTTAATGTGAAAATAGTAGATTGTATGACAAGGGTATAAAATGAGCCATATTACGGCGAGATAGTTATTTTCCCGAACAAAGTGAGGGAAAATAGTTCGAGGGGTAATATGGCTTTTAGACCAGAGTTATACACTCTACTTTTCACTTCGATTGCGAGAAAATAAATAAACAAAGGTTAGCCATCCAAAATTAATAATTAATTCCACGGCGAACTTATATGTAATTTGGCAGCATGTTTTTTTTCTAAACTGCTTTCATGCTTTGACACACAAAATAGACACCGCGGTTCGCGCGCAACATTCACGCGCAAAAAAGCTAACTCTCACCTTCCATTGAGCGCTTCAAAGCGTTGTTCGAACGAACTAATCACTTTTTTAATTATTGTGAAGATTAAGTTTGTAGTAGTCCCTACTACTACAACTTAATCTTTAGACTCTTTAGAGAAATGAATTCTGTTTTCTGATTGGTCGATTTTAGTAAAGCTGTATTCTGGTTTGTTAATACCCATAACCAAATATTTTTTTAAAGAGTTAAATTAGTGTTTTGTGATTGGTGGATTTAATAGGTGAAGTATTATGATTGGTCTAAATTGAATATTTTGTAAATCATAAATATGTATTCATATTTTCCCTATAGGTTAAATGTACTACTTTAGCCCCGCTTGACAAGTCTAATATGACACACTTTTCGAGCATAAGAAGTGAAAAAGGCTTTTATTGTTTTCTAAATAAGGATAACTTGTAAGGATTTAATTTTGTATCTACTACATGAGTTGATCGACTTGACACTAGTACTGCTTGTGCACATGCGGGGCTAAGATGATAACTTATATGTCAGACGAATAGCATTCGTCCCTCTAGCACTTAAATACTTGACAGTAAGGGACTAATGCTAAATGTCCGACATATAAACGATCATCTTAGCCCCTATGGTCTGGTGCGCTTAACCCATTATAGCCTAGCGGTACCGTATGGTACCATTTATTCGCGTGTTTTAAATTAGCGTAATTGGCAAATACGCGATGAGTAAGACATGCTCTCATTGGTGGAATGGCGTCAAGAAGAAACGAAGATCCCTACAGTTTAGCAGAAACAGACCTTATTGACATTACTTGAGTGTGATTGATGGCTAAAGAGGGTACATCGATATTTTCGTGGAAAAATGTTCGCGCCGTTCAAGTAAGTTGTAATATTTTATTTATTAACAGTTAGATAACCAATATTATTATTATAGTGTTTAATATAGATGTGTAGCTATTGTGTACTTTTTTATTTATAATAGTGAAGTAGACGTAAAACATTGTAAATATAGCGTGTTAAAAGTGCTGGTACCGTACGGGACCTCTAGCCGCTCCCCGTGTCTTTTCGTTTATTTTAGGTTTTTCGTTAGTTGTGGGTTTTTAGTTGATAAAAACATAATAAATCAGATATATTAAAAGTTTTTAATGTAATAGTATCCGTTAAAGGTTTTTTCAATACTAACGAAATCATGGTTTGTTTTAGATGTAGTTTACGTGATTTTGGAAAAGCTGCAGCTCTGCTAGTGAAGATGATTGATGATTTGCCTGACCATATTCGGTCTCTGCCGACGAGCTTTTATTTTGATAACCTATTCACAGGATTTCAACTGCTACAGCATTTAAAAAATCGCAGTTACAATGGGACTGGAACTGTGCGAGAGAACCGCCTTCCAAAAGACATACCATTGACTGATAAAAAACAGATGCAGAAACAGAATCGCGGTTATTATGAATACGTAAAGTACGCTGAAGATGAGATTAGTTTTGTTCGCTGGAAAGATAATTCTGTTGTGATTGCTATGTCCACTGTCCATGGCATAAGTCCTCGGAATACTTCTGGACAGCAAGCTACACCTGGACCAACACGTTGAAATGATAGTCACTAAGGGTTACCAAATGTACAACTTTGTAATTAGGGCTACAACAGACTTCAAAAGCGCTAGTACCTACACCTATCTTTACAATAGCTTAGTCCGCCCTCAAGTTGAATACGCTAGCATAATTTGGGATCCCTACTACAATAAATATATAGATTCAATTGAGAAAATACAAAGTAAATTTCTAAAAAGAGTAAATTTTAAATTATTTGGTAAAGGTCGATTACCATACAATTATCTATTATCCAAATACAAGCTGTCTTCTCTTAGGAATAGGCGTCTCTTATTACAAGCAATGTTCCTCCATGGACTTTGTAATAACAAAGTTGATTGTGCGCAACTAGTCAATAAAATATGCTATGTGGTGCCTAGAAATGTTTACCGGCGGGGGTCGCGCGCCTACCGGCAGTTCGCGACGGCCCCGTGCCGTACCAACGCTGGCGCGCGCGCGCCTCTCCGTCGGCTTCTCGCTGCATACAATGAATATTTCACCCATATCGACATATTTCACTTATCTTCCACTAAATATAAACATGCCATCTTAAAAGCCTTAAATTAACCCATAATTAATCATTTTTTCCTTTTTTTTGTTATTTTCTTAAAATTAATTGTTAGCCGTACGTTACAACGCTTCGTAGTGTGTTCACCACTCACAGTTAAACTACATTTATTTTCTGTAGACTAATTGTTTAGTGTTTTCCCTGTTTTCCTTTCATATATTATGCATTTAAACTTAAAAATAGTCTCACTATGGCAACCCTAAATGTTAAAGTAATCTGTGGATAATGCTGTTGACCTTTCACATTGTAACACGGAATCTATTGTAACTCTCGATGTAAACTTAAGTGTATGGTTGTTTGTTATCCCTAAAATAAATAAAATAAAATAAAATAAAAATAAAATAAAAATAAGTCCTGTATCGAACGTCGGCAGATACAGTGCAACAGAGAAGAAAAAGATCAGTGTACCACGTCCAGCAATATTTATAGAGTACAACCGGTACATGGGTGGCACCGATCTCATGGATCAAAACCTAAATACGTACCGCATAGGTATCAGGGGTAAAAAGTGGTGGTGGTCTATATTTACATACACGATTGATGCAGCTATTTGTAACGCTTGGGTTCTGTCAAAAAAGGCAGGAAGTTCAATGTGCCAATTGGACTTTCGCCGGCATATACTAACTCAAACATATCTAACCCAATATCAAAACTTGCCTCTTTCTGGTGGACGTCTGCAAACATCAAAATATTCCCGGACTGACAACCGAGTAAACAACGCTACAAGGTACGATGGCCAAGGTCACCTCCTCATCCCTTCCCTGAAGCGTCGAAGATGTGCTCACGAAAACTGTAAGGCCCGGACGAGATTGGAGTGCACAAAATGTGATGTTGGATTATGTGCTGCTTGTAATTACAATTTTCATGTGATATAACGTTTAGCAGATTATTTACAAAAATATACCAATGTTACATAATTGACCTAGTATTATTTGTTTTAATATCCTATAGTTTATAAAACTATAATATAATAAAAGCTATGACCAGTATCATGCGCATCCCATACTAATTTTAATCCTCAACCTACGTAAGAGGCTAGCGGTACCATATGGTACCAGCGTTTTTTTTTAAATCTGAAGGGTACATCAATTTTTTAATATTCAGATATTATCAATTATTCTCTTATAAACAACATATAAAAAAATTACAAAGATCTGACACCACAAAAAAACTCAGTCTTTAATGGGTTAAATACATATTGATCCAGCTGTGTGCACTTTATCAGGGTATCACGTCTATTTAATAAGCTACTAAATAAATACGTGCAAACTAAACTGTCTCATGTATTGTTTGAGATCTGTAAAGTGTAGGTACCTTCCTAACAAATATATAATAAAATTAGTTTCGAACGAGATTTGAACCCACGAACTTCGCATTCCCTGTCTTGCTAATGACTGCATTTTTAGTTAGTTAGAGAATGTTCGAATATCAGATTCAGATTCATTTATTCACAATGTAAGATTATAATATAAATTACGTGTCAATTTACAGAAATCTCTATTGTGATCGTCAATAACGATAAATAAAACATGAATAAAATATCAATCACCATCCCCTTTCTTCCCATGGGCGTTATAAAAGCCGACTATGGGTACCGGGTTCAAGTGTGTTTTGTGCGATAGGATACCTATCGCACACTACCAAACACACTTGTTTAAACCTAAAATAAACCTCAATGTAACAAAAAATAAATTAATGTTTACATTTTAATTTCATTTACAAACTTCATTTACTTGCCTACCCCTTTTTGGACTACATGCGTCAGTTTATATTTTATTGATATTTAGTTATTAAGTTAAGTACACGGAAAATCTTGTATAATACTGTAAATGCGAAAGTTTACATGTTTGTTACTCAATTAAGCAAAAACGGCTGAACGAATTATGATAAACCTTGATACACAACAAGTTTATATCCTGGATTAGCATATAGGATACTTTTTATCCCAAAAACCATCCCTGGAAGGGATCAAACAGGGAGTGGAAGTTTACCTATCTATCTAAACATATAAAATAATAAGTCCTGACTGACTGATTCATCAACGCACAGCCGAAACTGCTAACGCTAGAGAGTTGATTTTTGCACAGTCGGTTACATTTATAACGTAGGCTAGGGATAAGAAAAGTGTTTGCGAAATTCATCCCCTAAGGGGGTAAAACAAGAGATGAAAATTTGTATGGGAAATGTAGTTTTTTTGGACTTAGAAACTTGAAATTTCGTATATAAATTCTCTGTTTAAATATGACAAAACCAAATTCAGCGATTTTCTAAACTGATCACCTAAAGGGGTGAAAAGGGGGCTTGAAGTTTTGAAGTAGGGGTGAAAAGGGGAGCAAATCTTTTGTGAAGTGAGATATTTGAAAATTCGTAAATAGACTCTGTTTAAATACCACAAACCATAGTTCAGCGTTTTTCGACATTGCTCCCCTAAAGGGGTGAAAAGGAGGTTCCGAGTTTGAAAGGGAGCAAATCTTTTATGAAGTGAGAGATTTGAAACTTTTTATATAGAACTCTACTTAAATACAACAAAACGTATTTCAACGTTTTTCGAAATTGCTCCCATAAAATGACATCCATCCATACATGACTACATACGTAGGTACATACAAACGTACGGGTAACTGAGAACCTCCATTTTTGTACACTGTTAAAATTACGCTTAGTATACGAGGGCGAGGCTGCGGGAAAATGCTAGTATAAATATAAAACGCTTTACAGTGCCTCTCAACTTATTAGAATACCTACTATGCCGTCCATATGTCATACTCGATGTTTACATTGCATACATAATTGTAATTAATTAGATTCCCCTTTGGATAGCACTCGTGTTAACACATTCCTTAATTAAGTTATTACTAAATTCAACATTATTTAGTAAATTGAGAGGTATTCAAAATGTGTTTAGACAGTTTAAATTACTGCATCCGTTACATATGCTTTGAAATTAAATAAGTAATAAGTGATAAGTACAATTCGTTGTCATTAATTTTGTGAACTTTTTTTTGCAGCCTATTGTCTGTCCGTCTGCTGGGTAAAGGCCTCTCCCCATCTTTTCCAGGCATCCCTATTAAGCGCTTCTTCCTTCCAGTTGCTGGCAAATGCACCCAAATCCTCCCGCCATCTCCGTCTGGGCCTACCCCGTCTGAGTCGCTCATCATATGGCACCCACATAGTAGCTACATTAGCCCAGGTCGTTTCCTCTTGGGTTGGAAGGCCAGATGGCAATCTCTTCTTTAAAACTAGTGCCTACGCCAAATTTTATGATTATGTAGCGAACCCCGGGCATCCTTCAGGATGCAACTGTACTGGGATAATGTTAGGAGAATGATGAACAGGCAGTCTTACGAAGTATCTATCTTCTCAATCGTTTCTTCATTGCGGAATCGTGATTCCTTCTTAGATAGCGGTCTGTCTCCATCTGATTCAGTTCATCGCCCGGTGGAGGGGGATGCTGAAAGATAACTCTAGCTGTTCGGAGATTTAATCCCGTCTCTTCTTCAACCTGTCACTCCCACTTTTTCCAAATTTTTGGCCTCCCGTCGTACGATATGGCCAAAAGAACTCACAACATGGTATAGAAAAATGTCGAGCAAACGTTGGGAGTTTTCTATTTTCAGTTCTGATTACTTTGATTTATTGCAAATTTTCGGTTATTTAAAGTTAAACAAAAATAAAATTTGGTGTCTTGTTTGAACACGGAGTAATTCAATTTTGCCTATGGCATATATTTATTCCAAACTAGCGACCCGCCCTGGCTTCGCATGGGTGCACTATTTAATGGATGTTATTATACATATAAACCTTCCTCTTCAATCACTCTATCTATTAAAAAAAACCGCATCAAAATCCTTTGCGTAGTTTTAAAGCTATATAGTGATTTTATCCGAACAGCTAAAATACATAACTAACTAAGCTATAGTAGTTCTTATTAAATATATATATATATATATTTCAACTCATATTTTAATAGTAAATTTAATGTATGATTCACATCAAACGGCCGGAGTCGGCGCGCGTGTAAAGAATTCAAAGAAATTTGAACTTTCTACATTGAAGTTACATTCCACTACGTATAACGTATAGACTAAACATTAATGCGGCCTGACGTAAAGCCGTGAAATTATAATTATATTCATCTGGCGGCCAAACGAACGCCACGACAACAGTCCCCATTTTGACAGCAGTAAGAGTTTCAACGTGTAGACATAGAGTATGGCTAATAAAAGCTGAGACTAGAAAAGAGCGGAAATTAAAAAAAACCACGTGATGCAATACTGTGTAAAATGTGACAAAACAATTATGATACTTGGGCAACAAAATAAAATGTTCACACTACATAGTTCAGTACATACTGTGCTATAACATTATTACCAAAACGAAGATTTATGATTTATTTATAGATTTATTATATTTAAATATTCCGAGTCTGTTATGGAAGTAGCAATTCATGAGGAATAATGTACTATGATACGATTTGTTGTATCCTGTTTCTGACCCGTAAAGGATCAAGTAATGTTTGTCTCCATTGACACGGAAATTAACTGACGTTTGACACATTTGACGTAGATATTATAGTTGCCATTTAAAAAGTTTTAACTCTCAGCTTTCATTAGCCAGACTCTAGCAGAGCAGCAGAGGGTCTATCGAGAACCGAAAACGAAGTATCTCCCTCTCTGTCGCTCGAATGAATAGGTGCGACAGGCTATGGCTCAGGCTCAGGTTCCTTCGAGCGCTCGTTCTAGCGGCCGAACTAACGTCACGACCTTTAACCAATTAGCCGCCTTAATAAAATAGATAAATGTGCCCCTTACATTCACATTGAGATAATCATGCCAAATACTCGCCAGAATAATGAACCCTGCTCGGGTCTGTTCCGTCGCCCTTTACTGCGAAAAGCCGAGCCGAGACGCGAAACGGATTGCCCCACTAAACGGTTTATGTCCGCGAAGTTCACTCAAATTTTCTAATTTCAATTGACAATCTTTAAAACAAATTTCATTACATCATAATTAATCTCGACTGAATTAAAGTAATCGGATTCGGTGTCATATCAGCTTTATAAAGACCCCAAGTCACACCTGGATGAGACTAGCAAGGATCCCGTATGGATGCTCAGCATTGAGCATAAAATAATCTAGGCTACTAAAACTTAAAAACAATTACGTATATTTTAGTACATTTTATAGGAGAGCGAAAAAACGATTACGTACGTGTAGACGACCAAATAAAACTTCGATGACTGTATAATTTCAATAGGTGCTGATATTTTGTAAATCAGCTTGGCCCAAAGAGGTATGTGTAGAAGTAGTTGTATGTGAGAAAAAAGAATAGGTAATGAAGAGCAAGATTTGATAATTAGAGTTAACGTATGTTGCAATGGTAGGGATAAAGCATATGTGAAGCGTTGCTATTGGTGGCTTTAAAAAAGCCGCTCTTATACTAACCGTGCCCGACGGGCGCGTTTTGCTACTGCATACTAAGTTATTATATATGTATAAAATTAAATAAGAGTTGCGTTCGCAACATACGTATTACGTGGTATTACCAAATACGAGATAAGGAAAATAATAATAATGGAAAATACTTCCCCCAGACATAAATTCAATCGTTTGATATGCTTTCCTGCAAGAACTGTGTCAACTGGATACAGTGAAAATATAATACATTAATCTTTACGCTATTTAGGTAGATATTTGGTTCGGGCCATGCATTTCTGTCTGTTAGAATTAACTTTAAAGGTCAATTTCTTAGAAAGTGAGCAATGTATTTAAGTAGTTTTTTTTATAAATATTTGCTTAACATGCTATAAAGTGCGGTCTGCAACTTTCTAGTTGGTGGATATTGATTATGATACGCAAGCACTTCTTTTGTAATATAAACAGGGCAAGAACATCAGTGCTATCCCCCCACAAGACAATTCCATAACGCAACCAGGCATACGAATATGCATAATATACATAGAGTACGCATTCACTATGCGTATTTCTGTTTAGTACTGCTAAAGCGTATAAGAAACGGGATAGTTTATTCTTTGTTTCCTCAATGTGTTTCTTCCAATTTACGTGCGTGTCAATAAAAATCCTAATAGGTTATATATTGACACGACCGGCATGTCTACCGGTGAAAGGCGTAAGTTCATACATTTGTCATCGTGTCTACGGACATCTATATTTAGTAATATACGGGAAGGGGCGGAATTACTAATGGAAAATATGGCGCATGAAAAGTCTGAAAAATAGGTACTTTTATGTGAAACGAGTAGTAGAAAAAGTATTGTATGCAACGGTGTATAACGTATAAAAAGATCCCACACCACAACCTCAGATAAAACTCAAATTCTTTTGAATCTTATGAATGCATTATTATATGCCTAAAGCAAAGTTTTTAACAGCGTAATAAAATAATGGAAAATTTTCAGAAAATTAATTATTCTTAGTTTTACTTTCAATTGAATAACTATTTATATTCAAAGCTATATTCTTAGAAATATTTAGATCTAGTTAGTTGGAAATTAAGGGTTAAATAATGGTTTCTTCTAATTTTAAATAGCTGTGAATATGGGAGTTATATCTTAATGAATCGTACATGTTTATGACCAAAAATTGCCAAGTAAAACGTATAATTTTTCATGAAAACGTCTAAATATTTGTACAAGTTGTCTTGGTTTCTTTTCTCCGCTACCGCTACGGTTGTGTAGAATAAATCGCTTCTTAGAATAGGGCCATCTGTTTTTTACCTTTGCTTATATCTCGCTATAGTGTGGTCTGAACTGCTTTGTATTTTAATGAGGTGTCCATTAAAGAGTATTTGTATTGTATTGTATGATTTCTTATTTATTTATTTATTTCAAAAGAGAATTTAAGAAACTCATTATTAACTCATCTTATCGACAAAATAATTAACTGTTTTCGCGCTTTGGGAATGTTCAACAACTGCTGGTCACAAGCTGGTCTTTATTTCAAATTCGTTGCAATATTACAATTACAATACAAATGACGGACTTAAAAGCCTTAAGGCAATCTCTACCAGTCAAGTCAGCGGGGGAATACAAGTATCAGCCCTGAACCATTATTGACTGGTGTTTTCTTTGAAATATTTAAGAATTACCTTCTCTGAATCTCAACCATTACATCTTTAATGGATTCTTTGAGGTTATCTCCCGAGAATAAATCTCTTTTCGGACAAGAGTGAATTATGTTTAGATTACGCAAAAGAAGGGCTGATAACCCCCGAAAGTTACGTCCACACTTGTAAAGGCGGCACTATAGCAAGAAACATTAATTGCATTACATGCAGTGTTTACCCACTTATTGTACACTAAGATATATATTTGTATACTCTCAGTGTAACAGTTACTGGTTAACCTGTTGTCGCCCGGGTTATTTCGGGTGTCGAGACCATCACTTGGCGGTACTGGCAACACTGACGGTATCAATCCAGTCTCACCGGTGACGTCACAAAGCAGAGTTCATAAATACCCAGACACCTTCCACGGAGCTCTCTCTTGCTCGGCGGCCGTGAAGGTGACAAGAAGTGGATAAAGTGTCAACCTAAGTATCTTACTTTAATAAATATGTATTGTTATTAATTATGATTGTAAAATATTAATAATGCGAATTGGCTTATATTGTAACTTTGCTTAGATAATTATGACTGTCGATATCTAAATATGTATTTGGTAGATTTACTATCGATGAGTGTATATTATGTAAAATGTGCATATCCATATACTAGGTACTATGGTTTAACTAATAAAGTATGTGTAACAGTAATCCTGTGTTTTCTATCAAACCTAGTAAATAAATAGCGTTTCTCATCCTTCTGGCATTTCCCCGGTTGTATCTTAAAGCGAACTAGTGTTACGAAAACCACGCCAACTGGCGATTAGACCTTGTTGGGATTAAACCGGTTTCCTTCATCGAAAAGCTGTTACATATGAAATTATATTTGGTACGTAAGTTAATTTATAACCAAATGGTACGAGCTGGGCTTTGAACCCACACATCCAGATTGGAAGTCACTGGATTTACCGCTCGACAACATTATCAGATCCTCCTTGATCCTTAAATTACTCCTTGTCTTGGTTGGTCCTTAGTCGTAGGTCCTCAAAATTCTAAATACATCAAAGACTTATCAAAAGATTGAGTATTATTATTGTAAAGTTGTATCAGCCTCTATTATCATAAATGACTTATAATTCAAAGAAAGAAAAGCAAGAAAAATTTAAAAAAAGAAAAGAATCCAATAACGAGCATTAAGAGTCCTTACCGCAGTTAAAGGGAAAGACGGGAGAAATTAATTTGTATATATAATCTGCTTTATTTTGTGTTCAACATTTTATATGTATGAATAAGAATAAACGAAATAATGAGGCTAATTATGCCTTTGTTAAATTGGACAGTGATGTCGATACAGCGAATCATTATAACTATGCTCTTGAAGATAAGATCGTATGAATAATGAAATACGTCTTATTTTTAAAAGTATTCTATGTTGGCCTTACAACCAATTAACCGTGGACACGCAAACGAAGAACAGCAGCCTATTGTGTGAGCTATTGGTGAGTAAGTTCGCCAAAGCACCCGAGAATGTGCTGATGATGTGAATGGGTTATCTGCTTTAGGGCCAATTTTTCAATCCCCTGATAAAATTATCTGTCAGATAAATGTCAGCTCTGTCCAATTCTTTCATATGACATGAGAAAGTGACAGCGATAATTTTAACTGACGAATAATTTAATCTGGCGGTTGAAAAAATCGGCCCTTAGTTTCTAATTCCCTCAAATCTCAGTCTAGGAGCCTCAAATCAAAATAGTGTCAGGGCGCTTGTGTTTATTTAAGAGTCGAAAGCGTCTATAAAGTATACAATAAAATACAATACAAATACTTTTTATTGCACACCTCAATTAAAGGACCCAGTACAGTAGAAAATCACAATAAGAAGTGAAAAGTACTGTACTTATACTTTTATCTCACGCGGGATAGAATAGCACTTCCCCCTTTCTTCCTGTGGGTATCGTAAGCGTCGACGTCGTAGTGTGTTGTGTGAATGTGGCACTGGAATTAAATATCCTCTGGTCTGACTACCCCTTTGGGGAATATAGGCGTGAGTTTAAGCCAGAGTTGCAGTTGTGACACATACGAACACAGACAATGTGAACTTATCGCTCCTCCGCTGAGGCACACGTAGAGAATGTGCGCGTTCGTGAGATAAAAATACTGTATAGCAAACTATGCTGATTGCCTACCATCAGGCAGGTAGTATCCTGATCATTTTCACTCCGTATTCGCCCGCTTCTGGGCATAGGACCTTTTCTAGTAAGGTGCTCCGTTCCTGACCTAATCTTATCCAGAAAAGACACGAAATCTACCTACTTTCATGTATCCATCGAACTGATAGATGACTGATGCTAATTATTCTCAGGAGTGGCCACCAATGTGACAAAATATTGGTACACCTGCCGTCAAAAGCATATGTGAAGTCAGCGTGGGGACCACTGCCGGTTCCCTCTCATCTATGGGAGGAGGCCTGTACCCAGTAGTGGGAGTATTATAGGCTGATGATGATAATAATGATGATGCTGTCATTTTGCCTGGCAATGTATCCTGCCTTGGTAAGAGTTAAGAGGTTTTTTCACAAAGCAGTCATTGCTCACGTTGTAATTTCACATTGTTCAATTCTCATTGTATTTTCACAAGTAAACGTATAAACTATACTGACGTGTTCATATTCATGCTACCTACCTCCTGCCTCCTCCTGCTGGCGTATATTTCTAACATATTCGGTAGACTTTCTTTGGGGAAAGATCAGCTGAACAAACAATCTAGTATCTCATGAGGCGAGATATCTAACATTGTTGGAGAACCCAAAAAACCAACATTTATGGTGGTCTCAAGATAGGGATACTGCATATATCCAACAACGCCGATCTACGAAACTAGAACGTACCATAACTAGACCCTTTTGTTATGGACTTATGTTGATATAACAATGACAATAACATTTTCATTTAATTTCAGGTACGTCACTACGTTTGCAAAGCTGGATTTGCGTAAGGTTTTCTACTTAAATAATCTAAGATATTTTACACCAGCCTTGATCGTCGGCATGCCCGTTTCTCTTGCCGGTTCGGCTAAACTCTTCTCCGTGTCAGGTGTATCCGGAGTATCGCGCTAGGATCGAAAGGGAAAGTGATATGGAGTGAGCGCGTGTGAGCAAGATGCCATGATTACCTGTCAAATAATAATACTGACTTTTGTCCACGTGTACTCGTTACAAAATGTACCAAACTTTTTGGCAATTAAACAGTTAAGGCATGCACGCCTACATTTTGATTGATTCCGTTGTGTCTTGCCGTTTCAAAACGGAATCAATTAAATGCCTCACCTCTCTCCCAGGCCTGGATATCTCCGGGCACATAATAAAACAATGTCATTGTTTATTTTTTTCGCCAGACGGCAACGGGTTAACTATGTGCCAAAAGTTTGGCCCATACCCACCTACTAGTTCTAATAGCAAATGTACTATTACACTTCCCATACTCTCAACGTCAAATAGGTACTGCAATTTCTAAGAATTTTCTACCTTCCTTCTCATACCCTAAAAGGGATGATTTCCTAGATGGGAACTATGCTATGTCCTTAACATATTATACCAACGACCGCTTTAGCCTAGTTGGTAGTGATCCTACCTACAAGGTCTCGGGTTCGAATCCCGGTCAAGGCATTTATTTGTGTGATGAGCACGAATATTTTATTCCTGACTCTTGGATAGTTTCTACATATTTAAGTATCTATATTTATCTGTATAAGTGTGCATATCGTCGCCTAGTACCCATAGTACAAGCTTTGCTCAATTTGGGACTAGGTCGATTTGTGTGACATTGTCCATGTATATTTTATTTAGTAAGGTCCCAGGGCACAACTATTTAGGGCCGTTACGACGTATCAGATGTTTATGCACGCTTTTGTAGCAGATATGAATACGTACTGTACACCTACATGTGTATCTTACACCCATTGTAACTAACATAAAACGAAATTTACAACCATTTTTAAATGCAAGTGGAAAACGTGAGCCTCAGTAAAACTGGTGGAGGCGAGGTACCTGGAAACTTTTATAAAATACTCATTATCGTGGGCTTTATGTTTTTAATTGCTCCCCCAAACTTTTCCGATTCACGGTACAAGTTTTAATTATTATACTTGCAAACTGGTTTCTCTATAATGTGGACTAGAATTTAATATAACTTGGAATCGAACTTAATTAATACATACATTAAGATTAGTTTACTTAGTTCCACTCATCTTTGCGCGCGGCTGTCAGATATATTAGCTCCCGAAGATGCGATGTGTTGAGAATGAGGAACCTACATTAATTGTCTTTAGCTGTCAACTTGTCAACATAACATCCAATGAGTACCTAATGGTTTGACAATTCACTAGTGCTCTGTGCCTTTACCATGAGTTTGCATGACCGTACTCGCTAGCGACTGCGTAAAAGATTTAGTATGTCGATTCTTAGTTCTATTGCGTAACCGCCAGAGGCACTGTACTTTTGCCCATACAAATTTTTACGCAGTCGCTAGCGAGTACGGTCATGTAAACCCATGGTAGAGGCACTGGAATTGCAAGCATCCATAAGCCTCCGGGATCAAGCAACCATACGGTTGCATCCGATTTTTTGTACCACTTTGTGCGTACGCTTTGTGGTACAAAAAAATCGGATACGTCTCACGAGCATAACATATCATTTCATATTAATAACGTACACAAGATATGATTAACGTTAACTATAACAACAAAATCAATATTTTATAAGAAATAACGGTCAATAATGACCGTTATTATATTATGCAATATTTTTTCTAAACACTCAAATTGACAACTTTCAGTTCGTATAACACACATAACGATCATAATACATAACATTGAAGATCACAATTATCAGCGTTTTATTAGGTTAGGGCAGCTAGAAAAAGGGGGATGGGAGGCGAAGCCAATAACACAAATAATAAAAATCGTATTAATGGTATTTGGTAGGCTAGGTCATAGACCTATACCAAAGGACCATAGTTCACTTATGGCTTAACGGCTGCTATCATAGACAGCAGTCGGGATCAACGACTTAACGTGCCTTCCAAAGCACGGGAGCGCTCAGTTAATAACCACTCAAAGCGGTCATCCATCCAATAACTGACCGGGGCCGACGTTGCTTAACCTCGCATACCGCACGCGGTACGCGGGCGCCGCTGGGCCACGAGCGAGCCTAGGGGTCTTATGGATACAGTTTAAGAAATCCTCATATAGCCTGTGCCTGTTAGTATGTTGATTTATGAGTGAGAGTCTACTCTATCTATCCTCACAATAAGGTAAAAGATTATAAAAATAATGTTCCTTATTCATTAACCCAAGTAATTAACCGAAGGAGCTCCATCAAAACAAGGCTAAAAATAATTAATTAACTTAGCAATTAATCACTATGATGTCACGAATCATATGCGTCGTTACTAGAATTAAGAGGCATAGTTGACCTCAAAGCGCTAAACACTTTGGTATCGCTTTCATCCATTCGGAATTTAGTAATAGTTTAAAAATGGTGTTTATGCAATTGTTTTCCAATTTTGAGCGATCCACTTAAATAAAACAATGATATTTTTGGGGAAACCGCAAAAGACACTAATGACCACGTTGCAAAAAGTCTTAACAACCTCCTTGAATGTGAATGTGATGAATTATCGACTCTATCTTCTTAAGTAAAAGATTACGAGTGTACCAATAGGAAAATGGCAATCCAGATGCCTGCCGTAAACGCCGCCGGGTGTATTGGGACATGCGTGTAACATCACATTTCTATTGAAGCAATTTAAACCTTTGGCAAAAGCCCTAGAGTTGATAAAAAATTGTTAATGCACATGCAATCTTTATTTATGAAGTATGCTTATCTTTTATGACGAACGATAATATGGTAGCAAACCGCACAATAGGACAATCAATTGGACACGAGAAAAACACAAACACTATACAAGTATGTTATCATCATCATCATATCAGCCGAAAGACGTCCACTGCTGGACATAGGCCTCTCCCAAAGAGTGCCATAATGACCGGTCCTGCGCCACCCGTATCCAGCGGAATCCCGCGACCTTTACCAGGTCATCAGTCCACCTTGTGGGGGGTCTACCCACGCTGCGCCTTCCGGTCCGTGGTCCCCACTCGAGAACCTTCCGGCCCCAACGGCCATCGGTTCTACGTGCAATGTGCCCCGCCCACTGCCACTTAAGTTTAGCAATTCGAAAGGCTATATCGGTTACTTTGGTTCTGCTATGGATGGCCTCATTTCTGATGCGATCACGCAGAGAAACTCCCAGCATAGCCCTCTCCATTGCCCTCTGAGTGACTTTGAGCTTTCTTATAAGGCCCATGGTGAGCGACCACGTTTCCCTACCATATGTCATCACTGGCAACACACACTGATCAAAGACTAAGAAAGTATTTTATAATATTAGTCAATTGTGCGTTCGACTGTACATGATATTTTGTTTACAATTTATACTTAGTCTATCTTGACTTTGATTCATAATAACAACCCAGTGTGGACTATAAGCCGCCCGATAAGATACACAACTGGAAAGATGGCAGCCGCTTTTGTAGAACTAAGTAGTGCCTTCACACAATGTAGGGAATATGCATGCGAATATGTTACAGTCGCGGACATTGCGAACATTGTCAAGTGGCTCAACAATCCTTGTCCGCGATGCTACAGAAACAAGATGCCACTATATGGAGCGTGAACCAACAAATTACAACAAAAAAGCAATTAAATGTGTAAATATGATCAAAATCACGAAGATGTGTACTAATTTTCTTTTTCTACTCGTCGACTTCAACGTTTGAATTACGATTTAGTAGACAAAAATTAAATCACATACATTTCTCTATTGGTTCCCTTCAAGTGAACTCTTATGAAATAGACCAATCACGTGTCGCCTTTTACTGTACTCTTACGAAATTGGCCAATCATGTGTCACCATTACAGTACTCTTATGAAATTGACAAATCGCGTGACGTCGCGGACATAGAACAAAAGACCAACGAGCGCCCGACCCATGTGCCTAATGTTCATTGCCGCAGGACTAGTTTGTGTGATAGTTTCGGTTTGTTTAATTAATTTCCGTTGACTCGTAGAAAAAGTAGTGTATGCAATCTAAATATATAAAAGAAGAAACTGACTGACTGACTGACTGACTGACTGACTGACTGACTGACTGACTGATCTATCAACGCACAGCCCAAACCGCTGGTTCTAGAGATTCCAAATTTGGCACGTAGGTTCCTTATAAGGTCTAGGGGTGCACTAAGAAAGGATTTTTCAAAATTCACCCCCTAAAGGGGTGAAACGGGGGTCCAAAGTTTGTATGAAAAACCGTATTTATTAAAGTGAGAGACATGAAATTTTGTATATAGAGTCTGTGTTTAAATATATTAATGGCGTATTTCAGCGTTTTTCTAAATTGCTCCACTAAAGGGGTGAAAAGGGGGTTCAAAGTTTGTACGAGGAGAAAGTCTTTTTTAAAGTGAGATATTTGAAACTTTGTATATAGACTCTCTGTTTAAATACAACAAAATGTATATAAGCGTCTTTCGAAATTGCTCCCCTAAAAGGGTGAAAAGAGGGTTTCAAGTATGTACGGGGAGCAAATCTTTTTTGAAGTGAGAGATTTAAAACTTCGTACATAGACTCTATGTTTAAATACAACAAAACATATTTGAGCGTTTTTCGAAATTGCTCCCGTTAAGGGTTCAAAAGGGGGTTCCAAGTTTGTAAGGAGAGCAAATCTTTTTTGAAGTGAGAGATTTAAAACTTCGTACATAGACTATGTTTAAATACAACAAAACATATTTAAGCGTTTTTTGAAATTGCTCCCCTAAAGGGTTCAAAAGGGGGTTCCAAGTTTGTACGGAGAGCAAATTTTTTTTGAAGTGAGAGATTTAAAACTTCGTTTATAGAATTTTTATTTAAATATAACAAAATATGTTTCAGCGTTTTTCGGAATTGCTCCCTTTAAGGGGTGAAAAGAGGGTTCCAAGTTTGAGCGGGGAGCAAATTTTTCCTTTTCTTAAAAATCAATATGGGTGTCATTTTCGAGGTTCTTCTGGGTGCCGGTTACGAAAATGACACTCATTTTCAGTTCAAAGATGGCGGACATTTATTTTTCTTAAAAATCGATATGGGTGTTATCTTCGAGGTTCCTCAGGGTGCAAATTACAAAAATGACATCCATTTTCAAATCCAAGATGGCGGACATTTATTTTTCTTAAAAATCAATATGGGTGTCATTTTCGAGGTTCCTCTGGGTGCCGATTACGAAAATGACACTCATTTTCAGATCAAAGATGGCGGATATTTATTTTTATAAAAATCTATATGGGTGTCGTCTTCGAGGTTCCTCGTGGTGCCGATTACGAAAATGGCTTGCATTCAAATCAAAGATGGCGGAGATTTATTTTTCTTAAAAATCAATATGGGTGTCATCTTCGAGGTTCCTCGGGGTGCAAATTACAAAAATGACATCCATTTTCAAATCCAAGATGGCAGACATTTATTTTTCTTAAAAATCAATATGGGTGTCATTTTCGAGGTTCTTCTGGGTGCCGGTTACGAAAATGACACTCATTTTCAGATCAAAGATGGCGGATATTTATTTTTATTAAAATCGATATGGGTGTCGTCTTTGAGGTTCCTCGTCGTGCCGATTACGAAAATGGCATGCATTTTCAAATCAAAGATGGCGGAGATTTATTTTTCTTAAAAATCAATATGGGTGTCGTCTTCGAGGTTCTTCGGGGTGCCGATTACGAAAATGGCATGCATTTTCAAATCCAAGATGGCGGACATTTCTTCTTCTTAAAAATCAATATGGGTGTCATTTTCGAGGTTCCTCTGGGTGCCAATTACGAAAATGACACTCATTTTCAAATCAAAGATGGCGGATATTTATTTTTATTAAAATCGATATGGGTGTCGTCTTTAGGTTCCTCGTCGTGCCGATTACGAAAATGGCATGCATTTTCAGATCAAAGATGGCGGATGTTTATTTTTATAAAAATCGATATGGGTGTCGTCTTCGAGGTTCCTCGTGGTGCCGATTACGAAAATGGCTTGCATTTTTAAATCAAAGATGGCGGAGATTTATTTTTCTTAAAAATCAATATGGGTGTCATCTTCGAGTTTCCTCGGGGTGCAACTTACAAAAATGACATCCATTTTCAAATCCAAGATGGCAGACATTTATTTTTCTTAAAAATCAATATGGGTGTCATTTTCGAGGTTCTTCTGGGTGCCGATTACGAAAATGACACTCATTTTCGGATCAAAGATGGCGGATATTTATTTTTATAAAAATCGATATAGGTGTCGTCTTTGAGGTTCCTCGTCGTGCCGATTACGAAAATGGCATGCATTTTCAAATCAAAGATGGCGGAGATTTATTTTTCTTAAAAATCAATATGGGTGTCGTCTTCGAGGTTCTTCGGGGTGCCGATTACGAAAATGGCATGCATTTTCAAATCCAAGATGGCGGACATTTCTTTTTCTTAAAAATCAATATGGGTGTCATTTTCGAGGTTCCTCTGGGTGCCAATTACGAAAATGACACTCATTTTCAAATCAAAGATGGCGGATATTTATTTTTATTAAAATCGATATGGGCGTCGTCTTTGAGGTTCCTCGTCGTGCCGATTACGAAAATGGCATGCATTTTCAAATCAAAGATGGCGGAGATTTATTTTTCTTAAAAATCAATATGGGTGTCGTCTTCGAGGTTCCTCGTGGTGCCGATTACGAAAATGGCATGTATTTTTAAATCAAAGATGGCGGAGATTTGTTTTTCTTAATTATCAATTTGGGTGTCATCTTCGAGGTTGCTCTGGGTGCCGATTACGAAAATGACATCCAGTTTCAAATCAAAGACGGCAGACATTTATTTTTCTTAAAAATCGATATGGGTTTCATCTTTGTGGTTCCTCGGGGTGCCGATTACGAAAATGACATCTAATACATATCTGCATGCAGGTCAAACTGAGAACCTTTTTTGTAGACGGTTAAAAATTACTCTTAGTACGCGGGCGAAACCGCGGGAAAAAGCGTTGAAACTTTGTATAAAGACTCTCTGATTAAATACATTAATGGCGTATTTCAGCGTTTTTCTAAATTGCTCCCTTAAAGGGATGAAAAGGGGGTTCAAAATTTGTACGGGGAGCGAATCTTTTATGAAGTGAGAGATTTGAAACTTCGTAAATAGAATCTTTATTTAAATACAGCAGAACATATTTCAGCGTGTTTCTAAATTGCTCCCCTAAAGGGGTGAAAAGGGGGTTCCAAGTTTGTACGGGGAGCAAATCTTTTTTGAAGTGATATATTTAAAACTTCGTATATAGGCTTTCTGTTTAAATACAACAAAAAATTACTCAGCATTTTTCGAAATTACTCCCCTAAAGGTATGAAAAGGTGGTTCCATGTGGTGTTTGTACGGGGAGCACATCTTCTTTGAAGTGAGAGATTTAAATCTTCGTATATATTATAGACTGTTAAAATACAACAAACCGTATTTCAGCGTTTTTTGAAATTTCTTCCCTAAAGGGGTGAAAAGGGGGTCCAAATTTGTACGGGAAGCAAATCTTTTTGAAATGAGAGATTTAAAACTTCGTATATGGACTCTGTTTAAATACAACAAAACACGATTCAGCGTTTTTCGGAATTGCTCCCCTAAAGCGGTGAAAAAGTGGTTTCAAGTTTGTGCGGGGAGCAGTAATATGGGTGTCATATTCGAGGTTCGTCGGGGTGCCGATTACGAAAATGGCATGCATTTTCAAATCCAACATGGCGGACATTTCTTTTTCTTAAAAATCAATATGGGTGTCATTTTCGAGGTTCCTCTGGGTGCCAATTACGAAAATGACACTCATTTTCAAATCAAAGATGGCGGATATTTATTTTTATTAAAATCGATATGGGTGTCGTCTTCGAGGTTCTTCGTGGTGCCGATTACGAAAATGGCAAGCATTTTCAAATCAAAGATGGCGGAGATTTATTTTTCTTAAAAATCAATATGGGTGTCATCTTCGAGGTTCCTCGGGGTGCCAACTATGAAAATGACTTCTATTTTCAAATCCAAGATGGCGGAAATTAATTTATCTTAAAAATTTATATAAGTGTCGTCTTTGTGGTTCTACGGGGTGCCGATTACGGAAATGACATCCATACGTATCTACATACATACTTACAAACATACGGATCAAACTGAGAACCTCCTTTTTTGTAGACGGTTAAAATTACTTTTATTACGCGGGCGAAGCCGCGGGTAAAAGCTAGTAGTAATATAATTAGCTTTTTAAGTCTCGAACCTTAATTAGAGCACTCGGGAAGCCTCTTGGTCTAAACGCAGTTCTCGACTAAAAAAGCATACATTATATAGCGATTGCATAAACTACTATTATTAACTAAAAATTAGAAGCATATGAGGTCTCATGTTTCAATAAACGATAAATTATATGAAAAGTACCTAAACGCAATATTTTACAACCAAAACAGCAAATTACTCGTTTTTCATCAGGCCCATGGGATTGCTAAATGGTTTAGTTCATTATGTCGTAGTTAATTTATCCCTTCACTGATTCTAGGCCCTCGAGGTTGTCATCCTCTTTTACAATAATCTCAGACTAACCAGATTCGACATCATATAATAATACGACTACCGAGCGAGATGATAATATACAATTTTTTATAAGTAACGGTGATAGAGACATCATTTATTGTCCTTGTCATAGTTTAATTTTTTTTCTGCCACAAACTATTCGATATGACTTTATGGTAGACAAACGATTACCCGCCCATGTTAAAGGGGTTATTTTGTGGTATCCATTTCAAACACGTTCTCTATCATAAGATCTTTTCGTCCCTCACGGTGGCATGTGTATAGGATCTCTATAAAATCTTTACTCTAATAATATTAACTGTTTTAATTCAAACGTCACACTTGGTTTGTAGTGGAACTTCTGTTTTAGTATTATTTTAACCCCTGACGTTCAACGCAGGACGGGTATTATAAGTTTGACATTGTGTATCTGTGTATATGTGTGTCTGTCTGTGGCATCGTAGCTCCTTAAAGGTTGAACCGATTTTGCTGCGGTTTTTTCTTAAAGTCTTGGTAGCGGAGATGGCTCTTGGCTATGTTTAGCACCGGTTTTGTTATTTAATCGAATTATCTTGTCAATTTATTGTTAAATTATAAATCACCACAAAAATAATTGTTACTTTATCATTTTGAACCATGAAAGCAACCATATTTCGATTTACATATCCTTTACAAGCAAAAGCGTAGATATTCAATTAGTCTTAATAATAATTAAGGGATTCATAATTTATCATTATGACTTCACTAATCAGCCTGCGGGCAGCCTAATGACTCTCATTAGATCCCTAATCGAGGTAAGACGACAATTTCCGTCTAATCTTTTACACCTGATGTAGAGTAATGGTCCATTTTCTTTTTCCGCCTAGGTCGGAAAACTCGCTTTTGGGTCAGATTTTCTGCTTCAAATACAACTAAGACTATCCCTATAGTAACCTTTTGATAATTTATCATTTTATACATGGGTCATAAATTCGTAATCAGATTTAGGCTTCGGCTTTCCCGTGGACAGTCAAAGGCATAAACGTACGGTCCAAAAGCGACAAAAATATCTGTACGCTCTTATGCTATTGTAATTAATGTCTTTTTCGCATATTTTCGTATAAATATTTTCGACGTTGACTGGACATATCAAAAAATTAGCCTATTTTGTTTCAATATACAAATTAAGCGGTCATCTCCTGGTAACGGATATCTCCGAGCACATAACAAAAGAATGCTATTGTTTATTTTTTTTCGCCGGAAGAGGACGAGTTAAATAAACACATAAGGCACCGCACCGCACCGCAGGTAACCGCAAATGAGCCGTCAACATACCTCACTTAAAAACCTTAAACCAAGTCCTAACACAAACTTGCAATTTCAGTACAGGACGTCCTTTAAATTCAATATGGAAATCCGCTGAAAATCGCATTAGAGGCGAGGCAAAAAGCTCAAAGACTCGCTAATGGAATAAAGCTTGCAAAGTACGGGGTAACTCCATTAGGAGTCAATACAGGTACCGGTGGTAAAGACATATACTTGAAACTCCTCTGTACTCTCTATAGGTAGTTTGATTACTTTGACATAGTACTGGAGTCAACTGTGTCACAGAATAAATAAGGCCCGGTTTTATAACAATCCGTTTGTTTATTTTAAGATCTTGTTAACGGTAATTTAGTTTACAGGATACGATTTGCGTCTTACAGAGGTCCGTTAGTATCTTTTCCATAAGCTTTTACTGCCGAATGTTACCGACGGTGGACACGGTTTAAGTTTACTTACGGATGTTTTTGACATTAGTTGTCCTATTATATTTAGTTCATACATTTAGAAAGAGATAATAAAACAATATATCGTATACAATATTAAAATCACAGAGTAAGAGAAAGTGATGGGGGATGATTATGATTAGTTAGTGATTTTTATACATATTCATCCAGTGACAGCAAAAATCCCCGAACCAAAAATTTGCAGAATAAACTTCATTTCACTTCACTATGGCTCGATCATTGCAACTTGAACGATTAAGGATTTGATTGTTCAAAGGGAATTATAATAAGCAAACGTATTTTAGAAGATTGATGTTTAGCCTAGGCACCGTGATCATGTTTATTTCGGATGTATAATACCTTCGTTCTTCACTTACAAGTGCGAAAGGGACGAATGCTTTATGTCGAACACTAACGCAATGCTACAAGTGCATTTGGTGCCTGCAACAGCTAGAAATGAAACTTTGTCGTTAACCATTGGACTTTAAATAAATATGGCCGCTACTTTTTAAAAATCTGACGTCAGATTCCTTTCAATTGACCTCTAGGATGCTCAGATATCTATTTTAAACGTAATCGGAAACGGATAAGGTCGGTGCCGTCTTTTGTTTTCGGGGCGCGCTGGCGGCGGGCGAGCGCCGAGCGACTTCACGAAATTAGACTTTAAGGACATAACAATAAGAACCAGAAGATAAATAATTTGGCATAGTAGAGCAAGTGGTGTGAAAAACTTCTTATCACCGAGACTAAGGAAAGGGTTTCAAACACCATTTTTTTTAAAGCCCTTTTGCGTGAGCTTTAAACTGATAATTTATTTTTGTCAAGTATTAATCGCTTTCAAGGAAAACGCGGGCAATACCGAGGGAATTCATAGCCAGTATAACTACAAAAAAACTTCATGAAAAAGTGTTATGATGATTACCAATATCATTCATTTTGGCAATATTTTCTGCGTGACAAAATGTGTGATCAAAATTAATCACATAAGTATTGTTATGCTACAAAATAATTATGAAGTGCTTGTACTATTCGTCTCTAAACTGTGTAACTATATATACGAGTATAGAAGTATACGCTGTGTACGAGTGAAAAGGACAGCACGATCGTATCATGCCGTCCCTTTCACTCGTATAGTGTGTAAGTGTATAACACGGCACGATAGATTTAACGCAAACTCTGAATGTATAAAGTTACTAGATTATAACATAGTTAG
The DNA here is from genome assembly GCA_963556455.1 of Epiblema foenella. NCBI lineage: Eukaryota > Metazoa > Arthropoda > Insecta > Lepidoptera > Tortricidae > Epiblema > Epiblema foenella. The sequence continues at coordinate 20,986,497 of OY747100.1, forward strand.
TTCCCGGTGTCTCAAACTATCTCAATGCCTTTCATCTAAATTCGTCTGCCACATACTCTATTTGTTTGAATGTTCTATCTAAGTATTTTCCTTGCTTTGAACAAAAAATAACCGTAACTGGTTACAATCCGTTTTCAGTTATTTTTCCATCCAACCGAAATCATAACCGGTTACGAATTATTACATTGGATTCCCTATTTACAACTTATAAAATTAATATGATTGTGTTGCAAGCTTCAGTTTATACCTTGGGCGTGATGAATATTACCTCACGCGTGACATAATTTACCCTAATATCGGGGAGAAGCGGGAATGGCGTTATAGGTAACATCAATCATCGAGAGTAGAGCATCAGAGTGGCGTTTCATAAACGCTTGTATGTCGTTCTTGGCATAACGTGGCGATATGTTTAGGCTTTCACTGGTTGTTTTAACCTGCATCACGTATGCGGGCAGCTCGGACTTTTTTGACCGAAGCGAGCAAAGCTTCTTCGTATCAGCTTGGGCGAAAATGCTTACGTATGTCCGGCTGCTTTCCTCACCAGTACCTTTACCATGAGTGTACATGACCGTACTCGCTAGCGACTGCGTAAAATTTGTATGGGCAAAAGTACAGCGCCTCTGGCGGTTACGCAATAGAACTAAGAATCGACATACTACATAAATCGTTTACGCAGTCGCCAGCGAGTACGGTAATGCAAACTCGTGGTAAGGGCACTGGTCGCATTTTCTCAACCGTTTCTCGTGAAACTTTGTGGTTTGATTTTTTTTTGTCTATTGTGATGAAAAACGCAGTAGTAAATTGTTACAATAACATGAATTAAGGGTGACGTGGTAAAATAATATCTCTACTTAATTTTTATTCCTATGGAATCTTGGGGAAAACCACGTTACTCCTTATGAAATCTTATTATACTCCTATCATTTTTCCTGTAACTGTTAAAATTATTAATATACAAAATGAAATGGTTCTAAAATAACTGATTTTACGAAATTTGCGAAGGACAAAGGGTTAAAAGTAAATGGCCGCTTTCATCCCCATGGCATCAATCTACTGTTTTCAATACGCAAGTAAATTTTATTGGCTCACTCGTGTGCTCCGTAAGTTAGTGTTTTTAAACAAGTGAAGTTGTCCTTCGCTACAAAGAGCAAATTTGCTACCTTTATTGTACAAAGGCATTGGAAGCTGCTGCAATGTAACAAAATACAGTTTTCTAGTATATTCTGCAATTCTGAGAAGCGGAAAACTGTTATCAATTCAATTCAGCTACTCGTGTATTTTTTTATGGTATTGTACTGCGATCCAATCAGCAACTTATGGAACGTCAAAAACGCACGGTTTATATATTTATACCCCATATGACTGATGACGTCACAATTTTCGATGTTAAATTGCTTCCTTATTTTTATCGTTGTGTATTTAAAAAATCTTGATTGGAGTGTGAAAGTAGAGGTTGAAGTTTGATGTATTCCAGTAAGTGTTTTAGTATTTTTTTTTTGTATTGGTAACCTAAGCTTCTAAAGCTTACCTAGCTTCGTAAGCAGGGTCACTACCAACTATTCTGAAGTGGTAGTGAAAAAATTAAACTGTTTCAGAATCTGCAACTCAGCCTTTTTAATGATACCCCACTTGCCCTAGTAACTAGACTTTGTGTCATATCTGTAATTTTACATAGAGATTAAAAACATATTTAATCTTTATAAATTTTCATTACACCTGGTGTCGGGGCGTCTAACCTCCGCACTGACCTGACTATGACTGGCCGACTGACTTGCTGACAGACCTTTTAAATTTAAATAAGGACAGAATGACAAGACAAAGACGGACGGACTATTTGACAGAATAGGTTGAAACGCCGTGCAGCACAGACATGCAAGACACAGCGCAGTGCTTAAAGACCTCGACAGAAATAGCCGCAGACAGCGGCACCAAGAGACAACGTACAAGACCAGACCGTACACCTGGGCTAACCTCATTTACGACAATATCAAATTTCAAATCAGTAGTGTAAGTAGTTCTTGAGATATTTAGCAGACAGGCAGATGCACAGTCGCAGCATGTTTTTTTTTTCCTTTTTGGTACGGAACACAAAAAGGATCGAATGATTTGCCAAATTACATACGTCATTTCCTCTTAACCTCTGTCATCTTCTCGTAGATCGATAACGATACACCTGTAAAGTGTATATTGAATTGCACCATCAATCATCTGCTATTACCTGTTCTTGGCGTTGTGCATAATGAACAGAAAACCAAGAAAGTGGTCCACCAATTTTCGACTATTTCGATTATTTGAACATTAAGATTCGAAACGGGTAGACTACTTTCTTTGCTGAGTGTATGGTCAACCACCTTTTTTTTAATAACTACCCGCGATATCGCTTTAGCAGAGCGAAAAGGTGCAGTATAAACTTCTCAAACTTACTCTTCTTTAAACGCATAAAATATCGCGCATATTTTATGCGATAAAATATGCGCGACGTTATAAAATAAATATGAGTTTCATAAAAACACTCAACTAGCCGAAGTTTCGCCAGACTTTATCCATGAATTTGTGAACACTTTCTGTATGAGAAGAGGCGGAAACGAAATTGCGTATCATCATCATATAGTAGGAGAAAATGGCCAAATATGTCGCATCATATCCTCATAGCTGACACTATAAAGTAAGGATGTGTTACGATATACTATACTACTACATATACTTTGTTTGATATCTATATGATACTAGCTTTTTCCCGCGGCTCTGCCCGCATACTAAGAGTATTTTTAACCATCTATAAAAAGGAGGTTCTCAGTTTGACCCGTATGTTTGTATGTACGTATTTAGATATGTATGGATGTTATTTTCGTAATCGGCACCCCAAGGAACCACAAAGATGGCACCCATATCGACTTTTAAGAAAAATAAATGTCCGCCATCTTGGATTTGAAAAACAATTACATTTTCGTAATCAGCTCACCGAGGAACCACAAATATGATACCCATATCGATTTTTAAGATAAGCTAAGGGGGTAAAACAACGGATGAAAGTTTGTATGAAAACAAGTATTAATTGAAGTGAGCAATTTGAAACTCCGTGAGTAAATAGACTCTCTGTGTAAATACAACAAAACGCTTTTCAGCGTCTTTTGAAATTGCTCCCCTAAAGGGGTGAAAAGGGGGTTCCAAGTTTGTACGGGGAGCAAATTTTTTTTGAAGTGAGAGATTTGAGATTTGATAGAGTTGATTGATGCTAAATCAATTGGTTGATTGATGCTAAATGTGGCACTGGAAGTAATACATACATACATTCGCAAAACATAACCTCCTTTTGCCGAAGGCAGGTATATAATACTCGTAGTAGATTAAAGGATGTAAGAGTCAATGAGGATAAAATAAGATGAATAACAGGAAGTACGTCTAAGTGCTTACAAGATGAGGTCTTTTAGTAAATATAGTTTACATTTACCCATATTCCGCGATGCATGCTTCTATAAGTCTTGTTTTCGCGTTATGCGCTATGTCCATACAACCATCACACTTACCGGACCGTGAAGATTACTTCAAATGTGACAACTACTCTAAAGTTTTCCCAAGAATCTTCATTTTATCGGATGACTACTCATTTTATCCCGAGGGTGATGATAATGAAGCTGTTATCCCATACGGTACTTCAGTGAAACTGTGGTGCCAATGCTTCGGAGTTTACGCTGCGGGACTATTAATGAAGAAATATGGAGAAATATTACCAACCGAAACAGAGGACGAAACTTCTATCACGTGGCTTATAGGAGAACTAGATCTGCAAAAAAGGACGAAGTATACATGTGCAGTAAAAGACACTGTTTGCGAGGGTTCGCTTTTTATTTCAGTTGTACCGGTATTGGATGTGATTTCGCCAAACGGTCAGTTTTCCGACGAAACCAATACCAACTATTCTATGGAGTATGGGAATACCTTGACAGTTTTGTGCTCCGGTCCACACGCTTCGGGACTTATTTTGACGAAAGACGGAAAACAATTGCCATCAGAACATGTAAATAGCAGTACAATAAATTGGTTCGAAAGGAGACCAGACCTACAAATATCAACATACATCTGTACTCACGATGGTACTGGTTATAATCGCAGTGTACTCATTAAAGTACTACCCGTATTATTTGGTGCAGGATTAGTTTCCAATTTTGATTTGCACGATGGTATAATATATAACTATGAATTAACATATCCAGCTACTTCAGCAGTTTTTTGCTCTGGGCCACAAGCCGTCAAATTCATCAGTTTAAAAAATGACAGTACAAGTAAAGTGATATTTACTGAAAATCTGAACGAAACTACAGCTAAATTGTCTATAACAAGTTCGGAATTGGGTATGTTCGTTTATGCCTGCGTTGATAGTGAGTTTCCCGATTACATGAGCACAGTGCGAGTAACAGTCTTACCGCGAATGGTCCTCACATCGCCGAATATATGTCACGACAAAGGCCAATATTTTGCAAAAAACGGCGATCCTCTGGAAATAGTTTGTTCCGGGCCCGACGCTGCAATACTCACCATGCGTCATTATGACGCAGACATAAAAAGAAGAGAGGCCTTGCAAAGAATAAATCCTACTTCAATAAAATGGGTTATAAATAAACTTGAGCTACCGACAGACTACCGCATTGGCGGGTATGTTTGTTGTGCTGGAGATGTTATATCACATGTTGATGTCAATGTCCTTCCTCATCCAGAAGCCGTGGACTTCCACTGCATATCTAATAACCTGTGGTATCTAAACTGTACATGGTCAACGTTAAGCGAAAAAAATAACTATACTTTATTTTATGTTGAAAATGGGTTTCCCGTCCTCATTTACGCAGTATCACAATCTAGGGTGTTTTCGTCACCGCATAGATTCTGCGTCTGGTACAGTACAGATCATCCAGGCTATCCGCGGGATGTGGAAGTGCTTTTTTTTATAATGCAATCCTGCAATAGCTTGGGCTGCTTCAATCAGACTTTCCATATCGATCACTTATCCATCGTGAAGTTAGAATCACCGACGCGATTTGTTGTATACAGAGCGAGTTCACGTCATGTACAGTTTATCTGGGATGCTGCCAAGATCAATGGAGCAGGACAATATCTCGAGTCCAAAAATGGTGACATTGATTACAGAGTTGAGTACTGGTATCCAGGTATAGAGCCCTTAGAGGCAAACTCGTCGCTAGCAACATGTTACGCGGTATCTTGTCTTATTGAGTTGACTTTGCCGTGCGCTAAGCAGTGGTATGAAATTCGAATATATCAGAAACTTAAAATGGCAGTCGAAGAAGAATTTTGGTCTAATCCTGCCTCTATGAATTTCTATGTCGCAGACGAAAATGTTAAAATGGATGTTGTTGACCCGACATGTAACAATGGGCCAAGAAAGACAAAAGACGTAATGGTATTTTTAGTTCAAACATTTAGAGAAGAGGTAAATCAGGGTAACCTGAAGATAAGAAAGGAAATCAGCTCCTTGAAGAAGAAACTGGATACGGTACGGACATATTTAAATAGTAAGAAATTTGGACTATAAATTCCTAGCCAGCAAATTGAAAAGCCTTGAAAGAGCAGACGAAATTAAACCTTATTTTAAGCCATAGAGCACTTTGACTTGTCAGGGTTTTTTTCTGCTTACCTAATCTAATTGTATGTTCGTTTTACTGGTTATGTTTTTCTGTTTCATATGAATCAATCTTACTTAAAATAAATTACCTAAGTAATTATTTAAGACGGAACTGTTGGACGGATTCTTTTTTTGTGACTTGGGCTGGGCAAGCTGCTTTTAGTTTTTAATTAATTTGTAATTATTTGTTTGTATGTTTTTTTTTTGTTTCAATAAAATTAGTTAGTAATTCATTATTTGATTTATCTCGTTCAATCTTTTTTGGAATATATTATTAAAAAGCAAAGTATACATACATCGGTTGTTTAAGACAAAATCCATCCCTAAGACAGCATATCTTGCGGTCTCGTGTATGTTATTGGCATTTGAAAAGCCGCAGTCCTCTTTTAGGCGGCAGTTAATCCGTGAACCTTTTTGCCATGAGATAAGGTCTACTAATAATCAGTTAACTTTGTCGTCTGCCAATGAGACTATTTAAGATATGAAGGAATAATACAGGCGTTAGCTTATGTATGTACATATGTATTATTTTGTACTATCAGCATCAAAGTTAACTGATCCTTTGTAGACCTTATCTCATTGCAATAGGTACACGAACGATCAGAAAAATATGATTCTGAATTACCACAGTTTACTTTTTAAATCATGATAGGTACCTACCTAGTAATATTATTTATTAATTCCATCATCGTGGCCACTTCGTCAGGTATGCAGCGATATAATTTACCTTTTGGTTTTCCTTAATTTGATATTGCAGTTATAATAATGAGGTATTTGAAGTCATTATAACTGGAAAACAAAATAAAGGAAAACAGTTTTTAAATGAAGTATACTTATGTCTATTCGGTTGATGTTTTTGAATTGAAATCGTATTTGTATAGTTTTTATATTTTATGAAACTAATATTTGACTAAGAGCTACGGTAGCCTAGTCCTGAGATCGGCAAACCGCGACTAGCGAGTCGCAGGCCAGTTGCGGCTCTTCGAAGTCTCCTCAAAACTACGGAGAAAAGCTTGAAACAGACATTTGGGGCTCTTTGAGGTTCCAAAAAGTGATATTTTTACTGAATTTGACTCTTTGGTAACAAAAACCCTGGCCTACATATTTCCTAAACAATTTTTATTTTTATAACTTTCTAATAATAAATCATTTATTAACCTCAACATTATATTGTTCATTTCATGGTTATCGCACATACCAAAATATTAAATTACAGCTCAATCAAATTGCTTAATTCTGTTTTTGGTACATAGGTATAACCATAATCACAGAATAAGAATTAATAGTACTGACGTACAATCGAGTTCGAAAGTATATGCACGGGCAAAGTGATCAAAAACATGTGAACACTTTATTGTTAAGGACTTATGCAGAACCGACCTTATGGTTGCTCAGATATTTTTGAATCTTTGGGAACGTACATATATTTATGAAGTCATATGCATTTATGAAGGTTTTCTAATCGACAATGACAGGTAGCAGGTACATCCACATATAGATTAGGAACTTAAGCTGATTTATGAGTGTATGTCCTACGTAATTAGGTACCTACTATTTCAATTTCACGATACGATCTTTATTACCAAAATATTTCACAAAAGAGTCATTACGATTCCTCGCTAATCACTAATAGTTATATGTTATACAAGGGTGCAAAGTTGTATTTTAACCGCGAGTGTGGCATTGAAACACGAGCTAGCGAATGGATTCTAGGGTTGAGCTACGAGCTAGCGAATGGATTCTATGGTTGAAAATAGAATCCTGAGCGAAGCGAGTAGTTCAAAATAGAATCCTGAGCATAGCGAGTGTTGCTACACACGAAACGTAAAATAACTTTGCAGCCGTGTATAACACAAATCTTTTCGCCTCACTAGAGCGAGGATTTTTATATTGCTTCCTCCTCGTCCTAGCGTTATTCCAGTACAGTTGCATCCTAAAAATAGTTGGATGCCCGGGGTTCACTACCTAATCCCGAGATTTGGCGTAGGTAATATTTTTTTTAACACAACAGCACAATATAAAATTATTGTTGCTGGACCGTCTGGACTGGCCTTTACATGTTATTATATTTTAAAAGTTACAAATAGCACGTTCGGATTTCAAATATTCTTTGCACTCTTGTGAATAAAATGCAATTTTGCTATCTGTGCTAAGGGCTTTCCGAGCTAGTGAGGTGAAAAGCTCTTTACAGACTCACAAAACCTGACACCAACGTCAAAAAAACAATGAAATGCAAAGATCGACATTGTGTTATTTGTGTCAAGGGTTCAATTCCAATGATAAAATGTTTCGTGAGGGGGCAAAATTGATTGCGGCCACTATATAGGACATGTGACATGACAGGACATGAGTCATGATGCAGTATTTTTCAGAACCAATCATTTTGGGCCGAACCTTTTGGTGAATAATATATGAGCATCAAGTAACTTGCCTACATATGTAATAGATACTCTCTATTACATTAGTGTTATAGTAGAGTATCCAATGTAATAAGATTATTATGTCAGTGTCAAACTTAACGTACCTTAAATGGGGTGAGTAGGGACGAAATCCAAGTTAAAACCTGGATAAAGGTTTATTTTTACATGTGGCACATTGATTAATATACAAAAAAGTGTTCCGGATGTCCAGCAGCCTATATCCAGAAGTGGATGTCTTCCGGCTGAATGATGATGATGATGTTCCGGATGTATGAATTTTAGTTTGTCAATGATAATTTGTAGTTTAATTTCATAGTTTCAACGATAAACACATAATAGTAGGCAATCCCAGCTCACCCCGTAGTTGGGGTTAGAAGGGATAGCAATGGGGTGATATAAGAAAATTGCTAGGGTTGATACTTTCAGATTATGACTTGTTAAGATAATATTTTATTAATGTAGCAAAATTATGTTTTATTTATGTTCGTGTATAAACGATTTAATGTTTTCTGTAAGTTGTAACCTTTATTTTTATGACGTAGATATAGTTGTTTAGATATTTTTTTTTAATTACTTTTGTCTATATGGAATTAGTAAGATAAATCCCCTCAAAAACATAAATGTGGTAAGAATGACAGACAAGTTGAAATATTAACAATAAGCAACAACTTCGCCGACAAGAATATTGATACTCGTATCTACATATAACGGGTGCCGAGTTCTGTGTAAAAAGTCCTCAAATTTTAGTTATAGGATCATGTAACACAAAATAATTTTAAATGTTAATAGAAAATTACTTACCCAATGCGTTTGTCTCACTTGGGACAAATATTTATAGATATCATGTACCTGAAAACTATTAATAGCCAAGTCGAATCTTGAGCTTTAATCATGTCCATACCTCGGGGTTTTCAGGCGGGAATGTTTGACATTAGCCAAAGATTAGGTATTGACTCAAGAAACAGAATGTACTTTAGCAGGTTTATGCCTAATTATAAATAATAAAAATATATATGTTATATGATGTTTTATCAGACGGATTTATCTTTTTATCTCTATGGACATGATAAAAGCTCAAGATTCGACTTGGGTATAATAGTTTTCAGGTACATGCTATCTATAAATATTTATCTACTCAACTCTTCGTCAACCTTCGTTAAGTCATACTATTCATTTGACCTGTTACTATCAATCAATTAACCTCCTATTCCAAACGTCAATGTGATATTTATGATTTGTTTGAAATGTAATGTTGGCAGGACTGATATTTGCCTTGTTTCTAGCAAATGTCGACTTGTAAGTTCAGGTGGCGAAGTGTCAGTTATGACCGTTTCTTGAAATATTGCTTGTACCAAGCTCAATTCTATGTGTTAAGAATCATATTTCAAACCTCATCATTATAAATCAAATGAAACTGTACGAATATTAGTTAATTATGCTATTTCTATTATTTAATACTAACAGTAGCGTAACTTTGTAATAACTTTGGTCGAGCATAACAACTCTTTTAAATATTATTCGGCATACGTCTTCCACTCACTATTTTGTAACCCGCGACAAATAAAAACATTTTCTAGATACTGTCAACCAAAGAATTTAAGGAAGAAGGTTGTTACTTAAAAAAAAATATGCCCCTTTCAAATCTTCGTTTATACGACTAGCGACATCGTGGCGTAGCAGCGAACAAAAATATCACGACTAGGGTGAGTGAAGAAGGTGGGCAATAGTGCGAGGAGGGTCGTGGGGGAGTTTAAATGGCCGGTTTTTCAAATACTCTATGTAAACTCACGAGTTGAATAAAAATACAGGATAAGAGTCGATTAAACACTCATTAATAGCCTATATTACTGTATGAAATAAATAAAAGGCATATTTTAATATAACATTTTTATTTAATTTGCAATTTCTTAAACTCCTCCGATACTTCTTTTTTTTTAAATAATATTTACCAATTTATCATAATGTAAAACACTTTTGACTACTCATGTAAATTGACAACCATGAACTACAAACACCAACTCCCCTCTCTATCATCCCGGTACATCCCGTTCGTAACACCTACTCTCCTCATTTATGACCCAACTGTCCCCATTGTCGTCCCATACCACCACTCAATACATGCATACTCACCCCATAAACATCCTCAAATGCGGCTGAATCGTTTTCTATGTTAAAACCATGATAAATAAGGAAAATATAACCATGTTTTCTGTTTTCAATAAGTCTCGTAAGTATGTAAAAGATATCCGAAAGATTGAAGAACAGTTACCTACTCTGGCAAATTTCACATAAAAACGAAGTAAAATTCAAACAAAAAGCTGCCGCTTTCGAGCATCAACTTTGACAGTGAATTTGTGTTTTAAAATTATATGATTTGGCAACTTGGTGTTGCCAAAATAAGAAAAAATATGATCAAATTACTTTAAGAGCAACCTGTACTCGAAAATAAAGTACCTACTGAAAAAACAAATGCTGGATTCGCATACGTACTCCCCCCGCAATCCCTACTCACCCCATTTTACGGCACATAATCGTACATAATGTAGTTCCGCAATACGGATTGATTTTTTAATACTTTTTAACCATTTAACTTAATTCGCGGTAAAATAATAAACATAATAATAATGTAAATACGTTATGGCTGCGTCTGAGGGTACTGAGACGGTTATTGTTCCAGACCTCTCGGAGGTGGTCGCTCGATATAAAATTAAGGCGTATTCCCGCTGGAAGGAGTATTTCGATTTGCGTTCGCGGGACAAAGGCATCTGGTACAGGACCATCCAGTGCGAGCCTCCTCGTGTGCCTTGGTTCGACCATGCTGGGCTATGCAGAGCGGACGTGGTCAGGGCGCACAGGCTCCGGTCCGGACACGCTCCACTGAACGGGTTTGCACATCTGATGAGAAAGACAGAGTCGCCCAATTGTGAGGAGTGCGGAACCATCGAAGATGTGCAACACTTGTTGGTAGAGTGTGTTCGAACTCGGGAGAAAAGGGAGAAGTTGAACAGAATTTGGGGCTTCTCTCTTTTGCATGTTGGGATTTTTCAGTCCATTTTAGCGGATCCTTTGTCAAAGGCTGCAAGGTTTGTATACGGTTTTTTTTGGAAATAAGTATACAGATTTTGTGGTTTTATTATTAGTTTTTTTTAATTACATCTAAGAAGTTGTAATGTAGTTAGAGGCTTGCTGGAGCTGACATCGTCATCTTGACGAAAGCTTCGAAATAAATAAAGATAAAAAATAATAATAATAATAATAATAACGAACTCTGCGAACGGTCTAATAGCGAAGAGTCTCGACCAACACCTCAAGAGACTCTCGCTAGATGGCTGGGTCAAGGGTCAGATACAGAGGGCGGTACTCCTGGACACGGCGCGGATAGTCAGGAGGTTCCTCTCTCTGTCGCCCTAACCACCGGTAGCTTAGGCCCCGCCTCGCTGCCGGCGGCACACTAGGTTAGGTTTTTATAATGATTTTATGTTTTGTGTAATATTGTTTTATATTTTACTTTGTATATAATTATTATAAAATCTAATCTAAGTGCTAAAGCAAATAAAGAGGATAATAATAATGTAAATAAATAATGTCGCAATGATTTGAGCAAATAGCAAGGGTGATCTTAGGTTACGTTAGGTTTTCTTTATTTCTTGATTATGCTTGCTTATATTTATATATATTTACTTATTATATTCACTTTATTTACCCGTGGAATGTACAAAAAGAAGCCAGTAACAGAGGGTGCGCGACCACGCTACGTGACCAAGCCTTATAAATCTGTGTATGAGCCAACACCGAGATACAAGCTCTGGCAGAGTTTACTCTCAGCTTGAGTAGCTAGAATACTAAGTATGACTAGCTAGAGTAATATAGCATGAGTAGCGATGAGGCCCACAAGAGCTAAGACAAAGCAATGAGGGCTATCGCGTATGAATTCGCCGCTAGATGCGCTAGTGTAGCGTGAGGTCTCCGAAATGTCAAATATCACTCTTTGTGGTTGTGGTACGCGGGTTAATATCTACTGCCTGTACGGTTTTAAGGTTTTAAACATGATTTAAAAGCAAACTTCGTTCTCATGTCCATAATAACCAATAATAATTTTGACAGCTGGACCTTACTCGACAGTGGTGCCAACTGGTGAGCACAAAAAACGATAGCCCTCATTAGCATGGCTGCAACTCTAATTAAATTTTATTGCCTATTAACGGGTATTGCGATAGTAAATCATGTTCCATGATTATAACAAACGGGCTATAATGTATCTGCTTTGATTTAGTATTAAAATTTGCGCTCTGTTAATTTACCATATTTTTCACTAAACGTACCTCCGTTTGCCAAATGTCTACAACAAAATAAACCGAACTTAGTGGCATTTTTACTAAAATAAGTTTGAAGAACGTTAATGTATAAGGGGCATTAGTTCTTGTGGTAGGTTTGTATCCCTTGATCGCCACGCGTCGTGTGCCTCCTAACTAAGCACTTCCCTATTTCAGAAGGCAAGTTGAGTGCGACCAATGTATTTTAGCTTTTTCACACGTGCGAACGAGTTATTTGTTTTCATGTATACCAACACAATGACTATTTAGTCATGGTCGTTTCGGAATCAAGCCGTTGTCTCCCAGCGAAAAAAATAATCAATATCATTATTTTCTTAAGATCCCTGGGATCCGAGGAACCGAGGTAGACGACGGGTGGATTGATTATCATAACATTACAGGAGTATCAACTTGACTCATCATAACGCTAGGGTATAATGATAGTAATGTCTAAGTCCGTCTATAAAAGCGCGTGTGATATAATATATAATGTGTTAAATGTTAATGTCTGTGGATTTTCTTCGGTTAGCTGTCATAATTGGAATGAATTGTTTTTAATAAACTAAGTTCGGTATAAAATTGTAAAAAGTACAAGTCGTTTATAATAACAAGACCACTGCGAAGACCTCCGAACGTTGGCTCGAGATGCGAGCCAACAAATGGTTGGTATCTATGACAAGTCGTTACGGGATCAGTAAAAAACGCTAATTAATTAAGACTATTTTTGGAATTAAGAGACACTTATATTGACATTATTCTCTTTGTTGCTGTCTTGTACTGGACTATCGCCGCCTAATGGCATAGATTTTATAAATATGTTTTAAACGTCACTCCAAAAGAAGAAATATCCAATTAAATACGAGTTTATTAGATACATTTTATTACATACAATATAAGCAAAAAATGGCTATGATTTAAATTTTAATGGAACCATCGTAACCATCAATCAATTTATTGGGTTAATCAGTACTTTTGTCATAATTTGGGTTCAAAAGCAGCCCACTCCATTCGACAAATCCTGCTCTTTACAAGATAGTTCCGCTTTGGGCTGGAAGTTAACATGTTGTTTCGCACAGAAACAAGTCCCTACGCCAATATTTTGTAGGTTGTAACCGGGATAATAATAATAGAAGAGATAATGATAAGGAGGAGGAGTATCTGAGAGTCGCGGGGTATTTTTTTATATACATATGTCCTGATAAATATATTCTGTAGATGCGGCTCTGTCAACAGCCTGTGTTCAATGCAGAAAAATGTATATGTATTTACTAGATCATCAGTGCATCTTGTGCTGTGTGCTGCGCCTTCCGGTATGTAGTCGCCACTCGAGAACCTCGGTTCAAAGTAGCAATGTGTCCCGCTCATTGCTACTTAAGTTCAGCGATTCGAAGGGCTATATCGGTTACTTTGTTGCTGCTACGGATGGCCTTCACGAAGAGAAACTCCCAGCATAGCCCTATCCATCACCTCTTTCGCCTTATTACAAAAATTAAAGGTGCAAAAGTGTAAGAAATGAGCGTGTTTAGAAATAGAAATAAACTTTATTGTTTAACTTTGACATTGACGATTTAAAAAAATGAAGTGATTGCTTCTTTTGAGTACTTTTTGTTGAGTTCTTGATATTAGAAACTTGAAAGACCTGCGGTAATTCGAACCTATTTCTTATAATTAAATTTAATATCAAAGACTCATCTAACTTTTACAAAACTGGAAACAACGAGAGACGAAATTCCTGCAAACAATTTCACGGTCCAAAGTCCCGATACTTTTCTAAGTCTATCCAATTAGAGTACAAAGAGGTTTTGGTTAACATTATGAGAAGGGATGTTTTTATGGCGTCCTTTGTCATTCCAAAAAGGTTATTTTTCGGTTACGTGCTCTAAATGGAGGGCGTAAATCGTTTTGATGCTATTTTTAATACATATTTCTCGTCAAAATAACTTTCTCAATGTTTTTTTTGTATTTTTACTCCTGTATTAGGCCTAATTTCGACAGTGGGAACTCAATCCCCCATCTCCTAAGTAATCTTTCAACTACATATTAACAATGTAATTTAAACGAATTAAATGATTGTTTAATTTTTTTTTACCTAACTAGAATATTTACATCAATTACAGACTGTAAAAGCAAAGAATACTCAGATATTAATAACAAATAATTACAAAAAAACCAGTCAAGCACATGTCGGACTACGCACAATGAAGGATTCCGTACCGACTACACTTAGTCCGTTCTTACTTTTTCTATTTTTTGATAGTAGGTACGTACAAGTACAACTAACAATTTACTATCAACGTTATCAGTCCACAATGCTGTATACAGTTCTAAGCTCATTTCCAACAAAGACTCTTGTCGCATTGTACTCAGTTACACAAACGCAAAATAGACAAAGTCGTAAAGAAGATAACACTTCACAAACTTCTGCGTTCATTCTAAGTTAAAACGTGAGAATAGTTTGTTTATTCCAAAGTTAGATAAGCGCGAGATAGCCGGTTTTCTACTTAATACAAAATATCACAACAACCACCCAATTTACACTAACATAATACATTTTGGATGTATCAGGTTCAACTATGGGCCCAGCCAATTCAACGCGAAAAGTCTTAAATGCTTCTCTTTTCATATTAAAATAAGTTTATTCGGAGTTTGTCGGTTCTACTATCATGACAGACTGAAATGAAGTATATTTATTGGTTTTAAACATCGCTTATTCCTTTTTGAGTCTGAGAGGGCTAGCGGTTTTCAACTTCATAGTTCCAGCTTGTTTAAATTTGATGAAATTTGCTTAGCGGTGTTCGCTTTAAATCTATTTTCGTATCTCTTCGTTCTATAAAGTTACAGCGAAGTATATAAGGATTACGGAAGCGATTCCCAAGTTTTATAAGATACCACCTTTCTTTTTGTGTCTTATTTTACTTACAAGATGTTGAAGTAGTAAGTTACAGAGTTTGGATCGTTGCTATGTTGGTGTTGTGTTGGAACAATGTTTGGTAAACGCAATTAAAGTTTGTTACTCCTTCTCTCAAATATTACTGATCGAATATTGACGAAACTTCATATAAATATACACTATGAATACAATGCAAATAGGCAGACGGTCTTCCTGATAAATGACTATCGGGAGGACGATATGCGTTCTTAGTACCTATCATCATATACACCTATGGACGTTTGTGACTCCAAAGGAGCTATTTGCATGTTTCCTTTCTTTTATTGACTTAAATTCTCGTTTTGTAGAAAATTAGAGATAGATGTAGTGTATGTAGGTCTCTGCAAACTTTGGTGACCTTTTTCACTAGTATCACTACCATGAGCAACTAAAACAACATATAGTAGAGCAAGAGCAATTAGTGGATTATGGCTAATAATGAGACCAGCTCTTTCTCGGTTTTCTGTAAATTGGACTATTTTTGCCATAATTACCTCATTAAACAATCTTGTTTAATCAGGTAAGTATGGCAAAATATAATCTTATTTTCGCCACATATTCGACACAAAATAACAAATACCAAGCAAATAAAAAAGAGCTGATACGAGTATCAAAAGCGACAGTCTTGTCACATATTCTTCAAAGGAAAACCTCGAAAAGCATAATCAAATTAAGGAAAAAGTATACGTTTCGCCGCGGGCTATAGAAGACGTTCTTATTTATGTAGTTACGTAATAAATAAATGACATTCATGCCTTATTTATGAAAATGTCAGGACATTTTATATTGTCTTCGAATAGGTATCGTATTCAATTCCAAGTAATTCACTCAGATAATTTTAAGATTTTTATTTTTGCGACAATTTGTAGGTGTAAAATGACTTTGATAAGTCCTTTGATTTTACTATTTGGCTTATAGCTTTAATAATGATTAAGTTTAATAAAACTAGGGCGTATTTGTTATAATAACAGCAAATACAATATCAAATTGCATTGGGAATTCAGAAATTGATAAAATAAAGCAAATTAATGGCTAGAAAAAATATAGTTATCAGACATTGATAGGCAATAATAGTCGTTATATTTCCTTATTTAAAATGGGATTACTCTTGGCCAGCAACTACCCAGGAGCAAAGATAAGGCCGACGGTGAAGCGAGCGACCCAGAAAATTCCTATTCACCTAATTAAATTTATGTAAGTGATCTATTTATTTTATTTATATTATTTATTTATATAAACGTTAACATGACATTACAGTATGACCAATGCGTCACGAAACTTAGGATAACAATAAAAGGTAACAAATAGTTTATATTGGAACAGTTGAGCACCTGGCATCCATCGCCTCACAAAATCTCAAACATTCCCTACACACTGCCGCCCAGCGTATCAAACGTTGTTCAAAATAACAGACGTCCACTCACAAGTTTAATAATTACGTTCACAATTACGACAGTTATTAGAAGTAGCGGTTACGTCCAGTGAGTATAAGTCAATTTCCAAGTACGTGTAATTGGTCAGTGTTAAAATCTAGTTATTGCAAATAATTCCGTGTTCTACCTTAGTTTAAGTTGAATTTGAAAGTTTGTACGAACGAAATGGTTCGTTATCTAAAGCTCGGAACTTTAGTCGGTAAATATCGCAGTTTACGAGGGTAGTTGAAGCAAATTGTTTGCATTAATCTTGTACCTACTAGTGAATTTTAGTAGTTTGAGATAACGTTCATGGTTCCATTTCAGAAAATAATCTGTTAAAAGATAAATACAAAGGTGTTAAATTGTAACCCAAGAATGACATGATAACACATTAACAGAAACAAAACATGACAAAACAATTCAATCATAATTGTTTCTACAAGAAAAAAAATGTTTTATATCAGTCGGTACATATGCCACCACTGGGATTAAATGCTCTATTAGTAAAATTAATTTAAGTCTCCATACAAATATTACAAAATCATGCTAGTTGTAGTTTGTTGCATGAATATAACATTTATTTATTTTTTAAATCTTTATTGCACAAAAAAAAATTTCTCTCTGCTAGTCAAACTTTTGGCAAAGTAGAAAGATTGTTAGGCGGTGCAACGCATACTAGAAAACAAATTGAGTAGTAGTGGTCTCTCGTGAAATTTTGTAAGTTTCCCAATAGCAATTTGCTACCTATCAGAGTAGAACATCCGGACATTTATTTATTTATTTAGAGTACGAACAGAGATAAATGTTGGTATATAAAACAAGTTAAAAACCTAGATTAGGTACATATAAACATGCATTTGGCTCCTCAACAGTTCCCACTAAGACATAAATTACAAATAAAAATAGTAACTGGCTAAAATGCTAATGCATCATTTATTCTTAAACCGTTGACAATTCGTTTCAAATTATAGCATTCGTTCCAACTGTTTACATTTTTACATTTCTAGGTTAATGATGGGATTTATTTCAATTGAATTTTAGAATATCAATGAAAGTTATTCAGCCAATTCCTGTAAGTTTGACGTGAAATCCAATTGAGTAACTATAACTAATGATTGCACAGAGCCGTCGGGCTAACTAGCTGGATGACTTAACATAAACTGTACAAGACGTAAACACAGTAGGTCTACTCGATCTCAATCGATTGGTCTATCAACACTATAGTTCTGCCGATTAAGGCACATGGTGATCCTACATTTTTGTCTTGCTCGCTCGCTAGTGGTAGCTCGATATGCCGTGCTCTTCGCCCTCGCATGGACCGACTTGCATAATTAAAATTAAAATGCGTATTATCAAATCGAATGATGGTATCGAAATTCCAAACGATGAGATTTCAGATATATGAATCAACAATTTTCGAAAGAACTCTGTAAATAAATTCCTCTTCTAGTTTAGAAGCAGGAGGAAAATGTATGTTGAAAACCTCAAAAAATTTTAGAATAAGGCTATTCGAAGATTTTTTGAGGCAATATTTAATATTTTAAAAAAGTTTAGATTATAAATAAAAAGTTAAACGACAGATGCAGCATATACATTTTCTTGACATTCGTTCACCGGCTTATTTTAGACCCTAGCTAGTGATTCATAATAAATATACCTTCATGTCCAAGAGAAGTTCGTCTTACAAGTCGCCAGGCTATAAACCGTGAGTAAGATTCGATAAATGTTTCAGTTTAATTATTTCGATGGCAATTCATATATATTTATTTATTTTGATCACACAATGAATAAATAATAATGTTTAATGTTTATTTGGGCAAACAACGGTACAAATAATACTTAAAATTATAACTTACAATAGATACATCGACCAGCAAAGCTGCCACTATTATGTAATATATAATAAATAAATATTTGTGGACAATCCTACACAAATTAACCTAGTCTCAAACTAAGCAATTCTTGTACCTAATGGGTACCAAAGAGACGATATACATGTATATAGACAAATATATACTTAAATACATAGAAAACGTCCAAGACTCAGGAACAAATATTCGTGTTCATCACACAAATAAATGCCCTGACTGGGATTCGAACCCCGGATCTCCAGCTTCGAAGGAAGGGTCACTACCAACAAGGCTAAAGCGGTTATCTTACACGATGAACATTAAAAAAAAAAGAATTGAGTTTTTTTCCGTTTAGTACCTATTTTTAAATACACCTTTTTTAATTATCAATTGTCTTTTTCGGTTTATCGCGGTGATATTATAACTGTGCTCAAGTTTTTTAGTAATTCGGCTTTATAACTATGTTGTGGCCTACATATATGAACTTATAGTTGTATGTTGAAATGTAGTTACAATTCAAATATTATTATAATATCTACACCACACACAGAAATGCCGTGTCATATACATTTTCTGCTGTATTTTGTCCACTGAGAACGCCAGCTGCTAACTATCTGTAAGTAATGAACTACGTAGTTAGATTGCCGGTTATTAATTAGGACGATTAACCTAACTAGTGGTTGGCAGAGTTAACGAAGGCCCCCTGAGGGAGCTAATTGGGTTAGCCTCTTGAGACCCCGAGTAATATAGATACTACGTAAAAAAATATTATTAACTATATACATTTTGAAAGGTCAGGCTTCACGAGGTAAAACTACAACTAATCACATTCGAGGTAAAGAACGAATTACGGACTTTGAAGAAGAGAGTTACCTTTGTGCCAATAACTGCGGGCCGTTTGGAGCGAATGAGGAATAGTGTTGCTCATGAGTTGCCATTTTTGTCTGCGGATTTGGGTCCCAATGCTATGTACAATACATTCTTCGAAACCTTTATGAAACAGTTCAATGCAATATTTACTCCTAGAACGGTTGTGGTTGGAGGTGCAAAGGTTTTTAGTGAGTGGGCTACTGCAGACTTGCATAATCAAAGGAAAAAATTGTATGAGCTTTATGAAGAACGGCGTATTAATACAAGCGAGGAATTTAAAGATTATGTTAAGCAATTTTCCAAAAATTTCAAATTGAATTGTTGCATAGCTAAGCGTAATTACTTGAGCCGTAAAATTAAAAATAGTACTGATATTATTAAAACTACATGGAAAATAATAAACAATGAGACCGGACGTAAAAAAAGGACAAACAATACATATCAGCTAAATATAAACGGTAAAAAAGTTGATTCCAATATCGATGTTGCCAGTGAATTTGAAACTTTTTTTACCAATGCGCCAATTTCCACAACTAAGGATGTTAATTCATCAACAGCATCTGCCGTTGAATTGTTGGAGAAGAACCTGTCAAGATGCTTGGTGGAGTTTAGGTTTGAGCACGTGACGAACGCGGATGTATTAAAAGCATTTAAATCCATTAATGTTAAAAAAACGAATGACCTTTGGGGGGTTTCTGTTTATGTGATTAGGTCCCTAATTGAATTGGTGGTGCCAGATTTGGTGATCATATTCAACAGTTGCGTTGACTGTGGAGAGTTTCCCGATTTATTAAAACATAGCAAAATTATTCCTCTTTTCAAGACGGGCAGTGCGTCTGATCCCACTAACTTTAGACCCATTTCAGTACTGCCCACCTTCAGTAAAATCTTTGAAAAATTAATTCTATTGCAATTACAAGGACACTTTAACAAAAATAATTTGATGCACAATAAGCAATTTGGATTTACTCGCGGTCGCTCGACCATTGACGCTGGACTCGAATTGATCAAAAACGTGTTTGATGCCTGGGAGGAGTCACACGATGCCATAGGCATTTTTTGTGACTTATCAAAGGCATTCGACTGCGTTAGTCACGAAACCTTACTCAAAAAACTTCACCATTATGGGGTTAGGGGAATAGCTCTGAACTTGCTAAAATCGTATTTGAACCAGAGAATTCAAAGGGTGGACGTGAATGGGGAGAGGTCCTCTGGATCATTAGTCTCAATAGGCGTCCCACAGGGTTCAATTTTGGGACCCTTCTTGTTTCTCATTTACATAAATGATTTACCTCATTTAGTGCACAACCACCATGATATAGTATTGTTCGCCGATGATACCTCTTTAATTTTCAACGTTAAACGACACTTAGACGCCAACTACCACATAAACAATGCTATATCAAATGTGGTACATTGGTTCAACGCCAATAACCTATTACTAAATGAAAAAAAAACAAAAAGTATCAAGTTCGTCACTACTAATGTCAAAACTACACAAACAACTATATGTATTAAAAATAAGGAACTAGAGCTGGATAGTAGTGTAGTATTCTTAGGTCTAACATTAGATTCAAAGTTACAATGGGGTCCTCACATAAATAACCTTGCGAATAAGCTCAGTTCTGCAGCTTTTGCAGTGTGGAAAATCCGTCTACTTACAGACGAGAAAACAGCTAGATTGGTATATTTTAGCTACTTTCATAGCGTAATGGCATACGGTATTTTACTATGGGGTAGTGCTGCTGACATAAATGCCATATTTGTACTGCAAAAGCGGGCCATTCGTGCGATTTATAAGATGAGTCCTAGGGAGTCGCTACGAAATAAGTTTAAGGAGATTAATGTGCTGACAGTGCATTGTCAATACATTTATGAAAACATTGTGTATGTCCATAAAAATTACAAAAGCTTCAGGAGAAATTGCGACATACATAATATTAATACAAGAAATAAATATAAACTTGCCATGCCAACTACGCGGTTACAAAAAATCCGAAACTCCTTTAAAGGAAACTTTATACGGTTCTATAATAAACTCCCAAGTAGTGTGACGGAACTTCCAGTTGACAAATTTAAAACATGCAGTAAAAATAAGCTAATTTGTAAAGCTTACTACAGCACCAAGGATTATCTTACTGATAAAAATGCATGGGATTGAATTGCTCCAATTCCTGTGGCAATTTATCTTAATAATTGACATTTTATAATCAATCGATATATTATTCGATATATTATAGCTTTATGAATTTTATTGTTTCAATGTTGTTATAAATTTTATATTTCTATTGACATGATTTTATTATAATACAAGTATACTTTATTTTCGTATGAATTTGACATTGTTTGTTTTGTGCAATTATTTGATATTTTTGTTATTGTTAACTTTATGGTGTATGACTTGATATTTTTGTTATTGTTATCTTTATGGTGTATGACTTTTCGAAAGTGCTGTTTATACTGCCTACTTGGAAAAATAAATTACTTTGACTTTGACTTTGACTAATTGGCTGAATGTAAATTTTTGACATGTAAATTAATTCATGATATGTCATCATAAGTGATTGTTGGGATAATAAGTCATTCATGGATTTAGCAATAACAATGTTATGACTTATAATGCTAAACTGTATCTGAGCAGTAACGCACTTTGGATCTGGATTCGAAGCCCGGCACGTACATACCACAGAGTTTAAAAAACTTGACTATAATACTAAACTTTACTAGGAGATCTCAATATTTGTGAATTTTAACCTCTTTTGTTTAACGAAAAAAATAGTGTCTATATTGCCACACTATGTTATAATATGAGCACGAAATAAAGTTTCCTCAAACCTTATTGCATGTTATGAATATAGAATATGATGCAAACATAATATAATAACATTAAAAGGCCGAGGAAAAACATTTACCCGTAGTTACTACCATATGTGGTCAGTATTTTTTAATACTATGAACACATAATATATGTTATATTTTTTATTTCCTCAATTAAACAAATAAATGCACATGCAGAAAGAATATAAGAACAACACAGGTTTCGTCCATTGAAACATAACATTATGAGTATCCGCAAAAAAAATCGACCAAACTGCAACATTCTTTGTTATGTCAACATTGTTGCTTAGTTTTAGTGAGTCGAACCATAAAGCACCTATTTTCAACACATGATAAAATATTGTGCCTTACATTAAAAAAATGACTTTTTACATGAATATATAAGTATATCAGCGCTCGTGACCCAGCGGCGCCCGCGTACCGCGTGTGGTATGCGAGGTTAAGCAAAGTCGGCCTAGGTCAGTTATTGGATCCCCCCCGAGGTGCTGCCACCTTACCGTGGTGGTGGGGGGGGGGGGGCTTGCGTGCTCCTGTGATCCCCGAGGCTATACCGGACAGGGCTACCTATATCGGGAAGGTGAGGGTGGAGGGGCCAAACTAAGAGCGGTACAAGAGGAGTGCGCCCAGGTGCGCAAATAGAGAGTAGCTCTCTCCATGTCCCTCTGATCAGCAGAGGGGGTACGAGGGTCGCTGTCTACGGACAGGGACCGTGAGGAAGGACACCTCTTCAAAACACCAGAAGAGTAGGAAGGAATAAAGGTAGTCCAACAAACTACCAACAGGGGAGCGTACGCCAGCTCTCCTTGAATTCCGGAACCGCAGCACTCTCTCAACGACCCGCATCAGTGGCGGTATGGGGTACGAGAGATGCCAGTTTTCAACGCGCGGACTGGAGGGCTTGCCTTAATTGGCCGGCCCGCGGGAAGGAAAACCCTATAACACCCGACAGCGAAGTCGTTAAAACCTGTAGATGCCGGGCGACCTCTACAGTATATAGCCACACCCGCGGAATGGGCGTCACCCGGGGGTGTAGTGGCAGTCGGCCCTACTCGTGGGAACCATATGGCAACTGAAACTAAAAAACATGGAAAAAAACTGTCTATGATAGCAGTCGTTAAGCCAAGTTAGAGGCCTTCGGGCGACTTGGGAACTTCTAACAGTCAGTCAAGTTGCCCACTCACTTGACAAGACCAATCCCAATAGGTCTGGTTTCCCCTCGGGTTGGAAGGTCAGATGGCAGTCGCTTTCGTAAAAACTAGTGCCTACGCCAAGTCTTGGGGTATATAGTACGGTATATAGGTAGCAGACCCCGGGCATCCTTCAGGATGCAACTGTACTGGGATAACGCTAGGAAGATGATGATGATATATGTATATCAGTAATATCAGCCATACGTATAACATTTGCTGGGTGATCTCCATACATCTACATATGAATCAACTACCACTTACATATGTTCGCGTAGTTCTGACAACTTCCTACGGGACTACCCCTAAGTTTCAAGATTTAATCTGAGTTCTCTATTAACAGCGACAAATTATTCATAGCAACTACCCAACTAAGCTATTAACTTTCGAAAAGCCGTATCTCATGCAGCCGAACGGTAGTAATTAAGACTTAATTGCATTGGGATTGGGATACAGTATACAAATATGTACTATGGACAGATAGAGATACCTCGTTCTGACATGTAGTGATTAACTTCCGCATATGAATAATTTATTTGATAACTGGGAGGCATTTAAAGTTTGTATATTTTCGGCGACCACGAATGGGTCTACTTATGTCCTTCCCTTAAAATATTACTATCTTTTGCCCGCTACTTTGTCTCTGTAAAAATCCACCCCCTAATTCACCCCTTCGAGGGATTTGAGATGATTTTCTGGAAAAAAAATATTATATATGTTAATCAATAATAATTTTATTTTAGTTATTTTTCATCGAGCGGCGGCTCCGTTTCAGCTTGGACCAAAATGCTTTTCCATATATTTCCGGTTGTCCGGCTTTTCTTCTCTACAGGTCGCATTTCTAGGCAGATTCTTGTAAAATTTTGTTAGCAGGTTCTACATAGATTTTTTAATGATTCAGTTTTAGGAAATTTTTCAAAATTTAGGACACATGGAGGTTGAAAACGTTACAAATATCAGTCACGAGGTCAATAACACAAAGCTAAACACCCATACTCCTATAGGTACTAATTATAAATACAAAAGTAACTGTATATCTGTTACCTCCTCACGCTTAAACCGCTGAAAGATTTTTGATGAAATTTGACATCGAGATAGTTTGTATCTCGAGGAAGGAGATAGGGTAGTTTATATCCCAGAAATCATCCAAACGGGACGAAAGTTTTTACGTTACGATATAAACGATTTCCATGCGGACAAAGTCGCGGGCAAAAGTTAGTATATAATACGGCTAGTAAGATACTTAAACTACACCGAAGACTAGTCTACATAACTTTCTTAGCAAAAGTTTTGCATTGAAATTAATTACCCAGACGGAAACAAGCAAACTGCTGTATTTAACTTTGAAGGGAATTTAATTTAAACAGACTGGTTGACGGCGAACATCCAATCATCTCAACTTTCGCAAGTATAATATTAGTAGGCCTATGTCCAGCAGTGGGCACCTTTCGGCTGATAATAGTGTAGGATCAGAAGAGGTAAAAAAATTTGTAAGGCCTCATCAAATAACTCCATATTTTCCCTTGCCCACAGAAATGTACACCATGCTGGCAAGTTAACTACCAAGATGGAGGCTACAAAAGAATGGCCGGACTTCTTCAACAACTCCAAAAACTTCAAGTCTGGCGTCATTGAGGAGACGTATAGTATCAATGACGTTATAGACCCGGAGAAGATCAACTATACTTTTTATGATAACACGACAGCGCCAAACTATACCAATTTCACAACAGAGGACTTTTGCAGATCTAATTTCAGTCACGTGTATTTGAATGTGACTTGCGAATTTCCAATCGACTATGCGGAGCCAATGTATGGGTAAGTGTTTTTACAAAATGTGTTCTGTTCTGAACTGTATTCCTTCTTCTTCTTCAAGTGCCTTGTCGTACAGGAGGTTGGCTATCATAAGAGCTATACGGACTTCTTCTTTCAAAGTTCTTGTTCTCGGGTAGAATCAAGCGCATTCTTTAGCCACGAGTGTTGCCTTCTTCCGGCTGGTCTCTTTCCTAGGTTCTTCCCTTGTACAGTAAGTTGCAGGATTTCATATTTCCAATAACATTATATACCCAAATTAATGCAGACATGTTGTTTATTACAATACTTTTATTTATTTTTTAATTAACTACGCTCACGATCAAAAATAACTGGTACACTTTGTATTGAACTTCCATAGAAAGTATACCCGTTTTTTTTTGCTCGTGAGTATATTTTGAAAATCGGCAGGAAAAACATTAACATTTTCACTTTTTAGGATGTGACCTTATAGTTAAGTAATGAAAATCACTATGCTCGTATTCATTAAACCGATTCCAAGGTCCTCCAATTAAAATTTATGATCAGCCTGCAATCACCTATGCTTCTATAATAATGTATTATTATTTTAAAGACATTAATATGGGATTTTCCGCCTCTCCTTTTCATCTCTTCAGTAAGTAACAGTAGCGTTCAATTTCCTAACATCCTCAATTCCTTCCAGATACATCGCGCCATTCCTCCTAGCAACAACAACTGTCGCCAACACGCTAATAGTCGTCGTCCTGTCCCGCCGCCACATGCGCACGCCCACCAATGTGGTCCTCATGGCGATGGCGCTGTGCGACATGTTCACCATGCTGTTCCCCGCGCCGTGGCTGTTCTACATGTACACGTTCGGGAACCACTACAAGCCGCTCAGCCCGGTGACGGCGTGCCAGGCTTGGAACTACATGAACGAGGTTAGTTTATAGCTTGGATTATAAGTATCGTTCTTATTTTAAATCCGACTGTGGCTTTATAGACCGGGCCCAATAAAGCGATAGGAGTGCTTGGTTGGAGAGCGGTCGGGGGAAAATCCACGGAAAACCTCCGACAAGACCACACGTGCGGTTTAAACACTGGAATACTCTAAGAGTTTGCGCTCCAGCGAGATTGGCTGAGCGGCTTCAACCATCTGAGGTATGAGTGGAATCGAGCTACTGGGGGTTTGGTCGCTGGTTCACTCAACCTAGCCTGACTGAGAAGAGTCCAGGATGAAACTCAGCTAGGCCCGACCTAGGTCGGACTGACTCTATACGGTATGCCGTGGTACCGGGACGAATAGGGACTATATGAGTCTGTGTTGTCGCGATCGCGCGGTGGACGTCCCCGCCGGTGGGATGTATCATTCTCTCTATCTACCTATCTACCTCGTTATTACCCTGTAAACTCTTTCGCACCGAGCATGCAGTATAATGCCGCATGCCGCAGTGCATCTCTCCCCTGTCTCTTTCTAACACACTGCACATCGTATCGCTGTCCCGTTGTGTTACACATATTGTATTGTATATGTCTCTCCTCTATCCTCTCTATCTCTCTGCAGACTCCTCGCTTGGCTCGCAGCTCGTAATGTGGTTGATCTGTTTCTCTCTATCTGTTTATGCCTCTATACATACCTCTCTATCACTCTGCGAGCTCCTTACATCGCTATTAGGATTAGAGGCCAAAGCGGACCCCGGGCTCTTCTTCCTGGTTGTGTCCCACAACCAGAAAAACGCCAGGAGGATGATGTGTTGTACCCCAAAACCCAAATCAAATATGAAATGTTACCTGCAAAGCTTCTTCCAAAAATGGCTCCCTAAAGACAAATTACTCTTACTTTACGGTGGGTAAAGTGACCAAATAATCACTGGGATAAAGTTAAACTTTGCTTTTAGAGATTAACAAAAGTTATTTTAAGTTTAGCCATCTGCCAAACTGTTTGATGAAGGTATAATTAGAAAAGTGATTTAATTTCAAACACTACGTAATGGATGAAAACAAGTCTGTGATTTTAACATCGTGTTAGAATTACAGGCCTTCTTATCGTTGATCTATTTAGGCTATTTTCTAAGTCAAATAAAACGTTTTTAAATATTTATTCACTTGTCATGCTCGAAAAGTGTGTCATATTAGACTTGTCAAGCGGGGCTAAAGTAGTACATTTAACCCCTAGGGAAAATATGAATACATATTTATGATTTACAAAACATTTTAATTTGACGAATCAAAATACTTCACCTATGAAATTCACCAATCACAGAACACTAGTTTAACTCTTTAAAAATATTTGGTATTGGGTATTAACCAACCAGAACACAGCTTTACTAAAATCAACCAATCAGGAAATAGAATTAATTTCTCTAAAGGAGATTAAGTTTGTAGTAGTCCCTATTTCACAATAATTAAAAAAGTTATTAAATCATTCGATCAACGCTTTGAAGCGCTCTATGGAAGGTCAGTTAGCTTCAATGTTGCGCGCGAACCGCGGTGTCTATATGTGTGTGAAAGCAGTTTAGAAAAAAAAAACATGCTGCCAAATTATATATGTTCGCCGTGGAATTTATTGTTAATTGTGGGTGGTTAACCTTTGTTTATTTATTTTCTCGCAATCGAAGTAAAAAGTAGAGTGTATAACTCTGGTCTAAATAGACCCTTGTCATACACTACATACTATCTCTTTGTTACTATAGTACGGGACCATTGCGGTGTAATGTCATAAGGCTCATAAGTTTTGACAGGTATTTAATGAATTTTACATTAAGATAATCTCAAACATCACTTTAAATCAACAAATTTTGAGCCTTTTTGTATTAAAAACTGTTCTTTCTGTACTGGAATGTACTCTGTTGGTTATGTAGGTACGGTGGAAATAACAACTTATTTGTAGGTAGTGTTTTTATGCAACATCGCCCTCACCTTAACACGGCATGCACGCTCCACCAATTTGTTGGGCTAATGCCTTTAAGTAGGTACTTGGTCCGAATACTCGATTGAAGCCTTGAAGAAATATCCCATCATAGGCCTTTACGTCTATTGCAGACGATTAATCATTGTTGTATAGTTGTGCACACCTTTTTTGGTGACTGTATAGACCAATGCGGGAACAGCATGATCTTCCACAGATATTACACCGAAGGTTGACGTCAGAAGCTCTAGTTCCGGTTTGTTTTCTGCGCAACCTTTTACCAGCTAATTTGTCAAACCAAGCTTCACCGCATAACTTTCTGCCGTCCACAACGCGTTTGCGCCATCCGTCTCTATCAGCGACAAGTGATTCCAGGCCTGATTGTCAATTCGAAAGCCCGCCATATCATATATCGCTACTCGTGCGAAAAATCTCACTTCCTGGCAAGGGCAGACATAAAAATTTCTACTTACCAGGAGCGATAATAAGGAAAGCCTCGAATCGCATATTTATTGTTCTTTCCTGCGGCTCGGGTATCAAATACTAGATCACTTTCACATCCCTGTCGCATTTCAATATGCCTCTCTCTTATCTCAGCGTGCGTGGAAAGGACTGCGCTAAATAAATTTAAATGTGATTGAATTGTGAAGCGATAAGCAAAAATGAATCTGAACGCAAATTGGTTGAGATACCCGGCGTTGTGTCTATAATGAGCTCGTTTACCCTATTGGCAGCATAAAGACCTGCAGGTAATGGATGTTTAACAAGCTATCGGAGGCTATTTCGCTTCGACAGTTCCTTGTTTTGTGCAACATGATATACTGATACCTAGATAAAATAGGTATCTTTCTATCGACATATTGACCGTTGACCAGTTTAATCAAGTCGGTAGGGATACGGCCGAGAGTTAAAGTTATTTTTTTTTACAAAAAAAACCTATGTAAAAGAAGGTTAGATGGCATTCGCTTTCGTAAAACTAGTTCCTTCCTACGCCAAATCTAGGGATTACTTTATTTGTACTTATTTAATAATGCTATATGTATTTATTTATATATTTATTTGACACACCAACAAGATACTAAGCTACCTAATACATTTATCCATACTAGGTCATACAAATATTATAAATGCGACACACTTCTGTCTGTCTGTCTTTCCGTCTGTCTGTCTGTG
The DNA here is from genome assembly GCA_963556455.1 of Epiblema foenella. Taxonomy (NCBI): domain Eukaryota; kingdom Metazoa; phylum Arthropoda; class Insecta; order Lepidoptera; family Tortricidae; genus Epiblema; species Epiblema foenella. The sequence goes on from OY747100.1 coordinate 21,015,808, forward strand.
ACCTCTGCACGCTTAAACTGCTGAACCGATTTAGATGCAATTTGGTATGGAGATAGTTTAGGTCCCTGGGAAAGACAAAGGCTACTTTTTATCCCGGAGTCATCCCTTAAGGGGGTGGAAATTTGTATAGAAGAGCGATCACTAGCTTGATATAAAAAAATGCAATACAATTTTATCGCGTTGAACGAGTTCTACGCAGACGAAAAGCTAGTAAGAATATAAAGTGTCATTAATTTGTTTCACGAAATAAATCGTTTTATCTTGTATTAATTTAATTTAATTACAACAAACTCCGGGCTCAACCTGGAAAACGGTAGGCGGTTGATCTCAAACGAGTTTTAATTTATTGGTACCTGGCAGTTTCTGAAGCACTGAAACAAACATCTAACTTTGATCATAACCAAAGATAGAAGGCACGTTATCAAATCAAATTAATACGCACTGTCGAACGAGCGGAGATGTGCCAAAGAGCATTATGAGTATTCGTAGATAGAAGTTAGCCATAGCAATCAGGTTTCCATAGTAAGTCGGCCCTTACACCAAATGGGCTCAGGTTTTTTTTTGTGAGTACCTATTATAGTGAAGAATATTTTTGCCGAGTATGAATATTATATTATAGCTTTTTACTTAAGATTCTTTTTTACTATGGAAACTTGACTATGGCCTTTGAGAGAGATAGGACTTGTGTGCCCTGCTCAAACTACATATACCAACAAGAGATAAATAGGTATAATTTAGCAACCGATATTTTTGTGACCACTTTCGCGAAACAAAGTATATAGGTCATATTCATTATCAGGCCTGTTCCGTTTTCAGCTTCGGCTAAACTCGGCTCTCACACAGACACACGGGCCCAGGGTGTTAATTTACCAGAACACGGCTGTGCAGCTAGGTTGACTGTGTAAACACGTTTCTAGGTGAGACTTCCCTGAACTATGCAGTAAACCGGGATAGCATATAGAATGATTCGCAGTTTCATAGTTGTCAACCATCGGTTTGGTTGGATAAAGGACTTTGTAAGTACTGCAGGGGTACTGCTGTAGAAGTACGGTTGTTGGGGACCTGAGAGGGAAGGTTGATGTAAATAAATATTTGTCGCACAATCACCAAATTACAATCATATTGGTGGCTTTATTAAAATACATTATATGACTAACCGAGTCTAGATGAAGTCTCCTGGAAAACCAACTGTTTTCCCAGGAATACCGCTTTAACAGCCATTCTAGAACATATTTCAATTACATGTGTGTATACGTTATGATTCTAGACCCACATGGCTAGACTCATACCGTAACAACCTATACTGTACTATTAATTATTGTGTAAGTGCTATTATTAATTATCACATCACCTGTTTCTATAAGGGGTAAGCAGAGTTCACTGTGCCTTTTTTACTTGATGTGAATTATTTTGCTGCCTGAGTTTCGCGCTCATCAAACTCATTCCATACTACGACTTAATATAAACTAATATAAAACAGGAAATGCTTCTCTATAAATCACTGCCATTACTCTTATATCTAAGGCTGTGTTTATACTATAAGTGGACGGGGCGTAGGAACACGCATAAAAATAATAAAAGCGTTTCCTCGGAGCACATTATAGACATATACGTATAGTTATAGTATGTATAAGTAGTAATCTGTAAATCAAATCCCTACAAACGTCCGATTTGACGCACTCACTCACACAGACACGCCTTGCTGCAGCACTTAGCGGTATATCAGTCACGGGTTCCGCGCGTGTGCGCATGTGCTAGGGGTGATTACGTAACATTTTCGGGCGCACGTAAGAAATGAAACGAAATGAAATTATTTATTTTGCAAGAAAATACATGGATGTTAAGATTACATGTCAGTATAATATAATATTTGTCATGAATGTATGATCCTCCACAATATTTCATGCAAAAATATAAACTAATTTGAAAAAAAAGTGGTCTAATAAGTAAATATGATTTTAAGTTTTTGCAAAATTCATTCATATTATTACATTTCTTTGTGTCATCATTTAAGAAATTATAAATTTTTATTCCATTATATTCAAGACTTCTATAATGTATATATTTTTTGATTCAGGTAACTGAATGTCAGAGTTGGTCTTAATCTAAGTGGTCTACATGTATTGTTAGTCTTAAATGTAAATCGAGACTTATTTTTATGAACAAATATACACACTAAGTATGTGTAAAGCGATTGCACTGTCATTATTCCATGTTTCACAAAAATGGTACGGCGGTGTTCGAGAGGCTTTGCTATGGTAAGGTAGATCTAAATGTCATCTTTCATACCAAAAATTACAGATCTACCTAGTGTACGTTTGACAAGTACATAATTAACAAGCTGGATATTGAAGCCGACATAATCACGTAACTTTTCGAACGTACGAGTGGTATATTTTAAAAGTCATTTTTAGTATGGGAGTTGACATTAACATCTACCTTAAGACCTTATCTATCAAAAACGTCCCGTAATCACACCGCTGTCTAAAAAAGACAGGCTTTAGTTGAGGTGAGGATTTAGCTAATATTTTCACGGCGCTAGAAGTGTTACATATGAGTAGTAACAATAACTATTTGATGCAAGATTTTGCCAATAAATGTATGTTCTACCCAATAAATAGAATCAGCTGTTATCATTTCCGCGGCCATCTTGAAAAGCCGACGCTTGTGTCCCCACGACGATGGGCATTTTTTGATGGGCCATCATTACCCTCGGTCATAACATGACCTACCTATGACTTAAGCCGCTTCCCGCTTGCCGCAAACAGACAAGTGAGAAAATGGACGACATCATTAAGATAATCTGTAAATTAGAAATTCCGCCCCGAAAACTCGAGAAGTAGCCTTAAGTACACAAACATAAGGAAAACATTGAAAATAAAACATGTCCAACCATAACATTACAAAACTATTTCTTTCAATGTCTGTTAACAACACACATCGTTATCATAAACCATGTTCTTGCCAATTTTTCCGCGTTTTGATACAAACCTATGTAAAATCAAAACGACTTAAGTGCGATAGGATTTTGATATACATAAGACTTATTGCTAAAATCGCGAAACGCATTTTGTTTTCCTCAATGGAAATCGTGGAATGTGCTTTAATCCCAAGAGCGTCTTAATTCTACGCAACGTTCGCATGTACTTTCGTATGTAAGTTAAACATGTACTTCCAGTATCCGATGTCAATGCAATATTATGGTATAGCTGATCTGATTATCTCTCGGACAGACAAGAGATGACTTTAGCAACTCCGGAACTACAGAAGATTAAGCCCGTCTTTTTTGGGCTAGTTAGACTGTCTCAACGAGTAGTTGATGACAGTAGAAAAAAGTTAAACCATAGTAAACCAAGACAACTCAAAAAAGGTTAATTATTTAACATATACTTATTTTTGTTGATAATACCTGGTATATCATATCACCTCCATATTTACTTTTAAGAGACCAATACGAGCACGATTTCTTGTTGATTGTGTTTCCGTTTTACGTCCACGATTTCGTTTTATTTCCTTTCTCGTTTTGTGATTCCAGTTCAGTTCTCCGTTTATTCTTTTGCAATCAAAAGATGACATACGAAAACATGCAGTGTTAAAGCATTTTTAGGGGATTTTTATTTGTTATCAAGCACTCAAATTAATCTAAAACCACAATAAACCTTTTTGATTGTATGTAGGAAGTAGAGTCTGGCAAATGAAAAATGATAATGAGTTTTTAATGTTTTTTATGACAACACAACCTGAATTATCAAACGTCATTTTTCTATGAATATATTCATTTTGATACTTACGTTTATCCTATAAATTTACTTGTGGCTACTCATTATCTAATACGAGTACGATAGAATTACGCGAGGACTTATGCTAGGTTAACTTAAATATTTTTATTTGGAACGAAATTTGATATGGTGATCGATTATCGATTGGCGATCGATAACATGGGTCAACATTTTGAGTATTTTTTAACTCATGAATCAGTCAAGTTCACATGTGTCATACGGAAAAAGTCGCAGGGCACAGAGAGTTTATAATATTAGTTTCTATTTTACTATGTATAGGTAAATTAAGAAAATAGGTTTAATTTTTTTATATATTACTAGTGTCAAGACTGCTTTTCGCGTTACACGTCAGGGATATGACACTCAGAATTTTTGAATTTGCCGCCACATCTCATTCTCATCTTTCATTTTCCAGACACTAATCTCCAAACCTATTTTCCATAGACATTCTCATTGACACTATTTTGTAATTTAGTTACTGGCACGAAACTTCTAAACTTTGACAGCACATGACATTTTATAACGATACGCCACTCTGTGATGAGGGCCTATAAGGGCTGTGAGAGGCCACTTATAGGTATCGCTGCGGCTAAGCTAATGTCTAGTGGTGAACATGAGATTCTGTTTTAGTAGGCCGTGAGTTTGGCTATGGCCAGAGCAGTAGGTATCATCAAGAATTTATATTTAATGAGCGCCAGATGAGACCACTGACAAATATGAGAATGAGCTAAATAAAAACATCAAGTAAGTTTAACAATTATTTATTATGACACACTTTTGTTTATAAGCACTGAGGTCAAACATGCAAAGCTAAAGTTTCTAAGACCTAAGTCTGTTCAGTTACAAGAGAATATACTTAAGGGTAAACACTTTAATAGGGTTTGGTCTTCCCGCTAGACCGGTGGACCAATTCAGTGCAATATAGGCATAGGCTTAAAGCACAAAATAGTAAGACTAAGGATTTAAGCGAGTTACTAAAGTTAGCTAGACACAACACAGTGAAATAAAAGGATAAATACCCGATAGGTGAGGCAAACCAAACCTCCAACGCAGCTACACGCTCCACAGTAAGTACAGAAGTAGGCGGCAGTCTCAGCTAGTAGCTGGAGCCGGAGAGCAGATCAGGTAGGCTGGTTCCACTCAGTGACTTCCATGAATATGCTCTTTGTCAAAGCAGAGCAAGCTTACAATCTTCACATTAAGCTGACAAACTAACAACGTTAACTTACAAAGTTAACTTACAACTAACAAACAAGGTGACCTTACAAGGTTACCTTACAAGGTGAACTTACGAGGTTAACTTTCAACGTGAACTTACAATGGTAACCTTCAACCCTAAAAGAAAAAAAAATGTTTCTATTAGTAAAGAGTTGGTATTTGAGAATACGGATTTTACCTTAAAATTAGGAATTCAAATAAGCTTACCACGTATGGTGGGTTGTTTTACAGTTCATAAGTAGGTACGGCTTTGGGGAAATTACACGTGTCGTGATTAAAGATGCCGTGGCAAAGTGAAACTGAAAAGTACGAAATTCACACTTTAATGATAAAATCTACCATAAGATTGTGAACAAAGTCGTTATATGATAAAAGAAAACTCACCTGAGTATCGAATTATGAGATAGAAGGATAGAAAATTCTGGACCGGCTAGTCCATTTTGGTGTGACACTAAGTTATGCAATCTGGGCTGTACGCTGGAACGAAATAAAACACTAATTAGCACCAAAGACGACAATAGGCGCACAGACCTTGCTAAAAGAAACACTTACCCCGAAGCGATTGACTTTCAGACCAAGACGACTCAAAAACGTTGCTTTCACATCGTGATGGAATCTCAGTGACCAGGCACTTTCCATTCCCTTCGAGAGTCTCAAGAGTACAGAGAGCGTTCTGAATCTACGATCTTTAGATACAGGCAACGATGGAAACTATCATAAAGGAAAGAAAATTTTTATTTATTTTTATCGAAAACGATGCTTATTCAAACAACGACATTGCTATTATGAAAACGACGACGACCTGGGTTCCATCCAGCTAACAGGAATAAAAAACCTACATAAACAAATTTATATTTATAATTACAGATCGCATACCAAAGTTAATAAACCGAACGCACGCGACATAGAATATAAAATCTTAGTACGTTTCGTTCCCTTGCTAACTACACAAACGACAAAACTAAACATTTCCATTAAATTCCAACAGCTTGAATTTGTAATAAAAATGGAATATATGATAGCCTGAGACTAATAGGTTTAGAAATTGCTATCTTACGAATTTAAGAATAGTTTTATCCAAATGGAAATAAAATAACGAGTGCGGCATTTTGACAGATTCTGAAACAGCAAGCTGCAAATGCAAAACGCTTCGCGCTGTCCGACACGGAGCACTGAGATTTGTTTACTTGTGAAAAAAGTGTAATTTATTATTTAAAACGAGGTGAAAGTGAAATGAGTGCATTTCTTATGAATTCTGCAGCTAACATGGCAGGATATATGCCCATAACAAGAGGAGTTATCGCCGTACTTACAGCAATAAAATGACTCGAAAGGTTAACCTCCGGTACGTACAAACGAAATGTATATTTCTCAACAAATTGTTCTAATAACGAACCTACAAAGTGTTACAATTTGACGACCACTTTAGCCTAGTTGGTAGTGACCCTGCCTACGAAGCTGGAGGTCCCGGGTTCGAATCCCGGTCAGGGCATTTATTTGTGTGATGAACACGAATATCTGTTCCTGAGTCTTGAATGTTTTCTATGTATTTAAGTATATATTTATCTATATAAGTATGTATGTCTATATAAATTTGTTTTTGACATTTCCATTTTGTATAGTGCACAATAAAGTATATTATTATTATTATTGTATGTCTTTCCCGTTCACGGGACAATGGTATCCCGGACCTTTGGGAGGCGTGCGCGGAGCCGAAGTACCGAGGCACCGAAGTACCAAACGAGTACTACATAGCCAACACGTAGAGGCCCTTTTGGCACTTTAATGAAATGCAAGGGATACACCGAGCGGATGCTGTCCCTGCCCGTGTCATGGGACGCACATAGAGACAGCTCCCGCCAGGGTGTACAGGGACTATTTCTGGTTGATGGAGTCTAAATGAACTGTGTTATTGGGTGAAAATGTTGGATTAATGGCTGGGCTATTGCGTGAGACACCGGACGCCTGCCTAATAAAACTGTCTCAAATATTTATTTCCCGCAGGCGGTGACTCGCTCTCTGCTAGATGGGCCCCCATAAAATAGCGACATTATAAAATGGCCTAAGGGCAACACCGGTCAGAGAGCTGGGGGTGGAGAGGTGGCACTGGACTTTAAACATATAGCCAACTCGCCACTTAGGTGACCACATCCACCCTCGAGTATCAGCTCTTGCGACTCCACTTTGGACGGCCGGTTAAGGCAAGCCAGAGGCGGGGGGGCCTATCCCACCAACCACACAGGCCACCCCCAGGAGCACTCAGGTACGTAGGGCCGCACTTCAGATACGTACGTTGACTGATTTATTATTATTATTATTATATCGTCGCTTAGTACCCATAGTACAAGCTTTGCTTAGTTTGGGACTAGGCCGATTTGTGTAAGATTGTCCACAAATATTTATTTATTTACATACTTCTCTTTGGACCAATCAAACTAAACAATTCAGAAAAAATGAAATTGAATAGCTCACATTTATTTCAGAAATAATACAAATATTTCTGCAACTGAAACACACAATTGAAACACAATGTGTCAGAGGTTGTCCGTCACTATTAACAACGATTAAATGATAAGCATTTCATACATATGCTCACGCCCGTATCCCATTAGAATAGGCAGAGACCAAATAATACGAGATACAACGGTACTTACATACTTTTTTCCCTTCAGTCATATCCATACATCTCCTCATACAAGCTCGTCGGTTGCGGGTACTTCTGACCTAGCCTTTTTTCAGTATTGGTCACCACCTTTTGAGCCTTCCATCCATCTCCTGAACATCCCATTAAAAATGTATGTTTGAGTTTGATATTGGATTTTAACGTTATCTAGCCTTTATCACCTCCCAACTGCGAACTAAACTCAAAGTTCGTTTGATTCTACTCATCGGTATCTAGACAACATTTTGGGCATAGACACCAAATACGAAAATTTGAAGCGAAATTTTCATTCAAACGACCTATCGAGTAGGTATGATTCGTTTAATCTTTAGTTTGGGGCAATGATATGATTCAGAACAAAATACTCTGATGTATCCTGTAGCAGCCTTGGCATCAAATCCCAAGATTTGGTGTTGGCTCGAGTTTTTCGAAAGCAACTACCCCCCCGACCTTTCAAACCAGAGGGAATACTAGACCTCGTTCGGATCAGACCGGTTTCAACACGATGTTTTCCTTGCCATGAAAAGGTCGGTTGTTCCATACAGATTGTCCAGAACATCCGATTTTCTGGTTTTCATGTCCAGAAATATCAAATTATATTTCTTACACATTCTTTTTTGAATAACCCACTAGCAAGTCGTGATTGGAACCCAAAATCTCCAAGTTGAAAGTCGCGTATCTTACTCGGCTTGGAGAGTTAGAGGAGCTTATACAGGCTGACAGTCATTCACCTCATTTCTAATAAAGTGAGATTTCTAAGAATGTTTATGTGAAATTCGCTCAATTCCGAGATTTGAAATAAAAAGATAAGGTGCATAATGGCGTGCAATACTATTTAGACTTCAGTGAATCTGGTCTTCAAAGCACATAAGCGAAGTTGATATCGAGGGGTCAAAATTTCACCACGTCCGTAGGGGAGTACCCACCGCAACCGTTGATGTGACGTTCCAAAGCACGGTAGCGCTCAGTTAGTTACCATTCAAAGCGGACACCCATCCAAGAACTAACCCCGGCCCACGTTGCTTAACCTCGAATACCACACGCAAAACGCGAGCGCCGCTGAGCCACGAGCGCTCCGTAATGAAATGCCTCTAGGAAGATAATGAGACGGTAGTAATATTTAAATAGCAATTATCGAAGCTTTTCCTTATTACAACCCACGGATTTAAACGCAGCACATGGCTTTGTGCGAACAAAAGCGCATCGGCACAATGGATACCGGCCGTTTCATTACTTACAAGCTCTTTTACACACTGGGAATGAACGCGAAATAAGGCGAATAATACTTTGAAGATTTAAAAAAAAAATGCTTAGCTTAAGTAAACTGATTTTAATTATTTTTGTTAATCTACCCTGCTACTTTCCTAACCTATACGAGAGCCACCAAGAACGACGGAAAAGCTTTTATATGCAGCTACATTGAGAACCTGTTTAAAATGGCTGATGGCTTACCATAAAATAACCTCCTTAACATGGGCGGGTTATCGTTTGTCTGCCACAAATTCAAGGCAAATAAAAAAGTGAAAGTATGACAAGGACAACAAATGATTATGTCCCCCTTTGGCGCTCTTATACAAATTTGTATACGACCATTTTGCTAGGTGGTGGTATTATTATTTGATCTCTAGCTAGTCTGAAATATGAATCTAACAGTTTCAAAAGTTTCTATCTACAAAGTAAAGCCACGAACATTATTGCATTTACAAAGTGCATGCTTATTAAGTAATACATCCTGCGGTGGTCCATATATCCCCGTGCTACCCGCATCCTGTACAGGGAAATTGCTGTCTAGGCTATTGCATTTTACCGGCACCTCCCCTATTTTACAAAGGACTTTAAGTTACTTGTTTTAAAGTATAAATCCTAATGGCAGAATAGGAAGAAGTTGCAGTTGCAGATACGTATAAATGTAAACCTTACTTGTGTAACATTAGAGTTGGTTTTTGGGGTAGCACGGTGGAAAAAGATGGAACTCAAATGTCCGTTCACGCTAAATGGCGCACAGTTAACGTGCTGTTTCTCTCTAGAAGCTACGAGAAAATACAACCTTTTTGGAATCCGGAGTGGTCTATAAAATGTAAAAATTATTTTCTCTGTATTGAATTACAATGAAGACCACAAAATTAGTACGGCCCTTGCAATAATTACCGCCCCGTTTAGACAAATGCACAGGAATCGCTCGCAAATTTAACTAAATTGCGAGGTTTGATAGATCGAACTCTTAAATATTTAAATAACTTGGTTGACAAGAAAAAAAATATCAGTTTTATGGGGTAAGGAAAGTTAGGCTAGGTGTGAAGGTAAGCAGTCTTGCTGCATTTAACTTACAAAACAGGTTTCGATTTCAAACGTTATGTTGAATAGACTCCAAGCGAGGCCCGGCATTTTGTAACATTATTAGGGTATATATGTTTTTAACTGGATTCTAGAAAAACAATTGTAAAACAATATTGTCAGTGGATTCTAGAAAAGCATTTGAATGTTATTGCATTGCTGCAACCAATAAACTAGAGGAGGAAATATTGTCTATTCTTTAAGCGGGTATTACATTTTCCTGATTTCAGAATATTTAGAGCGGGACGTATATAAGTAAGAGCGAGATGCTTCAACTCCCCTCGCTCTAACGTATATGTACGTCCCGCACTAAAGGTTCTGAATTCAGGACAATGTAATACCCGCTTTAGGTTAGCGGCGCCTTAAATTATTTGAAAAACAGAAAATTCTATTCACTCAGCAACTTTATAATTCCTACGCCATGAAGAAAAAAATTAAATTCAGGTATATAATAACGTGAAAAAGTGCTGTTTAAATATATTGTAACATTTCATACAACCACCACATTAAAAATAACTCGAATGTACGAAAGATCTTCGTGAATATTGATATATTTATTGAAATGAAATTAAAAAAATAGAACATACAACCGAATTGAGAACCTCTTCCTTTTTAAGGTTCCACACCCAAAGGGCCAAAACGGGACCCTATTGCTGTCACTCACGCGTCCGTCCGTCCGTTTTTTTTTTGTTTTGTTCCGAAGAATTATTTAACTTCCCATTGACCTACGAACATGAAATTTGGTAATAATCTTTATTTTGCGGTTGGTTTGAAACCCTTATTGTTTGAAGTCCGACACGCACTTGGCCGATTTTTTGAAGTAGGTTAAAGAGTAATACCTCCATACTTAACGCACAAACTATTTAATAGTTTTCTACAGAAGACCATCCTACAAGCGTGTTTTCCAGTTATATCCTATAGGAACGCGGGATCCGCATTGGCAATTAGTACCAAGATGGCATAGGCACTTGTTTTACGAAAGCTACCGCTATTTGAGCTTTCAACCCAGAGGCAAAACCCGGTTTTAGGCCTAGTATATTTAGTCCGGTTTAACCCAGTGTTACACACCCTGGACACCATTTTTAGTCTTTATTTGGTTTTATCTGTTTTACTACGTTTTTGTCTCACCTTTTACTGTAATCTACGTTTTATTGTTACTCGCTCTCGCAGACGTCCAAAACACAGGCTCCAGATACAGGCTCATCCTGATTTGGAGTCTGATAGATATTTATGTACGCTCTTCGGATAAGCAAGAACCTCCTTATGCTCGCCGGCGAACGCCTCAAAGATATCAATCCTCATATAGCTCTAATTCTTTTGCAGAAGTGCTTTGCGGTTCCTAAAGTAATTTACCTGCTTCGCACGGCCCCGGCGTGGCTCTTCCCAAACGATGTCGATTCCTTTGACGAAACCATTAAATCTACGGTCGAGTCCATCGTAAATATCTCCCTGAGCGACGACCAATGAACTCAAGCAGCTCTGCCAATTCGGCATGGAGGTATTGGGATACGGCGGATCAAGGATGTGAGTTTGCCGGCTTTTCTGACGTCAGCACACGGGGTAGCGGATCTTGTCACTAATATTTTATTGGTAAATGGTGACAGTACAAGCATTCCGTATGTTTCTGACGCCTTGATGGCATGGTTGGCTCTCAATCCAGGGTCTACTGTACCCGATAACCCCAAAGTCCAGCGCGCGTGGGATGACGTAGGTTGCAAAGCCACAATAACTAGGCTTATCGAAAGCGCCACTGGTGTAAACCTCGCAAGGCTCCTGGCGGTATCTCGGCCTGAATCAGGGGCGTGGTTGCACGCGCTTCCATCGCCTCAATTGGGAACTTCACTAGACGGTAACTCGTTGCGTGTGGCCGTTGCCCTCCGCCTGGGCTGCTTTGTATGTCAACCACATACATGCATTTGTGGTACCATGGTGGGTGCTGACGGCCATCACGCACTGAGTTGCCGCCGGTGCTCCGGCAGGCATCCGCGTCACCATGCCCTCAATGACATTATACAAAGGGCTCTGAGGTCGGCTGGCGTGCCATCATTACTGGAACCGCCGGGCCTTAGCCGCACCGATGGCAAAAGACCCGATGGCCTCACGTTGGTACCGTGGGAAAGGGGGCGTTGCCTAGTGTGGGACGCCACGTGCGTCAGCACCTTCGCGGCCTGCCACATCAGGCGCACTACTGGCGCCGCCGGTGCGGCAGCTGAATTTCAGGCCTCAATGAAACGGCAAAAGTACTCTTCGCTGGAGTCTGCCTACATTTTTGTCCCATTGGCTTTCGAGACTGCGGGGTGCTGGGGGGCCGACGCTAAGAAATTTATCCATAATATAGGCCGTCGACTTCGGCAAAAGGGTGAGGACCCCCGCGCTGAGTCGTTTTTGGTGCAAAGGCTGTCCATGGCTATTCAGCGAGGAAACGTCGCCAGTGTTATGGGCACCTTTGCACCGGAAACGGCGAGGGGCGGTCTATTTGATTCGTTTTCTTTTGTTTATTTTTTTTAAGTTAATTTTAAGTTTATCTTAGTTGATTCTGCATTTGTATTTATTACATATATTTTAATATTGTATACTCAAAAGAATAAATAATACATTATGTACTTGTAAATATCAGTTTTCTGGTAAATAAAGCAATTTGTATTTTTTGGACAAGGCGGGGTTCGAACTTAGACGTGGGCGCCGACCTGAAATTTTGCGGCGGCGGCGCGCCGTGGGAAATTGGTCGGCGTGGCGGATTCGCGCCGCGGCGTGGCTGATTTATACTATAAAATGAAACAATTTATAGGTGTTATATACTTTATTCCAAACTCCAGTATCTATTTAGAAGAAACAAAACGAAACGGGAAAAAAATATCTGGACTTTGAAAAAAATTTGTGACATTAAATATTTTTAAATTTTTTATAATTATCATGTATGAAAATGATTTTATTGACGCGTGTAGGGCTTAAACGCGACCTTTTAGCATTTAACACCAAACCAGCAATGGAAAAAACGCGTTCACTAGGTGTGCTCGTAGCGGGGATCGCTAGAATGTGTTTTGCAAGGGCAGCAAGTCCCGGAAATGCATTTTGCTTCTCTCGCCAATACGCAAGCAGATCTCCATTTAATATCTCTACCTCCTTGGGATCAACCGAAGCTAGGTATCTCCAGGATTCTTGAGAGAAATCTGAATCGGTTGACCCATCGATATTGCTATCGCTACTGTGCTTTTTAGACAACTTAGTCAGCAAAGATTGAGTGGAAGAAGAGTTTGGTCGTGTCTCTGAATTTTCTGATATACCATGAACAGTTTCACCACATTCGGCACGTGGGATATCAGAGGGCTTAATATAATCATTGATGCAGTCTGCCAGAAAATTCGCACGGTGTGTGTTTCTTATCTCTAAATATGTATCGATTTCTTTTAATCTTGAGAATCTGGGATCTAAAAGAGTGGCCAGTACTACGTTCTTTGTCAACGGAAACCTGTGATCGAATTTTTGCGTGCGCTGAGTAGTATTGCATACTAGCCACTGGCGACCCGACCGGCGGGCGCGTGGCGAGCCGCGAACGCACGATCGCCCCCGCCCCGATGACCCGACCCCCGCGGCCTTGACGCCTGTGGCGCGGTGCGGCGGCTTTACTGTTGCTATACGAGTCGCGATGCGCAATTTTAAAATTTCGTATACGGTCGGTCGGCGCGAATTTTTAAATACTCGGCGGCGGCGGCGGCGCGTGTAACGCGGCGTGGCGGCGCCGCGCCGGCGCGGCGCCCACCTCTAGTTCGAACCTCTAAATTGCAAGGCAAAAAATGCCTTAACACTTGGCTATAGGTAATAGTGACTATACTAGGTAAGAACTTATTTTTCATGTTCGGGTTCAAAATAGGTGGGTTGTTCTACAAACTAGGGACGAAACTGAGTCTGATTTCGGCCAGACACACATTTTTGTCGTGAAATTTAGTCTATTGACAACAATGTCTTGATTACAATGTTTTTAGCTTATGATAAGTGGAACAGTTAAGATATTTTATTTTATTATGATTTATGGTAATTAAGTAGCAGGAAACCTCACTCACATACTCACTCTCAGTTTCCTGGTGATTACCAGGAAACTGAGAGTGTGGCCAGGAATATGAGGAAAAATACGACAATGAACCGAAATCAACGTTTATTTACTATCTATTTTACAAATAAAAACTATAAACTCCCAGGATTCTTGGGTAGCTCTCAGTGTCCTTGGTCTCAATTTTACAGGATCCTGAGACCAGGTTCTTAAGCAATATCTTCCATTTTTTAAGCAATAGGTAGCAAAAAACCATCAATTTCTAACATTTAATCAAAATTAAGCAGAACTAATTCTTCGTGTTCTAATTATAATTATTGCGTAAGTAAATATTACTAGGATTCTGTGAACTTGACTGATTACGACGCGACTTTCCGGACTTTTTCAAGTTTTTCGTGATGGGCTGACTAAAGAACACGTTAAGTGCAACAAGATAGGTCGTATTCTTTGCCTCTTTCTTAGGTACACCTAACTAAGCCGGATGACAATCTTGCTCGACGAGTGGGACATTGAATATTCGCGTATTTTACATTGTACATGGTCCTGAGATTAAACTGTTGGAAAAAAATCTTGAACATTATTCAATAATATTTTTATGATATTAAGATAATAATAAGTCTCACAGGCAAGAAAAAATAATGAGTAATCCTTTATTTTATTTTAGTATATAGACGTCTGATGGGTCCTAATCAGTGATCGCCGTTAGGGCAAAGGTGGAGGGATGGAAAAGTAGTCGATAGCCTTCCTATCTAACGGATTCCTATGACGCGGAGCGTTGTCAAAATAACATCTGACAGTTGGCTTAAAGAAACCATACATGATGCTAATAATTTCCATGTTGTGGTTGGCTTCGGTATACGGAAATGTCAACGTGTCTTCAATACCTACGTCAAATTATGTAGACCCTCAGATAACACCGTTATCGAAATCGACCACTCTAACAACTTTCTAGATGACCCCTGATGACATATCAATTATAGGTAGATGGAGTTCAAGGCACTGGTTTGTCAATGTTGACAGCGACTGACTAACATAATTAAATCTCTCATTTCAAACAGTTACTAGGGGTTGAGGGATTTTTGGTTATTTGTCGCTAGCTCCCTAAGCATTTTTTTAACCCCCATTTTTTCACATATTATCTGCTCATAACACAACTTTTGAATGTGGTTCTTTTTATTTTGCTTTCGAGTATATGCTTACCAAGTTTCAAGCCTTTAAATATTACGAATATATGAATTGAAGGACTTCTCATACAAAGTTCAACCCCTCTTTTCATCCCCAATCTATATGATTTTTATAACCTGGCCCAAGATCCAATAAACTTATTAGTCAAAAACTGTTGAAATGTGTTTTTTTTATTTATTGGAAGACCCCTAAATCGATTTTGTTGCTAATATCTTGAATGTATAGATTTTCAACTTTCTACAGCTTTATTATATGTTTAGATAGATAGATAGACAAATTTTCATGATATTTTAGCTGAGCCGCCGAAAATTCCTTAGTTTGCATATCTGCTGAATATCAGTCTACATTCTACACAGTAAAGGTAAAGGACCATTATCTCCAAGCGTTCAAGGTTCTTTAAAAAGAACTGAACTGAATTTTCAGATCAAACGGAAACTATCGACTTTCTCTGTCATTGAAACCTTTCACCAATTTAAATTTGCGGTTATCAAACAGAGCGGTTCAATACTATCTGTACCAATCAGCTAATTCGCGGACGGTAAAATCTTTTGCGCTAGTTATCTGCAAGAGTGGATATGTTTTAACCTATTAAGGACTTTGAGTAGGTAGGATAAGGACAGTTTTCCTCTGATGTGTGATAAAGATTGGAGTTTTAGTGCTTAGTAAGTGATTTTGATTTGGCACGCCGTAGTTCAGTTGAAGAACTGTAAAAAGTTACGGTTTAAAGTATAAAAGTGCGCTTGATGTTCGTGACATAGCTGAGAAATTCTTAAATTTGATTGTAACTTAAAATACGTAGGTCTCATAGAGTTTTAGAGCGTGTGAGGGATATTTCGGAATGTCATCGAGTTCATACTTGAAATAGCCGAACTTTACTGGGGTATTACAGTTACGTAAGACCGCAATATTATACAGTTTTGGTTGGCGGTGTTCATCATTCAAGGGTTGGTAGCGGCCAGAAAAATAAGTCTAAAATGATAAATGATATCAACAGTGCAGCGCGACAATGCCGCCAGCTTTCTGGGCACTCTACCGCTGAGCTCTGAACTAGAGCCCACTTTTATTTGTAAGTAGGTATTTAATTTATTAACGAATTCATTTATTTAATCTTTACTTTAATTTGTTCGTGTTTTTATAATAACAGTAAGTAATATTTATTAAAATAGCATGCTTAACTTTACACACTTAATGTTGCTATTTTAAACATTTTTAAAACATAAAGAACAATAAATTGGCGCTGTTTCACCACAGAAAACTTGAAATCTCATGTTGCAGTTGCCCTACATAATTAGTTGACGTTTCATAAAAGGTTGCTGATTACACTATATCTGTCCACATCCTGATAATATACTACGTTCGAAACTTCTCGGGCCAAATCCTATCAAATGGACGCAAGAAAGAATCTACTTTATAAGTAGCTCTTAGGCAGTCATCTTTTACTTGCGTTCGTTTCACAAAATTTAACCTTAGACTTTCGTACAAATTAAACATATAGAAAGGTTATAGGTACAGTACACATAAAAAGTTACTCAATAATATAATGCCCCAAGGTTCCAATATCGTCGAATGAAAGTTTCGATATCTACATATTAATGACAAGATTAATTCGATACATATACTTGCATCTGACTTACGTAAGGTCAACCTTGTAGGTAATACACATACAAAATCTGTTTCCAGGCAGTAACTTCCCAGTATACATCCCTTTTGCAAGGACAATCTGACATTAACGTGTTACATTGCATTATTAACATTTTACGTGTGCTCGCTTCGACAGCCGAGCTTACGCGTCTTAACGAGTATGAATAAAACATGATTGTTAAAATAGTTTGCGAAAGCCAAGTTTCTTATAGATCTCAATGTTAAAATTTTGGTGAAAATACAAGTAATATGTGACATCTAACATGTTACAGTACATATTACTTACCTCATTACCGCACGCCTAAATGAAGCAAAGGCTTAGTACACAGGAAACGTTTAGTGATGTGAGTAAAACTTGCATTGAAGTTACACGTGTAAAACTGAAACGGTGACACCGCCACCTGCCGTGTTAAACTTAAAATTTGCGTCTTATTGCAGGGCGAGGAAAGTCGCAATTAAACGTCATAAAACTCCACGTTTAGGAAACACTTTTGGGGAATTGTTTACTTGGTGTTAACAATCTAAGAAAGACGTTTATGGTTTCTGCACACGTGAAAACGATACAACACTATTCCAGTTTTTTTGTTGCTAATTTCGATAAATAATTAACATTGTGAAGATTTATTTCATAATTTCCTCGTATATAATTTTAGAATGAGGTAAAATACCATAATATTAACTTAATTGCGGGATTTAATAACGTTTGAGTTGGGGTTTTAGTAACGTTGAGGCTGAAATTAAATAGGAAAATTAAAACCTGACTGGAATTATTATATCCAGAGAAAATGTTTCGCCTGTAATCAGGCGAACAATCATAATTATAGGCTAGAAGAGTATATCTGAAAATCTGTTCTTATTGTACATATTCTGGTCAGTAACCCGTATTAACAATCCGTCACACATGGGTCTTTTATTTTGTCGTTAGGTATGAATCTTTAAGTGTGATTTACCAGTCATGATAAAATTGTTCACGATGGAAACTATTGTTTAGGCTATTTGAAACTAATGTTGTGCGAGGCTAAAAAATCCTTGCAAAAAAATCAAAATCACGGCTATTTTAGTTTTTAAAAATTCTTATTTTTGTGGAACTCACAAATGCTAACTGCTACACTAAACTGTGTACTAAAAATATATTCCGCATAAATTAATCTATATCTTTGCTTCTCATGACTTTATTGAAGATATGACTAAGTTCTAAAAAAAAAAGGATTGTAAAAAACTAAAATAGCCGCCATATTGAATTTTTTTCAAGGATTTTTTGCCTCGCTCATTTATTACAAATAGCATAAAGAATAGTTTCTATTATGAGGTCAAACTTTATTGACTTGTAACTCAAGTGATCAATTTATATGGGGATCCACACCTACTATAAGTTTTTGGATAATTTTCGCTGTAAAAATTAGTAATCAGTAATCAGTCGTTCATTTGCTAAAAACGTACAAATAGGTCATTGTCTAAAAATACAAGGAGAAACCAAATGTTTGGTCACAAGGCCCTCCAAATATTTAACATCGTGTCATATCGAGAAGTCAAAGAACTGGCGTTAAGTAGAACGGACTGGAGAGAACTGCACCGACAAGAGTCTTAAATAAAAATAATAATGATAATAATATGTATCATATCATAGTCTGCTATGTATGAGTGTAGCTTAACAGTGAATAGAAAGTTTCAGTTGTTGTCAAAAAATTAAAAATCTTTAAAAAAAGCTTAAAATCTTTATTATGAACCCACTGCATATGTAAGAAGTATCATTTAACCAATAAATACCTATATTCAAAACAAACAAACAAACAACCTCTCACCCTAAACGCATTACCTTCTCCGTTCCGTCGTGGGTAAATAATGAGACATATATTCAAATACATTCTATTAAAAAAATATATATTATTTAATTTGTGGCTTAATATCTAAAGCATGTCATAATAAAATAAAGTAACACTTAGAATACAATAAGTTATACCCGTATTAATTGGAATCAAATTTATTTTAAACGGGTTTGTTAACCTCCTGCATTATGGGAATATATGTGCCAATTACTCAGGTTTTAGATTCAAATGTGTTTCACGCTTTGCTGCTTCACATACCTAATTACTTTACAGACTCAAATGCAGAGATTACTAGGAAAAAAAATAACTTTGCCTTTTGTTTTAATACATTGATTTGAGACCCAACTCGGTATTAAAGTATAACGACTTATATTCTCAGAAATATAATAAAATAAATTAGTTTCTGCTCGCATACTTGGTTATTATTATTTTTTCTGGGCACCCTACCGCTGAGCCTTGAACTAAAGCCCTTTTTTTTTATACAACGCCGGTGGCAAACAAGCGGTCTACCTGATGGTAAGCGGCCACCGCAGCTTATAGACGCCCGCAACTCCAAAGGAATCACATACGCGTTGCCGACCCTTCATAAAATTTGAAGATGCATTGTGTTGACAGCAGAAGGGACAAATTTAGGTCCCTCGCTCTCAACACAGTGCATCCTCGGGAGCTCTGACAACCTGGCTTACCTCCAGGAACACAACGCTATATACTTGTATAGTAGCTAATGTTATTATGGCTGATGTGGTCTTCTGCAAGGTGGAGGTACTTCCCCAGTTGGGCTGCTCCAAATTCGAGCAAGATGACATTTTATTGTGCCCTACCTCTCTTAATTTATTGTTGTAAGTAGGTATTTAGTTTCTTAAGGAATGCATATATTTATTTATAGTCTAGTTTGTTCTTATTTTTATATTGCCAGCGTTAATTTCGCTTATTGGTTATTTGGCTCTGAATAATCATAATATAACGTTGTTGTTTTAATTTTTTCAGCAACCTTACTATTACAGATTGATTTAATACAATCTGTAATTGAAAAGAATAGAAGATAGTTTATTTTACTATAAAAACACAGTAATACAATATATAATAAAGAAAACAATGGAAAACTTATTATCTAAATTGTACACTGCCTATTGAGTTACATTGAAAAAGGGGAACACTCAGCATAATGGGGTCGCTAGGCCAGTGACGCGGCCTGTGTCAGTATGCGGCCGTCTAAAGAACGAAGTTTTGTCAATTAAAGATATTTACATTTTTACATTCCCTAAAGAAAGTGTGTCGTATGCGTTTTATTTAGTAGCTATTGAATGGGAATATATATTAAAAAAGCAAACAAATATCCTTTTAGTTCATCAACTCCAAGCGGCCGCAAACTGGCGCATCAAATTAACAGACCGTAAACCCACCTACCAACCCTACTACTGGAGTACCCGACGCTGGTCATCCGTGGATATAGGGGCGCAGTTGCGCGCAGCTGCTAGTAGAATTTAATTACTGGCGCTAACAAATTGTGACGATATGCTACTAAGCGGGAATGAAGCAAGTAGATTTAATAATAACGGAATAAAATAACATGGCAATAGAAAGTAAAATAATACAATATACTAGTGGCTCTGTGAGCTGTAGACCTCGTGAGTGAGTTTTTTATCATTTCCAAAATCTGACATTATAAAAAAGATCAATTATGAATATCGAACCTGCTAACAAAATTTCACGAGAAGCGGTTGAAAATGCGACCTGTAGAGGAGAACAAACCGAAATTCGGACGCAGAAACTTAAAAAATATTTGAAATCAAAATTGTTTTAGAAAATTTCCAAAAACTGACTCGAAAAAAAAATTCTACATAATTACCGGACCTGCTCACGAAATTTCACGAGAACCGTTTGCGAAATGCGACCTATAGAGGAGATCAAACCGTTGAACAAATATTTTTTTTTTATTTCCAGAAACTTATTCGGCAAAACAAATCTGTATATTTATCCAACCTGCTCACAAAATTTCACGAGAATCGGTTGACAAACCGAAATTCGGAAGCAGAAACTTACAAAATCTTTGAAATAAAAATTGTTTTTGTAAATTTCCAAAAACTTACTCGACAAAAAAATTCTATATAATATCGCACCTGTTCACAAAATTTCACGAGAATCGTTTGCGAAATGCGACCTGTAGAGGAGAACAAACCGTTGAACAAATATGTATTTTTTTCAATTTCCAATTTATTCGACAAAAAAAATCTGTATATTTATCCAACCTGCTCACAAAATTTCACGAGAATCGGTTGAGAAATGCCACCTATAGAGGAGAATAAACCGAATTTTGCCCGCAGAAACTTACAAAAACATTGATAAAAAAAAATCCAAAAACCATTTCGAAAAACATTCTATATAACTATTGAATCTGCTCACAAAATTTCACCAGAATCGGTTGAGAATTGCGACCTGTAGACGAGAACAAACGGAAATCCGGACATACGAAAGCATTTTTGTCGAAGCTGAAGCAGAGACCTTCGTTTCACTCGGTCAATAATAGGATAATTTAAAAACGCTACCCGGTAGTAAATTTTATAATTATTTGTATATATATTAATTATATTATATAATCGTAATATTACTAATATATCGTAGGTATCTACAATTTTACACTCAAGATCAAGTCAAATGAGTACCTACACATTGTATCAAATTTCCATAGAAAGTATATCCATTTTGTTTCCAAACTGAATATTTTAAATTAATTCACGATTCAAATTCAAACAGGGTTCAGGCTGTCATATCTGCCAATATCCGTTGAATACGGTAGGTCGCCGACAAGTTGACGTGAAGTCTATAGATTTAGTGATAAAATCTAGAATTGATTGATGATGTTCGATAAATTTCATTTTCGTCAGAGTTTTTGGCTGATTTTCCATTTGGCGTAAAGGACTTACCTAACCCATTCAAAGCCCATATGTCTATGGGTCATGCCTCTACGTGCAGGTGCGTTTCGAAGGTGGAAAATACTGCTATGCACACGTACTGTTCGTGGGCCTTGAATGTATAACTTCTTTATTCGTTTCATTTAGTCAAATGATCAATCTACTTCCCTGGTATAAGTTTAAGTCTTTTGGTTTTAATGCTATTCCAAAACATTTTGTTTTACAGTTGTTCTGCAGGAAGGCTTTTCAACTTCTGGCTGTTATACATACGAAGTTTTATTCGACGAATTACGTACTATATGATCATATATTTGCATAATTACGTACTAATTATGCAAATATATTGTCATATATTTGCATAATTAGTACGTAATTCATTCGATACAGTGTCGTGTATCTAATAAATACTTCTTTAACTTACAAGTTTCTTTTCTCGAGACTGCCGTCCTCAGGTAAGCTGTTGAGAATAATGGCAGGCGTTTTTAGTGTCAAATCAAATTCAATCAACAAAAGAATAAAAATAAGAAAAACTCGCTAGATGGCTGGGCCAAGGGTCAGATACAGAAGGCGGTACTCTTGGACACGGCGCGAATAGTCAGGAGGTTCCTCTCTCTGTCGTCCTAATAACCACCGGTAGGTTAGGTCCCGCCTCGCCGCTACGTTACCTTTTTACAGTGTTTTTATATTTTGTACGATTGCTTTTATATTTTACTTTATATACGAATATTGTAAAAAACCTGATTAAAGAATAATAATGAATAAAGCCAAGAATAAGAATAATTTTATTAAATACTAATTTTACAATTGTGTTATTATAGCCTAAAACTATATTATCAATACAGAATATGTACCACGTGCTTTAACTAGGAAGTTTCCTATGTTTCAGGCAAATAGGCAATAAATTAATTACTATTCATCTACAAAAGGTTGCATCCTAATTCTTATTCAAGCAAAATTCCCGTGTTTCTGGCAAAATGAACAACAATAAAAAAAACCTTATTACCTATTAAGCGCGATGACTTAAGACAAAAACATTAAGCCCGCCATTTTGTACATTTGTGTTTTGTTCAATAAAGTTTAAATAAAATAAATACATGTTGTCCACAGGTGATTCCAGCGATGTTCCACACAGCCAGCATCTGGTTGACCCTGGCTCTGGCGGTGCAGCGATACATCTACGTGTGCCATGCCCCCGTCGCACGGACCTGGTAAATATTTTTCCTAAACATGCAATGAAATGTGATAATCCATATTGAAAGGGACCTTATGGCGGCCGGCACTTACGCCTTTATTGCCGCTGTTCCAATACAATAGTGAATAGGTGCAACGTAAGCGCCTGCCGCCATAAGGTCCCTTTCGATGTGGATTATCACAAATAATGAAATAATGTGGTGCCGGGTTAGAATAGCACTTCCCCCTTTCTTCCCGTGGGTGTCGTAAGAATCGACTATGGGAACGGGGTAGTGGTGTGTTGTGGGCGATGGACTAGCAACCTATCATGCAATATCACATTTTCTCCATCTTTAAACCTACAATTGCTGCTAAATGTGGCACTGGAATTAAATTTCGTGTGTTCTGCCTACCCGTTTTCGGAATACAGACGTGAGTTTATATCTGACCCAGTATACTTTTGTATGAAAGTCCATTACATTCTACGTTAGTAACACTAAATAGTTTCCATTAAAAACATACGATTTTAGACAGTGTGTATGTAATAGAAACTCTAATACATAGTGTTAAAGTTGAATATACAATGTAATAAGAGCATGAGCCAGTGTCAAACTACTTGAAGTATGACACTGGCTCCACCTATATGCAGGTTTCCCAAAAACTTTTAATGGGACTCGGGGGTGGTTGCGTAACGTTTTCGAGCATACGTAAGGTTTTAATTCGTTTTCCATACCGACTAAAATTATAAGACTAACGAAAGTTTTCAATGTTACGTACCTAATACTCGTAATTCCTACTAATATTATAAATACCAACGTTTAGATCAGTGGTGGGCAAAGTACGGCCCGCGGGCCAACTGCGGCCCGCGAAAGCATTTTATCCGGCCCGCCGCCGATACATCGAATTAATTAGTACATGGCCCGCGATGATTATATTTTGACGGTTCAGCCAAAAACCAGAGCAGCGGTTTTATACAAAAGTGCAGTTTTGCTGCAATTATGGCCCTCCTCCGAAATTTCTCAAGCTTACTGGCCCGCCATGAAAAAAGTTTGCCCACCCCTGGTTTAGATGTTTGGATGTTTGTTAATCAATCACGCAAAACTGAACGAATCATAAAGACCTTATAGCCTGGAATTACATATAGAATACTTTTTATCCCGCAAATCGTCTCTTGAAAGGATGGAATAGGTATTGGAAGTTGACGCGGAGGATGTCGCGGGCAAAAGCTAGTTAACTATGGTTCAACGTATCTCTTTAGCAATCCAGCGCGGGAACGCGGCGAGTATATTTGGGACGTTTGAGCCGGGTACTTATCGGACAAGTCATTGTTAATGGAGTATGTAGCATAGGTGACGAAAGGTGTTGTGGATGATTCTTTGTAGCATAAATTGACGAAACCTGTGGTGGATACTTTTTGTTGTGGTTGGACGAAACATCCGCCAATTAAATGAATAGATTAACTATAGCTTGTCATTACTAAGACTTTCCTAACTATGCCTCATTACTAAAACATTCGCGTTAACCCCGACATTTCAGCTACAATCACAGAATATTCCCAGAATAGCGACATTAACGCTCACATTCCGTCGGAATGCCCCAAATTTGCTACATTACACATACCTGCATTGTTTGAGACACAATGCCTACGAAACGCATATACATTCTTGTAATAGTAAGACGGCTCCTTTAACACTTTCGCTGCATGTGAACGCACATGTGCCTTGTCGGCACTAAATGAAATTAAATGAATTGAAATGATTTATTTTGCAAGACCATACATACACTGGTGTTAAGATCATATTTTAGTAGGATATAAATAATTTATATCTATGATATCATATTAATATACGTCATGAATATGATCCGACACAATATGGCATGCAAAAATATGAAACTAATTTTAAACGACAAATTATCAAAATATTCATATAGATTATAAAACGGTCTAGTAAGTAAATATGATTTTAAGTTTTTGCAGAATTCATTCCTATTATTACATTGTTTTATGGCATCATTTATAAATTAAATTCATGAATGTTTATTGCATCATATTCAAGACTTCTTCTATAATGTATATAGTTTTTTGATTCAGGTAGCTGAATGTCAGAGTTAGGTCTTAATCTATGTGGTCTACAGTATGTATTCTTAGTCTTATTTAGATGTAAATCGAGACTTATTTTTATGAACAAATATACACACTAAGTGTATGTAAAGCGATATTACTGTCAGTATTCCTTAAGAACAAACACTAGTTACAATTTTTTTAATCTTAAAGTAGTTCAGAATTCCAGTAAACTGATGAAAGAATACGAAGCTTTCATTAAAGGTTTAGATATTAACAGAGCTATTTAATCCTTTATCGCACATGTTAATAAGGAGGTTGGGCTATGGTAAGCCGTCAGCAATCTCAAACAAGTTCTCAATTTAGCAACATTGGAGCTTTTCCGTCCCTCTTGGTCGCGTAATAATTACTCCATGTAATTATTACTTCAAGGGTCAGAGTTAGACTTTTAATCATAAAATTGTAATCGTAATTTCCTGCCTCGCACGACTAAACTGTGGAATGAACCATCGCCTGTGGTATTTCTAGACCGATTCGACCTGCAAAGTTTCAGGAAAGATCGTACGCCCATTTGAAAGGCCGACATCGCATTTGTGACTGATGTTGCAGGTGCCTATGGGCGACGGTAATCGCTTTACCATCAGGCGACCCGTCTTCTCATTTGCCCCCTATAACATAAAAAGTGTAGCTTCATGAGACGTGTCCCTGTTGTGTGCGTACACGTATTAAAGATAAGATGACTATTTCTCCAAATAAAATCTTGGCAATCAGTGACGTCACGTGAATCTCACCAGTTGCGTCACGCAGTAAAACAGCGCAGTAAACAGGATGTAACGCTGATATTTTATTTGGCCACATTTTTATTGCGGCTATAAAGAAATACTGGTGCGTGAAATACTGCCTCTGCCATAAAGTTTAGAAGAAAGAATAGAAATCGTAGGTGACTTACGTAGGACGTACGCGTAGCGTGCGGTAATTGCCACTTTACGGCCAGGTATAACATAAAATACGTTTCTCAAACATGCAATGAAATATTGACATTATAATCGTTATAACAGGCTGCGAAGAATCACGTTCCGGGTGTGGTGCAACGAGCGGTCCATAGTGAAATTTCATACATCATTGCCGGCCTAGGCCGTGATCGTCTTTTGTTTCCGGCGTCGGCCGTCGGCTGTTGCAGCACATGTTTTTATTACTAAGTCCTTAGAATTTAATTACGAGTTTTCTTTACAGAAAAAAAAAACAGAATTATATAATGATGCTTGACGACCGCTTTACCCTAGTTGGTAGTGACCCAGCCTACGAAGCTAAAGCCGGGTTCGAATCTCAGTCAGGGCAGTTATTTGTGTGAAGAGTACAAATATTTGTTCCTGAGTTTTAGATGTTTTGTATGTAATTATGTATGTAAAATATCGTCGCCTAGTATCCATAGTACCAGCTTTATTTAGTGTGTGAGATTTACAAAATAATTATTTGTTAAAATAGAATCTAAATCTATGATAATGATGTACTATTTTTTTGTATTTACAACGAAATGCCCCCAATTTTTGGTACATTGGTGAAATGAATATACGTAGCGTGAAATAGACCCCCAGAATGGAGCCTCCGTTACAAGGCGACTGTAAACATTCGGTCCCTGTTTCCTGACGCTAATAAACCGTCGCAGTCTAATAAATCATGTCGGAACTTGAATTACAAGTGGGATGTTAGATCATTACTGAATGAATATTCCAGTGGATATGAAGCAATTAAAGGTTTAAAGGTATTGCAGGTTGATAGCCCCTCGCACCCTCCCCACACTGCAATACTATTACCGTAGTCGAATTACGATACTCATGGGGAAGAAAAAGAATAATGCTATCTGCCTTTTTAGTATTTAAGTTGCACAAATGCACACCTCAGATTTGATTGAAGCCGCTCAGCCAATCTCAATGGAACGTAAAGTATTAGCATATTCCAGTGTTTAAACCTCCCGCGTGGTCGTGTTTGGTGGTTTCCCCTGGATTTTCCCCAGGCCACTCTCCAACCACGCACTGCTATTGCTTTATTGCGCCCGGCCTATAAAGCCACAGTTAGTTTCAAGAAAAAAAACATAAGTATGTATTGTAATCCTCCAATGAGGTAGTACATTATTTTCACCAGCTAGTCCACGAGAGGTGGTTTAAAATAATGAGCCTGCTGTAGCTAGTTTCACTATAGAGAGGTCCCTGTACCATTAATTTCGTTTGACACTTAGACCTCTGTTTAACACAATATCTATCACAATATCTATGAATACAATAAGAAATCTCCTAATAGATTATTGATACAACGACCTCCTCATAGTGACACTAGCTACAGCAGGCTCATTATTTTTAAGGTAGGTAATTTACTACTTGTCCTTTGGTTTAAACGTAGGAGTTACAAAATCGCCCGAATTTCAGGAAACCGCTTTTAGGGTTTTTACACTACAGCAAAACCGGGTTTCCAGTTTTTTCGGTGATTTCGATTTTGTGTACATGTTGTGAAATAAGTTGATTATTGTGTTTTAACAATTTATCCTTTTTACTATTCAGACTTCCCGATCTCCCTTAAATAAATATGAACAATCGTTTAAGAAATAAAACACAGAATTATAAATTATAAAGCAAAAGAAATATAATTACCTCTGATTAGTTTTTGAACTAATTAAAAGTTCATACAAATACTAAAATATAAGAGAACAAAATGTATAACAATGTTATTTTACGCTTAAAACTAGAAGGTATTAGATGTGGCAGAATATTTACCCTTTACTTTAGGTTTATAGTTATTGTATAAAAATGTAAAATCTGAAACTCGAAAAAGCCGGTTTTATAATTCTTAAACCCGGTTTTTTTAGTTGGCTGTTAACCCGGTTTTCCCAGGTTTTTCGATTTCGGTGATACCGGTTTTGTGAGTCCTACTTATTTAAACTAAATCTAATCTTAGCGGGGTCAACGCCCCAATCAAAAATCCTGCCTTTAAATTAGACACCTGACGATATAGTCCTCCCAGACGTGTCCATCAACAGCGATACCCTGGCAAAATTTGCATTTAAGGTCCGGAGACTTCAAGTGCAAGGACACGAACCTGACTCGCAAAATCGAATTTGGTTTTGAATGTGCGGTCACAAGGAACACAGTAAAGTTATCTGTTACTGTAGGTATAGTGGTAGGAGGGTTTAGCCAAAGTTTTGCAGAGCTGACGCGCGGGCTGATTGCGTTTAAATCTTCAAGACGAGCACGTTCAATGTCTTTAGCACTTACTGACAGCAGTTTGCCAGTCCAGTCTTCGAGTAGCAAGATCTTCCCACGAATCACATGATATGCTGGTGGCAGACAAGTGGCGTTTTAGGACATCCTTGTAACATAACTATGTTACAAGGATACTGCCCATCAGCTTTATTTTTACCCTGGGCTAACTCAGAGTAAAAAGCTTTGGGCAGTCTCGATGGTGACATACGTAGAAGATATCCACACCAGCGCAATTGGCATTTTATGAGTATATTTCATTCTAGCCATGTTTGTTCGACGTAAAACCTCCGAGTTCGGAACACGATACTGCTACCTCAGCCGAAAAAATCGAAAAATTGCTCGGAGATATTTTAGGTGAAAGGAATCGAGACGTTTAATGTCCCCTTTATACAGGCACCATATCTCCGACGCATAGAGCAGTAAAGGTAGTATATATGCCCTGTAAACTGCGAGTTTAGTATGGAGTTTGATATCGTCAGATTTCCAAACTGATTGGTTTAGTCCCCCAAAGGCTCCAGACGCTGCAACTGCTTTTGCAATCCTAGCAGAGATTTCGGACTAGATACAACACAAACAAAATTCAAAAAATTCGACACCTACGTAGTTAAATATTAAAATAGTCTGTTTTTCTTTCCACGAAAGTAATAGAAATGTTGTCAATTTCCGACATCTATAAACGAATTTATGGAATGAATTTCATAAAACATTTCGCTCACCAAGTTGACACTTCTTTCGATAGCCATAAAGTATATGACAGACACTCTAAGGCTTTAGAGTCTTATCCAAGCGTCTGGTATATTAAAAACAAATCAAACTCCGCGGCTGGCAGCTATCGTAAAATATTTAATGCGGTGAATGGCTTTTGCATGGCAATAAGTTTGTCGTGACATTCGTTTTTGGAGATGTTAAATAGATGTTAAATATAGCCATCATGTGGCACAAATACGGGTTTTTTTAACCTGACTTTATAGGCCAGGCCCATTAAAGCGAAAGAAGTGCAGGGTTGGAGAATGGCCTGGGGAAAATCCAGGTAAAACCTCCGACACGAGCACGCGGGCGGTTCAAACACTGGAATAATCTAAGAGTTTGCGCTCCAGTGAGATTGGCTGAGCGGCTTCAACCAAATCTGACGCGTAAGTGCAATCAAGCTACTGGGAGTTTTGTCGCTGGTTCAAACTTAGCCTAGCTGAGAAGAGTCCTGCAAGAAACTCAGCTAGGCCCGACCTGAGTCGGACTCGGACATTATAGATTTTTCAATCATCACAACCTTTATTACTATTTTTTTTTTCATTTTGATATTTCAACGGCAAACCGAAATAAATATTCGCAAGTAATTCATCTTTTGTGAAGGACACAATCCAAATTAAATTATAACAACTTCAGAAGCTTACTTCATTAAGAGAGCTGAAACATTATAATGACATTTTGAGAACAGAATACGGATTAATTGCAAAGAGAGAAAAACGAAGCCTTATTGACGGCGTCGGGTACATAGCAAATTCTCTATTTGGCGCGCTATACGAGAGATTTACCCAACAGTACGACAAGAACATCCAGCTTGTACACAATAACGAAAATCACCTGCTCAGTTTATTCAAAAACCGTACATCGATAATTGAAGGCGAATATAACCTTTTGAAGAGACATGAAGAAGTTATGAACCAACAATTCACACCCATTAATAGATGTCTCAAAGAAACGGACCAACGGAGCAAAACTGATCATCAAGAAGTAGTTAAATAACATATACATAACAGCCACAGCCCTCCCCGCTAACATGGTAATGGGCAACCTATGGCGAGTACAACAGATGTTGCTAGACTTAATAACCCATGTCAAGGACGAACGTGACGAAAGGTGTTGTGGATGATTCTTTGTAGCATAAATTGACGAAACCTGTGGTGGATACTTTTTGTTGTGGTTGGACGAAACATCCGCCAATTAAATGAATAGATTAACTATAGCTTGTCATTACTAAGACTTTCCTAACTATGCCTCATTACTAAAACATTCGCGTTAACCCCGACATTTCAGCTACAATCACAGAATATTCCCAGAATAGCGACATTAACGCTCACATTCCGTCGGAATGCCCCAAATTTGCTACATTACACATACCTGCATTGTTTGAGACACAATGCCTACGAAACGCATATACATTCTTGTAATAGTAAGACGGCTCCTTTAACACTTTCGCTGCATGTGAACGCACATGTGCCTTGTCGGCACTAAATGAAATTAAATGAATTGAAATGATTTATTTTGCAAGACCATACATACACTGGTGTTAAGATCATATTTTAGTAGGATATAAATAATTTATATCTATGATATCATATTAATATACGTCATGAATATGATCCGACACAATATGGCATGCAAAAATATGAAACTAATTTTAAACGACAAATTATCAAAATATTCATATAGATTATAAAACGGTCTAGTAAGTAAATATGATTTTAAGTTTTTGCAGAATTCATTCCTATTATTACATTGTTTTATGGCATCATTTATAAATTAAATTCATGAATGTTTATTGCATCATATTCAAGACTTCTTCTATAATGTATATAGTTTTTTGATTCAGGTAGCTGAATGTCAGAGTTAGGTCTTAATCTATGTGGTCTACAGTATGTATTCTTAGTCTTATTTAGATGTAAATCGAGACTTATTTTTATGAACAAATATACACACTAAGTGTATGTAAAGCGATATTACTGTCAGTATTCCTTAAGAACAAACACTAGTTACAATTTTTTTAATCTTAAAGTAGTTCAGAATTCCAGTAAACTGATGAAAGAATACGAAGCTTTCATTAAAGGTTTAGATATTAACAGAGCTATTTAATCCTTTATCGCACATGTTAATAAGGAGGTTGGGCTATGGTAAGCCGTCAGCAATCTCAAACAAGTTCTCAATTTAGCAACATTGGAGCTTTTCCGTCCCTCTTGGTCGCGTAATAATTACTCCATGTAATTATTACTTCAAGGGTCAGAGTTAGACTTTTAATCATAAAATTGTAATCGTAATTTCCTGCCTCGCACGACTAAACTGTGGAATGAACCATCGCCTGTGGTATTTCTAGACCGATTCGACCTGCAAAGTTTCAGGAAAGATCGTACGCCCATTTGAAAGGCCGACATCGCATTTGTGACTGATGTTGCAGGTGCCTATGGGCGACGGTAATCGCTTTACCATCAGGCGACCCGTC
Source organism: Epiblema foenella (assembly GCA_963556455.1). NCBI lineage: Eukaryota > Metazoa > Arthropoda > Insecta > Lepidoptera > Tortricidae > Epiblema > Epiblema foenella. Next base: position 21,047,113 of record OY747100.1, read on the forward strand.
TTCTCATTTGCCCCCTATAACATAAAAAGTGTAGCTTCATGAGACGTGTCCCTGTTGTGTGCGTACACGTATTAAAGATAAGATGACTATTTCTCCAAATAAAATCTTGGCAATCAGTGACGTCACGTGAATCTCACCAGTTGCGTCACGCAGTAAAACAGCGCAGTAAACAGGATGTAACGCTGATATTTTATTTGGCCACATTTTTATTGCGGCTATAAAGAAATACTGGTGCGTGAAATACTGCCTCTGCCATAAAGTTTAGAAGAAAGAATAGAAATCGTAGGTGACTTACGTAGGACGTACGCGTAGCGTGCGGTAATTGCCACTTTACGGCCAGGTATAACATAAAATACGTTTCTCAAACATGCAATGAAATATTGACATTATAATCGTTATAACAGGCTGCGAAGAATCACGTTCCGGGTGTGGTGCAACGAGCGGTCCATAGTGAAATTTCATACATCATTGCCGGCCTAGGCCGTGATCGTCTTTTGTTTCCGGCGTCGGCCGTCGGCTGTTGCAGCACATGTTTTTATTACTAAGTCCTTAGAATTTAATTACGAGTTTTCTTTACAGAAAAAAAAAACAGAATTATATAATGATGCTTGACGACCGCTTTACCCTAGTTGGTAGTGACCCAGCCTACGAAGCTAAAGCCGGGTTCGAATCTCAGTCAGGGCAGTTATTTGTGTGAAGAGTACAAATATTTGTTCCTGAGTTTTAGATGTTTTGTATGTAATTATGTATGTAAAATATCGTCGCCTAGTATCCATAGTACCAGCTTTATTTAGTGTGTGAGATTTACAAAATAATTATTTGTTAAAATAGAATCTAAATCTATGATAATGATGTACTATTTTTTTGTATTTACAACGAAATGCCCCCAATTTTTGGTACATTGGTGAAATGAATATACGTAGCGTGAAATAGACCCCCAGAATGGAGCCTCCGTTACAAGGCGACTGTAAACATTCGGTCCCTGTTTCCTGACGCTAATAAACCGTCGCAGTCTAATAAATCATGTCGGAACTTGAATTACAAGTGGGATGTTAGATCATTACTGAATGAATATTCCAGTGGATATGAAGCAATTAAAGGTTTAAAGGTATTGCAGGTTGATAGCCCCTCGCACCCTCCCCACACTGCAATACTATTACCGTAGTCGAATTACGATACTCATGGGGAAGAAAAAGAATAATGCTATCTGCCTTTTTAGTATTTAAGTTGCACAAATGCACACCTCAGATTTGATTGAAGCCGCTCAGCCAATCTCAATGGAACGTAAAGTATTAGCATATTCCAGTGTTTAAACCTCCCGCGTGGTCGTGTTTGGTGGTTTCCCCTGGATTTTCCCCAGGCCACTCTCCAACCACGCACTGCTATTGCTTTATTGCGCCCGGCCTATAAAGCCACAGTTAGTTTCAAGAAAAAAAACATAAGTATGTATTGTAATCCTCCAATGAGGTAGTACATTATTTTCACCAGCTAGTCCACGAGAGGTGGTTTAAAATAATGAGCCTGCTGTAGCTAGTTTCACTATAGAGAGGTCCCTGTACCATTAATTTCGTTTGACACTTAGACCTCTGTTTAACACAATATCTATCACAATATCTATGAATACAATAAGAAATCTCCTAATAGATTATTGATACAACGACCTCCTCATAGTGACACTAGCTACAGCAGGCTCATTATTTTTAAGGTAGGTAATTTACTACTTGTCCTTTGGTTTAAACGTAGGAGTTACAAAATCGCCCGAATTTCAGGAAACCGCTTTTAGGGTTTTTACACTACAGCAAAACCGGGTTTCCAGTTTTTTCGGTGATTTCGATTTTGTGTACATGTTGTGAAATAAGTTGATTATTGTGTTTTAACAATTTATCCTTTTTACTATTCAGACTTCCCGATCTCCCTTAAATAAATATGAACAATCGTTTAAGAAATAAAACACAGAATTATAAATTATAAAGCAAAAGAAATATAATTACCTCTGATTAGTTTTTGAACTAATTAAAAGTTCATACAAATACTAAAATATAAGAGAACAAAATGTATAACAATGTTATTTTACGCTTAAAACTAGAAGGTATTAGATGTGGCAGAATATTTACCCTTTACTTTAGGTTTATAGTTATTGTATAAAAATGTAAAATCTGAAACTCGAAAAAGCCGGTTTTATAATTCTTAAACCCGGTTTTTTTAGTTGGCTGTTAACCCGGTTTTCCCAGGTTTTTCGATTTCGGTGATACCGGTTTTGTGAGTCCTACTTATTTAAACTAAATCTAATCTTAGCGGGGTCAACGCCCCAATCAAAAATCCTGCCTTTAAATTAGACACCTGACGATATAGTCCTCCCAGACGTGTCCATCAACAGCGATACCCTGGCAAAATTTGCATTTAAGGTCCGGAGACTTCAAGTGCAAGGACACGAACCTGACTCGCAAAATCGAATTTGGTTTTGAATGTGCGGTCACAAGGAACACAGTAAAGTTATCTGTTACTGTAGGTATAGTGGTAGGAGGGTTTAGCCAAAGTTTTGCAGAGCTGACGCGCGGGCTGATTGCGTTTAAATCTTCAAGACGAGCACGTTCAATGTCTTTAGCACTTACTGACAGCAGTTTGCCAGTCCAGTCTTCGAGTAGCAAGATCTTCCCACGAATCACATGATATGCTGGTGGCAGACAAGTGGCGTTTTAGGACATCCTTGTAACATAACTATGTTACAAGGATACTGCCCATCAGCTTTATTTTTACCCTGGGCTAACTCAGAGTAAAAAGCTTTGGGCAGTCTCGATGGTGACATACGTAGAAGATATCCACACCAGCGCAATTGGCATTTTATGAGTATATTTCATTCTAGCCATGTTTGTTCGACGTAAAACCTCCGAGTTCGGAACACGATACTGCTACCTCAGCCGAAAAAATCGAAAAATTGCTCGGAGATATTTTAGGTGAAAGGAATCGAGACGTTTAATGTCCCCTTTATACAGGCACCATATCTCCGACGCATAGAGCAGTAAAGGTAGTATATATGCCCTGTAAACTGCGAGTTTAGTATGGAGTTTGATATCGTCAGATTTCCAAACTGATTGGTTTAGTCCCCCAAAGGCTCCAGACGCTGCAACTGCTTTTGCAATCCTAGCAGAGATTTCGGACTAGATACAACACAAACAAAATTCAAAAAATTCGACACCTACGTAGTTAAATATTAAAATAGTCTGTTTTTCTTTCCACGAAAGTAATAGAAATGTTGTCAATTTCCGACATCTATAAACGAATTTATGGAATGAATTTCATAAAACATTTCGCTCACCAAGTTGACACTTCTTTCGATAGCCATAAAGTATATGACAGACACTCTAAGGCTTTAGAGTCTTATCCAAGCGTCTGGTATATTAAAAACAAATCAAACTCCGCGGCTGGCAGCTATCGTAAAATATTTAATGCGGTGAATGGCTTTTGCATGGCAATAAGTTTGTCGTGACATTCGTTTTTGGAGATGTTAAATAGATGTTAAATATAGCCATCATGTGGCACAAATACGGGTTTTTTTAACCTGACTTTATAGGCCAGGCCCATTAAAGCGAAAGAAGTGCAGGGTTGGAGAATGGCCTGGGGAAAATCCAGGTAAAACCTCCGACACGAGCACGCGGGCGGTTCAAACACTGGAATAATCTAAGAGTTTGCGCTCCAGTGAGATTGGCTGAGCGGCTTCAACCAAATCTGACGCGTAAGTGCAATCAAGCTACTGGGAGTTTTGTCGCTGGTTCAAACTTAGCCTAGCTGAGAAGAGTCCTGCAAGAAACTCAGCTAGGCCCGACCTGAGTCGGACTCGGACATTATAGATTTTTCAATCATCACAACCTTTATTACTATTTTTTTTTTCATTTTGATATTTCAACGGCAAACCGAAATAAATATTCGCAAGTAATTCATCTTTTGTGAAGGACACAATCCAAATTAAATTATAACAACTTCAGAAGCTTACTTCATTAAGAGAGCTGAAACATTATAATGACATTTTGAGAACAGAATACGGATTAATTGCAAAGAGAGAAAAACGAAGCCTTATTGACGGCGTCGGGTACATAGCAAATTCTCTATTTGGCGCGCTATACGAGAGATTTACCCAACAGTACGACAAGAACATCCAGCTTGTACACAATAACGAAAATCACCTGCTCAGTTTATTCAAAAACCGTACATCGATAATTGAAGGCGAATATAACCTTTTGAAGAGACATGAAGAAGTTATGAACCAACAATTCACACCCATTAATAGATGTCTCAAAGAAACGGACCAACGGAGCAAAACTGATCATCAAGAAGTAGTTAAATAACATATACATAACAGCCACAGCCCTCCCCGCTAACATGGTAATGGGCAACCTATGGCGAGTACAACAGATGTTGCTAGACTTAATAACCCATGTCAAGGACGAACGTGTCAACATACACCTACTGAAGCCCTAACTATTCGAACATCAACTGAACATCATCTCCGTGCAACTTCCGGCCGAAATATGTCTGTCATGCGCTAATACAAGATATTGCATCAGAGACATGTACAAACTATCGCGCGTACATGTACGTTTAACTGACAACTTTATTATATACGAGTTCAAATTACCGTTAGTAAACACTGAGCAATATGAACTCAATCGAATTATACCGATCCCGCAAATACTGTCACAGGCTACACAGAGAATCGTAGCAACATCGGAATACTTGGCAGTTAACATAAAAAAGGATGCGGCGATACCCCTATCACATCAAAATATATATAGCATCGTGCCTGCAAGTCAAAGAACATAATGGCTGAGATAAGCGCCATACTCGTGAACGGGTGCTGTTTGTGGGGTCCGGTCTGTTCATGTTTGTAAGGACTCGTAACTTCGTAATAGTGTTCAGTAGAATTGACATGATGAGAGACTTCGCTCTGTTCTCATTTGATTTCATTTTTAGACTGACGCTCAGAGACCTTGTACACCTCTTAGGATATTTATTTATTAGATTTTATTGTTTTCATGTGGATGCTTAGAGTATCTCTAAGTATTTTATTATGATTAGTGTACCTTATTAATTTTTATGTTGACGCTTAGAGACTCTATACATCTCTTACAAATCTGGATTGTTAATAGTTTCTTAGTTTTATTTTTGACATGTACACATCACATCACATTTAGTTGAAAATGAATTATGATATGATAGATTTTGTCTTGTAAAAGTGGCCTATTTGCAGAATAAGTATTTTGATTTTGATCATCTACTGTGCAGTATGAGTCTGCCTGCTTACGACATAAAAGCAAACGTTAATATATGCGAGGCTCAATTAATAAATAATAAAAACATATCACCTTGCAAAACTATAACAATGGAGTGTGAAAATTGTTAAGAAACTTATTTATTAATTGGAAACTTACTGTAGGCAAATCCGGTTTTGTTTTAATAACTAAACACAATTAGGCGCGATATTCGTCCCTTTGTTTTGCCAAGTTTCATTTTGACATTGCTATTAATGATTTTATTTCTGAATTAATTTGAAACTTTGATCAAAACTTGACAACTTGAGTCTTTGTTTATTTAAAGATACGACAGTCAAGTAAAATATGTATCTAATTATTATTCTCATAAATATATAGTACTGAAACCTTTGATTCAACGACATGCGACATTATTTTTGAGTAAGGACACAAAAAACGGACTCAAGATGCACTCCAGACATAAGGAGCAGAATCGGTTTAGCAAAACAGGCTTTCCACAATAAAAAACATCTACTGACCACAAATATATCCCAGAAAACCAAGAGGAAACTCATCAAAACTTTTGTATGGAGCATAGCGTTGTATGGGTGTTAAACGTGGACCATGACTCAAAGAGCCTTCGAAATGTGGTGTTAGCGAAGAATGGAGAAAATTAGCTGGACGGAAAAAAATACAAACGAAGAAGTGCTGAGGAGAGTGCGGGAGAAAAGGAAACTGTTGGAAATTATATAAAATAAAAGAGGTAAAATGATTGGTCATCTTATACGACACGACGATTTTATAAAGAACATCATAGAAGGCAAACTTGAAGGAAAGCGAGGAAGGGGAAGATCGAGGATAAGCTACATGAAACAAATAAAAGGAAAGCTAGGTCAAGGAGGCGGCCCTTTATAGAGTCAGATGGAGAGAGCTACACCGACAAGAGTCTAACTCTTAAATAGAGATGCGCAAAACGTGTCACTGAAGTGAAAGGAGCGATTCATATCTTTATGTCACAATGATATACATCACTCTTTTCGCTCATTTCGCTCAGTGAATCTGTAGCTCGTAACAACTCTTTAAATCGCGACATACGAAAGATAATGTCATTGAAGGTTACCTCTAACTGCTTTATGAAACATATCACACATTTTCCTTCATACTTGTTCAGGCTTAGGACTGTCAATCTAGTTTACCTGGTTCTACCAAAATATTAAACTATAAATAATTTTACTGACCGGATGGTGAGCGACTTACAGCGCCGTGTGAAACAAAAGTAAACTATACATCTACGAAACAAATATATTTCATATCGTTTAATTACTTCCAATTGTTTATTAAAATTTACTTCAATATTGATATTTTGTTAAATTCAGAGCCATTTAATTGTGCAATATCATGCCGAAACTTTATATTATTATACTAAATTTTGTGAAATGGAACGTAGAAATGAATCACTCACACAAGTTTAACTGAGCGAAAGGAGTGGAAAGGAGCGACTCACACATTGGTTACTTTTTCTATCGTACGTAAACGTGCATGCGTGAGACGGGCTTATACGTTCGATTCGTGAGTGCGAAGAGCGCAACCTGCTCAGACACTCACATCACACCAGTCAGTTCGGCTCACGGGCTCAGTTGTGTTGGTAATTGGTGATTGTTACGGATATAGTGAGTTGTTTCGTTCTTCAGTGAGCGAGTGAGCGAGTGAATAATACGAAAAGATGCAGTTCATTTGAATCACTCCTTCATGAGTTACACATCTCTACTCTTAAATTTATAATAACACAAACATGTTACGTTATATTTAAATTATCGTTTTATTATATTATATTTAAACGAGCGGGCGGCCCCGCGAATAATATAACAATCGTCAAAAATGAAATGTATAAAATTTATCTGCTTATTTGATCCACTTGATCCCTTGTTAATGACGAAAATATTCGCTACAATTTACGAAACAAACAATTTATTTTAAGAATAAAATTTACCCTGGCATTTAGAAAATGTCCCGTTTCGGCTGATTTGTATATCATAACTTCTTATCAAGACGATATTAATTTGACATTTCAAAATATTACTTAATAATTCACTGACTGAAGTGGCTATCTTTATTCACGCTTGAATAATAATGGTACTTAAATAATGTTTTATTTATGAATCAAATGAAATGTAAATATTATGAATTATGAATTAAAAATTCTTTTGTATGTAGGACGACAAGTGTTGTGACACTTCTATGATAAAAGTAGTTTTTTATTTTTATACAACGCCGGTGGCAAACAAGCTTATGGTCCACCTGATGGTAAGCGGCCACCGCAGCCTATAGACGCCGGCAACAAGGAGTCACGTACGCGTTGCCGACCCTTTATAAAATTTGAGGATGCACTATGTTGACAACAGAAGGAACAAATTTAGGTCCCTCGCTCTCAACACAGTGCATCCTCGGGAGCTCTGGCAACCTTGCTCACCTTGCTTGCTTTAATACGTATTAAGGCTAAGGCATCTGCTTACCGTCAAACAGGCCATATGCATGACGTGCATATAGTCCCTATTCGTCCCGGTACCGCCGCACAACGGGTAGAGTCAGTCCGACCCAGGTCGGGCCTAGCTGAGTTTCTTGCTGGACTCTTCTCAGGTAGGCTAGGTCTCGTGAAAGCGACAAAACTTGTTGAAGCCGCTCAACCAATCTCACTAGAGCGCAAACTTTTAAAGTATTCCAGTGTTCTAAACCACACGCATAGTCGTGTCGGAGGTTTCCCCTGGATTTTCCTCAGGCTACTCTCCAACCGCGCACTCCTATAGCTTTATTGGGCCCGGCCTATAAAAAAAAGGCCATATACATGTAACAGAGTTACTTTCGTATTTATAATCTCAGTATGGATGTGATTGCTGCTGGTCGTTGGGCTTTCAGCTCCTTAGTTCAGTAATGTACCTAAAGGTCTATTCAGAAGTACCACAACATACCACAACCACCAACTACACTACAACGACAAAACGTGGACAGGCGATAATTTATATGAAAATAAATAGTTTTATCCACACGGATCACAAATTGCCGTTAAATTTGTCCATGCGGTCGGTCGAATTGAACCGCTACACTACTCACACGTAACCACTGATTCACCATTTTTTGTCACTGCGTTGTGGTGTGGTTTTAGAGCATGCGAATAGACCCTGAGTGTTTTGTGTCCAGGTGCACAATGCCGCGTGTCACAAAGTGCCTGATCTACATCGGCATAGCGGCTTTTCTGCATCAACTGCCACGTTTCTTCGATCGCCAGTTCATCCCGCATCACACTGTGTGGCGCGGCCATTATGAAGATGTCTGCCGGGTAAGTATCAAATAAAATTACGATTTGAAATGGGATATTTACCATGTAATCGTAATTCTAATATAAATGACCATGTGAGCTTGAAGTCTTATATTAAGTATCAAATAATTTAAAACACAGTTGGCACCTCAAATTCGCCCGTCGCCCATTCTCGTCGTGCGTGCTGCAAAAGTCACGCACAAAGACCTCTGCCGGGTGTATTCTTAAAAGTCATGTCTTATTATTATAATTTCTCATCACTAGAAAAGAAGATTACCATCGGCAATTGTTAATAAATGATATATCAAATAGTGTAGACAATTAAAACAGAGTAAATGATATACCGAACATTCATGTTTTATACCTGTCTACAGTAGAGACAGGCACAGGAAGTACAAGAATAAATAAAACTGGCTCATGAATAAAACAGTTGTGTTTTAAACAAATGGGTCATTGTCAGATTTAGGTTCGCGTCTTTTCGGTGGACATATCATAAGTGAAGGTCCAAAAAGCTTAATTTTGGATTGGTCTAGTAACCCGCATAAACGGTGTTTCCGTAACTATAAATCCATGTAATAAAAACATTACTTACATGTACATAAGCCGTTAACTATTGACAACCGGGTGGACAACTTTTGTTTTTACAACTGACAATGACCCAAATAGACACGAAGCTTTTCCCTTTTGAATTGGTCAGCGTCCAATTATTGCTCCCCGTACTGCCTCAAGTCAACCCATTATTGATGTAAATTATTTTCTGGAAATCTGAAATTGTCAATTTACTGTAATAATATTTTATCTAAATGCCTATATATAAACAATTCACATCGATAAAATATCGTCATTTTTTATTAAATGTAGGCTAGTGTTGGCCTAACCTAACCAAAGTTTTATTTTTACCAATAACAACTCTCTAAAATCAACTTGGAGCAAGGCAAATGCTACTTATTTTATAGTAATAAGCACCTGCAGTTTATCTGAGACTGTTATATTGCGTAATTTACTCGAAATTTATGAAATATTAGCACTAGTTTCTAAACGATAAAAAGTGGTGCTTTCTTCGAATTTGCTCGCCGATCTAAAAGTGCTCCAGCAGTATGGCACTACTATTAATAAAACTTGCACAAAACGTTTGTTTTCTTGAAATATTAATATTATATGCACGCCTTTGGGATATTATACGCCTTTGGGCCGTTTTATTTTGAAATGAGAGGTGTATTTGTACTAGTTTGGTGTGTTTTCAAAAAGGGGACAGTTCGGTGATGGCCGAAAAAGTTCGTACTATCTGTCCCACTCTAACTCATCTTGATGTGCCATAAGGATTACAAGAGACTTAACACTGCCGGTCTGCTTTACTCTGATATCTGTGGTTTTCAGGGATGGAACTGTGGAACTGTCAATTTCTTACTCCCGTATTTACCCATTTCGCGTATGCCACGAGTATACACGTCAATATTTCACAAATCATCCAAGCAAGAAAAAAGGGACTACACAAGAACAGCTATCAAACAAGCAAGTTTTCACTTGTATGTCTATAAAGTCACACATAATAAGCAGAAAGCGTTCCAATACCGCCAGTTTACACTTTGTTTAAACTTGTAGATAGTCGCTACTGCACAATCTTCTCAGAAATTGTTACACAGGGAGCATTTTCGGAATTATTTTTTACATTAACGATTTGTGCAGTTGTGGAATGTAGTAACCAATCAACAAAGGCCTACAAAGCTAATCTAGAAAATTACTGAAAGTATATAAAAAAAATAAAAAATCAAACATTTATTCTGCAAATAGGCCACGAGGGCACTTTTACATATCAAAATATTAATTTAAAATTTAAAAACGTCTGACTATAAGAATACATTTTTTCATGACAAAATATTAATTTACAGTACAAGAAAAAAAATCGAGTGTAAACTAAAGTATAACAAAATTAATGACATATAGTGAAGATAAACTTGCAAAGTTGTCTATTACAAATATTACAACATCAGTAAAGTTAGAGATGTATAAGGTCTCAGTCTGATTAAACAAAGAGTATAATGAAACTAATATAATATCCCAGAAATGTGCACATGGTCTCTGAGCGTCAAAATTAAGACTAGTTTAATATTGTTAGAGATGTATATGGTCCCTAAGTCACTGATAATAAAACCAAATCCACAACAGGATGATGTCTCTCGTCAATCCCCTATAAAAAAACACTATTAGTATTAACGTAGTCGCTATGTCCTTGCAAGCATGAACAGACCGGACTCCACAAACAGCACCCGCAATGAGTAATTCGATTCAAGCATTGCTGTGTACCTACACGGTTTTCGGTGACCGTATAGATCAATGCAGGAATGGCACTATCTTCCGCAGGTATTACTGTGAAGGTTCACGTCGGAAGCTCAAGTATGCTCTATACGTAAACACATATTTAAACACAAAAGAATTTTGTATGAATAAATTTTGACATTATTTATTTTGTTACAGATACAAATAGCTCCATGGGTGCTCAAGTTCTCAGTGGACGCCTACTTCATCTCCTACTACAGCTTCCGCGTTCTCTTCGTCCATCTCATCCCTTGCACATCTCTCGTGGTCCTCAATATCCTCCTCTTCAGGGCAATGAGAACCGCCCAGCTCAACCGCCAGAAACTCTTCAAGGAGAACCGTAAATCCGAGTGCAAAAGACTCAGAGACTCCAACTGCACCACACTTATGTTGATAGTCGTAGTCACTGTCTTTCTTTTAGTAGAAATACCTGTAGCTGTCGTCACTATACTACACATTATATCAAGCAGTCTAGTTGAAATTCTAGACTACCATATCGCTAATATTCTCATTCTTATTACTAATTTCTTCATCATTGTATCTTATCCTATCAATTTTGCGATTTACTGCGGGATGTCCAGACAATTTAGGGAAACTTTCAAGGAGCTGTTCATTAGGGGAGCAGTTACTAGTAGGAAAAATGGCGGTTCTAGTAGGTATTCCCTTGTAAACGGTCCTAGAACGTGCACTAATGAAACTGTGCTTTAAATTAAGGAAACTTTTGTAAATACTCTGTGCTATTTTCACTGATAGATAGTAGATTATGTTTGTCTATTTTATACAGTTATTATAGACATATCAATAACGGTATATAAAATTTATAAATGTAATGTAAGGTAGCGATTTATTTCAAATGTCTTTTTGTTATCTTTTAAAGTATATATATATACATACATAGATGTAGCGCGTAAAACTTTATTGAATGAAGTAAGTTTGTACATTTTCAGGTACTTTTTTGAGACTTTGGCGGTTACCTGATCATAAACAATAGTTTTTTTTAGTTGATCAGCTAATGCCGTAGTCCGCGAATGGTGAGCCCCCATTCAGAAAAAGTATCAGAAACAAGATTTATTGTAGATTATTAACGTTAATTAAATTTCTGTCATTTATTTCTGTAAATACACAACTATAATTAAATCTATAAAACGTGTAACCTTGTAAAAAGTTCGTAGTGAATGTGTTGTTGATGTAAATTATTATGCGCTATTGTGTTAAGCATATAATATATAAATATTTATATTGAATTGACTTCTGCGCTTATTTAAATTATGCGTTGTTTAAAATGGATTGAAATTTGTATCAGATTAAAAACCATGGCGGGTTAAATCATTTAGGCTCAATGTAACTGAAATAAAGAAATGTAATTATAATTTTTAGTTTCTTTTTTACCCCTGCTTTAGTTTGTTTCTTAAAGACGTATCATAATCTGAGCCATTTTGAAAATTTATTATTTCAAAATCAATATTTCTGGTGTGCTGACTTAAGCAGTACTGAAAATCAATGGGAGTAGAACAACAACAAAACCGACGTAAAAGCTCAAAAATCGAGGTTTCGTTCGACTGATTCCTCCTCCGAAATCTACAACAAATCCTAAGGCCACGCTACCAACCAGGCAACTATGTCGGCTATAAAAAATAAACAAATAACGAAATATTTTGTGGACAACCTTTACACAAATCGACCTAGCGCCAAACTAATCAAAGGGCCTTAAAAATTCTTGTAATTTAATATGGGACCGTTTGTCTGATAGTCACATGCGGGCCGTGAGAATTTTGTTAGGTACTGTGGCTCTTGGCTGCTAAAAGTCGGCAACCCCTGGTATAAAGCATAGTTTCTTGCTCTAATATCAGTGTCTCGAAAATGAGAATATTTCCCGGCACGTTTAAGAAAAATTATCTACGTGCCGATACCCTTAGAAGTCTGGGGTAATCAAAGATCAATAGTGTGTTAGTAGGAAGTTATATACGTGCCTACAACTGTAGGTATACAAGGAAATTATTATGATAACTTGCAAATGTTGTTAGTGATTAGTTTGGAGTGATGAGACAGCTGTGAAAATATATACACAACCCGAGATATCTTGTTTACGTAGTCGTAAGAACATAGCTGTTGTTATTAAGGGTCGGTTATATAAAGATCAGTTATACCTATGTCGGTAAATAATAATAATAATAACTTCATTTCGGATAAACTTTTTTTTACATCCATATATTGTTAGTGTGACTTAAACGGTACCTACCGGGACCTACTGTAATAAACACTTAAATCGAAATTCATCGACCGCCTTGATTTACCCTATCCAGTGTATAGACATTGGGCAATCATACCTATCCGCAATGACACACAGTATGCCTCTCAGTCGGCCGAGCATCGAGACTATTTTTTTGCGCGTAATCTATTGAAAACCGTCCGTGCCTGCCTCCGCGGACATACACGATGCACTACACCATCGAGGTAGTCGCAACTTCACCGTGAATGCATTGTTGTATTGTACGCACAGGGCATTATAGGCTCTTTTGGTATCACCCACAGGCTGCTCGAGTAGAAAGACTGGCTAAAAGCCTTAAGTAACGAGATTTTAACATCGATGGAGCATCGAGCAAACCTGCGGGCGAGCATATTTGACCGTACTGCCAATACCGTACCAAAAAAAGCGTCATAATGTATTGGGTTACCAAAATTGGATGTGACTTTTGATCTTTATGAAACCTGGTCTAAGTATACATCAAACATTGAACGGAAACCAAGGATTCACAGGCATAGCGTGGGCAGACCTCCCACGAGGTGGACCGATGACCTGGTAAAGGTACCGGGAGTCCGCTGGACGCGGGTGGCGCGGGAAGGGTCTTTGGGGGAGGCCTATGTCAAGGAGTGGACTTCTTCCGGCTGATGTGATAATGTTGCTGAGAACTCTGTTTAGCAAGCGACGTTGGGGGTCGAAGTTGCACCACGTCCGTCGGGAGTACCCACCGGTGACTCACCGCTACCCTACACGTGCCTCTGGGCGGTGCTAAAAGTGCAACAAAAACTGACAACCGTACAGTCTTCTCGAAGATCTCACGGTTCCAAATAATTGCCATACGATAAATAAGCAAGCGACGAAGTGGCTCGTCATTACTGTACATCGCTCGATACGTCGCGCATCACAATCTATACTAATATTATATATGTGAAAGTAAGTTTGTATATCTGTCTTATACATGAAGTCGTAGATAGCATTAAAAAAAATTATCGTTTGTCGATCGATAACTCGATACTAACGTCAAAAAAAGACCGTAAATCCTACTTCCTTCTAATTATGATATGTAAATGCGAAAGTTTAGATGTTTGGATATTGGGATGTTTGTTACTCAATCACGCAAAAACGGCTGCACAGATTATGATGAAATCTGGCATATAAAGAGTTTATAGCATATAGGATACTTTTTATCCCGTGAATCATCCCTAAAAGGGATGAAATAGGGAGTCGAAGTTTACGCGGACGAAGTCACGAGGAAAAGTTTTTTTTTTATTAAAAATGGGATCGCTCTTGGCCAGCATCTAGCCAGGGGGCAAAGATGAGGCCGACGATGAAGCGAGCTCACCCAGAAGGTGCCTATTCACTCGTGCCTTAAAATGGTCTAGGTTATATGAGCTCGGAAACACAAACGCCGGCAGAGAATTCCAAACCTTAGAAGTGCGCATCATAAAAGATGATGCAAAGTGCTTGGTTCGAATAAGAGGAATTTCGGCCAAGTAAGGATGGTATCCAGCCGTACGTCTGGATGTCCGTTGGAAGAAGGGGGAAGGCGGTATGAGCTCATGAAGCTCCTGAGCACACTCTCCGAAGTACAATTTGTAGAAGACGCACAGACATGCTACTTTGCGTCTATGTGCTAGGCTCTGTAGCTTGTTTCCTACTACCTGACCGTCGCCAATAAGCCTCCTGGCTCTGCGGTCCACCGAGTCGAGTGCGGTTAGTATTGAATATACCATATTTAAAATTATTGTTTTCTATCTAGATTACAAGGTCAGATTTCTATCACTTTCATACAATCAGTCAATAGTAGGACATGCAATACCGGACGATTCTCAATCCCCGCGATTGATAATCGGTATTGGACCTCAATCCCGAAATTTAGGTATTTCGGAATCCAGGGATACCTGAGAATACGAGTATGTAACAATTTACCGTCACATTGTAACTGTGTCATATATAAGTCATACCACATACATCCAAATGGGCCCTCGTAATTCAGCAGGTGTTTAATAACGTAAATTACTACGTCGTAGTAGATTGTTAGGTCTTGCCGTGATTAACTTGCCAAGCAAGTTACACAGAACTTCATAAAGGGCTTGTTGGTGGTTGAATCTAATAACAGTGTGTTTATTTTGGAAGGTCTAGTTACAAATTTACTTATTGTAATATGTTGGTATGTAATATATGTATATATGTACTCATATATTACTTGCCACGGAGACGGCTAATAAACAGAGAGCGTAGATTATGCGGCGCTAAATATTGCACATCGGTTTTTGGAAAGGGACTCGGCTAATTTCGGCTTCGTACAGTGTTGTCACACACTAGGTAGTAGGTGGAGCCGCGGGACAACAATATATCCTTTAATGTATTCAAAAAATATACGTAAAGACCAGATTTCAATAAAAAGCCGTAAAACACTGTGTTTTAATGCCTCTCAATATGTAACAGTTACATAAACTACTATAAAACTACACTACATCCAGTAAAGTGTAACAGTCGCATAGCACTCGCCGCGGGGGACGGGTGTCGTAAACTAATAACAATACACTTTATTGGCTCATACAAGATAATACAATATGTATTAGTGGCGGCGTAATGGAATTAATACCGTCATGTGGTGAAGGTATTTTTAGTATCCGGCTATCTTACATCAAAACTTAGTAAGCGACATTTTTTCAGAAAAGCGTTTTTAAGAGGCCTCTTCAAAATCTATTTTGCAGTACCGTTGCTAAATTTGTATGCCTTACAAATTGTAAAATGTTATGTATTATGGCAAAATTATTGATAATACCAATGAACTGATTTAAGGGCACGATGCTTTTATGAATATTTTTGATAGTACTGCGTGTGTGAATTTAACCGGAAAAAAATGATTTACCTTACATTAGACCTTACAGAGTAACATAAATATCAATAAAAGAAAAAATATCGGCCAAGTGCGAGTTGGACTCCCGCACGAAGGGTTCCGTACCATTAACTATAAAAACGGCAAAAAAATCACGTTTGTTGTATGGGAGTCCCCTTAAATATTTATTTTGTTCTATTTTTTAGTATTTGTTATTATGGCGGCAACAGAAACTCATCATCTGTGAAAATTTCAACTGTCTAACTATCACGGTTCTCATGAGATACAGCCTGGTGACAGACGGACAGATAGACAGACAGACGGACGGACAGCGGAATCTAAGTAATAGGGTTCCGTTTTCCTTTGGGTACGGTATCCTAAAAAATAGAGTTCATTTAGACGATGTAACAGTGTGGCTCCGCAGCATCGTCAACTCTGATGTCTCTGATGTCCCTACATCCCTTCCCGGAACCCTTTCCGGAGGTCGCCCTGGAACCGCCGAAACACTACACCCTCCGGGTAGAAGTCGGCAACGCGATGGTCCCCTCCAGCAGCCGCAGCACAGCGGCAAACGAGCTAAAATACACTTAGTAGTGTGTAAAACCTGCCTAATAAATCCGCAATAGTATCACCAATACCGGACAATAAAAAGTACCACTCAAAAATTTGATTTTTTTTTTATATTTTTTTTAATAAATAAATAAATATTAGAGGACAATCTTACACAAATCGAACTAGCCCCACAGTAAGCTCAAGAAGGCTTGTGTTATGGGTACTAGACGACGATATATTTAATAGATATAAATACTTAAATACATAGAAAACATCCAAGACTCAGAAACAAATATTCATGCTCATCACACAAATATTTGCTCTGACCGGGATTCGAACCCAGGACCGTCAGCTTCACAGGCAGGTGCACTACCCACTAGGCTAAACCGGTCGTCAAATGTTGTCAATGAGGACTATAGTTTTTGTGCTCACCAGTTGGCGCCACTGTCAAGTAAGGTCCAGCTGTCAAAATTCTTATTGGGCATGAGAACGAAGTTTACATTTAAATCATATTTAATGCCTTAAAACCATACCGTAAAAATATCCAACATCCCGCATTGTAGAGCAGTCCCGTTTTGTTCGGAAAAGAAGGAGGAATAAATTTCCGAACGACTAAATTGTCTCAAAACACTGACATTCATTGACCCGTAACTCATATTTGCCATAATCAAGCTCAGGTATTGCAAAATAATCACCATATTGTTCCAATTAGATATTAACCCGCGTAGCGCAACCACAAAGAGTGACAATTGACATTTCGGAGACCTCACACTACACTAGTCTAGCGGCGAATTCATACGCGATAGCCCTCATTGCGCAACAATTTTAAGTTTTTTATTACCAAAAATGTAATGTAAGTAGTTAGTGTAAATGTTAATATGTTCATTAAATGCGTGCGTTGCTTACCTCTAAGTAATTAAGCAATTAATTAGGTCACAATGAATCCAATCAATATATTAAATATTGAAACGAATTAATTTGGCTAAAGAGGTACTTGGAATCCTTCAATTTGGGTTGTCACAGAATAGTCGTAAGACAAAGAGTCCACTACATTTTTTTTATTAATCACTCGCCATTTTTGTTTTGTTTTACTTGTTTTTAACAAGATGAAAATGAAATGAGTACTACAACGTAATGCTATTGTCACAAGAGAGCTTTTGCTCGAATTTGGAGCAGCCCAACTGGGGAAGTACCTCCGCCTTGCAGAAGACCACAGCCATAATAACATTATCTACTATACAAGTATGTAGTGTTGTGTTCCTGGAGGTGAGCAAGGTTGCCAGAGCTCCCGAGGATGCACTGTGTTGAGAGCGAGGGACCTAAATTTGTCCCTTCTGCTGCCAACACAGTGCATCCTCAAGTTTTATAAAGGGTCGGCAACGCGTACGTGACTCCTTTGGAGTTGCAGGCGTCTATAGGCTGCGGTGGCCGCTTACCATCAGGTGGACCGTAAGCTTGTTTGCCACCGGCGTTGTATAAAAAAAAAACAAGTTTTGCGGATGGACATAACGTCTATAATCTATTGGGCTAAAATGCGCTATTCAAGGGCAATATTCCTTCCGCGACAGTAGACAGAGTACATGTCCTCACTCAAGAGTTCTGTTTAATATTGGTTCTACTCTACATACAGTCGCGGATTGAAAGATTTGTCAACTTTGGACCTTAGCCGCATTTTAATAAGGGTTTGAATGTGGATATGTAGTGTGCTTTACCCCTAGGCAAACCTTATATTAGTTTTAGTAATACCCAGTGAACCATCTTCCAGCAAACATTCTTTATCTAACCCGTTAAATCAAAGGTCATCCGCGCCGTCCCGAATATAAAAAGGATTGGCTGTCCGAAAATATATTAAAAACATAATAGAAATCGAAATATGAAAATAGCTCCCGGCACCCCAGGTTTTGGAATGGGTATGTTTATTCAGCTAAAAGAGCTAGTAAATATGTCTGCATTTGCCTATATAGATCCCGAATATTTCTGAAAGGTCCTAATCTATGTGGGAAACATTGGAGAGCATTCCTGAGCTGGAAATATTTCGGGAACGATATAGGATTTGAGGTTTATTTTTTCCAACGCTTTCTATCCCAATTTACAAATGAAGCAAAATCGATATATATGCTAGATATATCGATTTCCATTGATATCATTCGATCTAGATAGATTGATTTAAACTCGAGGGACGAAATTACGAAATGTAACTCGTAGATTATGACACGGACAGGCACACCTTACGTAAACAAAATATCACAAAAATTCCTATCTTCCACTCACTCCCCAAAGATATTTTTTACACTCAGTAATACGTGTACATTTTAGCGCTTTATCGTTTATACATAAGGTCAAAACGTGTATACATATTTATTACTATAAGTGTA
This sequence comes from Epiblema foenella, assembly GCA_963556455.1. Classification (NCBI taxonomy): domain Eukaryota; kingdom Metazoa; phylum Arthropoda; class Insecta; order Lepidoptera; family Tortricidae; genus Epiblema; species Epiblema foenella. The sequence goes on from OY747100.1 coordinate 21,066,002, forward strand.
CAAGCCAAGCTATACTAAGATTATACGAAATTCAATCACCATAGCTATAATGGACGTAATACTCGTAAATACATTTGCGCGGCCATTTTATGTCGGCTATAATGAAATAGTGCCGAGGGTGTGTTTGAGTAGACTATATGGGTAAGAAAGTTATTAACTTCGGACACAAACGAGCGGGCGAATATAACAATCATGTTTAGCCTTGCCATTCTGATGGAGTCACTTTTTTTTTAAAACCTGGCTGTGACTTGATATATAGGCGGGACCCAATAAAGCGATAGAAACTGACAAATGAAAGATGAGTTTTTTATGGAACTTTTTATATGACAACAGAATCTGAATTTTCAAACGATTTGGCATAAAATTTGATATGGGGATCGATTATAACACGGGCCAATACTTTTTAACAAATGAATCGGTCAAGTTCACACACATGCACACGAAGTCACGGACACTGATAGTTTATAATATTAGTTTGTATTGTAATACCTATTTACAGGTAAATTAATAAAATCGTTTTAAATTTTAATATTACAAGTGTCAAGTTCACTCCGAATTTTAGAATTTGCCGTGATTTCTCATTCTCATCTTTCATTTACCAGACTTTACGAGAGCGCGGTTGGAAAGTAACGTGAGTAAAAATCGAGGGGAAAGGGTTGATTGGCTTCAACCCAATCTGAGGTGTGAGTGGAATAGAGCTAGGAGTCACTTCATGTTTAGGCTAACAGCCACTGTAGATGTAGCCAGGCGGTAAGGCATGCGGTTTCAATATGGGGGTCGCAGGGTCGAACCTCGCTTAAAATAGAATAATTGCATTACTGGTTTAATTAACAAAACATTTATCATAGCTCCGAGCAACAATAGAAAAAGAGGCTGGCTCTAATGGCCTACATTACAACAGATAAAGTTTAAAATGAACCTTCATGCAATACCAGTGTTTTATGCCACACCTGGCCATAAAGTGCCAATTATCGCACGCTAGGTATGCGGAAAATATCAGTCCACGGGAGACATAAAATATTGTACATATCACGGGCGGTAATGAATAACGCCTCTTATCTCATATTTATACGTAGCCATAGCATAGTCAAATACCTGCAATCTGGGACATTCTTTGTTTTACCGCCTAGGTATCTAATATACTTATTGCGTATTAAAAGCAAAGAGATAAAACGAATGAGCATAAAAATTAAAATTAAAACCCACACTGACCGAATCTAAATATCCGACGCCGTAAGACGGTAACCAGTGGAAACGTTCTTAATTTTATGTGGCCATAAAATTTGAGGCGAGACCCACGATACATTCCCAATTTTATGACATCCGGACCGCTATGAGTGCATCGAGCGATAAAAATGTGAGTGAATTTTACACACTATTAGGAAACTTCTACATATTTATAAGAAACTGAAATATAGCAAAGTATTGCGATGACCCATATAGGTATATACATAAATATACTAAGGCTTTACCTGCGACTTCGTCCGCGTAAACTTCCGCTACCTATTTCATTGAGGGGTGATTTTCAATCCAGGCTAAAAACTTACTTTAGTTTCATCATAATTCATTCAGCAGTTTTTTCGTGTTTATATACATATAATTATATAAATATAATGCTTTTAAAATAGCTAGGGAATGGTAGCCTGTCATTTAGCTTTAATCAAATCAGTACAATGAATAACGTTAAAATATCAATCTAGATATACAGTGGAATCCGTTTGTAATGACATCGAAGGGAATTGACAAATACGTCATACTAAGCGGACGTCATACAAAGCATTTTTTTTAAAACAACCTTCTATTATTTAGGTAAATACTTATTTTAATAGAGAAACATAGCATATTAAATCAAAATAAAAACTGCACGTAATATCACTAAAAATAAATCCGTGACGTTCAACTGTCAATTACTAACTGAGATTCAGAACAAAAACCAGCCACGTGCCGAACGTCGTCGGGAATCAACGAACATGACCGAAGGTAGGTGTAAAGAATCATGTCGGTCACTATAAACGGACAAAATTTATTAAAAATGGGTCATAAGCGACATGTCAATGTAATCGAAGTCATTATATCCGCCTTTGTTACAAAGATTTTTATGTGAAAACCAAACTTCGTTGTGTAATTACGTCATAATAGGCGGTTGGTCAATAGAGGCGGAGTCATGATAAATGGATTCTACTGTAATTTGTTCTGGTATGCTGTTATGCAATAATGTGTCAATCTAGTAGGAAAACCTATGTAGGTAGACACACAACACACGACCCACGACCCCGACCCCGAGTGTCAACGAGGCCGACAATCCCTGTTCATGCCGAGGCTTGTTTAGCGCTTTGTGCTTTTGAAAAAAGTAATGAATGAAATTTGAAAATTATGAGAAAGTTCGAAATGCAATCTACGGATTCAGTAATAAAAATAAGCGCAGTAGCAGCCGGCGGCCGGCGTCGTTTTTTCGCCTCGGAGCCGTCGCCGCGCCCTGAAAACAAAAGACAATCACTTTGCCGGCCTAGGTCTTCAATGTTGTATGAAATTCCATTATGGGCCGCTGGTTGCGCCGCACCCTAAACGTGATACTTCGCAGCCTGTTATAATGAATATTATAATAATGAACATAACGTCAATAATTCATTGCATGTTTGAGAACACTCATTTACTGAATATGGTAATTGATTGACTCATTGTGTCTAATCATATTACGAGTTATCCCGATTTAAAACTTATGTACATGTAATACGAAAATTGCTTCGAAAACAACATCAAAGTACACACAAAAGAGAAAGATGTGCCTAATTTAACTTAAGCAATAAACTTTTTTATTGTATGAAAATTATTATCAAGTGCTAAAGAAGGCAGAACAAATCTTAAGGGGCTACATTTTTCGACTAAGAATTCAATTTAAATAATAAAACCATTCTACCTCAACATAACTACGTCTCATACACACGCCCTTGGTTATGCACTTACGCAAAAGAGAGAGCTTAACCAATACGGTCATCAAGTGACGTCAATACGTCAAAAACGCGTTGTCAATTTATTCTGAAACTTGAGAATCGGAATTGATATCGTCATTAAAAGTTTAGCAGGTGGAAGAATTTGTGCTTGCAAGTTTAAATGAGCATAATAATAAAGTTACGTTAAGGCCTTGTTTTATAAAGATTCGTTAGACCAAACATTCGACCAAATTTTGGTAACTCAGTGCATATTTTGACATAACTTGTCGACATAATATATCATATTAATGAACGATTTAGCTTGTATGTGCAGGTACAAAATATTATTCTGTATGGCTACACATTTACCACATTGTCAATGTCATGTTGTATGTTAAGGACAGCTCTCTCTCATGTTTATTGTTTTGTAATTTCATGTTGTTTCCTGGTTGCCCTGAAAATCAGCGTCATGATTTTCATGACACTATGCTGAGCGGCACCCATTTTGGTACTAAATAGGTACCTATTTACTATATCCTAGAATGTGTAAACAACTTGTACCAAATAAATATTTCTTTCTATCTTTCTTTCTTTCTACATATAGACATAACTTATTGTCATGGAAGCCCGGGCGCGTTTTTCAAAAAGTCTTAGGTATGTACGAAATACTAAACACTAGATTTTTAGTGAAGGTCTAATCCCAAGAAGGTCTAGTTTTCCCTCTGGGTTGCGAGATCAAATGGCAATAGAGAATATGCATCTTTTTTTTCATGACGCCAATCGAACCAGTTTTTAGAGAGGAACAAATGTGTATATGGAACAAGTACGATTAAAACAACACGAAAGACAAAAATGGATTTCAAAGTACAGCATAAAATCCGAGCGCTCAAAACACCCCCAAAACTCCCATATTCATTGAGCATAGCATATGGCGTAATATACTATGCGCCCGTACTACCATTATATGGAAAAACGAGTAATTTGCTGTTTTGGTCGTGAAATATTGCGTTTAGGTACATTGTTGTCGTATATTTTTTTGTTTATTACAACATAAGAATCCGGATGGTGGTTTTTAAGTTACTTGTAGTCAATAAAAGAATTACATAATTCTTCAAATTTTCAAGTGATATCTTTTTATGATTTTGAGCATGTTGATTAATTTACTGTTTATGACATAATTTGATGGTTCACTATTAATATAGTAACATTATTATTATTCATTAAGCATGCATATTTTCTATTGCTTTCGTAAAACTAGGCATACGACAATCTTTGAGATCAAGTAAGTGCCAAAATGGGTCCTGGGTGCTTCCTACAAACGGGTAAAGGTGGAAGATGGGGTAAACAAACAAACCAACGAACTTCGATTCGATCCTGATTTGTCGATGTGGAGGCGGTACTATGAGAACTGTTAGCTTTTGTTATTCATTCATTCATTGTGTTGACAGCTAGAAACATAATGCAGATCACTTACTCTCGACATAGCGCATCCTGGGGAGCTCTAGCTACTTACCACCAGGAACACAACAGCACATATCCATGATACAATAATACACTGCGCCAGGTATGGCAATCCGTTAAATCGGTTAGTGATGTGGGTGACACGACCTACTTCATCAGCCTTGCATCAGCCTATCGATGGTATGAGGACGTAAGTGTGGAGAGTCGTTGATAGTGAGGTCACGGTGTCATGAATACGGATTGTCGTACCTTATTTTCTTAGACCATGCAAATATATAAATAGCAAGTAGTAGTGTTATATGACATCTCTTTTCAGTGAAGTATTTCCCGAATTGGGTTGTTCCAAATGTTGGGTTAATGTCATGTTACATAATGTTCAGGCTTAGATAAGACAACAAACAGCTTAAAGCGTACCACACACTGCAGCGACCTGCGGTGGCGACTGCGGTGGCGGTCTGTTGTAGGCTATGACAATCCTAACATTCATTCAGACACAAACAGCCTTGATTGTCATAGTGACAACTGGCTGCTCCCGCAGGCCGCTGCAGTGTGTGACACGCTTAATAGTATTAATTTTTGATGCCAGTGGCACAGACTGTAGAGCTCTCGGCCCGGAGTCGGCTTTTTTTCAGCCAAACATGAGACGCTGTAGAGAGCTTTACATAATTAACCCGCCGTCTATACCGGTCCCTGGGATCCCCGGGATCATAACAAAAGAATGCTATTGTTTATTTTTTTCGCCGGGAGAGGACGATTTAAAAGACCTTGGTTGAAGTTCACATGGCCGCTGAACGATGTATGTATAATATTGTGAAGATTGTATAATGTATAAGTGAAAATTAAAATATTGTATAAGAAATATTGTATAAGAAATGATGAGTGAAGATTGTATAAGATGAAGTACTTATAAGAAGAAAGCCGCTGGCTCTATGGCTTATATGCCCGAGCGAGCGGCCCGCAACAGAGGCTAGTTAAGACGCGGTGCATATACCGGAGCTCAACCATTCTCAGTGTGGGTGAATAGTTGTTCGCTCAATTTGGTATCCGTGAACTCAATAATTACGTTAACACTAATTAAACATCGCGCCGGTTATGGTCCGGTGGTGGTCAATGCCGCGAATTCAACCAAATATCTATACAAATCAAGCCATCACACGTGCCCGGGCTACGGGAGCCTTGTACCCAAAAATCCTTTTGAGATTGGGTCCCTTCAGAACGATACTTTGATTAATGATACTTTGATTATTATATTATTTTTATTTGATGTACCTAGATAGATTTTGACTTGTAAAAGTGCCTTTCAGGCCTATTTACAGAATAAATGTTTTGATTTTGATTTTTTAAAGTACCTGCCTAGCCAAGCTAGTAGTTAAAAATACCTAATCGCTCCTTAGGTCAATCGATCGGCAACCTCGACTCAAACTTTGTTTGAAACTGGAAAGTATTACCACACTGAAGGTGAAGACTTCAAGAACTGCAATAAAGCATCTAGAGAGAAACTTCGGTCTGGAAACGCCAAGCGTATAACTTGAACTTTTTCTTGTTAAATATAGATCGGGTTAGTTTAATACATTAATAAAAAATTGAATATGTAGTCTAGGATTTACCTCTAGCCGTGGTCTCCCGGCGACAAAAATAAACAATAGCATTATTTTTTAATGAGCCCGGGGATCCCAGGGACCGGTAGACGAGAAGTACAACTACAAAAGTTGACTTCCTTACTTAGCCGATTGATATCATCGAATCATCAAACTGATGTTGCACTCCTTTCTTAATTATGATTTTTTTATTGTACTCGTAATACTGATAGATACTATAATAATAAAAGTAATTTATTTCATTACTGAGAGTTTTTTTATTATTATTATAATCCTGACAGTTGCTATAATAATAAAAAGTGGTTGTCTGTAAAGTCGGTTTACGGACGATTATTTTACGTGATAACGTCTAAGAAAAAATTGATACGGAGTCGCCGAGGCCTACGCAGTCGCATCCCGCCGAGTAGAGTCCTAACAGCACGCCTGGTTTGCCTTTGCCGTCAGATTGATCGATATGTTGCCAACCGATTAAAATTTACAGAACTATCAATAAAATTGAGGAGAAAAACCGGTTTGACCATCAACTGTTTTTGTATAACTTGAAATCATTCAGTTGGCCGAGTTTCATCAAAATAATTCTGATGACGTCACATACAGTACTAACCAATGTACCGGATTGCCATACCTGGCGCAGTATATTAGTGTATCATGGTAACTTGGTGATTATATTTACGCAATAGTAATAACATGCGCGGAAGGGGGGCAGTATCGCGCATCCCACTCCAGCCAGGAACCTAAAAAAAGCAGGCGCGCAGTAGAGTAGCGGTACTGACTCGACTTACAGTTCACACTGACAGCTGACAGCTTTCTGATATTACAGATATCCACAAATATCAGAGTAAAGCATCTGCTTCAAACTTCGCTCATCTGAGCGCTATCAAGTTGACACTGTCCTATACTACCGATCTATTCTCACTAACGTAGTTATCAGTAAGTAAGAAGAATATAGTTACCATGCTATCTGACATGTCTTTATGTATCACTGTCCTCACTTTTGATCACTTCGTGGGGCGAGTTAGCGCAGGGAAAGATAATTTTCTACAAAATATCGACATCGATATTTACCTACTGTCGATATTTGTAACAGGTACAGGGTGCAGGTAAGTTACATTAAGTTTAGCACTAACTTTGTTCGTATTCCAATCATGCAGTGTGCATTAAAGGTTCTAATAATCCCAAATTCAACTAAACAGGAACCACAAAATACACTATTTAACCACAAAACAAACTAGAAAAACTGTTAATCGACAGATGCTAGTACTCTGTAAAGGATTTTTTAAATGATGATAGTTTATAAAATATCATGATATTATTTTTAGAAAATGTGTATTGTTTTAGTAACTAGTTTTTAAGTTATAGTTGTGTGCCCTTCAGGGCGTCATGGTCTGACTTTAATTGTATAATTACACCTTAATTGAAATGTATATGACTTAACAACGAAATAAATAATATTCCCTAAATATTTAAGTTATGTAAATACGTTCCGTTAGGTAAATATTTTAAGCAATTTATACGAAAATTATCAATTCAAACTTTAGTCGACCAGTGTATCAAATGTGATAATCCACATCGAAAGTGACCTTATGGCGGAAGGCGCTTACGTTACACCTATTCACTATTGTATTGGAACAGCGGCAATAAAGGCGTAAGTGCCGGTCGCCATAAGGTCCCTTTCAATATGGATTATCACAAATAGTGGTACTTTTAAGGGTTTCCTATCTTAGGGAATAACTTTATTGGTGAATCATGGCTGATGATTTTAAATGGCTTGAAAAGAAGAAACCTATGGGCAAAAGTTACGTAAAGTTGACGAATGGTGGGGTGTATATCTTCTTCGAAAAACTGCCTTTGGTGCACTTTTGTTTTGACGTTAGTGGACTACATGTACTTATTTTGACAGAATTGACTTACGTTAAATTTAACGTAACGTAATTGGGGGACAATGAAGCAACGGCTGAAAAAGACCGTACTATCTTCCCCACGCTAACTCATCTTGGTTTACCATAAGGGTTTCAAGAGACAGCTATATGCAAAATAGTTTTGGTTGACACTGCCGGTTTGCCTTACTCTGATGTCCACAGACATACACACACACGCATATCCTACTACATCTGCATGACAAGTCAAGATGTCGCCTAACTGATCAGCCATGCCAAAGAGCATAAAGCATTTCAGTGAATTCATATCGCATAATCACAGTATCACAAAATCTTGAAAATAAATCTACAGCCTGAAGAATCTTAAAGTTTTCATATTTGAATACGGTACGGAATCTCAAATACTTCACAAGAGCCTTTTGTATGTGAAGATTGTGAAATGCTACGCAGACAATTCGTAGTGTCTACGAGCTACGGCGTAGCGATTTGTAGCATGATAATGGCATGGCAGATTCCGACTTAAAATGTTATTTCATAAATTCTTGTTTTAACAGTTGGTAGTTAATTTTCACTAAGCCTATTTTATGAACGTATATTTCTTATACAGCTTTTAATGACACTTTTTACTTAAATAATTTATCTAAAGATATGAAGTAGGTTAATAGGAACAATAAGACAGTCGCAAACCGGGATTGTTGAGCCATTTGCCACTGTCCGTAATTTAGCGGTCTAATGAATGACAGATGTCACCCGATGTAGTGTTACAGGGTCTACTACGAACTTCGTATCGTGCCGTCCCTCTCACTCATACAGTGAATATCACGAGAGTGAAAGGGAGGGCACGATACGAAGTTCGGATTTCGAAGTTCGGAGTACAGGCTCAGTCCCGATTTACAGTACACGACCAAGTTGCGAACGTTATCAAGTGGCTCAAAAATCCCTGTTCGTAATGGTAGGTAGTTTAAATAAGTTAGTTAGCTTCAGATGCGCTAACCTCCTACGACCCAATTTCGAAGACGGTACTTCCGAGGAAGACCCAATGTCCTAATATTAGAACTAATTAATAAAGTACTGAACGCCCGGACCAAAAATTGTTCATATCTGGTTAACCGTATATTTTGTTCTAGTACTATCACAGTGGGTCATTGCTCCAACTCTCTGTTAAAATACTTGGGCTTTCACTGCAAACTGATTTTGTTCTAGTATTATCACTTTGAACCCCAGGAGGCTAAAGGCAAACGGTCCACATATACAAACTCCGCATAGCGGGACTCCGTCGGCTTGCTGGCCTTATCAATAATTACAAATATTACTAACGGTGAAAATGAATATATGAAAAATTGACAAAAAAAAATACTGTCATAAAAAAATGCTAAAATGGCAACTCCAAAAAGTTTCTTGTAAAAGTACTATTTAATACGTACGTATAAAACCAAGCAAAGCGTAGGTATACTAACTCTAATAACTACCATTCAAACAAGTGCCGCTAAACTCATTTATATTTCAAAGGCTTCCGTTTTCATTTTAGTTTTAAGCCACGGATTAAACTCAGCTGAGGTAACTTACTATACATCTGAGGCGAACACCGCATATTAAATACACTGGTATAAATAATTATAGTATTTTACTCGAATACTTTCGAGTATAAGTATAGGTATTACTATTACAAGGTTAAACTCTTAGGTTAGTTACTACGAATCTGAAACGAACACCGCCTATTATTAAATAATAATACGATTTTTACTCGAATACTTTTGAGTATAAATACTAAATATTACTATTCCAAGGTTAAACTCAACTGAGATTAGTTAGTACATTTAAAATAAATGCCGCCTATTAAATGCACTAATATAAATAATGATAGCATTTTTATTCGAATGCTTAGTATCGAGTTTATGCCAGCTGTCCTTCACTAGAAATTACGTATGTGGGGAGACGGATGCTTTATGTTGGGCATAAACGCAATCATTTCACCGGTACTAGTGGGGATAACTTTATTGACCTACAAAATGATACGTTTTTAGGGTTGCGTACCAAAATGGTAAAAAAGGAACCCTTATGGTTTCACTTTGTCTGTCTGCCTGTCTGTTTTTTTATAATTTAATCACCTTTGCATGTATTTCTAGTTTATAAATTCCTACGGGATTATGCTTATTTAAAACAAAGAAAAAAAATTGTAATCGGTTAACGCGATAAAGATTTATCCTTGAAAACCCACCATAGAAATTCGCCTATAGATGGCGCTGTACCCATGGCGTTCAATTTATACACCCATGTTGTTGAGATTTTCCTGAATTCATTGGGTCGGGACGGGTACACCTCTGTGTACGGAACCCTCGGTGCTCGGGTTGGATTCACACTTGACCGGTTTTGTAAATCTGATATGGATTCTGAGTATAATAAACTACTGTATTGAATGCTATTGAGTATCAACACTCAGCATACTATTCACGGTTTCGCGTGTTGAACAGTATTTTTGTGTAGCAAAAACATATTACGAATAAAAATACTAGGTAAAAATAACTTATTACCAGGCCATACCACTGGGTTTAATTCACCGGATGTGGCTGACACCGCCAGAATGTGATAGCACCGTTCAACTCGGTTGTATAAACATGATACTAGGTGAGGGCGTCAACGCACAAACGAGACTATCCTAACTAGACAACAGAGCACGTGCTGTAGAGCGGGATAGCATGTTTTGGTATTTTCTAGCTGTCAAACATCATTTTTACTCAATAGAAAACCTTCTGGATGTAGGTAGAAAGGGAAGACCTAGGAGATTTGTGACAGAGACGATTTCTCCCGACCTGTAATAGTTACCAAGCTGAAAACAACGCTCGTTTGTCGCTTTAGAGACGTGCTACTTGACTCTGTTCCCGACGGCAGCGCACGAAAAGCGGTTGCGTAATTACGACGTATGCGTGCAAAAAACGCGAAAAGAAAGTTATTCTTCAAAATTTTGGTTGACTTTATATCATGTCTTATTACACGTGCGTTGCTGTGTTATTTTTTCTTAAGTTGTAGGGTTATTTATGTCTCAAAGCGTCGCATTTATCTTTTGTCTTTGCATCGTGTTTACAAAATATGAATTATTATTCGAACCGAGTCGTAATTTAGAGCTCCTAGCAGAGTTGTGACAAGCTGTCATAACTGTCCTATCTGCCTCCAGTTTTTTCCTTAGTTATCTCTACATTTTTTTATATTAATTTGCTATATACGTGTGTTTGTACATTAGCATATTAAGTTCAAATTTTGCAAGTACAGTCCGCAATAAAAGTTAGTCGTTAGAAAAAGTCAATTTTTGATAATAAATATATTTGGTCTTGTGGTATGTTGTTGCATACTGGATCATTACTTTTTTATTTCAGAATGCCTAATAAGTAGACACGAAAGACTGATAAAGGCATTCCTAGTGTCGAAATACAGGAACTGTATAAGGCTGTAACATCTTACCTCGGTACCTTACCTTGGTGATAGGATAGTTGTGACAGAGGGAGTTGTCTTATTTTTTTTTATTTTCTCGGAAAGCATGATATTTTAATTAATTTTGATGATTATTTTGGATAGAGAAAGAATGGTGCTATATCAGTTCACATAGGTTATAACTGTGGAATGTTGCTTAAGCGAGATATGTCCCTTAAATTAAAAATTGTCACAACACTCCTAGGTCTCCCCTACTATTAATTATTCTGTAGTATTACGAATAAGAAAATACTAAGTACATAAGTACCTAGTATTTTTTGCGGTTCTAACCAGCACTGTAATTGTGTCGGCCAAGGTAATTTATGTTCATATTTTAGATGATTGTTGCGTTGCGTGTGACAAGCATATAAAAGTGCAGTAAAATAATTAGTGCAATAAGTGATGAATATAAATTATGCTCGTTAATATTCTAATCATATTCCTAGAATATTTTACATATGGAAAAAAAATTAAAAACAAACGTTGAAGGTCCTATTTATTGATAAGTGTTAAAAAGTACGACTTTATTAATGTGTTGCTATAAGTACATCCTAGTAAGGTATATGTTTATACTATAGCCGTCATCTCCCGGAAAAAAAACAAAAAGCATTATTTTTTAATGAGCCCTGGTATCCCAGGTACTGGTAGACGACCGATTAAGCCATCATCTCCCGAGCCCTGAGACCTCCGGGCGTAACACAACAATATTTTTGTTTATTTTTTTCGCCAGGCGGCAACGGGTTAAGGTGAACGTACCGACGCGCGTCACCCTAATGCCCAATGGATGGCACCTATCGTTCATCTCTGTCACTATAACATACGAATGAAAATGCCAATTCTAATGCTCCAATGAAGCAGTGTCAAGCCCAGGGGCATTTACCTTAATGGTTATATTTCAAGAACGCTCTATTATATACCATTCGGTTATTATTTTTTTTATTTTGTACATGGTGTAAAAACTTGCGTTTTTCCGGTTCTAAGGAGCCCAGTTTCCGCTTTGACATGCAACCACAAGATTTGGCGTGGGCGCTAGTTTTACGAAAGCGACTGCCATCGAAAAGCCGCTGTTAAATATCAAATAATATATAGATCAACAATTAAAAAAAAAGTTTTAAGTTGGGTTGAAAGTGAACCATTTCACCCGAGATATTTTGGCTCTCCAACGAAGTGAGTTCAAGGGTGAAATGGGTGCTTTCACCCGAGTTAAACACTCTACTTTTCATTTCGAATATGACGAATGTAATTGAGAAGTAAAAGTAAGAGTAACTGATATTCTAAGGATTCAGTAATAGAAATAAAAACACGCGCCGCAGCAGCCGACGGCGGCGTCGCGCCCCGGCCTATTAAACTATTAAAAATAGTAGATTGTGTCTCAAGGGAGCAAAATGATATATTTACGGCGAGGGCGGTATGTTGAATTCTGAGTAAAGCGAAAGATTCTACAATAGAATCCTGAGCGTAGCGAGGGATTCCAAAGTAGAATCTTGAGCGTAGCGAGGGATTCTAAAGTAGAATCTTGAGCGTAGCGAGGGATTCAAGTTTTTACACCCAAGACGACAATAATTTTGCTACCATGTGACACATACTGCTTTTCACACCGTCTATGAGGCCTGCTGCTAAAAATATGAAATATCTTACAAATGATTTTACTACAGAGTGTCAGATATTGATTTTCACACCTTCTATGAGGAAAAAAGTCATTGTTGCCCTCATATGAAGGAAGAAAAGTACATGTTTGATCCCTCATTCGAAGGCAACAATAACTCTTTTCTGAATAGCAGGGTGAAAAATTACTTTCCACCCTAGGGTCGGAAAAGCGGTTTTCTACCCGGCCATCTGCACATGTAAATCGAACTTTCCGAACAGAATAGATGAAAAATAAATACTTAATTGGTACATCCACTTCAAACCTTTTCACGTATTATTTAAGTACAGTTGAACTCGGGAGTGGCACTTTAACCCGTTGGGAATTTAGTACATATTTTAGTTTAAACTTGACGTTTACACCGACAAGAAACATAAGCGTGTTAAGGCCCAAGTGAGTTTGAGAGTATTTAACTAATTACTCTTAAAAAAATATATAAATGTGCTACTAACAGGTGTGTTCTTCGTGCCGCCTTGGCTTAACTCTGCTTTAGCACACCTCCGTGGTGTCCAGATAACGCGCTAGGAACGAAAGAGAACGTGCTATGCGGCGTATGCGCCGAGCGCGTGTGAGCGCGATGCGAATGATTAGCTATCAAACGGATTTCTTAGAAGAAACCCTTCCGTACGGAAGTATTTTAATTATTCTGTGCTTCTGAACAAATTAATTGAATTAACTAATCTAGAAATATTTTAACCTACATACAACATTTATTTGTGGAAAATCAAAACCACTGCACTTTTCATAAGTCGACATGCTATTTTCATGAGATGCTCTTTGATACGTTCTGACGGCTGGCACTGCCACGCTGGCAGAATGCCACGTCAGAGCTTATCAAATGAATATGTATGTAGTCGTAATACTAGCAAATACTTTATCCCCTAAAATATTACACCTAGTATTTCCAGCCCGTCCCTAACTAAAATGGGTGTTGTCGAACAATAGCGTAATAAAAACATTGGCAATAAGCAGAACGAGTCTGACCTAGATGCGATCATGGCGCACCTTCGCCTTTTATACCTTTTTATAACAAGTTTACTGCCTGACTTTAAGCGTGTATGTAGTTTGTGTATTAATTTCAAATATGCTATCTCTTAATGGGTTTATTTGTTTCAATGCCTAAACATTAAACATATAAATATTTGTGGACAATCTTACACAAATCAACTTAGTCCCAAACTAAGCAAAGCTTGTACTATGGGCACTAAGTGACGATATACATACTTATATAAATAATTATATACTTAAATACATAGAAAACATCCAAGACTCAGGAACAAATATTTGTGTTCATCACACAAATAAATGCCCTGCCCGGGATTCGAACCCGGGACCTCCAGCTTCGAAGGCAGGGTCACTACCATCTAGGCTAAAGCGGTCGTCATCATGTCTGTTCAAGAACTGTATTGGGAGAGGTAGGGGACAACAGAACAACATCTCTCTCACATTTGCAGCACTCCAACCGGGGAAGTACCTCCAGCTTACAGAACACCTGGGAGCGCTCGTGACCCAGCGGCGCCCGCGTACCGAGTGCGGTATGGGAGGTTAAGCAACGTCGGCCCAGGTCAATTTTTGGATGGGTGACCGCGTTGAGTGGTTATTAACTGAGGGCCGGGAGCCCTCAGTTAATAACCAACCTGCTTTGGAAGGTACGTTAAGTCGTCGATCCCGGCTGCTATCTATGATAGCAGTCGTTAAGCCAAGTTAAGCCTCCGGGTGGCTTGACTTCTAACATTCAAGTTGCCCACTCACTTGACATGGGGGGTCAAGGTTGCACCACGTCCGTGGGGAGTACCCACCGTTACCCTACACTTGACCCCTGGGTGGTGCTAAACGGTGCAACAAAACTGAAAAAATTGCCATACGATGAATGAAAACAGAACACCTCAGCCACAAGAACAGTATTATTTCTCTAGGTAGGAACGTTATGTTGATGTTCTATAAGTTCTATTCCTGGAAGATGTACCATATAAGATGACTTCTTGACTTGACTGGGTAGTATCGATATTTAATATTCTGACGTGAGCTTACTGATGTAGCAGAGATTTCCTCACTTAACGGGAATGCAGAATCGGAGCAGTGCCTTCAACCGACCAAATGACATTAGGCCGCGTTCACGTCTACTCATTGAAAATCCATTAGTATTATGTACGTTTTCTGCTTGTGTGTAAACGGGGCCTTACAATGGAGCGTGACAATGGCTGTCGCCTTAACAACCCCGTGAGGGGTAGTTCTTCTTCAGGGCAGTGTTATTAAAAACGCAAATAGATATGCGTTTTCCTTGGAAATGGGACTTCTGCAATTTAAAAAAGAAGTTACTAAGAAAGCCGGATGATATTTACAGCCATGGAAATAATTTTACACGGTCTTTGTGATATACATATTAAGATGCGTTTCGCCATGAACCAGGCATGCATCTTCCTGTCTGTCTACGCTTAAACTGCTAAATAAGTTTATATGAAATTAGCCATGGACATAGATATTGCTGACCATTCTCTGATATTTCCGAAAGTTTTCACGAGAATTTAAAAAAAAACTGAAAAGTTTCCGACTCTTTCATGGTTGTATTATTATTTTACGACTATAAGTTACAGTGGCGGCGCGTGAGAATTTTGGTTGGGCAACCCGAAGCAAATTAATTTACGTCAATAATGTCATTTACTAAAAGTTTTTATGGCCGAGTGCCAACTGTACTTTGTGCATATCATGAACTACCTAACTAACAAAACGATAGATTTATCTAGTTAAGTTTAAAAGTTACAATGCACCTTCTGACTTTCTCATTAGAACAGCTTAATAATATTGCATAATATTACATTGAACCTTGACTTACACAAATGTGCAAAATTTCACCCCAATTGGACTTCGGCAAGTTGGTCCAATTCGGTTTGCAGAACTTGACGTACCTAAATAATTATACCTAACCTAACTTCCTAAGTAGTAGTTAGATAAGTTAGGTCAGTTATATGAGATATCCTGTAGGAAGACAATTAAAAAACTGGTAATACTGTCCAGTGAGTCCTTGACACGATTTTACGGTTTCTAACATTTACGTTCTGAGAACTTTCCGTACAGAAAATTTCGTAACTTCAGTAGCGCTAAGAAGTACCGCTTTTTTTTCTTTGACCAAAAATTTTACAGATACCATTAAAAGATTTTAGCTGAAAACGACATAACTGTATATTCTGTCTTTTTAAAACCACTTTCCCCTTTATATATTCGCCAATTTCATTCTGTTGCCATAATGAAAGCAACCTTTTACACGTTCCGTGACAGGAATTTCAACTAAATAATCCATTTGTGGCGAGTTAATTCAAATTCACTCTGGACACACGGTAAATGGTTCAACCTGGGGATATATTTTCGTTTTTCGCTTCCCATTCCAATAACACATAATGTATCGCGGGCTTACTTCCACACGTTTAGCTGATGTGTCAGAAATAGCGCAAAGTAGTTTAAGCCGTATGTATCCTTCTCGCGGTATCGTATGATTTTTGTATGTTCGTGGTGTTATTCTAGCAGTCTGTATAGTCAACTACAAAGAGATGTATCTGCTTTACCGTATGCCAGAGGTTGGCAAACTTTTTAACCAAAGAGCCAAATTCAGTAAAAATATCATTTTTTGAGAACCTCACAGAGCAAAAAATACCTGTTTCAGATTTTTCACTATAGTCTTGAGGAAGCCTCGAAGACCCGCAACTGGCTCTTCAAAGAGCCGCATGAGGCTCAAGAGCCGCGGTTTGCCACAATTGCCACCATTGTAATAAGGTCCATGGTTGTCCAATTTTAAGTGGATCCATGTCATTGTAGTCCACTGTACAACGCTTCACCATGGGCGAACCAATGTACCAGATCCCCAGATTGCGAGTTGTTATTAAATTTACTACTCCCGGCGTTAAGATACACTAGGGGTGAGCGGTGAGGTGAGCATTGTAAATAGCATACCTAACAGTGGCTTTGAAACTAGGCGCCCAAAAATTAATGAAGCTGTTACAATAAATAAAAATAGTTACTGGTTTTAAACTATAAGTGATATACCAGTCGCTAATTCGGGATGAGAATCGAAATACATTGATCTAAAACTTCATTGGTCACTTTTTATAAGCGATTTCAAAAAAGGAGGAGGTTTCCAACTCCACTGTATTATTTTTATTTGTTTGTTACTCGCTTAAGTAATCAACTCGTAATTGACGTCGTAATACCAGTTATGAGTTGATTTTGATGTTTTCTTCTGTCTTGTAGATGATACTTCTGGTGTGGTCTCATAATGAAGACCTCTTTAACAAAGCTAAAAAACAATAATAATAGTTACCTTCAAGATAGAAAATCGCGTGCCTAATCCCTGCACTACAGTGGCGTCAAGTGCAAAATAATATAATAAATAAAAGTGCAGTGAGGTGAATAAAAAGTCAACCGTGCAACATTTGGGTCTGAGCTACAAATCCGGGCTGCTAAAAGAGTTTAAACTTACTGGATCTATTGGTAGGGTTGGCACAAAAAATTATGACCATTAAAAAAAATATTAGAGACAGCCGAATATTACACCAACTACTTATGGGGACGTTTAAAAGTGTAGTAGTCACCAGCATCAATATCAGCCACAATAAACAGGATATAGCTTGCATTTGCAATATCTCACAAAACTCCAGTCCGTTAGGTCGTGTCAAATATTTTGCCCTGTTTGTTATAGCAGTTATAGGAGATCTCTGGGCACATAACAAAACAAAGTCATTGGTTTGTTTATTTTTCGCCTTGCGACAACGGGTTTAATGGGTATTGCCACGGACCGTTTCAACCGTCGCTTCCCCCGTACTTTACCAGATATTCATAGATACGATGACTAATGTATGAACTTTTGTGAATACAGTTAATCTGTAAACACGCCGTTGTTAGTTCCATGAAATTTTGCTGTATTTGTCATCGTATATCTATGAACATTTGGTAACGTACGGTAAGGCGCAAATGTAACGCTCTTTGGCCCTACCCTAATGTTGGTGACTATAATATAAAGTTTGTTGTAACTATAAATGAACTCATTGTAAGTACACTTTTATCCGGCGATACCTCCAGGAGGCAATCACTGACCTAGGTAGTTGGTTTAATCTTTGGCGTATCGAAGTCAATCCGGAAAAAAGCACTGCGATAGTCTTCCACCCGTTGGACCGCGTTAGCATGGAAAGGTATTTAGCAGGGAATCCCCTGGGCTAACGAAGTCAAATATCTTGGAGAGACCCTCGATAGAAGACTGATTTTCCGTAGCCACATCAGTAGGGTACGCAACTGTGCGTTGTTCGTGCTAGGAAGTCTTGGGCCGATGATTAATAAGTTTAGTAAAATGTCACTTAGAAATAAGCTGACACTCTACAAATCTTGTGTTCGTCCAATCATGTTTTATGCAAGTGTAGCTTTTGCTCAAGAGTAACAGTTTTCTTGACTTTCTTCATAATATCATTTCGATATAATTATAGAAAAGACAATTTTGCGTTATTTGGCGCGTTTATATACTCCCAACTTCCTGTACAATTATTCGAATTCGGTCCGCGTAGAGCTCGTTATCGCTTTACAGAAATTGGTATACAATTATTTTAGGCGCAGTGTAGATATTAGTATGTATTTCCTGTGCGCAACAATAATATTCACAGAAAATGTAATTACGTGTCTTATTTCAAATTGTGGACCAAGCGGATCCGAAATTTCCTGTTGTGATTAATTTCCATTATTTTTTATCTTTTCCTATGAAATACTCTTTTAATTTGCTTGTTAAGTGCTTGGCGTATTTTATTAAAGGACCTATTTGTATGAAACCAATTTAATTTAAAAGTAAAACAAATATTGGACTACAAGTAGCATTTTCCAATTACAGAGGAGATTATTTTTCTATAGCATGAGTTTTTGTTCGCCGTCAAATTCTTCGTCAGTAAAAAACGAATCGTGTAGACTAATAAAAAAGTTGCATTGTTATAACGGTTAACGACGCCTCCAAGAGTTACGTAGTTGTATGCTTTAGAATCCATTCGCTTCGCTCTGACTTCACAAGTATTTGAGTAAGAGGCAACCCTAATACCAGAGGATATGGATTACAGGCGAGTATGAAGTAGACTTAGTCGCACTTACATCAGCTTTGTCACAGCCCAGTTTTACAGAGAAGATACGGGTACACACTGACCGCTACTTAGAATTAGAGCATTGAAAACAAACTAAAATACTGTTGAAAGTAGTAATTTCACTAGAAGTTTATTATGAGAAAACTTAAAAACCAGATAGGTATTTAAAAGTGTAAATGCAAGACTAAAACTACTATTAAATTAAAATAACTAAAACTTAACCTTAAACTTAGAGAAATAAATAAATAAAATAATTAATTAAATAGGAGGGTTGGGCCTCTTGGCAGGGTGCCCAACTGCCCATCATGCGGGCAGCATTACCGCGCTGAACTGAGATTGCGATTATTTGCGCGAGAAAGCTGCCTGCGCGAGGGTCGCCTGTTGCCTCTCTCATTCTTTTACTGAGCTCCCTGTGGAGCTCCAGCGCACCTTTACCCCAAGGACCTAGTATCTCGAAGCCGAAAGCAAAGAATTGATATTAGGCGCCGAGACAGCTGCATTTTGAGACTTTGAGGCGTTCCCGGACGTCCGCCGCCGCCCCCGCACGTTTGGTAGTTGCTGGTAGGTAGGACGCCCCCGCCAGGGTGTCTGTACAGGTGGCGTTCCACACCAGCACACGCCCCGTCTTCCAGGGTGTCAATGACATTCAGTCAGAATATATTGTTTTTAGCTCTGCATTAGTAATTTATGCACCTTTTTTTTAATACGGTAGCAAACATGTGTACGGCCTGCCTGATGATAGATACGCCTATTAAAGCTTGTGACTGCAGAATATACACAAGCGCTCTTCCGACCTTTTTTTGATATGAGGATCCGTTGTCAATAACAGCTGCTAGGCTGCTAAGGAATGCGCGGTTGGAGAGTAGCCTGGGGGAAATCCAGGGGAAAACCTCCAACAGGACCACGCGTGTGGTTTGGAACACTGGAATACTCTAAAAGTTTGCTCTCCAGTGAGATTGATTGAGCAGTTACAACCGAATCTAAGGGTGTGAGTGGAATCGAGCTACTGGGAGTTTTGTCGCTGGTTCACTAAACCTAGCCTAGCTGAGAAGAGTCCAGCAAGAAACTCAGCTAGGCCCGACCTGGGTCGGACTGACTCTACCAGGTGTGCGGCGGTACCGGGACGAATAGGGACTATATGTGTCACTGTGTGTGTACGTCCCCGCCGGCGGGAATGTCTAAGTGTACGCGTCGTATCACCGACGCTTCAGACCTGTTACAGTACTTTTATCTCACGGTGAGCCAAAGTTGTCTGTTGAGCCATAGATGCACATTGTCTATGTACGCGTCAGCGTAGGAGCTATTAGTTCACGTTGTCTATATGTTCGTATGTGTCACAATCACAACTATGGCTAACCCTGTACCTCGCCCTGCCGCTGATAATACCTAATTATTTAATTTGAGCGTTTATTTATACGCAATTTTTGTGTTCTAAGCTGTTACAGCTAAAGTCTTCGGAAGTTTAAGCTCCCAGCAGTTTCACTGCAAGCGGACGTGCACTGAGTTACACGTGTAAATCATTGTTGTACAGAATTCTAGTGTCGGTCATTAGTAATCTGAGAGAGATGTTAGTAGCCTTGTGAAGATTCGGGATTGCAGAATAGTTTAATCCCTAAAGCAGAGTTTACGCTTGTCAAAACCATTAACACGATTTTAGATTTCCTGTTTCTGGCGTCTATAGGTGGAGCTCTGGACTGGTATAATGTCGTTTAATTTATGCGGTGACGCTACGCACGAAAATATACTTAAATGGCGTATATATCCTGCCAGCGTGCAAGCAGTGCGGTATCATCCGAGACTGGCACACGCAACTGGAATCGGTTACTATCCGCCTTCATCCTCCTAGCGTTTTGCTTGTAAAAAGCCCGGGGTCTACTTTGAAAAAATAATTGAATGTGCTAAAAAAAGCCTAAAGCCTGTCACAGACTGCAACGGCTTGTGGTGGCGGCCTGCTGTCACTATGACAATCAAGGCCCCGTGTGTCTGAATGAATCTTAGGATTGTCGTAGTGTACAACAGGCCGCCACCGCAGATCGCTGCAGTGTGTGGCACGCTTTAAATTGTTTTAACACATACATACACTCACGCCTGTATTCCCAAAAGGGTAGGCAGAACACATGTCCATTCCAGTGCCACATTTAGCAGTTGTAGGTTTAAAGATGGAGAAATTGTTTTTTGTAATCGAAATTGTTTTAAATCCGTTTATTTTTATAAGTATACGCTATTCTCCTTAGTTTACTCTCTCACTGGTCTCTAGACTTAGCTCGTCGTCCTCCTCATTAGTTCTGCCAACGGCTCTCGGCTGATCTTGGGACTGGTACTGGTACTTATTCTGGTTCTGCCAGGCTGTGGTAAAACGGGCGGTAACACCGTTTTTTGTGTAGCGACACTGAGCGGTTTCGCACTGAAATATAAAAATCTCTTTGAGATTCGGACAGATGAGGGGTGACTAAGCATGAGTTGTTTATGGGTATTTTTTATTAATATGTCTTCGGAAATGTCCGGATTCGGAACCCTCATCGGTTCTACGTTAGAAAATTATTTTAAGTACATATATAGCTTTCAATTTGGCAGAGATAATAAGTATTTTCAACTAGGTACTCTAATGTGTTGAACTTGGATTTTCTAACCAAGACTTCCTTGCCTTAATGTGAGCAGAACGACCGAGTTAAGCATACTTTGCCTCATATTGGCCGGAACTACCGTGGTCCAAATTTCAAGTTTTTCTATCGACAACGCTAGTCCGTGTGTCCTCCTAACAGAGTCTTTGTTAGTTCTTAAGTACGAAGAGAGAGGGGATTAAAGGGGTAAAAAGCCAATAGCCACAGGGAGTAAAAGTACTTACATATGCGTTGCAATCTTTACCGATGCACTAATGAAAAGAAAACAATACAAATCATAATTAGTGGCCGATGATATTAAAAGCTCTATACGAAACTACAATTAAACAAAAAAAAGCACGAAAAGTACAAAGTAAGGAGCATATTATTTTTGCAACAATAAATAAAGAACACAGTGAAGTATTGACTTATTACCCGTGCATCACATGAGTGGCCTCGGCACTATAAATAAAACAAAACACTACAATAGGTACATTTCAAGAGTTAAGCCTGTCACATACTGCAGCGGCCGCGTCGAATCAAGGCCGCGCGAATGTTAACATAGTCATAGCAAGGACCATATACAATGTCGTAACGTTCGATGGCTGTGACTTCACTTTTGCGCATTCATGGAAATTATAAAATTTACGACTTTTGAATGAATCGGTACTCCTAGCGGCATCTAGCTACGTAGAGAGATACTAACTTTCGGAGCACGGTGCGTAGTATGAAGATTGTCAGTCCTATTGTATATGGTCCTTGGTCATAGTGTACAACAGGCCGCCACCGCAGGCCGCTACAGTGTGTGACAGGCTTAAAGCTTCCTGACTAGGCGGAGCGGACCGATATTCGCTATTTTGTCTTTTGACGTAAGCTCGACAGAATAGTGTCAGTGCATTATTATGTACACACTCTTATATAGCATTATTATACACACATCATTTGCGCAGTTGTTATATCATGCGCGGAAGCAGGGCCGTACTGCATTCGTTTCGCACCGCTTTCGCGCATCCCGCGCTGACATGACAGTTGACACTGACACCTGCAGGCTAATCACGTAACTTTATGTACTAACGGTAGATAGATTTTACTGTCAATTTTCGACCGTTCGAACGCCTGTCAAAAATTCGCACCAGGTAACTTTATGTACTAACGTTAGAAACACCGTTTCGTACCGTACCGTTCACAAGGTGAATGAGATTCGACGTTCTGTTATTGCAAAGGTGATCCAATGAACGAATGGTTGTTCCTTCCAATGTTTTGCACAAATTTACTATCATAATAACCCAATTCAAAGCACTTTATCTAAAATTAAGGAAAAATGTGATCTTGATAAATGAACACGAGTTATTATATTTAAATCACAAATACTAAACATGCAACCGATAAACACAAAACGCATTATTACAGAGAGAGTATGACAGAAAGTCAAATGTAAATGTGACGATGTAAAACCTTTGTAATATTTTAAATTATTTTCTTTTAATAAGTTTTTAAATAATATCGGTACAAATAAATATATCAATTTATATTGTATCAGTTAATAATATTTATTTTAAAGAACTAAATGCCATCTAGTATCGAATAGGAGAACTTGTTGGCAGTTAATTCACTTGCATTCCATAATATTGACATCGAGTATGCAGTAGGAGAACTATCAGGCAGTAAAATAATGTTGGCTATACACCGAAGCCTAGACCCGCACCGAATTACAAAATGAAAAGTGTGGTGAAATTGCATAATCATAACAATAATATTATTGCAATAATCTTATATCGGTATATGTCTTTCATATCAGTTCAAAAGGGTTCAAATTTTAAGAATTGTAGGCAAAATCTGCCTATTTTAGTTAACCGTTTAATCGCCATGCGTCATATACGGCAGTGATCCCTACAAACAAACTCATTTTCCATAAGAGATTGTATATGAATTTTAGTGTAAAGCACGAAGGTCACTTTGACAGCGTACGTGACACCACACCACACCAATAGGTAAGCAGGTAACACCTGTAGGCATTTTTGTCATATCAAGAGGGTTAATCTACCTACGTCCCCAAACAGAAATGAAACGAGCATTTATATTTTCCAAATTTAATACATAATGGCTCTGGACGTTCCTTGAATATTCACAATAGACGGAATGTTCTTTATAATTCAATCGGATCCGACATCAGTGTACACTAAGTAGGTACATGAAGGCAAAGGCGTCCACTATCGGCATGGCACGGCAAAGGGCTCCTCAGCCTCACACATTAGACTAGCGGGATAGACAATGCATGCCAAAGGTGTGCTTGGGAATGCCGAGAGGGACGTTCAGCATGCCTAAGGAGGCCTGGGCATGCTTAAGGATGGCTGCGCATGCCTAAGGATGCCTCGGCATGCCTAAGAATGCCTCGGCATGCCTAAGGACGCCTCGGCAACGCCGGCAATCCTAACCACATCTTGGCGTGCCCGAGGAGGAATCCCTTGCCGTGCCAATGCCGTGCCAATAATGGGTGCCGGGCCTAAGGATTTGACAAACTTCTGACAAATTGAAGGTCCTACAGCGTTAGTCCTAATGATTGTACCACAGGTAATTTTCTTTGTCCTTGGTTCTATCAGTCAGACCATGGACACCTAGCATCCTCTTCTCCAATATGTTCAACTGTCTGTTTAACCAGTTGAACATGCTGTATAACTTTCCTTCAATTTTTTAAAAATAGTTGAGCAACTTGTAAATGCAATAAGTTCAATTACAACATTATGACGTTAAATAAAATGAACTAGTCTTACGATACATTTCAAAACAATGGAGGAAAGTGATCCAATATGTTCAACAGGTTAAACAGACAGTTTAGCATATTGGAGCAGAGGCCTAGCATTACCCGTATTCCATATATCTCTACCGCTACATTCACCCTGGTAGCTTACCGTTAGATTTCCCTCCTTCCACTTGTTGCCCAAGCCTATGATTCTTCTTCTTTGGGACCCAGGAATTTGTTTTCCTTCTGGCTCCCATACCGCCCACCAGGGTAGGCAGAGGTGACTGAATGCCAGATGCTATACAATAGCTTCGACTACTCCTACTACCGATATCTTTATATGGAAGTAAGGGAATGAATATATTCCTGGCTGCCATCTAGCTGTGGCGTGGCTTGGGAGTGGGAGCCAAGATATCTGAGATGCCAGTATGCAATAAGTTCCATCCTATCCTTACCTGCGATTCCTAACATCTCCCCCGGAGGGTTGCTACAAATGAAACTACTGACGTCCACCTACATCTGTTGAGGGTGGTCGTTATAAAAGTAGTACGTTTGACGACCATCCTTAAAAAGAGGTGTAGGCACGACGATGAGCGAAGCTAGGAGGAGTGTTCGTAAAACTGCGACCCGACAGGTTGCAAATAAAATGGTCATTAGAAAAGACTGTTCGGTTCAGGCGCTTCGCCCGCCGCTGCCGCGGCACGGTCGCTTCGCTCGTAATGTCACAGTTGTACGAACACTTTCTAGCTGCGCTCGTTGTCCCACTGGCAAACAAGCCTATTACCCGAGGTCTCACCAACATGTCCCCCTTGTGGATCCACGGGTATTTTTTTTTGACCCGTTGTCCTACCGCTCTAAACAGTGTTCTTCAGTGGACCTACGGGGCAATTTTTTTTTACCATGGTCCTACTGCACTACGTATTCTACTCTAATGCAGCGGAGCGAGGAGTGTTTTAGCAGAACTATGACCCTACAGCGGCCGGCGAAGCGCCAGAACCGAACATTCGTTACAATTGGTTAGGTCAGAAATATTACTTGTTCGCAGTTCTACCTGACAAAATATCTAGTTTTTAATTAATGTTTACCGCTTAATGCAGTGGGACCATGGTAAAAATAAATTGCCCGCAGACCCACTGGTGAATATTGTTTAGAATGGGACGACAACGGGTCAAAAACAATTACCCACCAGGGTGACATGTAGACCCACCTGCGAACACTGTTTCGAACTGTAGGACAACGGGTCAAGAACGGTAGGTGTCGCCGCATTCGAGATACTAAGAATATATACCTAGGAATTTATATCGTAATAATAATTGGCAACAAATGAAATATACAATATTCCTGTCTTCATGCGACATGGAAACATGATTCGACTGTCTCGTTATCAACGTTACTTATACCTGTGGCTGTGCCACTGTACATACTCAATGCCATCGGTCAGGCTGGACACTGACAGTCGACTCGCTCCGATCTAAGCACTGATGAGTGCCCGGGTGCCTTCCTAGAGTGTGATACAGGGGGGGCCCGGATTCATCTGAGATTCCACACTCCCCTGCTCACCCTGGATCAAGGCTCCTGGTCGGTCGGTTTCAGTTTGCCTTGATCCTTACCTGGCACCCGCCGGACAGGGGACCTTTGGTCCCCCGGGAACCTCCACCTTCCCCATAGTTCCGCCACGGTTTCTCCAACATTAAGTCGACTGTCGCTAAGGGCGAATTGAACGCTCCTATCCAATTTATGCGCACCGTGTCACACCGTGACACTAGATCCGAGTACATTATACTAGCGCTTATTGGATTCAAGTATTTGGAAAACTACTGCAACATAAATACAGTCTCATCATGATTCCATACCATACGAATAACAGTCGACATCATCAGTATAAAGAGGTAGCTGACTCACCATGTGTCAGGTCCTCAAACTTACGGGTTCGCCCGCCCTGCGCTCGAACCGCCGCCATAGCTCCCTTGCCGCCATCTTGCTACCCCCTCCTGCTGCCGTCGCCATGACTGATGTTGCCAGTATTAAAATTCTCACCTGTCAGTCGTATACGCAGCTATTCGCTCTATGAGCGACACTCCCAGCAGCAAGAGATGTTCACTGTAGCCGGGCAAAGAGATGCTTGGTCCACTCCAGGATCTTTTCCCGGGCTCGAAGGGCTGCACCTCGTTTCTTCGTTCGGACATCTTCAGGTGGCGATTCGGCAACATCGCTTTGTGTACTCGGGCCAGGTTCGTCACCATACCCTGATGTATTTGGCTCATTGACGGGGTCTATACCATTGCCGTTGTTATCGGTATCATGTGTGGGACTAGTCCCTTGGCTAATATGCTCGGCCTCGGCTGGATGCGAAGTCTCTTGCCCCCTATCATCCTCATTTATCGCATCTGGACCGGGTGCTTCCTCACCAGTACCATCGGCTTCCAATGGATACAGATGGCCAATCGACCTAGTGAAAATTGAGTTGTCCACCTCGACCTTAGCGACTCTGCATTCACCATCGGTGCCCTTGATCAGGTCAACTATCTTACCGACTTTCCAGTTTTCTCTGTTTTTGCTGTCTGCCTTTATTTGAACAAGGTCTCCATAATGAGGATCCCTGTGAGATCTGACCCTGGGTTGTTTTGGGTCATGATGGTATCTCTCTCTCAAACTTGTGAGGTACTGGCTGACGAACATCTTCTTAAATTCTTCTATGATCATAAGTCCTCGCTTCCAGCTTGCGATTAGATCAATTTTTAACTGCGTGCCAGCTACTGGTATTTCTGCAGTCGAAGGGTTTGTGGTCACACATTTGCCTAAAGTCAGGAAGTCTGAAGGGCTTAAGACATGATCCAACTCAGGGCCAACTTTGGTTAGGGGTCTTGAGTTTACCACAGATTCCACTTCCTTAATCACGGTGAGGAGTTGACCGTCGTTAAGTAAATGTTTATCCAAAGTGCGTTTCAGGCAATGTTTTACTAAACCAACGAGGCGCTCATAAAACCCACCATGCCATGGAGCAAGTTGCGGGATGAACTTCCACTCGATACACTTCTCCATGCAATATGGTTGTTTCATCACCTCGCTGGTAAGCCTGAAATACGTCGCGTTGTCCGAGTATATCCTTTTCGGCGTGTTTCTTGCTGCTGTGAAACGTCTGATGGCCAACAGACACTCCTCTGCGGACATATCACTCACTACTTCTAGGTGGATGGCTCGTATTGTTAAGCAAGTGAATAACGCTACCCATCTTTTCGCTTTGCTATTTAAGGGGTCTTTCACATACAGCGGACCGAAATAATCTAGGCCCGTGAACGTAAATGGAGTGTTGTACGTTACCCTCTCTATTGGTAGCGCGGGTGCCGATGGAAGCTTGTACGGTCCACCTCCGTGTTTGATACATTTGGGACACTGTCTTATGACCTTTTGTACTTGAGATTTTCCCTGTGGTATCCAGTACTTTTTTCTGATGATACTGAGGGTATGAGGGGCTCCTACGTGGTAGTTATTTTCGTGAGTTTCCTTTATTATATTTTTTGTGAACTCTGCCTCTCTAGGCAGGAGTATGGGATGCTTCATATCGTAACTCCACGCTGTGTTACCCATTCGACCCCTTGTCCTCAGCATACCATCTACGTCTAGGAACACGTCTAAATTCCTGGCCAAATGAGTTCTTTTTCCTTCAAGCTCTTCAGGAAAATGTTCCTTTTGCAGGTTTTTTATTGTTGATGCGATCTCATCTGATGCACCGGTCTCATTTAGTTGTGTTGGCTCATCAAGCTCCATCAGCTCATTGGGTTGATTTGGAATTTCCGAAGTATCCATTGGCTGGTCATGTATACCTGGATTTTGATCCAGGCCCTCCCCGACTGAGAAAAATATGTTGTGATGGTTATCATAAAGACGGTCTTCAGGCCAGTGAGCCTCATCCAACTTCAGGAAATCCGGTCCGTTGAACCACAGTTCTTTTTTCTGTTCCCAGTCTTCAGGACGTGTTGCGAGATCTGCTGGGTTTAACTTGGTATTTATGTAGTACCACACTGCTTGTGGTACATTCTTCTTTATCTCTTCTACTCTGTTAGTCACAAACGGTGGGAGTAATTTATTGGATCTCATCCAGCCCAGCACGACCATGCTGTCTGTCCACAGAAACATTTTTTGTATGGGAATACCTAAATTTGACTTGACATATTTCAGCAGTCTGCTCGCAATCAGGAACCCGAGCAACTCCAGTCTTGGGATGTTTACCTTTTCCTTTTTATCTTTACTTTGGGCTACGTGACATTTTGCCATCACAAAGGATACCATTCCTTGTTCTCCTGACGCTTTTACATAAACTGTCGCTGCAAAGGCGTCCTTTGAGGCATCTGAGAAGGCATGCAGATCGTACGTCATTGATGGGTCTGTAGGCACTGTTCCTAAATGTCTCGGAAGTTCAACGTTGGTGATGTCTTTCAGGCTGACAAGAATCTCTTCCAGGGATCGTGTGATCTCCTCAGGAAGAGTATTATCCCATTTGCATTTCTGCTCGCAAATTCTTTGGAATAGCAGTTTCATTGGAAGTACAAGGGGACATACGAACCCGCAAGGGTCGTAGACTCCAGCAAGTGCTCGTAATACCTTCCTTTTTGTGTCAATTGGAGACTCTTGATTTAGTTTATCTTCAGCCCATCTTAATCTCAATTTATCGTCGTGAGTATTCCACGATAGCCCAAGCACTTTTACTTCCTTGCCCTTTTCATGTTGATACTGAGTTGGTATAGATGCCAAGAGTGTTTTGCTGTTGGAGGTCCAGTCTCGCATGTTCATTGATATCTGATTGAAAGCAGTCCTAACTTTCTCATAGACCTCCAGTGCCTCTTCAACGGTGTCGGCCCCAGTCACTAGGTTATCCACATAACATTTATTGGCAACTGATCGGACAACCTCTTCGTCAGATTTCCTCATATGGTGTTTAATAGTGGCTGTGAGCAGAAATGGACTTGATATGACTCCAAAAGGAATTCTGCAAAAGCGGAAGCATGTCAGGTTATCTTCCGTTGGTTCTTGGTTAGAATCTTTTAACCACAGGAATCGTGTAACGTCTCTGTCCTTTTCATGGAGGCCGACCTGCAGAAATGCTTTCTCTATATCAGCTGTTATGCCGATCCTTCTTGTTCGAAAACTTAGGAGAAGTGCCGTCAAGTCTTCTAGCATATATGGTCCGCTGTACAAACACTCATTCAAGCTCTTGTGACCGGATATCCGGGCTGATGCATCATAGACAATACGCCCTGGTCTACCTTTTGGCTTCACAATGTGGTGTGCTAAGAAGTGAATTGGGTGACCTGGATCGTCTACGTGTTGTAGTGGCACAAGCTCTATAATGCCCAACTCCAATTGCTGCTTCAAGATGTTATTGTACTCGGTCAGGGAATCTTCATCTATTCTTCGCAGGAGGCTCTTAAGTCTTCCTAAGGCAAGTCCAAAATTTGAAGGTAAATCAGGAGGATAATGTGTCCATGGCCAAGTGACTTCGTATCTGTTATCCTTGAATTGCACCGATTCGTTAAACTTATTTACAGCTTCCTCATGACGTGTGGCTTTAGGAGAATCTGTTATGCCTATATTTTCTAGGGACCATAGGAATCGTATGTCCATATTCCTCAATGGCAGATCAGGTTCCGTAAAGTATGGGCAATTTGACGTGTGACATTGACAATATGTTGTCACAGATAAGATACTGGATTCCTCCTTTGAAGCAGTATTTCCAGAGAGAATATATCCAAAGTCGGTGTCAATCAGGTATAAGTTTCCTCCGAGGTTGATTTTCTTATCCCGCATGAAAGAGCAATAGAAGTCATTACCAATAAGGATGTCTATGCCTTCTCCATTCGAGCCGTCGTCTGCATATATGTCAACTCCAGTATTTTGGACATTCGCTATTGGTACTCGGTCTGTGATATGAGGCACTATATTCACGTTCATTTTGCGTTTTATCCCTCTTTTGGTTTCTACGATGACCTCAGTTGATGGGCTTGCCGTTTCATGCGGGGTTGATGCTCCGAACGTGTATATTAATAATTGATCTGTCTTCACAATTGGTAATTTGAGCAGGTCAGCTAGCCTCTTTGTCAGGTAAGATCGTTGACTGCCGCTATCCATCAGGATCCTGCTGACCTGGCTCGCGTCTCCGTCAGTGCTTTTGATCTTTGCCACAGCTGTCTGCAAAAAGGTATAACCATTACTAATGTGACATGCCGTCTCAGGAAGTAGGGTGTTGGAGATGTCCTTCGTACCTGCCGGCTCTGGACAGAGGAGCTGGAAGTGTGGCCCTTTACAGCGGAAGCATGATAGTTTCCGCTTGCACTGCTCAGTTTTATGGTTTTCGCGTAGACACTTCAGGCATCTTCCCTTCAATTTTTTCTTCCTCTCTTCTACAGCGACAACGCGTTTGCAGTCTGCACTAGCGTGATTGGTCAGCTTGCAAAATAGACAGGGCCTCTTAGTCTTCTTTGCTTGCGGTCCGTTGTCCTTAAAGTGTCTACCCTTCCGTTTTTGGCTTCGCAGATTTGGGTTTGAGTCTTGGGAGAACATGCTTCGAGTCCCAACGTGTAAAGCTTCTGTGGTCGCACCCGAAGGACCAGGTTGGATAGAATCTCCGGAGCACGCGAGCACAGTTGCGGACTTTTCCATTGCGGTCAATATCTTATGTAGCCCTAGTCTAATGGCAGCAACCGTATTGTCCGAATCGCCAATCAAGTGCAGTTCGCGTACCACTCTGTCCGGGAACTTGCGAAGAATCAGGGATCTCAGATGGTTTCCGTTCGCAGGTTCCCCCAGGTTCTCCAGTACGCGAAGATGCCTCTCAATGTCGTTAAGTGTTGCTCGACAGCTCTTGGCGTCGTCGTTGGCCCTCTTCAAATTACACAGCTCCGAGTAATGGGCGTCGACCACCACATCCTTCGAGCCGAATCTCTGCTTCAGTGCATCTACAGCGATCTGGTAGTTGCCATTGGTTGTGGCTAGACCTGACACCGCTTCTAGTGCCTCACCATTCAGGCATCCTATAAGATAGGAGAGCTTGTCTGTATCCCGCATGTTTTTACTATGAATGTTGGCATCAAAGCGGTCCCAGAACTCTGTCCATTTGAGCTTGTCGCCAGCAAATATTGGTAATTGCAGCTTTGGTAACCTTGTTGTAGCAGCAACTTCAGCCTCCGGGATTACCTCCTTTGCTTCGGGCTGCACTAAGGTCAAAGCATCCTCAATCTGCTGGCAGAGGTCTTCGGTTTCAATTTGGAGTGACAATGCTTCTTCGACCAGAGCTATGTTGTGGATGGTTGACTTGTCGGTGTATCCCTTAATTTCAGCATCCAACCGTGATATTAACCCTTTCACCCGTCTCATGGTCTGGTCAGCGGTTGTGGTATCCATTCCTTGCTCTTCAAAGGTGGCTTTGGCCGACTCATACGCATCCTTCAAAGCCTTTTGTCGGAGCTGTACCCTTTTCACAAGAATCTCTTCCATTATGGTTGACTCGCGTTCCTTTTACTTTAACGGATTTATCCAGAATAAGTTCGAATAGTAGAAACCCGAGAAATGAGGCCTTGCCGGTGAATTTTCTCACGTCACGTTCGGTAAACTAGCTCTGTTGACTACGTTCCCACCTTTCGCCGTTGACTGGAATTAAACAAGAGGTAGCACTGAATATTGCTCGGACAACCACTAATTATCTTCCAAACAAAGTTTTAAACTTATTAACATCACTTGAAAAGATACTATCAGGCCCCTTTTCTTAAAGTTTCCTCGGCGTTTAGAAGAAAATCAAACACTTACCTGAATTTCTTCAACGCTCAGCAATGGGAACACTACAATATCAACGTACGCTGGTAATCTCCAGTA
This sequence comes from Epiblema foenella, assembly GCA_963556455.1. Lineage (NCBI taxonomy): Eukaryota > Metazoa > Arthropoda > Insecta > Lepidoptera > Tortricidae > Epiblema > Epiblema foenella. The sequence continues at coordinate 21,098,288 of OY747100.1, forward strand.
AACACCAATGATTTTGATCACTTAATCACCAAACGACACCTTTCACAAATTTTCTCTAAACAACAACGCCGCGCGCTAAACACCAAACGAAAAGCACGTTTTTTCCGGAAGTAAACAAGAAATCCTCATAATATGACCAGGAACAAAATCTTAAGTCTAGTCAGTTCCGTGCTTAAATAAATATGTTTAACATTTTACACAATTATTCGGCTGGTAATATATAAACAAAAATCGTTTTTAATTAATATCTTGCCAGAACAATGTGTAAGACCTATTTAATTCAATAATAACAATGTTAATTTGAATCGGTACCGGAAGTTGACTGACGCATTAACACGTAGTACATCCCTAGCCTTTTAAAGCCTGACATACACTGACAGATAATTTGTGAACGTGTAAACCAGTTTAATTTAAAGTAACCTCACACTGTCCGACTTGACGTCGGTGAAGGGAGAAGTCACTTCAATCAACAAATTTCACAATTAAATACACGATTATATTAAAAAAGACCGTTCGACGATGTCTCAGTAGGTATAAAATAACGTTTACACTAAATACAATTTATTTTAACTTATGTGTCAGGTGCTTAAAAATTTTAAGCTGTTATCTTAAACGTACTAAATCCAGCGTCGATCGAATAATCGTTTCCAATATATGCAGAATCATACCCTTTTCTTGTTTCATTTGTTTTTTTTTTTATCTGCAGCAACCTAAGTGTATCGTTACGGCCATTTTTGGCAAATGATTCTCCGCCCAAGCCAATCAGGTTTTGTGCCAAGCCGTCTCGGCCGCATTTAACAAAATCTCAAGTTCGTCCAAATCTCTGTATATATATCTTGTTAGCTTGTGTAGGGAGCCTCTATCAAAACGTGTTTGTGATATCGCCCTGCTGTGGCGACCGTGTCCGATGTTGGGGTGTAAAAGGTTAACTAGAGAATGTAACAAAAGTGCAGAGAAGGTACCCCGCACCTCCACCAAATTTGTCGCCGCATTCGAGATACTAAGAATATATACCTAGGAATTTATATCGTAATAATAATTGGCAACAAATGAAATATACAATATTCCTGTCTTCATGCGACATGGAAACATGATTCGACTGTCTCGTTATCAACGTTACTTATACCTGTGGCTGTGCCACTGTACATACTCAATGCCATCGGTCAGGCTGGACACTGACAGTCGACTCGCTCCGATCTAAGCACTGATGAGTGCCCGGGTGCCTTCCTAGAGTGTGATACAGGGGGGGCCCGGATTCATCTGAGATTCCACACTCCCCTGCTCACCCTGGATCAAGGCTCCTGGTCGGTCGGTTTCAGTTTGCCTTGATCCTTACCTGGCACCCGCCGGACAGGGGACCTTTGGTCCCCCGGGAACCTCCACCTTCCCCATAGTTCCGCCACGGTTTCTCCAACATTAAGTCGACTGTCGCTAAGGGCGAATTGAACGCTCCTATCCAATTTATGCGCACCGTGTCACACCGTGACACTAGATCCGAGTACATTATACTAGCGCTTATTGGATTCAAGTATTTGGAAAACTACTGCAACATAAATACAGTCTCATCATGATTCCATACCATACGAATAACAGTCGACATCATCAGTATAAAGAGGTAGCTGACTCACCATGTGTCAGGTCCTCAAACTTACGGGTTCGCCCGCCCTGCGCTCGAACCGCCGCCATAGCTCCCTTGCCGCCATCTTGCTACCCCCTCCTGCTGCCGTCGCCATGACTGATGTTGCCAGTATTAAAATTCTCACCTGTCAGTCGTATACGCAGCTATTCGCTCTATGAGCGACAGTAGGATAACGGGTAAAACAAATTACCCGTGGACCCACCAGAAGGCCTTCCTTAACCGTGGTACCATCTGATAGTACCACTATGTTCTATGGTGTTTTTCTTTGCTATGGTAGCATTAATAGTACAACCGAAGTATTTTATTGCCGTAGTATCTGGTATAATTGATGGTAATACGGTAAAATAAATGTTTACTAGTACCATTGCATTGCAATTATAATGGTCAATGATCAGCCAGTCAGTGACAAAACTAATGAACTTTGACCTGCAATCGTTCAAAAACAACAAGTTGAATTGAATCTTATAATAGAAAATGAAATTAATTATGAATGGAGCTTTAGCCAGCACAAAATGACAAGAGGCTGAAAATGGCTCGACTTGGCTAAATAATAATATGTTGTTTTCTATATTTCTATGCAGTTATTAAAATAAGATCTTGAAATAATATGTAACCATTATCTACATGACTGTTAATTAATTTCCAAATTGTCTACTATCTAGTACCACGGGTAACAAAATATAATATTAGCCGTAGTTCCATTGACATAATGGAACCACGGCAAAACATTATTTGCCGTAGTACCATTGATGGTACAATATGATGGTACCACGGTTAAGGAATGGTTGGTGAGACCACGGGTAATAGCCAGATAATATCCCTACCGGTAGAGAAGAAAGTAAAATGTCCACATTTCTCTAACAGGCGGGATGTGTCGGTAGAGACATATGGAATAAGGGTAAAGAACGACTATTTGCGGTAAGAAATATTACGTCGGAACCTTCATACCTTTAAGAGTATTTAAATCCTTTTTTATTAGGGATCTTTCTATTATAATAAAACAACACATAAATAGCATTTATTACTACCTAAATAAGCAAGTACCAAAAATAACGGGTACACTTTGTATCGATTTTTCTATGGAGAAAGTATATACCCATTACTATTGCTCTTGAATGTATAAGGTATCGTTACGTTTTGGGTCTGCCGCGATGATTTGAACGTTGCGAGGAAGACCGTAGCAAGTCATAATTTGTAGTAGAAAAACCTTCTGTTTGCAGTTTTCAAGCATTCCTGAAAAAAAAACTTGATCTGTAGAAGTTGCTTTGTAAACTGAATTGTACCTATTCATATACATCATTTTACAACCGAAATTATTATAACAGTAATATGTAAACTAACATAAGTATAAGGTACGAAGAGCTAGTCAATAGAATAGAGTTACTAGTTATTTACTGAAATTGCGAGGCATCTGGTTCACGTAACTGGTGACCGAAGACCTGGCGACTTCCTCGTACAACGTATCAGCATTGCGATATAGCGAGGAAATACCGCAAGCATCCTCGGTACGCCTCCCTCAAGGGCCTGTTTTAGATTGACAATAGTTTTAATATTATTTCATACATTGTTGTTATGTATTCCACTATGTATAAAAATTAGTGCCTACGCCAACTCTTGGGATTAGGTAGCGGACCCCGGGCATCCTTTAGGATGCAACTGTACCGGAATGACGCTAGGATGATGATGATGATGATTGTTGTTACGTATTCTTGTATGTATTTTCTTGTCACTGAATTATAAGAATACTACTACATGACGACCTCGAGCGGTAAGTTCTAGTGTGGGAAGGCCACAAGCCAGATGGTCGGACGACATCAAGGCATATGTCCAGAAGTGGATGCAAATATGCTGCAAGAGAGAGAGAGAGAGAGATGCGACAAATCCTGTTAAAGATGTCTTCTTGCCGTCAGACATAAGCAGGCCATAAGCTTCAAAACACTTGATGATTGAGTACTACTTTCTTTCTAAGCTCAAGGCACAATTTACTCCCATTCTGCAGGCTTCTGAATAATATACGTATAGATATCAATATTAATATATTATAGCTTAACCTTTAGCTGACGTTGTTCTCTTGCAAACTTCTATCGTATTTCAGAGCTAAAAAAAATATTATGTTACTCATATCCTGTAATATTATACGTTTAGGTCTGTACCTAATCCACGTAGCATATTACAGAATTACTTGTCTGTAACACTCAAACATATGATTTTATTTTTATTTTTGTTAAACATTTAAACTTTAATATTAAAATATATATAAATAGTCAAATTTCGTTAAAATCTTTTGGAACCATATGATAAAACACAAATCATTTCATCACCCGAGCTAGTGTAGCCGAGCGGTGAGACACTTCACTTTCAATCTTAAACTATAAATGATATTTCGTTTAATATGTAACAATGGCGCTTCAGTGAAGGAAAACATAGTGAGGAAACCGATCAAATCCCAACAGAGTCTAGTTTTCCCTCTGGTTTGTAAGGTCAGATGGAATTCACTTTAGTAAAACTAGTTCCTAAGCCAACTCTGGGGATTAGGTGTCAAAGTGGACCCCAGGATCCTTAGGGCACAACCGGAAAGATGCTGTGAGGATAATGACCCCCGATTTGGGCAGCCTATAATACTGGAGAAGTATGCTACTCCTTGGAGAAGCCATAATAATAGTAATGCCAGAGCTTCAGAGGTGGAGCTGTATTGAGAGCGACGGACCGCCATATTTTAGCTGAAAAATAGTTAAACTGATGTTAAGCAGGACGCATTACGAGGATATTGGTTGGGCAACACGTTTGTGCGATTCAATACATACTTACTTTCATACCTATTGGTTAAAAGAAAGTTTAACAAAAGCAAGGTTGGAATCTCATTTTAAGTAATAAATGTACTTGTGTCAGGAGACTACGCTCGCCCAAAAACCATGTAAGGGGTATCTACAATACATGCATACAAACCTCATGACCTTTTTATTTCAATAAAAATTATAATTATACAAACTCTTCGCATATTCAATATTTTGAGGGAAAATCTCTAATACCATGGACTGCAAGGCGAACAAACCAGTCCATCCAGCTACGTTAAGCTGTCGACTATCGACAGTATGTCAGGACCGCATCCTCATATATATTTCGAACACCTCTCACGACGTTCTTCGGATAGCCAGTAGATAAATATTATGACGAGAAAAGTCGAGGGCCAGAGGTCCCGAGGCAGACTACCCGCTAGACGGAATACCCAAATCACTGGTGGTATCCTGTAACTATATCTGCACGAAGCCATCCATAAGGTAGGGTGACAGGAGCCTATGGAGGAGTCTGGTCAGCAAGAATTGGACATTATGTCCTCAGCATTGAGGGAACGACTGATGATGATGATGTGCCGCATCCACGTTGTCCGGAAAACTAACTTAGCTAGCAGTCTACTAGGCATGGTTTTGGTCCGGCATAATGTGACAATGAAAAGGAACTGTCGATTTTTAAGAACCCTTTTTTACATGTTTCTGGTGTTCCTAAGAGAGGCACAAAATTAAAGAAATATATTTGTACCTTCAGTTGTTCCTTTTCTGAATAACTATGAGAATTTCCCTATTTTAGCGGCGTCGGGACGCCGCTACGGGACTCTCGTTTAATATGTTTTTCTAATATTACATTACTTTTATATAGCGGCTCATAGAATGCACTTTCTTACCAAATTTCATAATTATAGTGCTAATAGTTTCCGAGTAAATCGGCTGTGACATACGGACGGACGGACGGGCGGACGGACGGACGGACGGACGAACAGACGGACAGACATGACGAAACTATAAGGGTTCCATTTTAAAAATGTCCTCGATTTACCATCTAATACTTTGTGTCAGTTTTGTGACGTGCCATATAAAACTATATGAGAAATGCGCCACAAAACGGAATCTTTTTGCACTTTGTATAAGAGTACCTTGTTTACTACGGAACCTTATAACTCTAATCGTTTTTTTTTCTCTCTGACCCTGACTGTACCTTATAGGAGACCGCAGCCATAATAACGTCACTGCTTGCTCTTTAGGTATACGATGTTGTGTTCCTGGTAGTGAGTATATAAAGTCACAAGAACTCCCGAGGATGCACTATTTTCAGAGTACGTCACTTGTCTCTAGCTATCAACACAACAAATCCTTATGTCAATAAAGGCTCGGCAACGACCTTGTGATTCTTCTGGAGTCCCAAGTGTTCATACTGTATTTTAGCGATTACTCAATAAAAAAACTTACTTGCCTTGAGGTAAGGAGATCTTGTGGACCAGGCAGCAGGGTGGCGGTTATAGATTTTCATTCCAATTCCATCCAATTATCATCATAACCATGTGTTGATCAAAGAAATACTCATCTTTAACATGTTGCCTAAAAATACGCAATTCACAATTGCTGCACTGAAAGAAGAAGTTAGAGCATAGTAATGAACATCTTGAAATAGCATCTGAATTATCATGACCCTGGCTACAGATTATGTATATTATAGTAGCCGTAGAAACTAAATATGCTACAGTTTATAATAAGGACATTCCTCATTTGACTCAGTATTATTATCAGTATCAGCCACGCATCCATAGTCTCAAAAATCCGCAATTTCATAACACCAAAATACCCATTTACATATCCCTGACCCTGAATCCTAAACTTAATAAGGCTCGGCAACGTGCTTGTGATTCTTTAGGAGTCGATAGCGTCCATAAGCTATGGTGTCTGCTTAACCCACGACAGCGACTTTTCGAGTGACGAATGCGTATCGGATGACGCAGTGAGTGAAGGCTCCTTACGAGGTGGCCTGATGACCTTAGAGTCAAAAGACCTGGGACGACACGCGACCGATCAGCAAGGCATTTTCCGGGAAAGGCCTATGACCAGCAGTAGACGTCTATTCAGCTAATGATAATGAGTTATGCCATGGTGTTATGTTGTAACATGCACACTATTTATTAGTGATATGTAATAAAATTACTTACCCTTGGCGCGTTGTAGCAGATAAAGTCGTTACTTAAGTGAACTACCATAGCCAACTATTCGATACGAGCCATTATGAAAAAATATTTTTATACTCGAAATTCACCAATAAGTGTTTAATATTGCTCTGGACTAAATATTACATAATAATTGTAAAATGTATTTATTTCGTTGTACTAATTTTTTCTAAAATGTTGACTGACACGTCGTGTCAAATTATTATTTTTAAAAGTTAAAGTACCTGTCCAGCCTCTTAATGCTAGAAGAAGACTACCGGATTTTACCGTTGCTATTGTATGAAACAAAATGGGTTCAACTTTAGACATCTAGCGTCAAGTAGAATAAGTTATTGTATATACATTACTAGTTATTTCATTGAGAGGTGATTGAGAGAAACCCAGTCTTTATATCCATCCATGCACACGTTGGGCAGCAGTTGTATTTTACAATAAATATCATATATAATTACAACCATGACCAATAACGTGATATTATTCTTTTCACACATGGATTACATTATTGCATCTACAACAATATTCGAGATGAATGTATTTTAAGCTCAACTACGCAATCGGTACTGATGAAGTCTTCTTGTTCTTGCCAAATTTATTGCTCTGCGCTAGCGTTATAGACTGCTTTGGGTGCGATATGTGCCTTGATAGTAATATCTACATCCCACAAGGTTTATAGATCTGCCCACGCGTCGCTACTCGTACCGTTTGAATAAAAAAGAGTAAGAGTATTAATGAAACTCCTTCTTCGTTCTATTTGCATAGTTAAAGAAATATTATTCTAGAAGAATTTAATGAACACAAGTCGATGCAATAGCATACACACAATTTCAATATAGTGTATTCGTATGTACCTGCTTACACCTAATGATTCTAATGAATGAAGAAACATATTATTTAGGTATTTAAATAATGTAAATAACCACGAAAAATTACAAAAATATATTAAGAAATAACATCATGTCTTTATACAACTTTCTTCTCTCTTCATGCGAGTAGGATTTTTTCTTGGCAGTAAACCCGCGCGGAATTAAAAACTCACCAGCAACACCGACGGCTTCGCAATCTCGTTGTATCATCTAAAACATTTGACATTTGTGTATAACTCTTGTGTTATTTTACCTGCCTACCCGCGCGGATCCGCCGGAGTATTACTCTATGTGCTAGGGAAAGCAAGTAGAGGCGCGGGATATAATATATCTTATGTACATACCGAAGGTTCACATTACATGCTGGTGACAAAGGAAGAAAGAAATAGCATCCCAAGTGGACTTAATAAACTCATGTTTAAAGGATTCGGAGACTAGGTAGCTACGGGTCGGTAATTTATGTCGTCCTATTACTTTTCATAAATCGACAAGCATACATCGACACGCGGGGCACGTATGTGAAAAAGTACATACTTATAAATTAACACTTCTATATTTCAGCGATGAATAATTATGGCACGCTATTTTGCTTGGTTCGTGTTAATTCATAGTTTCCCTCGTTTTATCTTTCACACTCTGCATCTTGCAGCATCGCTTCATCACCAAGAGATGGGGAATCTGGTTTATGTACATCCTGAAAAGAAGCACATAATAATACCAAATATATTAGTAAATACGAATGTGAGCAAATAAATACCACATGACCATGATATTTGTTGTTACTTACTTTTCGTTTTATTTAAAGTGCTTAGGGAATTTTAAACTCGATCGTGTGTTTTAAAGACAATTCAAGGAAATTTGGGGCATTTTCACTAATTAATAAACCCAAATCATGACCAAAATCTTTATTTAATTCATTGTTATGACATGACAGACACGATGACTGACGATGACTTTGTCACGCAGTAATTGACATATTTATACCGTACAATTTTACCGTCAAAAAGTTACGTGTTTCCAATCATTTGATCAATTTCTCACTTTAGTATGGGATTTCCATTCAATCGTTCATTCAATTATGTACTAGCGTCGGGTACAAAAAACATGACATTAGCTCAGCAATTTATACTTCAAAATTGACATTAAAATCTATCTAACGGTAGTACATAAAGTTACGTGATTACCCCGCTGATGGTTTTATATCGTACTCGACGGGTGGTTTTACGACATTATTTCAAGTTGAACGGCATTTTGTGAGCCATTTTGGCAACATGACTTTTTCAAAGTCAAAAAGCCTGTTGAATCCGATTCCGAATGTTACGAAGTATAATTTTAACTCCTTTGCTCAGAATTCAAGATGGCGGAATTCAACAAAAAGGCCCTTAAATATAACTCGAATCTGGCCCATATTTCACCAAGTTGACATATGTATGTTTTTGACATATTTAGGCTGACAAATCGACAATTTTCATGTGAAAACTGTTTCACCAACTACAATTGTAATGTTTTTTGACAATTGTCGCGCCTGTCAGCTTTGGTGAAATAGGGGCAAACGAAGTTTTCGCTCTCTGTCGCACTTGCACGTTCGGACGTAAGTGCGACAGAGAGGGAAAACTTCGTTTGCTGTTCGCGGTAACGCCCCTGGTCGAGTGCGGTATCCTGTAGTTTCGGGGGTCGCTAAACTCAATTTTGATAACCAGAGGTCGGTCCGGGTACTGGAAGTCGACGCAAACTTTAGGGTTCCGTACCAACCGTAAAACTATGTTGATTTGAATAGTAAAAATAAGGGATAATCAAAAATAAATCAGATTTATCAATGTTATTATTTGTTGGTAAATTAAACGTAATGATAAACAATTATCATTACGTATAATTTACGTATAACTTTCAAGTTCATGGGCCAATGAGAACTTAAAAAATTCTTCGGAACAAAAGTTAACAAAAAAACCTAACTTTGGTGGCATATACTGCTTTCGCACCGACAAATCAGGTTGCCTTTTCCCTCATTGATATTAGGATGTGTGGCATAAACTGCATTCATTGATGCATAGAATGACTAACTTCATAAACGTTAGAAGTTAGATACTGTAAAACATTCAGCGAAAAAAGATATACCTAGGTATAATTTGTTTTCTTTGTTACCTGTGTTTTGCACTTATCCCCGATGCACTGCGAAAGATGTTTTACGAATTAAATACGTGACGTAATTATACAGATGTAGAAGTTTCCATCTCAGACTACGTCTATAGGTGATGTTACATTCCTGATGGTGAGTAAGATCGTCAACACTCGAAGATGCGCGTTGTTGAGTGTGCACCTGCATTTTTGTTTGAGAAGCTTCAAACGTGCTCATAATTTTTGTTTCAAATTATTTGTCATTAGAGGATAATTTATAACAATCCTGACATAATAAAAGTGATTTACCATAGCTAAGCATCCGGGACCTTCGCACTGTAAAACGATTAGAATTATACTGAATTCTGTAGGTAGGTAGTTATAGGAAGTCAAATGAATCTACGAATAGGATGTAATATTACAAAATATACAAATTGTCTCAAAAACGCTAGTAAGCATCTAGTAAGACTACTGCACATGTATCAGAGATGTGCTAGGTTTATGATCCCACGTATTTAATGTAGAAAACCCCTTTATTAATATTTCCTTGTTATACTTATCACTTTACCATCCCAATGCAGTGTATTCCTATGCACTGAAAAAAATTAAGATATTAAACCGAATAAGTCGTTTACTAGGAACGAATATGGCAATAAAGTCCTACGTCAACTACTTTAAAACATAATTTCGTCGAATAAACATAAAATACAACATTGTTGTGTTAACGAAATTAAAGTCCTTAATACCTATACTAAAGCGACTTCCTCAGTTGTCTGTGTGGGGGTACAATATGACTCAAATATGAGGCGAGTCACAGTATCTGTTTCTTTACTTCGAGTTACTACATTTCAATGAATCAGAGGGCTACTCGCTACTCCGAACTTCGAAATCCGAACTTCGTATCGTGCCGTCTCTTTCGCTCGTATAGTGTAAGAGAGTGAAAGGGACGGCACGATACGGAGTTCGGAATACAGAGGCAGGAATGAATGCTTCCTGATCGGCGCGAGATGCATGGCAACGGGGTAAGTACTGCCACGTTTCCGCGCATGATATTATAATACTATATACTGCGCAAGTATAATACTGGCGACCTACAATAATCGTGCGACATCAGAGCCTCTACTATCAATTTTTACGAGACATAAATTGAGACTAAACGCAAACGCGTTCGTTAGTGGTTTATGGCAACGCAAGCAGCGCCTCTAGTGCAGAGATGGGCAAAATTTATTCGTATGATGAATAACGAATAAGAATAACATAACATATATATTATTAGTCGAATGAATTGGCACGAATAAAATTGTTGACTTGAATATCTGAGGATATTATTTTTATTATTTATTTGTTTATTCATAAATGTGTTCCAACATTTTTATAGTTCACCTTATTCAACAGAATCTTCAAAAGTAATAATAGAAAAGGCTAAAAAAAACTACTATGTAAATGTATCTAATAAAAGTCCCCCAAATATTTCCCCTGTGACAGGCCTTTTAAATACCTAATTATTTGTTTTTTAAAAAGCATAACTAAACATAACTGAAAGACTTGTTTGTACCAGAGCTAAGACTTTGCTTTACATGAAACATCCTTCTATCCCATGTTTAGACGAGTAAATGTGGGATAGGCTGTGGGAGGACTGGGAGAATAAGACAAATATTTTATGTTAAACTGCAGCCTTAGCCGGTTTGGATAAAAGTTTTGGGTTTCTTGAGTCGTATCGATTACAAGATTAACTTATCCCTAAACACTAAGTCCCTAAACCATCTATAATGTGTTAGAACACACATATACATGACACTGAAAACGTCTCATTTTTAAATATTCTTTGCGTTGTTTATCTAGACACGCGGTAGCGTATCAAGCCAAGTTCCAAAAATGAGAACTGGCAACGCAGCGGCCGTGTGTAGTCCTGACCTTGAATTACATCCCAAGTTAAATAAATTTCAGGATTTTCTACACAGAGCTTGGCACATATCTCAATTCTTTTGTCAGCGAAGTCAACAACGACGCACATTCTTAATATTGAACTTGGCTCTCATTTCACGTTTATATTTTTGATGGGATTTGAGAAGAATATCCAGTATATATTAAACTTTATTGTCGATTTATCCGAATGAAATAACGAATGAATCCTTTGTCATTTGAAAAGTGGTTCATTGATTATTCGCAAATAAGTTATCCGCGAATAAGAAAATCGTAAATTATTGTTTATCCGAATTATTATTCGAATAATGCCCATCATTGCTCTGGTGGCCTTTGGTGGTAACAATTTTTTGTCATACAAATTTAAAATATACTAGAGATACAATAAGCTTTTTGTTGTAGCATTGGAAATATACTTTGTTTTGAGTTTATTCCATGTTTTATGATTGACCTGTCCAACTTATTTATAATTTCTATTACCGACTACATAAGTACCTACTGTAAATGAAAACGTAATCAAATCCTTTTTTTTCTATACGTGGACTTAAAAGCGTTTTCCTTGCAAATTCTTAATAGAAATAAAGCTATTCACCCCGGTGGCGCAGGTATCACCTCGGCACTGGAAAATAAACATTAGTTTGCATTAAACTCTAGTGATGTGCATCTCGACCCGTTGAGTTTTTTTTGCCAAATAAAGCAATAGAAGTTGTTGGGGAGTAGCCTGGGGAAAATAAAGGGGAAACCTCCGACACGAGTTTGCGCTTTAGTGAGATTGGTTGAGCGGTTTCAACCGGTGTGAGTGGAATCCAGCTACTGGGAGCTTTGTCGCTGGTAAAACCGTTTGATTGCGAACTCCGATGGCACAGGCAAGCAAATCTCGATCACTGATCACTGACCACTTACATTCCAATGCATGTATTTGTTAACGATAGTTCTCCTCTGTAAGCATTGTAAGCCGCTGTTACAATTACGATATTAAAAAGAAGCAAAAATATATTTATATTTACATTACCAATAAACAAAACTTACGAAACTACTTAGGAAGTATCAAATTTCAACCTATTCATGTTGTGTTAAAGATTTTTAAATTCTTAAAGATGAAAAAGAACGCTTTTTTATAGAAAATTGTAACATCATATTTCTCTACACAATTCATACCAACCGAGCGTTTTTGACGTTGCTGATTTGAAAGTGATTTGACTATCAGTAAGATACGGTATGTATGTTTATGAAACTCGAACCATCGAGTTAATGACGGCACATCCCTAGTGCGTGGTTAAAAATTGTCCAACTGCCGCTTCAAGCAAATGATTGTAAATGGCCATCGTTTTTCTCCAACCGGAGAAGTGTTTGTCCTTCGCCATTTTTCTTTACCATCTAATGGGCTAATATTTCATGTTTTTAGCGATGTTTGAATAACTTGAGAGAGAAGTCCAAAAAACGAGATGAAATTTTAATGAATTCTGAATGCTTAAATAAAGTTATGCTTTTATTTAAAAAGTTATGCTTTTATTTAAAAAGTTTTACGTAAGTTATCCTAACCTAAGTACCTATAACTTTTTAAATAAAAGTAAAACATAGTTTGGTGTGTGGAAAGATTTGATAAAATTGCACAAGACAGGTATGTAACTATTTAGTTCCTAAAAGTACGAAAAATATTTTTCCCTTGTAATTAGTTTTTTTTTTAAATGGATTCTTTATTTTTTTGTTACCTACTTTATTAGCTGAAATAATCAATCTTAACCCGTCGTTTATCGGTCCCTGGGATCCACGGGCTCATTACAAAAGAATGCTAATATTTTTTTCGCCGGGAGACGACGGTTTTCATGACAATACAGGTGCACGATAGCTGTCAGTGCCAAATAGTAAGACGTTTACCTTATCGACAAATGGACATAGATAAGATGCGTCCCTAATCCTCTTCTTTTTCGTAAAAAGCCTCATACACATGATATCGACGATACGGTTCCACATTATATTTTTTTAAATGTTTTGTTCTACAGTTTGGGATGCAGCTAAATTCTTACCGCCGTGTTGCATTCATCTTCGTGGCACTAAAAATGAAAACGATATTTTTAAAATAATTTTATAAAGTTAGAGTATCATGAAGTCGCAGTCAATTTGAATCGTATTGGTTCCGTTTCTCTCGCACGTAAGGAAATAAAGCGTTTACGCGCATGCGGCATGTTGGGCGGCCTGTGAGCCTACTCCGAACCTCCAAATCCGAACTTCGTATCGTGCCGTCCCTTTCACTCTTGTGTTATTCACTATAAGAGTGAAAGGGACGGCACGATTTCGGATTTCGAATTTCGGAGTAGCCCCTCTGACGCGCGCTCGTATTCGGGCTTTGAAGAGGTACAGTATAATTTTAATTACTAAGTCTTACCCTTGCTTGACATCCATCTTCTTCACACTAAAAATAAAATGAACCTATTACCACAGAATAATTAACAATACCACCTGTTCGCTTCGAGTTGGCCATTTCTTCCCGTCCCGCACCCCGCTCAGCGCCGATCGGGGTGGGGGCGGAGGTAAATACCCCGGGGATGTATGAGAGTCGAATTAGCCGTAATGGCAAGAGGAAAAGGCCTGCTATTCCTCTGTTAAAAGTTGTATATATGTCAGAATAGCTGAACTTCTTAAATTATGCCTATAAATGTGCACACAATGTAATCTGAGAAAAGCTGGACTTCTTACGGGATTATTATTTATTTATTTAGTTTAAGAAGTACCAACATCTACTGGAGTATCATAGATACAGATTGCACAAAAGATCCCAATGGGTCGAAGTGCATCCGCAAGGGCCCTCATCTAGACAAGATCATAGAGACAGACGATAATACAAAGCCAATTAAAGGAACTCACAAATAGAGACAGAACAAGTAATTTAACAAACTTTGCGCACGCATTCGCACTTTGCTATTCAGAATTACCTAATAATAACGGGAATAAGAAGATTGTATACAAAAAAGCTTAGCTGGGTTATGGAATTATGATATAGTGACAATATTAAGCCTCTTTATATAGGAATAAAGCACTCGGCGAAATGGCAAATTATTTTTAATATATTATAATAATAACCATTGTCAGTGTCAAGTACCCACCGCGTTCGGGTGAAATACACCTTGGGAGGTGCGTAAAACCTGGCAATACGTACTACTTTCTCAGCCTCCTTCTTGTTCAAGGTCACGTCGAAAGCCAGCCAGTCTTGAGGCTGAAGGTTCTTCGGCGTCACAAATCGAAGTAGCGCCTCCATGACAGGGTCTGTTGTGGGTGTGAAAGGGGTTGTGGTGGTAGGGGCAGGTGTCTGAAATTTGTGTCGAACCGTTGAAAAGGCTGATAACCGCCACTTGACACAACGAGGTTTGTTAAATTAAATAACCCCCGACACAAAACAGCTAAGAACCATTTCCGCCTTCAAGACTTTCAACTAAAAAACCGCACTTAAATCTTTAAACGTAATTAATCCTATTTCGCGTTGCGCGTCGGGGGTTAAAAATAAAACTTTTCAGGCAGTGTTTTTAATAATGAGGTTGATAACTGCTACTTGGTAAATCTCGACCGACAAACAAGCCCAAGCCCGAGCTGGTGATGTATGACCGTCCGCCATGTTGCGGATTTCATTGGAACTAATTTTTTACACTGGCAATAATTTCATCATAGGTTGTCACTGTTGTTCAGTGTCACTGTGATAGTTAGGTTAAGTGTTGAATATAAAATAATAATTGTCAAAAATGCCTAAAACTATTCATTATCGAGAGCGGAACATTATTAACAAAGTACATAATAAAATTCGGGAAATGAAACAGTTTCGCTACAAAACATTTCAAAATTAACATCAGAACTGACAGGTAAACAAGTCAAAATGTCATTATTCCGACTATAGGTGATTCTCATCGTTAAAGTTAATTGATTTCCTTACCGGTACGAACGTTAAGTGAAAGTTAAGGAAATCAGAGTCTATTTAAACTTATTGTTGACTCCAGTTTACTCTATACCTGGATCCCTAATTGTTAAAATAGTTAAAGTCAGAAATAATCACTCACGAGTCATTAACAATCCGGGCCCGGTAAGGACCAATTAAGAAAATGTTAAATTTTGGAATGAGAATAGTGACTCACTGACCTGTTGATTCGGTCGGGCTTTAAATCACATGGGTTTCAACTGTCCAGACGAGCCGGAATCACGAACGGGTTTGCTATGCTCGCATTGAAAAAGGACAGCAAACAAAATTATTGTTATAAATATCTACATACCGTTGTGGTAGCATGATAGACAACAGGAACGTACAACGTGCCCTGAAAAAAATATTCGAGGTCAAACTGTCTCGATATCTTGCATACTAATATTATATCAATGTGTTGCGCGCAATCGATTCTACATTTCACTTTTTAGACTGAGAGAACGCTACATAATATACCTACATTGTGATATTAATATGTTAGACGCAAAAAGAAGAGTCTTAAGACCTTGTTGGTGTTCTCTTTTTGACTTGCTCGCTCGCTACTCAACTTGTGAAATTGGGCACCTTAAGTTTTTTTTAATGGGTCCATATTATATTTTTTATTGATAGTAGACTTATTATAGAGTTCAAAACTGTTGCCGGTTTTTTAAATTAAGGATCATTTTTAAGAAATATTTTTTTTAATCTTATTTTAGACATACTACACGTTTGGAGGGATTAATAGGATCGTGCCATGGTCTGCCGCGAAATAAAAAAACATCAACTTGACAGCTGACAGATGTCAAATGTAGCATTTCGAAATAGAAACGTTCAAATTTTAGATAAAGTAAATTATGTTTTTTTTTTAAGAAACCGTGACATTATCATGGTTTAGAAGCATAGCTAATGTCAAGCTAATAATGGCCGTATCAAAGTTTTTTTTGGCTTAGTTTACAACATATTCAACAATCAGGTATTATTAAGACATTATAGTTCAACATATTTCGCTAGTTTATTTCAGAGCCTTACGATCTGGCCACCGGTTTTATTTGTTCATTTCACGGTCGAAACGGAGTTAAGTTGGGATAACATGCAATGTATTAAGACAACCATAGTCGCTGCCCCCGCGCCTCAGTCGTCGCCGGGCCGTGTTAAAAAAAATAACACTTGGCGTTACCTAATACTCCTCTTAACCGTGCAGGAGCGCATAATAATCATCGAAAATAATAAAAACACTACCAATATTTACGTCAAATTTCATACTTTTATTTAGGTATGTTTCTTAAATACAACCAATAATCATGTTGGGAACAGAAACTTTTTATTTTGATCATAGACTAATTAAAAAAAAAAAGACTATCGGGAAAACGGACTATCCGGCCACATTTATAGTCGGTGATTAGTCGATCGGCAAAATCCATAGTCGGCCCATTTCTAATAATAATGACACATACAGTCGCCATCAGATATATCGGAGCGAACAAGGTGCTCACAAATATCTGAACACGACTCTATTGTCAAGGCGTTAAAGTGCATATTCAGATATTTTTGAGCACCCTGAAGAGTACAGATATTTTTGTAGGCGACTGTACAACACGTGTAGTCAGCATCAAAAGTAGCTACGATTATGAAGACATCAAAAGTCTTTATTTCAAGGGAATAAGAGCTTTTCACCTCTTTATATGCGTATTTAATTCTGATTGTACCTATCGTTTGTTGCTGTTTGCCTGGGACATTTTTTAATATTATAATTTAATATCATTAAAAAAATCAATTCTATACTTAAATGTTGTACTCGCCAAACTGTTACATTTGATGGCGAGAGATGCGCTCAGTTTCAACAAAGGTACTTAACGTATTCTACTTTATCTACTTTAACTAATATATTATACTGTATGTGTAAATAGGTATTTTTTCATTTTGCGTTCATTCACGTTGCACTTTTCAACGTAATTTCTTATCCTGCTGTTTGCCTTTTTACATGAAAATTAATGTGTCCTTGAAAGGAAACAAAAACATTTTTAACGGAAACCTAATAACAAAAACCCGTATGTAGCCGCCACAAGCAAAGGAAAAAAAGGTGCTTACCACAAAAACACACTTAATTATACAAAGTACAATTTCAAAATCTACTCCCACTTTCATTTTAACCCTTAGTCTTGTACTTTTAAGGTGGAATTTCGAACGATGTTTTAAATTTAGCGTTTCTGCGTAAAAAGGGTATGATATTTCACAGACATTCACATTGAAAAACACATATTCTTCGAAAGAATAATGTAGTCGTAAGAAAAATGCCTAAAGGGCATTTGACTTAATTATACTCATAAGTAGCAAAAGTATGTATGTATGTAAGCTTTATTGTACACAATAAAATTATAGTAGTTTATGCAATCGTTATATAATGTATGCTTTTTTAGTCGAGAACTGCGTTTAAACCACGAGGCTTGCCGAGTGGTCTAATTAAGGTTCAAGACTTAAAAAGCTATTTATATAACTATTGCATACACTACTTTTTCTACGAGTCAACGGAAATTAATTAAACAAAGTAGTCCTGCGGCAATGAACATTAGGCACATGGGTCGGGCGCTCGTTGGTCTTTTGTTCTAAGTCCGCGGCGTCACGTGATTTGTCAATTTCATAAGAGTACTTACTGTAATGGTGACACGTGATTGGCCAATTTCATAAGAGTACAGTAAAAGGTGACACGTGATTGGTCTATTTCATAAGAGTTCACTTGAAGGGAACCAATAGAGAAATGTATGTGATTTTAATTCTGTCTATTATATCGTAATTCAAACATTGAAGTCGATAAGTAGAAAAAAACTATAAAAGTAAGGCAAGGCTAAAAGTATTTCCTAAATCATCATTTTGAATCTAGCCATTGATATTATAAGGTCTAAAATAATGATCTCTTATTTTTTTTTGTTTTTGAATCTAAATCTGTTTATTACCAAGACTAAAGAGTGTAATCAAAACAGTACATTAGATAGTAAAATAATCTAAACGAAAAATAAACTAAACCAAAAACTAAATAAGCTATATTCACAACTCTTATTCACTTACAGTGTTTATTGCTCTGTTAAAAAGGAACGTGAAAAGGTTTTTTTCTTTATACGAAAAATAACTTACATTTATTCTTGCCTGCCGATTTCTTCCAGTTTTCGTGTCCTATTTAACATGTTCATAATTATAACTTACTCAATTTTGACATTAAAATAATACTTAGAGAAATCAATGTGCCCCGTTTAAATACAATTCTAAGATAATTAACTTTGGCTCAAAATTAATACTGTCAGTCCTGAGTTCAAACCCACAGGGGTAAGGTAAAAAAAATTAGTGAATGTTGTACCCGTTACGCCGAATCCACACAATAGGCCATGATAGTCCAACGTACAGGGTGCATTTATGTGTTATAGGAAGACATGTATTCATTTCATTCTACCGCATAGCTGCGTCCTGGCTCTGCGCCATCAGGGCCTATTGCGTGGATTCGGCAAAAAACATGAGGCTAGTTCGAGATGTGTCACGATATAATTATTTAAATAATATAATTATGAAGCTTACCGTTACTCTTGCAAGACCATCCTGGGTATTAGCCTTTGCGAAAAACAACACACAAAATATTATTGTATTTATTATAAAAAGTCCCGAACCAAGCACAGATACTTTCGTCAGCATCGCCTTTTTTTATACAACGCCGGTGGAAAACAAGCGTACGGTCCACCTAAGCGGCCACCGCAGCCTGTAGACGCCCGCCACTCCAAAGGAGTGACGTACGCGTTGCACCCTTTATAAAGTTTGAGGATGCACTATGTTGACAGCAGAAGGGACAAATTTAGGTCCCTCGCTCTCAACACAGTGCATCCTCGGGAGCTCTGGCAACCTTGCTCACCTCCAGGAACACAACACTATGATGGGCGTTTGAATTTACTGACCTACATGGAATTTCATAAATGTGGATGATGGAAAAATAATTATTGACGTAAATGGAAGCTGACTTAAGTCATCATCATCATCATCATCATCATTTCAGCCGAAAGACGTCCACTGCTGAACATAGGCCTCCCCCAAGGCTCGCCATTTAGACCGGTCCTGTGCCGTTCGTTTTACTTAAGTGGCATCAACCAAATCAAGTGCTCGTGTTATTCATTGACTCAGTACCCTTGCATGCTGAGGATCAAGGCAAATGAGCCTTAAGGCGCACACAACACCGATGCTTTTTCGTTTTAATTGTATACTAGTTTTTACCTGCGACTTTGTCCGCGTGGAAGTCGTTTATATCATACCTACGTTACGTCGTTTATATCATATATTACATACAATTACGTTAGCGGATGATTTCCGGAATAAAAACTATCCTATGTCCATCCTCGGCATACAAACCGAGTTACTTTCGCATTTATAATATTACTACAGATTTACCGAAGTCAATTCCACCCATCGAATCGGCACTCCGAAATCATCCTGTAATACGAAATAACGTTTAGTAGTTTTTGAGGCTCACCTATATTCGTTGAGCGCCCGTGGCCCATTTCATTTCATTTCATTTATTTCATTGCAAGAATGTAGTTTACAAAACAAGGTGTTACAGATATTAAATGTCCAATATATTCTGCTTTGTTAAGCGTGCAAGAATTTACATTTTGTATATTACAAGTACGACGCCCAGCGACGCCCGCGTACCGCGTGCGGTATGTGAGGTTAAGCAACGTCGGCCCAGGTCAGTTCTTGGATGGGTGACCGCTTTGAGTGGTTTTGAAATGAGCACTCCCGAATCTCACTGGAGCGCAAACTCTTAGAGTATGTTCTAAACCACCCGCATGGTCGTGTCGGAGCTTTTCCCCTGGATTTTCTCCAGACTACTCTCCAACTGCGCACTCCTATCGCTTTATTGGGCCCGGCCTAAAAGCCACAGTCAGATTTAAAAAAAAGGAGGGGTCCCGTGCTTTTTAAGGCAGATTAAGCCGTTGATCCCGCGGCTGCTGTCTATGATAGCAGTCGTTAAGCCAAGTTAACTGGCAACCGTACTGTTTTCTCGAAAATCTCAAGCTTCGAAATATTTTCCACGTGATAAATAAATAACTTATTTAAAAAAATCTTAAATACTAACCATCTGTGGCAGTTCACTAAATGGACCGGGTGGCTGTAACACCTGAAAATATGAATAAAGTTGAGATAGCGGCTGATATTCAGAGAAAGGACTTTTGCTGCTAAACTGGTTACCGAAGAGCTGGCAATTTCTTCGCATAAAGTATTATGATATAAGAAATGCCGCCAGCATCCTCGGTACAATGCCTCAAGGGCCTGTTTTAAATTGAAGTTAGTTTTAATATTATCTACATATGTATGTTATTTAAGTTATACTTGTATGTAACTTTTTGTACGATTTCTTAGAGCTACGCTCGTCGCCAATAGCATGTGGAAACACAATAGCATTAAAAATGCAAATGAATAACTAATCTCATTTATTGTAGGTAAAAAATTATGTGGTTTTGATATACCTATGTAACTTGATGAGCAGCGCCATTTAGTGCTCACTTTTTACTGGGCATTCCGGTTAAAGAGTGTCCAGTATAAAGTGGGCTCTAATGTCCGTTACCTATGTTTAATTTACATATAAAATAGTAATTACTCTAAATTGAATCGAATGACCCGTCTGCTTTTTATTGATTGGTTGATGTTGCGCCGTATCCCAATTCTGAAAAAAAGGATGATGAATTCAATGCTTACAAAACCAGAAAATGAAAGCATGAAGTCCCTTTTAGTGGACCTCAATGGTTAGACGGGTATGGTGAAAGGTCAGAGGTTGAAATATAAACGCTGGGACATCCGTGCAAGCCGGTTGTAAGTATAACTTATTATAGTAATAATTGCTTACAAACTGTGAAGAAAGATAGTAAATAGTATAATTTTACTGAGAAATTACAGGAGGCTACGGTTAATCATGAGTCAATTATTTTGTTAAATATTTTTTTCATTCGGCTGTGAGCCTTTTAACACAGTGGCTGAGAATGCAAAGCAAAGATTCTTTGTGGTGACGTAGTGTTCTGGGTAGCCTAATGGTAGGGCACTGGTCCGGCAAACCAGAGGCGAGTCTGATTTCCGTCTTGGGCTATGTGCAAGATCCCGGTGAGAATAAAATGTTTTCTTTGTATTTGCTCTCTGTATCAAATATCTACAGCAGTTTTGACATACCTTACTTGAGTGGATTTCAGTCTTGCACAAAAAATGGTCCGAGATTAAAATTCGAGTCCATAACTTACCCAATCATCAGGAGGCGGGCCCGCTGATCCAATATACCGTAGCTTGGACTGAAACATTTAATAAACAATAAAATGCATTTATTATGGATTTAATAAGTTACCTTGCAAAGTTATCTACTTATTATGTAAATATTACAACATCAGTAAAAGCCCTTTAAGCGAGCATATCATTTCAAGCTGGCGGACATTGATATTACAAAAATTAAGGGCGTCTTCTATTAGGCGAGAAATAGCATCGTGTTACATAAAACGTAACGGAACTAGTATAGAAGGATACATGCTAAGATAAACATAAGTATATTAAAGCTAACAGCATTAAACTACCACAGGCTCAAACTGTTACTCTACTCAAACTATTTCAGGTCAATTAAAACTTACCGGTGGTTGATTTTGTGAATATTGTGGTCTGGGTCTATGGTGTGATCCCGGTGGTCCAAATTGAGATCCAAGTAGTCCACTCTGTGATCCAGCTGGTCCGGATTCTGATCCAGTAGCCCCAAAGTGTGATCTAGACGGTCCAAATGGAGACTCAGGTTGTCCAAATTCTGATCCTGGTGGTCCAAATTGTGGTCCAAATTGTGCTCCAGGTGGTCCAAACTCTGTTTCGGGTGGTCCAAATAGAGCTCCTGGCGGCCCATATTGTGACCCAGGTGGCCCATATTGTGACCGAGGTGGCCCATATTGTGACCCAGGTGGCCCATGTGGTGATCCTTGCTGTGATCGAGGCGGTCCAGCAAAACCAGGCGACCTGTGTTGTGACTGGATCGCGTCATGTGGGTGCCCTTCTGATCCAGTTACGTCTAAGTCATATGTCGGTTCAACTTCAAACTGTGATCCTGGTGGTTTATGCGGCCTAGGTTGACCAAAAGGCGCGTGTTGTCCCTGTG
Source organism: Epiblema foenella (assembly GCA_963556455.1). Lineage (NCBI taxonomy): Eukaryota > Metazoa > Arthropoda > Insecta > Lepidoptera > Tortricidae > Epiblema > Epiblema foenella. Next base: position 21,120,908 of record OY747100.1, read on the forward strand.
TTCCATATCCAGGTGGTACACCTAAATTATGTTGTCCGTTTAGGCCAGGTGGCCCATACTCAGGTGGCTCGCGTAAATCCGGTTCTCCGTTTGAACCGGGTAGTCCATACTCAGAGGGACCACCTACACTATGCTGTCCGTTTGGTCCACGTGGTTGACGCTCGGGTGGTCCACCAAACTTAGGTTGTCCGTTTAGGCCAGGTGGCCCATAGTCAACTGGCTCGCCTAAAAAGGGGGGTCCGTTTGGGCGAGGTTGCCCATACTCATGTGGACCACCTAAATTATGTTGTCTGTTTGACCCAGGTGTTGCAACTTCGGGTGGCCCGCCTAAATTATGTTGTCCGTTTGGACCGGGTAGTCCATAGTCAGGCGGAACAACTGCGTTATGTTGTCTGTTTGTCCCAGGTGGCGCATGGTCAGGTGGCCCACCTAAATTATGTCCGTTTGGACCGGGTAGTCCATACTCAGGTAGATCACCTACATTATATTGTACGTTTGGCCCAGGTGGCGCATGCTCGGGTGACCCGCCTAAATTATGTTGTCCGTTTGGAGCGGGTAGTCCATACTCAGGCAGATTATCTACATTATGTTGTCCGTTTGGCCCAGATGGCGCGCGCTTAGGTGGCCCACCTAAGTTATGTTGTCTGTTTGGTCCAGGTAGTCCATACTCAGGCAGATCATCTACATTATGGTGTCCGTTTGGCCCAGGTGGTGCGCGTTTGGGTGGCCCACCTAAATTATATTGTCCGTTTGGACCGGGTAGTCCATACTTATGTAGATCATCTACATAACGTTGTCCATTTGGCCCAGATGGCGAACGCTCGGGCGGCCCACCTGCATTATGTTGTCTATTTGGAACGGGTGGTCCATACTCAATCGAACCACCTACACTGTCTTGTCCGTTTGGCCCACGTGGTACACGCTCGGGTGGTCCACCAAAAGTATGTTGTCCGTTCGGACCAGGTGGTCCATACTCAGGACGTCCACCCAAACTATGGTGTCCGTTTGAGCCTGATGGCCCATTTCCAAGTGATCCACCTAAATTATCATCTCCGTTTGGCCCAGGTGGCCCACCAAACGTGTGTTGTTTGTTTTGACCAGGTGGCCCATGTGGACCAGACGAGGGATGGCCTAGTGGTTTGGATACCCAAGGAGGCGGAGAACCTGGTGGTGACCAAGGTGGGTTAGGTGGCTGATTCTGTAAATAAATGTTTCATCATTTATTACATGATGTTAAAACAGTACGCCGTTGGACGCGGGTAGCGAAAAATATACATCTTAGTTATGTAACAAGAACTAATAAGCACTTAAAGTAACTACACTAATGCGCAATGAGTTATTTAAACACTTACGTAGTCATCGGGGGAAGGAGTCGACACTCCAAATATACCCTATTAAAAAAACGGTCCGGTTGGTGAAAGACTAGACAAAAGCGACAAATTAAAAAAATACTATGTGTTGCTGTATAACTTGACAAAACAATAATGATACTTGCGGCCACAAAATATATTTTGATGGCTTCTATGAAGACAGAAGATCTAAGTCATTCTCTAACTCTGTAAATGTAGCTAATCTGCTGCCTAAAGAACACTGGAGTTTAAAATTTTGGCATTGAATACATAATTCACGCACACTTACATTTTCTAGATCTTCTGGTGACGGTGGGACCTATGAAATAAGAACCCCCAGCGGTGATTAGTTACTTAACTAAATAGCTAATTGTATTGATTTAAACTTTCACCGTTTTCACACATTATTTTTAGCAAACGCAGGTTGGGTGTAGTGTAGTTAATAGTTCATTACAACAAAAAATGTCTCAATAAGTAATTGTCACTTTATGGCCGAGTGTGACATAGAATGATTATAAGTAACGTTTTTGAGTATGCGTAAGGTCTACCTAAACTTCTGGGTAGACCCAGATTTCATTTTCCATAACACTAAAAATGACAGCTAGATCTACCTAGCTTAACTTTGATAAGTTATATATTCAACGTATATGTAGACGTATCTTCAATTCTTCATGGATAGTATTAATCCCTATAGTCGTTTAACGAGTAGGTAAGTAAACTCAGACGAAGTGGCTCGCGGCCAAACAAGACAAAACTACAACAATAATATTATTTGACAATGTATTCGGACATGATTTCATTATCTTCTGTCTTGTTTAGTTTTTAATGTGTAATGTGTGTAGCAACCCGCAACATTGGGAACCTAAATATGTCACACAATATTTCATTTCATTTCATTTCAAAAAAGCTAGTTCTCTATAAGGACTGTATGCACGTACCTCATCAGCCGCCTCATGAGCAGGATTTGACCAATACTCTCCCATCTGAAGATCATGATTATAGTCATTTTTTTTCTATTTGGTCTGTTTAGCGACAAGCAACAGATATGGTTGTGGGTGACCTCCCTATGTAGCCTGATGGGCCACCATAGGGGAGATTATAGTCAATAATTAAAAATCTGCTATACTTATACCCCGTTCTTCGTAAAATGAACAAACCTCTTCTAACTAAAATGTGTATTGTTCCTCACGAACATAATTCAGGTTAATCATAATCCAAGACTCTTCAAGACAATAGTGAATAGGCTATTACTGAACCAGCGAGCTACATCTTAGGCCCTTTTCATCGCTTTCCATCACCCGAGACTAAGGCCAATCGCTGTTCAGTCATTAAAAAAAACACAAATTGACATTTATGTCAAAGTGACATATTAAGTACAAACGAATTTTAGCGGCAATTTAACTAAAATAGGTTTGATGAGTGATTATAAACAAGGGGTTAATCTAAAATAGTTCATTATAATAAGGGCAACGAGAAAGGGACCAAGATATAATGGCATAAGAGAGAAAAGGATCGTGATACTGTGATACCATATAAGATGATGAGGTATCATATACGAACGACCTCTCAAGTACCTCTCAACGAGTAGTTGAGACGGTTCCAGTGAGCACAATCATAACTGACTGTGGAAAAGATACAGTCGATTTCATATTCTGTTATTTCTTGCTCAACATAGGTACATGTTCACTTTTATAATGTAGTCGTAATAAGTAAAAAATAATATCTGTGCTTACCCCAGGGCTTGGATTATCAAAATGGCTCTGAAATCACCAATAATGTACGAATGAAATTCGATTATGGACGATCAGTAATTGATTTAAGCCAAAAAAAAGCCCGTTATGGATAGTTTTAGCGAATCATTTTAAGTTTTTTTTTTTTCAACTTTAAATACTTACAAGGTGTATCTGGCGTCTTGCGTGATGTGTCGAGTTGTTGGTGTTTAAGGTTCCGTTTACTGGGTGAGAAATATTTCGGAGCATTTTGGCCATCGCTGCTTGCTGTAAAGAAACATTAACAATCAGTATTCTGCCGTCTCAAGAAGAAAAACCATAAGTGACATTTTTTGCAAAATGGACTTATTACCAGCCTTGTAATCAGGAAAAAAAATGTGATCTTTCTCTCTAGGAGATATAGTAATATATCTTTTGTAGATCACGATTTAGACAACCACAAGTGCATAATTTACAAGAAATCTAAAGTTTTTTGGCTTTATCTCGAAACTTACTTTTTGTCACTTATGGTTTTTCTCCTTGAGACGGCAGTATTGGGATAATGTGGTAGAAGCACGACAATGGAGGTGGCGGGTTCAAACCACGACTCGTATCACAGGGTTTTTAGGGTTCCGTACCCAAAGCGTGAAACGGCACCCTGTTAATAAGACTCTGCTGTCCGTCCGTCTGTCTGTCCGTCTGTCACCAAGCTGTATCTCATGAACCGTAATAGTTAGACAGTTAAAATTTTCACAGAATATGTATGTTTGTTGTCGCTATAACAACAAATACTAAAAACAGAGTAAAATAGATTAAGGAGGCTCCCATGCAACAAACGTGTATTTTTTGTAGTTTTTATAGATAATGGAACGGAACCATTCGTGCGCGAGCCCGGCACGCATTTGGCCGGTTTTATTAAACTTGCCAAATATCGGGATTAGGTGTCAACGCCGACTCCGGACTCTTTGACCACAACCGGAAAAACGCTAAGATGATGATGTGGTACAGACAGCATCAGAAATAACTACGCATATATGAAGAGCTCAATCTTATGAAATCTTTTAATGAAAGACTTTTGACCTTTTCTTTCTTTTTCTTTTTTTTTTGAACGAACCAGACCTTACTTATCTAGAAATCACGCGGTTTTTTCGGCCACTTTTAGAACTCCCCTCCCCTTTAGTGGTCTTTGGTGAGGTACTAGGCATTTTTTAAATTATTTGCACTATTTAAATTTTACAGTATTGTATTGTATGAGTTGTTGCGCACTTCTAAGGTTTGGAATTCTCTATCGGCGTTTGTGTTTCCGAGCTCATATAACCTAGACCTTTTTAAGGCACGAGTGAATAGGTACCTTTTGGGTGAGCTCGCTTCATCGTCGGCCTCATCTTTGCCCCCTGGCTAGATGCTGGCCAAGAGCGATCCCATTTTTAATAAAAAAAAAATCAGAAACCATTTGTTATTTTAATTTTTGCCATTTTATATATTTTTTCCCTTTGCGATCATTTTTAGGGTTCCGAAGTAAACAAGGAGTCCTTATAGTTCGCCATGTCCGTCCGTCCGTCCCCCGCTTTTCTCAGTAACCGTTAGTACTAGAAAGCTGTAATTTGGCATGAGTATGGCAATGACGCTAACAAAACGGTAGAATAAAATCATTAAACCCCCCCCCCAGCTAAACGGTGGATACTAGGCATGTGGTAAAAATAATGGTAGTAGTATATACGATGAATTTAAAAAGAAAACTATCACAGCTAAGTAGACATTACCGTAAAGGGCAAAAATATGTATACAACACAACATCTCAAAAAAGTACATCATCAGTACTTAGATCAGTAAAAACCCTTCTACGGGTCCGTAATTCCGCATATGACCGGTGACGTGATGGACGGGCAACTACGGAACCCTACACTGTGCGTGGCCCGACACGCACTTGGCTGGGTTTGTAACTTGCTGTACTTGCTATGTGACGAGTATTATTTTCTAGTTTGGTGTCTGTACTTTTTTGCATCTCTTCCATGTCCTGGCGTTTTGCCAACTGTAAGTGGGACATGTGTATTTGCGAATAAATAAATAAAACAACGAATCCTCAAAATAAAAAAACGGCCAAGTGCCAGTCGGACTCACGAAGGGTTCCGTACGTCCATTATTTATGATAAAACTGCAAAAATGATTGATGGAGCTCATGTGCTTATCTAATAATATTTTTTTCATTTGTTCCTTTAGCCTACCCACCTTTAATTTTGATGTTTTTAACCACAAAGGGTGTTCATTATAAATTTTGGGGATCAAGTATTCTTTATTTAATTCTGGTTTTTAGTATTTACGGAACAGAAATACATAATCTGTGAAAACTTCAACTGTCTAACTTTCACGGTTCATGAGATACAGCCTGGTGACAGACGGACAGACAGGCAGACGGATGACAGACGGATCGACAGCGGAGTCTTAGCAATAGGGGCCCGATTTATCCTTTGGGTGCGGAACCCTAAAGAAACATACAGAGGAACATAGAACCGCCACCACTTTTAGGTCATTTAAAAAGGAACCTCCTTCTCTTTTGAACTCGTTATGAACGAGTCATCGGCACAGTTATCTTTGTTACGCAATCGCAAGGGTCCTAGACTACGGTGTCTACTTAGCATCAAGTAGACCGATAAAATTTTGTAATAAACTGAAATCTACCTCCATCTTCTGTATCGCCATCGCCATCATTTGGTCGCCTGGTATCTAAAAACAACAAATAAATCTGTCGACACTAAGCCCACAAAAAAACATATAACTTACAAACCCCTGCAACTAAAATGTCAAAGTACGAAACGAATTATAGCGCCAATTTGTGTTTATTGCACGTTTGAACATGTACTTTATTTCCCTTATCAAATAAATACCTGTATTTGTATTTGAATCTGTTCTTACGTATGTATGTTTTCTTTTTAACTTTGGCTTTAGAGGCGGGGCCCAATAAAGCGATAGGAGTGCGTGGTTGGAGAGTGGCCTGGAGACAATCCAGGGGAAACCTCCGACGCGACCCCGCGAGCGGTTAAAACACTCGAATATTCTAACCCCCGTATTCATAAAACTTAACAAAAGTCTGCTAACTAAAATGTCTGTTGTCACTGTCCGACAAGCACACATGTCAAAGTGACGGATAAGGACAAACGAACTTTAGCGGCTAGTTAACTAATATAGGTTTGATAGACGTTTATGAATAAGAGGGTAAGAGTTTGGGCTAATCTCACTGGAATGAGATTGGTTGAGCGACTTCAACCAAATCTGAGGACTGAGGTGTAATATGTATGTATGTAAAATTATTGTACATGAGTAAAACATAACAAAAAGAACAAGAACAGTTGACATAGATGTACAAAGGCGAGCTTATACCTATAAGGAATTTCTTCCAGCTAACCTTTGAGCAATTGACTAGTTTTAATGTAAAAGTATTAAAATAGGAATATTTATCATACCACACGTGTTTGCCGCATATCAAACTTTTGACGTGTTGATTCCTTTTGTATATTTTCCTGTAAAACCGATAGGTGAGTACCGATAGGTCGTGATACAAAATAAATAAATATATTGGCATCTATCCATGATTTTGAATAATTTTGAATATAAAACTCCCTTGAGTGCCAAACAATGAAAATATAATAAACGGGTCACTCACGTCTTCAAGGTCGAATATGGCTCGACATGTTTCGAGCCAATACGTGGTCTTAGTCAAGAGAACCACTCGCGACGGCGGCACATCTAGCACGTAAAGCCATGAGTGACTCGTATTTTGAATAACTTTGTCCGGGTATGTTCGGGTGAGCCCGCGAACCGAAAACGAAGCATCTCCCTCTCTGTCGCACTTGCGTATTCGATTGATAGAGAGGGAGACACTTCGGTTTCGGTTTGTGGTTGACCCTCAGACTAACAGCACAGAATAATAAATAGTACTTAAAAAAGGTTTTCTGTCTTACTAAAGTGTGCTCTTTCGTTCCTAGCGCGATAGGATAGCTGGACACCACGGAGGTGTGCCAGAGCCGAGTTTAGCCGAAGTGGCAATTTTTCCTAATACACGATACCGAATATGCCCTTAAACGGATCCTCACTAGTTTTGTTACATCCTGTATATACGAGTATCCATTTTTGGTCCTTAGTACACTTTTAAGTTCTTGACAATTAGAATGGACGAACCAAGTCAGACCGACGTGCATCGCGATGTGCAACGTAAGTCTGTACTGTATTCATCATCATCATCATCCTCAGCCTGCAATCGTCTTCTGCTAGACGACTGCTGCTGCCTTCCTTAATTCACGCCACCACACCCGGTCTTCAGCTTTCCGCATCCAACAGCTTCCCGCCACTCTCTTCAGGTCGTCGGTCCATCTGGCGGGGCCGTCTGTGATCTCCATTCCAGAACTGGCCCGCCCCACAGGCCATTGGCTCTTCGACAAATATGCCACTTCAGCCTGCTTATCCTTAGCGCTATGTCGGTAACCCTGGTTTTCCGTCGGATATCCTGACTCCGGACTTTGTCCTTGAGAGAAACCCCGAGCCCTCTCCATAGCTTGCTGAGTAACTTGGAACTTGTGGATGAAGCCTTTTGTAATATCCACGTCTCGGCGCCGTAAGAAGGACGCACTGTACTGTATCACTGAAGAAAAGAGAAAGAAATACATACCACGGCTTTATAATTAGCCTCCATCACAGACGGGTTCCAATATGGCGAGAACTGCAATTTTATTAAAAGGATAAGTTTTAAGTTTGTAGTGGGGTAAATGTCCCAGTGCTTGACACTGACCCAATACTAGCCACTTTCAATTTTATGTCTTAATAATAAGGGCGAATAATAAGTGTCAACTATTGGGTATTAAGATGTCAAATTAACAGTAGTGGTACGTTAACCTTATTATGCCCTGAAGAAACTATTCAAATAAATACTAAAAAAATATTAGGGGCGGCGGCAAACTTACACAAATTGAACTATCCCCTAGTAAGCTATTTTCAATAATCTAATGGCCAAGTTTATATACCTTTTAATAATTTGCAAACCTCTTTTATTTATTTATACTTATCACGACTGTACCTAAACAAGCGATATCTGACATTGACTCTTGAGTCGAGTCATTTTGACAACCTTTGAGATTACATTGCATAACAATTCAGTGATACAAATATTCCTTAGCATATCGACGAATTTAGACCCTCCTCTTTCTTGTTTTTTGGAGTCGATTAATAATGACTCGCAAGAAAAAGCTCATTTATTTTCATGGAGAGATAGAGAAATATGTTGATTATATATTACGAAAGTTATGTAAAATATAAATAATATATTTCAACAAAAATATCATTTTTTGTATTATGATTCGTATAATATCTTAAAACTATATAATGGTGGTACGTCATTTTTATCGACATCACTTGTAAAATTATTTTAATTTTGACCTCGTATTATTTAAACGTCAGTACAGAATTGCTTCCGTCAAGCCGGGGTTTGGTCATCTAGAACCCATAAGTTATGGGTACTAAACGACATACATAAAAAAATCCAAGACCAGAAAACAAATATTCATGCTTATCACACAAAAATTGAATTTTTTATGACATGGCATGTATTGATAGCTTAAGAATAACACATTGATTTATGAAATATAATTAACAATAAAACATACCCCCGCACTCGGTAGCTGAGGTATCCTTGGCTCTGACTGAAAAAGATGTCGTCTCTCACTTTAACAAATCATCATATTATATGTACTAGACTATGATTCATTAAGCTGTACAGGGTGAAATCTAATTCGTGACACAGAATAAAATACGATGAATTTACCCATGATTCCTAACACCTTTTACTTACACGTTGGCCACTTTGGTTACCAGGCCTTACTCTTATTACAAGGGAATAGACTCAAAAAATTCAACTCAATATTTAGACAGGAAAAAGGACCAACTTAGTCCGTGTCAAAAAAAGTCTGCTGTTTCATAGATCTTCAATTGTTATTATCGTACATCATCCCCATATATAAGATCAATTTTTTTTCTGCAAATAGGCCACAAGGGCACTTTTACATGTCAAAATTGTAATTTACAGTTCAAAAAAGAATAATAATTTCGAGTTAACAAATATAACAAAATTAATTTCATACAGTGAATATAAACTTGCAAAGTTATATACTACAAATATTATAACATCAGTAAAGTTAGATATGTATAAGGTCTCAGTCTAGTTAAACAAAGAGTATAATGCAATTAATATAATATCCCAGAGATGTATATGGTCTCTGAGCGTCCAAATACAATTAATTGTTACTATCATAACGTCCTTAGAGATTTACATGGTCTCTGAGCGTCAGAATTAAGACTAATTTAATATTGTTAGAGTATTATTATATAATATGGTCTCCAAGTTACAGATAATAAAAACAAATTCACAACAGGATGATGTCTCTCGTCAATCCCCTATAAAAAGACACTAGTATTAACGTAGTCACTATGTCCTTACAAGTTTGAATAGACCGGACTCCACAACCAGCACCCGATTACGAGTATGACGCGTATCTCAGCCATCTTTTACGTGGGGGGTTAAAAAAAACCTTGTGTTGTTTTCCGTACAAATATTTTTATTACAATTTTATTTTTCAGTGTAGTTGCGACACATACGAACACATAGACAATGTGAACTCATAGCTCCTACGCTGACGCACACAGGCATGTAGATCTCAACACACAACCATGGCTCACCCGCGTTCGGGAGATAAAAGTCCCTACGGTATCTAAGTGACCAGTAATACCTCCTTTGATTATTACACTTTATGATAGCATTAAAATTTACCCTTTGTCGTAATGCCATGTTCTCACGAGCGACCTGTTCTTTTAAGTTCTTCGCCCATTCCTAAAAAGACAAAATTAATAAATTGCTATCGTAAAATAAACCTCTAGCTTTAGCTTTTGGGGTAAATATCCACCAAAGAAGTGCCAATATATCTTTGCATATATTTTACACCTTTTGGCTACTACTAGCTACTTTGTAAAAGTCGGACAACTCTAAAATTGTCCTGGTCCCGTATTATGGTCACGTTTATCGACGACAAACGACAAGATAAAGCGTGTGTCACTTTCTATGAAGTGGTATCAGAAATTGACAGATGTTTTATTTTTATCTTGTTTGTCGTCGATAAACGTGGCCATCCTAGACGGCCGTAGCTTTATTTATTTGTCTTGCTCGACTTGGCGGAGGCACTATCGTGCCCCTACATTTCTGAAGAGGATAATTCAGAATATGAAAAGTTGATTGCAGATTGTCTCCACGATAGAATTACGATTTGAAACGGGATATTTACCATGTATATTTGTATTTTTGAGTTCCCGATATTTCGGCACTGTTGCAAGCGCCGTAAATATCCCGTTTCAAATCGTAATTCTAATGTAACTGACCATGTAAGCTTGAAATCTTATATTGTCTCCACGATAGTTCAGTTGGTGAGAGTGACGCACGGGTCATAGACAGCAGCCGGGATCAACGGCTGCCTTAAAAAGCACGGGAACGCTCTGTTATTAACCACTCAAAACGTTCACCCATCCAAGAGTTGACCCCGGCGGACGTTGCTTAACCTCGAATACCGCAAACAGTACGCGGGCGCGGCTGGACGACTAGCACTCCGGAACTATTTCCTAGCGAGAAAATTTATGTTACAAAATCGAGAATATTCCCGGTGACTATATTATGGCACGAACCGGGGTCCCCACCCTTTATGTTGAAAGTCACGTCATACCGCTTGTCCACACTGGGAGGTTTTGTAGAGGTGTCAGTGTAAATTCTACTCATGGCGAACAATATTTAAAGAAGAATTAATACACAATAAAGTAAAAAACACAAAAATATATTCAACAAAATTCCAATACACCCAAAGCTCGAAATATGTCAAAATACTTACATTTAAATCACTTTTAAGTAGTTGTTTCTAGAAAAGACATCGCAAAGTTAATTATCGATATAACTGCGTGTTAGCATGAGGCGCCACTGCTGCTATGAAGGAAGGAAACAACTGCAAGTACTGCTACCTACAATCATCATCATAATAATCAGCCCACTTGTAGTAAGTACCCTCAACGAAGGAAAATTGGAGGAAATAATTCGTGTTGTAGGTAAAGATGTATTGAACAACATACTAAAAGTACTGGTGTATGGGGTTGGAGCTAATTCGGAGGGTGGGAAGGATGTAAAGGTCCCTTTTTTGTAAAAAGCTCGTAAACGGGGGCCTGTAGCAAAAAATGTTCTTAGCCATAAGTAATGCACATACAATTCTCTACAAAAACGGCTCTATGTAGTTTTTCGCGGGGATGAATTTTTAATGAGATATTAAAGGGGGAATGTTGATTATAAGTGGCTTCATTAATTTGTTTTCCATAATGTTTTAAAACAAATAATTCGATATTTATCTACTCAACTAGGTCTAAACAACGATACCTCACTCAATGGCGTAGCTTAATTTTGTTTTTTCGCTTATACACGAATTATCTCCTCCAACTGGCAGTTATTGGTCTTCGTTGGGTGTACTATTTGGTACTTCTTGTACTTAGACTAAGGCCTCTCCTATGCCACGCCACTAACCATTTTGCTTCTAACCGCTGCCACTTGTCATATGTCATCGCCCCATATAGCTGGAGGATGTCCTGCACTATGTTTGCCAAGCCGTGGTCGTTACTCCAGTACTCGCCTACCCAACCTTTGGTGGTTCTGCGGCAGATGTGACAGGCCCATGGCAGTTTAGCTTGATCATCTTATAGGTTATATCGATGGTTTTAGTTATCTATCTATAGGATGATGTTGGACAGAATCGCAGAAAAAAGGTCAGAATAGAAAAGTTTGGAGGACAACCGATTAGCAAAAATAAAGAAACAGCAAGTAATATATATAGAATTTTAAGTCTAATGTACTTACTGGCATACTGTTACTAGGTTTTATTATTACAATAACCTATGTATAAATGAATACGTACATGGTACTCGTCCTTTGGGCTTTTGGCGTATTTATGCTGTAAAGAAGTAATGTTATTTCTTGTTTACTTTGAATACTTTACCCTTTAACATTTTTTTCCAAGAAAGAAAAGCATTCCAGAGAAATTTCTTAAGGGCTCTTCAAAAAAAGAATGTAGGTAATACATTTGTAAAAATAAAACAGACTCAGACTCAGAAATTAGACTTTACGCTTCTTATTGAACAATGTAGACGTACCTACCTATTGTACGGCAATGTAGTCAGTGCCATTTTCGACAATTTCTTTGGATGGCACCGGCTTTAAAAATTACAATAGGTACTTCTACATTGTTGAATAAGAAGTGTAAAGTCTCATGTTAGAAATAAGGCAATTATTTTTTACTTTTTAGTGTTTTTTTGGAGTTGGTTTTATTTTTCTTAACTTTTTATTGTTTTTTTACGTAGTTTATCATCAGTCTTCCCCTTCCTAGCTCTCCTTAAATCTTGCCTGCTACCTTGTTCTTTTTAAAAGCTTCGTGTCGTATAAGACGACCAAATATTTTCCTCAACATTTTCATCATAAATAAATACTTTAAAAACATACAAAACTCCGAAATAAACGTGGTCTACCCACAAATATTTGCCCTGACCGGGAGTTGAACCCAGAGCCGTCAGTTTCGTAGGCAGGAGCACTAACCACTAGGCTAAACCGGTATGTAACTCTGGAAAAGACGCTTATAAAATATGAGAAAATTAATCATTAACAAACATTAACAAATACAAAGAAAACGGACAGATGGGTGGAATCGATGGATGGATGAGAAAATTAATATCGTTAATAGTTACCCTTAATAAAGAGCTTTCTTTTTTGAAATCATCCCACTGAAATAAAAAAAATGTTTTAGAACCAACAATCTACATCCCGCCTATCTACACATCACTTATTCCTCACCCATCACTGATTTCACGCACAGAATCGCCAAATCTTTCAGAAATAATCATCTAATCAGATTTCAAGAATTCAGCCGCCCGTAATCCTTCGCGGGAACTAAATTCAACTCAACATGGTATCTAAAAAAACCTAGACTAATATTATAAATATTTAAGTAACTCTATATGCCTGTTACCTTTTCACACTTACATGAAATTTGGCATAGAAATAGTTTGAGACCCCGTGAAAGATATAAGATCAGTCAGAAATCAGTCCTTAATGAACAAAGGGGTAAAAGTTTGCACGGCAAGTTGATAATTAAATCTGCGTTGAAAATAATTAAACAGTTATTCGTTCTCTATGAATAGTTCTACAACGACGATGATTATGTATTATTAGGGATAATAAACAAGCATACAGTATATGATACAGTTTCTTATAAATGTTGACTCAAAAATTGAATACTCCAAAAGAAACAAGGCAAAATATATGCCAAGTGCTGAAAATCCTATTCAAATATCTGTAAAAATAACGAAGCTACAACCGTTTTAAGTTAGTGAGAGCAAGTGCGACAGATCCGTGACGTCATTGACCACGAGCGCCATAGTAAATGACGATCGTTCCAATACAAAGGTGCGTTTTGCGGAAAATGGACAGAGTATGCCCCCTCTTAAAACTTTGAAGACTTATAATTATGTAATGATTTATTCTTTTGAGTTACTTTGTTCGCCATTTGAATAATCCTTTTTCGAGAAAATTCTAACGTCTTTATTTTCTTATTTGGTGTCAATATACCTATTACTGTCATATTATATTATGGTGGACACAAACTGGACAGATTTACAGGTTATTAAGTGCAGTTAAGTCAGTTAAAGTTGGGATAAAAAGAGAAGTCTGTTAAAGGTTAAAAAACTGCTGTTGGCGGTGCTTACCTTATTTAAATTGGTTATTGTTTTTTCCTGAAACATAATGTTATGTAGGTACATGCAAAATAAACTTTATTAGAGATTATTATAATTAGCCCACTCGGCAAGTGTTTCTTCTAAACACGAAACTCGACTGAAGTAGTAGATACCATCAAAAACATTACATGTAAAAAGATGCAAGTCTCGCAACGCAGATCTTCTACAACAAAAAAGTTTTGAGATGTAAAATTAAACCAAGTCGGTTATTTTAGTCAGTACCGGGTTCCACAGAACTCGATTTCCACCGACTTGCCTATTATTTAACCGTGGAGGAACACATTTTATAGTTATCAAATAAAGAGTAAGCCAAATTAACTCCAGATTGCCAAGCAGATTAGGTTTGCTGCTCCACTAATAACTATCCATCGAAACATCGGTCTAACAATTTTATCATAATTTTTTACCTAATAACAATTAGTTAACTAAGAACATGTTATAAGGACCGTATCAATATTAGATATCTTTATTTTTTAATATATATAATGACTTGGTGTATGACGGGCCATAGATCTTAAAGTACAAGTACAAATTGAACCTTATTGAGAATATATATAAGTCTTACAATACCCTATATTTTACTGAAAATTCAGGGTTCTAGCTTTAGCCAGCACAAAACTACAGGATGTTGAAAATGGCCTGAATGGCTTCGAGAAAAGGATGGTACGGCCGTGCCTTTGCTTGACTTGGCGGGGGCACTGCCGTGCCCCCAGATTGTACAGCAAGGGAATAAAGCACAGTTTTTTATATCACGGGCGCGATATTGAGTCCTCAACATAACAAAGGACTCCAAATTTTAGTCCCTAGCGTAGCGAGGGTGTTATAAGTTCAGAGTGCAATTTTATCTTGCGAGACAATAAAGAAAACCTAGGCTAACTAGAAACAGAATCAAATCAGTCAGCCAAAGCCCAATCACTTTCGTGACTTGCAATATTATTAGAATTTTATCTTTATTTTTATGAAATCTGCAATTTTACTCCGTATGATGCAGGGTCTTGTAGCATTCGCGGCTTTTGTTTTAGGTAGGTATTTAATTAGTAGGTACATTACTGTAAAGGCCACGAAGGAAGGAAAGGCATCCCTGTTCTGGCCGAGGCCATTTGTCAAAAAATGCTATGAAATTTGATAATTATAAGAAAGCTCCAAATGAAATTCCAAGCATTCAGTAATAAAAACACGCGCTTCAGCAGTCGGTGGCCCGCCGCCGCGCCCCGGAAGCGAAAGACGATCACTTTCCAATATGGGCCGCTCTTTGCACCGCACCGTGATACTTCGCAGCCTGTTTATTTATTTATTTTCTTTATTGGGGAAAAAAACAGATACAAGCCGATGTAATAAATAGGACAAATCAGTATAGATGAAGTATGTACAGTCTGTCCTGTTATAACGAACATAGCGGCAAGTGTATAAAATATTATTATAACAACACCGCGTCGTCATAGCGGCTCTAATTACTATACACGATATCAAGCGTCGCTTAACATTGCAATAACGTTCACTTAGGGCACTTACTCGTAATATCGCAGTCAAGACCTTTCTTGTGTGATGAAATATTTTCTTGATAATGGTTGAGCGTTTAATTTAAGAGTTTTAAAAATAAAAAGTGTTAAAGTGATGCGCTTGGCAAGTTTTCTGTTAGTTTTTAGTTACTTTTTATTTCATTTCTGTTTAATATGAGAACAACGGTTGGAACTATTATTTAAACCGTTAAAGGTTTTAAATAGTGGCTCATATGTACACTATAATTGTTCCTAATGATTGTCTTAAATAAATTAAAAAAAAAACTCACTTGGAAAGTCACTATTTGCGACATGTTTCGGACTACAATTGGAGTCCTTCATCAGGTTGAGTGTTATCAAGGCAACCGACCGCGCAACACTGAGTTAATTGTAAATATGTCTCACGTTAGTGTAAATTTATGTCATTTCTGTTTGTTTCGTATGTTACTTTTATGAATTTTCATTGCTGAATATTCACCGAAAAATCATAAAAGTTTCTAGTAGACATGTGAATTTCTAACAATGTGCTGTATAATAACGAATTTAGAATGGGTTTCTCTTGTCAAATTTTGTATTGTTCCAAAACAATGAGTATTTGAACAAGACATGAAAAAATTGTATCAATAATTTGCATTTATTTAAAAAGTAACTTTAATGTTGATTTCGGTGAATATTCAGTTCAGCTGCACTAAATATTCGGCCGAATGTTGGCACTACGCGTATCTTTAAGAAAGTAATCGGAATCCAACGTTAAATAATTTTTAATCTATTTTCGGTCAGAATGCGATACCAAATACCAATTAACGAATCGTCGCAATTTCTGTAACACTGTATAAACGGTTTCATTATCTACAAGGGGCTAATGTTCCCGATTATAGTATTAATAAGTCAATTTATATTTAAAAGGAAAGTGAATAAATATCAAAAGTTTCCTCACTAAATCCGGAATATTATCATCTGCAGACGGTGTTTTAGAATCCTGTAAACAAAGGAATATTAAATTACTTCGAAAATTAATTTCTAGATGAATGTATTATATCGCTATCCCCATTGTATGCTAAAGAACCTTCCATCAGAGTAGAAATTTTCAATCAAGTTAATAACTATTTATTATTCAATACTCTATTTTTCAAACTTTCGCTGCCAAGCATTTCGTAGCGCTATGCAATTTTCTCTACATACAAGAAAAGTTAATAATTCAATAAATATAGGCTGAGAGCGGGATTCGATCCCTCTACAACGGCTTACACTCAAACCCATCGGCTTAGTCACTACAAACATTTCATAGGAGTGTACAATAATATTTCATAAATAACTTTCATAGGTATATAGGTTTTACTCAAACACAACAACCGTAAGAAATACTATACTTAAAGGATTTGTTTAAACGGGTCTAACGCGATATTTTTGTATTTATCTTTTTACCGACGTTTCAACACGGGTTGCACCGGTAATGTTCGCGGCAGAACAAAGCAAGAAATACCTCCAAAAACAAACTTCCTTTGTTTTATTGTAAAAGAGAAAGCTCTATAAAAATAATACACAAGAACGAGACAACTAACGTTTTGGCATTTGCGAATGAGTACTTGTAAAATATCATTGGGTGTGAATGCCGTCTTGTCATCTCAATTGACGTGTCAGTTGCTTCCTCAAGAGGTGAGATTGGGAGGAAATTTAATTTGTCAAGTTTTCCCATTTCCAAGGGCTGTCAACAAAGTGTTCGATATACGAGGGAATTGTTTTCAAATAACGTATTCTGTTGCGCGTGTTTTTTCAGCCTATAGCTGTCAGGATCGCGGTTATTATTTATTAAAGTCAATGGGCACGACCTGGGATTCAAGGTTACATATACACCTCCAGGTTAAAATATATAATGTTAAATCTCATTGCCACTGGTGACCAAAGAACTGGCAGCTCCTCACACATCGGTTAAGTATACCCATCCAGCGAGGGAATGCTGCCAGAGCGTCTTTGGTACGATGCCACGGCAGGCTTTTTAAGATATAATATAATTTAATTTTACTTTTAGGTTAGTTTTAGTATTCTTGTTAGGTATCTGTCATGACCGTACCAGCACCTCGAAAATGTTGGAAGGCCCATGTGCCGAACACTTTATTTATCAGTCCTATTTATTGTTTAATTGTAAGATAGATATAAATTAGTTGCTTTGCTTACAGTTTCAGGCTCCCGCGGAGAATCATTATAAAATTCATCGTCCTCGTCCATCGGACCCCATTTCTGGAAAATATTTATAAAAGTTTAATAGTTTAATATCTGCTAGGCGATTCACTAAGCACCTTTCTCCACCATGTGAGCCATGGTCTAAGAAAACAAGGTCTGACAATTTGGATCGTGACACCAGTGACGTCAGTGTCGACGACATACACACGTCCGCATACCATCGATAGCTTAATAGCTGATGCTGACGTAGATCGTGTTACCCACACTACTAACTGATGTACCTGATTGCCATACCTGGCCCGGTATATGATTGTATTTCCCTCTCTGTCACACTTGCAAATTCGAACGAGCGATTCTGAGTGTGGGGATCTCATTGATCCACCTTACTGGGGGCCGCTCCACTAATTCATTTCTAATTTGAGCTCACAGTTTGAGCATAATTCCGATCGCAACCATAACTTATAAGGTAACGGTACTCAAGCGAATCTCGATAATTAGTCTTAATGAGGGTAGCCAAGTTACAATGTTTGTTAGACCAGTTAAGGTACGGGTTGGTAAGTTGGCAATTTGTTATAGGGGTAAACTGTGGGACCAAGACAAACAAAACATAGTTACGGTCACAAGCTGTCGCCTCCCGGCGAAAAAAATAAACAAAAGCATTCTTTTATACTGAGCTCTGGGATCCCAGGGACTGGTTGACGACAGCCCGTTGTCTACCTATATATTCTAGGACGAATATTTAAGGGGGCTCCCATACATCAAACGTGATTTTTTTGCTGTTTTTATAAATAATAGTATAGAACCCTTCGTGCACAAGTCCGACACGCACTTGACCGGTTTTTTTTAAAACCATACATAAAGTAGCTTAAAATTACATGAAAATAATTACATCTTGATATAATTAAACCCAATATTTATACAAATGAAAATCTTTAGGTTACCATGTTCCACTGTGAAAAAGAATACTACTCCCATTCAAGCAAACTCATGAAAAAATAAATGTTATCAGACTGAAAACATCTCGAGCGAAATTCAAGCATCGTTGAAAGAATGCCATGACAAATGAATTGGAAGAAATCGGATTTGACGTGCTATATCTATGTTACTAACAAAAGTATCGCTATTACAAAGATATGCGACATTGTGGGAAATCTCACGTTTCTGATCCGCTTTTCTCAAAATAAGACAATTTAAGAATTAAGGTAGAGTAACAGTCATGTTGAATAACGTTTGAGTAAACGTTTATTCAGCTGTCATTCAAGCAATTTGGGCACATTTTTAAACAGCTATACATTCTGGGTTATAAGCTTAGTATAATAATCAACTTTATACAACTTTTAGTAAGCTGAGAGAGGTATAAAGGCCGAAAGAGAATATTATTCAGAATTTGGCTATTTTAGGCTCGGTTTTATAACAAACTGTTTGTTTATTTTCAGATCTATTTAACGGAAATGTAGTCTACTGGATAAGATTTGCGTCTTATAACCGTCCGTTAGTAACTTTTCCGTAAGGTTTTACCGACGGTGGAGACGGTTTAAGTTTACCTACGGATGTTTTTGATATTAGTTATCCTATTACATTTAGTTCATACTCATGTGTGCCGTTATAAAGAGCTAAAAAATTTTACATGACATACAATATTAAAATAACAGACTCCGAAAAAGTGATGTGGAATGATTATAGTTTGTAACTTTTATATATATTCATCAAAGTGAAAGCAAAAATCGCCAGAAATTTTACACTATGGCTCGATTATTGCAACTTGAACAATTATGGATTGGCTTGTTCAAAGGGAATTAGGCGAACGTATTTAGAAGATTAGTGTCTAGCCTAGGTACCATGATCGTGTTTATTTTGGATGAATACATTTGATCTTCACTTACAAGTGCGAAAGGGACGAATGATTTATGTCGAACACTAACGCGATGTTACCAGTGCAGTAGGTCCCTGCTACAGCTAGAAATGAAACTTTTCCGCTAAGCATTGAGCTTTATTGATATTGTGTTTTTTCGACATGGTACTGTACTTTATTGGAGTTAGTAAAACTACCACGTGACGTGTGTTGTTAGTTGGTTACGTTCAAAAATTTTGTGACTCTAGACAAGCTTAATTACTCAATACAATTATTTGTTAAGGGTTTTACTCAAATCCCCAAAATGCTGGTAGCTGTAGCTACCAAGAGGGGAAAGAGAATTTGCGTCGAAACATCTGTAGATAATCAACGTCTATCGATACCGTAGACAGAATGTCAAAACTATACACAACATAGGTAAGCCACCGACAATAATAAGTGAACAGAAGGGTAGTATTTTTAAATATCAATCCTATGGTTTCGTAACCGCTGCCCATATTTATTTTATAAAACGTGAGTCGGTAAATGTAACCGATGTATGATCAAACATTCGTTAAGATTGAGTTTACTACCGTTTATTCGATCTCCGCTTTATAAAACCGGGCCTAAGGCCCACTCACACGTTATGGAGATTATAGCTGTAAACATTTGCGAATTGCTGTTACTCAAACTTTATTCAGCTTGACTGCCAGTGCTAGTTCAATGTTGGGCCTGTGCTCGACACTGACCCAATACATGACACTTTCATTCTTATGTCATGATGATAAATAGGTAACCTTGTGGAGACCGATTTCCTTAGGATCTTTTCCTTCACGAAAAAGCCACTTTTAAATAATAAATTATATGTCGTGCACAAATGATATGTCGTGTAAGTGCTAAGTTAAAGAAAAACGCAGGGATACAAGCCGAGATTCGAAACCTACGACCTCCAGATTGAAAGCCACGTGTATTACAGCTCGGCTGTAGTAGCTTCCCCTCCCCTCCTAACTAGTTTAAATACGTAACTAATTTAATAATCCCCACGAGACCCTAAAGTTTAGCAGTGAAATATTAAACTCCTTACCTGTCGTACGGACGATGCCAAAGATATGTATACATTTTTTGCCTTATCACAATGGCGTAAGACCCAAAAATGTACACATTACTTTGACTTCGACTGTACAACATTTGTGACATAGTTGTTGGAGTTGAGATGGATGTTTGACGTAAGATATTAGAGGATAACATAAGGATAGGATAATTGAACAAGTGGCTGTTTTAGCTTTTATAATGATAACTTTTGACCGAGAATTTAATAAATCTGGATATATGAATTCTTTTTTTCAGAATTAATAGAAACGACAATAAATTGAATCTACCTGTGCTGTAAACGTACCAGTGCTCGACACCTTAGTGCCCAATAGATAACACCTATTATTACCTCTGTTATTATGACATGAGATTAAAAGTGCCATGTATTGGGTCAGTGTCGAGCACAGGAACGTTTGCCTTAATTACCTTGAATACAGGCGTCAAATCTTCAGGCGGCGAAACAAAGTCGTTTTTAATAAATTCCCTGTACGGAAAATGTCTTCTTCCGTGGCATTTCGCTAAAATAAAGACAAACACAGCTGCTCGCAATAAGTACATGGAGGGACACTGGGACCGAAGCTAATGAAGTTATTGGAAATAATTGCTTATTTGCGAATAGATAAGACGGTGATGAAATGATTCAATTTCGAGATTGTGTTAGTTACAGCAAAATATCATTTAGCTGGATTATTCTAGTCACTACAGCATGATACCACACGATAACGCTTGGTTCTACTTCTTGTCGCACAAACGAGAACTGAGGCGCACTGGAACCCGCCCAAGGAGTTCCCAAGAGGTAATACATATTCTGCAAGATGGAGTGATGCCACACGATAACGCTAACGACTACTGGGACAACAGGATCTGTGACCAGTGGTAGACCTATATACGTAGACTTTTTTACGTTTTCAACCCCTTCGAACTTTGAAAAATTTCCTAAAAAATGAAAGACTTTCAATCACTTCTACCTGTATAAGGTAAACGTACAGCAGCAGGGTGCTAGCACCAGTAATGGCCAAGCACCAATTGGGTCATACTTAGTTGAAAAAACAAAAGTCGTCCCTCCTGTGGTCAATAATTAACGGTTTATGTGCATGTTAGCTATGTTTTTATTACAGGGATTTATAGAAATGGAGACACTGTTTATGCGAGTTACTGGTCCAATCCAAAATTAAGCTTTGTAACCCTTAACTTTTGGTATGTCCACAGAACCTAAATCCGCGTATGACCCAATTATGCACATTAACTTTTATTTTAAGAGAGTTTTTTTTAACCTATCTGGGGCTTCATAGGCCGGGCCCAACAAAGCGATAGGAGTGCGTGGTCAGAGAGTATCCTGGGGAAAATCCAGGGGAAACCTCCAACACGACCACGCGGGCGGTTTAAACACTGAAATACACTAAGCGTTTGCGTTCCAGTGAGATTGGTTGAGCGGCTTCAACCAAAACTGAGGTGGGAGTGGAATCGAGCTACTAGAAGTTTTGAGTATCGGTCCTTCATAGTTCATTCCTTTCAGTTCCAGTCTTTGGTTAGCAGCCATTTATTTTATATACAACAATAAATGTAAAACTGTAGGTATGATCTTTAAATTAACAATGAGTTTCCATTACTGGTGCTTGTCAGCTTAAAGTGTTCAGCACTGGTGCTATCACACTGTCCAGTTTAATTTTTTGCTCCTACTGAATTTACACACCTGTATACTTGAGATTTTTTTTACTTGCCAATATTTTATAAAACTGTTATTTAATTTTTTTATCTTCTAGCGTGCAAAATTAAGTCGCTTTTTGTACGCATTACCTATGCCCAATACGGCGAACTGATATTATCCTTATTTTTTATTACATATTTATAACCTGCTACGCTGCACAAGCGTTATGAGCCATTTTTAAGGCAATTTGTACTATGGTCGTATACGAATTTAATGTCTCACAATTGATACCATAATTTAAACACTAATAAATAGCAAATTACTTTCGTTGTTCGCAATACAATTTTATTGAATAGTGTAAGTTATAATGCGATTAAACAGCTGACAAAGATGAGTCAGTACCCAGAGCCTAGGGGGCCGATTTTAGAGTGTCGAACGCTCGACTTTTCACTCGAGATCTGTCAAAAACTGTGATGATTTGACAGATGTCGAGTGGAAAGTAGAGCGTTCGAGACTCAAAAATCGGCCTCCAGGTTCTTCAATTCTTAGTCAAAATGCATGGACTGCATATAAATAAAAATACAATATTATTCCTACTTACCAAACCATGACAGTCGTCATTACATTTCAAGATGATATTTTTATGGTATTGTTTGTAATTAATGCTCTCTGTTTCGTTTTGTATTTAGCCCTACTAATTAATTAATTTTGAAGAACCCCTACACGCTTCCTTTACTTATATAATTTCTCGTCATGACAGCGAACTCGCTTAGTTACCATTATTACTTAGTTGTGAGGCTGTGGGTATAGAGACTGAAAATCCGGTCTCGGTGAGTCTCATTCCCTTTCAATACGCAGGTATACGGTATTGTACATATTTGATCTGAAATCTGTAACATGATTTTTTTTTTACTTAGCAAACACTATAGACAATCACAAAAAAGTGTGATGGTTGTCGCTGAGGGCGAGCCACACAAACCCTTCTGCCTGAAGGGTGGGAAGGTTTCCTAGCTAGCTCAGGGTTAGATTAGAAGGAAATTACACTGGGTTTAAATAATGAACACCGATTGACTCTTATAACAAAGATGGGTGTTTATGCCCTTTTATTAATATGTTTAAGTAATCACGGGCACTTTCGACTCCAAATTTTGCTATTTTTACACGACTGCCCACAAAAAGGAGTGTAATGTTTCACTGCCCAAATAATGGAGTGTAATGTTTTCAGGTTTCATGTATGTATGTATGTGAGATTCTTTGTTCCCCCAGAACTTCTCTAACCGATTTATATTCGCCTTAACCGATTTAGATGTGTGAGGTATAGTTGGAATCTTTACGTCATCCCAAATAGCATAGGATATGTGACGATGCAATGAAAATAATATGGCGGACTATGTACTCCATTATGTGTTCTGAAAAAAAACTAATTTTTCGTTCTTATCAAGTGGGGTATCAAAATCTAAAAGACCATTTCAAAAATATGTATAATGTATTTATTTAGCACATGATTTTCGAGCATAAGATACTTTTAAATTAAAATTAAAAATTGCGAAATAGAATAATAATTAAATATTGTAAACACTGGATAAAAGTTAACTAAAAGCTAAAAACAAGTTTCAGAATAAAGAATTTAAGAAAATCTATTTTTTTCCAGATGGGGGACCTACTACATAAAGCCCGCCAGAAATATATGACCGTAGGCCATGTTGCGAAATCTCATTGGAACTGATGTGAGCGATTGATTGATCTGGTTGAAATAATATAAAATAATGCGGGTAGTTTTAAACATGGCAGTTTCACTCTGCCTTCATTTTGTACTGATTATAAATACAGTCGGGCACTCTGCGAGCGGTCACTTTTGTTACGGGCTTCAACGAGTATTCAAGGTAACTCTGATATCGTAATTTGTGTGAAGTGTGCTTTTGTTTAGTTGACATATGAGGTAATTATCTTATAATGGTGTTTGAGTAATTATTCCCATCATTTAGTAACCTATATCCTTTACTAATTTATTATACCGGCTATAATTTTAATGATAGGCTGTCACTGTTATCGGTGTTATTGTGGTAGTTGATTTGAACAATAGTAAAGTCATTATTAATAAGTAATATATGTAATAAAATTCTATAAAAAGCCCTCAGGAAACGAAACTATTCCGCTACAAAACATTTCAAAATTAACATCATAACTGACAGGTAAATAGGTCAAACTGCCATTATTACGACGATACTGACATTACTGACCTGTTGCCATATAAATGAGAATAATAGCGCGCTCTTGACATGAATGAATAAAAACATCATATGTTTCTGGTCGGGCTTCAGATCAGAAATCATTTATTTGCATAGACTACAATACAATACCAAAATATTTAGGTACCCTGACTACAAACAAAATAGATTCCCTTAAGTTCTTTATCCAGTGCAGTCGTGTTTTTAATATTTAATTATTATTTTTCACATAATAATATATAGAGATTTTTCATAAAATTTATAAAATCCATACAAAACAGGTTTGTGTTAAATTAATGGTTAAAAAAATAAGAGACTTATAATAACTATTTTAAATTAGAACACTTACAATATCTTACAGTGACACTATTAAAAGGGGTGCGGCATAAATATGAAAAAAGTAGCTAGAAACTTTCGGAACCGCCCTCGTATGTATGTGTATGTTTGTTTTTGCGCGTGTTTCGATTCGACTGCGGGGTAATCACGTAACTTATTTACTACCGTTAGTCAGATTTCAATGTCAAATTTTAATTGTCAGCTCAATACATTTATACTTCAAAATTGACATTAAAATCTATTTAACGGTAGTACATAAAGCTACGTGATTCGCCTGCGGGCCTCGCGTCACTGCACGCTCTGCTTATGCCATTAACACAGCCTTATGTTACAGTAACGTACGCAACCAATATTCAATGGATACGAAATAAGGTAGAATTTCGCAACTTTTGATCATGTTCTTTATAAAGAGGTAATCATATGGAAATCCAACCATTGGAATAAATTCGAGTCTCCGAAATTTACCTCTATTGACGTACCTTACACTACTATTTATAATTATGTAGTTAACGAGCTCCAAAAGGGTAAGTTGTTTTGAGTTTGCATAAAATGGACTTGTCATTTAGTGATAGTTAAAGATGATTCACAGTAGAGCGTTCCGTGTGCTGGCCGGTCCGTTTTCGTAATCATTCGTTGCAGAAATTGGGCTGAATGCCGCAGTTCCAAAACTTTCAAGTGACTGGAATGAAATCGTTGAGACACTAAACCATCTCAATGCCCTAGCTATTCCCAAATATGTACTACTCAGTACGCCAAGAAGAGTAGAAATTCATATTTATTGCGATGCATCAGAGTTGGCGTATGGAGCATGTGCATACGCTAAGTCTATAGATTCTAATGATACAGTCCACTCTCATTTACTATGTGCAAAGGCCAGTAGCACCACTGAAGTCCACTACGTTGCCGCGACTTGAATTATGCGGTGCGTTGGTAGCGGCTCAACTTTGTCAGAAGATCAAACAATCGCTAAACAATTGACTAATTGGTATTTTGGTGCGTTTTTATTGTTCTTTGTTGGCTACGAACCGAGGAGAGATAACTTGAAGACATTTGTGCGAAATCGGGTATCAAAGATACAAGAAGCTACAGCTCCGTTTACATGGAGGTATTTTGCAAGTGAAGCAAACCCGACCGACGTCTTCTCTCGAAGTATAAAAACTGATGCCATTCAAAAACACGAATTGTGGTGGCACGGACCCTCGTTTCTAATGTCAGAAAAACGGATGTGGTCTACGCATCAGTGCATCAACTCTGTTGAACTACACTGACAACGAGTTTTCTCAAATATTGTCACACAGCCTCAAGACGGCGTAACCGATACTATATTCAATTGACTAAAATGAAGCGCTTTATTGATTATGCTAAGTTTCACCCTCCAGGACAACGCGCCAAGGGACCATTGTCTTGTGATGAATTAGAAGGCTTTAACTATTATACTCAAGAGTGTTCAAACTAAAACACTTTGTAAGTGAAATTGTGACAATCACGTCAAACAAGGAGTTTCCACGAAATAGTTTCTTCGCCAAGTTGCAAACTTTCTTATGTCCTATTGGGGCTCGTTCGTATACGAGGTAGATTATCACAATGTAACGCAACCTTTGATGTTAAGCATCCTATAATATTACCAAAACGTGACATCCTTACTACAAAGGTGGTACTGGCGAAGGTGCTACAGCCGAAGATGTTAGCTGTCGACACAACTGTCATCAGTTTGGACAATCGTCCATCTTCAATTTTCAACAAGTGTGGTCTGCTTCTAGAAGCTATTAATGGGGCATTCGAAGCGGCAATTGAATGTTATGTCATTCCTAACTTAACAGAGCCTACTCGCCGCGAAATGCAGGAATGATATGGAATGGACTGGCTTTCTTTCAGCCGTAGACCAACCCCACCCCAGAACCTCTTCTACCAGCTGGTAGCTCATATACTAGGAAACAATCGATGGTCCAGGATATAATTCATATTAGTATTGATTTGGGTGTATATTTGTACAGGCCGAAGATGGGTATTCTGTCAAATGATAAATTGACGATTAGAAATTGCGTTTTGCCGTTGCGTTTTGTAGCGTTCCTTTACGTAACTCCTGCACCACGCGACGAGTAGGCACTGCTTGCACGTCGTCTCCGTTGTTGCCGTCGCGGCAATGATTGATGCCGTGATGCACTTAAACTTTGTGTGAAGATACGTGTAAGGAATTATTTACGTAGATATATGATTTGTGTTTGAAATATTACTTAACTTTGTTATAAGTTATCCATAGGTCGCTTGTATTATCACTGAAAGACAGACAGGTTGTGTTCAGGTCTATTATGCCGGTCGCTATCAATCCCCATTACATTAACTGTGTCGCGCTCTCACTTACTCGCGCACCAATTAATCAGTACGAGAGCGAAACACATTGAGAATAGAAATATGAAAGAGGTTATCGAAATTGATCTTCTGAATGCAATGAATACCTAATGGTATGCAAATGGATGGATTAAAATAGTGAGATATGCTGCTGGAAAATATAGTGCCTACATTTGTCTTTGTTCATAACTAAATTACAAATTTCAAATAAAAGGGATAAATTTAAAAAATTGGGCTCCGAGCAGAAGGAGAATGTCGAATGTTTGAATCCTACTCGGAGCCAATTTTTTTAATTTTTTCCCATTAATTTTAATTTCTAATTTGCGTTATTACTGCTGCTTAATATCTACAACATTAACATAATTAAATTCTAATGCCGTTATAGGTCAGAGACGTGAGTACTTTCCTCGTGTTAAGTACTATACTAATATGTCTTTAATTACTCAATAAGCTGTCGATTAAAAGCCATATAATATGTCGTGTTGTGTTTTCATTGCGATTTTTTTTCTTATCCTGAGCTTTTTTTTAAAGTTTAGTGTATTACAAACCATTATTAATAATCTTCCGCTCTTGACTATGAATCGTGTAATAATTAGTGAACCAAAAGAGAATATATTCGTAAACAATATGATGCAAATTTTACTAAATAAAGCCTATTACTCCCTAAATGAATACCTATGCGCGCACACAAACACACACGCACGCACGCATACACGCACATACTAAAAATAATTCCTGGATTATGGATTTAGTTATAAGTACTACATTTCGATGCCCTTGCAAGGTACATGATTGATACATAAGCTTAGAGTAGCACCATGTAATCTTACATGTCTGCGATAAATGAATTGAATTGAATTGTTTTGAGCACTTTTTGTCATTTATCATCTAATTTTCAACACTACTATTATTGAAATAAACCGCAACTGTGACACTGACAAGTCTGGCAACCTATCATTAAAATTATTGCTAGTGTAAGAAATTATTTCCAATTAAATGGCCCGTCTGGTCGGGCTTTATATTGCCATTCAAATTCGATAACATTTATGTTTATGAGAAAGAGACAAAACACATTTTAGTTGTAAGAGGTTTATTAAGTTTTATGGATAAGGGGGTAAATATTGACTATGAGTAATTTTGATGTTAGTGCTAATATGTGATTCGATTTAGAAAGACAGACACGTAAAGGTATTCCTATAACATGCCGAGGACATGTTACATTATGCGAAAATACATAGCTCTGGCCACTAGGTAGTGCCTACGCAAACGTGTATCCATTTTACCCGTCGTTAACATTTAAAAGCGTTAATAAAGTTTCAAGGCCCGTGAAGGATGAATCGGGACCCTTGTCATATCTGTCTGAAACAGCTTTTTATGATCGATTGTATTATTTTAAAAGCCCTGAAAAAATCTCAATTAATATTTATATCTGAGACACCAAGCTTTGATTTGCGTCTTTCATTGTTTTATTTCTACGAAAGCTTTTTCTAGTATAGAGAACTTACTTTTTATTTGCATTGGGGTAACTACGCCAATGGGTTAATTTTAAAAATGGCAAATATCTACTAAATTAGCAGCACCTACAACTGTAGCAGCATCTAACGACACGCATTGGTAAGCGTTGCAGGTATTCTATTTTAGTAGACATTTTTTTGTTTTTTCAAAATGATTATTTGCTTTTTTCAAAATTACTCCATTGTCGTAGTTATCCCAATGCAAATAAAAAGTGATGAAAAGTCGTTATTAAGAATTGCATTTCTGCAAAATGGACTAGGTACTTGATGAATTTTTATGGTGCCGTTTGAACCAGTTTTTAGAGAGGATAAAACTCAAAAGTTTAGACATGATATCTGTAATTAGAGCATAACAGAGGCAAAAGTAAGACAAATTTAGGTCGTCGCAAACGTCGACGTCACAAACGCCTCCTTAGATGATGCCACATTGATGACGCGGTCACTGATGTTACAAAAGATATCGAACTAATCATGGGAAAATAAGCGTTTAAGTATGTGGTTGTCACACAACTTATTTTTTATTGTAACGTAAGAGTTCTTTTTTTTTTAACCTGACTGTGGCTTTATAGGCAGGTCCCAATTAAGCGATAGGAGTGCGCGGTTGGAGAGTAGCCTGGGGAAAACCTCCGGCACGACCACGCCTGTGGTTTGGAACATTGGAATACTCTAATAGTTTGCGCTCCAGTGAGATTGGTTGAGCGGTTTCAACCGAATCTGAGGTGTGAGTGGAATCGAGCTACTGGGAGTTTTGTCGCTGGTTCACTAAACTTAGCCTAGCTGAGAAGAGTCCAGCAAGAAACTCAGCTAGGCCCGACCTGGGTCGGACTGACTCTACCCGGTGTGCGGCGGTACCAGGACGAATAGGGACTATATGTGTCAGTGTTAACGCGATCGCGCGGTGGACGTCCCCGCCAGTAAGGGTTCTATTGATCTCTTTTTACTAGGTAATCTTGGATGATTAAAAAAACGTATAATTTATTAGATAAAATATATGAATATTGCGATAATTAGATCATGTGATCAACCAAATAAACAAATACAGTAAAAACACGTTTACATGACAAAATATTAGAGCTATTTCCATGGTCTAATGTCTTATGGAATTCTGCAGATATGGGGTAGATCTGCTAATGTAGACAGCATATTCGTTTTGCAGAAAAGGGCAGTGCGAGCAATTTATAACTCAAAGCTTACATCTTTGAGGGATATATTTTGAAAGTCTGATATGACCCTGCCATCAATATACATTTTATGGTCATTTATTGAACATTTTCACAATAAATTTACCATACATAACACATTTACCAGACTTTACATTTAAAAAGGTTATTAAAGAAAAACTGATTCAGAAATCCTATTGTACAGTCTCAGATTATTTAACTGAAAAGGATGGTGGGAAAATTGTATGATTAATCGTTTTTAATAAATTGTAAGCATTAGTGATAAGAAACATTGTATCTACTGACGGGCATAAGTGTATCTCCGCATACCTATATGGGAAAAATAAACAATACACTATATGGAAAATGCGGCATTTTCCATTAAATGATTATTTTAGCTGATAAACGAAGTCCCTCTGAAACAGATATAGATACCTAAATGTAGCTACTATATCAAAAGTTACAAAGCTATTAAGTTTTACAACCTTCTCCTATGTAGGTTTATGCTCTGAACGATATCCTTATACGATTAGGCCTATAACAATAAAAGGTGAAATAAAATAATCGCCGATTCCGATCTACCAACAGATTATTGGAATAATAAAGATTTTCTTATAAGAATATTATGTTTCAACACACACAAACACACACACATAAGCTGAGACAGCTACCCTTTAAATTGTTTTGTATACTTTGTTTTTATTGTGCCTGTGTTAGTTACCCGTAAATTGCCATACTGTATATACAATCATTGAATAAACGTCTTATTTTATGTAAATATTTAATTCAAAGGTAAAATATACAAAACGAGGCTATTAGAAATAACAAGTTTGCAAGTTTGCAGTTTGCAGATGGCAAGCCTAGCAAAATACGGTTTTGTAACTATTAGGATAGTCATAAAACCGTATTTTGCTAGGCTTGCCATCTTTTTATCAGGACTATAAGGGATTTATAAGTGGTTACAAGTCCGGAAAAGGGCCCACTTAATAAGTCTATTTGCATTTATAAGATATTTATAAACACCCATTGAAATGTCCATTACTCCTATAATAGAATTAGCATTGTTCATTATTTTTAACCCCCCATTTTTAATTATTTTTCGAAAATATAGAGTATTTTAAGAAACTAATTTGAATATTTTATTTTTGGGCTTAGTTTATTTTTAAAAAAATATTAAAAATATAAGATACTACCTCGCGTAAGTTACGTTCTCGTGGCTGAATCGATAAAGCATAAGCACAATAGAGACCCAAAAAAGTTGTCAATGTCAATCATCGATGGTTAGTAATTGTCATCTGTCAATGTAATCGCCCATTTCATAAATTCCATTCCCACCGTTTGCCTTAACCTAACTCGTCTGCCTCTGCCCGTTTTCGCTAAAGGCGATATATCCGTCTGTTTTTTCTATTCTTTCGTGTGTTCCTAAAACAACATCATCCTCCAAGTGTTATCCCAGTAACAGCCCGGGGTTCGCTACCTAGTCCTAAGATTTGGCGTAGGTTCCTATCATCCGTCTGCTTTAAAGGAATATTTTCAAAATTACTGTGTTCTTAAAATTTCATTTCGAGTTTTCTTATAATTGTCAAATTTCACTGCATTGCATTTGAGAAAAGCGCTCGGCGCGAACAGGGATTGTCGGCGTCTGCAGTAATGTACTTTTATTAGCAAAAAACTCCATATAAATATTTTTTCTGTCATCTATCATTTTCATTTTTCCTCAGCAATACAACATACAACCCGACAAGTATAAAGGTCACCGAAGTTGAAACTTTCCTCATCTAGCGGCGCGGATCCCATCAAACTAGAGTTATTGATCAGCTAACTTTAATGAGGCCGTGATAGTCTTCAAGTCTTGTTGATTATGTACATGGTCTAAGAAAACAACAATCCCTCAAAGGTTAGCTGGAAGAGATCCCTCATAGAGATAAGTTCGCCTTTGTACTCTAATCTTATGTGACATGTATATTGTTTTAACCTGTTATTGTGTACAATAAAGTGCTTACATACATACATACATACATACAAGGTCTGACAATCCGGATCGTGACACGACCATGCGTCACTGTCGACGACACACACACACTTATGTCCGCATACGATTGATAGGCTGATGCTGGCTATTAACATACGGTCATGTCAACCACACTACTAATCGAGGTACCAGATTGCCACACCACTATAGTACATAGTACCTAAGTCACGCGACTTTCAATCTGAAAACTATGGTACAAGTTGTAGTCCAAAATGATTTTCCTTCGTACTTTATCGGAAAAGTTCGTATTTATCGTGCTCTCTCAATTAGCTTCAGTACAGCCGTAGGGGTAAGTCGCATCAGCAGACCAATATATATATAGAGTGGCTAACACGCAATTCAAATATTCGCTATAGTTTTGATTTATATTTACAGTTTACTTATAAAAAGGTTGTATTACCATACCGAAACCTCAAAAACGGTTAAAAAATCCAGTCCAAGGAATTTATATTTAATATATTCCTGTACTTCATATCAGAAAATAGCGAATTCAAAAATAGCAATGACTTAGTATTTTGACAAAGTTCAACAACGAATTTCGGAGGCAACGGGCATATTTAAAGCTACAATAAGAAAAATTTTGAACCAGGAAGAAGAATATAGAGTAGTAGAAGAAGAAGTAGGCAGGTTTTTTTCGTGTAAATATTTATTTATTTTGTTGTTCTTTATGTTTTAAAGTGAAGATAATGTTTCGTTTACTAATGACAATAAAACTGAGTATTTTCAAAGTTATTGAAGGTTGTTGTAACATCAATATAGAGATGTTACAACCACCTTACCTTACAATAACATTTTTCACTTTAACATTTGACACTAAACAATAAAGTTCCTTTAATGGATATGAAAACGTCACTCATTTAATATAATCATTGATTGACAGTTCAGGTGCCATCGTATTCCGATTGAGATCCGAGTTTTCCCGAAGGAAAATCATTTTGCAATACATGTTGTGACTACTACCACAGTTTTTTTTTAAACTTGAGGAATTCGTACTAGGTTTCCCTCTGGGTTGGAAGGTCAGACGGTACGCTTTCGAAAAACTAGTTTCTACGCCAAATCTTGGGTGTACAAGCAGTACCTCTAGTATAAGTTGTTTCGAAACAGAACACTAAAACGAACGCGTTTGCATTTAATCCCAATTTGTATGGCAAAAAATAGTTACCACCTAAGGCCACCAGAGGCGCGGCTCGCGTTGCCATACAAATTGAGACTAAACTCAAACGCGTTCGTTTATGTTTTGTTTCGTAAAAACTTATACTAGAGCTGACGCCCGGGCCCCTTAAGGCACATCCAGGAAAACACTAGACTTGCCTGTTTAAGTTAAAAAGTTATAAAAACGCTTATCTATTCTGTGTGTTGGCACGTAGCTCGACATTTTTTTCATTAGCTAGTATTAACTAGCCGCGATTAGAATATGAAATGACAGCTATTCCGAGTGTAAACTAATTCCGGTCTTGCAATATCTAACACAGGACTTTTACAGCCTAATTAACTAAGTGAAACGAAGGTCTCCGTTTCAGCTTCGACAAAAATGCCGTTGCATGTGCCGGTTGGCGGATTTCCAAATGTCCACCCGGCTGTTCTCCTCTACAGGCCGCATTTCTGAACCGTTTTTCGTGAAATTTATATTTTTTTGTATTTTTCAGAAAGAATTATTGTTTCAAAAATTGTAGCCTTAAAGATAAAGAAAATGTGACATTGCGGTAATAGGTCGCTATCTCATCGCCTCAACACGATTCCCAAAGACTCAAGATGTTCACAGGAAGAAACGGGGATTATACAAATAAAATAATGTATTTATTTAGGTTTACCATTGTTTTGCAGACAAACATTTCAAAGAATTTATGTTTCACAGAATTTTCATTCCATTAAAAAACATTTTTTACAAAGGGTCGCAGTTCTAACCTTACTTAATCTACTTTTCTGGACCTGGGTGGGGCTCAACAGAATCACCTTTTAATGTGGTGCCTAAAAATAAACGATTTCTGGGAAAAAATACGTTTTTATGAAATGAAAAGCCTGTGAAAAGATTCTATCTATTTACAACTACGAAACATTATACATATAAATAAATAAATAAATAAATATTAGAGGACAATCTTACACAAATCGAACTAGCCCCACAGTAAGCTCTAGAAGGCTTGTGTTACGGGTACTTGACGACGATATATTTAATAGATATAAATACTTAAATACATAGAAAACATCCAAGACTCAGAAACAAATATTCATGCTCATCACACAAATATTTGCCCTGACCGGGATTCGAACCCAGGACCGTCAGCTTCACAGGCAGGTGCACTACCCACTAGGCTAAACCGGGCGTCAAATGTTAGTCGATGAAATAAGGGGATCCCTGTATATTATAACATAGGAATCATCGTCTCACCATTGTGATATATTACGAGAATGACCCATTAAGGCGGTCGTTTACCGTTATCGTAATGTATCCAAACATTACCTCGTACATGGGTTACACTGTGTGTATATGCTGAAGTATGTGACGTCATCCGTAGCAGTGGTTCAGTTTTAGACAGTCTATTCGAGGCTTAAGCCTCCGGCTTGCCAATCGCACCAGTGCCATTCGAACCAGTTTTAGAAAGGCTCAAATGTCTAATGGAACCAATTAGAACTAGAAAAACAAAAATGAGGATCAAAATCAGCTCAGCAGAAACGACTCCTACGAAATGACATAGCATGACGTCACACCTATATCGGAACCGACAGTTGTACTTACAGGAACATTGTTGCTTTGGTCGTAAAATACTGCGTGTAGGTACCATTCTATTGGTAGTTTTTAATTTATATTTAGACTAGCGACCCGCCCCGGCTTCGCACGGGTGCAATGCTGATGCATGTATTATACATATAAACCTTCCCCTTGAGTCACTCTATCTATTAAAAAAAAACCGCATCAAAATCCGTTGCGTAGTTTTAAAGATTTAAGCATACATAGGGATATAGGGACATAGGGACAGAGAAAGCGACTTCGTTTTATACTATGTAGTGATCGTGATGAAGATGATAACGTCATAAAAGTTCAACGCAGACTTAGCCCTCTCTTACCCCTTTATTCATAAAACTTGACAACCCTCGGTAACTAAAATGTGTTCTGTCCCCTCCCTTAAACGCTTTCAATATGATAGATAAAGACAAATGAATTTTAACGGCACTTTAGCTAAAATTAGTTTGATGAACGTCTACGTCAATGAAAAGGGCTTCGCTATTCCTTATTTGCTACTGGCAGCTGTCATGCCGTGTTAATGGACTGTTATTGTATTTAATTTACAAAACCCACAACCGGGATATATTTATTATATTAAGGAAACCACCTCATTCTGAGAATGAGTCTATTTTCAATGGCTATAGTTTGGTACACAATATCAATTTGTGATAATTTAGCAGTTTATTCCTATTTCCATAGAAGGACGGTACTGTCCCATCAACGGAGGTGGTTGTTAGTATTCACTTCACATCGCCTACCGACAATGTGGTAGATATTATCACAATGAACATAAGTTCGACAACGCACCTGTGACTCCTCTGTAGTCGCTACCGTTTATAGGCTGCGATGTCTACTTACCAATTAGACAAGTGGTTTCTTGCCTACCGTTAGTAAGCGACTACCGTCATTGTTTAAATAAAAGAAACAGTAAAAACTGGATACAATCATTTTCTTACAGAAAAATCATAAAATTCCACAAAAGGAAGTCGTAAATAGAACGCCAGTAATGTGATAAGGCGCCCTTTCATCGGCACTCAACTGGAAGTCGATTTAGATAGACATTTTATAATGTTATATGATATCAATGTGTTTGCGCCTGCTATATTCAATTATTCAAGTATGCGCTA
The DNA here is from genome assembly GCA_963556455.1 of Epiblema foenella. Taxonomy (NCBI): domain Eukaryota; kingdom Metazoa; phylum Arthropoda; class Insecta; order Lepidoptera; family Tortricidae; genus Epiblema; species Epiblema foenella. The sequence goes on from OY747100.1 coordinate 21,156,539, forward strand.
TATTCAGGCATTTTGTCATCGAGCTGGAATTAAGAGCAGCCCAACTGGGGAAGTACCTCCGCCGTGCAGAAGACCACAGCCATAATAACATTATTTCCTAAACAGGTTGTGTTGCAGTTTTGTGTTCCTGGAGGTGAGCAAGGTTTGCCAGATCTCCCGAGGATGCACTGTTTTAACTAAATTTGTCCCTTCTGCCGTCAACACAGTGAATCCTCAAATTGTATAAAGAGTCGACAACACGCACGTGACTCCTTTGGAGTTGCGGGCATGTATAGGCTGCGGTGTCCGCTTACCATCAGGTGGACCATGCGCTTTTTTGCCACCGTCGTAGTATAAAAAAGGGCGCCTGCTATTTGAAGGCTAGCTGCAAGATGAACTTGTTGCCACATTGGATAAACTCGTGTCTACACCTCGGTGGTGTCAAATTACACAAATGAGAAAACACAAATCGGACTTAAAGAACCTGTGACAAAACATGTTCGTAGTAAACTGAGAATGGGGACAAAAACGAGCCGGGGCAAAATGCGTTCGGGGCACTCATCTAATAAATCGTTAGATGGGTGCCCCGTTTGTTAGGCAGAAAACTTTCTGTACCTACGGTAGCACTATTAATTATTCTGTGATATTACGAGCGTCAGCCTTTACTTTGACTAATCCACTTTTATATCTCGGTGCCAATATATATTTTATAAACGAGCAGTACGAAAGAAACTACTTGCAAGCATTTTCGGTGTTAACGTGTTAGAACGGATACGTACTGCACATACATATCACGTTAAAAAGCGAATTGTCGTAGCAGATTTACCTCTTCAGAGTTAGGCAGCGGCAGGGTTAACAAGATAAACTGTGCCCGTGCCTTTGCCTGCCTTAACTAGATTACACTTACCACGCCACAGCGCTATCATTAAAAAATATTTCATTTCGGCCATTTACTCGGTGATTATTAGATAGAGTTATTTATTCTCTTTAGAAAATAACATTGTTATTTTAGGTAGGTACATCAAAATAAAATGGACTCATTAAAGGATCGTTTATAGGTTATAGTAATTCAACCTCAAACCAATAATAGTAAATTATGAAATATCACATGTTGATGAAGTAATAGAATAAAAAATGTCTATCTATTATCAAGCGATATATTCTCCGGTATCACAATACGTTTATTAATATTGTGTTATGACTGTAATTATTATCTACACGAATGATGAAGAATATGAAAGCAAAATCCAATGAAATTTGTAAACAATGACTGAACAAGTAATTTAATATAAGGTTGAGTAAACTACGAATTGACGTATCATTATTGTGATAATAATGGTACAAGCGAATGGTAAAATGAGATTATTCTACAAATGGTGTACATTTCCCAAGATAGGAGCGGTTCGATCTATAAGATCTAGGCCTGCGGGGTAATCACGTAACTTTTTTACTACCGTTAGGTAGATTTTAATGTCAAATTTTAGTTGTCACCTCATACATTTTTACTTCAAAATTGACAGTAAAATCTATCTACCGTTAGTACATAAAGTTACGTGATTCGCCTGCTGGGGACTTAATTGTAAGATGAAAACAAAAAGCCATCAATGAACACTCGTACCAAATTTCACCAAAGTTTTTTCAAAACATTTCGGGGCTTTACTTTATCGACTGCGTTCTAAATTTACCAACGCCATTTATGGCGTTATTCATTTATAGTGGACCCTCTATTAATTTGAACGCCGTGTAACAGATAGTGCAGATTTCAGGGATATTTTAATTCCATGCATAATGTATAAGGCTAAAGCGAAAGAAACACAAATTTCGGATCGGGATCAAACTCTACAGTAAACAGTTATAGTATTATAATTCTCGATCAAAAGGTACTGAACATGGACGATTTCTTATTGTGTCACGGCACATTATATATACCCTTGTCTAGTAGTCGTTAACGGGATTCCTCGATTCTGTCAGCCCCGCCCCCCGTGACAGAGACACACTTATATCTTTCGCGCATGACAAAGCGGGATACAACACTCTTCGGGAATGGCTTTTTTAGACAAATGTCTATAAATATCTGACTGTGTGAAGTTCTATTAAATTTCCTCTTGACAGAGTTTAGATAAGGTAAAATACCATCATATTAACTTAATTGTATCGTTTACTAATGCGTTGTTTTAGTAGGTTGATTAAAAAAAGGAAAATAAAGACTCAACTTTGTTTTTTTTCTGTCGAGTAAATTTTAAGCAATCACGTTTCGGCTATTATCAGACACCGATAATTATAGTCAAGAATCATGTATCGGAAAAATCAATCCTTAATATTTTCCTCGTCTGGGCAGAACAGCGTTTCAGTGTTTTATTTTTGTTTACACAGCCTTAAGGGTCCTTATCAGTTAAAAAACGCTCATCTATTTATGCCATCGGAAGATAGGCAACGGAACTCAGTAATAAAACAGTGTAGCTTAGCCGTGTTTGAGCTTATTTGAGATGGACTCTTGTAATGGCTCACTAAAACGTGACAGAAATAAATAAAAAATCATAATAAATAATAACTGACTCTAAAAACAAGGTTTTTCGGTGTTTTCTGCGCTCAGAGTGGCTTAACGAAATATTAAATTGAAGTCTGTTTATTTTTTCAAGTGAAAGAGATTATAGTTAACGTAATACTATACGTATCATCAGCAATCAATGCAGCATTATTGTTACCTAAGATGCCACGGATGCATTAATTTAGCTAGGGTTTAGTTTTAGTTTTTTATTAATTTGTTATTTAAAGTATGTTTGTAATTTTAGTTTTTGTTGTTTATCGCAATACACCTTATATTAACGACTTGCGTGTATACTTACCTGCCTATATCGTCAGGGACATAACACAGGCACAGGCTTTGCTGTATTAAAACTGTGTAGACTACGCTCAAGAGCAAAAATAATGGGTACACTTTGTATTGAATTTCCATAGAAAGTGTACCCGTTATTTTTGCTTTGAGTGTAAATCGATTTGTATTAAGGCGACGTCAACAAGAAATACTTAGCGTTTTCCCGGTTTTGCCTTAATCCCTTAATAATTTGGAGTAGAAACTAGTTTTATGAAAGCGACTGCCATTTCACCTTCCAACCTAAAAAACGAGACCTTGATTTTGAGTAGACCGGTTTCCGCACGACGTTTTCCTTCACCAATATGCCACTGTTAATAATGAAATGGTAATACACGTATGAGTTTTTTGTAAAAACCCCAGTGGTGGAAAAACGAGCCGGGGTTCGAACCCGGGACGTCCAGGTTGAAAGTTGCTCTCACATTTTAAGCCTTATTACAATGAAATAAGTTGCCAACGTGTACAGTACGATTACATTGAGTTTGACAGACATATGCGTTTGCAGAAATAGAGTTTCTTAACAAACATACGATTTTTAGGGTTCCCTATCTCAAAAGGTAAAAAAACGGAACCCTTATAAGATCACTTTGTTGTCCGTCTATCTGTCTGTCTGTATATATGTCCAGTACGTGTTTTTGATCTTGGGAAAAGTAAAAAAGAGATACGGCCGGTTTTGTTACAAAAAACGTACATTTGGGCACTCTCAAGGGAATCAAAATTTATAGGGTACTTTCCGTTGATAGAGCTGTGAAATTTGGCAAGTAATATCATCTTATACTACAAGTATAAATTCTGAAAACAATACATTTGTAACTAAATCATACAAAAGTATAGTCTTTATTTAAAGTAAGTACTTTAATGAATACCTTCATTTTGTACGGAACCCTCGTTGGGCGAGTCCGACTCGCACTTGTCCGGTTTTTTTACACTGTATATGTAATAGGAACTGTATTATATTAGTGTTAAAGTGGAATATCCAACGCAAAATATGTTAGTGTTATACTTAAGTAGTTTACCTGTAAACAGACCTATGAGACATTGTAACATAGACACAGTGGCTCAAACCCAATTTCCAACTGTAGTTACAACTGTGAAGTAATGTTAAACCGTAACGACCCTATAAACGTGTTCTCGTGTCGCCGCACAACGTAAACGAGGGTTTAAAGTGTAAACGGGTCCTTAAAGCGGCAGCACCTCTAGCACCCATTATGGAACAACTTTTACGGAGTCTGTCACGTACAGACGAGTGGTAAATCTTTTAAATACTTACGTATATTTTATAAGGGTAGTGTTGAAATAATATATATTTAATGTTTTTTTTAATACAAGCTTTTTTTAAAAAAGAGGAAACCAAAAAGTAAAAAAAAAACTGGTCAAATACAACTACAACCAAAACGTTACTCCCTTAGACATATTTCACTTGCCCACGGCTAAATATAAAAAAGCCATATTAGAATACTTAACGTAGATTACTTGTAGAGTGATAAATTTTGTGATAGACCCTAATCAGTACAACCAAATTGTAAACTTATAATCAATTGATAATCAATGTTATTAATTTTGAAATCTGTATAGTCAGAGATTGTTTTTATTTATAGTTTTTAATCGTTTAATAGTATAGTTGTCAGTTCTTCAGCAACCTTACATAAGTTATTCGTGGATAACGCTGTTGACTATACATCAATGGCGGAGCGCCCATACAACTCGATTCCCACCGGCTTGCCCAAGTTTCAGCCAGTCCAGTTCCTTTACTATGGCTCATGAAAAATAAGAAAGGCTAATAATTTCCGGCTTCCCTAAGAATATTTTTGACGCGCCGCCACTGCTATACATTAAACCACTTATATATGTAACACTAATTGTAACACCTATTGTATAGCTGTTTGTTGTTCCTTATATAAATAAAATAAAATAAAATAAAATAACTGTCCGACTCGCGCACCGAGGGTTTCGTACACAGATGTGTACGGGTCCCGACTCAATTAATTCAGGAAAATCTCGACAACATGGTGTAGAAATTGAATGCCATGGGTACAATTCACGACCAATAATTACTAACAGCGAATATGCGGCACCGTCACCCGACGTAATGATATATCCCACCCTCCCCCTCCCCTCGTTCCCTCTATACCCCTAACCTCGAATCATGTACTTATATGACTTGCAAATCTACATTTCACGAATAACCACGTATAAATTTTGAACCCTTTATTTCACCATCAAAGATACGTCGCACTCTTTTACTTTCGCCGCGCAATCAACGTGAAATAAAAGTACTGTAGGCACCATACATTAATTAGATTTTATTGTCTGCGATTGTGTGCGCGCCTGTACGTGGCATAACGCAGTCTTTAAGGACACATCCCGACGCGAATGTATAGTATATTACGGGTATGCAAAGAGCATCTATCAACTCAAGTTAGCTACGCCATTGGGGTTGCGGCCTAATTCATTGAAAATTAGGCGGTAATGCGGTGCGGTGTGCGAGCGAGACAGTGCTATGCCTGTAACATAGAGAAAAAGTCATCATACGGCTAGCATTTTCCTGGTTGTGTTCTAGAGGCCCCGTGGTCCGCTTTCGCATCTAATCCCAGGAAGTGCGTTTTTTTTTGCACGGGGGGAGACATTATGGATACCTCAGCAACAAGGGGGCGGCGCGGTGGTTATGCCTGACTTGCGCCGACTAAAAACCTTCCGATTGTCCTCCTCAACACATTCCGGAAGGCTCGCCAGTGCCGCCCTAGAGTCCACTTATGTGGGTCCCGCTACGTTTCTATTCTATGGACGATCGTAGCCCCCAACTATACTCAATTTTTTTTGTCAAATTAGAAAAATCGTGCAATTATTGTCCTGCGATTTAAAAGTAAACAATCTTAAAACGGGGAAATATGTGGCGTGATGTCTGTGAGACGTGAAAAGCTACTGAAATAAGTGAAAAAGTACAATGTATCCTCTGATGTCTCAGAAAAACGAAGAATTGTAGGCGAAAATGACCGTTGAAATTCTAATCTTAAAAAGACGGGGTATACGACCGTCTACGACCCCGGGGACTCCCTTTTAGTCGCCTTCTATTTATGAAAGGCAGAGGATAGCGTAGACATATTCTATGCCCGGGCTACAGGGGCGTCTGCCATCTGGTCTATCAACCCAGAGGGAAACTAGACCCTGCCCAAATTAGACCAATTTCCTTACGACGACTTCTTTCACTGATAAGTAGGACCTCGACAACCCGAACTTCAAAAATTACCCCTGTTCAGACTCGGATTCTAGTATGTTAGAATGAAATTATCGAATGTTCTGTTCTTTCTTGTTCTAAAATCTTAGCTTTTCCAACATCATACTTTTGAGAAAGCGTGGTTGCAGACACTCCATCTTCTAAGCTGCTATCTAATGTGGCACAATTCTCAGAATTGGTCAAAATTTTATCTTCGTTTTGGTGTAGGAACCGTATCATATTTCCAAAAAACACGCGGTATGCAGTAGCACAGAGTAACTTTGAATCCTTGAAAGAACTAATTACAAACCACCCGCAAATCTAAAGTCAGGTGTTACGGCGGGGGAGAAAAGGGTCACTCACTCGGCAGTTCGGATTACAGCGACTGTCGGATTAGCCGGTGTACGGATTATAAAGGCCCTTCTGGGCCTTTACCATGAGTTTGCATGACCGTACTCGCTAGCGACTGCGTACACGATTTAGTATGCCGATTCTTAGTTCTATTGCGTAACCGCCAGAGGCGCTCTACCCTGCCTGCCCACACACTTTTTTACGTAATCGCTAGCGAGTACGGTCATGTAATCTCGTGGTAAAGGCACTGTATTCAAAATCAAATGATATTCCGTAGCGACAGTAGGTACGTTGAGTCAAACTCTCCGCTCCCTTCTGTAACTCGGAACCTAAACAACATGACATTATAAGTATGATTTTATGAACACGCGAGTGTAATGGCGGTATACAGGTACACCTGTAGCCTCGCCTAGCGTTTGTTTTATGTAAGATTGAAAGTCATTTTTAAAGACTTAGAGGATTTTGAATAAATATCTACCGCTGTGCCCTATCTGTCTTACAATCAATTATTGTCATCTTGCTCGAATTTGGAGCAGCCCAGCTCGGGAGGTACCTCCGCCTTGCAGAAGACCACAGCCATAATAACATTATCTACTATACAAGTATGTAGTGTTGTGTTCCTGGAGGTGAGCAAGGTTGCCAGAGCTCCCGAGGATGCAATGTGTTGAGAGCGAGGGACCTAAATTTGTCCCTTCTGTTGTCAACACAGTGCATCCTCAAATTTTATAAAGGGTCGGCAACGCGTACGTGACTCCTTTGGAGTTTCGAGCGTCTATAGGCTGCGGTGGCCGCTTACCATCAGGTGGACCATAAGCTTGTTTGCCACCGGCGTTGTATATTAAAAAGAATATTATCAAAGATTCTAAGCCTCCGGGGATGCATAATATTATAAAGAACATGATTCACCTATAATGTGAAAAACTGTTGAATATACATGAGACAGAAAGTAGTCATTTAAATGCATTGAAAACGAACGGCCGAGTCCACAGCGCATATTGTTTTCAACCATTGCTGCGTGGTGGGGAAAACAATTTTCATATTTAAACGGAAGGGCAAATACGAAGGTGTTTAACTGACTTTCTGACTCCACTATTTTCACAAGTGGCTCTGTAAGCTGTAGATACGCCACGACTGCCCAAAAAAGTAGTGTAATTTTTCATTTTGGGAGCCGTGTAAAAAAAGGAGTGTAATGTTTTCAGGGTTCATGTATGTATGTGAAGTCCTGTGTGAGGTACCGTTGGAATCTTTACGTCATCCCGAGTAACATACGATACGTGTAGTTTTACACTCCTTTTTTACACGACTGACCAAAAAGGAGTGTATTTTTTTCATTTTGGGCAGTCGTGTAAAAGTATGTATGTATGAGAGATCCTTTGTTCCCCCAGAACTTTTCAACGCCTTAACCGATTCAGAAGTGTGAGATATCGTTGGCATCCTTATGTCATCCCGAGTACATAACATAGGATATGTGACGTTGCATTATTACACGACTGCCCAAAAAAGGAGTGTAATCTTTTAATTCTGAGTAGTCGTGTAAAAGTATGCATGTATGTGGGATTCTCTGTTCCCCAAGAACTTCCCAATGCCTTAACCGATTTAGATGTGTGAGGTATCGTTGGAATCCTTACGTCATCCCGAGTACGTAACATAGGATATGTGACGTTGCAATAAAAACAATATTGCGGACTATGTTGTACTCCATTTTTTGTGTACTGAAAAAAAAAATTTTTCAATCTTATCAAGTGGGTTATCAAAATTAATCGTTTGAAATAAAATAAAGAACTTACGGAAATCTATTTTGTTTGTAGTCGGGGAACCTACTACATACCATACCAAAATATTAGGTCCGCCGAAAGCGAAAAAATAGATTTCCGGAAGTTTTTTTGGAACTTGACGACGCCCACTTTAGCCTAGTTGGTATTGACCCTGCCTACGAAGCTAGATGTCCCGGGTTCGAATCCCGGTTGGGGCATTTATTTGTGTGATGAACACGAATATTTGTTCCTGAGTCTTGGATGTTTTCTATGTATATTTAAGTATCTATTTACATATTCTATATTAGTATGTATATCGTCGCTTAGTACCCATAGTACAAGCTGTGCTTATTTTGGGACTAAGTTGATTTGTGTAAGATTGTCCACAAATATTTATTTATATCTAAGCTGAAACGGAGACACTTCGCTCGTTGGGACAAAAAGAATCATAAGGCAAAAGTCTATATTTGGCACTCCATTCAAATTATTAATAAAGACATTTACCATTATTAGAATAGGGGTTTTGACACCAAATAAGAAAGTTCGAATTTTCTCGAAAAAGCATCAAATACTTTCAAATGGCGGAAAAAGTAACTCATAAGAATAAATAATTACATAATTATAAGTCTTCAAAGTTTTGAGAGGGGGGATACTCTGTCCCTTTTCCGCAAAACGCACCTTTGTATTGGGACGATCCTCATTTACTATTGCGCTCGTGGTAACGACATTACTGATCTGTCGCACTCTCTCTAACCAGCAACGTTAAAACGGTTGTAGCTTCGTTATTTTTTGAGATAACGGAATCGTTATTTTTTGATTTTATCCATTTGGCATATTTTTATGCCTTGTTTCTTTTGGAGTAGTCTTATGGAATAGTCAAAATTTGAGTCACCATCTCTATTGAAGAGGATCTTATTGGCTAATGCTGTGTACCTAACTGCAATGCCTCAATAAAATTTAAAAGTGCTTAATATATGACAATTAAATATTGACTGCAAAGTTCAATACAATTTCTTCGATTAACCAATCAAAGCAATAATGTATTTATTTGATGCAGTATTGTCTCCATCATGTTTGCTTTGGTATTAAACTTTGATTCGATTTCCCTTGGCGCTTTATAATCAAGCAGCGTTGCACACTAATTCTAGAACAATTCCTTTTGTTTTCCCGATTGTGGCCTATTCATCTAAATCGAAATGGGAATGGCACGTCACTACTCCCAAGGGTCTCTTCGACATATATGTACTTAATCGATATGCGGATCCTAGACCTTTGGGAATGTTAGTGATCCCCTCATTTGCGTTAGAGAGACCGCACACTAGTGTCTTTTGGGCATCGGCGTCCTTTTGCACAGCTCCAATGCAACGCCGGCGCGAAGCCAGCGGCGTTTATCGAGCGTCAGCGATTCGCTAGCGCCCACGCAGCGACGCGACGTCATAAATGTTCACTCAATTGCTCAAAGGTTAACTGGAAGTGATCCCTTACAGGGATAAGTTCGCCTTTGTACATGATTGATCTGTTTTTTTTTCTGTATAATTTATTTTACTTGTCTTGTGTACAATAAAGTATTTACATACATACATACATAATGTTTTCTGAACATCAACGTCTTACCAGCGTCCTTGTCAGCGCCCGCGCAGCGTCTCGGACTTTTTAGTGCACAACGCAATCCCCTCGCCCCGCGCCCCGCTACCCACTGCCGCGCCGCACCACCGTCGGTTTAATTGCTGTCACAATAGAGAAAACGATACAAAATAATAGCTTTCATGAGTTTTATAACTTCACAAAGGATCTTCCGAAACGCCGACGAGTTTTTTTACGTAATTTTTCGTTGTAGTAATAATGTTGCAGCAGTGTTTCTTCGTCTAAATTTACGAAAATTTCGAAATTTACGTGTATTTCCTATTGTGGCAACTTTTTTAACTGGGTGTGTTGCGGCGTCGGTGCGCGGCGCTGGCAGGACGCCGACGTTCAAAAGACTCTAGTGTGGGGTCTCTCTTACATTCCACTTGACTGTCATCCAATCAGTTACGTACGATGGCTTTGTGCTAAATGCTGTTATGCCAATGGTCATTCGCGACGTCTAGTGATATATTTTTTAATTTCACTAAAAAATCTATTTTCATTTCTTATGCTCGAAAAGTGTGTCATATTAAACTTGTCAAGCGGGGCTAAAGTAGTACATTTAACCTCTAGGGAAAATACTCATACTCATTTATTTGCAATGGATCATATACATTACTCGTCAGACACAATGATTGACAATGATAAAATGTCAAGGTATGATTGATTTACAATTTGTCAAACTGTCACAGTAAAATTACATTTAAATTTGGAATTCCAGTATAAAATACATATTTACAATAATAATCATAAATATGTATTCATATTATATTACATATATATTTAATATGAATACATATTTATGATTTACAGAACATTCCATTTAGACCAATCATAATACTTCACCTATTAAATCCACCAATCACAAAACACTAATTTAACTCTTTAAAAAATATTTGGTATTGGGTATTAACAAACCAGAATACAGCTTTACTAAAATCGACCAATCAGAAAACAAAATTAATTTCTTTAAAGAATCTAAAGATTAAGTTTGTAGTAGTCCCTATTTCAAAATAATTAAAAAAGTGATTAGTTCGTTCGAGCAACGCTTTGAAGCGCTCAATGGAAGGTGAATTAGCTTTTTTGCGCGTGAATGTTGCGCGCGAACCGCGTTGTCTATTTTGTGTGTCAAAGCATGGTAAGCAGTGTAGAAAAAAAACATGCTGCCAAATTACATATAAGTTCGCCGTGGAATTAATTGTTAATTTTGGATGGCTAACCTTTGTTTATTTATTTTCTCGCAATCGAAGTGAAAAGTAGAGTGTATAACTCTAGTCTAAAAGCCATATTACCCCTCGAACTATTTTCCCTCACTTTGTTCGGGAAAATAACTATCTCGTGGTAATATGGCTCATTTTAGACCCTTGTCATACAATCTACTATTAATTATCAAACTGGCCCCGTATTATGCTCGCAGTTACCACACGTTTAACGACAAGATAAAGCATCTGTCAATTTCTATCGAGTGGTATCAGAGAGTGAAAAGTCATCTATCACTAGACCATCATAGACTCTGCTCACAAAAATTCACGAGAATCGCTTAAGTAACTTAAGAAATGCGACCTATAGGTACCTTTACTATAAGTTTTTTCGAAACAAAACACAAACGAACGCGTTTGCCTTTAGACTCAATTACTATGCCAAGAAATAGTTACCACCAATGCCCATCATTTGTGTTTTATTTCAAAAAAACTTATACTAGAGGTACTGTAGACGAGAACATCCGGGCAACGAAAGCGTTTTTCGAAACGCGTCTCCATTTAACTCGCTTTGTAAGTTAGTACTTACTATGATTATTCTCTGTTTGGCCTGAAGGTTGACCGGTCATCATCATCCTGGCCGATTTCGACCACGATGGGTAAGAGACTGGCAGGTGAGAGCGTCGCTCGTGAGCTCTCAGGTGACTGACATAGCCTATCTTCGCAGTGAATGTGCGAGCACACTCCCCACAGGTCAGCACCCCTCCGACATAATTGTAGTGGATAGTCGCAGGTGGTCGGGCCTTCAAATCCTCACGCTCTTCGTTCTTCGAAAGCTTGCACATAAACCCTCACTGTACGTTCATTTTGACCGATGTTGAGCCAAAAACTCCCAGCACGATGGTTCAACATCACATCAGACATCAGGATGACTGGTAGAGAATGCCTTACGGCATTAAGTTCGCCTTCTGTACCTGTAACCTGTTACTGTGCAATAAAGTTTAAATCAATAAAAATAAATTTATAAACCTCGTTTTTTTAAAGATTACAATTTTAACGGTCATTTTCGACTACAATACGTTTCCCCAATACATCAGATCAGAGGATAATTGTACTATTTTACCTTATTACAGTAGCTTATCACGACTCAAATATATCACGCCGCATATTCCCGCATCAAGATTTTTTCTTTGAAATCGCATGACGACAATCGCACGTCGTCGATACCTAAACCTGTGTAGGAATCTGAATATAATAGCGTCACAGATTTATATATTCTGAGACGTAAGTTGAATAGTTAATGCGAAATGCCCCGCAGGGAGGTTCAGAATAACAAGCCTTTTACAACTAAGTAAGTAAAACTTGTCGTAACTTGTAACTTCAAACTCTTTAAAGAATGTCCAGTAACATATTCAATTAACGTGTTTGAGTTTTGTTAAGTTCGGTCCCAACTGACATTAGTTAAGTACGACTCCGGCCCAGAAGCATTTTAAAAAATCGGCCAAGTGAGAGTCGGACTCCGCACATTTAAGGTTCCGAACCAACCGTAAAATTAAGTTGACACGGTTTTTTTAACTGCGTTGGTCCCGTAGTAACTTTAGGTACGTAGTAACTCTATAAGACTGGTTCAAATGGCATTATGGCATCGTTAAAAAAATATAGCCATCTACCCTGTTCCACAGAATAGTACAATATTGCCGTAGTCGGGAAGGAGGCAATAGCAGGCTGAGTATTTGTTTAAACGGACGAGCTTGCGAGTCCGTTTAGTTATTATACGAAGCCTGCAATTGCCATTCCGGCCGAGGCTAATATAGTGATTTTCTTATTAATGAGGGAAATAAAACGAAATTTGAATTGATATTTGATAAACATAACCTTACAACTTAAAAAAGGGTGCGCCAAAGTTCACATAAAATTGCTACTTCGATTATTGGAAGTCCGAAAATGTTTGTTATATAATTTTATATCATAATGATCATTACTTATAACTTGTCTTTGCGCATAACTATCGTAACACTGAATCATTCATGTTAATAATGTCAATCATAATAAATATCTGTAATACTAATGTTAATTTTCATTTATTTTTAAAATATAACGATTTTAAATAATAAAATTTTAAATCATATTTATTTTTTAACAACGACAAATTAGTAATAAAAATTTATATAATATTTATTTTAAACTTTACCTGGTTTTATTTATAAACTGTCAGGTATCTTCCACACCACATTCAACTTGCTATCAAAATAGAAATACAGTCCCAGAGTCGGGATAGGTACGACGACGAGCGAAGCGAGGAGGAGTGTTAGGTGTTTTTTGTTCCTCAGAGCGGAAAAAGGAGCCCCGCGAAGCGGGGCTCCGTCGACTCCTTGGCGGGCCGAAATCGCTTAATAAGCTAGGTACATGAAAAATAAAAAAGTTGCGGGGATAATCGAAATAATAGATGATTTATTGACAATCAAATTTACATGTTGTAATTCAGCGCATACATTGACAGCCGATATAATCCAATACACCCATACTTTATATGTTATGCTTTCAAATACTTATACAATATAAGTTTATAATTATTAAGTTTATTTTAAAAATCATTATGAGTTGTGATGAATAGTTAGAAATGACATTATGTTGTTCAAAAATCTGCCTAAATATAATTATGAGTAATGATGTTGGTAATACAAATGTATATACAACAAATTTGTAGGCAAAAAAATTATGACAAATGATTACTATGATCAAAAAGCGTTATTATGAAAAACAATATGACAAGTAATGTTATGTGAGCCAATATGGACCCATAAAATCCTTGTCGAGTTCCAAACTTTAAAAAAAGTATAAACAGGTATGTAAAAGTCGTCACAGGTCCTATGCAGCCAATTCAGCTCGTATTTTTCTGTTGAAAACGCGACGTTTTTGTATGTGTTTCAAATGAGTTCGTTTTTCGGTGGAAAAATACACTTGATATTCTATCAAAAAAATAAACGGCGGGAAAGCATGAAGTTTTTTTAAGGGGTTTTGGAACTCGACAAGGATTTTATATGTAACATTCCAGGCGGCCTGCAATGTTTTTTATTTTTTTATTTTAACCTGACCACAGAGTGGACGCCCCATGACTCAAAACGGAGACGCGGTAGACCTCGCCGTCAGTGGCGGGATAAATTGGACTCCTTTTTAAAAGACTGGCCAGAAATCGCACAAGACCGCGAGGAATGGAAAAAGAGGGCGATGCCTTTGCCCAGCAGTGGGGCATATTAGACTCAATATAATAATAATTTGACCTTAAACTATAACACTTTTATCTTCCAATATGTAGCAAGAGTTCACTTTGCGGGCAATTTTTGAGAAAAATACATAGACGAGCGTTTTTGGCAGATAAGGACCCTTAAAGATGCAACTGTTACTGTTTAGATATAATATGTACATATACTCATATAGGGCTACAAGTGTTATAAATTATAAAGTAGGTATACAATTTCCAAATCGTTTCAAAATGAATCACGTCTCTTAATTATCTTCTGCGAGCGAGTTAATTGTTCGGGCTGTAATTACGCTTGAGTGTACTTAGTGACATATTGGATAGCGAGCAAAGCGGAGAGGAGAGCCTGTGCATGAAGTAGTATAATTTCACGAATTCGAACGATTCATGAAGGCGAGTGGATTTGACAAAATTAGACTTTAAGTTCATAGTAATAGAAACCACTCGCCTTCGTTACTTGCAGCATTACATAGTTACAGTTGAGGCCTTCTCACAAGCATATTGTCAAAGTAACAGATAAGGACAAACGAATTTTAGCGGCTATTTAACTAAAATTGGTTTGATGGACGTTTATCAATAAGGGGGACCTTTAGGCACTAGTCCCACCGCCGGCGAGTAGCGAGTAATCTCATAGTAATTCTACTCGCTTAAGCGAGAAAACGAGTAGAATTACTATGAGAGTACTCGCTGCTCGCCGGCGGTGGGACCAGTGCGTTAGTGGTGGCCGATATTTTATAAAACTTTTTTTCTGGATTTTGAGTCTTCTGCTATGCAAAATTAAGTCGCTTTTTGTACGAATTATTTTGACGCAACGGCCAACTCAAATATTTTTTATAAGGTAAATGTCCCAGTGCTCGGCACTTACCCAACTTGATACTTTAAATTTTAATTCATTAGTAACCCTGTGAGCTGTAACTGTAGACCTCGTGAATGATATTTTTCACAATTTCAGTCTCGACGGAAATGTGGAAAAAATCCTAAAATTGAATGGATAAAAAAACTATATAATTATCAAAGCTGCTCACAAAATTTCACTAGAATTGGTTAAGAATTGCAACCTGTAGCGGAGAACAGCCACATCGCTCTTGGCGATGTAAGAGGGAACGGCATGGGTGAGCTATTTGTGGACCGAGAATGGTTGTTCCGATAGCTCAGTTGGCTAGAGCGATTGGCCGCGCATGCCAGAATGTCGCAGACATGGTTTAAATAAAACAATGATTAGGCTATCATCTCTGTAATGTGAAATGTAAAGCTGGTAATTGAATTTGCTAGATTGGTGAACAAGATATAATTACTCAAACTGTAGGACTGTTACAAGTATTCACTTCAATCTTGCTATTAAAAGAGCAAACGGCCTAAGAGCTGAGCTGATTTTCAGTACAGGAGAACACAATTAATATGGCGCGCGTCAAAGCTCTTAAGTAGTTGACTGAGAGACTATTATTGCTTAATCCACACGCCTTATTACTTGGGTCGTGCTATAATATATATGAGGATAAAGTGAGAATAGTAGGTTGTTAACCAAGGGTGTGTGCATATTACGTATTTTTTAGGGTTCCATAGCCAAAATGGCAAAAATGGAACCCTTATAGATTCGTCATGTCTGTCCGTCCGTCCGTCCGTCCGTCCGTATGTCACAGCCGATTTGCACGGAGACTATAAGCACTACAATTATGTTAACAGTGTTCGTGTTATTTGTGTATGGACCATTTTACTTTATTTATTTAAATTAAGAATTAATCGTACTTATGTTTGTATGGGTTACTTACTTGCCTTTGTCTAATTACGATTCCCAGTACTTTTTTTCTTTTTAATACTTTTCTGCTCTAGATCAGAAAATTACTACTTTCAGCACGCCATCTAGATAAACAACGACCCACTTTCAGAGTATAAGAAATATAAAGTATTTAAAGTACGTAATCAATACCTGAAATTGTGCGGAACCCTGGGTGTACAATGTAGCCTATGGACGCTTACGAACGCGGAACAATCACAAGCGCGTTGCCGACCCTCAGTGACATGAGGAATTGTATAGACAGCACGAGACATGTAACTCCCCCTCGGCCCAGGCTCGGGAACTCTGGCTAACTTACTCACCATCACAACACCACACACTACTGAGCAAGAGGTTTCTGAATGTTATGGATACTTATCTCATCTGTGTAATCTCTTAACAGTATTAATTAATTATTAAATAAATAAATAATAAGGCTGAATTTTACTTGGCCTTTGGAGAAGGTTTACAATAATCTAACGGATAACATTAAAGTCCAAGTATCATCAAATTGATTCCTCTTTGATTTCCATACGGCATCTGTAAGTGACGTGGGTGTTAAATAAGGTTTACTGTCATAAACAAGTTTGCGGGTGACAAAAACGTGGAACTATCTGAGCGACGTGTGAATTATATTGGGGTGGACGACTTTAGCGATACTGCGGACGGTAAATATAAAATTGTAATAGTTAACGTATTTGAACGGAACTAATGCATTTATAAAATAGTGATCGAAGTGAAGGTGGAAGAGGGTTTGCCTCGAGTTTTTAGAAGACGTACGTATTGATCGCGCGTCATTTACAAAATATTACAAAATGTGTGTAATGTTTATGAAAGTACCTATATAAGTAGTACGAGTAAACAGGGCAAACCTTAGTAAATTTGACTACTTACTATTAGCACTAAAATACAAAATAAATAGAACCTTTTCGTCCTCAGAAAGAAAATTTATATTAGCGCCACCTGTGAACCATCTTTGGTATCTCTTTGCCATTAGCATTGCGGTTGCGGCTTAAGCCGTTAAGTTCTCACTTAACTAACTAGATGGCGGCGATATTATAAATAAAAGTTCAATTTTAAAACAAAATTATACATTCAATGTAGAGTAAATAACAAGAACACATTTTTTGTAAAAAAATAATAAGCAATCACAATTAATGTGTTAACTGACTTGGAAACATATCACTAATTTATTAATAGCAACTTCTGTAACACACACGAGTAGAAACTTCACTGTCATTTATAAAAATTACAAGCTATCATTAATATTCAGTAGTAGCAAGCCAATCCAGTCAAATTGAGCTATATAAGCACAATAGTTATAGGTTGTAGGGTAAACTAATGAGGTACTAATGCAATAGGAAGATTTACCATATGCGAATTTTTAAATAATAAAACCAGACAATAGTACTTGATGTCAATTTATTTAGATAATGCATAATGTGTATGTAATAATCCTTGTAAAATTATTAATAGCTGACTAATTTTCACAATAAGACATATGTAATGTAATGTAGAGTAAAAAGTCATAAACTAAAATGATTGCGCCTCCACTACTAGCCATTGTTTGAATTTCTAAGCATTGGACCTTTATGCTTATGTGAGATGTGAGCACAAGCACTGGAGGGGCGTCCAGTTTAAGATCTGACCTAATAAACTAACCATCAACATTTCCATACCCTTCTCAATCTCAAAATTGAATACTTAATATTAAGCTTCAAGCTAAATGTTTGTTTAGTATTTACAATATACATATGTGACATGTTTTAATCATAGATAAGAATATTTAGCATATTGGTTTAATATTCTTATCAGAATTTTGCCATGAGGGCATAAGAATTAAGAAATATTGAGACGTGTTTATGGGCAAGCCTACTGCGATGCGAACTGCGATCTGTTGGGCGAGTGTGGAAACGCTCTTGCCTGACTATACTTAAACATTCCTAGACAACACACTAAAATAAGTATATGGTGTTGCATAGGATTTTTAATGTTCACTTAGTTTAGTTTTTTGTTGCTAGATATTTTTGAAGTTATTGTTACAATGCTAACTTTACAAATTACTAAAGTAATGACATAATTTTATCTAAGATTTAATTACTATTAGTAAATGTACAAGAATACTCTAATATCACAGAGAATTAAGGTACTACTGATGTTCTATTATGTCCTCACTAAATTGAGAGGAAATCCAGGTCAAAGCCCATTTTAAATTCGTCAGCATGTATTTCAAGGCTTTTGTCCAATGTTCCTCTGAATTAAACTGAATTTTGATGGAATAAGCGTGAGGCGGAGACGCTGTGTCCTCAATCTTGCCTTTATCTATTCTGTACGGCAGACAGAACCCTGTGTTTCCCTTCTCAACCTGCTCCTTAAACTGTTGCAAGCAGTCCAGAAAAGCAACCATTGCCGCATCGAACTTAGTGTCCCAGAGAAATCGGAAGCCACCGGAACCATACAACGGTAGCACTTTTTGATCTTCTAACACTTCTATGTAAGAATGATTCCCGAATGGCACAAGGCGGTATCTCTGGAAGCAGAAATTTATTTTCTTGGCTAATGATGAAAGTAGTAAAACGGTTTGGCCCCAAGCGGCATTGATTTCAGACCAGTCAACGGGAGCAGTTGGTAACCGTCCTAGTCTGAAGTTATTGATGATGCCGAATTGTCCTGAATCCGAAATATGGAATGTAGCCTTGAAAATATTAGTCTTTTTAAGCTTCTCCAGCTGTGTTTGAGTATAAGCCAGCTGGCATTCATAGAACTTCATCTGATCTTCAGTAATCATCAAATCTTTTCGGTATCTTGTGTACTCCCTCCAATAGACATCCTGCTCCTTTTCCAGTCTTTCCTTCTCTTTCTCCTGAATTTCGATTTCATCTTTCATAGCCTTTTCTTCTTTTTGCAAAGCTGATAATTCTTTTAATAGTCTGTCTTGCTCTTGCTTCATGTCTTCCAATTCTTTCTCAAGCCCTTCCAGGTTTAAATCTTCTTTGTCGTCCTCTAACTTCTTTAAATAGTCACTATAATCCTTCCATTCCGCTTCAGTTAATCTCAATTGATTGTCCATAAGCTCTAAAAGTGTGTCCGTACATTCATCACACAATGGATGGTCTACATCAGAATTGTTCGATAAACAGTCAAATAATGTAGCTTTTACATGTAACTGGTGGCCTACTGAGGTGGTCTCCCAGCCATCAGATATTACCATGAAGCCGTTAGCCCCGTTCCCTGACTCGGACATACGAAATGGTGGTACATAATGCTCCAAACTCGACGATTGCATGTCCAAATCAGCTTCATTGTTGCGTCGAATCTGCAGCGTCAAGTCAGCTATCGTGTGCTCGCCTAGATTATTTAAAGACTCATCCAACTTTAAAGGCTGAAGACATCGCTGGCAGGAAAAATTCACGAAAGATTTCGAATCACTCATCCTCACTTTCACAATTGCGTCATTTAATAAAAATGTCCGCTAGTATTAAACCAAAGTACTCGTTTTGGTATTATTTTCTTTTAGTGTGGTTTGTGTATGTTACTTCGATTATAATCTGAATTGATTTCTCAAACAAAGAAAATTAGCACAGCAAATCTGCAATTTATTATGACAATTGACATTTCTACGCAATGACGTACGTGACACTGACGTAAGTAGATTTGTTTGAGTCGATGATAAAACAGCTGCCTACACTCTCAAGTAAGCTCGAAACCTTTAAAATTAAGTATGCGCTACCCACACAAAAAATTCAAAGAGAAGGCACAATAAAGTTTGCAGTAAAAACTTAGATCTGGGAAATATCAAGGCAAAACTCTGTGTTAGGTATCATCTTTAAATTAAATGGTAAGGGAGCTAGTAAATAAACAAATGGTCATTCTTTAAGAATTTTATTTCACTTGTAGACTAGAATACCTACATGCAATCATTTGAAACATAAACAGCACCTCATAGTTCACACAGATGATCTTAGTTCACATGTAAGTAGCCTTTACATTACCCCTTCATTATACAGTGGCAAATAAAAAAATAAACAAATTATTACGATATACACACCTACCAATTTGTCACGACCACAGGCTGTAATTAGAATGAAAAATATACGTATTGCGGTCTCATTTTACATTCTACAACTGCGTCTCCGCCGGTTGCCGCGACAGTGGTACACTACTTATGCGTAATGTATTCAATAAAACAAGTTTCATTAAAACGCGCGCACAGACGGAATTGCGTGGCAGACTGCAATTGTCCTGCAAGCTAGAAGAAGAAACGCGAGATAGGAATGAAATCGCCACGCAGAACCGTCAGGATGCACCCTAACTTATTTTTGAACACCGGGCGAGTCACCTCATCTGGGCTAGCACAACACTGTCTCACTCGAACTCTGCGAATTAAAAAGAGAAGACTCGCGCTGCGTCCCAGCGGCAGTTGTGCTCATGGTCTAAGAAAACAAGGTTTGACAATCCGGATCGTGACACCAGTAACGTCATTGTTGACGACACACTCACACTTACGTCCGCATACCATCGATAGGCTGATGCCGTAGCTCGTGTCACCCACACTAGTAACCGATGTACCGGATTGCCATACCTGGCGCAGTATATTATTGTATCAAGGTTGTGCTAAGTACAAATTAGGTACCTACTGTTATCAAAGAAACTAATATAAGATTCACTACATGGCGTTCAATAATTTCAAAATAAGTTATTTTTCTTATATATTTTGCCGGTTTCATTATTTTTAGACTGTTTAAATAAGGATTTTTTTTTAATATTTATACCATAGTTTGGTACTTTAAATGAGTTAATAAACTATAAAGCTATAAGATAGAACGAGACAGGGGTATAAATACCAGAAGTCATCTATCTCGTGGCTGCCATGCAGGCCCATTCAAAGACACAAACAATTACAATTGTTTTATATTCTCGTCATATTTTAAATAATATTTTATATTAACAGTATGTCAGAAACATATAATTATATAAAAACTTACAATCTAACACGGAAGGTACTAAATGAGGTAAAACATGGAAAATAGTAGGATATAAATCTCTAATAATAAAATCAGTTCTAATACTTAAATCAGTTAACAAAATAAAATCTTTTCACTTAATAACTAGTTTTAAATATTTACAACAATGCATTTCTTGTGCACTAGTTTATCTTCGCTATAGTATATCATGTAAGTACTATGTATTTTTGCCGCTGACTGTACCTATACCTACATACTGGTATCTTCATGCTCCTAGCGTTTTCCAGAGGGGCTACCGTGAGCCGAAAACGAATATCTCCCTCTCTGTCCCACGTATTAGCAAGTGCGACAGAGAGAGAGAGATATTCGAACTTCGTTCGTTTTCGGTTCACGGTAGGCCCTCTGGTTGTACCCTAAGTCCGCTTTGATACCTAATCCCAAGAAATGGCGTAGGAACTCGTTTCACGAAAGCGACTGCCAACTGACCTTCCATTCCAAAAGGAAAACTAAACCTTGTTGGGATTAGACCGGTTTCCTCACGACGTTTTCCTTCACCGAAAAACTATTGTTAAGAGGGTACGAACAATTAGGAGCAAGTCCACCAGCGCCACTCGTGAATAATATAAAAAAAACAATAAATTAATAAATATGCTCAATATCTTAAAAACATATTAACACTTGAAAGTTTAGAAAAAAGATGTAATGTTTTTTATTGACTAAAAGTTAATTAAAAACCACCAACAGGATTCTTATGGTTTAATAAACAAAAAATAGTGTGATAATAATGTACCTAGACGCAACATATTTCACGACCAAAACAGTAAATTACTCGTTTTTCCATACAATGGTAGTACGGGCGCATAGTATATGAAGTCCCATACTATGTGCTCAATTAGTTTGGGAGTTTGAGGGCGTTTTGAGCGTTCGGATTTTATGTGGATTTTATGCGGCACTTTGAAATCAATTTTTATCCTTTGTGTTGTTCTAAATGTACTTCTTCCATATACACATTTGTTCCTCTCTAAAAGCTGGGTCGAATGGCATCACGAAAAAACATGATGCATATTGTGATTATTTTAATTTAACGATAGGTATTTTAAAAGACGAATGCTATGTACTGTGTTTTGTATTTAAGTACCTTTTGAATACATCAAACTAGTTTTTACGTTGCCAGATTCGATCGTCGATCAATAATGAGCTCAAAAATAAAACGGCTGTTAGTTATATTTTAAACAGCCACAGTCGACGGATCTAGCAACGTAATAACTAGTTTGATGTATTCAAAGGGTACTTAAATGCAAAACACAGTACATTGCATCGTTTTTTTAATTATCTCTCAGTGGCGCTAGTGAACTCGCTCGTAATTGTTCGTACCCTCTTAAATATCAAATGATACTTCGTACTATAAGTTTTTTGAAAAACCCGGTACGAGCCGGGGTTCGAACCCGCGACCTCCAGATTGAAAGTCGCTCTCCTTACCGCTCGGCTACAGTGGCTGTTTTAACAGCTGACTATACCTGTATAAAGCCCGTGCAAGACGGTCGAAAACAAGCCCCAAAACCGGGCGACCTTGGTCCGTACGGACCATGTAGACAGTTGTTTCCAGCAAGATTTCCTTAGAAAACCGACCTTTGCAGACCAAGGTCGGTCAGTCCTAGAGACTTGTCGGCGACCGTCTGGATCGCGCTCAATATATATGGGGATGATATGAGGGCTACCGCGAAACGAAAACGTATCTCCCTCTGTGTCATATACTAGTTCGAGCGATAGAGAGGAACATACTTCGATTTCGTTGCGCGGTAGGCGCTCCTAGTCCGGCCCATGGTCTAAGAAAACAAGATCTGGCAATCGGGGGTGCTACCGCGAACAGCAAACGAAGTTTTCCCTCTCTGTCGCACTTACGTCCGAACGTGCAAGTGCAACAGAGAGCGAAAACTTCGTTTGCTGATCGCGGTAGCGCCCCCGGATCGTGACTCGACCATACGTCGATGTCGACGACACACTCACACTTACGTCCGCATACGATTGATAGGCTGATGCTGGCTGATGACGTACGGTCGTGTCAACCACACTACTAACCAATGTACCGGATTGCCATACCTGGCGCACTATTGTATCATATCCTGTGCCCGACCGACACCCGCTCACCAAGTTTCCTGTAGGTACATTCGATGAATGTCAGCCGACAAAATCGCGTAGGAAACAAAGCCCTCCCTGTTACTCGAATGTGCAAGTACAACAGAGACGCAGAGGATACTTCGTGTACGCCCTCAGAAAGTCAACAATTAGAAACCATAATGCCAATGCGAAATTGACTGTGACGATTTTTTGTCACTTTATATGTTCTGGCGTCGGCACGGGCACAGAACAGCCACAAGATCTTTAAAGCCGGCATACTGGCTGGACGATCAGCGACGCGACGGCGAATTCAGAACAACTTGAGATCGCCTTCGCGTGTCGCGTCGCTTTTCTCCCTATAATTGCTATTTGCTTTGACGTTAACACTTTCACTGCAAGACTTAAATCTTGAATACACCACAGAAACCGATGTAGCGACCTATCTATAGCGACAGCCCGCAGGTCGCTACCGGGCTGTCCAGCATCCGAGAAAAGTTACGTAGCGCCAGCTAGGCGTGTTCCTAGTAGTGAAAGTGTTAATGATGTTAACTATTCTTTTGATCAATATGACGTATGAAAATTGGGCATATTCCAAGCCTATGCCCCGTTGCTTAAATAGTGAGTAGGTTCCTGCAGTTGATGGTAGTAGGAGTTGGGCAGTAGGGCCGGGGCCAGCCCGCCCTGGGGGCCGGCGTATTGGGCCGGCACTAGCATCTCTCTGAAATGAGGAATACAAACATGAAATACACAAAAAAATCTCGAATAAGTTGAAATTCAATTATACATACGGGAAGCTTTCAGTTACACAAATGGGCCAGCCTTCTGCAACATGGCACCGATTTGAAGGCGCCAGTTTTTTTATTTGTAATTATTTTGTTCTAATTTATTTTAGTTAGGTTACTTATTTCTTTATAATATAATATATATATATATATATATTTTTTTTAATAAATTACCCAAGACAGCAATTACAGGTCCATTTGTCCATTTTCAGTAGCATAATTTGTAAAAAAATATTGTTTTTTTCTGCATTTTTTATGTTTTTTTTTTCTACTCATAATGACGAGCTCTTTCTATCACAATAGGAGAAACTTATCTGTCTCAAAAATTCCATACATTTTTGAGACTCTTTTATGTTACCGCCATACAAAAGACATTAGAACATGTCATTTTTAGGGTTCCGTACCCAAAGGGTAAAACGGGACCCTATTACTAAGATTCCGCTGTCCGTCCGTCTGTCTGTCTATCTGTCCGTCTATCACCAGGCTGTATCTCATGAACCGTGATAGTTAGACAGTTGATATTTTCACAGATGATGTATATCTGTTGCCGCTTTAACAACGAATACTAAAAAAAAAAAAATATTTAAGTGGCTCCCATACAACTAACGTGATTTTTTACTGTTTTTGTAGATAATGGTACGGAACCCTTCGTGCGCGAGTCCGACTCGCACTTGGCCGGTTTTTTGCCCAGTTAGGACCGAAAGAGCTCGTGATCACCGAAATACCATAACATTGATAAAACAGAGGAATATGAGCTTGATGAAATCATTTTGAACCCCTCGGCAGCGTAGTTACTGTTGCTGACTGTATGCAGGTAGGTATGTAAATAATTCAGGAGTTACAGCAACATACAGAAACAAAACCAGTATAATAACCTCGCGGTGCGATTTTAAATAACAATAACCAAATGAGTGTCCGTAACGAATGCCCAGCAGTGGGCGCAGGACCTCAAAATGTTCAATAAACAAAATCGCTCAACGAAACAGCACGTACTGAACATAAAATTCCGGTAGGTAAAACCATAACTCAAACAATATCCGAAAAACAAAGATTTAAAAGTTCGCAACCTTTGTTCTTTAATTTAGGGTTCCGTTCCCACAAGGAAAACGTATATAATTGCTGAAAATTTCTGTTTGTCGGTTCATCTGTCACAGGAATCTTTTGAATCGTGATACGAAGTCGTGATCATCATTAAACTTAGCATAGGAAATTTCAATTAATTAAAATTAAATAGGAAATGAAATCGCGAAGTGTTTGGTTGACGTAACTGGTGACCGAAGAGCTGGCGACTTCCTCGGACAACATATCAGCATTGCGATACAGCGAGGAATTGCCGCCAGCATCCTCGTTGCAATACCCCAAGGGCCTGTTTTAGATTTAAGTTAGTTGTAATATTATTTAAGTTATTGTTATTTAACTATTTTTACCGTTTGTAAATCAATATGGTGTCTTCGAGTAATTCCGAATGTCGGGTAATTCCGAAAATAACAAATTCCAGTCTAACTATGTGATTTTGTTGCACTACCAAACATCAACAAAAAATATAACATTTCTTTTTGATGGTGATGATGATGAGAACCAATAAAACCGCTTAATTAGACTGGAATTTGTTATTTTCGGAATTACCCGACATTCGAAATTACCCGAAGACACCTTAATTTTGTATATTAAAAAAAACTAGGAAATTTCTTGACATGTTCTCAAAGTGTAGTCTCTATTAAGTACTATGACTGAAACTGAATGCTATGTGTGACACCTATGCTATTACTTCGTAGAAAGAGGATTAGATAAAAAGAGGGTTAGCGAATAACCAAGGGAGCGGACTTATGATAAGCTGACTAAATTGAGGTGTATCAGAATACTAGTACGTCCATTAGCACAATTCTGACATCTCATAATTAGTCGTGTTGTATATACATTGGCGCCAAATTTAAATTAAGCCAATAGGCTTGAATAAATTTTTAAATTTCGGTGACACAGGCCGGTGACAAATAATACGCGAAGAGGGACAGGAGATAACACATTGTAACTCCTTCCCACGCATGTTGGTCTATGCTTGCATCTCTTTCGCAGTGTATTACCGGCTCCAGTCTTATCCTTTCTTCATGTATTGCTTTTAGCTATGTTCTTTGAAACTGCCTAGCTATGCATCGCTGCTGCTAGCATGATCGCTTTATGTTCGACATATGTATAGCTTTACATACTTGCTATTAAGATACGAATGCTAGGCTGTTAGTGTGATAAGTATAGGCAAGCTAATACAGACATGGATTATTCATACTTTAAACAGAGACAACAATATATTTGAGATTGAGAATTACCAATTTCAGATTGAACATTTTAAAAAATAGGTACCTAGTTAGTTAGGTAGGAGCATTTCCAAAAAACACAGTTAAGGCAGCAACTAGTGTAATTTTATTTTTTTCACTTTCATGCTCAAAAAATTGCCTTATCAAGCGCGGCTAAAGTTTAGCCCCTAGGGAAAATATGAGTACATATTTATGATTTACAAGACACTATAATTTGACCAATCAAAATACTTCACCATATTAAATCCATCAATCAAAAAACACATCGACAGCCAATTGGAACGTTGGGTTCTTTTTGGTGCATACTTTGTTCAACTAATTTAACTATTAAAAACATTAGGTTTTTTTTCGCCCCTATTTCAACTACTATGTATATGAGTCAAAACAGTTCAAAAAAAGTTGCTGCCATATACATTTTATTATTAATTGTAGGTGGATAATCTTTTTTTATTTATTTTCTCGCAATCGAAGTGAAAAGTAGAGTGTATAACTCTGGTCTAAAAGCCATATTTACCATAACCATCTCGTGGTCGTATGCCTTATTTTAGACCCTCGTCATACAATTTACTATTCCACTATGGGCTACGTCACGAAAGTTACCCGTACATTTTGTGGATAGCTAATGCCGGATTCACCTAATGGGACTAAGATGGCGCAGGACAAAGACGAAGCTATGCGGTGAAATAAATGAAATAAAATACCTTTTTTTATACAAATGACCGTAAATCGCTACCGGTCAATTCAAAGCACTGCACATGTGGCTCTGTAAATCTAAAGTGTCTCGAAGTGTCTCGATGATTAATGAGTTTTCGTTAAAAACAATGGACGTTAAGTTTGAAAAGGTCACTCAGGGAGGCGGAGATGTAATTTGTTAATGTGATTTAATGTTTAAACACGTGTTTCCTAATAATAGGAAGGCCACATTCACATTATGGTCAGCCGATATTTACTCTTCCGAGAATATGATTAGGGCGAATGTCGCCTAAAACTTACTAAAATTTCATTATTTCAAAAAAGTGAGCAATGATGTTGTAGATTAATGTATTTGAATTATTTTCCCGAAAGAACAGTCCGGATATAAATTTGTAGGTTTAAAAATATCAATAACAGGAATTGAAAAATCCTGTACACTTACGCTATTGTCATGAAAGTTATGTCACTGAGTTAGTACCTCTAAATATTCATGATATTAACTGTACACTGTACATATATTTTATGTCGACTACACACTTAAAACACAAGGTTAGCGTTTCCCCATTGCTTAGTAAACACATGTCCAAGTTACCAAAAACGTTTAGTCTTATCGATAATTCAAATTAAATAATCATAACAAAATACTGCACGCCCAAACAGATTTAAATGTTGTGTAGAACATTTAAATCTGTACTCTAATACCATCGTCATACAATTCAATTTACTTCACACTAAATCCTCTGAAGTATTTCATAAACACAACGCATTTTGAAAACAAAAGACTTGAGTGAGACTTGCAGCTGTTTTAACGATCAACTCAATTCAGGCGTAATAAGGCTTAATTTGGATCGAATCTGTTTTGACCTGTAGCTTTATTTTTTTCATTTAAGTGACCTCTACACAGAGCGACACAGAGTAACAAAGGAGCTTTTAAACGAAGTAATAAAATTGACTTTATATGATAAAACTTTCAGGAAAATAGTTCTTGACGAACTTAAGCAATGTGGCCAGTCTTGGGCACCCTAGCTCCGAGCCTATATATTTTATTAGTAAATTTAGTTTATTTAGATTTTAGTTTATTTTATCAACAGCACAACACTAACACACTAACATACACACATAGCAAACATAACGTAATTTTAATATGTAATTGTGCTGTTTTGATATTCTTCTCCACTCACAGTTTCTCCAACTGGGGTATGGTAAAAAATATTACTTTAAATATATTAAAGTGCAATTCATTTGATGAATGAAGGATGAATGATATGAAAAACCGGGCAAGTACAAGTTAAAGTCGTGTGGAGAGGGTTCCGTACCTTGTTACATTAAATACCATTTTCTTTCAAATTAGGCCCCTTAGTTTCGGAGACAAGGTGGGAATGGTCAATTTTAGCCTATTTCCTTAGATAATATTTAGTTTATCTTCAAATTATATATATAAAAAGATAATGTATAAATTCAGATTCTCACAGCGAGTCCTCTCCTTTGATATGTTACACCATATAGTTAGCAAAACTTTTACCAACTTATGAACTAATTAATACCTAACACCCAATAACAACATTGTTGAGTAACGACTAGGTATACATAGTTCATCCAAAATGTTAAGGCCAAATAATGTCAAAAAAACGCAAGCAAGAATCTACCTTATAGCCAGAGCTTTTAGTCGTTTTTTGCTTGTGTTCGTTGGTCAGAATTTGGCCTTAGAGTTTCGTACGAACTATAACTAGCTTGTTTGTGCGCTGCCATCCTTTCTTGTTAGGGCGGGTTGCACCGACTTACGATTACAGACCGATCAACGTTAAATATGGCGCCCGCAGTCATACTTAAAAGTTGTCTTTTCATCGTAAATATTTAGTACATTTTAATTGATTTCTGGAACACTGGATCACTTATGAAAAATCTATCCGGTTATTTTGTTAGAACAATAAAAAAGCTATCCTTTTTGTAAAAAAAAAACATATCACTGTCGTTGATAATTACAAAATCTGCAGCATTAAAGTTTATTTTTGCGATGATATTTAGAATTTTTTGACAGAGAGACCAGGGGCGTATTTACCGGCCATGGCCCGGATTGCCCGGACGCCAATCCGCCAGGGGCGGCATAGCCCCCACTGAAACTTTATAAATAAAGTTGTATACCGCAAAAATCTTTAACGTTAATAAAAAATTATATTGTTTTGTATTTTTTTATTTATATCGTTTTTTTTTTTACTTCTGGGGCGGCGAAACTTATTGGTCCGGGGCGAAAATTTCAAAATATGCCCCTGAGAGAGACCGAGGCATTTTTCAATATTTTGTTCTTTTATTTTGTTTCTTTTTAGTCCACAGTGATGTCTGTGTAAGTAGTGTAATTCTACATTACATCTTCACAGTGGAAGCTCAAACTTCAGTATTTTCGTCAGATCTTGAACACTGCTTACAATTACGGACAGTTTGTTGCAACCCACCTCTGGGGTGGGCGGTCCCTTTGTCGGCAGTTCTTTAACCAGTGGAAGACCTGCGGGAAGGTCAGGCCAAGCTTCCGCACTAGCGACCTCTAGGGATGGAGTAATTACGAATACTCACGGTCTGTTCATCTGCTGTGGAGTGCGGTCCCGCTGCCTGCGGTTTTTGAACCAATTGGAGACCTGCGTGAGGGTCAGACCAGTCTTACGCGCCAACGCCCTCTTTTCATCTGGAGTGGGGTATCTACGGCAAGAAAAAATTGCTTACCACTTACACTGACTGACTTAAATCTTTAATGTACCCTAGAAATCGATGTAGGGGGCATCCATAAAGTACGTCGCACGTTAAGGAGGAGAGAGGGGGCCGACAAAATGTGACATTGTGTGACAAGGGTCCTAAGTTTCGTAACGTAACATTGCAAAATCTAATGTGTTAAACTGCCAAATTTCAGCTATTAACGAAAAACTCTAAAATATTTCCAACTCTATCTGTATAATCATAAGGTTTAAATTGTTTTGTTGGCGATAATTTATTATTTTGTAAATTGGTTATATTAAAAAAACATTTAAATGGGAAATAAACTAATTTCGGAAGTGCTGTCAAATTTCAAAAGAGGGGGGGTTTCACAAATGTGACCAACTATGACAAGGACGGGGGAAGGGTCAAAAAATCACGACAATTGTGTGACCGAGTCGCGAACCGGGATTGATGTGCCACTTACCATTGTCCGTAATTTAGCCGTGTAATTAATGAGCGATGTTACCCGATGACGTGTCAGTCCCGATTTGCGTTACACGCCTAAGATACGAAGATTGGCAAGTTTCTCAACAAGCGATGGTACTTTATGGATGATCCCTAGATTCCCTAGCGGCCTATAGCGCCAGCCCGCCTGTAAGGCGCTAGCGGTATAGCCTAGCATTTGAGAAAAGATTTTCCTGGCAGTAAAAGTGACACACAGATACGATAACATTTATATAGTCAGTCTGCTCTTGAATGTTGAAGACATTCGGACCTAACATTGGTCCTAATATATAGCGCGGCTTCGATGTAACTTTGGCAGGTATGAAAAATAACGTAAATTATATCTTTAAATCAAATGAACGCAGAGCAATGTCGTCACGGGTAACTTTTGATACACCAACTCGATTTATTCCTTTTTCTAAAACTTCGCGTTACTTTAATGTCGTATATGTAGTGTTTAAGACCTAAGGTTCCTAAGTTCCTAATTAAGTCCTAAGTTCTTAACTGCTTACCGATTTCTGTAATAGCATTCTTTCAAGGCGTTTCTGCTTTTCTCTTTAAAACAATACACTGTCTCTTCGCCGTCCCATATAGTTTTTGGTAGAGGATATTTCTTCCTGAGTCGGTATTTGTCCACAGCTCCTGTCCAAATACAATAAAAGTGTTAATTAGACGGTAGTACATCAGACTCACAAGGGGCATTGTACCTTGTCACTTTAACGTCAAGTTTAAACCGTTATACCAAATTTCCAACTGCTCAAAGCGACAAAGTAGCAAAGTGACCAGCTGCTTATGAGTTTGTAAGGCATATTGTATTTTACCGCACACTAAAGTTATGATTTTCTATTACACACACACTGTCTAAAAATCGTATGTTTATCAGTCCCTCCCCCGTCCCCCGCCGTCTACCCGTCCCTGGGATCCCAGGGCTGATTACAAAAGAATGCTATTGTTTATTTTTTTCGCGGGGCGACGACGGTTCAAATTAGCGTTCAAGTAGGCTATCCAATAAAAGAAGAGCAGTCAGTGTCAATTTAATAGGTATTGCCTTACCCAGTTTCCTTCCCCGGACCTTCTCTGCCTCCTTGTAGTGAGCCTTGAACCATAGAGTCTGTAGAGCATTATGGTGTTTCGGCGGAAACGCGTGCGCCTCCAAGATAGCGTAGAGTTCTTGAAACATGCCTCTATGGTACGCTACGAGAGCGCGTGCTCTGAAATATTGTTTCATT
Organism: Epiblema foenella; assembly: GCA_963556455.1. Taxonomy (NCBI): domain Eukaryota; kingdom Metazoa; phylum Arthropoda; class Insecta; order Lepidoptera; family Tortricidae; genus Epiblema; species Epiblema foenella. Next base: position 21,187,848 of record OY747100.1, read on the forward strand.
TTAGAATGTGATTTTTAACCGATTTCAATAAAAGGAGGAGGAGGAAGGAATAAACCTGGGATTCAAAGAGTTATTTATTGAGACAAGAAGGAGTTAACCTATTCATATCCACTTGTAAGCTCCCGTGTCATAAAGACAATGACAAGAATCACATCAACATTGAAGTAAATAGGCTTGATGACAAAAAAAAACACACATTCGAACCAGTTTTTAGAGACTATCAAATTATTGTATGACCAAGTACAATTAGATAGAGCAACACAATAGACGAATATGAGAGTCAAAGTACAGCATAGCTAACGAGTACTGAAAACGCTCAATACTGATTCACACGTAGGCGTGACGTCACGCCTGCATTGCCTCGTACTAGTCGTACTACCTTTGCATGGAAAAAACGGAAATTTGACGTTTTTGTCCTGAAATTTTGCGTTCATGTACATAGTTGCCATACAATTTTTTTTATTTAAACATTAGAATTCTATTGGAAACTTTCAATTTACATTTGGCCAATAAAAAAAAAACAATGTTTTTGCGAATCTTTATATGATTTTAATTAATTTTTCTAATTTACTATTTACTGTGATAATTTGATCTGCACTACACTAGGTTCTAAATTGTGACATGAGTCATCATCCCTATTGAAGTATGTACATTATTTTTTATTTACTTGATCAATTCACTTGATCTTTTATTGAAACTCGGTTTTGATTTAATATGAAGCACTAATCTACTTACACTTCCCAAGAAATTGCTTACCCACTAGCATCAACGTAACCTGAACGTCCTCCTATTCACACATTCACGGAACATACCTGAGTACAGTTTCGCTTCCACGAAGCAGCTCGCTCGGCGGCAAACTCCACAAGAACTCAGACAACTTCTCTATATCCCCCTTCTGCTGTAACGCTTCGCAGACGCACTGAACCTGCTCGAAGTTGAAGTTGAGACATCTCCTGGTATTCTCATTCTCAGCGAAATATGATTGCGCTACTCTCTCCCTGTCACCTGCTGGTGTCTCGAATGATTGCTCCGTCATTCGGAGTAGTGTTAGATTCGGTTCGTTTTGTGCGTAATTCATGTCCTCATTGAAATTCGTACGCATACGATCGTCGAATGTTTCTTCTTCATTGCTCTTAAAGCGTTCGACTAGTTCTTTGAATTCGCGCACGTAGGGTAACTTGGTCTCGTAGCAATCGCGGTATTTCTTGCGTTGGGGTGTTAGGTAGTTGTCGAAAGCCATTTTATTGGAATCTAAAACCAGTAGATAAATTTAGCGGTTATGTTGTGTAACGAAAGTCTAACAAAATCCGGCATTCAAAATTACGCTTTAGGACCGATTTTTCAAATAAATGTTAGCTCTGTCCTTTTTTTTCATATGAGATTAGAAAATGACAGCGATAATTTTAACTAACGGACAATTTTATATGGCGATTGAAAAATCGACCCTTAGGTGACAATATTAGGGTGGGTGGGTTGCACCGAAGCGTCTGCAATTGTAAGCGGTGTTCGTTAAAATCCGATTGTATGGAAAGTTTGACAAGTCTCTATGGATTGACAGCTGCCGACGCCATATATAACGTTAATCGGACTGTAATTGTAAATGGGTGCAACTCGTCCTTAATGTGAGTGAGTATAGTGGTCGCGATCGCGCGGTGGACGTCCCCGCCGGCGGACAAAAGTTAATCCCGAAATGTACGCTCAGGCAGCGTTAGGAATTGAAATACATAAGGCTCTAGGTATCTATGGAGAGTTTAACAAGTTTCTATGACAGCTGCCATATTTAACGTTAATCGGTTGGTAATCGTAAGTTGGTGCAACCCTCCCTTACAGCGGATTCCAATAAATCTAATCGTAAGCTGCGTTGGTTAAAATCTGATTATATGGCAAGTTAGACAAAACTTGATAATGGCTATGGGCAAAGCCCCCAAGTCCACTTAAAGGAAAAAAAACCTTTACAAACTGTGGGATGACATGACAGGTATCAGCGCCATATTTAATGTTGATCGGGCTGTAATAGTAAGTTTTTAACATTCAGCTAATTAGTCGCTAGCGAATAAACTACAGTCGGTACAGTATTTTTCGATAGCGTCTATCATAACACTCCTCTCTTTTTGCGTCGAGGGTTAAAAATGGTGCCTGGTGTTACGGATTTTCTATGGCCACAGCTACAAAACGTTAGTCGTTAGCGATCTTATATTCGTTGGGTAAATTACCGTTGAACTTATACTACCTATCTTTAGATCTAAAAAGTGACCGCTAGGAGGTGTGTGCTTTCATACAAATTACGTACAAATGGTTCCGCCGTCGCTTCGCCAGCGAATCCGGTCACTGTAAACTCATGGTAATCCAACTGACCTTTCTGGTTGTCAAAAGGGAATAGTGGTAGTGAAGTTTCGGACTCGTCGGTGTCACTCGAAGGACTGAGACAGCTGGAGCAAGGGTCCATAGCTGTGGATTTCATCACAGCCTGAGCGAGTTTAAAGGCGACTTAGCTAGAACAAAAGATGCAATTATAAATACTGGTAGTCATAGCTTAGCCGAGCCATAACTTCGCGCGAACTGCGGCGCGGCAAGCGTTTTATCTGTTCATTGCGCTGTCGAGACGCGCAACGCTCTGCGGTTAGTTGGGATCACAAGCAATGTATTAATAAAACCGCTGCCGCTCGAAGTCGTGGCCGGGCTGTTAATCATCTTTTATAGATGTTAAAGGCCAATGATGAATGAGTCATAGCTAAAGTTATTTTGAAACAACAAGAAAGTAGGTATATACGGTCGATTTCACAAGGGGCTACCTATGTACCCCGTCGCTTTAAAGTCATGTTTAAACTGCCATACTAAAATACCAAAGGGTGAAAGAGATAAAGTACCAAAGTGTCCAGCTACTTATGAGGCCGACTGCTCATAGAGTTAGAAGGAGTAAATTGCTACCGAGTCGTATGGGGACGTCAAGAGCATCCCTTCAGTCAATGAACACAGAATAGCGGCGGTTATTCCACCGACAAGAGCGAAGCTCTTAAGTTTTGATGAATGAGCGTTTTCGTGGTTGTATCGTAGAGGAACCTGGGATCCGCTTTCGCAACTGATCCCAAGATTTGGCGTAGCCACTAGTTTCACGAGAGCCACTGCCATCTGACTTTCCAACTAGACTTTATTGGGATTAGACCGGTTTCCACCCGAAAAGCTACTGTTATAAGAGGATTCCTCGATTCTGTCAACCACACCCGCACGCCCCCCGTGAAAGAGACACGCTTATGTCTTTCGCGCATGACAAAGCGGGATGCAACACTCTTTGGGAATGGCTTATTTAGACAAATATCTGTAGATATCTGACTGTGTGAAGTTTTAATAAATTTCCTCTTGAAAGAGTTTAGATGAGGTAAAATACCATCATATTTATAACTTAATTGTGTCGTAAAACAAGACTTAATTTCAGATTTTTTTTTGAAATTTTTAAGCAATTTTAGAATGAAAAAAAAAAATTTAGGCACCGAGCAGGATTCGAACCGGCGACCTCCCGGCACTCGCGGCCAGTCGCTCTAGCCAACTGAGGTATAGGTGCAATCGCTACCCGGTTCCAAATTCATCAACCGTTCCTTCGTATTAAGCAGTACCGCTGCTAACGTAAACTATTTTTTATACAAACGCCTTAAGGGAGGCGTACAGCGACATCTACCAGAAGACTCATGCTTCATCAACGGCACTAACGTCTCAAATCATATTGAGAATCGTCAGTTACGATGCGCCATCCCATACCCAAATTTTAAGCAATCATGTCTCGGCTATTGTCAGATACTGACAATTACCTATACTCAAGAATCATGTATCGGAAAATCAATCCCTATCGTTTCCTCGTCTGGGCAGAACAGCGTTTCAAAAAACACGAAATTTTTGCTTGCACGGCCTTCATCATCAGTATCCTATCGTTAGCTCGGTACAGATATATCCAAAAGGATGCCTGGGGTCCGCTACCTAATCCCAAGAGTTGGCGTAGGCATTAGTTTTTACGGAAGCGACTGCTATCTGACCTTCCAACCTGAGGGAAAACCAGACATTATTGGAATTAGGCTTGTCAAGTGAGTGGGCAACTTGACTGTTAGAAGTTCTCGAGCCGCCCGAAGGCCTCCAACTTGGTTTAACGACCGCAGCCGGGATCAACGGCTTAACGTGTCTTCCAAAGCACGGAAGCGCTCAGTTAATAACCACTCAAAGCGGTCACCCCTATATCAAATGATATTTAGTACATAGGGTAATTCCGGGGTAGTTGGCCATAAGGCAGAGATGGCCCTTCGAAATATTTCATAGAAGATTTGACTAGACGTTGCTAGTTACTGTTCGGTTAGCTTCGCGTCGCAGGTGGGAGCTATGGTACAACGAAAATTTTAGTGAAATAAAATCGAAAAGTAAGGAAAATGCTTGTGAATTGTTTTGCCTAGTGTAAATATTATCTAAGGAGTTCTTATTTCATGTGGATGTAAAGTTAGATTTGATTTATAGTGATTATTATTGTATTTATTGCTAAGCATATTAGTAACGCATTGTTCTATCCTCAAAATCAAACGGGTCGTGCTTTCAATTTTTTTTAATTTTAAGTGTGGTCATCTCTCCCACAAAAAAAGATATAGCCAGTTGAATTCCATTTATAAGAAAATGATGTCCCATTAATAGTATTATCATGTAAAAATCAGAAAATAATGACAAACGAAAAGGATATGTCGCGGATATGGCGAAAATTACTACGAAACGGTCGGTCCATCTCGGCTCTTCTTTGAAATACTGGCTTTAGTGCACAGTGTGGCAATTTTGGTCTCTGAAAATTACATTGAACTTGTAGACATATGTTCCAAATGTGGTCTGGAGATACGAAAATGCTTTATTAAATAGGAAATCAGACCAAATAACTATGCTACAGTTAGAATTTACCTATAGCCATCTTTCCTCTAACGACTAAGCGACTTGGACACCCCGATCCCCAAGGAGAGATTGCCAATTGTGAATTTTCGAAAACAATTCTTTTAAGGTTGATCTAATTGTAAAATGTCATATTTTTGTTTAAAATGTCAAAGTTTAATGTTGAACGTTTAATTACAAATACAGATTTTTATAATAATGTGCAAGATTATTTTTTTACAGTGTTCTAGAAAAACTATGGCCAACTACCCCGGACTTACCCTAAGCTGTAGCCGGCGTTCAAACCCACAACCTCAGATAGAAAGTCGCGTGCCTAATCGCTCGGCTATAGTAACTTACAAAAAAAACAAAACATAATGATCATGAAACATCAATAAATATACAGGGTGTACAATCCAAATGGGTCAGTATGGTGAAGTCGGAAACTATGAGAGATAGCGAGATTTGTTCTTAGGAACCATGACGTCGATTTTAGATTTAATAATAATTACATTCAAACTTTTTTATTAACTCTCATACATAACCGGGAATCGAACCTGGTCAAAATCAATGTGTATAAATTCTGCAAGTCGCAAGAAGCACAACACTAATGCAATCTTGTTTAAATAATTGAAAGAAAAACCCACCAATAAGATAATTATTTTATTTCAGTAAATGTTCAAAATGTTAGCCATTCTGTTGAATGCAAAGATTAATTCTTTTGGGTAACGATCGCAAGATTGCATTTCGTATTTTTATGGGGTGCATATGTGTTAAAATGTTTTCTAAGGCTGTAGTTAAATCTTCTACAGTGTCGTAATTTGATTTGTAGATTTCATCTTTGACATAACCCCATAAGAAATAGTCAAGTGGCGTGATGTCCGGCGATCTTGCGGGCCATTTAATAGGGCCGTTTGTACCAATCCAGTTATGTTGAAAATGATCATTGAGAAAATCTCTGGCAATTCTACTATTGTGTGCGGGGGCTCCATCTTGTTGAAAATACATATTTTCTATTAAATCCTGTGACATTCCTCGTATGATTTCAACAACGTCTTCTAAAATTTCGATGTATTTAAATCTATCTAATCGCCCGTCATAAATTTTAAACATCAAGACTCTGTTATGGTAAATTTATACACATTGATTTTGACCAGGTTCGATTCCCGGTTATGTATGAGAGTTAATAAAAAAGTTTGAATGTAATTATTATTAAATCTAAAATCGACGTCATGGTTCCTAAGAACAGATCTCGCTATCTCTCATAGTTTCCGACTTCTCCATACTGACCCATTTGGATTGTACACCCTGTATATTACAGCGGACAATATTGGACAAATCGTAAAAGCCTCATCGTAAACCCACCAAGGCTTGTGTTATGGGTACTAGAGGACGATATCCAAGATTCCAACACAAACAAAAACATCCTAGATTCGGAAACATTCATACTCATCAACCACCACGACTATAGCCTAGTTGGTAGTGACCTTGCCTACGAAGCCGGAGGTCCCGGGTTAGAATCCCGTCAGGCATTATTTGTGTGACTGTTTTGAACACGAATATTTGTTCCGAGTCTTGGATGTTTTCTATTTATTAGATTCAGGACAAAAACATAATACAGAACTTAATAGCTAATAACAAGAGGGAGGTACTTACTCCACTTGAAAGAGCTATGTGTTTTATGTAATTAAGTATCTATATAGGTGTGTATATCGCATAGTACAAGCTTTGCTTAGTTTGGGACTAGGTCGATTAGTGTAAGCTTGTCCACAAATATTTATTTTATCATGGCATCACACAAATACAGTGGCGGATTTGCCCTTAGGCCCAGTAATCTCGGATCTAAGCCGGCCAATCGGGACAAAAAATGTGGCCAAAGGGCGGCTGGTACTTACTACATGGGCACCAACACAGTCCGCCGCGACACAAATATTTACCCTGATCGGGATTCAAACACAAAGAACACTAGCGGATCTGACAATCCTTAAGCTGCCTAAAAGCAGCCACCAATTCGCGGGTCCAATTTGTGAATCTTCTTTTTTTAAGCAACAACGGTAGCAAACTAGCTTTGGTAAGGGGGAAGCAATTTCCCAATTGGGCTGACCTAAACGTGAGCGAAATGATATTCCGCCGTACCTTTCTCATAACAAGATAGGGATCAAACGCACATAAAAATACATGAAAATCGATCCAGCGGTTGAAGAGCAGTTCAGTTACACAAGAATTATATAATTATTTAATGATTCGCGGAAAGCTAGATATGTAATAATACAAAACTGACCAATTCCTGACCATTTTTCACAAGACACGCGCCGCTAAAGTCATAATATGAACTGAAAAATTCGGTCGCCACGTAAAATACTGCCATGTTTCCAAAACATCCTCATAGGATGTCTATACTTTCATATTCATAACCAATGAATGGTAAGTAATTCGATTCGATTGAGGATATTCGATAAAATAAACAAATGGTTTTTACACGGTTGGCATTCTCATATTAGTTCAATTCAATCCAGCCGTTATTAACTAAACACCACAAGACATTATAGCTACATAGATTTATAGGTAAGATTATTCTTTTACACAACGATGGTGGTAAACAAGCTTACAGCAGACACCGTAGCCACAGCGAAGAACCACAAGCGCATTGACAACCCTTTATTTATTTCAGGATTGGTTGTGTTGACAGTTCGGAGACATAGGTACCTAATACAGGTCCCATACACTTGCAGAAGACAACAACTATGTTTTAATAACATTATTTACTATACAGGTATTTAGTGTAAGACAGTCAAATAGCATTAATTTTTCATTTTTTTTTTTTTTTTTACTTTAGGTACCTAAGTATTTAAAACTTTAAAATTGCAAATTAAGTTAAAGCTTGATATAATTATGTTTTCAGTGTATTTTCGCAAGCTTTTTTTACAGGTAACTAATTTATTTTTATTATTGTCAGTATTCAATTGGAGATATAATGTTGTGAATCATTTCCGTTAACTGTTACGGCAGCTAATGTTTTTGGTAATAGTTTTAGAACGAATTGGCAAACGAGACGACGGAACCTATCTGTTTTACAGAGATTTTCCACCGACCAAGCGAGACGATGATGCGGTGCAGGGAAACTCATTCAGTTAATTCATTTATTTTATCACCGATTCAATCCTTGCCTCGGCTCACCTTCGAATGTTTCTGAAGTAATACTTGAACATAGTATTTACAAATATTTCAAAAATCGCAGCCGTCAAAATTAAAAACATCTTAAAAACAAAACTCGAAAATATTCTTCGACTCTATTGTCTTTTCTCCCGCTTTAAATTAGCATCAAAAAAAGTTTATGTTAATTAATTAATATTTTATTTATAGACCGTAAAACACGGATATATTAGATATCTTTAGTTTTAAATATCTATCAAGGCTTAGTTTAGATTTCCAGTTTTATTAACCACGAATTCAATTTAAGAAAAAAAATGTAATTTGTTTCCAAATAATTATGATTTAATCGATCAAATTATTAACTTTAATTCATATACGTATATTATTTAAATATAACAGTAAACATTCTCAAAATAAACGTTGAAATATCTCACCTCAAACACAACCAAACCAATTTTTCACAACACAACACAAAAATAATAGTCACACACCCTCACTCTCTGAACACTAGGGGTCAAATGACACGGTGTAGGCTTTCAGTGTGCGAGCGAGACAGCGCGGGGCGGGGCTTGGCGCACCGTCGAAAAATAAACTTTTTTTTATCCGGCCTAGGGTCCCGCCTTGCGAAAGTTTGAGCTTTGACCGTTGGCTTGTTGTTTTTCTAATTAGTAGGTATTGGGGTAATAAATGAATGCTAAGGCCGGGTTTTATAAAGATCCGTAAGACCAAATGTCAGATCAAATTTCAGTAACTCAGTACATTTTTTGACATAACAAGCCGACATAAGGTCTAACGGATCTTTATAAAACCGAGCCTTAGTGTATTCATTTTATTTGACATTTATTTTAATGGTCTGTTATTATATTTGTCTTCATTGTTCATTTAGTAGAGAACGACATCCCTAGTTTACCCCTAATCGCTAGTTTATCAACTATCAGTAATTTTTGGCCGCAATTCCATTGGTCGATTCTAATGTTCAATGTACCTATAAATTATCGCTTGGAATTCATGACAGTCATTCTGATTATGAATTAGGATTATACACACTTATACATAAAAGTGGGGATATCGATGTTACATACACACAAATCTCTCGGTATTTTTACAAGTAATGTATGGGAAATAGAACTGTGATGTGTATGTATGTAGAAAAATAAAGTAAGTTTGGAGGTTTTGCGAAGAGACGCCTGGCTGCTTGGTGACGTCTTCTTCAAGACCCACCTCCCACCGGAGGTCGGCTATCATATGGGCTGTAACGGCCCACGGCGGACCAAGCGCGAAGATTCTTCAGCCACGAGTGAGTAGTACCTTCTTCCAAGTGGTCTCCTTCTCCTTCCTGGTCTCCGCTTGGTGTAGCTGCTTGAAATTATCATCATCAGCCTATATATACCCCACTGCTGGACACAGGCTTTCTGAAGTCCTCATTAATGAGAGGGATTGGGCAGTAGTCACCACGCTACGCTGGACTTCACATACACCTTTAAATTTCTTAGCAGATAATGATATTCCACACATAAGTTCCGATAAACTCATTGGTACCAACCGGGATTCGAACCCACGACAGCCAAGTCAACTCGAACTACTAGGCCACCATCGCTTCACACAAGAGGAGATAAAATACTCATTATTTTTATACCTACTTTATATACGGCTGTAAGCCGTTGCCAACCCAACCCTTTAAAAATGTAGGATATTAATTACAAAACGCTAAATTAAGTCAGAAACAACATGTGTTTTTTTATGAAATCCTCACATTTTACAAACCATGTCGGTAAATCTTAGGTTTTAGCAATAAATAATGATAAGTAAATGCATTTTATTAAATTGAATAATATTTTATTATTGACGATCATAATATAAATTAGTATAGATTAATCCGGCTTTAATTTATATTGTAATTGATAAAAAACCTAAATCTAAGATTTATTTATTTATTTATTACACAGAAACAAGCATACAATGTGTGTAAGCAAATAGAAAATAGACAATAGATACAGATGTCTGCTTGGATATATCTCACTAAGACAGGGCCGTAGCCAGAGTTGAATTTAAGATAGGGCAGCGGTGATTACAGGTAGGGCACAACTCAACTGGTGCAAGAAAAAAATTAACTCAAAATTAACTCGGTCTGATCTGGTGAATCGATTTTCGAGTTTGAGGCAGTTCTTAATTGTTGGGCCCCGGGGCAAGGAATGAACAAAATCATTTATGTTGATGCCTAGCCCGATCTGATAATTTAGATGTCGATACACTGCCTACCCTAATATGTCTCAATATGGTACGCCAATTATAAACAAACAGTTTTCTAGATATCATATGCGATGGGTTAAGGTAGGGCAATAGTATTTTAAGGTAGGGCATTGCCCCATAATGCCCCCCCCTAGCTACGGCCCTGCACTAAGAACACATAGTACATATATTCAAATTTACCTTGGTTTAGGCTTTTGCAGTACCTATCTTTTTAATTATATCAAGTAAACTGACGTTTACGGGCGCACATCGGACGTGATTATTCCATAATGGTTAAAGTACTGTACTTTTTAGGGTTCCGTAGTAAACAAGGAACCCTTATAGTTTCGCATGTCCGTCCGTCCGTCTGCGGCTCATCTCAGTAACTTTAAAGTGATAATTTTTGTTATGATCAAGTGTTTATGGTTTCTTGAAAAACACGTAATGTACGTACTCCAATTTCTTATGATTTCTCTGGGAACCGCTTGTTTGCGTCATGCAAGTGTCAAGTATACGCGACTCGGCTGATACTCGGAATCCGCTGGGAAAGGCTAAAACAACGCCATACGAAACTAAAGGCCTCCGGGAATTGTAGGCCTCTGGGAGTGGGTTACATATGATAATAGACGTAGATAATATAGTGTAGGGCCGCCCGGGAGCGCAAATCTTAGAGTATTCCAGTGTTTAAACGGCCCGCGTGGTCTTGTCGGAGGTTTCCCCTGGATTTTTCCCAGGATACTCTCCAACCCCGCACTCCTATTGGGCCCGGACTATAAAGCCACAGTCAGGTTAAAACAAAAGGACGCCCGGCCGGAAACAAGCGGGCGGCCCATGGCTCTTCGGGATCATTAAGTCCAATTCCCTTGAAGTTGGAGCTGAAAACTTTCACTGCCAGACTTAAATCTTGAATATACCTACCCCAGAAATCGATTTAGCCTCCTACCTGCAGCGACTAGCTGTTAGCGGGCTGTCCGGTTTAGTGCTGCAAACTCTCTTGATTTATCAGGAGATTACATGATTTTTGAGATTACATATTTATTAACGAGTCTGCAGTGACATTTATTTCATCCTCCTAGCTTTTCCCGGTTGTTCCCATGGAGCCTGAGGTCAACTTTGACTCCTAATCCCAAGATTTGGAGTAGGAACTAGTTTTACGAAAGCTAATGTCATGTGACCGTCCAACCAGGAGGGAAAACTAGACTGTGGACCTCACTCTGAGCCCTACTAAATAATCTGTTTTTTTTTAATTTACTTGTGGCAATGAATTTATTCCATTTTATTTTCATTTCTAAATCGAGTAGAATCGAACGCTCGGCAATTATCAAATCAATTTCAATTCAATGCTGCGTCAAATACCCTAAAGATCATACGTTTACGGAAAATTTTGTTTATGAATGAAAGTGTCTACGCATTGCTGATATTGAGGCTACGAGTGAATGAACTGGACTTGTTTACGTATGTCATGTTCTAGATTTAAGTGGTGGAATATTTTGAGGCTACATTACAATACAAATTATACTTTACTAGCTTTTGCCCGCGACGGCGGCGACTTCGTCAGCGTAAACTTCCGCTCCCTAATCCATCCCATCGACGGATGATTTTCTGGACAAAAAGTATTCTGTATGTTAGTCCCGGCTATAAATTCGTTGTAGGTATGCCAAATTTCAACATAATCCGTTTAGCCGTTTTTGCATTGATTCCATTGAGCCGTTTTTGATCTAAACTTTCGAATTTATAATATTACTAGGATTGCTCACCAAAAAGAGTACACTAATGAAAACAGACTATAAATTGCACACAAACAAGCGATATCTTTCACACAACCAGCGATAGAGCCTAGGGAAGTTTTAAAGGCCGCTGTAGTTGAATGGTAAAACGTGTAAAATTCGTATGACCTTATCTGTCACTTTAACATTTATGTTTGTGAGAAAAGGACAAAACACATTTTAATTAGCAGAGGTTCCTTAAATTTTATGAATAAGAGGGTTAATGTTGTAAGTCGTAGGTAACCACAAATTTTAAAAAAACAAGCTACGAAATATCATTTGATTATTAATAGCCAAACGGTCTAACGGACCATGGAGGACCTCAGTACAATGCTCGTTGATCTCAGCAGAGTTTCCGATCGAGTTGGTCTGAAAATGAACATGGACAAGACGAAGGTCATGTCTAATGCCCATGTCGTACCAACTCCCGTAATAATCGGCGGCTCGGCGCTCGAAGTTGTTGACGAGTACGTATACCTGGGACAAACAGTCCAGTTAGGTAGGTCCAACTTCGAGAAAGAGATCACTCGTCGAATCCGACTCGGCTGGGCAGCGTTCGGGAAGCTTCGCAGTGTATTCTCGTCCAGTTTACCGCAGTGCCTCAAGTCAAAAGTCTTTGACCAGTGTGTGTTGCCAGTGATGACATATGGATCCGAGACATGGGCGCTAACGATGGGCCTCATAAGAAAGCTCAAGGTCACCCAAAGAGCAATGGAAAGAGCTATGCTCGGGGTTTCTCTGCGTGATAGAATTAGGAATGAAGCTATCCGTAGCAGAACTGGGGTCACCGACATAGCCTTCAAAATTGCGAGACTAAAGTGGCAGTGGGCAGGGCACATTGCTCGCAGGACTGACGGTCGATGGGGCCAGAAACTGCTTGAGTGGCGTCCACGCACCGGAAGACGAGCTGTCGGTAGGCCTCCGACAAGGTGGAGTGATGACCTGGTGAAGGTCGCGGGAATCCGGTGGAAACGAACGGCACAGGACCGGTCTAAATGGCGAGCCTTGGGGGAGGCCAATGTTCAGCAGTGGACGTCTTTCGGCTGAAATGATGATGATGATGATGATGATGAAACGGTCTAATCCCATCGAAGTCTAGGTTTCTGGGATGGCAGCCGCTTCTGTGAAACTAGTGCCTACGCCAATTTTGAGATGTGTCAAAGCGAACCCCCAGCTCCCAGCGTATAGGTCATACAACGACGTGTGTTTTTAGTCGGCGACGCCACGACGACTCTAGAGTCGCGAACGTCCAGTGCCTTTATATGAGTTTGCATGACCGTACTCGCTAATAGCGACTGCGTAAACGATTTAGTATGCCGATTCTTAGATCTATTGCGTAACCGTCAGAGGCGCTGTACTTTTGCCCATCCATTTTTTTACGCAGTCGCTAGCGAGTACGGTTATGTAAACTCATGGTAAAGGCACAGTCCGCTTAATTCCATATGCATATGTTTCCCACCGTCGTAGTAAATATAGTAACGCAGTATTTTTCCTAAACAAACACATTGGCTTCTATTTCTTTCGCTTATGTAATTTTGCTGTGTTTTTATTTTAGTTTATATTAGGTACCTATAATGCCTCATATATCAAAGAACGCCGGCAGTCATGCGATATCTTGCAGTTTTGCTACATAATACCTGTACTTAGAATAAAAATATTGTAGGTAATTTAGCTGTAGAAGTAGGTATAGTTAAAACAGCAACAGGAGAGCTGGCACCTTCGTCACTCAACGCATAAGCATTGCGATTCAGCGAGGAAATGCTGCCAGCATCCTTGGTACCATACCACAGGGGCCTATTTTAGAATTCGACTTTCAACTTTTGTTTTATATAGTTATTGATTAAGTTATTTTTAAGTTAGTTGTTTATTTTATTCTGTAATAATTCTAATAAAAATCATATCATTCCGTTGAAACAAGTTCAGCTCAGTGTTTTGTTTATTTAAACTGATTAACGGTTTTTGACATACAGGAATCTGTAGATTTTCCATCCACGTGACTTTAGTACGACTAGGTGTACGGTCTCACAAGGGGCTTAACAATTTTAACATGTTTGTACCTTGTCGTTTTAACGTCATGTTTGAACTCTCATACTAATTTTTTTAAGGAGTGATAGCGACAAAGTAGTCAAATCGCCCATTCTCATTTTTGTGCACACGTGTCACTAGTCTCTACATACCGTCAATGAAATTATATAGCTATACCTATAATGTGCCAGATTAAGCCGTCATCTCCCGGCGAAAAAAATAAACAACAGCATTCTTTTGTAATGAGCCCTGGGATCCCAGGGACCGGTAGACGACCGGTTTAATGATTAATTTATTGAGATATTGTCATTAAAGTATTGATAACTTAGGGTCGATTTTTCCCGCCAGATAAAATTATCCGTCAGTTAAAATTATCCCTTTCACTTTCTAATTTCATATGAAAGAAAAGGACGGAGCTAACATTAATCTGACCGATATTTTTATCTGGGGATTGAAAAGTTGGCCCTTATATATATTATCTTTATAATTATTAGATTTATTAGCATTCATATAGCAATCATTTCATCCACGGTGACGTGCACGGATGTGACAGTGTGCACAAAAATGAGAATGACACAGATATACCGGAACACGTCTTTATTACTGTAAGAATACGTAAGTCATCATCCTGCTAGAGTTCATCCCGGTTGTATACTAGACGACCTCGGGGTCCGCTTTGGCGTCCTTGGCGGCTTTGGAGTTTCACGAAAGGCACTGCCATCTGACCTTCCACCCAAGAGGAAAAACCAGATCTTGCTGGGATTAGATCCTTTCCTCACAATATTTTTCTTCACCGAAATGCTACTGTTAAATGTAATACTGTATCAATAAAATACAGCTACCAACCACATACAAGAAAATCCATCTTAGTGTCCAATAGAGAATATGCATCATTTTTTCATGACGCCATTCGAACCAGTATTTAGAGGAACAAATTTATACATGGAACAACTACAATTAGAACAACATAAAAGACAAAAATGGGTTTCAAAGTACAGCATAAAAACCTAGCCCTGAAAACGTCCTATATACTAATTGAGCATAATACGTGACGTCATATACGATGAGCCCGTATTACCATTGTATGAAAAACGAGGAATTTGTTGTTTTGTTCGTGAAATATTGCGTATAAGTATACATTGTTGTCGTACATTTTTTTATTTATTAAAACAAGAATCCTGACGGTGATTTTTACTTTACTTTTAGCCAGTAAAAAAAATTACATCATTTTATGAAATTTTCAAATGTCATATCTTTTAAGATTTTAAGCAGCATATTTATAAAATTACTGTTTTTTGTCATAATTTGATGGTTTACTATTAATATAGTGACATCTTATTATTATTAATTCCGCATGCATATTCTCTTTTAGATGACACTATTGATCAACCCTGTCATCATGGCATAAGATTGAAAGTGCCATATATTGGGCCAGTGTCGTGCACAGGGACGTTTACCTTACCTTTACCATTGAAGCAATGGCGCCTGACCAAATAAGTTTCGACTTTCGACCGCCCGCGGAGATTCCTTTTACGAAACCGCCCCGTGGTACCTTGTTATGTCAACAAATGTTTATATGGGAATCACTTGATACCGCTATTGAAACGATTGAGTGATCATTTCACATACTTGCTGATGCACTAGCAAAAGGGGCCATTAAGTTTAATGAGTTTTAATTCGGATGTAAGTATATCATGGTCTCAGTATATCATACCTTCTAACTGAGAAATTGGCAATTTAAATTCGGTTCTCGGCCAATTATTAAGTTGAAACATTAAAATGTTTATTGATGAACTAGCTGTTGCCCGCGACTTCGTACGCGTAGAACTTGTACTAAAACGATTCTTAGAGAATTGATATGGTATTATTTTAGACGCAGGTGTACCTAATTATCGGTCTCCCATACAAACTTTCATCACCTTTTCATCTCCTTAAGGAATTATCTCCGGGATAAAAACTATTCTATCTCGGGATCTCATACTATGTATGAGTTACTGTCGCATTTATAATTCACATGTGGAAGTAGAGTCGCTAGGCCAGTTACGCGGCCTGCGTCAGTTTGCGGCCTTCTGAAGAACGAAGTCGTTTCAATTAAAGATATGTAGTAGCTATAGAATGGGAATATATTAAAATAGCAAGAAAATATCCATTCAGTTCATCAACTCATCCAAGTGGCCGCAAACTGGCGCATCAAATTAACAGGCCGTAAACCCAAGTATGGATTAGAATAATGTGGTACAAAAAAAAGATCTAAATTATAATCCTAATTTATAAACTACAAAATGTAAATGTCGCCAATCAGGTCAGACAGATTAACATTTTTATTGCTGAATTGATTGTTACGACTTTTGTTTATTTCATTAGGTTATTATCAAGTAAAACTAATTAAATACTAAAGCCACTACAACCCCTTGTTAACACAACACCCTTACGAAATCCCTAAATCACTCGCTTAATAAACTTGTAATTCGAGGCGATCCACCCCCGTATACACTCAACCAATCACAGCGCAGCTCTCTCACCCTCGCGCGGATTTCCACCAATCAGAACACAGCTACGGTCAGGTGTGTTTTAATAGGTGTCAGGTTACAAACGGATCTTTAAAAAGTGTTAGTTTTTCAAAAGGTGTGAATGGTGAACGCACTGGCAGCTTGTGTTTGCGAACGTTTAGACTCCTTGTTTTTTAATTCCCTAGTCTTTTTTCGTGACAAGAACCGAGGAGTCGCCGTAAACCCATTGCCCTCTAATTTTTCAACCCCGAAGGAAGACCGTACAGGGATCATATCTTGTCTATTGGAAGTTCTCAAGCCTCGCAGGGATCTAACTCGGCTCACTCAACTAAAAAAACTACTGTCACACAGAACGAGAAAAAAAAAATTGATCTGATACGAACACCCTAAAGAAGTGTATAGAACCATGCCCAATAAGTTAAGCACAAGCTCACGCACACACATACAAAGTAATTACTAAACCAAGTACAGAACTTGAAGCGTATGATTTGATATTATCGCGAAACGTACGAAGAGTTCTGTGCATGGTTTACTAGTTTTTAATTCGTGTTGTATGCGTGTGCCTTCTTATTGTTGTCTGGCTCACACATTTATTGTATAAAATATACTGCGAAATATTTAGTCCCGGACATATCTCGATCAATACTCGAATTCGGTTTCAAATTCGGTTAAAGACTCGCAATCAATCTCACTGGAACGCAAACTCAGAGTATTCCAGTGCTTAAACCGTGCGTGGTCGTGTCGGAGGTTTCCCCTGGATTTTCTCCAGGCTACTCTCCAACCGCACACTCCTATCGCTTTATTGGGCCCGGCCTATAAAGCTACAGTCAGATTCAAAAGAAAAAAAACTAGAGTTCTACTCAAATCCTCACTTCCTTTTCCTATCTCAGAATGTTAATCACTCGTGAGAAAACGGGTGCTCAATATAGATATAGCGAAGATAAAGTGACGAGGACAGACGGACGTAATCCGCAAATATGTGTATTTTTCTAGTGCAAATATTTGTCTTTTAGAGGATTAGAAGATTTATATCTGATTTTCCTGTTCTGGTGAAAGTATTGTTAGATTATAAACGCAAAAAATGATTTACCTACTTAGGTTAGACTCACAATCTGAATTGTAACCGTAATTCATAATTTGAATTCAAATTAGTAATTCAGTTAACATAGAGTTGCATGTTACAAATATTACTAATCAACCATTAGTTAGGTACACATATTCTACATTTTTTACATTATCGATTTCTTAGAGCGATCTGGCAGAATGATATGAACGTGCGTTTGTACTATAGTATATTATGCAACTGGTGTATAAGAAGGGTATAAAAAGGCGAGTGGTGTGGGTTGCGATGTGAGCCTTGGCGAACATCGCAAGTAAAGACACCACGAGCCTTTTTATACCAGTTATACACCGTTGCATACAATACTTTTTCTACGACTCATTTCAGATACAAAGAAAACTACCTATTTTTCAGACTTTATGCGCCATATTTTCTCTTAGTAATTGTGCACTTACCTACGCAATTTTTTCAGTAATGCTATATAACTTCTTCGTGGATTTTTAAAAGAATCAACGTACCTACACATTTTCTTCGTAAACACAAAAAAATGTTTTATTTAAGTAATATAATCATTTATCAGCTTGAATGTTTTCGTTTTCAATTAATAATTTGGTGGGAAATCCAAAATATGGCACTTTGTTTATGGTTTGTTTTTTTTTTAATTTGCTAGACTTGGCATCCCACCTAAACTGAATTCAAATCTGGATCGAATCTTAACTGTTTCTTTTTCACAAATATATCCGAAAATAGATAAAACTTGTTAAAAAATACCAAAAAATATATAAATGTATGTATTTATATTAGTAAATAATATATTATGCATTAATACATAAAAATTATAGCAATGTTGCATTAAGTTGGCAGCACTGATTTTAATCATAAAAGTTTCACTTGAACGCACCAAAGAATGACTACTATTACTATTAGTATTTGTAGTAGTCTGTGGCACCCAACTCTGCTTTAATTTTTCATTGAAGTAGGGTAAGGAGTGTGTTTTTGGGCAATAGACTAGATAGACTTTTTACAGAATAAATAAAGTATATATTTATATTAGAGTTCATGATTGCTTAAGTCGCGAAAAAAAGTACAGGAGTAGAAAAAAAAATAAAAAAAACCGCCGGTCAAGTTCGAGTCTGACTTCCGTATGGTTCTTATAATTATTAATATTATGATGACGTTTTCGAAAAAAAGTGCCTACCTAGCAGAGCCGGCCCTAGCCCTCGATCAGGGTAGAGCGAAATCGGGTTTTGGCGCCCTTCGTTGAACCTTTTACCCAAAACCGTTAGGGTAATGAAACTTTTTTTTTTCTCATTTGCCATTTAGGCGCCCCCCTTGCCATCCGGCGCCTAGAGCGGCCGCTCCACTCGCTCTACCCTAGATCCGGCCCTGCTACCTAGTCCCTAATTGTTGGCGCTTCCAATAACAATAAAGGTCCTATTACCATTCTTAATTGTCTCAAACATTGAGGACGTTTACCTTAAATGTTACTAGATATTGATTGTTTAATATTTCATGCTGCTCCTATCCGTGAGAGGAGGTAAGAGAGCATCTCCCTCTCTGTCGAATGAGTAAGTACGACCGTATGCCTCCTGTGCCTGGCAAGCGGCGCGGGCAAGTTTCCTGCAGTTTCAAGTTTTTATTGCACTCATGTTGTCACAAATACATAGATGATACATGTTACAATATAAATATCAAACACGAACCCTGTAAGGGCATCGCAATGGGTATTTGACACATGTCAAAAAGATATGGAACTTCAAATATTCGCAAAAGTCCAAATGTAAATTTGAAAATTACCAATAGAATTCTAGTGTTTTATTGAAAAATAAATTGTATATCAACTGTATCCTTAAACGCAATATTTCACGACTAAAATGGCAAATTACTCGTTTTTCCATACAACGGGATTACGACTCCATTACACTGTGACATCACATTTCACTGCCTAAGGGTGGGTTGCACCAAACCGTCTGTAATCATAAGTTGCGGTGTTCGTTAAAATCTGATTGTATGGAAAATTTGACAAGTTTCTATAGGCTGACAGCTGCCGGCGCCATATTTGACGATGATCGGCCTGTGATCATATGTTGGTGCAACCGACCCTAAATAGAGCGTTTTCAGTGCCCATCAGCCATGCTGTAGGTACTTTGCCTCTCGTTTTCGTCTTTTGTATTGCTCTAATTGTAGTTGGTCCTCTACTAACATATGATCGTCTCTAAAAACTGATACGAATAAAGCCATAAAAATTGTAGTCAAATAGCCAATTGACTTTACAATTACTAGTACGGCTTGTTAGCTGGAAATACTGTCCTAATACCTATTTGCGGGAAGCACAAAACTTATACCTACGAACCTGCCTGCGAAGCTGGAGGTCTCTGATTCGAATCCCGGTCAGGGCATTTATTTTGTGTCATGAGCACGAATATTTGTTCCTGAGCCTTGGATGTTTCTATGTATTTAAGTATATATTTATCTATATAAGTGTGTATATCGTCGTCTAGTACCCGTAGTACACAAGCTTTGCTTAGTTTGGGACTAAGTCGATTTGTGTAAGATTTTCCACAAATATATTTTTATATATGTGCTTTAATATTGAAAGGGAAATATTTTTAAAATTTTTGTTTCCCTCCCCCCACTTTTGTGTCCCTAATCGCCCAACATACAAACTTGTCAAACTTTTCATAGAATCAGATTTTATCGAACACCGCATGTTACAGTCGGTTGGCACAACTCACCCTAAGGGTGTCTTCTATTGCCATAATTTTATGTCCTATGAGCAATAATTATTAGAATATTACATCTACTCTCAACCACACGAGCCAACATAATAAAATCACACTCAACTAGTTAATCTTTCCGCGTCAAGCACCACATTAGGGCGTGTTGACATGGACAAGCATTGTTAGTTGCCCATTGTTGCCACCACAACGGGGGTGAAATGCGCAATGTTATCTGTGGAATTGACAAATTGAGCGGCCATTTTGGATGAGAGGAATGATGTTGCAACTTGTTTTTTGTTATACAACGATTAATCAAACAAGCTTACGGCCTGCCACGTGGTAAGAAGATACTGGAGCTTATGGAGGCGTGCGGCTCCAGAAGAATCAAAGCGCGTTGCCGACCCTTCTTTGGCTAAAGGATTCGTTCGTTGAGGTTGTGTTGGTTTCTAACAGAAGAAACTGAAGATGCTTATTAATTTTCTAGGATAAGCATGGATAAAAATTAAAGTTTTAATAGTAGGTAGGTAGGTGTTGCCTGTGGGTAAGCCTCAAAAAATCTTTTGATATTCGGACACTTCCCTAACCAAAGTACCTATATTATATTACAACCTTTACAAGTATTAGGGTCGTACCGTACTTAACCTCTTGTCTGTGTCTGATAAGGATCAGTACAATCGAAAATTAACTCTTGTTCCTTTTTGTCATAGAGTTAATTTTCGATTGTACTGATCCTTATCAGACACAGGCAAGAGGTTAAATCAAATGCAAATGGAGTTTATGGAATCAATACTTATTTTCCCGTAAATCTATTTCGCCACAATATATTTAACAGCTGTTTTCAGTACCTATAATAATGTCGTCATTTTATTTAAATATCATATTTTAACGACTGTGGTGCTCAGCAAGCACTTAACTAAGTACCTAATAAATAATGTCAAATATCAAAACGACTTCACAGCCTATATTTTGCCTATAGACGATAAACCGTAGTCTAAACAAAAGACCAGCCTATCCAAAACACTTCAAAACGAAGTGCCTATGCCGCCAAAAAACAAGCTGCATCAATTTACCACTCAGGCACAAGTGTTCCAAATTTAAACTACTATTGCGCATTCATTCAGCTTGACAAAGAACTGTTCATTTCACCCGCACTATTGTCCCTTTGTCTGATACTCGTAACTGAGGATTAACACCGTCGTGCCTTTGCCCCTAATCTTAAAAAAAAACTGTTCGAAATTTAAACTGAGCGAATGGGTGTCGATATTAAATTCGTATTTGCGTTTGTGTTAGATACGTTTTCATGATTTTGACTTTTATGTTTAAGAAACAGAGACTACTGTTGTATTTGCAAGCTACAATATTTATTTGCTCGCGTCTGCTACTCTAAAATATAAGTTGTTATAGAAATCAGTGCATTATTTTTATTTCAGTAAAGTGCATTTTAGGTTGTAACTTTAAAGCAATCGATAGCGACCTATAACAATCGAATATTTACAATGTTTGCAGAGATTAGCGCACATTTGCGCTATCTTTTGGAATATTTGATAGAGATCTTTGGATTCTTAGTGGATTAAGGATTATTCAGTTTTCGGGTCAGCAAATGTATTGTACAAAATACTAGAAACTCCTGAGGATGTGAATAGTGAGGAACCTGCATTTCTCTTAACAATACATAGTACTTTTATTTCTGTGATATTACAGATCTCAACTCTTCCTGTAGCTTGTAACTGGATATTTATACCTATAATCCATATCAAATGCTGACCATAGAAAGGTAATTCAAATAAAATTACTAAATACATTTCCGTAGAGTAAGCTAAACAAGCGGCTTTGCTCAAACAAATATTCATCAGCATAAAACAAAAGACCACCAACAAATTTCACTAAACTCATACCATTTTTACCACCCTATCCATGTCATTGCAATACGAGTCTTATAACGTTATAATACAGTTCACGGTATTCATAATTCGCTATAAAGTAATTTTTACTACATTTATGCTTGATTGGAATATGAGCCTTATGCCGTAGTGTAAGAGTTGATGGTATTTGTAATTCGCTATAAAGGTCAGGTTACACGGTTCACATGGTTGGCGAAATGACGCCATGTGAAACTGGCTTATCAAGAGTATGAGGTTACACAATGTGAATTCCATATCTAACTGGCTTTGAAGAATCTCCACATAACACTATACATGCATGCACACTTACATTCATAGGTGCAGTATTAAAGTCCAAGTCATAATATTTACGCTAGGAACCATAGCGCCTAAAATATTAGCTCTTATGTCCATACCCATTAGGGCCATGTTCGCACATTATTGGCACTTAGCCCGTATAGATATGTTCAATGTTTGTTGACTGTACAGTCAACAATCGATATACTATCGAATCATTAATTGCGCCGGTAGCGACCGCTTTAGAGTGCCGGTTTGCGACCTAGACACCAATCTTATAAAAAAACATTCGCCTATTATAACTCCCTTTGAACAAGCGAATCCATAATTGTTCAAGTTGCAATCGAGCCATAGTATGAAATTTCTGACTCGGCGATTTTTGCTGTTCTGAATGAATATATATAAAAGTCACTATCTAATCATTCCCCATCCCTTTCTCGGAGTCTGTGATTTTAATGTTGTATATATGTAATGTTTTTTAACTCTTTCTCACGGTACACATGAGTATGAACTTAATGTAATATTACAGCTAATGTCAAAAAAATCCGTAAGTAAATTTAAACCGTGTCGCCGCCGTCGGTAACATTCGTCAGTAAAATCTTAAGGAAAAGATACTAACGTCCGTTAGTTATACTGTTATAAGACGCAAATCGTATCCGGAAGACTAAATTTCCGTTAAAACATCTGAAAATAAACAAACGGATTGTTATAAGTTATAAAACCGGCCTTGGATGAGTTGAGGAACCTGAGTAGGCGAACTATTTCCTAACAATCTTATTAGTCATGTGACATATATACAGGTCTCTGGGTCATTCTACTTTTTCATGATCCATTTATTTTGATTTTCTATTATAAGAAAAATCTATGATATGTATTGAATTAGTGTACAAAAATAGGATTTCAAAATAGTACTTGAACTTAGTAAAAGAATTTTGTAGATAAAAATACTTAAATATTAAACGGCCTTATAAGTTTTAAAATATATTGATTTCAAATTATGACAAAAGTATTGATAATACCAATAAAGTTATTAAACGCTACGGTAATTTTATTCAAGTTTTAGATAGTAACATAACCATGTTTTGATATTATTGTGTGTAGTAGAATTTAAGCCGAAAATACAAGTTTTTAGCTTGAAAATGGTCGATTTGGAGTGATGTTTGAAACGATATTACTTAATGAAAAATCCAAAAAATACATTTAAAATTCATGACATAAGGTCGCAATAGTCTTTTTCTGGATAGTAACATTGAGAATATGTCAAGATACGTGTCAATTCAAACAGAAAATGGAGTAAATAGATGAGCGTTTTTTAACTGATAAGGACCCTTAACATATTGCTGTATTTATGGATATTACCATAACTATCGGAAGTGATACTGCAATTAAACCTCTTTCTAAATAACAATACAAAAATATGAAGTAAGGGCCAAGTATTCCAAAATCTGAATTTAAAAAAAGTGTCTGAAAATTATGTACTTGAAAAAGTAGAATGGCCCCTCTACAATAATAGACCATCCGGTATACGCTTCACCGACTGCCGACGGCGCGCGAAATGCAACTGTCCAGTCTCATGTTATTCGGATTGACACTTGCCATTAATAATGATCGTAAAAATGCTTTCAGTTGTGTTAAGAATAAACTAAGTGCCAACTCGACCAAACAACAATAGATTTTATTCCTCGATTAGTATAGTTTCAAGGTTTATTCTCAAATTAAAACTTTATAATTATCAGTTGGATCGAATCAGACAAAATTTGTTTGTATTGAGAAATAACTGAGTGATAGAGAATAAAAATAGGGATGTAGACACCAAATAAGAAAATTTATAAGTTCGAGTTTTCTCGAAATAGGATCGAATTCTTAATCTAATGGCGAAAAATGTAACTCAAAGAATAAATGATTGTAAGTCTTTAAAGTTTTAAGAGCGGGCATATTCTATCTTTTTCCGCAAAACCCACCTTTGTATTGGAACGATCGTCTTATACTATGGCGGTCGAGATCAGTGACGTCACTGATCTGTCGCGCTTTCTCTCTTTAACCACCAACATTAAAACGGTTGTAACGGTAGCTTCGTTATTATTTGATATATTTTAATAGGATTTTTACCATTTGGCCTTGTTTCTTTTGGAGTAGTCAAATAAGGTAAAGTTCCGAGTGCTTGACACTGACCCAAAACTTGGCACTTTCAATCTTATGTCATAGTGACAGAGGTGACCGTTAGGTGTTAACTATTGGGCATTATGCTGTCGAAAATTGGGACGTTTACCTTAATAATCGAAAAGACTCGCAAGATTCTTAAGGATCTTGCTCTTGATCAACGTACCGGTACACTTAATTCTTGTTAAGTAATACCTATTTGTTTTTTTTTCAACTTAAGAAATGTTGCATACAAAGAAAACTATTAATTTACCTAATAAATTATATGCAACCCATGACCTTTAAATATTTGAAGCAAATTTTCAAACATATTGTCAATGTTTTAGTTCTAATTAACTCCAAATATGTGACAGAAATGAGGTGTGAGGGCAACTAAAATCGCCGCAAAAACTTGTGACAAATTGGCAAAAAACTTACATGCTTACTTCGCATTCCTTACAAGGCTTGGGCTTGCTTTAAGAATTTATATAAAAAATACCCTTTGCAGAGAATTGGCCCTTTTTTGGTATTCTTATGTTTTATTGACATTTGACACCGACACCTCATTATAGCTACTGGGTTTTTTCAAAATGGGGGAGGAAGCATTATGAATGATGGGTTGATATTTTATTAGCGATATTTTTACTGTTCGTGTGGAAAAGTTAAGAAACAAATTGGGAAAAACTGACTTTCCGGACATCCACATTTTTAGCACGAAATCCTTTGCCCGATAGTTTTTGTATTTTCTGTGTCTTATCTCTAGTATTTGGAAACTCAAACTGGAGACAAGTACCTTACTTATTAATTTATCTCATTGTAATTTTACACAAACATAAATCTTAAAGTATACAAATGAAATAAAGATATAAATGAACTTTAATCTGCAAGTATGTACCAAAGGACTTTTACAAGGCAGTCTACTATCGTTTTTTAAAAGACTGCCTAAAAGAAACGCCGAAAGAAACTCGGCAGTCAGTATTTTTTCCCAAAATATGCTTATTACAAAAGACGGACTTAAGGCCTCAGGCATTGCCTTCACCTCAAAGATCGGAATCTGTCGTAATGTAGTGTTGTTCCAGCCGACCCAGCACAATAGGTGTTAAACAGACTTCAAAAAAGGAGGAGGTTCTCAATTCGCTGTATGTTGTTTTTTGTATGTTTGTTACGCGATTCCTCCTCCATTTACAAACAGATTTGGAAAATTATTTCTTTGCTTGATGTTCCAGCCGACCCAGCACAATAGGTGTTAAACCGACTTCAAAAAAGGAGGAGGTTCTCAATTCGCTGTATGTTGTTTTTTGTATGTTTGTTACGTGATTCTTCCTCCATTTATAAACAGATTTGGAAGATTATTTCTTTGTTTGATGGTCCCATTGTTTTCAAAGTTGACATCTGATGATGGGAACCATGAGGAGTTGAGGGAATACTTCAAAAATTCAAGGGAAGCATATAGCGATTTCAGTATTTACGGTAACAAATCGAGTATTTGCATTCAGAAAGTAGCATTTGGTGAAAGGGAACTGATAAAGAAGACCACGGATAGTCTTCCAAAACTTCGATTATGATACCGAAGCGACTACGACGAAGCCAATTTAAATGGTCAATGTAAATGGTGGTAATCCAAGCCGCAAGGTAGGCAACGGAACTCCGTAATAAAACGGTGTAGCTTAGCCGTGTTTGAGCTTATTGAAATGGTCATGAGATGCACTCTGGTGACTCACCAAAAAGTGTGACTGAAGTAATAAAATTTATATAAAATAAAAACCGACTCCAAAAAAGGCTTTTCGGTGTTTTCTGCTCTCGAAGTGGCTTGGCGAAGTATTAAATAGAAGTCGATTTTTTTTTTCAAGTAAAAGTGATTATATTATTATATTTTGTGGCCCAAAACGTCACGTAAAAGGTAAGCTTAAAATAATTGCTGCTTAAATTCGTGTAACTCTTAGATTGCTATACGTTCGAGATAAACGCAATAATTGTAACTTGCAAGTGTCTAGGTACTCCACAGGCTATATAGGTTACTGTTTCCTATTACGACTATCATGAATCTATAAGTTATAAGCTGAAACGCACACGCCTCGCTCGCTTCCCTCGCTCGGTCAATAGAAACATAGTCTTATCCATGTTATACCGTCATATGAAGTGCGGGTAGTTTTTGTGGCAATAAATCTATCATGCGCCCGCGCACCAATTAAAGGTTAAACGGTTATTTTCGTACAACACATCCGGACGGGTTTCAAATAAGAAGTAAGCATGCATTATAACTTTTTAAACCCTACGTAGTCTACTTTTGTATGAAACATCCCGAGGATGCACTGTGTTGAGAGCGAGGGACCTAATTTGTCCCTTCTGTTGTCAACACAGTGCATCCTCAAATTTTATAAAGGGTCGGCAACGCGTACGTGACTCCTTTGGAGTTGCGGGCGTCTATAGGCTGCGGTGGCCGCTTACCATCAGGTGGACCGTAAGCATGTTCGCCGCCGGCGTTGTATAAAAAAAAATAACATCCACTGTAGCGAGCTATAAGGCACGCGACTTTTAATTAGTAGGTATATGAATACTTCAGCACGAGTTTCAAGTCATGATAAAGTTTGACCGCATGATCGAAACTATTTTTAGATTGGCCTCGCTCAAAATTCGTTAAGAACAAACTCTCCTTACGAAAAACAAAAAAAAACAAAATGGCGGCTATCATTTTTCTAGTTATTATATTTATTACGTATAACACAAGAATATTAAGTGCTGCACAAAAACATTGTAGGTACCTATTGGAAATATGTTCTGCATTTTATCTATAACTTTATCTATATCGTCGTCTAGTACCCATAACACAAGCCTTCTTGAGCTTACTGTGGGGCTAGTTCGATTTGTGTAAGATTGTCCTCTAATATTTATTTATTTATAACTTGACTTCTTATATATGATTATTTTGATAAATCTAAAAGTTCATGAGCAAAATGCTTTGCATTTGCAATCTTTTTCTTGTTGAAGTCCTGTTAGTGATGGGGCTTAAGCGGGTATTACACTGTCCGGAATTCAGAATCTTGAATGAGTTAGGAAGCAGATTCAGGAACGTGTAATCGCTTTCAGGAAGTAAAGATCCTAAAAAGAATCCTAATTAGGACGTCAGGATGGTTTCGGACGAACTGAATCCTATATCACATCCTGAATTCAGGACAGTGTAATACCTGCTTTAGCAAAATTATATAGCATCTAATTATGAAGTAATTATAACAATAAAGAAATGAGGTAATAATAATAATATATTCTTTATTGCACCACAAAAGGAAATTGTCACAAGATTATCCTTAACAACTAATAGGTAACAACAGGCGGTCTTATCGCTATAGAGCGATCTCTTCCAGACAACCTTTGGGTAGCAGGAGATGAAAACTTAAAGAAAAATAACAACAGGTAGTGCTAGGATAAAGCAATAGAGATAGAATAACACATACATCTAGGCTAATATATACAGCTAACAATACAATACATATAATATAATATATATGCACTCAAGAGACACTTTTATACTTGGAAAAATTGTAATACTGCTGTTATATATGGCTAGTTCACAGCCCATACACACTTGAATCCTATTCCCACAGTCGACGACTATTCTAGGACACCCACAGAAAGACCAGGTGGTATAGTTGTTGTTTTTCTCGTGTCCAATTCTTTGTCCTATTGTGCGGTTTGATACCATAAAAGATATGCATACTTCGTAAATGAAGACTGCATGTGTACTTCATCACCCTATTATCAACTCTAGGGCTGTTGCCAAAGTTTTAAATTGCTTTAATAGAAATGTGTCGTTACACGCATCGCCCAATACACCCGGCGGCGTTCACCAGAATAACTGAGAACGGTACGAATGGAAGGCATCTTGACAGTCATTTTTCTATTTGTGCACTCGTAATCTTTAGCTTACGGAGATAGAATCGAGTATCAATTGAACATTCAAGGCGGTTGTTACGATTTTTTGCAACGTGGTCAACAGTGTTTTTTTGCGGTTACCCCAACAATAGCTTGGTTTCTTTAAGTGGATCTGCCAAAATTGAAAAATAACGACTATACTAATCTATCCCGACACCACATGGCCATTATCGGATCGCTATATCAGTTATACGACCAGCGTCAATTTCCGACCACTTGAAGGACAAGTTTTGTTCTATTAAATGAAAATGAAAATAATTTATTCCAGAACAAGTCCATAGTTAGCATTATAACATTATAAAAATAAAATTAAAAATGATATTGAATAGAATTAAATTAAATTGAATATTAAAAAAAAATTAAATTAAAATTACAATAAATTAATAAGCACCTCTCCAAATCGCGGGTTACCCCGAGCCCCGACGACAGGTCTATGGTACTCCATCCGACGCTCGTGTAGCGGGCTGGCGTCCCACTCTTAAAGATGTCTTATTAAAGATGTTAACATTTTTACAGACATAATATCGAATGGGAATCCATTAAAAAAACGGGACTTTCAGTATCAACTCATCCAAATGCCCGCAAACCAGCACACCAGATTATCTAACTGATCGCTATAACCAACCTACGGATTTCATAAACGAGACAGTTCACAAAATACACATCACACTTGTCGTCAAAAGAGCTAATTAAATTAATGATCGGCAATTTTATGCCCAATTTCACGCCAAACAGTCCCCTGTGCCTTCCAACGCTTTCCAAACTTTGAGGGACATGGTAAAATCAATGATGACACGTGAGCAATCGAAACTGATCATTAAAGGGAATATGATCACCAGCACATAACCTTATGGAGTATCGGTAGGTATATTTTAATGTAATTTTTGAAGTTAAATGTCATACACGTATCCTTACCGTTGTACCGTTGGTACATCGCTCATGCCATGTCATTGAAATGATATTAAAATATGCCTAAGGTTAGTACATAAATTTACATGATTAGATTGATTCTTGTAAACTTACGTACTTACGTGTCTGTCAGGCTTTTACCCCTGCGGTCTTGTTGTCCGGCTGCCGGACGATGAGGGATTTTAATTCCTTGCTGTCCGACATGTCGGACTATCGGGATTTTTTTAATATTCCACTTAGTTCAGTTATTGGTAAAGAATTTTTAAAATTCCCCTCATTATTTTTAATTTAGAAAGAAAAAAGAAAATAACTAATTCATTACAAACAAACACAGATTAATAAAACAAAAAAACATTTATTTATGTAAGCACTGTTTGCATATGTGTTAGTATGTTATTTAGTTGTCCTCAAAATTTGCAATCATTTTTTGCACTTTTCACTTGCCGGTATCCAATGTGGCATACTTATGTGTTATGATTTTGGCAATACAGTTTTTTTAATTTTTAAATTAATTAAATAATGAGCATCGCACTCTTCGCCAAAAGAGCTAATTAAAATAATGATCTCTAATTTCATGGCCAATTTCACGCCAAACATCCCCCTGTACCCCATGCAGCTCTTCTCAAAACTTAGGGGACACTAAAATGATGCCGATAATGCCCATTATTGTGTGAGCAATCAATAGTATCCAAGAGTGGTGGTTGCCATTTTAGCTAGATACGTCCGTCTCGTTCTGACTAGTGAGTGCCAGAATGACAGGTCTCAATATCAAGCAACAAAGCTAAATTCAAAATCCGTTTATGTTCAGGAAAGAGAGGTGGATGGAACGACACTCATTTGTTTTTTTAGGCATTTTTGAAACTCCTAGAGCTTTCGAAGTTGCGTTGTGTTAAGCGTGAGGGGCCTGCATTTCTTTCTAAGTATCGACACAACGAATCTTCAAATCAATAAGAGTTCGACAGCACGTTGCTTAACATCGGGCAGGCTGATGACAACATCAAGTCGAACCGTGCACATAGTTAATATTAAGATTGTACTTACAAAAGTACAATCAGCAACAAAAGTAACACAAATGAGGGCTCAAATTTCGACACGCCTTTATCACCTACAAGGGCTTGATTAAATCATTTGGACATCTCGCCTGTCTAACCTTTGCTGCTAATTGTACCGTTTTTTCCAAACGGTATAACCAATATCTCTCATTTGTTTTAATAATGAATTGACTAACAATCACAAGGGGTAACGCTAACAAACAGGCAATTTTATAAATTTTCCGCGTAATTTCCAATTCCAACCCTTATTAGAACATATGCTTGAGCCACTGGCCTTAATCCTCAAAGGGATCAGCCCTTGTAATGTTATCCCTAAGGGACGCAGCGGTTGTCAAACTGTGCCTCTATTCCTTAGGGTGGGTTGCACCAAATTGTCTGTAATCGTAAATCGTAAGCTGTGTTCGTTAAAATCTGATTATATTATTATGGAATTTTTGTCAATTTTCTATTAGTAATTTCCCAAGATACGAATATTAATAGAAAATTCTCAAAGATTCCATTGTCTGGAGAAGAACTCCCAAATCATGTCACCATTAAGAGGACAAGTGAAAATAAGGACCCTTGAAGTTTCTTTTTCGTAACTGGAAAATTCCTCCTGGTCTTTTGCTATTATTTCGTAAACGAGAAAGAATTACTAAAAAGCGAAACGTATAAACCTTAGTTAAGGTTGTAACGAATAGATCAAGGCCAATACAAACAGTTTGATGAAGGTTACAGGGATGGAAAATGATGCCGCCCAAAGCACTAATTCTGCGAGAAATTAGGCGCCAAACTGCCGTCGGTAACGACTCTCTCTATCGCACGACGCGTGCGCAACCCGCCGGGTGAAACAGAAAGAATATTCCGAAATACCTGTTCTCGCCCTGCACTATAGGTTCAGTTTTTTTTAAATTTATTTCTAAGAAAGGTACAAAATGTGTACTTTCGAGTAGAATAAAGTTTCGCCAAACTGCGAGGCAGTAATAGTCTCGAACCTTTTCGACGCCAACGACGTATACGTACATATGCACCATTGGTTTGACGCGAGCAACGACGCTTATATCCGTCACGGCTTCCAATGCGATATTAACCTACATGCATTACCTCTACTCTACAATAGGGATCAACTTCGCATTTGACATTCCCATGTCATGGCGTGTCAGTGACGACTTTTGTATTTGACAGAGTGCTGAAAAAGTTAATTAAATGACTCTAATGTCATAATTATAGGTAGTTATTAGTGTATATAGAAAAGTACTCTGTGGTTATTAGTAAGTACTCCAGGGTCTGTGAGCCAGACCTCACGAGGGATCTTTTTGAAATTTTCAGCCCTCTTAATTTTTAACCATTTTCTTCTAATAAATAACCTCCTATATAACCTTCTCACATACGCTAAGATTAGAACGACAGAAAGGAAGAGATGTTAGAGATGTTAGAAGGAAATGAACCTTAGGACCGAAATGTTCGCGTACGGTAAGGTTTCAGTGGAATTTCCTCCCTCGTACGCTCTGGTTGTGGAATGAGCTCCCTGCCGAGGTTTTCCCGAGGGACTATAGTATGGGGTTCTTTAAGAAAGAAGTGTTAAAATTTTTGAAGTGTCGGCAACGCGCATGTGACTGGAGCTGCAAACGTCCATAGGCTGCGGTGATCGCTTACCATCAGGCGAACCGTAGGGTCGCTGGAGTTACGCGGCCTGCGTCAGTTTGCGGCTTTCTGAAGAACGAAGTTTTTTCAATTAAAGATATTTACATTTTTACATGGCCTAAATAAATAGTGAGTCCGTACGCGTTTTAATTAATAGCTATTGAATGGGAATATATTAAAAAAGCAAGAAAATATCCTTTGAGTTCATCAATTCATCCAGATGGCCGCAAACTGGCGCATCAAATTAACAGGCCATAAACCCACCTACCGACCCTACCCCTGTTTGCCACCGACGTGGTATTAAAAAAATTAGACTTCCAAGTATCAATCGAACTTTCAAGCATAGTGCAACCATAACAATAAACTTGACAAAGCAATAAAAAACTCACTGTCCCTCGGGAACCAATTATAATTAGCGAAACTGACAGCCAGTAAATCATGGCGTCGGGTAACCCGACTCGGGTTACTGTACTATTCACAATACGTTTCACCGTCTCACCGTACTTGCGTCACTAAAGTAACGACACCCGTGCCCTTACCATGAGTTTGCATGACCGCAGTCGCTAGCGACTGCGTAAACGATTTAGTATGCCGATTCTTAGTTCTATTGCGTAACCGCCAGAGGCGCTGTACTTTTGCCCGTACAAATTTTTACGCAGTCGCTAGCGAGTACGGTCATGTAAACTCATGGTAATGGTCTTGCCCAAACAAAAGGTCATAAGTGACATGAGTTCTCTATGAAAATGCGACCTGTTTAGATTCAATGTATTGTATACTGGTTTTAAATCTGGACTAAATAGTTGTTGGTACGGAACCCTTCATTGTGCGTGATCCGACACGCACTTGGCCGGTTTTTGTTTACTAAGTCCACTTGTTTAGGAATTTATCATAGTAAAAAAGTTGTCCATTTTATTAGTAGGCAGTGTATTATACTTTAGGGTGGTCTAGGTATACTAAAACTACCTGCTAGGTCCTACTAAATTCCTGTGGTATAAAATTTTTGATTTTTACAAATGTTGTAAACTCTTGTAAATAAATATCGTAACTTTTGATATTACACCGAATAACTGTCAAATTATCACTGTAGGTACGTGAGAGTGTGAAATATCAACACAAAATAAATAAGTAATAGTACTTAATATCAGGTACAGAAATTTAGTTCCAATTTTAACCACATCTGCTTCGCCGCTGTAGTGATGTGCTCACTTCAAATTTATCGACATTCGACATACTATTTAGTTCAAGTTGAGCACCAAAGAGGGCACTGTTATTAAAATTTTATTTCAGGTTGATTTTTCGTATCTTTCTAACTAATTACCTACTCATTTTTACTTAGTTACAAAATGTATAGGTAGATATAATATGTTTAATTAATATATGCAATTATTTTAATTTTAGTTTTCAATGAAGTTTATGTTTTGCGTGAAAATAAATGGTATTTTTA
The DNA here is from genome assembly GCA_963556455.1 of Epiblema foenella. Classification (NCBI taxonomy): domain Eukaryota; kingdom Metazoa; phylum Arthropoda; class Insecta; order Lepidoptera; family Tortricidae; genus Epiblema; species Epiblema foenella. The sequence goes on from OY747100.1 coordinate 21,221,472, forward strand.
AACATTTTTTAAATTAATAACTTCAATATAGTCTCAGAGTTAAAACAACGTACAAAATATACTTCTAAGTAGGTAGAGTACATGGTTATTTTTTTGAATAAGTTTTTTTTGTATATTCTGTTTGTAAAGGGAAAAATTAATAACAAGATCATTTCGACGTCATTTATTCATAAAGACAATTCAATAAATGAACGCACTAAATTACAATAATTTGAGATATGTCACTTAGATATTATTTAGTGGTGAATGTTATGCGTTTCCCAAAATATCCGTTAATTGGTGTTTCGAGTTTATTATCTTACATTTAGAGTATTTAGACAAGACTCTACCACTCTATATTTAGAGTATTTAGACAATAACTTGCTTCGGCCCTCTTAATGTGTCATAACACTACCACCTTTGAATGACCATTATTATGTATATGTATAATAAGCTACAATACATTACGCTATTGTTTAAGATCAATGTTACTGGAAGACAAATCGTATGGCATATAATATTTTAGTACAACATTATTTTTTAAATATAAATGCACCGATACTTTCGTAACGCTATCAAACTATTTGAGGAAACAAACTACAGGAGTCCCATACAAAAACATTAGGAAAATAGATAATCTTTCTACTAGAAAATGCATCCGAAATATTCAGAGTTCTTAAAATGATATTATTATTTGAAATACAAACCATAGTGCGTCAAATCGAATAATTCGAAAAGTGGCTTAATGAGACAATTCATATTTACAATAGACGAAAAAATCTTCATGCCTGTATGTATAGATATCGAAAAATTCATAGATAATATAAAAGCGGAATCTGTTATCAGCGAAACGAAAGCTCTCCTTATATACAGCAAGCAAGACTGAGGGACTATATATCTAACTTAAGCTAAATGCAATTCTAGCCGCATACAAACAAGATACAAACTTACACGACAGTGATCACATAACGCATGTTACATTAACTTAGATTAAACGATATGTATAATAGTAATTGATGAGTATTAGGTTACGATAATGGACGAATGAAACAAGAGGACTACTTATATCTGACCAAAATCACGTCTTGTCAATAAAATGTCCGATTAAGTTTATTCTTCCGATTTTTCATCCCTCTCGCACATAAACACTTGCAAGTAAGGGACAAATGATATATGTTCGAAATAAACGCGATCATTTTAGCTAGTCTAGTGTATTGACACTAGGACAATAGGTATAGACAACTTTGTACGATTCTTTTAATACGGCAATTAGCGCGTAAAAGATTCTTCATTAAATTTATAGATACTGTGTTACCAGTTTGTTATGTTTACAGTTGACAGAGACGCACACAATTTATTAACCGTTTTGGCTTTTTAAACAGATTTTTCGTGCTCTATACAGTGCGATCGAGGCATAAACCCATTTGTGGCCTAGTCGGGTTGTGAAATGTGTATGATGGTACAGGATCTCTCTATAATGACAGAAGAGTCCTATGCCCAGCAGTGGGACGTACATAGGCTGATGATAACATGATTCACGAATTAGTACAGGCATTAGCAGTCTTCTTCATTTATCCGTCCACAGTTATGATAAACGAATATAGCCATTAGACTCAAGCTTTAACACGTAGCTCTCAACTAACAAAACTTGGCTACTAGTGTCTTTATTACTAGTTATTTATCTTTTGCTCATAAATACGCTTGAGTATAATTACAAATGAAATTGAATATAAAGCGCTGGAGCCTGTAGATTCTATGGTACAATAAACATATCAGAAAACTATTATTTGAGGTTATTATGACAGAGGTAATTTGGAAGCATGGAAGTACAGTATAGTAGGAAAATAAATCTTTTATGTTGTTGTACCCGCCGCAATTTTTTTTAACAAAAAAACTAGCTAAACTTGTCGTTCTCATCCTCAATGCGGTACTTGATTTCATTTACATATAGAATTAACAATGTTTATTAATATAACTTACGGTTATAATAACTCCAATAATTTCATAACATGAATAAAAATTTTATGAAAATGACTTTGCTTAAGTTAATTTGAGCCTTAAAACAAAAGCATAAAATATATATCCGCTTATTACTTTCCGTGCTAGGAACCCGCTAGGTGGGCGCTCGTCTAACAGGCGCTTTTCTTAACATAGATTTTTTACCTGTTATTTTGTACGTTTCGCGCTACGAAATCCTAGGCAGTAAGTGTTATCACCAAGCAGGCTATAGGATAGTTTGCCACTACTGTGAAATAAAAAAAAATGTACCAATTATAATACTTATCAATTGATCTTAAAATATATCTTACAAATTTCAAGAGTGTAAGAGAAAATATAATTATAGGTTCAGAGATACAATTATACTGGTTTGAAATGGTTTCCTTAGGAAAATGTAAATCATTAAGGGAATAACTTATATAGAAGCTGTTCATTCAATATAAATATATCTTTTAAAAAACTAAGTGACAAAGTTCATAATATCAATGTTTCTGCATTCCGCAAAGTAACGACTGAAAATTTTGTCATTTATTTTTTCAATAGTTATACAGGGCATCCCACGGCTATGCCACGTGGAGGGTAAGTACGTTGTATTTTGTAGATGGAACATTTTACCGAAAGAAGACATTATTTGAATTTAAAAAACAATTTAAACTGGATTCACAGATATTTAAATAATTTTATGGTTGAACCGGGAATCGAAATCGTTACATGAGAAAAATAATTACCCTGTAGCTTTATCATACCGATTGGAAGGCTTCAACATAAGGATTATTTTTCGCTAAATAGCATAGTGTCAGAAATAAAAGGAAGACCATGAATTATTTTTCTTGTGTAACGGGTTCGATTCCCGGTTCAATCATAAAATTATTTAAATATCTGTGAATGGAGTTTAATTTTTTTTTTTAATTCAAATAATGTCTTCTTTCAGTAAAATGTTCCATCAACAATATTCAAGGTACTTTCCCTCCATGTGGCATAGCGGTGGAACACCCTGTATAGTACAACAAGGATCTACATAAACGCTTAAGTCTCTAAGAATATGGTCCACAGCAAAGATGATTTTTCTCTCTATCTTCCTTCAGTACGTTAAGCTGTCATAATAGCTAACCTCCTATAGGAAACTGCATTTGAGGATGAATTTTCATTTATTTAGAATATGTAGATCCTTGAAACATATCACCTTAATACTACAATACGATACGACACTAGTAACCCCTAAGTTTTGCGCACAATACAACATCGAATTCAGCCATTTGTCATACGACGGGCGTTAATAAAAAGGTACTTATTGCTTGTACACGTACTCGATAATGTCCGCTGCCGCAAACAATCAAATAATATATCATATATCATCATATAATTACAATGAATGCTAAATTATATAATTATTATCATGTGATATGTACCTATTATAATGATTATGATCCACTAGTTATAGTCCTCAAGTAAATTGACTAAATAATATTTTCAATTCAAGTACGCCAATTTTCTTAGTAATTTAAATAAAACTTGTTAACCTACATGAATCGGGTTATATAGAATGAGGATTAAATACTTTTTTTACATTATTAATCAACCGTCAACAACATTTTTAAACAACTATAACAGTACCATTATTTTGAGTTTAACACTAATATAGGCTTTTATTCCATTGACTAGTCTACTTTAACGCTAGTGTGATAGAGTTTTTATTACAAATACTTATGCTATTTTTAGACAGTATGTAATAGAAACTATTACATTCGCGGTAAAGTAGAATATCCAATGGCATAAGGGCATATGTCAGTGTCATACTTAAAGTAATTTTACCTGTAGATACTAATTTTTGCAGATTTCCTGCCGTTTAGTTTACTTTTTTCTCCATTTTAATTATTCTACATAGGTAGATGAAAAACTTTTTTCTTATCAACGTTTCTTCGCTTCTAATTTTGATAAAAACAGGAATTGTAAAATGATTTTCATTATATCGATACTCCATTTCACTGCACTAAAACAAATCGTGTATGAAATGGACATTAATTCTTACTTAAAATACAGGCTTACATCTTTAACGCGTAATACATTTTTGATATGGCAACGATGAATTTGCTCTCAGCTTTGGTAGCTGTGCGAACTATATATTACATCTCACTTGCGTACATCAAACATGACAACTTGTCAACCGTCAAATTGACAATAGTTTGGTCTACCGCTCTAAGAAAGTTATCGACATTGGCATAATTTGTTTTTAAGATCTCACTAGCTTAATATGATGCGCTCTGAACCAATCAGCCACAAACATAAACCAAATAGTTAAAACTATAACGTAACATTTTATAATGTTATATGTTCCTGGACACATCTTAAAACTTGCGAACAGACTCCTTAATTTTTTCAACTTTACAAAGGTTACAGACAGCGTTAGAACCGTTTCCTATAAAATTATCTTGCTCAAAAACGCAATATACAATATCAAAAGCAAAACAAAGTAGTGTAAGGTCGCCCGAGCTCGTGAGGACGCTGTGAGAGTGAGGGACCTGAATTTATGTTTAGTTTTCAACAACAAATCCTCATCAAAAAAGGGTCAGCAACGCGCCTGTGATTCTGAAGTGTCAAGGGTCCATAGTCTGCTATCCATCAGGCAGTATGCTTGTTTGCCATCGTCATAGTATATAAAAGAACTTATTCTCAAACAATACTGAATAAAAGAAGTCAGTTCATAACCCGACTAACCCCTTCACTCCATCGTGTCATACTGGACTTTTTTCACCTTCAAATAACGCCAGATAGCGTAACATACCAGTGTACCAGCGGTGGCTATCGCAAGAGCAGCCCCTACAGCCACAGGAGCAGTTTCAGAGCGGGCCCGGGCGGAGTCCGAACAGTGCCAGGGAGGTCCGAACTCGCCATCGCGTTTGAACATGAACGCTTGGAGACGCATTTGGCGGAGGTACAGCTTCGCTTTGTGGGCGATATTTGCACTGGAATAAAGAAAAATGAAATTAGTATTACTGTAGAAACGTTAGCAGTGACCAGGCCCCGTGATCACGTTTATCGACGACAAACGACAAGATAAAGCAAAGCATCTATCATTTCTTATCGAGTGGGATCAGAAAGTGACCGATACTTTATCTTGTTGTTTGTCGTCAACAAACGTGACCATCATAGACCTCATCATCCTGTTCCTCTTGTCAGTATATAGACGATCGCGCTAGGAACGAAAGACTGCGTGCTATGCGGCGAGCGTGAAAGAGCAGGATGCCATGTTTTGGATTTCCTAGTCGCCAAACATCGGCTTCACAAAAAACCAGTACGTAAATTATTCTGTGGTGTAACTGAGAAATATGACGTAACCCGTGGGTGTTGTTAAAATTATCTTCAGATGATAACAGGCAAATAAAAAACTCTTTACTGCAAGAACCGAAATCTTCAGTTCCGAGGCACTCCGACTATTAATATTAGGAAACGATTTTTTTTGTGAGTTGTTAGCTCACAATGTAAAACAAGGTTGATTCAACGATATGATCTCACCTAGTATCATCCTCAGTCAGCGCTATAATCGTCTCCTCAGGGCAGAAGAATGATTTGCCGACGGGTGTGGGGAACAGAAGGTTTCGCGAGTTAGTGGACAGCACGACGCGTCGGCCTTGCTTCGCCGCGTGTTCCAGGATTCGGGCGCTAGAGTTGTACGTCAGTTTGATGTTTTCGGAATACCAGCGCTCTCCGCCAGGGGTCTGTCAAATAAAAAACGGTCAGCCTTCTCGAAAAAACTGGCCATTTCACAAAATATTCATAAAGTAGAGCAGATGCAGACATGTCAAAACCTTAAACCTCGATAAAACATGTGTTTTTAGTAACGATATCAGCAAATAAAATGGCCACTATTCAGTGAATTCCTAAATTAGCCAGTTATTAGCGATTTACCCTATCGCTTTTCTGATAGGTGAATGTAGCATGGTAATGTGCAATGCAATTAAACTCTTTAAAACATGTTGGTGCATATTTATCCAACGAAGTAATGAAATCGTAATAATAATATAACATATTCAAATGTATAATAATAATAATAAAATTTATTTGCAGAAAAAGAGTTAATTTTACATGTGGTAGAGTAAATATACAGTTGTTTCCATCTTTTTCAGCTGTTACAAACAGCATACAAATATTATTTGTGCCATAAAATATTATTATGGTGGTTCTTAATCATAATCTATAGATAGCATTTACAACAAATACTTTATAAATAAAAGACAAACCAGAATGGAATGATCTACAATCTATTTCAGGAAACATAATTGGCCTCCCCACGCAAAAAGCTATTATGAAGTGGAATATCGTACTGTGATATAGGTGTATTACACCACCAAAACAATTACAGTATAATAGTGATATGTCGTTACCCTCGAATTTGTTCACTCGAATTTGGAGCGGCCCAAATGGGAGAACCTCCGCCTTGTAGAATTATTGAATCCTCAAACCTATAAACGGTTGACAATGCGCACCTGACTCCTTTGGAGTTACGGGCGTCTATAGGCTGCAGTGTCCACTTACCAGCAAGCATGTGGACTTTGCGCTTGTTTGCCACCGTAGTTGTATAAAAAGGACTTGAGTCGGGCTCGGCCACCAAGGGTTCCGTACTTTGTAGATACGAAAAAACTCTTGAAGACATAATTAAGGTAACTTTCTATCATATTCAAGAGTGAGTTGTACCAAGGCATTGAATACTTACTTTATAGAAAGACTATATTTTTTATGATTTAATTACAAAATGTCATCAAAATGTAGAGTTTTCAGATTTTTCCCTGTACTTGTAGTAAGACGATATTGACTACTTGCCAATTTTTTTCCGTTAACTTAGAAGATTTATTCATAGCTTGAAGGGACTGTAGACTTGAGTATATGGTTTGAATTTCAACTCGATATCTCCACGCGCTCCCGAGATAATGGGTCTTGACAGACAGGCGGACAACAAAGTGATCCTATAAGGGTTCTTTTTTTCCTTGTGAGGTACGGAACCCTAAAAAACCAGTCAAGGGCGTTTCGGACTTCGCACATTTAGGGTTCCAAACCAACCACTAAATTAAGTTGGTTTTAATAGGAAAATTAAGAAAATTACAAAGAAAAATTTGATTTTTTAATATTTTAGGTTTTGTTGATAATAATAATAAAAATTATCACCAAATTTCATGTTCGTAGGTCAATCGGAATTTAAGAAATTCTTCGGGTGCAAAAAGAGCTGACTGGTGGTTTCTTATTCCTTTGTTTTTGTAATATTTTTTAAACAAAAAATACATTATTTATCTACTCAACGACTTCTAAACAACGATACCCAATTTTTTTCCTCGCCCCCTTTTAGCTGTATGGGAGCTCCCCTTAAAACCGTTTAAAAATAAGTGTGTGCGTGCGTGCGTGCGTGCGTGCGTGAGTGTGTGTTTGTCATTACCTTAGCAAAGGCGAACTCGAGTGTGAACTCCTTGAACGAAATGACGAGCTGCTCGGCGTCTCCCTCCTTGCACACGCCGCCCACATTCGCGTTGATCGGTACGAATATGTTCGCGTCCTGTCAGACAAACATCATCGTTTATTATTACGAATATTTGCAGCCTCCCTAAGCTACTGTAGCAGAGTGTTAAGGCCAGTGACTTTCAATCTAGAGGTTGTGTATTCGAACCCTGAGTCGTACCACTGGGTTGAGTCACGCACAATGAAGGGTCTACTACTAGTCCAAATTTAAAACCACTATCAGACAGACAAGTTACAGAAAAGTTTTCCGGAAATCTCCATATGATTTTCAAATGCCTATCCATGGATACCCCACACGATAATGTGCATCGAAATTTGTTTCTTCATCAACCGGTTTCATGAATGAAGGCAGCCCCCCATTTTTTTCTAATTTCACAACACTTTTAAGTAGAGGTTCATAAAATACACCTTCCTACCAAATTTCATAATTGTAGTGCTTATAGTCTCCGAGTAAATCGGCTGTGACATACAGACAAACATGACGAAACTATAAGGGTTCCGTTTTGCCCATTTTGGCTACGGAACCCTAAAAAGGTGTAGAAAGACATCGTGAGGAAACCGGTCTAATTTTCCCTCTGGTTTGGAAGGTCAGATGGCAGCCGCTTTCATAAAACCAGTCGATACGCCGAATCACGGGATTAGGTGTCAAAACGGACCCCCGGCTTCTTAGGGCACAACCGGGAAAACTCTAGGAGGATGATGAGAAACATACCGCTCGCTCGTTTAGCTTAGTAACATAGGATATGTCTATGAGTGCGTCGACGGTGAGCAGGATACATGTCTCCCCACCGCCGCCTTGAAGGCGGTACGTCGCCGTCAACAGACTTCGTTCTGTAGCCGCCTCCTGAAACGTAGGATAAAGCTGTTAGAACTCTTGTAGCACGCACCAGTAGGACATCAGCTCATGGTTCGCGCGGCGACAAAATTCGCTCGCGGTTGTCAATTTTGTCCATTTCGCTTAGGCTGAACTCGGCTCTCTCAAGTTTCAGTGGAGTCTATTCACCTATCGCTAAGGCTAGACAGTAGGTATCAGACGTATCCAGTTTCTGGTACTAATAGGTAGCATATGCTAGCGCTAGTCTGGCACTGTATGGATCCAGTCAAGTTGGACTGGTACGAAAATATTGTTTATATGTTGCCAGTACCCTGCCAATCCTGTCAATGGGACGCTGGCATAAAGCGAGACTGGTGCCAGCAAGTATAGTATACGTCTTACCTAGCGTTTAAGAACGAAAGAACAGGTGAGATGAAAAGCCTTTTAAACCTACAAAGGATTACGGGAGTAAGATTAATGAAATGCGCTTTGGGAATTCGTTAAGATGTTTTCCTTCATGTTTTAAACGAAAATTAAGCTCCAGTGTCTGCATACGTACATAAACATTGTATGTATCTAAATAAACACCAAGATCACCAACAAGTTACATGGCCGACGGCCAGGGCTGATGATGAAGAGGAAAAGCAAATCTGTAATCGTAAGAGGTGTTCGTTAAAATTTGATTCATTTGATTGCATGGAAATTCATCAAGTTTCTATGGAATGACAGCTCAGTGATCGTAAGTTGGTGCAATTCGCCTTAAGAAGGTCAATCTTTTACTACACACTATAATTTAAAACTATAGAATAGTAAAAAATGACGGGGTTAAGTTGTCAGCAGAAACTTGAGAATAACCGGTTTGTAAAATACTCACTGTCGATCCCCCTGGAGTGACGGTCGTTTTGCTGTACTTGGTGACCCTTGGCCGCCGCGTGGAGGCCTGACTGTCCAACTGCAACCCCTGCACCATGCATACCAGCAGCGCTGCCGACACAAACCACATTAACACTCACTCATCACAACTGGACTCACAAGTATAGCTACTGACCAATGTCAAACACTTTATAAATATTCTGCTTTAAGCATCTTGTCATTCGTTTTAAATATTGTCATGTTAAACTTGTCACCAATGCAAGCTTTAATGGGTGATTTCAAGAGTTCGTGATTAACTATCTACAGTGAGTTAATTGATGCCACGATAAAAGTTGATAGTCAACGAACACTTCATAAATCTGGGAATAAAATGCTAGTCACTTGTCTTCATAAATTCTATTTTTCCTTTATTTTATCTGATTTCAGTTTACGACTATTATATACACTGCACTCTAGGCTTAAAAGTATAGCACTAGTATACTATACACACACTTCTGATTTAATGATCCTCATTAATAATTGCTTTCTTTATCGTAATCACGATAAATGTAAGCAGAGGATCACTTTTTCCTAAACAAGAATCCCTGCTTTGGTTGATGACTTCCATAAACCTCAACAAGCAAACGATGTAACAGATTTCAACTAGTTTTCTTCATAAATTTCAACTGAAACGATTGATAAGTTCACAATTAACTCCATCCAATGTTCATTTAAAACTGAATTGATGTGTGAGGAAGATGATGAAATAATTGTATGAATTGAGACGACTTTTGTAAACTGCTGGTGCTGACAAATCAGACTACACTATCGTTATGCTCTCCTGAGATTGTTAGTAGGTCCACACTGAATTGAGAAATTGGTTCAAATAGTCCATCCCATTTTAGTCATGTGATTTCCACTGAGTCATATTTCTCTGATTTATTGTCTGCAGGATTAACGCAGTTTATTGCAATCATGTGATTTCTCATAAATCCATTCGCTGCGAATTCTGTTACTGCCTATAAGATTAACGGACAGCCATCACGTAAGTAGTTAATATTCTTTCCGTTAAATGTTCGGTAAAGTTTCGGCTGATTGGAAATCGATTTGACATCAGTCAGACGGATTTATGATCTTGTATATATCACTGATGAGACAGGCAGATACGTTCTTAACGAATTTAGCTCACGAAATGATCAGAGGTTAAGAATATATACTGTTTTCAATGTAACATATCGTGAACTGGAGCAATGTTTGGTCTGGCCAAGACGCAAGCGGCTGCACAATTTAGTTGATTTGTTTAGTGATGGGGGCGTCATATCGATAGTGTGTTGGTCAAGTAGGTCAATATCTAGTGAGTGCATGAATCAGTACATAAATGAGGAAGAAATGAAGTGAACTGTACTGAAATAAGATTAATAATCCAGTTATTTTAGGCTCAGGTAGACCCAATAAATACATTATATTTCTAAAAATTAATAAACCGAAGTGTGGAATTGACATCTGTCAATCACACTATAAATACAAAACATTTGTAATTTATTAGATGTACAACCTGAATCCAATCAGGTGTTCCTTAAGTTTCTTTTTTTTTCAATAATGATCATAATAATGGATTTATAACAGGTATTCAAAAGCCGGAGATTTTTTTTATAAATGTTTTACTCTTTGTTTTGCTTAATACAATATTTAACTACACTATAAATCGCACAAAATAGACATTGAATGCTTAACTCCCGATGGAAAAAAATAGTATACTCACTTACTGTAACGTTAGAATAACATTATTTTTTTTACGAGTGTTTTTATTTTTATGTAAATTTGTGTGTTTTTGATATGGGTGTTTATGCCTGAAATAAAGCTATTATTATTATTATTATTATTATTATTATTATAAAATGAAAATAAACAAAAAAACGTTTTATAAATTAATGTTTTGCAAAGCAGTTATTTGACTGGACTATTAGTTAAGACTGTTATTAGTAACTCACAAAAAGGTTCTGAATTGTTACATTTATATTATATTAATTGTATTTTTAATTAACACGAAAAAAGTCGATATCGATAAAGAATTCTCTCAGCACTACGGCTGCTTCACCAATGGAAAATTATTACTGCGGATATTCAACTATTGTTGTTAGCATTGTAGAATCGTAATAACAATTCTTAGTATTTACCAAAAGGGGACATATTGCAGGGACTAGAAAAACAAAGAATAAAGAGTCCATACACTATTGAGAGAGGTAGTGCACAGCGGAACGTAATCTCGCTCAGGATTGGAGCAACCAACTGAGGAAGTACCTTACAGAAGATCGTATAATGCTTCGCTTCGCTTGTATAATGGGTTGTGCTCCGAAGAACTGTTCGACATGATGACCACGGCCGCTTTCAACCATCGCACCGCTCGCCGTCGGCAGGGCATTCATCCTCACACCTTAGAACCGAAATGGTCGCGTACGGTACGGTTTCAGAGGAATTTCCTCCCACGGACGCTCCGGTTGTGGAATGAGCTCCCTGCCGAGGTTTTCCCGAGGGACTACAGTATGGGGTTCTTCAAGAAAGGAGTGTATAAATTTTTAAAGGGTCGGCAACGCGCATGTGACACCGCAGGAGTTGCAAGCATCCATAGACTACGATGACCGCTTACCATCAGGCGGGCCGTGCGCTTGTTTGCCACCGACGCGGTATTAAAAAAACATAATAACACCACTACTTGCTCGTTAGGTACCATCGCGAACAGGGATAGTTGAGCCACTGGCCATGTTCGCAATTTGGTCGGGTAATGCTAATCGGACAGACACGACATCGAGTAACATATGTCATTCATTACACGACTAAATTACGGACAGTGGCAAGTAACTCAATAACCCCGGTTGGCGACTGTACAACTATGTGGTGTGGTGTTCCTGGTGGTGAGTAAGGTCGCCAGAACTCCCGAGGATGCGCTGTATTAAGAGTGAGAGACCTGCATATGTCTCTAGCTGTCGATAAGGAATGCTCAAGTCAAAGGGGGTCGGAAACTCGTTTGTGATTCTTTTCGAGTCGCAAGCGTCCATATGCTACAACAGGCCTATGCTCAGCAGTGGGTGAATTCAAGCTAAAGAATGATGAATGATAATAACACAGTTGATGAAAAAAAAGTCGTATTTTCCTGTACTCAATGGTTAACGACTGCATAGTGAGTTGTTTTTTTATGTGACACCTGACGGTAAAGTAGCCATTACCGCACGCTACGTGCGCGAAAAACCCGCACTTTCTCACCAGGGGGAGACATTAAATGTTGTACTTACCACGGGCGGTAATAATAACAGCCTCCGATCACATATTTATCACCCATGCCTTCGGTCGGCATCAAATACCTGCGATCTCAGACATTCTTTGCACCGCACTTGGTAAATAATTATGTAATATTATTACATAGATTTACAGAAACGGAGACGCCGTTTAGTCTAAAGCAAACTAAAATTATACCTACTAACCAGGGACCGTTTTCGGTACGGTATAATCGGTAAGTTAGCGGTATTGGATATCGATACCGCTTCGTTATAAAGGTAGAACTATACCTTTTGAAATATAAAGGTACGCTACCGGTATAAAATAACGATATCGTTATTTTTCATAGGTGTACTCAAACCTTTATTATAACGGTAACCAACCGGTATTATTTCGGTACAGAAAAATTTCGATCGTAACCCTTACAACGGGTACGTAAACGCGACCAACAGCCAACAGCGACTAAGTCAGTAATCTAACGAAATTTTACAAAAATGTTTTTTAGGCATACACCCAATAACTAGCGCTGATTGGTTAGCGCCGTTGATGGCACCCTCGTAATGCCCAAACGATACCTTAATGAAAACGGTTCACGTATCGAAAAAAATAGCGGTACCGTTATATTTCGCTACCGAAAAATTTATTTTGCGGTATCGAAACCTAACCGATACGAAACGGTATGACGTCATACTGTTTTAAACCGCTACCTTTATTTTCCGGTTATGCAGTCCCTGCTACTAACCCCTTCTTACCTAGACTACCCCTTAAAAACGCAAACCTAAATATGGATTCCGACTTTGAAGGAAAATTAAATTTAAATTGTACCGCGTCGCGTGATTCAGGCTTGCACTTGGCCTTTTTTAACCCAATCAGTTCCAGCCACTAGTTTCATATTCGTATTCAAATGACTAAAACTCTATCCCGTTCTGATTGGCTAACGAGCGCCGGAGTTAATTGGATCAACGGAGATCCTCGTTAATAGGACTGTAGTTCGTTAGTGTTTGAAAGAAAAAAAGTAAGAAATTAAAAATAATGTTTCATTACTATCTCTGCATTACCTACCAGGCTATCATGAATGGTAATGATCGGACATGATTTCCGCTACCCTATTCCGCTATTGTCTGGATGAAATCGCTCTTTAGCGATAAGACCGCAAGTTGTTTGCCTCTACTCATTATGATTATGTACTGTACTGTGTTATAAAGAGTATTTGTATTGTATTGTAATGAAGACGTTATGTGGTGACACAGACGCCAACGGCAGTATTACCAACAAAAAAAAGTAATAATAATAATTTGGAAAACAAGTTATACCGGGTATTTTTAACCGTTGCACAGCGCGTGATACGATATTGCGTCAAGGCTATTCATGTTGAATCTACATGTCTGATTAATTAAAACTCTACTAAAAAAACCGGCCAAGGGCGAGTTGGACTCGCGCACGAAGGGTTCCGTACTAGTATCTATAAAACAGCAAAAATAACTTAACCAAAATTACAGTTAAATCAACCTATCTCAAAAACTATAAGAGATACTTTGATCAAACCAAAAATCGTTGAAAGAGTTAATTAGCATGCATCACCTCTATTTTTTTTAGAATTTTATACCCCGTAGTTATAAAAATAGAGGGGGGGGGACATACTTTTTACGACTTTGAGAGCTGATATCTCAAAAACCGTTCACTTTAAGAAAAATGTTTTTTAGAAAACTTTATATCATTTTAAAAGACCTTTCCATTGATACCCCACACGGGTATGTACATCGAAAAAAAAATTTTCATCCCTCAGTTACATGTATGGGGGGCCCCACCCCCAATTCTTTTTTTTACTATTTAGTGTCATAATTTTGTAGCGGTTCATACAACACATATTCCCATCAAATTTCATCACTGTAGTACTTATAGTTTCCGAGTAAATCGGCTGTGACAGACGGACAGACGGACAGACGGACAGACGGACAGACGGACATGACGAAACTATAAGGGTTCCGTTTTTGCCATTTTGGCTACGGAACCCTAAAAATACTGAATTAAATTAATTCTCTTTATCAGATCCCATCCATCATACGGCATCTGTCATACTTAAATTAATCTACTTCTACTAATTTGTCATACTTACTTGAGGTACCGGTGGTATATATAAAAATATTCCTACGTAGCACCACAGCAGTTAAGTTTAACAATGCTGTAAACCTCTTTACTGTAGCGCGGATGTTTTGAGGTTTAATCCTCAGAAGGTCAATCTTTGACCTCAGTTTGGCATTGCGTTTTTATACGTGACAATGGTAAGCAAACATACATAATGCCATAAGGTGAGACAACTTTAGGCTATGGACTCCAGGGGCCAATCATGTAAGTTGCCTATTTCAAGATAGCTATTTATAAATACAATAAATTCTCGGGAGCCATGTCATAGAATTGGCTACAAATAACAAACAGAATGCAAGCTTAAACAGTAAAATTAAAAAAAAATCGGGGGACTATTAGATACTTCATTATTTTATCACATAATCACATTAAGACACAAATCGAAATTATGTGTCAAATTGACCCTCAGTTTTGTAGCGACCTTGCGTTGTGGTTTTACGTAATTTGCGAAGTTTGAAGGAGCTACGCAGAAATAGGGTATGAAGCAAATTAACTGGTGAAACAAATTATCGTTCAGACAAGTACAGTTGGCCTCATAAGTAGATGTACGCTGGGTACCTTTCCCGCTCTCATTTGTTAAGAAAATTAGTACTTATGACAGATCAAACATAACGTTAAAGCAAGATGTAGGTCTTAAGATAAGAACTAAACGGTCGGAGCTATAGTCTTTAAATTTCGAGTTTGAAACATCTTGTTGACCTGCTGTACAAATTCAAAATATTAAATGTATTTAAACGAAACTCCCGAACAGCTTGATGGGGACGCGAAAAAAAATTTACCCATCCCATCGAGTGGGATGTCGTTGCAAAGATCTAGTTGAGTAAGATATTTACTGTATTGTTAGTTTTGAAAAATATTGAAAAACAAAAGAATAATAATGAGAAGTCACTTTTAATTAACTTTCCCTTTTAAGTTCTCATTAAACATTCATCCCAGGGAAAAAGTGTGCAAAATAAGGGGAATATTTTTGGTATGGGCGACCATTTACAAGTTTTTTTAAGAGAACTTTCTACCCGTCAGTTCCACCTCCATTCATCAGTACTTTCAGTATGTTGTTTAAGATACATTTACCTAAAACTGTACCAAAAATCGCTTTTATACGAATTGTTTCCCTATTTTTCCTTAATTGGGAGGGCTAATAGCGCGCTCCGGAATGAAACTCAGGAAGTAAACGTAGGATATCCATGAGTCCTTTTTAAAGGTCATACACGACGACTTCACTTTCCCTTGAGATAATAAAACCACCTTTTTTCGAAATAGTGCTGATATCTTTCATATTGACTTGACCCACGCTCGACGCTCAGCACATATCTTAAATAAACTACTTTTGGGTCTCTAGAGAGCACTTCTTATATTGACGGCATCGCAAGGTCTGTGAAAAATGTGAAGAGTAGGGTAAAAGTCCCGATGTTAGACAGTTTCACAATTGAATAGTTGATACCTATTGTTCTCCTCTATTTATGAAAGTGTACTCAGACGTTTCAATTGTAAAGCGAAGAGCACTAGCTTTATAATTCATTTTATTAGTCGGGACACGCAACCGATTCAAAGCCCATGAAGACACCTATGTGTCATGCCTGTACGTGCTATTTTATCCGCAAGGCAGAAAAATGTTGCTACACTTGTGCGTAGGGAGTAACGTATTGAGCGGCATTGTCGTAGCGCTACGCGAGTGATATTGCAGCGGGCACTGTACTGACTTAAGGTTGCTACGGACTAAGAGCTATTCGAGGATTGTTTTCTTGGCAGGGAAAGCGTTAACATATTAAGTGTTAATATCAAATGGGGTGACATGGGACAGGCGAAGGACGTTCGGACTCAAGCCCCTAAAAAGCTTCAGAGTCCATAGAAAAATCTGTGCCAGGCCATTAAGTCAACCTCCCCAAATCCTGTTTCCGATCCTACTAATATTAAAAATGCGAAGGTTGCGAAAGACCGACTGAAACGAAGGTCTCCGCTTCAGCTTCGACAAAAATTCTTTCGTATGTTCGAATTTCCGGATTTTCACTTGTTCTCCTCTACAGTGCCTTTACCATGAGTTTACATGACCGTACTCGCTAGCGACTGCGTAAAAATTTGTATGGGCAAAAGTACAGCGCCTCTGGCGGTTACGCAATAGAACTAAGAATCGGCATACTAAATCGTTTACGCAGTCGCTAGCGAGTACGGTCATGCAAACTCATGGTAAAGGCACAGGTCGCACTTCTCAACCGATTCTCGTGAAATTTTGTGAGTAGGTTCGAACCTACTCACAAAATTCTCGAAAACCGACTCGACGA
The DNA here is from genome assembly GCA_963556455.1 of Epiblema foenella. Classification (NCBI taxonomy): domain Eukaryota; kingdom Metazoa; phylum Arthropoda; class Insecta; order Lepidoptera; family Tortricidae; genus Epiblema; species Epiblema foenella. The sequence goes on from OY747100.1 coordinate 21,238,317, forward strand.
AAAAGATTTATATAATTATCGATAATTATATAAATCTTTTTCGTCGAGTCGGTTTTTGAAAATTTAAAAAAAATAAAAAAAACACTCGCGAGGTCTACAGCTCACAGATACACTAGTATAGCTAATAAATTAAACTAGAGTCCCGTAATAACGGCTTCGAAACGCCGCTATAATACGAAAAATCCGACAGGTATTTAGAAAAAGAACAACTGTATAGATACATTTCTGTCATTTGTACCAAAATCAAAATCAAACATTTATTCTGCAAATAGGCTTCAAGGGCTCTTTTAAAAGTCAAAATCTATCTATATCAAATAAAAATAATACAATTAATTAACTTAACATAAAGGACCGCCCCGGATCGTAGATGGCTCGAAAGTTCCCATAATAGCGGCGGCGAGTTATTAAGTAAAGGACCATTAGACCAAATGTCAGATCAGATTACGGTATTACAAGACCGGGATTAGTTTATGATCGGAACACTGTCATTTCATTATACACTTTGATGTAGGTAGTATATGGAAAAACTGTTACCTAAAATAAAAATAAAAATAAAAAAACATAAGGACATAAGGGAACGTACACATACTACGTAACCGGTTTCGGGGGGAAGGGGGGTCCTCAAAATACTACGCTTGGTCACTGAGGGGATACTGACTACGTGACGATGACTTAAGACCCCGTTCTTAAGTCTTCGTCACGTAGTCAGTATCCTCTGGGGAAAACGCTTTTTCGAATTAAATATATTCAAATTATGACGAAGCGTTCAACGCTTTTTAAACTCGCAGCACCCTTTCCGATGTCACAATACCTTTTCCTTATACCCAACCCAAGGAGGTTGTTGTTTTTTACTATGTGTGTGTGTTCTGTTCGGCTTTTGGTGCCTCTTCCCTACAATCTACTATTTAATAACCAAACCGACTTTTTACAATCTTGTCTCTGTTTTTATTGTTCAACTTTTAGATGAATGAACCGAAACGTAATTTAAAAAAATAATTGATGCCGTATCATTTAAAAATCTATTATTTGTAAATAACAATATATACATATAATGTGACCATTAAATAAGTTTTAATATTATTTGAGATTATTTGATACTTTTACCGCAGAACGGGCCTGATAAAAAACCTCGTAAGTCGTTATCTGTCTATTTTTCTAATGCTAAAAAACAAGGTATAGGGCAACGGCACCAGTGTTGGATACTTCATCCTAATTCAAAGATTAAAGGTTTTAATTTGATTGCTTTGTAAAAAATTTATAACTCTTCATTCCTATTGAATAAAAGTGAATTATGTAACCCAACCCAGGGTTACACAGTTCACTTGTCCATTGCTATTGCGTATTACTAGTCCTTATCCATTGCTAGTGTGTAAATTAACCTAAATATTATATAAAAAGCTGTCTAACCTCCATTTTAGCCGAGACGCTGAAATATTAAAAAGTGGGTCACGTAGTACGGGTATGTTCCCTAAGGACTAACTGATCTTTATAATTTCTTGTACTCAAGAGGTTACCAGCTATGCGTGTCCCATGTTACCCCTTTGACGAAACCTAATAATCTTTAACGTTATTTCGGTGAAATGACAGCCCATTCATTCTCTTATCATTTTCATGACAGTTCCATTTCCATTTTATTACGGCAATTTGACCTGTTCCGCTTAGGTTTGAATAATATAGGCGTAATTAAAAGTAATTAATGTACTTTATATAATAAAGGCATGCCGTGACCGTAGGGACACGAGTGGCCTTCGCGCGTTTATTAAAATTTCGTAATAAATGAATTTGTCAGTTGCGTAGAATCACAAAAAGTTAAAGTAATAAAACCATTTTAGAAATTAACGCATTCTGTTGCCTGATTCTTGACCTGTTGTTGTAATGTAAATAAATCCAAAGCTCAAGAGTCGCTAGAAAAGGAATTTACCCTAACTTATAAAGAATACATAAAGGTTGACTTATTTTACTCCTATAAATCCCTAGAAAGAACCTCGAATGGGACAAGTTAACGCAACTTATTCACTTAGCCTTTAGTACGGGCTTTTGGAATCCCTCACGCCATATTTGGAACCTGATAACAGAAGTTTTGTATGAAAGATTCATAGACGACTTAACGGGGAGTAAATTCGTCGGAATTTCTTTTCTATAGCAGGCCCTATATACTCCGAACTTCGAAATTCGAACTTCGTATCGTGCCGTCCCTTTCACTCTCACTCCCTATATGAGTGAAAGGGACGGCACGATACGAATTACGGAGTTCGAAGTTCAGAGTAGCCCCTCAATACTGTACGATTACTTTGAGTTTAATACTGACATAAGCTCTTATTCCATTGCATAGTCTATTTTAAGGTTTACGTATAGAGTTTATATTACAAACATACGATTATTAGACAGTGTGTATGAAAACACTTTATTACAGTAGTGTTAAAGTAGAATATGCAATGAAATACGAGCACATGTCAGTGTCATACTGAAAGTAATTTACCTTTAGGACAAAGTAAATAATGGTAGCATCGCAAACACAGTTAACTGACCATGCGTACACTTTATGCACATTGTAATAAGGGTCACGAATGGTCAGTCAACTGTGTTGGCGTTTGTACATACGTAACAAAACAGATATTTGACAGCTACACAATTCAAATCATAGTATCCTAAAAAATAGAGCGTATTTTTTTTCGACTTTCAATTTACAATGCCCTTTAAATCGTATTACCTAAGTCTGCGAACGACGTCATAAATTCACCCTAGTATTTTTGCAGACTGGTTTAATTTTGTAATATTACTTTAATAAGGAGGATCTCTCGAATGAAATGAAATGAAATGAAATCATTTTTTCTTCAATTTAGGCATGTTACATGCACTTATGAATGTCAAAAAACTACCACCGGTTCATAAAATAAACCTCTGCCTCGAGAAGAACCGGCGTAAGAAACTCGGCGAGGTGTCATTTTTTCAAAACAATATACTATGTATATAAAATAAAAGTAAAAATAGTACAAAATTCAAATGCTACCTACAGTATAAACATACATACATATTTTTTAATATTAAGGACAAAATATTTCTGTGTTAGATTATTTGCGCGGGACGCTATCACTGCCAAACATCCCTATCTATGATGTAATCGTTTATCTTATAATATGCTTTTGAAATAAGTGTCTGTTTCACAACAGATTTATAATAATGTTCACAGACAAACTGATTAACCGTCTCATGTACACATACCGGGTGTACCGGTACATACAAATGTATGGAAACCAAGCGCGACGCGTCAAATAGCCTCATCTCCGCGCTCCAGACGGCATAATCGATAAGATAGAACAATAGTTTAGCCGAAGTGGAAGGGAAGGAACAGTGCCTTTACCATGAGTTTACATGACCGTACTCGCTAGCGACTGCGTAAAAATTTGTATGGGCAAAAGTACAGCGCCTCTGGCGGTTACGCAATTAGAACTAAGAATCGGCATACTAAATCGTTTACGCAGTCGCTAGCGAGTACGGTCATGCAAACTCATGGTAAAGGCACTGGACAGTGTCTGCCAACGCATCGTCAATTACACTCGCGGATAAATAATACGAGTCAGTACGAACACCTAAAATATCTCCTAAAATAACAGAGCTAACGACTGAAAAAAAAACTTTTAACCAAATTAATACTTCGTCTTGCCTCCACGCGGGCTCTCCTTACAGCTTCCAGTCGATTGGGCATGCTGTTTTATTGTATTACTATCGACCCGCCCCGGCTTCGCACGGGTGCAATGCTGATGCATGTATTATAGATATAAACCTTCCCCTTGAGTCACTCTATCTATTAAAAAAAACCGCATCAAAATCCGTTGCGTAGTTTTAAAAATTTAAGCATAGGGATATAGGGACAGAGAAAGCGACTTTGTTTTATACTACGAGTATGTAGTGAAGTTTCTTATGCGATGTTGCGGGATATTGGGTCCATTCTTCTACTAAAGCAAGTGTAAATATCTGGGGCTGGGTTTCGATATCTTACATGCCTTAGAATTACGATTTGAAACGGTATATTTACCATGTTATATTTGTATATTTGTGTTTGTAATATCCCGTTTCAAATCATAATTCTAATGTAAATGACCATGTGAGCTTCAAATCTTATATCTTACATGCCTCCCGAGCTCGTCCCGTACATGCTCAATTGGATTTAACTTCGGGCTTCTTGAGGGTCAGTTCATACAATTGATACCAACGTGCTCTAATCATATACAATTTGAGCTGCGTGTGGTCTGGCATTGTCATGCATAAACACGGAATTTTCATCCATATTGACTAAGAATGGGCCGACATCATCATCATCATCATTTTCAGCCTGTAATCGCCCACTGCTGAGCATAGGCCTCTCTTCGAGTACGCCACTCGTCCCGGTCCTGAGCCAGTCTCATCCAAGAGTGACCCGCGATCTTCCTAATATCGTCGACCCATCGAGCCGGTGGACGCCCGACGCTCCTTTTACCACTAAGTGGCCACCAGTCTGACACTATTTTGGTCCACCTGCCATCACTCTGCCTGGCAAGGTGTCCTGCCCAACTCCATTTGAGTTTGGTAATGACGTATCCGACGTCACGCACTTTTGTGCGGCGTCGGATCTCGGCATTCCTCACCCGGTCTTGCAGTCTAATGCCGAGCATGGCGCGCTCCATGGCTCTCTGTGCTACTCGGATTTTGTGCACAGCCTCATTTGTAAGCGTCCATGTCTCGGCACCATACGTCATGGTGGGCAGTACACACCGGCCGACATGCTTATTAAGAATCTCATCCACATATCTTACACCAGTCAGCGTACCATTTTCTATCGACACTAACTCAGTGCGACTCTCTGTTAAGATTCCAGCCCAAACCATCACAGACCCGCCGCCGAACGCCACTTTTTCCTCAAAGCAAGCTGGAATAAAACGTCCGCCTGGCCGCCTGTAAACTCTTCGTCGCACGTCATGTGCATAGAGCATAAATCTGGATTCGTCAGAAAACATAACTATTACCCATTCATCAGGCGCGGATACAGGGGGGGGGGGGGGCAACAGGGGCAATTGCCCCCCCTGAAGCCTGTGTCAGGGGAGGGCAATTGCCTATGTCCTGACGTAGGAAATATGTTCTGACAATATAAACAGTTACCAAAAGTCAGTTTTATTTTCGGAAAGTTCGAAAGTGCCCCCCTTGAACAAAATCCTGGATCCGCGCCTGCCATTCATCGTCTGTGTTCGCGGGCGTAAAGTCTTCTTGCTGTTCGATGTCCCCTTTGGGCCATTTGCCGGTCTATGTCAGGTCAAATTAGCTTCTTGGAGCCGGCGGCCCGACAGACCTTTCCCTTACATTATTTCATTGGGTCTCTCGAAGTTGATATTTGACTTCAACTGCCGTGAGGTGCCGATTTCGGAGCATGGTTGTTACCACAAATCGATCTTCTCGAGCCGTAGAACATCTCGGTCTGCCGGTTCCTGGTTTTCTAATGTTCTGCCCAGGGCTTGTACTCCGAACTTCGTATCGTGCCGTGTTATACACTATAAGAATGAAAGGGACGGCATGAGACGAAGTTCGGATTTCGAAGTTCGTAGTAACTTTGCAAGTTTATCTTCACTGTATGACATTAATTTTGTTATAATTGTAAACTCGAAATTATTATTCCTTCTTGAACTGTAAATTAATATTTTGACATGAAAAATGTATTACTTATTATAGTTAGACTTTCTTAAATTGTAATGAATATTTCGACATGTAAAAGTGCCCTTGTGGCCTATTTGCAGAATAAATGTTTGATTTTGATTTGATTTTGATTGCTCCTCAGATTCTAGGAAACGTTGGACGACTCTGCACCGTAGAAAGAGACACGCCTGTTATTCTCGCTGTACTTCTCTGACTTCTGCCGTCTTCTAACATATTGACGACACGTGTACATTCTTCTGGGGTTAGCGACATAATATTAATTCAATAATTACTATGAGACACAACAATGATTGCCTTATATTATTCTGCTTTAACAGATTGAAAACAAAAGTGAGCAGGCGCTTTGAATTTAGTACCTAATTAGATTTTTAGATTTTTTTATTATTGATGCTTTTTCCAGTTAGCATGTTAAACATTGAAGTTCGTATTTAATTCATTAATTCTCTATAATGTAGAGTTAGTTTCGTGCAAGTTCATTTGCAAAATACAAAGGCTTTCGTCATTGACCCGTATTATTTGGCCGCGAGTGTATTTTAGGAATGTGCAAAATACATGATCATAGATTCTCTAGTCAGGTAAAGAAGAAATTACCTAGGAATCGAAATAGTTCATTAGGATTAAGATCTAGAACAACATTTCATCCAACAATGGAAAACAATAGAGAGTCGGTGCGTTGCGTGGTCTATTTAATTCTATATCTGTGGACTCACCCAAAGCTTATGACGTCAGTGCACGCAAATCGCTGCTCGAAATAATTTAGAGGTTAAGCCGGGTCAAGTAGAAATCGATGGTTCATTCAGTGTTCACTGACACCGCCCACCTGACTTAAGACACCTTAAAGGCTCTTTTTTCAGTCTACGTCGGTGGCAAAAAAGGATACGGTCTGCTTGATGGTAAGCAAACACTGTTGCCTGAAGCTTGCGAATCCAAAGAACCACAAGTTGCCGACTTTTTTATATTAACTTGAGGATTCGTTGTTTTTAGGGTTTACCTCAAAAGGTTAAAAAACGGAAACCTCATAGGATCACTTTGTTGTCCGTTTGTCTGTCTGTCTGTCAAGAACCTTTGTGTTGGGAACGCGTGGAGGTATCGAGTTGAAATTAAAACTATATACTCAGATATATAGTCCCTTGAAGCTGTGACAAAATCAATCTTCTAAGTTAACTTAAAAAAAGATAAGGCGGTTTATGCCGCGAAAAACGTATATATATTTCGACGCTCTCAAAGGAGTCAAAATTATCCGTTGACCTAGAACTATGAAATTTGGCAAGTAATATCGTATTATCAAGGGAAGACCGAGACGTGCGTTTATAGATCAAGCAAAAGAAAAGGTCAATGTAATGTCGTATCAGGAGCTCAAAGCCTTGGCGGAGAACCGTAGTAGAGTAGCCTTGGGAAAGTCCAGAGGAAATCTCCGACACGACCACGCGGCCAGTTTAAACACTGGAATACTATATAACCTTGTTTATTATTTATAAGATATTGAATTCGCACTATACGCACGAAAGATCCAAAGATCCGGGTTAGTGGTTATGACAATCTCTGCTTCTTTGGATTTTTTATAGTTCAATTTTTAGACGAATGAATCGATCCCTAATTTAAGAAATAATTCATGTCTTATCATTTAAAAATCTATGTAAGTAAGGCATATTTTTTTATATAATGTGAAATAATAGTATATTATGCAACTGGTGTATAAGAAGGGTATAAAAAGGCGAGTGGTGTGGGTTGCGATGTGAGCCTTGGCGAACATCGCAAGTAATGACACCACGAGCCTTTTTCTTCAATATGGAATCAGCATACCTACACATTTTCTTCATGAACACATAAAAATCGTTTTATTTAAGTAATATAATCATTTATCAGCTTGAATATTTTCGTTTTCAATTAAGAATTTGGTGGGAAATCAAAAATATGACACTTTGTTTATGCTTTGTTTTTTTTTTAATTTGCTAGACTTGTCATCCGACTTAAACTGAATTCAAATCCGGATCGAATCTTAACTTTTTCGTTTTCATAAATATATCCGAAAATAGATAAAACTTGTCAAACAACACAAAAAAGATGATAAATGTATATTAGTAAATAATATATTATGCATTAATTAATGCATAAAAATTGTAGCAAAGTTGCGTTAAGTTGGCAGCACTGATTTTAATCATAAAAGTTTCACTTGAACGCACCGAAGAATGACTAATAAACATAGTATTTGTAGTAGTCTGTGGCACCCAACTCTGCTTTTATTTTTCATTAAAGTAGGGTAAGGAGTGTGTTTTTGGGCAATAGACTAGATAGACTTTTTACAGAATAAATAAAGTATGTATTTATGTTACAGTTCATGATTGCGTAAGTCGCGAGAAAAAGTACAGGAGTAGAAAAAGGTATTAATATTATTTGAGATTATTTGACACGCAGAACGTGCCCGATACGACGTGGCTAGGAGGATGATGAATCATTTTCACAGCGTTTTTGGGCAAAAACGCAATCATGCTCCTAGCGTTAGCAGTAGGCAGTTGGGCACTGCTGAGCCTATTGTTTCCGTAACTGAAGCTGCTAGTGTAACCGGCAAATATTAATCCTTTAAGTGTCACTTGTAAGTCCGTTTGTTCATGTAAACATACCTAATTTCATTTTAATTTTCACTTCGTTCACTATAAATCTGCTATAAATAAAATTGCGCTTGAGTCGCTTGACTACAAATCACCTGGTATGTATCTCCGCAATATTATGGTACAGTAAACATCACCCCATTTACAATAATTTCATAGATACATTTCAAAAGTTCTGTGAAAGTATCTCTGAATATTTAGTAACACACACACGGGAAGGGGTGATTGTAACGCACGGCCTTACCCATCAATCAACTGTCGGATATTTATGTGATAGTGTAATGGTACAGTCATATGTGGTATATGACATATCTGCCACAACCACAACAATGCGTGCATACGTATCTGACATGTCTCTATGTACGCACGCACGCATGCACGCACGCACGCACGCACGCACGCACACACACACACACACACGCACACACACACACACATTCGTCCCCACCAAGAAAGGAAAGTACAAGTAAGTAACCTTTAGAATCCTGCAGTATAAATAAACCAATAAACTGATTAAGGCTCTGTTTTATAAAGATCCGTTAGACCTTATGTCGGTTTGTTATGTCAAAAAATGTTCTGAGTTGAACTAAAATTTGATCTGAAATTTGGTCTAACGGATCTTTATAAAACCCGGCCTAAATCATTAAAAAATGCAGATTTTAAGCACTATTAGGTCTTGCTACAGTCTGTATATGTGCAGATATATTTTATTTTAACTGTACAAGCTCTTAATGTCCGTTTGACATGTCGTTAACACTTCAGTTAACCCGAATACATCATTGGGTTTCTGTTGTTGGTTGACGTCAACAGAATTTTTAAATACTAGACAGCGCGACAGCCTATTTCTAATCGACTAATCGTATATATATTGGTTACCTTGTAACAATGATTCGGTGAAATAATAATAAATTATGAGTTCATACATGTAGAGTACTTTATTGTTAATGGCATAAATTTGCTCATTGTTTTCGACCTTCGTAAACGTACAGATATTTATGACCTCGACGTTATCAAAATAAACTACAAACTTTTTTTACTCGTCCCATTACTGAGTCGTTTGATCTAATCATGACGTTGTACCATAGTATTAGACGAATTTTCTGCAATAGTTCTCCAGAGGAACCAGTGACAAAACTTCCAGTAGCTCGACTCCACTCACACCTCAGATTAGGTTGATCCTCTCAACCAATCTCACTTGAGCGCAAACCATAGTATACCAGTGTTTAAACCGGCCGCGTGGTCGTGTCGGAGGTTTTCCCTGGATTTTCTCCAGGCTAATGTCTAATCGCGCATTCATATTGCTTGATTTAGTGGTCTCTGTCGCTCGAATATGCAAGTGTGACAGAGAGGTAAATATTTCGTTATCGGTTGGCGGTATTCCCTTCCCACGAATGGATTTTCCACTTATATCAAATTTAGCTAGCGGAGTCGGTTTCCGAGGAATATTAGTCGATCAACGTCAGAATTAATTAATGCAGGTGAACTTTATAGGTCAGTTTTCGATGTGGCCTGAGCTGAAATCAGATTTTAGAGACACTATTTTAGTGTAGGTATCTAAAATAGAACTGGCTGACACACATCGTTCATCCCTATTAATATGAGTAAGGTGCAGCGGAGCAATCTAGACTGCGGGAAATTAAAATTACACTCGAAAATGTAATTCAAGACCAAAAAAACTTCGACAGATATGTCACTGTCATATGTGTCAAAGTCACTTATGTCATCATCAACCGAACATTTCAGATTTAGCCAACGTTTTTGTAATCAAATCAATATAAATATTTGTAGATAAGGCCAACATCATCACTATCAATAAATAAAATACATTTAACAAACAGAGAATAAGTATTTTTAAAAAGTCAATGTTTTCTCTACCATGGTATTTGTTAAACATGTTACAAATCTTTTAGGTATAGTATGTTAAAACTCATTAAACGGCGTGTGTGTTAAAATGCCCATATTCGGCTTCCTTACACTTAACTAAAAGGTTGAATAAATTCTTATAAAAAAAGAAAAATGTATGACAACAATATACCTAAACGCGTTTACTATCGACGAAAACTAGGTAGGTAAAAATCTACATAGTTTTAAGTATTAGCGACGGTGACTGCATCATGACAAAATGCCTGATAAATGTAATTATAAAGTGAGCTAGGTACATACACACTTTTGGCCTGATATTTTGTAGAATAGCTAAACATATGTAATATTAAAATTGCATCTAACGTTGTTCACAAGTATTTTTTATAAATGATACCAAATATTATTAATACGGCATCTTGTATTTGTGTAAGTTGAATTAAGTTGTTTATTTAAATCGTAAGTTTAAGACTACCAATAAATAAATGTTCTCAGTGTGGTCTTTTAAAAACTGGAAATATACCACCCTAAAAATATTTTATGTTAGTGGCAACCCCTGTTGGTCTCGAATTACATTTTCGAGTAGAATCGAAAATATCGTCCGTGTTTTACTTTATCTACTAGTGTGCTATTTATTCTTAAACGGTCTCATTAAATCTTAGAGGAATGGAATCGATTAGGAATAACTGTTTGTATCTCTAAATTTGCCGTATCCACTTTATTTCTTCGAATAGGATAAGTTTGGCAGCAGCGCGCTTGTACTGTGGTAATATCATTCCTTAGTAAACTATAGCAAAAATAAGTAGGTTTCTAACAATGAGATAAACGTAACCAGAAAACAACAGGTAAATTATAATTCGCAATACATAAAGTATCTGCATATTCTTTTGTCTATTCTAAACCACAGAAACTTTAAACACTGTTTCAATTTTACAGCCGGTGCAGATTTTCATAACAATATCTTTTGAATCTTGTTTAATATCGGGTAGAAAACCAATATTGAACAGAGCCAGCTGCCATGTAAATGATATTGGTGTTTTCCCTCTGATGTTACTTGTATAAACCTGCTGGGAAATCCGGGTTTGAATGATAGCGTAGTTTTAAGGCCGACCTAGAGGGTACTTGTTTATCAAGAAATCAAGATTGTAGTCAACTATTGAAATCATAAGTTGATGTTCTCTTGAATAAAAAAAATCTAACAGTTTTTTATCGGTGTTAAAAATGTAATTCAATTTGCTAAAAGAAATTCCCGGTTGAGATTTTTTACGCAGAAATTAGACTTGTGTACACTCGAATTATATAAGTGAGTAATATAGGTACCTAGTGTGAATTCACGCGTCTACCATTAGAAGAAAATTAAGCCGACGTCTCCCGGTGAAAAAAATAAACAATAGCATTCTTTTGTTAAGATCCCTGTGATCGCAGGGATCGGTAGATGTGTAAACAACAGGCCTCTGCAGTGTGTTGTTCGGAACGTATGTACGGAATATCTTTTGATATTTACCGTTAGCTTTTAAATTAAGAAAAACATCACGATGAAACTTTTTTTAATCCGTCTCTGGCTTTATAGGCCGGGCCCAATAAAGCGATAGGAGTGCGTGGTTGGAGCGTAGCCTGGGGTAAAAACCCAGGAGAAAACCTCCGGCACGACCACGCCGGTGGTTTTGAACACTGGAATACTCTAAGAGTTTGCGCTCCAGTGAGATTGGTTGAACGGTTTCAACCAAATCTGAGGAGTGAGTGGAATCGAGCTACTGGGAGTTTTGTCGCTGGTTCACTAAACCTAGACTGAATGTTGAATAGTGTAGAGAGGAAACATGCACAAACTTATCTAAGAAGAAATCCAACGTTGTATACATTTGAAGTCCCCAGCCCCCAGTGCGGGCAAACGTGGCGACTATTGCCCAATCCCTCTCGTCAAGGAAAGGTACTATACACATCAGTAGGACGTAAATTAGATTGAAAATTAAAATTCATACGGACGAAATGCACTACAGTCTGCATCAAATGTAACTACGCATACCTACGCATATTATGATGAGTTCAAAAGTCTTTATTGTATCTTTTTTATACCACGTCGGTGGCACACAAAAGAAAGAAACTCTCAAGAAAGATTTGTAATTGTATAAGTTTTGACCACTTCATTTACGTACCCGAAGGGTCCAAACTGAACCCTAATTCTTGTCACTCACGTGTCCGTCCCTCGTCAGTCACACAGGTTTTACAGCCAAACGGTTGGAGCTACAGCCTTCAAATTTTCACAGTATAAGCATCTTGTTGACGCAAAGCCATACAAATTATCAATATTTATTTTTAAATGTTTTTAAGGGGATGGGGTTGGGGGTTAAATAGAGGCGCGAATCATTTTTTTCGACCTACCCCAACTAGTAGGGTATCGTTGTTTAGAGCTCATTGAGTAGATAAATACTTTTTGTTTATATTAGTAAACAAAGGAATGAGGAGCCACCAGTCAACTTTTTTTACAGAATTTTATTCGGATTTTTTTTTAACTTTTCACTAACCTATAATGATTGAAGTTTGATTGAAGTTATTTGGTGAAAATGTTTATTATTACGTATATTTTACCAACAAATACAATGGTAAATCAGATTTTTTCATCGATTTTTTTTTATTTTTTTATTTATTTAATCAAGGTTTACCAACAAATGTTTACACCAATGCTTAATATTATGTACATGCATACTTATTTCTACGAGTAGTGTAACAGTTACTTAAAGGTAAACTCCGCGTGCGTGATCTGTGAAGTATAACTAAATTTAAATTTAAAAGTAGTAAGTGTAATCTACAATGACAATGTTAGAAACAACAGTATTAAAAATGTGTTAATACTATACCTACTAAAACCAACTTAATTCTGCGGTTAGTTTGGAACGCTAAACATGCGGAGTCCGACACAAACTTGGACGGTTTTTATACTATGGGACGGTGTGTACTAGTAGGGGACGCCACGTGTGTGCACACGTTGGCCCCCTCCCATATCCACGGAATTTCGGCCAGAGGCTGCAGAGGCGGCCGAAAAGGCAAAGTTAAACAAATATATTAGGCATTTCGGCACCGAATACAACTTTGTTCCGTTCGGTGTAGAGACCCTCGGTCCGTGGGGTCCCATGGCTCAAGAGCTCGTTAAAGAAGTCGCTAAAAGGTTCGTTGACACTACTGATGACCAAAGGGTTTTCAGCTTCCTTGCACAACGCATCAGCATTGCTGTACAGCGGGGAAATGCTGCCAGCATCTTTGGCACTATTTATTTATTTTTATGTTTATATCTTAAGTTTAGCTCTTTTATTATTTGCTATTATTATCATAATTTTAATGTTTTACCTAAATAAATACATTTTTATACTCTTTTGTGACTTAAGACAGCATTTATTATAGATACTTCTTCAAGAAAATACAAAGTACATCTAAATTCAAAGTTTGAAAGTAGTCTGGAAAGTTTGTATTGTACTACCCTATTTCCCCTTCCAAACGCGTATACTTGTTTAATTTCTATCCGATAACGCGAGGAAAAGTTAAGGACGCTATTGTACTGGTATGCTCTAGGTAACTTGACAACTATTGTTTTTGCGAGAATAGGTACGAGTTTACTATCAACTTGAGTCTCTAGGGTAAAACTCACTCGCTTAACTATGTATAGAATTGTGTACGTTTATTTTTATATACTCGTAAGGCGTCATTCATTAATTACGTAAGGATAATTTTGTCATTTTTATATTTTTTTGACTAATATTATTATTAGGTGACAATTATTAACCGAGTGAGCAAAGTGATCGAGAGTCTCAGAGCTTGGCGAATGTCCATGAAGCTATTCTCCTCTATAGGTCGCATTTCTCAACCGGTTCTCGTGAAATTTTGTGATCACGTACTATAATTATATGTATAGAGGTATTTTTCTAATATGTCCGAAAAGCCATAAAATGCTTATCGTTAACAGTTCAAAACGAAAGGAAGTATGAAAAAAGATAATCCGCACAAATAGCTACCTTCCGTTCTAGATGATAAGGTTCTGATAATGACTTGGCAATAAAACAGTAGCAGCTTTTGCCACGTGCTACGCCGGCCGACTATCTGGGTGGGCAAGCTCGGACCCCGTTTTATTGCAGTTTGGTCTCCTCGATCTTCAGATAGACCAAGAAAATTAGCGAAACCTGGACATAAAAGATAACTGTAATTTTCTTTTTCTATGATATGAAGTATTGTTAGTTATACTTAAAATAATAGAAATTAAACATTTTAAGGTTGCGCGTCACTGTAAAAAAACCGAAAAACTAAATTTTAAACATATTTTGATTTCATAAGTACAGCATAATATGTAACTACGTAAAAGTACCTCTATTATGATATGACGCTTGCATTTCAGTTAAATAAATCAAAATTAAACTAATTAATCAATCGGTACTTTCGGTAAGTTACACATTTTCTGGCTTATCTTATCAGGCATTATAGATAACTGTAATTCAACAATTTATTCTGAATAGTATATTATGTGTGTTGATAAATTATTAAAAATTAAACAAATTCTCTTTGCGGATCTCTAAAATCACAAATATTGGTAATATTTGGAAAGGCAAAATACGTAACTACTTTAAAAGTGTTTAATTTATGCCATCAACATATTACTAGCACTAACAGAAACAAATTAAACAAAAAATATTCACAATTATCAATTAATTGTTATCTTCTCTTACTTGCGTTTTAAAATGAACATTATGTCTTGCAGAATAAGGTCGTAATTTCTCTGTTTCTCAACTCACGGCCGTGCTGTCGCTACTCGCGAGCTGTTCTCGTGTGGTAGTCGGCTCGTGCATTCATTTATTTTAGGGTTATAGTCAATGATTGTCAAACTTTTATAAGCACGTGGGGTGCACCACGGTTCGGCTGGGGCGGAAATTTATTGAAATATTGTGTTTATTAAATCGATAACAACTAAATTGTTCAAAATGAGATATATGATTTAGTGTTGGGTAGGACATGAAATTAAAATGAGTTTGAAGGAGTACCTTATTTCCAAAAATGAGGTGGCTGAATGTCCTACTTCAAATGAGGTGAGGTAAGGTACCAACATATACTTAGTATCTGTTAGCAGCAAAAACAGGGTTTTTTTGAGATGTAGTGTATACTTAAGTTCATATAAAAATGATATTTATTGTAGAGGCTGTTTTATTTTGGAATGCCCAGTCAGGTGAATCAAACCAATAAGAAGTTAGAAGATTCTAAATAATTCCTTTGATTGACACTGCAAAAGATTTGAGATCCATAGACTTACATAATACGACAACCCAATAGTAAACCTCATAATTAACACTAAACACGTAATATACTCGTAAGTACTCAAGAACTACAGCAGTATAGTTATTATTCCAACTTGATAATTTGAGTATGCTTGGGTAATATAAAAAAAATCACATAGATTAGACTTATACTATCACTACAAGATGTTATCATTTGAACTGACATATAAATAATTAGCTTACTAATGATATAACATCAATGAGGCGGAATAAAAACAACATTAAAAGTAATTCCGGAATCGTATGTCGCAGTCCAAAATGCAAACCACATCAACAATACAAGTACAGCCACACTACAAGGTATATACACAGATATTCATGTATCGGCTAAATGTTTCTACCGAGGCTGATACAAATATAAATTAAATAAACAAACCTCAGAAACAAACAAGCATCCCAAAGTGATAAAGCTTTGTCATTGTCAATGTCAGATTCAGAACTTGTTTGAATCTGACATTGTCAAAATTGAGTTGCGTTCCTTTTGCCCTTTTTTGACCACTTTGAAAAGTGTTTCGTTAACCCATTTTTAAACCCACAAATTCGTGTGGTGTTTAAAAATGATATGGAGGTTGCTTTAAAACTTTTCCATTTAAATCAAGCCTTAGTGAGACATTAGCTGTCAAAGTCATAATTTCCCCCCCCCCTCCCTCTAATTTCCAAACTATGAAGTTTAAAATTCTGAAAAAATTAAGATGTGCATTAATAAATACACAAATAATAACAAGGTAGATTTTACGATTTATGTGTTTCCGCGGAAAAAGTGTCTTGCCTTAACAAAAGGTCGTAAGTGACGTGAGTTCCATATGAAGATACTTTCTTAGATTCAATGTATTGGTTAGTGATTTTAAATGTGGACTAGTAGGTGTTGGTACGGAACACTTCATTGTGTGTGATTCGACACGCACTTGGCCGGTTTTTATTTTAATAATTCAACAGCCAATTTATTTTCGTAAAGATTGTATAGATTTTATTCTATTATTTATTAAATAATAACCATATTATATATATATATTTTCGTAATCGGCACCCAGAGGAACCTCGAAGATGACACCGATAACGATTTTTAAGAAAAATAAATGTCCGCTATCTTGGATTTGAAAATGCATGTCATTTTTGTAAACTGCACCCCGAGGAACCTCGAAGATGACACCCATATTGATTTTTAAGAAAAATAAATGTCCGCCATCTTAGATTTGAAAATCCATGTATTTTTAGCAATCGGTACCTCGAGGAACCTCGAGAATGACACCCATATCGATAATTAGGAAAAATAAATGTCCGCCGTCTTCGATTTCAAAATGCATGTCATTTTCGTAATCGGCACCTCGATGAACCTCGACGATGACACCCATATCGATTTTTAAGAAAAATTAGTGTCCGACATCTTGGATTTGTAAATCCATATCATTTTAGTAATCGGTGCTTCGAGAAACCTCGAGAGTGACACTCATATCGATAATTAAGAAAAATAAATGTCCGCCATCTTGGATTTGAAAATCCATGTCACTTTCGTAATCGGCACCCCGAGGAACCACAAAGGTGACACCCATATCGATTTTTAAGAAGCATAAATTTCCGCAATCTTTGATTTGAAAATGCATGTCATTTTCGTAATCGGCGCCCCGAGGAATCTCGAAAATGACACCTATATCGATTTTTAAGAAAAGAGAAAATTTGCTCCCCGCATAAACTTGGAACCCTCTTTTCGCCCCTTAAAGGGAGCAATTTCGAAAAACGCTGAAACGTGTTTTGTTGTATTTAAACAGAGTCTATATACGAAGTTTCAAATATCTCACTTCAAAAAAGATTTGCTTCACGTACAAACTTTGAACCCCCTTTTCACCCCTTTAGTGGAGCAGTTTAGAAAAACGCTGAAATACGTCATTAATATATTTAAATACAGAGTCTATATACAAAGTTTTATGTCTCTCACTTCAATAAATACGGTTTTTCATACAAACTTTGGACTCCCGTTTCACCCCTTTAGGGGGTGAAATTTGGAGAATCCTTTCTTAGTGCACCTGTTGGCCTTATAAGGAACCTACGTGCCAAATTTGGAATCTCTAGAACCAGCGGTTTGGGCTATGCGTTGATATGTCAATCAGTCAGTTTCTTCTTTCATGTATTTAGATATATTACACCACGGCAGCAGTTGTAATTTTAATTTGAAATCTTTAATGTCATATTGTGAATTACAAATTAAATTAACTAACAAGATAGGTAAACGTTCCGTTCGTTACAAAAAATTGACCATGTGACGTAAACGCGTAAGATGTATGAAATCCTGCGGCGCTTACGACATTTTTGTCAACGCATGAGCATTGAAGTGAGTACTTCATGTCGCACTCGTTACGACAGGTCCGATCCGCCGCACGCTCGCCGCTGGCGCTCCGCTCTCTCCCCACCCCGCACCCACCGCATGCATCCCGCTCCACGACAAGTTCGCACGTATTTTCAATTTCTTAAGCGTGACATTAATATGTTTAATATTGATGAAAACATGATTATACTACACAAAAAGCTATTATTAAACAAAAAAATCACAGTTACGATTTTTGCCTACTGAGAAATACATTATTATTAAAACGTTAAAAATTAATGTTTAATTTTGGTCTGAAATGTCTAGACAGACACAATATAGCTTAAATAGATACAACCATCATAGTTACCATTTTTGCCTATCTAGATATTGAGATCAGATGGAATCTGTGAAAAAAAACGTACTTGCGAATTTGGTTTCAGGTTAATTTTGCTATTCAGTGATCGCATTTGAATCCACCTCAAAATTATACTAACATGGTATTTGGTTACCTATTTTGCCTGTAGAAAAAAGTTAGGTAGTGTACGATAACTCACGATTTTTTTTTAATACGTTACGATCACGCATTTTTTACTTAATATATCCAATTAATATTTCATACTGAACATTAATATCCGATAAAGTAATAAAAACAACGGGTTATCGAATTATGTCCAGGTTCCGCTAATTTTCTTGGTCTAAGATTTGAAATCCACTCATCGCCGACAATATTCAAAACGTGTAGGTACAATTAATATAGTCTACTTATTTAGAAGCTTCAAAAAGTGTGAAGAAGATTTTTTATCTAAACTTTACATACATCACAAATGAAAAAAACAGATCTAGTGGCTAAAATTAATGATACGCGTTGTATTCAGAATTATAAAATATTACGTAAGAATGGTTTTTGACCTCCCTTCCCCCGCCGTAAGACTATGTATAGATTTTACGTACCCCTCCCCCCTCAGGACCCTTACGTAATTAATGCATGACGCCTAAGTATGCAATCAGAGTCAGTTGCAGACCGCCTGAAGAACAAGATGTTTTCAATTAATAATATTAACATTTCTAGTAGTAGTGGAAATCTCTGCCTAGTATGCAGGGAAAGTATCTAAAATGCCTAGAAGTAGTAAAGTGTGGTTTGGGATCATCCATTAACTACGTCACACTAATTTCGTGATTTTTTTGACCCCTCCCCCGTCCTTGTCACAGTTGGTCACATTTGTGAGACCACCCATCCCTAGTGTGACGTCACGTATTTTTCAATTTTACAGCAGTTCCGAAATTAGTTTCTTTCCATTTCAATTATATTTTCAATATAACCAACATCAATTCAAACATTTAAAAAAAGCCGTCGTCTCGCAGCGAAAGAAATAAACAATAGCATTCTTTTGTAATGAGCCCCTGGTATCCCAGGGACCGGTAGACGACGGGTTACAAAACAATAAATTAACGCCTACAAAACAACAAAAAGTATAGATAACTAGTGACCCGCCCCGGCTTCGCACGGGTGCAGTATTTAATGGATGTTATTATACATATAAACCTTCCCCTTCAATCACTCTATTAAGATTCTCTTTAAAGATTTAAGCATACATAGGGTTATAGGGACAGAGAAAGCGACTTTGTTTTATACTATGTAGTGATACCGAAATTTTCCAAAATGGAATGGTTTCAAAGCCATAAGTGCCTAGACTTGGCATTGAAACCATTAGATTTTGGAAAATTTCCGCTTCTGGGGCCCCTAGGGCCCCTAGGCCGGGGCTTTGAAGGCCTAGGGGAAAATCCGGCACTGTCCTTACCCAGTGAGTTTTTGCGATGTTTTCAGTGTTTGTAAATTTTAAGTTCTAAACGTTGCTCAACTTTGGAAACTTCTCCTCGGTGCGTTACTAACTAAGTATAGTACAATGGATGATTTTTTATCTAAACTTACAACTGAATAATCATTGTGTTCATACAATTGTTCTGTACTTTATGTATTAAATTCGTTCCGAAACGACATTTCGAGTCCTAGCGGCACTGGTGGCCAAACGTGGGTAGCCTGCGAAAATTATACATTTCCTCAGTCAAATTACCCACTTACTGCTGCTTGCCCACGCGCTTGACTTTTTAAATCGTTTTATCAGGGTTTCGTTCCCAAAGGGTAAAAGGTCTACCCGTACGCAAAGGGTAAACCTATTACTAAGACTCCGCTCTCCGTCTGTCTCTCTGTCTGTCCGTCTGTCACCAGGCTATAAACCGTGATAGTTAGACAGTTGAAATTTTCACATATGATGTATTTATGTTGCCGTTATAACAACAAATACTAAAAAACAGAATAAAACAAATATTTAATCCAATACAACAAACGTGATTTTTTCACCGTTTTTATAGAATAGTACAGAAACCTTAGTGCTCGAGTCCGATTCGCACTTGGCCTTTTTCATGAATTATGAGTAATAACTGCATTCACCAAAGGCAATGTTATGAATAAAAACTTGTAAAAAGCATCTACGAATAGATAAGGCATAGGGTCAATGGGTCGTTTAGCGACCAGATAATTTAGTGAGAACACTAGGACGAGTTAATGAACTGAAAGGATAAATTCTCATTGTTAGGGTTCCGTACCAAAATGGAAAAAGGAACCCTTATGATTTCACTTTGTCTGTCTGTCTGTCACATAGCTAAATATGTCAAGAACTACTCATGCTATCGATTTGAACTTTGGAATAGTTATGAAGAAGGCTTACCTACATATATAGAACATGACGTTTTTAATTTTTTTTTTCTTTGGAAAATGACAGATAACAAACAGGTGGTTCAAAATTTGATAGTCTAGTGAATATGTCAAGTGGGGTGTCATATGAAAGGGCTTGAGTTGCACATTCTGAAACCATTTTTTTTTACGTTGATCCATTTTCGATTTATGAGGGAATGTGGAACAACCCCCCCCCCCCCCCCCCCCGTATTTCCGAAGTTGACCAAGGAAAAAATAAGAATCATCTAAAAACATTTCTACAATAAGTTTGTAATTTAATCACCTTTGCATGTAGTTTTGGTTTACAAATTCCTACGCGATTAAGCTGAAAGTACCTTCTTTCAAATAAAAAAGAAATCAAATCGGGTTCACGTGATAAAGAATTATCCTTGGAAAACCACCATACCATACTAAGTTATTCAGTCATAGATGGCGCTGTACCCATGACGTTCAATTTCTACACCATGTTTTTGAGATTTTTCTGAATTAATAGGGTTGGAACCGGTACACATCTGTGTACGGAACCCTCGGTGCGCGAGTCGAACTCTCACTTGACCGGTTTTTTAAAGGTCCCAATCCATTAAAAAACTTAATGGGTCAATTATTGTTTTTATTATTAATATAAAAAAAAACTTCGTTTTCCAGGTGGTCGCAAACTGACGCTGGTGGAGTAACCGGCCTAGCCACTGCGAGTCCTCTGCTCATAGATGAGTAGCCGAGAACATGAGTTTCCTCGTATGTAGAGGAAATTGCATACCACTACGAAAAGACAACATATCCTCTCAGTCTCTTAAAGGATACTGGAAGAGCTCCCTTAAAGGGATAAGTTCGTCTTCATACAAACATCTGTTATTAAGTTTGTTTTCGACTATGTACAGTCGAGTTTAAAAATATGGGTGTATGCAAGCTACTCAAAAATATGTCCCATGGATCTTATGTCTACGCATTAAGGTTTCGGTACATATTTATAACAGGATTCATTCGATACATATTTTTACACTTGACTGTACTTGGTTTGTGCAATAAAGTATTTACTAAAAGCTTGGCAGCGAAAGTGTTAATATGTACAGCCAGATGCAAAAATATGGGTGCATACAACTTACTCAAAAATATGTCCCATAGCTTTTATGTCAGTGAACTAGGGTTGCGGTATACGTTTTTATGAAAGGATTAATTCAATATGTATTTTCGCACTCAACCGTATTGATTTGTTTTTGCAGTAGATACGGCAGAGCGGGCCGATAAATAAGGTCAAAATGTAGGCAAGATAGGAAGGTCCCAACCTTGACATGGGATAACGCAGTGTACTTGACCTTATCGTACAACTAGCTATTGCCCGCGACTTCGTCTGCGTAAAACTCGTTCATCCCCATAGATTTTTTTTTATATCAGCCGCTTACTTAATCTTCGCTCTTCCATACAAACATCCACCCCTTAAGGGATGATTTCCAGGATAAAAAGTAGCCTATTTCCTTCCCCGGAACTCAAACTATCTCCATACCAAATTTCATTTAAACTATTTTAAACCGGTTCAGCGGTTTAAGCGTGAAGAAATAACAGACAGACAGACAGACAGACACACTTTCGCATTTATAATATTATTATGGATTGTCTCTTGGAAATAATGGCTGTTGAGCCCTAGAAGGCTTTTTATATGTAGGTATCTACCTACCTATCGGAAAATAGGCCACGGACTTTTTAGTTTAGATAGTAAAGTTAGTTTTAAAAAGATAACGTGACTTTTTTAATAATTTCAATTGTGTGACTGTACGTTTTCGGCCAGCAACCAGTACTATGTTTTAGATTTTTTTATGTTGTATTGTTTTTTTTTAATGCCGTTTCATATATGCTAAAATAGAGAAAATAGTATGCGAAATTAATAGCAATAAGATGTCACTATATGGATAGTAAAGCATCAAAATATTACAAAAAAGTAAATTAATAAATATACTCAATCATAAAAAAGATACATTTGAAACATTCGAAATTTAAGTTTGATCATACGAAACTAGAGGGATTGCGCCCAGAACATTGTATTTATTGATTAAAAGTAAATCAAGAACCACCATCAGGATTCTTATGTTTTAATGAACAAAAAATTGTATGACTACAATATTTCACCCTTACGAAATATTTCACGACCAAAACATCAATTTAGTCACATACTATGTCCCCCGTATTACAATGGTAATAAGGAGGACATAGTATGTGACGTCACATACTATGCTCAATTAGTATGGGACGTTTTCAGAGCTCGGTTTTATGCTGTACCTACTTGGAAATCCATTATATTATTGTCTTTTGTGTTGTTCTAATTGTAGTTGTTTCTTTGTTTCTTTCTAAAATGGCTTCATAAAAAAGACGAATTAACCTATTCTCTATTGTGAAAACAGTAATTATTTTTATTATATAAAAGAATGTGATTTCTATCATATTGCATAGCAATATCGTCACGGTAATACTTACCAACGATAAATTATAAATCTATCTGAAAATATTTAACTCTAAAATTTACGATGATTAGTGCATTTGGCGTTTTACAAAATAAGTATAGCGTCAATAATTTTAGGTACATAAAAGAGTTAATTTAGAATAATAACAACATCCAACAGTTAAAAAAAAGCAATTATTAATAATTTATTTTTGTTTTCGTAAATTGTCGTAAGTAATAAATGAATCTGACGCGCCGCGCTATGTATATTTTTCATAAGATGGTGAACGGCATTCACAAGCAAAATCAAAAATAAGCAACCAATAACCATGTTCAATAAAATTAAACAAAGCGGTAATAATTAACAGTTTTACTTACATAAACACAATAATTTTAGTACGGGGCACGTAGACTCGAGCATTTTGAAAAACTTGAGTACAACAGGGTAAACCATCGCGGTCGCCTTAGCTACCAGTCACAGGCCACACAATCATATAACATTTAATCAGACACGACGCGTTGCCTCGCCGCGAATGAGAAACGTTCTGGCTGAAACAGCCTTTTGGGGGAGCACCCTTTGCCTTAATTTTTAGTTTTTATACTGAGCTGTGGCGGCGACCATCTTGTGACGTCATGCAAAAATCGATTCCTTTACGCATGCGTCTTCCCTCGCCTTGGCCTGATTGCGCGGCATTGGATCCGTTTTATGGCCAATTTGTGCGACGGCCATATTTTTCAAATTTTCATGAATGAATTCCATTCATTTATTGTATTTAGGTTATCGTCGATCTATAATTAGACGTATACTCGATCATGTTAGCATGCTTGAGGTAAAATAAGCGTCGTTTATTTATATGTCGTGGCTGTACTTTTGCACATTAATCAGAGTCGCCTGTTGCTTTCTATTGTTACGAAGAAGGCTTTGGAAGATATTTTTGTAGCTGTTATTTTCTATTGAGGTCATTTTCACACGATATTTTTGATTTATGAGTTCGTTTCATGCCTTAATTTAACACAAGGGGGTCTCTTTTGAAATCCACTTAGGTTTTAAGTGATATCAATATTGGATCCTACGTACCTATATAACTAATACGTTCGATAGACGTTAGGTCGGTCGGTTACGCGGCCAGCGTTAGTTTGCGACCACATGAAGAAAGGGTTTTTTTTTTCAATTAAAGATTATTAATAGGTATTTTAAACTATCCTAACGAAACAGTTCGTTGCGTGAGATTAATTTTGGTAGTTATTGAATGCGAATCCTTTAAAAAGAGTTGAAAATATTCTTTCAGTCCATCAACTTATCAATCAAGTGGTCGCAAACTGGCACACCAGATTAGCTGGTCGCTAATCGATCTATCAACTCTATTTGTACACAATGCTTTTAAAGTGCCTCTTCCAGCAACTGTGCCCTTAGTTTTAAGTTTTAAGTTTAAAGAAAAAATGTGATATAGTGATTGTGATACAACGGCGGTGGCAAGCAAGCTTACGGCCTGCCGGATGGTAAACAGACACCGTAGCCTACGGACGCTTGCGATTCCAAAAGAATCACAAGCTCATTGCCGACCGTTTACTAACTTGAGGCTTCGTTGTAACATAATACACGCCACTCACTCTCAAAACAACACCACATACAAACTAAAGAGCAAGAAAAATATGCGAAAGAAGATGTGATGTGTGAGAATGCCAAATGTCGCGTAAAATTGACCACCTCGATAAAAAAAAATTGACCACCTTGGTGGTCTCCTCAATTCGTCTGGTCCAGACGAATTCTTGAGGCTATTTAAATATTTCTTATTAGATTGCTTTAATCTAATAAGAAAAATTAAGCTTAGCCATGTAAAAAACAGGCGCGTATTTTTTATCGTCCCCTTAATTTGGCGAGATGTAGCAGGCTTTCATCTGTTTTTTTATTGAGAATCCATTAGCGGGATTAAACGTTAAGTTGAAAATATGGGTTAGGGATTGTAAAAAACAGACATGCCTTATTTGGCTGAATAAATATATATTTTACAATAAATTGCCTATTGGAGCACTTGAGTTGCCATTACCTGCTTTAAAAAAGTATCTAAAATCTTCTTTACTGAAAAAAGGATATTATACTGTCCAGGACTACTTAAATGATAAAAATGCCTGGCCTAGTTTTAACTGAAAAAGTGTGAACATCGGGAATCTCTTATATATAAATATACATGTATTCAAGCTGTGATAATTGACTTCCTGTGATATTACATTATGTGTCTGATTATTGAATGAACTGTGAATATTGCGATAATTTAATTGTAGCTGTGATTATTTAATTTTAAACTTGTTAATGCCAATTCTTAAGGTTTTATTATTATTATTTCTTTTTGACGATGCACTTACTGGTAGCTGAATTATTGACTATTTTATCTGTTTCATTATAATGTAAATTTTTTAATTTAATTAAAATGTATACCTAAATATGTGAAAATAGTTGCACCTTATATGAAAGTAATTAATAATTATAGTTGAATATATTTGCAGACCTAAATGTACCTTTTCAAGATTGTTGTAGCTGATGACGATGCAAAAGTGGTTCAATGAATCCTACTTGAATAAATGATTTCTTATCTTATCTTATCTTATTCTCAGTAGCATACTTGTGAGAGATGAAACTCCTTTTATAGGCATATACCTTTAGGTTTTCGTTGAAGGAAAATATCGTAAGTACATCACCATTCTCCGAGTATTATCCCGGTAAAGTTGCATCCTGAAAACAAAAAACCCGGGGTCCGGTACCTAATTCCAAGATTAGCAGGCACCTGGTAGGCACTAGTTTTTACGGAAGCGGCTGCCACCTGACCTTCCAACCCACATGGAAAATAGACCTTAGTTATTAGGCTTGCAAGTGAGTGGGCAACTTGACACCTATATTGCGAAGAAATTCAAAAAATAATACCTGCATACCTACCTACTTAGACAGTTGCCCTGGTCATATATTTATTAGGTAAGAACCTCGTGTTAATGCTATAAGTCTGCTGTAAACGCGATTATGCTAGCTGGGAAAAAATCATCTAAATTTCGGTTCAGCTATTTTATTTATGCGTCAAAAGGAGACAGAGCTTCGCATTTATACGACTTAGCCTAGTTGGTAGTGACCCTGCCTTCGTAGTTGGAGGTCCCGGGTTCGAATCCCGGTCAGGGCCTGTATTTGTGTGATGAATACGAATATTTGTTCTTGAGTCTTGGATGTTTTCTATGTATTTAAGTATCTATTTATATAAGTATGTATATCGTCACTTGGTACCCATAGTATAAGCTTTTTAGTTTGGGACTAGGTTCATTTGTGTAAGATTGTCCAAAAATATTTATATTTATATATTTTATATCACGTCGGTGGCATAGCGTATGGCCCGCCTGAAGGTAAGCTATCACCTCAGCCCTCAGCCAGGGGGAAAATCCGTTATGGATACCTCCGCACCGTGGAGGCGGCGCGGTGGTTATGTCGGCCTTGCACCGACTAAAACCCCCGCTTGTCCTCAGCCCATTTCGGGCGGCTCTGGGATCACCTACGGAACGCGCCAGTGCTGCCCTAGAGTCCACTTATGTGGGTCCCGCTGTTTCTATGACGATCGTAGCCCCCAACTACGACCGTCTACGACCCCGAGGACCCCCTTTTAGTCGCCTTCTACGACAGGCAGAGAATACCGTAGCCATATTCTATGCCCGGGCTACAGGGCACATCACCTCAGCCTATAGACGCTAGCCGCTCCAGGGGTGTCACAAGTGCATTGCCGACCCTTTAAAAATAATAATAATAGTAGATTAAACATGTATAACGCTTGTGCTTCAGAATCAGATAAAAGGCTCATCTATTTCATTGATCTCGATACTTTTCTCAAGAGAAACGTAAGCCTACTTACTTAAGAGGCCTTACAAGTATTAAAATGTTTTGTTTTCGTATTATGACAAAAGTATAGATAATGAAGTCATTAAAGGATAGGTACGATGATTTTATGAAAGTTTTAGATAGTGACACAGCTATTTTTTGATTTTATTGTCTGTAGTAGAAGTTAAGCGGAAAATAAACAGTTTTTAGCTTGAAAATGGTCGATTTGGAGTGGTGTTTTAAACGATATTTCTTAATGAAAAATCCAAAAAATACATTTTAAATGCATGACATTAGGTCGCAATAGCCCTGTTCTAGATAGTAACATTGAGAAAATGTCACGATATGTGTCAATTCATACAGAAAAAATGGCCTAAATAGATGAGCGTTTTTCAACAGATAAGGACCATTAAGTACCTATGATTAATACCTAAGTACTTATAATTCTTTCCAAACAATACTGGTAATCGACCTTGGCAGCATTGTTTCTGCTCAATCATTTTACAACAAAATCCTTTTTACTACAACATAATGCTGAAGTTATCCTTGAAGCATAAAAGCTTTTAAGGGGTCATTCATTAATTACGTAAGGATGATTTTGGCAGTTTTTGCCAGTGGTTTAAAGTGCTTTGCAATTTTTTAAATAGACATCTTCATTTAGGTATATTAGGTGGTTAAACAAGGACATTTCGGGTTAAATAAAGTTTTAAAATTATTTTATCTTTTCATCGATAAAGCAACAGAGCAGAAGAAGCCTCGTTGGTTTGATCTCGGATTTCAGATTTGAAATGCAATATCCAAAAAATGTACAATAATATTTAGAAGCTTCAACAAGTGTGAAGAAGATTTTGCAAATAAAAGCGTACCTACTTACCTACATCACAAATGAAAAAAACATACCTAGTGGACTTAAAGACGGATATTCAAATTTTAAAAAATATTACGTAAGAATGGCTTTTGACCCCCCTTTCCCCGACGCAAGACTATGTATAGATTTTTCGTACCCCTCACCCCCTCGGGACCCTTACGTAATTAATGAATGACGCCTAATGCAACAACAACAATGTTAAAAGTTAAGAGCTCGCCAGGGACGCGAATTAAGGACACGCCTGCAATTTATATTGCCACAAAGGTATTGTGCGGAAGGATGCGTGCTATTAAATTTATGTAGGCACATTAACCTTGTTTCCATTCCAGTATAAAATGGGTTGTTTGTAGAAAGTACAAAGAAAATAAGGGCTCATTAAGTAGTCCTATAATACCATTGAATTATCTGTATGCCTGTGCTGCTTTTTGTTATTGATGCTACGTTGCTAGTATTGCAATTACACTTCAATTCCCGTTCATATTCACGTATTTGCAATTTTATTGAAAGAAAGTGTGATTTCTCAGCTTTTTTCATGAGTTTCAAGCATGACTTTTTTTTCTTCTGGTGAATCTTTTTTAGAATTGTTTTTACTGTGATAAGATAGCACATTTTTTTATTTCTTCACGAAGTTATTTCCGATCTTACGGGGATATGATTTTTGTTATAGCAACATTCCACTGTCAAATTGACAGTCAATGCGTTTTGATATTGCAAAGCATTAAAATACTTCCAAGTTTTAATATTTTTTCTAGTAATACTTTATGACATACATATCTTTGAGTTGCTTACATATTTCTGAAACTGTAACGATCAACAAATGCAAAGCTTCTTTAACTACACAAGTGTTTTATATGTCACGAAAACATAATGTTTGTCATTTAACACGCTTGAGTCAACTGTTGCACAAAGCTAATACAAAACGCTAATAACAACAAGAGCACGTGTGTAAATCGCAAGAAGATCGCAAGCATATTTAGTATTAGTTTACTGAAATTAAGTGATGTTTCAATAAACGTGATCTGGAAACCTTTTAGGATGTCGCTTAATCCTTTGAACGGTAAATTTTGACATAGGAAACGCTGTTTACAAAAATTAAATTTGGTACCGCTTTAACCCCGACTAGAAACACATTTTATTCACCCGAACCAAATTGATCATATTTTCTTAAGTCGTAGTTTCACGTACTTCACCATATCATACGTATAATTAGAAAACAGTGTCTTTTTAATTGATTTGCTCCTTCTTTTAGACCATCTATGTTGATGGCATTATTGCGTGTTATTGAAGTATTTTATAAAAGAAGAAATAGAATGTCTCATGTCTAAAGTGAAAGATTATTTTACTAGTTAATGAACTGCTTATTCTCCTTTCAGAGCTGAAACGGCGTTTGGAAGATGATTCAATAATACTTCCAAAACGCCTCTGCTTAGCAAAGAATGTTGTTTATTCCCATCACTTCCCTGCTGCGCCGAAGGAGCGCTTGGTTGCAGAATGGCTTGATGGACTGACAAAGCAAAATGGACTCTCAGGGGGAGCACTAAAAAGCATTCTTGGCTGGGTCAGTGCTGGAGATGATTTGAGTGGCGAGTTGAAAAGCAAATTGATACAGGTATGATATTGACTATATTTAACCTGATAACCATCAAGCTGCAAATTCTATTTATGATTAAGAGAAGAGCCAAGTCAAATTACTTTTGTAAGTGTGTAGTATTTGTTTACAAAACTTTTGGTCTTTTCTCATTTGTGCACACTATCACACATGTGGATGTCACTACCATGGGTAAAATTGTAATTATAACAGATTAATAATTCATTTATTGAGTACTGTAAGTAGGTTTATTGCACAAATATGTACATAGCAGAAAATAACTCTTACATATTTTTACAACGGCGAACTTATCCTGAATTGACTTTAAACTTGTTAAAAATTTGTCAATGTAATGTAATTCAAGCTCATAATTGTTTCATGCCAGGTGTAAAGGGGTATGGGATACCTATCAGCTAACCTTTAGAGAAACTGAGAGTACATATTTATTTACAATATGGCAAATATACTGTACAACATGTATGGGTGGCTAAAATTAAAGTATTAATATTCGTAAAGATGGTAATCTCTGGCACTTGTCTTCCCATTTCAACCACCACCAGCTTACCTTCAGAACTTGCTTGTTTCTTTCACCAGTATAATAATAATATAGCCTTTATTGAACCAAAATTTACATTGATGTATATATATATATTTTTTTTTATTTACATATCCTTCTGTTTCCAAATGGTCTTGCTTTATTGCATAGGCCTCCCCAAGAGACTTCCATAATTTGTGATCATGTGATTTCACTAGTATAGACAACTCGTAGTTTTAAAATGAGTTTGAAAAAAATTGAGTATAAAAAATTAATAAAACACCTTAATTTTACAGATTGTAGCAGACTTTGTTACAAATAGTACATTAACGTTTGAGGACACCCAAACCATCCTGAACTTCATGGAAAATGAAAAAATTGCTAAACAAGTCTCACAACATGTTGATGAAAACCTTGTAATATCTGCAGCATTGCTACGATTATTAAAAAATATAGAAGGCAAAGATATAAACAAAGTGAATATGCTCATACAAAGAGTACTAAACCACCTTACAAAACATTACAAGGATTCAAAGAAGAAACTTGAATTTATTATAAAACTATTAGAAGGAGAAAATTTGGAAACAATATTTAGTTTACTAAATACAGACAATCGTAATTCTGTTATAGAATTATGTAAAAACATTATATTTCCATTAAATAAAAAGACATTTTTTATCAGTTTCCTGCAAACTTTAGTAAGAAAAGACAATATTGATGCATTGATTTCAGAAAAAGGAGACAATATTCAGTCTGTTTTAAAGATAATGAACACATTCTTCGAATTTCCAAAAGGTAGAACTACTAAGGATTATAATTTCTTATGCAATTTTGTGGATATCTTTGTAACATGCTTTACAGGGGAGCATCAGTTAATATTCGCATTATACATAATGATAACATCATCTCTTAACATGACACAAAGTTATTTAAAACCAAACATGATTTTGCCTTTGATTACATTTAAAGAGAACAATGACAAAATCAAAAGGAATATATTTCTGAAATTCATGGAAATATTACTGCAAAATGAAGTTGACATCAACGTAAGACTCACAGACACTTTTGGTGAGAAGATATCCAAAGCGGAAATCAAAAAGAACTTCACAGGGTTTTTGCAAAGTGTAATGATGGAACTCTTAAAACTAGAAGGGAAACCAGACAAAACTACAATGAATATAATAAATGTAGCATTACAATTGGATCCTATTTTAATAGAACAAAAACTGGACACAATTTTACCTCCTATAATGGCTACAAAGAAAAATTCAACCACCATGGAAACATATACATCCATGTTAAAATGCGTTTTGCAAACATTGTTCAAACTTAGTAGAGGCACTTTATTCATAACCCAAATTCTTCCAAATGTCAAGACAATTTTGGAAGCTTGCAACCCTGAGCAGTTTGAATTAATACAGAAATCAAAAGAGGGTGACTCTGAAAAGTTTAAAACCAAAATAATTACAAGCAATGACATCATACCGCAAGAGTGCATAGATATGTACGGAAAATGGACATCTGAATTAATGTTTAGACAAAACAGTGAGTTGCTAGTCACTTTACAGAAGGATTTTCAAGTACATTGCTTGATGATGTTAGAAGAAGGCTATGTCAGTAAGTATTCAAATTTAATTTTTAAAAGGTAACATTCTCATGGTAAGCCGACATATCAGCCTATAAACGCTTGCGATGACAGAGGGGCCACAATCGCGTTGCAGCCCCTTTATTGTTGTGTTGACAGACAAATGCAACTTTCACTCTCTGCTGATATATTATGAGCTCTGGCGACATTAAACATCATACATGTTTACCAAAAACTTAAAAAAAAGTGGTAAATAGTAAATCATAATATTTTTAAACGGGTCATAACTATTTTTTTATGGTAGCCAGCAGACAATATGATAAAAATAAAAACATGGACTCCTAACAGGCTTAGAAGATTGCTTGTAAAATTTAGGGTTAGAAATGTCGACAATGTTTCTGGGTGGATTTAAACTCAATAAGTCAACTTTACAAAGTTAAACCCAGAATATATAACCATGGCCATAAGCGCCAAAGTTGATTGCCCAAATACTAACCATTAACAACTTTATTAACTTTCAGGTCCTTCCATAATAACATTGACAGAAGTTTTGGCGTCCATCTTGTGCAGTTTCTTCGAGAACAACAAAATGGCGGACCACACCGTCCCGCGCCACATTGCTGAGGAGTTCTGGACGTCATTTAGCAACTTTGAAAATGAATGCTTGAAGAAATTAGGGGAGTGCACACTGAAACTTAATTATGTGAGTGTCTTGTTTTTTGTGTTTTCATTTTATGCTAGTTTTCCTAAGCAGTTGGAGGATTAATAGAATCATTTAATAAAGTTTTAGATAGTAAAGGAGCCATTTCCTGCTTTTATAGTCTGTAGCAGAATTTGAGCAGAAAAAAGTTTTTAGCTTAAACTTCGTCAATTTGGAGAAATGTTGGAAACAATATTTCTTAATGAAAAAGCTGATAAAGACCCATATCTCTTATAATCATAGTACAGATAAGAATAATATTGTGAAATTAGTACAAAGTGTTCTCTTTTCAGAATCCGCCTCTAGTAAACACCTTCTTAAAACTGTGTGTAAGTTTCACCCGGCTGAAACTCATCAATTTGAAATATGGCAACATTAAAGTGGACATGCAGGCTGGCAACACTACTGCTGTTTTCGACTTCAGCCCAACATTGCCTTGTTTAAAAACGAAACAGTGGGTAACACTGGCTGCTAAGGTACAGGAAGATTACTCGAAGCTGCAATTGGTAAGTAATTGCGCATACCAAATATGAGGTTTAGCGATGAATATAAATCCATTTGGACATGGGTCATCTCTTGAGCATGATTGAAGTCCATATTATAAAGAAGTACTGTTACTGTTATTTCCTCGCTGACGGGACAGAATAACAACAAAGAAAAGTTAATTGACCGATTTGACACATGTTAAATTTTATCGTGTGACGTCGTAAGCAAGTGTCAATTTGTAGGAGCCGCTTCGGAGGCGGCTAATGTCGTTTGTCCCTGATTTTTGCCATTTATTGTGCTCTAATTGTAGTTGGTGCCAAATAGACATTTGATCGTCTCTAAAAACTGGTTCGTTTGGCACCATAAAAGAAAATCATTCAATTAGCGTGTTATCTAACATTGAATATGTTACTCCTCGTGTTTTTTCCCTTGGGTCATTTAAGATTTCACTGAGTGAATATGCTTGAAGTGTGTTGTAGGACTCGTGGGCTGCGTGCTAGCAACCTACCAATGCGTATAATATAATAGAATAGAAACGTTTATTTGCATGAATATGTAGGACAAGGTGTTACATAATATAAACATAGTCACAGTGTTCAGCCGAGACAGCATGCAAATATTCAAAATGTATACCTATTTATCTAATCCTTATTTATTTGTTAAAATCTCATTTCCGCCTTTACTGAATAAAAACAATGTTCTTGAAGCCACTTTGTCAATTTACGGTTAAATTCCAGAACGTTAAACAGCTTAATACTATTGTTAATTGACAAACTGTTAGAAATATTCGATAATTGATTTAATGTTGTGTTCTGTGTGCCTCATGTATATATAAAATATATTTCATGTAGAAAGTCACGTATGAATCAGATGTAACAGAAATGAATTCTTTTTAGGAATTTAATGGCGTTTTATGGTATAAATAATGAATTCTTTTTATGTATGTTTATTTGAATTAATGCTAATATAAGACGTTACACATTTCAGGATCACCTGGTAGCTAACAAAATACTAGCAGCTGATTTAATGAAAACAAACTCAGATATAAAAACAGAGTCAGAAATAGAAGACCAATCACATTTAATAAAACAACTCACGACTTCCGACTCTTTAAGAAATGAGAGTTACTTCAACAAAGTTGTTATGAATAACTTGGATAAAGGACAAGCGAAACTATTGGCTAAAAGTTTAGTGAAACTGTCTTTGAGTAATATTGAAGCTGATGTTTTAAAACTTAATTCTGTTATGAACAATAGAACCTTACTGAATGCTCTAGTATTAGAAACTTTGAGGAATATAACTAAATGTTTACAAAATGGAGAATCATTGACTAAGGCGTTAAATAAGTCGGACTTTGATCTGACTTCGTTTTTAAAATACATTGATGTAAAGGAATATTTTAATAATCTGTCTGTTACTGAAGATGTTTCTCAATATGTCGAGATATTGAATCAATTGCAAATATACTATTTAGAAGAAAAATATCAATTGGCAACAATTTTTTTAATGTTGGCAGTGAAGAAAAGTGTTGGCAAAAAGTTGAAACGCAATATTGATCATTTGTTGCAAAGTATTTACGAATTGAGTCCGAAAAATCCAGATTTGTACAAAATACTCCCAGTGAATTTCATGTTTTCATTCGAAGATCAGACATTAATAGAATTATTGACCCTGAAGATTAAGACCGCTAACAACCTGCTTTTACTAAAAAACACGTTAGAAACTGCAGTGAAAAAAGTCAAAACTGACAGTGGTATTGTCAAAAGTATAGTTAAAATACTTCTCAAGGAACAAACGAGTAAAAATACGAGTATAGAGTATTTCTGCGACCCAGTATTTCAAATAAGCTGTGTAATACTACCTATTATAGCTAAAGAGAAAAGAGCTATAACGACAAGCGCTTATCGATCAATATTAGCCGATTTGCAAGAAAAAATACACAAGAACATGTTGCAAGCTTTCAAAAACATCGATTTTAATGTAAATAGTGGTTTATTTAGTCAAGAAGCTGGCAACCCCGAGGATTCTACGTTAATATCTGAAAATACGCTGGCAGCACTGAATGCGATGGAGGCGTACTCTTTGACATTGTCGAAGTATTGCGAAACGAATGATGCTGGGGAAAGCAAGAATTTGGACTATCTTTGGTCTGGATTAAACTTTTTCATGGAAAATGCTGTAAGTATATTTTTTTAATATCGCACTGGTGGCAAATAAGTAAACGGCCTGCCTGGTGGTAAGCAGGCTTCGGCGTTAGGCTAAAAGTCAACCAATCAAATGATTTTTGGTCCACTTCTTACTTTGTCACAGTGAAAATGAATATGAATGTCGCTATAAATCTCATATAATGTCACTGTGACAAGGTACGAAGTGGCCCAGAAATGACAATGACCCGCGAATGGCGCATCTGTTGCGAGGTGGTGGAAGAGCAGCAGCTCCATTCAAATATGAACCGTAACTATACTGTTTAGACGTTTCATTCCTTTGCAATTGTAGAACGCATTTCAGTATATGAGAATTGTACTTGTCTATAAGCCGCATATCTACAGAGAGTCACAATCCCGCTATCGATCCTTGATTGATTTGAGGATACAATTCCTACGCTCCCTATGCACTTTATTGTTTTTTATAATTTTTATGTTGGTCATAAACGCGGCCGTGCTAGATACTTTGATAAAAGTGTATGGTACCAACTGCCATATAATATAGCACACTAATATTTCTGTCTCAGCCGCGATTCCAGTTAGGATATCGGTTTTGATATGTCTCATTGTATTACCGACGTAAAGTATTCGTACCTCTCGCACTTACATACTTGCTTATAGTGGAAGACAATTAGATTATCTTCTATATCCTGCATTAACTCAATTGTGTTAACTATTCTGGTATATCATTTGAGTTGGCGGAGTTGCAATAAAGTAATTTGTTCAAAAGCAATTTTACTGTTCATACAATAAGGTCCAATATCCAATAACATTTTTATAGACATTCGGCTAACAAAAAGAATTTAAACTTTAACCACCATTGAGGCTGTTTACACGGTGATTATTATCACAATACTGAGATGTCAATATTATTAAGGAAAAAATACTTAAATACTCATTAATATTCCTATGATACGTATCGTGATATTAATCATTTCATCACCACATTCATAGCAAGCATATTTCAGAATTACCTATACTTTTATTTTTCAGATACAAACTATCCAAAAGCCAGACTCAAAAGCGCCTCACATAGAATCTTCCGTACACCTCCTAAACGTGTCTCTTCGATATATCAAAAAACTCGAAAGCCACGACATTTTCGAAGACAAAGACGTTCTGTTTTTAAAAATATGGCGCAGTATAAAAGAGAGATTGCTTATGTTTTACGATCAGAGACAAAAGAGGCGTGTTAGTGAAGTTTGTTTAGAGAATATAAGCACTGCGCTAAAATTTGTTGTGGAATTGTCGTCTATAGAATGCTTTGTGAAGCATTTTGTTGGCGATTTAGGCAATTTGTCAGCGCTAAAGGTAATTATTTTATACTTGGATCTATGAAATTGATTATGTGTACCTGTGTGCGCAAGCTCGGGAGGGCTAATAACATCGCCATAGTATTCTACTGGCGACCGAGTTACCAAAATTTATTCCGAGATTTGATTTTATAAATCTTGAAATGTTATGAATTCGAAATATCCTAATCCTAATATCCTAATAATATTATAAACGTGAAAGTTTGTGCGGATGGATGTACGTTCCGCTTAATCTCAAAAACTACTGAGCGGATCTCTATGAAACTTTCCAGTATTGTAGCTTAGACATCACAATAGGCTACCTTTTATCCGCGGGTAACATCGTAGGGCGTTGCTAGTTCAAAATATGACGAAAATATTTATAATACCAAAAAAGTGATTAAAGGATACTATGCTTTTATGAAAGTTTTTAGTGTGTGTAGCAGAATTTAAGCGAAAAAAAGTACTTTTAGCTTGCAAACTGTCGAGTAAGAGTGATGTTTTAAACGATTCTTAATAGAATAAAATAAAATACACTTAAACTTCACAGATTTTTACAATACTTGCCTCATTTATTTTCAGGACTTACAATCTCTAAAAGATGAAGAAACCGCCACCACACTATTAACATCTCACAAAGTATCAAAATATTTAACAACACAATGTCTGAAAGCTAACATAACAGGACTGAAATGTGCTGCTTTATCCAAGCAAATGTACAAAACTTGCAAAAATCTGAGATCATGGATACAAGATAATTATGAATACAACTTGGAGATAAAAGGGGAGAAGATTGTTGTAGATGAGAGGGAGATAATTGTGGAGGATGCGGTTTGTGATATGTTGAAGAGCAATTTGGAGATTTTGTCGGAAATTGTTTTGGCTGCAAGAAGGGTAAGATACAAACTTAAAACTCGTTTACTAATTATACCATTGTCCCAGACACTAGCATTCTTAAGGCCGTACAACGAGAAATATCGCGTTCTTTGAAACGCTGTCCTGCCCAGACGAGACAACAATAAAGACGGATTTTCAGATATATTATTCTTGACTATATGACTGTGTTGCTGACAATAGCCGAAACATGATTGCTTAAAATTTTCTCGATAGATAAAAAATCCTAGTTGAGTCTTCAGATTCCTTTTTTTACTCAGCGTACTAAAACAACGCATTATTAAACTACACAATTAAGTTAAAATTATGGTATTTTACCTCATCTATACTCTGTCAAGAGGAAATTTAATAAAACTGTACACAGTCAGATATTTATCGAGATTTGTCTGAAACATCCATTCTCGAAGAGCGTTGCATCCCGTTTTGTCGTGCGCGAAAGACATAAGCGTGTCTCTTTCACGGGGGACGTGGCTGACCGAATTGAGGCATCCTCTTAACTGCCAAAACATGGGTGGAAAAAACATCTGACACCTAATGGCCCTACAAATAGCCGTGTCAGATATTTATGAATGAATAACAGACCAATACCTGGGCACTTGGGTAACGGGAGATATATAGAGTCTCCAATGTCAGTGTAATAGAAATAAATAGTTATTTACTCCTTACATACTCGTGACTCATGAATCCGCTGGTAATTCCCTCGGGTCCGTATACATATAGTCTGTTTTTAGGGTTCAGTACTTCAAAAGGAAAAAACGGAACCCTTATAGGATCACTTTGTTGTCGGTCTATCTGTCGATATGTTAAGACCTTTTATCTCGGGAACGCCTGGATGTATCGAGTTGATATTAAAACCATATACTCAGGTCTACAGCCCCTTGAAGCTTGAAACAATCAAACTTCTAAGTTAACTTAAAAAGAGATACGGCCGTTTATGCCGTAAAAGACTTATACTTCGACACTCAAGGGAATCAACATTTATAGGATACTTTGAGAGAACTATGAAGTTTGTCAAGTAATATCGTTTTATACCACAAATACAGAGTAAAGTCTGAAAACTGTACATTTGTAATTAAATCATAAAAACATGGTTTATATAGTACGTAATCAATACCTACAAATTTGTACAAAATACAGAACCCTTGGTGGGCGAGTCCAACTCGCACTTTTCCGTTATTTTTAACGATGAAGTACTACTACCTTTGCTATACACGTTCACGCCATGCATTTTATTATGAGCAGTACTTTATAGCTTAAAAAAACGGGATATAGTTAAAAAGTACTAAATAATTTTTATTAAATTCCAGATAATCCTAGACTACAAGTTTTTAGACTCGATTTTCGAGCTGCTTCACCAGATCCATTGCATTCTGGGCTGTAATACAAAGCGCGTAAAGTGCGAAGTCGCGTGGCCGGCGTTCTTCAAGTTGTATGATGGATCATTATCTATATTAAACAGCTTGCTTGTGTCCAGAGAAGAGATTTTAGAAGACAGGTAAATTTTTACCCCTTATGGCTGGGTTTTTTAAGTCCGTCACATCTTATGTCAGTAAGTTATTTCAAATAATCTATTGAGTTGCCAAAAATTAATCTGACATTAGGCCTAATGCTTCTTCATAAAATCCGGCCTTATTTTTAAAAGCTATCAAAACTCTGTTAACTAAAATGTGTTTTCTTCCTTTCTCACACAAACAGATGTCAATGGAGCAGAGAAAAAACGAATTTTAACCGAATTTAAGGCTATAATTGTCTAATGTTAATATTTTTTCACGTGCTTGTAAAGTTAGAATGTAAAGAGGCCACACAGAATATATTTTAAATATTTTCATATATGATATGAGAATCGTAAACAGATACGATATTAAAAGAATTTTGTATAAAAGGCCTCAACTGACATCTCGGCTGTCTAATTAATACTGACCAGGCAATCTTTTACACACTGCAATAATATCGCCCAAACCCTAGAGTACCCAAACTACCCAAAGGTTGCCTGGAAGAGATCGCTCTTTGGCGATAAGACCGCCTGCTGTTTACCTGTACTGTAAACTTTATGTTCCGTTTTGTGTTTTTTTTAGGTGTACTATAAAGCGTATTTTTAT
The DNA here is from genome assembly GCA_963556455.1 of Epiblema foenella. Classification (NCBI taxonomy): domain Eukaryota; kingdom Metazoa; phylum Arthropoda; class Insecta; order Lepidoptera; family Tortricidae; genus Epiblema; species Epiblema foenella. Next base: position 21,277,351 of record OY747100.1, read on the forward strand.
TTTATAACGTCTTAGTTAATTTTCAGAAAACAATTTTAACCTAAGTTTATATACGTAAGTTAAACAATATTTTTATATTTTCAGATGGCCCTGTTATATGCAATGCTACAGAGCACTTGTATTCTGCCTATGTGAACGATCTTCGTCGCAACTTGGACTGGGCAAAATAACGGAAGATAGGCTAGCAGAGTCAGCACATTCTATTGAAAAGTATGTATTATTTATTTCTAAACTATGTATTATTCATTACTGTATATATTGAAAGTCAGAAATATATACGATACATACTTGAATTTATAGTTTCCTTAAGTTTAGAACTCTTCGGGAGTTCTTCTGTTGAGTGCGTCTCTGTCTCGCGCGCATTGCACCGGAAGAGCTTGAAATATGTCGCCCGACGTGACAATGAATTATAACCGTTAAGTGAAATATAGTGACCTGAGCACATATATTTACTGAGAGGTAATCTCCCTTGGTCAATTGGCTATTTGAATAAAACAAATTATGGCGCCATTCTAACCAGTTTTTAGAGACGTCAAATGTTTGTATCGGACCAAAAACGATTAGAACAACAGAAGAGACGAAAACGAGAGGTAAAGTACAGAGGGGCTACCGCGACCCACAAACGAAGTTTTCCCTCTCTGTCTCACTCATGTGCAAACTTGCAAGTGCGACAGAGAGGGACAATTTCGATTGCGGTTCGCGGTAGCCCACCAGAGGGGCTACCGCGAACCACAAACGAAGTTTTCCCTCTCTGTCTCACTTATATGCAAACTTGCAAGTGCGACAGAGAGGGAAAACTTCGTTTGCTGTTCGCGGTAGCGCCCCAGCGTAGTTGACGAGCACTGAAAACGCACCATACTGGTAGGCAGTGAAACGTGACGTCACAGTGTAATAGCGTCGTGATCCCGTTGTACAGAAAAACAAATAATATGCCATTTTAGTCGTAAAATATTGCGTTTACGGACATAGTTGCCATACAATTTCTTTGTTATTGAAACATGAGAATTCTATTAATAATTTTCAATTTACATTTGGACTAGTAAAAAAAAACAAACATTTTCCCGAATATCTGTGAAGTATCATATCTTTTTATGAGTTTGATTAATTTGTCTAATTTACTATATAACCACACTGGAATACATTTTTACATGTGTCAAATACCCAATTATACGTTAATTATAACCGTTTAATGAAATATAGTGACCTGGGCACATATTTACCGAGAGGTAATCTCCCTTGGTCAATTTGGAAACGCAAAAAGTCCCCACAGTCAAAAAATTATGTAATAAGTTTTGGATACATTTGAAATAGGTAGATATTTCTCGTCATAAACTGTTATATATAGGTTATAGGTTTTCGCGGGCTAGTTTCCGCAAGTTCGACGTCATATGCGTCATATTTTGCGCGAGTTTCTCTTCAGGATACTGTTAAGCTATAATATTTATTATCACTTGTTTTATTACAGATTAACCCAGTCCATCTGCAAACGGAAAACCCACATGTCCCGCCTGGCAACATACACCGTTGCAGACATATGTTCTTGGCTAGAACGTACCGGCCCTTGCAAAATGGTTCGACAACATTTAGAAAATTCTATAGTGTTGTTAATACAGGCTTCGGATACTGGCCACGCTATGGCTTTCCTGAGGCGGGCGTTGGCGGGGTCGCCCGGACAAATGACTATGACCAATTTGTATACTATGTATAAGAGATATCATAAATATGTTGGTAATGCTTAATGTGATTAAATGTGGACCATTTTGGTGCAGTTTTTGTGCGTTTTGTAAACATTTTTCGTATTAATGTATAAAAGTATCCATGGAAATTTCTGTGGTAGTTAAAAAGTCAATGATAATTATATTTCTAAATTTTATCCTTATCGTATAAAAAGCGAACTTAATGGCGTAAAGCATTCTCTACCTGACAAGCTGTAGACAAGACAGATCAATAATAATATCTACTAGTTAAATCTTTAAAATTTGTCTGAAGTAGGTATGTACGGAAAGTCACCCCCAGATGGCGCCTCCCATACATTTGACGTAATTTCTACTGACAACTAGATAACTAGCCATAATCATTTCTATAAAAATTACATAGTGTTGTTAATACAGGCTTCGGATACTCGCCACGCTATGGCTTTCCTGAGAAGGGCGTTAGTGAGATCGCCCGGACAAATGACTATGACGAACTTTGTATAAGAGATATTCATAAGTAGGGTCGCTAGGCCAGTTACGCGGCCAGCATCAGTTTCCGGCCTTCGTATTTCAATGAAAGATATTTACATGCCCTAAAGTAATATCCTTTCAGTTCATCAACTCATCCAAGTGGCCGCAAACTGTCGCATCAAATTATATGTTGGTAATGCTTAATTATGTTTTATTAATTTTTTATACGTTTTTCGAACAAATTTGAAACTACCTTAATTCTTGAAAATAAGTGTTTTTTGTTTATTGAAGGAGAAATCTTTATACCCGTCGTCATCCAGTCGCTGGGATCCCAGGGCTCATTACAAAAGAATGCTATTGTTTATTTTTTTCGCTTGGAGACGTCGGGTTAAGCAGAGATCACTGTCAAAAAATCTGTGGTAGTTAAATAAATCAATAAGAATTATATTTTCACCTCACTAGCTCGGAAAGCCCTTTTTTATTATTTAAAAACAGATAGCAAAACTGCATTTTATCCACAAGAGTGCAAAGAATATTTGAAATCCGAACGTGGTATTTGTAACTCTTTAAACATAATATAAGACATGTAAAGGCCAGTCCAGACAGTCCAGCACCAATAATTTTATATTGTGCTGTTGTGTTAAAAATATTGGTACCTACGCCAAATCTCGGGATTAGGTAGTGGACCCCGGGCATCCAACTATATTTAGGATGCAACTCTACTGAAAATGAAATCTTTTCCTCGCTCTAGTGAGGTGAAAAGATTTGTGTTATACACGGCTGCAAAGTTATTTTACGTCTCGTGTGTTGCAACACTTGCTACGCTCAGGATTTTATTTTTGAACCACTCGCTTCGCTTAGGATTCTATTTTCGAACCACTCGTTTCGCTCGCGGTTCAACCCTCGCATCCATTTGCTAGCTCGTGTTTCAATTCCACACTCGTGGTTAAAATACAACTTTGCACCCTTGTATAACAAATAACTATTATCTATTTTATCCTTATTGCGCAAAATGTGCTTCCTGTGAAACTTGTTGTTAATGGATGAATAAAGAAGTTAACGTTATTCTGCTGTTTGATTGTTCCCGTTTACTAAATTAAGACCATATTGCTCTGAAATCCAAATACCTTGGATATTTGGGTTTGCATACAAGAATGCATAAGTTGTTAATATGGCACAACATTAAAGGGTAAATAGGTCCGTTAGCGACAGTTGCTTAGATCATGAAGTGAAAGACTATTTTCTTGTTTAACCTCGTCATTTAGGAGGTCCTAAACTGACGCTGGTCGCGAAACCGGCCTATTGACCCTATTAACAACTAACCTACTCGTCAGACAAAATCCAACAGTGCATTCCAGGTTAGCATGATAAATTATACCGTCATATTTTATGTGATCTATTAGTATTAGTACATTTCATTTCGGTCGTAAAACGTGACGGTACCCATAACCTATCATACTAGCAAAGCAACGCTCAAATAGGGTCGCTAGGCCAGTTACACGGCCTGCGTCAGTTTGCGGCCTTCTGAAGAACGAAGTTTTTTCAATTAAAAATATTTACATTTTTGCATGCCCTAAAGAAAGACATAGCGAGTTGTATGCGTTTTAATTGGTAACTATTGAATGGGAATATATTAAAAAAGCAAGAAAATATCCTTTCAGTTCATCAACCCATCCAAGTGGCCGCAAACTGGCGCATCAAATTAACAGGCCGTAAACCCACCTACCGACCCCATCTTCCACTGTCATAGGTACCCAGTTACCCAAATAGTAATTGTTGACTAAACTCGCTCAATGCTCAGCTGTATTAAAACCAAAGAAAAAAAGTCTAGTAAAAACACTAAATTGGTCTTGTAATATTATATTGTATAAATCACACTGCTTAAGACTGTTTTGGACAAGCACAAGACTACGAAACGGTCTCTAGAAGGGAGTTCCCTAACGTATTACAACACCATAGCGGCCACCCAGACAAACCTACAGTTTGCTCCATTCCCAAAAATCTGGCAACAATCTACATGCAGTAATGAAACTCAAACATGCACTCATCCTTATCTTTGTGGTATTAGTGTTAGCGTAAGAAAGGGATAGGACTCGTCCCGAAAATCTCGTTATTCCCAGTGACAAGCATGGCAAGCCAAACTTTTTTATAGATGTTCGAAAGTAGCTAGGTAGCTTAGTCCACTTTTAAGTATTAATATAAGAATCTTTAACACCTTTTACCTAAAGCCGCCAAATTTTCAAAATGTAAAATGGCGACTTGAAGTTATATCCGTCTGCCCATATATGGGCATTTGTTGAATACTGGAATGTGATTGGTTAAAATTTAATCATAATCAGTGACTCACTTGTCGAGTAGCAAGAAATTTAGTTTTATCGCTGGCTTTGTAAGTGTATTGTTTTCTCTTATCTCATCCTGTTGATGTGTCTTTCATTTATCTAGATATTATATTCTAGTACTCCTTGTCACGACAGCATCAACTTTTTAGTACCGTATTGAAGTTAGCACTTTCAACTGTCAGTAGTTTCATGAATGAGAACTAAAATAGCATTTTAAAATTCATACTATTACAGAATTATTTGAAATAAATTCACATTGAACTCTGCTTTGTAGCACTGTTCTAAACTTATTTTTATCTAATTGGGAAGTGTGTTGACTAAACTACTTGTTTTTGACAAATGCGCCCATTGGCTCATTCGCTGTCGCAAAATAACGGGTAGCCAACTGTACGGATCAGTGTCGTTCCGGTCGCTCGCTGTTGTCGCGGAGTCGGTGAAGTTAGTGGTGAAATTTTTACGTGAATAACATCAAAAAATGGTAAGTGAAGAGAATAAGTTGCAGTGCTCCATAATTGTGTTGTGTAAAAAATATCGCGGGTGTATCGAAAAACGTAACCAAATGCTGAAACTGCAACGGAATTTATTCTTGTGAGACCGGTGCCGCCATATTTCGCACGAACCACCGCCGAGTTCGCACGCCTTTTCGTAAAAATAATTGTCACCGTTCAGTGATTTTATGCCACGTGTTGTGTTTTTAGCGTTATTGAATCGGACCTGGTCGCAGGCTGGGTATTTCGGAGTGGATGTACAATGTTGGGTTTGGATTAGCGGTGTTGGATTTCACGTATGTTTGAAAGGTTACGAGGCAGCAGCGCCTTTTTTGACGGCTATGGAATTTTGGGCGTTACTGGATGACTGAATCATTGAAAGAAATTGTACCTATGTGCTAGTTTCTGAAGGTTATATATTGAGTTGTCGATGCCGGTGTACCGAGGGCATCGAACTGAGCAGGGTTTGCATCGCCGCGCAATCGCATTCGGTTTTACCATATATGGTATAGCGGTCGGCGCCGCTTGTCACATACATTTCACGTCTATTTCGGGTGAATAGACTGCGAAGCTGGGCGTCGCAGACTGGGGGTAATGATCCTTTGACGCAGTGTCAAGGTCGCTCACTAATCCGTACAAATCGTTAGCCTTATAAAACTCCTAATAGCAGCCAAATCTTCCACTACTATCTAATATGCAAATTGGCTTTAAAACTCGTATTAGAGAAATCGAAAAATCTAATGAACTTTAGGGGTACTTCGTACGTACTAATTAGGGATCTTATCAGAATACCTGAGTCATGTCAACATTCACAGTGTGTAGTTGAGTTATATTTCCTTATTTGTCAGTATTGACCATTAGCAGAGCTGAATCTGTAATCATGTGTTTTAATAGCTCATTGAACTATAAAATTACTTCCTTTTAGGTTATACATTGAGTATACCTATAGCCTAGCCCTACTAATTTAATATAATCATCACTACATGTTTTACAACATAAAACATGAGGAGTAGGTCTTTATGAGTTGAAATCCACTTTAACAAAATATGCCAGCAGAGAATCAAATAAAACATGTAAGAATGATTGTTCTACGTTGCTTTAGTCTAAACCTGCGATAACTTCTACTTTACACCCTCATCTACATGTGTATATAATTAGCATTTCATTTATCTGTTATTTCTTATAAGTGTTGTAATAGGAAGGAAATGAAGGTGCCCATCTGGTGACCTATCTATGATGATTTCCTGGTTGTATACTACACCTAAATGAGCCCAGGGACTGCATTTGTAGCTAATATCAAGATTTCATGCAGGCACCGTAAAAAATAATTTGTGCTTTATAACACATTTTGTCAAATCAAATTAAGCAAATGGAGAGTGTTGATTAGAGCTCTACACCACAGCAGAGGGTAACGGGATGAAGATCACGTTTTGATAAACCTCTTACTGATCATCGAAAAACTGATAATACCAGCCAAACTGGCCTGTTGCCACTGAAATACTTGAACTATGATAATAAAGGTATAAGTTCATAGCCGACTGCATACAGCAGCAGCATATGACATGTCAGCAACATGTTGTCTGCAGTCATATTTTCAACCTGACAGCAGCAGCAGTCGGATTATGAAGCTATTCAATTTCAATAAAAAAGGAATTTAGAGTATTGCCATTAAAATAAAACCCCATTCGTTTTTATATATACTATAGTCATCTCTTTTTTGAGAAAAATTAATTGCATTGTCATTTGTCGGCCGACATGTATATAACTTTCGTAGCAAGAGACATGTCACGAAAGTTATTTCATAAAACTGCATACAAGCCAGTAGTATCACTGCGACATGCAGTCTGCTGCTGCTGTATGCAGTCGGCTGCGAACTTATACCTAACAATGGTTCCACTAATACACATGTTCTAAAAATCTTCAGTACTCTAAATACCCCTGAAACAGAAGATTCCAATGCATAGCGGGGCCAGAAACGTTGCAATTAATCACAATAGAGCGAATGAGTCAGCAACACATACCTTTGGTTCCGACCATATATGTCTCTGTCAGTTGCTGTGACAAATGTTACATTCATAAAAGCATTAAAGATTTCATTAAGATTGATGACATGGCAAGAGATTCAAAGTTATGGCTATTCATAAAAAATAAGCATTATGAGCAGTCTAGAAATCTTTGGACATTAATAATTTATTAGATTGGGGCTTTTCAATTTGATTAGCTGAAGTTATTTATTTAGTATGTCAATGGCAGGAACAGGAAATGAGTTTCCTTGTAATGGAAAAATAATATACCTGTACTCTGCATAATCATGACATTCACTTCACATCTGGCTTCAATACCCTTCATTATATACCTGTGTACTTTATGATTAGGTACTCTGATGTTAAGTAGTGTGATATAAATATACCGTTATAATGGGATGACTAAGTAGTCATCCCATTATTCGGTGTCCTCCAGACAGAAGAGCCTTCATAATCAGATTTTTTCACTGAAGCTGCACTTGATCTCAAGGGTTCATCAAAACCTCAATTTATTTGTAACATATCCAAACATGTTTAAAAAAAACTGTCTCTTAAAAAAAACATTTAAACTGCTGACTATAAATACAGGCCTGAGACGGACTGACAGAAGATTCTTCAAAATCGGGTAATTTCATTAGGTTTAAGAAACTTTATTCTCATGTGAGAATTAATTAAGTTATAATTAGTAATTATTTTTTTATTTTGCCTGTGGTTTCCGTGAATAAGCAATATTATTGGTACATTCACCAAACAACCATTTACCTGTTCCATCTGGAAAATACCATAAACCATAGACCACACCCATATAGACAACATTATTACAAGTTGAGAGCTCATGAATTTTATTAGTCATAGTTACAGTTAGTATTTAAGCATTTACATTTTAATCTTTATAGCTTGAGATTAAGATGTTTTATTCCATGACTACTGTTGTGCTACAGACTTAAATGAGTAATACTTTCTGTTGAGAATTAGGTATGGAGAAACTGTACCTAAACTAATGCATGGGACTGATGAAAAAGCAACATAACAAGTTCAACTTTTTTCTAATGTGGAAAGCTTTAAATTGAATTCGAGAGGAGGATTTTGCAGATAGCGCTAAAGGAAGAGGACTGTCTGTAGTTAGTGCATGAGTCAGCAGTTTATACCCACTTTCAAATCTTCCGCCCTCCTCTCATAGAGAAGAATGGGCATTAGCACTATCCGACTACTGCCCAAAAATCAACTAACACCGCGAAGTCACAACCATTTGGCAGTCCCAATTACACGTACTGTGGCGCATAGAAGCTGTATGTTCTCTAAGACTGCTGAACTCGCTTCTGTCATGGGCACCAGAATGTGATGTTTGCAAGTCGATGGGCGGTTGTGTATCGAACGTGCCTGCGGTACTGTGAGATGTGAAAGAGTTGATCTGAAATAAAATAAGTCTTCACGTGGTACTGGCCCATTTCGAGTTGGAGACTTCACAAACACCTTTGAATTTCTTCGCAGATGTATGTAACGGGTTTCCAGAATTGTTAACGGAAACTATATACTACTATATTCCGTACACATTAAGTTCCGAAAAACCTTGGTACGAAGTTTTAAAGGCAGCACTGTAATAGAAATAGTATTTTTGTAAGCGTTATTAGTTAGCAGTGGCGTGGTGTTTTTATCTAATACAAGAACATGCAGGGCTGTTATCTTTAACGTATCTACCTTCTTATCAGAAATGCTTATCAATGAATATTAAAGAGTTTAATCCGCATAGCCTCGCCCTTGCCTCCACTAATAACTTTAGACAAAACATTGCCCTATTCTGCGCCAATCAAAATGTTAGATGATAATATAAAAGTTTCTAAGAAAAATCATCTAACTCCTGTCTTATAAAGGTGGGTTGCACCAAACCGTCTGTAATCGTAAGCGGTGTTAGTTGACATCTAATTGTACGGAAACTTTGACAAGTTTCTATGGGATGACAGCTGCCGACGCCATATTTAACGATTATCGGTCTATAATCGTAAGTTGGTCCAACCCGCCCTAATGCCCGGATAAACGAGGCTAGTTTGTCAATCCAGGATAGCAAGCTAGTGTGTCTATATTCGTTTAGACAAAGCTAGTTTTGTATACACGAAGATAAACGCAAGCTTACTAGCACTAGCTTGCTATCCTGGCTTGAAGAACTAGCGTACGTGTTATTCCGGGCAAAAATCTAATAAGTGTTTTTAAAAAACGAATTTTAGAGCTTCGACAACCCGCGATGCGAGTCCTTTGGAGTTGCATACGTCTATAAGCTTCTGTGCCGATTATCAGGCGTATCGCACTCTTGTTTACCGCCGAAATGGTATTAAAATCATCAAATGGAACCATTTGTCACCGGCTCGGAAGGATGCAGTGCAGTGTCCTTGCCTGATGGCAACTGAATGAGTCACGAGCTTGAGTGACGCATGGGGTCACTGTCCTGCCGGTAGAAACGACAGATGATCAGTAACCAATTGCGAGCCAATGATCATGGTCAAACCACAGTCAAATAATAAAATAAAAAAACAAATAAGTTGTGGGCCATAGTGGGATGATCATTGGGCATGTTGTTACGTTGCTAGTTTAATAGTATAGGAGAATCTGGAAAAATCTCAGAGAGCGGATAAAAGAATACTGAAACCAGAGGAATGCTGAATATTATATCTAGCTAGCAAACAGTGATACCCTTGTAATTATATCTACTTAGTGGTTTGTAATGTATACGAACCACGACATCCCAAGACACGTAAGAGGAGTATTTATTATGACATTTCAAGTACCTATCGCTCGACATAACACCACAATTCGGTCCTGGCTCGATGCCAGCGGCTTACATTTGTGACACGTCTCATTCATCTATGGTACTTATTTATAACTGCTCATTGTGCTTTCTAGCCAGCATTGGCAAGATGGTCGGTTTTAGTCTTATCGATATTGATGAGTAGGCGCTTATTTTTGGATGGGGACTTCCCTTAGATAATGTGGCACATATAATTATCAAAATAATAAAGTACTTCTATCTTCATTCGTGGCCCTCACGCCCTTGGGTTAATAAATTATAAGATTGCAGCTGTCTCGCCCCACGAAGTTGCTTGTCTACTGGCGAGACGAAGCAAAAAATAACTAGTTTCAAATCGATAGCATATGTCTTTCTTTCTTGAGATATTTGGCGACGTGACAGACAGCAGAGTGATAGTATTAATGAAGTCATCCCACCGGCTTTACATCTATAAACCAAAGCCAAGGAAGCGAGACATTATTAGTACTCGTATATAATATTCTCATGAGTCTCATGACATTAGGCACTTGTCTCACCGCCGGCGAGTAGCGAGTAATCTCATAGTAATTCTACTCGCTTGAGCGAGAAAACGAGTAGAATTACTATGACAGTACTCGCTGCTCGCCGGCGGCGGGACCAGTGCTTTATTTACATTCTCCTTGGCCTTACGTTGTCAACGAAATTCGTTATTTAAGGGAAGCTCATTTGTCAAGAAAAAAATGTGACTGACCAATACTATGCTGTTGGAATTAATTATACATTGTTCTTATTAAGATTAAAAATTAGGTAAACAAAGAAGCAGTGGTCGCAAACACACTCATTGAATTCGCACGAAGGATCAGAATAGTTGACAGTTAGTGACAAAATACTTTTTTAAAACCCACTTTTTAGATGAATGAAACGAAAAGTAATTTGTAAAATATTTGATGGCTTTCCCGTTTAAACAAAATATATCACTACATAATATAAAACAAAGTGGCTTTCTCTGTCCCTATATCCCTATGTATGCTTAAATCTTTAAAACTACGCAGCAGATTTTGATGCGGTTTTTTTAATAGATAAAGTGATTGAAGAGGAAGGTGTATATGTATAATAACATCCATTAAATATTGCACCCGAGCGAAACTTGGGCGGGTCGCTAGTTAAAATATAAATTAAGATATATTTTCTTATTTATGAATAACAATATTGTAATGTAAGCATGAAATAACGGTTTTAATATTTATTGAGATTATTTGACACAAATACCACAGAACGTGCCCGATAAAAAACCTCGTAAGTCGTTCTCTGTCATTCTTTCTAAAGCCACAATGCTAAAAAACAAGGTATAGTAGGTTCGCCATAATTTGGTTACGAGTAACTTCAGTAACTTCCGTGAAACGTTCGTTATTATTATTAATTATTGTTCTTCCCAGTCCTCTGCTGGGGCGTAGGGCCGAATCAACTCTCTCCATTTGCTTCGGTCCTGGGTGTTTTGGGTATTTCTTCCCATTTCGTCCCCAAAGCCCAACGAGGCCCAACTCTTAATCCACGGAACGCCGCCAAGATGTTCTGGGATGACCTTTATTCCACTTGCCGGGTATCTGCCTACAACCCCACATTACTAAGCATTATTGATGGGTTTCATAGTGACATGCATTTATCTTTAGCTGTAACACAGTAAATAAATAAATAAATATTAGAGAACAATCTTACACAAATCGAACTAGCCCCACAGTAAGCTCAAGAAGGCTTGTGTTATGGGTACTAGACGACGATATATTTAATAGATATAAATACTTAAATACATAGAAAACATCCAAGACTCAGAAACAAATATTCATGCTCATCACACAAATATTTGCCCTGACCGGGATTCGAACCCAGGACTGTCAGCTTCACAGGCAGATGCACTACCCACTAGGCTAAACCGGTCGTCAAACGACAACGTAAAGACAAAGACAAGTAAAGACTCGGCAACGGGATTTAATTCTAAAGTCTCAAGCGACCATGTACCGCGACCGAAATTATACTAGTGTATTCAGCAGTCTTGAAATTGGACTGAAAATTGAAAGTCGTTACGTAAAAACAACGTAACACATTATTTCGTTCATCACTGTTTCATCAAGGTCTGCACTAGAAATTCAGAATAGCGTAGGCGAACTGGCAGGCATTCGTAAATCATCCACGTTGGCAAAGTTAACTCACACAGCGAGATTCATTACTGGAGATTTAAATGCCAGAGTTAATGGCTGACGTTTATCGACTGGAAATTTGGGCAAAGATGCCATTCACGAGACAATGTCTTTACTTAGTTAACAGCGTATTGCAAAGTAATAAAAGATAAGTTTGTGGGATGTTTGTGTGTGTATGTAGTGTTGTGTTCCTGGAGGTGAGCAAGGTTGTCAACACAGTGAATTCTCAAATTTCATAAAGGGTCGGCAACGCGTACGTGATTCCTTTGGAGTTGCGGGCGTCTATAGGCTGTCGTAGCCGCTTACCATCAGGTGGACCGTAAGCTTATTTGCCACCGGCGTTGTATAAAAAAAAAAGATCTGTTGACATAATTTTCTTATGTACATAGTTTTTATTGAAATTATTTAAATTTAGCCCTGTATAGGTTCTCGTAGCAGGCACAGCACATTTAGGCGCTAAATTACAACGACATGAGTTTCAGAGACCTCTTTAGTTAGGAGTGCGCCAACGTTTCACTTTTTGACAGGTCTAGTACCGGTTCATCTGTAATTATGACGTGTAGGACAGAATAAACCTAGCTTGAAAAGAGCATTTTAGCTGACAGTGAAGCATAATCATGTGTTTTAGTGCCATCCACGAAGGCTGTGGAGGGGTCCATAGCCCAATCCGTACAATAGACACGTTGACTCAAAATTTAGGAGTATCCAAATTACTATTCAAAAGAAAGAAGACATAAAACTATGCCAAATGGTAAAAATCCCATTAAAATATCTCAAAAAATAACGCAGCTATAACCATTAGGATGTTTTAATTAGAGAGAGAAAGCGCTACAAATCAGTGACGTCTCTGACCTAAAGCGCCATAGTAAATGACGATCGTTCAATACAGAGGTGCGTTTTGCGAAAAAGGGACAGAACATGGCCCCACTTAAAACTTTGAAGACTTATTAATTATTTATTCTTTTGAGTTTCTTTTTTCGCCATTTTCGAAGAAATTTGAAGTTATGATTTTCTTATTTAATGTCAACATTACATATAGATTAGTACGAGATTCGCTGTGGAGGCACTACCTATCTATAATTGTGTTATTAAAAAAAAGATTACTATATGGCTAAAATACTTTTGAGGTTTCGCTACTGCCACTGGACAACAAAACCTGCTACGAAGTGAAAGAGCCGAGGTCGCGTGAGTCAGTGAATCGTCACGGTTCTCAGAATGTACGGTAATGGAATAGTAAATGCGCTATACTTATAAATCCTTTATGTTTTAAAGTCCATACGACTTCCTATTCTGTTCAGAAGGCGACGGAAGTGAGAACACCTATATTTAAAAGACGAGTAATTCGAGTATATAGGTTGGATACATATTATAATTATTATAGCAGAAATATAGGTATATATATCTAATGTGTCTCAACAGAAGAATTGTATTATTCACTGAACGAAATTTACTGTCTTCAAAGAACTGATCATTTTAATTCGGCACGCTTTCTAACTTTAGTCGACACAAACTGAACGCTATTTTACTAATTAGGCATAATCTTGGATTCTCCTGTTCTGCAAGTCCGGTTACAATACTATGTGTCATGTCACATCAATATCATCACTATTTGCGGATATTATTCATGGTTCCCGTTAGAGTATCGAGATGACTTGCATTTTGCTAATGATTCACCACTACAACAGCCATCAAACTATTTCATCCAGACCTCGGTCAGTGTGGGCCATATAACGCGAATCACGCAGCGACTCAAAAGACAATAAAGGTTAGTTGAGGAATTTTCTGAAGTTTGCCTACGTATATGTTGCATGCCACGACACTACTACTGCCGTCTCAAGGAGAAAAACCATAAGTGACAAAAAGTAAGTTTCGAGATAAAGCCAAAAAACTTTAGATTTCTTGTAAATTATGCACTTGTGGTTGTCTAAATCGTGATCTACAAAAGATATAGTACTATATCTCCTAGATAGAAAGATCACATTTTTTTTCCTGATTACAAGGCTGGTAATAAGTCCATTTTGCAAAAAATGTCACTTATGGTTTTTCTTCTTGAGACGGCAGACTAGGTGAACTAATCTGCCGTCTCAAGGAGAAAAACCATAAGTGACAAAAAGTAAGTTTCGAGATAAAGCCAAAAAACTTTAGATTTCTTGTAAATTATGCACTTGTGGTTGTCTAAATCGTGATCTACTAAAGATATAGTACTATATCTCCTAGAGAGAAAGATCACATTTTTTTTCCTGATTACAAGGCTGGTAATAAGTCCATTTTGCAAAAAATGTCACTTATTGTTTTTCTTCTTGAGACGGCAGTAATGATCTTTTTTAGTTGTTCGTTGTCATAATTGCGTCTCCTGCAACGATTGTGTAGTTTCTTACATAAAATTTTATTTTTTCTAGGGAAAGATACAGTTGATTTACTCTAACACTCATTCGAAAAGTTATGAATGACAATGACCTTTCTGCTTAGCTAGCATGATCGCGTTTATGTCGGACACAAAGCACTCGTCCCTCTCGCACATCGCTATCATCTTGCTAGTAAGGTACAAATGCCATGTTGACATCGATCATGTTACCTAGGCTGGTTACTTCGGTATGACCCGACAAAAGATACAAACCAAATGCTTTCCATCTGTCAATCATCGACTCAGATTGATCGGATTGCTCGTGATTAGACGGAACCCCTCCTAAGGTTCAATGATGAACACGTGTTGCACTGTAATGTTGAACTAAGAATAGAGCTACGGCCAATGTCTCGTACGTTTCTATTTTGATACTGCTACGTAGGAGAGATTCGACGCGGTCCTTATTCCAGAATATGATATCATTTCTTTAGGAAGATACGAGTTGAATCTATTCAAAGGGGTTAGGAAAGCAGTCGTTGTACTGTACTTTTTACTAGGCTTATAAGCGGCACAATTAATCTAGTGGGTCTAGAATAATGCGAGACTTAAATCGATCTGCAGATATATATATCATTTGTCTGTGAAGTAGCTACAGTCAGAAAGAAATAGGTATACCACTTTTATTTTTCGAATTATTATTCGAACATAAAGTACTTTAAATTAAAATTTGCGCTTTGAAACCAACTTGCATATCATAGTTGAACCTTAACAAACCTCTGAACTTTCCAAACTCCAGTTATGCAGCGTTAAAAGTTAGTAGGTTAGACAGATTGCGAATCCGATATTATCAGCGAGGTTGAGGGGAGAGGAAACGAGTTTGTTCGAGCTGCGGTTAGATGTTGCTAATGGGTATGAACATGAGGTAACACAAACTGTTAGGGTCTGAATTCTGATTATAATATCGTCGGTTAACAACCAAAACTCACTAACGCAGTCAGCATTTTTGGCACATTTGGACCAGGTCAGAGCCGGACGAAATATAATTCTATTTTATTTCATTTTATTATTCAATATGTAACTCTGTAATTGATAATTTTCTGTAAAATATATTAAATTGTTTTCTTCTATTTAAAAAAAAAAAATACCAGAACTCACTAAGTAAAAGAAACCTACAACTCAGCATCGTTTTATTACTGAGACACGAGATGTCTATGAGTAATGACGGACTACTTACATACACACGGACAGCGCAAGTTAAATAAAAACTTGTATAACGTTTGTCAAAAACTACATGAACTTGTGATTATATATTTGTTAGCCGGTTCTGTAACAACACTATCTGTCAAACTTGATATTAACCCCCAACTCATTGCGATTTGCGACACCTATTTTTGTACCAGGTGTAATAGTTCATAACACCTGGCCACCTGCTCAAACAATACTTCCGTCTGAACTGTAGAAAAACAATGAGTATTTATTTACATAAACATAACCGATATCGCTTCGAGACGGGAGATAACCTCACATTTTTCTGAGTCATAAGGTTAATAAGAATCACGCTTGGTTTTGATATTTATACAATTGAAACAGGTAACTTAAGTGCCTTCGGTTGTCTCGAGATAATAACAGTCAAAATGTTCACTTGCTTGACAAAGGCAAAACACACCTTTAGGTGTCCTTGGTGCTCAGTTCAACAGGCGCATTCTACTTCGTTCTGCATGGCCAAACTAAGATCATGCGCCTCATCATTATCTCGCTCTATCACCGTCGCCGTGTGGATGAAGCGTGATAGGTAGCAGGTACAACAGTACCTACTACGCTCTCAATGTCAAAACTACATGCATAGTCCTTATTATCTTGTTGTTAGGGTCGTTTATTTACTTCATTCACGTAGCTACTTCGGTTTTGACTGTACGGATGAAGACTAAGTGTGCCATACCTTATTTCATTGCTACATTGTGCAATTTCGACTGGCCAGCTATTTGTCAGTGATGAAACGAAGCTGCGGTCAGATGGGGAAGGATTGGTATCAGAAAGATGATACTGACAGACCTGCTTGTATTCTCACAAGTCTCAAGTATGTAAATATTGAGTACTTTTACGGTTACAGTTTTGTGAACCAATGAAGTATCATTCTGCAAATAGTGTGAAAACTGCAGACAAAACAGGCTGCGGTGTTTGGGATATTTAATGTTATTTATCGTATGCCAATAATTTCGAACCCTGAGATCTTCGAGAAGACAATTGCGGTTGCCAGTTTGTTGCAGATTTGGGATGTATAATGCGTAAACAAGAAATAAACCAACTTGGAAGAAGTCAATCGTAACGTAAGAATCAATTCACACTTGAGTCAACTGAATCTAGTGTTCAGGTTGAACCAACCTTTGTCGACCTAGATTTAGCCGACCTCCGGCAGGATAGGGCTAGATAGGGCGCTTAGAAATGGAGAGTATAGAGTCTCGTGTTATGTATAAGCTTATAAGGAAATCTATTACTTATTTACTCTGGTCGGAACTAGTAACGGACGTACCTATTATTGTTCGATATTTCATTAAAACCTTTAAACATACAATACCATATATGGTCACTTCAATTCTTTACACAAAATGACTCGTCACAATTTACATGTCCACAACCGTGTACTGTTGATTATGACTACGTTTTCCTGTCATTATCTCATGTTATTACTCATGGCGATATAATTTTATAGCTGTATAACATTATTAGCACAGGCGTATCGAAAACAAAACTTCACTGGTGTATATTATCTTTCCGAGAATTAGTGCCATGCTCATAAAATTCAATATTGATATGATATATCTTTCTTAATTTTCGCGTTGTTTAATCGCAAATTGATAGGAACTTTGACAAGCTGTATGGATAAGCATGGCTTGGTCAAACTTATGATCTATTGTCGTTTTGATTTTGGTGTTCATGAGTCACATAAGTGACACTCACACGGAGAAACGGCATGATTCTTTACAGTCACTACTACTTACTTACGTACTTTTGAGTCAAGTATCAGCATATTCGGGGTTAATTGTCTTCGGTACTAAAGTTATCTTTCTTCTGGTCTGTACTTTGGTACTGTTCTATTTCGCATATACAGTTGCTTAAAGGAACTGACGTATTCGACAAATAACGCAACTCGCAAAGGTAGCCGAAGAAGTAGCAATAGTCAGTTAAATATAGACGAAGACAGTTCACACTTGTGAATTGATGTTTCCGACAATAATGTGTCTTCCATCTTTCTGTAAACCTGAGCGTTAAGGCATAAGTTCGTAGCCGACTGCATACAGCAGCAGCAGACGAAAGCTGCAGTCATATTATGAAGCTAAAAAAAAAAGAATTTAGAGAGTACTGCCTAAATAAAACGCACTTTGTTTTTATTAAGTTTTTTTTTTGAGAATAATTCAACGTATTTTCGCTCAGCGTCGGCAGCACTACTGAGGGGCTACTACGAACTTCGAAATCCGAACTTCGTATCGTGCCGTCCCTTTCACCCATATAGTGAGTGTATAACACGAGAGTGAAAGGGACGGCACGATACAAAGTTCGGAGTAGGCCCACTGATCTGCAGTCGGCTGACATGACATCTG
The DNA here is from genome assembly GCA_963556455.1 of Epiblema foenella. Lineage (NCBI taxonomy): Eukaryota > Metazoa > Arthropoda > Insecta > Lepidoptera > Tortricidae > Epiblema > Epiblema foenella. The sequence continues at coordinate 21,295,263 of OY747100.1, forward strand.
CAGCTCGACTGCATGTCGTATAGCGACATGTCGCTCGCTACGAAAGTTATTTCATAGAAATACATGCAAACCAGTAGTGTCGCTGCGACATGCAGTCGGCTGCGAACTTATACGTTTATGTTAAGGCGGGGTTCTTCGAGCGCGCAATGCTTATTTTCTACCCCGCACCCCGCCGCTGCGCGACAAAGGCGGCAAGTGCCCCGAGCACACCGCGACGTACAATAAAAATATTTAGTTTCAAGTGGATTGTTCTCACGCTATCAAATACGTGTATTTTGGTATAATTTTCATAAAGTTACATATAATTGAAATAATCTGCGTCGTCTACTACCACAAATTGTGGTCCACGATCCGCTTTTTGTCGTACCCGGGAAAATTGGGTTTTTCGTCCTGTAGGTTTAGCCACAGGATAAAGAATAGTATTTATTACATTTACATTAGGAAACATACCCATACTACTTGAACATCCTTGGGTTAAGGAAAAGGTTTTGTTACATCGGAAAGGGGTGCTGCGAGTTTAAAAAGCGTTGAACGCTTTCGCCATGATTTGAATATACTTAGCTCGAAAAGGCGCGAGATTTCCCCAGAGGATAGTGACTACGTAACTAAGACCCAAGACCGCATCTCTATGCTACAGTTATCTGACAAACTTCACAATCGGGGCGCCGAGTAAACAAGCACACCGACCTTGGTTCATATTCACGACACTGCAGTCCTGTGCTAAATGCGTCCGTCGCGGCCCGACGGATTGAACCGACAAACAAACGGTCGGCCACGGTGGTACACCGACGGGCTCCTCTGTATTTGAACGCTATGGCTATATTATGAAAATTACATTAAAGCGCTTGCTTGTATATCAATATTCTTACGATTGTGTTTCGTACGCAGCATGATAATTTTAGGTGATTTAGTAATAATGGTTTTTTTACAGTTAATTAATCGACTTCAGCACTTGTTTCGCATGTATAAAATCACTGAACATAAGTTTACTAATACCAAGTCCAGGTGTCTTATTTTAGTCGTATCAATCGATCAATTCGATCTCGTGTCAACTGGACGATATAGCAATTGATACGGTTCACACGTGTCAAAATACATATTATTGCTTTATTATTGGTAAGCGGGGCTTGAAGTCTTGGTCTGGTCCATGTTGTGATATATTCGAAACGTCGGGCAAAAATGTGAATAAATTTCATTGTAGGCAATTAACACTCGCTGCCAAGCTTTTCATAGCGCTGCGCAATTTCCTCTACAAACGGGGAAACACATGCTATCGGCTAGGCGTTTACGAGCAGTGGCGCCCGCTAGGGTTCATGGCATTGATTGTGTAGAAAACCCATTTACCAATAATAATGTGTGTAAATTGAAAGTTAAGTCAATATAGAATACGTCTAATGAGCCCCTTCAATTTCCAGGCGTCTGGCGTGACAGTATCGGACGCGTGCAAGACCACGTACGAGGAAATCAAGAAAGACAAGAAGCACCGATACGTCGTGTTCTACATCCGCGACGAGAAGCAGATCGACGTGGAGACGATCGGCGAGCGGAACGCCGAGTACGAGCAGTTCCTCGAGCATTTGCAGCAGGGCGGCACCGGCGAGTGCAGGTAAATAATATAACAAGTTCAAGCACCGATACGTCGTACGTATAAAAATAGCTAATACCATCTCCGCCATCGAGACTTGATTCCTGGGTCCTGTCTATATAGAACACGCTCCCCTCCGCAGGGAATCTCATACTAATGTATGTGCAATGGGAATGGAACCTAATGGGCTGCAGAGGGACGCGTCTTCGAGATTGGATTCACAGGGATTAGGAATCCGGACCCAAAGTCTTGTATCCTGTGCAAGTTGTGCAACATGATTTTGGTCAAATAAATATTTGTATTCCTATTAGAAAAACAGTACTCAAATTGGTTCATCCGTCAGGGAGCTACGATGCCGCAGACAGACACACAGATACACATGTCTCGTCGGTGGTTAAAAAAGAACCTGGGAGCCCGAGCTTTGCCCGGCGTTTACCCGGGAATGAGACCTAACTCGCTCCCGCAAACCCCCACATAAATTTTCATTAAAATCGTTGAATAATGAAAATTTGCTATGTGGGGGTTTGCGGGAGCGAACGATCGATCTAGTTAGGTCTCATTCCAGCCAATTTTCGAGATCCCCGAAATAAGTAGAAATACAAGAATTGCTAGTTTAAAAATATGATCCGGGCTGTATGATTAATTTGACTATTATAATTAATTATAATGAACTATGAAATGATGACTTGTTAAAATTATTTTTACCAATAAAGACTACTGTTTTATACCAAATCCCCCGCAAATTGAACCGTTCTAATAGAATTGTCGTGTAATTCCAGATATGGTCTGTTCGACTTTGAATACACGCATCAATGCCAAGGCACGTCGGAGGCGAGCAAGAAACAGAAGCTATTCCTGATGTCGTGGTGCCCCGACACCGCCAAGGTCAAGAAGAAGATGTTGTACTCCAGGTAAACGTTTATACCCACTCAGTGGGACCTTTACATGATGATTATTATCACAAAATACTGGGATGTCAATATTATCGCGGATTACAACATTGTTTGGATATTGCTTCAATATCCACGTGGTACGTATTGTGATACGGTATTGCGTGGCTTCATGCTGAGTATTATAACGTCTGCTTTTTAAATTATTAGTTTCTTTCTTTAATTAGGTAAATTCGATGTAAAAAAAACGTATTTTCTTTCTAATAATTATCAATCAATCATTTATTTTGCTAAAACATACACAGAGTTGGTACAAGTAACATGTCAATGGTAATAAAATTACATGATGTATGTTCCGCCACAAAGCCGTGCAAAGCAAATCACCGTGTAAAAGGCCGCAACAGTTCCGCCATTCCAATAGAGCAGTCACGTGGTGACGTAATGCATTTTGAGAACCCTTTTTTCTACAGGCAAATCATCTTCTGTTAGTCTCAACTCAAATATACCGAAATATCTAGTATGTTTTAAAAATGCAACCCCTTGTGTGACCGATTAACGTCACCTTTCGTATCAATTGTCAATAATGATACTGAGTAATTTCGAGGGTTTGATAAAGGTTATCTTGACCCGAGTGTTTGTTTTCGGACATTCGGTACCAGCAAATAGACTAGAAGTAAAGTTAGGACTGGCTAGCAAAATGTCTACACTACCTACACTATAATCATAATAAAATATGCTAGATAACAAGTAAATTAAGGACCTGTTTTTTAATAAGTCTGTTAATGAGTTTACTGCTTGATTTCAGTTTTAGTTTTATATTGTACACTGATTACAACTGTGTTAATTTGCTGAACTGAAACCATAACGTGGTGCAGCCATTATTGCAGATTGTATCCATTGTTAAGAATAAGAATGTACCAAATGTCAATTGAAACCGTGTTATTGCCGGTGCTTCACAAACTATCATAGTTATCATGATACATTTATCAGATAATCTGTATTACATAGTGAAACAACGACCAGATTATTATTTTTATTAGCTGTTATGTACTTTATACCTGGAATGTGTTCGGTACATAACCCGTCGCGTACCGGTCCCTAGGATCCCAGGGATCATAACAAAAGAATGCCATTGTTTATTTCTTTCACCGGGAGACGACGGCTTAAGACGGGAACTTTTCGGGGTTATTTGGGGGTACACTAGAAAGACTATACCCTTCTGGAGACAAAGAGGATCACATTCATACCAGTTTTGGGTATATAGAAGCGGTGTCGACGAAAATCGTGAAGGAGGCTGATTTTTGTAAATTTGCCTCCATACTATAAGTTTGATCGGCTGAAACTCCGTTAATATTTTTCTAATTACGTTTATTTATCTATATTTTATGTTTGTATCGTCACGAATAAATGTTTTTCTTTCTTTCTTTCTTTCTTACATATCGACTGGATTATCTCTCGTAGCCAGTACAATATTAGGATACAGTCCTGATATAAAATTGTACAAAAAATAAATGAAATTTATGTTTTTTCCAGCTCTTTCGACGCCCTGAAGAAGTCCCTAGTCGGCGTACAGAAATACATCCAAGCGACCGACCTTTCCGAAGCTTCCCAAGAGGCGGTAGAGGAAAAGCTTCGCGCTACCGACCGCCAGTAAGCATTTACTCGACTCTCACCAACTTCGCATGGGTTCTTTTTATAATATATCGTTTCATCCTTAAGCTTTCTCTGCCGTATTGTACAGAATAGTGAACTAGAAACTGTATAAGCTGCGGACGTGCGGGATCTATGTAATTTATGGAGGTGCGCCGAATATTCGGGAAGTATTCGGTTCAACTGGATATTTACCGAACAATTTTAGAGGTTTTTTCAAATTGTTAGCTTGCAGTATAGTCACTGGCTTGTGAACTTATTTAACTTTATTGTCGTCTTAAATTTAGAATGAACAATATTTTTACAACTCAATTTTAGAACAGCGGATGAACATATGCCTTGAACCGAATAATCCGGTCGAATATTCGGTTCGGCAAAAGCTGGACCGAATATTCGTATTCGGTGAAACCCGTATTCGGCGTATGTCTAGTAATTTAAGTTATACTAATTATATATTTTTCCTATAAAACTAAAGAGTAAGTTAAGCTCAAACTAAATTAAATTCAGTGACGCGAGCAGGTTTTTTTAACAGCGCCGGTCGGCTTTTTGTACTATTTAGATTGTAATATATACTAAACGATGTGCGATCTAGTTTTCGTTAGTCTCGCTGTGCTTGTACTCGGCTGACCACGGTCGGTGGGTGAGAATTTTGTAACCAATTTATCCAGAAATACATTCGATATAAGCGAATCCATTGTTTTATTTACAACCCCAATCATAAGTAGGGCAAACTCGAGGAGCGAGCATGTCTAATAACCCTTTAACTGCAGAACGTCGAAACTGTTACATGAAATTTTCAATTCTGTTAATTGTGTTCAGTTATGTAATTTATAAAATATCATTTACACTGTCAGTGTCTGATCCCCGATCCGTACAGAGGGCCAAGCATTCTGTACCACAATAAAATAAAAAAAGGAAATAGGTAATGCCAACATAACAGCGCGATAGGGATGTAACTTTGATGTAGTACGGTTAACGATATCGATAAACGATGACTAGTGACGTCGTGGGTTCCATTTTTATAAAAATCCCAGTTAGAGGGCGTCCATTATTTACGTAAGATGTTTTTGGCGGGAGGGGATTGAACTTTGCCAAAAATACCTCACTATGGATGCTCCTTTATTAACATTGGGGTTTGAATCCATTCTCAACTGGTTAGGTTATGACGACTACACTACGACGTCCGTGCGCTTATTCCGCAGTGGGTAGGGCTAGAAATAAATAAAATAAAAAATGTATAAAGTTTTGTTGCTTTAAATATATTAACCTTCTCTTTACACGATTTTTCTTTCGGTTAAAATCTTTGGGTTGAAAGTGGACACCACAAACAAATTTTAATTCGTTCAACTTCTCAATCGGAACGTAGGCTGCTAGGTCTTCATTGCCAATCTCTTTCACCCACTGTCTGCAACTGAAAAATACCAGGGTTCTATATGATAAGCTAGTTATCGATATGTTACGGTCAACACCTAGTATGTATAGTATACGAATAAAACTAAATTGCAAATAACGCTTCTTATTTTGCTTACATGTAACTTGCTGTGGTACATATTAATAGATAATCTCCAATTAATTGCTTACCGGTCGTGATCTAAAGGAAATCTTGCCATTAATTTCCTTTTCTCGTCATCTTTTCGACCGGCACGAAAACCACAAATAACACATACCCTATAGGCTGAACACACTGCCTTCTTACTACATGCTTTTTCACTTTAAATTAAGGTTTCTAACATTTATAAATACCAAAATAACAAACTACAAACCACACTACGAACTGATCAACAAAAAACAATATGGCGATCACTCAAGTTGAACGGAAGTGACCAGAGGTTACATTGACATGTGACTGAGATGGATTAACTGAGGGAGCGAGATAGCAGTATCCGCCATTATTTTTTGGCCAAATTCCATACAAAAGTGACATTTTGTAAATTTTGTTCCTATTTGCGCGAGCCTGGTCAGCAGCAGAAACTTTTCGCCGCCAATGATTTCGTATCGAGTCGATCAAGTCGATGTAAAGGCAACCTACGCGTGCTATCAAGTAAGGTTCATTTTCAGTCTTGCTAGTGGACTGGCGTATGAGACAACTTACGGAATCTACTGTGGCGGTGAACAGGTTAAGCAGATCTCGCCTAAGGTGCAGAACTGTTAACTACATTTGACGTTGACTTTGACTTCAAAGACTACAATGTTTGTACATGCTCATATTTTATTACATTCAAGCGTGAACAGTCCACCGATTTGATTTCTGGGCTACTTCGTACCTAGTCACAGTGAAAATCAATATGAAAGTTACTAGAGATCTCATATTAATGTCACTATGACAAGGTACGAAGTAGCCCAGAAATCAAATTGGTTGACCGTACATGTGTGTACTTAGGGACGGAGTCCGATGGTTAGTGGCTTAGAATCAGGGATAGAATCCGATTTCTTATTTTACATCACGACTTAACACGTTCCCTGGTGCTTTACAAAACGATCTTACAATGTCACAATCACAAGTCCAACTTGCGCATTCAGTATGGGAACGTGACTCCATAATGGGAGCATGGACTTCTGAAAAGTGTGTGACCCCACATATGTAGTCACCATGTGTATTGAACTAGATTGGGATTCAGGATTTTGTTCAGGGAAGGCAATCTCAGGCGCGTTGGGGGCACAACACCGATTTCAGAGGGGAGCAATTGCCCCTGTTGCCTTCCCATCTCCCTGTACCCGCGCCTGAATTGAACCGAGATAACAAGTCATACGCAACGAGGGTCGGAAAGAACATGGGTTACCCACAGTCGCCAACATTAATATCTGCCACTGTCACTCTGCCACAAGGCGCGCATAGTATCTGATATTTTATGTTTAGGCCCGTTAAGATTATTAAGGTTAAAGGTCCCTCTTTGACGAATTTCACTAATATATACTTATTTTTGGACCTTATTCCAAAGGAAAGTCCAAAAGTGTACATATATATTAATGGATTCTTAACTGTGAAAGAAAGAGATCTAAGGGAACATACACAAACTACGTGACCAATTTTTTTGCGTGTTTTACCCCCTTCCCCCCCTAGGTAGTATATGCCAAGACCCCCCCCCCCGCCCTCCCGAGTTTTCAAGTAGTATATTTTATAACAAAAAAATTGCGGAAAGTTGAAAAAATAATGGCTTGACCACATGACTTAACACGTTCCCTACGTGTTAAGTCATGTGGTCACCATGTGTATTAGACTAGATTGGGATTCAGGATTTTGTTCAGGGAAGGCAATCTCAGGCGCGTTGGGGGCACAAGACCGATTTCAGAGGGGAGCAATTGCCCCTGTTGCCTTCCCATCCCCCTGTACCCGCGCCTGAATTGAACCGAGATAACAAGTCATACGCAACGAGGGTCGGAGAGAACATGGGTTACCCACAGTCGCCAACATTAATATCTGCCACTCTCACTCTGCCACAAGGCGCGCATAGTATCTGATATATTATGTTTAGGCCCGTTAAGATTATTAAGGTTCTAAAAGGTCCCTCTTTGTCGAGTTTCACTAATATATACTTATTTTTGGACCCTATTCCAAAGGAAAGTCCAAAAGTGTACATAGGTATATATTAATGGACTCTTAACTGTGAAAGAAAGAGATCTAATTACGTCGTTATTACGATAGTGGCCTTATTTGCACCGCCGTCATTGCCTTGAGAATGGAATATTTTTGAACTCAACTGTACGAAAAGACACATTTCTGTCAAAACATTTATTAGAATTATTGTGGCAACAGTTACTATCACAAACAGAATGACTAATGTCTATGATTAATAGTAGAATACATAAATGTAAAGACTTTGTCGTAGAAAAGTGCTCCTTAACCTTATTACTCTTATTAGCGCTCTGTCAAATATAAACACTGTCACTCACACGCCATGACATGGGAATGTCAAATGTGAAGTTGAACCCTACAGAAATGCATGTAGGTTTATATCGCATTGAACGCCTTGAGAGATATATGCGTCATTGGTGTCGAACCGAAGGTGCGCGTATATACGTCGTTTGCGTCGAAAAGGTTAAAGTAGAAGCCATGTGTCTTAGGCAGAGTAGTCTATAGAACTGAGAAAAGAAAACGGAAAACACTATTACTAGTATTTTCAGCGGCAGAAATGACTTGGAAGTATGAAATAATCTAACTGTAAAACGACTAAACCATAAGGGCGGGTTGCACCAACTTACGATTACCGACAGATCAACGTTAAATATAGAAACTTGTCAAACTTACCATAACTATTGTAAATGTGCATACGGTTTGGTGTAACGCACCCTAAATAGTACTAAAATGCTTAATGATGAGGACTCTCTTGGAATGGGATGTCATCCCGAATCTAACACAGGCTCGCCGATAATAACAAACTTTTATACCTACGTTTACTTTATGTAACGCTTTAGTACATTCCGGCCGCAAAACGTGACATAGGTACCGTGCACTCCTTAATTATACATTTTTAAGTGAGTCCGTGGCAACTCATTAAAAATAGATCTCTTTCATGAGGTCGACGAAGATTCTACCATTGACCCGTATTGCCGAAAGTAGGTAAGTACACATCTTAAAATTTATCGTTATAATTTGTGTGCGACAACACATCCTTGATCCAAAAAATATATACATACAACCTGTATGTCGACTACATCTGTGTAGGCTGCATTTAAAAGTTTGCAAAGACGGTCCTGAGAACTATTAGATAGAGGGAGATAAATTACCTTAGTTTTCTCACTGTAACTTATAGTTTACAGTTCGCAGGACACTCGGTTATTGACGGGCTAGAACACATCCATTGCAATTCCAAGCAGCTGAAATATTTCCTGCTTTATTGCTATATACAGATAAAAGACTTATTTTAAAATATTCTATTTAATACTAGAGGTAATTTTGAAACCTGAATCAGTTATAACATATTCAGTCAGATTGAGATAAAAAGGTCATCTGATGAATTTTAAACTGCCAGGGCCTCGTTTCATGAAGCTACAAATTATGTCTTAACCGGCAATTGTCAGTTACATCGTGATTATTATCACAATATAGGTGTGTCAATATTATCGGGATATTGGAATTTCTATGGATTTTGCTTCAATATTCATGAAGACGAGTGATACATATATAGTGATATGAGTGTATCGCGTGATAATAATCACCATGTAACTTATGCCATAATCATCACGCGATACACTCATATCACAATATGTATCTCGGGGGTGGGTTTAATATTGAAGTAAAATGCATACAATTTTGAATATCAACACCATGTCACTGGCCCAATAACGACTGGCCATTTGACCAGTATTGCTAGTTTAGTCTTGTAAAATCGTAATTTGTAGATTCGTAAAAATAGGCCGCAGAAAAGCGTATAGAAAATATATATAAAAAATTGACCCACTTCGCTGGTCTATTGCGTTTTGATGGGTCTCAATCAATATCTTATAGTATATAAATATACGGAATCTACTTATTTGCTTTAAAATGGATATAATTATACTTTAGATTTAGACCTTAGTTTTGTTTCTTTACCCCATTAGAATCTTAACATTGTAAGAAAAAAGTGAGACTTAAATAATTATTGTTCTTCTTATACACTGTTGCTATTTTGGAGATATGCATTGGTGGTAGAAAAAATAACGACATGGCAACATTGCTCATACTTTGTCTTGTCGGTACTTTCCAGAGGGTCTCTCCGCGAACTACACTAATATCAACGTAGTGGTATATTCTCTTTGCTAATATCGTTTGTGTCTCCCTCTGTTGTCCTCGAGTCGAATAACACTCATACAGTATACTTATCATGGACGTCCACTATGCTTGACATAAATCTTAAATTAAAACAGACATTTCGAATTGAGTTGCACTACACCAGTCATTTTCGCGGCAGAACTGGTGTCTCAGCAAGTGATTATTTCGTAATAGCGGTAAATAAAAAATATAGACCCGAATCTTTTAACGAATAAGATATTTGGGTTAATTGGATTTAGGTTTCATGATTTTATCCTATAAATAGAAAATTCGAAATTTCTCCATACAGTAACAATTCGTAACTGCCTTTTCTCCATCCAACACCCAGTTGACCTCTAAAATGAAGTCAAAATCGTTATTTTTCCTAAATTTCAAACTGTTTATTTATTTTAATTACATAGTAACAGTTTTAAAATTGCTTTAAAAACAATCGTACACAACCCATTCCTAAATTATAAACTCTTTGCTGGTTACACCAAAAACACTATCAAAATCTGTAAAGCTGGTTTGAAATTCCTTATTTCTAGTTTAACAATATTTATGGCCTTAAATTCTGAAAACATTGGTACTGGATAAAACATATATTGTACTTAGTACTATTTTGATAGCTTCATATTTCTTAAAATCTATGAGATCAAACTTTATTTTTTCGCCGCTGGCAAGCGTTTGGCCTTCAGGCAATTATAAATCGTTTTTACTATAGTAAATTGACTACCTATATTGCAGGATGTCTGGCGCCGTTTACACAATCATTATTATCTTGTCAGTATCCAAATAGTAATGATCCGCGGAAATATAAATCCATTATGAAGCAAATGACGCAAATATTGCTTCGCCATAATATTGTCATTTCAGTATCGCAATAATAATGATTGGTTGAATGCCACTTTTTGCAATTCTCAATACCAACGAACTTTCTCAGAGTACGATTTTAAATCGTTTGAATCGACATTGCAGTCGCCAATTTAAAACTCAAGTGTCTTGTCATAAGGGTCACATTTTAGATGCTGATAGTACTTATAGTATCAGCTGGCGCTGGTGTCACAATAGGTTGCTGTATCGCCGGATCTAGTAAGGGAATGCTGTCCGTAGTTCTGAAAATAAAATAATTATAAAAGTTTAAATTAAAAAAAAAATCATTTGTCATTTTACTTTTATGTGGTGTTGCCATTAAATGAAACAAACTACAAATTTGGTAGAAATCTCATGTGCCACACATAGTTAAGGCGCATAAGAAGTCTAGCATGGGAGTATAGTTTTTTTATTGTTGTGATAAAGAAATTGCTGTTTTATTGTAAGTTTATTTTTAGTTTTTTTTATTGTAAGTTTATTTTAGTTACGCAACTGCCCTAAAAAGGTATGTTACCTGCTTCTGGTCATAGTTGGTTCCGTCACCACTTCCTCGCAACAAGGCGCGGTCGTTTTGTTCCGAACAATTGGCAGAGTCGTACACAAAGTGGCAGTAAGATAAACATACTGAAAACAATACGAGAATTAATAAAAAATATTTTTTCAACAATAAACATGTGCGATGAAGTTAATCAATGAAAAAAATATAAGAAACCAAGGTGATTCGGTCGTTTCCTATTCGTTCTATCTTATGGCGACGTACCGCGCAGTACGCCGCCGCGCTAGAGCGCCGAGCCGAGATGCAGTTTATACATATTTTAGCTTTTTTTATCAGCACGACGAAGATCATTAATTTTCTTTTTGGCCGTTCGTATAAGAATTACATAATTTTTCATACCTGGTATTCTGAAAAAGAATCATTTTTGCCCTCGAACGAGGGATTAAAGTCGTATTTCTCTTCCCTCATTTGAAGACAACTATGAATCTTTTCCTTATAGAAAGCAGCGGGCCTCATAGGCGGTGTTAAAAGCAGTATGTGTCACACGGTAGCAAAATTATATCCGTCTCGGGCGTAAACACTTGAATCCCTGGCTACGCTGAAAATTCTACTTTAGAATCCCTCGTTACGCTCAGGGTTCTATTGTAGAATCTCTCACTTCACTCAGGATTCAATATACCGTCCTCGCTGTAATATACCATTTTGCTCTTTTGAGACACAATCTACTAATTTGTAGTCAAAGAAGTATTTAACAATAGTTTATAGAGGTTTTTTTATCAACTATCACTATGAAGATCATTATTTTTCTTTTTAGACTGTTCGTAGAGGGATTACATATTTTTAGTTTCTTCGAAAGAAAAAAATAAACATTAATCCTCACCATAGCCACGACGAGTATCAAATAGATAGTCGGCGTTGACCAATGACCAGCATTTTCGATCGCAACAACTCCCATCACCCAATTAATAGCGAAGAATGGCTCCAATACCAGACACAAGTTCAGGTAAGACTTCAGTTCGTTGCCTTCAGTGTTCCAGCTCCATTTCAATGATAGATTATCCATGCTGTATAGGACGTTAAGGAGGCCTCTGTCTTGCAAGGATTTTATGTAGGGTGGCTGCAAAAAATGAGAAATTGGAGTCAGTAGCGCAGTGCAGTAGCGAAAGTAACGAATTGACCAATGTAATGGAACTTGAAAACACTAGATTTACTTACAAGGCAACACTTAACACTCTAAAATTGTATTAATGTTAACAATAATTGTTTATTCACACTACAGAGGTCCATTACGAGTAATCATGTATGTTGTTATTAATCAGTTACTTATCCTTTGTTACTTTTATAAATTAGGTAATTAATTTAATTTAGCTTTATTAATTAAGTAATTAATTAAATGATGTAACGGCACCTAATATAGTGTCGCCGGGTATGTATTTTCCAGTGCGTTCAACTTTACCTTCTACTCTCAAGCTCATGGGTAGTGGTGCAGATAACAATAGAGTATATATGCAATTATTCATACCTGAATTTCACCGTCCAAATCTATTTCTCCGTTAGAATTCCCCAAGTTAACATATTGGCAATCATCTTCACTCATATTATAATCCTTATCAGATGTATCCGTATTCTTTCGGCTGCTGCTAGGACTGTAAATATTGTCCAGCGTATCGACGCTTCCTGTACTATTTCTTTGCTCGTTCTTAGGCCAGTTCGCTAGATGATGATCGACTAATTCCTGGATCTTCGCTGTCAACATTTCCGCTTGCTTCCTGTTGACGCTTTGCAAGCCTATTATGATTATGCCAGTGTTGATTAGGATTAGAATCATGGCTGGGACCATGAAGCCCATTACCATCCCTTTTTCTATCGACATCCAGCAATAGTGCTTTATCTCGTAGTGTTCCATGGACAGAGCGTAGTTGAACTGAAATAAAATAATCTTTTCTCAATTTTTATGTCTCCGGTCAGCCTAAACTCCGTCAATTTTTACAAATGTATCATCTACTAGCTTTTGCCCGACAGAGGTCGTTCGTTGCTTTAGAATTTCATTGCTATTCATTTACTGCAGGCACCTTAGTTATCGCATTTCCGTACAAACTTCCACCCCCTAAAAGGTTGATTTCCGTGATAAATAGTATCCTTCCCTGGGACTCGACTTAACTACCCCCATACAAAATTTCATCTAAATCGGTTCAGCGGTTGAAGCGTGAAGAGGTAACAAACAGACAGACAGACACACTTTCGCATTTATGATATTAAAGTATGGATAACAATTTAAAAAACCGGCCTAGTGCGTGTCGAACAACGCACCATGAAGGATTCTATGCCTACTACCTACTAGTCCAAATATAAATTCGCTATCTTATATTGTTAATTATAAAAGGTTGTATCTCCGTAGAAAACACGGTACTTATGTCCGTTTGTTTGGGCAAGGCAGTTGGTTCAAAATAATTTTCGTTGAAATTATTTATTATGTACACAACCTCAATTTTTTTTTTTAATTTTAAAGGTAATGGTTTGGTATGTGCATATTTGTTTTTTTCGTCAATTCATATCACTTTTATGTAGCGATTCATATCATACACCTTCCTGTCAAATTACATATAGTCTCCGAGTAAATCGGCTGTCATACGGACGGACAGACATAGTGAAACTATAAAGGTACCGTTTTCGCCATTTTGGCAACGGAACCCTAAAACTTCATACCATGACGACGATCGCCGGGACTCCATACGCCAGCAAGTAGTTATACTTGAGAGGCAGCAGCGTGTCGCATACGCAATATTCAGCCACGGCGGCGGCGAGAGACACGATCCACATCGCGCAGGACACGTGGGTATAGTGGAGTAGTAGGGCAATACGCTCGCATTGTGATGGGGATGAGACGCCCTGTTGAAATGTTGGTTTTAAAACTACGTCCGTAGAGTTTGGCTAACGAAAGATGAGAAAAATATTTATTTCAAATTGGGCCTATAATATCTATGTCAAATGTGTCAAACACTTAATTGTCATGTTCACGGGTCTGAAAGGGGCCACAACCAAGTCACGTCTGTTACGAACTAAGCGCGTCATCTTTTATAATGCGCGCAGCTAAAAGGTTCGGAAATGCCTGCCGGCATTTGTATTTCCGAGATCATATAACCTAGACCTTTTTAAGGCACGAGTGAATAGGCATCTTCTGGGTGAGTTCGCTTCGCTGTCGGCCTCATCTTTGCCCCCTTGCTAGATGCTGGCCAAGAGTAATCCCATTTTTAATAAAAAAATATATTGAATAATATTGAACTGCGTAGGTAGTACTCACGCCCCGCTCAATCTTGGAGGATCCGCTAAGCAATGCAGACAACTGTTATTCTGGTATTTTGCGCAGCATGGCTCTGTATGGAGTCAAGGATACTCTCACAGTCAAGAACAAAGCCCTGCCCAGAACGCCACAAAGAGCTATTGCTGCCAGAGTAGTGCAAGCCTACCGTACAGTCTCGTGGGCGGCAGTAACAGTGTTGGCGGCGGATCCCCCGTGGGAACTTCAAGCAGCAGTACTCGCGAAGATTCACGCCAGGCTAGGCAAGGGGCGCATGATCAGGTTCCTAGTAGAGAGGAAGCGGAACGAGTTCAGAACTTGGCCCAAAACAACATGTTTTGAAGATGGGTTTATGCTGTTTCTCCTGAACTATACTGCATTCCCACTCCACAGGAGCCACACTATTCCAGTAATATTTACCATGACCGCCTGTATGTAGATGAGAGTGCAAGCCCCCAGACAGCAACACAGGTTGATGTTGATGGGATACAGCTTGCTGCTCCTCCTGAACTCGGCTGCGTACTCGCTCCACATGAGCCACATCACCGTGGCGGCTAACATCACCACCGCTATGCCACTTGTGATGAAGATCTATTAAACAATAGTAGATTATGTCTCAAGGGAGCAAAATGATATATTTACTACGAGGGCGATATATTGAATCTTGAGTGAAGCGAAATATAATTTTGAACATTCAAGTGATTACGCCCAAGACGGAAATAATTTAACTCCCGTGTAAAACATACTGCTTTTCACATCATGTATGAGGAAAACAGTCACTGTAGCCTTCAAATGAGGGCAAAAAAGTATGTACCACTTTGATCCCTCATTCGACGGCAGTAATGACCTATACTGCCATTTACACCTCCTATGAGGCCCGCTATGCTAATAACAAACATAATTTTTTTTAAGAATAATTTCGCACCGAGTGGCACATCCTGCTTTTCACACCTATGAGGAAAACCTCATTGTTGCCCTCAAATGAGGGAAGAAAACTAATACGACTTTGATCCTCAATTGGATGACAACAATGACTCCTTTCTGAATAGCAGGTGTAAAAAATACAATGATCATCTCATCATCCTAGCGTTCCGGTTGTGCTCTAAGGAGCCCGTGATCCTGATGGTTTGGTGTAGGAACTGGTTTTACGAAAGTTACTGTGATCTAACCTTCCAAACCAGAGGGAAACTACACCGGTTTCCTCAGAGGTCTAGACACCATGGAACGAATGGCACAGATATACCTCTCTGTAGTGAAATTAGCAACAATTGGCATTTATAGCAGCAGTTTCAGGGAGCGCATTACGTAGACATTTTAACGTCCACGATTTTCTGGTTATGTTCGTTTATTTTACTCCACTGCTCAAAGGTTGTCTGGATCTCTCCTTAGTGATAAGACCATCTACGTCTATCTATATCTGGCTATGTTATTTTCTGAACTGTTTTGTATTTTTATTGAGGTGTGCAATAAGACTATCAATTGTAATTCATTGTAAAGAGTATTTGTTATGCTTACCAAAATTTTCCATTCGTTTTTGACGCCATGGCAGTTGTTAAAACCATAAAGGTATGTGACACTGTCTATAATGTTGTGCTCCTTCAAGTCAGCATCAGCCAACGAGTCGTCGGGCAGGTCCACTTCCGTGTCCATCATTCGGGTGTCTACCGATTTGCTGACAGCTAGAAAAAATATTTAGTAAATAATATAAATTCCGAAATAAGTGAAGCTTGTACTATGGCCAATACGAGAGCGACAGCTACTTCCGCATATATGGCAAGTAAATGTCATGATTGATGCTGTAGGAGGTGCATATATACAGAAAATTACATAGAAAACATCCAAGACTGAGAAGCAATTATTCGTTACACAAACGTTCTTTCGTTCGTCGTTTTGTATAGTGCACAATAAAGTATATTATTATTATTATTTGTATATCTTTCCCGTTCACGGGACAATGGTATCCCGGACCTTTGGGAGGCGTGCGTGGAGCCGAAGTACCGAGGCACCGAAGTACCAAACGAGTACCACATAGCCAACACGTAGAGGCCCTTTTGACACTTTAATGAAATGCAAGGGATACACCGAGTGGATGCTGTCCCTGCCCGTGTCATGGGACGCACACAGAGACAGCACCCGCCACGGTGTACAGGGACTATTTCTGGTTGATGGAGTCTAAATGAACCGGGTTATTGGGTGAAAATGTTGCATTAATGGCTGGGCTATTGCGTGAGACACCGGACGCCTGCCTAATAAAACTGTCTCAAATATTTATTTCCGGCAGGCGGTGACTCGCTCTCTGCTAGATGGGCCCCCATAAAATAGCGACATTATAAAATGGCCTAAGGGCAACACCGGTCAGAGAGCTGGGGGTGGAGAGATGGCACTGGACTTTAAACATATAGCCAACTCGCCACTTAGGTGACCACATCCACCCTCGAGCATCAGCTCTTGCGACTCCACTCTGGACGGCCGGTTAAGGCAAGCCAGAAGCGGGGGGGCCTGTCCCACCAACCACACAGGCCACTCCCAGGAGGACTCAGGTACGTAGGGTCGCTACTCCCTAACAGCTCGCCACAAGCCGCCTTACGTTGACTGATTGCACTGGAAAACCAGTGGGCGATGAGGTCGTCACATCCCTACGCCATTATTATTATTATTATTACACAAATAATTGTCCTGCCTGAGATTCGAATCCAGGACCACCAGCTTCTAGGCAGGGTGACTACCAACTAGACTAAAGTCGTGGTCGAAGAGTAAGATCATGATATATTCAAGTCTAAGTCACACCACTTAAGTTAAAGACAAACAATATATATACCTACCTAAATACGTGAAAATACGAGTATTGGAAGGTAATGGACGGGTGAGTAAAGCTGATGCTTTGGATGATATGGCTTAAGAACTTTGCCCACTTTGAGAAGGGCTAATTCCAAAAATTCTAGCTTCCTCTTTTGGATGCTGAGATGGCAGTCACTTCGCGAAAACTAGTAACTACACCAATCTCGGATGACATTGCGTGGGCGGGCTCCTTAACCCTTAAATGCATACTGTAACACGCAGCTTCCGTAACAAAGAATTCAGGATTTATTTAAAAGTAGGAATATTTATAATAATATTGAGACTCATTTTACAAGGAAATTTAATATATATTCATATTCATTATTTAAATATTATTCTATACAAGAAATAAGTATTACATTGGTTTATAAACGAGGCCATATTTTTTATGGGCTCGAAAATTGAGGTTTTTGTAATCGGTGTTTTTGGCGGCCCTATTGTTTAGAAAATAATTCTTTTCTTACTAGAATATATTTCTACACGTCATAAATATTGTCGGAGAACTAAGTTTAGTAAAACGTTTCACACGTAAATAAGCAATATTTGTATATTTTATGATTTATGAAAAAAACTTATTTTTATATACTTATTTAAAAAAATTGTATCAAAACTTACAACATAATTTTTATATCATTTATCCCGTTTTCATTACACCTGAAATAACCAAATATCGAGTTTTTATGGAAAAAGAAAAAATCATGCATTTAAGGATTAAGATGTAAATCGAGGTAAACCTGAATGAATCGGAGAACCTAACACTAGCCTAGTTGGCATTCGTCCCTCTCACACTCGCTTTCATTCTGGTAAGGGATGAATGTTATATATCCGACAGACAGTAAACACGATCATGATAGCCATGCTGACAGAAGAAAATAAACAACTGTTGACTTAAAATGCACACATTCCTTAGTCTCCTTATTCTCTTGCGTGTTCGAATACTAAATAACCATTACCTTGATTGCTTCTGGCCAAGATTTCTGGATTTGGATACAATGGTGGGTTATCATCGTAAATGGAAGACGTGAAGTTGGACACAACGCCTCCGTATTCAGAGTCATACGAGGTAATATCGTAGTCCGTGCGATCTTCCCTCGGATACGATTTTCGGTATTTTATTGACACAGGTTGGAACGATCGGTAAGACGGTGGCTTCTGGTTCTTGAAGAAACTGTCGTCAATGCTTGACCGACGTACATGGTGGAAGGTCCTATTTAGCTGTAGAGCTGAATCATAAAAAAACATTGATTAAATAAAATAAAGATTAGGTATTTGAATTAAGCAAGCTTAATTATGTTCCTCACCGTTTGTATCACAAATAAAACATTGCTCTATAAGAGCTATTGTAAATATGAAGTTAAACATAGGAGTCATTTCAATCGTATTTTACATGAATTCACTTTTGTTAAAACTTGTTAGTTGTTTCGTCTAAGCGTAGCTAATCATTTCCTAATTTGTTTCTACTGCTATCCTATGTTTATTTTTAATACAATCGATGAGGCTCAACATTTTGCGCGAAAATATAAAAATCAATACATTCGTAACGCTACGTTCGACGCAACGAATTATACAATTACAATGACTGAGTACTACAAATAACCTAGGTTTTATTTCATTTGAATGTTAAATGTTTATATCAATATCAATATTATTAAAAATATAAGAAATGGAATGAAAACAATTTTCACTTTTATAACTAAATATGTAGTAGAAATAAGAAATCTATCCTAGCAACACTTCCTTTGAAAATACACAATAAGGGGCGCTACCGCGACAGCAAACGAAGTTTTCCCTCTCTGTCGCACTTGTTAATACGTGCCACACAGAGGGAGATATTCGAATTTCGTTCGTTTTCGGTTCGCCGTAGCCCCTCAGAAAATATACTTGCTAATTCGTGCGACAGAGAGGGAGATATTCGAACTGCGTTCGTTTGTGGTTCGCGGCAGGCTCGCGCAACTAGGAACAAAATTTACAAAATGTCACATTTGTATGGAATTTGGCCAAAAAATAATGGCGGATACTGCTATCTCGCTCCCTCAGTTAATCCATCTCAGTCACATGTCAATGTCACCTCTGGTCACTTCCATTTAACTTGAGTGATTGCCATATTGTTTCTTTGTTGATCAGTTCGTAGTGTGGTTTGTAGTTTGTTATTTTGGCATTTATAAATGGTAAACACCTTAATTTAAAGTGAAAAAGCATGTAGTAAGAAGGCAGTGTGTTTTTCAACATGCCACGAACTTTTTCAGCCTATAGGGTATGTGTTATTTGTGGTTTTCGTGCCGGTCGAAAAGATGACGAGAAAGGGAAATTAATGGCAAGATTTCCTTTAGATCACGACCGGTAAGCAATTAATTGGAGATTATCTATTAATATGTACCACAGCAAGTTACATGTAAGCAAAATAAGAAGCGTTATTTGCAATTTAGTTTTATTCGTATACTATAGATACTAGTGTTGGCCGTAACATATCGATAACTAGCTTATCATATAGAACTCTGGTATTTTTCAGTTGCAGACAGTGGGTGAAAGTGATTGGCAATGAAGACCTTGCCTACGTTCCGATTGAGAAGTTGAACGAATTAAAATTTGTTTGTGGTGACCACTTTCAACCCAAATATTTTAACCGAAAGAAAAGTCGTCTAAAGAGATGGTTAATATATTTAAAGCAACAAAAGTTTATACTTTTTTATTTTATTTATTTCTAGTCCTACCCACTGCGGAATAAGCGCATGGACGTCGTAGTGTAGTCGTCATAACCTAACCAGTTGAGAATGGATTCAAACCCCAATGTTAATAAAGGAGCATCCATTATTAATGTGAGGTGTTTTTGGCAAAATTCGATCTCCTCCCGCCAAAAACATCTCACGTAACGGACGCCCTCTAACTGAGATTTTTATAAAAATGGAACCCCCGACGTCACTAGTTATCGTTTATCGATATCGTTAACCGTACTACATCAAAGTTACATCCCTATCGCGCTGTTATGTAGGCATTACCTATTTCCTTTTTTTATTTTATTGTAGTACAGAGGGGCTACCGCGACCGAAAACGAACGAAGTTCGAATATCTTCCTCTCTGTGGAACGTATTAGCAAGTGCGACAGAGAGGGAGATATTCGAACTTCGTTCGTTTTCAGCTCGCGGTAGCCCCTCAGAATGTTTGGCCAAACTCTACGTCAATGTCATGCAATGACAATGTCACTGTCATCCAAAACCTAGTTCGAAGTCCCGTCTCTTAGAACGTAGTGGTTACATTCTCTTTGCTTGAGCGCACCAACGAATGACTACTAAACATAGTATTTATCATACTCTGTGGCACCCAATCCTAATTTTTCATTAAAGTAGGGTAAGGAGTGTTTTTGGGTAATAGAAAAGATAGACTTTTCACAGGCTAAATAATGTTTGTATTTATATTAAATTTCGTGATTGCTAAAGTCGCGAAAAAAGTATATAACAATTCTGATGAGTGATGACTACGTCGCTTGCATTGTACAAATGTAGTAAATAGATATTATACCTATATATACCGAGCGATTCGTGCGTATTAATAAAGCGAATTAAAAAGACGAAAAAAAATGAAACAAAATTACCAGAACTAAGTACAGGGATTTAGGACGATGCTTACCAACCGTTTCAGGCTGAAACACATTTATTTTTGAATGGGACCGGTTACAAGGTGATTACGGCCCGTCCCGTTTAGTGGGAATCGTACTTTACATTACAACAAAAATCGTCATCCGCCATTCGTATCGTGCAGTCATTTTCACTCATATAGTGTATAGCACGAGAGTGAAAGGGACGGCACGATACGAAGTTCGAAGTACTGAGGGGCTACTCCGAAATTCGAACTCCGTAACGTGCCGTCCCTTTCACTCATATAATGTAACACGAGAGTTAAAGGGACGTACGGTACGAAGTTCGGATTCCGAATTTCGGAGCAGCCCCTCCGGCCCTGATATCGCATGACTTACAAAAGAATATTCTGAACACTGACTCAAATGGTTCGTTACGGACGATAATAGGACATGATAACGTCATAAGAAAACATTGATACGGAGTCGCCGAGGCCTACTGCTACGCCGCCGTCGCATCCCGCCGAGCAGGGTCCTAACAGCACGCCTGGTTTACCTTCGCCGTCAGATTGATCGATATGTTGCCAACCGATCAAAATTTACAGAACTCTCAATAAAATTGAGGAGAGAAACCGTCAACTGTTTAGTTATAATTTGAAATCATTCATTTGGCAGAGTTGCATCAAAGCAATCCGTTCAAAAATATATTTTACCGTTCGAACAATAAGGGTCAAAATCCAATAACATTTTTATAGAAATTCGCTTAACAAGGCTCCGGGCTGCTACCGCGAACGGCATTTGAAATTGTCCCTCTCTGTTGCACTTGCAGTTTGCACCCAAATGCGACAGAGAGGGAAAACTTCGTTTGTGGTTCGCGGTAGCACTCCAGGGTAGTCATACATTACGTCCCACTTTTTCGTGTTGGCATCCGTTCATCGATTTATACGACGCGTTATCACGTCAAAAAACAAACTTACTTCCTAATAATAAAAAAATCAACCAATATTAAAAATTATTAAACTTACTAAAAATTAAACTTAACGTTGAACAATTGTTCCTTCTACAGTATCTTAGGTTTAGAGGAAGAAAAAAAAAACAAAAACGAACATAATACTTTTCGTCTCTAGCACAAGGGTTGCTTAACTTAACAAAAGTAACAATTTATCGTAACAACCGAGAGACGCTGTTATAGTAATAATGGGAGGCATGTATTGCTATCCGACGCTAACTGTAGCCGCGTCTCTTTAGGTTGTCGTGATATATCTAAATTGCTACGTTTAGGTTGAAGACGGAGACTATTTTGAGACGCCTAAATCTCGTGGTCGGTGTCCAGCAAACCGACACTAGTCGTTTACACGGTGCCTTTTCAGTACAATATGCGCGGGGGCAGCGAGACGCGGGCGGAGGTCGCTGGCGCCAAAAAATAGGCGCGTGTTCTATTCAGTGCCAGCGCTGGCATGCCGCGAAAAAATGGCGCCGAAAGTGTTTATACGGTGCCTTTTTTAGGCGGCCGAAAATAGTCTTCGTCTAAACCTATCTTTTCTGATAGCCTTAATCCGTGGTCCCAATATTACCTGTTCTTAAATTAGAACAGGATGTTTTTACTTGTCATTGTAGGCTATTGAATAATAATAAAAAATGATTTTAGAACGTGTTTACACAGCAAGATATTATCGGTCTGATCTGATACTACCACTGTATAGTGATAATCCTGCTGGGCCCTATATTTTTCTTCAATCCTTCAATCATCACTATCACTTGCTTCAAGCAAATAATCGAATCGTGGTCCAACTCTGCACACGTCTTCAATCGCTGTCGTAAACGCGGTCTTCATACAACATTGCGTCGAGTACGTCCTGCACAAATCACAATAACATTTTAAATAAATATAAACAGAGTAAATTAAATAAATAAATTAACTTTTTTCTGCAAGTAGGCCGCAATGGCACTTTTACAAGTCAAAAACCACGAGCGTTTCTCAAGAGAACACTGCCGAGAAGAAACGCCGAAAGAAACTCGACAGTCAGACAGTAGTTCAACAAGAAAACATGTCGAAACTGTATACGTATTACATGGTATTACCAAATATGAAATAAGGGAAATAATAATAATGTAAATCACTTCTGGCACGTGTGGGTTAAAATCTGAAGTTTGACAAGTTTGTATGGGACGACAGCTGCCGGCGCCATATTTAACGTTGATCGGTCTGTAATCGTAAGTTGGTGGAACCCGCCCTGAATTTGTGAGACAAGATTGGTGGATTAAATTTTGGTGTTTCGTACTGGCCTTTTCTAGTGATTTTGATTACCGAACGCACGCTGTTTTCGATTTTCATTGTTAGCAATTTATAACCTTGAAATATGAAAGGGTCTCGAGGGCCTAGCACTAAATCTGAAAATACCTGAAATTCTGATGCCACTAACGATTTTTTTTTTTAATTCGCTAGGACATTTAACACGAGTGACGTTTTGACCGCTCTTTCTTCGTTTTGACAAGTTTTTAACTATTTACCTTTAATTTCCTTGCATTGATTTTTATTATAACTTGAATTAACTTTTTTACTAACTGAGTACCTAACTTATTTTCATGCCGATTTTCTAAGTTTCCACGCCAGTATTGTGACAATGATGACTGTAATTGGCTAATAAATGTAGTACATACATAGAATCCCTCTAGTTCATATCGACCATAAAGGTCCAACTCATCTTCCGTGGTTCCGTCAGATACAGTCATATTTAGAATCTCCTTAGCACGCATCTCGCGCCGCGCGGACGCCACGCGTGGGCACAGCTCCTCAGGATCCAAATTGCAGTAATTTATCCTGAGCCACTGTAATCACAAGATAAAAACGTCGATAGAATAAATTTCAATTAGAAAAAAGTTTGTTAAAACGAATATAATGCGTATTGTTGTGCCTTATAAACACTTTAACTTTTAGAATATAATAGAAAACACTTTATTAAACACGTTGTCGAACAACATGCTAATAGGTTTTGAAATTAAAACTACAATTTAATTACTTCGAAAATGGAGCCCAGCATATTCCGGCTCACAAATAGTGTCCCGACGCTGGTTTTCCGTGGGTCCCAATAAAAAATAAGTTGCGCGACAGATCCACACAACTGTACAAACTGAATTTACACTGACACTAGACTAGCTTATAAAATTTTTAATTTTTTTACTAACTACTTAACAGATGCACTTTTACATTTTCAGAACTTGGAACACATAAAACAACCAACAAACAATCAACAACAAATCAACATAAAATAACCAGCAGCGGAATTATATTGGTAATATGAAACACGGAAAAGCTAAATTGGATTTTGAATATAAAGTAAACCACCACCAACACCAAGGTCACACCGTATTGGATCGCTAACTCCACCCCTTCGGCCCCCTTTACACGGGAATTATTATCACAATACAGGGATGTGAATATTATCGCTGATTTCAAAATTGTTTGTAGAGTCCGACCACGCTAACTTAAGCAAGGAATAATTTGGCAACACTGCATTATACGTCATATTTGTATTAAAATGTGACGTTTGAGGTAGTGTTGCCAAATTATTTCAATGCAGAGTTAGCGTGGTCGGACTCTATTTTGCTTCAACATGATAGGTACCTATTGTAATAAGAGTGTATCGCGTGATAATAATCACCATTTAACATGCCCCTTTGACGTCTCTCGACAGTCCACCATGCTTTAGGGCCTTATTGGGATTTACCGTAAGATTAGGGCAGGCGTAGACGAGCGACACGACGTCGTTTTCCGTTACATTGCTATGGCTGAGATCGGCTTCAGTAAGGCGGGCGCCAACGTCCCGACACACCGCCTTAATGCCACGCCCTGTCACATCTGCGAATATGAAAAGTATTTCCAATATACACTGTATCGCACAATAGGTTGAGACTCTGGAACTACTTTTTATTAAGTATGAAATATCTCTGTGTCAGGAAGAAAAAAACACGATCTTTAATACAACCCTAATCTGCGTGTGTGCGTGTGTCAATCATTTATATATGATTCTCGGGGAAGCGGCACGTCCAACTTGTTTCCAACAAGCCTTCACACAGCATTGCACACATCCAACGACTTAAACTTCGACATGCCTTTGACTCGTTGAAAGCTTGCTGGATAGTGCTTAATATTATATCGCTCGAAGAGAAGAATAACCGATATTTGTTTAAAAAACAAAAAATATATGTTATGCTCACTCCATTCCACACAGCAACATAAAGTAAAAAATCAGTAAGTTCGAATTGTCTCGAAAAAGGATCAAATTCTTAATCAAATGGCGAAAAAAGTAACGTCAAAGAATAAATACTTATAAGTCTTCATAGTTTTAAGAGGGGGCATATCCTGTCCCTTTTCCTCAAAACGCACCTTTGTATTGGAACGAACGTCAATTACTATGGCGCTCGTGGCCTGTGAAGTCATCAAGTCACTGATCTGTCGCGCTTTCTTTCTCTAGCCAGCAACATGAAATGATTGTAGCATCGTTTTCTTTTGAGATATTTGAATACGATTTTCCCCATTTGACATATTTTTTGGCCCTGTTTCTTTTGGAGTACAACCCTATTACCGATAACTAAATGATCCGTTGACTTTACTTATACTTATATAGGTACTTACGAGTGGCGTGCAATTTCAAGACTTCCAACCGCTTGCAAGACCGAGTCACTGCTTCTATGTGCTCGTCCCAAGTAGAGAAATTCGAACTGAAATGTTTCAAGTTCTCTAATCGGTATACAGCCTCAAAAAAGAAATCTGCCTTCCCTGGGTACTGTTCGTTGTTTAGCACAGTCAAATATTCCAAGTTCGGCATCTTCTCGATTAACAAATGTACTTGATCGCGTATTTCATTTCGATTTCTCGCAATGACCAATTTCGTCAAGCCTCCTAAGCGATCGGCCGCAGAGAATAAGGGGGTAAACTTTAAGGCAGAGCAATCTCTGAATACGAGAGATTTAAACTTTGTTGATTTCAAGTTGGTCAAACATTGACCAGTTACTTGTTCGTCGGTTAATATTTTCAATTCCTCCAATGTGGGGCTTTCTAAAAATTCGCCGACACGGTCATCTGTCATATGCTGTAACAAATTTATGTTAGTATTAGTTTGATAAGCAGCTTAGCATTTTAACGGGGAATATCGTCGTATGCGTTTACCGGTATTTTGGGCTATATACCTATAAATTAAAAATTAAACTAAACCCTGACACAAAAGATAGCTTAGAACTAAGTACCACCTCCACCATCAAGACACTGAGGGCCTACTCCGAAGTTCGAAATCCGAACTTCGTATCGTGCCGTCCCTTTCACTCTCGTGTTATACACATGAGTGAAAGGGATGGCACGATACGAAGTTCGGAGTTGGCCCTCTGCTTTCGGCGGCGAGGGCGATAGTGGGACTCCAGCCCACTGCACGAGCGGTGGAGGCAATACCACAGGCCTGTCGTCGCGGAATCGGGGTATCCAGCGATATTACACCTGGAGCTTAATTTTTAGATACTTATAGGTATTTGTGTTTTTTTAACCGACTTCAAAAAAATGAGGCTTCAATTCGACTGTTTTTTTGTATGTTACGCGATTACTCCGCAATTTATGAAGAGATTTATACAATTATTTCTTTGTTTGAAAGCAAAAAGCATATGCGTCCAGTTTGGTCTCGTTGTTATCAAATTTCACTTCTCATGATGGGAAACATGAGGAATTGAGGGAACTCCTCAAAAATTCAAGGGAAACATGTAGCGATATGTGTAGTATTTTCGGTAACAAATCGAGCATTTGCATTCAGAAAGTAGCATTTAGTGAACGGGGAGTGATGAAGAAGAAGGATGGTTATCCAAAACTCCTAGTGTTTCATTGTTAGTGATAAGATAATTATTTCGATTAAGATACTGAAGCGACTATGATGAAGCAAATTTAAATGGTTCTGAAGTAATGTTACCATCAACCTGATCTGGTAATAAAAGGCGTAAGGTAGGCAACGGAACTCTGTAATAAAAGAGTGTAGCTTAGCCGTGTTTGAGCTTATTGGAATTGTCATGAGATGGACTCTGGTAATACTAAATTCATTAAAAAGTGTGAAATAAATAAAAAATAAAATCCTACTCCAAAAAAAGACTACACCAAAAAAGGAAAAAAATTGAGACTACGTTTCTTATGGAACAATGTAGGTATTGTATATTTTGTAGTCGGTTTTGGCAATTTCTTTGGATGGCTCCAAACTGCTGTCCAAAGTTGATGTTTATTTTTTTGTTTCGCAGCAGACCAAGGAAACGTGTGGTATGTCAAAGATAAAATTCGATTTCTTAAAAACGATACTTAATAAAAACAAACTGCAACAGTTTTGACCTCTATAATAAGTCTACTATCAATAAAAAATATAATATGGACTTGGATGGACCACTCCAAAAAAATTTAGGTTCCGAATTCCTGTAGGTATTGGAATAAGAAGCGTATTCTCATATTAACCTATTGGAATTTAGGCAATTAGTTTTTACTTTGTAGTGTTTTTTATCGAGTCGGTTTTTATTAAATATATATACATATATATTTGTGTAAATAATTATAATTAACTTAATCTATGCAAATTCAATTTATTTATTTATTTTATTTGACACACCAACAAGATACTAAACTAATTAATACATTAATAAGAACATAAAGTTAGATGACGCAAGTCCTGCCTGTATCTCAATAAGTAAGTAAGTTAAGATACCAGGTCAGTATAACAATAATCAAGAGTACAATTTAAGTTTCCGATATCAGCAAAATTACAATTAATGCGTTATTTAGATTATGAAATTAGAAAGAGAAAATAATAATAATTTAGGTATATTGTCTGGATAAATTATTTAGAGTGTATATTAACAACCATTTGGAAGGGTGCAGCTCAAGGTCATTGTCAATGATCCTGGTCGGCCGGCAATTAGTAAAGTAAGTACTAAATCGAGTTATTCCCATCTGAGGGCCTACTCCGAACATAGAAATCCGAACTTCGTAACGTGCCGTCCCTTTCACTCATATGGTGTATAACACGAGAGTGAAAGGGACGGCACGATACGGAGTAGGCCCTCTGTTACCGTTAATTTGTTAGCACACCTGTGGTTTTTTTGTTCATTTTCTCAATTGTTACCAGTAGTAAGTGAGGATGACATGGACGGAAGGAGTCCCAACTGTCACCAGTGGCAACAACTTGGTGAAAACAGGTTTAAATAACCTACTTAAGTTTGTAAGTAAAAAAGTGATCCATCATTCACTACACTACCTATACTTACATTACACCTCCGGATACAAAGATGCTTCAGATTAGGAAACTGTTCATCGGTGAGGTTTGGTGGCAGCGGTTTTTTTAGGAAGCTGATCTGCAAAATCAATCATAAATCCAGAGGTACCTACTAAAATTAAAAATGCGAAAGTGTGTCCATGTTACCTCTTCACGCTTAAACCGCTGAACCGATTGACATGACAGTTCCATACTACTCCATACAAGAATATTTATATTTATATGACATATAATTTTTTTTTTTATTGTAATACTAATAATAAACTGCGGAATTTGACATAAGCACGATGCATGATTATTTAATTATTTAATAAATTTGTTTAATGCATTTTGTGTCATACTTTTATGACTATTTATATGCCTTATGGCGAAGACATAGTGAAACTTGTCAATATTCATAGCACCTCTGTATGTACCTATGTTTTTACGAATAAATGACTTGATTGATGGATCGAAGTTAAAGAGTCCATAGAGAGCGGGAAGGACATAGGATACTTTTTATCACGGAAATCAAGGGGGTGGAAGTTTGTATGGAAAACCGATATAAAAGAATAGTAATAAAAATTGGTTGCCTGTAAAGTCGGTATACGGGCGAAAGTTTTACGTGACAACGACTCACTCTCTCTCTCTCGCTCTGTCTCTCTCGCTCTTAGGCGGGCTAACTGTGCTCGAGTGGAAGGGACGCGTGCCTTTCACTTTTTATGTCTGTCTCTCTCGCTCTTAGGCGGGCTAACCATGCCTCTCACTCGCTCTCATTGTGAGCGCATAACGTGAGCGGAGCGTAACGCAGTTTCTTGAAGTGTCACCCGGCAAACCAATTTATAAGACGTTGTCACGTCAAAATTCTAACGCGATGAAGGAGTTCTACGCCGACGGAGTCGCGGGCAAGAGCTAGTAATTATATCATAATGATAGGTAAAATAATTTATTTTCAGGCAATATTTAAATAATGTAATGTTTCAATTGATACTTTGTTTCAAGACTTTCAATATATATCTGAGACTATCAGTGAAAGTGATATATAAATTGTAAAAAAAATAATTATAAACCTTAAGTTCTTCTAAATTAGGGCAATTTTTCCTGAGGATCTCCACACCATCTTCAGTATCCTCGATTTTCTCCAGTGCCACAACCGAGGAACCTAATTTGTAAGTCCAAAGCTTGAAGGAAGAATAACATTTGTTATTCAACGCCAACTGGTCACTTCCGAATCTCAATGTATATCGCACTATTTTAATTCTGGCATCTGTAAATTATTTCTGGACTTTATATATCATGTTATGGCTTTATATTATATCTATGCTCCGAATTTGAAATTAAAGGGGAAAATTTAAACCAAGCAGGATTCAGTTTGAAATGTAGGTATAGTTTGCGTTAGCTTTGTATGCATTAAAAACATAATGTATTATATGTACCTATATTCACACATCATGAGTAACAAAAATGAAGTAGATTGAAACCGTTTCAAAAGAAATGAATTGCTTAGGTACCATTGTGTTTCACTCACATCTGACATAAGCAAGATAGTTGCAATACATAGCTATAATACTCTCACAAATTAAAACAATATTACTAGAAGCGGCGGATTCATTTTAAAAATGTTAATTATACATTGTTAACTAAACCATGATGATGGATTTTAAGTTTCTTAATACATTAGTAATTATTATTTTCCTAATATAGTTCATCCAACATGGCTTACAACAGACATAAATTTAAAACATATTAACATTTTTAACTCAATCATAAGTAGATAATGTTATAGCTCCTTACGTGATAGGTACTCCAACATTACTTTCTGCCAATGTCTGCTGGTTCGCTCTGTTTGTACTATGTCATAGACAGGCACGAAATCCAGCACTGCTCGCCAGCAGTCCTCATTCAGGTAATCCAGGATAGTCCGTCCATTACTGGCATGAGCTTTGCGCTGTAATAAAGATTATTTAGATATATAAATCTCATCATGAAAACCTCACGTACAACGTAGAACTCAAGTGTATTTTTTTCCTGTACCTATAAAACCGAAAAATAATATCTACTCACATAGGAAATTATAAATCATCATTTCGCACGAAATTTTGGAGCGTTTGCATAACACATAGGAAAATAAACACAATATCAACTAACACAATACCACTTCAGTCTAAATTTTTAATAATGAATAAAAACACGTGAGGTTCCGTGGGGGGGAGGGAGTCTCCTAGAACCTCACCAAAAATCACCAAGGGGGAGGGGGGACTAAAGTGGGCCAAAAAAACCTCACGTGATTTCTGGATAAGCCCTTACACTGACAGAGTAACTATCAACTAAACAGTATGTATATGAGGGGAGGGGATGAAAGAGATACGCTTATGCCTTTCGCGCACAACAAAACGGGATGCAACACTCTTCGGGAATGGATTTTTAGACAAATCTCGATAAATATCTGACTGTGTGCAGCTTTATTAAATTTCCTCTTGATAGAGTTGAGATAAAATACCATCATTTTAACTTAAGGCGCGTAATAGAGTGAAATACCACATTTTGGTCGAGTTCAAAGGCCTAAAACTCAAAACTGGCCCGAAATATAGGTCTCGAAAAGTTATACTTGAAGAATTGATATGTCCTCTTCAATCTGAGCGATGGAAATTGCAACACGCCTAGATTGTCCTAACAAAAAAGAAATATCAAATAAGGCATTTTTCAACCTTTTAAATCGCTACTGCTCACTATCTAGACATGTTTTTTACACGGGATATTCAGAAAATAAAACTTAATTCAGTTTTTCATAATCTGTGCGACGGATATTGTAAAATAATCATTACTTTTGTCAAAAACCTGGAATAACTACCACACCGTCATAAAAGTTGGGGCGGATACGTGCGCGGGCGACGGGCGACAGTCTGCCACCGGCTCTCGGACGGGAAGGCTGTGTCGCTTTGCGCGCGACGCTAAAATATAAGAGTTCGGTTCTGAGACAATATACCTACTTAACTATTTTATATATTTAATTACTTCAAACATTCCTACGTATTTAGAAAATAATAATATAAAAAATACATACACACATACAAAAAATCTGCAAAAACCTGTTACAGCGGGGGGGGGGCGCGGGTAGTGCGGCGGGAAAGGCTAAGCCACGCCCCAACGCGCAAGGTCGTTCGCGGGTATAGGCGCCTTAATTGTGTCGTTTAACCACTATCGAATACATTTAATCTAAAAAGGTCCTATCTTCATAGGGAACTTACGGCAATTACGACCTTTTGTTTGGGCAAGTCTTTCAGCAACCACTGAAAAACCGTAAAACCTTTCTTGTTTAAACCAAAAATCATTGAAAGTATTTATTAGCACATATTTTGGTACATCCCACTCTCAAGGTGCTGAGTTAAAAACGCTTTATATTTATTATTATAACACTGTTCAGGGCGAGCCATACTTATATTAACCAACATTCATTCAGTTCAAGCCAAGTCCACTTCCAGGTAGGTATTTAAAGCATCTAATAGATTAGATTAGTTTCCTAACAGGTGAAATAATTCAGGTTTTAGTAAAGTATCAAAAGAATCTGGTACATTAAAAATTTGAATAAACATATTATGGAATAAGTGACAAATGTGTGGGTAAGTATAATAAAAAATAAGTAAGTGTGATTTGTGAGTCTATTTATAAACACTAAATGAAAACAATATTACCACATCCCACATTCCCAAGAAGTTAACAAAGGAAGTACTTTGGCTGAAGGTGAAGGGTGTCAGGATCTATCGCTTCGCGGACCCGCGAACCTGACACCGCAAGGTAGTACCTACCTACGTCTGAACTTGAATTAGTGTGCTAATTATATGTATGTTAGTTATAAGGTATTTATCTTTTCATTCAGCCATCAAAGGTCTAAAATAAATGATTTGTTTTCAATAAGTATTTGAATTTAAAGATGAATAATTTAATTTAAATTAAATATGCTGCACTCAGTGAGAGCTACATGTTTGCACCATTTGGTGTTGAAACTCTGGGACCAGAATACCTTTTCAAGGAGATCTCCCAGCGCCTTATAGATACCTTGGGTCACCCGAGGGCTGGGAGCTACATCGGCCAGAGATTAAATCTTGCCATCAAAAGGGGTAACACGGCCAGTCTTCTGGGCACCATAAGTCATGAAGGGGACTTGGGGAGCATTTTCTATTAATAAGTTCATTTTAAGTTTATGTTAGTTGATTTTGTATTTATATTTATTGAATAAAATTATATAAAGAGCATTTGTTTTTTAATATGATTAATAAAAAAAATATTAATAATTTCTGTTATTATCAAATACAATTTGAAGAAGGTACCGACTATAAAGTCTATAAACAAATACCAAACTGTGTAGTTTTGTATTTGTTTATAAAGCCAACTTAAAGTGTGAGTTATTGTAAAGTATGACTATATTATTGTCTAATAAAAGCATTTATAAAAACTGCCGTAATAGTAATTATTTTCATACATTTTAATCATGACTTTCGTGAAACAGAGAGTCGGTTTTTCTTTTTGTTGTAATTCAAGAATGTCTTTGCTGAAAGACTGACGGCTAGAATTTTTCAAATTTAGGTACTCACTCGGTGAGGGCGAGAGATAAGGTCCATTATCTTTTAAGACTATTAACGAGTTAAGCCGCTGCATGTACAACCACAGCAGCACTGGCAGCCGCAGCAACTCAATTCAATTCATGCGCACCGACCTTACGAATGGCGAAGATATTTCTCTTTAAAAAAATTAAAATATTCGGTCGGCCCGTTTTGTTTTGCTTTTGTTGGACACTTTTTTTATGGAGTTGACATTTTTGACACTTGAATATCTTGGGGCACTACCGCGAACAAAGGAAGTTTTCGCTCTCTGTTGCACTTAAACGTTCAGACGTAAGTGCGACAGAGAGGGAAAACTTCGTTTGCTGTCGCGGTAGCGCCTCAGCTCTAATTTCAAGGGCGCTACCGCGACGAAGGAAACGAAGTTTTCTCTCTCTGCCGCACTTACAAGTTTGCACATAAGTGAGACAGAGAGCGAAAACTTCGTTTGTGGTCGCGGTAGTCCCTCTGTGTTCGTTTTCGGTTCGCAGTTGGCTCTAGGAGCTCGCGTGAACCGAAAACGAATGAAGTTCGAATATCTCCCTCTCTGTCGCACGAATTAGCAAGTGCGACAGAGAGGGAGATATTCGTACATATATAAGTTATACATATAAATACTTTAGTAGGTAATCGCAATTTACGTGAAAACGATTAATAACTTTAGTCATCCCCCAACCACCCTTAAGAAATAATTGTATCATAAACTATACTTATTAGAGGTCAGGAGAGAGGCACAGGAAGTACAAGAATAAATAAAACTGGTTCATGAATAAAACAAATGTATGTGTATGTTCATTTTCGTCGCACGTAATTTCAGGCAAATTTTAATATTGATGTAGCAACACTATACTTTTGTAGATTTTGCTACTAATGGTACTGGTCACACTATTCTCCCCACCTCTTACGGTTAATCGGTCTGTTAGTTTGAAAATCTCGAACGGTTAACAACCCTTTTTATCGCTCTCGCATTAGTTAATTTAAGGTCACCACTAGTTTCTTCTACCCATAAAAATAGCTTCAGTTCAGTGGCATAGTGTGTTTCGAGGCTGCCGAGGACATCTGGACGTATATCCGAGGCTAAGTAGCTGACGCTCGAGGTAAGAGTTGCTGGTAAGCTTGGTCAGGTGAGCTGGAGACTCCAACCAAAGGTGTCGTGCTGCCTACGCCGAAGATTCTGTAGGCCACAGCTCCAATAGCCCAGGTTAGACCGACAAACCACTATTCATCTCGTAACTATAAGATTTAGTATTTTTATTACCGCCAATATTCTTGTTTATCTCTCACCCTCACACAATACCCGTTTTCGGCTACAGTCCACTCTCTCGTTATCGATCATTTTTTGTCCTTCGATCCGAATATTTTGATAAGTGACCTTTGGTTTGTCGTTTAGTCACTTATTGGAAGTTCGTTTCTTTGTTGTCGTTTAAACTTATAAAATAATTGAGGGTAACTCTTGTAAAATTATTGAGGGTAAACAAAAATATTGGCTGCGTCTAGTGGTCGCCTTAAATTATTTCGTTCATTCATTTAACGTTACTGGCAACATTGAAGTTGCGTCAGCTGTCACTTGTTGACATAATACTAGTGACAGATTATTTGTTGACTACCGGCGTTCTTTAGTTTGTGATTGTGATTTTAGTCTTGAACATTGGTTAGTTTGTCGTTTATTTATCGAAATTTTATTAAAATGGGCCTAGGTGATGAATCGAATGCACAGTTGGAGTGCGCGGACCCTTTGTTAATCGCACGGGACTACGCGATTATGCGCCTAGAGAATATTTTTATGTTATCGGACAGTGCTTTAGTCTTCGTGGACGATACAGAAATTTCTGCAATTGCACAAAGCTTTCACGAAGCGCAGGTTAAAATTATCGCTGGTGCTCCTCGATCTGACCACAGAGAGATCTTTAGCCACACGTCAATGTTTGACTCGAAGCTGCGTGAAGTGAAATCTCGCATGAATTCTGTTACCAAACCAAAGGTAAGTGCTGTGCAACAATTACAACCGGCGTTACCTAAATTGCCTAAAATTAATATACCTGCATTTGATTCGAAAATTGAAAATTGGATAACCTTTATACAGCTTTTTAATTCATTGGTACATAAGCGTACAGACTTAGCGCCAGTAGAGAAATTGCATTATTTGCTTTCGAGTGTCCAAGGTGAGGCTTATAATGTAATTAAGAACTATCCAGTGACCAATGAAAACTACAAGGTTGCATATGAAGCGCTATACAAGCAGTATAATAAAACAAGACTTATCGCTACCACTTACTATGAGAAACTTGTTTGTTGTGAGTCGGTCAAATCTTCTCGGGCAAGTGATCTTGAACGGGTTAATAGAACCTTTAAGGAGAATCTTGCCATATTAAAAAGTTTTAATTTACCTGACAAGAATTTTATGTTATTTCAATTGCTGTGGTCTAAATTAGATAGGAACACTAAGGAGCAGTTTGAACTGGAACATAATTCGGATGATGTTCCAGATTTCAATCAGTTGCAAACTTTTATTGAAAAACGCTATCGGGCCTTAGATGCAGCTGGTTTTATTGTGTCGAGTGTCGGGACTTCTCAGCCAAGCACTAGTAAGGTTACCAACAAGCCTAAGGCAGCCTTTGTAGTGTCTATCCCACCATGTGTATTATGCAGAGAAGCACATGCTCTTGCGTCTTGTCCGACTTTTCTGAAATTTGACCCGAGCACCCGCTTCAGATGTGTGAAGGAAAATAAGTTGTGCATTTTGTGTCTGTCGGGGTCACATTCAGTGAAGTCTTGCAAGTCTAAGCAGCGGTGTGAGCAGTGCAAGTTTTCACACAATACATTGCTGCATTTTAATAATTTAAATGTTCCTGCAGCTCCAGTAGCAGACAAAGTGAAACTTAAAATTTCGGAAGACATCTCAAGTCCTTCGGCTATGGTAGCAAATAACATTGTTTCCTCAACATTGTTTTCGACAGCTAAGGTTCTAGTCAGGGATGTTCGGAATAATCTTGTTCCAGTAAGGGTTTTGTTGGACTGTGCGGCTGGGTGCAGCTTTGTGACAGAACGGTGTGCTAAGAAACTTGGTCTTAGCGTCAAGCAGGGGAGGCATGCAGTTAATGGGATAGGCCTGGCAGTCGCTGAACCAGCTGGCACCGTATCATGTGTTGTTTCACCGAGTAGTGGTGAATCGAAGAACACCTTTTCGTTTGAGGCTTACATTCTGCCTACAATATGTTCGGATATGCCAGCCGAACCCATTGATATTTCGTCGTGGCAACATATCAAGGACCTGGATTTAGCTGACCCGTGTCTGCATATTCCAGGACCTGTCGACATGCTTGTGAGTGTCGATGTTTTCGCGTCTTCTCTGCGTCCAGGGTTGATCCATGGTCACCCCGGCCAACCAACTGCCGTCAACACTATTTTCGGTTGGATTCTGATGGGTGGTTGCGCCACGGACACTTGTCGCTCTCGTTTTCGTCGTAACAGCTGCCATGTAGTTGCGAATTCTTTTTCGTTGGATGACTCAATTAAGAGATTCTGGGAACTGGAAAATGTCAGTGCTCCGAATACCGTCATATTGTCGAAGGAGGATCAATTGTGCGAAAAATACTTTGTCGCTAACTTTCGTCGCACAGAGGAAGGTAGATATATCGTGCCTCTACCCTTCGTTGATCCGTCCGATAAACCTACTTTTTCGGGCTCTAGAGCCATCGCTCTTAAGAGGTTTTCCTCCTTAGAGAGAAAATTACAGAGTAATTCTGACTTTTCGAAAAACTACATAGCCTTCATGGAGGACTACGAAAAGTGTCGTCATCTTGAAAGATGTGATCCTCCAGAGGTTGACGTTGGACACTTTTTTTACATCCCCCACCACGGAATCTTGAGGCCGTCGTCAGTTAGCACACCCTTGCGGGTCGTCTTCGATGCTAGTGCCAAAGATGGCCGAGGCACCTCGCTGAACGACACTCTGCTGCCGGGACAGAAGCTACAGAATAGCATTTTCCATCTGCTCATTCGTTTTCGTTGGCACAAGGTCGTTTTTACAGCGGATGTGAAGCAAATGTACCGGCAAATTTTAGTGACTCCTGAAGATGCAGAATATCAGCGTATCCTGTGGCGGCCCTCTGTCAATGAACCTATCAGGGACTACCGGTTGCTTACTGTCACGTATGGTGTGTCCTCAGCTCCCTACCAGGCTCTGCGCACGATTGCCCAGCTGGCAAAGGAATCTGCAGCCGAGCACCCCTCAGGATCAGCCGTTTTGGATCGTGACATTTATGTCGACGATGTCGTATCTGGTGCTTCGTCTGTCGAACAAGCACGTAGTCTCCGCTCGGAGCTCTCAACAATACTATCGTCGGGTGGCTTCCATCTACGGAAGTGGACGTCGAACTGCCAGGATTTTTTCGATGACATCCCGTCCGTAGACCTGTATTCGGAGGATTTTCGAGAGTTCAACTCTATTGGTGATGTCTCTCTAAAGATTCTTGGTCTTTCGTGGTTGCCTCGGACAGACTTCTTTACTTTTAAAGTGGCAGTCGAGGATCGTCGGTGTACTAAGCGAACCATTCTCTCTGAGATTGCTCGAATCTTCGATCCGTTGGGCCTTCTCTCGCCTATCACGTTCTTCGCAAAATACTTGATGCAGCTGCTCTGGGTTTCAGGTGTTGCGTGGGATGACAACGCACCAGAGCATATTGCGGCTGAATGGCAAGCATTCAAGCAGCAATTACCTTCGCTGAGCTCGGTGTTGGTCCCTCGTCGTATGATCCGAGAGTTTACTACGCTCGAGCTGCACGGGTTCTGCGATGCGTCAGAACGTGGGGTGTGTGCTGTGGTATATTGTAGGACCATAGGGAAGGATGGACCTTGGCATGTACAATTGGTGTGTGCTAAGTCAAAGGTGGCACCTCTTCGCAAGCTTTCGATACCGCGCTTAGAATTGTTAGCGGCGGTTTTGCTGGCCGACTTAGTGGCGACAGTCATAGATGCCTTAAGACCTTTCCATTTGATTGATCAAATTTTCGCGTGGTCCGATTCAAGCGTCGCCCTGACGTGGATCAAGTCTTGCCCTTCCAGGTGGAAGACCTTTGTGGCGAACCGCGTGAGCCACATTCAGGATACCATTCCCCCCGACTGCTGGCGACATGTGAGGACTGCCGACAATCCTGCCGACTGCGGGTCTCGAGGTCTCCTGCCAGATGACCTGATCAATCAGATGTGTTGGTGGGAAGGTCCATCTTGGCTTGGTCTAGACAGAGCTAATTGGCCAAGATCAGCGTTGTCAGTCGACGCGGATATCTTGCAGCAGGAGCACAGAGTGACCGTTCTTGCGACGTCAATCCAAGAACCAACGATCGTGAAGTTGCTAGATAAGTTTTCGTCTTTAATGACTCTTCAACGAGTTCTAGCATATTGTTTCCGCTTCATGCACAACGTCAGAAATCGACATACGCCTAGTAGGTTACGCACCGGTCCCTTGACCCCTCTCGAAATAAAACAAGCGCTCATGTTCCTCGTTCGCTTCGTTCAAGAGCGCCACTTTTCTCAAGAGATTGAGAAAATTAAAAACAGCCTGTCGAACACTATTCCCAAAGCATTGAGAAAATTGGCTCCATTCGTCGATGACGCGGGTCATTTGAGGGTGGGCGGACGCCTATCACGAGCTTCTCTCGAGTTCGATGTGAAGCATCCCCTGCTTCTGCCTCGTGATGATCGTCTCACCTTTCTTCTAATTGAGGAATATCATCGTCGGTTCATGCATCCCGGCGTGCAAACACTGCATAACTTGCTGTCACAACACTTCTGGATATTGTCTCCCAAGCGGGCTATCCATTCAGTTACGTCCAAATGCGTGAAATGTTTTCGTGCTCGGCCCCTGGGTGCTCCTGCGCCGCTTATGGGTGATCTGCCCTCGTATCGGATAAGCCAATTAAAATCATTTTCGAGTACTGCCGTCGATTTCGGCGGTCCTTTCGACATATCTCTCGGGCGCGGCCGAGGTAACAAAACCTACAAAGGGTATATCTGTGTCTTTGTTTGTACCTCGACCAAAGCCATCCATACCGAGCTTGTGACAGAATTGTCTTCGGAAGCGTTCTTAGCCGCCCTCCGTCGCTTCGTGGCACGTCGTGGTCGCTGTAGCCGCCTAGTCTCGGACCAAGGCAAAAACTTTGTGGGTGCTAGCAACATTTTACAGCGTCTTCTAAAGGACGCTTCTGAACAGCACAACCAAATAAAATTTGAATTTAACCCCCCCGGCAGTCCACATTTCTCCGGTCTGGCTGAGGCTGGGATCAAGGCTGTGAAGACACATCTATCACGAGTCATTGGATCCCAACGGTTAACATATGAAGAGTTCTCCACAGTCCTGACGCAAGTCGAAGCCCTTCTTAACTCAAGACCACTAACCCCTCTCAGCGCTGATCCTAACGATTTGTCCGTCTTGACTCCCGGTCATTTCCTGACCATGGAGCCTTTGTCGGTTGTGCCAGACGAGAACTTGGCCGACAGTAAGGTCAGTGTTGTCCAGCGTTGGAGACTCCTGCAGAAAATGCATCAGGACTTTTGGACCAAGTGGTCCAAGGAGTACATGCACAACCTCCAGCAGCGCATGAAGTGGCATGATAAGCAACCTAACGTGACGAAAGGTGCGCTCGTGCTTATCCTCAACGAGCAGACAGGTCCCATGAAGTGGCCTCTAGGTCGCATTGTTGACACACACCCTGGGTCT
Organism: Epiblema foenella; assembly: GCA_963556455.1. NCBI lineage: Eukaryota > Metazoa > Arthropoda > Insecta > Lepidoptera > Tortricidae > Epiblema > Epiblema foenella. Next base: position 21,334,779 of record OY747100.1, read on the forward strand.
GATGGAGTGTGTCGCGTTGTTACAGTGCGTACCGCCACTGGAGTGTACAAACGGCCTGTGGTCAAGTTATGCCCCCTGCCCGTATAATTGCTCTCCTTTATCGTAATTGTGCTGTCCTTAATGTTTTTTCTGTTTTTTTTTTATCTTAGGTAAAATACTAGTGTATTTTGGTGGGCGGAATGTTCATTTTCGTCGCACGTAATTTCAGGCAAATTTTAATATTGATGTAGCAACACTATACTTTTGTAGATTTTGCTACTAATGGTACTGGTCACACTATTCTCCCCACCTCTTACGGTTAATCGGTCTGTTAGTTTGAAAATCTCGAACGGTTAACAACCCTTTTTATCGCTCTCGCATTAGTTAATTTAAGGTCACCACTAGTTTCTTCTACCCATAAAAATAGCTTCAGTTCAGTGGCATAGTGTGTTTCGAGGCTGCCGAGGACATCTGGACGTATATCCGAGGCTAAGTAGCTGACGCTCGAGGTAAGAGTTGCTGGTAAGCTTGGTCAGGTGAGCTGGAGACTCCAACCAAAGGTGTCGTGCTGCCTACGCCGAAGATTCTGTAGGCCACAGCTCCAATAGCCCAGGTTAGACCGACAAACCACTATTCATCTCGTAACTATAAGATTTAGTATTTTTATTACCGCCAATATTCTTGTTTATCTCTCACCCTCACACAATACCCGTTTTCGGCTACAGTCCACTCTCTCGTTATCGATCAGTGTATTTAAATGGACACGAAGCTTTCCTCTTTTGAAACTTGCTTGTTCAGTGATGCGATTTATTGCTCCCTGTACTACGTCAAGTCAATCCATTATTAATGTAAATTGTTTTCCGGAAATCTGAAATTGACATTTTACTATGTAAATAGTAATGTAATAATATTTTATATAAATGCCGATACATAAACAATTTACATCGATAAAATATCGACGTTTTGTTTCATGAAATTAATTACAACACTAGCCTAATCTAACCAAAGTTTTATTTTTAACAATAACTCTCTAAAATCAACTTGGGACGAGACAATAGCTACTTATTTTATAGTAATAAGCATCTGCTGTTGATCTGTATATTGCATAATGTACTTGAAATTTATGAAATAATAGCACTAGTTTCTAACCGATGAAAAGTGGTGCTTTCTTCGACTTTCTCGCCGATCTAAAAGTGCTCCAGCAGTATGGTACTACGCACGACATTCTGCCTACATATAAATATTAATAACACTTGCACAAAACTTATATTTTCTTCAAATATTAATATTATATGCAAAAAACCGCCTTTGGTGCCGTTTTATTATGACATAAGAGGTGTTTTTGTACTTGTTTGTCAAGTTTGGTGTGTTCTCAAAAAAGGGGACAGTTCGGTGAGGGCCAAAAAAGTTCGTACTATCTATTCCACTCAAATTCATTCATTGCTGTCGCGGTAGCGCCCCTGCCCCGTGTCAAATCCGCATTATCTGCCGTCAGTTAGGGATGTCACTTCCGTCTTGAAAAATCGATTATTAATGTTGATTGTTTTAATCGATTTTTGAAGAAATAATAATCTATTTTTCCGATAATCTATTTTTTTTAACTTTTCGTATGGGTTCGGTTCCACGGTGAATATTATCATGCGATACACACATATTATGATCAGTATCACAAGAATGTTGACATGTATTGCAGCATCGTGATAATATCTGAGCAAATCCGGATATTTTGAAATCTGCGATACCTAAGAGGCGTGGTTTCAATATTAGCTTCATTGTTAGAAATGTCCTCATAATGCCAGGGGTTTTTATAGGACTTAGTAGACGTCTAATATTCTCATGTCCAAAGTGGTAACTTACAATATTCTTTGATAAATTATGTTACGATTAATCGGCTGTGAAAATCATAATCGATTTTTTATTAATTGATTTATTGCAAAATCGAAATGATTTAAAAATTGATTTTTTTTTAAATAATGATCGATTTTTTAATAATCAATTATTTTTTGACATCCCTACCGTCAGTCGACTTGTTGACTTCACTGCACCTTGACTGCACCTGTCAAACTCAAACCTGTCATTTTCTACCACAACAAATTCAAACGCAATAGTCTTTTGAAATGTACCCAAAAATAACTCCAAAATGAGTTCAGTATTAAAATTTATCCGTGATAATCACATATTGGCCATAATAGAATCAGCAGTTGTGAAAAAAAAGACAAGACTGAGCCTCAATGCGTTCGACATCACAGAAATACCAAACCTTTTGTACACCTGTTACGAAGTCGAACACCTTTATTTGCATAGAAACAAAATTACAACAATATCGGTGGAGTTAACGCAATTATTAAATCTGACGACGCTGACGCTTGACTATAACAACATAAGTTCACTGCCACCGGAGATAGGTAGTCTGAAAAACCTCGTCAATTTAAATTTAAGTTACAACCCTCTGCAAATTTTGATACCAGAGATAGGTGAGCTTGAGAGCCTAGAGGCGTTCTGGTGTAATCGGATAGGATTGAAAGAGATTCCGAAGGAGATCGGGAACCTTAGCAAATTGGATACTTTTGGGGCGCGAGGCAACCAACTAAAAACTATTCCAGAGGAGATGACCAAGCTGTCAAAATTGAGGTGAGTTTTATTTTTAATGCAGTGAACTTGTCTGAGAATCAAGTTGGCATTGTTGATTTTTTAAATGTACTAGTAATTTTGTACTTAATTTTTATTATAAGTAAGTTAAAAACTTGACTACTTTTTATTTTGGTTCATAATTAAAGCAATTTAAAATACTTAGAAGGATGTATCTAATAAAAAAATAACTATATAATTTTTTTTAAAATTCTCCAAACCTATAGGAAATTACCAACCTGATATACATACTTATACACAGTGGGCGTTAATAACCCAAAAGATTAAAAAAAACGATTTTACAGTCTAATTAGAGTATATAAAGTTATATAACACATACTTCAAAAACCCATAATTTAAGCCATCATCTCCCGGCGAAAAAAATAAACAATAGCATTCTTTTGTTATGATCCCTGGGATCCCAGCGACCGGTAGACGATGGGTTAAGAAATATTAAATATTTAAAAGAAATCACAAGTAAAAAAATCTCAATTCTAACACACCCTAAAGGCGTGACGTAGCCACCTTCTACTTTTACACGCAGACACACTAATTGCATGGCTGTTAGCCAGTTTCACTTAATTAAGTTTGGTATCTATCCTACAACAATCTATCCTGAAACGAAAGACAATTTAATATATGCGGAAGATTACTTACAACACACTTTAATCACAAGCAGCTTTCCTCTTTCTCTTATCTCGAAGAATAGACTTTAGTTTTGTCGTGTTCTCAATCTTGAGAGTTCAAACTGTTGAAACTGATAGTTTGAAATTGATGTCACTAAAATGACAATGCTCGCTCTTTGTTTCTCAACTTGAGATTAATTCAGCTCGCTCACTCTTTGAAGTAAAGGTTAGTTCACAAAGAAGCGGTCAATTAATATGATTTAATTTGTACTGAAATAGTAATTTAATTAAGACGCATAATTGGACCCATGTTGATATAGCATTATTTACTCATACTCTCGTCAAAAATACGTGGTTTAAATCTTTTGGGTTATAGACGCCCACAATGTATAGATATAAATACTTAAGAGGTCGTATAACATCTTGAATCAAAAATTCGAAATATTGGTTGTAGAGAACTGACTTACGAGCACATAAGTGTATGAGTAAAAGTATGTTTAGTTTTAATATACAAAATTTTTTTTTGACAGGTAACTTGAGGTCACATATTTTTTATTATGGAAATACAATTATATACAAGAAAAACAAAAGAAAGTAAAGCTATTGTAAAATTTGTTGGAAATATATAGACATGCATTACATTTTGGTATTTACATGCATACAATTTGTTTGGTAAAATTGATTGCGGGTTTTAGGGTAACTTTAAGTGATGACTGGAAAAATACTGGTATTACATATCCATTTTTCTAATTGACTGGATAGAACTGTCTGAAGTACATTTCTGTATATCTGTTATTATAAAATAACATTTAATTTAGCTAAAAATATTAGCAAGCTTTCTTCTATTTTTCTGAAATTAATCAATTATCATCATTCATTTCATCATTTATGTTTTTACTGAAAAAAAAAAATCGAAAGTTTAAACAAATGCTCTACTTATTCCCTAGAAGACTATCAATACTATACATATTATTTGTTTTCATACCGGTTTGAAGTCAATTTATATGGTTTTAAAGGCATATAGCCTTTTTAAACCTCTTTAAGCACAAATTTTCAAAACAGTAGTTGAATTGAGGTAGATAATTCAATAACGAACAAAAAAAATTAAAAAGTGGCACTAATTCCCTAAAACTTGGAACGATCTGTCATAATAATGCATTAAAGCTGGTGTAAATGCAGTTTTGCTGTGAGAAACAATGTTAATAAGTTTAACAAAATAGCGAAAAACGTTATATGGACACTTACATACATAGAAAAAAATCCAAGAATCAAAAACCATTATTCATGCTCATCAAACAAATAAATGGCCTTAGATTCAAACGCGGGACAACTAACTTCCAGGAAGGGTCACTACCGACTAGGCTACAGTGGTTGCCAATGATCAACCTATGATCCTCATCCCTTTCCAGGTGGCTAACATTAGAGCACAACGAGATTGAGACTCTACCAAGCACACTTGGGGGTCTAGAAGCGCTTGTGCACTGCAATCTGCGCCACAACGGCCTGAGACAGTTTCCCATGTCCGTGCTGCAGTGCAGCGACCTTATGTTTCTCCAGCTGAACAATAATTTGGTATGTTTGAACTTTTCCACAGACAGGTGAAATTCATTAAATCTCAATTCCATAAAGACTGATGGGTAGGGCCGACCGCAAAGTATTTCAACCGCCCCTTCCCCTGCGCTTCTAATTAGTCATAGATACTATGACAAATGCGTCAACGTTTTATCACATTATCTACGCCTTTCTAGGTTCATTGCATTCACAAAATTTCATCCATTTGTCATCGTATCTATGAATATTACGTAACGCACGGGAATTATTTATATGGCCAGCATTTCACTTAACAAATAAGCTATTTATAAGTACCTACCTATCGTTATGCATTTCTTGTTATCAGCATGAGATTTTTCAAATTTGCCGCATTTTCGTTGTGACACACACGACTCTGAAGTCAGACTATCCAATTTTTTTCAAATAATTTCTATAGACACAATTATTAGATTGTTTATGCAGTAAAATATTTGTGTTGTAGATATCCAGTTTCCCGGAGGACTTCGACATAAATTCGCTGCAAGTTCTCGAGATGATTGATATGAGGAACAACCCTATTTGTGAACTTGACCATCCAGTAAGTTTCATTCATTTTTATGTAAGTTTCTTTTACTAAATGGACCATTTTTTTAATATGTCTCTTGAAAGGCTCTTATTATGATTTAAATGAAGCACCGGATTTCCCCCTTGGCCTACGGGCCCAGTCAGTCCTAGGGGCCCCAATGGCCAAAAATTGCAAAATGGAACGGTTTCTAGAAGGGGGAGAGGGCCCCAAATGCTGTGTCTAGGGAGCCTGAGTCTGGGCCCGTGTAAATCTATTGTATTCTATTGGAATAGAGTCCAAAAGTGACAAATATTTAAATTCCTCGACTGTACATCCTTAGAGAGCAGAATAAAAAAACATAAAAGCTCTCACTTCACTACATAGTATAAAACAAAGTCGCTTTCTCTGTCCCTATATCCCTATGTATGCTTAAATCTTTAAAACTACGCAACGGATTTTGATGCGGTTTTTTTTAATAGATAGAGTGATTGAAGAGGAAGGTTTATATGTATAATAACATCCATTAAATAGTGCACCCGTGCGAAGCCGGGGCGGGTCGCTAGTTATCTATAAACTGCCTTCGTCCGCAGAAACACATGCTGATCCGGTATCAGGACGAGCCAGCACCGGGCTCTCTAAGCGAGCTGGCGTCGTCCGGCTCCGGCCGGCACGCGGCCGCGCTCGCGATCAACGCGACCGCGCTGCGGCTGCCGGCCGTGCCCGGCGCCGGCCACCGGGACAACCACGCGAGAGTGGGTGAGTGAGACACCGGGACAACAACGCGGGAGTGGGTGAATGGGACACCGGGACAACAACGCGGGAGTGGGTGAGTGGGACACCGGGACAACCACGCGAGAGTGGGTGAGTGAGACACCGGGACAACCACGCGCTAGTGGGTGAGTGAGACACCAGGACAACCACGCGAGAGTGGGTGAGAGGGACACCGGGACAACCACGCGAGAGTGGGTAAGTGAGACACCGGGACAACCACGCGCTAGTGGGTGAATGGGACACCGGGACAACCACGTGAGAGTGGGTGAGTGGGACACCAGGACAACCATGCGAGAATGGGTGAGTGAGGGACCTGCATATCGTCGGTTGACAACCGAAACTCACTAGCAAATCTGTCATTACCTGCACCCTATAAAATATCATTAGATAATTAACAGTGGGTTTTCGGTGAAGGAAAAAATCGTGAGATAACAGGTCCTATTTCAATAAGGTCTAGATTTCCCTCTGGGTTGAAAGGTTAGATGACAATCGCTTTCATAAAACTAGTTCCTACGCCAAATCTTGGGATAAGGTTCCAAGGCGGACCTCGGGCTATTGGACGCAGTGTATATAAATATAATTCACCTTATTTAAATAAATAAATGAATAAAAAAGCCTTGAAGATTCCTTGCAAAAAATGTACAGTCTAGCTTATTTCTAGTTCGTCGTTAGTCGGTTAGTAATAAAGTTTTAATTGTTAGTTTTTGATAGTTAAATTATGTCGTTTTGTTTTTATTTTATTAATTATTAGTTTCCTTCTGCAAGGACTCTTGGTTGATTGAAGGCCTCCTCCAAAGCTGACCACGCGTCTCTGTCCTTACTTCCTTAGCTACTTGGATTCAGTTGGAACCGGCGGTTTTTGTTTCTTCGTCTTCGCCTAGTTATTGAGTAGTGATTACTTGCCTATGTTACGATAATGACCTTGTAATATATAATCTCTTTACGGTTTATTGTATACAATAGGTACAACAGTTTTTTTAGGTTATTTTTTGTAGTCGATTTAATGATCCGAAACAATTTTGTCCATGACATCGTTTTTTAACGCAGTTTTTTCACTTAGACCTCAGGTAATTTCATAATCCATTCAGTTTATATTAAAGTTAAAAATATTTAATATATGTTGGCAAATCCCGACTCAACTTCACGATTCACGTTCGACAAGGACGGATAGAAATCTAAATTCAGGTCTTAGCTGTCATGTTTACGTGTAAATATTATCTTTCAACACAAGCCTATAGCCGTTTAGCCACTAGCTTTACCTCCATATCAAACCGTTGTCTCCCGGCCCGGGGATCTCAGGGACCTATGGCTGAATACCTAAGGCTTGTGTTCTTGTAGTACCATACCGGTAAAATACATCGTCATATATATTAAGAGATATAATTACTCAGCTAAATACATAAAAAACATCCAAGACTAAGTAACAAATATTTACCCTTACCAGGATTCCAACCTAGGTCCGCTAACGAAGCTGGGGCCACTAATCACTAGGCTTAATCGGTCGTCGATTTTAAACGTAACTTTGTTCCAGCTGAACTGGACTTGGACGCTTCATCAGTGGACTCGTCCGAGGACTGGGAGAACAGCGTTAATAGCTCCGAGCTCGACGTTCAGTACCAGAGCGAGGAGGAGCGCGCGGATAATGAGGTAACACTAACGTCTGTAGAGACCGAGTATAGGTAATATGTGATAGTCTTTATTGAAAGGGACCTTGGCGGCAGGTGCTTACGTTGCACCAATTCACTATTCTATTGAACCATTAGGTCCTTTTTGATTTGGACTATCACATATGCACACATAGGTGGTTTATCAGTAGAATCGTCCGAAGGCTGGAACAGCGTCAATAGCTCCGAGCTCGATGTTCAGTAGCAAAGCGAGGAGCGACCGAATAATCAGCTGACAGTAACATCCTTAGAGGCCGAGTATAGGTAGTTACATTTAATAAGAAATAAGAGTTTTAGCGGCAAAAATGGCTGTGGCAATCATTATAAATAAAAAACCAAAGGCGAACTAGTACGCGATGAGACATTATAGAACACTTCCTTGTTTTTTTTTTTCACTGGTGCTATCCGGCAGCCTTTTGGCTGTACTTGGATATCTGGGCAGTCTGTGGGTGGACGCCATTATGAGGTCTTTCTAATCTTACTACTATTTGTAAGAGTAAAAATGGGCAGAAGTGGGTAAATAAATGAAATTGGAAGTAAATACCCGCTTCTATCCAACTCTTACGATGAGTACTTAGAATAGAGATCTACATGCATGTGAATTAACGAAAATTTCATAAATATCAGTTTTGGAACTGCTTACCATCATTACCACATTTTTTCATTCACAATAAATTGCGATTCAACGTGCAGACTCGTGGAAATAACCCAGAATTCCATTCCATACATCCCGATCGATACGGAAAAGGCGAAGAGTTCCTAGAAGAGAGACTTTACAATGTACCGGCACCCTTCCACCACTTCACTCCTAATTCAAAGATCATTCAAATTGATGGTTGTATAAAAAAAACTCATTCTAACTTCATTTAAATAAGAGTTAATGTGAGTTCATTTAGTCTTTCATTGCTGATGTTACCCAAATGTTTATAATGTCTAAAAATCAAAATCAAAACATTTATTCTGCAAATAGGCCTCAAAGGCACTTTTACAAGTCAAAATCTATCTAAGTACATCAAATAAAAATAATACAATAATCAAAGTATCATTAATTAAATGTAGTGTTAGTGTAGTGTAATGATAATATGTACTTGAGGATATCATTACTATTTCCGATAGATTTATGAAACCAAACGACGCGATAACGAGCCGATCTCATTCGCCTATTCCGCTCGGTCGGGTTAAGCGCATTATAAACGACGCAATTTATCACAACTCACTCAGCTGTAGCTATAATGAGAGGTATGTATATTGCAGTATTTTTTCCAACTATCTGCGTCTCTTTCAGTTGTGATAAAATCGTTTATAATGCGCTGTATCTCTAACTATCATGCTCGAGCCATCGGACGGCGTTGTAAACACGCTGACATAGATCGCTCAATTCTTCCAGGCGGTCGGGATGGTGTTGCCAGAGCTCTCCCGCTACGCGTCAACCGCCAGCTAAGCTGGCAACACTGCGAGGGAAATGGTATCCGAATTAATTTATAAATACTCTAACAACTTTTATATTTGGTGACCATTTCGGTTAAAATACTTTGATGGAAAAATCTTTAATCGCCCAATGATAAAAAGTGGCTCGCAAAATTCGACTGGCACTTTGTGTCGTATATTAGACAAGTTAAGTGGTTAAGAGGTTCAAAACAAATCGGTATAGAGCTCTCTTACAAATGTTTTTATTTTATTATTATAAATTCAGTTTATTTACCATAGATAAGCACGGATTTAAATGTGGTAGGCACAGTGGTGGCTGTGATGATGACAAGTTGGTTTTAGATTTTGTTTATCCAAATTAAATAATTGCGAGAATTGTACCGAATAGTTTTTAGTCATTTTATTAGTGAACCCATTATGGTGCTGATGTATGGGCCAAACTTTTTACAATAAAAAATATCGAGGTCACAGTGGCGCCCTAACCACTGCCGTATTTAAAAAAAAACAACTACTTCTTCTAGCCAGATAGGTATATAGTACTTTGGCTGCTACATACTATGAGACACTGACTGTATATATACGACTATATGTATATATATATATATCTATATATATATTTCAGTTCCAACTATAGATCACTTTTAATTTTATTAAAAAAAAAGGTTATTGCACGTAGGGCCTATAATAATAGCACCTACAATTAAGGGCATAATTTGGGATTTTAATTAATCATCAGTCTGATGTTTCTACATTATTTCAATTCTGCACCAGGCCTCGACAAATAATCGCGTAGGGTAAAGTTACCACGTATTCAATAACAATAAAAATGACATTACGCCAAGTGCCAGTGTTGCTAGTGACCCAATGATACAACATATGAACATAGAGACGGTTCAGTGAATGAACAAATCGACTTAGTCCCAAACTAAGCAAAGCAAAACACTATGGGTACTAGGCGACGATATACATAGTATATACTTAAATACATAGAAAACATCCAAGACTCGGGAACAAGTATTCGTGCTCATCACACAAATAAATGCCCTGACCAGGATTCGAACCCGGGACCTCCAGCTTTGTAGGCAGGGTCACTACCAACTAGGCTAAAGCGTTCGTCGAAATAATATTACAAAAAAAGTGTCAGATTAGGAAAATAAAATCCGAACAGTCGGTTATATTACGATTCAGAAATTGTAGAGATATTAAATATTGCCAAAAACCTTAACTTCAGGCCTCTATTTCACCAGATTGTCAGTGACATATGTCGGCTGACAATTTGACAATTGTCAAGCGACAGGTGACAATTGACAATTTCGCAAATTGTCTATAAAGTATGACCTATATGACAGGCAACTTGTTACAATTGTTCAGAAGACAATTTTGTTGTGAAACAAGATCAATTTTTCCAAGTCGACATATTTGTCAATTTGTCGGGAATTCTTGACATGAGGTTAGAGCTGTGTCAAATTTGCATTACAGTTATAGTCTTTCGTGGTTAACATACTGTTATTTTCAAAATGACTCTCCATGAAAGTAATGGCGACGATAGTGATTGTAGCCGCGATTTTGATGACTGCATACAGAAGAAGATTTAGAGAAAGGATTTTTTTTATGTTACCAATTTTGCATTGAGGAATAATTCTGTGTTAGGATAATCAGTGTAAAATTCTTTGTACATTCCATTGGTCGCGATCGGAGTCTTATAGTAGTTTATGCAACTGATACATAATAAGAGGGCATAAAACACGAGTGTGGTGAAAAATATGAAACGAGCGTCAGCGAGTTTCATAATAGGATCACACGAGTATTTTAAGGCCTAATTATGTACAGTTGCATACACTACTTTATCTACATCCGTATAATAAATCCTCTTTCATGTGTTCAGGAACCTTTGCGTTGCAAGTGTAGTGAGGTCGAGCGTGAGCCCGTTGAAGTCTTTTGAGCCCGAGCGTGTATCGTTATGGGCGGAGATGGCCATAACCTTATCCCGTAATCCGTAACAACAACTAAAACATGTACCCCTCGGGTACATATATTGAAGTATAAATAATAAGAGTACGAGCAAGATGCACTAATTCCTTCGGAAAGAAAATCGGCACCCTTAAGTCCCCGATACTCTAATAACGAAGCATATTCAGTGTAGCAAGTTTGCCATGGCGGACGTCTGTCAACAGACATACTATTTATTCATCGTTTACAATTTATTTAAATACAGCAATTGTCGTGTGTCGATGTGACTTATGTGGGAGACTGCATCCCTCGCATTACATGTGCAGCCCATCGTACACCTAGCACGTCATCGGGAACCAATCAGCGACAAAATTACACATATACGGGCTTTGTGATTGGTCGAAGATTTTGCCGTCGCTCCTGTCAGCTTTGGTAAAATTGTAAAAAACAAAATATTTTTATGAGACAACACTAGTTTTTTGTCAATGGCTGTTTCATCAACTATAAATGTAATGTTTTTTGACAATTGTAGCGGTTGGCTTTGGTGAAATAGGGGCCTGGTCTTATTAAAAAAAGTGTAATGATTTTAAATTTTATCGTGACGTTTTTCTACACGGTCAGGGTCAGAACAGCGACCTATTTTGTATTGTCTCTTTTATTAAAGATATATATTTTATCGGCTGTGATAATTCTTCTGGTATAATCTGCGCGAATAATGAACATTACTGTGAGAGTATAGGTAAAAAAAAGTAAAGCTCCATCCATGTTTACATGACTGTTTAAAAGGGTGTAGCAGGATAGACTGGGCAAAATTACCCCCAAAGCTTGGAGTTTGAAACTATAGCGCCATAGCCAAACGTGGCCAAACGATGGTTTATAAGGATATAATACCTTGCACAACTTTTCAACCCCCTACCACCCCCAGGGGGCTCAAGGTACTCTATTAACTCTAAAATTGTTTTATTTATTTTCTACTAAACTATGTATATGACGAATTTCAAATTTTGTACGAATGTTAATGTGCCTTAGAGGTATTGTTGAAAAAAATAAGACCCTCCGAAACCTTTTCTGCTACACTCTTTGTGACAAAAACTAAAGTAGTGCCTAATCGAACAGTATGGACACAACAAGCAAGAGGGGCTTTACTTATGTTTCTCACCTATACACGTTAAATTTAAATTTATTTGTAAATAGATTAATTTTTATCATTCTTGAAGGTTTGTAATTAATTCTTAAGTTTGTAATTAGTTTAGTTTATATTTTTATTTTTAGGTATGTTTTAAAGCCACATTACATTACAAGAAGCTGTTATGTCACACGCCAAAGTCTTTGACAAACAAGTGGCGGTACAGTACTTTTATCTCACGAGCGCGGGAGAGCCATAGTTGTAGTTGTGATACATACGAACACATAGACAACGTGAACTCATAGCTCCTACACTGACACACACATAGACAATGTGCATGTATATCTCAACACACAACCATGGCTCACCCGCGTTCGTTGATAAAAGTACTGTAAATCTTAATTTTTTAACCGCCAACGTCAAAGTTACATGCAATTTGTAAGTCTATCATAAAACTAGTATAAGCGGTTAAAAGGTTAAAATACGTTGCTTCGATATAGTGGTTTCTATGAGTACAGTTTATGTTAAATAGTTATACTAGGTATTGAGGTTCCGATGGTCATTGCGTTGTTATTTAATTCAAGATTACTTAATTACATTATTTCATAGGCAATTATTCATCCATTATTTAATTTCACCTAATATAATATCTTGTCGTATCTATTGACTAAAATCCAAAATGTTTAAATTTTACAGTAACTTAATAAAATCGATATTTAAAAACCATCTGGGTATCCCTTATAGTAATGTAGGTATGATGTTTGGGTGAAAGGAAAATATTGAGGTCAATTTATAGGTGGCTGGTCATATGTATTATTTACAAAAAGGGTCTTATAATTCCTATAAGCGATCCACTGTAGAGTTTATTTAAACTACTAAAACAGTTGTTTATAAGACACTTATCCTACCCAATGTCCCAGTAAAATCCCAGTCTTTACTCCAATTTACTATAAGTTTTAGAACTTACTGTAATACTACGCTTTTTATGTAGAAAAGTTATACTAATAAATATATATTAGTAACACAAAATAAAAAAATATTTTGTGTTATTTTTCTGCATAAATAGCATAGCACATTGGTGTTCTTTGGTATGTTGTATCATCGGTGTCCTATGGTATATTATAATATAAAATACCATTATATTACAATCCGAATTTTGGATATAGTTTTAAACATCATATTAATGTACGGATAATCCAGTTTTTGGAAAAAATCTACAACTAAATGTAAGACATTTATTGGAACATGTTGTATATCGGTGTTCTTAATAATCGATGAATGTGATTCTAATCAATTTTGAGCTTTTTTCTCTGCGGTGTAGGTTTAAATTTAGAAATCAGTGAAAGAAGTCCAGTATTCGATCCATCCTAAAATTTTCTCTATTAGCGTGGGAATATTACCTAATTAGTATTTTTATTTTCACTTGAAATTAAGGTAATTACCTAAACGTACCTTAACTAATAGACAGTACTTTATTTATATGTATATTTAAATTTTCTCAATGACTTTTTAAAAATAATTTACAAGTGTCAAATATATAGAATTATATATCGAATATTTTTCAACTAAAATATCAAATATATCTCGATGTCCTAATGTTTACATTATCTACGTATACATACTACTAAGGCCGGGTTTTATAAAGACCCGTTAGACCAAATGTCAGATCTAATTTCAGTAAATCAGTACATTTTTTGACATAACAAATAGACAATAAGGTCTAACGGATCTTTATAAAACCGAGTCTAAATGTACCAATCTAGTAGACGTAAGAAAATACTTCCGAATTCGAACAAAAAGTTATAAAAATAAATATTTCTTAAGTAGGGTGTTATTGTATAAGATTGTCAGTCAATCTTGCAATCCCCGTAAAGTAGTTACATATTCGATCCTTGCACGTGTAAAAGGATAGATAGTGCAAATGGAGATCGTTTTTGATTTTACCAGGGGAGTTGTTAGCTCGCGACCCGCTGAAGTCAAAAAACCACTTTATATTTATTAGTTTTATTACCTTTAGTTCAAGAACGACACTGTAGCCTGGTGCTGAATTTTTCTTTTTAACAATTTTTCTGATTCGGGGGTATTTCGCCTAAAATGTACCAAATGTAGAACTTTTACTAAATGTCTTTTACCGTAGTGATATTAGTGACGGCTTATATTTACATGCCTATATATAATAAATGTACGTATACTAAATTTATTAAAGTGAAAAATATACATTTTTGCTGTTTTATGTACCGATGGGTACTAAAGATATAGAAAATCTCTGAGAGGTTTACGATGAAATTCTAAATTTGTAACTATGGCAACACAAATTTGCTAGGCTCTATTATTATCTTTTTAATATAGCTTAGGTTCGGTGACAGTTGAATAATGACAAGATATTAAATAACCGTATAATTAATATGGTGTGACTGTTTTCAATTTTACGATAAAATTGTACCAAAAAGCAACATCGTCAGTTTCACATCAATAACAGAAATAACATAATAACATAGGTACTTAACTCATGGAGTTTCAGTAGCGAAGCGTCCTAGTATTCATTTATCGAAACTTTATTACACAGTAACCAGTTACAGACACAAAAGGCGAACTTAATCCCATAAGGCATTCTCTACCAGTTTAGCTGCAGGTTAAACAGATTAATCATAGTAGGTGCGGGATATATGTATATCGCCAGTAGTACAAGTACCAAGTGGATTTTAAAAATTCGATCAAGTCTCGGCAGCAGGTACAGTCAAGTACAAAAATATATAATAATCCTTACATAAATATGTACTGAAACTTATTTCACCTTTATAAGATCGTGATAAGCGCCATGAGACATTATGGGACACATTTTTACTTAAGTCGTATGCAACCATGTTTTGGCACCTGACCATACCCTAACACATAGGTTTGTGTGATTTTAATGTGTATAGGTCATACTTTGTTGGAATTCTGATTCTAAATACTTCATTGTCACCAAACTTACATAAATAACTGTTCTGAATTATATATACTAATAATTCAGAACAAAAAAAATTCAATTTTTATGGGGATAAAGCAAGTTATGTCTTCTATACCTACTATTTGGTATGATATATTTATATATGACGCTTCGCTACTGTGGGTACATTTTCAACGTAACAACTGTACTTAATTCCTTTCTTGAAGAAGACCATGGAATTGCAACCAAGTACGTAATTTGCCTAAAAATACTACTTTAGTTAATACAGAAACTTATGTAAAGTCGATCACAGGATTCGTTGAAGTTGTTGCATAAAAGGAGCTTGTTACGCATTTACGGCAAATCGCCGCAAGGCGTTTTACACACGGAATTGAGCAGTTTGCTATATAAATGTAAAATATAGACCTTATGACAAGGGAAATGACGTCCAAGTTCATTAGCAGGCTTGTCAGTACTTGACTCAGTCGCGGGTCCGTCGTGGCGAGGGAAATCCAAGCCTCGAAGAAACTGGCTTTAGTTATAAGGTAACGGTCTCGTTCATATTTTTATGAGCGATTGGTTCTAGTCTCACCTGATAAGAAGTGACTATAAGGCCAAAGATATATTTGGGTAATAACTTAGCCAGTCATTTTTATCATTAGTCTATAAATCAAACATCCAAGGCAACGGACGCGGACGTCCGTGTCAAAAGTTACGTTTCGAAGCTTACGCACTTCTGTGGTCGACTGTACATACGCACAAATTATAGATTCACTTTGTAAAATCAGGTATATATTATAACTTTCGATAAATATAGACAATATAAGATTGGATTATCTGGAAAATTGCTCAGTAATGTATCAAATGTAAGTACCTATATCTGTCAATCATGATAACAATCAATAAAGACCTTTTACAAAGTAGTTGTATGTTTTATTTTCTATTTTAACCATTTGACCACTGTCTGAATTTAACCTTTTCCATATTAAGGACCTACGCCTGCGTTGGGTACGCGCATACCGTCGGTTCGACGCCAACGACGTATATATCCATCACGGCGTCCATTGTGACATCAACCTACATGCATTTCAATAGGGTTCAACTTCGCGTTTGACATTCCCATGTCGTGGAGTGCGATTGACCGCGTTTGTATTTGACAGAGCGCTGAAAAAGGTGTCGGGTATCGGGATTTATCCCAAGTCTCCGATCAATTAATGAATGAAACACTATTTTCGCAGTGGTAGTGGCTGTGTAATTTTGTGTTCTCAAGCACGGTATTAATTGATGATACAAGGTCTCGCTATTGAGGAGAGTAAATAAATAAATAAATAAATATTAGAGGACAATCTTACACAAATCGAACTAGCCCCACAGTAAGCTCAAGAAGGCTTGTGTTATGGGTACTAGACGACGATATATTTAATAAATATAAATACTTAAATACATAGAAAACATCCAAGACTCAGAAACAAATATTCATGCTCATCACACAAATATTTGCCCTGACCGGGATTCGAACCCAGGACCTTCAGCTTCACAGGCAGGTGCACTACCCACTAGGCGTAATAATAATAGGGGTAGTAATGGCGGAAAATCGAGTCCCGTTCTCTTATTGTAAGTCTGTGATGAAACACTACTTTTTTGCATTGGTAGTGGCTGTGTAATTCTGTGTTCTCAAGTACGGTATTAATTGTCTTAATTGATGATACAACAAGGTCTCAAGGAGGAGAGTATTGGCTGAAAATCGAGTCCCGTTCTCTTATTGCAAGTCTGTGTGGCTCGCGTCGCGGAGGTGACGTAACGGCCATATTGTCCGTCTTTATGGAGTACGCTAATCGGAGCGACTGCTCGTCTGCTCTCGCGCATCCGGTGCGCGCCGATTGGTTATTTAGGCGCGGGCCACACAGACAATGCAATATGCACAATAAGGGTTATCCCGTGAGGAAATGATGCGGCCTTGGTAGGTAACAGTGTCGCCACAAGGTTAAAGTACAGTGGAATCCGGACATAAAGCGACAGTCAAGGGACCGGTGATATTATGTAGCACTAACAGGACGTCGCACAAAACGGACTGATTTACTTTGAAAATGTTTGGTATGAAATCTAATGTGTGGTGAATTCGAATTCGTTAAAAGCGGTCAAATGTTATATGCGGAGTCGTTATAAGCGGATTCTACTGTAATTGACTACTTACATACTGACAATAACCTTCACACTTCCTTCACATACCATCTAATACGTGGTCATAAGAATATAACGTAATGGAAATAAAACCCCGAATCTTCATTAAAGCTTTATTGAAATGTTTTGCACTAAAAATGTAAGATCACAATCATTATATTATGTAGACATTTACTTATAAAAACTTAACAATAGATAAACTTAATAATGTAATGTATATTCGTATTCTGATATTCGTATCAATATTTACCTTAACTTTGTAAAAAAGCGTTACAATCAACAAAAGTAACAATCAGGCACGTATCCAGACTTTTGGTTCGGGGGGGGACAAACATTGAAACAACCATGTGAACTGTGTAAAAATCGCTGTAATCACTACTGGCTAAAAACGTTTTCGGGGGGGCATAAATGCCAACTATCCCCCCCTCTGGATACGTGCCTGGTAACAATATCATCAATAAGACCTTACAATTTAATTTGAATCGAGCGGGTCGGACAATAGGTTTGCTATTTCATTTCTATTAAATTTAAACAGAACAAAACACAAGCAAAAAATATTTACATTCAATTGAACCATAATGTTCTTTCTACACACGGAGTCAGGAGGTTAAAAAGTAACCAGGTAAAATATTGGCAATGAAATCGGTAGAACTATTATCAGCCTTATTAGCCTACATATATGATATATTGAGAAACTACAGTAGCTTATTTGGTGCATTCCTTTCAGTGATAATACCACAATTCGATGCATACATCAATATATAAAGGTAAAATGTATGTAAGTTTTGTAAATAAATCATATTAATTAATTAATTTTGTACTAAGGAGTAACGCTGCTATAGCAAATTACACAAATTAAAAGAGGAAAACTCAAAGCTTAGTGCCTAGAGCGATTGGCCGAAATTGCCAGAATGTCGCAGGTTCAAATCCTGCTAGGGGCCTATTTTTTTTTAATTTTCCCTTTAATTTAAAATCAATAATTAATATTTCAACCGACCCGTACAGGTACTCGTAACAACGTGAACAAGTGTCGAACATTTATCGTTTACTTACGTCTAAAATAAGAATAAAATATTTAAAAACAAAACATTTAAATGAATAAAAATACACAAAACGGAACGTAAATCAACAATACAGAAATATAACAAAAGTAAACTTATCCCAACTAGCTACTGTTTTTTTATGTTATAGGGGGCAAACGAGCAGACGGATAATGAGTCATATGTAAAAAATGCTAGCTGGAAAAATCTACGAGGTACATTAAGTATAATGCCAACAGCAAATGTTTAGACTAATATAGCATAAGTACACTTTTTATACAGTCGGTTTTAATTTCGCAAGTTTTTCTGAACACTGGAAGGGAAATCGAAGGAATGTAGGCTTAGTGTACACGTTACGAATAGTTTTTATTTAATTTCACAAGTTTTTTTTTATAAAGGTGAGAATATACTTCCATATTGATTATGCATATGGAGATTAATTCTCGTAGTGAACAAACCCTTACTGCGGCCATGTAAAATCCAATGTCAATGGCATAAAGATTTGAATAGAGAAATATTTATTCTCAATTTACTTAAGTATAAAAGTTACAAATAGTTTTAAGTAAGTACACTTTAGATTAAATAGTACACTAGTTAAAGCGACTGGGAATGATCAATGCAAGGACAAAACTGTATGCCTTTTTAATTTGTTTTCGGGGAAAAGGGACTAAAGTGCATTTGGCGTTTGTATAATGGAAAACCGCTCTATAGTCTATTCAGTGAGAAAGACACATAATTTTTCGTGTTTTATTTTGGATACTCAACAAAATCGAACCATTTAGACACCGATAATCAAACCCTTCGTCTACCGAGCCTGCGAATTCGCGTCCACATGCTATTAATTATGTATTGTTTTTTTTTCGGTAGTCGACGACTCAGCCACGTGTCTTCTCTATAACTTGTACTTTTATTAGTGTTGACACGTTATTAAATTGTATGCAGTGTGTTACCGGCATGCGGGCTTTTCTTTAAGTATTTAAACATAGTTCCTTAACCTAACTATGCGCTTAATTTTATTATAAAACTAAAATTTAGAGTTCGCTTAATTTCTAACAAAATTTAAATTGCCAGCAATGTACACAAACTAAATTTTGACAACGCAGTACAAATGACAACTCTTAATGTTTTGTTTACTACAACGTTATCTTTAGCAGTGCACGTAGTACATTGAATGTGCGGAGTTAGGAAATTTAATTTCGCAGAATTATCACATAATTTTGATTTGATAATACATGGAAACAATTGCTAATGGAACAATTATTATCAGTTTCAATAAATTCCCGCGTGCCGGTAACGCACATATAGTCTACATATGTTTTTAAATAATTTCTCTTGGGTATATATTGATATATTTTTTTGTAAACTTTTGTCAACTTAAGTTAAATCCCTTGTACCTTTCTTAGAACCATAAACTGTTTACTATCTTCACAAATATTTTTTTTTACCCCTTTTCTTCTAATACGAATCTTTTCATAGCCAATATATTTTTATTTCATTGTTTACCCTCTTTCACTTACATCACTTTAAGTAGTTTTTTGCTCACAACAAATAATTTTGCTTCGCCGATTAGACAGTAAAAAGCAGTACAAAAATATTCTAAACTCTTATTAGTCTGGCTCTAAGTCTTTCTTGGCTCCTCAATTTGCTTCAATTCTTCCATAAGGCTCTCATCATCTAAGAACATGGAGGAATCTGGAATATAAATTATAACATATAACCATAACATTCATAGTAAATACACAGAACCTGCGCGGCGCGCGGCGTAAGGGGGAGTTAGTTAATTAGTTATAGTTCTATTGGGCCTTTTCCGCAAGTCGACATCCAACGTGCCT
Source organism: Epiblema foenella (assembly GCA_963556455.1). Classification (NCBI taxonomy): domain Eukaryota; kingdom Metazoa; phylum Arthropoda; class Insecta; order Lepidoptera; family Tortricidae; genus Epiblema; species Epiblema foenella. The sequence goes on from OY747100.1 coordinate 21,355,028, forward strand.
ATTTTATATGAAAACGGGGTTTTACTATATAGTTCCTACACGAAGTTTACCAATGCCTTGACATTGCTTACTGCTGCGGACAGTGTTCGGATTCGGATACCCTAGGTCAGAGTTCCTTAAACATGAGCCCTTAGTTATAGGATCCATGTGCTAAACACCAGGGTTCCATAGGAAGACTGCTTATCAGTGCCTATATACAGGATTTCGGAAAGAGTCCGTGGACGCTAGGTAATTTCAAAATGGGACGAGAAAAAATTTAAGAAATCCTGCCCTAGCGCTCGAGCGAGGAGCGCTCGTGGCCCAGCGGCGCCCGCGTACCGCGTGCGGTATGCGAGGTTAAGCAACGTTAGCCCAGGTCAGTTATTGGATGGGTGACCGCTTTGAGTGGTTATTAACTGAGCGCTCCCGTGATTTGGAAGGCACGTTAAGCCGTTGATACCGGCTGCTGTCTACGATAGCAGTCATTAAGCCAAGTTAGAGGCCTTCGGGCGGCTTGAGAACTTCTAACAGTCAAGTTGCCCACTCACTTGACAAGCCTAATTCCAATAAGGTCTGGTTTCCCCTCGGATTGGAAGGTCAGATGGCATTCGCTTCTACGCCAACTCTTGGGATTAGGTAGCGGACCCTGGGCATCCTTTAGGATGCAACTGTACCGGGATATCGCTAGGATAATGATGATGAGGAAATCCTGCCCTAGATACTTTTTAGGGTTCCGTAGCCAAATGGGCAAAAACGGAACCCTTATAGATTCGTCATGTCTGTCTGTCCGTCCGTCCGTCCGTATGTCACAGCCGATTTAGTCGGAGACTATAAGCACTACAAGTATGAAATTTGGTAGGAAGGTGTATTCTATGAACCGCTACATAAAAAAGATGTGAAATTATAAAAAAATATTAAAATTAGGGGGGGCACTCCATACATGTAACCAGTGGATAAAAAAAAAATTTCAACGCACATAGTCGTGCGGGGTATCGATGGATAGGCCAGGAAAAGGTCGTAAGTGCCGTGAGTTCCCTATGAAGATACGACTTTTTTAGATTCAATGTTGATAGTGATTTTAAATGTGGACTAGTAGGTGTTGGTACGGAACCCTTCATTGTGCGTGGTTCGACACGCACTTGGCCGGTTTTTTATGTTATAGGGGGCAAACGAGCAGACGGATCGCCTGATGGTAAGTGGTGTCAGTCCCAATGAGGGCAATTAGTCTTAGACATAATATAAATGAAATAAATATATTAAAATAAAAACCTGCTCTCTCCAATTTCACTTTTCTCATTGGTTTCTTGTCGTCATCATCGGTTTCATTCTTGGTATCGCCAAATTTACTCTAAAACAAAACAAAAGACATAACACTACAATTACACAGGTAAGTTCAGTATTTGCATGCTGCTGAGGTAGGCTAAACATGTGAAATTGCTTATACCTATTACCTATGTCAACTTATATTTACCATGTTTAAGCATATTAAAGCCCGAGCAGAAATATATGACCACTGTCAAGGGTGCGCTATTATTCTCATTTATATGACAATGTCAGTATAGTCGGAATAATGATATTTTGACTTGTTTACCTGTCAGTTACGATGTTAAAATAAATAAATAAATAAATATTTTCGGACAATCTACATAATACACAAATCAACCTAGTACACAAAGCTTGTAGTATGGGTACCAAGTGACGATATACATACTTATATAGATAAATAGATACTTAAATACATAGAAAACATCCAAGACTCAGGAACAAATATTCGTGTTCATCACATAAATAAATGCCCTGACCGGGATTCGAACCCGGGACCTCCAGCTTCGAAGGCAGGGTCACTACCAACTAGGCTAAAGCGGTCGTCGTTGTTATGTGATGTTTTGACATAATTTTTATTTCCCAAGCGGTTTTACTTTTTTTTTTTAATTTACATTTTTAATAACGTTCCGCTCTTACAATGAATCGTTTTGGACATTTTTTGTCATTTATTATTTAATATTCAACACTTAACCTAAACCACCAGTGACATTCATGTCACAAGCGGTTTTTTCCAGTTTTTTTAAAACTCTTTCCGCTCTTGCAATGAACCGTTTTGAATCATTTTTTGTGTTAATCACAGTGACACTGACAACAGGACAACCTATGATTAAAATTATTGCCCGTGTAAGAAATTAGTTCCAATGAAATTCCGCAACATGGCGAATGGTCCGGCTTTAATCATTCATTAATTCATCCATTATAACTGTACAGTCAAAAGCATACATAGGTATATAATTATACGTTTGTCACTAGCACGCGTATAGATATTTTCAATGTTGACTGTACGTGATAACGGTCAATATACAAAAAGTTAATTCATTGCAACGTTTTTCGTGACGATCGGATCGAAGGCAACACCGCTACCAAAAATGATATTTAATTCAATATGAAAAGTGAATAGATTACCTAAGCTATCTAATTTACCTTGACAAAGTCTGGTAACCCGTCCTGGAGGTGATACCAGCTCAATATGAATATGAGCGACACGAAGAATAGATTTGTGCTGATACCTGAAAAACAAATTTAAACCTTATTATAATAAACATAGAGCAAAATTTCGAATGGTATACTTTTTTTTAACCAAGTGCTAATAAGGTTAAGAACTAGAAGATCGGGGTATAGTGAATACGCCCGAATTATCTTACTCGATATTTTTGTTAATATTCTTGAATTTTGGTCTTAAATAAGGTTAAAATAAATAGATTACATAAAATATACACCGTGGGCGTTAATAACCCGAAAGATTTAATCCAACGATTTTCGAGCCTAGTTAGAGTATATAAAGTTTTATAACATATAGTCTAAAACCCCTCATTTAAGAGATATTAATTATTTAAAACAAATCACAAGTTCAACAATCTTAACTCTAACACACCCTAAAGGCGTCTGCGTGTAAAAGTAGTTTGTCACAATACTTTTACACGCAGACGCACTAACTGTATATATATACTATCTTGTTTAGATGAGGGATGCACTTCGACCCAGTGGGATCTTTATAACTAACTAGTAATACTAACCAATGGCGGCCGAGAGTTTCGGCCAGTGGTACATGAAGTAGCGTAGCCCAGTGAAATGCGCTTCTATTTGTAGCTCACACGCATACACTTGTGCGTGCCGGGACTGCAGTTCTACGTAAGCGTCCGTCACTGGCAAGTTCTGAAGCACAAAGTAAGACATTCAAGGTCGTGCAACGAGAAATATCGCGTTCTTTGAAACGCTGTTCTGTCCAACCGAGGAAAGATAACAATTGATTTTCAGATATGATTCTTCACTATATGACTGTGTTTCTGACGATAGCTGAAACATGCTTGCTTAATTTTTTTTCGACAGAAAATAAAATCCAAAATTAAGTCTTTATTTTCCTTTTGTTACTCTGCCTACTAAAACAACGCATTATTAAACGCCACAATTAAGTTAAAATGATGGTTGTTTACCTCATCTACACTCTGTCAAGAGGAAATTTAATAAAACTCCACACAGTCGGATATTTATCGAGATTTGTCTAAAACAGCCAGTCCCGAAGAGTGTTGCATCCCGTTTTGTCGTGCGCGAAAGACATAAGCGTGTCTCTTTCACGAGGGGCTAATTTGATGATGGAGTTCCGCTTTACGGGGCTCCTATTGCTTTGGGCTCTCATAGAACCTAAGAAATCTATCTTGCCTAGAGCGTATTTTCAATATAAAATGATGTAGAGTGAATTGAACTAGGCTTGACATGCTGCCGCATGTCTAGATATTGCTGACCATAGTAACCGTCCTCGAAGACAATGAAGAGCTTACTGCTGCCAACTGCTTTTGACAAGTTAACAGAGTCCCGTTTTGCGGGGCTCCTATTGCTTTGATGATACACAAACCTAAATTCTAAGCAAGAATATATCACTCCTGTTACCCATAGTTGAAATTATTCAAAATGCCCGACATTTTTGAACTGTTATTTACTGTCGTTTTGTTCTATTTTGAATCTTCTCGCTTCGACGATAAAGTCGCTTTTTGAACGGACTAATTTGATACAATACCTATCAATTTGAATGATTTCAAGTATACATGCACTGTGGTGAAGTAGTAGGTACCTGATCGTCCTCGAAATCGCTGAACAACTCGACTTGTAACTGCTGACGCTCCTCGTTGACTCCGGTCAGGAGAAGAGGAGCGAACACCACCGTGCGAATCAACTCGTGCAATCGAGACCTGGGACGCAATTGATAAAGTCATTGATAGTCCCTATTCGTCCCGGACTCCCGGTACCGCCGCATACCGGGTAGAGCCAGTCCGACCCAGGAAGCGCCTACAGTGAAGTCCACCATTAGGCGAAGTTGTTTGACAAGTCAAAATTCACAAATGTTGCTAGTGCTGTTCATATCGATATTATTTAAGGCCTTACTAGAATTACCGATCTTTCGGCCCAATTTATCGGGTACCTCTAGGTGCTTACCGAGAACATCGAAAAATGAAATTAGTAATGTTTCTCTCAATCCAATATGTTCTATCAAACTAACCTAACTAATCTAACTGATTTTTTAAGAGAGGACAAGAAGTGCAGCATAACTGAATTAAAAAGTAGATTAAAAAAGACATTTCTGGCCAAACTACACAAATGCTTACCAAAAAACAAAAAAAAAGTTTAATTGTTATAGGTAACAATGTAATGTTTATTGTTATAAAAACTTAAAAAAATATTACAGTTAAATGTTTAGGCATTGTCATATTCAGTGTTTAAGTTTAGTTCATAATAGCTTAGTAAGTATCTAACATTAGTTAAATGAGCGCGATCTCGCCAACAAACTGTTATGGCAGTTTGGCGAGAAATTATAAGGTTGTAACTGTTATGTAGGTACTTTTTTGATAAATAAATTTAAAAAAAATATGATTTGTATGATTTATTTATACTTAAATAGTTCTACTAAACTTCATATTTAAATCCTTTCAATTATATGAATATGAACGTGAGTGACGATAGCAACTTCCTTTCAATTATATGTATATGAACTAAGTTGCTATCCCCAACCACGGTATTTTTTAATGCATATCCCATACATTACAATATTGTAATAAGTTTGGTAGGACAAAGTTATACTTATCGATATATACGGACACTATTTATTATTTCTACTGGCAACATCTTATCTGTCAGTTTACTTCGCCTTATTGGGGACTTCACCTTAGCCGAGGCTCTTGCTGGACTCTTCTAGTCCAACCAGATGAACAAGCGACAAAACTCCCAGTAATTCGATTCCACTTACACCTCAGATTTGGTGGAAGCCGTTCAACCAATGTCACTGGATCACAAACTCTTAGAGTATTCCAGCGTTTAAACTTCCCCCGTGATCGTGTCGGAGGTGTCTCCTGAATTTTGCCCAGTCTACTCTTCAACTTCGCTTTATTGGGCAAAATTGGGTAAAAAAAAATAAAAAGACACGCTGAAGACCGCTGGTGGAAGATTGGTGTGACCGAATGATCAGGATTGATGCCGTACGTAAGACGTGTGTATTTTAATTTTGCTTTACCCAGTCATTCACAGTGTGGACCAAGAGACCAAAGGAGTGAGCACCCGCTAGAGGGTGTTCCTGACAGTGAAAGTGTTAATTACCTTGACTGGTAATCTTTACCGACCTGTGTTTAAGCATGGCAGATCTGCATGAAGATGACACCAGGACTCCGCCCTTGGCTCTCATCTGAGCACACACCATGAACATACCTAGAAGTAAACATAAGTATTTTTAAGAGACTTTTTGATTAAGGGACATATTCAGTTGCTATAATCTGTAAGGTCAGATGGCAGTCGTGAAAGCCTACGCCAATCTTGGGATTAGGAAGCGCACCCCAAGCATCCTACAGGCCTCAAGCTTCCAGACACTAACAACAAAAGCTTATTTGTCACTATTATAACTGGTGAAATGCCTGAAGGAAATGTGATATAAAATGTTACCCCATTTAAGGCCTACGAACGCCGCGTGTGATATGCCACAGCAAGTACAGTCGAAATTATTTAAAAGTTAACCGCAAAGCACTACTCCACCCTGAAATCAACGTACGACTTCAAAGAAGGAATACCGCGGGCATTACAGATACCTTCGCACCAGGTATGATGCGGGGTGGGCTATTTTAGACTACTATGTTTGTTTCAACTTTACTGTACTTTAGTCTTAGTTTAGTGTTATTTTTTAATGTTTTATTCAATAATTTTTAATAAAAATATGTCATTACAATACGAATCTTCTTGCTTGGATGGTAAAGTCGCATTTGGAATGGACTAATTTGATACTACTCTGATAGTTCAAATCAAGCGCAGTATAGCTGTATTTTTCAGTCTTGCGCGATGAACGAATTAAAATAGTAAATACCCAGTTCCTTGTTAATGGGCGACTCCGGCATGTCTAGGACGAGACGCACGCGATAGGGCTGCGCTGACATCAGCATCTGACTGTACTTGGTTAGTTGGACATGGGCTGATGGGAAAGAGCATAGACCCATCTGCTCGTCACATGACCTGATAACAAGAAAAGAAAAATTTTAAAAATTCCCACACAAAACATAGCTAGGAACCATCTCTACCTTCAAGACTTACGATTACAAAAAAAAACCACATTTGAATTGGTTCATCTGTTAAGGAGCTATGATGCCATAGACCCACAGATACCCCATTCCAGAGAATTAAAAAATATGTCAATATACTTCATTTTACATTAGAATAATCCTGTTTTTCCAGCCAGAAAGGGCTATTACATGTTAAACTTATAACAACCCTCTTTGAGTTGCTCATCTGTGGTTAAAAAAAATGAGGCCTAAGACTCAAATGAAGCAAGCTTATCCAGTTTATATTAATAAATAAATAGAAATTAAGTTCCTATAAATAAATATAGAACCAATTTATGTCAGATTCAAATTGTTATCTCTATCCTCTGAAAATTCTGTACATTTTAACACAAAATTGTCTTAGCATCATATGCTTGAGAAATATGTAACGAGCCATCATTTTATAATACAAACTCAAGTGTGAAATGACATATAATTACTTGTCAGGCAAGACAATACAATGGAGGTCGCAGGTCATTGCAGTTTACCATTATATTGCAGGTTAAGAGATCAGTTATTAAAATGCACACTTAATTGTGCTACATCTCAAATTCACAGACAATATATAGGTGTTTATTTTCACCAAGTAAGCAATGGTTAAATGATTTAGATGTAGTTGAAAATATTATTATAGATTTATTGGGTTTGACCTCACAGCCCCCCACTTGTTACTAAAGAAATAAGTTAAATGTTCTAAATTACATGTATACAACTCTTATAAAATAGATTTGTGAAATGATTTAAGATGAATTGATAAGATATTATGCTACCTAAAACTTGAATGATAGTGGGTTTTAGTTAAAAATGTGTAAGTAAAATACAATCTTACTTAATTTTACTTTTAATTTATTTTCATACTTACTTGAATTGCAGATGCACAGGCCTCATATGTGTAACGTTCGGCATGTACGTGTAGTAAAACACAACATACATAAATATCGACACCCACAATATCGCGGTGACGAAAACTGATATAATCCCCGCCCTAAAGAGTATCTCCTTCACACTATTTATCCCTTCCTCTGTCTTCTTCTTATATCCCAAATACTGGTGAAGTATAAACGCTTCTACAGGATTTCGCACAAATTCACGGAAAATACGAAACGGACTCACATAATTTAACAACTCCATAGTTTTTCTAAGTTTAACAAATTTGTGGGCTTGCTTATCTAAGCGCCGGTCAAGGAGACGGAACTAGCACAATATTTAGGTAGATAGTGACCGTCTTATTGCATCGGAGATAATAAACCCGTGTATTGATAAAATATGTAGAAAGAAAACAAATCCACCGGCTGAGCTGATTGAACTGTCAATGAGGTCGATTACGTTAGGTTACGACAGGAACATTCCAATATCAATCCAATAGACGCTATTGACAAACTTAAAATTTTCATCAAAAATGATGAATGCTCATTAATACTATAAGGGACATATGTTTAATCACACTCTGGTTCTCTTATTTTATTTGTTGTTTCTAAACGATAGAAGTTAAGAAAGAAATTGTAGATTTTTGTACTGGTGACAAACGTAAAATGGATCGTCGTGTAGCTCCAATTTACGTAAATTTCGTTCAAGAATAGTACATGCCATGTACATGCATTGTAACAGCAATATATGTAAAAGGGCGTAATATGGAACCTAATTCAGATGTCACAAAAGACGGGACGGGAGGGACGAAAGTAATAAAGTATTTACTTATTTAATATATGTTAGGGTTTCTGAAACATTTTTTTTTTAATATAAGATGTATTACCGTCACAATAATTATAAATGTATTAGAACCTATTTATGCTTATGGAGTCGCAGAGTTTCAAACACAACTCGTATCCGTCCTAAACCGAACTTATCGGCATCGGCATACCAGCCAGAATTTGTAGAGAAGCATGTATATCGGGATTGGGAGAGCCAGGGTTTATTTATACCGGAAAACTTTAGCTATAAGCCGTCGTTCAGCATGGTGCTCCCGCCCCCCAACGTTACTGGAAAATTACATTTAGGTTAGTTCAACAGCTGATTAAATACACAAGTTTATTAAGAGTTATGAATGACAGCTTGTTAATGGTTGAAGTAATAGAATTGGCTATTTATACGTCGTCCTAGACTACATAGATAAAACTAAATCCTATTAGAATAATGATCATGTCCTTTTGTCCGGGTGTGCCTAAGACGTTTTATGACTAAGTCGCGTTTTGCCTAAACTTCAATCTTCAGTGGCATTAAGACTATGTTGTTTGCTGTCTATTTCGCTTTTTGTCTAATTGGTTGACTGCCTGTTTCGACGAATGACTTAAACGTTTTATGACTAAGTCGCGCTTTGCCTAAACTTCAATTTTCAGTGGCATTAAGACTATTAAGCTTGTTGACTAATTCGCTTTTTGACCATTATGATGACTTGTCTAACTCTCAAACTGGCATTTTCGCGTTTTGCCTAAACTGCAAAATTATAAAGGAGTTCGTTATCGTTACGAGTACAAACTCATTATCTTTTTTATCTTTTGCTGGCCACTTTTTGAAGTGATTCTAAAACACAATTCAACTGCCAAGTAAATGTCATTTTATTTCATAGGGAATTTGTTATATAGTCATACAATTACAAATTATTGACCAAACTTATACAAACTCTACTTGTAATTTATTTTAGACCTAACGCGTTTTAGGCATAGGGCATAATAGGCATCAGACTCTATAGACCTACTGCCTATTAGTCTCAATCCTATAGTAGGTCTAATGTGTTTGAGACCCATAGCGATTTAGCTCAAACAGTTTTAGTCCTAATGCTTTTTAGGCTTGAGTCTAATGTATAGGTTGACCAAACGCGTTTCAGACCTAAAGCGATATAGCTAAACCAGTTTTAGTCCTAATGCAAATCGTTACAACAGATATGAGGGCATAATGATTATTAGGAAATTAGAGTTTTAGACTAAAAGCGACTTAGGCAGTGTATCGATATAGGTAAAAAACGTCTTAGGCACACCCGGACAAAAGGGATCATGTGCCCAACTGGAATATAAGTTAATGACCATTACTTACTTTGCAGGTCATGCACTAGCTGGAACTGTCCAAGATGCAATCGTCAGACAGAAAAGGGCAAAAGGACATAATGTACTTTGGTTGCCGGGCACAGACCATGCTGGAATCGCCACACAGGTAATAGTCGTTAGAAGAGTTTTGCAAGTCAGATCTGTATAAAATATTCTGCAGTGGACGCCTTTTGGCTGATGATGATGTAGATGAAAATAATCATTTTTAAATTATCCATACAATGTAAGTGAGCTTGAGTCAAAATTAAGTTCTCCTACAAGATTAAATTTTAACTATCTTATGCAAAAAAATATTTGGTATATCTGTACCAGCATTATCATCTTTTCAGGGTGTTGTTGAAAAATACCTAAAAAGCTGTCACAACCTAACCCGCCATGAGCTAGGCAGAGACAAATTCAACCAAGAAGTCTGGAAATGGAAGGAGATACATGGCAACACAATCTGCCAACAACTCAGAACACTAGGCTGTTCCCTTGACTGGGGCCGAGAAATTTTCACCATGGACACTAAACATATAAATGCAGTAAATTTTGCATTTATAAGACTGTTTCAAAAAGGGTTAATCTATAGACAGAATGCATTAGTGAACTGGTGTAATACTCTACAATCAACAGTGTCAGATATCGAAGTGGATAGTTTAGAAATAAATGGTCCGACTGAGTTGAAGTTACCGGGGTATAAGGAGCCGGTGAAGTTTGGGCAGCTCTATGACTTCGCGTATAGGTTGTGTGATAGTACGGAGGAGGTTGTGGTATCAACAACAATGCCTGAAACGATGCTGGGGGATGTGGCCGTGGCAGTACATCCAGAGGATCCCAGGTAGAACAATAAAAATCCGCATTCTTGAGACTTCTTTAACCATAATTAACTCTGCCCACCTTGTTTTCTGACATTTTGAAGCTTACCTTCCTTTCTATGGCTTGATCCTTCCTACCTTAGCTGGCTTAGGCTAAGGCAGAAAGGACTGGCTTAACTAGGGTTGGTTAGAAGTCTCCAGCAATATGTCGCAGGAAAGTAAAAAGAAAAGCCAGACAGCAAAGCTATGAAAGTAGCAGGCTGTATGATTACCAGCCGTGTACTCCTGTTCAAGCAAGAATAGGCCTACGTCCACTCACCGTTCGTAAAAAACAACTAAAGGTCGATTCATATCTACAGACATTGAGCATGCCAGACACGTGCCCTGGCAGACAAAATAATATTATTTTATACAGTGTCTATTAAGGTATCTATCGTTATACGGCCGCGCCGACACCAACAGACCGTACATATAGATATAAATACGCGTTCTCGTAAGCGACAAACGAGAGAAATAGACACTGTAGAAAATAATATTCTTTTACTAAGCCTAAACGGTGTAGCGGGGTCGCGGGTGCTCTTCGTGGCGGGGCCCATAGCACGACCCCAAAGAAGGCGGCGAACCCGGAAGAGCTAGGTACCAACAGCGATTAAGCTTATTTCATACGGAACCATATACGAGGAGTGTCTTTTCAAAAGGGTTTATTTCTATTTTCCATTTTTTAAAACTAAATGCAGTTCTGCTTAAAACAGAAAGTTAAGTATTTTGTTTAAGATTAAAGTACTAAAAAAAAGGGTTCGAATATCATAGTTCGAATCAAATGGGCCTATTTCTTCCTTACTTATATACACTTTAAAAATAAAGAAGTCTATAGAGGAAATAAGCCCTTTTGAAAAGACACTCCTCATATAGCGGATATAACATATAACTTTATTGACGCGGGTCAAGGTTCAAATTTAAACAAATAATTTTATTTGTTATGCAGTAAAGGGTTAAACGCCTAATTTCTTTGGCTTCATTTTTATGGTTAAGATTCTATAAGGATTTATGATATTTCCAGTTACCTATTTGCTTGAAGGCCAGTACCTCTTTCAAACACCGGAGTAAACCATGAAACTAAAAATGGGACATGTACCTGGGCCGGAGATTTTCGCCACGAAAACAAGGCAATGATTACAAATTGCAAATATCTAATCATAACTTACTCTTTTCCAGATACCAGCATCTCAGAAAGAAGAGAGTCATTCATCCGTTCAACGGCAAAGTTCTACCCATCATTTTCGACCACTTTGTCGACATGAAGTTCGGTTCTGGCGCTGTGAAAATCACGCCAGCCCACAGTAAAGTAGACTACGATATCGCTAAGCAACACAAATTACCAATCCACTCAGTTATAGATGAAGAAGGAAGGATCGTCAACTCGGATATGTTTAACGGCTTAAAGAAATACCACTGCCGAAACGAAATTATCAAGAAATTGGATGATTTGGGACTTTTAAAGAAGGTGACGCCACATTCAATGGCATTACCCATTTGCAGTCGTACCAATGACGTAATAGAATATCTACCCAAAGAGCAGTGGTTCCTTAATTGTAGCAGTTTAAATGAGAAGGCATTGGAAGTAGTGGAAAAGGGAGAATTGAAGATACAGCCAGAGAAATTCGTGAAGAATTGGTTTAATTGGTGCAAAGATGATAGAGACTGGTGTATTTCGAGGCAATTGTGGTGGGGGCAGGAGATTCCTGGATATAAATGTAGTTATAAAATGGACGTGGCTTGGGTCGCGGCAAATGATGAAGATGAAGCTAAAAAATTGTCTTCTTCAATGTTACATGCTGAGCCAGATAAGATTCAAGTGGAGAAAGACACTGATGTTTTGGATACTTGGTTTTCATCAGCAATTTATCCTTTTTCTTCTCTTGGCTGGCCCGATAAATATAGTTTGGATTACGACAAATTTTACCCTTTAAATTTGATGGCAACAGGTCATGATATCCTAGGCCTGTGGGTACATCGGATGGTCATCCTCGGACTAGAATTGACTGATACTCTTCCGTTCAAAAATGTTCTGCTCCATGGAATAATTTGTGACAATAAAGGCTCCAAAATGTCCAAAAGCAAAGGAAATGTCATTGACCCTCTTGATGTTATCAATGGGATTTCTTTGGAACAACTCAAAGGGAAGACAGAAAAAATGTACTCAGATGGGATTCTAAGTAAAAACGAATTGGTGAAGTCTTTGGAATATCATAAGAGTAATTTCTCTAATACTAAAGGGATTCCTGAATGTGGTGTAGACGCCTTAAGATTTACATTACTGTCACAGGATATTAAGTCACACTTCGTCAATTTCGATGTGAGCATGTGCCATTCAAATAAATTATTCTGCAATAAGATCTGGCAGAGTGTCAAATACACTCATCTTCAGTTCGCCAAATTGAAAGAGTTGCCAGGAAACTCAACAATTTCCGAATATGATTTGACTTTCTTTGACAGTTGGATCTTAAGTAAACTGGCCAATATGATAGACATGGTCAACACATCGATGGAAAATTACGATTTCCACTTAGCTACGAAAGCTCTAAGGACCTTCATTTACAACGAATTCTGTGATGTGTATTTGGAAACTACTAAGCCAGGTTTTGAAAATGAAAACCAAAAGATTGGTTATGCGCATGCTCACACATTGAGTTCTGTATTGAATGCGTCCCTAAGGTGTCTAAATCCTTTCATGATATATTTAACACATGACCTAATACCAAGGATCCCTCAATTTGAGGAAAGCATAATATTCAACTTCAATGATGTTAACGAGAAATATTATAACTACCCTCAGTTTGACCACTTTAGCAAATGGCAAAACAAAAACTTAGATATACAGGCAGATACGTTTCTAAATGCAATATCTTTAATTAGACAATTAAAAGGTTTTTATAATGTATCTAATAAACTTAGACCAAATGTATTTATAAATACAACAAATAATGTCCTAAGTGCCGATATAGATAAGTATAGTACTATAGTGAAAAATTTCACAAAATGTGCCGATATTCAGTTTGGTGAAGTGAAAGATAAAAACTTTGCGAGTGGACTTTTAGATACTGATACTAGAATATATGTAGAATTAGTAGGTAAAGACATTGATATAGCTATGAAAGAAGCTAATACTAAACTAATTAAGAAAGTTAGTAAATTAGAGGGATCTCTAGCAAAGTTAGAACAGAAGATGTCTAGTCCGAATTATGCCAATTTGTCCGAATTCACGAGAATGGTAGACAGAGACAATGCAAAGAGTAAGAGAGAGGAACTGATACAGTTGAAAAGGATAGTTGATGATAATCTGATCTTATAGACGATAGAGATAAAGACGGACATACTGAAATTGTAACTACAATACTTGCCAAACCCTCGGTGTGGAAGGAGCACAAGATTTGTAGAAGGGAATTAAACTATTATGTCCGTGATCTTTAACTGTTGACAGATTTCGATGAAACTGTTTATTCATTTATTTATTAATCATAGTATATTATAGTTGCATTTAAATTATTAAGTGTATGATTTGTTATTCGGCGAAAAAAAAATCATCATCATCATCATATCAGCCGAAAGACGTCCACTGCTGGACATATATAGGCCTCCCCAAAGTATATTACTTAAGACTAAAATATGTATTTTTTATGTAATAGGGATGTTGACACTAAATAAAAAAATCAGTAAGTTCGAATTTTTCGAAAAAGGATCAAAATGTAAATCAAATGGCGAAAAAAAGTAACTCAAAAGAATAAATAATTACATAATTATAAGTCTTCAAAGTTTTGAGTAGGGGCATATTGTCCCTTTTCCGCAAAACGCACCTTTATATTGGAACGATAGTCATTTACTTTGACACTCTTTGTCAGTGACGTCACTGAGTTGTCGCGCTTTGTCTCTAACCAGCAACATTAAAACGGTTATATCTTCGTTATTTTTTTGAGATATTTGAATAGGACTTTCACCATATGGCATATTTTTTTGCCTTTTTTGTTTTGGAGTTCAAATTTTGTGTCAACAACCCTATTCGGTACATTCTAGGTATTTTCCTAGTACAGACATTTTGATGGTGAATGTACCTAATGGTTATTTAACCGTAATACCTAAATAAATAAATAAAATAATAAATATTTGTGCACAATCTTACACAAATCGACCTAGTCCCAAACTAAGCAAAGCTTGTGCTATGGGTACTAGGCGACGATATATATACTTATATAGATAAATATATACTTAAATACATAGGAAACATCCAAGACTCGGGAACAAATATTCGTGTTCATCACACAAATAAATGCCCTGACCGGGATTCGAACCCGGGACCTCCAGCTTCGTAGGCAGTGTCACTACCAACAGCCTAGTTGGTAAACGGTCGTCTAAATACTTTATTATGTTGATTTTAAAACTAACAAGTAGATTAACATCATATTTTAGTGTCAATTTTCAGTAATAGTTGATTCGTCGTGAGCCCGTATTCGCTCATGTCAGCCGTCACGACATTCAGCCACCGCCATCTGGTTCTAGGTATTTATGTAAAATATAAAACTCCATTTACAACAAACGATAAATTTTATTTAAAATAATTGACAATAATTTACAACAGTAATGGCCCCATGCAAAATAAAACCAATAATTTTCAGATTAACGTCCACACAAATCGGAAGCCAAATTAAACGTAACGTTGTTTTTATTGTAGTAAAATTCATAAACTATACATAAAATAAAAGGCTAAAATAAAATTGATTACCTAAACTACTACAGTCTACAGCAAATAGAGCGACAGAATCCTCCAAAACATATGCAAACAGCTCTTAGGTACCGGAAAACTGGGCTAACATTGATCAAATCGCTTTTTGTCCTCAATTATTGAATAGCACGCCATCTATTGTTTGCTTGGATCAAACTGACGTATTTGTATTTTCCAATAGCACAAATTACTTATGTAATCCAATAGTAATTGATGTTATGCTACATTGTAAATGATTAAAGTAGCTCCAGTAATTTTGAGAATAATGGTACACTTAGGCTCGGTTTTATAAAGATCCGTTAGACCTTATGTCGGTTTGTTATGTCAAAAAAATGTACTGATTTACCGAAATTTTATCTAACATTTGGTCTAACGGATCTTTATAAAACCCGGCTTTATTCATAAAATTTAATATCTTATATTTGTTAACTAAATCGTGTTTTTTTATTCACAACTATTCTCACATACATAAATATCAGTGTCAAATAACAAACTAATTTTAACGACATTTTACTTCAAATTGATTTGATGAACGTTATAGTAAGGAAGAGTCAAATTGTAACAAGTTAGGTATTTCGTGCAAATACCGACCTTACGTTCTATGCAAGACGGTATTGTAAAAACTGTTTGCTAGTTTAATTCATTTAAAAATAATTCATAGTATGAATACCTGCTGTTGACTGTGCTTATTTTAAAATGAACCTTACTTAGGTATAAGGATGGTTGATTTTCCTGTCACAAAACTTATTAGTATACTCCATGGTCTAAGGCTCGGTTTTATAAAGATCCGTTAGACTTTATGTCGGTTTGTTATGTAAAAAAATGTACTGAGTTACTGAAATTAGATCTGACATTTGGTCTAACGGATCTTTGTAAAACCCGGCCTAAGTAAAATACGAATTATCTCAACATTATTGTAAAAGTATGATAATTTTTAGGTAATTGTGTAATTACCGAGCTGTCGATGTCGATAATGTTGATTTCTAATTGTTAGGAAATGGCGCCTTAACGTTTTCAGTGCTCTGTCAAATATAAACGCTGTCACTCATTCGCCATGACATATCGGAAGGTTAACCGCGAAGTTAAACCCTGGATATATGCGTCGCTGGCGCCGAAAAGGTTAAGGCTTGGTCACGGCGCGTGCGCAACGCGTTGAGTGCGCTCGCGCTGCGCGCCAGAACGTACGGTAAACGTGGGATTTTCGTAACTAAGGGGATGAATTCCGTACAAATATTGCACACCACAGACTTAGAGCATTTAAGACAAGAGCAGCCTTTAGCGCATCCTTCCGCACAAAATATTTCGCCAAATAGGAAAAACACCAAATAAGAAAAACAATAACTTCGCATTTTCCCGAAAAGTAACTCTAAAGAATAAATAATTATCAGTATTAAAAGTTTTAAGAGGGGGCATACTCTGTCCCTTTTCTGCAAAACTCACCTTTGTATTGGACCGATCGTCATTTGCTAGGGCACTCGTGGTCAATGGCGTCACTGATCTGTCGCGCTTTCTCTCTCTAACTAGCAACATTAAAACGGTTGTATTTAATTATCAAACATTTGAATTGGATTTTTACCATTTGGCATATTATTTTGGATTCTTATGAAGTAGTTAAATTTTGAGTCGACATCCCTATTGTGGGGGGACGAGGTATAAAGAAACTACGCACACTTGCAAAACATTCTCCCATTACTACGCACCTACACTAAAACAATCACGCACACACACTCGAAAACACTAAATTTGAGCAATAAAATTCGCCGTTACAAACGTTTTCACTAGAATTATCTCATGGCTAAATTGACCAATGCCACTAACGATCACATTTCATAAAAATTCTTATAGACAGTAGTCCTTAAGTCCTGAAATACGATGAAGTTGAAGTTTGATGTCAAAATAACGGCTAAGCGTGATGGTTAAATACGAATGTTTGAAATCGACTTTGTAATCGATGCTCGAGTTACGATTTAAATTACCATTTTAATTGAAAAATATAATGGAAGCGAAAATATAGGTGCACGTGAAATGATAATTCATCTTTTCGTAAATTTGATATAATAAAATGTTTTGCACCCGAAAATAGCACATAAAGGCATTTTTACTTATTTCGACGGAGCTCTTCACACGCCGGGAATGATTTCGAGATTAACGTATAATCGATTAATGAAGTTTTTAATAACGTGGCAGGTTTTTTCCTATACCTTTGGCAGAGGGGTAATTATATCAATGGGGTCTCCAGTCTTAAATACTCTAAGACCACAGAGCTTAACATATCAGGACATAGAAATAGAAAATTCATTTGCGAAATGTTATGTCTTATATTGTCCTAAACAAATTGTCACAGAAACAATGATGAGAAAGAGATAATTAGCAACTTCTTTAAAAAAAACTACCAAATAGGTATCCGTTTCACTAGATGTCGCTGTGATTGGAAAATATAAATTACAACAAAAAAAGATATCTTGTGAAATTGCCTTGCTTATCTTTGTTAGGCTATTAATTATTTTGTTGTTTATCATCAACAACTGGCCTCTTTCACTTGAAAAAAAAAACGCACTTTATAATTGATTTCTGAATTCATTCATATTTAATAAAATGATACCAAGTTAACTAAACCATTCGTGAGCCTTATTGCAACGAGATAAGGTCTACCAATATTCAGTTAACTGTGATGTTGATAGTACATATTTTTGTATAAAAAAACGTCAGCGAGGAGACGGTGGCAACAGTGTCCCATGCCGGCCCCAGATATAGTTTCACTTGCTTGAACATTTTAATTGCTAGGAACTTTGAATCAAAGTTTGATTAGATATCTAGGACCGGCATCAGAAAAGTTTACATATTTTGGTCTACCAAAATGGTTAGGAGATGCCCGGAAATAATATGTTTACCCAGGGCCGGCTCCAGGGTAGAGCGGCTTGTCTAGGCGCCAATGCCTTTACCGTGAGTTTACATGACCGTACTCGCTAGCGACTGCGTAAACATTTGTATGGGCAAAAGTACAGCGCCTCTGGCGGTTACGCAATAGAACTAAAAATCGTCATACTAAATCGTTTACGCAGTCGCTAGCGAATACGGTCACGCAAACTCATGGTAAAGGCACAGGAGTCTAATGACGCTCTTCAATGGAGAATGAGGTAAAAATCAAGGCTCGACTTTTAGTACGCTTTTGAGTAGCGTAGCGTGGCAAGAATCGCTCCACCCTGTTCAGCCACTGGGCCGGCGGTGGGTGCAAAATGAGTATTAATTTTTATGAGTAAGATTGACATTTGATTGTCATTTATCATCTGCCTGCCGAAAAAAGGGATAAGTCTTCGATAATACGTAACCATGGCAACGAGTTACAAGAAAAAGTTGTCTGACTCACACATGAAACTAAACTTAATATTATTGTAATAATAATCCACAAATTAAAGACACATTCTGACAAACAGAGTCTAAGAGGATCGCTTATATGTCGGACATATAGCATTTGTACCACTCGCATTTACATACTTGACAGTAAGGGACTAATGCTATGTGTCCGACTACAGAAATATATCGAGATAGAAGGAAAGAGTGTACCTTGCGTGCGAAAATTGAGTCTATGACTCCAATTGCTGGCCGTGAAGTTCAGTCCGACCTCCTTCCGTGTGCAAAGTCAGGTTGTAAAAACAAAATGCCTTGTTGTTCAATAATTAACTGTCTAAACCGCACCAATAAAGGTGGAGCTGATAATCGAGTTATTTCCTTTCATACGCAAATACTCTTGGTCCTAAAATATTTGTTATTATTTATAAAACAATATAACCAGAAATATATGACCATGCGCCATGTTGCGGAATTTCATTGGAACTAATTTCTTTCACTGGCAATAATTATAATGATAGGTTGTCACTTGTCAGTGTCACAGTTGCGGTTTATTTAATTAATAGTCAAGTGTTGAAAATTAAATGATAATTGACAAAAAATGCCCAAAACCATTCGTAGTCAAGAGCGAAACCTTACTAATAATGTATTTTATAAATTGCTGAATAAAACGCTCGTGAAATGAAAATATTTAGCTGGAAAACATTTCAAAATTGACATCAGATCTGACAGGTAAACAAAGTCAAAATGTCTTGACAAGGGTCATATATTTCTAGTCGGACTTTAAGTACTTAAGAAGAATTTTATTGTCACCAACCTTACATACTTATCTTTCTTCGGTGACAATGCAATAATATGGTGCCGCAACCGGAAATAAACATAACAACTCTTAAAATACACAAGAGAGTGCATTTATATAAAAGTAGTAGAAAATTTTATTAAGATTTCATTTGTTCTTGAATTTTTTTTTCTACGAAATCATGGAGGGCGAGGGTCCCATATTAATTGACTTACTCTTTCCTTCTATAGTGTAAGAGAAAAACCAAGACCTTTTTATGATTATTTTTCTTTTCCTCTGTTGAATCTAATGATCATTTCCTCTGTCAGTTCTTATCAATATTTTGTATCGATACAAAATACACCTACAAGCTATTGCAATCGCCGCGTGCTAATCGATGTTGCGCGGCTTATGTTTCCCGTCACTAAATTACACTCGTGACGTCACAGTACCTACGCAAAATGTTACACGCTCGGTTCCAGTATGAATCAACGAACTCTTTTGTTCTATCTCGATATATTTCTGTGTGTCCGACATATAAGCGATCACCTTATATCAGTATTTAACATAGTCAAAGTACCTAGTCAGTCACAAACCGCAATAAACTAATATAAACGAAAACAACTCATTTTGGTTTAGACATACACGACATAACTAATTAACAATATACGTTTGTTTTTTATTAATTTACGTGCACGGAAGCGTACAAATTTTGCGCAATCTAACAATTACTTGTCTGCATAATATGTCAAACTTCGGATATGATACGAAAACACAAATAATATTTTTATAATAGACAAAAAAGAACAATAAAACAGGATTTGACAAATCTTTCGTGAAATGATGACGGTTGAACTAGATGGCACCACTGGGACGAGTAACCGAGGCGACAAGAGTGGCCCATTTTCTTACATAACAACACAACAAACAAATTATAAAATACGGACTCTTACCATGTTTAGGAGATACATATAACTATTGTGGGAAAATTTACCAGTTCCTTTTTGACACATCACAATGCCCATATAACGTAAATCCGCATAACACATCGAAACAGTGAATAAAATCAAGTAATGATATTAGAGCTTCATGAGTAATTAATTATGTAGTTGTAATACGCGTTTTAGATGAGCAATCAAATGAATGTATATTTTTTATGATAATAATTCACCATGAAAACAGTTTCCTACCAAATCTTTTATTTTTTTAATCTAGTGTAGTGACTAAATCATTCGATTCGATTCAGATGATATTTTCGTAACTTGATAGAAAACGATCAAATGAATGAATTTATAATCATAATAAATTACGTGTTATAAAAAAAACAAATATAATTGCCAATAAATTGCAAACGAATGAAGTGTGGAATTACCTTTAAATATCGCGGAATTTGGAAATACAGTATCGATTTCTGAACGATACAAAATTGACGTGGGTAGAATAAAAATCATATGACAAAAGTTCTTACTCTAAATTCATATCCAGTAGTGAAATATATAGGAACAACAAAAAATTGTTACAAAATCGATTTGAATAATTCAACATTCATTAATAATCGCTAATTAAGACAATCGATTCGTCTTACCCTCATCACTACAAACGCCAATTCATAACTGTCAAAAAGGAACTGGTAAATATTTCCCACAATAGGTAAAGTGAGTTTACAACTGTGACAAAAACATGTTTAGTCTATAGGATTTAACCCTTTAAATCACAACTTCAAGCGCCTTATTAAACTAGTCCAGTCATAAAATCTAGCGCCCGACCACATATGCCATGCTGGCCCAACGTACGGAACGCAGTTATGCGTTAAAGGGAGAAATACCTATCATGTCATACCATCGCATAGTTGCGTGTGGATCCGATCCGACATAAAATGCCATCAGTGTTGCCAGATGGTTAAACATTTATTACATTTTTCTTAACTTTTGAAAATAATGAAACTATTTAAAAAGAAAGGTAAATTGTATCTAACGGACCAAGCGAGACAATTTATAAACTTGCATACATAAAAGGTGACAAAAGAAACCACATGGTACGACTCCGTCTGTTGCAACTACGTATGATATTTGAAATACCGCCCATCAGCCCGGCGTAATTTTGACGCCGAACTCGCCGAATTTTAACTGTATGTGGCGACTCATTTCTTAAAATCGAACGTAATGATAAGTCATTACGAAAAGTATAACAAATGTAACTATTGCATCAAAAATGTAACTTTTCAAGAAACGAAATGTAATTTACGTCCCAAGGGCCCTGGCAACACTGAATGCCATGCAACTGCAACGCTATTCATTATTTGCAGCTGTCAAATTCAAATATACGGCGCCAAATATTGTTTGCCTCCAAATATCTACCTATAGGTATTATGATTTATTTTGCCTATGATTCTTTTAAACTTATAAGTTGTCTGTTTGAGGTAGTTACGTGGAAGCTACTGTTACAGTATGATTACTTTGAATTTTCACTGATATATGCTCTTATTCCGTTTATATATTCTACTTTAACGCTAATGTAATAGAGTTTCTATTACAAGTATACGATTTTTAGAACATCCCAAGGAATAAGAGCATATACCTATTAGTGTCATAATTAAAGAAATTTACCTGTATATATCTTTTTATCGTTCAGTAGTAAGTAATTTATCAAACCACTCAAAAAAATCTTTAATAAGCTAAGCTGTTCGAATATTACTGTTTTCCATAAGAGCTTCGGTGAAAAAGCAGCTTAAGCGAGACGAGACTGTCATTAAAGTTGTGGTAATTAGTGCCTCGCCACGCCTGTAGAAAGACACCTTACAGGTTATGAAATGTGATAGTCCAAATCAAAAGGGACCTTATGGCGCTGGCAGTTACACCTTTATTGCCTTCCTTAAGTCCCTTTTGATTTAGTCTATCACAAATAATATCTTCTAGACTCAAAATAAAGGTGGGGTCAGAAGTTATCAGATCTGACTCACAAATTACTATAAAGGTAAGTGTAACATCAACTGTAATTACTTCGACATGACTTACGGATAGGCAAAGTTGCCACAATTTACGATTAGTAAGTAATCCATACAGTAGATATGCTTGATTGATAACAAAAACTACCAACAGTTCCTTTTCCCTATAATATGAGTTATTTGAGTGTTTTAATAATGCTATACCTTAATTTTGCTGGTTTCTAAACGTCGTCTACCGGTCCGTGGGATCCCAGGCCTCATAAAAACAAAACAACAAAATCATGACAAAAGAATGCTATTGTTTATTTTTGTTCGCCGGGAGACGACGGCTTTAATAGTGGTTTCATCATCCCAAAGTAGATATAAAACGTTAACTTGGTCAATTTACTTTTTTGGTGTTATACTTGTAACCCAGGAGACAATATTAAATGATTTTTTTTATCTGTAAACTGCAATCTTTAAGATAATCCCGTAAATGAGTTATGTTGTAATTATTTCTCAAAAATAACACTTCAGTGACGTAGTAGATAAATTTAACCAATTCAAGGCTCATGACGATGCCTATGTATCATGGCTCTAAGTGCGATTTTCGCTACGAGGCGGAAAAATACTGCTACGCGCTACGGCGTAGCACACGCCTCATGCGTAAGCCTCGAATGGCTTAAAAAATGTAACCCAGTTGATAATTTCGCCACCAACGTTAACTTGGCAACGTTGTTTTAGCAGTATCTAATACTGGTAATAAAGCTATGACCTCTTTATGTTTTTCTTGGCCTTCCCTCGCTGGATCATCTTCTTTTTGCCTGAATGCAGGCAGATAACTTTCTTACGTGAGGCTGGAAATAAACGACAGACATAAGTTACACTTGAATTTAAACTTACGTGAGTCACGTTAAAACTACTTATATTTTACTAAGGCTCGGTTTTATAAAGATCCGTTAGACCTTATGTCGGTTTATGTCAAAAAATGTACTGAGAAACTGAAATTTGATATGACATTTGGTCTAACGGATCTTTATAAAACCCGGCCTTAATGGTTAAAACTCACATACTAATTCTGATGTAATTATTGTGTTTTAACCGTTTAGTAAAATAAAATAACACTTTATAATCTAATACATAATTTAATGAAATGAGACATTTTTTAAAGATTGGAATGGTTTCATATTTCTAGCGTGTATCTAAGTCATTATGTATATCAACAAAATCGTTATTTAACCCAGATGCGGGATTAAAAACAGGAAATAAATGAAACATTTTATTGATTCCGTCACAATTTATTTACTGAAAAGTTCATCAAAACTATCTATCTTCCCCAGTGCTTCTGCAATTCTGTAACAATACAAAAATTACGTCCTTATAAACAAATAGAAATACAATACAAGTATATAAATACTTTTAATTTTGGCAAATAAAAAGAGAAATAACAATATGAAGGTACAGGTTGACAGCGGGCGGTCTTATTACCAGAGAGTGACCTATTCCAGACCTCACAGTTATTCGGAAATACAACTGACCTGCCAAATACTTCAACTTTCTTCTTTTTATGTTCCTTGTCTAACTCTTGTCGCGCCCTCTTAATAGTAATCAATTCCTTTTCATATACAGCTGAAATTAAGCATACAAAATATATTTAACCTGGAGCAGTATTTAGCACAATGAACATATTAGAATAGTTTTGTTCACAAGTTAAAAAGACAAATTTCAGATTTTTCGAATGTACCTTAAAATTGAAATAAAAATCATAAGAAATATTTTTTAAAAGTAAGCAACATCTAAAAAAAGATATAAGAATTTAGAAAATTAAAAATACAATCGCAAAAATTAAATATGGGTAGAATAGGCTTAAATAAATAAATAACAAAGTTGATGTATGTATAGATCAACCAAAAACATTGCTGACCATATTGTGGCATTTATTTGGGTTAGTTTAGCAAAGATCTTTGCCACTTATTGAATCTGTAGACATGATGTTTACTTTATCAAACATAGATTACCTTTATCAACACCTGCCTCACTCATCCACATTGTGATTTAAATGCTTCAACTGGGGATAAAGGTAATATCATCAATCATCATACACAGATGCCAGCTACATTTTGGTAGATCTATAAAGCTACAATTTTACATTTGAGTAACTAATATAGTTTTAAATGATACTTACCATCATTTTTAATCATCACCCTTTTTTAATTTCCATACCACAATATGGTCACTAAAGTTTTCAATCAAAATAAAATGAAATAAAAATTAAACTATTTGGGTCGCAATTTATGGAGACAACAATTTCTTAACAAAATGTTTCAATAGTCTTAATTGAAATTTTGTTTACATTTACACTTAATTTACAAGATTTGTAGTATTTTAGGTGCTTGCGCATCTTTATTTTCAATTTCCTCATAATAGTGTACCTATACTTAGTGAAATGCTCACATGCTAGTACTACTGTTTCTGAATATGAATAAATCTTGTATATGCTTATAAAACAATGTGGATTGTGGTATTGTTTTGTATTGTGATCTGCAACTTAACAAGAACAAACAATTTGAGCAGCATAATTACTCACTAAGTTTAGTCATATCCAGCCCTCTTTCCTTTTTCTTCTCATCCTCATGCCATTTGACATGTTTCACCAGACAAAACAGATACTTGAAGCTCTCTGAACACTTTGCGCAGGCATACATCATCTCCCCCCTGTCCACCTTCTCCGGAACCTCGGAGAAGCTGTTCAGATCGTCGTCACATTTATCTGCGTTTTTGATGACACCTCCGGGCAATATTTCGAGGGTTGGCCAGCTGTCTGGAGGTTTTGTGTCTATAAGTTTTTGTTCTGGTACTATATCCTGGAAAAATAATCGTACTTACTTAAAATTTTTACCAACCCATCATCTGCCGGTCCCTGGGATCCCAGGGCTCATTACAAAAGAATGCTATTGTATATTTTTTTCGCTGGGAGGCAACGGCTGCAAATATACAATTAATTGCAAAACTACATATTATAACTATTAAAGTAATATTCATAACAGGAATCAAGATAAAAGTGAAAAAGTTTATTTAAAATTTCTCCTCATTCATGATCACCTTTCAATAAATTGAAGTGATTAGGGTAGGGTATAATGGGTAATTTTATTTTATTTTACTTCGGAAAATGTAATAGACATAAAAAATGAAATTCCTAGTTCTAATCACTCACCTAGGAGACATTGCTAAGGCAATGGAAATCAACTTACTGACCCAGATAAGGTTATGTATATGTAATTATGAGCCTATTTGTATCAGACATAAACAAATAAAACAATAAGTAAATATGGCTATGGCCGTGTGAAAAAGGGGCATGGATTGGAAAGCCAATGACCATCTTAGATCACAATTCTTACGTATTTGTTGGTTGCCACTTACTATGGGAATTTCATCCAACGGCTCCAGTACCTCAGGCACGATCATTTCCGCGCTGTCACTGTCGTTTCCAACTACCTCCTCCGACTGAATCGACACCATACTCCCGATGTTCGAGTCCTCGTCATCGTTCACCACACAATCATCATATTCGATGTTGTCAACAACACAAGTTTCCAACACCTCCACTTGACAATTCCTGTCTCTCGATGGCTGAATGTCCTCCATACGCACTAGAGGCACGATTTCGAGCTCTTCGCCGCTCTCTATTGCGCCGGTTGCGGACATTTTAGACAAAAATTGGAATAAATGTTGGCCGTAAGAACCAAGTCAGAACTTATCAAAACATGATGGTTTATGATGATATCTTACGTTCCTTAAAAAGTTTATTGCATTAAGCGTTTCTAATGAAATGTAAGCAAAAGATTAAAACAAATGACTAATGGAAGGAATCTACAATTCCATTAACTGAACAAAAATATTTTCTGGGTTGACCTAAGTACTCATCAACTCCATTTTGACAATCAAAGAGCTATTGTTGCCAGTGACATAAAAGAAATTGCACATCGGTAGAAGAAATACTCGCTAGTGCATAAGGCATTTCCCTCGAACGAAAGTAACAGTTATAAATACCTGTTCCATAATCCAGACTGACCTAGGTCAAAAGCGAAACAGAAAAATTGGTATTTATTTCAATGATTGGAAAGGAGTAAGACACCCAGAATTATATATTAGATCCATAATTTGTGTATTAAGTACCTGTACCTTTGACTTTTGTTTCGGATTGATTCGCCAGGAGGCAGAACTAATCAGTAATCACCCATGGTTTCGAAGAGGTTAGTGCAGTTGCGTATCCAGGGGGCTCAAGCCAGGTAAACTGTGAAGATAACATATATAAAATGAAGATCATCATTATCAGTCTATATAACTTCGACTGCTGGGCACCTGGGCACTGAGCTCCTCTGATAAGTGAAAATTTCTATGAATATTGAAAATCGTTGTGAAAAAACAAGTGAAACATCCAAAATTAAGTAGAAAGAATTTATTCCATATATTTATTTAAAAAAGACAAGTCCAAGAAAAATGAGAAAACAAATCTTGTAAAACATGCGAGCATTTAACGTTATTCACATACAGGTCTGTCAAACAGATTATATGTGAAACCCAAAAAAACAGCCAAAACATTCTCAATAGCTAGAGAATAAAAAATGCTAGTAACACCGAATATATGAGAAGTGTTGCTAGTGAAATATGTATCTAGTCTAGTTTTACTCGTATCGAGTGGGTTTGTACATGTTGCTGTCTCACTCCATCCTATGATGACCAAATACAGTGCTAATAGTAAATAGTTGTAAACATTACATGAACACATCCACAAAATAATTATTCAGTAACAGTAGTGCCATCATTATATCTCCGCTCATACAGAGGGAAATACATCTGCAGCAAAGTTTCATAAATATCAACATCAATGGGCAGGAAAGTGCAGAATATAATGCGGTTCATCTGTAGATTTTCCTCCAGGAACTTCCTTGCAGTTTTCAAAGCGATATGGGCGGCAAGGCGGTTAGGAAATCCATAGATACCGGTAGAAATGCAGGGAAAAGCGACGGATCTAATATCGTATTCCTTTACACGCGCTAGGCATTTTTCGTAGCATGATTGGAGGTCTGGAGCAGATCCGTTTTGAGGGCCAACTGTGTGGATTACATCTGAAAAGTATAATCAAATTTAAAAAAAATCACTCAGATAATCTCAAATCTCTAGAACGAGATTTATGTATTTAGTAGTACCTAGCTCAATAGTAGCTTATGCAACTGCTACATAATGAGAGGCATTAAAAGTCGAGTGTGGTTTTATGGTTAATAAGATCACACGAGTGTTTTAATGCCTTATTATGTACAGTTGCATACACTACTTTATCTACATCCGTATATTAAATCCTCTTAAATGTGTTCAGGAACCATTGCGTTGCAAGTGTAGTGAGGTCGAGCGTGAGCCCGTTGAAGTCTTTTGTGAGCACGAGCCTGTATCGTTATAAGATACCGTTTTCGATGCTATTATGGCCATTTCCGCCCCGGGTCAGTGCGATATTGTAAAGCTGGTCCTTACGTATGCTTTTTGATCACATTAAAGAGGACTTACTATATAGATGTAAGTATATAAAATAGGTAATAAAACTGACACACTGAGGACTTACTATATGGGTGAATATAAAATAGGTAATAAAAGGGACTACAGTATGGGGTTCTTCAAGGGGTGTATAAATTTTTGAAAGGATCGGCAACGCGCATGTGACACCCCAGGAGTTGTAAGCGTCCATAGGCTACGGTGACCGCTTACCATCAGGCGGGCCGTACGCTTGTTTGCCACCGACATGGTATTAAAAAAACAGGTAGATGTCCATATAATAATATTATTATTATATTATATTATAGGTGTCAGACTCACAATGGTCCAAACACTATTGTACTTTATCTTATCACTAACGTTATATTGAAATTTCCGAGTGAAAGCAACAAAGTAGCAGTGTACTACTACTTATTTATTTAATCTCTATTGCACAAAAGAAACCTTATAGTACAAAGGGCGGGCGGACTTAATGCCGTATGGCATTCTCTACCACTCAACCTTAAGAGGCCTTATAAGTTTTTAAATGTTTTGATTTCAAATTATGACAAAAGTACTGATAATACCAATAAAGTTATTAAAGGCTACGGTAATTTTATCAAAGTTTAAGATAGTAACATAGCCATTTTTTGATTTTATTGTGTGTAGTAGAATTTAAGCGGAAAAAACGAGGTTTTGACTTGGAAATGGTCGATTTGGAGTGATGTTTGAAACAATATTTCTTAATGAAACATCAAAAAAATACATTTAAAGTTTGTGACATAAGGTCGCAATAGTCCTGTTCTAGATAGTAACATTGAGAAAATGTCAAGACATGTGTCAATTCAAACAGAAAATGGCGTAAATAGATGAGCGTTTTTAACTGGTAAGGACCCTTAAGGCGAAGCAGAAAAATGAGTTCCACATACGTACACACAGTTGAGTTCACAAATACATGTAAAGTTTTGGACTTTATACCTTTGTAATAAGGTCCAAAGTTCCAAATAAATGAAATATATGAGCTTTATTCTGCAGGTAGGCCAACTTTTACAAATCAAAAACTACTAGCGTTTCTCATCTCATTGAACATAACTATATGTGATTGTCACCCATGTTCTGCATCTGTGCCTGCTTTTTGTAGGCAATAGGGTAATAGGCAGGAAGTGCTATCGTTTTAGACGCCGAGATCGTCTTTGGATCACAGCAACGAAATAATTATTTTGATGGGGCTACATACACTTTGCAGGTAGATCATAGCCTCCTGTGACTTTGGCCTGGCCAGTGGGACATCCTCCCAATGTGTTGCATTCTTGCTGAAAATTTAAATAAAACAAATGTTAATTGACTTAGTGAAATGAAGGTGAGCATGAAGCAGAGTTCATCTTCGACGAAAATGCTTGTGTATATCCAAATTCCGGATTTCCAGATTTCCAGTTGTTCTCTTTCTTCTACATGTGAAATTTTGTAAGTTCGGTAATTATATAGAATTTTTTTGATTGGTTGAGTCAGTTGTTGAAAATTTTTAAAAACAATTTCTGTCAAAGATTTTGTAAGTTTCTGTGGGCGAATTTCGGTTGATCTCCAGGTTGCATTGCTCAACCAATTCTTGTGAAATTTTGTGAGCAGGTTTGATAATTATACAGAATTTTTAGTCAAGGTAGTTCTCTCTCACAAGATCTACAGCTCCACAGATTCACTAGTTTATATATAGTATGCAAGATTATATTTTTATATATATGGAAGACTGCATATCTATATTAAACTTTTATTACCTGTAAGAGTGGTCCAGCAGCTCTGTGAATGGCCCCATCAACTCCACCACCCGCTTTTAGTTGAGAGTTAGCAGCATTCACTATGGCGCCAACCTGGAAAAACAAACATGTTTTGGAAATAAATGTATGAATTTTAGATAAACTACTTAAATATCTATTGCATTGGTGAAATCAATGTTTTCAATATGCAAATGCGTGAAAAATTAAGTAACAAATACTTGTGAATTACATTTAGTTCAGGGGTTAATATAAAAGGTTTTCAACACTTTAAACCGTGGGCAGAGGAGTCAGCCTTAGTAAAAATATCATTTCAACAATTTAGTGTTGGTGTCTCTTGATTGTCATCAACTCATGTTGAGCGAGCATCAGTGAGACATAGCATTACTCATTAAAACTTCCATTTCTTTCATAGCGCTGTGATGCCAGAGAGTTGTCTGTCGCGAGCGAAAGGATAGAATATATATATACCATTCACACCAAGTGAAGTTTAGGATGATACTTCTGTCTTTCAAGTGATGTGTAATATGGCATTACGCGGCTCTGTGATATTTCACTTGTAATATTAATCGCATTACTTAAACGTCTAAAAAAAGCCTAGCCACGCGACCGCATTCCAACTGGAGGAATAGCTAGTTAGGACATACATAACATCTCTACATAGTTTGTGGTTACCTAGTTTCTCTAGTTTCTTTCTTGTGGTTATCCAGATACTCACTTCAAGTTTCGTGATGTCTCCCTGGAATATAGAAACCTTTTTAGCGAGTAGTAAGTTTTTCTCATTGTCGATCTCTGCCTGCTTGAACTCTTCTAAATCTTCCAAATTGTGCTTCTTGGATTCGAGATTCTTGTGCTTCCTCAGATAGTCATCCCAAGTATCAACACTATCAAGAGTTACGTATTCTGGAGATTTGTAAAGTTTCCTCTTATCGTCAATCGGTAAGTTTAAAATCCTAGTTTTCTCCATTTTCCATTTAGCCGGTGACGTCATATTTTTAAAGGAAGCGCAACGGTGCTGTTGGGAACGAACAAATGGTAGAATTAAATGTGGGTCCGGAATGTTGGAAAACAAAGAGCGATAAACCGGCGATAACATTGTGACTTGACAGTTTGTTTGACGTTAACAGTTGATCCAAATAACATTCAGAAACTAGTGGACCTAGTTCCTAGTAGTAAGAGTGTTAAAAACTAATAATAATGAAACGAAGAGTGGCTTTATTGACATTATAAGGGATATTCTAAATTTAAACATACAATATAAATATTCTTTATTGCTCACCAAACGAAGTACATTCAAAGAACAACAGTGTAAATATATATTTTTTAATTGTATATGGTGGTATCTGAATTTATGGAACTGTATTTTTTCGAATATCTCCCTCTCTGCCGCACGATTAGCAAGTGCGACAAAGAGGGAGATATTCGAACTTCGTTCATTTTCGGTTCGCGGTAGCCCCTCTGAAGTACTACCGCGACGGCATTCGAAATTTTCCCTTTCTGCCGCACTTGCAAGTTTACAGATAAGTGAGACAGAGAGGGAAAATTTCGAATGCTGTCGCGGTAGCAGCCCCGAACCCTAGTAACATAAGCACTACTAATTAAACAATACATGGCATTCGATAATGCTATATACATTCAAATACATTTTATTTTAATTTTACAACAGTAACATTAGAACTAGTCTATTTAAAGGTCGAACAAAGAAAACAAACTTCAAAGAAGATGATTCCAGTTGCCAGCAAATAAAATTTCACCCTTTTCATCGGTAAAAACTTTAATGGTGAGATTGAATTGGGTTTGTATTTCCAAACAGTATAAGAGTTAATCCATATATTTTGAGAATAATTTCATTCATTTAGTTTATTTCACATGTGTACAATGAAAGCCTTAGCTTCACAGAAAAACTGAAGGTTGTAAAAAAACCAGCCGTCTGGTAATTTTTCCTTTAAAGCGTGTAGCACTCTATTAACTCTATTTGTCAAACAACGAGTTTTCTCCACGTAATTCTAGCGTGCGGGGCGACTGAAATATATTTAAATTAATTAATTAACAGCGTATTTCCGGGAATGGTAGTGTTTTAAAATATTCAGGAGTGCTTAACACAAATTCCTGATAGTGCAGTATATAGATCCGCCAGGTAAATCGGATAATATCACAGTTCAGTCCTTGAAGTGGAGTTTGTTCAGTGACACCGGCCTTTATGTGCGTCTACGAAATAACCACGTCAGTTTTTTTGCTGTTTCTTTCAGGATGAAGAGTTTAGGGCCCCTTCTGGTGTTTGCGCTGGCATTTGCCGGCTCTTTGGCTGTCGACAGGAACAATTTTAAGACTTGTGAGCAGTCGGGATTCTGCAAGCGCCTTAGACCTTTCAAGCCTGAGAAGTCGCAGTATTCGCTGAATTTGGATACCGTTATTGTGCACGGAAATGTCCTTACTGCCGAGGTCAACACTGTGGACACAGAGACTGAGAAAAGGATTATTATGGTATGTGATGTTTAAATTCAATAGATATGATAAGTATGGTAATTTTTACAAGCAAGGGCCACTTATTTCTTGCTTCTCTTCAGCTGGAAAATAGTGGAGAAAAACATACCCATACTATCCTAGTTTTGTGGTCATCCAAATTTTACAATTCTAATGTTAGTCATTTTAGTAACAATGATTTTTAAATATTCCTGAAAATAGGTATGGGATATTGATTTCTCTAATCTATTAATATTTTATGACTTCTATAGTTATGAACTAACCTGCTTGCCCCTTGAGGTTGATTTATCTGTAGAAGTATTGCAGATATCTAGCTAGTCCCCTATAGTTCCTAACTATAGGGAGCCACAGAGGTGATCTGTTTTATGAACAATATACTAGGATCAAGGAATAACACAGCAGAATTTGCCAGCAACTGGATCTGTGGCACTGTAGGTAGCACATTTTTACCTGTGAAAGGCAATAGGGAGGGTTCAAGTCGTGCCAGGTCAATGATTTTTGCATGCTGTCCGATCTTTGTAACAATATTAAAAAATAATGTAGTGGCGTATGTACATATAAAAATCCTGAAGGATGCCCGGGATCCGCAACCGCCTGCAGGCCTCTCTCTAACTTGCCTTCCATAGCATGGGAGTGTTCAGTATATAACCACTGTCAGGTCACCCATCCAAGAACTGTCTAAATATTCATAAAAATGGAGTAAATATTCTGTATAATTATTTTGGACAAATAACTATTTATTGCGTGGGTTACCATAAAAACCGTGAACATTCATTCTGAAATTTTATGATTGCGGTCAACCGAAATAAATATTTCTATAGTTTACTGAGTTTAGACAAACACAAAACTGGGGAACAATTATCAAAAGTTATTGGTTGTAAAGTGTAACAGTTATAATCAAAAAACATTGCATATGTCAATGCTATTAATAATTATGTTCTGGAATTCTCCTTTTGGCTGTGAGCCAATATGCAGTCATACACAAAATAGAACTTTTTTTTTATTATAGCCTCTTGTTGTCCATCCAGGTTTTTCCACTTTTTGTTGCTTTTCATTGTTATTTGTCCTGGATGTCCACTTGCCAATCGGCAAAGGCCTCCTCCAGCCTTCTCCACTCGTGCCTGTCTCTGGCGACCCTGCTCCATGTGACTCCAGCCACAGGCCTTATGTCGTCGTCCCACTTTTTGTGCTGTCTTCCTCTTTTCCTCTTACAGCCCCTTGGGTACCACTGGGTCACCTTTTTGCTCCACTTGTCACTGCCTCTTATAGTGTGACCAGACCACTAGAACTAGTAATATTCAAATGAAATTCTATTTATATGTTATCAATATTCTGTCTTTTTGCAAGACATAATGATTATGACTAAATGCTAAAACAGTTAACAGTTAAGATTGTACTAAACAGTTATATGAAAATTAAAATGAAAAAGTTTGTTTCGGTTTTTTAAGATTTTTAACAACGATAGAAAAGGTTGGAGCCTCCTATTAAGCAAGTAATTTTGCTTGTGTCAGGAGACACCGCTCTTCCAAACAGTAAGAAGTGGACAATCAACCATAATAAACATTTTGACGCTTAAGCAGTTACAGATTTATCTTATTTTAATCGTGTATAATAATCTATATTTAGTGTAGTGTGTGTGTGTGTGTGTGCGTGTGCGTGTGCGTGTGCGTGTGCGTGTGCGTGTGCGTGTGCGTGTGCGTGTGCGTGTGCGCGTGCGCGTGCGCGTGCGCGTGCGCGTGCGCGTGCGCGTGCGCGTGTGTGTGTGTGTGTGTGTGTAGTTTTGTGTATGGATGTACTTTTACAGAGAAGGATTTACTAAATTATGATGTGAAAGATAATAATGCCTCTGTTTCATCATAAGTTAGGTTTTTTAACCAATCAACTAAGGTAAGTTTACAATGGTAAGTTTGAAGCGGATAAATACTGATAGTCTTATTTATACGATTGTATAATCGAGCTGACTGAATGGCAAATTGTTTGCTAGCATAGCGGGACCTGCAGACTGGGACAGGAGCTACAATGTGTTTTCTTCTTCGATTTTGTGTGTTTGGGTCATAGGTAAGGGTTTTATGCAATCTTACAATAGAACTTACAATATAGAGTTTCCTCATGGACAACAGATTACAATCCTTGTAAAGCTCCGTGGTGGGATACATAAATGGTTTTGAGAATGTAACTTTAAGTAAGCATCTTTGGGCTCTTTCTACCTCTAGGAATTTTGTTTTACTGGCACCACCCCAACTAGATATGCAGTAGGTCATAATCGATTGTGCTAGAGTAGTGTATAGTTGTTTTAGGAGTTTAACGGGGGCCACTTGCCTGAGGAGTTTAAAGACCCATATCAGCTTTCTAAAGCGTCCATTTAGGTGCTCAATGTGATCGTTCCATGAAAGTCTCTGGTCTAGAATTAGGCCTATCTACGAACCTAATAACATATATCTGTATCTACACAATTTTTTATTTTATGTATGCATTCAAGAATTAAGAATAAAGTACAATGATGGAACAAATGACTTCAACAATGAGACATTCATGAGGTCTACAATTTCTTGTAAAATGTACTAATAAATAAACCACACCACACACATATGATATGTATGACCATCAACCGCATCATAAATTAATCTGTTATGAGATCACATGTAACTTAACAGCACAGGGGTGCCGCCGCAGCTGGGGGCTGCCGGGCCAGGCTATCTCGCACCCATATGAAACACATGTGACATGAAAGAGGATTTAATATATGGATGTAGATAAACTAGTGTATGCGACTGTATACAATTAGGCATTAAAACACTTGCATGATCTTATTTTGAAACTCGCCTTCGTCTCGTTTCGTAATACCACACTCGTGTTTTAATGCCTGTCATTAAATATGTAGCAGTTGCATAAACTACTATTACCTATATACAATATGTTATGATTCTCAGCTTACTATGCTTTCGTTTTGACAGTGGAACTACGCGCTCAAGCTGACAGCCCTAGTGGATGGGACATTCAGGGTGGAATTAGACGAGGCGGACCCTCTGTACCCGCGCTACAGGACCCAGCTGGCCTTGGATGGAGAACCTAAGGGAGACAGGTCAGTACATTAAAATTATCTTAGTCTACTCTTGTCCCACTGTGGAACAATATCCTCAAACTGACAGCCCTAGTGGACGGGACATTCAGGGTGGAATTAGACGAGGCGGACCCTCTGTACCCGCGCTACAGGACCCAGCTGGCCTTGGATGGAGAACCTAAGGGAGACAGGTCAGTACATTAAAATTATCTTAGTCTACTCTTGTCCCACTGTGGAACAATATCCTCAAACTGACAGCTAGTGGACGGGAAATCAGGGTGGAGAGACGAGGCGGACCCTCTGTACCCGCGCTACAGGACCCAGCTGGCCTTGGATGGAGAACCTAAGGGAGACAGGTCAGTACATTAAAATTATCTTAGTCTACTCTTGTCCCACTGTGGAACAATATCCTCAAACTGACAGCCCTAGTGGACGGGAAATCAGGGTGGAGTTAGACGAGGCGGACCCTCTGTACCCGCGCTACAGAACCCAGCTGGCGTTGGAGGGAGGACCTAAGGGAGACAGGTCAGTAGGTACATTAAAATTATCTTAGTCTACTCTTGTCCCACTGTGGAATAATATCCTCAAACTGACAGCCCTAGTGGACGGGACATTCAGGGTGGAGTTAGACGAGGCGGACCCTCTGTACCCGCGCTACAGAACCCAGCTGGCGTTGGAGGGAGGACCTAAGGGAGACAGGTCAGTACATTAAAATTATCTTAGTCTACTTTTGTCGCCCTGTGGCACAATATCCTCAAACTGACATAGTGGACGGGACATTCATGACCCGCTGTACCCGCGCTACGGGACCCAGCTAGCCTTTGACGGAGAACCTAAGGGAAACAGGACAGTACTGTTGGGTATTTTACTGTAGGTTTTTTAGCTTTTATTTAACTTAAATTTTTATGTATGTTTGGGGAAAACATTGCGGCTGAATTTTAGACTAGTTATCCTCAACCGATTGAGGTGAAATTTGCCATACTTGTGTAAGTTCGATGACAATGCAATATTATGGTATCACCAAGCTGAACTGATTGATGATCGAGACAGAAGGTGGCCATAGCAACGCTTAAACTACGCAAGTTAAACTTGTGTTTGGGCTCATTGGAACAGTTTCAACGAATAGTTGATGACTTGTGGGGAAAAAGTACGGTCGGAAGTTAAAGCTTGTACAAAAAATTTTTTTTTTGACAGAAACATATCACTACAATTTTGACTCAAAGTTACCTTTTTACTTTTTGCTCAGAATTTGGAAATTTTTGTTTATGCTGCTTGAGGATCGAGTTTTCACTCCCGTAACCTCCTGTATTGTATGTAATCGAAATAGGGCCGATTTCGAGAACCCAAGAAACAAATATACAAATGTTGCTTCTAATATTTATAAGATACATAGGAAGGAAAACATTGTCTTAGAACCAACAATGTTTATAGCCGCTACCTATAATGAATTAAACTGTAAAATTGTTTATGAGGAAACCGATTAACCTTTTTTTCTAACATGTCATATATATATCACCCTTAAATCCTAAGCAGTAAGCTTCAAATTTGATTGGCTCAATCAGCAATGTTTGAGCAGAGTTCTGATAAGGATTGGTTTTACAATTTGTTATCAATTACTTAATTGAAGTATTTAGGTTGTGGATTAAATTAATACTGCTAATTTGCGAAATTGATTTTGTTATCACGGCTGTTCATTTACATTGGATTTTACGAAAACTGATTTTTTACAAGCTTTATTAGTCACTTCTTTTCTGAAAAAAAAAAATCTGACTGGACCTATCGGCCCTAGAATCCATACCTCGTTTTTTTAAAGATTAGAATTATAACGGTAATTTTCGAACATATTTATTTGATTACTTGAGATATCTGAGGATAACATTGTACTAATTTTACATCTTTCAATAGACGTTTCAAAGATACCACGTCGCATATTTTCCCGTTATAAGCTTGTTTTCTTTAAAATCGCCCGACGTATAACGCACCATTTTTCTGATCTTAAAACGATGGAGTATAGAGGCGTGTCAAGGCGAGTCCTCATTAGCGAAATGTAACCGTAACCGAACGAATACTGTAACGAGTTTCAAGTGTAAATAAATGAGAGTCATTCATATGGTCGTTTCGATCCGCGAACTAGGTATGTAACTGTTACTGCAGCCGTTAGGTTAAATGCAGTTACACCACTCCTCTTTTGATGCCGGGTGGCTATACAGTCGCCGTCAGATAGATCGGAGCGAACAAGGTGCTCATAAATACCTGAACACAGCTCTTATCCGGGCTTTGGTGTATATTTTAGAGCACCCTGCAGAGTACAGATATAATTGATAGTGGTGGTATGTTGCCTGTTTCGAAATTAGTGAATCATTTGTTAATCACTTTCAAGGGAATTTGTCATTATACTTTTGGTGAGAATGTAATATAATATTATGGAACTTAGGAATTCCAAAATAACATATGGTAAATCTGTTGAGTTAGGTCTCGTCTCGAAACATATAGTTTTCGATCTAACATGAATTGACTATGCATATTTTTGCCTGTCTGCTATGATGTTGATTTTTTTTTGCAACACATAGTTACGTAGTTTGAAGTAACTTACGTATCAACATCAACAACGGAATCCATACATTTTTAACCACTAGGTGTTGAATAGATGTTTACAAACACAATAACATGAATGTTTTTTCTTATTTGAAATTCATAGCCATATTTAGTACACGTACGGTTTTTAAACATTTTGGAGGGCAAAATTGAAGGAAGAAGGTAGAGGTAGACCTAGATTGACATACTTCAACCAAGTGAAGAAACAATTGGTGCCGCGTCGTATCACGAGGTTAATAGACTGGCAGAGAACTGGGAAGACTGGCGATTACTTGGTTTATATTTGTAACGGTGTGTCTTTTGGTGCAGTAAATAAATGCTTTCTTTCTTTCTTTCTTACTCCACCGACAAGAGCGTAGCTCTTAAGTTGAATGATGATGACAGTTACATTCAGGGGCTGTACACTGCAATACAATAACCTTAAATAATAATATGAATCTAATTTTATTATTTTAGTTTAAGGTTCAGTTATAACCTTTTTTTTTAACGTTGGGAAAATACGTTTACGTACTCGTATCCCACCCGGAGAAAGACCGGGGTGAGTATGACGGACTATCCGGTTAGACCGTACTACCGTCTAAAAACCCAACGAGTACCGGCTACGCCTTCAGTGGGGCGTCGCAGGATCGCAAATGGCATTCTACTGCGAAAGGTTCAGTTATAACCTTCTGGATCTACTGAAAATCAGTGCCTTTGCGCTCCGTGCCTCAATCCATGCTGAGCTGACTC
Organism: Epiblema foenella; assembly: GCA_963556455.1. Taxonomy (NCBI): domain Eukaryota; kingdom Metazoa; phylum Arthropoda; class Insecta; order Lepidoptera; family Tortricidae; genus Epiblema; species Epiblema foenella. Next base: position 21,393,452 of record OY747100.1, read on the forward strand.
CTTTTTGAAGCAACACTAAATTCCTTTTTAAAATTAATTTGATGAAATCAGGTGATTCCGTGATAAATTTCTAGAACAATATATCTAAATGCGCTTAGCGGAATATTTCAAGAGAATTACAATTTGAAACGGGATATTTACCATGTGTACTTGTTGTTTAATCCTTGATAATGGCGCTTGCAACAGTGCCGAAATATCGGGAACTCAAAAATACAAATATACATGGTAAATATCCCGTTTCAAATTGTAATTCTAATGTAAATGACCATGTAAGCTTGAAGTCTTATATTATTTCAAGAGATTTAGACTTGTTTAAATTTGAGCCCTACACTCATGTTGCGTACACTCATGGTTGTAGTTCCAAAATTCTTCTTCTGTGTCAGGCGTGCAGGCGTCAGAAAGCATCACGTCAGATAAATTTATTATTCCGGCTTTACTAAAGCTGCACCTAATTTTCAGCCTCAAACTGGTCTCCAACTCGAACGGCGTTGTGACCGTCGTCAACGGCCAAGGGCACAAAGTGCTGATCACGGCCGAGCCTCTAAAGCTGGATTTCCTGGACTCTGCCGGCAATGTGGCCGTCGTGGTGAACGGGAACGCGCAGTTGGTGGTGGAGCCGCTCAAGGTCAAGGAAGAGGGTGGTGATGTGAGTGTTTTGTCATTTGTAGTTGGGTGGAATTTTGTAGAGAAATTAATCATCGTCCCCCTAGCGTTATCCCGGTACAGTTGCATCCTGAATGATGCCCGGGGTCCGCTACCTAATACCAAGATTTGGCGTAGGCACTAGTTTTTACGGAAGCGGCTGCCATCTGACCTTCCAACCCAAGGGGAAACTGGACCTTATTGGGATTAGGCTTGTCAAGTGAGTTGGCAATTTAACTGTTAGAAGTTATAGGGAAATTGCTGGTTTGGAAAAAAAGGCAGGTGGTGGCGCGCGTCTGACTTAGTTTTTTTTTTTAGATAAGAAACCATCCCTGACACCTGTCATTGCCATACATTTTATAACCTAAAAGTGACTTACGTTATAAAAAGGTGTCAGGCATGGCTTCTTATCTGAAAAAACAATAAATTCAACGAAACTTGAACCTTACCGTCAGGCCTGTTCCTCTTGCAGCTTCGACTAAATTCGGCTCTGGCACAACTCCGAGGTGTGGAGATACTAGATGCTAAGATTACGTATTAAAGTGGACCCCGGGCTCCGTAGGCCACAACCGGGAAAACGCTGAAAGCGGGATCAGCTTTTTCAAATGATGAATATTAAATTCCACCCAATTCAGCTTACTGTTATAAACGTAATGTCACTGCCTTGTTTGTCTGTTATTTGTTGTATGTACTATATCTACTTATAATTTCCATCTCGGTTGTAAGAGATTATTTACAATTTAGGTACTACATGGTTAAAAAGATGAAAGAAACAGAGGGCCTACTCCGAACTTCGTATCGTGCCGTCCCTTTCGCTCTCGTTTTATACACTATATGAATGAAAGGGATGGCACGATACGAAGTTCGGCTTTCGAAGTTCGGAGTAGACCCTCTGGGAGTGATCTTTGCTATGACAGGATTTTAAATTATTTAGGTACACATGTATGAATGAGATTATCCACATTTATTATCCTCGGCTTCGGCTCGTGCATCGAATGCAATTCTTTGAACAATGCAATAGAGTATGCAGATAAGCCTTTCAATGCAAATACCATATATATGTCGATAAACGTTTATATATCTGTCTTAGCCCTTAAGTTCCTTACATAGGCACTGATAACTACGAGTATGTATGAAAAACCAGTTTAAATCAATATACTCGTTCTTCTGTATACTCGTTCTAGGTTCGTTAGGGTAACCGATTTTTCAATCCCAGGATCAAAATATTTGTCAGATAAATGTTAGCTCTGTCCTTTTCTTTCACATGATATTGGAAAGTGACAGCGATAATTGTAACTGATGGATAATTTTATCTGGCGATTGAAAGATCGACTCTTAGTCATCTATAAATGTACCTAGGTCATTGACCATAGTACACATGTCTTAAACACACTTACGTATACACGAGTATCCACTTTGTTTATCTGCTCCTATAATATTCATAATAACAATGGATTATCAATTTAGCATGTCTTATTTAATTTAAATTTTAACACAAATGGACTAAGGCTCAAATTGTGCTGCATTTTTCATCTGTACTTGTGTGTTACTGAAACTAACTGAGTTTAAAGGCTTATTATTAGTTATGTCTAGCTAGTTTAGTAAACTGCAAGTCGTGGTAGCCGATCTCTAGAGGCTAAAAGGCTCTAAAAGTTAGCCTATAGACGCTTCTAGCTCCAGAGGAGTTACTAAGCACGCGTATTTTAAGCTCAACTCTTCGTTTCGGCGATTAACACTAAAGGTCTATGCACACGCCCCACAACCACAGCAGAACGCAGCGATAAAAGTGGTGAAGCAGTCGTTACGGTGTAGGGGGCGGTCCAATTCAACCGAGCACACGGTTAAATTTGACGGCGAATTGTTGTCCGTCTGAATAAAACTAATTAATGTTATCGATCGATTGAAAAAGGTCTCTGCTTCAGCTTCCACAAAAATTCTTTCGTATGTCCAGATGTCCGGATTTCCAGATTTCCGGTTGTTCTCGTGAAATTTTGTGAGCTGATTCGGTAATTGTATAGAATTCTTTTTCGAGACAATTTTCAAAAACACTTTGTTATCCTCTACATGTCGCATTTTTTAACCGATTCTCATGAAATTTTGAGAGCGGGGCGCGCGTTTTTTGAGTATCGAGCGCTCGACTTCATCATAGTTTTTTGACAGATCTCGAGTGAAAAGTCGAGCGTTCGACACTCTAAAATCGGCCCCCAGGTTCGATAATTATAATATAGAATGCATGTAGGAAGAAGAGCCATGCATTTATCCGTCCATATATAATATATGTATAAAAAATGTAGTTTTTGGAAAATTAAAAAAAAAATAACTCGCGACGTCTACAGCTCACAGAGCCACTAGTATAAATTATCCCCTGACCACGTCGGCGTTGTAGTGTGGTTGATGGTTGTGGTGTTAATGTGACGTGTGAATAACTTCCCTGTGCCTTTACCATGAGTTTACATGACCGTACTCGCTAACTCGTAACAATTTGTATGGGGAAAAGTACAGCGCCTCTGGCGGTTACGCAATAGAACTAAGAATCGGCATACTAAATCGTTTACGCAGTCGCTAGCGAGTACGGTCATGCAAACTCATGGTAAGGGCACTGTTTTCAATGATCGTACAGGTCAGATTAGATCATGCGTATAAACATAAGGTTTGCGTAGTACGTAGCACGTTCTATCAGTCACGTACAGATAACGGGCGAGATCAATGGCAATGTCGAGAGTGTGTCAAGTGGTCAATGACAGAGGTAATACGGGAGAAATTTAAATAAAATAAATGTGTATAAATATTTGTGGACAATCTTACACAAATCAAACTACTTCCAGGCACGTATCCAGAGGGGGAGATAGTTGGGATTTATCCCCCAAAAAAAAAACGTTTTTAGCCGTTTTTATAGTACAGTGATTACAGCGATTTTCACACCGTTCACATGGTTGTTTCAATGTTTGTCCCCCCCCCCGAACCAAAAGTCTGGATACGTGCCTGCCTACTTTCAAACTAAGCAAATCTTGTAGTGTGAGTACTAGGTACATATATATACTTATATAGATAAATAGATACTTAAATGCATAGAAAACATCCAAGACCAAGGAAGAAATATTTGTACCATCAAATATTTGTATTTGATTGAGTCAAAAAATTACACGAATACTGTTTATTCCGTTTTTAGGTTACCGAATCGGGTTGAGGTAAATAGGATTTTATTTATAGTTTATATTCAATTTAAGAGTATTATCACACATCATATCATACATGTGATCACTAAATCTATCTTTACGATCTCTAACGGTGTTTCACAGTTTTCTTTGGGCTTATCCAGAAATCACGTGAGGTTTTTTGGCCCTCTTTTAGACCCCCCTGCCCCTTGGTTATCTTTGGTGAGGCTCTAGCCCCCCCCCCCACGAAACCTCACGTGTATTTTTTCACTATTAAAATTTGTGACTAAAATGGTATTGTGTTAGTTGATATCGTGTTTATTTTCGTATACGTGTTATGCGAGTGCTCCAAAATTTCAAACAACGTTAATAAACTCGCTGTTTTTGACGTGCAAAATGATGATTTATAATTTCCTACATGAGTAGATATTAGTTCTCGGTTTTGTAGGGGAAAAAATACAAGTGAGGTCTACGTAGTACCCCCCCTCCCCCAACGTGATCAGTCGTGAGGTTTTCATGATCCCCCCTCGGAACCTCGCGTGATTTCTGGATAAACCCTTTAGTCGTTACATCATCATCATCATTTCAGCCGAAAGACGTCCACTGCTGAACATAGGCCTCCCCCAAAAGTACAAAACAAAAACAACAAAAGTTAGTCGTTACGCTAAAGGATATTTCACAAGCATTGAAAAGTCCTGTCTGTCACGTCCTGTGTGCTCGTAGGCCGTGACTAAACTCGTTCGGATGACTTTGCATCCACATTTTGATTCAAAGTTGCGTCATTTGACTTCTTTGTTACCACCGTTATAGCTGCAGGTTTTAAAGGAAGCCATACTTCATATCGTAAAACAAAAGGTTTGTTTTAACACAGTTGTGTTATTGTACTACAACAAAAAAGTAGCTTTCTGATTTTGTTTAGAATATAAACAAAGCCATGGGGTGATACAAAGCTTTTTTTTTTTGAACCTGACTGTGATAGGCCGGGCCCAATAAAGCGATAGGAGTGCGCGGTTGGAGAGTAGCCTGGGGAAAATCCAGGGGAAAACCTCCGGCACGACCACGCGTGTGGTTTGGAACACTGGAATACTCTAAGAGTTTGCGCTCCAGTGAGATTGGTTGAGCGGTTTCGACAAACCTGTAATTATACAAATGTAATTAATGTGTTAAATAAATCCGTTTTTTGACCGAGTGCGCGAATCGTCTTCGTTTCAGCTTGGGAAAAAATGCTTTTGTAGGTATGACCGGTTGTCCTCTTCAGAGGGGCTAAGATTATGATCGCTTAGGTATATATCGGTCATATAGTATTCTTCTCTCTAATTCGGTTTTTGGGAATTTCATAGGGCACAGAGCCACTACTTATAAGTATTATAACTCAGTCACTGACGTATGTACATATAAACAAGCAAGCACCATCACCGTATGTAGCCCGGCTAGCCGGCGGGTTATAAATAAAACTACTCAGAACTATAATGTACAATATAATATAATAAAAAAAAGGTATGTATACAAAAATGGGTTAACTCAACTAGTTCAGTCAGTACGGCGGCATAAGAAAACACAAGTCACTGGCCTGTAAGTATTATGTTGAAGTCTGTAAACTGGAAGGTGGTCTGTGAGTTTCCGCTTAGTTGTGTAGATATACGGTAATTTCAAAGGCTGTACGGCATCGGCAGCTAGCGTCGAGACAGCGCCGACGAAAGTATGTACATTGCTGGCACCCAATGAAATCGGTAGTAACGTATCCAAGTAGAAAGGGCTGTAAACATTACCCGTGCTTTAGAAAGGTTCAAAACCCATCCGAGCCTCATTTGATCTAGGCCAGTGACGGCTAAATGAGGCTTGGATTGGGTTTCACAAACAATTATATACAAATTTGGTAATAATATATACAACAAATACCTGCGTAAGTGGCAGCCCTTGTATGGTTAGTATGAACTATATACAATATTTATAGGTGAATTTAGAAAAAGTGCATCGTATATATCACTATTCTTCAAGTTACAACTCAAGTTTATTTATATACGTATTAGGACAGTTTTCAAGAAATAGCACGCTCCAAGTGAAAATTTTCATCCACCAAAACAAAACACGGCCGTGAAAAATGTGTACTTTTTTCTTTCTCACCGGCCAGTGCGCCAGCGAACGCACCGCGAAGGTTTTGCCGTGTTACAGTACCCCGCGCGCCCAGGAGAATTTTCCAAAACAGGAAGTGACGGAAAATTCAGAAAAATATTTAGACCTAATATTTACAATTTTAAATCCTTAATATGCCACCTACCTATTGCACGTCCATTCAGATCTGCCAATTCATATACAAGAGGTGACAACTTTCTCAATACTGTACACTTTACAAATTTGGGAGCTAACTTAGCACTAAAGTATTTGCCAGCATCACTTAATTGGTAATTACGACGCCACACAATATCACCCTCCTTAAACTCTGCATGTTTTCGCCTTAAATTATAGTATTTACAATTTTTCTCATGTGCATCCCAAATTGCAGCCTGCACTTTATCTAGAATAGGCGACAAGTGGCCTAAATTTTCGGCGTATTTATCACGCGGTGCAAAAACAAGGTCGTCGTAATCGACGTCAGTAGAACCGGAGACGCCATAGAATGAGCCGCAGGGAACGAGCTCTCGGCCATACACCAGGAAAGCAGGACTGAACCCTGTCACTTCATTGACACTGGTGTTCATGGCAAATTGAATTTTAGGAATATTAAGATCCCAATTTCTATGGTCATCTTCGACAAACGAACTAATAGCAGACATAATTGTGCGATTATAGCGCTCAACATTATTAATTTGAGGGCAATATTTAGGGGTAAAATGTACCTCAGGAATTTGGTATTTAGCAAAAAGTTCCTGTAATTCGTTACTGATAAACTGAGTACCATTATCCATAATAATAGTTCGAGGAAAACCATGTACTAAGAATACAAAGTCTTCAAGAATTTTACATATGATATTCGAAGTCGCCTTTTTAATTGGGAAAATTAAGCAGTATTTAGAAAAACAGCAATTGACAACCAATATGTATCGATTCTGTTTACGAGTCATTGGTAATGTGCCAACGAGATCAATCGATAGGCACTGAAATGGTCTGCAACATTGCTTTGGTTTGCCCATTATTCCCAAAGTTTGATGATTTTGGTACTTATACGCTAAACATATTTCACAACTGGAAATATATTTACATACATCTCTATACATCCCAGGCCAAAAGTAGCGTAGAGATAACCTCTTGTGTGTTTTAAAAATACCAAAATGGCCAGCGGTGGGCTGGGAATGATTGTCGCGTATAATATCTTCCCTCATTTCCTTCGGAATCACAAGTTTCCAGTCATATTCAGAAGTTAGTAAAGAACTAGTGCGTTTAAGTCTGTACAAATTATTATTTACATATTTATAATCAGGAAAAGAGGAAGGATTTTCCTGACAACCCTGTAAGATGTTGTTAAACCAGTCATCGTGAGACTCAACATACACCAAATCAACAGGTACTGATCGTGATAAAATATCAGGAACTACATGGTCCTTCCCCCTTTTATGCTTAATCTCAAAGTTATAAGCTGACAAACGAACGCTCCAACGAGCTAATCGTCCAGAAGGGTTATCCAAATTTAAAAACCACTTTAAAGCTGCGTGGTCAGTATATACAATGAATTTTTGACCATTATCTAAGTAGCATTGCCAATGTTCCAGCGCAACAATGACACTTAGTAACTCGCGTTCCGTAATAGAATAATTTTGCTGTTGCTTTGATAAGGAACGGCTAAAATATGCAATAGGCTTTTCAACTCCATTCTCCTCTTGCGTTAACATAGCTCCAAGACCAAAATTTGAAGCATCGCAATGAACTGAAAATGTTTTAGAAAAATCAGGGCAAGTCAATATAGGGCTTAACACAAGTGCTTGTTTTATTTTATTAAAGGCATCGTTGGCTTCATCATTCCAACGAAATGGAGGAGCCTTTTTTCCAGTAGATGTAAGTAAGTTAAGTGGTGCGGCTAGTGTGCTAAAATTTGGTACAAAGCGCCTATACCAGCTAGCAGTACCGAGAAACCTTTTTAGTTCGCGTCTACTAGAAGGGACGGGAATGTCTAGTATTGCTTTGACTTTATCCGGGTCCGTGCGTAAGCCCTTGTGGTCTACAATATATCCGAGGTATTTTAGCTCACGTCGAAAGAAAGCAGACTTTTCAAAGTTAATCGTAAGTTGAGCAAACTTTAGTTTTTCTAAAACACGATTTAATAGAGAAATGTGTTCTTCGAACGTGTTTGATATCACGATTATATCATCTAGATACCAGAAAACGCGGTTTTCAAATTCAGGTGTGAATAAAAGATCCATTAAACGCTGCTGCGTTGCTGGTGCATTCGTTAAGCCAAATGGAGTAACCTTAAAGCGGAACATACCTCGAGATTGTACATAAAATGCCGTTTTATTCCTGTCTTCTTCACGTAGAGGTATCTCCCAAAACGCCTTAGCAATATCAATACTTGACAAGTACTTAGCATCACGTAGATTATCAAGAATCTCATTGATAAACGGTAATTTATATGCGTCCTTTTTAGTAATAGCATTTAGTTTTCTGCTATCCAAACAAAATCTCCAACTACCGTCTTTTTTAGGGGTAACAAGGACAGGACTCAACCACGGGCTTTCGCAGGGCTCTATAATATCCAAATTTAGCATATTGTCGACCTCTTCTACTAATACCTTTTGTTTTTCAGGCGAGAGTCTGTAGCATCGCTGTCTAATAGGTTCATGGTCAACAGTGTCGATACGATGCTCGATCAAATGCGTTCGACCAAGTGGACTGGACTGTGTAGACGCCTCGCAAAAGCGTGAGATGATAATATTCGCTTGAGCCTGCTGCTCCTCAGACAAGTCCTCAAACGGAAGTACTTGCTTAGGGCTGTCAGTAGTTAATGATGTACAATTTGAAGGTCGTTTTAGTACAGTATTTTTGAGTGAACTAGGCAAAAGATTAAAACCTTTCCAAAAGTCTATCCCCAGTATCAAATGTGAAGAAATGTCTGGGATAACGTGTGCGGTAATGTTAAGGAAATGGTCATTAAAATGTACAGGAAGGTCTATGCAACCAATAGATTGCACAGATTGACCATTAGCGGCTCGCACTGAGATTTTGCACGATGAGTTCAATACGAAACCTCTTTCAAGTAAAGTGTCATGAGAGTTATTGCCCAGAATAGTAATACTACTGCCACTATCTAGTAGCCCACAGAGTGTTAAATTATTTACATTTATATTTACATAAGGGCGTTCATTGTCGTTTTGATCGTCAAAGAGGATCAAAGAAGTTTTGCTTGATAACATAAAAAGACGCACAAATGATAGCCAGTCTTCCCATTCATCACGCGAATATTTACAATCATTATGTACATTTCTTTGATCCTCATTTACTCGTTTTTTGGCAAGGTCTTAGTTTGTGTAACAAGCTTGTTACAATTAGGGCAGTTAGTGCTACGGTAATTCGCTAGACCACACTTAAAACACACAAGTTTGCGTGGTTCTTTGCACATGCGTAAGGAGTGACTATTCACTCTACAGCGCACACAAAATTGCTTACTCGAGTTAATTATATTTACAGTATTACTATTTACAGGCTTATATACAAAATCGTCAGTCAAAGAAGACGAGCTAATGGTAGGAGGCTCCCTGAAGTTCCTTGAGCGTTCAAGATAAGCCTCGTATTTTTTACATACAGCTTTTAAGTTCTCAATCGTTTTAATATCCGCTTGAGCTACCATACAATCGTATTCCGGGCGAATATTCCTGAGCAAAATCTTTAATTGGTCAGCCTCAGGCATAGTGTAGCTAAGCTTTGTAAACAAACCACACATAATGGCGAAGTACCCCACAACGGACTCATCCTTGCCTTGGGTTCTGTCTTGAATTTCACGTAGTAGCTTATAGTCATAGTCAACTATACCAAAATCATCAAACAATTTCACTTTTAAGCTTTCCCAAGAGGTAAAACTGTCCTTGTAAGCACGAAACCAGTGAAGTGCTGCATCAGTGAATAAATCATAAGAATGCGACAGTAATGAACTAGTAGACAAGTTCCTAGATATCGCGAATTCCTCAACCTTCTGTACGAAACTGCGTGGACAACCCTTGCCCGCGTATGTGAATTTACGGAACTCACTCGTTACACCGCGGTCACAATGCACGATTATTTTACTCTCTGAGCACTTGTCAGAACTTGCAGTGACATAAGAAGACTGCGAATCACTGTTCTTACTATATATAAAATCAAAACGCGTCTTCAAATTACTAAATTTAGACACCAGACTTTTATATGTACGACTGTTACCCTCCGCTTCATCCGAGATGTCGATACGCTGAAGGCGCAAGTAAATATGTACAAAAAATGAGTTTATTCTATTTACAAGTTTCGGATCACAAGTACTTTCGTATAGAATCACTTTGTCCTCAATGTACGTCAGCGATTTTTCAGTGCCTACCAAGTCATCAGCAACTGAATAAGTAGTGGACAAATCCTCAGGCACATATTTCCCCAACAAGCCAACAAACTGTTGTCGCAACTCTACAACCGTGTCGAGCGGCTTTTCATGTCGAATACTTACTTCATAAGTAAGTTCCGACTTATTCAACATATTTACATTTACGTTCGAGAAATCCATACTTGTAAGTAAGTACTAAAAACCGTAGTAAAAATAAAGCAGAATAAATTATTTACAAACGTACCTACAGACAGACGTACAGATATATTACACACATATATATAAAAAACGTTAAAATGCAAGCTGCAAGTGAAGCACAGATATAAAAAAAAATACCTATTAGACTTAACCTATACACAAGAAAAGAAAAGAAAAATAAGACAAAACAGTTAATAAACTAAGTTATGCACAAACGCGTAATGTATTTACAAGTATGTACATAACCCAATCCAAGTCCTTAAAGACCCACGTACTGACTGAACAACCCTATGGGCGCCACTGTAGCCCGGCTAGCCGGCGGGTTATAAATAAAACTACTCAGAACTATAATGTACAATATAATATAATAAAAAAAAGGTATGTATACAAAAATGGGTTAACTCAACTAGTTCAGTCAGTACGGCGGCATAAGAAAACACAAGTCACTGGCCTGTAAGTATTATGTTGAAGTCTGTAAACTGGAAGGTGGTCTGTGAGTTTCCGCTTAGTTGTGTAGATATACGGTAATTTCAAAGGCTGTACGGCATCGGCAGCTAGCGTCGAGACAGCGCCGACGAAAGTATGTACATTGCTGGCACCCAATGAAATCGGTAGTAACGTATCCAAGTAGAAAGGGCTGTAAACATTACCCGTGCTTTAGAAAGGTTCAAAACCCATCCGAGCCTCATTTGATCTAGGCCAGTGACGGCTAAATGAGGCTTGGATTGGGTTTCACAAACAATTATATACAAATTTGGTAATAATATATACAACAAATACCTGCGTAAGTGGCAGCCCTTGTATGGTTAGTATGAACTATATACAATATTTATAGGTGAATTTAGAAAAAGTGCATCGTATATATCACTATTCTTCAAGTTACAACTCAAGTTTATTTATATACGTATTAGGACAGTTTTCAAGAAATAGCACGCTCCAAGTGAAAATTTTCATCCACCAAAACAAAACACGGCCGTGAAAAATGTGTACTTTTTTCTTTCTCACCGGCCAGTGCGCCAGCGAACGCACCGCGAAGGTTTTGCCGTGTTACACGTATTATATCAGAGGTTGAGATAACAGTCGGGCGTGACCGTGCTATACACCGTGGGCGTTAATAACCCGAAAGATTTAAACCAGCGATTTTAGACCCTAATTAGAGTATATAAAGTTATGTAACATGTAGTCCATAAACCCATAATTAAAGAGATATTAATTATTTAAAACCAATCACAAGTTAAAAAATCTCAATTCTAACACACCCTAAAGGCGTGACGTAGCCACCTACAACTTTTACACGCAGACGCACTAACTGCATGATTGTCAGCTAGTTTCACTTAACTATCCTACAAAAAGGTTTTACTACCGACAGTTTTGTTCTGTTCTCAATAGCGAAAGTGTAAACTATTTACCTTTACTGATAACTGGCTGATAGTTTGAAATTGATGTCACTTAAATGACAATGCTCGCTCTCTGTTTCTCAACTTGAGATTAATTAAACTCGCTCACTCTCTGAAGTAAATGTTTGTACACAAAGAAGCGGTCAATTAATATTATTTAATTTGTACTGAAATAATTTTAATTAAGACACATAATTGGACCCATGTTGATATAGCATTATTTACTCGTACTCTCGTCAAAAATACGTGGTTTAAATCTTTCGGGTTATCGACGCCCACGGTGTATATAAATATAGTACTTTTATCCAGGGTTGTTGCGGATACACGCATCCGCAACTGCTAAAGTTCCGCATAAAATTCGACATCCGCATCCGCAAAAATGAATGCATAGTTTTTGCGGATGCGGTTGAAAAAGTCGTTACAGAAACGTCTTAGCAGCGGCGCGTGCGACTTATGTGCTAGGTATTTTCGCCATCAACCAATAGGAATATCGTTACGTTTTTGTGATTCGTCGATCGTGGTAGTGACAATGACAAGAAGCGACAAGGCTCAAATATTAAGATTATTTTTTTATATTAAAAAAATGTCTATACGTAATATTTAATGGTTTTTATATGTACCTTATTCCACATGCGCCTTGTAATACGCTTCCTGCCGAGGTGTTCCCAATGGGCTACAAAATGGGACTCTTCAAAAAAGGCGTGAAAAGGTTTCTTACGGGTCGGCACCGCGCGAGTAACGCCTCTGGTGTTGCAAGCTTCTATAGGCGACGGTAACCACTTACCATGTGGGCTGTCAGCTTGTTTGCCACTGACGTGGTATAAAAAAACGCATCCGCGGATGTCAATAAGTCAGCATCCGCAACATCCCCGCTTTTATCTCACAAGCGTGGGTTAGCCATAGTTGTAGTTGTGACACATCGGACACATAGACAATGTGAACTCATAGCTTCTACGCTGACACACACACATAGACAATGTGCATGTATAGCTCAACAGCAACACACACAACCATAGACAATGAGCATTTATACCTCAACACACAACCATGGCTCACCCGCGGCCGTAAGATAAAGATAATATTATACGTATATACTCTACGTATATATATGTATAATATTGCAGCTCATATGTAGTTCAGCACGTATTCACCTCTTGACTCCTGATCGGGTCAGCTCTATTAAATGCTTATAAACATAATTTATCTGCATATTAGTGTTATCGAAGTAGTTACACTAACCTTAAAATTGATGATAGCAAATCTGCACAACTAATTAATAACATATACATAAATTTGTACCTCATGAGACACTATGTCTGTTATTTTTTATTATCTATCAAGTACTATGCTATAGAACTTCTATGCAAGAAACGCGCCCCCCATTACTATGAGCAGTAATTTATAGTTGAAACAATTTATCTTAATGTCAACAGTGTAGGTTCGAACCTTGAAATACTTTGAAATAGATGCGTTAATTTTTTGATACCCATTATTTTTATGAATAATGTTAACTATTATTGTTTAATAGAAAAATATTATTTATTAAAAATACAGCCTTTTGGAGTAATAAAAGTTTAACCTATTTTTTACATTTATGTTTTTTGTGATATTTTACCACAAGGAATAGGAAATCTTATTGCTAAAAGCGATCGCTTCTGGTAATTCTTAGAGATCGAGTTCTGGTTTATGTAAGAACTTAAAACCTAAAGTAGAATGATGTATATTTAAAACTCCTGTAATCATTTGAGTTGGAATAGTTGCATCAAAGTAATTCGTTCAAAAAGCTATTTTATCTTTCTAACAACAACGTTCAAAATCCTGTAACATTATAATAGAAATTTGGCCAACAATATTTTAACCTTGAACACAAAGCAATAAAGGTCATAATTGTACAGGATGAAGATGGCGCTCGCGGTGAGAACTTCAAGTCTCACCACGACAGCAAACCGCGAGGCAACGAGGCAGTGTCCCTCGATGTCACTTTCCCCGAGGCAGACCATGTTTACGGTAAGACATCATTTATGGCATTCCCGATTATAAGGCACCTCTTTTGCCCATATAAGATCCCGCTTTGGAGATGTCAATATAGCACTATACACCATAACGATGCAATTATAAGTCGTAGTTTTTCTTTGTGAATTCGTGAACTCTCATGTTGCATACAAATTTTTATCCGGGATAAAAAGTGTCCTATGTTTTAATCCTGGTTTTTAACTGTCCTTTTTGCGTGGCCCCAGCATCTAGACTTTTATAAATAGACGTAGGAGCAGGGCTCGGAACCGGCTTTTACTATTTTTGAAATATCTCCTAAAGTACAAAACAATACAATACAAATACTCTTTATTGCACACCTCAATCAAAAGATACAGTACAAGTACTCAAGTACCAACAAGTACTAAAGACAACAGACAAGTACAACAACAAGACACAACACAACAACACACAAGACAAGTACAAGACAAGTAGTCAACACGACAAGTACAAGTAGGACAAGTAGTTCAGTCAAGTACTTTTCATATCTCCATTTTTATTTTAAAATTTGTTTTTGTTAGCCTTCATCTATGAAATAAATGATTTAAAATACGAAAAAATATCGTAAAACGCAATTAACCGAAATTTTTAACCGGTTAATTGTGTGAAGGCGAAACCGGTTTCCGAGCCCTGCATAGGAGATGCCTTAATTTTTACTTTGCCTAAAGCTTATGATTCCGATTCAGAGAAATTCCGCTTAAAGACGCAAGCAGTCTAATAACTGCTTTAAAACGTTAACTAATCAGCATAGCTAGAATGATCGCGTTTTATGTCGGACATATAGCATTCCGTCCCTTACTTTCAAGTGTGTAAGTGCGAGTACGAATGCTATATGTCCGACATATACGTACCTAAATGTTGTTGTCTAATTGTATAAATTAAATAACCTTTATTGATCTCACTGCAACATGCGTAGCCAATGTTATGTACTTCCGTAATTGTTGTATATATCAGAATAAATACCTCCTAAATTTCTAGCTTTAAGTGAAATGTAATATATATGATGTGGTTGTACTTATAAAAATAAAATTAAAATAATCGCGATCATCCTAGCTAGGCAGACGTTCATATAGTTGTGTAACCTTCTGACGACCGGTTTAGCCTAGTGGGTAATGCGCCTGCCTGTGAAGCTGACGGTCCTGGGTTCGAATCCCGGTCAGGGCAAATTTGTGTGATGAGCATGAATATTTGTTTCTGAGTCTTGGATGTTTTCTATGTATTTAAGTATTTATATCTATTAAATATATCGTCGTCTAGTACCCATAACACAAGCCTTCTTGAGCTTACTGTGGGGCTAGTTCGATTTGTGTAAGATTGTCCTCTAATATTTATTTATTTTTACTATATTTATTTGTTGTCAGGTCTCCCCGAACATACGGACAAGTTCGCGCTCCGTACCACGAGCGGCGGCGAACCTTACCGCCTCTACAACCTGGACGTGTTCGAGTTCGAGCTCGACAGCCGCATGGCGTTGTACGGCGCTGTACCCGTCATGTACGCGCACGGGTGAGTACCGGGCGTGTCGCGGACATCCGCATCCGCAACCGCGGAACATCCGCATTGAATCAGGGATCGGATACCGGTATTTTCTCCATAGAAAAATACCGGTATTATTACGGTCACCGGTTCATTATTTCGTTTTTAATGGGACAATCTAATAATACGACGTTGTTATCTAAATACATGATTCAGCCCTACGTAAAGAGCAAAAATAACTCCAAAATATTGGGCTAATTCAGGGCTTGTTAAAAATACCGGTATCGATCCCTGCATTGAATTTAACATACGCATAAATTTCGCATTATAATCAACATCTATATCTGCAAAAAAACAATGGAGAGCTCGACTTACGCGCTAGGTATTCTCGCCATTAACCAACGGGAATCTCGTTAAGTTCTTGTGATTCATCGATCGTGACAGTGACAATGACAATAAGCGACGAGTTTCAATCATAAAGAGTATTTTTTTTATAAATAAAAAGAGCAAAGTGATATCTAATGGCTTTTATATGTAACTAGTCTTACATCCGTATATATGAGCCTTGTAATATCCGTATCCGCGGATGTCAAAAAATCTGCATCCGCAATATCCCTGGTGAGTACACCGAACATGTTCGCGAACCTTACCGCCTTTACAATCTGGACGTGTTCGAATTCGACAGCCACATGGCGTTGTGCGGCGCTGTACCCGTCATGTACACGCACGGGTGAGTACACCGAACATGTTCGCGAGCCATACAACCTGGACTCGAGAGCAACAAAACAATATCATACTACATACTTCGAAAAGCTAAACTTTTGACTGTATCTGCCTTTAGTGTTAATAGCTCGGAATTCTTATACCAGTACTTAACACTATAGCAGCATTGGCACGCTGCGGTAGCCTAGTTGTTCAAGCATGCAGCTGGCAAGCGACTGCCGAATGGAATCGCGGTTTGTACTCGTACCAATGAGTTTTCCGTTGAAGGAAAAGCATCGTGAGGAACATATGCGAAGAAAACAAATTCAATTGATACCTCTTCTCCATCTCCTTCCAATTCATATGTCCCTCTGTACCTCAGTGGGACATAAGTATTAGCACTGGAAACAAATGAAAAAGTGATAGTCTAAATCAAAACGGACCTTATGGCGGCAGGCGCACGCCATATTACGCTTTATGCTTTATTGCTTATTACGTTGCACCGATTCACTTTTCGTATTCGAACAACGCCAATAAAAGCGTAAGAGCCGGCCGCCATAAGGTTTCTTTTGATTTGGACCATCATAAATAATCGTAAAATATTTTCACACCTGCTATTCAGAAAAGAGTCATTGTTGCCTTTGAATGAGGGATCAGTCGTTCTTTTCTTCCCTCATTTGAGGGCAACAATGAATCTTTTCCTCATAGAAGGTGTGAGAGGCAGTATGTGCCACTCGGTACGACATTTCATGTTTTTAGCAGCGGTCCTCGTAGGCGGTGTGAAAAGCAGTTTGTGTCACACTCACACGTTAGCAAAATTATTTCCGTCTTGGGCGTACTCCCGTACTCCCTCGCTACGCTCAAGTTTCTTCTTTAGAATTCCTCGCTACCTCAAGATTCTGTTGTAGAAGCTTGAGCGTAGCGAGGCATTCAATATACCGTCCTAGCCGTAAATATATTATTCTTCTCCCTTGAGACACAATCTACTATTGTTGACAGGTCGAAGCGTACCTCAGGAGTGTTCTGGCACAATTCTGCAGAGACATGGGTGGACGTGGTGAACCATGCCGAAGGCACTGTAGTGTCCTCCTTAGTAAACCTCGTCACCGGCGGCCAGAAGAAACAGGTTGATGCCAGGTAAGATGGCTGAGATACGCGTCATACTTGTGATCCTGTGCTGTTTGTGGGGTCTGTTCATGCTTGTAACTACGTTAATACTAGTGTCTTTTTATTGGGGATTCACGAGAGACATCATCCTGTTCTGGATTCGTTTTTATTGTCAGTGACTCTTAGAGAGTTAGATTAAAAAAACACTAATTTCATATTTTTAGAGATGTATATGCATCTCTAAAAATATGAAATTAGTGTTTTTTTAATCTTATTACTTTCATTTTGACGGTACTTACATCTCACGAACGCGGGTGAGCCATGGTTGAGATGTACATGCACATTGTCTATGTGTGCGTCAACGTAGGAGCTATGAGTTCACATTGTCATGAGTTCATATTCCGCGCTCGTCAGATAAAGTACTATAATCATACATTCCGGCACCTTCATAAATAAAAAAATAAATAATGAGAAACAAACATAAAGACGAAGTACAAGCTTACCCAAGGGATCGTATAGTACAGTTAAGGTAGACTTCCGAATAGAGCGGCTCCGGCGTCACTAACGCAGCGACAGTAACGCGGCGATCGAGCGATAGTATTATGCAGTACGGAAACGTATGAATGAACGTTCGAACTGCGACACTGTCGCGGCGACTGTGTCGCCGCGTTCGAACGTTCATTCATACGTTTCCGTACTGCATAATACTATCGCTCGATCGCCGCGTTACTGTCGCTGCGTTAGTGACGCCGGAGCCGCTCTAGTCGGAAGTCTACCTTTAAGCATAGAGGAATGTCAACTTGTTCATATCTGGAGAAGACCCATCAAGCCATCGTATTGGAGTGGTAACAAATCCTCAAATCAATAAACGGTCGGCTGCTAGTGAAAACAGTCGCAAGCATCCATACGCTATCTATCCATACTAATATTATAAAATGCGAAAGTGTGTCTGTCTGTGTTACTTCTTCACGTATAAATCGATACGATTTGGATGAAATGTGGTATAGGCTACTTTTTATCCCGGAAATCATCGCTTAAGCGGGTGGAAGTTTGTATGGAAGAGCGATGGACTAGGCAAACGCCTGATATAAAAAAAATAGCAATAAATTATATTGCGATGAACCAGTTCTACGCGGACGAAGTTGCGGGCAAAAGCTAGTGCGAAAGTAACTATGTCTGTCTATTATCTCTTCAAGTTAAGGCTTCTGAACTGTTTGATGTATGGAAATCTCTTGTCGGGTTGAAATGCGGGTGAAAGTTTGTATGGAGATACGATTAAAGCCAGTTCCTACGCGTTGTTTTTAAAATAGACCTGAAGAAGTAAGGCCCATTAGGGTCATACTTAGTTGAAAAAACAAAAGTCGTCCCTCCTGTGGTCAATAGTTAACGGCTTATGTGCATGTTAGCTATGTTTTTATTACAGGGATTTATAGAAACGGAGACACTGTTTATGTGGGTTACTGGTCCAATCCAAAATTAAGCTTTGTGGCCCTTAACTTTTGGTATGTCCACAGAAAAGACGCGAACCTAAATCCGCGTATGACCCATTATTAACGTAAGGATTTTGGCGATGTTTTGTAATTAAAGTTAAACTAAATATATTCGCAGGTTCATGAGTGAGTCTGGCATCGTGGACCTGTTCGTGTTCCTCGGCAACCGTCCCAGGGATGTCTTCCGACAATACACAAAACTTACTGGTGTTGCGCCTTTGCCCCCTGTGAGTACAATGGCTACCGACGTTAAGCCCGTCACAGACGAAGCTATGATATATATTAATCAAAAACAAACATTTATTGCACATAGACGCAAAGTAGCATGTCTGAGCGTCTTCTACAAATTGTACTTCGGAGAGTGTGCTCAGGAGCTCCATGAGCTCATACCGCTTTCCCCCTTCTTCCATCGGACATCCAGACGTACGGCTGGATACCATTCTTACTTGGTCGAAATTCCTCTTATTCGAACCAAGCGCTTTGCATCATCTTTTATAATGCACACTTCTAAGGTTTGGAATTCTCTGCCGGCGCTTGTGTTTCCGAGCTCACATAACCTAGACCTTTCTAAGGCACGAGTGAATAGGCACCTTCTGGGTGAGCTCGCTTCATCGTCGGCCTCATCTTTGCCCCCTGGCTAGATGCTGGCCAAGAGCGATCCCATTTTTAATAAAAAAAAAAAATCATCAAGAAGGCCTCAATTGCTCTCATACATGTCAGAGATTACAATACAATTGCAATGATATAATTTAGTGGCAGTGAATACATAGCAACATAATATGTATTAGAGCTGCGAGAGTGGACTCTATCAAGTAGTACCCAAAACATATCGTAAGAAGCCTTTTTATAATATATGTATATTAATATACCAAAGTATATATTATAGCTCCGTCTGTGACGGGATTTATTGTTTTACTATTGTTATACTTTCACTATACCAGTACAATTTCTAAATAAATTACATTTCAGTAAATAAAAGGGACAAAAGAGAGAAATACAATGGAGAATATGCATCTTTTTTTTTATAATGTCATTCGAACCAGTTTTTAGAGAGGAACAAATGTGTATATGGAACAACTACAATTTAGAACAACACAAGACTAAAATGGGTTTCAAACCGAGCCCTAAAAACGTCCTATACTAATTGAGCATAGTATGTGACGTCATATACGCGCCCCATATGCGCTCACGTATTAAAATTGTATGGAAAAAACGGGGAATTCGCTGTGTTGGTCGTGAAATATTGCGTTTAGGACATTATTGTCATACATTTTTTTGTTTATTAAAACATAAGAATCCAGATGGTGGTTATTAATTTACTTTTAGTCAATAAAAAACAATTACATTATTATTCGAAACGTTCCAAGTGGCATATCTTTATATTTTGAGCATATTTATTAAAATAGTTTTTTTGTCATCATTTAAACCATTATTATTCATAGAGTGATATCTTATTAGTATTTTCCGCATCGCCACACCACGGACCGGAAGGCGCAGCGTGGGTAGGCTCCCACAAGTTGGACTGATGACCTGGTAAAGGTCGCGGGAGTCCCCTGGATGCGGGTGGGTCAGGACCGGTCATTATGGCACTCTTTGGGGGAGGCCTATGTCCAGCAGTGGACGTTTTTCGGCTGATATGATGATGATGATTAAATCCGCATGCATATTCTGGCTACTCCTAATCTAAGCGAGATCTCATACCTTTACCAATGTCTACAAATAGTACAATCCTAATTATATTATCCAACAGAAATTCTCCATTGCGTACCACCAATGTCGATGGAATTACGTGGACGAGAATGACGTGCGACAAGTTGACGACAACTTTGACGTGCACGATATTCCCGCCGACGCGATCTGGCTCGACATTGAGTATACTGATAGAAAGATGTGAGTATTATTCGCAGTCGTCCTCCTAAAGTCTATCCCCCTTATTCAGTTACGTCCATCAACCCTATTTTAGTTACGTAAATTGCCGCTAAATTCGTTTGTCCTTATTTGTCACTTTAACACACTGTGAGACAATAACAAAAGACATTAGCTATAAGATGTTTGTTATGTTTTATGAATTAGGGGGTATTTTAGCTTTTATTTAACTTGCAATGTTTGTATGTTCGGGTCAAATCTTGCTGTAGAATTTTAACCCTTTAAAGGGCAAAATTAAAATGTGGAGGAAAAAGTGACCACCATATAACGTCACCTTTTTGTATTTTTTTGTCATACAGAATTTTTTCATCTATACAGGGACAAGAGACTTGAATTAGGGATAAATTATAATGTTGACCGTTAAAGAGTTAAAGCAGTTATCCTCAACCGTTTTGCCGATGAGTAGTTGATGACTGTGGAAAACTAGGCACAGTAAAATTACTTTGAGTTTGACAATAACAATATGCTGTTATTCTATTGGCTAGTCTACTTTAAGGGGATGCCTCGATTCGGTCAGCCACGCCCATCGTGAAAAAGACACGATTATGTATTCGCGCACGACAAAACGGGATGCAACACCCTTCGGGAATGGCTTTTTTAGACAAATCTCGATAAATATCTGACTGTGTGCAGTTTTATTAAATTTCCTCTTGACAGAGTTTAGATGAGATAAAATACCATCATTTGAGCTTAATTTTGTCGTTAAATAATGCGTTGTTTTAGTAGGCTGAGTAAAAAAGGAAAATAAAGACTCAACTTGGATGGATTTTTTTCTATCGAGAAAATTTTAAACACGTCTATTGTCAGAAACGCAGTCATATACTCAAGAATCATATATCTGAAAATCAATTTTTATTGTTTCCTCGTCTGGGCAGACCAGCGTTTCTAAGAAAGCGACATTTCTCGTTGCACGGCCTTAATAATCTCTAATATGAATTTAATAGAAACTCTATTACATTAGTGTTAAAGTAGAATATCCAATGGAATAAGAGAACATACTTAAAGTACCTGTAAAATCATTTTTAAAAAAACGTACCTTTTATCTACGCCAAGTTATCATTTACATAAGTTTCTGATTTTATTTAAAACACAATAGGGATGTTGATAACAAATAAGAAAATCAATAATTTCTAATTTTCTCGAAAAAGGATCCAATTCTTAATCAAATGGCGAAAAAAGTAACTCAAAGGAATAAATTAAATAATTATAAATCTTCAAACTTTTAAGCGGGGGCATACTCTGTCCCTTTTCAGCAACACGCACCTTTGTACTGAAACAATCGTCTTTACTATGGCGCTCGTGGTCAATGACGTCTCTGATCTGTCGCGCTTTCTCTCTCTAACTAGCAACATTGAAACGGTTGTAGCTTCGGTATTTTTGAGATATTTGAATAGGATTTTCACCATTCGACATATTTTTTAACTTGTTTCTTTTGGAGTAGGCTTTTGGAGTCAACAACCCTACCAACAAAGGATTTCACTAGGGTACATTTTTATTAGATTTTGAAGATCTTTTTAATTATTTGTTAATCCATCAGGTACTTCACTTGGGACGCAGAAAAATTCCCCCACCCCGCTGAAATGGTGTCAAACTTAACGGCCAAGGGCAGGAAACTGATAGCCATTATCGACCCGCACATCAAGCGGGAAGCTGGCTACTTTCTGCACGAGGACGCCACGGAAAACGGGTACTATGTGAAGGACAAGGACGGGAAAGATTATGAAGGTCGGTTTACTGTTATCATGGACGAATATATCAACTGGAGGTCCCGGGTTCCAATCCCAATCAGGGCATTTATTTGTATGATAAGCACGAATATTTATTTGTTCGTGAGTCGTGGATGTTTTCTATGTATTTATGTATATCATCGCTTATTACCCATAGTACAAACTTTGCTTAGTTTGGGACTAGGACTCGGTTTGTGTAAGATTGTCCACAATATCTTTCATAATTGGAACAGAGTTACTCACAGTTTATTTGTTTTGTTTCATTCAATTCCAACTCAAAACAAACTCTAAGCTATTTCCTGTTAAGAGATTAAAAATGGAATTCTCATTTTTCTTGTATAGTGGGCCCGCTAGAGGCTAAAATGTCCGACATTTTACAAAAGTGTGATTCGATTTTGAATCTTCTCGCTTGGACAGTAAAGTCGATTATCGAACGGAATAATTTGATAAAAATCGGCCAATTCACATGAATTTATGTATAATATATGTTTTCAGGCTGGTGCTGGCCAGGCTCTTCTTCTTACCTGGACTTCTTCGACCCGCGCGCCAGCAAGTATTACTCGGAGCGTTTCCAGTTCCAGAACTTCCCGGGAACCAGCAAGGACGTCCACATCTGGAACGATATGAACGAGCCTAGCGTGAGTACAGGGCCTCGCATTACACTCGGCCGTCTTCACACTCGTCAAATGTTGTCGGTGTCTTCAATCTGTAGCGCTTTTGGACTCTTTTGACGCTTTCAATAACATCCTTAACGAACTATTCGTTATTAGAGTACGGACCCTCTTGTTCCTAGTTTATTTTAAAAGCATATTAGGTACTATTAACTAAATATCATTATGTAGATGTTTTCTTAAATTGTTCTAAAGTCGACGCTTCCTGTAATGCATGCTGTGTTCACCTGTAATTGGTGGCGCAATTAAATCTAAACCATGTACTTTACTGTGTATAGTGCTAATGACTGTTGTTGCCACTGTTGGTGATCCTAGATAATAAATAAATAAATAAACTATTCTGGGGAATGAAGGAAATCTATTACCACCATTTTTGCTTATATTATCATTTTTCAAACAGACATGTATCATGCTGTTTTGTTTTGATACTTAGGAGCTAAATCTAATACATTTGTGCCAGTAATTTGGCTCAAATCTGGAAATATAGCTAACGCCAATCCGGCACATTTTTAGGTGCAAATCTGAAGTTTTCCAGAACTATTTTACTTTTTATGGGGTCTATTATTACATACATGTCTTATCTCTGCTTATGATTCATCATCATGCTAGCGTTATCCCAGTACAGTTCGTTGCATCCTGAAAGATCTCCGGCGTCCGCTACATAATCCCAAGTTTTGGCGAAGGTATTAAGTTTTTGCTTATGAATGAATGAATGAATGAAAACATTTATGTCAGACCTAAGTCAGGTATCTCGCAATTTTCCGATTGAACTCTTTTAGTACATTACTTACCAAGGGCGGTAAAACAAAGAATGTCTCAGATCGCAGGTAATTGAGGCCCGAGCCGAAGGCAAGGGCGATACTTATGCGATCTGAGGCTTTCTTAATTACCGCCCGAGGTAAGTACAAAATTTTATGTCACCCCTTGGCCAGGAAGTGGGATTTTTCGCGCGCGGAGCGTGCGGTAATTGCCACTTTATGGCCAGGTGTGACATAATATACTTTTATAGGAGTGTGCAATTTATTTATTTTATCATATGGGAATTATTTCGAACCGTGACAACTTCGAGAAGACAGGATGATGTGCCAGTTTTGTTACACTTTTAGCACCACTCAGGGGTCACGTGTAGGGCAGCGGTGGGTACTCCCTACGGACGTGGAGCAACTTCGACCCCAAGTGTGCAATAAATATGTGTATTTTATTGTGTTGTCAGGTATTCAACGGGCCGGAGGTGACGATGCCGAAGGATTGCCGCCATTACAAGCCCCCCCAGGACGGCCACGACGGAATCGCGTCATTCTGGGAGCACAGGTATAGTTCACCGTACGAAACTAAGGCCAAATTCTGTCAAACGAACGCAAGCAAAAAACGACTAAGAGCTCTGATTATAAGGTAGACTTCTGCTTGCGTTCATTGACAGAACGGACGCTCGTGGCTCAGTGGCACCCGTGTACCGCATGCAGTATACCCCTGAGGTTTCCGTTGGTGAAAAAATGTTTACCATTCTCTGTTAAAATATTTTTTGACCAAATAAATAAAAATACATTTCGATTAATCGATTAAACATCTTTTACTATGAGACAGCTGGTTTTTTTTCACATCAGCTGGTTTGTTGGCCCCATTGTAAAAGTAGTTCAAAATCATGGATAGAATCCGATTTTGTTATTTTGTATCACCATTTAGAAGTCACCTGTATATAATACGGCGAAATTATTAATAAATATTTGTGGGCAATCTTACACAAATCGAACTAATCCCAAACTAATCAACGTTAAATCTTTTTTTTTTCAGACATGTACACAATGAGTATGGTCTATGGCACATCCGGTCCACCAACCAGGGCATGATCGATCGCGCCGAAGGACACTACCGGCCCTTCATACTCACCCGCTCAGCTTTCGCAGGCACTCAGAGGTAAGTTAAGAGTCCTTATCAGTTAAAGTATTAGAAAATACCTATACATACATTAGAAGAATACCACTATACGCTCATCTATTAAGACCATTTACTGTTTGAATTAACACGTATCTTGACATTTCCTCAGCGTTACTATCTAGAACAGGACTATTGCGACCTAATGTCATAAAATTTAAATGTATTTTTTTTATCTTTGATTAAGAAATATCGTTTTAAATATCACTCCAAATCAACCATATTTAAGTTAAAAACCAAAAAATGCCTCTGTTACTATCTAAAACTAATAAAATCATCATATCCTTTAATCATTTTATTAATATTATCAATACTTTTGTCATAATTTGAAATCAAAACATTTAAATAAAACTTATAACTTCTCTTTAAGCCTTATTTACACACATACAAGAGTCGCATGCGAGTTTCATTAGACTGCGGGTCACGGAGGTATAGCGAGTTCAATTTCTCTTTAAAACCTTGCAATGTAGTTAAACTCACATGCAAGTCTCGTACGTGTGTGTCTCTATCAGTTTAAAACACTTAGGCCGGGTTTAATAAAGATCCGTTAGACCAAATGTCAGATCAAATCTCAGTAACTCAGTACATTTTTTGACATAACCAACCGACATAAGGTCTAACGGATCTTTATAAAACCGAGCCTTAACGATTTAGGCTATTTTGTAATCTTTTTAAACTTGCAAAGTTTGTACACGTTTGTACACGTAAATTACTTTAAGTATGTAATAATTGACAGCTTAAACTGTCCAACACTAGTCCCGTCACGCTAATTACATTTTAGGGTGGAAAAAGTAGACACATCTCGCTTAAAGTACGTACGGCTGACATTTATATATGTTTTCTCAGATATGCCGCAGTGTGGACCGGCGATAACATGGCCGAATGGGGTTTCCTGGCCGTGTCAGTCCCCATGTGTATCTCCATGGCCGTTTCCGGCATCAGCTTCTGCGGCTCCGATGTAGGCGGCTTCTTCAAGTACCCCGAAGCAGAGCTCATGACGAGGTGGTACCAGGTGAGTGGCGACTTTGGTTCCTGGCCGTAACCGCCCCCATTTATTTATTTACTTATTTAAACTTTATTTCAAAAATAAATAAATAAATAAATATTAGAGGACAATCTTACACAAATCGAACTAGCCCCACAGTAAGCTCAAGAAGGCTTGTGTTATGGGTATTAGACGACGATATATTTAATAGATATAAATACTTAAATACATAGAAAACATCCAAGACTCGAAAACAAATATTCATGCTCATCACACAAATATTTGCCCTGACCGGGATTCGAACCCAGGACCGTCAGCTTCACAGGCAGGTGCACTAAAAAAAATACACAAATTGTACAAATGGCGGGCTTAATGCCAAATGGCATTCTCTACCAGCCAATCCTGATTTAAAATTGTTCGTTTTGTAAATACTCACACCATTCTGTAATATGTATGTAGATAATAATTATTCGCGTGTTTGTATGGGACCAACTACAATTAGAGCAACATAAAATACGAAAATGAGATGCAAAGTTTTTGAGCACTGAAAACGCTCCATACTAATTGACAACGAAATGTGACGTCACAGCTACCATTGTGTGGGAAAACTAGTAATTTGCCGTTTAGGTCGTGAAATATTGCCTTTATGGACATAGTTGCCATTTTGTTTTTTGTTGAGTACTTAAAGTATTTTGACATATTTTTTATTGAGACTGATTATAATTATTTTATTTTTAAATTAATATTGAGGATGCGTACCATATCATCATGGAATGTGAGCGGAACGCGGACGCGAGAAGGAACTTTGCAAGTGATATTTTGTTCGAGGTAGGGGGGTGTAACCAAATTTTGACACATCCGCTATCTGATGATGCAACATCTTTGTATAAATTGGTAACAATTGGATTAAGTAGAAGATAGTATTTTTGTTAATGTTAAATCATAGAGTGATATAGTCACAAAGTGACTAAGCTCTTTAAATAAAATAATAATAATATTTATTTTAGGTCTTAGGTAAGATTTTATAATAATTATATAAAATGTAAAATATAAAACAACATTTACAAAACATAAAATTATTATAAAAACCTAACCTAGGGTGCCGCCGGCAGCGAGGCGGGGCCTAAGCTACCGGTGGTTAGGGCGACAGAGAGAGGAACCTCCTGACTATCCGCGCCGTGTCCAGGAGTACCGCCTTCTGTATCTGACCCTTGACCCAGCCATCTAGCGAGAGTCTCTTGAGGTGTTGGTCGAGACTCTTCGCTATTAAACCGTTTGCAGAGACGACTATCAGGACAATATAGATTATTATTATTATCATTGTTCATTTGATGTAACTGTTGACATGTAATATGAATTATTATGAAAATAAATGAATATGCTGTTTATCTAACACAGAAATATTTTGTCCTTAATATTAAAAAATATGTATGTATGTTTATATTGTAGCATTTGAATTCTGTAGTATTATGATACTGTTGTTATACGTTGTATATTGTTTTGAAAAAATTACACCTCGCCGAGTTTCTTACGCCGGTTCTTCTCGAGGCAGAGGTTTATTTTATGAACCGGTGGTAGTTTTTTGACATTCATAAAATCATAAAATCGTTATCTTTCAATTCAAAAAATCTGTATTTTTAGCTACAAATAATTTAAAATGATTGAATAACTGTTTGTTCGTCTTTTGCTATTCACTTTCTCTGTAATTCAAACTACTTTTTTATTTTCTCTCTAAATTATAACTCATAGCCATGATGTGTACATATATTTTTGGACTGTAATCTAGTCATGTGTGTCTTCTTATATACATTGTTTCACTGTACGTTTAGATTACTGTCTGTTTTATGTACCTTTCGAAAAAAAAAAAAAAAAAAACCATGTAACATGCCTAAATTGAAGAATAAATGATTTCATTTGATTGTTGATGCAGGCGGGCGCGTACCAGCCGTTCTTCCGCGCGCACTCGCACATCGAGACCAAGCGCCGCGAGCCGTGGCTGTACGAGGCGGCCACCGCCGCGCTCATACGAGACGCCGTGCGCCGGAGATACGCGCTCATCGACTACTGGTACCTTGCATATATATATATTTTTTTTCACTTCTTATGCTCGAAAAGTGCGTCATATTAGACTTGTCAAGCGGGGCTAAAGTAGTACATTTAACCCCTAGGGAAAATATGAATACATATTTATGATTTACAATACACTCAATTTAGACCAATCATAATACTTCACCTATTAAATCCACCAATTACAAAACACTAATTTATCTCTTTAAAAAATATTTGGTATTGGGTATTAACAAACCAGAATACAGCTTTATTAAAATCGACCAATCAGAAAACAGAATTCATTTCTCTAAACAGTCTAAAGATTAAGTTTGTAGTAGTCACAATAATTAAAAAAGTGATTAGTTCGTTCGAGCAACGCTTTGAAGCGCTCAATGGAAGGTGAGTTAGCTTTTTTGCACGTGAATGTTGCGCGCGAACCGCGGTGTCTATTTTGTGTGTCAAAGCATGAAAGCAGTTTAGAAAAAAAAACATGCTGCCAAATTACATACAAGTTCGCCGTGGAATTAATTGTTAATTTTGGATGGCTAACCTTTGTTTATTTATCTTCTCGCAATCGAAGTGAAAAGTAGAGTGTATAACTCTGGTCTAAAAGCCATATTACCCCTCGAACTATTTTCCCTCACTTTGTTCGGGAAAATAACTATCTGGTGGTAATATGGCTCATTTTAGACCCTTGTCATACAATCTACTATTTTATTTAAGCCACAAGATACAATAACAAAACACTTCAAATATTTTCGCCAAACTGCAAAACGGTTTGTTGGCGGAACCAGCACTTTTTTTTACATTTGACCGTTTAAACTAGGCGATTATATTAAATACTAACATCTTATACCAACTCGCGTTAAATGGCCCACTGCCTCCCACCGCATAAACAGATGTTTTAATTCGCAATGACAACACAAGTGACAGAAAATTATACCATTATTTTAATATTATTTTTATGTACTTGTATATTTCACATTTGTTATATTACTAGCTTTTTTTTTACCCAACTCGTTCACCGCGTTAGAATTTTATTGCTATTCCTTTATTTCAGGCGCCTTTATTACCTAATCGATCTTACATACAAACTTACACCCCCTTAAAGAATGATTTCCGGGAGAAAAAGTATCCTATGACCTTCCCTGGGGCTCAACCTATCTTCATACCAAGGTTTATCGGTTCAGCAGTTTAAGCCTGAACAGGTAACGGACAGACAGACACGCTTTCGCATTTATAATATTAGTATGGATTAGTCTGATCCATACATGTCATGTATAGTCTGTTCCATATTAATTTATTAATTTAATTTATTGTAATTGTAATTGTATTTTTTTTTATATTCAATTTAATTCTATTCAATATCATTTTAAATTTTTATTATTATTTTATAATGCTATCTATGGACTTGTTCTGGAATAAATTATTTTCATTTTCATTTCATTTCATTTTCATTTCATACTATCCATAATATAATATTATGAATGTGATGGGAACTCTGTGTTACCTCTTCACGCTTCAACCGTTTAAAGGATTTAAGAGGCCTTGTAAGTTTTAAAATGTTTTTATTAAAAATTATGACAAAAGTATTGATAATACCAATAAAGTGATTAAAGGCTACGATGATTATATTAAAGTTTTAGATATTAACGTAGCGATTTTTTGATTTTGCTGTGTGTAGTATAATTTAAGCAGAAAAAACAAGTTTTTAGCTCGAAAATGGTCGATTTGGATTGATGTTTGAAACGCTATTTGTTAATGAAAAATCCAAAAAATACATTAGAAGTTTATGTCATAAGGTCGCAATAGTCCTGTTCTAGATAGTAACTCTGAGAAAATGATAGGATATATGTCAATTCAAACAGAAAAAGGCCTAAATGTGGGAGCGTTTTTTTACCTGATAAGGACTCTTAAATTGAAAGGGTCCAACGACGGATTAGGTCATTCATTCAGGTGGTGTATACTGGCAGGCCCTAAGAACCTTAATATCAGTCCTTGACCTTCTTTTGTTTTCGAGTTATTCAGGATAATGTTAAATAATCAGGGTATCACTTAAAGTGACATATTTTATAAACTACTCAAGTATTCAAGTTACATTAACCAAACAAAATCGTATTTGATAATATAAAAATTGTTGACATTATATTTACTTGTATTTTTTAGTTTTGTATAACGATTTTTCGGATTTATATATCAATGTTTGTGTGACTTATGGCAAAACACAGTTGAACCATACTTATAATACCAATTATGTACATCTTTGTACTTGTTTAACAAATAAATTATTTGACTGATTGATAAAATGCACTACGAAATGCATATTTTTAACATGCAATTTTATTTTTCTTTCAATTTTTTTTTAGACTTCGCAGAGGTACACCTACAAAAAAATATATGCACGAGAAGCCAGTAATGCCCACTACCTACACATACAAAAATATTTGCATAAAATTAGTGCGTCATGTCGCAAAATAAAACAATTCTCGAACAAGTACACAATACTATCTGGCATATAAATAAAGTATCAGTGCAGTGTGTTAGTGTGTATGTAATCTATCCTAATGAACCTATTTAGAATGCATCTACGATAACATGCCAACATTCGGCCGATTGCATAATGATTTTAGCGGCACTCTTTCAAATAAATGGAATTAGATTACAAATACTCTTTTTTTCTCATCTTTCGGGGGAGCTCAGTCCATCTTCGGCATTGTATTTAACCTTTAGCTAGATTCTGTACAAGAGCAAACCCCCTCTCTTCCATTTAAGAGTACGTTACTCTTGTCGGTGGAGCAATCGCCAGCCGTTTCTGTCCTCCGCTAACTCCTTTACTTTCTGATATGACATGACCTTAACCTTCTCTTTTATTTGCTCAAAGTAGTTTCTTCTTGGCCTTCCTCTTCCTCTCTTTCCTTCAATCTTTCCTTCTATAATGGTCTTAAGGAAAAGGTCATGTCTTAGCAGATGGCCCATCATTACTCCTCTTCTATTTTCTATGGTTGTCAATATTTGTCTTTTTTCGTTTATTCTTGACAACACTTGTTCATTCGTCACTTTTTCCGTCCACTTTATGCCTTCCATTCTACGCCAACACCACATCTCGAAAGCTTCTAATCTCTCCCTCTCTCTTTGTGTCAGTGTCCACGTTTCACTGCCGTATAGTGCTATACTCCAAATATATGACTTTACAAAACGTTTCCTGGTTTTAACGGAGATTTTTGATTTTAAAATGAACTTTTTCCTGTTAAAAGCCTGTTTGGCCATAGCTATTCTTGCTTTAATGTCTTGATTACATCTGGATTGGCTATTAATAATGCTTCCTAAGTATTTAAACTGTTGAACCTCTTTGATTTCAGTGTTATTTAGCATGATCGGTTTGTTTTTAATATTTGTTTTTGATGTCGGTAAGATTTTAGTTTTATTTATATTAATTTTTAAATGAAATTCTTTAAATATTCTGTCCATGGTGGTAAGTAATTTTTCCAACTGAATACTATTTTCTGCTAGAGCTGCTATATCATCTGCAAAACGAATAAAGAATATTTTTTCACCATTGAATTTCACAGAGCCTTTTGCTTCTTCTATTATCTTCTTAACTGCAGACTCAATAAATAAATTGAAAATAAGTGGTGAAAGTGGACACCCCTGTCTTACTCCTTGTTGGATCTTCGCTTTCCTTCTTTCCTCTCCAATCTCGATGTAGGTTTCCTGTTCTCTGTACAGCTCGTAAATGATTCTTCTATCTCTGAAGTCCACTCCCGCTTCTCGGAGTGTAGTCATCATTAGCTTCCAATTCACTTTATCGAATGCTTTCTCTAAATCGATAAAAGCAATATGTGTATTCAAACCCAGGTCCATCCGCCTATCTATTACCAATCTCAGAGCCAGAATAGCCTCCCGTGTACCCTTGTTTCTCCTAAACCCATACTGGTCCGGTCCTATATGTTCTTCTACTTTCGCCCTGAGCCTGTTTTGTATTATTTTTAGCAGTATTTTGGATGGATGTGAAATTAGGCTTAGGGTTCTGTGTTCCTCGCATTTCAATGTATTCAGTTTCTTAGGAAGTGTTACCGTTTTACTCACTTTAAAGTCATCTGGAACTACGCCCGTATTATAAATAGTACTTATTATTTCAAAAAGTTCTTCCATAAGGGGTTCACATTCTGCTTGCTTTATCAATTCTATATATAGTCCATCATTTCCTGCTGCTTTCCCGTTTTTAATATCACGTAGTGCTCTTTTAAATTCCTCCTTAGTTATTTCGGGTCCTAAATTGTTGTCATTTACTTCTATCTCTGTTTCCAGCTCTTCTGTTGTCATACCTTCGCCATCATATAAGCCCTCTATGTATCTTTGCCAACGCTCTACAATTTCTTTGTTGTCCAGGAGTAATTTTCCTTGTTCATTCAACAGTGCTGTACTTCTAGTTATGTGCTTCTTATCTAATTTTTTTATTAAATTATAGGCCTTATCAATATTCCCTCTCTTAATATACTTATCTATAAGTTCGCAAGCTTCTGCTACTTCTGCATCTTTTTGGTTTCTACATTTTGTTGTAATCTTGTTTGTCAGTCTTTTATACATACGGATACTATCTTCATCGTGTTTGTTTTTATACTCTCTCCTTTCTATCATCAGATCTTTTATTTCTGTGTTTAACCACTTCTTTCTAGGTACTATCTTTTCCCTTTTTAAATGTTGTTCAGCAGACGTTTTAATAATATCTCTAATACTGTTCCATCTATTATTTATACATCCACTTTCATTATCAATAGAACTACACTCCTGTTCATTATCTGTACTCTTATATAAAGCTATCTTATCACCTAATGTATTACTATATTGCACTGCATTATTGCACGTCTTGTCCTTAAGTTTGCTGAGATCAATTTTCTTTGTTTTATTAAATCTACGTTTCTTCTTCGCTACAAATGAATGTTTACTTATAAGGAGATTGTGGTCTGTATTTATGTCTGCTCCTGGTAATGTTTTACATATTGTGACTTGAGACTTGTGTTTGTTTCTGGTCAGTATAAAATCTAACTGATATCGGCCTATATCACCTGGCATCTTCCAAGTGTACAGTCTTCTCTTCGGTAATTCGAACATAGTGTTGAGTATTACTAGGTCATATTCATCACAGAACTGTATAAGTCTTTCCCCTCGTTTATTTCTCTTACCCAGTCCAAATTTTCCCATCGTCTTACTAATTGATTCATCTCCCACTACGGCATTGAAATCGCCCATTATTATTAAATTGTCCTTATCATTAGCTGAGTCTAAAATTGAATCCAAATTGTTATACATTTCCTCTATCTCATCGTCTGAATGGCTACTCGTTGGCATGTAAATTTGTACAATTAAGTGATTTATTTTCTCTGTCTTTAATTTAATCGCAGTAATTCTGTCGCTGTAATGTATAGTATTTTCCACAAGGTTACCCCAATTTCTGTTCAACACTATTGCCGTCCCGTTTGTACCTTGTTGTTCCCCTGTGTATATAACTCTATAGTCTCCACTCCAGTAATCTCCATTACCCCCCCATCTTGTCTCACTTATACCCAAAATATCGATGTGTAGTCTTTCCATTTCCATCTTCAGTTCTTCCAGTTTTCCTTCCGGTAGCATTGTTCTGACATTCCATGTTCCTATTTGACAAGGGTTTCGCATGATGACGACCGGCGTAGCCTTGTGTCTACGTCTGCCGGACTCGGACCGCCACGGCATGTTACCTCGTGGTAGCCCGTTGTCAAGGACATTATTTCTTTGATTCGACATAACCATTGCTCATTATTAGGGAAGTTAGTGTGGTGGTTTCCCCATTTGCCTTCCACACCGCAGTTTTACAGCCGAGTGTACGCCTGTAAATATCCTGACTAGAGCCCTACTGGAATCCTTTTCCTCGGCCTCTACCCGGTACTGACATCGCCGCTGCCCAATGTCAGGGGAGTGCTTATTTGATGGCGGCACTTACTCGCCATGTCACAGAAGTCGTCTTTGGGTTTTTTGCAACATTTTATAGGATAACCACTCCCACGTGATCACCCGTTGCACCCTGTTGACTCTGTCGCTGTTTGGTCGGGGACTGCTTATTGGGTATTCGCAGCTGACCATCATATCTGATGGTCGTGTCACTATCCGCCACCTGTGACCCCGTTGGTAGCCTACAGCTCAGCCCCAAAGAGCAAGAGCAAAAAGAGCAAACCCATTCGATATAAAACAAATATAATAATAATGATATATTGTTGAAGGTACACTCTATTCTACGAGCATTCGGTGGACGGGTTGCCGATAATGCGGCCCATGTTCCAAGACTACCCTGAAGAGGAGGAGACATTCGCCATCGAAGACCAGTACTTGCTCGGTAAGCGAAAATAAACCTTATCGATCCATATTAATATTAAAAATGCGATGTGTACTCTAGGGGTAAGGACGCTGGTCCGGCAAATCAGCGGCGCGGCTTCGATTCCCGTCTCGGGCTGCGTACGAGATCACGATTCAATTTTCTTTGTATTTTGTTCTCTGTGTCAAATAATTGGAAATTTGATCGTGTTTACTTCCACGTTAAATTAACACGAACCAAATGAATAACAAAATAATTTGATGTGTAAAAAAAACCGGCCAAGTGCGTGTCGGATTACGTACCAACACTTTCTAGCCCACATTTAAAATCATTATCCAATACATTGAATCTAAAAAAGATCGTATCTTCATAAGCAACTCACGGCACTTCCGACCTTTTGTTTGGGCAAGACAGTTTTTCAGCAAAAACTCAAAAACCGTAAAACCTAACTTGTTCAAACCAAAAATCATTGAAAGTATTTATTAATACACACCACCTCATTTTTTTCAGAATTGTATGCTTAATAGTTTGGAAATTAGATAGGGCACACACACATTTTATGACGTTGACAGCTAATATGTCACCAACGGTTGACTTAAATGGGTATTTTCTTTTGAAACCTCCATATAATTTTTAAAGGCCTATCCATGCATACCTCACACGACTATGTGCGCTGATTTTTTTTTCATCCACCGGTTACATGTATGGAGTGCCCCGGCCTAATTTAATATTTTTTTGTAATTTCACATCACTTTTATGTAGCGGTTCATAGAATAGATCTTCTTAGCAAATTTCATAATTGTAGTGCTTATATTCTCCGAGTAAATGGGCTGTGATATACGGACGGACAGACATGATGAAACTTGAGTTCATTTTTTGCCATTTTGGCTACGGAACCATAAAAAGAGTAGTATAAGTTATATTTATCTTTACGTTTTTCTTCTCAGGTGACGAGTTCCTAATCCGGCCGGTAGTGGAGCCCGCAGTGACGAGCGTGAAAGTGTACCTGCCCGGGAAGGGAACCCACACCCTGTGGTATGACGTCGACTCGTACCACGCGCACCAAGCCAACGGATACTTCACACAGGAGGTCAACATCGCTAAGGTATAGTAGTAGTGTGTTGTGGGTAAAGAGCTATCACAGCAATATCACATTATTCCATCTTTGAAGCCTTATATACACACGTACGAGACTCGCATTCGAGTTGAGTCTCATTACATTGCGGGTTACGGGAGATAAAACGAGTTCAATTGTTCTAAAAAACCGCGCAATTTAGTTACATATGTCTCAACTCTCACACGTGTGCATTAGCGTCTTAAACATGCAATTGCTAAATGTGGCACGTAAACGCCTTTTGGGAATACAGGCGTAAGTCAAGGATCGGATACCGGTATTTTCTCCATAGAAAAATACCGGTATTATTACGGTCACCGGTTCATTATTTCGTTTTTAATGGGACAATCTAATAATATGACGTTGTTACCTAAATACATGATTCAGCCCTACGTAAAGAGCAAAAAATAATCTAAAATATTGGGCTAATTCAGGGTTTTTTAAAAATACCGGTATCGGTCCCTGGCGTGAGTTTATTTTTTTTTATTTTTCTATCAGGAATAGTTGGGAATATCGGAGTAACCTTGTTAGATTATTCCGATATTCCCTACTATTCCTGTTAACTAGCTGTTGCTGGTCGTAACATTTTTAATAGTAGATGTTAACCAAGGGTTTAAAGCCGTCCATTTCAGACGCGATATTTCGAGGCTGAAATGGGTGGTTTCACCCGAGTTAAACACTCTGCTCTTCATTTGGAATACGAGGAAACTAAACAAATGCCAAAATATGCACAAACATTTTCTGAATCAGCGAAAGAACCATTTTGGCGGGAAATGTTGAGTGACGTTAACAGTACTTGTGTATGGACAATTTTATTTTATTTTTTAAATTAAGGGTTAATCGTATATATGTTTTTATGGGCCTTTGCCCAATCTAACTACATTTGATCGTATTTTTTTCTTTTTAATACTGTTCTGCTCTAGGGACGAACAATGACCCACTCTCAAAGTATGAGAAATGAAATAATGTGGTTTCATCTCTCCTGTTCGGAAAGTTCGATTTTCATGAGGTCATAGGCGGGTTGAAAGACGCTTTTCCGACCCAACGATGGAAAGTAATATTTTTTTAATAGTTCAATAGGAGGGGGTGACGGCGCCGGCTGCTGGTTGCAGCAGCGCGTGTTTTTGTTTTTATTACTGCATCCTTGGAATATCATTTACTATTACTTTTATTCCTCATTTATTTCCCTCATAGACAAAAAAAGTGACAAAAAACTCAGGTGAAACCACCCATTTCACCCTTGAACATTTCGCGGGTGAAATGAGTTACTGTCAACCCTTGGTCAACAGTTTACTATTTTCGTTATTGCCAGATCCCGGTGTACCAGCGCGGGGGAACCATAGTCCCGCGAAAGGAGCGCGTGCGCCGATCTTCCGCGCTCATGGCGAACGACCCTTACACGCTTGTCGTCGCACTCGATGCTAATGTGAGTACACCGCCTCAATACTGCGTTTGCGCAGCTCATGAAAAACATATTAATTCTTATTATTTGTTAATTGCGTCAATATATTGATCTGAATCATCTTTAAATGATGTTGTAACTGCCCAATCAAAAGTGCTTGTTGCTAAGTCTATTTGAATAAAGAAAACTTCGACTTTGAAACTAGTGAAGCAGATTCTTTAAATCAGTTTGTATATCGCATGCTTAATATTACAGGGTTCTATGTTACATTTTCAAGGTAATCCAAATTAAATTTATTGTCCCTATGACAAGGTTCAAATTTCAATTCGTTTCAACTATAGAAAACAAGCATAGGACCCTGTAATATTAAGCCAGCGATATGTGTGCGTGAACGCAGTTAACCTCTTCAGCGCTCTATCAAATACAAACGCTGTTACTCCCACGTCATGACATGCGAATGTCAAATGCGAAGTTGAACCCTATATAAATGCATGTAGGTTGATATAGCACTGCACGCCATGACGGGTATTACAAAACAAAACCTGTATTAGTATACGATCGGAATAGCTGTATCACTTTGACGTAAGTATATGGAAAAACTGTCACCTCTAATCGTATTTTAATCGCGGCTAAGTCGTCGAAAGAGTTAACGTTTTTAGACAGGCTTGACTTGATTTAGACCCCCTCCTCCCAGGACCCGCTAGTGGATACAACCCAGTGAGCATAACTTCTAATTTTTGTGTATATTTCCAGAACTCTGCCCACGGCACGCTGTACATCGACGACGGAGAAACATACGAGTTTAAGAATAATAAGTACATTTACGCGAACATCGACTACGAGGCCAGTGGTATCACATACTCGTGAGTACAGTTATTACTGGTTTACCATTAATGATAGTGCAGGGTCGCCATGTACGGTCGGGAGTTCGCTGTACATCGACGGAAATATATACGAGTTTAAGAATAACAAGTACATATACTCGCACATGGACTACGAGCCCTGGTACCACGTAATTGTGATTAC
This sequence comes from Epiblema foenella, assembly GCA_963556455.1. Taxonomy (NCBI): domain Eukaryota; kingdom Metazoa; phylum Arthropoda; class Insecta; order Lepidoptera; family Tortricidae; genus Epiblema; species Epiblema foenella. The sequence continues at coordinate 21,431,324 of OY747100.1, forward strand.
AGTTATTACTGGTTTACTATAAATTATAGTAGTAGCAAGAGAGATATGCGAGTTTAAGAATAACAAGTAGCAGGATCGCCATGTAAGTTCACTTCACATGGGACGCCATCTGATACATCATAGCGAACAGTGCGTTCTTAAATATCTGAACACGACTATTGTTAAGGCGTTAGAGTGCATGTTCAGATACCGTGTGGCATATTTTTGTCGCTTTTCTTTTGGAGTAATAATACATTTTATGTCAACTACCCTATTCTTCATTTTCCAGGTTCGCCGACTCCGCTACCTACCCCACTCGCTCCTGGGTAGAGCGTATAGTCATCGCTGGTATAAAGTCCCCTCCCAAATCCGCCAAACTTACCCAGGGAGACAAGCAACTCGCATTACAGATGACACTTCACAAGGGCAACGACGTACTTGTAGTTAGAAAACCCGGTGCCAGCATGGCGAAGCCTTGGAAGATCACCTTTACTTATTAAGACACACACACTGGAACTTACAGTCCCATTTCCGGGCCTTTAGTCAAATAATTTATACTAAGTGACAAAAAACAAGCCCATTGTGGCAGATAGCGACCACCTTATTATCAGTTATGTCATGGGTTTCAACTAAAAACGATCTTTTCGGTTTTATTAGGAACTCTTATAGCTCCTAATAATCTTTGAAACCTATATCGGAAGTTACAGTCCCACTTCTGATGGGTAGTCAATAATATCTATTAAAATAAAGTGACAAAAATAGGGTCATAGCCCCGGTTACGCGAGCACTTGAAGAAAAAGAATACTTCGATTCTACGGACCCTAAACAGTGAACAGTGTGTAATGTTATTTCTAGCTATATAAGAAAATGTATTGGTAACTAAATTAAGTGGTCGATAATCGGTGCAATGACCCTACAGGTTTATTGTCAATAAACTAAAGCTCAGTTGGGTTTTTAGCTTTGGTAGTGTATTTATGAAATTGCAGCTGAATAAGGAAGCCTCGGATCGCAATTTTATTGCACTCGTCTTAGGCTCGTGCAAGTGCGATCTGCGGCTGTTTATTACCGGCCTAGCCTATATTTCGGATGCGTTTGATCAAAGTATTGGTAAACATTAATAGTAAGTTAGGAACTTTTCCCCTTACCTTATGATATAAATGTACTGTTTGCTCTCTGAACAGATGTATTCGCAAATCAAACGCACTTCCCAGTGAATTAACCTTGTATTATCATTTAACAGTCATCGAGACTTCTTAATACTTTCACAGCCAAGAACCCGCCAAACCGGCGCTCCGTAACTTCACTCATGTGCCGAACAGCCCGCTAGGGGCGCTAGGTACATTCAAGATTTAAGTCTGACAGTGAGTGTTATAAACCAAGGAATCTGACTACCTTAACCGCAATGTCACAATATCTTATTTCACTTTTCAGGCATGATCACCCTTATATCAATGTGTGTAGATCGCTATTCGATTGAATTCGGGCGGATACTGCCGATTTAGGCGATTAAACAGTAGTATACATCACATTCACTGCCAAAATTTTCGTAGAAAACTAAACGAGCAAAGAACCCAACTATAACATCTTTGAGACAAAAATTCAAATAGTTTTTCCCCCGCGTTTTTTCGTTTTTCTATGATATAGAGGATAATATTGTACTAATTCTACTTATTTCTGTAACTAATTACCTTTCAAATAGCACGCATATTTTACCGTTTCAAGACTGTTCTCCTAAAAATTGCATGACGGATAACGCACCATTATTCTAATTCGAAAAAAAAAGTATAGTGGGTTCTTCGCAGTGTAAGTGTTGAGAGCTAGAAAAGGAAAAATCTTATGAGTCTTATGACTTTATAACTTGTGAAATATTAAGTCAATATTATCGATACGCCTTTTATAAATGTGTATGTAACTAATGTTATATTAATTTGTATATCCACATATATATCTTGCATTTTACTATCGCGTAGATTATTCGAGATTAAACTTTAAAAGTAACATTATAAATCCTTCATGCGCTTTCAGTAATCATAAAGCGTAGATAGGATTACACCGTGCTAGTAAAATGAAAGAGGTTTATTTTTCCCCCAAACTGCATAATGTATATGTTTTATTCTGATTGTTTATTTTATTATATAATGGTGTGAGAAACAAGTATCTGGAGATTCTATTTGTAAGTAGTAAGCGTAGTCATTTTACTCTATAATTATTTGAAATGAAACAGAATAATCTATTAAATATCTAAGCGACAGTGTAGATATTTTATTATTAGTAAAAGGCATTTAATCGCTTACAAGAACCTACTAGATGTTGTTACCTTTTCAATGCTCTGTCAAATACAAAGGCTTCATTCATGTCGCACTTCACGCCGTGACGAATATATCCGTCGTTAGCGTCGAATAGGTCCCGTTTACTAATTAATAATGTGTGAAAATCGCGGAAGTTTAAATCAATATTGTGTTGATATTTGACAGTGCGTTTCGTAACGATAATGCTACGTTTACCACTTCTACTAACGCCTTATTTACACATGACTCGCATGCGAGTTCACTACATTGCGCGATTTGATAGATTTATTGAACTCTTATACGATGTTATGAAACTCGTATGCGAGTCCCGTAAGTGTGTAAGGGCCTAATTACACACGAGACTCGTATGCGAGTTTAACTATATTGCCTGGTTTAAGGGGATGCCTCGATTCGGTCAGCCACACCCCTCGTGAAGGAGACACGCTTAGAGTACGACAAAACGGGACCATTATTTTAACTTAATTGTGTCGTTTAATAATGCGGTTTTTTAGTAGGCTGAAAAAAAAAGGAAAATAAAGACGACTTTGGATTTTATTCTATCGAGAAAATTTTAATTTGTCAGAAACACAGTCATATAGTCAAGAATCATTTAACTGAAAATCCATCCTTATTGATTCCTCGTCAGGGCAGAACAGCGTTTCAAAGAACACGATATTTCTCGTTGCACGGCCTTAATACCTGGGTAACCCGCAATGTAATGAAACTCGTATGCGAGTCTCGTACGTGTGTAAATAGGACTTTAAAGACGTTCGTCTATATGGTGTAATTAATAAACTTCAGTGAAACGGATGGGAAGTCACAAGATATTGTGAGAAGGTAAATAAGGGATGTTTATCATGTTTGTGATAATAAATAGATTTTTAAATATGCAACCGTTTTATTTCTCCTCTTTATATATCTATATCTATTTATATACATATCAAGGTGGTATGTTTAGTAATGTAATCATTAGTTGAATGAGATTTCTATCTAGTTATAAAAAGATGTTAAATAATCTTTGAAAATATATGGTGTGTGGTAGCTAGGTGCAGGCTTTCAGGGATGGTAATGGAGGTCATCAAGGCGTTATAGACCACACTTATAGTACAAAGTCTTCTAGTTAAAACCAAACTATGGAATGAACTGTCGCCTGCGGTATTTCCGGACCGATATGACCTTCAAGAAAAGAGAGTATTCCCTTCTGAAAGGTCTCTGGTGTTGCAGGTGTCTATGGGCGACGGTAATCGCTTACCATCAGGCGATCCGTCTGCTCGTTTGCCCCCCATAACATAAAAAAAGTTTCTACGATATGTTTGTACTTTTTCCTTACGACCATACAATCTAGCTACCAAACAACCTGTATACACTCAAAACATTACAGAAATAGTCAATACAAAATGTTTGATATTGAAACAAGGTTGATAGCCAAGTATAACAAATACACAAGAAAATAAAACAATATATCAAATATGACATGATTACTGACTTCGTACAAGATTCAAAAAACGAAAAAGCCAAAAGAAACATCTTAAAGTTATGTGAACACCATATTGCAATATTCGTCTGGGCATGTAATCTAGGATTCATATAAAACGGCAGGAGTAGGCGCGCGACTTACAACAGAATTTGAACTTTCTACACAGTAGTTACATTCCATATTTAAATGACAGCGCGTGTCGCGAAAAGTCGCTATTGCTGCTGTCATTTAAATATGAAATCTTAAGGTTCAAATTTTCTTAACTCTAGTAAGATGCTTGCCGACTCCGGAGTCGGTTTAGCCGGCTAAATGATGTGAATCCTATATAAGGTGTATAGTACTTTTATCTCACGAACGCGGATTAGCCATTGTTGTAGTTGTGACACATACGAACACAAGGTCCTACGCTGACGTACAGATATCATGTGCATGTATATCTCAACACACAACCATGACTCATCCGCATTCGTGACATTAATGTATATATAGGTAAATGGAAGTACATTCGAGTAAAAAAAAAAACAAAAGCCTGTTTCTCCTAGAGACCCATTTCACAAAAGCTTCAAACTTGTAACTTTGTGGATATATATTTATAATTAAAAAAAAAAAAACTTCCGCTCTAAGAGTATACGTCAGACTTCCGCTTTTATTACAATACTGTTTATTGCAAAACCTCATCAAAATAACACATTACAACAACAGATACGCGACGAGTAGAGGCAAACAAGAGGCGATCGTTTCCTAAAGATCGGTCCCTTCAAGACAATCATGCAAGTTACAAGCGTTTATTCAATAGGTCCCAGAACTTATCTTTTTTAGGCTCCTCCGTTCAGAATCACTGGCATTTCCGATTCAGATAAAAAAGTCCAGATTTTGGTGAAAACAGGAAAAACAAGTTCTTAAGTTTTTTTGGAAAACACTGTCTCATATCAACTGCAGTAAGTACTATAGCGATTTTACATTATTCAGGCACATATTTAACATTATATATACATAATGTCATTCGAAATATTTCAGAGCATATTATGTTCATATGACAACATTGCGTTATCAGTTATCACTATCAGCGTCGTAGTTAACTGAACGAATGTGAATCTTATTGCAACGAGATAACGTTTAATAAGCCAGCAGAAGTAATTATAAGGGTGAAGTGCCCAAAATCCTCTAAACAAGCTCTTCTCTTAAATAATCTTTTGAAACGCGTAACTACTTCGGCTGCCGACTGTAAAGTTGCTTGCAAATATATCTGTACACTTCAGGGTGCTAAAGAGTATCAGAAAGTGCAGCCTTGACAATAGAGTCGTGTTTAGATATTTTGCTTTGTAGTGTCCCGAGCGACATTATTTTGTTTGCGAATACTATTAAGACTAGCTTGACACTTAACCTAAAGGAAAAACACTTAGAATAAATCTTGATTTCAACCGTTTATATTCGCGCCATTTTAACCACTGCCATTGTGGACCTTATATGAACGCAACAAGGTGAAGTTTAGTAAAAAGGAATATAATAAATGTCAATCCAAGGTCTCCTTAAGAATACCTCAGCCATATGTGTAACGAAAAGAAAAGTCACTTTTAAAATACTTATAATTTAAAAAAATGGCAATAATTAACAGAAATAAAAACAATATCCAACAATTATTTTTCTTTTCTTTTCAAATCTTTCTCATTAAGTGGTTTATGATAGGTCTGCCGGGCATTCCACGGCAACTTACATTACATTTTTACATGCGTTGAAATTGCACTAACATAAACAAAGGATTAAATTTTTAAGTTAGCCCTGACTAGATGTTAAGGGTCAGATCATTCTGAAATAAGGAAAAATGTATGGTTGAGACGGGACAATTTCGTTACCATGGACATAGTACGTCAACAAGGTATTTTGAAGAATTCGTCCTCTTCTGCAATTTATCTGTGGCTCGGATAGGGGAGTTAAAAAAAATTAGGCAAGATTCGGCTACTTAAAGAATATCCTACTAGGCGTATCTTCGTTAGGGAATTCTATGAATGGATGAGTTTGTTTGTGCTCTAACATTGTCTCTTCACTCGGAAACTTTTCACCGCAAACTTCACAAGTTGCTTCGATCTCTGGGGGTTCTTCTTTCTTCTTTTTCTTAACACTTTTACTTTGAGACGCTTTGATCTGCTCTTGCTGAGAAGTTTCGTTGTTGACCTTCCCGGTAAGAAGGTATTCCTTCATATTTGAATGCTTCGCTGAAAGTTTATGCTGTTTAAGCCTGTTCTCTGACGTACATTGATATTCACAGATGAAACAAACATATTTCATATCGCCTGTGTGAATTTCCGCATGCGATTTCCGCTTCTCGGGTGTCGCGAATCGGAAATCGCAAAATTTGCAGGGATATTTCCGCTCAGGGGAATGCAGCCTCATATGTGATGTTAACGCGTTCATATCCTTGCATATTTTTCTGCATTCTAAACACATTATGCCCTGCTCTACGATATCGCTGACTTCGGGTTCTTCTGTACTGTGATGGACTCTTCTATGTGACGTTAGACCTTTCTGTGTGATGAAAACTCTTCGGCAATCGTTACATTGAAATTGTAGCTCTGATTTTACTTCGCGACTATGTTTTTCTATCTGATGCATAGCTAGTTTGTCTGCTTCATGAAATTGTAGTTCACATTCCTCGCATTTCCATGCTTGAACTAGCTTTGAAAATGCCTCAAGGACGTCTAAGACCGATTGTCCTTCGACCTCAGGATGTGATGTTTTCGTGTGATTTGCAAAATCAATTATTTTAGGAAATGTTTGCTGACAGTGCTGACATATATAAGGCTCTTTATGGTCTTCCATTACATGTGACTTTAAATCTGAAAGTTCATTGCAAGTTTTAGAGCACATGAAACACCGAAGCTTCTTTTTACCTTTAACAATTTCGGAGATAACTTTGTACTCCATTAGCTGAACTTTTTGGTGTATCTGTAAATGCTTGAAGAGTTCTTTAGGCGTGTTGTAATCGGTGGGGCAAAATTTACACGGGAATTTCTTTTTAACATGGAACCGCTTTCTGTGTAATGCTAGTTCGGTTTTGTCTTTGAAACTTTTAGCGCATGTTGGACAAGGGTAAGTTTTTACTTCCGCGAACAAGTTGTGTGATCGTAAACACGTTTCCATGCGACTTCTCCGACGGAACACCTTGCCGCAGGTGCATTCATAGCCTTCTTTCTTAACAATTTCGACAGGCTTCTTTTTGATTTTCTTCTTTTCTTTCTTTGATTCCATACGGAATTTTCTTTCGGCTTTTAGCTTGTTTAGAAGCCGCGTTTTCTGTCCTTGTAAAACGCCTTTGGCACGGTTCTCTATGCTGGCATGCACTAATAGATGTTTTTGAAGAGAATGGGCGCTTCTGTACGCATTCACACATTTGGGACATTGATGGGATTTTTCTATATCAGTAGTCTTTCTTTTCTTTGCTTTCAAAAGTCCATAGGCCTCCTGTTCTAGTGTCAATTCGTTTCCCGTAATAGAATTTAGTTGAAAGTCTTCATATTCTTCGTTGGTGGGTAAAATTTCCTCTGGGTTACCTATTTTAGACAATGGGATGTTGCCAGCATGTGACATGGGATGGATTTCCATGACTAGTGTTTTTGTTGTTTGTGACTCGATGAGCCCGTCCTGCGGGTTTGTGATGGTTGATGTAGTGTTGATCACTTTATTTGATATTAAATGTGTTTCCGTTACTGTTAAGTCTCTCTCTTCTTTCACATTTATATGGGGATCCTGGAAAGAGTTGGGTTCATTATTCTTAATGAGAAATATCAACATAAAATAGCCATCAAATGGATAATAATAATAATTCATACAATAAGAAATAAATTGGCTTGTTTCTGAAAAATAGTGGCTCTCTTTAAATCTATTAAGGCACATGAAACCGTCACTACTGAGCCCAGTAATTCGTGCCGACATAATTATGTACTCACTAAAAAATTCGCGGTAACTTGTCATGTTAGAAAAAATTAAGTCATCTCAAAACAAAAAAAACAACTCACATCATACTCGTCATTCTCGTATTTGATATTGACACCATCCTCCTGTAAACAAGTCTCCACATTCCCAAGTGCTGCGGCATCATTGCTGTCCATACTGCCAGTCTCCATGCTCTGTGGCCCCACATTACCATCGTCAAAGCTTGGGAAATCATATGAAATCATGGCATCATCCTCCAAACATTCCTGCTTCAAATTTGACTCCTCCTCCGGGTCTATAATAGGTAGTATTGAATCTACTTCACTTTGTACTTTAAATTCTTCTAAGATTTTATTCTCTATGTATTTCCTGAAATTCACTGGTTCTGGTTCTTCCTTTACTTCTTGGGAATAAGTTTCTTCCGTTTCTTTTTTAAATTGTAATTCCACATTGTGTTCTTCTATGACTATGTTATTGTCTAACTCCTCCTTTATAGTTACACTATCTGTTAATTGGTAGTTTGAGTCCATTTGGAGGGTATTTTCTAAGGCCATAGTGTCTAAAAAAAACAAATTTATTGTACATTTTAGACATGAAAAATCTTACTTTTTGAACAACTTCAAAAGTGAGCTTTTTTTTCATTGTATGGTTGTAAGGAAAAAGTACAGATTTTGAAAATAAAATGGTGCATATCTTAGACACTAACTAGAAGACTTTGTATTATAGTGTGTGGTCTAAAATGACCTCCTCTATCACCCCTTAAAGTCTTTGTACCTAGCTAGCAAACATCCTATATTTCATCATAATTATCTATGGTAAACATTAAAATCCTATTGAGACTAACTTAAACATGCCCGCAAGTTGTAAAATGCAATATAAACATAAATAATTGCTGAAGAAATATCAGTATACAGTTTGATAGTTATGCAAATGTATATGAATATAAATAAATTTAAGCAAAGGGCAATTAATATGCAAATTTCTACCTACGCCGTGAAGCAAGTGTTACTTACAGGCCGTATGCTTAAACGCAGGTCGCACATAACACTATATTTACAAACAGAATAATATCGGAATGTAATTCGAGATAAGTCCATTTTAATAGTCAAACTTGGTAGTATTTCCAATCTAAACATCCTCAATTAAAGCATAACAACAACGAGATTGTAATGAAGGCAATTATATGTTCTGTTATTATTCAATAATTCGCAATTACCTTCCATCGCTAAAAGTACTATAATCTGAACATCCAGATTTTTGTATTCATACGCACTCCAGAGTGTCGGCCTGCCGGTGACAAGTAGGAGAATCTTCTAAGCTCGCTTCCTTTCTAGCTTTGAGCACGGAAATCGAACAATAATTAGAAAAACGATCCATTTGCAAGAACAACACCACTCCTTCAGCGCACAATAATTACTTTGACAGCTTGCAAGTTGGTATTGCCAGTACAAATTAAAAAGTCCCAATCTTTCCGATTAGATTGCATGTAAAAATACTTAGTATATGTAACAGGTATTTATAGTCACGAATTTTCATCTAGCAACAAATTCGTCGGCCATTGGCAAAAAAAATTTTTCAACGATCGCTTCCAAGTCTCGTTCGGTCCAAACTTCTACAATAGAACGCATCTATAATATCGAGTTTAGTGGTAAATTCAGAAAATTTGTAAACACCTTTTTACATACTTCTAAAACAAAGTTATAAAATGTGTTATAGAGATTTTGTTTGGCAGGAGGCTATGGCGAGTTCCGTGGACATAAAAGTAGTCATCCAACACATCGTAAACGGGACCTTGGAAGATAATTTGTGTCTTATTTGCTTGAAGCCGCTGGATGACCTAAGTGAACATATTTTGACTACAATATGCAAAGAAGAAAAAGAATATTGCATAGCAGACGTATTCGAGCAGGTTTGCCAGATTAAGGTTAGGTTATATTTTTTATTTTACCTTCTCACTCGAAAAGCTGACTAAGCAAAACTTAGAGATGTGTTTTTCTTCAGGTTTCAGATGTGACACAACACAGGGTATGTACAGATTGTTTTGTCACTGCATCCGCTGCGTACAAGTTCTTTCTCTCAGCTAAACGGAGTCAAGAAATCCTTAATTTCTACACAGATGAACTTCAGCAAAACATGGATTTCATTGATTCTGATTTACAAAACTCCGAGGACTCTATTTGTATATCCTTACCATTATTTACTCCAAATACTGAAGCGTATGACTATGATTTAGAAGGTTTGGCACTTCAGAATAGTCATGAAAATGTTGATGAAGTTTCCGTTCATGAGAAACGCATCCCAGCCAAGGCTCCAAAAACTGAAGATAGCTTAAAAGTTGTAGTCAAGACAGAAGTTGAAGACGATGATGAAGATGACATTATTGTAGTCATGAATGAGAATAACAAACCTTCATTTTTAAAGCGCCTAGATGATAGCAACTTAATATTAGTGGATAAACATGATGAGAAGAAATATATGAAGATGTTTGGTTATTCTGTTAAGTCAGAGAAGGTTGAGGTTGAGGTTAAGTCAGAGAAGAGTAAGCAACGTAGGAAAAGGATGCCAATGTCTTACTTGTTTTGTAGTCAATGCCCAGTTAAATATAGATTTGTAGCTAAATTGAAGGAGCACATGAAAACTGTGCATAACATTGATTTGTTTGTTTGTCAGGTTTGTATTTTTCTTTACTGTATCAATACTGGGTATGTATGTGGTCACTATATATTAATGGCAGGGGTTTATTCCTACATGTTACCAGTGCCAAGTACTGAAAAAAATACCAACTTCTGCCTTATTATACTGAACCTTTAGTTGTAACTGTTGGGACTTTTCAAAAAAAATTGGTGATAGCAGGTGGGAATAACCCACATGCTGCACCGCTTAATATCTGCACTGTAAGCGGATAGAAATTTACTTTTGTCCAATGGAAAGTAAATAATAAGTACTGCCAATCTTCATACCAATTATAGCGGCCAGTTAGCAGCTACACTTGGCTTGTAGTAAAGGGTAGTTGACGGAGTGCGGTGAATGATTGTTGGAGTTTATAGAAGTATATTGAAATAATGTAAATATGCAGTAAAGTTAATAGTTGGTTGCTCTTTCTCTAGATGCATATAGTTCACCGTTTTGTGCACTGCCTGTCTGTCTTTTATTTTATACCTTAACAAATTATTAATATTCAATGCAATGTGACTCAAAGTAGGTAGTAATCATAAAGAAATGTATCATGAAGAAAAACCATGGAACCATACACCAATTATTTCAAAATATTTTTTTCTAGGTGTGCAAAGCAACAATGGAAAACGAGCAAGAGTTCAACAACCACATAAAAACGCACACAAACACACATATCTGTGCTGTATGCAACATGGTGTTCAAAAAGCGAGACACCATTATCTCCCATCTTAAAAAACATGAGGCCATGCATCGCAGGGCCATGAAAGGATCACACATCTGTGAACTATGTGGCTTGGTCTTGGAAGATGAGGAGCATCTAAAACAGCATTATGACAAGAAACACGATAAGAAGTACACTTGTTATTATTGTGGGAAGATGTATAAGGGGGAGTTAAGCTTTGACAGTCATATAAAGAAGCATGAGATGCATATGCAAGGCAAGCAGACGTAAGTATTATGTTCTAATTTTATACATTTTTTGTTTCATAGACCTGTTTGAACAGTCACTATCAAATACATGTACACTTTAAAAATCCTAAAGGATGTCTAATGCCTTGACAATAGAATCAGAATAGCAATATATTGGTCTAGAAATGTAGCATAAAAGTCAACAAAGTAACGCCTGATGCCATTAATTACTTGAAAGTTTGAAAAATAAACTAATTTAATAAATTTTGTTGTAGGAACTCTGCACCAGTTAAGTCTGAAGACAAGTCAACTAAGAAGCGGGAAAAGAAGTTCCACTGTGACCTCTGTGGAGGGAAGTTCGTGGACGAACGGGCTCTTATGTGGCACACGAGACTGCATACTAACGAACGCCCCCATATCTGTGATGTATGTAGTGGTATCCAAGTACTGTGCTACTTTGTTGCTTTCACCTGTTGGAAATTTAGTATGACAGTATAAACGTGACGTCAAAGCGACGGTACAAATGCGTTAAGTCCCTTGTGAGGCCGACGATACTAGGAGGGATAAAGGCTTGGCCACACAGCGTTGCGCGAAGTTCGCTACGCTACACAGGCTGCGTGACGCGAGCAGGTCGGTTTCATACATTGTGGCGCGCAGCGCGGCGTCCCGCTTACGTCGCGCACTCTGAGGGCCTGCTCCGAACTTTGTATCGTGCCGTCCCTTTCACTCATAGTGTATTAAAACGAGAGTGAAAGGGGCGGAACGATACGAAATTCGAAGTTTGGAGTAGGCCCTCTGTGTGACCAAGTCTTAAAGTATGGTAGCCCAGTGATTCAAGCATGCGGCTGTCGTGAGTTCGAATCCCGGCCGAAAATATCGATGGATATTTATCATTAGCTTTTCGGTGAAGGAAAACAAACATCGCGAGGAAACCTGAATGTGTCCCATACAAGTTGTGTTTTGTTTCACTCATGTACAGTCATCATCAAAAGTAACTACGCGTATGAAGAGTTCATAAGTCTATAATAAAGGAGTAAGACCTTTTGACCTCTTCATTGATGTAGTTTCTTTTAATGCTGAATAGATAATAAAGAATTTTAGGTACATATATACATACAAGTATAGTTGTCATCACATAAATCGGAGTGAACATGTTAACCTTTTCGACGCCAACGAAAGATATATCCGCTCCATGGGTTCTACGCCAATAACGGATATATCCATCCCAGGTCACATCCATCACAGGTTTAACTTTGCGTTTGTCATTCCCATGTCTCGTCGTGTGAGTGACAGCATTTGTATTTGACATGGCGTTGAAAAGGTTAATCAATTGCGTAAGTCGTGTCTCACACGCCAGTGTTTGTAGCAAAAGACGGAAAATGAGCCTTACTTGATAGCACGTAGGTTGCCTTTACATTGTACGTGTTGTCATATATAGCGGCGTTGTAGGCATCTTGTCATCTATAAGTGACTGTGGCGGTCAAGAGGTTAAATCATCGTTACCTTTACCATTCGGTCTCAAACACAATCTTTACGCACGTTTCTGTACAGATCTGTGGCCGTGGCTTCGTTTCCGTAAACCGTCGGAACCAGCACGCGAAATGTGCCCACTCAGCACCATCCCGACGATGCCCACTCTGCCCCTCGCTCTTCCATCTCCGATCCATGGTCAATACCCATATCAAGAAGGTAAGATTCCAATACAAATGTACGCAAAGACGCAGCGCGCGATATATAATATGCTAAGATTACGCGGGCCATTATTCGAGGGTTTCAACTGCGTCACTTTCGTGAACACTTGAAGAATAGGGTACTTGACAGTTGTAATAAATGATTATAATATAAAACATATTGTAACTTGTAATTCCTAGAACCTAAACAACTAATTGTAATTACATTTCAATGAAAATCATTCAGTTAATTATTCTGCATTTATTCTCTTCATGAATTCATAAACAAATGTAAATTCTAATATTAAATTTCTATTTATTAATCCCACTCATATTATGAACGTGATAATATGAGTGGGATTAATAAATAGAAACAAATACATAATAGTGATCCCACTCATATGAAGTGCGGATGTTTAGATGTTTGTTACTCAATCACGCAACAACGGCTGAACGGATTATAGTGAGACTTGGAATGTGCGGTTACATTCGCTGCAAGTCAGCACCCCTCCGACATAGTTATAGGTTATGGCCGCAGGTGGTCTGGCCTTAAGCTCGTCGCGCTTAACGTCAAGGTCTGCGTGTCGCCTAGTTTCAAACTCTTTCACCCGGGTGAACACAGTTTGCCTCCACTCGGTTCGGCCATCAGCTAATGTCTCCCAGGTGGATGGGTCTATGCTGGTGCTCTTCATATGGCGTTTCAGCACATCTTAGTAGTAGTAGGAGGTTGACACATTATTGCATAACCGCGTCCATATCACAAAATAATGAATAGGTGACGTTCTACGGGTAAGGTACCTATACCCGCTATGGCCATAACCATAAGGTACATATGGTTACGGCCATAAGGTACCTTTACCCGTGGAACGTCACATAGTACTTACTTACAGAAGGTTTTCTTCTAACAAAAACCGACGTTTGACAGCTAGTCATGGCATCCTGCTCGCCGCATAGCCAGGGACCGATACCGGTATTTTTAAAAAACCCTGAATTAGCCCAATATTTTGGATTATTTTTTGCTCTTTACGTAGGGCTTAATCATGCATTTAGGTAACAACGTCGTATTATTAGATTGTCCCATTAAAAACGAAATAATGAACCAGGGACCGTAATAATACCGGTATTTTTCTATGGAGAAAATACCGGTATCCGATCCTTGCGCATAGCACGTGCTCTTTCGTTCGTAGGGCGATAGGGTATCTGGACACCACGGAGGTGTGCCAGAGCAGAGTTTAGCCGAAGCGATAAGAGGAACAGGCCTGTCGATATTTAAGTACTTTGCAACGTTTCAGGTACATCTAAAAGCCCACAAACGACGCAACCGTACGTCCAAATATCAGGAAGTGTACTGGCGAACTGAACCAGTACCCATACAGGAGTTGAGCGTGTCCATACAAAACGAGATCTTAGAGCTGAAAGCGGCGCAAGAAGACAACGAGGTCAAAGGATTCACTGGTCATGACTGGCTCATGTAAATACTTTTATTGACTGACGACCTTTAGCCTAGATAGTATCGGCTCTACCTACGAAGGTGAACGTCCCGGGTTCGAATCCCGGTTAGAGCATGTATTTGTGTGATAAGCACGAATATTTATTCCCGAGTCTTGAAGTTTTTTGAATATATTTAAGTATCTATTTATTTATTTAAGTATATTAAATAACTGACAAAATGGCGATGAGAAAATGAATGAATTAATATGCGAGCTGTCAAGTGGCGTGGACATGTTGCTTTTTCGGCTTCGGGCAACAGAATGCTGTCTGGGCGGGCCGTCGCAACGGGGTGTCCACTGGTGCGCCGCGCATGCGCCCGGCGTCCCGCTGAAGCACTTTGATGGGCAAGTCACTCGCTAGTGATGCGCCACGTGTCTAGCAGCCGGAGCGTACCCACTGTTTGGTGATCATTTTGATGTATAATCTAGCTAAATACAATACAAAACTATATATGAACTGAATATTTATGGCCCTGGCACAGTAAAGTTTACTGGCACAATGATTATAATAAGTTATTTTATTTTATTGAAGTGTTGTAAATAATATAGAAAACTGCTCATGTTGAATACTTATATTATTATTGCAAATAAATGCTTGCCTATTAATAATGTTTTGATACTATTATAACACACTGGGGGAGGCCTATGTCCAGCAGTGGACGTCTTTCGGCTGATATGATGATGATGAATTTAAACACCCTGATTATTTTAAGAATAATGTTTCGGTTACATTAATCGAAACCGAACCTTTATCGGTAATCGGTTAAAATGGCCGAGGGCCCATGCCCATCCCATTGTCATTTTGGCGCGAAATTCAACATTCGTCAATCTACGTATATTTCTGTCGACAAGTACCATTTAGGCTTTTGCCCGGGTTAACCTTTCATATTGGGCCGGTTTAGATCAAGCTAACGAAAACATAGTCTGGCGTAATCTGCTAATCTATCAACTGTTCCTAGCGGATAATCGCCGTAAACGTACAAGAATGTCCGTTCGTTTGATCTAAACCAAAGAGTACTATGAATATAACCCATTTCTAATATCTCTATTCTATACTGCTCAAAGCAAAATAAGGGCCACTTACATATTTCTATCTTATTGTTAATTGCATCCTTCAGTATCCAACCTTTTTCATGTTAATGTTTAAGTCTAATATACATATTACTGTTTAAAATAACTTCCAACGATAACGATACAAAAACTTGTGGCGCCTATTTTGCTTTTTACTAGTATGGTATAATAGGTATTATTTTATAAGATTTGAGGTAAAATAAACGACAATATAGTCCTTTTGTTGTAGATATTTATTTTTTTTGTTTTCATTTTTTCTCAGATATATATGTTTTATATATGATAATAAATTTCCTAACATTATATACAACTTAAAATTACCAAGAAGGTCTTTAGCGGCAACTACATTTGAGTCTTACACCTATATGGAATAACTTTCGTAAATTAATTAAATTAAAGTAAGGAGTGCAACGTTCAGTGTATTTTATGTATAACGTATGTACAGTCATTTGGGGTTAAAATCCAGAAACAAAAGAATAATTATAATAGGTTTGAAGAATATTTAGTTTTAGGAACATATGCATATATTAATAAGTTTTGCATTGCTACCATTTCTCAATAAGTTATAGACTGGCAAATTTATTACACTTTTTGTCACATCACAAGACACGTAAGTCAACTGTCAAAAGATCACCAATCAATCTTGGAGTGTACCTGATGTAGCTTTACCAGCTAATTACCTAAGGTAGGTTTTAAAAAATATCTTCCATTTTGGAATATACAATTTTCAATGTTACTTTGCCGGATATACGAAATATTACAATTACAATAATAATATCAACATTCCCAAGTACAAATGTTGTTTCTACGTACAAATGCCAACACAGACTATTAGTTTAGGCAACGAATGCTTAAAAAAGAGTATAGAGGGAAAAATGCTTGGAACACAATTTTTGATTTCGTATCTTTGTTTGGACTAGTTAGGAGGTAAACATATTAAAAGTCCCCGCTCATAGCAGTTGAGCCGGGGGCAGCAGGGGTGTAAAGGTCCATTTTTTTGGTTTTTCGTAAAAAATTGGTAAACGGTGGATGAGAGCGCGAATAAAATAATTATCTACCCCATCGAGTGGGGTATCGTTGATTAGAGTTCGTTGAGTGCATGTATACTGTACTTTTTTTTAATATTGAAAAGCAAAGGAATGGGACGCCATTTAAAATGGGCTTTCCCCCTATAAAATCTTATTAAATATTCAATTATTCATCCTAGCCAAAAAGTGTGTAGAACCCGTTTTGTAGAGAATTTTGTGTCAATTATTTATGCCTCAGAACATTTTTTGTTATCGGCCAACGTTTATGATTTTTTTACGAAAAACCGAAAAATAGGACCTTCAATTCTTATCATACATAATGTTTAAAAAAATACACATGTCCATAAAACGATATCGCTGTTCAAACCATTGCGTAATGAATGATAAACCACACTGAACTCGAAAGTTGAAGAAACAGAGTTGGAAAATTACATATCTAAGCGGCTTTCTTGTCCTACATGTCGAATGTTACGAACCAGAAACTACAAATTCAACCTTCTCTCAGGTGTGTCGGTGGAATCAGAGGAAAGAATTTAAAAAAAATTGTATTAAATTTTTTATAAAACACTTATTGCCTCTTAGTAACGCTTTACTTTTATTGTTAATATTTTTTTAAAGGTTTAAAACCATATTACGAAAAGGTTGATGATGATGATATGTGTTTATCACTGTATGAGAAGTAGTGTCCGACCGCAGTTTCGGTTTTGGCCAAAAAACTGCCGAACCTTTCGACTGCGCTGAAACTTCAACGTTGTACTTCCGGATCGCGTTCGGCTAACACCGGATGCCCTCGGCCTCGGCACAGCCGGCAATGGCGTAGCTCGCTCGACTTCGCCAACAGTACATCTTATTGTAGCTAAGTACCTATTTTATTTATTTATATCCCACAAAAACAAATGTCAAAATGTCAAGTTCGTAAACGATTTCTATAATAATATAAATAGGTAAGATCGAAATCAAAATCAATAATGTGCTTCAATTGTTTTAAATGATCTGTTATGTTATTTGCTGCTCAATAGCGCGACTTGGAAAAGTTTTTTGTTCTTGAAATTTCTACTTGATACCTTAACTTCGAAAGCACCCAAAATTCACAGCGAAATTGCAAGTGTGTAAGTCATAAAGATTTTAAGTTATTGGGAGGAAAAAGTGGCCCAAAATGCTTCTTGTAATATAATCCACGGCTTGCATTGCTTTTCGAATTTGGCTGACACGATTTTAATACATCTATAAAAGTTTCGGTTTCGGCCGAAACTAGAGCCAACGCCGAACCTTCGGTTTCGGCAAAAAAACATGTTTCGGTCGGACACTAATGAGAAATGATGTTTCGGAATTATAATCTGTACAAATTACTTATTAATATTAAAGATTGAGACAAGTACATAAATAACTTTGCATGTGGACTTTGTTCAACTGGCATCTACAAAACTATGATATAATTTAAAAATGAATACAAACACGAAATTTAGTTATTTGTAAAACTGTAGACATACGGTCAAACAAATTGAAACACTCAGTCTACTACAACGAAATGTATTCAATTTTGGGCATTATTATTACGGCATTAGGTAATAAAGTGGATACATCTCTTTGTTGTTGACTGAACCTTATCAATAATATTTATTTATCAGTTTCGTGCCTTCATTGTATTGGTAATGGTAAATTAAAATTCTGATAGCCGCTTAGATTAACCAAATATAATTTAACATTAATATATATATAAATAAACCTGTATAATATCTTTCATTTCTTCGACTTTGTACTCTCTAACGTTCAACCATTTGCAAGAAAATACATCCTACATAAGGCAAGTAATTTGTATAAACAGAAACACGCTACAATGACCTTTATAGACCTAATATTGTTGCAATAAATTTACGAATGGTCAGCTAACAGTATCGACGGCGGTTCGATTATCCCCATCTTTTACCACGTGTAACGTAATTAGTAAAAATACAGTTAGGTACCACCAACATTTGTAGACATTTGGACAAAACCCAGCGTTTAAGCGTGGTAAGGGCGCGGTCGCATAACTGCATTGCTACGTCGTAACTCAACTGTTACTACGTTAAACAAGTGAGAATAACCCAACGGCATGTATACATACATATATGTTTCAAATATTAGTCTATTCAGTCATACTTTTTTTCAAGATCGAGACAATTTTCAAACCAGTATGAGGTCCTTAATCATGAGCGCTTGTCCTGGCGGCCCGTTTAGCTGTTTTCTTCTATATCACACAAGATAACTAAGTACAAAAGGCGGAAATCAATACCACGAGGCATTCCAATCAGTCGCCGTGAACATATCTTTACTATTGCTTACATTACTTTTCTGTATAATACTTTCACGCAAATATGAAAGCAGAGGGCCTACTCCGAACTTCGTATCGTGACGTCCTTTTCACTCATATAGTGTATAACACGAGAGCGAAAGATTTATTTATGGTACCTAACTCAATTCTGAGTCCTTAACTGTCTGTAGTCTCATCAGTGTCAATCAGTTTGTAGGTAATATTAGTCGCCTATGGCAAGAGTCATAATTAATGGTGGATTCCTTGCAGTGACATGGTGTGTTTAGATTCTTAAATACATATAATAAATGGGTACAATGATCGCGTCATTCTCACCTGTTACCACCAAAGTAGTTGCAACTGGTACAGTCGAGTTCTTAAATGTGGCTTTACCAATAAAGCCGTGTTTACGGATAGAGTTCAAATATATGTTAACACCACTTTATTGCTAAGGCCATAAGGTTGCTCCGATATTAGAACTTGCATGCAACAGATGCCAATTTTTCTAGACAATTCCCAGATGTTACCCGTGTTGGTGGTAACAGCTTGGATTAACCTTTCAGTACCCGGTAGTTACCCGGGGTTACTAGTCAAAAAGAAAATACTGCCAAATTTTGACAGAAATAAGTCTTAAAACCTGCGGCTTCCCAGAGAGCCACGGTTATCGAAAGGTAACCCCAATAAGCATTTTGCAATCAAGCTGAAAAACATCCGCATAAGTTGCCTTATGCTACCACGCCACTGTTTCCTTGCAAATGGTCTCACTGTGTCTTTCAAATTCAACTTACTTGACTCCCGTCGTCAAGCCGACGACCTGCAAATAAACAAAACCCAAAAACAAATACTGGACCTTCGCTTCTTATTATCAAATTAAAACATTATTTCCTAGACATACTTTTTTTTTCAATTTTCTCGCGTTTCGATAAAAAATCTTTTAATTCTAATACATAATATTCAACCCTACCTATAATCCAGTAGCGGTGCCTAGACAATGATTGCTCCATATAGTACATCGTTACAAAATGCCTGGGACACTGACATGTATATCCCCATAAATCTTTTAGTCATCTTTAAATAAAAATTCTACTTGCTTGCACACTTACTATAATAATTGTTGTGTATAAACTTTTATTAGGGTCTTTTTTCTCCGTAAACAAATTGTTTGTTGCCGCTTTTTAAAAATATATATCGGCCGCACAACAAAACCGTCAACGCTGAAAAATCCATCCACACATTATTTCATTCTTTCCTAAAACACAACCAATTTCACTAAATCGGAAACGAAACTGGTATTAGTATTATGTAATAGACGGACTTTTCAATTTTGGCCATAATCTATCAAAATATGAGTACGTGTCTGAGCTTTATGCTGTGCGTACTCAAAATCAGTATTTTTTCAGAGATACCGTTTATTATGTAAGCATTTTACTTTGAAGTCCTCATTTCATACATCAGTTTTTGTAGCCGTGTAAACTATACAACATACCTACACATATTTGTGTAGTAAAACTTGTATAGAAATGGGCACCGATGTATGTTCGAGGAATGAATATAAATGTACATTTTCGACTTTATTTCAGTGCCATTAAAGTCCAACACTAATGCATCTCAATCCGCGATTGTACAGACATTAGGTAACATTATCCGACACTACATCTATAGATTTATTTAGTGTCAAGTATCGTTGAGTGCTTCATTTCAGACAACTGTACATTATAACATAATAAACGCTAACTCTTTAAAAAAAGTCAAACCACTTACCATCAATACCGGTAATCAGCGTCAAAATCAATGCACCAAAACAAACCTTACCACTATAATCACAAGTCACTTACGATTCCACACGATTGTCTAACCCGTTTTTATGTTAGTGCTTTATCAGGTCATACTTGTCCTTGCTTTGATTAAAAATCACATTGCAAACTAAGGAAAAAAAACATACTACAGGGCTGTTTAGACAATCAAAATTTTTGTGCTTATGACATGTTGCCAATAGTTGTCGCTCTACAAGACAGTAACGACTACCGCTCTGAAATATTCCTCATAATATTAACATAACGAGACATCTCTTCGGGTAACACATTGCCGCAAAAATGTTGATCTTATAAACGACCCGTATAAACTGAAAGAGTAGATTTTGAGAATTTCTTGGTATGCATTTGGTTACATCAACGATTTTAATTCATATCATAGTTAAGCAAGACTATTAGCAAAAGATCATGTGGGTACTTATAAAGTATATGTTATAAATGTGGCAACATGACCTGATATAGCACAGTAAAGGGCTAAGTGTAGTCACTAAAACAAGTCGTGTACGTTCTGTGTCCTTACAATCGGAGCGTCAGTTACCTAGTCTCTTGAACGTATCGCACAATGCCTACAAAACTCGATGTATTGTGAATTCGTCCAATGCTAACAGGTGTGTAAGCAATGATAGTAAGAAAAAATAAGTTAATCTTGAAAGTGGGCGATCACATACTTTAAATACTTAGCTTAGAGTAATCAGCTTGATAACAATTGGACTGCGAGAGACTTGGTTGTTAAAGGCGGATTTCAATTAATGTAAAAAACCGAAAATAGTAATCTTATAAATGTTTCACAATGCGTAAAACGGTTCTTTTCTACAGTCAGCCTCAAAAACATATAAAAAATTCAACATTATTTCTAAGTAATAAAATGATAGATTATTCAGAATTTTAACATCTAAATGACTATAACATAGAAGATGAAGCTATTGTTCCTTAACTGCTGTGTTGAAATTCAGAATTTTATTTGTTACTATAGCGTTTTGAGTCACTTTTGAAACTCACTGGCATAAATAACTAATTTTTACTCACTATCATCGCTTAAATGAACACCAGTCGGACTACTTACGTAAATCACAGCACCGACGTACACAGCTCACGTATGGTTCACAGTGGGTACGTCCACATGCACACAGCTCACGTGAGGCTCACAGTGGGTACGTCCCCACATACACAGCTCACGTAATGTTCACAGTGGGTACGGCCACACGTACACAGCTCACGTAAGGTTCACAGAGGGTACGTCCACACGTCCACAGCTCACGTAAGGTTCACAGTGGGTACGTCTACACGTACACCGCTCATGTAAGGTTCACAGTGGGTACGTCCACACGTACACAAGCTCACGTCAGGTTCACAGTGTCTACGTCTATACGAACGCAGCTCACGTCAGGTTCACAGTCTGTACATGTTCACACGACGTCCACATGTGGCTACACCGGGCGTTCGCGAGCGTTCACGGGGCGCCCGCGACCGTAGATGAAGCGGCGGCGCCACTCCTGTAACGAAATAACTTTTTTACAACAGCTATTCAGAAAAGTGATTGTTACCTTCGAATGGCGGACAGTCGTACTTTCTTTGCCTTTGTGATGGTTGTCGCTGAGAGCGAGCCACACATATCCTTCCGTTTGAAGGAGTAGTGAAGGTTTCCTAGCTAGCTCAGGCTTAGAAGGGAATGACTTGTTTAAATAATGACCCCCAATTGACTCTTATAACAAATATGGGTGACAAGAGGAACCGGCCTGGGAAGGGTTTTCCTAATGTTTAGTTAACACTGTCAGTGCGCAGTTAATACCTTTGTTCATATGCCGCACGACTCCTGAGGCGAGTTCATTTTAGATACTAGTTATACATGACTAGAGGCCAATGTACTCCACAAGGGAGATCTCGGCCCGCAGCGTTGTTTACTCATCAGGTGCGCGTTTGGCCTCCCCTAGAGAGTTCTATGTGGCTATTTGTCTTTACTAATGGCTAATGGTCTTGGATTTTGGCCTGGCAATGAAAGTGTTGAAATTACCTCGTACTGCTACGTGCAAGCGATGCTGGGTCCAGCGGAGCCCGGGGCTTCGGGCGCGGCCGGGGCTCCGGCGGGGGCCGGCGCAGAGTTCAGGTTCAGCTCATACACGTTGGACGAGTTGGAGTCATCGTTGTATGAGAGGATGCTCACTTCGTCCGTCTGTGGGAAAATGTTGTGGTTAGTAATGTTTTTTTCACATCTGCTATTCAGAAAAATCATGGTTGCCCGAGTTGTCGAATGAGGGATCAAAGTCGTGTTTTGATACCTCATTCGAAGAATCAAAATATCATGGTTGTGTGTTGAGATATACATGCGATTTCACAGTGTCTATGTGATCGTATGTGTCTCGCTTCACGAGCAACGACGCTAAGAGTATAGTTCTTAATCTACATGTGTATATAAATATACATATTTTAAATAAACTATATACGTACGCTGCTCTCGGAGAGGCGTTTAGTCTTCTTGTGTGGCGCTGGCTTGAGCGGCTGAGCTTCAGGCTTGCGTTTAGTGCCCGAGGCAGTCCGCTCTCGCTTCACGAGCAACGACGCTGAGAGGTACTGGTGTAATTGTTTGCGACGAACGTGACGCACCTGAAAACGATTACCACATTAGGTTACGATTACCACTTAGGTTTAATTTCGCGTTGAACAATGCGATTTTGTGGTGGCAGCGATGCCGGCATAAAGTCTGTCATTTTTTTAAAGAAACTTAATCTAATTTAACTTACCTTAGAATACACTCTGTGAGGATAACAAAGCTTTAATAATAAAAAGTGTATCTTTTTTTTTATACCACGTCGGTGGCAAGCAAGCTGACAGCCCACCTGATGGTAAGTCGTTACCGTCGCCTATAAACGCTTGCAACACCAGAGGCGTTACACGCGCGTTGCCGACCCGTAAGAAACCTTTTCACGCCTTTTTTGAAGAGTTCCATTCTGTAGCCTATTGGGAACACCTCGGCAGGAAGCTCATTCCACAACCTAAGTGTTCATGGTATAAAGTGCCTGTTGAATCGTACTGTACGTGAACGAAATGGCTCCAGGGTGTGGGGATGAGCTCGCTGCCGATGGCGAGCGGTTTTTTAGAGCACATCCCGTTATACAGGCGGTAGAACACGTACAGGGAGGCAAAGTCCCTCCTGAGGCCAAGCGGTTCAAGGTCGCCTGTCACACTGGGATCGTCGACAATTCTCACTGCACGTCTTTGAACCGAGTCAAAAGGGCTAAGTTGGTATTTTGGACCTCCCGCCCATAAGTGAGAGCAGTACTCCATATGAGGCCTTAACTTGCGATTTGTAAAGTTGCAGCCTTTGTCGAGGTGTGAAGTACTGCTTCGACCTATTGAGCACTCCAAGTTTCTTTGATGCCAAGTTAATCTTTCTTTCTAAGTGGCTATGGAACTGCACGTCACTGGAGATTTTAACGCCTAGTATCCCAATGCTCTGAGACATGGTAAGGAGTGTGCCCTGAAACTGAGGGACCACAGTAAATGAGACTTTTTTTATCTTACCTCAATAGCCATGCCTTCTCTAAGCATATTGGTGTTTTCAGCTTGGTAGTGCACGCTCTTGGTAAACGTGGATATGTCGTAAGTGAGGTCCACATTCAGGTTCGTCTTCTCGAACACGATGCCGATGAACCACATGGAGCAGTGGTTCGCCAGTACTTCACCCTGTAAATATATGTAATTGCTTATAGTACTTTTATCTCACAAATGCGGATGAGCCATGGTTGTGTGTTGAGACATAATGTACATTGTCTGTGTGTGTGTCAGTGTAGGAGCTATGAGTTCACATTGTCTATGTGTTCGTATTTATCACAACTACAACTATGCCTAACCCGCGCCCGTGAGATTATTTATACCTCTGCTCTGTACTGTAAGATATTTCCCATTTGGCCTCCTGAAAATTTTATAACATAACATTACAATATTTACTTACGTTCTCATTCTTTTTCACTTCAGTACCAGGGTCCGGAACAGGGGCACCTGAAATAACAGTTACTTTAAGCGGATGTCACATAATTTCTAGTTGTGATGCAGGATTAGAACAGAAAATACATATACGTAGTTGGAACAGAAAAGCTATTTTCAGCACTTTTAGAGCATAAAAGTATTAGGGTGGGTTGCACCAAACCGTCTGTCATCGTAAGCGGTGTTGACATGTTTCTATGGGATGACAGCTGCCGGCGCCATATTTGATGATGACCGGCCTGGGATCGTATGTTGGTGCAACCAACCCAACTAGACGTCGGGATTAGACCGGTTTCCTCACGATGTTTTCCTTTTACGTACTCTAAAAGGTTTAATTTAAAACTCTTTAACCTTCATCGCCTGATATATCAGTGTCAGTGTGGAGGACACCTTGATATATTGACAAGAGTTGAAAATTCTTAGTAACTTTTTTGACATTCGACAAAATCCTATTCAAATATCTCAAAAAATAACGAAGATACAACCGTTATAATGTTGCTGATTAGAGAAAGAAAGCACGACAGATTCGTGACGTCACTGACTTCGAGCACCATAGTAAATGACGTGCGTTTTGCGTAAAAGGGACAGAATATGCCCCCTTTTAAAACTTTGAAGACTTATAATTATATAATTATTTATTCTTTTGAGTAACTTTTTTCGCCATTTGATCCCTTTTCGAGAAAATTCGAACCTACTGATTTTCTTAATTGGTGCCAACAACCCTATTATTATATGCTATAAGGTAGATGATTGCTTACCAGGCGGCAATGCCAGGGGTTGCCCATTGTTGATGTTGAGTGGTACAGAGTTGTAGCACTCCGGGTTGACGTGTGCTATCGTGATGTGTTGGTTTCTTTCCAAGGTTGCTGTAACAACAAGTGCCTTATTAGATTTATACCTATGACCGGTTTGGCCCAGAGGTTAGTGACCCTGCTTAAGAAGCTGACGGACCTACCACAAGTGCCCTTGTGTTCTATTTGCAGGATATTTTTTTGTCTTTATTTTGAATCCCGGTCAGGGCAAATATTTGAGCATGAATATTTGTTTCTCAGTCATCTTGGATGTTTTCTATGTACTTGTATTTATTTATATATATATATTTATGTATATTGTCGGCTAGTACAGTGAGCCAAGAAAGATGCCTACTACTTACGAACCTTAATAAGCAAATAATATTCATATTCAATTTATTCATAAAACCAATTTCATAGTCGAAAAGTGATAGACCAATTTCTTCGCTTATTGTACCCACAGTACCTACGAGCTTTGCTTTGAACAGTGCTGGTACTGTCCAGAAAAAAAAAATTATATTTAGCAGGACTATTCAGGACGTCTAGCTGGTAACCCATTATACAAGAAAAATTAGCAATGGAATTTTAATCTTCTGTAACAGGAAATAAAGTAGAATGTGTTTTGAAATTCAATGAAACAAAATAAATCCAACTGTTTCAAGTTTGAAAGGATAGAAATTCCATTGAAGTGAATTTGTTCTAGTATTATCACTTTAGACCCCAGGAGGTTGAAACTGTACAAGTTTGTTTTGACTCACACAAGGTTGAGAGCTCCTAGTAAGTAAAGTACACTTCTATCTGGAGGGCCCGCTCTTTCAACAGCAAAAAACAAACTGAACGCTTTATTCCGTCCGATTGTACTCACTAATGAGATGTCTGATCCGGCTCTCAACTAAACCACACCATTGCAGTTGATCATCTTTATTGGCCGACGAAGCCAGCAGAACTATGAAGTGCTTGTAGCGCGCGAAGAAGTTGGGCGCTTCGAACAGACGCTCCCAACCGCATTTGGAGAGCATTATCTCGTCTGTTATCGCGAGACCTGCAAGCGGAATTAACACCTAAAATAACATGCTTAAATTGACAAAAAAAATCGTGGGTCAAGTCTCGGTTGCGCTCTAAAGGGCAAAAAATTCATAAAAATAAAGGAAAAAAGATGCGAGTATATTATTAGATAACGATACGCTTCCAATTTTAGGGTTAATAACAAATAAAAACGTTTAATATGGAATATTTCAGGACCCGACATGCTCCACATAATATAGTCTAAAGTATAGATTGCATTTTAGACGTTGAATTAAATATTTTAAAAAGTATATTGGGGATTGGATTTACAGGAAATCCCATTACTTTTAAAGAGGTAACTGACGTTACAGGCCCGTTATTAAAGAGAGTGAGACAGATACTGACAAAAAGCATTTTAACTAAAATAGATTTAATGGGCATTTTATGAACAAGGATAAAATAGCAAAGGTCAGTCACCGAGGTTTTTCAGTGATGCTGAATAGTCCGAACGATTCTGCTCACGGAAAACGACGGTCAAATATATTGTTCAGGACTTGTACATTATCAAATTAAGAGTTAAGTGGGCATAACAGTCACAAACATTTTTACAAGTGGTAACACTTAGTGACAATTGTATAATAGTACATCTATTCTCGTATCTGAAATACTGACCCAGTCTGAATTCCTCCATGATGACGGTACGTGTGGACGCAGAAACATTGAATGTAGAGTTCTGCTGCGGGTAGGCCGGTGTGATGATCGGCATTAAGTGGAACCGGTCCGATACATTTACCTGTTGAACAAAAAGTCGTTGATTGAGGGTTTTTCGATAGCCGATTTTTGGTTTTTAGTATTAAAGTAAATCGCACGAAAACGTACAATTGGCAAACGTTAAACCAGTGTTATAACTCTGGTTATAACAGTGGCTTTAATCGATACTATTAATTAAGCGTAGGTAAGTTCGACATGACACCCTATCCACAGAGCACGCGTAGCTCGTAACTTTAATGATTATACCAGTACAATTCATGTAAACATAAACATAACTCGAAAACGGCTTGATGGATTTAGTCGCGGTTTTCATCAACATTTAGCTTGAATATAAGATTTCAAGCTCACATGGTCATTTACATTAGAATTACGATTTGAAATGGGATATTTACCATGCATATTTAAATATACATGGTAAATATCCCGCTTCAAATCGTAATTCTAACATTTAGCTTGATTCTTCCGGGTGGTTTTAGTGTATAATTCATGTATACACGCCACTAAGGTACCCTTACAAGGGATAACATCAAGATTGACGTACCCTCGGATCCCACACAGGGAAGCCCAGGTTAACGCTGTCCGGTTGTTTAAGCAGAACTGGCTGTGGCCATTTCCACTGGCTGAATACAAGGAAGAACTTGTGCAGGAGAGTAGCTGGCAGGGCGTTCGGGTAGAGTTGGCAAGTGCGAGCTACTAGCATGGCCCAGGACACGCCACCGAGGTATCCGAGTGTGTTGGAATAGATGCCGTGACCTGTGGAAATACACGTTTGAGTACGACATATCCACGTTTACAGAGCGCTTTACTAAAACGTAACAGGTCCTCTAGCGCTACTCGTAAATAATTTGATTATTTTATTTAAGGATAGATATCTAAAACAGGGGACCGCTACCATAAAGCTTGTCTTCATTGCGTTGATCAGAAGCAAGATAGAGGCGTCGTCAATTATTTGGAATCCCTACGAGTCCACATAAGCCTTGTTTCTGAAAAATGTCCAAAAAGCTTTTCTTATATAAAAAAAATATATCCCGCAAGGTTTTTACTTGGAGCTCTTGGATACAGCTCTCTGGAAGTAAGGCGTAACAGCAACTTACTAGTCACGGTTTGCGCGGTCAGTCAGAGTGTATTCAACTCGTGGGGGAGAGTTGTAAAGTTATATGTCCCAGATATCCCAAGGGTTAACTTGAGACCGCGCGTGCGCCCGCTGCCGGCGGTCCCGGCGGCCCGCACGGTGTCGCGCAGAAACTCGCCTCTGTACGTGTGTATGTCTGTGACGTTACATGACTCACGTTTGGCCCACAGTTTGATGGCGCGAAGCGTCAACCGGAAGTTGTCGATGTTCGGCACGAGCCGAAGTATCTCGTCCGTGACGCGGCATCCGTTCAACGAGCGGACGCATTTCTGGTCCAAGTTCTTGAGGAGCATGTCGTCGCGTAGGTCGAAGGAATCTGGAAATACTGGTGGTTATGTCCACTAATAATATATCAAAAAGTTACTCGCAATTCTCAACATATCGAGGTTTTTCTTTATATAACGCCGGTGGCAAACAAGCGTACGGTCCACCTGATGGTAAGCGGACACCACGCCTATAGACGCCCGCAACTCCACATGAATCATGTGCGCGTTGCCGACCCTTTATAAAGGGATTCACTGTGTAGACATCAGAAGGGACAAATTTATGTCTCTCGCTCTCAACACAGTGCATCTCGAGGATATCGGGGTATTATTTACACTATCACTCTGCCTGATATATCAGGGACTATATATAAGTTACAAATGTTTATCAGGTCAGGTCATCAGGGAACAAATTATATAAATTACATAGGTTCCCTGTTATACCAGGCAAAGTGATAGTGTAAATGACACCTGCTTTATATTGCTTGTTTGCCACCGGCGTTATATAAAGAAAAACCTCGATATGTTGAAAATTGCAAGTAACTTTTTTGATATTCGGCGGTTAAATGTCCCTTATATTTATGGTCCCTGATATATAAGACAAAGTGACAGTGTAAATGACACCTACTTGATATATTGAACTGAAATTGCGAGTAACTTTTTTTCACATTTGGCGGTTAAATGTCAATTACATATATATTATGGTCCCTGATCTATGAGACAAAGTAACAGTGTAAATGCCACCTACTTGATGTACTGAGAGAGTTGAAAATTCCAAGTAACTTTTTTGACAATCAGCCGTTAAATGTCCCTTATATGTATATAGTTCCCGATATATGCGACAAAGTGACAGTGTAAATGACACCTACTTGATATACTGAAAGAGATGAAAATTGCGAGTAACTTTTTTGACATTCATCGTTTGACACACTTGCTTAGGCTCGGTTTTATAAACATGAGTTAGATCTTATGTCAATATATACTCTCGTTCGGCCGGGTAACACACGTACTCTTACGCCGTATTTAATTCAATTTGTAAAGTGGTCAAAATGTCCCAAAAACTGTTAGAAAGTGCGATTAAGGAATTACAGAAGTCTGTTACCGTACTCGTGAATAAAGTGAGTTCACTAGAAGCGAAGATAATGGAGCAAAACGCAATTATTCAACAACAAATTAAAGTGATTAAACAACCAAATTCATTATACGAAATGTCTATTGTCTGACAATGTGGATGGTGGAAATCTCATTGACTGACCACTTGTATCTGACAAGGAATTCATTTTTGATATCTATTGCAGTGACAACAAAGGTTGAAATTGCATAGATCTCCGACCCTTATTGACGCAATTAGTTAATATTTAGAACGACCTAAGTGCTACATAGTGCGAGATGAAAACCCTATTGTTTTGATGGTTCCAAGCCGATGAATCAGTTGGTTCTACTGTACAGCTATAAGAAAAAATTTGACGTGTGGTCTAACGGAACTATGTGAAACCCGGCATTAAAAAGTATTCAGCTATGTGACAGGCAGTCGGACAGATAAATTCGCACCATTAGTTGATAAGATACACGAAAGTATTTCCAGGTTGTTTAAAACTAGAACATTATACTTATGATAGTTATGATTATTTAAATTGACCCAGTTGTGTCGAAGTAATCCATACAATTACCTAAGAAGATAAAAACAAGTTTTAAAATAAGAACTTAAGGAAATCTATTTTGTTTACAGTCGGGTGGGGGGGGGGGGGGGAGTACTGCAAACAAAATAGATTTCCTTAGGTTCTTTACTTTGAAAGTAGTTTTTATATTTTTAGTTTTATCCAGTGCAGTCGTGATTTTAATTTTATAATTATTATTTTATTTTGAAATTTTCCATTTTCATTACAAAGTATTTTATGCCGTAAAATCATAATTTAAATACATACATTATATATATATTTTTGAAATCGTCTTTTCAAATGCTTCATTTTGATACCCCAAAGTAATAAGTACGAAAGAAAGTTTCTCTTCAGAACACACAAAATGGATCCGCCATATTGTCTTTATTGCAATGTCACATATCCTATGTTACTAGGGATGACGTATGGGATTCCAACGATACCTACCTCACACACGTGAATCAGTTAAGGTATTTAGAAGTTCTGAGGAAACAAAGAATCCCACATACAAACCTTTTTTTGGCAGTCGAGTTAAAAGCGACCTAGTTTCACACGCCCTAAGATTCAAAATCCAATGAAAGTTTTATAATATATGGGTCAGTACAAAAGTCAACTACCTGGTATTTCCTTGAGCGCGAGCCGTGCGAATAGCAGATCTATCTCGATCCCATTAAAGTTCATCTTGATGACGGGCACGAAGGCATCCTCCACGGCGCGCAGGTCGCGTACCTGATGTTTGGAAATAAAATAATAATAATCTTAATATACATAATTCTTCTGTACGTGTTTGTCACCTAACTCCTCCATAGTAGACTCTAACGACACCCACGGGAAGAAAGGGGAAGTGCTATTCTAACCCGGCGTTAATGTAGGATTCACGTGAAACGGCCGGAGTCAGAGAGCACGTTTTACTAGAGTCAAAGGAATATGAACTTTCTGCACAGTATTTACAATCCATATTTAAATAAAAGCGCCGTGCGCTCGCGAGTCTGTCTAGCATTTAAGTATGAATTCTAACTTCTGTGTAGAAGGTTCAAATACTATACGTTATTTTGAAAATAGGTACCTTCTAATAGCTGATTTGTGTCGATTAGTAATTCATAGTACCTGAAGCACGGTTCAAATGAATTATCACTACATGTTATTAGCTTCCGACCGTAGTTTCGGTTTGGGCCGAAGTCGATCCCTAAGGATAAGTTGCACCAAATCTTCTGTTATCGTAAGTGAATGGTAGCCGCCGGCGCAATATATAAAGTTGACCAGTCTGTAATCAGTGCAACCCGCCCTTAGAAGTAGACAACTAACCTGTGGCTGCTGACGAAGTAGTTCATAAAAGGACTGGAAGTAGTCCGTACGATCAATGTGTCGCGGGGCAACGCATAGGGCGTCGATATCGGCGCCTCTGTGGTGGACCTAAATAACAACGAAAACAAATTACATACTTTTAATACTACAGCCTGTCTGCTGGTAAGAACAAATTGGACAATTTTACACAAATCTACCCAGTCCCAAACTAAGCAAAGCTTGTACTATGGGTACTAGGCGACAATAAATAAATAAATATTTGTGGACAATCTTACACAAATCAACCTGGTCCCAAACTAAGCAAAGCTTGTACTATGGGTACTAGGCGACGATATACATACTTATATAGATAAATATATACTTAAATACATAGAAAACCTCCAAGACTCAGGAACAAATATTCGTGTTCATCACACAAATAAATGCCCTGACCGGGATTCGAACCCGGGACCTCCAGCTTCGAAGGCAGGGTCACTACCAAATAGGCTAAAGCGGTCGTCAACCAATCGTCAATAACATATTTATACAGATAAATAGATACTAAATACATAGAAAAAAAAAACAAATATTCGTGCTCATTCCACAAGTAAAAGCCCTCGAAATGACTAATAGATAAAATGGAATTCGAACCCGGGACTTGCAGCTTTGTAGGCAGGGCCACTACCATCTAGGCTTATATGGTCGTCAAAGAAAGCTAGAAGCTTTCACGATCGCGTCGCCGACCCTTTTTGATAGTTGTTGAAGTGACAGCTAGAGCAGTGTGAGAGACAAATGCAGGTCCCTCACTCATCCTCGGGAGCTCTGGCGACCTTACTTACCACCTAACACAACACCACATACCAGCAGAGCAAGCTGGGGTGGTCCCGTGAATCATAACATATATTAAGGTGTATTTTTTTCAGGCCAACCCATCATCATACGTCAATAATGAAATGTGAAAATAAAAGGGGCAGTAAAAACAAATAAATAACTCCCTCTTTCATAAAAATTAACAAACCTCTGCTAACTAAAGTGTGCTTTGTCCCTTTTTCAAAATCACAAATGTCAAAATGACAAAGAAAGACAAACGAATATTAACGGCAATTTAGCTAACATAGGTTTGATGAACGATTATGAATAAGGGGTTAAAAGGTACTTAAAATTTTGTTGCAACTAACAGAATTCTAAATAATGCAACGCAGCAGTTGATTGTCTGCTAGGAGCAGCCTGCAAGCCGATAATATGCGAGCTTCCCAACCAGTTTCGAAGCCATCACAACTCGTCATAAGTGTCATAAGTTACGCCTAGTCTACAGGAGCCGAACTTGTATGTTCCGACAGTATCGGCGGCATGTTTTCTATGCAAAAAACGCACACCACAGCTAGCTTCGAGGCGAGTACAACAACCGTAGCCATAACTTATCCTAATTCTGTAGGAGCACGGGCATATGTTGCCGCCGACAGTATCGGCGGCATGTTCTTGCGGATGCTTTCATCTCTGATCTATTGCCGCACGAGTCTATGCACAACAACGCACACCACAGCCAGCTACGAGGCGGGTACAACAACCGTAGCCATAACTTACCCTAAGTCTATAGGAGCCCGTGTATATTTATTTATTTTATTTTATTTATTTATTTATTGCAAACAAAACATATACAGCATTACAGTCGAAACCAAGGCACTGTATAATTTAGGTTATAAAACACATAATTCACAATAGGAAAATTCAAATATCAATCAACTCTCATCCATCATCTCACAGTACCGCAGACATATTCGATACACAACCGTCCATCGACTTTCAAACATATCACATTCTGGTGCCCATGACAGAAGCGAGTTCAGCAGTCGTAGAGCGCGTACAGCTGGCGAGGTTCTATGCGCCACAGTGCGTGTAATTGGGACTGCCAAAAGGTTGGGACTTCGCGGTCTTAGGAAATTTTTAGGCAGAAACGGGATAGCGAGCCTAACAATTCGTGCTACGAGCTCAGGACAGTCTGTATCGCCACGTAAAATTCCACATGCTGTCACTAAGAGATTGGAATTACGCCTTACAGCAAGGGAATTAAAACCTAGCGACCCCAATAAGAACTTGGTCGGATATAAGAAAGGATAGTAGGTATACAGCTTTTTGTATAAGAACCTAAGGAATGTTTTTTGCACTTTTTCGACTATCAGGGCGTATGTGCTTTGTGACGGGTTCCAAATAATGCTCGCCGCCTCAAGCTTACTCCGTACAAGGGCAGTGTAGAGCAATTTGATGGCTCTGGGATCGTTAAAGTCGCGCGCATTCCTGATGATGAAACCAAGTCTTTTATAACAATTGGCAGCTAGCTCTTTTATGTGGTCATGAAAAGTAAGGGCGGCATCGAAGATAACACCCAGGTCTTTACGCGAGCTATGACTTTTGGTCCCAGAACATACTGTGCAAATAACGGTTTTGATGAGCGAGTGTAGGACATAACGCAACATTTGGAAACGTTGAAATGCAGTTTATTCGCAGTACTCCATTGCAAAACCGCATTGATATCGGTCTGCATCTCTTCACAATCTGCCACTTGGTTGATACCGTGCATGAGCTTCAGGTCGTCTGCGTACAGAAGACACTTAGTATGTTTCAGTACAGTCTCGAGATCATTGATCATGACACTGAAAAGCAGAGGGCCAAGAATAGATCCTTGACTGACTCCGGATAGAGTAGAATAAGGTTTTGAAACAAAGCAACCATGTTTTACGAATTGTTTCCTGTCACGCATGTAACTGGCAAACAATTTTAGCAATCGCGGTGAAAAACCAATGTCACACAACTTACCAAGCAAAATGTCATTATCAACTTGATCAAAAGCTTTGCTAAAATCAAAGTAGAGGACATCAACCTGTGTACATTTATCTAGGTGTTCGGAAATTATGTTGGTCGCTGTCAAAAGGTTGGTGTCCACTGATCGTTTCGACCTGAAGCCATGCTGGGCATCGCAAAGGAATGGTTTCAGCTGTGGGGAAATCAATGCCTTCAGGGTTGATTCAAACAGCTTCGCTAATGAAGATAGTATGGCTATGGGCCGGTAGTTCTCCACATTTGTAGTATCACCAGATTTAGGGATAGGAGTTACTCGCGTAAGCTTCCATCGCTGCGGGTATATACCAGTTGCAAGTGACAGGTTAAAAATATGTAAAATAGGCAGGAGAAAGTGATTTTTACATCCCTTTAGTATATAAGCAGGAATATTATCCGGCCCTACTGAACTACAGGGCTTCAGTTTCTTTAAAGCCGCTTCAACGTCGCGTAGGGTAATAAGATTTATATGCACGTAGTTTGCGGAGCGGGAGCTGTCATTTAGCATTACGGTGTTATGGTCTAACGTCGGTGTATCGGTCAAGAATACGCTAGAGAAAAACTTCGCGAACGCATCAGCTGCCTCCGTACCACCGAATTCCTGTCCGCCAAACCTAACACAAGGCTCGAAACCACCCTTTGATTTAAGACTACCTATATGTCTCCAAAAAGCACGAGGATCACGACTTACATTGGCTTGCAGTCCACTTACATAGAGGCCATAAGCATTACCCATTCGTTGCTTTATATCGGCACGTAATTTGGAAAACGCATCGTAAGTAGTAGTATTATTAGAGCTTTTCCATTCCTTGTGCATTCTACCTTTGCGGGCTATGTCATTAATAATATCTTTGCTAAACCAAACTGGGTAACATCTGGAACGACCCTTAGAACGCTTTTTTCTTAAGAATGCTCCATCAAACAAGCCATATACAATTCTATAGAAGATATCTAGAGCTTTATTAACATCGTGTGTGGCTAGTACCTCCTGCCAAGATACTTGGGATACGAGCTCATATAGTAATCTGTAGTCGCCCTTAGCAAAATCCCAGTCCAGTTGAGGATCAATATTGCTTGGTTCGATTGAGCTAAAGTCAGATCTCTCATGTTCACTGTCAGAGCAAACGACTATATCCAGGGGTGGGTGGTAAGCATCACGCTTAGGAACGAGAGCACCGCCTTTTATCTCCCTAATACCGATAACTTTGACTCGTTCTGTCACAAGCACCACGTCAAGCTTACCTCCATACGCATTTTCAACTTCATTCTTCTCAGTCAGACCACAAACAGATAGAAAATAACAATAATAATTTAAAATATTCTGTGACGTATACAACGGGTTAAGGTTAAGATCTCCTAAAATAATTATGGGTACGCAATCATTAAGCGATTCGATCACAGATTCAACCACGTGAAATATGTTCCCGCGGACAATATCGGCGAGATTCGACGGCATATTCTTACGCATGCTCTCATCTTTGATCCATTGCCGCACGACTCTGTGCAAAACATCGCACACCACAGCCGGTTTCGAGGCTATCACAACTTACCCCAAGTCTGTAGGAGCCGAACGTGTATATGTTGCCGCCGACAGTATCGGCGACATTCGGCGGCATGTTCTTGCGCATGCTCTCATCTCTGATCCATTGCCGCACGAGTCTGTGCAAAGCGCCGAGGACTTCCATACGGTGGTCCATTTCCGCATCCGATTCGAATACGCCGAAAGGTATGAGGGCTTCCTTAAGTTCGTTCGTCTTTTCGATGTCGATCGGTTTTGGACCTAGAAATATATGTAGATACCTATAGGTTATTTGTAAACTGTGAACTCCTCATAATAATATAAGGCTAATTACTAATCGCAGTAATCGTTAACACTTTAACTGCCAGATTTAATTCTTCAATGTACCCCAGAAAACGATGTTACTGATGAACCTACCCTGCTCGGCATCTGAGAAAAGTTACGCAGCGCTCGCTAAGCGGGTTCCTGGCAGCGAGTGTTAAGGAGATGCCTTGATTCGGTCAGCCACACCCCCAGTAAAAGAGACACGCTTATGTCTTTCGCGCACGACAAAACGGGATGCAACGCTCTTCGGTAATGGCTTTTTTAGACAAATCTCGATAAATATGTGACTGTGTGCAGTTTTATTAAATTTCCTCTTGACAGACTTTACATGAGGTAAAATACCATCATTTTAACTTAATTGTCGTTTAATAATGCGTTTTTTTAGTAGGGTCAGTAAAAAAAGGAAAATAAAGAAACACAGTCATATAGTCAAGAATCATATATCTTAAAATCAATTCTTATTGTTTCCTCGTCTGGGCAGAACAGCGTTTCAAAGAACGCGAATTTCTCGTTGTACATTTCAATGTTTCTCAAAAGACAAACTCAGATAAGTCAAAGGATTGTTGCCGAAATACCAAGACTCAAAAAATGCCTGCATGTCTCTAGCGGCCATAGGCTACAGTGTCTGCTTACCATCAGAAAGGCCGTAAGCTTGTTTGCCACCGACTTTGTATAAAAAAGACGCAGATTTCTTCTCTTTGTGCAGCACTAGACCTCAGTGATTCCTAAACTTGTGAATAATGTTAGTGAAGACACTATTACTTAATGTCTCAAAGGAACAATAGCATATTTAGTCCGCACCATTCACTCCATTGTAGTAATTCTATGAAATACGCCATTGCGAGGCAAACGGAGTAAATACCATTCTGCTTACAGAGGAAGGTGACCCTTGAATGTAATAATAGTCTATATTTAAAAAAGCAATTCTTGTATTTACGTATTTCGGGGATCTCGGAAACGGCTCGGCGGCCGATCGATCGTTCTAGCTAAGTCTCATTTACGGGAAAAAAGCTCGGTTTCCCAGATACTTACATAGAAAGTATTCTAGTCATCCTAGTAAATGTTCAGTTTCTGGGTATGTCAATGAAGTCATTTACTATTTAATCACATCCATTGTGTTAATGACATGTTAATATAATCCTCTCCACAGCTATTCTGATAAGAAACTATTTATCAAAATTCTTGACCCCATTATGTAAGGTTGTGGCATTGTATAGAACAGGTTATTTTATACAGGATATTATGTATATTAAAAATACGGAACCCTAAAATCATATCTTCGAGGGGAGACTGATAAGTTCTAATCCTGAGATATAAAGTGAAAAAAAAAGTATAGGACGCATTAAAAACTCTGCCAATTTAACCACCCTTTTCATATCATCGTGTTATGAGTAAGAGTAGTATGAGTATATTGTTATTGGCCCCCGCTGGAAAAGAGAACCATGTCTGCCAAATACTATAAGCATGTAGCAGGTAGCGGAAAACCTACAGCTTATTTAGGAATAGATAGAAGAAACTTTACGTTGCTTTTATTTAAATCTTTAAAACACCCAAAAAGAATGAGTTCCACAAATGGTCAGAGTTTAATAAAGAACCGGTCATCAAAATACACACAAAGTGATAAGATAAATCGCATATGCAACAATCGAGACGTGGTTTCGCGCTACAATATTTGGTTTTTAAAATTTTTAAGAGTTTGGTTTTTAAAATTCCAAATTTTTGCGGAAAGTGGGCTGGATTCGTGGTTTTGTAGAGCCATTATTAGGGCAGAGTAAAAAAAAAGTTTTTTGCCGATAACAAAGTACGTTTTTGGGATGAAATATTTGGTTAAACTTTCCTTTTCCTTTATATCTCAGGATTAGAACTTATTAGCCTCCCCTCGTAGATCAGTCATTCCTACCTATCTAACATGGTCCGAATAATTGACAACACGAGTGTTTTGTTCATGAATTTTAAAGTAGGATAGATAAATATTACATAACACAAGGGTCAAATTTCTACAATTTTACAGCTATAGGTATTAACTATGTTATTTTTTTTGTACTTTCTGATGTGCAATAGTGTACATACCCTACAAATTCAGATATATTTGATGAATGATTGCATACTTTCGGCTTCTCTTGAACACAAATGGTCCAATGGTAATACCAAGTTCAGTTCGGACCTTGTTTATAAAAATACCATTCCTTTGAATTGGGTCATAACACCCTTCCACCGTATATGGAATCTTGCAATGCACCAAGATCGGTTGCAAGGGTACGCGACCGAAACAACTTAAGGACAAAACCTGTTGACCGAGGTCAACTGTTATTGTGAGCTTGACTGTTATATTATACAGTGCATTTATCTCACGAACGCGGGTGAGCAATGGTTGCCTGTTGCACATTGTCGATGTGTGTGTCAGCGTAGAAGCTATGAGTTCACATTGTCTATGTCACAACTACAACTATGGCCAACCCGCGCTACTATGTATACATTATTTGCCTTATTACAATGGAATACAGTGCAAAAGTGTAAACATATCTTCGAAGTCAACTGTACTAATGAAGAAAACGAGACCAAATCTTACCTTTACAGTCTCCGTGATCTGTTTCAGTCACTCACTTTTTACATGGAGTTTTTGAACACAAACTTTTAATTTATTCGAACATTTTCTGTCATACAAACCGTGTCCTGACTACAATAGGTGCAGCGCAGCATTCATTTTGAGAATTGATTTTAAAATATAGCCCTTTTTATTAAATCAAAAATCACGCATTCAGTCTACACCTTGATTTACAACTATTAGCTTACTTTATACTGACCGACCATACTCAACTCAATGATTACATTCAGTATATTCCTATTGTGTTGTTGTGATAATACAATACAATACAAATACTCTTTATTGCACACCTCACATAATAAAATAGCACATAAAAAACAAAGACACACCAGCACTTTTGGCACCAGGAGTCAGCTTCTTGGTACTTCCTTGGTCTCCATACTCTCCATATGAAAAATGCATCATCTAAGGCGCATGGTGCTCCCAAATTTCTGTCTTGCTAGATTGCTAGTGATAGCCCGATATGCGGTGATTTTCGCTCGCGCACGAAACAACTTGAGAAATTGAATTAAAGATTCATATTGTCAACACTAATTATTATTTCCAAAATCTAAATTTCAGATTGAAGTACAGTAATTATATCAATTACGAATCTTTTCTCAAAAAATCGTGAACATGTCACTTACGATTTTCAAATAATAGCGAATTTTAGATTGAAAACTGCCTTATTTCAAGTTTTTTTTTTTAAACATTTAGATAATTAATAAATAAATAAAAAAAGCCTTCAAGGTTCTAATCCTATAAATAACAGTTCATTTCTTATGTTAATTTGCACACCAGATGCCTCTTAAAAGATAAAGGCCTCTTCCAGTGTATTCCAAAGATCTCTATCTTGGACCCTCCACACCCAGTTGAGCCCCGCTGGCTAAGTTCGTCAGACCATGTGCTAGTGCACCCCTTTTTATAGCTCACGTCGCCGAAAGACATCAACTGCTGGACCTGTGGCACCCGCATCCAGCAGAATTCCGCATCCTTTACCTATGCCTATAATTCAAAATGTTAGTAATTACAAACCTGCCATAGAAATCGCCGAAGTCATCCCAAGCGTTTTCAGATTCTGCTGATTCTGATGCTCATTGGGCTTGTTGGGTTGGTTGGTGTGTGAGTACTGAGGAGCGGGCCACATCTTGACTAACTAGTGTAGATCCTTATAGTAAAGTAGGCTTAAGCTAGAGGTGGGTCATCAGCTCTCCTTGAGGGTGACTGTTGGGGCGAACCCACTGGTTAACTACCTGTAAGAAAATTAATCTACTTTAATTTGTGTTGCTAATTGAGGGCTTTGTCATTGAAACCAACCTCGGAGTACCCAGCTGGCGTGAAGTGATGCAGAAGAGAGTAGAGTGGTGTTCTTTTGTGTCAAAGGCCAAAATCCTCTTTTGAGTTATTGAGCCAGAGTAGTAAAGTAATTTGAGTTGCATGTATGCTTCAGAAAATATGTGCCCATGTATCCACTGCTAAACCATACTGACACTGTGAATGTATATTTAAAGAGAGAGAATGGCAAGTTTCTTCTGTGCTTCTTAGTTTCTAAAGCACATGTAACCATAAATCTAGTTACAGTATGAATGTACCTTTACATTCATTAGATTTGAAAACTCTGTTGAAAAGAAATTTTAATAAAGTATTTCATAGAGCTGAGGTTTTTCTTACAGCAGACTTTGGTGGATTGAACAGTGTGATGTAAACATGTGTATCATACATATAATGTCAAAAATTTGTTCAACTTAAAGTCCATGTTGTGTATTATGACTTGCATTATTTGTTTGGGCACTAAATAAAATAGTGCTCCACAGTTTTTAAAAACACAATTTGTATCATTGGTATACAAAATTTCTACAACCATGTAGGATAAACGATTAAAAAGTGATTATGAGTAAAATATAGGGCTGTTTATATAGTACAAACCCAATGATTGTATGCAACGAATGTTATTTGAGGTAAAGTTAAGCTAAATAGGTACAACCTTGTGACCTAGAAATTAACACTTGTGTGGCAGAAAAGTAATACAAATGACGCAGTTT
The DNA here is from genome assembly GCA_963556455.1 of Epiblema foenella. Taxonomy (NCBI): domain Eukaryota; kingdom Metazoa; phylum Arthropoda; class Insecta; order Lepidoptera; family Tortricidae; genus Epiblema; species Epiblema foenella. The sequence continues at coordinate 21,472,132 of OY747100.1, forward strand.
ATTGTTGAAGTGTTTTACGCAATAATTGCGATTAATGTGTATGCTAATTCCAGAGAATTGAAACGGGAAAGTTACTGATTATGTTATCAATAGAAGGACATAGACTGTAAATAAACAACCTACCTAAAAGGTATAGACCAGGTACACATATGGAGTCACAACTCAACGGTGAAGTGTATATAACTATACGAGCAATTATTCATCAGGATTCAGGAAACCTGCCATTATCTTGGTAAATTATGAGGTATAGAAAGTATTTCGACGAAACAAGCCAACGACGACATCAAACATTACAAGTACATTCACCTAGTTTTTATAGACACTAAGAACGGCTTATTTAATCTTAAACAACAACGTTTGTGATCTAGAATAGAAAAGAGATGATTTCAGAGGAAATAAGCAAAAATAACAAATTCTACCCCTAAAATCGGCTGTGGCAAGTTTTGCAAATTCGTCCTTTTGTGTTCCGTGAGTAGCAAATACGTACTTAAGGTCACAGCGTATGTAAATAAATCATTTACATAATAAATATACAATACAGTCAGTGAGAAACTAAACAAAAGTAAAAATTACAATGTTGAACTTATTTTTAGTGATCGTTACAAAGAAAGCTCAAGAAAACCTCACGTTGCGAGAATGGTCGGTTATTATAATTGTCTTGTACGTTATCTTCTGGCGTATACAGGCAGCACAGCACTTACCAATTAACTAAATCATGCGTTTATCTTCCCAATGACGCAAACATAATCAATTGAACTCATAATAATACAAAGAAATAAACATTAATTTCCAAACAAGCGCCCAACAGTCGCCAACAACAAGGCAGCCATTTTTATTAAAATGGCGTTCGGAAATGCTGCTGTTCGCAAAAAAAATTAGTGTTGCTAGGTTTTTCCGTACTTGCGTTTAATTAAATTCTGTGCAGGTTAATAAATGATATGATGTGTGAACAAATATGAATCATGCTGAAACATAGCAAAACTGTTCCTGACTATACTCCTACTAAATTTGTATATAATCAAAATAATTTAAGATTTCAATTGCAAAGATTATTTAAAACTATACAACATTTTAATTGTAATGTGGGTTACTAAAACATGTCACTTAGAGTTTTTAATTAATGAGGAATGTTTATATTGTCTTGTCTAATATCAACATAATTTTTGAAAATGATTACGCCAAAATAATACATAAAAAGTGCAAGTTCAAAACGCAAAGATACGTTCAAGATGCGTTCATTCGTTAATTCTGCGCATGCTCTATTGGCAGAATTTCTGACGTATCGTTAAAACTCCGTTGAACTTTTTCATGTATCACTATCTCTCTTATATCATTGGGAATAGACAGGGAATGATAGAGAGCCGGTTGATGTTTTCGTGTCAGCCTTGTGCCCATTTACGAGGAGTAGGTAAAATCCGCCATCTTGAGCGTAGATTCAAGAACTAAGGACTTTTAGCGGAGTTATGTGATTATCGTTTACAATTTTACTATTAAATGGACAAATATTTGTCCACCAGGCGCTTTCTTAGCCTCTATAGGAGCCGGTCGCGTTGAAAAAATAGTGATACGCGTCGGTGTAGAGTTAAAACGCCGAAATCCCTGATAGTGTTTTGAAGACACCGTAAGCTTTCTAATAGTTTTTTGCGTGTCTATTTCAGTTTTTCATTACAACGATCCTGATCATACACGTAAAAGTTAAACAGGATCGGGAATCGTGTCTTAGTTTACTCTAATCGGTTTCGCTATGCATTTTTCTGGCGGAAAATGCGGTTAGATGGGCGTTGTTGGTCGGCGCTCGGTTAACTCTGATCGGGAGCTGTTGCGGCGTCCTGGTGAAGGCCCAAGGCGCCAGGGCGGGCTGCAGGGGCTAGTGGCGCGGAGGATGCGAGCTGCGAGGGAGCGTTTAGGGCTAGCTCAGTGTTAAGTGTAGAAACTCGTGTGTTTGGTGAAAATGTCGACTACGATGCGGCCGACTCTGCAAACTGTGCCGGAGTCTTTGCCGGCGGACCACGTGACGACGCCTGCGGCTGCGCCCGCGGTCGCCACCACGACGGCTGCCGCTACGCAGCCGAGGCACGCTAGACCCATTTTCAAGGTAAGTGGCTCCTGTTCCTCGTTCCCCAGTCATTAACCAAGTTTGTTAAGTCAGTCTCACTTTGCTGAAAAAGTGCCAAACGATTATAATGATTCAGTAGTATATGTATATTGTGGTGATTGTGACATTAATAATGCTCACCTGATCAAATAAACAAATGGGTAATTAGCTCAGAGATATCCATACCATGTTTTATTAATTTATTACAATGTATAGTTTGAAGCTACAATTATATGGCAACATGACTTTTTGAATAAATATATTTTTCTAAAAATTAGACGTCCCATCTTTTCATTAAGAAGAAACAGGTATATCTATTTAGAAATCACTACATGGTTTCTATGGAACAAATCTGTTATCAATGTTTATTTATTTCATGCTTAATTTTAGCACAAACTTATGTTAAATGTCTCGTATATATATATGATGCATTAAATTTTTGGGTTGATGACATTTGGATTGGAACAATAATACAATTTTCAAATTTTAATTCCAATTTCTCTTCTATCCAACAACCAGTAAATAATACATTGAAATAACAAGTATCATCTAGACATTTGCAAACCACAATGCCTAGTCTTAAGTCTCTAGAAAGTGTGATCAGCGTTGCATGGCAGTGATTTAAAATTTATTTATGATGACAGACGAAAATAATTTACTCATGTCGGCCTGTTGGTTGTGATCAAGAAGTTTTTATTGTTGAATCCTACTTAATTAGATCAATTTTATATTTCATCGAAAACATGTCTATATATTTTGACTAGGATATTTAATTATATCCTTACCCTCCAATCTTGAAATCTTTGTTCACTCAATTTATAAAAGAGACTTAACTGCACATACCTTCTATTCACTTTAATCCAGGTCACATCCTAATTAAATTTGTTTATATTTTTTATGCACTTTATAGTGTGCCAAATTCCTCGAGATTATTTCAAGTTCCCAACAATAACATAAACAAAGTATTCAGTAGCATGGCAACATAACAGTAATGTTAAATGTACAATCAGTTACTCATACCCATGCCTTTATCTTTCTTTTGTAGGCTAGTCTTGTTGTCTTCCTCAGGACCACTGTTACTGATGTTGTGAGTTATATAAAGTACTTAACAAGAATTCTTACCTAATAAACAGACATACAGGCAGACAGACAGACAACAGAGTGATCCTATAAGTGTTCCATTTTTTTTATTGAGGTATGGAACCCAAAAAATAATAAAAAACTTTGTATTATATATTACATACATATTATTCTTCAATTGTAGTTAAAAATGTTGTATTGTAAATATATTTAGATTATTTAACTTTAGAACTGGAAGACAGCTGTCAGTATATCTGGTCATTAAAACTATAATCATTGGATTGCTTGATACAGATTTTCGATCTTGTTACAGTAAGCCAAGAAATTTATCTACCACTTCTTGACTATATTTTATTATTAGTTTATTAAGGTTCAAAAACACACACATACATTTTATTAATATTCTGATTTGTAAACTTATAAACATTTTTTTACTAACTCGTTGTCTACTGGTCCCTGGGATCCCAGGGCACATTACAGAAAAATGGTATTGTTTATTTTTTTCACCGGGAGACAATGGCTTAAATACAGAGAGTGCAATTAATATAGTACAAGTAAATATTCAAGTAAGGTTCGCTATTTGAGGAGCCTTTTGGTTAATTAGTGAGACTGACTTAGCATGACTATTTAAAAAGATATAGTACAATATAAACTACATAAATTGTTGCTATTATTATAATAGCAGCTGTGTTGCATCTGATTTCAAATTGCGGTAAAATGGAACACTGAGACCAAGTGATTCATAGTAATATAAATACTGATGACAATACCATTCAACTACTTGTCCATTTTATATATTACACATCACACAAAAGAAAAAAGATCAACCCAATGAATCAAAAGGTTATGTTTATATATTATAGATGAAGACTATATAGATAAAGTAATGACTGGGGAATAATTTTGTTCTATGTCAGCAGCTTCCATGTGAATTGTGATTGTCCAATGTCTGTCTATGCTCAATCTTAGGCTACATAATCCATCCTTTAATCAGTGACAGAGGTGGGTTTGTTGCCTGAGAAATCATTGCTAGCCGTTGTGATGTCTACAGTGATACATTATTGTTAATCGTATGTGCCGTCTACGTCATAATATTTTATATCAAATACGTCGATAATTGTTTACGTAACTTTCACCCTTATTGCAATATAGCTAAGCGTCTATTTCCCTAACATATTTACTTGAGTACCTAACTCATGCATAAAACCTAACGCATCCTGCCAACTGGGCTGCGATTTGCGATAAATCTATGGGTATCTATGACGTCATTGTCTATTGTTTTCCTTTGTTTACATTTTTTTCTCCGATAATAACGTTATTAGGTTAGGACGAACGTTTTTCTTTCGACATTAGCATAAGTAATACTGCGTGTGCAAATTGGAATTTGCATTTGCTTTTATAATCTTGTTAAAAGATACTAACAATATAGGTCCTGTGCTGACGTCGTATTAATAGCATTTAAGCGCGAAGTGATAAGAATTTCTTCTGCATCTTTAATTAGTGCTGTTTTCATAAGGTTACCGCGTCTTTGCTAAACATCACGGCTTCAGGGCCTATGCGCACCGCGTTTTTTAAACGCGCCGGCATGCGCGTTCCCCTACTACCTCCTGTACTGGAAACATGGTAGGAGAAAACCCGCGTCGAAGGCGCGTTTAAAAAACGCGTTGTGCATAGGCACCAAATTACAAAACTATGTACCAGAACTGACTGTGTCTTTTTAATTGCTCTAATCAGAAAAAAACTTAATTTCTTTAGTTAGCTGTGATAGTAATAAATAATGATTCTGTAGATTTTTGTCCGACAGTCATTGTTCCTTCTGTACTAATACTATTATCAATTCTGCGGCATTGCCCGTACAGGTAAGTAGCATATACTCTTATTCTATTGGATATTCAACTTTAACACTAATGTAGTAGAGTTTCTATTACATTTACACACACACCATCTGAAAATCGTATTTTTGATTATAGTAATAGTTTGTGAGATAATAATTCTATTACCGTAGTGTTAAAGTTGGATATGTAATGGAATAAGAGCATATGTCAGTGTCAAACTGAAAATGATCGTATTGTAGGTATATTGTATAGTGAAGTTAGATAAACAACGTGTGAAGTGAGCCGGAAGCGTCATTCGACTCGGCGTTTGATCGGTCGTCAATCGGTCATCGGTTAGAAAACGGCTGAACAATGACTCTTTAACTTGGTTATTTCATTTGCCAATTTTCGCGTATCATGTGTTATGGGTTATGGAATAAAATTGATATGAAAATTAGTTTGATGGTCGCCTTGGGTAAAAATACATGTCTTGGTACCTGTTGTATGTTCTGTTAGTTAGTTACCGTTTAACATAGGTTTAGTTATCAATAAGCTACATTCAGTGTTATGGTCTTGTTTCCCTTTTGGGTTGGAAGACTTGGAAGGGCAGATTACAGGGTACTAGAATCTCATCTTTATCAAAGATCGTCGCTGGGTGCTATCGTTACTTGTCGACAAAGAAAAGTGTATTTAAAATCCTTTATTTTTACTGCTTTCACTCTTTGCTTAAAATCCTTTGACTTGACAGAGTTGTATCAAATTAGTCCGTTCAAAATGCGCCTTTGCCATTCAAGCTGTTTGAATAAAAATCTAATTAAAGTGTTATGAAATATCAGACGTTTTAAATAATTTTTACCACATCTAGTGATTATGTATAGTCGAGTTCGAAAATGAACGGGCATAACACATCTCCGTAGTTTGACGAAACTAACAATTTTACAAATCTTACCTGGCATGTTGCTATGTTGAGATGTTTGACATACGTTTGACCAATAAAGATTGGACATTAAACCATTGTTTGGACATTAAAGATTGGACATTAATCGTGAAACGGGCCACTGACGACATCGACGTCAAAGATATGTTTACACTTTTGCACCATATTCCATTGTAATAAGGCGAAAAATGTATACATATCTTTGATGTGGACTGTACAGTTTATTGGAAAAGGGCTTCAGTTTTATTTTTATCCCCCTAACGTTAAGGGCGTGCCGATAAAAATCTCTGCACCATGTTATGTTATGTCACGGATGCACGGTCTAATTTTACCGCGGACGAGGAAACCGCGTGGGCATGTTCTCGGCTACGAAAATAAACGACTTTATAGACAGAGAAATGCACTGTATTGACATAAAAATTGTGTAATTCTAAAAATACTGGCTTTTACAATTTTGTGCATTATGAATTTCAATGTAATATTGTAAAATTAAACCAAGTGAAATTCTATTTCAATTTGGTGGTATGTTTTTTTTGTAAAGACCTGACGCAGCATTCCATGCTGCTGCAATTCCATGTTGGTGAAAGAGTAAATTTATAAGAATAGATGGCGCTGTAGAAGCGAAGCCTTTGTGACATACAAAATACACTCAGTAAATTCGCCACAGTAACCTGGTGGAGATGTTTGACTTTGGCAGTTTAAAAAGACTTAAAGCTAACACCTTTGATATGGATCAACGAATTAAATTGTTACACTGAACCCTATCATACTACGCACATCACATGGTAAAATAAAGTACGGCTCGGGGCGTTATTATGATAATAGTTCCAAATTTACACAACAATTGATGTTATACATCGTAAACTGACAGCGGAAGGCTCTAGATAGGCCCCAAAACCTAAGCATCTCGCATGCGCGTGTCGTATTATGCTTATACCTTTGCTACGTATCAAAAGTATAAGCATAATAAATTCGAATACAAGAATTGTCGGATGACACATCGGGTTTTATATCGCTTGGCGCGACTGGAATTATATTGGCACTTTGTCCGTTAATATAAAAGACGTATGCACATCGAATATCGTAATTAAATAAGGCCTTTTAAGATGTTTCAATGTTTCCACGTGGATATGGAACTGATTTGTGCCTATTAAACCATTGTATCGTGATCACGGCAGTGTAAAAATGCTGATTAGTGGTCGAATAGAAGCGTCAGAGTGAATCGATAACGCCCCGCCGGCCGTGTCCGAAAATAGAATAACAATTTGCTTATAAAATACGTGTTTACAAATCGCACATCAAATTCTTTTAAGGTGAAGGTGGTAAATATACCTGTGGTCCTGTTATCGTTAGATATACTAGCTTCTGCCCGCGACTTCGCCTACGTAAACTTCCACTGTTTATCCCTTCGAGGGATGATTTTCTTGATAAAAATATTCTATATGTTAATCCAACATAATAACACGTTGTATACCTAGTTTCATCATAATCCCTTCAGCCGTTTTTGCGTGATTGAGTAACAAACATCTAAACTTTCGCATTTATAATATTAGTAGCATTTCTCGACAGCTGGCGCGAATGGTCAGGGTAAGTGAATGTGTTATGGCAAAATGGATATAAATACACGTCTTGACTTGATGATAATTATGTCATGCATGTCGATAATTTCTAAACTTTGCTAAACTGGTATCCTACATCCCTAGCGACGTAGTTTGCTTGTATCGATTTAATGGAATCTGGTAATAGTTCGCTGTATCTACGCATAAATAGCAGTGTCCCTGCCAATGTTCGTAGAAATCGCTGCATTCATGCATTGTTATAGGTAATCCACGGAACACTCAACCGTTAACTCTATTTTCCAGTGCTAAAGTTAACCAAGTAGGTAATTCAATTTACGTAAGTATTTTATAACTATGAATTCGTCGCACTTGCGGTAGAGACTTTGGGTCCATGGTCGTCCAACACCAAAACATTCATAAAAGAGGTGTCGGCACGACTAATAGGCGTCTCAGGCGACCACAGGGCTGGCTCCTTCCTTGTCCAGCGGCTATGCCTGGCGGTGCAAAGGGGCAATGCCGCCAGCGTCCTAGGGACCATGCCTCAAACGGGTGAACTGGGTGGGGTATTTTATATATAGATAGGTAGTTAGTGTTTCTTTTAATTATAGACGTCAATGTTATATATTTAGAAATAAAATATTTATTTCTCATAGTAATTAAATTTAGGTCTATGTAAGGGTACTATAATTTAATATGTGTAGTATGTATCTTTCAGTATTCATTACTATAAATATAAGATAAAAAAAAAGTATTTCCTATTTCTTAATGAGCAACAATACAATACAACGAGAGCAATGTTGTATAACATCGTTTGAAGGGTATAGAATAAACAAGAAATTTAGTTCTTGACCCTTATCTGACGTATAATTTTCCGTGTCGTTGAGCAAATCTTCATGCCTTCGGGATAGTTGAATGTTGATTTAATCAATAGATTCGATTTGATTGATCCTGATTTATGATCTTGGATAATATACCTTTTATTCTTCGAATTTGTTAACTAAGAAGAGCTCGTTGTTTGGCGCTATATTTTTCATAAATTCAAATGAGAGCTTTGCAAAGGCAAGAGGTAATGGACACCCTGGAAAATGTCATTTAAAAATATACTGTAACGAAGCGCTTTTACAAACACAAGAGACCGCTTCCCTCTTACTTTTGTTTAGAATAAAGGCTAGCCCACGGAAAAAAAGCTAGCCTAAAGGTTAAGGGTAGCATTTTTCCTGTGGGCATTGCTAACGTTCCGGAGATATCGATCTCCGGTAATACTCAATAATCTCAAAATATTTTCATACTGTTCTTATAAAGCTGTTAGAGTGATGACAACGAAAACCCTTGTTCCATTTTGCAAAGAAATGTACAAAATGAACTACAGTCCACTGCTACGGAGATATCTTCATTATCTTTTCAGAACGCTGGCATTGTCTTGCCTATCTCCATCTTGTAGTGACGCCACTTCGCGAACTATTTCTGCTATTTGTTGAGCAGAAAATGAGCTAATAGCCGTAATTGGATAAACGCACGTTGGTATCCGCGCGTTGCCTTTCAGAATCGCAATCGTTTCGAACTAGAAAGGATACCTAGTTCAATTTGTTTTGCCATACTGCATTCGTTGCCACTAAAGCATTCCATATAAAAATATATCTAATAATGGCAAATGAGACATGTGAGACTGTTTTCTTTTTTTTTGTCAAGAGTTTTAGTTTGACATTCGCAGCAAGCAAACTCGTATGCAATTATCAACTTAATGTAAATTGCGGTTCGGAAGGGCTACTCCGAAATTAGGAATCCGAACTTCGTATCGTGCCGTCCCTTTCACTCATATAGTGTATAACACGAGAGTGAAAGGGACGGCACGATACGAAGTTCGGATTTCGAAGTTCTGAGTACAGGGCCGGATTCCAAAGATAACAGTAGGACTGTTGACTAGCTTCACTGCTTCAGTGACCAAAATATATTTTTTGTATAGTGTTCATTATGTGACCTCTTGTCGTCCAAACAAAGCATTTGTATTTTAATTTTTGCGTTATATCCGAGTCACGAATACGACATTATTGTATATGTCTAAAAGGTTAAAGAAAGGTGTAGCAGAAAACCTATTCTTATTTCCACAGTAGTAGTGAGAATTGATCCGACTCCAGTATTCCAGTTGACGTTATTTATTGATGACGAAGACGAACGTAAAGACAATTTGGCGCACGCTTTGGGTAGTTCGTATCGATCAGGTCGTTGCTCTTGTACCTGTTGCGCTAACGCGGGACATACCGAACCGCGAAGCTCATGAATGTGCGAAATTGAAGTACGTCCTTAGGGCGACAATGATATATGCTGGTTCAAAAGGGAGGGAAAGATATGTACCAATAGATTGCTACACAGAAACTGGGTCCTGTAACCTGTAACACAGGGTTTCCTAGCTCAGAATGTAAGGTCGATATTGGTTGCGCTTAAGTACACAAGTTATACAGAGAAATATCTCACATTTGGTTATCTTTACGTTTATATTTATATGATTACCTTAAGTTACGGCGTGTGTGTTCTTCCCTTAACAGAAATAAATACACTTAAAGCACCCGGTATTAAGCATAAAATGACATCACAAAGGCGGTAATATGTTAATTGCAATTTAACTGTCGTAGCGGTTTCGGAAGATACAAAAACTCATCCCGCATTAAATATTACCACATGTTGACTACTGAATCTCGCAATCAAACTCGAAAACGAGAACTTTTAGTTTAATAATCGATTTCCAACAGTTTTTGTTGATAATGGTAAGGGTTAACTACACGCAATGTCGAGTCGTCCGAGTCAGGAGTGTAGAACGAGTATTCCATATCAAAAATTGATGACAGCAATTTGCCAATGTTATCAGTTGAGCCAGCCCAACTTGCTGCCAAGCCGCGTCACGCGCCACTCAGCGAATCCTGCCTCACTCGTACTGTGCGAAATAGAAAGAGGAGGGTAGATTTTTCACTTTTCGTGTCGCGCTGCAGCGGCAGTTGTGCGAGCTTGAATATATAGAATATTGTCTAAGTTGACATTCGACTCTTAAAGTCCAATGTCTGCCATAAAAGTTTTCATTGTCTCGTCTGACCTAAATCCTGACGCCATTACCAAAAGGTTAATCGGTAGGAATCGATTGTCTATCTATACTATAACCCTTTTGGATTTGCCGTAGACGGATGAAAACTCGTTGACAGATTGAAATCTTTGACATATTAAGTTAAGTTTTCCGACCTCTGCATGACCAATGACTGGATGTAATAAGTCATCCCTGTACGAACGATCTCCGCGGCTTAGCGGAAAAATGCTGATACGCGCAGTAGCCTAACACACGTAGAGTTGCTCGGCCTTGAATGGGTATCCAGGGAATGACGTCAATTTTCATATTAGACAGTCTGTTAAAGTGAAGGCACGATCAAAAGCAAAAGGCGACACAGACGAGTATACCAGAGATAGACTAACGTTCATTACATGTACTTTTCGAGTACAACTCCTCGTGCACGTAGTACGAGACTACGAGTGTCGTATGGAGCAACTTGATATGTGACGGAGCAAGTTTTGCGATTCCTTTTAAGGGTTTCGAGAGAGTTGACAGCTCAGCGGAGGTACTTGCCGGTTACCAGACTAAAAAAGTAACTTTCTTTTAGGACTATCGCAATTTTAATTGATTTATAAATTAGCTTTAATTATCATAGTATTTAGTTCGCAATTAGGTTTTTGCTATATGTAAGTGTACGTACGACACTATTCCTTACAAGACACTGCTAGCTAGAGTAGCGAGCTGGGTTTGTCATGTTTTATTTCTACTTAGTGATAATCGACTTTTAAAGTAATGCTCATGAATTCTCAGATCTTGTGACATGACATGACCGCTCTATTTATTTGCCCTGTCTACATAAATAATGCGTTTCAATAAATTATATTTCACTGTTAACCTTTTGCCTCATGTCCCGAACTGTCACTGAAATAAATATTGCTCCAATAGGAGTGTAGTAAATTCTATGACATGTCATTTCGAATGTCATATGACGTCAACATTGTCGATCATAAAACGACTCGCGTCGTGACACCCGCGTCCGGACTGGTTGAAGTCGCCTTGAAAACCCAAGCCTAATATAATTATGTAAATTTTAATTCCAACCCCCCGAAGACTTATCGTGGCGGTTCGGCTTTAGAGTAACTTCGAAAGGGTTAGAATTTCCACGGACCGCGATTTAAGGCTGTTATAAAACTTAAATGTGTCTAATTAAACAAAAAGCCGCTACGTAGCTTTCGGTATCAAACTTGGGACACAAGATGTGACCATATGTTTTATGATTTTGAAAATAGAATTTGTGTAGCCTACTGGAAAGGAGACTATGATAATATTGATAATTTTTGGAGCCCTTTAGATTTAAAACTCCTTTTTGAATAAAGAACTGTGTTTCAATTGCTAGTTACGAACGAATCGCTCGTTATTCGATTCGATTCTTATTCCAATACTCTACACATTTCAGTTCTGCAAGCCGCCAGTAATGATGAACTTCCCAAGGTGTATACCTGAAAATTGGTGCCAAGAAATGTTGTGTCAATGTTTTGTCGAATTATGTCGGAACGTGCAACTTTGTCGCGAGGACTGTAACTCAAAGTTTTACCGTATTCGACGGTGGAGACAGGTGAAAAGTTTTTGCGGCTGCTGTAAGGTAACTTAGTTTGTGATGATGGGTATATTTAGAACGTTGTTATAACTTTAGGTACTTTTGTAATTGGGGATGATGAAATGAGTACTCATTTGAGGACTGTAATGCTGTATGAACCACAAATGATAATGTACTAACAAGTTTTGAACAAAGGAACAAAATTCACTAAAACTGTCATTTATTCTGATCTTTCTTGCGACTTCAATGTGTACGTGTTTACGACCACTGTTTTGTTTTACCTAATTTCTAATCTTAAAAAAAAGCAAGGTATAGCTACTTTAAGGTAACGTTTTCATTTTAGCTTTTTCTTTAATCACGTTAATCCGCGATAAGAGATCTCAACGCTGTTGAAAGTTATTTTATGAAATTGTTATATAAACAACAAAAACCCACGGAAATTATTTTATGTATAAGAAGGCTAGTCAACTTCCAAAAACGTACGCAGAGCAGCCTGTTTACAGGACGACTCCGCGACTGCCCACCGTCATTCCTTTTTATCTTATACGTCTAATGTTAACTAAAATCGACGAAAGTCAGGTAACTGGTGTTGCCACCAAGCTGGCAGCACTTGGGGGGTAGTCTTGGACATCAGCTGCCAAAATCTACCAATGAAATTAATATATTTAGCCACAGTTTACCAGCTGGCAATAAAGATATCTAGAAAGCCTCATCAGACTGCGGGCTCATTAATACTCAAAGCTTTCTTTAGTGAGTAAATATATGTGTATTCAACACGCATATATCGCACGTCATTTACAACATAAAGGCAATTAGTTCCAGTGTTCCCTTACAAGTTAATAAGCTTTGATGAGCACGCACTGACTATAAATAAAATCCTAGGTCCGCTGGATACTTTATTGCTAATTGGGGGCGAAAAGGGTCAGGGAGGTATATATGTTCGCTATAAGAAATATCGCTTTAGTAGTAGTATTAGTAGTAAAACTCTTTATTGTACATTAGTTTTTGCCCGCGACTTCTGCATGGAAGTCGTTTATATCGAATCTCCACAACATACTTTTGTTCCCATTATCTCCTTAGCAGACAATTTCCGAGTCTATCCTATGTCCTTCCTCGGGATACAAACTATCTCCATGCTAAAATTCATCTGAATTAGTATGGATAACATAACGTATTTGATATTAGTGTGTGAATAGTATGATTCATTAATTCATTAGCGACATTAATTGGAGTAAAACGCATACTCAATAGGATTGTAACACTTCACTATTTGTGTCATATGATCTAATATGCTGAATTAGGTTCCAGGTCAATGCCCCCAGGCAGCTATAGTCTCATACTTAATGAGATTTCCCCGTGGCATAGCTTAATGGGTATCACATACCTAGTAGTTAGGCGCCTTAGTTTGCAATAAACTGGCATAAATGGCACCACTGAATGGGGGCGTTCTAAGAACGGGTATACAACAATTTACAGTTTATTTAGGACTTTCCTTGTTTTGGACCCTCCTTACATATTGTTACTGCGCAAACTAGTAGAGTGATGTAAATAAATACGTTTTTATTGCTTGAGGTTTTCTTCATTTTATGGGATCACATCTAGACTGAAGGTTCAGTGACAGACGCAAACATATAATTTGCGGCCGATCCGAATTCTAGAAATATCAGTCCAAAGTAGTGATAATGGTATGAAAAATTGCACACCGCTCATTCTAGGCACCAAGAATATCTATAATATAATGTAACGGGCGCTGGAGTCAAAATATAGTGATAATAAACCTGTCGACGAGATATTTCGGGAATGGATAGGCAGGTCTTCCTTTTTGTCAATTAATTTCCCCACTGTTCATTCACTCATTACGATATAAACTACGCGTATATAAATTGTCGAAACAGTAAATTTAAAATCGATTGCCGTCGTCGCCCAACATGGGAACGCAATAGATCAACGCACTTTGGGGGCGGCATACGCATCAATGTTTCATAAATATTAATCAAACGTATGACATTAACACTACAAAGACACCGTTGTTACGCCCCCATTACTTTGACCTAATGAAAGAAATTATAACATCGAATTGTTTTGAACAAGTTGTTAATTTGTGCAAACAGTAATAGTATTTATTATTAGTCCATAATCTTTAGACATTCAATGCTAGTTTAAATCCTTATTTGAGATTGGCCTAAAAGACGGTTTTATAAGTGTAAAAACGTCGATTGTTTCTCTGCAGGGGGCATCTAGTTGTAAAAACACTAATGAGGAGAGAATTACTATTACTCTCTAGTCATGTGTAATTGCTCGTTTGGTTATTATGTTATTTATAAAATAAAGCAAAAAACATGTACCCTTTGAAATGGTGCATTTGCTGTACCGAAAGGAATATGCGATAAATCGAGACTCCCACAGTACACAAAAACTTTATATCTGAAGTGTATATTAAAATACTTAGTACGCCTAGCGCTAAACTTATGACTTAATTGGATTATACAGTGTGGAAAGACCAAATGTTTGTTAGAGAAATTTTATCCTGAATAATAATACTATCGATTAGTATAATAAAATAGGGAGTGTTTGCTTTTTAATTTTAGTTGGTTCTAGTCCCGGGCGAGGCAAGCGAGTTTTAGAAAATATTTGAATGTTTGAGTTTTGTTTCTTTTTAAAAATAAAGGAATGTCTCCTTTAAGTAAAATGAGCCAGCTTAAGGATTTAAGGTAGTTTCCCTCCAGGGCCCGACTTATCTTTCCACACTGTATATAACTAATGTAATTTATTTGAGGAACAAACAGACATAGGTATGTACTTATTAAAAAACTTACGTAATTATTATTCTAGTCCTATGTAGCCTATTTTAACACAAATGCTATATGTGTGAGTGAATTAAGCAAGATTATAGCCGAGAATTGACGAGGCCGCATACGTTTTACGATACGAGGCCGGTGTAAACGAGCTCTTTACAAACACTGTTAAGTAACGTTACAAAATAATGATAGTCATACGTCTCTCGATAAAGTTAAAAATATTTCGGGCTACACTAATTAATATTTATGGGCTGTGAGTTCCTCTAATTGAAGCTAATGTTTTGTTCCGTCGGTTACATGTTCTCGTTATGTTGATTAGTTGCTTGCGTCATACTAGTACAATCAACATCAAAAATATCTATACGCGCTTTAGTGCAAAACATGCGAACATGACACATGACCATAAGTGCGTATGAGCATACAGATATTTTTGTCACATTACGAACATACATATATGTATGACATAACCGAACAAGGCACTCACAAATATCTGAATATGAACATATCTCTATTGTCAAGGCGTTAGGGTATGCATCTGTTCAGAGACTTTTAAACACTCTGACGTATACAGAAGAGAGTGATGACGACTGTTTCTATTATCCGTGCGTTTTACAATCCATCGGATTTAGTTAATTTGTTACCTGACAGCCGAGGTGTTACAATAGTTAGGAGGATTCGTCGATAATTTACTGACTTATTTTTGCTTTCAGCCGTTGCTGCTGGTTCCTTTATGTTTAGAGAAACGTAGAATTGTGTTTTTGCACATCTGTCTATTTCGTTAATTATATTAAGGCATTTTTACATAACCTGTTCGTTTAGAGGGTAGCGTTTATTTCAAGACTATACTTTTAAAGTTAACCTCAGATTAAGTCATTATCACATTTTCGTGGTCAATTCTTTAACAAATAGATAAAAGTCTAGTCGAGAATAAAACTTGATTAGGCAATCAATCAACAATTGAAACAGACTAAGAGATCTGTTTTTACTACGAAATCGTTATTATTTTCAGTTGTGACATATTAAATTCTAAGTAGGATACGATCTCACAATAATAAAGGGAAAAGATAATGTAGCTATTCAAATGCTAGTAGATCATAAACCCCGGCGTAACAATCAAGTGTAGTCCTGGTTTGTTTTTTTACTGTCCGTTTTACTGCCTGAACATGCCGCGTCCTAATAACGGAGCGTGCCTAAATATTACCAGTTCAAATATTACAGTTATTATAAAAAGTCGTACGTCAGCTCTACTTTGTCAGGAGATTTACGATCTTACGAAAACGAAAGGTGTGTTAAATTCTTCTGTGCTGATTTTATGTACATATTTGTTACAAATGCGGTATCTCCACGATTACGGATTTAAATTTCATAATGAATGTTTATGTGACACTTTTACTAGGCGTGACAACGTCCGTCTTGTTCGTATTTTATTGTTTAGAAAGGAATGGTGATAGTCCTGAGATAAGAATTGCGTGAAGCTCATGCAGTCCGTTCGAAAATGATGGAAACTGACTTCCTAAGGGAAATCCCAGATGTAGACTGACGTAAATTCCGTGTTATTGATGTGTTACATCAATCATTTATTTGCCCTTTAACCTTTACTTCTGACGCGATAAAATATTACCGTTGTATAAGATTGGACATGTAATTTAAGAGCCCTTATGAGTTAAAAAACGCTCATCTATTTAGACATTTTCTGGTTCAATTGACACGTATCTTGGCATTCTTTCAGTGTTACTATCGAGAACAGGACCATTGCCACCTAAAGTCATAAATTTTAAATGTATCTTTTTCATTAAGTAATATCGTTTCAAACGTCACTCCAAAACGACCACTTTCAAACTAAAAAACGGCCTTTTTCCGCTTAAATTCTACTACGCACAATAAAACCAAAAAATGGCTATGTCACTATATAAAACTTTTATAAATATCTTTTAATCATTTTATTGGTATTATCAATACTTTTGTCATAATTTGAAATAAAAACATTTTAAAACTTATAAGGCCTCTTAAGGGACTTGTTAATTAATAATAATAATAAAAAATACTTCTGCCAAAATGCCCAGAACGAATTATATTATGAGAGAAGAGATTACTGTAGCTAAAGATAATTCTTATTTGTATACCGTAATATTATATAGGGCATTAGATTTACGAGTATCGATTTCCTGTAGTTTTGCGTATGATATTCGTATATGTGTTGACCAATTTGCAAGTCAATTTGCCAATGCCTTATGATCCGATCATGAGATTTGGCACGCATTTCTGTCACTGCAGTCGCATTGGTGTTGGCTAAATTACCCGCTTGTATTTGAAAATTGAGCTATATTTTGCTTTGCATGTACGGGGTAGAAAAGAAAGTACCTATAAAATATGGGTTAGGAGCCTATACAAAACGTGCTGTATCTTCAAAGAACTCATTTATTGCCATCCCATAAAGATGGTTTCTCACTTAGATGGTTATTCCGGGGATATTTTTTTCCTATGTCCTCCGATAATTATATCCCTATGAGATTGTTTCTTTATTATAAAGAGGCATAAGAGGTAAAGAGTGAAGTAGATCCATACAATCATAAGAATTTTCTTACATTTAAAATGTTTTCTTGATAAGTATCAAGAAGTGTTCATACTTATTACGATGTAACTAACAACATACTATATATACAAATGGCACTTGAACAAAAGGGGCCTCAGCTTGTTAGCTTGATTAGTTCGTGAGTCAGGCCCGACATTGGACAGATAAAAAAGCAATAGGCCCTATCAGCGCAGCGCTTTTTCATCATACTCATTACTTTTGAGTTGAGTGTTTTAGATGATCGTTGCTAAGCGCGGTTAGTAAATAAAACTGTTGCTTGCTGCTATTGTAGCTGTTGCATTTAGTAGGGCCTACAAAAAAATGGATCTAAATACGAAAAGTTTGTATTACTCGTTATGTTTGACCCTTCTACATAATAAACCTATGTAATGTCTATTTCTTTTGCAGATATTTTTAAATTAATTAAGTTGACTATCAATGCAGAGAGAATATCACAATTTTATGGTTGTAATACACATGTAGTCCTTCTTTTTCGGTACATACCGTTGTCTTTGTCGTCGCGAAGAATCTGAGAGTAGTTTACATCGCTGTGCGCATATTACGCAAAAACCTCCTTGGTACAATTAAAGTACAGGTCCTTTACTCGGGCGTTGTCAACCCAATTCAACAAGTTTCTTATTAGCACCCAATACATTTGCACCTAGTTTATTGGCTGTCGACACCACTGCCCTGTAATGAGTCCTTATTTGGAGGTGTCATATTATAGAAAGAAAGTTGGCCATATAACTCTGCGTTAATTATTTTTCACTAGAGCTAAGCTACTAAGCCATTTCTATTCAAGAGACACATAGCATTGCAACATTTGCAACTTAGCACAACCGGTCGTAGCAGGTAATAAGTTCCTCTTGTTTGTATCATCAGAATCTCTAACATACAGTAGTTATAAACGATTCACAAGTATTACAATCCATACGTATTTTTTCTACAATAGAAGAGCCATCACAAAAAGCTCATTATAAACCGGTGATTGTAACATCCAATACGTGCGATGTATATATAGTGCATATAGTTAGGAACCGGTATTATGTTGATGACTCACCTCGGTCAAGTTCGCGTCCTTAGGCGTGGGAGTAGCGAATGCTGGAGACGTCTAGCTTTCTAGTGAGCTCTGAGGTTAGTGTAGTAGACGAGTTTAGGTCACGAAAAGCGTAAATGTGACCTAAGCACATTACGTTTTTCTTGAATCCATGTTGCTATTTGAGAGTCAATAAGAAGTTCCTTGAAATAAACTAAAGCGCATATATTCTGTATTGTTAACTTGACTTCTGTTTCGATTCATTTTAAGTTCTGTCGGTTCAGCTTCAATTTTAGCAGTACTTATATGGCTTATTCTGACTTAATTTAATGTCAAATGCACTGTGGTATTGTGTGGTTACGTTAAATGTAATAAAGTAAACTTTAAAATTGTGTGACTCGGAAAGTACGTTACGTAATTTTATATAGATAATGTTATAACGTGTTCAGTCCTCTTGAACTGAAACCAATTACGTTACGAGTTCTGTAACCACCAAAGACGCCCTCATATTACAACGGCACATACGATCGAAGTTTCCCTTAACTACTTTAACAAGCGCTGCATATCATCCAAACTTCTAGTTTCAGCTAGTTAAATATTTACGCGCTTATCCAAGTTTCCCAACCAGGGCTACATTTCTTCAGCGATTATGTCTTCTCAGTCGGCGTTTTCTAGTTCGCCAGCTATAATTGTGCTTCTTACGCAAACTGCAGCCAGTGCAATGTTTTATGTAATACTTTTTGCGGTCACACGCTCTGGGATATCGCATGCCGTTTGTTATTGTATCCGTTTATTTATGCGAAAATTTGACTGCAAATTATAAAGTAATTTAACGTATAGGTACAATCTAAAAAAGTTTTAAATCTGCTATTGTCAGAAGTGCTTAAATGTCACTGAAAAAGCAACTGAAACATATCGTTGATCAAAGTAGTTCTTCATGAAATCTGATTACGTTAATTTTTTAAATATTATATCTATTTCTGGCGCAACTGGAATGGGTGATACTAAAATAACAAAACTCAATTTCAAGGATTTCACAGTGAATCAGTGTTGGAATGGGATTTTAATTGCTATTTATAGAATATCATCAGCTTCAGGAATAGTACATTTTGATGCAAGTGTGGAAGGTATATCATTTCGCACGAGTCCCGAGTTGAGGACGAGTGAAAATGACTCTTCCGCACGCATATCAAACGACGCATATCAAATGACACTTGCGAAAAAAGTATCAAAAATAAAACAGTAATTTAAAAAAACATAACAACATAACGAAATGCGTTTACATGCCATTATGGGCTTTGCACGTACCTGGTCTATATCTGGCGTAGTTTAGATACATTTTATTTAACAATCGTATAAATCGCACATATCACTAAAATATTATTAAGACAATGCAAGTCGTTACAAAATGAAATCGTAAAATTATGAATGAATAGGACGGGAGTTAAAAAGTCGGTTTACTTTTGATTGTTAGAATTTATTCAACATGCCATGGCAGCTGACGCATTGAGCCAAATCATAAACTATTATGGAAGAGGATTTATGTCACATGGTAGTTTAATTACATTTAAACATTAAAAGACATGTTCTTTTAATTATATCATTAATTTATATTTGATTTATTTGTGTATTCTTTGGCGAATAAAAGTGTTCATTTATTCTGCGCGGCGGGCTTGGATAATAGTCTATTAATCGGAGGTCTCGCATGATACTCGTTTCCGGTCATTGATCTACTCGATCAGTCAACTTTTTTAAAACAGTTTAAATTTCTTAATACTCATACTCATTTATTTGCAATGTATCATATACATTACACGTCAGAAACAATGATTGACAATGAAAAAAATGTCAAGGTATGGTAAGGTATATTTGGTTACACTTTAACTTATCTAATATACAATTTTAATGTTTTAAATATAATAGAAGCATATTTTTAATGTCAAATGCTTTATTAAATAAATAAGTAAACTGATTGACTCTTGGGCTAGATGTATGGTTCGGACCAACAAAAATTAAAAAAAAATGGAAAATTAAAAAGCACTAATGTGATAAATCCAACTTTGCGCACGATATACAGCCACATAAAGACCACTTTTTGAGCAACGGTATTAAAAAAAAACCCTTTTTGTCATCCAAGTGAAGTACCGAAAGCTGAAACAATTGAAAGCCTATTTCCCTCATTCCAGATTTTCTGTCTGTGTACCTTGTTAACAAACTCAATTAATGCGCGCCTCGTGTAACCCTCGATTCAGTGTATTTAATTAGACTATCAACATTTCCCGTATTTTTCTTTATACCTCAAATTTGTATTGTTTTGCCATACAATCCCAAACTTTAAGCTGTAAAAATTAAGGCAATTTCCATCAGGATGTAGTGTTGATATGTCTGTTTCATTATACCGAAAGTGCCATGAATCGCGATAAGTTTTAGTGCGCAACACCCGGAATATGCTCACGGAATTGGAAAGCAAAGTACCTTTTAAATTGAAGTAACATCTCGAAAGCAAACCGCAAGGGAAATGCAAAGGAAAATCATTTTCTTTTAATCAAATTACTGCCAGGGAATGTCTTGTACGGACCTGTAGGGCAATATAAGCTTTAAAGATTTATATGGTGTACCTCAAGGCAGCATCATAGGAGCAACCATGAATTTGGCTCTCTAGTATAGTACTAGGAAACTAGTTAAATTTTGTCAATGTATAAAATGTAGACGGAACAAAACTGCCACGTGATATTGCGTAACCGTATTAACGAGCTATGAAAGCAGTTTGTCTCGATGGTAGTGCTGTAAACGCATTTTACGATCGCACTAATCATACTCAATGTTTCCTTGCCCTCAAGTGCAACATTGGCGTATTCCTTGGTCGAGCAACAAATCAGATTATATTATGCTACCCTATCTTAAAATTGCTGTTTATTTAAAAGTGCAAATACTTACTGCAATAATATATTACCTAAAAATCAGTTAACATTGTATCACACTCGCACATATGGATCGTAGATAAACATTTTTCTAATGTTTCTATGCAATTCATTAGTCATTATTATTTTAATAATCCCCAAACCTGATTGTCAGTTATGCAAATTAATATCGAGAAAGTGCTGGCCTCTGAAGGTTTCATAGTAATTATATAACAAAACTGGCAACCTTACTGTCTTCTCGAAGATCTCATGGTTAGAAATAATTGCCATAAGTGAAATAAATAGTAATTTTTTGTAATAATCGTTTAGACTTCTGCACTATTTTCTAGTTGAAACAGGTTTACGTTTAACATAAGTAAAGTGTTCCAAGACTGTTTTAATAAAAAAATCAATATTGTCTAGGTTTTTATTTATATATGTCTTACTCAGAACGTGCTGTAGCTCTCAGCTTATAGTTACATTTTATTTTATACTTGCGTAAATTATGTTTTATCTCTAGAAAGTTTTCAAATGGGACAGACGGAGATTAACGTACCTAAGTTAAGAACTTCCGTACATGTGTGCTAGTTAGAAGACTTAGAAGAACAAACTTACCCAAGTTCGTAGAAAGTTTGATTTTCGAGTGTGAAGTTCATATCAAGCTCGCCTTATTTACTCCAACTTACTAACTGATTTTGACTTGACAATATAATACGGTATTTTACTGACAGTCAAATCAGCAACTTTTTATTAAACGTCAAAAACGCTTTGTTAGTATAAAGTTTGTAGAGAAATTAACGTCTAAGTGACGTCATGAATTACTATGATCAAACAGTGTCCTTTAAAATCTTTATGCGAATACAATCATTAAAATAGATAAATTAATGATTGATGTTTTCCGAGTATTTTCGTAAGAGTTTTTATTACTAATGTAAAAAAAAACAATTGTTTAATACCCTATTATTACAGTCTATATCAAAATATATATTCAGGAGCAAAACTATTGGTACTTAAAGTCATCTCTGTCATGTTTTTTTTCCATCTGAGCTGTTTTCAGCCCAGGTTTGTTGGAAATGATAACTGTCATCTCAGTACAATTTTGTCATTTTTGACATTAATGTATCCAATAGTACTGTCACCACCGTGAATATCTGCAACAACAAAAATCGCATAAATATCTGACATGCCCTATAACGGCCCTAGAAATAGAGACTTGTCAGAGTTTTATGCACGCCTTGTTGTGTCGGATATTGATTCTGGTAGCTTTTCTGTGATTATGTATGCCGCCACGTAAAAAATATAATATCACTCAGGGCTATGCCTATTTACACTGAACTTCATTAATGAATTAATTTATAAATATTTAATACATCATCGAAGAGTATATGGAATTAGCTCTGAAGTGTTACGCGTGTTTTCCGATGATAAATATAGACTGTTTACCTGCCGCACGCTCTTGCCAGAAATACACCCGCGTTCATCTAGGAACAGTCAATAAAAACATATTTAATTAATTTGATAATGTTTTAAAAGAACGTTTATAGTTTCGACGCATCGTTTTTACGTTTTGTGCTGTAACAGGCCTTAGACAGGCGCTTAGAGCATTTAAGACTGGAGACGCCATTGATATACTTACCCCTCTGCCAAAGGTATAGGAGAAAAATCTGCCACGTTATTAAAAACACTTCATTAATCGATTATACGTCAGTCTCGACATCGTTCCCGGCGTGTGAAGAGCTCCGTCAAAATACATTTATGCGCTGTCTTCGGGTGCAAAAAACATTTGATTTTAACAAATTTACGAAAAGATGTATTATTATTTCACTTGCACGTATGTTTTCGCTATAATTATAATTTTCTGCACTATCAAAGTTTTTATTAAAATCGTAAATCGAGCATAGATTACAAAGTCGATTTTAAAATATTCGTACTTGACCATCACGCTTGGCCACTATTTTGACATCAAACTTCACCATACATCAGGCCTACAAGGACTACTTTCTAGAAGAACTTCTCTGAAATGTGAAATTGCTATAATTGACCTGACTGTGGCTTTATAGGCCGGGCCCAATAAAGCGATAGGAGTGCGTGGTTGGAGAGTAGCCTGGTGAAAATCCAGGGGAAAACCTCCGGCACGACCACGCGTGTGGTTTGGAACACTGGAATACTCTAAGAGTTTGCGCTCCAGTGAGATTGGTTGAGCGATTTCAACCGAATCTGAGGTGTGAGTGGAATCGAGCTACTGGGAGTTTTGTCGCTGGTTCACTAAACCTAGCCCAGCCACTAGCAAGAAACTCAGCTAGGCCCGACCTGGGTCGGACTGACGCGTCTCTTGTCTTAAATGCTCTAAGGACATTCGCTTTCGTCGTCTAGCTTAGCGTTTACAGATTGTACAGTTATAGTGAGAAATGTTTTCCACTGACACTCTTTATGACATTGACGTAAGATTTAATCTTCACCTAACCCATGGAAAAGTTCATCTATGGAGAATGGGTCATAATGGAGTATTGTTAGGCAATAAGGTTCGCTTTCCATGACTGACATGACATGATTTTATGTTTGACGTAATGAAGCTTTTATTTTGGGTTGGCGCAGAATGCCTTGTTGTTTCAACATCTATGTCACGCATCATCTCGTCATACACACCATTCCTACTACTTGTATATGAAACTATTGTAACCTCTCGTAAATACTTTTACTTCACGAACGCGGGTGAGCCATGGTTGTGTGTTGAGATATACATGCACATTGTCTATGTGTGTGTCAGCATAAGAGCTATGTGTTCGTATGTTTCACAACTAAGAATATATGGCTAATCGCGCTCGTCAGATAGAAGTAGTGTACCAAATTAACATTACGCCAAGTGAACCGTTTGATATAACGACATATAGAAATATAATAAATAAACGTCTACGGCCGCGCGACTAGCACTCCACATCGTCAAACATGTCGAGCTATACTCGACCTTAAAGACGTGAGTGACCCGTTTATTATATTTCTATATGTCTGAAACTCACGTGAGTTTTATATTTAAAATAGTTTGATATAACTTGATCCACGTGGTACATGTAATAAATATTTGGTTCCGAACAGAAATTCGATACTCGCAATTGATTTATTGGGCCTCCCATATGCAGTTCGCAAGTACGGTCAAGTAGGACCAAGTCTCATCCAGTTATTGACCTCAGATAACGTCATCTGTAGGCTCGTACTGAAATTGATTCGATATTAAAAGCAGTCATGTGAAACGATCTGTTAAGTGAACTTATTCATTTTGATGACTTATTGTCTCGTGACTGGCTAATATAATATGTTAGTTACTGTATTACATAACGTAAGATGAATAAAAATATTTGTAGGTATCCACCGCGATAAGGAACTTCTGAAGCCTCTGCTTTCTGATTTTAACTCTTCATAGAATTTTAAGTACATACTGATTTAAGATCTTTCCAGTCCTTGACCATCGGGCTACAACACGTCTTTTTTATCGTCGCCTCTCGCTGTCACTTAAGGTATGTCACAAATGTGACTCTTGCACTAACACATTCAGAATATGATGGGGCTAAGGGCGTAGATCGTCCCAAGGTCTTTAACTGGATTTTTAATACATGTAAATGGACGACATACATTAAATTTGTCTAATCGGCACCATTTAATTTTTGATACACGAAATAAATCTCGAATTCTTAGTTGGACATGGTAGCCGGGCTCGATTCCAACCCACATGAATATGACAATGCGCAGGTTAGTCACCTCACGGTGGGAGCACGTCCTTAGCTTCCGCGCTTGCGTCACCGTTGCGCCCGCGCGAACGAACTTGTCAATTTTCTTGCGTACGCCAGAGATAGCAGAGAGTAGAGTTATATATTTCAATTCACGGGAACATGTTCCAATCTTTGTTCTGTACTATATAACCTGCACAATATTAGGGTTTTGAACACTGACATTTAACAGTGTAACGTTTCTCTTGAGTGTAGTGTGCCAATTAAAAAAAAATTATATCGTATAAATGGTAGTTTTTGATGGCGTATCGATAAGTGATTGTTACGTCCATTGATTTGTGTGGATCGATCGATCGTTTTGTGGGTAGCCATTTTATACAAATACTTCATTTTAACGCCTCTCTTTCGGCTCGTGATTTTATTTTAACGTTTGAGATCAATTTACGTACAATTAGTATCTTGTTTACCAACCAATCATAATCAGAACCGAATGTGTTACAAGGATAAACGTTGAACTTGATATAAACTGCAGTGACATGCAATTATACCTCGCCTTGCATTTGCCTAGCGTCTCGAGGGTTAGTCTTATTTCTGTTCAAATATTATTTCTGCAAGGTAATGTTCAAGCTTGTTACAAAGTAGGTCAGCAGGTAATTCTGAAAAGCGGCTTGTTTAGAAAATGTAACAATGAAAATTGTGTAAAAGGGGCTCTAGATACGGGTTGCTCAAAAATGCCAGACTCCACTAACGTATTTGACACAAGATAATTTTACGTTAGTTATGTTATGAACACCTTGCCTGTCGCCTTTTCTAGTGCTGTCATTACGTCAGATCGATATTTTCCTTACTGTCTTTCAACGGAAAGTCGCTGCTGCTGTATCAATGGCACCAAAAACGACCAGGCCCCGAGTTACGGTCGTAGTTATCGTGCCATAAACGACAAGATTAAACATCTGTCACTTTCTATCGAGTGGCATCAGAAAGTGACAAATGCTATTTCTTGTCGACTATCACGCGATAAACGTGACCATCGACCCCCAGTTCTCATAGCATGTCATAACCGTAATAGTGCTTTTAAATAAGACTAGTATTCGCTTTTTAGCAAATATTAGGTTTTTGTGTCATTTTACGTGACGAATCGCGGTTATAGGGTCATAGTCGTTTCGACCATACAAACGATTGTCAGGTTGAACATTGGATACTACGCATTGTCTGACATAATCCTGCGTTATATACCTATACCATACATCCTAATACTTATGCAGCTGCAATCGCGAGTCCGCGAACAAGAGGTTGAAGTGTCACTTTTGAACCTAAAGCATGCGAGGTGAACGATCTACACCCATTCATTGCGCGTACGGCAGGCGCAATAGCGAAACTTATCTATTGGTCAGATCGGCACACGCGCTATCCGACTATGAAATTAGATACGTCTGCAGCTCTGAATGAATCATGCCGTATTGTCGATTGTATAATTATGTATGATTGCGCCTTATTCCCTTGTTATAAGGCGAAATATGTATACATGCCTTCGACTACGCTGCTCATATACTGGTTATTTCAACGGCTGTATTTAACTTCATTTATTAACTATCATCGTCAGTTTATGTCGTCCGCTTTCCGGCATTGACCTCTTATAACGAGCAGATGTTGTTCATAGTTAAGGCCAGCTTCTCCTAAAATATGTGATTTTTAACATGGTTTTATTCTGAAATACTACATATAAAAAAAAATAGGGCATATATTTGAGACCTTTAACTAGTGCAATCGACTCGTCGATCGTGACTGTTACGTAATTGGATAAACTTTATTCGGTAGAAAAAAATTCCAAACATGCCTCTATTATTGATCTTAAAACTCAATTTATTTCAATTATACGTAACTTTATGAATAGAAAGTTATACCAAAATAAATACATGACAAAACAAAAGCTTGCTTGCACTTTTAAGCAAAAGTATTTTTGAAAAAATGGGGTTAGAAATCCTTTCCTTAGTCTCGGTGTTAAGTAGTTTTTCACACCACCTACTCGACAATGCCAAATTATATAACTTCTGCGTCTTATTGTTATGTCCTTAAAGTATCATTTCGTGAAGTCCGCACGGCGGCGCGGCCAGGGGCGCTCGCCTGCCGCCAGCGCGCCCCGGGCACAGAAGACGGGACCGACCTTATACGATTAGTTGAGGCCAATTGAAACGAATCTGAAGTCAGATTAAAAAAAAAGTAGCGGCCATATTTATTTTGTTTATTTATGGTCCTAACCTAACCTAAGTTTTGTGCTCGAGACAGTAGCGGAACACCTGAGACAATATTTACCTCGACACGCTTCCTTGAATACCATTGATAAATTGTGTTAATTTGTGAGGGCACCCAAACTTGCACATAAGCCTAAATCTAATTTTTACGACATTGACAGCTTTTAACCTCTATATCGTTATCAAAGACATAATTTCACGAGTCTTGTACCTTATTAATATGTCGCTACAATGCACTAGTTTCGCTACTGTAAATATTATACTGTGGTCATCACACCGTCACGTGACCTCCGTCCTTGTACGTCGCGGCGCGCTCGGGGCACTTGCTGTCTTTGTCGCACAGCGGCGGGGTGCGTGATAGAAAATTTGCATCGCGCGCTGGGAGAACCCCGCCTTAAGGTCTCTGGTTAGTTGTGAGTGGGTCAAGTTTACCTTTGAATATGAACATAAAAATTACGTTCTGCTACTTAATATTGGCCTACTTTTAATAAATATAGAATAAAGGAAAAATTGAAAACTTTAGGCACCGAACAGGATTCGAACCTGCGACCTCCCGGCACTACGCCTCCCTTAAGGCGTTTGTATAAAAATATCTACTTTTAATATTTAACTGACTAGCTAGCGACTCTTTAGAACCTAAACTTACATAGTAGTCAATCAAAAAATGTGATACGTTCCAATAAGCCAACAAATATGAATAATGTTTAAATATAGTGACAGGGCGCCAGAGCTCGTGAGAATGGTGCGGGACCTGCATAATAATATGTCACTAGCTGTCAACACAACGAATCCTCAAGTCAAAGTGGCTACGCGCTTGTGATTATTCTGGATTCTGAAGTGTCCATAGGCTACTGTGTCTGCTTACCATCAAGCACTCCGTAAGCATGACTGCCACGGTCGTTGTATAAAAAAGGGGTATGTATTTACGTTACGAAAGTAATGTGTCATCTTAAAAATACTGCGACTGCGTTGCCCTACACCACAATATTGGATTTCGAATGCTCAATGCTCATCCGCGTAGATGCTAGAGCGCTCACCAAGCCTTGTTTACGTTCTGGCCGCGAAAATAGGTTAATTTTACTTTACAAATTGCAACTGAAGTGTGTTTGCGTCCCGTTGTCTATTTGCTCTCGTACGTGTCTATTTTGCAATAGCAGAAGCGGGGTCGCGTTGCGGTCTACCGTACAAATAGTGCTAGGCTTAATTAAAGGGACTTGCTTCATACACGTGACACGTATGCCTTTTATTTGAGATTAAACATGCTAAATGTTTTTGAAAACGTGGGAGTCTGCGAAGCCACAGAAGCTTGGTAAAACTAGCATGCAGAATTGTTGAAATATGCTTTTAATGAAACGAAAATTCAAAATATACTAGAAGTTAATCTTTTATTACTTATTAATGTCATATTCTCGTTGAAGGCATTTTGTAGAATTTGACTCGTGGTGTTCTACAGTGAGCAGCGATTGAATAATGGAAAGTGGAGACGCTTTAATATCATGTTCATGGATTTAAAGTTGCGGATTGTGCTTTTGTGTATTTTGTATCCCACCCGATATTAAGAAAGTTCAGTTTCATCGTTGAAAATTGAAAAAGTTTCATGTACCGTTAACTCTTTATGGTTACGGCTACCTCATTCCAGTACTGGCCAGTACCGGTTGATAAATACACGGGATGAAATGAAACGGGTTTTCAATTTCCTAATTGCTCGCTCGCGCCGCCTGTGGGAGAATGCTGAATGTTTTATGCGATGCGATGCGAATGACGTTCGTACTTCGCGCGCTGCGCCTCCAAACGGTTCCGCTACTGCATAATAGATGGCGCCACGAGCTGCCACGGAACGTTTATTGATTCATTTTATCTTCCGCGCAAATATAATATTGATTGTCTTGCTTATACACGGTATGTTTACATAGTGTATATGCTCTTATCGGGTAGAATCGTGACGATAAACTTATGATTTTAAACTTGTATCACATTTTGAATGTACAACGAACCACTTGTTTGATCATGAAAACAGATTGTTACAATTGTTTCTTTACATAGAGGTGTAAGTATTAGTGAAAACAAAACGCATCAAAGCCGATGTGCGGCGGCCATCTTGTCCGGTTTCTCGCCAATTGGATGATTGCGCGGGAGCTGCGACCATGTCAAGGTGACAGGCAAACCGATGAATAATTTCAATCACACTTTACGTAAATTATAAATCACTTAGATATGTAATGCTATTCCGTTTTTTTGAATAAAACATATCTAAAAGTCGTCATCGTCGTGAACTCATGTTACTCCGCCGTGCATTTTTATACAAAAGGCACCATGATTATCCCGTTGTATAAATCCTATCAATTTACGAGCCAAAGAATACTTTACTTAGTTGTTTAACATCGAAGTTGATTCTGTTTACCCTAAGTTTTAATGAGAAATAAAGATTTAGCAAATCTCTGATCCAATCTAAAAGTTAGGCTCTTTTGCTTCCTGCGACTAACAGATTAAACGACCTTTAAAGCAGTTAGTCGGCCAACGATTCCCAAAATCAAATTTGCTTATTGCTCTGATCCTCATTCCAACCGTTTAGAGAATATTATTGGAGATCGGATCCCTAAATTTATATAGGATAGAATTCATGAGGTTTAAGCTATTCAGATGGGTGTTCTTCAGAGAACCGATCTGCATATTCAACAGAATATCCTAGGCGAATTACTCGCACACAAGTATGATGTAGATGCTCACAAATCTTCCTAGGACCTACACATGTATAACTAGTAAATGGGTCTCATAATTGGGAGCCAATTCTATCAGGAAATTTCCAGAGTTAGGTTCAGTAAATACGGTTATCACGTTCAAACATTCGTTCACGTTGTCGTTACAGATAGGCCATTAGATAATGGGAGATAGGAAGTAAAATGTCATGTTGACGTACTTTCTATGGCTGAACTTAGATCTGAACCTTCGATAGTTAATTGCTAATTTCCTATGATAACGTTTGTCCAAGTGACAAATTTTACTACTCATCGACGTGACTTGTATGGTATCACAGTTTGAAACTTTGATTTCTCCGCTCTCTAAAAATCCAGTAAAATATGAACCCAGCTGAGATTCTTGTGCTATAAGTCTAGACGCCATTTGTCTAACCTTAAGTAACCTTAATACGACACGTCATTTGTTTTTACTTATATAAACGATTTTATTATCTTCCTCGTGCGTTATTCATGAGAGGTGGAGAGTGATTTTATTTGTATCAAATATTCCGATAGAAAATCCTGATTCCATTGCCAGATGTTTTTATTGCCAGAAGCTGAGTGATGCCTTGTTTTGTTTCCCTTTCGAACATCAAAAATATGGAGCAACCGTCAAGCCGTTCCTTAGCCTAAAACCAGACCGTGCCTAGGCATGTCATGAGTGTAATTTGTGTCCAGGTTTATCCAATTTGAAGATTACATTACGGTAATTCAGATCTAGCGCAGAGCTTGATTGAGCCAATCTGTCAAGTTGTCCGTTAGATGCGGTGGATCCCTAGTGTCAAGACTCTCAACTAGATGCAAGGTTAATCTAGGGTCCACGATCTAAGAATAACTGCACCGCGTCTAAGCGATTTATTGGGATTAGGACTTATTGATTCATTAGGTATATTATTAATTTACGGTCTCTTATGCGGACTGTGCTTTTGTGTACTTGCGGAGATCGCCCAATTAATTCTTTATACAACTTTTACAAGATTACTTCAGAAAAGTTGTTCAGATTTGTCTTGTGAAGTTAGCTGAAGCGTATAGAGTTCGTTAGTTAATCCATTAGTTAGGAAGGCTGTTGACTACGTTCCCATCCCTACCCCTTTGTCGTACTCGGCGATCACTGATTAGGGGCCGCACGGTCCGGCGTCCTAGGCCCGGATTCCATCGAAAGATGGAACGCTGCGTTACGGCGTCCAACTTAGACACGACACGTACACTTAGGCATTCCCGCCGGCGGGGACGTCCACCGCGCGATCGCGACAACACAGACACATATAGTCCCTATTCGTCCCGATACCGCCGCATACCAGGTAGAGTCAGTCCGAACCAGGTCGGGCCTAGCTGAGTTTGTTGCTGGACTCTTCAGCTAGGTTAGGTTTAGTGAACCAGCGACAAAACTCCCAGTAGCTCGATACCACTCACACCTCAGATTCGGTTGAAACCGCTCTACCAATCTCACTGGAGCGCAAACTTAGAGTATTCCAGTGTTCAAATCCACCCGCGTGGTCGTGTCGGAGGTTTTTCCCTGGATTTTCCCCAGGCTACTCTCCAACCGCGCCTTCTTATCGCTTTATTTTGCCCGGCCTACAGAGTCACAGTCAGGTTAAAAAAAGAATGATAGAGTTACATTAATAGCGTTTTGAAAGGAACTTCGGGTAAAACATCTCAATTCCAAGTGCGATATCCGACTTTCCAACTCCTATTTGCTTATCACATTTAGAGATGTCCACTAAACCGATCAACTGTCAAGTTTTCCGGCACTCCACGTCTGAGGGACAACCTTCCGCATCAACCTAATCTCGACTCAGCGTCAAGGCCGCTTGCCGGACAGGCCCAATTATCCACTAGAGTATCAGCACGCTCGTGTTGGGTGGCTGCCTATTGAGGATGTAAACCCGTCTATTCTTGGCTGATTCAATGGGCTTCATTGTTCAATGTGTAAGGAAGCTTGCTCGCCGGTTTTTACGTTACTTTTACGAATGATTGTATTTTAATTTGTGGAAACCGATAATAGTAGTCTAGGCACCTTACTTACTACCGCCCGTGGTAAAGTACAATATTTTATGTCTTACCCTGGCCAGCGCGCAGTAATTGAAAGTTTATGGCTAGGTGTGACATAAACATTTTTATTGGAGCAATGGTCACTCATCTGTACTCCCACAACGTGACGTATATAACGATTCTCCGGGTGAAGTGTGACCAAAAGTGCATTTTATTCTAGTTCCACTAGAACGTTTCAGAGTTCTACTTCTGGCGAGTGGTGTAGCAATCGAAAAATGACATATGTTAATACTAAAAGAGTTGCTGTTAGATATAATTCCGTGGCAAGTCAAACATAACAGAACCAATAACTTACACCGACAGACGAGTCATATGGGCAAAGCCCATCATTGGCAAACATATACCATCCGGAAATTGCGTATAGTCGTTGCGCCCCTTTTCTAAACTAGGACGATTTACCAATCTAGAATCTTTACCGGCGAACGTGGAAGCGAGTCAATTAACGAGTCCCTAGTACCTAGTTAGCGAGCCGGGCCGGTTCGATGCTCTTTCGAATTGGATTTTTTACTTCTCATTGCCTGGGTGCAGATCCGAGTCCAATATTTTGAATCTGCGAGTGCGAGTTACAAGAATACAAGATGTAACTTACAACAGTTACAACCCTGCGTTACAAAATAGAAAAGTTAAGAAAACGTATGATTTGTGACCTCGAGGGTTATAAACGTCCCAAATTATTGATATGTTAGGTACATTTTCCCCTCTAGTTATGGTTTTGTAACTGTTTTCAAGCAATGAAGCAAAAGATTGACCTAACAATACCGTCATGTTTCCAAAAGTTTACCATAAATGGTTCTAGATAAAATCCCTGCCATCTATGAAACTGTTAAAAGTTCCTAGAAACAAATATTGGGTATTTTATGTTTGTTTTTTTTTTAATGTTTTTATGTGCAATAAAGTGTCATAAACACATACAATACGTATATTATTGTCCAAAAAGCAAAAACGTAAGATACTTGTGCTTTTTCAATAAATTGATATCACTCACAACAATCAGGAAAAATAAATTAACGTCTATAAAATATCTAATGTACAGTCAAGTATTTATTTTTTAAGTATAGTGTCCACTTTGTCACGGCTGAGTAACAACGGATAGTCACTTAGCTCACTGGGCACTAAAAGTTTACACCGATCGGTTTAGACTCCATCTAGTCAGCGGAAAATTGAATTGCCCCTTGTAAAATTGAATTGGAGCTTAGCAGGTAAGTTTCCGTATAAAGTTATCTTTTCTAACTTTTTAATTTTATTCTATAAGCCGGCAAAACCTGTAGCAAGAATTTAATCTGAGCTCGACATATGAGATGCTTAAACATGGATACTTCGGAAAATGGTGTACTCAAATACTATGTATGATCTAATTTAGACAGTTTGTTTGTAATATAGGTTTATCATGTTCCAACCAACCAACGAAGACACACTTAAATATGGTAACTTATTGCTATGAGATAAAATCTACATGTAATCACCTAATCATTACGATTACGTTGCGTGATGAGCAGACCGTAGCACGCGTATTCGCTAATAAATCTTGACAGCTCATCTTTTTTTCATCCATCGATTTAACTAGTACCACTTGTAGTACGAGCAAAAAGTAGTTTAGTCAGATTCCTCCTTCCGAATCCTAGGTTATTAAAAAATGAATAAAATGGATCAAATCAAGTTAAACGCGAGAACGTTGCATTTATTTTGTTTATTGATTTCAGAACAAATGAAAATTCAAAGTTGTTAATCGAACCAAGACTTGGTTTAGATTCCATGGTATTTTGTGTATATCTGCTCAGGCCACGTATTATGTTCATAGTTATCGCGTGATAAACGGCAAGATAAAGCCATCCGTCACTTTCTATCAAGTCGTGACAGGAAGGGATAGATGCTTATCAAATCGTTTTTCGCGCGTTATATGAGACCTCCAGGTGCAGGAGGTTATTCGTCAGCTTGTCCACTAGTATTAAGGTTCTGTATCCGAAGAGTCCAAACGGAACCTTATTGCTGTCTCATAGTGCTAGAGATACGTCAAAAAATGCTGCAAATGGTGTTAAAAGCATGAAAATCGATGAATCTGTAGGCCATATGCCGCAACCCCCCCAAAGCGCAAAACCAACTTAATTTAGCGGTTGTTTCGGAACTCTAAATGTGCGGAGTCCCACACGCACTTGGCCAGTTTTCTATTTATTTGCGCTGAATGTCGTTATTCGGCTGCAACGTTGAGAAACAATCACATGCTGTAACTTTCACGTTAGTAATGTTAATTGCAGTAAATTGGTGTTATTGTATATTGTTACGATACGGAGCGATAATATCTTTAAACCACAAAATTCGTTCTCGTAACAAGCATGGTTCATGTAAATTGACCCACATTTGTGCCACATTTACGTTGTAAAGTTTGTTTATTGTTGAACATTTTTCATACTTTGTTGCAGCATTTACTATATGATCGATCGTTTTACAAACAGCTTATGATTATCGCAGTTCGTTGGTCCGTCAACAACATTTTCCGGTTCAGTTTAACAAACAATTCAGTTTTTGTTCAGTGTTGTTAACTTAATGTGAGTATATTAATAGTTATGATGGAGTAATCTGTGTTCAGTTTGGGACTTGGAATACTGTTTGTTTTATTTAATTTGTTACTCCTTGAAGGATAATCTCACAGATAAAACAAATTGTACTTTAAAATTCATTGTACCAATGAGTTACATTTGCTATGTAATTAATAGTCTAAGCTAGTCTAACAAGATAACATAAGATGTGTCCAACCGAAAATTTGGCTTTCCAGCCCTTAAATTTAGTTATGTCCTCAGAAAAGATGCAAATATAAAACTGTGTGTGACCCACTTATTCATTAAAATTGGTCTAAATCTACCAGAAATAAGACCCCTTTCGCACGTAATGCAATTTTTTATAACAGTTTTTTATAGTAACTTATTTATGTCTATTGTTTAAAAAACCATTTTTATTTAATTTCTAAAGTACGTGTAGCTTAAATTTGAAGCACTTATCGCTCGATCGTGCTATGAACAAACTCCGTTTCGTGATTTCATATTATTAGTTGCAGTCTTCCGCGTGTCGTGTCGGTGTTGCAAAAAACTAATCAGGCGTCAATACGCCTAATCCATAAATAACATATGTATGTTGCTAATGGCATTAAACGCAAGCTACTTGCGTAACGTGCATGTGTGGCCGCACGTGCTTTGTACTGAAGAGTATTGTCTCACACACAACTTGTATTATTGTTATAACATTTGATAATGAGTTGTTGTTAAGTTTATGGTGTGAATTGATTAAGGCTTAATTTTTTTTTAAGTAGCTTATATGGGTGCCCCGCTGCTGCGCTGGGCAAAGACCCTCTCCTCATGAATGCTATGACTCTGGCTGTTAATACCTTTGATAAATTAATTACCCTTCCACGACCGCCGGCTAGCCATTGAGCCACTAGTCAGAATGAAAATTCTGCCGAATTTTGACAGAAATTATTGTGTAGTAGAATTTAAGCGGAAAAAAAACCGTTTTTAGCTTGAAAATGGTGGAAATGGAGGGACGTTTGAAACGATATTTCTTAATTAAAAATCTAAAAAATACATGTAAAACTTACGACATTAGGTCGCAATAGTCTTCTTCTCGATAGTAACTAAAATAGTGACAAAATACACATCAAGTTAAACAGAAAATGGCCTAAATATATGAGCGTTTTTTAGCTGATAAGGAGTCTTAAAAATCGTTTTGTTTGGAAAGTTTGTCAAGTTTCTATGGGATGACTGACAGCGACTGGCGCCATATTTACAGTTGACGTGTCTGTAATTGTAAGTTGATGCAACCCGCGCTAACACGTCTGGACCTTCTAAATATCCTGTTGTTTGGCTCTTTTTCCAGATTACGACAAAGCAATGTTTTCGTCGTAATTTATATCTCATTCCAACATAACGTCTGTGTCTCCAGCATTCGCTTCCGACTAATAAATCAAGCCAGACATAGACACACCTACCCTAGCATACAGCACGGGCTATAAAGACATTAGTTTAATTTACGGTGAAGCGAAATTAGGGTTACATACAGTCGCGTCTCAGACTAACTGACTGGGCATATAGGTACTAAATAATGGTAATTATTCGAAGAGTCTCAAATGTATATATGATTCATTTAGTAGGTAATACATAACAGCAGAGCTAGGTACGAGAAATGGTCGAAATTATCTATAAATTACTACATGGCTTGCGCAAATCATTGTAAACACTTCATTGTCAGTAGCATTTTTTTTCTATTTAATCAATAATAGATAAGAATGCTTTGTAGTTATGACATTTCTGATGTATTATTTTATATGTTTCTTCGTTCTTTTTGGAGAATGTCTTCGAAGCTGTACCTACATTGTCTTTATTAGTAACATAAATTACACGCAACTATATTCATATTTATGTCATCATATTTCCTTAACCTACATTATAATACCTTCTAATAACAATTGGCTGTTCGATTTTACTTTTATGAGTTACGACTCAAGTACTTACGTACCTTGGTCGACGAACGATACCTGTCATAATCTTTGTTTACCAAATGCTTGAATTAATCCATTGAGCAGCTCATTCGCAGCGTAAATAAGTGCAGCATCAAAACATTCGGGTGTGGTCAACAGCTATACTTTGAGCTGTCTTTGCATAAGTTTTCCACACAGCCAGAGGTCTGATGTTTGCTGGTTATTACGCGGGTCTCTGCGGCACGGCAGTCCATGACCGCTTCGCCCCAGCGCTGCACGTGGTTTAACGGTTCGAACGAAAAGCGAATTCAAATCGCCGAATCAAAATCCACGTGTGCGACTTTGGAACGGCCAATCGTGTTGAAGGATTTTTCACGTGGTCCACTTTTTGTGTAGTGAAGTGCTCTTGATCAATCTTTTGTAATAAGATTGTATCTTAAGGGTGTTTTGTGTTCCTCGATCGTCGTTTGTAAGCTGGGTTTGTATCTTTAAGAGTACGTTTTTATTGTATTGGATTGGAATCACGTACTTGTGAAGGTCGGACCGGTTTGTTGTGGGAATATTTGCATCGTTAATAAGCGTTATTTATAAACAACATTTGTTTGTTCTATAGATACGCCCGACTATGTTTTAAAGATAAGTCTAAAGTCTTTTTTATACAAACTGATTTTTTGCAGGACGTTAGAAGTTCTAATTAACTAGGTAAAGTCGTACTGAGTCAGCGAGTGATATTTTCCTGTTCTTATTGACCTATCAATGCAATACCATAATTTATTGATAACACCATAGTTACAATTCACATAATAAGGTTTCATCGATTTAATTATTGAACCTTCCCGTAAGTAACTCCAATTTGAAATAAAATAAATTTTAGGAATGTTTCGAATGCTTGATTGAAGTTACTAAAACTTGATGGAACTTTTGGGTATCTGGAAGGTTGGAGAAGGCTTCATTCGACTTTGGAAACTCATTTTCAATGCCTTTTTCGCTAATAATTTGTCAATATTTGAAATCTGAGAGAACTCTTAATAACGGTCTAATCAATTTGATAAACTTACCTACTTCCAACTTGAACTTAATGAAATATCCAAATGTCTCAAATAATTATTTAATATTCAGCAAGGAAACATCGCCAGTGTTATGGGCACCTTCGCACCGGAAACTGCGAGGGGCGGTCTACTTGATTATTTTTCTTGTTTTTTTTTTATTATTATTCTCTTTAGTAACAAATTAAAATTAAATATGTCAGGTATTTATAAAATAGCCATCATCATTTGACACGGTAGATTTTATAACAATGCCAAATTACCGTTACATAACACTAAATCTTTTGACCTTTAATGTTGCCAAAGGTCCAAGGCAGAATCACTTAACATTACACCTGTTACCATTCACGAGGCAAGCATAATGAGTATTAACTTATCCTTCTTATAATACGTGTGTGTTTATTTATGTATATTCATTGATTGCCCTTGATTCGATTTCATTAATACAGCAGTTGAATTAAATGACCTGTTTTAAGTTTATTATGCATTCGTTTAAAAATAGTTTTGTAGCTCCACGTGTGCATTAGTACATGTAAATGTTGTAATGGGACAACATTTTACTTTTCTATATAAACATACTTAAACGTCAAAATTTCCCCTAGAACAATATAGTATAGTAATTTTTTTTCCAATTCTGAGACCTGAAATAATTCAGCCTTAAACGTTGCAAGATGCAAGCCAATTTAATCATTCTATTTTGAATGACATCTCTTTTTTTAAGTACCTGTGTGGTGATATTTGTATGGTCATTGAGTTAATAGGATAAAGGGTATGTAGAAACGTTGTGGCTGAGAGCGTTGATTGTGCAATAATGATAAGTGTCCAACAAAAGTTTAACTTTAAAATATTTTTAGTACCATTGGAGGTAGTCTGCTGCTTTTCCAAGCAACGCGCATCGTGTTTATAAAATAAATGAAATAGAAATACCCTCAAGACCAACAATGGATACTACACAACATTTCCATACAAAGGAAATTCAATACAGAATATATATAATTCGATTGTATAATTATGATTAGTTTTTAATAGCTTTCTGATTTCAATAGAGGGCGTGTGCAAATGTATCGGACTATTAATTTTAATATTGGACTACTGTAGGAAGGGCGCGAAGGTAACTAAGGTACTTGCAAGTATAATTAAGATCAACATCAGTCATATCTTAAACCGTCCGTCCTTAATGGAAAATGGCTTTACAATGGTACAAATGAACATTGCTGGATTACCTACATAAAATCAAAATTAAAATTCATCCTCTTTGCAATAAGTCTTAAAATGAATGTAAACCTACACCAAAGTGACAAAATATGTATATCTGTGAACAGTCACAAAACTAGTAATTATTTGTTAGTTTAAAACCGGTATATATTATATATCTTGGCGGCGGAAACAGATATTGCACGCCCATTAATTAGGTTACATCGAATATAAGTTGTATTGCATCAATTTATCAATAATTGCAAAGGATGGCGCTCAGTGTAGCTTCTATGAGGTTAATTAATAACTATAATCATCAAAACATTAGGGCCCGGTCTGGATGCTAGCTGGCAGCAGGGCGACGAGCGCGCCGATACATTGAACTCGATAATGTATGAACGTCCGCTCGCCGCCCCGCTTCTCGCTGGAGTCCAGACCACAGCCTAATAGCTACGTTTTGCTATGGCTATGTGCCGCATTCTAATCGCACGCAATCGGAATTGGCAACCCGCTTGTCCGGTTACGGTCGTCCGTGGCCATATTGTGACAATGAAGTGCTTATGGCAACTGAGTACTGCTAATTTTAATGATTAAACCCTACCATTTTGAGTTTAATGCTCCTTGTAAACTAGGTGCTTAGGTTTTTGCCACACTTTTGAGATATAGAGAGAGCATCGTCGTGAATAATCATGATTGTAAATGGTTACTTGCGGAAGTTATTAGGGCGGAAATGTAGACATATCTGTGACATTATAACTTCACAAAATTATTGACATTTATATATTCGTATTGATCCCCTTTCATGGCTTGTGCGTAACTAAACTACAATTTAAACTTATTGAAACAAGTCTTAAGAGTTAATCGGAATATAAACCACAAATAACCTAGATTTACATGGTTTTCTTTTTCAAATAGTTACACTCGTATGTGAAATTCTGTACAGTTGCAACTGTATTTGTCAGATTGCGTGTCTCACCTATTTACTATTGTTTTCTACAACACCATTTCACATTTCGTAAAACTACGATCAGTGACTTATCATGCTTTAAATTACCCACTTATCCGTCAATGATACTTCTTTTTACTACATTTTTCATTGAACCGAGTGATTAAGTTAAATTACATCAGCATTGATTCCACTTCCTCGCATTTTCGTGGTTGACATTTTGTTGTCAACTCCGATTGTCTCCGATAATATCAGCCTCGTACCTGGCTTTGCACTAGTTTTGAAAACTGAACTATACTACTGAACTGACTATATATATTGAGCATCAGAGCAGCGTTCATATTGACACAGTTCAGTCCATTTCGAGGTTAATGAAAGTATGCGATATTTTACTCCAATTATCCATTAGTATGCAACATTAATATTGCACACGTGTGTGGAATCGTCGGTTGAAATGAAACCCTTTCCATGTATCTTTCCAGACAGTGACACTTTAAGTATGATGTGCCAAAATAGCTCTTCCGCTGCGAATTGAGCTCAAAGTATCGTAATAACAGTCGGTCCTATGACAAGGTGTCGGTGTGTGTGACAGTTAGGGTGGACTATGATTTAATTATTAGCAGAGTTATGGCATTTCCGATTGATTTTGTATCAATAAGTGTTTGACTAAGGTTAGTTTTAAAAACATCCGTTATATACTGGTAATTTTCTTAGTATCTTGAGATTCTTTATACTTATCTGCTAATACTCGTACACTTACAAAGGCACTCGATTTATATTTATCCGTATTGTGATTTGTCAATTAGGATTCAAACAACGTTGCAGACACTCACGTATGTGTAGGACGCAATTATATTTAATGACTCTAGAATACTTAAATATAAACAGAATCGACATTTTGTTGTTCTTGCCCAAAGCTTAATTCTTCTTCAGCTATAGCAGTACCGTAACAAATTCAGATCCGTTAGAGTTTGTGTTGGTGATCACTTTAGTTTTTAATTTTTATGAATGGTAACTTTACATCAGGATCATTTAAATTGACTTCTTCGTAGTCGCCTCAGTATCTTAATTACTTATAATTTTATCAATAAATATCTCTATCTCGATCAAAATCTCTTAATGCCACCCATGAAACAATAGGAGTTTTGTCCTCCACTGTCCCATTAGAATCACCGCAATATTTGCGAAGCTACGCGTTAAATAATCAGACCTAAACAGCGAATAAAGCTCATTGTTTCGGAGTGTTTCATAAATTAGACATTGATGGACTTGCACGTATTTAAACAGTTTGCAACTGCCAACCAACACTTCGCCGACAAGGGAGAGACGATCGGGGCAAAACTCTTTGCACAGACCCGTCAACCTGTCACGTTGAAATGGGCTATTGTCTTCTGCGTGTCATATATAAAGTCTTGGATTTGCTAGATGTGGGCGAGCTTTACTAAATGGGGGAATCTTAGGATACCCAGCCTTTTCCACAAAGAATTATCGATATGTTGTTAGCCAGCTTACGAAATTTGTCACGAGTATGTTCATTTTCAACTTTAAAGCCATATTTCATAATCATAAATAAAATGACTGCGGTGTTCTTCTTTCAATTCGCACATTACCACTTAGTTAAATAGTTCCTCACTCCACTATACACATTTCGGTGTTTTGCTTTAATAATTAAATTTAACTATAAAACCAAGAGCTGTATAGAAAATTCTCTAGAGCTAATTTCAAACTGACCTAGTATCACTTATCTCTTCAAAATGTTTTGTACGCTATACGGGACCCACTCCATCACTGTCCGGACCTGCAATAAATAACCTTAAAGTATATTGTTCCCACTAACCGTCCCTAAATTTAGATATAGGTCACTATCAGGTTGCATAATGCCGTCCCGGTCAAGGCGAGGAGGGTACGGTAGACCAGATCTGCATAGGTTGCATAAAGATGTCGTTAAATGCCGCACGTTAAGCGATGGTTGTATGCAATTATAAGGGAATAGTTTTCTATGGAATGATAGCACGATATTTAACTGTTTTCGAAACACAAGAGTCGATCTAATTCGTCCTGAATAACACAGAGGGAGTTACAGTTGTACTGTACTATATGCATTTGGACCTAAATGTGTTTTTCTGATTTTCTGATTATTTTTCATTGTCTGATTTGATGCGCCGTTTGGAGCATTTTTTGTTATTTCTATCTTTAATTTGGCATTTGAACCTTCGTATCCAAAGTTCTTAACTGCATAATTATTCAAGTAATATCAGTATTTATAACTTTGTTTTACATTATCATTAATGCAAGACATTATAGGCATTATAGGCAGACTGAAAGAGAAATTTATCATAAAACGTAAATATATACTTTATATGTGCATTTAATAACAAGCAGGAATATTTTCCTAGTAGTAAGCCAAGGTTTCATACTAGTTCATAATAATTAGAAAACTGAGTAACTCTCTTCGGGTTCTACTTTCTTTAGTGCCTGCTGCGATCTTAGATATTATATTACTTACGTATCTGGCTGAAAATGCAACCGGTATAGTGGTTACTTTTCAAAAAGGAATTCTTGCCTATTGAATCTTGACATTCCTTAGCCCGCCAGACACTATCAGGAATAATGTCAGTATTTTGTACCTGTCTTCTCTCATTTCATATAATAGAATAAGATGGGTAGCGAAATAGTGTCATTATTACTGATAGTGTCCGGCGGGCTCTTGTGGAAGACATTTTAACCTTGCATTAGTTGCTCG
Source organism: Epiblema foenella (assembly GCA_963556455.1). Classification (NCBI taxonomy): domain Eukaryota; kingdom Metazoa; phylum Arthropoda; class Insecta; order Lepidoptera; family Tortricidae; genus Epiblema; species Epiblema foenella. Next base: position 21,514,709 of record OY747100.1, read on the forward strand.
GATATTGCCAAACATTTCAGCGGGAGCTTGGTATAATAAGCCAACACTTAAAAAGTCCGATGATTTTGAATTTGAATAATAGTTTTAAAAAAAGTCTATAACAGAGACGTCATGTACCTAATGATAGGAATTGAGACTCATGTCCAATGCTGGATGTAATGTCCTTAAGATAATGATAATTTCTATGAAAGAAGATACATGTTCTTGCCCCGATTGTTATTCATTGCCCAAGTTAAAACGAAATCACACGTCAATTACAAAACACGATGAAATACGTTACAAAGTCACAGTAATTAAGTTGCGCATCTTCTCAGAGTTAATCTTTGCGCTAAATGAACCGACAGCTGCGCTGACTATGTAAATGTACCGCCATGTATATTCATGCTATGTATAAATGTCTGGTAAACAGCATAATCGAGGGAAGTTTCCATTTTCATAGAGCTAAGTGGAAGTTCCTAATGTGAACCATGTTGATTTAAATAATATTAATGAAGTTTAATGATTCATGTAAGAACTTTGTTTATTTTCTATTTATTTTCAGTGCTATTTTTCGGTTCAACATAGAATGCTGTTTAGCCTCATTTACATATTTTTTGGTAAACTGAATCACTTATGAAAAATCCATGCGGTTATTGTGTTAGAACAATAAAACACACTATCCTTTTTATAACAAAAACATATCACTGTCGCAGCATAAAAGTCTATATTTACTATGATATTTAGGATTTTTTGACAGAGTTACCAGGGCATTTTTAATGTTTTTTTCGGTGATTGTGTTTCTTTTTCAGTCCTCATTAATTTTTGTGTAGTGTAATAATTATACATTATTTCTTCTCACTGGAAGCTCTAACTTCAGTAATTTCGTCAAATCTCTGAATTGACCTTGCCTTAAGTTGTATTTTTTTGCAGTTATGCTAGAAATAAATATAGGAACAAAGGATATGCCATACATCCTGGAAAAGTCTGCGGCAAAGCCTTTAAAACTAGGATTTCCCAGGAAGCGAAATGTTTTAACCCCTACGACGCCTCCGGGGCGCGAGATGCTTTATGTATTACGTGCTTTGTACGGAAGACGCATTTACTCGTCCCGCTGTTATTTACTACCTATTTTTCAGCGGATTCCCTTCGGTAAGAATTTCATAAAATGTTTTTTCGTTGCTTACCAACTTTGGAGACATTTGGTAGATGATTGAACTATCCGGCCCCTTCTCTCTATTTCACGTACTTGACAAAGTGTCACACTTACAATGACAATTCGATACTCAATGTACATTGCTGGGTATACAATTTATGTGTGGAGGTGTATTATTAAGTTTTAGGGGGTCGAAAAATCTTATTTCCTAACGTATCTCAACTAGCTCAAAATATTCTGTGTATTAGGTAAATGTAAACCTCGAGAAAGGAGGTTTGGGTCCGTTAAAATGTCCAATATTTGCAAATCGATAATGGATAATCTGATCGGATCTCTTATCCACTCGTTAAGATCTGCGGGTAAGAGGGGATTTGGAGGCTCTTCAAAATGTTGAAGGTTATTGTACAATCGTTGAGACTACAAATAATAAAGTTAGATTTAAAACTCTGCAGAATAAATGTTAATGTAAATAGGTACATTTATATCTGTAATTTTCTTTTAATGTATTTCGAAACCTTTAATTTTAAACTATAATTTCGTTGTTTATTTTTTTATTTAAACTTTATTGCACAATAATAGAAAGTAGAAATGGCGGGCTTAATGCCTTAAGTCATTCTCTACCAGTCAACCACTGGGCTAAAAAGAAACATTTGTTCGGTGCAGGATAAAGACAAACTTGTTTAAACTGTAGGATGCCTTATTCCTGATGAAATACTATACGTGCCGTGGCTATGAATGATGATCAAATGCTTTTGCTTAGGACTTTAATTGCAATTTTTAATACATGGTATATGCAGAAATTATTTTGTCAAACATATTTCAGCCCAAAGTGTACCGTTTTTCGTTGCTCTTGATTGTATTTGGTGATAAACAATATTATTTGAAACAAAATTAAGAATTCAAACCTTGGGCATGATTTTGTAGCAATTGAGCGTCAATTATTGTCTAAATGGCTAAGCCATCAATTATTAGTTTTTGTACGCCCTCGTCCGTCATCGCATTACGTCATTACGTCATTCTTAGCGGATTCAATAACAGTAGTCCCGCTATACTTGCAATTGAAGTTCAAAGCAAGAAGTTTTCCTTTCATAAGTCAATTGACATTCTTTTTTCATATCATTTGTTCACCGTATCATTTGTAATAATAAATTTGCATATGCACTCATGTTATGTAAAAACACTTTTATTTAAACAAATAAATTACCACGGTTTCTAATCAATACACGCACTCATTCTTATCACATTGCATTTATTCACGGATTTATAATATAGCATGTGTAATTACTGTCAAGTGTTAAGGTCTTAATTTACTAGATGCATAAATGACACCTTAGCAACTGTGTTGTCACGGAATACTCGTATTAACCTCTTGCCTGTGTCTGATAAGGATCAGTACAATCAAAAATTAACTCTATGACAAAAAGGAACAGAGTTAATTTTCGATTGTACTGATCCTTATCAGACACAGACAAGAGGTTAAATATATTTCGACTGTTTATCCATACTAATATTATAAATGCGAAATTAACTCTGTCTGTTAACTGTTCACGCTTGAAGCGATTAAGTTGATATTTGGTATGGTGATAATTTGAATCCTGGGAAGGTCATAGGATAGTTTTTATCCCGCAAATAATTCCCGATGGTGGTAAAATGGGAGAAAGATTTTTTTTGTTATATGACTAATTATTGATTCATGTATATGTTCAGTTGATGCGACAGCCGCGTTTCGACACGGTTATATCGAACTCTTGAACCACAAATGAGAACTTTGCACATGTAGCTGTATTGGTATTAGCCTTACAAGTCACGTACGGTCGTCCTCACGAAGGGTCTTTACACCTTTTTACCTTTACCGCTTTAACGTCATGTTTAAACTGATATACTAAATTAGCAACGGATGAAAGCGAAAAAGTACCAAGTATCGCAATTTAATGGACGCTGCGTAAATTATCTTTTATAGATGTTGATTTTATTATATTTTAATATACAAAAATTAACATATCCTGTAAATAAAAGGTAAATGATTTGACTACTTTGTTAAAGGAATGAACGACCGATTGATTGAGTGAATGTTTAGTTCAATTCATTCTCTGTTCAGATCTGTTAGTCACTCCTTCGCCTTGGCTCCCTTTGATCAAGACTTTACTCGTAGATAGACGTGTTCTAGCTTCCAAGTATAAAAATAAAATTAAAATAAATGAAATTAATTTAACCGTTATTCAGTATTTAATTGACGATAAATCCTTGTATACCCTAACCTTTTCAATAGGTTATGGGCCCAGGCCACGCGTTAAAACTTTGAAACTCTAATGATAAATTTTACTACAAAACGAAATATCAAAACTTACGACGGCGTAATCACTGCAATTGAGACGTTATCTGAAGAAAGTTTAACTTTGGCATTTGTGAAAATAAGGTTATTAGACCACGAGGTTAAGCTGAGAAACGATAGTGCAGATACGAGCTCAAAAGTACTGCATGTCGAGCATAAGCCCGATAATTCAAAGAAGAGAATAATCGATACAGCTATACCGCCAAACCACCATAATAATAACCGTAGACATTACAAGAACAAAACTTGGAAAAATACCCACATTTTAAAATGTCATCATTGCGGACGAAAAGGTTACGCGAAAAAGGATTGTTATTACTTTAAACAAATGATGCAAGAAAAACAGACTGAAACAAATAGGATGCGAACAGTTCAACAAGTCGAATTGAATCAAGAAACTGCTAACGATTTCTCGGGTTTCGCCTTTATGACGGGAGACTGTCAAGATGATGTTCAAGAAGATAAAGTGAGATTTATTTTGGACTCGGGAGCATCGGATCACGTCACAAACAGGTCGGATCTTTTCATTAATTTTACAATTCTTAATCCACCTTTGAAAATATCGATTGCTAAGCACAGGGAATTTTTTTTTAGCTACACAAAAAGGGACAATGAGGGTGACGAGCGACTCGGGCGTGCAAGGACTTCTGGAGGATGTGCTGTTCTGCCCAGATGCCCCTTACAACCTGCTGTCGGTGCCCAAGATGCAGCGAGCTGGCTACACGATCATCTTCGACCAACATGGCTCCCAAGTTTGTAAAGGTGACACAACTGTCATGAAGGGTAAGTCTCTGAACAATTAAATTGCAGTAAAAACAGCAAGCAGCAGCAGTTGCAGTTTTAAGCAAAATAAAGATATTTGTATTTTGTATTTGTATTTGTAGACTTTGCTGTATCAGTAAATATGGCTATTCCTGTTTCCTGCCTATACCAAGCTAATAATAATGACTAAAATTTATGGCATCAGCGTTTGGGTCATATAAGTAAAAATAAATTCATACAATTAAAACATGATTGAAGATGTTAATCAAATTCAGTTTGTTGAGCCAAATGATAAAATGTGCGAAGCTTGTATAAACGGCAAACAGGCCAGATTACCATTTAATCTGACTAAGAATAAAGATCACATTACACGACTTTTATTTGTTGTACATTCTGATGTTTGTGGCCAAATCACTCCTCCCACGATAGACAATAAAAATTATTTTGTATTTTTTTATTGACCAGTATACCCATTACTGTGTTGTGTATTTGATAACGTACAAGTCAGAGGTATTTACTGCTTTTAAAGTGTACGGACGTAGTGACGTAAATGTGAGGCAAAATTGAATTTTGAAAATGGTAAATTTATACTGCGATAACGGCGGCGAATATTTATCTGCCGAGATGAAAAATTATTGTATTGAAAAGGGCAAAACTTACCATTTGACAGTTCCAAAAACACCGCAACAAAACAGTGTATCGGAACGTAAGGTAAGGACTATTACAGAAAAAGCGCGATCTATGCTTAGTGGTTCCAAATTAAATTAAGTATTTTGGGGTAAAGCTGTATTAACTGCTGTTCGATTAATAAATGTAACGCCTTCAAGAGCCCTTATGCAATCGAAAACCCCATATGAATTGTGGCATGATAAAAAAAAAAACCACAACTTAAATACTTGAAGTTTTTTTGGTGCCACGGTTTATGTACATAATAAAACCAGTAAATCTAAATTTGACGATAAATCTTGGAAGGGAATACTGGTAGGTTATGAACCAAACGGATATAAAGTTTGGAAGGTTTTTGGTGCCACGGTTTATGTACATAATAAAACCAGTAAATCTAAATTTGACGATAAATCTTGGAAGGGAATACTGGTAGGTTATGAACCAAACGGATATAAAGTTTGGAACTCGGAAAGCGCTTAATTTGTCACTGTTAGAGACGTTATAGTCGACGAGGCTAATTTTCTAACATCCAGGCCAGTAATATTGCCTGAAGTTACCGAAAATTGCCATGATAAACCTGATAACAACAATATATCAAAATCAGTGTCATCCAAGTCTCGCCATAGTGACAATTCAAAATCAGATGCATTTAAATCTGATGATCTCGGCCGTCCTGTTAACAATTCAAAATCAGATGCATTTAAATCTGATGATCTCGGCCGTCCTGTTGACAATTCAAAATCAGATGCATTTAAATCTGATGATCTCGGCCGTCCTATGAAAAATCGCAGATTAAATGAAACCATTATTGAACCCACATCTAGTAATGCCCCTGATAATTGTACGAAGGTAAATCAAAATGAAAATAAAAACACAGATGACGTAAGGAGGAGTGATAGACTTAAAAATCGGCCGCCTGTTCATTATTATCAAACTGATGATGATGAGTGCATATTGAGTGCGCAGTCTATATTAGTGTTAAGTGGCAAGTTGCCATAGAAGAAGAGTTAAAATCTCTTTCTGAAAACAACACGTGGTCTTTAGTGCCGAGACCACAGAATAAAAATGTTGTTAATAATAAATAGGTTTTCTCTATCAAGTATGATGAATTTGGTAGACCGCAAAGATATAAAGCCCGTCTCGTTGCCAAAGGGTTTAGTCAGGAATACCTTGTCGATTTTTTTATGAAACCTTTGCACCTGTAGCCAGAATTGCTAGTTTTCGGTTCATTATTAGTCCTGCAAATCAATTTAACTTACTCGTCCACCATATGGATGTTAAAACTGCCTTTTTAAATGGTAAATTAGAAGAAGAGATTTTTATGGAAGTGCCGAAAGAAGTAGATTGCGATAAGAATTATGTATGTAAATTAAATAAGGCATTGTATGGACTGAAACAGGCTGCTAGATGCTGGTTTCAGGTTTTTAAGCAAGCACTGAAAAAAAAAAAAAAGGATTTATAAGTTCATCGGTTGATAGATGTACATACACATACATGCTTGATAGAGGAAGCGTCCAACAAAACATTTACGTAATTTTGTATGTGGATGATTTAGTTATTTCATGTGGTGAAATACAAACAATGAATAATTTCAAAAAGTATTTAATGAGTAAATTTCAAATGAAAGACTTACAAGATATAAAATTATTTCTTGGTATAAAAATTGATAGGTCTGACAATGAAATCACATTAAATCAAAGTGCATATATTGAAAAAGTTTTGCGTAAGTTTAGAATGCACGATTGTAACCCCCATTAGCACACCACTAGAAGTAAAACTAAATTATGAAGCATTAAACTTTGAAGAGAAGTATGATGCCCCTTGCAGAAGTGTAATAGGTTGTTTATGTATGTATGTGTGTAAGCACTTTATTGTACACAATAACAGGTTAAAATAATATACATGTCACATAAGATTAGAGTACAAAGGCGAACTTATCCCTATGAGGGATCTCTTCCAGCTAACCTGTTTAATGTATATAATGCTATGTACTCGTCCTGATTTAAGTACAAGCAATAACATTTTAAGCAGGTATACAAATAAAAACAACAAAGAATTATGGCAATGTTTTAAAAAGGGTGCTGAGATATTTGTAAAGCACAATAGATTTAAAATTAACTTACAAACGATGTGATTCTAATAACATTCTATGTGGTTATGTCGATTCAGACTGGGGTGGCCATGATTCAAGTGATAGGAAGAGTACCACAGGTTATTTATTTAAGTTATTCAATAATTGTACAATCACATGGAGTACAAAGAGGCAAATGTCAGTTGCCGCTTCATAAACTGAAGCCCAGTACATGGCTTTATGGTTAAAGTGTCTTGCGTCAAGCATTAATGTAAATATCACACAGCCGATTGTTATTTATGAGGATAACAACGGATGTATTAGTATTGCCAACAATCCCACTAACCACAAGAGGTCAAACCACATCGACATTAAGTATCATTTCTCTAGGGAGCAAATTGAGAAAAATGTTATTAAATTATGTTATCTTCCCACAGGTAAACAAATAGCAGACGCTTTAACAAAGCAGTTGCCTACAGCTGCCTTTAAAGCAATGCAGTCTGAAATGGGTTTGCAATAATGCGATTGAAATGTACATACTAAATAATGTATTGTTGAGATAATTATTGTACATTTTTGATGATTATTTTTATGGTGTAATAATTATCTTAATGACCTGATTGGGTTTTTCTGGGTTTTCCCAATCCTTGCAACAAATGTTGGGTCATAAAATTGTATTTTCCCCAGACAATACTTGGAAGTTAAATACGATCTGATGCTTATTTATTGTAAATAATTGTTAATTTTTGAGGGGGCGTGTTGATTTTATTATATTTTAATATACAAAAATTAACATATCCTGTAAATAAAAGGTAAATGATTTGACTACTTTGTTAAAGGAATGAACGACCGATTGATTGAGTGAATGTTTAGTTCAATTCATTCTCTGTTCAGATCTGTTAGTCACTCCTTCGCCTTGGCTCCCTTTGATCAAGACTTTACTCGTAGATAGACGTGTTCTAGCTTCCAAGTATAAAAATAAAATTAAAATAAATGAAATTAATTTAACCGTTATTCAGTATTTAATTGACGATAAATCCTTGTATACCCTAACCTTTTCAATAATAGATGTTACAGGCCAATGCTAAATTGATTATGGTACATTTCTGCTGGCCTACCGTAGGGACGGTGTCAAAATGAGTACGCCATTACCTTTTATGAGTGATGGACGGATTCCTCGACTGATTGAACCCCTAATTCGGGTTCTCTTAAATATTTACCGACCGCTGACTACATAAATCTTATTACTGAATTGTTTCATTTCTCCGAACCAATAAGTTCTCGTATCTTGGTAATAATTACAGCCCAGTGAACTCTTTGAATTCGGGGTGAAATAGCTTATGGCTATAACTTAACAAGTGCAAACGAGAGAGAAGTACCCATAAGAAAATCGTTCTAAGTGCTCACACACGGTCTGTAGGTAAGGTGTATTTTTGGATTGAAACTTTCTTTTTAGGTGTGTTTTGTTTTGACTTTTGAGGAAAGAAAGAAACAATTATATCGCCGGTTGACAACCAAAAGTCACTTGCAAATATGTCATTACTTTTAGAAACCTCGTATCTCATTCCTGAAACGTTGCTGAGCTACGAGCTTTACTTTAAGTATAGGTATTTGTTAATTAGTGAGTTTTGGTTGTCTAAAACCTCGTATCTCATTCTTGAAACGTTGCTGAGCTACGAGCTTTACTTTAAGTATTTGTTAATTAGTGAGTTTTGGTTGTTTAAAAAGGCGAAAAAGGATAGATAGGTATTGGGTTGAAACCTTGAATATATGGATGGTTACTCCATTTTTATTGTCGAGTTTTGTTATGTATAGAATTTCATTTGATTAGTTTCTCGTGTATTTGCTAATTCTGCCTCTATGAGATACAATACTTACAGTTGTTATTGCCGGAAAGAAGCCTTTTAATTAAACTTAGTAACAGCGATATCAGTATTCAGTTGTAATTGAATTCTTGAATGTCATTCATGATCATGCTATTGTCTTGCCCACTGAACGGATAAGTTTACATGAAATTGCAATATTTTCAGAAAGTCTTTTATCGCTAAATTTATACATGACAAGACATGTATTAATAAATTAATGTGTATCCCAAAACCGGATTTGGTTTTTCCCGTGAGGATATCCGGTCAGCCCAATCAATAGTTCGCCATTTTATCACTGAAATATTCATTCGATTCGTGAATTCCAACTTTGACCTCTCCTCCTTTGTAATGCGGCCTATGTTAGTCCGACATGACGTGAATGGAACAAGCGAGAATAGTTGTCAGGGAAAATGTTCATTCACTCAGTTATACGTTTGTTTCGAGACTACATAATACAACAGCGAATTATGAGCTGCTTTCAGCTGGTTCAGAACAGAATTTCATTACAATAACCGTGCCGGCATAGTGCATGAAGCCAAGTAAGGTATCTTCAAAATTCAAATATACATTACACTTACCTTTAACTTAGTCGGTAGGTCTCTTGGTCGCCACGTATACCGCTGCGGTAAGCGGCACCATACAATCTACGCGCAAACTCTAATCCAGTATTTAAACAACCCGCGTGGTCGTGTCCTAGGTTTCCCCTGGATTTTCCCCAGGCCACTCCAACCGCGGACTCTTATCGCTTTATTGGGCCCGGGCTACAAAGCGGTCAGGTTTAAAAAAAGCATGAAAAAAAAACAGACCCATTGGAATTTGGGTATGTTTATAACTTTAGATTATCAAGGAAAATTAAAATAAAGTATCTATGAAACCGGGTGCTACTTCTTATGATCATTTGCGATTTTGTCATGCGAATAATCTTGTCTTTCTGATAAGTATTGACATAAATGCTTGGACTTGCTGTTTGTACATGAATAACGCCTTTAGTTGTATTAAAATAAAATAGAGGCCTGTAATAAAACGAGTCACTCACCTCTTTAAGGTATCCTACCTTCGACATGTTTCGAACCAATACGCAGTTTTTTAAATAACGAGCGCCTGTGCCCTGCCCGCTCGCCTGTTCGCGCGGTTGGAGGCAGAGGCAACTATAGGGGGTTTTGTTTATAAAACGGCTTACTCGTATTCACTGTGATTTTCGTATCCACGAGATGCTTTGTTCGGGGGAATTCGTTTGAGCGCGTTTGCATTCTTTCTGCGCCGCTTTGTTGGCGGATTACGTACTTTGTTTTGAACCTACGTTTACGATGTATCCCATATTGCATTAAATTGTGTGTAATTTAGTCGGTATGCGAATCGCTTGAACTACCTCGATTGATCTATTTGTTCGTATCGTTAATAGCGCTTCGACTCCTTTTTACCCCCTTAGCGTATAGATAAAAACCGGTCAAGTGCAAAAGTCGGACTCGCGTACGAAGGGTTCCGTACCATTATGTAAAAACGGCAAAAAATCACGTTTGTTGCATAGTCACACCCTTAAAAAATATTTTGTTTTTTAGTATTTGTTGTTATAGCGGCATCAGAAATAAAAAATCATGAAATTCACAAATTCTTTCAATGATTCATCTATGAAATTTTAACTGCTTAACTATCACTGTTTATGAGATACAGCCTGGTGACAGACCGACAGACATACGGACGGGCAGCGGAGTCTTAGTAATAGGGTCCCGTTATGGGTGGATCCATTCCACCCATTTTCCGAGGCTGAAAATTTCACTGAATTCAATCAAGTGTGAAAAGATAGCAGAACATATATACAAACAGAATCACGTTCGCAATTCGCATAAAAATTTTTCATGGAATTCATGCCCCGCCGTTACAATTTAAACCACAAACAGGCGTAATATTGTGGCATAAATAAATATATAGTTTATTGGTTAAATAAGCAATCAATCATACTCGTGTTGAATACACAAGGATTGTCCATTTTGGTATGCTATTTGAATTAGCCGATTTGTATCAAAGAAATCCGTTCAAAAAACGACTTTGGTGTCTAAGCTAAAAGATTCAGAACTGAATGACAGTTTTATAAAAATGTCGGACATCTTAAATAATTCCAAGTTCCAACATACCATACCGACTACCTGGACTTTGATTCACTCGCCCACGCCTATCATAGCAACGTTATGCCCCACAGTACAATTTGCCAATTGAATGAATACTTTTTGTTACTGTAATTAGGTACTAAATTGAGTAATACATGCTTAATGTTCAAGTTTTTGTAATGAATACATTGTTTTGGTAATGAATAAAGTTTGCATACAAAAAAAAAACGATATACCGTTAATGACGTAGTACTTAGGTGAGTATGTAAGTGAAGAAATTGCTGTTTGATATATAGTAGTGAAATAGACGGCGGTTTCTCGTCAAATTGTTACAAAAGTACATGGTTTAGATTTCAATAAGTATTTGTAATGAATATTACTTTATTCGTTACTTGCAAATTAAAACGTTGTTAAATGCTTACGCCTAAAATATTGAAACAAATGCGAATTTTATTAACAGGAATCGGGGGTTAATGTATTATTATTATCTATTTATAGGTATATAAGTTTAAAGTACCTACCTAAAACGGCATGTTGTCAAGTAATGTAAAGAGCCAATGCGACTGATACTTTACGCCATGGGGTGTTTCGAGAGTGCAACAACAAGTAATAATAACGCGTTAGCGCGTTGCCATTCCGTACGCCGCCGCCGCCGCCGCTGCGTCCAGTGGCCGGGCTCGATTCGGCGTCTTTCTCATTCGCGCGAAGATCCGTATATCCGTCGCGCTCAGTCAAGGGCGACGCGATATCGCGTGACGTCAACCCCTGGTATGTCTTGCTCAAACCCAATAGCTTTAGTAAAATATCAGCCGTCGCTGTGAGCGCGTTATCGGTTTCGCGTGGTGTTTTACTTTGGAATAAACGAATTGGCGCATTAATCCTTTATGGATGTAATATTTTAGGTGTCTGGCTCAGTAATTTAATAATATGAGTGATAAACCCGGACCTTCAAAACGCGTTATGAAACAATTAGCTTCTCAAGTTTGCGTTAAAGTGCGTCGTGTGGAAGATATATGCAACAAGAATTCCGATGACGAATATTATATTGTTACTAATGTTTCTGATGCAAAAATATCAGCCCAGCCGCTAAAACTAGTAAACGAAGAACCTATTATACAGCACGAGCAGATCGAATTGGACGCAGATGAATTTACAATTAAAATAGAAGAACCAGATTGTTATGATCCTTTATATTTAGAGGTTGAATCCAATGACAGTTCAAAATTAGCGTGTCCGAGCATTAATGCAACTCAGAAAGAACATGTAGACAAATACATTAAGGAACCGGAACAAGCTCCTTATTTAATCGAGCTGAGAAAAACACTCGGCATGAAGGAGATAATACCTCCTCAATTTGTCAAGTGCAGCCAAAAAAAGGAGCCAGGGTCCTGGACTGAAAACGACAGCTCGATTCAAAACATTGAGTTCACAAAAAAGAGATCTTGGTTGATGCCTAACCCTCTCCATGGTACTGATTATTTTGATTATTTCATCGACGATGATTACCTTAATGGAATTGTGACAGCCACTAACCAATCTGTATCTCAAAGAAAGACAAGTAAACAAGATTCCTGCTTTCTGCATAATTGGATAGATCTGACGGTCCCAGAGTTTAAAGTTTTTATCGGATTACTTCTGCACACGGGGACAGGCAAGCATAAGCTTCTAGGCGATTACTGGCGTGAGCACAGGCTGTATAAGTCATGCTTCCCGGACTACATGAGCGCGCAAAGATTTACGATGATCTTACAATATTTGTCATTTCCTGGTTTCGAACGAGGAAAAAAAATGTGTCATAGTAGATTGAATCACCAGATGGCCGATCATTTTAACAGCGTGATGAAGAAGATTTATTATCCCGGTCGAGAACTGACTATCAGTGTAAGCAAAATTAACTTTGATTCTCCGGGCGATAATGAGTTTTCTTTGAAGGTGGTTTCCTTATACAAAGTGAACGAGCCGATCGTGAAAATCGTCATTGATAGCAGACGTAAAGAAGCCATGGATATGGAAGCAATCATGGGTAAACTTTTAGAAGATAAATATAGAGTGGGACACGCGATTTATGTGAACGAAGCAACAACAACTCTAATTGTACCTGCTTATGCATTGTACTTACTTCGAAATGGCACCTACTGTACTGGTATTCTAGACCAGAAACGTTTTCAGGTTCCAGATGAATTAAACCAACTAAAACTTGAGACAGGCGAGAGTGCATCGGTATTTAATGACGGTTTACATATAGGAAAGTATCTGTTCAAATCTTCAGATGAAGCTACTGTCTATGTAACGTCAGAGTATAAGAAAGATAAGAACAAACCGTCCAATCAAATGCCTGAACCATTACGAGTACACAGAGTGATGACGTCAGATTCCGACCCGCATTCTGATATATTGAATTATTTTCCATGGAAAACATACACATTGAGTCCGGTCAAGAAACTGTTCATATACACGTTGTTAACAGGTTTATCGAATGCAAATAACCTGTGCAATATGTTTTCTGGTACGAGGCATAACTACCACGCTTACAGATTGCACGTCTTAGAACATCTCTTGCCAGCGCTGCCTGAGCCACCTAAACCGATCAAACGTTCGCACAAATTGGTGAAGATACCTAAAAGTGCTTTCAGGTTGATAGATGGGAAAAAAAGCGTCAAATTCACAGCCAGGCGCGACTGTAAAAATTGTAAGAGTGTTAAAAAAACTAGGACCAACACAGTTTACCTGTGCGGTGGTTGCGAGGGAAACCCGGCTCTCTGCATGAAATGCTTCTTCGAACTTCATGCGTTTGAAAGTGTTTGAATAAATTTTTTCAAGTTCAATCTATGTTTTTATCACACTATGGTTCCCATTTGATTAGCTCTACTACTATAAGGTATAGAGTGGGTACAGTTGCCACAAGAGGGCGCAAACTTCGCCAACGGTCACATTTACAATTAATTTTGTATGATTTATGTTATGTCTAATGAATATTTTAACATAAATCATATAGGTAAATCTCAAACTAAGCAATGCTTGTACTTTGGGTACTAGACTATTATCTACTTTCACACGATCATAAACATCCAAGACTCGGGACCAGATATTCGTGTTCACTACACAAATAAATGCCCTGACCGCTATTCGAACCCGGGACTCCGAGACCACTAGCTTCGTAGGCAGTTACTACCAATTAGGAAGTGGTCGTCATCTCTATTTACCTTTAACTAAAACATCCTAAATGTGATAGATATGACAAGTGAGCTACCATACGATGCTTAGCTATTGTATTATTGCACAGTAAGGGTGGGTTGCACCAAACCGTCTGTAATTATAAGCGGTGTTCGTTAAAATCTGATTGTATGGAAAGTTTGATGAGTTTCTATGGGATGACAGCTGCCGACGCCATATTTGACGATGACCGGCCTGTGATCGTATGTTGGTGCAACCGACCCTAAGTAACCAACAGTTGAATACTACAGTTACGTGTAATACACTATTTAAACAATATTAAAAATGATTTAAGATCTAATATATATTAAATACGTTATGTTATGGTTCAAAACGTAGTAACAGTACATTTAAAACGACGATTTCGATAGTTTAGATCCTGATTGTTTTATCTCGCTCGCGAGCTCGCGACCTTGTAATCCGCGTAATAAAGTAGTTATTCCCAAGCCAGCTCAAAACATATAAGAGGTTTAGTTAGCAAGCAGTCGAAATGTCAGGTGTATTAATACAACTTGTACCGGTTCTGAGACAGACGGCTGAGAGTACCTACGCTGTTATTATTATCGCAAAAGGGTAAAGATCAACGGAAAATGTGGTACGTGCTTACATAGCTTCCTGCTTGTGTTATTACTGATTCTTTATTTGTTATGCGTAACCCATGGAGTTCGTATAATAGTGAAAGTGGAGGAGCTCCCAATTTTGATGTAGAGAGTACTTTGCATCTGTATGAGCTGTAATTTGCAGGTTACACATAACGTATTCGACATAAAAAGTGGATATATTATTGTACTAGTAAATTGCCCTGTTACATGCCATAGTTAATATTTCATTTGAAACAATTATGCGCGATAATAATTTACCACCCTATATCTATACGTTTTTTAGGGTTCCGTACCCAAAGGGTCAAACGGGAACCTATTACCTACTAAGACTTTGCTGTCCGTCTGTCACCAGGCTGCATCTCATGAACCGTGATACTTCACAGTTAAAATTTTCACAAATGATGTATTTCTGTTGCCGCTATAACTACAAATACTTAAAAACAGAATAAAATAAATATTTAAGGGGGTTCCCATACAAGATTTTATAGATAATGGTACGGAACCCTTCGCGTGCGAATCCGACTTCCACTTGGCCGGTTTTTTGTATGTGCTATTGAATAAATCTTATAATCTTTAACGACATAGACAAGGCGATGACAGTATTGACATGGAGAACCGCCGAACCCGCCGAAGGTTTTTCTAAGCTTATTCTCGGCATATATACGGATTAGCGCTCAATATTCCATCATTCCGTCTAATCTGGGTTTATACCTCGTCTTTTTTAAGATTAGAAATTAGGTAAACAAAGGAGCAATGGTCGTAAACATACATACACACACACATTGAATTCGCATTATTCTCACGAAAGATCAGAATAAGTGACTCAGTGACTATGACAAATTACTTTTTAGGGCCCCGTAGCCAAAAAGGCAAAAACGGAACCCTTATAAATTCGTCATTTCTGTCTGTCTGTCCGTCCGTCCGTCCGTCCGTCCGTCCGTATGTCAGAACCGATTTACTCGGAGACTATAAGCACTACAATTATGAAATTTGGTAGGAAGGTGTATTCTATGAACCGCTACATAAAAGTGATGTGAAATTACAAAAATATATTAACGTAGGGGGGCACTCCATACATGTAACCGGTGGATGAAAAAAAAAATTCCAACGTACATAGTCGTGTGGGGTATCGATGGATAGGCCTTTAAAAATGATATGGAGGTTTCTAAAAAACTTGCCCATTTAAGTAAACCATTGGTGAGATATTAGCTGTCAAAGTCATAGAAAGTGTCCCCCCCCCTCTAATTTCCAAACTATAAAGTTTAAAACCCTGAAAAAAATTGAGGTGGTGTGCATTAGTAAATACTTTCAACGATTTTTGGTTTGAACAATATAGGTTTTACGATTTTTGAGTTTTCGCTTAAAAAAAACGAAAACTCAAATACGTATTTAAAAATAATAATGGATCCCTTATCATTTAAAAAAAATAATAGAAGTAAATATAAATTGAGACATATTTTCTTATTTTTGAATAACAGTATATGCTTAATTTAAGCATAAAATGACGATTATAATTCTCTAATTATAATTCATTTATTCACTCAGAACGTGCCTGATAAAAAACCTTGTAAGTCGTTCTGTGTCACTCTTTCTAATGCTAGAAAACAAGGTATAGTGTTTTACCCATCGCGATGGTTGTTATGAGGCGGGGATTCCACAAGGTCGTCGTACAGGTTTAAGTCACTTGTTCTTTTTTTTGTGTTACGTTAAGGCAGGACGAGTTAGTTTTTTAGCTGTGAGCATGAAACGAAACGCAAAGTTTCATTGAAATGATAACAGGAGTTACAATACGTATATGATTGGGAATTTTTGTAGACCTACGGGAGTGGAGTTGTGTATACGGCTGGTGTCCAATATATCTTTATTCTCAAAATGATTGATGTTAAGTTTTCTTTGAAGGAAATTAATATAAATCTGTAATCTCAACCCGATATGTATTGCGCGACTTTCCATTGTATGTGTGAAACACAGCAAGTAAAGTAAAATAAAAATAAACAATGTTTACATTTCTACCTATTATAAAAATACACCTGTACAAGTGTACATTGCCAGTTGTTCATTCAAATACTCCAAAATAAACAAATTCTTATACTTCAATCAGAATTCACACTCATCTACGAAGTCCGCTGTCAACGTCCCCTATAGTGCCTAATTAGACGAGGGTCAGGACCGGTTCAGGATTCTGTTCCTTTTGATCACAGCTCGCAAATTACCTTAATTACAGAACGAAACCGATGGAATAATTAAACATACTCTCGTACTCTAAACTGCGTTAGGTTAGGAGTTGGACAATAGACATGACAGCGCTGGTCTAATTATAGTAGCACGGAAATTAGTGTATCTCAGTGTTTATGAGTCAGATTGTACTTTGAGAATTGTGATACACGCGATATATGAAACTGGATAACCTGTTACTTGACACTAGACATGCGAGCCGCGCTGGCTAGCCGCCGCCATGAAGAGGTGGCGCGCCGCCGCCGCCGCCGGCTTGTTCAAAATTCGCGCCGCGCGGATCGCGGATAACAAGCGCGATTGGCCAGCGCAAGGCAAACTCGCGATTAAGTCTAAGCTTAGTTCGGCTCGCTGCCACTGCCAATAACTAGCTTGCCGTTTTCCGTCTTTGGCGGTCTTTGATTGTAATTATTTGTAATTTGTTTTGTATACGAATGTTCCTCGGGCATGTTCCACTGCTGCAATCGCAGCTCAATCAACGAGATGCTTAAAAAAATAGGTCAGTCTGAATAGAGAATTACGCAATCTGACTGAAATGTGTTAGAAGATATGGTGAAGTTTTTGTCGAAGTTTCGGGAGGCAGTAACGATTTTATCATCTCAGAGAGCTTGCACCTTGAATGTGGCACTGATTATCAAGTCCGAAATAAAGGATGTGTTTAATTCTATCCCAGACCACGAAACCTTAATCATGCTGTCCTTGAAAAGAAATATGATGAAGCAAGTTGTAGGGAACCCTACAACAAAAGCAACCGTAGCAGCGGCTCTGCTAGACTACAGGTTCATGGGACTGACGGAGATAAACGTGTATCTTGAAAGGCAAAATATGACTCGTGCATCTTTTCTGGCTGGGCATTGTGGGAACCAGTGAGAGCGAGACTGCTCAATTAGTTCCCAGCACTAGTACTGTCCCTGTCCGTGAAACAAAGGACACAAGCTCTTCTCAGTTGTTGTTAAAGTTAGCCAAGAAGCATTGCTCTAACGACAGTATTGGCTTTCAAAACGCAGATGCCACTGATCAAGAAACTTGGAAATATCTAGCAGCTGCCGATCCCACTGAACCTGACGATGGCGACGATCTTTTTGAAAAAAAAAGAACAACTTTTCTGTTGCTGTCAACTTTGGCTAGAGCAATGCTGTGTGTCCCTGCCACAAACACACCGAGTGAGCGGATATTTTCTGTTGCGGGACTAGTGCTCACGCCTGATACCCCAACGTGTCAATAAAATTATATTTATCCACGATAATTATCGTGTGTGCAAAGACTGCTGCAGCAGTGTTTTCGCAGACGCAGACGCAGATGATGACTGAATTGTCTAAATTTATAATTGTTTGATTTATGTATTCTTTTATTTTTACAACAATGATCAATCGTTATGTCATCAACATCATTCGCATTTTTTTATCATAGTCAGATTTTTTTTTTAAACTTGCTTGATTACAGACTAAAAATTAGATTAGGTACGGTAGGAATCAAAAACGAGCCGCCGGCTAGACGCCGCCGCCGCGAATATTTTGGTGGCGCGCCGCCGCCGACTGTTTCGCACCCGGCTCGCATGTCTACTTGACACATATCGTATACTTAACTATATTTTCAATATTGTTTATCTAAGTTTTTGTTTGATGTTATATGACTCCTGGTTATCATGTTAACAAGGTTTACTAGTTTCTGAAATCCGTTATTTGGTGATCGCTATTCAGTATTCGAAACGTAGAAGGGTTGTTCTACAAACTAAGGACGAAAATGAGTCCGATTCCGGCCCGACGATTTTTTTTCATTATGGTTACAAAATATAGTTTATCATAAAGATTACATGGTCTTTTAGCCTATGTTAAGTGGAACGGACAAAATATTCAAAAATATTAGAGTTAAGAAATCAAGCAGCAGGAAACTGAGATTGTAACCAGGAGACTGAGGATTTAAACAAATATCAATCAAAATCAACGTTTATTTAATAATAAATTCACAAATAAAAACTATGCTTCTAACCATTAGTTTGTAATTGTCCAAATATCTTGAACTATCGTGATAATTAAGTCTATTATTGACTTATACTAATTATCTATCTAAATCAGTCTTGAACAGGAACTTTTATCATTAAATCTACAAAATTAGCTTTAATAAAATAATAAATTTTGACTTCATAGTATATAGCAGAAAAAGTAACATATGATGTTGAACAAAAATTATTTTTCAATATAAACACTTAGGATCCTGCATTTTTCTCAGTATCCTGGCTATTTATTTCATAGGATCCTGAGACCAGGTTCCTGAGAATTTCGGAATAATATTTAAAAATAACGTCTATTTATAACATTCAACCAAAATCAAGCAGCATTAAGCTTTCGTGTAAGCAATTTATACATCAAAATGCTACAATTACCATATTACCACATGAATTTCGTAATTAAATATCTTGCCAGGATTCTGTGAGCTCGACTGATTATGACGCGACTTCCTCCATCAAATGTGCCGGGCAGACTAAGCAACACACTGGGTGCAAAACGATAGGTGGTATTCTTTGTCGCTTTCGTACCGGCAACGAACTCAGCTAAACGTCACGGTCGCGCGGCTAATAGAATATTGAATATTCGCTTATTTAACATTGGGCAGGATCCTGATATAAAACTGTTGGGACAACTTCTGGACAAAGTTTTTATAATGTTTTTGTTACAATAAATTAGTAATATGTCACCTAGGTAACAATAATAATAGGATGTCATTTATATTGGTTTAACTTATGGGCTCAATGTAGTAGAAAATAAATAATATTGCACATTAGATTCAATTTTGCTCGTGGGACACTCCAGGATCCTGGGAATTTGACGCTTTGAGTATTTTTTTTCCTAAGATAATATATTAGTATCTAAATTATTTTTAGAGACTAGGTAGATATAGGTATGGTAAACAATATGTTATGAAAATAAACTTGGTTGTAACAATTTTTTCATGACATTTTAGCTGAGCTGTCGAAAATTCCTTACTTTGTAGAACTACCCAGAAATATAATGATAATGACTTATTCCAGTCTAAAGTAACATGCACACCACACCATCAAATATCCACATGTCATTAACTACCGTCATAACATTAGACACGCCACTCGGAGCCTAGATGAGTGTCAAACGGTTTCTAGGAGTCAGCGGATGCCTCATTAGAGTAATTACCTAATGGCCTACCGCCTAAGGCAACACCTGGCTACGGCCGCGGCTTATGCAACTGAGGAAAACAATTTTGAAGGTATACATGTCATTCATTTCATTCATTTTAATTTATGTTGTGGCCTCATTGTGTCCTCGTGTTTTTATACGAAATTTGGGAGAGAAATCTTATTTTTCCTACACGCTGTCGTAAATGTGCGCTGTTGGCAATGGCAACATTGGCAACAGCGTAAAGATTCTTTTGAAAGTTTTGAAACTCCTAAATGGGCGGAAAAAACGTTGAAAAATAAATTCCTAATAATTAATTAGGGATACACGTGAATGCCGTGACGATTATATATCAGGTTGCAAGTTGTTGCTACAGCAGTACTTTAAACAGATTAATTACTTTTTTGTTAAAGTAAAATCGCTACACCGGTCTGAGATTCGTTTGTCTTTATTAAATGTTAAGAAGCATAGGCATGTTAAATCTAACGAATGAAGGGAACAGCTTCGTAGACGGAAATGTCCGTCTAACGCATTCATACCAAATTACCTACTCTTTGGATGATAGTAACTGCGTTGGCTAATTCCTACAGGCTTGAAAATTGTTAGCCCTTTGAGAATATTAAGCACTCAACAATGAAAATTCCAAACATTTTGTGTCGGTCAAAGGATTTAATCAACATATTTTACTTTTTATTCCCGTTTTTTATGAACATAGAATACCGGATATTTTGCCTCGTTGAAGCAAAACGGGACGCTATATAATAATATTGAAAAGGTAAAACGGTTACCCTGGAGTCTAGACAGTTTGGTACAACTATTCGAGGTATTGTGAAGTTTTTTTCTAAGTAATGTATTATTCCCTCGGTGGACTCCACGAAAGCGCTGGTCTTTCTTCTTTTCTCTTTTCTTTGGTTGTAAAAACCAGAATCATGTTGGGATGGCTGGGTCGAGTCAATTCCGTGACACGGTCTAGTCTGACAAAGAGGTCATTGTATTTGCTTGTCCCGAAGATTTAGCAACTAAATTAAAAGTGTTTACAACTACATAAGTTATGTATTTACAACTAAATTTGAAGTATTAACAAAGAAATGGCTGTAGATTTCGGATAAAGCCTTATTTACATGTACAGGACTGGCATGTGCAGTTTCATGACATTGTGGGTTATCGAGGTATAATGACTTTAATCGATATATCGAACCACGCAGTACTTAAACTCGCATGCGAATCCCGTACGTGTGTAAACACAGCTTAAGTTCTAATTAACGGTCCAAGACAGCGTTAAGTTCTTAAGTTACCTTATGACTGGATACACTTCAACTACAGTGATCAAAACATGAGATAGTAATCAGCGCGGGCTGTCATTATGCACATATTGCAGTCACGACGGTGAAATCAGAAAGGGCTTCGATGCATTGGCAAATACACGATGGGAATCACAGTCCGAGTATGAACTGCGTATAAAATTATCCCCTTGTTTAAATCGGGAGCAAAAACTGACCCTACCAACTTCAGGCCAATATCAATACTACCGGCATTAAGCAAAGTTTTTGAGAAACTTATTCTTAATCAGCTTATGTCCCACTTTAATCGCAATAAACTACTCAATAGCAATCAATTCGGATTCACTAGAGGTCGTTCTACCACCGATGCCGGGGTGGTACTAATTAAACATATACATGATGCCTGGGAAGGGGCTCAAGATGCTATTGGAGTGTTCTGTGATCTATCAAAGGCATTTGATTGCGTTGATCATGTGAACTTAATTAGAAAGTTAAGACATTATGGGATAAAAAACGGTGCTCTTGACCTTGTTTCATCGTATCTGTCGGAAAGAACTCAACGAGTAGTCATTAATGGAACTCAATCTGCAGGGACAACTGTTGCGCTTGGAGTCCCTCAAGGCTCGATTCTGGGTCCATTTCTGTTCCTAGTTTACATCAATGACTTACCAAACTTGGTGCAACATAAACATGATATAGTGCTATTTGCAGATGATACGTCACTTATCTTCAAGATAGGACGGAAAGAGAAAAACTATGATGTTATTAATGAGGCACTAATTACTGTTGTGAACTGGTTTACAGCAAATAATTTACTTCTAAATTCCAAGAAAACAAAGTGCATCAAATTCACTTTGCCAAATGTCAAGCAAATAAACTATTCTAAGATCAAACTAAAGGATGATGAACTGGAATTTGAAGACAACACAGTGTTCTTAGGCATTACCTTAGATTCAAAACTGCAATGGCATGCGCATATTGCCACTCTGGCTGGCAAACTTAGTTCTGCGGCCTATGCAGTTAGACGTATTAGACAGTTAACTAACGTTGAAACGGCCAGGCTGGTGTATTATAGTTACTTCCATAGTGTTATGTCCTACGGAATCCTGTTGTGGGGTAAAGCGGCTGACATCCAGACCATCTTCGTGCTACAGAAACGAGCTGTACGCTCCATCTACGAACTAAAAGCCAGAGAATCTCTCAGAGATAAATTTAAAGAGGCAAACATTCTTACTGTAGCATGCCAATACATTCTTGAAAATATTATGCATGTGCGGAAAAATTTACAGGAATTCAAGCTTAACAGTGATATCCATGACTACAACACTAGAAGTAAACACAAGATTGCAGTGAAGGCCAGTCGTCTCCGAAAGGTTAGCACGTCATTTGTGGGGAACTGTATACGATTTTATAATAAAATACCTATCGAAATAGTTAATTTGCCATTCAGTAAATTTAAGTCCCATATTAAAAGGTATTTGCTAAGCCAGGCGTATTATACTGTCAACGATTTCTTAAATGACAAAAATGCTTTCAAGCCAGTGGTAGTTTAATCCTGTTACTTTTAATATATCTATGTTTATTTTAGGATATATTCTTGTATAATAGTTCCGTTACGTTTTATGTAACACGATGCTATTTCTCGCCTCACAGTCGCCTTAACTTTGTTATTATCAATGTCCGCCAGCTTGAATATGTCATGCTCGCTTTAAGGGCTTTGCCTACGGTGGCGTCGTTGATCGGGTCGCCACCTTCCCTAACAGATGGTCGAGGGAGGCGATGGCTGAGATACGCGTCATACTCGTGATCGGGTGCTGTTTGTGGAGTCCGGTCTGTTCATGCTTGCTAGGACATAGTGACTACGTTAATACTAGTGTCTTTTATAAGGGATTGACGAGAGACATCATCCTGTTGTGGATTCGTTTTTATTATCAGTGACTTAGAGACCATATACATCTCTAACAATATTAAATTAATTTTAATTTTGACGCTCAGAGACCATGTACATCTCTGGGATAATATATTAATTTCACTCCTTGTTTAATCTTGAGACCTTATACATCTCTAACTTAATATTTGTAATAGATAACTTTGCAAGTTTATCTTCACTGTATGACATTAATTTGGTTATAATTGTTAAACTCGAAATTATTATTCCTTCTTGAACTGTAAATTAATATTTTGACATGAAAAATGTATTACTTATTATAGTCAGACTTTCTTAAATTATAAATTAATATTTTGACATGTAAAAGTGCCCTTGTGGCCTATTTGCAGAATAAATGTTTGTATTTTGTATTTGTATTTTGTATTTTGTATACAGACGAATTAACTGTATACGTTCAATTCAAAGATTATAAATATTTCAGACTTTCGCGTCGTTGCTAGATGGCGCAGTTATCCGTATACCGATTTATTTAATTTGTCACAAAAATAAGACTGCGGCGGGAGCTAGGACAAATTTTCTGTAAATTTATGTCGCGACCGATTCTATGATTTCTGTCATATTCGCAAATTAGAAACAGGGTAAAGTTTCACGTCTCGCGAAATGGCATCAGTTGTGTTAGCCGCACTGAAAGATAGGACAGAGGTCAATTCATTTTATCACCTGACTGTCCTTTAACTTAGCTATAGTTCGTTTATATTGTATATGCTATCGAGTACTAAAGTCAGATATTATTCAGTGCGGTGATTGTAGGCATCGAATACCGGTCTAGCCTACCCGTATCGTCATATCGAGCGCTGTGACGCAGTATCTACACTCACGGTATCGAATTAATTGACATCTGACACGATTAGGTAATATAGATTTTGTTTATCGGAATTAAGATTTTATCGAAATAAAACAGACACACTTATTATTATATATTATGTAAAGGAAATGGTTTGAGGAAAAATGTGCGTCATAAGTAATAGTATCAATCATATTTGTGTTATATATGTTAATAAACCGGCAAAGTGCATGTTGGACTCTGCTCATTTAGGGTTCCTAACCAATCGCAAAACTAAGTATTTTTTAATATGATTTATCAATATATTAGTAATTGTTGCTAAAATACACGTTATAATAAACATTACCAGCAAATTTCAAGTTTATAGGTTAACGGGTAGGTAAAAAAAAATCGGAACAAAATTTAATATGCATTTTAAAATATTTTTTGTCAATTTGTATGGCTTTGACTCACCAAGATGGTTATACTGTGAACATTTGAAGTCTGTAGCTCCAACCGTTTGGCTGTAAAACCTGTGTAACACGGACGGATGCGTTAGTGACAACAATCGGGTTCCGTTTGGACCCTTCGGGTACGGAACCCTATAATGAATGTTTTTGATTACTTTCTGCCTTATTAGACGTAAATAAGGCTGCACATAGGTACGCGCTAAGCTTCATGTATAAAAACGTAACGTACCTAACATAAGACTGAACGTGCCTCATCATTCCTTTGATACATAATTGTGCTCAGCATATGACGCCTGCCTACATCGTTAGCGAGGGTTTAAGCATCATTCAAACACTTGTACATTTGCATAGCAACATACCTCCCTCTCATAGAGACGGGGAAATAACAAAGATACGCCTTATCAGGCGCACTAAATAAGGATTAATTCCCGTCCTCAGTATTTTTCAAGATCAGACTGTTTTGTTCCGCAGTTTTTTTGCGGGCCTACTCATAAATTACGACTAGCTTTTATGACTGTTAGGCGTTTATTTTTTTCTGAAATTGATTTCATTGTTTTGGTGTAATTATATATTATAAAACTGGCTGTATTGCATTGTCTGGTTTCAAAAGTGAAATTACGCTTGCCCGTAATTCAATAGTGTATATGGATTCGGAACCATATTCGTAAGACTGCTATAAAACCTTAAGCATTTATACACACAAAGCAAATCTAGAGGGCATACTACCGCCATATAGCAAGATTAAAGGCCCAATCCAAACGCTAGAACCATCGGGAAATATTCGAAAACATCCGTATTGGTCCTCCGAGTCGGATAAACATCGCCCCTTACCGTAAACCGGGTGTATTTACGACTGCGTCCGCCGTGGCTTGGTACTCTTTATTTACAGTTCACGTTGCTTCTTTACCTGTATGCGATACCGATCGTTAAGCTTTTGGAGTGACGTCTTATGTTTATGGAAATAGAGGGTCTTACTTAATGATCAACTGTAGGGATGTATTTACTAAAGTATGGTCTAGCAAATGTCAAAACGATATTCAGTGTTATCTCTTAAAAACAAATTGATGTACGATAGGCATACACTCAAAAAATAGAAAAGTCTCGCTACTAGATAGCTTCTGCTTAGAATGGCTAGTTATCAAATTCATTTCCATTGTCTTCTATTAGTTATCGCGCGAAAGCAATATTACGCAGTGTTACTCATTATTATCTTAGCAACTTGCCACGGGCAATATGATTTTATAAATATATCAATGTTATTACGTCGAAATATAAAGCTTGTTTATTAATGAAATTGCTCTTGTGAGTAACGGGCACAGGAGGGAACACGACCTTAATAAAATTGTCCGTATTACATTTTCTTGCCGCTTATTGAATAAAAAGATTTGGTCAATAAGTTTTACTTGCAAGCTATAATGTACTTTAATTATTTGAACTAAAAATAAGTATTTGCTTTGGAAACGATATTGTTGAATGCGTGAGTTACATTACATCTGTTGAATTTTTACATTGTCGGCAGCCTTTACGATAGCATATTGATACTATTTGGATTCAAATGAAGTGCTTGCAGATTAAACTGTTGCACAGACGTAACATACTTAATAATTCTTTTTAATATCAATAAACCAGCTGTAGTTCATGTCGTTCATTGCTGGATATAGACGAGATCAAGTGTCGCCAAAATTGGTCCTTTCTTGTCTCACCTTGCGAACTCACTCTATAGTCGGTAAACATCTTCGGAATCGTCTTACGGGTAGCTCACCCATCGGCATCGGGTGCATTCATCGACACCTAAGTGGTCACCATTCCGAATCTCATTGACTTCTACAGCAATGGGCCCTGCCCATTGTACTAAATCAGGGGTCGGCAAAACGCTGCTCGCGAGACGCATACGACTCTTGTTGTTGCGGCTCTTCGAGGTCTCTTCAAACATATAGTGGAAATCCTGAAACAGGTATTTTTGGCTCTCTGGGGTTCCCAAAACTACTATTTGGCTATTTGGTTAAAAAATTGCTGATCCCTGCACTAAATTAACAGGGAGTCTGATCATGGTTCTCCTCAGGATAGCTTATTTTTTATTCCATTTCTATGTAATATCCGAAAATCGGTAGACTCATACTCTTTCCCCATAGGTCAACTCAACTGTGAAACGTTGTTGTATCCCATACGTTGATTAAATTCCATGCAACTCGACTGAAAATCACGAATGTCAACTGAGCATCATTGCTGATTGATCATTATTGGTTTTATTGCATTTCGCTGCGAATTTAATCACATCATGTCAGTCAAAAATTTACACCCATAATTATTTGAGTAGCAATTGAACTGAGTGATTGAAAATGTTCATAATTATGTTCATTGCGCAGACGTAAATCATTACAGAATACGGGATGCCACGATATCATTGTATTGTACCTTTCCAATTTGTAACTTATAGGGTGCAGGCTCGCAATTCATCAACAGCTTTACCTAGTTGTCCTCTATTATCACAGCAGATACTGTTGACGAAGTTATTACCACAAAATGGTTTCATTAAGAACATGATGTTCCTCTTGAACCTTGGCACTACGAAATCATTGCTTCTAAAATAAAATGAAACGCTGTTTATTGCCCATATTTCGAAATGGACGACAATAAAAAAATCTCTTTCTCATGATGAGAGCACATTACATTGTAAAGTGCTTTAGCCAATGGTGTCCGGATTATATCTCAATGTAAAATAATATAAAGATGATGTGTAGTTAAATAGTTCCTATTTTCACGTCATAATACAAAAATATATACATATATGTAAATATTGACATAAGAGATCTAAAAGAACAACATTTCCATTATGTAGTCATATTATATTATTGAAGACAAAGGAAATTGAAACCTTGGATGTCTACAATTACTCTTGCCTAACGCTTTCATCCAGGATAGGCTTTATGTATTTGATCGACGAAATGAGCAGCACCTTTCACGTTGATATATCAAGTTACAAATTCCATTGTTAATCAATCTAATAAATGGAATTCCTTGAAGTGCTTCTTCCATACATGGTCGGAATCTTTGTTACACGTGTAGACGCTTTATATACTACCTTAATTAAATTTTCGGAGTTCCATTAAAATTTACCTAAAGATAAATTTGTCTCTTAAAAAGCTATTTTCTCGAGAAACCTGCATCTTTAGAATTCTTTTAAATATACAAGTAATATTTAAAAAAGAAAGTTATTTTATGATTGATTAAACTAAAATGTTTCCTAGTGAATTATCTGATACAATGTACATGATTGCAATATCCGATATTTTGGTCGAAGCTTTTCTCAAAACAGCCACCGCCCGTGTGATCCAGAATCTATCCGAGCATAACATGAACTGCACGTTAAATTCAGCAGTATACTAGCTATGTTGGTATATATGTTAGTTTATTGGAGTATTACTCACCGGAATGCGGGCTAAATCATAATATTGTGGAAGTTATCTGCCGTAAAACCTTCATCGAATTAGTGAAGGTCTCAAAGCCTTTTGATTGAAAAATGTTCGGCGAATACAATCGAAATACCTCTGGATATTAATAGTGATAGGCACGCATTACCCATCACAAAGTGCGTTCTGACACTTGATGAATTCCAAGGATTTTCGTTGTTATCACTTAATCTTTTCAGCGCTATTCGATTCGCATGACCGCTCGCGTCCGGTACGCTGAACGCATAAATTCAAATTTAGCAAGTTAACCATAGCATCCGCTATATTCGTCCCCCAGTCAATTTTCGCATAAGACGTATCGACAAATTGTTCTTTTCGGTGTCACATGACTGGTCGCCCTATATGTTTGCCGGTGTTCATTCGAGAAATTTTGCCGCTACTAGAATTGATTTACATATTGTTTAAGTATTATCATTGTAATAAGCATATTTTTGGGAGAGAATGACTGACTGTCCAGTCTATTTCGGCGTTTCTTCTCTACAATGGTCTTCTTTTGAGAAACGCTGGATAATATTTTGACTTGTTAAAGTGCAATTGCTGCCTACTTTCAATATAAAGTTCATTTATTTCATTTAGTATTATTCTGTCAGCTTTTCTAAATATTAGTATTAAAAATGTTACTTTTCAACAATGGACGTCTAGACCTTACTGAGATGCTTTATGTTAAAAATGTCTCAAACAATAAGAGCAACGTTCATAGCTAGATTACAGATATTTATTTACATTAAACAAGTATTCGGTTTCACCTCCAAACAAGGATTCGTGTCAAGATAGAACATTTGGTTAATTTAGTGTGTATTGTTCATCGAATCTTTGCCATCCATTTCTGTTAATTAAGCACTAGGCCATAAACAACAATATTTAATTAATTTGTACTTACGTACTTACTCCCTGTACTTAAGGGAGTGTTTGAGACTTGTAAAGCAAATCCGCAGAAATATATCTCTGATAATAGTATAATTATTTAATTTGAGTGCTTAATGTTGGAACAATATTGCTTATGACTTAGGATAGGAATCCCCAAAATACGCAAGAAGCAGATGTACCGTGGGCGGAGCGCCCAAACACCTCAACGTTAAATTTGGGCTGACTGTTATTGACCACCTGTCGTTAACTTGGCCACGTGCCAACATATCAATAATACCAATCTAATAAAATCTGCGATATTTGGGTGAGGTCTTAATTTACTCCCATACTTTATTATTAGCTGGAAATTGAAAGCGAAGTTATTACTGTACTCAGATTTACTGTGGGCGTTCAAGGTTGCCTTTGCAATGATATGTACATTTTCCTATTTGGTTTGTTTGCCTGAGGAATGCTGTTTACTTTACATCAATCAGCGTATTTGTAAAGTCTCCATAGAAACAAAACCCTTCTGTTTCTTTACTCGATTTAAAGCTGATCTTGTTTTATTCTTTCGATATCTAAATTACATTACAGTAATCACAGCTTGTTTGATGTGTATTTGAGATCTATAATGCTAAAGACGTAAACAGATTTAATTATAACACTATAGGTATACTAAAGTATGCCGGTATAGCATGTACCAGATAAGTCATAGCAAACAACGTGCCCTTTTGTAATTGGAAAGGAAGTCCAAGACCGACAAACGATTTGTCATCAAGGAAATAATGCTCGGCCTTGCTAAAGGACGCGAACTCAAGTCAAGCGTGCGAGAGAAAAAGTGGCGGTTTAGGGTACCAGCGTGACGAAACCCCTTATGTTGAGATCGTGATAATGAATCGGTGTTAAGACTTGCAACCTTCGAACCGTTTCATGGAGCTAATGTGTCAAGTAAGATGCTCTATCAACGCTCGACCTGGCGTGTCCTGGGATTCTCCGTAAGCGGCAATAGAATCATTCACTCGATAAAGAGATCACTTACCATCAGCCACTTACCATAAACAAGATGTTGAGTAAAAATTAAAATAAAACAAGGAATTTATAAGCTGCGAAGAAGTATGCTGCTACATATTAGCAAGAGTCAGCTTTGCTCACGTGGTTCGCGGACGATAATACAACGTGTTGTTGTTTATTGAGGGCTCTGTTTACTTCTTGAAAAATCGCATCTTTCTCATGCCATAAACGTGAATCTTAACCCGATCTTAACCATTCGTTGTTAACTTCTTAACTACCTTCTGTTTTATCTCTCAATCAATTAGGTGCATCTAAAAGCAGTTAACTTTATTCTTACGTTGCGTTGTTTACGGCTGCTGTATCTCTCGTTTTATGCGTAGAACTTTAAAAATGAATGAGTTTCCTCTCATACTCGTATACACAAAAAGGTAGATAATAATTTTCACCCGACGTTATCACTCGTTTTCACCATCTTAAATAGGTACATAAAAACTGCGCTATGACAAAAGTTCACAAAAGCAGTTTTAACCTTACAGACGGCAAGAATTATACATCTTTCGGCTTGCGGATAATTTCACGGCGTTTATCTTGTAATTTCTTGCGCGGATTTTTT
Organism: Epiblema foenella; assembly: GCA_963556455.1. NCBI lineage: Eukaryota > Metazoa > Arthropoda > Insecta > Lepidoptera > Tortricidae > Epiblema > Epiblema foenella. The sequence continues at coordinate 21,545,239 of OY747100.1, forward strand.
TTTAATTAAAACTTTTTTGTAGCGTGTTTGTGTGAACAAAGTTGTTTGTAATTCCTTCAGGAATCTTTTGAAATTATCGCTTTTCTTCTCTCATCATTAAACCGTGGAAGCAAAGTTGGTGTTTTAGTTTATCTATCGCTACATAATATGATAGGCACATTTAATAATTAATGCAGCATCATATTATCTACATGATGAACTGATGGATATTTTTAATTTGTAGGTACCAACGGCATATAAACTTACCTTGCTCGTATTGTACGTTCAGAGTAGCGTTCCTAAATAGAACACTGCAAGCAATAACGTAGCTACATGGTCCAGTAACATCGTATTGATGTTACCACTAGCAGTATAAGTTTCATAGCAAGAATAATGTAACAGTTCCCTCGTCCGCGGCCGTTAACTCTGTACATTCGGATCTTTTTATCTCTCGGTTGTTACTAGAACAAATGGAACAGATTTGTATTGCCCCGCTTCTTATTGGAAACTCGTTTCCAATAGCAGCTTGTGGCGGCTTATTTATCATGAGCATTTCTTAACTTTCCGGCTGACCGAGAAAATTAGTTTATTTACGAGTATCTGCTACAACTATGCAAGAATGAACGAACCTGACTTCGTAATAATACCGCCAGTTGTCTGTTTACCTGTGGTTAAGTTAACCCTAATTTTCCCAAAGTTACGACTAATATTTGTTAGTTAACCGTAATCAGACTTCTTTTATCAATTGATAGATGAGATTTCAGTATTCAAAATTAATCTTTATGATACCGTAATTATTAATTGGTTCTAGTTAGTGTAATATTGCTAAATTGGAATGATTATGTATAATGATATGAAATTATTTAAACTAGTTTACTGGGTAACACAAGTTAACCGGTAAAATATTGATTCCGTTTTCCAAACAATTAACATAATTCAAACCCAATGAATATCAAATTTTAGCCCAACCCAATTTCAGATGGACGTTGCTTCTTTTATATTATTGTCCACAAGCTTGTATCCTCTCTAATCGTGTTGTTTGAAACTGGATCTTATTCTACAAGACATAAAATTGTTTTTTCTTATCAACCAAATTATCTGAAAAGATCTTGCGAATTTATTTTGCGTGAATCACTTCCCCAGTAAGTATTTAACCTTTCACGCGTTAAATTAAATAAGTCTTTTTCGCTCAACACTTTCTTTGCCTATAAGTTTTAATTGCTCTTACTTTATATATGAGAAGATGTATCTATAAGAATTATTTTAGAGTATCTATCGCGTTGTGGTTAGAAAAATGATTCTGTTTGACTTTCATAAAAAGCAGCAAACTCTGGCCATGCTCAATTGCTAAGCGACCGCAAAGGCGAGAATCTCGGTCTACGAATTGTCGTCAGCGAACCATTTACTTGTGATTTGCCGAATTATATATCATAACGCGAGTGTGTCTTAGAATTATAAACATCCTATCGTATTGAAATTGAAATTCCAGATAAAATCTTCCTTTAGCCGCCGCCTGCTGAAAGGTCTCTTTTTGACCGAGTGAAACGAAGGTCTCTGCTTCAACTTCGACAAAAATGCTTTCGTATGTCCGGATTTCCGTTTGTTCACGTCTACAGGTCGCAATTCTCAACCGATTCTCGTGAAATTTCGTGAGCAGGTTCAATAGTTATATAGAATTTTTTTGTCGAGACGGTTTTTGGAAATTTCCAATAATATTTTTTTTATCAATGATTTTGTAAGTTCCTGCGGGCGAATTTCGGTTTGTTCTCCTCTACAGGTCACATTTCTCAACCGATTCTCGTGAAATTTTGTGAGCAGGTTGGATAAATATAGAGTTTTTTTTGTCCAATTAGTTTTTGGAAATTAAAAAATATATATATTTGTTCAAAGGTTTGTTCTCCTTCCTCTACAGGTCGCATTTCGCAGACGATTCTCGTAAAATTTTGTGAGCAGGTCCGGTAATTATATAGAATTTTTTTGTCAAGTCTGTTTTTGGAAATTTTCGAAAACAACTTTTATTTCAAAGATTTTGTAAGTTTCTGCGTCCGAATTTCGGTTTGTTCTCCTCTACAGGTCGCATTTTTCAACCGCTTCTCTTGAAATTTTGTTAGAGGGTTCGATATTCATAATTGATCTTTTTTTATAATGTCAGATTTTGGAAATGATAAAAAAACTCACTCACGAGGTCTGCAGCTCACAGAGCCACTAGTATTATTACTCTTAGTCAAGGTAATCTCTGGAATAGCTTGGGACTTCGGCATTAGCATATATAAAGGTTGGCAAGGGTTACAAATTCTAGCATCGAATTGAAATACACATGGCTACCGACGTGACTTTTAACTAGTCAATACCCTTTTTTCACGTCAGATGTCAACGTGGTCGAACAAAGTGCACATCTCGCATCGGTTGAACGTGCTGCTCGGATCCGTTAACGCTCTGTTTCACATCGATGTCGGGCTATTGTGTCTGAACGAGATATACTGTGCAGGCTTTTTCAGGTAGTTCTTTGGTACGTTTCGATAAATGGAAACTTTTTGGGATCTAATTAGCCATGTTTCGCGAATGTGAACCATACCTAACATTAAGACTTACTCAAAATCACCAATAAATGTAGTCTTGTGACTATTTTACTTAAATGATTCTAGTAACGTCAAGAGTATGACAAATACTATTAAAAGGTCATCACATTATAAACATCACGGTTATCAATCAATGGCTTGTCAATTTTTGGTCAAAAATGTACATTTTGTAGCGTGCTCTCATTTCGAAGGCTGAGATTCTCTTGAGATCACTGCCAAAAATTGTTATTGTTAATTGTGTTGTATATATTCATGATGTTATTGACATTTTAATTAAATTTGCAGCGATGAAATTATCTAGAGACACGAGGCGTTTCATTTCGGGCAAACAAACGCAATCTTCTTTTGAAAACTGCTTCATAAATGTGAGTCCTTTCATGCAACTTTATATTTAAAATCTTCGTGTTGATAAAGTTTTGACAAAGAGCTGCTATTTCAGTCCATGTTAATTTTGAGTCTAATAATTTCTCTCTTGGCTTTCACCGCCTGGCAAACGTATCCTTAAAGCATTCTCTTACACCGAGCGTCTACTTAACTTAGTTATATCGGCTATGGCAAGCCGGAGATGAGATCGGCTAACAAATTCTCAATTTAGAATATACTGTCGAATAAAAATGAACTTACTAAATTTTTCGGATGTGAGGACGAGTGGCTAATACATTTTGGATGGTTTAATAAATGTAGGGTAATGATCCTACGATTATTCATATAGTCCGTAAACATTTAGAATATAGGACTCTGGCAAATTGTATCTCGCTTGCTCCTACACGTTCTTACGCCTAAATAAACGACTTCAGCCGAACCCGAATCCTTCTAAGAGCTCTTGGACTGTAACCAATGTATTGAACATAGAATTTACAGCGCTCAGACGCTCTCATTATTCAATCCAGTTCTCAATTTGGCCAAAACGTCGGCGACAAATAGCTTTTGTAGTGAATAAACGATGTTGTTAACGTACTTCGTAATCAGTGACGGCTTTATTTACGCCTATCGTGCTCGAATCCAAGATACGAGTATTCCTAAAAATAATTTATTGCGACGTATATTCCGCATAGCTGAGGGTTGTGACCAACACTCACATTATTTTTTTGTGAATGCTCGGATTTGGTCTGTCCTGTGCATAGGACATCTTTGTTTAGGTCGCCTTATTTTGTCTAGCATATACAAAACTTCACGAGCTTGAGCATTCTCTTAGCGTTCCATTCTGTATGTATGACTATGTACACAAACTCTAACTTAAATAGGTACACCATTGTTCAGATTACCCAGATTTTGACTAAATTTATTCCAAAGACAGTGTTTAACGCAATGGACTACACCTGAACCTTTTCTTGATTTGAAAAGTGCTGATGGTGAGCACGATACTTCAATATTAAATTGTAAAATAAGATGTCCTTGCTTCGCAAGTTTGCAAAACCATTAGTAAAGACTACATGCAGCCTACCCTGTTTATTTATACCTATCCTATACCTACTGTTTTCTTTGTAACCGATAAAGTCACTCTCGATTTATTGACACTGATCCCGTTCGTGTGTGTGGAAAATGAAGATAACGAGATAACTTAATCGCCTGTCCGGCAGAGTGGCAGTTTAATACAGAGGGGTGGATGAAAATGAACGGTATCACGTGATCGGTAGAAGTGGCGAATGGACCGAAAAGTTAGAGATACGAGCCCCAATGCAAATGAGTACGTCTGGTAGGAAAAAAATGTACTAAACTAACGTTAACCTAAAAATTCTGGGGGACGAAGGTGTTTGGAAGAATTAGCAATATAAAAACAGTATAAGTTATAAATCGTATTTTATTTATTCAATGAAAAAAAAAACGAACTTTCCTTGGTAATAAAAAAAACATTGTTTCACCAATTGTACTAAAATGCAAAAAAGTTCGTCTTTAGTGTTACCGACGCAGATTAGAACGTCTACCACTTGGTGGCGTCTCCTTTTGCATCTAAAACGGCTTTAATTCTGAGCGGCATTGTATCTACCAGCTGTCGACACTCTTCCGGGGTTGTTTCATTCCAAACACAGGTAAGTTTCTCTTTAAGATCAGCTTTTGATCTGGACGGGTCCTTTCGCAACTTCTTCTTCATTTTCCACCACAACGTTTCTATGGGAGACAAGTCCGGGCTGCTGGATGGCCACGACATGGTAGGTATTTTTTTCTTTTTCAGCCACGCCATCGTTGCTTTAGCGGTATGGCATGAGGCACCATCTTGTTGAAAAGTATACGCATTTTTATACTTTAACTTACGTATAGACGGCAGCAAACTCTCTTGTAAGATGCTTTTGTATTTTTCGGCATTGACGGTTCCATCTATAAATTGCAGACAGCCGACACCCTGTGCCGACATGCAGCCCCAAATCATTAAGGAAGCTGGAAACTTTACCTTACGCTTAAGACAATCTTTTTGAAATGCCTCTCCTTTTTCGCGAATGACTTTACTTCGTTCATCGCCTACTGTGACTTCAAATTTAGATTCGTCACTCCATATAATTTTACGCCACTGATCGACGGTCCAATTTCTGTACTTTTTGGCGAATTTCAACCTGTTAGTTTTCTGCCGTTGTGTAAGTAACGGTTTCTCTTTAGCAGTGTAAAAACCGTAGCCCATCCTCTTCATCACTCTCTTGCAAGTATCCACTGAAATGTTTTTTTTAATTGCGTCACGCCATAGTACCGTAAGTTCTCCAGCTCTTGCACGACGATTTTTCTTGATGATCTTCCTCAGAATCCTGTTTTCTGCTTTAGTAGTAATTCGTGGGCGGCCGGATTTCTTTAAACAAGAAATTTTGTCGTGTTTTCGATGATGCTCGATGATAGTTTGGATTGTAGACCTTGGCATAGAAAGGTCCTTGGCAATTTGGTACGTAGATTTGCCTTTATTGTTACTGGAGATTATAATTTTCCGCACTTCTTCAGTCACTGGCTTACCTCGTGCCATCTCGATAGAAAAACGATTTGGAGTAATAAAAAATTAGGCTGAATTTGCCCTTTTATATAGTGGTTTGTCATTTTACATGACAGAGAATATTCCGTATTCAATTTGAAAATAATATTTTATATTACGAACCCTGGTAAACAGGTTTTATTTTAAATAGACGACCTATTTTGCCTTAAATATGAAGCAGACGTAATTATTTGCGTGTGAGATGTAATATTTATAATTAAATTATTTTAAAATAAATAACGAGATGTACACTTTGTACAACTCAAAACTAAGCTAGCTTTAGTGACATTGCGTCTAGTGTATTCCATTAATCATCAAAGTCGATTCGGGTAGAAATACTAGTTTTTGAAAAAAAATACGCATGCAGAATTGCGACTAGACGAGCTATTTTGCATTGGGGCTCGTAGCTCTGAAAAACAGTACTTTAACCACGCTCATTAATTTGACTTAAAATTAAGTCATTCTTAAGTCTAATTATCATAAAATATGCTTTAGAGATTCTTTTCAAATCATAATACTCTTAAATTGCATGTCGTCGTCATCTTCTAAGTATTGCTTCGTAATTACTCCTTGGTACTTCAGTGAAAAAATGTATTGTCATTTCTTTGTACCAAAAATATTTAATTAGTAGTTTCGAAAAATAATTTCAATGCAAACGGTTCCAACAATGCCATTCATTGCCGACCGTATTGTAAAGTGTTAATCGTCCATTATTATAGACTCTAATACCGCCGATGACTATGCGTGTGTAATGCATTCTAATATGATCTTTATTCCTAAGTTGAAAAGGGTCAGATTCCTTGCAGCTATTATTAAAAACTAAAAGGAAGTAGAAACGAAACATACACCATACGTAGCCTGTTAGCTAGGATTGAGCTCTTAGCCAACTTAATTCTTATGGTACTTTGATCTCCTGCTGCGTTTTAAGGAGTTAATTTATGGCTGTATAGAATTGTGTTACCGTTTCATAAAACACTTAATGGTAACTTAAAATTTGGTTATATATTTAACCTTGTCGTCAAGAAAAATGCCATATTTAAACTGGCAAACGTTTTGATACGTCCATATTATTATTTTTCTGTACGGTACGTTACGATCAGTATTTGTTACTGCGTCTAATAAAAGCAAATTGACATTTAAAAAATCCCTTAAACGTCACTCTTTACCAACCAGGCAACTTGTTTTCCCATTCTGTGCCTTGTTTAGGAACTAACTCCAAATGGACCCAAGCTGACCAATACCTTAATACTGTACTGGGTTGTTACTACCGGAAATCTTATGTTTCCATTCTATGTGGTTACGAATTTTAGTAATCAAACAAACCTGGGACAAAACAAATAGATGAGTAACACATTTCCAGACAAACTAAAATAGACAAACTTTTATCTTAAACCAAGTCGAATATAAGAAAGAATTGATTCAATTTGATTGAAAGGGCTTTTAACCAAGCATTGGATCTATTCATCGACGTCAGATCGTATTCATTCATCGAATTCAATTGGATTATTCCAATATTTTCGTCACGTATCACTATCACCTACTTACATACTTCGGACCGCCGTGCATTCTAATAGAATAACATTGAGGTGTCTTCAGTTAGTATTCGGAGCAAGTTTTATGACGATCCAGTTTAATGCTGCCATCATGACCAGTCCAATGATCCAGTGAAATTCTGGCGGTTAAATACTACGATAGGAAACTTAGTAGCAAATCATATTTATAGTCTGACGTATAATCACGTTTCTTTTTCACAGTAGTAGGCAAGGACCAGTAATTTCCATTTGTTACAATTCTGACACATTCACTCTTGACCTGATTGAAAGACTCACTGGTGATAATTAACCAGCCTACATGTTTCGCCTCTTAGCTATAAACATATGAAAAAGGTATTAATCAATGAATCAATAAAATTACCCAAACGGTTTCAGTTATTTATAAACGATAGCCTTTTGTGTTTCCCATTCATATCCATTTTCTCGAACTATCATAACATTTCTTTACCAGAACAAGCACTTCTTTTCCGACAACGGTTCCGGTTGTTTTACATGACAAAAGAACCATCAAACATGTCGGTTGTGTGTAACAGAAAGGGTTCGTTTTCACCTAGCGGTGACGTTTCATTTCCTCTATGTTTTCTGTATAAAATGTCAACTCGTGCGTTGTGAAAACTTTGATAGTTCGGTTTTGTTGAATGCTTTCTGTTGTTCTTTGTCAATGGTCTTCCTTGTGTAACGTTTCGTTTTCAACTGAAAGTCTAGTTATTGGATCATTTCAATTTTTAATAACGTAATGCTCTAAATATTTGTATGAACAGTTGCCAAATCTGACTAGATGTCATCTACTTGGAAAGCAAATATGCTTTCTCACGCAGAAATTCATATTAGATTAGATCACAACCGATTTGCGAATCTGTATGACTTTCTTTTAAAAAAATGTTCTTAGGTTATGCATAGATTCTACTTACAAAGACATTACCAAAAATGGACGTAATAAAAATATTTTATTTAGAATCAAGTTGTTAGGAGAGAAGTAACTTGAAGACACGTTTAAGGGCTTTTTGCGAAATTAAGTCTGCCGTCAATTTAATCTTGAACGTTTTAAATGGTACCATTAGGTGTAATCGTCCGTTGAGTCTCTTAAAACTTCGCAGAAAAGGAAGAAACAATTTCTCAGAAAAGTATTTGTACATAGCCTATTCGCGTGCTGATGTATACAAGCTTTTGCTTCCGACTTTGTTCGCATAGAACTTTCGTACTTCCCATACACTCTTACACCATCATTTCGTCTCTTATATGAAAAGTAATAATTCTACTTTCTTCTTTGGCATTCAAACTATCTCCATACCAAATTTCATTTAAATCGCTTCAGCGAATTAAGCTTGAAAAGATAACAAACACACATAGGGCAGACAGACCGAAAGACATAGGGTGCTTTCTCATTTCACCGAGTATAAGAGTTGTATTGTGCGTCGCTCATCTGAAAGCAATGTTATGGCCACAGACACTCATAGTTAAAGTTCAGTTTGTATTCACCCCGTTCATTATTCCTCTATCCACCCTCCGTCTGCTCCTCACTGAAGTACAGGTGAACCGTAATATCTTTTTAATCTTTACCCTTTTCATTTACAATTCAAGCGCAGGGTCCCTTTGTCATTTAAGATGTCCCTTTTCTTCAATTTCAAAGAGCTATTTTGGAATTTTTATCTCACGTATTTCTGGCCCGCTGTCACTTGGAAATTCGTAAATAATGTAAGTAAGGTTAAAGCCCCTTACTCTGTGAAATTGATGAGCTGTCAAATTCTTGACAATACCAAGAGTCTGAAGCCTTGGAAATACATTCTTTTTCACATGACTAAACTGCGTGTATCGCATTTTCCGATCGGTCCCAAAATATCTCTGTCAGACGCAGTATCTGTCTCTACAGGAAACGTTCCTAGTTTCCTTTATCGCAACATGTCTATCATTATATTGTACCGTCTCTGAGGACCTTGGGATGATGGACAGACCAAAGCACATTAGAGAATATCACGCCGCACCATGCCTCGTTTGGATAGTGGCGAGGAGTTTTGTTGGTTTTTGTTTATTTTTGAAAGTAATTTCACGGGGAAAGAATTGTAATTTAACATGTCGGCAGAATTACGTCACGATTTTTAACAACGAGGAACCGATCTAATAGGAGCATTATAATTGTAATATCTCTCCATGTCTTTGGAAAAAGGTCGTCTTTGAAGATGTTCGACAGTTGTGTAGTAAATAGTTTATTGGCGATTGGTACGGCAAGTTATAGCGTCTCTGGTGGGCTAGCACAACGTGCTGACAAGTCGTATCTCGAGCGACTCAGCGATTCCTGTTTAGAACTATGCCAATTGGGAGGAGAAGGGTAGATTTTTCTTTACACGCGTCGCGGTGCAGTGGCAGGTCTGCTAGCCCCGCGGGCTGTTAATTTTTGTATACCACGTCGGTGGCAAACAAGCTGACAGTCCACCTGATGGTAAGTGGTTACCGTCGCCTATAGATGCTTGCAACACCAGAGATTAACCAAAAATGCTGTTGCTGCTGCTGTTGCGCACCCTGTACGTGACATTGAGAACTACGAGTGTCCGTGTGTCATCTTCCTAGAATTACCTACTCTACTTAATATCCACTCGTATACTCTGTATGTGTGTTGTATAATATAACACTCGTCGAACCTCGCTCGTAAAGATAACTTTAGCACATATTTAGCGACTCGTAAAGTCGGCAAAATCTATCTAACGAGGCACGACTCATATAAAGCTATGATATGAATGCCAACTGACTGTGTTGTCATTGATGCTTTCATTCCGTCGATATTTACCACTATAAAGTTACTTGTCTCTAGTTACGCGTCTGGCGAATTTGCATTACATTTCTCATTGGTGTGTTTAATAAATACTTATCTCGCGAAGACAACGTCGAAGAAGATTTGAATAACAATCGTTTGTTTGCGGAAAAGGGAACCATTTATACTCCCCATAAATCATGTATTATATATTGATAAGGGGTACATCTTTCGAATACATTAGAGCTGGGTTGCGTAAATGGTGCGATTCTAAGTATAGCGTGTCTTTTTTCACATCGGCAATCGACAGTAGTGTTTTGTCAACAAAAATATAAATTTGTATTTTATTTCACCTTGTTTCAAGTTTACTGTTAAATAAATTCTCGTTGGGAATAATGGTACCCAAGGACCATTATGTTTCGGTCGCCGAATCCATTCCGGGGCTAGTGTTGAAGTAAACATGCTTTGTTTTGTATATGCTGCCAGAGTTTTTGGGAAACAGCATTGTGTTAGGAGTTTCCGAGTAGTATTTCCTACGTACTAAACTGGGCCTAAGTATTTTAGTATATTTTATGCTCTGATGTCGTACTAATAGCACTTAATGAAAATTGATAGTAATTAAGGACCATATATGGTCACCAATGACGTTCTTAGTGAATAGCTGCTACATTAGGATCTGTACCGTATGTTTTCTCATCAACGCTTTATGTTTGCGACAAATTAAAGTCTTGGCAATAAATAAGTTATCTTAGTTTAAACGTGCTTAAACTGCTTGAGTGGCGTCCACGCACCGGAAGACGAGCTGTCGGTAGGCCTCCGACAAGGTGGAGTGATGACCTGGTGAAGGTCGCGGGAATCCGGTGGAAACGAACGGCAAAGGACCGGTCTGAATGGCGAGCCTTGGGGGAGGCCTATGTTCAGCAGTGGACGTCTTTCGGCTGAAATGATGATGATGATGACGATGAGTTTAAACGTGTACAATTTTCCGTTAAACATACCTATACGACATTGGACACTTATACATAGTATACAATAAAATAGAATATCATTTATTGTATTGATCATTATTCAATCTAAAAGATAACTTAGAATAAATTTAGAATATAAATTAAAAAATCATTAAATGAAAAAAAAAAACAAAATTAATAATGATTTTAAATTCATTTATATTAACGACTCGGTATTTAATAGTATTGGTAAATACAAAATACGACTATCTACTAACACCGATGACGCGAATTATCATTCGTTAATGGTTGATTGTTTGCGTTGCACTTTCACTCGCTCTCTCTCAGTTCAGGGGTTGTATGTGGTGTGTAGCGATCATAATGCTACCATAATCGCTTTATGGAATAAGATTGAACGTTCGATCGTCTTAATGATTGGCTATCAGTAAGGAGGTAGTAATAGCAGAGACTAGTAGATTAACAGTCTCAACAGTTTTCTAGATAAAACTAACTGTGTACCTACCTTGCACCTTGGAGGTTGCAGCATACTCCAGAGAACACTTGTGCTTACGTTGGCGACCCTTCCTAGTTTCATATACCTACCTATTATATTACGCATGGCGTCGAGACCTGAAGATCGTGGGTAGACTTAACTCGCAATTAATTTAGCTAATTACCCTGCTATGCTAGTCTCTGAACTCGAATATGAATGAATGGCTTGGGGGTAATTAAGCAGGGCTAGGAGACAAAAAGCATAAGACTTTCGTTTGAATAAAATACCAACGTACTGTCATTAAGTTTAGACAATACCAATTAGAGGTTTCCTCCGGCAAATGATCTCCTCTAACACGCGTGAGCTTGCAATTAACCATCCCGCTCTTTACGGAAGCTGCGCGAAATTTCGTAAATATTTAATACCATTTAATTGATTGATTTGAACACTGGATCACTTATGAGAAATCTATCCGGTTATTTGGTTAGAACAAAAGCTATCCTTTTTGTACAAAAAACATATCACTGTCGTTGATAATTATGAAATCTGCAGCATGAAAGTTTATTTTTACTATGATATTTAGGATTTTTTGACGAGAGTGACCAAGGCATTTTTCAATATTTTTCGATCATTTTGTTTTAAGTCCACAGAATTTTATGTGTAGTGTAATTCTACATTACTTCTTCACACTCGAAGCTCAAACTTCAGTATTTTCGTCAGATCTCTGATGGGCCTTGCCTTAACAGACTAAATGCTTTTTAGGCTCCGTGATATAAGCATTTTTTGTGTATTAACGCATGTAATAAACTAATATTACATAAGATAATTTATCGTAGTTATTAGCGTTACTTGAAAAAGTTACCATTACACAAGTAACCGGCAAACCGGTATTGTTTCTCCAACCAGTCGTAGATAATCGTGTTTTATTGGTCCATATCTGGACCTGGTTACTTATTATACTTTATTTTCACTCGTAAACATGGCGAGACTGAATTGTAACTACGACGTCTTTACAAATGGCTCAATCTGTTTCCGCAAAGCTAATTGCATCGCAGACAAGAAATGTAAGCAATATGTAAGGTAAATAATGAATGACTATTGTTCGTTAAAAAAGTTTAGAACATGTGGAGTTTGTGGAAACACTAGTTTATATTTAAACTTTGTTAATAAATTAGGATTTCATGTTTCTTGAGCAAGTACTCAATCGCGCGATATGATTCGCGTACGCTGTTGCCAATATTGAAAAAGCAACATAATGGATTCCTTATTAAAACATTTATTAGGAATCGATTATTCGTATTGGTAATTAGTGCTCCTGGTAAAATACTACTAAAGTTGCTTGCGTATAAAGCTACCAAAGGCTTATTGTTGTACCTACTGTTTTGTTCTTACCTAACCCATTACGATAAACGCTTACAAAAGTATAACCGGTTGTCATACTTATTCGTGATTCACTTCATTCATACGTTTACGATAAATCGAACGTAAGTAGGCGTGACTTTTTTTTATGAGTCACTCATTAGACACAAAGAAACGCAGAAACTCCCCATTAACACTATATGGTTTTCTTACTTTTTACGCTTTAGTTAATGTTTCGAAAACATCTCAAAATTTATTTTATATTTACTTACTTTGCGGTTTTGTCGAATAATTTCCATTGATATTCAATCGCGAAATCTCATGCTCACCCTTGACATGAGCAAAATGAAAGGAACGTGCGTTATTATATTATACCGTGAAGGACGCCTTTTAGGATCATTATGATACCTGGGAACAGCAATGTTTGATACAATGTCTCACATGGCATCACAAATGACATGATCCGACATTGTTAATTGAAACCAAAGATAACTAATAAGGAAGAGTTACTTTGACAAGTCGCTGTTATCTCACCTGATGTTCCCAAAACAATATTTGTTCCAATTTACTTCGTGCAGTCAAAATCTACACAGGTCCCTTGAGTTATAGTTTTGACAAAGGAAATTCCTCCACCCACGTTAAGCGAGGAATTTGCTTAGCGTTCTTAACTACGCCGTTTAAGATAATGCGGTAAGCGCTATCTGGCGGGCTATGCGAGGTAATCTCACCGCGTTGTACTTTTACGACAAAAAATGCTGTCCAAAATGTAAGGAAATTCCAGAGGAAAAAATTCGGTTCGTAAAACAGCCGAAATGCAAATATAATTTGCTATCTGTCAAGTGCTTCCGCCTAAAACGGCTTATTCATGTAAATTTTGTTTATCTTGTTATCACCATTCACCTTAACACCCTCATCTGAATATAGAGACTTGTTCAATTCACATCGCGCCAAATGTGACGTACGGATGAATTCGTCTCACTCTCTTATCGTAATGACTCGCTGACTCCATCAAAACATTGACCTTTAGCGGCTTAGATCGGACTCGACAGTCGCCTCTACGCATCCGCTGTTATCATCGTCTATCATTGCACGATTGTCCTAATGCTACGTGCGTATGCCGCCAGTATCCATCGAGCGCTCGCAATGAACGGACGCTCCCAGACGTGACTGGACTATTGAACATAATTAAACACTCAATGACGTGATTGTTCAGGATAGGAAGTAATTCCTACTCATGTTCGATAAAAACGATGCTTTTTGTTTTCTTTTTTCAATGTGATGCTTAATGGTTTTTTTTTCACTAACCGGTCCGACCCGACAAAAGGTGCTCGCGTGCGACACTCAAATACAACTCCAGCTTGCAAATGTAAGCAGCGACCAGTGTTTGCGTGTGTGATTCCGTGTAAGATCCGACAATGCGTGTAAGTGAAGGATTGCAGTGATACGGATAAATAACATGGCTGTGCTGTAAACAAACGCTTAGAGTTCGCGGAAATTCTCCCGTTTGATCGGGCGCGGTGCAAGGAGGCGTCGTAATGTACGAAGTGTCGTGCGTGGCCGGCAACAAAGTAGACGCTGCCTACGCAGTCAAGAGCCTGTCTAACGTGATACCACCAGGTATGGGGCACGCGGTGTCCGTGCAGCGTCACCATGCGCACTCCCAGTCTTACAAGCACAAACCGGAGCACCTGCCTCCGCCTGTCAGCAAGCCGGACGCTCTCAAGTCCCACGTGATGAGGCTCTTGAAGCGATCCAAGAGCCACACGCCGGCTACCAGGGCGGCAGAGAGCCAAGGAGATCCTCGCGCCAACTTCGTTGATCGGCGTACCGTGTTCACGCGGCCTGTGACCGATGAGCAACGACGCCGCCGGAACTCGGCCGAGCGACGGCGCAGCGCCGACAAGCGCGTCATGGTAACCATCGTGGACGGGTTGCCGGTGGTGGTCACAGGTCGTGACCAGGTTCCGCCGCCGCCTCAGCACCCTCCGCCCATCACTCATCACAGACATTCACACAGGGATAAGGTACGAATAGTCTACTAATATCCTCCCAATGAAACTTCTACTTGCGTAATAGATCGTTCATATTATGGACGGAGAAGTTTCCAAGTAAAGCAGCTATCAAACAAATTGTTAATTGATACGAGAATAGTGCCGTCGCTTACGTTACTTCCAATATTTTAATGGTTAATTACTTTATACGCCGAGCTATTAGGGAAAATATTCTAGTGGCGGTAATTGTTTATATTTAAAGATGACGTTTGTTTGCGTCATGAGAATCTTCTTTATCTTAGTCAGCTTTGTGACTGTACATGTTCAACAGTGTTGTTTAAGTCAGATAAAATGTTGTTGCGAAGATCGACACCACCAATGTGTTGAACACGTCAAGCGATATTTATTTTCTTTGTGGTAACTGGTTGTGGTGGGGTAGGTGTTAGGCCACATAATTATGAAGATATGTGTAGGGTAGGTATTGAGATCAACAACATTTATCCTACAAGTCAACTATCCTGTTAGACATTATTTGGATTTATGCGTGGTGGATACTTTCTTATACAGTGTAGAACTTATACGAATGTAGTCGAATGAATACGTTAATTCATTTGATAGTCTACAGAAATAAAAGCTAATTTTATACAAATGTCGAGGTTCAAGGGTCGCCGGCAGTTGCGATCTGCACTCCACTTACACATACATTCAACACTTACCTCTCTTACGGGTCTCGTTTAATTAAGTTGATGATACTTTAATAATGTGTTATTTCCTGTAGCGGAGTCGAAGGTTTTTCAGTCTCCAGTTTCATTTGCGAGCAAAATAAAATACCGTCCGCGGTGAAAAATTGCTCGAGTAATCTTCTTTTTCTTTACAGAACTTTGTAAATAATCTTTTTAAAGATGTCGCTGAAAGTTGATTCAGAATTCGCTCCTTCACGTAGATCAAATCTTTATTTAGGCTTTGCCACCAACGGCATTAACTTGTGTAATTCGTTAATGTTTTGTCAACGTTTTCAGAACAATAAATCAGTAGGTACGTTATCTTTCGCTTTTGATAAATGATGGTGAAGTTGTAAGGAACTAAGATATCATTCCGTCGTATTTTTGTTTTATTCTAGTTGTGGTTTAAGGATTAATAATAAATAATTAAATATATTTATTCATTCCACCACAAAGTACTATGTTCATTCAGTAACTAAATAAGAGAGGTAGGGCACAGCAAAATGTCATCTTGCTCGAATTTGGAGTAGCCCAACTGGGGAAGTACCTCCGCCTTGCAGAAGACCACAGCCATAATAACATTATCTATTATAAAAGTATGTAGTGTTGTGTTCCTGGAGGTGAGCAAGGTTGCGGGTTGCCAGAGCTCCCGAGGATGAGCTGTGTTGAGAGCGAGGAACCTAAATTTGTCCCTTCTGTTGTCAACACAGTGCATCCTCAAATTTTATAAAGGGTCGGCAACGCGTTCGTGACTCCTTTGGAGTCGCGGGTGTCTATAGGCTGCGGTGGCCGCTTACCATCAGGCGGACCATAAGCTTGTTTGCCCCCGGCGTTGTATTAAAAAAAAAACTGGATTGAATCAAGATCTCACATAATTCGTGAGTTTCATTCAACAAACAAGTCGTGACATTGAAAGCAAAGTTAGTACCAGAACGTCCGAGAAATGTGAATCGAGACACATAAAAAATTGAACGGCAAATTAGAATTACCTTAATCTCCAGAACACTTTGCGACAAAACGAATAAAATGCGAACCAATTTCAACACCTCTAAACTGCTATTAGTCACACTATCACTTTTACAAGCGCGCCGACCGAGTTCTCCTAATGGCTGCATCTAAATGCATTTCATAGCGTGTGTTCCGAAAATGTGCTCTCGGTCGCCTTACGAAAGTGGGTTATAATATCCCGCAAAACTTGCACGGTGGGACTTCCTGGCCTCATAAGTAGCTCGTTTACGTTACGTTACTTGTACTGATACATTTACATTTGTCAATATTTAAGTAATCGCAGCAATATTTGAGTACCAGCTTTTAAATAGATTGTCTGTCGCTGTTAACGTCACTGTTTTATATGACGTTGTATTTGTCGTTAAACAAAAACTTCCGAGATAATATTTACATAGGAAAAATTTGAGATGTTTCATAAATATCTTTATTATTTGTCAAAACAAACGCGTTTGGTAAATAAATCTAATGATACGTCTATTAACTAGGGTCGACAACGTGTATGTGACACCCCAGGGGTTGCAAGCGTCCATAGGCTACCATCAGGCGGGCCGTAAGCTTGTTTGCCACCGACGTGGTATTAAAAAAAATAGTATTTTACAAAAACTGCTACTTACATTCAAAATTCATTTTTGCTTTACACAACCTAGCTATATTCATTTAACCCTTAAATGCATGATTTTTTTTTTCCAATTCAAAAAAAAAATGTGGATACCTAATGGCGTAAAAAACACGAGAAAAATACGAAAAAAAATCTAAAGACATATTTTGGGTGAATTTTGTACTACTATCCAAAATGTGGATACATCCTACATTATGCACTCCCCGCAAAATCAAATACCCCACACGGTCTATGACAGATCTAAAATCCGCAATGTTTGTAGGTACGAATTAAACATTTACGAAAATATGTGCTTGTAATATACGTAATTAATATAATAGCACGTCGTTTCCCTTAAATGATGCACTCCCATGCAACCAAAACCAGGTTTCGCGTTTTTTAAAAGCTTTTGTTTAACTTGCACTGTAACTATGTATGTAAATATTTAAATATGTACCTATATTTGTTCGGGTGGAATCTTGCAACTCAATTTTGAGGCAGATATCTTTAACCAATTGAGCTGAAATTTTGCACACGTGTGTATATCACGTGACAATCCAATATTATGATGACACAGAGCTGATCTGATGATGGAGCAAGAAGGAGGTCATAGGAACTCTGTAATGAAACCCATCGTTTTAGGGTTTTTTAGAAACGCCACGGTGAGCAGTTGATGACTGTTGAAAGAAATAATTCCTTACTTTAGTTGTTTATCTAAGTAATAACAATATGAAATAAAATAACCTAGTAAAAATATCAAAATAATGTTCGAGTTAAATTTGTCAACCAGAATAACTTCGATAGTGTCGATAGTAATTGCAAAGTGCCGGGAGTGCATAATGTAGGCTAGATCCTACAAGATCAAATATGTAAATATTCTTTACTTTCTGGCTGAGACCTTAATTAAAGTTTGTAAAAGTAAAATCGTTATGAAATGAGTTACAGAATTGTAATAGAAAATAATTACTTACTTAGTTAAAAACCACTAAACACAGTCGAAGAAAACCTTCAATATTCAACTTTTTCTAAATTGCCGCCATTTGGGTTAAAAACATTTATAACTTTTTTTATATTCAGTTTTGCCAACAGATCGTTAATAAATGTGATAATGCGTTAGTTTTTCTTGCAAAATCATACAAGAACATAATACATACATTATCTAGATTTCAAACACTAACCATGTTTTGGTTATGTAGGATGCATCCTACACCATGCATTTAAGGGTTAATCTTGATAAAGGCGTCAAGCGAATGCAAAGGCCTTTTTTATTGTACTCTCTGTAGGCTCCATGGCTCCATGTCCTGGCAAGTTGCCTGCAATTTGCCAAACATGCTCACGACTCCGCACAAACGGGGCGGTTTTAGTAATTCGCGCTCCGCTGTAGAGATGTGGGTTAAAGCGTGCCCCCAAACGCTTTGGGATGACACTTAAATGGAGTTCTCTTTTTAAATGAGCTTGCTGTTAGGCGGACGTATGATGTGCCAACATATCACTGGATATTAAGATATGGCAATATTTTGCTTAAAACTCGCCAACAACGCCAATTGGGTTGCAAATGCTAACCTGTTATTGATTTTTGATTGTAATTAAAATAAAACGTTCATTTTATATATTAAAGGGTTTTATGTTTATTATCCTACCTCTCTCCATTATTATAACCTAAATACATATCTGACACAATTGACATAAAGGTTATGCATACGAATTCGCGGGCAGGAGCTAGTTGTCTTGTATTTGATCGGTTTGAATTCTATTTTATTTATCTTCGAGAAGACCATTACTGTTACCTCTGTTTTATGTATGAACTATATTCACATAAAATGTATGGTCCATTGTAACATAAAATATAATGTAACTTACGTGTGATCTTAACACCATGTACGTTATGAGGACAGTCGTAAACCATTTTAATTGTCAGTATCTTCCGCCCATTTCACTACACTTCCGGATTTAATCTTATTACACGGGTTCTGAACTTCTATTTCAAAACAAAATAAGCATTTGTAGGTATGTTACATCCTGCTATATATCTCTCTTGTTATTTATTTCGAGTAAAATATATACGTGAGAAACGACATGCGGATCAGTTTGTTACAAACATTTGCGATAAAATAAGTATACAATATATTTTCCGTTTGCATGATTTACTGTTATTGTATAGTTGTCGCGGTCAGAGTAGTAGTCTTTTGAATTAGAACTTTGTGGATAAGAATAAAAGGTTGTGTTTCGCGTAGTTTCATTGGTTGGTTTTTGGCCTGGTCGCTGCGGAAACTTATTTTCAAAAGCGTGTTGCGGAAGTTAGTGTTTGAATAGAATAGTGTTTCCCAAAAACAGTAATGTCAGCAAAATGATAATTAGTGGAAAACTTACCGCAAGAGTATCGGTACAAAACCGTAAATTATCACTGATGTGAAGGCTAGGAAGATATTTTTGTTTTAATTTTTCAACAGATATTGTTGCTGACTTCATTTCAAACACACATACAGAATATATAACGGGTATCTCGATCGTTTTCATTTAATATTGAATACTTAATCTGCATTGGATATGAATTTATGTCTTAGTTATGTAAGTTGATTCACTCTTGAAAAACGACGCATACCTACGTTACCTTAACGATTCGCGCTTTGCCTACCGAAATTACACAAATCGAGAACTCATTCACTGGTTCGCGTTTGGTAAATAAACATACGTATAAGTATATATGCGGTTCTTTGAACGCGTTCTATTAACGGACGGCCGGCCACGTGTGTTCCGATCCTATTTTCATTGCGTTCCGTTTATTTCTTTATATTTTAACATTTTTAATTAACACACGTAGTCGCCAGACTTGATATGAGCTGTCAGTGTTTGTCACTAACTGCTGGTTTTTTTTTTAGTATAGACCGCTGAAAACCAAAGAAACACTAGCTTTGGAGTTAACCGAACACAGCGTAAACAAATGACTTGTACGTATTAATAAATTGTTAATAAGACCACACTTGATGTGTGTAAATGCGTGACTACGAATTAAAGGCAATAAATTGGTTTGTTTACTTCTTTGCCCATTGACCCTGTCCACTTAGGGGAAAGAAATAGGGAGATTCCGCCACGCAACTCCGAAATAAGCTATAAACATGCGTAAGCGTTTATTTTGTAGGGCTCATGGAGAAGGTTGCGTTTCACTTTGTTTCAAAGAGATTTTGTTATGGTTTGAAAGGTAGCTAAATACAATATTAGTAGGTACTAATATAACAATGCATAGTCTGTAATGTGCCATTATTAGCTGGCCGTTAGAACAAGTTGTTAGTCATACACTAGTGTCGTCAGCGTGAAACAGGAAGGTGATGTCGGTTCACGCCTTCTCTTACACAACACACATGTATAGTGATTGTGGGGTTATTTGTCAGCCAATAATGCATCGCTTTCGCTCTTGGTCAACAATTAAACAATTCCTTTATATAAAACTTGTAAATGTATACGAAGAGCTCGTACAACCGTGTGTTGTCAAGAGAGGTTTGGTTCATTAAAATATATCGCTTATATTCGGACCGTTAGGACTCAGGACAGAAGCTTGCAGGCATAATACGAGTAACAGCTAGACGTAGGTACCTGTCTGGGTCAAGTGCCACATCAAATACAGACAGGGACCAGACATACCCATAGCCTCCGAAAGTGTGCGCTTTGTGATAGTTAGGAGTCTGCATTTGTCTTTAGCTGCCACACAGCGAATACTTAAATCGATATGGAGTCGGGAACGCGTTCGTGAATCTGAAGTCACAAGCATCCATGGCTGTAAGCATCTGCTTATAAGTTATAGTAATAATAGTGTTAGAAAACTACACTTTACTCGCAACACAATAAATTACTCATTATTGTCTTGGGAGAAGTTACCCGCTATAACCATTTGACCTTACATATGGTATTTCTATTAGTAATTTTGCTGGAAACGAAATTTCTTAACTTTCGCGTTTTGCTCGTAATACTCCCGTTCTATTTAAATGGAATTCGGTAAAAGTACACGCAACGTTCAAAACGTAAGTGCTAAATATCCTGGCTTTATGATTCATTGTTTGTCGTGAAAGTCAGTCTGGTCAGTTGGTCATCATGAATGAGAAGTCATAGGTTTACGACACTAAACTTAGGTTTACGATGGTTGGTCATTTAGAGCCATATTTGGTTGATTATTTGTCGAGACATGATTGCGATTATAATTTGTGTCTGAACATCGACTGTAGGTAAGTAATTGTTACTTCTTCAAATATAGTTTATTGTATTCACAGTTATTTAGTGAAGTAAACAAATTATATGCCAAAATAGACAACCACTACCGATCCAATCCGATCAGTAGGTGATGCTTTTCAAGGTATTTAGTTTTAGAAACACCGTATTTGCTATGAATCAATGCGTGTCTGTTAAAATATGAAGTGCATGCTATATATACCTACAAAATCTGTCCACAAATGACTTGAATTCTAAAGAAAAGTAATCGTTGTTTGAGTATTTTGTTTTGTAAAAACCGTATTTAAATCTAGTTATCAGTAACCGATATCACCGCGCCGCTATCAGTGATAACCGTTATGCGCGAGAGTAAACGCCAGCGGATGATAGTGAAAACCTCTTATGTGTTCACTTGTTTGTCTTTTGTTCGCACGTGTAGAAAGGGTAGTTATTGTTTCTTGACTTCTATATTCAGGCATTACAAACAAACATACGTTATATGCCTGATGGCAAGCAAAACATTGTGATTTTAAGACAATGTTTTGCTTCTGAAAAATCACAAGCGCGACGGACCCGTAGCCAAAATGGCAAAAACGGAACCCTTATAGATTCGTCATGTCTGTCCATCCGTCCGTCCGTCTCTATGTCACAGCCGATTTACTCGGAGACTATAAGCACTACAATTATAAAATTTGGTAGGACGGTGTATTCTATGAACCGCTACTTAAAAGTGGTGTGAAATTACAAAAAAATATTAAATTAGGGGGGAGGGGGCACTCCATACAATGTCACCGGTGGATGAAAAAAAAAATTCAACGCACGTAGTCGTGTGGGGTATCGATGAATGATATGGAGGTTTCTAAGAAACTTGTCCATTTAAGTCAACCGTTGGTGAGATATTAAAGTCATAGAATGTGTGCCCCCCTCTTATTTCCAAATTATAAAGTTAAAATTCAAAAAAAAAATTGAGGCGTGCATTAGTAAATACTTGCAACGATTTTTGGTTTGAACAATATAGGTTTTACGGTTTTTGAGTTTTCGCTTAAAAACTGTCTTGCCCAAACAAAAGGTTGGAAACCGTGAGTTCCCTATGAAGATACGGCTTTTTTAGATTCAATGTATTAGATAGTGATTTTAAACTTGGACTAGTGGGTGTTGGTACGGAACCCTTCATTGGCCGGTTTTTTGGTTTTGCTTTGGAGCCCGGATCTTCTAAAAACTTTCGTAACGTTAACTTAATTGTTCATTTTATTGACCAAGTGACTAGAATTAGTGGCTGATTGTACTAATTTACATAATGGATTTTACTATGCAGTCTGATTATTTCATTAATATTGATCGATACCGTCTATACGATCACCGGAAACGTTCTAAATGTATCCTATTAAGTTCTCTAAAGTCATTTCGCCTGTCCAGGCCTGTGTTTTACTGTCCACGATCTACTAGAAAGTGGATTTGTGAAAAGTAAAATGCCGTAAAACTCTTGGGCGAAGTGTATTAAAAATGGGACCGGTTCTATTGTTTACCACTTATAACGAATTAAGAAAGTGTATTAATTTCGGTGTTATTGTTATTATGTTGATGTTGACTATAGTCTGGGAGGCACCGCCAATGGAAAATACAACGAATAAATCACACACATATTTACGTGCTTAACGGATTTGTATGTAATCCATGATGTCCATAACCATATTGTATCCTCTTCGTGTGGTAAAACCGCACCCAGCCAAATAAGTTATGTTATTGAAATTCCCAACGTCTCGTTTGAGCTGCAAATTCTAAATTGAATTCCATCTATATTTGAATATCAAATGCAACGACAACTGCATGTGAAAACTGCGATTTTAACTACATATTCGTCCCGTATTATCACGGTAACCCTGGGGAATTTCGTTTTTTTTTTGGCTGGTATGACAAACGTAGTATCAGGAAACTTGCTTCACCAGGCAAAATAGGCTTTGTCGGTTGTCAATAAGATGTTTAAATTGTATCATTATGCTTGACGACTACTTTAGCCTGGTTTATAGTGACTCTGCCCACGAAGTTGGTGGTTAGTGTTCGAATCCGGGGTCAGGACATTTATTTGTGTGATGAGACTTGAATGTTTTCTATGTATTTATAAGTATTCATTTATCTATATAGATACTTATATATATTGTCGCCTTGTAACCATAGTATAAGCTTTAACCACATATAATTTATTTTATTTATAACGCCTTGCCACCGCCACGCCGTACCAATAGACGTTGCAGAGTAAACCTCTTTCTTAAAGTGAACCCTACTAGTACACATTATTGCGATTCTGTGTATTACGCTTACGTCATATGTGGGCGGAAATACACTGGAGAGGAGTTTATTTTAATAATGTTTTAATTTTACCTTTGTGCCTGAAAACAACACAGCTTTTTTTTCTGTCTTGCGAGCTTATGAACTTTGAATGGCATGATTTAACAGACAAATATCACTGATAGTGAAATCGCCACATTTCACAAAATTGCTCAGTAGACATGCGCCTAGTCAGTAGTCTCATTCATTAACGCTTCGAATTGTGTACGCGAATGCATTATCATGTTATTTGAAGCTTATGGTTGTGACGTTAGCGGCATTACATTAAGAATGCTTTTATAGTGTCGCCTAACAGATTAGTTGCGGTCCCGACGTCTCTAAGAGGATGTGTCAGCTCTCTAGTCGACATCTGATACATAATGCTTCCGATGTAGCTTCGTTGCGATCAACAGGCGATACAGCTGTGCGTCGCAGTTTCAATTCAACTCATCTCGACGACGTTTATAATAAAGCTTCTGATGTACATTCGTTGGCCTGAGACTAGGGGAAAAGTGTTGTGATTAAGCACAGTTACGCAATTGCTCGAAACTCGTTGAAATTACACTAGCATCCAAATATCACTTCAATCCGAGATACGTAACTATGCGATGCGGAGGTCAGAATTACATTGGTTCGTTTGAGGCGAGTTGTTGCTAAGTTGTGAATCGGCCTAGTTTTTACTTTCCTCATTCGGTAAAATGATATTCTCAAAATTTTACATTGTTCAATCTATAAGTAAGTATGGCCAAGCCAAGCCATTCTCCTAGCGTTTTCCGGTTTTGTCTTAGAGGGCCCGGTGTCCACTTGGGCATCTAAAAAAACTGGCATATGCACTAGTTTTACGAAAGCGACTGCCGTCTGATCTTCCAATCCAGAGGGGAAATTAGGCCTTGTTAGGATTAGACCTGGCTATTTATTGTCACCATGAATATCAACATTTTTTTTTATACAACGTCGGTGGCAAACAAGCTTACGGTCCATCTGATGGTAAGCGGCCACCGCAGCCTATAGACGCCCGCAACTCCAAAGGAGTCACGAGCGCGTTGCCGACCCTTTATAAAATTTGAGGATGCACTGTGTTGATAGCATAAGGGACAAATTTAGGTACCTCGCTCTCAACACAGTGCATCCTCGGGAGCTCTGGCAACCTTGCTCACCTGCAGGAACACAACACTACATACGTGTATAGTAGATAATGTTATTATGGCTGTGGTCTTCTGCAAGGCGGGGAGTTACTTCCCCAGTTGGGTAACATGTCATTGATATCTGATAATAAGAATCATTGACAAAATTTGATTGTCCATATTGAAAGGAGCCTTATAGCGGCCGGCACGGCAACGGTTTATTGCCGACATAAAGTCCCTTTCAGTGTGGATTATCACAAATAGATATGTGGGCTATATTCATTATGGGTAAGTTTATATGACGCTTGATTTCTATACTGGTTTTGTTTATTGTGATATATAAATAGCTTGTTTGCTTGCGTTTAGCACGCAAATAAACTCTATTTATTTTGTGATTTTATGTACAACGTAGACATGTGATTCGTATCTATCGCATTATGTAAATTTACATTACGTTAACAAGTCTTGTATTCAGGTAAAAACTACTTAAGCTCATGAAAGTAAACATTATTGCTAACGCCGCCTGTCGGCGAATAGCGGAACTAAATATGTTGTAACTGTCTCAATGAGCTTACAATATGACGGACATTTCTAAAGACAAATGTTCATCATATTTTCCATGTCAGAGTGATTATTAATTATTGTAATGATAGATTTCTGTGAAATAACATTGAGAACATGTATTGTAGTTTACGTTTCGATGAAGCTGCTATGTAGTGGCGCCCGGCATGGCGACTTAGTTATGCTACTTGCCGCTAGGTGGCGTTACCAGTATCTCAGCTTCTGTTGTGGACACTCGACGGCGTTATAGGTATTTTAGATTTTAGTTCAATATAAAAGCAAAAGACACCACGAGTTTACGAGAGGACGAGGTAGAAACATTAAAGTGTCTTCAAAAGTCGTAAATACTTTAAATATGAAGTTCAGTATACTGTTGAGGTGAGAAACTTTTTTGTCACATACATATCTATGTTGTGAAATTGAATTGTAACAGTAACGTAACACGTTTCGCGTATTATGATCGTTATTATAAGCATAATTAAATGACATCATATCCGTATTAGTGAAATTTGTGAAGCGTCACTCGTTATTAGTTATAATTACTATTCAACAACTAATTAGTTTCGTTCGCTCTTAAGCTCTTGGTTGCTGTTATTTCTACATTTTAAAGTTGTACTTAGCAGCAAAAGTAGTTCCAAGTAGTCAATTTGAAGCCGGTTGTCATTAGGAATTGAAAGACAGGATAGCTTTATTGAAGAGAGTTCTAGAATACAGACAATCGTTGGAACTTTGTTGTTTAAACTTTAATTTCGCTCTTATTTCAATGTTGGCAGTGGCACGGAATCGGATCAAAGGCCTAAACATTAAATTTTATTCGTGCGAGCGAAGAATAGGGCAAAACAGAACGTCAACCCAACTCATGTCCGGAAGGATAGCTGCAAATAACACCTGCTAATGACTATTTATGAGTGTAGTTTCTGCAAACGACGTGTCGTTCTATAAATACGGTATGTAATGTTGCCTTACCAAACCAATAGGTATCTTCCTACTAGATTAATAGCAACGTAGGCCCTTTTGGTTCCCGATGGCAGAAAACGCCTCCATTAAACGATTATCAGCTATTGTTGGTGGGTGTTGAGTTCACTTTTTGCGATCCTACGCGGGTTCAACGAACTACCTTACAATAGATACAATACAAAAGGGATTATTTCTGCGTAAAAAGTCTAGTGGTTAAGTCTTTTTGTACATGACGCACAAATCATGTCTTTAATGGTTCTTATGTTTAAAGATATAAGGGTGGGTTTCGTGGGATGTAATCGTAGACGCGTTCATGTATTATGTGGCATTTTAACAATTAATAGTAGCCGAGGAGCGTAGTTTATTAATTATCTGAATGTTTGATGACTGACAATATTGAATGTACGTATTATGTGGTAAACATTCTAGACATGAAACCTTTACAAATTCGATAAGGCAAACTGTTTCCTAAATCAGTGCATTTGGCAAGCTAACCGATACATTCAGTTAAATCACATACTTGGCAAAGTTACCTCGCTTGTTTAAGGTTTTTTACCAACCTGGGGCAGAATGTTAGCTCCAGTCTTAATTAAGGGACTTTTCTGTTTGAAATGGAAATGGAGTGTAGTTGCCAACATATTCTGTCGGACTTGGTACGCGAAAAAGTTGTCTGATAAGGTGAGACCCGTCATAATATACCTAATTGTTTTTAAACTAAGGTGCACGTATAAACCTTAGGCCGAATTTGTCCAAACCAAAAGGTTTACTTCTAGAATGGTCCATACTATTTCGAATTTTAGCCTCAGATTTTGTTCTTGTTCGAATCCGCTCTTAGTTATTTATTATTCGTTTACTCACATTATAGGTATATAGCCCTGAGGGCTAAACAAACAATCCTAAAGCCCGTAGCATCTAGTTAACGGTAAACTTGTGAACTTGATTGAAATTCACCGTAGCTTCCACTAAAAGCTTTGCCACCAGTAAGCCGATACTAAGCTCCTTTGACGTTATAGACTTATAATGGGACTTACGTAGTATATGCTGGCAAATTGTTTATTTCCTCTCATTCGACCAGCATCTACAGACAAAAGAATTCACTAGTTCTATAAGGAGGCCGGAGGAGATATGTAGTAATATACACAATATAAACTTATGACATCCATGGAAAACTAACTAAACTAACTAAGAAAATAGAGGGACTAGAGAAAGGGATGGTTTGGATATATGTAATATATGAAAATATTATTTTCATGTTAAGCAACGAGGCAGTCATCCATCTGTACTTTAGTGTTTATTCTCGAATGTATTACTATATGTTGTACGACGTGAATATGTCTAGTAATTTTCAACGTTCTTTCTATCATAATTTCAAGCTTTTACCAAATTAACTAACAATTACGAATTGGAATTGGAAAAGCAGTTTCAACGGCCTAAAATATTCAGACATATCGATCATTCCCCGAAGCCTTAATAACTAACACTACCTTCGTTGGCTTTGAATCTTCGATAGCATGCCAACTCATGCCATTTGGCTGGATAGAAGGTTGAGCTGGCGAGCCCGCATGGCCATCGCGGCTATTGCTTTAATTGCCATAGCAGTTTGCGGGCATATTTATTCCTTCGTAGGGGATGGCTGTATAACTTGTATAGGAAGCTTCTATTGTTCCTCCCTGAGTTTGTCTTAGATTTTATAGTTTGGAAGGATCTTTCATCGGATTAAGGAGTATTGGTAGGTATCAAAGACTACTCGGTCACACTATCTGTGTACATGCACATGCCTGTAATGGAATGGAATGCGATGTCGCGCAAGCTGCCTTACGGCGTCACGCGGCGAGGTGCACAGGTATTGGAGTAAGGGTTAGTTACTCTCTGAGACGTATGGATGACACGAACTCGAAGCCATGAGAAATTCTAGTACTCATATAGGACTTAATCAGAGCACTATGTTCTCACAACTATAAGTTCGTATCTGAGAGTTGTTTGACACCTAATGAGTGCATAACCTTAAAAAAAAAGAGGCAGTTGGGAATTTGTGAGAACATATTGCTTTGATTAAGTCCTATATGAGTACAATAATCTCCCATAACTTCAAGTTTCAACTATGCGCCAGTGTATTACTGTTTATATAAAAGTCATCGGCCACAGCATTATTGCGTCCACTGCAAATTGGAACTAATGCGAGGATGGTAATTACACATTTGGCTGGGTCGAGTATGTGCTTCGGGATAATTGTGCATGATCTATTAATTTTCGCCGTTTAACTAACCTGGTTCATTGGACTACATGTATGTTCCTGGCTATGTTTTATTCAGAAGAGGCAAGTTAATCAGACGCTATCTACATAGTTGTCTATTTTTGTAAAATAAGATTAGGTCCACATTTGTTTATGAAGGTCGGGTCTGAATGGCCGTCGAGAATCTGCGCTAAATGCCGAACCTTATGTTATTTAGTTCAACACGACAATAACCACTTTTCTATGCTAAAATCATTACAACCCTCCCCATTAAATTAAATACTTAATAGGTAAAGTTCATAGTTTCTGGGCCCTTTATTTAATTTATTCCGTAAAGAGAAACTGCAGTTAAGGCATGTAGTAATGTTCCATTGTTAACGCGCCAGCGACCCCGACTATAACGCATGGGTTCATTCGATTAACATAACACGAGTAAAAAGCCGCTGGACACCTGATGCTGGGAGAGCTCGCCAGCGAACATTGTTACCCTAGCGCAGTAATTATAAACTGAGGCATCGGAACAGTAGTAAAGACTCATTACTGATTTAGTTTGGAAAAGTGAACTTTATGATTTATGTATCTAATAAGATTTTGTTATGACGACAACAGACGAGTTGAGTTGCGTTACGGAATACTTGATCCTTGTAACTGTAATGTGTTTTGCCAACTCAAATGTCAGATTAAATTGTTAGTTATGTCCGATTGCTACGGTAGTACGGTATGATAATTCACGTGTATTTAATGTTTAATTACAAGGGTTATATGTGCCTGTTTACAAAAGGTTTTTAAGTAAACATTCGAAATTAATGTCTGAAGGTAAACTGTTTGATGGCTAAGTTACTTATTTATTTAAAACGATCCCCTTAATTTTAGAGATTGCTATCGACATAGATACTAATTTATAAATAGACTAGTTTTTTTCTCGAGTATGTATAACACCACATCAAACAATTATTGTGATATTAACTGACGCGATTATGAAGCTGACAAGATATACAGTAATAGGTACTCCTACTGACGCGTGAACTCTAAATAGCATAAGAACATCATCGTTATGTTTACTTAATCCCTTTTAGCCATGAAAGCAGTTTTAGCTGTGTAGCTTGGAATATGACGAGTTTTTACGCGCTGCCGCAGCCTCTGATGACTCACGCGCAGCTATGCTCCATCACAATCTCCACTCACCTCACCACGCCCTGGTTTATTTTGACCCCTGCCTATTAACAAGCTATGCGTAATCGTAGCTCAGAATTATCTTGGCTAGATTAGGTTTATTGTCTGTAAGGATTGTGTGAGTGTTACGAATACTAACCCTGTTCCGTGGAGTGGCCGGCTGTTCGGCCATAGTGACGTATATAACACGATTTTATCAAGCCATAATTGCAATTGGTAACAAATGTTGATAGTTTAGTTTCTCTTTATGCGTAAATGATGATGTTAGTTCTAGAGCCAATGTGATTTATGTATAACTAGGCGACTCTCATAAACTGTAGAAAGCTATTCAGTCGGATTTTGTGACACGTATTCGATCGTAACGCGATATATTTCATCAATCTGCCAAGCAACAATAATTTTCTTCGAATATTATTTCATATCCAAGTTTGTAATCTAGTTGTAAAAATACGCCTAACTTTTTCAAGTCAAAGAGAGACGCATCATCGTAACTACTTGCTTTATTAGTCGTTGGCGTTCTTTTGTGGCGAGAGAATATGGTTATCGTATTACCAACAGAGACTTTCACATCGTCAAAGTAAAATTGTTCAGTGAACATGGCTCAGTCTATTCAATCGCATAGAACTGGGAAACTGGGTTTTATATGTAATTGAAAGTTTCACAGATATAAAATAAGTAGTAAAACGACACTTATTCGATTGAGTTTAAACACAGAAATACAGGAATGTACTTACAATATTTGAGTGAACACAAACGATTTCACTTTTTGATCATTCCGATAAATTATGTCTTGTGTTACAATTTTGGGAATTGTATATCGTGTTAATTGGAGCGCTGGTAATGATTTTATATTTCCTGAAAATCACGGTTTACGCTCTGGTTTGAAAATATTGCGAAGTATAATGTTTTGCTGCCCGAAATTGTAAGATTTTTGCCTCGCAGAGTTTTTGCCAAGTTTTCAATAGGACAGCTCATCTAAGCTTCCTTATTCTGTCGTTTTTTTTTCAATTTTAACGGAATACTATGATTTGTTAAAAGCAAGAATAATTAAAAAAAGTAATCGCCAATTTCACGGCTTATCTTCGACGTCACGTGCGTATATTCTTTCCTACACCCCCCTTTGTCCCTCCACGCTGATAACCGGCCGAGCGGCGCAAGCGCACCGCCTCGCCAGTCTTCCCCCAAACGCCGTACAACACGGACGTGTTGCTTTATCTTTCGTTAAAAAACCCCAGTGCTGTGATGGTGATATTGGTGATGGTGCTAAAGTGAAGAGAACAAAGTGCTCAGTGTCGCGCGTGCGCTTTTGTGAACCTGCCAGGATACCGTTGTGTTGCGCTTTGGTGCCTCCACTAATAATCGGATCCGCAGTGGATGTGCTAAGAAGCGAGAAAAGCTTTACCATTATTGGTAAAACGAGGATTATTTTATGATTTTCACATAATCGTTAAGTTTAATCATTGCTACATCGTCACGTTGACGAAGTATCGCAGGCGTATTGACTCATAACTTGGCCGGATTCTCAGAAGCGACATTAAAGTCTAGCCAAAATTGCATCCATTGTTGAAGTTTCACGGTTTTGGGGACATTCAGTTTGTTTCGGTGGTTCTCGTTGCGCTCGATCGGCTCTGGAGGAAGGCTTTTCGGCCGGGTGAAACTGCGGCAACTGGACCTTGATATCCGGCGTTGCAACAGTACAATTGAGCTGGTTTGGCGGCTGTCGGTCGGTCTAAGTTGGGACCTTATCGCTGTTCATACATGATACGTCAGGCGATCATGGATTTACTGGATTGTGGTTCCATTCAGATTCTCCTCTCAAAGCAGGTTCTTTTTACAAGAATTTAGAATTTACTTATCGACTCTGGCATACACGCTTGGCTACGACAGGATTATTGCCGTCGTGATTCAAATTATCTAATCGATTGAGATATTTAGTTTCTGTTGACTAACAGCGTGCAACACATTCTGTTATGTTCATGGCTATACAACCTTTGCCTATCGCAGGTCAATGCTGCTGCTAATCTATTCATGTATCAGTCTACTACATGTGTATCGAGTCTTTAATTGATGTAACTATTTGTATCGCTCGAAGCTTTTAACTTGTATCGTTCCGTTCGAACTAGCATTTTATACTGTCAAGGTTGGAATCAGGTTCACTTGCATTGCCTATTCGGTATTGTTCTCCTTCTGTACCTTTATAAGCGAACCCTTCGTCTGGCGTCGCTAACATTCAAATGGATTTTACCCAGTATTGTTACTTGTTAGGCGATATCCATATTTTATTATTTAAATATTTAGCTATAACTTACAAAGCTCAATATAGATTGACAGGCAGTGAAATATAATTTATGTTCTGCGATATTGTAACTGGATTTTACGTAAGATAGTTTATCTTGATTAGTTATAGATACTTGTAAATCAATAGTCATTTTGTCTGGTACATGCTCAATTGAGATATCATTGTCTGTATTCACTTTCACATGATCATCATCTTTATTGTCTTGAAGTTTAGCTTTCGATTAACATTTTAATGAGCGGCTCAACACCCATATGACTGTAAAAGCTAGTGTCATGGCTTTCTATGCTTACGCAATAGGAAAGTGTGGGAGTCGACTGTTTGGTAATACACCTTGTACGAATCTAATTATCTAATCAAGTCCGGAAAGGTTAATATTTACACAAAGACCTCGCAAAAAACATGTCGTTAATACAAAACTCTATTTGCCTTAACGTTTATTCTATGTGAATCGCGAGATCGAACGTACTGGTAAACACGAAGAACTTAGCGTGTTTATAATGATTATCATCCTTTACTAGTTTTACTACGGATCAGCATTGTTACGATTGCTAAATCGCTATGATTTTGTAATGATGCGATATAATTACAGTTGTTTTTATTGCATTTTAAATGTTTCACGTTCTCTTTTATACGGCCTTTACCTTGGGATTTTAGTTTTTGCTCATTATTATCTGCAGCGACAAAATCGACTACTGAGTATACTGTATTTTAATGACAACCTTTTTTAGTCACGTTGAGGTTATTAAGGATTTATTATTACCGACTCGTCATTTAAATCGTAGTAAATCATTTAAATTACTATAATAGGTTAGCTGGAAGAGATACCTTAAAGGGATAAGTTCGCCTTTGTACCACCAAGTAGCCAAATGAGCCCTATTTCCATTTATTTTTTCACTTTATTGTGTTATATGTACAATAAAGCAATACATACATATATAATATCAAAATGATTCAAGTAATCACAAAGAGTAACATTTAAGTAGCGTTCTTCAATATCGAACTCCTATTCAATCATCATGGTTCCTGCGCTTTCTCATGGGTGAGACGGGATAGTTCAAATTAAAATCAATTAATGCAAAACTAAAAACGTGGTTTCTGGCTAGTGGCTTTCGTGGGGAAGTTTGAAGAAATATTTGATATCTTGACTAAAACTTATATATCGTTTCAAATTGGAATTGCGGGTTATCGCGGCGAGTGTAAAAGTGGTGATAACGATAAGAACAGGTGATGTCACCTGCTGTTGTTAGCTCGGATATGGTTGTACATAATACAACGGTTAATATGTGTCATTTAACAATTGACACATATTTATCTCTTAAAGATCGTAAATATTCATTTGTACTCATTCTACACATTTAAGCAGCTTTTTAATAAATCCACTGATGATTTATCGTATGATGTAACCTCATTACAGAATGTATTTGTTGGATAAAATCATACTTATCGAGTCACTCTCGTGAAGCGAAATACGTAGGTACATGTCTTGGTGGTAGCATGTTGAGAATAGCGATTTCTGCATACACCACCGGGAACATGTATGTTTAAGTTTTATTCCCGTAAAAAATACTATATTTTTGTACACTTAGATTGCAATTTGTAGGTATCATTATTTTCAAGTAAAGCCTCGGCCTCAACATTGTTTAATATCTATTGCCGGTTTCTAATCAGGATTTCGATCATGTTTGAGTATGGAGCGTTATCGGCAGATATCATAAGATACTCGTATTACGATTGGCTAGATAATGAGTAGGTAATATTGATTATTTCAATTGTATAGACGGTAAAATGAGATTCCTATATCCACAATAACTTTTAGGCATTATAATGATGTACAGACTAGAGTCAAGTGCAAAAGTATGTATCGAATTAATCCTGTCATATATATCTAAGTACCTACGTTCTTTTTTTTAGCTCGTATGAAACTGTCAAACGAACGCAAGCAAAAAACGACTTAGGATCTCTAATTATGAGGTAGATTTTTGCTTGCGTTCATTTGACATAATTTAGCCTGACTGTTTCGGACGTACAGTCGAAGGCATAAATATGTATATATCTTAGGACCTTATTTCAATGGAATGAGGTGAAAAATGTATACAGATTGGTGCCCTTGACTGTACCTACACCTACCGTCACCATAACTAGCCGACAAAGTTACATGCTCCCATATTTTTGCACTTGGCTTTTACATACACGTGTCCCTACTGTAAGTACAGTACCATATTAGGATTACATGCAATGGGTAATTAAATAAAAGCCTGCCGCGCCCGCGTCCTCGCCAGAGGTTGTTGTGTAACCTTAACACGGTCAACTAGTCCTGTTAAAATATTTAATTATTTGATGTCGGTACTCGGTCATTACATTGTGACCTTCCGGTAAACATTATTATAGAATATTATAGCAAAGCCGGTACTATCAGCTGACGAACACATATTGTCGTATTATACGAGTGGAAGCCATCAAAATAAGGCAACAGTTAGAATCAAGTGACTGAACGACATGTGGTTGATGAGGGAAAGGGGATGACAGGTGCTTCGCTTAGTTGAAACAAGGAAATAACCGCGACAATCTAATTTAAAACATGTCTGTCTCTACGCTCGCACTTGTCTTATTGAGTGAGCATCGATTTACGGAACTGCACATGCTCTCCGCCCCTGGCCTGGTAAACAAACATACACGTCGTAAATTTAAGCATATATTTAATATGTACCTTAACCGTGGATAACTTTAAGGGGTGTGTGCGCAAAGACAACTCGTAAAAATAATTACACATTCCATTCCTATTTTGGCTTACAAAATAACTAACATACAAGTCTTATGATCAGTACTCAACTCTTTTTTTTTAACCTGACTGTGGCTTTATAGGCCGGGCCCAATAAAGCGATAGGAGTGCGCAGTTGGAGAGTAGCCTGGGTAAAATCTCTTCAACACGACCACGCGTGTGGTTTGGAACACCGGAATACTCCAGTGACTGCGCTCCAGTGAGATTGGATGAGCGGTTTCAACAGAGTCTGAGATGTGAGTGGAATCGAGCTACTGGGAGTTTTGTCGCTGGTTCACGAAACCTAGCCTTGCTGAGAAAACTCCAGCAAGTAACTCAGCTATAGGCTCGACCTGGGTCGGACTGACTCTACCCAGTGTGCGGCGGTACCGGGATGAATAGGGACTATATGGTACAATTGCCACCAGATACCTACCTACACATAGTAAAGTAGCACACAAAGGAGTTAATGTATACGCCCTAATGCCTTGAAATAAGGTCGAGTATTTATAGGTGAATTATTCATACAATGTGTGCGGTCTACTGTACTTGACCACACACATGCAAGGAAATGAATCAGTGCAAAGTGCTGTTCCATGTCTTGTCATTGGCATATTTTTTACAACATTGTACCTTGGATAACATACTGTATCGTCTGTATCATACTATCTGTCATGATCATGATACGTTATAGTAAGTTAAGCGTCGTTATTGATTGAACACTTTCATGTCAGTAATAATCCTATGATTTGCAAGCAAAATAAAAATTACAAAAAATGTGTCGTTAGTCGTCACGTCACTCAGTGTACAGCTACAGAATTAAATGTTTGTCACTTTTTGGATATTAATGTTATTAAAACAAAACAAGACGAAATTTGGCGATTTTTTTTATTCGTTCACAACTTTAACATTGGTCCGTGTGTACCCTATCTATCTATGCATACAAGATTTGTCTAAGGCAGACAAACGGGCACAAGACCGACCGGTGCCGCCTTTGTTTATCGCATGCGCTTCTGTACACAACACGCGGACGGAATCGCTAATGGCCGCCTCCATAATTATTGAAGATGTATAGACATAAGTATGTAGTGTATGAATTGTAACTAAACTACACTGACGTGCTGTTGGTAGGTTCAATCAACATGGAGCATTTTAGCGCTATAAAATAAATAAATAAATATTTTTGGACAATCTTACACAAATCAACCTAGCCCCAAACTAAGCAAAGCTTGTACTATGGGTGGGCTTGTACCAAGTGAAGATATACATACTTATATAGATAAATAGATACTTAAATACATAGAACACATCAAAGACTCAGGAACAAATATTTGTGTTCATCACTCAAATAAATGCCCTGACCGGGATTCGAACCCGGGACCTCCAGCTTCGAAAGCAGGGTCACTACCAACTAGGCCAAAGCGGTCGTCAACGTATTAATTTTTATTAATGCACAAAATAACAGATTATACTATATTGAGTATTTGTTCATTCGATTAGTCTTAATCCACGGTTAGATTATAGCTTGGTTTTGGTCCGACCAAGAAAGAAAAAAGTTTATTCCAAAATTACCCTAAATAATTTTGACGTTGCTGTAGGAAAACTCATATTATAACAACGGTTTATCTTCGTTTTCAAATGAAACTGGAAGAAGTAGTAAATGACGTCGTTACGGATAAACCATTGCAACCATTACATGTAAAAAGAAACACAAAAATCAACAGGATAACTTTCCGTACGACCCAACGCGATAAAAACCTGTACTTTTTGCTGCAATGAATCATATATATTATCTTTAGGCGGCAAATAAAATTTCCTTTGACAAAGATAACTTTAAAAGTGACCGACTGCATTTAAAACAGCACTTGGAATATACGTTTGAAATTAACCATGACACTGCGCGCCACTGCTCTGAAATTTATTTTTCATTTTCTTTACACCTGAGTAAATAAATCAACAGTTAACAGCTTTAGCCGGTTTATATCAGAGTTGCTTGCTTCTGATGGTAAAATTAAGGTTTATAAATACATTATTTTGGTATCGGATTTCATTAAGATTCATACAGATAAACGACCTTCAA
The DNA here is from genome assembly GCA_963556455.1 of Epiblema foenella. Lineage (NCBI taxonomy): Eukaryota > Metazoa > Arthropoda > Insecta > Lepidoptera > Tortricidae > Epiblema > Epiblema foenella. Next base: position 21,581,874 of record OY747100.1, read on the forward strand.
TTTCTCTTAGTTTGGAATTAAAATTCAAATATGTAACATGAAATAAGTTGATATATGTGCGGCGGGATTTGTAACGACTAACGACACTCTTACCGTGACCGCTTAGAATCTTAGAAGATTGATTTCATAGAGGTATGATGTCTTTTCAGTGTGCCCATCATTATTGTGAACAATAGTCGGAAAAATTATATTTCATATTCCTTAACTATGCCATTTAGTATCGGATTGTTCTAGACAGTTTTAGACGACGCAATCTTTAAATCTTTCGCTTTAGCTCTAGCCACGGTGGTGGCGGCCGTTACGTTAATCTTGTGGCCTGCTTCACAATGCGACGTCATTCTTCGCGAACTGCCGCCCCCCTGGCTTCCACCTCCTGTCACTCTCCGGTCTGACACACGAACTCAATATAAGTTTGTGACTTCGCTAATTTTGACACACACGATATATGCTATATATCCATGTAGCTCATTGCACTTCAAATAGAATAACAAATGTTTATATGTCATTAGGGAAATCGATGCTTTTCACAAATATCAACTTGTACGTAGATTACTCCAGTTCAGGATTCCAGCCTATATTATAGTGGTGAATAATGAAGTCAGCAGGCTATGCCCTGCTACAATAGCTAAGGCAAACAAATGCGCGTTTACTGTTGTTATCTGTAAAGGGGTACCTGCAAGAAAGCGCTATCGATGCACTTACTCGGAATATTATTGATGCCAGCTCAACTGTAGACAATTCGGATAACTTGAGGAAATAGGATGATTATTTGTCTACTTGCGAATAAACATATAAGAGTCGGTTTACATATCTTAATTCTGTTACTTGTTATGTAAGTACCTATATTAGTGTAGGTGCAAGTTTTTGCAGAAGGATTGTCATCTGAAATTACACTCACAAGGGAAACCAGACCTTATCAGAATTAGATTGGCCCACGGTATCTGTTTCTTACACTGTAATGGAATAATAATTATAGTTTGTCAGTAAAATACCTATGTACATATTGTCAAGTCTGGAGATTACTTTTTTATACGGTCATAATGCATCATATCATTAGTTCACGTTTGTTTATTTTTGTCGATTGAGATACTCAGAAGCCGTATAGGACTAACCACATCTCAATGGCAACAAAATGAATGCGGTCCATAGGAAAAAAAAATATTATCATTCAGGCAGCTGAGGCAGCGTTACCTATAGCGGCCAGATTATCATAACCGCTGCATTGATCGGTTGATTCGGTTGCGTTTGAATACCTCCCAAAACAGTAACTGGTGCGAAGTGCGGAAGACAAATATGTGTAACGGGCGACGCACTCGACTTTTCCCTTTATAGGTCTAGTAAACAGCTTTAGGTTAAATATGCGTCTGGGTTTGTTAGAGGTTGTTAACACAAGCCTTGCTTTTGTTAAATTTAAAGGACTGTCACAACACAAACTTATATGTGCTCAAGATGTCATAGAAAAGATGTGTTAGAACTCATTGTTATCAATTAAAGTTCCATTATTGTGGGTAGGTAATTGATAAATATCATAAAGTAGACATGCTGGGTACCGGGTGGGTAAGGTGGGTTTATAAAGGTTTAAATTTAGCTTCATAATTGGAAGCAGTAAATTGTGCAGTTGGGAGTTTGGTCCGAAGTCGCTGTCTCTGAACAAGTTTTCCGCTCCCCACAGTGTTATAAAGGCAAACTACTAAACTATTTTACAATTCCTCATTAACTTCCAGTGATAAATAAGTATCTACGTCTACCTGCACTTTAACAATTAGAAATGTTGAAACTTGCTTTGTTCCTATTGTTATAAAACGACCTCTACCTTTACCTGGAATTCTCCGAGTTAGTTGTTTCGATTTCCCTATAGAGATAGGATATAATCCTTGCTAAGACAATGGATACGTATCTCAACTCGAGCTTATAAAGGGATTTAGTTTGCCTGATAACTTTTGATGTTAACATGGTTGGTGTTAAATAAGCAGATTATATATTCGTGAGTCACGAAAGCCTGTGTTGCTTTCTTTTGGCAGAGTCAATCATGTAGGAAAAATAATTATGAAGAAAACTTCATTAGTTCAGTACAATATCAAAGTATAGTTATTTGTTTCCACGTTCAGCACTTTTTGCTGTTCTGAACTATCTTACGGCCCTGGGCTCCACGGAAGACCAGCGCTGTGGTATTGCAAAATGTCAGAGCATTATGCTGAGTGGTGTCCGATTGCGGCCATTTTAGCAGCACCACTGTTGTTTGTAAATGTTTTCTTTTTCAGTTAAGTAGTTTTTATTTATTGTAGCTCCTAGGCACTAAGTTTTAAATTGTAATATTTGTGGTGTTATTTTGGTTTGCAATAAATTTGGTTCTATTCTATTCTATAATTTATGAATGATACACGCTTTACCTTGTGTAGAAATAGTTTGCCAAGAATAATGTTTTTAAATCTATGTGCGGTATCTATGGGCGACGGTAATCTCTTACCATCAGGCGATCCGTTGGCTCATTTTCCCCCTATATTATAACATTAAAAAATGAATATTGAAACTTCTCCTTTTAGGTTGTCGGTTCATCGCAAACCACACGTATAATATCTGATTCATAAAAACTTTATTGTATTCTTCGCCAGAAATTTCACCATTGTTCGTTTTGTCTATCTCCTTGCGCTAATTATAAATGTGCACATAATAAGAACCTCTTTGAATTGAACATTGTTATGCAGATATGTATATACCACATTTTATCACGCTTTGGTCGAACGACAGAACAAGATCATAGTTTTGAACATGTATTAAATAAGGTTACCTAAGTCTAGTATGTTATGAACCATTTATAATAAAAGTAAATCGCGGTATAAAGTCACAGGATATGAATATGACATTAAATAAACCAACACCAATGGAGCGATACTATCCTACCCTAGCCCTACCTACCCTAAAGCCGTCATTATTTTACTATAATGGTCCATTTGTAAGACGTGACTATGAGTCAGATTATACTTATAGTCTTACGTCTTTACAGAGATATGAAAATGATTTCATAACTACTTATATAGCGCTATAAAATCATACTGTGACTTCGTAAAACTTTGAAAAGCGAGATGCCTCTCCGTTATTAAAACTGTCATTATGATCGTATTTCACTGTTCTAACAGTTAAGGCACCCACTGGTAACACAGGCACACGCTAGCTTCACTGGGACCGCCCACAGATAGCGAATTTAGAGACCCCGTGGGCGACGTGGCACAGTTAAACGTAACCTGTTTTGATCTAGTAATGTTGGCAGCATTGCGGAATGCTGCAGTTTTGCCTCAAACAATGTAGTGCGTGCATTGTAATTGTTAGTGATTAGCATTTGATATGTAGTCGTTGTTGACGCGCTAGATTATCGGTCTTAATAGCATATACGACAATTATGAAACCGATACAATCATTAAGTCTATAAGAAGGTGTTAGGCATATAAGGAATTAGAAAAACAAGAATCACGTCCACATTTAGGTACTACTATTTTAAATATACTTTTATGTAAGTGGACAGTGAAGTCATGAGAATAGTTATAACAGATACTTTAGAATCAAAATCCAAATGTAAAATAGCAAATGTAGCATTAAAGATGGATGGACTAAACAACTAAAATACAAAAGTTTAGTTAGAACCGACATACATAGAGTTAATGAAAGACCAATCTTCTGTAGTCCGATTACAATTAATCGACTTTCAAAAGCGACATCATATCGACGTCCAATGGTATCGAGACGTTCCAAATTTCGGTACAATTCATCTGATATTTGTACCGTTACGGTGTACCGTTGCTGTGACCGAGACAGACGGAGCGGCACGCTGTGTGAAAATAATAACACGTGCTAGACCAGTTACTGTTGCTTGGACTCGATGCTAACACAGCAAAAGAAATGACTTCAAAATCGAATGATTGTATAAAACCACAAAAGTCGGTCGATACTTAGTAACAGTACGATAGTATCTTCCTTGGAAAGCTTTTCTTGCATAAGAAAGGAATGATTATCTGAAATAATGTGAATGTAGTGAAAATCCGGGGTTCTCGGAGTTAACTTAGTTCAACATGTATATTGTTTAACAGCCCTGTCTTGTTGACACAAGCTGGGTTCGGCTCTAACGCCTCAAACCTACAAGGTATTATCGGTCATCGTTCTCTTTTCAGTGACTTACAATTTTCTCGCTTCCAATTTTTAAATATTAGTGAATTATTACTGTACTATGCGAGTATCTACTTTGTTATTGGATTTAACCTTTAGCAAATTTCTGTAAATTAGATACATTCTCCAAATGAGATAATGTGTACGAAGCAGTTCTAGGAAAACCTATCTAACTAGACTGAAGTCGATCTGCGTTTTATAATATGTATAACTCTACCCTTTTCGAGAATATACCCTTTCAATGCAAATACAGTATAATTATTATACGTGCGTCATGCCATCTAACATAGATGTTTACATATTGGCTGACGTCGGTTACACGGGTACGATAGTATCATTCTATTACAAGGTGGTGTACCACTGTGGTAAACCAATAAAGCTATTACTCACATGTGTCAGGTTAGATCAGCATCGCAACGGGCTAATAGCTCTGGTTTAGCTTTCCTTTTCACCGGGCTAATACTAGATTTGTCCATTTGAGCTTTTTTATTCAGTTGGTTAGTAAACTTGTTATGCCTACGATGAAAGTAATCTCGGAACACTTTCAATTAGAAATTAAGAGCGAAAGAAAGTTTCCAATGACATTTTCGTGGAATCGAAATTGTTGTAATTGCACTTTTTATGTTTAAGGCGAATGCAGAGGCGTATCATTTGGGTAAACATTTTGTGACATGCAAACCAATAGTGGTATACTATTGGTTTGCATGAACTAGTATTTTGTGATTATGAGTTATGATAGTCAATAACGGTAAGTATACACGGAGTGATCTGTCAGTTAGGATGACATATTCATAGTTAACTCACCCACGACCCGTTTTAATACACACATGCTATATACGTGATGATCCATTGGCCAAAGATTTCGTTACGGCCTGGCATCTAGTCAGTCAGTAACGATTTTAATTGCTTACACACGACACTGACTTTGAAATTAACTCTCGTTACGAGGGCGTGTGTACACCAATCATAGCCCTATGATGTACACATTGTAGCATAATTTGAGTTTAAGGGAATACTTAAGTACCTGACACATTCAAATAAAATTGTTAATTAAATACATCTTCACGTTCATTGCACAGATGGGACGCAACATTGAAGCTGTTAGTAATTAAAAGATAGGGATTTCTGTCACATATGTTACTTAACCAATCGTTTTTTTAAATCGAATTGATGTCATCTTTGTAAAATTTATACTCAAAATAAATAAGTCAATCACTGAAAGCCATTAGGAAAGAAATAATTAGTCATCTTCAGAAGTAAGATTAGGAATAATTTAAGGCATCCGATGTTGGAGAATAATTAATCGTTCCCACTTTAAACGACGAGGAAAATCGCTAAAATTCAATTCAGATATTAGCGATTTTCCTAATCGCTAATAATTGAATTTAGGGCCTCCTTCTAATTGAACCAAGAGTCTGACAGGAAAAAAAGTTTTAATTACAAGATTATTCTCTTTCAATTCAGTCGCTGTTTCAGAGTCTGTCAAGAATTATGCATAATCTATCGCATGACGTATCCGTTTCCATACCATTTAAAAATTAAATTTAAACTCATTTTTAATTGAAATCACATCATTTCAAACACTTTCAAAATTGTGTAAGTTTATATTGTAAATACAGTATAATCCGCTTATAAAGACTTCGCGTGTAACATTTCATCGCTTTTAACGACTTCGAAATCACCACACATTATATTTCATACCATACATTTTCAAAGTGAATCATTTCGTTTTGTGTGACGTTCTGTTAGTGCGACGTAATATCACCGGTCCCTTGACTGTCGCTTTATCCGGATTCCACTGTAATATATTATAAAGAATAAGGTTTGAATTGTCCCGCGCGTAACAATATCTTGATGCGTCTAAAACTAAACATTGTGAAACTTTCTCCTCGCGTCGTCCCACATCGCTTACGTCATAATAACTAGTTCCATCCAACAATCTGTTTCTTTCTTTTCTCCAAAACCCGCCCGTTTACAGACGAACGGGTTTTATAGTCCTTACTCAATACTTTTAACTCCATTAATGATATACATTTTCTGTTTTTTTAGATGCGAGAAAGTTGCCTTTAGCTCCTTGTGCAGATTAAGAGCGTCTACTAATTACTGTTATTTATTTAATTTCAAACGGTCTATTGGTGTTAACCGATTCGATACACTTTATTTGTAATTCATATATGGATGTATAATACGTAGGTATATGTACCTATTATTAGGTACTTATATATTAGCACTAGGCAAAAAAGGAAGAGTATATAGAAAACATTTCGCAGCGTGTAGTCTAAAACATTCATCGTGATCTAAAATCTATTTATGTGGATACAAGAGTTCATAAAATACAAAGCAGCACTTTATTTATGAAAGAATATATTTCAAAATACGCGATGTTTTCTCTTCATCCCCTCTCACAAAAGAATTACACACAGACTCTTGTTTATTATATTATATAAATGCTTAGTTATATCTTTTAATTGCCCTCGTGAAAAGCCCTCGAAAATCATTTATCGGATTAGCAAAGGGGAGCTTTCTGCTGTATCATGAACAAAATCGTTAACCACCGAACCCTCGTTGATCGTTGAACTTTCACATTTTCAATCAAATACCTATGATTTCCCAATTATACTAAGTACATGCTCGTTTGGAATCAATATCTGGGAATGACATGTGCTTTTGATAATAGAAGAGGGAGTAGAAACCCGAAACCACTATCATTTTAGTTTTGGCTGGTAGAAGTGTAGTGACTTTTACCGAATTACTTTTACTTGTATCATATGTAATGGGGATGAGTAAAGTTTTTTCATTAATCAAATTTTCTTTTGGTTAGCCTAAGAAAATAACACTTTAAACTCTCGCAGTTTTAACACATTTATAAATTACTTTTCATGGATTAAACGCAATATTACTTATCTTATTTCTGGTGTTTCAACGTGGTTTGGTGGTCTTAGATAGCCTAGATGACTAACTCGTTAAACATCAAACTATTTAAAACGCCCTATTTCATAGCCCATTAAAAACTTTTCACAGTTAAACTTTTGGGGTCAACGAAACGCCATTAAAACTGTACACAATTGAAAGTAACAAAGTTATTATGTGTAATTTTGTCCGGGCCAGTTAGGTGTCGGGTCAGCAGCAGACCTCGTTGACAATGCGGGCTAAACACTCGTAATGAGAGGATACCGAGTGTTTCCTGCTTTCCAGCGGCACGCTGTGTTGTAAATTACGTGATCTCTGCGTACTGCCACAAGTCAAATATGATTATGTGTGCCTGGAGCGCCACGCAAAATTACTGTCATACTTTTATTGTACATTAATACCTTGGGCTGAAGCCTTAGTTAACTAAGGCTCTAGATTGCAAGAGGTATGATAATTGTAAAAGATGACTATAAGCTTCTATATATATTCTATCTTTGTATCTGCCTCGTGTCAATCTTACCTTTCCAGTTAGATTGTGCTGCAAAAAAGCGAATGACAATATAATGTAGATCTGATGATTCTTACGATGAGATTCTTATGATAAATAAAGATCTTTGAACCTATATAACAATGTCACCACACAAATGTGTCGAGCTTGGGTTAGTTAGGTTATAGAGTCTAGGTGTTGTCTAGATTCGTCAGATTAATATGAATGATTTCTTACTATATCCTCTTACAAAAAGATGCAAAACTCAACAAGTTGAACAAGAATACGGAATTTCGGTTTTAACAATTTAATGAATTTAATACACTTTAAAACGTGCGATTTTTTATCTAATCGTAACACGCATCGAGCGATTGCGCGGCGTCTCCCCTGCGTAGAGCGAGACTTAGTCTGTTGGATACTGGGTTAGAGTGAGACGGTGCGGCTCTCGGTTCGTTGCTCGTGAGTCACGCTCCGTCGGCGCGAGCGCAGCCTCTTGGTCTGATTGATGAACGACTGGCGATGATTTTGATATTATAAGTGGTTCACATTGTGTTTTGATAATTCGTGACATCGCCAATCTGTCATGACCGTGATATCACAAGTCGTGACAATGCGTTTCGAGTTCGTCCGTCATGTCGAATTTTACAAAAATGGCGTTAAAGTAAAACGAGTCAAAGGAGGAGGCCCCTATGGCCAATAATGTTGATAAGTCATAAGTTGTTTAAATTGTATGCAGGTGCATACAACAGGTGTATTAACGACCCTTATTTAGGTGCTCGTTCGTTTACAAGATGGTTAGAATCTATAACCGTAACAGAAGCAACACAAATAATGTTTTGTCATAAGAATTCGCGTAAAAATTATGTCGAATGTTTCATATTCAAGTGATTAATCTTAGGTATTTTCATGAATGAAAGTTAATAAGTATTTTGTTGCGTGCTAAGGGTAATATAGGTAGTCGTTGTTCAATTATTCGATACATTTCTCTTCTATTTGGGAATTATTGACTTACACCACAACTTGACGGAAGCATCGACCGCGCAGACGGGGTCGCGTAACGTTCGTGATGGATTGCTGCCTTCGTGTTGGCTGCTACAATCCAACAGATACCTGCGAAATGCCATCTCAAATATTTGAACCAACATTCCTACCTGGGACATGAGAGATGTGAAACATCTGATCCAACGTTGGGGAAATTCGCTTGCGTTTGCTCAAATACCGTAATGAGAAATTGGGTTTGCAATGACTCATGCTCAATAAGAACTCCATTACGCTACTGGAGTACGACAACGGACAATCCTTCACCAACTTTAGCTCTTGTAGAATTGGAATGGATGAAAGTTGAATTCTTGCTTTCTTTATTACCCTGGTTCAATAAAAATACACCCGCCCGAGACGCGTTCTTTTCGTCTTTTTCTAAAAGGTGGCGGGAACAGGTTTGCGAAGGCCCCGCGGCAAAAAATAACAAAATGGCTGCTTGAAAATGCTCCTTTAAACGCTTGCTAATTTGAGTAGGCTTAATATTAGAACATTAATCTCTGGTTATGCTTTAAAAGGAATTGCTCGTTGTATAACTAATAGGTGCTCGTGTAATACACGGTATTTACGCATGAATAGATTGTAAAAAAACTTCTCTGCTCTATTTAATTTGATGACGATTGAATCTATGAAGTGTTCCCTGCTTTGTGGCAAATGACTCACAAACACTGTTTAGCTCCTTTTTATAAAGCCGTCGTGATTTTCGATAAGAACATATGTTGAATGAGTAAGCAGATGTGAGACGGACACCAGCGTCACATTCTCATACGGACACAATGACAGATCAACAGATTTTCATTGACAATACGTCGATTATACTCTGATACATTGACGGCTTAGCCTCCTGACGAGACCATTTCGGAACTGATATGATGCCTAATACAACATAATGTACTGTCAATGTCTAGATTATATCCAGATTGCAAGCAGACACCTCCGCTATAGCGGAAGCTTGCGGTTCTCGTATTGTTGCATCTCGCATGCAATTAACGTCCCTAATGCCTATGACATATGTATGATATTGCACGGCGAAGCCTGCGGTAAACTAGGGTTTGCGTTACAGTTATTACTAGCTTTGTAACGTGAGACAGTGGTGTAGGTATATCCCATTATGTCTAGTATTTGAATATCATCTTATTGAAATTACTAATTCATATTTAAAAGTGAAGTGGATGACTAGATGCAAATGGGAGATTGGCGAATATTTTATCTATAATTAAGAAAACCAGCAGATGTTGTCTTTATATTTCAAATATCATTTTGTATTACGGAACACTATTTTATATCATCATATATCGACTAAAACATTGTTATTTCAGACATTTTACGTTTGAGCGACGTGACAGTATCCAATTATGGAGTAAATAAGTAGTAGACTGGTAGTTATGACATTATTTTAAGTTGAACGGCATTTTGTGAGCCATTTTGACAATATGACTTTTCGGAAGTAAAAAAGCCTGCTGAATCCGATTCTGAATGTTGCCATGCCGAATTTTGGTTCCTTTAGTGAAAATTCAAGACAAGATTTTTAAAAATAACTACCTGTCTATAGCTAACATACATATACTACTTACGACACTGAAAGGGTGTTCTTAAAACAAAATGAAATCGAATTAAATTTTACATTACAGTGCTTTTTCATCGAAGCTCGAGAAGTATTGATATTTGTCATGATAGCTGTTCCTCTACTTGGCCCTATCGTAAATGAAAATCATGAATTGTTGATTATCAGACGAACTCGTCTTCATTTCACTAAACTTGGGTGGTGCCCAATTTAGATAAAAACGTATTTGCTAGTGCAATTTCCGCCGATGCATATTCCGTACACGTACCTATAAATAGACTGAGATTTAATGAGCTCCCTATTTATAATCTTCTGGTGTTTATAAATATGGATTAGCAGTTGCTATTTTGGTAATCGCGATGCAACCGGATTGAGGTGCTAAACGTGTTCAAGGAATTATATGATGAATAAGAATTCTAATTTTGAATATGGTCGCGTGTTCCTTTTACACGAGACAACAACAATACCATAGATAACATCTTGGATTATGATATAGCACCCGAAGGTTAAGGGTCAGTGATAGTTATAAAGAAACATTGACTGAAGTAGTCAGGTAAATTTTTATATTATGTAGTAAATATTGTATTCTGATTGTGAATCATACGTGTTCGAGCGACGTAAAAACGAGGGTCACACGAAATAATACTGCAAAACATAAACAACCTTCACGGCCGTCGATTTAACAACCTCTGATACACTTACATTATTTTAAACAACAGTGTATGCTGGGTGCAATTTTAAACGTATTATAGTTTAATGTTGTCCCATTTATTCGTTCCTACGACACGAATGTGTGCGCGCGAAAACAACGTGAGACTCGCGGGTCGTGAGATGAGTCATACAGGTTTCACCCACCATCTGTTGCAACCTCGTCTTGTATACAAGGCCCGCAAGACTATTTACTCTTTCAACACACCTTTTTATTTATATTATACCTACCAGATTTAATTATACAAACGATTAAGTATCGCCGTTTTCACGATAAACGTATCTTACGATAACCCATATCTACCTTATCAGGGAAATTCAATTTTATTCATGGATATATTGCATCATCATTTCGGTAAAACTGTTTTGTGTCTCGCTTCATTGTGTTGTGTTTATTCAAGTGTAATGGTGTCGGTTTGTATGTTGTGCGTCCTTTTCAGATACAGGTGTGTCGGCAGCGACAGCTTTTTGTGCTACATCTGTTTTGGGTGGTGAACGGTTTTGAATAATCGTTCGAATAACATAGTCGTTTTATCTCTCTCTTTGCAGATGGGCTGGTAGCTGCTCTCTCGCACGCGTATTGCTGATGCCGTCTTGCCACGAGTTTCGATGAAATTCCAGTCAATAATTTCTATACGCTTGTCCGGGTTTGAATTTGTTATTTCGTTTCTACTATACGTGCTTTGAGTGCCTTGTCAATCTGCCGATAATCTTTTTCTTCCTCCTACGTAGTCAGTCATTGTCACTAATTAGTTACTGATTATGAAGGCTGTGGCTGAAAGGCGGAAGCTCTGATATCTCGTCATTCTAATCTTGCGGTTTCCAAATGAAATAGACACGTTTAGAACTTTTTTACGGCTCAGGTTTTACGATCCGTTCTCAATTACTTTTTAGATCTGTCACTGGTTGGAATAAGGTTGCGTTTATCGATTCCTCTTGTGCTGTTACTATAGTTTGGTCGGCGGCACTTGTTTTCCCGAAGTCTATCCTTATCGGATTACGACTCGTTACGCCCGTCAGTGATTTCACTTTTTGTGAGGCATTCGTCTGATTTCTTTTTATTACATTACGTACGGCCAGTGTCATTTGATTTGTTTTTATTTTGAAACTATTCATCTATACAAGTGGCTAGTCTTGCAATCGATTTTATCACTCTATAGCTAATGTGAGCTAGTGCGTCAATCACTAAATTTTAGATGTGGAATGACTATTTGACGTCAAACGAGAAATACGATCGGTGTTTGAAAGGAGAACCGTTCATGGCGAGGTTTACCTCTACGATAAAAAGTTATCATCCAGGTAAACCTCGCTTATTATACTAGACTATTGGTTTATGGATAATATATACCTAGATATGGATCGCTACTATCTGTCAGGTTTGAGTGTTATTAGACGAACTGGTTATCTCTACACTGATAATCGCACAGTATAGTCATAACATGGCCTGCTGGGCTCACGTTAAACCACTTTTCAGATTAAGTACGAATAAGAATGACCTGCCATTAGTGATACAAACTGTGATAATACTGCATAAATGTGAACTTCAAGCTCATTGTCTATTGCATTGCATTACTAGTGAAATGACCTCTAACTGAAATGGAGCGTAAGTTAACACGCGAGGACTTTATGCGGAAGAGTTTTCGAGCTCCCCGCACATCTCCGGCTCCCGAGAACCATGAGCCTGCTGTTAACGGAGCCCCGCCGCCGTCTCCCGTGTCCCTCTCGATGTTGGAGCGGACCGCGCAACCTCCACGCACACAGTACGAGATTACCTCCTCAGGCATCGCTCCCAAACGCCTAGAGTTCAACAGAGCTCATCCCATTCACCTCAAATCATTCCAAGCTCCCGAACCACCTGATGATACAAACACCCCGCCCTCTGACGATGTGCTACGCACTCTGGAGCGACAGATTGGCGAAATGGAGCGAGGCCTGGAGAGAGCACAGAATGGAACAGTAGCCGTCAATGAAAGAGTCCGCTACGCGGAACACGAAAATCTTCTCCGAACTGGTGTGTCATCTGTCGGCGGCGGGGGGTATCTTGCAGCCGACTCCGATACAGAACACGACGTCGTACCCTTCAATAGGAATGAAAGCACCCGGAGCAGCACGGGAGCTACCGCTCCTACGGTTCGACCGGCTCCCAGACTAGCCAGGACCCATTCTGACACCCAACAACATCAAGTCGCTGCCACCGCCCGTCTCATGCGAAAACTCGCCGACGGCGGCGCGAAGGAAGAAAAGACTAGAGTTATCTCCAGAAAAGCCATCCAAGCACGGATGGAGAAGGTCAAAAACTCCGTCGTTGGGACGAAACACGAGCACCGAGTGCTTGCCGAACACAGAGCTGAACCCCCATCACCAAGGACGCCGACTTCGCCCGTATCTCCGCGATCATCCACACAGGTAATAAATACTGTGAGCGTTTCGTGTACGTCTTATATGTTTGACTCACCAACTTATGCAATACTCCTTGCAACAGTCTGTAACAAATCCGTCAAAACTTGTTGTGTTTTATGGCTTAACCGTGTAACATAAGGCATTGTCAAGTTCGTATTTTAGTAACGTTTGAGTCAACGACCCTCAAGGACGACGCGGAAACCGACGCTGGCAAATATGTGCGATGGAAACGGGAATGTTGCGGAGTGCGAACTTGAATTGTTGCGAGTATTTGTATAGCGACCTCACGGTTACGATCTCACTGGAATACGTTCCAAATATAGTCTACCTACACTAACGCGGTAACTAAAATAAACCCACTTAGCTACTCGTATTTGCACTAAGTCGGGTATGGCTACCAGTGCTACCTGTAAATTAGCGAAAAGATATGAACTCGATGTAACAGCTGTTGCGCTAGAATTACCATCATTCTACGATAAGCCAGATTAGTCGAGTTACTCGTATAGAAAACTACGCTATACATTTATAGTAGTGATTTCGCATTAAATATTTCCTGTCTGGTGACTCAACACCCAAAAAAATCAAGCCATAGCTATAAAAATACACCGTATGATTAATTTAATACGGTATAATCTTACTTATTTATAAATAGGGCTACCAGTCTTAAAATCACTATCGTTATTGAATGTAAAAAAGTCGTATTTTCATAGGGAACTCACGGCACTTACGGCCTTTTGTTTGGGCAAGACAGTTTTTAAGCAAAAACTCAAAAACCGTAAAACCTATATTGTTCAAACCAAAACTCGTTGAAAGTATTTACTAATGCACACCACCTAAATTTTTTTCAGAATTTTAAACTTTATAGTTTGGAAACTAGAGGGGTGGGGGGGGGGGACACTTTCTATGACTTTGACAGCTAATATCTCACCAACGGTTGACTTAATGGACAAGTTTTTTAGAAACCTCCATATCATTTTAAAGGCCTATCCATCGATACCCCACTCGACTATGTGCGTTGAAATTTTTTTTTTTCATCCACCGGTTACAAGTATGGAGTGTCCCCCCCTAATTTAATATTTTTTTGTAATTTCACATCACTTTTATGTAGCGGTTCATAGAATACACCTTCCTACCAAATTTCATAATTGTAGTGTTTATAGTAAATCGGATGTGACATACGGACGGACGGACGGGCGGACGGACGGACGGACGGGCAGACTTGACGAATCTATAAGGGTTCCGTTTTTTCCATTTTGGCTACGGAACCCTAAAAAGAATTGAAATTCTATTAGATAAGTACGTAATATTTCTCATGAACATGGTTTTGTGTCAATGTGCTAATAAATGGAGTTTTAAATAGTTGCTTGCATTTTCCGTACCCCGCCGGTGCTGCAAGCATATTTTATCTTCAGTGGTTTTAGGCTAAAAGTTTTAGTCACTCGCAAGCCTGGAAACTATCTATACGAGTATGCACCGTAACTATTCGTCACGTTGTAGCAAAAACCTAAGTTATAATTGGAAGATTACGGCGTCGTTAGCAAGTTCAAAATAAACGCTACATTACTGTAGATTTACGTAGTCTAGAGACTTGACGGGTTAATAAGTTAATTCTAATAGTACATAACTCGTTTAGTAAACATTTGTGCTATTATACATATGAGAGTGCCGTTATATAAAAAGTAACCCAATGTCGCACCCCTCAGTAATTAAGCCGCTTGCCTAATTAATAAATGGCGTTAGGCGGGGAAAATATTGAGCAATAATTCAAAGAGTTCAGGTGAAACAATTACCTTCACCTTAATGTTTTAAAGCTCTCGTTTCGGTTGTAAATTGGGTTGGACGTGTTTCATTCACTTAAATATTTCGGTTATGAAGTCAAAATTTCAATTGCCGTTTGTTTACACCTTATTGTGTGGTTCGATACCAACACACTGTTACATTGCCTATTTTTTTGCGCATTCGCGGTTCTAGATTATGTAAAACTATATAAATATGTTAAGATTTCTTTTATGGCACATTTAATTTATCGACGCTTTAGAAGTTTAGATTATAAGCATAAATCATTTTTTCGATCGAATGTATCGAGCTCGTATGTAAATGACATGGACATAGTTGGCAATTGTTAAAAACAATCTAGTACTTAGTTATAAATTTTGTAATTTATTAATTAAGACGTGTGTTATATGTTGTTAATGTGTGAATCGACTACTAATAGTACTAAAAACCTCTTTATTATGTTCACAGGTAAGCAACAATGGACAAATGTTTTTTGCAACACGCAGAGATAAATACAGGTATGTTTAGTAATATATTTACATGGTTTGAGGAGAGCAAGTGAATGTCAAGGTTGCATTCTTTTACCGACGTCGGTACGCCGTTGGAATCACAATTGATGGTTTGTTTATATTTTACACACGTAGTTGTCGTTAGGGAAAATTTGGCTATTAATAAGGCTTGCGGGCTTTATATTACGTATACTTACTACGTACTGACTGTAGGGTACATTACCCTACAGTCAGGTGAAAGGATAAGGCTGCATACAAACTTACTTAAGAAATATTTATTTATTTAAACTTTATTGCACAAAACAAATGGGTACAAATGGCGGAATTAATGCCTCAAGGCATCTCTACCAGTCAACCATAAATATGTCCCATGGCTTTTATGTCCTGAATGATGGTTTCAGTATGTGCATTTATTTTATGTACACAATACAATCCAAATACTATTTATTGCACACCTCTATTAAAGGACAGAGTACAGTACAAAAACACAATGAAGAATAGTAGAAATTCTCTTCCAGACTCCTAGACATTACCTATTACGAGTATATTCTCTTTTGATGGGACTACATTTCCGTCTCTTTAGGCTGTTACAGTAAATAATGTTATGAGATAGTATTTTGTCGGATTAGTGCGCATTTATCTGGCTGTCCTCATTAACTTAGTGACGCTAATAATAACTTATCACACGAAGTACATGACGAAACATTATTTACTATATCGGTACTGAGATAATTAGTACTTACATTACTAGCTGTGCTCTACTTGGAGATATTAAAATTATAGCAAACGTTAGCTCCTTTATTAATACATGTAACATCATCATGAATCAAATTAGGTAAATTTATGATGCGGAGCGCTTTACAGTCACTATAATCCTAATATACTTGAAATTCTCCTCCAGAATCATTAGTAAAACCAGGGTTTTAACAGCAATGCTAAAGCCTCTCAACTTTATACGGATCTTAAAATTTGGATACATTATTTATTAATACTTTATAAAACGGCCACAAAATGTTACCATTCGCTCTCTCTATAAGGTAAAACCGGGTAAACACTAAACAGCCTTGACATTTTGGTAGTTATCATGACAGCATCTCTCAGATAAGATAGTCGAATTTCTTTACCGAATATCACTAGCTATATTATGTCATGCTATGACGAAAAAAATATCAGGACAAAATATTGTCTTAGTCATGCGAAAACAGTTCATTTGTTATTTTAGTCTTGCTCTCATCAGAAGACATTTCAAGAACAACCACCATCTTGATTTTATATAATTATTATAAAGCATAATAAATGTGTGAGTGATCACTTGTCAGTGAAAATCCATTGTCAGAGTTCCTATCACGCTCAACTGACCAAACGTTAGACAGGTTCATATTCATCCGTCATACTTCTCATCTTGTTTGCATTTGTTCGCTGTAAACAAGAACGGTGTTATATTTTGTAGGGTTGTGTATTAACCTTGACCCATTTTCGCAGTGGGTCGGACTAATCTTAATACTGGCGAGATTAAGGTGTACTGACGAAAATAGACTTAAATGTGCGTCATAGTTACGTCATGACATGAATGATAAATCAAGATTGCTCCAATTATAGGCATTGCGAAGTCTCATCCGAAATGCAAACATACAATACTTAACTATATATTCACTGTTTCAAACCGTTTAAATATGGTCATAGTAATTAACAAGGACCTTCGCCTGATAAATTTGTACCTAAGTATTCTCAGACAGAAATAACTCAATAAACTTGAAGCCACCCTCTGCGCAACGAGACAAGTTTGCAAGTAACTTTAAATCATAATTTACCGGTAGACGCAGAGATCCCGTTGGCAAATGTCTCTAATAACGCAATGTCACACTTCGCGATTCATTCCGCTAACAGCATCACGTGCAACGTCCTTTTTACAACAACTTTTAGCAATTTAAAAGCGTAATTTGGGTCAACTGCTGAAAATGTCCGGGCTCCGGGGAGAAATAAGACCGTTTCTAACCCTTATACATTGGGTGAGCTCTAAATTTCACTCAGCATTTTCCTAAAGAGTGAAATAGTGATAGTGCACAATTCTAGACATTTTTGTTTTGTATTTTATACTTTATACCAACTAATAAAAATAGATATATTGTACAGAAACATCACACTGAACCCGATAGTTCTCATACTATAATATTATATTTAAACTTATACATGATGTAATTTTTATAATAAACTGAATCTAAATAGGTGCATTTATATTTATTTATATTAGAGGAATCAACAGCAGGATCTCAAAGATAGCGCTAGAGTGTATGTATACGCGCACTCGTATACAAATTACAATAGCAAACAATATTGGAACATGAAATCGTATGCTCTTTAAACACAAAGTTCTAGTAAAGTTAACTCCTAAATGCAGAGCGTCCTAGCTCCTCCCGCCTGACCTAACTTCATATTTAATATATGTAACATATGTATGTTACATATGTATGTGCATGTGTGAATGAATTTCGATGAATTCAATTGTTCATAGAAATTCATTCACGAAGAAACTTGAAGAACCTCTCGTTTTCTTGTTTTATTTGTGAGAGTTTACGAGCCGGCAATCGTCGTGTTGTTTGAGGAGTAGGTGTGGCTGGCAGCGTGCCAGCCGCTCGATTGCTGAGTAGTGAGCAGTGTTGAGGTAGGGACAAGACTTACGATACAGGATGTCAGCGTATTGTCATTTGCAAAAATATCAGCTGATGTAAGTAAGAACCCAAGATAAGTATAATTACATGTTTTCTAATTGTGCCACATGATTCCCATAAGATTAAGTAGTAGAAGTAACCAGCTGATGCATGAAACAAAGTCAAAAAACCTAGTTGTTGGAAGAATATCAACAACAACAACGTCGCTTTTGCTCACCGACATGTTGTAGGCTTTCCCCTTTGGCAAATTTATTCCACGCGATATAGGTCGGTCGACTTTGGCTTACAGCCACTAAACTTTTATGCTGTTCCCTTTACACAATCTCAAAGTAAATCATACTAAGTTGCAAATTCTGTTGGAAAAACTTTTCGCCCGAAGTAGGGTATCGTTGAAATGCCGATTTTGTCGGTATCAATCAAAATGTCATCAATGTTTGCTGGTAAATACAAAAAGTTCTACTATTAAATCTATATTACCGTTTGGTGCAGGATTTACATTATTGACAAGCACCCGTCTCGCGCCTCTGTTATCACTAACAAATATGTACATTATGTACCTTACTTGAGTTTTGTAAAATGTTAGAAGAAGTTTAGAACTCATCATATTTTCGCTGATCTAGTTCCTCCATTGATTCTTATGACACACTTCAACAACGTTCCCTCGCTTCTTTCATGAAAATTTCGCCAAATTCCTGTATATTTATTTCCCGTCGCTCGCAGCCTGAGACATTTGTAGGTGTCTCAGGCTGTGAGTGACTGGAAATAGCCTGAGTTCGTTAAGTTAATAAAGACTAACAGGAATTCCTAAGAAAACTGATAGCTCCACTGAAGTACGTGACAACTTTGATTCAAGTATAGTAAACGCAATTTTTGGTTAGTCGAGTCGATTTTAGTTTTATGCCGTTATGGTCTAAAAGTTACGAACCATTTTATTCCGTGACCGTTCAATTATTTATTTGTCGTATGACAATGAGCTTCTTTTATTAATATATATGTATATAACACGTGTAATGTGGACACATTGACCACAAGTAACTGGGCTTACACAACTCGTGACGCACTCAGAAGCCCCGTCGGCCGCGAAGCCCTAGCAGTGCCTTCTTCATTATATTTCTTACCGGTTGCAACTCTTGCTTGTTTATTTG
The DNA here is from genome assembly GCA_963556455.1 of Epiblema foenella. Classification (NCBI taxonomy): domain Eukaryota; kingdom Metazoa; phylum Arthropoda; class Insecta; order Lepidoptera; family Tortricidae; genus Epiblema; species Epiblema foenella. The sequence continues at coordinate 21,601,238 of OY747100.1, forward strand.
ACCTATATCAACCGGCATTACCCTTCCGAATTGTTTTATCGCTGTTACGGAATATAACTCTTCTTGGTAACTGGGTCTTCTGTGACATAATCTCGTGTTAATTTCCTAAAGGATGTCCTAAAACGCCACTTGTCTGCCACCAGCATATCATGTGAGTCGTGGGAACTGCTGTCAGTACGGGTGCGAAAGACGTCACGTTCGTGCACATGGACGTAAAGTCTCTGGACCTTAAATGTAAATTTTGCCATCGACGGACACATCTGGGAGGTCGTCATCGATTTCATAGAAAAGTAGGCAAATTTTCATAGAAAATATAAATGAGTTGCTATTAACCCGTCGCCGGTCCCGGGGATCCCCGGGCTCATTACAAAAGAATGCCATTGTTTATTTTTTTCACCGGGAGACCATGGACGGAGATTATATCATTTAGTATAAATACAGACAAAACCTAGTCTAACTGTTGACATGCGTATTATTTTGAATTACAATAATGTTCTAAGAATATGATCTGAGTGTTTTTTAACCATTTCATCTGATATAATGTGGTTTACTTTTGTATCTTAAAGACTTTATTATGCTTTCGAAGTCGTCCATAAAATATATTTCGGACAAGCAATATGCTCATTTCGAAACTATCTCAGCGAAGCTTATGTATAATTTAGTAAAATAATGGGTCTTTATGATTTCATCCTCAGAATAAATGTGGTGGACTTTTACGTAAAAGCGACTTTTTAGTTTTACGCAATATTTTGGGTTCCCATAATAGATGTCAAAGTCGATGTCGAAAGTGATGATATGCCATATTCTCAAGAATATAACAGTTAATAATTTATTCATAGAACAGACAATATAAACGTAACTAATATATATATATTCCTTAAGGTCGCTGCCTTTGGGGATGGTGTCCATAAGGCTGGCCACATTTCCTCGCTGGATAGAGATACCTATCCTTTGACAGAGGAAGTAGCCAGCCTTATGGTCAGCCGTATTTTGTTTGCAAAGAGTACATTTTTTCTTACTATTTGTCTGGTTTCGTTGTCGCTACTCAAATAAACGGATTAGGTAGATTTTGACTGAACCAGATACTTCACAATGAGATTCCAGGATGAAATATGTGCTACAAAAATCTTTAGGATAGAAATACGGCTAGGTAAAGTTGTATTAAAAATACAGTCTTTATGAACATTGTACATAAATACTGTGCTTGTATACCATGTCAAAATAAAATGAATTTACAAACTCCTATAAGTTTTTACTCATTTATAATTGTTAAACTTGGTCTTTATATATCGGTTTGTTTTCAGAAATCTGTTTTTTGTGAAATCTTGATCTATTGAAATAAATGTAGTGCTCTTATTATTCATATTTAATGGTTACACAGATATTCATTTGTTTACATTTGACCTTTCCACCACAATACCGTAACTTCCTTAAAACTTGTTTAGTCGAGTTCACTCGATTGAGTCACGTGTATTCGATTATCGGGCTTAGCTGGTCGGGCATCATAAATACATTAGGCAAGTTATTAATTAGTAAGCGTTTCAGGGCTGGAGCATATAGTGCTTCTATTTTCTTCATCATCAGCCTACATAAGTCCCATTGGTGTCCATATTCCTTTTCTTATGGATGAGAGGATATAGGCAGTGGTCTCCGTCGGTTTACTACTTTCTCTTTTATAATGCGCACTGCTAATTTTTGAAAGTCTGCTGGAGTCTGTATTTCCGAGGTCTTGTAACTCGAACCCTTTTAAAGCTCGAGTGAATAGGCATCTTCAGGGTGAGCTCGCTCCATCTCGACCTCGTCTTCCCTTGGGCTAACCGCTGGCAAACCTATCCGCAATAAGAAAAAGTAACTTCAATGAGGTTAAGGGCGTTATGTTTGACAATTGAATGTGGAAACTCGATTCCATGGAATGGTACGCCGGGCAAGTCATGAACATGATACTTTACAACCACCAATTAAGTTTCAGCGAACAGGGGACACTGCATTTGTTTTTCCGTGTCTATTTGACTGTGGCCGAGATAGGTAACAGAGATAAATACAAATTCAGCCAGTATTAAACAGGATGCAGTTGGGTATTCCAAATTCCCCAGTTTAATTCAAAACGTGGATGCAGCAAACAACGTACGTGAAAAGAGTTCAAGGGAAAAGAGATTAAAAATTAACCTTATTACAATATACAAGTCGGTTAAGTATACTTTGAATAAAGTGGACCACCATCGTTTTTAGTCTGAATTCTACATGTATTTGCAGTGATACGAAACAGTCTGTATACACAATGAGTGACCTTTGCGCATGAATGGTTGACCGTTTTCAATATCCTAATGCCCCGAACCTGATGTGTAGGCTTGTGCGCGCTCGTTCACTGAGCGGATCGCTCCTGACTAAGTACATTCGCTCAAATGTACTAGTTCGGTCTTTTAGTTCCTTTAGTACACTAGTACACCGAAAGAACGGGCCTATTTGTTCTCGTCTGATAGAATTGAATGAATGAACTATATGTGTGTGAATGAATGACCAGTATAAATACGTCATCTCGCTTACTCCCGCGTGATTCTTAATTAGTTCACACAAGTTTCGTTTCATTCGCTCGCTCCAGTCGAGATTTCGAGAGCCGTTAAATTTCGTTCGGTCGCTTTCACAGGTTCGGTCATCTGATCGGATATTGTTGTTTCGCTCCGCATGTACTAAGAGCAGAAACGTTACGGAATAGTTCGCTCTAGTACAGTGTTGGGAATTAGGTCTTTTTAGTTCTTAGTACATGTACTACACAAGCCTACTGATGTGGAGTTACACGTGGACCGAGGCTTGCTGTTATTAAAGGTCACTGTGAACGGACGTTACGTGTTAGATTTAGTATATATGTTGAACAAATATGCTTCAGCCCCGACTGTGACTGAAATAAGGCCTAGTGATGAAACTCTAAAGAGTAAATCTCAATGTTCGTCAATCTAGACTAGCTTTATAGGATTGACTTTCCATGACGTGTCTTTGGCACTCTTAACGACTAAAATTACTCTTGACGACTAAATTGTAAGGATGAATATTAGATTATTTTTAATAGACACTCTGTCGTTGCTGAGAGTCACGCAGGTTGTGACTCTATCACATAAAACTAATATTAGACTTGTTCAGCACGAAGTTTAATGACTTGCCACTAAATGGCATAATTTGATAATCCAAAGGTGGCGTCGTCACTTTGGTTTGACCGTTTTGCACCGAGCATTTACAGCAACATTTGGCTGGAGATATCTTTGACCAGCTTGTTTACGTTATGCAATTGTACAGTACTGTTATCTCACGAGAGCGGGATACCATAATCCAATAGCAACAAGGTTGCAATTATGTAAACAATGCCATTTCTAAAATAGTTAATTGGCTTAATGTCAACAATTTATTGTTAAATGAGAAAAAGACTAAATGTATTAAGTTCGTCACGAGTAACGTAAATCACATGCAAACTAGTGTCACTGTGAAAGATGAGGAACTGGAACTAGTTAGTTGATAGTGCTATTTTTCTTGGTTTGACATTAGATTCAAAACTCCAATGGGGTCCCCATATTGTTAATCTCTCGAATAGACTGAATTCTGCAGCATTTGCAGTGAGCAAGATCCGTCAATTAACATACGTGAAGACAGCTCGATTAGTATATTTTAGTTACTTTCATATTATTATGTCGTATGGTATTTTACTCTGGGGCAGTGCTGCAGAGATAAATACTGTTTTTCTGCAGAAGAGGGCTATTCGAGCAATGTATAAGATGAAACATAGAGACTCACTTAGAGATAAGTTCAAGGACATTAATATAATGACAATGCATTGTCAATACATCTATGACAATATTGTGTATGTACATAAAAATATTGTAAATTTTAGGCAGAACTGTGACATACATAATATTAATACTAGAAACAAATATAAGCTTGCGGTACCCTCCACTCGGCTCCAAAAAATAAGAAAATCATTCATCTGTAATTGTGTAAAGTTTTATAATAAACTACCAACAAACGTGACTAATTTATCTATTAATAAATTCAAGACTTATGTAAAGCGTAAACTCATATCGAAAGCATATTATAGCACAAAAGACTACATGAATGATAAAACATCGTGGGTATAATTGTGGTTGATATATTAATGATTAATTAATAATTATGACATTACATCTTAATGACTATTTTCATAACTGACATTAGATGTTGACTTTAAATTTTCTTCTTGACATTCAGATTTTATTCTAAAAACTGTCTAGATTATACTATTTTTTATGTTTTTATTTTACATATTGACGATCTTTTTGTGAATTTATTATACTCTCTTTTGACATACATTACAGTAATTCATTTCTTTTTTTTAATTTCATATGCATCAATAAATTGCTCTGAATAATTTAGATTCAATTTATGTTATATATAACTGACGATTCAAAAGTGCTTGTTGCTAGGCCTATTTGAATAAAGAATATTTTGAGTTTGAGAATATACGGATTTTCCAACCCAATGCATGCCACAAAGTTCGTCTGCTTTACCCATGGAAGTATTTAGAGTAATATCTGAAATGGGGTTTATTTTGGTCTAGACCGTGTGAACCGGCAAGCTGTAAACACAAATCTAAGGACGCCTTGAGTATTGTGTAAGGTAGATAATTCTACTGTACCAAGAATTTCGACCTAGACGAAGTTCTAAAGGATACACACGCACACGCACACGTTAGTCCTCATAAGTTAGTATAGGTCTCCAGTGAGCAATACACACATACAAGCATGAGTGAAAAAGATCTAAGTATAGAGAATAACACGTGGGAGCGAGATACAATGACTTATCTCCTGTCCCTCACCTCATCGCGTATAAGGCCTTTATAATTGTCACCGGAACGTCATCGATGAACTGCCATTGGTGTCACCACATAAAACACAACTAATGATGAGATGTCACAATCTGCTAAAGGATGATCAGTCTTCTGATGCTTCTCAATTTAGTCAGGTTACCATAATTTAGTTGCTTTCGCTGATAGATTACATATCCTATTCCTAATACGTCTACTATAGGATTCTCTTTCTGTATTATAGTGCTTAAATAAGTCCATTGGACGGGTTTTCGTTATTAGGTTATGCCAAGCTTTGAGAGTAATTTATTATATTGGGCCAGGAATTCTGGAAAGTTCTCTGTGTGAAAGTTTTGTGAATGCGAGTTACGATGTAGCTGCTATTTAGTTTTCTACAGTTAAAGTTACTTGCGTTCTAATTAGTTACTTCTTAGTTATTCTATTTGATTAAATGGCTTATTTATTAATTAAGTTCGAAACTTCTCTGATTTTCTGTCATGTTCAGTGACTAAGTTTGGCGTTAAACTACGTTATTAATATTTTGCTGATATATAATATGGTATTGTATAGTTATAATAATTATCAGCTATTATATACACCCAGAATAAGCGCCAGAATATTGCATAGCGTAATATTACATTTAATAGCATAACTAAAACACGACTGTAATTTAAATATTTAACTTAAAACAGTTTCTTAAGTTAAATATTTGAATTACAGAGCATAAAACGGGGTTGGAATTTTTCGTATCGGAGTCGACGGCCAATTACTTATTCGATCAACTGAAGCTGCCAGATGAATTGGCAAAAGCCGACGAGATGACACAGACACAGTAGTTAAAATATACAGTAAGGGCGAGTTGCACCAACTTACGATTATATACAGACCGATCAACGTTCCGTATCCCATATAAACTTGTCAAGCAAAAGAAATATGTAAGGGCAGTAGTATTTGGCGTTCTTTGGTCTCTGCCTAATACCCCAGTGGGATACAACACCCATTAGATTAGGAAATCCCAAAAGAATATTCCGATTTCAACGTATCTTTATTTCGTGAGAAATATATTTTGTGACTGGTATTCGTTTAGAAAAGTCCTATGTCTCCTTTCTTATCACTGAGTTCGACTAAATAACATTCGAATATTTAAATCCAACCTCATCCATACTAATTCATTGTGTCTGTTTGTCTCTCTGTCTGTTACCTCTTCACGCTTAAACCTCTGAACCGATTTAGATGAAATTTGGTATGGAGGTAGTTAGAGTCCCGGGGAAGGATATAGAATACTTTTTATCCCGGATACCATTCCTTAAGGGATTGGACGTATGTATGGAAGAGCGATGTCTAGATAAGCGCCTGATTTAAAAAAATGCAATTAAATTCTATTGCGATGAACGAGTTCTACGCAGACGAAGTTGCAGGCAAAAGCTAGTAAGAAGTATATCATCATCATCATCATCACAGCCGAAAAACGTCCACTGTTGAACATAGGCCTCCCCCAATTTGGGGGGGATTTGCCATAGTCGCCAAGAAGTATATATATACACATATATATATATACTAGTGGCTCTGTGAGCAGTAGACCTCGTGAGTGAGTTTTTATATCATTTCCAAAATTTGACATTATAAAAAAGATCAATTATGAATATCGACCCTGCTAACAAATTTTCACGAGAAGCGGTTGTAAAATGCGACCTGGGGGGACGGACTTCGAAATCCGAACTTCGTATCGCGCCGTCCCTTTCGCTCTCGTGTTATATACTACATGAGTGAAAGGTATAGCACATTACGAAGTTCGGAGTAGGCCCACTGTAGAGGAGAACAAACCGAAATACGGACGCAGAAACTTACAAAATCTTTGAAATAAAAATTGTTTTTGAAAATTTCCAAAAACTGACTCGAAAAAAAATTCTATATATTTACCGGACCTGCTCACAAAATTTCACGAGAATCGTTTGCGAAATGCGACCTGTAGAGGAGAACAAACCGATGAACAAATATATTTTTTTTAATTTTACGAGAATCGGTTAAGAAATGCGACCTATAGAGGAGAACAAATCGAAATTCGCTCGCAGAAACTTACAAAATCATTGATAAAAAAATTGTTTTTGGAAATTTCCAAAAACCGTCTCGACAAAAAAAATCTATATAACTATTGAACCTGCTCACGAAATTTCACGAGAATCGGTTGAGAATTGCGACCTGTAGACGAGAACAAACGGAAATCCGGACATACGAAAGCATTTTTGTCGAAGCTGAAGCGGAGACCTTCGTTTCACTCGGTCAATTATAAGCAATGTATTTTTATCACACTTGCAGTAGCACCGTGTTTCATTACTGTGTCGGTATGTAGATTGTACAGAACTAGATACCCAGGCACGTATCCAGAGGGGGGGATAGTTGGGATTTATCCCCCCCCAAAAACGTTTTTAGCCGTCTGTTTACAGTGATTACAGCGATTTTTACACAGTTCACATGGTTGTTTCAATGTTTGTCCCCCCCGGAACCAAAAGTCTGGATACGTGCCTGTAGATACCTACTTGGAATTTATTAGTAAGCTCAACTCAAAGAATTTAAATTGCTAAATCGAACGACCGCATAGCGAGTTCGAGTTCAGCCGTCGCAATGCATGGTTTAGCAAAGAACTTTAACCTGCTAAATGGGCGGTGCCAATTGTTTTATTGTTGAGAACAAAAGGCAAATCGATCTACTTGAAAGGAATGCCTTTGATGCGCGTGTCAGCAGTAAAAGGCGTGGATTTGTATTTAAATACGGGTCAGAGATTTTGTAATTGGGTATTTTAAATACAATAAAAAAACAAAACAGTCGGTAAGCGTTAAACCTATCAAATAAGAATAAGTAGTATCTAATGTTATTCCAAGAGTAGTCCATTCAATATTGACGTTTAACCGCTGATTATATCCCACTGCTGGGGACGTGTCCAAATGGGACCCCTGTAGTGATATAACGTAACCATAAACTTATCTACATATTCCAAAATCATTCAACGGACTCGTATATTTAAAACCCATTTTGTCCTTATATTAACATCGGAATGAAAAACATCATAATATTACACGTATATTATACATACGCCATTCTGATTCGTCACCAACGCCGCTATGAATTTTTAATAGCTAGTAAATCCTGTCCATTTACAATGGGAGATACATCTTCCTGTCGGAAATTTTCCCGCGAGGCACGAGGTGGACATTAAAACCTATAAATATATCACTTATGAAATACCCCTTTTTATACCGGCCCAGTTTACATATATACACCAACCATTTTAAATCCACTTTATACTCCCACATGCCATGCCCATATGTATTATAACATATATATATTTTTGTAACCTCTTTGAAAACATGCTATTTGTGGGGTCCGGTCTGTTCATGTTTACAAGGACTAGTAACTTGAATTGACATGATGAGAGACTTCGCTCTGTTCTCATTTGATTTAATTTTTAAACTGACGCTTAGAGATATATCTCACAATATTTTGTTATGTTAGTGTACCTTATTAATTTTTATCTTGACGCTTAGAGACCTTATATGTCTCTAACAAATCTGGATTGTTATTAGTTTCTTAGTCTTATTTTTGACATGTCAATGCTATTTTGATTATTGTGTTATTTTTAATTGATACAGATAGATTTTGACTTGTAAAAGTGCCCTTGAGGCCTATTTGCAGAATAAATGTTTTGATTTTGGTTCAACCTCAATCTCTTTCAACCCTGAATATATCCCTTAGCCTGACCATCACTCTATGTCAGTTTCCATGGTATTTTGCTTTTGTATAAAATATAATTAATATTAACTTTAATCAATCTTTTAAAACCTCGCAATGTAATTAAATTTGCATGAGATTCTTGCACATGAGTATATTGGATGGGGCTATAATCGTACCTATGGTATATATATCATAATCACCATAACCGATAGTCGAGAGCTGTGGTCATTGAATATGTAACGAATCGGGCCCTCTCAATCTACAAGTACTCACTCTAAGCTGGCTTAACACTCGTATTATGTATCTACATAATCATAAGCAATATTATTGTGGTAGGTATTGTATTAGAAATTGAAGAGAACGTGATGACTAAGAGGACGGAAATATTTAGACACGTAAGGTGTTTGCATATTATAATCAGTGCTAGAGACTGTTCGCATTATGTCTTCAATGTTTTTAGGCGTGCTTGCAAATACTGATTAGCTTAATAAGCATAGCTAATATTTAGAGAGCGGAGCTAAGGAAAATCGTAATATATATTCGAAATGATCTCATTAAGTATAAGGTGCAAACAGTCTGTTATATTATTATAACACACGCTTGTAAGTAGGTAATAATCTTATCTAAATACTATAGTAGTCTTAGGCTCGGTTTTATAAAGATACGTTAGACCTTATAAATAAAATAAATAAATATTTGTGGACAATCTTACACAAATCGACCTAGTCCCAAACTAAGCAAAGCGTGTTTATGTCGGTTTGTTATGTCAAAAAATGTACTGGGTTACTGAAATTTGTTCTGACATTTGGTCTAACGGATCTTTATAAAACCCGGCCTTAATATCTAATAAGATGTGAGCCGCTTAGGTGTATTCTCTTAACACGAGTGTTATTAATACTGTCTCGAAGAGTCCTTATCAGTTAAAAACGCTCATCTATTTAGGACATTATCTTGACATATTCTCGATGTTACTATCTAGACCAGGACTATTGCGACCTTATAACATTAACTTTTAGTGTATGTTTTGGATTTTTCATTAACGAATATCGTTTCAAACATCACTCCAAATCGACCGTTTTCAAGCTAAAAACTAGTTTTTTCCGCTTAAATTCTACTACACTATGGCTATGTAGCCATTTTTTGATTTTATTGTGTTTAGTAGAATTTTAGACTATCTAAAACTTTAATAAAATCATCGTAGCCTTTAATCATTTTATTGGTATTATCAATACTTTTGTCATAATTTATTATCGAAACATTTTAAAACTTATAAGGCCTGTTAACTCCAAATATTTATTCTTCGAGAGCGCTTTCACAAGTCTAAGACTACTAGCGAATTGACTTTAAAACTTTCGGCAAGTCTCATCTAAGTTATTACTCATTGTAATGTTTTTAGTTTACTAGGACAAACTCCTTAAGTAACAATTTTTCGCAAGCGTTTGTTTTGCCAGCTATTATTTTATTTACCTTGAAACAGGAATAAATATTTTTTTTAAGTTCGAAAACCATGTTTAAATAGCTCTGTATTTGTTGCATATCCTATTAATTTCTCTAGTAAAATATTATATATGTGGGTGGTTGCGTCATATATGTCAAGAATAGAATAACCAACATTTATTTCGAGTAACATGTGACTCATACAAAAACAAAAATTACTGTAGACTGAAAAAAAAACAAAGAAACACAATAACCAAACAAAATATTGAATAATGCCTTGGTAACTCTGTTCAAAAAATTCTAAATATCATCGTAAAAATAAACTTAAATGCTGGTAATTGTAAAAGACAGTGATATTTTTTTTGCAAAATAGGATAGCTTTTTTATTGTTCTAACACAATAACTGGATAGGTTTTTCGTATGAGATCCAGATTTCCAAAAATCAATTAAAATGTACTAAACATTTACGAAACTACGCGCAGAACTTCCGTAGAGAGCGGGATGGTTAATTGCAAACACACGCGTGTTAGAGCGGGACATTGCAATGGAATGGTCTTGTTTTAAATGAAGTGCGGCGTGATACTGACTCTATTCTCATTTCAGTAAACTAACAATAAACATTGCAATAACGTTATATTATTATCTTTTTTACTGTATTTATGTCATTGGTCCGACATTTTACGAGCGCTTACCCCAAGCACTAAAAAAAACTTAAAATGAAAAATTTAATAGTCGACTAAGAAACTTTTTATTGGAAAATCCATTATATTCGATAAATGAGTACTATGACATTACTGATTGAATTTATTACATTGTATTGTATTTTATTTGTATGACATCTGAATTGTTTATGTGGGTAGTCTTAGGATTAATGACGATCCTGAGATGGTGAATGGAGGTCTTCATTTTAACGTATTGACTTCTTAATCTTCAATCTTTATTTTGTAACTTGTTGACATATTATATACTTACTTCTAAAATATTGATAATTTTAATGCAACTTGAAAATGTTATATATAACTGACGATCATAATTTCAGTTACTTAAAAATTGATTATGTTTAATTTTAAGTGATAATCGTATATTGTGAGATATTTTTTTTTTTATATTTGTGGACAATCTTACACAAATCGACCTAGTCCCAAACTAAGCAAAGCTTGTACTATGGGTGCTAGGCGACGATATACACACTTATATAGATAAGCATATACTTAAATACATAGAAAACATCCAAGACTCAGGAACAAATATTCGTGTTCATCACACAAATAAATGCCCTTACCGGGATTCGAACCCGGGACCTCTAGCTTCGTAGGCAGGGTCACTACCAACTAGGCTAAGGCGGTCGTCGCCATAAATAAATCATATCATATCATATCATATACCACATCGATGGCAAACGCGCGCGGCCCGCCTGATGGTAAGCGGTCACCGCAGCCTATTTGAGTTCGTTAATAACGTACAGATATTTTTGCTGACTACATCAATGGAATGTAATCATTACATTAGTCAGTAGCCATTACATTGTAATGGAAAACACATTATACCTATCAAATTTGCATATTTGATTTTCAGCGGGCTGAAAATAAATGCGAGTGAGTATTAAATGTAAATATCAGCGTTTTTCGTACAATCTGGTTATTCACATTCAGTAAATACGATTGTTTGTTTAAATCCAATATGTATTTCATTTTATTACACGCGTTTGGAAATAGGTATTTGTCCAAAAAAGTGTTTTTTTCTCTGGAAGTTAACATAAAATCCAGTAAATTCGTAATAAATAGGATTGTGAACGTAATTTATTCCAATGGAGTATGTAAGTAATGCTAGAAAATAAACTAGACAATTACTTATACATAAATTTGCCTTATCTACACATAAAACCTCTGAAAGTTGTACAACTTGTTTAAGTAGTGTGCACTTAAATAACGTGTCTTTAAGTTACCGGCTTCCTGGGTGCTTTCCAGTTTTGGCAGGCGCTTTGGGGATTACATTAGAATCAACTACAACGAAATGCTCAAAAATTGTAATTTAAACAGTTGCACTATAATAGATATGAAGCCAAAAAAACTTACTTTTAAATTTCTGATGTCTCTAAATTATGCCGAGACTGACGTTTTTTTTAGACACCTAAGTTGGATTAAGTATAAAACTTGTCAATGTTTAGTATCGCTATACTTTTCTTAATTCACCAAATATAGTAGGGTAACTAACTTAAAATTTCTGATATATATTTTTCATTAGTCTAGTGTGGTGACTGGGGACCCCTGGTATACATAGTTACGAGGATACTTGGAGGAGTTAAGAGGAGCTCTTTGCCTAGTTAAGTATTTTCTCGTTACTTGTTTCTGTCTTCTTTCCTGAAAATCATAGAAGGATTAACTCCTAAACACACTTATTATAGGAAGACAAATCCAACTAGTCTCTCGGAAAGGTAACACGCAGCCAAAAGTAAAGGCTTACACGTGCTTCAAATAAACACGCCAATTTGAATCTTCCGTGCACAGCCTTGAGTCCATTTTGAATTGTGCTGCCGGGGTGTTTGAGACGTTTTAAATTCATTAGTTGGAATATAGGGCGGGCGCCACCCCCACCCCTCTCTCCGCAGTAGGAATCCAAATACAATCGCGTCTGGACGTTTCGTTTCGTCCCCCATTTATTCTTGAATGAACTATGGTGTTTTTGATTCCAATAGTGGTGTGTTTGTGTTGATATGGCTAGGAAAAGGGTAAGGGATAGGGGTTGTTTGTATAAAAGCATTGTTTTTTCGCATTAGACACCGAAAGAGGGTTCCGTCAACAAGTTTAGGCGTATTTATGAGTACACGGGCGTTTTTCCTTGGCCTTCTTCATGTTAAATGAGATACGTAACCTTTATTTACAGACTTAATAAAACCGCATGCCCGCTTGCTTTTAAAACCAATTTAGGCTCTGTAACATCGAATATGACCATTCGTAGCGGATAAATGTAAAACTATCATTGTTGTTTCGTTCTGTCTGAGCCACGCGTTAGTAAATTGACGCTGGTTTCAATTATTCGGAATGGCATTTCGCCTAGAGTATCTTTTTAGTTTAATTAGTTAAAAATAGAGATGCTGTAAGAATATTTTACTGTAATTATAATTATACAACCTTGCAAAGCCCCTCGGAACTCGGGTACATAGAATAGAAAACGAGTGGAGCTACTTTAAATGAAACCCACTATCTGAAATTAAAAAACATCCTTTTAATTGAGATAAAATATTATAGATCCGCTTATGTGATTAAATATTAAATGAATCTCTTTGATCATTGGGGCTGGAAACGATTCTCAAATCGTCCTTCGTTCGAGGATACCCATTTTACATGACCTCAATCGGTTAGGACTCGTTTAAGAGACATACAGGGCCCCAAATATATATTGATATTATATGTGGGGCCCTGGTGGCCTTTGAGACCGTACAATTGCACGTGATTGTTTCATTTTTATGGTTTTTTAAATATCTAGATGGCAAAACAAGCGTAAGCAGTGCGTTTAGAGGTATATGGGGATTATTAGCTACCATATTGTCAGCTTACAAGTTGTTTCTTAAGCTGTCAATACAACGAATACATTTAATTAAAGGCTGTTTTGAAGAAGGTTACTTTACAGTGTCGCAAAACTGTCAACAACTTACTATATTGATTTTGCATCACAAAGTATAGAATGTCACGCGACACGACGTTATCTTTCTACCAGTTATTTATGTTAAGAAAGAACTAGGTAGTATTTTTCGCGTGGCAGTAAGCCCCACAACTAGTTTAGCTGAACAGAGCGTCTAAAAAATGTTTAAATTTGTTTCAAAATGTAAACATTTATTCTACAAATAGGCCATAAGGGCACTTTTACAAGTCAAACTCTGTATCTAATTCTCTATTAATTAGAAGAACACAATAGTTAAAAAAAATGTATACTTAAAACAAAAATATATTTGGTAAAACAAATATAGGTTTTTCAGCCACATACCACTAAAAAGTACCAACCTTTTTATAGGTTTAAGACAATAACAGTTCGTTGTGTTGATAACCATCAAATTATGTTTGCTATTATTGTCGTAAAACTATAATGGATGCAAAATATAATCGCTGTCTTCCTAAGCATATAAACGCAAGTAGTATATGTATGTAATGTACATACTTCGAAAGAATATGAATGGATATTAGATTTCTCGCGAGGAACAATCCGTTAATATTCCGGATCTAGGTGATATGTGGGATTTAATATGAAGGACTCTCAATGCCATGCCAAATGTTTCGAAAAAAAGAGAGAATTTTTTTCTGCTTTTACTCAAGTTATATCTTTTACGGGTTACATAAAAAAGAAATTAATTTTCGATGTTTATATTGATTTCTTTTAGTAATCTCTAATAATATTCAATATTATAACATGCGCGAATGAAAATATTAAGGCTTGAAACCACGCTCTCGCGTGCAGAATCTCTCATAGCTCGACGACGACCTCGCAATACCGATATTTAAAAGTGAAGATTAAACTTTGAATAGCACGATCGTTGGATTTACTCCGTTGAATATTTTACATTTCGTTCAGTTCACACATTTACTCAAACACGTAGTTGCATATAGTTCTAAGAAAACGTTATCTATATAATAATCACTGCGATTTAAAAACGTAGAATGTCCCACTGCTGGGTAAATACGTCCCTCATGCCACGTGTCCTGATCCAATAGGGTCCCATTTAACCGAAACAGGCATCATGGTAGACCTCGAAGGCGATGGCGGAATGAACTGGATGCTATTAATGGGACTGGAGGTAGAGGTCGTGGAGAATGGTAGGAATTGGGAGACGTAAGAAAATAGATTGAAGAAGAAAACTGAAATACCATCAAAAACATACGAACGGTACCGTTACTTGACATTTGAACCCACACTGATTATCCATTTTTTGTAATGAATTAGCTTACGAATTACCAGTTAGGGTGAGTTGCACCAAACCATCTGTGATCGTAAGAGATGTTATTCAAAATCTGATTGTATGGAAAGTTTGATAAGTTTCTAAGGGATGACAACGGGCGGCACTATATTTAACTATGATCAGTCCGTAATCGTAGGTTGGTGCAACCCGCCCTTAGTAATGATTTATATTAATGTTGTACTTTTCATCCGTGACCCACATGAATTCAGTGCAATTCGCATGTATGCGTACGCTTGAACTAGATCCAAAACAGGCACTGAGAATACGTGATCCGTATTGACCACATTCTATGTATGGAAGATTCGTCTACGTATGGAACGCCCATGTAAAATTTGTTTTATCGTCGTTTCTTTGCGGCATATGTTACATTGTTTGGTAACCTTTGCCATCAACTTCGAACGTCATGGCTAAATTAATGAACTGCTATATTCGATATTATTTTTGGTGCTGTCAAAAACTCGCCTCATCATATCACAAAATTGGTCAGATGTGAGAATTCATTAAACTATATCAAATTGTGATATACTCCTTGCTGTCATTGTTAAACAAATCCATATTTATATTAACGTAGTTGTGGTTATACAAATACATTTAGATACCCACACGTGCTAGTTTTATTTAACTTGATGGCGAGTATACCTGCGGTACAGTGAATATAATGATCTGTACGTGATCAACCAACATTAGGTTTAATTAATCTACTTAGTGTCTGTTTCTAGCTAGTCTTTTATTCGGAACGGGCGGGAGTTGATTGCGTATTATGTACCCACGGTAGTTATTCATCGAATCAAATGAAATCAGAATTGACTATTGCCACGCGTGGGGTGCATGCCTTTCCTCTCCTTATATGAATTTGTATTCAGATTTCTCTGACGGCGTTCTCTGAACGTGTCTTGATACTAACCTGGAGTAAGCAGATTTGCTTTTCAGCGTAAATTGTTTTTTATACCACGTCGGTGGCAAACAAGTGTACTGCCCGCCTGATGGTAAGCGGCCACCGTAGCCTATGGACGCTTAGTTGCAAGGTGTCACATGTACGTTGCCGATTCTTTAAAAATGTATACACTCCTTTCTTGAAGATCCCATACTGTAGTCCCTCGGGAAAACCTCGGCATGGAGCTCAATCCACAACCGGAGCATCCGTGGGAGAAAATTCCTCTGAAACCGTACCGTACGCGCCCATTTCCGTTCTAAACTGTGAGGATGAATGCCCTGCCGACGGCGAGCGGTGCGATGGTAGAAAGCGGCCGTGGGCATCATGTCGAACAGTTCACAAATAAGATTATGACAATCACAGAACTATTTATGACGGCGCGAGACGTGGTCCGGTGGTGACATTTTACTAAACTTGTTAATCATCGACCCAAGCCTTCCTAGCACGAGCAACGCACGGTTGCGTACCCTACTGATGTGGCTACGGAAAGTCAGTTTTCTGTCGACGGTCACTCCAAGATATTTGACTTCGTTGGCCCAGGGGATGGGCCGGTCAAACATCTTGTCATAACAAAACTATAGTAACAAACATATCCAAAACGATTATATTTTACTATTCGTACAAATTGCAAATAGAATAAGCATCTAGTGGAAACATGTACATGGTAATAGTCGGTTGTATGTGTAGCAATACCGTGTAACACATGTCGAATAGAGGCTCTTGGAACCTTTAATTTAACACAGCTGCGCTACTATGAATTAACTCTTTGGTACCTGTGGAGGTACTATTGAAATCCACGGTATATTTCGGGGAATTAATTAATGATGGTACAATGTAGCTATACTCGTGCAAATTAACCATTTCATTTATGTATGCTTATACAGTGGGTCCATTGTTATGTAATGAAAAACGTCGAAATAATAAATAAGCTATCCTTATCAGAAACGCTGGCACATTTAATTCAATTCCATAGAAAGTCGAAATTGTTGACTGAGACACATATTGGTATATATATAATGCAAACAGTCAACATTGTACATTCTTATTTGACACATGATGTCCCGTTGAAATAAGCAGCACCCATTTACAACAGTTTATACAGTATCCAATACAGCCAACTGTAAACTAACACAGTTGAAAACTAATTAACGTAGTTTTACAGGAATGCTCCGCCGAGTGGGCGAAAGGAAAACATTCCCTGTTGGATAGATAGTCGTTTAATACATCTGATTCTATACGGCACTTAAGTCTGTGTCGAATCACCAAGTAAAGAGCTAATCTGGGGACCAATTCATAAACAAATCAGGAATGTTAATCGAATGCTATGTAATACCGGCGTGATTCTTACATAATGGATTCCTGGCTAATCAGACTGGATCACTGGGACCTCTCGGCTTCTCTTTGAAGTCTCCCCTCTTGTCTATGCCCCGTCTCAGTTAAAATGAGTAGTAACGCCAAAAGGTATTTTTTATTTCTCTAAGGCTGGGTTTTAGAAAAATCCGTTTGACCAAATTTCTGATTCACTTCTGGTAAATCAGTATTTTTTTTGACATCACATAGCGATCTAAGGTTGTTCACGGTTCTTTCAAAAAAAGATGGGTGAAGAACACGTTGTTTCGAGCTATACCACTGAGAGAGTAGGTGTGACGAAAATTTGGGAGCACCACGGGTATTCTAATATGTATTGTTATTATTAGGAATGAATTTACTGTAGAGCATTAATCGTGCAGCTATTATTTTATTGAATTTGTTATTTTGGGTAAGAGTCTCGCTTATCTAATAGCAGTGGCCTTTAAAGGCATCATAATAGCTGGTTATATACTGTAATAACATTAGAGTGTTAATTAATAAGAGCGATAACCGATAACGTCAAAG
This sequence comes from Epiblema foenella, assembly GCA_963556455.1. Lineage (NCBI taxonomy): Eukaryota > Metazoa > Arthropoda > Insecta > Lepidoptera > Tortricidae > Epiblema > Epiblema foenella. Next base: position 21,618,989 of record OY747100.1, read on the forward strand.
TGACGAAGGTCGTGGAAAAGCTGGCAGTTTTGTTTAATTTAAACAAAATTCTATTCACAAAAGGGCTCTGGACTATGAGATTGTCAGTGAAGTTCATGACAGTAACGGGTAATTAAGCGGTGCCTGACGGAAGAATTTCTGGAAAAGATGTCGTGGTAAAACACTTAATTAAATGATTGATGGCAGTGGATCCGTGGACTATATAATCTTTGTACTCAATCCCAGTAAATCTTCCAATGATCTGTCACTGCCTCCGATTTAATGTCATCATCAGCATTGCTAATCATAGAATTAAGTATAAAATATTTCTTATACCCACTGAAGTAAAAATGAATTATTAAGTTAATAATGAATAATTGTTATTTGCAAGAGTTTGAACTGAATTAACAAAAGGTATTTAATCAAAGAACTTGATATTTGGCATTCAATGAATAAGTTTTCTGAGATCAAGGCTTACGCAGACAAATATATTGGTACGTATGTACATAAAGACTTGCGAAATAATGTAGTGAACTAAAACGGTATTTTTACTACGCTATTTATTTGACACAGGCACTATTAAAATATCTCAAGATGCCTTTATTAAAAGATGTGAACTCGTGACCTAACCATTCGGTTATTAAAATGAAAGTTTATTACTAAAGTTTCTCAATAAAGCGCTTCATTTTCTGTATTTTAATATTTCAGAATATCACATTTTCTTCATCTTTAAACCTACAATTGCTAAATGTCGCACAAGAATTAAATTTCATGTGCTCTGCCTACCCCTTTTGGGAATACAGGTATCTATCTATATATATTTTAATATTTGCTAACAATACTGCCAAATTTCTTAGCCTCAAACCACAGATCAATTTTAATGTTTTTTTTTCTATAAGACTGATGTACAATTAGAGTCTGCAATTGTTTTCATTATAGTTAATATTTTAAAAGATTAAGAAAATCCTGTGTAATCCGTCATGCGACTTTTAGGAAAGTCTTGAAACGGATAATTATTCGGCAAGCTATAATTGAAACTTAAAAAACTACTGACATAAGCACAGTATTATCGCATATCCTAAGGAAATGGAGAAACGTGGATGTGAATTCATGTCCGTTAAAAGCTAATCTTAAAAAAGCGACAGATAGGTATAGTAATTGTTGTTAATGTAATGTATTTCTGACCCACTTGCAATTAATAAGCGCGTAACTGGAGCAGCTAAGGACAATATTATCTAATATAATTAATCATGGCTCCAATATATCAGAAGTTGTTGATAACTTGACGCATTGTCTGGGAAACTACTTCGAGAGTTGACGTAATTTGAATTCGGTGACATAATGCTAGGGGTATACTTGCGCCTTAATGGTAGGTTTAGACCAGGGTTTTTAAATTGTGGTCCATGGGGCCCTAGGGGGTCCGTATAATGAACACCAGGGGTCCATAGAAAGCTTACCCATCAAAGTGCATTAATATTATACCGAAAACCGACAGACAGAGTCAAACCATAAGGGCATTAAAATTAGAGCGAACGAGCATTGTTACTGTTATATTAGTTATGAACAACAAAACTTGGCAAATAAATACTGTATACAATACTTTCTCGTATTTGTTAGCGAACAAGTGATAAATATAGCGAACCAACCTTTTGATGGGCTTGGGCGCAAATCCTAATTTTTTTAAGAGAGGTAGGGCACAGCAAAATGTCATCTTGCTCGAATTTGGAGTAGCCCAACTGGGGAAGTACCTCCGCCTTGCAGAAGACCACAGCCATAATAACATTATTTACTATACAAGTAAGTGTTGTGTTCCTGGAGGTGAGCAAGGTTGCCAGAGCTCCCGAGGATGCACTGTGTTAAGAGCGAGGGACCTAAATGTGTTCCTTCTGCTGTCAACACAGTGCATCCTCAAATCTTATAAAGGGTCGGCAACGCGCATGTGACTCCTTTGGAGTTGCGGGCGTCTATAGGCTGCGGTGGCCGCTTACCATCAGGTGGACCGTACGCTTGTTTGCCACCGGCGTTCTATAAAAAAAATCCACAGGACTGAACGTGCATTTTTTAAACGTGCTTTCAATATACTGTTCAATAAAGAGCTTCGCTAATCCTCGTGCTGAGTTCGTTTCTTAACCTAACCCCGATCGACCCTGAAGTTTTTCGGGATTCGCTTGTTACTTAATATTATGAATTGGCAAAGACACGAAAGAAATTCTGTTAATGTCTTTACAAATACTCAGTCCCATTCATTCTAAATCCAAATTCCAAACTCGCCTTTGACATTTAAAAGCAACCTAATTTGTTTTTTCCTAGTATCCAAGCGTAATTATATATAGAGCAGTTTACAAATTTGCTACAAAATTTTAGGGTGGCAAACAATTTCGTTGGCATTGTAAACGGGATTTATTTACCTACTGAGCCGTTTTATATATACCCCTTCATTGGAACTTTGGCACTTTATTTTATGTTATTAGGATTTTCTTATTTAAAACAATGAAAAATAAATTAATTACGAAGGGAGGTCATGCTATAAAAAACGATCATTATATTTTACATATCATGAGGATCATAAAAATAAAAAAAAAATAACAATATTATATATAAAACGTACTCCAGACTATTAAAGAAGTGTATATTTCAATCTCAAAAAATTAATAACATGGAATATATAAATGGGTCAAAAAATAAAGAGCAGTTTGGGAAAAAATAATCTAAGTACGACTACTTCTAAGAATATGCAAACAAATTAAATATAGGTAACGAAGTTATGTACAGCCAACCAGAATAAATTTACGATTTATTTAATAAAAAATTTTATAAGCCAATCTCACGATTGCTCATGTGCCCATAGTGCGAATTCTATTAAGAAAACGGTTTCTGATAGTATATTTCTTTGTGCGATGGACGAATAGGAAATCGTTATGGCCAGCCATGACGAAATAACAACTAAATTCATAAAATTGTGTGAAAATCATATAGCGGCTCCTCTAACCTATATTATAAACTTATCATTCGATTGGCTGTTTTCCTGAACGTCTGAAGCTTTCCATAGTTAAAACTCTATTTCAAAAAAAGGCAACCCAAGATATATGAATAATTACAGACCCATAGCTTTAATACCAGTAATTTCTAAAGTATTTGATAAGGTAATGTAAAGTAAGTTAGAAGACTTCTTAAAGAAAGCAGAGGTTTTAAATCTCAACCAATTTGGCTTTCGGAAAAACAGCTCAACATCACTTGCATGTTTCTCCCTGGTCGAGGCAATTACTAAATGTCTCAATAACAAACAATCGATAGTATGCGTTTTCTTGGACATGAGCAAGGCGTTTGACCTAGTCTGTCATAGAACATTGCTCAATAAACTTGATAGATATGGTATTAGAGGAAATGCAAAATAAAAAAAAAACAAAATCAAAACATTTATTCTGCAAATAGGACTCAAGGGCACCTTTACATGTACATCGTTGGTTCCAGAGTTGGAGTTCCTGAGATGTAATCGGTGACAATATACTGAAATGACAAAAATACATAAATAATAAAAAGCAGCATACATATAAGTCTACACCAAACAAAATTAAAAGTGGCGTTCCACAGGGTATCATCTTGGGCCCTCTGCTATTCTTACTATATATAAATGACCTGCCAACAGCGCTAAAACAATTGTATCCTATTTGCAGATGATGCAATCCTAATTATTCAAAGTAAATATAGGACCAAACTAGAAAAAGAGACAATCACTGACTGACGTAATGCTATTAAATATTTAGAAGTAAACACACTGAAACTTAATATTGACAAAACTAAAATAATAAATTTTCAGCTTTATAATAATGCCGATGTAGACATTAAGGTAACTTTAAATGGCACCACAATTGAACCTGTAGATTCGGCAAATTTCCTAGGTATTACAATTGACAAATATCTTAATTGGTAATTCAATATCGACAACATATACGTTAAGACTGGATAGATTTGTGTATGCGTTACGAGGGCTTAAAATGGTTGTATCTGGGGAAGCAGCACTCTGCATATCACGGATACGTATCGTCTGTGATACGTTACGGCCTAATTATGTGGGGAAATTCAGTCGATATCCAAAGAGTGTTTATTGCCCAAAAAAATGCATCTGAGCTGTCTGTGGAACACACTATCGCCCCATTGCCGGCCTCTATTCAGGGAGCTGATAGTTCTCCCATTACCATGCTTATGTATATTTGAGGTAGCTAAATTTGTAAGAGAGTATCCTCAAATGTTTCCTTTGCATGACACTGTCCTAAATAAAACAATTGGTAGATTTCCACATAAGCTGTATATTCCAAGACAGAGTGAAAATATTGAGTAAGAACATATATAGATGGCAATTTTTCTATAATAAAAATCCTAATGTCATAGTTATCATAAAATCATTACCAAACACTCAATTTACAAAAAAAAATAGTTATCTTCTTTCTTCTTGATAGGTGCTCTTAGTCTGTAAATGAATTTTTAAATCATTAAATTTACCTACTTATAATTATTAATAATTATTGTAATGGTAATGCTAAATATATTGCTAAAGTTAAATTATGTTGATGTGAACTACTAATTTTATTGTTTAAATAATGTACACTTAATATTCAAATAATGTTAATTTAATTTGATTTAAATATTGGATTCTATTACCAAATGTACCTATATTAATATTTCTGCGCCGTTGTGGGCAGGATATGTAAAACTCAACTGATTCTAATAATAACAATTGTACAATATTCATAGAAATAAATAATTCTATTCTATTCTAGTGTGACATAGTTAGACAGGTTAAGTTTTAAGCAATGTTTTTAAGGCAACAGAAGGATAACATTGTATTATTTGTATTTGCTTCTAGCTGGTATTGAAATATGCGAAATCGCGCACCAGTAAAATTGTGTAGACTGCACGCTGTATCGATCGTCGACCTACATACTTGGTTAACTTCGAACTGGAGTACTAAGTCGAAAACCCAACTTTCCGCCCCGGGCGTTGATGTTGCACTGCCAGTACGATAGATCTATAACTCTAGCTATCATCTAATGCCCCATAATAATAAATAAATAAATATTTTTTTACAAAGTTAAATAATATTAAATCTTAATTACGATTTAGTTCCAGGATTGCAATTCGGCCTTGTTAGTCATGTGACGAAGTTTGCCGTATGCTCGCTTTATCGTTTTAATGAATGCATTTACAATACCTCACAAACATTGCCATATTCATCACGTTATGTAATTGTCATTGTAACATTCTAATATCCCTGTAGATCTATGCGTTAAGAAACTATAAAGAAAATCTCTTAGCAGACTGAAGTTCAAGCGTACTGTTTATTGCATGGCTCATAAGTCATAAACTATCTTTAAACTTAGTAACCTCTTAGAAAATTAATTTACACATAACAATTTAACCGAAAGAACTAATTCTTGGCTTCGCCCTGTTTACCGAGCTAGCGGAGGAAGCAAGCTCCACTCCATTAAATTCAGTGTCGTATTGGCACGAGAGCGACAGAGCACACTTTATTAAATCTCATCTAGAGCTTAGCAGCATCCCACATTTTAACGTTATCGTGGTGACATATTTGAGATCAAAGGGGAGGAATTTTGCTGAAAGTTAAGTGTCAAATAATTATTAATAATATCAAGTTGTGAATAGCATAGTACTATTACTCTGGAACTCGGTGTGCACAATAATCTCAACATTGGTGACGTCATTAGCGCAGACGTCAACCCTAGTTGTCAGGCGCACCTTTACTTAGTCGGTTAAATGCTACTGGGGAATATTTACGACTGTTTGTGGAAGGTGGGTTAAAAGGCGCGTAACTTACTCGTATGACCGGCAACAACTAGCAGAAGACAAGCTCGAATTTATTGTAGATGCTCGAAACTCCCGCGAGGTGGCGCACCTTGCCCTTACTAGAGCGCCATCTCTCTTGTCTTCTCTTATAGCCCTGACGTACTCGTATATAGGTTTAATACATATCCAATTGATAATCGACCTTCAGGCACAATAACTGCGCAGGCAGAATGCGATTTTTAGATTTAACTCCAGTTTGGTTTTAAGTTAGTGAGTTTTATCACAGGCGTAAACATAAGTTACAAGTGCAACAAACAAAATAAAACGTCGTGAATGTACGTGTAATATACAGTACGCGCCCACGTTCCGTTAGGTTTCAGCATGTTTTGCATCACAATGATTTACATTTTGTAGTTAGGCTCATTTAACAGGCAAGTCGTTCTTTTCTACGTCACGTCTAGGTGCAAATGCATATTGAGTACAGATATATTATTTTCTGTAAAAAATCACCAAATATTTCTCATTTATATTAATATTTTAAACTTTTTCATTTTGTACACACACTTAAAAGGTTTGTTTAAACGAGTCTAACGCTACGACCTTTGTTACCGACATTTCGACACGAGTTGCTCCGGTTATGTTCGCGGCAGAACTGTCGTCTCAGCAAGTTGTCAACGGAGATATGTGTACACAACGTTTGACTACCCCACAAAATTTGATAAAAATGTAAATGGTATTAGGCCCGACAAAGTTTTCTACCTGTCCACTATGTTTCTAATTGTCTAAGGCACGGCACACAGCACTCAGTATCCGCGTACAGATCCGAAGATTATCCCGAGATTTGGATTTTGTATCCCTGGTCCCCAAGTTGCCGATAGATTGAAACTCCGTCCCGTGTCGAAACGTCGGTAACAAAGGTAAATACATAAATATCGAGTCAGACCCGTTTAAACAAATCTTTTAATAACCGTAGTAAACCTCATCCAACATTGACCCTCGTTAGCTCGAAATGGCGACTTTAAAACCAATATGGAAGCAATATCGCTTTTTGCCAAAGCCCATTTGTGTGGGTTAAGCGGCGCGCCATAATCAAGTATTGTGGGCGTACATATTGTGCGTCCAGTTTTGCTACAGTCGAATTGAAGCACTGATTTGAATGACATTGAGTTGTTTCAGTCAAATGTTAAAATAATTATATTGAATCTTAACTAGGTACAGTCAGCAGCAGAAGTAGCTAAGCAAAATGACACAAGAGCCATATTCTATTGACATTAGAGTCCGTTTGTAGATCATGTTGAGCACTAGGTCCGCGTAGCTACTTCTCCTTTTGAATGTTCCTACTGTAAAAGGATGGTCAGCTTACAATATCAAATAAATAATATATCACATTTATTTTGTTTTGGCTCTGATCAGTACGACATGTATTATGTATTTTATACGACGATATGAGAATACCAACTTTAACGGTTTACAAAACTTTCCTTTGTAAGTTTTGTAAAAACAGGGATGTGACTGATAGTTGACTCGGCAAGTTTTTATGAAAGTGCTAAAATACCTAGGTACTTAATCCGTTAGGGAATTTGTAGATAAATTTAAATAAGTTATGTAACGAGTGTCACGACTCACTATTGATTTGTATAATCTTCTCAAAATTCTTAAGAAAAGTAAATTAGTTGAAGCATGGTATTTTCCTAGAATTTCCGTGATGTTCGTTTGTTGGTAAAGTAGGGCCAATTTATTTTAATTGTTGTCAACATTTAGATCATCATATAATCCCACTGCTGAATATATGTTTTCTCATTGCAATAGCTTCTCTTATGAGTACCTACGCCATTTCTTTCGTTTATAAGCTTAGTCTTAACCATCCGCCCAATTATTTAAATTACGATACGAATAATCGTACGAATCGAGCATATGAAAACGTTTTCTGAGCGCCTAAAACAGCTGTTGATAAGCGAGACCTTATAATCGGATTTGCTATGGCTCGTTATTCTCATTACTCTGAGCGGTTACACGTGCAGTAAATAAGACTTTTTTGGCGATAAATTTTCTATTTCTATTTCAAATGCTGATTAACAAAATTTCCTAGTACCGTCGAACTTACAAGTAGCTGGACACTGTTACTTTGTCATTTTCATCCGTTGTAAATTTAGTCTGACAGTTTATACATGACGATAAAGCTACATGATAAAAACCGGCCAAGTGCGTGTCGGACCACGTACAATGAAGGGTTCCGTACCAACACCTACTAGTCCACATTTAAAACCACTATCCAATACATTGAATCTAAAAAGTCGTATCTTCATAGGGAACTCACGGCACTTACGACCTTTTGTTTGGGCAAGACAGTTTATAAGCGAAAACTCAAAAACCGTAAAACCTCAATATGTTCAAACCAAAAATCGTTGAAAGTATTTACTAATGCACACCACCTCAATTTTTTTCAGAATTTTAAACTTTATAGTTTGGAACTTGGAAGCGGGGGGGGGACACTTTCTATGACCTTGACAGCTAATATCTCACCAACGGTTGACTTAAATGGACATTTTTTAGAAACCTCCATATCATTTTTAAAGGCCTATCCATCGATACCCCACACGACTATGTGCGTTGAAATTTACCGGTTACATGTATAGAGTGCCCTCATGATTCGTTTTTATTATCAGTGACTTAAGAGACCATATACATCTCTAACAATATTAAATTAATTTTAATTTTGATGCTCAGAGACCATGTACATCTCTGGGATATTATATTAATTTCATTATACTCCTTGTTTAATCTTGAGACCTTATACATCTCTGACTTTACTGATGTTGTAATATTTGTAATAGATAACTTTGCAAGTTTATTTTCACTGTATGACATTAATTTTGTTATAATTGTAAACTCGAATTTATAATTCCTTCTTAAACTGTAAATTAATATTTTGACTTTAAAAATGTATTACTTATTATAGTTAGACTTTCTTAAATTGTAAATTAATATTTTGAAATGTAAAAGTGCCCTTGTGGCCTATTTGCAGAATAAATGTTTGATTTTGATTTCAAACTATAACCTTAATTTTATAGTTTAATCAGGTCTAGTGGAATTCATGCGAGTGGAATTTGATATCGGAGTAATTAAATATTTATTATTTGAATGCTGAAACGTTAATCATCTGTGTTAATTAATTATCTTAACGATGTCCTGAATTTCAACTATTTTCATCATAGTTGGTGTTGTCACTAATGAATAGGATACGACCCCATTTCTAGTTATGAAGTTTTGAACAGCAGATTTAATCAAATTTTCAATATAAGGAACCGTTTATGAACAAATTTAATTATTTTGTTAACAAGAGAAAATTGGTGTAGCCAACAGTCAACACCCGAATTCATAACCTGAATTAATATGAAAATGTAGGTGCCCCTTTTCATTATTCTTAGTCGTCATTTCAGTTCATTTAAATGTGTCTATATAACATCGTTTTCACAGTCATATAGTTCATAATCTCAGTGCAGTGTAAATTGACAATGAGTGAAAAACCTGTTAAAAAGGTGACAAAGAAATTGGCAACTTGAAGACAGCGAGGCGAAGATGGGCGTCAAAAGCAGATATCTGGTGAATTAACTCATTTGAAAACATTTTTAGATTGCATGTTTTAGAATTTGTATTTGTAGATGTTTTAAATTATTTTTATAGTTCTGTTAAGTGTTTATTTATATACTATTCAAAAGCGCCTATTAGCGCTACACGTATCTTGATCGTCACTTGAAAACAGTAATATATATCTTTTCCATGCAGCTATTGGAATGCGGGGCATCAATAATTAGCCACTTATCAATTAGTTTATGTCCAACTAGCTGTTTCCCGCGGCTTCGTCTGCGCAGTAAGCGTAGTTTTTAACCGTATACAAAGAAGGAGGTTCTGTTTAACCCGTATGAATGTGTGTACCTACGTATGTAGGTATGTATGGATGTCATTTTCGTATTCAGTTCCCGAGGAACCTCGAAGATGACACCCATGTCGATTTTTAAGAAAAATAAATGTCCACCATCTTGGATTTGAAAATGGATGTCATTTTCGTAACTGGCACCCCGAGGAACCTCAAAGACGACACACATATCGATTGTTAAGAAAAGTAAAGATTTGCTGCCCGCACAAACTTGGAACACCCTTTTTACCCCTTTAGGGGAGCAATTTCGTAAAACGCTGAAACTTGTTTTGTTGTATTTAAACAGAGTTCATGCACGAAATTTTAAATCAATCACTTCAAAAAATATTTTGCTCCCCGTACAAACTTGGAACTTCCTTTTCACCACCTTTAGGTGAACAATTTTGAAAAACGTTGAAATGTTTTGTTGTATTTAAACAGAGAGTCTATTTATGAAGTTTCAAATCTCTCAGTTCAAAAATGATTTGCTCCCCGTACAAACTTTGAAACCCCTTTTCACCCCTTTAGGGGAGCAATTTAAGAAAACGCTGAAATATGTTATTAATATATTTAAACAGAGTGTATACAAATTTCCAAATTTCTCACTTCAATAAATATTTGTTTTCGTACAAACTTTCATCTCTTGTTTTACCCCCTTAGGAGATGAATTTCGAAAAATCCTTTCTTATCCCTAGCCTACGTTATAAATGACAGTGACAGTGATCAGTATAGTATTGAGTTATATATTTTCATCTAATGAATGTGTACCTACCAGGTCTAACACTCAATTGTGTCAGCAAAAAAAGTCATACCTATCGACCTGATAATCAGTATTTCAAAATTATGATAGTATATCATATTTTTGAAATACTGATTAGATTGACAAGGACTACAAACAATCTCATTCAAACTCACAACGCAAAACAATATAAAGGATAATTTTACAAACACCTTTCCACTCCCTGGAATTACAGACTGGATTATCTTATTATATAGCCACCTTTCATTTATATTTTATGAGAAATTCAGACATGCTTTCATATGAAGTCATTCAGCGTCGCTCATATCTTATCATTATACTTAGAATCTTATAAGGATGCCTTGATCTTTGTTAACCACGCTTGTGATCTATATCGTACAAAAAAAAAACTTGCAGTATGACTCCACTCCCACCACCTTTCATCTTATCTCTCAGATCGGATACAATTTTCCCGCTTTTGCGACTTCAGTTTTTCATTGTCATCCCACGTGGAGGCAAGGAATCCCCTAAATTTCTTTTATCAGCCACGTCGACAAAATGTCTTTAATGTGAAGAGTAATTTGTTTTTGCTTGGAAGCTTTGCTACCGATTGCAATATTTTATAAGGGTCTTTGTGTGCCTACATTCTTTATAACTTCTTCCAAATTTACTACAAAAGTCGCTTAAATCTAAAAAGAAGATATACATTATTTATACCGCAAAGTAAAATTAAGGCTCAATGAAGGCTCTGTCTGTGGCAGAATAGAAACGTGCATGTTAAATGAAACAAAATGGTTTTTTAAGCCAATTAGTTTATAAGACGAAGATGCTCTGATTACACCGAAAGGTGGAAGGGCGGGATTCAATCTGATACCATAGCTATTTTTAGTCGGTTCGTGATAATGTGTTGAATCCTTGAATAGAGTTTCGTAGGCGGATGTAATGGCGTCTCTTGAGGTAAGTAATGTATAACGGTAATAGTCAAAACTATAATCATTAAAGTTTAATGGCTCCTTTCTACTTCTGAAAGTAGGAAGGACTCAATTTAAGCGATTGTTGCTGCTAACCCTTTATCATGTTATTATTAAGGCCATTACACGAACTAGATGTGATGCTATCGGAGTCTAATTTTAACGATGCAATATACCTTACACTTACACGTAAACTATGAATGTACTAAAGATTTTTTGAAATTCTTATTGTCGCCTCGATTGTCGTATTTACATAAATTCTTCAACCAACTAAACTCCCGCGGGACGCGCCCGTGTCAGGCCTCTTGCGGCAAATTGTCGCATACATTATGTATTTTGTTTCGTTGTTTACTATACGGAAGCGAGTATTTACTGAGGCACTATTACGTATTCGGTGCTTTGGCTACCTGATATTTGCCGGGTAGATTTCGATGAGTTCAGAATTGGGATAATTTTAGTGAATTTAGTCTTTAACGGAGCTTTAGACATCTTTTGGTATTAATATAAATGGTTTTCGTGGTTTGGCATGTGTGTTTGTTATCATTTCATAGCTTTTGCCTGCGAATTCATCCGCGTCAACTTCCACTCCCTATTGCGTCCCTTGGATGCATGATTTTCGGGTTAAAAAATAGGTTAGGTATTCTATATGTTAATTCGGGCTATAAAGTCGTTGCAGGTATCTATCTATACCAAGTTTCAACATAAACAGTTTAGCCGTTTATGCGCGATTACGTAACAAACATCCAAACATCTTAACTTTTGCATTTATAATGTTAGTTAGCATTTAGAACAATGAAGTTTTTTAAAAAAAGCATCCGTAATCTTCGGAGTCTGTTGACACATCGTCACTAAATATATACACAGAATACTACTGAATTGAAAATGTACACGTGCCAGTTATGTAAGGGCTACTTTGGATTCCGAAGTGTTGTTCTTAATTTTATTACCGAACGGACGTCCTCCTTTTCAAGCTAAGAGGGGGATTTTTGCAACAGTCCGCTTGAACCATTTCCTAACGCCTAACGGAAGCGGGGCACTGCCCCAGGCAAGAGTGTCCTTCCTTTAAAAACGTCTTACGTATCGCTGCAGTCCCATGTACTTGGGTTATTTAGGTAAAATTGCATGCAGCATCCCAGTTCCACGTATGTAGGTTAGCGGTCCCGTAAGTGTACCGGGCCGGAAAAGTAAACACGTGAAGTATTTACACGCGTGATGTGATCGTTTATGGGGTTGTATAATTAATTATTTAACTTTATTACCGCTAAATGGTTGCCGGGCGTTTACAGGCGAGTTTTGAGTTCATTATTACATCGGGTATGTGCAAATGTTAATAGGATTCGTTTTCAATTAAGTATTAGGTACCATTCGGACTTATTTAGCTTGTGTTATTTGCGTTTTGCATGTTTGTAATAATGTTCAGACTTCTGAGAGCTATTTGTGATAAAACGTCAATTCATTGATAGTCCGTCAGCAACATTGGTCATGACCCGCATTCTTGTGGAATCGATTCACCCAATATCCAGTACCTACGTCACATTTATCCAAACGTACTAATACGAATTACGAATTCGTGGAATTACAGGGATCAGTTAGCAATGAGATCATGTTGGTTTAAACTTTTATGGCTTTTTGACCATTGCTTAAATTGATTTGTAAAACTTTTTTTATTTCATCCAGACTGTCGTATTTGACATTAACATTTTTTTTTTGTACTTGACTCGGCAGCTTTGCAGGTTTTCACTTTGATCCACCATTTTTCGAAAGTGTCACGCAGTCTACCGAATTTCACCGGCGGTCGCGCGTGACGCCTGGAACCAATTTCAGTTTGATTAGATATTGTCACGTCTCGCAGACAGCATTGTCTTAATCATTTGTGCTCTCGATGTGATCAATACGTATACGTTTTGGAGGTGAAAGTAGACATTGCAGGTCGTCTCCGTAATTCAACTTGAGATGACCTTTTGGTTACTTTAAATGGGTCTCATATTATTGATATGTGCATATTGTGCATCGTTGTTGAACCAATGTAGCATGTGCTAATTGCTAGATCGCGTGCGAATAGAATTGATAGTTAATTGGCCGTATAGCAATTACAAGATAGTTGAACGTTTTATGCTATTTGTAAATAGAGCATATTTGTTGTCTTTTGACTGGAAGTTGTCTGGAAAATGTTTCGATTTCATGTAAACCTATTTTCTTCAATTTACAACAATTGTGCATTGGTTACTTAATAACTTTTCATTTTATATTCATATTTATTTATACTTCATCTTAATATTTGTAAATAAAACACAAAGGACAATGGGCAAATTAGTATGGGCGGTGTCCCATTGGTGTATACAGTTGAGACATATATCATTTGAAAGCTCTCAGCAGTAGCTTTAATTTCTTGTACGACGCCGAAGACCGATCGCGTGCAGGGAAGTTGGAATAGCTCATTTTATAACTGTAATGTGGCGATTACTGGAACTAAATATTCTCATACTAATGGAACGTTTGTGCATAGACAGTAGCGCCAATAATTTAATAAATCATTACTAGAGCTTCGAAATGAACGGGAATGAGTTGCTTGTATTTTTATTAAACAAATAAATACAAAATAACTGTATTAAATCAATTAATTACATAAAAATACAGTGTCGTTTGATTCTGCTACTGCACGCGAGATGTCGCTAGTAAATAATGATAGCTTCACATGGTCGTTTATACACGCTAACAATATGACAGTTGGCATCTAAGGCCCACAGTAAATGCTAAGTTTCTGTATCTGAGGGACTAAGATGACCGCGTATATATCGGATCATTCGTCCCTCTCGCACTTTCGTACATGACAGTAAGGGATGAATGCTGTATGTCCGACATATAAGCGATTATCTGAGCCCCGTTGGTGCTATGCCACTATTCGGGAATTCGACTAAGAGAGCTCAATAATGCCTATTATTATTCCCGAGCCATGAGAACAGTTTTGTTAGTATGTAAATAATAAATGCTACGAGTGTTCTAATAAGCCGCCGAATTATCTTAGCGGATTCATATTCGGACTTGTGACTGTACTAATTACAAAAACGTATCGCTCTCTCTCTCTCTCTCTGCCGCTAAAATAACATAAGTGTGATAGAGACTCAAATATTGAAACTAGAATTTTGATTTTGGTGGTTTGGTGGTCTTGATGCAATCAATAAAATAACCGTTAGATATTTGATTATTTATTCATCATAATACAGCTTAGTACAAAAGGCGAACTGTGGGTTAATATAATAATAAGCTAAAAAATCTATATTCGTGCATCTAAGCTAATGAAAATTAAACCGTTTTTCTTTGCTCTTGCGTGTATTATGTTACCATTGCTATGTTACCGTTTCTTTGTTACAAAAATCTATGTCAGAGAGCGCGGACTTCTTGCTCCTGCTGAAAGAAAGCTGCATTGGTGATTACCGTCGAGTATACCTGAAGAGCCAGAACTGCTCTGAGTACGCCTGTGCGTAAATGCGGCCTAAGAACGGAGTGAAAAGCATCTTGGAACTAGTGTTAGCCCATTTGATCCGGGGGTGGTTGCAATATTGGAGGCGTAAATTATTCATTATGTTATGGGGTCCAGAAATGGGACAGTCCGGTGCTATGTACGTAATTTCTGGCTAAAGAGGTTCCGATGCTCATAAGTCCTAGGTTGTAGGTGTGTTGCCCTTGACATCTTTTTTAACTCTCGCATTCTTTACTCATGCACTTCTCGCATAAAAATGTCACAATTAGAGCTGAAAAAGATCAATCTGAGACTGAACGTCGATGTTCTATATACTTGCTTTATTATGGCCACGTATACGAGATTCGCATGCGAGTTTAACTACATTGCGCGGTTTGATAAATCGATTGAAGTCATTTTACCCCGATGACTCACCTGCAATATAACCAAACTCGCATGCAAAACTCGTACGTGTGTAAATAAGGTTTTATTCTAGATCATGAGCTTGCCGAGGTTGGCTGTAGTCCTCGGGCCAGAAGGAAACATCGTCAGTAATTTTCTCTCTGGTGATAACTTGTACGATGGTTAAGAGGGTTCTATTATACTACGTATTTTCCACTAGAGTAATCTAACAAGATATTCGGTTAGCTATCATTCAATAATATTATCAATCGAGAGAAAATGACAAAAAACATTATATTTTTACGTGTTTGAGTGGAGAGAACTCCAGATGACGTCCATGGGGCTTCAGAATACAAACTCACCACCACTGCCTAGTGACCTACTAGGTAACCACCTTATAATTTATCGCCCAAGAGGGTATTGGTCATGAGATCCTGTTGCTATCCGGCAGTTTAATTCGCTGACGGGTAATAACTATAGGGGAGGTCACGATTCAAATGTTGATTTACTCGAGCGTAATTTAGGACCTATTGGATTTTGAAAATTGGATAGTAGGAAGAAAATATTTAATAGGTGTACCCCTCTGCCTGTGGGGGGAGCGTCTGCAAAAATAACAAGAAATAACAACACGAACATACTCCCGGGCATCAGAGTATATGCACCCCACATGAGGGCTTATAAATGGAGGAGGTTCTCAGAGTGCAAGGTATCCCCCATGTCTTAATCTGACTCGCTCAAGTAAATCCAAAAATCCCCTCTTGGACTCTTCTACCATTATGGCATTTTCTGTCAAAGTAATTTTCTTGCCATCATATTCATATAATTTATATTCGCTCATTTGTAGCCAAAATGTTGACGTGTGACATTTTTGTTATTAATGCGTACACGAATATCTTAACAGACGAAAGCTTTTTATATATAAAGGTATGCTCCCTGACAACATGGGCAAATAAAACAAAAAATGTACTACTGAAAGGGTACAATTAATTCAATCCCTTATTGAAGCTTGAGGGTGCTGGTGAGATGCTCTCCAGAAACCCCAAACTGAAATAATTGCCCTTTATTACTGTAGTACCATTGGACAGTACCATCAAAGGAACTAGTGACACATTTATGTATGTAACGTTAGTACCTTTAAAAACTACACTAATTCAATTGTCCAGGGTTTGCTTGTTATACGAATGGCAATGGTACAAGTGATACATTCAAAACCAAAATGTATGTATATAAATTCTTTATTGTACAAAAATAAATAAAACAGCAGTACAGTGAATGCAGTTTAAATTGTTTTTAAAATAAAAATATTATCTTCTTTCAGTAAAATGTTCCATCTACAATATTCAAGGTACTTTCCCTCCATGTGGCATAGCCGTGGGACACCCTGTATATTAACCCTTTCGCCGCCATTGACTTGATATGAAGTCCGAACATTTCGTGCCCCACACGCCACGACTTGATATCAAGTCAGTTCCCTCAGTCAAATAGCTACTGACGTGCGTTAGGATAAGGTTCAATTTCGCATTTGACGTCTGTGACAGTTGGCGTGTGGGGCAAAACTTTTTACTTGTATCGTGGCGGGGAATAGGTTAAAACAAGTTATACAAATGTGTCACTAGTTCCATTGATGGTACTGTCCAATGGTACTACAGTAATAAAGTGGGTTAATCAAACTAACATGTCTCTCCAGTACCATCGATGGAACTAGCAATATACAAGTGTGTTACTAGTTCCATTGATGGTACTGTCCAATGGTACTACAGTAATAAAGCGAATAATTGTACCCTTACGTCCCAGTACGTCCATGCAATCATGTCTTATGCAAGTGTAGTTTTTACTCTCGTGCCTAGGACACCGCTCAATCCGCTTCAGATCATTCAGAATCGTTTTCTCCGTAGGGCGACTGGTACCAGTCGAACCTGTCTGCACCACTATACATGGGGATGTATAGTTTCTTTAAGCAGACTGCCAGATGTTATTTTGACAACGCTCCTCATCATAGGAATCCGTTAGTTAGGGAAGCTGTTGACTACGTTCCCCATCCCTCCCCCCTCTGTCGTGACTCCTCCGGCCGCACGGTCCGACGTCATATGCACAAACTCAAGGACCCGGATGACGTAATCACAGCATCCATCGAAAGATGGATCGTTGCGGTTACATATGCGGGACGCGTATGGTCCCTATTCGTCCCGGTACCGCCGCATACCAAGCTCTCTCACTAGGCCTGACCTGGGTCGGATTGAATCGTTTCTTGCTGGACTCTTAGTAAACAAGCGACAAAACTCCCAGTTACTCGATTCCACTCACACTTCAGATTTGGTTGAAGCCTCTCATTCAATCTCATTGGAGAGCAAACTCAAAGTATTCCAGTCGTGTCGGAGGTTTCTCTGGATTTTCCCCAGGCTACTCTCCAACCGCGCATCTGCCGGCATTGGGCTCGCCCTATAAAGCCACAGTCAGGTGAAATAAAAAACAAAAAAAGATTCATGTACACAATTACTTAACACCAGAGAGCCTACTCCGAACTTCGTATCGTGCCGTCCCTTTCACTCATATAGTGTATAACACGAGAGTGAAAGGGACGGCACGATACGAAATTCGGATTTCGAAGTTCGGAATAGGCTGTTAGAGTTAAAAGACGATGCCGATATCGAACGTTGGCGCAGAGCGTTGTGTCAGGGCTAATATGATAGCCCGCAGGTTCGCTCGCTGTTCCAAGGAAGTAAAGGATAGGTATCCTTTTTGAAGCATATTGTACCAACTTTTATACAAGCTCCCTGTAGGTGAATTATACGCAGAGACAATACAACCCTATGCGTGTTCAATATAATAACGCGTTCAGGATGCTGATGGGGCTACCTCGATTCTGCACTGCGTCGGGAATGTTCACGGAGGCTCGACTAGACTGTTTTTATGCAACGATGCGTAAGATAAAACTGTCTACTAACACCCTAACCGTCTAACCCACCCTAACTGTCTAATCCATGTTGGTCGGAAAATAAACAATTATTATTAATATTATTATTAACTACAAATTCAGTACATTTTTAAAAAATAATTCATAAAAAACTGAAAATGCGATTGCCAGGGAGCATGAATTATTTTTTTTATTTAAGAGATTGAATATAAAACCTTACTTAAAAATTATTGACAACGTACGCAATAATAACATTAATACATTCTTGGCGTTCGATGGGTAAAAAATATGAAGACGCTGTCCAAGTTTCCATGCCCACCAGGCCACGACCTCACAAGACACTTTCAAACTATTATCGTTAAATGGGTTTAAACTTACCTCTATTTCCGCTTCTTCATGATCGGAAGTGCTTGTAAAGCCGGATTCATAATATTCAGATGTGATGGTTTCTGATGCGCTCTGATGCCTGACGGTTATAATCACGAGCGTATACGTACTGTATATGTCGCATTATATAAATAAAATTATGACGATGTCTAAAGATTTATTTATTTAAACTTCATTGCAAGAAAAATACAGTGTACAAATGACTACCTTAATGCCAAGTGGCATTCTCTACTAGTAAACCACAGAGACACCTAAAAACGGTGCAGGAAAATGTAGAAACGTTGAAAGTGCAAAACAGATGCCAGTAAAATTAAGATCTAAGCGATCTCATGTGCTGCGATGCCTATGACACATTATGACGATTTCTGACGATATTTTAAATCAGTGATACACTCGTAGCTTATAAAACATGCACAACACAAAGTTCTCATTACGACAGATTCTGAGCTCCCAATGATGCTTTGAGTGAGGAACCTACATTTAAACAGTTTACAATCTTTAATAAAAACAACCTAAATTAAATATTTTTAGATTTTATATGTGTCAGTATAACCATTTTCAACTCATCAATGAATCGGCAACGGGCTAGTGAGTGTACTGGAGTCGCCAACATATATATATATATATAATTATATAGGCTTACCATCAGGCCGTATGATTATTTGCCACTGTTGTGGTATTTAAGAACTGATTTTGAAGAAGAATATTTCCAATCTATGGTGTCAGTAAAAATAAATTGATTCTATACATGGTAAAACCCCTTTTTTGTATTGCGCGTCAGGGGCTAAAAGCAGTGTATGCATCATTTCGTTTTTCACGCGATGCTGCGTCAGAGCCCGTCACATACACAAGAACACACGCCCGTGCACACTCGTCAGATCTGTTGTGTCGCGGCCGCTTCCCTATCCCTCGCACCTCAACTGCTCTGCGGGGCTAGTACAACTGTCGCTGCAACGCGACGCGAGTAGAGAAAAATCTACCCTCCTCTTTCTAATTCGCACAGTTCGAGTGAGACAGGAATCACTGAGTCGCGCGAGATACGACTTGGCAGCAAGTTGTGCTAGCCCACCTGATGCGAATCAGAGTCACTTCTGTCGCGCCACAACGTAACATAGCACATCGTCCGAGAGTATCAGATGCGTGTGAACCAAACCGTACTAGTTAAATGTATGAAACCGACATCATTCTGGCGCTTCAAGACACATCACGTGGCAATAGTATGAATCCGGCTTTGATGCGAACAACGTACTGGCTGCGACTCAAATGGTAGGTTCGCGGCTCAGAGGTGCTAAAATAAAATAATCTACAAGAGAAAAAGGGAAGAAAAGTAGGTGTGAAAAAGTGTTTATGATGTGCTCATATATTTTGATGCAGTAATTAACACTTTAAACGCCGTCGTCTGATATATGAGACAAAATAAATGACATTCGGTAGTCAAAGAGTCAAAAAATTACTTCGAAATTAGGGGCCAAACGATTTCACCAAAGCTGACAGGCGCGATAATTGTCAAAAAACATTACAATTGTAGTTGATGAAACAGTTTTCACAATCATGACAATTTTCGATTTGTCAGCCTACATATGTCAAATACATACATATGTCAACTTGGTGAAATAGGGGCCAGATGTTCCATTGTAATAACATTGAATAAGAAACAATCTCAGATGCAGATTACGGGATAAGAGGACTGCCCAGTTTGTTTACAATGAACAGCTCGGCGTACAAGAGGTCGGTCATAAGTGAGCTCAATTCTGACAACCTCCTTTAAATGGCGGTCGTCAAAAATACTGTTATTACAAAAACCACCATAAGCAGATTGGCCGTCAGTGAACTAGTGCAAAAATTAGTGCCTGAGACCGCAAAGCTGTACAATAGAAAATATCTCGAAGGCCAGTACGGCATCGACCTGCCGTAATTGGGGCAAAAAGTATTTCATGCTCACATTCTTCTACATTTTTTTAATGACAACACTTTTTTAGATTTTTTTTTCACTATATTTTGTAATCATAACTTTATAGTAACGGCATATCGAATCCCTCCGAACCATACAGAGAAACAAGTTAATATGAATACCAGAAGTATGTATACTTCTTTGGAGGTATTCGAGATGCCATATTTATAAAATATAGATATTGAATTTGAATGAATTGTGGTATACTAATAGTACACTGCCGCTTACTAACAGCAACCATCTGTCGTGAAGTTTAACCTTACAGAAATGCATACAGATAGGTTGATATCCCACTGCACGCCGTGATATGCTGCTGATATATTGATAGTATGCAGTCAACGAGTACGTTCAAATATTTTATGTTACACACTGCACACATACATATCATTAACCCTATTTCCCAGAAGGGTAAGTAGAGTGTTAGAGATCACTGTTTTCCATTTGCTACGATCCTTGACAAACTTATTTCGTGTACTCTCATAACATTTCTCAAATACAAGTCACTTCTTCACTGAGATACGGGGTTATTTCTGGGGCAATTGCACAAAAACGTTCAGTCTAAAAGTATTTCCGGACTGGCACCTAAAATATATAATAAAATGCAAAGAAACATATTCTAAGTTAGAAGAATTGGTAGAATTCAAAAAAGCTTATTTGCATTCCTAGTGCAAGTAGCCTACCAATACTTGACAGATGAAGAATTTTAATTGTCTAGCACGCCCCATCTTTGACTTTGAGTCCATGAGTTTGAGATTATTTATTTGTATGCCTTATGCCAAAATATAGTATACACTAAAATATTTAAAATAGTTGGAAGACTTATGATGAGCTATTGATCTGTGTTTACAAATATAGTTTGTACAGTCGAACAAATAAGGAACTTACCTTTTCACTTTAACGCCATGTTAAACTGTCATACTAACATTTCCAACCAGAGGAGCGCAAGAGGCCCAGCGGCGCCCGTGTGCCGCCTGCGGTATGCCAGGTTAAGCAATTCCGGTCGAAGTCAGTTCTTCCGTGCTTTGGAAGGCACGTAAAGCCGTTGATCCCGGCTGCTGTCTATGATAGCAGTAGTTAAGCCAAGTTAGAGGCGTTCGGGCGGCTTGAGAACTTCTAACAATCAAGTTGCCCACTCACTTGATAAGCCTAATTCCAGTGAGGTCTGGTACCCCTTCGGGTTGGAAGGTCAGATAGCAGTCGTTTCCGTAAAAACTAGTGCCTACGCCAAATCTAGGGATTAGGTAGCGGATCCCGGGCATCCTTCAGGATGCAACAGTACTGGGATAACGCTAGCAGGATGATGATGACTAACATTTGCAACCGGTGGAAACCACAAAGTATCAAAATGTACAGCTACTTATGAGTTCGACTGTACGAAACTCTAAGGCGAAATTGCTTCAATACATGCAAAAATGATTTGGAACTCAAGACTATAAGTTAGATTCTTGCTTGCGTTCATGTGACAGAATTTGGCCTGACAGTTTCGACCGCACTATAAATATTCTAACTGGCTTGACGTTTCTTAGGATACTGTTGTTTCTGTCACATGAGAATTAGCGATAGATTTTTCGCAGCTAATTTTCTTTCAACTTCACTTTCCACACTCCACTTTCACTGCCATGCAATGTTGGCATTGGCACCAATGCTCCGCTATGCACAGTCAGACGTGCCTTTTGCTATATTATCTGTCTTACTGTACCAGATTTCCAAGCATTCCCTCTCTTTTCAATAAAGCTACTATTTCCAGTTATACGAATTCTACATTTTACAATCTTCCTATATCGACCATAAATGGAAAGTCGGTCATAAACTCGCTTATTTTAAATTCCACGACTTTTCTTTTTGCTTATATTCATAATCATTCAATTCCTCTTATAAACCTCATTAATGTATGTATGTAATAATATGAAAGCAATATGCATGTCACATAACATAATCATTGTTAATTCTACGTACCATAAACCAAAACATCTCGCCGTCGACGCTAGTAAGGAAACGTACCCAAAATTCGTGACCCGGGAGGAGGGATGGGGGAGCTCAAAATACTATGCTTTTTTGAGCTACATTCAAATGATGGTAAAGCGTTGAACGATTTTTAAATTCGCAGCACCGTTTCCGATGGCACAAAACCTTTTCTTTATACCAAATCCAGTTTTTTTAACTTCCCCGTCTTCAATACGATTTAAAGCTATATATTACCGGCGTATACTATGGGTGATCACCGATGGGGGGCGGGAGTCAAAAATTGTAAACAATGGGACACGGAGTATGGGCACGTTCCCTAGTACCAGATCATTAGCATACGGGTAAGGTTCAGCGGAATAATTGGCTCAGCTGGCGAATTACCTTCACCTCCCTGAAGGTTACAACAATAACAAATTCATAACTGTGGATTAACTTTTGTAGTCGCAAGCGTCTTTTTGCTACTTACTATCACTGTCGGTAAAAAAGAGATCCTTAGATCTTATGAACAGCGAACAGTTTTCCGTGGACAGAATAAAAGCTGCTGTTAATTATAAAATGATATTTCGTAAGTAAGTTTTTTAAGAAAACCCAGTGGTATACGGGTAACTCACGGCCTATCGAGATTGAAGAGGCTCTACTTAGTTTACCGTATACCTATACAGACTATACATTAAATTCTTGTCAAAAAAAATGGAGAACATGTACCCATCTTGTTACGATACTTCTCCTACACTAAAGGTGGGGATGCCTTATTTGTCCGTCGTAAAACCCATCGAAGGGAGTACCGATAGATGATGGATCATTTGTCGTCATAAGTATTGTGGGTTTTAAAAAACGTATTTCGATCCAGACATCCGTTTGTGCTGAGCACCGGCCACTTAAGATCACAAGCAAATACATCCGTAGTTTGTAGTAAAAAAACCCTTTTAAGCCGCAATGTGACGAGTCGCAACTACGAAATCCTACGTGGCCCGGGCGCAACACACACCTGGACGGTTCTTTTTTCTTCTTGCTTATAGTAACCGTCCTTATCATGACTTGATTAGGTACCTGAAAAACCAATGGTAATTAAATATTTAAGTAGTCACTTTCAGGCTAGGTAAGCACTGTGTAACAAAGTACAGTTGTGTCAACAAAGGGGCTATACAAAATAATCCAAAAATGAAAAAAAAAAACGAGACTATGTTAGGTAGGAACTACTGTGTAGGTATGCAGTGTTGGAAGAATGTCTAACAGAGCTTCTAAAGGCTGGAGATGCGTTATGTAGTTTGAGGGATTTGTTTTCACTTATATAACAACGTAGGTATAGTAGGGTTAACAGACGGACTATACGAATACAAGAATGGAAAAATGCGCGGCCCGATTATATTTGGTATACTATGTTAGACGACCTTCTGGGATGCGTTGTATATGTCACCGTCAGAGAAATAATGCCTTAAATTGTAAATAGTATTTTATAGTTCCAACTCTTCCGACATGAAACTTGCAGTTTAGGGGGCGTCCATAAATTACGTGAGATGTTTAAGGGGGGGAGGGGGTCGAGTCAAATCTCATCTAATCTTACGTTGGAGAGAGGGGGGTACTCGACAAACATCACGCAATTTTTTTCTGATTGAAACAAAAAAATATTATACTATTTTGGTCCATTTAATCCAGATTGTACACGCTTATAAGATTTAATCTTAAGCGTAATCGTAATACGATTAAGATTATTCACTAATTCGTTCGAAAGAGAATAATTTCATTCATACTTCGACGTTAACTCTCAGCAATATTGATTACTAGTCTTAACTAGTTCTAAATAAAAGCACGAAGCAATTTTTTTATCTTTTTACAATAATAATCCAACGCGTTTACGTAAGAAACCCACATTTTAAAAAATCTCACGTGAGATTGGGGGTTGGGGGAGGGGGTTGAATAAAATCTCACGACATCTCACCAGGGGGGGAGGGAAGGACAGAAAATCTAAAAAAACACCTCACGTAATTTATGGACGCCCCCTTAGGTTAGATTCGTTCGTTGCCTAAGTTCTTCAGAGCGGTACTCGGGGCTTCGTCGACTTGCTGATGGAAAGTACAAAACAGTTATCGGTTTACAATCTGACAGTTTACAATCTCGCTAGTTAGATTATAATGTAACGATTATTACTATTATATGGTAATATACATATATTAGATTGCGTAGTTTGAGGGCTTGTTTTCATCAGTACGCTACAGTCTCTGCTTAACATTGGGCAGACCGTACGCTTGTCTGACACCGTCGTGTTATATAAAAAAGTATGTGGGAAAAATATACCCTATGTTGGGGAAGTAAAGAATACGTACTCAGTAATAAAACTAATAAAGCCTGTTAATAGAACCATGACTGGATCGCAGCAGAGGATTCAGGATCATACTCCATTAGGGCCGATAACGAGTTTGCAACTACAATGGCATTAATTACAAACCAAATAGAAAAACTAAACACTATCTAAATGGTCATGGAAGTCGAATAAACATTGGTCAGTAATATTCGTGATCGACAACATACGCGGCTATTTAAGTTTTAATATATAAACGAGATATAGATGTTTAGTTCATACATAGCTACATACACTAAAACAAAACCCTCCTTAATTGCAACAGTCGGGTAAAAATCAATAAAGGGTAGTCAACGCTTGTACTTGCATGCAGTCGCAAGCGGCTATGGTGCGGCTACGGTGTCAACCACACCACCACCACCAGGCACATATAATGTACCTAGAGTGTCCAACTGCTACGGGGATAGGACATTTAAAAAACGCACACAACACCTTGCCCGCGGACATAACCCGCGAAGCTAAGAAATCTAGGTTTAAATATCGCCTGAAAAAGTATCTCGTATAGTAGTTTTTGTTGCCCTATAAAACCACTATACCCACCCGATTCACCCTCTATTAATATGGCTATTGCCATATTATACCTTATTACCTAATAACTAAGTATTATGTATTTTTGAGACTTGAAACTGACATTCGACTCCACAGTCAAACCTAAATAGTTTTGTGGAGCGATATATTTTATAATTCCTTTTTGCACTTCATGATTCATAAATAAATAAATAATAATAATAATACATAATTACCGTTAGCTATTCGGCAAAGGAAAACATTGTCAGGATACCTGCATAGATCTGCCATAAAATTCACAGGTGTATGAAAATAAGTCTCCACTGACAATGAGAGAGTAGTCCCCACTGCCTCATTCCTTTCATCAACAAGAGGAGAGATGTGCCCAGCAGTGGGACATATATTGGCTGATGATGATGACGATGATGATGATGATGATGATGATATACTTGCTGACTTGCAATAGCGTGATCGTGGACATACGTCATGGTGTCATGAATAAATCAACGGGTAAACGGCCAATCAAAAGGCTTCCAAATTCCCAATGCAGCCGTTGTCATTGTGATATCAATGCAATCATTGTCAATCCACTCGTATTACTTGCTATTTGCTTGATATACGTACCACAGACATTATGACGTGTATCGTAGTAATGCCTCAACCAAATTAGCATTCAATAATATTGTTAATTCAAACTTCTTGATAATGCCAGTCGCGCCGTCTAAAATCTTGTGTATTTCCACCATCGCCACTGATTCAGCGATCCGGTTTAAACTGAAAGAACTGGTGTTAAACTAATAAATCTTTATCCCAATGTTTATTACGTATGTAAAGCGATCCTAACCGCGACGCTGGTGGACCTGTGTTCGAATCCCGGTCAGGGCATTTTAGTTCCTGAGTCTTGGATAGTTTCTATGTATGTTAAAGTTTTATCAATCTATGTAGGCAAGCATGTATAACGTCGCCTAGCGCCCATAGTCGTAGTAAAAGCTTTGATTACATGGGGACTAGGTCGATTTTTTAAGATAGTCCACATTGTTACATTTATGCATACAAATGTTTAATGTAAAATGAATACCAATATTGCGATATTTTTGTAATGCATGTTGGCAAAAAGTTACAAATATACTGAAGAGCATATCAAATTAATACTGATGATAATGTATAATGCCGCTTTCAATAATGATCCAATACTGTTTTCTGTTGATAAAAATTAACAAAACGGTATCATAAAATGCACAAACAATAAAAGCAATGTAAATATCCCTTTCAACACTGCATAAAAACTTTTGATAACATACGAGTATCATAAAAAAAACACTGTGTTAAGGCCCTAAAAATATATGTAAGTAAGAACCATATTATTTGGCCTTCATGGGTTAGCGCAATGTGATAAGGGATTAGTATATCTATTTACGCAATCCTATAAACTTTACGTATTTACCACATATAAAATTAATATGACTGGTAACATGGCAATCCCAAGTTAAGCACTCTAGAATGATAAAATTAAGTCGCTCTTATTGATACCGTTTTTATAACCTATTTATAAACATCCAGTTAGGTAAAATATCAATGTGTACATCTGTGACTATCAAGACAGACAGACAGAAAAACGGACAGAAGAATCAAAGTGAAGAAAGTTCTTTAGGCACCTTACCTAACAGAGTAGCGCAATGACAAATACATAGACGACCGCTTTAGCCTAGTTGGTAGTGACCCTGCCTTCGAAGCTGGAGGTCCCGGGTTCGAATCCCGGTCGGAGCATGTATTTGTGTGATGAACACGAATATTTGTTCGTGAGTCATGGACGTTGAATACATAGAAATATATTTAAGTATCTATTTACCTATATAAGTATGTATATCGTCACTTGGTACCCATAGTACAAGCTTTGCTTAGTTTGGGACTAGGTTGATTTATGTAAGATTGTCCAAAAATATTTATTATTTATTATTATTTATAGATAGAAAGATTCACAAACCGAGGAAACATGGGTCGGGAAGCAGACAGACGGAGGGAAGGATAGTTAGGCACACCTTTATATAGCCTAACGTATTGCGACTTATACAGGCATAAAGACATGGACAAACTGATGATCGTCAGTCTGGTAACAGTACCTCCGCTCAACGAAAACTATAGCCATAATAACCACCTTCAACTGTAGACATGTACCTGTACCTGTGTGTAGTTCGCGTTTGTACTCTAATCTTATGTGACATGTATATTGTTTTAACCTGTTATTGTGTACAATAAAGTGCTTACATACATACATACATACATACATGTGATGTGGAATTCAGGAATATACATAACTTCTTAATGGGAACACAGTGCGTCCAAAAAACAATATAGGGTCGGTGGCGTGTTATCACCCCGGCATTAAAAATATTGTATGGATAAGATTTCTTAGTTCCGTATAGGAGAAAATTGTAAAACAGTAAATACCTAAACCGTGAAACAAAAAGAATGTAGTTATTACAACTATGTAGCTCCTACCTTCTCTTAGCCGAGGCTCGCAGACGCAACTAGCTAGATTGCTAAAAAATCATACCATTGCGATACCGCCCACCTTGTTCAATTCAAGGATCTCCGCAATCATCATCCAACATCTTCATTGGCGAAATTAGCATCAATATCAGAGATAGACGTTGTCAACTGTCTCACGGCCTGTGTTCAGAAAGTGGAATAAATGGATGAAATTAATTAGTTACAAACGAAGCATACATAAATCTGTACACTTATAGCCTGCCCCATAAAATTATCTCCGTGTTCATGACCGCATATCATAGTTTATTTTGCAATATGTATATATAAGGTCTATACATTAATCCAAGACTAAGAAGATACCTAGCTTGTTCAAATTCATCATATTGTTCAACTTTTCAACGCCAACGATATATATATCCGTCACGGCGTGCAGTGCGATATCAACCTATATTCGCACATTATAGGGTTCAACTTCGTGTTTGACATTTCCATGTAATGGCGTGTAAGTGACAGCTTTTGTATTTGACAGGACGTTGAAATGGTGAAGCTGCAGAACGTACCAAAGAAATAGACAAAGATACCTATTCATTCATACACACATACCCACATTTAAGATACATACATACACTCGAAAAACGTGACAGGCCTACTGCCGCAGTCGGGTAAAAAGTACAGACACAGATCAGAAGTTATGATTTCACCTGTTTCTTATCTTAAAACAAGAAAATGTAGTAGGCAACTCAACTCCGAATTATCTCATTTTTTATTTTACCTACACAAGATATATATATAATTTCATTATGCAGGTTAGAACTTTATGGGTAACATTAGCAAGAAATAGTACCTTAATCCTTAGTAAACTGCGGTATCTATTTGTCAGTTGGCCATAATAATATTGTAGATCAACATATTAAGGCTCCGAGATTCCTGTATCTAATTCAAAGTTTATTTTCTGTCAAGGGTTATATTTCTGGCATAGAGGTAGGGTACAGCGGACTATCAGCTTATTCATATTTCTTACCATCTTACTCAACTGGGGATTACCTTCTCATTACAGAAGAGCGCAGCCATAATAACACAGTTCCTTTCTAGGTATGAGGTGTAGTGTTCCTGGTGTGAGTAAAGTTAGGCTTGTTCCTCTTCGGCTGAACCTCCGTGGTATCCAGATACCCTATCGCGCTAGTAACATAGAGCTAAGTACCTACTATATATGCGGCAAGCCGAAATGAAAACCTTCCATGTAAGAAGGTACTATTAATTATTATGTGGTAAAGCCGCCTGGTACCCGAGGATGTGCTGTGTTAATATCGACACATATACACAGGAATTCTAATTCTTCTAGAGTCGCTATTATCCACAGGCTACGATGTCTACCTAACCATCAGGCAAGCCGTAAGCTTGTTTGCCACTGTCGTTGCATATCAGAAATGCAAGCAAAATAAGACAGACATACCATACACACATATCTCATTTTGAAGACGCCCGTCTCATAGACCTTGATGTACGACGTCAAGTAGGAAATATTGGCCCCAAGTACAACTAGGTACATCACAGCATCGACCAGATTTACAGGCTCCGGCTTCGCAAACTATATCAGGGCTCACGCCCGCAAATAACTAGATTAATAAAAATGTATTATAGATCAATGCAGATTACTTACGAATGTATGTCCAATACGTGGACTCTGTATTTTATCCGTTTATTTTTATATTATTCACTATTTTCAATCCCTGTAAAAATGTTGATATTTTTTTATGATATGACATGTAGATAATTGATTGACACGATCTGTCAGATATTTCTTTAAAAAGTAATTCAACCTCTTCCTTAAAAGTAATCGAACATCTTAATGCTAGAGATACACCACCGGATTATCTGTTTGTTGTCAACAATATAAATCTAGAAAAAAGTATACAACTACAGACATCTGGTGTCAAGTAGAATAAGTTATAACACTCAATTAACGTAGAGTTAACTGAGAGTTAAATCCTAAAACTCAATATAATCCGATCCCTGCACGCGTTAGCTCGAAGTTGTATATATCAAAAAATAGCTTACATTAGGGCCTTTAACGTGATATAAGTCACTAGTGTATACACGTAGGCATCCTTGAGTAGTAGCTGATTTTTCGTTCACACATATCTTTGGTTACTTAATTCTAGTCCTGTAAATATTTCAGCGACGATATCGGCAACCTTACGTGGCCCAATTATCATTATCTTTCGTATGAGATACCTTATATTTAATTATATCATTTGCATTTTGTATAATAAACGTTTTTATGCGATACATACTTTTGTCAATTACTCGGCCCCTGCACGCTGTCCAACATTGGTGCCATACAATGAAATACTCCCACGATTAAGACCTTTCAAACGAGGTATGTCTCAACTGTATACACCGATGGGACATTTTGCCCATTCTCCTTTATCATAATCAGCAACTCGGACTTCGTCAACGGGGCACAAAAACAAATTGGCAACATGCTTCGTCACCTACACGGCAATGTCGATATCCGCAACGAAATATTAGAATTGCATTTAAGAGGCCTTATAAGTTTTAAAATGTTTTGATTACAAATTATGACAAAAGTATTGATAATACGAAGCGATTGAAGGATACAATGACTTTATAAAAGTTTTAGATAGTAACATAGGATTTATTATTTTATTGTGTGTAGTAGAATTTAAGCGAAAAAAAGCGTTTTTAGTTTGAAAATGGTCATTTTGGACTGATGTTTGAAACTATATTACTTAAAGAAAAATTCAAAAAATACATTTAAAATTTATGATATAAGGTCTCAATAGTCCTGTTCTAGAAAATGTCAAGATACTTGTCATTTCAAACTTCAAACAGAAAATGGCCTAAATAGATGAGCGTTTTTTAACTCATAAGGGCTCTTAAACGAAACAATCTAAAAGCACATTAGTGGGGTTAAACATAAGCTTACCTCGAGATACCGGTGTAGCATATAGATCGCAGGTGATGAGTGTAATTTCCCATCGGTACGGACGAGATGAGCTCGGCCGTAGAATTCGTGCTTATCACGTGCATGAACATTTGTTTGTAGGATGGGGTGCTGTATTGTTGGGAAGATTAGTGTACAGAAATCCGAATGACAAGTCTAACAAAACCTTGTGTTGTGACTTACTAGGCAATATGTTTTTGTTTTGTTTTTAGACCATTCTCAATTTCCTTAATTAGTAGTTGTAGATATTGTATAACTTTACACTTGTCTCCGCTGTTATTTATTTGCACGTTCCTTAAATAAATTGGAATGATTAAATAGAAGCAATCGAAATGCTTCTAAAATATGTATTGTATCATTTTTTTATCACAATCACGTGGTTTAATCTCAAAATTTACTTCGCAGAAATTCCCTGCGAACTTTATGTTCCAGAATGTTTAGTATCGGATTTCATTAGTCCTGAAAATGTTTCTATTGTCTAACTGACTTTGTTTGCCCTAACCCTCCTTTGTTTACAGTAACTCTCTCGTTTTAACCCTATCCGTGCTCGTCTCGTAATTAGACCGGTTCCTATTGTAAAATAAACGGAGACTTGCAATTAAAACTTTACAACTTCTAGACATCTGTTTGCTGTTATTTTATCATTGTTTACAAGGGTTTTGAATAAGATGTTTCGGTTTTATAATTGTCTACATTGGTCGACTCTAAAAATGTAAATATTGCAATGTAATAGACGTTGCATATTTACGAGTATGGACGTGACAGTTATGTCTTCAAGAAACTTGAACATAACTGTGTGCTTCTTATGTCTTTATATTTGTCTTTTACACTTTTAGGACTGATTCTTTAGATTTTTTCTGAAATGCACGGTTTTTTTACCTAATTATAGAAAATATTTGTTTTTTTGTGTGCTATTAATTATTAATCAGCATAAATATTCATGTAAGTGTTGGGCCCTCTGTCATTGCAGCACTTCTAGCTTATTCAACTTTAATAAGCATTGATACTATTGCCAGATGCTAAAAATAACTCCGATACAAAAAGCCATCTGAACTATCACGCCTACGACCAAAGTTTGCACATTTCAAACCATTTGAATCTGTCGGTAACCCCATTTGACAAGTTTGAAGCGCTCACGAGCACTCTCTCGTGGAAGATGTCGCCATGAAGTCAAATATTGTAACTTTTTAACCTGACATTTGATGTAAGATAGGTCAAGTCACAGCGCAGTGAACATTGGAGGGTGAAAACGTCCCTTCGTTTATTTATCCCCCTTTTTTAACACACTAGGATATTTGTGCTTATACTTAACATTTCAGTTTAGTGTTCCGTGGTATTAGAAAGTGTAATATAGATTTTATACAGCTCATTTCGAAGCCAAGTAGTGTTGCCATCTAGCTTTACCTTTTACTGTTAATTTAAACGGGTTATAGCATCACTTTAATCTGCTATAAACGCCACGTCAAGAAAATCGTAAAGTCACAGTCCCAAAAATTCATCTTACAATTTTGAAAGTTATGACAAGAGCTTACGTGGGACCGACTTAACCGAACCAAATTAATGTCGACGATTCTAATCTCATACTGGATAAATTATCTTACGTAATATAAATTGTAAACTGCTTCCTGATTTTTTCTTTTGTTTAGTCTTTCAAGTAATAAATATTATATATCTACACAGTTGGTTAGAGTTTAAAACTTTGAACACAACGTCTAGACAGGAGATTTTACACATTTTATCTATCCTCATTTAGTTTTGGTCACATAAAGTAGTTGATCTTGTGGTCGAAGCATTAAGAGTTTTACTAACTTTGCAAATTTTTGTTACAGGTAAGAACTTTAATGGTGGTAAATGGAATTCGCAAGAACTCAGCTCTCTACAGCGCAGGTTGTACCTAAAGCAAGACGTTTCAGGCACGTGTTTAATGCTAAGTGTTGCGGCTCTTGATAATATTTATCAAGTGGATAAAAATAAGCAGAAAAGAAGTGGCAATGGTTACTCGAGTGTTTATCTTCTTTCATATAGCTTTTAATAGAATTTAAGATATTTGTATGGCTGGATAGAAAAAAAAAATTCTTAACTTTTAAATGTACAATTTGTAAAATCTACTAAAAAGAACATAACACTCAAGCACTTAGCTAATGTATACGATTATAATAAAAATACTATTCACCACACTGAATTATTTTCTAAACTCATATAATGAATGATATAAATTTACCTTATCATGGTGCATTCCCCGAATTTATCTAATGGCCTTGCCAACTTTCCATTCGGACGCGAATTTTACAAATTCGGTGAAACAATAATTTAAAATGCGCTGCTCGCAACCCAGGATGTTCGCTGTATTTCACTTAACCTCTGAAATATTACCTCTTGGCGTGAAAGGTCCCCTAATGGAATTTCTCCAACATCTGAGTTGCAAGGTATTCATTTATTTCACTAGTATTCTGGTTTTTAAAGTGTAGTGCTTCGTCCGTGGGGACATTTACAATTAGATTGCATTATGTTTTATTTCTGTTATAAATTAATTATAGGATATTGACGAGTTCTCGGAGGACGATATTTCTGCCCTCAATTTCAAGACATACTGCTTGCGCTGAACCTGAACATGCATTATTTTGCTCTTTTGATTATGATCAGGAGTATCAGGACCTATCGGTATTTGGATGCTTGAAAACACAATTTGTACAGATGTAACGATGGGATCGACGAAATTATTAATCATGTTGGTTAATGATAAAGATATCGGCATGATGAAAGAATGTATTGAACACGTTTACGAATACGTAAATGAACATCGTATCTGATCGGCTTCCGAATTACGTTATACGATGTTAATACAATTTAATTCTGACAGAATCAATACTGCTTGTCGCTTCGTCCTTGAATATAATTAGTCCAACTAGGTTATAACGCTCGTCCAGCCTTTTGTCACGGGCCGCCAACCTCACCACATTACTTGCCTCGCTTGTCCTGGGCTCAGAATAGCCGTCGCCGTTCTGACCCTCATCTCGTGTCAGTATGGTAACAGATCTCGATACATCGATACCTGATACGATTCGCGATTACACGATTCGCCTTGCTAATTCGGTGACGCTCGAGCGCCTTAGTGACAGTTCTCATTTGTTTTTAAATGGATGTGCGTCCGGATCGGACAAAAGCTCTACTTGTTTTTGTGTCATGATTTTCAATTGTTACATGTGATTATCATGATGATACCGTGATCCTTCGCAATATTTACTTCCTACCTCAATATATTATGAAACATACGTTCGTGCGATTCATGCCTAAATACGAATGACATTTTGAATAATAAAGCTGTAGTCCGTTATAGAACAAATCGATGGTACCTTGAATCGGGGGCGGTCATTTCATTACTTGTTTGCTTCTTTCGTTTACTTAGGAACTTGCGAACTAATGTATGATGCATCTTTGCATACCTTTGCAATTGCTATTTCGTTTCTGAATTTAGATATGGGTAATGGGTGTAAGTACCAAACTTCTTGCGATCTGTCATAGCGCCTGGATTGGCCAGGAATGAGAATTTGAAAATTCGTATGAACTCGCACTGATAGAACTTACTTAATGAAAGTATTGTATAGTCTCCCGTATGGCCCGCATGAGAAAAAAATCTGTTGTACTGTTCAAAGTGTTAGAACTCCGAAACTGCTGTATGTAATGACTAATACCCCAATTTCATATTTATTATGTGTTTTCAGTAGGTATTGTAATGTCGGCCTTAATTGACAAATACAAATAATCTTTTTACCTAGCTATGTTCACGTGCGTGGCTGCTCAACTATCTCGTAATAGTTATTGATTTGTAATTTGTTTCATAATCTATGTCACTCATCGCTGTGTTGTGATATATGATAAATATCAAACACTATAGAATTACGATCAATCGATCGATTTCAAGGCAATTTTTACCCTTTGCTGTAAGATACTATCCAATAGGGTGGATCATTCAATGTATGATTTTTTTCTTTTGGTTCAGTCCTTTTTGGCTGCTATGAGAAAGTTGTAACACCTACCTAATATTCATAATATAAGATATGAAAGAAATACATTATTATTTAGTACTGTCCCAAGCTAACGAACTTTTACAAAATAGCCTTATTTGGCATGATTAACTTAAGGCGAACCAACAGCTTAATTTATATTGTTGCATCTTAATTAGAAATACAGAGCTAATTACAGGATCTCACGTATAGCTATAAAATAAAAACATATAAGTAACACAACGTTAAAATGACGCATAAGTATAAAATTTAGAACCATATTGTTAAACAATTTTAGAACTCGGAACCTTACTCTTTAATAAATACAAATAGATGGTTACTAAGAAAAATACAGAATAAGATTAATTAAAATACATGCTAACTAAATTTCGGCTCGCGGAAGGAATCGTACAATTAAATATATCAATATCCAGCTCTTTCATCACATCGTTCAAATTTCGGCTTGGGCTTGGGGCTGTTAGCTTGGGGTAGTACTAAATATAAATGTATCCCTCTCATATTTTATATTATGAATGTTAGGTTAGGTGCAACAACTTTTTCATAGCAGCCGAAAAGGCCTGAAGCAATATTTTTTTCCATACATTGAGTGATGCACCCTACTATCCAATTGAAATATTCTCTCGCAAATTAGGTCTTTGTACTACGTAATTGTTGTTGTTTTATGCAATAACTATATTGTAATGATGATGATCTAAGTCTAAAGCTGAGAGGTAATTTAAGACACGCGACTTTCAATCTATCGAAGTCGCCGGTTCGAAGCTCCGTTATGTACCACTGGGTTTTTCGAAAAATACTGTACGAAATATCATATGATGTTTAACAGTAGCTTTTAGATGAACGAAAACATCGTGAGGAAACCGGTCGAATCACATCCAGGTTTTGTTTTTCCTCTGGGTTAGAAGGTAAGATGGCAGTCGTTTGCGCAAAACAAGTGAACCCGAGCTGACGGTTTCTGATGACTTTAAGTACCAACTATTCAACCTGTTTAGTCCATCCCTCGTCGTTTCTTCTCACCAAGTGTCCTGCCTACCTCCTCAGTTAATTAATTCGTTTACCGATGCGCGCTACTTTCGTGCGGCTCCGTATTTTACTCAATACTCGTCTGCATATACCTATGTACCTTCATCCGTCACCAACGATCGTTGAGAATGAGGCACTCCTTAACGAAAAGCAAACACAGTTGGTACAAAAATGGCGGCCGTGAAACACATCACAGTCCCGCAATACAAACTTCGTTTGAACTCCGCTTTTTTGTATTCCGTTCTTAGCATTTCCATTCAAGTTCGTTGAATTTTAAATTTCACTCTCGATCTAAGTTAAGTAAGCCATTTCAAGTTTTTCCCGACTAAATTAGGAATAGTGTTTGCAACTGGTAACTGAATTACGTGAGTTTATTTTCTTTTGGGTGAAATAGGTATTTGTAAGTAACAGGGTTATTTGATTTAGTTTGTGCAGACGTGCTTAATTCTCTCTTTAGGTTTTTATTCTACAATCCTTTGCATGGCTATTAGGCATTTATTGATGGTGAAATTGCCATGGTTTTAATTGTAGTATTTCAATAGTCTTCTGTTTTCTTAGCGAATTGATAATTATATATTATACAAAAATGTGTATATATGTATCTATGTGGGTGTGTGCCATATTAAACACACTTGAGTATAAAACTACTCGACTATCTATGCGAATAGGTCGCAATGATCATATCACGGCTGCCGGCTGGTATGAGGATTTAGTAACCGTTCATCCAATACGCAGTTCGTCCAATTGGTTTTTAAATACTCATTTCGTCCAACGCATATTTCGTCCAGCATGCATTTTGTCCAACTCGCATTGTGTCCAACAGTGGGCAGCCCCGCCCGCCCCGGTGCGATGTCTACTCATTTTATTTTTCGAACACTATGCAAATGAAAATAAATTACAGCTGCGCTTTACTCGTTTCCTTTGAATGCTTTAATTTTACGACATCAGTAGTTATAAATTAATTATAGAAACTTCTCATGTAGTTTGTGACTAAAGAAACGTTACGTTCGTTGTATGACAAC
Organism: Epiblema foenella; assembly: GCA_963556455.1. Lineage (NCBI taxonomy): Eukaryota > Metazoa > Arthropoda > Insecta > Lepidoptera > Tortricidae > Epiblema > Epiblema foenella. The sequence continues at coordinate 21,655,866 of OY747100.1, forward strand.
TCATTTTAAGTGCGTAAAAAGTTGTGATATGAGATAATGTAGTTTTTAAAATCCAATTACTACTTCTTTAAAAATACAGGTAATCAAAAGGAATGTCCTAATAGTCATTGTTATCTTAATAGCGTACGAGTAAAAACCACTTCGCCCGGATTTCTTTCTTTCCGCGGACTTTTATCGGTCCCACTTGGAGCAAAAGTAACGTAATGGTCTTTTTAATTGCTTCAATTTCATTCGTGTTCGAATTCCACTATATTTTTCTTGTCTTTTCTGTCGGCCCAGTTTCCATCGTATTGAATTGAATCTCAATTTTCTTTTCAAAAACTATCGAGACTTGTAATAACTAGACGTTTATCCAAGCAGACCAATTTCGCGTCATCCGCTGCTTTATTAAATTCATATTTTACGATAACAAAGTCACACGGGTCGCATAAACAATCGAACCGTCTTCAGATAACAGTTTCGTAATGTTTGTTATGCAAAACACACGTTTATCTGTCTTTCACACGACGATCGACTCGTATTGTTTTATTGTGGACATTAATTTCATAGTGACACGTTGTGACAGTTGTATATTACAATTAACATCGTTTTGCGTTTATTGTGACTTTAATTAATTTGACCGAGTGCCGCGTCGGGTATCTGTGTTAACATTACATTTCAAATTTGCCTATATAATGAGTGAGGTTATCTATCATGTTCATGTTCAATCTTACGAAATAAGTAGAGCTTTTGAAGAATCACATTAATGTGACTTATTTGAATAACTTATTGACCTATTTACATATTCGACAAGCATGTACATTAATATAAGCACGTTTGGTTAATCAATATGAAGCTAAGCTTCTAAATTCATATCTTCAAAGGCAAGTGTTTCGAACAGCGAAGTGAAGTATTGAGAGTGATACTAATACACTAATTAGTGAGATAGTGTCTAAAGTGTGTGAAAACGTTCTTGATGTGAATATAAATTCAAATATAGTCATCGAAAAACTAAACGAAATTATTTGACAGCGAGCAGCAAGAGTATTTATTCATATTGGCGATCTTACCAAAATTGTCTTTAAACGTAACATATCTACAAAAGAAAATAAATCAGATAGGCAAGAAGTAAATAAAATCTATAATTGTTCATTAGAAGACACTACGGATTTTCTTAACAATCGAAATTATTTAGTACTATAAATACTTAAAGCCTAACGAGTCCAACCTTATTGACCGCTAGCGTTAAAGCTAGTAAGTTTTGCTTAGTGGAGTGAAGAGCAATCGGCAAGATAAATCCCCAAACAATGCGTCACCGGATGTTGCCATTCATGGCACCGGTGTTCCTGTCCAAACTCTGGCGGAGACGGAGAGTGGCTAAGGCAATGGAGAAGTTTCATGGGGTAATAGTGATACTACAGTACTTTTATCTCACGAACGCGGGTGAGCCAGGGTTGTGTGTTTAAGATGGTGTGTTGCACATTGTCTATATGTGCGTCAGCGTAGAAGCTAAGAATTCACATTGTCTATGTGTTCGTATGTGTCACAACTACAACTATGGCTAACCCGCGCTCGTGAGACAAAAGTACTGTACAGATCTAAGTTAGATGGATTGTGGGCCTGGGATACTGAATGTGGCTTGATTTCCTGGTACGCTGATGTCGGTCACGCAACAAATACAAATTTCTATGGGACACCGCACAGCGACGCTGACGTCCGCGGCAGATTTCTCGTTTTCGTGAGCGCGACCGACGTCAGCCTAGCCTAGTCTAGCATGAAGAGTGATATAATTGTATTTATATAAAAGTGCTTAAGCGGTTCATTAATCACATGACGTGATAAAGATTATGCCGACAGGGTTATATCGCTATTCAATATATCAGTATAAAAGGATGTGTATTACGACTCATTTTTACACATAAAATATTGTCTCTTCCTGTTATTTACGATTCTAGAGAGATGAGAGATTTGCACTGATTTTTTTCATTGTTTAAATTTTAAATAAAATTATATCACCACAAAGAAAGGGATGACTGTGTGTATTTTGTCAACTACTCTGCTACTATCGGTTGACTGGCCAGACTATGTATCGCGAGTTCAAATATCTCATGATTTGAAGATTAGACCACAACAATAGATACATTTTTCTTCGTTTTATCACAACTTATATATCTCCTTTCCTTAGACACAGTCAAGCGTTTCCCGTCCCGAGTATTGTCTTGTTTATCTCAGGTCTACAGGTTTTTAGGATTTTTGTGAACGAAAGAGCAGTTAATTAAATAATAATAAAGGAAATGGTCTCAGAAAATCCGATTTCTCGTGAAGGCTTTTGGAAGGATTATGTAAAACCAAAGCCTGTGGTTCTGATTTTTAATTTAAACGAAAAAAACAGATGTTACCTTTAAATTGTCGATTTGGTGTGATGTTTGAGACAAAATTTCTTAATAAAAAAATTCTTATAAAAAAAGTTATTAGCTCGCAATCCTATTAGATAGTAAACCTATCAATTTACACAGAACAAAGCCTAAATAGATGACTATTTTTAACTGATAAGGGCCCAGCGTTTCCAATAGCTTTACCGAGCTGCCATAATTAGAGCCACAGGCGGAAGGAAAGCCTGCAAATTAGCATGCAGTTTCCTTCGGTTTCACCTCACTGCGTGCGGTGTCTGCGGTCGCTGGTTCACGTTAACTTCATACGTAAACGGTCGTTTTTTACTTGAGTTTCTCATGAGAATCTTGATGTTATCTTGAAGGGATAGATCTATGTAAGTTTCTGAGCGATGCTATCTGTATACTAGAGTCCGGGATGTGGTAGTGTTTTTGTTTTCACCATCTTATCATCATAAATGTAACCTGGAATATTTTGCATTCGTAAGCGTAAATTATTAAAAATAGGCAGAACGGCATTGACAAATTCAAATTCGCATCGCAAGCTTCGTCAGAGTGGGTACAACTATGAATTGGGTCATTGTCAGTTGTAAAAACAAAAGTTGTCCTCCCGGTGGTCAATAATTAACAGCTTATGTACATATAAGTTATGTTTTTATTACATGGATTTATAGTTAACTACCATCATTTATGCGGGTTACTAAAGCAATCCAAAATTAAGCTTTGTGGCCCTTAACTTTTGATATGACCACTGAAAAGACGCGAACCTAAATCTGACAATGACCCAATTAGCAACAGTCGAGGCGTAGTCAAAGTATTTTATATTTTAAAGGAACATACGTACGACGTAGTTGTATTTTCCAAAAACTTTACAAATCTTTCGATTGTATTTGTTCACAATCTTCTTAATAGGGTACTCGTTAAAAATTAGCTTACAAAGCAGAAAAATACCAAGTTCTCGTCTTTAGTTAAGCGTTAGCGAATTTTCTGCAACCTAACTGCCACTTTTGTGAATTTATACCGTTTTCTTTCTTTTTTTATTATTTTTTTTAATCGATGGCTATGCCAATCCGCTTGGCAATGAACGTGCCAGCCCTGGGGTTAGGGTCCCCGGAAACTACGACTAATCATTTTGAAATTTCTCTAAAAAGTTTGCGGGCTCGAGGGTCCAAGGGTTTCGATAGCGAAAAGCATATATGTATATTGATCTGAAAGACCGATGTACTTGCGATGTCTCGCAGTCTCGGTCCATGCGGTCGCCCCGCCTGTCATGGACGAAGTTTTATATCCTTTTTGTAATGTAGCTTAACATTACACCATTAAAATGCTTGGCACACTCTTTAAACTGCAGCTTTTTAGCCAAATTGCCCATTTGCAGAAGAAGAGTTTATTTACTTTAAGATGTGAGGATAAATCGCCATTATTAACATTTTTTCCCTAGACACTTTACGGCCGATATCTAGAGGTTTCCTTTTATGGTGTTCATGACAATGGTTTTATATCACTCGAGATTGCGCCATAAACTTATAATGTTGTTTGATGGAAATTTAAGGCTCCTAACATTGCTAATGATTTTAAAGTATATTTGGCAGTTTATTAGTGCGGAATCTGTTAATATTCAGTTCCGAATAACCAAACAAATTAGGTACTATCTAAATTGAATCTCGCATTACTTTGCAGAATTCTGTAACACCGCGCCTCCATGTTTCAATGAAAACTTAATACACGTGCAGCTATGGGGCCGTTCAAGTATTACGTTAGCACAGGGGGGCGGGGAGTTTATGCTTTGCTTATTTTTGATGACATGGGGGGTGAGGGGTCCAGATGGTGATTACGTCAGCAATAGCTATTTATCTTTTTACACAAATGGCAACCCACACATTGTCTATACCTACTTGAAAACGAAACGCATTTTCGGGTATTCTCACAAATAATATATAATTGTTTAAGTAAATTAATATTGTGTGCGTTAAAGTCTTCTATCCTAAATCTCTTTTCTTATTTCTAGAATTGAAACTGCTGCTCATGTCGCAAAAAAAATAGTAGGTACCAATGTTTACGTAAGCATCTGGGGGGTGTAAGAGCTTTGCTTACTTTTGCTGACAAGGGTGGACGGGGGGTAAATAATTATAATAAATCAGCTTAAGTAATACTTGAACGGCTCCTATTCTGCAAATAATCAGCGGAATCTCTAGAAATGCTCAAAGGAAAACACGGTAAAAAGGTATTGAATAAACATTTGCAGAAACTCGTTGATGGTACAGATTTGAAATAAAATCTTTCCCACCCTTCCACTGCGATGTCTTGCATAATTTATAAAAGGCATAGAAAAGTGGAAGCAATGCAAAGACTTTTAAGAGCGGAGAAGCCTCGCAACGTACGAAGGAATGTAATAGGCAACGCTCCCCGTATCATGTTTGTATTGTTCTGGACGATTAGCCACTTGAGAATACAAAAATATTTGCTTCATGAAAAATTATATCAGTACCTCTAGTATAAGTTTACTCGAAACAAAACAAACGAACGCATTTGCGTCTAGTCTCAATGTTACGGCAACGCGAACAGCGCCTCTGGTGGCGTTTGGTGGTAACTATGTTTTGCCTTGCAAATTGAGTCTAAAGGCAAACGCGTTCGTTTGTGTTTTGTTTCGAAAAAACATACTGAGCTCTAAAGAGGCAGAATAACTGGTCGTAATAAACAAGAAATTTGAACCAGTAATATTTGAAAAAGACTATCTTATTGTTTATTATGGCATTCTGGTCACATCATTCGCGATTATAAACGGCTGTAAGATGTAACCGTAACTAGGTACAACAACGTGTTTAATTCTGTCAGTGGGTCAGGGGGGTTAGCACAACTTCCTGACAAGCAGCTTCGTGCGCGACTCTGCGACTGCTGTCTCACTCGCAATGTTTAATTTAGAAAGAGGAGGGTAGGTTTTTCTTGTCTCGCGTCGCGTCACGTCGTGAGTTGTGATAGAACTGCAAAAAATAGATAAAGTAACTTGTCTGAAGTTGCAGAGTAATAGACAACAGGCTTAGGTAGACAGAAAACCAATAGCTATATTAGTTTGTCGCAATTGTTGTATAAGAAAGATTAATTAAAAACAACAAGTTAATGTCAGTATTATATATACGTCACTCAACTGAATACGAAATTATCAAACTTTCCAACTGTTGTATAAGTTATATACCACCCATAAAAACCTTAACATAAGTCGAAACTGCCAAGGTCAAGTTACAGAAATAGCCGTCGGCGATATCATTAGTTATTTAAAGCTCAGCACCTTTAAGCTTTACTTACAATACAGTGGAAATTGAAAAACTGGGCGGCGACGACGTTACCGTTCGGGTGGAAAAGTTACAGGTTTTTTCCCCCTATGCATAATGTGCACAGTTCATTGGCTTTTACGTGGTGGTGTTGTTAGATACTTAGTTAGTGCTTCTGTCATCTACATTTTTGCCCACCAATATACCGTCAGATGCAAGAAATATTTCGTGTGTTAGCCGAGGCACAAGCAAATAGTACACTACATGCATATCATAAGTAAAACTCGTAGAAAAATACAGTTGAATCCGGGCTAGAAAAGTCATTGGACGGGAGGTAGAAATAACATAACGGACTAAAATTCATGGTGCTTCGTATTTTTTTGTACCGATATATATGGCCGATTTTCTGTATTTTATCTGTATGCAAAAGTGTTTACACATACAAAACTAATGTTACCTTGGTTCTTTCTACACGTCGTTTAAAATCAATAATCGACACCTCCACTGTTATTTAGTTTACTTTATTTGTTTATTTCTTCTTGTATATGTCAGTTTCATTAAAATGGGAGTTACAGGCATACACAGTTGAAAAAACAAAATTTGTCTCTTCTGTGGTCAATTGTTATCGGCTTAGGTGTAAGTTATGGTTAATTACATGTAGAAATAGAGACGCCGTTTATGTGGATCATAAGTCCCACCACAGAAAAAAACGCGAATCTATATTTGTGTATTCCCGTCCCATTCAGTAAACTCAGTTCCTGAATTCAAAGTATATCGCTTTTCAGACAAACCAGTTTAGAAAATTTACTACAAAAACAAGCTCCCATGTCTTTACGTACTCGTACCAAAAACTCGTTCGCACGTAAAAGGAAACATTCCCTTTACCGGACCCCGTGTCCCGGGGTCAACGGCCTGTGCAAACCTTCACAAAGATAAAGACACGGAATCAGGACGCGTGCTAGCTAAAGATAACTGATGTTTGTTGGTCCTTTGTGTTTGGTAATTTGGGCCTTCGGGTGCCTCACCGGTTAGCACGGTTTTGGAGTTAATGAGGGTTTATTTGAAGGCATGAGCGGTTACCTTTTCAGGGACAGGAAAAATATTAATTAGACAGAATGTTGGAATAGGTTTCGTGTAGATTATTTCGTGTAACGTGTGAACGCTAGTTAGGGTGATGATCAGGAAGGACCGTTTAGATCGCATCAGTCTTGGGCTCTATAATAGCCCAGCCAGTGGTCTATAGTCTGTAATCTGTTAGAGGGTGAAGATCAGGAAGGACCGTTTAGATCGCATCAGAGTCTTGGGCTCTATAAGAGCCAAGCTAGTGGTCTATAGTCTGTAATCTGTTAGAGGGTGAAGACCAGGAAAGACCGTTTAGATCGCATCAAAATCTTGGGCTCTACAATAGCCCAGCTAGTGGCCTATAGTCTGTAACCTGATAGGGAGTACCGGTCCTAATCCGTTGATCCCCTATCCACTTGCTTAAAGTGGTCCTTACTGAGAATAGATAAGTGCTAATAGTGTCAGATCTCTGAAAAAAATGTGGGTGATTGTTTGCAGAATATTATTTGAACGTTTAGTTGTAGCCTACTCGTAATTTTTTTGAAAGAACGACCGACCTGCACAATTGCAGCAATCGCGTTCAACAGATCTGCTGAACGCGACGGCCAATAATGCGCCTCTTTTCTTTGAAAATCCCTGCATTTTAATCGCATGGCATAAAATTTCATTTTCAAAAATTTTTTTTATAAACTATTTAGATTAGACAATGGTATGTTTAATAAATGGTTTCGCAATGTAATGGTGTAGTATTAACGTATGTGTTTGTATGTTTTCAGAGCGCGTCGGAGTCGTCTGCGGGCGCGGGCGGGGGCGGCTCTGCGACCGGCAGTGTGCGAGTTTCCTCACGATCCAGGACCTCCGAAGAACCGCACATTGGTGAGTTGTAATTGATTGAGTGTAACCGAAGGTCTCGGTTTCAGCTTGGCTTTCGTATCTCTATCGGATTTTCGGATGTCCGGCTGGTTTCCTCTGCAGGTCGCGTTTCTCAACCGATTCTAGTGAAATTCTGTGAGTAGGGGTGTATGATGATCGCGTGATGAACGGCAAGCTAAAGCATCTGTCACTTTCTATCCAGCGGTATCGTACGTTTTAAAATTAATGAGATAAATCGGTACTAAAAATCATAACAAATGCCAATATCAATCATTTGAAGAGTCGAAGACTGGACCATTTTTTTAACTCTAATTTGGTTACATAATTTAGAATAATTGTGACTTAGACATTGTTCATATAGAGAATTTAATAGACCTGAAAATTTGCCTTTAAGTTGGTACCTTAATTATTATTTATCATTATGATCGTCGATTTAAAGGTAGATGATAGGTAGCCTAATTCACAAAGAAGCGACTGACTTCTATGATATGAACTGGACGCTTCGGACAAGAGATAAACTAGTAGGTAGTACCTTTTACTAAAAATTGCATCCTAATAATAATATTAATATTCTTTATTGCACCACTAATACAGGAGTACATTTAATACACTAATATTAAATAAATAAATAAAGTAAGAGGACAATCTTACACAAATCGAACTAGGCCCTCAGTAAGCTCAACAAGGCTTTTGTTATGTGTACTAGACGACGATACATTTAATAGATATAAATACTTAAATGCATAGAAAACATGCAATATAATATAATAATATTAAAAGTAAATAAATGAATACCTATTGTAGTAAATGAGAGATTTTCCTTTCACGCCTTGAAGTATACCTAACGCAAAAACGGCTGAACGGTATAAATACTTTTTATCCCGAAAAACATCTCTCGAAGCACTGAAATAGGGAGTAGAACTTTACGCAGACTAAGTCAAGGGCTGAAGCTACTATTATATAATTATTAGTAGGTACATATACTACATATCTGTCATTTGCTAGCAGTAGCGCTGTACTGCTGCTAGGTACAATGCTTTGTGCATCTAATTGAATAGTAAATTGAATTCGTTTACAATAATATTTTTATTCTCGGGCCGAACCGTTCATGGAAATATGGAGCAGTCAATTCAATATTACACATTCATAACATGATGAGAGGGTCTCGCCCTTGACCCGGCCGTGGCGGGAGCTTTCCGCTATGAAAAAGTTTGACAAATGAAAAAGGGTAGATGCCAGATTGGTTGACCTTTGAGATTATTGCTCGAAGATTAATGTGGGTATCCTTTAAGCGACTGTTGTTAGGTTCGTAATATCGTGGGTTAGAAAGTAATCTAGGATCCGTGCATTCAACCTTTAGTCATAAAATCTGAGTCGCAAGTGTAAGGTTTATTCGTTTGTTTCATTGTCTCGGGGTTTTTAATGTTACTTAATGATTTGAAAAAAGTTTACAGTTGTTATGTGTTATGTTACAGATTTTAATTAAGAGTTTTGTGGCTTATTTTAAGACTTAGATTAAAAAGTTTATTTGGGAGTGATATTATGCCGTTGTCTACCAATCCCGGAAATCCCTGGGCACATAACAAAAGAATGTTATTGTTTATTTTTTTCGACGGTCGAGGACGATACTTACTGTATTTAAATTGGTCACTGATAAACGTATCTGAGGGTAGCGGATATTCTCGATTGGACTGCTGTTCCAAAAATATATCAGTATACTTTGTGTATAAATCATAACTATTCCTACATAAATCATGTACGTATTCTTAGCCCTAGGAGAGTCTACTAACGTCTTTACTGGTTGGGAAGGGATAGTAGTTGGTACGGGGAACATCTAAGGATGATTTTAAAATTATCAACATAATTCTTATATACTTGCCACCGTTGTCCTTTCGCCGACGCGCCAAATGACGTTTAGTTATCGGTTTATATCACTAGTTTTATTTTTATTTATCGTTCCCGAACTCAGACAAATATTAATTTTGATTGCTTCTAGATTGATAATCATAAGCAATTGATCACGTACCAAAGGAACGGATTTGAAGACAAGAAGTTTTTTATGTCTAATTTCGTGTCATGTAATCTACACTCACTCCTATATTTTCAAAAGGAGTTCGCACAGAACATCGAATTTATAACATTTTTATCAATTGTAGGTTTAAACTTTTAGCAATTACAGGCTACTAGCCCATAGCCCACACCACATTTCGGTCCTATTCCCATAGTCGTTTACAATGAAATGGGATGATGCTATTCTGACAATATACCACACGGGTACTAAATGAATTTCAAAACATGTATACTGTGACAAAGTGACCAAAAAAACGTGAATAATATTGTTAAGGAGATACGGTTGCTCAGATATTATTGAACCTATAGGAACGTAGTTATATTTATGAAAACGACTGTTCAATTATTTAACCTTACCACCATTTAGGCTCGGTTTTATAAAGATCCGTTAGACCTTATGTCAATTTGTTATGTCAAAAAATGTACTGAGTTACTGAAATTTGATCTGACATTTGGTCTAACGGATCTTTATAAAACCCGGCCTTAATCGTGCCACCATTTAACCGAACCACCATTTAATCGTGCCACCATATTGTTACAGGGAAATACAAGCTGCTAAAAACGATCGGCAAGGGCAACTTCGCGAAAGTGAAACTGGCGAAACATGTCCCCACCGGCAAGGAGGTGGCCATCAAGATCATAGACAAGACGCAGCTCAATCCTGGCTCGCTGCAGAAGCTCTTCAGAGAGGTGAGATAATGGAATCCATACTAATATTACAAACTAGTTGTTGGCAAGGGCCAATTCGCGAAAGTGAAAATGACGAAGCGTGTCCCCGTCGGCAAGGAGGTGGCCATCAAGATCATGGACAAAACTCGGCTCAATCCTGGTTGGTCGCAGAATCTCTTCAGAGAGGTGAGATCATGGAATCCATACTAATATTATAAACTAGTTTTTGGCAAGGGCAAATATGCGAAGTGAAAATGGCGAAGCATGTTACTACCGGTAAGGAGGTGGCCGTCAAGATAATTTTTTTTATTAAAATGGGATTGCTCTTTGCCAGCATCTAGTCAGAGATGCAGAGCAATTCCATTTAAAAAAAATATGAGGCCGATGGTGAAGCGAGCTCACCCAAAAAAAAACTAAAAAATAACATAACATTTGGACGGATATTGGCATCGGTAGATGACGGCTGAATGTTAATCGTGTATTCCAATGAACTTGCAGGTGCGGATAATGAAGATGCTGGACCACCCTAACATCGTGAAGCTGTTCCAAGTGATCGAGACTGAGAAGACACTCTACTTGGTCATGGAATACGCCTCGGGTGGCGAGGTTCGTATTCAATTACAACTTCACAATACTTTATTTACTTTTAACCTTTTTAATCGTACATAAATGACGCATCGCTGATCGCATTGCTTTACTCGAAATGAAACCTTAGTAATCGCGCATAGATTCGCTACTGTTTTGACAGCCAGGCCAAAGCCGTCGTTGGCGTCCATGGCTCGATTTTCAGATGACGTGTATATCCGACTGTGGCGGTCAAAGGGTTAAAGGCATACGGTAACAGGTTAGCGACGCCACACAGTATCGTTATGCAGCGTCCCGGTTGCATCAACGTCACCCACGCTGTGTGACGAAGGGTCTAGGTATGCGGTGTTATGTTCCTGGTAAGGTCACCAGAGCGTCCGATGTGCTCTGTGTTTAGAGTGAGAGCCATATATGTATCTAGTTGCCAACATAACGAATTCTCAAGTCAATAAATGCAATGCGCTTGGGAGTCTTCTAGCGTAGCAAGTGTCCATAGGCTTAAAATAGAAACATACCGTTTCGATTCTCCAATTAATCCTGTTATAGAGGTATCAGGAGAAATGGTCATCCATATGAATCAAATATACCTAATCATCGGTAAGAGTTACGAGTTATTAGACAACGCAAAAGAGAGTATAAAATGTGTATATGTGTGTCTGTCTGTGCCGTCGTAGCTTCCTGATTGAACCAATTTGAGTGCGGTTTTTTTTTATCCAAAGTCTGATAGCGGATATGGTTCCTAGCTATGTTTTGCATCCGACTTTTTTTTCAATTTAAATAACTTTTCTTTATCCTTGCATTGTCATGTTCCAGGTGTTCGACTACCTGGTGTTGCACGGACGCATGAAAGAGAAGGAGGCACGCGCCAAGTTCCGGCAGATCGTGTCCGCCGTGCAGTACTGCCATCAGAAGCGCATCATTCACAGGGATCTCAAGGTTCGTTCCACTGCTAAACCCTATACGTTTTACGATGATCCTGACTGTGGCGTTATAGGCCGGGCCCAATAAAGCGATGGGAGTGCTCGATTGGAGAGTGGCTTGGGGACAATCCGTGGGACACCTCCGAAACGACCACGCGGGCGGTTTAAACACTTGAATACTCTGAGAGTTTGCGCTCCACTGAGATTGGTTGAGCGGCTTCAACACAAGCCCTAATAGAATTCGAGATAATGTACCTACAAATCCTTTCATTAATGGGAATACATTGAAGCTTGCGCTAAAAATGTAACGAAGTTCTGTGCAATTCGATTATTTATTTGTGACAAATACGTAGTAACAATTTTAGAAGGGGAAAAACCAAAAGGGAAATATTGTTGACACGCTTTCGCGATTACATAAACCACCGTCCCCGAAGCGTTTTAAACTTGGCCTATTACTTTCCAGGCGGAAAATCTCTTGCTAGACGGCGAGATGAACATAAAGATTGCGGACTTCGGTTTCTCGAACGAATTCACGCCAGGCGCGAAACTTGACACTTTCTGTGGAAGCCCGCCGTATGCCGCGCCAGAACTCTTCCAAGGTAATTTTACTAGTCTCTTATGTTTTTGAGAGCATTTAGAGTTCGTCTATATATACCGATATAAATCCAAGTTTTTTAAACGCGTCGACGAAGCGCGTACTCCTAAACCATGTTTACAGTAGCAGATGGTAGTAGAGGAACGCAGCTGAAAAGAGTCGACCAAGAAACTCAGCTAGGCCCGACCTGGGTCGTACTGAATCTACCCGATATGCGACGGTACCGGGACTATATGTGTGTGTTGTCGCGATCGCGCGGTTGACGTCCCCGCCGGCGGGAATGTCTAAGTGTACGCGCCGTGTCTGAGTTGGACGCCCTATGCCGCTGTGATTACGTCGTCCAGGTCCGTGTGTGTGTGCCTAGGACGCCGGGCCGTGCGGCCCCTAATCAGTGATCGCCGAGTTACGGCAGAGGGGGGAAGGGAGGGATGGGAACGTAGTCAACAGCCTTCCTAAGTAACGGATACCTATGATGGGAAGCGTTGTCAAAATAACACTTTTTGTTTACTTTTGTTAATGCCGCCCGCATTCATTTCACAAAAAATACTTGGGCCGATCTGGGGTTAACTGAAGGCCGCAGAAATCTACTACACTAGGGACCACCGAAAAAGAGTTATTGGTTCGTATTAAAGTAACCGAATTATCAGCTGCGAACTGTCTCTATGTAAAGGCTACAGAACCAGCGGATTTGCTACCTTGAGTTTAACAACACGTTTAACCTTTACGACGCCAACGACATATATATCCGTTACGGCGTCCAATGCGATATCAGCCTACATGCATTTCTAAAGGGTTCAAGTTGGCGTTTGACATTTATATGTCATGGCGTGTGAGTGAAAGCGTTTGTATTTAACAGATCGCTAAAAAGGTTATACGCTTTCGTCAAAAACTACTAGGGTGACTGATATTGATGTTAATATTGGAGAGGCGTATTAACACTGAGATGTTAATATTGTTTTTTTTTTTGTTTTCAGGCAAGAAATACGACGGGCCCGAGGTCGACGTGTGGTCATTGGGCGTAATCTTATACACTCTTGTATCAGGGTCGTTGCCTTTCGATGGCTCTACGCTTCGGGAACTAAGGGAGAGAGTGCTGCGTGGAAAGTACAGGTAATTCAGTTTGATTAGTTGGTAGTGAATTCTGCTAACTGCCTACGAAGCTGGAGGTCCCCGGTTCGAATCCCGGTTAGGGCATTTATTTATGTGATGAGTTTGAAATGAATATTTGTTCCTGAGTCTAGTATGTTTTCTATGTATTTATGTATCTATTTATCTATATAAGTATGTATATCGTTGCTTAGTACTCATAGTACAAGCTCTGCTTAGTTTGGGACTAGGTCGAGGTGTTTAAGATTGTCCACAGTTATTTATTATTATGTATATCGCCCGTGGTGAGTACAAAGTTTTACGTCGCCCACTAGCCATGAAGTGGGATTTTCCGCACTCGAAGTAAGCGGTAATGGCCACTTTATGGCCAGGTTTGACGTAAATCGTTATAGGTATTTAACGAAACTAATGCACCACTTAAATATATTTCAGAATACCGTTTTACATGTCGACGGACTGCGAGAACCTCCTGAAGAAGTTCCTTGTTCTGAACCCGGGCAAGCGGGCCTCGCTCGAGAGCATCATGCGGGACAAGTGGATGAACACCGGCTATGAGGACGACGAGCTACGGCCCTTTGTCGAGCCGCAACAGGACTACAAGGACCATAAGCGGATAGGTGGGTTACTTGCATATGTCGCGAGAGTATGGCTTTATAGTGCGGGATATTGTGAAGAGGCGGTTTGAGCAGTTTCTCGTATGAACACAAGCGAATACCGCACAAGAGCATCATGCGGGACAAGTGGATGAACACCGGCTATGAGGATGATGAATAGTGGATCCTTTGTCGAGCCGCAACAGGACTAAAAAGGCCATAAGCGAATAGGTGGGTTAATTGCATAAGTCGCGGGAGTATGACTTTATAGTGCGGGATATTATGAAGGCGCGGTTTGAGTAGTTTCTCGTATGAACCCAAGCGAATATCGCTCGAGAGCATCATGCCAGCCAAGGGGATGAACACCGGCTGTGAGGACGACGAATAGTGGGTATTTTCTTGAGCCGCAACAGGACTACAAGGATCATAAAGGGATAGGTGGGTTACGTGCATATGTCGCGGGAGTATGGCTTTATAGTGTGGTATATTGTGAAGGTGCGATTTGAGCAGTTTATTATATGAACCTAAGTGAATATCGCACTTGAGCATCATTTGAGGCAAGGGGATGAACACGGGCTATGATAGATGAGCCTTGATGATAAGCTAGATGGCCTCATCCAAAACTGGGTTTATCCTGAGGAGAACAACTGGGTGCGGTGGCGTACCACTAAACTTAAAACTAGCACTTACAAACACTCTGGACTTTCTTCGGAGCAGGACCCAGCAGTTGGTACCAACGCCGGCCCTGGAAAAAAGGGTTAGCAGATACTGGTCACGGGCCTCCCACAGGTCTCGGTGCGCGAGCTACGCATAATGCTCTCCAAACCGCACAATTAGATATCCGCGTAAACTTAATAATTACGTTACTATTAATCAATCATCGCGCTGGTTTATACTCGTAGTACCAGGTCAAGCCGCGAATTCCCCAAAATGTACACAAATTAAGTTATCAAGCGCCGTATCTTAGCATGGCTTCCACAAAGGTTATCTGTCATGATTTTACATTCAATGACAGCTCAATGGCGTTTGACGTTTTATCGTTCCGAAGTACGATAAGGAGAAGCGTCGGGACGAAACAGACCTTAATAGAGATTGGTAAATACGGACTTCAATATTTAAATGTACCGATATCTTATCGACTCTTCAAATATTATGGAATCCGAGGAGTTATTTACTTCGACTCGGTACTGAGCCGAATGAATGACCGGTTTGTGCCTATCGCGAACCGAAGGTAAAACTGGTAGATTTTCGTATATTTCGATGGAATCCGGAGTTAAAGAGAGTCAAAAGATTCGAAGAAACATTATGATCAATGGATTATTTGTAAGGGATTTGTATTGAAACCAGCAAGTCCGGAGTGAATTGGTTTGAGGGATTCAAAGGAGTCGAAGAGTCGTTAAGCGGAGTCGGTACCTAAAGTGGACCCGGATTTAGTGATTTGAATCGCTTCTTGGAATCGAGATTACCCATCTCTGTACCATAAGCGGATATGTGGAATACTTGCACTTGCATATGCGGCGCGATTATGGCTTTATAATTTGGGGTACCGTGAAAGTGCTTGGGCCGGCATAAGAAGTTCTTGTATTGGAGCTAAACGTAAGCTAGCTTTACGTAAGATTGAATCACTGGTTCGCTTACACTAAAACGAGTTATAATCCGCACTTAGGGAGAAAGGTTCCTTTCAATGCAATGTAGGTTATTATTCAGTATGCATTAATATCACCAGGCCCCTATTTCACCAAGTTGGCGTATGTATGTATTTGACATATATTATGTAGGCTGACAAATCGACACTTTTCATGTGATAACTGTTTCACCAACTACAATTGTAATGTTTTTTGACAATTGTCGCGCCTGTCAGCTTTGGTGAAATAGGGGCCAGTTGGCAACATTGTAGCGAAGTATGTACTGTAGGGTGATTGAACCAAACCATCTGTAATCGTAAGAGGTGTTCGTTAAAATCTGATTGAGTTGACAAGTTTCTATGGGATGACAGCTGCGGAGCCATATTTCAAGTCGATCGATCTGTAATCGTTAGTTGATGCAACCGACCCTCAGCTAATGCTGTGTTAAGTAATGTTTGACGTCTCCTGAATGTGGTACCAGCTGGTAACATAATGTATTCTTAAAACCTTAATTGATTATGACGCTTTTATATATTTTATACAATTTGACGCTCAGTTAGAATCTAAGCTAAGCAATCATACATTTACTGTAACATGAACATTTGGAGATTGTACATTTGTTTTACAACATGCTTCCTTCACGCAGAATGCCTACTTCACTAGTGTAACGCAGTGGTGTGGTGTATCGTTGAAACCTTTATGATCATTTACGAATAATATGAAAACTGGGACTCAATTCTCAGTGATACAACAATCATTATGATATCTACTTTAATTAAAGACTAATTAACCCTTAGAGCGCCATGTTTAGCGTACGACAGTGAAAAGTACGTTGGCGTGTCAACGCCATCTTTTTTTCATAAGATTGTGACACTAACAAAACAATTGCCTAATTAAACAGTCCACTACTGTAATACGCAAGACGAGCCTTAACGACAGCAACAACACTCATCACATTTAGACGTTCTTGGCGCCCAAAGGGTTAAACTAATTATTGCATTTTGTAGTGATAATATAGGCTTGTATGTATCATGTTCTGAGGATATACACCAACGTCGCCACCCCACTGTACGCTCAGCATATTTTGCCTCACATTGACAATGTTTCAATAATATTTGTTTGTATTCCATGCCAACTACGCAATCGGCACAGCTCAAGTTGGTAGGTGATTCATAGCTTCATATGTGTTTAGATACTTATATACATACTCGTATATCAAAATGCTTGCTTATATTTAATGCGTGTTATGTGACCGTTACCTATATTCCGTTATGTTTTTATAGGTATATAGGCGCTGTAATGTTATTTTATTTTGAGATTCTACCTGTAGCTGAGAGTTATTTAAGTTATGATATGCTTTTAATATAATATGCCTTAGGTGAATATAATTTTATGTTATAGAGATTCTGATAATTGTACCTATTCAATAATTGACCGTGGATCAAATCCTACGGTTTCTTTCAATATCTTTTTATATATTTACATATTTATTTATTTTGGTAAAACTTGATATGAAAAAAAAGACCTGTATGTTCGTTCCTTTGCGTAGGATTTGGATACTTCCATTATATATCTATGTTACTTACGTTGCCTTCTGTCTGCATTGGAAACTTCACCAAGTTGCGTTTTGCGTGAAAGAGCAGCAATCATTAATAAACTTTCAATTGAACATTAGTAGGATTGTGCCCTAGTGGAATGCAGTAGTCGTGTTGTACAACCTCACACCCTAGTTTGAACTTTAACATTAATATGTTGCTTTTGTTTCGACAGAGGCGCTGGTGTGTTTGGGGTACAATCGGCAGGAGATCGAGTATTCGCTCGCAGAGGCCAAGTATGACGACGTGTTCGCTACGTATCTGCTGCTTGGCAGGAAAAGCACCGATGTGAGTATTTTATACTATTTTTATTATGATCACTGAGCAGTAATTATTGCCAGAAGTTTAAATGTACCCCAGAAACTGATGTAGCAACCTACCTATAGCGACAGCCGCCTGGCGAGCGCTATCTGAGATAAGGCGTGCATGCTATAGTAAATTGTTAACCAAGGGCAGAAAGAGTCCCATTACATCGAGAGCGCCAATAGTTCAAGGGTGAAATGGATGCTTTCACCCAAGTTAAACACTTTATCTACACCCATACGGTAAATCCTCTTTAATGTGCTCAAAAAGTGTACTAAGGACCGGCTTTACAATATCGCGCCGGCCCAGGGCGGAGATGGCCATAATAACATCGACAACGGTATCGTTATGGCCATCTCCGCCCATAACGATACAGGCTCGTGCCGCTCGTGCTCAAAAGACTTCAACGGGCTCACGTTCGACCTCACTACACTTGCAACGCAATGGTTCCTGAACACATGAAAGAGGATTTAATATACGGATGTAGATAAAGTAGTGTATGCAACTGTACATAATTAGGCCTTAAAACACTCGTGTGATCCTATTATGAAACTCGATGATTTAGACCTCTCATTATGTATCAGTTGCATAAACTACTATTACGTTTTCATTTAGACTATGAGGAAAATAATAAATGATATTCTAAGAATTTGCGCCCCCCCCCCCCCCCCCCGGGCCTATAGAATAAAAAAGAAAAATACCTACTTTCCACCCTAGGGTCGGAAAAGCGACTTTCAACCCGGCTCATCCCGGATTTTCAACTCATGAAATTCGAACTTTCCGAACAGGAGAGATGAAAAGTATTTAACGACAACGAAAAACTTAAAGATATAGACTTATTTAACTGATGTATTACTTCCCTGAAAAGTGCTTTCAGATAACTAAACAGTGATAATTATGTACTGTTAGATATACCTCAGTTTTATTGTGTTTATTGCCGTACAGCAATTTTTATGAGGTGGGCCCATCATCCGACAAGTGGGAATCTGCTTTCACCTAATCCTAACCCTATTAGGGTCTAATGTCCCCCTTGGGTTGGAAGGTCAGATGGCAGTCGCTTGCGTAGAAACTAGTGCCTCTGCCAAATCTTGGGTTTAGATAGAGGACCCCGGGCATCCTTCAGGGTGCAACTGTACTGGGATAACAATGATGATGATGCAGCGAGTAACCTTACTTCTGGAGATTTTTGAGAAAGTATCGTGTTATGACCGTTATCGTTTGACGATCGCTTTAGCCTCGTTGGTAGACCCTGCCTACGAAGCTGGAGGTCTCTGGGTCGAATCCCGGTCAGGCCATTTATTTGTGTGTAATGAACACGAATATTTGTCTCCTAGTCTTGGATGTATTCTATGTATTTAAGCATCTATTTTTATATATAAGTATGTAAATCGTCGCCTAGGACCTGGTTTAGGAGTAGGTTGATTTGTGTAAAATTATCCAGAAATATTGATTTATTTATTTGTATTCGCAGCCGGAGTCTGACGGCAGCCGGTCGGGCTCGTCGCTGTCGCTGCGGACTCAGGCCGCGGCCGGCGCGCCCGCGCCCGCGCAGGCTGCCTCGCAAGCGCACGCAGGTACACACACGCGCGCGCACACACACACACGTCCGTGTTATACACGTCACTTGTTAGCACGTCGAACACCTAGGGCGGTACAATCACCACCAAACAAGGTATTACGGCACGTCGGCAAGTCTATTCATACTTACATGTCCTATCATACAAACAATTCTTGAAGACATTAATCACTATCCCACTTCTCTAGGATTACAATACTTTGTGAGCTTCTTTAAGTATACAACATTGTTGTGTAATCCTAGAGAAAAGTATGATAATTATTAATGACTATAATAAGTGTTTGTTTACATGATAGGACACGTAAGGATTGTATGGACTTTAGGGCGATATGATACCGAGCGAACAAGGTATTAGTAAGACAAAAATGGACAGTGAAACTGACTAGGGCAACATAGACTAATAGACTTCTATTCATTTGGTTTTAGAAAATTATTTCAAAGAGTCATATCCGCCAAATGAGTTTTTCGGGCTTTAGGAAGATAATGAAGAAGTCAGTACCTATCTATAGTATATTTTTTCGAAACATTAACACAAAAAAAAGCGTTTGCGTTTAATCTCAATTTATATGGTAACAAATACTTACCACCAAAGGCCACCAGATGCGCTGTTCGCGTTGCCATACAAATTGAGACTAAATGCAAACGAAAATATTTCGAAAATAAAAGTAAAGGTAATAAAAGTAAAGATAATTCCTTCTTTATCTTCCTGTAGTTCGAAAAAGGCATTTTGCCGGTGGGATTCTATTAATTTTATTTAAATAATTTTCTAAAATCAAATAATTTGTTGCCTCAGTCAAATTTCACTTTACATTTATGATGAGTCTTAGGAGGCCGTTACCGCCTGTGGTGTGTTTAGTTGTTGGTTTTTAAACTTACTCATTTCGTTATTCAAACGGTAAATAAAAGTTATAATTGAATGTGATTTTCATATTTTTCCTAAATAGACGGGCTTTGTAGTTTCGACTACAGTAAACGAAGCAATTATATATTACCGCAAAGTTTTTGATTTAAGATCAAAGGAAAAGCGCATTTAAAACCAACAACTATACAAAATTTACGCCGCTCCCTGGTCAGTGAGTGCGATTTACCACACGTGTAGTGGACCGTAATTGTCACTTTATGGCCAAGGGTGGCGTAACAATTTCGATGTATTCTTTTCTAAAGAGAATGCGGTGGAAAACGCGCATGTGCCAACAGAGCGGTCCTTTCTTGAGAATTTCTGACGAGACGATGCATTTAAAAATATGTGACGAGACAACTCTTAGAATCTAGAACAATGTTTTCAATATCTATCTGTAACATTCATTTTAATTTGACACTATGAATTCTTTATTTTTAGTATTAAAAATATATACAAATTAGAAAAAGACAAAACTTAAAAAGATTAGAAAAGCAATCTTTGTAAGACTTATGTATTTAAATGTTATAAAAATTGGTGCCATCCGTACTAAGAATTTGATGTTAGTGGGACATCCGAGTTACCATTATGATTTAGAGTGGGTTATAATTTTACCACTATTTTTAGCTTTATATAACTTTAATATATAATAAGGTGAATGGAGACCGTTTCAAACTCCACATAAGATATCATACTACATTTAAGATATTTTATTATGATGTTATATTCTGAAAACTTTTAATAAAGCATAATAGGTATAACAAAAATACCAGCTGTACAGACGCCCCTTCAAGGTGGTTAAAATTATACGAACATGTACTCTAACGCCTTGATAATAGAGTTGCTTTCAAATATTTTGTGCGTTGGTATAAATAATTTAAGCTGTACATAGGCAGCATTAACGCTTAGCTTAGGATAATCGGGGTGTAGACGTGGTGTAGACGCTTGCTTTACGGGGTCACCATCGGGCCATCGTGCTTTCATGTCCGTGTGCTTGCGTGCCGACCGGCACAACTGTCACGTGAAACGTGTAAACGGAGCGATTCCATAACCTCTAGTCGCCCGAAGGCCTATTAAAAGGCAATTCCCACTTTTAATGGAATTTATAAATTGGTCAGTCAACTGTATGTTGTTGTTATTCTGTCGCGTTAGACTGGAGACAATATGACGGAAATTCTTAGAGGAATTGTTACAATATGGACTTTGCAACATCAACATGCTTAGAAGATAGCCAACATAAATGGAGCTTAAAAATGTCAGCACGACGTTGATGGAAGAAACCCATAAAATTACAATTTTAAAAAGTGAATCAGAAGATGTAACTATGGAAACAACCACAGAAAAAAGTAAATTGGCCCAAATATCATTTTAATTAGAATATAGTTGTTTCAAATTGCGTTGCCATTTTTTTTATGGGCGGCTAGAGGATAAAACTGAGCTTTGGGATTATGAATAGAACTCAAAATAAAGATACAATTAGATTATAACATGTTCAACTAGAATGTGTGTAAAGAGACATTTTTTTATAGTGTCCATAATAGCGTACTGAATGAAAATTCGTACTCCCAAAAACCCGATGTAACAATTCAAGCCAAGAACGCCTAAGTTTATTTTAACAAGACACGCATTAGTGAAGTTTCATTATACTGAATTAATAAAAAAAACACCTATAAGTCTCGACCGCTTACATTAATATCTTTTAGGATATCATAACTACGATTGAAACCAATAAAACATCGTTTTATACGTCGAAATGTTGATGAGACTTGTGCGGAACCGTGAATAGACTTATTGACTAGTTAAAAGGACATATTGCGTATATTACGTATATAAATCGCGATGACCTTGTAAAAAAAGGCACAAGAATCTCGGGCTTTCTTGGCGTGACATCGCACAGTCCGTTGACGCACGTGACAGTGGTGGCGTGTTGTATATCGCGTGGTGGCGCAGGCGGCGGCTCGCCGTCGCACCGCGGGGTGCAGCGCAGCATCAGCGCCACGGCGCGCCCCACCAACAGCCGCCGCGCCAGCTCCGGCGCAGAGGTGCTGAGGACGCAAGGTACGTGACCGAGCGTAGGCGACTGCGTGTGTTAGCGATACTTACGTAGGTTCTAGGTTGGCACGACTAATATGAGTCTAGTCTTTATAGTTATTATGATGAGTGCGCACTGCGCGTGGCTCTAACTAGCTCCGGACGCGAGGTACGTGCCCGAGCGTAGGTGACTGCGTGTGTTAGCGATACTTATGTAGGTTGGCACGGCGGCATCTCTAGTCCGTCTAGTTATTATGATGATAGCGCGCGTCTATAACTACACAATTTTATATAGGTCCTTGGAAAATGAGCAGTGATATAGTAGTCACTTTTGTTAATGACTCTTAGTGACAAGCTAGAAAATATATCTTGCACAAGCCGTGCATAAGTTGCCCATTTTTTTTAAATTAAATAGAAACGTACAATACTTATAGATTCAGTAGCAATTATAACATGCATTAGTCGAATATGTGGGTTTTGTAGATTTAGTGTCAGAGATAATTATCTCCGTAGACAGGGTTATTCGACAAAAGTTTTATCGATGCTTGGCGATAAACGCTAATATGCCTCATAGAACCCTATTTGTAGTATAGTGTAGAATAACATACGTACGTAAGGAAAACAACGATGTAGTGTTGGTAGATTTTGTAAGTTTATGTCATCTCCTATTACAGAAAAATACTGTTCAGATCCTTATTTTTTGTAAGTCTGGTTTCACGAACAAAATATTACCGACTAAGACGACATTTCCACTAGGTTAGCTTAGTTACTATAAGTTATATTCATACTAATACCAGGGCCTGTACTCCGAAGTTTCGAAATCCGAACTTCGTATCGTGCTTTCCCTTTCACTCTCGTGTTATACACTATATGAGTAAAAGGGACAGCACGATACGAAGTTCGGATTTCGGAGTAGCCCCTTTGATGTGGCGTGTGCTTGTTCTAACCATCATTTCATTTACATTGGGATTTGATCTAAGCGCTATCTAGAATTCTCATTTCATCTATATTACCTACATTAGGTTTATTGTATACTATTATAAATAAAGTAATAATAAAAGCCTACGAGTTGATCGTCAGTAAAATCCGACAGTGTTATGTTGTGCCTGGTGGTTTAACAAGTGATGATGTAACAACTAAGTGATGATGAATTCGTATGCTAACTGTCATTATATTAACAGTAACATTACCGCTTGCTTATTTAATCAAAATACTGGTATTTGTGTAGTGGATTAGGGATCCTTAGAATCAATATTAACATGTAAAAAAAAATTTTTTTAATCAATTGAATTTATTCAAACGATCAGGTATTTCATGGTAAAAGAAAAAAATAGTAGAGAGAAATAAAAACTTTCAAAACAAATCACTGTGACAAAATGTATAAACCGACTAAGGACTAAGTAATAACAAGAAGTATTTACATACATGTCCTGACCTGACTATCTTCTTCGAGAGCATGTTCTAAATGCATGAATATGTATTATTACGTTATAGTACCTACTGTCCTGCCGCTTCGTTATGACCAGAGCTCGGAATAGGTAGTGCCTATTTACCTAAACTTCGCGGGAGAACGTAATTAAGAGTGGTTACAAGCACCAAAAATAATTATTTCTTTTTAATGAATGCGGGATTTCCCGGGATTTACTGTATTATTCTAGAGGCTTAATACATTTGGCTTTACTTATAAATCTTGTTATATTGCATATTATTTGTTTAATTACCTTGAAATAACAATCAGTCATTAAAAATATAATATGGATCAAATTGAATCAAAATAATTCCGAAATTTGATAGTTTTTAGTTGACTTAGACAAAATTATACTCCTTTCTTCCATGAGAGGGGACCTGTGTCTAGCAGTAGGACGTATATAGATTAGTGATGAGACAGAACTATGATATGGCATAGAAGATATCGTACAGATGTATTCTAATTTATTTCTAATATGATGGTAGTAAAACTATTTTTCAACCGATTATATCGCGTATAATGAATTTAAAATACATTCCGTGACCACGAGTGCTGTAAAGGACTCGAAACGTCGGAATGAATGTCGGAATTTTCTATACGATATCATAGTTCTATCTCATCACCAATCTATATACCTACGCCCTAATGCTGGACACAGGTCCCCTGTCATGGAAGAAAGGAGTATAAATCTGTCTAAGTCAACTAAAAAGTATAAAATTTCGGAATCCTTTTGATTCAATTTGATCCATATTATATTTTTAATGACTGATTGTTATTTAAAGGTAATTAAACAAATAATATGCAATATAACAAGATTTATAAGTAAAGAGAATTGTACTAAGCCTCTAGAATAATACAGTAAATCCCGGGAAACCCCACATTCAATAAAAAGAAGTAATTATTTTTGGTGTTTGTAACCACTCTTAGTTACGTCCTCCCTCGAAGTTTAGGTAAATAGGCACTACCTATTCCGAGCTCTGGTTATGACGGTCCCTTGTAAAATTTCCATGAATTGAACGCAATGTGCCCTGTATAGTCGGTCAAATTCGATTTCTGAGCCACTTCGTACCTTGTTACAGTGGCATTGATATGAAATTTCTAGCGGCTTTCATATTTATTTTCAGTGTGACAAGGTTCCAAGTGGTCCAGAAATGTTTACTATACCTGTTGTATGGTATAACATATGCAATAAATGAAAATAATAAAAGTGATGGCGATCCGTTTCTTGGAGACAAGAAATAAGTAGGTATAAAATGTTTCTTATGTCACACCTAGCCGTAAAGTGGCAATTGCTAAATCCCACTTCCTGGCCAGGGGGAAACATAAAATGTTGTACTTACCACGGGCGGTAATAAAGAAAGCGTCAGACCGCATATTTATCGGCATTGCGATTTTTATTTTGACGACCGGTTTAGCCTAGTGGGTAGTGCACCTGCCTGTGAAGCTGACGGTCCTGGGTTCGAATCCCGGTCAGGGCAAATATTTGTGTGATGAGCATGAATATTTGTTTCTGAGTCTTGGATGTTTTCTATGTATTTAAGTATTTATATCTATTAAATATATCGTCGTCTAGTACCCATAACACAAGCCTTCTTGAGCTTACTGTGGGGCTAGTTCGATTTGTGTAAGATTGTCCTCTAATATTTATTTATTTATTATTTACTTATTGCCTTCGGCTCGGGCGTGAAGTACCTGCGACCTGGGACATTCTTTATTTTACCGCTTTAATGTACTATGGCGCCAAACTTAGTTATTTCTATCCACAATGCGATAATAATCAACGCCTTAAACGGATCCCACACTGTTACATGTGCTCTTATTGACAAAAATCTATTATAATAAACTGTCTAAGTCGAAGAAAGCCGTGATTATAACATCTGAAGTCAAAATCATGGCACAACATAATTGGCACTCGTAGTTTTATTATAATAATTTGCGTAGGAGTTGCAGCGCGTGGTTGTGTCGTAAGGACCAGTTTTGATTTTCTCGATTTGTACCCTTGCAATTACCCTTCAAACTGTTTTAGAGTATTGTTATTTTACTGTGGCATGGCATGGTTGGCGTCAAAGAAAAAACATTGTTTTGTTATTGTTACAGTCGCGGAATTGAATGTTCGTCACTTTTTGGACCCAAATTTGGCGAACCATTTTATTCCCCGACTATATAATATAATATATATTATGTATTACGATTTCCATACAATTTACTCGGGAAAGTCATTGAAGCGGCATTTGCAGGTGTTAGCTACAAAACGTCTAAAGGTTTTGCCGAGAATGTAAACAAACATGTACTATTTGAGCATTAACATCAAGAGTTATTTATTTAACACATTCACAGTCCGTGACGGATTCGGACAGTGAACGTGTCAATATATATTGAAAATTCATTTTATGTCAGCGTAAAAATTAAGTGTAAGTATTCATTGATGATCACGCTATTCAAGCTTGATCTACAAAAGTACTAATACAACAAAGTGCGTAGAAATATCTGGAATTTCCTATAAAGAAATTCTTAAACGTTCTCTTCTGTCAAATAGGATGCGA
The DNA here is from genome assembly GCA_963556455.1 of Epiblema foenella. NCBI lineage: Eukaryota > Metazoa > Arthropoda > Insecta > Lepidoptera > Tortricidae > Epiblema > Epiblema foenella. The sequence goes on from OY747100.1 coordinate 21,682,017, forward strand.
TGGTACAGTACTTTTATCTCACGAACGCTAGTGAGCCATCGTTGTGTTGAGATATACATGCACATTGTCTATGTGTGCGTCAGCGTAGGAGCTATGTGTTCACATTGTCTGTGTTCATATGTATCACAACTACAACTATGGCTCTCTCGCGCTTGTGACATAAAAGTAGATACTGTACATGATTATGCATAGTGAAATGGTTTGTTTACATGTTTGGCGTATTGTACGGAGCACGAATAGTAGTTAATTGTGTGTTGTATCGGTTGCAGTCGGCACGACTACTAGCGCCTCCAACAACACGACGTCCACCTCGACAACTACCACATCCAACTTCAAAAGACAGGTATATAACACACGTACCTATATGTACAGTCAAGGGCACCAATATGTATACATTTTTTCATCTTATCCCTTTGAAATAAGGTCCAAAAATGTATACATATATATGCCCTTGACTGTATGTGGGAGACGATGAGCGACTAAACTCTCTACTAACACTTTAACCGCTATTGTCTGATATATCAGATGAAGTCACTCGATATAAGATTTCAAGCTTACATGGTCATTTACATTAACATCGGGAACTCAAAAATACAAATATACATGGTAAATATCCCGTTTCAAATCGTTACTCGTCACTCGACTCACTCTAGACTCTTGTCATGAATGAGAAAAATCTGGGAGAATTTTTTTGGAGGCAGTGTGCCGGGAGGTGAGGAACCGAAGTAAGTTCGCTGTGTTGTTCCATAGGATTACAAAAGTCAATGTTAAAGTTAAGGAAGAAGTAGTCTTCTACCGATGTTCACCAGCGATCTGTTAAAACAAATTATACTTCCATATAAGAGATAAGTACAAATTTTATGAACATTTTTCCAATGTTGTAAACAATTGTTACAGAACACAATTGATTCGGCATCTATCAAGGAGAACACTGTGCGGATCGCCCAAATGCAGGTAACCTTTTAATTTTTATATAAAGTTCTAGTCAGATCGCAAATTTCGGCGAAATCTGTTCTCTCTCACTGGAATTAATTCCCTTTTGGGAATCCAGGTGTGAGTTTATGTATGTGTATATGTACGTATGTTAAAGGTACATAAAAAACCTAACAACCTAAAACAGCACAGCTCAAATACTAATTTTACCGCAAAAATATTTTTTTGGATGCACAGTCAGTATATTTTGATATGTTATTAAGTTTATCCCGTTTGTATGTATGTTTCGAAAACGGAGTATTACTGGAAGTACTGATGTAGTTTGGTGTCAGGTGCAGAGCACGGCGCGGCCCGCGTCGGCGCAGCCCAAGCCCGAGCCGCGCTCGCGCACGCTCACCAGCGGCGGCACGCGCCGCTCCGCGCACGACGCGCCGCCCAAGCTCAGCCCGCCCCCCGCGCCCAGGTATGAAAAAAAAGAGACCCTGTCTTCTGCGTACGGGATAACGAGACGCGACGCGCTGCAAATTCATGTTTTCTGGACAAATTTCGATAAGGATGTGTAGTTACTATACCGGGTACGTACCGACAATCTGTTTGGATCAGACGATGTGTGAGATACAATAAACATGGATATATATTTTTTATAAGTATTATCCATATTATATAATATTAGTATTTAGGTGGTGGTGGTGTCTTAAAAATGTTTTTATTCACTATACCTACTCGTTTTATATGTCTTATTAACCTAGCAATGTATTTATGTTACTTGAATGTTTATGAATTATCTATTAATATATTACATGAGGGATCTATCTGAAATGATATATGGTGTATGTGAACAGCGTAATAACGTATTTCTTCAGTTGACAATCAAAACAACAAACACTTCCTTAAGATTAAGCTCGTATCTCAGCATCGTTTCAGTTCTGAGATACGTCGTTTCTAAGAGCAGTGTCAGATTTGCTAGTGACTTTTGGTCGTCAACCAACGATTTATAAATTCATGATCATGAATAAGACATCGTGTTACCTACGCAACGCCACTTATATCGTATCATATATCAATATTCTACAACACAACGGCACGAATCTAACCATGACTCACTAACAGCATGCAATTCCTGCAATCGGACAGTACGGCGCCGGAGACCAAGAACGGAACCAACGGCAACGGTACCAAGACTCACGTCAAGAGCGCTTCCATCAGTTCTGCAACTGGTCAACCGCCACTCGCTGACGCTACTCAGCACAATGCTTCAGCGAGGGACCTCGCTCAGCCTAGGCCAAGGTCAGAGACGCGTCAGAGGGTTGATAGGTGGCATCTATGTAACTGAATTTGAATCGAAATAGTTTGGGAATAGTGAAAACACATTTTCCCGCTTAGGTTAGATCGGCCACTAGTCAGCCGCGCATTTCAGTATAATGCTTCAGCGTGGGACCTCGCTCAGCCTAGGCCATAGTCAGAGACGCGTCAGGGGGTTGATAGGTGGCATCAATGGAACGTCATGACAAAAGCAAACTTATTCGAATTAAAGGATAAAAAAAACGGCAAGGGTTGAGGGCGCCTACGCATTTGTAGTGAAATAATTAGGGAATAGTGAAAAAACCTTTTCACAGTTAGGTTAGGGCAGCTCGGTCTCGGGCAGTGCTATGTTTCGGCGAGAGACCTCGCTCAGCCTAGGCCAAGGTCAGAGACGCGTCAAAGGGTTGATAGGTGGCAATACAACAGCACGGTAGGGTAAAGGGGTCGAGAACATCAGTATGGTGCATTTCAAAACGCTCCTTTAAAAAAATTGCGGGTTTAAATTGTTTTCAATTGTTATTTTGTTCCGTCTTGCACTACAGATATGAATTTGCGTTAAAAATAACTAGATAATATTAGTGATCAGTGATGAAGGCTGTATTAAACAACAGTGTGTCTAGTTTTTAGTGTAAGTACACGCGAGCTGGCGCGCGCGTGACACTGAAAGGTGCTCAAGTTTGCTGCGCTTAATCTCGCGTCGTGCGCTTGAACGTTGTGCTGAAGAGTTAATAAAACAAGCAGTGCCTCGATGAATGCTGAATTAAGTTTTCTTTCTGATTAATTACCAGACTCGTACGTAAAAGCTTATAATATTATTAAACTTTAACATGTTCTCACTGCTGAGGTGAAATGTTGTATGTGTCACACGCGAGAAAATTTATTTGCATCTCGTGCTATTGATTCCCTCCCTTCGCTTAAGATTCTAATTTTAGAATCTTTCGCTTGTTCGGGAATCAAAATCGGCACTCGCAGCAAAAAACTTTGCTCTCTTGTTGCACAAATAACTATTTCCACCGGTCAGATAGGCTAGATTAGGTTAGGTCTGCTCAGCTACTAGTCAACATCAAGAGATAAGTATTAGACATTAGTGGCAGCCTCGTTTCTGTTGTCACTTTGGCTTAACTCAGCTTCCGCACACCCCTGGGGTGTCGATAGAGACGATCGCGTTGGATCGCGATAGAAACGAACAGCGTGTGCTATTCTTAGCATTTTTAGGTGTCAAACATCGATTTTGTTAGACAGAAACTGTGGTTAAACTTCTACTATATTGTGATATAGTAGAAGTCGACTCAATGAACAATTTATTCATGTTAAAATACTTTTATATCCATTGATGTCACCTCTCTTAATAGGGTTTGTCAATCTTTGAGCTATTTTCGTCGGTTTCAGATTTTTTGCTAAGATCGCACGTAAGCGTTTTTTTTTCAGTTGCACGTTTTGAGTGTAGACCCTAATCCCAACTAAAGTTTAGTTTCTCTGTGTGAGAAAATCACATTTAGTCGCTTCCACAAAAATTATATCCAATACCTATTAGGCTAGCCGGAATCTGGGTTCTTAAGGCATCTGGGGAAGGTTTTGAGAAAATGATAAAATGAGGATTATGGTAACTTTCCATTCACGCTTTTGGTTTTGCTTAGTGGCACACAGTCGTTTCCAGCTTAGCAGTTTATGTTGTTTTCTTCTTTACTTGAAGGTTTCTTTTTTGATTCAGCACTTTGTTTTTGATTTGACATTGCTTCGAATGTTTTTTTAAAGCCGCTGAGAGAGGTAAGTGGCTTTGGTTTTGTTAACTAACAGTTGGTTTTTATTATTTCTTATTTTATTAACTTATTATAATTATATATATTTATGTCGAATATTTATCTATATACATGTTTTTCTTTATTATACTTTGGCATTTCCATGTTTTTACACGCGTGATAACACTTTCTATGTCGTGCCTTTCGTAGCGCTACGCAATTTCCTCTACATACAGGGATATTCATGGTATCGGCTACGCGTCCACGATTGTTTGCGGACTAAGTGCTCGAAATGATCTTTACTTATACGATTTTAAACAAAGTAGGATTGCAAAATTATGTGGTATTATCTGTCTACTAAAAACAATTGTAGAGAGGCTTGTATTAAAAGTAAGCTTAAAATGGCTCTAAGTTGTCTTTTTACACTTGTAACCGAGAGCTGTTATTCCATTAAAAATTGACAAACTTGCGATCAGATTTAAAAAATAATCACGAACGCAGCATATCATACCAACAGTTGGAAATATACCAACAGTTGGAACCAACCGGGATATACCACCTTATTCATAAACGTTCATCAAACCTGTTTTAGTTAAGCTGCGGCTAATATTCGTTTGTCCTTATCTGTCACTTGGCATTTATGTTTGTGAGAAAGGGACAAAACACATATTAGTTAGCAGAGGTTTGTTAACTTATATGAATAAGTGGGTTAAGGCCTTAAGTCTGATACACATGTTACTAGAAATCGTTACGATTCGAGTACTACTCCGAACTTCGAAATACTTCGCATCGTGCCGTCCCTTTCACTCATATATGTATATAACACGAGATTTAAAGGGACAGCATGATACCAAGTTCGGAGTACAGGCTCAGTTTCCCTCGATTCCGTTTCTATTCAAATTTTCATACTCTCCCGTTCGACGATATAAATTAAAAAAACACATTAAAACTGTACAGTTTTTTTATCACACACACATTCCGATTATCGGTGCAGTTCAAACGGTATAGTGCGTGTCATTCACGAAGGATCGTGCCTCCATAGCCCAATCAGTACATTAGCATGATGAGAAAAAAAATCATGCAATTCAAACCTGTTTTTAGAGACGACCAAATGTTTTTATGGGACCAACCACAACACAAAAGACAAAATGAGAGGCAAAGTACAGCACGGCTAACGAGCACTGAAACGGTAGTACGACTCCTACCACTGTAACGGTAGAGAGTACTGTTGTATGGAAAAAAAGGGAATTGCGTTTATGTACACAGTTGCCCTGCAATTTCTTTTTTATCAACATGACAATTCTATTGGTAACTTTTAATTTACATCTGGTCAATAGACAAAAAACAACGTTTTTGCGAATCTATATAGTACTTTAATTATTTTTTGTCTAGTTTAATATTTATTGTGACAATTTGATGATTTCTATCCATATAGATAAATTGTAACATGAGTCATCATCCCTATTGCGCATAAATTAGTATCGGATCGCAATGATTTCTCGTAGCGTGTATAATCTTTAGACCGAAGTGAATTTAACATAAATGTATAAATTCGTAGCCGACTGTAGGTAGCAACTGCACGTTCCGCCGCGCTCGAAATTAAACCGTAATGGTATTTGTCAAATGCTCAAGTTGCAGTGAGCGGAGAACGGTCGCGACCGCACGGTGACACTACGCCGCTCACTCCGAATTGAGACTTTTAGTCTTAGGATTACGGTTCAACTTCGCGCGGCGGAACGTGCAGTTGCTGTCTGCGGTCGGGTTCCAACTTGTACCTTATTGTACCTTAACGTTTGTTTGTTTCCTTGCAGCCTGAACACTCAACTCAGTACGACCGGCAGTGCGGGTGCGGGCGCGCGGCGCGACTTCCCCGCGCAGATCGTGTTCCCGCGCAACGTGCCCTCGCGCTCCACCTTCCACTCGGGTACTGCTACAATACAATACGAATACTCTTTATTGCACACCTCAAAAAGAACACAGTACAGAACATTAGGCTTAAAGAAGAGGTAAACAACAGGCGGTCTTATCACTAAATAGCGAGCTCTTCCAGACAACCTAATACTAATAGGTACTACTACTAGCTATATCCTGAACACACAACTCAGCACGACGGGCGGCCAGGGTTCGAAATTATCGAGATTATCATGGTCTTTGATAATAATCTGATATTATCCGATAACTATCGCATAGATAACTTACCGACAGTTATCGGATATTAGTAGTAGATGAATTAACCCTGGGATCGATAGTTGACATTGACCAGAAATTGATGTTGACGTTTAGCGAGCGCGTTCGGAAACACATTGAAAAGTTCGAAAATGTTCGGAAACACATTGAAAAATGCAGGTGAGCATATTGTTTTTAAGACGCTTGACGCATTTACAAATTTCAATTTATTATCAAATCGATTATTATCAGACCATAACAATCACAATAATTATCATGTTAACTCATTGATAATTATCCTTCCGAACCCTGTCGGGGCTACTTCCCCGCGCAACGTGCCCTCGCCCTTCAACTCTGATACTTTTTTTTTAAACCTGACTAACTCCCATAAGGCGGTATGCATGTGCGGTTGGAGAGTGTCCTTGCGGTTGAAGAGTTGCCTGAGGACAATCCATGGGAAACCTCCGACACGAGCACGCGGGCGGTTTCAACACTGGAATACTAAAAAGTTTGCGCTCCAGTGAAATTTGTTGAGCGGCTTTCACCGAATCTGAGGTGTGAGTGGAATCGAGCTACTGGGAGATTTGTCGGTGGTGCATTAAAGCTAGCCTAGCTGAGAAGACCCCAGCAAGAAACTCAGCTAGGCCCGACCTACAGGTCGACAGTACACTGTATTATACCGAAAGTACTGTAATATAGTATGATTCCCTTCAGGTCAGACGCGGTCTCGCGGCTCGAGCGCGGGCGGCGCTTACGGCGACGGCGGTTCTCCGCACCAAGCTCGGCCATCTTTCTTCTCCAAGCTCTCCTCCAGGTTCTCCAAACGGTACGTACCACCACTAACTAACTAACTAACCGTAACCGGGCTAGAAGTTACGGTTTTCGCTGACGTGAAGCTTTCGCTTTGTACGACGGAGCTCTTTTTACAGGACCGACGAATTCCTTTTACAGTCGAGTTCCCAAAGGTTCAAAAGTATCTGAGCAAGCTTCAAAGTCTTACACATATATTTGATCACTTTGTCCATGCACATATTTTCCGACTTATTTTGGTCATGAAATAGTTGTTTTTATTTTGGTATGTAATGTCAGCCTTATTCATAAACTTTCATCAAACCTATTATCACTAAAATGCCGTTACAATTAGTTTGTCTCTATCTGTCATTTCGGAATTTGTGTTTGTGAGAAAGGGACAAAACACATTTTAATACGGTGGTTTACACTGGTTTATAACGAAAGCTTTACGTCACAAATACACTACACCGTGAAATCAACGCGACTAGCTAAGATATATTTTGTAGCTAGTCGCTTGTTGATGCTTACCTAGCTCCCGGAACAATCGAGAGCGTCGGAACATGGTTAATTGATTACACTTAACATGATCGATATTTATGTTGAAACATCGCTTTTGATGGTATGTCGCATCATGTTGAATGGTGATAGTGAAAAGGTTGTTGTTTCAATATAAAACACTTACGGGAATGTTGGCTAGGCGATACGAGAGAACACCTTACCTTTGAAACAATTAGTTAGAAGTAATTAGTAGTCCAGAGGTAAATTCCTACGTTTTTTTCTATAAAAAAAAAATTTCGTGTAAAAGCGTTTGATGACGGCCAACCGATAAAACTTTATGCGCTACAAAAAAAAACTAACAGGATATAAATCAATAATTTCTCAGCTAGTGCCGCCTTGCCAACAATCCCTTGATGGGAACTAATCAAAACACTAAACACAGAGCCATTACAAACAAGCATCTAATGTCACGTGACTAACCGATACTCTTGTATAAGTTATATGTTGTCTATTATTTATGATATTCCCATACGCTACGTACGATGCTTCACGCTGAATATTATTGTAGAAATATTATTCTGTCACTTGTATTCTATAAAAGATTAATGTGTTTCTATATTTGTAACCTTTTATTTAATATTAAAATTAATACTAGCTTTGATATAGATAATTTGCCATTATATGTGACCGAAATATAGTGCTCATGTTAGAATGATTCTGTTATGTCTTCTCTTGGAAACACATAAATCTTTTATAAAGAACAAAATATTATAGGTTCACAGCCATGCATCAATGTTTGCTCGGCACAGCTTTCCATGCACATCTCATTATCACCATCACATATAGAGTAGACTTGTATAAGATGTCGAAAATTGGCGCCCAACATGGGGCCAGCTGTGTGAGTCAATAAAAGGGTTGTGGAAAAAGGCGTACAGAAGTGCTTACTCGAGCCCTGTTTGAGTGTTCTCCTGCACGCTTCTGTACCTACAGCGGCCGCGGCACATCTCAAACGGGCTCCCTTCACAAAGTCTATGTAAATAAAATGTTAACACCATTTTCTAAGACACACTTTCTAACTTGTCACTTGAATAACATCCGTATTGTCTAGTAATTGTGGCTCATTTTTGTGTTTTTTATTACTTTCACTTGTATTTATTTGGTGCTCAATTGTCTCCCTCGAAAGAATCCGAGCTCCGGTTTTTTATTTTTGTTTTTATTTTTATTGATGTGTTTGGTCTCGCGTCAAATACAGGGGATGCACGATGCTCAAACCTCCTATCTCCCTTTCTCTCAGTAGTAGAACGTACCTACGCACAATCGTTTCATGTACATAATTGCCGTACCTTGGTATTAGCGCGCAAAATTACTCCCGTGTCCTTGTGATGTGACCGACCGCCATTAGTTGTCAAAGCATGATGTATTCCCCTTTTTTTCTCAACAAAATGCTATTTTATTATTTTAATTTTGCAAAATGAAAGTGTGCTACGACAGAGCTGTACTGCCAAGCTTTGAGTGTTGTCCGTAGATTATACTAGTGCTTCATTTAACTAGTGACGCGCAACGCCGGGTACGAAGTAAGTATTACCGGCCCCGAGACCCGAGAGGTGTACGAAATCATTGTTTTTTGTTGATAAAGTAAAGCCCTTCGTGCATCCCCCGTGTTTACGATTAGTTTTACCTAACCGTACGCTTCTACTAACGAATGCCGGCGGTCGCGATTATACAGATTTTTTCTTAGTATCGATTCGCTTCTAGTCTTATCCACAACCCTTTTAACTTGAGTGTTGCGCCGAGACGGACGTTTTTTTTTCATTGTTTTTTTTTCTTAACGGAGGGAGTTAGTGAGTGTAGAAGTATTGTGCATCTTTCGGCGCGAGTTTCGCCATTTTTATATGGCAAGTAAATTCAGTGGCATAATAATGATCAAGACGTATTAAAAAAAAGTGAGCCGGAGACAAGAGGGCGGCGATTCGGCCCGTGATTGGTCGATTCGCTCACCCTTTCCGTTGTGCGCAGGTTGAATCAGAACCCGTGAGCTATGCGCAGCGAACACACGAAGACTTACGGAGGGCTATTATATAAATAAATATAGAAAATTTTATGCGAGACCTCGGTTAAAAACAATTAACACTTTCGCTGCCAAGCTTTTCGTAGCGCTACGCGATTTCCTCTCTACATACGAGGAAACTGATGTTATCGGCTACGCCTCTACGAACAGAGAACTTCCTAGGGGAGTTCTTGGCACTGAAGGCGTTAAAAGTATTTAGCAGAGCGTTTTTATTATATCTTAGAGAGTAGCGAAAGATGCGTTTGAGTATTAGCAGTCTATGATCCCTTTATACCGTCCATAATTTAAAGGGCCGAAGTTCTGTTGATCTTTTTTGTCATTCGCAAGAGGCTGGACGACGCATTCATAGCTACTCTTTAAGACATTTCGTATAGGTTGTTGAAACATTTTCATTGTATTATAACTAATGTAAGCGGTCCACTTTAGTTGACATTATAACGTTCGAGTTCGATTTATATTTAAAATAAATAAGAGAACATTAATCGCGACGACATTTCTTTCTACATGTTATTTTATAGAAATTAATAAAACTATTATTACACATTATTGGGAAAGTATATTTTTACACTGAAGTAAGTTTTTATAGGAAATTTCAAAGTACATTGAATGTGGAAGTTAGAGGTAAGGTGTTTGATTTTGTTGCTTTCGTGAAATGGCATGTAGAGGAAAGCTAGTCCCGTCGCGTAAGCATTTCATTGTAGCTGTAAGCGCATCGAGTTCTTGTTAGGAACGAATTTTCTACATTCCAGGGTTCGCTTTGTTTTTAATTAAGTTCACAAAGTAGCACAAACTACCTATTGTTTTTTTTCTTGTCAACGTCTCGGACTCTACCTAAATTGTTATAAAAAAATTCGACGACTGAAAAATAAATATTTTGTATATTTGTATTATTATACACGCTATATTTAGATTTTTCAGTAAAACTTTTCTCGTTGTTGGACTTCGGATGTGGACCATTTTGAAAGAATATTTAATACTACATATTGTATATTTCCCACGTGTTTTACCTACTTGTTGTTCTTAGTCATATTTTCCTATACTGTTTGAAATGGTCCACAAATGCAATTAAATATACTTGTGACGATATAAAGTCGATTATTCTGCAATAATTATATCTGGAATAACGAATCATCAATTTATCTTTCTGTGATTACGTTATCGTAAAATTGTATCGAAATAAACATTATAACGCCATCTGACATTTTAGTTGAAAGAACTGAGAGATTGAGCACATTTACAATTTCTTTATGGAATTTCGACTTATCTGTCACAACGTATACTATTAATAAGGAGTGAGTGAGATATATCAGTATATAAAGATAATTGTTTAGGTTGTAAGAGGCGGATCCTAATAGCTTTGGTACAAATACTCAGTAGATGTTACCACATAGAAAACACTGGAACTACTTCACACATCAATACACGAACGTAGGTTTACCCCACTATACAGCCCAGAAGTATAAAACTAGTTAGTGTGTGTAAAACATAATATAACGTGTCAAATAGGCCAAAACAGTTTATAGGGGAAATAGGATTCAACTGTTTTTGAGAGGCTAGTGATGTATCGATCTTCTGAGATCTCTCTCAATTGTTATAATCGCATTTCATCCGTCATCTGTCTAATATGACTGTGTTTATTAACCCAGACTGACTGACGTTTGATGTGACTGAAAGTTGATGTTAGGAGAAAATATACTTCATTTAATTTCATTACATTCGATTAACCTGACGATCACCAGTGTCTCGAATGCAAGAGACTGATTTTGTACCCAGTGTTTTGCTGTACAGGGTACAACTGGGTACATTATTATCACCCATGTATCGCAGTCGAGACAGTTAAATTGAATTGTTTTCGGACACAGTTGACGTAAAAATTGCATTGGTAGCTTTTTATTTTCCTCGCAAAGTTAGAAACTGTTTACAGCAGTTAAATGATGTATTTTTGAAAATATGCTGTATTTGAAGAATATAAGGCATAAATTTGAATCGCACAGTATTTGAACAGATAATATGTTTTAGTTAGAACTACAGTTAGCTCATCTTCCTTACCGTGTTTGCAGATATATTTACTAACAGAAGTTTGTGACAATAGTTTTCAAAGCTAATATAAATAGTCTGTGCAAATATATCTGCAGATCAATGTACGGTCGAGGAATTAGAATGTTTGTCACCTTTCGACTCTATTTTAATAGGAATAGAGTCCAAAAGTGACAAACATTCAATTTTCCTGACTGTACTATCAGCATCAGACTTAACTGACCATTGGTAGACCGTATCTCGTCGTAATAAAGTTCATGAATGATCAGTTAATTGTGATGCTGTACTGCCCGTCGAAACGTATTATGTGTAAATCACATATATAAATGTTAGCGGCCTATTCCATTGTTTTCCATATTTATAAAGTCCCATGGGTTCCGTACATGTATATGTTTTCACGTAGGTCATAATCGTTGTACATATTTGTACATTTGACATTTTTGTGTGTTTAAGTGTGAACAAAAAAAAACTAAATAGGTTTGGTCAAATAGATGCGTATATGTGTTCTTGACTCTTTATATAGTACATAGTGATATTTAGTCCATTTGATGAAACATATACGTAATGATCTTTTGTGTACATTTATTTATTTAAATCTGTTTATTATGTTTACTTTTTATTTTATTTCACGTGATCATTATTTTTATAGTCACCCGCGTGACTATCTTGAATTTGTCAGAATTTCAATTTATATCTTTATCTAAATTATGTTTAAATCAAAGTGCAATCTTTTTTTTCTTGTAGAGTACATCGGATATATGTGGTAAAACGGGATGTTTAGAAATAATAACGATGTTATTTTGTAGCATAACAGTTAATGTTCAACTTATGATGAATAATAGAAGCACAAATCTGTTACAGAGGTGCAAAAGGGACAATACGAGTACATGAATAATAAAAAAAAAAATATAGTAAAATAAAATTTATTTCATTTAATTTATTTCATTTAAAATTTAAAACACCACATATTGTTTTAAATAAACGAATATATTGTTCGAACCGGCGTTTCCTTCGGTAACGTAGTTTTCGTTTACTTATGTGTAGTATTTGTTGTCATCTACGAGTGAAAATTGCACATTTATTTAACAACAGAACATTTTTGTTGTTTTGATTATGACTGTCAAACTAAAAAAAATAAGCATTCGACCTGCAACTGAAACACCTCGGTTGCCATATATATCCGACATATTTCATGTATATGATTTTGGAATCCTATTCACGTATATTTTTGTCGATATACAACATAATGTGTATTATATTCCATATTTCTGTCAAAACTTAGGTGCTGGCACATAATGTGCTGATAGATATAAATGTTTTGGATTCACTTCAGGTAAATTGGGACAACATTATATATACATCTATGTATATTAGACTAGTATTAAAATTTACCAATGGAAGTAATCGTATAAAAACATAACATCAATTTTACTTTACAAAATATATTTTATTATACAGCCGTTAAACCTACGCACATAGATAGTGCATTATAATTTCTTCGAGAATTTTTTTTACTTAAATAAAACAATCTGTTATTATTGTGAAGGCTAAATGCAATACATTCTAATGTAGTAGGTAAGTTTAGTTAAATTATGTAATTTAGTAATTTTATATTTTGAGATTGTTTCATCCTTCGGCGTTTTCAGTTGACATTTTCTATTTGCTTTGCATCGCATTTTTAGTTTAATTTCATTGATTGTAAGCTGTTATTGTATTGAATCAATTTATACGTGTATTAAGATGGAAATGTTCGGTGCGCTTCCAGAATAAATCGGCTATGATAATCGTAATGTAAGAGGTACAGTCGTTAAAGTGGTCTCAAACTCATGGTCAGTTTACCAATAATTGTACCATGTCATTGACTGAATAAACCAATAAGAATTTAAACTATTAAATACTTAGATACTCAAAATACAAATTAACTTTTGTATAAAAAGTGCACCGAAACGTTTCATCTTAATTTAAAACCCGTTTATAACAGCAGTTATTTAGAGAAGATGTCCACAAGTATTCAAGGGATCTAAAAGGATACCAAGGGTTTTCAATATTTCACGCATTAAATCTCAATACATTTCTTGACATTATTATTAAAATATTTCACTCTAATTATTTCTCAAATGTTTATCATTAATTATCATATTCGGCCATTGCATTGTGCATTTACATGATTGTATAATTTCTATTTTTGACGTGTAAGAAAATGCCAAAATTGAGTAATAATGATAGTATTGTAAAAAATGGCGTAACGTCTGTAACCAAATTGTCAAAATCATGTTTAGTGATACCGGATGTGTTGCGCTTTTCCGAATAATCAGGTTTTTCAATAACATAACCCTTGTGTTTTATTTATTACCTTTAAGGCGAAGATACACTGACGCGAGGCGGAAAATCAATCAGGATCTGGTTATTTTGTCGTATGTTAGTCATACATGAACTCGATATTGAGTAGAAAATGTATCCATACTCTTGCATGGCTACGTTTTACCATGCGACTAAATGTCCAAGCCCTGAAAAAAAATACAGAAATAGATAAAAAGTGTCTAATTGATGGACCCGATATGGACCATCCGTTATTGTCACTCTCCTCTTGACGAATACTGGACGCGTCGAATCGGAAAGGCCTTAGCCTGAAATCTCTAATAATATATTATTCAGAAGTGTGCCAAACAAGGTTTTCCTCGAGTTTGGATTCAAAAGGTAAATTTAAATTGGTTCAAGATAATTTTATGCTCACTTTTTTACTAGATAGCAATGATTCTACAGGTACTAACTCCGTATTAATGAAAGAAAAAACACCATGTCATTAAGCGACCATAGAAAAGTAGTAATTTACACGTAACACTGTTTCTCATAGATCAGGTAGTATCTATACAATTGGATTTAGTATGTAGCCACCAAATTGAACATAGCTGATTTTTTATGTAATTATAATTAGCAAGTAGTATTTTTATTTGATTGGTGATGTAAGAAAGTCTTATGCACTGTCCATTTTTCTATAATTTTAATTTCACAATCTATCCGGCAGATACAGTACTTTTATTTCACGAACGGGGGTAGCCATAGTTGCGTGTTGAGATATATGTGCACATCGTCTATGTGCGCGTCAGCGTAGGAGCTATGAGTTCATATGTTTGTATATTGTCGCTACTACAACTATGGCAGCCCACGCTCGTGAGGTAAAAGAACTGCATTCAGAACAAAAATGAATGTGAAGTAAAAATTGTAGCAACGCTAGGCCTTCTCTAAGCACTTTTGTAGACATTTAGGTATTTATTTAACAGCTTATCCGTGTTGGGGGAGTCGACTGGTCGGCCGAAGCCGCGCATATTTTCCTCTCTGGACATTCAGCGGAGGTAGGCGCGTTCGGGTTGTTGTGAATTGGTCCCTGTGTATGCGTGCTGTGGTTTTTTTTACATGTTGTTGCATATTTTTAAATAGAAAAATGAATTAGAAGATTTTACATAGTTTTGCCTGCTTTGCCAATAAGTTTGGCATAGTTAGGCAGATAATACACGACGCTATATACACAATTTTTTCTTCGCAGCGCGGTGAACGAAGTTTTAAAAATTGCTGGTACTTTGGTTATTGAATGGAACGACCAATTTGAGGATAAAATGATGAGCATTTACTTAGAGTACTAACTTTTTTGTTAATTCTTTTTTCTTAGGGATAGGAACCACAATAAAAATAATACGGTTGAATAAGCCTTTGTTTCATTATAAAA
Source organism: Epiblema foenella (assembly GCA_963556455.1). NCBI lineage: Eukaryota > Metazoa > Arthropoda > Insecta > Lepidoptera > Tortricidae > Epiblema > Epiblema foenella. The sequence goes on from OY747100.1 coordinate 21,697,276, forward strand.
GAAAAGGCTCAATTTTAAAAACCAGCAACTATAGATGCGGCGTACATATTTTATCACTTAAGAGCTTAATTTATGACTTCATCGACTAAGACTTACTCTTGCATTATGCCATGTCAGAGGTTTTAGGTACAATTTAGTTGAGAACATATAAAAATAAATTTAAAAGATCTCCTAAAAGTCTCACTGTTTTAAGTTCATTTGATATTATTATTATTATTGGGAGCCTGTACTGTCCCACTGCTGGGCAAAGGTCTCCCCCTGTTTCCAATGTTGACGATTCTGAGCCTCCTCTGACCACTCCTTCGCGAAAAAAGAGTTGCTCCGTTTTGAGCTGTTGGGCTACCAGTCAGTGGCGATCTTGGCCCACGGCTTATTGGTAGACATGACCAGCCCACTCCCAGTTCAACTTAGCCGCTTTCCGAGTTACGTCGACAATTTGCGTCTTGGAGCGCAGCGTGGTGTTCCGGATACGATCCATTAAATTTACCCCTGTTTAAAATTTAAAAGCCACAGCACGCGTATTGGACCATGGTTTTTTTTTATAAAGTTTTGTGTGACAATGTGTTTTCCAACCGATTTTATGATTTCGTTGTATTACGAGTATACTTATAATAGACTTATAAGAGCGAATATCACTGATTAGCAATGTTTGATTCGTTTTAGTTTTTTTAGTAACATTAAATCCTTACATTTGTGTACATGTTATATACAATGTAAATGAAGAAAATATTTATATTTTGCACAAATCGGTAGGTAGTAGTAGGCTATATAAATCACGAAAGAGAGATAAAATCGGATGGATCTCATTTGTGAATAACCGAGATTTAACAGTTTTGCTTTTTCCAAATTTCTTACCCGAGCCGTAACAAGCGCCAATTTGACTAATCGCGTATTTTTGCATTGTCTATTTGAATTTGAATGGAAGTTTGTGATTTTTAATTTATACCCAAGTGGAATATTGGCATGTTTAGTTCTTATTTTAGTGAGCAGCAAGGTAAGTTGCTCCTTAGGCATGTGTTTTTCATTATTAACCATCGAGAAAATGTGTTTGTGTGCTACTGCGTGCTTTTATTTTTGTTTGTGCACCCTTTACTTTTGTTTTGAATTTTTGTATTCAGCTGAAAAGTTAAAAGATCTATATGTAATTGGCTTTTATATTTTGAAAACCGCGAGTTTGGGTTATAAATAGTAAAGTCTTTGAAAATGAAATTTTCTCGATTCACCTATTGTACTGTACTGTACCTACTCAATGCATCTTCAAAAACATTTGTTGAACTACCTGAACTGGCGGGTTTCTTTTATACATAGGTGTACAAAATTTATATCTGTTTTAATGTTTGAAAATAATAAAACTACCCACGTTTGTCAACGAATTTTTCAACTGAAACGTTAAAGTCAGCTCAATACAAATGCCAGACGGTACATTGGCGCCCTCTGGTTTTAGTTGATGTGTCTGTTTTATTTTAGGCCATTGGATGCCACCACCCCGAAGCATGCCGTAGGCGCTAGTCCACAAACATTGCTTGGGTAATTATTAATTTTTTAATTTCCTTTCCGTTTTTATTAATGAGACCAACATAGAATAAGGCTATATAGGGTACTAAAGTCGACTATAAAATGGTGCCGTAAAAACGGGCATTGCGAGAATATTACTTTAGTAATACAGTCAGGTTCACTAATATATACACATTTTCGGATATATTAATGAACTCGACTGCACTTTTCCTTCGCGGCACAAGGTGTGATATTATGTGATTTATGTGACAATGTACAATACACTGTATTATGCATAAATTGTTGCAAGATCCAGTCGCGCGACTCAGGGACTGTAGTCTCACTTGAACTGAAAGAGGAAGGTAGATTGTTCTTGTCTCGAGTCGCCTCTCGGCGTCAGTTATGCTAGCGCTCTCTGTCGCACTTACCTGCCATAATAGGTGCAATAGAAAGCGCAACAGATACCATTCTGTTTTTACATCTTATTGCTCCGGAGCAGCGAGGAAAAAATTATACCATAGGTAGCGTTCAAATAGCGAAAGATTTGTACAAAAACGTCATCTAGAGTAAATGCTATTTCACGGCACTATTTTTTTCACTGTCACCCTAATATAATAGTAGTAGCACACGGGCGAACGAACATGTTCGCTCCGAACCACAACGAACATGTGCTTCGAGCCATGTTCGATGTGGTAGATGATGTTTCCCGGATCATAATTAGGTAGTACATCACTTACCTAGGGCGGTACTACAAAGAATGGCTCAGATCGTAGGCGCGATTAGACGTGACAGCTAATCCGATCGTAAACTAATTCTGGTGTTGTAATATTGACGCCCAAGCCGAAGCAAAGGGCCCGATAAATATGCCAACTGAGGCGTTTGCTACCGCCCGTGGTAAGAACAAAATATTACGTCTCCGCGGTCAGGAAGTGGGATTTCCGCACGCGTAGCGGACAACAGTTGCCACTTTATGGTCATGTGTGACGTAAAAATACGAATACAATACCGTGACGATACATGATCATACATAATGTATATGCTGTATGCGGCTGGCGTTGGACCGGTCTTTGTGACACTCTGGGGGAGGCCTATGTCCAGCAGTGGACGTTTTTAAGCTGACATGATGATGATGTTTATGTGTATGGCACACAGACAGGGAAACGACGAGCAGGTGAAGCCGCGAGTGCTTCGCTTCACGTGGAGCATGAAGACCACGTCTTCGAGGGATCCCAATGAGATTATGGCTGAGATACGCAAGGTATGGCCCTAGTTAGTATGTTTAGATTAGGGCTCGGCAAACATTTAAACCAAAGAGCCAAATTCAGTAAAAATATAAATTATTGGGAACCTTTAGAGCCAAAATACCGGCTTCAGGTCTTTCACTATATATTTTAGGGGCCTGCGGTTTGTTTTTGCACGTCTCGGCTCCGCTCCGCCTCAGGGGAAAGGCACACTAAATCTTTCCACCAGTCTTCAATAGCCTGTATCAAGCAGAAATAATAAGAGTCATATACTCGTAGGCCAAGTCATAAAGCGTTTGGCTGAATTTAGGTAGAGATGACGTTTTCATGTTTATATAAAATATCTATGTCGATTTGTGAAATCAAGAGTGAAACGTATTCCCTTGTATTCCCTTAAGTTTTCCGTAATTCGTAGGCTGTAATAGTCGTACTTTATCCCTAAAATATATAGTATCCTGGATATCTATGACAAACTGAGCAGATGTTAGATTATCAGAATCCATTGATTTACCTTTTTGGTAAGATAGAGTATGATTAACGAGTCAGGGCACAAAAAAAGAGGTTAATTAAAAGAAATCGCATGCTGGTAACATAACGTACCAACCACTTTGTGTACTTACAACTGACAGCTTATTTGTTAGGTAAAATTGTTGCCTTATACAGAAATTGAAAAAAAAAATAACTTGTGCCACTAATGGTGTTAATCAGACTCTAGCGAGAAATTTCTTGTCGTCGGACATTTTCGCCTCGATACGATTATGAACACATTCTGAATGATTAATTGCAGGTCCTAGACGCGAACAACTGCGATTACGAGCAACGCGAACGCTTCCTGCTTCTGTGCGTTCACGGCGATCCCAACGCGGACTCGCTCGTGCAGTGGGAGATCGAGGTGTGCAAACTGCCGCGGCTGTCGCTCAACGGCGTGCGCTTCAAGCGGATATCCGGTCAGTACCTATAAATGTCAAGGTCAAAGTCAAAATATAATTTATTCAAATAGGCCTAGCAACAAGCAAGCATGACATGAACAACGAGCTTTCCTGCTTCTGTGTGCACGAACACCAACCAAGGAAACCAACGCGCTCGTGCAGTTGGGGATCGAGGTGTGCAACTGCTGCGGCTGTCGCTCAATGAAGTGATGGACTTTTAAGCGGATATCCGGTCAGTGTCAGTACACATGACATGAACTACTACCCTTCCTGCTTCTGTTTGTACGGCGATCCCAACGCGGACTCGCTCGTGCACTGAAAGATCGACGTGTGCAAGCTGCTGCGGCTGACGTTCAGCGGCGTGCGTTTCAAGCGGATATCCAGTCAGTAATAGTAGATTGTGTCTCAAGGGAGCAAAATTATATATTTACGGCGAGGGCGGTATCTTGAATTCTGAGTGAAGCGAAAGATTCTACAATAGAATCCTGAGCGTAGCGAGGGATTCTAAAGTAGAATCTTGAGCGTAGCGAGGGATTCAAGTGTTTACGCCCAAGACGGAAATAATTTTGCTACCGTGTGACACATACTGCTTTTCACACCGTTTATGAGGCCCGCTGCTAAAAACATGAAATATCTTACAAATGATTTTAATACAGAATGTCACATACTGCTTTTCACACCTTCTATGAGGAAAAGAGTCATTGTTGCCCTCAAATGAGGGAAGAAAAGTACATCTTTGATCCCTCATTCGAAAGCAACAATAACTCTTTTCTGAATAGCAGGTGTGAAAACATATGAACTACGAGCCTTCCCGCTTCTGTATGCACGCAACGCGACCCGAACGCGGACTCGCTCGTGTAGTGGGAGATAGAGGTGTGCAAACAGCTGATCTGAGGATCGTGACTATTATTGGCAACAGTGCCAGCCGCCTCCCCCTTTCTGGTCCTCATGTGTATTGAAAACTGTGGGGACGTGGCACGATATTGTCCAATAAATGAATCAGAGAGCCTGGAGAATGACACATGACATGGACCTAGCTATGATATCATTCATGTGTGTGCATTAGTTGTTGTCATGTCTTATGTTATGTCTACATTGTAATGTCTACTATAGGCAAATTGTGACTAAACTAGTATAATAATTGCTGTTAAATCTTACAAAGTGTTACAAACTTTTAATGTAGTTGGAGATGCTCCATTTTTTGTTATACTGAGTTTTGGCAGTTGAGGTTGTCAAAGATCGATACGACGAATAAGGAAAGCTCTCTTCAATTATCGCGGGTTATCCCGTCGTCTACCGGTCCCTGGGATCATAACTAAAGAATGCTATTATTAAGTTTTTTTGCCGGGAGACAACGGCTTTAGGAGTTTATTCGTCACTTGATATAGCTTTTCCGCGACAGTATTCTCACTAATATCTTTGCTCTTGCAGGCACCAGCATCGGCTTCAAGAACATTGCGTCCAAGATCGCGAACGAGCTCAAACTGTGACTGCCCGGGAACCCCCGCCGCCGCCGCCGCCGCCGCACCTCCCCCCGCTCTCCCCCCTCCAGCTCCTCCCCGGACGAACTCCTCCCCCCTCCACCTCCGCCCCGGACGGATTCACTCAAACTCTCCGCTGAAGACATGGTGCTTGTGGCTAATGCAGGTATGCGAACGCCTTCAGGCGCTTTAGCGCATTTTCTGGCGGCGTACACTCCGACGGAACTATCACTCGCGCGTAGTGATTATCTCCGGCCTCCGTTATCACCGAATCCTTCTCAGAATATACAGCCGAGGTCCTCATTATCCCTAAGGGCGGATAGTGCGGATTTGGACGCGGGCACTTTAAGACCTCGTATGCCGCACCAGTCTTACTCGTACAGTGTTCACACATTACGGAGGCAGCCACGTGCAGTGTCACCTCCTTCGCCGCCATCGCAATGCGACTGTTTACCGACACATCCTATTCCACCGCCTGAATTATTCGACTTCTAGATTGGATATTCTACTTTAAAACTAATGTAAGAGAGTTTCCATTACATACACAGTCTAAAAATCGTATATTTGTAGTAGAAACTCTATTACATTAGCGTTAAATTAGACTATCGAATGGACTAAGAGCATATGTCAGTGTCAATCTTACTGTAAGGGGGGTTTTGCATTGACTAGCGGCGGATACAGTCGAGTTCGAAATGTACACGGACAAAGTGATCAAAAATATGTGAACACGACTTTAATGAATTCAAACTTTCGCAATGCGATACCGCCGCGAGGCTAGTCACCTTGAAGGGTTCCGAACATGACGCGTGTAGTGACAATCGACAACTGTATTTAGTAGTATAATTTTTCACGACTTTATTGTTAAGGGCATAAAGTTGCTTATATAGTTTCGAGTCTTTGGGTTCGTACAAATATTGAAGAACTCGACTGTACAAGTTTCCGTAGGATTTCTCGCAAAGCGTGCCGGAGAATGAAGTTAGATGAAATGAATTACGGCGACGAGTATTGACGGTGGGTATGTGCCAAGCGTCGCCTGTACATGTGCGCGTCTAATGTCTTGGACTTACTTATTTTTTACTCGTTTATAATCTAGCGGCGACCCGGCCGGCGTTGTTATGATGTACACTGATTTATATAACTTTTAATTTATCTTCGAAAGCATGTTTATTTTTATCGTTTGTATGAAATTGTTTTTAAAAAAGACATAATTTATGAATCGTCCCGGCCGGGCCGCCGGTGCTTCGATACATATTATTATTATGTTAATCGTGTTGTATAATGTACAAAGTGAGTGTCAGCTCAACGGATAAAACTAGCTTAGCGTTAATTATATTTTCCAATAATGACAAATATGAATATACAAAATGTGGCTGAGCGATAGCGTATCGGTGTCTGACTTGTTGTGTGGCCATATTGTATTGGGTTATCCTCACCTGTTAACACTATGAATCCGTCACTTAGTTACTTTACAATACAATACACCTCACAAACGAACGCAGTAACAGTACATTAGGCTTAAAGTAGAGTTAAACAGTAGGCGGTCTTATCGTTAAAGAGCGATCTCTTCCAGGCAATCTTTGGGTAGCGGAGACAATGCAACGTTATACATATATCTAATTTATTGATGACAGAAGGGAAAATTTGCCCAGTACCACTGGTAACAGATTAGTGGTAACCGGTGGGAATAACCCATAGTGTTGGCACCCGGTCGCTTGGGCCCGGTGGGGAACGGTAGGTCGGCGTAGCGCGGTCGCCGTTGTCTCTTTCTAATATAAGGCTGAATTAGAAAGTGTCAAAATTATTCTAATACTGTAAGCTTTGGGCTCGATGGCTGTTCCATATTTACGATTGCAGTGCCTTTACCATGAGTTTGCATGAACGTACTCGCTAGCGACTGCGTAAACGATTTAGTATGCCGATTCTTAGTTCCATTGCGTAACCGCCGGTGGCGCTGTACTTTTGCCCATACATTTTTTACGCAGTCGCTAGCGAGTACGGTCATGTAAACTCATGGTAAAGGCACAGTCAAAAGTTTTGATTCCGACTAAAGAACAGAATTGGATTAAATGAAAATTAGCACAATTTCTCGTCAGACATAGTCGTCTGCCCTTTTCTGACGTAGACTAGTTAAAAAGGAACGACTGTAGGTATGATGGATTCTATATACTTGGTCTTATGGGAAGACTTTCATTGATTTTGGGTATCCCTTATAGCAAAATATGGTCTATAAAGTCGTCATAAAAATGTAATTAAAGAAAGTGTCAACTCAATAATAATTCTCATAAGAACTTGTAGTTTTGTACATAATATTCACGTTTTGGTAATAGTTTCAAACGTTCTGTGTTGTTAAAAAGTGATTTGGTTTAAAATGTCGATGGAATGTATCGTTAGCACGGTGCTTATGTATTTTAGTTAAAATATTACAACCGACATTTGCATCGTATTAAACTGACCACTTTACATTTAATGACTTCTCAACCCTCGGGCCGGCAGAAGGACGTCTTTATATGTAAGAAAGAACCGTTTATCTCTTTCCAACGTATAACAGCGTCCTTCTCAACATTTGAGTAACAGGTATAACACGCTCGCTCTGAACGCATCTATAGATTATCACACTGAAATTGTTAGATGTGTATTATTCGTCATTGTGATCAAAATATTAAGGACTTTGTAGTTATAGCAATAATGTTCATTATTGATCGTTAAAGTGTCAAATATTGTTTCCTTCTTCGTATAAATAAAAATCTGATTGTATATCATGGAGTGGACAACCCTAGGGATGAAATAGTTGTAATGTTTCTTCAATAGAAGTAATCTATGGTTAAGACTTTTTAAACAATTTTAAAGGATTCCCGTATTGATCGTAATGGAAATAACTGAATTTAAAGTAAGGCATGATTAAATGTTAACTGAAGGAGATAGTTTTATACCTTTTAGGGTTGTGCTCTCTGTGCATTTCGTTTTGTAATTAACAGTTTTTTTGTGATTTGGTGTGAAGCTTTGATTTTTTTTCTATGTACTTGTGTGTGATGTTTCGCATACTTACTAGTTAATAATTAAGGTAGGTGTGGATGTATAGAGCGTGAGGCGATCGCGTATTTTCTATTATCTAATTAAGTGTAGTATTATACTTTTACAAGAAATCACAAATTTGACGATTCAACGTTAAATTAAGCATCTCGAAATTCACTGAACTGTTTTGAAAGGAACCAACAGCGCTCGCTTTTACTCTGTAAAAATGACATCAATTTGTACCTTTATTTCATATAACTTTAAGATGTATAATCGTCTAACAACCTTCATATTCACCTTCGAAAATTCGGCTGTGAAAATGGTACCCCTTGTCAAAGGATTCAAATAATTTGTCTTTGTTAGTTTGACCAGATCCTTATATAGAGTTAAACCTTCCTAAATGTCAAAGTTAGAGCCAGAATATCAAATGCTCATTTTGTGAGATGACGACGACTATAAGGGGGAAATATAACCTCAATTATATTTTAAAGTATAAAGCGATTCAAAGTTAGGCGCCTTTCTCTTTTCATTTGCATGGCATCACTACAACAAAGTAACACATTAATATAATAGTATACATTACTGAAGAATTAACTGCAGCATTATAATCTGCGGCGCGTAAGTAGGACCTAACCTAATCAGTAGTCTGTTTTCGATTGTAATGCCTGCGCCAATAACGCCATTTTGGGACTACTATGGTGCCAGGTCGAATACCTTTATATTACCAACTTATTTTGCGGTTGTGATAAAGTAAATGTCTTGATAATCGAATAAACTTTGTCATTTTGGTGTCATGAAAATTGGAAAGACGCTTCTATAGCACGATAAGAACTGGGTACATAATATACATACAGTAGTTATATATTTATATATATGAGCTTTGTTTTACGGTATAACTTAGAGTAGTGGCCAATGCCTGAGAAGTTGGTTGGTACGGCGTTTTGTGAGATATTCAAGTGGAAATAAATTTTATTTTTAATTCCATTACCGTTTTTTATTACTTTTGTTTTACTAATAAAGTGTTCCATATTAGAAAATACCCTCATCGTTTTAACCAGTCTTTGCTAACCTTTTGAACAATACGTTAAATATTGGATTCAGCGTTTCAAATATTTAACATAATGTTGTTTTAAAATAATGGAGTAAAAAAGGAAAATACGAAGTACAATATATAAACGTTTATTGAAAATAAGTTACAACAATTGACTTTCCTATTATTTACATTTTTTAATTAAAGCACTTAATTGATATTGAATAAGTTAGTAATTGACTTGACTAATAATTAAAATAATTGAGTATTTAATTTATAACTGAACACAAGCCCGTATCTCTCAAACAGAATTTATATTCTCCCAGTTCCTTCATACAACAAACAATACAACATTATGTTAATGTACAATAAAACAAACAACAAACATAAGTAGCTACCTATAGATTATAAAGCTAAACTATATACAAAAGCTATCTATAAGCTATAGGTATTATCCGTATTATTCTACTCCTTAAGCCTCTTTAGCTGTACTTATCACAAATTATGAGGATCCCATCCATAAATGATCTCATATATGTATGCGATAATACCGAACCACCAAGTTATTAAAGTTGTGACAATCCTGTATGCCCGTTGTTGTTACTATACATTGGATTTATTTACAAAACATCTTGGCTAATTAAAACAATATGTATAAGTTCGGTATTGGTTACTATCAAACAGGATTATTCTGTATATCTGTTGAATAAAACCAACACAGTCATATAAATAACCATAAATTAACCCTTTTCCAGGGCGCATCAATCTTTACAAAAAAAAGATATTAAAAATAGTTATGTTTTGGTGATCTATTTCAAGACGTGCCACTTTTTAAGAAATTGCAATCTAATTGTAACCTTATTCCCTAGAAGATTTAAGATTCAAATTCTATTGAAACGTCGATAAATCGTACTATGACTGGAAAAGGGTTAATATCTGGCAAGTAACTAGGACCAAGATGGCAGCTGTCGCATTCGCCCAGGCTCACCAGTGAACCTGGCCTCGGAATATACCAGATTGAAAAATCGACCATTGCGCTGGCGACTGGCTTAGTTACGCGCCAGTAATTATACACTCACGGGCAAAAATAAAATTTCTAGAAAGTGTACCCGTTATTTTTGCTCGTGAGTATATTACTCTGTGGTTTGCGTTGCAATTTACAGGTGGCTTCAAGATCCAAGATAAGAACTGATTCGAACCTTTCATACTGGGTACTCTGATCGCTATTCACAATATTGTTTCAAATGGTAAAGACATGGTTAACATTGACACACATTGACTTAATCTTTATTAATTGGCACCCCGTCTAGATCGATCTCAGTGCTGGGAATCAGTGGTGGTTTGAATCCATATTCTATCCTCAAATTTGATAACTTAGGCGTCCTGTCAGCCCTCCGCATTCTCAGTTCTACCAAATAATTCTTATTTTGGTCCCAATGATGATCATTGTTAACTAGAGGTGGGGGTCCATAATAGTCATTTTGTTTGTTGTTGTTAGTTAAGTATTGAATGTAATTGGATAGCATTGGGCTCTTTTGTACTTCAAACTTGGGTGTATTGTTTATGTACTGGTATGATGAAGCGTAAAGATTCCCCCAATGTGTAGTCTGAACTTGTGGCGTTTCTTTCCTTGTATCTTTCAGGTACTGATTATTCTGAGGGACATATTCTTGTTGCTTCTTTTGTTCGAAGTTGTTTACTTCGTTTAGGTTAAGCGCTGGGCTTGCCTGTTTGCGCTGTTCTGCATATTTCTGATATCGAGGGAAATTCCTTGATTGCTCGGCGCCGTATCCATAGCTATAGTAATCTTGCGGTTTTTCGAAGTGGTATGGCACTCGGATAGGCACGTAAACAGGCCTTTCAACGTTCTTCTCAACCGGGTAAGGGACCTTAACGTGAACCGGCACTTGAACTGGGTAAGGCACTTTCTTCTCCACAATCCTTTCAACCGGGTAAGGTACGCGTTTCTCTACTGGATACGGCTTATCGACATACTTAGTTACAACTACAGGCTTTTCTACAATTTTCTCAACTACTTTTTCGACCGGGTACGGGACTTGAACTGGCACTGGTTTCTCCACAAACCTGTTAACGGGCACCGGGTAAGGCACTTTCTTCTCCACTATTCTTTCCACTGGGTAAGGTTGCGGGACGTGTACCGCGACGGGTACCGGTTTCGGGACTGGTACTTCGACAGGCACCGGTTTTTCTACGTACTTCGTGACAGTTACTGGTTTTTCGACGACCCTGTCAACGGGGACTGGAATTCTCTTTTCAACAGGGTAAGGAACGGCTACCTTAGTCTCATAGTGCACCGGGTATGGTACACGCTTTTCTACTTCATACGGTACGGGGATTTCTTTAGTCACTATTTTCTCAACCGGCACTGGTTTTTCTACAGCGACAGGGTAGGGAACGCGGGTTTCTACCGGTACAGGATATAATACTTTGTGTTCTACGGGAACTTGGACAGGAACCGCAACAGGTGTTGGTACTGGGACATTATGTATCACCTGTTTTTCAACAATCTTCTCGACTGGATATGGGACGTGCACGGGCCGGTCTACATATACTTTATGTTCGACCGGGTAAGGAACCTGTACAGGATATAAGTGGGGTATTTCGACCGGGTAAGGTTTGTCCACAAAACGAGTTACTTCGACAGGCCTATCAACAATTTTCTCATAAGGTACTGGAACAGCAACGGGTCTATCTACCGGCACATGCTTTATAACCTCCACTCTTTCCGGATATGGTACCTCTTTCTCTATAAATCTATCAACAAATTTAGTAATCGGTACTTCCTTTTCAATAATGATAGGCTGTATGATTTGTTGCTCTTGGTCTACATTGTATGCGTTATAATACGGTCGTGCGTATTCATTCCTTTCATTGCGAGCGTCATTTGCTCTGATCTCGATTTCAGTTTGAATATTTTCACTTGGTTCCAATTGTTCTCTAGAATCATTTTGTTGAATATCATTATTTGTATTTCTATTATTTCCGTGGTTGTTTCCATATTTGTCATTAGATCTTAAAGCATCTACGTATGTCTGGTATAAAGATTTAGCCAAATCCAATGGACCCTTATGATTACTCCTTCCCTCTTCTAAATATTCATGCACTTCAACATCGTTTATGTGAGTTATGCTTAATGGAATTGATTGTTGAATTTCTACTGTAGTTCTTTCTTTGTGTGGACTTTGCACAGTGTCTGTTACTACTTCACTGTCAGAAACTTCGTGATCATCCACGGTGTTAAATGTTCCGGAGTCATTCGCATTAAAGAGTCTCAAAGCAACTGTGATAGGAGCTAGATACTTCTGACTTACAGGTCTCGGTGTTACATTGACTAGGTCTTCGGAAGATGTTTTTTTGTCGTCACTATTCGTGAAATTCTCGTCTATACTGTTTCTTACCCCTACAATTTCATAACCGTCTTGCAAATACGGAACCATAGTCGACACCAAGTTGTTAACAATTTGCTCTTTATAATTGTCATAATTTGTTTCCTGTACAACAATGGGCGAAGCAAACTTGTATTCATTTGAATTCGTCTTTAGGATTTGTTCTTTCTTCTGGTTATTCTCTAAATGTTCGATGTCACTGTTGACGATGTTTTCGACTTTAGCTCTGACAGTGATTCTATTTTTCGGTGTACTCGCTGGGGCAGTAGAATAATCATACCTTGTTTGTTCTGCTTTTAAACTGAAACGTGGTTTGGGTTTAATGATATCATCATTATGCACGTTGGTTTGTTTTTCAGCAGCGTGGTTTATTTTGAGTAGATCTTCATTTGATATTATATCCTGAGTCGAAGCTACTAGTCTAGAAATCCGTTCGTCTTCTGTTCTTACACTGGAAACAGTTGATGGGGCTACTTCATTATAATAGTATCTTTCACTTCTCGAATTTCCTCGAGGGGCCTCAACTTTGAAATGTACTGCGCCTCGATACGACAGTGGTCTTTCAGTATTTCTAATACCATAATTCCCATTTATATTACGAATATCATACGTTGGGGATTCAGCATAGACAGGGGTAGTTTTCTGCAGATTATCATCGTATTCTTTTGGTGTTTCTTCTTCGTTAGTGCAATTATGATCTTTGAACACTTGAACCACGTTTGTCGTGAGTTGCTCATGATCTTGCTCCGGATTGACCTCTTTAGTTTGAAGAGGTTTCGAGCTGTCTGCACTGTTATTCGTTGTTTCGAAATTCGTTACCTTATCATTTATTTGTTCATTCACTTCGATCGGGTGAAGAGTTTGTATGTTGTATTGTGCGGGGGTTACCAGAATATTGCTGTTGTAGTAATAGTTGGGTATTGGGGTGTATACCACATTTTCTGGTGGGTATTGAGGTTGATCTCCGACGGACGATAATTGCTGCTGAAGTAGATATATGTCGACCGGAGATTGGGATTGGGTGGCGGTTTTTGTTTGGGTTTCAGTGCCATTGGACGATGACACTTGATATAGCTGTGTCGGCAACTGAAACAATAGAAATATTTAATTAAAAATACTAATAGATTTATTTAAGCTGATTTACTTAAGGAGTGAAGAAGTATCGTAATTTCGGATTTAGTTGAGTTATGGTGATTGCTTTTTCTGTACACAGAATTACAAAACGCAAATATTCTCACAAATTATCAGAAACTTTAAACGGTAGGAAAGTCAAAAACTAAGCAACTACCGAAGCACCGTCGGTTCAACGCTAACGACGAATATATCCGTCAGCGTCACGGCGAGCAGTGCGATATCCACCTACATGCATTTCTATAGGGTTCAAGTCGCGTTTGGCGTTCCCATGTCATGGCGTGGGAGTGACAGCTTATGCATTTAACATGGCGTAGAAGGGTAGTAAACCTGGTGACTGACTGTGGAAAACTGCAGCGCCCGCTCGCCCAGCGCGATGCTGGCGGTGTGTGTCCCGGTGTTCACAGACACCGCACCGTGGTACCCACTGTCGTCAGCTACGTAGCGGACCTCTTGCTCGTTCTGAAATACCAAGGAAAAAAATGTCAATACCATTTATGATAATTGTGACAAACTCACTGTGAACTGCTGCTGCCAGCTTCAAACAGCCGGCTCTGATTGGCGTAAAGCTGCCCAGGAGAGCACAGTGGTGTGTCTTATTGTCGGTGGCCAAGATCCACTTCGGATCGCTTAGCCAGTGTAGTAAGTAAGTGACAAACCAAACTTTAGGGAGTGGATGTTTAAGCATTAGAGTCATTTGGGATCGAAACACTTGGACCATTGGGACCAGGTGTGCGTTGACTTTACAAATATTTGTTGTTGCGCGGTGAGCAGAGGCAACTTTCTGTTCACTGTGTACTTAGTAATCTCAAAACACCTGGGCCCAGGCCTCAGTCTTTTGTAATTTCCATACCTACGATAAATAAATAAATAATAGGTGGTACAGATGATGATCGACGTAATTTTATTTTGTCAATGTACCTGCGGCAGTTTGACATAGTAGTGTCCCGCGGTGCCGCCTTCCTGCGGTGTCAGCTGCCACCCCCACTCATAGTTACCGCCGTGCTGCTGGATTTTCTGAAAACAGACCATCATCATCATTGATTGAGAAGGGGGCTGCTTACTATTTACTGTGGCTCTATTGAAGAGGGAGTCCAAATGTACATACGGCACTAAATCCCTTTGTCACTAGGGTCATTTATTGTTAATTCCACAGCACAGGCGAATCCAGCATGACCTTATAATGCTAAATCCGGTAAGAGATATCCGGTATCCGGTATATTTACCTGCCTAAACTATAATCACATCAGTGATAACTGCACTCGAAAAATATTAGTTATGTCATCATCATCAAAACTTAAGAGCTTCGCTCTTGTCGGTGGAGTAACCGCCACTCTTCTCTATTCATTGCCAGTTTCTTGACTTCCCCATACGACTCGGCAACTTCCTCCCTCACTTGGTTAAAATAAGTCAGTCTAGGTCTTCCTCTATTAGTTATGTAGGCAAGGTAAAAAATATATATATGTTAATCGTTAAATGTGTGTTAAGACTTGAAAGGACACACATACTGGCTATATGGTGCGCTACTCCCCACGCTACAGTTCAGGCGAATATTTCCTGCGGGGTCAGAGGCGGGAAACCTAGGCGCCTGAAAGATCGCGCGGCGTGCAGCGCAGCGTGTGGCCTGTACATGAACGCAGACTAATGCTTTTACCGTAGTTAATTTAAGCGTCCATTTTAAACTAATGCTATCGGAAATGAGGACAATCAACTTAATTTTATTAGGCACTTGACACAAAGCAAATTGCAGTTGCTGGTACCTACATGCCGGTTTTATAACTGCATTTATTTATTGACTACCAATTTGCCTATGCCATTTAGTGATTAAATGGCTATTTTCAACGGAAATGGCGGTTGTAAAATTATAGCAATATAATGCTATAAGAATTAGAATAGGTACTTCATCGATCCTCCTAGTGTTTTCTTGGTGGTGGTCCGCTATGACATCCAATCCCAAGAATTAGATTTAGAATATTCGACATAGAATTAGAATAGGTATTATCAAACCATTTTTGACTCCTAAATTACAGCCTGGCATTGAGCATTTCTAAAACAGGCTGGGGTTCTACTCCGAACGTCGAAATCCGATCTTCGTATCGTGTCGTCCCTTTCACTCATATAGTGTATAATACGAGAGCGAAAGGGAAAGCACGATACGAAATTCGCAGTAGGCCCTCTGTGCGATCATGTCTCGTACGTAACGTACTTTTTCAAATTGTCCTATTTCGTTACCTACCCATTAAAAAAAGCTAAATATTAACTATATAGATATACATTCTTTTTATACTTTTAAGTATTACTGTTGAAATGAGCTATTTCCTTGATTGTAATGATTGCCCAAAGAAGACAAGGATGCTCCATAAATTGTAATAAGCAAATAAATTCGCTTCATTTGATATGCAGTGCTTTTTTTGACTGTGGCTTCTTAGGCCGGGCCCAATAAAGTGATCACGCGGGCGGTTGAAACACTGGAATACTCTAAGAGTTTGCGCTCCAGTGATATTGGTTCAGCGGTTTCAACCGAATCTGAGGCGGAGGGGAATCGAGCTACTGGGAGTTTTGTCACTGGTTCACTAAACTGAGAAGAGTCCAGCAAGAAGCTCAGCTAGTCCCGACCTGGGTGGAACTGACCACCCGATATGCGGCGGTACAGGGTGGAATAAGGACTATGTGTTGTCGCGATCGCACGATGGACGTCCCCCCGGCGGGAATGTCTAAGTGTGATATGTGGTGCATCTAAAGCCAGATCCATTGGTACTTATTTGACGTGATGTTCTCTGATGCGCTCTGATGCCTGACACTATGAGCCTTCGCGTCAGACCGCAGCAGATTAATATAAATCTAACCGTACTAAATGTAGAACATCGATATCGTTCTTTCGTCTCAGGTACCGTAAAAACTGGTGACTTTGCCCATTGAACATAGCTTTGCCCACCCCCTCACATTTAAATAATCGATCTATCGATAGTCAAGTGTGAGACAGCGTCGAATAATGTTTTTGGTGGGCCAAAAAGTAGGAAAAAGTTTAGAGCCATCCTGGTCTGCTAACCACGTACAAAGAAAATCATATAAACATTATAAACTTTTATGTGTGGTGAAGAAATCTTCCAAAACGATAAATACATTTGAAATAAATTAAAAAGTTTGTAATAAGCGGGCAAAGTTTTACGACTCTTTGGTAAACGTCCCAGTGCTCGACACCTTAGTGTCCTTAGTGCCCAATAAATGACACCTATTAATCACCTCTGTTATCTAGACATAAGATTGAAAGTGCTATGTGTTGGCTCAGTGTCGAGTGGTTTACCTTATGAGTCGAGCTTAAAAAATAAACAATCCATTGTATCGGAATTTTCGTGCGTCACACCTGAGTTACTTAACAGGTGGTCCACTTCCGAAGACAAAGATTAGATTACTCTAATACAATTTATATAACGTTACAATTCAATATCCATGTCATTGTATTACGTAAAACACACTGACGCAACGGTGAGAGTTATTATTATCGATAATTATTTCGGAACTCGGAAGCAAACGAAAGGCATTATTTTTCATGTATGGGCGTTAGATATTTTTACGTGGTCTGGCGAGAACCGGACCGGATTATCAGATTATCGGCGCATTTAATTTATTTTTATTACAGTTTTTGGTACAGGAAAAACGCGATCTTTAATTTCTTTATGACCCGTATATCAACTACCATTCTCTCCACATCACCAATCAATTAGCTCTTCACGTGACCAATCAAACCATCAAATCAAAACATAATCGCCCAATCACCGGATAAGCTGTGTTCCACTTACTCTGTTTACCAACATCACTGACCCGCGCTTACGTAATGTTCTTGAAGTCTCATTGCTCGAGCTTAACGGGACCAGTTTTTAATCAAGCCTCTAGTTAATTTACGCGAGTCATGTCGGACATGTTTATGTCGCCGAAAGTTTAGAGGGCCAGCTGAATGAGGGCTATCGCGTATGAATTCGCCACTAGAGGCGTAGTGTAGCGTGAGGTCTCCGATATGTCAAATGTCACTCTTTGTGGTTGCGCTACGCGGGTTATTATCTATTTGGAACAATATGGTAACTATTTTGCAAGACCTGAGCTTGATTATGGTAAATATGGGTTACGGGTCAATGACTGTCAGTGTTTTGAGACAGTTTTGTCTTTCGGAAACTTATTTCCTTCTTTTTTCCGAACAAAACGGGACTGCGCAAATGCGGGATGTTCGATATTTTTACGGTACGGTTTTAAGGTATTAAATATGATTTAAATGTAAACTTCGTTCTCATGCCCATAGTAACCAATAAGAATTTTTGACAGCTGGACCTTACTCGACAGTGGCGCCAACTGGTGAACACAAAAACGATAGCCCTCATTCGTTGCGTGTACGCTTTGTTGTAATTTTTTTTAATATTCAGTCATTGTAAGAATAGGTACATATTTTAGAATTATTGCTACATCACATTATGAGTCAATTTGATATTTGTCAGTTTGGACTCTATTGCTGGCGACCGACTGAAATATATTGTTGTTACCTGTTTATGTCAGTCAGCACGTGAACAAGGATATTGTGACAGCTCCGAAACGTTGGGTCACCTTAAATGGTAAAGTTAATGTACTTAATTGTAGTTGGGTACGCTATCTTCGTAAATATTTGCTACACATTCACGGCGTAAACAAAGGTTAATAATAAATAACGAATCGTAGGTACCTGGTCTATCGCTAATCGAGTAAATTATCAAATATGTAGAACCTTGTCTTAAAAAAGGTACAATCGCATTCCAGATCCAGATTAACTATCGCTGTCGTAAGTGAATATAAATCCAAGCCACTTCCGACGTTGTTCTCCAACTGCAAATTCTCATCTTTGCCGTTGAAAGTGCTCCCGGGTACTTTTACTCTCGCGCGCCTTCTAAGGCGAGTACTACTTAGATACTCGTACTATGATTAAAAGATACTTAGTACCATTGAAATGTTTAAAGTCACAGACCTGTTTGGTCTAGAGCTGGGTGCTAGCCTTCCGCGAATCTAGAAGGAAAGCCATATGTGTTATGTTTATGGTTTCCTGGTCCAGTATCACACGCTGTTTGGTTGTAAAATGCAATGTTACGGAAAGGCGATTCAATTGGATGAAGCACTACAGACATAGGCGCTTATTATCTAGGTCTATTACGGATTGTGTTACTAAATAATTGATATTAGAATAAGGTATGAAACAACGGTAAAAACATACTATTTTTACGTTGTCAATAAATCTCAAAATTGCCCCAAATACCTATGCTTACGTCACTCTTTATTAATTGTTTGTTTCAATAGAACGATAATGTTCATGTTTCTTGTTTTAATAATGAAATAATGATGAATTGGTGCAAGTTATGTTATTATCTCATGTATGTATGACCTATAATGACATGTACATATTCGACACAACACAACGTATATTGTATAAAATTAAATAAAAGAAATGAGGTTTTCATATAAATTACTATTAATTCGGAATGTTTTTGAATGTTCGGTATTCGGCCGAATTATTCGGTTCAGCTTGGGTTCAGCTGCCGAATATTTACCGAACAGTTTTGAGAGGGTTTTGTTACAAGTTACAAGAGTGTCTTATAGTTACTGCTTCGTGCAATTAATACATGACCCATTATTAACAGTGATTTAACTTATTTTTTGACATTATTTCGCTTTGATAATGAACAAAAATTTTACCATTCAATTAGTCTGTTTTACAACAATAGATGAAGGAATTACGTTGAACCGGATAATTCGGTTGACTATTCGGTTCGGCAATAGCTGGGCCTAATATTCGGCTGAATGTTCGTATTCGGTCAAACCCATATTCGGCGCATCTCTGTTACCTTTATTTTGTGTTACAATTGACGACTGTAATACTCCATGTCTCACATTGTAGAGCACTAATATAGACAGAGGAAATCAACTTCTCTGTTGTTTTGTATAGTGTAGCTCCTGTTCTTAATGACTCCGGAACTGCCATTACAATACATATACAACCAGCAACGAGACTGCATGTGCTAACCGATGTGCGACTCTATTTACAAGTCGATAAGGGTTATGAAGTTCATTTAGCTTGTTAAGGTGCGGAACAAAGATGTAGCATCTCCGGGTGGTAATGATACTAATAACGGCGTGGAGAACAATGAGTCAACACAATCCAAATTCACCATGTAAATTATTATTAAAGTAGGTACACAAAATTTGACGTTTTGTTTCAATTTTTTTGGAGAATTTGAAATTAGAAATCATTTTAAAACTTGTAAGGCCTCCTATAGCTTAAGGCCGCGCGCGACTTTTTGCGCGTAAACTTTCACCCCCCATTTCATTACTTCAAGGGAAGATTTTCGGGATAAAAATATTCTATATGGTCAATCTTTCGCATTTTAGGAAAGTATGATAGTAGTATGATGTTTATGAACTGTAATCCACGAGAAGTACTAGCGATTTGCTAATCAGCTATAAATGATAAAACCAATTATAAAGAAGTGCGTCACACTCGTAACTTACCAAACAACAGGAAGGCATTCCACCTGTCAGCTGCAGTTTAGGCGCTCAATCATTCGGATAGACAGACCAATGGGAAGTTCCTTTCACTCGGAAACCCAGACTGTATCGAGCTTTATGTAAGCATTGCGTAATGTAAGCTTAGTTAAATCGGCCCTTAAATTGTTCTGGTTAAGCTCATTTTATATAGAGCTTTCTGTATTATAAGATATGAGTGATAACGGAAGTAATACATCTATGAGTTTGTTACAAGTCAATAAGGCCGGAGTAGTGGAGGTTTTTGAAACAATTGTGTGTCACAACTCTGACATAACAACAAAATTGATATATGGTAAATGTAATATTTGTCGGCACTGGCGCAATGCTGGACACTTCCAATATTAATTCATGATAATGGAAGTCACAAATGGGTGTCAGTCAACTATTGGGTATTACTGAGTTAAAGGGAGAAATACGTATTTTCGTCTCATTCAACCGCAAATCTTCGTCCTGTACGTTCTACCGTACCGCTGTCCGCTATGTATTATCATACTTGAAATTTAAAAACAAATCCAAAACACGATCCCATTAATCACATAAACCAATTACTTTTGAAACTTAGTTAAAACAAAAGAATTACGCCACCTCACTAATTAACGCAAAAATCTTCCAACAGCTGTGCCAGAGATAATAGACGATGGGGCATAGATAATAGAGAGGTTGGAGCATAGATAATAAACAATAGACAATAAGATCGGATTGTTATTAATAGCCGGCACGGCACGCGCGAGCGCGCGCGCATGGCGTAAGTTACAACTTGCACTTTCGATGGCGATCAAGTGTTAAGTGTATAGGCATCAATTGGCAATTGTAAATTATGACATTTATTTAATTGTTATGTTGTTTGTGACTTTAGTGTTTTTTGTCTTTCGTGGCTTCTCGTGGTCCCAAAGGAAGACCAGCGCTAGCCAATGGCTAGCACGATGCTGATTTGGGGCCATTTCGTGGCTATTTTCTGTATTTTGGTGTTATGTTAATTTGTACTGTGTCTGTGCCACGAATAAATGTTATTTCTTTCTTTCTTTCATCTTCTGGGAGAGCTCGCTCCACCGTCAGCCTCATCTTTGCCTCCTAGCTAGATGCTGGCCAGGAGCAATCCCACTTTTAATAAAAAAATATATATAGTTAGGAAAAAACGTGTTCACTGGAGGCTAGAAAAAAAAACCGTAAATGCTGGCCCAGCAGTTCCGGAGAAAATGCAAGTGAAAAATGTTTACTGCAGCGCCCCCTGGCGAGTTATCATCGTAACTCCTAGCTGAATTTCTGGCCGACTAAACTACAAACCTATTGCAGAAAACCGTTTCTAAATCGGTCAAGCAGTTTCGAAGATATTGATGTGCACACACAAACAAACAAACAACCTCTCACCCTAAACGCATATACCTTCTCCGTTCCGTCGTGGGTAATGATGATGATGATGTTATAGGCTGTCTATAGATCTAGCCATCCTAAATTCTAGCTGTCACACATCGGTGTTGTTAGAAAGATAACCGTCTGTATGTACGTTATATTAATTAATCCTTGCCCTGACGTTGACTAAATCTACAACAAATCTTAAGCCGGGTATTCACTAGCTAGCGAATGAGTACCCGGCTTTACCCTGTGTTCCTCGCTCCCTCTTGTACCTTAACACTAGTTTATGCAGATTCCATTGTACGACAGCGAGCAGGAAGCGATACTGCACAGCTACACGGCACTTTCTCCGTACCGACGAGGTTCGATGCTTCGGACTATTAGATCCTGGGGTTTTGTGGGCTATTCCCACTGAAATGTGGGAATGTGGACAATTTACTAACTATCACATTAACAAATTGCTAAATATTGCAACCGAGCATGATACAAAAATATTTTACTTTAAGAAAAAACCTTCGGTATACGGTAACCTAGTTGTTAGTGATCCTGTTCGAATCCACCAGAGAGGTAGACCACAGCAAAATGTCATCTTGCTGGAATTTGGAGCAGCCCAACTGGGGAAGTACCTCCGCTTTGCAGAAGACCACAGCCATAATAACATTGTCTACTATACAAGTATGTAGTGTTGTGTTTCTGGACGTGAGCAAGGTTGCCAGAGCTCCAGAGGATGCACTGTGTTGAGAGCGAGGGACCTAAATTTGTCCCTTCTGCTGTTAACACAGTGCATCCTCAAATTTTATAAAGGGTCGGCAACGCGTACGTGACTCCTTTGGAACATAGGCTGCGGTGGCCGCTTACCATCAAGTGGACCGTAGGCTTGTTTGACACCGGCGTTGTATAAAAAAAAACCCGTTCACTACCGGTATTGTATTATGTACTTAGCTACCGGTATTGTACCTGAATATAAGATGACATAACACAATAAGAAGCCAAGGCGCCTGATGACTTACCGTATGCGTAGTCTGTGAGTACGCGCCGGATATGGTCAGCGCCATCCACACTCGCGCCCACTGCCAACAAAAAGACACGTTACATACAGTTTACACTACACTATATGTTCTGCGCCGACAAGGCAACAAACCATACAAAATGACACGAATCCGTGTCACGGGGTGTGTTAAGCATTGTGGGAATAATAGGCTAAAGACTGTAGGAAAATACCGTATAAATTAGTTAAATATACTTATATGTGATGTATACGAGAAAATGAAAGATATGAAATATATATGAAGAGATAACTTAGTTCAGATTTCTTTATTGTTTCCAAAAATTAAGGACCTTTTTAGGGTTCCGTAGTAAACAAGGAACCTTTATAGTTTCGCCATGTCCGTCCATCCGTCCCCCGCTTTTCTCAGTAACCGTTAGTACTAGAAAGCTCTAATTTGACATGAGTATACATATCAATGACGCCGACAAAACGGTAGAATAAAATCATATAAAAAAATTTTTTTTAGGGTACCTCCCCTGCATGTAAAGTGGTGGTGCAATTTTTTTTCCTCCCAACCGCATAGTGTGGGGTGTCGTTGGATAGATCTTTCAAAGATATTATAAGGTTTCTAAAAGCATTTTTTGATTCAAGAATCGGTTGGCGTGATATTAAGCTTTGAAGTGATAATTTTTGCTATGGTCAAGTGTCCCGGTAAGTTATCGAAAGACGTTTTATTTTCTTTTGTAAACAAAGATGTAACGGAATTAATAATAATCTTATCTACAGTACAGCATACAATTTTAAGCTTCGAAGCATCTCTGATTCTATCAATGGTTCAATAATGCACAACGACCAAATAAAACTAGTGGCTGTGGCCTATCGACCTCACGAGTTTTTTTTAATTTCTCCAAAAACTGACTCGACAATAAACTCTGTGTAATAATTACCGAACCTGCTAGCAAAATTTCACGAGAATCGCGGAATCGAGAAATGCGGCCTGTACAGAACCACCGGAAATCTGGAAATCCAATATACGAAATCATTTTTGTCGAAGCTGAAGCAGAGATCTTCGTTTCGCTTGGTCCATAAATGGAAAACGCCAGTCTCTCGATTGTGATATGATTTTCACCAGCTTTCCTTCCACTGCTCCAATATTTATTTATAGACAACTATAAATAGATGAATTTGCATAGCAGGCGCATAATCTGTGTCTATGTCAAGATTATTATGTTAACTGTGCCATTTACTGGTTTCTAAGGTAGTTCGTTCCCTACTCTAGATCAATACGAAAGTTGCTTGGTTAATGGGTACTTATTGCTGATATTTACTGTCCTTCGATTAATTAAGTACCAGTATATATTATTAACAGCGTTTCTATTTTTGAAGACCTCATTATGAAAACCCGCCTCTCCACTATGTCTCAGGAGAATTCAAAATTCATAAACTATTTCATCAACATAGGTGAAAAGGTGACAAATAGTGACTATTTATACTCACTGTATGACTACATATACGAAGGTAACGGTATAGAAATAGAAGATAAAATTCTAATATAATGTCGAGTGTCGAATATGATTTGGCTTTGACTGACTGATTTGATATTAAAAATCAAAAAAAAAAAAATCAAAACATTTATTCTGCAAATAGGCCTCAAGGGCACTTTTACAAGTCAAAATCTATCTAGGTACATCAAATAAAAATAATACAATAATCAAAGTATCATTAATTAAATGTAGTGTTACATGTCAAAAATAAGACTTAGAAACTAATAACAATCGAGATTTGTTAGAGATGTATAAGGTCTCTAAGCGTCAAGATAAAAGGTAATAAAGTAGGTACACTAATCATAATAAAATGTTTTGAGCTATATCTATAACACGTCAACATGAAAATAATAAAATCTAATAAATAAATATCCTCAGAGATGTATAAGGTCTCTGAGCGTCAGTCTAAAAAAATAAAATCAATTGAGAACAGTGAAGTCTCTCATCATGTCAATTCCACTGAACACTAGTACGAAGTTACTAGTCCTTGCAAACATGAACAGACCGGACCCCACAAACAGCACCCGTTCACGAGTATGACGCATATCTCAGCCATCGCCTCCCTCGACCATATGTTAGGGAAGGTTGCGACCCGATCAACGACGCCACCGTAAGCAAAGACCTTTAGGCGAGCATGACATATTCATATTCTATTGTTTCTAGTAGCCTTGGTTCTTTTTTCATTGTCTCGCAAGAGGTGAGAAAAGTAGAGTATACTTAATCCTCGGGTGTAAAGTTATTTTAATCTTTAATCACTGTACTCAGGACTTAGTCAACTCATAACACACACACACAGTAAATATGCGTTCAGGGCTCAATATCTCGTCCGTGACATAAAACAGTGCTTTATCTCTCGGTATAATCTATCCAGTACAGCTATTAAACACAGCAACACAGGTACATATAGCCCCTATTCGTCTCGGTACCGCCGCACACCGGGTAGAGTCAGTCCGACCCAGGTCGGGCCTAGCTGAGTTTCTTGCTGGACTCTTCTCGGCTAGGTTTAGTGAATCAGTGACAAAACTCCCAGTAGCTCGATTCTACTCACGCCTCAGATTCGGTTGAAAGCGCTCAACCAATCTCACTGGAGCGCAAACTTTTAGAGTATTCCAGTGTTCCAAACCACACGCGTGGTCGTGCCGGAGGTTTTCCCCTGGATTTTCTCCAGGCTACTCTCCAACCGCTCACTCTTATTGCTTTATTGGGTCCGGCCTATGAAGCTACAGTCAGGTTAAAAAAACAGCTATTGTGTGCCTTACGGCGTACGAGAATACGACCGCCGGGTGAGCCAAAATGTTTGGAAAAACTGATGCCCGTCGGCAAAGAGAAGCAGCTCAGATGGACGCCCTATAATAAGTATCTGGAGACAACTCTACAGAGCTCTGTATTTCCATGACAGGAAACGTAAATAATATAATAACAATCGTATGAAATAAAACATTTCAAGAGCGCGCGGCAGGGCGCGGTATGTTTTACGGCTGACTTTCTACCGGTCGACGACGGTAGCTGATGCTGTGTTATTCACCTGTATCGTGAAATATCTCATTTTGTTGCTGGTTTAAGTTGATCCCGGATCGGTAGCGTTTCCAGGGGCACAAGCCTCCCTATAGCATCTGATTCCTTCCGGAAAAAAACTTTCATCAAACTAAAATCTAATTTTATTACAGATCGAAATCCAGGATCGGCCACGCCACGCGTCTTGTGACAAGTATGAAGCAACATACAAGAGGACTACCAATGTCTGTAGGTACATGTACATACAAAACACAGAACATAACTAAGACCATCTTCTCGCCAACTCGAGAAGACTCGCCAACAATAAATAAGGGTTTGGCGAAATAAATGTATAAGTTTATATTTTTGAGTTAAATCTTCGCCATCAAGACTTTCGATTAAAAAACCGCACTCAAATCCGTTCATCCGTTAGGGAGCTACACATATATACATAGATACACCTATTAAATTCATAACACCCTGGGGGTGTTAAAAAGAGGCTATAGCTGCCTAGCTAGCATTTATATAGGATATATAGCATTATCCCATTACTCGCAAATATGTAAGTGTGAAAGAGAGAAGAAAGATCTGCACAATTCATATCGTCAGGCACCTGACTGTAGTGTAGACACTATATATTTACGAGCTGTACGAACCATGACTGTAGCCGAGCCAGTGTGCACTGAAGTTTAAGTTTGCCTTCCTTTGTCGATGAAAGTATCTGTAACAAACAAATAGACGTTAATATAAGTATATTAGGTTCGTTACCGAAGTAATAACTACCTTACTCTTTATCGATTCAGTTTTTGTTTTTTTTTCAAAATAGCAGAGTATCAAGTAAATAAAAATAATAAGTATGATTATAAGTTAATAAGTTATATGTTAGTAAGTAGTTAGTTACATTAACGTTACAACGTTTAAGCTGAAAAATTCCGCGCACACTCTGTCTGGTTCCGGCAGAATACCAGCACTGTGACAGCAATGTCACAGCATATGCTGAGTTGGCACCTTTTCGCGGCTATGTCATGACAATAGTTGTCATTAATATAGTTTTGTATCCATTTGTACAGTTTTTATTTTAAAAGTGTGATTATTATAAGAGTAGTTTTTTTCTAAATTGTCAAGTCATATCCGTCAATAAAGTTTTCTATATATTATCAATCCTAATGTATTTTCTGACATAATATGACATAAAATGTAATAGTGTCATTTTGTGTTGTAATATGGTCTAAGCCTGAAATAAAGAATTATTATTATTATTAATATTGTGGAGAAAATCTTACACAAATCGAACTAACCCATATTAAACTAAATAAGGCTTGTGTTGTATGGATACCTACTAGACGAGGATATGTAAATACATATAAAACATCCAAGATTCAGAAACATGCTCATCACACAAATATTGCCTTGACCGGGACTCGAATCCAGGACCGTCAGCTTTGTACGCAAGGTCACTAACCACTAGGCTAAACCGCGGAGTAATCACGTAACTTTTGTACTATCATCAGGCAAATTTTAATGTCAAATTTTAATTGTTAATTCATTCATACTTGAGCAATCAAAATTGAGAGTAATATCTATTCTATCAGTTAGTACATTAAGGCCGGATTTTATAAAGATCCGTTAGACCAAATGTCAGATCAAATTTCAGTAACTCAGTACATTTTTTGACATAACAAACCGACATAAGGTCTAATGGATCTTTATAAAACAGAGCCTCAGTTATGTGATTCGCCTGGTTGGCTGGCAGTTATGGGGGTTAGAAACGTAAAAAATATCATTCGAACTCATAGAGCCACTAGTAATCAAAATTGTAGAGCTCTACAGGGTAGCGTGTATCGCACAAATTGGCGCATAGTAGGGAATTCCACAGCAACTCTAGCAATTTGACAAATCTCTCTTTTAACCGCAGTGGAAACCGCGGTTACGTTACACACATCTATGATCGACATACGAACCGTTTAGTATTTTACATAATCCGTCATTACGTGGTTTAGTGTAAGTAATTGTTCTGACCATATGACAGGCTTTCTTTTGGTAAAATGTTAATGATTGTTGTACAATGGTATAATGGAGCACTAAATACACGGTTAACTTGATGTCATAAGTACCTATATGTATTTTCCCAAAGTCACACCAATATCCGCTTTTACGACCTTTTCATTAAAGTGGTGTTCGCATAGTTTGTCACTGAATGTGTATAGATATTTTCGATGTTGACTGGACGTATTTAATACCTAAATATATCAGTGTTGTAAGGAAAACTGTGTGTGGGTACAGTGGATGAATAAAATAACTAAACCAAACTTAAGTTATCCAAACCTAACCTATACCTACATATTTCGTCTAGATCGATGCCACTGGACTGAGTAGGGCGGCCATAAGGCTGCCTCTCGGAATAGCAATGCCAATTCGCTGTGCGAGGAACGAGCCAGCCAAGACCGGATTGAGCTAGAAGCTTAATTAAAAAAAAGCTTCATTGCATCCGGTATCCTAACTAACATCTGTTGTGAAAAAGTTGAAATGTTGTATGTTCCGGGCTCGTAATGCTCGTTCGAAAAGTTTACCAGAACTTCGTACCTACCTGGTATTTATCAGCTCGTGATCGAAACATTTACTTAGGTAAGTAAAAAACAATTTCTGTATTTAAAAATAAATTTCTTTATTTACAAGCGGTAGCAATAGTTAAATAACAATAACTTAATAGTATTTTATGCAATAGTTGTATAAGGGGGCTCATGGCGTCTTTGTTAACAATTTACGGCTTCGTCTCAAATTGTTATACACGCCACCCACCTTTGTTGACCTACTTATACAATGTTGCATACATTACTTTTTCTACGACTAGGGATTAAATAATAAAACAAAAAATAAAACAGCAATACAGCATAAGAAAGAGCGGTAAGTTGGATAGTGACAAATGACAGTTATTTTTTTTCAACTGTCATTTACTGATTTGCGTTTTTCTTTATGTTGGCAGTAATTATTTTAGTTTTATTATTGTTTCAAACCATATGAATTCAGTTGTTTGTGAAGTTGACAGTTTTGATTTTCGTTGTAGATTTAGTGTTGTTTTTTTTTATTTGTTGGGTTCACAGGGCACCTCTGTTGCATTATATCACATAATAACCCTAGGGTCTTTATGAAGAATACACTAGATAAACTTTTTTGAAATTGCATAAGACATGCTTTTATATTCGTTTGCGGGACCATATAATTGACAGATAAAAGTACCGGAGTAGAAAAATAATATTAAAACTGACTTAAATCTAAAACAGACCCCTGGGGCATTGTATGGTGTAATTGGTGTACCTTGATTGTACCGAGGATGCTGGCGGCATTCCTCGCTGTATCGCAATGCTGATAAAGACAATTAATACGAAAAGATTAAATATTGTTGTTGTGAATTGACGTATGATAAGAGAAGTGTTGATTAAAATAACTCCTTAAAATATCCAAAACAGAGAATAATGGTTTAGTTCAAACTTAATTACTTTCTTTTTGGAACAATGAACAGACAATGGTGCGAACTTTTCTATTATTACGCAACATGTTGTTATCTTATAATTTACTTAGTTATTAGATTAATTATAAACAATAGAATGGTCTTAGAACTGCAACGCGAAATTGTGTTCACAACATTCAAACATTCGCTATTTTATATTGAAAGTTTAGCCTCCTTAGACTTTTGGGTCTTATGATCTTACTAGGCTCTAAAGGCACTTAGGTTTAAATTGGGCCTACTAAGTTGATTTTCGATCACAGGGCCGGCTCTTTCTTTCTACAGAGGCTAAGTCTGCAAAGAGGTAATGCCGCCAGCGTCCTAGGCACCACGCCACAAGCGGGTGAACTGGGTGCGGTAGTTCCGTTCTTTAAGGCAAGGCCATTCCAGTGAAAATGACTCCCTCTAACACGCGTGAGTTTGCAATTAACCATCCCGCTCTCTACGGAAGCTCTGCGCGTAATTTCGTAAATATTTAGTAAATTTTTATTGATTGTTGGAACACTGAATCACTTATGAAAAATCTCTCCGGTTATTTCCTTAGAACAATAAAGAAGCTATCGTTTTTGTAAAAAAAAAACGTATCACTTTCGTTGATAATTACGAGATCTGCACCATTAAAATTTATTTTTTGACAGAGTTACCAAGGCATTTTTCAATATTTTGTGCGGTTATTTCTTTTCTTTGTTTCTTTTTCAGTCTACTGTAATTTTTGTGTAGCGCAATTCTACATTATTTATTGACACTGGAAGTTCAAACTTCAATATTTTCGACAGATCTGTGAATGGGCCTTGCCTAAACAAACACCTGGCGTAAAACGTCAAAGTAATCACTATTGCTTGCTAAGAGGTATCACGTGGAAATAAAATTGTTTTAGCTACACCTACATAGTAAATCCTCTTTAATGTGCTCAAAAAGTGTACGTAAGGACCAGCTTTACAATATCACGCCAGCCTGGGGCGGAGATGGCCAAAACAGCATCAAAAACGGTATCGTAATTGCCATCTTCGCCCATTACGATACGGACTCGTGCTCAAAAAAACTTCAACGAGCTCACGAACTAGAGCTTTCAACTTTCAACGCAATGGTGCCTCAACACATGTAGATAAAGTATTGTATGTAACATCGTATAACTAAGTCAAAAAACGCTCGAACCGTTTTTATTTATGATGTTCGCTTCGGCTCACATCGTAACCCACGCCGCTCGCCTTTATTGACCTCTGTTGTACAACTGTTGCATAAAATAATACTATCTCCGTAGATAGTATTATTTTATGCAACACATTATATATATATTAATAATGATAAATTTAATATTCATCATTATATAATGTGATGTGATACATCCGTATGTATCACATCACATTATATATGATGTAGGTATATGGATATATACCTACATAATAATGTGTCATCATATAAAATGTGTTCAAAACACCATACGTAAAGACCAGCTTTTTAATGTATGTATTAAGATAAATAAAATAATTACCACTTAAAGGTAAATAGATGGACAAGTTGTGATTAATTACACTACGCCTAGTATCGTTATAAATCGTGGTAGGAAATTTTTATCGTATTACGCTCCAGTCGGATAGAAATGCAAGTTGAAACGGAAAGTGGTCGATTCAACTTACGTCTAGGCCATTATTTTGTGTGCGCTGAGCAAAAACTGTTTAATTCTGATCAGAAGTTAGTACAAAAGTGTAAATATCATCATATAGTTATTAGTTAGTACCTATCAGTCAAAATAACCAATATCGACACACCCTTATTCATACAGTAACAAAGATGTATTACGATATATTTTGTCACTAACTATATGACTGTACAGTCGGCTACAAAGAGATACATCTCGTAGTCGAATCGTCTGTCGACTGTACTTATTACGGTTTCTCTTTCCAACAAACATCCGTAAATGCGTGATTAATTTTTTTATATGTTTTTTACTGAATTTGCCACGTCTATAGATTGCCACACCTGTCATGCCTTTTCTTTAAATATTTAATTATAAAATTGGTATTTACTCTACCGGTAGAGGTAACCTGTAGATATGGACTCTACTTACGTATAGCTCTATTGTTTACTCTATCAATATACCTCAGTCTCAGCCGTGAATAAAGTTAACTATAACTGGATCAATGAACAATAATAACTATACGTAGTTTCATGTTGTTAGTACTTAAATAACCACTAATAAGATATTGTGATAATACAAACAAGCCAATCCTACCTATCTCATGCTAGATTTCCACTGTCATTTACTAATATAATGTCGGATAACAAAAGCGATGCTGCTCGATTTCTAATCACAATTACGTATACCGATTTGAATTTGTAATTAAAGAAAAAATATAGAAATTAAACTAAGGCAATTTGTATTAAAATAAAGAAAATCTCCTGGTTGTGCTAATAAAAACCTCAAAGCCAACCCAACACAATTATTTTAGTGATTTGACGTTAAACATTTTAGATGTATTACGAAAACGTGAGATGTTACAATGCAAAAACTCATATCTTTACTGTAGGTTGCATTTCTTTACTGTAGTTTGACACGCATTTTGATCGTTTAACTGTAATGATCTTTTCTCAGTAGCTCGAGATTTATTGTTATGTTATAGGTACAAATTATGCACATTATTGTTAATTTATTGTGTTATGTACATTAATGTGAATTTATTAGCAACGATTGCACATGATATGTGGTATTACGTGCTGTAAGCACGAAACTCTGTTTTGTGACATCATTATTACTTAAAAATAATTATCGTTTTGTAATTGCTTTCAATCAGCAATTAAGAGTGCAGGATAAATTGAATCGTCCCGGGGTCGAATACCGGTATTTGCATTTTTATTTGAGTCTTGGATGTGTTCTATATATTTATCTATATCGTCGCTTTATGTATGATTATCCGGAAACATTTATTTATTTAATTATATAATAAATGAAACATATATAAAATCATATCTTAGGTTGTAGTTCGTTACTGTAGTTTGACACGCATTTTGATCGTTTAACTTTATTTATTTATTTATTTTATTCCTTAACGCATCTGACTTCAAAAGAAATATCGACATGTACCTAGCAGGTATCCTTTTTTTTATTGCAACCATGAATTACATATCTTATATAGTATTTAAGCTATTTTGTGAATTCAAAATTAAAGGAATATTTATTTCAGAATATCAAATACACTAATTGAATAAATAAATTACAACTAAAATTAAAAATGAATCTAAATACTAAATTAAAATCTAAAACTAAACAAGCCTAAAAGTATCTAAAAAATTGTGCGCCCGCGGCATGGGGCCGAGGATACTGGCAGCATTTCCTCGCTGGATTGGAATGCTCCTTAATTGATGACCAAATTTACACACGAGAACTGTAAAGCGTTCATAATGTTACAGGTTAAAATAATTGATAAGGCTGAGGGCAGAAATATAACATTAAAAGCTGTCAATCAGGTAGTAATGATTGCTGTGTAAGTAGGTAAATGCAGGTTGCAGTACAAACATACCTACACATAACCAACATTACACAGAAATGCGCGAAAATAATTACTTAACTACTAACATTATTCAATTTACACGGTTGTTTGTGTTGGTAGAGATTTCACTGTCAGGTGTTAATAATAATTTACGCAGGAATTTGAGTGTTGAGAGTTGATATGTATCAATTTCGTGTTACGATGAAGTTTAAGACCAGGTATTATGAAGATTCGTTCCGTTAGACCAAATGTCAGGTGAAATTTTGGTAGCTCATCACATTTTCGACGTACCGATAAAACATTAACCCTAACGGATCTTTATACATATAAATAAAAATAATAATAAATACAAAAACCGATTCAAAAAAAATACTAGTAAGTAATACATACTCGTAATTGCCTAACTTCTAATAGGTTATGAGACTTTTTATAACATTGACATCTAATATCTCACCAATGGTTGACTTAACTGGAAAAGGTTTTTAGAAACCTCCATATAATTTTTAAAGGCTTATCCATGAATACCCCACATGACTATGTGCGTTGGATTTTTTGTTCATCCACCGGTTACATGTATGGAGTGTTACCCCTACTTTAATATTATTTTATAATTTCACAACACTTTTATGTAGTGGTTCATAGAGTACACCTTCCTAGCAAATTTTATAATTTAATGCTTATAGTCTCCGAGTAAATCGGCTGTGACGTACGGATGGACAGACATGACGAACTGTAAGGATTCCGTTTTCGCAATTTTGGCCACGGAACCCTAAAAAGGTTTCAAAACCTAGAAATACCTAATGAGATATTCTTGTAGCTGTGTTGCGACCTTTTGGTACTATGTTAGGTTAGCTTTGGCAACTAGTAAACAATATGTACCTACAGTGTAATGTAAGTACATAATTAATGTACTTGTGTCCATGTATGTATCTAATAAACTAACGTTCAAGCCAACAGATTCACTGTTTTAGACAAAAGTTAATTTAAAAATTAAGTCAGTTTTTATGTGAGTGAATAAAGATGTTAAGTTGTAGGTACCTAATCCGATTAATTTTAGGCAAGTATGCAACTTTTTGCGTGTTACATTATGCACCTATGTAAAAAGGGTTCTTTCAACGTTATACACAGTTAATCCGGGTATTACTACATTGTACCGAATTGATTTTCTGGCTAATTTAACGAGTATATAATCGGAAGTATCATGTAACCGGAAGTTGTGTAAATAAGAGTTATGGCCCACAAATACAAGTGAAAATGCTAATAAGATTAATAAAAACCTAGATTAATAAACCTGTCTAATCTAGATATATAATATTATATATTATTATTGCTTTCCACACATTAACATCACGAATACTTTTCTCCATGGGAGGTTTAGATTTAATTAATGTGTCGTGGTCAATATATAATTTAATATTAACGAGAACATTGTATTTTTCCGGCAATGTAGCAGTTACAAGTAAACGTGATAGTTTATTTATCTTTATTATAGAATACGAGTACTTACTGTAAATATACCTTTATGCATTCGCTTACACGTATTGCGAACTTTTTATCGGGCTCGGTGACAATTTACAAAAAAAAAATGTGGTGAGCATGCTGTCATATCCAAACTTGCCGTAACATACTCTGTTGCCGACAGCATAGCCGGCCGTTGCTGGTAATTTCCCGTCGTTCCCATGGCACATCACTATTTTACTTAACTGCTGTGGCGCAACGACCCGCAGCGGATGGAGACCGCCAGGCTTCCCTTTATAAGGCACTGGTCCCACCGCCGGCGAGCATCGATTATACTCATAGCAATTCGACTCGTTTTGTCGCTCTAGTAGAATTACTATGAGATTACTAGCTACTCTCCAGCGGTGGGACCAGTGCCTAATTGTCCATGTCTGTTTCCGTCTCGTCGACGACGGTCTTGAGCTCAGTTAGGTGCCTCTGGACTTCGTCGCCGCTCACATCACGCTTTTTAGTTTGAATGGAATGATCAGATATTTTTTCTCCAACTTACCGGATACTTCATGGGGAACTTCATGGTGACCAGAGGGCAATTTCACACAGAGAATAAGCTTTGCCGTACAGCGTGGCAATGCAGCCACCCTTGGGCACATTACCTGCTGACGGCGACTTGCTCAAATTTTTAATCTTTAAGTTTTATTGTTTTAGCCTAGTTTAAGTTTTTATATTATAGTTTCTTCTTGAATTGTATTACGCTTTGTGAAGTAAACCGCGAAAACCTAAAAATGTACCTAGATAATATGTAAGTATTAAATGTTTTAAGTACAATAGATTAGCTTATATCAGTAGAATACTCAAGCGAAT
The DNA here is from genome assembly GCA_963556455.1 of Epiblema foenella. Taxonomy (NCBI): domain Eukaryota; kingdom Metazoa; phylum Arthropoda; class Insecta; order Lepidoptera; family Tortricidae; genus Epiblema; species Epiblema foenella. Next base: position 21,732,250 of record OY747100.1, read on the forward strand.
GTTTCCCATAACTAGCTATTACACATATATTCTCGAGCTGTGAAGTAGGTGCGGGCTGAAAAACAGCGCTGTCCAGCCGTCCAGGCTCGCAGCATATGCTGAGCCCGAGCCTATTGTCGCAATTACTTTTAATTTATTTTAATGTACCTACCTCTATTATTAATTTCTGTATGTTTCTGTTATTTTTTGCTTTTATTTTGTGTAACTTCTTTCTGGCGACAATAAATCTCTTTTTTTTAAATTTTTTTTTTAAATGATAACTTACCGGAGGAAAACGAGCCTTTTCAGGTACGTTTTTCGGAATGCGTGAAAGTGTTTTCCGAATTATAAATTCCGTGAAAATATTTACGCAGTCAGGCGCAGTTTGGATTTACAACTAGTCAGATTGATATGCTACCCGGAATCAACGTTGTTTAATGGTATAATGCTAGTTTTTAAGGCTCCTGATTGCGTGTGAGGATCGCATAAATCATGTAATAAACAGAATTGGTAAATAACAATTATTCTGAATTACCTACTGTTTAACGTATTTTACATTTATAAATATACTTGTTAAGTAATAGCATTCATAACAGTTAATTCCCACCTAATTGTTTTCAGAATTTGATAAAAGACTCTTTTCAAACCACGTGGAAAGCTTTACATAATAAAAAAGTACTCTAATTAGTCTTATTCGAGTATCTTATTCATTGGCCAAGGTGCCAAGATTACCACATTAAACACTGTCGTTTTTGCCGCCACATTCCTATGACTTAATAGTTCATTCGCTATTTTCTAGTTTTTAGATTGACTGATAATTTGAGTGCAAGCGGCAATTATTCTAACAGCCGAGAGATTAGAGGCTGAGTGTGCGGTGATTCTTACGTGATGTTGGCAACAATTGAATTGTTGCCTGTTTTATCACAATTCACAATGGGATGAAATTATTCTGATCTACGCTTCTAACTTTGAGTTCTGTTTTGACATTCAGCTCTTTAACCAACTTCAAAAAAGGAGATTCCTAATACGGCGGAATCTTTTTTTATTAAGTTAAGCAGAATTTAGGAGTTTCTCTTGAACTGGAGAGGGGGGCTGAACTAGAAAACCAGTATTATTTAATGCTCTCATGATTGAGGTTTTTTTAGTGAGCCTTGAAGACTCGAGCCATTAAGCCATATGATTAAAGCCTTTATAATATCTACTTGGACAACTTGCGTAAACCCTGGCGGCTCGAGTCTTTACCAGGGCTGACAGATTGTATAATTGGATACAAAACGTGTATAATTAGGTGACAGATTGTATCCTTTTTGTATCCTGGATCCTCATGTATAATTGGATACATAAAACCTATTATTTCATAATGTAAGTTCATACTCTATGATTCTACACGTACAATTCGGACCCATCGCTACGTTGAGTGACGTTGTGGGCTAGGTACTCTACTATGAAAATAAGTCGAAAGTCGAAACTCGCGATATAACTATCCTCTTTATCTCTGTCGCTTGAATATGCAAAAGTGCGACAGAGAAGGAGATATGGCGAGTTTCGACTTTCGATTTTTGTTTAAGGCCGCTAATTGCTACGGTTGTCATACTTGTCATTGTTGGGTTTTGGATTTGGCGCCAATCGACTTCTTTTTCTTTTCGTTCCGAACAGCAAATAAGTTATCGCGTTATATGCATACTCAATAAATAAATCAATCATGTAGGTAAGTTTACGCCATTAACAATCAATATCGTGTTTGTAAAGGATTTTTATGCAGTGTATGTATCCTGACACGCAATTTTGTATAATTTCAGAGTCACGACTGAATAATTTAAAAATATCAGCTGGCAGCCCTGGTCTTTACGGTTCGGTCGAACTCTAACTCCCAACACTCGTTTTCTTTATTACGTTCATCTCTTACACATTGCGAGCGCGTTGCTCTCATCGCGTGCGTGACTTCAAGCCGGCTACTGCGAGTAATTCATACACCTGTTAATAACTTTAAGCGATAGCGTTTAAGTCGAGATAACAATGTCAATTATTTAATTGTATTGACAACAGATGCAGCGTATGTATTTACATTTAATTTAACATGTGTTCTTGTGAGAGGTGAGCATTTTGAAAATATATACACCTATAACAAAATTTAGATACGTCTTTGAGAAATACGCCGGCCATTTCAATTTTGACGTGTACTAATTGACTTTTTTTAATTGTGAAGTTTACGATTTTTTATTCGAAATAAAGAATTTTATTCATATTAGCAAAGAAAAAAGTGTGAGCAAAAAAAAGTCAGTTTTGTTACGTTCTTTTCATCTGTCTGATAACTCGCCATTATAAAACTGTCACATGGAAAATGTTTAGAAAATTGCGGACATTTTTTTTCAAAAATATAATTTGGAACACAGTGGTCATGATTCTGAATGAGAGGAACTCCAAATTACCTACCTAATTTTGAAATAGGTAAATGTAAGGAGTATCTACTTTGTAAAAAGTGAAAATGTCCATATACTTACAACGAACGTGTACCTAATTGCGTGTAATTGATAATACGTAGAAGTCTTTCTGAATAGATTCTGTTTACAATGCAACATTCGAGCCCTGAGACAAAAGCTGACGAATATACTAATTGATTAAAAACAAAATCTAAGCAATAGGTTATCTCACCTATATAATGTTAACATTTATTAAAATATAATGAGCTACTCAAATTGAGAACGTCCTCCTTTTTGCAAATCGAAAACATGCCACCAATTACATTAAAACAAGCTTCAGGAACTGATATTATATAACATGATCGAAAGATATTACAACCGGCAATTTGCCACCCACGGCCGACCCAGGTATGTGATCTCATTATGCCACATGAGATGCTCGGAGTCATTACACCACTTATGCATTATGTCGGCTTAAATGATCTCTGTCATGGTAGGTGTGTGTTCATTTGTTCAGTCGCCTCCAAGATCTTCAGCTCTCATTGAAACTTTAGCGACAGGATCTCAGAAAACACTGGAACTGAGAATTAATTATAACCTAACCTAACCTAAATAGGGTCGCTAGGCCAGTTTCGCGGCCTGCGTCAGTTTGTGGCCATCTGAAGAACGAAGTTTTTTCAATTAAAGATATTTACATTTTTGCATGCCCTAAAGACATAGCGAGTTGTATGCGCTTTAATTGGTAGCTATTGAATGGGAATATATAAAAAAGCAAGAAAATATCCTTTCAGTTCATCAACCCATCCAAGTGGCCGCAAACTGGCGCATCAAAATAACAGGCTGTAAACCCACCTACCGACCCTAGTTAATAGAAAATAACACAAAAAAGAACCCACTAACTTAACCTAACTTAAATTGCCCAAACCTAACGTACCTATATTTTCTTTGCAGTTCAATTTCGAGCGATGATGGTCCATGAAAGTATCTTGGTGTATTCGGATAAATTGAATTGGAATTGATTTCGTGTTTGCCCTGCTTTATTTTTACCTACGTTTTCTGGTCTGACAAGTTAAGCCTAAGCGTGTGCGAGTGAGTGAGTTAATAGTACAAAGCCGATTTAAATTGAATCTCCACCACTCTACACTGGGCTCTGTTTACATTCGTTCAAAACGAGTCGGTACTTAGGGCTTCCGTTTGCTGGTTCTGCTATCCTCTGCATTGTAATTTGACGAGGACGTCCGTTTGCCCTGTTAATTGGTTGAATTAATACTATTTGTTATAAATAAAAAGGGCGGTTATTTCAAGAGATTTTTCACTTTTTAAAAAAGTCATAGATTAACTAATCAATCACTCAATAGATTGACGAATAAAAACGTGCATTAATTGAGTTGTTTGATTGTAGCATTCAGTTGATTTGAGTTTGAGTGGCATGGCGTGTGGTCTTGTCCAGCCTGGCTTGTGACACGGTATCGGGGTAAATCCGGACTTGAAGATTTAAATGATTCGAATCCGTAATCGGTGCCGATTCCTTAACGACTCTTTTCAAATCTTATCGAATCCGAGGAGTTATTAACTCCGACTCGGTACGGAGCCGAATGAATGACCGGTTTGCGCCGGTATCGCGGACCGAAGGCAAAACTGGTGGACTTTCGTATATTTCTATCAAGTCCGGAGTTAAAAGAATCAAAAGATTCGTAGAACTATTAAGATCACTGGATTTGTATTGAAACCAGCGAGTCCGGAGTGAATCGATTTGAAGGATTTAAAGGAGTCGAAGAGTCGATTAGCGGAGTCGGTACCAATAGTGGAGCCGGATTTAGTGATTCGAATCGCTCCCCGGAGTCGAGATTACATATCTCTAATCGGGACGACCGTCACATGGTGGTTGACTAGCCTTCTTACTTACTATCAAATACTACAATGTTATACTAACTTCATAATACCAACCCAGCGTTTTCGAAATTTCATAAAAACTTGGTGATTTGACTATCAGTAAAAATACTTAGTGGTATTTCATTGACTAAAATCCCAGCACAAATATATAGCCGTGGACCATGTTGCGAAATTTCATCGGAATTAATATCTTACAGCTGTAAGACTAGCCTAACATTATAATTTATTATAACCCTATTAAGGGAATGTGCCACCATTTTTTATTGCAATAATTGCGTGTTTGTGTAATAAGGCGAAGTACATATTTTTGATTACGGTCAGCCGCACGGCTGGCCGCAACGCGTCTAGCCGCTTAGTGTACCTAGCCTAAAAGAAAATATTTTTATAATAACCCCAGTGTCACTAAAACTGATCGGGGTTTTAGGTGTAAAACGGGTATTACATTGTCTTGAATTTAGCATCCTGAATAGGGGAGGGGAATTGAAGCATCGTACTAACATACATGTACGACGCTCTAGTTCTGAATTGAGGAAGGTGTATTAACTCCTTAACAGAGGCTACCGCGAACCGAAAACGGACGAAGTTCGAATATCTCCCTCTCTGTCGCACGAATTACCAAGTGCGACAGAGAGGGAGATATTCGAACTTAGTTCGTTTTCGGTTCGCGGTAGCCCTTTAGGGCGAGCTCTTACTTGGCGGCTGGATAAACAACAAGGAAATGCGGCGAGAGTTCTGGGAACGAGGAACGATGCCCCGGGCGACTTTAGGTAGTGTTGAGGACGGACAATTTTGCTTATAATACCTAAGTCATTAATTAATAATAACAATTATTTATTTATACTCTATTACATAAAACGAATTAGTAAAAATGGCGGATTTAATGTCTCAAGGCATTCTCTACCAGTCAACTATAATTTACATCATGCATAATACAGTTTCAATCCCGGCCGACTGGAACTTCTGAAATTCCTGAACAAGAAATAACAGTGAAGCTGAGATAGCTAAGTACCAAAAACAATAAGTATTTGCTTAGCTACTTACGGTACAGATGAACTGGCGAACTTCAATGTAACTTTTCTCACTGAATAAATAAGAACTTTACAGCTTTTTCTGTACCTAAAATACAATTTATTGCATACCTTTAAAATGAACATGTGACTGTGGGGAATTAATATATCAAATATTGTATGCTTATTTTGTTAATATGTACTTAAGCCCGTGCTTATATATATATTCTACCGGCGATTCGCTGCAATGTAAATGGCCTCAGCTGTTTGTAATGTTTGTTTTTAATTAAAACGTGATAAAATCGGCACGCTAGAAATTTTACCGTCGACAAAATCGCAAACACGCTTGGTGATCGGATATTCGTGTTCACGTAGATTCCTTAATTAGTAATTTATAATATACTAGCGACCCGCCCCGGCTTTGCACGGGTGCAACGCTGTGCATGTATTATATATATAAACCTTCCTATTAAATTAGTCTATCTATTAAAAAACCGCATCAAAATCCGTTGCGTAGTTTTAAAGATCTAAGCATACATAGGGACAGACAGACAGACAGCGGAAAGCGACTGTAGTGATTAGAAGACTGGCAATAATAGAAAAACTATTCACTATTTATTAACGATTTAGGTGTATGTGCAAGGATAATTTTACCAGATAATAAAAAAATCTTTTTTAATTAATTTATTTTACACGTTCAATAAAAAACTCACCGTCCAAAAGAACACTAATAGATCCACAAATCACACACACAACGCCCGAGATTAAAAAATAAACTATTTTTCTGAATTTGTCTATACGCTTTGACGAGCGGTTGCAACGCGCGCGTGGATACGACTGCGGCGTCGGCGTGAGCGGCACGAGCTTTAGGAAAACTCGTGAAGGGATAGTTTCATGTCTGGTTGAAATTGAGAGTGTAACTTAGGTAACATTAACAACAACAAAGACTTTAAATTAAATGTTCTTCCGGAAAATTTGGTTTGCAATGTGGATGAGATGAATCCTAATCCAATCCTAATCCAGCACTATAGCAGCAACAAATATACCAACCGGTTAAAATCTATTTCAAAATTTTTAGTTCTCTTTTGTTTCTACCCTAGATGTCTGTATGTAAGTAGTAAGTGGATATTATTATTTTCTCTTATGTATTATTTTTCTTTTGGCTATTATTTAGTGTATGGCGGTCCGTGAGTCACCGACGGTACTGGCTGAAAATCAGCGCTGTAGGTGTCTGACACCTCAGCATAATGCTAAGCCAGTGTCCGTTTCACTGCCGCGGGGACACACATGTTGTGGTTTGTTTTCTTCTGTTGTCGTTTTTATTTTGTAATATGTGTGTCTACTGTGTCTGTGAATAAATGTTTCTTTCAGATGACGCTAAACGTTTACAAGAAGTTTGACACCTTCGTACCCCGTATTAGTTGACACTCAGGGTGGGTTTAGTTGAAGCAATTTACGATTACAGACAGATCAACGTTAAATATGGCGCTGGCAGCTGTCATCCATAGACTTGACAAATGAGAGAAATGGCAAAGATGTGACGCACGAGGTTTTTTATAAGGGTATGTCAAATAATCTCAATGAATATTAAAACCTTTATTTTATGCTTGCTTACATTATGTATTGTTACATATTCAAAAATAAGAAAATTTGTCTTCATTTATATTTACTTACTTTTTTCAAATCACACGCGTAATCGTGTCGGAGGTTTTCCCCAGGCTACTCTCCAACCACCCACTCCTATCGCTTTATTGGGCCCGGCCTGTAAAGCCACAGTCTGCTGTAAGCATGCTACATCCTCACTTGGGCTGCTCAAAATATGAGTCAGGCGTTTCCACGGCTGTTGTGCCCTACCCAGTGGCGGATTTGCCCAAAGGTAAGTCCGGGCCTAGGGCAGCCAAAAATAGGCCAAAGGAAGGCTGGGACTGACATGGCCTGGGGCCTAGGGCGGCTAAGAGTGCAAATCCGCTACTAGCCCTAACTCAGCGGGGTGGTTAACGGGGCCGCGCGTGCGACGCGATCAAGATGTCTCTTTTTTTAATACAACGCCGGTGGCAAACAAGTGTACGGTCCACCTGATGGTAAGCGGCCACCGCAGCCTATAACGCCTGCAACTCCAAAGGAGTCACGTACGCGTTGCCGACCCTTTATGAAATTTGAGAATTCACTGTGTTGACAGCAGAAGGAATAAATTTAGATACCTCGCTCTCAACACAGTGCATCCTCGGGAACTCTGGCAACCTTGCTCACCTCCAGGAACACAACACTGTCACTTGAATGAGCCTGTTTTGGACGACAGCGATTTTATTATTCTTGCGCCGCCCCAGTCGAATTCGCGGCCTTAAAGTTCTCTATAGGTATGTCTATTTTCATTTACTTTGTTTACTAGATATAATTATTAGCGTTTCAGGCTTAACCCGATCTCCTCATATCAAAGTGAAACGTGCATACGTAATCGGATCTTGTAAGCCTAGACATGTGCGAGAGGGAAAGCAGCCCTGCCTCCCGTCCAACCTGATCCGCCGTTCATTGCCCATATCTTTTTTATGTCCCTACATATGTTGACTATGTAGCAAGTGGGAACTTGGACGTCACAGTCACACTAAGACATTGACATAAACATTGATGTTGTCTGACACCTCTCGTGTACTCCTGTTGGGTAACAGCACCAGTAATGGACAAGGACCCAATGATCCACATAAACACTTCTTTATTACAAACGGAGTTACTCGGGTCATTCTACTTTTTCATAACCAGTTTTCTATTACAAAAAAATATTAAATTTATTGAATTAGTGTACAAATATGGGATTTCGAAATAGTACCTGAAGCTAATTTATAGGTAAAAATACATAAATATTGACGTGTGGCTGTAAAAGGTGGGTAACACAGTGGTAAAAACATTTTTTCATACAAATAGTGAGACATCCAAGGACCACTGAGTTACTCGATTTATGGATATTAGCCGTGGTTTGTTAATCACCAAAACTATCGGAAGTGATACTGCAATTAAACCTAAATAACAAAACAAAAATATGAAGTGAGGGCCAAGTATTCCAAAATCTGCATTAAAAAAAAGTGTCTGAGAATTATGTACATGAAAAAGTAGAATTGCCCACTCATCTATGAATTAGGAAAGACGTGTCCAATGCCGAAATATAAAAAGCGGACGGTGCGCTTTAAAAACACGGATTTTTGAATGAAAATGCGGAATACATTAATTGTTAATAGTCTTCTTTATTTTAGGTTCCAAATGAACAAAATGTGCTTCGCCGTCATATGCCCTATCAGTGAAGTTATAAATGTTACTTGCACTCATTCGAGCTAGCATTGGTTCGATATTTTGAATTTACCGCCTTTTTCACTGAGAAAATCGTAACATTTTAAAAAAGCGGTTCTGCGCTAGTTTAACGCGGATAGCGGGGCCAGTGGTAAAAATGCGGGGAAATAAGCGGCTAATCTGGCAACAATTCGTTGATTATGTGATGTGTCAAACTTACGTTACGTAAATCTGACTCGTTTTTAATACAGAAATTGACATTTAGATTTAACACACACACACTATCACGAAAAGGTTTCGCAATCACTATACTCACACATTCTATACTAGTTTCACAATTTTTTATCACTTTTTCCTGCTATCCACAGGTACGTGTGTTGTAACATGTAGTGCATGGTAGGTACCAGTGGCGGAGCGTCCATACAACTCTATTCCCACCGGCTTGCTTAATTTTCAGCCAGCCCAGTTCTTTAACTACGGCTTATGAACAATAAGAAAGGCAAATTATTTCTAGCTTCCCTAAGAGTATTTATGACGCGCCGCCACTGGTAGGTACAGTGCTATTATCCTCCTAGCGTGTTCCCGGTTGTGGTCTAAGGAGCCCCGGCGTCCGCTTTGACACTTCATCCCAAGATTTGGTGTAGGCACTAGTTTTATGAAAGCGACTGCCATCTGATCTTCCGACCTAAAGAGAAAACTAGACTTCATTGGGATTAATACGTCATGATAACGATGCCTCGATTCGGTCAGCCACGTCCCTCATGAAAGAGACACGCTTCTGTCTTTGGCTCATGACAATACGGGATGCAAAATTCTTCGGGAATGGCTTTTTTAGACAAAACTCGATAAATATGTGACTGCGTGTACCGTTTTATTAAATTTTCTCTTAACAGAGTTTAGATGAAGTAAGATTCCATCATTTTAACTTAATTGTGTCCTTTAATAATGCGTTGTTTCAGTGGGCTGAGTAAAAAAAGGAAAATAAAGACTCAACTTCGGATTTTTTTCTATCAAGTAAATTTTAAGCAGTCATGTTTCGGCTATTGTCAGAAACACAGTCATAAAGTCAAAATACATATATCTGAAAATCAATCCTTATTGTTTCCTCGTCTGGGTAGAACAGCGTTTCAATGAATGCGATATTTCTCGTTGTACAGCCTTAACGAAGAAAAAAAAACGGGTAAGTGCGAATCGGACTCGCGCACGAAGGGTACCATTATCTATAAAAGCGGCAAAAAATCACGGTTGTTGTGTGGGAGCCCCCTTTTTTAGTTTTTTAGAATTTTTTGCTATAGCGGCCACAGAAATACATTATCTGTGAAAAATTCAATTGTCTAACTATCATAGCCTGTGGTGATAGACGGACAGCGAAGTCTTAGTAATAGGGTTCCGTTTTACCCTTTGGGTCCCTAGTCTAAAACAATAAGTAGCATTGTTTTGTTATGTGCCCGGAGATATCCGTTCCTGAGAGATGATAAGTGTACGGCTAATAACCGATTTGATTTCTGGGCCACTTCGTACCTTGTCACAAAATCAATACGACAGCCGCGAGAGATCTCATATTAATGTCACTGCAGTGACATTAATATGAGATCTCTCGCGGCTGTCGTATTGATTTTCACTGTGACAAGGTACGAAGTGGCTCAGAAATCAAATTGGTTGACTGTACATTACTAGCAGATCATCTGGCCCTGTCAATTACCAGCGTCATTAAGCGTCCCACTCGCTTTCACACGCTGGAAAACGATCCGCTGAGCCCTCCGATGAAGTCACAGATATATCAAAGTAGACCACGCAGATGCACTTTATTTATGCATGCACCATCCCGAACAGGGATTGTTGAGCCATTTGCCAGTCTTCGCAACTCGGACGTGTAACGCAAATCGGGACTGACACGTCATCGGGTAACGTCGGTCATTGATTACACGGCTAAATTAGGAAAAATGGCAAGTGGCTCAACAATCTCGGTTCGTGACTGTACGCACTATATAATGCAGTCAAGTGAAAATATATGGGTCATACATCTTACTCAAAAATATCTATGACCCGTGTCTTTTATAGGTGGCTCAAATTTGTCATACGATTCATATGGGTAAGTTTCATGTCACAACGGAATCAATTAAAATATAGGCGAAATAAATGCCTTAACTGTGTTAAAAAATTTGGTCCTCACCCTTATGTCAGCGAAGTAAGGATTCGGTAGGTATATATTTATGAGAGGATCAATTCAGTACATATTGCACTGGACTGACCACAATTAAGGCTTAAAATAATATAAAAGCACATAAGATTTAGACATCAAGATTATAAATTGTACAGTCACGCTGTTTTAACCCTAAAAGTGTGCTGATTATCATTAGTGCCGCTAAGCTGCCAACCCTCTGTCCGAGGTATCACCTAGTAATATACAAGGAGCACAACATTCTCAATGTTATTTCCGATTTTTCTGTTTAAATTCGTGTACTTATCTATAATACAATCGTTATCCAAATAAAATGTTAACAAGCGATATTGTCGCTTCCATGACAATATCGTTTCAAAAAAAGAAAAAAACTTTGTTGGTGTGACAATAGCTACCATGTCAAGTCCATATTCTGTATTATCTTTTACTACTAAAAGTAACCCAACAGAACACTAAATGCGACCGTTCGCTGTATGCCCGTCTGTCGATAACAAGTTACTCACTCAAAAATCGTTACGTTTGTTAGTCATATAAATTGCAGTACATGCGGCGTCTACTTAAACACATGTCTGTGGGTGAACCTGAGCTAATTTTGTAATTAAATTCGTTATTAAGGTTAGGCACCGCAGTTTGATGTTGTTAGTAGGTAATTTAATTTCTGACTGCTAAGGTAATGAAAGTTGGTATGGACGAAGTGGGCTGCATTTTCTCTAAGCCCTTAGAATATAAGCCACTTTATTTACTATTATTATAGAAACCCGCTCCGGCTTCGCACGAGTATTCCAGTTTTTCTGGTTCCCCACTTAGGATATTATGTACACTTTTTCCGTACAAAAACTCAACCCCCTTTTTTACACCCTGAAGGAAAGAATTTTGAATTAAATTATAGCCTATGTGTTACCCTGAGCTTAGAAGCTACAATACTGTAAAGTTTCATAGTTATCAGTTCGGTAGTTTTTGAGATTAAGAGGAATGTACATCGATCCATCCGCACAATCCTCTTGGTTATAATATTATTAGTATATAAGTTATAATGTCCCAGTGTCCGATACTAGCACCAATAATAAAATATTACCTACAAATATATAATGAATAGCAGTTATAACTAGATTAAGGACATATGATTTGGAATATAAAGAAAGTAAAGCAAATATTGGAAAAGGGAGCCTTTTATAATCTAGACAAATTAAAGAACAAACTTTTTGGACAAATCTCAAATTTTCTATAGTTGAAGTTTCCGGGGACCGTAGGGCTGTCTCGTTCCTTGGCGAGCGGATAAGTCTTATTATAAAATTACTTGTAGTTGATGAATAAAATATAACACCAAATAAACAAGCGAAATATGAGGGTGTTTGAAACAGGGATCGGATACCGGTATTTTCTCCATAGAAAAATACCGGTATTATTACGGTCACCGGTTCATTATTTCGTTTTTAATGGGACAGTCTAATAATACGACGTTGTTACCTAAATACACGAGTCAGCCCTACGTAAAGAGCAAAAAATAATCTAAAATATTGGGCTAATTCAGGGTTTTTTAAAAATACCGGTATCGGTCCCTGGTTTGAAATAAGAATTACTTTAAAGATAAAGATCGATAAAGACGTACGGTCAAATGCCGTCGGTATAAGTACCATAGTAGACTAAAAATAATATACAATACCCCTCTGTCCTTGAACCTCTGACATTCAAAAAGTAAAAAAACTAATTTATTTTTGACTATGTACTTGGAAAAGCAAAGCTTCGTAGATTTCCATTAATGTATTTTATCAAACACATAATGAAGATCATGCGAGCTTCGAAGTCCGCATAATGTACCGGGTAGATAACTACGGAACTCTACATTGCGCGTAGCCCAAGACGCACTTGGCAGTTTTTTTTTAGTTTACAAAAGAACCAATCGGCATTTAAATCATATGCCGTGTTTCATTAGGTAATATTCTGATAATTCCGTATTCATTTATAAAACTAATGAAATTAATAGTGTCAGTTTTTATATATTCAAGTATTAAATTATTTAATTAAAATATACATTAACCCGAAATCAAATGCTCTAAAAAATACTTACATTAAGACATACTTAATTGATATGGACGTATAATATTGCATGCATGATACTTGCATACATGCATTACATACTTGTTTATTACATTTCCCCATATTTAAAAAATATTATAAGTAAAGTTTAGATAGTTGTATGGCCTGCGGAGACTGTCAATTCATATTAGTAAGCACGATAGAAGCCCAGTTTGTTTTTTTTTCTTTGTTATTCCTGCTATATGATTTCGTTATAAGTGTTTAAAAAACGATTTGGACATACTAAGAGTTATCAAGAAGACGCCATAGCCTGCATACAGCCCGAAGCTGAGATAGAACCAGATTTATCGCTATCATATTTTGTATGAACAACGATCAACATGGGAACCGTCAAACATGACTCAGAAAAACTAGTCTCTATTCATTCATTTCTTGTACATCCCCACAGCATTTCAATGTTTCGAGAGGTCATTTTGACACGTTAGCTCACCGCCCGTAGAATCGAGGCCGGTGCATTAAATGTCACTAATACAAATACTCTTTATTGCACACTTCACACGCATGAATCAGCTACACACAAAATCAAAACAACAACAAGTATACAGGTAGAGGTAGACAACAGGCGGTCTTATCGCCAAGGAGCGATCTCTTCCAGACAACCTTTGGGTAGAGGAAAAACCCAAATGAGTGATGTTGTGTCCCTGGTGGTGACAACTAGAGCTCCCGAGAAAGGCTCGGAAAAATAGGTCTACCATCTTCCCCGCCTGTTGTAAAAGGCGACTAAAGGTCGAGTGCTCAATAGGGCGGGGGCGTAGCACTTGCATATCAGCGTCAAGGAGGATGGCGTGGATCGCCAAAGCTAAACCAAAGCTAGGAAAGCGCTAGAACCCCCCTCTAGTGCGTTCAGTATTGAGATCCTATTTGTGTGATGAGCATGAATATTTGTTTCTGAGTCTTGGATGTTTTCTATGTATTTAAGTATCTATATCTATTAAATATATTCTTGAGCTTACTGTGGGGCTAGTTCGATTTGTGTAAGATTGTCCTCTAATATTTATTTATTTATTATCCTAGAGTTCCCCGCATGAGAGCGCAGATGGCGGTCACCGTGGAGTTTTTAGTGGGTAGAAAGACTACATAACCCAGCCATCCCCCGATGTCTGGGTACCTGGATCGCAGGTATTCTCCACGAAAAAAAAAGGATGCGCTGTGCTGAGAATGAAGGACCAACTATATCTTAATAATGCGTCTCAAACATTGGTTAGGTCGATCTGACTTTTTGGAAGGATATGTAGGGACAGTGATACTCATTTAGATCAACCTTACGCACGCTGCTGCAAAACGTTTGTTTCTATTCTAAGGTATCAGCAAAACGAACCCTCAAATCAATAAAGGCTCGGCAAAGAAGTTTTTCTTATGTCCATGTTTTGTGTCTTCCTACCAACACTTTGCCGTTGTAATGGTATTAAAGAAATATGATTGTGTTAGGATGTGACGAACGAAAATAGATCGCCGTTACGCAATCTGTTTACTAGCCGCGTGGGAACACCGTAACGAGTAATTAACCAGTTACAATTTAACTGGTTGGCAATTAAACTGGTTCGGACGAAAGTGTCGGAAGTCGGCTCATTATATTGTTGGTAACAGAATGTTTGGTAAATCAGTGATAAAGAGTTGGCGCCAGCTGACTTCCCCAGACCTCTACCATGTCGGACTCCGCATAGAGAGTAGAGTTCCGAACCAACTGCCAAATTAAGTTGATTTTAATAGGAAAAATAAGGAAATTTCAATGAAAAAATCTAATTTATGAATATATAGTTTTTATCGGTAAAATATACGTAATAACAAACATTATTACAAAATTTCAAGTTTAAAAGTATAAGTAGGTCAATGGAAAGTTAAAAAAAAATCGGAACAAAATAGTATATTATGCAACTGGTGTATAAGAAGGGTATAAGAAGGCGAGTGGTGTGGGTTGCGATGTGAGCCTTGGCGAACATCGCAAGTAAAGACACCACGAGCCTTTTTATACCTGTTATACACCGTTACATACAATACTTTTTCTACGACTCATTTCAAATAAAAAGTAAGTATTTTTCAGACTTTTATAGCGCCATATTTTCCCTTAGTAATTGTGCAACTTACCTACGCAATTTCTTCAGTAATGTTCGTGGATTTTTTAGAAGTATCAACGTACCTACACATTTTCTTCATAAACACAAAAAAACGTTTTATTTAAGTAATAATCATTTAACAGCTTGAATGTTTTCGTTTCCAATTAGGAATTTGGTGGGAAATCAAAAATATGACACTTTGTTTATATATTTTTTTTAATTTGCAAGATTTGGCATTCGTCCTAAACTGAACTTAAATCCGGATCGAATGTTAACTGTTTCGTTTTCATAAATATATCCAAAAATAGATAAAACTTGTTAAACAACTAAAGATGATAAATGTATGTATTTATATTAGTAAATAATATATTATGCATTAATTAATACATAAAAATTATAGCAAAGTTGCGTTAAGTTGGCAGCACTGATTTTAATCATAAAATTCCACTTGAACGCACCAAAGAATGACCAATAAACATAGTATTTGTAGTAGTCTGTGGCACCCAACTCTGCTTTATTTTTTCATTAAAGTAGGGTAAGGAGTGTGTTTTTGGGCAATAGACTAGATAGACTTTTTACAGAATAAATAAAGTATGTATTTATATATTAGAGTTCATGATTGCGTAAGTCGCGAAAAAAGTACAGGAGTAGAAAAATTTGTAAAAAAGCGGACTTTGGTTGCTTCTCATTCCTTTGTTTTCAAATATTTTTAAAACTAAAAACATTGTACATATCTATTCTATGGGCTCTAAACAACTATACACCACTCGATGGGGTAGCTCAAAACTTTTTTTCGCTTAAAATTACATTATCAGTATTTATTAGTGAGATAATTGGCATTTACATATAAAGGATGATTGCGCGGCGCGGTTTGACCAATAGGTTCTTCTTATTTATAGTTACCTTACTTAATAGTTACTTTATGGAGACAGTATTTACGACCGTTTATAGCTTACTGTGAAATGCTGTGACCTGAATAATCTATTTTAGTCTAATACTCGAGGTTTTAGTTAGGTTACGTCAACATCAAGTTGTATCTTTATGCTCTCAGTGACGACATTGGCTAGTGACAAAAATATGACAACATTGATGAAATAAGAAAACTATTAACGAACTGATTAAAGTTTAAAATTGAACCAAGCTGTGAAAGTCACGCCTGTATTCCCATAATGGGTACCTACGCAGAGCACATGAAATTTAATTCCAGTGCCAGAGAGCCACATTTATCAATTGTAGGTTTAAAAAAAACCGGTCAAGTGCGAGTCGGACTCGCGCACCGAGGGTTCCGTATACAGATGTGTACCGGTTCCAACCCTATTAAATCAGGAAAATCTCAACAGAATGGTCTGGACATTGGACCCCATGGGTACAGCACCATCTATCGGCGACTTTTGTTACAAATTTGAGCGACTGAATAACTTTGTATGTATGGTAGTTTTTCAAGGATAATCCTTTATCATGTAAACCGATTTCAATTTTTTTCTTTATTTGAAAGAAGGTACTTTCAGCATAATCTCGTAGGAATTTATAAATCAAACATACAGCAAAGGTGATTAAATTACAAACTTAGTAAGTATAGAAATGTTTTTTGAAGATAAAAAAAAAGAAAAACTAGATAGAGCTACAGTTATATTTTTCGTGTAAAACATACATGGATATCAATGTTATTATGTAATAATTTTATATTTTGTCCTTCGGAGATAAGGGGGGGGTGTATTTTACATTTTCCCTCATAAAACAAAAATGACTCAGAATGTGCAACCCAAGCCCTTTCATATGACACCCCACTCGACACATTAACTAGACTTTCAAATTTTGAACCACCTTATTATCTGTCATTTTTCACAGAAAATAAAAAAAAATATTTCAAAAAGTCATGTTCTATGTATGTAGGTAAGCCTTCTTTAATATGTAACTATTCCAAATTTCAAATCGATAGCATAAATAGTTCTTGAGATATTTAGCGATGTGGCAGACAGACAGACAGACAAAGTGAAACCACAATTGTTCCATTTTACCATTTTGGTACGGAACCCTAAAAATGGGGAAATGTGATATTGCAGTGACAGGTTGCTAGCCTATCGCCCACATCACACTACTACCCGGTTCCGATGTTGGTTCTTACGACGCCCACACGGGGACATATACGTAGTGTATACATTAAACAGTCAGAAAAACAATAATTGTTTTTAAAGGATGAATCGATGATGTGTTGACAGAGAGTAGGTCCCTTTTCAGCACAGCGCAACAGCTCGTTATTAATGTATAATTATTGTATACATTAATAACCAGCTACTAATGTATTTAAAAAATGTCTAGACAGCCATATAATTACTGGTTTCCGTTGCCTGTTCAGTGATGAAATCCTTATGAAATCATGCGAAAAATAAATCCACATGATACCTACCTCACAAGACCCCTAGCTCCCCTTGTGATGTTTGGTGATTATATCAAAACCTCCTCCCCACCCTTTCAGCCTCACGTGATTAATGTACGATCCCTAAGTACACATTGTATTTACAGTTGACACTAAAACGTCAATTTCTTCAGTAGACCTTTGACACCAACATGTCCTAATTATCACAACTTTTCAATTTCAATCTTATCACGAATAATTAAGATAACAATTTCGTTGCGATCGAAAGTGAACGTGTAGTCAGAAATGTTGGGATTGAATAAACATAGTGTAATAAATCGCAGCAAGGATGGTTTCTCGATATTTATATGCAATAAATAAGTATGTAAATTGGCTGACATTTTTGTGAAAGAGATTTTTAGTGTTGTATAAGGTGATTGTCTCTATCCTTTATTTTGTAATAACAAACCTTTCTTTTTATTTAGAATACAATAGAGAATATGCATGCGGAATGAATAATAATAAGATGTCACTATATGACTAGTAAACCATCAAATAATGACAAAAAATATATGACACTTGAAAGTTGCGAAAAATGACGTAATTTTTTTTTAAATATATGAAATCAATGTACTTATAGGCAATATTTCACAACCGAACCAGCAAATTACTTATAATCGATTTTTTTTAAATTCGATTGTTAAATTTTTACATACGAAAGTTACGATGTTTGGATCTTTGAATGTTTGTTACTCAATTACGCAAAAACGGCGGAACTGATTATGATGAAACTTTGTATACATAGAGTTTTTAGCCTGCATTAACATGTAGGATACTTTTAATCGCTTAAATCATCCCTCAAATTGATGATTTCGGGGGTGGGAGTTGAACCTATGAACCAGACCAGAGTCATGTTCCTATATGTTTACAGTGCCTGCTGACGTACGGAAAATTCGTCTCAGATGAATCAGTATAAGGCTGAACTCCGAATATGCACATACTTGTCACGAATCTCAGGGTCAAGATATATTAAGGACGTATGGTGAGGCGACTCTATAGACAGATGTCAATAACACGATATTTGACAGTCATGTATTGGCATTGACGTGTCATTTTATACCGATGACATTAGGTGAAGTTGAAGCTATCATTAGCATGGCATTAGTTAGCATTTTTTGTATGTTCATACATAATTTTACACAATTTACTACTTTCAATCTTATAGTGGCTAAGATAAAGAAGGTTTCCGCATTATTTAGTTTTTATTTTTACGATCGTAGTTGCAAATTGAGTGATTTCGCTTAAACTCTGGTATTACAAGTTAAATAATCTCCAAACCAAATCGACTTAAGTCAATCAAAATCGTTCTAGCAATTGTCTAGCAATGCATAACTAACAGATTAATAAAA
Organism: Epiblema foenella; assembly: GCA_963556455.1. Lineage (NCBI taxonomy): Eukaryota > Metazoa > Arthropoda > Insecta > Lepidoptera > Tortricidae > Epiblema > Epiblema foenella. Next base: position 21,750,926 of record OY747100.1, read on the forward strand.
CCGATAAAAAACAATAGATTAGAGTTACTTAATATACTGAGCCACAATACTTGCTGACTCATCGAGCCGTAATAATTTTGATGTTTAAATAAAATAGGAGATTAAATAGATTGCGCTTTGATATCTGCCTACCGTAGTTGTTAAGAACCAGGGTCAAGTAAAATGTGTGGAGTTGTTAGAGTGCTTTGTTTAAACACAACAATGACTTGTGAAGTTGTGACTTTAAACCCTAGTGTTACTAAAACGTTGGTAATCCTTAACAGCCATCTATTATAACCCCCTACACGGAATAGGTCGAATTACCAAATATATTAAGTTTGTAATTTAATCACCTGCATGTATTTTTGTTTTTTAAACTCGGTTCATGCGCTAAAGTATTACTACGTTATTCCTTCGGGAAAACTCGGATCTCAATCGGAATACGATGGCACCCGAACTGTCAATCAATGATTGTATTAAATGAGTGACGTTTTCATATCCATTATTATGAAACTTTATTGTTTAGTGTCAAATGTCAAAGTGTAAAATGTTATTTTATAATATAGAGATACAACCACCTTCAATAACTTTGAAAATACTCAGTTTTATTGTCATTAGTAAACGAAACATTATCTTCACATTAAAACATAAAGTACAACAAAATAAATCTTATTGGGAAATATTTACACGAATAAAACTCAATCCTGCCTACTTAAAAACTATAGCGAATATTTGAATTGCGTGTTAGCCACTCTGTATATAAATATATATATATTGGTCTGCTGATGCGACTTACCCCTACGGCTGTAAGATGGGTACTGAAGCTAATTGAGAGAGCACGATAAATACGAACTTTTCCCTTAAAGTACGAAGGAAAATCATTTTGCACTACATCTTGTATATGACTGTTTGGATCATCAAATCAAACTAGTTAAGTTCTTTTGACGTCAATTGACGCTGTACGAGTATCGTCCATTTTAAGATCCGCGAGTACAAATAAGTACTTACAGATTACCCGAAGATTACAGCATTGGGGTCAATAGAGTAGTGATAGAAGTACGACTAGTTGCTTTCTACTTAGCCGTGTAACTTGTAATAATCAAGCAGTATTGAAATTTTCACCAATTTCAACTCTGTGCGACAGATACAAGACGCAAGTTTGAAAAACATGAAAATGGGTGTTGCGGTCTTTCTATCTGGTAATTTAATGTAGGTACATACGTATATGTTGTACATATGTGTTGCGTAATTACATGGATTGTGATAAAGTACGTCGTGATTTAGTCGAGATAGACGGGTTGGGCAAAAATGTATTTACGAAATATCATTTGATATTTAACAGGTTTTTCGGTGAATGAAGACATAGTGAGGAAACCGGTCCAATAGCCATGATGACAAAAAAAAATGTTTGCATGAGATCTACAATTAGAGCAACACAAAAGACGAAAACAAGAGGCAAAGTACAGCATAGCTAACGAGCACTGAAAATGCTCCGTACTGATTGACACGCAGACGTGACGGCACGAATTATATTGGTAGCTTTCAATTTACATTTGGCAAATAAATAAAAAACAACGTTTTTTCGAACTTTCATAGGCTCGGTTTTATAAACATCCGTTAGACCTTATGTCGGTTTGTTATGTCAAAAAATGTACTGAGTTACTGAAATTTGATCTGACATTTGGTCTAACGGATCTTTATAAAACCCGGCCATAGTCCCATATATTTTTACGATTTTATTAATTTGTCTAATTTACTATTTGTTGTTATACTCGTAATTTGATGGTTTTCTATCCATATAGCCACACTATGTTATAAATTGTAACATATTATTTGTCATCATCCCTGTTCCAACAAGGTCTAGTTTTAACTCTTGGGTGGAAGCTCAGATGGCAGTCGCTTAGTAATTAGTTCCTACGCCAAATCTTGGGATTAGATGTCAAAGTGGTCCCGGGTTCCCTAGGACACGACCGGGATAACGCGAGGAGGACGATGAAAGCAGGTTAATACAAGGCCCATTCAGATATCTAACGAAAATATTGGTGTTTGAGCTTCCAGTGTAAAAAAAATGTAGAATTACACTACACAAAAATACTGGGGACTGAAAAAGGACATAAGAAAAACAAAATAACCGAACAAATCATTGAAATATGCCTTGGTAACTCTGTCAAAAAATCCTAAATAACATCGTAAAAATAAACTTTAATGCTGCAGATTTCGTAATTATAAACGACAGTTTATTATTTTACAAAAGGATAGCTTTTTCATTGTTCTAACAAAATAACCGGATAGATTTTTCACAAGTGATCCAGTGTTCCAAAAATCAATTAAAATTTACTATGTAATTTAACACTAATCCGGGTTTTATAGAGATCCGTTAGACCAAATGTCAGATCAAATTTCAGTAACTCAGTACATTTTTGACATAACAAACCGACATAAGGTCTAACGGATCTTTATATACCCACCCTTAACTCTATATGCCCAAGTTAACCACTTGTGTTGAATACACAGCACACCTTCGTTACTGTACTTATAATATTAGTGGAACTTAAAAGCTACCTTTTAATTCATTGACAGTACATAATAACACACTATAATCCAGTCTATATAGCCCACCCTTATACAAGTATGGATATAATAAATACTTGTTCCACTTACTTTCGCCCGCGGCCACTTTTTAAAAACTAAAAACAAGTCACAGTGACTAAGCAACTTCTATCCTCAACGGCTCATTGGCACAGAATAGTCGAGTAAGCGTAGCGAGCAAACCGACTCCGTTTCAGCTTGGGCAAAAATGCTTTCGTATATCCGGATGTCCAGCTGTTCTACTCTACGAGTCGCATTTCTCAGCAGATTCGTGTTAAATTTTGTAAGAATTGTAAGCAGTGCCTTTGCCAGTGTCAATGTTATGTTAGTTTATACGACCGCACTAGCTAGCGACTGCTTAAAAAATTGTATTGGCAAAAGTACAGCCCCTCTGGCGGTTACGCAATAGAACTAAGAATCGGCATACTAAATCGTTTACGCAGTCGCTAGCGAGTACGGTCATGCAAACTCATGGTAAGGGCACAGATATACACTAGTAGGAACTGTAGGTAGTGTTACATACCTACCAACAACTTAGCCTAGAGTTGTCAATGTTATGATTACCTTCTTTTAGGGTTCCGTACCAAAATGGTAACAAAAGAAACCCTTATGGTTTCACTTTGTCTATCTGTCTGTCTGTTTATCACATCGCTAAATATCTCAAGAACTACTTATGCTATCGATTTGGAGCAGTTATAAAGAAGGGTAATCTAGATGCATAGAACATGTTTTTTTTAATACTTTTTTATTTTCTGTGAAAAATGACAGATAATATGTGAAAATAGGTGGTTCAAAATTTGAATGTCTAATGAACATGTCAAGTGGGATGTCATACTTATGAAAGGGCTTGAGTTGCACATTCTGAAACTTTTTTTTACGTTGTCATTTTCGATTTATGAGGGAAAATGTAAAAATAATCTATCAATAAAACATTTCCATACTAAGTTTGTAATTTAATCACCTTTGCACGTATTTTTGTTTTATAAAGTTCTACGTGATTATACCCATGGCGTTCAATTGCTACACCATGTTGATGAGATTTTCATGAAGGTCAGATAGTAGTCGCTTTCGTAAAACTAGTTCCTACACCAAGTCTTGGGATTCGGTGTATCAGCGGACCCCGGGCCGAGAAAGAAGCTCAAGCTAGGAGAAAAAATGTCAAGCTGGAAGGATGATGTTGTCACATAAAAATCTCAAGTATTCCGCATACCTCATCTCAACTCAACTACGCAATCTACTCCCGGACGACTTGTGTTACTGTTACGTAGTTACGTACGATAATTACGAGTAAAATCCGTTTTGATATACGAGTAGATAATACAGATTCAGTAACCGGATTTTAGGCTTAATTTTGATACGGCAAGAAATATGACATACTATAGTGGTATGTTGTGAGGCTCATTATATTTACAAGCCTTTTTTGTCTTCTGTACTAGCTTTTCCCGCGACTTCGTCCAACGAGTCTAGCATAACTGCCGTGACACCACGCGAGACGAGACTTTTTAGGGCTCCGTAGGCAAAATGGCGAAAACGGAACCCTTATAGTTTCGCTATGTCTGTCCGTCCGCAGGTATGTCACAACCGATTTACTCCCTGGAACTAAGCTTGTATAAAATATCCCCGGGTATATAAAACCTTAGAACTCGCTATTGGCTTAGATAAATAATTGCTAGTTATCGCTCTCTCAAACTCCCTAAGGAATGATGTCCGGGATAAAAACTCAAAACTATATTCATGCGGAATTTCGTCTAAATTCGTTCAGCAGTATATGTGAATCCTTTGAATTTGACGAATTTTTTTTTAAGAAACTCATTATTCGTCCTCGGCCGGAACAGGGATTGCCTGCCTCGTATTACAAGACGGCCTCGACACAGCAGCTTAGCTTGACTCAGCAGTCAATCCCTTCCTTGCTGACGTTTGTAGTAATTTACTACTATTAAAGGTCTGTTTAGCACCATAAATATTCAGCTTCGGACCTAGCCACTGTTTTGAGTGTGCGTCACTTATTAGGTAAGTACCTATGTATTATTAGTTCACAATTAGGGATGAAATATGACTACTCCAAAAAAAGGCAAAAAAAATATCGTAGATGGTGAAAATCCTATTCAAATATCTCCAAAAATAACGAAGCTACAACCCTTTTAGTGGTGCTGGTTAGAGAGAGAAAGCGCGACAGATCAGTGACGTCATTGACCACGAGCGCCATAGTAAATGACGATCGTTCCAATACAAAGGTGACAAAGGTGCGTTTTGTGGAAAAGCGACAGAGTAAAAAAAAATTAAAAAGTTTAAAAGTTTGAAGACTTAGAATTAAGTAACTATTTATTCTTTTGAGTTACTGTTTTCGCCATTTGATGTATTTGATCCCCTTTAGAGAAAATTCGAACTTATCATTTTTCCTATTTGTTGTCAACATCCCTATTGTGATGACGCGGGTATTTTTAGTTTGTTAATCTATTAGCTACACAAATTGTTTATTTTACTACTTAGTTACTCAATACAACATTAATTTCAGCAATTTACACTTCCTTGTACCTACTCATTATGCAACTTTAAAGTAATAACATAATATTTTATGACAATAACAGATAATTATCACGTCCATCGTATCAAAGGTTTTATGGGCCTATTTATATAATCGTCAAGTGTCTTTGCCCGTAAGAATTATTTTCTTGTATTTTTTTATTTCGTACTAGCGACCCGCCCCGGCTTCGCACGGGTGCACTATTTAATGGATGTTATTATACATATAAACCTTCCTCTTCAATCACTCTATCTATTAAAAAAATCGGCACCAAAATCCGTTGCGTAGTTTTAAAATATAAGCATACATAGGGATATAGGGATATAGGGACAGAGAAAGCGACTTTGTTTTATACCAATACTATGTAGTGATTCGTTTAAGTAGGCAGTTAAGTAGGTAGGTACCTAAGCTATTATTCTTGTTTTTCAAAGCAGTCATTATTATAGAGTAACCTAGTTAAATTAAAATGGTTTGTACAACTGAATTTTTGAGAAAAATATTTCGTAAAATAATCTTCAAACGAGGGACCGACACCGGTATTTTTAAAAAACTCTGAATTAGTCCAATTTTTTGCATTATTTATTGCTGTTTACGTAGGGCTGAATCATGTATTTAGCTAACAACGTCATATTATTAGATTGTCTCAGTAAAAACGAAATAATGAACCGGTGACCGTAATAATTAATACCGGTATTTTTCTCTGGAGAAAATACCGGTATCCGATCCCTGCTTCAAACTGACCTGAGAACATCCTGAGAAAGGGTTGTCATAAATATCATGATACAAGAATATAGGTACTGCGCCAGGTATGGCAATCCGGTACATCGGTTAGTAGTGTGTGTGACACGACCTTGGTCATCAGCTTATCGACGGTATGCGGATGTAGATGTGAGTATGTCGTCGACAGTGACGTACGGTCGTGTCACGATCCGGATTGTCAGATCTTGTGTACTTAAATGGAGACGAAGACCGGGACAATTAAAGAAGAAGTAGTGTAGGTAGAGATCAAAAAGGAAAAATCGTAGGTTATCAGCGCTTGCTTCATCCCCAAAGTCAAACCAGACGTGGGAGCGGGACCGATGCACGATTAAGTCAATACTGAATAAAATTATCAAGAGCGGAACTTACCTAAAGCCCGCCAGATAATATCAGTAATAATCTCAATATTTTCAACCTCCCATTTCATATAATATAATAAAATAGGATGGGTCGCCGATGGGAACACTGTCAGTGTCTGTCGGGCTTAAGTAAGATGGATTTTTTTATATATTTTAGTATTTATTTATCTATACGTATACCATCGTTTAATAGGTAGCCATAAGTACAAGCTTTGCTTAGTTTGGATCTAAGGCAATTTTTGTAAGACTGTCCACGAATTTTTAAAAATTAAATTATTTTCTCCAGGAATGTGTTAATTCAAGGAAGTTTACCAAAACATCGCAGCACGTAATAACTATTACAACTTAACAACCGCAATTGAGAATGTTTAACAGCCGTTAGTTTTATCCCTACAGCATTAAAAGCTGCGCCATTAATATATCTACCTTAACTAAGATTAATGAAAGTAAAAGTTTAACTTGCGCTAGCGAATAGTTTCAGAACAAAACGTCATAACTGTCATGAACATACAAATGAATTTCAACTGTATTCTTATTGTATTACGACTTATATTACAGCTTTAAAAATAAGTTTACTAACTTATTAATTTTGATCGATAGTTACGTCATAGATAAAGTAAAGGTATAGCAAACGGTTATTATGATTATGAATTATTATAAAAATAGATTTTAGCTCCGAAATGATGGAGTGGACGGAATGCACTTTCTAAAAAAATGGGTACCTAGATGTGGGGCGGGTACTTATTTAATTAAAGGTAAAGTATTTATTACAATTACTAAGATCATGCCATTGACCAAATTGTTCCCAAACTTTTCAGCAGAACATTCGTCGGAATATTGTGTCTTTTCATGCCCACAGTTATAGATTACAGGGATATATCTAGTAGTATAAGTATTTTCATCTCATTCCACCACGTAACTGCGTCCTGCACGTTGGGCTATCATGGCCCATTGTGTGGTGCGATATAAGTTCATACTATTCATAGTGACATGCCGTTACCGTCAATATTGCAACTTTAAGACAAAAGGGCTTATAATGGAAAACGTTTTCATTGTTTGAAAGCATATGCTTCAAGGTTGGTCCCATTGTTACTAGAATCTAGTTCTGATGATGGGATCCATGAGGAATTGAGGGAAGTCAAAAATTAACTGATATTAATGATGAACCGGAACTGATGAAGAAGACCACGGATTGTCATCCAAAACTCCTAGTGTTTCATGGGTGGCATTAAGATATTTCGCTCAAGTTACTGACGCGACTATGACGAAGTCAATTTAATAGTAGATTGTATGACAAGGGTCTAAAACGAGCCATATTACCACGAGATAGTTATTTTCCCGAACGAAGTGAGGGAAAATAGTTCGAGGGGTAATATGGCTTTTAGACCAGAGTTATACACTCTACTTTTCACTTTGATTGCGAGAAAATAAATAAACAAAGGTTAACCCACCCAAAATTAACAATAGATTCCACGGCGAAGATATATAGTTTTGCAGCATGATTTTTTTTCTATACTCCTTTGACACACAAAACATAGAGACTGCGGTTCGCGCGCAACATTCACGCGCGAAAAAAGCTAACTGACCTTCTATTGAGCGCTTCAAAGTGTTGCTCGAACGATTTAACCACTTTTTTAATTATTGTGAAATAGGGACTACTACAAACTTAATCTTTAGACTCTTTAGAAAAATTAATTATGTTTCCTGATTGGTCGATTTTAGTAAAGCTGTATTCTGGTGGGTTAATACCCAATACCAAATATTTTTTTAAGAGTTAAATTAGTGTTCTGTGATTGGTGGATTTAATAGGTGAAGTATTTTGATTGGTCAAATCAAATATTTTGTAAATCATAAATATGTATTCATATTTTCCCTAGGGGTTAAATGTACTACTTTAGCCCCGCTTGACAAGTCTAATATGACACACTTTTCGAGCATGAGAAGTGAAAATTGTCTTTATGTAATGTCAACATCAACCTGATCTGGAAGCCGCAAGGTACGCAACGGAACTCCGTAAATAAAACAGTGTAGCTTAGCCGTGTTTGAGCTTATTGAAATCCTTATGAGATGCTCTCTGGTGATGATTCACTAAAAAGTGTGAAATAAATAACATTTTTAATAAAAAAATAAAACCGACTCCATAACAAAAAAAATAAAAAAGTTGCTACTAAAATGTAGACGTACCTATTTATCTTTTTGAAATTAGAATAGGTACGTCGTAAATTGTTCACTAAAAAGTGTAAAGTGTGGTATTAGAAGTAATACAATTATTTTTTACTTTTTAGTGTTTTAGTATTAAAGTGGTAGGTAGCTTTATACCGTGCAAGTAGAGTAGATAGTGTATCAGTATACCAGTCATTGATCGGAGTACTAGGTGCCTAGTTAATAAAATACATTTTTTCATCAAGATACGTAGAACCTCAGGATAGAACCTTGTAATATTTAATATTTTTCCATATCATGACAGACACCAAACCGTAAGACTTGCATAAGACACTTTAAATAGTAACAGCTAGGTTTTGCATCGACATCACATCGACATCAAAGAGGTTTCATCTTAACATTGAAAACTACTTATTTATATTCTAGTCTAGTCCCAACCCAAGTAACAATAGTTCCTAGAAAGCGATTGATATCCAAGAAATCCAACCCTTGCCTACCGCGAACAACAAACGAAGATTTCTCTCTCTGTGGCACTCCCAAGTCTGTGCGTAAGTGCGACAGAGAGGGAAAATTTCCTTTGTGGTTCGCGGTAGCCCCTCAGAGGACTTATCGCGAAAGGAAAACGAAGTAGGTACCCATCTCTCTCTGTCGCTCCAATACGCAAAGGGAGATTATTTATTTTCAGTTCGCGGTAGACAAGACATCGCTATCGGATCGCATCCGACACCGACATCGTATCGTGCAATGTGTAAACACACTCTTACTGTTTGCGAGCAAAGGCCTTTAGGATTTACGTCTTCCTTTAACGACATAAAAATATAAAAATATTAGTCATACACTATTACTTTACTTGTTTTTATTTTAGGTACAGATGTATTGCAAAATGATTTTCCTTCGGGAAAACTCGGATCTCAATCGGAATACGATGGCACCCGAACTGTCAATCAATCATTGTATTAAATGAGTGACGTTTTCATATCCATTATTATGGAACTTTATTGTTTAGTGTCAAATGTCAAAGTGAAAAATGTTATTGTATAATATAGAGATGTTACAACCACCTTCAATAACTTTGAAAATACTCAGTTTTATTGTCATTAGTAAATGAAACATTATCTTCACTTTAAAACATAAAGTACAACAAAATAAATCTTATGCCCGTACAGGTATATATTCCTTGGACTGGATTTTTTAACCGTTTTTGAGGTAATACAACCTTTTTATAAGTAAACTGTAAATATAATTAAAACTATAGCGAATATTTGAATTGCGTGTTAGGCACTCTTATATATATTGGTCTGCTGATGCGACTTACCTACTACCTACGGCTGTAAGATGGGTACTGAAGCTAATTGAGAGAGCACGATAAATACCTACGAACTTTTCCGATAAAGTACGAAGGAAAATCATTTTGGACTACATCTGTATGATGATATGTTCAATTGTCTATTTCACATTTATTTTGTATTTTGGCTTTAACAATGAATGAAGCTTAAAATATATTTATAACTATGGCAACACACACCAGCTGATTTTTGACATTTCTGCTGTCAAAATAAAATAAAGATTTTCATATTTGCGCATTTCGTTTTCATTCATAGATTTCAGTCACTTCGTTGTGGTTTAATGAAATCTGCCTTTGTTGTGTTGGTGCTGTAGACTTGTAAAGAGAGTAATATTTAACCATGGATCGATTTAAGATCGAGAAGGACAAAGTACTCGCTCCTGATTTAGCCCTGAACGCAGTGCTTCAACCGAGTCAAGAGTTGCCGGCAGAAACGCCCATAGTGACTGGCTACAACTGGGAAAATGGCACAGACTACAATAAAATACTCGAGAGCTACGCAAACTCTGGTTTCCAAGCCACCAGCTTCGGGAAAGCGGTCGCAGAAATCAACAAAATGCTGAAATGTCGCTCCGTCGCTTTGACAGAAGAAACCAGTGATCCGTATGAGGAGGACATATTTATCAAGAAGAAAACTAATTGCACTATATTCCTTGGCTTTACATCTAACATGATATCGTCTGGATTGAGAGACACGATTCGATTTCTAGTGAAAAATAAACTTGTTGACTGCATTGTTACTACTGCAGGTGGCGTGGAGGAAGATTTCATCAAATGCCTCGCTCCTACTTATGTAGGCGACTTTAACTTAAGCGGAAAATCTTTGAGAATCCGCGGGATCAACAGAATTGGAAATCTCCTAGTACCTAATGATAACTATTGCCGTTTTGAAGAATGGGTGACTCCGTTGCTAGATGAAATGCTTGATGAGCAAATTAGAGATGGCACGGTATGGACTCCGTCAAAAATAATTGCTAGATTGGGTGAGAAAATAAATGATGAAAGCTCAGTGTGTTACTGGGCTTGGCGGAACAACATTCCGATCTACAGTCCAGCATTAACTGATGGATCATTGGGTGATATGATGTATTTCCACTCCTACAAACGACCTGGGCTTATAATTGATATTTTAGGCGACTTGAGGAGATTAAACACTATGGCCGTTAAAGCTAACCACACCGGCATGGTTATTCTTGGAGGTGGAGTGATTAAGCATCATATTTGTAATGCAAATTTAATGCGGAATGGGGCCGATTTTGCGGTATATGTGAATACAGCTAGCGAATTCGATGGTAGTGATGCGGGCGCAAGACCAGATGAAGCTATATCATGGGGAAAGATCAAAGCTAATGCTACTCCGGTGAAGTTGTATGCTGATGCTACTTTGGTATTTCCATTGCTGGTTGCTCAGACATTTGCTAAACATCATTTTAGTAATAAAAAGAATGTTTAAGTATAACTTTGTGGTTTCTATTACTATACATATTGAAGTGTTTTAAATAGAGCAGGCTCCAATGAGATGTTCGTTTGCAAAAGTTGTGGACTGTATTCTTACTTCTGATATTTATTGTATAGATCCCAGACATGCAGTGAACCAATGTTTGACGATGTATATTAAAGAAAAAATCATTCGGCCGTGGTTAGGAAGAGTCCAGGTGGGTTCCGAAAATGAATTTTATTTTTTACGTAACCACTGAATGGTATGTGTGGTTTATTTTTGGAATCGGCTCATGGAGCCCTTTCATTTGATAACCCACTAGATCTTTGATACCCCATCCAATATGGGTTTTTAAAGGTTTTTTTTTCAAACAATATTATACATCACAGAGGGGGATCACAAAACTGGTAGGCAACATCTGTTGATTGGATGTCTGGGATCTATACAATATATCAGATTCAAAAGTCAGAATGCGGTCCGCAATTTTTGGAAACGAATATCTCGTTGTAGATAGAGATTAAGTGATAGATTCGGGAATTTGAAAAATATTTGTGCTGAATATCACTTAAAAGGACCGTAGAAAAAAAATAGCCTGTTATTGAATTACTCCCAAAATAAATCGTATCTTGATTGGGCTAAAAATTAAACAGAGATTACAGAAAATGAGCATTCATATGCATGCAAACGCCATCTAGTGCCGAGTAGCGGAACTATATAGAATATGCCCTCTATCGGAATTCCGCTAAACTAAAATTAACATTACGTTCAGAAAACATATTTAAAGCATTTTCCTTGTAGATAAAAAAATATCAGCACTTTCGCCTATATAATATCTTGTGAAACTAATCCGAAAAAAAAAACGATATAATTCAGTTCTTTAAAAATTGCTGAATTGCTTTGCCCAGTTGAAAAATTTGTAAAGTTCGGGGACTAAATGCAAAAGGATATTTAACTATTTGATTTCAGAACGTGCATGGTGTGAATGAACTGTCAAATATTCAATGAAGTTAGCTGCTGTCTAGAATCCTTCCTTTATGCTCGTGTGTGTGGAGATGCACCACTTTTTACGCTAGTGTGCTGTATGTGAAAGCGGTTTTTCAAAGCTCTTGCTCGCCGTTTTCATCGTTTGATGCGCCGCCCGGCCGGACGCCGGTGTCACTGGTGCATAATATTTACATTTCGGCTTCCAAAAACCCAACATTCCACTTCCAACGTCGTCTTCAATTAAAAAATGTCCGTATTTTATTCGAAAATCGAACTTTAACTTTTTAATGTGGCCAGTTTGAGTGATAAGTGTTTTATGATGTGCTTTCTGAGAGCGGTTCTGTTCCTTTCGTTGGTTTTATCCGGTAAGTCGCATCCTGAGTGCTCTTTGCTGTGCTATTTTTAAGTTTTATGGTCATTCGTTGCAGATATTAAACAGTTTTCACAGGGAGTATAATTTGTCGCCGAGACGGCTCTTTGATGTTGACAATATTACTTTGTGTGAACATGCAGTGTGAATACAGAATGACTGTTTCTCGTTAGCAGTCGTTTATGTATGCGAGATGCGTTGTGTTAGGTGTTTGTTGCGACAGTGCAATGTATAATATTATCGATACCAACTGGAGGGAATCCATATTGTGCGCTGTTTGTATTTCTGATGATAAATTACCTCAAATTAACGTTAAAAATTATATCTTCCTCTAACTCTCGTCAATAAGTGTTTGCAAACTTTCACATATTCAAAACACGTTCGTTAAATTTTTCATCCACGATTTTCTTTTATTTAATAGTTCCGTTCATAAATTACCTTAAATTACCATAGAATTGTTTGTGGTAATGAGAATGTAAGTGATGATGTCAATATTTGATTTAGTATCAACACATGCACTTGTAAGCAGTCTTGGAAGTGATAAATTATTTCTCAGAATTCATTGTAAGGTGTGCAAGTCAGTGTTGTACCTTAAGTTTTTTTTTAATAAAAAGTGTTTATATTAAATACTTATTTAAATTCTCTAAAATGGGGAATTGACTTAATTGAGTACCAGTGTAATAAGAATTGATAAATACTTTTGATCTGACATGGGGAATCAAGCTATTAGATAGGTATCAATAAGAATTGCTAATTACTAATCTAATATTTTACCATGGTGGTGGCAAACTGGCATATATAGACACCATAGTCTATGGACGCTTGTGACACCAGCTGGTGCACATTGCTAATTCTCTATTGGTTTAAGTTTTTTTTTACCCATAACAAACCACAGCCTCAGAAGTTGTATTGACTTACTTCATCACCTAACACAACTCTAAATAGCTATGAATCCGACAGACACTGTCTAGTATACAGAGGGGCTACTCCGAAATCCGAACTTCGTATCGTGCCATCCCTTTCACTCATATAGTGTATATAATACGAGAGTGAAAGGGACGGCATAATACGAAGTTCGGAGTACAGGGCTAGGCTGTCTCTAAAACCAATACCAAGACTAAGAGAGCTGAGAGCAGCTCATATGATGAAGCAACATTGGTTTGATGATTGTTTATGAATGAGGCCATAAGTAAGCAATTTATTTAGGCTGGAAACCCTACAATTCTTAGTTAACTATAAGGAGTTATGGCAAGAATCTTGTTGTGATTATGTCATTGTCCTTTGATATGTCCGTCAATCAAGTTATCTGGAAAGTGTAGTGGGTAGTAAAGTCATAATTATTTATTGTTACAATAATTATTTTATTTGTCAAGGTTTGTGATCTTTTATAGATAATTATAAATATATGCTTATCCCAATTAATAAAAAAATAAATCTTTGCAATTGTTGTATTGTTGTGTACCAGTGTAGGGACTATTGCCCATTCACTCTCAACATCAAGAGGAAGTATGTGGCCAGCAATGGGGTGTAATACAGTCTGATTGAAGATGATATTTTTTATTTTTATTTTGTCCATTCAGGATATATTGATTCGTAATTATGATTTCTACATTCCGATGTCATGGCATGTGAGCAACAGCTTTTGTATTTGAGGGACTGTTGAAAATGTTTACTGACCATTAGTGAACCTTATTGCAAAATGATAAGGTGTACAAATTGTCAGTTAAGGCACAGGGTAGGGCAAGGCCTTCTCCATACAAACTCTGTGCAATATTTATTCGTCGGTTTTGGCACTTCAGAATATAATTATTTTTGCTTATAAATATTGGGTATATGAAGAAACTGAAGAAAGAAAAATTAAAATTTAAAAAATATGAAAAACAAAAATTACAAAAAATAAGTTTTTTCTCCAGGTTATGGCTAATAAAAAAATAAGCATACTGATCAAAAATTATAACTGTAGTGCAAACACAAATGAAGAAAAACTTGCACAAAGTTTGTATGGAGAGCCCACCTCACCTTTTAACTGTAATGCTGATAGTATGGTTGGGGAATTTGAATGTTTGTGACTTTTGGACTCTATTACTATGATGTTAGAGTTCAAACTCCTCGACTGTACTTATATGGTTGTGTTGTGGTCAACTTGTTGAGTAAAAGACTTGAATTGCTTTATTTGAGTAAAACTCGCAAAAGCAATGAGAATTTTTATATTGGACGTGTTAATCTAAACATAGGTCTCAGGTAACAACTTTAATTACGAAACTATTTCCAAGAAATGGTTTTATTTTAATGAAACCTCAAGAATGCCGCGCCCAGGGCACTTTTAGGGTTCCGGGGAACAAAAGTGCTTTAAACTTGTTACTATATACCAATACCTAACTGAACAAACGGGGCATAAACTACAGTAGGTGGTTAAATTGCGAAAGAGATTACTTTTAGGCAACTATTTGAGCGGCGACTCAATAATCAACGGAACTTTTTAAAAAAAAAGAACATACAAACGAATTGAGAACCTCCTCCTTTTTTTTGAAGTCGGTGAATAATAGAAAGGATGGCGCCGAAGTATAGGGAACAGGAATTAAACGTTTTTAAAAACTGTTTATAATTGGATCGATGCATGATACTTACAGTGCCTTTACCATGAGTTTGTATGACCGTACTCGCTAGCGACTGCGTAAACGATTTAGTATTCCGATTCTTATTTATATTGCGTACCCGCCAGAGGCGCTGTACTTTTCCCCATACATTTTTTACGCAGCCGCTAGCGAGTACGGTCATGTAAACTCATGATAAAGGCACTGAATAGAAAGTTTCGTACGTAAATACAAAGAAAACAAAGGTGAATACGGCACGGAACCCCACAACCACGAAATGGCTCACACTTGACCGTTTTTTAAACAATCATCGTTTATATAAATTAACGGTTGTCAAAATGCTTAATGTTGCAAAATAATAAAAAACAAGCCTAGCACATGTCTCGTTTTGCTCCTTAAATGTGGCGCCCAAGCTTAAGCACCTTAGAATCAAGTTAACTTAAGTCCACATGCCATCACCCAATTTTCGCTTTTACTGTTCTGATAATAAGCAGTATAATTGAGTGTAAAAATAGATTGGGGATCTCAATGTAGTTTATCCCATTATACGCAAAACTGCGTAGTTTTTGCCAAAATAAGTCATAAATGCGTTAGTTAGAACTATTATTACTACCTACTTAATTTACGATATGTGATCATCCGCTTCTGATTTATTTTTTATACTGACTGTACTTTTTACATTCACCTGAAAAAATGTTTTCAGTATGCATACACACGCATTCCAAATATAAATTGAGACCATTGGCATTGAAGACTTCTAATTGTCAATGGGAAAAAAAGTAAGCTATCACAGGCATATAGTCGAGGGATAGTTACAGATGAAGTGAGAAAAGTTTTCTTAAGTCTTTATGCCATTGATATAAAGTTGAATTTCATCTGGGCTGTGGTTAGGGTTGCCAACTCATGTGCTCAGGTTTGCGGTACTTTTGTTGTAGAATTGCGGGACCTAGCTAAAAATGCGGGGCTCACTCTCTACAGGTGTCAACATTTCTTAAAGTTTAGGAAATTGTGATATGGGGTACATTGTTTCTGCCCGCGACATATACCTTCTTTGTGGACGATTTTCGTGATAAAATATCCTGATACGTACATTCCTCCGGGAGCGGGATACAAACTATTTTTATCCATCGTAATTGCGCGCTCTTTACTCCAATAAAACAAAATATTCACCCCAGCTCTTACAATTCTGACGAGACCTGGAAACGGGACACTCGGTGTCCCGCACGCATCTTTTGCGGGACGAATCCTCTAGGGCGCTAGAAACGGGACGCGGCCAGTCATTCGCATGTCAAAGGCCTCAGTATTCGGGCCTCTGTAATAAATTTACACACGCCTATAATGTCTACATCCACATACAGCTTTCTTCTCCTAAACCGCCGCAGGTAGCTCAGCGGGGCATAATGCAATCAAACGGCACTGGCATCGGCAGATATGGAACCAGTTTATAATGAAACAAAAATAATAATTAAGCGAACTCGATGAGATAATAATATATGGTGTTCGGACCCTGCTCGAGATGGAGATTCTTGTGTGTAATTTATACCTTTATTTTTATACCTGATCTGCGCCGGCCCTATATTCCTTTTTTTAAGATTAGAATAATCGTGCGTTATCGGTCGTGCGATTTAAAAGAAAATAATCGTGTAACTGGAAAATATGCGACTTGCTATCTTTGAAACGTGACGTGATAAACTACTGAAAGATGTAAAATTAGAAGTAGTCCGTTTTGTTCTACGATTTTGTTCACATCGTAGGACAAACCGGACAAAAAATTCCGTTTTGTTCTACGACAGCATATAGTATACTAGCGACCCGCCCCGGCTTCGCACGGGTGCACTATTTAATGGATGTTATTATACATATAAACCTTCCTCTTCAATCACTCTATCTATTAAAAAAAACCGCATCAAAATCCGTTGCGTAGTTTTAAAAATTAAGCACACATAGGAATATAGCGATATAGGGACAGAGAAAGCGACTTTGTTTTATACTATGTAGTGATTATCCTCAGATATCCAAAGGAATCGTGGAAATATGGCTCAAATATTGTACATTTAAGCATTGATGGGTAGACTGTTAAGGTTGAAGCGTTGATTCTTGTGTGTTGTGGGAGAGATGCAGCAACAGTAAAAGATGGTAATTTCAGGGAAACAATGTATTGCGACCATGAAGGTTTACACAAGATGAGAATAGGTATGGCGACAAGTGCCACAGATTATAATACAAACAGGAAACAATCTAAATACTACGTTTAATCTAGAATATCAGTAGTACCAACTTAATGATTTAGGTATCTATTGTTGGACTCTCCAACATGCATCGAATTCGTAGAACTTTAAACCGCGATACAAAAATATCGATATTCGTCCCAACCACTCTTAAAACAATATGGCCGCATTCCAACTTAACAATGGAATTATTTCGGCGCTAACCCGGGAGATAACCGGTTTTGCGATTATTGCTTTTTTAATTAAAAAGTTTCAGGACATTTCTCGGTGTTCGTTTTAAACTGCCATAATCATACGTCACAAAGGTGGGAAACGTGGGAATAGGGGGGTCTCACAGAGAAGCTTTTTATGTAAAAAAACATAATTTTATTTCATTCGTTTTATTCACATTAATTCTTTTTCCAAATATTTTTTTTGGTTTTCGACGGCGACAATCGTCTGCCCGATGGTACAGTCAAGTTCGAAAATATATGCACGATCAAAGTGATCAAAAAATGTGAACACGGCACTATGGCACTGCCCTTAGGCATAAGGTTGCTCACATATTTTCGAATCTTTAAAACGAACATAAACTCGACTGTACCTAAGCAGACACCGCAGTCTATCGACGTTTGATTAAAACACATTTATACTAATGGCTTTGTGAGCTGTAGACCTGTCTTTTTTGAAAATCCTTAACCTGAATCGACAAATTTCAACACAATCGTTTGAGAAATGCGACCTTTATAAAAAAATCTGAGCAGGTTCGGTAATCATTATAATTATTTTTCGAGTCAGTTTTTGCAAACTTTCAAAATCATTTTATAAAATGATTTTGTGTATTTCTGCGGGTGGATTTCTGTTTGTTCTCCTCTATAGGTCACATTTCTCAACCGATTCTCGTGAAATTTTGTGATCAGGTTCGATAATTATATTCAATTTTTGTCGAGTCAAGTTTTTGAAAATTAAAAAAAAAACAGTCGCGAGGAGTACACAGGGCCACTAGTTGTAGTTGTGACATATACGGACACATAGACAACGTGAACTCATAGCTCCTACGCTGACGCACACATAGACAATGTGCATGTATATGTCAACACAACCATGGCTCACCCGCGTTCGTGAGATAAAAGTACCATAAAACAACATATAATGATCTCACCAGACAAGAATCAGCTGAAGTCTAACTGCGTCAGTAATTAGTGTCGCCTCCCCCATTGATTAAACCATTAGAGTGGTGAGGATAATCCTCCCGTGTTGCACTTCACAATGTCTGCAGAGATTATAAAATGTTATTGGGTTTTAAACCTTATTTTTTGAACTGTAAAATAGCTTTTTGACTAAATTATTTGATGCAAATCGGCCAACTCAAATGGTTTCGAGTATACGAGAATGCACCTCTAGCCAGACCAACGTCTGGCCTCCGACGCTTAGGGTGGGTGGAACCTAACCGTTTGTTTGTCTTCGTAAGCGGTGTTCGTTCAAATCTGATTATATGGAAACTTTGACAAGTGTCTATGGGATGACAGCTGCCGGCGCCACATTTAATTTTGATCGGTCTGTAAAATAAATAAAAAACCGGCCAAGGGCGAGTTGGACTCGCGCACGAAGGGTTCCGTACTAGTATCTATAAAACAGCAAAAATAACTTAACCAAAATTACAGTTAAATCAACCTATCTCAAAAACTATAAGAGATACTTTGATCAAACCAAAAATCGTTGAAAGAGTTAATTAGCATGCATCACCTCTATTTTTTTTAGAATTTTATACCCCGTAGTTATAAAAATAGAGGGGGGGGGGACATACTTTTTACGACTTTGAGAGCTGATATCTCAAAAACCGTTCACTTTAAGAAAAATGTTTTTTAGAAAACTTTATATCATTTTAAAAGACCTTTCCATTGATACCCCACACGGGTATGTACATCGAAAAAAAAATTTTCATCCCTCAGTTACATGTATGGGGGGCCCCACCCCCAATTCTTTTTTTTACTATTTAGTGTCATAATTTTGTAGCGGTTCATACAACACATATTCCCATCAAATTTCATCACTGTAGTACTTATAGTTTCCGAGTAAATCGGCTGTGACAGACGGACAGACGGACAGACGGACAGACGGACAGACGGACATGACGAAACTATAAGGGTTCCGTTTTTGCCATTTTGGCTACGGAACCCTAAAAAAAAAACAAGATTAACGTGAAAACCACTTTATTATTTAAACCATAATAGTTGAGGCTACAGATCCACAACTATATATTACTAATTAAGATTATTAATATTTAACAATCGTAATTACTAACAAATAATTAAAGAAAGAAAAAACATTTATTCGTGGCACAGGAGTGATACACAACACATACCAAGGATTAAAGTTAAAAAACGAGTAAAAACAGTAGAAAAGGTGTAAAACAAAAAGAAAACCATCAATAATGCCACGAAATGGCATTAACAGAACTTGGATTTAGATTAACAGTTTGATACTTAGGTTGACACTTTATCCACTCCTTGTTACCTTCACGGCTGCCTGGCAAGAGAGGGCTCCATGGAAGGTGCCCGGGTATTTCTGTGAACTCAGTTTTGTGACGTCACCGGTGAGACTGGATGGGTACCGTTAGTGTTGCCAGCGCCTCCAAGTGATGGTCTTGCCACCCAAAATTACCCGGGCAACATAATCGTTGATGCAATCGACCCTTAGCTGGCTTGGCGGGCCTGCCGCGAACCGAAACCGAAAAATAGAGCTTTACTACAACGATATACGTAGTTGTGAAGTTTGGCGGTAAAAAAAAAACAAAATGTACCGACAAAAGTCAGTATCCATTTGAAAAGCCTTCGGACACCGTATCTGTAGCATGCTCCTTACTAACCAAGCCATATCATAATAGATTCCTGCATATCTCGAGAGGTCATGAAACTACGCTTGTTTCCTGTGGTATAAAATATCAGAATTATTTTGAACAACGCGGTAAACGTACAAATCTGATCCTAGACTCCTATTATCTCAAGATAAGCAATCAAGTCACCGGTAACAATCCTTACGAAGAAGGAAAATACGGAATCCGCCGATTGACGACCCCTGCCCCTCCGCGAGGCAGGGGCGCGCAACTATAAAACCCGACATATTTACGAGCCTTGGTCTCCCCCTGTTTCTAACGAGGGGGCGGAAGGTATGGGCGGTGGGCGATTGTGAAAAAAAGTAGTTAAAACATAAAGACAGGCTTCAAATAATTAAAAAATGCGAGTAGCTCTCGCATTCTTTAATCCTTTTTTTATTCATACATAAAATGTGACAAACCTCTGCTAAACAAAATGTGGTTTGCCCCTTTCTCACAAATATGAAGGTCAATGTGAGCAACGCTTTGAAGCGCTCAATGGAAGGTCAGTTAGCTTATTTTGTGCGTGAATGTTGCGCGCGAACCGCGGTGTCTATGTTTTGAGTTTGAGAGTTTGACTCTTGTTATTGATAAGAAGATCGATCATGGACGAAACCATAGCAATTATTATGGTCTCCGCTCTTTACTTGGACCAGACTAAACCCATAGGAAAATCCGGAAACCGTTGATAGAGAAACGAACCTTAAAACAACCATGTAAAGTGGGAGTTCCAATGAACTTCTTGTTTTCAGCCGCCGCAAGTAAGTACTCAAAACGTGTTACGGGTCGCTACTTTTAGATTAAAAAAAACCGTAGTGATTTTTTTTATTTAAAAAACTTGGTTATATTGAAGGTAGTACGTTTTGAGAGCTCTTCTATAAACTCATCGTAGCGAAATAAACTTTTTCATGGGATGTGCTTTTGAATAAAAAAATGTCTTTTAGAGAAGGTATTTTAGATTTCTTTTAAAAGTTGAGATTGGTTACTCTTCACATCTATACAAGCATGCTCTTCAAACCTTTTCAGTTAAAATCAAGGTGAAATTATGAGGGAAACTTCTAGTTAGTTCTATAATGGTAGTACTCAAATTATGGCTATAGTCGTAGTAGTGAAATGGAAGCTGAAGATTACTATGCAGTTTCTATGAATGTTTTTTTGGTTAGAGCCGAAATACTGCTTGAATTGCTTGCTTGATATTATCTCCATAAAAAAAAAAACAAAAGTTAATCAAAGTTTAAGTTCGCTAAACAGCAACCCCTTACAGACGAACTTCGGCTAGAGATAAATACCGGTCAAGTGCGTGTCGGATCACGCACAATGAAGGGTCCCGTACCAACACCTACCAGTCCACATTTTAAACCACTATCCAATACATTGAACCTAAAAAAGTCTTCATAGGGAACTCACGGCACTTACGACCTTTTGTTTGGGTAAGACAGTTTTTTTTAGCGAAAACTCAAAAACCGTAGAACCTACTTTGTTCAAACCAAAAATCGTTGAAAGTATTTATTAATGCACACCACCTAAATTTTTTTCAGTATTTCAAACTTTGTAGTTTGGAAATTAGAGGGGGGCACTCTATATGACTTTGACAGTGAATATCTCACCAACGGTTGTCTTGCAAAAGAATAAGTTTTTCATAAACCATATCATTTTTAAAGACCTATCCATGGATACTACAAGACTATGTGCGTAATTTTTTTTTTTAATAGGTAATTTCACATCATCTTTATGTAGAGGTTCATAGAATACATCTACCAAATTTCATAATTGTATTGTCTCCGAGTAAATCGCCTATGACATACGGACGGACGGACTGACAGACATGACGAAACTATAAGGGTTCTGTTTTCGCCGACGGAACCTTAAAAAAGAGTATTTTTATGTTGGCGGAAGTGTATAACCCAACTTGCACAAGTCCGAACGCGCGACCGCGCCGCTCCAGAAAGGATTAAATTGAAATTATACGCATGACTAATTTATTTTTACGTCTGGCTGAATATTAACATTAATTTATTTTTGTTACAGGCCTCCATGCTTCCACTGGATCTGAAGGTTAATAAAAAATAATTTTATGATTCCTGAAGTTGCGAAGTTAAGTTTTACGGAACGTTCCGGATCATTTTACGTGTGTGAATCTAGCATATTAATTCCAGCATCTCACTAAATGATGATAGTTCTAGTTAGTGCTGTGAATTAGAGCTCAACCGAGTCTTAAATGAAATGAAATGAAATCATTTATTCTTCAATTTAGGCATGTTACATGCACTTATGGATGTCAAAAAACTACCACCGGTTCATAAAATAAACCTCTGCCTCGAGAAGAACCGGCGTAAGAAACTCGTAAAGACTTGAGCAGTCAGGATTAAAGGCCTCGCCACATTCAACGAGATAGCGGCGCGGTCGCAGTTTGCACGCGGCCCTGCGCTGATCTGAATACACGCAACGTTATGAGCTATGTCACACCGGCCAAGCGCGGGACCGCGTTGAATGTGGCGAGGCCTCGTTGCACGGACTTATCGCGTTCTTTGAAACGCTGTTCTGCCCAGACTAGGAAACAATAAGGATTGAATTGCAGATATATGATTCTTGATTATATGACTGTGTTTCTGACAATAGCCGAAACTTGATCACTTAAAATTTTCTCCGCCAAAAAAAATCCAAAGTTGTCTTTATTTTCCTTTTTTTACTCAATCTACTAAAACAACGCATTATTAAAAACGACACACTTAAGATGTTATGGTATTTTACCTCATCTAAACTCTCTCATGAGGATATTTAATAAAACAGCACACATATATTTATGGAGTTTTGTCTAAAAAAGCCCGAAGAGTGTTGCATCCTGTTTTGTCATGCGCGAAAGACATCAGCGTGTCTCTTTCACGAGCGAGGTTACTCAGTATGGTAAAAGGCTGGTCTTAGCTTTGACTCAAGTCTTCAAGGCTCGGCTGAGCTCTAAATCACAACACTAAGTATTTGTTCTAGTAGCATCCCAAATAGTTCTACAGTTTCCCCTGGAATATTATTACCGCTTGTAAATCTATAAATGTTTTTACCCAAAAAATAAATGCTAATAATGAGGTCGCATGCAAACCGACGCCATTCAACCTTGACGAATAAGAAATAGGGAAGGGATGTAGTCCCCAACCTCAAAATCAAAATTTAACCATTGAAAAACTTGTAACAGTAATTGCTATATGTCTACGAAACAAATTCATATTATTGTTTTATTTTGCCAGTCTAATGCGGATTTTGGAAGGCAGCCATAGTAAATAGCGTTATTAAATTGTAGGTAATGTCTTTAAAAGAAAGGGGAGCGATATGGTTTTGACCGTCGGCGACCTTTAGGGATGTAAAGGTTACAGACTAGCTACAAGCCTTTATCTTTACTTTCTATAGTATAAATTGAAATGTTTGAACTATGTGTAGTATCCTTACTTTAAAGTCATATTTTTACGAATTCTACTATCTATTAACTTTTAACGAGCAATTCTTGTATATTTATATATTTCGTGGATCTTGGAAACGGCTCTAACGATGAAAATTGCTATATGTTTTTTGGCGAAAAATAGACCTAGCTTGGTTTTTTCTCTGGGCAGAGACGAGCGAAAATCGGTCGCCTATGTAGGTACTATCCCATCAAAAACATAAATGTGAAAAAAATGCCATGATCGTATATACAGTTTCGATTTCAATAGAAGTGAAGTCAGAAGAAATGAAGTCTTGTATTGTGTTATTAATAAATGAAATCCAAATCTATATCTAGTGAGATCTGACTGGAAACCCAGTGCTTTCAAAGCTTCTTAGATCACAGCTCCTGTCATGCATAATGTTCTTCAATTCGGTATTTGACAGATGTCAAAATTTATAACTTAGTGTCACGCTATCCATGAAAATATGTCAATAAATTTTAAATTACTAAACATGATCAAAATCATAAAAAGATAATGTATAACTTCAAAAATTCGCTAACTTAAGTACTTATGTATTTTTTATGGTTTAAAAGGTACCAATCCTAAAATGAAGAATAAATTGTATGACAACCTGATGACAACTATGTACCTGAACTTAGTATTTCACGACTAAAACAGAAAAATACTTATTTCCCATACAACGGTGGGTTCGATACAGACTGTGCGCGTGAACTTTTAGCCAGTGACAATTTGTAGGAGCCTTTTCGAGGGCCGCTAGCGTCGAGCTAGGTTTGTCCCTAATATTTTCCCTTTCATCATCATCATCATCATCATTTCACCCGAAAGACGTCCACTGTTGAACATAGGCCTCCCCCAAGGCTCGCCATTTATTTTCCCTTTATTGTGCTCTAATTGTAGTGGGCCCAAATAGACTTCTGACCGCCTCTAAAAACTAGCTCAAATGGCAACGTAAAAAAAAATAGTCAAATAGCGCATTGTTTTAAATATTTTCGGCAAATTGTTTCGTATACTGCGAAAGTGGCAAACGCGCATAGGAGTGCGCGGTTGGAGAGTAGCCTGGGTAAAATCTAGAAGAAACCTCCGACACGAGCACGCGGGTGGTTTAAACACTGGAATACTCTGAGTTTGCGCTCCAGTGAGATTGGTTGAGCCGCTTAAATAAATAAATAAATAAATATTTTTGGACGATCTTACACAAATCAACCTAGCACCAAACTAAGCAAAGCTTGTACTATGGGTACCAAGTGACGATATACATACTTATATAGATAAATAGATACTTAAATACATAGAAAACATCCAAGACTCAAGAACAAATATTCGTGTTCATCACACAAATACATGCCTTGACCGGGATTCGAACCCTGGACCTCCAGCTTCGAAGGCAGGGTCACTACCAACTAGGCTAAAGCGGTCGTCAAACCGAATCTGAGGTTTGAGTGGAATCGAGCTACTGGGCCTTCTGTACGTATGTACTATGCGCATCCCAGTTAACTGACCATTTGTATACTTTATCTCGTTGCTATAAGGTTCACGAATGATCAGTTACCTGTGTTTCTGATAGTACAGTCAGCATCAATAGTAACTACGTAAGGAGTCAAAAGCTCTTATTAAAAAAGTTAATCGTAATGGAGATTAACTCTTGAGACTGACTGTTCTATTATTTATTCTGTGAGTGTAAACTCATGCTAATCAGGTTACAGCAATTTGCTGTGACACTTAAAAACATTGCCCCCAGCAAAGTAAAACATACTCAAAGTAAATTACATTAAGTCTGTGCCATTACTTGGCAGTGTATCTTTTTACTTTTTACAGACTAGCCAGTTAAGCTTAAGCGATATTTTTAAGGCGTATCACCCCGCAGTCTGGTAAATAAGGTGATTTCTGAGGGCCTAATAAGAATTTGAAGGTAAGCGACCAACATGTACAAAAAAAAATTAAATTTGGGTGTCCCACCAACAATTTAATTTAATCGTTTGAACAAAATGTTTTGCGATTAGTAAATAAATACTGTCAAAATATATTTTAACAAAACTGTTTTCTAAACAATAAGCAATTTTGATTTGTCTTTCAGGAAATTAATCACCCATAAAAATCGTTCCATTTAAAAAATAGGCCAAGTCCTGAAACTCTTTCACCGTAAAAAGTTGTGAGATATTATGTAGAACCAAGTCAGGCATTCTTATTTGTTAGTTATTAAGAATCGCGGCTGCGACCGCATGAGTCAGTTGAATAAATGTAGTTGCGCAGATCGCTCGCTTGTCATTTACCTGCCCCGCCCCGCACCCCGACTAACAGTGGCGACTGGGCCGTACCTTTAACGCGTGCTTATAATATAAGAAAAAGTGGTCATGGCTAAAGTGTCGATCGGATCGTTAACCATGTTTAACCATGAAGTGCAAGATTGGACAGTTTTCAAGGAGCGCTTAGAACAATGGTTTTTGGCCAACGACATCCTAGATACGGACGACAAGGCAAAATGTAAGCGTCGGGCTATTTTGCTAAGTAGTTTGACCGAGAGTTCGTACAAATTGCTAAGAGATTTAGCATTACCCAAGAAGGCAGGAACCTTAGAGTATGACGAACTCGTAAAACTCCTGGATGGCCATCTTAAGACACCTAAATGCGGGTTTGCGGAGCGCAACAGGTTCTATTCGTCGACTCAAAAACCTTCTGAAAGCATGGCAGAGTGGGCAGCACGTATTCGAGGACTAGCTGTCGACTGCGGCTTCTCTGCCACAACTTTAGACGAAACGCTACGGGACCGCTTTGTACTCGGCATGGCAGCTGGCCCCGAACGGGAGAAGCTATTCACCATGGAATTGGAGGAGCTCACCATCACCAAAGCAGTAGAGATAGCAGAGAGAACTCAGTGTGCTCGGCAGGGCGCTGCGCAGGCATCATCCGCGGCAATAAACACATTGCCGTGTCCGGAAATGCCGGTGTACAAAATGGCGTCTACTCCACGAAGAGCGAAGCACAGCGGCAGCAATAGCGATAATAACACATTGCAGCACCCTCAGGTCGTGTGTGCAGCTTGCGGCTATCAAGGACATGAGGCAGCTTCATGCAAGTTTTCTCGGTATAAGTGCGGAAAATGTGGTACAAAAGGCCACCTTCGTCGCGTGTGCCCCGGGAAGAAAGTGTTTCGTCAGAACTATATCGATTGTGATGTGGATACTGATGCTGGCGATGATGGTAAGCGTGTCATATTCAATATACGCTCATCTCGCGGAGAACCAATGCAGGTGACAATTCAGGTGGGAGCTTACAAATTACCTTTTGAAGTGGATACAGGGTCATCGGTTACAATTATCCCAGATAGAATTTATAACTCGCACTTTCATAATATTACGTTGGCTCCGAGCTATGTAGTTCTACAAGGTTATAATGGTAGTAACATTCCGACAGTGGGTACCCTCAACCTGCCCTTTACGTACGACGGACAGACAGCTACACTGCTTGTACACGTGGTACGTGGCGATGGTCCCTGTTTGCTAGGAAGAAATTTCATTTCACAGTTTCACCTGGAAATTGCATCAGTAAAAAAATGCGACATAGTAAACTATATAGAAAAAGCAGAATATGAGTACCCGAAACTTTTTTCAAATGGTTTAGGCTGCTGTAAAGATGTTTTAGTTGACTTACATTTAAAGGAGGATGCTAAACCGGTCTTTTTTAGACCACGGCCCGTGCCCTTTGCCCTAAGGGCCAAAGTCGAAAATGAGATAGACAGGTTAGTCGCACTAGGAATTCTGGTACCCGTAGCATCCTCAGATTACGCTAGCCCCGTAGTACCAGTTCTAAAACATAATGGCAGCATACGGCTATGCGCTGATTACTCCGTTAGTTTAAACAAGCAGTTAGTTATTGACAAGTACCCACTGCCACGCATCGAAGAGTTATTCGCTAGGTTACATGGCGGTCAACAGTTCTCGAAACTTGATTTGTCGCAAGCATACAATCAGCTGGTATTGAGTGACTCATCACAGATGTTGACAACAATTAACACTATAAAAGGGCTATTTAAATTTACGAGACTCGTCTTTGGCTTGGCTAGCTCAGCGTCAATTTTCCAGCGGACTTTAGACAAGATATTATCAGGGCTGGAGGGAGTGCTGATATTCCAAGACGACATCTTGGTAACCGGCCGAGATCAGTCAGAGCACATGACGAGGCTTAAAAAAGTGTTCGAAAGATTAGAGAGGTCGGGGCTAGTGTTACAAAAAGAGAAATGCATGTTGTTCCAGGACTCCGTGTCTTACTTAGGGTTTAAAATAGACCGGCACGGCCTTCACAAGTGCCAAGAAAAGATTAAAGCCATAACAAATGCAAAAACTCCATCAAATGTTACTGAACTTAAATCTTTCCTTGGCATGGTGAACTATTACCGTAACTTTGTCAGAAACGCGTCGGCTATATTGAGTCCCTTACATAATCTACTAAAAAAAAATGTCCCTTGGCAATGGAATGAGGAGCATGACGCAGCCGTGTTAACTATTAAGCGGGAATTAAGTTCCGATAAAACTTTAGCTCATTTCAATCCGGATGCTAAATTAATTCTCACGACTGATGCGTCACCATGGGGAATTGCCGGGATTCTGTCACAAATCGAATCCGACGGTACCGAAAGACCGATATCGTACGCGTCTCGGTCGCTCACTTCGGCCGAAAGAGGCTACAGCCAAATACAAAAGGAAGCGACGGCAATAATATATGGTGTACGCAAATATCACCAGTATTTGTATGGCCGTTCGGTACCTTTTGTATTGAGGACCGATCATAAGCCGTTATTGTCGATATTTAATCCTCATAAAGGAATACCGGAGGTCACGGCCAATAGGTTGCAACGGTACGCCATTTACCTAATGTCATATAATTTTGTTATTGAGTACGTAAGAAGTGCCCATAATGCAGCTGACTACCTCAGCCGCTCGGTAACTGATAAGGAACCGGTTTGCGTTGACGCGCCGGTCGACAGAGCTACTTACGTTAACTTTGTTTACGATAATGAACAGTTAATAACTATTAAAGAAATAGGTAAACAGACATTAGCAGACAGCGTACTATCGTTAGTAAACAAAAAACCTAGTATCCGAACGCACCTCGGACAAGACGTCAAATACGATACGCGTATTTAAAAATTGTCTAATAAATATTAAATATGTAAATAATACATATCAAACGTTATAAAAGTTAAGTTTAGTGGATAATTTAAACGTGTTATTGTTATCACACATCCTAGTGCAGTATAAACAACAAAAATATCGGCAATAATAAAGCAACTGTCATCCGGCCAACGTCCAATATTTAAACCTACAGTGACCGTACTGTGAGTGTACTGATTCCCAGCGGAAAATAAAAGCAGATGAGTATTGTTTTTCATAAATTATTCCCTCCACTTCATTTTTAGCCTTCAGACCATAATAACATAACCTATGAGCTACTTATATGTTCCAAATTTTTATGCCGAAGTATATCTCAATATAATAGTTCAATTGTATCGGCATTTAGCCCATTGTAGATTTGAAATATTCGTTTAAGCGACCAAAGACGTATTCTATTTTGCTTGTGTATTAATATAATCACTAATTTATGAATAATTAGTTATCCTTGACATTCAAGTCGGTACTAAAAGCACTTTCTCTTTATTGTAAGTTACTTCCAGTATCTTACACTATGAACATGTTTTCAGCCCAAGTCACCAAACCGACCACACGCAGAGCTGCGTTAATAAATAAACTTCAGCAAACTCAAAAAGAGCTCAAAGAAGCCACTGAGCTAAATGAAAAACTCCTGCAGGAACGGGAGGACAGTGAAGAGGAGGTTGTGCGGGTCGTCAGGATGAACACAACACTAAAAGCTCAGCTCGCTGAACAAGATATTGTGTATGAGGACATGTTGAGCCAGCAGACTGAACTTCAACTCTCCGTGGACCGGTTCCAGCAGTGCCAGGAGATACATGAGCAGGCATTGCAGCGTATTCGGGATCTGGAGCAAGAACTTGAGGAACTTCATGCAAAACAGACCACTGTTTGCAAGTATTGCTCCGAGCTGGATGAGAATAATTTAAGTATCTTTGCCGAACTTAACAATTGTGAAGTAGACATAATGCATGATAGTTTAGTAAGTGCCCCCATAGTTGAAACAATAGATTTGACCAATTCTGTGTATTTACAGAATCATTTTGATAAAAAAACTGTAGTGAGGGGGTCGAATAAGATTAAAAAATATTTAAAATTAAGTAGATTTATCAAAAAATCTAAAGTTTTATTGCAACGCCACAAGTCAATTTTTAAGGCAGCAATGTCAAGGTTCAATCATGTGGCACTGAATGACCAGCTACTTAATTGTCAGCGACAATTAGACGAGGCAGTCAAAGAGCTGAATAATCGCTCCGAAGAGATCAAAATACTGCAGGCAAAGTTGAAAGATATTACTATCAAACACGAGCTATCAAGCAAAACATTGCAGGAATACATAGCCTTTATGAATAATGTTCTAGAACCGGGGAGCGGCATCCCGGTACACTTCGAGTCGCCCCGGGTGCCGGCGCGCTGCTCCGGGCCGAGCCTCGGCGCCGCGCCCGCTTCCCCCGCCACCCCCGCGCTGCGCCGCGTCGCCGCCTGCGCGACCACGCCGCACCGAGGGGCGCCCGCCCCGCCCACCCCGCCGCCGTGCCGAGCCGAGCCGCCGCCGCCGAGCCGAGACGAGCCGCCGCCGAGCCGTGTGGAGCCGCCGTCGCCGAGCAGAGTCGAGTCGCCGCCGAGCCGTGTGGAGCCGCCACCGGCGAGCGGAGTCGAGTCGCTGCAGCTGTCCCCTCGCCCGGGCTCGCCGGCCCCGCCGCCGGTGAGTCCTCTCGGGCGCACGCGGCGCACCGCCGTGTACTCTGACCGCGCGGGCGCCGGCCTGGGTGCGCTGCTGGCGGGCCGTTTGACGCAGAAGGTCACCAACCACTGCCTTCCGGGTGCGTCCATCGACCGATTGATCTCGCATATTTCCGCCGACGAGTTTGACCGCGACTGCACGCTGGTAGTATTCATTAGCGAGAGCCTAGATTATACGAGGCGGGACATCACTAAATTGTCCGAGGTCCTCGCTGACGTCGATCGCCGTGGTGTAGGAAAAATTATTATCTGCGCGTTGCCGTATTCGGATATGATATCGGAGAAGGAGAATATGAAGTTGGCCTATTTCAACTCTATACTATATAGACTTTCCTTGTACGGCCGTACGATTTCGTACTTTGATACGAATAAATTTGTAAAAAAATTCAACCTGACCCGAAAGCGTACCCACCTTCCTAGGAGGGACTTGCGAGATGTTGCTAATTTGTTAGCATATAATATTGTAGACCCTGTGATGTCAAACACGGTTTGTGATAGTTTTAAGGCGGGTCCTGTGTTACGTTTTAGTAGCGGAGGGTCCGGGACGGAGCCTGCGGTTGATTTAAACTAACCTCTTCGACAAAGTGTGCTACATCCGCCGGCTCCGAGCCTCTCGATCGCTGTAACACTAGTATTCATGCGAGTAATGATGTAGTGAACATAGTTCACCAAAATATCCAGGGATTTGCCAGTAAAGAATTAGAAATAGATTTGTTCATACAATGTTCAAATATTCATATTTTGTGTATAACTGAGCACTGGCTTAAAGGTCATGAAATGTTCAATTTCACAAATCATAGTGTACTGAGTTCATTTTATAGAAAGTCCTACAGCCGTGGAGGATCTTTGATTTTAGTAAAGCATAACCTCAAAAGCAAAGAGCGTAAAGATATAGTCGACATGTCTATTGAACGGCAAATTGAACTGTCTTGTATTGAGCTGGAACAATTTATAATTGTATGCGTGTACAGACCCCCGTCAGCGGACTACACTTTATTCGAATCCGTTATGGATGAAGTGCTCGCTAGTGTCTTTAAGAGCAAAAAGTGTATCATTGTGTGTGGTGATTTTAATGTTAATTTATTAGAAAAATCGCCAATGAGTGTGAGTTTAATAAATACGTTCAAGTCTTTTGACCTAGTGAACTTGTTTTGTGAGCCTACTCGAATTACAGCAACTAGTGCTACGTGTATTGATAATATTTACAGTAACAAGGAGGCGATAGTTAAATCTATCATAAACTCTTTAAGTTCTGACCACTGCGGGCAACTTGTTACCTTTAGCGGGAAAATCGAGGAAGCGCCTTGTGGCTTCATGTGCAGACCTATTTCAGAAAAACGCCTCGACCTATTTTGTCAGAATACTGCAAAAAGATTATTTCATCTTTCATTTCCCCAGGAAAACCCCGACTGTATGTGTTCTGTTTTACATGATTGTATAAAAAAAGAATTTGACAAATGCTTTAGTCCTAAGAAAATTCAAGGCAAGTCCAAGGTTAAGTTTAGCGACTGGGCTACACCAGATATTCACGAGAAGAGACGCCGACTCTATGACTTATATGATTCGAGAACTACGGATAAAAGACCGGAATTTCTAGAGTATGTTAAAAACTATTCCAAATCTTTTAAGAAAGTATGTGTCGCCGCTAAAGCTGATTACTTGTCCAAAAAAATACAAAACTCTAGTGATAAGGTCAAGACTGTATGGCAAGTAATAAGCAATGAAACTGGAAAAAGAAAGATTAAAGATCCGCACTACAGCTTACGTATCAATGATACTCTAGTAAGTTCCGATCTCGATGTAGCGGATCAATTTGAGCGGTTCTTTTCCAATATACCCATAGACACATCAAAGTCTTTAAATTCATCGCCAGACGCTGCTGAAGTATTATTGAAAGGAAATGTAGTGGAATGTACGGAAATCTTTGGTTTCAATTATGTGACTCCTATCATCGTTACCAAAGCGTTTAGATCATTGAATGTCAAGAAAACTGAAGATCTTTGGGGGCTGTCTGTCAAAGTATTACATTCCATAATAGAATTAACTGCTCCTTATATAGCTGATATCTTTAATAGAAGTATTGATACTGGAGTTTTTCCTGACTTGATGAAACATAGTAAAATTATCCCGTTGTTCAAATCAGGAACGAAATCAGACCCCACAAACTTCAGACCTATCTCAATACTACCGGCATTAAGCAAAATTTTTGAGAAACTTATCCTTAATCAGCTTCTATCCCATTTCAATCGTAATAAACTGCTGAACAGTAAGCAATTCGGATTTACTAGAGGCCGTTCCACCACAGATGCCGGTGTGGTACTCATTAAACATATTTTTGATGCCTGGGAAAAGGCTCAAGATGCTGTTGGAGTTTTCTGTGATTTATCAAAAGCATTTGATTGCGTTGATCACGAAAATCTGATCAGAAAGCTTAGGCACTATGGGATAAAGAATGGAGCTCTTGATCTCGTTTCATCATATCTATCGAACAGAACACAGCGAGTAGTCATCAATGGGACCTCGTCAGCAGGGTCAAACGTTGCTCTTGGAGTACCGCAAGGATCCATCCTAGGACCGTTCTTATTTTTAGTGTACATAAATGACTTACCAGAGCTTGTGCAGGGTAGACATGATATAGTTTTATTTGCAGATGACACTTCTCTAATTTTCAAAGTAGATAGAAAAGAGAAAAGCTTTGACTGTATTAATGATGTATTATCCACTATTGTAAATTGGTTTACAGCAAATAACCTGCTTTTAAATGCAAAGAAGACGAAGTGCATAAAATTTATTTTACCCAATGTTAAGCACATAAACAACTCAAGAATTAAATTAAAGGGCGAAATTCTAGAATTCGAAGATAAGGCTGTGTTTTTGGGAATAACCTTAGATTCAAAACTTCAGTGGCATGCACATATAGCCACATTAGCAGGAAAACTAAGCTCCGCAGCCTATGCAGTGAGGCGAATCAGGCAGCTGACAAACGTCGAGACAGCAAAATTGGTGTACTACAGTTACTTCCACAGTGTTATGTCCTATGGAATCCTGCTGTGGGGGAAAGCGGCGGATATCCAGACTATCTTCGTACTGCAAAAACGAGCAGTGCGTTCTATTTATGAACTAGGAGCTCGTGCCTCCTTAAGAGAAAAATTCAAAGAGGCAAATATTCTCACTGTAGCTTCTCAATACATTTTTGAGAACATTATGTATGTACGGAAAAATCTCCATGAATTCAAACTTAACAGCGAAATCCACGACTACAACACAAGAAGTAAAAACAAGCTCGCAGTGGCAGCCTGTCGTCTCCGTAAAGTTAGCACGTCCTTCGTGGGGAACTGTATACGCTTTTATAATAAAATACCCATGGATGTAGTGAATTTGCCCGTCAACAGATTTAAGTGTCACGTTAAAAGTCACTTGGTAAGCAAGGCGTATTATTCCGTCAATGATTTTTTAAACGATCAGGAAGCTTTTAAGCCAGTTGTATAATTTACTAGAATTAGTAATGGTTTATAATGTAGACATGTATAACTACAATTTTAGTCTGGACTTTTACTGTTCTAAAATCATTTCATGTACATTTGAGCACATCATGAGGTATCTCATTGTATTCGATATTTTATTATTAAGTACTACTTTGATTATAAATGTCCTGCAGCTTGAATATGTCATGCTCGCCTAAAGGTCTTTGCTTACGGTGGCGTCGTTGATCGGGTCGCAACCTTCCCTAACATATGGTCGAGGGAGGCGATGGCTGAGATACGCGTCATACTCGTGAACGGGTGCTGTTTGTGGGGTCCGGTCTGTTCATGTTTGCAAGGACTAGTAACTTCGTACTAGTGTTCAGTGGAATTGACATGATGAGAGACTTCATTGTTCTCATTTGATTTTATTTTTTAGACTGACGCTCAGAGACCTTATACATCTCTGAGGATATTTATTTATTAGATTTTATTATTTTCATGTTGACGTGTTATAGATATAGCTCAAAATATTTTATTATGATTAGTGTACTTACTTTATTACCTTTTATCTTGACGCTTAGAGACCTTATACATCTCTAACAAATCTCGATTGTTATTAGTTTCTTATTCTTATTTTTGACATGTAACACTACATTTAATTAATGATACTTTGATTATTGTATTATTTTTATTTGATGTACCTAGATAGATTTTGACTTGTAAAAGTGCCCTTGAGGCCTATTTGCAGAATAAATGTTTTGATTTTTTTTTTTTTTTTGATTTTTGAACAAGTATGTGATGCAGGGCTGGCCTAGTCGAGTTAGTGATGATCTAAAGCCCTTCTTGGCCTGCAGGAGTGAGTTAGCCGTGGAAAACTCATGCCTAACTAGAGGCCACAAAGTCGTGATTCCCACCGCTTATCGCAACAAAATTATGCATGAATTGCATATAGGTCATTTAGGTTCCAATAAAATGAAAGCAGAGGCTCGAAGCCGATTTTGGTGGCCGGGCATGTCTGCGGACATAGATAACTTTGTAGCGTTATGTGGAATATGTAATTCTTTGCGACCTTCGCCCCCGCGCGCCCCTCTTACGCCTTGGAGGTACCCACCACAGGTTTTTTATCGAGTACATTTAGATTTTTTAGGCCCGATAAACAATAAAATGTACTTGATTGTTATTGATGCATATTCCAAATGGCCTGAATGTTTCGATGTTACTAGTGGATACAGTTCTAAAGTGGTAATAGAAAAAGTATGTGAGGTAATGTCAAGGTTTGGCCTGTTCCACACAATCTGTACAGACAATGGGACGTCGTTCGTATCGACGGAGTTTGAAGATTTTTGTGTAAGAAATGGTATCACTCATTTAACTTCTCCCCCGTATAACCCAAGCAGTAACGGGCAGGTTGAGGCATATGTGAAAATTGTGAAAAGGGCGTTAAAATCGTTTATTCTATCTGGGGTAAATTACAAGTCATTCAATTGCAAATTGCATGAGTTTCTGTTTCGGTATAGAAACTCGGTACATAGCACTACCGGTAAGTCACCTGCAGAGATTCTTTTTGGTCACAAGTTAAGAAGTAGGCTTGACTCCTTAACTGTGCATCGCCCAGCATCAGCTGACGCAGCACTGGAATGCGTTGTAAAAGATAACCAGTTTTCGCAGTGTAAATATTACGGTGGCAGACGAGCCGTGAACTTTAATGTGAACGAAATAGTTTTAGTTAAAATGTACAGTGCGCAAAAAACTTATTGGGCGATTGGAACTATAACGAGCCAATTAGGTCAAAGCCTGTATACAGTAAAATTAAGAGATCACAACCACGTAGTTAAGCGACATGCCAATCAACTTTTGAAACTAAGAGGGGAGGAAGTAGTCCAGGATGATTTGGTAGCTCAACGAAACTCCTCTTGTGAGGACCCGACAATGGTAGAAATGCCTGCAGTTGTTTTGCCGCTGGACCAGCAATGCGATGATGCCATCGTGCAGCCACGGGACCCGAATCCATCAAGCAGCATGATGCAAGAAGAAACCTCTTCGCAGCAAATACAAGAACAGTATGGCAACACATCTACCGAAGGAACTGCGAGACCAATTTCCAGCCCGGCTGCCAATGACCACGGTGAGCCGGCATCAGAGACAGCCGGAGATACCGCTGAGCAGTTCTTGTCTCCTACCTCATCCCCAGAGGTGGAGCCACCGGCCCCTCGTAGGAATCGTAATATTGTTAACTATAAACAGTTTTTTTAGGCTAAGGGTGGAGGGATGTTAGTTATTAAGAATCGCGGCTGCGACCGCATGAGTCAGTTGAATAAATGTAGTTGCGCAGATCGCTCGCTTGTCATTTACCTGCCCCGCCCCGCACCCCGACTAACATTATTAATCTCTTTTTGCTTGCTAAATAAAATGTTGTGACTTGGGTACCACACAACTTTACTGCATTTTTTATATACCTAAAACTATGTAAGGTGTCCTCGGCTAATTCCGAGTGTTGGGTAATTCCGGAAATAATCAATCCCAGTCTTACTAAGTGATTTTGTTACACTACCAAACATCAACAAAATCTTTAACATTTCTTTTTAATGATGATGATTACTAGATGCAATAAAATAGCTTATTTATACTGGAATTTGCTATTTTCGGAATTACTCGACATTCGGAATTACCCGAAGAAACCATAGTATTGAAATAGGCAATGAATGAGTGACACAGTCTTGTGTATAAGATACGCTTTGTAGTTGAAGCTGTAAGGTGTTTATCTTCTACGTTTAATTTGCCTCATGAAATCCATTATCTAAATGTGACGAACGGGTGTATCTTCATTAAAACTTTTTAATTAACGTATAATTACACTAATGGGGCTTAGAAGTTTGAGCATCACTTCTCGAACTTTGAGTAACAACTTCAACGTTAGTGCAGCCCCTTCGAAATTCGAACTTCGTATCGTGTCATCCCTTTCATTCTCGTGTTATACACAATATGAGTGAAAGGGACGGCACGATACGAAGTTCGGATTTCGAAGTTCGGAGTAGCACCTCTGGAACTGTGGGCTTGGCGCTATCTTCGTTGTAATCAACAATATCATTCAAATATTTCATACGTATGGGTCTACAATGTGGGAACTGAATCCTAGGAAAGTTACAGTAACTGGAAGATATATTACGGGTATGGTAGGTACTAGTTTATGATAGAAATAATCGTAGGACAAAACGGACTACTTCTAGGTTTTACCATGTCACTTCCTATGAATGAACTTTTTATCGCGTATTTTTCGTTTCCCAAACGTTGAAACCGCTGTGGACCTTCATAACTTAAAAAACCGGCCATGTGCGAGGCGGATTCGCGCACGAAGGGTTCCGTACCATTAAAACTGCAAAATAATCACGTTTGTTGTATGGGAGCCCCCCTTAAATATTTATTTTATTCTGTTTAGTGTTTGTTGTTATAGCTGCAACAGAAATACATCAACTGTCTGACTATCACGGTTCATGAGATACAGCCTGGTGACAGACGGACGGACAGCGAAGTCTTAGTAATAGGGTCCAGTTTTACCCTTTGAGAATGGAACCCTAAAAACATCTTTTAGATACGATTAGATTTCTTTGATAAGAATCGGGATCTGCATATGTATATTACAATATGCAGATTCGGAAAAAAATGGATATTGGAAGAATAACTTAGGCCTAATGAGTGATGAATCATAATCGAAAAAATGTTATGCTAAACAATAGTAAACCAAGATTTTCCACAGTCGATCACCATTCATCACCCTACTCGTGGAATCCGTTCCTATGAACCCAAACACGGCGGGTTTATCTTGTGTAATTTAGGATTTGCTATGGCCATCTGTCTTCATCAGCTCGGTGGTACCATAATAACAATATTCTTTTGTAAGTTCGATGAGTATATGTATACTCATCGAACTTACATAAGAATGCCTTCAGCTTAATCGGTGGAGGATAACTGGTCTAAAATTCAGTTCCAAGATTTCTCCCATACATCAGACAATAACAGGGCAAGTTGCCTAAATAAAAGATAAAAAGAAAGCATCAAAAACGACTCTGAATCCGAATGGCTATAAATGCCTTTTGTCCTTTTATATAATCCGGAACTTTTATACGACTATTTCACTAAAATCATCGCGTAAAACTAGAATAGGCCACAACGGGGCGAGTTGAAAAGGGCCACCATATTGGAGGCGGAAACGGAAATCATTGTTTGGGCTGAATCTAGCTTTTTGGTTTTTTTGTCAACGGCGCGTCATGAACAATCCGGGCGTGTGTTTATCGATAGAATACTGTCTGGGTAGAAAGTTTTGTATGATAATACGATATTATAGTATACGAGAGTCCCGTAGCGGCGTCTCGACGCCGCTCGACGCCGCTAAAATACGGAAATTCCGATAGTTATTCAGAAAAGGAACAACTATAGCTATAGTAGATACATTTCTGTAATTTGTGCCTCTTTTAGGAATACTAAAAATATCTGAAAAAGGGGCCTTAAAAATCGACAGTTCCTTTTTAGTGTCACATTATGCCGGACCCAAAACCAATAAAGTAGACTGCTAGCTAAGTTATCCGTACAACGTGGATGCGGTACATCATCATCATCAGTCGTTTCCTCAATGTTGAGGACATAATGCCCAATTATTACTGACCAGACTGACCATTAAAGTCGACGAGTAGAAAAACAATATTATCGTTACCGTTAAACAAAAAGAAGAAAAGAAAGAATATATTTATTCACTGAACGAAAGACACAAATACAAAAGCAATAAGCGCACAGTAGATTGAACACATAAAATAACGTGTGTCTTCGCGGCAGTGAATTGGTATTATGCCGAGTTATCACACACCTACATCGTTGGTTTTCAGACAGCACCGTACATGACCCATGGAGCGCAACAACATACTATATAAAGATTTGCATATAATAAACAAAGTCATATTATATATGGATGAGACTAGCTCAAAACAGGGCAAACTGTCGTGAACATGAGGATGCTTTCACTCAACAGTGGGTGGATACCTCAGACTGAAACCTTACGAAAGTACTTTGAAAACATGAAACTGCAACCTATTTATGCTGTTTTAAAGATTTTGAAATACAATACATAAAGATGAAAAGAGAACGCAGTTTGACCATAGAAAACTGTGACTACTACTTTATTAGTCATAGTTCTCTGCAAACTTGGTATCAACTGAGCGCTATCAACGTTTCATTGTTGCTGATTTGATCAGTAAAAAACCGTATTTCGATTCCAGAGTGGGTTTCCTCTCACGATCGCTCCGGAAGCTTTAAGGAGCTAAAGTATGGAGTTCTTCAAGAAAGAAGTGTACTGGTATTTAAAGTGTGGTCTTGCGTCCCCTGGAGTTGCAGGCGTTCGTAGACTACGGTAACCGCTTACCATGGGGTCCATGGGGCAGTTCGTACTCTAGTTTGGCACCAACGTAGTATTACAGAAAAATCAGGGGTATCCATCTGTGATATTTGACAGAAGGATTATATATCCGCTTTCATGTTTATAATCTCCTTCAAAATCAGAAATAAGTAAGGACAACAGTGATCGGTGCGATGGTAGAATGTGGCCATAATTTCGAGATATCATATCGCTATCATAATCATAACTCAAAACTTAATTTCATACAGCTTGTTAAAGACACGCGAGCCAAATTCCACATACTAACTAGACAACAACACAGCCTGTACTCCTAAATTCGAAATCCGAACTTTGTATCGTGCCGTCCCTTTCACTCTCATGTTATTCGCTATATGGATGAGAGGGATGACACGATACGAAGTGCGGAGTAGCCTCTCAGATAAATTGATACGGTTCTAAAATGAGTGGCGTTGCACGAACACCATTCCGACAATAACAAGTTTTTAATTTTTTTTTTCAATTAAATGGGAATAAAACGCTTTTTTTTTAAACTGGGGTTGTTAAAATTGAAGCTTTTGTTGTGATTGAGATTGAAATCCATGTTAGTGATAATGGGATTATACACAACGTTAACTTTTGCAAATTAGCGTATAACGTGTCATTATACTCATCGTTAGGGGGCTTCGTTTATATAAATTATAGCCTATATTCTGATGTCCATGCTAAATTAACTGGAAACTCCCTCAATCCGTTCAGTAGGTACTTTTTTTTTAATTACGAGGAACAAAAGGCACAAACTGCCAGGAAGCGGGATTTTCTGCAAGCTAAAGGAGAGGTAATTGCTACTTTATGGCCAGGTGTGACGTAAAACAATTTAGAGTGTTTAATACAATTTCAGCTACCAAGAAAGTTAATGACGTATTTACATATTCAACTCGAGACTCTAAAGGTTAATAGTAACTCTAAAGTCAATAATTCCTTTGAGGATAACCGTAAATGCGCTTCCAATGTTCCTTGTTCATTTATCGCATAATAGACAGATAAATTGTAAGATATTAAAACAAGAAACAGACCGGTTATGCTACTAAAGGTTAGAATATTAAATAGCAAAGCAACCGGGAATGGTTTCGTACCGCCTCGGGACTTCGTGAGTGGCTAAATCGAAAGTTGTAAAGGATATATGTGGTATAAACATAACTTTAATCCCGGGGGCAGCCACCAGACATATCATTAGGCAAGCCAAAATTATTCTGGTTTACCTACTCGTTTTAGTCGAGTGATATTTTTTATGTGTCCAACTCGCATTGTGAAAAAAGGCAATAACTGAATCGACAAAAAAAAAACATGTTATTTTGTATTTGACACATGTTAAAAGTTATTCCATAGTGGTTATATATATAGTGGATAGAAAACTATCAAATTATTCCAATAAATAGTAAATTAGATAAATTAATCAAAATCGTAAAAGATATGGAACTTTAAAGATTCGCAAAAATGCTTTTTTCTTTTTAATAGTCGTAAATTTCACTAGTATCGGTTGTTATGCGACTTGAACAGGCGGAAATCCGGACAGGTACGAAAGAATATTTGGCGAAACGAAGACGCTTCTCGCTCGCTCGTTCGATTAATTTTATCAGGTGTCAATGACAAATTCTAATAGGCGATCGAAAAAGTATCAAAAGAGGCAAGCTTGTAACGAATAGTCCACAAACCAGTTAGAACTTTAGTTAATCACTTCCTCTCGGGCGATAACTGGTAACATCCTTCAGAAATCTGTATCATGAAGCTCCGTGAACGTTAGCTGCTGTTCCGTGGGTGGGTGGAGCACAGGCAGCCTCAGCCACGTAGATAAAAATATCCTGATAGTACAGTCGCCATCAGATATATCGGAGCGAACAAGGTGCTCACAAATATCTGAACAAGACTTGTCAAGGCGTTAAAGTGCATGTTCAGATATTTTTGAGCACCCTGAAGAGTACAGATATATTTGACAGCGACTGTACCTATGCGGTTTCAATAGCCTATGAACGCTTATGAATCATGGGCAACGTCCGATCCGTATGTTGACAAAAGGAGACTTGCAAAATGTCGTAACTTTTTGATGCTAATTAATGTTTAACGATGAATAAAGTCCTCTTTGTAGACCTGTTGAAAGGTGACCGTAAAACATTAATTAAACAACGCCATTGTTCACGCCTTCATCAGAAGTGGACGGGGTTGCAAAACATTGTGCCCTAAAATATTTCCAGTAATGGCGTGTTTCCCGTCCTCAATGCGTGGCGGAGGAGTCATCAAGTGGCAGTGTCTATTTCCTAACTAGGGGTGGGATGATGTCGATAAATTATGTGCCGATATGTATCTGATATCAGTTAGACACAAAAATGTACGCTGATCGAAAATTGGAAAACGCACGATCTAAATATTCGAAATGACAAAAATATGAAGTGGCTATCTTATTAAACTACATGCCAGGAGCCCAGGCCCCTATTTCACC
Source organism: Epiblema foenella (assembly GCA_963556455.1). Classification (NCBI taxonomy): domain Eukaryota; kingdom Metazoa; phylum Arthropoda; class Insecta; order Lepidoptera; family Tortricidae; genus Epiblema; species Epiblema foenella. The sequence goes on from OY747100.1 coordinate 21,792,774, forward strand.
AAAGCTGACAGGCGCGACAATTGTCAAAAAACATTACAATTGTAGTTGGTGAAAAAGTTTTCACATGAAAATTGTCGATTTGTCATCCTACATATGTCAAATACATACATATGTCAACTTGGTGAAATAGGGGCCAATAGCGATCGCTGTAGCCAATAGGTGATTTTGCGTATGAATAGTAAACAATAAAATTGTAAGAATAATATAAATTTTGTTATAGGAAGTCGATTTGAGTTGATATAAACTCATGATCATGTAAAATATATTTTATAATTACTTTTAAAACTCATCCATATTTTATTGTGCTAAATATTTGCAAAACGGTAGCCGCCATTACGAATGTCAAGTGTGACGTCATACGACACTAAAATGCCGGATCAACACAATGGGCGATGAGGGCACAACGTACATGAAAATATGTCTTTCTCCCTTTAACGCATAAGTGCGTGCTGTACGTTGACGTTGGGTATAATTCTCTTTCTACGTAGCCCATAGTGTGCATCCGCCTTAACAGCTCTGTGTTTAATACTTGTGACAGACACTATTAGTGATGCCGCCATTCATAATCGCATACCTACAGTTTTTCGATAATCGATATAAAAAATAATAATAACGTAGCTTCAATAACTGTAAAATATTACGGTAGCATACTTAACTTGTGTCGTGTCTTTCAATTGTTATAAACTTTTCAGTGCTATCTGAAAGATGTAGTAATAAATAAATATAACACTATTATCACACATTCTGTGTTCGCGAAAGTTAGACGAGACTGTAGTACGTGAGCTGAAATTGGCTAATGTATTGAATTTACACATTCGTGCCTGCAGTTCGGTAAAAAGTTCTAGGTCTAGACGAAGAACGTCTTCAGATTTATACTTTTGCCTTATTTTATGCCTCAAGGCCGTGCAGTACTAGCGTAACGTGCAAATGTTTAATATTACGTTATCTAGAACTCATTATGGCAAGTTATCAACACTGAAACTGGGAAAAGTAAAATAAAAGATCCGCACTACAGCCTACGAATCGATGATACTCTGGTAAGTTCTGACTACGAAGTAGCGGATCATTTTGAGCGGTTCTTTTCTAACGTACCTGTCGAGACTACGAAGTCCTTAAACTCATCACCAGATGTCGCTGAATCATTATTGAAAGCAAATGTAACAGAATGTACAGAAATCTTTAGCTTTACTTATGTGTCTCCCATAACTTTAATAAAAGCTTTTAAGTCATTAAATTTAAAGAAGACTGAAGATCTCTGGGGCCTTTCAGTAAAAGTATTACATTCCATTATAGAATCAATCGCACCTTTCTTAGCTGATATTTTCAATAAATGTATTGATAGTGGAGTTTTTCCTGACCTGATGAAACACAGTAAAATTATCCCCTTGTTTAAATCGGGAGCAAAAACTGACCCTACCAACTTCAGGCCAATATCAATACTACCGGCATTAAGCAAAGTTTTTGAGAAACTTATTCTTAATCAGCTTATGTCCCACTTTAATCGCAATAAACTACTCAATAGCAATCAATTCGGATTCACTAGAGGTCGTTCTACCACCGATGCCGGGGTGGTACTAATTAAACATATACATGATGCCTGGGAAGGGGCTCAAGATGCTATTGGAGTGTTCTGTGATCTATCAAAGGCATTTGATTGCGTTGATCATGTGAACTTAATTAGAAAGTTAAGACATTATGGGATAAAAAACGGTGCTCTTGACCTTGTTTCATCGTATCTGTCGGAAAGAACTCAACGAGTAGTCATTAATGGAACTCAATCTGCAGGGACAACTGTTGCGCTTGGAGTCCCTCAAGGCTCGATTCTGGGTCCATTTCTGTTCCTAGTTTACATCAATGACTTACCAAACTTGGTGCAACATAAACATGATATAGTGCTATTTGCAGATGATACGTCACTTATCTTCAAGATAGGACGGAAAGAGAAAAACTATGATGTTATTAATGAGGCACTAATTACTGTTGTGAACTGGTTTACAGCAAATAATTTACTTCTAAATTCCAAGAAAACAAAGTGCATCAAATTCACTTTGCCAAATGTCAAGCAAATAAACTATTCTAAGATCAAACTAAAGGATGATGAACTGGAATTTGAAGACAACACAGTGTTCTTAGGCATTACCTTAGATTCAAAACTGCAATGGCATGCGCATATTGCCACTCTGGCTGGCAAACTTAGTTCTGCGGCCTATGCAGTTAGACGTATTAGACAGTTAACTAACGTTGAAACGGCCAGGCTGGTGTATTATAGTTACTTCCATAGTGTTATGTCCTACGGAATCCTGTTGTGGGGTAAAGCGGCTGACATCCAGACCATCTTCGTGCTACAGAAACGAGCTGTACGCTCCATCTACGAACTAAAAGCCAGAGAATCTCTCAGAGATAAATTTAAAGAGGCAAACATTCTTACTGTAGCATGCCAATACATTCTTGAAAATATTATGCATGTGCGGAAAAATTTACAGGAATTCAAGCTTAACAGTGATATCCATGACTACAACACTAGAAGTAAACACAAGATTGCAGTGAAGGCCAGTCGTCTCCGAAAGGTTAGCACGTCATTTGTGGGGAACTGTATACGATTTTATAATAAAATACCTATCGAAATAGTTAATTTGCCATTCAGTAAATTTAAGTCCCATATTAAAAGGTATTTGCTAAGCCAGGCGTATTATACTGTCAACGATTTCTTAAATGACAAAAATGCTTTCAAGCCAGTGGTAGTTTAATCCTGTTACTTTTAATATATCTATGTTTATTTTAGGATATATTCTTGTATAATAGTTCCGTTACGTTTTATGTAACACGATGCTATTTCTCGCCTCACAGTCGCCTTAACTTTGTTATTATCAATGTCCGCCAGCTTGAATATGTCATGCTCGCTTTAAGGGCTTTGCCTACGGTGGCGTCGTTGATCGGGTCGCCACCTTCCCTAACAGATGGTCGAGGGAGGCGATGGCTGAGATACGCGTCATACTCGTGATCGGGTGCTGTTTGTGGAGTCCGGTCTGTTCATGCTTGCTAGGACATAGTGACTACGTTAATACTAGTGTCTTTTATAAGGGATTGACGAGAGACATCATCCTGTTGTGGATTCGTTTTTATTATCAGTGACTTAGAGACCATATACATCTCTAACAATATTAAATTAATTTTAATTTTGACGCTCAGAGACCATGTACATCTCTGGGATAATATATTAATTTCACTCCTTGTTTAATCTTGAGACCTTATACATCTCTAACTTAATATTTGTAATAGACAACTTTGCAAGTTTATCTTCACTGTATGACATTAATTTTGTTATAATTGTTAAACTCGAAATTATTATTCCTTCTTGAACTGTAAATTAATATTTTGACATGAAAAATGTATTACTTATTATAGTCAGACTTTCTTAAATTATAAATTAATATTTTGACATGTAAAAGTGCCCTTGTGGCCTATTTGCAGAATAAATGTTTGTATTTTGTATTTTGTATTGTATTTTGTTCATAGCCTACACTAGTCACTACTCTGAATCATTTTAAACCTTCGTTTGACTAGGATTCTTTTTGCTATAAAAAACCAGTGTGGTTAAAAAGTAAGCTTTTAAAGTCGGCGGTCACAACACGAAGGTCTCTGGTTCAGCTTCGACATAAATGCTTTCGTATGTCCAGATATCTAAATTCCGGATTTCCAGATTTCCGGTTGTTCTCCTCTACAGGTCGCATTTCTCAACCGATTCTCGTGAAATTTTGTAAGAAGGTTCGATATTTATATATAATTTTTTTGTCCCGTCAGTTTTTGGAAAATTAAATATAAAACTCGCGAGTTCACAGAGCTAGTATTTAGTCAATGCGACAACTTAGAATTGCGGATCTACTATGAATTCGTTACGAATCGTCCGTTCTAAATGAGGGGCGTTTATTGAAAAATACCGTCATCGTCTCATCCCTAAGTCATCGTCATCGACTAGTGTAGTGCACGCCTCGTCGCCTCCCCACAACCATGAATACCGGAGCATTCTTTTGTACAACTATCTTCAACTTATACCTTATCCCTACAACCGAACTTCAGCCGAAAGGTACTATCCACCGCGCCTTTATATGGGAGCAACGCCTTTTTAAATGGAGGAGCTCGAATAAATGTTTGCTTGAGGAATTTGTATGGAAATATTCTAGGTGTTTCGAGGGCTCTTGGGGACTTGAATACGTGAAATGCATTCAGCGTGACCCACAATATTGTTACAGTTTGCAGTTATTAATATAAGCGTTTTCAGCGCTGCATTTCAGACGTAGCTACGTATATGAAGAGGACATAAGCTCTTATTCTCTTATAATAAAGGTAAGGTGGGCATAAACAGGGTGTTTGGAAAGCTATGATATTCATCCTAAAGACTTTTAACGTCATCATAAGTGTAGCTCTACTGAAGTCCACAATTAGGCGAAGTAAAGTGACAGATAAGATGTTGCCAGGAGTAGAAAATAATAAGTATAGTTAAGGTATATATCGATAAAAACATATCGATGTATCTAATGTACTACCAAACTTATTCCAATGTCATAATCTATCAACTTTCCGGCCACTAAAGATTGATTAAGCGGGAGCAAAGTAATATTTAAATGTGAAGTTTAGTCCTTTAAATATGAATAAATGAAGAGATTTACAATACATTTTAATTTGACAAATTCGGAGCATATTAGTTTAAGAGAAACACTACCTATTTCAATTTTCGATGTTCTCGGCATGCACCAAGGGGTACCCAATAAATTGGGCCGAAAGATCGGTAAATCTAGTAAGGCCTTAAATAATATCGATATGAAGAGCACTGGCCATACCAAAGAGAATGTAATCACTACGTTTTAAGCCATACTATGGCAACATTGGTGCATTTTGACTTGTCAAACAACTTCGCCGGCGGACTTCAGTATACTTCTAACGCAGACACAGAACATGTAAATTCAAAAGTTTTCAGTAAAACTAAGACGTTCTTTGGATAGTTCTCTCGGCTCTGAATAATATTATATCCCTGTCCTGACTGAATTTGTTTCTCTTTGAGATTAGAAGTATAACGGGTAAGCTCGCCTACATAAATTCCATTAGCTGGGAAATCAGAGGGAAACATTGTTGTTACTCGTTAAAGTAGGTAAGAACGCGGCATTTTTAGCAGTTTTATTGTTTTCCGTAAAATTGTATGACGAATAAGAATTATATCTGCATATATATTACGTAAATTTGCAATTCATCGGATCAGAAAGATCGGTCATGGAAAAGCACGCTAAAAATCACACAACACACAACACCCCAATAATGTACATATATAATGATAATACCTTGCAACGAATAATGCTTAGCGACGACGAACATTATATCTATGGTATAGGTATTTTACCAAATAAAGTCCATTCCCGTATCCAAAGTAGCTGTGGCCGAAATCCATCATCAATTCATCACCATAAAAATGAACCTTTCGTAGAACTGACATGGTTATCAAAACAAATTCTAAATAGCGAAAATCAAAAATTGCCGTCGCTTTTTCCGCGCGATTGTCCGGAATGTTAGTGTTGCCAGTTTTTGCCCGGCGTGGATTGATGGACCATTGTGTTGAGTTCGCAAAAATTCCTGCCTCGAATAATTGACAAGTCTGTGCGTTTTGTTTTTGCTGCGTATTGAATCGTTACAGGATTAGAACGTTTTTCGAGTCTGAATTGTTTTACTTTGCTATTTGCCGTCTGTCTAGACTTTTTTGGGACGGCTGCTTTGTTTTGGGACAGCTGTTACGTAGACGGTTTGGTATTATATCAACAGCGGGTTTTAATTAGGGCACAGTTGGATTCTATATTCTAACTCCAAAAACTTGGTGAGAAAGTGTGAGCGTCATGGTGACAGGACCATATATGGTGGATTTTTATAGCGAGAGTAATTCCAAGAATTAGTACCTTTTTCGAACTATTTGGTACCTGATATCAAATAATTTGTACCTCACTAAAATCGAGAAACATTGAAAATAAAGTGGTCAGCCATTCTGACGTCAGGTTGACAGACCCAGACAAGAAGACAAGCCCAGTTTCCTTAATTGTAGGCGTTATACCGAATCCATCCATCACATATATTTAGGCCCTTATTTCGGTTTGTTATGTCAAAAAATGTACTGAGTTACTGAAATTTGATCTGACATTTGGTCTAACGGATCTTTATAAAACCCGGCCTTAGCACCTTTTGAATCTTTATTCATGATTTTTAGTATTTTTTTACTTACCAAAAAAAGGTACGCCAGAAATATGTTTTGAGGGCATTGCAATCAGTCCATATGAACCTGCGGGGTAATCACGTAACTTTTGTACTACCGTTAGGTAGATTTTTATGTCAAATTTTAATTGTCAGTTCATACATTTATCCTTCAAATTTGACAGTAAAATCTATCTACCGTTAGTACATAAAGTTACGTGATTCGCCTGCTGGCCATAAATTTAGCTTAAACATTAAGAATTAATTACTGCAATAGTAGATTTTGTCTCAAGGGATACAATAAACACTCTTAAGCAACGACACTGTATTTGGATGATTTCCGAAGCGATCCCATAAACGCCTTTTCCTTATTGACTCATTAGATTTCTCACCCTATATAAATAGGTCATTTTCTATAATTAGTTATTTATAATACTTTGTCCCTATCTAATTCTAATCATTAGATAGCAATGTGAATATTCCCCGTCGGCGATCAAAACCTCATTACGGCCGGTCCCGGGCGAAATCTAAATCAAGACAGGAGGAAATACCTGCTTTTCTCCTTATTTACGAGTATAATGTAGGTTAAGATTATTGCATATATGCTGTGTGTTATGTTATATGCATTCTGTACAGTACATAGATTTATGTAGGTACACTAAATTCATAGAATTAAATACCGATTGATCTACAAGTTAAGTTCTCAGTTCAGAGGGCTGCGGTGGCCGCTTACCATCAGGTGGACCGTACGCTTGTTTGCAACCGGCGTTGTGTAAAAAAAAAAGGGGCCTACTCCGAACTTCGAAATCCGAAATGAGTGAAAGGGACGGCACGATACGGAGTCCGGATATCGGAGTTCGGAGTATGCCCTCTGTAATAGAGATTGTTTCGCAGTATAAGCAATGAGAGCATAATCATAACATTTTGATATAAGTATATACAAAACTTGCTTGATTTATCTATTGAACTAACGAGTGAAGTCAGCTAAGTTCTCTTCTGGAACAATCTGGCGTTGGTCATGTATGTATAAATGTTTGTTCGACGATACCTTGAGTTACCTAACCTAATCTAAGCTGTCCAGTCTAGCATGATATCGTTTCGTTAGGCATAGCTGTGATATAATTTGACTTTCGCTTTCGCTGCTATACTTTTCTTATCGCTACGCAGTTTCCTCTACATACGGGGAATCCCATGGTATCGGCTACGCGTCTACGAGCAGACCGCCCGCTAGGGTTCCTGGCAGTGAATGTGCAACATGGTTCCTTAGAAAATCTATCTCGCGTAGCTACAGACTTCGTGAAGGGACACGGTTTCGATTCCCGTTTCGCAGGAGGGACCAGATCGGGTCCCGTACGTGACCGGACTCGCGGCCGAGGAATCATTATAAGACAGGGTTGCCAGGAGTGAAACTAGACCTAAATCCTAAATAATACAGTATTTGATTTGATAATAAGCACAATATTAGTGTTATTACATTAATACTTGATGGTTGGGAGCCCAGGTCTTAGAATGCAACCGGGATTGTTTAATACTACATCGGTGACAAAGAAGCTTTATTTGATAGATACTTTTATCTAGGAATTGAAAAATCGACCCCTAGAATACAAAAGTGACAGACGGACAGCCAGATTCACGCCATAAGGATTCCTTTGTTACTTCTTTCATACGTCATACCTAATAAAAAAAATTGTAACGTTGTAGATAGCCAAAAATTTACGTGAGTAGATATTATATTTGTTTTTTCCGAGATTATATAAGTTTCGGCGGGCGAATTTCGGTTTGTTCTCCTCTACAGCTCGCATTTCTTAACCGATTTTCGTGAAATTTTGTAAGCAAGTTCCATAATTAATTAGAATTATTGTAGTCAGTTTTTGGAAATTAAAATAAACACTCGCCAGATCAAGAGCCGTACTGCTCACAGAGCCACTAGTACAATCAGATTCTAACAAACACGGCTTACGATACAATCTATTAATAGAACAGACAATATAAACTTAACTAATATATATACATTCCCCAAGGTCGCTGCCTTTGGGGATGGTGCCCATAAGGCTGGCCACATTTTCTCGCTGGATAGCGATACCTATCCTTTGACCGAGGCCAAAGCCAGCGTTATTGTCAGCCGTATTTTTAAGTTTTATAAAAATTATGGGAGTGTGGGCGCCAAGGTTCGAGAGTTTCGACCGCGAAGGCGGCAAATACATGATTTCTTGTCTGGCCCGCGTATTTGCGACGCTTCGCGGCTTCTGCCGCAATGGCCGCTCCGCCTGCCCTCGAGCACATCGCTTACGATTATATGTTACACGTGCAACCCCCTAAGTAGATCCGAAGATCTTCTGCAAACAATATTTACTATCATATGGACTGTGTTCAATATTTGTATAGAAAACAAATAAAAGAAAGGGTACTAGTAGTAAGCTTTCTCTTAAAAAACCGGCTGTAAACTTTAGTAGCGGAGTTTCTGTAACAAAACCCTCTAACTGAGTAGGTGTAAAAACAAACGAGTGCAAAGTTCATATTTTTAAATTAAAACTGGAATCAGACTGCGGTGCGGCGGTTCAGCCGGAGCTGATTAATTATGAAAACCGTTTCAACAGTTACATTTTGCCGGGTTTAATTTTAGCGAAACGTCCAATTTCGATTCAATCACATTTTGTGTATTTAACTGCCTGTTAATGGAATTAATTGTATTTGTATTCGAAGTATAAAGGCTTTATACACTACGGATTGGATAACTAAGCAGCTGAAAGATTATTGTACTAATGCAGTTTTTTGACCTTTGTTAGAATGAGATGCACAACTTCAACTTCGCAATAGCAGCAATTTGTCGGGTTACAATAAATCAGAGCCAATTACAAATTCTTGGTTAAATTGTAGTGTGTGTAGCCGTAGACACCAATATTTGATTTTCATGGTCTGCCAGTCCAGCAACTCCAGCAAGCAGCATTCCTTTTATTATTTTTAAGTTCAGAAATAAATTAGTTTTAATTGGATATTGCTGATGCTGGCAACCCTAAGCTAGATATGCCCCTCGGGTGGCGAATACCTCGTTTCCCATTGTTTTTAAATTCCAATATTATTGCCCTAGATATTGCTCACACAGTTTGAACAGAACTGTGCATTTCCTGTAATTAACATTTAGAATACGGGCAACACATTTTTGGTTATTCGAATTTGAATTCAAATGCGTAGAATACTTAGATAACAGAGGGCGACAGATTGAGGAAGGTATGGAGTCAAGTGAAGAATAAATCAATTTAAGTTTATACGAGTTTATTCGTTCGCAAATTTCGTAAAGGTCCGTTTCACGAAATACAAGGCATGTACTATTTTAGCCTACATATGTAATAAATATATACTAAATTGTGCCTACGACTTCGCCCGCCAATTGATATTTATTGCTTTAGAAAAATACTTGGCTATTATATCATTTAATGCGCAGGATTAATTATTAGGCTCCCATACAAACTTCCACCCCTTTTCACCTCCTTAAGGGATGATAACCGATATAAAAACTATCTCTCTTTCTCTCATAACTTTTTCCATGGATCTCAAAATATCTCCATGTGATTAGCATGTAAATTCGTTCAGAGGTTTAAGCGCGAAAAGGTAACAAATACAGTTAGTTTCGCACTTATAATTTTGGTATATGGGTTGAAATGCCACTAGGATGATAAAAGTTTTTGTGTATTGTTTTGAAAATATGACACCTCGCCGAGTTTCTTACGCTGGTTCTTCTCGAGGCAGAGGTTTATACTATGAACTGGTGGTAGTTTTTTGACATTCATAAGTTCATGTAGTATGCCAAAATTGAAGAATAAATGATTTCATTTCATTTCATTTCAAAGACGCTTACTTGATGACTACCGCAACCTATATGTGTACTGTATCCATTGACTGTATCCCGCTGAAAATTCCTTTAAGTACTCGAACCCTGAGACATCCCCCGGTATCTAGCTAATGCATCCGCTGCTACTAAAATAGTTACTCTAATTGAAACATACGTTTGCAAGAAGACGCCTTATTCCTGAAGATCCTATGTCGTTGGCTTGTTAAGGGGATGCTTCAGCACGGGTAAACCACGCCACAGTGTAAGAGACACGTTTATGTCTCTCGCCCATGAGAAAACGAGATGTATCAATCGGGAATGGCTGTTTTGGACCGACGAATAGCTACTAACTCTCAGCCGATCGGTATTTTTATGTTTTATTTCGTCCTATTAACTGCATTAAAGATACAGTAAAATACCATCATTATAGCTTGATTATGTTGTTTATTAATGTACTGTTTGAATACACTAAGGTAAAAAATAAAAATAAGGACCCACTCCTTTATTAGTTAAGTTGTAGTTTGTAGTCATGTTCATATTACTCGTGTCGACAAAACTCCCAGCAGCTCGATTCCACTTATACCTCAGATTTGATCAACAAATCTTACTGGAGCGCAAATTCAGAGTATGCCAGTGTTCAAAACCGTCCGCGTGGTCGTGTCGGAGGTTTCCCCTGGATTTTTCTCAGGATACTCTCCAACCGCGCATTCCTATACTATGGCTTTATTGGGCCCGGCCTATAAAGCCAGTCAGGTTCAAAAAAAAACTAGTGTCATCATCCTCCTACCGTTTCCCGGTTGTGGCCTAAGGAACCCGCCCCAAGGGATTAAACCGGTTATCACACAATCTTTTCCTTCACCGAAAAGCCTCTCGCATACTCGAATATCCAAAAGCATTTAATTTTGCATTCTATTCCAGAAAGTCAAATTGAAAATCTCTTGCCTATCTCCCCCTTAAAGCACTTGCGGCGTTCTAGAACGAGAAATAGGAAAAGTAGACGCTAGTCTGAACTGCAGTTTACTGCACTTAGATGCTAGTTGATTATAGTTTAGTGCAAATGGCTTCAGACATTACTTTGTAAGCTTTAATGTTATATTAGCGAGTCTAGCGACCATTCGGACGGGTAGTTCAGTCCAGTTTAGAGAAACTGGACTGGATGCAACAAACTTACATACATTAAACCCCCTTTTTTACAACCTAAAGGGATGAATTTTGGAATAATGTGTTGCTCTACTAAAATAAATAAAAGAATTCTATTCTGCAAGTTGCTCTACTAGCGTTTCTCAAAAGACCACTGCCGAAAAGAAACGCTGAAAGAAACTCGACAGTCAGTAATTTTCTCCCAAAATATGCTTATTACAATGATAGTACTTAACCTATTTGGTAAAAAAAAAGAATAGAAAACAATAGGTATTAACAATGTGTAGTTCCACAAGAAAACAATTCGTAAGATAAGGAAAATTAGTACCTAATGGAAAATAGATACCCTAGAGAGTAAATTTACTTAAATCGTTTGATGCTTTCTTGCAAGAACTGTGTCAACTAGATACAATGAAAATATACATGAATCTTTACGCTATTGAGGTATCTGGTTTGGCCCATTTATTTCTGTCTGTTAGATAGTCTTCAACCCTATATAGCCTTTGACAATGTTTTTTTAAGTAATTTTTAATAGCTGGAAAGGGTAAATTCTAAATTTCATCAGGTAACTTGTATAAAAACGGATACATTCTGATGTCAAGCTATAATACGGGAAAAATTTCATAGATATCAGTTTAGTAGTTTTTGAAATTAAGAGGAACGTACATCTGTCCGCACAAACTCGCTTTTATAATATTAGGAATTAGGATTAAGATTTGCGAGCCACTGGCGTCCGCGTAAGCGGTTTCCCTTAAAATCTGATTGTAAGGTAAACATCTCAATGCTGGACAACTTAATGTCCTATAGATGACACGTAGTAATCACTTCTGCCATCATGGCAAAGATTATAATTTTTATCTACACCTATTTTTGTAATAAGTTCACGAGTGTTTTAATGACTAATTATGTACAGTTGCATACACTACTTTATATATATATTAAATCGTCTTTCATGTGTTCAGGACAGGGACCGATACCGGTATTTTAAAAAAACCCTGAATTTGCCCAATATTTTGGATTATTTATAGCTCTTTACGTAGGGCTGAATCATGTATTTAGGTAACAACGTCGTATTATTAAATTGTCCCATTAAAAACGAAATAATGAACCGGTGACCGTAATAATACCGGTATTTTTCTATGGAGAAAATACCGGTATCCGATCCCTGGTTCATCAGGAACCATTGCGTTTCAAGTGTAGTGAGTTCGAGCGTGAGCCCGTTGAAGTCTTTTGTGAACACGAGCCGTATCCTTATGGGCGGAGTTGGCCGACCGTTGACCGTTTTCGACGCTATAATGTCCATCTCCGCCCTGAGCCGGCGCGATATTGTAAAACTGGTCGTTACGTACACTTTTAGTATATGAGTGTGGATAATATACTATTATTTATGTTTTATATGTTCATAACAACAAGTATATATTCCACTAAAACAATAGTGAAATACTTCTTTTCTCAGCAGAAAATGTACTGAGCGCAGCTGTATCGAATTATCCTTTTGCCGGTCACGACTCCAACGGGAAGTAAAAAGTAAAGTATATTATGTGCAGGATACGTGCGGTGTTGTGTGTATGTAATATATAGTTAGGTGTTCTTTTAACGATGAACACAATCTCCATCTCGTTGAAAAATCATTTCTCCTGCGTTCTTTACAGTCAAGTCTAAAGTTAAAGGAGGAAATATCGGCCTTTTGTGATGGCCGATATTTTATAAAACTGTTGTTGAATTTTGAATCTTCTTAACATAGACATAGACATAGAACATTTTGTTGCTTTTTGTACAACTACTATGTATGACACAATTCTGCAATATTAGTTTATGTACTTATCTATACTGGCGGAATTTATCATCATTGACGTGATCGCTGTCGTGCGAATTAAGAGTAGTTTATTAAATAAGTCGATATTAGATATCAAAGAACTAGAGATGTACAGACTATGGATTTTGTCGACTAGCCGACTAGTCGGCGCCGAAGTGACCGACTAATCGCCGATTATAAATGTGGCCGGATAGTCGGTATCTCTAGTCAAAATTATTTAATGTCTATGATCAAAATAAAAAGTTCCTATTTGTGAACAAAGCCGAATATTGGTAGTTTTTTATTATTTTGCAGTAAATCATTAAGTGTCGAATAGTCGGTCTCTTTTGCCGACTAATCGTCGACTATAAATGTGGTCGGATAGTCGGTTTTCCCGACTCGTCGGCGACTACTCGGTAGATCTGTAGAAACAATCTATCCAGTGTATCAGTGTCGCCCACTAGTATAAAAGAGCGCACTCTCAAAGAAATCAAATGTTCTTCCGACGATGGCTGCTCGCAAAACTACTTACCCGTTATTTTTATAGTAAGTATAGTCATAAAAACCGTCAAACACATCTACGGAACTAACTCTCTTTATTATCAAAGTATAACTTTATTACCAAACCAAACTTTACGACGAAAACTTTGAACACGGCTCATTTATTTCCAAGAGACAATAATTTCAGCAGGAAAAGACATCTCATTCCTGTCACGTAGTACCGCCGCCCGCCGTTAGATGTCGTGGGTAATTAATTTTGTGCGGAAACACCGTATTAGTGCAAGTATTCTTGTTTGACATTGTTTATTTTTGTTTCCGACATGAAAGGAGCTATTTTTGTCTGTAGACTTCTCTCTCTGAGATCAATAATGGTTCGGCTTTGTTCAACTTTTTAAGTCTACTCGAACTTTGCGTTTTGTTTATTCATGATTCGGGTGACATGTTTTGTACATTTACGCAGAAAAATTATAACTTATTCAGCTACTTAACATAACCTAAAATGTGTTTATATTCCTGGTTAATTAACATACAATGGGATGGTGTATGGAAAAGATGTTCTGTTGACACAGTGTTGACGTGAGAGGTTGAAAATATTAAAATATTATAAATAAAACATCCGAGGTAATTTTTTGTATACTCTAAATTGTGTTCCACTGCTGGGCAAAGGCTTCCTCTTTTTTTGCCATTCCTGTTGATCCTGTGCTAGTTGAATGTTACCCAATACTTGGACTTAATTTGTTAAATATTCCAACGACTATGGGGATCATGTATCTACGGTTTTCCCGTTATTCTCAGTAACTGATGTTTCTTTAGAGTCCATGTATTCCCATAATTGTACCTACCTATTCCCTGTTATAAATTACGTTCGCTAAGTAAGTACATAGAGAAGTCTCTGCCTTCTGTTAGGTACTTGAACGCCAATATGCAGTTTTATGACAGCCGAATTAGGGAAAGCGACCCTGTTTACGACTCCAGCATCTACAGTAAAATTTAGAGGGTTGTACACTTTAGACTCACTAACAAAGTACACCACATTGTTCAGTCATCAAATATCTGTATAATTCAGGGTGCAAGATATCAAGCATTCTAACGCTTTAACAATAGAGTCGTGTTTAGAAAATTGTGGGCACCTTGTTCAGATCCGATGGCGACCGTTCGTTACGCTTCATAAACGTACGGGTTGAAAAGTGGTGACCAATGAACCGTACAGCGGTCCGCACTTTCATACAATATGTGCGTATCATGTTTCATCCACTAGATATTGTTGGCTTGTTCTACATTACATGGATCCTGGAAAACAAGCTTACGGCCTGCCTGATGGTAAGCAGATACCGTAGCTTATGGACACTTGCGATCCCAGAAGAACATAAGCGCTTTGCCGACCCTTTATTGAATTAAGAATTCGTTGTGTTGACAGCTAGACATGCAGGTGCCTCACAGAACACAGCATCGGAGCACATCCTCACATAAAATAGTCTAACTTGTCTCTTTCTACCGACTACCAGAGCTGAGTAATACCAATTTTAAACTGAACGCATGTCCAGTGTTTCCGCTCATATACATCACAAATTGAAACAATTTCTATTAAATGAGAGAGGGGAGAGAGACTGCTTCTACTTAATTCTACTTAACGCACCTCTCTAAGTGCGCGAGAAATGAATCTTTTATGTCAGCCATAAAATGTATCGTGCTAATAAACTGGAGTATCCCTTGCCGTGTCTTGACAGTTCCTTATCGCCTGTCCTCGGGGATAATAATTTCGATCTACATATACGTAATTGTAAATAAAAGTGCGCTCGCATTCGCCATAACTTTTTTACGATTTCAGTAATGAAAGTTGCCACGCATAAAGTGAACATTACAGTTCACTCGTACGAAATGGCTGATATGATAAGGAACACTCACGGCGTTTATTACTTTTTGAGTGGCAGCTTTAAGTGTGGGGGTCCGATTCCATCACGCCGCGACATTTTACGCCTTTCGTCGTTGTTTACGACTTGGGGAGCCTTAATTATGGCCCAAAATGCCACTGTCTAATTAAGTTTTCGACTTTATTGGGCTATAGAGCGTTTTTAAGTTGCGGTTTGGAAAATTGTAAAAGGGAACAAACACATTTGGCTGTATAGTTCACGGGTGTGTGTGAAAAATTAGAGTTAGGAGTCTAATTTATGCCTCTTTTGTACTGTTTTAGTTGGGGGCGTCTATTACACAACTTTTTTGGGATGTAGTTTGTAGTGCAGTAAAATCTAAAAATTCTACTGAAAGGTTGTAAACAAATAGCGCTTCGTTCAATATCCGTTCTGAAGTGTTATAGGTGTAAAGTTAATACATTACTTTTCATAAAGCAGTGTCTCCACCTCTTCACAGAGAATACAACAAATATCTTACCCTTTACTGCACTACAGCGTCTTGTAAAATAATAAAAACAAAAAAAAAACATAAAAATTAGCTAATATTAGACCCAAGTAAGTGGGTACAGTAGGTATAATAGGTATATCATCATCATCATATTATACTGTCAACGATTTCTTAAATGACAAAAATGCTTTCAAGCCAGTGGTAGTTTAATCCTGTTACTTTTAATATATCTATGTTTATTTTAGGATATATTCTTGTATAATAGTTCCGTTACGTTTTATGTAACACGATGCTATTTCTCGCCTCACAGTCGCCTTAACTTTGTTATTATCAATGTCCGCCAGCTTGAATATGTCATGCTCGCTTTAAGGGCTTTGCCTACGGTGGCGTCGTTGATCGGGTCGCCACCTTCCCTAACAGATGGTCGAGGGAGGCGATGGCTGAGATACGCGTCATACTCGTGATCGGGTGCTGTTTGTGGAGTCCGGTCTGTTCATGCTTGCTAGGACATAGTGACTACGTTAATACTAGTGTCTTTTATAAGGGATTGACGAGAGACATCATCCTGTTGTGGATTCGTTTTTATTATCAGTGACTTAGAGACCATATACATCTCTAACAATATTAAATTAATTTTAATTTTGACGCTCAGAGACCATGTACATCTCTGGGATAATATATTAATTTCACTCCTTGTTTAATCTTGAGACCTTATACATCTCTAACTTAATATTTGTAATAGATAACTTTGCAAGTTTATCTTCACTGTATGACATTAATTTTGTTATAATTGTTAAACTCGAAATTATTATTCCTTCTTGAACTGTAAATTAATATTTTGACATGAAAAATGTATTACTTATTATAGTCAGACTTTCTTAAATTATAAATTAATATTTTGACATGTAAAAGTGCCCTTGTGGCCTATTTGCAGAATAAATGTTTGTATTTTGTATTTTGTATCATTATTTAAGAGCCAGGCTCTTGTCAGTGGAGAAATCGCCACTTCTCTATTCATTGCCAGCCTCATAACTATCGTGCTTCGCTACGCTCGGCCGTCTATATGTACTCGGCCGGCAACCCCTTACTTCCCGTCATCTGTAGTAATGTACTATTAATTAATATAGGCGAACTGTAGAACCTTCACAATAGCTACATTCTTAGGCAAGCGGTTACCTTGCAGCAAATACGTCAAAATTGAGTCAGTTACAGAAACTAACAATGGATCATATTAAAAAAAAGGGACTATGAATGACTGAAGGGAAAGGGAAACCTTCCAATTCTCTCATAGGAAGATTTTGAGTAAGTTATTACTAGAAACTAACTCCAATTTTAAAGGACTTGGCATCTAGAAAGCTATAAAGAAAATCATAAACTGTCTAGCAGACTCTTAACTCAGTCGACCGCAACAAAAATATACCACTAAATCCGCCGAATAAAACGCCACCGCGATAAAATATCGCCCTCGAGTCAACACTTCACCTAATCGAATAGTTTGAAATGAAATTGAGCTACCTAATCTAATACAGAGGCATGGAACGTCGCGTTTTGCGCGCGTGGGGGCGCTGATCGTAAAATTTTACGACCGTTGCCATGGAGACCAACGCCATTACGGTTTTAGTTCGCGGCGGCGCCGCTGGGCGGAGTTAGGATCCTGCTTTGAAGCTTGTACCTTAATAAAGTTGATTTTAAAATTTAAAAGGTAGGTATTAAAATGGCTGTGTCAGTGTTATTGGAAAAGCAATGCCTAAATGCGCCATGTATAATGTGTTAAATAATAATGTCTGTCCACCAGCTATCTATGCAGCATCTTAATTCTAAAAGATTTCTCGAAAAAATCCAAATCGCTAATGTTACATTTCCCATCCCGTTTTCGTTTTCTATAATATTTTTAACTTTTCACGATATGAGGGCCACTATGTGTGGGTAAACTTCCCGTGGGTTTTTTTTTTCATTCCCGTGTAGGTAGCTAAAGCAAACTGCAATAAATGGTTTGATAAGAATTAATCGGTTACCACTGACAGCTTCGAAAGATATCTGAAATATGTATCAATTTTTAGGGTTCCGTACCTCAAAGGAAAAATAGCGGGCCATGTGCGAGTCGGACTCGCGCACGAGGGGTTCCGTACCATTATCTATAAAAACGGCAAAAATCGCTGTTGTATGTGAGCCCTATTAAATATTTATTTTATTTTGTTTTTTATTTGTTGTTATAGCGGCAATAGAAATACATCATCTGTGAAATTTTCAACTATCTAACTATAATGGTTCATGAGGTACAGCCTCGTGACAGACGGACAGCGGAGTCTTAGTAATAAGGTCCGGTTTGGGTATGGAACTTTAAAAACGGAACTCTTAAAGGATCATCAAAGTTGTTGGTTTTATAACTAAAATAAATAAATAAATAAAATAAATAAATATTAGAGGACAATCTTACACAAATCGAACTAGCCCCATAGTAAGCTCAAGAAGGCTTGTGTTATGGGTACTAGATAACGATATATTTAATAGATATAAATACTTAAATACATAGAAAACATCCAAGACTCAGAAACAAATATTCATGCTCATCACACAAATATTTGCCCTGCCCTGATTTATAACTACTTATAACTTAAGTGAAATTGAAATGAATCTTTCAATTTGGAAAATTACAAGCCGTCCATCGCTAGCCGTGGAAAGCCGCCCCTTGCACTTAAACTAATCCATGGTCAAGCGTACCGTAATACAAAGTTGTGTTTAAAACACGTATTTGTTAAATAAAAACAACAATGCTCAATACATTCAGACACATAAACAATAGCATAAGTTCGGTTATTCGCTTGAGTTCTGGTTATTTATGGTTTGCAGCGGACGGTCGGAAAGGCAGACAGTTTATGACTTACGTGCAGTCGATGATTACGAGGTTGAAAGTTGAAACGGTTAATATTCGTGCAGGAATGATGGAAATGCAGTTATTGTTCGTTTAGTAGTCATAAATGTTACGCTGTTTTAAATAATAAATAAATAAATAAATATTAGAGGACAATCTTACACAAATCGAGCTAGCCCCACAGTAAGCTCAAGAAGGCTTGTGTTATGGGTACTAGGCGACGATATATTTAATAGATATAAATACTTAAATACATAGAAAACATCCAAGACTCAGAAACAAATATTCATGCTCATCACACAAATATTTGCCCTGACCGGGATTCGAACCCAGGACCGACAGCTTCACAGGCAGGTGCACTACCCACTAGGCTAAACCGGTCGTCAAAACCGGTGTTCTACTTTAATTAATAGTTCCAATTAGGTAAAGCATGTTCAAAGGAACACTGAGTTAACTCTTCTGAAAGCGTAAGAACCCCTATGTTTGACCGGAAAGCAATATCAGCGGTTTGCAAAACCTTGTATTTATTAATTTCCCTCTTCATTGAGAAGCACGCTAACCCTTTTGCTTTTTAGAAAATGGTATGACTTTCTAACCTACTACCTACTAGAAGCAATCAATCATATTATATACTAGCAGCGCCCTGCGGTGTAACCCGCGGATAAAAGGTAGCCTATGTCCTATTCTGATGTCTAAGCTACAATACTGGAAAGTTTCATAGAGATCCGTTTAGTAGTTTCTGAGATTAAGCGGAACGTACATCCATCCGCACAAACTTTCACGTTTATAATATTATTAGGATGTATATGCACTTTATTGTACACAATAACAGGTTAAACCATAGTACATGTCACAAAAGATTAAGGTACAATGGCGAACTTATCCCTATGAGTGATCTCTTCCAGCTAACCTTTGAGGGATTGAGTGGAATAGGAGATACACCTTGTACAACAACGTTGCAATAAGTTAAGGTAACTTGTAAGTAAAACTAAATAAATACCTGTAAATACATATATCTCAACTATGCATATAATAAATACATAATATAAATATATGCATATTGTTGTTGGTTTAAATTTAATACAATTATTTTATTGTTTTAGAGTAAAACCAGTTTTAAAATGATCCCGTTCCGAAGTCGACGTTTGTTCAGTTTCAGTTGTAGGATAATATCAGATGTGAGTGGAAAAACACTGGAGATGCGTTCAGTTCAAGATTGATTTTATTTGGCTTAGGCACGGGGCGACCGTGACGTGCGTTTTTGGATCGAACCAAATATAAAGTCAATGTAACTCCGTACCAGGAGCTCAGGGCATTGGCACAGAAGCAAATTGAATAGCGACTGTTCTATCGACAAGAACTACATACATACTTACATACATAAATTCACGCCTGTATCCCAAAAGGGGTAGGAAGAGAACATGAAATTCAGTTCCAGTGCCAGATTTAGCTATTGTAGGTTTAAAGATGGAGAAAATGTAATATTCTAGTCATTAGGTTAACACACTACAAACCCGGTTTCCATAGCAACTTAAGCCAATTTTCTCATTTTAACAGCTGTAGGCAGAAGGATAAAATTTATACAGGGCCATTCAAAACTGCCCTGCTTAGTAAGAGTATTTTTGGAATGGCGCCAAAAATTTATAACAAGTTACCATTAAATATAATTAGAATAGATGAGTTATCAGAATTTAAAAAGAGACTGTAAAAATTCCTGGTAGAAAAAGCATATTATTCTGTAGATGAGTATTTAAGCGACACATTTTAGTTATTTAAGTTAGTAAATTAGTTTTAGTATAGACATGCATGCAAGATCTGGACTATACAATGTTTATATCCCGAAAGGCAAAACATAGCGATACCTACCTAAAATTATTGCAAAACCTTTTTAACCTATGTTTACAAATAAACAATTTTGAATTTTGAATTTAAAATAAATAAATAAGTTACATAATCGACTCTTACGACACCCACCACGGGAAGAAAGGGGACAAAAACTAGGCTTTTAAATATAAGATGACTTGGTTTTAGATTAAATGTCAAGACCGTCGTCTCCCGGCGAAAAAAATAAACAATAGCATTCTTTTGTACGATCCCTGGGATCTCAGGGACCGGTAGACGACGGGTTAATAAAATAAAAAACTACAGCTAAAAAACATACTTACCTATGTTTCTGATGGGATATTATTTCAACCATTAACTTTTGTCATCTGCTCCTTGGCGCAATAGTATTTTATAGCTAATAATTTTTTGTCATAAACCTGTATTTACACTCAACCACTCCTCGCCAACTGATAAAGTCGGAGCCTCTACAAACAAATGTTTACTTTATGTCTGTTTGTAGACAGTAATCTAATCTGGGCGTGTGGCATGCGACTTGATATTTAACGCTTAGTACTGGACAGTTTACATACCATAATGTAAACGGAGCCCTGTTACGTTCGTTTCACCGCTAGTCATACCTTAGATCCACAATTCCGTTCATTTTAATTGACTGCAGCGACATTTTTTTTGGAACCTGACTGTGGCTTTTTAGGCCGGGCCCAATACAGCGATAGGAGTGCGCGGTTGGAGATTAGGCTGGGGAAAATCTAGGGGAAACCTCCGGCACGACCACGCGGGTGGCTGTGAACACTGGAATACACTAAGAGTTTGCGCTCCAGTGAAGCTAGTTGACCGGTTTTAACCGAATCTGAGGTGTGAGTGGAATAAGTTTTGTTTCGTATTTTTGTCATTCTGGTTACGAGAGCTGTCTCATTCATTTTTGTGACTTTCATCTGTTTCTGTAGGCATATGAAAGTCAGGCCTTTCATGCTAGAACAAGATGCCTGCAGTTGGCGGTCGACGGCCACACATTTCATTAGCCTTTTCGTCGCCATTGACTTGATGTAAAGTCAGTACATTTAGTGCCCCATAAGCCATGACTTCATATGAACTCTATGTAAAGACAACCTACGTGCTATCAAGTAAGGTTCATTGTAGTAGGTTAAGAGGCCTTATAAGTTTTAAAATGTTTTGATTTCAAATTATGACAAAAGTATTGATAATACCAATAAAGTGATTAAAGGCTACGATGATTTTATTAAAGTTTTAGATAGTAAAATAGCCATTTTTTGAATTTATTGTGTGTAGTAGAATTTAAGCGGAAAAAACTAGTTTTTAGCTTGAAAATAGTCCATTTGGAGTGATGTTTGAAACGATATTTCTTAATGAAAAGTCCAAAAAATACATTAAGAGTTAATGTCATAAGGTCGTAATAGTCCTGTTATAGATAGTGACATCAGTGACAGAAAATGTCAAAATACGTGTCAATTCAAACAGAAAATGGCCTAAATAGATGAACGTTTTTTAACTGATAAGGGCTCTTAAAAGTTTGCCCATCTAGAGGCACCTTTACAAACTTCAAATTAGCTCATAGTTTTGACTTTCGGCTTTCATAAAGAGCCAGACGTGTCAGCAGGTACTTCATCCTCGACGAATTCTATCCTCAACTCCTGCGCAGCTTCTATCAACACCCGTTCGTCTCATCATCGCGCGTCACTGTGTACAACTTCACTCAACAAGTTCGTAGTACAAGCAGCATGCTCTATTGACTATTAGTAGACCTTATGTTGTTGCTATAAAGTGCACAAGTGGTCAGTAATTTCGATATTAATAGTGGACGGCGGAAAACAGATTTCATAGTTTCAAACGGCTTAGAGTATAACTGTAGTACATATTTGCATTATTTGACACATTATGACTGACGTTTATAGAGATGTAATGAACCCAAATCGATTGTCAAAGCAAGCGATTACGATTGGATGGCACCTAGACTGAGGTATCGAATTGTGAGTTTAATTAATTTTTATTTGAGATAAAAATAAAGCTAGAAATATATGGTTTTCCAGCAAGGTAAATGCATTTAATACACCGAGTAGGTCGCACCTATCGTCAAAATCGAAACTAATTGGGGATCTATTTTGAGTTCATTTATGTTATTTCTGTGTCAAATTTGTTGTCTATTAGGTGACGATAAATATATCCATGTTTACCGTTGAATTATCCAATTTTTCCTTATTAATAGTAAAGTTGGGACTAGTAAACCATCAAAATATGACAAAAAACAGTCAATTAATAAATATGCTCAAAATCTTAAAAATATACCACACTTGAAAGTTTCGAAAATGATGTAATTATTTTATTGACTAAAAGTAAATTAAAAACCACTATCAGGATTCTTATATTTTAATAAACAAAAAAATGTATCACAATAACAATGTACCTGAATCCCAATATTTCACGACCAAACCAGCAAATTCGTTGTTTTCCATACAATTTTCGTTTTTCAGTACTGGCGCATAGTATATGACGTACAGTACTATGCTCAATTAGTTTGAGACGTTTTCAGGGCTCGGTTTTTATGCTGTACTTTATAACCCATTTTTAGGATTCCGTAGTAAACAAGGAACCCTTATAGTTTCACCATGTCCGTCCGTCCGTCCCCCTCTTTTCTCAGTAACCGTTAGTACTAGAAATTTGTAATTTGGCATGAGTATACATATCAATGACGCCGACAAAACGATAAAGAAAAAACCTCTAGCGTTGGATAGCTCTTTCAAAAATATTATAAGGTTTCTAAAAGCATTTTTTGGTTCAAGAATCGGTCGGCGTGATATTAAGCTTTGAAGTGATAATTTTTGCTATAGTCAAGTGTCCCCCCCCTGCTAGCTAAACGGTGGCTACTAGGCATGTGAAAAAAATCATGGTAGTAGTATATACGATGAATTTAAAAGGAAAACTATCACAGCTAAGTAGATATTACAGTAAAGGGCAAAAATATGTATACAACACAACATCTCAAAAAAGTACATCATCAAGTGTACTAAGATCAGTAAAGTAAAAACCCTTCTACGGGTCCGTAATTCCGCATGTGACCGGTGACGTGATGGACGGGCAACTACGGAACCCTACACTGTGCGTGGCCCGACACGCACTTGGCCGGTTTTTATGTTTTTTGTGTTGTTCTTATTGTAGCTGTTACATATACACATTTGTGCCTCTCTAAAAACTGGTTCGAATGGCATTATGAAAAAAAAGATGCATATTCTCTATTGTTGACGACCTTTGGCTTAGTTAGCGACTCTGTCTACGAACCTACGGGCCCTACTAGGTGCGAGAAAATTATTTATACCCTAGTCTTACAAACAAAAACAATTTAAGAATCAAGTTGATATGTCCTATGTGTCGAGTGGGGTCAGATAATATAAAACACGCCAATAAAATAAAGGTTCGCCATCTCCCTCACACCATAGTACTCTGCTATAATACCTATTACTAGGATACTTTGTCATTATTCTTCAGGCAGTCTTTCTTTATTGAAGCGGCTTATAGAGACAAATTCCGTATCTGGCTTTTATCAGGCAGGACCATCATTGGCCCGCTGGAAGGCAATTCATAATCAGTATCCGAAACTTCGCTAATTATTAAAAAACAAGTATATCTGACCTCCAAATAAGAATACTTATTATGAGTCTAGAGGTCAAGTCTTAATGGTGTTGAGTCCTCACATGCGTTTATGCAGGTTTAAGAAGGCTGAGCTAGTGAAACTTGTTTATGGGCCAGTTTTGTTTACCCCCTTTGATGTTGCGCCGTGTTTACGCTTATGTTTATGTTACGGCGCCCACTGGAACTACTTTATTTTAGGAACCGTTTAAAAATACCTTTAAAGTTGAACGGGAGTTCATAGGTGTACAATTGTGTCGAATTACTCAAAGATAATGTAGGTATTGTAGGTTGGCAGACAGTCTTGGACTGGGGACCCAAATTAGGCCCTACACGCTACATACCCTTCCCTCCACTAGCGCGAGGGTGCTACCAGCGCATTAGAGCTGAGGCATCGCGGTAGAATGACAGCGACCCCGCGATGCCCCCCTATACGGCAGCAAGGATTAATGCCGCAGAGGTTTTAGTGGGTATTCCCTTCCCCTATGGAAGTATGAGCCCCACATACCCCCCACAATGGGCCTTCCCCGGGCCCGGGGGGACGCGTATATACATTTCCTCTGCGACAAAACAAAAGGTTGGCAGACAGTAGAATGACAGCGATCACGTGATGCCCCCGTCAATGGCAACGCGGGGTAACGCCGGTGTGGTTTTAGTGAATATGCTACTGAGTGAGTCCCACATAACCCCCATAAGGTTTGTTCCTGAGTGAGTCCCACATAATCACCATCAGGTTTCTCAGAACGGTGGGTATGCATAAAGCATTTCCAAATCGTGAAAAACAAAAGGTTAGCAGACAGTATAGAGTACCTACCGCGAACATTACAAAGTATCATCTCTCTGTCGTTTGAATTAGCAAGTTTGACAGAGACTGAGATACTTCGTTAAGGTTCGTCAGGAACATCTGATTCGGATGGGACGCTAATTTTAGCATTAGAACAAGCGAGAGTGAACTACGATCCGAAGATGTTAACGGACTGTAGGTAAATGGATTTACACAACAGGAGGCCTATGATGGTCTCGTTTATCGCGTGATTAAGTGACAAGACGAAAATAAAAAGGAAAAAAAGGACCCTAAAGGGATCCATCTATCCCTTTCTATTACGACTTGATAGACGTTTATCTATGAGCCTAATACGTGGTCAAGTATGTTGCGGATGCGATTTTTAGACATCCGTGTATGCGAATTTTGGGGTCAAGCACATACAAACCTAAAATTTCCACATGATATCACATCTTCATCATTAACAAATGCGTTGTGACTGAATTACAAGTGACGTGAACGAAACGAAACAGATGGCGAATCGGCATATTACAGACACAAATGACGAATCTCACATGCATGATACTGGTTCTAGTGGCAAGATACTCTACATCTGCATCTGCAAAAGTTCCGCATGGATCGTAGAGGGTAAGAGAGACAAAGGGACACCTAAACTAACTTGAGTGAAGGAGGAAGTTGCTGCGGAGTCGTATGGGCAAATCAAGAGACTGTCTTTCAACAGAGAAGGGCTTATCCAGAAATGACGTTAAGTTTTTTTTAGGCCACTTTTAGACCCCCCTCCCCCTTGGTGATCTTTGGTGAGGTTCTAGGCGACCCCCCTCTCCCACGAAACCTAACGTGTATTATTTAATTTTTTTTTTACTATTTGAACTCTAAAGGATATTGTATTTTATTAGTTGATCTTGTGTTTTGTTGTTGTGCGATTCCGAATGGAAGATGCATTTATTTTTCTGTTTACTTTTTATCGTGTTTTGTATTACTCTGGTTGACATTATGTTATTTTTATTTTTCCTGTTATGACGATCATGCTAACAATTCTTGTAATTTTGACATGTGTGCAAATTTATAATGTAATTCCTTATCATGAAATAAATTATCTAAATTTAAATCTATTTTCGTATATGCGTTACCTATGCAAAAATAGACTTGCTGTTTTTGACATGCGGAATGAAGATTTCCTACATGAGTAAATAGTATTTCACAGTTTTGTAGGTACAGTAAAACAATACACGTGAGGTCACCGTGTGGCCCCCCAATCAGTCGTGAGGTTGTCGTGAGCCGAAAGGGAGGCGGGAGCCCTTCGGAGCCTCTCATGATTTCTGGATAAACCCGAAGACTGGTGGTTACTCCACCGACAAAAGTGAAACTCTTAAGTTTTGATGATGCATGTTGAAATTGATGCGAAGGTCATCGGTTGCTGATGCTGATGACCGCAGCCCTCGTTTCTTCTGGCGCCCATCAAACGCTGCTGTAATCACCTATGATACACGTTCATACTGAATTAAAATCGGTTTAGAGATCTTTATTTCTCAAAAAGAAGAACAATAATTTACTTATATGAGACTAAAATGATGTACAAAGTTCATGTTTGTAGGGAATAAAATAATAAAAGCTTATGTTAAAATGCGAAACGGTTGTCCCAGATTGACCCGCTGTAATTGTTTCTTGAATATTATTGAATTTATTTTTAAGCTCTTGAAGAGCTTGTAGATATAAATAAATAAATAAATATTAGAAGGACAATCATACACAAATCGAACTAGCCCCACAGTAAGCTCAAGAAGGCTTGTGTTATGGGTACTAGACGACGATATATTTAATAGATATAAATACTTAAATACATAGAAAACATCCAAGACTCAGAAACAAATATTCATGCTCATCACACAAATATTTGCCCTGACCGGGATTCGAGCCCAGGACCGTCAGCTTCACAGGCAGGTGCACTACCCACTAGGCTAAACCGGTCGTCAAATTTGGTTCTTAGAACTAAATTGAGTACCTATGTACTAATTAACAACATTGTTTATAAGGAGATGCAATCATTGCGATGTCTAAGTTCTTAGTATATGTGATCATTGTACCTAGTTAAAATATACGAGTATTTACAGTTGCTATAATGGCTGCCTCGGCGTGATTCATGTTGTAAATTTGATACGTCCTTTTGTTTACTGATATTATAGGTATCGTCTCCGACAGTTATGTTAGTTGGGTTGTTTTCGGTTTAAAGTTAAATATCCTGCAACCGTCCATCAAACCGTCTAGTATACTTAAAACTATTATGTGTATAAATATAAAAGATGTAAAAACTACTGACCAAAGACCAAAATAATATATGTGTACGTACATTTTTCTTAAATACTTATATCTATGTTTTGTCTACAGGTATCGACCATCATTCAGCACATAGACTTCATAAGCACAAGAGTAATAGGAAACATCGAGCTGCTGGTAAGTTTATTTGTTTAACGTCTGTCCAACAAAAGACACGAGTGAAACAGAGCGCTAGCGACATCTAGTGGCGAGTAGCGGAATGAATATTGCACAAAGCGCGTGCGTGCGGTACAAATGATGCGGGCTATTTTCTAGTTTAAAAAAATAACTTATTCTGAATAACTGAGTAAACTTATCAACTTTTTTGTTACTTGTTACAAAATTACCTACACATAAAAGTTTGCGGTAAAGACAGCCAACGCCATCTGTGGTTCAGTAGTATTGTCATTGCATTGTATCACCTCAGTATCACAAACGTCATTATAATTTGACCCGTCTTACTCAGACCTTTAGGTCGATAGTGTAACTGAACAGATAATTACGTTGCGAATTTAATGTTTTTGTTTTATTCTAGCAGAAGAACTCCACTTCGACCCTAAACCATTCAGTAAGAAGATTGAACTGAGTACATCTGGGAAAATCCACTGCAAAGTTTCTGGCGGGCACGCTCCTACCGTACAATGGTTTTTGGTGAGTAATCATTTGCAATACAGAAGAGACTGATCGTCAAATGAAAACCTAATTTAAGTAAAAACATATTAAAATTAGTGCTACTTGCAATTTGAATCCAACTGTCCAAAATTTACAGAACGCTCTCTTACTATGTAGTTTGTCTGGAAATACAGGTTAGTGACGTTGACGTTACAGTTTTCTATGGTCAATCAAGGTTTCGTTCTTTAATCTTATTTCAAACTTAGATTCAAATTCATGTCTTCCGACCGCAAGCCGTTACCAGGCACGTATCCAGACTTTTGGTTCGGAAGGAGACAAACATTGAAACAACCATGTGAACTGTGTAAAAATCGCTGTAATCACTGTACTATAATTTTTAATAACTTAAAGAAGAACTTCTATATTAAGTATTTTAGTATTTTCGGGGGGGGGGGGGGGGATAAATCCCAATTATCCCCCCTCTGGAAACGTGCCTGGCCGTTACTCAAATGTTATGATTCACCACTTCCCTTTTATCTGCCTGTTATGAAGCTGGGACTAAAAGCGACTACAATACAACCCAGTTTATTAAAAGTGGTATCCTACATTCCAGAACTCAGAGGATCCGTTGCCAGAGGGCTTGAGCTCCGCTAACGGGACGCTACACGTGGCCTCGGCCGAGAAACGTCACATTGGCAACTACACCTGCCGAGCCACCGACGGCAATGTGACCATCATCGCTGAGATACATCTCGACGTGGTCGGTTAGTATACTTGTGTTGTGTGGAAGATATTGCCAGTCAACTACTACTTTACTACTCCCAACCAAAATGACTGGCAATATTATATTCTAATGTAAATATGTATTTAACATAAGTAATTAGTTATCATACCACACCAAATCGAGATACGCTATAAATTGTAAACCTTTCTTCAATTAAGTAAATGAATTTGATAATTGTTATTACGTTATTACACTTATAAGGAAACTGTTACGTAAATAAGCATCTACAGTACCCTATACCTTTGGGTGGTACCATAAGTCAGCTCTTTATATTAACTGTAATTGCATGTAAATAAAGTTAAGTAAATCTACTCGCTTTCTGCCGGCCGTCGGCGGTGGGACGCAGCGCGTAGCAACGATACAGGCAGCAGCGGGATCTACTCGCTTTAAAAATCATAACATAGTCTTATGAGCTAAAAGCACTCTAAGCGATGTAAAACATGTACCTACCTTAATCCCTTGCATAAGTTATATTTGCATATTAATTAAAAATTTCTTATTTATTGTAAAATAACATAAAAATGCATGCATTTATTTGTAAATAATTAATTTCTCATCTAAGTGAAGTTGTAATATCTTCTTTTGAGAAATGAACATTCTTCAACCTGAAATAAAAAAAAAACACATCACAATAAATATCAATTAATAATAGTATAACACATTAACTATACGGATTTCGTGTTTCTATAAATTGCAAAGGATTAGCCGTAGCCAGCTCTCCAGTTATAACTTATCCGCTGGATGCGGATGGCAGGGGACCGGTCATTGTGGCTCTCTTTGGGAAGGCCAGCGGTGGACGTCTTTCGGCTGATATGATGATAACTTATGTACATTTTCCAGTGTCCCCAAAAGTGACCGAGCCACTGCCCGACACGGAAGTGCGCGTGGCGGAGAAGCAATCCGTGTTGTTAAACTGCCGCGCCATCGGTGACCCGCCGCCCACCACGCACTGGTTACGTAACCTGACCATCCTGCAACAACGTTAGTACATTTCATGAAGAGTTTCAGTAGGCTGAGGATGTTGGGTTACATCATAGTATTCACAGTCTGTGCTGAATTGCCGCGCCATCGGCGACCCGCCGCCCACCACGCACTGGGTGCGCAATCTGACCAGCCTGCAACAACGTTAGTACTTTACATCAACAGAGTGTCAGTAGGCTAAGGATGTTGGTTTACATCACAGTATTCACAGTCCGTGCTGAATTGCCGCGCCATCGGCGACCCGCCGCCCACCACGCACTGGGTGCGCAATCTGACCAGCCTGCAACAACGTTAGTACTTTACATCAACAGAGTGTCAGTAGGCTAAGGATGTTGGTTTACATCACAGTATTCACAGTCCGTGCTGAATTGCCGCGCCATCGGCGACCCGCCGCCCACTACGCACTGGTTACGTAACCTGACCATCCTGCAACAACGTTAGTAAATTTCATCAAGAGTTTCAGTAGGCTGAGGATGTTGGGTTATATCACAGTATTCAGTCTGTGCTGAATTGCCGCGCCATCGGCGACCCGCCGCCCACCACGCACTGGTTGCGCAACCTGACCATCCTGCAACAACGTTATTACTTTACATCAACAGAGTGTCAGTAGGTTGAGGATGTTGGTTTACATAACAGTATTCACAGTCCGTGCTGAATTGCCGCGCCATCGGTGACCCGCCGCCCACCACGCACTGGGTGCGCAATCTGACCAGCCTGCAACAACGTTAGTACTTTACATCAACAGAGTGTCAGTAGGCTGAGGGTGTTGGTTTACATCACAGTATTCACAGTCCGTGTTGAATTGCCGCGCCATCGGTGACCCGCCGCCCACCACGCACTGGTTGTGCAACCTGACCATCCTGCAACAACGTTAGTTCACTACGTCAACAGAGTGTCAGTGGGCTGAGGATATTGGTAATTAATGGGATCAGGCGTTATTTTGCAGAATTCCGTAAGAAAATGACCCATTTGCACGACGGCCATCCTGCAACAACGTTTGGACATTTACCTCAACAGAGAGTGTCAGTAGGCTCGGGATTGATGAAATGCGGCTTTACTTTGTGAAATTACATGATCAAAATGACCCATTTGTATGGCGGACGTTGCGCAAGCAACATCTGCCAGTTTAAAAAAAAAACATATTTTTCTTCTTTGGACTCAGTTTCTATATTGCCTTGTAATTACTATTATACTTACTTTGAAAATTAAGTGTTTCTTTTATTTACAGAAGATGGCGTAGATGTCGAAGGAGGAGTTAATGCATCATATGCCAGGTTAGACACACTTTATAGTCCACTTAAAAATCTTGTATAAGAGCTGAGACAGACGCAATCCGTTCCACTGCGTGGGGGCCTTTTCACTAGAAGGATGGCGATTGTGATGATGTATAGAAGTAGGGAATGCAATATCGGACGATTCTCAATCTCGGGATTGAACCGGTATTGGACCTCAATCCCGGGATTGAACCGGTATTGGACCTCAATCCCGGGATATGGGTTTTTCGGGATCTCGGGATTTTTCACCTGAGAATACGAGTAAGTGACAATTTACCGTCACATTATAACTATCTGTGTTATATATACTTAGTAAAATAATGTAGGACAGAGAATAATAACGAAATAATTATAAATACTCAACTCTCTTATCCTTCCCTTATAAATTTTACGAATACATGACTCATATTTTTCTATTAAAATGTAATGCAAAATCTTCGATACCCCTACCGGTATTCCGATATTTCGGTATTGATTTGTTTCAATCCCGGTATTAAAATACCGTAAAAATCGGTCTGAGATCCCGGTTTGCATGCTCTATATAGAAGGTTATCTGTAGAGAAATTTCATCTTCTAGGATGCTGTTACTTCACAATGGATCACTTTGGGTGCGCTCAGCTCATCGCGAAGATTCTGGAAATTATGCGTGTACGGCAGGCAGTGCCGCCGGCTTTGCGAGCACAGAGCTCGTCCTTACCGTGCTTCCAGGTAATGCTGGGATTTTCAATCCGCTTTAGCCTAGTTGGTAGTGACGCTGCCTTCGAAGCTGGAGTTTCCGGGTTCGAATCCCGGTCAGGGCATTTATTTGTGTGACACGAATATTTGTTTCTGAGTCTTGGATGTTTTCTATGTATCAAAGTGTATTTTTATCTATACGTAAGTATATATGTCGTTACTTAGTATCCATAGTACAAGCTTTGCTTAGTTTGGGACTAGATTGATTTTTGTAAGATTGTCCACAAATATTTATTTTATTTATTTAAAGACCAACTTGGATCAATCTTGGTAGTAAACCTGTAACTAAACCTTATTATAATTTTATAAACTTGTATACAGTTATCAATTACTTCTTGTTGCTCGTTACCATGGTTACTTTTCCTGTCTCACTCACTGTGATTTTACATGTTTGATTCTACTAAGCATTTGTTTTAGCTATATTTATAAACCCATTCTGACGCGGGTCATTTCTTGAGCATGCTGCAAGACCATAAATATTTTTTAAAAATCTAAAAAACTCTACTAATCTACTGGTTTCTTCTCGCTGACGGGGTACAATAACAAAAAGGAAAAGTTGATTGACCAAAATCTAAGACCTAGAGAGTCTAGTAATGTATAACTACTTACAGGTAAATACAGCTTGGCAATATCAAAAAGGATCATTTAATAAATAAAAGTCAAAGAAAGTTAGTAGGGTAAACAATATAAATAAGCTTCTAATTTGGGTTGACGGATTTGGGTGCGGTTTTTTTACTTTGTGTCTTTTAAAAAAAATGGTAATGTAGTTACACGTGTTTTACAGAGGGCTACTTCGCATTGCGTGTCTCTATGGCATCATAGCTCCATAAGGGTTAGACGGATTTGGGTGCAGTTTTTTTGCTTTGTGCCTTTTAAAAAAATGGTAATGTAGTTACACGTGTTTGAGGGCCACTTCGCATTGCGTGTCTCTATGGCATCATAGCTCCATAAGGGTTAGACGGATTTGGGTGCAGTTTTTTTGCTTTGTGCCTTTTAAAAAAATGGTAATGTAGTTACACGTGTTTGAGGGCCACTTCGCATTGCGTGTCTCTATGGCATCATAGCTCCATAAGGGTTAGACGGATTTGGGTGCGGTTTTTTTACTTTGTGTCTTTTAAAAAAATAGTTATGTAGTTACACGTGTTTTACAGAGGGCTACTTCGCGGAGGGTGGGGGCGAGTCGTCGGGCGCCGGGCGCGCGGTGCTGGTGGCGGCGGGCGTGGCGGCCGGCTACATGCTGCTGGTGCTGGCGCTCATGCTGTACTGCCGCCGCCGGCGCCGCGAGCGCAGGCTGCGCGGTAAATACCTTTAGCAGTGAAAGACATAAAATCGATAAATAACAAAATGTACTCGCTGTTTCTACAAATATACAAAGAATCTGTATTAAATTAACAATTTATGGATACAGAGCAACATTTTACGCGTCTAACCAATCTTAGAACCAACTATACGTAGTATCTTCTAAGTAGTCTGTTGCGGTTGCAACCTTTTTATAACCTTTTTGTAAATGTGTAACATGATAACCATATACAATCATATGATCATATGTGAATAAATATAGACTGCGATAAAATATCGAGGACGCCACGACAACGGGCTAGTTAATGTGTATGTTCAAGGATTTGAATCCTACCTTGAACTAGCCGACGCAGTCCTTAGAGTTCAATCTGCTTCGCACCCATCTCCTGCCGTTCACATTCACCACCTGTGGGTTTAAATACCCATGACTTCCACTGCCACATTGTGCCTAGCTCTTAGTGTATAAATGTTCTGACTACCAGTCCTTCATTAGAGACATTTCACCCGGGAAGACTACCCTGGTTCGTCTTATTTATCTAACACCATTTCCTTGATCCATATCTAGGGTTAAATACCAATATATGTATCCCTCGGGAAACAACTCTACCACTGAGTTCCACCCCCTTTAATATACTCAGATCATCATCTAGAATATATAAATTGCATAGCATAATCATATCAGAAATCAGAACATATAGAACAATCAAGATACCAAGATACTAGGGCACTTAGTATCAAACCAAATAGAACAAATAAGATACCAAGAAACTAGGACACTTAGCTTTCTAGGGACTAGCCGCGTAGCCCTTGGCTCCTTGAAGAGAATAGGTACTCCAGACTTCTTCGAGACTTAGTTAACGCGCCAAAGGCAGACAATGAAATGAAGTCTGCGGGCGGAATAAAAATGCTTATGCACACCAAAGACCTACCCTCAAGGCAAAATATTCTTCTACCTTGCCAGGGCAGATAATCTCTTAAGGCGGATACACACGCACCGAACCCTAGTTAAGGTCTTCCCGACATCATTGTACATGATACGTCGCGACACTTTTTTTAGAAGACTTCTGTCATCTGCCTTTTTATTGATTTTTTTGTATTTTGTTTTACATTTTTACTTGTCATGTAGTGTCTTCCTAAGTAGTCTGTGTTTGTCTTTATATTCTCGCTTCATGGAGACGTCTGCTTGGTTTTCCTTATTTTTCCTATCCTTTCCACTCTCTCTCCCACTGCTATCGAAGTCTCTTTTTCATAGTCTGTGAACCAACTGTCAAATCTACCGTTTGACAGCGGTTGTCACGGGATATTTAAGGCGTTGTTTAAAACATTCGAATCCAATAATACATATAGGGCCTGAAATCCTATTTTAATCCAAATTACCGGTAAAAAGTACTTGATTCGATTTTAAAAGGAGGCTCCATTAAAGGTGGAAAGGTTTTTACTTCTTAAAAAGTTATGACTTATAATTAAGTATCCAATGTTAGCCAATTACGAGCGACTGAATAACTTATTATGTATAATTCTTTATTAAGTGAATCGATTTCATTTTTTTTCTTTATTTGAAAGAAGGTACTTAAAGCATAATCGTGTAGGAATTTATAAAAAAAAATACGTGCAAAGGTGATTAAATTACCAATTAAGTATAGAAATGTTTTTTGATGATAAAAAAAGAAAAACAAGACAGATCTATAGTTAAGTAGGTGGGTCTATAGGTAAGTAGTTCTTAAGATATTTAGCGATGTGACAGACAGACAGACAGAGAGACAAAGTGAAACCATAAGAGTTCCTTTTTTACCATTTTGGTACGAAACCCTAAAAGGAGTATATTTGGATGTTGAAATAATTTTGATCAATGTATTGCTTTTTTCAACAGGAGAGAAGATAGAGTTGGAAATGGCGGAAGGCCGAGAGAAGTTAGTAGAAGAGGGTGAGGACAAACCGAAGGCCAACGGAGCACCCAACGGAAAACTACCACACGACCGGGACAGTGGTTCGTATACTTAGTAATTTGTCGGTCGCCAACTTTATCACATATCGGGTTGAGCTGGAGGATTTTCGTAATTAGCCTCAAATCGCATATTTATCGTCGTTCCCTTCGGCGTCTGAGTAATTTTTTAATTTACTATTATGTCACACCTGGCCATAAAGTGGCAATTATCCCACGCTCCGCGCGCGGAAAATCCCACTTCCTGGCCAGAGGGTGACATAAAATTTTGTACTTACCTCGGGCGGTAATTAAGAAAGCCTCAGATCGCATAATTATCGCCCTTGCCTTCGGCTCGGGCGTCAAACACTTGCGATCTGAGACATTTTTTGTTTTACCGCCCTTGGTAAGTAATGTACTATTGTGTACAGGAGCGGACACATCGGAGGTGTCTAGTGCGTCTCGCGTTTCTCGCCGTGGTTTCGACCATCTCTCGGCCCCACGGACTCTACTCACGGAACAAATCACGCTAGGTAATGTATCGTTATATGTTAGGTATTATTTAGGTAGAAGTAGGTACTTTTGATATTGACTGTAGTTACAGACTACAGGCGAAGGGACGTAAGAGGTGATAACGTCTTATAAATCGATGAACGGACGCCAACACGAAAAAGTGTGACGTAATATATGACTAACCTGAGCCTTGTTAAGCGAATTTCTATAAAAATGTTATTGGATTTTGAACCTTATGGTTCGAACGGTAAAATAGCTTTTAGAACGAATTACTTTGATGCAACTCGGCCAACTGAATGATTTCAAGTTATACCTAAACAATTGACGGTCAAATCGGTTTCTCTTCTCAATTCTATTGAGAGTGTTGTGAATTTTGATCTGTTGGCGACATATCGATCAATCTGACGGCGAAGGCAAACCAGGCGTGCTGTTAGGACCCTGCTCGGCGGGATGCGACGGCGGCGTAGCGGTAGGCCCCGGCGACTCCGTATCAATGTTTTCTTATGACGTTATCACGTAAAATTATCGCCCGTAAACCGACCACACAGACAACCAGATTTTGGAAAATTATGGTTTTTATGCTGATAAATATAAAGTTTTGCGTGTAGTAAAGAATCCAATCTGCATTTTGTTGTATTGATGTTTCTCATATATTGTTATCGTTTGACACAAAATACGAAAGCCTAAAAGAATATTTATATATTTTTTTAAATTTGGACCACTTGCAGACCGAAGGAGCAGCATTTTTAAATTCAGAGAAATAAGTTTTTTTGTTGCACCTGCTATCAGTGCATTTACTTTCAGCAGATGTGTTGTATTTTTCTTTTATTCAGAGGGTCTTTATCAGCTAAGACATTACTCATAATTCTTTGTAGTATATGATGTCTTTTCTTTTAAGGTGTTTAACATAACTGGGTGACTTTCATCTTTACATGTTAAAATAGTTAATGCCATAAAGAATCACTTTGAATATCGTTATTCCGGGTCTGGGAAGGATAAAGCCGTGGTCTCCCGGCGAAAAAAATAAACAATAGCATTCTTTTGTAATGAGCCCGGGGATCCCAGGGACCGGTAGACGACGGGTTAATAAATTTTCCTTTTGCGAATTATATAGCTGAGTTTTGGGAGCTGTCGGACTTGTACGATTCGACATGTTTTGTTTTCTTGTGTAACTACACATTGTAAATACCTATTGTTATTTTTACCTCGTTTTTCTTTCAATTCTCTTTTGTTGTTTACCACTTACATTTACTTAAGTAGGTTAAGTAGTATCATTGTCATAAGCATATTTTGGAGAAAATGACTGACTGTCGAGTTTCTTTCGGCGTTTCTTCTCGGCAGTGGTCTCATGAGAAACGCTAGTAGTTTTTGACTTGTAAAAGTGCCTTTGCGGCCTACTTGCAGAATAAGTTCATTTATTTCATTTATTTCATTTATGTACTGGGGTGGGCTTCTAGCCCTGAGAAATATGTAGAAGTATTTTTGATGGAAAACGCTCTTCAGGTCGCGGCGAGTTCGGCGAGGTTTCGCTGGCGAAGCTAGACGTGGCCGCCCTCAAGCGAGCACGTGCCCCCTCCGCCCCCGCCGCTGCACCGGGTGCCCCCTCCGCCACTGCACCGGGTGCCCCCCGCCCCCGCCCCGTGCTCGTCAAGGCTCTCTCTTCCAAGGATGAGGTATTATTAATATTATTATTAGTTTGCCTTCTATGGCGCCTCTAAAAATCATAGGTAGGTAATAGAAACTATTACATTAGAGCGTCGAGTGTAGGCGAACTGCGTCGTGCCCTATCTTCCAAGGATGAGATATTATTCGTTGTCATACCTGCTATTCAGAAAAGAGTAATTGTTTCCCGCGAATGAGGGATCAGTTGCCCTCATTTGAGGGCAACAATGACTTTTTTCCTAATAGAAGGTGTGAAAATTAGTATGTGCCACTCCGTAGCAAAATTATTTGTAAGAAATTTCATGTTTTTAGCCTGTAAGAAATTTCTTGTTTTCCTCGCTACGCTCAGGATTCTATTGTATAATCTTTCGCTTTACTCAGGATTCAATATACCGTCCTAACCGTAAATATATCATTTTGCTCCCTTGAGACACAATCTACTAATTGTTATTAAAATAAAATGCCTTCAATTTGTGCTGGAACCTGAAGAATGGATATTTAAGAGCGCTTCTCTAAAATTTAACAGGTGCACTAGCGCCACTCGTAAATAATTGGGATTATTTCAATTTAACCATAGATATCAAAAAATGGGGGGCGCTACGTACTGTGTATTTATTTAAGTACTTTTTTATACATAGTTTTTACGTTGCCAGCTAGATTTGTCGATCTATGAGCTCAAAAATAAAACGGCCGTTTTAACTTTGGACGCATAGACTGACGAATCCTGCAACGCACTAGTTTGATGTATTGAAAAGGTACTTAAATACAAAATACGTACATAGCGGTCCTCTTTTTTAGTATCTATCGTTAAATTTAAATAATCACAATTATTTACGAGTGGCGCCAGTGGACCTATTACATTTTAGTGAAGCGCTCTTAACCGCCATCGTCCGATATATGATATATCAGACAAAGTGATGGTGTAAATGACATCTCGATTTATGATAGTTTAAAATTATGAGTACCATTTTTAACGTTTGGCGATTAATGGGTTACTAAAAAACTATCTCTCTCACTAATTTTGAATAATGCCAATAACGGATATTCACTGTCTATTTATGATACAGGCGGCAGGTGCGGAATTCCGTCGTCAACTAGAACTCTTCGGTCGCGTTCGTCACGAAGGCATCGCGCGCCTTTTAGCGCTCTGCAGCGATGCCGATCCTCATCTAATGATACTCGAACACACTGACTGGGTACGTAAAGACTGGCTCAGTCAATGGCAACGGTTACACGGTGATTATTACTGACAATACTGATTTAACAATATTATCGTGGTATTCAACATCGTGAACAACAAGGTGGACTGATGACCTGGTAAAGGTCGCGGGAGTCCGCTGGATGCGGGTGGCGCAGGACCGGTCATTATGGCACTCTTTGGGGGAGGCCTATGTCCAGCAGTGGACGTCTTTCGGCTGATATGATGATGATTTATTTTTGTTTTTTGTATGATACGTATTGTGATATGAGTGTATCGCGTGATAAT
The DNA here is from genome assembly GCA_963556455.1 of Epiblema foenella. Taxonomy (NCBI): domain Eukaryota; kingdom Metazoa; phylum Arthropoda; class Insecta; order Lepidoptera; family Tortricidae; genus Epiblema; species Epiblema foenella. Next base: position 21,831,345 of record OY747100.1, read on the forward strand.
AATCACGATTCGAAAAATAATTATGTAGGTAAATGGTTAGATGAACATTTATGAATAAAGCCATATGTCGAAAGAGCATTCATAATAAACAAATATTTCAATGCTAGAATGTTTTCTGGTACGAGTATACTAAATAGAATCGATTTGGGCATACTTCACTATACAAAGAAAGTTTTTATCCTGTTGTAACCGATAATTACGATACTATATATGTTCATGTTTCGTTGAATGCGACTTTATATTGGCATTAACATTATCTTTATATACAGGGTGACCTAAAAACGTTCCTGCAAGCGACGGGCACGGAACAAGCTCTGTCCGCGCAGCACCAGGCGTTGCTCGCGAGCCAACTAGCCCACGCGGCCTCGGCCTTGGCCGCGCAGCGACTCACACACAGGTAATACAGGCCTTTCCTTCACTCACACCTCAGATTCGGTTGAAACCACTCAACCAATCATACTGGAGCGCAAACTAGTGTCGGAGGTTTTCCCCTGGATTTTCCCCAGGCTACTCTCCAACTGCGCACTCCTATCGCTTTATTGGGCCTATAAAGCCACAGTCAGGTTAAAAAAAGGCCTTTCCACTTACACCACTCAAGCCACAGGCAGCACAAAGTCGGGGCAAGCAAAAATATCGCGTTCTTTGATACACTGTTCTACTCGGACGAGGAAACAATAAGAATCGATTTTTAGATACACCGTAATTCTTGAATATATCATTGTGTTTCTGACATTCTCCGAAGCATGCTGAAAAAATTGTCTAGAGAAAAAATCCAAATTCGAGGCTTTATTTCCGAGGTAATTTTTACTCAGCCTACTAAAACAACAAATTATTAAACGACACAATTAATTTAATGTGGTATTTTTACTCTGTTAAAAGGAAATCTTAAAAAACTTCACACAGTCATATATATAGTATTTGTGTTTTTCTCGTCTACAATTCATTGTCCTATTATGCGCTTTTTGCTACCTCATTATCGTTCGTCATAAATGATAAGCATACTTCGTAAATAAATGACTGCATGTGCGTTCTTTACTGGATTATCAACTCTAGGGCCTATGCCAAAACTTTAAATTGCTTTAATAGAAATGTGAGGTTACACGCATGGCCCAATACGACCGGCGGCGTTTACCTGAATACCTGAAAAGGGTACGAATAGAAGGCATCTGGACTGCCATTTTTCTATTAGTGCACTCGTAATCTTTTGCTTACGTCGATAAATCAATTGAACATTCAAGGCGCTTGTTACGGTTTTTTGCAACATGGTCGTTAGTGTTTTTTGCGGTTACCCCAATAAAAGCATTGTCGAATCGGCCAAAATTGAACAACAAAGACTATACCGACATTTGTCTAAAAAAAGCCATTCCCGAAGAGTGCTGCATCCTGTTGTGTCACGCGTGAAAGACATAAGCGTGCCTCTTTCACTGGGGGCATGGTTGACAGAATCGAGGAGTCCCCTTAAGCCTTTGTTTCATAACGTATAAATAATATTTATTTAAATTTGAACCAGCAGGCGAATCACGTAACTCTACCCCGTGTGGTTGCCGGGTAAGAATTGCGCCACCCCATCTCTTCCCGTGGGTTTCGTAGGAGGCGAATAAGGGAAAATCGAAGGGTGGGCAGCAGCATCCTTCGATCATTACCACCATCAAACTGCGGTCGCCAACCCGCTTGCCAAGCGTGGCGACTATGGCAAATCCCCCTCAAAGTGGGGGAGGCCTATGTTCAGCAGTGGACGTCTTTCGGCTGAAATGATGATGAAATAACGGTTTAACAGATATACATCGAAGTGAAGATAGCTAAGACGATACTATATCATAAATGACACTTTACGCAGGGATATAGCGGCCCGGAACTGCGCCATATCGTCTGCTTTGCGTCTCAAACTCACCATGGCGGCCATGTCCCGAGGACCCGATACAGCGCACTACTACAAGCGGCACGATCAGGTACAAACACCTTTATTACTCGTGTTTTTATTTATTTACTAGCTTTTGCCCGCGGCTTTGTCCACGTAGAACTCGTTCATCGATTTTTGACGAGTTTTGTGTTGATCAAAACTATTGATATATTTATGGCACAAACGGTTATCGGTTCTTCAATACTTTATCTACATTGGCAAGATACAAATTTTGAAAAACTGACTTTATATTTTTTTATGATTTACGTAAACATGAACCAAAAAAGCTCTATTTTCGATATAAGTATGTTTTATGCACTTATATATATGAAATGTACATGTAACTGTTCCTTATTGACGTCTCTAACAACGCAAGAGAGATTTTTCCCATCCCATCTTCACAAAAGTTACGTCCAACAAACTGTTTTTTTTAGCCTAAAATTGTCAAAGTTTGATGATATCTTGAAGACAGTGAGTTTTGAAATAAATATGCTAACCTATTTCGGTAAAACTCGTTGTCTTGATACGATAAGCCCTATTAATTGCTATTCTTTTATTTTAGGCGCTTACCTAGTTATCATTCTTCTTCTATACAAACATCCACCCCCTTAGAGGATGATTGCCGGGATAAAAAGTATCCTATGTCCTTCCCCGGGACTCAAACATCTCCATACCAAACATCTAAGTCGGTGTCCACAAGATATTCGCTCAGTACCTGAGAAGGAGTTTACTATATTCCATGGTAAGGGGGTCTTTGCTCGGAACTCGCTCACGAACTGACATCTTATTGCTTAAAGTGCTTTTCTCAAACATGCAATGAAATAAATTAAAAAAACTCCAAAAAAAACATTCTAAATAAACTAAAAGCAGATAAGACAAAAAATATAATTAACACATATATTACTATTTATTTCGTTCAATTTCCAACTCGAATTGAATATAAATATGCCAACCTCGCAACTATCCGGCCTGGCTACGCTCGGCCGTCTATATGTACTCGGCCAGCAACCCCTTACTTCCCGGCTTCTGTAGTAATGTACTATTTCGCTCCAGCTTCGTGAATCGACCACTTTAGCCTATTTGGTAGTGACCCTGCCTACGAAGCTGGAAGTCAATGTTCGAATCCCAGTCAGGCCATTTATTTTTTTATTTGTTCCTGAGTCTTGGATGTTTGCTATGTATTTGATTTATAAATACATAGTACTTAAACATTTATTTATCGATATAAGTATTTATATCGTTGCTTAGTACCCACAGTACAAGTTTTGCTTAGTTTGGGACTAGGTCAATTTGTGTCAGCTTGTCCATAAATGCTATTCAATGCTATTGTTTATTTTTTCGCCGCGAGACGACGGCTAATATATTTGTGGACGATCTTACACAAATCAACCTGGTCCCAAACTAAGCAAAGCTTGTACTATGGGTACTAGGCGACGATATACATACTTTATATAGATAAATATATACTTAAATAAATAGAAAACATCCAAGACTCAGGAACAAATATTCGTGTTCATCACACAAATAAATGACCTGACCGGGATTCGAACCCGGGACCTCCAGCTTCGAAGGCAGGGTCACTATCAACTAGGCTAAAGCGGTCGTCAAAAAAAAAATATAATAAATAAGTAGTATAGTAAATATTTATTTATTATTTATACCGATCCTAAAACCGTAAACTTGACCGATCAAGCAACAATACCAATATTCGCAGGTGATCCCGTTGCGCTGGTTACCGGCCGAGGCTGCTTTGGAAGGGGAATATTCGGCTAAATCCGACGCCTATATGTTTGCGGCCACCGTCTGGGAGGTCAGTATTTATGAGAAGAGAAAATGAAAACGAGTGCCAAAGCCCGACCAGGAAAGTGAAAAGCCTGCCGTGGGGGCGTTAAATTAGCAGTAATTATAGCAACACTACTTACCAGTAATGTCACAGTCATGTTGAAAATGAAGTCGGTGAACCATTCAGTCTTTCTATCCGACAAATACTTCGTTCATATTGGAAATCACTTTCCTTGAATGACTTAATATTTTTCGGCATTTTAACGCACAAATAGCTCACAATATTCAAGAAACCATGCACAATCGACACTTCTCTTCGACAGCAATTGAGAGATCTATGGCATTAATGACATCTTTAAAATTACTGCACCTCTATAGTATAAGTTTTTACGAAACAAACCAAACAAACGCGTTTGTGTATAGCCTCAATTTGTATGGAAATGCGAGCTGCGCTTCTGGTATCCTTTGGTGGTAACTAGTTTTTGCGTTCGTTTGTGTCGAAAAAACTTATACTTGAAGTCTTGTTTCCAGTTGAAGAAATTATGTTCTTCAATCGTTTTTCGCAATATGGATTCTAATTTTCCTTGTCGGACTATACATTTGGAAAGAAATGCAAAAGTGTATATAAAGTTCCCAACCCGCACTGGAACAGTGTGAGGACTACTATCTATTCCAGGGGTTTTTTTATTTAATTAACTTTTAATTACAGATTTATACAAAAGCAGAGCTGCCGTTTGCGAAGCTTAATGATAACTCAGTGTTGGAGCGGTTAAAGAGCGGCTCTCTCGAGTGGACGGTCCCGGATTCGATGCCCGACGCGCTCGCCAGCTTACTCGTGAGTAAAGCTAATCCCTAAGGCATTGTAAGAGGAAGAGAAATTTGGGGACCGAGTATGGTTGCTCCGGTAGCTCAGTGGCTAGAGCTAATGGCCGCGTATGCCAGAATGCCGCAGGTTCGAATCCTGCACGTAGACATAATTTTTCAATCTTTCCTAATTTCAAATTAAAGAAATTAGTAAATCTAATCATTATTTGGGTCCTTTTTCCTTGGCGTTATTCTATCCCATCAGCGAGGAAAGAACAGTTTCTTAAATAAAATGTTATAGTCAATCAAGGTTTATAATCACGGCTAAAACTCATGTTTGGTAGATTTGAATCTTATAAAATCACAGTGACTAAGGGGACAAACTTCATCAATCTCATCATGGTAATGAGCAACAAAAAAGAATTGATCGACTCGTTTATCAAGTGCGGTGAAGTGGAGAATACCATATAATAGCTATTTGCCTGAACAGAAAAAGAAAATGCTGTACTATTTTGAAAACTCCACCGGTCCCTGTGATCTCAGGGCTAATTACAGAAGAATGCTATTGTGTATTTTTTTCGCCGGGAGACGACGGCCTAATACTAGCTTCATTATATTTACGGTTTTAGGAACACATTCTATTTATTCCACCAGTAAATTATATACAGAACTAGCGACCCGCCCCGGCTTCGCACGGGTGCACTATTTAATGGATGTTATTATACATATAAACCTTCCTCTTCAATCACTCTATCTATTAAAAAAAACCGCATCACAATCCGTTGCGTAGTTTTAAAGATTTAAGCATACATAGGGATATAGGGACAGAGAAAGCGACTTTGTTTTATACTATGTAGTGATGACACATAATTCGTGATACAATATATAGAAATTTGATTGTATCCATGATTCTGAACCACTTACTATGGGGCCAACCTTCCACGGGCGAAAAAAAACTGCTGTTTCATAAGAATTTTCAATAGACTAATCGAAATGTATGAAGAAACAGTTTTTTTTTGGTATGGACAAAGTTGGTCCCATAGTAAAAGTAGTTCGGAATCATAGATAGAATCCGAGTTTTTTTATTTTATACTGTTGCTGTGCTGTTGTGTCACTCTGTACGCAAATTAAGATGACGTTTTTTTTGAACCTGACTGTGGCTTTATAGGCCGGGCCCAATAAAGAGATAGAAGTGCGCGGTTGGAGAGTAGCCTTGGGAAAATCCAGGGGAAAAACTCCGACACGACCACCCTAGTGGTTTTGAACACTGGAATACTCCAAGAGTTTGCGCTCCAGTGAGACTGGTTGAGCGGTTTCAACCGAATCTGAGGTGTGAGTGGAATTGAGCTACTGAGAGTTTTAGTACATAACTACAAATGCAAAAACGTCTCGAAAGTAATTTACTTGTAATATTCTCTAATTTTGAAGGCTAGGCTAGGCTAGGGATCACCGACATAGCCTTCAAAATTGCGAGACTTAAGTGGCAGTGGGCAGGGCACATTGCTCGCAGGACTGACGGTCGATGGGGCCAGAAACTGCTTGAGTGGCGTCCACGCACCGGAAGACGAGCTGTCGGTAGGCCTCCGACAAGGTGGAGTGATGACCTGGTGAAGGTCGCGGGAATCCGGTGGAAACGAACGGCACAGGACCGGTCTAAATGGCGAGCCTTGGGCGAGGCCTATGTTCAGCAGTGGACGTCTTTCGGCTGAAATGATGATGATGATGATGATTCTCTAATTTACCCTTATTATTTATTCTACAGAAGCGGTGTTGGAGCGCTTCACCAGCAGAGCGGCCTCAGTTTGAGGCCATTTGTACTGAGGTAGATGCCGTGCTAAAGGAGGTAACCACCGAAGAAATTTCAAAGGAAAACGAGTCTTAACTCGATCATATTAGGGTTTAGTTTCGGTCGCGTGTGACGTTCATTTGTAGCCATCTATCAGATATCTGATCCGCTGAAAAGTCTTATCTTGATCACCATATGGTTGAGTTTTGGTCGCTCATATTAACTTGGGTAAGCCCTATTGAAGGATTGAAGAATTCGAGCGCAAATGACGTTGTTTTAACTACTCTATTGATACGACGAAACTGCAAAGGCAAAAGAGACTTTAACTCTATGATCTTACGGTTCAGTTCCGGTCAACTTTTGCAGAAAAATGGAGACAACTTTATTACTGTACGATTCAGTTTCGGTTACAAGTGTTAGTTTTAAAATTTCGTGGTAGGAATTAGGAGTTGCTCATATTCAACTACTATAGTGATTTTTCTAGATATGAACATTTATTAGACTTCAGATTAAGAAAACGGCCTATAATACTGCTCATTAGTACAGAGGGTCTACTCCGAACTTCGAAATCCAAACTTCGTATCGTGCCGTCCCTTTCACTCTCGTGTTATACACCATATGAGTGAAAGAGACGGCACGATACGAAGAACCGATTTTGATGTTCGGAGCAGGCCCTCAGCTCTCAATATTGATACCACACTCAAGTCGATTCGATTAACTATATTTAAAGTATTAAGCGTAGCTTTAGAAATTTGTCATTTTGATGCATTTACATTTATTCCGTTTTTATTTCGGAAATATTTAAGTCATATTACAGTTATAAGTAGTTATAAGAAAACAAAGCTAAATGATACTGCCATTTTGTAAATAATGAGATTAGACTTAAGACTGATAGCCATATTAGATAAGGATTTTTATAAAGTTTGTAATTTATGGTACGGATAATATAAAAAAAACTGTAATTTGTATTATCTGTGCTATATTTAGCAACTTATAGGCGGCTAAAGACGTCACAAACGTCAAATAGTGTATGTCACTAGAGAAATTAGTTGAGTTATGTCGGAGCTCGATAGCTTAGTTGGTAAGCAGGTGCTTACGAGTTAACGAAGTCAACGATGACGTAGCGTAAGGTTTTTAAAGTAAGAAGGTACTGTGTCTCAACAGCGTTATGCCGCCCTTTTCCTTAGCGAATGAAAACATTTTGGGCGCGAAATGTAGCGTCGTTTTGGGCTACAGTTAGTCGCCGTATACATATTATTGATCGTCCGAAATTAATGTAATTTTCACGTCCTAATCGTAGTACTTAAGTTTATAGACTTAGATAATTATGGAAAATTGTATAAAATTGGTTTGTCAACTTTTAGTGCTTTATAATTTCACTCGAATAAATTAAGGAAATGTTTACTCGAATATAAGGGTAGTTTTTCGTTTATTAATGTCTGAATGTTGGAAAAAACAATATCAATACGCATAAAAAATCCTGAATCAAAATAGTGTGATATAGAAAAAATTAGGTACTGAATTAATCATCTGATTGAAAATTTACGCTATTCGCTCTATAAAATAAATTAAAAGATTCCTCATTTTGGTAACTATTTAGTGTACCCACTGTAAAAGTATGTTGTACAGGCCTACCGCTTCGGACGTTCGTTGTGTCTTAGAGTTTGGGAATTTGAAGCGTTTATACAGAAGTTAGATTCCATATTTAAATGGCAGCAGCAAAATGATGAGCGCGCGGCGCTATCATTTAAATATGGAATTTAACTACTATGTATAAAGTTCAAATTCATTTAACACTAGTAAGACGCCGCGTAGGAAACGTGTAATTTGAATGGTAGTTATTATAAACCTAAATTTTACTAAACTGTATAACACGTATTAAAGTAACACACACGTACACGTATTAATTGTTAATTCGGAAAACATGTTCCGAACTCTCCGGGAATTACAGAGGGGCTACCGCGACCCGAAAACGAACGAAGTTCGAATAAGTCCCTCTCTGGTGCACGAATTAGCAAGTGCGATAGAGAGGGAGATATTCGAATTTCGTTCGTTTTCGGTTAGCGGTAGCCCCTCAGTGTACGTTACGGCATCGTCGTGAATGCACTCATCCTGAGCAAGGACTCCCGAAGAGTTCGAAACATGTCGCACGCGTGACAATTGATACGTGAGATTTAACCGTTTAGTAAAATCAAGTAGCTATTTTACTACAGGTGTAGTGACTATTTTAATTTTGGACTCAAATGAGTCTTAAGTGATCTTGACTTTGAGTTTTATTAATATTCGTACGTATTTTATAGTTTATGTTCCTTGTACATTGCCAGAGATACCAGACGATGCATTTATAGGACTTATGTCTTGTTGATAGTTAGTGTTAGTGAGGCTCATATAGACGCTGGTTTCGATGATTGAAAACAATTTGTTGATCCAGGAATGGTGTCAAACAAGTTTACGGCCTGATGGTAAGCAGATACCGTAGCCTATGGACATTTGCGACTGACAACAATCACAAGTCCGTTTCCGGTCCTGTATTGACTTGAGGGTTCGTCGGTTGACAGCTAGAGATATAAGCAGGACCCTTGCACTAGTGACTAGTCCCTACTATAAAAAATAACATTTTGACTTCTGTTCCTTGGAAATGTATCATTTTTTATCGACTACGATAGCCGAAAATGATACTTGTTACGTAGAAATAAGAACTTTGATTCGATCTAGATCTAGGTACTAAGATGTTCTTATATCTGCTTAAACTGTAAGTCATAGTCAAGATATACAATACCAAAATGACAAGAACATTATGACTGATTCTAGCCATGCAATTATCGCATGAATTTCCAAGCTAATTAGAATTATGGCTTATAATTGAAAAATCTCATTTCGATAGTTAAGGTAGATGTAGCTTTTACACTTTTTTAAATTAAATCGTTTGGTGTCGGTGTAACCGATTAAACTGATGTAGGTTTAGTTTTGTACGGAGAGTTTCAAAATGCTTTGCAAAAAGTCCTTATAATCAACCCCTTGGCTGCAGCGGGTATAAATAAAATAAATAAATAAAATTTTATTTATTCAGCAGCATAAACAAGTTACTAAAACCAGAAATGAAATGAAATTGTATGATGTGAAAGAAAGTGGACTTATGAAATATAGCAAGTGTATTTCTTCAGGCTCTTTTTTCTCCTCAGGGTTAGAAAAGTATGGCAGAAACTTTCGCAAAAACTAATACCTGTTCATACCAACTCATGGCAGATTTCTTTCTTTTCAAAGAAGTAGTTATAGCAATAACGGTAAAGAGATGAGTTGATATCGTAATATGTAAAAGAATCTACTTTATATAAATTAATAGGTTTTTAACACTTTCAGTGCTAAGAACTCCCCTATCGAGTTCTTAATAACTTTATTCACGTGCCATACGACTCTCGAGGGGAGTTCATTACTATACTAGTTGACAATCGCTGGCATTCAGCGATGGTCTTTGATTTTGGCCGGGCAATGAAGGTGTTAACTAAAGACAAACCTGATCTTGATCTTACCAAATGTATTGAGAATAAAGAAAATTATTTTGCAAAGCGTTTTGAGACACTTTTTCTAGTGCCAGAATAGCTAGTAATTTTAGTATTGACTTATTAGATTTACACGTTTTAATTTCGGGCAGATGTCATTTTTGTGAAGTAAATTATTACTTTTTTATTTTTCCATCATAGTCCACTTTGAATTGTTTTATTTTATCTACATTATTTAATAGGACATTATTTATTACACATATTTACTTGCGAACCGATGTCCGCCATACAAAAAGTTTCAGCTGGTGAAATTTTAGCTGAAACTTTTGTCCGCTTACTAATATTGTTAGTAATCTTTGAATTAAACGTAATTAAAATTATTTATATTTATAGCATTGCGTTATAATGACTGACTTTAGGGTTTTTAATTATTATTATTTTAAAAAGTGTATAGTTTACTGAAGTGAAGTTCTATGTTATTGTATCAACTAAGTTAAGGTAACTGCTCCCAATTTATGACACCATAATACCTAACAGTTGCCAGCTATTGTTACGTCTCTTAATACAACATTAAATTGAAAGTGTCTATTGGGAGCCTTCTTTTCTGGAGTAGTGCATATTATATTTTATTATTGATAGTAGCCTTATTATAGAGTTAAAACTTTTTTGCGGTTTTTTTTTATTAAGTATCGTTTTCAAGAAATATTTTTTGAATATTATCTGTGACATACCCCACACTTGGAGGGATTAATAGGATCGTGCCTTGGTCGGCCGCGAAACAAAAAAAACATCAACTTGACAGCTGACAGATGTCAAATGTGGCAGTTACATCTATGAACGTATGTATGTAACTGACAAGTTTAATTTTTAATTAATAATCCGACAACAGTTTTGAACTCTATAATAAGTCTACTATTAATAATAAAATATAATATGCACCACTCCAAAAAACTTAAAGTTCCCAAATTTGTGAGTATTAGTACTGGGATGTTTACTTTAATTAAGATAAAAGTATGCCTAAATGTCTAATTCCACTAAGTAACGTTGTTAATACATTTAATGTTTCATTCTTTATCCGAATCAAAGTCATTATTCTGATACAAAATTTCAATTTCTTGAAAAAATAAATTTCCTTTTTTATCAGAACTACCTTGTACGGTCGGCCTTACAAGGGATTTAATACCTTTGTACCTTGTCGCTTTAACTTCATGTTTATACTGACATACTAAATTACCAACGGATGAAAGCGACAAAGTACCAAAGTATCCAGCTACTTATAAGGCCGACTGGGGTACTACTCATTTATTGTCCAACAATTATGTATAATTTGTAACCTGGCGGTATGTGGCAATACCACAACATTCAATGTTTTATATTCACTTAGTGACTAAGAGATTAGAAGAATGTCGTGCATTTGCAAATTCTTTTAATAAAATTTGACTGCTAGTGACGTCATAGTTTCATTGTAGAATTATTGATATCTGATTATCCTCCCAGCATTTCCCTGATTTGTGCCCTAAGGCGCCCGGGGCTCGCTTTGGCACAATCCCAGGCGTAGGAACTACTTTTATTTAACCGGCTGCCAGCTGACCTTCCAAACCAGAGTGGAAACTAGACCTTGTTAGGATTAGACTGTTTTTTTTCATGATTTTTGTTTCACCGCAAAATTGTTGAATACCTAATGTTACTTTGTGCTTACATACGTTTTTTGAAAAATGAGGACGGTTTATTTACTGTATTTCATTGAGATTTTGTGTTTGTGTAAATTGGCTTAATTATAACGAAAAAGTCTTTTTTGGTGATGATCGACCAGAAACTGACTTCTACGCTTAGGACGTCGCGGGAAAAGCTAATAAAAACAAAAACACTCAATGCATTCATAGTATGTATTCGATGTTTCATATTCATATCTTCTTTATTCGTGGGATTGGTGCCACGTGATTGTGATGTCCAGCAACATTCCAATGCACCCGATTTTCCTTCACACCACCCTGCTTAACCGGCTGGCTCAGTTTACCCTCCTTAGTTCTTTGGCTAAGTTTATTTAGCTTAACTATATGGTTTAATACAGCTTGTTTCGTTTTTTGGCTGGGTTTACCCTGGCGTAGTTTACTCCTCTTAATATTTTTGTGGACCCGCAGTATGGTCCTCAAAATCCTGTCAGGACTCAGTTCGTAGCCTTGCATCCATATTTTGTAGAGTTTTGCAATCGTCGCTGCATCTCCGGGTGACTGAAATAGTACATTACTTACCCAGGGCGGTAAAACAAAGAATGTGTCAGATCGCAGGTATTTGACGCCCGAGCCGAAGGCAAGGGCGATAATCATGCGATCTGAGGCTTTCTTAATTACCGCCCGAGGTAAGTACAAAATTTTATGTCACCCTCTGGCCAGAAAGTGGGATTTTCCGCGCGCGGAGCTTGCGGTAATTTCCACTTTATGGTCAGGTGTGACATAAAATTATTTGATATCTTGGAGCAGCCATATTACAGAAGTACCATCTTACAAAATACCCCCGGGTCATGCAACATAATATGTATAATATTCGTATATTATGACTGAGAAACAAAAGTCGTCTTTCCTGTTAAGGGGATTTACTTCCCTTATTATAGCTGAAGTTTTCTGTAAGTTGGAGGTACCAGTTGTGCTGTGTGGAATACATCTTGTTAGCCTTTTAAGACGAAGGCTGTTGCGGCAAAGTTTTCATTTCGGCGGTTGACAACCAAAACTCACTAACAAATATTTAAGGGTAAAGGTGGGGTAAGACTATCAGTGGGGCAAGACCACAGTCCTATAAACTCTCCATGGTAGTCTTACCCCACCTTACCTTACTAAGTAAAGCTCGTATATCAGCATCGTTTCAGTACTGAGATACGAGGTTTCTAAACATAATGACAACTTTTGAATGTTAACCGGCGATAAGGTAAACTTTCCAATGTACACCTTAAAGCCCAGTAAATGTTTACTATCAATCACCTTTGTCACTATGACAAGATTGAAAGTGCCAAGTATGGGGTCATATCGAGCACTGGGTCATTTACCTGAACTAAGCATAGTTAGGTCATTCTACTTTTTCATGACCAGTTAGTTTTCTATTACAAAAAATATCTATGATATGTATTGAATTAGTGTACAAAAATAGGATTTCGAAATAGTACTTGAACCTAATAAAAGGAATTTATAGGTAAAAATTTAAATATTAACATATTGCTGTAAAAGGTAAAACACAGTGGTAAAAACCATTTTTTTTTACAAATGGTGAGACATCCAAGGACCACTGAGTTACTCGATTTATGGATATTAGCTGTGGTTCGCTAATTACCAAAACTATCAGAAGTGATACTGAATTAAACCTCTTTCTAAATAACAATAGAAAAATATGAAGTGAGAGCCAAGGATTCCAAAATCTGCATTTAAAAAAAAGTGTCTGAAAATTATGTACATGAAAAAGTAGAATGGCCGAGTTATCAAATGAAAATGTTACCTCTTCCTTGCGAACGCAATTCGTCTCCCCGAAGGCAGTGATGCAATACCGAGAACGATGGTATTTAATCTGAAATGGTTTATATTGTAAAAACCCTACCAGAAATATATGACCGTTTGCCATGTTGCGAAATTTTATCGGAATTAATTTCTTACACTGGCAATAATGTTCATAGGTTGTCACTGTTGTCAGTGTCACTGTGGGGGTTTAGGATAAGTGTTGAATCCTAATAATATTATAAACGTGAAAGTTTGTGCGGATGGATGTACGTTTCGCTTAATCTCAAAAACTACTGAACGGATCTCTATGAAACTTTCCAGTATTGTAGCTTAGACATCAGAATAGGACATAGGCTACCTTTTATCCGCGGGTAACACCGCAAGGCGCTGCTAGTAATATTATAAACGTGAAAGTTTGTGCGGATGGATGTACGTTCCGCTTAATCTCAAAAACTACTGAACGGATCTCTATGAAACTTTCCAGTATTGTAGCTTAGACATCAGAATAGGACATAGGCTACCTTTTATCAGCGGGTAATACCGCAGGGCGCTGCTAGTATTAAATAATAAGGCTCGGTTTTATAAAGATCCGTTAGACCTTATATCGGTTTGTTATGTCAAAAAATGTACTGAGTTACTGAAATTTGATCTGACATTTGGTCTAACGGATCTTTATAAAACCCAGCCTAAATGACCAAAAAAATGTCCAAAACGATACATTCTCAAGAGCGTAACATTATTAACAATGTATATAATACAATTCTGGAAAAAAACGCACGGGAAATGAAACAATTTTACGAAATATTCCCTTAACTCTTTTTAGGGTTCCGTAACAAAATGGTAAAAAAGGAACCCTTATGGTTTCACTTTGTCTGCCTGTCTGTCACATCGCTAGATATATCAAGAACTTCTTATGGTATCGATTTGAAATTTTGAACAGTTATAAAGAAGGGTTATAACCCAGATGCATAGAGCATCTTTCATTATTTCTTTTAATTTTTTTGTGAAAAAATGATAGATAAAAGGCGGTTCAAAATTTCAAAATCTAGTGAATATGTGAAGTGGGGTGTCATATGACAGGGCCCGAGTTGCACATTCTGAAAATTTTTTTACGTTGTCATTTTCGATTTATGAGGGAATATGTAAAAAATACCGCCCCCCCCCCCTTATCTCCGAAGTTTACCAAGGAAAAAATATGGAATCATTACATAACATTGATATCAATGTATATTTTACAGGAAAAATATAACCATAGCTCGCATCTAGTTTTCTTTTTTTTATCATCAAAAACATTTCTATACTAAGTTTGTAATTTTATCACTTTATCATCTGTTTTTATTTAATAAATTCGTAAGTTTTATGCTGAAAGTACCTTATTTCAAATAAAGAATTATATTTGAAAAACCATCACACAAATTCGCCGATAGATGGCACTGTACCCATGACGTTGAAATTCTACACCATGTTGTTAAGATTTTTCTGAATTAAGGATGATTCACATTAGACCGTTCCGTGTCCGGGACGGCCCGTCTCCGAGCTTTATTGTGTGTCAATGTGCTAACCGTTCCGCGTCCGGGCCGGGCCGGGACCGTGCCGTTTCCGAGCCTCGGACGTAGGTAGATCGGCCGTCAAACGTTTGCATTGATAATAGAGCGACCGTTCCGTGTCCGGGCCGGCCCGTTTCCGAGCGTTACCGGGCCCGTCCGTGGCCGGGCGGCCGTCGATTTTCTGTCATAGAAAACGGGCCGGCCCGGACACGGAACGGTCTAGTGTGAATCATCCTTTAATTGGGTCAGGACGAGTACATATCTGTGTACGGAACCCTCAGCGTGCAAGTCGAACTCGTAGGTACTTGACCGGTTTTTATTTTACCTTAGCTTGCCTGAACGGAAACTCCGTTCCGCCACCATCTTGCTCGTAACTGTCAGCTTCGGCCAAAGCGAAGGACTAGAAAATATACAACTTTAACTGACTAAAATATGTCTATGTAGTATGTAGCACAGGCACGTTTTTCACCTCAATAGCTCGGAAAGCGCTTTTTTATTCTTTAAAAACAGATAGCAAAACTACATTTTATCTATAAGTGCAACATGCTATTTGTAACATTTTTAAACATAACAACATGTAAAGAGGCCAGTTCAGACAGTCCAGCAACAATAATTTTATATTGTGTTGTTGTGTTAAAAAAGCTAGTACCTACGCCAAATCTTGGAATTAGGTAGTGGACAACTATATTTAGGATGCAATTGTACTGGAATAACGCTAGGACGAGGAGGAGAAAAAAAAGATCCTCGCTCTAATGAGGTGAAAATATTTGTGTTATAGGTACACGGCTGCAAAGTTATTTAACGTCTCATGTGTTGCAACACTCGCTACGCTCAGGATCCTATTTTCGAACCACTCGCTTCGCTTGCGGTTCAACCATAGTATCTATTCGCTAGCTCGTAATTCAACCCTAGAATCCATTCGCTAGCTCGTGTTTCAATTCCACACTCACGGTTAAAATTAAAATACAACTTTGCACCCTTGTATAACAAACAACTATTTTCCTAACAAATAAGCTATCAGTAAAGCGTGACACACACTGCAACGGCCTGCGGTGGCGGCCTGAGGGGCTACCGCGAACCGAAAACGAATGAAGTTCGAATATATCCTTCTCTGTCGCACTTGCTAATTCGTGCGGCAGAGGGAGATATTCGAACTTCGTTCATTTTCAGTTCGCGGTAGCCCATCTGTTGTACACTATGACAATCCTACATTCATTCAGAGGCGGCCTTGATTGTCATAGTGACAGCTGGCCGCCACCGTAGGCCGCTGCAGTGTTTGACAGGCTTTATAAGTACCTATTGCTTTGCTCCAGCATGCGATTCTTTATTTTTGCCGCGTTTTTCTTGTGCCACGACTCAGACTCTAAAGCCTTATTTACACACGTACGAGTTTCATTACATTGCGGATTACCTAGGTATAATGACTGCAATCGATCTATCAAACCACCCAATGTAGTTAAACTCGCATGCGAGTCTCGTATGTGTGTGATAGTCCCTTAAGGCCCCATTTACAGGCTTTGGTACCTAATGTGTGTTATTTCTATTAATTCATAGGTACCCAATACTACATAACGTATTTTACAAATGAAAAATACATAAAACTTACCGAGCTAAATTTTAATAAGCTCAAAATAATTATAGTCAAGACGGTAGCGTCCATCTTCGAATCTATTTGAACTTAGATAATTGTCTTAAAATCACATTATTAGAAACGAACAATTGATTTTCCGTCTTTTAATTGTGTGATCACGTTTTTCGATCTGATTTATGCGTGAAATTGTGTAATTAAATCTGGTAATGAATACCCCATCAATTGTCTTATTCGTTTTCTACATATATACCTAAGTGCATGAAAGTGCATGAGCGGCGCGTGGGGCAACTGGGACTCGTCAAAGGGTAGCAGAGGGGGGAACGAGGTCCCTGCCACCCGCAGCAGGTTACCTATTCACTAGAGAGCTATAACTGTAATCGAACGTTTACAGTAACCAGTATACGTGGTTCGTGAACCGTTTGCAAGCGGCTCGCCACGAACTGATACGTACACACTTGAACTCATTACAGTATCGGTTACAGTTCCAGTCTGACGGCCATGACATATCCATAAGGCTGTCTACTATGTTCCCATCCCTCCCCCCTCTGTCGTGACTCGGCGATCACTGATTAAGGGCCGCAAAGTCCGGTGTCCCAGCCGCACACTCACGGACCCGGACGACGTAATCACAGCAACCATGCAAACGCTTCGCTTACGGCGTCCAACTCAGACGCGACGCGTACACTTAGGCATTTCGCGCGATCGCGACAACACTGACATATTATAGTCCCTATTCGTCCTGGTACCGCCGCACACCGGGTAGAGTCACTCCGACCCAGGTCGGGCCTAGCTGAGTTTATTACTGGACTCTTCATAGCTAGGCTTGGTTTAGTGAACCAACGACAAAACTCCCAGTAGTTCGATTCCACACACACCTCAGATTGAAACCGCTCAACCAAACTCAATGGAGCGCAAATTCTAATGTCTAAGGTTTTCCTTTGTATTTTCCCCAGGCTACTCTCCAACCGCGCACTCCTATCGTTTTATTGGGCCCAGCCTATAAAGCCACAGCCACACCGTCCCACTGCACATTACTCTACAACATATTTCCACGGTTCCAGACATGTACCGGGAGGATTTAGCCCACTCCACATCAGATTATAGTTGTCAATTTAATAATTAGATTAATTAATTTAGGTATTCCCTGCTGGGGTCTGTATTTCCGAGTTCATATAACTTAGACCTTTTTAAGGCACGAGTGAATAGTCATTTTCTGGATGAGCTCGCTTCACCGTCGGCCTTATTTTTGCTCTCTGGCTGATGTTGCCTAAGAGTACTTAATCCCATTTTCTATAAAAAAAAATAAAAAATAACATAGAACTATTTTACACTGCCTCAAGACACACGTGCGTCATGATGTGTAACGAGGGTAGAGGATTTTTATACAGTTCTGTCGGGCCCTATATTCGTAGTGCTATCCACCCAAAGAGAACATGAATAGGTCCTTCAGCTAAAGCTGCTGGTCAGAATTCAGTCAACAAAAAAGAGACCAGCGTTCCGCCGGCACCGTCTGACTGAACTAAGACCCTATCTATCATATAAGAAGTAGGTGAGAGGGAAGTAGCACGGTTCCTATACGGATAGTAATCGTTTTAGCAATTAGCAGTAAGTAGCTTCTTCCAAACCAACGTGTTCATACTTCAGGATCCAGCAACACGTAGCGTTTGTCGGCCGTAATATAGTCGCGCATACTGCAGTAGGTATTTTACTTTGGACACGTCTCTAGACGGGATAAGGACTGTAAGACCGGCTGGGCGTACAGCGAAAAGTGAAGAAAATCAGAACACGCGACAGGTCACATATGCCCTGCAGGCGAATCACGTAACGTTATGTACTAATGGTAGATAGATTTTACTGTCAATTTTGAAGTATAAATGTATGGGCTGACAGTTGAAATTTGACATTACGTGATTACCCCGCTGACAATTAAAATTTGACATTAAAATCTACCTAACGGTAGTACAAAAGTTACGTGATTACCCCGCTGGACTGACCAAGTGAAAATCCGCTATAGGAAATCGTATATCTGACTGCGCCAGACAGTTTGCCAACAGGGGGAGATGGCGGGTGGTCATGTGGAGAGCGAAATCTGCCTCTACCACCGACATCCGACGTGGAGGCCTCGATGTGACAACGACCGCACTACTAAGAACAAAACGACGGAGAAAAAGAACTTCTTCGATATGTAGTTGAAATTAATAAACTATTTCGGATAAACGCATGCATATGTACATTTGTACAACAATTTACTCCTGTACTAACCTAACCTAACCAAAAAGGTGGGTAGATCAAAAGAATAGGGGTAGATTAGATATGTTCTGCTTATTCATTTCTGGGAATAAAGTAGTCCGTTACTTGACGATCGCTTCTAGTTGATTGTGACCTTGCCTATGAAGCTGTAGGTCCCGGGTTCGAATTCCGGTCAGGGCATTAATTTGTGTAATGAACACGAATATTTGTTCCTGATCCTCGGATGTTTTCGGTGTATTTAAGTATCTATTTATCTAAATAAGTATATATATCGTCGCCTAGTACCCATAACAGCTTTACTTAGTTTGGGACTATATAGGTCGATTTGTGTAAGATTGTAAACAAATATTTATTTAATTTATTTAAATTTATGTAAATAAAAATAAAAGTGATAGGTTAGCATAAAAACTCCAATCAATGTACGTAGATTACAATGGATGTAGTTTCCATTTGCAGCAAATACCTAAAGGTTTTTTTTATGATTGTGTTATGACGAATGTCATTTAGTCACAAGGCGAAGGTTTAATGAGATTTTGTACGTCGCATATATCAACATAAAATTGTAATTACATGATGCTATATATTAGAGGCTTCATCATCCACATTTGCGCACATGTATATGTATGGCAAGCTGTACTAGAACGCAGCTAGCATCATTAGAATAGAAATAGTTTTAGAATAAAATTAAAAAACTTATTATCAAATAACGTTAACAAGGTTGTCGAATCCTCCTTATAAGTAAAAACTTTTATTAGAAGGAATTCGCTCTTTCATACAAGGTGTTGAGTAAGTTAAGGATAAAATAAAATAAATTTAAATTAATCTTAAATCTATACTCAAGAGGAAAGGAAAATGAGACATTACCAATCTGGATTACGAAACAATTTATTCAGATCTCCCAGCTCTTAAGTTTGGTTACAAAGATAAAGTTGGAACAATTTTCTTAAATAGTAGGTATATCTAAAACAGTAGGTATATTATGCTCTAGTGAGCAAGTACATATAATTAAAAAATATTTGCATGCAAACTTTTACATCTCTATTTTCATTTGCAACGATTTTGTTTTTGTAATGATATTCAGATTGTTAATTTAGTAGCTAATTACTAATGACACTGTAGCTTTGTGATTATTGTGTAATGCAAATGGATTATCGTATGAAATCGCCTGTTATTTCCGAAGTTTACTGTGCAAAACTTTAGAAAATAATGTTACATGATAAACTTATCCCTATCTAGTACCTATTTTGTTTTAAATCTTCAAAACACCTTTATAAATAAATTTTGTACGGAACCCTCGGCGTGCAGACAACACTTGGCCGTTTTCAGTCAGTGACTAAAGTAAGTAGTTGTCTAAAAACCTAAATTACATTAAGAGGCCTTATAAGTTTTAAAATGTTTAGATTTCAAATTATGACAAAAGTATTGATAATACCAATAAAGTGATTAAAGGATACGATGATCTTATTAATGTTTTAGATAGTAACATAGCCGTTTTTCTATTTTATTATGTGTAGTAGAATTTAAGCGGAAAAAACAGGTTTTTAGTGTGAAAATGGTCGATTTGCGTGATATTTGAAACGATATTTCTTAATGAAATCCAAAAATTACATTTATAGTTTATGCTATAACGTCGCAATAGTCCTATTCTAGATAGTAATACTGCGAAAATGTCAAGGTACGTGTCAATTCAAACAGAAAATGGCCTAAATAAATGAGCGTGTTTTAACTGAAAAGGACTCTTAAGTTATTTAGGGATCACAAATGAAAAATCCTTAAAATATTTTCTTTTATTTAGGTACTTTACTGGGCTGGGCTGGGGTAGTTACTCGTAATCATCGGCTCGGCGACTACAACTGTTAAAAAGAATGATTGACCAGCAATCGACGTTCTGAAAATTAATAACAATTATAAATTGCGATGCACCGTTTTAAGGGTTCCGCAGGAAAAAGGTACAACAGGAAAATTTTGGTGCGACTGTCAGTCTGTCACATCGCCAATTAGGTATCCCGAGCAATAGTTACGTTATCGATTGCCACTGTGACAATCTGTCAGTGTGTCAAATCCATGAGGCATCATACCTATGCTAGTTATTAGTTAGTATGAAGTGAGAAAAAATAGTTCGAGAGGTAATGTGGCTTCTAGACCAGCAGGCGAATCACGTAACTTTATGTACTAACGGTAGGTAGATTTTACTGTCAATTTTGAAATATAAATGTATGGACAATTAAAATTTGACATTAAAATCTACCTAACGGTAGTACAAAAGTTACGTGATTACCCCGCTGAGTTAAATACTCTACTTGATTATTGATGTAAGATAACAAATGAAAAATCCGTTTTTAAAAAAAGGTTTACTGGGCCATAAAAGTTATTCATAATCAACTTCTGCTCGGCGACTACAACTGTTAACAAAAATGATCGTCCAGCAATTGGTGTTCTGAAAATTAGAAACAAATTGTAACGTATGATTCAACGTTTGTAGGGTTCCGTACCAAAAAGGTACCTATAAAAAGAAAATAAGCGTTCTTCTTATAGGTACCTTTGTAAATACCTATCTCGGGAAATATCGCTATCGATTTGAAAACGATCGCTTTAGCCTAGTTGGTAGTGAACAAAGCCTACGAAGCTGGAGGTCCCGGGTTCGAATCCCAGTCGGGGCATTTATTTATGTGATGAGCACGAATAGTTGTTTTGAGTTTTGGATGTTTTCTATGTATTTACATATATAGATATGTAGCTTTATATCGTCGCCTAGTAACCGTAGTAAAAGCTTTGCTTAGTTTGGGACTAGATAGATTTGTGTGAGATTGTCCACAATAAAAAAAATCCATATCCCTATCTAGGTTATTTTGTTTTATGTCATCAAAAAACCATTATAAATAAAGTATGTACGGAACCCTGGGTGTGCTGACAGCACTTATCCGTTTTTCTTTTTTCTCCTTCACTCGTTGGTTGATGACTTAAAAACCTAATATTTATCTAAATCAGTTGGTACAACCCGCCTTAAAGGCTAGGTCACACTGCGTAGGGGAAGCCGCGCAACGCTCGCGCCGCGCGCCGGAATGACACACAGCCTGTGTGGCGTCGTTGTATTTGTGTTTTGCGTGTGTCCAATTCATTGTCCTATTGTGCAGTTTTGCCCTTTATTGGCAATGATAAAAGATAAGCATACCTTCTTATATAAATACTGCATGTATTAACATTTTACCAATTCTAAGGCCTTTGTCAAAAGTTAAATTGTTTTAATAGAAACGTGACGTTGAACACATGCATTATATTGCCGCCAGGGCCGTATTCGACGTTGAAATTAATTATTAATAAACTAATAATTTAAATACTTGTTATACTGTGTCAATATCATTCTAAAATGTTAGATTTGTACCAGAATGTTAATATAGAATATTAGACTGATAAATTTTGTTTTATTTGAATACACCTCTGGCGTTTATCTGAACATCTGTACAAGAAGAAAGGCATCTCGACCGCCAGTTTTCTATTAGTGCACTCGTAATTTATTGTTCATACTCGTAAAGATAAGAGTAGAAATTTTTTAGACCGTTTAAGGTGGTGGTAACGTTTTTTCTACAACGTCGTCATTATCGTGTTTTGGGGTTACCCGAACAAATTTATTGTTCTCTTTAGTGGATCAGCCGAAACGAATTCCCAACGACTATACTGTACGTTCCGACGCGCAGTGGTTGCGCACTCAACGCCTCGCGCATGCTGTGTGATCACTTGATCAGGCATTACCTAATGGTCATTGGTGATGGTGTGTAAATTGTCGCCATTTTAACATAAGCAGCGCTTTAAAAACGACATGTTGAGTCAATACCTTTGAAGATTGGTACTCGTAGTTGTTGTTAATCCCATACGACGGGTAATCATAATTGGGTGCATAATCGTAATTAGGCGGGTAATCAGAATTCTGCATCTGTAATTAAAATAATAAAGTTGGCATATATAATTAATTCCAAGACATTACGTCGCTATCGGGCTCATAATCCGGGATATTAAATACGCGTCTTTTATAACATTATAGCGCGTGCGCTTGCGTTTTGAAGTCAAACCTCAGTCACTGACTTTAGATGTTGACGAATTTAAGTTCATGAAACAATTGTTATTATTAAGGTTGCAATTATTTTTGTTGACTGAATTTCTATAAATATATTATTGGATTTTGAATCTTGTGGTTTGAACTGTAAAGTAGCTTTTTGAACGATCTACTTCAAGCAGGTCAACTCCAATAATTCAATTATACCTTCTTGTTCCTCCTCTGTCTCCCCCTCGGTCTCCTCCTCTTTTTTAATAAGGTTGGGTTTGGTGGTTTTTGAGTTGCGCCTCGTAACTGAAAATGCATTAAACGATTCTACAAATATTATACAGAATATCGTTTCAAGTATTGGGTATAATAGCACAGTGTATAAAGTAACGGCCCTAAGCACGAACAATTTCGTACCGGGCGGTCAATGCCAATGTGCGACCGGGACAGCAATATAATAGGGTGGGTTGACTTAAAATATGACTACTCCAAAAAAAAATGCCATGTAGCAAAAATCATATTCAAATATCTCAAAAAATAACGAAGCTTCTTCCGTTTTAATGTCGCTGGTTAGAGAGAGAGAGCGCGACAGATTAGTGACGTCATTGGCCACGAGCGCTATAGTAAATGACTATCGTTGCAATACAAAAGGTGCGTTTTGCGGAAAAGGGAAGAAGGGAGTATGGCTCCTCTTAAGACTTATAATTATGTAAATATTTATTCGATTGAGTTACTTTTTTGCCATTTGTTTAAGAATTTGATCCTTTTTCGAAAAAAAATCTAAATTTTTGATTTTCTTAATTGGTGTCAACATCCCTATTATGCGCGTGCGGTAGAGATAGCAAATAGCGTGTCAATGTACGAAATTCTTCGTGCTTACCATCCTTACTATAGTGAAAGTACTGGGTGCATTATACTATTATACTATTACACTATCTATACCTATATCTAAACTTAATATTATAAATGATAAAGTAATTCTGTCTATCTGTTACCTGATGTTCACGTTTAACTTCGAATCTCAGGGAAGGAGATGATAGTTTTTATTTCGGAAATCATCTCCTAAATCATCAAATAATCATCTTCTAAATCGGGGGCGATCTTAGGGAGTGAATTTCACGACTAGCCAGCTGGGTTCATATCTGTCTGACATGTTGTCAGTATATGAATCCGGCTTAAGTTATCATTGTGAAGAAATTATTGGAAGAAATTCAAGAATAAAGAAGAAAATCAATCATACCACGACGTCATTGTTGGCATCATCAATCTGTAATTAAGATGTTAAGATGACTACTTGTAAACTTTTATGTACAAATAAACTTCTTATGTCTTATCTAGTAGAAATATCTTTAGTTTATAATCAATTAAGTCCTAAAACAAGTTTTATTGAGAAATGAAAACCATGATGAAATATAATATATCTTTGCGTAAAATTGTAAAACCTGTTAAATTATAATGTATGGATAGATAGATAGGTATCACGTATTGTAACTGTAAAATGTCAGAAGACCTAATGAATCTACCTACTAAAAAATAAGAGTGCAAATACCGTTAGATGATAATTTATTTAGCCAAATTGTAAACTGTCGAAATATTGTGAATCGAAAATTGTTTTGTGCTTTCCTCCAGCGAGTCGACGAAGCAGTGTTACCAGGATTGGAATTTGTTTCCATCCGATTTCAGCCTTGAAAAGATCCGAAAACAGTCGCGAGGATCCGCCACGCACAATTTCACAATTTTCTCATACATTAGGAAGCAGTTCGATGCCTGAATTATCCAATTTCGGATCAGAAGATCCGCACTGGCAACACTGCGACGAAGCCCCGCTGCGCGGAGTTTCTATTTCCGCTCTGAGGGACACAAGATAACTAACGGATCTAATGTAACTTGCAAGTTTCATGTCGAAAGATTGAGAATCGTAACATAGGTATTGCTAAATTTTTCGGTAGATACCTATTGATTTTTACAAGATAGGGACTGCTTTCAATTTAAGGCTACATCTTTCAACAGTTAGGATCTTTCTAGATAGGTAGATTATAATCTAACGGTATTTGCATTTTTATTTCTAGCTTGATTACAATCTTTTACAAGCTCAATATATATCTAGATCTTATAATCTAACGGTTTTTACAATCTTGCAGTGTCATATACATCAATTTCATAAAATATAAAGACATCGTTCGTACCAACGCCATGTCACCAACAATGTTACTCTGAAATAACAACCAAAATATAGAATCACCCCCTAATATCTTAAGGCCGTGCAACGAGAAATATCGCGTTTTTTAAACGCTGGTTCTGCCTAGACGAGGAAAGAATAAGGATTGATTTTCGGATATATGATTCTTGACTATATGGCTGAGTTTATGACTATAGCCGAAACATAATCGCTTAAAATTTTCTCGATAGAAAAAAAATCGAAAATTGAAGCTTTATTTTCCTTTTTTTACTCAGCCTACTAAAACAACGCATTATTAAACAACACAATTAAATTAAAACCATGGTATTTCATCTCATCTAAACTCTGTCAAGAGGAAATTTAATGAAACTGCACACAGTCAGATATTTATCGAGATTTGTCTAAAAATGTCATTCCCGAAGAGTGTTGCATCCTGTTTTGTCGTGCGCGAAAGACATAAGCGTCTCTCTTACACGGGGGGCGTGGCTGACCGAATCGAGGTATCGCTTTAAGAGGTTATAGGAATTATTCCGAAGCGACAGTCATCTGACCTTCAAAAATCAATGTTTTACTCGTATGAACATTATTAGGTAGAATGGTGCTTTTAACCCTTTTTTGTACAATTGACTAAAAATGTGTTAGTTTTTTACCTTTTCGTTCCCATTGCTCTGATATTGCCCTAAAGCCAGTGGGCCGACCAAGCAAAGCAGCAGTAACGCACGCATGATATTTATGAGACTGATACCATGACGGTATTTGTTGTGTGTAGAGTTTATATAGCCGTCGGTAATATGATAAGAGATGATTCACAGTACCCACCTACACCGTACCGTGCCCGTGCGATCACCGGGCCGACGCCGGAACACATCATGATACAATAATATACTGCGCCAGTATGTCAATCCGGTACATCGGTTAGTAGTGTGGATCGATCGTATGCGGACGTATGTGTGATATGTCGTCGACAGTGACGTATTGTGGTGTCACGATTCGGATTGTCAGACCTTCTTAGACCATGAACACATCTTTTGCTTGACCTTCGTCCATTTATTTGGGATCGACGCAGCATCTCTTGTTTTGGGTTCCAGAAAAGTAAAAAGGAGCTCTAAATGCGCTGTTATCGTCTCCCCGTCTTCTCAGTCACAAATCTATCTACTTAATATCTTCCAAAGAACAATTCTTGTATATTTATTTATTTCGGGGGTTTCGGAAACGGTTCTCACGATTCCTATGAAATTTGCTATGTGGGGGTTTTCGGATCGCATGCCCGGGACAATGCAAGGCAATTAATAATTAATGTCTTACTACGATCCTGCCGGTTCCACAAACTGTAGCTCATTTTTTGTGGGGAAAACTAATAAGCTTAATATTTCCTTGCAGCCAATGTGATCATTAAACTAATAAATCAAAAAAAGGTGGGTACTTTCACCTATTATAAGCCTATTGTTTAACCGAAACAGTGCCTGTGACGTGTGACGGGACCACAGACGGGTCAGACGCCAGAGAAACACACACACAAAACACGAAACAAGACAACACACGAAGAACGACACACAAGAAGACACAATACAATATAAGACAAGACACGATAAAACACGAATACAACACACAGAAGACACGATAGCGCGCGGTAGATCCATGTCTACCGCTACCCTCCCGCAGCTTCTCAGTTGACCTACAATTATTGTCATTTTGTTTCCTACGCGGTTTTCATAGGCGTCATGGTAAGCGCACGGTTCCCTTGCGGCAGCGTTCCCTTGCGCATACTACCGGATGCAATTCGTTGACCGCATGAGTTTATATTAAAACGCTGCGATTGCATTAAACAACCGCGCCATTTGGCCGGCCGGGCCCGGGCAAAGATAATGGTATGGAGAGCTCGGTGTCAAGCTTCCGGGCGGCCGGGTCTGACCGGATACGGAACAGTGTAGTGTGATTCCTTTACTCACACGACCGTGGATAATCATCATCGATGTAATGTGTAAATGATTGATATGATAAACATGGTTAGTAATAATGATCGGCTGTTAGTCTAAGTTACATAGGTACTTTTTTACAAGCGTATGGCCCACCTGATGGCAAGCGGACACCGCAGCCTATAGACGCCCACAAGTCCAAAGGATTAACGTGCTCGTTGCCGACCCTTCATACAATTTGAGGATTCACTGTGTTGGCAGCAGAAGGGATAAATTTAGACAACGTTACGTTCACAAAGCGAAAAAATCGAAAAATTCAGGAGCGCCCGTGCCCCAGCCAAGCGGCGCCCGCGTGAACGCGTGATGCGTGCGATATGCCAGGTTAAGCAACATGAGCCGGTGTCCTTTCTTGGATGAGTGACCGCATCATCATCATCATTTCAGCCGAAAGACGTCCACTGCTGAACATAGGCCTCCCCCAAGGCTCGCCATTTAGACCGGTCCTGTGCCGTTCGTTTCCACCGGATTCCCGCGACCTTCACCAGGTCATCACTCCATTGAGTGACCGCATTGAACGGTTAATATTAACAGAGCGCTCCCGATCTTTGGAAGGTACGTTCACCCATTGATGCTGGCAACCGTACCGTCTTCTCGAAGATCTCACGGTTCGAAATAATTGCCATCTCTTCTTGATAGTTCCCTCACTGCTGCGGATCGTGACTTGCTAAGCTCAGAACCCCGATGGAGTGCAGCACTGACAGTTCTGTTCAGCTGCTGGGATATCTGAGAGCTACCGCGAACTGAAAATGAACGAAGTTCGAATATCTCCCTCACTGCCGCACGAATTATCAAGTGCGAGTGCGCGGTAGCGCTTCTGGTCTGACCATCGAATGGGACTTCGGCCTCGTGGTATTTTACCCTCTATCTATATTTTGTCACTGTATTACGTTCCGTATAGATATTTCCGTGGTTGACTGTGTACATACTACTTGCTAGTTGATTACGTAATATGTCAAACTTACGCTAGGTGCCTATAAGTAAACGTGTCATTATTATAAAGGAAATAAAAATTTATATGTACCTTACGCACACTCGAAGATCATCGCAATCACAATACCTATCCTTGTCAGAGGGCCTACTCCGAACTTCGAAATCCGAACTTCGTATCGTGCTGTCCCTTTCACTCTCGTGTTATACACTATATGTTATACAGAAATGAGACTCCCGTTCACACCATATAGTCAAAGTCTTAAATGTGATAATCCACATCGAAAGGGACCTTATGGCGGCCGGCACTTACGCCTTTATTGCCGCTGTTCCAATACAATAGTGAATAGGTGCAACGTAAGCGCCTGCCGCCATAAGGTCCCTTTCGATGTGGATTATCACAAATAGATAACTACACGTAATGCACGTTACGAAAGTTACAAGTGATGTAGGCTTTTACTGTCTTGTCGTTAAGCTCATGTTCGCATATTTTGGTACTTATTCGGCTTTGATATTTTCGATGTTGACTGTATATCTAAGCACGTATTTGAGGTCACACGGTATCTGTGTACCGTAGTACATAGATATTGAACGTAACCATCCTTTTGAGTTGGTTTCGAACCTTACCCACGATGGCTTCGAAACTCGGTACGGTACAGGTAATAAAAATAGGTGTTTTAATAGGTAATTTAATTTCCCACTGATAAAGAGAACTAAGTATGCCCTTATTTCATTGGATACTCTACTTTACCAAGAAAGTAATAGAGTTTCTATTACATTACACACTGTCTAAAAATCGTAATCATTGCTACATAGTATAAAACAAAGTCGCTTTCTCTGTCCCTATGTCCCTATATCCCTATGTATGCTTAAATCATTAAAACTACGCAACGGATTTTGATGCGGTTTTTTTTAATAGATAGAGTGACTCAAGGGGAAGGTTTATATGTATAATACACGCATCAGCATTGCACCCGTGCGAAGCCGGGGCGGGTCGCTAGTTTGTAATAAATACCTTATTACATTTATGTTAAAACAGAATATCAATTGGATTCACATCACCTGTCAGTGTCAGTTTCAGTAGTCGTTTTGTAAGTTCGGAGATTATTATTTGTAACTATTCGATTAATAGGATTTACAAATAAAAAATCTATAACCTGGTTTTAATATCCAATTTTATTGGATTATAAAATTAATCATCTTCTGCTCGACTACCGAGGACAAAAGAGGACGAGTAACCTGCAGTCGTTGTTCTGAAAATCAATAATAATATTATTACTTGTTGTTCCCACCCTTTTTTTGAACCTGACTGTGGCTTTATAGGCCTTGCCCAATAAAGCGATAGGATTGCGCGGTTTCCACCCGTCCTTCTGCGAAACATCTAGTTTTCATCCTAAGCCCAGGAACGCTTCAAGGCTTCAAAATACAGCTGTCTCGGCGCCCAATATCAATTCTTTGCTTTCGGTGTCGAGATACTAGGTCCTTGGGGTTGCGGTGGAGTTCCACAGGGAGCTTATAATTATTTTATTTAATTATTTGTGGACAATCTTACACAAATCAACCTAGTCCCAAACTAAGCAAAGCTTGTACTATCGGCACTAAGTGACGATATACATACTTATATAGATAAATAGATACTTAAATACATAGAAAACATCCATGACTCAGAAACAAATATTTGTGTTCACCACACAAATAAATGCCCTGACCGGGATTCGAACCCGGGACCTCCAGCTTCGAAGGCAGGGTTACTACCAACTAGGCTAAACCGGTCGTCTCAGGTTGAGAGAGGCAACAGTCGACCCTCGCGCAAAGAATCGCAATCGCAGTTCAGGGGGGCGATTTTTGAGTGTCGAACGCTCGACTTTTCACTCGACATCTGTCAAATCATAGTTTTTTGACAGATCTCGAGTGAAAAGTCGAGCATTCGACACTCAAAAATCGCCCCCTAGCGTGGGAATGCTGCCTGCGTGATGGGCACCCTGCCAAGAGGCCCAGTACTGTTATTTAATTATTTTATTCACTTTATTTTTCTAAGTATAAGGTTTACTTTCAGTTTAAGTGTTTTAGTAAGCAGTAGTAGTTTTAGTCTTGTATATACACTTTAAGTTTTTGTCTTTTTTTTAAGTTTTCTCATAATAAACTAATTTAAACCTAAGTATATGAAGTTAGAATTATCAAATCTTCGATGAACGTCTTTCTAGCGTTTACCGGGTTGTTCTTTGGCCTTCTTAAAGAAGGGCTCACTGTATCATTGCTAGGAAATTTTTGATGCTATTCTTAATCAGTAAAGGATGCCAGGGGTCCGCTACTTAGATTCATCCCAAGATTTGCAGGCATTCGTTTTTACGGAAGCGACTGCCATTTAACCTTCCAACCTAAGACTAACCAACGACTAACTATTCATAAACGTCTGTCAAACCTATATTAGTTAACTAGCCGCTAAAGTTCGTTTGTCCTTATCTGTCACTTTGACATTGACGTTTGTGAGAATGGGACAAAGAACTTTTTAGTTAGCAGAGGTTTGATGAAGTTTTATGAATACGGGGGTTAGACCTTATTGAGATTAGGTTTGTCAAATAAGTGGGCAACTTGATGTTAGATTAGAAGTTCTCAAGCCGCCCGGAGGCCTCTAACTTGGCTTAACGAAAGCTATCATAGACAGCAGACGGGATCAACGGCTTTGATGCTTTTCTTATTAAAGTTAAAGAGCATGGCAAACCAAGTTATAGACAAGAGTACAATAGCAATTGGTGCCGTGAAAATTAAAACAGTTTTAGAATCCGTCGTTCACCGTTTTTAGGGTTCAGTACCAACTAAATATTACAGGAAATTGCTAATTAGTAAAAAAAGACTAATTTAATATTTTTAGTAATCATACGTTGGTATAGAAGCTTTGCACGTTCTTGTTATTTACCTGCGGGCGGTGCTGCGTGGGGTAGTGTCCAGGGTGGTTCGGGGGGTAGTAGTGGGGATCATAATAACCCGGCATCTGTAATAAATAGTCAATTTACACTATAATACTCATGCAACACAAAAACTTTTATATTCTCGTAACGTAACCTTCCTTGCGTCGTTATAAGTCTATCCAGTATTATATTAGTATATATTAGATATTATAGTTTCATCCAGGATATTAAGTATGCGCAAAAGTGTTTTTGCTATAAATATAATTGGGCCCGACAAGGCTGGCCTGTATATCTATACACTGTTTTTTTTAAATTATAAATTAGGTAAACAAATAAGTAGTATAGTCTGAAACAAAAACACATTGAATTCGCATTATTCACACAAAAGATCAGAATAAATGACAGTGACTATGACAGATTACGTTTTTAAAACCCGAAGCGAATTCTTACAATCTCTGCCCTTTTTGGGTTTTTTATTGTACAATTTTCAGATGTATGAAACGAATGCTACCTAATTTAAAAAAAATAATTGATGTCCTATCATTTAAAAAATATATATAAGTGAATATAATTTATGACATATTTTCTTATATATATGATGGCAATAAAAGGTAAGCATTAAATAACAGTTTTAATATCCATTAATATATTTTGATACTTTAACCGCAGAACGGGAATCATAAAAAATCTCGTAAGTCGGTTTCTGTCATTCTTTCTAATACTAAAAAAAAGGTACCTATCGACTTATAGTTAGCCAACGCATTAGCTGGAGGAAATGCTGCCAGCAGGCCTCAGAACCGGTTTTTACTATTTTTGAAATGTCTTAAAGTATTTGTCATATCTCTATTTTTATTTTAAGGTTTGTTTTTGTTAACCTTCATCTATGAAATAAATGATTTAAAATACGAAATAATATCGTAAAACGCAATTAACCGAATTTTTTAACCGGTTAATTGTATGAAGACATAACCGGTTTCCGAGCCCTGGCTGCCAGTATCTTCGGCACAATTCCGCGGGGCCCAGTGCCTTTACAATGAGTTTGCATGACCGTACTCGCTAGCGACTGCGTAAATGATTTAGTATGCCGATTCTTAGTTCTATTGCTTGACCGCCAGCGGCGCTGTACTTTTGCCCATACATTTTTTACGCAGTCACTAGCGAGTACGATGATGTAAACTCATGGTAGCACTGTATTATATTTAGGTTTTTGACTTAGTTTTAGTTTGGATGTAATTAGTTTTATTTAGGATGTAGGTAATATGTTTTTTATGTTTTTTTACTTAAGATATAATAAATTAACTTAATATACTTTCGCGTTATTGTAAAATAGTAATTTTTAAGTCCGTCTTGTACAATGTACTGAATTAATTTGACTAGTAGTAGCATTTGTGGCGTCACTCCTGTCAACTGTCAAATCTGACTTGTTCTGCATCGCGCTATCGAAGTTTCTTAAATCAGTTGCATAAATATAACTTCCAATAACTCTCAATGGACTTGGGTCCCTGAGAAATCTCTCTATTCTAGTTTCTTCCTGTGTTTCGATCCTACCTATTGTGTACATGTATATGTAAATAATCTGTAGATACTGCCTTCAAGACACGACACATAGCCTTCAAAATTGCGAGACTTAAGTGGCAGTGGGCAGGGCACATTGCTCGCAGGACTGACGGTCGATGGGGCCAGAAACTGCTTGAGTGGCGTCCACGCACCGGAAGACGAGCTGTCGGTAGACCTCCGACAAGGTGGAGTGATGACCTGGTGAAGGTCGCGGGAATCCGGTGGAAACGAACGGCACAGGACCGGTCTAAATGGCGAGCCTTGGGGGAGGCCTATGTTCAGCAGTGGACGTCTTTTGGCTGAAATGATGATGATATATATCCAAACTTTGTATATTATCTTACCAGGAACACACTACTTGTCTAGAGATTAAAATGTGTTGGTTTTTACCTCGTCGTTCCAATCGCTCTGATATTGCCCTAAAGCTAGTTGGGCGAGTAAGCAAAGCAGCAGTAACGCTCGCATGGTAATTGCGACACTGATTAAATGAGTATTTGCTAATGATGTGTGTGGAGTTTATAGCCTTTAGCAAAGCTGCGACCACACCGCTACTTAACTGTGTTATAGCAGTGACGAGAGGGATAGTCTTATGACTTGAAAACGTCAAACATGGGGCACATCACTGCGACTCCGTACCGTCACCGTAATAAACGTTAAGATATTATTGGAAATTATTATTATCGCTGTATTTTTGC
This sequence comes from Epiblema foenella, assembly GCA_963556455.1. Classification (NCBI taxonomy): domain Eukaryota; kingdom Metazoa; phylum Arthropoda; class Insecta; order Lepidoptera; family Tortricidae; genus Epiblema; species Epiblema foenella. The sequence continues at coordinate 21,864,269 of OY747100.1, forward strand.
CCATATAATATTTTAAGCAGTCGCTAGCCAGTACGGTCATGTAAACTCATGGTAAAGTCACTGAACTGTGAATCAGCCTTATACTCTATCGACCGTGTCTTTGATTTTATGAGTAAATTATTGACTTGATGTACATACTTTCTTATAATTATCGGCTGTTTACCATAAATACGTACAAACTACTTGCTAATTGATTACGTAGTGACAAATTAACCTTGCGTCGGCAAATAATCAAGTTGTTGGAGTCTACATTTAAAGAACTCGACTCATATTTAATGAACTCCGAGCTGACAAGACTCATAAGACTCCAGAGTTTTTGAGTCGTCAGTCGACTCCCTCAAACTACATAGTTATCTCCATTCCAAATTAGTTCAGCCGTCGTCTCTCAGCGAAAGAAATACATGCTATTGTTTCCTTGCCTTCTATTCTAATGAACCCTGGGATCCCAGGGACTGGCAGACGGTAGACTACGGGTTTTAAGGGTGAATAAAAAACAGAGTTACTTTCACGTATATAATATTAGCATGGATAAATATCTGTATCAAAGTAAGTTATATCGGTAATAGACGTCGATGTACAGACGTATATCGACGTCATTTCATAGTTTGGTATAGAAAACTTGCCCTTGCTTATTACATTGTCCTATTACTTAAAGTCTATTAATGTTCAACTTTCGTTTCGCTCACTTGAGAGCGACCAGGGACAAAGTCCAACCAAGTCTCACGAAATCTTGCTAAATTCGCCAAATTCACCTCACGTAAAAAACTGATGACTCATAAAATTCGTTTGAACTTCTAATAGTGTATTTAGGGATCCGTACCAAAATGGTAAAAAAGGAACCCTTATTTTTTTTTTTTGTTATTTATATTTATTATGAAACAAACAGTCATACAAACATTTTGTTACAAATTAATTCTTATAATATATAGACCTATAGTTTCCAATACTGATTTTGTTTTAAACATAAGAAACATGGTTGCTTAAATATTAGTTGCTAAGTACTTATGGTTTCACTTTGTCTGTCTGTCTGTCACATCGTTAAATATCTCAAGAACTACTTATGCTATCGATTTGAAATTTGGAATAGTTATAAAGTAGGCTTACTTACGTACATAGAACATGACTTTTTTAAACATTTTTTTTATTTTCTGTGAAAAGTGACAGATAGATAGTTCAAAATTTTAAAATCTAGTTAATATGTCGAGTGGGGTGTCATACATATGAAAGGGCTTGGGTTGCACATTCTGATAAAAACTTTTTTTTGGTTTTATGAGGGAAACGGTAAAAAAATACTGTTCCCTCCCCCCCTTCCTTATATCCGAAGTTTACCAAGGGAAAAATAAAAATTAATACATAATATTGATATCAATTACAGGAAAAATATAACTAGAGCTATAGCTCTAGTTTTTCTTTTTTTTTATCGTCCAAAAACATTTCTATACTAATATGTAATTTAGTCACCTTTGCATGTGTTTTTGTTCTATAAATTCCTACGAGATTATGCTGAAAATACCTTCTTTCAAATAAAGAAAAAATATTGAAATCGGTTTACGTGATAAAATATTATCCTTGAAAAACTACCATATATATATTAGTCATTCAGTCGCTCAAATTTGTAACAAAAGTCGCCGATAGATGGCGCTGGCGTCCAAATTCCACACCATGTTCTTGAGATTTTCCCTATTTAAGTAATAGGGTTGGAACCGGTACACATATATACGGAACCCTCGGTGCGCGAGTCCGACTCGCACTTGATCGATTTTTTGTATAGGTACTCAATTTTAAACCCGCGTGGTCGTGTCGGAGGTTTTTCCTAGATTTTCCTCAGACCACTCTCCAATCGGGCACTCCTATCATATAAAGTCAGATAAAGCCACAGTCATGTTCAAAAAAAAGGTACTCGATGTACCTACCTCAAGTTCAGTAAAATAAAATATCACGCTTGCGAGTTATTAAAGGTGAATTATTTATTGTAAACTGCATCGCAATGATACTACTATTGATTTAAAAACACAAAAGAATATTTATTTAAAAAAAAACTGTATATTGTCATATAAATTTCTACAATATTCTTATATACATACACATTTTCTAGGTACAATTAGATAACATCCGACGACCGACGATTACATATGTTGATAAAAATGATCGTCCAGCAAGTGGCCTGAAAATTAAAAACAATTGTGTTATAGTCCCCGGCAAATAAGAATTGAATCCTGACATCTGTCATATTCCATATATTTCATTTGATCTAAAAGTCACTCTTAGGTTATTAAAGGTATGAAAATGACAGGGGTCAAGAAATTGACTTCTTATCTGCCCGGGACTGTAGAGCATGCTACTAATGTCGGGTTGGAATACCGGTAAGGGCATTATTATGTGACGTTACCAGTGTTCGACACTTTAAGCTGACAAGCATCAATAATGGAACGTCATTCTTAATTCAAAGACGGAATTCGGTTTTAAATGGATTGTTGTATAAAAGAAAGAAAGCACAAAAAATTATATTAAAAAGAATATGGAGGTCTGGACGGGTACTGGTGTGGGATGCGACGTGTGTAGATACACTAGCCCCGTCGCATCTCCGCCGAACCTCCTTGAGGGCAGCAGCCGCAGCGGAGGCGGCCGAGCATGCAAAGGTGGGGAAATATTCTGGTCTCGGCACCGAATATAATTTCGTCCCTTTCGGTGTCGAGACCCTTGGTCCGTGGGGCCCAGGAGCTTTGAGCCTCTTCCAAGAAATCGCGAAGAGGCTTAAAGATACCACCGGTGACCGAAGAGCTGGCAGCTACCTCGCACAGAAAATTAGTCTTACTATTCAGCGAGGAAATGCTGCCAGCGTCTTCGGCACAATGCCGCAGGGGCCATTTTTAGATTTAGTTTAGTTTTTAATTTATTTTTAATTTTTATAGACTTAAGCCTTATATTAGTAGTATGTAATTGTTATAGTATTTTATTTTCTTTTGTTTCAAAAAATAATCATTATCATTCAAAAAGAATTATATAAATGAAAAATAGTAATAGGTAATTAAAAATCGTTAGGTTTTTATTTTAGTTTCAAATATTAATTTTAGTTCTGATTATTTTATTTGAATTTTAATGTTAATTTAATTGTATCGCTGTAATGATCCCAGTTGGTCGAGTAAGTGTTTTTTTTATTTATTAATATTATTAAAAATAACACATAAAGCATATCGCCACGAAAAGGTCTCGCCTCAGCATAATAACGAATCAGGTAGGTTAGCACAACTTGCTGCCAAGTCGCATCTCGCGCGACTCGGCGATTCCTGTCTCGCTCAAACTGTACGGATTAGAAAGAGGACCATAGACTTTTCTCTACTCGCGTCGCGTCGCAGCGGCAGGTGTGCTAGCCCCGCAGGAGCCGATGCTGATCGTCCGGCGAGACCTCGGTGAGTAAGGAATGGGGTGTGTAGTAAGTACGCTACGCCTAAAATTGAACGCGACCCAAAAACCTGCCAAGTGGGATTCAGATTCACGCACGAAGGGAAAGGAACCACCTTAAATATTTATTTTATTCTGTTTTCAGTATTTGTTGTTACCTCATCCGTGAAAAATTCAACTGTCTAACTGTCAAGGTTCATAAGATAAAGCCTGGCATGTGCATCATTGGCGCTTGTCCATTACTGGTGGTGACATCCTATTTGCTTGTGTCATATTATGGTTTTGTTCTTGGCCAGCATCTCGTCCGAGCTCACCCAATCAGAAGATGCCTATCCACTTGAGCTTCAAACCGACCAAGGGCCTATACCACTGAACTTTACAAGTTGTACAATTTTGACAAATTGTATGCTTGTAAAGTTTTGTGGTACAGGCCCCAAGTTCGTGTCGCACTTCGCACATTTAGCGATCCGAACCAACCGCAAAAATAATACATTTGTGAGTTAGGCAAATTGTAGTCGACTTCGAATAACAGTCAAAACTAACAACTTTAGCAAATAACCGCTAAAAACTAACTTAATACTATTGAATAATTATTCTACATTCGCTAAGTGGGCTAGAATAAGTTAATACATTTGTAATTGGAGAAAAAAGGCATTGATCAAAGAAAATTTCTGATAAATCGATATTATAGGTATGTGTTGGTAAAACTCTTTCACTTACCCCGAATTTTTTATTTCCCAATATTGTTGCTGTCTTCTGTAACAAATTAATTGAATGAATCAGCATTATAAAATTACTTATCTCTAAGTGAATTATACCTAGCCATTCGATTCGAGGAATTCTTTGTTGTCGGCGATTAATTTAACTACTGTTTATCGCTCTGGCTATGAAGTTTCTCGCATTGCGTCGGTTCTCCTCGCCCGTTCTTGTAAAAATGGGTTAAAACCAAAAACAAATATTAGCTTATAAGTACCCTCTTTTTCTTCTTTCGTTGTAGAACAGGCCTTGGAGCTTTTTTTGTTTCAGTTGTCCATATTGGTTTTTGGATTGCAGCTCGTAACTGAAATTATAATTGTCTAGGAGTTAATCTGTGCTGTACTCCCAGAATCATTGTTAACTGACCATTCGTGAACTTTATTGAAGCGACATAAGATCCATCCATTATCATCATCATCAAAATGTAAGCTTGGCTTTGTCGGTGGAGTCGACGCCAGTTCTCACGTGGTGTTAGACACCTGCAGTGTTGGTTTTTAGACAGTACTGTACGTGACCCACGGAACGCAACACAACATAGGTACTGTTTAAAGATATACGAGTAGATAACACTACATCATCCGGTCAGAGGTCGGGAACCACGCGGTCTGTTCATGCTTGAAAGGATTGAATTTATTCGGTATTGAAGCGAGGCATCATGCTGTTCTGGATTAGTTTTTACACACAGTATTAAATTTAGTACTTTTTGTTTATATACATATTTTTAAATTTACGGTTAAAGATTTATTTATTCTCAAAAGAATACATTTCACTTACTGAGAATACAATTATTATCATGCCTTAATTATTACGCCCGTGAGAGCTTACATGTGCAACAAACAATACAAGTAAACAAGTATAAAATATTTTTAGGTGCCTGTAACAAATACAAAAGTGGGTAATTGTTGCAGTAATATACAAATAGCATGTTGGGTAGAATAGAATGTTGTCAAGCAAAGAAGTACACGCCAGGGCCGGATTATAACTCAAATTAAATTACGGGAATATTATTGATGACATGGGTCTTAAGTTGTTTTTTAAATTTATTGAATGAGTCGGTCTCTTTTATATTTTTAGGTAAGTTATTATATAACCGTGCTCCCTCGAATGTAATGTTTTTAGTACCGTTCGGGGGAAAGGTACATATAAATTGTCTGCGCTTCGAAGAACCCGACGCCCTTTCTGCCTATTAGTTGTAAATTTTATTATTTTAATTTTCTACGCTTTGAGACCTTGTAAGGACACTAGAATTGTTGCTACTTATTCATTGTATTTGGACGCTCAGAGACCATGTACAGTCGAATAATTTCAATGTTTGTCACTTATGGACTCTATTTCTATTTTAATAGAATCCAAAAGTGCCAAACATTCAAATTTTTTGACTATACGCTCTGGGCTATTTTATTAACGAGCTTCTACCAGCGACTTAATCCGCGTAAAAATCTACTCCGTATTTCATTCCTTCGAGGGATGATTTTCGGAATTAAAAGTATTATATGTTAATCCAGACCATAAACTCGTTGTATACCAAGTTTCATCATAATCCATTCAGCCGTTTTTGTGTGATTACAAACATCTAGAAAAATTGAAAAATTTAGGTCCGAGCAGAATTCGAACTGGCATTCGCGGCCATTCGACCAGCAACTGAGCTACCGGAGCAACCATGCTCGGCTCCCAAATTCCTCAACTAGTTCCCCCCAACAACGCCTGACAAGGAACATTTCGTCACACAAACTATGTCACAGGTTCGAATCCTGCTCGGAACCAATTTTTCAAATTTTCCCTTTAAATTTCAAATTTGTAATTTTCGTCACTTCTTAATACAAAATTAATTTAGGATAAAAATGTTTTAAATAACAATACGCACGTAGTTCGGGTGGTGCATTGCCTGTAATAAAACTAGTTTATAAATAAATGGCGATGTTTAAGACGAATTAATATTAAACCTAGCAGAAACTCGAAGTGCTAGAGTGCTCGGAGGAATTGATCGTATCGATCCCAGCTGCATCTTTTCATCATCGTTCTACGCGTCAGCATTTCCATCCTCACCACTCAGATGGCTGACAGTCCACAACTGTGGGTTTCTCAAGAAATTTCTTGCTTCGCACTACCAACCAATGGAATGAACTATCACCTTTGGTCTTTTCAGACCGATATGACCTTCAAACCTTAAAGAAAAGAGCGTACTCTCTTCTGAAAGGCCGGCAACGCACTTGCGACTCTGGTGTTGCAGGTGTCTATGGGCGATGGTAATCGCTTACCATCAGGCGATCTGTCGGCTCGTTTGCCCCCTATAATATAAAAAAGACAAGCTAGCGTTTGTTCTATTTGTATTCCTTCCTTTATAGGCCGAGCCCAAGAAAGCGATAGGTGTACGCGATTGGAATGTAGTCGGGGAAAATCCAGGGGAAAACCTCCAACACGACCACGCATGTGGTTTGGAACACTGGAATACTATAAGAGTTTGCGCTCCAGTGAGATTGGTTGAGCGGTTTCAACCGAATCTGTGGTCTGAGTGGATTCGAGCTACTGGGAGTTTTGACGCTGATGATGATGACCCATCGATCATTTGGGTTCAAAGTAGCCATACCGGCAAGAAATTAAACTAGCTACTATTTGAGAAACAATGATCGATCAAGTACCGAGGATTTTTTTATACCACGATGGTTGCAACTGTTGCAAACAAGCTTACGGCCTGCCTGATGGTAACCAGATACCGTAGCCTATGAAAATTTGCCCATACGCCCATTTCCGATCCTAACTTGACTTGAAGACTCCTTTGCTGATCGCTGACGACAAATGTAGGTTCACCACCATCACTGTTCAAATTCCATAGTTTTATAGTCGTGTATTGTTGGAAATCTATAAGAGGAAAAAAGAAAAGTATCTACGAAATACATAAGTAAATTTTCCATACCACGGCGTCATTACGAGCGGAATGAATCTGAAATTATGAATATTTATTAATATTGAATCTTACTGTATGTGCTGAGAAAAGGTATATGACACCAAATAAGAAAACTAATAATTTAGAATGTTCTCGAAAAAGAATCGATTTCTTAATCAAACGGCGAAAAAAGTAACTCAAAGGAATTAATAATTACATAATTATAAGTCTAGTCTTTTAATAGGGGACATACTTTGTCCCTTTTCCGCAAAACGCACCTTTTGCCTCTGACACTACCACGTGGACGGTTTAAACACTGGAATACTCTAAGAGTTTGCGCTCCAGTGAGAGTGGTTGAGCGGCTTAACCAAATTTGAGGGTTGAGTGGAATCGAGTTCCTGGGAATTTATTTGCTGGTTCACTAAAATTAGCTCAGAAAATTACCTTTAAGTTCCTGTAGCTCTGATGTTCCCCTAAGATCCCCAGTGGGGCGAGCAGGCAAACCCACCACAATAGCCGCATATGTGCCATGACAGTGACCAAATCAATTATCATTACATGTGGCCGTTGTGTTTATAGGTACATTGGTCTGTCGGACAAATTAGCTGCGTGTCTCTCTTCCATGGAGAATCAGTGATAATTGAAGTAATTTGTAGTAATTAAGGATTATCTGTTAACAAAGGGAAATAAATTGTAGACACATAGTTAATAAGAAGTAGGCTCGCTGCGATAGTGGTCGCGAATCGCGAGGAGCAGTAATCTTGAACGTGTGGAAATCACCATTGCATCTTAAATATTATGTCACCTGTATATTTATCTACACCCAATCCTAATGAATGTGTTCAATAACTATATGCGTCAAGACCAGCGGGGTAATCACGTAACTTTTGTACTACCGTTAGGTAGATTTTAATGTCAAATTCTAATTGTCTGTTTTCAATATACACCGCCCGCCGTCCCGTCATCCCGCGCGCCGTTAGTCGAGATCTCGGTTCGTAGACAGTTTTCGCTACAAAGCGGAAAAATGTTATCGGTAGCATGTAGCACTCGCCAGCAGTGAATGTGTTAAAGTACAGATCTGGGCCGCCACCGGGGGGACGGGGTATCTATCTGGGTAACATGCTTTCGCAGGATAAAGACATGAAAGAGTATATGTATGTAGATAAACTGCAGGCGAATCACGTAACTTTATGTACTAACGGTAGATAGATTTTACTGTCAATTTTGAAGTATAAATGTATGAGCAGCAGGCGAATCACGTAACTTTATGTACTAACGGTAGATAGATTTTACTGTCAATTTTGAAGTATAAATGTATGAGCTGACAATTAAAATTTGACATTAAAATCTACCTAACGGTAGTAAAAAAGTTACGTGATTACCCCGCTGGTGTACATAGCTGTACATCAGTTTATCTACATACATACTGTGTCTTTTAATGCCTCTTATTATATAACAGGTGCATAAACTACTTTAAATTGTATTATTTCAGGAGAATAGTTCGGAAGTAACACAAAATTTTTTTTTGACATGCATTTTTAAAAAAAAGAACACGAAATAATAGTAGAGTGCTATTATAAAAAAATATATTGGACCATAAGTTTTCATCAGCAATACATTAATAAAATTATCGACAAGTACTAACAAGGTAAACGTCCCTGTACCAGAAACTGACCCAATACAGACACATTCAATCTTATGTCATGATGACAGAGGTGGTTAATAGGTGTCGTCTATTTATTTATTTATTTATTGCTTTTCCATGTAGTTTTACAATAGGTCTTAAATTACAATTATGTGCTAAAACATTACCCTGGTAGGGCACAGCAGTAACTTATAACTAAAAAGAGTAAAAATAAATAAAATATATAACACTTAACACAGCGGTAATATTATAGATTATTATAAGATACAAACTGGATTTTAATGTTAGCTATAATGTCGTTATCAATAGATTTTATGTCAAAAACTTAATGCTACTTTTGAATGTCTATTGGGCGCTAATTTGTCGAGCACTGGAACTTTTACCTTAATGCATAGCTATCGCGTTATATTAGAAAAACAGTAGAGATATTCAATGTAGTCGGATACATGAGGTATTTATCTCTGTGTCCGTTAATAGTTACCGTTTGTTTAATATGTATTGCTTGATGTCATATAATTAGTAATAGTTAACGACGCAATTATTTAAAAAAATATATCTTGATGTCTGCACAGCTCACTTTTAATCTACTTATGTGTAACCTCAGAATAAATAACAGTATGAGTACAAAGAGTTACTTCCTATTGGCGACGACGTTAGCTGCCAAATTTAAGCCATTCACAATACGATAGTGAGAAGAGAAGATTGTCGATATATTAAAAAAACGGGCCATATTTTTAGACATAATTAAGTTTTAGTTTAGTTTTGTGTTCCTGGAGGTGAGCAAGGTTGCCAGAGCTCCCGAGGATAATACTGTGTTGAGAGCGAAGGACTTAACTTTATCCCTTCTTCTGTCAACACAGTCCATCCTCAAATTTTATAAAGGATCAGCAACGCGCGTGACTCCTTTGGGGTTGCGGGCGTCTATAGGCTGCGGTACGGTATCTGCTTACCATCAGGTGGACCATACGCTTGTTTGCCACCGGCGTTGTATAAATGTTGTGCCGCCCAATGTGCAATAGATTGTACATTCCATTTCAAGAAAATACCTACCTATTAAAAAACACGTAAAGTCGCACATCTTTTGTTTCTTTGTCAAGCAATAATTTGGCGGCACAAGGTTACCTTACAAATTACAGTTACCTACTCAATTATTTCATAAGGTTTGCTATGACATTGCTGCTTTAGCCGAAAACTCGACACAATTAGAACAATTAGTCGTAGAAATGGACAACATATTTAAAGAATTTGGACTTAAAATAAACACGCATGAAACTAAAACAATAGTCACTCCAAAAAATAATAAAGTTTTAAGTCCTATACGTATAACAGATACAACCATAGAACAAGTCGACAGTGTTAAATATTTAGGCTACATAATAACTTGTGACTCCAGATGTACCCAAGATATCACCATCCGAATAGCTATGGCCAAGAAAGCATTCAATGCGAAAGACTCATCTTCAAATTTCTGGAAGCGTAAGGAAACGATTTATTAAGACCTACATCTGAAGCATAGCGTTGTATGGAAGCGAGACTAGGACATTAACTCAGCGAGATAGAGAGAGACTAAGTGCCTTCGAGATGTGGTATTGGAGGAGAATGAAAGCTATAAGCTGGACAGAAAGAAAAACAAAGAGGTTCTGGATTTGACAGCAGAGAAGAGACTACTTTGAGGACGATCGAGAACAGAAGAGGAAACATGCTGGGGCACCTGATATAACATGACAATTACATAAAAACGATAATCGAAGGAAAGATGAAGAGAGGCAAGGGGAGACCGAGACTTGCGTTTATAGATCAAGCAAAAGAGGTCAATATAATGTCGTATCACGAGCTAAAACCGAACAGAATGGCCATTGCTCCACCGATAAGAGCTAGGCATATGATGACTCAATTATTATTTTTATTAAAAATCCAATCTATAACCTAATTATAACTATGAAATCATCTGTGTGTAGGTATTATCCACGGCGGCGTGACTAATATCTGATTTATTAACTGATTATACTGTTGAATAGGGATGTTCACACCAAATAAGAAAATTAATAAGTTAGATATTTCTCGAAAAAGCATCCAATTCTTAATCAAATTGCGAAAAAAGAATAAATAATAAGTTATAAGTATTCAAAGTTTTAAGAGGGGGTATACTCTGTCCCTTTTCCGTAAAACGCAACTTTGTATTGGAACGATCGTCATTTACATGGCGCACGTGGTCATGGTCAATGACGCCACTGATCTGTCGCGCTTTCTCTCTCTAACCAGCATCATTAAAACGGTTGTAACTTCGTTATTTTTTGAGATGTTTGAATAGGATTTTCACCATATGGCATATTTTTCTTCCTTGTTTCTTTTGGGGTCTTATGGAGTAGTCAAACTTTGAGACAACATCCCTATTGGTTACAAAAATCACGAAAATATGCCGAATATTAAAGCACTGGAGGGCTATTGATTTTCTGGCATAAGGTGTAGTAGGGCAATCTAGACTGCGCGAAATTAAAACTAATCAAAATATTTTCCATGTTTTACATCAGATTCAGATTCATTTATTTCATAGATGTAAATTACAATATTTTGCATTCATGACCGACTCCATCGCCCACTGGTTTTCCAGTGCAATGAGTCAACGTAAGGCGGCTTGTGGCGAGCTGTTAGGGAGTAGCGGTCCTACGTACCTGAGTCCTCCTGGGGGTGGCCTGTGTGGTTGGTGGGACAGGCCCCCTGCCTCTGGCTTGCCTTAACCGGCCGTCCAGAGTGGAGTCGCAAGAAATGATGCTCGAGGGTGGATGTGGTCACCTAAGTGGCGAGTTGCCTATATGTTTAAAGTCCAGTGCCACCTCTCCACCCCCAGCTCTCAGACCGGTGTTGCCCTTAAGGCCATTTTATAATGTCGCTATTTTATGGGGGCCCATCTAGCAGAGAGCGAGTCACCGCCTGCCGGAAATAAATATCTGAGACAGTTTTATTAGGCAGGCGTCCGTTGTCTCACGCAATAGCCCAGCCATTAATCCATCATTTTCACCCAATAACCCAGTTAATTTAGACTCCATCAACCAGAAATAGTTCCTGTACACCCTGGAGGGTGCTGTCTCTGTGTGCGTCTCATGACACGGGCAGGAACAGCATCCGCTCGGTGTATCCCTTGCATTTCATTAAAGTGTCAAAAGGGCCTCTACGTGTTGGCTATATGTGGTATTCGTTTGGTACTTCGGTGCCTCGGTACTTCGACTCCACGCACGCCTCCCAAAGGTCCGGGATACCATTATCTCGTGAACGGGAGTCAGTGGCCCTAAATACGGATACCAAAAGTCGATATTCGAGTAAAACGAATATTGCGATATTTGGATTATATGCCCTAGTATAATATAATTTTAAAAGGAATATGGAAATATGATATCTAAACGAGTCACTCCCGTCTTCAAAGTGCAAGTGCGAGAGGCGCGGCCATCGCGGCTAGTTCTCATGTCATGATTAAGGGCCACGTATTGTTCCGAAACATGTCAAGCTATACTCGACCTTGAAGACACGAGTGAGTCTGAAACTCAAGGGAGTTTTATATTTAAATTATTAAAAGGTTATTGAAAAAAACTCAGTTTAGACTGCAGCAGATAATTTATTTAATTATACAATACAATACAACAATATAAATACTCTTTATTGCACACCTCAATCAAAGGAGACAGTACAGTAATAATCAGTAGTCGTTTGTATCATTATCATTACTTTCTTTAGGTACATTGCTGTTTGTACAGCTAAAGAAACAAATCATGCCCTTATTATCGCCTTGCACGTTATTAGTATTCATATTATTACCCAGCTGAAAATTGAAAACACGTCTTAGCAAAACTTAACAAAGGTATTGCGCATTTGTCGGGACATTTTATCATGGTCCAGTTACAGAGAAGACTAAGGATCGGCTGCACCAACATACGATCACAGGCCAGTCATCGTCAAATATGGCGCCGGCAGCTGTCATCCCATAGAAACTTGTCAAACTTTCCCTACAATCAGATTTTAACGAATACCGCTTACGATTACAGACGGTTTGGTGCAACCCACCCTAAGCGTAATAATAAAATTAATAAGAAAACACAGGGTAGACCCTCACAAAGTGGACTGATGACCTGGTGGTCGCGGAATTCCCCTGGATGCGGGTGGCGCGGCTACTCCGAAATGGACTACTCCCAAATTAGAAATCCAAACTTCGTATCGTGCCGACCCTTTCACTCATATAGTCTATAGAACGAGTGAAAGGGATGACACGATACGAATTTCGGTTTTCGAAGTTCGGAACAGAGAGGCTATCCCGAACTTCGTATCGTGTCGTCCCTCTCACTCATATAGTGAATAACGCGAGAGTGAAAGGGACGGCACGATACAAAGTTCGGAGTACAGGTTCAGTAGACGTCTTTCAGATTGTCAGTTTCCGTATTGTATAATACTACTGCATTGTACAGTCTTAATCTTAAATATACTGCGTGTATTTTTGATATAGCCACAAATTATAACCAGGCGTAGGTTTTAGAGTTACCGTAAATCGAGGTTACTTTTAAATTGAGGGGCGACTTTAAAAATCCAGTTTTTATGCCGAGGTTTAGTTTTTATTTAGTTAACCTGGGATAAGTGTTATAGGTACCTTCTTTAATTTCCCTAACTATTTACTAAACTGAATCAATAGAGGAATACTTAGTGATGAATAATAAGCGGTTTAAATCTATCAAAGTAGCCCTAGTTGTTTCCTAAAGTCACCCCAGTCTACGATATGAAGTATAAAATCGCTTCATATCGTAGACTGAGTAATAAGTTTTAAGTTTAGTGTTAACTACCAGAGCGTAATTAATGTCTGAAACATTTTTCAAGCAGCAATGTATTGCGTATACTATTTGACCTTAGAATTTGACACATGATATAAGCGGATCTAAGTAGTCTTGTTATAAGTAAGTATATACTGATCAAGTACCTAGTAATACATGGCGAGCTGAATTATTTTATAAAGATAAAACGGACAAGTGCGAATCTGACTCGCCCACCGAGGGTTCCGTACAACGTATTACGTATACTTTAAGCTGTCGTCTCCTGGCGAAAAAAATAAACAATAGCATTCTTTTGTAATGAGCACGGGGATCCTAGGGACCGGTAGACGACGGCTAACTACACGACGGAAAACTATAATTTTTATGATTTTCCCTGTAATTGTAGTATAAGACGATATTACTTGCCGAATTTCATAGTTCTAGGTTAACAGCAAGTACCCTAAATTTTGATACCCTTGAGAGTTGAGAGTGTCGAAATATACGTTTTTTGCGCCATAAACGGCTCTAACCTTTTTTTAATTAACTTAGAAGTTTGATTTTTTAACGGCTTCAATAGATTCTAGACCTGAGTACCTAATTAACTTCAACTCGATACATCCACGCGTTCCCTAGACAAAGGGTCTTATTTATTTATTTATTTATTTAAACTTTATTGCACAAAATACACAAATTGTACAAATGGCGGGCTTAATGCCAAATGGCATTCTCTACCAGCCAACCATTGGTCTTGACAGACAACAACAAAGTGATCCTGTAAGGGTTCCGTTTTTTCCTTTTGTGGTACGGTACCCTAAAAAAAGTCGTAAATTTTTAACAAAACAAAAAAGTAGGTATGTTTATTTAGACCCCTTAGGCTTGGTTTTAATACTTATTACGTCGGTTTGATACGTCAAAAAATGTACTGAGTTACTGAAATTTGATCTGACATTTGGTCTAACGGAACTTTATAAAACGGGTTGCCTTAGAGTAGTGGCCTCCTTTATCAAAATTACACCTGGTATATTAACAAAGTGACAAAATATAGCAACAAGTGACGCTCGTATTATATATTTTAGGCGCTCATTCCGTATAGATGTTTTCCGTGTTGACTACGACATACTACCAATATGAATATTCATAAATTATAGAGGCACGGGCGGCACGGTTGCATCTCGCACATAATCTCGGTCGCGCACATAATCTCAAATATTACAGATTTCGCAACGAAAAGAAGAAAATTTTATATGTACTTTTTTTATGAAATAAATAGTTCTAATTTTTTTTTTATCTATGTGTAACTTCGGATTCGGCACGGCGACTGAGAATCAATATATTTTTAATAGACAGTCAAAATATATAAATGATAAAAAATGTAATACCTTTTTTTTCTTTTGTAGTTTCAAACGATTATAACTATTATAAGGATCAGAAAAACGGAGAGAGTCACGTTCATACTGAAATGGGTTTTTCTCATAAGTATGGCAAACGACAACATGGTGAAAACTTAAGTAAAGAGCTTTACTTAAGTTTTTCATCAAGTTTTTTGGTTGTAGACTGTTAGAATGGCATTTGTTTTATATGTGCAACAAACGGTCTAACAGGCTAAGCTAATAAGTGTTGCCCCCACGAGGGATTTGGTTATAAGTACTTCCAGGTAGAGCAGTGGCTGGACCTAAGAACACTGTATGGCTAACATCAGCCTTCGATCTTCTTTTGTTTCAGATTCATTCACGAAAATTTTAAAAAATCAAGGTAATTTTTAAACTGTAATTATAGCTAAACCAAGCAAGCGAGGGTAACCAAATAAAATCAGAATTGAGGAGGATATAATGGGGTTACTAATGCATATTTTTACAGACCTTAACCCAAGTTAAGGAAGTAATTTATGGTAAACCCGCAGCCATTTTAAACCATTTCCTAATTAATCTGCATAAGACCTTTTCCGTCACTCTTGGTGGCATATAGGATCTCTCGCGTATAGGATCCCTTTAGAAATATTTATACTCTAAGATTAGTACACATTATTGGTTCACGGGTCGTCAGGATGTCATCTTGAGGTTAAAGTTTAGCTACAACGGAAGTTTTATTTCCATTGTGGTGAGTTCCAATAGAACGTCTATCGAGTCTCACCAAAATAAAATTCGTCCCGGCGATTTTGCTGTAGGTTAGGTTGAATTAATCAGTAAAATAAATTGGTAAATGAACTCATTTAAAATATTGTACGTACAAAATGAGGACCATAACTTCTCTGAAAAAATAATTAATCATTTATAAATGGTATTTTCAATTAAGTAGAAACATACGTGGAACATTGATATAGAGATAAGAAATCTTGGAGACAGTAAATGTATTTCCGAAACAAATCTATTGACTTAAGATATACGACTTACCACTAAACAAGAACAGAAATAATTATGAAATTGTCTCAATTCATTTTGATATTCTGAACTTACATGTACTTATGTCTTTATTAGACTCAAGCTTTAAGATTGGGGTGTCTATCATTTTATCGAAATATCTTACATCGATTTTCATTTCACCGAAAACTATTCGACGAATTTCATTAGGTTTTCTTTTCTAATCACATAATCATCAATTCATTGCATTTTATAATTCACCAAACTTGATACCAATTTTAGTGTAATATATTGATTGAAACGCGGTGCGCTGTTACAAAAAATGTACCTAGGTATTCATGGTAGTGTCTACAATCAAGTCTAAGTTGTTGTTCGTACCTCGACGTCGTCAGCGGCATCAATCTGCAAATAACTACGATTACTGTAATGAAAAAGCATTACTACAAAGCTAATATTATTACAAATATTTTTTAGGACAAATATACACAGTGTGGAACAGAGTTAGGGACTTTCTTGCAATCAGGGAAAGTTAGGGCAAGTGTTAATATTCGTAATTTAAACATAAATAACAAATGGCTTCCTTCAAATCTATTTTATAAGAAAGCTGGTGACACGAGGCACTTCAAAATGTGATACTTAAATATTATTAATTGTTATGATTAATCTTCAAGAAATAATAATGATATCGTTCGTACCACCACCATGTCACGCTGAAATAACGAGAAAAATACAAAATGCTTGTCGTTTTATCGAAATTTAGCCCCTTTGACATATTAGTAGCTTTTGCGGTCTTAAATCACAGATTACAGAATAGCGGAAATATAATACCTACCAGAAAACTCATCTTCGTCTTAGCGTAATCCAACTAGCATCCTAAAGGATTCCAGTGCCTTTACCATGAGTTTACATGACCGTACTCGCTAGCGACTGCGTAAAATTTTGTATTGGCAAAAGTAAAGCGCCTCTGGCGGTTACGGAATATAACTAAGAAACGGCATACTAAATCTTTTACGCAGTCGCTAGCGAGTACGATCATGCAAACTCATGGTAAAGGCACGGGGCCCGTACGGCTGAGTAATCCATAGTATAGACATAGGCAATATTTTTGGCGAAAGCGTCTGCTATCTGACCTTCCAGCTCAGAAGACCAAGCCTTAGTCCAAGCCTGTCTGGTCTTATGCGTGGGAAATTTGGGCGTTATTCGCCGGTTTATCGTAACATTCTCGCTCCGCTCTTGTATGGCGAAGACATAAAATTTAGGTGAAGCAATTTAGAGTAGCTGAGAAATACTTGTGAAGATCAAGATACGTTTATGAAACTCACCCTGCTGTCCCCAGGGCTCTGAGACTGCACTGAGCAGCCCAGCAGAGCGACTAAACCAAGGGATAATAACATCCACATGGTGTGTTTGGTGTGTGCTGGGTGTGCCTGCGTAACTTCTGGCAGCCGTATTTATACAAATGCACAATCGCTTAAATTAGATATTTGTCACGCGACAGTGGATAATTGCATTTGATTACATAGTTAATAAGGTTTGGATTGCATTTGACATAATTGGTTAAATTGTTAATTATAACAATTAACCGCAAGTTCTAGTCGAGGTGTCATCAGTCTCATCATTTATCAAGGATTATTTATAAAATTACCAAAGATTGACGTGATATATAATATATATTGGTGTTTGTTATTGATATATAATATGCATTATCATCATTTTCTGCCTGTAATCGTCCACTGCTGAGCATAGGCCTCTCTTCGAGTACGCCACTCGTCCCGGTCCTGAGCCAGTCTTATCCAAGAGTGACCCGCGATCTTCCTAATATCGTCGACCCATCGAGCAGGTGGACGCCCGACTCTCCCTTACTAAGCAAATAATTAAGTGGGAAATGAACGAATGCTATCTGCCTCAGACCAAGAAAAAAGATCTGTTTCTTGGTCAAAAATTTTTTTTTTCTTAAATGAGGCTATTTCCGACATAAACGCGACCATGCTAGCTAGGCAGCTTAGGTATCTAAGTCACGAGAGACAATGTTTACTATTAATATTTATATAGAAGGTGAAAGGCCACGAAAAAAAACGGCCAAGTGCGTGTTGGATTCAACCAAAAGTCGTTGAATGTATTCATTAATGCACACCACCTCATTTATGCAAATTAGAGGGGGGGGGGGAGGACACTTTTTAAGACTGTGACAGCTAATATCTCACCAACGCTTGACTTAAATGGAAAAGGTTTTTAGATACATCTATATCATTTTTATAGGCCTATCCATGGGTATGTGTGTTGAATTTTTTTTCATTCACCGGTTGCATGTATGGAGTGCCCCCCCCCCCCCTAATTTAATATTTTACATCACTTTTATGTAGCGGTTCATAGAATACACCTTCCTACCAAATTTCATAATTATAGACTCCGAGTAAATCGGCTGTGACATACGGACGGACGGACGGTCGGAAGGACGGAAGGACAGACATGAAGAAACTATAAGGGGTCCGTTTTCGCCATTTTGGCTACGGAACCCCAAAAACATAGACAGAGCATTACGAACAACCTAGTGAAGCAGGTGTAGCGACACGCTACATGCATAGTCAGCAGAAAGTCGGAAATTAGCCGGTGCGGGACAGAGTAAGAATCAGTATGCCGCGGAATCTTAAGCGCTACTCACATACGTCGCACGCTCCCTAATTTACGCGAGTATTTGTTAATCTGTGTGTTAAACGGTGTATCTGTGTGGATTCAGTAAATAAACAATTACATTAGTGACGGTTTGTTTGCACTCTACCTTACCTACTAAACAGGTAGTTAAAGTGGTGACCCCGAGTGGGAAATAATTAATAAATTGTAGTGCAGTTGAATAATAATTATGTCGGACTCAGAGGACAACGCGACCTTGCAGCTGACATCTATAAGCGTTGCAAGTAGGATCGCACCGTTTTGGAAAGAAGTCCCTAAGTTATGGTTTACGCAGTTTGAAGCGATAGTTGCACCACAAAAGTTGAGCAAGGAAACTAAATATGACCTTGTGATCAGTAAGCTGGGAAGAGATGACCTCACGCTGGTGAGTGATTTGCTAGATGATAACAAAAGGGAGTATGAGGAGTTGAAGAACAGATTGTTAAGCTGCTTACAAGCGTCATCGGATGAGCAGTTCGATAGACTAATGCAAGAAACACATCTAGGAGAACAGAAGCCATCACAGTTTTACAGGCGGATGGCAGAATTGGCAAAAAATGCAGGAGTGGAGCTGTCGACGGTCAAGAAATTGTGGTTGCGCAGATTGCCGTCAAATGTAAGGAATGCATTAGTGGCGCATGAACAGTTAGAAATAGAGGAACTATGCAAATTGGCGGACAGATTGGCACAAAATACCAGGCAGGGTACAATCGAGGAGTTGGGCGAGGACAGGCAGGAACAGCCCAACTTTAACCAAGAGCTGAGATGCATGTCACAGAAATTTGAGCAATTATGCGAGGAGGTCAGCAGCATCAAGAGTCAATACAGAGCAACACAACAAGTTACCAGGGGGAACTGGACCGGAAGGCAGGATACTTTCGCATCGGGAAGCAGCCAACCATCAGGTCAAAGGAAATTATGCGTATATCATCAGCGTTTCGGGCGTTTCGCTCGAAACTGCCGGCAGCCGTGTACGTGGCAGAGTAGGGCGCCGATTCCACCACCAGCGACGCAACGGCAAGGATGGACTTCATGGAGGTCGAGACAGGGAAACTAGACTCCGTGCACTCCGGAACGGCAATGGGGGGTGCACGGGTTTTCGAAAACCATCGCCTATGTATAAACGACAGGAAAGACGGCACATCCTACCTAATCGACACCGGCGCGAATGTAAGTGTTATACCTAAAAGTAAATTCAGTGACGGAAGGTTTCGCGAGTGCTCTTATAAACTCTATGCGGCAAACGGTTCCGAGATAAGAACTTATGGCACAGTTTCACTACAATTAGATCTGGGGCTGCGAAAGCCAGTAGTTTGGACATTTATTGTATGCAATGTCAAACAACCCATATTGGGGGCCGATTTCCTAAAAGCAAATAGATTAATGGTAGATTTATTTAATAGTCGGCTTGTAGATAGTGTATCCCATGCGTCTGTGTACGGTACATTGGTACG
Organism: Epiblema foenella; assembly: GCA_963556455.1. Classification (NCBI taxonomy): domain Eukaryota; kingdom Metazoa; phylum Arthropoda; class Insecta; order Lepidoptera; family Tortricidae; genus Epiblema; species Epiblema foenella. The sequence continues at coordinate 21,884,227 of OY747100.1, forward strand.
CAATAGGCGTGAAATTCACACCATTAAGGTCACACACCCATATCGTGATATCCTGGAGAAATATCCGGATATTACTAAATTAGTCAGTTTCAGGGAGCCAGCAAAGCATGATGTGAAACATTACATTGAAACCACGGGCCCACCTGTATACGCAAGGGCCAGACCTTTGCCCCCAGAACGCTACGAAAAGGTAAGAGAGGAGTTCCGTGTGATGCAAGCGATGGGGATATGCAGACCCAGCAAAAGTCCTTGGGCAAGTCCACTACATGTGGTACCCAAAAAGGACGGGCAGCTGCGTACGTGTGGGGATTTCAGACGACTTAATGCAGTCACCAAGCCCGACCGCTATCCTATCCCACGATTGCAGGATTTTACCTACGGCATGGCAGGTAAGAAAATTTTCACAACGTTAGATATAAACAGGGCTTATCACGTGATCGAAATGGCACCGGAGGACATCGAGAAAACCGCGATTATAACCCCATTTGGTCTTTTTGAGTTCCCAAGGTTAATTTTTGGATTAAGAAATGCAACACAGACTTTTCAGAGGTTCATGAACTCAATCCTCCAGGGAGTGGAAAACATCGTGGGAAAACAAGGGAAGAAATCCACCCTATTCTGCTATATAGATGATATCATTATAGCGTCAGAATCGGAGCAGGTACATAGGCTGCATTTAGAAAAGATATGTGAAATTTTTCAACAATTTGGCATCACAATCAACTTAAACAAATGCTGTTTCGCAAAACATAGTGTCAAATTCCTAGGTTACGCAGTCTCATCGGCAGGTATTAAGCCACTCGACGAGAAAGTGAAAGCTATGATCGATTACCCTAGGCCCGAAACCGTGGAGCAGCTTAGACGTTTCCTGGGGATGATAAATTTTTACAGAGCGCACATTAAACAGGCCGCCAAAATACAGGCACATTTAAACAAATTTATTCATAATTCAAAAAAAAAAGACAACACTAAAATACTTTGGGACGACGACGCAAACGCCGCATTTTTACAAAGTAAGGAAAGCCTCAAACGCGCCGCAACTTTGTCTTATCCAGCGGTTAATGTTCCCCTAGCGCTGATGACAGACGCTTCCACCACCATGGCGGGAGGCGTGCTGCAGCAAAAGATAGGTAACATGTGGAAACCTCTTGGTTATTTCTCCAAAGCTTTCTCGACCACACAACAGAAGTATTCCACTTTCGACAGAGAACTTTTGGCAATTTACATGGCCATAATTCATTTTAGGTACCTTATAGAAGGAAGGGAACTAATAGTTTATACCGATCATAAACCTCTCACTTTCGCGTTGAGTAAGGTGGGTACCGCCAACGAGACACCTAAAAGGGCCAATCGACTCATGTTCATTAGTCAATTTACTAGCGACATTAGGCATATCGAGGGATCTAATAACACAGTCGCAGATGCATTATCGCGAGTGGAAACAATAACATGTCCCACAGTCGTCGACTACGAAGAATTAGCTCAGGCACAACGTGTAGATGCTCATATTTCGAGGTCAGATTCCAATCAGGCACGTTTCGCAACCGTAGCGACGCCGAGCTCGGGCGTAGGAATATATTGTGAAATTTCAACAAACACGCCTCGACCAGTCGTACCTATTTCACATAGGAGAAAGGTTTTTGAATCAATCCACAATATCAGTCACCCTGGGATCAGGACAACTAGGAAAATGGTGACCCAAAAATTTTTCTGGCCTAATATGAACAGGGACCTAGGAATCTGGGCCAGGTCCTGTTTACAATGCCAGAGGAGTAAAGTTAGCAGGCACGTGATTTCACATTTAGGTAGTTTTCAGGCAGCCGGAAGGTTTGAGCACTTACACGTCGATTTGCTGGGCCCGTGGCCCACCACGCAACAGGGACATAGGTATTTGGTAACCATGATAGACAGATATTCACGTTGGCCCGAAGCAGTCGCCATTAAGGACATAACAGCAGAGACGGTAGCCAAGATAGTATACGAACATTGGATTTGTCGTTTCGGAGCGCCATTACACATCACCACAGACCAAGGTAGGCAATTTGAGAGCGAACTTTTCACAAATCTACTTAGATTTCTAGGAATTAAACGTAACCGGACCACCGCGTACCACCCACAGAGCAATGGGCTCGTGGAACGCTGGCACAGATCGTTGAAAGCAGCACTTACGGCCAGATTAGCAGAAAACGCGTCCTGGCTGGAAGAACTTCCCACGGTGTTACTAGGATTGAGAGCGGCCATCAAAGCCGAGGTCGACGTGAGTGCCGCTGAGGTGGTGTACGGACAAGTCCTACGGTTACCGGGAGATTTCTACACCACCTCACAGGTAAATAATTTGAACCCGGTGGAGTACGTCGATAAACTGAGGAGGACAATTAGAGATCTCAAACCCATTACATATAAAAACAAAGACAATAGAAAAATATTCGTTTTTAAGGAACTCGACAACTGCTCACATGTCTTTATTCGAAATGACATGGTGAGAAAACCATTAACACCCGCCTACGACGGTCCTTATCGAGTAATTAGCAAATCAAATAAAACTTTTAAGGTTCAATTTCCAAACAGACAAGTAGAAGTCTCGATAGATCGCCTCAAGCCGGCATTCTTATTAAACGAACACATACATAACATGCCCAATCCACATATTCCAGATAACCCAAATAAGTCATCAAACCCAGTATCAACACAATGTACCCGTACCACACGCAGAGGGAGAAATATTATCCGGCCAGTTCGCTACCTAATTGACACATAATTATACATGCTATTTAGATTCGGTCATAGCAATATGGTTATTTATAAGTATAATAACGTGGAAGCGGCGTGACTATATGACATTTATTGGGATAAATTATTATTATGATTATTATTTTTTAACATATTACATATACAAATTACATATTTCTAACCATAAGAAAGTTGCTAATTAAATACGTAATAATATTTCAAGGCAAGTTCTTTAATTCAATGTAACATGAATACAAATTCAATTCATTCAGCCAAGAATGTAACAACAAGCATTTTTTTTTTTTAATAAGTATCAATAAGCGTTTCTGCAACTATGTAACAAAAATGCAACAATGTGAGCGGTTCACAGAACTTAGCACACTCAGCAACACAGAACTTAGAATTGATAACAGTAAGTCATATTTACTAAGAATTATATCACGAGTTAGTACTAACCAAAAATATTTACTGCGACATGTATGGTATGCGATATAAGTAGGACACAAATGTGTCATGTCAGAAAGTATATGTTTTCTTCTAAGCATAAATATTGAAAACCATTCAAATCAAAACTTACACGCAAGACTAACGGTCATAAACTGTCGTAAATAATTTACTTAACTCACAATGGGTTACTCTCAAAGCAAAGAAGAAAACAAAGACTCTCATAATGCAGTGGCAATAGCTACAGTGCAAAATTTGTCAACTCAAGTTGAAAGCAAACTCAATTATGTTGGTATTGGGTTAATCATCTGCGGAATAGTGCTGCTGATAATTTCATGTTATGTAATACGGATCAGGTGCAGAAAATGTGTGAGGAAGTGGTTGCAGAACGCAGTAAACAAATTGCCGCCGCCAGCTGAAATTAAAGTGACGCCCAGGGCACCAGCGCCTGTAGCGGTGTACTAAAAGGGTTCCGTAATGTGAATGAAAGAAAACTGCGTAATAAATGTTTCATACCTTTTATTACATTCTTTTGTAATTAGCTGTTTTTCCTACGTGACAGTGTTGTGTTGTGTTAATTATTGAATGTTTCGTAACCATTTTTTTATTTTTTGTAAACTTAAGTTTCAAATTATTTTGTAATTTTTTTTATTTGTGTACTAAAAATTTTCAAAAATTAGGGAGGGAGTGATGTAGCGACACGCTACATGCATAGTCAGCAGAAAGTCGGAAATTAGCCGGTGCGGGACAGAGTAAGAATCAGTATGCCGCGGAATCTTAAGCGCTACTCACATACGTCGCACGCTCCCTAATTTACGCGAGTATTTGTTAATCTGTGTGTTAAACGGTGTATCTGTGTGGATTCAGTAAATAAACAATTACATTAGTGACGGTTTGTTTGCACTCTACCTTACCTACTAAACAGGTAGTTAAACAGGTTTTTAAAACCATCCCCAATAATCACACTCACGCACACAAACTAAAAAGTATTCTACCTAGGGAGCTGGATTTCTGCTGCCCAAAAATTATTATCATTCTACGCATAATGACATTTTTTTGGTTGCTCTAGGTCATTAGACAAAAATTTTAGACCCGGGTTGGATTATAGATTACCCATTCAGCGACGAAGTACACGAACGTCAAAGTTAGAGTGGAGGTGCTTGGTGCTAAATAAAACAATCCGTCGAAAGATGCTGTGTAAAGATTGTTAATTAACTGAACAGTTTTTGCTTGAAGTTTTCCCAAAAGTACTACAGATAGCGAATCTCACTAATCCATGCGCAGTGGGCTGTGGAGGGGCGCGTCTTCGCGCCTCGTGGATTGCACTATAGGTACACATGATTATAAATTCATCCGCTTGACCTTGACAACCGCTTCTGATCCCGCGGGTTCGATCGAATCCCGCGCATTTATTTGTGTGATGAGCACTTACACAAATATTTGTTCTCTTGAATGTTTTCTATGTATTTATTTCAGTTGCAGATTCCATTAATATGTGTTCATTTCTGAGCTGTAGATTAATAGGTCGTAACACAAAATTTGATTATTTTGAAGTAAATATTGTTTATCGTTAGTTATATATACATATTTTATAGTGTAATAAGTAAACATGTATTTAACCTAAATGCGGTCGCTCAATGTGACGCTCAACCTAAGGATCCACATAATATCAGCGTCGGGTCATCTACTGTGGCCCGGCATTGTGCTGAGTCCTTTTTCGCACTTTAAAAAACACTACATGTAACTAGCGTAATTATGTATATGTACCTAGATTAAGGTTTGCGAAATAAATTTTCTTTTTTTTTCTTTTATTTATCTATACTAGTGGCTCTGTGAACTGTAGACCTCACAAAAGATATATTTTTTTAAATTTCTAAAAAAATGACGACTAAAATATTGAACCTGCTCATAAAATTTCACGAGAATCGGTTGAGAAATGCGACGCGTAGAGGAGAACAGACCGTAATTCACCCTCAGAAACTTACCAAATCATTGAAATTATTTTTTATAAATTTACAAAGATTGTCAGGACAAAAAAATTACCGAACCTGCTCACAAAATTTCACGAGAATCGGTTGAGCGATGGGACCTGGAGGAGACTGAGGAGGAGACCTGGTCCTATAGGAGAACAACCGGAAATCCGGACGTACGAAAGCATTTTTGTCGAAGCTGAAGCAGATACCTTCGTCTCACTCCGTCAATAAGTATGTATATCATTGCCTAAGTACTCGAAGTAGATACCCATAGTACAAACTTTTCTTAGTTTGGGACTATGTCGATTTGTGTTCACAAATATTTATTATTTCTTTTTTACTTAGGTATCACTTGAAGACTTAAAAAACTTTCAAGATCCAATATTTGTATATACTTGGCATAGATCACAGGCACATGAAGACGAAGAGATAAGGATTTAGGAGTCACAAAATTCAAAATCCTAATTTATTTGCGGCTGTGGGCATGATGCCCACGGCCGCTTTCTACCATCGCACCGCTCGCCGTTGGCAGGGCATTCATCCTCACACCTTAGAACCGAAATGGTCGCGTACGGTACGGTTTCAGAGGAATTTCCTCCCACGGACGCTCCGGTTGTGGAATGAACTCCCTGCCGAGGTTTTCCCGAGGGACCACAGTATGGGGTTCTTCAAGAAAGGAGTGTATACATTTTTAAAGGGTCGGCAACGCGCATGTGACAACCTAGGAGTTGCAAGCGTCCATAGGCTACGGTGACCGCTTACCATCAGGCTGGTCGTACGCTTGTTTGCCACCGACATGGTATAAAACATTGAGATATAAACCTATTTGAAAAAGCGGGAAATCAGTCCAGAGATTACCCAATATATTAGGTAAGTAACCTATGAAGTATACCTATGTAATGGTTTTAGAAAACTCCCGTGAGTATCAGACGTATTGATATATACGATATAAATTGATATAATATACGCCTATATCGAGCGATATTCGACGTAAAAAGCGTGAGTGACCCTTTTATTGTTTTTCAGTATTTGTCTTAGTTTCAATTCATTATTTACAGTGTCTCTAAATCGGTACGGATACCATATAAAGCGGATATTCGAGTACGAGTAAAGCGAATATTGCAATATTTAACAAAAAGTAAGTAGGTAATATTAAGAGTATTAAAATAAACCAACTTTAGACCGCAGCAGATAATTTATTTAATTAATATTATTTCCTTTGGGGTTGTGTTGTTTGACAATTAAAGAAACAAATAATTCCCTTATTATCGCCTTGTACGTTATTAGTATTCATATCAAGCTGAAAATTAAAATCAAGCAAAAATTCATAAAGGAATTGCACACACAAAGGTACAGTTCTGGAGAAGATTAAGTCTAAGAACAAAATTTATAAGGAAATGGACCGATGCAATGTAGGACATGCGGGTGGCGATAGCGCGGCGAAGGACCTGTCGATGTGAGACACTTTGGCCATGATACAATAATATACTCGCTCGGGAGCGCTCGTGGCCCAGCGGCGCCCGCGTACCGCGTGCGATATGCGAGGTTAAGCAACGTCGGCCCAGGTCAGTTATTGGATGGGTGACCGCTTTGAGTGGTTATTAACTGAGCGCTCCCGTGCTTTGGAAGGCACGTTAAGCCGTTGATCCCGGCTGCTGTCTATGATAGCAGTTGTTAAGCCAAGTTAGAGGCCTTCGGGCGGCTCGAGAACTTCTAACAGTCAAGTTGCCCAATCACTTGACAAGCCTAATTCCAATAGGGTCTGGTTTTCCCTCGGGTTGGAAGGTCAGATGGCAGTCGCTTCTGTAAAAACTAGTGCCTACGCCAACTCTTGGGATTAGGTAGCGGACCCCGGGCATCCTTTAGGATGCAACTGTACCGGGATAACGCTAGGATGATGATGTGACAATAATATACTGCGCCACGTATGGCAATCCGGTACATCGGTTAGTAGTGCGTGTGACACGACCTTCGTCATCAGCCTATGCTGACGCAAGTGTGAGTGTGTCGCGACAGTGACGTATGGTCGTGTCACGATCCGGATTGTCCTTGTTTTCTTAGACCATGACTTTGGGGGACACCTTTTCCAGCATTGGACAGCTATCTGCAGATATGATGATGAATATTCATAAATCATAGCGGCACGGGCGGCACGGTTGAATCAACGAAGAACTCGGCACGGCGACTGAGAGTCAATATCATAATAAATAAATGATAAAAAATGTTATTACCTTTTTCTTTCTCAAACGATAAGGGTCAGAAAAACGGAGAAGGTCACGTTCATCCTGAAACGTATGTTTCTCATAAGTAACACCCACAAGACCAAGTCGTCTTAGATTAATATTTTGATTGAAGTGTTTTTTTCGATATCACATTTCGCACATGTCCATAAATATTAAGGTAGCCTACATAAATGTATGTTATAGAATTCTATTCAAATGTTAGTTTTGTTGTTGTTGTTCGTGAGTTCTGACACTTTAACTGACCATTAGAAGACCTTATCTCATTTCAATAAGGTTCAGGGATGGTCGTTTAACTATGTCGTCTATAGTAGCTTTAAATATCATTATATATATAAGTTGTAGCATGTCTACAAGACGTATGTATTAAATTAATATCCATGTAAGGTAGAGTTTTATACAGATTTTTTCCCCTAATAAAGTAGGTAATTAAAATTAATAAAATGACTTGTTCAAGATACTGTACGTACAAACTGCGGACCATAAGATCTCTGAAAAATAAGTAATCAATTAATTATAAATGGAATATTCAATGGAGTAGAAACATATATTACAACATTGATTTTGATACAAGAAATCTTGGAGGCCGTGAGTTACTACACTATATCGTCGGTTGACAACCAAAACTCACTATCAAATCTGTCACTACTCTTCGAAACCTCTTATCTCAGTACTGAAACGATGCTGAGATACGAGCTTTATTTTAAGTAGGTATTTGTTACTTAGTGACTTTACGGATAGCGACTTTAGAAATTATTTCCGTATATATTGATGTTCTAAACATTACTAGTAATTATGTCTTTATTGGTCTCAAGCTTAAGACCGGAATTCATCAAACTTTGATACCATTTTAATTGAATCGCGGTGCGCACTTACGAGAATGCATTGGCTTAATAATGTCTACAAGTTAAAGTTATTGTTCGTACCTCCACGTCGTCAGCGGCATCAATCTGAAAATAACTGCGATTATTATAATATAAAAGCATTACTACAATGCTAATTATTTATTAAAGTCCGTGGTATCGTTCCGCCCTGTATAAATTGAACTAGCCCAATTTGCACGCTCAATGTGTCAGCTTCGTAGGCAGGATCACCCACTAGATTAAACAAATTGTAAAAAATAAGAATGATTTTTAAAATTAGGTCAACAAATCTTTAGGAAATAATAATGATGTCGTTCGTACCACCACCATGTCACGCTGAAATAAAGAGGAAAATACAAAATGATTATTGCTTTATCGAAACTATCATTACACATATGGAATCTTAGCCTCTTTGATCTACTAGTAGCATTTTTGCTCTTAAATCACGGATCAGAGTATAGAGTGGAACTGTTACTATAATACCAGATACCTCTTCGCCTAAGTGTAATCCAAATAAATAGCATGGTCAAGGAACTCGGGGTCCGTACGGCTGCCTAATCCCTAGTATAGAAATAGGCAGTCGTTTTGGCGAACGGGACTGTTACCTGGGTTAGGGTGATGTGCGTGGGTAATTTGGGTGTAAATAGATCTCAAGTCGACTTATTATAATGTTCTCGCCCGCTCGTGTGTGGCAAACAGTTAAAATTTCAGACAGCTTAGTAGCAAACAGGAGCTGAAAAAACACTTGTGGAGATCAAGATACATTTAGCCAACTTACCCTGCTGTCTCCAAGGATCTGAGACTGCACTGAGCAGCCCAGCAGAGCGACTAAACCAAGGGATAATAACATCCACATGGTGTGATGGTGTGTGTGGTTGTGTCTGCGTTACTTCTAGCAGTTTCATTTATACAATGGCATAATCGCTTAAATTAGATATTTGTCACGCGACTGTGCATGGAAGCATTTGATTAAATAGTTAATTAGTTTTGGATTGCATTTGACTATTTTGATTTCATAATTGATTAGATTGTTAATAATAATTGCAAGTAGTAGTCGAATAATGAACAGTTCAGTAGGAAAACTTTTACTTTTTCAGCCTACTAGTAAGGTTGGAAAATAAGAGGTTCATCATCATCATCATCATCATCATCAGCCTGTGTCAGTCCACTGCTGGACATAGGCCTCTCCCATGGCACGCCACTGAGCTCGGTCTTCAGCTCTTCTCCTCCAATCCCTGCCTACTGCCTTACTACACTACGTTTGCCGACACGCGGTCTCCACTCAAGAACCAGTCTGCCCAACGGCCATCGGTTCTGCGACATATGTGACCTGCCCACTGCCACTTCAGCTTACAAATAAGAGGTTGATCAGCTTAATTTAGGTAACAAAGAACAGAAGTGCAGACTGCTCAGTACATTGCTACTGCTTGTAATGAGATGCCCTGCTTGTTCATATTTATTTATAGTATATCCTGTTAAATTATTCCATGCTTTTATTTATACTACAACTGTTCGACGATTAATGACCATAGTCATAACATAACTGAGGCTAAGAATTTGAAGGAAAAAGAAAGAGTTGTCGGTTGAATAGATATCGATGTCCTCTTGAATAAACTAGAGTTGTTTTAATTTTCCTCAACTAGGTTCTTATGTAGTTTAAGTTAGGTGACCCGTTACAAAATCTTGACCCCACTATGTTGTCGGTTGAATAGATATCGATGTCCTCTTGAATAAACTAGAGTTGTTTAATTTTCCTCAACTAGGTTCTTTAGTTTAAGTTAGGTGACCCGTTACAAAATCTTGACCCTACTATGTTGTTGTTGTGCGTATCGCTAATGATAACATTATAGCTGTTTTTGTAAACTCCGACATTGTAAAAGATCTCTAAAGCATATTTGGCGAATAATGGCGAACACATATAACCCATCAAAAACGTAAATGTGAAAAAATACAAGTTCGTAAACAATTTCGCTAATAAAAATAGTGCGATCTGTCTGGCAATCAAGCTAGCTCGTGAACTGTGTCGTGTGTAAAATTCTAGCTAGCTTTTGCACGCGACTTCGTCAGCGTGTAAGTCCTTTATATAGTTAGGGGATGATTTGCCTTATAAAAACTATCCTATGTCCTTCCTCGGGATACAAAAAGGGTTTAAGCGGTTTATGCGTGAAGAGGTAACAGATAGAGTTACTTTCGCCTTTATAATGGACTTTTGCCCGCTTTAGGCAAGGTAGGTGGTTGGTTTGTGAATGTTGATAGTGACTGACTGTCCAACATAATTAGGTCTCTCATTTAAAATAATTACTAAGGTTGGAGGGATCTAACAACCCTCTAGGTGACCCAGAAAGACATATCATAACCGAATTTCAAGTGACTGGTTTGTGACTGTTGAAGGCGACTTACTTTCCAACATAATTTGATCTTTCATTTCAAACAGTGACTATGGTTTGAGGGACTTTATTTTTTTGACTGTAGCCCCTAAGTATCTTTGTTTCGCCCCCTATCCATTTCACATTTTATCCGTTAATAGCACTGTTTGAATGGGGTTCTTTCTAATTTCCCAGTACATATTTATCAATTTTCAAGCTTTTATATCAAGAATTTAAGAAGTTCTTATACAAAGTTCAACCCCTTTATTAACCCCTTTCATCCTCAACCTGTATAATTTATATAGCCTATAATCTGCTACCAATTACTAAAGTTTTCATCAAAATCCGTGAAGTCGTTTTCACGTCATGCGCATTCAAATATACAGATAAACAGACAAAAAATCTAAAAACTGTTGGAACGTGTTCTGTCATCGAATCTTTTTATCCCCATCCACTTTTTTTCGAATATCTTCCATGTACAGACTTTCAACCCTCTTCAGCTTTATTATATGTATAGATTGGCTACTAAATAATTGGCAATTTTTCTCTTTTTTCAACGTACCTAATATAATATTCAAATAATACTAGAATAAAAGACAGAATACCTCAGCAGTTATTTTATTCAATTATTAAAATAAACTATTATTTTTGGCAAACAGAAGCGTTCGCTAAAGAAATTAGGATTTGCAATGAAATAACCGACCCTCGGCTTCCGTCCATTGCTCGTCCTTAAGCAATGACTTCACTCTTCTAATTACCAATGCTTTGGGAGACTTGTTCATGGACAGATTCCTGAGGTCGAGGATTCATTGCCCCTCTACCAATTAATATATTTGTTTTACTTCTTACTATAATTATTAATATTAGCGTTTATTTGTCCACAACTAAAGAAACAAATCAGGCCTTTATTATCACCATTTAGGTTATTAGTATTGACGTCAAGCTGAAAATTGAAAACATATTATTGTCAAACATAAAATAAAATAAGCAAAACCTTACAAATGGATTAAGCACACAAAGATACAAGTAATTATGAGCCAGTTCTGAAGAGGAGTAAGTGTAGGAATAAAATTCATTAGGAACCACATAGTGGACCGATACAGACGCGCACATAGTGGACCGATGTCGCGGAAGACCATTGGATGCGCTTGGCGCAGCACCGGTCAGTGTAGCACACCTTGGGGAGGCCTTTTTCAGCAGTGGACGGCTGTCTGCTGATATGATGATGATGATGATAAATTGTATTTTATGAATATGAGTATTCATAAATTATAGCGGCGCGGGCGGCACGGTTGATTGAATCAACGGAGGACTCGGTTTTGGCATGGCGACTGAGAGTCAATATAGTTTTCATCACGACATAGTATAAAACAAAGTCGCTTTCTCTGTCCCTATATCCCTATTCCCTATGTATGCTTAAATCTTTAAAACTACGCAACGGATTTTGATGCGGTTTTTTTTAATGGATAGAGTGATTGAAGAGGAAGGTTTATATGTATAATAACATCCATTAAATAGTGCACCCGTGCGAAGCCGGGGCTTGTCGCTAGTAATAAATAAATGATAAAAAAATTTTTGTTACCTTTTTCTTTCTCAAACGATGAGGGTCAGAAAAACGGAGGTTACGTTCATACTGAAACGTATTTTTCTCATAAGCAACACACACAACACCAAGACGATTCATAGATAATTTTGTTTTCTTTTGATATCACATTTCGCCCATGACCATAAATATTAAGGTCCGGAATCTATGGTCCGGAGCCAACATAAATATATGTCAGATATCGTTGTAGACCTTATTACATCGTATCAAGGTTCAAATTTAAACGAATATTTTTTTTAAGTCATGCAACAAGGGGTTAAATTAATATCCATGTGGGTATGTTAAATATGGTTTTTTTAATAATACAAAAAAGCAAAATTAATAAATCGAGTTGTTCAAAATACTGTACGTACAAAATGCGGACCGTAAGATCTCTGAAAAATAATTAATCATGAGATACTCAATTAAATATAAACATTTACTTATAACATTGATTTATAGATGAGAAATCTTGGAGGCCGTGAGCATATTTCTAAACCTATAATATACTTACTTATTATAACATTGTAATAATGTAAATAGCGACTTCCGATTTCTTTTTCTAGATCTATTGATGTTCCAAACATTACTAGTAATTATGTCTTTATTGGTCTCAAGCTCAAAACCGGAATTCACCAAACTCGATATCAATTTTAATGCATTCTGATTGAATCGCGGTGCGCACTTACGAAAATGCATTGGCTTAATAATGTCTGAAAGTTAAAGTTATTGTTCGTACCTCCACGTCGTCAGCGGCATCAATCTGAAAATAACTAGGATTATTATAATATAAAAGCATTACTACAATGCTAATTATTTATGAAAGTCCGTGGTATAGATTGAACTAGCCCAATGTGTACGCTCAATGTGTCAGTTACGTAGGCAGGATCACCCACTAGACTATACAAATTGTAAAAAATAAGACGCATCTTTAAAATTAGGTTAAAATTTTTTTAGGAAATAATAATGATGTCGTTCGTACCACCACCATGTCACGCTGAAATAATGAGAAAAATACAAAATGCTTATTGCTTATCGAAACTATCATTACACATATGGAATTTTAGCTCCTTTAATCTATTAGTAGCATTTTTGGTCTTAAATCACGGATCAGAAGTAGAGTGGAACTGTCATTATGATACCAGAAACCTCATCTTCGCCTCAATGTAATCCAAATAAATAGCATCGTGAAGGATCCCGGGGTCCGTACGTCTGCCTAATCCCTAGTATAGAGATAGGCTGTCGTTTTGGCGAATGCAGTGTTGCCAGGGCCCTTAGGACGAAAATTACGTTTCTTTTCTTGAAAAGTTACATTTTTGATGCAAAAGTTACATTTTTTATATTTTTCATAATTACTTTCGTGACGTCCGATTTCAAGGAATAAGTAGCCACATACAACTATAATTCGGCGAGTTCGGCGACAGAATTACGCCAGTCTGATGGGCGGTATCTCGAATGTCATACATAGTTGCAACAGACGGACAGACTGAGGCGTACCATGTAGGTTCTTTTGTCACCTTTTCTGTATGAAAGCCTATAAATTGTCTGGTCCCGGTTAGATACAATTGACCTTTCTTTTTAAATAGAGTTTCATTATTCTCAAAAGTTACAAAAAACCCTTTATAACAGAAGTTACTTACATGTTACGCGAGCCGGTCAAAAGTTACGAAAAATTTAAGAAATGTAACCATCTGGCAACACTGGGCGAATGGGACTGTTGACCCTAACTCGAGTAAGACCTGGTCTTCTGACCTTCCAGCTCAGAATACTTGGTCTTACTGGAGTTAAGGTCATGTGCGTGGCCAATTTGGGTGTTAGTAGATATCAGGGGTTTGGATGTTAGTGGGAAATTTGGGTGAGTGTTTGAGTTCGTAATGTTCCCGTCCGCTCGTGTGTGGCAAAAGCTTAAAATTTCAGACAGCTCAATAGCAAATAGGAGCTAAAGATCTTGTGAATATTAAGACACATGTATACAACTTACTCTGCTGTCCTCAAGGCTTAGAGACTGCACTGAGCAGCACAGCAGAGCGACTAAACCAAGGGATAGGATCCACATGATGTGATAGGTGTGTGTGATTGTGTCTGCGTTGCTTCTAGCAGTTATATTTATACAAACTCATAATCGCTTAAATTACATATTTGTCACGCGAATGTGGATGGAAGCATTTCATTAAATAGTTAATTAGGTTTGTATTTTGATTACTTAGTTGATTAGATTCTTAGTAATAATTAACTGCAAGACAACGTTACGTTGACGTTAGTATCGTTTGTTGTGACGCTAGTGGACGCACTTTCTGGGTTGATCCATATTCGCACGGTTTAGTCTCTTATTAAAAACTATTTTTATTCCGAGAGCTATCGTAACACTCCATTCCTATACTCGATCGTCTAAACACGACATTCCAAAACTCATTGACGTAAATTCCAATCTTTTAAGGATGGTCTAGTGAGATCTATGAGAACAATATGATGTAAATACAGCCTATTGTTTCTGACACCAAAACGGTTCAGATTTGTATAGTGTGCTTTTATACTGGCAATCTCAGTTAAGTTTTCCACTCCGCATAGTGTAGTTAATCAAAAGATCGGTAGGAGCCTATCCAGTCTGTGACGAGAGCCATCGGCCTCTGGTTGGAACCCGAGAGGGACAGTAATCCCTCGGGCGGATAGAGAAGCCCGGCCGGACCTCATACTAATGAAAAAAAACGGGCAAGTGCGAGTCCGACTCGCGCACCGAGGTTCCGTATACAGATGGGTGGGTACCTATCTGTATACGGAACCCTCGGTGCGCGATTTTCCTGAATTAATCGAGTCGAGACGAGTGTCTCGATCCGATTATTTCAGGAAAATCTTAACAAATAACAACATGGTGTAGAAATTGAACGCTATGTGTACAGCGCCATCTATCGGCGAATTTGTATGGTGGTTTTGTCTCTGCTCCATTTAACACCTGTTCTGGAGTTAGCCAGGGGTCAAGCTTAGGACCTTTGCTCTTTCTGATCATTGTGAATGACCTCGTGAGTAACCTCCAGCATGCCAAATCCATATTATACGCTGACGACCTAAAACTAGTTATAGAGATCGAGCAGGAGTCTGATTGTCTACTATTACAGCGAGATCTAGACCGGGTTTATCGTTGGAGCATCGCGAACAAACTTCATTTCAACAACAGCAAATGCCTTATAATGACATATAATCAACGCCAGGTTCCTGTTAAATTCAATTATAACATGGATAGTGATATATTAAGCCGTGTAGTATCCGTGAAAGACATCAGAGAGAAGCTCGATAGCGAACTGATATTCCACGACCATATTAACAGGCTCACCAAAGAGTCGTATCTGAGGCTAGGCCGAGATGAGAAACGTTAGGGACTTCCACAATTGTGGCGTCATCAAGCTCCTCTATACGGCTGTAATTCGAAGCAAACTAGAGGCTAGTTCTTGCATTTGGAGTCCAAGTGAGGCCAGGTACAAGCTTATGTTGGAAAAGGTTCAAAAAGCATTTTTACGCTTTTTCTACAAAAAGCTGTATGGGTAACCCATACATGTACCCGACAAAGTTTTTGCTTGGCGTCCTGGACTTCAATTCGCTGGAAGTGCGTAGAGAAACCGAGCGGATGGTTACTGATTTTAAGATGCTCGTAACAAAATAAATAGCATAGAACTTCACAACACTACCTATATTAATTGCATTGTCCTTCACAAATCAAAAACCCTAATAATTATTAATCTCTACAAACCTAATACATAAGTGAACACAAGATCGTAGATTAGATACAATACCGTAGGCTAAGCACAATTCTTTAGGCTAGGCACGTCCTCGTAGGCGAAGCGTAACCCCGTAGGTTAGACACAACCATGTCATCATCATAAATTTAAGAGTTAGACTCTTGTCGGTATAGCTCTCTCCATCCGACTCTATCCAGGGCCGCCTCCTTGATCTCCTTATACGACACGACTGCTAGCTTTCCTTTTATTTGCTGCATGTAGCTTAACCTCGGCCTTCGCCTTCCTCGCTTTCCTTCAAATTTTCCTTCTATGATGTTCTTTATAAAATCGTCGTGTCGTATAAGATGACCAATCATTTTCCCTCTTCTATTTTCTATAATTTCCAACAGTTTCCTTTTCACCCCCACTCTCCTCAGCACTTCATCGTTTGTAATTTTTTCCGTCCAGCTAATTTTCTCCATTCTGCGCCAACACCACATTTCCAAGGCTTCTAAATATTCTCTATCTCTTTGAGTCATGGTCCACGCTTCACACCCATACAACGCTATGCTCCATACAAAAGTTTTAATGAGTTTCTTCTTAGTTTTCTGGGATATATTTGTGGTCAGTAGCTGTTTTTTATTGTGGAAAGCCTGTTTTGCTAAGCCGATTCTACTTCTTATATCTGGGGTGCATCTTGAATCCGTGGTCATGATACTACCCAAATATTTAAAACTAGTAACATTTTGAAGTGGGGTATGATCTAATATTATGTTCTGTTGTGGTTGCAATCCGGCTTTGGATGTTGTTAGTATTTTAGTCTTATTAGTGTCGATCTTTAGCGATAGTTCTTTAAATGTACTGTCCATGGTGCTTAGTAGTAGCTGTAGGTCGTTATGTGTGTGTAAAACCATGTAGGGTAGGTATAATCTCTTAAGCTAGGCATAGCATAACCAATAATAAATCGAAGTAGAGTTCACCACTGGTTACATTCATGCTAGATGTCGCTGAGAACATAGGTCTTCTATTTCATCTAGTGTCTAGAAGATCACCTGGCCTTATTATGTAGAATACCTCAAGACAAACGTAGAATATAGATTTAATTTTCCCCACATAGATTCTCGGGGGGTAGTTTAAGTTAGGTGACATACTCTTTACCCCACTATTAAATAATATAATACTCGCCAAAGGAGGAGATCGATAACCACATACAGAAAAAGGTGATCTTGAAAAATTCGTTTATACTACTAGTGACATACAAATTTGTAAAAGATTTCTCTACTAAAAGTAGTGCGATCTACTGTCTGGCAATCAAGCCAGCTTGTGTCGTGCATAACGTGCTTGCTTTGCTTCTAAATACTTGTCAATTTTTCTCTTTTCTCAACACACCTAATATAATATTAAAATAATTGTAGGCGACCCGCTCACCGACCTCAATGGTCCACGCGTGGTGACTGGCTAGCTGGCGGTGCGGCCGACGAGTCACCGCGCGTGTTTTGTTTTTTCTTATTGATTTTTTTCTTTTCCTTGTAATAATTTTTAAGAAAAAAAAACCGACTTCAATTGGGGAGGCCGGTGAAAGATTATTACACTTAGATGGTGAACTCTTCCATACAATGATAGAATAGTAGTTTATGCAACTGGTATACAATCAGCGGAATTGCCTTATTACGTAAAGTTGCATACATTACTTTATCTACACACATATTATAAGTACTCTTAGATGGGGTTCAGAAGCCGACCTGCATTGCTAGCAGTGCTACCGATTACATATTTTTATAGATGCTTTATAATCAGAAAACCTTATCCCTGAATTATTTAAAATAGAGTATAACAGTTTTAAATTTGAAAAAAAAAAAAAATTACATCAAATTCAAAATAAATGTAAAATTTGAAATCCTTGGCCCCGAATTAGTTGAAATTGAGTATAATGACGATATCCGCAAAACATTTTTTTTTTTTTACTTAAAGTTCCAAATAAATCATCCTGATCATCATCAGCAGTTCCACTTCATCAAATGTCACGTATTTCAATGTAAGTGCTTGATTTGTTTATGAAAATACTACAATCACTATATGTATGCCTTTAACATTTGAGGAGTTCCCTGGATACCTCATGGATGCCATCATCAGAACTGGAGCTTGACAAATGATTATTTTGAAAATCTAACTTGCTTAACAAACACAGCAAAGAGGACAATTCGCCAAACGTGAACTATGCGTCGTTGAAGAGTTCCGTTCTGATCATCATCAGCAGTTCCACTTCATCAAATGTCAGTTATTTAAATGTAAATGCTTGATTAGTTGATGAAAATACTAAAATCACTATATGTGTGCCTTTCACATTTGAGGAGTTCCCTCGATTTCTCATGGATCCCATCATCGGAACTCGACCATGACAAAAATTCGTTGTGAAAATAGAACTTGCTTAACTAATACAGTTAGAAGGAAAAATCGCCAAACGTGAACTTTTCATCGTTGAAGAGTTCTGTTCTGATCATCATCAGCAGTTCCACTTCATCAAATATCACATTTTTGTATGAAAATGCTTGATTTGTTGATAAAAACATAAAAATCACTATATGTTTGCCTTTAAGATTTGAGGAGTTCCCTCGATTCCTCATGGATTCCATCATCAGAACTGCGTTTTGACCAAAACGGGACCAACTTGGATATATATACTTACAATCAAAAAAAGAATTTCCAAAATCGGTTCAGACATGACGGAGTTATGGAGTAACAAACATAAAAAAAAAACAAAAAAAAAAAACATCCAACCGAATCGAGAACCTCCTCTTTTGAAATCTTGAAGTCGGTTAAAAATATAGGCGCACATTGTTATAACGTTATTTTAAGATATAAATATTGTTGTTTTTGTATAAAGTGTAAATAATAATCCTTACGCGTTTAATTCATCTCCGGAGGCCCGTATATAATAATATTAAAATAAAAGACAAAATACCTCGGCAGTTATTTTATTCAATTAGGTATTAAAATTAACTGTTATTTTTGGCAAGCGGAAGCGTTCGCTATAGAAATTAGGATTTTCAATGAAATAACCGACCTCCGGCATTCGTCCATTGCTCCTAACCAATGATTTCAATTTTCTAATTACCTATAACCCTTTGGGAGCCTATAGTTAATGGACGAATTCCTGAGGTCGTGTATTCAATTCCCCCTGCACCAATTAATATATATTTTTTACTTCTTATCATAGTATGTTATTGACAATTCACAATGAAACAAACAAACCAGCTTCTTTTGATTTTCGTCAATTAGGTTATGGGGATCGTTCACAAGCTGAAAATTGAAAACATATTATTGTTAAACATAAAATAAAATAAACCAAACTTCACAAAGGCATTGAGTACACCAAGGTACACTTAATTATGGTCCAGTTGTGGAAAAGAGTAAGTGTAACAATAAAATCTTAAGGATGAACATAGGGTAGATTCACAAATAGTGGACCGATGTCGCTGAAGACCATACCCGTGCCGCAGGACCGGTCAATGTGGCACACTTAGGGGAGGCCTGTTCCTGCAGTGGACGGCTGTCGGCTGGTGGCAAACAAGCGTACGGTCCACCTGATGGCAAGCGGCCACCGCAGCCTATAGTCGCTCGCAACTCCAAAGGAGTCACGTACGCGTTGCCGACCCTTTATGAAATTTGAGAATTCACTGTATTGACAGCAGAAGGGACAAATTTAGGTCCCTCGCTCTCAACCCAGTGCATCCTCAGGAGCTCTGGCAACCTTGTTCACCTCCAGGAACACTACACTACATACTTGTATAGTAGATAATGTTATTATGGATGTGGTCTTCTGCAAGGTGGAGGTACTTCTCCAGTTGGGCTGCTCCAAATTCGAGCAAGATGACATTTTGCTGTGCCCTACCTATCGTGATAAATTATATTATGATAAATTTTATGAATATAAATATTCGTAAATCGTAGCGGCGGCACGGTTGATTGCATCAACGGAGAACTCGACTGTTAGACATTATAGTTTTTAAATAAATAAATGATAAATACCTTTTTCTTTTTCAGACGATAATAAGGATCAGAGAAACGGAGGAGATCATGTTTATACTGAAATGTATTTTTATCATAAGTAAAACACAAAAGTATGTCGATTCTTAGGTTAATATTTGTATTATGTATCATCTCGCCCATGCATGATCATGAGTATTAAGGACGGGAGTCTAGATAATAGTTAATTAAGTGACCCTACTTACAAATAAAAAATGGACTCTAATTCAGAGCTCAGCGGTAGGGTGCCCAGAAGGCTGGCGGCATTGCCGCACTGCACAGCAAGACCGATGCGCTGAGCGAGCTTTCTGGTCACCCGTCGCGTCGACAAAGCGTTTCGCCAGCTCCTTGCTTTGAGCACCAGGTCTCCACGACCCTAGTGTTTCTACCCCAAAAGGCACACACATGGCACTGTCAATGACTGAATATTTGCGCCGTTTGAGGTATTCAGCCGCGTCGGCGGCAGCTCCAGCCCTGACCAAGGTTCCTGGGAGGTGCTACGGTGCTACAGTATCCACACAAGTGGCATCCCAGACTAGCAGCCGTCACTCTAACTAGTTGTTTAAGAAGTCGTGGATAATGTACGCAGGAAAATCGGACTCATCTTGACGGTCGTGAGACTCGTGAGGTTGGAGTCTCGCCCGCCACAACGTGATTTTAATTATTTTGTATTGAGAATTCTAAAGATTTTAGATTTAGATTTAGATTTCATTTATTACACAATACAAGACTTCATTATAAATTACATTTAAGTCAATTTAAAAGAATCCCTATTGTGGTCGTCAATACATTGAATAGAATAATAACACATAATAAAACAATTAAAACAAAAGAAAAACAAACATAAATTAAATAAAAATAACATTTCAAGTTTCACCCACGAGGATCGTCATATTATTACTAATGTAGGCATTGATAACAATATAATAATGGTTAAAATACGAAATTACCTACCTATTTATCTAAATACAAAAAACATCTAAAAGAACATCTATCGACTTCAAGAAAGAAATTTGGCCGAAAGGAGACAAGTTCCGCCCTTTTCGTTGTAGGTTACGAGTACACAACGCCACGAAATTATCGCAGTTTTAGCATGTCTATTATATACGTATGTTTTTCATTTACATCCATTTGTGGGTGTAGAGTTTTTTTCATATGGACATTTGATCCCAGAATCTAATAAATAAGTATAATTAATAAATTAACTAGTAAAGGTACGTACAACATGCCGCCCATAAGAACTCTGTAAAAATAACGGATTATTTAAAGGATTACACGCGTTATTCATCGATTTTTAACGAGTTTTGAGTTGATATTGATACGTCAAAACTTTAGATATATTTATGGCACAAACGGTTATCGGTTCTTCAATCCTTTATCTACATTTGCAAGAGCCAAATTTTTCATTTATTTATTTAACACATCTATAAAAATTAGCACTTACAGTTTAACCTTACGTACCTACTAATATTAATATACTAAATACTCATTTTTTATGATCTATTCAAACATGGTCTAAAAAAGGGCTATTCTTGATATTAGTAAGTTGTTTATGCATTTAATATATATAAAATGTACATGTAACTGTTCCTTATTAACGTCTAACAATGCAAGAGAGATTTTTGGAGGTTATGACTGTACTGTATTTCTAAAATATAGTTGAATGCAAATTACGACTAACCAAGAACAGATTTAATTACCATATTAATTGTAAGTATATTTATTGGACTCAAGCTTAAGGGTCAGATGTACGAAGCGAGCCTACAATGCACTGAGAGTGCAGTACAACAACACATTTAGAATGCTGATGGGCTTGCCCAGCAGATGTAGCGCGTCCGGCATGTTTATGAAGCGCGGTTAGACGGCTTTTCAGCAATCATGCGAAAGAAAATTGCATCCCTGCTGGCACGAGTTAGGCACAGCCCCAACAGTATTCTAAATGTGTTTGCCAATAGGTATGACAGCCCAATGCTGAAGCATTGGGTTGGACTGGTTAAAGGGGTAGCGCTCAATACCTATTGATTGATTGCATTTAATTTGTATTTATTTTTTACTAACTTAGTTTAATATAATTTTTAAGTTTTGTTTGTTGTTACTAACATCTATGGAGTCCTGTGCTTCGAAATAAAGAATTTTATTATTATTTATTATTATTATTAAGACCGGAATTCGAAAACTTGATACCAAATTTAATGGATACTGATTGAGTGTGCTGTTACGTAATATAAGACCTGAGTTGTTCGTACCTCGACGTCGTCAGCGGCATCAATCTGCAAATAACTACGATTACTATAATATTAAAGAATTACTATAAATCTAATATTATTCAGGAAAGCTCGTTCAGGTATCGTTCCTCCCTGTACAAATTGAACTAGCCCTGTACGCAAGCTCAATGTGTTACTCGTAGCTCCGCTTTAAATTCTGGTCAATTAATCGTCTTAATAATTAAATAAATTCCTAAACTTTGGGTGAAGCAACTCAAAAGCAAATAGAAGCTGAAAAATATTGGTCAAATGCGAGTCTGACTTGCGCACCGAGGGTTACGTACACACAGATGTGTACCGGTCCCAACCCTATTAATTCAGAAAAATCTCAACAGCATGGTGTAGAAATTGAACCTCATGGATACAGCGCCATCTATCGGTGAATTTTGTTACAAATTTGAGCGACTTTACTATAGCTTAGTATGTATGGTGGTTTTTCAAGGATAATTCTTTATCACGTGAACCGATTTCTTCTTTTTTTATTTGAAATAAGGTACTTTCAGCATAATAGCGTAGGAATTTATAAAACAAAAATAAATGCAAAGGTAGGATTAAATTACAACCTTGGTATAGAAATGTTTTTTGATGACAAAAAAAAGTTTTTTTTACATTTTCCCTTATAAGTCGATAATTACTAAGCTTAAAAAAAAATACAAACTTGTTTCCGAATGTGCAATTCAAGCCCTTTCATATGACACCCACTTGACATAGGTATTCATTAGATTTTCAAATTTTGAATCACCTGTTAACTGACATTTTTTACAGTTGTAAAAAAAATATTTAAAGAAAGATGCATAAGGTTATCCTTCTTTATATCTATTCCAAATCGATAGCATTAGTAGTTCTTGGGATATTTAGCGATGTGACAGACAGATAGACAGACCAAGTGAAACCATAAGGGTTCCTTTTTTACCACTTTGGTACGGATCCCTAGAAACACATGTGAAGATCAAGATACATTTATGTAACTTACCATGCTGTCCCCAGGGTTCTGAGACTCCACTGAGCAGCCCAGCAGAGCGACTAAACCAAGGGACAGTAACATCCACATGGTGTGATGGTGTGTGCTGGGTGTGTCTGCGTTACTTCTGGCAGCCGTATTTATACAAATGCATTAATCACTTACATTAGATATTTGCCTCGCGACTGTGGATAATTGCATTTGATTACCTAGTCAATTAGGTCTGGATTGCATTTGATTATTTTAATCACATAATTGATTAGATTGTTAGTAATAATAAACTGCAAGTTGTAGTCGAGTAATGAATGGAAAGATTAAACTTCCACAGCCTACGAGTAAGGTCCCATCGAAAGATGGAACGCTGCGCTTACGGCGTCCAACTCTTACACTTAGGCATTCCCGCCGGCGGGGACGTCCACCGCGCGATCGCGACAACACTGACACATATAGTCCCTATTCGTCCCGGTACCGCCGCACACCGGGTAGAGTTAGTCCGACCCAGGTCGGGCCTAGCTGAGTTTCTTGCTGGACTCTTCTCAGCTAGGCTAGGTTTAGTGAACCAGCGACAAAACTCCCAGTAGCTTGATTCCACTCACACCTCAGATTCGGTTGAAACCGCTGAACCAATCTCACTGGAGCGCAAACTCTTAGAGTATTCTAGTGTTCCAAACCACACGCGTGGTCGTGCCGGAGGTTTTCCCCTGGATTTTCCCCAGGCTACTCTCCAACCGCGCACTCCTATCGCTTTATTGGGCCCGGCCTATAAAGCCACAGTCAGGTTCAAAAAAAAAGAGTAAGGTTGAAAAAAGAGATTTTGATCCTATCAAAAACATTAATGTGAAATGAAAACCAAATTCAGTATTAAGGCCGTACAACTAGAAATATCGCGTCTTTGAAACGCTGCTCTGCCCAGACGAGGAAACAATAATGATTGACTTTCAGATATATGATTTTTTACCCAGCCTACTGAAACAACGCCTTATTAAACGACACAATTAAGTTAAAAAGATGGTATTTTACCTCATCTAAACTATGTCAAGAGGAAATTTAATAAAACTGCACACAGTCAGATATTTGTCGAGAAAAGCCATTCCCGAAGAGTGTTGCAGCCCGTTTTGTCGTACGCGAAAGGCATTAAGCGTGTCTCTTTCACGGGGGGCGTGGCTAAACGAATCGAGGCATCCTCTTTAGAATATGCGTCGTTGTTGACTTCGTCGACAAAAGAATTGAGATCTATATGGGTCCCAAGCTTTGTGTAGAAAATCCTGAAATTTATTTACACCCCATATTTCAAGGTCGGGATTTGACTTTGCTAGTTTTTACCAACAAACCAAATTTTAGAAAAATAACAAAGGCAAATATACTATAGCCTGTACGTAAAAACCGTAAATAAATGAACCAAATGCGGGTGCGGGTGCGTGTGCGTGTGCGTGTGCGTGTGCGTGTTCGTGTGCGTGTGCGTGTGCGTGTGCGTGTGCGTGTGCGTGTGCGTGTGCGTGTGCGTGTGCGTGTGCGTGTGCGTGTGCGTGTGCGTGTGCGTATGTGTGCGCATGTGTTGTGTCTCTGTTTGTAAACTAAGGCAGCAAATTAATCTATATCTAAAGTATTTCAGTATATCTAGAGTGCCACTTTGAGCAAGTTTTAATATCACAGGCTGTAACCACTATTTTGTATACACTAAAGTACATTGAAGGACCGAATCGCTTCGCAAACTTCGACTTCAGTTCAGGCATTGGAATTATGAATGTGCGTTTTTTTAATCGCTCGTAATCTGTTAATTGAAAGACAATAATGGGGGGCTATGGCAGTACATTTCATGATGTACAGCTGACGCACACTTTACACATCACTTTCTTGGTATAATGCATGGTATAAATAATAAAAAATATTCTCCGTCATTAAGGGACTTTGATATCCTTCATTTTTTGTATTCATCTTCTTCCTTAAGTACTACATAATATGCGCTGTTACCTTAGTCCGAGGATAAGTCCACAAATAAAGATCTTTAGATTCTGCACTGTATTATTTTTGTGTGAGGAAAGTTACTAACCTTTACTGGTTCTAATTAGTTACTTGAGGTATGGGAGGATATTTCTCCGGACTAAGTTTACTTGAGGTTATGTAGTAATTAGAGTAATTTTTTGACAAGGTATCGCCAGGATTTCGCCCGCTTCCGTGAGGCCTTGCCGCATTTGCTTCCATCGTACGCAGTTTTCGAAGCGCTAGTGGACGCACTTTCTATATAGAACCATAAGCGCGTGCTTAAGTCTGTTATTAAACACTATTTTTCATCTCTTCAGTCCAGAAAGTTCATTTTTTATAAATAGATGGCCGGGTTGAAAGTCGCTCCTCCGACCCTAGGGTGGAATTTTTTTTTTTTTAAGCTCTCTAATCCGCGCACCGCACGCACGGGCCGCACGCACGGGCCGCGGGGCGCGGCGGCGCCGGCTGCTCGTTGCTGCAGCGCATTTTTTATTACTGGATCCACTTTTATTTCTCATTTATTTTCCTATGGTTAGGCTATTGGTTCTGACAACAAAACGGATCCGATTTATCTAGTGGCTTGATCTCAGTTCAGTCCGAATGGAGTGACTTCATCTCCAGTTGTGAAAATAATTACAATTTTAATTAGTTCCAGTTCTTTCAAAGCTTCTCTCCTTAGATGCCACTTCTCTCCACTGCTCCTGTCATGTATAACGTTCTTCAATTGCTTAAAATGATTTGTTATGTTATTTGCTACTAAATACTTGACAAGTCTTCTCTTTTCTCAACTTAATATAATATTAAAAGACTATTAGAATAAAAGACAAAAAACCCCAGCAGATATTATATTCAATTATTAAAATTAACCGTTAATTTTGTCACATGGAAAGCGTCCGCTAAAGAAATTATATGTTTTCAATCAAATAACCGACCTCTGGAATCCGTCCATGGCTCTTAACCAACTGAGCTATAGCCACACCACACAGCAACTGGGATGCTACCTGTGGAGACACTCTGGCGCCTTCTCACTTCCACGGGACGAGCAATCACCCAGGTGTGGCGGCCGAAGCGGCGGAAAAGCTCAAAAGGCACAATTATAGGGGTCTCGGCACTGGTGACACTTTTATCCCGTTCGGTGTCGAAACCCTTGGCCCGTGGGGCCCCAGTGCCTGTCTACTGGCCAAAGACCTGTCTAAAAGGCTGGTGGATTCCACGGGGGATTATATAGAGCTGGCAGCTTCCTCGCTCAACGCATCAGCATAACGATTCAGCAAGGAAATGCTGCCAGCATTTAGGGACCCAGTGACCCAATATTTGAAATATATTTTAGTTTAGTTTTAATTTTTAGTAATATAGTTTTATGTTACTTTCGTTGTGAATATTTTTTTACATCATTTTACTTCTTGAGATTATGTTTAATATTAACGTTTGAATTTCCACAACTAAAGAAACAAATAATGCCTTTATTTTCGCCATTTAAGTTATTAGTATTAACATCACCAAGCTGAAAATTGAAAACATAATAATTAAATAAAAATAAAAACTAGCGAAACTTAACAAAGTACAGGAGCACACAAAGGTTAACTTAATCATGGTCATGGTACAGTTGAGGAGAAATGTAAGCGTAATAATAACCACCATAACTAAACACAGGGTAGAACCGCACAAGGTGGACTGCTGACCTGGAAGGTCGCGGAAGACCGCTGAATATCCAGCAGTGGACGTGCTGATATGATGATTTTGAATTATATTTTCTACCTTTATAAATTATATATCGGGACGGCGACTAGACTTAAAATAAATAAACGATAAAAAATATACCTTTTTTTTCCTTTGCAATGCCAAACGATAACGTGGATCAGAAAACCGGAGAGAGTCACGTTCATACTGAAATTTATTTTTCTCATAAGTATGACAAAGAGCATAGATGAAAAACTTACATACCTAATGCCTCCACTGTTGTAGATTAATCGAATAGGCATTTATTCGACGCTTTTTTTTAACCCAACTGTGGCTTTATAGGCGCGGCCCAATAAAGCGATAGGAGTGCGCGGTTGGAGGGTAGCCTGGGGAAAATCCAGCGTGTCGGAGGTTTTACACGACCACGCGTGTGGTTTGGAATACTGGAATACTCTAAAAGTTTGCGCTCCAGTGAGATTGGTTGAGCGGTTTCAACCGAATCTGAGGTGTGAGTGGAATCTACCTGCTGGAAGATTTGTCGCTGATTCACTAAACCTAGCCTAGCTGAGAAGAGTCCAGCAAGAAACTCAGCTATTAGGCCCGACCTAATCGTCGAGTCATAACTACATACAAGAGGGTTACACTTAAAGGCTCCACGCGCTATTCATAGATTTTTGACGAGTTTTGAGTTGATACTGCTCCGTTAATACTATATGTATATTTATGGCACAAATGGTCATCGGTTCTTTTTTTTTTTTTTCTTCAATCCTTTATCTACATTTGCAAGAGCCAAAACTTGAAGAAACGAAACTTGATTTATTCAAACGTGGTCCAAATTTTGGCTATTTTATGTGTTTTATTAAAAAAACACGTTAGTCTGTAGGGTGTAATGGTTGAGATTGGCCTATGTCGTTGATACCGAATCAAATAAATAAGTAAATAATACATTAATATTACTGTAAAAAGTATACTTACAAAATTCGGACCATAAAAACTCTGTAAAAATAATGTATCATTAGTACATAGATTAGACTTGTAATTCAGTGATATTAATATAGAAAAAAAAACAAACATTGATTTTATGGTCTAACCATGGAGTGCATAATCATTTTATTTTTGATATACATATATCGGAAATAGATTTATATAAATAGGTAAGTATTTGATCGAGTTAAGAATGAAAATTACTACTAAACAAGAATCGAAAATATTTTGAAATTATTATATATCATTTTGATGTCAAAATAGTTATTACTAGTAAGCCATATTTTGTTTCTTGGACAATATCTCAGGATGTATTTGGCCAAACCTCGCTCTCTACGGAAGCTCTGCGCGTAGTTTCGTAAATATTTAGTACATTTTAATTGATTTTTGGAACACTGGATCACTTACGAAAAATCTGTCCGATTATTGCATTAGAATAATCCTATCCTTCCTTGGCTATCCTTTGTGTAAAAAAAAAACATGACACTGGGGCTGATAATTATAAAATCTGCAGCATGAAAATTTATATTTACGATGATATTTAGGATTTTTTTGACAGAGTTACCAGGCATTCTTTGCTACGAATTCAGTCCACAGTATTTTTTCTCTATTTCTACATTATTTCTTCACAATGGAACCTCAAACTTCAGTATTTTTGTCAGGTCCCTGAATGGGTCTTGCCTTAAGGCGGTACGTAATACAAGTACATTCGTGACTTTGTGACATCACAAACTATCTCACGCAATCGCTAGGGAACACGGTCATGCAAACTTATGGTAAAGACACTGATTCTACACATGTAGAGTTAGGCATAAAATCACCTGTTCGTACCTCAACGTCGTCGACCGAATCAATCTGCAATTAAGATGAATAATTTTAAATGTAAAGCATTGTTACAAAGCTTAAAATACATATTAAATATTAAGGGACAATTTGACTTAATTCGGACTACCCTTATATTTTTCAGCACATTATGAGTTAATAAATATGAGTTATACTCAAAAGCAAACATTCGTGACGACCACATGCACAATATCTGATTTTTACTACCTTTGTAAAAATCAGATATTGTGTATACTTCATCAGGAAGCGGCTAGAAGCCATGTAGTCTTAAAAAGGCGCATTTAAAAATGATTTATTGTCTCAATTTCTGTAAAAGGTGGCCTTTGTCAGATCCCTGAATGGGTCTTGCCTTAAGGCGTGGTACGTAATACAAGTAAATTCGTGAAACTATCTCACGCAGTCGCTAGCGAGCACGGTCATGCAAACTCATGGTAAAGATACTGATTCTACACAACGCGCAGCCTGGCGTCGCGCCGCAGTCGGGTCGCTTCGCGCTTTCACCCCGATCGCTCGCGTATTGTGTGCCGATGGTTCTGAAGGCAAAAACGAGCTGAAAAAATAGTTGTGAATATCAAGAGATAATTACTTACCATGCTGTCGCTAAAGCTCTGAGACTGCACTGAGCAGCCCAGTAGAGCGACTAAACCAAGGGATAGCAACATACGCATGGTGTGTTTGGTGCTATGCTGGATGTGTCTGCGTTTCTTCTGGCAGCCGTATTTATACAAATGTACTGCTAATTAGATATTTGTCACGCGACCGTGTATAATTACATTTGATGCCATATTTAATTAGGTTATTGATTAGATTGTTAATAGCAATCTTAGAGTATAGATATTTCTATAGAGCTCTTGTACGCGTGCCACCAAGAGGGGCGGAAAAGATTTATGCGGCTAAATTGAGAATTTTTAAAAAATGGTTGACGGTTTACTATGAATTACCTCCTTAACTTGGGTGGGTAATCGTTCGTCTGGCGTAATTGGCCCCAATTGTCATATCAAATAGGTTGTGCTCGACATATAATGTCATGGTGTAATCTTAACGCAAGTTCCCCATTACAGAAATACCTGCCTATCACCGTTATTATTGACTAAGTATGTCTAATCATTTATTACGTAGAGCTTCGTACTACATCAGTCATATTGCGATATAGAAACTTGTTGAAGCCTGTCTAATGGTAAGCAGTCTATAAACGCTTTAGAGACATACAGTGAGTAGGTATTTAATTCCAAACTTATCTGATTGGGTCATGTTACTAATCTCTTTGCGTAGTTAGCAAGCAATGGACAACATGGTGAGATGAAAATTAAAAAAAATCAAAATCAAAACTTTTATAGGTCAAAATCTATCTATATTAATTAAATATAATACAATCACTTGGTACCCATCGTACGAACTTTACTTAGTTTGGGACTAGGATGTGTAAGATTGTCTAAAAATATGTATTTTTTTTATTAATCAAAATATCATTAATTAAATGTAGTGTTACATGACAAAATAAGACTAAGATACTTATAATCACCCAGATCTGATAGAGATGTATATAAGGTCTCTAAGCGTCAAAATGATCTAATAAATAAATATTCTCAGACATGTATAAGGTCTCTGAGCGTCAGTCTAAAAATAAAATCAAATGAGAACAGAGCGAAGTCTCTCATCATGTTAATACCACTGAACACTAGTACAAAAGTTACTAGTCCTTGCAAACATGAACAGGAGTGCTACAGCGAACCACAAACGAAGTTTTCCATCTCTGTCGCACTTATATGCAAGCTTGCAAGTGCGACAGAGAGAGAAAATTTCGAATGCCGTTCGCGGTAGCAACCGCACAGACAGCACCCGTCATGAGTATGACGAATATCTCATCCATTGCCTCCCTTAGGGAAGGTTACGACCCAATCAACGACGCCACCGTAAGCAGAGACCTTTAGCCGAGCATGACATAATCAAGCTGCAGGACAATTATAGTTAAAGTAGTAGTAATAAAGTAACTTTTTGCCAGTAACCACCATGACCTGAGCAAAATGATAAACGAGCTAGCAAAAGAAAGTAAGAAAATGGGTCTGCGGATGAACCTAGAGAAAACCAAATTGCTCACAAATGGCTCGGAAGAAAAAGTATGGGTAGATCAAAACGAATTTCAGATATATGATTTTTTACTATATGACTATGTTTCTGATAATCACCGAAACATGATTGCTTAAAATTTTCTCCATATGAAATAAATCTAAAGTTGAGTCTTTATTTTCCTTTTTTTACACAGCCTACTGAAACAACGCCTTATTAAACGACACAATTAAGTTAAAAACCATGGTGGTGGTTATTTTACATTATATAAACTTTGTCAAAGGGAAATTTAATAAAAGTGCACACAGTCAGATATTTGTCGAAGAAAGCCATTCCCGAAGAGTGTTGCATCCCGTTTTGTCGTACGCGAAAGACATTAAGCGTGTCTCTTTCACTGGGGGCATGGCTGACCTAATCGAGGCATCCTCTTAAGAATATGCGTCGTTGTTGACTTCGTCGACAAAAGAATTGAGATCTATATGGGTCCCAAGCTTTGTGTAGAAAATCCTGAAATTTATTTACATCCCATATTTCAAGGTCAGGATTTGACTTTGCTAGTTTTTACCAACAAACCAAATTTTAGAAAAATAACAAAGGCAAATATAATATAGCCTGTACGTAAAAATTACTGTATTGTATATAAATGAACCAAATGCGGGTGCGTGTTCGTGTGCGTGTGCGTGTTCGTGTATGTGTGCTTGTGCGTGTGCGTATGCGTGTATGTGTGAATGTGTGTGTGCATGTTTTGTGTCTCTGTTTGTAAACTAAGGCAGCAAATTAATCTATATCTAGAGTATTACAGTATATCTAGAGTACCACTTTGAGCAAGTTTTAATATCACAGGCTGTAACCACTGTTTTGTATACACTAAAGTACATTGAAGGACCGAAACGCTTTGCAAACTTCGACTTCAGTTCAGGCGTTGGAATTATGAATGTGCGTTTTTTAATTGCTCGTAATCTGTTAATTGAAAGACAATAATGGCGGGCTATGGCAGTACATTTCATGATGTACAGCTGACGCACACTTAACACATCACTTTCTTGGTATAATGCATGGTATAATAAAAAAATATTCTCCGTCGTTAAGGGACTTTGATATCCTTAATTTTTTGTATTCATCTTCTTCCTTAAGTACTACATAATACCTTAGTCCGAGGATAAGTCCACAAATAAAGATCTTTAGATTCTGCACTGTATTATTTTTGTGTGAGGAAAGTTACTACCTAACCTTTACTGGTTCTAATTAGTTATTTGAGGTATGGGAGGATATTTCTCCGGACTAAATTTACTTGAGGTTATGTAGTAATTAGAGTAATTTTTTGACAAGGTATCGCCAGGATTTCGCCCGCTTCCGTGAGGCCTTGCCGCATTTGCTTCCATCATATGCGGTTTTCGAAGCGCTAGTGGACGCATTTTCTATATAGAACCATAAGCGCGTGCTTTAGTGTAGTGCGCGTATTAAAAACTATTTTTCATTTTTCATAAGTAGATGGCCGGGTTGAAAGTCGCTTTTCCGACCCTAGGGTTGAAAGTATTTTTTTTTAAAGTTCTCACGGGCCGCACGCACGGGCCGCACGCACGGGCCGCACGCACGGGCCGCGGGGCGCGGCGGCGCCGGCTGCTCGTTGCTGCAGCGCATTTTTTATTACTGGATCCACTTTTATTTTACATTTATTTTCCTATGGTTAGCCTATTGGTTCTGACAACAAACGGATCCGATTTATCTAGTGGCTTGAGTCCTAATGGAATGACTTCATCTCCAGTTGTGAAAATAATTACAATTTTAATTAGTTATAGTTCTTTCAAAGCTTCTCTCCTTAGATCACTGCTCCTGTCATGTATAACGTTCTTCAATTGCTTAAAATGATTTGTTATGTTATTTGCTACTAAATACTTGGCAAGTCTTCTCTTTTCTCAACTTAATATAATATTAAAAGACTATTAGAATAAAAGACAAAAAACCCCAGCAGATATTATATTCAATTATTAAAATTAACCGTTAATTTTGTCACACGGAAAGTGTCCGCTAAAGAAATTATATGTTTTCAATCAAATAACCGACCTCTGGAATCCGTCCATGGCTCTTAACCAACTGAGCTATAGCCACACCACACAGCAACTGGGATGCTACCTGTGGAGACACTCTGGCGCCTTCTCACTTCCACGGGACGACCAAACACCCAGGTGTGGCGGCCGAAGCGGCGGAAAAGCTCAAAAGGCACAAATATAGGGGTCTCGGCACTGGTGACACTTTTATCCCGTTCGGTGTCGAGACCCTTGGCCCGTGGGGTCCCAGTGCCTGTTTACTGGCCAAAGACCTGTCTAATAAGCTGGTAGATTCCACGGGGGATCATAGAACTAGCAGCTTCCTCGCTCAACGCATCAGCCTAGCGATTCAGCGTGGAAATGCTGCCAGCATTTAGGGACCATGCCCAGATACCCAATTTTTGAAACATATTTTAGTTTAGTTTTAATTTTTAGTGATATATTTTTATGTTACTTTCGTTGTCAATATTTTTTTTACATCATTTTACTTCTTCAGATAATTATTAATATTAACGTTTGCATCTCCACAACTAAAGAAACAAATAATGCCTTTATTTTCGCCATTTATGTTATTAGTATTACTCAGCTGAAAATTGAAAACATAATAATTAAATAAAAATAGAAACTAGCGAAACTTAACAAAGTACAGGAGCACACAAAGGTTAACTTAATCATGGTCATGGTACAGTTGAGGAGAAATGTAAGCGTAATAATAACCACCATAACTAAACACAGGGTAGAACCGCACAAGGTGGACTGCTGACCTGGAAGGTCGCGGAAGACCGCTAGATATCCAGCAGTGGACGTGCTGATATGATGATTTTGAATTATATTTTCTACCTTGAATATTTATAAACCATATATCGGTACGGCGACTAGACGCAAAATAAATAAACGATAAAAAAATATACCTTTTTTTTTCTTTGCAATGCCAAACGATAACGTGGATCAGAAAACCGGAGAGAGTCACGTTCATACTGAAATTTATTTTTCTCATAAGTATGACAAAGAGCATAGATGAAAAACTTACATACCTAATGCTTCCATTGTTGTAGATTATTCGAATAGGCATTTATTCGACGCTTTTTTTTAACCCAACTGTGGCTTTATAGGCGCGGCCCAATAAAGCGATAGGAGTGCGCGGTTGGAGGGTAGCCTGGGGAAAATCCATCGTGTCGGAGGTTTTACACGACCACGCGTGTGGTTTGGAACACTGGAATACTTTAAAAGTTTGCGCTCCAGTGAGATTGGTTGAGCGGTTTCAACCGAATCTGAGGTGTGAGTGGAATCTAACTGCTGGGAGATTTGTCGCTGATTCACTAAACCTAGCCTAGCTGAGAAGAGTCCAGCAAGAAACTCAGCTATTAGGCCCGACCTAATCGTCGAGTCATAACTACATACAAGAGGGTTACACTTAGAGGCTCCACGCGCTATTCATAAATTTTTGACGAGTTTTGAGTTGATACTGTTCCGTGAATACTATATGTATATTTATGGCACAAACGGTCATCGGTTCTTCAATCCTTTATCTACATTTGCAAGAGCCAAAACTTGAAGAAACGAAACTTGATTTATTCAAACGTGGTCCAAATTGTGGCTATTTTATGTGTTTTATTTAAAAAATACGTTAGTCTGTAGGGTGTAATGGTTGAGATTGGCCTATGTCGCCGGTATCAAATAAATAAGTAAATAATACATTAATATTACTGTAAAAAGTATACTTACAAAATTCGGACCATAAAAACTCTGTAAAAATAATGTATCATTAGTACATAGATTAGACTTGTAATTCAGTGATATTAATATAGAAAAAAAAAACAAACATTGATTTTATGGTCTAACCATGGAGTGCATAAACATTTTATTTTTGATATACATATATCGGAAATAAATTTATATAAATAGGTAAGTATTTGATCGAGTTAAGAATGAAAATTACTACTAAACAAGAATCGAAAATATTTTGAAATTATTACATATCATTTTGATGTCAAAATAGTTATTACTAGTAAGCCATATTTTGTTTCTTGGACAATATCTCAGGCTGTATTTGGCCAAACCTGATACTAATTTTAATTTAATTTGATTAAGGCAAGGCCATTTCAGTGCAAATGACCCCCTCCAATACGCGTGAAGTTGCAATTAACCACTCGCTCCCTACGGAAGCTCTGCGCGTAGTTTCGTAAATATTTAGTACATTTTAATTGATTTTTGGAACACTGGATCACTTACGAAAAATCTGTCCGATTATTGCATTAGAATAATCCTATCCTTCCTTGGCTATCCTTTGTGTAAAAAAAAACATGACACTGGGGCTGATAATTATAAAATCTGCAGCATGAAAATTTATATTTACGATGATATTTAGGATTTTTTTGACAGAGTTACCAGGCATTCTTTGTTACGAATTCAGTCCACAGTATTTTTTCTCTATTTCTAAATTATTTCTTCACAATGGAACCTCAAACTTCAGTATTTTTGTCAGATCCCTGAATGGGTCTTGCCTTAAGGCGGTACGTAATACAAGTACATTCGTGACTTTGTGACATCACAAACTATCTCACGCAATCGCTAGGGAATACGGTCATGCAAACTCATGGTAAAGACACTGATTCTACACATGTAGAGTTAGGCATAAAATCACTTGTTCGTACCTCAACGTCGTCGACCGAATCAATCTGCAATTAAGATGAATAATTTTAAATGTAAAGCATTGTTACAAAGCTTAAAATACATATTAAATATTAAGGGACAATTTGACTTAATTCGGACTACCCTTATATTTTTCAGCACATTATGAGTTAATAAATATGAGTTATACTCAAAAGCAAACATTCGTGACGACCACATGCACAATATCTGATTTTTACTACCTTTGTAAAAATCAGATATTGTGTATACTTCATCAGGAAGCGGCTAGAAGCCATGTAGTCTTAAAAAGGCGCATTTAAAAATGATTTATTGTCTCAATTTCTGTAAAAGGTGGCCTTTGTCAGATCCCTGAATGGGTCTTGCCTTAAGGCGTGGTACGTAATACAAGTAAATTCGTGAAACTATCTCACGCAGTCGCTAGCGAGCACGGTCATGCAAACTCATGGTAAAGATACTGATTCTACACATCGCGCAGCCTGGCGTCGCGCCGCAGTCGGGTCGCTTCGCGCTTTCACCCCGATCGCTCGCGTATTGTGTGCCGATGGTTCTGAAGCCAAAAACGAGCTGAAAAAATAGTTGTGAATATCAAGAGATAATTACTTACCATGCTGTCGCTAAAGCTCTGAGACTGCACTGAGCAGCCCAGTAGAGCGACTAAACCAAGGGATAGCAACATACGCATGGTGTGTTTGGTGCTATGCTGGATGTGTCTGCGTTACTTCTGGCAGCCGTATTTATACAAATGTACTGCTAATTAGATATTTGTCACGCGACCGTGTATAATTACATTTGATGCCATATTTAATTAGGTTATTGATTAGATTGTTAATAGCAATCTTAGAGTATAAATATTTCTATAGAGCTCTTGTACGCGTGCCACCAAGAGGGGCGGAAAAGATTTATGCGGCTAAATTGAGAATTTTTTAAAAATGGTTGACGGTTTACTATAAATTACCTGCTTAACTTGGGTGGGTAATCGTTTGTCTGGCGTAATTGGCCCCAATTGTCATATCAAATAGGTTGTGCTGGACATAGAATTTCACGGTGTAATCTTAACGTAAGTTACCCATTACAGAAATACCTACCTATCACCGTTATTATTGACTAAGTATGTCTAATCATTTATTACATAGGGCTTCGTACTACATGAGTCATATTAGGATATAGAAACTTATTGAAGCCTGTCTAATGGTAAGCAGCCTATAAACGCTTTAGAGACATACAGTGAGTAGGTTATTTAATTCCAAACTTATCTGATTGGGTCATGTTACTAATCTCTTTGCGTAATTAGCAAGCAATGGACAACATGGTGAGATGAAAATTAAAAAAATCAAAATCAAACTTTTATAAGTCAAAATCTATCTATATTAATTAAATATAATACAATCACTTACTTGGTACCCATAGTACAAGCTTTACTTAGTTTGGGACTAGGATGTGTAAGATTGTCCAAAAATATGTATATTTTTTTAATAATCAAAATATCATTAATTAAATGTAGTGTTACATGACCAAATAAGACTAAGATACAAATAACCATCCAGATCTGACAGAGATGTATATAAGGTCTCTAAGCGTCAACATGATCTAATAAATAAATATTCTCAGACATGTATAAGGTCTCTGAGCGTCAGTCTAAAAATAAAATCAAATGAGAACAGAGCGAAGTCTCTCATCATATTAATTCCACTGAACACTAGTACAAAAGTTACTAGTCCTTGCAAACATTTTTTACTATATGACTATGTTTCTGATAATCGCCGAAATATGATTGCTAAAAATTTTCTCCATATTAAATAAATCTAAAGTTAAGTTTTCTTTTTCTTTTTTTACTCAGCCTTCTGAAACAACGCCTTATTAAACGACACAATTACGTTAAAAATGGTATTTTACCTTATCTAAACTTTGTCAAAAGGAAATTTAATAAAAGTGCACACAGTCAGATATTAGTCGAAAAAAGCCATTCCCGAAGAGTGTTCCATCCCGTTTTGTCGTACGCGAAAGACATTAAGCGTGTCTCTTTCACTGGGGGCATGGCTGACCTAATCGAGGCATCCTCTTAAGAATATGCGACGTTGTTGACTTCGTCGTCAAAAGAATTGAGATCTATCGGGTCCCAAGCTTTGTGTAGAAAATTCTGAAATTTATTTATATCCCATATTTCAAGGTCAGGATTTGACTTTGCTAGTTTTTACCAACAAACCAAATTTTAGAAAAATAACAAAGGCAAATATAATATAGCCTTTACGTAAAAACTACTGTACTGTATATAAATGAACCAAATGCAGGTGCGTGTGCGTGTGCCTGTTCGTGTGCGTGTGCGTGTGCTTGTTCGTGTATGTGTGCTTGTGCGTGTGTGTATGCGTGTATGTGTGAGTGTGTGTGTGCATGTTTTGTGTCTCTTTTTGTAAACTAAGGCAGCAAATTAATCTATATCTGGAGTATTTCAGGCTGCATCCACTGTTTTGTATACACTAAAGTACATTGAAGGACCGAAACGCTTTGCAAACTT
This sequence comes from Epiblema foenella, assembly GCA_963556455.1. NCBI lineage: Eukaryota > Metazoa > Arthropoda > Insecta > Lepidoptera > Tortricidae > Epiblema > Epiblema foenella. Next base: position 21,922,155 of record OY747100.1, read on the forward strand.
CTACTTCAGTTCAGGCATTGGAATTATGAATGTGCGTTTTTTTAATCGCTCGTAATCTGTTAATTATTATATACAATTAAACAATAATGGGGGGCTATGGCAGTATATTTCATGATGTACAGCTGACGCACACTTAACACATCACTTTCTTGGTATAATGCATGGTATAGTAAAAAAATATTCTCCGTCGTTAAGGGACTTTGATATCCTTAATTTTTTGTATTCATCTTCTTCCTTAAGTACTGCATAATATGCGCTGTTACCTTAGTCCGAGGATAAGTCCGAGAGGAGGGGAGAGGAGGGGAGATCTTTAGATTCTGCACTGTATTATTTTAGTGTGAGGAAAGTTACTAACCTTTACTGGTTCTAATTAGTTACTTGAGGTATGGGAGGATATTTCTCCGGACTAAGTTTACTTGAGGTTATGCAGTAATTAGAGTAATTTTTTGACAAGGTATCGCCAGGATTTCGCTCGCTTCCGTGAGGCCTTGCCGCATTTGCTTCCATCATACGCGGTTTTCGAAGCGCTAGTGGACGCATTTTCTACATAGAACCATAAGCGCGTGCTTTTAGTCTCTTATTAAAAACTATTTTTCATCTCTCCAGTTCGGAAAGTTCAATTTTCATAAGTACCGACCGACCCTACCCTCCGACCCTAGGGTGGAAAGTATATTTTTTTAAAGTTCTCTAATCTGCGGGCGCGCGCCGGCCGCACGCACGGGCCGCACGCACGGGCCGCACGCACGGGCCGCGGGGCGCGGCGGCGCCGGCTGCTCGTAGCTGCAGCGCATTTTTTATTACTGGATCCACTTTTATTTCTCATTTATTTTCCTATGGTTAGCCTATTGGTTCTGACAACAAACGGATCCGATTTATCTAGTGGCTTGAGTCCCAATGGAGTGACTTCATCTCCAGTTGTGAAAATAATTACAATTTTAATTAGTTATAGTTCTTTCAAAGCTTCTCTCCTTAGATCACTGCTCCTGTCATTTATAACGTTCTTAAATTGCTTAAAATGATTTGTTATGTTATTTGCTACTAAATACTTGGCAAGTCTTCTCTTTTCTCAACTTAATGTAATATTAAAAGACTATTAGAATAAAAAACAAAAAACCCCAGCAAATATTATATTCAATTATTAAAATTAACCGTTAATTTTGTCACACGGAAAGTGTCCGCTAAAGAAATTATATGTTTTCAATCCAATAACCGACCTCTGGAATCCGTCCATGGCTCTTAACCAACTGAGCTATAGCCACACCACACAGCAACTGGGATGCTACCTGTGGAGACACTCTGGCGCCTTCTCACTTCCACGGGACGAGCAATCACTCAGGTGTGGCGGCCGAAGCGGCGGAAAAGCTCAAAAGGCACAAATATAGGGGTCTCGGCACTGGTGACACTTTTATCCCGTTCGGTGTCGAGACCCTTGGCCCGTGGGGTCCCAGTGCCTGTTTACTGGCCAAAGACCTGTCTAATAAGCTGGTAGATTCCACGGGGGATCATAGAACTAGCAGCTTCCTCGCTCAACGCATCAGCCTAGCGATTCAGCGTGGAAATGCTGCCAGCATTTAGGGACCATGCCCAGATACCCAATTTTTGAAACATATTTTAGTTTAGTTTTAATTTTTAGTGATATATTTTTATGTTACTTTCGTTGTCAATATTTTTTTTACATCATTTTACTTCTTCAGATAATTATTAATATTAACGTTTGCATCTCCACAACTAAAGAAACAAATAATGCCTTTATTTTCGCCATTTATGTTATTAGTATTACTCAGCTGAAAATTGAAAACATAATAATTAAATAAAAATAAAAACTAGCGAAGCTTAACAAAGTACAGGAGCACTCAAAGGTTAACTTAATCATGGTCATGATACAGTTGAGGAGAAATGTAAGCGTAATAATAACCACCATAACTAAACACAGGGTAGAACCGCACAAGGTGGACTGCTGACCTGGAAGGTCGCGGAAGACCGCTGGATATCCAGCAGTGGACGTGCTGATATGATGATTTTGAATTATATTTTCTACCTTGAATATTTATAAACCATATATCGGTACGGCGACTAGACTCAAAATAAATAAACGATAAAATAATATACCTTTTTTTTCCTTTGCAATGCCAAACGATAACGTGGATCAGAAAACCGGAGAGAGTCACGTTCATACTGAAATTTATTTTTCTCATAAGTATGACAAAGAGCATAGATGAAAAAACTTACGTACCTAATGCCTTTATTGTTGTAGATTATTCGAATAGGCATTTATTCGACGCTTTTTTTTAACCCAACTGTGGCTTTATAGGCGCGGCCCAATAAAGCGATAGGAGTGCGCGGTTGGAGGGTAGCCTGGGGAAAATCCAGCGTGTCGGAGGTTTTACACGACCACGCGTGTGGTTTGGTACACTGGAATACTCTAAAAGTTTGCGCTCCAGTGAGATTGGTTGAGCGGTTTCAACCGAATCTGAAGTGTGAGTGGAGTCTAACTGCTGGGAGATTTGTCGCTGATTCACTAAACCTAGCCTAGCTGAGAAGAGTCCAGCAAGAAACTCAGCTATTAGGCCCGACCTAATCGTCGAATCATAACTACATACAAGAGGGTTACACTTAAAGGCTCCACGCGCTATTCATAGATTTTTGACGAGTTTTGAGTTGGTACTTTCGTGAATACAATATGTATATTTATGGCACAAACGGTCATCGGTTCTTCAATTCTTTATCTACATTTGCAAGAGCCAAAACTTGAAGTAACGAAATTTGATTTATTCAAACGTGGTCCAAAAAAGCTCTCATTTCGATACTAGTTTATTGACGTCTCTAACGACACAAGAGAGATTTTTATTTTTAACTCATCTACACAAATGTTACGTCCAAAAATCTGGTTTTTTGACCTAAAACTGTCAAAGTTTGATGCCATATATCTCGAAGACAGTGAGTTTTGAAGTAAATATGGTATATTGTTTCGGTAAACCTAGTTGTTCTTAATACGATAAGTCATAAAAACACGAGATAACGGAGAGTTACAGATCGAAGGTCATAGGGAGCTAGGAGCCATTTAAGTTATTTACCTAAAACTCGTTTTTTAGATTAATATTTGCATTTTAATTTGTTTTCAATGTCTCTCTCTCTCACAACCAATTAGGTCGAGAGCCTACTCATATAAGTATAAGTTTATAGTATATTCAAATATTCGGTAGTTGTCATTATTTCAGGTGTTATTACAATAACACCTGAAATAACGACAACTCGTGTTGTCTTCATGAAGGTGAGACACCAAGAAGTTGCGTAACTTATCGCAGTTATATTGTAGCTATTTTATGTGTTTTATTTTAAAAAAACACGTTAGTCTGAAGGGTGTAATGGTTGAGATTGGCCTATGTCGCCAGTATCAAATAAATAAGTAAATAATACATTAATATTACTGTAAAAAGTATACTTACAAAATTCGGACCATAAAAACTCTGTAAAAATAATGTATCATTAGTACATAGATTAGACAAGTAATGCAGTGATATTAATATAGAAAAAAAAACAAACATTGATTTTATGGTGTAACCATGGAGTGCATAAACATTTTATTTTTGATATACATATATCGCAAAAAAAATTATATAATTAGGTAAGTATTTGGTCGAGTTAATAATGAAAATTACTACTAAACAAGAATCGAAAATATTCTGAAATTATTACATATCATTTTGATGTCAAAATAGTTGCAGCCATATTTTTGTTTCTTGGACAATATCTCAGGCTGTATTTGGCTAAACCTGATACTAATTTTAATTTAATTTGATAAAGGCAAGGCCATTTCAGTGCAAATGATCCCCTCTAATACGCGTGAAGTTGCAATTAACCACTCGCTCTCTACGGAAGCTCTGCGCGTAGTTTCGTAAATATTTAGTACATTTTAATTGATTTTTGGAACACGGGATCGCTTACGAAAAATCTGTCCGATTATTGCATTAGAATAATAAAGGGCTATCCTTTGCGTAAAAAAAAACATGACACTGGGGCTGATAATTATAAAATCTGCAGCATGAAAATTTATATTTACGATGATATTTAGAATTTTTTTTACAGAGTTAGCAGGCATTCTTTGTTACGAATTTAGTCCACAGTATTTTTTCTCTATTTCTACATTATTTCTTCACACTGGAACCTCAAACTTCAGTATTTTTGTCAGATCCCTGAATGGGTCTTGCCTTAAGGCGGTACGTAATACAAGTACATTCATGACTTTGTGACATCACAAACTATCTCACGCAGTCGCTAGCGAACACGGTCGTACCTCAACGTCGTCGACCGAATCAATCTGCAATTAAGATGAATAATTTTAAATGTAAAGCATTGTTACAAAGCTTAAAATACATATTAAAAAATTAAGGGACAATTTGACTTAATTCGGACTACCCTTATATTTTTCAGCTCATTATGAGTTAATAAATATGAGTTATACTCAAAAACAAACTTTCGTGACGACCACATGCACAATATCTGATTTTTACTACCTTTGTAAAAATCAGATATTGTGCATACTTCATCAGGAAGCGGCTAGAAGCCATGTAGTCTTAAAAAGGCGCATTTAAAAACAATTTATCGTCTCAATTTCTGTAAAAGGTGGCCGCGCGCTGCAGTCGGGTCGCTTCGCGCTTTCACCCCGATCGCTCGCGTATTGTGTGCCGATGGCTTTGAAGGCAAAAACGAGCTGAAAAAATAGTTGTGAACATCAAGAGATAATTACTTACCATGCTATCGCTAGAGCTCTGAGACTGCACTGAGCATCCCAGTAGAGCGACTAAACCAAGGGATAGCAACATACGCATGGTGTATTTGGTGCTATCCTGGATGTGTCTGCGTTACTTCTGGCAGCCGTATTTATCCAAATGTACTGCAAATTAGATATTTGTCACGCGACCGTGTATAATTACATTTGATGCCATATTTAATTAGGTTATTGATTAGATTGTTAATAGCAATCTTAGAGTATAAATATTTCTATAGAGCTCTAGTACGCGTGCCACCAAGAGGGGCGGAAAAGATTTATGCGGCTAAATTGAGAATTTTTTTAACATGGTTGACGGTTTACTATAAATTACCTGCTTAACTTGGGTGGGTAATCGTTTGTCTGGCGTAATTGGCCCCAATTGTCATATCAAATAGGTTGTGCTCGACATATAATTTCAAGGTGTAATCTTAATGCAAGTTCCCCATTACAGAAATACCTGCCTATCACCGTTATTATTGACTAAGTATGTCTAATCATTCATTACGTAGAGCTTCGTACTACATCAGTCATATTACGATATAGAAACTTATTGAAGCCTGTCTAATGGTATGCAGCCTATAAACGCTTTAGAGACATACAGTGAGTAGGTATTTAATTCCAAACTTATCTGATTGGGTCATGTTACTAATCTCTTTGCGTAATTAGCAAGCAATGGACAACATGGTGAGATGAAATTTAAAAAAATCAAAATCAAACTTTTATAAGTCAAAATCTATCTATATTAATTAAATATAATACAATCACTCACTTGGTACCCATACCCATAGTACAAGCTTTATTTAGTTTTGGACTAGGATGTGTAACATTGTCCAAAAATTTTTTTTTTTTGTAATCAAAATATCATTAATTAAATGTAGTGTTACATGACAAAATAAGACTAAGATACAAATAACCATCCAGATCTGACAGAGATGTATATAAAGTCTCTATGCGTCAACATGATCTACTAAATAAATATTCTCAGACATGTATAAGGTCTCTGAGCGTTAGTCTAAAAATCAAATCAAATGAGAACAGAGCGAAGTCTCTCATCATGTTAATTCCACTGAACACTACTTAGTACAAAAGTTACTAGTCCTTGCAAACATGAACAGGAGTGCTACAGCGAACCACAAACGAAGTTTTCTATCTCTGTCGCACTTATGTGCAAGCTTACAAGTGCGACAGAGAGGGAAAATTTCGAATGCCGTTCGCGGTAGCAACCCAGACCGGAAGGGCTACCGCGAACCACAAACGAAGTTTTACCTCTCTGTCTCACTTATATGCAAACTTGCAAGTGTGACAGAGAGGGAAAACTTCGTTTGTGGTTCGCGGTAGCCCCTCGGACCACACAGACAGCACTCGTTCACGAGTATGATGAGTATCTCATCCATCGCCTCCCTCGACTATATGTTAGGGAACCCAATCAACGACGCCACCGTAAGCAGAGACCTTTAGCCGAGCATGACATAATCAAGCTGCAGGACAATTATAGTTAAAGTAGTAGTAATAAAGTAACGAGACATTATTGATAACCCCTTAACTTTTGTTCTTGCTTATCGCCTTAATAACAACGCAGATATCTGTCAAAGACGTATATCTAATTAGTCATGCGTCGTCTATTCTATACACCTACTGTCGACGTAAAATTATGTTTACACTCAGGTTTCCTCCAGTACACGCTACTACTTATGTGTCTCGCGTATAGGGGAAGTCTGCCCAAAGCGGGTATCCTGCCTAAAGCGGGTAGTCGTCCGCATGTCGTTGTAAGTAACAATAGTATAAATGTGTGCGTGTGCCGAAAGTGTTCGACCGTTGGTTAGTCTCAACTAATACCGCGCGAGCGCCACTGGGAAATGGTTGCGTGACAGTGTGCAATCGAAGGTGTTTCTTAAGAAAAAACAAGGTAAGTGTTGTTTGATTAGTCGAAAACGTTTGCTACTTTTAGTTCTTTATATTTCTGTAACATTTCAGCATAATTATCGTTTAATGTAAAATCATGAATAAGCCAGCCTCTGTTTAAGTTTCAATGTTATTCTTATTTGATCCTAACAATGTGGTTTTGGGCAAAGTAGGTAGGGCAAAGTGGGTAGGCTGTGCCTAGGATCTACCGGCTTTTACTTTGATCTGACCATTAACGTATTTCATTTTGCAGATGGTGAATGAATATCATCGCAAAACAAAACAGGTCGTTGTGGGGCAAGTCGACAATGAAAATAGAAATGGAAGAAGAAGGAAAATGTCAGTTTCAGTTTTATAGAATCATATAGGGTAGACTAGACATTGGAAAAAAAGAAGCTGCTAGCAAAAGCTTATGTGACCATGACTATCTCACAAATATCTCTTACTATAGACTCTAGACTGATTGTGACACTCTTTTGTATTATAAGTTGTAAACATAGTAAAATTATATGAAGTAAGGTTTCAGAACATTGTCCACAAATATTTATATTATTTATTTATTAATTGAGTAAATATAGGATTTCATGATTGACATTATAGTGCATGGTATTTGCAATAGTTATAGCTACAAATGGTTGGGTTGATTATTATGAATGCTTAACTATGTTTCAAATTACCCGTTTTACCCGGGGCCTACCCGATTTGCCCACACGTGCCTACCCACTTTAGGCCTATGGTCGGGTAAAGCGGGTTTTAGGAGACCTTTTGTTTTTATTTTATTTTATAAAGATTTAATGAACCATGTTCCTAATTGATATTTTATTTTCAAGTTCGATAAACTTCCTGTCTAAAAACGTTAAAATTGCTAATCTACAGCACTCAGTTTGTGAGTTTTTAGAGTTTGTCCTTAGCGTACCCGCTTTGGGCACACTTCCCCCAATCAATTAATCATATTAATATACCTCAATTTATTGGACGTAAAATAATAGATCGATGAAGTAGCCTTTCGTGTTAGGTAGATTTGAGTAATCTATTTTGACATATGTCTGTGGTCGTCGACTCATATCGAAACTTAAAACCGCGCAATGTTGCAACGAAATTTGAGTTGTATCGCAACGAAATAAAATTTTAATTAGCATGTTTGCCGTTGGAAAACTTAAGCCTACTTACTACATTGGCCAAAAATTACTGATAGATGGTACCTATCTCAGTGTCAAATAATACACTTTTAGTCAGAAATATTATCATTGATCATTTACCGTTCATCATGCAACGTGAGTTTCTGCTGCTTCTGGCAATTAGCGCCCTCGCCAGAGCTCTACCGCAAAACGATGTAAGCTTTATTTTAGTGTTCTGTGACAACTATGATTTTGGGTTCAGTCTCTTTGTACATACTACGTTTTCAGGTTAATAATGGAAGTAACAATGGGACCATGGGCATTTTGAACAAATATGCACCCAGGTTTAAGCATCCATCTAAAATGTTTCTAGTAGAATCGAATATAGTCGGAAGCTCAACTCGGCTGAGGTGTGTTGCTAAGGGTAAGTGAAACTGTGGCTCTGTGAGCTATAGACATTCCGAGAGTTGTTTAAAAAAAATGTTTTTAAATTTTCAAAAAGTGATTCGACAACCTAATTCTATATACAGTAGAATCCGCTTATAACGACTCCGTTTATAACATTTTATCGCTTTTAATGACTTCGAAATCACCACACATTAGATTTGATATCAAACATTTTCAAAGTAAATCAGTCCGTTTAGAGCGACGTCCTGTTAGTTGCGACTTAATATCGCCGGTCCCTTGACTATCACTTTATCTGGATTCTGCTGTAAATACCGAATCTGCTCACAAAGTTTCACAAGAATCGGTTGAGAAATGCGACCTGTAGAGGAAAACAAATCGACGTCCGCCCGCAGACACATGCAAAAACATTGAAAAAACTTTTGTTTTTGAAAATTTCCTAAAACTGATTTCTATATTACCCCCAACCTGCTCAGAAAAATTCACGAGAATCGGTTGAGAAATGCGACCTGTAGCGGAAGACAAACCATTAAAACAATCTTTTTTTGTCGAAGCTGAAGCAGAGACCTTCGTTTCACCTCGGTCAATAAACTTGTTGGCCACTCTACTACTACATTGTTGACAGATTGTTAGTCCAACCATACCATCATTATGTCACTTCACAACTCAAGACCGGCTGGACCGATTATAATGATCTTTGATTTGTTGGATTTGTCTCCGCCCCGAATAGTAGAATTAGGTTGTATTCAAATATCAAGGAAATTATGGGAAAAATATATAGTATAACACGAGAGGGAAAGGGATGGCACGGTACGAAGTTCGGAGTACAGGCCCGAAGGTCACGTGTAGGGTAGCGGTGGGTACTTCTCTACGGACATGGTGCAACTTCGACTTCCGCAAATGTTAAGAAAATTGATCGGATTTAAGTGGTCAGTGATGAAGAATTCGGAGAAAATTACATTGAAGCCTCCGAAATATACAAAATATCGTTTTGTTGCTAACTGTAATAAAGATTCGTAGAAGGTACCAGAGAAACATTTTTTCATGTGCCTCATAATCATAATAATAACATTGTTGTGTTGTGCAGCGGGTCAATTAATGATTCCTAAGAGACCGCTAGCATAGCATCTGTGAAGGCCATCTGCAAAGCCAAATTCGTGGCGAATAGAATAAAATAGAAGTGCAAAGCAGCAAACGGAGTAACATTTGATTTATTTTGACAACGTCAAATGAGCGCTTTATGCATACTTTTTTTTTAAATCGAGACGATCGGGAAAATACTATTGTAACGTAGAACTGGAGTTACGTCATTGAAATAATAAATTAAATATTAAGCTGAGGAAAGATGTGAACTATTGTTGTATTCCTCTTTTCAAACACAAGACAGGGAAGTAATAAATCCTTAGAAATATGAAATTTTGACAATGAATAAAGAAATGATGAATTAAATGCGTTTTTTAACTATTCATAATTACAGGTAATCCAATGCCAAATATAACCTGGTTCAAAAACAACGGCCCTGTAGAAAGATCCGGCCCTAAACCAATTTACAGGAAGTGGTCATTATTCCTCGACGAACTGACAAAAACCGATAATGGAAATTATACATGTCTTGTATGCAACGAGTTAGGTTGCATTAGCCATAATGTTAATCTTTTGGTGGAAGGTAAGCGGTAGGATAAATATAAATTAAAAAAAGAAAAACATTTTTTAAGGGCTTATAAAATGGGATAAAGGTTTAGTCACGTACGCCGCGTGCGCAACGCCAGCGCGACGGTAACTTGTATGTAACCGACGTCACACAGTGCCTTTACCATGAGTTTACATGAAAGTACTCGACAGCGACTGCGTAAAAAACTGTATGGGCAAAAGTACAGCGCCTCTGGCGGTTACGCAGTGGAACTAAGAATTGGCATACTAAATCGTTTAAACAGTCGCTAGCGAGTACGGTCATGCAAACTCATGGTAAAGGCACAGGTTGAATGACTCATCTTTCGGATTATCGTAAATAAATTGTAACCAGTGGCCCATAGCAAAAAAATCTTAGACATTAGCAATTTAAATAAACTTCTGTACAAAAAAGGTTCTATACACTTTTTCGCTTGGATGAATATATAATGAGATTTTGAAGGGGGAAAGTTAATTCTTAGAAATTATAAGTGGCTTTTTATTCCTTTGTTTTTCCATATTTTTAAAAACAAAAAATATAGTATTTATGCAATCAACGAGCTCTAAACAACGATATTCCACTCGATGTGGTAGGGCTAATATATTTTTTCGCACCTTCTTTATTTGTATGGGAGCCCCCCCCCGCCCCTTGTATTCATCCTAGCGAAAAAGTGTATAGAACCTTTTATTTATTTATTTATTATTACTACTTACTACTTTTTTGTAGAGAATTTTAATTAAAGGCACTGCAATTTTTTTCGACCTATTAAGTTTTGTTTATTGGTAAAGTTTTAAATACAGAATTGTAGTATTAAATACAGACGTGAGTGTATATTATTACTTTTTCTTTTTTAGAGCGCTTCCCCTCGAAACCAGTCGTTACGAAAGGTCCAGGAAACCAGACCTTAGCGATTGGTGAAAGCGCTACTTTTAGCTGCGATATCCTGACTAACTTGCTTCCTTTCGTGTACTGGCAGTACTTTAAAACATATAACGAGTTACAGAACAGGAACAGTACTAATGAATACCACGAGTTGACGGTGAGGTTTTTGATTAAAAAAATTAAAATACTACTACGAGCGCCCAGAGTATATGTATGGAAAATAATAAGAAACCCGTACCTTTTTAACCCTTATTGCGTTAAGGGGCTCCCACGCGCTATTTTTTGATTTTTGACGAGTTTCGAGCAGGGATCGGATACCGGTATTTTCTCCATAGAAAAATACCGGTATTATTACGGTCACCGGTTCATTATTTCGTTTTTAATGGGACAATCTAATAATACGACGTTGTTATATAAGTACATGATTCAGCCCTACGTAAAGAGCAAAAAATAATCCATACCGGTATCGGTCCCTGGTTTCGAGTTGATGCTGCTACGTCAAAACTATAGATATATTTATGGCATGAACGGTTATCTGTTTTTCAATCCTTTATCTACATTTGCAAGAGCCAAATTTTGAAAATAACTGACTACCTATTTAAAAAAAAGCGCTATTTTCGATACTAGTAAATGTGAAATGTACATGTAACTATTCCTTATTGACGTACCTAACAACGCAAGAGAGATTGTTTTTTAACTCATCACAAAAGTTACTTCCAAAAGAAACTGACTATTTGGTCTAAAATTGCCAAAATTTGATGCCACATATCTCGAAGACAGTGAGTTTTGAGGTAAATATGGTTTATTATTTCGGTACACCTCGTTGTTGAAAGAAAACGAGAAAACGGAGTGTTACAGATCGAAGGTCATTAGGAGCTAGGGGCCCCTTAAGAGCGAAAACGGTGTGTTTCAATTTTCTTTACTATACAGGGTTGAGAATATCCGTAGGCACTTAACACCCCACCTAAACTAGGGCTACAGTTCATTGCTATTTTTTTTAAATATCTGACAACCACAATAGCCTAGGTAGTTGATAGTGACCCTGCCTACGAAGCTGGTGGTTGTGGGTTCGAGTCCCGGTCAGGGCAATTTTTTTTATGTAGCACAGATATTCGTTGAGTCTTGAATGTTTTCTATGTATTCAAGTATCCATGTACCTATTTATTAAGTATGTACTCATATTGTATATCGTCGCATAGTATCCATAGTACAAGCTTTTCTTAGTTTGAGACTAGGTGGATTTATGTAAGATTGTCCACAAATATATATTAATAAGAATTTATACAATTTCCCAACGAATACTGATAAGTTAATAACTACAAGAAACACTGGGAAACTCAAAATAACTTTTTATAGACTAGTGAAGGCGAAAAAGTCGTTCTTGGGAAATTGTATAAAATTCTACAATAAAATTCCAAGACACATTACTGAACTTACGGATTCTAAATTTAAATTTATTGTGAAACAGACACTTATTTCAAAAGCATATTATAAGATAAACGATTACATCATGGATTTGGTGTTTGGCAGTGATAGCGTCCCGCACAAGTAATCTAACACAGAAATATTTTGTCCTTAGTATTAAAAAATATGTATATATGTTTATACTGTAGGTAGCATTTGAATTTTGTACTATTTTTACTGTTATTTTATATACATAGTATATTGTTTTGAAAAAATGACACCTCGCCGAGTTTCTTACGCCGGTTCTTCTCGAGGCAGAGGTTTATTTTATGAACCGGTGGTAGTTTTTTGACATTCATAAGTGCATGTAACATGCCTAAATTGAAGAATAAATGATTTCATTTCATTTCATTTCATTTCATTTCATATTTATTATATATTTCAGAGTGACAATCCTGACGATACAGGGGAAACATTGACAATAGTCAACGTGACTCAAGAACATCAGGGATGGTACCAATGTGTCGCTATCAACTCACTGGGAACATCTACTGGAGAAGGATATTTAACCGTCTTCAAAAACCATAGTTGAACCAAGTCTACTAGTGGCTCTGTGAACTGTAGACCTCGTGAGTGAGTTTTTTTTTATCATTCCAAATTGTGACATCATAAAAAAGATCAATTATGAATATCGAACATGCTAACAAAATTTCACGAGAAGCGGTTGAGAAATGCGACCTGCGGGGTAATCACGTAACTGTTTTACTACCGTTAGGTAGATTTTAATGTCAAATTCTAATTGTCAGCTCATACTTTTATACTTCAAAATTGACATTAAAATCTATCTAACAGTAGTACATAAAGTTACGTGATTCGCCAGCTGTTGAGGAGAACAAACCGAAATTCGGACGCAGAAACTTACAAAATAATTGAAAAAAAATTGTTTATGGAAAGAGCGTAGCCGTGTTTTCATATAAAATCTGCCCTTTCACGAAATGGTTTCTGTATTTTTTTCAATAAGAGCTCTCATGACAAATATTGTTTTCTGTAAGTTTCAGCTTCCTATCTTTGTTATTATCGGAGATATGATTTTTTGAAAATTTCCAAAGATAACCGGATTTTGCCTCATAGGCTAATGCGATTCACGTGAATTTTTGGAACTATAATAAACATATAATGACTCACGTATTCCTAAAATAATATTGAATACTGCCAAAAAAAATCTTGCATAAATGTAGGAAATGAAACTTCAGACTTTTTTTCTTGCTTTCTAGAAGAGCGACACCAAGAGCTCTTCATTAGGTAATTGCTTATATAAAGGTCTGCCATATATATTTTTTCAAAATAATCCAGCTAGTACTTCATACTAGAAAATACAAAAATAAAGGATGAGGTATACCCATACCAGATCATTTAGTCGCAAAAAAGATTATGCACATTGCAACCTCTTTATCATTACGAGTAATGATATAGGGTAAATCGCCAGTAACTGGCCACCTCATACTAAAAAAGAACTCTGTAACCCTACAAACAGAATTCAATTTAGTATAACGTGGCCAGTTAATGAAGGGTGGCCAGTTACTAAAATATTTTACTAAAAATAAATTCTACTATAGGTGAATAGAGTTTTAGTATGTGGTGGCCAGTTACTGGCGATTTACCCTACCAGCAGATTCATAAACCAACACCAGCCATCCAGAGCAGATAACATCGTCGATACAAAACGTCTGTGTCGGCGATGAGAACTTGGAAAAAAAGGCCAGGTCTTCTGCTGTTATTATTTTCCTTTTCCCTCTCGTTTTATTTAAATAAACAGCATAATTAGCACATTTCTTAATAACTGTCACTTTTGGTGTCATTCTATTGGTATCAATAAATTAAAATTCGTAAATTATAGGTACTATTGCTGCAACACAATCATAAGTAATGTAATCGAAACGCATTAAATGCAATTTTACAGCCTGACATTGACGTACGGCCTTAAGAATTCTATCAGCCAGTACCTATAATTTTAATGATAAAAAAGCAATGTGCATAACTTATCTCTTTTGAAACTAAATGATCTGGTATGGGTATACCTCATCCTTTATTTTTGTATTTTCTAGTATGAAGTACTAACTGGATTATTTTGAAAAAAATATATATGGTAGACCTTTATATAAGCAATTGCCTAATGAAGAACTGTTGGTGTCGCTCTTCTAGAAAGCAAGAAAAAAGTCTGAAGTTTTATTTCCTACATTTATGCAAGATTTTTTTTGGCAGAATTCAATATTATTTTAGGAATACGTGAGTCATTATATGTTTATTATAGTTCCAAAAATTCACGTGAATCGCATTAGCCTATGAGGCAAAATCCGGTTATTTTTGGAAATTTTCAAAAAATCATATCTCCGATAATAACAAATATAGGAAGCTGAAGCTTACAGAAAACAATATTTGTCATGAGAGCTCTTATTGAAAAAAATACAGAAACCATTTCGTGAAAGGGCCGATTTTATATGAAAACACGGCTACGCTCTTTCCAAAAACTGTCTCGACAAAAAAATCTATATAACTATCGAACCTGCTCACGAAATTTCACTAGAATCGGTTGAGAATTGCGACCTGTAGACGAGAACAAATGGAAATCCGGAAATCCGGAATCTGGACATACGAAAGCATTTTTGTCGAAGCTGAAGCAGAGACCTTCGTTTCACTCGGTCAATTATTTATGAAACCGTCTTCACAGCCTTAATATTTCCGTTATTTGACATATTGAATTTCAGACATTGGCCGTCCAACTGAGTTGAAAATATAACTTGCGGATTGACCGAATTAAAACATATACACACACGACACACACAGGACACACAGGGACACAGCTTACAGGGATAAGCTCGCCTTTGTACATATATGTCAACTGTTCTTGTAATTTGTGTTATATTTTTCCTCATGTACTATAAAGATTAGATTTACATACATACATATTATTCCGCTTGAACTGCGTTTAATTCAATCTACCTCCTCACGTCATATTCAAACTTGGGCTAAGTAGATCTGACGGTCATTTTTAATATGAAAAATTGCATTTAGATCAAAACTTACTAACTCATGAAGACTTGTCATCGCCCTTCCTTCCAAACTGAAAACAAGAATCAGTTTTAGGCAATATTAATATCATCTGCGAAAAACCGCCTTTGGTGCACTTTTGTTTAAATATTTATGCCAGTTGTTTTGTAATAAAACAACTAAATGTTTTAGGCAATATGTTCAATGTCTTAGTTGTTAAAACAATGAATTTTACTATTGCCTTTACCATGAGTTTACATGACCGTACTCGCTAGCGACTGTGTAAAAATTTGTATGGTCAAAAGTACAGCGCCTCTGGAGGTTCCGCAATAGAACTAAGAATCTGCAAACTAAATCGTTAACACAGTCGCTAGCGAGTACGGTCATGCAAACTCATGGTAAAGGCACAGATGATGGAGCTCAGCGGGAGTACTCTGAATTCCTTAGATTCTGAGTAGTCATTTACCGAGGTCATTTATTCTTTCTGGCAAGAGCGCAACAAGTGTTCCATTATCTCGTCATCCTCGTCTACAATTTATGTCACCCGATAATCTCATCCTGTCTAATGTATATCCCTCATCATTCACTCTCAATCTCAACGTAACTTCTTGGAAGCTGGCTTTCTATCTTGTCTGTGACTTTGCTGTGACGAACGTTTTGTTAATTCCTTAGAATTTGCCACTCTTTGTTAATTTTCATTAAAGAGTAACAAATTGCCTAATTAGTCAATTATGATTAATTATTTAATTAACTGTGATTATCCACGGTTGCGTGGCAAACATGAAATTAATTCGATTAATTCGAAAATGTATAAAAACAGCTGCCAGAAGTAACGCTAATGTTAATCAGCAGCCATCATGCGGGTGTTGCTACTCCTTTTTTTAGTGGCCCTGATGGTCTATTCAGGACAGTCTCAAAGCTACGGGGAGAGCGGGGTAAGTTTTGTATACATATTTTCTTGATCTTCACAAGTCAAACTGAAAATCAATCACCGAGTTGGTCGCCTCACGGTAACATGATATGACATTGCTTGTGACTTTAAAAATGTCTCTATTCAATAACATGAAGCAAACAAGCAGGATACAAGATCCAATATTATAGCTAAGTTGGTCAGACTTGGAACGCAAAATCGAATTCTATTAACTTTTCTTTCACTCGAAAAATTGTACACATCTAGTACCTGACTGGTTCAAGTATGAATAGCTATTTAAATATTAGAGATCCTTAGTTTTCAACGACTCTTGAATGCGCTCGCGCCCGCTCGTGACTCAGGCCAGCCTATTTCTTTCAAATTTTTATTGCACAAAAGAAACTTTATCGTACAAAAGGCGGACTTAATGGTGGACTCTTTAGCGATGAGATCGACCCACACGAGAAGTACTCCAATCTGTTAAATGACAGATACATGGAGTAAGTATACGTATTGCTATGTCATACTAACCCTATGTAGACTTTGCATCTTTATGTGTTGCATCAACATGCGACTATCTAAGATCGATATAGATGGACATCACAACAACCCAGGTGCAAAATGGCAGTTCTGATGCAATTGATGTAACTTCATCAAACCCGCACTCAGATTGCCAGTTTGCAGTTGAATTGCAGTTCAAATGCCTACATTTTTCATAAACAGTTGTGAAATCAACACCAAAAAAAATCAAACAAATAAGATTTTTAGGTATTATTTTGTTTCTAAAATTTTTTGTGTTCATTATTACAGGAACACTATGGTCCTAGTTTTGTACGTACCTGATTGCTTTTTATAATGCTTTATACAGGGTTATCACAGTTATTTTTTCACTATCTGGCAACTTGACGTACGATTACCAAAATACCCATGAAACACTAGGAGTATTTTATGACCATCCGTGGTCTTCTTCATCACTTCCTGTTCGCCAAATGCTTCTTTCTAAACGCATAATTAGAAAGAAGCATTTGTATGCTTTAAACTTAATCATCCCTACAATTCACCTTACTTCACATAATTTTATTTCTTCTAATTTAAAGCAATTGGGAAGGTTGTATTAGATATGGGGTCGCAGTTCCTCCTCGCTTCGCTCGTCGTCGTACCTACACCGATCTGCCTTAGAGTAGAATATGTAGAAGTCGAGAATATCTATTATTGCATTTGACACCGGTAGCGTAAGGACGCTAACCTAGCTAAGACCTAGTTGACCTGCCTAAAGATAACATATGGTGACCGTGCCGCGGCGGGGACGGTGTGGTGTGCGGGGTGTAGGTATATAAGCGGCAAGGGCAGACAAATCCGCTAGATCTTTCGAGTTTACATTGTATAGCAATCTTAGTTAATAATGTATAATTAAGCAGCGGAATAATTTGGTGGTGTTTAAGAATTTCGTAACATAATAATTAAATTTTGCTGGTCGATCACCACATTTGGTGAGAGTTTACTCCTTTGATGATAGGTCACCCAACTCATTTACTCATTTTGTGATCTGTTACCACATTTGGTGATCAACTACTCATTTAGCATTTGGTGTTCAGTATGTATTTTAAGGACGAAAAATTGGTGTTTTGGTGGTCATTAAATTGAAGCGATATGGTTGTCATTGTCACCAATATAAAAGGTATTATTTTAATGTTTAGAAGTAAGAACTGTCAGTGAAAATTGTCCAGTCAGAAGAGCAATAAGGCAACAAGAATATTTATTTTCGCAGTTACGAGACGTTTGGACGGTAACTATTTTTTTAAATTTAATTGAGTTCACATTTTATTCATCTTAAAAATTATATGACATAAATTGATGTTTATCGGCTGACCAGTCTGCCTCTGACTAATCCGTCTTATTATATTACTAACTGCCCGACCTGGCGTCGCACGTGTATACAATGAACAAAGAAACTGAACAACTGAACTCTTAATTCGTTGAATGAGGTGTTTTTTTAATGATATTTAATTTTTCCGTAGCTATTTTGTTTTTTTCAGCTTTTTTTTATACAATCCTTTTTCTGGCAATCAGAGGCACAACAAATAGGAATTAGCTAGATAGGGGCACGTATACCGTATAGGTACCTTCCACTTTCGCGTCCTGTAAATAGGTTTATAATTTATTCACTGAATGCTAAAATAAAAATTACCCCACAAAGCTGCAACTGTGTTACTGTGGAAAGGGCAGTCTTTTGGTATGACATTAATTTAGTTACACGTTACACTAAGAACCTCATGAGATGCGCCGAAGCTAATCTATTTCGCTCACTTGCATTCGCTGGCGTTTTATGGTTTACTTTTTTGGAGTACAATGAATCTGATGATCGTAGAATCGACTAAGTAAATCTTATTTATAAAATAAATAATTTCAGGACGATCCTGACCTTGGGGATTATCAAAGAAAATTGCGAATGAACAAAAAGGTATAGTATTTCTTTTACCATTATTAGGGTTCCGTACCTCAAAAGGAAAAAAACGGAACCCTTATACGATTACTTTGTTGTCCGTCTGTCTGTCCGTCTGTCTGTCTGCATGACTGTCTGTCAAGACCCTTTATCTCGGGAACGCGTGGAGATATCAAGTTGAAATTAAAGCCATATACTTAAGTCTACAGTCCCTTGAAGCTGTGAAAAAATTAAACTTCTAAATTAACGTAAAAAAGAGATACGGCCGTTTATGCCTCAAAAAATCTATATTTCGACAGTCTCAAAGGAATCAAAATTTATAGGGTACTTTCCGTTGAACTATGAAATTTGGCAAGTAATATCGTTTTATACTACAAGTACAGGGAAACATCTGAAAATAATAAATTTGTAATTAAATCATAAAAAAGGTACCTAGTCTTCATTTAAAGTATATAATCAATCATCGAGGTTAAGCAATGGCATGCGCATGTACCTACAAATTTGTACGGAACCCTCGGTGGGCGAGTCCGTCTCGCCCTTGGCCGGTTTATTTTTAAATTATATTGACTTCTGAGAAACCTTCAGTTTTTTTGGCGTAACGGACATGCTAATCCTTAACTAAGCATTGCAACATTAATCCAATTATTAGAACTAGTAGTGCACAGAAAACTAAGTTTATCACAAATTTCCATAGCGTAATGTAAAGAAAAAAAAAGTTGTTTTTTTTTCTCGAATCGTAACTGTTTTTTTTTTCTCCTAAAAAATGGCCATTTGTCTCTTACGCCCTTTGAGTCGCTAGTCTCTTTTTATAAGTGAGTTTGAGTGTTAAATTCCTTAGTTAATAATTTTCATAGATTGGCTAGTCTATTTTATGTTTTACCTTGTAATCTTAATCTAATTAAATCGTATGTTTCTTATTTTCAGTTGGATTTTCTTAATTGTTTCTTTCTTTCTTGTAATGGATAGTAAATTTGTAATGGATTTATATTGAAACGCATATTTTTTCTATCCTATTTTCCCTTCGCATAAAAACTATTAGTACCTATGAAAACGTCAATTCCAACGATTCACACACATAATTCCGCATAGATTAAAGTCTAATATCCTAATAAGTGATCTACTAATACTACTTTTTTTCACTTCTCATGCTCGAAAAGTGTGTCTAATTAGACTTGTCAAGCGGGGCTAAAGTACTGCATTTAGTCCCTAGGGATGAGTACATATATATAATACTTTATATATATAAAAATTTTAATTCAGAAAACAATAAGGTAAATATTTAAAACTAATTACGTTCTAAATTAACATTAATTACAAAGAAAAAACAAATGAAATATAAAAACCCTAGACACCGTCTCCAAGGTCGCTCATTGGCGGAAATGATCCCAAGATGCTGGCGGCGTTTCCCCGCTGCACAGCAATGCTGAGCCTTTGCCCGAGAAACGCGCCAGCTCTGAGATCACAGCAAGTTCTTATTAGTTTCTTTTTCAGTACATTGAATAGTTCCTGAGCTTCTTGCCCCCAAGGACCTAGAGTTTCTACGGCAAAAGGGACGAAAATGTAGTTATTCCCTAGACAATTATATTTTCGGCGCTTAGCTGCCTCTGCATTTGTGGCCGCTCCACCTGGTTTTTGACACGTATATGCTAAATGAGATAATGCTAAAGTATCCACACAGGTGGAGTCCCACACTAAGGGCCGCCCCAATCGCCACGGCACTAACGTCATACCGTCGGGTCTCTTGCCATCGTCCCGTGCGAGGCCATTTGGTTCGAGTACCGCAGGCACGTGAACGCTGACAAGAGCCCGACGTATGATGTCGTTAAGACAAGCGTGGCGGGAGAGTCTTCCGGCGCTTTTGGGGCAGCTAAGGCTGTGGTGTCCTAAGCGGTCTACTTGCGATCCGCAGCGACATTGGTGTGGTACGACGATGTCTAGGCCTAGTCGAAGGCCAACAGCCACCCTGAAAGAATTATCATCTAATAAAGTGCCGAAATTAATGGACGGAATTGCGTGAAGCCAGTATCCGGACTCAGGCGCAGAAACTGCTAAGAGCCTGGCTTTGTCTGTCGGCGTGGAACATGTGTCTATAAGGTGGGTGTGTACTCTTGAGCTTATCGGCAAGTCCCACAGTTTTTGAATATCTTTATTTGTGGGAAAGTCTGTACCAGGACAGGCCTGCTTCCAAGCGTCCTTGGCGTCCGACAAATAGGCCACCTCAAAATCGGAGAGAAAAGGATTTAAAATTTTACCGACAAGAGGTAGCGAGCTATGTGTCGAGGACAAGAACGCTGGGAGAGCGACACTTGATACTTGCCTTACGCCAAGACCACCGAACCTTACAGGCAATGAAGCCTGTAAAAATTGACGAGGCTCAAATTTTATATTGATGATTTTTTCTAAATGACTGTGAATGATGTTGTCAATGTTCTCGCATAGGAATTTAAATTTCCAAAACGGGCAGCATCGCATGGCATACGTGAATTTAGGTACAAAAAGGCAGGAACGAAGTATAAAAATAGCCATGTGAGCATGAATTTCTAAAAGGCGGTCTGCGGGTTCTTCAAACTTGCTTATCTTACTCTCTACAAAACTAGGAATATTTATATTTATATTATATTTATATATATCTATCTATGGTCTTTATATTTATCTATGGTCGCGGGAACGCGGCGTTTTCTGTCTCGGCAGCAATAGAACGTTAGAACCGCTAGAACGCGACGTTCCGCTTTGACCGCCGTGGTCTGCCTTCCTGCTGTGTGCATTATCATAAGGGCCTCGGTACATTGTAAAGAACGCAGGACGCTGAACGCGGTACGCGGAACGCCAGAACGCTCTGTGGCTCTGTACTCCGAACTTCGTATCGTGCCGTACATTTCACTCTCGTGTTATCTAAATATATAAAAGAAGAAACTGACTGACTGACTGACTGACATATCAACGCACAGCCCAAACCGCTGGTTCTAGAGATTCCAAATTTGGCACGTAGGTTCCTTATAAGGTCTAGGGGTGCACTAAGAAAGGATTTTTCAAAATTCACCCCCTAAAGGGGTGAAACGGGGCTCCAAAGTTTGTATGAAAAACCGTATTTATTAAAGTGAGAGACATGAAATTTTGTAAATAGAGTGTGTTTAAATATATTAATGGGGTATTTCAGCGTTTTTCTAAATTGCTCCACTAAAGGGGTGAAAAGGGGGTTCAAAGTTTGTACGGGGAGAAAATCTTTTTTAAAGTGAGATATTTGAATCTTCGTATATAGACTCTCTGTTTAAATACAACAAAACATATATAAGCGTCTTTCGAAATTGCTCCCCTAAAAGGGTGAAAAGGGGGTTTCAAGTATGTACGGGGAGCAAATCTTTTTTGAAGTGAGAGATTTAAAACTTCGTACATAGACTCTATGTTTAAAACTTTAAATACAACAAAACATATTTTCGAAATTGCTCACCTAAATGGTTCAAAAGGGGGTTCCAAGTTTGTACGGAGAGCAAATCTTTTTGAAGTGAGAGATTTAAAACTTCGTACATAGACTCTATGTTTATAACTAAACATGTTTCAGCGTTTTTCGAAATTGCTCCCTTTAAGCGATGAAAAGAGGGTTCCAAGTTTGAGCGGGGAGCAAATCTTTCCTTTTCTTAAAAATCAATATGGGTGTCATCTTCGAGGTTGCTCTGGGTGCCGATTACGAAAATGACATCCAGTTTCATATGGGTTTCATCTTTGTGGTTCCTCGGGGTGCCGATTACGAAAATGACATCCAATACATATCTGCATGCAGGTTAAACTGAGAACCTCCTTTTTGTAGACGGTTAAAAATTACTCTTAGTACGCGGGCGAAGCCGCGGGAAAAAGCTAGTACACTATATGAATGAAAGGGACGGCACGATACGAAGTTCGGAGGAGCCTCTCTATGGGCGCTCGGTGTTAGATTGAGCTGCTATCTAATCGTGGTGGTGTTAACTGCTTGGTCTTGTTTTCTTCGTGTACAGAATTACTACGATTGCTAATAACGTAATTAACCGGATATTACAGTTATTAAAATAAATTATGCGTGTGAAATAAAGTGGTAAATAAAAAAATAATGAGACTATTTTGTATACCTAAATTATATAAGACATTGTGTTGATATGGCAACTATAGCCAAACTATAAGGAAGTACATAATATACGTTGTTAAGGCGACGTACTGACTGTTAGGCCTAGATAAGAGTGTGTATGACTGGTAACTGTTAGGTTTCACTGTCAATATTATCATTATAATGTAACCTTAAAATACTATTGCATGATACTTGATGTGCACGTAATAACATATTAATAAGCTAAAATCTCAATGTGCATTATCAGAATCGCTTTCATACAAACAGAACCAGTCACATACCTGTTGTGCCGCTCCGTCATTGAGAAGACTGCGTTTGAAGTTCCTATCAAGCATTGGCAGAAGCCCAGCATCTCAGGACTATCTCCAATAATAGTTTTCTTAGCACTACGTGTCAAATTTGTCTTTAGTTATACACCAACACAGTTTAATCCACAATTACAGGAAACCTGGGACAGCCACAGACCAAGCCTAAATGTCTAAACGGCTCAAGTACGAATTTCTGACGAATAACTATGAATTCGTCGCACTTGCGGTAGAGATTTTGGGTCCGTGGTCGTCCGACACCAAAACATTCATAAAAGAGGTGTCGGCACGACTAATAGGCGTCTCAGGCGACCACAGGGCTGGCTCCTTCTTTGCCCAGCGGCTAAGCCTGGCGGTGCAAAGGGGCAATGCGGCCAGCATCCTAGGGACCATGCCTCAAGCTGGTGAACTGGGTGGGGTATTTTATATATATAGATAAGTAGTTACTGTTTCTTCTAATTATAGACATCAATGTTATATAATTACATCAAGATTTATCAATATTTCCGATCGTAAGCCCGAGCAGCAGCATGGCAATCCACTTTTCCCCATATTCAGACAGGACGTTGTTCCTTTTTGACACTCGTCAGGAGAACTGAATGTCGCGCGCCTTGCGTTGGCCGCTGCTAATGTGCCAGTTGGATTTGAATAACGATTTTTTATGCCTGAACACTTGAAATATTCCTTTACTCTTCATCACAAAAATTTAAAATGTAGAGTTTACAACAAGGGGATAAAGTACTGAACCTGAACGTAACGAAGGACTCCAGGTTTTACTCCGAGCGCAGCGAGAGTATTATGAATTCTGATTTAAGACTGAGGCCTGAGTGCCGTGAGGGATTTAAGCGCGCCCAAAACAAACAGCTTTATCCCCGAGGAGTATACTCTACTTTTCTCACCTCTTGCTAGACAGCAACGACAAACCAAGGCTAATTAGAAACATTAATCAATCAGTCCGCCAAAGCCCAATCACTTTCGTGACTCGCAATGTTATTAGAATGATATCTTTTATTTTCCTAGAATCTGCAGTTTTAGCCCGTATAATTCAGCGTTTTGTAGCATTCGCGGCTTTTGTTTTAGGTATTTAATAGTAGGTACATTATTGCAAAGGCTGTGAAGGAGGGAAGGTCATCCCTATTCCGGCCGAGGCCATTTCTCAAAAAGTGCATTGAAATTTAAAAATTTATAAGGAAGCTCCAAATGAAATTCCTAGAATTTCAGTAATAATTAGAAACAAGCGCAGCAGCAGCCGGCGGCCGTCGTGTTTTGTTTCGAACGCGGAGGCTGCGGGTGAGCGACACGGAGCTGGTGCGTCGCCGCCGCCGTGCGGACGTCACGAAATTAAACTTTAAAGTTAAACAATAAGAATTATGAAAAGTGAAATCACATTATTACCCGGAGGTTTAATATAATGAAATCCAGTACAATATTATAACCAGAGCTGGGCTTGTTTTGTATTTGTATTTAATAAAACAACTAAATGTTTTAGGCAATATGTTCAATGTCTTAGTTGCCAAAACAATGAATTTTACTATTGCCTTTACCATGAGTTTACATGACCGTACTCGCTAGCGACTGCGTAAAAATTTGTATGGGCAAAAGTACAGCGCCTCTGGAGGTTACGCAATAGAACTAGGAATCTGCAAACTAAATCGTTAACACAGTCGCTAGCGAGTACGGTCATGCAAACTCATGGTAAAGGCACAGATGATGGAGCTCAGCGGGAGTACTCTGAATTCCTTACATTCTGAGTAGCCATTTACCGAGGTCATTTATTCTTTCTGGTAAGGGCGTGACATTTACGCAACAAGTGTTCCATTATCTCGTCATCCTCGTCTACAATTTATGTCACCCGATAATCTCATCCTGTCTAATGTATATCCCTCATCATTCACTCTCAATCTCAACGTAACTTCTTGGAAGCTGGCTTTCTATCTTGTCTGTGACTTTGCTGTGACGAACGTTTTGTTAATTCCTTAGAATTTGCCACTCTTTGTTAATTTTCATTAAAGAGTAACAAATTGCCTAATTAGTCAATTATAATTAATTATTTAATTAACTGTGATTATCCACGGTTGCGTGGCAAACATGAAATTAATTCGATTAATTCGAAAATGTATAAAAACAGCTGCCAGAAGTAACGCTAATGTTAATCAGCAGCCATCATGCGGGTGTTGCTACTCCTTTTTTTAGTGGCTCTGATGGTCTATTCAGGACAGTCTCAAAGCTACGGGGAGAGCGGGGTAAGTCTTGTATACATATTTTCTTGATCTTCACAAGTCAAAGTGAAAATCAATCACCGAGTTGGTCGCCTCACGGTAACATGATATGACATTGCTTGTGACTTTAAAAATGTCTCTATTCAATAACATGAAGCCAACAAGCAGGATACAAGATCCAATATTATAGCTAAGTTGGTCAGACTTGGAACGCAAAATCGAATTCTATTAACTTTTCTTTCACTCGAAAAATTGTACACATCTAGTACCTGACTGGTTCAAGTATGAATAGCTATTTAAATATTAGAGATCCTTAGTTTTCAACGACTCTTGAATGCGCTCGCGCCCGCTCGTGACTCAGGCCAGCCTTTTTCTTTCAAATTTTTATTGCACAAAAGAAACTTTATCGTACAAAAGGCGGACTTAATGGTGGACTCTTTAGCGATGAGATCGACCCACACGAGAAGTACTCCAATCTGTTAAATGACAGATACATGGAGTAAGTATACGTATTGCTATGTCATACTAACCCTATGTAGACTTTGCATCTTTATGTGTTGCATCAACATGCGACTATCTAAGATCGATATAGATGGACATCACAACAACCCAGGTGCAAAATGGCAGTTCTGATGCAATTGATGTAACTTCATCAAACCCGCACTCAGATTGCCATTTTGCAGTTGAATTGCAGTTCAAATGCCTACATTTTTCATAAACAGTTGTGAAATCAACACCAAAAAAAATCAAACAAATAAAATTTTTAGGTATTACTTTGTTTCTAAAATTTTTTGTGTTCATTATTACAGGAACACTATGGTCCTAGTTTTGTACGTACCTGATTGCTTTTTATAATGCTTTATACAGGGTTATCACAGTTATTTTTTCACTATCTGGCAACTTGACGTACGATTACCAAAATACACATGAAACACTAGGAGTCTTTTATGACCATCCGTGGTCTTCTTCATCACTTCCTGTTCGCCAAATGCTTCTTTCTAAACGCATAATTAGAAAGAAGCATTTGTATGCTTTAAACTTAATCATCCCTACAATTCACCTTACTTCACATAATTTTATTTCTTCTAATTTAAAGCAATTGGGAAGGTTGTAGTATTAGATATGGGGTCGCAGTTCCTCCTCGCTTCGCTCGTCGTCGTACCTACACCGATCTGCCTTAGAGTAGAATATGTAGAAGTCGAGAATATCTATTATTGCATTTGACACCGGTAGCGTAAGGACGCTAACCTAGCTAAGACCTAGTTGACCTGCCTAAAGATAACATATGGTGACCGTGCCGCTGCGAGGACGGTGTGGTGTGCGGGGTGTAGGTATATAAGCGGCAAGGGCAGACAAATCCGCTAGATCTTTCGAGTTTACATTGTATAGCAATCTTAGTTAATAATGTATAATTAAGCAGCGGAATAATTTGGTGATATTTAAGAATTCCGTGACATAATAATTAAATTTTGCTGGTCGATCACCACATTTGGTGAGAGTTTACTCCTTTGATGATAGGTCACCCAACTCATTTACTCATTTTGTGATCTGTTACCACATTTGGTGATCAACTACTCATTTAGCATTTGGTGTTCAGTATGTATTTTAAGGATGAAAAATTGGTGTTTTGGTGGTCATTAAATTGAAGCGATATGGTTGTCATTGTCACCAATATAAAAGGTATTATTTTAATGATTAGAAGTAAGTACTGTCAGTGAAAATTGTCCAGCCAGAAGAGCAATAAAACAACAAGAATATTTATTTTCGCAGTTACGGGACGTTTGGACGGTAACTATTTATTTTTATTTTTTATTTTTATTGAGTTCGTATTTTATTCATCTTAAAAATTATATGACATAAATTGATGTTTATAGGCTGACCAGTCTGTCTCTGACTAATCCGTCTTATCGTCGTCTTACTATCTGCCCGACCTGGCGTCGCACGTGTATACAATGAACAAAGAAACTGAACAACTGAACTCTTAATTCGTGGAATGAGGTGTTTTTTTAATGATATTTAATTTTTCCGTAGCTATTTTGTTTTTTTCAGCTTTTTTTTCATACAATCCTTCTTCTGGCAATCAGAGGCACAACAAATATGAATTAGCTAGATAGGGGCACGTATACCGTATAGGTACCTTCCACTTTCGCGTCCTGTAAATAGGTTTATAATTTATTCACTGAATGCTAAAATAAAAATTACCCCACAAAGCTGCAACTGTGTTACTGTGGAAACGGCAGTCTTTTGGTATGACATTAATTTAGTTACACGTTACACTAAGAACCTCATGAGATGCGCCGAAGCTAATCTATTTCGCTCACTTGCATTCGCTGGCGTTTTATGGTTTACTTTTTTGGAGTACAATGAATCTGATGATCGTAGAATCGACTAAGTAAATCTTATTTATAAAATAAATAATTTCAGGACGATCCTGACCTTGAGGATTATCAAAGAAAATTGCGAATGAACAAAAAGGTATAATATTTCTTTTACCATTATTAGGGTTCCGTACCTCAAAAGGAAAAAAACGGAACCCTTATACGATTACTTTGTTGTCCGTCTGTCTGTCTGCATGACTGTCTGTCAAGACCCTTTATCTCGGGAACGCGTGGAGATATCAAGTTGAAATTAAAGCCATATACTTAAGTCTACAGTCCCTTGAAGCTGTGAAAAAATTTAACTTCTAAATTAACGTAAAAAAGAGATACGGCCGTTTATGCCTCAAAAAAACCTATATTTCGACAGTCTCAAGGGAATCAAAATTTATAGGGTACTTTCCGTTGAACTATGAAATTTGGCAAGTAATATCGTTTTATACTACAAGTACAGGGAAACATCTGAAAATAATAAATTTGCAATTAAATCATAAAAAAGGTACCTAGTCTTCATTTAAAGTATATAATCAATCATCGAGGTTAAGCAATGGCATGCGCATGTACCTACAAATTTGTTCGGAACCCTCGGTGGGCGAGTCCGTCTCGCCCTTGGCCGGTTTATTTTTAAATTATATTGACTTCTGAGAAAATTTCAGTTTTTTTGGCGTAACGGACATGCTAATCCTTAACTAAGCATTGCAACCTTAATCCAATTATTAGAACTAGTAGTGCACAGAAAACTAAGTTTATCACAAATTTCCATAGCGTAATGTAAAGAAAAAAAAAGTTGTTTTTTTTCTCGAATCGTAATTGTTTTTTTTTCTCCTGAAAAATGGCCATTTGTCTCTTACGCCCTTTGAGTCGCTAGTCTCTTTTTATAGTGACTTTGAGTGTTAAATTCCTTAGTTAAGAATTTTGATAGATTGGCTAGTCTATTTTATATTTTACATTGTAATCTTAATCTAATTAAATCGTATGTTTCTTATTTTCAGTTGGATTTTCTTAATTGTTTCTTTATTTCTTGTAATGGATAGTAAATTTGTAATGAATATATATTGAAACGCATATTTTTTCTATCCTATTTTTCCTTCGCATAAAAACTATTAGTACCTATGAAACCGTCAATTCCAATATAATGTTCAGATATCGAATCGATTCACACACATAATTCCGTATAGACTAAAGTCTAATATCCTAATAAGTGATCTACTAATACTACTTTTTTTCACTTCATATGCTCGAAAAGTGTGTCTAATTAGACTTGTCAAGCGGGGCTAAAGTACTGCATTTAGTCCCTAGAGATGAGTACATATATATGATTTATAAAACATTTTGAGTTGGCCAATCAAAATACTTTATATTATATAAAAATTTTAATTCAGAAAACAATAAGGTAAATATTTAAAACTAATTACGTTCTAAATTAACATTAATTACAAAGAAAAAACAAATGAAATATAAAAACCCTAGACACCGTCTCCAAGGTCGCTCATTGGCGGAAATGATCCCAAGATGCTGGCGGCGTTTCCCCCCTGCACAGCAATGCTGAGCCTTTGCCCGAGAAACGCGCCAGCTCTGGGATCACAGCAAGTTCTTATTAGTTTCTTTTTCAGTACATTGAATAGTTCCTGAGCTTCTTGCCCCCAAGGACCTAGAGTTTCTACGGCAAAAGGGACGAAAATGTAGTTATTCCCTAGACAATTATATTTTCGGCGCTTAGCTGCCTCTGCATTTGTGGCCGCTCCACCTGGTTTTTGACACGTATATGCTAAATGAGATAATGCTAAAGTATCCACACAGGTGGAGTCCCACACTAAGGGCCGCCCCAATCGCCACGGCACTAACGTCATACCGTCGGGTCTCTTGCCATCGTCCCGTGCGAGGCCATTTGGTTCGAGTACCGCAGGCACGTGAACGCTGACAAGAGCCCGACGTATGATGTCGTTAAGACAAGCGTGGCGGGAGAGTCTTCCGGCGCTTTTGGGGCAGCTAAGGCCGTGGTGTCCTAAGCGGTCTACTTGCGATCCGCAGCGACATTGGTGTGGTACGACGATGTCTAGGCCTAGTCGAAGGCCAACAGCCACCCTGAAAGAATTATCATCTAATAAAGTGCCGAAATTAATGGACGGAATTGCGTGAAGCCAGTATCCGGACTCAGGCGCAGAAACTGCTAAGAGCCTGGCTTTGTCTGTCGGCGTGGAACATGTGTCTATAAGGTGGGTGTGTACTCTTGAGCTTATCGGCAAGTCCCACAGTTTTTGAATATCTTTATTTGTGGGAAAGTCTGTACCAGGACAGGCCTGCTTCCAAGCGTCCTTGGCGTCCGACAAATAGGCCACCTCAAAATCGGAGAGAAAAGGATTTAAAATTTTACCGACAAGAGGTAGCGAGCTATGTGTCGAGGACAAGAACGCTGGGAGAGCGACACTTGATACTTGCCTTACGCCAAGACCACCGAACCTTACAGGCAATGTAGCCTGTAAAAATTGACGAGGGTCAAATTTTATATTGATGATTTTTTTCTAAATGACTGTGAATGATGTTGTCAATGTTCTCGCATAGGAATTTAAATTTCCAAAACGGGCAGCATCGTATGGCATACGTGAATTTAGGTACAAAAATGCAGGGACGAAGTATAAAAATAGCCATGTGAGCATGAATTTCTAAAAGGCGGTCTGCGGATTCTTCAAACTTGCTTATCTTACTCTCTACAAAACTAGGAATATTTATATTTATATTATATTTATATATATCTATCTATGGTCTTTATATTTATCTATGGTCACGGGAACGCGGCGTTTTCTGTCTCGGCAGCAATAGAACGCTAGAACCGCTAGAACGCGACGTTCCGCTTTGACCGCCGTGGTCTGCCTTCCTGCTGTGTGCATTATCATAAGGGCCTCGGTACATTGTAAAGAACGCAGGACGCTGAACGCGGTACGCGGAACGCCAGAACGCTCTGTGGCTCTGTACTCCGAACTTCGTATCGTGCCGTCCATTTCACTCTCGTGTTATACACTATATGAATGAAAGGGACGGCACGATACGAAGTTCGGAGTAGCCTCTCTATGGGCGCTCGGTGTTAGATTGAGCTGCTATCTAATCGTGGTGGTGTTAACTGCTTGGTCTTGTTTTCTTCGTGTACAGAATTACTACGATTGCTAATAACGTAATTGACCGGATATTACAGTTATTAAAATAAATTATGCGTGTGAAATAAAGTGGTAAATAAAAAATAATGAGACTACTTTGTATACCTAAATTATATAAGACATTGTGTTGATATAGCAACTATAGCCAAACTATAAGGAAGTACATAATATACGTTGCTAAGGCGACGTACTGACTGTTAGGCCTAGATAAGAGTGTGTATGACTGGTAACTGTTAGGTTTCACTGTCAATATTGTCATTATAATGTAACCTTAAAATACTATTGCATGATACTTGATGTGCACGAAATAACATATTAATAAGCTAAAATCTCAATGTGCATTATCAGAATCGCTTTCATACAAACAGAACCAGTCACATACCTGTTGTGCCGCTCCGTCATTGAGAAGACTGCGTTTGAAGTTCCTATCAAGCATTGGCAGAAGCCCAGCATCTCAGGACTATCTCCAATAATAGTTTTCTTAGCACTACGTGTCAAATTTGTCTTTAGTTATACACCAACACAGTTTAATCCACAATTACAGGAAACCTGGGACAGCCACAGACCAAGCCTAAATGTCTAAACGGCTCAAGTACGAATTTCTGACGAATAACTATGAATTCGTCGCACTTGCGGTAGAGATTTTGGGTCCGTGGTCGTCCGACACCAAAACATTCATAAAAGAGGTGTCGGCACGACTAATAGGCGTCTCAGGCGACCACAGGGCTGGCTCCTTCTTTGCCCAGCGGCTAAGCCTGGCGGTGCAAAGGGGCAATGCGGCCAGCATCCTAGGGACCATGCCTCAAGCTGGTGAACTGGGTGGGGTATTTTATATATATAGATAAGTAGTTACTGTTTCTTCTAATTATAGACATCAATGTTATATAATTACATCAAGATTTACCAATATTTCCGATCGTAAGCCCGAGCAGCAGCATGGCAATCCACTTTTCCCCATATTCAGACAGGACGTTTTTCCTTTTTGACACTCGTCAGGAGAACTAAATGTCGCGCGCCTTGCGTTGGCCGCTGCTAATGTGCCAGTTGGATTTGAATAACGATTTTTTATGCCTGAACACTTGAAATATTCCTTTACTCTTCATCACAAAAATTTTAAATGTAGATTTTACACCAAGGGGATAAAGTACTGAACCTGAACGTAACGAAGGACTCCAGGTTTTACTCCGAGCGCAGCGAGAATATTATGAATTCTGATTTAAGACTGAGGCCTGAGTGCCGTGAGGGATTTAAGCGCGCCCAAAACAAACAGCTTTATCCCCGAGGAGTATACTCTACTTTTCTCACCTCTTGCTAGACAGCAACGACAAACCAAGGCTAATTAGAAACATTAATCAATCAGTCCGCCAAAGCCCAATCACTTTCGTGACTCGCAATGTTATTAGAATGATATCTTTTATTTTCCTAGAATCTGCAGTTTTAGCCCGTATAATTCAGCGTTTTGTAGCATTCGCGGCTTTTGTTTTAGGTATTTAATAGTAGGTACATTATTGCAAAGGCTGTGAAGGAAGGAAGGTCATCCCTATTCCGGCCGAGGCCATTTCTCAAAAAGTGCAATGAAATTTAAAAATTTATAAGGAAGCTCCAAATGAAATTCCTAGAATTTCAGTAATAATTAGAAACAAGCGCAGCAGCAGCCGGCGGCCGTCGTGTTTTGTTTCGAACGCGGAGGCTGCGGGTGAGCGACACGGAGCTGGTGCGTCGCCGCCGCCGTGCGGACGTCACGAAATTAAACTTTAAAGTTAAACAATAAGAATTATGAAAAGTGAAATCACATTATTACCCGGAGGTTTAATATAATGAAATCCAGTACAATATTATAACCAGAGCTGGGCTTGTTTTGTATTTGTATTTAATAAAACAACTAAATGTTTTAGGCAATATGTTCAATGTCTTAGTTGCCAAAACAATGAATTTTACTATTGCCTTTACCATGAGTTTACATGACCGTACTCGCTAGCGACTGCGTAAAAATTTGTATGGGCAAAAGTACAGCGCCTCTGGAGGTTACGCAATAGAACTAGGAATCTGGAAACTAAATCGTTAACACAGTCGCTAGCGAGTACGGTCATGCAAACTCATGGTAAAGGCACAGATGATGGAGCTCAGCGGGAGTACTCTGAATTCCTTAGATTCTGAGTAGCCATTTACCGAGGTCATTTATTCTTTCTGGCAAGGGCGTGACATTTACGCAACAAGTGTTCCATTATCTCGTCATCCTCGTCTACAATTTATGTCACCCGATAATCTCATCCTGTCTAATGTATATCCCTCATCATTCACTCTCAATCTCAACGTAACTTCTTGGAAGCTGGCTTTCTATCTTGTCTGTGACTTTGCTGTGACGAACGTTTTGTTAATTCCTTAGAATTTGCCACTCTTTGTTAATTTTCATTAAAGAGTAACAAATTGCCTAATTAGTCAATTATGATTAATTATTTAATTAACTGTGATTATCCACGGTTGCGTGGCAAACATGAAATTAATTCGAAAATGTATAAAAACAGCTGCCAGAAGTAACGCTAATATTAATCAGCAGCCATCATGCGGGTGTTGCTACTCCTTTTTTTAGTGGCTCTGATGGTCTATTCAGGACAGTCTCAAAGCTACGGGGACAGCGGGGTAAGTCTTGTATACATATTTTCTTGATCTTCACAAGTCAAAGTGAAAATCAATCACCGAGTTGGTCGCCTCACGTTAACAATATGACATTGCTTGTGACTTTAAAAATGTCTCTTTTCAATAACATGAAGCCAACAAGCAGGATACAAGATCACCTCAAATTCGGTTGAAACCGCTCAACCAATCTCACTGGAGCGCAAACTCTTAGAGTATTCCAGTGTTCCAAAACACACGCGTGGTCGTGCCGGAGGTTTTCCCCTAGATTTTCCCCAGGCTACTCTCCAACCGCGCACTCCTATCGCTTTATTGGGCCCGGCCTTTTAAGCCACAGTCAGGTTCAAAAAAAAAGAAGAAAAGGATACAAGATCCGATATTATAGCTAAGTTGGTCAGACTTGGAACGCAAAATCCAATTTTATTAACTCTTCTTTCACTATAAAAATTGTACACACCTAATACCTAACTAGTTCAATTATGAATAGCTATTTAAATATTAGAGATCCTTAGTTTTCAGCTACTCTTGAATGCGCTCGCGCCCGCTCGTGACTCAGGCCAGCCTTTTTCTTTCAAATCTTTATTGCACAAAAGAAACCTTATCGTACAAAAGGCGGACTTAATGGTGGACTCTTTAGCGATGAGATCGCCTGTTGCCTACCTCTGCTTATATCTTGCTAGAGCATTTTTCTTTCAATTTTTTATTGCACAAAAGAAACCTTATCGTACAAAAGGCGGACTTAATGGTGGACTCTTTAGCGATAAGATAGCCTGTTGTCTACCTCTGCTTATATCTAGTTATGTTACCTGCTTTTTATTTTATTGAGGTGTGCAATAAAGAGTATTTGTATTGTATTGTATTGTTGTATGGCATTCTCTACCAGTCAACCTTAAGGTTAAGGGGAAGCAGAAAAAGGTATGGGCGGTGCAACTGACAGCTAAAAGATGCTCAAAATTAAATATATTTATTGTTATTATCATCATTTTGATATTACTGAGGAATTCTAATCCGATATGCGGGCTTCGTCAGGTGGGTACAACTATGTATGAGCAACAAGCGTCGTCACAAAATTAATTACATTTACTCCTTTTCCCATTCGTATTAATTACACAAATTATTATATACTGACAAACGTTATACATACTAAAATATATGCATGTACAATATATATTTATATATATATAGACGAAAATTACAAAACAGTCTTTACTACTCCACAAATCTGTCCAGCAAAGAAATCACGTACGGACTTTTTAAAAGAAAACTTGTTCGGGGATTTTCGGACCAGTGAACGAATACGACATAAGGCCTGTGCGATGAAGAGGGATAGAGAAGGAGAGATTGCGCGAAGAGCGAAATTGGCGGTCACGAGAAGTACCATGAAAAAGAAAAAGGGACTTGAGATAGTCAGGAGACTGTGGATCTTTAAGAATAGAAAATAGAGTGAATGAGTATCTCGTCGTTGAAAGACAGGAAGAAAGCCGAGTTGAGACTGAAAAGAAGAGACGTGGTCGTATTTTCGGAGACAGAAAATGAAACGGATACAATTATTAAGAAGTCGATTCGACTTATTGAGAAGTCCTTCGTTTAAGTCTGGATAACACACATGACTATAGTTGACTATGAGTAGAATGAGGGAATTAACAAGCGAAACCTTGGTGCTTACGGGCAAGAAGTGCTCGCAACTCTTTAAGGGAGTGTAGTGATCCCATTACCTTACGGCTAATTTCCGCCACCTGTGTTCTCAAGCACAGAGTACAATCCAAGTGAATACCTAAATCTTTAACACTCTGACTGTAGGGGATGGGAGTACTATTGAACTGCACTGGTCTAAACGAGTTTAGATCAAGCTTAACGAGTTGCCACTGACACTTAGACGGGTTTACAACCCGACCGAACCTCTTGGAACATTGTTCAATATGTAAAATGTCTAGTTTTAATTTGTGCACGGTGGTAGTGATGTCGGTCGCTTTACAGTGGTGGTAAACTTCTTTTCCTCATTTATATCAATGATTTTCCAAAGGCTATCGAAGAATCCATGGTTATCTTTGATGATAATATCACCATGATATTTACAGATGACCAACTGACCTATAAGGTAAAGGTTAACTCGTGCCTAAAAAAAATAGTTGAATGGCTGATCAGAAATAATTTCCATATCAATTATCATAAAAACGTAATTACCAATTTTGAACACAGAAAAGATACAATTACTGACTTGAATATTGCCTATAAGGACCATAGAATTAATGAAACGGACATTACCAAATTTTAGAATTAAGCTTAGGTAATAAATCGACCTGGAGAAACCAAATAGACATTGTTTGTAAGAAACTCAACACATAGCAGTCTTATAATGCTTATGTCACATCCAAACTAAGATACGGAATAATATTCTGGGGAAATTCTACCGATAGGGATTTGGTAGTTAATGGTCAAAAAAAGTGTAGTCGAGCTATATGTAATTTATATCATACTTACTGATTCATGCAAGCCCTATTTTATAAAATTAAATATATTGACATTTCCATCTCTGTACATACATGAAACCGCTATTTATGTGAAAAGTAATACAAAACTATTTGTATGAAGACGAAACCGGTTTCCGAGCCCTGTTGCTAAGTTTAATTTATATTAGAATACCAATGCAATGCAAGGCAAGGTTAATTATAGAGCATATAAAACTGCCTTACTTTCTAAAAGCATATTTGGAATGGCACCCAGGATTTACAATAAGTTACGGAAAGCCATCCTAACCCTTCATAACCTACAAATGTTTAAGAAAGAGTTGTATATTTTTTTAGTTAAGAAGTCATATTATTCCGTAGATTTTTTTTAATGATGAAGATATAAAATATTGAGCAAATTTATAATGTAATATAATAATTTAATTATATAATTTTTATAGCGTTTAAGGTTGCATGCTGCATCCTAAGCTAATTGTAGCTATTTGTATGCCTTAAGACACAGTGAAACCGAACTACAGAGACAATGCCACCAATGTCAAACTTATCGTTAGTTACGTTTGGCAAATAAAATGTTTGTATTTGTATATTTGTATTTGTAAAGTTGTAATTCATTAGCATACAAACGGTAAACGTAGCTAAACTGCGGGGAATCAACCCAAGTAACACAAAATGCTGAATAAGGTTTGAGTAATAGCAATTCGCAAGTTTACACCTCTTATCAGCAATAATAATCTCCATAATGTGTGAGTAAAGGCC
Source organism: Epiblema foenella (assembly GCA_963556455.1). Taxonomy (NCBI): domain Eukaryota; kingdom Metazoa; phylum Arthropoda; class Insecta; order Lepidoptera; family Tortricidae; genus Epiblema; species Epiblema foenella. Next base: position 21,958,712 of record OY747100.1, read on the forward strand.
ATTAATATAGCCAAATTCTGAATAATATTCTATTTAGATCTTTAACATCTCTTTAAGCTTAGTAAAGTTGAATTACGGTGGGTATCATACCAAAGTATTGCTAAGCTATTACTCAGACTAAATCGCTGTTATGCAGGCAAAAGGATTTACAACGTGCCCAAATTGCTTGAATACTAGGTGAATAGATATTTACTCAAACTTTATTCAACATGACTGTGTTACTTGGGAAGTTATGTAATTAATGTGGAATAATTATAGGAGAGGGGAGAGAATACCTCTTTGGAGTACTCCAGTAGCAAGGTTGCACCAGACAGACACGGACCCTATTGGGAAACTTTGTATTTCTGTACAAAGCTAGGAAGCTGAAGCGCTGTAGTGTCCGCAAACCAAACTGACGACCGAATTGATATCGCTATCTCTTGCATACTTGCATGGTATTACAAAGCGTGTCTCACATTTCTTATGAACTTAGTCGTCAGTTTGGTTTGCGGGCACTATAGGAATAGTGGAAAACTCGTCTCTGAAATCAACAGCCCCTGGCTCATCAAGAGATGCCGCAGCTCAGATGTTGCAACGTATTAATGCCGATTTAGAGCAGTTTGTAAAAGCCGATGCAACTGCTCTTCTGATAATTACAACGAATATGACAAACTATTGTAAATAAATAGCCTATTATATTATTCTTTAATTTTTTTATATTTTTTCCGTTCCGTATAGTGAAACCCACGATGTCTCTGGTCAACATCGATAACATCTAAGCGCTAAGTCTTATATGTTATTAATATAAATAAATGTAACATTCATGCTTTCAGTGAAATAAAAAAATGCGTTCATTTATTCGCATTAACTAATCTATATATTTTATAATCGTTCGTAAAGTGTAAACTCCAGTCGTGCGTCGGAGCTGCCCTGTCTTTTTTGTTGTTTACCTGTCAGATTTACTTAAATAGGGTAAGGTAATATCATTATAATAAGCATATTTTAGGAGAAAATGACTGACTGTCGAGTTTCTTTCGGCGTTGTTCTCGGCAGTGGTCTTTTGAGAAACACTAGTACTAGTAGTTTTTGACTTGTAAAAGAGCCATCGCGGCCTACTTGAGGAATAAAGTTCATTTATTTCATTTATACACTTACCTTCCTTTATAACCCTGCCAATTTTTTTCCCACAAACGATCCCTAGTATTAATAAATACGATGTATTTTTTTTAAAAAAACCTAATTGATCATAACATGGAGATGCGCTTAATTTTTGCGGTTTCTGTAATAATGTTTTTATTGTTTTAATTGCAGATAAATGACGTTGAAGCTGCGGTAAGCAAAACTGATTGTAATAAGGCAGACGTGTTTCGAAACTAATTCTATACAGATTAGTCACAAATAGTCATAGGAGTTATGAAAAAAGTACTGCACTTTTTGATGGAAGCAAGCCGCTTTGCACAGTGACAGGTTTGACGCAGTTACGATATGACTTTCATTTCCATACTCTCAAATAGCCACTCCGGTACCAAATACCCACACGAGAAGTACTTCAATCTGTTAAATGACAGATACATGGAGTAAGTATACGTATTGCTATGTCATACTAACACTATGTAGACTTTGCATCTTTATGTGTTGCATCAACATGCGACTATCTAAGATCGATATAGATGGACATCACAACAACCCAGGTGCAAAATGGCAATTCTGATGCAATTGATGTAACTTCATCAAACCCGCACTCAGGATGCCATTTTGCAGCTGAATTGCAGTTCAAATGCCTACATTTTTCATAAACAGTTGTGAAATCAACACCAAAAAAATCAAACAAATAAGATTTTTCGGTATTATTTTGTTTCTAAAATTTTTTGTGTTCATTATTACAGGTACACTATGGTCCTAGTTTTGTAAGTACCTGATTGCTTTTTATAATGCTTTATACAGGGTTATCACAGTTATTTTTTCACTATCTGGCAACTTGACGTACGATTACCAAAATACCCATGAAACACTAGGAGTCTTTTATGACCATCCGTGGTCTTCTTCATCACTTCCTGTTCGCCAAATGCTTCTTTCTAAACGCATAATTAGAAAGAAGCATTTGTATGCTTTAAACTTAATCATCCCTACAATTCATCTTACTTCACATAATTTTATTTCTTCTAATTTAAAGCAATTGGGAAGGTCGCTTCGCTCGTCGTCGTACCTACACCGATCTGCCTTAGAGTAGAATATGTAGAAGTCGAGAATATCTATTATTGCATTTGACACCGGTGGCGTAAGGACGCTAACCTAGCTAAGACCTAGTTGACCTGCCTAAAGATAACATATGGTGACCGTGCCGCTGCGAGGACGGTGTGGTGTGCGGGGTGTAGGTATATAAGCGGCAAGGGCAGACAAATCCGCTAGATCTTTCGAGTTTACATTGTACAGCAATCTTAGTTATATAATTGAGCAGCGGAATAATTTTGTGATATTTAAGAATTTCGTAACATAATAATTAAATTTTGCTGGTCGATCACCACGTTTGGTGAGAGTTTACTCCTTTGATGATAGGTCACCCAACTCATTTACTCATTTTGTGATCTGTTACCACATTTGGTAATCAACTCATTTAGCATTTGGTGTTCAGTATGTATTTTAAGGACGAAAAATTGGTGTTTTGGTGGTCATTAAATTGAAGCGATATGGTTGTCATTGTCACCAATATAAAAGGTATTATTTTAATGATTAGAAGTAAGAACTGTCAGTGAAAATTGTCCAGCCAAAAGAGCAATAAAGCAACAAGAATATTTATTTTCGCAGTTACGAGACGTTTGGACGGTAACTATTTTTTTAAATTTAATTGAGTTCGTATTTTATTCATCTTAAAAATTATGTGACATAAATTGATGTTTATAGGCTGACCAGTCTGTCTCTGACTAATCCGTCTTATTATATTACTAACTGCCCGACCTGGCGTCGCACGTGTATACAATGAACAAAGAAACTGAACAACTGAACTCTTAATTCGTTGAATGAGGTGTTTTTTTAATGATATGTAATTTTTCCGTAGCTATTTTGTTTTTTTCAGCTTTTTTTTATACAATCCTTCTTCTGGCAATCAGAGGCACAACAAATAGGAATTAGCTAGATAGGGGCACGTATACCGTATAGGTACCTTCCACTTTCGCGTCCTGTAAATAGGTTTATAATTTATTCACTGAATGCTAAAATAAAAATTACCCCACAAAGCTGCAACTGTGTTACTGTGGAAACGGCAGTCTTTTGGTATGACATTAATTTAGTTACACGTTACACTAAGAACCTCATGAGATGCGCCGAAGCTAATCTATTTCGCTCACTTGCATTCGCTGGCGTTTTATGGTTTACTTTTTTGGAGTACAATGAATCTGATGATCGTAGAATCGACTAAGTAAATCTTATTTATAAAATAAATAATTTCAGGACGATCCTGACCTTGGGGATTATCAAAGAAAATTGCGAATGAACAAAAAGGTATAGTATTTCTTTTACCATTATTAGGGTTCCGTACCTCAAAAGGAAAAAAACGGAACCCTTATACGATTACTTTGTTGTCCGTCTGTCTGTCTGCATGACTATCTGTCAAGACCCTTTATCTCGGGAACGCGTGGAGATATCAAGTTGAAATTAAAGCCATATACTTAAGTCTACAGTCCCTTGAAGCTGTGAAAAAATTAAACTTCTAAATTAACGTAAAAAAGAGATACGGCCGTTTATGCCTCAAAAAACCTATATTTCGACAGTCTCAAAGGAATCAAAATTTATAGGGTACTTTCCGTTAAACTATGAAATTTGGCAAGTAATATCGTTTTATACTACAAGTACAGGGAAACATCTGAAAATAATAAATTTGCAATTAAATCATAAAAAATGTACCTAGTCTTCATTTAAAGTATATAATCAATCATCGAGGTTAAGCAATGGCATGCGCATGTACCTACAAATTTGTACGGAACCCTCGGTGGGCGAGTCCGTCTCGTCCTTGGCCGGTTTATTTTTAAATTATATTGACTTCTGAGAAAACTTCAGTTTTTTTGGCGTAACGGACATGCTAATCCTTAACTAAGCATTGCAACATTAATCCAATTATTAGAACTAGTAGTGCACAGAAAACTAAGTATATCACTAATTTTCATAGCGTAATGTAAAGAAAAAAATTTGTTTTTTTTCTCGAATCGTAACTGTTTTTTTTTCTCCTGAAAAATGGCCATTTGTCTTTTACGCCCTTTGAGTCGCTAGTCTCTTTTTATAAGTGAGTTTGAGTGTTAAATTCCTTAGTCAATAATTTTGATAGATTGGCTAGTCTATTTTATATTTGACATTGTAATCTTAATCTAATTAAATCGTATGTTTCTTATTTTCAGTTGGGTTTTCTTAATTGTTTCTTTATTTCTTGTAATGGATAGTAAATTTGTAATGGATATATATTGAAACGTATATTTTTTCTATCCTATTTTCCCTTCGCATAACAACTATTAGTACCAATGAAAACGTCAATTCCAATACAATGTTCAGATGTCGAATCGATTCACACACATAATTCCGTATAGACTAAAGTCTAGTATCCAAATAAGTGATCTACTAATACTACTTTTTGTAATCATTCCTAAAGGCTTTCTGGACTAAAAAAATAACATCGAAGATTAGGATAGGCACTGAAGCGAAGCGAAGCTCCCTAACCTATCCACGTTAGACTTGAATTTGCTCTAACAAGACCCTTTATCTAGGGAACGCGTGGAGATATCGAATTGAAATTATAGCCATACCTATACTTAGGTCGATATTCCTTTGGAGCTGTGAAAAAATTAAACTTGTAAATTAACGTAAAAAAGAGATACGGCCGTTTATGCCTCAAAAAACGTATATTTCGACACTCTCAAGGAAATCAAAATTTATAGGGTACTTTCCGTTGAACTGTGAAATTTGGCAAGTAATATCGTTTTATACTACAACAAGTACAGGGAAACATTTGAAAATAGTAAATTTGTAATTAAATCATAAAAAATGTAGTCTTCATTTAAAGTATAAAATCAATCATCGAGGTTAAGCAATGGCATGCGCATGTACCTACAAATTTGTACGGAACCCTCGGTGGGCGAGTCCGTCTCGCCCTTGGCCGGTTTATTTTTAAATTATATTGACTTCTGAGAAAACTTCAGTTTTTTTGGCGTAACGGACATGCTAATCCTTAACTAAGCATTGCAACATTAATCCAATTATTAGAACTAGTAGTGCACAGAAAACTAAGTTTATCACTAATTTCCATAGCGTAATGTAAAGAAAAAAAAAGTTGTTTTTTTTTCTCAAATCGTAACTGTTTTTTTTTCTCCTAAAAAATGGCCATTTGTCTCTTACGCCCTTTGAGTCGCTAGTCTCTTTTTATAAGTGAGTTTGAGTGTTAAATTCCTTAGTTAATAATTTTGATAGATTGGCTAGTCTATTTTATATTTTACATTGTAATCTGAATCTAATTAAATCGTATGTTTCTTATTTTCAGTTGGATTTTCGTGATTGTTTTCTTTTGGCTTGTGGATAGTAAATTTGTAATGGATCTATATTGAAACGCATATTTTTTCTATCCTATTTTCCCGTCGCATAAAAACTATTAGTACCTATGAAAACGTCAATTCCAATATAATGTTCAGATGTCGAATCGATTCACACACATAATTCCGTATAGACTAAAGCCTAATATCCTAATAAGTGATCTACTAATACTACTTTTTTTCACTTCTCATGCTCGAAAAGTGTGTCAAATTAGACTTGTCAAGCGGGGCTAAAGTACTGCATTTAGTCCCTAGGGAAAGTATGAATAATAATAATAATAATAAATTCTTTATTCCGAAGCACATGACTCCATAGATGTTAGTAACAACAAACAAGACTTAAAAATTATGTTAAAACTAGGTTAGTAAAGAAATAAATACAAATTACAAATTAAGTGCCATCTATCAATAAGTATTGAGCGCTACCCCTTTAATCAGTCCAACCCAATGCTTCAGCATGGTTCAGGTGTTGTTGAATACATATATATGATTTATAACTCAAAATACTTTATATTTATCTATGGTCGCGGGAACGCGGCGTTTTCAGTCTCGGCAGCAATAGAACGCTAGAACCGCTAGAACGCGACGTTCCGCTTTGACCGCCGTGGTCTGCCTTCCTGCTGTGTGCATTATCATAAGGGCCTCGGTGCATTGTAAAGAACGCAGGACGCTGAACGCGGTACGCGGAACGCCAGAACGCTCTGTGGCTCTGTACTCCGAACTTCGTATCGTGCCGTCTATTTCGCTCTCGTGTTATACACTATATGAATGAAAGGGACGGCACGATACGAAGTTCGGAGGAGCCTCTCTATGGGCGCTCGGTGTTAGATTGAGCTGCTATCTAATCGTGGTGGTGTTAACTGCTTGGTCTTGTTTTCTTCGTGTACAGAATTACTACGATTGCTAATAACGTAATTAACCGGATATTACAGTTATTAAAATAAATTATGCGTGTGAAATAAAGTGGTAAATAAAAAATAATGAGACTACTTTGTATACCTAAATTATATAAGACATTGTGTTGATATGGCAACTATAGCCAAACTATAAGGAAGTACATAATATACGTTGTTAAGGCGACGTACTGACTGTTAGGCCTAGATAAGAGTGTGTATGACTGGTAACTGTTAGGTTTCACTGTCAATATTGTCATTATAATGTAACCTTAAAATACTATTGCATGATACTTGATGTGCACGTAATAACATATTAATAAGCTAAAATCTCAATGTGCATTATCAGAATCGCTTTCATACAAACAGAACCAGTCACATACCTGTTGTGCCGCTCCGTCATTGAGAAGACTGCGTTTGAAGTTCCTATCAAGCATTGGCAGAAGCCCAGCATCTCAGGACTATCTCCAATAATAGTTTTCTTAGCACTACGTGTCAAATTTGTCTTTAGTTATACACCAACACAGTTTAATCCACAATTACAGGAAACCTGGGACAGCCACAGACCAAGCCTAAATGTCTAAACGGCTCAAGTACGAATTTCTGACGAATAACTATGAATTCGTCGCACTTGCGGTAGAGATTTTGGGTCCGTGATCGTCCGACACCAAAACATTCATAAAAGAGGTGTCTGCACGACTAATAGGCGTCTCAGGCGACCACAGGGCTGGCTCCTTCTTTGCCCAGCGGCTAAGCCTGGCGGTGCAAAGGGGCTATGCGGCCAGCATCCTAGGGACCATGCCTCAAGCTGGTGAACTGGGTGGGGTATTTTATATATATAGATAAGTAGTTACTGTTTCTTCTAATTATAGACATCAATGTTATATAATTACATCAAGATTTACCAATATTTCCGATCGTAAGCCCGAGCAGCAGCATGGCAATCCACTTTTCCCCATATTCAGACAGGACGTTTTTCCTTTTTGACACTCGTCAGGAGAACTGAATGTCGCGCGCCTTGCGTTGGCCGCTGCTAATGTGCCAGTTGGATTTGAATAACGATTTTTTATGCCTGAACACTTGAAATATTCCTTTACTCTTCATCACAAAAATTTAAAATGTAGATTTTACACCAAGGGGATAAAGTACTGAACCTGAACGTAACGAAGGACTCCAGGTTTTACTCCGAGCGCAGCGAGAGTATTATGAATTCTGATTTAAGACTGAGGCCTGAGTGCCGTGAGGGATTTAAGCGCGCCCAAAACAAACAGCTTTATCCCCGAGGAGTATACTCTACTTTTCTCACCTCTTGCTAGACAGCAACGAAAAACCAAGGCTAATTAGAAACATTAATCAATCAGTCCGCCAAAGCCCAATCACTTTCGTGACTCGCAATGTTATTAGAATGATATCTTTTATTTTCCTAGAATCTGCAGTTTTAGCCCGTATAATTCAGCGTTTTGTAGCATTCGCGGCTTTTGTTTTAGGTATTTAATAGTAGGTACATTATTGCAAAGGCTGTGAAGGAGGGAAGGTCATCCCTATTCCGGCCGAGGCCATTTCTCAAAAAGTGCAATGAAATTTAAAAATTTATAAGGAAGCTCCAAATGAAATTCCTAGAATTTCAGTAATAATTAGAAACAAGCGCAGCAGCAGCCGGCGGCCGTCGTGTTTTGTTTCGAACGCGGAGGCTGCGGGTGAGCAACACGGAGCTGGTGCGTCGCCGCCGCCGTGCGGACGTCACGAAATTAAACTTTAAAGTTAAACAATAAGAATTATGAAAAGTGAAATCACATTATTACCCGGAGGTTTAATATAATGAAATCCAGTACAATATTATAACCAGAGCTGGGCTTGTTTTGTATTTGTATTTAATAAAACAACTAAATGTTTTAGGCAATATGTTCAATGTCTTAGTTGCCAAAACAATTAATTTTACTATTGCCTTTACCATGAGTTTACATGACCGTACTCGCTAGCGACTGCGTAAAAATTTGTATGGGCAAAAGTACAGCGCCTCTGGAGGTTACGCAATAGAACTAGGAATCTGCAAACTAAATCGTTAACACAGTCGCTAGCGAGTACGGTCATGCAAACTCATGGTAAAGGCACAGATGATGGAGCTCAGCGGGAGTACTCTGAATTCCTTAGATTCTGAGTAGCCATTTACCGAGGTCATTTATTCTTTCTGGTAAGGGCGTGACATTTACGCAACAAGTGTTCCATTATCTCGACATCCTCGTCTACAATTTATGTCACCCGATAATCTCATCCTGTCTAATGTATATCCCTCATCATTCACTCTCAATCTCAACGTAACTTCTTGGAAGCTGGCTTTCTATCTTGTCTGTGACTTTGCTGTGACGAACGTTTTGTTAATTCCTTAGAATTTGCCACTCTTTGTTAATTTTCATGAAAGAGTAACAAATTGCCTAATTAGTCAATTATAATTAATTATTTAATTAACTGTGATTATCCACGGTTGCGTGGCAAACATGAAATTAATTCGATTAATTCGAAAATGTATAAAAACAGCTGCCAGAAGTAACGCTAATGTTAATCAGCAGCCATCATGCGGGTGTTGTTACTCCTTTTTTTAGTGGCCCTGATGGTCTATTCAGGACAGTCTCAAAGCTATGGTGACAGCGCGGTAAGTCTTGTATACATATTTTCTTGATCTTCACAAGTCAAAGTGAAAATCAATCACCGAGTTGGTCGCCTCACGTTAACAATATGACATTGCTTGTGACTTTAAAAATGTCTCTTTTCAATAACATGAAGCCAACAAGCAGGATACAAGATCACCTCAAATTCGGTTGAAACCGCTCAACCAATCTCACTGGAGCGCAAACTCTTAGAGTATTCCAGAGTTCCAAACCACACGCGTGGTCGTGCTGGAGGTTTTCCCCTGGATTTTCCCCAGGCTACTCTCCAACCGCGCACTCCTATCGCTTTATTGGGCCTGGCCTTTTAAGCCACAGTCAGGTTCAAAAAAAAAGAAGAAAAGGATACAAGATCCGATATTATAGCTAAGTTGGTCAGACTTGGAACGCAAAATCCAATTCTATTAACTCTTCTTTCACTATAAAAATTGTACACACCTAATACCTAACTAGTTCAATTACGAATAGGTATTTAAATATTAGAGATCCTTAGTTTTCAGCTACTCTTGAATGCGCTCGCGCCCGCTCGTGACTCAGGCCAGCCTTTTTCTTTCAAATCTTTATTGCACAAAAGAAACCTTATCGTACAAAAGGCGGACTTAATGGTGGACTCTTTAGCGATGAGATCGCCTGTTGCCTACCTCTGCTTATATCTCGCTAGAGCATTTTTCTTTCAATTTTTTATTGCACAAAAGAAACCTTATCGTACAAAAGGCGGACTTAATGGTGGACTCTTTAGCGATAAGATAGCCTGTTGTCTACCTCTGCTTATATCTAGTTATGTTACCTGCTTTTTATTTTATTGAGGTGTGCAATAAAGAGTATTTGTATTGTATTGTATTGTTGTATGGCATTCTCTACCAGTCAACCTTAAGGTTAAGGGGAAGCAGAAAAAGGTATGGGCGGTGCAACTGACAGCTAAAAGATGCTCAAAATTAAATATATTTATTGTTATTATCATCATTTTGATATTACTGAGGAATTCTAATCCGATATGCGGGCTTCGTCAGGTGGGTACAACTATGTATGAGCAACAAGCGTCGTCACAAAATTAATTACATTTACTCCTTTTCCCATTCGTATTAATTACACAAATTATTATATACTGACAAACATTATACATACTAAAATATATGCATGTACAATATATATTTATATATATATAGACGAAAATTACAAAACAGTCTTTACTACTCCACAAATCTGTCCAGCAAAGAAATCACGTACGGACTTTTTAAAAGAAAACTTGTTCGGGGATTTTCGGACCAGTAAACGAATACGACATAAGGCCTGTGCGATGAAGAGGGATAGAGAAGGAGAGATTGCGCGAAGAGCGAAATTGGCGGTCACGAGAAGTACCATGAAAAAGAAAAAGGGACTTGAGATAGTCAGGAGACTGTGGATCTTTAAGAATAGAAAATAGAGTGAATGAGTATCTCGTCGTTGAAAGACAGGAAGAAAGCCGAGTTGAGACTGAAAAGAAGAGACGGGGTCGTATTTTCGGAGACAGAAAATGAAACGGATACAATTATTAAGAAGTCGATTCGATTTATTGAGAAGTCCTTCGTTTAAGTCTGGATAACACACATGACTATAGTTGACTATGAGTAGAATGAGGGAATTAACAAGCGAAACCTTGGTGCTTACGGGCAAGAAGTGCTCGCAACTCTTTAAGGGAGTGTAGTGATCCCATTACCTTACGGCTAATTTCCGCCACCTGTGTTCTCAAGCACAGAGTACAATCCAAGTGAATATCTAAATCTTTAACACTCTGACTGTAGGGGATGAGAGTACCATTGAACTACACTGGTCTAAACGAGTTTAGATCAAGCTTAACGAGTTGCCACTGACACTTAGACGGGTTTACAACCCGACCGAACCTCTTGGAACATTGTTCAATATGTAAAATGTCTAGTTTTAATTTGTGCACGGTGGTAGTGATGTCGGTCGATTTACAGTGGTGGTAAACTTCTTTTCCTCATTTATATCAATGATTTTTCAAAGGCTATCGAAGAATCCATGGTTATCTTTGATGATAATATCACCATGATATTTACAGATGACCAACTGACCTATAAGGTAAAGGTTAACTCGTGCCTAGAAAAAATAGTTGAAAGGCTGATCAGAAATAATTTCCATATCAATTTATAAAAAAACGTAATTACCAATTTTGAACACAGAAAAGATACAATTACTGACTTGAATATTGCCTATAAGGACCATAGAATTAATGAAACGGACATTACCAAATTTTAGAATTAAGCTTAGGTAATAAGTCGACCTGGAGAAACCAAATAGACATTGTTTGTAAGAAACTCAACACATAGCAGTCTTATAATGCTTATGTCACATCCAAACTAAGATACGGAATAATATTCTGGGGAAATTCTACCGATAGGGATTTGGTAGTTAATGGTCAAAAAAAGTGTAGTCGAGCTATATGTAATTTATATCATACTTACTGATTCATGCAAGCCCTATTTTATAAAATTAAATATATTGACATTTCCATCTCTGTACATACATGAAACCGCTATTTATGTGAAAAGTAATACAAAACTATTTGTATGAAGACGAAACCGGTTTCCGAGCCCTGTTGCTAAGTTTAATTTATATTAGAATACCAATGCAATGCAAGGCAAGGTTAATTATAGAGCATATAAAACTGCCTTACTTTCTAAAAGCATATTTGGAATGGCACCCAGGATTTACAATAAGTTACGGAAAGCCATCCTAACCCTTCATAACCTACAAATGTTTAAGAAAGAGTTGTATATTTTTTTAGTTAAGAAGTCATATTATTCCGTAGATTTTTTTTAATGATGAAGATATAAAATATTGAGCAAATTTATAATGTAATATAATAATTTAATTATATAATTTTTATAGCGTTTAAGGTTGCATGCTGCATCCTAAGCTAATTGTAGCTATTTGTATGCCTTAAGACACAGTGAAACCGAACTACAGAGACAATGCCACCAATGTCAAACTTATCGTTAGTTACGTTTGGCAAATAAAATGTTTGTATTTGTATATTTGTATTTGTAAAGTTGTAATTCATTAGCATACAAACGGTAAACGTAGCTAAACTGCGGGGAATCAACCCAAGTAACACAAAATGCTGAATAAGGTTTGAGTAATAGCAATTCGCAAGTTTACACCTCTTATCAGCAATAATAATCTCCATAATATGTGAGTAAAGGCCATTAATATAGCCAAATTCTGAATAATATTCTATTTAGAACTTTAACACCTCTTTAAGCTTAGTAAAGTTGAATTACGGTGGGTATCATACCAAAGTATTGCTAAGCTATTACTCAGACGAAATCGCTGTTATGCAGGCAAAAGGATTTACAATGTGCCCAAATTGCTTGAATACTAGGTGAATAGATATTTACTCAAACTTTATTCAACATGACTGTGTTACTTGGGAAGTTATGTAATTAATGTGGAATAATTATAGGAGAGGGGAGAGAATACCTCTTTGGAGTACTCCAGTAGCAAGGTTGCACCAGTCAGACACGGACCCTATTGGGAAACTTTGTATTTCTGTACAAAGCTAGGAAGCTGAAGCGCTGTAGTGTCCGCAAACCAAACTGACGACCGAATTGATATCGCTATCTCTTGCATACTTGCATGGTATTACAAAGCGTGTCTCACATTTCTTATGAACTTAGTCGTCAGTTTGGTTTGCGGGCACTATAGGAATAGTGGAAAACTCGTCTCTGAAATCAACAGCCCCTGGCTCATAAAGAGATGCCGCAGCTCAGATGTTGCAACGTATTAATGCCGATTTAGAGCAGTTTGTAAAAGCCGATGCAACTGCTCTTCTGATAATTACAACCAATATGACAAACTATTGTAAATAAATGTATAGCCTATTATGTTATTCTTTAATTTTTTTTTATTTTTTCCGTTCCGTATAGTGAAACCCACGATGTCTCTGGTCAACATCGATAACGTCTAAGCGCTAAGTCTTATATGTAATTAATATAAATAAATGTAACATTCATGCTTTCAGTGAAATAAAAAAATTCGTTCATTTATTCGCATTAACTAATCTATATATTTTATAATCGTTCGTAAAGTGTAAACTCCAGTCGTGCGTCGGAGCTGCCCTCTCTTTTTTGTTGTTTACCTGTCAGATTTACTTAAATAGGGTAAGGTAATATCATTATAATAAGCATATTTTAGGAGAAAATGACTGACTGTCGAGTTTCTTTCGGCGTTGTTCTCGGCAGTGATCTTTTGAGAAACACTAGTACTAGTAGTTTTTGACTTGTAAAAGGGCCATCGCGGCCTACTTGCGGAATAAAGTTCATTTATTTCATTTATACACTTACCTTCCTTTATAACCCTGCCAATTTTTTTCCCACAAACGATCCCTAGTATTAATAAATACGATGTATTTTTTTAAAAAAAACCTAATTGATCATAACATGGAGATGCGCTTAATTTTTGCGGTTTCTGTAATAATGTTTTTATTGTTTTAATTGCAGATAAATGACGTTGAAGCTGCGGTAAGCAAAACTGATTGTAATAAGGCAGACGTGTTTCGAAACTAATTCTATACAGATTAGTCACAAATAGTCATAGGAGTTATGAAAAAAGTACTGCACTTTTTGATGGAAGCAAGCCGCTTTGCACAGTGACAGGTTTGACGCAGTTACGATATGACTTTCATTTCCATACTCTCAAATAGCCACTCCGGTACCAAATACCCACACGAGAAGTACTTCAATCTGTTAAATGACAGATACATGGAGTAAGTATACGTATTGCTATGTCATACTAACACTATGTAGACATTGCATCTTTATGTGTTGCATCAACATGCGACTATCTAAGATCGATATAGATGGACATCACAACAACCCAGGTGCAAAATGGCAATTCTGATGCAATTGATGTAACTTCATCAAACCCGCACTCAGGATGCCATTTTGCAGTTGAATTGCAGTTCAAATGCCTGCATTTTTCATAAACAGTTGTGAAATCAACACCAAAAAAATCAAACAAATAAGATTTTTAGGTATTATTTTGTTTCTAAAATTTTTTGTGTTCATTATTACAGGTACACTATGGTCCTAGTTTTGTAAGTACCTGATTGCTTTTTATAATGCTTTATACAGGGTTATCACAGTTATTTTTTCACTATCTGGCAACTTGACGTACGATTACCAAAATACCCATGAAACACTAGGAGTCTTTTATGACCATCCGTGGTCTTCTTCATCACTTCCTGTTCGCCAAATGCTTCTTTCTAAACGCATAATTAGAAAGAAGCATTTGTATGCTTTAAACTTAATCATCCCTACAATTCACCTTACTTCACATAATTTTATTTCTTCTAATTTAAAGCAATTGGGAAGGTTGTAGTATTAGATATGGGGTCGCAGTTCCTCCTCGCTTCGCTCGTCGTCGTACCTACACCGATCTGCCTTAGAGTAGAATATGTAGAAGTCGAGAATATCTATTATTGCATTTGACACCGGTAGCGTAAGGACGCTAACCTAGCTAAGACCTAGTTGACCTGCCTAAAGATAACATTTATGGTGACCGTGCCGCTGCGAGGACGGTGTGGTGTGCGGGGTGTAGGTATATAAGCGGCAAGGGCAGACAAATTCGAGTTTACATTGTATGGCAATCTTAGTTATATAATTGAGCAGCGGAATAATTTGGTGATATTAAGGAATTTCGTAACATAATAATTAAATTTTGCTGGTCGATCACCACATTTGGTGAGAGTTTACTCCTTTGATGATAGGTCACCCAACTCATTTACTCATTTTGTGATCTGTTACCACATTTGGTGATCAACTACTCATTTAGCATTTGGTGTTCAGTATGTATTTTAAGGACGAAAAATTGGTGTTTTGGTGGTCATTAAATTGAAGCGATATGGTTGTCATTGTCACCAATATAAAAGGTATTATTTTAATGATTAGAAGTAAGAACTGTCAGTGAAAATTGTCCAGCCAG
Source organism: Epiblema foenella (assembly GCA_963556455.1). Classification (NCBI taxonomy): domain Eukaryota; kingdom Metazoa; phylum Arthropoda; class Insecta; order Lepidoptera; family Tortricidae; genus Epiblema; species Epiblema foenella. Next base: position 21,973,799 of record OY747100.1, read on the forward strand.
AAGAGCAATAAAACAACAAGAATATTTATTTTCGCAGTTACGAGACGTTTGGACGGTAACTATTTATTTTTATTTTTTATTTTTATTGAGTTCGTATTTTATTCATCTTAAAAATTATATGACATAAATTGATGTTTATAGGCTGACCAGTCTGTCTCTGACTAATCCGTCTTATCGTCGTCTTACTATCTGCCCGACCTGGCGTCGCACGTGTATACAATGAACAAAGAAACTGAACAACTGAACTCTTAATTCGTTGAATGAGGTGTTTTTTTAATGATATTTAATTTTTCCGTAGCTATTTTGTTTTTTTCAGCTTTTTTTTCATACAATCCTTTTTCTGGCAATCAGAGGCACAACAAATAGGAATTAGCTAGATAGGGGCACGTATACCGTATAGGTACCTTCCACTTTCGCGTCCTGTAAATAGGTTTATAATTTATTCACTGAATGCTAAAATAAAAATTACCCCACAAAGCTGCAACTGTGTTACTGTGGAAACGGCAGTCTTTTGGTATGACATTAATTTAGTTACACGTTACACTAAGAACCTCATGAGATGCGCCGAAGCTAATCTATTTCGCTCACTTGCATTCGCTGGCGTTTTATGGTTTACTTTTTTGGAGTACAATGAATCTGATGATCGTAGAATCGACTAAGTAAATCTTATTTATAAAATAAATAATTTCAGGACGATCCTGACCTTGGGGATTATCAAAGAAAATTGCGAATGAACAAAAAGGTATAATATTTCTTTTACCATTATTAGGGTTCCGTACCTCAAAAGGAAAAAAACTGTCTGTCCGTCTGTCTGTCTGCATGACTGTCTGTCAAGACCCTTTATCTCGGGAACGCGTGGAGATATCAAGTTGAAATTAAAGCCATATACTTAAGTCTACAGTCCCTTGAAGCTGTGAAAAAAATTAAACTTCTAAATTAACGTAAAAAAGAGATACGGCCGTTTATGCCTCAAAAAACCTATATTTCGACAGTCTCAAGGGAATCAAAATTTATAGGGTACTTTCCGTTGAACTATGAAATTTGGCAAGTAATATCGTTTTATACTACAAGTACAGGGAAACATCTGAAAATAATAAATTTGCAATTAAATCATAAAAAAGGTACCTAGTCTTCATTTAAAGTATATAATCAATCATCGAGGTTAAGCAATGGCATGCGCATGTACCTAAAAATTTGTACGGAACCCTCGGTGGGCGAGTCCGTCTCGCCCTTGGCCGGTTTATTTTTAAATTATATTGACTTCTGAGAAAACTTCAGTTTTTTTGGCGTAACGGACATGCTAATCCTTAACTAAGCATTGCAACATTAATCCAATTATTAGAACTAGTAGTGCACAGAAAACTAAGTTTATCACTAATTTCCATAGCGTAATGTAAAGAAAAAATTTTGTTTTTTTTCTCGAATCGTAACTGTTTTTGGTTTTCTCCTGAAAAATGACCATTTGTCTCTTACGCCCCTTGAGTCGCTAGTCTCTTTTTATAAGTGAGTTTGAGTGTTAAATTCCTTAGTCAATAATTTTGATAGATTGGCTAGTCTATTTATATTTGACATTGTAATCTTAATCTAATTAAATCGTATGTTTCTTATTTTCAGTTGGGTTTTCTTAATTGTTTCTTTATTTCTTGTAATGGATAGTAAATTTGTAATGGATATATATTGAAACGTATATTTTTTCTATCCTATTTTCCCTTCGCATAACAACTATTAGTACCAATGAAAACGTCAATTCCAATACAATGTTCAGATGTCGAATCGATTCACACACATAATTCCGTAAAGACTAAAGTCTAGTATCCAAATAAGTGATCTACTAATACTACTTTTTGTAATCATTCCTAAAGGCTTTCTGGACTAAAAAAATAACATCGAAGATTAGGATAGGCACTGAAGCGAAGCGAAGCTCCCTAACCTATCCACGTTAGACTTGAATTTGCTCTAACAAGACCCTTTATCTAGGGAACGCGTGGAGATATCGAATTGAAATTATAGCCATACCTATACTTAGGTCGATATTCCTTTGGAGCTGTGAAAAAATTAAACTTGTAAATTAACGTAAAAAAGAGATACGGCCGTTTATGCCTCAAAAAACGTATATTTCGACACTCTCAAGGAAATCAAAATTTATAGGGTACTTTCCGTTGAACTATGAAATTTGGCAAGTAATATCGTTTTATACTACAACAAGTACAGGGAAACATTTGAAAATAGTAAATTTGTAATTAAATCATAAAAAATGTAGTCTTCATTTAAAGTATAAAATCAATCATCGAGGTTAAGCAATGGCATGCGCATGTACCTACAAATTTGTACGGAACCCTCGGTGGGCGAGTCCGTCTCGCCCTTGGCCGGTTTATTTTTAAATTATATTGACTTCTGAGAAAACTTCAGTTTTTTTGGCGTAACGGACATGCTAATCCTTAACTAAGCATTGCAACATTAATCCAATTATTAGAACTAGTAGTGCACAGAAAACTAAGTTTATCACTAATTTCCATAGCGTAATGTAAAGAAAAAAAAAGTTGTTTTTTTTCTCAAATCGTAACTGTTTTTTTTTCTCCTAAAAAATGGCCATTTGTCTCTTACGCCCTTTGAGTCGCTAGTCTCTTTTTATAAGTGAGTTTGAGTGTTAAATTCCTTAGTTAATAATTTTGATAGATTGGCTAGTCTATTTTATATTTTACATTGTAATCTGAATCTAATTAAATCGTATGTTTCTTATTTTCAGTTGGATTTTCGTGATTGTTTTCTTTTGGCTTGTGGATAGTAAATTTGTAATGGATCTATATTGAAACGCATATTTTTTCTATCCTATTTTCCCGTCGCATAAAAACTATTAGTACCTATGAAAACGTCAATTCCAATATAATGTTCAGATGTCGAATCGATTCACACACATAATTCCGTATAGACTAAAGCCTAATATCCTAATAAGTGATCTACTAATACTACTTTTTTTCACTTCTCATGCTCGAAAAGTGTGTCAAATTAGACTTGTCAAGCGGGGCTAAAGTACTGCATTTAGTCCCTAGGGAAAGTATGAATAATAATAATAATAATAAATTCTTTATTCCGAAGCACATGACTCCATAGATGTTAGTAACAACAAACAAGACTTAAAAATTATGTTAAAACTAGGTTAGTAAAGAAATAAATACAAATTACAAATTAAGTGCCATCTATCAATAAGTATTGAGCGCTACCCCTTTAATCAGTCCAACCCAATGCTTCAGGATTGGGCTGTCATACCTATTGGCAAACACATTTAGAATGCTGTTACAGCATTGCAGCAGTGTTGTTGCTGAGTGTTGTTGAATACATATATATGATTTATAACTCAAAATACTTTATATTTATCTATGGTCGCGGGAACGCGGCGTTTTCAGTCTCGGCAGCAATAGAACGCTAGAACCGCTAGAACGCGACGTTCCGCTTTGACCGCCGTGGTCTGCCTTCCTGCTGTGTGCATTATCATAAGGGCCTCGGTACATTGTAAAGAACGCAGGACGCTGAACGCGGTACGCGGAACGCCAGAACGCTCTGTGGCTCTGTACTCCGAACTTCGTATCGTGCCGTACATTTCACTCTCGTGTTATACACTATATGAACGAAAGGGACGGCACGATATGAAGTTCGGAGTAGCCTCTCTATGGGCGCTCGGTGTTAGATTGAGCTGCTATCTAATCGTGGTGGTGTCAACTGCTTGGTCTTGTTTTCTTCGTGTACAGAATTATTACGATTACTAATAACGTAATTAACCGGATATTACAGTTATTAAAATAAATTATGCGTGTGAAATAAAGTGGTAAATAAAAAATAATGAGACTACTTTGTATACCTAAATTATATAAGACATTGTGTTGATATGGCAACTATTGCCAATCTGTAAGGAAGTACATAATATACGTTGCTAAGGCGACGTACTGACTGTTAGGCCTAGATAAGAGTGTGTATGACTGGTAACTGTTAGGTTTCACTGTCAATATTGTCATTATAATGTAACCTTAAAATACTATTGCATGATACTTGATGTGCACGTAATAACATATTAATAAGCTAAAATCTCAATGTGCATTATCAGAATCGCTTTCATACAAACAGAACCAGTCACATACCTGTTGTGCCGCTCCGTCATTGAGAAGACTGCGTCTGAAGTTCCTGCGTGAGAAGCATTGGCAGAAGCCCAGCATCTCAGGACTATCTCCAATAATAGTTTTCTTAGCACTACGTGTCAAATTTGTCTTTAGTTATACACCAATACAGTTTAATCCACAATTACAGGAAACCTGGGACAGCCACAGACCAAGCCTAAATGTCTAAACGGCTCAAGTACGAATTTCTGACGAATAACTATGAATTCGTCGCACTTGCGGTAGAGATTTTGGGTCCGTGGTCGTCCGACACCAAAACATTCATAAAAGAGGTGTCGGCACGACTAATAGGCGTCTCAGGCGACCACAGGGCTGGCTCCTTCTTTGCCCAGCGGCTAAGCCTGGCGGTGCAAAGGGGCAATGCCGCCAGCGTCCTAGGGACCATGCCTCAAGCTGGTGAACTGGGTGGGGTATTTTATATATATAGATAAGTAGTTACTGTTTCTTTTAATTATAGACATCAATGTTATGTAATTACATCAAGATTTACCAATATTTCCGATCGTAAGCCCGAGCAGCAGCATGGCAATTCACTTTTCCCCATATTCAGACAGGACGTTTTTCCTTTTTGACACTCGTCAGGAGCACTGAATGTCGCGCGCCTTGCGTTGGCCGCTGCTAATGTGCCAGATGGATTTGAATAACGATTTTTTATGCCTGAACACTTGAAATATTCCTTTACTCTTCATCACAAAAATTTAAAATGTAGATTTTACACCAAGGGGATAAAGTACTGAACCTGAACGTAACGAAGGACTCCAGGTTTTACTCCGAGCGCAGCGAGAGTATTATGAATTCTGATTTAAGACTGAGGCCTGAGTGCCGTGAGGGATTTAAGCGCGCCCAAAACAAACAGCTTTATCCCCGAGGAGTATACTCTACTTTTCTCACCTCTTGCTAGACAACAACGAAAAACCAAGGATAATTAGAAACATTAATCAATCAGTCCGCCAAAGCCCAATCACTTTCGTGACTCGCAATGTTATTAGAATGATATCTTTTATTTTTCTAGAATCTGCAGTTTTAGTCCGTATAATTCAGCGTCTTGTAGCATTCGCGGCTTTTGTTTTAGGTATTTAATAGTAGGTACATTATTGCAAAGGCCGTGAAGGAAGGAAGGTCATCCCTGTTCCGGCCGAGGCTATTTCTTAAAAATTGCGATGAAATTTAAAAATTATAAGGGTGCTCCAAGTGAAATTCCTAGAATTTCAGTAATAATTAGAAACAAGCGCCGCGGCAGCCGGCAGCCATCGTGTTTTGTTTCGAACGCGGAGGCCGCGGGTGAGCGACGCGGAGCTGGTGCGTCGCCGCCGCCGTGCGGACGTCACGAAATTAAATTTTAAACTTAAACAATAAGAATTATAAAAAGTGAGATCAAATTATTACCCGGAGGATTAATATAATGAAATTCAGTACAATATTATAACCAGAGCTGGGCATTAACACGTTAATCCGTTAATCATTAATTAATGCAGTTAACCATCCGTGTATCGTATTAACTTTTAAGTTAACTTGCACAATTGTTAACGGACTCATTAACTTCCACTAACTGTCCAAAGCTCCGTTAATCCATTAACTAAAAAGTACTTATTTTATCAAAGGAACACCGCACCGCAAAAAACAGGTTCTGAAAAGTCCGTTCGAACTTGGCGGCGTAGGCGCGAGCTATAGGCGCTTAGTGAGACAGCAAGTGGGGCGTGCGTGAGTGAAATGAACTATATTGTGTTGTCGGCTCGGTGCGTCAGTGAATGAGTTAATTATCATCAAAAAACATTTCTATTCCAAGTTTGTAATTTAATCACTTTTGCATGTATTTTTGTTTTATAAATTCCTACGCGATTATGCTGAAAGTACCTTCTTCCAAATAAAGAAAAAAAAATGAATTCGGTTCACGTGATAGAGAATTATCCTTGAAAAACCATCATACGTACTAAGTTATTCAGTAGCTCAAATTTGTAACAAAATTCGATGATAAATGGCGCTGCACCCATGGCGTTCAATTTCTACACCGTATTGTTGAGATTTTCCTGAATTAATAGGGTTGGAACTGGTAGATATCTGTGTACGGAACTCACGGTGCACGATTCGGACTTGCACTTGACCGGTTTGTTTTCATTCCCTGCCTACTTTCTATAGCGCATACCCGCATATCCAGGTGCTATTTCTACCAGAAGTTAAGGATTAACGATTAACGTTAACTTCTGTTAAATGGCCCGAACTGTAACGCTTTAACGTTTAACGAAGTAACTTTTTTTAACGGATTAGCGATTAACGAAGTTAACTATTTGGTTAACGGTGCCCAGCTATGATTATAACCCGTCTCAAGCCAAGGGATATAATGATTTGCTTTTGGTATAGGTTAGGTTTGGTGTAGGTTTTCATGATATATGAGTATGGTAGGAGAGAAAGGAAGTTTACTGGAAACAATTAGAAATAGAAGAGGCAGGATGATGGGACACCTGATACGGCACGACAGCTTCTTCTTAAACATCTTCGAGGGCAAAATTGAAGGCAGGAGAGGAAGAGGAAGACCTAGACTGACATTTTAACCAAGTGAGGGAGGAAGTTGCCGAGTCGTATGGGGAAGTCAAGAAACTGGCAATGAATAGAGAAGAGTGGCGGTTACTCCACCGACAAGAGCGAAGCTCTTAAGTTTTGATGATGATAATTAGCCATTGTCGAGGGTGGTGTGAAATAGTACATTACTGCAGACTCCGGAAGAAGGGCTTGCCGGGTGAGTAGGTATAGATACGAATAGTGATACGAAGCCGGCAAGCCCTTTTCACGGCAAGGAATGTATAGTGCTTTTTTCAAACATGCAATGAAATAAAAAAATACACCTCTCAAAAACAAATTTTAATTTTCCTTCCAATCCCTCCATAATGATTTTATTTTACGGAAGTCGTCCGAATTTCGCGTGTGTAGTATTCGGATAGACTATTAGGGCCATTATACACAACCTGATAATAAGAATCATAATTTCTATAATAAATAAAATAAATGCAGAGGATTTCAAATATTGTCTATGGTCTCTGGTGACTTACGTAAAGACAATATTTTAAATTTAGTAGTGTCCGACCGAAATTTCGGTTTCGGTTTCGGCCAGTTTCGGCCAAAAAATCAAGTTTCGGCCCGAGTTTCGGTTTCGGCCAAAAACGGCCGAACCCTTCGGCCGCGCCGAAACTTACAAAATCGCTAACTTTGTGTTACAAATAATGTATTTTTTTCACTTTATTTATAGGGTAGTTAAATTTTCAAACAGAACCTCTGTAACTGTGCTGAAATTTCATTGTGATAAATCTTTGAAAGTAGAAACCTGTAATTATAGGTCGGCGAGATATTAATTTTAGAAAAAAACTTACTAACATTTTTTCGACTTTTTAAGGACTTTTTTTTTATAAAAGGTTCGGTTTCGGTTTCGGTTTCGGCCGAAACTACAATGAAACCGAACCTTCGGTTTCGGTTTCGGTTTCGGCAAAATAACATGTTTCGGTCGGTCACTAAAATTTAGTCATCAACATATTGAATCATACAGATTTGTATTGTTAATATCAGTTCGTGTGTAATAGGCGCTAGAAATAAATAAATAAAATATAATTCAGCTGTTTAGCCTGGGGTGCTGTCGCAAAGCACCATCGTATTTTCTCTCTCAAATGACATTTGTCATTGGAGCGATAGAGAGAAAAAAATACGATAGTGCTTTCGCGGTCACAGCCCTGGTCATGAACACAGACGCCATGTTTACATTAAATTTAAAAAAATATATTTCTCGGCTTAGGCCTTCAATTTTGTATGCAATTCCTTTACAGTTTGCTCGAGCTGTTCCACCTGAAATGTGATAGCAAGATGAAGCCTGTTATGACGAGCATAACGTCAATATTTCATTGCATGTTTGAGAAAAGATAATTACGACACCAGGTGCCACCGTCATTTTCAAATATTCAATTGTAGGATATTTGAAACAAAAAATCTTACTTTATTCTTATCTATACTTAGTTTGAGAATGTTTATAGTGAGCCCAGACTCGTAAGTCAGGAATGTCGTTCAGGGCTTGTTGTGTAGAATGCATTTTATATTCGATTGTTTAAATAGTGTAAGGTGGTGCAGCTCAGAGGTGGAAGAAATGGCCGAACATAAACTAAAACCCTTAAATATTGATTCAACAAAAGAATGCTATTGTTTATTTTTTTCGCCGGGAGACGACGGAGTACTAAATAAACGAAATGGTGTTAACTAGAATTACGATTTGAAACGGGATATTTACCATGCATATTTGTATTTTTGAGTTCCCGATATTTCGGCACTGTTGCAAGCGCCATTATCGATATCGGGAACTCAAAAATACAAATATACATGGTAAATATCCCGTTTCAAATCGTAATTCTAATGTAAATGACCGTGTAAGCTTGAAATCTTATATAGTGTTAACTATTTATATACACATATTATATAACATTTTTTAATACATTCACCATAGTATTGGTTTCGATTACTATATATTAGGTTTTTGGGGAAGATTTTTTCTTTCTTTGTGGCTTAAATGCAACTATAAATCAAAATACCATGAAATAAAATCTCGTGCTGCAAGGGCTATGTAACAAAATCGCTTCCAAGTCGCCTAAAATTGTGAAGGCGATCGGGCCCAAGGGCCTGTACCACAATATTTTACAAGCGTACAATTTGACGAAATTGATAATTTTTTCTATGAAAAATTGTACAACGTTGTCGAATTGTAGACTTGTAAAAGTTTTGTGGTATAGAGGCCAGGATCATTAAAGAAGCAGGTGAGTGACGCTGTAAAATTCAACACAAGTATGTGGTCTTCGAAATAAGTAAGCAAAAATGATTGCACCTCATACGCCTCATAACCACGCTAATGTTGAAGACTTGAACTTTAGACCTAGTCCAACCATAGCGAGACTATGACCAGGGACTTCTATCAGAGATTAGAAAACATCCGTCCATCAGTTTAGGCTATAAGTGATCCTACGCTTGGAAATATGAATTATTAGAGAAAAGTCGTTTCAAAAATAATATCACATAGACATAACAGACCATACCCAAAAGTTCTGGGGGTATACGCGTGAACAGGTAAACCCGGTAACCTACCCTCGAGATTTTTATGTTTAAAATCTCTAAAATTAGTCATTGCCGGTACATGCCATTGAAGAAGACCAGTACTTACTACATATAATTAAATAATTGAGAGAAGTGACACACCAATTTTACTTTAAATATGGTTGACTTTGTATAATTTATTCATAATCTCAATTGTTATAACTTTGATACAACAATGTCATTAATACAATTTATAATGTAATTACACATCATTTTAATTGGAAACAAAGAGCGTTATACAACACAAATTAAATTCTAAACTACAAATAATAAAAAACAATTAAATGTCTTCGTATGCCACACTTTTATACTTTTATTCAGTATAATTACGGTCAAACTTCACTTCAGGTAAGTAAGTTTGTTTAACCATCAAATATTGGTTTTCTGTCGTGACTTTGATAACTTAGCTGTGATCTAGATTTTATCCGGAATTTTCTAAACTATGAAACTACCAGTAATCAGAGAAAGAGGGGCGAAATTTCTAATTTCACGACTATACAAATTGCCGTAAATTATAATTAGCAATCAAATTAATTATCGAATTAACAATCGAATCAAGCGTGATTATCCACAGTCACGCAACAAATATCTAATTCACCCGTGAATACGTTTTTTAAGTATAGCTACAGCTGTCAAAGTAACGCCAACACAACCAGCGTTTGCCATGTGGATGTTGCTATCCCTTGCTTTAGTCGCTCTTCTGGGCAGCACAGTGCAACCACAGAGCCGACGAGACCGCAAGGTAAGTTGCATAATTTTCTCTCGATCTTCACGCACGGAATTGTGTGTACCCGGTTTCTAAAAACACTTTTCACAAACGGGGTACTTACACAAAATTCCGTTGCGTCACTGCTTCGAAAGCTTTTAATTTCAGAGCCGTGGCGTGGCGTACATAGAACTCGATTCACATCGGTGTTGGTATTATTGTTACTGTTTGGATGTGGATGGAAGTGGTGACTGATGAGACAATTAAAACTGGGAAAAATGTCTGTTTAGTGACCTCGCTTAATAACTGATTTCAAGAAACAAATAAATAAATCCCCCGTGTGGTGCCGGGTTAGAAGTACTTCCCCCTTTCTTCCCGTGGGTTTCGTAAGAGTTGACTATGGGAACCGGATTGTAGTGTGTTGTGGGCGATGGGCTAACAACCTATCACTGTAATATCACATTTTCTCCATCTTTAAATCTGCAATTGCTAAATGTGGCACTGGAATTAAATTTCATGTACCCTGCCTACCCCTTATGTGAATACAGGCGTGAGGTTCAAATAACAATCATAAAAAAATAAACCGACTCCAAAAAAGAAACACTGAAAGTAAAAAATAATTGCCTTACTTCTAATATGAGACTTTACGCTTCTTATTGAATAATTTCCACGTACTTATTGTTATTTTTGAAGTCGGTGCCATCCAAAAAAATTGTTTAAAGTTGACGAAATGACATCGATTCAAACGGATTTAAGTAACTACGTACATACCAACTTAAAATAAATTTAAAAAAACCTAGTCTATTAAACCGCTGCCAGTCGATAACGTGTCCAAAATGCTGGCCGAATTGCCACGTTGGATAACAATACTTAATCTTTGTGCAAGATAAAGGCCAGCATTTTGGTCGCGAGTTGCGTCGAACAGACGCCCAGTCAGTTCTTATGAGCTCCCGGTCCCCACGGCTCAAGTGTTTCAACCCCAAAAGGCTCAAATGTTGTAACGATTTTGGATTCTAATATAATGGTATTATATTCAAAAAGTGCCAAATATTCAAATTCCTCGACCGTACACTAAGCACGAGTGTATACTTACTATATAGCTATAAAACTAACGTTTTCACCTAATGTACCTCTTTTTCCTTTTTATTTTCAGTTACAAAGGGAATTTAATAACTTCATCTCTAAAGAAAAGAACAAGGTATTTTTCATGCAGAGTACATTTTGTCTATTGAGTTAATTTACTTCTTCAGTATCAGATTTTGCTACTCAATAAAGGTTCAGAAACTCCATCATCATCAATATTAAGAGGACCTGGTCCTCTGTTGTTGCAGCATTATATTTGCCAGTGATTTTGTAAATTGAGGTATGCTGCGACGTGAGGTTGTAAGAAAAATTCTGTTCACCGTATTATAGCTTACTTATTAGTTTAGTTTAGTATTGTCAGCTTAGAAACGATTGGACTTGTGATGTCACCCGCTAGTGTTAAGTTCACTTTTAGAGTTTTTAGGTAATAAGTTGCCTAAAAATTATAAAAGTTTTGTTTATTTGTTTAGTTTATTTTATTCCTAGTTTTGGGGCACTCCCTGAAAACCAGCGTCATGGTTTCCGTGACAACATGCTGAGTGGGTGTCCTATTTAGCACATAAGATGTACAAGTTGTTTTACAATTAAATTGTATAGTTTTTAATAATGTGTGCTAAATAAATACATTTCTATACTATTCTATTCTATTCATTCTCCAGTGCAATCTATCTTGGGCCTTCATCTTCTGTTCTTGGTATGTGTGACTACAGACCCATACCATCATATGTGCCATGTATGGTATTCTGGGCCATATCAGAAACTCCGCGTAGCAATATTAGTCTGAAATCCCTTTTAACGGGACTATCTTTATGACCTACTTGTTGCGTGGTACGAAATCCATAGAGTTAATTGTAAAATCGATTGAGGTCGTCCAGTTTAAAGAGCTCAGATATGTATTATTTTTCAGTAGAGAAGTACCAGGTGATATAGGTGATATTTAAAAGTGAAAAATAATTAATTACTTAATTTATTTATTTAAGCGTATGGCGTACAGGTTATAACAGTTACAGAATACAGTGGAATCCGTATAAAGCGACAGTCAAGGGACCGGTGATATTACGTCGCACTAACAAAACGTCGCACAAAACGGACTGATTTACTTTGAAAGTGTTTGGTATGAAATCTAATGTGTGGTGATTTCGAAGTCGTTCAAAGCGGAAAGATGTTATATACGGAGTCGTTATAAGCGGATTCTACTGTACATTATAAATTAATCTTGAGATCGCTCAGCCACTTGATGGCTTCGTCGTGGTAGGTAGCAAAATACCTAAATTACTTAATTATTTCAGATAATTCAATTTAGTTATTTTGCTATCTCTATAACCATCTATTTTATCATCCAAAATTTAAAAAATGTACCTAATATGTATTTTTAATATTGTTAATACGAATTTATATTTAATATTGTTAATAATAGTCCACTGGAAATGTATCTGACGATCAAGGGCCTTCGTGATACAATGTTGACTCAAAATTTTACTACTCCATAAAACTACTCCAAAAGAAACAAGGCAAAAAATGCCAAATGGTGACAATCCTATTCAAATATCTCAAAAAATAACGGAGCTACAACCGTTTTAATGCTGGTTAGAGAGAGAAAGTGCGACAGATCAGTGACGTCATTGATCACGAGCGACATAGTAAATGACGATCGTTCCAATTTTATATTGGTGCGTTTTGCGAAAAAGGGTATACCCCCTCTTAAAACTTTGAGGCCTTATAATTATGTAATTATTTATTCTTTTGAGTTACTTTTTTCGCCATCTGATTAAGAACTTGACCCTTTTTCGAGAAAGTTCGAATTTATTCTTTTTCTTATTTGGTGTCCCTATTCTCTGAAATATTTTATCACCCATGAATAAATGACTGAAGAAATTTTTAGTGACCAAATATCACGCAAGTCTGTTGCTTTCTCGCAGACTACGAAGCATCAGTTACGACATCGGTTAGACAAACTATTTTCATATAATAAAAACATTTCAGTATGGATCCGGTTCTCGGCGTTGGAACAAATATGTTGGTTCCTTTTGCAAAAATGCTGGATTAAAGCCTAAACCGAAAAAAACAGAGGTATGATAAAATTATTTTATTCTTTATAATTGATGTACTGTGGAACTTTATTAACTATCGCATCCGTGAATTGATCGGAATAAATTCATAAGAACGTTAATGAAAAAAATGACGTCGGCGTTTTAGTGTTTTTTCATAGGTACTAGACGACGATATACACTCGCGAGCAAAAATAACCGGTACACTTTTTACTAAGTAATTTATTTACAGTAGAATCCGCTTATAACGACTCCGTATATAACATTTTTCCGCTTTTAACGACTTTGAAATCACACATTAGATTTCATACCAAACATTTTCAAAGTAAATCAATCTGTTTTGTGCGACGTTCTGTTAGTGCTACGTAATATCACCGGTCCCTTGACTGTCGCTTTATCCGGATTCCACGGTATTATCATAGAAAGTGTACCCTTTATTTTTGCTCGTGAGTATATTGAATACACGGCTAAAAGATAAATCCATAAGAACATCCAAAAATCAGAAACAAATATTCATGCACATCAGACAATTATTTTTCACTTCTCCTATTCGAAAAAAAGGCTTTTCTAGCCCGTTTAGAGGGAGCAAAACTCGGTTTTAATATATTTTTTAATTCTTTCAATTCTGCCCTGCTGACAGGGAGCGAAAACGTTTTTGCTCCCTGTGCCTGGTCGTAGGTCGGCAGCGCGCGAGTGTGGGCCTCCCCCGCACCTGTTTAAGTTATTCATCTTTAAACATCACAACAATCGATGTAGGTATACTATGTATCTTAATCGAGCAAATTTTTAACTTTTTATTACGTGATTTTTCTTTTTTAAAATGAATGGATTGATTAATCAAGGAATGCTCTTTTACTTACTTATTTGGATGACTAGTATTTCTAACATGAGAAGTGAAAAACTACACTCCGTATTACACGGCAGCAAAATTATTTTTACTCGGGCGTGGTGGTTTGAATCCCTCCCTGCGCTCAGGATTCCACGTTAAAATTCCTCGCTACGCTCGGGATTCTATCCTGGAATCCTTCGCTTCGTTTGCGATTCAAGACGCTAACCCTGAAAATAACCATTTTGCTGCCTTGTAATACAATCTACTATTCCCTGACCGACATTCGAACCCAGAACCAGCAGCTTCGTAGCCGGGGACACTAAACACTATCAGACTATAAACCAGTCGTTATAGAGGTTACTGTCTCGTTCAATTACTTTCTTTACTTTGAGTCAAAGGCAACATGACACAGACTATTTATTCACTGTGAAGTCACTACATAGTATAAAACAAAGTCGTTTTCCTCTGTCTGTCCCCTACTTATGAATGCTTAAATCTTTAAAACTACGCAACGGATTTTGATGCGGTTGAATAGATAGAGTGATTCAAGAGGAAGGTTTATATGTATCATACATGCATCAGCATTGCATCCGTGCGAAGCCGGGGCGGGTCGCTAGTACATAATTCCGCGGACAGACAAAGTCCTCATCGATGTGTAGAAATTTTGAGAACGTGTAATTCGGACGGTTAGAGTTAAGTAATGTTGTCCTTGTATTTTAAACGCAATGCATATTGGTGCACTAATAGTCAAGCCATCGTTTTTATCCGACTGCGCGACGCAGCGGAGGGTAATGTATTAACGCAAGGGAATTCCAGTGCAAATGACCCTCTCTAACACGCGCGAGTTTGCAATTAGCCATCCCAGACATCCCAGTGCTTGAATTGGTATTAATAGAGGTGTACAATATGTGTCATTTATTGGGTGTTAAAATGTACATTGAAACATGTGCCTTATACAGGTACTTTAATAAGGATAACATTTCAGACAAATCAATGTCCTCGACATTGTATACAACCGAAAAAGCAGGAATGTGTGCAAGAGGTGAATTTTTTTTTTGTTTATACTTTATGTTAATGTGCACATAACTTTTTACGTCCTCATTCGAAGTCCAGAAATGTTTCCCATGCCAGTTTACTCCATAATAATGTTTTTTCATAAATAGTCGCATTGTTAACGATTATAACTCATACATTTTAAATATCCTAATATCCAACTAGCAAAACAGTCATAAAAGATTGAGTTTATTTATATACAGGTGATATGAAAAATGACTTTACTCAACCAAATAGTCACATGAGTGACGTACACCGTAGCATTACTTATACGTCATTACAGTCGTATAGGTTATCGTACACGTTTACACAACTTTATTTTATGACTGAAAGGCTTGGA
Organism: Epiblema foenella; assembly: GCA_963556455.1. Lineage (NCBI taxonomy): Eukaryota > Metazoa > Arthropoda > Insecta > Lepidoptera > Tortricidae > Epiblema > Epiblema foenella. The sequence goes on from OY747100.1 coordinate 21,989,145, forward strand.
AGACTAAAATGCTGAATAAAATGTTTTTATATGACTTGTCCTGTATAATTTGCATTTAAATGATTTTTATAACACGTATAGGATTTTGGAGTAGAAAAACTTTTTGGATGTTGCTACAGTTACCCCAAAGTTTTAAGTCGTACCGTACCGCAAATTAGACATTACATGTCCATTGGGTGCCAACAGTGCAGTTTTTTGAGATGAGAGTTGAGACAGCCGTCGCAAAGCAAATACAAACCTGTTCAACTTGTCAATTAACATCTTAGTATAGTCTTTCCAGTTTGTGTGGCAGTCTAGAATAACGTCCAAGAAACGAATAGATGTTATCTGTTCAATTGTATGACTAACATAATTTAAATTTACATTTTTTGATTCCTTGCGGTGCATGAAATTCCATAAAGGTCTTAAGTAGGTTCACTTTCAAATTATTATAAAAAATAAAGTAGGTAGGTAGATGTTAGAGGTGGTTGTGGGCTAGCATGATCTTGTTTATGTCAGATATATAGCATTTGTCCCTTACTAGCAAGTATTGTGGAAGAGGGGAGAGTAATGTACGTCATAAATACGATCATGAATTAGGCTGGTCTATGTTTAAATGTGTGTATTGAAACTATTAAATTTTTTAACAGTTTCGCTAATTTTAGGTACTTATTTGGGAACGTGTCAACTTTATTGAAATTATAATTACATTTTCAGATTCACATAACTAATCACATTGTAGACGGCAATAATGGTGGCTTGGTTTTTAATGGATAACAATAAAATATGTGCAGAGGTTTACAGTGGGTTTATTTTAATCCTTTCCTAATATTATCATAATATAATGTTATCACTACGTAATCAATATGTAATGTAAATATAATATCAGAAAAAAATCTAAAAAAAGATTCCTGAAGGAGTGGACCTACATTATTCTGAGTGATGTGAGGCAGGCGATCCTCTTGCCGCTTCACCTAAACTCGGCTCTGGCACACCTTCGTGATGTCCAGATACCTTTAGTATCAAACTTCATAAAACTCGAAGGTAGACATAAGTGACGAAACCGGTCTTTTTTGAAGTGGAAGACTTAAAAATTGGAAAATAAAATAAATTAAAATTAAAAAGACACTAAATTCGCTCTCTCTACCAACTAAGGGGAGAATTGGTCGAATTTTTGTATCGAGAGCAAGCTTTTTTTAAAGCAAGGATCATTAAACTTCTATATCTATGATTAGGTAGTTCTAGGAAACTAAATTAAACGTTTTTTGTATTTTTCCTGAGCAGATAAAAAAGGAGATGTAAGTAAGTATTGTACGGAGAAGAAAGAACTATATTTTAGAAGTGGAAATTTAACATTTCGTTAGTGTCATAGGTAGTCAAAATACAGTAAAAATCGTTTTAGCGATTTATGATATTCCACTCCTAAGCGGGTGTTAAATTTGTATAAATAATTAGTCAAGAACGGCTCTCCGCTTCTATTCCTAAAATAAAAATACTAAGAGCTAGCTAACTAGTGGTTAGAAGCTCTTGCTAACCACACATATAAATAAAATAAGTTTTTTGAAATCTCAGCTGTGGTAGTCTTTTAGTTTAATGTTTTTTTAGAAATTCGCAAAACTTTTATACACGTCAATCAAACAGTCGTACAACATTAGAATATAATAACATCGTTAAGTGGCGAGACTTTTAATTTCACGGCAATAAATCCACACATTTCCGTTAATTATAATTAAAAATGGAATCAATTACCGAATTTACAATCAAGTGTATCTTATTATCCACGGTCGTAAGACAAATGTTTGATTAACTCGATAATATATTTGTATAAATACAGTTACCAGAAGTAACATAACCTCTACACCATGTGGATGTTGCTATCCCTTGGTTTAGTCGCTCTATTAGGTTGCTCAGGGGAGCAGTTAATTAGCTCTAGACCTCATAGAGACCTCAGGGTAAGTTGTATAATTGCGCGGTGTGTAACAAATCGCTTGTAAAAATAAACTTTACAAACGATTTGTTACACACCGCGTACACAAAATACTGAAAGTCCATAGCATTTTTTGCTTCCATAGCATTTTTTTTTCAAAGTGGTGAGAGATTGGGTGGCTTTAGTGGAGAATGGCTTTCAGAATTTTAAAATTTTGAAATCGAATGCCTTCGCTGGAGTTCGAGTCTGTAAAATTTTGAATTCCCAAACCGGTTGATGAAGATAATCACAGCCATTTTATAAAGCCAAGCTATTTTTATACTTACTGATAGGAACTTTAATTTTATCTGCTCTTTTAAAACTATAATATATTTTTCCTCACAAACTCAAAGTCATTTACTCAAAAGAGAATAAAGCAGGCTGTAATATTATTTTATTTCTTTAAATCGGGCACTATAACGTTTTTGCCTGAACGAGCCTCTTTTACAAGTTTTTATTTAACTTCGCTGTTTGTATGTAAGTACAAAAGTAGGGGAAGGTTGCTATCATTGGACCACCTAAATATTTCAAAATCTACACATGTTAGATAGAGCCAAATCAGGTACAGTGTCCTTGGGCTCCCCGATATGAGGCAGTATATTTACATTTGTTAAAGTGTTAGTACGTTTAACGGTTATAAATGTATTAATGATCAAATTTATAACAACAGTCTCTGACCATTTAGTTTTCATATTTTTACTTTTTGTGATACGATACCTAGTTGCTATCAACGGACCACATGTATCTACTATCATCGGACCGGTCCAATCATGTCAACTTTTTTCTAGATATTAAAAACTTCACCCATACGCAAATATACACCTTATAAATGGGAAAAATAGAGCTACATACTTAAAGTAAGAAACTTGGTACCTATATGTATAGTATATTATATAGATGTCCTTGTCCAAAGAAGATCACAGCGCAAAAACCCTTTTCACGTTATTTCTCCAAGATTGTAATACTTTATTCAGTTATATTTATAGTAAAAAATAAATATATTTCAGGAGTTAAAAATTATCAGATTGTTTTATTTACTTACATGTATTGTGTAGATTATATGGCAGTGAAGTTAAATGGTCCAATCATAGCGGCTTTCCACTATGTAACATTCTTTCAATATTTGCAATCCTTTTTTTAATTACTCGCCCGGTTTAACGGTGCTGTTTAGCCAATTAAAATGTTCGTTTATTTTACTTTAATAAATAAATAATGTATTTAAAGCCCGATCAGAAATATATGAACATTGTCAAGAGGGCGCTATTATTGTCATTTATATGGCAACAGGTCAGTAATATAAACAAAAAATAGTCGGAATCAGGGATGTAACAGATGTGGTTTTATCGGAACCGGAACCGGAAGCGGAACCAGATGTTTTTAATTCGGTATATCGGAACCAGAACCGTTATCGGAGCCGGAACTGTAAATGGATGCGGAACCGAATGCGGAGCCCGAGTGATAGACGGATAAGATGTTAAAGGCAGGGCAGGTTTAGACCTGCTAAGTCTATTCTAAATAAAAATTCCAAATTTTAATCAGCCTTTATTGTTACTTTAAAAACTTAGACCTTCTAGGTGTTCAGCAAAAAAATTATTACCTAATTAGTAGATATTTTACAATCATTTACTAGTTATAACTAGCATCACCTAGAACTTTTAGATGTCAAATTAAAAATAAAACAATTATAATGATATTCATTATTATTTTACTGAAGTACATGGTCAGAGCTCAAAATTCGTCATGAGGAGTTTTGTATTGTAAACAAGTTATGACCTTATGATGTAAAAACATGTATTTTGTAAAGTATCGGTAATCTATTGTAGTATCGTTGGTTTAATAAAAAGTATACTCGCTTTGAATTTAATCGTGACCTAATTTCTAATTATATATAAGTATGTCTAATTAATCATATTTCATTCATATTCCAGAAGAAGTAAATTGTATTTAATGAACAAAAGCTTAGCAGCTTTGTCTCCCAGCAGTCTGTTTCTAGTGGGTCGTAGATAAGGCCTGCACCACTGAAAAGTTGTTCACTCGCTACGGAACCTGGTGGGCAGGACAAATATTGGGGCACAATTGAATGTAGCGATTGATATCCGATATAACATCCGTTTTAAAAATAACAGAACCGGAACCGAAGCGGATATTTAAAACCAATCAGAAGTTCCGACTTAACAGAACCGGAACCGGAGCTTTGTTACATCCCTGGTCGGAATAATGTCATTTTGACTTGTTTACGTGTCAGTTTTGAAATCAATTTTGAAATGCTGGTAGCAAAATAGAATAATTTCCTGAGCGCTTTCTCTTCTGGATTTTATTATATACATTGTTAATTATGTTCCACTCGTGACAAAGAATCGTTTTGGGCATTTTGTATCATTTAATATTTACTATTCAACACTTTACCTAAACCACCACAGTGACACTAACAACAGGACAATTTATAATTAAAATAATTGCCAGCGTAAGAAATTAGTTCCAATGACATTCCGCAACATGGCCCACGGTCATATATTTCTTTGAATTCGGGTATTAATTTGAATATTTAATTCTGTTTAGTTTGTGCCAGCATTAGGGTACGTCGTTGAATTGACTCTCTCTATAAAAAATACATTTATTTCGGGCAACTAGCATGATCCATAGATTGACTACAAAGACTTATACAATTACATTCGTACCTAAACTTACATGTAGGGAGGACTAGTGCCTCAGTAGGCCGTTATCCCATCTATCCGCAACAACACTCAGGAGACCGTGGCGGCTGGCGCACATCCTGCGCAGCGTCGCAGCGCTTGCGCAGGTTCGCATGGAACCCGTCCTCATGTGCATTAGCGAACATGTCGCATGCGCTGTAGTGTCGCGGCTTTTTTTTGAACCTGACTGTGACTTTATAGGCCGGGCCCAATAAAGCGATAGGAGAGCGCGGTTGGAGAGTAGCCTGGGGAAAATCCAGGGGCAAACCTCCGGCACGACCAAGCGTGTGGTTTGGAACACTGGAATACTCTAAGAGTTTGGGCTCCAGTGAGATTGGTTGAGCGGTTTCAACCGAATCTGAGGTGTATGAGAGGTTTCAGCCGAATCTGAGTGTCGCGGCAGCCGCAACAGTACCCTGAAGGCGTTGTTATACACGCATTGAGTTCATGGCTCGCTGCGAGTACCTAGTCCACAGGCTGCAGGTGTACATGTAGAATAAGCTTGTTATAGTGTTAGTTTAACTTGTGCTGTACACCTATTAAACCTGCGGGCTATCATATTGGCCCTGACGGTCAGAGCCCTTCGCTCGCGTTCGATATCAGCATCATCACAAAATTCTTTGGTGACCAAGTGTCCAAGGTATTTAAATGAATAAACCCTTCTGAGTTCGTCACCATTGAAACGAATAGGCAGGACATGAGACGGGCACTTGGTCACGGCCTTGAAAATCATTAACTCACTCTTTTTTACATTATATTGAAAGTTATGTTTAAGGGCATAAGACTTTTCTCAATCAGTATTCTTATACTTCCAATCGATGGGCTCAGCAATACCATGTCGTCAGCATAGCTGATGTTATTAAAACGAACCCTATCAATGTGACAGCCGACATGTGTACTGCTGTGCTCCATATATAAATTGAACAGTTTGGGGGAGGTCAGGCCCCAGCCTCACCCCGCACTCCAGACCATACTCGTCTGACAGCGCGTCACCCCAACGGACACTATTTCGCTGGCCTGCATACCAACACCTAACTATGCGTGTGACTTCTCTGGGAAATTGCACTTCGTCAAGTTTTTTCCATAGAAGATTAAATTACGATTTGCAAGATCGAAGGCTTTGGAAATATCTAAAAGACACGCATAAATAGGTGTTTTTCACTCAATATTCAACAGCCAGCAGAGGACTTTCCACTCTATTCATATGAAAAAACATTTCAGCTTGGAGAGGCTTGGTACGAACGTTACAAAAAATATGTTATAAGGTTCTGCGAAGTTGTTGGATATGTAAAGCCGAAACCAAAGGTATTTTTTGTTATTTGTTTACTTTAAAACTGTTGCATCTCAGTCATCTTGCCAAGTACAGAAAGGGCACCAATGTTTATTAATTTTTTCACCTATATTCATACCCTCAACACAGAAGTCTCCGAATGCCTCATAGATTTAACCGTGCCAGCTCTACTACTTCCGTCCGTTAGTCGGAAAATAATCAAGTACCTGAGAGACCCAGATATATATTTAATAGGTTTTTTTAACCTGACTGTGGCTTTATAGGCCGTGTCCAATAAAGCGAATGAACGGTTGGAGAGTGGCCTGGGGAAAATTCAGGGAAAACCTCAGCAGACACGACCACGCGGGCGAACACGAACTTTGGACGCTACTCACCCCACTCACTGTAGAGTGTGATTGGTGTGAAATAACTCCACGGACGCACAGAATTCCCTATTCGTCCCGGTACCGCCACCAATCTCACTGGAGCGCAAAATCTAAGAGTATTCCAGTGTTCCAAACCACACGCGTGGTCGTGCCGGAGGTTTTCCCCAGGATACTCTCCAACCGTGCACTCGTATCGCTTTATTGGGCCCGGCCTATAAAGCCACAGTTAAAAAAACCACAGAATTCTCGTCGTGTAGAAATCTTGTGTGTGTGTGTGTGTGTGTGTATATATCACACTTTTTAAACGTCACCCCCTAGTTATATTTTAACGTCACTTTTGAAGTACAAATATATTAGAGCGATGTCATTAAAATGCCTATTAGTATATAAAGTTACATGATTACCCCGCACTAACTACTAACTGGGCTGGTCGTCAATACTTGGTGGTGGTATTGACGCACTCTAGACAGTATTTATTTTATCAACTTAAGATAATAAATATTTTACTTAAGGTTAAAGTCCCAATGCTCAACATGTCTCCACTACTGGGTATTTGTGGAATATTGGGACTTTAACTTTAGATAAGAATAACATTTCAGAAACCGCGGTGCCCTAGTCATTGTAAACCACGAAAACAGGAATGTCCGCCACCGGTGACTATATTATTATTTATTTTGAAACTACTACGAGTGCATTTACTGACAGTTACCGCCCCCAGTCCGAGTTTCCCATAGGTTTCCCGTGCCGGCCGTGCTCTGACCGTTATTGGTCCGAAAACAACACGAGTATTCAGTCTCAGTTCCTACACAGAAATAGAGTATTTACGTATAAAAGTATCGTTCAATTCTGGATCTAAGCTGCCTGAGAATATCGATATGCCTCAGCATTGGAGCTAGAATATGTGGTTGTACGTGTATATTACAGGTAGCTCTTTCAATTAACGAAGGCTAATGTATTTGACGAAATTAGACTAATGTTATAGCATAAAGCATTCGTCCTTTATGTACTGCCAAATATATGTATACTACCGTAAAATTGTAAAAACCGTTAGATCTAGCGGGATTGTAAGCTGTCAAAAGATTGTGAACCGAAAATTGTTTAGTAATTTCCTGCAGCAAGTCGACGAAGCCCAGCTGCGTGGGGTTTTTATTTCCGCCCTGAAGAACACTAGATACCCAACCAACCTATCCTAAATTGTAAGTTTCATGTCGGAAGAGTTGGTAGCGTAAAATACTGCTTACAATTGAACGCGCTATTTTTCGGTAGATTAAAATCTTTCGACAGTTTACAATCTCGCTAGTTAGATTTTATAATCTAACGATTTTTACAATCTGACTGTGACATAAGAAGGTACGAACAAAATGAGCGAATCCACTAGCGCCACTCGTGAATAACTGTGATTATTTAAATTTAATCATGGATATTTACAAGGAGAAATGTCATGTATTGTATTTTGTATTTAAGTACCTTTTAAATATATAAAACTAGTTTTTACGTTGCTAGGTTCGTCGAGATAAAACGGCCGTTTTTTTATAAAACCACAATTGACGAATCTAGCAACGTAAAAACTAGTTTGATTTATTCAAAAGGTACTTAAATACAAATTACAGTACTTAGCATTTGCTTTTTGTAAATATGTATAGTTAAATTTAAACAATCACACTTATTCACGAGTGGCGCTAGTGGACTCGCTCGTAATTGTTCGTACGGCTGTATTATGGCTATAATATATACATAAGTGCAAGAGGGACGGCTGCTATATGTCCTACATAAAGCGATTGTGTTAGCTACGCTAGACCATGATTAAGTGTGGGTTGCACCAAACCGTCTGTAATCGTATGCGGTGTTCGTTCAAATCTGATTTGAGAGTTTGACAAGTTTCTAATATGGAATGATAGCCGCCGGCGCCATAATTAAGGTTAATCAGTCTATGACATGAAGTAAGGATAAGACTGGAGTCGGCAATACATACATACAAAGATGTTCGAGAGAGATGCAAGCAAAGATACCAATACACCTGGGAACTACAAATAATGTGTTATCTCCTGTCCTTCATCGCGTATTATCTCTTTAGTTCTGTATCTACATATGAAATTCTTTAAAAACAGTTTTCCTTGCTTAGCTCATAATTTATATCCATAACATTGTACTTTATATACTTTAAGTTCTTAAAATTGTCTTTGTATGTAACGGTTAAAATTCTTTAACGCAAGGTAAACTTTAAAACTGTTAATCGTTCAAGTGTCAACCTGCGATTCAGGCCAAGCCTAGTGCAGGGGACACAGGGAAACTTGATTCTGTAAACAATAATTTAATTAAACAGCGGTAGGTTACGATCTTAAATGTATGGTGTCATGTAATTAATCATAAGTACCAATGTATTGAAATAAAAAAAATAAAATATAAAAATATTACCGGCCTGTGTTACCGAAACGTCATCAATGTTTTCAAGCCTATAATTAATTTTGAAAATTACGTACTACCCGTCGATTTTATTAATTTTTGGCGGCAATGTATATACCGCACCACTAATTATGAGATGTCAGAATTGTGCTACATCCATATCCGTCTGCTGATACATCTCAATTTGTGATAATCCACATCGAAAAAGACCTTATGGCGACAGGTGCTTACGTTGTACCTATTCACTATTGTATTGGAACAGCGGCAATAAAGGCGTAAGTGCCGGTAGCCATAAGGTACCTTTCAATATGGATTATCACATTTAGTCAGCTTTTTATAAGTCCGTGGACCCCTTGGTGGTTCGCTAATCCTCCTTCTATCTAATCCTCTTTGTACGGTCTATGATCGTAAATTGGTGAAACCCGCCCTATGTGTACCGTTATGTGTTCAATTTATTGGTTTTATTTAGTTTATAATTTCTATTTAATTAAAATCGTATGTTTTCAATTTTCAGGTCCATGGTAATAATTTTATTATAGAAGGGGATAATAATGGCGTAATTTGTTTTTTTAACTGTTTTACGTAACTACAGACATTCATGTATATAAATAAAAGATGTGCCGCTGTGTTTAGTGGATTTATTTAAATACTTTCTTAATATTAGGCCCAATTGTTGAACTTTCTTACAGTAACATAACGTACATATGAAAAATCAGTTAAGTGCAGTACTTTTATCTCACGACTATCTCGGGGTAAGCCATAGTTGTAGTTGTTTATTTAATTATCGTATGGCAATTTTGTTGCCAGTTTTGTAGCACCGTTTAGCGCCAGCCAGGGGTCACGTGTAGGGTAACGGTGGGTACTCCCTACGGAAGTGGTGCAACTTCGACCCCCAGTTGTAGTTGTGACACAATAGAACACATAGACAATGTGAACTCATAGCTCCTACAGTGATGCATGCATAGATATTGTGCGTGTATAGCTCAACACACAACCATGGCTCAACCGCGTTCATGAGGTATACTACTTGAGGATGAGGTATAGTACTTGTAACTGTGTTGCTGATAGTACGAATGTACGGCCGGCCGCACAAGCTTAACATATAATAATAATAATAATATTCTTGATTGCACCACTAATACAGGAGTACATTTATAAATTCGGTAACACTAATAATGGTAACAACAGGCGGTCTTATCGCTTTAAAGCGATCTCTTCCAGACAACCTATTAACATATTTGTCTGGCTTAGAGGCAATTCTCCAATCGCCAGATAAAATTATCCGTCAGTTAAAATTATTACTGTCACTTTCTTTCATATGAAAGAAAAAGACAGAGATAACATTTATCGGACAGATATTTTTACCTGAGGATTGAAAAAATGGCCCTTAAGTTCATGTTTAAACTGCCATATTAAATTTCCCATGGGGAAAGCTCGTGGCCCAGCGGTGCCCGCGTACCGCGTGCGGTAAGGCGGGTTTCTTCCAGCGCGCAATGCTAATTTTCTACCCCGCACCCCGCCGCTGCGCGACGAACAAGGACGGAGGTCACATGACGGTGTGACGACCACAGTATAATATTTACAGTAGCGCAACTAGTGCATGTCGCAATAGAGGTTTATAATAGACTAGCGACCCGCCCCGGCTTCGCAAGGGTGCACATTTTAATGGATGTTATTATACATATAAACCTTTCTCTTCAGTCACTCTATCTATTAAAAAAAACCGCATCAAAATCCGTTGCGTAGTTTTAAAGATTTAATTAAAGATAGGGACAGAGAAAGCGACTTTGTTTTATACTATGTAGTGATTTATAGTTCAAGTCAGTTACTTAAAATGATTTGGGGAAAAATGTAGAATTGGGGCGTAGGAGTTAAGGGTGCTCAAGGGTTAAATTATGTAGGGGTTGATGTTCTCTTTCTGAAAATACAACCCCCACCCCGCGTAGACGCGTAATTATTTTTTTAACGACATTTAAGTACTCTATTAGTAACTCATATGGTGAATAACACGAGAGTGAAAGGGATGGCACGATACGAAGTTCGGATTTCGAAGTTCGGAGTACAGGCTCAGACGGCATACAACCAGGTACAAACAACACTATAAATATGAGAATCAGCAGGAACAAGGCCACACGCGAGGTGTGAAGCTATCATAATCCTCTTATTAATGGTACATTTATTTGTGCTCTATTATTAAGTATTGGTGTCCGTGGATAATCACCGTCGGCGTCCTGCGTAATTAACGATTTGACGCAGTTATTAGTGAGTAATTAACGCCGATATGTACTTTTTTTAACTGTCAAATTTACGCCATAAACAATATGAGAATGAGATCAAGCAAGACAAAGCCAAAACCTTGACAAATAAAATTGAGAGTATTGAGACTGAAATCTATCGCAATGCTGTTTTTGATCTGTTTTGTAATCATTCACTAAAAATAAGCTGAAAAACAAGTCGCGACAGATTCCTATTTATCTTAGCTTCTCCGTGGGTATATTGACTACTACCAAAGCTGGGCATTAACTCGTTAACCCGTTAATTAACGAAGTTAACCATCCGTGTATCGGATTAACTTTTAAGTTAACTTGCAAAATTGTTAACGGACTTATTAACTATGGGGGGGGGTCTTAGGTCTTCGTCACATAGTCATTATCCTCTGGGGAAATCTCGCACTTTTTTGAGCTACATTACTATTAGGACGAAGCACTCAACGCCGGTCACTACAGCGTCAATTAGTGCCACGCTTATAAAAAAACGGTAAAGTCCCAGTCCGACTCACAGATCATGTAACCGTTCCGATACCATTAATTCAGGAAAACGATCTGTGTACGAAACCCTCGGTGCGCGAGTCGGACTTGCACTTGACCAGTTTTTCCTTAATATGAAGATTTGTTGTATTTCTTGTAGCTAGAGATGCAGGTGCCTCCCTACTTTCAATACAGCGCAGCCTCGAGAACTCTGTCGACCTTACTCTAGAGATGGGTAAATCCGGACTTAAAAATTTAAATGATTCGAATCCGTACTTAAGCGGTTCTGATTCCTTATCGACTCTTTTCAAATTTTATCGAATCCGAGGAGTTATTAACTCCGACTCGGTACAGAGCCGAATGAATGACCGGTTTGCGCCGGTTAAAAGAATCAAAAGAATCGAAGAACTAATAAGATCATTGGATTTGTATTGAAACCAGCGAGTCCGGAGTCAATTAGTTTGAGGGATTCAAAGGAGTTGACGAGTCGATAAGCGAAGTCGGTACCGACAGCGGAGCCGGATTTAGAGATTCGAATCGCTCCCCGGACTCGAGATTACCGATATCTACCTTACTCACCACCAGGAACACATCACCATGCGTAGATAAGTACAGAGTAAATAGTGAGCGGTGTTATTATTGCTGCGATTTTCTGTAAGATGGAGGTACTTCCCCAGTTGGGCTGCTCCAAATATGAGCGAGATGATTCTGCTGTGCCCTACCTCTCTAAAACGATCTAGATGAGAACGGTAAAATACTCGTTTTCCCATACAACGGTAGTACGAGGCTATAGAGCTGTGACGTCACATTTCGCTGTCAATCAGTACGGAGCGTTTTCAGTGCTCAAAAACTTTGCCTCTCATTTTCGTCTTTTGTGTTGCTCTAATTGTAGTTGGTTGATTAGAATATATTTATATATATATATTATATATATATTTTTTGGACAATAATAAACCACCAATGGCACCATAATAGCAAATTACCGGCGACCCCATGAAAAATTCAGGGAGCTTGTTTTAAAACTCAATCATATTAGGGAAAACCTATGACAAACAGTTTATTCCAGATAAAAACGTGTAAATATTTATGCACAAGAGGTGACAGTGATAACCTCTCTAGACAATTCAGAATTACCTCAACTCATCTCACAACCCATTCCTCATATGACTTGACCGAACTCTTTACATTTATGCGTAATGAAACGCAATGTTTATTCTGGTTGGACAGTGACACGTAAGTGATAAGCTTTGTGAATACCACGAATTTAGTGGTCTGCTAAAGCTAGCAGATAAAAATTATAGGAGATCTGGCATTGCTGGCAGAATCAATCTTGTTGTCACACAAAGTACTGCTTTGTCGGTCCCACGGCGTACCTAGTACCGAATCTCCGATTACAAGTACACGAAATCTACAATCATGCTTCGTCAGTTCCTGCTCTTGTGGGTATTATGTGCCCTCGCTACGTCTCTGCCGCAAAACAAGGTGAGTCTATTTGGAATTAACGTTGTTGTTTTTGTAAATTTACTTCACTGAATCTGTTTACTGATGAGCCGATATCAGGTTTTTTTATATATTATGCCGGCGGCTAAAAATAATACAGCCTGCCAGATGGTTAGCAGACACGATAGCCTATAGACGCTTGCATTGCTATCGACGACTCTTTATTGAATTGAGGATTCGTTGTGACAGTTGGAGACAAAGCAGGTCGCCATTCTCAACACAGAGCATACACACGGGAGCGCGAAGAAATTGTACAGCAACTACGTCCTTAAACGCAATATTTCACGACTAAAATGGCAAATTCCTCGTTTTTCCCTACAACGGGATTAAGACGTCATTACACGGGGACGTCACATGTCACTGCCTATCAATATAGAGCGTTTGTAGTGCTCGTCAGCTCTGCTGTACTTTACCTATTGTTTTCATATTTTGCTTTGCTCTAATTATAGTTGGTCCCATGCAAAAATTTGATCGTGTCCAAAAACTGGTTTGAATAACACCATAAATAGTCAAATAGCCAATTATAAGGGTAAATAACAACAAAAAATACGACTTCTGTAAGTACAACCAAGGACATAAATGTTGTATACATTCCAAAAGCGACAAAAATATCTGTACTATCTGCTAGCCAAAAATATCCATACAACAATATCGATCCAAATATGTGAACATTAATCGAGTCATTAAATTGTGTACGCTGGTACGTTCATAAATATGGGTACAATAACAGACAAATATATGTAGACAAACACGTAGACAAAAGTATGTGAACAAAGCAGCGATTTTCCAATTTCATATAGATAGAAACAAATATCTAAACAAACTTTTTTTATAAATATGTGGGAAAATTACAAAGACAATTATATCTGCATAAGAAGCAGGCAAAAATATGTAAAGCTCATAAATATCCGCACTGTAAACAAACCAATATTTATTGTAATTTCGAAATTTTACGTTCATCGAGAAGAGATCGGAAATGTCATGTGATACATTTTGTTCCTTTCATTTTGGGCCTTCATTTGTTTATTAAAATCACCTTTGATTTACACATTTATTATATTAAAATTTTGCTTCTTACGAACTATAAAGTAAGTTACAGATAGTTCAATGTAGCAACCAAGTTATTTTTCCTTTCAATAAATTAATAAGTGACGCAGGATATCAGTGTCTGAGGACATATATATTTAAACTTATACAGCGCGATCGGTAGTTAAAAGAAACGCAACCCCTTTTTGTATTTAAGTATATATTTATCTATATACTCGTAAGTATGGACAATCGTCCTCGGGTACCAGAGAGAGAAAATAGAAGCTTTGCTTAATTTGGGACTAGGTCGATTTGCGTATGATCATCCCCATATTATTTATTACATCTTTTATTGATTTTATATTTTTATACCTTTATTCACTTTCAAACTAAGCTAGGTTTTTCACTATATGTATGGACTTTGAATAATTTAAATTATCTCCGTGTATACGAATACACATCAAATTATGTTTTATTAAGACTACTCTGTCTTAAGCCGTGATACGACTGTAGAACATTTTTGACATTAGGTAAGGTATTTATTGTGTGGGTATTGTTGAAATATGTGCCCAGTATTTACTACGTGCCTTATTTATCACCTAACATTACAGATAACCTCTTAGCGAAAAGTTATCATTTGCTTTTTTAACTACGAACATGAGTCAGTGTCAATCGAGTAATTTGTAAAATAATTTTCAAATACGCTATTACTTTGAAAAATAAAACGCTTACCGCTAACCGTAAACTATTAAGTCCTCAAATACTGTAGTTACGCCATAGAGTTACACTATGAAGGAATAGGGATTCATAAGATAACACGTCGGTTAAATGTGAGTAGAGAGTGAGAGACACAGTTCGCCGTCGGGTACAGCGATAAAATGTTGAAGGAAAACTTATTGATATACTTACGACAAAATAACCATCGCCCACTTTCAATAGCCGAAGATCAACTCCAATTAATGCGAATCCTCGCTCAGTGATTGAGATCAAACAGAATGTATTCGTTTTGTTGTTTTTGTTAAGAGTATAATATAAAGAAAACGTCACACCTCAGATTCGGCTAGAACCGCTCAATCACTGGAGCGCAAACTCTTAAAGTATTCCAGTGTTCAAAACCGGCGCGTGGTCGTGTCGGAGATTTCCCCTGGATTTATCCCAGGCTACTCTCCAACCTACTCCTATCACTTTATTGGTCCCGGCCTATAAAGCCACAGCCAGGTTCAAAAAAAGGCTGCTCCAAATATGTGTGGGATTAAATTCCGCACCTTTCTTATTTGTATCATGAATTTATACTTATAATTTTGTTTGCTACTTTCAGAAATCGGTGGAAACTGAATACACAACTACACTATCTACCACCACCTCTTCTACCACCACCTCTCCTACCACCACCTCTTTTACCACCACCTCTCCTATCACCACATCTTTTACAACCACCTCTCCTACCACCACCTCTTCTACCACCACCTCTCCTACCACCACCTCTTCTAGCACTACCTCTCCTACCACTACCTCTTCTACCTCCACCTCTTCTACCACCACCTCTTTTACCACCATCTCTCCTACCACCATCTCTTCTACCACCAAATCTCCTTTAACCACGACTACTGATGTCAATACTTCTACGACAGTAGCCACAAGTACTACGATGAAGCCAAAGTGAGTTTCAAATACGCTAAGCTAGGGAATTGCTTCGCATTTAAATATAATCATCTTCACATTTGTTATATAAGAACTAGAAGTGTTGTTAGAAGTTTTATCAAAAAACTATAATAATTACCCTAGATCAGTTTTAGGCTTTCCTACCAAAATGGTAAAAAACGGAACCCTTATGGTTTCACTTTGTCTGTCTGTCACATAGCTAATCATCTCAAAAACTACTTACTTATCTTATCGACTTGAAATTCGGAATAGTTGTAAAGAAGGGTAACCCAGATGTATAGAGCATGGGGTTTTTAAGTACTTTTTTTATTATCTCTGAAAAATAACAAATGATTCAAAATGTAAGTCTAGTGAAGTAGTATGAAAGGGCTTGCGTTGCACATTGTCGGTAGACGACTGGTTAAGAGGAGGCATGCTCTGTCCCTTTACCGCAAAACGCACCTTTGTATTGGAACGATCGTCAATTACCACACTCATTTCCTATGACGCTCGTGGGCAATGATGTCAGTGATCTGTCGCGCTTTCTCTCTCTAACCAGCAAAATAAAAATGGTTGTAGATTCGTTATTTTATGATATTTGAATAGGATTTTCACTAACTGGCATATTTTTTTAAATATGGTGGTCAAGGCTAAAAACTTTTCAAACTCCATTCAGCAGATTTTAACGAGCACAGCTTACACACAGCTTATATGTCACAAACTAGGTACTGGTATGACAGCTGTCAAAACAACAGCGATAAATCGCGTTAACTGTAATGGTACATTAATTTTTTTTTCAGGAGCAAGGTGATTAATATAAAACACGCTGCCGATCTTACTAATGAAATGTCAAAAGCTGGCGACAAGTTGGTGGTAATCTTCTTCATGGAGACTTGGTGTGGGTCAAGTCGTCGGATTGAGCCGACTGTGGAAGAAGTAGCACAGTCGACGGAAAATCTTATCGTGCTCAAGGTAAGAAAATGTCATGAGGATGTTTCATAATAAGGCGTATGTCCGCGCATTCTGGTAAGAAGTAAATTTTTAAATTATGTTTGGGCCACCTGTTATTTTGTAAAAATGTTATTTGATGGTAAAGTTTCTATTTCATACCAAGGACAGTAAATAAAATCTGAGCATGCTAGCATGATTACGTTTATATCTGACATACATTAGTATACTTAGCTTTCTTGGCTTAGTAACAAATACGTAAGTGCGAGATTGGCGAGAGAGACGAATGATCGGATGTTCTAGGCAGGTTTTTACAAAATGTTACGTGTTCCCCTGTCCAGCCGGTAGTATTTTCAGTCAGCATAATGAGCAGTAACTGCTACTGTACGGCCTAAACTACTTTTACCTGTTCCTCTATGTATTTTCACTGAGAAAAAGAAACTAATATTCCACGTTTTTCCCTCAGGTTGTAGGCAACGAAGTAGATGCAAGCGAAGATTGGAAGTACGGAGTTAATGATGTTACTGCCTTACCGACCTTTATATTCTGGAAGAAAGGAACTAAGCTTGACGCTTACGCCAACGGCAACGCCAAACAATTAAAAAAAAATATAGCCAAGAATATGATTCGTATGGTATAAATAGTGCATAATAAGTAGAGGCAAACAAAGAGCAATTTCATCCAGTCAATATTAGGGTAGCGGAAATAAAATCTAATCATTACAAGTTGTGCAGATGCAATGAGGTAAACGTCCCTGGTGCTCGACACTGACCCAATACATGGCACTTTCAATCTTACGTCATAATGCCGGAAGTGATTAATAGGTGATATCTATTGGGCACTTAAGGTGTCGAGCCTGGGACGTTTACCTTAAATAAACCTGGCTACTAATAATTACACCTAACTTACCTGGTACTTTACGGCTAAGAAAAAGATGGAAGTACGGTCGGCCTCACAAACGGATTAACACCTTTGTACCCCGTTTAACGTCATGTTTAAATGTAGGTAGTAGTCGTAGGTAAGGTAAATGTACCCTTCTCCGAACACTTAAGACCTACATGTGCCTTTGTTTTTTTAATAAGGTGTAGGATTTTCTTGCGGTTATGATAAATAGCATAATAGTAAGATAGATATATGTGTCATCATTTAAATGTACTCATAACATAATTGGGCGTAGTTAAAGGAAAAGGATCCAATCTACAAAATTACGAAAGTATGAGTTAAGTATACCAGACAGGTCTCTGATGCGTATATTTTCATTCAGCAAAAAGACGCCCAATTTACACAGTGTTTTGACCCACATGTATTAAAATAGATATCCTTTAATAAAAATCCATAACGCTTGGAACCGTATAGTGATATTAGAGCAGTTACGTAATTCCACATTTATTTTAACAAAATAAATCTCACCTGCTTGGACCATTTTTAAAAAACTGCAATTCACACGTTTTTACTTATAATATTATCAACGAAATGGATCCAATCCATTTGGATTCCTTTGAGAAACTAAATTTAGGTTGTAAAAATCTTTTAAATATACAAAAAAATAGATTCAACTCACTTGAAACAGTTTTGTTGAGTTGTTGTGAATCCTGCTTCGGTGTCTTTGTAAACAACAGAAACGATCCAATTAAAGGGTCAATTTCAACAGTGCATAATTTTTGTATCATTCCGGTGTGATTCTTTGTTTGGGAGTTTTTCGTGGATTTTTTAATATCAAAAAGCACTTCAGACTATATTATGAAAATCTTCTAAAAGGGATGTTGATATCTATAACAGTTTTTGAGATAACTGAGATTGAAAATGAAACTCACAACGGAATGATAAATATACACTTGGGATGATAATAACAGTCCACAGGAATGAAAATTAGAGCACATACATCGGAATTTTAAAAAAAACCTCAAAATTTTAAAGTTATTTATGTTGTACTGCTAGTACCTAAAAACAATCATTTTCACTACTCAAGATAGCTTTATAATAAACTGGTGAACCAATCAATTAAACTAATTAATCAGTCACTTTTTCTCAAAAAAAACGCATTGCAAGCAGCAATGCTACAAACAAGTAATTAAAACTAAAAAAAGTCTTTCACGTAACTAGTAAAAACCTCTACTGACTGGCCTGTTAATATAACGGGACTTATGTTATTTGTGTTATATGAATAATAATAAATAATCGCTTCTTAGACTATAGTATTATGATTTATAGAAAAAGGTACTAGGTGTATGATTTAAAAACACAAGCATTTTGTACATATTATGTATTTTTAACTTAATAAGTTAAAAATAATGGGAATGTAAATGTCCAGAGGATTGCATCCTGTTTATAAAACACTTCGTAACTAGTTGTAAATTTTGATAGAAAGAAAAAGAAAAATCATGGTTCATGTGGTTTGGAACCTTATACCTTTTTTTTTCTAGAAAACACAAATCTAAGTCTAAGAAACATATTTCAGTAATGTTAAAATGATATTACGGAACTGTCTTTTATTTTATCGTGTAACTTCTTACACCAATTTTTGAAATATTTTTTTATTAATAAACTTCATATTTAGCACATCCAACCGACGCCTGTCTGTGTAATTATTACCATCTTTTATAGTAAAAAGCTTGATCCATTTCGGCAAAACTAATTACGCTAATAACCTTGAGGAGAAGTACATTTAAAATCGATAAAATATATTTTCTATATCTTAATGCGCGAATAATCAAGTAAATTGACGAAACACAATACAGTGAAACATATACTTAAACATAATGATATCAAATATTTATATTATACTCAGTAAAAATAATCATTAATTTCTATATATAGCAAAGTGAAGCTACATTTCTTATCATTCCGGTGTTATTTTCATTCCAGTGAGTTATAACGCCATTTAACTACACCGGAAACACCGGAATAAAAACGGCGGAATGATAAACACAGTATAAAATTAATTAAAAAAAAAGATCAAGCCACTTATTCTTAAATTAACAAGGTTCTAGATATCACAAATATATATTACATGTTATATATTAGTTTCAATCGAAACAGATTTAAAATAAAAAAGATATAGCAAACTCCGGAATGATATTATTTTTGTCCTCGTATCATGGCCACGATATCCTCATGTGTATAGCAGGCCGACGAATTACCACACCAGGTGTCCTTCCTCGCCGAACACCGCAGCGTAACTGATTCTCGAAGTGCGCAGGAGACGGGGGGCTTACCGAGTCAAACTTCGCAAATAAATCGTTTCGGTCCTCGGTAATGAAAAAGTTTCTCAGGACAAACAATTTCGCACATTATAAAATGGTTAGGTACACATGAGATTTAAAAGAAGCCATATTTATTGTTGCCTATTTAGCTGGTCTTAAAATGAAGCTAAAATATTTTTATTATCATACATAGTTTTCGAGTTAGGCGGCATTATGCAAACCTAACCAGGTTAGGGACAACCCACCTTGATGAGAAATTGGTGCTTTATATATTTTTTAAAATTATTAAATACATTAATATTTAAGTTTTAGCTATTGCCCGAGGTAGTTAACTGGGATGTGTTTCCGAAAAAAAATGGTTAATTATTATTTAAACTTTCCACGCCTGCGTTCTCAGTCTTGCCAACAATATTTACTGCTTGGGAAATTGACCCTAAAATATTATTTTTCTAAGCTGACTTTTTAATTCTAATAGTTTTATTTTTAATCAATAAAAGAAGTTTCCACTATAAAACAGCCTTTGTATTGCTCGTTCTATGTGAATATTGAAGATAAGTGGCGAGAGTGGACACCCATGTCTTATAGCTTGTCTGATCTTTGCCTTCCCTGTTTCTTCTCCTATTTCAATGATGGTCTTCTGATTCTTATGTAGTTCGTATATTATTTTCCTGTCTCTGTAATCTACCCCAGCTTCCTTCAAAATATTCATCATCATCTTCCAGTCTACCTTGTCGAAAGCCTTTTTTTCCAGATCAATAAACGCTACATGGGTGTTTAAATGTAGGTCTAGGCTTCTATCGACTATTAGTCTACAGGCTAATATGGCTTCTCTTGTCCCTCTATTTTGTCTAAAGCCATATTGATCCGGTCCAAGCTGATTTTAACTGAGCAACTACTGCAAGACTGTAATACTCAAACATACTTTATTAGTTCTATTCTTAATGTTGTTTGGTTACCTTGCCATCTTATATCATCTTTTATTATACCTAACTGTTTATTAAAGAGAAGACTCTTTCCTTTTTGTTCTCTATCTCATTGATCTATTTACAACAGATTTATTTGAGTAATATGGAGTTAACGTTGTCGGTATCACAATTACCAAACTTAATTGTAATAATTCAATTCAATTCAATAATGTATTCATAAAAGGAATTTTTACATTTTATTAACTTAACCTACTATACTTTGTATACATTATTGTGATTACTGTTAGAACTTATAATAAATGAAAAAAAAGTATTGTTAATGGTGTTTTTATAATTATTATGCCAATTTTATTATGTGAATCCTTATTACAAAAATTAAACAAAAGGATGAGTCTACGAAAAGTGTATTTTCGCAAAAATGAACCAATACCACTTTAGGTCAAATATCTTGAAAAATATAGCATTTAACAGAATTATGTGTGTAATAAGGGTCCATATTGGCTTATATACAATTTTTTCATCGATTTTCTAATAATACCGCTTTGGGATCATAATCATCACTCTTTATTAAATTCGTACTCAAACTTTTTTTGTTCATAAACTATTACTAACAACCGAAGTCATAAGCATAACGGTCAGTAGTCAAACATTTGTTGTTCATCAATCTACCAAGAACACATATGAAGTCATTTTTTTGTTTTACATAATTGTTTTCTTCATAAAGGACATATTTCATAATTTTGCTAGTAATAATGTTATTACTAAGAAAGTATCTTAATTCCTAATTTGTAAGGGAACCCTAACCTAATCACCTATGACCGTACAATATTATATTGTAGTATTGTTGCTGTATATTGTCGCTTCAGCTCCCATCTTAATCTTCTAACCTACCTATAACAAATTCCTGTCTGTATTTATTAATGATCTTCCATCGGCGATCACGAGTGGCTTATCTGTATTATTCGCAGATGACACTACAGTCATAGTGAGCGCGAAAACTTATGAGCAGCTCGCGATGAAAATTCGTGAAGCTTGTGGTCAACTGCAAACATGGTTCTCGACAAACGGCTTACTTCCTAACGTCACAAAGTCCATGGTAATGGTCTTTGCAGGTCGGACGACTGCCTTGCCCCCATGTATCACCAACGGTCCAATGCCAATATGCAGCGAATGCAAATTTCTTGGATTTACGATTGACGCAAACCTTAACTGGAAGTGCCATGTTGACCAACTATGTAATAGGCTTAGTAGTGCTGTATTTGCCCTTAAAAAGTTGCAGCCATTGGTATCACAAAGTTCATTAAAATCTGTTTATTTTTCACACTTTCACTCGCTAATGTCATATGGTATAGCAATCTGGGGCAATTCAACTGATTCCAAGCGGGTCTTCTTATTACAAAAACGTGCAATGCGATTGCTAGCGGGAGTAAAACCGAGACATCCGTGTAAAGATCTATTTAAAACGCACGGCATCATGACACACTACTCCCTGTACTTGTTTGAGGTGCTCATGTTTGTCAGAAGTAATTTGCAAACTTTTAAACGAGTTGAAGTCACGGGGAAGCAGATCCGATCCACCGGGAGACTTAGGACAGTACCGCGTCGCATGGCACTCTCAGCTAAAAATCCACGGGTAATTGGACCAACCTACTACGAGCGCCTACCCGCCAAATTAAGAACTGAACCATCTGACGAAACATTCAAACGTCAACTGAGAAACTTTTTATTAGAAACCCCGTTATATTCTATTAGCGAATACATGGAAATAAAATATAGTTGACATTGTTTCATTTAATTTAATATTATTGATTTAATTTAATTCCTGTTTTAATATTTACTTTGACGATCATTACGAAATATTGATATTTAATTTCCTTGTTATCCGTGTTTAGAGTACCAAAAATATTAATATTCATGACGATCCTCTCAGGTGAATTTTATCATACTCATTGTATTATTTAACTGCTATTTTTTCATTGATTTTTAATTTATTTTGTTTTATTTAATGTTATTGACGATCACAATAGAGATTCCTGTAAATTGACATTGTAATTTAGGTATATTGTAATCTTATATTGTGAATAATTGAATCTGAATCTGAATCTGAATCTGTCTAACTAAGCGATTTTATTGCATCTCATCATCATCACTATCAAAAAGAAATGTTAAATATTTTTGTTGATGTTTGGTAGTGCAACAAAATCACTTAGTTAGACAGGAATCTGTTATTTTCGGAATTATCCGACAAGACACCATAGATGCCTTATCATTTAGAAATTTATGAAAGTAAATATCAATGAAGTCATGCATGTTCTCTTATTTGTGAATAACAGTATATAATGTACTTACCAAAGCATGAATCTCTCTAATTTCCGACCCCCTTACTAATTTTAGGTACTACCTTTTCAAACTTTTAAGAAATGATTACCGTGATGAAAAAATATCATATGTCCTTCACGGGGTCTCTATCTCCACACTATACTTCATCTAAATCGGTGCAACGCTTACGCATGAAGAGGAAACAAACAGACGGAGTTACTTTCGCATTAGTATGGATGGATATTGATGTATGTTTATTCGTCAAAGTATCTTTCAAAACAATGAAGATACAACGTTTTAAGCTTCTCCTGTAAAGTTGGGTGTTGTATAGATACGCGGTATAACCAATGCCAGTTACGCGGATTTGCCCTATGGGTGTTGTGTAGATACACAGTATTTTGCCAGGCGTTATTTTGACAGCGCTCTCAATTATAGGAATCCGTTAGTTAGGAAGGCTGTCGACTACGTTCCCATCCCTCCTGCCTCTGTCGTAACTCGGTGATCATTGATTAGGGGCCGCACGGTCCGGCGTCCTAGGCGACACACTCACGGACCCAGGCTACTCTCCAACCGGGCACTCCTATCGCTTTATTTGGCCCGGCCTATAAAGCCACAGTCAGGTTAAAAAAAATAAAAACGCAGTATTTACCAGTGCCAGTTACGGGATTATATGTTTGAAAATAGAATGTAAATGTACAGTATCATGGTTAATTAGTTTGTGTGATTTAGTAAAATAAGTTAATTTAGTGTGGTCAAATTTATAGAATTTGACTAAAATGTGAATTAGGTCATGAGTCAACCCTCATGTTGACTTCAAGGTTTCAACGAACGGCGTTCGGACTCAGGAAAGACGTATGTTCCGAAAAATATATTTTTACCCGTTGATTATAGATTACATACATAATCTACATAGATTTTCAACTAAAAAATTTAATAAGTGATCTAATGAGCATTTACCGAACATGCAAGATACATTCACGACTTTTTGACGTCAAAATAAGTTTATTGACAAGATGATTTTAAAAATTCTATTACATTTGAATAACATCATCGGTTGCAAATGACACGTGTCTCAGAATTATTATAATAACACAAAGATGTGAAATAAAAAGGCTCTTTTTTTTATCTATCTACAACGAGAACTAGCCAAATAACAAAAAAAACTTGTATTTTATCTACACTAAATGTTTTATTTCTAAGGTTAACTCCTCGCCAAGATGCTTTTAATGAGAAAACTAGTGCATTTAGGTTTAAATATTATAGTCACTTATCAGTTTACAAACTGATGATTAAGAACCACACAATGCCATTATTCTATACATTTCTTCCCTAGTTCGATGATGCGGCGACATGCGGTTCGTTAAATGGGACAAATCAATGTAATAAATACAAAAACCTTAAAAAAATATTTTAATATGTGTCTCCCTTTTTTTCGATTTTCCACGAACATTTAAATAATGACAAAAATATATCTTACCATTATGCTATTTATCATAACCGCAAGAAAATCCTACACCTTATTAAAGAACAAACACAGATTCAGGTCTTAATTGTTCGAAGAAGCTACATTTACCTTACATACGATTACTATCTACGTTTAAACATGACGTTAAAGCGACGGGGTACAAAGTTGTTAAGCCATTTGTGAGGCCGACCGTACTTCCATTTTTTTCTTAGCCGTAAAGTACCAGGTAAGTTAGGTGTAATTATTAGTTTTATTTAAGGTAAACGTCCCAGGCTCGACACCTTAAGTGCCCAATAGATGTCACCTATTAATCACCTCTGTCATCATGACTTAAGATTGAAAGTGCCATGTAATGGGTCAAAGTCGAGGACCAGGGACGGATTACCTTATTACGTCTGCACAAATTGTTAATAATTTGATTTAGATTCTGCTACCCTGAGATTGACTGTATAAAATCGCTCTTTGTTTGCCTCTACTTATATACACTATACCATACGAATCATATTCTTGGCTATATATTTTTTTAATCGTTTGGCGTTGCTGCTGGCGTACGCGTCAAGCTTAGTCCCTTTCTTCCAGAATGAAAAGGTCGGTAAGGCAGTAACTTCATTAACTCCGTACTTCCAATCTTCGCTTGCATCTACTTCGTTGCCTACAACCTGAGGGAAAAACGTGGAACATTAGTTTCCTTTTCTCAGTGAGAATGCATAGAGGAACAGGTAAAAGTAGTTGAGGCCGTACAGTAGCATTTACTGCTCATTAAGCTGACTGAAAATACTACCGGCTGGACGGGGGAACACGTAACATTTTGTAAAAACCAGCCTAGATCATCCGATCATTCGTCTCTCTCGCCACTCTCGCACTTACATATTTGCTAGCAAGGGAAGAAAGTTACATTAATGTATGTCAGATATAAACGCGATCATGTTAGCATGCTTAGATTTCATTTACTGTCCTTGGTATGAAATAGAAACTTTACCATCAAATAACATTTTTAAAATAATAACAGCTGGCTCAAACACAATTTAAAAATTAACTTCTTGCCAGAATGCACGCATTACGACATACGCCTTAATATGAAACATCCTCATGGAATTTTCTTACCTTGAGCACGATAAGATTTTCCGTCGACCGAGCTACTTCTTCCACAGTCGGCTCGATCATAAGACTATGCCCACACCAAGTCTCCATGACGAAGATTACTACCAACTTGTCGCCAGCCTTTGATATTTCATTAGTTAAATCGGCAGCGTGTTTTATATTAATCACCTTGCTCCTGGAATAAATAAATGCATTCGTAGTTCAACGCGGCAACGCAGTATAATATCTTTGCCATCTTTCGATATATGTCGGTGCCCACAGATACTTCACGATAAAATATAAGTTATCTGCGCTGTGTGTGTTAGCTCATTGAATTGTATAGGGAGCGATATTGACAGATATGCGTTCAGATACATATCTTATCGTATCTGCTTAATGTGTGACACGCTTTAAACCTAAAATTTCCGACTAAATTTGATACTTGTTTTAGTTAGATTAGGATGTTTCTATTGTTTATTTTAATTCTGATTAATATATTAATTCAATGAACAATTGTAGAAATTCAAGTAACACCTACCTAATACTAACCGTTACACTTAATTAATACTCGCGGTTTACGGTTTATAAAATATTTATACTTAACAGAGTATTAACATAGGATGAATGGGCATTTTTAAGTACATATACTTATTGAAAAATATGACGCAGGTTGACAATAAAATATTCATGAATTATAAAAAAATATTATTGAAGCAATTATATAAACCAAAATCATAGGACCTATTAGGATTATTGGGAACCTATCGTGCGGGGCAAGAAGAGGCATTTCGGAATATTCTTTCTGTCTCACCTATAGGGGTCTTGCGCCCGCATCGTGCGATAGAGAGAGAGTCGCCGCCGTCAGCCGTTTGGGGCCTAATTTCTCGTAGAATTAGTGCTTCGGGCGCCAACGTTTTACGACACTTCAAACATTTATCAAATTAGACAATACTAGCCTTGATCGATTCCTCACATTCGTTTTGATTGTATGGTGTTTTTATGAAATAATAGCAAAAAATAGTAGGAAGTTTTCGAGTCAAAAAACGAATATTTAAGTTCATATTTTCACTTGTATGCAATTTTTCCGAAAAGTCAAAACGTATAAACCTCGTATTTGTTTATATCTACATCATTTCCAAAAATTATACTAATCGGTTTATGATTAGGGGTGGAAAACGTTGCCACTTTTGTATAGAAAAATTCTGCTACACAAACCTGCGGGGCGGTTCGTGTCCGTTCTGTGTGTAGGTGCTATTATACAGTTGCCGGCAAACATCTTGAGCTTAAGCTTCAGTGCGCAGTAGCTTGATTTCTACGTAAATCGGCTACTGCGCAGGTTCAAGATGTTTGCCGGCAACTGTACTATCCCGTGCCTATGTTTAGCAGTGGACGTCTTTCGGCTGATATGATAATGATGACATAATTCAATAATAATAAATTAATAATAGATGACATAATGCATAGTTAGGGCGTTGCATTGCAGACTGAATAATATATAAGTGTACAGTGGATTTTCCATACGAACTTACATTAAAAAAAAAATGAGTAATTATTAGAGTTTTTTAGTAAAACTTCTAACAACACTTCTAGTTCTTTACCTAAAATTAAGTGAAAGACACACAGAATAACCAAATTCGAAAATGATTATATTGAAATGCGGAGCAATTCCCTAGCTTAGCGTATTTGAAACTCACTTTGGCTTCACCGTAGTACAGGTGGGTTCTGTGGTAGAAGTGGTAACATCAGTAGTCGTGGTTAAAGGAGATTCGGTGGTAGAAGAGGTGGTGGTAGAAGAGGTGGTGGTAGAAGAGGTGGTGGTAGGAGAGGTGGTGGTAGAAGAGGTGGAGGTAGAAGAGGTGGTGGTAGGAGAGGTGGTGGTATAAGAGGTGGTGGTAGGAGATGTGGTTGTAGGAGAGGTGGTGGTAGAAGAGGTGGTGGTAGGAGAGGTGGTGGTATAAGAGGTGATGGTAGAAGAGGTGGTGCTAGGAGAGGTGGTGGTAGAAGAGGTGGTGGTAGGAGAGATGGTGGTAGAAGTGGTGGTGGTAGGAGTGGTGGTGGTAGGAGAGGTGTTGGTAGGAGAGGTAGTGGTACAAGAGGTGGTGGTGGTAGATAGTGTAGTTGTGGATTCAGTTTCCATCGATTTCTGAAAGTAGCGAACAAAATTATAAATATAATTTAATGATACCAATAAGAAAGGTTCCATACCTTCTTCACCTAAAGGTTTACCTAAAGATGGAGAAAATTTATATGTAAGTTTTACGTGATACCTGTATACTGTCATACTGTGTTGCGTGGTGTGGTTAATTAACCCTTACATTCATACTGTAGGATGCAGTCTACATAACAAAGAAATCAAGATTTACTTAATAGATTTATTAACGATTATTATGTCTTTAATATTGTGACTTATTTCACAATGGTATTTAATATATTTTCATATTCATTCTTAAAATGTTGGGTATAGCGGTTCTAGAAAATAATTCGACGCCATATTTTTTATGAATTCGAAAATTGAGGTTTATTGATCGGTTTTTTGGCTGCCTTATAGTTTAGTAAGTTATTACTTGTATTTTCTGCCTAGAATGTATTTCAACACATCATAAATATTGTCTGAGTACTAAGTTTAGTGGTAAAGTATTTCACATGTAAATAAGCATTACTTGTGCATTTTGGTGAAGTACGTAAAAAAAATATTTTTTTTTAATTAAGAAAAAATGTATGAAGATTTTACAATACAATTTATATATATTTTTCCCGTGATCAGTCAGTACACCTTAAGTTATCAAATATTGCGTTTTAATAAATACATAATAAATAATGCATTTAAGGGCTTAAGGACAGGCCCAAATGCCGAGTCGAGCGTGTCTCTGAAAAAAAAACAGGCCCCACTGGAGGCCAATCCTGAAGATTCTTAATATAAAAAAAAGAAAAAGATTGGTCGCCAGATATATGCGTATGCTGTGTTGAGAATGGCGACCTGCATTAGTCTCCAGCATTTATCACAATGAATCCTCAACTCAATAAAGAGTCGGCAACTGTGATTCTTCTGGAAATGCAAGCGTTCATAGGTTACCGTGTCTACTAATCATCTGGCAGGCTGTATGGTTATGAACAAAGAAATTAACTCTTCTATAGCAACTAGGCTTTTTGAGATTTTCCTTATTGGCAACTGGTTGCGGAAGAAGAATAAATATTCTTTTATCACAACTGGTTGCCGTGAAAGACTAAAAAATCCTCGTAGACAACTGGTTGTGAAACACAGTTGCGATAGCGGCCGGAAGGTATGGTTTTCTGTCACCGGCACAATATAAAAGAAACCTGATATGGGCACGTTAAATAGGTTCAGTGAACTAAATCTACAAACACAACGATATTAATCCCAAATAAACTCACCTTGTTTCGCGGCAGAGCCGCAGTGAGGGCACATAATACCCACAAGAGCAGGAACTGACGAAGCATGATTGTAGACTTCGTGTACTCGTAATCGGAGATCCGGTACTAGGTACGCCTTGTGACCGACAAAGCAGTACTTTGTGTGACACCAAGATTGATTCTGCCAGCAAGGCCAGATCTCCTTTACTTTTTATCTGCTAGCTTTAGCAGAAATCTAAATTCATGGTTCACAAAGCTTATCACTTACGTCTCACTGTCCAACCAGAATAAACATTGCGTTTCATTACGCAAAGAGTTCGGTCAAGTCATATGAGGAATGGGTTGTGAGATGAGTTGAGGTAATTCTGAATTGTCTAGAGAGGTTATCACTGTCACCTCTTGTGCATAAACATTTACACGTTTTTATCTGGAATAAAGTGTTTGTCACAGGTTTTCCCTAATATGATTCAGTTAGAAAACAAATTGTTTGAATTTGTCACGAGTTCGTCTGTAATTCGCTATTGTGGTGCCATTCGAACCAGTTTTTAGAGATCAAATGTTTGTATGGGATCAACTACAATTAGAGCAACACAAAAGACGAAAATGAGAGGCAAAGTTTTTGAGCACTGAAAGAGCTCCATACTGATTGACAGTGAAATGTGACGTCACAGCTCTATAGCCTCGTATTACCGTCGTATGGGAAAATGAGTAATTTACCGTTTTGGTCGTGAAATATTGCATTTATTAGTCAGTTGCCGTACAATTTCTTTATTGTTGGAACATGAGGATTCTACTGGTAACTTCCATTTTAAATTAAAAAATAAAATTAGTTTTCATAGTATTTATTGTCCCGTATCTTTTTATAATTTTGATTAATTTGTCTATTTTACTATTTATTGTGAACTTGAAGGTTTTCTATCCATTTATCCACACTATGTTATAAATTTTAACACGTGTCAAATACCCAATACCTAAACTTTATTATGTTTGGTTAGGTTCCCACCTTCTCGTCTGTTTTAGAGGGCACAGCGGAATCACCTCGCTCATATTCGGAGCAGCCCGACTGGGAAAGTACCTCCATCTTACATAAAATCGCAGCAATAATAACACCGCTCACTACTTACTCTGTACGTACCTACACGTGGTGATGTGTTCCTGGTGGTGAGTAAGGTAGACATCGGTAATCTCGAGTCCGGGGAGCGATTCGAATCGCTAAATCCGGCTCCGCTGTCGGTACCGACTCCGCTTATCGACTCGTCAACTCCTTTGAATCCAAACTAATTGACTCCGGATTCGCTGGTTTCAATACAAATCCAGTGATCTTATTAGTTCTTCTAATCTTTTGATTTTTTTAACTCCAGATTGGATCGAAATATACGAAAGTCCACCAGTTTTACTTACGGTCTGCGATACCGGCGCAAACCGGTCATTCATTCGGCCATGTACCGAGTCGGAGTTAATAACTCCTCGGAATCTATAAAATTTGAAAAGAGTCGATAAGGAATCGGAACCGCTTAAGTACGGATTCGAATCATTTAAATTTTCAAGTACGGATTTACCCATCTCTAGAGTAAGGTCGCCAGAGCTCCCGAAGTTGCGCTGTATTTAAAGTGGGGTAGGCATCTGCATCTCTAGCTACAACAAATACAACAAATCTTCATATTGAAGAAACATCGGTCAAGTGAAAGTCCGATTCGCGCACCGAGGGTTCCGTACACAGATCGTGTACCGGTCCCAACCCCATTAATTCAGGAAAAATCCTAACATCACGCCATGGGTACACGCTATCAGCGCATTTTGTTCAAATTTGCGTAGGTATCCAACATGCAATGTATAGTATGTATGTTGGCTTTTCAGTGATAATTTTTTATCACTTGAACCGATTTTAATAGAAGAAAAGAAGTTACTTTCAACTTAATTTCATAGAAGTTAAACCAAAAATAAATAAATAAAGGGCGACAGTCTATCCGTTCAGTAGTACACAATCCTACTGCCATATTAGTAAGCTCTATAAGGCTCGTGTTATGAGCTAGACGACGATATATTTAATGGATAAAGATACCTAAATACACAGAAAATAGCCACGACTTAGAAAAAATATAGCAACAACTCTATCTAGATTTGTTTTAACAAACAAAAAATTTTTCTAAACTAAGTTAGAGAGAGGAACTTTATTACGTTAAATAATACACTAAGTTAGTAATTTAATCACCTTCGCATATTTATATTTTTGTTTTTTACTTATGACTTCAGATTTTTCCTTGCCCTATAAATTTTGATTCCTTTGAGTGTCGAAATATACGTTTTTGCAGCATAAAAGGCCGTATCTTTTTTTTACGTTAACTTAGAAGTTTAGGATCTGCTCTCGCGTATTTAGACGAAATTCTTGTGCCATCGGAAAATCTAGAACAGGGTTTACGCCGACTCGAGGAAATCTCAAACCATTGCGCGAATATAGGTTAACTGTAAAACTGTCGAAGTGCCAGTTTTTTGACAATATTATAAAGTATCTTGGCTATGAAATTTCCGCCAATGGCATA
Organism: Epiblema foenella; assembly: GCA_963556455.1. NCBI lineage: Eukaryota > Metazoa > Arthropoda > Insecta > Lepidoptera > Tortricidae > Epiblema > Epiblema foenella. The sequence goes on from OY747100.1 coordinate 22,020,609, forward strand.
CGACCCTATGAAAATAAGATTTTGGCGTTTATGGAGTTTCCAGTCCCGAAGACTGTTCATGAAGTTCAATGATATATATACTCATGACAAATTACAGCTTTCTAGTACTAACGGTTACTGAGAAAAGCGGGGGACGGACGGACGGACATGGCGGAACTATAAGGGTTCCTTGTTTACTACGGAACTCTAGAAACTACGATATGACCGTGGTCATGCGCCTGCTGCCGTTTACAGGGAAGACTAATTATTATAACAAGGGCAGTAGTAGCAAGCTCTTATCTAAATTTATTGGACCTTACAAAATAATTAAAGTCCTTGATAACGATAGATACAAAATAAGCCATTTTCCTCGTTTTAACAAAAAAAACTTGAAACTGTCGTTGCCGTGGATCGAATAAGACCTTGGGTGAATACTCACCCTTCGCATTCTACGAACGAGAAGTTCTATAAGGAGTCCGTGGAATCGCCCGATTATGATATTGACGATAACCTCCCGTTATCTGAGGTTCAACAACAGCGTCAAATGATTGACAAAGACAGAAATTACCCATTGTGATAATTTTCATGACGTTAATCGATTGCGGTAAATTATATATGTCGGAGATACATTAGGTACATAACGGCCTGTTTAGCAGATCAACGCTACGAGATTAGATTAAGAAAACTTAGTTTAATGTTGGAAACGCCAAGCGGTGATAGGTTGGGAGTGGTCTGCGTTTGGTCCGTAGGGGTACTTGCTAAAACATGCATTGACAACTACCCTTTTCTAAACTAACTAAGTCACGTTGACAGTAAGGCTCTGGCCCCTTCTCTAAAAGGATTATTCTTTCTGACTGGACGTAATCGGAGAATGCTCCGCGTTTCTAACTTTACTTAAACTGCCTGAAGGCTTATCCTGAAGTGCTTACTTCGAAATAACCAATACAGTGTAATCAACCGTATTATCAGTGACGTTTTATTCCTTATTTCCGTGCGTCAGAGTGAATGAAACGAAGTAGTGACGATGAAATGCGCTCGATGCCATCCCTACCTACCACTGGTCTATTGCATACACCGCTGCCGCTTGCGCGCCGCCGCCGCCCATGAGCTCAAAATTAAAACGGCCGTTTTAACTTTGGACGCATAGATTGACGAATCCAGCAACGTAATAACTAGTTTGATGGATTCAAAAAATACTTAAATACAAACTACAGTACGTAGCGGCCCCTTTTTTAGTTATATATCGTTAAATTTAAATAATTAAACTTATTTACGATTGGCGCTAGTGGACCTGTTACATTTTATTAAAGCGCTCTTAACTCATCTTCACAAAAGTTACGTCCGAAAAACTGGTTTTTTGGCCTAAAATTGCCCAAGTTTGATGCTATATATCTCGAAGACAGTGAGTTTAAAGTAAATATGGGATACTATTTCGGTAAACCTCGTTATTCTCAATACGATAAGCCATATAAAACACGGAGAGTTACAGCTCGAAGGTCGAAGGCTTAATTAAATGTTATTGTTGTAATTATTAGTAGGCTTCATAAGTATTAACTCTGCACCACCTGCTATGAATCGTTCTGTTTAGATTTCCGCTACCCTAAGGTTGTCTGGAAGAAATCGCTCTTTAGCGATAAGACCGCCTGTTGTTTGCCTCTTCTCATTGTGTTTTTTGTACTGTACTGTATCCTTTGATTGAGGTGTGCAATAAAGAGTATTTGTATTGTATTGTATTGTATTGTCATTGGGAGCTAGAAGCCCCTTAACAATTGCGGCTCGCGACAATTCTGTTAGCTACCATGTGGCCCTTGGCTGATCTAGAATCAGTGCTGGTCTTTCGCAGAGTCCATTTAGTGAGGATAAGGAGAAAGGGTACACAACAAATAAACAAATAAACACAAACCTACAATAGAAAACGACTGTTCTAATGAGACTACGCATTATTTGTTACTAATTTAGATGCTTTTGATGAAAAAAAGGAAAAGAATATTCATATTTATGATTTGTATTTGTTTATTCTTCGCATTGCGGTACATTCAGTTAAGAAAAATATCAACTAATTTTAGACTATTAATATGTACGTATTAATAACATTAAAAAATTATGACTATTAATCGGCTGACTGAACTGTACTTATATTTTCTCTTAGTCTAGAACAGTTATTCTATACGAATAACCAAATACTCTTTTACTTTTCTTTTTAGTTTTTCTGCATTGTCGCCGACGTACTGATAAAGCTTTTTTCCTTTCTTCAAGAAAATTAAGCCCGGGTATCCACCCACATTAGTTACTCCATACTTCCAATCTTCACTCTTATCTATTTTGTTGTATACAACCTGGAGAAAATACGTGGAACATTAGTCTTCTTTTGTGAGAATGCAGAGGGTAGGTAAAAGTAATTTTGCAATAGTTCACGTCGTCCAGCCCATAAAGTGGCATTTACTGGTCATTATGCCCCTTGATATCACTACTGGCTAGCCAAGGGTAGAGCCCCTTATATGGCCGTAACAATATACCCCTTCCGAGGGGGTATAATGTTGTGGAAACATTGTATAGTTCGTACGAAACTGTAAGGGCAAATTCTGTCAAACGAACATAAGCAAAAAACGACTAAAAGTTTCTGACTATGGAGTAGATTCTTGCTTGCGTTAATTTGACAAGATTTGGCCTTACACTTTTGGACGTAGTTATAAGAGAGGTAGCGCACAGCGGATCGTCATCTAGCTCCTCAGACTAAGGCCGGGTTTTATAGAGATCCGTTAGACCAAATGTCAGATCTAATTTCAGTAAATCAGTACATTTTTTGACATAACGAACAGACATAAGGTCTAACGGATCTTTATAAAACCGAGCCTTACTAGACTCGACATCAAATAACTATACCATTTACCGAGCGAGATGGCCAAATACAATTTTGTGTAAGAGCGAAAGGGAGAAACATATCATTTCTTGTCCTCGTCATTGTTTCTTTTATCTGCCACAAACTATTTGATATAACGATAACCCTCTCAAGTTAAGAAGGTGATTTTTGAGGGCCTAAGGATGCCTTTCCACCACAGAGTTGCAATGCAGCTATGGAAACGGAAGGCTTTCATACTCTCGCAACATAGCTGCACATCTCTGGCGGAAAGGCACCCTTAGGCCCTAAAAATCACCTTAGGGGGCGTCCATAAATTACGTGAGGGATTTTTTTTTTAAAAATTGTCCCTCCCTCCCCCCTGGTGAGATGTCGTGAGATTTTATTCAACCCCCTCCCACATCCCCCAATCTCACGTGAGATTTTTTTAAATGTGGGTTTTTTACGTAAACGCGGATTGTTATTGTAAAAAAAAAAATTTGCTTCGTGCTTTTATTTACGACTAGTTAAGACTAGTAATCAATATTGCTGAGAGTTAACGTCGAAGTATGAATGAAATTATTCTCTTTCGAACGAATTAGTGAATAATCTTAATCGTATTACGATTACGCTTAAGATTAAATCTTATACGCGTGTACAATCTGGATTAAATGGACCAAAATAGTATAATATTTTTTGTTTCAATCAGAAAAAAAAATGCGTGATATTTGCCGAGAACCCCCCTCTCTCCAACGTAAGATTAGATGAGATTTGACTCGACCCCTTCCCCCCTTAAACATCTCACGTAATTTATGGATGCCCCCTTACAAGACAGCGCGTATATACGACTTAATTCTCATGTCATTGTCTTACCTTGAGTACGATAATATTCTCCGTCGAACGTGCTACGTCTTCCACAGCTGGCTCGAGCCCAACACTAAAACCACACCAAGTCGTCATGACGAAGATTACCACCAACTTGTCGCCAGCTTTTGATACTTCATTAGTTAGATTGGCAGCATGTTTCATATTGATTACCTTGCTCCTGGAATAATGTCAAACAATTTAGGATTTCGTTCCGTAAGTATCCAAATGGAACCCTATCAACTCACGTGTCCGTCTGTCCGTCGTCTGTAACATAGATTGTACAACCAAACAGTTTACAGTACAAGCATCTAGTTGGCCAATAGCCGTACAAAATATTTAAAATATTTTTATGTTCTTAAGGGTGGCTCTCATTCCGCTAAAAGAGGCGCGAAAAATAAATTTGACCTACCTTCGAGTAGGTTAGATATCGTTGCATTTTGAGTAGATACTGTTTTTTTTTTAATATTGGAAAAGATATATATTATATTGGAGAACCCAACAAAGTCAGCTTTAAACGCCGTGCATTTTTAGATTCATGTTTTATGGTCGATTCGATTCCTCAGTGAGGTTATATTTGTTCTTGTCTTGGATGTTTTCTATGTATACAAGTACCTATCTATATATATATCAGTATACAATCTTATATCGCGCTTTGTGTAAGATTGACCACAAATAGGATGTTTTTAATATGTATGCGGAATTTAAAAAAATCCACATAGAGGATCAATTTTTAGGTATTTTCCCTTCACGTCGCATAATCGTGGGACACACTGTAATTCGCGAGCATATCAAGGCACAACAAATGAAACTCACTCTGGCTTCGCCGTAGTACTGGTTACGTCAGGCGCGGATACAGGGGGGGACGCCGGGGGAGCAGTAGGGGCGATTTTCCCCTCCTGAATCAAATCCTGGATCCCCGCCTGAGCTAAGTTAGTAGAAGTGGTGGAATCAGTGGTCGTGGTTATAGGAAGGTTGGCGGCAGAAGAGGTAGTGGTAAATAATGCACTTATATCTTCTTTGACTATGGAATTTGCTGTATCCCCGTTTTCAAGCACTTCAGATTCAGTTTTTACCGATATCTGAAAATGTCAAGCAATTTTATAGGTTCGCTCATATTTGGAGCAGCTCAACTGGAAAATCTTACAGAGACTGCAGCTATGATAACACGACATAACTGCTTATTGAGTAGGTCTGTGGTATTGTGTTCCTGGAGGGGAGTAACAACGCCAGGACCACCGAGGATTCTCTGTCCCCCGTTGTAGGTTTGAAGCTGGAGTAAATCAACTAGGTTCCCATAGTAAACTCTTGCAACACCCGTATAACAGAGGGTGGTGCTATTTAACCCAGCATCACACGGGGGAAAATCTGTTGAAACAGGTTAGAAATCCTCTTAAAAGATAACATTAGCAATAAAACATAATTACGCCTTTCTTAGAGAAATAAATCTAGAAAAACAATAAAGTTAATCCCTAATACTCACCTTGTCCTGGGGCAGAGCCGCAGCGAGGGCACATAATGTCCACAAGAGCAGGAACCGACGATGCATTATGATATCAACTTTATCTACAGATCCGAAATTATCCGACTAATGAAGCAGTAACTAGTATGAGACCAAAACTTATTCTGCCAGTAGTGTCAGTTATCCTCTACTTTTTATATCAGTTATCTTTACCAGGAGGATCATTTAATTTGTGGTACTTATTCTCAACGCTTTCCCACCCTCTCACTGTCATACCAGAATAAATCTTTTGTGCCATTACGCATAGTGATAAAGAGTTTGCTCAAGTTATGTGAGTAATGCGTTGTGAAATGAGTTGAGGTGAAATCTGAATAGTCTGGTAAAAACAAATGACGAACGATGTAATACTTGGTCAGAGGTTATCGATAGTCGCCTTCATCAACCCCTCACTAAAATGCATAGCATGTGTCCTATGTCTGTGTCACTATGTCTGGGTTCCCGGTAGCAGGAAAAGTCCTGCTCCCTCTCTGTCGCTCTGTTTTCGATTGGCGGTAGACCCTCAGGGCTCGCCGGATGCGCCCGACGAGTGGGCGTGCTGATCGGCCGACGCCCAAAGATGGCTAAAACGATCACGTTCTGAATTAAAGACGAGATTATCTCCCTGTTTTTCGTCATTACGATACACGCAAATATGTTTCGTAGAAATAATAGCTGTGATATAGACTACTATGATTAATTCGAACTAGTATTTTATTTGCACAATCGGAAATCCTGACAAGTTTATAAATTAAACGGTTAGTAGGGCGATAAGGCCGCCTGTTGTTTAACCTCTGTCTGACTTTTGTTTAGGTATCATTGACAAGACATTTGCTATTAATGTGGCACTTATTACTCCGCTTTTAGGCATACAATCCAGGATAATAACACGCAGGTTTTATTTTATTGCGACACTTGTGCAATACATAGGTAACGGATTTATATCCCGATTGGGATAGGTACCTACAGTTTTATTTTTATTTTATATCAGCCGATGGATTGTTACGCAACTAAAGATATTGAATGTGTCATAAATAAATGAAATACCTATTATTCCTTTCTAAATATTGGTTTTATTTTGTTAAATTATTTATTTTTAATGAGGATTAATGATATTATTTAATGTAGTTGACACCTAATCCCAAGATTTCGAGTAGGCACTAGTTTTACGATTAGACCATATCATGCGGCTGCCACTGATAAGGCCAGTCAGGGGGCCTTGCAGCACTGCATTATCGTATAGTCCTACCCATCACCTGCATCGTGGAACAAACGAAACTTGGGTGCTAGCGCCACCAAACGCAAAAAAACGTTGCAGCAACGCCATTTCGTGTTCCCTCATGAATATATATAGATATTCATCATCTGGGAGTCTTATACATACACACTCTTATCTAGGGTCTTATATCAGTGTCGTCGGCTCTTAAACTAATTGCAATTTATCTCTTCGTAAAAACACAGTGTGGATTTGTATAATTTTGATTTATCGTACCTGGATTTATCTAGATTTGAAAAAATATGATCAGAATTATTACGTTAACTGACAGCCATGTTGGATAAACTTCTTCCGCTGATTGGCTTGGGTGGACTTACCTACATTTCAGAAATACTGTCATAAGAATTTCTATGATTTTGATATTATGATTTAACTGTATACGATTGCTTCTGGGGTGCAGCTTCAGGGGTAAGAGTGGTCCGTCTAGTAGCTGATCTCGCAACCAAGTGAGCTGGTCGGGAGTTCACCCTCCACAATGCGTTTATACCCCTTCCACGTTACTACAGGTTTTATAATAGTGTTGCCATATAATATATATTTACCCTACCATTGACTAACGTTTGCCATGTAAAAGTTAATTTTTCTCAATCATAATAATAAAATCATGACATTTTTCGCAAAAACCACACGGAATAATCAAAAATGACATGTAGTAAGTACCTTCATAAGCTTCTTTGACAAACTCAGTAGTGCGAGCCGGGGTTCGATGTATTCGAACCCGCGACCTCTTGTAATACAGATTTTTTGTAAAATGTCGTTCATAATAGAAATAAAACTAGCATATAAAATGTTACTATGTTTATTATTGTCTTACAGTTTTTCTGCTTATAGATGTAAGAACTGCCAACTAGCGCCATTGGGGCGAACGACTCGAACGAGTCGAATAACATTCTGTCTTTGTGTGAGTGCCAATCTGTCGAAATAGACATAGGTACAGCATGTAAACTATTGAAATTCTTAGGCAATTAAAATCAATGGTACGTACACTACGTTTCATCATTCGTAGGACCATCTTCTACTGTTTTCTTAGTACCTTCATGACGCTAGGAAATTGTTATTTGAACTTAACACGTTCACAGTCCGTGACCCTGATATGGGTCACTGCTAGCCACTATTACAAAGCCGTAAGGTTCACAATTCGGATTCGAACAGTGAACGTGTTAATTGTCTACTGTGTAAATGACCCACTTAGGCGTGTCCAACCCGTCACGTGCCGTCAAATCGGTTAAAATGGGACACACATGGGGTTACATGAGCAGGAATCATACTCTTTTTGAATGATTCAAAAATCGTGCGTTATCCGTCGTGCGATTTTAAAGGAAACAGTCTTGAAACGGGAAAATATGCGACGTGGTATCATTGAAACGTGATATACTACTGAATGATGTAAAATTAGTACAATTTTATCCTCAGATATCCCAAGTAATCGAATAAATATATGCGAAAATTACCGTTAAAATTCTAATCTAAAAAAGAACGAGGTACATGTCTGTATGAACTAGGAATCTCGAGGTTTCGCGTGTTGGGTTATATACTTACAGACTTTTTTTACTAAACTTCTTTGTTTGCATTTAAAAAAATGGATTTGCTCACATAAGGTAGATGTACCCTTCATCGGATCTGCCCTATCACCGGATTTTTTCTATTTTAAGCCATAAGTCGAGTTCTTGCGGCTAATATTACGTTGTGATATTATTTTCCGATAGCTGGATACCTATTCCTTCTACTACGAGGCAAATAAAGCCATTTTATTCCATAGTTGTCACGGGACAATCGATTGAGCAGGTCGATCGCCGCGTTGTCCTTACGAAAATGGTTAAGAAACTGAATGTACTTCGTAAGGTCATAAAAGCGTTTAAAAGTAACTTTATGCTTCAAAATAGGGTGTTATCGTATCGTGAGTTAATAAGTGTATATGTCTGAGATCAACAAGTGAATTTAGTGCAGTAAAATCTACAGAATTCAACAAAAATGTAAATTCGGTGATGAGTCAACCTCATCTACTGCTTGAAGGTTTTACCGAACAGCGCTCGGAATCAGGGAAAACCGTATGTTTCGAAAATTATTTTTTCATACATTTCTTATCTAGTTCGGTGATACGGCATGCCGATCCGGTAATAGGTGCAAATTAAGTTTCTTAGTTGGTTGAATGGGACAAATGTAATGGGACAGTGTAATGGATATCAAAAACTTTAAAAAATATTTTTATATACGTCTATGTAATAAATTTCGACGTACATTAAAATGATGACAAATTTATCTATAATCACAATATTTTGTTGATCATAATCCTACAAAAATTCTAAACCTTATTAAAAAAACAAACGTACATGTAGATCTTAGCGTTCGGTGAAGGGTACTTTTACCTTACTAAAGCATCACAGTTAGCTGACCATTCGTGAACCTTATACCAACGATATAAGGTCTTATCTTACAATGGTCAGTGAACCCGTGATGCTGATAGTGCAGTCGAGTTCATTAATATACAATTAATGTACCTATACACTAACGCTCCAAAGTATTTAGGTAACCGCCATTTACACTATACAATTGTATGCAAAAATTACTTTCAAAATCATAGTTTAATCACATTAATCACAGGCAATTGACTTTTTTAGATGTCGTATTGAATTGTATTTAGGTAGTATACTGAGCCTCAAATTGTTGCCAAAGATATCCTTTTAAAATTTCGAGTTTACTTTATGCAATGATTTAAAAAACCCTTATGTACCCACTAGTTCATACAAAATAAAACGATTTTGTAGTGGAAAAAGATTATGGTTTTTTTAAAGCTTGCCATTTGTTAAATGGACAATGTACACGGATGTTACGTACGCCATTTCGAAGCTTCATATATGTTAGTTAAATTTTTAATTTACTTTTTTTAAAAGTGAACTGCACAAGAAACTGTTACCCGACTACGACTTAGCGGTAGAATTCTGAAGTCGATTTTGTATATTATGTTTATTATAAATATATGGAAAAAATTACGAGTGCCTCTATAGTTATGAGCGGTAGTGTACACTTTAGCTCTCTATTATCTTGTAATGAGGTCAAAAATGTGTACATATTAGTGATAAACGGACGTTTCAAGTAACACACGTGTATTCCAGTTTAACGGTTTTGGGTCAATCAACTATTTTTTGCTGCTCGTTACCATGGTTACTCCTGTCACTATTTAAAATTGTGATCTTATACGGTTTAATTCTACTAAACATGAGTTTCAGCTATGATTATAAACACATTCTGATGCGAGTCTCTTCAGTATTCAGAAGTCCATATTATCACATTTTTTCTAAGAAACTTGACTGCTGTCTCCTGGTCGATGAGACAGAATAACAAGATTGATCTGTTACTAAATGTATCTAGCGACGGCGCCTCTCAGCTTCCCGACGTCTGAGCTGCTGAAATGCTCCAACTTTTCGCCGTCTTTGATGAAGACGAAGGTCGGCAGGCCGACTGCGAAGCGACCCTGCTGCATGTAGAAAGCTTGGTAGCGGGCGACTATCTTCGTGGCCTCTGCTTCTTCATCGTCCATGTCCAACTGTAGGATTTGTCATCAATAAATAACAAGAAAATGAGTAAATTGTCAGTTTCTTATGGTGGTAACAAATTATTTTTTTAAAGTGAATCAAATATTTGTATGTGACCTACACTTAGAGCACAACAATAGATAAAAACAAAGGATAAAATCAGGTCGTCCCTAGTGACTACAGAAACGCCTCTTACTGATTAAAACTGTATTAGGACATCACAACAAGATATTCGGATCAACCGTTGTATGGGAGATTATATAATCAAAAACATTTTAACAATTGGAATAGTTACCTAATACTCTTCAAAGAAACCCCAACTTTACGGCAGAGTTGTATGATCTCGAAAAGTTTATAAAACCCATCACATAAATAACGCAGATCATAAATAGTTAGCAGTTTTTCTGTCACCCTCTGAACATTAACCTAACCTGGTAATGTCATTGATAACAGAACGTAAGTGATGGCATGACATGTGAATGACATGATATAGAAGAAAAAACATGCTGCGAAAACCATAAATGGTATAAGGTCAATATAGAGTAGCATAAATAGCAAACCTTGAGCATGACTAAATTCTGTGATCCCTTGGCTGCGATATCCTCAACCGTTGGAGTGATATTTCTGCAAAACGGGCACCAACGGACCATGCAAAAGATGACCACCAGCTTATCACCGGCATTGGATAGCATCGCTTCCAGGTCTGATATTTTTTTTATGGTTGTTACATTCCTAAAGAAAATAACACAAGTGTAAAAATTGAAAGGGAAAAATTAAAAAATTTTGCCTCCATCAAACTCATATGTAGTCCCAGATATTTCGCATATGTATTAAATTGCTACGGCACGTTTTTATTTAGGTAAGTATTTGTCCAATATATGCTTTTTTTTACGGCACTAAAGGAACGGAGATGGCGGGGAGATTTAGTTAAACTAAAAAAATAGAAGGACTTTTTTTAACCGACTTCAAAAAGGAATTAATTGGGTTGTATGACCATTATTTCTTTATTTTAATGTGTGTTACCTCAGAACTCCGTAATTTATGAACCGATTTGGAAAATTCGAAATAAATAATTTTATTAATAAAAAAATATAACTGACTCCAAAAAAACAATGAAAAGTAAACAAATTATTGCGTATCTTCCAATAGCTCAATATGAGACTAATCGCTTCTTATTGAACAAGGTAGTCGAAGTAGTACTATTAGAAGTTAGGCAATTATTTTTTACTTGTCAGTATTTTTTTATTAGCCAGTCAGTTTTTATTTTTATTCTTTTTGTACTTTGAGTAGTCTGACATCCGCCTAGCGTTTTCCCGGTTGTGAGATAAGGAGTCAGGGGTTCGCTTTGACACCGAATCCCAAGATTTGGCGTAGGAACTAGTTTTATGAAAGCAAATGCCATCTGATCTTGTAACCCAGAGCGAAAACTAGACCTGGTTGCAATTAGTCTATAGATAAGTGTATAAATAATAGATAAGTAAATATATAAATTCTAATACCTATAGGGTACACCCATGTCCTCATGACGTTTTCCTACTTTGAGTACCTAGACATAAATGTGGGCAAAAACTAACATGAAGGATTATCTTACTCTGGTTCAGGTGGTGTGATCGGTAAACCGGTGTCGTCAAACGAAGTAGCAAGTACTGTGGTTATTAGCAGCAAGCCTCGTGTTTTGACGATACATTCTGGGGGCCAGGATTGACGAGCTAAGCCTGTTCGATCGATGCGGCGGTGGGCGTATCTGACAGCCTTCTCCATGTTTCTCGTAATCCTAATTAATATAATGCATTAGAAACTCTGTGAGCTTCACAGAGTTTTTGCAACCGAGGAAAACAGTGTTTTAAACTACTTGACCAGATATGAAATTCAACCTGGTTTAAGTGTTAAATGGGTCAATCAACTTTTTCTTGTTGTTATTCTGTCCCGTCAGCGAGGAGACAAAAGTAACCGAGTTCATTAGAAAAATTATTATAATATGGACTTCAAGCATATGCTCAAGTGATGTCCCATGTCCAAATGGATTTATGATCATCGCTAAAACTCATATTTGATAAATTGAAACACTATAAAATCACAGTTTTAAAGAGTGACCTAGGAGATGTAACCATGGTAACGAGCAACAAAGAATAGTTGATCCACCCAAATATAGGGAGTCTACCGCGAACCGAAAATGAAATATCTCCGTCTCCGATGGTGTCGCACATATTTCGTTTTGAGTTCGCGGTTACTCCACTGTATTGATACAAATTCCATCGTAGGAAAGACCAGGTCACATATCTATGACCAAATTCATTGCCGCTTGTCTGTGGGGCCACCCGGTGTCGGTTTTCGGGTTTTGATCATAAACTGATAGTTAGAATTGATTTCCTGATACGCTGACGTCGGTCCAAGATGTTGGTCGGTAATATATACAACCAATCTGGCGCGGACGTCAGCGTCGCTGGGGGCGTCTCATAGAACATTATATTTATTCGTACGAGCGACCTACATCAGCGATAGAAAATCAAGCATTAATATTTAAAAAAACGATGGCTACAACCGCCACTGACGAAGGGATAAGGTGTATTATTTGTCAACTCGGAGCTGTGGCAGTCTGGCCACTGTATCTAGCCTGGAACGTAGAGGTATAGAGTGATGGTGATTTTGCCAGGCCGTGGTTGATGGTTGTTGATAGTGATCACTCTCCTGGTAATACTTAGATGTAGATGGGGAGCAGATAGAGTGAGTATGGACTACACCCTACAGCCCTTGGGTCTTAAACTCTTGATTTTTAACTTCAACAAGTACTTATTTAGCACCATCTATCATTATGTGATTTGTCGGCACAATGATCACATCAACATCATTCTCCTAGCATTGCAAGACGGGACAAAGTCTTCCGATGGGGTCCGTCCTTCTGCTTCTACTATGCTCTATCCTGGAAAGCATCTTAATTCAACCCACAGGTGATCAAAGCCTTAGTAAGAGTAATGATAATGTGGAACCTATTTCCTTAAAAATCGAGTCTGACAAGCATTCAAGGTCTACAGTAAATATTATTTTTTACCTCGGGTTGAGCAGGCGAAGCCATCGCAAGGGATGTGTATACAAATGTGACATTATGAATTTAGCTGCTATATTTGAATATTAAACGGAATTTTATTGATCAACAAACTGCATTGCGGAACGGGTTGGACAGATGTGACAGTTGTTGGAGGTCTGTAAATTTCAATCTGACATATACGAGAGACATTTAGGCGTATCACACATGTGGTAAACGGATCGGCTTCTCTAATACGGTTTAGGGAAATAAAAACGTATTTAGCGCTTATTTTCGCTTTCATGCGCTGTCAATGGTTTTCGTATCACATATTGCGCTTGAAAATGACAAACGTCTTATTCCGAATCCACACAATGGACCATGATGGCGCAGGATCAGGACGCAGCTATGCAGTGGAATGAGATGAAAACTGATGTGAAATGCAGTGGCGGCGTAGGGTAGATGGTCACCCTAGGCGACTTTGAGTTGAGCGAGCCTAGCGAGTTAAGGGATGATTTCCGGGATGAATATAATCCTATATTATTATTTATATAATCCTATTTTATTATTATTAATTCATATACAATCTGACGATCTTTTTGTGAATCCATGATATTTTACCAATTGACATCTTTATAAAATACCATGTAAATTTTCAGAAAGAAATAAATAAATCTAATCTAATCTAATCTAATCTATATCCTTCCCCGGGACTCAAACTATAAATCAGTTCAGCGGTGTAAGCGTGAAGAGGTAACACAGAGTACTTTTCTAAGCATATAGTAATGATCAGCAACGCCTTGTTATTCGTTTTAGTAGTTCATCGTCCCACACGAGTGGTCATGTCGGAGGTTTTCCCCTCGATTTTCCCCAGGCTACTCTCCAACCACGCACTCCTATCGTTTTATTGGGCCCGGCCTAGCGTACCAAATTAATCCGCTGCTAGTTTTTACCCATAATACTACATACTATAGATAAGTAGGCGGTGGTATAGACTATTAATTTAAGACCCTATGCCGATAGCGGTCCGTTTCCGCCAACATCTTACACTGCTCCGGGTGGAGTGGCCAATTCCCAGTCGGGTCGGGCTTGCTGTCGAAACCGGGCTCGCAATATCCAATAAGGATTTCTCCCCCCAATGTAAAAAAAAAACAATGCTTATCGTCAATAAATATTTTCATTCCAAAACAAAAATATTACTTCCTACTTGTGTATATACTTAAAGTAGTTTCAAGGGGTTATCTCATTTGAACTCGTAGTCTAGCATCCAAGCGCAGCACTACTTATCCTAATATGGCACTTTTCGTGAAATAATTGTACACTGGGCTGCAAAATTGCATGAACATTTTTCAACCGTAATACTAGGGCAATACGGTCGACATCTGCCCATGCCACTTTTCAGCGCTCTGTCAACACACGCCATGACATGGGAATGTCAAACGCGAAGTTGAACCTCGTAGAAATGCATGTAGGTTGATATCGTGACGGACATATGCGTCGTTGGTATCAATCCGATGGTGTGTACATGTAGGTACTTACGTACGTCGTTGGCGTCGAAAAGGTTAAGCCACTGTAGCCGAGCCGTAAGGCATGCGGCTATCAAACTACACTCAACAGCAAAAATAACGAGTAAACTTTGTATTGAATGTCCATAGAAATTGTACCGGTTATTTTTGCGCGTGAGTATAGATGTCGTGGATTCACGAAATGTCATTTGATGGGCACCTTAAGGATATACCTACAGAAAACGCTAGGAGTATGATGACACACATAATAGGTACAATTAGCCACTATACCTAATGAGCAAAAATGCACTAGATACATTTTACTCTCAAAGAACATCTTAATAAAACCAACATCTTCTAAGTACCTACAAAATGTGATATAAACCTTTTACACCTCAAGTGAGTATGGTTTTTTTGAGAATGGAAGAGATCTTTTTACCGTCAGCTCCTACACTATTTAGGTATATTGCGCGATAATAAAACAAAGCATGCAACAAATCTAATTCTCGAGTTAGAGTCAGACTTCAATATTAAAAATTATCAAGTAGTGTGCGATGAAACGATTCACATATTTCGTTCCATTTACCATATTAGAAATCCATATAGCGGCGGCCATTACGGGTTGCGACTTCTGCTTGGATATTCTTTGTCTCGTTCGCACCAAGTGCCCAGCTGGCACAGAAAACATCTTCATGATTGTTGACTTCGATTTCGATTACAGCAACAAGATCATGTACACCATCAACAACACTTTACAAGCTACGTACTTCGATGAAGAAGGAGGCATCGATGAAATCCCTACAGACAACGGCAGTAAATCCCTTGTGAGTTTAGCAGTGGACCGTGGAACCAGTGAGATCTATTACTGTACCAGCGATTCCATCTTCAAGTATGCACTTTTAAGCAACGAATCAATGCTCATATATTCTACTTCCAATCGACAACAGTTTGTCGACATATGGGTACATCGAGGGACAGTATTTTTTAAAATTCCAGCCGGCCTTTATTATTTGCTACCAGGGACGCCAGATGTCAGAAAAGTAGTAGATTTAGATGGTCCCATCGAAAATGTTGCTTTTCATAGTTCTGGAGTAGCATACATCAGTACTAATCAGAAAGTCTACAGAATAAAAGAGAAAAGGACAATGCGGGCTGGCGAATTCCTCACAGGGCACTATCTTATTGCTGCTGATATTACTGGGGATATGTATTTCAGTACAAAACAAAGGTTATATTTGCTGGATTCGAAAACGGATCAGTTGAGACTGGTCGGAGCATTTGTCCACTACGCCTATCAGTTTTTGTTTGATACATCTAACTACATCATTATGGAGGATCAAGGAAAATTGTGTTCACATTATAAACCTGTTCGTGATCGTTGCAAATACAATGCATCAGGAGACATTCCTGAAATCACTAAGATATGATCGGAGCTTGTCAATCCTGACTAATATTAAATGCGAAAGTAACTCTGTCTGTGTTTAACTCTTCAAGCATAAACCGCTTAACGGATTTGAATGAAATTTAGCATGGAGGAGGGTAGAATTGCCCTAACAACAAACATATCGTCCGCGTATTTGAGCGGTTTTATTTAAGTTAAAAACCATAAAGTGAGTCCAGTGTAACTTTGGCTCGTACAGTTTTATTCCCGGACTATACACAAGTGTTTTGCTGACAAAATTCGCCAGGTTTGGACGAGAAAATACAAACTTCCAAGGGGACTGTTTGTTTACGTTTGTGATGTAAAATCGTCGTCTGCTATGTGGTATGGCAGCTGAAGAGTGTTCCAAGGCTGGTTGGAAGATAAAGTGCAGTGTTATGTTAAGCGTGGGGGTTTTATAACCGCTTAAGAGTAATTTCCTACGTACTTTTTAGTTACCCCAAATCGTTCGTATATACGCTGCCATCTATAATTTCACGCCTGAACTATGGACATTGTGGGATACCGTGCGCAAAGGCACGTCACAAAGCGCCATCTGGACCTTCTTGTGGGAAATGCGACGTCTTCGAACCAGAGAGGATAGGGAGTCCTCCGTCGTTGTGTCGTTAATAGCGCGCTTTGCCGAAAGAGGGCTTCGCCATCGCATCATCGATTCACAAGGGACTTATGCATCGTTTTTGTGTTTTTTTTGTTTCAATTGCTTTACTCACCTTGGTGCTAATTGTATATTTCTAGTTGGATATTGATTTTTTAATGGTCAGTTAATTTATATTGCTTAAATAGTGATTAACATAAGGATATATTTATAAATTTATTAACTTTTGTTATTGTAATTCACTTGACTTTGTTTTATTATGGTAATTTAGTGAGTTTATTTTATTCTTTTAGTTTATTGACTTGCTTTTTAATTTATAAACATTGTTTTAACGTGTGATACGATTTTTTATATAGTATTAGAAGACTGTAATATCCAGTTTGTGGCCAGATTTAATGTTTTATTATTATTATTATTTTAATATTTTTTGTAAGCACTGAATGTTCGATTCACATTTTCGTTTGTTTTAACGTGGTAGGATCCTGTTGGAATATTGTTTGTAGTTCCGCTTTTATATTTTTACTTTATTAAACTAATTTTATGTGTTTGACTATGAGTTCCCAGCCTGAGTCGACGTGCCCCTATTGTCATGACTCATCGCGAGTTTTTACGTCGAGAGGCCTTAAGTTACACATTACGCGTATGCATAAAGATGTACCCCGTCCTCCTTTATCGCAGCCTGCCCGCACCGCCGCCGTTCATGTTAATGCTGCGCCTCAAATATCAAATCCACAGACAAATAACTGTACCCTGGACCATCTTGCCAACTTGAGGGAATCGGTACGAGTTCTTCGGCATATTCCGAAAGGAGCGAGAAGTATGGCAGCTGGTAAGTTAAGTGAGATAATTGAAAACTGTATTACTGACAATGGGGTAGACGTGTGGTGCTCACTTTTATCTTTTTCATACAGGGCTTTGAGAGCCCCTGAAACGTCCGGCACAGGATCTCTTACGTCGAAGGTCAAGAAGAACATAGAGGCCTTCGCGTATTTCTCACTTGACGATTGTGCGGCAGCCTCCCGGTCATCGTCACTTACTAAGACTATTGAGGCCAAGGTCCATGAAGGCGATTTAAGGGGAGCGGTCCGGTTGCTTATGAGCGAGGACACTATAGCCCCACCAGGTCCGGACACTTTGGCTGCATTACAATCGAAACATCCCGATCCGTCTCGTCCCCTTTGTTTCCCATCGGTGTCGGATCGGGGGGTCCCAGCTTTGTCGGTTAGGGTAGAGGATGTGGCTTTGGCAGTTAACTCCTTCCATAGTGGGTCTGCTGCGGGATTGGATGGTATTCGTCCGGCTCATTTGAAGGAGTTGACATCTGGCACGGCGGGGGACAGTGGGGTGCGCTTGATGGAGTCGCTGACTAAACTGAGTAATTTTCTGCTTAGTGGGAAGTTGAATCTCCAGGTGTGCCCATATTTGTATGGAGCTACTCTTTGCGCCTTAAAGAAGAAGGAGGGGGGGTTGAGACCGATAGCTGTTGGGAGTACTTTTCGGCGACTGGTAGCCAAACTTGGGTGCCGAGCTGTGCGTGGGGATATGGCCTCCTATCTTCAGCCACATCAGCTGGGCTTTGGGACGCACTTAGGCTGCGAAGCGGCGATACATGCTGTGCGCACTTTTGCATTGGATCCAGAGAATGCAGGTAGTGTCATTATAAAACTGGACTTGAAGAATGCGTTTAACTCGTTGGAGAGGGACGTCTTGCTGAATGAGGTGGTGGAGAATATCCCAACACTGTTTCCTTTCCTCCACCAGGTCTACCACCAGCCATCTAATCTTTTTTATGGATCTGACCTCATTCTTTCCAAAGTTGGTGCTCAACAGGGGGACCCGCTTGGCCCTCTCACCTTCAGCCTCGCTATTCAGAAGGTGGTAACAGAGCTCAAGTCCCCTCTCAACACCTGGTACCTCGATGATGGTACCATAGGGGGCAAACCTGAAGAGGTGGAGCGAGACTTGCTAGT
This sequence comes from Epiblema foenella, assembly GCA_963556455.1. Taxonomy (NCBI): domain Eukaryota; kingdom Metazoa; phylum Arthropoda; class Insecta; order Lepidoptera; family Tortricidae; genus Epiblema; species Epiblema foenella. The sequence continues at coordinate 22,039,128 of OY747100.1, forward strand.
CTTATTGCCACGTCTGAGGAGTTTGGGGCTGGAGGTGAATTCTGCCAAGTGTGAGTTTTTCCCCTGTGGTCCGGAGTCGCGTGCTGTCTTTTCCTTATTCTCATCGTTGCTTCCGGGTCTCAGAGAACTTGACGCCGACGTTTTTTGTTTACTCGGGGCTCCCATATTTCCTGCTGCGGTTCCTAAGGCTCTTCAAGCCCGTAGGGATCTCCTCCTCCTCGCCAGCGAACGTCTCAAGACAATTAATTCGCATGTAGCGCTGGTTCTCATGCAGAAGTGTTTCGCCGTCCCAAAGGTTACTTACCTGTTGCGTACGGCCCCAGTGTGGTTGTTCCCTAATTCTATGGATTCATTTGACGCCACCATCAAGTCCATGGTCGAATCCATAGTAAACGTCTCCCTGAGCGAGGATCAATGGGCACAAGCGTCTTTGCCAATTCGGCACGGGGGCATCGGGGTGCGGCGGGTGCGGGATGTGAGCATACCGGCCTTCTTGGCATCGGCACACGGGGTAGCTACTCTAGTTGCTAATATTCTATCTGTGAATGGTGACAGGGCAAGCATACCGTACGTGGCTGATGCTTTGGTGGCGTGGGCTACTATCAACCCGGGGGCGACCCTACCCGAGAACCCCAAGGTTCAACGTGCGTGGGACGACGGCTATTGTAAAGCCACCATCGATCGGCTTATTGTGGGCGCCGCTGGTGTAGACCGTGCTAGACTCTTGGCGGTATCAAAGTCGGAATCGGGGGCATGGCTGCACGCGTTGCCTTCGCCTCAGTTGGGCACTTTACTCGACGGTGACTCATTGCGTGTGGCCGTCGCTCTCCGTCTGGGCTGCGATGTATGTCAACCACATGTATGCATCTGCGGTACCATGGTGCATGCTGACGGCCATCACGCCTTGAGTTGCCGGCGATGCACCGGCAGGCACCCGCGTCACCATGCCCTCAATGATATCGTCCAGAGGGCTCTTAGGTCAGCTGGAGTTCCATCTGTGCTGGAACCGCCGGGCCTCTGCCGCTCGGATGGCAAACGGCCCGATGGCTTGACGTTAGTGCCGTGGGAAAGGGGGCGGTGTTTGGTGTGGGACGCTACGTGTGTAAGCACCTTCGCCGCCACCCATATCGGCCGCACTACACGCGCGGCAGGCGCGGCGGCCGAATCTCAGGCGGAGATAAAGAGGCGGAAGTATGCTCCCCTGGGATCGGGCTACATTTTCGTCCCCTTGGCGGTGGAAACGGCTGGTTGCTGGGGGAAGGACGCAAAGGAGTTTATTCGAGGGATAGGCCGTCGGCTTAGGCAAAGAGGAGAGGACTCCCGCTCCGAATCGTTTCTGGTGCAAAGACTTTCTATCGCTATTCAGCGCGGAAATGCTGCTAGCGTTATGGGCACTTTTGCACCGGGACGATGAGGGGCGGGTTTTATGACTAAATTGTTACTGAGTTGTAATAATTGTTTATTTTTAGATATTAAATTTCATGTGTCAATAAAATTAGATAAAAAAAAAAAAAAAAGCATGGAGATAGTTTATGTCCTGAAAAACGTACCGTTAATGCAAGATTTGCTTTATGCCAACATGAGAGCAATAAAGTTATTATTATTATTAAGAACGTAGGATAGTTTTATCACGGAAATATCTGTAAGAAGATAATCAGTAAAACATTAAATATGACATACTTACTTAATTTGTGAAAAAAATATAAAATTTGAATGACTAACTCGAACACTATTGGGTCTCCAGCATCGAAATTTATTATATTTCAATGGTCTCCAGAGACAATGGCAACGAACGAGTTCTACGTAGACGAAGTCGCCGGCAAAAGCTAGTCTTCTATTCTTGGCTTCGGTAACATCCGAGATGCTTTGAGGGTGACACCCATTCCAGTGGCCCAGTGGCCCCAAACTGGGGCTGGTGTGTCGCGAACTTAACGCCGATGATGGTGATCGCGTTATCCCGGAAATATCTCTAAGAAGATTATCAGTAAAACATTAAATATTACATAATTTGTGGAAAAATTATTAAATTTGAATGACTTTAGATTACTATTGGGTCTCCAGCATCGAAATTTATTATATTTCGATGGTCTCCAGAGACAATGGCAACGAACGAGTTCTACGTAGACGAAGTCGCGGGCAAAAGCTAGACTTCTATTCAGTGGCTTAGGTAACATCCGGGATGCTTTGAGGGTGACACCCATTCCAATGGCCCAGTTTGGGGCCACCACTCTCTCGGGTGCTGTCACCTTCAGAAAAAAAAAACTATCACCCAGTTGTAATGGCTTATTAATATTATTGTTTGTTACTATATGTTGTACTTATCTGTTCCCGAATAAAATATGTAATAAAATATTGAGGATAACTTTTACAAAAAAATCCGTTACTTAATGTTGGTTACATAGAACGATAACAAAAGCATGCCTCTGAATTTTTAAATTCAATTAAGTAATATTAATTGCTGTAAAAAGCAGCGATATCATTCTGCTGCCTTTGTTTAAAATTGAAAATCTAAAGCTGTCTCACGGTTCTCTACCTATATACCTCATGTTTCTGATGTTGATACAAACCTCACCGTACTCAAAGCAACATTAAAACATAATCAAACGAGTATCAGTTCAGTTAAAATCTGGATTTCAATAACATCGGTAGTGAAATTAAGAGAAAAGTTTCAAGTGTTTATTAAGTACTTTCATCTACACCCATATATTAAATCCTATTTAATATGCTCAAAAAGTGTAGATAAGCACCAGCTTTATAATATACCGTGGCCCGCGCCCCCGGCCGCGTGCGCGCGCGCCGTCCGGGGCAGAGATGGCCATTACAGCATCAGCCGGGGGATATCTCGTCAAGCATTGCGCACGCCGGCTAAATGCGCTTACATGAAACGGGTTTGTAGACGTCCATCATATTCACGATACATCATATTCCAGATACATCGTAGTCGCAGTTCATCATATTCGCGGTACATCATGGTCGCATTTCATCATATTCGCGGTACATCATGGTCGCATTTCATCATATTCGCGGTACATCATGGTCGCATTTCAGCATATTCGCGGTATTTCATGATCGGGTTTTATCCCCTTCGTCCACGTTCATAACTAAGGTTTTATAACTGGTTATGAATGAGGATTTTTAAACTGTTTCATAACCAGTTATGAAACCTTAGTTATGAAGGTGGACGAAGGGGTATGATCATAAGCAAATATGATTAATCGCGAATGATATGAAAGGCGATTATGATGACATGCGAATATGATATGATGTAATGCGACCATGATGATGTACCGCGAATATGATGAACTGCGAATATGATGTACCGCGACTATGATATAATGCGACCTTTATGTATCCCGAACATGATGTAATGCGACCATGATGTATAGCGAATATGATGAACGTCGACCAACCCGGCTGGCAACCAAATCTTAATAACAGTTCAATTTATGATGTTGTAGTGGTCATAATTACGCTATGGTCCACGGTATATTGTAAAGCTGGGTTTAGAACATATTAAAGAGGATTAATTATATATGGGCAAACTATCGGTAGTTCAAAATCAAACAGCAACATAGAACTGGCCAGCGAACGACGACGCAAAGTGTAAAAAAAAAAACTATCGTCCTCGTTTTACTTTACTGAATGCAACTGAGACAGAAGTTTTAGAGAGCAAGATTAAGGACCTAAGAATCGTTAATGCCTGGAAAATGAAGCGAGAGCTGCTATTGGTCTTGATTCCTTTTGTCGCAGCCCAGCTAATGCTTAGACCGTAAGTAGGTAATATAATTGGCTATCTCAAGCAAAATATTTAGTGTCCGACCGAAATTTCGGTTTCGGTTTCGGTTTCGGCCAGTTTCGGCCAAAAAATCAAGTTTCGGCCCGAGTTTCGGTTTCGGCCAAAAACGGCCGAACCTTTCGGCCGCGCCGAAACTTACAACATCGTACCTTCGGGTCGTGCTCGGCTTACGTCGGGCGCGCTCGGCACGGCTGGCAATATGGCGTCGCTCGCCTGACTCCGCCGGCCGACTTATTTTATACCACCATTAAAAAATCGCTAACTTTGTGTTACAAATAATGTATTTTTTTCACTTTATTTATAGGGTAGTTAAATTTTCAAACAGAACCTCTGTAACTGTGCTGAAATTTCATTGTGATAAATCTTTGAAAGTCGAAACCTGTAATTATAGGTCGGCGAGATATTAATTTTAGAAAAAAACTTACTAACATTTTTTCGACTTTTTAAGGACTTTTTTTTTATATAAGGTTCGGTTTCGGTTTCGGTTTCGGCCGAAACTACAATGAAACCGAACCTTCGGTTTCGGTTTCGGTTTCGGCAAAATAACATGTTTCGGTCGGTCACTAAAAATATTCCATTTGGCGGTGTCAATAAGGGTGCCATTTCCTTAATAGTGCAATTAAAATAAATAGTACTTATTAAGTTCAGACGAAGAAAAAAAGATAGACGGAGCATTAGTTGGAACCTAATGAAGTCGATATTTGAAAAGAGCGGTCAAAATTTCATTCATAGTTGAGAAGCAGCGAAATAAAGTTTCTGGCAAAAAAATCATTTTTGTACAAGATTTTGCTGCCGACTGTACCTTTTTTCCCCATTCATCAACTACTCGTTCAGCAGTTCCGATGAGCCCAAACACGACTGGTTTATCTTGTGTAGTTTAGGAGTTGCTATGGCCACCTTCTGTCTCCATCATCAGATCAGTTTTGTGATACCTACCATATTATTGAATTATTATCTGACTTACGCATGCCAAATTGCAATTCAATCGATTCAGCACAATTGGTTCAAAATTCAGCTGCACTATTTGGGTCATGTGTTACACAGTGGCGCGGCCGGGAACAGTGGCGCAGGCATAAATTGCGAGAAAAGTATAGCTATATTTTGTCCGTTTCGTCATGTTAAGACGAACCAGTCGGGTGGCGTCTGCGCCGCATGGTTGTTGGTGACAGGAGGACTTTTTTGGTTAGAGGTTCGCAAATTATTGGATTAAGGTAAGTTTTCTTTGTTTTTTTCGTAACTACAGAGTTCACCATTCATGCGTATTTTTTTGCAATATATCATTAACTGGGAAGGTAGAAATGTGAATTGAAAACAGGCATTACATTTCTCATAGCATGTGAATGTGTTAAAAATGGCGGTGTTAGTCTACATTGGAGCAACTCACGAACGTAAACAATGGATAATGGACCACTGTGTACTGTAGTAAATCTACTTGTATCATGCTTTGTGTACTAAAATTCAATTCACAGGCAAATCACAGTTTTAAATAGAACTTCAGAATTTTACTGTTGGAATATGGATATGATCTTCTATACCTAGCCACCTACCTACCTAGCTATATTTATTTATGTTATGACCATGTGTTGTACTTATTTTAGGATGCCTCGTCCGCCAAAGCCGCGTTCTATTGGCGCCCGCACTAAAGATGATTATGAAGGAGGCACTGAGGAGAATTCGCAGAGGCATGAGTGTGCAGCAAACAGCTAAAATGACAGGAATATTATACTCTTCACAACTCTTAGGCGGTACAATTTAAAATCGATGGGATCGATCATTGTCCCGATAGTCGTCTCTGCGAACGGTCTACTAATAGCGAAGAGTCTCGACCAACACCTCAAAAGTCTCTCGCTAGATGGCTGGGCTGGGACAAGGGTCAGACACAGAAGGCGGTAAACCTGGACAAGGCGCGGGTAGTCAGGAGGTTCCTCTCTCTGTCGCCCTAACCACCGGCAGCTTAGGCCCCGCCTCGCTGCCGGCGGCACACTAGGTTAGGTTTTTATAAAGATTATATGTTTTGTAAATAATCGAAGTCAAAAAATAAATAAAGATAATAATAATAAATAAACAGTAAGACTGGATGTTTATGATGAAAATACCTGAGTGTATCCACTGTGTACCACCCCGAACCACTGTATAAATTAGGCCGAGGTAGTGTTGCGACCCCATCGTACACAGTGGCTCATTTCTTTTATTTAACACATTTATTAAAAAAGCTATAGCTTGCTAATGCCCTATGTTATTTTGTTAGTGATAATACCCTATGATCGTTTATTTCGGAGCTATGGCTCTTCGAAAAAAAGTGATCCACTGTATACCACATGACCCTACATACATAACTACACTCATTGCAAGTTAATAAAAGCTTGTAAACAGCTTTACTTGAATATCTTTTTGACAGAGTAGGTATTCGGACGCTAATACTAACAATATTTCGACCTTTTAAATGTACCTCTAGTTTTCAGTTTTTCATCCCTATCACAATCACCGTTTTCCAGAATGAGCGGATGATCTACAACTTAAAAGTATAATTTTTTATGTAATGATACGTAATTAATGTTTCAGGCTCAAGGTAATTAATGTGGATAGTCTCGCCGACCTGAAGACCAAATTGAGAGAAGCGGGAGATAAACTTGTAGTCATCTGTTTCCTCCCAAGGTCGTGCCCACACAGCGTTAAGATAGCACCCGTGGTCGAAAAATTAGCATTTCAATACGCAAACGCTGCCAAGTTTCTACGGGTAAGTTTATAGTTCCATATAATTCCTTTGTCGATGGCAATAAAAGGAAAATCAAAACATTCTAATTGCAAAATGAAGTTCTTTTCTTTTACATTTTTATGAAACTGTATATTTTTTCACACCACCTGCTCGACTATGGCTAATATATCATGCAAACCTAACCGAAAGCAAATCATTATAGCCCTCGGCGTGAGCCGGGTTGTAATATTGTACTGAATTTCATTATAACCCGTCGGGTAATAACGTGATTTCACTTTTCATGGTTCTTGTTGTTATATCTTTAAAGTCTAATTTCGTGAAGTCCACACGGCAGCGGGGACGCGCTAGCTCCGCGTCGCTCGCCCGCGGCCGTCGTGTTCGAAACAAAACACGACGACGCAGCCGGCCGCGGGCTGCTGCCGTGCTTGTTTCTAATTATTACTAAATACTTCGCATTTCATTTGGAGCTTCCTTAAAATTTTCAAACGTGGCATTTTTTGAGAAATGGCCTCAGCCGGAACAGGGATGACCTCTTTCTTCCTTCGCGGCCCTTTGGGTGGCGCCTTAGGGTGGGTTGTATGTTGCATCTTTATGACAACAAGCTAATAAGGTAACGGCGTGCCTCATAGTAAGCATTAGTTAGCTTACGGTAGTTTGCGACTTCGGAAAAGACACGAAAGATCGAAAGAGTTGATGTACCAAAAGGCATCTTGAAATATTTTGCCACACCATCTTCACAAGAGCTGACTTGCATGGATTCGGTGTGATAATACAAGAAATAGTCAAATATGTAGTCAAAAAATCAAAATCAAAACATTTATTCTGCAAATAGGCCTCAAGGGCACTTTTAAAAGTCAAAATCTATCTAGGTACATCAAATAAAAATAATACAATAATCAAAGTATCATTAATTAAATGTAGTGTTACATGTCAAAAATAAGACTAAGAAACTAATAACAATCGAGATTTGTTAGAGATGTATAAGGTCTCTAAGCGTCAAGATGACGAAAACAACAGATTGAAAGCTTATTTGAAGAATTTAATTTTTAAAAAGTGTTAATTCAAGGTTAGCAACAAGCACTTTTGAATCGTCAGTTATAACATAAAATTATACATTCATTCAAAAAAATCAAATTTATGTAGTTTTTCAAATTGTCTAGGTCAACGAAAACGACTAAATAACCATTTAAACTAGAAATAGATAGGTTGATAATTATATTTTTGTTAGCTGAATAGTTCTCCTATCAATTACGGTGGTTGGTCTCTCTTTATCAATGGAAACACCAGAAATATAACAGGCTTAAGTTAAAATAAAAGTTAGTAAATCATCCCCGGTCTCCCCTAATTTTCTCAGGTAAATATAACAAGCTTAAGTTAAAAGTTATTCAATTGTCCCCGGTCTCCCCTAATTTCCTCAGGTATATGAAGACCATGACGACATCTATATGGAGTACAGCGTAAAGTCAGTACCAACGTTCGTGTTCGTCCGAAGGTTGAGCCAAATCACCAGACGCACCGGGTCAAACATGAAAGACATAGTGGTACGTATTAAATAGAAAACTCGAGTGTCTCAGACATATAAAATAATTTAAATCCCACGTCTTTAAGGTCAAATATCGCTCGACATGTTTAGGACCGATACGTAGTAGTCATGAGAACCAGTTGCGACCGTTTATAAATTATACTTATTTCAATATACGTTACATGTTTCTTAATACAGAGGAATCCGCATACAGCGGCAGTCAAGGGACCGGTGATATTACGTCACACTAACAGACTGATTTGCTTAAAAAGTGTTTTGTATGAAAGATTAACATGAGGGGATTCCGACGTCGTTAAAAGCGGCAAAATGTATATAACATTTCGTAAGAGTCTCTCGGCCATTATACTTTTTCATGTAGGTACATCGTTTTCAGACACATTTTTTTAAATTTAGATTTTGAGATACTTGGCCTTCACTTCATATATTTTTGTATTTTTATTTAGAAAGAGATTTAATTAGAGTATCACTTCCGATAGTTTTGGTAATTAACGAACTACAGCTAATATCCATAAATCGAGTAACTCAGTGTTCCTTGGATGTCTCACTATTTGTATGAAAAAATGGTTTTTACCACTGTGTTCGCATCTTTTAGAGCAAAATGATAATATTTAAGTATTTTTACCTATAAATTCCTTTTATTAGGTTCAGGTACTATTTCGAAATCCTGTTTTTGTACACTAATTCAATACATATTATGGTTTTTTTTTGTAATAGAAAATTGGTCATGAAAAAGTAGAATGACCCCTCTACTAGCTTTTTCCCAGTTTGTCCGCGTCCAGTCGTTATCTCCTGTAGACATTATTGCTATTAAATTATTTTGCGTACTTAATTATAGCTCATTACTTGCCTACGCATTTCATCATCATCATCATCCTAGCGTTATCCCGGTACAGTTGCATCCTGAAGGATGCGCAGAGTCAGCTTCCCAATCCCAATATTTGACGTAGGCACTAGTTTTTACGGAAGCGAGTGCCATCTGACCTTCCAACACGAGCGAAAACCAAACCTACTTGCCTAGGCATTTATGTGATGCAATTTATGTTACTCTGCACCTTTTACTTACCTATAATAAGAGAACATCGGTTGAAACTCACTTGGAAAGTCATTATTTGCAACACAGTGTTGCGCGGTCGGTTGCCTTAGTAACACTCAACCTGATGAATGGACTCCAATTGTAGTCCGAAACATATCGCAAATAGTGACTTTCCAAGTGAGTTTCAACCATTGTTCTCTTATCAAGTGTAAAGATGTCTCACGTTAGTGTAAATTTGTGTTTTACTTACCTGGTTATTTTCAGAAAGTGATAGACTCTATGAAGACGGAGGATCTAATACTTAATACTGCTAATGGAAATACGTCGCATCACTCGGAAGGAGGGTGAGACTTTTTACTTCTTTATATTCTACTCCTCTACCACTTATTCTCCCGAGTCCCATCATCCGATACAAAATGGCATTGAAGTGAAATCTTTTAATTTCGGAAGTGTCGGAAATAGAGTCGATTTCCTTACAGTCGAATACAACTCTAATGTAGTTGAGATAGATAGCTATTCCTTTAGTAGAATAAGTGCTACCAGTAGAACTAGGCTTTCGGAGATGGACACACAAAAAAATAATTCTTCAATTTTATTCCAGAGGCCTGTTATATGATATAGAATGCTACGACGACTTGAAAGCCCGGCTGGCAGATGCGCGGGATAAATTAATCGTGCTATCCTTCTTGCCCAGCTACTGTCCTCGCAGCTACACCATGATCCCTCAAGTGCAGGAAATTGCTAAGAAGCATGCTAGTACGACTGTGTTCCTTAGGGTTAGTATGGCGAGAGTAACTACACTAAGAGAGTAACTGAGTAATGATAAAAGACTGTGAAGTGGGAAATTCCCAGCAACAGCCAACAACGCAGCCAGAAACATCATAAGTCGCTGGGAATATTGAAATTGATAGACAGATCGCTACAGATGAGATTTGTACCCAGACCCGGATCCAGGATTTGGCTGGTGGGGGGATGGGAGCACTGTTTTATTGTTTGTAAACCTTGGGCCAGCTTCAGAGGGGAGGGGTGGTCGGTCAATAAAATTGCCCCTATGATCCCTCCTCAATGTATCTATCCCTGTCTGTCTGCACATGCCTTTGCTTTGCATTTCGTGCGATGCTTTTGCAACAACTATTCTCAATCCCACTTGTATTGTTTTGTCAATTACGTACTTCATTCCATGGAAGATTACTTGCTATAATAAATGTACTTATTTTCACAGATCAAAGAAGAACATGACGACATTTACGAAGTATTTAGAGTACAGACAGTTCCAACGTTTATGTTCATTCAAAATAAGAAGAAACTATTGGTGGCTAGTGGTGTTACTCTGATGCAATTTTCGGTGGGTTTTCCTTCAAACGTTTTACTTTTACTTTTTTCTCATACAAGTTGAAACATAGGTACCTACCTTTATATGCGACTGGAGTCCTATTTATTGTCGTCTCTTCGCATCTTAATTTTATTTCAATGTTATCGCGAGCTCGCTTCCACTCAAACCGAGGTAAACCGAAGCATGTCTTCTCTCTTTTTCAGGAGACTTTGGAGTCAATAATGTCTGGCGACTACACTTCTACAACTACTACCACACAAAGGCCCAAGTACGTAACACACTCCTAGAATTGAATCTTGAATGTAGTCTTTGTTTTTCAATTTTAGCCGATCCACTTAAATAAAACAATGATATTGTTGTTGTAACCGCAAAAAACGTTACTGACCATGCTACAAAAAGTCGTAACAACCGCCTTGAACGTTCAATTGATTATCGACTTTATCTCCGATAGCAAAAAATTACGAGTGCACCAATAGAGAAATGGCAGTCCAGGTGCCTTCTTTTCATACCATTCTCAGATATTCAGGTAAACACCGCCGGGTGTTAAAGCAATTTAAACCGCTGGTAAAGGCCCTAAAGTTGATAATCCGGTATAGTGTTAAAGCATATGCAGTCTTTATTTACGAAGTATGCTTATCTATTATGACGGACAATAGGACAAAGAATTGGACACGCGAACAACACAAACACTATACCCGAGCAACCGATGTAGCGACCTAAGTACCCATAGCGACAGCCCGCCTCTCCCCCGCCCTCTTAGCGTCCTCTAACTAGGCTAGTTGCAGGCAGTGAGTGTTAAAGACCATTTGGTGTGATATCCACCGACTAGTGGCGTCTGAAACTCAAACTAAAAAAAATAATGGTTCTTTTGTTACCAATTTGATACGGAACCCTAAAAACGAACACGCTTGATAATGATAATAGTAAGTAGCACTTATTGATCTGTAGATTCTTTAGCGTGATACTTATTCCAAAATTTAACATTTTCTTAATGTGTCCGGCGGCCGCGGACTCCGGCCTTTGTAATAACAGGGCCCGTATTGTTAACGACTCTTGAGTGATTATTTTTGACTTTTATTGTAAAAGTTAGGGACCCAGGCATAGAGTAAACTGGAGTCAACAATAAGTTTAAATTGCATTCTGATTTCCTAACTTTAATTTAATGTCCGGGCCGGTAAGGACATAAATTAACTTTATCGATGGCTGGTATTAGCCACACCTACTGAAACCAGGACCGCATAAATAGGTGCAACAACTCAAACTCAAATATTTTATTGCACACATTACAAATATATTATTATAATGAACCCCGTAAGGGCACAGCAATAGCCTTATATTTAGACTAACTCTTAGACTACTTAAGCAGTCTTTCTTACTTACTTCACTATTTATTTAAAACAACGCAGACTTATAGATCAAGTATCTAGTTGTTTAACTAAGGTGGTGGGGGTGTTACCCCAATCGGGCTGTTCCAAACACGAGTGATGATATTCTCTGTGCTCTTCTCTCTTTATTGGACATTCACTTGTTTTCAACTCTTTACTCATACCAGGAGTCACGTGATCAATATAAAAAGCCCCAAAGAGCTGAAAGATAGGATCGCTACGGCTGGTGACAAGCTGGTCATTCTCGCCTTCATGACAAAATGGTGTTCCAAGTGCAAGCTGATAGACACTAAGATTGAGGAGATGGCTGATGAATATTACGGACAAGTTGATTTTCTTAGGGTAAGTCTTTTACTGGAGAAACCAGGTAGATTATAGGCAAGGCCGACTTTAACCAATTGGAAGCCCTGGGCACACTAGGGTAATGGGGCCCCTATGCCCTTGACAGATCACTAAATATTGGTTATCGTTTGGTGATCTGGCAGTAAGTAGTGGGCTATCGATCGCGGGGCCCTGGGCAAGTGCCCTTAGTGCCCAGTGGGAAAGACGGCCCTGATTATAGGTACTCATCAGCATAACTCTAAAGCCGCATTCACGTAAATATAGGCTTATTCTGCGCTACCAATCAGAAGACTTACAGCGAATCGAAAACAAAGTATATCTTCTGTCACTCCAACAGTAAGTGCGACAGAGGGAGATATACCGCCCGCGTGGTCGGGTAGGTTTCCCCTGGATTTTCCCTAAGCCAGTCTCCAACCACGCACTCTATAAAACCACAGTTAGGTTCAAAAAATAAAGACAGGGAGATACTTCGATTTCGGTAGGTCCCCAGCGGTCGGCGGAAGTTGGTTTATTGACGCCACCAAATGGCTACCTACCTTTTGCTCGGGAATGAAAGGATTGGCTAAGGTAGAGTCCGTCTCATAAGTAGCTGAACACTGGTACTTTAAGTATAGTTGACAACTGTATAAGTAAGTCATATTAAGGTTTAAGCGCTATTTATACACATAGAGGCATACGGTGAAGGTGTGGTGAGGCAAAAGCCGCGTCCGTCGCTTTCATACATTTTGTATGAAAACATTCAAGCGGCACACAAGGGGCGGCAAGCCATTCACCACGCTTTTGCCATATGCCTCTTATGTATACATAGCGTCTTATTGCTACGTACAGATGAACACAAAACCATTGAACTGAGTTATAATTTCATGATAAGACTATTACTTAGACTAAATAAATTAATATACAACACACCCTAAAAACCTTGTTAAAATTAACTGTACTTATTCCACAGATTGACGACGACGGAGAAACAAAAGATACCTACAAAGAATACAATATCGAGCGTGTTCCAACTTTCGTCTTCATAAGAAATTCCATGAGAATCAACCAATACCAAGGAAATACATACGAAAAGATCAAAACGCGTATAGAGTTGCAAGATTTCCTGAATATGTGATGAATGTAACTTAGATTAGACCTAGATCTTATTTTGTGTTGTATTTTTATGCCGTTATGAAGGCTTTCAGAATGCATCATCATTTATCATATCACTAGATGGCACTATGAAATAATATTTAATATTCTGTTTGGCGAGAGATGTCTAAATATCCAATAACTAACACTTTGAACGCAAAGATCACCTAAATGTGTCGCATATTGTGCCTACGGCGCCAATAACGCCGCTAATTGTGCCTAACGTTATCAGTCACCTTCGTGCTTTACACTAAAGTTCATATTCGATCGCTAACGGAAATGAGTTGGAGTGTAGATGTCACTGAAGTCACATGAGGTATGGCGTTCAAATGGTTAAACTATGATTTGTGGGCTTTGTCACTTTACATGGCACAGAGCCGCAAGATAGTGACAATGAATGTATTATTATTATTTTATTTTTTTCTGGGCATTAACAGCATTACTGAAGAATAATACAAGACTAGCTAATAAATAACAATGGATTTGGTACATTCATAGATGTAACTGCCACATGTGACATCTGTCAGCTGACAAGTTGTTTTTTTTTTGTTTCGCGGCAGACCAAGGCAAGATCCTATCAATCCATCCAAAACGTGTGGTATGTCTAAAAAATATAATATGGACCACTCAAGGTTCCTTTTCCCAAAGCTTAAGGTTCCCAATTATAGTCAAGTCCACACAATTACAGTTAGTTGAAAAAGAACGTAAAACATAGGCTAAGTTGACAATTCATTTAAAAGCGTGTATACCTACATACAAACTACCTACTTATCAAGACAAATTAAAATCAGGAGGTATTCCACTTGAAAGAGCTATATGCTTTTTTATGTTATAGGGGGCAAACGAGCGTGTGTGTTTTGAAACTGGTAATTCTGGTGATTATGAGTTGTGTGAATAATGGCAATAAATAATCTAAATAAAACTCGTAACTTGTCTTCACGATTATTTATTGATAATAACAATACTTTGTAACGTATAAGTACGCAAAATGCAAAACAACGGACTATAGTTACCCCTGGGCTCGTGCTAAGTTACGTAAGACACTCATGGCGAATAAATCTTCAGTGAAAACTTAAAAATCAATATTATGCGCAAAAAATCACACTAAGAAGCGAACGTTGAATCTACCAGAGATTATTGTGACATTTAAAAATGAATAAATAAAATATTTTTGGGGCTTCGCCGGGTGTGTATTAGCTTGGATTCTCAGGGTTAGACACACATACAATTTAGATAAACTTTTCCACTGGATGCTGCTACAAATACATGAAATACATGGAATGTCTTCATTTGTAGACGTTTTAATTTGCAAAAGCAAAGCAGATTTGTCTCAGATAGCATCTAAAAAGATCAATCATGTTGCGCATATCAGAAACAAACCAAAGGGAAGTTTTGGGAACTGAAACGGCCCATACGGTACTGTAAATTCCGTTAAGTCATTTTATAAAGCTCTCTAGTAATAAGTTGGTATTTTAGTGGTCTAACCCTTCGAATACACAGTCCGTTCGTTGCTATAACGATCTACTTAAGCTTGAGGATGGTATTCTTCAGTTTGTCGACATTGGCGCCAGAGAATTCCTCGAGTTTCTTAGAGTTCTTCAAGAATACGAAGGTCGGCATAGAGTTGACGTTGTATTCGGCCGCGATGTCTTCGCATTCGTCCACGTCCACCTGAAGTTAGAAAAAAACATTATATTAATACCAGTTTCATATGTGTATTAAAACTGTGAATACTAACTACGCAGTAATGAGCTTCTAAGTAAAAAGCTTGCTATTCAACCATATCGCTTGCAATGCTCCAAAAAAAATGTACATTCCATGAGTATACGGATATATAACCAACTGCCAACTGAGTTAAAGGAATTGCCCATTACTATATTCAAAAATCATGTCACAAAGTGGCTATTACAAAATTGTTTTTATAATATCAATGAATATTTTAATTATAAGGTTGACTTGTATTGATAACTAGCTATGTTTAATTAATGTTAATTCTATTTTTATTCTTACTTTGACTTTTTATCGAATTCTATTTTTATTTTTTATTTTGACCCTGTTGACATTCTCATTAGTTAATTTAATTGTTTATCAATGTATTTAATTTTGACGACTTATAATATACAAAATGTAAATTATTGCATGCTTAGTAAAGCAGAATGTATTGGACATTTAATATCTGTAACACCTTGTTTTGTAAACTACATTCTTGCAATGAAATAAATAAATAGGTGTCAAAAAGATTTCATATTAAGAGCACTTGAGTTAGAAACGCTAATATATTAAGGCCATTTTCTGTTTGAATTTACACGTGTCTTGACATTTTCTCAGTGTTACTATCTAGAACAGGACTATAGCGACCTAATGTCATGAATTTTAAATTTATTATTTGAACTTTTAATTAAGAAATATCGTTTCAAACATCACTCCAAAACGACCATTTTCAAACTAAAAACGGCTTTTTCGGCTTAAATGCTACTACGCACAATAAAATCAAGAAATGGCTATGTCACTATCTAAAACTTTTATAAAGTCATCCTATCATTTAATCACTATTGGTATTATTAATACATTTGTCATAATGTGAAATCAAAACATTTTAAAATTTATAAAGCTTCTTAATGCTTGGGTTATTCAGATTCAAATGTAAAATATGATTACCTCCTTTGAGAAACACGTTTAAATTATATTACGCCTCAATACGTGACCATCATACCAATACACATGGCCTTAGACAGTTGAGATCAATGACTCCTTATCTAATCCGATATACTTATATATACATTTAATAGTAAAGACGTCGCTAAAATAATATTTTTTGTGATTGTAACCTTTGTCAACTACCACAATTTATTTTCGATTTCCTAGATAAAAAACATATTACTCTTGAGAACCAGTGATGAAGGTCAGAAACATCATCTTTGCCTTGTATGCAGTGTGGATTTTTATACCTGTCAAGAGGGAGAAGGAAGGTTTACGTATGTATCTCTATTTCACTGGCACGGCACGCTCTACAATTTGAATGGCTTGACGGATTTTAATATGCTAAGTGCCATTACATTCTTCTTAGCCATGGAAGAGACACGTATCACATAGCTTACGTAGGATTAAGTAGATATTATATTTGTAGAAAAACAAACTGGCTTAAAATACCTTCGAATGTTTTGTCCCGACAGAGGATCCTAAATTGAAAAATGGCCGTATATTTCGATAGATGTCAGTAGATACTGGCTGCGAACGCATGGATTTTAAATACAGCTATTTGTTTAGTCATTATCGCGTGATATCGTGCAATTTACACCACTGATAAGGAGAGTTTTGTCCGCCAATGTGCTCTGTTAGTTGATTATTATAAATACAGACTTTTGTGTAAAATGCAGTATTTTTTATTAGTTCACGGTTTGGTTTAAGGACAATCGATGGTACATGTTGGGCTTTTTAGGTTCGATGTATTCAAAAACCAGTTTCTTTGTGCGTTAACTATTATTCGTACTGTAGTTGCCATCAAAACTATCTGTACACTTCACAGTCTTCAAAAATATGGACAGAAACATGCACTATCGGCTTGAAATTATGTTTTGTTCAGATGTCGTGAACACCTTCGCTCCGATGATTGTGATGGCGAATTTACTGTTGTAGTCATATCCATGTCATCATCATCCTCCTAGCGTTGTCCCAGTACAGTTGCATCCTGAAGGATGCCCGGAATCCGCTACCTAATCCCAAGACTTGGCGTAGGCACTAGTTTTTACAGAAGCGTTCCAACCCGAGGGAAAACCAGACCTTATTGGAATTAGGCTTGTCAAGTGAGTGGGCAACTTGACTGCTAGAAGTTCTCAAGTCGCCCAAAGGCCTCTAACTTGGCTTCACGACTGCTATCATACACAGCAGCCGGGATCAACGTCTTAACGTGCCTTCCAAAGCACGGGAGCGCTCAGTTAATAACCACTCAAAGAGGTCACCCATCAAAAAACTGACCTAGGCCGACGTTGCTTCACCTCGCATACAGCACGCGGGACGCGGGCGCCGCTGGGCCACGAGTGCTCCTCCGAAAAAAAAAACTATCTAGAAACTGACCTTAAGCACGACAAGTGAGTCGGCCATCTCATTGGCGAGCTCCTCGAGCTTCGGCCCGATCATCTTGCAGGGTCCACACCACGTGGCCATAAAGTCGATCACCACCAGCTTCTCGCCAGCCTCGGACAGCCTGGTCTTCAGGTCATCGGCGTCTTTGATGTGGATAGCCATTTTACTGGAAATGATAGAAATAAACATTTAAAAAACGAAACAAAAACCTAAAAGCGGAAGATGCAGGGACGGCGGCCTTCTTTCCTGTACCAATATGTATCCCAAGGTCACACAAAAATATGTTGTTGTTTTCACAGCATCATGTGTGTCACAATTGCCGGAACTCCAAGAGTTGTGGGTACATATTGGCACAGGAAAGAATCACCAGTTCATGTAGAAATCCTAGTCAATTATTGTAGGCACGCATGACATAGCAATTTGGATTTTTTTAGCTAGTTATAGTCGTAGTAGATTGTTTATATGTTGACATGTATGGCTTTCCAATAGTATCATCTTCTTATCGATAAATTAACATTGAATCATACATCCTTAGGCACTTGTCCCACCGCCGACGAGCAGCTAGTACTTTCATAGTAATTCTACTCGTTTTCTCGCTCAAGCGAGTGGAATTACTATGAGATTACTCGTTACTCGCCGGCGGTGGGACAAGTGCCTTAATAGGGATATTGACTCAAAATTTAACTACTCTAAAAGAAACAAGGCATAGAAATATGTCAAATGGTGAAAATCCTATTCAAATATCTTAAAAAATGACAAAGTTACAACCATTTTATCCATTTATTATTAAAGAGAGAAAGAGCGACAGATCAGTGACGTCATTGGCCACGAGCGCCATATTAAATGATCGTTCCAATACAAAGGCGCGTTTCGCGGAAAAGGGACAGAGTATGCCCCCTCTTAAAACTTTGAAGACTTATAACTACATGTTATTATGTTGTTTTGATTTACTTTTTTTGCCATTTGATAAAGAATTTGATCCTTTTTCGAACAAATTCGAAGTTATTGATTTTCTTATTTGGTGTCAAGTTCCCTATTATCATATACTTAAGTAATCATGGCTATACGAAAAGTCAGTGCTTATTTTTTTTTATTGGGATTTGGTAGTATACGTCATTTTTCCAATGCGGCAGCATGAATAATAACAACAAACATGTATATCGATTACGTCTGCAGTAGGTAGTATTAAATACTCGATTGCGCGCGACTCCGACCTTCGGACATGACCTAACCGACATCCTATACCGTAGTTTTTTAGGTGACTCAGACGTCTGCCAAGCTAAGAGCCAAACAGTCGTATCTCTCTGGAGTCTCATAGTGGTTTATGTTATTCTAGTTATTAGATTCTATTGATTGATAGCGACCAGTCACCGCTCTGTTCGTTTGGGAACTTTAGTATACTACGTAATATTTATCTGCACGACAGTGCCCCCGCTAAGTCGAGCTATTTGTTCTTAACAACTCGGCTAGAAAATTAAGTTTACAGTGTTTGTTTACAGTTTGCCTAACGGAAAACAACCAACTCGGATAGCCAATTTATTGTGAGAGTCAGGATGGCGGGTGTACCTAAACAAATATGTAAATAAACTGTACCAAAAACATCCCCATACATGTATTACTTAGAATAACCGTATTACCCAGCAGTAGAAAATCATAAAATGTGTAAAACTCGCAAACTACGAATTAGATGGCGGAAGTTTTTACTATATATTTGAGTACAAATTTGGTACAAAAAATTGAGATATTAACATTGGTTGATAATTGGTAGGATTATAATTTTCCCAGGTACACCCGCCATCCTGACTGTCAGGATGGCGGGTGTACCTTCACTTTGTAATAACTTTAAATACGGAAGGGTACATTTTTTTTCTAAAGTGGTACAAAATAGTAAAATTTTTGGTACACTTTATTTACATATTTGTTTAGGTACACTCGCCATCCTGACTCTCACAATTTATTGTAATAGTAAAATGTTTTTGTAATATACGTTATCTCTAATAATATTATTGACTTTAGATTGATTTACACAGACAAGTTCAAATAACAATCTCCTAGCGTCATAAAGGTACTAGAGGCATAGATAACAGTAGAAGACGGTCCTAAGAATGATGAAACGTAGTGTAGGTACCATTTATTTTAACTGTCTAAGAGTTTCATTAGTTTACATGCTGTACATATACCCACATCTATGTATTTATTACCAACGACAGATTGGCAATGACAGAATGTTATTCGACTCGTTTCGATAGCCCATCATAGATATCATAGAATTATGTTAAAATACAAAATACAAAATACAAACATTTATTCTGCAAATAGGCCACAAGGGCACTTTTACATGTCAAAATATTAATTTATAATTTAAGAAAGTCTGACTATAATAAGTAATACATTTTTCATGTCAAAATATTAATTTACAGTTCAAGAAGGAATAATAATTTCGAGTTTAACAATTATAACAAAATTAATGTCATACAGTGAAGATAAACTTGCAAAGTTATCTATTACAAATATTAAGTTAGAGATGTATAAGGTCTCAAGATTAAACAAGGAGTGAAATTAATATATTATCCCAGAGATGTACATGGTCTCTGAGCGTCAAAATTAAAATTAATTTAATATTGTTAGAGATGTATATGGTCTCTAAGTCACTGATAATAAAAACGAATCCACAACAGGATGATGTCTCTCGTCAATCCCTTATAAAAGACACTAGTATTAACGTAGTCACTATGTCCTAGCAAGCATGAACAGACCGGACTCCACAAACAGCACCCGATCACGAGTATGACGCGTATCTCAGCCATCGCCTCCCTCGACCATCTGTTAGGGAAGGTGGCGACCCGATCAACGACGCCGTTATATTTAAAAATACAAGTCATGCTATTACTCTAATTGTAACGTGGTAACTAGTTACGAATCAGAAATCATTGTGCAACATACATTCCTTCTAAAGACATGTCAACAATTATTATAATTATACTGACAACGCTCTAGCTGCCTCTAACAAATACTTGAATAATATACGACGACGCATTCCAGCAATAATCGCCATAATTATCTTGGCGCCAGTACTGAATCATAGTTCAACGTAACTGAGTGGACGAATGAGACTATATATTAGTGGACTACAGGAATGAGCATTTAGGAAGTGCAGGATGAAATGCAAGTGATAATATCATAAGGGTATATGAGTCATTCTACTTTTTTATGATCAGTTTTCTATTACAAAAAAAATCTATGGTATGTATTGAAGTAGTGGATTTCTAAATAGCACTTGAACCTAATAAAAGGAATTTATAGGTAAAAATACTTAAATATTAACTTATTGCTGTAAAAGGCGGCTAACACAGTGGTAAAAACCATTTTTTCATACAAATGGTGAGAGATCCCAGTACCACTGAGTTACTCGATTTATGGATATTAGCTCAGTTCGTTAATTACCAAAACAATCGGAAGTGATACTACAATTAAACCTCTATCTAAATAACAATACAAAAATATGAAGTGAGGGCCAAGTATTCCAAAATCTGCATTAGAAATAATTATGTACATGAAAAAGTAGAATGGCCCATGCATATACGCATAATAATGGTATAGGGAGAGGAAATTCTGAGAAGAATCGTTAGAGACTGCCTTAAGGCACGAAGTAAGCCATTTGTACTCATTTGTTTTGTGCAATAAAGTTGAAATATATAAATAATCCAACCAATCCTAGAAAAGAAAAAAAAACCGGTCAAGTGCCAGTCCGACTCCCGCATCGAGGGTTCCGTACATAGATGTGGTGTTCCAACTCTATTAATTCAGGAAAATCTCAACAACACGGAACGGTATGTATTTTACACTTTCCTTCATAAATCGAAACTCAACGTAAAAAAATGTTTCAGAATGTGCAACTCAAGCCCTTTCATATGATACCCCACTTGACATATTCACTATATAGACTTTCAAATTTTGAACCACCAAATCACAAAAAATAAAATATTTAACACAAACATGTTCTATGCATCTAGGTTACCCTTCTTTATAACTGTTGCAAATTTCAAATCGATAGTTTAAGTAGTTCTGGAGATATTAGCGATGTGACAGACAGACAAAGTGAAACCTTATTATCATTGCCTAAATAATAATAATAATCAGTTTATTTCAGGCAATACCAATATTAAAACACATACAATACAAGTATACACCACAACAAGATATTTAAATAATAATAGAATTGGCACCGAATTTTTTTAATAGTTTGGAAATATGTATCATCTAATTTAAAAATATGTAAAATAAATTAATAAGACAAATTACTACAATGTTGTGGTTTACTGTGAAACAAAAATTGTTAATTTATGTAAAACTAGCGACCCGCCCCGGCTTCGCACGGGTGCAATGCTGATGCATGTATTATACATATAAACCTTCCCCTTGAGTCACTCTATCTATTAAAAAAACCGCATCAAAATCCGTTGCGTAGTTTTAAAGATTTAAGCATACATAGGGACAGAGAAAGCGACTTTGTTTTATACTATGTAGTGATGATTTGCTACAATATTGTGGTTTTGTGGGTAGTTATGTTGAAACAAAAACCGTAATGTTATCTTGAGGTAAAGAGCTTGATAATTGAATAAACAGGAAAGGAAATGTTATGCATGAAACCATAACATAGGTATTTGTTCATTGGTAATTCATAAATTTATAAGACCGAAGAAGGAAAAAGCAAATAAGTACTCCGCTACCCGCTAGTCCCCATTTCTCCTGCCACCTCTGGGGGGAGACAAAGCCGCTCCCGTATATGATTACATAGCCACACAAGAAAGTGTTTGTAATAAGTCGCTGCTTAAATCGTCTGACAAAAGGCGTAGACGCCAATGATGAATTCATAATCATTCATCATTTAGAATTTGCATGCTGCAATAGGCTAAACATGTGAAACTACTTGTAATTGGGTGAATCAACTTTTTAGGGCCACTCGTTGCCGTGGTTACGTCTAGTTGTCCAGGGGACAAAATTCAAACACAATTGTGATTTTATGCTATTTAAGTTCATCGAACATACGTATTTGTGGTACTTATAAGCTATTCCCATAATGGTTCATCTACTAAGCATGTTAGTAGTGATGTGCCGTTCCCGGGAATATTCCCTTTGGGTAATTTTGAAACTGTATAGGTTTACATATTGTGTGATTGAGGATTATATCAAAACGTTATTCATTGAACTATTTTTTTTTATTATAGCCTCTTGTTGTCTATCCAGGTTTTTCCACTTTTTGTTACTTTTCATTGCTATTTGTCCTGGATGTCCACTTGCCAATCGGCAAAGGCCTCCTCCAGCCTTCTCCACTCGTGCCTGTCTCTGGCGACCCTGCTCCATGTGACTCCAGCAACAGGCCTTGTCGTCGTGTCCTTATATTGAACTATTTACCGAGACATTAAACAGTGTAACTCACTTGCAAAAGTATATTCCCAATGTTCCCGGGAATATTCCCAATATTTCCTACATGTTAGTAGAACTTAATACAACAATATTTTGTATAAACTGCGCCACTAGTGTCCCTTGGACAACGGGTCAAGATAACACAAAAAAAAGTTGATCCACCCAATTGTTACCTATGTCAACTTCAATCCACCATGTTCAAGCGAATAAATTATTCATTCATTCATTCATTTTTATTTTAAGCAGATTGTCGGCGATGGAAGATTCATTATTTTTCGTGGATAGTTATGTGAAACGTTTTTTCTGTTTATACATTGTATGTTTGTCTTCCTTTGTCATGCTTCAGTCTAAATGGCTTGATAAATTTTGGCTAAATTGTATGTATCTTAAGTTCTTTATTAAGTTATTGTTTGAAATGTTTGCTTCAGAACGCCGAGTTAAAAACACTGTAAAATCAAACTGATCAGTAGGTATATTTATTTATCGAACGTAAATAATAGATGACATAGCACTTAACATGTCTATAAAGCGGCATTAACATAAACAAAAACTTATTAAAAAAAACACTTCAAAACTAATTCAATCATGATTAAAAATAACTTGTATATACACTAATTAACATGATGGTATACCAACGCTTATACAGACCAAGGAACACCAACACTGTTCAAGGCATCAATCGATATTAAACTATGCCAAGGACAATTGAATCAGTTGCTAACTCACCTTAGAAAACTAGATAAATATCACAGATATATTATTAAAACTAACTTCAATGACACGCTACTGCATCGAGTTCCGCGGAACAACTGATTTGAAATAGTGGCGTCATCTGTTTATATACCAAGAAGGCTACGAATAGAATGAGCTGTATTTACAAGTGTTTAAAAGTCATTTTCGTAGCGAATAGGCAGTAAGTGGTTATTGTGGTGACATTTTAAGAATTTCTTTCTCTGTCAATTTTTGCATTAAAGCTCGTGGTGTTACAAAAATTGCTCGATATGCCGTGATCATCGCCCACACACAGTAAATATTATTGCAAAATTGGGATAAAATGAATATTGTCAAATTGAATGGTTATTTAAGGCTCATTCAATCGCAAATGACCCCCTCTAACACGCGTGAGTTTGCAATTAACCATTCCGCTCTCTACGGAATCTCTGCGAGTACTTTCGTAAAAATATAGTACATTTTAATTGATTTTTGGACCACTGGATCACTTATGAAAAATCTATCCGGTTATTTTGTTAGAACAATAGAAAAACTAACTTTTGTAAAAAAAAAACATTGTCGTTGATAATTACGAAATCTGCAGCATGATAGTTTATTTTTACGATGATATTTAGGATTTTCTGACAGTTAATAAGGCATTTTTCAATATTTGGTTCGGTTATTTCGTCTCTTTGTTTTTTTTTAGCTCACAGTCATTTTTGTGTAACTCAGCTTCAGTGTTTTCGTCAGATCTCTGAATGGGCCTTGACTTAATGTACCAATGTTCTTTTTAGGGTTCCGTAGAAACCCTTATAGTTTCGCCATGTCCGTCCGTCCGTTTTTTTCTTCCAAACCCCATCGTGTGGGGTATCGTTGGATAGCTCTTTCAAAAATATTACATTTTTGATTCAAGAATCCGTTGGCGTGATATTCAGCTTTGAAGTGATAATTTTTGCTATGGTCAACTGACCCCCCCGCCAGCTAAACGGCGGCTACTAGGCATGTGAAAAAAATCAGCATATATAGCAGCAAATAGACATTACCGTAAAGGGCAAAAATATGTATACAACACAGAACACAACATCTCAAAATAGTACATCAGTACTAAGATCAGTAAAAACCCTTCTACGGGTCCGTAATTACGCATATGACCGGTGACGTAATGGATGGGCAACTACGGAATCCTACACTGTGCGTGGTCCGACACGCAATTGGCCGGTTTTTTTTAAGAACTGTGAACATAAATTTGGGATAGTTTTAGGCGTTTTCTAAGTGGATGTTGTTGTTGAGATATCCAGCGGCTCTGCAGTTTGGATTTCCCGATGACACATGTTTGTAGCTCTCATTATACTTAGATCTTGTTATTAGGATGAGTGTAAGGACCATTTCGTTTTGATAGCCAAAGGAAAACCCAAATATATTTTGGCAATTTTTCAGTCGGATTGATGGCTACTTACTCTAATGAGTCATGGCACTTATGATTTACATTATAACTTCACGATATACTTAGGCTCGGTTTTATAAAGATCCGTTAGACCTTATGTCGGTTTGTTATGTCAAAAAATGTACTGAGTTACTGAAATTTGATCTGACATTTGGTCTAACGGATTTTTATAAAACCCGGCCTTAGTAGTATATAAAAGCGAATGTACGTAGAGCATTAAATCTATCATATTAATCAATCAAATCTGATTGTATGGAAAGTTTGACAAGTTTCTATACGATGACAGCTGCCGGCGCCATATTTGACGATGACCGGCCTGTGATCGTATGTTGGTGCAACTGAGCCTTAATAATATTT
Organism: Epiblema foenella; assembly: GCA_963556455.1. Taxonomy (NCBI): domain Eukaryota; kingdom Metazoa; phylum Arthropoda; class Insecta; order Lepidoptera; family Tortricidae; genus Epiblema; species Epiblema foenella. The sequence goes on from OY747100.1 coordinate 22,064,429, forward strand.
GAAACTTAACAGTAGGTATACAAAAAGCAATTATAAATGGCTATAAGCCAAGCAATTTCAGCTTCACCAGTCGACAATTTCGAAGGCTTTAAAACGTGAAATGGTTCACGGACGTGTCAAAAAACCAAACATACAACGCTGCACTTCACGTTTAGTCGACCGCAACATTAATGATAATCCATATTGAAAGGGACCTTATGGCGGCCGGCACTTACGCCTTTATTGCCGCTGTTCCAATACAATAGAGAATAGGTGCAACGTAAGCGCCTGCCGCCATAAGGTCCCTCTCAATGTGGATTATCAATTGCGATTAGCAAGAGACAATTCACGATTCACGGCGAGCGGTATCATACCGAGGAATATCGATTGGAGATTCAGTTTCTGTGTCCATAACAACTAACAGTGTGTAGAAATCGTCTGATAGACAATGGACTGCGTGCTCGTTGTTCTGCTAAGAAACCACTGATTTCCAAGAAAAAACGGACATCTAGATTAAAGTATGCGAAAGAACATCTTTCATGGACTGCGGATATGTGGGAAAAGGTAATCTGGAGTGACGGATCCTAGTTTTTACTATCAGAGCGCTCGTGGCCCAGCGGCGCCCGCGTACCGCGTGCGGTATGCGAGGTTAAGCAACGTCGGCCCACGTCAGTTCTTGGATGGGTGACCGCTTTGAGTGGTTATTAACTGAGTGCTCCCAAGCTTTGGAAGGCAGGTTAAGCCGTTGATCCCGGCCGATAGACATCATCATGATAGTCGTTAAGCCAAGTTGTAATCGACTTTTGACCTTCCTTCTTACCTACCACTTATTAATTGAATGAATCACATTTCCTATTTCTTCGACTGTCTCAATCGTACCGTATTTATAAACACAGCGTCACATGATTCGTCATTGGTAATACCGCAAACTGACGTCATGATAGGCACGTCAATATGTGACGTCATCAGCCATTACTTTTATCTCACGAACGCGGGTGAGCCATTGTTGTATGTTGAGATATACATTCACACAATGTGCATGTGAGTTTCACATTGTCTACAAGAGCGTCCGACCGACGGCCCTGAGGGGGGCAAGTTCATACAAATGGGGGGTGTCGAAAGTATGCATTGTGCGTAAAGCACAGGAGCGCTAGGAGTATAAGGCTGACCTACGACTATGCACATATTTGTCACGAATCTGGGTCAAGATATAATAAGAATGTATGATGAAGCGACTCTATAGACAGTTGTCAATATCACGATATTTGACAACATTATTGCCATTGGCGTGTCATTTTATACCGAATGAGATTAGTTGAAGTTGAAGCTAATGAACATGATTTTATACAATTTACTACTTTGGATCTTATCGTGGCTAAGATAAAGCAGGTTTTCGCATTGTTTCATTTTAATTTTTACGATCGTAGTTACAAATAGTGATTTCGCTTCTGATTTAGTTCGAATGTCTGTGACTCTGGTATTACAAGAGCTAGGAAATGATGTCTAAACCAAAACTACTTATGTCAATCAGAAGCAAAGTATTTCAGCCCCTAACGTTTTAGTTACTTAATAGCCTTCAAAGTAAGTCAAAACTTGCTGACCCAACGAGCCGTAACAATTTTAATGTTTAAAATGAGAGATTAAAAAAGAGAAAAAGAGATAAAGAGTATTTGTATTGTATTGTATTGATTTGTATTAAACATATTGCGCTTTGATATCCGGCTACCGTAGTTGTTAAGAACCTGGGTCAACTAAAATAAATGGAGTTGTTAGAGCTTGGTTTGAAGTTACAATAATGACTTGTGACTTTAAACCCTATTAATTACTTAACAAAATATAAAATAACTGAAATAAAATGTATTCTGCTGGCGGAGTCGGGCCAAGTTATCCAAAGGCACCAGAAATTAGACGAACGCGATCCAAAAATACAATGTTGTAAAAATTTCGGCTCGGCCGAAAGGTTCGGCAGTTTTTTGGCCGAAACCGAACCTTCGGCCGAAACATGATTTTTAGGCCGAAACCAGCCGAAACCGAAACCAAAACTTCGGTCGGACACTAGTATAAACCCCCTTTACGGAATAGTTCGAATTACTATAATTTAATCGAAATTACCAACTTGCATGTACATATTTTTGTTTTGTAAACTCGGTGCATGTGCTAAAGAATTATCCATAGGGAAACCAACAAACTTACTACTACGTTATTCAGGCGCTGAAATTAGTAACAAAATGCACCGATAGTAGTTCATTTGTATTTTGTACATTGCGCTATTAAGATTTTTCCTGAATTAATAATGGGGTAGGGACGGTTACACGATGTGTTCGGAACCCTCGGCGCGCGAGTTAGACTCGCACTTGACCGGTATTTTTCTATGAAAATTAATGTTTATTAAAAAAAAAAGGTGATTAGAATAAAAAAATAGTTGATACGCCGAATTGTTAAATTTCTAAGTGTTCCAAATCAACAAATCATCATAAATTTTGCAATTCATAATAAAACGAGCAGACGCAAGATATTATGAACATAATTTTGATATGCAAGCAACTAAAATGATAATAAACTACACAAGCAAAAACGCAACACCTTAATCTCAATGTCAATGTCACGGTCAAATTTATCACCTTCGAAAGTGACTAATGTAAAAATAGTAGCCACTTTATTTTCAACCTTAAGTCAGGTGACTATAGACTGAATTCGGAGTGTAAGTAATTTTTACTTTAGCACACTACTCCCTTCTATTTCCCTCTCTGTCGTTCGAATAGGCAAGTGCGGGAGCGAGGCAGAGACTTAACGTAGAAAGGTAGTAAGATTATTAACGTAGAAGTCGCGTGCAAGCGGGCAACGAACGCCTTTTGTCTCACTATATAATATAGCTGCTTCACACTCTTTGGTCTATATAAGTATATATATATACGCATCGAGATTCATGAGATAATAAGCTCTTATCCCAAGAGCGCGGATTAGCCATAGTTGTAGTTGTGACACATACGAACACATAGACAATGTGAACTCACAGTTCATACGCTGACGCACACATAGACAAAGTCTATGTATATCTCAACACACAACCATGGCTCACCTGCGTTCGTGAGGTAGTACAGTATAAGTCGTTATTGTTGTACGGAAACGTCAGTTATCGATACGAAGTCAGTTACATACAACTCGGTACAACATCGTTTTAAAAGCAACCTAATTATCTACAATATAAAGTTCAATAACTGTGTCATAGACGAAGCTGGTTGTATGGCTGTGGGAGGGTCTAAAGGAAGTATAAAATATACATAAGGAAACCAAACACAACAAGGAAAACACCGGCCAAGTGCCGAGTCTATAAAAACGGCAAAAAATTATGTTTGTAGTATGGGAGCCCCCTTAAACATTTTTTATTCTGTTTTTTAGCATTTTTTGTTATAGCGGCAGCAAAATTTCATCTGTGAAAATTTCAACTGCCCAACTATCACGGTACATGAGATACAGCCTGGTGAGAGACGGAAGGACACCGAAGTCTTAGTAATAGGGTCCCGTTTGGATACGGAACCCTAAATATTAATAATTTTAAAATCCGTGAAGAAATGAACTACTTAATAGTATATGAGAATATCTAAATGATGTATGTAAATCAGAAATCAGAAATCAGAAATATTTATTCGTGCAAATAAAAAACACAAGAAGAACAAGAAAATAAATAAAAACAGAAGAAGCAGGTATTGCACGAAATACTTGCAGGTATTGCATGTACATATATGTTTGTCATGGTTAAAACACTGTATATACTAGAACTAAATAAATGATAAATGACCAATACAACAAAGTTGAGAGAAGAGACGAGGAAGGCAGATGCAACTACCTGACTCTCTCTCTCCTCTCGTACTTGTATGCTTGCTGTTGACGACGAATACTATATGACATGTCAGACATAAGCGAGATCATATCGACACATATTTGCTTTCTATTAGAGATGTACCGACTACTCGGGAAAACCGACTATTCAGCCACATTTAGGCTCGGTTTTATAAAGATCCGTTAGACCTTATGTCGGTTTGTTATGTCAAAAGATGTACTGAGGCCGGGTTTTATAAAGATCCGTTACATCAGAACTCTGTATATTTTTTGACATAATGAACTGACATAAGGTCTAACGGATCTTTATAAAACCGAGCCTAAGTTACTGAAATTTGATGACATTTGGTCTAATGGATCTTTAAAAAACCCGGCCTTATAGTCGGCGAATAGTCGGAGTCACATAATGATTTAACTCGAAATAATAAAAAAAACACCAATATTTACTTCGGTTCATATTTTTATATGTATCTTTCTTAAGAGCCCTTACGAGTTAAAAAACGCTAATCTAGTCCATTTTATACTTGAATTGACACGTATCTTGACATTTTCTCCATGTTACTATCTAGAATAGGACTATTGCGACCTTATGTCGTAAATTTAAATGTATTTTTTTAATTTTCCATTAAGAAATATCTTTTCAAACAGTCCCAAACGATCATTTTCACTTTGTAAAAGGCTTTTTTCCGCCTAAATTCTACTACGCACAATAAAATCAAGAAATGGTTATGTCACTATCTAAAACTTTTATAAAATCATCGTATCATTTAATCACTTTATTGGTATTATTAATACTTTTGTCATAATTTGAAATCAAAACATTTAAAAACTTATAAGGCCTCTTAAATACCATACATAATCTTAGGAAAAGGAACTTTATTCTGATCATAGAATAATTTAAAAAAGTTGAAGAGATATACCGACTAGTCGGAAAAAATCATCGTATCATTTAATCACTTTATTGGTATTATTAATACTTTTGTCATAATTTGAAATCAAAACATTTAAAAACTTATAAGGCGTCTTAAATACCATACATAATCATCTTAGGAAAAGGAACTTTATTCTGATCACAGATTAATTTAAAAAATTTGAAGAGATATACCGACTAGTCGGAAAAGCCGACCATCCGGCCACATTTATAATCGGCGACTTTTTTTTTTGAAACTGACTGTGGTTTTATAGGCCGGGCCCAATAAAGCGATAGGAGTGCGCGGTTGGAGAGTAGCGTGGGGAAAAGGCTACTCCCATCGGCGACTAGTCGGTCACCTCAGCACCAGCTAATCGGTAATCCATAGTCGGCCCGTCTCTACTTTCTATGATGGTTATAGGTGTGCCGTTTTTCAGTGGAAATGTAACTCGGAAGGGCGTTATATAAGGCGACAACTATTAGCGTATAAGTATCTTATAGGACTGCTGTGTCATGTTCGCCTATCTGATGACATCATTATATCAAATGTGAACATTTATAAACATGCATACATGGTACTTATGAGTGAGACATAAGGTTCAAAATTGTATAAATAGTTCTAGAGCAGAGCAAATGATAAGAATGCAGGCTTGTGAATAAATTGACTGATGATTAAGGTTTGCACACGACGCCGCTTAGGCATACGTTTTAAAACGGAGCCTACCGCGAACCTAAAACGAAGTATATCTATCTCTGTCGCACTTGCACATTCGAGCGACAGGGAAGGAGATAGTGTACCGGCACAACCAGGCATTATGGGGCGAACAATATTTACAAATATACGAAAGCGACAATTGACAAGGCGTTAGAATGCATGTGCAGACTATATTATTAAGCACCTTGAACATGATAGATATTCGGGTATCAACAGCACAATACCAATATAGGTGGTAGAGGTCAAGAATTAAAAAAAAAAAACATTAAGATGGTCTAACTACTCTAACTAAAGATAACTCAAAGTAGTCAGCTTATTTTGAAAGCATGATATTTGATTTGTTTTATCCCTACCTTATTGTCTGATAAGTTACTATTGAGTGTCCAGCTTTAGGAATACAAGTAAATAGCATTAAATATATCCAGTAGTTATACAATATCTAGCAGAAACTCCTAAACTCTTAGCAGCAATTTGCACGCCTCAATAAAAACAAGAGCACAACAAAAAGGTTAAAGTGGAGGTTAATCAGTGTGCAGTATAGTTATTTTTGGGCAACGGAAAAGTCTTTATTTAGATGGGGCAAAAACTTGCAACACAGATTATGATGCTTTGGCGTCAACTTATATTGGAGGTCAAGATGCACTCCGAATCATTGAGCCAGCAGAGTATGTTCCGGGCTACGTTTGAATTAGTATAAGTTTTGTTAGGTAGGTACTCCATTAACATGGTCACTGTGGCAGTGGGCTGAAAGATCCCGATTTTAGATAGTTAACTACAAGTTAACTCCCAGTGAAGGTGTTAACTAAATCTAGTAACCTAAATAATATAGAACTAAACAACACTTTACCATTGTTTAAGATATTCATTACGGATTGATGGTGATGCCTTCACAAGCCACTTTTTGATGTGTAATGGCATTTTAAACATATATATACACTAATAAAATTTCGCAGAAAAAAATATAATAAAAATTAATTTGACATTTCACTTTTTTAAATTGAAATAGACTAAGTACGTCATAGTGAAAACCTACATTGTTATTTATACCAAAAAGGTTTGAATTGAAACCTGTTTGCTGTTACATTGAAATGAACATGTGGGAACTTCTAACAATGGGTAATATAACAGTAGTAATAAGAATATTTGTGTATTTTAGTTTTTCCATAACAGAATATATTAATTGTAGGTATTATTTTTTCCCTTCAATCATCCTTCAATACAGCAGTTGTCTTCTAACCCTTTCAACCGTGTAGTATAGCATATTAGTAACTTTAATAAGCGACAGTACGCTGCGCAACCAAACGAATAGATGATTAATGTACTTATATCGCACACACAGACATTTACCCCAAAATACCCACCAAACTGTACGTAGATTAGTATTCAAAAGGAATACAAGTTCGAATGTAAATTAGCGACTAATTGAATAGGCTATTAAACGCTTAAACAACTCTCGAGAGCGGAAAACAATAAAAAATATCCAGACGTCAGAAGTCGGTAAGTTGGAGGTTGGGCTGACATCCCGACCAGTTAAGTACTATTAAAGGTAAGTATACTCATATTTGTATTCAAGTTAAACAATTAAAGATTAGTAAACGGGTACTTACAGATTTGTGAGATATTAACTGGAATAATCACACCAAACCACGCGGTGACACAATCGCAGGTCGCTGAGGAAGTGTCAGTCAAACGCTCAATCAAACGCAAACGGTAAAAAAATTACGGGAGGAAGGCATGCGTCATAACAGTTTATTCTAATTTAAAACTTCATAGCCATTGGTTGTTTTAGTTAATATTGTAATTTCTAACTAATCAAGACATTCAACATTTGTTTCAAGCAAACCAACAGCCAATAAAATTGGACATTGGGGCGTTTTATGATACAGACAAACATATAGTAATCAGTGGCGCTACCGCGACAGCAAACGAAAATTTCCCTCTCTGTCGCACTTGCAAGTTTGCTTATAAGTGAGACAGAGAGAGAAAACTTCGTTTGTGGTTCGCGGTAGCCCCTCAGGCTGGAAGTTATATAATCGTTCATGGGATACTATTGTCGTAAAACATAACTTATAAACTTGCAGATTCTCAGATTGTTGATTTCTATAATATTTTTTATGAACAGAGTATACGTGTTACGTGAAGTTCTAGTACATTTCGGACCCTACTCGCCATTTAAGTACTTAATCAGTCAGTGTCAGTTTGACATTGACAAGAAACTTATTTATTTATGCATTGGATTACGCCGTTCGTTCTTCACTTCACTTTATTTTTTCAAGTCAATTAGACCATTGCATTTCTGTTCGACCCGGTTTTTTTTAATGCAGTTGCTATTACGGCGTTGTACATTGTTATTTTTTTCTAATAATATTTCACACCCCCGTTCTTATATCAACAAAATGTCTCTAGATATTGCAGCAATCGGTGCGCAGAGAGTTAAAGGAATTCCCAATGGCGAGGTAATATTTACATCTTTAAAAACATATTGATTGTGGTACGAGTACCGTAATAGTGTTGGATTTTTGATCCAGTTCAGCAAGGCAGAGATGGGTAAATCGTGACTTGAAGATTTAAATGACTCGAATCCGTAAGCGGTGCCAATTCCTTAGAGACTCTCCAAGTCTTATCGAATCCAAGGAGTTATTAACTCGGACTCGGTACGGAGCCGAACGAATGACCGCTTTACGGTATCGCGGATCCGGAGGTAAAACTGGTAGACTTTTGTATATTTCAATCAAATCCAGAGTTAAAAGAATCAAAAGATTCAAAGAACCATTAAGATCACTGGATTTGTATTGAAACCAGTAAGTCCAGAGTGAATTGGTTTAAGGGATTCAAAGGAGTAGTATAATAGCAGAGCCAGATTTTATGATTTGAATCACTCCCCAGAGTCGAGATGACCTATCTCTAAGCTCGGTTCTTGCTTTTTTTTTAAAGTTTTGTGACGTAGGTACCATTGTTTATCGTTTAGATTTTAAAATGAACCTGTAGAACCGGTTAAACTTGACTATTGTTTATTCATCCATTATGTTTCATGATTCATGATGTTAAGCAATTTTAACGTGCATAATAGATGCCTACTAGTGCTTATTAGAATGCATGTAGTAATGGTCTAATTGCTACATTGAAGTAGACTTCTGTGTTTGTAGTTAAGTACTTTATTTACAGGATAATGACTTTATTCAATAAAAATACAGCTATTAAGGTTGAGTAAAAAAGATAAAAAAAATATGCTTCTGCTTGTGGGAGCCCACTTTAAGTTTTAATTTAATTTTAATTAATAGTTGTTATAGCAGCAATAATAATACCGTCCGCGTACCGCATACAGTATGCGAGGTTAAGGAACATCGGCCTGGGTCAGTTCTTTTAGTGGTTAATAACTGAGCGCTCCCATGCTTTAAAGGCAAGTTAATCCCGGTTGCTGTCTATGATAGCAGTCATTAAGCCAAGTTAAAGGCCTTTGGGCGGCTTGAGAACTTCTAACAGTCAAATTGCCCACTCACTTGACAAGCCTAATTCCAATAAGGTTTGGATTCCCTCGGGTTGGAAGGTCAGTTGGCAGTCGCTTCCATGAAAACTAGTGCCTAATCTAAATCTTGGGATTAGGTAACCCGTGTGGTTGCCGGGTAAGAATTGCGCCACCCCATCTCTTCCCGTGGGTTTCGTAGGAGGCGAATAAGGGAAAATCGGAAGGTGGGCAGCAGCATCCTTCGATCATTACCACCATCAAACTGCGGTCGCCAACCCGCTTGCCAAGCGTGGCGACTATGGCAAATCCCCCCCAAGGGAAAAACCTTGGGAGAGGCCTATGTTCAGCAGTGGACGTCTTTCGGCTGAAATGATGATGATGATGATGAGGTAACCGACACGGCACACGGGCATCCTTTAGGATGCAACTGTACTGGGAAAATGCTAGAATGGTATCCACCATTCTAGCATTGTGTAAGCATTTATGCTTACAGAATATGTATTATTGCTGCTGTCTACCTATTCATGATATACGGCACCTGACAGATGTACAGACAGAGGCTACCCAAAAATAAGATTACTAAAATTATAAAATACTAGCGACCCACCCTGGCTTCGCACGGGTGCACTATTTAATGGATGTTATTATACATATAAATCCTTCCTCTTCAATCACTATTAAAAAAAAACGCATCAAAATCCGTTGCGTAGTTTTAAAGATTTAAGCATACATAGGGATATAGGGACAGAGAAAGCGACTTTGTTTTATACTATGTAGTGAAGATGTTTATTCAATGATTGTATACATGACATTTAGTAGTACTATTTGTCAATTTTTTTTATTCACTATTTATTGTGATAATTTGATGCGTTTTCTATTCATATATGTATAGCCACACTATGTTATAAATTTTAACATGTGTCAAATACCGAATTGTTTAATGTAATTTACCATGACAAATTGCTTTGCTGCCTATACTTTAAGTTTATGTGGCAGTATTATTTTAATCTGTTGTTTACTATACATTATGTATAACACTATACAGTACTTTTATTTCGCGAGCGCGGGTTAGCCATAATTGTAGTTGTGACACATACAAACAGATAGACAAAGTGAACTCATAGCTCCTACGCTGACACACACATAGATAATGTGCATGTATGAGATATACATGCACATTGTCTATGTGTATGTCAGCGTAGGAGCTATGAGTTCACATACAACCATCACTCACCCTCGTTCACGAGATAGAAGTAGGTACTGTACCGCTAATAAAGTGCCATACACACACATACATAGATACAAAGTTTAAGTAATAATTGTTGTTGTATGATGATGGTTATGTATGACAAATAAAACACTTGGATTGGATTGGACCTAGATTTTGTTTTCCTTATGACCTAACGAATATAGGTACTGGTTAAATCCTTTCGGTTAGTCTCAAGCATGCTTATGCTTTGTAACAAATAAATGTTCCAGCATTCACTGTTAATCATTTAAGTATGACAATATTTCTATAATGTCTTATTTTCCTTTGCAGTCCATCGAGTTGAAGAGTTTCTGGCAGGATCAGAACACTGCGATCATCTTCTTCAGGCGTTGGGGATGCATGCTATGCCGGCTTTGGGCTAAAGAAGTAAGTATGCAGATGTAAACCGGATTTCATTAGTAAAATGATGCAGAAAATTATCATACCAGCCGAAAGACGTCCACTACACAAAGGTCTTCCAAAAGACTGCCTCATTGATACGTTCTGCGCCACCCATATAAAGTGGACTGCCGCGGCCTTTACCAATGTACTGGGTTGGAATCCAATACTTTTTAGGCAACTAGTGTCAGAAATTCTCGAGCCGATCAAATAAAAATAAGAACAAGACCATAGAAAATATCAATTTTGTCAAATTGATGCTTGTAAAGTTTTGTGGTATATGCCCCAGTCATCAGTCCACCATGTGGGAGAGGTCTACTCAACTTTAACCGATTTTAATAAAGGTAGTGGCTTTGTGAGCTGTATAGAAATATCAAACCTGCTCACAAAATTTCACGAGAATCGGTTCAGAAATGCGACCTGTACTTGGAGGAGAACAACTGGAAATCCGGACATAACAAGCTTAGAGTATTCCAGTGTTCCAAACCACACGCGTGGTCGTGCCGGAGGTTTTCCCTTGGATTTTCCCCAGGCTACTCTCCAACCGCGCACTCCTATCGCTTTATTAAGCCCGGCCTATAAAGCCACAGTCAGGTAAAAAAAAGGACATAACAAGCATTTTTGTCGAAGTTGAGGAGAGCTTTGTTTCACTCGGTCAACAATGATAATTTTTTTCACAGCTGGCTGAAATAGCTCCAGTTTTACAGAAGAATAACATCAAATTGGTTGGAGTGGGAGTGGAAGAGGCCGGCTCCAAGGAATTTGTTGATGGGAAATACTTTGATGGAGGTAAGACTTAATTTGTAGCAGTTACATGCTGATGAAGCAGTATGCCTGAAATGTGAAATTGACTAAGGGTCGATTTTTCAACCGCCAGGTAAAATTATCCGCCAGTTAAAATTATCGCTGTCATTTTCTAATGTCATATGAAAGAAAAGGATAGAGCTAACATTTATCTGGCAGATACGTATATCAGGGGATTGAAAAATCGGCCCTAAGGCTACCTTCTTCTATGGTAAGTTTGTCAAGTTTCTATGGGATCACAGCGGCCGGCGCCATATTTAATGTTGATCGGTCTGTTATTGTATTTTGATGCAACCCGTCCTAAGAAACAGTTTGTCTAAAGTGGATGCCTACAAAGCAGTGTTTAGGTATAATACCCTCATCGACGCGCGTTTAAGTTACCTCGATCAATAGGGATAAATTGTAGGGGTATTTTGTCCTCCAGGTGTCAGAATTCTTTATTTATCTATTTTTAAACTTTAGTCTACAAATCAAATAAATATGAAAGGTAGACTTAATGCCGAAAAGCATTCTCCACCAGTCAACCGTAACTTGCTATAGGTTACAGGTATTTTGAGGGCTTGGTTTCCGCAACTCAACGTCATATTGTGCGCCTGTTTTGCGTGATGGGTTGTTGGCACTACTCGTGCCAATCCAGTTCCACCAGAAAGCCTAGCAGACCCTTGGTGTTGCCGACGACTTCTGGTAGAGGGTGATCCGAGGTATTTTGCCCGGTAAGCTGCCACCCCAGGGCATGTCAGGATGAACTGGGCGGCTGTCTCTTCGTCCTCCATGCAGCCTCTGCAGGAAGGGCCTATCTACGGTAACTTGCTATGGTGGGTGCAGATTTAGTGACTGCTTACCCCCTAAGGCTCGGTTGCACCAACATACGATCACAGGCCGGTCATCGTCAAATATGGCGCCGGCAGCTGTCATCCCCTAGAAACTTGTCAAACTTTACATACAATCAGATTTTAACGAACACCGCTTACGATTACAACCCTCTGCTGCAACCCACCCTTATTCTGAATAATAGTTCATCAAACCTGTTTTGGTTAAATTGCCTGTAATGTTCGTTTGTCCTTGTCACTTTGACGGTTATGTTTGTGAGAAAGGGACAAAGCAAATTTTAGTCAGCGGGGGTTTGTTTTATGAATAAAAGGAGGTTAATGTTTTCCCATCGGGAAAACTGAGAATACGAGTATACCCGAAGTGGGTTCGCAAGGGAGATGAAAGGGTAAATTCACTCCGAGGTCTACAGCTCGCAGAGCTACTAGTGTGGGTATATTAAATTGAAAGTAAGTTTTTTTTTATCAATCGGGTCAATGGAAGAAAATATTATTCTATAGTGTACTTAACAATTGATAACTGTGTCACTCAACCTATCAGTGTTATTGACATTATGCTTGTAGTAAATTTTAGTGCATTATTCTCTTTATTTATTTTTCGTCTTAGGCTAGGTTTTTACAATATCTTTATAAAAAGTATAATATAAAAATACACTTACAAAACATAAAATCTTATAAAAACCTAACCTAGTGTGCCGCCGGCAGCGAGGCGGGGTCTAAGCTACCGGTGGTTAGGGCGACAGAGAGAGGAACCTCCTGACTATCCGCGTCCGGGAGTACCGCCTTCTGTATCTGACCCTTGACCCAGCCATCTAGCGAGAGTCTCTTGAGGTGTTGGTCGAGACTCTTCGCTATTAGACCGTTCGCAGAGACGACTATCAGGACAATGATCGTTGAATCAACATCCCACATGGCGGTCACCTCGAGTGCCAAGTCTAGGTACGTGCTGACTTTGTCCTTCTCGGCCTTCACGAGGTTCTCGTCATAGTGCATTATTATTATGTCAAGCATATTTGGATTTTAGCTCTGATATTTTAATGTTACGTAATAACTACTGCCAGGCTACCTGCACGAAGCCCGCTATCTTTCGTTTCGAGCGCGATCGGGTATATCGACACCTCGGAGGTGTGCAGAGCTGAGTTTAACCGGCAAAAGGAGCAGGCCAGTTTTTACCAATTATAACCTAAATTATACCCACCGGTGACTCACCGCTACCCTACACGTGACCCCTGGGGTATGCTAAAAGTGCAACAAAAACTGGCAACCGTACTGTCTTCTGAAAGATCTCACGGTTCGAAATAATTGCCGTTGGATAAATAAATAAATAACCTAAATTATATCCCACTGCTGGGCAAAGGCTACTTGTCTCGTTGTGCCAGCTCCTACATCCTATATAACACTAATGAAGGTCATCCTGCCATCACTGTTTCGGTTTGCTTCTGCCTTTCGGTAGCCATCCCGTGGGATCCATTCGGTGGCTAATACTTTGGCTCATCGCCACAAAATCACTACATAGTATAAAACAAAGTCTTTTTCTCTGTCCCTATATCCCTATGTATGCTTAAATCTTTAAAACTATGCAACGGATTTTGATGCGGTTTTTTTTAATAGATAGAGTGATCGAAGAGGAAGGTTTATATGTATAATAACACCCATTAAATAGTGCACCCGTGCGAAGCCGGGGCGGGTCGCTAGTAATAATACTTGAGTAAGTACAGAAGGTTATCTGTCTAAAAAAACCGGCCAAATGCGTGTCGGACCTCGCATATTTAGGGTTCCGAACTAACCGCAAAACTAAGTTGGTTTAACAGGAAAAATAAGAAAATTTCAAATAAAAAATCTGATTTGTCTATATACGAGTATTAGTATTTGTTGGTAGAATATACATAAAAATAAACATTATCACCAAATTTCAAGGTCATAAAATTTCTGGGGAACAAAAATTTTGTGACATACGACGGACGTAGCAATAGCAGTTTGGACCCTTCGGGTACGGAACGCAAGCCTAAAAACCGATGTTTTACAACAAATGACATCCTGCACGCACGCGATTGCCGCATAGCACATGCTCTTTCGTACCCAGCGGGATAGGGTAACTTGACACCACGGAGGTGTGTAAGAGTCTACCTTGGCCGAAGCGGCATGAGGCCTGCCATCGCTCCGGAAGCATTTATTTATTTATTTTATTTGACACACCAACAAGATACTAAGCTAATACATTAATAAGAACATAAAGTTAGATGACGCAAGTCCTGCCTGTATGTCAATAACAGGCGTGCAACATCATTAAGTTAAGATACCAGGTCAGTATAGCATCAAGAGTACAATTTAAGTTTCCGATATCAGCAAAATTACAATTAATGGGTTATTTAGATTATGAAATTAGAGTCATTAGGCAGACATGTCCAACCTTTCATTGTGTTTTTCTCTTTTAATTCCAGACCTGTACTACGTTGAAGACCTGTCGACGTACCAGAAGCTGGGCTTCAAGCGGTTCAATACCATCAGCATTATCACCTCGTTGTTCTGGAAACAGTCGAGGGATGCCATCATTAAGGGGAAGGGCATGGGTGAGCGTTTTCTAAAGCTACACTAAAGCCTTATTTAGACACGTAGGTACGAGATTCACATGCGAGTTTGATTACATTGCGGGTTATCCAGGTAAAATGACTTCAATCCCTGTATGAAACCGTGCAATGTAGTTAAACCCGCATGCGAGTCTCGTACTGCCTTAAGTCCAGTCTCTCATTGCGATACGCACACACGACTAGTCGTGTATCTCACATATTTTTACCGCTATCTTAGCGTATGAGTTTAAATTTTTTATTGTTTTATTTTTCTTTCTATTATAATTATTTAAATTTACATTGATAATTACACATTAATAATTTCATTCCTCATTTTGCTCTGTATAATCGATATTATTATTCTTTATTAAATGTAGCTATATGTTTTGTATATACGCTGCAAAACTGTAATTTATCCATGCTAATATTATGAATGCGAAAGTGTGTCGGTCTGTCTGTTACCTCTTCACGTTTAATCCGCTGAACCGATTGAGATGAGATTCGGTATTTATAGGTAGTTTGATTCCGGGGGAAGGACATAGGATTTTTTATCCCGGAAATCAACCCTTAAGCTTGTGTGGAAGAGCGATAACTATGTAAGTGCCTGATGTAAAAGAATAGCAATAAAATTTTAACGCGATAAACGAGTTCTACGCGGACGGAGTAGCGGGCAAAAGCTAGTTATAAAATATATTGTAAAACGACACTACGTGACTAGTAGTATAAACAAAATGTACTTAATGTGTGGTATTATATGAAACTTGTATAATGAGATAAAAAACTAGTTTAAATGTATTTGAGATACTCCGCGGCGACCTAGTCACCGAGACTAGAGTCGTGTGCGTATCGTAATGAGAGACTAGCCTTACACACGTGGACATACAGAACACGTGGACTGTTATATTTAACGGAATTAGTCAGAGGGCTTACTCTGAACCGAAAACGAAAAATACTTTCCCTTTTGTTAAAGCTGACTGGCTTTATAGGTAGATCCAATAAAGCGATAGGAGCGCGGTCGGAGAGTAGCCTGGAGAAGATCCAGGGTAAACCTCCGACACGACCACGCGGACGGTTTAAACACTGGAATACTCAGAGTTTGCGCTCCAGTGAGACTGATTGAGCGGCTTCAACCGAATCTGAGGTATTAGTGGAATCAAGCTATACCTCTCTACAGAGGGGCAGGTATTTCCTTTTCGATTGGCGGTAGACCAGTATTTTTACATGCGTCTTGTATACGGTACATCAACTTTCATATTTACTTTCATATGTGCGTGCGTGGTCAATAGACCGTTAGCGAAAAATAATACGTAACGGAATGGATGAATGCAATCTCGATTGGTGATCTTACGTGAAAGTATTTTGTGAAGTATGAGTATAACTAATTAATGGGTGTAAAGAGGTTACAGCATGATAAACTTATGGTTATCCATCAGAATATATAATATGGTATATACGCATATTGCATAAGGCCAAAGTCAAAGAGTTCCCAAATCGAAGAGATGCTTCCTTCTACATAGAGATTTTTATTTCCCTGGACCGGACTCCTCATAAAAAACTTAAAATCTGACTTATTCAATATTTATTGATTAGTATTACAATACAATACAATATAAATATTCTTTATACTTTTTATATTCGTAATAAGTAAGTATCCACCGACCCAGGTATCCGAACAGACACGATCGGCGACGGACTACAAAATGGCGGCGCCGTAATATTTCAAAATGGCCGCCTGTCACTTCACTTCGTGCAAAACGGGCCGGCCGATCGCTTAGCGAACTTGGACATTTTAAAGGTTACCCATAATTCTGAACACAATAGGAAGATCGAATCTCTCGTTTTTTTTTATTGCGAATGTGTTTGCTCTTGGCCAGCATTTATCGCAAGAGTAAAGACGAGGCCGGAGATGGAGCGAGCTCACCCAGAAGATGCCTATTCACTCAAGATTTAAGGTTAGGTTAGGTTCGATATAATGAGGAAGAAGAATATAACGGCTTAAAAATGGATATTTGATGATTGGTCTAGGCCAATGGTTACAAAAAAACACTAATTGTCAGTTTAGAGCTGCTGTGAGGCTGGGACTTAAAGGTTACGTTTTTGCGTTTTTAGTAGTTGTTTGTTGTTTAGATTTGGAAGGTGGTCTGAAGGGGAATTGGGTGGAGACTGGAGGGGCTCTGCTGGTTAACACGGGGTAGGGTGGCATCTAAAGGTTATGTTTTTGTTTTTTTTTAGTAGTTGTTTGTTGTTTAGGTTTGGGAGGTGATCTGAAGGGGGATTGGGTGCAGACTGGAGGGGCTCTGCTGGTTAAGAAGGGGGGAGATGTGGTGAAACATTTCGTGCAGACTGGGCCGGGGGATAATTATCCTAATAAGGATATTTTGCAGGTAAGAATAGAATAGAATAAGTTTATAATCGAGACAACAAAAAAGAACGGGAAACGCATCAAAGAAAACGATGGCGTGGAAGTAAAGTAACTGTTTCTGATATTACATATTTTTAATTTTATGTTGTAATTTCTATAATTGCAAAAGATTAATACTTAGGTACAGTCGCCATCAAATATATCTGTACTCTTCAGGGTGTTCAAAAATATCTGAACATGCACTTAAACGCCTTGACAATAGAGTCGTGTTCAGATATTTTTGAGCACCTTGTTCGCTCCGATATATCTGATGGCGACTGTACATAAGCGAAATGTATCTAATATTTTGCTAAATTTTATAAATTTTCATTCAACCTTCGACTAAAAATTCAATTTATAAAGTTTATTTCCCAATGCCGATAATAGTTCAACTATGTTTAGTTGGAATATTATGGGTTTTGGAAATACATTTAAAAAATGGAATGATTACGTATAGGCATTAAAAGTGATTGATAAAACCTTTATTTTTTTACGAATATAGGTGAGAATTCTGTAATAACTGGATCACAATATATTACTTTGGTGTCCAATACATTTATTGTGCTGTGTTGAATTCCAGGCGTTCGGTTTGGAGGCTGAATATAATCCAGACACCATGGCGAACCAAAAACGAGAGGAGAACGCTTGCCCGGTTCGTATTGTTCGCTATACAAACTAAAACGACGCCTATTTCCTGTAGCAGAATAATACGTTACTGTAGAGGCCGAGAAGGAATTGGTTGCCGAGTGCTTGAGCCGTCTAGTAATACGAGGCAGGCAATCCCTGTTCTGGCCTATATATCTTATAATACTTTTATATGTATAATACTTTTATCCCTTACTACTTATAATCTTATAATACTGTAATAGGTATCTTATAATACTTTTCACAAAATATGCGAGATATGCACCTCCAATGTCGGAACTCGCCGGAAATTTCCTATGCTAATCTCATTGTCGACCTGTACTATGAATGATGGGCGTCTAAGTCAATTATCGCGAACGTAAACTGTGGTTTTCCGAGCACGTTTGAAAAAAAGTTCATTTTACATTGAAAATTTAAGGACAGAATAGTTAATTGTAGTTTAGTAAGCTTTAGAACAACCGGGCGGTAAAACATCATTAAATATTGTTCGCCTTTAGCAAATGTCTACTAGGGGCGAGGCGTTCATTTTAAAACTGGTTTAACCCTATCTACTTATGTATTTTTACTGTAAAGTCAAAACACGAGCACGAAAAATCTCTTACATTACCTATCTCTATCACACGCGCACAATTATTTTGCTGTCCCGTTTTTGCACAGTGACCGCTCAGTCGAAATTCTTCATGCTTAGCGTTTTAATTTATCCAACTCATACAACATACGAAACTTTACACAGTAGCTAGCCTCACTAATATCGGTGTCATAAACTCTCCCGTGTTCCAGGCAGAGCAGAAATCCTAAACCGTGGCTGCAGAGGCTGCACTCCATATGGGACGAACGTCGATGCAAGCAGAGGCGGGATTCAACACTAAACTGACGGTTTACCATTGGTTTTTTAGACGAACGTTTCATCGAATGTTTCGCAGAATTTTTATTTCATAGAATTTTTTTTTTCACAAAGGGTCGCAGTTCTAACCTAACCTACTGTTCTGGTAGACTTCTACACAAACGAAGCCGTAAGTACCTAAGAAGTTGAAGGTTTCTTAAAAGAAAAAAGTTTCTATGAAATGAAAATACCCAAACAATACATTCTATGAAACGTTTATCGATGAAATAAGGGGATACCTAAACGGACCTAATAGCTCAATACAATCAGTTTTCTAAGTTAAATCGGAAAGTAGATCTTTAAAATTTACAAATAATATTATATGAATCAGTGACCTTTTGTAACATATTCGGAATACGATATCAATCTGAATAATTTGATGATGAGTGGCATACCTGCGTATTAACCCTTTTCCAGGCGGCACCAATCTATACCTTGTTTTTTTTAAGATTAGAAATTAGATAAACAAAGAAGCTGTGGTGGTAAACAAATTGAATTCGCATTATTGGAACGAAAGATCAGAATTAAATAAGTGACAGTTAGTGTTTGACAAATTACTTTTTTAAAACCCGAACCGACTTACAATCTCTGCCTCTTTGGGTTTTTTTTATTGTAAAACTTTTAGAAGAATGAAACGAAACGTAATTTAAAAAATAATTTATGCCCTATCATGTAAAAATATATGTACCTAAGTAAATATAAATGAACACTTACTTATTTTTGTATAACAATATATAATGCATGAAATAACGGTTTTATGAGATTATTTGACACTTTCCGCAGAACGTGCCTGATAAAAAAAACTTGTAATTCGTTCTCTGTTATTCTTTGAAATCCTAAAAAATAAGCTATAGAAGGCTTTACAACAAACGAAATATATATTCAAATTGCACTCACGAGCAAAAGTAACGGGTACATTTTGTATTGAATTTCCATAGCCAGTTATTTTTGCTCGTGAGTATAGTTACGTTTTGGTGATTAATTCCAAGACGAGTCCAATCTAATTTTACCTTTAAGGGGCTCCACGCGCTATTCATCGATTTTTGACGAGTTTTGAGTTGATATAGCTCCGTCAAAACTATAGATTTATGGCACAAACGTTTATCGGTTCTTCAGTCCTTTATCTACATTTGCAAGAGCCAAATTTTGAAAAACTGACTAAACATAGTCGAAATGAAATGTAAATGTAACTGTTCCTTATTGACGTCTCTAACAACGCAAGAAAGATTTTTATTTCACAAAAGTTACGTCCAAAAAACTGGTTTTTGGCCAAAAATTGCCAATGTTTGATGCCATATATCTCGAAGACCGAGTTTTAAAGTAAATATGGTATACTATTTCGGCAAACCACGTTGTTCTTAATACGATAAGCCATAAAAAACACGAGAAAATGAAGAGTCATTGGGAGCTAGGAGCCCCTTAAACCCCTAGCACTAAGATATAAATTCTATTCACATTTATGTGTTCGATGAATAGTACTATGCCTTATTATTTTTATAATTTAATTGTATTACCACGAGGCGCCCCGCAGGGCGGCGCGGCGTCCGTGCACATACATTAGTGGAATCTCTAGATAATTTTGAAAAAAAAAACAGAAAAAATGCTTGGAAAGGGGTGTTAATTGTGGGTCGCACCAAACCGTCTGTAATCGCAAGCGGAGTTCGTTAAAATCTGATTGTATGGAAAATTTGACAAGTTTCTATGGGATGACAGCTGCCGGCGCAATTATTAACGTTTATCGGTCTGTAATCGTAATTTGGTGGAACCCGCCCATCTTAGAGTATAAATATAAAAATATTTCTATAAAAATCCTATACGCGTGCCACTATAAGAGTGACGGAAAAGGTATTATGCATATAAATTGCGAATTGGTTTCAAATGGCTGCCGGTTTACCATAAATTACCTCCTTAACTTTGGCGGGTAATCGCTTGTCTGACGTAATTGGGCACAACTGTCATATAAAATAAATTGAGCTCGACAAAAAAAATTAAACTGACAGGGACAACAAATGATATGTAACTCTCTGTCGCTCTTATGCAAAGTTGTATATGACCATCTCATTCGGTGGTGGTATTCATATTTGCGTGTCGTGTCTGATAAGTCTGTGCCGCCCATAGTCTGATTAGTATACCATATCAGTAAAGTGTTGAATTGATTTTTTTCCATCTCATAGTTTAGGTTATTTTTTGGATGGTGCTATGTTGGTGTTGGGATATAATTAGCTTTATTTTGATTAAGACATCTTGTTTTTCGCAAGTACAGATCATACAATATCCCTTAAGGCGGCGTAGGACATTACAACATTTTGGACGAAGCGTTAGCTTCGTAAGACTAGATGTAGGGGGGTCATTCAACTTTTTCATGACCAGTTTTCTATTACAAAAAAAATCTATGATATGTATTGAATTAGTGTACAAAAATACGATTTCGAAATAGTACTTGAACCTAAAAAAGGAATTTATAGGCAAAACTACTTAAATACATATTTCTGTAAAAGGTGGCTAATACAGTGGTAAAAACCATTTTTTTCATACAAATGGTGAGACATCCGAGGACCACTGAGTTACTCAATTTATGGATATTAGCTGTGTGCTGTCGTTAATTACCAAAACTGTCCGAAGTGATACTGCAATTAAACCTCTTTCTAAATAACAATACAAAATTATGAAGTGAGGGCCAAGTATTCCAAAATCTGGATTAAAAAAAAAGTGTCTGAAAATTATGTACCTACATGAAAAAGTAGAATGCCCCAGGGTTTAGTGAGTGAAATTGTAAAGACTGAGTTATATCTCTATATTTGAATCTATGCATTCCTTGTGATTTCGATAAAGGTCACTATACGGAGTTTAATATAGAAGCTACCGAAAAAAAATATATAAAAGGTGACCATAGTTTATCAACTTGTTTATGTAAAAAAATGTACGGATAGGTGTTATACATAGATACTTCTATAAATTACTATTTTAAGATTGAGACGAATTGCTGAAAAGTATTTAAAAGTTGAAAATGAAATTTGTTAAACAATCATGATTATGACATGATATAAAAAAATGATTTCCCGTACTTTGGGAGGATGAAAATTGAGACGCGCGCCGCGTTAGGTAGCCATTTTGAACTTGACTATATGAAAATTGAGAGACTGACATCTGTCCGAAGGTGTCGTCTCATCGAGAGTTGGAGCAAGAAGCAAGTCTTTGGTTTGCATTCGTGAGTGAACTTCGAATGTATGAATGAAAGTGAATGAGTTATTCCTCTAATAATGTTGCCCTTTTTACAACTTAGAATATTATGAAAAGTGACTTGTTTTGTCTGAACATTCCTCCGGCCGCCAGGGAAAGGTGGAGCGATCACATGAGCCTTATTACTAAAAGCTAGAGAGATGTCTAAGACATTGATACATAACCATATGTAGTTTGACAAATATTTGAAACATTGTAAAATCTCTAAAATAAACATTGACCATTGAAACTGACATGAATTTAAAGGGGCACATACCAAACAGTTTGTATGATTGGACATTATGACAATGAAGGTCAATTAGACTCACATTCTAATGGTAGTCTACACAATTTGACTACAGGTCGGACAAGCATTCCATTTTGAGTTTTTAGTTTAACTGACCTGACAATATCATCTGATCCCTTATGTAATTCAATTACACGTCCTCGACGCCAGCTTAGGGGCGGTGACCTTTCATCCATTATAAATACTAAATCATTTAATTGCAAATTATTGACATGACGATACCACTTAGTACGCAGTTGCAATGTATGAAGGTATTCCAAATGCCATCGGGACCAAATTGACTGAGTGATTTTCTGAATTAATTGAAACCGTGATAAACGCGACATCGTAACGTCTTGCCAGTGAGGCTCTGGTAAAGCTACGAGCGCTTGTCCTATAATGAAATGAGAAGGGCTGAGTACATCAAAATCGCAAGGGTTGTCTGACATGGGCACTAGAGGGCGCGAATTGAGTATGGCCTCCACCTTGCAAAGTAATGTCGTAAGCTCCTCAAATGTCAGGATGTGGTCTTGTAATTCCCGTTTGAGTAGATCTTTTGTGCTCTTGACAGCAGCCTCGACCAATCCGGACATGTGGGGGGCCCCTGGCGGGTTGAATTCCCACCGTATATGTTGACGTTGAAGTTCTTCTTGAATAATGACCGCATTATCCAATAAGAATTGATTAACCTCCTTGAGGTATGAGCTAGTACCAATAAAATTTGTACCTTGATCCGATCGTACGAGTGAGGGCAGCCCTCTTCGACTGACAAACCTTGTGAAGGCTGCTATGAACGCCTCGCTGCTCAGCGACGACACGACCTCGAGGTGTACGGCTTTGGTACCTAAACATACAAATACACACAGATAAGCCTTGACTGATTTGGCGTTTCTGAGCAAACTTGCTTTGACTAAATATGGCCCCGCAAAATCTACAGCTACCCCTGAAAAGGGGCGCGCGGCCGTGACCCTATCCGCGGGTAAGTCGGCCATGAATGGACCTTGACCTACTGAGTTGAATCTGAAACATGAGATACAGTTATGAATTACACGCGACACCTGTCGCTTGACCGATGGTATCCAAAATTGACGCCGCAGGATACTGATGAGAACAGTAGTTTGAGCATGACAATATATCTTATGATAATGCTCAATAAGTAGTCGACCCCATCTATGATCTTTAGGTATGAGATATGGGTGCTTAGCTCCATAGGATAGAGCAGACTTGCGTAGTCGGCCGCCGACGCGAATTAAATGATCTTCATCGATGAATACGCTGAGTTTTTGAAGTGACTTGCACACTAACTTTCCTTTCCTTATGAGTATGATTTCGTCCTTATAGGCATCCATTTGAACCTTTCGTACCCAATGTTTGATGGCTACTCGATTCTCGTCCAGGGTGAGAATCGGTTTAAGATTGCGTTGATCTCTCGCCATTCGAATATTCTTACAAAATCGTAATACATACGCAGTAATGTTGATTAGCCTGCTGAACGAGCTGACCCGGGCTAGCAGCGTGTCCTCCCACGACTCTGTAGCCGTCAGGATGTGAACGATCCTCTTGAATCCTGGCAGTTCTGTAGGTACTATGACTGGTAAGCTTGGCCATTGGCTCTCGTCCGCGAGTAACCAATTCGGTGACCACCATAAGTGATGATTAAGTAAATCCCTTGCTGACAACCCTCGCGATGCTACATCTGCTGGGTTCAATTCTGACTTTATATGGCGCCACGTCATTTCGCGTTGTGATCGTTGAATTTCTTGTACTCTATTTGCCTCAAATGTCTGCAAGAGGTGTGGCTTCGTGTTCAGCCATGACAAGACGATGGTGCTATCTGACCATGCATTGATGCTGTCCAGCTCAATGGAATCTTCATATGATTCAGCCACATGGTTAAGCAATTTGAAAACTAAATGCGCCGCGCTCAATTCCAATTTAGGAATTGTCTGAGTGACCCGTTTCGGCGCCACGCGTGATTTTGCCAATACTAATCGTACCATTACGTTTCCTGATGCGTCTTCCGTTCTGAGGTACACGCACCCAGCGAATCCAAGCTCGGATGCATCTCCAAACCCGTGCAGTGAGTATGACACAGTCCCACGGAGAGCAGCACATCGTGGAATCTTGACTTCCTGTGACTGGTCCTCTCTCCACAGAATCAGCTGATACCTTCGATCGTCCGGATGGATCCATGTTTGCCGAAACATCATCCGCACGTCACTCGTAAACACGATTTGATGTCGCCTGAAATTTAGCAATATCTGAGTTATGTCATTTTGAAGCGGTTTACCCGCGTGTAAGCATTGATTGAGAGACACGCCCGTCGTAGTTCTCCCACTCCCATCAAATACAGTACGTAGTTTATCGCTACCCTTTTTGAAGATTCCGTGATGACTGATGACGTAATGTTCAGAGTCAAAGTTGAAAGTTGACAGTGACATGTGACCCAAAGATTCATATTCCCGCATGAATTCCTTATACTTCGCAGCAAAGTCAGGATTCTTAGCCATTTTAGACTCTAAAGACCGCAAGCGTTGCATAGCGATGGCCCGTGATTCACCCAGTGCAGGCCTGTTTGATAAGAATGGTAATCGAACCATATATTTTCCATCTGGCATCCTTTTAACAGTATTTGCATACAACTTTTCACATTCCAAATGCTCAGGGTGCTCCGCTGGTTCCGCTGGGGGCTCCTCGGTCCTCCAGAACCGCTCCAGGACGTCCTCCAGTCGGGTGGCATGAAGTCCGTAGTCCTCTACAGATGTGCCGGTTGATTGAAGTGATGAATGATGATCGGAGACCGCTCCCAAGATGAGATGTCCAAAACAGGACCCGTAGCCTGATATACCTGGAACGTGAGTAGGTATCCTGGTACCATCAAATACATAATCAAGTACGTCAGTTCCGAGAATGATGTCCACATCGTGAGGCTCATCGAAATTTGGATCCGCTAACCTAATGTTAGGCGCGTTGAGTCGCGCCTTCAAATTTGTATGTGATGAGGGTATATGACCAGTTAATGAATATACTACCACGGCCATCGTACTGATGATAGGTACGCTTTTGCCTATGGGTTTGATGACCAATTTGGCAATGGTGCCTGGAAGATCCACCCGGTGGTTTCCAATTCCATAAATTTGACTTCTATTATACTGTTGGTGTAACTGTAGTTGATTAACTAATGATTGTTGGATAACTGTCACTGCCGCTCCAGTGTCAGCTAACGCTCTGACCTTGACATATTGTCCCTGACCTGATCTGACCATTATAAGAGCTGTGGGACAGATGGTGACTGGCATCTGACCCGCTGATACACCAACAGTTGCACCATCTCATGGTTGTGGTTCCGGGTTGAACTGTGAACCAAACCTCAGAGAATTGAACTGGTCCTGAGCCAGTCGCGCACGATCTCCGACTCGTGGGCGTGGTCGATGACCTGACTCAATTACCTGAGCTGACGTGGTGGGGCTTGTAGGTTGAGGTGCTGCAACAGCTGAGCCTGCCTCCTGCTCGCCCACCATCACCGGTGAAGCTCGACGTGGTAGTGTTGAATGATCTGTATGTGTGGCCCAAGCCTGTCTGGCTGGTCGCGGCGACGTGGTCAGACGGCCTGGTGGTGCCGCTCTGGTTGACGCGCGCAGCGCAGCGCCCACAAGATTGACACCTGCCGCAGGTGTCCTTGAAGATTGATCAGTAGTGTCTGCGTTACACAACAGCGAATTATGCGCCTCTGTGCCACACTGACTGCACCAGTTACGCTGTGTGCACTCTCGTGCATAATGCTTCCGTAGGCATCTGAAGCAGTGACCTGATTTACGAGTCCAAGACCGTCGGTCCGATTTTGTCATCCGCAAGAAATCAGAGCACCGATATAATGTGTGGTTTTGATTACCACAATATGAACATTGGGATGAAGATGTCACCTGATTTGAGTGTCCAGGTTCCGGTGCCAGTACCCTAACTGGCTGCGGGGGCCGGATTGCAGCATGACCAGCACGTCCCTGGGCAGTCGGTGAGCGCCTACCCACAGGTATCCTTTTTTCAACCACTGGCGGAGTGACTGTTCGCTGGACCCTGCATTGATCCTCCAGCAGCTCGACCAACTGGTAGATAGTAGGCAGTTGCTCTGGAACCTTGCCATGCCTCTCCTCATAGAGGGTCTTGATGTGTCCAGGCAACTTCTGCAACACAATATATACAAGCAGATACGACCATTCCTGTATAGGTTGTTTTAGCTTTTCCAAAGCTTGAAGTGATTCCCTTAAGGGGTCTACAAACGTAGACTGCAACGCCGCGTTACAGCCAGCTACATTAGGCAGATCCATAATACGGCCTATGTAAGTGTCCAGCAATAGTCTGCTATTCTGGTACCTATTCAATAATAAGTTGATAGCCACCGAGTAATTGGTTCCATCCATTGGAAGTTGCCGAATGATGGAAAGTGCATCACCATCCAACGAAGCTCTTAAATAGTAATGTTTTTCTGCATCAGAAATATCCCTATTGTGCACTAAACTAATAAATAAGTCATAGAACGGCAGCCAGTCTACTAACTTACCGGTGAATCTAGGCAGCTCGATGGCCGGCAGCCGAGCCATGGCCGTTTGTGTTGGTGGTTTGACCTCTTGAGTTGATACCTCCGCTGGTGCCTCAGTCGCCTCACTTATCTGCACCAGAAGCCGGTTTATTTCGCTGAACTCCTGGTCGAGTTGTTCCCGCTCTTCATCAGACACTTCTGTAGTGGCCGCACCTAGTAGGGTCTCGTATGAAGCTACAAACTGTGGATAAAAGGTGTCGAAATGACGTTTCGCTACCGTCGCGGCAATAGTTCCTTGACGCTCCGTCACTGTCCCCGCGAAATCATTTAACATACGATATTTTGACCGAAATTGAATTTTTGCCGCCTTTACCGACATAGTTACGTCCGCGTAATAAGTGGTATCGTGATGTGTAGTGGTCTAATTGCCTCAATTAGGCCGCCTTCACAATTTATTAACCTAGTATTCACTACAATACTAAACTGACAACAATGATTTTATAACAGTAAGTAATTAATCTTTGATATATGTTTTGTTTACACTGAATTGTGTACCAACACTGCCGGTTTATAATTATTTGCCTAAACAATGAACACTCATCTTATTTTGCACATAACGTGAATATTTAACAATGATGAATCTACAAAATCGATGTAAATAATCGAACTGTCACTTGACTGAGTGAATGAGCGATTGACTTACCTGGCAAGTGTTGCTACACTAAATTACGTTTTACGAATGAGTGATTGAATGTAAATTGTCAATTGCTACCAACTAAATAATAATGTTCGTTTGTGACGTCACAAGCACGCCGCGTTGCTTCTCGCCGTTGAATTCACCTTAATGATGGCCGCCAAACTGTCCTTGAATTCCACTGTCGCCGCGATCCGATATGAAAATGAACACTGAGTTTATTTGAATGATTATGATTAACACTACACTTTCAGTCCGCTGATCAATGTATAATTATGATAAAGATACTGTTGCGCCACGCTTTATTTAATGTTCTCTTGATTTATGAAATTCGTTCGATAATTCTCGTCACCCAAACTGATCCGTTTTTCTCTTGAATATAATTATTATCGTGCTTTCTGGTTCTTTCCCCTCATGGGCCACCAAAATGTTCCAATAACCCTGGGTTCCGGACTATGTTATACTTATGTGAGTGCCCTTGAAGTCCAGCGCGCTGCGTGCCGGTGGTGACGATAGGTCGCTGCTCCTCTGCTTTCGGTAGTTGAAAGGTCTGGGATGACGATTTAATTAAATACGTATGATCACTTTAAACACTGTATTCGTTATTCCACAATTGAGTTAATCTACGCGCACATGGCGGCTTCGGAGTGCCGCGGTGACAATCGTTCACTATTGATTTAATTGATTGATTTCCCGTACTTTGGGAGGATGAAAATTGAGACGCGCGCCGCGTTAGGTAGCCATTTTGAACTTGACTATATGAAAATTGAGAGACTGACATCTGTCCGAAGGTGTCGTCTCATCGAGAGTTGGAGCAAGAAGCAAGTCTTTGGTTTGCATTCGTGAGTGAACTTCGAATGTATGAATGAAAGTGAATGAGTTATTCCTCTAATAATGTTGCCCTTTTTACAACTTAGAATATTATGAAAAGTGACTTGTTTTGTCTGAACAATGTATATTGTTTTGAATATTTTTTTATCACTGGGAAACGTGTTTAAATAAAATTAAATAATTTATTTTACATTAAAAATAAACAAATGAAGTTAAAACTTGAGTATTTAATTAATTAAAATTACTTGTAGTACCGGCCTAAACAAACATTATACTTCTCTCTCTGTTCTTGTTCTAAGAAAAATGTTTATTTTGTATACCTACTTATTACACTTTATCTTATTTTAGTTAAATATTTTTTGTGGCCAGGGGGAGCTATAAAGTTTTGTACTTACCACTGGCAGTAATAAAGAAAGCATCAGATCGCATATTTATCGGCCTTGCCTTCGGCTCGGGCGTCAAATACCTGCGATCTGAGACATTCTTTGTTTCACCGCTCTATTAGGTAAGTAATGTACTATTATATCTACAAATAAATATTAAGTTATACAGCACTAGTTTTGTGAACACAAGTTAACATCAAGGCGTTTCCACCCACACACCAGTTGCTGTAACACTCATCATCCGATTCATTCCTGTATCATTCGAAGACACCCTACACGCCCTATATGTTGGCCTTAAAAAGTACAACGTTTGATCTTTGTCAAGATACACAACATTATTTAAGTCATCAAACACAAATTTTAAAGGTGTCCCACCATTACCACCAAAAGCACCAACAGTCACTATTTCATCGACAGAATAATCTAATTTGTAAATCCCCGAAGTCGCTGTGTGCGCGAAATACACATTTCCGTTACGATCTGTCGTTAAAATGTATATTTGATCCAAAACCTCTTCAACTTTCTCAGCATCGTGCATCAATCGATACACAGTCGTATCATTCAAGAAATATATATCTCCATATTTATCAATTACAAAATCTTCTATGTTATATTGTTCTAGGTTTTTAATCGTCGATCCTTTTTTCTGAAGAACATTCAAACCTCTTTCCGAATGTATGTTGTAATACAATTTATCTGTATACTGCATATGCCAGACGGTGGTATCTTTAAGCCCATGTAATACTGTATTATTAGAGCTTCTAGTGTATTTATAAATGCCTTTCGTTCCGGACATATACACATCGCCATTTAGGTCGACCGCACGAGCAAACGAGAAGGAAATTCCTGGGATTGTGTATGCTATGTCGTTGTTAAGATCATATGCTGCTGTATAATCTGTATTTCCCCTTACATAATGGAAGTATACTATGTTATTTACTCTATCGACAGCTAGCTGTCCTGTTATTTGGTAAGTAACTTTTCCGCCTGTAGTTTGATCTTGGCCACCGAAAAGTTTGGTTCTCTGGTAACACACTCCCATTAAACAGCTGTGGCATTTTGAGGGTTTCGCGACTATTGAAGATATGAAGATTGGAAGGAGCAGGATTATCTTCATTTTTGAGCCTGTGAATGAAACAATGTTGTATAAGGTTTATGGAGTAAATAGTTGCCCACTCGACTAGCCCAAATGTATCTTTGCAGCAAAAGACATCATGACGGTACAGGGACTAACAAAACTAGTAACTTATACTCATACTCATACGCATTTATTTATAATATTACAAATATTACATGTCCATGGGTTATTACATTGAGTTGTATTGAATTGCATTCGATTATTATTTACAATTAAGGTTATTATATTATAATTTTAATGTCATAAAATTCTCTTAAATTACGAAATCCTTGGCCGATTAGCCATTTTTTCAATTTATTTTTAAAAGCATTAGTGCTCTCGATGTTTTTATGTCATCGGGTAAGGCGTTAAAGATTTTAGGACCTAGGACATAATACCTAAAACTTCGTGTAACAGAGACAATGTGCGAGAAATAGCTGTCTTGGTCACACGTTATACGCTATAACCTAGTCTGTGGCTATAACACTGGGATTCGTTGCAAAGAAACACTAACATTGACCTCAAACAACTTTGTTATCGGAATCATATCGAAGTTTCCTTCACATGGAATAAATATGTATGTACTATGTGTACACAGATAAGCGTTAAGGAAGTAAAAGCAGGAAATTTTACATCTATACCGATCATCTATTGCATAAATGTTCCACAAGCCGTACCTAAATATCGAAACCGTTGTCGTGAGATCATATTTGACACAGTCGGCAACGTAGATGTTTACACTTCTGGAGTTACAAGTGTTCATAGGCTGCGGTGATCGCTTACCACCAGGCGGGCCGTAAGCTTATTTGCCACAGTCGTGGTAATAAAAAAATCAAGATCGTTCCGGTGAATCATATTGAATCGTTTAAGTAACTATAATCCTCAACAATATGATTACCTAACGCGTCCAGCCTTAATAGGCATTTGAGGCAAAGAAGATGGAATAGGTAGGTACTTAATTTATTTCTGGGTTACTTCGTACCTTGTCACAGTGACATTAATATGGATCTCTAGCGGCTTTAATATTAATTTTTAGTTTTCACTGTGGCAAGGTATGAAGTGGCTCAGAAATCAAATTGATTAACTGTACACCCTACATGTAGTCGATCAATCCGCGATGACACACTCCATTATCCATACTTATCTTATTTACTATTTAACAAGAGGAAAATCCGTTATGGATACCGCGTCATCGAGGAGACAGCGTGGAGGTTCTGACTCACACCGACTAAAACCCAAGTTGACGGCGTTCGACGCATTTCGGACGGCTCTGAGGGCCTACTCCGAACTTCGTATCTTGCCGTCCCTTTCACTCTCGTGTCATACACCATATGAGTGAAAGGGACGGCACGATACGATGTTCGGAGTAGGGCCTCTGGGATCTACGGAACGCACCAGTGCCAGCTTCACGTCCCTGTGGGTTCTTTTTCTCAGAACGATTGGCGCCCCCTACCACCCAGAGAACCCCATTTAAGGCCTATTTACACGGTGCATAATCTTGTATGCGATTTTCATTACATTAGGTTGGATTGTAGGTACCAGTGGCGGCGCGTCAAAAATATTCATAGGGAAGCCGGGATTAATTTTCCTTTCTTATTCGTCATGAGCCGTAGTAAAAGAACTGCAATGGCTGAAAATTAGGTAAGCCGATAGGAATCGAGTTGTATGGACGCTCCGCTACTGGTAGCTACTCGTCTTACCTCGGTAGCCCGCACAGCAACGTAGTCAAAATCGCGTGCAAGTTCTTGTACCTACCATGTAAATCGGCATTTATAGTCGCCTTATACTGCCGTCTCAAGGAGAAAAACCATACCTAAGTGACAAAAAGTAAGTTTCGAGATAAAGCCAAAAATCTTTAGATTTCTTGTAAATTATGCACTTGTGGTTGTCTAAATCGTGATCTACAAAAGATATAGTACTATATCTCCTAGAGAGAAAGATCACATTTTTTTTCCTGATTACAAGGCTGGTAATAAGTCCATTTTGCAAAAAAATGTCACTTATGGTTTTTCTTCTTCAGACGGCAGTATAGGACTAATCTTCGCTATGAACTAATCACGACGGCAGAACCCCGTAGAACCGTTTAGAACGCAATAAGGAGTGGTAAGTCCTCAGGGCTTGAACGAGAAAGTAACGTACGTAACCAGTATTTGTTGTCAATCGAATTATACAAAAAAGTAAGTACATACCCAGTCCGTTCGCTGCAAGATACGTTGCCTGACTGGTAATGTTTTGTTTATTATTATGACGTTATGATACAACAGTTTATCAGTTGACCGCGGGTCAATTATCAAAATAGTATGAAAAGGAGCGTAAGTATTTATAGTTTACCCACATTGTTCCCGTAACCGACTAGTTAAATCAGAACTATACCTACTCATCTCTTTCTTCGGGTAAGCGTATATGAAAGAGACAATGATTGGCCAGACTATATGATACTTATTATTGAATTTGTGTCTGTGACGTCACTAGAATCGTATTAATGGTTAGTGCGCTGTCGATCTCAGGCCATATTTTTATTATATCGTTATAGGACGCAACGCCATCTTTCTCGCTAGCTTGGCACTGCTAGGAAGCGTGCTTTGTATAGTGAAGTCTTGTCTTTAAAAGAAACGTGTAGAGGGCTCTGTTACTGATAAAACGCAGTATATAATGCGGTTTACAAGTTTGGATCGAAAACATTTATCTGCACAAAACCGGGGTCAGAAATATGTGAACAAATCGAATTTTCGTAGTCAAGCATACGGCTGGGGTCTAACGGTAAACATGGATGGTATGGAGATGATTATAATCGCGTGATAAACAACAAGATTAAGAATCTGTCACCATTTGATAGAGAATTTAATTTATTTTAGGTAATAAGAAATCTTTTGGTCCTTTACCATATTTATTTTTTATGTTATATGTAGGAGGCAAACGAGCAGACGGTAAGCATACTACTTACTAGTAAGGCGGGATAGGAGTACCTAGTTAGGGTTCCATACCCGAAGAGTCCAAACCGAACCCTATTGCCGTCACTCACGCATTCGATCCGTTTGTTCGTCTGTCTGTCTCTCCCCCTGTTGTCTTTCATACGTGATCTACAGCCCACGGTTGGAGCTACAGCCTTCAAATGTTCACTGTTCACACAAAGCGATACAAAATGTTTTTAAGTGGGACTCCCATATAGCTAAAGGGGGCGCGATTTTTTTTATTTCCCCACATCGATTGGGTTATCATTGTTTAGATCTTATTAAGTAAATAAATACTGTATTTTTTGTTATAAAAAAATATTAGAAAACAAAGGAATGAGAAGCCACCAAAATCAACTTTTTTACAAAATTTTTGTACCAAAAGAATGTTTAAGTTTCCCATTGACTTGATTGATTACGTATATGTTACCAACAAATACTAAAATATTGATAAATCTGAGTTTTGTCTTTGAAATTTCTTTGTTTTTCCTATTTAAACCAACTTAATTTTGCCGTTAGCGCAAAATCCTAAATGTGCGAAGTCCGACACGAACTTGGCCGGTTTTTTTTTAATATTGTCAATGTCAATTTAAGAGTTAAGGCATAATTGTGTTAGCTGTACGTGGATAGTCGAAAAACAGGAAAAAACACTAGCAGGTAATTCGGAGGGAACGGTGCACCACGTTAGATTCTGCAAGGGCTACCCAAGTAACCGAAGGTCAGTTATTACAATTCGCGGCTCGTCGGGGCCGCAACGGCGCGTGCGCAATTTGCATATGATCCTCGTTTTGGTCACCGGTACAGAGACTAGTATTTTTTTTATTGATCAAAAATAATAAAATAACTCAAGAACACTTAAAAAACCTTGAGACGGTTTTGTGGTGTCCTTTGTCAGTTAGTTCTTTATTTTTTACTCCACCCACTTTGGCTCTTAGTATATATGTATTATGTTGTATATAGTAGTTACGTGCATCAGTCAACGAGGTTAATTACGTAAACCTGATAGAGTAGTGTTCTTTGAGCCCTGTAGACCATTCATTATCTAAGTTTTCAATTTTCAATACGCGTGGCGTCCGCCATTTTGAAATATTTTCTAAACCTGGGTGTCTATGATGGTCAAGTTTATCGTCTGATAGACAACAAGACAAATCACTTTCTGATACCACTCGATAAAAAGTGATAGATGATTTATCTTGTAGGAAGCCCCGCCAACAAATGACAATAGATGAGAGTAAGTATACAAGAATATAATTAGAATAAATGATAATTAGATGGCAAATGTGTATCAATGCTTAGAGTAGATGAATGTAAGTATACGAGAACATAATTAGAACACATGATAATTAGATGGCAAATGTGTATCAATGATATACCTTTGCATTAGAACATCTTGTCGTTATGTTTGTACTAATACTCTAAACGCGACGACAAAATGGTGGAGATGCTGGGATCTTTTTTCCAGTAGTAATCCTACAGAAATCAGTAAAAGTAATAACAAATTAGCTTTTATTGCCAAATCACGTGATAACTGCGACCATAATACGGGGCCTGCGATGCCTGCATGCTGCATGCGACGCCGGACATGATATAGCATTTTGTTCCCAAGCTGGAACCAGCTGAAACGTAGACCTTTCGTTTCAATCGGTAAAAAAGTTTGTACCAAAAATTACATTTTTGCCAGAAACATTTTATGTCTATTGATATATTTTTGTTCCCCAGTAAGGGCGGGTTGCACCAACTTACGATTACAGACCAATAAACGTTAAATATGGCGCCGGTAACTGTCATTCCATAAAACCTCAAACTTTCCATGCAATCAAATCTTAACGAACACAGCTTACGATTGCAGACGGTTTGGTGCAGTGCAACCCTCCCTTAGTAAGTACCTAAGTGTTTGGTTTGGGAGATATATTTTTGTTTGTTACTTCGCATCTGGGCTGTTATTTACAACTCGTCATCACCTATGTATATGGGGTTACAAGAAAATAAATACAAATAGACTTATTCACGCACGAATAAACATCTAAACAGGTTTTTTGCAACGCGTCTTACCCTTAGAATCACTGTAGGTACTTTTTTAAAATATGAATAAATAATATAAATAATTCTAACTTTCTTATTATAAATGAAATAATTGAACTTTATTCTGTAAATAGGCCGCAATGGTACTTTTACAAGTTAAAAACTACTAGCTACCTACTATAGAATTCTGTAAGGGCACTGCAACACATTGTAGTTAAGATATTTCATACAGAACCTAGAATGTAATAACTAAGAGCATTTTATAGAATTTTCTTATGTCTATGTTGTTACATTATGACGGTGACATATATATAATTATATAGTAGATTGTACACAAAGGGGATAAACTTAGAGCATAGGATAAAGTATTCGAAAATAACGAACTTTGCGTTCTAAGCTTGGGTTAGATATTTGAACAACCTTCTATTTTATTTACGACTCAAAGTTGCCAACTGGTACAACGAATTGCTTGGAGTGTTGCCAGCCGTTTGACTCATACCTATCTTCGCATTAAAATAAAAGGATGTATGTCTTTGCATGTGCGACACACTTAAATTGTTTTTGATTGAAGGTTGAAGGTGCGACCTAATACTTATTTGAACGGCTTAGTTCATAGAATACGTGATATTGCTACAAGTGGAAATAGATTTGTTAAGGTACAAGCAGAATACTTAGACAACTACCTATTTGTGGGTTATTTTATATAACGACGGCCGGTCCAACTGCTGGTAAGCGGGTACTGCAGCCCGCTATTTCAAAGGAAACACGTGCCAGTTGCCAGCCGTTTATAGGTTTAAAGATTCAATGTGTTGAGAGTTGAGGGCAAAAGAGACTAATTCGGGTCCCTCGCTCTCAAAACAGTGCATCCACGGCAGCTGTGGCTACCTTTCTGACCTCCAGGAGCACACTATATATACCTGTAGGTAGGTATAATAAAAAATGTTATAATAGCTGTGGACTGCTCCAAATTAGAACGAGATTACATTTTGCTTTGACCTCTCAAAGTCCGAGGTCCGAGGTCCGCGTCCGACGATCCTTGTGATAAATTCTGGTCCCTCAAACTGGATTTATTTCAAGCTATCAATACTGCGCATTCTCGCGGGTTCTGGCGACCTTAGGTATAGTGTTTTTGTTTTTCTCGTGTCCAATTCATTGTCCTATTATGCGGTTTACGACCATATCATCGTCCGTCATAAAAGATAAGCATATTTCGTCAATGCAGTCTGATCGGCCAAAATTGAAAAGCAAAGTACTCCCTACCAGGAAAGGAACACTACACATTTCTAAAGAGCAAGTAGTGATGTTATTATGACTTCGGTCTTCGGTGAGGCAGAGTTACTTCCCCAATTGAGAGGATCAAATATTATGAGTTAGATTAAATTCTAATGTGCTAACAATACAGAGAAAGTAGGTACTTAGAGTGTTGTTATTATGGCTGGGGTCACTGTAAGATACTTTCCCAGCAGAGCTGATGCTTCAAGTATGGACGAAGTGATATTCTATACTTTGCCATACCTTCATTAAGTAGGTACTTTACTTAGCATTATCATTATCCTATACCTACTTTCATTAAGAATCTTCACATTTACTCCCAAGTACTCGCTGTTTTCTTCATAAATCTGTAAAATATGTGCTAAATTAAGTTAGAAGCCAAAGTTCGTTCGAATCGGGCCCTGTGGACTCGTAAACCATGGCCACTCTTTGGCAACCGTGTTTTCTCGGTTGGATAAAACTATTTTAATTTGGGCTTTGGATTCGTATGAATTATGTGTAAACGGAGACCACTTATACTGGTTTGCCTGCGATTTGAGGTGCCTTTGTAAATACGAGTAACGCCCAGAATACGCGATGCGCATTTTTCATTTACTTTTCATCGAAATTGTAAAGACTATTTCGGTACGGTAACCTTATCGATAACTACGCTAACTATGGTAGTTTCCAAAACCACCCGCGTGGTCGTGTCGGAGATTTTACCTGGATTTTCCCAAGGCTACTCCAACCGCGCACTCCTATCGCTTATTGGGCCCGGATTATAAAGCCACAGTCAGATTCAAAAAGAATAATGAAAGAAAAAAAGAACACTACCAAATTTTAAAAGTGAACCTTATCAAGAGCTTGGCATTCAATGGGTGAGACCCTATTTAAAATATCAGCCCAACAAAAAATAAGGCTAAAAGCCATTAGTATTTTGAACCCAAATCTCTGTATAATTAAATATTCCACTTACGTCAGCTTCTATACTATACTCCACTATCTACAAAGTAATTCTGACTTATTCTTTTTTTTCTAAACTGACAAATTCGATGGTCTACCCCGGCGCGCAGGGCTCGTACTTCTTCTGGGCCCGTGGGTTTGCCCTTGGGGCATCTGAAGTTACCTAACAAACGTAATCCTACCTTTCGCAATCACAAGAAATTTCTGCCGTAACTGGAATCTGCCCAAGTTGGCATTCAGATGTTCCTACGTCGGACGTTTTGTTTGTTGACCCACTAATAGGTGTATGAAAATTCATAAATCTGCTTGTATGAAAAATAATTTTCTCATATACTTAAGTGGAATCAACCTCTGTATATCCCTGCCTAGCTAGCATGACATGTTATATGGTTACATTTTACGGCCGAATTTACCTATTTTAACATAAAACCTGAACATATAACTACCGGCCATGCTAGATGGGCTGGGCACCTGGCATTAGCATTATATGATGTCATATGAATGCATATTGTAACAAATTATGTCATAAAGTTCAAATCAGACAAAACAAACACGCTAGACATCTAAACCGACCAATATCGAGCAACCAAAGAATACAAATCAACCCTTAAAGGTGTCATACCGACCAATCATGTAATCATAAAATACCTTATTCCTGACTTGTAACTTACTAAGCTGAAATAGACTTTACGCGGTTACAGTAGAGTTAAATTTGCTTTGTCATGTAGAAGGTGTTTTTTGAGGTTGTTCTTAAGGTCGATTATGTTCGAGACAAGAATGATAAGTGTGAATAGTATTGTCTATAAAAGAGTGTGTCGCGAGTACACTGCAATCGAAAGTGAACGAATATGAAGGTGATTGCACGTATTTTTGTGTGTGGTTGTGTGGTGATTGGGAATTACTTATTACCTAATTAGTGCATGCATTTGGTCGTATTTTGGCACGTGTTTAACATAAATGTGATTTATATAAACAAAAATGTCATCAATCGTAAGTTTTCAGTGAATGGAACAAATTTTTCAGTATTTTACACAAATTTCGAAGGCAGGAATTCCTTTTCGATTCTTTGTGTTTTTCTGTTATGCATTCGGTAGCTGAGTCCTAAACAGATTTATGGATTTAAGACATAAGATATCGTAACTTATAATTTAACTGTGATAGTGGCTTGTTCCATTTCAAAACTATCCAGCAACTTCGTCGAGTTTGACGGGTATATTTTATTTATCCATATTTTGGACGTGACTAAAGAAGTTCGAGACAATTTGATAAGTCAAATAATTAAAATTATTTATACATTAATAGAGCCGAAGGCGAGGGAGCCAAATAAGCAAAGATAGGCTTTAATATTCCATAAAAATAACATTTTCGAGTCATGATGTTGCAGATCGTACTTTATTAAGCTTTTCTAAAAACTCAACGCTAATATCAGTCCACGTCAAAGAAATGTGTTATTTTTTAATTGTTGGAAAGAAGAAGGTCTAAAGTTGCAAGCATATTTGTCTAAAGCGCGCATTTTTTTTTATTTCATAACAATCATGCATGAAAAAGCTTTTACTAAAAACTGGTTGGAAAACTTTTAGCCGGACTGAATTTAATTATTTTTTCACATTACATATGTTATTATTATTTTTCATTTCATGTCGATTCCAATAAGCTCAAGCACGGCTAAGCTACACTGTTTTATTACGGAGTTCCGTTTCCTACCTTCCAGCTTCCATTACCAGATTAGGTTGATGGTAACATTACATCACAACTATTTAAATTGGCTTCGTCATAGTCACTTCAGTATCGTGGTCGAAATATCTTAGTGCTAACCGTGAAACGATAGTTTTGGGTGACCATCCCTGGTCTTCTTCGAAGTGCTACTTTTTGAATGCAAATGCTGGATTTGTAACCAGAAATACTAAAATTGGTATATGTTTCCCTTTAATTTTTGAGGAGTTCCCTCAATTTCTTTTAGACCCCATCATCAGAACTAGATTCTGGTAACAACGGGACCAACCTTGAAGTACATGCTTTCAATGGAAGAAATAATTTTTCAAACGATTCATAAACGTCGGAGTTCTGAGGTAACAGACATAAAAAAATATATATACAACCGAATTGAGAACCTCCTCCTTTTTTAAGTCGGTTAAAAATATATGTATCACCACAAAATTGTAAACTCTACATTAATTGTAATGTAACCAGTAAATTAAAACTGCAAAATATAATCACGAAAATTGAAACCTATTGCGGTTAGTTACACTTCGATTATTATCACAATACTGGGGTGTCAATATTATCGTGGTATTGAAAAATGTATGCATTTCACTTCAATATTGTGAATACACGATTCATGAATACATGAATATGTATTGTGATATGCGTGTATAGCGTGACAATAATGTTGAAGTTACAGGAAAGTCTAATTTAAGTAAATCAAAGGAGAGTTCAAGACTACTAATTATTTGATGAAGTTTGTATAACTTAGCCTAACCTATTAACCCTTTAACTCCCAACATCAAAAGAGTATCCCACAATTTTCTACTCTGTCATAAATTAACAAGATGTCATTTACATTACCCTTTGTCTAATATTATCAGAAGATTACTGGCATAATAAATAAAGTATTGTCAATCTAATAACATCAGTGGTACATTCCTCCGGTGCTTTTTGCTCATTAATAAACATGAACAAGTTTATAATGCATGTGCTCGAAAAGTGCGTTTTCTAAGCAGCCAAACCCTGCGGACAGAATAGCACCTACCATTTTCCCGCACTACTTAGTGCTTTTTACATTGCAGCAATTTTTTTTACTGTTTAATTCCGTCATCAGCCCGACGTATTTATTGTATGAGAAAGGTTTTTAAAAATTATAAAACGCTAAAACGATGGTTTTAAGTCCAAATTAATAGGAATCTATGTAAGTTGCTAAAAGAAGCTCCAAATAATGAGACGTACTATGAGCATGGTAAATTATAACCTACTTTTTTAAATTAGCTTTTTGATTCTATTTTTTTTATTTCTTCCCACAATGCATATTGAAATCTTGTATGATATGCGAGCGTCAAGACAATTTTCGACTCGTGTCGACACTCATCGAAAATCACCCACTTTCCGCATTTGTAGCATAAATAAATAGGTATTTTTCTCAAACATGCTCGGAAAAATAGAACTTAGGTACGTTCGCGATAATTGAAACTCATCGCGAATTATAGGACTGTGGATTTGTCATAAGAAATTGCCGGCGAGTTCGGATATTGTCTATGAAACACTCGGCATGCAATGGGGGTTATCGCGTATGAATTCGCCGCAAGAGGCGCAGTGCAGCGTGAGGTCTCCGAAATGTTAAATGTCACTCTTTATGGTTGCGCTACGCGGGTTAATATCTAATTGGAACAATATGGTGAGTATTTCGCAATACCTGAGCTTGATTATGGCAAATATGAGTTACGGGTCAGTGACTGTCAGTGCTTTGAGACAGTTTTGTCTTTCGGAAACTTATTTCCTCTTTTTTTTCCGAACAAAACGAGACTGCGCTACAATGCGGGATGTTCGATATTTTTACAGTACAGTTTTAAGGTTTTAAACATGATTTAAATGCAAACTTCGTTCTCATGTTCATATTATCATTCACCAATAATATTTTTTACTCGACAGTGGCGCCAACTGGTGAGCACAAAAACGATAGCCCTCATGCAATCACTTCCTTGCCGGCCTTTGTAGTAAATGTACTTTTACGCAATCTCCTGCCGAAATTATCAGGCAGTACATCATCATAATCCTAGCGTTATCAGCGTTGCTTCAGGATGCCCGGCGGGGTCCGCTACCTAGTCTCAAGATTTGGCGTAGGCACTAGTTTTTACGAAAGCGACTGCCATCTGACCTTCCAACCCGAGGGGAAACCAGACCTTATTGGAATTGGGCTTGTCAAGTGAGTGGGCAACTTGACTGTTAGAAGTTCTCAAGCCGCTCGAAGGCCTCTAACTTGGCGTAACGACTGATGCTATCATAGACAGCAGCCGGGATCAACGGCTTACGTGCCTTCCAAAGCACGGGAGCGCTCAGTTAATAACCACTCAAAGCGGTCATCCATCCAATAACTGACCTAGGCCGACGTTGCTTAACCTCGCATACCGCACGCGGTACGCGGGCGCTGCTGGGCCACGAGCGCTCCATTATCAGGCAGTACAACGTATGCAAAAATATCTGATGTGCCAATTTGTATTTGGACTGGTGACAATGTCAGATCGTTTTGTATGGGGACAGTGAACGTGTTAAAGCATGTCAGATGTTTTTAACCAGTAACTAGTTATCTAACTGCACAGTGTACTCAGTGTCTATTAAAGAGATACGAGATACCCACATAAACGTCTATATTAAAAGAGGGTAGGCAAAATATGACTCAGATAAATTAACATTACCTCTACTACAAGTCGAATAATAAATACTCCATGTTTAGTAATTAACCTTTAATTAACTCACATGCGCTCTTGTATCATGCATGGTTTCTTTAAGCAGACTGCTAGACGTTATTTTGACAACGCTCCCCATCATAGGAATCCGTTAGTTAGGAAGGCTGTCGACTACGTTCCCATCTCTCTTTCTGTATCGTAACTCGGTGATCACTGATTAGGGGCCACACGATCGCCGGCCTAGACACACACTCATGGACCCGGACTGCGTAATCACAGCGTCCATCGGAAGATGGAACGCTGCGCTTACGACGTCCAACTCAGACACGAAGCGTACACTTAGGCATTCCCGAAAAAAGGTCTTGTATCAAAGAGTGATCACGTCAGTAATATTAGCTCCCCTCTGTCGTAACTCGGCGATCACTGATTAGGGGCCGCACGGTCCGACGTCCTAGGCACACACTCACCGGGTAGAGTCAGTCCGGCCCAGGTCGGGCCTAGCTGAGTTTCTTGCTGGACTCTTCTCAGCTAGGCTAGGTTTAGTGAACCACCGACAAAACTCCCAGTAGCTCGATTCCACTCACCTCAGATTCGGTTGAAACCGCTCAACCAATCTCACTGGAGCGCAAGCTCTTGGAGTGTTCCAGTGTTCAATACTACCACCTGGTCGTGTCGGAGGTTTTCCCCAAGCTACTCTCCCACCGCGCACTCTTATCGCTTCATTGGGCATGGCCTATAAAGCCACAGTGAGGTTCAAAAATATATGTATTAATTATCAGTAACACGTCCATTGCAATACGACAGTATCACTACTTTTCGGTTTTTGATACCGACTCAGAAGATAAAAATATGATACATTATGATCTTGTAACCGCCCCTCCCCCCCGAGATAACTTCTGGATCCGCGCCTGCAAGGGGTCCTGTGATCAACGAATATTTATGCAACAGGAACTACTGACGGTGTTGTGCGTTTTGGGGGCTGTGGCGGCGGAACCGCCGGCACCTTACGCCCCCAGCGGTTGGAGGCCTAGCGGACCTGCCTTCGTACTGCCACAGAGAGGACAGGTAATCACCATTCCATATCTAATATGCGCGTGTACCGAAATTTACACGTTGAAATGATGTCTTGGTACAGTCGAGTTTATAAATTTAACGGTTTAAAAATATCGCAGCTAGGTAGCTTATTCCCTTAATCATAAATTTGTGTTCACATATTTTTGATCACCTTGCCCGTGCTCATATTTTCGAATTCGACTGTACTAGAAGAGATCAATAATTACATCGAGAAATTATATCGGTAATCCAATAATGATAGCCATTACAAGTGTAATGTATGCCCCCCGTGTGGTTGCCGGGTAAGAATTGCGCCACCCCATCTCTTCCCGTGGGTTTCGTAGGAGGCGAATAAGGGAAAATCGGAGGGTGGGCAGCAGCATCCTTCGATCATTACCACCATCAAACTGCGGTCGCCAACCCGCTTGCCAAGCGTGGCGACTATGGCAAATCCCCCCCAAGGGAAAAAACTTGGGGGAGGCCTATGTTCAGCAGTGGACGTCTTTCGGCTGAAATGATGATGATGATGATGATGACAAGTGTAATAGTTTAAGAGCCGACGACACTGAACCTAGTTCGATAAGACTCTCAGATGAGATATATATTATAAGATGCGTCATTCCTGGGGGAACACGAAACGGCTATGCTGCCATGCAAAAAACCTGGTGGCCATAGTAAAAAAAAAATTTCAAAAAAAAAAAAAATTCCGGTTTCTAGTACGATAAGTCTCCCAGGTTTCGTTTGTTCCTCGATACAGGGGAGGGGTAGGGCTATACGATAATGCAGTGCTGCAAGCCCCCGTGACTGGCCTTGTCAGTGGCAGCAGCATGATAAGTGACGCCGATATTGAGGTATCTAGTATGATCGGTCTCCTGAAAAAACCAAGGCTCATCTGAAAGATCATCAAATTCTGTGTAAGAAAAACCACTGCTGCCTTTTCTCAATAGTGGAGAAGGTGGTGCTGCAGCGATTGAAGGGGCTCAGTACACTGAACCTAATTCGATAAGACTCCCAGATGATATGTATATTATAAGATGCGTCATTCCTGGGGGAACACGAAACGGCTATGCTGCCATGCAAAAAACCTGGTGGCCATAGTAAAAAAAAAATTTCAAAAAAAAAAAAATCCGGTTTCTAGTACGATAAGTCTCCCAGGTTTCGTTTGTTCCTCGATACAGGGGAGGGGTAGGACTATACGATAATGCAGTGCTGCAAGCCCCCCTGACTGGCCTTGTTAGTGGCAGCAGCATGATAAGTGACGCCAATATTGAGGTATCTAGTATGATCGGTCTCCTGAAAAAACCAAGGCTCATCTGAAAGATCATCAATTTCTGTGTAAGAAAAACCACTGCTGCCTTTTCCCAATAGTGGAGAAGGTGGTGCTGCCGCGATTGAAGGGGCTCAGTACACTGAACCTAATTCGATAAGACTCCCAGATGATATGTATATTATAAGATGCGTCATTCCTGGGGGAACACGAAACGGCTATGCTGCCATGCAAAAAACCTGGTGGCCATAGTAAAAAAAAAATTTCAAAAAAAAATAAAATTTCCGGTTTCTAGTACGATAAGTCTCCCAGGTTTCGTTTGTTCCTCGATACAGGGGAGGGGTAGGACTATACGATAACGCAGTGCTGCAAGCCCCCCTGACTGG
The DNA here is from genome assembly GCA_963556455.1 of Epiblema foenella. Lineage (NCBI taxonomy): Eukaryota > Metazoa > Arthropoda > Insecta > Lepidoptera > Tortricidae > Epiblema > Epiblema foenella. The sequence goes on from OY747100.1 coordinate 22,108,471, forward strand.
CCTTGTCAGTGGCAGCAGCATGATAAGTGACGCCAATATTGAGGTATCTAGTATGATAGGCCTCCTGAAAAAACAAAGGCTCATCTGAAAGATCATCAATTTCTGTGTAAGAAAAACCACTGCTGCCTTTTCCCAATAGTGGAGAAGGTGGTGCTGCCGCGATTGAAGGGGCTCAGTACACTGAACCTAATTCGATAAGACTCCCAGATGATATGTATATTATAAGATGCGTCATTCCTGGGGGAACACGAAACGGCTATGCTGCCATGCAAAAAACCTGGTGGCCACAGTAAAAAAAAAATTTCAAAAAAAAATAAAATTTCCGGTTTCTAGTACGATAAGTCTCCCAGGTTTCATTTGTTCCTCAATACAGGGGAGGGGTAGGACTATACGATAATGCAGTGCTGCAAGCCCCCCTGACTGGCCTTGTCAGTGGCAGCAGCATGATAAGTGACGCCAATATTGAGGTATCTAGTATGATCGGTCTCCTGAAAAAACCAAGGCTCATCTGAAAGATCATCAATTTCTGTGTAAGAAAAACCACTGCTGCCTTTTCCCAATAGTGGAGAAGGTGGTTGCTGCTGTGATTGAAGATCGCCTTCAGCGCAGCTGGATTCGGTTTTTCAATTCAGTTTTGTCAGCAATCACCCGGTTCCTTTCGATTTGTACTGATTTAATACGCGTGCCACGTACATTTAAGAATAATTTAGCTTGTCGTTGATTGCATAAACAAATGATTTTGAAAAGTTATTCTTCATTATACTGAAATAAGAGTTCCAAGCGAAACTTGGGAGACTTATCATACTAGAAACCGGTTTTTTTTTTTCAAAAAATTTTTTTACTATGGCCACCAGGTTTTTTGCATTGCAGCATAGCCGTTTCGTGTTCCCCCAGGAATGACGCATCTTATAATATATATCTCGTCTGGGAGTCTTATCGAACTAGGTTCAGTGTCGTCGGCTCTTCTACTATAAGAATACAATACTACTGGAAGATTTAATCTGAAATTATTTTTTTTGCGAAACATTTTAATTATATGTTATGGAAATTAAAACGTAATTTAAAACGCTTAGTGACGTCCCTCCATCAGTTATCATTAACTTCAGTTGAAAATATTGAAAAATATGCATAAAAAGAAAATGATATATTACATGAAATGAAACTGAAAATATATTATTTCTGTAATGAAAATATAATATTCATGCCCCATGAAATGTTTGACGTGTTATGCAGTGACGTCACGTCAAGTCAGTGAGCGTATACGCGCGAAATTAGAAATGTCGGTTTTTGATTCGAATTAAATAAATTATATGTTCATATTTTAACTTTCGTGTTTGGTATCTTTACGTAATCCTGAAATCTTTAATATAGACTAGATCAATGAAATAATGCAAGTTCCCTATTTTAAAATTGGTTACTCGGCGTATAGTAGGTATCTACAGTACTTTTATCTCACGAATGCGGGTTAGCCATAGTTGCAGTTGTGACACAAACGAACACATAGACAACACACAACCATGGCTCACCAGCGTTCGTCAGGTATTTATAAACTTTAGACATTAAATTCATGTCGATAGAGTGATATTGGGGTTACAATTGGATACGCAGAATAACCATAACAAAAACTTAATTATCTACTGGCAAGCTATCTGGAATTTTTAAACATTACTTATTAGACATACCATTGGTTGATATTTTACTAGCCATTGCCTGCGATTTTATCCACTTGAACTACCAATTGGCATACCTATTTTTATTCCCTGGTGATAATTTTTGTAATAAAAAGTATCCTGTCTCGATATTTCAAGGTATTTCATCCAACATCCGTTTAGCCGGTTTTATTCGATTTAGTAAACAACCTCTAAACATACACAAGTTTACATAATGCTGGTAGTAGGTACCTATTATAAGGTCTATCATTTAACGCAAGTGGATCGCCGCGCAACGCTACCGCTGCGCAATGATAATTGATAATGTCTCGCTCACCTCGCGCAGCCTGTGTGGCCACGCTAACCTGTTACCGTAGGTACGTTCAGTTACGCAGCGGTCAAGCGGACCAAGCCTTAAGAGAAGAGAAGTCAAGAAGAACGCCGGGGCGGGCAGGTCTCTGCCCGCTCGTTCCCCGCCCTTTGCGGCGGCCGCTGCGGGCGGGGAACCTGCCCTTTGATATCCCTCTCTTACCCCCCGTTCGTGAATGCTTCTGAATTAAGAGTGGCACACCTTTGTACCACCCTTGTATACTATCGCTAACGTCATGTTTGAACTATCATACTAAATTTGTTAATGGGTGAAAACGCTAAAGTATCTAAGTATCCAGCAACTTATGAGGCTGACTGTACCTCTGTAGTACGATAATATGCATGTCTATCCCCAGAACCCAAACTACCTCCCACCAGTGGACCCTCGCACACCAGCGGCAGCCCCTGATGCGGATGTTGACGTCACAGTCCATGGTCTACCGCCGCGGCAGGAACAGCAGCCAGTCTTCCAACCTTCCCCCATCAGTGGACCGCAATATGTGGGCCCGAACTTCAATACTGATATACAGAACTTAGATCAGAGCTTGAACAGAGCACAGGTATGTAAAGGAATCTAATATTTCAGTGGCGAAAAGACAAATAATGTTGCCTGTAATTGCTTTGAACACCATGCCGTTAAATGACATTTATGGTTTAGATTCATTTACATAGAACATGGTATTAACTTAAAATATTAGACCAGATACCCAAGTGCGAAATGGACTGAAAGCGCAGTCTTAGTAATAGTGAGTTGTTAGGTTAGGGACCAAACCATTTATACACATGACTCTTGATGTATTGTTATTACGTCAGGAGCGCCTAATTCCTAAGTAACGCGTGACGCTTAAAGTATTAAAACCCCTCATACATTAGGGTTTTAACACTTTCTGTTAACTCGCATGCACAAGCTGGATATTGACTTTGATAGTATCACAGTTCACCAGTTGTAATCTCCTATACTTTGTATATGCCATACAATTAAATAACTAACACTCTTTCCCTATTTCAGTTGCAGTTACAACAACAAAAAGCACGTGAATTTGCCCGCCAGAAGCAGCAAAATGAAGCTAGATTACCAAGCACTAACATACCAACACAATTCATACCAAGAACCACTGTTAACCCAACCCAAACTAATTTCACACAACAACCTGAATTCAGAACCACAAGCACTACTCCCGCTACTGACGACTTAAATGAGGGAGAAACTGATGAAATTGCTTCACCAGCGGTATCCGGGAAACAAAGAGTTTCAGTAGAAGTTTCTAAGCAGAAAATTCAAGAGTATCCACCAGAATTGTTCTTGAATCCTTTAGCTCAGTTAAGGCTGCAGCCTGTACAGTTTGGGCAGTCCCCCTTGTTGATGCCAGGACAATCCCAGAAGCAGATAGCTGGTTTCGATGCTCAGACGCATTTTGCGGCGTTACCTTCAATTATTGCTCAGCAACAAACCCAGCAACAGTTAGAACAACAACGCGCTCTTCTTCAGCAATATCCAGGAAATCAAGCATTTCTAGTAACAGGGCAGACGTCAAACCGTGGCTTTCTGATCCAAAGCCCGCAACCACTACAGCCAGTTAGTCAATTGCAGTCATTAGTGCAGCCGCTGTCTCCTATTCAACAGAATGTATTACAACCACAGCCTGTTCAAATTCAGCCGAACCAGCAACCAAGGCAGCCTGATGATGACGATGAGCCTGATGATAATCAACCACAAAACCCGAATCAGTCACAGTTTGTTCCGCAACCGCAAGTGATTTACCAGCCCCAACAACCACAATTGATATATCAGCAGCCTGAGGCGTATCAACCACAAGCTGAGACTGTTTACCAGCAACCTGAACAAATTAATCAGCAACAAACGGAAACTGTTTATCAACAACCAGGACAGTTTCCTCAACCTCAAGTGGTTCTGCAACAAGCGTACCCTCAACCTGTTCAACCACAGTACCAACCTCAAGCCGATCAACCTCAAATTTACCAACCCCAAACACCTTACCAACCTCAAGCCGATCAACCTCAAATTTACCAACCTCAGACGTCCTACCAACCCCAAACGCGTTACCAACCTCAAGCCGATCAACCTCAAATTTACCAACCTCAGACGTCCTACCAACCTCAAACTTATCAACCTCAAGCCGACCAACCTCAGCCTCAATTAGTCTTCAATCAATTTCAAACTCCTGAACAACAATACACTCAAGGACAATTAGTGTCTATTCCTGCTCAAAACTTGGAGCAATATTATCAACAACAGCTACAGCAGCAACAGCTTGCACAAAGTCAAGGGCAGGATGCCTTGCAGAGTGGATTTGACGTGAACCAACAAGGGAACGGTTTGGAGGAGAATGATAAGGCCGATGATGAGAATACCGACGACGGAACTACGGCGACCGCTGTTGCTACAGCTTTTGGGACAAGGTGAGTATCAGAAGCACCACATATCGATTGGAGTTTGAAAGCATTTTTGCTTTGATTGTGTACTTATTAGCAAAAATGTTTATGATTTGAAAATACGGCTGACCATAAGGCTGGCTACTTCAACGGTCAAAGGATAAGTATCGCTATCAGGCGAGGAAATGTGGCCAGCTTTATGGGCACCACCTCTATAGGTAGTGACCTTGGTGAATGTATATATTAGTTAAGTTTATATTGTCTGTCATATAATGAAATAACTAAAAATATGGTAAGTGATGTTTTAACCATATTTTTAAATGAATAATCCATAAAATACACGTTAAATTACATTAAGCCACAACGTACTTATAGTGATTCAGAGAAAATGTGAAGAATGTCTCAATTCACACAAAAATCATAACTAAAAATCAAAATAGCCTAAACAGATAAGAGCCCTTAAACAACTGAATTACTTTCATTACTCATTAATATTCCAAACATATCAGAATTACATTACTATCATCTGACCCCAAAACCCAATACATCCCGACCTTAGATGTTTAATATATTCCCTAATTTATATTCACCAATACATCTCTCCTACGCTTCAAACATATCAAAGGACTTGATATCTTTCGCAATTTCGCATCTCGTTCGGCTGTACGATTCCAAACTCAATCTTTTCCTGTACATATAAAGTTTATATTTCAATGAAGCTTGGACTCTCTATAGGTGGTATTTCAAATTCAATCTCTCTTGTAGTAATTTTGACCTTCACATCCTTTGAAAATGGTGACAACGCATCAAAGAACAATATTATACCTTCATTTGTATCTACTCTTTATAAAGTTAACATTTTATACAAAGTTTATTCTTACTATTTTTAGGACTTTCTAGCTCAATTTTCACAACGTCGATAACATTAACAATCACCACTAAATTATATTTTTCTAATAGAAACTCTATTGCATTAGCGTTAAAGAAGACTATCCAATGGAATAAGAGCATGTGTCAGTGTCAAACTGAAAGTAATCGTACTGTAGGCCGGGTTTTATAAAGATCCGTTAAACCGAATGTCAGATTAAATTTCAGTAACTTAGTACATTCTTTGACATAACAAGCCGATATAAGGTCTAACGGATCTTTATAAAACCGAGCCTAAAGTGTATTTAAAATTAAAAAACTATGCATTTTTTCAGGACCCAACCACGTGTATTCACGAGGTATGGAGCGCCTATACCGAGGGCCCAAAATGCTGCTACCACTGAGTCACCCGCGGAAGAGGTAAGCGAAATTTTATACCAATAAATAGCACATTACAAACCTCCTATATTTGTCGGTCGACTCAGTGAACAGTTACTATGAATCTTTATATGTGATCCAGTTTTAGTGGGGACAAGATGAGGGTTAAGTTAGGATAAGTCAATATACAGGGCGTCCCACGGCTATGCCACATGGAGGGAAAGTACCTTGAATATTGTAGATGGAACATTTTACTGAAAGAAGACATTATTTGAATTTAAAAAACAATTTAAACTGCATTCACAGATATTTAAATAATTTTATGGTTGAACCGGGAATCGAACCTGTTACACGAGAAAAATAATTACCCTGTAGCTTTATCATACCGATCAAAAGGGTTCATCATAAGGATCATTTTTTACTAAATAACATAGTGTCAAGAATAATAGGAAGACCATGCATGTTGACAACTTTAACACAAAATTAATCAATTTATCACGTGTAACGGGTTCGATTCCCGGTTCAAGCATAAAATTATTTAAATATCTGTGAATGCAGTTTATATTGTTTTTTAAATTCAAATAATGTCTTCCTTCAGTAAAATGATCCATCTACAATATTCAAGGTACTTTCCCTCCATGTGGCATAGCCGTGGGACGCCCTGTATATCGAATAACTAGAATTTTTTGGTAAAATTAATGTAAAACCGATTTGTCAACAGGTTACTACGGAGGAAGGCCCAGCCATTGCGGAAGCTACTGCTATAGCTAGAGGACCCAGAAGGAACAGTGCTAAGTTGAGGTATCTATTAATAAAGACACATAACTTATTTTTCTTAGGCAACTTTTTGAAAAAATTATCCGTTTTGACAAAAAAAAATCCGGATTTTCGCATTTGGCGACTACCGAATCTTAATCTGGCTTATGGCTGACATAATAAATAAAGTAAATAAATAAATATTAGAGGACAATCTTACACAAATCGAACTAGCCCCACAGTAAGCTCAAGAAGGCTTGTGTTATGGGTACTAGGCGACGATATATTTAATAGATATAAATACTTAAATACATAGATAACATCCAAGACTCAGAAACAAATATTCATGCTCATCACACAAATATTTGCCCTGACCGGGATTCGAACCCAGGACCGTCAGCTTCACAGGCAGGTGCACTACCCACTAGGCTAAACCGGTCGTCAAATAAAGAATAATAAATATTAGAGGACAATCTTACACAAATCGAACTAGCCCCACAGTAAGCTCGAGAAGGCTTGTGTTATTGTGTTAATGGCCGCCTAATTAATCTTTCGTCTATATACCTTGAGTTTTTCCTTCACGTATATTGTCAACTATATCTGTGGCTGTATTCTTTATTCCAGAACCCGTCGCATCAGACCTGACAGTCCGATCTTTACCCTGGACAAATCTGGACACCTGGTTCTAGTTACCGGACAAAACTAATAGTAATAAGCATTAGTGTAAAAAAACAAACATTATAGACGTTTCGAATACATATTTTTAGAATGTTGGCCAGCTTAATAATAAAAAAGGTTTTAACGTAAACGTCCAAATTCATACTGTTCAATTTTTCAAAAACCTTTTGTAAATATACATTGTATTTATAACATGGTCATACTTGTTTCCGAATTTCGTTTGTGATAAGTAAGTAAAGGTAGACCATTAATATATGTGATAATCCACATCGAAAGGGACCTTATGGCGGCCGGCACTTACGCCTTTATTGCCTCTGTTCCAATACAATAGTGAATAGGTGTAACGTAAGCGCCTGCCGCCATAAGGTCCCTTTCGATGTGGATTATCACATATGACCGCTATTATTCTGATTTATATGGCAACAGGTAGTAACAATGACATCTTGACTTGTTTACCTGTCAGCTCTGAGGGGGCTACTCCGAACTAGTCCGAAGTTCGACATCCGAACTTCGTATCGTGCTGTCCCATTCCCTCATATAATGTATAATACGAGAGTGAGAGGGACGGCACGACGAAGTTCGGATTTCGAATTTCAGAGTAGCCCCTCAGATGTTAATTTTGAAATGTTTTGTAGAGACATATTTAATTTTATTTCCCGAGATTTTTTCCAGTATTTTATTATATACATTGTTAATAATATTCCGCTCTTGTCTATGAATCACTTTGGGCATTTCTTGTTATTTATCATTTAATATTCAGCACTACTGTTATCACTTACATAGTATAAAACAAAGTCGCTTTCCGCTGTCTGTCTGTCTGTCCATTGTATGCTTATATCTTTAAAACTGCGCAACGGTTTTTTTGTAATAGATAGAGTGATTCAAAAGGAAGATGACTGTGTTGAGAGCGAGGGACCTAAATGTGTTCCTTCTGTTGTCAACACAGTGCATCCTCAAATTTTATAAAGGGTCGGCAACGCGTACGTGACTCCTTTGGAGTTGCGGGCGTCTATAGGCTGCGGCGGCCGCTTACCATCAGATGCACCGTAAGATTGTTTGCCACCGGCGTTGTATAAAAAAAGGAAGATTTATATGTATAATACATGCATCAGCATTACCCGTGCGAAGCCGGGGCGGGTCGCTAGTATCCAAATAAACCACAAAGTGACACTGACAAGTTGACAATCTATCATTAAAGTTATTGCCAGTGTAATAATTTAGTTCCCATGAAATTTCGCAACATGGCGCATGGTCACATATTAATTTATCTTAAATCATTAGTATAATAATAATAATAAAATGCTTTATTGTGCACTACATGGAGAATTATTACAATGACAAAACATGAACAGGACTTAAGTAGGTAACAACAGGCGTCTTATCGCTAAAAAGCGATCTCTTCCAGACAACCTTCAGATAGCGATACAGCGAATAGAAATTAGTTATTGGGCAGTGCATAATAACAAAGAAGACGAGTACAGATTATATAAAAGAGGTTACATACAAAGTAACAAACTACATATACTGCATGTATATCTAAATATACGCTAAGTAATAATACATAAAATATATAAATACTAGCAGCGTCCTGCGGTGTTACCCGCGGATAAAAGGTAGCCTATGTCCTATTCTGATGTCTAGCTACAATACTGGAAAGTTTCATAGAGATCCGTTCAGTAGTTTTTGAGATTAAGCGGAACGCACAAATTTTCACGTTTATAATATTATTAGGATTAGGATATATACATAAGAGAAAACAACGACAAGGTAACGCAGACAAAAGGGAGTTTACATGAATTGAGCAAGACTAAGAAAGAGATAAATAATAGTCTCTTAACCGCTTTTAAAAAAAAAATATAGGTAGTCATGGAGCACTCCTAATATCAATGGGCAAAGCATTCCACATCCGAACAGACTGAAACTAAACGATTTGTTGTAGAATTTACTTGACGATTGATTTGTATAATTAGACAAAAGGTAAAAAAATCGACGACAACCTTAAATAGACAATTAGACATCTCTTTTACTTTATTACCACTAAATGTGTTTCTTAACAGAAATGATCCAAGCAATAATGAATTTTATGTCAACGTCTTAAGAACATATGCCATGTATCGATGTTATATCGCAAGTAACCTTTTTCTGGTTCCGAGAAATTGGTGTTTATCCTTGACGTTTCCGGAACCTATTTCTCCTTTATTTGAACTATTAACATTTTCTGCTGGTAAATGGCAGTGTAATTTATTTTATTTATTGTATCGATAGTTTTGTGCAGTAATAAAATAATGTAATTTTATTTTACGGTGACTTATTTCGATCTTGTGGACAGTCCCAATTATAAGTCGGATCTGCAAAATGCCATTTTCGTTTTATTGCGTCAATTTCATTAAAAAATAACTATATTTTATTACTATATGTTATCAGTTTTTCAGTTTAACTATTATTTTCCGAGATTTACCCTAGCCGACCGCTTTAGCCTAATTGGTCACTACCAATTAGGCTAAAGCGTGCAAAGCTGGAGGACACTGCCTACAAAACTGGAGGACGGGTTCGAATCCCGGTCAGGGCATTTTTTTGTGTGAGTAACATGAAAATTTGTTCCTGAGTCTTGGATGTTTTCTATGTATTTAAGTATCTATTTATCTATATAAGTATGTATATCGTCGCCTAGTACCCATAGTACAAGCTTTGCTTAGTTTGGGACTAAGGTTGATTTGTGTAAGATTGTCCAGAAATATTTATATTGATTTACTTATTTACACGTTAAAAATGTTGGATCTTCCACAGTGTCCGTTTAATGTCGGCGGATGATACGTTGCGAGTTTGTTAAAGGGGCGAGGAGAGGGTCACCGCGGTCGTAAGTGCCAGAGGTTCTTTCTCTGTCGCACTTACGTAGGCAGGTGCAAGTGCGACAGAGACGGAAACTTTCGTTTGCGGTTTGCGGTAGGCCTTCAGTACCCACCACATTGCACGGACTTCGTCCGCACCTCAAATTATTTTTTAAAACTAAGTAAATTACATAGTATTTTCTTAGGTCTAGTTTTCTGTATAGTCAGTCAAAAAAATTGTATGTCTGCAATAATGTCGGATGTGGTAGTTCCGACGTTTTTATACGTCGTACCTTCAGTGATATTGTCATAAGGAACACATTCGATTTTTTTTACGGTTAATGAAATACACTAGCGGTCAAATAATACGGGTAAATGACGAAAACCTTTGTTTTTAACCTAGCCACAGACCTAACCTAAAGTAACGTAACTCAATGGTCACATAGACAGAAATTTGAAGTTCAGGTTCATTGAGCGGTATGATAATTGTAGCTTGGTGACGTCGTTTTTTGGGAACCATTGATTTGACACGTGCTGAAGGCAAACCAATAATATATCTGGACGAAACTTTGTACATCAACATTATAAACCAAAAAAGTCTTGGCAGGGCTCGTCCACAACAGGTTTGATACAAAAAAATCTCAAGGAAACAGATAGATATATTATTGTGGATGCTGATTCCGAAAATGGCTAACGTATATTTAACTTATTTCCTTAGGTACCTTATGTGTGTGAAAATCAATAGTAGATTGTGTCTCAAGGGTGTAAAATGATATATTTACGGCGAGGGCGGTATATTGAATTCCTCACTACGCTCAAGATTCTATTGTAGAATCTTGAGCGTAGTGAGGGATTCAAGTGTTTACGTCCAAGGCGGAAATAATTTTGCTACCGCGTGACACATACTGCTTTTCACACCGTCTATGGGGCCCGCTGCTACAAACATAAATGATTTTACTACAGAGAGTCACGTACTGCTTTTCACACCTTCTATGAGGAAAAGAGTCATTGTTGCCATCAAATGAGGGAAGAAAAGTACATCTTTGATCCCTCATTAGAAGGCAACAATAACTCTTTTCTAAATAGCAGGTGTGAAAAAGTATTTTCTAGTATCAAAACTATAATTCCTACTACACAAAGTGTGACTAGCCCGAGATTTTTTGGATTTACCTACAAATATTTGTGTAATCGTTCGGTAGCCATACTCTATTGCTTTTTTTTGCCAAGGCGGGATAAGAGTTAATCGCGAACAACTTGACAATGTTCGCAACTTGGTCGTGTAACTCAAATCGGGACTGACACGACATCGGGTAACACTTGGTCATTCATTACACAGCTAAATTACAGAAAATGGCAAGTGGCTCAATAATCCCGGTTTTCGACTGTATATCATTGGGTCCATTACTTGTTGTTACTCTACATACATTGTGTATGGTGTTGTAATTTTTACATAATTATTAGCTAACAGGACTTATTCTGAGTAACAAAGAAAGTTGGTATTAATTTTCCGAAAACGTTTTATAAAACAATAACATATTAACAAAATTTCACGGCCACACAGAGCACTCAGACCCAATTCACAATTAAAACAATAATGAAATAAATACAAACTATAGTTCCGAGGAAAACCGGCGCGCCAGCCAAAACTATAAAATTTTCTTTAAAAAAATACCGAATAGCAGCAAACGGTGGTTGGCGTCGGTAGTCTTGCGGTTCGGGAGAGGAAACCGTTTTATCTACTATAATACTTATATAATCTTGACTATCTCCAGCGGATTTTACAGGGGGCTTCAAGATCTCAAAAGAAGGATCCAATTTGTATTGCACTCCTTTTGTATCTTTCAGGTACAGACTCGACAAAGCTACTTCAGTCGATCTGGGTTTCACAGGTTCAATCATTAAATTGCATTGTAAATCTTCGTCAAGTTTATTAAATAATTTATTAATGTTTCGTTCAATGTCGATAACTTTTGATTCTTTTTTTGCCTCGAATAATTGTTTAAAATTTTCTAAAATATAAAATGATTCTTTTATTTCTGATAAAATTGTAGACGTTAGCGACTCTTCGAGTTTTTGAACTTTCAGATCTAAGGCTTCGGCCAATTTCTCCCAAAGGTCAGCTATGCTAGACGGATTGCCATTTGGCTTTTTATCTATGCGTGTATTTGTGTCACATTTTTCGTTTAATTTACTCATTTCTTCCACAGCTGCTATATTTAGAAGTTTTTCAAGTTTTGATATATCAAATGATTTTACAACACCCTTGATAGGCTTAACATTGGATTCATTATTTTGATGATATTTAGTCCTGTGTCCTTCATTGGCTTCTTTGACCAAAGGATTTATATTTGTGAGTAACCTTTCTGCAACAATAAAATCACGAAAATTGTGTACAGATCTTTGAGGTGTAATTTCTGGAAACATGCCAAGATCATTAACTGTATCCATAAGTGATCGTTTAGTTTTAAATGAAGGCACTTCTGAATAGGTTTTGCTTGGGTCGTTTGTATCGAGATTTTTCATTCGCAGAGTGATGTCAGGCTGTGATAAGGCATCAGATTGATCAAAACAATTGTTGTTTTCAGTAAATTGTTGCATCTTCTTATCTTCTTCAACCAACGTTACAGAGCTTGGTTCACTGGAAGTGAAGTATGCTCTTTGCTCTGAAGAGTGACCTAATGTTTCTATAGATGTAGAATAAGGTGTCGCGTCTCTTGGAATGTATTCCATATCTGTATTATTATTCAAATCCTGCTCACCAATTAAAGTATCAAAACTTTTCATAGCGCCAAAAGATATGTTATCCACTTGAGCTCTAGCTATGTTGAAAACGTTTGGTTTGATTGGTTGATTCGTTGGAATCATATCAGAACCTCCATTAACGTAATGAGTTTCAGATTGTACATGATAATAGCAATTATTGTCTTCAATAAAAAGTTGTACTTTCTTAATTTCGTCAACCAAAGTTGCACAGTTTGGTTCACAAGGAGCGGAAAATGGTGTTTGATCTGAAGAATGGCTAAATGTATTTGTGGTCATGGAATAAGGTGTTGATTGGCGGTGGATAAATCTACCGTCTGTGTTATCAGTAGAGTCCTGCTTATTAATCAATGTATCAACACTTTTCCTAGCACCAGAAGATATATAGTCTACCTGAGTTCTAGCTATATTGATGAGATTTTGTTTAATTGGTTGATCTACTGGGAAAATTACAGAATCTCTATTGACATTACGACTTTCAGGTGACTCCGTATCTATTTTTAATGTCATAGTCTTCTGGCTGAAGTTGCTTATTGTTGAATTTGCAGAACTTAACGATGGAGTATGGTCTCCATTACTTTCGTCGATATTTTCAATAACCAAATTCGAGTCATTAAGAATTTCAGATGTTTCTGTGTCGTATTTCAATGTTATAGTCTTTCGCCTAAAGTTAGTTATTGTTGAATTTGCCGAGCTTAATGATGGATTCTGGTCTCCATTATTTTCGATATTTTCAGTAGCCGAAATCGGAATATTATGACTTCCAAATGTTTCCATATCACTTTTCAATGTTATAGTCTTCTGGCTCAGGTTGCTTATCGTCGAATTTGCCGAATTTAATGATGGCGTATGGTTGCCATTATATTCGTCGATATTTTCAAAATCCAAGTTCAGATCCTCAAGTAAACTTTCCTTAGCAGGTACTTGTTTAAGCATTGGACACGAAGATACAATTTTGGATAGCGATTCAGTGACAGTTTGGTTATTATATTTACCTAAAATGCCAACTTTTTCATTAATGAATTTTTCTAATTTCTTGTTCATTCTTCTCCGGTTACTTTGTTTATTAGATTTTTTTAGATTAATCACTTGTTTGTAATATTTTGCCTTTTTTGGTATTCTATGTTTTGTTTTACTTGAAGATTTATAAATCACTTGAGGTGGTTTATCTGTTAAATTATTCTGTTCATTGTCACAGATATTTATTTCAAAAATGACTTTTTCGCCTTGTTTTCCGACATCATGCAACATGGGCATAGATTTTTTTTCCTTTCCATCAATAACTAGGAATTCTTCGGGATTATTTGTAACATTATTCCCTATTTTGTTACTTAAATCATTTTCTCCTTTAGATTTTTTTAACGACTCCATTTCTTCGTTAGCCATTATGTGGTCATACTTTAATAAATAACCGTTCGAGTTATCTTCTTAACTGAAACAAAATTATATTGGAATAAAAAAATGTTTCGCTGCTCTTAAATCTATGTTAAACAATTCAATTAAAATTTTACTCATGGTCTAAGAGATGGCTATCAATTTGCAATGTATAGAGACACCAAAGCCGTCTAGTTAGTAAGCCATACTATTTTTATTTATTGATCCGGGGATTGGCAACTTTTCAGCGGTAGGATTGAGAGTAGTTGGCATCGATTTAAAATACCCATGATACACTATCAACTACGCGAAACTACTACTAACTAAGCGAAATAAAATCAAAGATTACATACATTGAATTACATACAAATAATGCAACTCAATAAGAACATTGCATAAGGACAAGTACTGTGTTCTGTCGGTAATATAGGTACCCAGATAAATGTAAAAGTAGATTAATAGTATTAATATTCTTATTTTATACCTTTTACGAACTTACGTAAGTACAAATACACTCCATATGTTTGTGCTAATAAAAACAATACTTGTAAACTTTCGTCAAAAAATTAGCTGGTCTGCGACTCCATTCATTCGAAATTTTACTATAGTCAAAGTCATAGGTCTGCCATTTCGTTTCGATATACAAATTACTAACCCGAGGGAAAGAGACAGGTAGCGTAGCAGATTTTCTTAAATATTTATATAAAGTAATTATTATAAGCCTAATATAACTACGAATTCATTATATTATGAAACTTACGAAATTAATATTATTTAATGAAATTAATTAATAATACGAAATTTCATATTTTTTAACGCGGTTAAAGCGTTGTTTTTGCACTTTTTTACGGAGTATTTGGGCATGTTGACTCGCCGATGGCTAGCGTACGACTCCGAGCGCAAGTGTGCTTAAAATGCATTTAAGCACTCTTGAGCGTGGACGGCTTTGACACGCGGATAGTGTATCTAGGGTATTTTAAATCGATGGTAGGTGGACAACAAGGAATTTGTAAATAATATCAATAGAATGTGTGGAATTTATAGAGATTTGGTGCAGTATACCTAATAATTGTGTGTTTAATTGTAATATAATATTGGAGGTCATTTAGGTTGGAGGAAAAGTAGTGCCAGTCGACGTCCAAGGTGCGTGGCAATACGGTTGCAATTTATAGACAAGCGAATGACTGGAAATTATATTCGAATTAATATGTAATTAGCTATCATACCACACCAAATCCAGAGATTTTTAAATTGCACACCTTAAATAGCTTTTATAACCGTTTTCTTGTTAAACTACTCTCACCCCACCGTTAAAAAGCTGCCAGTCACCCAGATCAATTAATTGACCGAGTGAAACGAAGGTCTCTGCTTCAGCTTCGACAAAAATGCTTTCGTATGTTCGGATTTCCGTTTGTTCTCGTCTACTGGTCGTAATTCTCAACCGATTCTCGTGAAATTTCGTGAGCAGGTTCTATAACTATATAGAATTTTTTTGTCGAGACGGATTTTGGAAATTTAAAAAAAAAATTTTTTATGTATGATTTTGTAAGTTTCTGCGGGCGAATTTCGGTTTGTTTTCCTCTACAGGTCGCATTTCTCAACCGCTTCTCGTGAAATTTTGTTAGCAGGTTCGATATTCATAATTGATCTTTTTTATAATGTCAGATTTTGGAAATGATAAAAAAAACTCACTCACGAGGTCTACAGCTCACAGAGACACTAGTAATAATAGCATGGCACACTAAATAAACTCGTAAAAAATAATTTCGTGTTTCTAACTATAAATCGAGGGTTGCATGGTCAAAGCCGTTAAGTCACCTAAAAGGTTTTTTGAAAACAGAACTATGCGTAGTAGATGTTAAGTTCTTATTTCAAAAAGCAATTATCTCGAGTTATCCGGTTTGACCACGCACCCCTCGAAATTGCAAACGATTTAATTACTGAAGCCAGCTCTTAGACCATTTGAATAACTACTTTACGGTAGGTACACACATATACACATAAACACCAGTGACGCAGTGGGATTAAATGTCACTTAATAGTCCTGAATTCTGTGTGGACTTTTTAACGAGAATGCGTACTAAAGCTATCCAGGTGGTTCACAGTGTTGATACTTAAATGTTGACATTCGGCATCTTGACGCCCCTAGGCATCAGGCGCTTGGAGTGGCAGCTCTCTCCGCTCCACTCTAGGCAGGCCGCTTCGGCTAAACTCGCCTCTGGCACACCTTCGGTGGTGTCCAATAGGATTATCGCGCTGGGAACGAACTAGCTTTTTTTTTGAACCTGACTGTGGCTTTATAGGCCGGGCCCAATAAAGCGGTATGAGTGCGCGGTTGGAGAGTAGCCTGGGGAAAATCCAGGGGAAAACCTCCGCACGACCACGCGTGTGGTTTGGAACACTGGAATACTTTAAGAGTTTTCGCTCCAGGGTAACGAACGAGCACGTGCTGTACAGCGAGACTGCGCAAGCGAGATTTATAGATCTATGCCATGACTAGCCGCCAAACATCGGTTTTTTTAACCTTCAAGTAAGTAACAAAGTAAACCTTCATACGTACAAGTAAGTTACTATTAATTATTCTGTGCCATAGAGCCGGCTCTGTGTAAGATGTTGTAAGAAATCGATTTTATTTGTAATATAGGCCACTTTCACACGTGCCTCGATGCCTATAATGTTCTATTAATTAGATAAAAAAATATTTTTGAAGATTAGTCTTATCACAGATCACCTAGAAATAGCAAAAACACATTCATCGATTATTAGCAGCATGTCTAGGTAACTAATTATTTAAAGATGTATCTTTCCATTTAACGTCTCTCACAATTGCTGTCAAGAATGAATAATGAAAACCTCACTAGAGCGTATTTATCCGTTGTATAAAGCAATTTTATTAAGTTGTTTGTATATAAATAATAAATTCATTAAGAGCTAACATGACTTACTGAACATAAAAGTTTATTTACGTTTGGACGCTTGAGTGATCGCCAATTATTTGGCATGTACATATATCCATTTGGATACAAAAACTGTGTTATCTACTCAGGAGTCTATTTATCCAAAAGGATACATTAATGACAATTACACCGCAGTGGACTTGAGGTTTTTTTTTAACCTGACTGTGGTTTGTAGGCTGGGCCCAATAAAGCGAAAGGATTGTGTGGTTGGAGAGCAGCCTGGGGAAAATTCAGGGCAACCTCCGATCACGCGGGCTGTTTAAATACTAGAATACTCTAAGAGTTTGCGCTTCAGTGAGATTGGTTGAGCGGCTTGAACCAAATCGAGGTGAGAGTGGAATCGAGCTACTGGCAAGTTTTATCGCTGGTTCACTAAACCTAGCTGAGAAGAGCCAGCAAGAAACCCAGCTAGGCCCGAACTTGAGGACTCCATTTTGCCTCTTATAGGGGGGACAAAGTGTTAAGCCCTTTTCCAAGCTACACCAAACTAGAAGGCTTTACAAAAATAGAACAAAATACATATTAATTTCAATAGTTACGGTTTGGTGATTCATTTTAAGACGATTCACTTTTTAAGAAAATACTATATTATTTTAACCTTACTTTAACTGGATTGAAATTATATTGATACGTATGTGTTCGATAAATCGTACTACTACGTCTGGGAAAGGGTTAAATAAATGCCTAAAGAGAATAAATATGCAATTATCAAAATAAGGATGATTTGTCATTAAATCAGTAAATAAATTACAGCAATATCTAAGGACACTATATTTCAGAAGAGACTAGCACTCTATTTCAGAAGCGCAACCGTCAAGGCAATAAGGAAGAGAAGTCGACGCTGAAATAGTAAAAAAAATAACACAAACATCAAAAACCGAATTCAGCAAGTATTAAACGTAAGTCTGAAGAATCATTGGCCTCAGTGGATTCCGTCTTTCCTTGGATTGCTTTCTGCCAAATATTTTTGAGGTCAGTGAAATATATAGTCACAGCAACAACAGGAATACATAGCAAAACGCCGTAGAGACCAATCTTAAAAAAATTTAAGCGTCTAGTTTTCTTCGAAGGTTTGTCATCTTCTTCTATGAATTTCTCATTATGACATTGGCCAGGAGATGTTTTATTACATTCGCAGGATTCACGTTCGGAAAAATCATTCTTAGATTCACGGTTATTGAAACCATCTCCGCAGTGAAAAATCTTCACATTACTCTGAACAAAATTTCGCGGTTTAGGAGATTTTTTCTCTTTGACTACTTCAAAATGCGAAGAAGAAACAGGCAAGGAGCATGTAAGTCCTACTTCTTTTAATGCTGTATAGGTGGGTATTTCATTTTTGGAAGTCATATCTGTTACTTTAAGAACAGATTCACTTTCTATATAGCAAAATGAAGTTTTTTTTACAAGTGGAGGTATATCGTCGCATGCATTCCTTGATGATGTTTGTAATTTCAATCCAGGGTTATTACGGCCCATATTGCACGAAAGTTGGATTCCTTTGGATTGATTTGTAACAGTCTCTTTATGCAACGATGGATTTATTTGATTAGTGACACTTGGATTGCATTGCGATTTGGGTTCTGGTGTAGTTGCTAGTTCTGATGATGTTGATATTTTATTATTTTCTAGTTCTGAGTTTATCAGTTGTTTTATTTCGGGAATAGTGTTTAGCATCACGGGGTCTTGCGAAAACCATAACGCATATGACTGATTGTTTAAATTTATCGGTGTGGTTGTGTTTTGGGAACTATGTATCATATCAATTGCTGCATCACAATAAGAAGGTTCCACTTGAACAGCTGTTGATGTAGTATTTATTGCTTCTCGCATTTGTTCCATGATTAACTTTTCAGCTGTCACTGATAAACCTTTAATTACATTTTTAAGTGAATATATTTGACGACATATATTTAGTTTCTCATCCAAAACTGTCGGTCCTGAGTTATTCAAATTGAGTTCTACATTTTCCGCTTCAACAGATTCATTTTCAGTCTCAACAATATACTTCCCTTTGCTTTGGGATCCATCTAAGAGCGATATAATTTCTGGATGACATTCAATTTCAGAACTTTTAGTTGCTCTTGTTGTCGACGAATCTGATTCTTGGGATTCCATTAAAGTTTCTAAATTTCCACAGTTTTTTTGAACAGTTGCCGTCGTATTTAATTGATGTGCACAAATATTATCTACTGTTTCTTCACCTGGTACTGGATTTTGGTCAGGTAGAACGTTGACGTGTACATCAAGAGATATATTTTTTTGTGCCCCATTACTACTCATGTAATTTAGTATATTTTGGAAATAATAAACTAAATCATTACTGGGCTGATTTCTTTTACCAGCTTTTCTATATAAATTAGTAAAATGTTTGTATTTGACATTGTTTATATTTGGTACATTGAATTTCGGAAGTTTCTTCGAACTTTTTCTCCCGTAAACACGATCATGCATCCGAGAACACGACTTCTGATCAGTCATAGTATTTTTATCACCTTTTGGATTGATTTGCACTGGTGGTTGGATTTCTTCGTAAATATTTTTCACAAAGCTGATAACGTCATACTCCATTTTTGATGGCTGATCGTGTTTAATACGTTCAAAAGGAGGAGTCTTTTTAACTGGAATTTTTACAAGTGATGTTTCATTATTCTTGTCTTTATCGGTGTCATTATAATTAACGCAGCGCTTAGTGAACGACTTCGACGACAATGTTACTAAAATAAGTGTTGAATCTTCTACGATCTCTTTCGGCTGACTAAGCGTCGCCAAATATTTCTTGGGATTTAGATTAATACTCGTCGCATCATTGTGCATTATAGCTTTTTTACCAATATTCCTTGGGAGGCTCAATGTGGAGATAAATTTCAACTCTTGGCTTTGAAATGGTAAAGTGTAATTCGAGCAATTTGGTTCACATTTAGTATTTTTATTTTTTGGTACTCTCATTTGTGCATTATACCATTTGTGCATCTTAATATTTTGTGAACTATTTCTACTACGACTTGTAGATTGTGACTTCAGGATAAGAGATTCTCGAATAGCTTGAATCTTCTTTAAATTATCAGAACTGTCGACGAGGTACTCAGAAATCCATTTATTAAGTAAGCTTCTGAAATTATCAACAATTAGACTCACTACATCTTTGTTCGGAAACGTACTTGGTGTTTCAGATTCTTCTCTTCCAAGTAAAAAGTCGCCGTCTGCAAATGTAGAAAACTTCGATTTCAAGGAAGCACCATCCTGACAAGAATCTTTATTCAGTCCACGCCTGATACTCCGTCTCATTTTACAAATATCAGTTTCGACACTAAGGTCTCTTTTATTTCTAGCACCCTCTTTATATTCATGTTCTCGCGATGGCCTCTGTTTTCCATCCTGTTTACTGCTTCTAGAAAACTCCTGGCTTTGTAGAGAAGATTTTCTAGAGTGTCTACGTATTGAACTGATGGATTTCTTATAAAGCACTGTTGTGTTTTTGTCCACATCTTTGATTCGTTCCTCCATCTTCGGGCGTTGTTTTCTGGAATCAAAAACATTTGAATTCTATTCATCTCTTTCACATGATCCTGTTTTGTTAGACTCAACGAAATATAATATTTTCACACGGTCTTTATCAACATTTGTTCATTGTCGAAAATTCCAGCTGTATATCATTCATGTATAGTGATATACGTAGGACAAGTAGATCATCCGTAAACACAATCAACTAACAATATTTTTTTCTAAGTCCACTTTGTACATATTTGGCAGGAATCAGAACTAATGATGGGTTGTGTAACGAATAGTCGAAAGGCCATAGGTATTCAGCACCGCAGCAGAAGTTGGTTCTATATCAAGGTAAAGGGTTAGATGATAACATGTATTTAATACCAGTTTTTGCCCAACCAGAATAAGGAAAATTAAAATGTCAGTTACAAATTATTTTCTTTCTTTCTTCCTTTCTTTTTTCTCTTTCGAAATATATATCGGTACAGTAACATGAACAGGTTACAAACAGGGTTACTTTCGCATTTATAATATTACCTATAAATATGGGTTTCAAACCAAGAAACATGAGATAGATATAGCATTATGAACAACCTAGTGAAGCCGGTTTTTAACCATGCGTACTGACGCAGGGAGTGGTTTTAAGAATCGGTTTCACTAGATTGTTCGTAATGATTCATGCATTACTTTCTATTGAAAAAACCGTAAACATGTACGCGTTAAGTTTGTATGGCTCAAACCGAAAGAGTTTTTAAAGATTAAAACCAGGCAGGCGGGTTCTCTGTTAGTAGGGAACTTTCGCTACGGATTGGAAAACAAATCGTTATTATATTAGTATCGACTGAGCGCGTGGAGCCACGAAAAGTGAGTGTGTTAAAATATTAATGTATGGCCTAAGAGCACGCACGACGCTAAGCGGACAAGGGAGCGTGTATATGAAACAAATCAAATGAATGCGTTCACTCAGACACAGGCGGTAGCCGCCCTTTGCTTCGCTAACCTCGTTTACCCTGCCACTCCTAAATATCTCTTATATCGTTCCTAACCTAACAATTATTCACCGCTTTAACTCTTTAACCGCCATCGTCTGATATATCAGGCAAAGCGACATTGACACCTTGATTTATGACTGAGTAAAAAATTGCTTGTAACGTTGACGCTCGGCGGTTAAAGGGTTCAGAATGCAACTCACTGACATTTTGTCTCATATAACCAACAAAAGTAGTAATCTGACAAATCTGTTCACCCGGAATAGTCGAATGCAACTTCCATTTTGTCTCATATAACCGACAAAAGTGGTAAATATGACAAATCGTTTCACCCGGAACAGTCGACCTCACACTTTGGAATTCTCGCTTT
Organism: Epiblema foenella; assembly: GCA_963556455.1. Classification (NCBI taxonomy): domain Eukaryota; kingdom Metazoa; phylum Arthropoda; class Insecta; order Lepidoptera; family Tortricidae; genus Epiblema; species Epiblema foenella. The sequence continues at coordinate 22,130,329 of OY747100.1, forward strand.
GACGCGTTGGACATTTAATATGACAGTGCACTCGTGGACCAGCGGCGCCCGCGTGCCGCTTGCGGTATGCGAGGTTAAGCAACATGGGCCCGGCTCAGTTCTTGGATGGGTGACCGCTTCGAGCGGTTACTAACTGAGCGCTCCCGTTTGGAAGGCACGTCAAGCCGTTGATCCCGGCTGATGTCTATGGCAGCAGTCGTTACGCCAAGTTGGAGGCCTTCGGGAGGCTTGAGAATTTCTAACAGTCAAGTTGCGCACTCGCTTGACAAAGGGGGTCCAAGTTGCACCACGTCCGTAGAGAGTACCCGCCGCTGTCCCACATGTGACCCCTGGGTGGTGCTAAAAGTGCAACAAAACTGGCAACCGTACTGTCTTCTCGAAGATATTATGTTTCGAAATAATTGCCAGACGATACATAAATAAAGCGACACAGTGTAAAGGTGTTAGGTAAGCAACCTGTGAGGCCAATAGTAGTATTCAAGATTAGCTTTACTCTAGCCAACTGGATACATCATCCATTCGAGACGCTTCTTTATTATTTAAAATATATAAATACACAATGATAAGTTGATAAGCAAGACAACGAAATAGAATTTCGGTTAATCCTATGAAAAGAATAACTGTACCTACATATCCCATTCCTGGAGTAGTGGTGCAAATAGCAGAATAAGGAAGAATAGGTAGTGACAAATACGCCTGTCAGAAGCCAAGTAAATAAATTACGTAAGTAATTAAACAAATACATACCAACAACACTTTCATTGCATCCTCCAATGTATAAGAATTCTAAATATTACAACAATTCTAAATATTACGGCAATTTAGTATAAGAATGTATTAAATATGTTTGTCAACATTGTCAACATAATTTTTCCTTTGATTAATTTAGTTTGACATTCAGTTTAGTCTTTCATGCAGTGTTATGCTGCCAAGTCGAATCTTGGGTATTTAAGGTGGAGAATAGACGTACGGAATAACAGATGAGGGTAGTTTTTGCTTCTCGTATCTTAGACCCATAAGTAGTGTGATGTACTGATACTTATCAAATATCGTGATATTTATTGATCGTCTAGTAAATTAGTGAAAAACGATATTCATTAGGAAATCTTGATTTCTGGATTCCGTAATCATCATATCAGCCGAAAGACGTTCACTGCTGGACATAGGTCTCCCCCAAAGAGTGCCATAATGACCGGTCCTGCGCCATCCAGCGGACTCCCGCCTTGCGGGGGGCCTACCCACGCTGCGCCTTCCGGTCCGTGGTCGCCACTCGAGAACCTTCCGGCCCCAACGGCCATGGGTTCTACGTGCAATGTGCCCTGCCCACTGCTACTTAAGTTTAGCGATTCGAAAGGCTATACCGGATACTTTGGTTCTGCTACTGATGGCCTCATTTCTGATGCGATCCCGCAGAGAAACTCCCAGCATAGCCCTCTCCATTGCCCTTTGAGTGACTTTGAGCCTTCTTATGAGGCCCATAGTGAGCGACCACGTTTCCGTACCATGTCATTACTGGCAACATACACTAATCAAAGACTTTCGTCTTGATCACGTTGCATTAAAAATATATGCCGTAGCTTCCCGAACGCTGCCCAGCCGATTTCGTAACAGCAGTTTGTAATTAACATTATCACTCGTTAATATACCTACTAGATAATGCGATCAGTAAATACTGCGAAATTTTATAAGCATTTCAACCGCGTAATTCCCGAAGTCAATATTTTGTTGAAATGGATAACGATTTTAATGAAGTTTTCGGTTATTTGGTAGAAGTATGGGATCGTTACCACCTAACTCATAAATGTCATTAAAATCTACAGCCAATTCGTCAAACGTGTCCACGGAAGTGAGGCGGTTAAAACGCTCGAATACACGAGTGTGTAAAAGCCTCTCGAACAATTAGCCGGTCGCTATTAGGCCGCGGACTGTACGCTCGCGTCGCCCACGCCGCCCCTGCTGCTCACGCCGCTCGCCGCCCCACTGCCCACAGCGGGCGGTGGGGCGGCGTGAGCAGCAGGGGCGGCGTAGGCGACGCGATCAAAATGTACCTACTTATGGCAAGGCCATTCCAGTGCAAAATTAAAATTAATCTAACAATATTAAATTAACTTTAATTTTGACGCTCAGAGACCATGTACATCTCTGGGATATTATATTAATTTCTTTATACTCCTTGTTTAATCTTGAGACCTTATACATCTCTGACTTTACTGATGTTGTAATATTTGTAATAGATAACTTTGCAAGTTTATCTTCACTGTATGACATTAATTTTGTTATAATTGTAAACTCGAAATTATTATTCCTTCTTGAACTGTAAATTAATATTTTGACATGAAAAATGTATTACTTATTATAGTCAGACTTTCTTAAATTGTAAATTAATATTTTGACATGTAAAAGTGCCCTTGTGGCCTATTTGCAGAATAAATGTTTGAATTGAATTGAATTGAATGACCCCCTCTTACATGCGTGAGTTTGTAATTAACCATCCCGCTCTCTACTCAAGCTCTGCGCGTAATTTCGTAATTTAGTAAATTTTTATTGATTGTTGGAACACTGAATCACTTATGAAAAATCTATCCAGTTATTTCCTTAGAACAATAAAAAAGTTATCGTTTTTGTAAAAAAACGTATCACTGTCGTTGATAATTACGAGATCTGCAGCATTAAAGTTTATTTCTACGATGATATTTAGGATTTTTTGACAGAGTTACGAAGGCATTTTTCAATATTTTGTTCGGTTATTTCTTTTCTTTATTTCTTTTTCAGAATACTGTATTTTTTGTGTAGTGTAATTCTAAATTATTTCTTCACAGTGGAAGGTCAAACTTCAGTATTTTCGTCAGATCTGTGAATGGGCCTTGCCTTAAATGAACCTGGGGCGCTACCGCGCACTGTCTCTGTCGCACTTGCAAGTTTGCACATAAGTGCGACAGAGAGGCAAAACTTCGTTTGTGATTCGCGGTAGCACTCCTGGGCCTGTACTCCGAACTTCGTATCGTGCCATCATCTTTCACTCCGTGTTATACACTATATGGGTGAAAGGGACTGCACGATACGAAGTTTGGATTTCGAAGTTCGTAGTAGCTCACGCCGCCCCGCTGCCCGCTGACGTAGTCCGTGACCTTACTGTAGCGATGGCGATTTTAGATACATAGTGCACAGCGGAACGTCATCTTAAACATATTAGCAGCCCAAAGCAGCTCCTTCGGAGGAAACTCCCCTTTATAGAATACCGCAGCCATAATCACTTCCTCTTTAGTTACGTGGTGTTGTCTTCCTGGTGATTCAGTAAGGTCGCCAGAGCTCCCGAAATGCTGTGTTGAGAGTGAGCGACCTGAATGTCTATAGCTATCAACACAACCCTCATTAAATGAAGGGTCGAGAACTTGTGATTATTCTGGAGTTTTCCATAGGTAACAGTGTTGCTATCATCAGGCAGACAGAAAGATTGTTTGCCAATGTCGATGTATGAAAAAAATACGTCTAAAACCTAAGAAACATGTCAAAGTATTGAAGTGATAAATTGCATGAATAGACTTTAGGTAATCCATCATATTACATCAAAGAACTCAATGTACGTGTAGCCTTCGCCTAAAATTCAGGCAATTACACTTCGTCCTTGCAGCATGCGGCGACCGCAAAGTGTAAAGAACACGTTAGTGGCCGCATTCGGTGATCGACAGCTGCCAACGCTTATAGGTAGGCGGACAGACTAATGTAAAGACGACGTTTGTTGGCCTAAGTAGTTTAAAATAAATTCGGCGACCGCATTAGGTGAACGACGAAGTGTAATTGTCGCTTTATACCTACTTGTGGCTATGGTCTAACTCACGCGTCGGAGAATGGCTTTCAACAGTTTTAACACAAAACTGAAGTCAATGTTCTATTAAATTAATTATCCACGTCTTCTCTAGTTAAAAATTAATTCAGTTCGACAAAAATCCGACGAATTCTGGTTAACAAGGTTAACTCTGTTGAAACTAGATAGAAATTGGAACTGTTGGGATCAACCTAATTTGTGTAGGTAGTAGCTGCTGATCAAGTTATTGGTCTAATTCGAAAATTACAAATCCCTTAATAAACGAGTTGTTTGGGTACTTGGTACAGATGTAGTGAATAATGTTTTTCTATTGGGAAAACTCGGATTAAGATTAGATACGTATCAATCTATTACGGTAACGGGAAAAGAATTATATTGCTCCTTCTTACTTGGCAATTAATATGATTAAGTTTCCCTCAAAGACGATTTATTGCTGTTATTTTACCGTAGGCATTTCAGTTACCTGTTTCCATAGAGAAAAGCTATTTATTACTATTCATTTCTTTATATGTATGTCTAAAGGTACAGAATGTTCACTGTCCTGAGACAGTGATGATGTTGGGTGTCAAATTTTAGCCATAAACAATACAGCGACGTGCGATGACGTAAGCGAAGGTAATGGACAGTTCAAATCACGTAGCATTAAAAATACCTAGAATCTTGAAAGTAGTAACGGAAGCTGAAAGTGAATATTCTTCAATTATTTTACTTCTTTCAATATTTCAGTAAAATAATAATATGACCCAATGACCCTGAACCTGCTGATTACATAGACCCACACTGGGATGTTACCAAAGACAAAGGTAATTTCACGAAAACTTGAACTGGGACAGATCTGCTGAGGCTTACAGTTACACGGGTATACTTAAACTTTGTATGAAAATTCATTACACTGTAAAGAAATACCCGATTTATTATACTCCAATTATTCGTTAATATTTACCAATCTAGTTGGAACAATGTAAAATGTATGCTTCATAATTCACATTACCTAGCTACCAATTTTGTATTGACAGCACCCTGTTTCACTTCTAAGCGTTCTGTCAATCGCACATTTCCAAAAGATCCTGCAAAGGACTTTTAGAGTAACTTTAATCGAATCATGAGGTCAATATGGCACCAGTATTTCGCATCTCAATGTCATTTCACCGCGTTTCACGCCCGCTTGTAACGTGTAAGGACTAGTCCGTGCACTAGCTTGAAACCAAGTTGTAATGCGAAATGTCAGTATTAAATTGATCCTCAGGATAAGGCTGGGCCTTTAAGACTTGGCGATGGAAAAAGTTAAACAATCTGAACTTAAAATTATATTACGACAAGATAAGACGAGAAGTTAAAATAACGTTTTAATTGAACGATAAGTAATTATACGAGTTCGTTAAAAACATGGGTGTTATATACTCGTACCGTACACGCCAGTGTTAGGTATAATTATTCAGAATATTTTCTAAAATATGCTCGGAAATGTTCGCCTTACTGTCGCCAAAATAGTTCATGAAGTTTCTCGTTATCGACTAGCACAGATTAAAAAAAAAACTAAAATCATTATTGTCCTATTGCATTGGTGTTCTGACAAAGAAATTCATTGTAAATAGTCAAATGCTGGCGCTATCAAAGATCTCCCGTGTTTTTTGCTATAGACGAAACAATAACTTGTACAGGTTTATTATAGGTATCAGCTTATTTAAGTGCCAAATAGTTTAAAACAAAGTGTTAGATACCGTCAATTGGGGTGGATAGGGACTGCTAACAATGTTTAAGTTTTAAATCTTTATTCTTGTGTTGAAGAATCTATTTGTAATACCATTCTATACCTAATAATTTAATCTTACCCCTTTTTTTAAAGAAAAACCGGTCATCCCTATTCACACTGAAAAAGGGGTCAATAGGAACGCATAAAGGTACAAATAGAGAAATATGGTCAGGGTTGTCACAAAAATACGTTGGCTGTTAGGTAAGTAGGTACTTAGGTAGGTACCTACTCTGAAGTCTGAATGTAGTTGCTGAGATTTTCCTGAATTAATTGGGTCGGGACCGGCACATCTGTGTACGGAACTTGACCGGTTTTTTTTATTTATTTGTTGTGTTTAATTCTTCTTATGAATAAATCTTGACAGTTTTTTTTATGTCGTTAAATGAATATGGTACCTATAAAAAAAAATGGTATTTCGTAAGAATTTTTTTTTTTAAATATATGGCATGAAAGTTACTCATATTAACTATTGCTTTTTTTTCAACAACACTAGAAATTTTCAAAACTGTGTCGCGGTGTTAAATTTTCTGTTAGGTACCTACACAATTAAAATGAGATTAGGCGATGAAGAAATATTGGACGGTACGCCTCCGGAAATGGCAGCACAAGCAAAGTTAGTTATGGGTAACTAGCTACGAGGGCCACCAGTTTTTTTATACAAAATACATTTATTTCTCAACATAATCTCCTTTAAGGGCCAAACACTTATTCCAGCGAGTTTCTAGTTTTTTTTATCCCCTCCAAAAAATAGGATTCGTCGAGGTCTGCAAAATAGTCATTCACACTTGCTATACAGCCTTCATTTGTTAAAAAATTTGTCCTCCGAGCCATCTTTTCAAATTTGGGAATAGGTAATAATCACACGGAGCTAAGTCCGGTGAATATGGGGCATGAGGAATTAGCTCGAAGCCTAATTCATGGATTTTTGCCATTGCAATAGTTGAGGTGTGCACTGGGGCGTTGTCTTGGTGAAAGAGGACTTTTGTCGGAGATAATCTTGGTCGTTTTTGCAACAATTCGGCTTCGAAACGGTCTAACAAATCTGCGTAATAACGGCCGGTGATAGTTTTCCCCTTAGCTAAGTAGTCGATCATGATGATTCCTTCGCTATCCCAGAAAACTGTCGCCATCACCTTCCCAGCCGACAAAACAGTCTTTGCCTTCTTTGGGGCACGTTCACCAGCAGCCATCCATTGTTTGGACTGTTGTTTTGACTCGGGCGTGTAATGGTGGACCCAAGTTTCGTCCACAGTGACAAATCGCTTCAATTTCGAGGATTACGCTTCATCATATCCAAACACAGTTTTGAAACAAACGAGCCACAAACACACCCGACATCACCAACAAACGTGGCACCCATCGTGCAGAGAGCTTAGTCATGGCCAAATCTTCGTGTAGGATTTTATGTACACGCTCAGTAGAGATGCCTACCTTTTCAGCTATTTCGCACCTTCACTCGGCGGTCGTCGAGTACGATATTATGGACTTCTTCAACAACGTCTTCAGTAGTGACTTCGATTGGGCGACCAGAGCGTGGAGCATCAGATGTGCTTGACCGACCACGTTTAAATTCATTTAACCAGTTGTAAATGGTTTGCAACGTCGGTGCATTAGTGCCATGAACAGAATCAAGTTCATTTTTTATAGTGGCAGCAGTGCAACCCTTCATAAAAAAGTGTTTAATAACGGCACGAAATTCAGATTTTTCCATAGTTGACAAAAATGCGTAGTTGATCACAGTTAAGCAACGATAAAAGTGACAGATCTTTGTTTTTTTTTCTTAATTTTTCGTCAGTTTTCAGTTGAAGAATCGTGCCAGCCAGTGTTAATTCCATTTACCAAAAAAGGTTTCATAAATAGTTTTTTAAAAAGACTTATCAAACGGCCCTCGTACCTCTGAAGTTTGAAAGTATAGTTTATTGTATCCTCGCATTAATGGAGAAAAGTACTATGTATGCCTCAGCGGAAATGGCAATTCGTGGATTCGTATCTATTGTCGGCCTCAGCTTCGCGTCGTCCGACTAAATCTACTTATCCACGAATTACTATTTCCCGGCCTCTACAATAAAATACTATCGTCATCACCTTATTTAAGATAATTTAGTTATTTGATTATACAAGGGGCGACTGAGAAAAATAATGATAGAGAAACCGAAATAAAACAGACCATACATAATTATTATTTGTCAAGCATTATATTTTGTAAAAGTCAATACATAAATGCTGTCTTAATGCACCCATAAGATAAGTTGTAGGTTTATTAGGAAATTTCTGTGATGAAAATCTCATAACCTATAAAAATATTTAAAATATTATGATCATGTGCTTTAATCACCGAAATAAGGAATATAACTATCATCAACAATATTCTTTGGGGCTTCTTGTCCTTTAGAAAGACTAGCAGTATTTGTTATATAAGGAGTAGTGTCCGTGTCATTAATAGTACACTTATCTGAAGTATATTTAAAGTAAATAAATGAGTGTACCCCAAAATTCACAGATTTCGCTATAATATTATTGTATTTATCAAATGTGAAATAACTTACATACTTATAGTATTTCTCTCCAAAAGCACCGACAACATTTAACTGTTCTGTATCTAAATTCAACTGATTAATCAAATGTTTTTTAGAATCTACCAAATACACATCACCATTTCCATCAACTCTCAGACCGTACGCCGATGAAGTTACAACAGTTTTGGCTTCATTCGGTTTTACCTTGTAAACTTTTCCTGTAGTACCAAAATACATATTACCAAGTTTATCAAAAACGAGAGTTCCCACTTTGACGCTTTTGAAAGTGTCAACACTGTTCTTCACTGTTCCTTTGAGAGAGGTCAGGCCTTTAGACAATCCAGGCCAGTACAGAGTTCCATTATGCGGCCACATATGTTTGCCAATTCTCTGGTTAATTGTTTGAGTTTCACCTAACGAAGGTATATATCTATAAATAGACGCTCCGCCGTACGTGTAATAAATGTCTCCAGTAACTTGATCTACTTTTAAAAGAGCTATGCGCTTCTGCTCTTTTGTAGGAATAGTATTAACATTATTGTCATCCAAGTGAATTGCTTGCAAAGTTTCGTTTCTTACAGCATACAGAATGTTGTTTTTGAGGTCAATCGCTGATGATGAGGCTGTGATGTCTTCACCAACTTTTAGTTGGTTTGGGGCGAGGCATTTTCCGCGGAAACAAACTTCACACTCCGATGCCGCGACTGTAGTTAGAGCTATACAAATTAGCCAGCAAATGAAACTACGAATCATCTTGATGATAGCTAAATAAGCAATGGCACGGTCAAAAGATAGTAGAATGAAGACTAATCATATTATACCATTAAAGATAACACACAGGTCAAGAGATAACTGACAATCACTAAATATTTGTTGTGCTGTCAATATTGTAGTGTGTGTTCGCGGAAAATTTTGTTTGTCATGTTAATAGCTTATCGGTATAACCAAGAGCAAATAAGTGAAATGGTACAATTTTTATCGAATTTCCTTACAACTTGACCCGTTTTAATTGTTCTTGATTGTAGGTTAATGACTTTAGTTAAAAACCTTTACAATTTGCGAAGAGATAATCGATCACAATTTTAATACAATGGAAGTTATTTGGACTTCGGTAGGGGCGCAGCGGAATTTGATAGCGGTCATATTTGGAGCAGCCAAACTGGGGAAATACCTCCACTCCCCCCTGTAGGTGTAGTTCCTGGTGGTGAGTAAGGTCGACAGAGCTCCCATTTGTCTCTAGAAATCAATACAATGAATCCTCGGGTATCAAAAAAGGGTTGGTAGCGCATCTCAAGATTCTCAAGCAAGCGTCCATATGCTTCCGTTGGATAGCATAAGGCAGCACGCATGCGGTTGCACCGTAGTAGAAAAAAAACTATTGCATTGATATGGTGATCGGTTATAGAGAGCAGGAAAAAGTGATTTCTGATTACGTCTCAGATGTCACCCTTAATATTAATTAGGTAATACACGTATAGAAAATATGCTTTAAAACAGGGAATTACATTCAACAATATAATACAAGCGGTAAAGATAAATTGTGCACACCTCTAACGAAACTAGTAAAATAATTGAAACAAGGTCTCCCACTAAACATTACTTTATATAATTTAATTCCATTTCACATAATTATAACAAACATGACCGTAGGGCTGGCTCGTTCCTTGGCCAGGAGATCAGCATAGCCAGCCTTATAGGTACCCTTCCACAGGGCTCCAATCTTGGAGACCTTTTTTAATATAATTATAGTTTTTGTTTCAATTACTCTGTGGTTTTAAATTCTTGGAAAGAAAAATAAATACCTGTAGAAACATGATATTTTTAGAATTTAAGATTAGCCTCAAACGTTTTTATCAATGTAACCCATTTAATTCAGTCAATGAATTAAGGAAAAATTATGACAAGAGAAATCGCTATAATGAACAGGCGTATTATGTATAATTGGAATAAATGAATGTGTTAAATGCAGTTTTTGAACCAATGTTATTATATGTGTATGATAAAAATGAAGAGAAATATGTAACTTGCTAGATGTAACGTGACTTGGCCAAATAAATAAACTTGAAACTATTAACGATAGGTACCTATGTTTAATAGCCTAACCGCATGCTCGGGTTCTCAAATATTGGAGCTGAATGAACTCGCTACAGATCATACAGTAGCGACTCGCAAACTATGGTTTACTCATCTCCCGCCACAGTATTTAAGCATACAGTAAAGGAAATAAAGTTAGTTAGGCAAGGCCATTCCAGTGCAAATGACCCTCTCTAAGACGCGTGAGTGCAACTAAACATCCCGCTCTCTAAAAAAGCTCTAGGCATAATTTCGGTAAATATTTAGTACATTTTAATTGATTTTCGTAAAACTAGATCACTTATGAAAATTCTGTCCCCTTATTGTGTGTAGTAGAATTTATGCGGAAAACAGCTGTTTAGTTTAGCTTGAAAATGGTAGTTTTGAAGTGTTGTATGAAACGATATTTTTAATGAAATATTCAAACATTGAGTATTCTGTAGTAGAATTTAAGCGGAAAACAGCTGTTTTTAGCTTGAAAATGGTAGTTTTGGAGTGATGTATGAAACGATATTTTTAATGAAAGATTCAAAAAATACATTTAAAATTTATGCCATTAGGTCGCAATAGTACCGTACTAGACAGTAACACTGATACGTGTAAATTCAAACAGAAAATGGCCTAAATAGATGAGCGTTTATTAACTCATAAAGGCTCTTAAATATAAGTAGCTGCATTATTCTGGAAATTAAACAAAAAACAATCGCCAGATCTACATACTACCCGAGCCATACTTGTGACACACACGAACACAGACAATGTGAAGTCATGGCTATGCTGACACTCATAGACAATGTGCATGTATAGCTCAACACGCAACCATAACTCTCTCGCGTTTGTGAGATAAAAGTACTGTACGGTCTCTACTGCCTTTCCCTATCCTGTGCGAAGAAAACTTTCTTCACAGTCAACAACTGTAATGAGAACTTGCGGACTCCCGCCACAATAGAATAAATATGCCGTCACTTCAATATACCCCCTCGGCATCTTTGGGAAGTAAATTATGAATCTGAATGAGACAGATGTACCTAGTAAACAGGAAATGGCAGAAGATGGATTAACTTGTGAACTTAGGCATAGTATTGTTGTGCCCTGTAGCCCGGGCGTAGAATATGACTATGGTATCCTCTACCTGTCGTAGAAGGCGACTAAAAAGGGGTCCTCGGGATCGTAGATGGTCGTAGTTGGGGGCTACGATCGTCATAGAAACATAGCGGGATCCACATAAGTGGACTCTAGGGCGGCACTGGTGCGTTCCGTATGAGATCCCAGTACCGCCCGAAATGGGTTGAGGAGGACAAGCGGGGGGTTTTTAGTCGGTGCAAGTCCGATATAACCACCGCGCCGCCCCTACGGTGCGGAGGTATCCATAATGGATTTTCCCCAGTCGAAACAAAAAAAGGCATAGTATTGTTTCAACGTGCGTCGAAGTGCGTAAGGCAGCTATTTTAGTGTTCCGTATGTAAAATGAAATCTGCTTTCAAAGAGGAGGTGATCGTTCAGTTTTCCCGATTGTGGCCTAAGGAGCCCGGGGTTCGCTTTGAAACTTAATCCCATCCAAGATTTGAAATAGAAATAGAAAAAAACCGGACCAAGTGCGCGTCGAACTCGCCCATCAAGTGTTCCGTACAAATTTGTAGCTATTGATTACGTATTTGAAGACTATATTTTTTAGGATTTAATTACAAATTTAATATTTTCAGATTTTTCCTTGTACTTATAGACAAGACGATATTACTTGTCAAATGTCAGTTCTAGGTCAACGGAAAGTTTCCTATACTTAATTAATTCCCTTGGCCGTATCTTTTTTATACGTTAATTTAGAAGTTTGATTTTTTTACAGCTTCAAGGGACTGTAGACCTAAGTGATTTTAACTTCAACTCGATACCTTCACGCGTTTACGATTCCACTCACACCTCAGATTCGGTTGAAACTGCTCAACAATCTCACTGGAGCGCAAACTCTTTAGAGTATCCCGGTGTTCCAAACCACACGCGTGGTCGTGTCGGAGGTTTTCCCCTGCATTTTCCCCAGGCTACTCTCCAACCGCGCACTCCTATCGCTTTATTGGGCCCGGCCTATAAAGCCACAGTCAGGTTCATATAAAAAAAAAAAGCGTTCACGATATAAAGGGTCTAACAGACAAACGGACAACAAAGTGATCTTATAAATGTTCTGTTTTTATCTTTGTGAGGTACGGAAACCTAAAAACATTTATCTGTGACACAATAACACATACATAGTAAAAAATAGAAAAACAACAAAATATGGCATGAAAATGTCCCAACTCAGCATGAAGCTGGCATTGGTAACTATCGCAGCGCTGGTCTTCCGTTAGAACCTTTGTGAAACCACTGCAAACAAAAAAAACTGTAACTCTGTTATAAGTTTTTTCGAAACAACTTATACTTAGAGGTACCGACAATATTTAAAACAAATAAAATTGGCGTACGAAATAGTCTTAGAAAAGCAACTGCCATCTGATATGACCTCCCAACCAAGAGGGAAAACTAGACCTTATTGCCATTAGACCGGTATCCTCATGACGTTTTCCCTCACCGAAAAGCCACTGTAAAATATCTAATGCTATTTCCACTGTCAAATATTGACCTCCATATTGAAAGTCCCGTCTCTGTTATGATTGTTATTAATTAAGGTTAAAATGACAATTATTGGTTCATAGTAAGGCATAGGCTATATAGGTTATCACTCAAGAGTCGTATAGTCAGTATCATAAATATGTATACAGTTATCGACCTTATTACCAAGCAATAAAGTGCTAGAATGTATACATATATATGATGCGGATTGTGCGAAGCCACTGCATTGCAATACGGTAGTGAGCAATCGTATCGGTTATAACGACTGGAAGGCTCTGGTTAGATTTATTGTATGATGGTGATGTAGATGAGAACCCAGTATCTAGCAAATAGAGTAGAGTAACGAGAGTTATCACTATTCTTTTGACAGCTGTCACCCAGTATGAGAAACGTCATCATGATTCATTTGCCCTTTTCCCATTTATTTGGGGTCGGCGCAGCATGTCTTTTTCTTCCATACATCTCTGTCATTCGTCATCCCTTCATTCACATTTGAAATCCGAACGTACTATTTGTAACTTTTTAAACATAAAATGTATTGGCAAAAATAAAGTAGTAATACAAGTTCCCACCGCTACCTTTATAATGTTTATACCGGGTAGTTGTTCTACCTCTACCGCCTCTATCTCTCTCTCGCACTCCACTTTCAAAATAAACGCCCTACTAGTGGACAGGTTTATGTATTGCATGTAATTATTGCGTCAGATGTGAGCGGAAAGACTGGAGATTTTATATCTACAGGAAATACAATAATACAATACAAATACTCTTTATTGCACACCTCTATAATAGTACATTAATTATCAAGGGCGGTAAAACAAAGAATGTCTCAGATCGTAGGTATTTGACGCCCGAGCCGAAGGCAAGGGCGATAATTATGCGATCTGAGGCTTTCTTAATTACCGCCCGAGGTAAGTACAAAATTTTATGTAATCCCCTGGCCAGGAAGCGGGATTTGGGATTTGTAGCAGTAATTGCCACTTTATGACCAGGTGTGACATAAATATACAAAACGGTTCAGATTTCCTATAGTATCCAGTGATTAAAAAGTTAAAACACTTACCTTATCGATTAATGGCTTTTCGAGCTCTCCGAATTGTGTCTTCAAGAAACTTCCAGTTAGTTAAGACTATTCCGGTGCCAAACTAAGTTTTTATTTAATTCCCTAGTTTCTTGTTTTAAACTTTTCATTCAGTTGATAAATTAACTAAACCAAGGACTCCTGAAAGTTAAAAGTATTCTTAATTGGAGGCGCTACAGTACAGTACTTTACTTTTTAAATTAAAAAAAAAGAGAGAAGAGAAAGAAATTGAAAAAAGATAATCGTTAAAGTTAGCGCTTAAAATAAAAATAGACTGTAGATCGTCGAACTAAAAATATAATCTAAATCCATTTTTAAAGCTCTGTATAAAGTTTCGTGATGTTTTTTTGATTAATGAGATATGATATTCATAAGATCGACTCACAAGTTTATGAATGTTGAACCTTGAAAAAGCTCACCGATGCTCTCGCTAGGAACAAAATTAGGAGTAAAGGCAAAGCCAACCTGGCATCCAAAAAGCTTGGTGTGCTCAATAGAGCGAAGCGGTACTTCACCCCGGAACAGAGACTTCTATTATACTTATAAGTCACAAGTCCGTCCACATGAAGTATTGCTGTCACCTCTGGTATGGGGTTCTTCAAGAAAGGAGTGTATAATATTTTAAAGGGTCGGCAACGTACATGTGACACGCTTGTTTGCCACCGACGTGGTATTAAAAAAAACGCAAAGGAACTATAGTTAAACCATTTTTTATAATCAACGCCCCTAAAATCATATGCCACGCATTCACTGTGAGCATTAGGAAATAGGAACTGAGTACGTTTCAAACACTCAATAGAAGTTTTGAATGGAAATGCGGAAGATACATAAAATATGAGATAGGTGCTTTTGTGTGGGGCTGATATATTTGAGAAACAGAAATATGATGGCAGCTTTGTCGTCATATTTCTATTCTAGGCGTGTAGGTGGTATACGAAATAATGAAGCAGACAGTTGTTTTAAAAAGAAATACCGGCCAAGTGCATATCGTCTTCGCACATTTAGGGTTCCGAACCAACCGCAAAATTAAGTTGGTTTTAATAGGAAAAATCAGGAAAGTTCAATGAAAAAATCTGATTTAATAATACTTTAGTATTTCTTGGTAAAATGTACATAATAGCAGACATTATCACCAAATTTGAAGACTGTAGCTCCAACTGTTTGGCTGTAAACCCATGTGACAGAGGACGGACGGACGCGTGAGTGACAAGTTGACAACAAGACCGTTCCGTTTGGACCCTTCAGGTGCGTAACCCTAAAAATGTATTTGAGAACTTCTTAAGAGAAGTAGGTAGATATCGTAACTCCAGTTGGTCTCTTTTTGAGACACTAAAGCTCTAAAAAGAGCCTGCGAATAATTATGAAAAAAACAAGTAAATTTTTTATATCTTACAATGTGAACATTTGGCAGCCAGGATCATTCACCAGCAACTTGCTGCTTTATGCGATCTTGTGAACTTCGAGGTACCGTACTATACGTACCTACACGCCTACGTTCTCTAAAGTGGTCGTGCCACGCTCTATTGGGATCGATCTGATAACACGGACAGGACTATTGTAGCCAATAAGCCTAATATCGTGCTGATAGATCTATCAAAACACCAGGCAGTGCTCGGCGACATCTCCACCCTCCATGAGGAGAACCTCGTGAAGGCCGAGAAGGACAAAGCCAGCAAGTACCTCGACCTGGCACACGAGGTGATCGCAATGTGGGATGTTGATTTGACTATCATTGTACCGATAGTCGTCTCTGCGAAAGGTCTAATAGCGAAGAGTCTCAACTAACACCCCAAGAGACTCTCGCTAGATGGCTGGGTCAAGGATCAGAAGGCGTACCGCCACCGAGCGGATAATTAGGAAGTTCCTCTCTCTGTCGCCCTAACCACCGATAGCTTAGACCCCGCCTCGCTGCCGGCGGCACCATAAGTTAGGTATCTTATAATATTTTTGTATTCTGCAAATGTATTTTTATATTTCATTGTTCATAAAAAGTTGTAAGTAAAAGTTCGTAACTTAAGTTGCAAAAGAAATAAAGTAAAGAGTATAACAATGTGAATGTTTTAATTTCTTGTAAAACATTAAAAAACATATCAAAACACAGTTATTTTATAAAAGATTAGCTATTGCCCGCGGCTTCGTCCGCGTAGAAGTCGATAAATATCATACCTTCATACAAACTTTCATCTCCATTTAACGGGGATGCGTTAAAGCGGGAAGATGTGACAGATACACTTTCGCATTTATGTTAATAGCATAGATTAGAAATTCGTTTATCTAATATCTGGACCTTTAATATTAAAAATGGTCCACGCGCGAGCGAAGAACAAGGCATATCTGGCTACCACTAGCGAGCGAGCAAGACAAAAATTTAAGATCAATTTTCATACACGTAACTCAAATGTCACAAAATACAAAATTGAGACCGATAGGTGGCGTAAATGCCATCATTATACACAACTTTATTGATTTAGCCTATGAACCTTTTGCTATGTACATAAAGACCAATATAGCCTAGCCGGTGTAAGTAACTGGTAATGGTACCATTATGTCCCAGCATGTTCGCTGCGGCAGGCTTTTATAATATCGTTTTGTGTAAAGAAAAGTGGCGTAAGTATAATTTTTAATTTTTTGTGCTTTATAGACAAAAAAGTTTGTATTTATATAAAACAAGTACTGAATGTTTTATTTGTTTATACTTTTGTGTTTTTACTTGTTATTTATTTAAGCGTATGGCATAGTTATAAAACAGTTACAGAATACACTAGTTACTATAGCTTCAAATAACTTCAAACTCAGCTACCGTATTTGGCTAAAAATGACGTTGGTGCCGATTAGGCTTACGTAAAATCTTAAAAGGATCGGTTGCACCAACATACGACCACAGGGCGGTCATCATCAAATATGGCGCCGGCAGCTGTCATCCCATAGAAACTTGCCAAACTTTCCGTACAATCAGATTTTAACGAACACCGCTTACGATTACAGACAGTGTGGTGCAACCCACCCTTATTCTTAGCAATATATTATTAACACGTAATTCTTATGCGAAAAGAAAATGTCTTAAACCTTAAGCCCTAAGAAGCATTTTAGAAATCATCGTCCTCCTGGTGTTTTTCCCGGTTGTGCTCAAAACGAGCCCGAGGTCTGATTTGACACTCTCATCTTATAATTTGGCGTAGTGACTAGTTTTACGAAAATAACTGCCATCTGACTTTCCAATCCAGGTGAAAAAAAACCACCTTATTAATTCAGGAAAATGTCAACAACATGGTGTAGAAATTGAACGTCATGGGTACAGCGCCATCTATCGGCGAATTTTGAACGACTGAATAACTTAGTATGTATGTTGGTTTTTCAAGGATAATTCTTTATCACGTTAACCGATTTCAATTTTTTTGTTTATTTGAAAGAAAGTACTTTTAGCATAATCGCGTAGGAATTTATGCAACAAAAATATATGCAAAGGTGATTAAATTACAAACTTATTATAGAAATATTTTTTGATGATAAAAAAAATTGAAAAACTAGATAGAGCTATAGTTATATTTTTCATTCACTAGACTTCCAAATCAATCTGTCATTTTTCACAGAAAATAAAAAATAAACATGTTCTATGCATCTAAGTTACCCTTCTTTATAACTGAGCCCCATTTCAAATCGATAACATATGTAGTTCTTGAGATATTTAGCGATGTAACAGACAGACAGACAAAGTGAAATCATAAGGGTTACTTTTTACCATTTTGATACGGAACCCTAACTAGCACTTGCTGGAATGCGACAAGGTTTGCCTTCAACACTCCAGGGCCTGGGGCGCTACCGCGAACAGTAAAAGAAGTTTTCGGTCTTTGTCGCACTTGCACGTTTGGACGTAAGCGCGACAGAGAGGGAAAACTTCGTTTGCTGTTCGCGGTAGCGCCCCTGTACTCCGAACTTCGTATCGTGCTGTCTACTCTCGTGTTATAAACTATATGAGTGAAAGGGACGGCACGATAAGAAGTTTGGATTTTGAATTTCGGAGTAACACTTCAGCGACTGCTGATATCAAATGATATTTCGTAACTAGGTGCATATTTTTGTTTAAAAGCCCAGTGGTACGAGCCTTGTTTCGATGTCATGACGTCCAGATTAAAAACCGCGTGGTTCACCAATCGGTTACGATGGTTTTTAGTTTGAACCGTAGATAGAGGATCCTATAGAAGGAGGATTAGCGAATGCGCAAAAAGGACCGAGTTATGATAAGCTGACTAAATTGAGATGTATCATAAGACTGACATCCATAAATAGTATTCTGACATCTCATAATTAGTTTTGCTGTATATACATTGGCGCGAAATTTAAATTAAGCCTATTCATTATTGACGTTTCAGTGACACAGGCCGGTGACAATTAATAGAAGTCTTATACAAGACGAGGGACAGGAGATGACACATTGTATCTCTCTCACATCTTTGTATGCGTATCAGTACTATCCTTACTTCATGGTTTCAACACAGTGTTCCAAACCAATGTTACAAACCACACGCGTGGTCGTGCCGGAGATTTTCCCCTGGATTTTCCCCAGGCTACTCTCCAACCGCGCACTCCTATCGCTTTATTGGGCCCGGCCTATAAAGCCACAGTCCGATAAAAAAAAAAAGGTTTCAACATTTAAGAAACAAATTAAAAAAAACAGCTTTACTCCACTTTACCCTTCGCCTTATATTTACGACCAATGTCGATCGACAGCTGACGCGCCGTATATTACACTGCCTTCTGTACTGCCTTTATACAAAATGTCCCCTGTCCATACAAATCATGCGACACTTACGCCCTTACGTGTGCACTGAGTATGTAGCTTTACGGCTTCCTTACATTTTTATTATAGTGTTTCGTAGTGTTTGTTTCTTAGGAATAGTACGTTTAGCTTTCAACTGTTTGGTGATATTTCAGTACGGAAAGCAATAACCGATCATATTTCATAATCGGTTATGCCGTAAAATAACTGAAAACCGGTTGTAACCGGTTACGGTTATTTAATGTTACAAACATGGAAAACAAAATATAACACCATGAAATAAATACAATGAGACCACTCCATATGGCAGTTCAACTACACCCCCTTATTCATACATAACATTGACTTGAATTTTGACGACCGGTTTAGCCTAGTGGATAGTGCACCTGCCTGTGAAGCTGACGGTCCTGGGTTCGAATCCCGGTCAGGGAAAATATTTGTGTGATGAGCATGAATATTTGTTTCTGAGTCTTGGATGTTTTCTATGTATTTAAGTATTTATATCTATTAAATATATCGTCGTCTAGTACCCATAACACAAGCCTTCTTGAGCTTACTGTGGGGCGAGTTCGATTTGTGTAAGATTGTCCTCTAATATTCATTTTATTTATTTATTTATTTAACATAAAACATTCAAGTTTGAATTTAACACATAGGCACCTTTAGAATCAAACGAAACTTAACAAACATAAACGCACTATTGTTAATTCTACACTAAAACTTCACATATTAGTAGAAATCACAATAATACAGAAAAAAATAATTCGCTCTGGGGGGGTACAAGGTTACCTCACGTGTATAGTTTACTGTAACTATGAAACCGTTTGCTCATGTACGAAATTGTAAATCTTCATTTCGCACGTCAAAAACAGCGAGTCTATTTTTGCATAAGGCATATATGAAAATAAACTTTCTTTTATATACTTTCACATGCCTATTTCGCCTGAATATATTAAAACCACATATTCTTTGTGAATAAACACTAATTAATTAATTAATTCATCTAGACACAAGATCAACTAATACACAATGTCATATCATTTACTTTAAAATTTAAAGTCAATAATTCAAATAAATTCAAGTGAAGTTTCGTAAGGAAGGGGGGTCGCCTTGAACCTCACCAGAGATCACCAAGGTGGAGGGGGTCTAAAGTTGGCCTAAAAAACTTCACGTGATTTCTGGATGAGCCCAAAGTAGGATATCCAACGGAACAAGTGCATATGTCAGTGCTACCTCAAAATAATTTACCTGTATTTTACTTGCTAGTATTTAACTATGTTTTTCTACTCCCGTACTTTTTTTCGCGACTTACGCAATCATGAACTCTAATTTAAATACATACTTTACTGATTCTGTAAAAAGTCTATCTAGTCTATTGCCCAAAAACACACTCCTTACTCTACTTTAATGAAATATTAAAACAGAGTTGGGTGCCACAGACTACTACAAATACTATGTTTAGTAGTCATTCTTTGGTGCGTTCGAGTGAAACTTTTATGATTAAAATCAATGCTGCCAACTTAACGCAACTATGCTATAATTTTTATGTATTAATTAATGCATAATATATTATTTACTAATACAGATACATACATTTATCATCTTTATTGTGTTGTAATAAGTTTTATCTATTTTCGGATAAATTTATGAAAACGAAACCGTTAAGATTCGATCCGGATTTGAATTCAGTTTAGGTCGGATGCCAAGTCTAGCAAATTAAAAAAAAAAAAACCATTAACATAGGTGTCATATTTTTGATTTCCTACCAAATTCCTAATTGAAAACGAAAACATTCAAGCTGATAAATGATTATATTACTTAAATAAAATGATTATTTTTATTTTTAACAAGAAAATGTGTAGGTACGTTGATTCGTTTAAAAATCTACGAAGAAGTTGCGTACTTTCTGAAGAAATTGCGTAGGTAAGTAACACAATTACTAAGGTAAAATATGGCGCACGAAAAGTCTGAAAAATATTTACTTTTTATTTGAAATGAGTCGTAGAAAAAGTATTGTATGCAACGGTGTATAACTGGTATAAAAAGGCTCGTGGTGTCTTTACTTGCGATCGCAACCCACACCACTCGCCTTTTTATACCCTTCTTATACACCAGTTGCATAATATACTAAAAAGCAACGCAATAGTTTCTGCACTACTCAGTTTCCCTTTCACCGAAAAGATATTGTTAAATATAACATTTCGCACATAAAATTATACTTAGGACCCCTCCCAACCCTTGTCACACAATGTCACACTTCGTCGATCCCCTCCCCCTTAAGTGTGACGTACTTTACGGATGCCCCCTTATGAGGCTGTAAGTAGTAAACCCTCAGTAAACACTTGTTAAAAAGCACTCAATAAATAAACGTCGTGTCAGATCCGATCTGATGTAGATCCCACTTGATGGATGAGACAGATCTATCAGTATCGCTAGGGTTCGCTTCCTGTCCATTGAGGACAGGGCTAATCTCGACTTTAATGACAGCAAGTGACATGACCAATCGAAGATAAGGGAGAGGGTATAGCGGCCCTTCATCTCGATCATATTTGGGTCATTGACAGATTTAGGTTCGCGTCTTTTCGGTGGACATGTCAAAAGTAAAGGGCGACAAAGCTTAATTTTGGACTGGTCTAGTAGCCCGCATAAACAGTGTCTCCGTTACTATAAATCCATGCAATAAAAGCATAGCTTATATGCACATAAGCTGTTAACTATTGACCACAGGGTGGACAACTTTTGTTTTTACAACTGACAATGACCCACTTGGAGCAGCCCAGGAAGTATAGGTAGTGTCTCGAGAATTGAGGTGAACACAGCTACATGAAGTACAGATTGTAAAAAAGTGAAAGAATGTAAATAGAAAGAAAGAAAACATTTATACACTGTACGAAAAGATACACAGAACAATAAAACCATATAAACAGAATGTAAATAGAATCGGTATCTATAAATATTTAAATAAAATAGATAAAAATATTTTAATTAATATTTTGTTAAAATTTAATGTAATTTTGTAAATAGTACTTACCAAAATAGTTTAAAGAAACTTTTTGGTCTATCTAGCAATTCACTGTTGAACTTGCTATAGGTACGAAAAACGAATAGTGATTTCAAAATCCCGCTGTCATTACATGACATGTTGTGTGCGTGACCTCAACTATAAGGGCCTATTCAGAACTTCCGTATCGTGCCGTCCCTTTCACTCTCGTGTTATACACCATATGAGCGAAAGGGACAGCACGATACGAAATTTAGATATGATAAGATAGGTCCTCTGGTTGCTTATACTCATACTCATATTCTTTATTGATATTATTGTTAAATATTACATGTCATATTGAAATGTCATAATGAAATATAAATTATAGTGCAAACAGAGTATTGTTGTTAATTATTACAAATGTCAGTTATGTAATTCATTGCGTGTTATCGTATCATCAGTCATTATTATTTGCACTACCTATACCTCCACTTTGACAGAAAAACGTCGCCATAATAAGAGCTTGCTTTGTAGGTATCTGAGCCTGTACTCCGAACTTAGAATCGTGCCCTCCCTTTCACTCTCGTGTTATTCACTATATGAGTGAGAGGAAGGACACGACAAGAAGTTCGAATTTCGAAGTTCGGCGTAGTCCCTCAGGTGTTGAAATACTTGAAATATAAATACTACTAGCTTTTTTGCGTGGCATCCGCGTAGAACTCTTTCATTGCGTTAGAGTTAAATTGCAATTCTTTTATTTCAGGCGCTTACTTAGTTATCGCTCTCCCATACAAATTTCCACCCCCTTAAGGGATGGTTTCCGGGAAAAAAGTGTTCTATGTCCTTCCCCGGGACTCAAACTATCTCCATACTAAATTTCATCTAAATCGGTTCAGCAGCGTAAGCGTGAACTTACTTCTTGAATAACCGAGACAGACATACTTTCGTATTTATATTGTTTGTATGGAAGTACGGATTGTCACTTTTTTCTCTCATCATCATTCTAGCGTTATCCCATTACACGGGGTTATGGTGACGAAATGCATTACACGACACATTACACGATAAACACGACTGCCTTAGTTTGGTTGGTAGTGATCTTGCCTACGAAGCTGGAGGTCCCGGGTTCGAATCCCAGGCAAAGAATTTATTTGTGTGATGATCACGAATATTTGTTCCTGAGTCTTGGATGTTTTCTGTGTACCTATTTATCTATATATGTATGTATATCGTCGCCTAGTACCCACAGTCAAGCTTTGCTTAGTTTGTGACTAGGTCGATTTGTGTAAGATTGTCCCCAAATATTTATTTATTTATTATAATTGTGTTAAATTAGATACCTTCGTTTTTTTTTAATCTGACTGTGGCTTTATAGGCCGGGCCCAGTAAAGCCATAGGAGTGCGCGGTTGGAGAGTAGCCTGGGGAAAATCCAAGGGAAAACCTCCGACACGACTACGCGTGTGGTTTGGAACAATATTTAAACAAAACGCGCTGCAAATTGTTGGTGTACGTTTTACAAATAGAGTTTAGTGAACTCTTTTTACTATTATAACCAAACATGCTATAGTGTAGTCTTACCTCTATCTTTAAAAATATTTTGCATAATAAGTATAATAACAAACTGCGCTGCTTAGCAGCTGCGAGTTAATTGCAAAAATGTTCTCTAAGCTACCCGTGTATTCAGCTGGCTAAATATTAGCACTTCAAATAGAAACGCTAACGGGTGAAATGCATTTGGTATCATTTTGCTGCAACTGCGCTTTGGGAGGGTTTGTGGGAGTAGAGAAATGCGGAGATGATCATACTCCTAGCTGTTTCCCGGCTGTGCCCTGAGGAGGCCAGGATCCGCTTTGAAGCTGGATTTGGCGTGGAAACTAATTTTACGAATGCGGCTGCAAGCTGACCTACCAGCCCTATCCCCTATATGTAAATATAGGAATCATCATCATTATATCAACCGAAAGACGTCCACTGCTGGATAAAGGCCTCCCCAAAGAGTGGGGGGTAAAATGCCATAATCCAGCAGTCTTTGCAGTCCCAATAAATAAATACTTTCACCGGGATTACAACCTAGGACCACTGCGATCGCAATCTGACCTGGAGGGAAAAGTAGTCATTGTTGGAATTACATCGGTTTCCTCGCGATATCTTCCTTCACCAAAAACCCACTGTTTAAATATCGAATTATATTTCGTACATAAGCTTTTTGTAAACCCAGTGGCACGACCCGGGGTTATTTATCTATGTAAACTATGTCGCACATTACAAAAAAATAATGACTGAAATGGTGGACTTTTGAAATCGGGGTTAAAAGATACATTATTTCGGTGCTGGATAAGAACTTTTTTTAAACTTAAAGACGAATACACAACATATCAGTTATCAATTAAGATGCGAACCCGCGGTTTCCAGATTGCAAGTCATGGTTTAGGTGCCGCTCGGCTATAGTGGCTTTTCATGTGTGGAGTGGTCATGGGGTGTTATTGTTAAGACTTCAGTGTCAAGAGCTCATCTAGGGAGTCCTCTGCTCGTAGACACGTAGCCATAACATGAGTTTCCTCGTATGTAGAGGAAATTGCCTAGCGCTACAAGCTTGGCTTAGTAAGTGTTAAGGTACAGTATGTCGTTTTGGATGGACCACGTATTAGGCGTTGTGCGAGCTTATATATATTTGTACACGGTGGATGGCCTGAACAATTGGATCGCTTTGGTAGAGTCAATGTTAACACTGTAACTGCCCGACTTATATCTTGAATGTAGAAACCTATGTAGCGACCTACCATGGTCTCAGAAAACAAGGTCCTTACATCTGCATACCGCCGATAGGCTGATGTAAGGCTGATGACATGTCCCATCAGTTAGTCGTGTTACCTACACTATTAACTAGTCGTGTTACCTCTGCCCGCTCTGCAGCTTCCTTCAGTGACATTAAGTCGTTGCAAAAGGAGGCCATCGCTCTCGATGCCTGTTCGCTGCCGAGTATGGCGTCTGCAACTCTAGCCAGCGAGAGGTCTGTGCCTATTACCGCCTGTAGAGCCACACGCTGAGGCCCCCACGCGGCACACTCTACCAGTGTGTCGACAGGCGCAAAGCCAATTTAGGGGCCTCCGGGCGGCTTGAGAACTTCTAACAGTCAAGATGCACACTCACTTGACAAGGGGGGTTGAAGTCGCGCCACGTCTGTAGTGCCAAGCCACGCCACGAGAGTACTCACCCACCATTACCCTACACGTGACCCCTGGGTAGTGCTAAACCCTGTAACAAAAAGTGGTTATTTGTAAAGTCGGTTTACGGACGATAATTTTACGTGATACGTCATAAAAAAAATATTGATGAAAAATGCATTTTATGGATTGAATTGAATTATATCACTGAACAACGCCAAGAGCGAGTTCGCCAAAAAGGCTTAAGTACGGCTAACTTCCGGACGCTTACGCGTTTAACCCTTTGAGGAGAGGAACCGGTTTGACCGTCAACTGTTTAGGCATAACTTGAAATCATTCAGGTGGCCGAGTTGTATCAAAGTAATTCGTTCAAAAAGCTATTTTACCGTTCGAACAATAGGTTCAAAATCCAATAACAGTTTTACAGAAATTCGCTTAACAAGGCTCCGGTTAGCCATACATTACGTCACACTTTTTCATGTTGGCATCCGTTCATCGATTTATAAGACAAAACTGGCAACAAAATTGCAATACGATAAAAATAATAATGGCATTCATGCGGCGACCTGCCTATAGCGACAGCCCGCTTAGCAGGCGCTAGCAGGCTGTGAGAAAGGTTACGCAGCTCCTGTAGGCATCCTGGCACTCCTGGCAGTGATTGTATGACCATTTGCTGTTACCAAGTATTAGGTGATCTTGACTCCTGCATACTATATAACGCGGACTGTAGTCTACTTTGCAAATCTGTCTCAAACTGTGTCACCTGTGTGACAAAAAAGGACAGAAGATCTCAGATCATCTCCGCTTTCTGCTCCTCTCCCCTCCGCCTAAACCTCTGGAAGCATCAGCATAAAAGTTTTCTCATAACAGCGTGGACCGAAGCTGAAAGGAATTTAACTATTTTGCATTAATGTTAATAGTTTTGGTTTGAAACTTAGTAGTGTCAAACGAGCGGTTTCATATAAGTACCGATGGTACCTACAACACGAAAATGCAACAAAGCTTTTCTATCGATACTATGTTTAAATATCACATAATGAGTAAAATGACTTCGCTGGATTTAGAGGTATTCCTAATAAATACCTTTTCTCGTTCCTCGCGCAGCGAATTGGCATTGCCATTCAGCGAGGCAACGCGGCCAGCCTTATGGGAACTCTGCCCAGTGGCAGCGACTTGGGCGACCCATGCCCATACAGTTTAGGCCTTTTGTTTAGGTTAGGTTTAGGTAGTTAGTAAGATCTTGTTTTGTTTTTGTTCTATATTTTAATTATTTATGTTCTGAATAAAAGTACCTTTTCTAGTAACTAAACCATATTTCTGAGCGATGTTCGACGAAAAGGGCATTTCGGCTAAACACGCACACCACTGGAGTGTTAGTTAATTCACTCGAATGAGGCTGACACCGCCGCACTGTGACAGCATCGTTCAACTTGGTTGTGTAAACACGTTGTGAGGTGATAGTGTTGACGCGCAAACGAGACTATCCCCACTAGACAACATAGCACGTGCTCTGTAGAATAGAATAGAATAGAAATGTATTTATTTAGCACACATTATTAAAAAGTATACAATTTAATTGTAAAACAACTTGTACATCTTATGTGCTAAATAGGACACCCACTCAGCATGTTGTCACGGAAACTGTGACACTGGTTTTCAGTGAGTGCCCCAAAACTAGGAATAAAATAAACTAAACAATAAATAAACAAAACTTTTATAATTTTATGGTAGCGGGATCGGGGATAGCATGATTCGGTCTTTTCTACGTATCAAACATAGGTTTTGCTCAATAGAAAACCTTCCGTACGTAAAGTACCATTAATTGACATCTGTCCGATGAAAACCCGCGTTGATTTGTTGTGTTGTCAGCTAACATACTTTTTTTGAACCTGACTGTGGCTTTATAGGCCGGGCCCAATAAAGCGATAGGAATGCGTGGTTGGAGAGTGGATTGAGGAAAATCCAGGGGAAACGACCACACGGTGACAAGACAAAGGCAGGCCTAAATAATGCTACTGCTGAAGATGTTTATTTATTTATTTTTAGGGATAACGAACAACCATACAAATATGTCACGGTGTCTTATAGATTTACTTTTTGTATAGCCAACGACATTATCCACAGATTACTGTAATAACAATATATACATATTATGGTTGGCACAAATAGGACAGTTTTACTATATTTTACTATATTAAACTAGGTAAGTATACAATGTTAATTAGGTTTAGTATCTTTAAATAACCAATACATTTATATCTACAAACGAAGTGCACACGGGGGCACTTACATTCATTATTATTTAATTTCTGCTGTGTTAAGTAAGAACTTAACACGGTGCATACTCTCATTGGCTTACATACTACAGAGCAACCAGTTTATAACTAATTCTGACTACAAGAACTTAGTCTGCAAAAAAAGTTTGTCAACAAACGAATCGATAAATTTAATGAATTCCTGAACGATACGTCTTTGTCTAAATGAAATATTTAATAAATATAAATATACAATACAATACAAATACTCTTTATTGCACACCTCAATCAAAGGGTACAGTACAGTACAAAACACAATGAGAAGAGGCAAACTACAGGCGGTCTTATCGCTAAAGAGCGATATAATGTATTATTTAAAGCTATAATGTACAGAATTTAATTATTTAAGCTATAATTTGTTACTAATTGTTTTAATTCCTTTATTTAATAAAATTGTGTAATTGTCACTAATAATAATTAATATTGTATTTCACTAAATAATATAGGTGAATATTATCATTGTAAGTTATAAATTGCTGTGCCCTGGCAGAGTTCATGTTGCGAGTACTTGTATTATTTTGTAAGACACAATAAATAAATTATAAATTACTAGCGACCCGCCCCGGCTTCGCACAGGTGCAATGCTGATGCATGTATTATACATATAAACCTTCCCCTTGAGTCACTCTATCTATTAAAAAAAACCGCATCAAAATCCGTTGCGTAGTTTTAAAGATTTAAGCATACATCGGGACATAGGGATATAGGGACATAGGGACAGAGAAAGCGACTTTGTTTTGGGTCATTGTCAGATTTAGGTTCGCGTCTTTTCGGTGGACATATCAAAAGTTTAGGGCCACAAAGCTTAATTTTGGAGTGGTCGAGTAACCCGCATAAACCGTGTTTCCGTAACTACAAATCCATGTAATAAAAACGTAACTTACATGTACATAAGCCGTTAACTATTGACCACCGAATGGACTACTTTTGTTTTTACAACTGACAATGACCCTTTTATACTATGTAATGATGATGAATCAATGGAAACATGAAATATGTTGTTCTGTGTATAAGACGCTAATGTAACTTTACTAACAAGTTGACACCCGTTTTGCTCAATCTGATAATCCCTCAACCACTAACCACTAGTGCTAGTAAATCAAAGTTGAATGTGTGTCAACTCACATTCAGAAGCGATGTTAGCTATAGAATGGATGCCCACTAATAGAGAATATGCATGCGGAATGAATAATAAGATGTCACTATATCAATAGTAAACCATATCTGTCATGACGACGGAAGTGATGAATAGGTGTCATCTATTACTGTCATCTTATGTCATGAAATAAGATTGAAAGTGAAATGTATTGGATCAGTGTCGAGCAATGGGAAGTTTACCTTATATTATTAGAGGGATAATGTGACACAAATCGAACTACCGCCACAGTAAAATCATAAAGGCGCGTGTTATGATACTAGACGACATTTTCAATAGATATCAATTCTTTAAATTACATAGCATGCAACAAATATTGCTCGGCACACAATTATTTTTTATTTTATTTATCATATGGCAGTTATTTCGAACCGTGAAATCTTTGAGAAGACAGTAAAGGTTTTAGCACCCTACGGACGCGGTGCAACTTCGACCCCCCTTTATCAAGTGAGTGGGCAACTTGACTATTAGAAGTTCTCAAGCCGCTCGAAGGCTCTAACTTGGCTTAACGACTGCTGCCGTAGATAGCAAACGGAATCAACTACTTAACGTGCCTTCCAAAGTACGAGAAACACAAATAAATACACTGACGGGCATTCTAATCTGAACGACCGGTTTCGCACTTCGCAGGCCCACTACCAACTAGGCTAAAGTGGCCTTAAAACTAGCAACCTATCCCTGAAATATCGCTTTCCCCCATCTTTAAACCTACAATTACTAATAGCCATGATTTCGAATTAAATTACCTGTTTTCTGCCTAACCCATTTGGAAATTCAGGCGTCAGTTTATGAGTGTATGATTAACGTGCTGGCGTAAATCACAGATGACTGTCCGTCAACACAATCCACCCGGAAGCCAGATAGCCCCAGATGTGGGCTAATTCGGATGAGGCAAGTTTGTGGTAAGTAAACGCGCGGCTTCCTGGCTTGGCGGGCGAAGCGGAAGCTGGAAGGCGGGCGGGTGAAATGTCATATTAACTCAAGACGCCCTCGTTACGCTCGGGAGTACAATCTAGGCCCTTCGTTACGTTTAGGATTCAATATCGCACCATTACATTATAAGAAAACTGATTTCAGCGTTTTTGGAAATTCACCCTATGAAGGGGTGAAAAAGGGGTTGAAACTTTGTTTCGGGAGCAAATATTTTTTAAACCAGTACCTACCTTGAAACTTTGTTTGTTGACCTAGCATTACATTTAAGAAAACAAATTTCAGCGTTTTTTGAAAGTCACCCTCTAAAGGGGTGAAAAAGTGGTTGAAACGTGAAGGGGTGAAAAAGGGGTTGAGACTTTGTTTCGGGAGCCAATAATTTTTTAAACGAGAAACTTCGTTTATAGACCTAGCAATAAAGAATAAGAAAAACAACATCAGGATTTTTTCAAAACTTTCTGAAGGGGAAAAAGGCAGTTGTATGGGCAGCCCCGTTCGCTGGGGCAGTCTGATTTTTGTTAAAGTGAGTGACTTTATACTTCTCGGGTAGTGGGTATAGACCTCAGTTAAAATATAAGAAAAGTAACTTTAAAGTAACGTTTTTGAAAATTCATCCCTCAAAGGTGTAAAAAAGGGGGTTGAATGTTTGTATGTAACATGTAATATTCGAAGCGAGGGACTAGAAATTTCGTTTATAGTAATATCTAGTATAGTAGGTAAATATATTAGAATATTAAAAAAACTGGTCTACCAACCCGTGCGAAGCCGGGCCGGATCGCTAGTAGCAATCTATATAGAATTATTTCTACCGTTTCATAGTTCACTATTACGCCATTCAAACTCCTGTCGCTTGCCAAGAATATGGCAGACGTAGATTCAATTTCAGAAGGCTTTTACGGTATTAAAAAAGGTTGCTGAAGGAGGAGTGATTTAAGTATTTTATTTAATTTAAACAGAAATAAATACTTTAAAAGATCTTTTTATTTAATTAACATTTCAATGTAAACTATTTGAGTTACACATAGAACTTTAGGTTCACTTCTTATTTGTAAACCTTGACAAGAAAGCCTCATTTTTGGTTGGAATAATAATGTGTAAGCCTTTATGTACGAAATATCATTTGATATTTAGCAGTAGCTTTTCGGGAAAGGACAAACACATATGAACATAACAGAAACTATTGCGCGACAAGAATGGGGTGCTTATTCGTGGATTGTACGATCTACACGCCAAAAGCGCTTTTCTGAGCCCCAGGCAACAAGAAAATGGCAGACAATATCATTAATTAGGTTAAGTGAATGTGTTACCCGTTTTGTTCCCTAGGGTAAAAAGAAAAGAATAATGGGTATTACCCGTCGTAAACTAGCTTTTTAATAAATTACGAAAAGGATATAAAAGGAGGAGATAAGTGGAATGTTAAGTACACACTAAATTTAAATGTACTTATAGACATTGCGGATTACAAATGTAGGAGTTTAGTGAAATCAATCGATCAAATGTATAAATAGGGTTTTCAAATGTAGTATTAATAGGGCTTTCTCATTTCTGATAAAGTCACTAGAATCTACAGACACACGTTACATTTTCTTGCAACTTTGAAATAAGAAATATTTATTCGAGACAAAGACAACAATTAACATTAATAATAAACAAAAAACTAAAAAGTTGTGTAATCTCGAAACGGTAGCTACCATCGCAGCAAATGCGGGCAATCGCCAGCGCTGGTCTTCCGATGGGACCGTCGAGTGATTGCACGGTGTGTAACCGTCCGAAGACAAAAAAATAAAAATAAATAAAGACTAACTTAAGCTAGCTAGATGACTTTGAGCCTAAAAGTTGCAAGAGAATACCTGTAGATTCTAGTGACTTCATCAGAAATGATAAAGCCTGATTCTGAGAAATGATGCTAGCTCGATGCGCTCTCTCTACACTCAAAAAACGCGATATTTTTCAATGCACGACTTTAAAACGGGTTTCCTAACAGAAAAATTATCTGTTTGTCAGTTAGTTATGATATTTAGGTTTATTAATTTTTTTATTTCCTGTTCCTTTACAATAAAGTACCTGCCTTTAAAACGTAAAAGGAATTGGAATGTGAAAGAGATGAACAGAGATCAATGTCCAAGGGCCCATTGGACTTTAACTAATTAAAAAAGTAATTAACAGCCATTTTCTAAGGGTTCTAATTAATTAAAAAGGTAAAATTTCGAGGAAACAAGAAACAATTGGGTCTAATGGTGAACTTTGGCTATGGAATAAGTAAAAATTGTTTATATAAGGTACCTTAACTTCAAATAATTGACATATTTTTATTAGGTCACTTCATTTAATTTATTGGGTCAGTGTCGAGCACTAGGACATGTACCTTACAGGTAAATATTAAGGATAAAGCGGTAAAGCGAATGTAGTGCGAATTTTTATTGTGGCTATTTGACCGAGCGAGCGCAAAGCGTCTCCGTTTCAGCTTGGGTAAAAATGCTTTCGTATTTCCGTTCGGCTACTAATTTTCCACTACAGGTTTCTCAACCGATTCTCTTGAAATTCTGTGAGCGGCAGGGTTATCATGTAACTTTGTGTACTAACATTAGGCATGTTTTAATGTCATTTTTGACATTAGCTCAGAGTTAGACTTCAAAAGTGACATTAAAATATTCTTACCGTTAGCAGTGGGCTCCGAACTTCGAAATCCGAACTTCGTATCGTGCCGTCCTTTTCACTCATATAATGTTTAACACGAGAGCGAAAGGGACAGCACGATACGAAGTTCGGAGTAGGCCCAGGCGTGATTAGGTTGCAGGTTCGATAATTATATGGTTTATTTTTGGGTCTGATTTTTTATCAATTATCTAATAAATGTATTTTCAGTGACCTAATAGATTATATTTGTTCCTATAATAGTAGATCGGCAACCTAAATTGAATCACCAAATAATATATATATATTTTTAATTTATTTAACTTCACAAAGAAACAATTTTAGCACTGAAATTTTGTACTCGCCAAACTGTTACGTTTGATGGCGAGAGACGCGCTCAGTTTCAAACAAAGCTACTTAACTTATTATTAAAAGGCTTACCTAAATATCAATTAATAATTACCTGGAATCTTATCAATCATCAAATAATTATATTGGATTTCAAAATAATGATATTGACACTAAAACAGAATCATCAAACAATATGAAAGTAATCCTTTAAATTAATATTATTTGAAATAATTGCGTTTTCATATAAAGCATTTTTGACATAGGTAAATATTATGTGGCTACCAATTTGGCCGTTTGGAGTTGAGATTCTCTGCCGTCCTATGTCTAAAACTGATCAAAGCTGCTTTATAGCAGTTTTCTGTAGTTTACATGGGCTAAAAGAGAAAGAAAAGCTCTATCGAATGGTCTTGGAATCATATTTTTATCATTTGTAGTTGCGAAGATACTGAGTCGACCTACCACGCTAAGTGCATGATAGTTTGAGACTTTACAATACTATATAATCGCAAACCAACATTACTACACTATAAGTACTCTAAAAGCCCCTAGCTGTTGTTTAATTTAATAAATCACTAGCATGATTCACAGCTAAAAAACCGTTATTAGACAAAAACTTTATAAAGCGCCGTTAAAGTCCTTTTACCTTTTTCTTACCTTCTTTTATACATATAATTTCTTATCAAATACTACACAAAAAAACAGTTACTACGCTTATACACGGCAAAACACCCTTAGCCCTGTATTTGTAAGACTTTGCTTGCGATTCCTATTGCAAATACAACACTAAAACCGAGTAACTGTAACTAATCCGTGACTACCTACATTAAAAAACATAATAATGCAACTCTTAAACCCGGCTAACCAGCAATGCTACGCTAAAACCTAGCTATACGCAAAATATTATCCCTCCGATTTTACGGCATGCGGCCAGTCAGACGAGCGGCGCGTACGCAGGACGTTGTGTCTAGTTGTGTAGTGAGTGATGATATTAATTATCGTCACAAAATGTCAGGAAACCATCCTTCAAACCGTTTCATAGCCAGCTACCATATGGAAATATAAAATCCCGTTTAGTAGGTAGATACGAAACGAGACTTTCTTTACCATTTTGTAGCCAGCAACCGTATGGGAA
Organism: Epiblema foenella; assembly: GCA_963556455.1. NCBI lineage: Eukaryota > Metazoa > Arthropoda > Insecta > Lepidoptera > Tortricidae > Epiblema > Epiblema foenella. Next base: position 22,163,622 of record OY747100.1, read on the forward strand.
TTTAAAATCCTGTTTAGTAGCTGGATACGGAACGGTAAGTGGTAAAGGAGATCGTCGATTTTGTACCCACTGAAAATTGTAACGTTTCAAATTCAAAACTCAGATAGGACCTCAGAACTCAGGTCAGATTCTAGACTTGTTTAGATGAATTTAGGAGGTAAAACTCTAAATACCAAATTTTATCAAAATCGTTAGCCCTGTTTTTGAGATAGCTGGGTATCTAATATACAAGATTATCTGGTTAAAAGTATTGTTAGTTGAATTTACCTATGCTATTTTGCCAAAGAGTAGTCGAAATATTTATGCTGATCACACAAAAAATAAATGTGTTTATTTGATATGTATACATTTCATTACTATACGTTACAATTTGTCGTGGACCCTCTGGTCCTATCGCCGAACATAATCGACGGTCTTCTCTATAGTAATTGAACCTATTTGAATGCATCGCAATAAAATAGGAAAAAAATGCAGTAGATATGAGTTTTCAACGCTGTCTTACTATCATATCATCAGAAGTTTTAGATTGGATATTGATATTCTAATTTTCACTGCTTATTTGAGTTGATTGCTGGGAACACTATAACAATACATTATTCATATGAATATTGTGAGCCGCCTACTTCATCAAGCGTGTTAGATGATGATTTAAACAAATTACATCTTATTCCTTCTAAAAGAGGAGCATAAATACTGTTAATCAATGGCCGTAAATATTACCGGTAAAAAGTGTACAAAAAATACTCCCAATCTTTGTGGATATGTGGTAGTACACCAGCGTGCAAGGGAAATGTTACACAGGACTCCGGCTGGAAAGGTATTATAAAAAGCAAATACCATGTAACGTAATGCATAACAAATATAACAAAAGACAAAAGAAGTAGTAATAAATAGAGATTGCTGGTTTTAAAAAAGATGTGCAAATAATTACGAACCAATCCAGAAGCAGTATACTTAAATGATATGATCTTCAGAAAAAAAACATTCATCTTCACTATTAACTTCCAAAATTCAATATTGATAAATCTTCGGCATATCGACAGAGAAAAAAGAATCTAGAAGTCTACTTTTTTATTTAAGAGTTGACTATAATTACTCTTGTCGATTGACTAGGTACTCTAGAAGAATTAAAATTAAAATGATGTACGCCCGAAGAATGTCAAATACTAAGGCAATTTGCCGATTTCCTACTCGTTGACGACAACTGCGATGGAAAAACTGTATTACTGGTGTTTGCTTAAAGTGATTGTAAAATCCAGATAAACGAAATACACCACTTCACTGCGGATGGTACTTTCAAGTCTTGTCCTCCTCCATTTTCACAAATTTACAGTTTGCACGGCTTAAATGAACAAACATAACGTAGGTATAACCCTATTGATTTATGCATTTTTGCATAACAAGAACATAAAAACGTATGAAATTTTGCTGAGTGTAATAAAATCACAAAGGTCGGATTGAAATCCCAATAAAACAACTTTAGACTTCGAAAGCTCTGCAATGAAAGCTTTCACTTATATATTTCCCGATATTGTTGTTAAGGCTGTTCAGTTGGTTTTACTTCACTTAAATAAAAATCTTTGAAAAAAAGCACGAGATCTAAAACTTAAATTGAGACTAGGCCGAAGACATGACTGTAGCACGGTGTGCTTCAATAGCCTAGTTACCCATGAGTTAGATCTATGAAGGACTCCGATATATATATATTAATCATAACTAAGACAACGACGGAGACAAATAAATTTCGTATCTACTAAACGAGACTGTATATTCCGATAAAGCTGGCTATGAAACGGTTCGAAGAGGACTTGTTTATTTTTTTGTAAACAAATAGATACATCTATACAGATTTTATATACTTATTAAAAATATTGAATTACTTTTAAAACTTACTTCTATAACAGTGTGGATTAACGTGGTTTTGCCAAAAAACTAAAACTTTTTTCCACAAGATTACACGACTAAAACCCAGTTAGAGGCGATGGTTCGTTATCTAACGTGTTTTTAAATTAGGAACGCATACAACTTGCTTGAATATTTGCAGTTATTGCAAAGCTACAAAACGGTTACAGTCCAATAACGTGCTTATTTAAAGTTTTTCAGTGTAATCTGCTCACAACTACAAATACTATAAAATTGTTAAGTGACTTAGCCGTTATTTAGCTATGTTCTGTTTGTTATGCAATGCTAAAGAACGGCTAAGGTATACTTAACGGTGTTTTAAGTGTAATATCGTTGGTAGTTTAGTAATTATTTGCAACAGTAAAACACAAAAACCTTATTATCAAAATAAATATTCATTCTTTTACGGAGTAATGCAATAAAAAAGCAAGTATAAATTTAGTTTTAATTTTTACATAAAGGAAATCTGGAATAAATATACACATTTCCTAGAAATTTTTATTTTAACGTTTTTTGCTCATATCTCAAAACTATAATTTGTGGGTTAGTTTGGTTTTAGACATAGGACGGCAGTTCTGGGGCAGGGACCGATACCGATATTTTTAAAAAACCCTGAATTACCCCAATATTTTGGATTATTTTTTGCTCTTTACGTAGGGCTGAATCATGTATTTAGGTAACAACGTCGTATTATTAGATTGTCCCATTAAAAATGAAATAATGAACCGGTGACCGTAATAATACCGGTATTTTTCTATGGAGAAAATACCGGTATCCGATCCCTGCTCTGGGGCCGTGGGGTGAAAGCGCCCATAGTTTATTTAAAGAATTCTCCAAACGCCTGATGGAGGTAACGTGTGACCGGAAGGCTGGATCCTATCTGACACAAAGGATCAGCATTGCCATTCAACGTGGCAATGCTGCCAGCCTTCTGGGCACGCTGCCATCAGAAGGCGATTGGGGGCAATTTTATTATGTGGAATCTGGATAACGCGACAGTCAAGGGATCGGTGATATTACGTCGCACTAATAGGACATCGCACAAAACGGACTGATTTACTTTGAAAATGTTTGACATCAAATCTAATGTGTGGTGATTCCGAAGTCGTTAAAAGCGGTAGAATGTTATAAGCGGAGTCGTTATAAGCGAATTCTACTGTAATTATTTTAAGATAGTTTTTAGCAATAGTTTTAATTTTAATAAATACTGTTTACTGGTCCTTAATTAAATATATTACAGTTTCGATAAATATTTTCAAAATACATATATTATACATAAAAAAACATATTATTTAAAATAATCGCGTTTTCATATGACTGCCAAGAAATTGACAGAGCCCCGCTTTCGTTTCTGGGACTCAGTCTCTCGCTCTTCGCCAGAAACTCCCTTCGTCGGCCCTTCGTATCACGAGCGCACTATGCTTACGTAAAACTAGTGCCTAGTCCAAATCTTGGGATAAGGTGTCAAAGCAAACCCCTGTCTCCTTTAGGATACAACGGAACAAACACTTCAAGGATAATGACTTGCGTTCACTCTGTCAATTTTGCCGCTGCCAGATAAAAAAACATACTTTGGAAGTTCCTGCGAAAAGGGGAATTCCCCGGAACAATAAACGCAACATCTATAATGTCTGTCGTTGCGACAGGGTTAACGATAACATAATTCTAGCGACGCCAAAAGTTTAACAACTGGACGATTTGTATTCCGATGGCCAATGCAATGCGTTTCTGCAGCGTTCGTGACTGGGCTATGGGGTGCGTGGCGCGGGTCATAGACAGTAGCTTTGTTTTTTTTTTGTTATATGATCTCTTTTGTCAGCTACTGTATTAACCGAGCGAAGTAGCAAATTAACATCTATCTATACCTTGTTTTTAAGATTAGAAATAGGTAAACATAGAAGTAGTGGTCGTAAACACACTACACATTGAATTGTCATTATTCGCACAAAAGATCAGAATAAGTGACAGTTAGTGACTGACCCCCTTATTCATAAAACTTAACGAACCTCTGCTAACTAAAATGTCTGTTGTCACTGTCTCACAAGCACATGTGTCAAAGTGACAGATAAGGACAAACGAACTTAAGCGGCTAGTTAACTAATATAGCTTTGATAGACGTTTATGAATAAAGGGGTGAAAAATTACTTTTTTTAAAACCCGAACCGACTTCTTACAATCTCTGGCTCTTTGGGTTTTTATTGTCGGTACAACTTATAGATGAATGAAACGAAACGTCATTTAAAAAATAATTGGTTCGTTATCATTTAAAAATATATACATACAAGTAATAATAAATTTTCTTATTTTTGATTAAAAATATATAATGCAAGCATAAATGACTGTTTTAATATTCACTGAGATTATTTGACACTTTTACCGCAGAAAGTCCTTCATCAAAAACCTCGTAAGTCGTTTTCTGGCGTTCTTTCTAATACTAAAAAAACCCCCGCTCCGGCTCGTAGCACTAGGTTTTTAAATGCGCGAAAAGTTTTCTCTCTGGGTTCGAAGGTCAAATGGCAGTCACTTAACTAGTTCTTGTGCTAACTGGGATGTGGTATTATAGCGGACCCAGGGCTCTGTTTTGTACAAAACGCTAATATTCCATGAATTACGGCACACATAGACGTGCCACTTACAACTGGTACTCAAAAAAATGTTTTGTTCCCGAAAAGCCAAAACAGTCCTTCAAAAGTTTGAAGCTCAATTGGGAATCAGAAAACAACCACAGTGAAACCTACACAAGGGCTATTTTTAGGGTTCCGTAACATAAATAAAAAAAAGGATAGGAATGTCAGTAAGTCTGTCACATTCATATCGCTATTTAGTTAATAGTGGTTTTTCGTTGTGTTATCCATTTAACTTTTATTTTCATATTGCTTTTCAACATTACAGTTTATAAAACTATCCTAAAGTGTCCAGCTATTTATGAGTTCAACATTACTGACTTTACTGTACGTACATTCCCGCCGGTGGGGACGTCCACCGCTCGATTGCGACAACACAAACGCATATAGTCCATATTCGTCCCGGTACCGCCGCATAAAGTCAGTTCGACCCAAGTCGGGCCTAGCTGAGTTTCTTGCTGGACTCTTCTCAGCTATACTAGGTTTATTGAACCAGCGACAAAACTCCCAGTAGCTAGATTCCATTAACTCCTCAGATTCGGTTGAAAACGCTCAACCAATCTCACTGGAGCGCAAACTCTTCCAGAGTATTCCAGTGTTCAAAACTACACGTGTGGTCGTGTCGGAGGTTTTCCTGGATTTTTCCGAGGCTACTCTTCAACCGCGCACTCTTATCGCTTTATTGGCCCCGGCCTATAAAGCCACAGTCAAGTTTAAAAACAAAACTGTACGTTCGTTTCGCACCGGTATTTTAGTTTGGAAGCAACAACATAGACTGAAAATACAATATATTGTCTACTGTAAAGTAAAACTCTTCTGGTAGACATTAATGCGTGAATTTAAATGTATTGCATGTATTTTTTAACTTCATATTAGAGTGGAAGCACACTGGAAAGGCATTCATTTTTAAGAATTATTTCACTCTACATAATCTTCCCTTCGTAATTAATGACATGAAAAAAAGCCTTCCAGCCAACCACCCGATATTGAAGAAGTAGTCCGTTTTGTTCTACGATTTTGTTCACATCGTAGGACAAACCGGACAAAAAATTCCGTTTTATTCTACGACAGCATATGTCAAATTTCGTAGGACAAAACAGACATGAAAATAATCCCAACATACTCGACCAATATTGTAAATCCCTTACTCTCCACAGGACTTACAACGCCATACAAACCTATCAGTTTATGTAGGAAATATCACCTTAAGCTTCTGAACCAAAATTCTCTGGGAAAACTTTTGATTAAGAAAAGGCGTATATCTATAGAGACATTATGAATATTAAGCTCTTATGGGGAATTAGCTGCTAGTTTCGTGACTCGTAAAGTATAGCGTTGGATTAGAATTGTTCCGTTAACGCTTTTGTTTGGCAGCTAGAGCACAGGTCAGATATAAGACAGACACGTCGTAGGACACAATTAAGTGTTGGAGCGCTCGTAACTTAGCTGCGACCGTACATTTGCATGGATTGCATTCACATGCAATAAACACGCGCGCGAATTCGCTCACGCGAAGCCCGTACTCAGAATGTTCCCAGAAAAGATGAATTGAGAACTAACATCATCATTCAAAGACAAACGTTGAGCATATGCCTCTTTTTCTGAACGTTACTGACTCTGAGCTAGTCTTTTACAAATGAGGGAAGAAATGTACAACTTTTATCCCTTATTTCAGGACAGCAATGGCTGGTTCCTAAATAGCAGGTGTGAAATAGTACATTACTGCAGAGGCCGCGAAATAGGGGATTGCCGATAAACTCCCTATTCGCGCCGGGTCTTGTGCAGTGCTTTTCTAAAAAATAGTTACACAGAAATTTTAAAATTATAATATAACTCGAAATGAAATTCTAAGGATTCAGTAACAAAAATACGCGCTGCAGCAGCCGGCAGCCGGGGGCCACGGGCCCGCCGCCGCGCCCCGGAAACAAAAGACGATCTCATTGCCGGCCTAGGCCGGCAATGTTGTATGAAATTCCATTACGGGCCGCTCGTTGCGCCGCACCCGAAACGCTATACTTCGCAGCCTGTTACAACGAACATACGTCAATATTTCATTGCATGCTTCAGAAAAGATATATTATCTGTTTCAAGATCGCATACCAGGAGGCAAAACCTAATGGTGCTCTTTTTAAAATAGTAATACCGAATACACCCTAGTCTCGCGCCTGCCAGATTCGTTATCATTCTTAGTGTCTCCCATGCCAAAAGGAAAATTCCTGTTTGTCCCACTGTAAATTCCGATACAAGCTGAATATTCGCGTCGTTACACGTCGTAAAAAAATAATATCGTTCGCATTCGCACCCGGAATCCGGACACGCCGTGTATGGAATTCTAATCGTAATGGTCAGGGCTGATTCCGTCCGAAAATGTGCCGTTTGGGTATTCGTAACATTTTACGAGGACCTCATAGAGTTCGCTGACAATCGTGACGATGTCGCCTCATGCCAAAGTTTTGACGAATAATCGTTTGTTTGCCACAATTGCATATAAAATAGTATATACGAGTAATTGGCGTGGCGAGTCTACTTAGTGGTGTATGCCCGCAGAGTTTAGCTGAATAGCAACAGGACCAGGCCTGACCATGATTCGGTTTGTATGCAGACAAGTTGTAAATGAGTCTAAAGGGTACGATCACTTTAGCCTAGTTGGTAGTGACCCTGCCTACGAAGCTGGAGGTCCAATGTTCGAATCCCAGTCAGGGCATTTATTTGTCTGAGTACGACTATTTGTTTTTGGCCCTGAGGTCGTTTTCTGTAAAATTGCCCACGAATATTTAACTTGTGTTATTTTTTTAATACAAACGCCTTAAGGGAGGCGTACAGCGACATCTACCAGAAGACTCATGCTTCATTAACGGCACTAACGTCTCAAATTATATTGAGAATCGTCGTTAAGGCGTTTGTATTAAAAATATAGTTTACGTTAGCAGCGGTACTGCTTAATACGAAGGAACGGTTGATGAATTTAGGACTGGGTAGTGATTGCACCTATTGCTCAGTTGGCTAGAGCGACTGGCCGCGAGTGCCGGGAGTTCGCAGGTTCGAATCCTGCTCGGTGCCTAAATTTTTCAATTTTTCCTTTATTCTAAATTTATTTTGTGTATTCAAGGCTAACCGGACAGGCTAACGGAGTGCTGGTATTATAATCATCCTTCTAACTTCGTGGCGCCTCGTGGTATCGCTTGGACACCTAATGTCAAGGAAGAGTCCGTCGAAACGGACTTCAGCATCACCGGACTAAGCCCGCAATAAACTCTTCTCCGGCTCCCCTTATTTATTTGTAGATGGTACGTGCGTATCGATTTATAATATTTCACCGAGCGTTCCATTGGTGACTGGTGAAGTGTCGATACGCGATACTGACGACGTTACAAAAATATTGATAAATATAAGTCTATAGGAACGGTTTTGTTTATATCAATCCCGTGCGATCGGTTCCAGAGTGGGTATTTTATTCTACGACGTGACTAACAAGCAGTAATGTAAAGCGGGCTTTTTCGATTTTCTTGAGTACCTATTTATTGTAGCTAGAGACAAATCAAAACAACTTTTTTAAACTTGCCTCTGGCTCTATAGGCCGGGTCCAGTAAAGCTATAGGAGTGCGTGGTTGGAGAGTAGCTTGAGGAATATCCAGGGGAGACCTCCGACACGACCACGCGGATAGTTTACTGACTACCAGGAACACAAAATCACGTTCCTGCAGAGCAGGTAATGATCAGAGCTCGGAATAGGTAGTGCCTATTTACCTAAACTTCGCGGGAGGACGTAACTAAGAGTGGTTACAACTACCAAAAATAATTATTTCTTTTTATTGAATGTGGGGTTTCCCGTGATTTACTGTATTATTCTAGAGGCTTAATACATTTCTCTTTATTTATAAATCTTGTTATATTGCATATTATTTATTTAATTACCTTTAAATAACAATCAGTCATTAAAAATATAATATGGATCAAATTGAATCAAAAGGATTCCGACATTTGATAGTTTTTATTTGACTTAGACAGAATTATACTCCTTTCTTCCGTGAGAGGGGACCTGTGTCCAGCATTAGGGCGTATATAGATTGGTGATGAGACAGAACTATGATATCGTATAGAAAATTCCGACATTCATTCCGACGTTTCGAGTCCTTTACAGCACTCGTGGTCACGGAATGTATTTTAAATTCATTATACGCGATATAATCGGTTGAAAATTAGTTTTATTTAACATATAAGTACATGTATACCATCATATTAGAAATAAATTAGAATACATCTGTACGATATCTTCTATGCCATATCATAGTTCTGTCTCATCACTAATCTATATACGTCCTACTGCCAGACACATCGGCTGCTCTTTTGCAAAACAAAGTAAGGCATTTTCACTAAATGTTCAGGAAATCAAAAATAGTATTTTTATTATATAAAATTTTAACTAAGGCTCATAATTACAAAAATCCAAATATGTTTTGTTTATAAAATTAGAGCCTGTGTACCAAGCGAAAAAATGGATGTATAAGTCTGAATTTCACTAAGATATTTATCAAAAAAGTATAAGTACTGTGTTTTGTCATGGGATTTTAAATAAACTTTGTTTTGTAGTGGTGATTTATATTTAAAAAATTAATAAATCCCAAAAGGATGTTTCAATTTCCATACTAAAATTAGTAAATGATTAGACTTTGTTTTGATATCTTGTTTAAACCCATAATGTGTTTTGGTATGTGTACAACATGGTGTTTTTCCCCAAAATATGGATAATATGAATATATCAATTACAAAGTATACGTAATACTTTTATTTGTCGTGGATTTTGATAGTAGTTTTTCACGAAAAATTTTTGAAAATAACAACTAAATTATGAATTGAATTTGTCTTTATTGAAATAAATTTTAGCAACCTGACTGCTAGCATTACAAATATACTTTGCAACATTTTATATAGTACTAGCGACCTGCCAGCTTTTTTTATGATTGATCTACTACCTTCTACTTGTATACTCGTATTTATAAACGAAACTTCTAGTCTCTCACTTATTACTCATTTTCCATACAAACATTCAACCCCCTCTATTACACTCTTAAGCAAGGAATTATAAAAACGCTGAAATTACTTTTCTTATATTTTAACAGACTGTATACGCCAAGTATGATGTCACTCACTTTTAAATAATCAGGTTACCCGTACAAACTTTCACCCCCCTCTTTACCCGTTCTGAGGGTGAATTTTCAAGAGAGTTTGAGTTTAAAGTTTCTCATCACACAAAAATATTTGATTTTCATACAAATAAATCTTAAACCCCCTTTTAACCTCTTCACTGGATGAATTTAGAAAACCGCTGAAATCAGTTGTATTTGTATTTAAATAGTATGTGCATCCGCGGCACACGGCACTGGTTTAACCCACTGTGAGATGGCTCGGGTTCGACGACAGCGCTGCCGTCCCATCGACTAAAAATATTTTTTTATAGTTTATGTATACCTACTGTACCAATATTATGAAAAAACTATTACACCTATTTAGGTCAGAGTCAAGCAAAAAGATTAATACAGTCTATATACGAAGTTTCAAGTTTCCTACTTGAAAAAAAACTTGCTCCCCATACAAATATTGATCCCCTTTTAACCCCTTAAGGGGATTAATTTCGGAACACGTTTAAATACCCGTTCTGTTGTATTTAAACAGTGAATCTATACACGAAATTTCAAAAATGTTTGCTCTCCATAAAATACTTTGAACCCGTTTTTAACCCCTTTAGGGGATGAACACAGAGTAGATACGAAATTTCAAATCCCTCACTTGAAAAAAATTGCTCCACGTACAAACTTTCATCCCATTGTTTAACCTCTTAGGCGATAAATTTCGAAAAATCCTTTCTTATCCCTTGCCAAGATTGCCTACGTTATAAATTTTCATGGACGAAAACTTTCACAAAACAAAGCATTATGTTTATTCCCATTTCAAAACAAAGTAAGACTATGTGCTTTACCGTGTTATGAAAGTGATACTCTCTTCTGGAAAAAAATAAAATAAAAGTTGAAACAATGAGCGACTTTTGCAGAACAAAGTATTTCGGGATACCATTTCGTAACAAATTAAAGATCTCATGTTTACTTTGTTTTGAAGCATTTGCTGCGTTTTGATGTTGTTTTTCACATAAAGTAGCTGGAAAAGTGTTCCTTTACTTTGTTTTTCCGGATAGCTATTTTTTTTTCTAAATGTCCAATATTTTTTAATTATTTTTTTTCTGATTCTCCTTAAAAAATTAAGTTACCCTGTGGTGGAATCTCATTTTTTCAAAAATGCCCTTTACTCTGTTCTGTTATGGGGCAGCCGAGGTCCCCTATCATGGAAGAAAGGAGTATAATTCTGTCTAAGTCAACTAAAAACTATCAAATTTCGGAATCCTTTTGGTTTAATTTGATCCATATTATATTTTTAATGACTGATTGTTATTTCAAGGTAATTAAACAAATAATATGCAATATAACAGGATTTATAAGTAAAGCCAAATGTATTAAGCCTCTAGAATAATACAGTAAATCCCGGGAAATCCCGCATTCATTAAAAAGAAATAATTATTTTTGGTGCTTGTAACCACTCTTAGTTACGTCCTCCCGCGAAGTTTAGGTAAATAGGCACTACCTATTCCGAGCTCTGGTAATGATATTTTTACTAGTATAGCTGCGGTCTTCTACAAGGTACTTCGAAGGGTGGCTACTTCAAATATGAATGAGATTACATTCAGCTGTGCCCGACTTCTCTTAAGCTAAGAAGCAAGACCATTGCCTTGAGGTCACTATTTGCTCCTTAGGTACCTATAGATGGTGCCATCCACGATGACGCGCCCCTCAACATCGAATCTCATACTGCGTGATCAGTTTAGTTAATAACATTTTTAACAATAAAATAAAACTGACTCCAAAAAACACTAAAAATTAAAAATAATTGCCTTACTTCTAAACATAAGACGTTACGCTTCTTATTGAACAATGTAGACATATACCTATTGTAATTTTTGTAGTTGTAGGCAATTATTTTTTAGTATTTTTTGGAGTCGGTTTCATTTTTTTCATATATCTACCAAACCCAAGGAGGTCGTTGTTTTTTACTCTTTGTCTGCAAAATATATGATTATAAAACCATATATTAAATTACTAAGAGGGAGTACCTAACGCTAGCCTACACGTAAACCCTGGGTGGTGCTAAATATGCAACAAAACTGGCAACCTACTGTCTTCTAGAAAATCTCACAATAAAGGGTCGGCAACGACTTTTGACTCTTCTGACGTAGCAAGTGTAGTGTAGTGTGTAGGCTACGGGTATCTGCTTACCACCAGGAAATCGTATAAAAACAAAAACAGCAAGAAAAACTAAGCTAATACCGGTTTACCCCGGCACATTTGACGCCTTAGCGCTTCGGTAGAATGATGGCGGCTCGTGCATTTGCATTAATACGTCGCGTCGACGGCCGAGTCTGATATAAATGAGGCCTATTCGTATCATTTGGAGCAAATGGATTCATATCAAGTGGCGTTAGGACTGCCGCAGAAACCAACGACGTGTACAGTCGGCTTGATAAGTAGCTAGTACTTTGTCGCTCCAAGCGTTATCCCAGTACAGTTGCATTATGAAGGATGTCCGGGTATCTAATCCCGAGATGTGGCGTAGACGCTAGTTTTTCTGAAGCAACTCCCATTTGACCTTCCAACCCGAGGGGAAACCAGACCTTATTGGAATTAGGCGTGTCAAATTACTTGACTGTTAGAAGTTCTCGAGCCACCCGAAGGCCTCTAACTTGACTTAACGACTGCTATCATAGACAGCAGCCGGAATCAACAGCTTAGCGTGCCATCTAAAGCACTTGAGCGCTCAGTTAATAACCACTTAGAGCGATCACCCAGCCAAGAACTAACCTCGGCCCATGATGCTTAACCTCGCATACCGCACGCGGTGCGACGGTGCCGCTGCGCCACGAGGGACCTATGTCGCTTTCAATCGTTGGGAATTTAGTATGACAGTTTAGACATTACATTAAAGCGACAGGGCACAAAGGTGTTTAGCCCATTCTGATGCCGACCGTACAAATGCATGAGTGCTGGAATTATGATCATCCTCCTAGCTCTCCTCCTACAGAACTAGACACAGACATTTTTTTTCTGTATTGTTCCGACATTCATTTATTTCAATCTATGTGCATGGACGCCTAGGCGGCCCACAGGGGCGCCTTGTTGGACCGCTTGGACATCTAATCCCAAGATTTGGCATAGGAACTAGTATAGAAAGCGTTTTCCATCTGACCTAAGCCTAGTGTTCAGGTTTCGAACCCCGAATCGTACCACTGGGATTTGGATATTTAACAGTGGTTTTTCTGTGAAAGAAAACATCGCGAGGACACCGGTATAATCTGAACAAGATCTAGTTTTCCCTCTTGTGTGGAAGGACAGATGGCAGTCGCTTTCGTAAAACTATTTCCTAAGCCAAATCTTGGGATCAGGTGTCAAAGCGGACACCATCCTCTTAGAAAAAACGAGAAATTGCTCTTAAAAATGCCTGAATAATGAAAGTGTGAATAGAATGGTGGTTACTCCCACGACAAGGTCTTGGCTCTTAAATATATGATGACGAATGAAAGTGTTGTGTGCGCCTGGCTTTATGCTTACGCCGGGTGTACATTAGTGGGGTCGAGTAAAAAATGAGAAACAGCCTGGCGGCATTACGAATAATATGCCTATGAATTTAAGATTTCCGCCTGCCTCGGCATCTCAGAGGATATTTATTTAAAGCCACAACAACACAATTTTTCCGGTAGACGCGTCATGTTGAAGGGATCTGCGATAGTCTAGCTGTCTATACAACTAATCCTCCAGCCAAAAAACTGTTGGCCATGTGATAGTTTTGGAGTAGCAAGCATCCACAGGCTACGATGTCTGCTGACTATCGAACAGGCCCGGCCCGATATATGCCGCCGTCGTATAAGTATTAGAAATACAAAGAACAGATTCGAGGAAGTATTTTTCACGCTCAGTAAAGTAGGTTCCTGTAGGTCGCGCCATAGGTTAGCTAGGTTTAAGCCCGTCACAGAATATATTTTATAGCTACGTCTCTGACGGGCTTAAACCTACTATATGTCATACCGTGCCAATACGAATCAATTTTGTACCAACCAGTAACGTTTCCTGATGAAAGTTAATACTTAAAGAAATTAATTTCAAATGAAAGGGAAAACTTGAAAATTTAATGTTTCAAGCAGGTATCGAGCCTGCGACATCATGGCATACGCGTTATATTTTATGATTGAAAGATTTGGTGACCGAGCACGATTGTTCCAATAGCTCAGTTGACTAGAGCGATTGGCCTCGTGTAGATACAGTCAAGAATTAAAGCCCCAAAGAAGTCACGTACGCGTTGCCGACCATTTATAAAATTTGAGGATGCACTGTCTGTGTGTACAACACGTGTTGTTGTTAATTCGCTCAGTTTCAAACAGGAAAAGAGTCCACAGTATATTTCTGACCAAACAGATCAAAACGTTCTATTTCGAATATTATTGTATACAACATACATCCTTTTGGTTTAGCGGTGGCACAGTATCTATTTCATAACTCTACTATACATTGACGAAAAGGCGTTTAGGGCTACTAAAATCGTATGTTCATGCGACCTTTTAGTTTCAGAATATGAGGATATTTGGAGCCTTTTCGAAGCTTTCCAATGGAAGTGGTCGTTTGGAAAATCTGGAAATATTCGACGATATTCGGCCAAATTTAATAACTGATATGCGATTCGACTGTCGCAACTTATCTCATAGCTTGATCCGGGTATTCGTAATAGCTTATTTCATAGCTGTAGTTTATGTCATTAATGTTTGTTCGTTTATAATTTAGTTGCCTTTTTTGTACTTACACGGCGTTTCGTCACTGCTGTGCCGTGACTTCACCGAATGGCCACAACGAAAGACCAGCGCCTTTACCATGAGTTTACATGACCGTACTCGCTAGCGACTGCGTAAAAAATTGTATGGGCAAAAGTACAGCGCCTCTAGCGGTTACGCAATAGAACTCTGCCGTCTCAAGAAGAAAAACCATAAGTGACATTTTTTTGCAAAATGGACTTATTACCAGCCTTGTAATCAGGAAAAAAAATGTGATCTTTCTCTCTAGGAGATATAGTACTATATCTTTTGTAGATCACGATTTAGACAACCACAAGTGCATAATTTACAAGAAATCTAAAGTTTTTTGGCTTTATCTCGAAACTTACTTTTTGTCACTTATGGTTTTTCTCCTTGAGACGGCAGAACTAAGAATCGGCATACTAAATCATTTACGCAGTCGCTAGCGAGTACTGTCATGCAAACTCATGGTAAAGGCATAGCGCTGGCCCTGCTAACTTTACGCTGAGTTGTGACAATTTAGTGGCAAATTTCGTTTCGTCTTTGTTTATAATTGTCCTGTATTTTTCGCTAATAAATGTATTTTTCTTTTTTGCGTAATTAGAGGTACGGCATAACCAGGCTATCTGCACAAAGTTCGCGGACGTTCGACTGTAGCGTTCGCGAAAGTAAATTCCACGTACTTTTATACGAGTATAACGCACTGAGCGTTCGGTAGCGTCGAATGACGTGACAGCAACCTTCAATTCAAATCAATTCAACGCGTTTATTCGTCAACATAAGTCAATAAAGGTGACAATATATTTTTGTCCGGTTCGAAATTACTTGTTATCATTAAAAATAATCAACCAAATAATACATATTCATTTATGTCATAAAAATAAAACACAATCCCAAATTCACGTCATATTAATTAAAATTCATAATCTCGATTATATGGTAATGAGTATTGAGAAAACTAATCATTTTGCTGCCTAAATCTATGGGTCAGTACAAGTGCATTAGATCGAGACAGATCTATAGGTAGGTAGGAACAGTCAATCAATTTGACTTCTGGCGGACTTCGTACCTTCTCACAGTGACATTAATATGATATCTCTAGCGGCATTCACATAAATTTTTAATGAGACAAAGTACAAATTCTGAAATCAAATTGGTCGACTGTAGGTAATGTATCAGTCTTGCAATACGAGTATTGCAACACGATATGGTGAACTACCAAATGGTGTTTTAGACTGTCTGTTAAGAAATGTAGACAATAATGGGTTTCACGTAAAATCTCCTAAGCGATACAAGTAACACTATTCGCGTATGAAGCAGTCGAATGATTTTATTAGCTTTGAGGTATAAGCTATATAATCAAAATCAATTGCAATAAAAATATTCATGTTGAATTGCTTGTGAAACCAATAAACCAGCTGGTAAGTGTTTTATTTGTTTAATATTTTACCTCTGAACAACATGTAGAACAAATTTGAAGAATATCATTAGACGAGCATTTTTTATGACTACTAAACACGCTGCCTCGAATTCATCAAGATGGCCGCTACAGAAGATAAGTACAGCGCGGCCTCTCTAGCGTTCCGGAATGGTGGTTTACCAAATGGTGTTCTGCCAGACATGGTGGGCTGGATAGTCTATGAGGCCCATAGCGTGGACGATAGTATGCTCCATCGTTGTGATGATATGACAGACACGGCACTAACAAAATCATAAAAATATTAGACGTGTTTATTTCTAAACTATAAGTTAGGTAACGGTTAAAAAGGATTTGTGTTAGCTTAAATAAAACAATTCATATATTTTTTGTTTTAATTTGGTACCCTTCTCAATGTTTTATATTTCTATTGAATCCAATTTTAAACTCTCATACTTAACTATATAAGTCAGTAATCATTAACATCATCCTAGCGTTATCTCAGTACAGTTGCATCCTGAAGGATGCCTGTAGTTAGCGACCTAATCCCACGATTTTCAGTTAATCTGTACCTAAATATTCTTCTTCTTTAAAATAATATTCTTATTCTTCTTTTTTCTTATTTTTAATACCCATACTTACTATAGATTGAACATTGTAAAATTTTGAGAAATAAACCTTTTTGTATTTGTATTTGGAATATTCATCAAACGGAAGGAACGGTTTAGTAGGTACTTACGTACAAGTAACTGAATGTATTAATTTCACTTACCACTGGATGTTGGTATTTTCTCCCCAATTAGGCGTAATAGCAGTTAGCCGGTCGGCATATTCTACAAATGATCTAATATATTTTGATTTACTGCTAGTTGTATAACACAGTGTGTGGTGTAAATCATAGACCATAGCGGAAAACTCTGTGGCCTAAATCCCTTATTCATAAACGTTCATCTATTAAAAAAATATTTGGAGAAAATTTTACACAAATCTAGGTAGTCTAGTTGGTTATGGGGTTATGCAGGCCCTTGCCTACATTCTTCATCCCGAGGAGGAAGGAGAATGTAGAGGTTGTTACGGTATGAGTCTGGCCATTTGGATCTAGAATCATAACGTATACAAACATTTAATTCAAATAGGTATGTTCTAGAATGCCTGTCAAACTGGCATGTTAATTTTCTAGAAGATTCTTGATCTAGAATCGCTCGAAGTCGCATGTCGTGTTATTTAATTAAGTTATCCTTATGATTATATTTCAGGTATTCAATGAAATACAATAGATTTATCTATGTTTCCAGTACTTTTGTTTTTCTAGCTATCCTCCCCAGAACCCGAAGGTTTGCGATTTACGTATCATGAACTAAAGTCGAAAAGAGGTTTGCGACTTTAGCCGACTTTTTGCCAGTCTTTATTATTATTACGTATAACTAGACTCTATAATCTTATACTTCGCGCCGCACCTCATCGGATCGCGCCACTATTTCCCATATTGATGGCTTTTTTGTGTTAGCTCATTTCACCCTGGTCTTATTTAGTGCTCACAATAAACATCCACCCAGTTTCTTTTAATGTTCCTTTCTCTTTCTTCCCAAGGATATCGTAGAGCTAGAAGACATTGTCAACGGGGTTGAAGTGTGTCACTACTATACCTCGGTAATTTGGCACTAGTATACAAATCATCATGCCGACAAAATGGTAAAATAGAATCTTGAAAAATAATTTAGAATCATGAATGCAAATCCCATTTTATCATCATATCAAGTTTCACCATCGTTTGTCTCCATTTAAATCGTGATCATCAACAAAAAACAGTGATCGTCAACCCTAACACAAACAATCGTAATGTTATAGGGTGCGAAGTAGGAGGTGAGGGAACCACGAATCGATCGCAGCGCGCAGCGTGGCCAAAAAAGGAACTTTCGGCAGACCAACTGCCTTTTCTAAGCGAAATGTACGTATCCGCGCATTTTAAGTAAAAATAAATAAATATGCGTCACGAAACCTGCTGCGTAGTTAAATGCAAGAACAATGGCGAAAACAGTGATCTAAATCAATATTTTTCATCTTTCATTACAATATTTGCCTCATAAAACTCTTTCTGATTTCATACTTTTATAAACTTCAAATTCTTATTTAAAAATACTTTTTTTTACATTCAATGCAATCTTCTTTTTGAAAATTAATCTCGACCGGCAGGCGAATCACGTAACTTTATGTACTAACGGTAGATAGATTTTACTGTCAATTTTGGAGTATAAATGTGTGTGCTGACAATTAAAATTTGACAATAAAATCTATCTAACGGTAGTACAAAAGTTACGTGATTACTCCGCAGGTCCACTAAATTTTTAATAACTTTGGTAATGCATGCATCATTTTTTTTTCTATATTAAAACACAAAGTATCAACTTCCATTATTAACTTTAATGCTGAATCTCCCTTCAATTCCCAAACATCTAAGGTGTCCTCGGGTAATTCCAAATATCGGGTAATTCCGAAAATAACAATTTCCTGTCTAACTAACCGATTTCATTGCATCTCATCATCATCATCATCAAAAAGAAATGTTAGATTTTTTGTTGATGTTTGGTAGTGCAACAAAATCGCTTAGTTAGACTGGAGTTTTTTATTTTCGGAATTACCCACATTCGGAATTACCCGAGGACTCTTAACGGCAACGGATCACACCTAATTTTCTTATTGAAATGAAATGAAATGAAATCATTTATTCTTCAATTTAGGCATGTTACATGCACTTATGAATGTCAAAAAAACTACCACCGGTTCATAAAATAAACCTCTGCCTCGAGAAGAACCGGCGTAAGAAATTCATATATCTTCACGTGTGATTTCATTTACGTCTTGCACATGTTCAATCAAAACTATTTTTTTTCGCTTTTTGTAGTTTGTGGTTGGAAAGCGATGTCGTGTGTGCTCGGAATCCAGTTTTTATAATAAATTCGGCCATTTTTAACTGAAAATACACAAAAATTCTGCATTATTAACGACACTACAGTCGCCTGCAATATATATGACATGCGTTATTCGATTAAATTTGTTATTTCTTCTTCTACTCATGAAGACAGCAATGAAAGTCCTAGTGTACTACTTATTTATTGATTGTGTCATTTTAGACGGGAAACAAAAAAGTCAACGTTATTATCGACGCTATAGATTTACACGATCGAATAGAATGTATACAAATTACTATATTTCATTGCAATTATTTGTTTGTTTACTTACTCTTCAAACTCACTCAAACTCAAAATATTCTTTATTCAAATAGGCCTAGCAACAAGCACTTTTGAATCCTCAGTGATATATTACATAAATTGAATCTAATTATTCAGAGCAATTTATTGATGCATATGAAATTTAAAAAAAGACATGAATTACTGTAATGTATGTCTTCGTAATGACAGCCGGCCATTTAACATTTCAAAGTCCGCCGTAATTGTAACCGCCAGTTGGCGCTGTCATCGCGCACCCATCGAATCTGCAGTGGTCGACAACCCTAACACAAACCACGTTATTAATTTTAAACGTACTTAAGGAGCCTCCAGACGTGAAATTACGAGCATTGCCTAAGATTGCTTGTTTCTGCGGGTATAATTTAAATCAATAAACTGACGAAATCGCTGGGATGAAATGCAAAATTTGCATTGCAAATGGTAATTTAATGGTTTATATACAACGGGGTTGTCACACGACACAGAAAGGAGTCCAGCATTTTTTATTTTTCCACGAGAGTGGCGTAAATATTCTTTTTGTGCCTTAATTATTATTGAATGCATTTTTGTCGTGAGCATTTAACTTTTTCGTTATAAGAAATGTAATGTAACAGAAAGTTCTGCGTAGCAATAATAAAATAATGTAAATTATAATAATTTAATTGATATAAAAGTCAATATATACCTAATAAAACATTTGATAATAAACCTGCGAAGTGGTTGAGAAAACCTGTTTATCTCTCTGACGCCTGAAAAAACATCGCAACACCATTGTTTTATAATATATTTATGTTTTACAAATAAATACTTAGTCGACAACCCTAACGCAACAGCAGGTTACTAAGTTAGAGACGATTGATGATGCACTAAATGCTGAAGCATTAACAGAGTCGTGGCAACCCTGCAATCATTCAGTTAATAGGTTCGAGTTGCATACCAAGCGCGTATTAAAAAGACTTGAAAAAAAAACAAGTGCGAATTATGGTTTACCAATTATATGTGCAGTGATGGAACTTTTGGTGTTATTTGGGTGGATCAACTATTCTTTGTTGCTAGTTACCATGGTTACGTCTCCTGAGTCACTCTTTAAAACCGTGATTTTATAGGGTTTAAGTCTACCAAACATGAGTTTTAGTGATGAGCATAAATCCATTTGGACATGGGTCATCTCTTGAGAATGCTTGAAGTCCATATTATAAACATTTTCTAAGAAACTTGGTTACTGTTATCTCCTCGCTGACGGGACAGAATTACAACACGAAAAAGTTGATTGACCCATTTAAATGGTTCAATTTTTTATAAAAACTAAGTTTCAGTCAGAAATTTCATTTATCAATTTCAACTTCGTTGGACTTCGGGAAGTTGGCCAAATTCGACATTTAGTTACAACATGAGCCAAATCTGTAACGGGGTTGCCGAGATATATCATCATACTAGCAGCGCCCTGCGGTGTTGCCCGCGGATAAAAGGTAACCTATGTCCTATTCTGATGTCTAAACTACAATACTGGAAAGTTTCATAGAGATCCGTTCAGTAGTTTTTGAGATTAAGCGGAACGTACATCCACCCGCACAAACTTTCACGTTTATAATATTACTAGCAGCGGCCTGCGGTGTTACCCGCGGATAAAAGGTAGCCTATCTCCTATTCTGATGTCTAAGCTACAATACTGGAAAGTTTCATAGAGATCCGTTACGTAGTTTTTGAGATTAAGCGGAACGTACATCCATCCGCACAAACTTTCACGTTTATTAGGATTAGGATTAGGATTTATCATCATCCCAATACAGTTGCATCCTGAAAGAAGCCCGGGGTCTGCTACCTATACCCAAAATGGCGTTGACTAGCTTTTACGGAACCGACTGCCGTCTGACTTGCAACCCAAGGGGGAAAATAGGCATTATTGAGATTAGGCTTGTAAAGTGAGTGGGTAATTTGGCTGTTAGAAGTTCTCAACCCGCCAGAAGGCCTCTAACTTGGCTTACTACTGCTGTCGTGGACAACAGCCGGGATCAACGGCTTAACACGCCTTCCAAATGCTGGAGTGCTCAGTTAATAACCTCTCAAAGCGGTCACCCATTAAAGAGCTGATCACGGCCGATGTTGCTGAACCTCGCATACTCTCTCGGGTTGCTAAGATATGTGATAATCCACATCGAAAGGGACCTTATGGCGGCCGGCATTTACGCCTTTATTGCCGCTGTTCCAATACAATAGTGAATAGGTGTAACGTAAGCGCCTGCCGCCATAAGATCCCTTTCGATGTGGATTATCACATATAGAGAGTTGTAGCACGTCATAGTTTCTAAACACCACTGGTGATTTACCACACACACCACCACACACACCACCACCACCACACCACTATACTCTCAATCCCTCAAAGGTTAGCTGGAAGAGATCCCTCATAGAGATAAGTTCGCCTTTGTACTCTAATCTTATGTGACATGTACATATATTGTTTTAACCTGTTATTGTGTACAATAAAGTGCTTACATACATACATACATACATTTAAGTTTGAACTTTTTTGACCATATGTGGAATAAAAATATTGCGTCAATAGGGATATTGACTCAAAATGTGACTACTCCAAAAGAAACACGGCAAAAAAAATGCCAAATGGTGAAAACCCTATACAAACCTCTCAAGAAATAACGAAGCTACAACCGTTTTAATGTAGCTGATTAGAGAGAGAAAGCGCGACAGATTAGTGACGTCACTGACTACGAGCGTCATAGTATATGACGATCGTTCCAATACAAAGGGGCGTTTTGCGGAAAAGGGATAGAATATGCCCCCTCTTAAAACTTTGAAGACTTATAATTATGTAATTATTTATACTTTTGAGTTACTTTTTACGCCATTGATTAATCTGATCCTTTTTCGAGAAGATTCGAACTCATTTATTTTCTTATTTGGCGTCGACATCCCTATTATATTTAACGACACAAGTGAAGTGGTTTGTTATTTATAATCACAAAAATATCTAAGTGTCTCATTATTTCGAAATCCAAATATTTATTTTACGAGTAGCATCAAGGACTGTTTTACATGTCTGAATCTACAAATACATTTATTATTTGATACAATCACGACATACATACATAGATACATACATAGATTCACACCTATACTCTTCCTAGCAAACTTTTTTTTTAATTCAACGCCGGTGGCAAACAAGCGTACGGTCCACCTGATGATAAGCGGCCACCGCAGCCCATAGACGCCCGCAACTCCAAAGGAGTCACGTGCGCGTTGCCGATCCTTTATAAGATTTGAGGATGCACTGTATTGACAGCAGAAGGAACACATTTAGGTCCCTCGCTCTCAACACAGTGCATCCTCGGGAGCTCTGACAACCTTGCTCACCTCCAGGAACACAACACTACATACTTGTATAACAATAATATATATATATATATATATATATATTATTGTTATACAAGTATGTAGTGTTATACAAGTATATATATATATATATTATTGTTATAAAGTTGAATAACAATAATGTCGCCTGCGGCTCGGTTTCAGAAGTATTCTTGGGAAAAAATGGCTTATTAAAGTCCAGAGTGCAGTGAGGGATTTAAGCGCGCCAAAGTCAAAAACAACTTTATCCCCGAGGTGTACTCTAATTTTCTTACCTCTAGCAAGACAATAAAAACTAAAGGCTACTGGAAAAGAAACAGAATCAAGTCAGTCGTTCAAACCAAATCACTTTCGTCACTCGACATTACGGCTCGACTCGACTGTATTTACTTGATACATATAATACGGTGGGGGACAGGCAGTAAGTCCGTCGCGTACCTACTATTTTCAGCCTATTATGACACCAGACCGTTATCAATGTACAGCCATTGGTGTCACCACATATCGATACCTTTAGGCTCAAAGGGCGTAAACGCCATTTATAAGCCAAAATGACTTTCTGATTTAGTATTACTCCATTTTTCTCTCTCTATCGATATGTGTAGTTGAAGTTAAAATATTCGCAAAAAAGGCAAGTACGAACCAACTTTTCTTCACCTCTAAACACGATATCTCAAAAAACTTCGTCGTAATTGTTGTCTATTTTGATTTTCTTAATTACTTGGGTTGTATGAGACTATGATTACAAAATTTAAAGGTAGTATCGTTGGTCATTGATCGAAATGACGCATACAACCCTGTTATTCCTGATATAATTTATTTGTTGACTCATATGACCTACAGATATGTTGGTTTAAAATTTCAATTGACTTATACGACCTAAATATATTTGAGTATGACATAATATCCGTAGACTTAACCGTTCACATACGACCTAACATGTCACAAAAAGTATATACTCGCTCTAGGTAATTTTAAGACCTAAAAAATTATATACAAGACTCTAAAATTTGTTGTTTTTGTAAAATGCAGGAAATGAAGGACATACAAAACTGTTTTTTAGTGAAATAGGGGGCGTAAATGACACATAACTGTTTTGTAGTTAAATAGGAGCATATTTATCATTATATACTAGTCTTAAATATTTTTTAATCATACAATTTATCTCTAAAATCTATAAATTGAGACCAAAAATGACCTTTATAAGTCTTAAAAAACCAAAAAGTTATGTAAAAAATAAAACAAAAAAAACTTTTTTGGCCTCCTGAAAAGTAGTGTTTTGGCGTTTACGCCCTTTGAACCTAAAAGCAACGAATGATGAGGTACAAAGAAAAATAGTTTATGATAAGCTGTCAGAATCGTCCTGATACTTCTCAATTTAGACAGGTTACCACAATTCCATCCCTTTCGGTTATATGCCAAGGTCTCTTCTACAGGAATCTCTTTCTACTAATACAGGCACTCAACCAGTTTAGACTTTTAAAATTACTTATTAGGAAATCTTTCTTATTTCTTGTCTTAAAATTAATTATAACGTTTAGCGTGGTGAAACGAGGCCTGGGAATCAATAGCCTGCAGATGAAAGTTTTCTGTCAGCACAGCAGGCGGTAATCCCCACTTTACGGCCCAAGGCGACGTAAAAATTAACCCGTCTCAGTTTCAGTAACTTTCAAACCAATCCTAGTTAGAAGGAACCTCATCAACAAAGTGTTCGTAAATTTTGAAGAGCCAACCTTCTCTTTAAATATTTATCCAAACTTCACTGTTAATATATAAATTACACGAACCGAATAAAGATTTTGAAACCGCGGTAAAGTTTAAATTGGCTTTCGATAATTTTTAACTGACTTTTAGTAACATGTTCATAGCTTCCACTTGAATATTACTACCTTTTTCTTCTAATCTGCCGGATTTTCCAAGGAAATCTCGGAAAAGAGTAAAAATTTGATTTGAAACCGTAAAATCTGGTAGTTAAAGTCGGAATTGGAGTGGTAAGTAGTTCAAAGTCGGACAAACGAAATTATTAGGTGGTGATAATAAAAGTCTTGGCGTTTCAAGTTACAGATATAGATGTTTGTACTGGATTAAAGGACACCGTCTTTTATGTCATAAATAAAACGGATACAATTCGCATCGAATTTGCATACACAGCGTACCCATTTTGTTTGGTTTTGAGTATAGTAGATTAGAACTGAGGTCTAAAATAAGCTATGAGCACCACGGGATTGTAATTTCCTAAGCACTTAGATTGCAAGAATAGCAAGGAATTCATAATAACTAATTTTGTATTAGCACATACTAATTACCTATAAGCACCGCGAAAAGCGCTACCGGCCGTGTATTTGGCGCTTTAAAGTGGCACAAGAGACGAAATCATATTTACTCAATTAATTTCATGAAATTTATCTAACCATTTTTTTACTGGCATGCGATAATGTACTTAAAATATTGGCCAATCATTTACTACTAGAACTAGTGAGTTTTAGGATCCCGTACCAAAATGGTAAAAAAGCAACCCTTATATTGTTTCACTTTGTCTGTCTGTCACATCGCTATAATTACTTCAAGAACTACTTATTATATCGATTTGAAATTGGAATAGTTATAAAGTAGGGCAACCCAGATGCATAGAACATGAGATTTTTAAATATATTTTTTTATTTCCTGTGAAAAATGACACGTAATAGATAGTTCGAGTCTAGTGAATATGTCAAGTGGGATGTCACATGAAAATTTGACAGATAAAAGATGGCTAAAAATTGGATAGTCTCGTGAATATGTCAAGTGGGCTTGAGTTGCACATTTTGCAACAAGTTTTTTTTTACGTAGTCATTTTCGATTTATGAGGGAAAATGTTAAATATGTACACTCCCCTTTAATGGATAAAACGCGTGAAAGTCCGACACTTTTTGTAAATATTTTTGTGATATCCATTAAAGGATTAGATGAGAGGCCCTTTTTTAATAATACCTGTTCTTTGATTGCTCATTTCCTCAGAAATCCTCAACAAACAGCGTTATTACTGAAAATTGTAAGTCCTTAAGACAAATTGCTACAATAATTTGACTCAAAATAATTCCCTTAAGGTGGGTTTCCGAGCGTCTGAGTTTTGCGATCATTTCGGTGGCACTGAAATGATCGAAGGAACAACAAGTCGAATAAATAAAAAATAAAAATAAACGACTCGACGACATAGCTACCATCGCCGCCATTAAAATTAATTAAAACTGCACTCGAATCGGCTCATCAATTAGGGAGCTAAGATGCCATAGCCAGACACACATATATCTACACAGATACCTACACATCTTAAAATGAAAAGCGCACCGTATAAGTGCGCTGCTCTCTTGTCATCGTTTAGAGTTGCTTGTAAGTACCGGTCAACACCACAAATCAAAGGTACTTAGTCTTGTAATGTCGTTCTAGGTCTCCAAAATATTAATCGAGGTCCCGACCGAGATGAAATGAAGAAAAAAATACTTAGAGAAGAAAGAGATTACGGAAATCGAGATTTGTCGTCAACGAAATTGAATCTCGAAAATCAGCTAGAGACTTCTTGTTTTCGAGATCTCTTGAGATCGAGATTGCATTCCGTAGTTAAACTTAACCTTTTTTTACGTTGCGCGTTGGGGGATAAAAATGACTCAAAGAAACGGGCCCCAGCGACAGTGGTTGCCATAACTACTACTAACAAATAGCGGTGATCTAAGACATTTTTTTTGTTTTATCGCCTTTGTGTTTCTAGGCTTTATTTGGGACAAAAACAATCTTAGTGTAATGCGTTTAAATTGTTAATTACTCAAGGAGAAAGGGACACTTCCGCGTGCAATCAAGTATTTAAATTAATACTCATACTTAATTGTCAATTAACTGACAATGTAAAACAATGTTATTCAGAATATTAAGAAAATGAAATTGTCCAACAATTTCAACCATCAATTACTATTACTAGTTTTATATGTCTGTGCCAAAACCTATAATTAATAACCTATTATTTTGTTCTCTTTTGCATATTTTTGCGAAGTGGCCGGTTACTGAGGGTGGCTAGTAACTACAAATTGGATTTGTCGGCATACATGTACGTGAGCTTGGAAGCGTACCTTTAATAAATTGTTGGTACTGATGTTAAAAGCATCCAAATTAGTCCCATTTGGACGATCGCCAGGAATCTTGTGATTCTTCCTGAAGATTTTATCATTTTATATTATTTGTTATAGTGAGACACCTCAAATCAAGTCAAGTCGGCGACGCGCTTTCGACCCATTAAAGTTACTTCCAAATTTTGCAGTGCGGGGTCAGTGCAATATCAGTAAAGCTGTCAGCTGTCAAAGTCACCCCCGTCACTCGAGTCGGTAGGTATAGATTCTTTTTTCCAATCATATTGAGGGGCGAACTTCAAAAATTCAGTTTTTATGCCGTGTTTCACTTTTATATTTAGTTAACCTTAAGTCAAGTTATACCTTCATTAATTTCCTAACTATTTACTGAACTGAATCAAACTAGAAATAGTTAGTGATGAATAAGTATATAAGTGTTTTATATGTACCAAAGTAGCCCCGTATTTCTTAAAGTCACCCCAGTTTATGCTATTAAAAAATTTGCCCTTGGGCGCGGCTAAAAGTGCAACAAACTGGCAATCGTACTGTCTTCGCGAAGAACTCACTCATAAATAAATAAGTAAAATAAACATCCCAATCCTAATCCAGCACTATAGCAGCCACAAATATAGCAACCGGTTAAAATCTATTTCCAAATTTTTAGGTCTCTTTTGCTTGTAACCCAGCTTGTATATGTAAGTAGTAAGTGGATATTATAATTATTTTTTATAATTTTTCTCTTATGTATTTCTTTTTTCTTTTGCAGTCATATATAATTTTTTTTTCTATTATTTAGTGTATGCCGGTCCGTGAATCGCCGACGGTACTGGCTGAAAATCAGTGCTGTAGGTGGCTGACACCTCAGCATAATGCTGAGCTAGTGTCCGTTTCTCTGCCGCGAGCACACACATTTTGTGGTTTGTTTTCTTCTGTAGTTTTTTTTTTGTTTTTTGTATCTTCTGTGTCTGTGAATAAGTTTCTTTCTTTCTTTCTTTCAAAATATCACATAATTTAATTTTCGTGTACCCGTTACTTCCACGGTACATGGCAGTGTTTAATGAAAAACATGCTTGAAATTAGAATATTGGCACGTATCAGTACTTGTGCCCGTATGTTTACAATCACAAGCAAAAATAACAGGTACAATTTGTATTGAATTTCCATAGAAAGGGTACCCGTTATTTTTGCTCGTAATTATGGTAACATTACACACAACAAAATTCAAATTTATTGTGATTGCAAACAAAATAGGTAGGTACCTATTTACAGAAAGGTCGACGTACAAACCTTCCGATAAAACAAACTTCCACACAATTTCGTGCGTACAGAAAAGCAATTGTTGAACAAAAAATCGCAGATTGAAGCAAACGAGTTTAACTTTCTTTTCTAATACGGGCGGTAAGCGAAATGTTAATGTACCAACTTTTTATTAACTTTCCGCACGAGGCCGGCGAACAAAACTTTGGGAATTTTAACTTGGAACAAGATGGTGTAAGTGTTATCTAAGGGGTAAAAAGGTGGAAATTACATGCGTAATGGGGAGGCGACTTCCTGATTTGTCGGTCAGACATAGGTTTATTTTAGGTTAGTTCTAGTTTTATTTTAATTTCTTTGTTTATTTGTAATGAGGTACTGTTATAATAAAAAAATCCGAAATTAAAACAAAAACAAATACTCTTGATATTAACTGGTGGCTTTAGACCTTATGATTATAGGAAAATAAGTAAATGGCTGTTCGACGTGACATAAATCCTGCATTTAGGTACCTACATAGTTATGCAATTTCTATTTTATTGAACAGTTAAAACAATCGTCCTTAAAATATAAATTCGAAAGGCAAGACACACTCAATATTTTACAACGTTTGGAGAAAATGTATAGAAGCAAAACAGTTTAAAATTGGGCTCCATAGAAATATCTAGAATGATGAATCCCACTTGAATAAGCAAAAAATCAAAACAACAACCCCATTATATGTATTGTTTTATTCAAGCTAACATAAATCCTTTTTAACCGTTTCCTAACTTATAGTTTAAAAATTAAAATTAACACGTCTAATGTTATTATGATTTTGTTAGTGCCGTGTCTGTCATATCATCACAACGATGGAGCATACTATCGTCCACGCTATGGGCCTCATACACTATCCAGCCCACCATGTCAGGTAGAACACCATTTGGTAAACCACCATTCCGAAACGCTACCTGAGGAGGCGGCTAGAGAGGCCGCGCTGTACTTATCTTCTGCAGCGGCCATCTTGATGAATTCGAGGCAGCGTGTTTAGTAGTCGCAAAAATGCTCTTGTAATGATTTTCTTTAACTTTGTTCTACATCTTGTTCAGAGGTAAAATGTCAAATAAATATAATTCGCTGGTTTCATATTGATTTCACAAGCAATCTTACGCGTACATAAATATTTTTATGGTAATTGATTTTATGCAATTTCTATGCCATAAATATAAAAATAAAATATTTGTGGACAATCTTACATAAATCGACCTAGTCCCAAACTAAGCAAAGCTTGTACTATGGGTACTAAGCGACGATATACATACTTATATAGATAAATATATACTTAAATACATAGAAAACATCCAAGACTCAGGAACAAATATTTGAGTTCATCACACAAATAAATGCCCTGACCGGGATTCGAACCCCGTACCTCCAGCTTCGTAGGCAGGGTCACTACCAACTAGGCTAAAGCGGTCGTCAAAGTATATGGTTTATCTAAACTATAATAATAAACATAAATCCTGTGCCCTGCAGTGGGACATATATAGGGTAAAGATTATTATGATAATGATGTCTCGATTGAGTGGTATAGTCGAGCGTGAGCGTGATAGAGTAAATGTTATTTCACAATGAAAAATCCCAAAAAATACGCACACCTAAAAATGTAAAATGTATGCTATTAAGTCGCAATAGAGTAACAAAATAAGTGGGTCAATCAACTTTTTCTTGTTGTAATTCTGTCCCGTCAGCGAGGAGACAACAGTAACCGAATTTCTTAGAAAATTGTTTATAAATATGGACTTCCAGCATGCTCAAGAGATGACCCATGTCGAAATGGATTGTTGCTCATCGCTAAAACTCATCATTAATAGATTCAAACCCTATAAAATCACAGTTTTAAAGAGTGAGGAGATGTAACCATGATAACGAGCAACAAAGAATAGTTGATCCACCCAAGTACTTACTTACAAGAAAGTAACGAAGAGAAAATATGGCGAAAATAGATGAACGGTTTAAACGATAATTATAATCCACTACTTTCACCTGGAAAGTGTTCGGAATTTAAGTTTTCCACCTCGAGGACCTTGTGCTGACTTGGGGGGGGGGTTCTGTCATTTTGCAGATTTTCGCTTCTCATAATAGGGTTGGTAACGCTGTTGTAAAGAGCATTCATTTATCAGATCTATTGCCACCCACCCACAAAGTCGTCGAAGCGGAAAACTTAGGGTAGTCTTCCCAGTCTACTCCAAAATAACCCCCAAAACCGTACCACTGGAGATTATAAATGCGAAATTCAGATGTTTTGATGTGTGTTACTCAATCACACAGAAACGGCTAAAAGAATTATGAAAAACTTGGTATAGAATGAGTTTATTTAATTTTATAGCGAACGAGTATATATTTTATCTCGCGAGCAAAGCTAGTCTTTCATAGATGCTAAAAACCAATATTGGTGAGTGATCCCACGAGAACAAAATGCCCGTTTTGTTTCGCCAACACGACTAAAGTATAATAAATGTTCTAGATAGTATCCTGACAGCAACCGGCTATTTAATCGATACACGACAAGGTTTTTATTGAATTCCGTAATGTCGCGTAGGAAATTCCGTACCGAGAAACTGAAATATATTGGATAGCGTTAACACACGATAATACATGCTTTACCAACTTTTGGCCGCGACATTGTCTGCATAATGCGGGATGATTTTCGGCATAATAACTATGCTATATTAACATATAGGATAGTTTTATCCCGCATTATGCGGGATGCTGTGTAACACCAGGGATTCTAAAACCGGTTTTATTTAATACCCTGTACCCTGATTGACAAACTATTACCGCTAATAAAAGAATACCTATATTCTAATTACAGGTATTATTGTCATTCCGGTTTTATCTATATCTCTATGTATAGACTATTTGCGATATTAAATACCTGAGGGGCTACCGCGAACCACAAACGAAGTTTTCCCTCTCTGTCTCACTTATGTGCAAATTTGCAAGTGCGACAGAGAGGGAAAACTTCGTTTGCTTTTCGCGGTAGCGCCCCTGTATTCAATACCGCTATTCATTGCACTTGAGATGTCAATTAAACATTACACACTACTAAAGCGCAACAAATATTTGTAAATACCTACTTTTTACAATACGCCAGTTTTCAGAAGCAAATAATCGAGTATATTAACACTGACAGCTATTACCGGTAATGGTTTTATGGGTAAATTGTCAAATAGAGTATTGCTGTCAATTGGCGAAACCGCTAACGTATTTGAATACCGGTTTTGATTATACCGCTAATCAGAGTTTTAGCGATATAAATAACGAAATGCAATTTATAACCGGTTATAGGTACCTTATTTAAAACCGGTAGTAGGAATACCGGTAACGATCCCTGGTCAACACACAGGCTATAAACTCGTTGTGTACCAAGTATCGTAATCCTTTAAGCCATTTTTGCGTGATTAAGTAAGAAATGACCAAACATCTAAACATTCGTACTTATTTGAAATAGTATAGTAGGGAGTAGGGTAGGATTACTAGGATTGTCTAAGGATATTAATCTTAGATCAGCTAAGAATGACGGAAAGGTTTATTTGTTAAAGTTGGAACTTATTTTGGCATTTTCCGAGATTCCGAGAGATCTATAGGGAAATGTTTTCGTCGGCAGAAAAAAAATCTGGTAATATCTTTTAAGAATGCCTGTTCACAAGATATTTTCTCAAATGATTAAACATTGTGTATTTCACTTGTGATATGATATTATCACTTTCGTATTTACGGACTACACTCTTTCAGGCACGAAAACCTAGGAACAGTCAAAGGCACCAATATGTATACATTATTCACCTCCATTGAAATGAGGTCGAAAAATGTATACATATTCATTACCTCGCCTGTACCTACCGTAATAAGGCAGGTTAAAATCAAACTTGCTCACGCTTGAGTATTCTGGAGTCGCTGCTGTGGCAGGCCGTAAGCCTGTTTGCCACCGTCGTTTAAAAAAAAACTTAAACTGAGTGCTCCAATGTTTCCGCTCGCATCTGATATAGTCGCATATAGTCGCGTAATACACAGAAACCCACACATCGAAACAATGTCTAGGAAAAGAGTGGCGTTCATTTTAAAATTGTTCTAACTCTAAAGCCAGGTTTTATAAAGATCTGTTAGACCAAATGTCAGATCAAATTTCAGTAACTCAGTACATTTTTTGACATAACAAACCGACATAAGGTCTAAGTGATCTTTATAAAACCGAGCCTAAGTGTTGGTTGCGGTTGCCAATGTAACCTACCCGACAATTTTCAATAGGTTTTGGATTATGATATGATACCCAGGAAACAAAATTTTAATTGTTTAATCATTAATTTGACGACCGGTTTAGCCTAGTGGGTAGTGCACCTGCCTGTGAAGCTGACGGTCCTGGGTTCGAATCCCGGTCAGGGCAAATATTTGTGTGATGAGCATGAATATTTGTTTCTGAGTCTTGGATGTTTTCTATGTATTTAAGTATTTATATCTATTAAATATATCGTCGTCTAGTACCCATAACACAAACCTTCTTGAGCTTACTTTGGGGCTAGTTCGATTTGTGTAAGATTGTCCTCTAATATTTATTTATTTATTTTATTTATTTATTTATTTGATATTGCCTTTGAGTAATTAAGGCCGGGTTTTATAAAGATCCGTTAGACCAAATATCAGATCAAATTCCAGTAACTCAGTACATTTTTTGACATAACAAACCGACATAAGGTCTAACAGATGTTTATAAAACCGGGCCTAAATAGTATGACCCTACCCACGAAGCAGACGACCCCTGGGTTGGAAACTTCGAATCATGATCGGGGAAAATATTCGTAATAAGTGATCATGATCAACATGAATACTTTTTTCTGAGTCTTGGATACAATTTATTTCTGTATAAATCTTAAATTCATAATACCTAATACAAATTACATACAAGTAAAATTTACTAATACTATACTAAACTAACTCATTTATACCGTTAGTAATCTCATGTGATGGAGCTTTAGGAACTGAATATATGATTTTTTTTTAAAAAAAACACCATCCAAATTATCATCCAGATGGGAAAAACCATACTCACAAATAATTTTCTGGCTAAAAGTTAAAGTACAAATATCAGTCATACGAGCTGTCTGAAGACACATCAAGGCCTTCGATTGCGAAGACGGAGCAGGAATCCTACACTAAGCAAGATTTTATAACCAACCTCCCCCTCCGCCCCACAGTTTTTGTTTTTGTCCCTCATTGCCTTCTATATTTTTGTTATGTATTTTAACAATAAATAATGTTTCATTAACCTATACTAAACTAGCTAAAACTAAACGTTAAAAATAACAATCAAAATTGGGTCCTCTTGGTATGGTTCCCATCACGCTGGCAGCATTCCCGCGCTGGATTGCGATAGCAATTCTCTGTGCGAGATAGCTGCTTGCGCGAGGGTCGCCTATTGCATCCCTTAATCTTTTGCTGAGCTCCTTGTGGCTATTGTATTAAATACACCAATAATACAAATACAAGCCTTATTGAGCTATAGAGGTAGATCGATTTGTGTAAGATTTTCCTCGTTATATTCATCTTTTGTGTAGAGGTTTCTCAAATAAAATGTGCCCAATGATCAGCGATGGAGACAGCCTTGACCGTCGTGTCTCTCAGGTCGTGTTCTGAGCAGGAGTGTGGGCATGCGGGGCACGCCAGCAGGTGCGCCATGGTCTGCGGTGTTGTACCGCAGACACATTGGGTAAAGTGGCCCCAGTGCAGTTCTCATTTATATTTTTTAATTAATTTTCAGTGCCTTTATGTTTTAAGATGGAAAAATGAGATAGGTTGCTAACCTATCGCCCAGTCAGCATTTCAACTCTTTTCCCATACTAAAATAAATAAAATTTAATATTTGCGGAATATCTTACACAAATGGACCTTCTTAAATTAACTAAATATAATGTCAAACTAAGCAAGATTTGCACAATGGATACTAGGCGACGATATATGTACCTAAGTATATAGATAAATAGATACTTAAATACAAAAAAATATCCAAGACTCTCTAACAAATATCCGTGATCACACAATTTTTGTTTATCGGATGGCAATTATTTCGAGCCATGAGATCTTCAAGAAGACAGTACTTTAGACAGTAGTTTAGTACGACCCAGGGGTCACAAGTAGGGTACTTCCCTACGGACGTGGTGCAACTTCGACCCCCACACAATTAAGTGCCTTCACCGGCTTTGTCGGCAGGGTCACAACCAACTAGGCTAAAGTGAACCATTACATTCGGTAAACCCGTAATTATTATTTATTTCACCTACCCTATTGTAACTTTACACCAGAATGACCGGAAGTGACGATCCGGAACTGCGGCTACATCCGGTGCGATACTATTTCCCGAATCTGGGAAAAATGGCGGCCGAATCCGGATGTTCGCGTGAGTTAGTCGTGTACTGAAACGACATGTTTTTTATCTAACAGATGTTTATTTCATTTAAACGTACCATTCTAAATAGTCACCATATCAAACAAAACCCCTAGTATCTGTTTCATACGCAAATTAACTTCAAAACCTAGTAGGTAAAAGAAGAAGTGGAAAATAATTGTGGCAATATTTTTTAATTATTTATTTATTTATTTTAAGGAGTACCAACAGCTACTATGATAAGAGACTTAGATAATAATACAAAGCCAATTAAAGGAACTCACAGATAGAAACAAAACAAGGAATTCAACCAACTTTGCGTACACATTCACACCTTGCTATTCAGATTTGCTATTTTCTAATAAACGTGACAAATTTGTCTAATAAGACGTCACTTTACACGGGGTAAGTCCTCGCCCCACCTCAAACCTGCTAGAATGGGGGAAGACGGTCGATTCACATTTCAAACTGCGTTTTCATATTTATATTTGGTTACATGTAAGTAGACACTTTTTAGTTATACATCCAAGTTGGGTGTCCCATCGATGGCCCAAGTTTGATCGGAGTGGAGCAATAGATTTTGCGCCAGTCCAAAATTTTACATTTAGCTTAATTTTTTTCTCATTTGGTGTTTATGCGCCCGCAGGTACCTAGCGCCCAAAACGGCAGCACTCTATCGCTCTACCCTACGGCCAGCTCTGTGGCAACCTCAGGCCGCGGTTTGGACACCAGCAGGCGGAGCGAGGAGCGGCAGGAGCGGCCCTCATATATGTGATCGTTTTATTTATGAGCGTGCTTGCCGCCCCGCTACCCGCTAGCGTCCATACCGAAGCCTTACGCACCAGGAAAACAACATCACATTTCTACAGAGTACGCAGTGCTGTAATTATCTATTGATAGTGAGAGACTCGTATTTATCTCAGCTAAATGAATCCTCGAATTCGACAACGCTCGACCTCAAGACTCAACAACGCTCCTCTGGAGTCGCAAGCGTCTATAGGCTAATATTAAGGTGTCTGCTTGCAAAGCGAATGAAACAATGTACCTACACACAGAATTTCTCTGGAATTGGGGTGTCGACAACGACAAGGCACGTTTGTGCAACTACAAGCCATTAAAAAGCAGCTAGTTTACTGCAAGCCAACTGCGCTTCGTAGTGCAGTTAATTGTTATTGTTTGTTGCGCACAATAGAGGATTTTCTTCTTACGAACAAGAGTAAGCTATTATTGTGATTTTCAAATGAATTTATGTAAAATTTGCGTTTACAACCGCTACTGGACCACACTACTGGGCTCTGGGCAACCAACTGTACTTTTAGTACATATCCTTCATGTTCAAGTTTATGCGGCGCTATTTTTGGGGCATACAAACTTTCATTCGAAAACACCAACGCAACGTCGCCCACCAGAAGCCCATAATCTCCGCTTCGACAATCGGATGACCACTTGTCCAAGCAAGGCTTCCGCTGGCAATCTATTGACGGAAAACGGCCGGGGAGTCCTCGAAACATATGGAGGCGCTCAGTTGAAAGAGGCAGGCTCTAATGGGCTCGGCCGGGAGGAGCTGCAACAAGCCGCGCAAGACCGTGATAAGTGGAGAACTCTTCTGCGAGCCCTATCTCCCTAACGAGGGATAACAGGGACTCATCATCATCATAATCAACGCAATGTCAGCGGCGGCAAGTGATAATTTACATTGTCAGTGTAGTTTTTTTATCACCAGTCAGTGTAGTTTTGTTTGTTCGGGGTCCGCTGCGACACCTCGCAGCAGGAGCATTGAAACGGGTCAATAGGCATGATGACAAAAAAAAATCATACCATTGGAACCAGTTTTTAGAGATAATTAAATGTTTGTATGGGTCTAACTACAATTAATAATACGTAATGGCGTAATAACCAGAGGGGTTACCGCGAACTGAAAACGAACGAAGTTCGAATATCTCCCTATCTGCCGAACGAATTAGCAAGTGCGACAGAGAGGGAGATATTCGAACTTCGTTCGTTTTCAGTTCGCGGTAACTCCTCAGGAAACCCACTCACGGGAGTAAACCCCGCGATGGTGAAATCGGGGCCGCACTTCCCTACACCCTGAGCTGCTTACACTATTGTTGCTACTCTCGCTGCCATCCGGTAGCTTCTAATAGGGCGGCCCACCTAGTAAGCGGCGAGTCACCGTCTGCCCTGATTACCGAGATGAGACGTTTCATATGGCAGGCGTCCCGTTGTCTCATCAATATCCCAGCAACCTATCCCTCAAGTTACTTCCCAAAAAACCAGTGTGGTTTCCCTCCTTTTCGCAATAGCCCTTGCACGTAGCGGGTGCTATCTCTGGCTGTATCTCCTCAATAGTGCAGGCAGAGATAGTATCCGCTAGGTGTACATATCCCAACACATTATCGTATCTGAAAGGGGTCGTGTTGGATCTGTATACCCATGAACGCCTTACAAAAGGACCGGACATTGTGCCGTGATGTCCCAAAGGATAGATATAAAATAATAATAAAGTCATTTTCACCTCACTAGGTCGGAAAGCCCTTTTTTATTCTTTAAAACCAGATAGCAAAACTGCGTTTTATCCACAAGAGTGCAAAGAATATTTGAAATGCGAACGCGCTATTTGTAACTTTCTTAAACATAATAACCTGTAAAGGCCAGTCCAGACAGTCCAGCAACAATAATTTTAGATTGTGCTGTTGTGTTAAAAAATTAGTACCTACGCCAAATCTCGGGATTAGGTAGTGGACAACTATTATTTAGGACGCAACTGTCAACGCTAGGACGAGGAGGAGGAAAAAAGATTTCTCGCTCTAGTGAGGTGAAAAGATTTGTGTTATACACGGTTGCAAAGTTATTTTACGTCTCGTGTGTTGCAACACTCGCTACGCTCAGATGCTAGATGCTAGATGTGTACCCCTCCCGACCCAATTAATTCAGGAAAATTTTAACAACATGGTGTATACATTGAACGCCATGGGTACAGCGCCATCTATCGGCGAATTTGTATGGTAGATTTTCAAATTTCTAATTTTAATTTTCTATTTATTTATAAGAATGTACTTTCAGCAATTTATTAAACAAAAATACATGCAAAGATGATTAATGTGTAACTCAAGCCCTTTCATACCCCACTTGGCATATTCATTACTTTTACCAAAGTTTTTCCTGTTTTTCCACTGTTTTTCCAAAGTTTACGAATAAAATCCATTTTCTATTCGCACGTACTTACCGTTTAAGTAGTTAGACAGTGGCGTAAAGGATAAAAAGTCATAGGGTAACGGGCAGTAGAACGGGGCAGGTATCAGATGACCATCGTCCGCCGTGCGCCATAAGCCATAGGCTAACGGGTGGTAGAACAGGGCAGGTATCTGATGAACGTCGGCCGCCGCGTGCCATAAATCATAGTCTAACGGACGGTAGAATGGAGCAGATATCTGATGACCGTCGTCAGCCGCGCGCCATAAGTCATAGGGTAACGGACGGTAGAACAGAGCAGGTATCTGATGAACGTCGGCCGCCGCGCGCCATAAGCCATAGGCTAACGGACGGTATAGAACGGAGCAGATATCTGATGACCATCGTTAGCCGCGCGCCATAAGGCATAGGGTAACGGACGGTAGAACAGGGCAGGTATCTGATGAACGTCGGCCGCCGCGCGCCATAAGCCATAGGCTAACGGACGGTATAGAACGGAGCAGATATCTGATGACCATCGTTAGCCGCGCGCCATAAGTCATAGGCTAACGGATGGTAGAACAGGGCAGGTATCTGATGAACGTCGGCCGCCGCGCGCCATAAGCCATAGGCTAACGGATGGTAGAACAGGGCAGGTATCTGATGAAAGTCGGCCGCCGCGCGCCATAAGTCATAGGCTAACGGATGGTAGAACAGGGCAGGTATCTGATGAACGTCGGCCGCCGCGTGCCATAAATCATAGTCTAACGGACGGTAGAATGGAGCAGATATCTGATGACCGTCGTCAGCCGCGCGCCATAAGTCATAGGGTAACGGACGGTAGAACAGGGCAGGTATCTGATGAACGTCGGCCGCCGCGCGCCATAAGCCATAGGCTAACGGACGGTATAGAACGGAGCAGATATCTGATGACCATCGTTAGCCGCGCGCCATAAGGCATAGGGTAACGGACGGTAGAACAGGGCAGGTATCTGATGAACGTCGGCCGCCGCGCGCCATAAGCCATAGGCTAACGGACGGTATAGAACGGAGCAGATATCTGATGACCATCGTTAGCCGCGCGCCATAAGTCATAGGGTAACGGACGGTAGAACAGGGCAGGTATCTGATGAACGTCGGCCGCCGCGCGCCATAAGCCATAGGCTAACGGACGGTATAGAACGGAGCAGATATCTGATGACCATCGTTAGCCGCGCGCCATAAGTCATAGGCTAACGGATGGTAGAACAGGGCAGGTATCTGATGAACGTCGGCAGCCGGGCGCCATAAGTCATAGGCTAACGGACGGTAGAATGGAGCAGATATCTGATGACCGTCGTTAGCCGCGCGCCATAAGTCATAGGGTAACGGATGGTGGAACGGGGCAGGTATTTAATGGGGCATAACATGTTAAATAGGCACCACTTTAAATTGGTACAAAACTGTACCACTTTGAATTTTAGCTGACAGAGGAATTAGTAAAAACGACAAGGGAATGATAAAAATGTAAGTTTTTTTCATATAATGCCACGATTATGACCGTCGTCCACCGCACGCCATGTATGTTGTGTAATAAGTAATTTAAAATTAAATGAAAAATCACACATACACGGTTTAAAAGTGTAATTTAATAACATAAGTAACACGATTTGTGACTTGCTACAATCACAAAAATTAAGATGAGGTAAGTCTCAATTTTCGACACCCTAATTAAGCAATAGTTGAACTTTCAGCTCTAAAAATGTGACATAAGATTGAAGTGGCAAGTACTAGATCATTGTCAGGGACAAGGACTTTTATCTTATCAACAGGAAAGACTGATTTTAACATTAAAGTCCCTTATCGAAAGGAAGGAAGAAATGTCATTTCAAACAACACTCCAAATCAAAAATATTCAAGCTAAAAACTAATTAGCGCTTAAATTCTAACACACAAAAAAAGCAAAAAAAATCTATAACTATCAAACATTGTCCGAAAATCATCCCTTCAATCCAATCAAACAGGCCTTAGCCGATGAGAACTCACTGTCAACTTATTGGGGCTGCAACAAAAACCCACCATCAACCACATATTCAGCACCAGTAAGGCTCCTAGCCGCATCGCTCGCCAAAAACGTAATCAGTTCAGCCACATCCTCTGACTTAGTCTCTCTTTTCAACGGCTCTTTTCCTGCTTTACTCTCCACATTAAGCCCAGCATGTATCATTAAATTGGTCTTCACGGGGCCTGGTAACACAGCGTTTACTCTTACACCGTAAGTCGATAGTTCCAAAGCTGCTGATTTCGTGAAATGAGAAACTCCAGCTTTGGAGACAGAATAGGGGAAATTTGCAGCCCCTGCCTTTGCTCTTACACTGGACATATTCACGATGTTACCTTTGCTTTCAATAAGAGCTGGTGCGGCTGCATTAGTAAGCGCTATCATTCCTCTCAAATTCACTTCAATAATCCGATCGTAGGTATCCATTATATTATCATCAAATATACTCCCCGATCCATGTATTCCAGCACAGTTAATTAACACATCTATTCTTCCATACTCTTTAAGAGTAACTTCAACGATTCTTTTCACATCTTCATCATTGGATATATCAGCTACGATTCTAAACACCTTAGTTTTACTGATCTTTTCACAATTATCCGCCGATTTTTTTAGTATATCTGCTCTGATGTCTACTAAAGCGAGTCTAGCTGATCCCTTAGCAAATCTGGCTGCAGTAGCTTCACCAATACCTGAACCTGCACCGGTCACTAATACTACTTTATTTAGAAAAGGCATGTTTATTGTTTGATATCTAGCTTAGAAATAATCTTACGATAGTCAGCATAGTATAATTTTATCAGTTTTTATATACTTGTCGTGTTATCACTATGATAAGATATTATAGTAATATCAGTAATAATCAATTAATTAATTCCTGCCATGATAGATATTTCTGTAATGATGACAAACACAAATTAATCATACAGTACAGTAGTTATGTCTCTCTATAACCAACTGTATAACTAGGTCAGGTATTACATAAGTAATATAGATAGATTTTAGAATTTCACTAATAATTCTAAATTTACTGTTAACATGGAAATGCCTATTTTGATCCTGATTTCAACCACGAATTTAATTTTATATAAGAAATGTGAAAGTTATTAAAAACTCACAGAAACTTGCGAAAATGTCAGTCTAAATAACACTGAAACTCGTTTCTGAGTTTATTCATCTCGTTTTGCTAAAAGAGTTTAATGAGTTTTTAAAAAGCATTACGGTTAACTTTTTCTCGCAGTTATTTTTAAGCTAATTAAACAACTTTGGAATTGCGGTGCAAGTCAAAAATTAATGAGCTATTATTATATAAAAAGAAAAATATATTATGATAGGCACCTCCATCATTCTCCTAGCGTTTTCCCGGTTGTGCCCTATGAAGCCCAGGGTCCACTTTGATACGTAATTCTAGTTTGGCGTAGGAAGTAGTTTAATGCCATCTGACCAACGCCTGTACTATCTCTACGCTCTGGAGAAAAGGGCTTTGACAGACACACAATCTAGTGATTCTATGGGTATTTTATTTCGTATAAGGTACGGAACAAGTTTTGAGGTCAGTGAATGGGGGTAGGAAAAAAATGCTATTACAATTAGCTGTGCACTATCTGCCTTAGTTTCGGCACCAATTTAGCGAATGCAATAACTGAGGGGCTACTTCGAACTTCCAAATCCGAACTTCGTATTGTGCCACTCATATAGTGTATAATACGAGAGTGAAAGGGACGGCACGATACGAAATTCTGATTTCGAAGTTCGGAGTACAGGCTCTGGTTATATTTCATTATCGGTTATGGTTTCGGTTATGACGAAAAAATAACCGGAAACCGGTTGTAACCAGTTACGGTTATTTCATGTTAAAAATATGGAATAAAATGTAGACACCATGGAATACAATGATACCATATATACATACAGTTCAAGTACACCCCTCATACATAACATAAAACACATTCAAGTTTGAGTTTAACCCATAGGCACCTTTAGAATCAAACAACAACTAACGAACATAAGTGCATTATTGCCTCCTTATTAATCACCCATTAATTCTACACTAAAATATCACTGACTTATTAGTAAAAATCACAGTAAAGGAAAATTAATTCATTTTTAGTAGTTTAAATTAAGAAAAGTATAACCGAACGTAACCGAAACCGGTTTTTCATATTTCCAATAATCGGTTATAAAATTATGGGGAAATAACCGGTTTCTTCGGTTACGGTTAAAAGCGGTTTGCATTCCCTACACCAATTACACCTTTAACATCACTTTATTTAGGTTTTTACAATTTGCTTTATTTGAATATTTATCAACATATTAAGGTAACGTCCCATGACTAAATTTGAAGTTTGCCGTAAATGAATAACTGTAGTTTCTTTCGGTTTTCTCTGCAGTGGTATTCTTTTTCAGAAACGCTAGTAGATTTTGACTTGTGATAGTGCCCTCGCTGCGTACTTGCAGAATAAAGTTCAATTTGAATTTAGTTTTAATTCTTTAGACACTGTTCATCTGTGTTATTATTTAACTTGATTGAAAATGTCAATTATTGAGCCAGTGTCGAGTACTAGGACGCTTACCTTATAAGAGAAAAAGCCGTAAATTATGGATATTAGTGAATACGTCGTACGTTGCCTACCTATTTATATTCGTCACTTAAATAGAATACCAAACAATGTAAAATAGGTAAACGAAGAAATCGACCGGGAATGCGGAACTAAAATTGAAAACGTATTGTTTATATTTATTTATTTGCGAAATCACTACTCATATTGTAATAATTGTATTTTTACTTACTACTTAAATTAAACCAGAACTGCGGGGTAATCATGTAACTTTTGTACTACCGTTAAGTAGATTTTAATGTCAAATTTTAATTGTCAGCTCACACATTTATACTTCAAAATTGTCAGTAAAATTTATTTGCCGTTAGTACATAAAGTTACGTGATTTGCCTGCTGCTGTGATAAACATTTATTTAAATCTCGCTTAACTCCCAATTAGTTCCGATTATCCAACCTACACTACTAAATCTATCAAATTCTATGCTAAATGTTTCTGATATGTTTTTTTTGAACCTGTCTGTGGCTTTATAGGCCGGGCCCAATAAAGCGATAGGAGTGCGCGGTTGGAGAGTAGCCTGGGGAAATCCAGGGGAAAACCTCCGGCACGACCACGCGTGTGGTTTGGAACACTGGAATACTCTAAGAGTTTGCGCTCTAGTGAGATTGGTTGAGCGGTTGTTTCTGATATGTGCAATTGGCCCTTACTATACTGAACCAGCCAGCCTGGAACCTGTGCCTACTGCCCCCGGTTAAATCAGTCAGCGTACTCGCGACCCTTCCCATAATTAAACTTCAAATCCAGTACCTGCCAGCACAGAAAACCTGTGCCCAAATGTTCACAATTGGCTTGTGCAGCCGGAGAACGCATTACGGTTCGCCAGTGCCACAATAACGGTCAGCCGGAACGCTGTCTTCATCATTTCCAATCCCCAGCGGCCGGAGACCATATTAGAAGCAGTATTGCCAGGGCCCTTAGGGCGAAAAATACGTATCTTTTCTTGAAAAGTTACATTTTGGATGCAAAAGTTACATTTTTTTTATTTTTCAAAATTACTTTCGTAACGTTCGATTTTAAGAAATGAGTAGCCACATACAACTATAATTCGGCGAGTTCCGCGACAGAATTACGCCAGTCTGATGGGCGGTATTCCGAATGTCATACATAGTTGTAACAGACAGACAGACTGAGGCGTACCGTTCTTTACGTACGTAGGTTTTTTGTCACCTTTTCTGAATGAAAAAAAATAAAAAATAAAAATAAAAAGTAAAAAAAAATAATAAATTGTCTCGTTTGGTCGCGGTTAGATACAATTGACCTTTCTTTTTAAATAGAGTTTCATTATTCTCAAAAGTTACAAAAATTACATGTTACGCGAGCCGGTTAAAAGTTACGAAAAATGTAAGAAATGTAACCATCTGGCAACACTGATTAGAAGATAGTCTCAGTAAGACGCAAGATCCAAGGCTCCATAAGAAGCTAGAAAGGCGATCGGTCCCAAGTACTCAACAAGACGAACACCTAAGCGGTCGAAGCCCGCGGACGTCAGCCAGTTGCGTTCGCGCAAGTCCCACGGGCGTATATACCAGCGGGGCTACCGCGAACCACAAACGAAATTTTCCCTCTCTGTCTCACTTATATGCAAACTTGCAAGTGCGACAGAGAGGGAAAACTTCGTTTGCTGTTCGCGGTAGCGCCACAGCTCATTAGTGCACTAGAGCAGCGTCCTTTGAGAGGCTTATAACGAGGCGGATATTCCGCGCTGATCCGCCCCTTCTCTAAGAGATAGAGAGTCGCAGCATATATTACGTAGTAGCTTGTATTTCATCTGTTGTTGTTTCTCTGACAGACATCCTTCAAGGAGTTGTATTGATAGTTTGTATTTAATGCACCAAGCAGTCATGTAAGAGTAAAAGATTGGCTTGTGCAGCCGGAGAACGCATTACGGTTCGCCAGTGCCACAATAACGGTCAGCTAACACCGGAACGCTGTCTTCATCATTTCCAATCCCCAGCGGCCGGAGACCATATTAGAAGATAGTCTCGGTAAGACGCAAGATCCAAGGCTCCATAAGAAGCTAGAAAGGCGATCGGTCCCAAGTACTCATCACAACGAATACCTAAGCGGTCGAAGCCCGCAGACGTCAGCCAGTTGCGTTCACGCAAGTAAGTCCCACGGGCGTATATACCAGCGGGGCTACCGCGAACCACAAACGAAGTTTTCCCTCTCTGTCTCACTTATATGCAAACTTGCAAGTGCGACAGAGAGGGAAAACTTCGTTTGCTGTTCGCGGTAGCGCCACAGCTCATTAGTGCACTAGAGCAGCGTCCTTTGAGAGGCTTATAATGAGGCGGATATTCTGCGCTGATCCGCCCCTTCTCTAAGAGAGAGAGTCGCAGCATATATTACGTAGTAGCTTGTATTTCATCTGTTGTGGTTTCTCTGACAGACATCCTTCAAGGAGTTGTATTGATAGTTTGTATTTGATGCACCAAGCAGTTAAAGTAATGAATCAATCAATATCTTGCTGAACTTTTGCCTTTTTTTCTATTAACTTTGAATTTCAGCAGAAACTTACAAATATTTGTTCAAGCTTATATTAATAATGGGAATTCTATCGATACGTAATTTGTGTAGCCACTAGGTTTTTTAGTGTGTAGCATACTAAAACATTTTGTAATTTATATCTTTGTCCAATTTCCCGCTCTAAAATTTGACATTGAAACATTCTGGTGTGAAGATTATTTTATTTTATTATTTCTTGATATCAATAACTAAAATTTTATAGTTATTGATATTGAGCTCAAACTCCATGCAAACCGCAATTAGAAGTACTTGAACTTTTGACTGCCGTTAATAAAATCTGCGAGGGTTTGTTGATTGTGTGCAAAAAGTTTAAATGACTTGGTGCCAACAGACACCGTGATGGA
Source organism: Epiblema foenella (assembly GCA_963556455.1). Classification (NCBI taxonomy): domain Eukaryota; kingdom Metazoa; phylum Arthropoda; class Insecta; order Lepidoptera; family Tortricidae; genus Epiblema; species Epiblema foenella. Next base: position 22,208,514 of record OY747100.1, read on the forward strand.
TCGGGTGGTGCTATGGACACGTTTGATACGCCAGAGAGCACAAACTATTCTTGTGTCATCTTGCCGCACGTTTTTGTAAAAAATTCACTAGACGCTCGATAACGGAGAGTTAGGTCTTAGCGCAGGGTTTTGTAAACATTTTGATCAAAAAGCCGAATGCAGTTAAAATAAAAAAAAAACGAATCTCAAAGACCCAAAAATACCCGTTTCAGGTTTTTGACTATATTTTTGAGGAGACCTCGTAGGTCCGCAATAGGCCCTTGGAAAAGCCGCATGCGGCTTGCGAGCAGCAGCTTGCAGACTCCTGGCTTAGCGGAATATCATATCAGTTATTAGGTAGCCACTCGGGAAACATAATTATGTGTACCTTTATTTTTTAGGCTTCCGCTTACTTGCTTTTGGAAATACTCCCACGATTAAGTTCAAGCTAAAGACGGGTTCTTTTCCTTTTAAATTTTACTACATAGAAAAAAGCAAAACATCGCTTCGTTACTATTTTCAACCTTAATCATCCTGTAATCAGATTTTTAGAATGATTTCTTTTTATGATTTGAGTTTAAAAAAATATTTTTTTACATTTTTATGACGGGCTTTAGAACTGTGTGGATAGGCTGTCCCTACGCTTGGGTGTCGATAGCTTCAGCAGTTGTCAGATGAAATTAGATTCCAGTAAAAAAAGGGTCAAGTGAGAAAACAATTGAGTCACTGTTTCACACATACACGCGTAGGTTACATAGTCAATTAGTATGTAAACTGATATGTTGCCAAAACAGCAAGTTATTATGAAACGTGAAAATCTGTGTACCGTAATTTTTGTTCAATAAAATATTGAAAAACAAATGAATGAGAAGCAACCAAAGTCAACTTTTGTTACTAAGATTTTTTTTCAAATTGGCTCCCATTGACCTATGAAAAACTTGAAATTTGGTTATAATGTTTATAATTACGTATATTTTACGAACAAATACTAATATATTGATAATTATATATACTTTTTACATCCTTATTTTTCCTAATAAAATTAACTTAATTCTGGGGTTGGTTCGGAACGCTAAATGATTGTGTCCAGTTCCGACTTACCTCTGGTTATCAAAATTGAGTATAGCCAACCCCAAAAACCGTTCCAGGACAACTCACTTGACCAGATTCGTGTTATATTTTTCGGATTTTTAGTTGAATTACGACATTTTGAATTTTGAGCAAAGGTGCCAAAATTCAGCTCGGCAACATTCAGTACCTATTCGATTCAGCAGGCTTTTATGCTTCAAAAAAGTAATTGTACAAAAATGGCTCACAAAATGCCGTTCAACTTGAAATAATCTGATGTAACTACCAGTCTAATTTAGAAGTATCAAATCTGCATGTACATATAAGTTCCTTTTTTACTACGACGGTGATAAACAAGCACACGGCCTGCCTGACCCTCCTTCCTAGAACAATCACAAGCGCGATGCCGATCCATTTTCAGGGTTCAGTACCAAAAAGGTACAAAAGCGACCCTTATCGTGCGACTCTATCTGTCCGTTTCATTTAATGATTCTCTGTATTGACAGCCAGAGCTGTGCCTTTACCAAAAGTTTGCATGACCGCACTCGCTAGCGACTGCGTAAACGATTTAGTATGCCGATTCTTAGTTCTATTGCGTAACCGCCAGAGGCGCTGTACTTTTGCCCATACAATTTTTTACGCAGTCGCTAGCGAGTACTGTCATGTAAACTCATGGTAAAGGCACTGGGTGCACAAAACCGTCTATAATCGTTAGCGGTGTTCGTTAAAATCTGATTGTATGGAAAGTTTGACAAGTTTCAATGAGATGACAGCTGCCGAAGCCATATTTGACGTTGATCGGTCTGTAATCGTAAATTGGTGCAACTTACTCAATAAAAAAAAATTGAACTGTTTATTACATATATATTACATTAGAATTCATGTTCTTAACTACTAATCTTAACATAAAACACATACTATGTTTTAATCTGTGACTACGTTTAATATCCTGAAAGCCATATCGACTACGGAAGCCGTAGGTGACCTGGCATGTAGCTTTGCTGCGCCCCTAAATTTCTACAATAGCTTAGCCAAGCACTTAGCCGCAGACTCGCTTTAGAATGAGCCGGGTAAATGTTGGCGGTACACTGACGTACAGATAAATTACTTTTATCAACAATGAAAGAAATTACCAAATCGGTTCATAAACAACGGAGTTCTGAATTCTGATGTAAAAGATATAAAAAAGAACATATAACCGAATTGAGAACCTCTTCTTTTCTGAAGTCGGTTAAAAGTGGACTGTAAAGTGAACGTTACTCGCTACATATTAGAAGGTAAAGTGTATAGTTTAAGTTCAGATAAAAATAGAAACATAAAAAAACATGGTAGGCTTGCATATGTGCCTTAATTGTTACATATAAATTTATAAATTCCATTAAATCAATTAAATGTCGAGGTTCAAACTGATTAAAAATGTAACAACTGACAGATGTCAAATGTGGTCAAATACATTACCAGTCCTGCATCTAAACGTGTGGTACGTCAAAGATAAGATTAAAAAAAAAATCTTAAACTTAATAAAAAAACCGGCAACAGTTTTGAAGTCTGTCTACTATCAATAAAAAAAAATATGGACAACTCCAAAAACTCACGGTTCCCAATAATGTACACGACACAGCCCGAACATTACAACAGTCAGGCTCGCACACCCCCTTGTGTGTGGGGTTCCGTCCGTATTATCGTATTCATTATTTATATCACGTCGGTGGAAAACAAGCGTACGGCCCGCCTGATGGTAAACAGTGGTCACCGCGGCCTATGGACGCTTGCGACTCCAATCACATTCGGGTTGCAAACCCTTTCAAAATTGATACACTCCTTTCATGAAGAGCCCTATACTGCAGTCCCTCGAGAATACCTCGGCAGGGAGCTCATTCCACAACCACTTCACAATTTTTTCTTTCATTTATTAGTCACTTCATCAGTTATATGCCAACCTTTTATCTACTATTTTATAATTGCTGAATTATTAAGAAAATATATGAACACTCTTAATGTCCATTCCATTATCCTCAATACTGGATTGACATGTATGTAGGTACTTAGTAAGCACCTGCAGTTATGAATAGCTTTATATTCGTGTTATTATCTTTGTAATCAATATAATCATTGTGTATTGTTAAAGTTAGTAAAATATGCTTAAAAAATTGTGACAGCTGTCTTCCGATAATGCCGGATATCGGGTAATTCCGAAAATAATAATTTCCAGTCTAACTAAGCGATTTTATTGCATCTCATCATCAGCATAAAAAGAAATATTAAAATTTTTGTTGATGTTTGGTGCAGCAAAATCACTTAGTTAGACTAGTTTTTTTTTTGGAATTACCCGACCCACTTTCGTTTTTTAATTGTACCACGTAAAGAAATAAATACAAGCGGGAAGCGTTTCATTTCAACTGCGTCACCCCGTGGATACGACGTTTTTGACGAATTGGCTGTAGGTTTTGGTGGCCTTTATTGAGTTCGTTGGTAGCGCTCCCGTACTTCTACTAAATAACCGAAAAAATAATTAAAATATTTATCCAAAGTAAAAAGCATAATCATTTTTGCTCTATTATCTATTTAAAAAAAAAACTATTTAATTTCACGACAACGGTATAAATTATAAAGTTTTTGTTTATCGAACAACAGTTATTTACATGATACGTACAAATCGTACAAATTGTTCATAGTCAAACTTCGCTCATGGCTTCAGGATAATTTTTTTTATAGAATTAAGGAATTTTTTGACATGACCACAAAAACATAACTAGAAATAATTTACACTGTTTTTTTCTTATCTAGAATGACATTATTATATAAATTAATTTTCTTTAAAATATAATCATAAATTTGCATGCCATTGTAATGGTGAATTGTGCAGTTCTATATTTAATGAATGTATATTTTGTCATCTGTTATGTACCATAATTCTCGCAAATAAAATTTTGACTTTGACTTTGACATGCTACATACACCGCTGACGTTTTATATAGGTATATTACATAGTTTTTTTTAATACGACAGTCGCAGTCTTATACAGGGTGCTCAAATATATCCGAGCACGTACTCTAACGCTTTTACAATAGAGTCGTGTCAAGAAGTTTTTTATCACCTTGTTCGCTCCGATATAACTGATAGCGACTGGACTTTACACTATTTAGTAATACCTTCGTGTTGGTACAATCAAGAGAAAAAAGTATGTAGGTACCTATCTTAATCGATTGCGATAATCTTAATAATCATTCTACTTTGCATGAAGTTTGACTGGTAGAGAATACCTCATGGCGTTAACTGCCTTTTGTAGGTTAAGATTTTTTTTTGTACAATAAAGATTAATTAAAAAAAATAGATGAAAAACTGTTAAATTACTTCTTCTGTTAACTATACCCAAACATTATGTTTGTACAGCTTTTGTCTTGTTTATTTGAATTTAAGTTGGCCGATTTGCATGAAAGTAATTCATTCAATAACCTATTTTACCGTTCAAACATTAAGTTTCGAAATGCAATAACATTGTTACAGAAGAATTTCATCCTTACTTACCCTAACTATTCACTAATTTACTTGAAACACACGTCTCCTTGAGTAACTTTATGGTAATGTCGTATCAATGCTTTAACATGTTCAAACCAAGCTGACCTTTGGAAGACAAAGTGTCGGGAGCTTACACGTCCGCACGTTTAAAGCTCAGGTAATCTGACACCGGGTGTTGAAGCTTGCAATGTAAGCTTTTAGGGTTGGGCGCTAGAGGGTTGTATTTATTAAAGGTTTTTTAAGTAAACGCCCCAGTGCTCGACACCTGAGTGTCAAATGACACCTATTAATCACATCTATTATAATGACTACATTTACATTACGACCACTTTTTATAATTCATGTTTTTTTTTATTTATTATACCGCGTCCAATGGTGTAATGCAACAATATACACAACACTCTAATTTTCCCTTGATTGTCGGAGAAAATTCTTGTTTTAAACTATTAGTCTAACCCTGGCAGAAAACGCCAGGGTCCGTTTTAAAAAAAGATTATGAGGAAAAATATATTTTTCCGTAAATGAGGAAGGAAGTGGACGCGTTAATCCTGAGGTCGGGTTTCATATAATATTTCAAGGAAACGGCTCGGTGGTCTTAGAAGTACTCGAGTATTTAGATATACTTAGTATAAAATACTTGAAATCATGCAGTGAATTTTGATTCTGTGTTAACAATCAATAAGCATAGTTTCCTTAGGTGGACTAAATACCACATTAATTCGTTTCTAGTAGTGCAACAAACTGCCATAATATATTATGTGATATCAGAAAGTCCTCAAACGTACCTAGTATTTAGTGCTCAACTGGTTTTTGTATGTGTATCTATGATTTTAGCTCAGGAGCGCGGGTTAGCCGTAGTTTTAGTTTTGACAGTGACAGTTGTAGACCACGGAAACTCATAGCTCGTACGCTGACGCACACATAGATAATGTGCATGTATAGCTCAATACACAACCATGGTTCACCCGCGTCCATGAGATAAAAGTACTGTGTCTATTAGTTCTCTTACATATAGTAAATCCTCTTTAATATGCTTAAAAAGTTTACGTAAGGACCAGCTTTAATATCGCGCCGGCCCGGAGCGAAGTTGGCCATAATAGCATCGAAAACGGTACCACTATGATCTTCTCCGCCCATAACGATACAGGCACGTGCTCACAAGACTTCAACGGGCTAACCCTCGAGCTCACTACACTTGCAACGCAATGATTCCTGAACACGTGAAAGAGGATTTAGTATATGGATGTAGATATAGTAGTGTATGCAACTGTACATAATTAGGCATTAAAACACTCGTGTATCTTATTATGACACTCACCTGAGGCTCGTTTCATAAAACCACACTCGTGTTTTAATGCCTCTCATTATGTAGCAGTTGCATAAACTAATATTATTATTTTGTGGCTCACAAAGATGGTTTATCTTTGGCTACTATTGTGAGCCACAAAATAATATGTGTTAAATATTCGCAAGTATTTTTCATACCTAGTACAGGTAGTTGTTACTTTTTACCTGTTACAATTTTATCTGCACTTGACATCTTGCAAGGATTTAAGTATAAATAAACCAAAGTTACCACTGCAGCGTTTATAGCCGAGATTTTTACGGAATCCTAAGAAGGCGGGCTTCTACTAAATTATAGAGTTTCTCCTGTCTTCGTTTTACTCGAAATATAAAGCTTAGCTAATTATTTTTTTACAAACTGGATTATCGAAATAAATATCACAATAAAAACAATCTCGCACAAATCGACCTAATCCCTAACTAACAAAGCTTGTTATAGGTACTAAGCGACGATAAGACTGAAGGTGTAATATGGATATTATTACTCGATTAAAATACTTATTAAACTAGTTTTATTTGTCTACAATAGAACAGAACAAAGTAACTGCTGGAACAGGTATTCCACCAAAATATGTCAAGAATAAATTGCCGTAGCCGATAAATTGCCAGCTATGTACCTACACCGGTTAAAAAAATAATTACCTTCCTGTATTAGGTATATAACTAAATACGCTCGAAAACCAACCCTTTTATTGTCGCAATAGGTTCGATACTTCTATTGTTATGCCAGTACAGGCCCATTCTGAAGGATGCCCGAGGTCCGCTACTTAATCCCAAGATTTGGTGTAAGCACTAATTTCTACGGAATTGACTGTCATCTGATCTTCCAACCTAAGAGGAAACCAGACCTTATTGGGATTAGGCTAACGTGGCTTAACGACTGCTATCATAGACTGCAGCCGGGATCAACGGCACAAGTTTCAGCAGGGCTGTACCTGAACTCGGCTCTGGCACTCCTTCGTGGTGTCCAGATACCCTATCGCACTAGGAACGAAAGAGCACTTTTTTTTAACCTGACTGTGGCTTTATAGGCCGGGCCCAATGAAGCGATAGGAGTGCGTGGTTGGAGAGTAGCCTGGGGAAAATCCAGGGGAAAACCTCCGGTGCAAATAGCACGTGTTACATGTAAAAGAGGCGAGCTTAATTTCATATGGCTACCAGTCAACCTTCAGGGCAAACCGAGAATAATCATATTTTATTTTATCTTATTACAATTGCGTTGCCAGTTTTTGTTGCACCGTATATCACCACCAACAAGGTCACGTGTAGGGTAAAGGTGGGTACTCCCTACGCAACTTCGGCCCCCCTTGTCAAGTGAGTGGGCAACTTGACTGTTAGAAGTTCTCAAGCCGCCCGGAGCCCCCTAACTTCGCTTAACGACTGCTATCATAGATCACCGGCTCTGCGGATAACGTGCCTTCTAAAGCACGGGAGCGCTCAGTTAGTAACCACTCAAAGTCGCCATCCAAGAACTAACCCCGGCCCATATTGCTTAACCTCGCATGCCGAACGCGGCACGCGGGCGCCGCTGGGCCATGAGCGCTCCAGAACAATCATAGTAAATGTGAGACTTGACTACAACAAATCCGTCCAAAAGCGTCCCGCACAAGTATATCTCTAACACAGAAATATTTTGTCCTTAGTATTAAAAAATATGTATGTATGTTTATACTGTAGGTAGCATTTGAATTTTGTACTATTTTTACTGTTATTTTATATACATAGTATATTGTTTTGAAAAAATGATACCTCGCCGAGTTTCTTACGCCGGTTCTTCTCGAGGCAGAGGTTTATTTTACGAACCGGTGGTAGTTTTTTGACATTCATAAGTGCATGCAATATGCCTAAATTGAAGAATAAATGATTTCATTTCATTTCATAGAGGAAACCGGAAAAATTATAAGTATTACATTAATTACATATCTAATGGCGTATCAATTACGTATATAACTAATTGAAATATAATAAACGGGGCACACATGTCTTTTAAGGTCTAGGTTTAATATGTATGAAACTTACGGGAGTTTTATATGTAAAATTGCATACCTAATCTCAATATGCCGTCCACTGTCATATTTTTTACTTCTTTTTTTAACGCAAGTCGTGTGCCAGTACGATCGTGTGCCAGTAACATCTTTTTATTTGATCTAAGAGGCCTTACAAAGTCTTTTGATATCAAATTATGATAAAATTATCGACAATTCCAATAAACGATACGACGCTGTTATTAAAATGTTAGATAGTAACAGCCATTTTTATTTAATTTGTTGAGTTTAAGCGGAGAAGTTTTATTAAAAAATGTCGATGTTTGAAATGATTTTTCAAACATCGACATTTTTTTGCTTATGAATACACACAGAAAATAAATATATTTTTTCTACTCGTCGACTTTAATGTTTGTATTAAGATATCGTAAACGGTACTAAAATCACATACTTTCCTCTATGGAGCTCCCTTCAAGAGAACTCTTATGAAATAAACCAATCACGTGTAATCATTACCGTCCTCTCCCGGCGAAAAAAATAAACAATATCCTTCTTTTGTTATGATCCCGGGGATCCCGGGACCGGTAGACGAAGGGTTACTTATTTCGGTTTATTTAATTAACTTATGTTGACTCTTAGATAAAACAGTGTATGCAATAGTTATATAATTAGCTTTGTAAGTGTCGAACGTTATTTATAACAGTCTAAAAGCGGTTCTCGACAAAAAAAGCATACATTACATAACGGTTGCATAAACTACTATAATACATTTAGTCTTTTAACCGTCAAGTATCCTTAACTCCGTGGCCACGGCATAATCGCTATTCCAGGGCTGTACCGTCGCTAACATTAATCCAGTAGCTTTATAAGAATTCTTATCTTATCAGCGGAATTACCGCCGAAGCGATGGTCTAATAAAGTGGCCGTTTCCGAGATTGTCTTGTTTCTGGTAAAAACGCAATTGTGTCGTTTTTGGTGAAACCAGGGTTAAAATGCCCTTGGTATTTGTAAATGCTTGATTTTTTAAAGAGCGAATCAGCGTAATTTTGAAAGCTTTTTTCTAGTCATAGTCGGCTGAAAATGTATGATACGTTACAATTCAAAGAAAAAAGCCTAGAGATGACCACCTGTCAAATCCGTGTTTGGACCGCGGAGCGTTTCAACCTCCTTCCCTTGCGTTAAGAAATATACTATTACATATGTATGAACTTTTGTGAATGTAAATAGGGCATGCAATAACGGACGATTCTCAATCCCGGGATTGAATATCGGTATTGGACCTCAATTCCGGGATTTCAGTATTTAGGAATCCCGGGATTTTTGTGACATTGTATTTATGTGTGTTATGTATAAGTAGAAAAATAATGTGACAGAGAATAATAACGAATAACAACGAAATAATTATACGATCTTTAACTTTCTAATTGTTGACTTCTTAAAAAAATTCGAATACGTTTCTTATATAACACAAGTTTTTCATATTTTTCTATTAAAACTGAATACAAAATCTTCCAATTTCGGTATTGGTCTGTTTCAATCCCGGTATTGAAATCCCGAAAAAATCAGTCCGTGATCCCAGTATTTCGGGATCCCTTGGGCTGTAAACACGCTATAGTTAAGAGCGCGTTCACCAAAAGCGCTTGCTCAAATTTGGCATTTAGACAGCGATCGCGCGGCAAAGTGCGCTTGTGTGTGTAGACACGCTTCTACTTGACCCTACAAACACCCTCACGCCTAGAGCCAAGCGCGCCATCCTCTTCTAACATTCTAACATTAATATAGGTACAAAAGGGTTAGCGTGCACGGTAGGGTTGGAGTAGCGGTGGCGCACAGGAGTGAACGCGTTTGATACTTATGTCAATGAACACCAAACCAACAACATATTTTATTTACTTCGCTTAAGTGAGGCACTTATTATCTTTTAGTGCCCATATTTTCTTTAATAGATAGTTTCTTCATTGTGATATTAATAAAAAGGTGGTTTTTGATAATAGACAGTAGCAAGGGGGTTTTCTGAGAGGTAATTACAGCCAATCAATACGATGCTTGACAATACTTTGAACAGAGTCTTACCTACATTGTTAATAATTGTTTTATTAGATTTTTCCGAGACCAATTAAAGCCCAAAAGTATTATTTAAAATTTAATTATTCACGAACTGTATATATAATAATAATAATAAAAAGGAAGGTGGTTTATGATAATAGGCAGTAAGTAGGAAGGGGTTTTCTAGCAGTTGATTACAGCCAATTAACGCGCTGCTTGACAATACTTTGGACAGGTTCTTACATTGTTAATATTTCTTTTATTAGATTTTTCAGAGACCAATTAAAGCCCAAAAGTATAATTTAAAATTTAATTATTGACGAATTCTACGAAAACGCTTTCCACCATGATGGTAAAATTAAATTATTCACGAATTCACCGAAAACGCTTTCCACCATGATGGCAAAATTTAATTATTCACGAATTTAGCGAAAACGCTTTCCAACATGATGGTCTAGCTAGACCGTGACGTCACGCGGGGTGTAAGCAAACCGGGCAGAAATCGGAGACAATCATCATCATCATCCTAGCGTTATCCCGGTACAGTTGCATCCCGAAGGATGCCCGGGGTCAGCTACCTAATCCCAAGATTTGGCGTAGGCACTAGTTTTTACGAAAGTGACTGCCAACTGACCTTCCAACTCGAGGGCAAACCAGACCTTATTGGAATTGAGCTTGTCAAGTGAGTGGGCAACTTGATTGTTAGAAGTTCTCAAGCCGCCCGAAGGCCTCCAACTTGGCTTAAAGACTGCTATCATAGACAGCAGCCGGGATCAACGGCTTAACGTGCCTTCCAAAGCACGGGAGCGCTCAGTTAATAACCACTCAAAGGTCACCCATGCAATAACTGACCTAGGCCGACGTTGCTTAACCTCGCATACCGCACGCGGTACGCGGGCGCCGCTGGGCCACGAGCGCTGCAGAAATGGGAGACAATGTTATACCTATAATAGAACAGTCGTATAGGTGGTGTATTCTGACATGTGAAAGACGTTGATTTACTTACAACTTGTATGACAAATGACAACACGGCATTCGCGATCATGGCGGGTAGCGTGTTTGTTGTTTGAAAATTAATAATTTTAGGGTTCTGTACCAAAATGGTAAAAAAGGGACCCTTATGGTTTCACTTTGTCTGTCTGTCTGTCTATCTGTCTCTCTGTCCGTCTCTCTGTCCGTCACGTCACTAAATATCTCAAGAACTACATATGCTATCGATTTGAAATAGTTATAAAGAAGGCTTACCTTCATACATAGAACATGACTTTTTAATTATTCTTTTTTTTTTCTCTGAAAAATTACAGATATTGATTGGTGTGATAGTGATTGGTGATTCAAAATTTGAAAGTCTAGTTAATATGTCAAGTGGGGTGTCATGAAAGGGCTTGGTTTGCACATTCTGAAACATAAATGTAAAAAAACACCGTCCCCCCTCTTATCTCCGAAGTTTACCAAGGAAAAAATATAAAATTATTAAATAACATTGTTTTACAGAAAAAAATATAAATGTAGCTCTATCTAGTTTTTTTTTATCGTCAAAAAACATTTCTATACTAAGTTTGTAATTCAATCACCTTCGCATTTATTTATTTTTTATAAATTCCTACGAGATTACCCTGAAAGTACCTTCTTTCAAATAAAGAAAAAAAAATCGGTTTACGTGATAAAGAATTATCCTTGAAAACCTACCATAAATACAAAGTTATTCAGTCGCTCAAATTTGTAACAAAGGTCGCCTATAGATGGCGCTCCCGTGGCGTCCAATTTCAACACCATGTTGTTAAGATTTTCCTAATTTAATAGGGTTGGAACCGATACACATCTGTATACGGAACCCACGGTTGGCGAGTCCGACTCGCACGTAACCGGTTTTTAAATCCATCTTCTACTTCGAGATTTAAATGTGTGTATGTATTTGTAAGGCTACAATATACTAAGGGAAATAAAGATTTAGACTGAAATGTCTTTAAAATCCGAATAGCACAATAAATCTGTCTAATACATATTAATTATTTACGCCAATTTTATATTTAAATAAGTTGGGTGTAACTTAACTTACCTTGCCTCTTTTAGCCTTGAAGTATATTTTTTCTTCCTAACACAAGTATAAACCGACTGTTTGCGACTCATGCTAAAATCAACATGAAATAAGTAATTGGTAGTTTGCTGAAAATACAATATGATTCAGTCTATAAGAAAACTACCTACTTAAATTTAAAAACCATACTTAGCTACGATCAAATGTGGTTGATCGTGGTATAATCACATTCAGAGCGTTCGCGCTACAAAAATGGCGGTTGGGACGAAATTGACACAAGTCCTGCCTTGACAAGCGCTCGCGCCGTACTGAGGATTCTTCCCGCTCGCAAACAAATATATACAACTTTTGAATCTTTTTTGACAGTATAATATTTAGACTTATTATATATTTTTTTACTGAAATATATTTCCAAATACATGAGTTTTAATGTGTAATATAAATAATTGTAATAATCTTTCAATAATACTGAGAAAAACCGTGTGTTTTGAGCGTAATTTTGTTGAGAAATTAGCGTCAGAAATATTTTTGTGTAAGACTATTTATAGAAAATAATACAAAATTGAGGCCGCAGCGTAAATTAACAACATATTACGGCTGTAACACAATTTTTTAACAATTAGGTTACCTAATAATATCTTCATCTCTCAAAACGTGATCAAACTTATACCTCCGCGCCCTTTTCAGAAATCGACTGTCGGTAATCGGGTAAATAAAACTAAAATATTGAGTTAAACTAAAATTTGAAGCCGCTGCGTAAAATATAAAGAATTGACCTCTCTAAATCCATTATTTGAATTTTGCTAAACCTTTCCGTTTCTCAGTAATATTGCGTCAAAAATCCAGTTTTGTTGTTTTTTCTCACACAAAATATGAATGGACTCTTAATACCATGATTTTTTTATGCATTTGTCACTCATCAATAATTGGTAACGCACGGGAACGGCGGTTGAAACGATCCGTGGCCATACCATTTTACCAAGCGAAAACAACGAGCCTTTTATAAACGCCAAGAGCAAAACCAATAGTATAATGGACGCCCCTCCAGTGTTTTCGCTCACATCTGACGTAAGCAGATACACAAAAACTCATGTATTGAAACGATATCTAGGAGAGAGGTTCATTTGACGACCGCTTTAGCCTAGTTGGTAGTGACCCTGCCTTCGAAGCTGGAGGTCCCGGGTTCGAATCCCGGTCAGGGCATTTATTTGTGTGATGAACACGAATATTTGTTCCTAAGTCTTGGATGTTTTCTATGTATTTAAGTATATATTTATGTATATAAGTATGTATATTGTCACTTAGTACCCATAGTACAGTCGCCATCAGATATATCGGAGCGAACGAGGTGCTCACAAATATCTGAACACGACTCTATTGTCAAGGCGTTAAAGTGCATGTTCAGATATTTTTGAGCACCCTGAAGAGTACAGATATATTTGATGGCGACTGTACATGCTTTGCTTAGTTTGGGACTAGGTCGATTTGTGTAAGATTGTCCACAAATATTTATTGTCCACAAATATTTATTTATTATTTTAAAATTGATTCTTTTCTACTACTTCCGATTCCTAACCAACCCACTTAAAATGTCTTAGGGCCGATTTTTCAACCCCCAGTTAAAAGTATCTGTCAGATAAATGTACGCTCTGTCATGTCATTAGAAAGTGACAACGACAATTTTAATTAATGGATAATTTTATATACCGATTGAAAAAATTACCCTTACTGTTACAAGTTTTTAAACGTATGTAAGAGTACATTTGTATGTAGGTATGTAAATATTATGTTATCCTCATACAATACAATACAATACAAATACTCTTTATTGCACACCTCAATCAAAGGATACAGTACAGTACAAAAACACAATGAGAAGAGGCAAACAATAGGCGGTCTTATCGCTAAAGAGCGATTTCTTCCAGACAACCTCATAATACCCTCATAATAACCTCATAATTTGCAATCCTTTTTAGACACTTGCTGGTATACGATTAAGCTGAGTCATACATACTTATCTAATTTCGGTGACAATGCATTAATGCATTATATTACCTACGTACCACCGAGCTGATCTGATGATGGAGACAGAAGGTGGCCTAAACTACACAAGATACACTAGTCGAGTTGAGCTCATTAAAACCGTCTACGAGACGACTGACTGAAGGTGTATTACTATTAAAGAAGTACAGTCGGCAATGAGTTTGTGCCAAAAGTGAAATTGTTGACAGAAACTTATTTGTTTGTTTAATTTAAAAACAAACGGGAAATATAAAGAAAACAAAATGCACACGTTAAAATCTGACATTTATTATTTCCAAAAGAACATAGTGAAATGAAACATTCCTTTTAAAGTACAAAATTAAAGCGAATTCAACCAAATCAACTCTAAGTAGTTTAAAAACCATTACAATACAAAATCTAGATTTATGACAAAATCACAAATTCCTAGAGACATAATACACACAACAATAAAATAATCTTCTTATTACTTAATAACATAATCCTACTATTGTTTGGATATTTGTTACTCAATCACGCATAAACGACTGAACGGATTGTGATGGAACTTGGTAGGTATACAAAGTGTACTCAATAGCCTGGATTAACTTTTATCCCGAAAGTCATTCGTCGAAGGTATTAAGGGTTAATAGGGAGTGAAATTTTACGCGGACGAAGTCGCGGGCAAAATCTAGTAAATTAATAAAGGCGGATTCATACTTATCTAATGCGATTTGACACATGGATGAGCGGTCACCAGATGAATGTGAAACTAACCGTGCTAAATGTCTGAAACCGATATCGTTCTGTCGCTCTACTCGCTACTTGAGTCTCATTTTTGTGGAAACTGTCAGATCCGTGGATGTCACAACCGTGGAACAAATTATAGCATTAATTTCCAGTTTAACAATGAATTTATTGAGCAATGTAAGTAATCAATACTGCACTAATTTATCATTAAAACCGTACTGTAACTACATATTGCAACTAATTTATCCACGGTAATGATATTAAAAAATATATATATTAGAGGACAATCTTACACAAATCGAACTAGCCCCACAGTAAGCTCAAGAAGGCTTGTGTTATGGGTACTAGACGACGATATATTTAATAGATATAAATACTTAAATACATAGAAAACATCCAAGACTCAGAAACAAAAATTCATGCTCATCACACAAATATTTGCCCTGACCGGGATTCGAACCCAGGACCGTCAACTTCACAGGCAGGTGCACTACCCACTAGGTTAACCGGTTGTCAAACAGAAAAGTTAAGCAGAAATGACAATGTGCACAATAATGAGATTGGCCCAGTTGCACCAGTTTCCTTTAAATAATCCCTGTAAAACAGCAGCTGCGAGCGATGACACCGTTCGATGCATGCCACAAAATTGTTGTTTCCCGTTTGCAAATTGCATTCCCTTGTATCGGTAAGACTGTAGTCGCATTCTGAATTGCTATTTCCTGTTTCTAAGAATACTTGCGGAACGTTTGAATTTCTGTCTTTGAGCTTAAATAGTTTCTATGAACGTGACTTTTAAGAACTATGTCGCAGACATTTTGTAATTCTGTAATACATTTACAGTTTAAATTATTGCAAACGTGACTATAAGTCGCAGGTCCGGTTTTGTATAGATCTGTTATACGAAAATGTACTACTATGAAGTGAAGTCATGGATGGCTTAAACTTTCTACTTGACGTGAAATTGGTTTAGCACTTTAGGCAGTCATATTTATATCACCTAGTAATTATATGCTTGCTTTGCTTTTTATTTAAGTCTTGTGACTACGGCCAGGTTCGCATAGAACTGTTTAATCACACAGCTATACAAACCTTCACCTTCTCAAAAGGTTTGGACGATATGCAGTATTATATCCTTCCCAAAAATGCAATACACCTCCATATCAAATGTTATCTAAATCTGTTCAGTACTTTAAGTGTGATATGGTTACAAAGAAATGAACATTGTGATTAAGTATATTAGCATTTATAATTTTCATAAGTTTAGTATGATTATACGTATCGATTTTATAATATCTCAGAATTTGTAAAATCGTCATAATTAAACATGAAATGTACATATTGAACAGAACTATTCTAAATTGTATTAACTGTGTGATAATTGGTCATATGAAACAATGTTTAAAAGTGATAACTTAGGTATGTTTTATTTATGAGGATATTTATACATTGGACAATATCAAGAATCTAGTTACATTAAACTCGATATAAAATTAAATGAAAATAATACTTATTGGAATACTAAATATGACATGTATAAATCAACGTCGTTCCGTAATCATCATCAAAATAAATATAAATCAAAATTACTGTCATAAAGTATCATTTCAAAGAGCCTAATACTAATTAAATGTCTTATTATCACATAAAATATTTAAATGTATTTAATGTTACGTAACAACACCGCTTTGAGTAAGCCGCAATAATTTAAAAATATTTTAACGTTCGCTTAATTTTAAATTTGACAATCTGTTTTTTCCCCAATAATGTCACTTCAAAAGTGACACGATTAATTGATTAAGAACTGTTTTCTGACTTTCCAATTACTCAAAAACAATGGACATAGTACTGTTTATTGGATAAAATATAAACGCATTGTTTAAATATAATGTAAAATAATTTCACTTATTAAAATGATACAAGTCGGTAAATTACATTATGTAACTTGTCTTGTTCTTATCTAACGGGCATTCTAAGACAAATCTTAATTTTTTATTTTAATTCCGTTTTTTTAAATACATTGATTCTCCAGAAGACCATCCTGAACGTATCGCAAAGCTCAAGCTGTTTAAATAATATTACAAAGGGTCCTACAAAACTTAATAACTGATAAACGACCATTAAGTAAAAATATATTACTAATATTATCATAACTTTTCATCCTGAAACTAATTAATTTTATTTAACGCCAGAAAACAGTTCATAATTGCCTTTTAAAATTAAAACTGAAAGTAGTACCTTAGGCATCAATTTCGTAATTAACCTTAATTAAATAAAATTACGACATTGTTACATGATAACAGAAAGCTCGTCTCATATATTACTTAACTATGTTTAAATTAAACTTACATACATTCTAAAACTTTAACTATATGGCAACTTTTCGTATAACATACTCATGTATATCTATACATATTTACCTATTTACATGTTTCTATTTACACTTGTTTTATTTAGTATCGTTGATACTGCTTTTTATCAACACGATTCGATCGAAAGCGTTAAATACAGTTTTGGCTTAAATTATATTGGTTAAAATCATAAAAGACTGATAGTAACTTATAAGGCTTGCTTAAAACACTCATTCTAGATACAATCTTATTAAAAATGAAATAAAAAATGCCTTCTTATTATAATTTTTTAGATTTTTTAAATATTATATTGCAAAAACAATAAATGATACGAGATGCGTGAAGTAAGAAATGCTATTCATTTGTTTGTACAATGATAAAGATTCATTATTAAAATAATCATATTAAAATAAAATTTTGTTTAATTTTACGTAACACACATCTTTATTAAGTGTCGGTTGCACCAACATACGATCACAGGCCGGTCATCGTCAAATATGGCGCCGGCAGCTGTCATCCCATATAAACTTGTCAAACTTTCCATACAATCAGATTTTAACGAATACCGTTTACGATTACCGACGGTTTGGTGCAACCCACCCTAAAGGCTCAAAATTAAACGAATTGAAGACATTGACAATAATAACACACACTAGTACTCATTCGCTTTGTGCAAAAAAGTTTAAATAAATAAATAATGTAAAAAAATCAAAGAGTAATAGTTAATGAGTGAGATGAGAGTAATAGAGAGTTAATATTAAATATTTGAAGTTTTGCCTAGTTATGTGGATGAAAAATGCAAATTGATATACATAACAAATACATACATTAAAAAAACGTTCATTTTGCTTAGGGTGGGTTGCACCAAACCGTCGGTAATCGTAAGTAGCGTTCGTTAAAATCTGATTGTATGGAAAGTTTGACAAGTTTCTATGGGATGACAGCTGCCGGCGCCACATTTGACGATGACCGGCCTGCGATCGTATGTTGGTGCAACGGACCCTTAGTCATAGCAGATATTGTCTTTAAGAAAAAAGAATTAAAATAAAGTTTTTTTTTAATCTGACAAGTATGAATTCAATGATGATTAATAAAATCACACAACTAATTATATCTACGTATTGAGTAAATTACAATTTTCAGTCTTGTACACCCTTTAGAAGTGAATTTTGACCAATGATTCAACATCATACTCCTATCGTTATACGCTACCTAATACCAAGATTTGACGGAGGCACTAGTTTTTACGGAAGCGACTGCCATCTGACCTTCCAACCCAAGGTGAAACTAGACCTCATTGGGATTACGCTTTCATTTGGTAAACAATTTAACAAAATGCAGAATTCTTTCGCAATTATCTAATTGTTCAATTTATATGATTTACTCATCAACTCATGTTGTTGGTAAATATTACTTATTAAGTTTAAAAGAATTATATATAACTTCCATAGTGAACTTAAAACACATAGGTATACAGTAATGTAATATTACAAATGTGTGGTAAATACTTGTTCGTACAACATTCATATACATACCAAATCAAAGTAACAACACCTGAGATTTGACGTTACTTTGTTCAAAATATCTAAGTAATATATCTATACTTATACTCTCAGTATTGGCAGTGTCACTTGTTCAGCAAATAAACTAAGTAGCTCTCTATGTTGATATCTAAAAATTAACGTTTCCCTTTTTTAATTGTAACTCCTTTTAACCAAAGGTACCTCAGTGAACAAACCTTATTACTCAGAAAATGAAATGTTATAATCGATATTGAAAGGGACCTCATGGCAGGCGCTTACGCTGCCCCGATTCACTATTGTATTCGAACAATGGCAATAAAGGCGTAAGTGCCGGCCGCCATACGGTCCCCTTTAATGTGGATTATCACCAGTCATCATAGCAGGGCTCGGAAACCGATTTCGTCTTCATACAATTAACCGGTTAAAAATTTCAGTTAATTGCATTTTGCCATATTTCTTCGGACTTAAAATCATTTATTCCATAGATGAAGGCTAACAAAAGCAAATCTTAAAATAAAATGGAGATATGAGAAGTACTTTAGGAGATATTTCCAAAATAGTAAAAACCGGTTCCGAGCCCTGCACCATAGTATTTATAAATTCGTCATCGAGTCATTAATTTGATATAAGTATGATAAAATGTATTTTATACTTAACGATGAACACATTACATAATCACTATTTTTCTGTAATAAAGTCATGTAAAATAAGCTAAATAGCCAAAAATAAAACTTACAAACCCAAAATAATGATAACATTCTTGATTTTCTTCTTACACTATAAAATCTGACCATGCCAATGGTCACCGGGCCACAATTTAGTCAATCTAGCTACAATAATAGTCACAATGATAGTCATCTGGCCACAATTATAGTCACCTGGCCACAATAATAGTCACTTGGCCACAATAATAGTCACTTGGCCACAATAATAGTCAGTTGGCCACAGTAATAGTCACCTGACCACAATAATAGTCACATAGCCGTAATAATTGTCACTTGGCCACAATAATAGTTACCTGGCCACAATAATAGTCACCTAGCCACAATAATAGTCACTTGGCCTCAATAATAGCCACAATAGTCAACTAGACACTGGGTACACTAAAACACTTAGTCATCTACCCGCACTCTTGACCGCCCATTTTCACAGGTTCTATACTTGTGTCCGCAGATTTACCGGCATTTTGTTTAGGTTCAGGCGGCTTTTGATTCATTGTGTTACCTGTAACGAAAAAAATATAATTATGTCCGTAATAGTTTGTAATAAATAGAAGGTGTTAAGGCCGAAGAGGACGAAAATAAACTTTTGTAGAAACAGGATGAACCCATTTCTTTTACTGCGTTAAGCTACGCATGTTTCGCTACGCCGTAGTCCATAGCACATTAAAAAAAAATTACTGTCACATATTAAAGTGATTTTCATTAGAACTAATTATTTTATACAATATCAACTAATGTTGGAAAAACAGTAAAAACAAAGTAACGTTAACTGATTGAACATCACATTTTATTAAAAATAACATTAAAATAAACGTCAAAACGGTTACATACACTATCGTTACGGTAACATTTTTAACCGTTTCTTTTATCAGGTTTATTTACTGCTTATTTTTCTCAGTGCGGCTTGATGTCCATTATTATTTTTTATCTACTTAAAAGCATCCGTAGCGCTCTATTGTATAATTATGTATCGTGGGTCAACAAGTAGGTTAATATAGGATGAAATATTCTCATAACACTTGTGAAGACATATCCGAAAGTGACTCATCCTGGACAATTACTAGAAGTTTGAAAATACAGGAAAAAAACGGAAAAAAGTGGCTGTCTGTAAAGTCGGTTAACTGACGATAATTTACGTGATAACGTACTAAGAAAACGTTGATGAAAAATTGCATTTTTTGAGGAGAGAAACCGGTTTGACCGTCAACTGTTTAAGAAGTTTTGAAATCATTCAGTTGGCCGAGTTTGATCAAAGTAATTCGTTCAAAAAGCTATTTTACCGTTCGAACAATAAGGTTCAAAATCCAATAATATTTTTATAGAAATTCTAAGGCTCAGGTTAGTCATACATTACGTCACACTTTTTCGTGTTGGCATCCGTTCGTTCAATTTATTAAGACGTTATCACGTCAAAAAGGTACAATTTCGAGTGAAATCGCCCCGAAACATTTATAAAGAGAACAAAAGGCTAACTCACCATTTACCCTCTTCAAATGCGGCAGCGTATTCGTACTCCTCTCCATCATTTTATTATAATATACACTATTGTCCGTATTGAACCGGACCGGTGGTGAATTGGAACATCTGGCGTGGCTGGGATCCAGGTGGTACCGATGTTCCAGCTCTGGCAGTGGCAGGGGTAGGGGGGTGCGGGGGTTACTGTAGAGGGAGGGGGGAGGGGTGGCGTAGAGCTCTGGCGGCATCAGCTGCTCGGCAGGCAACTGGAAAGGAGAAGATGTAGTCAAGGGCTGGTCTATATTTATAAATTTTTCCCCACTTTCCATTGAAATAAGGTCACATATGCCCTAGACTGTAGTTATGTCCTACTTTAATCAGAATATTACATTGTACCTATTTTAAATTGCTGGATGGGTAGATGTTTCTTTTACCATGTAGCCTAAGTTCCTAATATTATTGGTTTTTTGGGAACAATATACTATTGCAATGAAATTTCATGTACTTATACGCAAAAACGTTTATTACGTTATGACTTTTCTACGACTAAAAAGACAATTTAAACTGAAATTTTAGAAAATATGTTAATGTTAACCACCAAAATATTCTTCAAATGAATACCCTGTATTAAGCTTTTTATATTATTAAATTGAAAACATCTTCATAAGAAAATATTTTTGTATGAAGTCAAATGAAAAACATGTATTACACGTCGTCGCGGCTGGTTCTCATGAACATGAAGGAAAATATAGGTAGGTATTGTTCCAAAACATGTCGAGCGATATTCGACCTTAAAGACGTGAGTATCCCGTTTATTATAGACTAGCAGCGCCCTGCGGTGTTACCCGCGGATAAAAGGTAGCCTATGTCCTATTCTGATGTCTAAGCTACAATCTACAATACTGGAAAGTTTCATAGAGATCCGTTCAGTAGTTTTTGAGATTAAGCGGAACGTACATCCATCCACACAAACTTTCACGTTTATAATATTATAGGATTTCAATATTTCAATAACATATCTGTTCCAAGCATAATACGCGTATAAAACGAATACGCTGCAGGAGCACTGAAAACGTAGTAGATGCTACCGAGGTGTTAGGTAATCTCCGCTCGAGTATGTATGTATGTTTTTCAACAACAAACACAAGCTCTCGTAAAGTTTAACGTTGAAAAACGGCTTTATTTCATTAGATGACACGTTGCGCAACTCTCGTGAAAAATGTCTAGAGAAAATAGGACGAACGGGTGTGTTGGAAGGAACTGATGAAGTAACTGGTACTGCAACTGAAGTAAGCGGTAGGACGTAGAATATTGCATCTTCAAAACTGATATGTTTTAATATGCGTAGAAAATAGAGGAATGTTTAATTTATCAGCTTTGCACGAACAATAACTAGTAGATAAAGCTATGTAGCTTTAAGTCCGCCTCTGGTACACTACGGTTTTAATTCATTTTGAATAAACAAATTACACCTTAGGATTAGTCGTACCAAAATTTGTTTCATAAACGCGACATAAATTCTTTGTTAAATCCTCTAGTTTTCATTTCGGTAGCTAGTTTTCTACTTTGATATAACTTCCATTGTTCTCTTATACATGAAATAAAATATACTAACTACTCATGCGTGCCACGTTTATGTTAAAACACGACAGAAAATACACATGGAGAGAGAAAACTTTCAAGAGCGTTGTTTCTTTTGATTATACCTACAACGATTTTGTTTGTTAATATACCAAAAAAGTATTTTTTCTATAGTTAGATAAATAACAAGACGCTGGCTTGAATAAATTTACTAAATGATAACATTGCCGATGGCGGCCTATTTATAACAGGATGGCCTATACAGCAGTTCCATATATATGAATATAATATCATTATTATAATTCAAGCACATAATTTATAATCAATAACTCGTCTCCGTTTAAGTTTGTTTTCGTGGGTTCAAGTTAAAGGAGATTTAAATTAAAAATTAAAACTGGTACGAAGTAGGTTACATAACATGATAGATAATCAAATATAACAATTTTTTTTTTAATTTAAGAAATATCTTTGACGTCTCTTTCACTAGATAATAATTATAGGCTCGCATGGAAATGGGGAGAGGCATGACCAGCAGAACACTCATTAGGCAATTAAAAAAAAATCTGAGTTTACTTACCAAACCACTAGTATTCAACGGCAATGCATTCTTATACTTCAACCAATCCTCATAAACTTTGTCATACGGTGGCCTGTGACAATCATTTGGCCCAACATTTGGTACGCCTAGACTGCTCATTGGACCCAAACTCTGAATGCTCGGGCCAAGATTCGCCATAGGGTTCGATTGGTATGTCGGCCGGACCCTGTACTCCATTGGACGGACTTGAATATAATGGTTGCATGGATCGATATTATGATCGTAGAACCTGTCGCAGTTGGGTGGGATTGAGTCGTATTTTTCTGCCGGATTTTTGGATATCAAAGGCCTGATGGAACTGTAGTCTGTTGTTGAGGACTTGTTTGAACAACTGTCACTTATTTTACCGTCTAACGGTATGATGTCTGGGTTTTTATCTGAAAAAAAAAAGGTATTATTGGAATGTAGTTACTTCATGAAAACACTACATACTTGTACAGTAAATAATGTTATTATGGCTGTGGTCTTCTGCAAGGCGGAGATAACTACTTCCCCAGTTGGGCTGCTCCAAATTCGAGCAAGATGACACATTACTGTGCCCTTCCTATCACTTTTGCTGTGCCCTACCTCTCACATCGCATCTCGTAAAACTAGTTCCTACGCCAAATCCTGTGATTAGGTGCCAAAGCGGACCCAGGGCTTATTAAAGCGCAACCAGGAAAATTCTAGGAGGGATGAAGAGCTGATGATAATGCTGAAGGAAATTATATAAATAGAAAAGGTCATTAGTACTTGAGGTTGAATTTTATGTGCTCTGCCTACCCCTTTTGGGAATACAGGCGTTTATGTATGTGTACGTATGTATAAAGGTGATTACCCAAACTGTCGACACTGTCTGACTCTTTCGTTCCGGTAAGCGGCATATTGGACGTCTCATCTTGTTGGCGCTTGTCTTTCTCGTTTTTATCTGAAAGAAAATTAGGTTTATCTTTGTCGTTTCGCTTATTATTATGTACTTGCACATCACAACAGTTTTATTCGCACAATCGATAAAACATATAAAACATCACATTTTTTTAAATTTTTACACCTACAATTGCTAGAAGTTGCATGAAATATTTAATTTCATGTGCTCTGTCTACCAGACGATATAATATAAATCTCAATAAAAACTTAATGAATGTAAACATAACACGTTTTTTTTTTTAATTCTAACTATCCAACCACAAGAGATCAGATCACCAATAAAATGTATTTCTTTTTTTACCAGAATGTTCCAATTTCAAATTTTATACCGCGTCGTTTGGATTAATTTCGCACTACTACACGTTCATACATACTAGGTAACCGTTCGGTTCGAGTTGGCCTTTTCTTTCGGTCTTGGTACAGTTAAAAACATATATCTACGTTCCCAAAGCGACAAAATATCTGTACGCTCTTACGCCATTGTCATTAAAGTTATGTTCGCTTATTTTATAACTACGAATTACTTGTTTTTTTTTAAGATTAGAAAGTAGGTAAACAAAGAAACAGTGTTCATAAACACGCACACATTGAATTCGCGTGAAAGATCAGAATAAGTAACAGTTAGTGACTATGACAAAAAAAATTTAAACGCGAACTGGGATCTTACAATCTCTGCTTCTTTGGGTTTTTTATTGTATAACTTTTAGGTGAATGACGACACATAATTTAATAAAATAATTGATGCCTTATCATTTCAAAATACATATACGTAAACATAGATTAAGACATATTTTCTTATTTTCGAATAACGAATAAGTATAAAAAAAATAACGGTACCCTTGAAATAACGGTTTTAATATTCACTGAGATTATTTGACACTTCTACCGCAGGACGTGCCTGATAAAAAAAACCTCGTAAGTAGTTCTCTGTCATTCTTTCTAATACTAAAAAAACACAAGGTATAGAAGATTGTAGTTTTGAATTGTCTTTGGTGGGATACAAACTTACTGTTTCTCTTATTGCAGTGCCGGCAACAAAACACGGTGGCAGACACGGCTGTCATGGCTGCGATGATCCCGACAGACACCAACACGATTATCAGAACGGTCGTCAGTTCCACCTTCACTGGGACTTGAGCTGTGGGAAAAAAAAATTTTAGTCCCACTCTATTAATCCCTAGAGCTCAACAAAGGGAAATCGCTATCAGGCTGATAAATAAAATAAAATAAATAAATAAAAAGAGATTTATTGTCGCCAGAAAGAAGTTACACAAAATAAAAGCAACAAATAACAGAAACAGAAATTAATAATAGAGGTAGGTACATTAAAATAAATTAAAAATAAATGCGACAATAGGCTCGGGCTCAGCATATGCTGCGAGCCTGGACGGCTGGACAGCGCTGTTTTTCAGCCCGCACCTACTTCACAGCTCAAGAATATATGTGTAATAGCTAGTTATGGGAAACATTCGCTTGAGTTGAGATAAGCTAATGATAGTTAACTAATCTACTAATTTAGGGCTCTTTTTCACTTGTCGTTACAACCGCTCCTCGTTTTATCTCATTGTACCTTTAATAAAAACAAGGATATCGTGAGCCCACCACATGCAGTTCAGTCTGTAAAAAGAAAACTGAAAAACGAATCCTGAATCTAAAATGAATCCTGTGAAATGGTTTTTGAGAATAATATACTAGTGGCTTTGTGACCTCGAGATTTATTATTTTTTAAATTTGGTTCGACAAAAAAATTGTATAATTATCGATCCTCACAAAATTTCACGAGAATCGGTTGAGAAAGACGACCTGTAGAGGAGGACAAACCGAAATTCGCCGGCAGAAACATACAAAATCATTGAAAAAAAAAATGGATTTAAAAATTTCCTAAAACTGACTTGACAAAAAAAATCTATATAATTAGCGAAGCCAAAGGTTGTTTGGAAGAGATAGCTTTTTAGTGATAATACCGCCTGTTGTCTAACATCAGCATGTTTAATTTATTGAACCGAACCTGCTCACAAAATTTCACGAGAATCAGTTGACAAATGCGACCTTTCGAAGAAAAAATCGAAAATCTGGAATAACGACAGCATATTTGTCGAAGCTGAAGCAGAGACCTTCGTTACACTCGGTGAATGAGA
Organism: Epiblema foenella; assembly: GCA_963556455.1. Classification (NCBI taxonomy): domain Eukaryota; kingdom Metazoa; phylum Arthropoda; class Insecta; order Lepidoptera; family Tortricidae; genus Epiblema; species Epiblema foenella. The sequence continues at coordinate 22,234,515 of OY747100.1, forward strand.
AATATAAGTCTCAGTTTCACTGTTTAAATACATTCTCCCTTTTCCTCCTGTTTACCATAAACGCGTAGCCGATACCATGCGTTTCCCCGTATGTAGAGGAAATTTTGTAGCGCTACGAAAAGCTTGGCAGCAAATTGTTAATTCGTATAAAATGCAATAAAATCACAGTATTTCCAATAGTAAATACTCGTAGCGAAATATATCGAAAAAGGCTTATTTAATTTAACTGTAAAATACGAAAAACTGCTTTATTGTACACTATGGTAATTCAGTTAAAGCGTACCATTACAGTTCAATTAAGATAATAAAACTTCAGTTAACAATTCCCGAAAATTATCGTAGGTAATTACTGAAAATGGCCAAAAGCGCTTCTTTGTTTAAAGCACTTGAAGCGTGTAACATAAATTGGGCATTATTGGGAAATATTGGTTAACATTTATTTATCCGACCCAAGAAACGAACTTTAACGTTTCTTGTGGAAGTGGAAATAATATGAAATTATTCATCAATACGAGTAATAATAAACCGGTCAAGTGCGAGTCGGACTCGCCCACCGAGGGTTCCGTATACAGATGTGTACCGGTTCCAACCCTATTAAAACACGAAAATCTCAACAACATGGTGTGGAAATTGGACGCCATGCTTCATTCTAGTTTTACCCGACTGTGGCTTTATAAGCCGGGCCCAATAAATCAATAGGAGTCCGCGGTTGGAGAAGTAGCCTGGGGACAATCCAGCAATCCAGGGGAAACCTCCGACACGACCACGCGGGCGGTTTAAACACTGGAATCCTCTAAGAGTATGCGCTCCAGCGAGGTTGGTTGCACGGCTTCAACCAAATGTGATGTGTGAATGGAATCGTGGGATTTCATGCAAACGGTTAATAGTAAGGGAGAAGTGAGCTAAAATACCCCTTAAGGGAAACATGTGTTCAATTAGCAATTGTTTGCATGAATTAGTATCAAAAGATAAAAAAGTAAGTGTACAATTTAAGTTCGCAAATCCACATTACCAACTGAAAAATAAGATGACAGTATTTACTATTTACAACATTATATTTAAGGTGGGTCAATCAACTTTTTCTAGTTGTTATTATGTCTCGTTAGCGAGGAGACAACAGTAACCGAGTTTCTTATAAAAATGTTTATAATACGGACTTCAAGCATCCTCAAGAGATGATCCATGTCCAAATGGATTTATGCTTATCGCTAAAACTCATATTTGGTCAATTTAAACCCTATAAAATCACAGTTTTAAAGAGTGACTCAGGAGACGTAACCATGGTAACGAGCAACAAAGAATAGTTGATCCACCCAGGTACTTAATCTAAAAAAAAATACATTGTCAAAAAGAAGCTATTTTTGACTAACGTTTCTTTACATAAATGTTGTAAATTGTCAATCGACATTAAACCCTAATACCATATAATAATACAGGCATACAATACTAACCTGTATGCCGCTGAGGATATTTGAGCAGACTAGAAGTCAAAGTCAAGGGCTCACTCGCTCCTTTTCTGTTGTACGCCCTCACTGCCACGGAAAGAGAGTTGCTGGCTGATAATCCAGATACTTGAAGTTCTGGTTCATCACTGCTAACGTTCGCTAGGAGCAGTCCTGTGCCCATGTCGAATACCTAGAAAAAGTTATGATGTAATGCAGCGGCCGGCAACCTTTTACCAATCAAACGCCATATAGTCTCGCAAACGAAATAGTAGCGGGCCACAAGTGTCCGTAATTTGTAACTTTAGGTTGTCAGTAATTAATTTTGTAATCTTTTGAAGAAGAAATATCTTAAACTAATGAGCAGGCCCGCGATTTAATCGAATGTTGCGCAATATTTACCATGTACTTTTTGATGAAGGATAACATTATGACGAAATTATATCATTTTCTTTTATAGTCTGAATCGGATTCAGTTTGATCGTGTGTGGTTATTCCTTGCATCCGCGAAATACAAAACTGATTTCATTCCTATAAATTAAGTCAATTATGGCCCTCGATACTCGATTAAAGACTTCTCTTTCATATCTCTCAAGTCTCTGGGCCGACACGAGGCTTTTGCCACAAATAGGAACAAAATAGCCTGATGATAATGATATTGTCCGCACGAGGACAAGAGCTTATAGAGGGGTATTGTCTAAAATAGGCCATCATTTCTTGAGAGTTGAAATTGCACCACGTCCGTAGGAGGAGTACCCACTGCAACCCTACACGTGGCCCCTGGGTGGTGCTAAAAGTGCAACAAAACTGGCAACGGTACTGTCTTCTTGAAGATCACGGTTCGAAATAATTGCCTGACGATAAATGATAGATTTCCGGATATGTTTGGATTCTCAGTGTTAAGGTTTTTCCAGGGAAAATGTGCTTTTATCTTTGCTTAGGTACTCTTTTTGACGAAATAAGATCAACGAGCTAACAATATATTTTTTAGAACAAGTGAAGGTCACATTAACAAACTCACTTGTAATAAAAAAGACTGTCGGATGCCCCCGTCGTGTCCTGGTGTGCAGTTCAGCGTCAAAGAATCGTAAGTCACGTTGGTGATCTCGCACGCTTTGACCGCTGAAGGCTTATCTGTGGAAAATAATTGTCTGTAATGTCCCACTCCTTCCTTTTCGTCGACAACGTTTTAATACGTTTCGTAGTGTTACGTGTTCAATCAGTTCAAAAGCTGGACATGCAAATACACGACGATAGCTATAGTGTCCGCAAACCAAACAGACGACCGGCGTCATAAAAAATGTGAGACCAACTTCGTAACACCTTCGTAACTTGCAAGTATGCAAGAGATAGCGCTATCAATTCGATCGGCAGTATGGTTTGCGGACATTATAAGTAGTACGTTTCCCATTTTTAGTTCGACATTGACAACTGAATTGCAACCTTTGAACAACTTATTAAGCATTTGATAGAAGCTAATTTGACCAACCTGCTGGCAAGATATGGAATAAGCACGGCTTCGTCTGTCGTCCGACGGAATTGGTACCTGAGCATTGGACCCATCCGTAGTCAGATGATGTGTTGACCATGTACAAATATGTACCTGAAAAAAAAAATAACCTTCTAATCGTACAATTCGCGAGCATTAGAAATCTTCGGGTCTATATTTTAGCAAAATCGTTCTTACATCACAAACTGTTCACTGAGTTCATCTTTATTACAAATGAATAATTGATTCTCAACTTCTATCTAAAGTTCTAGGGATTAAGTCTGTTTTTGGACAGTTGTTGACAGATAGCTATAAACAACTATCCAAAAACATGGACTAAATAATTACAAATTCACGGGTCAGGGATATTAAATGAGCGCCTGGAGCTAGGCTGTATTTGATATTATTAATTATCAGATAAATCCATGGATCTATACCTTTTACTACTAAATCATTTTGTGTTCGTCAATCTCTATAAATAAACAGCGATTGAGACTAGATTGCTTTGCTTCCAACTTGGTAATCACAAATGAAAGTTAAAATACCGTATAGGAAGTTAGACACTTACCTCCTTTCATAAACGTCTATCAAACCTATATTAGTTAACTAGCCGCAAAAGTTCGTTTTTCCTTATCTGTCACTTTGACATATGTGCTTGTGAGACAGTGACAACAGACATTTTAGTTAGCAGACGTTTGTTAACTTTTATGAATTCGGGGGTTAGATACACTCGAGGTCAAAAATTTCGGGTCGCCCTAAATTAAATAACCGCAATAGGTTTTCTAAATATTTTACACTAGATTTATTTAAATGATATATTACTCTTCGTAATACAAAATAGTATTAGCAATTCCCGGGATCCTATAATAAAAATATCAATCCACAAAACTGACGATTTTTACGATATCTCGCGCCGTTAACATTGTTTTTTTCACCGGTTTTTATTAGGAGTCCGATATAAACCTTTGAACGTAATTTTTTAAAACTGTTATTTGTGCAGGTTAGATGTAAAATTAATTAAAGATCATGACAGCATTAAAAACTGTACAAGTTTGCACTATTTTAGGAAGTATGATGGTATTTTACCGCTTTTACAATGGCGCTCAAAACTTTCAGTCTTCTCATTTTTTTTTACAGACCCATATTCTTTGTCCGCGAGCGTAGTTCTCAAATAGATACTTATAAAGAAAGAAAGAAAGAAAGAAAGAAAGCATTTATTCACTGCACCAAAAGACACACAGTTACAAATATAATATACTCAGTACATGAACATACAGTTAAAAAGTGCGTCTTCGCGGCAGTGAATCGGTCGCTGTCTCAGCATTATGCCGAGGTGTCAGACACCTGCAGCGCTGGTTTTCAGACAGCACCGTACGTGATCCACGGAACGCAACACAACATACTATACATATAGGAAAAGTATACATATAATGAATAAAATCAAAGGTGTTATATATATGAATGAGACTACCACAAAACAGGGTAAACTGGTGTAAACATGAGGAGGAATTTACTCAACAGTGGGGGGATATAGACCGAAATGAAAAAAAAATAAAAAATTAAAACAAGGAACAGCTTCAAAACAATTAAAATTATACCGTCGTTGTCGTCGTGTTTTATCGACCTGGGTATACAAAATATTATTAAATAAATTTAGTGATCACTTACCACTCTGTGCAGAATTTAACGTTGATGCAACAGTCAGTTCATGCTTGCTGTGTGCTGAACTGTTGAACCACCAATGGTACGTCATGGATTCCTGGCAAAAAAAAAGTTATTAAACTTCTTTTTTTCTAATAAAATGTTTTAATATAGGTACCTAATGTAACAAAAAGGGTCATGAATGTGGAGGGTTGTCTGAATTTTTTGGCGTTTCATATTTCCATCAATATAACGAACGACTAATAATAACGCCGATACCATGAAAATCGAATCTCGAAGTTTTTAATATCTCCATCTGCGTCGCTTTAGCATTTATAAGTGCGAAGGAGACGTCCGTACCAACTCGAACTTCAAATTTCGTTTTTCGTGGTTATCATATTCTGTTAAAACATATTAATTGCTGTGGAGGTTCACTTTACTGATAAAATGAAGATCGGATTTTGATAAAGGTTCTATCTAATTCGCTCTGTCTTGTTTATTTTACTATGGCGCTCATAACTTTCAGCCGTCAGTCTTCTCATTCAAACCGACAGAAGCAATTCCGCAAACAAAAACACTCCCAAATAACGTAAGAAATAAACTTTTCGGCAATTCGGGGCATCTAAATAAATATTGATTGATGGCAATTACTCTGAACCTCTTCACAAAGCCTTTGAAACAATTAAATTTTGTACCATTTCTAAAGTTTGGGAGATACAGAATTGGGAATAACAATTAACAATTGTGCAACAAAATTGCCTATGATGTAACAATAATATTGGGTTGCGGAGGAAATTTAGGCAATTCTCAATTGACTGATAAAACGAAATCTGAAATGTGATCCGGTACTTATTGTTTTTCTGATGATTGTAATCGTCTTTTATTCAAATAAATTTGTTGGCCTTACGCGAATTGTTCTTTTCATTAATGGTATTACGTGGATGTTTTTCTGCGTTCAGAATTTACGTAATGAAACACGGTTACGTAATGAAAGCGGGTCCAATAAAGTCGGTAAAAAGGTGAGAAAAGTGCGAAGGAGCTCCAACATTGTTATTTTTCATAACATAGTTAGCGGTAGCTGTTTTACCAACTTTATTGCCTATGTATTCTTTATGTAACCGTTTCTCGTCGTTTTATCACATTTATTCTTTACGTGAAAACTAACTTGCAGTAACTACCGTTAGCATCACATCAGCATTAAGGCCTCGCCACATTCAACGCGGTAGCGGCGCGGTCGCAGTTTGCGCGCGGCCCCGCGCTGGACTGAATGCACGGAATGTTATGAGCTATGTCGCACCGGCCAAGCGCGGGACCGCGCGGCTACCGCGCAGTTCGAGCGCGGGCCAGTAAAAGCTAACATTTCAAAATCTGTTAACGCCCAATTGTGAGGAGTACGGAACCATCGAAGATGTGCAACACTTGTTGGTGGAGTGTGTTCGAAATGAGAGAAAAGGGAGAAGTTGAACAAAATTTGGGGCTTCTCCCTTTTGCATGTTGGGGGGGTTTTCAGTCCATTTTAGCGGATCCTTTGTGTGCTGACGGCTTGTACGTACGTTAGAGCGTATACGTTTAGCGGATCCTTTGTCAAAGGCTGCAAGGTTTGTATACGGATTTTTTTGGAAATAAGTATACAAATTTTGTGGTTTTTATTACTTTTTTTTAAATACATCTAACAAATTGTGCTGTAGTTAGAGGCCTGCTGGAGCTGACATCGTCATCTTGACGAAAGCTTCGAAATAAATAAAGATTAAAAAAAACATCTGTTAATGTATATCAGCGCTAGCGACTCGTGTTTTTTTTAACCTGACTGTGGCTTTATAGGCCGGGCCCAATAAAGCGATAGGAGTGCGCGGTTGGAGTGGCCTGGCAGGGGAAACCTCACGCAGTCGGTTTTGAACACTGAAATACTCTAAAGCGACTCATGTGCTCTCGTACTTGTGACCATCATCCCAGCATGATCGCTTCGGACATATAGCATTCGTCCTTTGGCACTTACTTATTTGCTACTAAGAAACAAATGCAATCATCATCATTATCTTCAGTCTCTAATAGACCACTGCTGAGCATAACGCCTCTAACGCCACTCATCCCGACCCGTTGCTAGTCTCAACAATTACTATATGGATGCTGCTATGTGTTAAGGGGGCGTCCATAAATTACGTGAGATGTTTAAGGGGGGGAGGGGTTCGAGTCAAATCTCATCTAATCTTACGTTGGAGAGAGGGGGGTTCTCGGCAAATATCACGCATTTTTTTTCTGATTGAATAAAAAAAATATTATACTATTTTAGTCCATTTAATCCAGATTGTACACGCTTATAAGATTTAATCTTAAGCGTAATCGTAATACGATTAAGATTATTCACTAATTCGTTCGAAAGAGAATAATTTCATTCATACTTCGACGTTAACTCTCAGCAATATTGATTACTAGTCTTAACTAGTCGCAAATAAAAGCACGAAGCAAATTTTTTTTTTCTTTTTACAATAACAATCCAACGCGTTTACGTAAGAAACCCACATTTTAAAAAATCTCACGTGAGATTGGGGGATGGGGGAGGGGGTTGAATAAAATCTCACGACATCTCACCAGGGGGGGAGGGAGGGACAAAAAATAAAAAAAAAAACACCTCACGTAATTTATGGACGCCCCCTAACCTAATAGGAAAACTTATAGTAAGTTGACACATTATTGCATAACAGTGTCCATATCGAGGGGTGAGTGGTCAAACCCGATAAGTCATCTAAAAGGTTTATTGAAAATAGAACTCTGCGTAATGGATGTTGAGTTCTTATTTCAAAAAACAATTATCTCGATTTATAGAAAGAAAGATCGACGAAACGCATTTGTTGGTATTAGATACTCGTAGGTAAGTAGATTTGTTCGACTTCTGTCGATTTACTATCGAAAAGGTAACGGTTTTTCAGCGATATACCTTTGGGTTGGCGTCCAGGTCACACTCGATCTCGATGATCTCTCCTCTGGCAGCTCTCAGAACTGCTGGCTGCGTGGACTTGCATGTTGGGGTATCTGTATAGAGGCGAATGATACAAATTAGCTACGTATAGACAACTAGCAGCGCCCTGCGGTGTTACCCGCGGATAAAAGGTAGCCTATGTCCTATTCTGATGTCTAAGCTACAATACTGGAAAATTTCATAGAGATCCGTTCAGTAGTTTTTGAGATTAAGCGGAACGTACATCCATCCGCACAAACTTTCACGTTTATAATATTATAGAATGAAGTGATTTCATTAATTCAAAGAAAATAATAATAATATCGCCGACGTCTATAGGACTTTTCAGAATGTTATTAAGATCCACTACCACACCAAATGTCAGATTAAATTTTGGCAACCCAGTCCCGCGTCAGCGAGAGGATTAAATTATGTGTTGAGTGTTTCACGCGTAATGCTGCGAGGTGTACGCACCTGGGCTGCTACCGCGAACTGCATTCGAAATTTTGCCTCTCTGTCGTACTTGCGAGTTTGCACACAAGTGCGACAGAGAGGGAAAACTTCGTTTTCGGTTCGCGGTAGCCCCTCTGGCAGCATTACGCGTAACGATTGAACAGTTGATAATAATACATACAAATAATATTATAATTGTCAAAACAAAAGAAAGTTTATTACAACCAGACATCATTTTGTAACAATTTCGCTAAAGCCTTTTGACATCGCCCTGTAATATCATTTGTATAGTCGATTAGGCCAGCCAAGAATGTTGACTACCTTTGAACCTAAGGTACAAATTACGAAGTGGCCCCGAAATCAAATTAGTTGACTGTACAATACAATACAAATACTCTTTATTGCATAACAACAAAAAACAGTGTACAGTAAAAGTAATAAAGGAAAAATTTAGGCACCGGGCTGGATTTGAACGTGCGACCTCCCGGGACTCGCGGCCAGTCGCTCTTGCCAACTGAGCTATAGGTGCAACCACCACCCGGTCCCAAATTCTTCAACCGTTCCTCTACATATATAAACTCAGGCTTTATTGACGGCACTAACGTCTCAGTCAGTGCCTACATTTTTAAATTCTTCCTTTATTTCTAAATTTGTAGTTTGCGTTAGCAGCGGTACTGCTTAATACAAAATAAAGACAAACAAACAAACAACAGGCGGTCTTATGGCTAGAGAGCGATCTCTTCGAGACAACCTTAGGGTAGCGGAAATCTAATAAAGCATTATAATACATGGCAGGTGATGCAGAGATACTGTACGTAGTCATACAACCATTTATAAGCAATACTTGCATTTGACATCCAGCATGAGTTTTTCACTAGAGCCCTCTCCCAGAGCGTTCCTCGCTGCGCAGACGTAGGCACCAGCGGCTTTTCGTGACACTTTCTGGAGTACCAGACTTTGATTGGCAACGAGGACCCCCGGCCCAGGTTTTACTACCGCGTCCTGTGGAAAAATAGTGCTTTTAGTGTCAGAAGAAAGCCAAACCCAGACGGAGCTATTATATGGGTGGATCAACTATTCTTTGTTGCCCCTCACCATGGTTACGTCTCCTGAGTCACTCTTTAAAACTGTGATTTTATAGGGTTTAAATCTATTAATCATGAGTTTTAGACATGAGCAAAGATCCATTTGGACATGGGTCATCTCTTGAGCATCCTTGAAGTCCATATCATAAACATTTTTCTAAGAAACTCGGTTACTGTTGTCTCCTCGCTGATGGGACAAAATAACAACAAGAAAAAGTTGATTGACCCATATAGCTAGCTACGATTTGAAACGGGATATTTACAATGTATATTTGTATTTTTGAGTTCCCGATATTCGAAAGTTCTCAAATCGCAAAAGAGACTGTTTCCGGAAAGAACTCGCGTATTGATACTGTGAGTGTGGTGTGTCGTGACCGTAATCGAGTTTCAAGTGACAAGGCGGACGGTGGTAGTGACGGTGACACTGTGCGAAAAAAGTGAACCAGGAAGAGGGTAGATCGATTGGTGTGTGGGTAGACCACAACTAAAACTCGCAGCACGTCAGTTAATCCTTGATAATGGCGCTTGCAACAGTGCCGAAATATCGGGAACTCAAAAATACAAATATACATGGTAAATATCCCGTTTCAAATCGTAATTCTAATGTAAATGACCATGTAAGCTTGAAATCTTACATGTAGCTAGTTAACAAAGTCCACATCCACACACGCAGCTATAAGCTCCGTCTGTGGAATCGCCTTGCTAATTATGTATTATAGCTTCGTCTGTGACGGGCTAAATTCGTGTTAGATATTATAAAAAAAATATATACATGGGTTACCAAAAACGTCCTAATGGGATACGCCCGCCCACCTCCCTAAGTCGAGCAAAACAAACAGGGCATGGCCGTACCATCCTATTCTAGAACTATTTTATTTCTTAGGAAAACTTACGTGTCTCCGCCAACAAACTGTTATACAGTTTGGCGGGTTCTGGGATAAGCTGCCATGTAACTTTTTTTTGGAAATAAACGATTTATTATTATTATTACAACTAGAGTAAAAGGGTCGCGATAGAAACAAGAAGCCAATTAGATGTTAGCACAAGTAGAGAACTGCGTAAAGTACATGACGTGTGAAGTTACAAAAGTAATAAATACCTACTAAGTATGCTTATAATTATGTAGCTTGACAGCGAGAATGAGCTTAAACAGTGAACAAGAGGAACAAAAGATTATGAAACAAGATAGAATTACATAAGTGGGAGAAATCTAGGCTCATTAGTTTACGTATTCAACGAAAGCGATCACAGAACAGATAGATGACATTTGTGATCATGACGTTTGCAAAGCTGATTGAAAGACCTAACAGTTCTTAGAAGACAGGAGTTTTTCCTATAGTTAGTGTGAACTAATGGAATATGGAACATTCGTTTGATGCGAGAGGATAGGCGTAAGGGGACTGAAGGGCCATTCTACTTTTTCATGTACATAATTTACAGACTTTATTTTTAATGCATATTTTGGAATACTTAACCTTCATTTCATATTTATGTATTGTTATTGAGAAAGAGGTTTAATTGCAGTATCACTTCCGATAGTTTTGCCTTACCCACTTTTACAGCAATATGTTAATATTTAAGTATTTTATGTACAAAATCCTTTTATTAGGTTCAGGTTAGTATTACGAAATCCTATTTCTGTACACTAATTCAATACATATCATAGATTTTTTTTAATAGAAACTTGGTCATGAAAAAGTAGAATGACCCTAAAAATACATGTGAAATGCATATATATGTTCATGTAGTATGTTTGTATATAAGTATAGACAACTTACATTATGCGTGAAATGCACGTGTGTATGCCACGGGTTGGCGCGTACCCTGCAGTCAATATACACGTCCGAGCCTTCAATCACTTTACTGGCGTCCAAATTGGCTCCTAGCTCCAGTTTCACTATCGGCAGATCTGCGAAGAAAAGTCTGTTAAGCTTGTTCCTGATGTGTCGGTGCGGAAAGACAGTAAGGCCTCTGGCTATAGCCTGTCCTTAAGGACGAATTAGAAAAAAAAGTGTCGGTGCGGAGGCGGTACGGTGTCAGTTACCAGTCATACACACTCTTATCTAGGGGTGTCAGAAAGCTGTCAGCTGTCAGAGTCAACTGTCATTCCAGTCAGTAGCCTTCTTTACTGCGCACTCGCGGGATGTGCCGATGCGGGACGACACTATACCTTGTTTTTTTAACGTTAGGAATAATGACAGAGAACGACCTTCGAGGTGTTTTATCAGAATTACATTATACATTGTTATTCAAATATAAGAAAGTATGTCTTAATTTACATTTCATTATATACATTTTTAAATGACAAAGCTTAATGCCTTTTGTTTTTTTTTTAATTATATTTCGTTTCGTTCATCTAAAAGTTGTACAATAAAACAACCCAAAGAGGCAGAGTAACAAGTCCGTTCGGGTTTTAAAAAAGTAATTTGTCATAGTCACTAACTGTCAGTTATTCTGATCTTTAGTGTGAATAATGCAAATTCCATGCGTGTTTATGACCACTGCTTCTTTGTGTACCTAATTTCTAAACTCAAAAAAAAAAGGTATAATGCAGTACCTACTGCACCGCTTCCACGCATGATATTACTACTGCACATAATCCTCAAGTAACGAAATCTTTGCGACACCAATAGATAATCCAGGTCAAAGAACAAAATACCATATACCCATCCCGCCTAGGAAGTCGCCTTAAAAAAAGTTATTGAAGAAAATTGAGGCTTTTTTCCACAGTCGATAGATACAATTTACCGAAACCAAAACTAATTTAAAACTAACTTAGTTTTACATTATAGTTTTGGGTTCACTAAGTAACAATTTCTATCCCTCAATTTGGCTTTCTTGCTTTTGAGACACTACCTAAAAACTATCTACTATCTAAAAAACTAACCTATTGCATATAATTGTGTATTCGGTATTGGTCAAACGTTTCCTCGAATCAGCAGAATAATTTTAAATTATTTTTCAACTATGAGGTTTCATAATAATAATTGAAAACTTTCAAATAGGCAAAATAAGTTAAAGCAATGTTTTCCGAGTAGGTGTAGCGGATCTCATCAGCTCATAGCAAAACCTCGAGTGTGTTCAACATGTAAATAAACATACTGGCCACAACGCCACGAATAGGTTTCGTTATGGTTCCGTCTGACAGTACATTTATATCAAATGTGTCATCATCATCATTTCAGCCGAAAGACGTCCACTGCTGAACATAGGCCTCCCCCAAGGCTCGCCATTTAGACCGGTCCTGTGCCGTTTGTCTCCACCGGATTCCCGCGACCTTCACCAGGTCATCACTCCACCTTGTCGGAGGCCTACCGACAGCTCGTCTTCCGGTGCGTGGACGCCACTCAAGCAGTTTCTGGCCCCATCGACCGTCAGTCCTGCGAGCAATGTACCCTGCCCACTGCCACTTTAGTCTTGCAATTTTGAAGGCTATGTCGGTGACCCCAGTTCTGCTACGGATAGCTTCATTCCTAATTCTATCACGCAGAGAAACCCCGAGCATAGCTCTTTCCATTGCTCTTTGGGTGACCTTGAGCTTTCTTATGAGGCCCATCGTTAGCGCCCATGTCTCGGATCCATATGTCATCACTGGCAACACACACTGGTCAAAGACTTTTGACTTGAGGCACTGCGGTATCAAATGTGTGAAAGAAATATATTACAGATTTAATTTTTTGTTGAACAGAAAATATATTTAGTTTCGAGTTGAGAGAGTGTTTTTATGATTATCAGTTTCTACATAGGTATAGGCGTGAGTTTTATTTATTGGTAATGTAAGAATAATTTTTACTGTTATCGATTACCGTATACATCTAAGCTTGTTAGGCCTCTTTGGAAGTATGGAATCGCGGCAATAAATATTAGTAATATTACACATCGGTCTTTGGAAAGAGACAATTGTCTGTTCACGACGATATCCGAACACTGGCGACCCTCCATCAATCATCGTTTTTTGTTATTTGACGTATGAAATCAAATAAACTGCAATTCATTGACATTATTATTTTACATCAAATCGATGACATGTAAAGGATGTCTACAGAGAGCTGTTGCGACTACTAAAAAATGGACAGTAAAACAATTACGTGTTATTTTATACATAGTAAAAGTTTTCATCAACTCTATATTATATGTTTTGATGAAGACTGAAAAACGTCACATAGGTAGTGTGTGACAATGCACTACGAAGTCGAAATGGGTCATTGTCAGTTGTAAAAACAAAAGTTGTCCACCCGCTGGTCAATAGTTAACGGCTTATGTACATGTAAGTTATGTTTTTATTACATGGATTAATAGTTACGGAAACATCGTTTATGCGGGTTACTAGATCAATCCAAAATCAAGCTTTTTGGCCCTTAAGAGGCCTTATAAGTTTTAAAATGTTTTGATTTCAAATTATGACAAAAGCGTTGAAAATACAAATAAACTTATTAAAGGCTGCGATTATTTTATTATAGTTTAGTAACATAGCCATTTTTTGATTTTATTGTATGTAGTAGAATTTAAGCGAGAAAAACAAGTTTTTAGCTTGAAAATGATCGATTTGGAGTGATGTTTGAAGCGATATTTCTTAATGAAAAATCCAAAAACTACATTTACAGTTCATGACATAAGGTCGCAATAGTCCTGTTCTAGATAGTAACATTGAGAAAATGTCAAGATGCGTGTCAATTCAAACAGAAAATGGAGTAAGTAGATGAGCGTTTTTTAACTGATAAGGACCCTTAACTTTTTATATGTCCACCGACACGAACCTAAATCTGACAATGACCCAAATCAGACGAGTTTCTTTCCAGAGGTTGACGACGTTGACGTGCGATATTTATCGTACTATAATAACTAATCAATATCGGGAACCATGTTGACGTGAGTTTCCAATTACTCTCTGTAATTGTGACTCATTAATTGACTCTTGTTCGTGACTGCTGTGATTGGTTCATTCATTGTGCCGCTTGTCAAGTGACGTATCATGCCTCTCGAATGTTATGTGTCAATGATCTGTGTCACTTACCTCTGTGAGGTTGAAAGGGTAGCTTTGATGTTGCTGAGAACTATACTATACCATAATCATATTATGTAATTAAACCAGGGATGTAACAGAGCTCCGGTTCCGGTTCTGTTAAGTCGGAACTTCCGATTGGTTTTAAACATCCGTTTCGGTTCCGGTTCTGTTATTTTTAATACGGATATTATATCGGATGTCACAGAAGCGCAGCGGGGGGAAACGAGCGGCGTACATCAAAAACAAACAGGTTTATACCTGTTGTAATTTTGAGCTCTGACCGTGTACTTCGGTAAAACATATAAAAGGTGATGCTAATTATAACTAGTAAATGATTGTAAAATATCTACTAATTAGGTAATATTTTTGAACACCTAGAGGGTCTAAGTTTGTTAAAGTAGGTACAGCAATAATAAAGGCTTATTAATATTTGGAATTTTTATTTAGAATAGACTTAGCTTAGACCTGCTCTGCCCTTAACATCTTATCCATCTATCACTCGGGCTTCGCATCCGGTTCCGAATCCGTTTTCTGTTGCGGCTCCGATTCCGGTTCTGGTTCCGATATACCATATTTAAAACATCTGGTTCCGTTTCCGGTTACGATAAAACCACATCTGTTACATCCCTGAATTAAACATTCAACAACTTTTTAGTCTACGAGTAACAGCAGCGATTCAAAATAAACAAATCGTCGTATAAAATGATATGAACAACTTTTACTACCTATGCGACAGATTTTGTACGCCAAAAAATCAGCTACCTATCTAATACATTGGTTAATCGATTGCGGACTAATTGATAGAATCAGGCGTCACTTTGGGGGAATTTCATGATTAATCTCTAGAAAAATATTCCATCGCTATAACGTTATTGACCGAGTGAAACGAAGGTCTCTGCTTCAGCTTCGACAAAAATGCTTTCTTATGTCCAGATTCCGGATTTCCGTTTGTTCTCGTCTACAGGTCGCAATTCTCAACCGATTCTCGTGAAACGTCGTGAGCAGGTTCGTTAGTTATATAGAATTTTTTTTTCGAGACGATTTTTGGAAATCAATGATTTTGTAAGTTTCTGCGGGCGAATTTCGGTTTCTTCTCCTCAACAGGTCGCATTTCTCAACCGATTCTCGTGAAATTTTGTGAGCAGGTTGGATAAATATACAGTTATTTTGTCGAATAAGTTTTTGAAAATTTAAAAAATATATATTTGTTCAACGGTTTGTTTTCCTCTACAGGTCGCATTTCGCGAACGATTCTCGTGAAATTTTGTGAGCAGGTCCGGTAATTACATATAATTTTTTTGTCGAGTCAGTTTTTGGAAATTTTCAAAAACAATTTTTATTTCAAAGATTTTGTAAGTTTCTACGTCCGAATTTCGGTTCTTTGTCCTCTACTGGTCGCAATTCCCAACCGCTTCTCGTGAAATTTTGATAGCAGGTTCGATATTCATAATTGTTTTTTTTTATAATGTAAGATTTTGGAAATGACAGAAAACTCACTCACGAGGTCTACAGCTCACAGAGCCACTAGTTTAAAAATAACATGTAGTAAGTGACAAGCGACAACACACGGCGGTCGCTTGACCAACATGGCGCTAACAATATTTTATGCCAGCATCTCCTGATGATGCCTTGGACAGAGGCGAAACACGTCGAGGTCTTTTTGGTGGTTTGTTGTATCCACTTGCATGTTAGCGAGTGCATGTGGATGCATCTCATTATAACTACTTACACTTAATATTATTCTACAGATTCGATTGTAGACGTTGTCCTATGAAACAGCAGATTTGCATATGTCTTTGAGCGTAGGTATTTGCTGCCTATTTGATCACATGAAATTGATATTCACGAATTGTCTCTCAATAGGCTATTGTGTGATCCCATATTACTTATTGCCCGATTTGATACTATTGTCAGAACTGATATAGCTGAGTATTCCCTTTGTCGATTACTGACCACTCAGCTTAATAGATTTTACAGTATTAATGACGTAAGTAGCGAATTGTGAGCGGCGAAATTGTGTCAAAGAGCTGAATTGATATGATACTATTCCACTTAGCATTGATATTGTAATATCGTAGACAACTGCACTTCATTCGTACCGACCTGCTTTCGCGCATACCGCGACATTGAGAAAGCACTCACTTAAATGTAGGCACGCGGTAAAGAAACGGTACTGACTTGACTGACAGCTAGAGATTGCAATAACCGGTCATATGTCATAACCAGATGTGGTTTCGGTTATGCAGAAAAATAAACCGTAAACCGGTTATAATCGGTTACGGTTATTTCAAGTTAAAAATATTGAAGATAAAATTTAAACAACATTGGAATACAATGAGACGACTCCATGTGGCAGTCCAAGTACACCCCCTCTTTCATACATAATATAAACCACATTAAAACCGGCCAAGGGCGAGTTGGACTCGCGCACGAAGGGTTCCGTACTAGTATCTATAAAACAGCAAAAATAACTTAACCAAAATTACAGTTAAATCAACCTATCTCAAAAACTATAAGAGATACTTTGATCAAACCAAAAATCGTTGAAAGAGTTAATTAGCATGCATCACCTCTATTTTTTTTAGAATTTTATACCCCGTAGTTATAAAAATAGAGGGGGGGGGACATACTTTTTACGACTTTGAGAGCTGATATCTCAAAAACCGTTCACTTTAAGAAAAATGTTTTTTAGAAAACTTTATATCATTTTAAAAGACCTTTCCATTGATACCCCACACGGGTATGTACATCGAAAAAAAAATTTTCATCCCTCAGTTACATGTATGGGGGGCCCCACCCCCAATTCTTTTTTTTACTATTTAGTGTCATAATTTTGTAGCGGTTCATACAACACATATTCCCATCAAATTTCATCACTGTAGTACTTATAGTTTCCGAGTAAATCGGCTGTGACAGACGGACAGACGGACAGACGGACAGACGGACAGACGGACATGACGAAACTATAAGGGTTCCGTTTTTGCCATTTTGGCTACGGAACCCTAATAAAAAATGAGACCTTTAGAATCAAACGACAACTAACGAACATAAGCGCACTATGACTTCACATATTAGTAAAAATTACAGTTATCATTAATACAGGAAACTTAAATAATTTTTAGTAGTTTAAATTAGGAAAAGTATAACAAAACGTAGCCGAAACCGGTTTTTCAAATTTCCAATAACCGGTTATGAAATTTTGGTGTTAAACCGGTTATACCCGGTTTCTTCGGTAATGGTTAAAACCGGTTTGCATTCCCTACTGACAGCTGCCCATAGGTAGACTTCGACAAGTCAGAAAACGTATTAGAATGCCTTTTACCCCTTCACGCTTTAACCGCTTAACAAATTTAGATGGAATTCGGCAAGGAGCTAGTTTTTATCCTGGGATAGCACATAGGATAGTTTTTATCCCGAAAATAATCCCCTAAGGGGATAAAGAGGACGAAATTTTATGGAAGGACGACGCGCACGAAGTTGCTGGCAAAAGTTAGTATGAACATCTTCTCACGTTGTATCTCCATCTTCCACCCGTCCTCGTGAGTGGAGTGCGGGAGTGAGGGCTGGGTGGCTCGGCAGGAGAGGACCCGGCCAGCGTCATCGATGGCTGGCTCGAAGGTCAGGATGCTGTTAGTGATGTTGCCGTCCGTTGAAGTCTAAAGGACAAAAGAATCTAATGTTATTGGAATGCAACTTTATATAGTCTGTGCCCTTAGCTGTCAATGTGACAAAATCTTCTCGTCCTGTTCTGCGCATGTAATGGCCGCAATTATATGTAGCTTAGATGTTAGGATCAGTTTAAATAAAATAAAGTCGTATCTTTCTTGATTATGGGGCTTTTATTAGTAAAATTCCTTTAAATGTAAATCAACACGTAGAGATTTACTTTTGCATCAATAAGTATGGATTGCTCCGGACCTACGTAGAAGTATGAAAGGAAATAAAGTAACTACCATGATCTGATTTTTTGATCTCCAGTGTAATGCCAACAAGGTCCAATTTCCCCTCTGGGTTGCAAGGTCAGATAGCAGTCCCTTTCGTTAAACCAGTGCATACTTTTTTATTGAAGATAGGTTTGCGCTTGACCACAAATCACCTGATGGTAAGCGGTATTGTGGCCTAGGATGGAACGCGCGTACCTAGTAAAAACCGATTCACTCTCACGCGTTTTGGGGATTACATTAGAGTATCTATCTATAACGTATTGCTCAAAAATTGTAATTTAACGAGCTGCACTATAAATGAAGCTAAAAAACTTACTTTTAAATTCCTAATATCCCGAAAATATGCCGAAACTGAATCTTTTTTAGACACCTAAGTTAGAATAAGTATAATACCTTTTAATATTTAGTATCGCTATACTTACTTTTCACAATCCACCAGTTGTAGTAGGTCACTAACTTATAATTTCTAATGTACCTTTATTTTTAACTGGTTCTCCACGATACAGGCGTAGCCTAGTGTGGGGACCCCTGGTAACTATTGTAACAGAATGTGTTCAAATAAATGAGTATTATTATTATTACTTTCGTCTTGACGGCCAAAAGTAAAAGTTAGGGGTAGTTCGCGGGGAACAAGGATTCCGACAAGGTGTTCCAAAGCTAGGCTGTTCTCACAATAAAAGTAGAAGCAAAACGCTTCGTGCGAATTTTCGGAATCGCCACCATAAACTGGTCCGATGGTAGAAAGAGGGAGGAATTAAATTGTGTAATTTCGGCACACTCGCCGAAATGTAACCGATAGAAAACCGAAAGGCTGGCAACTTCGCGGCGATTCACTAGACTTTGCAGCCTCACATTGCGAAGAGTTTTTTCTTATGAGCCTTTTAGCCCGTTTCTCGATTGCCTCCAATGTCGCAAGCTGATATTTGGCCGATCCATCCCATAGATACGAAACAGTACTCCACGCACGAGCGAACTTGAGCCAATACCATAATTATTAAATAAGGGATTAGGTGCCAGAGCGGACCTTGGGCTCCTTTGGGACACAACTGGAAAAAACCGGAAGGGGGGTCAAAATCGGTACCGGCCACCTTTAAATACCTCAAAAAGAAACATGAGATTCTGCGAATTAATCTTGTTACATCCTGTATCATTATAATTCATATTATAACAGTTGAATGGTACATGGCCTGAACCTAAACTAGATTTTGACAAGACCTAATCAGTAGCCATGTAGACACCGTCTTTCTCCGAGTGTCACAGTTAATGTATAACAGTAAGCATTTAACAAGTTATAATCACATACAAATATTTAATGTTTTTTTTCTTCATTCTTTACAAGTAAGCCTGCGGGACAGTTACTTAAGGTTTCAAACATACGAAAAGTTGATCTCGATGTCTATTTTATATTTAAAAAAAATCAAATGTTACGTAATCAACAAACATGTAGGAGATTATGTTAACGTGACCATCTCACCACAATAAAGAATTGGTTTGGTTTAAAAAATTAACTATTATTTGGTAGATTTAAGCCATAAAATCACAGTAAACACCAAAAGTGACTCATCAGGAGTACTTAATCATAGGACAAAGCAGAAAAAGTTATATTGTCGGGTGTTTTTCAACATAAGACGATATTTTTTGTATTTACATAAGCAAGTATTACAAAACATTAATTAGCTTATCTACTTTTTATCAGGTGTTCATTAAAATCGTTAGCAAAAGTGAATAAGATAATAATATTAACTGTTATCTATAATATTATTATATACTCATGCAGGTACCTATGATCAATACATAAAAACGTGACCCCTATTTCACAATTAAACTAACACGTGTTGAGAAATTTCATTATGAATAGTCTACAGAATCGACCTAACTCGAAATGGTCGTAACTGGAAAGATATTCCCAAGGACAAACGCTTTTTCACAACCATTTAGAGTAGGTAGCATAGGGGTGAGCTATAACCACAATAAGCATTGATAATAGAATTAATGCAGTCTTTTGTTTAAAAGTGATGGGAGAACAGTTCATTACTTTATTTTTTTTATTATTATATATTGACGGCGGTTTAGACGAGTGGTGGATCGAGTGTTAAGTGACTCTACCTACGAAGCTGTCGGTCCTGGGTTCGAATCCCAGTGAGGGCAAATTTCTGCCTTCTAAATCTGCTTCAAGCATTCTTTTATACTAAATACTGTATTTTTGTATTTTGCAATGCTATTAAGAAGCTACGGTAATAATTTCGACAATATACAGCCGTAAACCAGCTGCTCTCTATAAATGACACAGTTTATGCCCCAGTACAGCTTTAAATATGTATTTACTCTGTTAATCATCCTTTATAAAGTCTTTAGCTGTTAATTAACTGATTTAAAGTTTTTTTACTAGCCTTAAATGTTTATTGGGAATGTTAGTGTGCGCATGAATATTTGAGACCAGGTATTATAATATATATTTCATCATCGTCCTAGCATTATCCTATAACAGTTACATCTCGAAAGATGCCTGGGATGCGCTACCTAATCCCAAGATTTGGCGTAGGTACTAGTTTTTACTAGCGACTGTCATCTGACCTTCAAACCCTAGACCTTGTTGGAATTCATCCCATAGATACGTACTTGTCAAATGAGCGGGCAACTTGAGTTTTTTATGTTTACCTTAAGATTATTACGTACTGTTCACGTAATCACTGCGGCACTATATAAATCATCATCGTCTTAGCATTATCTAAATACAGTTGCACCCTGAAAGATGCCCGGGATGCGCTTAATAATCCCAAGATTTGGCGTAGGTACTAGTTTTTACGGAAGCGACTGTCACCTGACCTTCAATCCCTAGACCTTGTTGAAATTAGGATTGTCAAGTGAGTGGGCAACTTGAGTATTTTTTTATATTTAGCTTAAGGGTCCTTATCAGTTAAAAAACGCTCATCTATTTACGTCATTTTCTGTTTGTATTGACACGCATCTTGACATTTTCTCAATGTTACTATCTAGAACAGGACTATTGCGACCTTATCTCATAAACTTTAAATGTATTTTTTGCATTTTTCATTAAGAAATATCGTTTCAAACATCACTCCAAATCGGCCATTTTCAAGCTAAAACCTAGTTTTTTCCGCATAAATCCTACCACACACAATAAAATCAAAAAATGGCTATGTTACTATCTAAAACTTTAATAAAATTATTGTAGCCTTTAATAACTATATGGGTATTATCAATACTTTTGAAATAATTTGAAATCAAAACATTTTAAAACTTATAAGGCCTCAGAGTACGTACTGGTCACATAACCACTGCGGCACTATCAGCACGCATCAATATAATGGCCAACTATTGTGCTGTCCGTCCGCATTGTCCGACGCAATTAGGGCCAATTACACGATTGTACGCCAATTGTGGTCAAACGGACTGTGTTGTGCATTCTAAATATGTAGATTTGGGCTTGACAGCTACGTATATTGATTCTGTTGTCACATTTCCTTTCAGCTCAACACATAAAAAGCAAAATGTACAGTGTATCTACGCAAAAAGCAAACAGGCAAGAACTACAGGACAGTGCAGACACATCGTAATGACGTGGAACGTAGGAGCTCTTTTTTAAGTCATAAAAAAAAGTCTAAAAGTCAAAAGTATTTATTGTTTGGGAGAATTGGGTTACATTGCAGGTATAATAAACAATTTTACACATAGAGTTTCACCGAGACTACCTTTTCAGGTGTAAAAACAAAACTATTGAATTTAAATATAACATCTTAATCATCATAATTATGTCAAAAAATTGGAAAATCATTGTTATCACATACTATTACTGTAATACATAAAATAATAATAAATTCATGCGATGTCAAAATCAAGATTTCAAAGTGAGTCAGTCTATTAAATTAATTCAGTAAGATAATTAAAATAAAAAAATAAATAAAAAAAATAGTATAAAATAAAATTTTTAGTCACATTAATTGCTCACATACCATTAAGAAATTCATTGACACTGTAATAACACTTTTGCACAAGAAGAAGTAAAAATCCCCCCCCCCCCTGACTTACTGCCCATGCACATATTGTGGAACTCGATTGTACGATGGAAAGTATATAAAGTTACGATCAGGTATTACAGCGTATAAAACTCCACTCTCATAATTACCTTTAATGAACCAAATTTCGAAACACAGCCCACATAATTGTACTTTAACTTCATTGTTATAAAGTTAATTTTTGTTAAGCGGTCGATAAAATAGTTGGATATCCGCTTTTGAAAAATAAGTGCTCTTTTATAGAGGATCATTATTTTAATTAGTGGAGGTAATTTTAGTTGTATGAAAGGATATTGTAAGTTGTAATTGATGGGGTGTGGCTTTTTGGACAATATGCCTACTATTTGTATTGTACATACATGGAAGACTATTACAACAATAATAGTACCTACATTATTGCAGAGGCCGCGAAATGGGGGTTTCCAGTCGAGTAGTTATAGATCTAGCAATACGAGACCGAAAATACCTGTATAGCGCTATTCTCAAAAAATGCAATAAAATCTGAAGATCATAAGAAAACTTGAAATGAAATTCTAAGGATTCAGTAATAAAAACACGCGCTGCAACAGCCGGCGGTGGGCGTCGTCTTTTGTTGCGGCGGCGGGCCCGCTTCCCGGTGCGCCCCGGAAACAAAAGACGATCACTTTGGCGGCCTAGGTATGTTGTATTGAATTCTTTTACGGACCGCTTGTTGGCCCGCACCCGAAACTTGATACTTCGCAGCCGCAACGAACATAACGTCAATATTTCATTGCATGTTTGCGAAAAAACTTATTTAACAGTCTTCAGCTTAGTCGTTTTATTATCACTTGCAAGAAGCAATATGGACAGAAATGTGTAATTCATTGGAGACGTAAATCAACAAAATATAAGCAATAATGGTACGAAAACTTGTAACTGAATCCTAATAATTCGGAAACATTATTCAGGTATAAATGTTTTATTCATAAAACTTAACAAACCTCTGCTAACTAAATGTGTTTGTCCCTTGCTCACAGATTTAAATGTCAATGTGACAGATAAGGACAAACGAACTTAGCGCCAGAGCTCGGAACCGGTTTTTACTAATTTTGAAATATCTCGTAAAGTACTTTTCGTATCTCCATTTTTATTTTAATATTTTTATTAAGCCTTCATCTATGAAATTTAAAATACGAAAAAATACCGTAAAACGAAATTAACCGAAATTTTTAACCGGTTAATTGAATGAAGACGAAACCGGTTTCCGAGCTCTGCTTAGCGCCTTTTTAACTAAAATAGGTTTGATGGACGTTTATGAATAAGGTTGTTAATCTTTATTATAGTTAATTTACACGGTGTGTTCTTTAACAATGACAAGAAATAACAATTTTATAAATTAACTAGCGACCCGCCCCGGCTTCGCACGGATGCAATGCTGATGCATGTATTATACATATAAACCTTCCCCTTAAGTCACTCTATCTATTAAAAAAACCGCATCAAAATCCGTTGCGTAGTTATAAAGATTTAGCATACATAGGGATATAGGGACATAGGGACAGAGAAAGCGACTTTGTTTTATACTATGTAGTGATGTAACAAAACCGTAATTTTTGACTATTAATGGTCTTGAGAGTTAGATCATAGAGCCACGTGCCATGTCCACTGTGAAGGTGAATTTGTGGAAAGGAGTTAAGGTACTTACAGTTTCCCTCACAGTCTTCAACTTGGTCCCTCCCCTCCACCACGTGATTGACGGCTTTGGTCTGGCGCCAACCGCTTGGCAAACTAGCTCGGTCTTCTGCCCCGCCACTAGAGGGCGTTTACCGCCTTGCAGTCTGACCCAGAGAGGGCGCACTGGAACAAAATGCAAGAATTATTTTTAAGACAATGCCCATTCAGAGATCTGAAGAAAATACTGAAGTTTGAGCTTCCAGTGCGAAGAAGCAAAAATTAGATAAATAAATAAATCAATATTAGAGGACAATCTTACACAAATCGAACTAGCCCCACAGTAAGCTCAAGAAGGCTTGTGTTATGGGTACTAGACGACGATATATTTAATAGATATAAATACTTAAATACATAGAAAACATCCAAGACTCAGAAACAAATATTCATGCTTATCACAAAAATATTTGCCCTGACCAAGATTCGAACCCAGGACCGTCAGCTTCACAGGCAGGTGCACTACCCACTAGGCTAAACCGGTCGTCAAAAAGCAATGTAGAATTACACTACACAAAAATTACTGTGCACTGAAAAAATAACAAAATAAACGAACAAAACACTGAAAAATGCCTTGGTGACATTGTCAAAAAATCCTAAATAACATCGTAAAAATAAACTTTCATGTTGCAGATTTCGTAATTATCAACAACATTGATATGTTTTTTTTACAAAAAGGATAGCTTTTTTATTGTATTAACAAAATGACCGGATAGATTTTTCATGAGTTACGAAATTACGCGCAGAGCTTCCGTAGAGAGCGGGATGGTTAATTGCAAGGCGGGGACGTCCACCGCGCGATCGCGACAACAGTGACACATATAGTCCCTATTCGTCCCGGTACCGCCGCACACCGGGTAGAGTCAGTCCGACCCAGGTCGGGCCTAGCTGAGTTTCTTGCTGGACTCTTCTCAGCTAGGCTAGATTTAGTGAACCGGCGACAAAACTCCCAGTAGCTCGATTCCACTCACACCTCAGATTCGGTTGAAACCGCTCAACCAATCTCACTGGAGCGCAAACTCTTAGAGTATTCCAGTGTTCCAAACTACACGCGTGGTCATGCCGGAGGTTTTCCTCAGGCTACTCTCCAACCGCGCACTCCTATCGCTTTATTGGGCCCGGCCTATAAAGCCACAGTCAGGTTAAAAAAAAAAAGTTACGTAAACCGACGCGTGTTAGAGGGGGTCATTTACAAGGGAATTGGCCTCGCCTTAACAGCATATAATGAAGCTGGATACGCATACAGGCTAAAAAAAGATGCTAATGGTTAGATTCCAACATGATTCATCAGTAAAGGAAATTCCTTGACTAATCCCTCAACCGAGCTAAATAAAACCCAAATGGATAACATTCAGCCAAGTAATAACAAGACAGATTAACATCAGAAATAATCATGAAAGAGAGATGAAACTCCACGCTTCGATAGATTACTTGTGTAGATGTCGATAGATTATTAGGTGAAATGTTTGAATCTGGATAGACGGAATTAAATTTTTTCGGCGTTTTTTTTTTATACAACGCCAATGGCAAACAAGTGCACATCCCACCTGATGGTAAGCGGCCACCGCAGCCTATAGGCGCCCGCAACCCCAAAGGAGTCACGTACGCGTTGCCGACCCTTTATAAAATTTGGGGATGCATTTTAAAAGGTAACCTTTTTCTCAACATATGATTTTTTTTTCTTTTTCCCGCTCATAACGTGTTAGGTACACGTTATGTATTTATTCTGATTATGGAAAATAAGTCCATTATTGTCCTTTATTATTTAAAGACACAGATTTTAATTTAGGGATTACAGTATGGGGTTCTTCAAGAAAGGAGTGTATAATTTTTTAAAGGGTCGGCAATGCGCATGTGACACCCCAGGAGTTGCAAGCGTCCATAGGCTACGGTGACCGCTACCATCAGGCGGTCCGTACGCTTGTTTGCCACCGACGTGGTATTAAAAAAAAAAGGTTTTCATTGATGACGAAGACAGAGTCGCCCAATTGTGAGGAGTGCGGAACCATCGAAGATGTGCAACACCTGTTGGTGGAGTGTGTTCGAGTTCGAGAGAAAAGGGAGAAGTTGAACAGAATTTGGAGCTTCTCCATTTTGCATGTTGGGGTTTTCAGTCCATTTTAGCGGATCCTTTGTCAAAGGCTTCAAGGTTTGTTTATATACGGATTTTTTTGGAAAAAAGTAAAAAAATCTTGTCATTTTTTTAATTCATTTTTTTAAGTTAGAGGCTTACTGGAGCTGACATGCATCGTCATCTTGACGAAAGCTTCAAAAAAATAAAAATTAAAAAAATGGTTTTCATGATTTACGCGATGTCTATACTGCAATGTAATGCGATAAACTGTAACCTTGCCAGTGATTGGTGATATTAATCCAATTGATATTATCTATTTTTATTTCAATTATTTATTTCACTAATAAAAGTACAGAACACTTAATCTATATGCATTTTCCTGTAAAACTGATTTAACAGCAGGTACGAGTCTCTATATAATAGAAATAAACTTACTAACTATTATAATATAAAAATTCGTGCGGAAGTCATGCAAACCAGCTCAACACTTAAGCGATTATCGCTTAAGTGTCTGCAGTAAATACTTTTTAAGGGGTCTCTTGAATTTAGCCTTATTATTTAAGCTCGTGTCGCATGTCTTCGAGCAGGGTATTAAAGAAGTATGTATCTTAATATAAATAAAATAAAGTATTTTATTGCAAAAATACAAATTTTAGACAAGTAATAGAAACTATTACATAGTGTTACGTAGTGCGTGTTAGTATACGTAGTGTTAAAGTCGAATCATATCCAATGGAAAAGCATGTCAGTGGTACACATAAAGTAATTTACAGATATATATAGAAATCCACGACTTATTTCTTTACCATGTGGCATTGATGGAACGTCAACTATAGAATACACATTTCTCACATACTCAAGAATAACCTGGGCTCTTAATAATGTCAAATTATCTTAACTTAACTAGCCTTAAGGCAAACACGCACATCCGCAAAAACCGGGTTTTTAAAAAACGAAGTAAAAGACTTACATGACTTCACCGCGACGCCGTAAATAAGCTATAAAAGACATTATATGTGGTTAAATTGCAAAAAACATACGTCGGTTTGGTAATGGATTACAGAGATTGATGTTTTTGCGAATCTTCTTAATGAATACAGTCATTTTTAGGGTTCCGTACCCAAAGGGTAAACGGGACCCTATTACTGACTTTGCTGACCATCTGTCCGTCCGTCACCAGGCTGTACCTCATGACCCGTGATAGTTAGACAGTTGACATTTTCACAGATGTATTTATGTTGTCGCTATAACAACAAATACTAAAAAACAGAATAAAATAAATGTTTAAGGGTGCTTCCATACAACAAACGTAATTTTTTTGCCGTTTTTATAGATAATGGTACAGAACCCTTCGTGTGCAATTCCTACTCGCACTTCGCCGGTTTTTATTCAATGAAACGATAGGTTATGTAAGCTTTTTGATTATTTTTGCAGTAAGTATCTAAATACTTTGAGTACTTGTATTAGGTATCTACAAATACTTCGAGTATTAAGCCACTTATTCAGTCACTAACATTTCAAATTTTTAATTGACAACTTTTCATATTCTGTTGCTGCATGTCAGCAGTCGTTAAGCGAAGTTAAAGGCCTTCCGGCGGCTTGGGAACTTTACCTACTTCTAACAGCCAAGTAACTTGACAAACCTAATCCCAATAAGGTCTAGGTTTTCGCCTTGGAAGGTCAGATGGTACTAGCTTCCGTAAAAACTAGTGCCTTCGGCAAATCTTGGGATTAGGTAGCGGACTGCGGGCATCCTTCAGGATTCACTGGGATAACGCTAGGAGTATGATGATGGTCTTTCACACTATTTTTTTTATATACAACGCCGGTGGCAAACAAGCGTACGTTCCACCTGATGGTAAGCGGCCATCGTAGCCTATAGACGCCCGCAACTCCAAAGAAGTCACGTACGCGTTGCCGACCCTTTATAAAATTTGAGAATTCACTGTGTTGACAGCAGAAGGGAAAAATTTAGGTCCTTCGCTCTCAACACAGTGCATCCTCGGGAGCTCTGGCAACCTTGCTCACCTCCAGGAACACGACACTACATACTTGTAAATTGTTAATTTCTCTTTCCTAAAAATTAATCTTGATATCAAACACTTCGTAGAAAACAAAATGCTCAGTAAAATCTAAACAACCTTATTGTCAAAGCGTGTTCAGATTTTTAGGACTTTATTTTTGGCTTTAATAATTAAAAAGCCTTTCTGTAATCGTATTTTGCATGAAGTATTTTACTTGTCTAAAACACGGAGTATTTTAGTCCCGTTCACATTACATTAACGAAGCCCCGGCATTTCCATATGCGTATCAAAAATCCATCAGCCAACATCATTTTAACGATTTATAAAAAAAATCGTCAATCTCTTTACAACCAAGTATAGACGTTATTTCATACGAATAAAGTTTAAACTGGATTTTGATTTAAAACTTTCTTTTGAAATCCCGTTTGTTGCCTTAAAACGAGTTAAAAGAACTGCCTGCTGACACTTCAAAATTAAATTTAATTGAATTAATTTTATCATTTATCTGCCGCCGGCAAAGGGTTTAATTTTTAATCTAAAATGCAAATTAGTATTAATGAGACCTCACATTTCAATTTCGGGTTTTTGGTGCGGGTTCAAAAAACTTTAAGTGATATTACAGGAAATCCTGTTTTTGGTCGATATATATAGACTATCCGGGATACTCAAACAATCTGAACAGATTTTGGTATGAGATAAATTTCGTTTATAATTTTTCACATTATATTAAATATATTTTACAGCAAAAAAACAAGTACAATCACATAGGATTTTTTTATTTGTTGGGCAGAAGGCACAATTGAAAGTGTGATAGAAATAATAGAATGGTCAGAAACAAGACAACGAAAATAATTTTAATCCAGATATGGCTACCGCTTACCTATACCACTAGTGCATATTAATTATAATTACTTATCAGTACTGCTATGATAAAAATACCCAAATAATACATTATATTAATACTATACTGTATTAACACGGTACTTATGACATATTGTACTGTATGTCATAAGTACCGTGTTAATAAAGTAGTATTAACAGGGTACGGTATGTGCTAATACAGTAGTATTAATACGGTACTTATGACACACAATGTATTATTTAGGTACTTTTGACATAGGAGTTGATAAGTAATTAATATGATGAAGGCAAGCGGTGCGGTGACTATGTAAATAGTTATACCTGGCTCCCGCCAACGCCATCTATCGAGTAAGATTTCGTAAAAAATATGAAAGTGCAGTTATACGGGCTTATGAGGCTATGAACTGATTCTTGACTTCATTCAGTCACATCTAAATGACACAATAGAGCTATAGGGTTTGCAACACGCATACGGGTTTCCTGCAGTCGTCCATAGGCTGCGGTAATCGCTTACCATCAGAGGACTACTAATCGTCTATTTACTTTATACGTAAAAATATACCCCATTTATTAATTCATATATTGTATACTCTTCTTACTTGACAATGTTAATCTAATTTTTCTTACGTTAAATAAAAGATTGATATTATATAAATAGTTTGAATATGTACATTTTATAAATAGTTTGAATAAAACATTAAAATATTTTTTTAACAGAATAACTACATGAAATGATTAAACTGGTAATTCTCAAATTTGGCTTCTGCTGTTGTGTATTGCGTCGGTCTTTGGAAAGAGACAATTGGTTGTTTACGACGGTTTCCGAATAGAAGCGACCGTCCATCAATCATCCCATTTATGAATTGATATTTCGTATTTAATAAATCCTGCTGCTTTAAAATGACAAACGTCACATAGGTACTATAGGTAGTGTGTCACAACGCTCTACGAAACCGAAATTAGCCGAGTCTCTTTCCAAAGACCGACGTGCAATATTCATCGCCGAGTACTTGTACCATGCCGTTTTATTAACATTTCAAATAGAGCCATGATAATTAGACTCAGACACAAATCTGGGGAAAATCTGGAAATCTGGCTTATTCAACAAAGCTATTAAAATAAAATTGCCGTTATATTACTAAGTCTTTTTTTTTTAATTTTTCCTTCATTCTAAATTTAGTCTTTATCTGTCACTTTCACAATTGTTTGTGAGAAAACTACAAAACAGATTTTAATTAACAGAGGTTTGTTAAGTTTTATGAATAAGAGAATAGATTATTAAACAACAAAACATGATTAAAACAGAAAGCAACAAACATGGCACCTTTTTTGGGCACGAGTGAATAAGTAGGCATCTTCTAGATGAGCTCGCTACCATCGGCCTCATCCAGATGGGTTTCAACTGTCAAGTGTCTGGCGTCCAGTGATACGAAAGTCCACAAATCGAAAAGAGACTGTTTCCGGAAAGAACTCGCGTATTGGTACTATGAGTGTGGTGTGTCGTGACCGTAATCGAGTTTCAAGTGACAAGGCGGACGATGGTAGTGACGGTGACACTGTGCGAAAAAAGCGAACCAGGAAGAGGGTAGATCGCTATGGTGTGTGGGTAGACCACAACTAAAACTCGCAGCACGTCAGTTAATCCTTGATAATGGCGCTTGAAACAGTGCCGAAATATCGGGAACTCACAAATACAAATATACATAGTAAATATCCCATTTCAAATCGTAATTCTAATGTAAATGACCATGTGAGCTTGAAATCTTAAACAACTGAATTCATATGGTTTGAAACAATAACAAAACTAAAATAATTACTGCCAACATAAGGAAAAACGCAAGTCAGTAAATGACCGTTAAAAAAAATTACCGTGTCTATGATTACGTTCTGTGGACTGTGATCTGTCACTATCCAACTTACCGCTCTTTCTTATGCTGTATTTCTGTCAAATTTTGTGTTTTATTATTTAATCCCTAGTCGTAGAAAAAGTAGTGTATGCAACGTTGTATAAGTAGGTCAAAAAAGGCTCATGGCGTCTTTATTATCAATTTTCGGCTTCGCCTCAAATTGTTATACACGCCACTTACCTTTTTTGAACCCTCTTATACAACTATTGCGTAAAATACTAATATAGAGCGCTATCTAAACTAGAGAGGATTACAATGATTGATTGCATAAAATTGCATCGTCTGTACAGCGCGAACACACCTGCCGCTTGCCAAGAAACTGTTAACACATCATTTGTCGTTTGGGATAAAGTGATCATCACTCTTGCTTAGGGCCGGTTGCGCCAACGATCCAGACCGATCATCCCGATACCAATAGACACTTGTCAAACTTTCCATACTATCAGAATTGGCTATTGGTTACAATTTTTTATGGTGTCATTAAAACCAGTTTTTAGAGACGATCAATTATTCGTATCCTCGTGGCGCCCACGCGCCTTTTGATAAACCAAAATAAGCATGGCGGCTCCAGCCCAGCACTTTTTTCAACTAACCTTCAATTACTGCCCACGCGCCTTTCAGAAGGCCATATTAATAAACTCTGTAAATCTAGTATTTGAGGCCCAGTGGCCTTTGTAGAGATCAAAAGGTAGACAAATAATTGAATTTAAAAATACATGCTAATATAATCATAATTATACCATGAAAGTTTCACTTCAAACCGGTAACTACACAAATTTGAATTCAAAATCTTGGGCGGATATGACTGTAACTATTATGTCCTATAAGAAGGACAGTCGGGTCATAGTTAAAGAGGAGCCAAAAAATCTTTGGGCGCCACGAGGGTATGGGACTACAATTAGAGCAACACTAAAGACGAAAACGAGCGGTAAAGTACAGACTAGCTAACGAGCACTGAAAGCGCTCTTATGCTGATAGGCAGTGAAATGTGACGTCACAGTATAATGGAGTCGTAATCCCGTTGTATGGAAAAACGAGTAATTTGCCATTTTTGCCGTGAAATATTGCGTTTAAGGACATGGTTGCCGTACAATTTCTTTTTTATTGAGACATGAGAATTCTATTGATAATTTTCTATTTACATTTGGACGATAAAAAAAACAATATATTTGCGAATAATTATCACAATAAATAGAATATTAGAGAAAATAATTTGTCTAATTTACTATTTAACGTGATAATTTGATGGTTTTCTATCTATATAACCACACTATGGAATACATTTAGACATGTCTCAAATACCCAATTTAAGCAATTTAACCAACGCCGTTTAAGACTACAGACTGTTTGGTGCAACTCACATTTAGGGTGCAACTTTAGATTACAGACCCATCAGTGTTAAATATGGCGCCGGCTGTCAAATAGAAACTTGTCAAACTTCCTTTGAATACAGATGTCAATACAACGATTTCAAATCAAAAACGTCGTTGTTCTGGCATCACAAGTGCCAATAGGCTACGGTGCCTGCTTACCATCAGGCAGGCCGGACGTAGTTTAAAAATAAATCTTGCGGAAAGATCCTTGGAGTATCAGTCCGTTGCTCGACTTATTGTCCAGAAAAAGTGGCAATCTAGACCTAAAGTCGGTTTACGGATTATAATTTTACGTTGGTTTGCCTTCGCCGTGAGATTGATCGATATATCGCCAACCAATCAAAATCTACAGAACTCTCAATAAAATTGAGGAGAGAAACCAGTTTGACCGTCAACTGTTTAGGTATAACTTGAAATCATTCAGTTGGCCGTGTTACATCAAAGTAATTCATTCTGTAAGCTATTTTACCTTCGAACAATAAGGTTCAAAATCTTATATGTAATTTTTTCATAGAAATTCGCTTAACAAGGCTCTGGTTAGTCATACGTCACACTTTTTCGTGTTGGCATCCGTTTATCGATTTATGAGACGTCATCAAATGTAGACTTCGACCATCATCATTATATTTAAGAGCTTGGCTCTTGGCGGTGGAGTAATTGCCAGCTTATTCTACAATCAGCTTTGTCCTTCACTTCTTTGTATGACGACCACTGACCACCTGACTTAGACTTCGACCATTTTAATTAAAATTAAAAATTTTGGCCACATTTTGGGCCACTGTTACATCCAAAGGGACCAAATTATTTTGTTTCAAATTGACACAATTTATGTGAAAAAATATCAACATCGCCCAAGTATATCTAAAATAAAAAACATATAATTTTCGTACGTATATTTTAAATATAAACACATTAGTAATTAAACACCACAAGACCGTCAAAATAAACGATTTAAACCTCAATGTAATTCAGCCAAATACTAGGATCAGCAAACATCACATTATAGTCACGTAGCTTCGGCCATTTTGTTTATGGCCAGTATAAAACGGTTTTATGGCAAGGGTAGACGTATATTTGACACGTAAAATGTCATCATTACTCTCCAATGCTCTCCAACGTAAGTCGACTAAGACAAAAATAGAATTGATAGCATAAGAAACTTGGTTGATTTCGTAGTTATGTCTACTTCTTTTGGTCGGCTACTAATAGATAAAATCAATATCAAACATTTATTCTGCAAATAGGCCACAAGGACACTTTTACATGTCAAAATATTAATTTACAATTTAAGAAAGTCTGACTATAATAAGTAATACATTTTTCATGTCAAAATATTAATTTACAGTTCAAGAAGGAATAATAATGTTGAGTTTACAATTATAACAAAATTAATGTCATACAGTGAAGATAAACTTGCAAAGTTATCTATTACAAATATTACAACATCAGTAAAGTTAGAGATGTATAAGGTCTCAAGATTAAACATGGAGTATAATGAAATTAATATAATATCGCAGAGATCTACATGGTCTCTGAGCGTCAAAATTAAAATTAATTTAATATTGTTAGAGATGTATATGGTCTCTAAGTCACTGATACTTAGTACATAATCTTTCTATTTAATCTTGTGAATCTAATTCATCTAATCTAATATCTTTTAACGAGTAGTTAATTTATTTATATATTTCGCGGATCTCGGAAACCGCTCTAAACATTTCGATGAATGCTGTGTTGGGGTCGGGGACGAGTAATCGATCTAAATTGGTTTTATCTCTGAGAAAATGCGCTCCGAGAGCTGAGATTTTAAAAATTATAATTTAAAATAAATATATTATAGGAATTACGTAACTTCGTAATTTTTTAAGTAACATCTGCACTCTCTGAAGCCGATTATCAAACTTTTTAGTAATTAAATATTTTAGAAAGCATGTCTCTAAACCCTGTAATTGCTAAAGGTGAAACTAAAATTTAATGTATCCTACCGATTATATTTTGTGTGTACGGGACCCTAAAAGTGTCAATAAAACACTCATAAGCTTCCGTAAAACACCAAATAACCAAACAAAGTAAAAAAAACTGCTCAAAGATAAGTGGCTAACAACTTTTTTCAACGGAACCGGCAGCCTCAATCTAATCTAAAAATCAATTCGACACCTTTATGCTTTCACCGTTAACAAAAAACACACCCCTAGCCCACTTTTTGCATACCAAAACCACTACAATCACAATTCAATAAAGACAAACATTGCTGTGAGGACGCCAAATATGCAATGAACCTTATCGAGCATGTTATACAGTTTAAAATATAAAATTTGACTGCATCAATAAATTTGAGTTATACTCGTAATAGGGTTGTTCATTGTGTGCCGCTTTGGTTTCAAACAAAAGGTGTGAGCTAACGGCAATACAAAAGGTTTTTAAAACCCCACTTAAGACAATTAAGCTTGTTTTTTGACCCCGGTTCCTAACTAAACATCGCTAATCAATATTAAACCTTAATCTTACATACCTTTAAGGTTGTAGTTTGCGTGTGTAGGTACTGTAAGGGGAATGGAGTGTGAGATTTTTTGCACTTGAGCAAATTTTCAGCTTTTATTTGGAGTGTCAGTGTTAACATCGAACTTCGTATAATGGAGACTATTCGGACGGAAGTTGCGTTCAGCTGTGAAAAATCTTGTTACTAAAATATTGAAGCTTAAAATCGAATACGACTATATTTTATTTTGTAAACGCCTTCGCTTTTGACGATGAATGAAGCAGAGAAACGATAGAATTACATGTGCAATAAATAATTCTGCTATTATTTTCATTTATAAACTTCCGGGAATACGAAGCAAACGGTAATACGAATTTTCCGTATAAACCCAACCAATCTCGTTATGGACGTTTTAGGCTCGGTTTTATAAAGATCCGTTAGACTTTATGTCGGTTTGTTAAGTCAAAAATTGCACTTGTTTTTACGGAAGCGACTGCCTCTGACCTTCCAACCCGAGGAAAACCATACCTTATTGTAATTAGGCTTGTCAAGTGAGTGGGCAACTTGACTGTTAGAACTTCTCGAGCCGCCCGAAGGCCTCTAACTTGGCTTAACGACTGCTATCATAGACGGCAGCCGGGATCAACTGCTTAACATGCCTTCCAAAGCACGGGAGCGCTCAGTTAATAACCACTCAAAGCGGTCACCCATCCAATAACTGACCTAGGCCGACGTTGTTTAACCTCGCATACCGCACGCAGTACGCGGGCGCGGCTGGGCCACGAGCACTCCTTTGTTAACTCTTTATTTTACAAAAAAAAACACAACAGACATAATTCACAAAAGGACAAATTAAGTACAAAGGCGAACTTATCACTTAAAGGGATCTCTTGCAGTTAAGCTTTGAGTAGATGAGAGTAGAAGTGATTATGTAGACAAATGCAGCGATATCTACAAAAACCGGCCAAGTGCGTGTCGGACTACGCACAATGAAGGGTTCCGTACCAACACCTACTAGTCTACATTTAAAACCACTATCCAATTCATTGAATCTAAAAAAGTCGTATCTTGATAGGGAACTCAAGGCACTTACGACTTTTCGTTTGGGCAAGACAGTTTTTAAGCCAAAACTCAAAAACGGGTATGCGGGCGCCGCTGGGCAATTGAAACTTTTTTAAGAAACATTATTGTCCCCTGGCTAATAACATAGAAAAAAAACGTGTTTATGGGCGACGGTAATTGCTTACCATCAGGCGATCCGTCTGCTCGTTTGCCCCCTATAACATAAAAAAAAACTCAAATAAACTGGGTATTGACCCAAATATTAGGATAATACAACGCTTTATTTTATACCAAAAGACCTCCCGGAAAGTTCCGAACAACCTCTAACTTGTTAGGGTTGAAATATGATCTATGATCTTGTACTTGCAAGGTTTCAGTCCGTGGTGGTAATGTCGATTCACTATAGTTACATGAGATTTACTTAAATTTTCAGTATATAGTTATTACACCTAAGAAAATGTTAAGGTAAACTACCTGGTTTGTTTCTAATACTGATTATTAATATTGTTATGTTCATGTACAGTCAACTAATTTGTATAAAACCGACCAAGAGCGAGTCGGGCTCGCTCACGAAAGAATCTATAAAAACGGCAAAAAAATCACGTTTGTTGTATAGCAGCCTCCTTAAATATTTTTTTTTTGTCTTATTATTTTATTCTGTTTTTTTTTAGTATTAGTTGTTATTTCGACTGGATGCAAAAGGTGCGCCAAAGAGATGCATAGAAAGGTTTATGGGAGGCCCACGCCGCAGAGGTACGAAGTAAAATCAAAATAAATACTCATAGATTGAAAATAAAACAAATTTTAAAGAAAGAGAAGGCATTTGTTTTTATGCCATCGTACAGAAGGTATGCAATTTAACAAATGGCACAACCCCTCCTACTGCATATACAATAGTAGGTACAGTCGCGAACCGGGATTGTTGAGACACTTGCCATTGTCCGTAATTTAGCCGCGTAATGAATGACCGATCGATAATCAAAGAAAAAAATGGTTGAATTTAATGAAAAACAAATTATAAAGAAAAAGAAGGTATTTGTTTTTATGCCATCATAGAGAAGGTATGCAATTTAACAAATGGCACAACCCCTCCTACTGCATATACAATAGCAGGTACAGTCGCGAACCGGAATTGTTGAGACACTCGTCATTGTCCGTAATTTAGCCGCGTAATGAATGACCGATCGATAAACAAAGAATAAAATGGTTGAATTTAATGAAAAACAAATTATAAAGAAACAGAAGGCATTTGTTTTTATGCCATCGTAGAGAAGGTATGCAATTTAACAAATGGCACAACCCCTCCTACTGCATATACAATAGTAGGTACAGTCGCGAACCGAGATTGTTGAGACACTTGCCTTTGTCCGTAATTTAGCCGTGCAATGAATGACCGATGTTACCCGATGACGTATCAGTTCCGATTTGCGTTACAAATTTGGGAAGATTGGCAAGCGGCTTTAATCCCTGTTCGCGATATTTCGTCATGTCAGGGTCGTCAGGTTTTCACGTCATCATCGTAGCACAATGTTAGCCGCGCAAATATTGTTGTCTAATAACTCGTATGTTGGTAGCTCGAGGGTATGTTCGTTGTTACGTCTCACTGAATTTATTTTCGTAATGCACATGAGGTGTTGTTGCTTTTTGATGGCTGTGTAAGGTACTAGATGCTGGAAGTTCGAATGGGGTTTGAATTGTATTTGTATGATGAATGAGTTAACGTATGATTCAGTA
The DNA here is from genome assembly GCA_963556455.1 of Epiblema foenella. NCBI lineage: Eukaryota > Metazoa > Arthropoda > Insecta > Lepidoptera > Tortricidae > Epiblema > Epiblema foenella. The sequence goes on from OY747100.1 coordinate 22,271,767, forward strand.
TAAAAGACGATACGCTGAGTAAAGACGTTGGAACATTATAAATAAACGAAGAAATTTTTAAGAAGACTCATTCAACGTGGATTTTAGGATCTCATCATCATCATATCAGCCGAAAGACGTCCACTGCTGGACATAGGCCTCCCCCAAACTCCCACGACCTTTACCAGGTCATCAGACCTAAGGTTAAAGGATCTACATTGAACGAACGTATTTTCCAATGTTAAAAAAAGAATAAACAACATAGATAAAAACACATCTCCGAAAAATGGTCCGAAAAAATCAACACCCAACGAATCGAAAGTCCAGAATGCGCGCAAGACCTCACCGTTGTTCTGTCTTGCCAACTTCTAAAAACTTCTTCCATATTTCATCTATCGGCGACTGGAGAAAGCCGGCGGGTTAGTTCGGGTTTTCACAATCTGTTATAAGTTTCGTTTTGACGAATTGCTGATAGTTTTTTTATTTATCACCTAATAAAAGTTAATTATTTATACATACAAAGAATTTAACCGTCTATGTACTCGTATGAACTCAACAATTATCAATTCGCTTGTTTGTCACAAACGCTCTTTTGGGGTAAATCTGACATTCCAAATTAAACAAAACAGGAACACATCAAAATCTCCATACAAACTAGCTTCCTTGTTTCCATTTTACAACTTCACTCGCTCAATTCATACTGAACCACAGGTCGACCGAAACGTCATTCGAAAACAATTCTACGGTTAATTTTTCATCGCCTGTCAACCAACACCATGAAAACCGTTCAGACCCCCAATTTATAATGGATGTAACCCGGGGGTTATGACATTTGCTGACACATTAACTGGATTATCAATATTGGCACAAAGATCGAGCATTGCCACCCAACGTGGCAATGCGGCCAGCATTTTGGGAACGACCTACTGGCAGAGGTTTGTTAGATTAGGGTTTTTGATAGGTATATTTAGGTTAATTTAGGTTAGATTTACATTATCAATATTATCTAGGGAAATTACTATTTTAAAAGTATCATCTTTATATCTCTAACGTTTCATGATATTTTTTTCTTTTATTAAAGGAACTGGTTTTTTTTAACTTGATCTTGCAATTCAAATCAGAATCCCGCGGAATATGCTCCAATCAAGCCGGCGATATGAAATTACGATTGCAAACAGATTTCACGTGGATTTCGATGTGGCAACGACAATTACCCTATGGACTAATACTGTGTTTTACTGATATTTAAATAAGCTAGTTTTTATTAAACGCTAAAACGCTCGGTTGGTATGAAATTTGTAGGAAAATTGAACGTCACAGTTTTCTATGCTCAATTTTTTTTTATTCCTTGCAAAATATTTCAAAAAGTATAAATAGATTTAAAATTGCTGTTTTCGTAAGTTTTATTTATTTATATAAACTTTAGTGCATCTTAAAAAAACGGAACAAATCGCGGACATAAAGCCTTAAGGTATTATCTACCAGTCAACCACTGGGCTAAAAAGAAACAGTTCAGTGCAGGACAAGAACGTAAATACTAATAGATACACATTTATTATGAATTACATTTCTTATCTAACCTTCCTTACCTTATTGCTGACCGTTAAACCTGTAAGTTGCTTTTGTTGCTCGTTTATAATTTATTTTAAGCACTGGTATAAAAATAGTTTCATGTTCATTTACAATCCATTTTTAAACACATTTTTTGTGAACAATTATTTACATTCTGTATGGCCATGACTGACCATGTATGAATTGAAGACAGGAGAGGAAGAGGAAGACTTAGACTGACTTACTTTAAGCAAGTGAGGGAGGAATTAAGTTGCCGAGTCGTATGTGTAAGTCAAGAAACTGGCAATGAATAGAGAAGAGTGGCGGTTACTCCACCGACAAAAGCGAAGCTCTTAAGTTTTAATGATGATGGCCATGACTGATGAGATAACAAATATTTAAAACATTAACTAAATATTACAAACATTATACTCATTATACTCCTTGTTTAATCTTGAGACCTTATACATCTCTAACTTTACTGATGTTGTAATATTTGTAATAGATAACTTTGCAAGTTTATCTTCACTGTATGACATTAATTTTGTTATAATTGTAAACTCGAAATTATTATTCCTTCTTGAACTGTAAATTAATATTTTGACATGAAAAATGTATTACTTATTATAGTCAGACTTTCTTAAATTGTAAATTAATATTTTGACATGTAAAAGTGCCCTTGTGGCCTATTTGCAGAATAAATGTTTGATTTTGATTTTTTTGATTTTGAATAATAGTATTTTCTTCGCAGAAGCATGTACCTAAGTTTTCAGTTTGTATAGTAAAATTTGAAGTCTATAGAACAGACGTCGTTGTCGTTTACAAATTTCGTGTTTCCACGTCCATATTAATTTCCGCGTACGATTACTCCGTTGCTTCCGGGCAAGCTTTCCATGGCAATAGTCCAATCGAAATAGTTATTTTTCCTCTCGATAAAACACGATTTATTTACACATTTTACTTTTTCGTGAGTTTGATATACTATTAAGTCTTAAATAGTGATAAACCTGAAGGTGAGTCTATCGGCCCCGTCACAATAAATTGTGATGCCTGAAAAATTGCTTCTCATAAAAACTTTCAACCCCCTTTTAACCCCTTCAAAGAGCGAATTTTGAAAACGGTGAAAAATTATTCAATTTTAATGCTTAGTCTATTCGGAAAATTTCAAGTTTCTTTCGAAAGAAGAATTTTGTGCCCTATACAAATTTTTCACCCCCTTTTAACCCCTAAAGTGGATACATTTTGAAATAAGCTATAACCCATGTTATTCTGATATCTACGCTACATTACTGGAAAGTTTCATAGAAATCCCGTTAAGTAGTTTTTAAGATTAAGATGAAGTTCATCTATCCATACATCCGCACAAACATTCACGTTTATAACATAATTATGATTAGAATAAAATCTCGTCTACAGGTGCATCGATGCACACATCGGTACAGGTATATCGTTGGACGATTGCCGTTAACGTTAAAATTTTAAAAAAGTCTTGTAGCGTTTCCTCCACGATAAGTTATAAAAGTGACTTTTTCATACCATGGATTACATCCTTTGTTGACTAGACTACAACAAGCATGAATAAACGACGCGCAAAGCCGATATACAGTGCATTACTCTGACGCGTGACGTCATCATAAATCCAACATGGCGGACGTCAGAAATAATAAATAATGTATAATCAGTGTGATTAATGGGCAAGCCCTCGTTTCAGTTTATACATGTTCCATTTTCGTTAAAGAATATTATTATTTCGAAACCTTGTTATTTAACACTAGAGGAATGTTTTACACTAGTCGGACAGTCGGAAACGGAATGGCTGTCAGAAACGTTGCTCAATGCAACTATTGTGTTTTAGTAGGAAATCACATTGGGAAATTAATTTACCAGTCGTTGGCCGCGGAATATCAATCATTGCCGAGTCACGCAATATTCGATTTTTCAATCGCCAGATGTGATTACCTACTAATATATATATATTTATGTTATAGGGGGCAAACGAGCAGACAGATCGCCTGATGGTAAGCAATTACCGTCGCCCATAAACACCTGCAACACCAAAGGAGTCGCAAGTGCGTTGCCGGCCTTTCAGAAGGGAATACGCTCTTTTCTTGAAGGTTTGAAGGTCATATCGGTCCGGAAATACCGCAGGCGACAGTTCATTCCATAGTTCGGTTGTGCGAGGCAGGAAATTTCTTGTAAAACGCACAGTTTTGGACTGCCAACCATCTAAGTGGTGAGGATAGAAATGCTGACGCGTAGGACGATGAATTATCCGTCAGTTAAAATTATCGCTGTCACTAACGTCATATGAAAGGAAAGGACAGAGCTAACATTTATCTAAAAATACTTTTATCCGGGATTGATATCGGCCCCAATGTCAAATCAGCAGCCTCTAATAACACGTCAAAAAAAATCTATAAGTTTGATAAAGTTTTATAGGTACAATAAAAGAACCATCACGATTTTTGATGGTCAAACAAAGTCCATTCACCCATAAATCTTCATGTATTTTAAAAACCTTATATACAGCTATTGTGCCTTGAAGAGCAATGTGAAATTATTTCAAAACAAACTATACTCTATTTCCTATTTATCTTGGACGGTGGGCGACTACAGATTACTAGTAATGCAATACTGATTTACTTTTACTCATGCCATCTACCGTATTGTCGCAGACTCTCGACGCATCATAATTTGACAAAGGTTTAATAGTAACAATATTGATTCGCATACGAAATATGAGACAAATAAAATAAAAACTTTTGCAATACCTACAAATATTCTTTATTGTTCACAAGAAATAACATTGATAACAAATTTAAAATTAAATATGATGATGGTAGACAACAGGCGGTCTTATCGCTGAAAAGCGATGTCTTCCAGACAACTTTTGGGAGGTGGAGAGACGAGCAAAATTTGACATGAGTAGGTGAAACAAATATATTAAGGCTCGGTTACACCTTATGTCGGTTTGTTATGTCAAAAAATGTACTGAGTTACTGAAATTTGATCTGAGATTTGGTTTAACGGATCTTCATAATACCCGGCCTCAGTAGTATAAACAACCGAATTCATAAGAAAGATCATACACTTATATAAATACATAAATATAAACCTACATAAACATACAAATACAAAATCGAGACGATGTAACACGTCATAACAGACTTACAAACGACAAAAGATACATCAGCGAACATTTACGAAAGAGATAAATAGTGATCCTTTAATCTAGTTCTGAACTTGGAAAGAGTTTTAGTACGTCTAATTTCAACAGGTAGCGAATTCCACAATCGGACAGCTCGGAAAGTAAAAGAGTTGTTATAATGTGTGTGTGTGTGTGAATTTAGAGTTTGAGGTCGGGACTTTGAGAAGCAACTTCAGAGCAGAGGAAAGGAAACTAAAACTTTCCTTGAGATAGCGAGGAGTAATATAGAGAACAAAAACGTCTGAGATAAAAAAAACATAACGTGCAGCGGGGCTAGACTGCGGGAAATTAAAACTATTAAATATCTTCCGTCTTTTACATCATGTACTACAGTGATATCTATGACCGGATAGCGGAAAAGCGCTTTCAAACTCAAACTCAAAATATTCTTTATTCAAATAGGCCTAGCAACAAGCACTTTTGAATCGTCAGTTATATATTACATAAATTGGATCTAATTATTCAGAGCAATTTATTGATGCATATGAAATTTAAAAAAAGACATCAATTACTGTAATGTATGACAAAAGAGAGTATAATAAATTCACAAAAAGATTGTCAATATGTAAAATAAAAACTAAAAAAATAGAATAATCTAGACAGTTTCTAGAATAAAATCTGAATGTCAAGAGGAAAATTAAACGTCAATATGTTCTTTCACAATTTTACCAAGATGGCACTCTAGTAAATGATGTAAAACAGAAAATATTTCGATTAGTTTTAATTACCCTCAGTGCGGATTGCCCCCCTGCACCTTACAACTGGATTGAGATTGAACCGTCGTCTACCGATTCCTGGGATCCCAGGGAACAAAAGAATGCTATTGTTTATTTTTTTCGCCAGGAGATGACGGCTTAATTTCCCACAGTCCAGATATACTCGTAACTCGTACTTCAAGGCACATTCATGATTAATTCGTGGAATGTAGGTAATTGAGAAGATATAACAATAATAATTTTAAATTCTGTTCCAAAACTTAAAAAAGAGACTTTTGGAAACAACACGTGACCTCATCTCTCAGACTTATTCCTCGGACAAAGAATAGCCATCGCCATTCAACGGGGGAATGCAGCCAGCCTTATGGGCACCGTTCCGCAGGGATCAGACTTGGGGGGCCTAACGTAGCCTTACCTAGGTTAGGCTAGATACGTTTTAATTTTATTGTATTTTATTTATTTTTATTAGTTCTATGTTATTAATTACAGTAAAGTGATTTTAAATAGATGTGGTAGTAAGTTACTTACGCCAAATTACTATAAAAATCTTTAAATTTTAAGAATAAAATAAGTGATACACAGTCCAGATTATCTCGATGCACCTTACAATCGAATTGAAACCTCCTCCTTTTTTTAAGTCGTCTAAAAAGACACTCACAAGGCATTTTTAAGTTCAACCTCTCACCCTTTGGGTTGTACTAAGCCGCTTATCAAAACACGCATAATTATATCTACTTTGATACACACCATTACCAATGTCGATCACCGGCTTAAAAGGAGCAAGTCTTCATTATCCTGCATCTTTTTCATCGATACTCACGACTAGGGAGTGAAAGAGATGTACGGTATAAATTTACGCATGTCATGCACAGTCACCCATAAATGTTCAGTTTATTTATTCTACTTTTAATATATTAGCGTATACGGAAAGGGAAATACATTTCAATTGTTGCTGCAACATTTATATCCCTAGGGAAGTAAGATACGGCTCCATGCGGTTTAAGCATTTTGCTGCACTGCGCGCCTCATATTTGTGGGTTGATATTTCGTATGAAAATGTACTGAAAAGTTAACCATTTCGTTTTCCGCGATATGCAGTTATACTACACAAAATAACTGTACATGGTTGCAAATGAGTACGCCACATTGGATGACAACAGTCAGAAATAATTTAAACATCAAATTTTACCGAGGGAAAACAATTTTTCAACACATTTGCTCGTAACGGTGGCTCTTATTACTTCGCTTTTAGACTCATAATCCAGGATATTACACACGCGTGCTGTAATTTTATTACGAAAGTTGTGCTGTAATATGTACACTTATGCCGATTTATAGTACATTACTACAGAGGCCGGGAAGTAAGGGGTTGCCGGCCGAGTACCTACATATAGAGGGCCGAGCGTAGCAAGGCCGGATAGTTACGAGGTTGGCAACCCCTTTTCACGCCGAGGTATGTATAGTGCTTTTCTCAAACACGCAATGAAATAAATTAAAAAAACTCCAAAAAAAGCTTTCTAAATAAACTAAAAGCAGATAAGACAAAAAATAGAGAGACATATTACTATTTATTTCGTTCAATTTCCAACTCGAATTGAATATAAAACACTACTACTACATAAATATACTAAAATGGTAATAGCAGGTTTCTGAACGAAACGTTAGAAGTCGTATCCTATGGAACGACACTGACTGTTTGTCATTCTTGTTATTGCCAAAAATTATAACCACTTTAATTTTTTTTATGAATGATTGTGGGTCGATAAACGTAACTTATTTAAGAAATATACATTTCTTCATCGCTGTTATCATGTCGGAACTCATATTTAAGTAGGTAACAAATTCAACAACGCTTAAATCCAATTACAGAATGAAAAAAAAAACAATTTTCAGCCTCCAAAATAATTTAAAAAATACCTTCACGGTTTGAGTAGACATTTTTACCGCTAATATTTAGATGAAATATTTTAAATGTGTATTTTTTGCAATTCAAATTATTGGACTGTGTTAATAATGGGTTATTTATTATGTTCATGACGATTTTATATAAATTAAGCAGCAAAATATATGAAACATCGTTTATTTTATTTTTTTAATAATCGTAGTGGCAGAATGTCATGATAAACCAAAAAGCAAATAATTGCTTATGGCTGAACGCCGTGATGCTGTGTCACAAATAAATGTGGAATGGAAATTAAAAAAGTGCACCTTGCAGGCCTAGCAGCGCCTTGCAGCGGCGCTCGCGTACCGCGAGTGCTCCTCCATTAAATCAATCCTTTATCATAACAGGTTTGACTCATGACATGAAATAAGAGAAAATATTCCAAAAACTTACTAACTTATTATATCTTTTGGATCAATCGGTATAATCAAAAGTTCCCAAAGCGACAAAAATATCTGTTCGCTCTTACACCCTTTTCATTAAAGTGATGTTCGCATATTTTTTCGCATTGTGTATAGATATTTTTGATGTTGACTGTCTCAATCTACGTTACACCGTAACTAGTGGACACTAAACGATATTCAATATCAGTTTAATTGTTCAAGTGCAAAGCGTAGTGGGTCTCCATTCTACGTTCAACATTTCAATACGTATTCAATTCGTTTTATTGTCACGCAAGTCATAGGTGATTTAACGTGAAAAAGTGAGCAAAGTGATTTAATTTCAATAAATAGTTGTATAACGTATAAGCCTTTGTAGCCTAGTGGTAAAGCATGTTACATACAATCTTGAGGTATTGGCACAAAAAAAAACTTAAATGAAATAAATGAACTTTATTCTGCAAGTAGACCGCAATGGCACTTTTAAAAGCCAAAATCTACTAGCATTTCTGCAAAGAAGACCACCGCTGAGGAGAAGCGCCGTAATAAACTCGACAGACAGTATTTTTCTCGCAAAAATATGCTTATTAAAAATTATAAATGTCAGTAGTTTTTCGGTGATAAAAAATATCGTGAAAAAATCGGTGCCATCCCAACAAAGGTCTAGTTTTCCCTCTGGACTGAAAGGTCAGATGGCAGCCGTTTTCGTAAATTTTGGCATTAGGTGCCAAAGGAGACACCGGCCTCTTCTTTAGAAAAACGCGGAAATACGAAAGGCTTTATTCATAAACGTTTATCAAACCCATTTTAGCTAAATTACGTTAAAATTCGTTTGTCTTTACAATACAATACAAATATTCTTTATTGCTCACCAAATGAAGTACATTCAAAGAACAACAGAAATTAAAATACAATGTAACAGTGGTAGACAACAGTCTTAGCGCTAACAAGCGATCTCTTCCAGACAACCTTTGGGTAGTAGTGTTCGTTTGTATTTATTTGTCCCTTTGAAGTTTGTACGAAAAGTTCAAAACATATTTTAGCAGGGGTTTGCTTTTAACCCGTCCTCGACCTAAGAAAAAATTAACAATAGCATTCTTTTGTTTGCACGGAGATCTCCAGATGAGGCAACGGCTTGAATAATATATGATAATATATGAAATGTATGTGGCAGAATGCAGACTGTACTCATGTGGACGATATAATAGATGTGTCAATCACACCACGGGCTATCATAATAAAGTGCTGGGTATTTTATCGGAGTGACTAAGCTTGTCAGTTTTCCAGTCATTATTTTGTACATGACATGTAATTTGTTTTTATTAAGTTTCATGTGTACTCATAATACAGGGAGTAGTTTTTAAAGCTGATTGTTAAAAAAGCCGGTCAAGTGCCAGTCGAACTCGCGCAAGAAAGGTTCCCTACCATTACCTATTAAAAAAATCACGTTCGTTGTATGGGAGTTTCTTAAATATTTATTTTATTACGTTTTTTAGTATTTTTTGTTATATTGGCGACAGAAATACATCATCTGTGAAAATTTCAACTGTCTAACAATCACGATTCATGAGATACAGCCTGGTGACAGACGGACAGCGAAGTTTTAGTAATAGGGTCCCGTTTTACCCATTGGGTACGGAACCTCAAAAATAATAGACACTACTGCATTTGTGTCTATAGGTACCTGGTTTTTAAATCAAATTCTCAAATCAGCGCTTCGTTTGTTCGCTTGTTCAGCTGTCTGCTTACCATCAAGCAGGTCGTATGCTTGTTCGTCACCGTCGTATAAAAATAAAGTTTTCAATTTAATTAAGAAGCATAGAGCCACGAAATTCGAGCTTCCATTATTAATAAGTCCATAAAACCTGAGATAATTTAATTATCTTGAACCTTTTCACTTTTATTAGTTATCCTGCTAACCTCTTACCAACTCTTAACTAAGATGGTTTTGAGTCGTAAAAATGTTGTATGATCTTAATAAATGATTTAGGTTAGGTTAGGTAACTTTACTAAAGAGAAGTTATATATGATAATCCACATCGAAAGGGACCTTATGGCGGCAGGCGCTTACGTTACACCTATTCACTATTGTATTGGAACAGCGGCAATAAAGGCGTAAGTGCCGGCCGCCATAAGGTTCCTTTTAATATGGATTATCACATATTTATACAGCTTAATTTTTCATCATACTCTAAAGTTTTAGAGGCTACACACTGAACAAGGTTTGTTCTTCGAGAAATTCATCGAGGATGGACAGCCGAGCCGATCCTTCTCTTCGGTTGAAAATTTGGTCGTGTCGATAAAAATGATATTTGTATTATATTATACTTTTTTTTATACATCGCCGGCGGCAAACAAGCTTACAGTCCACCTGATGGTAAGCGGCCACCGCAGCCTATAGACGCCCGCAACTCCAAAGGAAGTCACGTATGCGTTGTCGACTATGAAATTTGAGAATTCACTGTGTTGACAGCAAAAGGGACAAATTTAGGTCCCTCGCTCTCAACACAGTGCATCCTCGGGAGCTCTGGCAACCTTGCTAACCTCCAGGAACACAACACTACATACTTGTACAGTAGATAATGTTATTATGGCTGTGGCCTTCTGCAAGGTGGAGGTAGTTCCCCAGTTGGGCTGCTCCAAATTCGAGCAAGATGACATTTTGCTGTGCCCTACCTCTCTTCTTCTTCTTGTTTCTGAGTCCTGGGTGTTTTCATGTATTTATTTATTTATCCTATATCATCATCATCATCATCATCATCCTAACGTTATCCCGGTACAGTTGCATCATGAAGGATGCCCGGGGTCCGCTACCTAATCCCAAGATTTGGCGTAGGAACTACTTTTTACGGAAGCGACTGCCATCTGACCTTCCAACCCGAGGGTCAACCAGACCTATTATCCTATATATAACCATTAAATATATATATCGTCACCTAGTACCAATAATTGAAGCCACATTGGGCTAAATTGTGGCCTAATATATTTATTTTGTCAGCAGTAACAGGTACTTATAAAAATAAATAAATAAATAAAAAAGCCTTTTATTTCTTGTCCTGCAAGGTTACATGGTCAGTATTAACTAGCTTATTTTTATTTATTTTTAAATAGGTATATAGTCCAAAGTGTGTACATGTCATTTCTGCATAATCATTACATTACATTAAAATTACAGTTTTATCATTAATTAATTAACATAAAACTGTAATTTTAATGTAATGTAATGTTTCCATGTCAACAGCATTATGTAATAATAGTTGCGGACAAGAATCCCTTTTCAGGTGAAGGCCTCCTCCAAGGACTTCCACTTATTTATTTATTTATTTATTTATTTATTTACTTTTCTCTGTCTGTAGCTTTCTTGCCAGTGAGTATATACCGGCTATACTTTTTATGTCGTCGGACCAACGACACTTTGGTCTCCCTCTTCTTCGTTTTCCTGTAGGCCCCTTCTAAGCAGTAACTAGAGCAGTCCAGCGAGAGTCAGGCAGCCTGGCGACATGTCCGGCCCATCGCCATACAGGTACTTAGTTTAATGTAAATATTAGCCTCTAATATTTAAATTGTGATACAAATTACAATCGGCTTTTTTAAAATTACAAACTGGCCAGCGTTAGTTCTTAGGCTCATTTGGAAATCAATTTCGCTCGACACATCTTCGGACCTCTCACTTGAAAAGACATCGCGCGAAATATACTGATATCATTTTTATGAGATAAGAAAGAACGTAGAAGATTTACCTTTATAGAGACAAGATAATAAGACCAAACATTGTACGTATATTCAGTACGTGTACGACAAAAGAGCGAATCGGGAACACAAAAAACAATGTTTACATTTTATCGCGGCCATATTTATTCGAAGCCATAAACAAAGCCACGAGCAGTCAATCCTCGTTAAGCCGAACGATGTCATCTATTTATTTCCTACGACGAAGGACAATTTGCTTTAACTTAAATAAATTTGTCACTATCCCCCTTAATACGGTTCCCTTGTAAGATACGTAACGGCGCGACCACACTGTGTGGCGTTCGTGCGTCATTGTAAAAATTATGCGTCTTTTAGAAAATATAATTAACAACAAAAAAAATTGGTTGCCTGTAAAGTCGGTATACGGGCGAAAGTTTTACGTGACAACGACTTTTTATGTCTGTCTCTCTCGCTCTTAGGCGGGCTAACCATGCCTCTCACTCGCTCTCATTGTGAGCGCATAACGTGAGCGGAGCGTAACGCAGTTTCTTGAAGTGTCACCCGGCAAACCAATTTATAAGACGTTGTCACGTCAAAAAATATGAATTGGACTTCACTACTCGAAGTTTTTCGAATTGCTATAAGGAGTCGCAATGGATATCAGATTACCAACAACAAGGAAAATCACAAGGGAATTTCAACCAAGTGATTCGGATTTTATGAATATTGATTGATTCTAAAATCAAACGGAACCACTGAAACTTTCTTCTTTTCAAATTTAACATCACGTTTCATTGAACCGTTTTGTTATAGGAATAACAAAACGGTTCAATGAAATGTGATTCATGAGGTTATGACCTCAGGAGGTTAAGTTTTTTTTATGAATGACTGAACAGTGATTTGCCTTAGTCTCACCTGTTGGAAAAGGATGACAAGTTACGCCAATGATATAATTTTAGACAGAAAAAAATATTTCTTGATACACTTAGTCGTGCAAATAATAGAGATACAACCGACCGATATACACAAAACGACATTTTTAACAGAAACATAATGAATAAGTTCAGCCAGGTATAATAACTGCAATTATGCGCCTCGTGTATAAACGCCCTTACACACCGTGCGACAATGTGCGTCAATATGTGGCATATTCTCGTTCTCAACTGGTTTCTAAATATCCCATTTATGGTATTTTACCCTTAATTCCCGGTTTCGCGTACACAAGTATGTCAAACTGTCAATTAAATTACAGATTAGCATCATTATGAATGGAAAGATGATATCGGAGGTTTTAAATGAGATTTATGTATGTTATTATTGGGTTATTATGTACGTACAGTTTTTAAGGAATTCGCGTGTTATTTAGGTAACTGGCGAGGAAGTCATAAAATTGAGATTGTGAAAATGGTGCAGTTAAAACATATTATGATTTTTATGCAAATTAGGCAAAGAATGGAACCATTAATCCGATTCATTTACGATAAGATACAGCATTGAAGTAACTGTTAGGAAAGATAATTTAATAGTAGATTGTGTCTCAAGGGAGCAAAATGATATATTTACGGCGAGGGCGGTATATTGAATTCTGAGTGAAGCGAAAGATTCTACAATAGAATCCTGAGCGTAGCGAGGGATTCTAAAGTAGAATCTTGAGCGTAGCGAGGGATTCTAAAGTAGAATCTTGAGCGCAGCGAGGGATTCAAGTGTTTACGCCCAAGACGAAAATAATTTTGCTACCGTGTGACACATACTGCTTTTCACACCGTCTATGAGGCCCGTTGCTAAAAACATGAAATATCTTACAAATGATTTTACTACAGTGTCACATACTGCTTTTCACACCTTCTACGAGAAAAAGAGTCATTGTTGCCCTCAAATGAGGGAAGAAAAGTACAACTTTGATCCCTCATTCGAAGGCAACAATAACTCTTTTCTGAATAGCAGGTGTGAAATATATTTTTGCGCGCTTTGACATTTCAGACATATTTTTTTTTTAACCTGACTGTGGCTTTATAGGCCGGGCCCAATAAAGCGATAGGAGTGCGCGGTTGGAGAGTAGCCCGGGGAAAATCCAGGGGAAAACCTCCGGCACGACCACGCGTGTGGTTTGGAACACTGAAATACTCCAAGAGTTTGCGCTCCAGAGAGATTGGTTGAGCGGTTTCAACCGAATCTGAAATGTGAGTGGAATCGAGCTACTGGGAGTTTTGTCGCTGGTTCACTAAACCTAGCCTAGCTGAGAAGAGTCCAGCAAGAAACTCAGCTAGGCCCGACCTGGGTCGGACTGACTCTACCCGGTGTGCGGCGGTACTTCAGACATAATTGTGACTGTACCTCTATTTTCCGTGTTGAAATAGAAACGTCGAAATTACACTATGTACGCATATACATATTGTATTTAATAGTATACTAACCTTATCTAACCGAACAAAAAGATAGATCGATCAACAATAATAAGACAAATAGATCGTCTAATTATAAGTTCTTTCGGTTGCATTTCGAACATTGGGTTACGAGTTATGACTATTCTGCCATGCACAACTAGATACTTTAACGAGTTTTCCAAAGCACGCCGGTAAAGCAGCAAATTAATTAAGGGAAACTTCATTGACACGGAACCCTAAAAACTCCACAAACAAAAGCACGTGAAGCTCTAATAGCACCTAGTTTAATTAAGCTTCGCAATAATTTACAGGACTAATGATATTTCTTTCCAACAGTTCATAATTGCGCAAGTTTCAATTGTAAATGCACGCTTTGTTTCCAGTTCTAGCAATTAAGTTGCACTGGTGACTTGAGTACAGTGCAAGTTTTATTAACAGTACTGTGACTTTAAACTTTAAATTAAATATAGGCAGCGGCAGGTGTATGTACACTTATTTATGAGAAGCGTGATGCATTGTTACTGACAGTTGTCAATATAGTACTAGACGTTGGTGCGGCCGTTTTAATATGATTCATTACGATATTGTGAGTGTAATAAAAAGAGTGTAATGTCCGAAAAAATCGTATTTCTGAGCGGGTTCCACGATGACTTAGTTGGCAAGAGCAAGCACGGAATGCAAAGGTCGGATTACAAATCCTGGTCGAAGCGAATATTTTTTTTATTTTTCACTTTGATGATGTTAGAGAGATGACGATAAAAATATAAATCAGAGATAAAGAATATGTAAAGAGGTTGTAGAAGCTCTTTAGTATCTTGTCCTTAAATGACTGCCGATTTGGCCGCAGTTGCATCATGCAGATTTTACGGGTTTTTATTTAAGTCTAAGAACGTGTTGGTCTATTAGTGATAATGAGATGTATCTACATGCTTATTTTTGCATGCGGTTAATGCATCCACCCTCCCTCTGGAACACGCAAACATGCAAGTAAATACAACAATCAACCACCAATATTGACAAAAACCTCTCTCTACACGTTCTTTCAGAGGAATAGCGAAGAAATTCAAATATTGTTAGATTTATCATGGAATTCCGCAACCTAACGCCTGATTCAATAAATTACTTCTGTTTTATTCTCCCAATATAAAGTACTAGCGACCCGCCCCGGCTTCGCACGGGTGCAATGCTGATGCATGTATTATACATATGAACTTTCCACTTGAGTCACTCTATCTATTAAAAAAAACCGCATCAAAATCCGTTGCGCAGTTTTAAAGATTTAAGCATACATAGGGATATAGGGACATAGGGACAGAGAAAGCGACTTTGTTTTATACTATGTAGTGGTGACTACATGTTAAGTCAAGAAATCCTGGAGAGGAAGTGGCAATGGATGGGATACGCGCTTGCACGATCGGATGACCTCTTGTCCAAGCAGGCCTCCGCTGGCAATCTACTGGCTGAAAACGGTCGGGAGTTCTCAAACCACATGGAGGCGCTCAGTTGAAAAAGAGGCGGGCTCTAATAGCCTCGGCTGGGAGGAGCTAGAAGAAGCCACACAAGACCGTGACAAATGGAGAACTTTTCTGTAAACCCTATGTCCCTAAAGAGGGATAACAGGAACTCATCACATGTAAAAATTCGATGAGCATCTTTAATACGACCGGTGTGACGACCGGTTTAGCCTAGTGGGTAGTGCACCTGCCTGTGAAGCTGACGGTCCTGGGTTCGAATCCCGGTCAGGGCAAATATTTGTGTGATGAGCATGAATATTTGTTTCTGAGTCTTGGATGTTTATATGTATTTAAGTATTTATATCTATAAAATATATCTTGGGGGAGGCCTATGTTCAGCAGTGGACGTCTTTCGGCTGAAATGATGATGATGATGATGATGATGAAATATATCGTCGTCTAGTACCCATAACACAAGCCTTCTTGAGCTTACTGTGGGGCTAGTTCGATTTGTGTAAGATTGTCCTCTAATATTTATTTATTTATTTATTAATTCAATAGTGTCCATGACCAACATTTTTGGGTTTTTAATTCCATTATTGTTTTTTTATAATATCAAATACTGGTGATTTGCCAACTGTGACTAGGTGACTTCAGCTTTCATAATTGTCTCCTTAGGCGAGTGCTTTAAGCTCTGCTAAGCTCCCGGTAAAGCCCAGTCTTGGAAGTGTGTATGTAAGCTGTCGAGAGCGCTTTACTTGTTGTCTTTTTTGGAAAATGCAATGGACAGTTTCCATTGCAGGACTTTTTAAATGACTTTAAAATCTCAGTTCTTATTTCTCAGGACTGCAGCTTCACTTGTTGTATCAGGTCTGAGTTTGAGGCCGTATTTTCATACAGACTACATACCGCGGTACACAGCAGGCTACCAACCATGCGACAATGATGTGGTATTTACGGTTAACATCGTAAATATCAATACGCACTTAGTGAATGCGAACATGACTTTGATGACAAGGGCGTTGGAGCTTATAGAAATTTTTGACACTTGGGAGCGTACATAGGTAATTATGTTTATGGGTGGATCAACTATTCTTTATTGGTTGTTACCATGGTTACCTCTCCTGAGTCACTATTTAAAACTGTGATTTTATAGGGTTTAAATCCACCAAACATGAGTTTTGGCGATAAGTATAAAGCCATTGGGATATGGGTCATCTCCTGGGCATGCTTGAATTCCATATTACAAACATTTTTCTAAGAAACATGGTTACTGTTGTCTCCTCGCTGACGGGACAGAATAACAACAAGAAAAAGTTGATTGACCCTTATGTCTTTCACTGTAACCTGTACAGTCAAGTGTAAAAATGTGGGTGCAAACAACTGACTTCAAAATGTCCCATGGCTCATATGTCGGCGGTTTAAGGCTTCGGTACATATTTATGGGAGGATTAATTCGATGCATACGTTTTTGGAATTGATTGTACATAAATGTGGCCTGAGACATGTCGGTGTTTTTGATTATATATGTAATTTGTTTATTTTGTAAGGTGTGCATAAAGAGCATTTGTATTGTATTGTATGGTAAATGTCAAATTTTGAATAAAATTCAGCAGCACGGGCGCAAGTTTAGAAGTAATACAACTAACCTGTAGTTTTAACCCAAATGATTAAGCACATATAGTCCCTATTTGTCCCGGTACCGCACACCGGGTAGAACAGTCCGACCCAGGTCGGGTCTAGCTGAGTTGCTTGCTGGACTCTTCTCGGCTAGGCTAGGTTTAGTGAACCAGCTACAAAACTCCCAGTAGCTCGATTTCACTCGCATCTCAGACTCGGTTGAAATCACCAATCTCACTGAAGCCCAAACTCTTAGAGTATTCTAGTATTCCAAACCACACATCGGAGGTTTTCCCCAGAATTTTCCCCAGGCTACTCTCCTGCCGCGCACTCTTATCGTTTTATTGGGCCCGCCTTATAAAACCACAGTCAGGTTTATAAAAAAAATAAAAAAGATTAAGCAGAACTTCTTCACATACTGATTCATATCTTCTTCTTCTTGACTGGGTACTGTCAGTACCTATTACGTTCGCGCAATAGTACTCGTAATATCATCGCTCAGAGGAACAGCACTATATTCGTATCAATTAGAGCCCGTAAACCGGGATTGCGGGATCCCGAAATACCGGGATCTCGGATTGATTTTTACGGTATTCCAATACCTGGATTGAAACAGACCAATACCGAAATATCGGAATACCGGTATTGATTCAGATTATACATTAAATTAAAATAAAAAATGTGAGCATTCGTAAAATTTATAAAAAAGCAACAACAAGAGTAAGATTTCTTCGGTTCTTTCTTTTCAAACTAAAAATGAAGTAAATAAATCAGAAAATGAATAAACCGAGGAATAACACAAATAATACATGATTTTAGGTAATTTTTATGTAATAATTTTTGTCTACTGATTTTATTTCATATCTCCCGAATCTCCTGTTTCTTAGGACATGTGTCTATTGGATTTTTAAGATTGCACCTGGCAACACTGTCCCATATCGTAACGAGTTCGCACCGACAAAGCAAGAAGTCGCCTTAGTAAAAAACATTTGAACTATAACTTACGGTTGATGTCAATGGAGAGGCTCTCAGAAACCGGCGCGAGCGACGGGTCTGTGACGGCCTGTGAACATATAATATATATTAATATTAGTAACCACATGACTATACATACAAATTGTTGAATACTGATGGGCTGGTAACCTATCATTGAAATCTCTTATAATCATCACCATAATCATATCAGTCGAAAGCAGTATCGAAAGACGTCCATTACTGCACATAAGTAGGCCTCCCACAATGACCGGTCCCGCGTAGGGCATGCAAACCGGGATCCCGGGATCACAAAATACCGGAATCTCGTATAGATTTTTACGGGATTGAAATAGACCAACACCGAAATATCGGAATACCGGTATTGAAGATCTTGTACAAAATTTTAATAAAAAAATATGAGTCTTACGTATTCCTAAAATTTATAAAAAAACTACAATAAAAGAGTGGGGTATTTATAATTATAACGTTATTTTTTGTTATTATCCTCTATCTTAATTTTTTTTCTACTTATATTTATGCAGTGGGGTTGACGCGAGACTAGAAAAATCTACCATCCTATTTCTAATTCACACATGTGAAAAAAACAGAAAAGCTGAGTCGAGCTTGCCGTGGCTTCGTGTTGAATTAGATCCTGTTTAACATCATCGTCTTTGGATCCTATTTAAATCACTTATAGATGCTTCAGCGAGAATGTAAATTCGTGGACGCGTATTTATTTACGCTTCGCATCGTCCTTCAAAATCATCTGGTCCACGAATTGCTTTTTCCCGGCTTCTGCAATAATGTACTAAGTATTTCTTTCCTTTTTATTTCTATGTAACTTACCTGGCAAGTAACTTCCGTGCCAAGGTCTGAACGCTGCAGCCTAAACGACACGGCCGCTCTGGCTTCCGAATTGGCGAGTAGGGCGTGGGACTTCCACCACGATACTCGAGCGGTCGGCCGGCCTAAGGAAATAGAAGTTACAGTGGTTTCCCAAAGAAGATAACAACTTAGACATATATAGTCTCCGAATCGGTATTTCCCAGCTAGGCTAGGTTTAGTGAACCAGTAACAAAACTCCTAGTAGCTCGATTCCACTCACGCCTCAGATTCGGTTGAAGCTGCTCAACCAATCTCACTGGAGCGCAAACTCTTAGAATATTTACAGTTTTTAAACCATCCGCGTGGTCGTATGGGATGGGAGGTTTCCTCTTTATTTTCCCCAGCCTCTCTAACCTCTCTGTTCATGTTTGCAAGGACTAGTAACTTCGTACTTTGACATGATGAGAGACTTCGCTCTGTTCTCATTTGACTTTATTTTTAGACTGACGCTCAGAGATATTATACACTTTTTAGGATATTTATTTATTAGATTTTATTATTTTTATATTGACGCTTAGATATATATCTCACAATATTTTATTATGATTACTGTAACTACTTTATTACCTTTTATCTTGACGCTTAGAAACCTTATATATCTCTAACAAATCTCGATTGTTATTAGTTTCTTAATCTTATTTTTGACATGTAACACTATATTTATAATTAATGATACTTCGATTATCGTATTATTTTTATTAGATATAGATAAATTTTGACTTGTAAAAGTGCCCTTGAGGCCTATTTGCAGAATAAATATTTTGATTTTGAACCACGCAATCCTATCTCTGTATTTAACCCGGCCTATAACGCAATAGTCAGGTTAAATAAAACAAACAACAGTGTTCCCTTCAGTACAAATTGAGACCTAACGTGGGAAATATTAACGGATTCAGTCGCTTCGTGAGTCAGTTTACTAACTGACCGAACGTTATTTCCCTATGGGCTATTGTGGCGAAACCATCCATCTATTCCTAGCTTTGTCACACTAGGTAACCTAAATTTTGAATTTAGAATAGCTGCGGACGTTCCCAAGCGCATAATGTTTACATTTCAATGCAAAACGGTATATTATAACATAAATACTACTTGCTTTTTAGGTATGTGGGGTTCCTGGTAGTCAGTAGGGTCGCCAGAGCTCCCGAGGATACGACGCTGACGATTCTCAATATAATTTGAGATGTTAGTGCCGTTAATGAAGCATGAGTCTTCTGGTAGATGTCGCTGTACGCCTCCCTTAAGGCGTTTGTATAAAAATATAGGATACGCTGTGTTGCGAGTGTCCTTACTCACAACACAGCGTATATCCTCAGGAGCTCTGGTGGGAGCATATGTACACATAACGAACCCTCAAGTCATTAAAGGGTTGATAATTATTCTGGGGTCACAAGCGTCCATAGGGTACGGTGTCTGCTCATAACCAGGCAGTCTGTCAACGTCGTTTTAAATATATATTAAAAAAAAAAAACAAAAAAAAGTTGCTTGATTATGTTGATTGCTTCCGAGTAAAAACTAAAGAAATAAAAGTTACTATCACTTTATTGGAATTATCAGTGCTTTTGTCATACTTTAAGTTGAAATCATTCTAAATTGTAAGGCTAACTGCTACTACACATTGTTAACTGCTACTTATTACTCATAAAAATTCTTTTCCATAACACACATCCACTACATTTGATATGAGTCGCAACCCTTTTGTTCCGCAGTGTTTCCTCCTCCGTGTATTGTTTTAGCATTCCCGATGTAATATTCCACAGTTTTTGTGCAATTTTTCCGCTTTGTTAGAACCTTTACTCTTTTGGAAGAAAAGTCGCAATTTACTGTTCTCCCAGTGTTAACTGGATGTTGTTTTTGGTTTTCTGTGTTGTGATTTTTTTTTATTTAAAGGACTGCTCTTTTTTATTCTGCATTAGCTGCTCTTTTATACAGAATAACATAAAATAAACCACAGGGTATCTTTTAAAATTACTCCTATCAGGTTGAAAACGATTAGCTCTTTTGATACTGACGCAAGCGGTTGGCAAGGCTTACCCCCAACGGCGACGCAGGTCAAGTTGACCTCAACGCCCTCGTCGTAGGGTCCGAGGATGCCTCCCTGCACCTCATTGCCCTCCTGGTTGAGGATAATCAGCCGCTCTGGTGGAACTGAAAAAAAAAACATCATGTTTAGGCAATCTATGCATTTTACCTTCCGGGATAGATGGGGTTTCTGAGTTCTTATTCTAAGTACAACTTCAATCAATCAATCAATCAAATCGTTTATTTGTTGGAATACAGTAAGTACAAATAGGTCTTATACATTATAATACAGTTCCATGTATTCAGCCTGCACGCAGGCATGCAAACATTTGCGAGTGCTGCGTACGTTATGATATAATATGTTAACAATAATAAATTAGCAAAGAATACAATAATTTATAAAAATATCAAAAAAAAATATTAAAAAAAAAATTAATAATAGAATTCACAAAAAGTAATAATTATAAATATAAATGTCAAATGTCAAAATACCCACAGAGTCAAAAATTGCAGCTTCCATGTCAACTTTGATTTAAATAGCTTTTTACACTGTAGAAGCATTTGTCTAAAAGCCAAATGGACAACCTGTGTTTATAACTATTGCCCTGTAGTAACTTCAAAATGGTAGTATTTTTTGCCAGTCACTATTTATTTCAATGTCATTCCAGTATATTCGATAGAAGTTACTGATCCCCACCATAATACTGAAAATGTCATGAGCTACACGGACTTCGATAAAAATAATGACACTCCAAGAGGGACAGAAAAGCTCTTATGCAGCTAAATTGAGTACTTGTTTAAAACTGACGGCTTCGGCTTACCTTAAACAACCTCGTTAAGTTGAACGGATAATCGTTTGTTTGCCTCAACATAATATAGTTAAACTATGGCATAAAGTAACTAATAGTGTCTGTCGCTCTTATTCCAATTAGAATACGACTATCTCGCTCAGTTGTGGTATTATTTGATGTCTACTCTAACCAGAGTAGGCATCAAGTAACCACTCTGAGACCAAAGAATAACAACAAAGAAATATAAATGAATAAACAATCCCCTTCACGACTGTACAATAGAATAGTGTAGATAACAATGAACATTCAAAGACTCCGTTATTTCGCCAAATATACAAGACATAACTAGTGATGGCCGCAGGGTACGTAACATTTCAATTTTGTTTAACGACGACAAAAGTTGAACTGGAAAGATGGGTCAAGATTAGTATAGAGTGGATCCCGCAAGACGGCCACTGGAGCTCGAATTTGGAGCAGCCCAACTGGGGAAGTACCTCCACCTTGCAGAAGACCACAGCCAATAACATTATCTGCTATAAAGTATGTAGTATATGTTGTGTTCCTGGAGATAAGCAAGGTTGCCAGAGCTCCCGAGGATACACTGTGTTGAGAGCGAGGGACCTAGATTTGTTCCTTTTGCTGTCAACACAATGCATTCTCAAATTTTATAAAGGGTCGGCAACGCGTGCGTGACTCGTTAAGAGTTGCGGGCGCCTATAGGCTGCGGTGGTCGCTTACCATCAGGTGGACCGTACGCTTCTTTGCCACCGGCGTTGTATAAAAAAAGCAGATGCGGACCAAAAAAGGTGGCGGGGCAATTGGGACTCTGTCCCCTAGTTTAGAAGAATTAGAATAACATTGCACGAAGACTTGAAAATTAGTTGTGTTGACAGATACGAGAGCCCTCACTTTCAACACAGAGCATCTTTAAGACATTTGGTGACTTTAAAAGAAGGAAAGAAAACAATAAAACATTTATTCACAGACACAGAAGACACACATATATGACAAAAATGATAATAGAGGAAAAACATATACAGAAACCACATAACATCTGTGTCTCCGCGGCTGTGAAATGGACACTGGCTCAGCATTATGCTGAGGTGTCAGACAGATAGGTAAAGCGCTAATTTTCAGCCAGTACCATTGGTGAGTCATGGAACTTTGCTCACGACCAATAATACCCACACACCTACAAGTAGTGGTGTTATTATGACTGCGGTCTTCTGTTAGGTGGAGGTACAGTCAGCCTCAGAATTAGCTGGGTATTTTGTGATTTTCACCAATTGGAAATTTATTACGACAGTTCAAACACGAGGTTACAGCGACATGTGTACAAAGGTAGGACTGCTCTAAATATGAGAGAGATTCCGCTGTACCCTGTCTCTCTTACTTCCTCGGCGTGGCTGAAAATCTCATCTTTGAATTCGGCTCTACGATTATAAAAAGGCAACAGCCAAGAAAGTATCACTTTTATACATTTCTGTGCGCCCATCACTAGCCATAACAAGCTGAATTATCCCAAATAGGCAGCGCGTAACCGTGTCGGATAACCTCAAAACAGCTTTCCAGGCGTTCTGGAGAAAAATGTGTTCGTAAACTTGACGAAGAAGACCCTTAGCCTAAAAGCAATAGCAATTTACTTCAACGGCTTCTATTACGTTTATAGGAAGGTCGCAAACGAAATTTGAACAATACGCTTATGATATTTTCTCCGTAGGTACTATAGATTTCCATACAAAATTAAAGTGTGTGTGAAAACCTTAGGCCGGACTAAGCCGGCGGGGGGACGTATATATGCTGATATAATCAAAAGTGGCAAATTGACCACTGTTAATGGGTATTTATAAGAAATTAGTATTAAGTATTATTAACACATTTGACAGCGTCATTTCCTGGTCGAGTATAAAAAGTTTTTTTTTAATGTGTCTTATTAAACAAACATTTATGTTTTTTTTTAGTAAAAAGAGCTATTTTTAGAATATGAGGGCGTTTCCATTTAGGTGCCATATTTCCTCACACATTTCTCACTGTGAGCATAACAACGACCATCACAGAAACTAAGAGTACACTTGCATACAGCCAGTGCAAATCTCAGTTCTAACAATGGGAAGTTTCCGCAATGTGTATGAAGTGAGTCGGAACTAGGCTTTGAACTTTGTGGTAAGATGAGCACGAACTATGCTTTACAAGTGAGATAATAACTTAGAAATGGTCTTTGAATATGAATTTTAGGTGTTCATATGGGCGAACTATTTTTCGCATATTGCTAATTATGCCGTTAATTTCGGGACATAGATTAAATCATCGTATTCCCACTAGGCTAGGTTGGTTTTGTAACAATCATGAAGAATAAATATAACTGGTGTATGGTGTCAGTTTTTTTTTCAATTGTTGGGTTACAATTTATTTAGTAGTTTTAGATTCCGCAATACATCACTCTTCTCGAATGTCTTCATCATTGTAAAATTTGAAAGACATGCATGAGATATATAATAAAATTAGAGATATCCCAATAACAAGCTAGTATATCGCATTAAGTCTCGAACTAGACTTTTCCATTCGTATTTTTTTTGTTTATTTATTTTTATTTATTTAATATTGTAATGTCATGTACATAATAGGTGTTACATCTTGGTTTAAGTTAGATCATGACACTGTAAGGGCACACATTTGTATGTCTATAGATGTATGTTTGACCTCTAAAACTGATCGTTCACGAGCGCCCTAAACTAAATGTCAGTTTTTAACAGAAACAGTAGCTCCTATTGGCGTTGGAAATACGGATCATTTCGTGATATCAGAAAACAATTACTAAGCAAATGTTTTCTTGTGGATTGATTTATTATTAAGCGGAATCTCACGAGCGCGCGTTTGTCATATTTGTAGTTGTGGCACATACAAACTTCGAACAGAGACAATGTGAACTCATAGCTCCTACGCTGACGCACGCATAGACAATGTGCGTGTATATCTCAATACACAACCATGGCACTCCCGCGTTGGTGAGATAGAGGTACTGTAAACGTCGTCTTCTACCCATTGATACCTGGACCCGACTGCGACTTCAGCGTAAATAATTAAATATAGGGCCATTTTGACGACCGGTTTAGCCTAGTGGGTAGTGCACCTGCCTGTGAAGCTGACGGTCCTGGGTTCGAATCCCGGTCAGGGCAAATATTTGTGTGATGAGCATGAATATTTGTTTCTGAGTTTTGGATGTTTTCTATGTATTTAAGTATTTATAACTATTAAATATATCGTCGTCTAGTTAACCATAACACAAGCCTTCTTGAGCTTACTGCGGGGCTAGTTCGATTTGTGTAAGATTGTCCTCTAATATTTATTTATTATTTATTTATTTATTTTCTGATTTGTCAGTGCGGAGGCGGTAGGCTAAGCAGTTAGCTGTCAGTGTCAGTCGAGTCAGTATACCGCTTTTTATTGGGCTGTTATTCATAAACCGACTCGTTTTCATCTGACACCTCACCCCTCACGCATTTTCATACGGAAACTGTCAAAAGTGCCAAATGACATTTGACAGTTTACATATTCAAACGGGTGAGGGGTGAGAGACAGGTGACGACGGTGCTTAGTGAATCGCATAGGTGAACCCCCTACATTTAAAAGAGTGCTTCTTGACTGGAGCGGGATGCGTCGAAGCGGGGCGATACTAATACAGTTTCAGTACTGCCTCGCTTTCACGCATGATATTTCTACTGCGCCAAAGTATTACTGACTGTATCCCGCCAGTAGCTGTATTAAGCCTAAGCACCAGGGGACGAGAGTGCAGCCATCGGGTCACTTCCCGTCAGCTGCGGACAGCACTGAAGGCTGCAGACTTGCAGGAAGAGCGGCAGTGCTAATTAACCGGCGGATGAGGTCATTAAGAGTATTCCAGTGTTCCAAATCACATGCGTGTCCGAGGGTTTCCCCTGGATTTCCCCAGGCTACTCTCCAACCGCGCATTCCTATCGCTTTATTGGGCCCGGCCATTAAAGCCACAGTCAAGTTCAAAAAAAAATCTCTGCGACATCTGTAAGCTCACGGCTAAGAAAAAAAAACCACATACCAATCCCGTCCCGCAAAATCATTAAGTCGCCTTAAACTAATTTCTGACTTGCCGTGCCGGAATCTGAGGGCGGGTTGCATCAAACCGTCTGTAATCGTAGGCAGTGTTCGTTAAAATCTGATTGTATGGAAAGTTTGACAAACTATGGGATGATAGCTGCCGGGGCCATATTTGACGATGACCGGCCTGTGATCGTATGTTGGTGCAAAACCCTACATATGTGCGAAATTAAAAATATAGTTATATAATATGACGCACGAGAATTAAAATTCAAGTATTACATACATCTGTGCACTAGTATTAACTATTGCGTGGAGGCGAGGCGGTATAAATGCAATACTGAAATCATACTGCCCCGTTACCGCGAACGTCGCTCTAATTAGGATGCAGCAATAAATCTGCAATAGCTCGACGGGCAGTAGACACTGATAACTGACAGCATACTCTGGCTTACTGATACCGTACCGAGTAATGTGAAAGCAAGGTAAACATTTAAAAACCATCCGATTTTAGTTAACCGATTCCTTCAACTTCCTATACTTCAAGCATACACAACTTTATAAACTTACTTTTAAGTTTTAACAGATTTTGGCTCAATAAATAGCTAAGTGTAACTGTATATATACTCCGCCATTTCCAGGCCAAGAGCAGCTGTTCGAAGTACTTATTGAAAATACGATCTACAATATAGCTCACAGAAGTTTCCATTGTTGACATTTCTCGGTACAAAATATCCCATACAAAACTGGCTCAGCATTGATTGAAAATTCTAACAAAAAATACCTCCATTGCAAATTGAAAACCTAATAAAAAGCGAAGGATAGAAATGGAACGACCTGAGTAGCAATGAGATTTATTTAAGTCATTAGATTGGTATCGCACTAGGGTGGGAACTAGGGGGTAGTTAGACGGAATTTACTTCAATGTAGATAGGACTAATAAACACGGCAATGTAAGGCAAGGGAAATTGCGGTTGAAGGTCAGAAAAAGTTATTTATATAACACTATTGACCCGCCCCGGCTTCGCACGGGTGCACTATTTAATGGATGTTATCATACATATAAACCTTCCTGTTCAATCACTCTATCTATTAAAAAAAACGCATCAAAATCCGTTGCGTAGTTTTAAAGATTTAAGCATACATAGGGATACAGGGACGGAGAAAGCGACTTTGTTTTATACTATGTAGTGATACTGATATATAAACGCATCAAAATCCGTTGCGTAGTTTTAAAGATTGAAGCATACATAGGGATATAGGGACAGAGAAAGCGACTTTGTTTTATACTATGTAGTGATATATAAACTCAAAAGTCAGACGGCAAGCATGATTTATAACAAATAATATGTAGGTATTTTGCTATTAAGCCGTTGTCTATTGGCGAAAAAAATAAATAATAGCATTCTTTTGTAATGAGCCCGGGGATTCCCG
This sequence comes from Epiblema foenella, assembly GCA_963556455.1. Classification (NCBI taxonomy): domain Eukaryota; kingdom Metazoa; phylum Arthropoda; class Insecta; order Lepidoptera; family Tortricidae; genus Epiblema; species Epiblema foenella. The sequence goes on from OY747100.1 coordinate 22,298,866, forward strand.
GGTTTCTATGATGTCTGAATTCACTCATTTCAATCATGCAATGAATTCAGACATACATATTATAAGCAAACACATGTTATTTGGTTTCACTGATAAATAATTAAAAACAGCTTGAGATGTAACTTGCTCATCAAAAAAATGGACATGTTAGTGTAACTTTAGCTAATGATATATTAAGGGTCGGTTGCACCAACATACGATTACGGGCCGTTCATCGTCAAATATGGCGCCAGCAGCTGTCATCCCATAGAAACTTGTCAAACTTTCCATAGAATAACATTTTAACGAACACCGCTTACGATTACAGACGGTTTGGTGCAACCCACCCTAATTCTGTCATTTTTAGTGTTTCATACCAAAATTTTCAACGGCGCTTATGCGCTGTCAGTCCGTCACAAGTACGAAAAAAATACGTAATGAATATTTACATACATATATGCATTTTTTTAAGAGAATCGTGAAAGGCTATGACTCATACATTTATTGACGCAAAGCAGAAGTGAAGCACGTAGATATTTATATATCTACGAAGGGGGGAGGCGGGTCATAAAGTCTTAACATAAGTAGATGAAAATGAAAACGCGAGCGTAAAGAGCGCGAAAATTTTCAAACATTATGATGCAAGTGCGGAAAATACTATATACGTTTGGGTCCCCGATTACAACTATTTAAAACTTTGACGACCGCTTTAGCCTAGTGACCCTGCCTTCGAAGCTGGAGGTCCCGGGTTCGAATCCCGGACAGGGCATGTATTTGTGTGATGAACACGAATATTTGTTCCTGAAACTTGGATGTTTTCTATGTATTTAAGTATATATTTATCTATATAAGTATGTATATCGTCACTTGATACCCATAGTACAAGCTTTGCTTAGTTTGGGACTAGGTTAATTTGTGTAAGATTGTCTAAAAATATTTAATTATTAAAATATGTTAAATCGCAAATTGTCAACTTCATAATTATTGCAGCATGTAATTCAGCTTTAATAGTAGATTGTAGATACACTAAGGGGCCAGATGTGGTTCCAGCCTTCAGAGTTACTCAAAAAAGGTACAGTAATTTCGTCACAACAAGGCTATTTGGCACCATACCCTCTCATAAACTACAGTACTTCTCAATCCATTTCAAACTGTCCCTACACATAAACTTCAACTGTCACCGTAAAACCAGACTCAATGTTAAAACAGCGTATGAACAATACAAAAACCGAACACATAAGACCATCTTTAAACGAGCTTCTTCAAGACCCACTTTCAAAACGACGTATCTGCAATACTAAGAGCAAACTACATAAGCCTTTTCTAAAGTAAGTTATTCGGACGTAACAAAACGTCGTAAAGGCTACATACGGGAGACGTGAAACTGAATTGCATGTTGTGTTGATGAAGACAGGGAAAACTGACCCTAATTACATTGGTGCGTTTAAGTTTAGATTGAGTTGACATATGTGTAGTAGGTTTTAGGCTGTAGGTTTTAGGCTTCAATACTTCTTTAAACCACGAGTACCTATCAAGCACTTTGCTGCCTGCTGCGCGCGGCGCCCTGAGCCCGAACTCCGCACTTCGTACCGTGCCGTCCCTTTCACTCTCGTGTTATTCGTTATATGAGTAAGAGAGACGGCATGATACGAAATCCGGATTTCGTAGTTTGGAGTAGCCCCTCTGGACGAGTGCCCTGCGCACACTCAATCAATTTGCCACTCGGATTGATGTATTCCACTGTTCTATGAATGAGTTCACTAAGGGTGGATTGCACCAAACGGTCTGTAATCGTAAACGGTGTTCGTTAAAATCTGATTGTACGGAAAGTTTGACAAGTTTCTATGGGATGACAGCTGCCGGCGCCATATTTGACGATGACCGGCCTGTGATCGTATGTTGGTGCAACCGACCCTAAATTTACTTTGTGTGTGTTATGTTATTGTAAGTCATTAATTAAGTAATTATCTATGCTTGATGTAAAATAATTTGCTACACTAACCCTAACACCTAGTCCACAATCAATCGGCAACCTAAGCTTAGTCACATCAAACAAGAACTATGCTTAGTTAAACTAGGATTGCAGCTGGCTCCAAACGATCCCATGAATACGACATACGTCGAATTGCCGCGCCGTCGACGAAATTCGTTGCACCAGATTCAACAGCTAACTAACAGAACAGCATGCACAAAGTGCCTTTGTTATACAGGGTGTAACAAAAGTGGTGAGGATCCGTTTAAAGGCATATTCGGTATCGTGTTCTGATTAGGAAAAAGTAGAAGAAAAATTTTTTTGACTCAATAAATTTTTGGCCTTAAAACAGTTTTAAACAGTTGGCTGACTTGAACAACCTGTCCCATAGAAAAAAAATTTTTTCGGGTCAAAAAAATTTTCTTCTACTTTTTCCTAATCAGAACGAATCCTCACTAGTTTTGTTACACCCTGTATAAGGCACATGCTGTATGTTTTAAACACTCTCGCCCCGTAGTGAAAAAAATGCAAAAAAAGAATTGTTAGATCACTACAATGTTTTTTTTTATAGTAGCAAAATTTTCTATAGCACTTTTCCTGTTTAACAAAAACAAGTATAACTTGTCACAGTGCAAAGACATATAAAAAACTGTACTTATAACCTCCTGAAGCCTGGAACCTTCAAAAATTTACGAAATAATCACAACCTTAATCAATTTATATATAGTACAATATCAATTGTTTTTTATGTAGTACCTATATTACACGGGGCCTCACGAGGATAATACGAGCTCCACGCATGCGGGATTCTAAAGGCTCCTCATCAATCGACCAACCTACTTAACACGTTCGCGGACGGACATGCTAAAGCATTCGAATTTAGAGTACGGTTTATGACACGAATTCTATAGCAGTCTTCTTTTGGGATTCTTTTCTCGACGGGAATGCTAATGAATACGCTTTGCCACAGTAAATACTTGCAGCCCTGTATTCACTGTCACACTCTGTGCAATCAGGGAACGTTTACTGTCACATTACATGGTTTTCGCACACTAACAAACAATCATGTATCGTCGCCTATCCTATCCCCCCTTTTTCGGACACAGATGCTATAGCAGTCGTGGTTGTATGAGATTGTGTTTAGTCGACCGGCGAGTGTGCCGCTGAGTAGTTACCCGAAATGTCAGTGAATTATGCGCGTAAACGCCATTTGGAAGAATTATTTCGATCATTGTAAGTCACATTCATTCGATTATTTTTGACGGATATTATGTTTTGTTGTAATATTTGAAATATTTGCTAACTGCTTATTGCACTATCATTAATTTTGATAGCTTTAAAGACCTTAAGAATCACACATAAACCTAGTAATGATAATTTGAATTTGTATAAAAGCGAGCACCTTTTGCCGCCGACAAGGGCTCCTTCGCCGCATAGCGAAGCTGCACATTTGCCGCCAAACAAGTCAGCATCTTCGCCGCAATGTGAGCCGACGCCTTCACAGCCATTCGAGCCAATCTCTTTGCCGCAAAGCGAGCCCGTTTTGCTGACGTCGGCTCCTTCGCCGCATAAGGTAGCAGCACTTTTGCCGTCAAACGAGTCGAAATCTTCGCCGCAACGTGAGCCGACGCATTCACAGCCATTCGAGCCAGTCTCATTCCTGCAATGCGAGCCCGTTTGGCCGTCGCAAAGGGCTCCATCGCCACATATGAGCTGACGCCTTCACATATACTAGCTATAGCAGGTAACTGTTATAGCATTTACTGTCATAATTATATCACAACCTACCTAGGCCATGTGACAAAACTGCTATGGCAGTCCAATGCTATAGCATTCATAGTCACATAACATCCTATAAAAACGCGTCACATGAACGCCGCTGGTATAGCATTCGACATTCATAGCATTCAGTGTCATATACTAATTGTACTTGATAGCACAGTTGTGACGAAACTGCTATAACAGTTCCAAATATTCCATACAAAATTTTAGTGTCAAACAGGTGTGACTTACTGTCCGCGAACGTGTTAACCTCCTGAGGCCTGACCTTCAAAAAATGACGAATTAATTGCAACCTTAATAAATTTGTATATAGTTAAAAATCAATTGTTTTCATGTAGTACCTATATTACACGGGGCCTCACGAGGATAAACGTCATTGAAAACGGGTCTCCGCAGGCGGGCGCTATGGCATGCGTTTTGGAAATCTCCCGCACCCCGAAAGCGAGAGCTATAGACCAATGAAAATTAGCTTTCAGGCAGACATTGAGAGCGAGTTTTCATGTATTACAATCAAAGGCCCCAATATGTATAGTTTTTCATCTTCAGAATTACGATTTAAACGGGATATTTACCATGTATACTTGTATTTTTGAGTTCTCGATATTTCGGCACTGTTACAAGCGCCATTATCAAGGATTAACTGACGTGCTGCGAGTTTTAGTTGTTGTCTACCCACACACCATAGCGATCTAACCTCTTCCTGGTTCGCTTTTTTCCCGTTTCAAATCGTAATTCTGATGTAAATGACCATGTAAGCTTGAAATCTTATATTGTTTTTCATCTTCTTCAATTGAAATAAGGTCCAAAAATGTATCCATATTTATGGCCTCGACTGCACTCTTTTCGCCACTTGATTAAGAAATTGATCATTTTTCGAGAATATTCGATTTCAGTGTCAACATCCCTCTCTGTCGTGATTTTCTCAGTGTTACTGTCTAGAACAGGACTATAGTGACCTTATGAAATAAACTTTAAATGTATTTTTTAGATTTTTCATTAAGAAATATCGTTTCAAACATCACTCCAAATCGACCATTTTCAAGCAAAAAACTTGTTGTAGAACATTTGTACTCTCCCTCGCCCCTGCCTATCGTGATGAGACGAGTCGCGACGCAACAGAACTCTATCGTTCTCATAGGTACATTTAGTGCAGTCAGATTCTCATTTACCTGATCCGCTCTGACGTGATATTCCAGACAGAGCGTATCGAAAAATCCCTCTTATGTTACGTCAGATTAAGTAATAAGTACGAATCCGGATTAAGAAGGAGTGGAGCACTTCTGGGGTTGGATTCTTTCACGGTAAAATTGACAAAAAATTAACAAATTGTCTCAGTTCGGCCCTTTGGTTGACTGATAGAGAATGCCATTTGTCATGAAGTCAATAAAGTTCTAAATAAATAAATACGAATGTATAAATTTGTATGTAGTTTCGCGGAAATACTTACTTAGTACTGTCAGATTAAGTCTGGTGTTCTTAGTAGGCGACTTGATGAAGTCCACTCGACACCGATACTGTCCGCTGTCTTCGGGTCTGTAACAAGTATAATTACGATTGTAGATAGCCAATTCATTAGATAATACACAGTGGAAGCTCAACCAAGACACAACTTTACGAGCAACCTGGAGAAACCGGTTTTAAAACATTGTTCCACTGGTAATATTGCTGACAATGGCACACCAGTGACGTGACGCGTAGAAGTGTCAGTAAAGTAAAAGTAATTTATCTATAGCTACTATGTTTTGATAAGAACGACAGTGTTATGTTGGAAGAACCATTTTGAACACAGAAACATATGTAGGCTTTATAGGTATCTGTAATTAAGCCACCAATTGCTGGCAAATTATATCCATGACACATTTCAGAAAACTGCCTGTGAATGAAGAATGTATATCGTGATTGCAAAACGTTTTCAAAAGATACACTACCGGAAAATCCCTCGGTTATTGTTATACACCCTGTCCACTAAAACTTTTAATGGGGTCTAAAAACAGTCGATAAAACTTTAGATGTTAACTGTAGATAGACAACGGAACTTGGCTTTTAACTAGTTTTCAAGTTAATTGAACTTTCCTGGGACGTGTCTCGTGGTGACGTGGCCTAAAGGATAGTTTGACAGATAATACCAATAGGATTGATACCAACTAGTTGACGGACTTAAGGGAATAGGGAAAATAGAACGATGTTAATTTTCGTGTCTGAGGCGGAGGCCAAGACTCACTATGGATCCGTGAGCCATAGTAGTTAGTTATGATTAACCGACTTGAAAAGAAGGAAGTTTTTAAGTTCGTCTTCATGCTCTTCTTCGCTGAACATACATAATGTTCAGCGATAATTATTTATCACGTTGTCTGATTTGGATAAACTAATTTATAGGTATAACTTAGACTTTTTTGAGGCACGAGTGAATCGGCACCGTCAACCGCATGGCTCTGGCTAGATACTGGACAAGAGCAATCCCTTTTAAAAAAAAAACATAATTAATTCCTCGGAGTGGGCTTATAAAAATTTGGTGAAGATTTGATGACGGCTCACTGTGTCCCCCTCCAAAATGAACCTCATATAAAGAATAACTAAAAATCTATGTAAGAATAACGAAATATATCCATATTTCCTTTGTTTCGCTTTTATTGGCATTTTATTTTATCAAATTCCAAGGAAAGTCCAACTTAGAAACAGCAGGGAACATCAAAGACTCAATATTTCTTCAACCCCGTTTAATAGTGTGGAAACCGAATCGGCCCCAACATCGGTCGAAGCGCTCGTTTGATCTGATTGTGTTACTCGATACCACAGTTGCCGTCGAGATTTAGGTCACTATATTGAGGTGAGATTTCAAACGGGGTTCTTTTGCAAAGTCGCCTGAAAACATATATTTTGATTTGATTTCCGAATCTTAGTGCGGTGACATAGAAGTAGGGAGAAGCAGAGGGACGAGAGAACCGCAAAAGAAATATCTTCATCTCCGGTGCACTTGCATATTAAATCGAGGGAGATACTTTCTTCTTTTCCGCGTTAGGCCTCATTGTCTTAATACTCATCCATGTGGTGTAAAAACCTGCTGCCAAGTCGTATCTCGCGTGACTCAGTGTTCAGCATTCCCATGATACAAATAATATACTGGCGCAAGGTATCCGGTACATGGGGTAGTAGTGTGGGTGACACGATCTACGGTATCAGCCTATCGATGGTATGCGGACGTAAGTGTGAGTGTGGCGTCGAGAGTGACGTCACTGGTGTCACGATCCGGATTGTCGACCGTTGTTTTCTTAGACTATGAGCATTTCTATTTCATTCCAACTATGTGAATCGGGAAGAGAAGGGTAGATTTTTTTCTGTTCGCATCGCAGCGGCAGTCATGCTAGCGTATCTTCCGGATACTAAGTTCAAAGAAACTTGTGTAGCTGACTGTACATCTTACCTGAGTTTTGTTAAGACCAAGACAGCAGGTATCGTGTCGCTGCGGAAAGTCGCCCTGGTGCCGAGAGTGCCAGGATCGGACCAGTGTGACGTCACGCCTTCTCGAGTGTCGAGCCTGCGAACAAAGATGTTGTTAAAATTACAGATCAGACATCATCATGTCAGCCATGCCAGTCAAATAGAACCCCTATTATTATAAATAAACCGGACTTAATCGCGTATAATTAAAAGTTACCTCTTTGAGGTCGCTACATATTTTGGATGTGTCATAACAATTTAGCCGCTCGTTATGTGTAGTTGGACGCTTTAATCGTATGTGATTCAGTCCCGTTAATTTATAATGCTGTATGAAAATCGTGCAAGTTTCAATCAATGTATTAGGACCCCTCAAGGTCCGAATATCCGAACTCTTAAAATAATCGCAGACATTATGACACTACTAGGGTCCGATTTGAGATTCAAAAGGTGATGCCACCGGCAGGGTCATATAAATACGACCAAATTCATATTTTGTCTCCCAAAATCAGAATAACCCAGACGTTGAGCCAAATTTCAGGCCCCACCAAAAAACAATCCAGTGGCCAACATATATATCTCAAATATTTAGGCCATCCCTCTCAGTCAGTTGGATAAATAAATTACCGCCTAAAATTCTGCATTTATAACAAAATACGATCATAAGAGAACAACGGTTGGAACTCACTTGGAAAGTCACTATTTGCGACATGTTGCAACCGTTGTTCTCTTATTAAATGTAAATATGTCTCACGTTAGTGTAAAATACGATCATATTTGATCATTCTTTTAAATTGCTTAATATACAATTTCAGGCTAACATAGTCAATACACTAGAACCGGGAACTCACGAAAACAAATAATACATGGTGAATATCCCGTTATTAACAGTAATTCTAGCTCTGCTTAATATTATCAGAATATTCAAAGTGAACCTGTAAATGGTACGTTTAAATCATAATTTTAAATGAGTAATCAAATACGATAATCAAATAGAATTTGCTTTGGGACGCCAAATCCCCAGAGTCATAATGCTATATTCTGTATAATTTTGATAAGCAATTAGATTTCCTCTCGGCAATCCATTAGCATACGGATTTTACTAGAACTTCTCCTCGTTGCGGCTTCAATCTATAATGTATATGATTGTGGTAGAGAAAATACAGTAGGCTAGCTATTTTATGATAAAAATGAATCCTTCAATTCAAAAAACACTTCTATAAATATTTCCAGAATTCATATTATATTTTTAATACAGTACAAGGCACTTGTTATATGAATACGATGAATATGTTATACCTCACCTATATTCTAGGTCTTTGTTTTTCTTAATTTTGGCCGATCCACTCAAAGAAAACGAATGAACACATCGCAAAAAGTCGTAGCAATGTGGCCTTGAATGTTCAATTGATTATCGACTCTATCTCCGTAAGCAATATTACGAGTGCACCAATAGAAAAATGGCGGTCCAGATGCCTTCTATTCGTACTATTCTCAGGTAAACGCCGTAGGGTGTATTGGGCCTTGCGTATAACGTCACATTTATATTAAAGCAATTTAAAACTTTGGCAAATGCCCTAGAGTTGATAATCCGGTAAAGTGTTATAATATATATGCAGTCTGTATTTACGAAGTATGCTTATATTTTATGACGGACGATAATATGGTAGCAAACTGCACAATAGGACTATGAATTGGACACGAGGAAAACACAAACACTATATCGTTATTGTTATTCGATACACATAATATCAAGTTACCTACTGCGCCTGCACCACTACAAGTCGGTTCGTTTGTAACATTATACAGGTTGCTGACGAGTGAATAGCCAGTTATATTTCCTTTACGCTGTATTTATTTATATTTTGTTTAGGCGAGATTGGATTTCTTCCGATTAAGTATTGATTTAGTGAGGTGTTGATTTTATGTCTTCGTTGATTGGAGTGGCAATGATATTTGGGATACTTAAGAATATAATACGCAGGCATGGTGAGATGTTTACTCATGGCAGTATTAATATACAAACTTATAATGAGACGTTTCGTGAAAATGGCGCGTAAGATATGTTTGAAAGTTGTTTGAAAACATGAATTAACTCTATGGTATTATTAATAAAGAAACTTTTAATGAGATAATTTGAGGTCATCGGCTCGAGAGAGGGCTATGATCGGAGTTTCTTTGAAGGAAAAAATCCGGAATCAGGATATCCAACTGAGGACCAAGGTCACTGACAAAGCGCTGAGAATAAGTAGGCTGAAATGGAAGTGGGCGGGGCATATTGGTCGGAGAGCCGATGGCCAATGAAGCAGGCCAATTCTGGAGTGAAGACAGTGTACGACTTGGCCTGTGGGACGACCCTCCGCCAGGTGGACCGACGACCTGAAGAGAATGGCGGGAAGTGATTGGATGCGGAGAGCTGAGGACCGAGTATGGGACGGCCTATTTCCAGCACTAGCCGACCGTGGGCTGAGGATGATTATGGATGGGTTGTTACATATTTTGAAGGTTGTTTGAAACGATGAATTAATTATGAACTACTTACTACTTTTGGTTTATTCTGCAGGACTATAATAATGGCGGGTTGCACCAACTTATGATTACAGACCAAACCACGTTTAATATGACTTATGAAGAAATTTGTCAAACATTCCATATCAAGGGGAAGACCTAGAATGACGTACATGGAGCAAATAAAACATAAAATAAATGCTACGTCATATAAAGAAGTGAAGGACAAAGCTGAATGTAGAATAAGCTGGCAATTACTCCACCGACAAGAGCCAAGCTCTTAAATATTATGATGATGATGATGATTCCATACCATCAGATTTTAACGAACACAGCTTTCGATTACAGACAGTTTGGTGCGCCAACCCTAAAACCTTGAGATTTAACCTTTGTCTTATTATAAACACATTAAAGAAACAGGTTGTTATCTCAATATCGGTCTTGGCTTACTTCGGTCTTACGCAAATATAGGTCGTGTCTTTTCTATGCACATAAATAAAATTAAAGGGTACAAACAGCCTTACTTTTGGATAGCTTCATAAACCGTAATCCCGTTTCTAAAAAATAATGTAATACAAACAGAACTTTCAAGTACAATCGCGAACCAGGATTATTGAGCCTCTTCCCATTGTTAGTAATTTAGTTGTAATGGATGACCTATGTTATGTCAGCCCCGATTTGCATTACGCATCCAAGTTGCGAACATTCGCAAGTCTCAATAATCCCCGTTCGCAACTGCACCTAACCTGATAACTATTGACCACAGGAGGATCCAAGTGTTTTGTGACTGTGTATGAACCACCTGTACTAAGACAACACCCTTTTCTAGGACCTTTTAGGCCTAAGAAGTTCCAATTATTTTTCGAGTTGCGTCATTCATGAAAAGGTCTTATTAGAACTTGTGATGAAAACTAATTAAACCACGCAAATATCTCAATTAAAAAACAAGTTTATTGCAAACGTAATAAAGTTAACTGGTAGTGCCATAAACTTAATAAGTTAAGCATTGTAATTGTCGTCTAATGTGACCGGTAGTAAAACTGCAAATATGCTGTAAAACGCTTGTAAAACGCGGTTTATAGTTGCAGAGGTATTTATGTATACATTTTATGGTTACTTCAATGGAAATTAGGGTTCCCAGTATAGTCACAAGAGCAGCGAAGCTAGCACAACTGCCGCTGCGACGCGACGCGAGTAGAGAAAAGTCTACGGTCCTCTTTCTAATTCGTACAGATTGAGCGAGACAGGAATCCCGAGTCGCGCGAGATGCGACTTGGCAGCAAGTTGTGCTAGCCTGTCAGGTTGAGATGAGTCGAATGAACAAGTGCACAATCTAATGGGAATAATTATTACTGCCCTATGACATGATATGATATGATTTGTCATTTACGATTACGATGATTGTATGTTGTTTGTGATGATTACGGTCGGTTGTCAGTAATGATGGTAAACTAGTAAAATATAGTACACAAGCGGTCTTATCCCTAAATAGTGATTTCTTTGTTGACTGTTTCAAACAACGATGTTGTAGTTAGGTCCTAGTTTCCGTGGCTCTCCTGTCTTCAATGTTCCTTTCTATTGTCTTTTATTATATCACATTTTTTTCTGTAAACATGGCCAAATTATGTTGTTTTCTTTCTTTACCGATCTTACTCACAACTAAGAATATATAATACTACTATACTATACTGATTTTTAATAGGTTCTATATACTATCTCTCATGCATCACCTACCATGAATCATAATGCTTGATTTGAATTCCGCTACCCTAAGGTTGTCTGGAAGAGATCTTTAGCGATAAGACTGCCTGTTATTTGCCTCTACTTGTTAATTATGTCCTATACTGTGATTTTTTTTTGTTGAGGTTATGCAATAAAGAGTATTTGTATTGTATTGTATATAATTTTGTGGTATTCAAAATTAAGAACGATCAAGAATCCGTTTTATATTCCAACTCAAACTTGACTAGTTCTTGTACTCATAGTAGTAGTTTTATCATATTGGTGTGATATCTTGCCTGCTCTACTTAATTGGATTCATCAGAAAGTATCTATTTATAGAGGTCTTTGCGTCATAACAAATGTGAAGCAAACTATTCGTATCCTTTACTAACACTTTCCTATAGAAACTACACCAGTAACTTATGATGAACAAAATATAATTCTATAAATATTTGAACTGTTCCGTCGATCCTAAGTTTCAATGTTTTAGTAGCCAATGATCGCAACAAATCACAATACTTTTAACATTAAAGTGTTTCGCAGTTAAAATAAAGAATACATTTCACAACGTATTACTTGCGAAGTTTTAAACTTTGAACAGGTTAGAGAAGGCAATTTAGCACAAAAATAACAAACATGAAGCAGTATAAGATAGCTTAATATCAGTCACGGCTTGTAAGTGATCCTTAGAACAAAACAACACTATAAAAGGCCCCGATCGCCTAATCACGACCCGTTTAAGCTTCGAATGGAAAAAAAGATGACAGGGCCCGCTCTTGACTTTAACCGATCACTGAGATTATGATCGGATGCGTTTTAATGTGAAATAGTTTTAGGGTGACGACGACACTTAGGCTAGTTTTAGTCCGTCACTGAAAACGAAACCATATTGGCTTATTGTATCGTGTCAAGGTTAAAATTCAAACGTATAATTTTATAATAAGTCGAGCGGCAAATTCTTAGTGTCTGAGGTAGGGTGATTATGTAACTTTATGTACCAACGTTAGGCGTATTTTAAGGACATTATAAGCTCGTAGATCCATACTACAGAAATGACATTAAAATGTATCTAACGTTAGTCCGTAAATTTACGTGATTAGGCTGCTGGTAAGTATAAGAGTTGCTTCTAACTTCATTTTAATATTGGCCACTATTTTTTGGCGAACCAAACTTAAAATAAAAAGAAAAGTTTTGGATATTAAGCCACGCACAGAACTTGAAACTTGTGATCATCATCAGTGACATTATTAGTACACATATTGAAGATTTCTCGGCATTTTTTAGATTGTTTTTATACCTATGTTTTTTTAACCTGTCTGTGGCTTTATAGGCCAGGCCTAACAAAACGATAGGAGTGCGCGGTTGTAGAATAGCTTGGGGAAAATCCAGGAGAAACCTCCGACTCAACCACGCGAGCGGTTTTGTTCTGAACACAGGAATACTATAAGAGTTTGCGCTCCAGTGAGATTGGTTGAGCGGTTTCAACCGAATTTGAGGTGTGAGTGGAATCGAGCTAATGGGAATTTTGTCGCTGGTTCACTAAACCTAGCCTAATAGTAGGAATTTTCTACCAGTTGTTTTTAGACAGTTATGAATTGGAGTTTGTAGTGACTGGGGTAAGACGAATCGATTGACTTAATTAGCGATTATTAATGAATAGTGAATGATTATTCAAATCTATTTTATTACAATTTGTTTATAATGTTCCCATATATTTCATTACTGGATACGAATCTAGAGTAAGAACTTTTGTAATATGATTTTTGTTCTACCTACGTCAATTTTTTATCGTTCAGAAATCGATACTGTATTTCCACGCGATAAAGGTAATTTCACACTTCACTCGTTTGCAATTTATTTGAATACTGGAATCAAAGTGGTGAAAAATTTCAATATATGATAAATATGTTTTACGGTAAACGTTTATTATGAATTTCGTACGTATGGAACATGAAATAATGCAAAATGTTCATATAACGATTTGATTGAACCGCACGGCAAACATTTCCTTTGAAACTAACTATTATATTCACTATAACGATCTCTGACAGGCTTAATTAACACACGAAATGAACACACCAGCAAGCAGTCAAAAGCCTACAGACCTCACATTGTATAGTTCCAAAGACGCCATAAGGAGCCGTTGGCGTTGGCACTCACAGCGCACACAGCACAAGACATTAGAAATGAACGAAAATTGTAGGCTGTCAATCCAATTTCGACCTTCATGCTTTATTTTTAGGTCGGTATTAAAGTGGATAATGTTGGCAGTAAGGTTCATATGAAGTAATTTGTAGTGTAATCGAGGGTAGTTGTTCGGTAGAAGCGCCTACGGGCATCAGCCGTAACAAGACCGAGTTAACGCGACATCGCAGTAATTAGAGATGGGACAGTAAGGCAAATGTCTATAACAAGAACGTCACAGAGGATTTATCCAGAAATCACGCGAGGCTCCGAAGGGGGAGAAGGGCTTACGAAAACCTCACGACTGGTCACGGTGGGGGAAGGGGGAAATGATAATCTCAGGTGTATTCTTTTATTGTACCTACAAAATCGTAAAATAATATTTGCTCATTTAGGAAATTATAAATCTTCATTTCGCACGTCACAGCGGGTCTCGTGTTGCATAACGCAATACGAAAAAAACACAAGATCAACTAATACAATAAAATATAATTTACTTTTTAAATTTAAATAGTGCAAAAAACTCAATAAAATATACGTTACGTGGGGGGGGGGGGGGTCTAAACGTTGCCTAGCGAGATTTCTGGATAAGCTCATACCATCAACACTCGCGTGGTCAGGTTGTCAACGCTTTTGTGTTTTTGCTGGACTCGCCATAGGCTCGGATCTCTGCTTACCATCAGCCAGATTGTAAGTTTTCGGCCACCGTTGGTAAATAAAGAAAAATACTAATACCTCTTTATAATTAACGGGTCAACGTACTCGTAGTATGGTAAAATCAATCTACTTTTTAGCTTTTAGCAAACAAACTAAAAGGCTGAATTGTTGTGAAATTTAATTTCACGTGTTATACCTACCCTTTTTGGGTTTTTGAGAAAACATGCGTGAGTTTCAAAAAGCAAATAAATGTGAAATTATGCTAACTTATCCGTCATACTGTCAAAACATGGTATACTGTGACATCACGACCTTACATATGCCTAGCGTATACTCGTTACAACGTCATTAGGACGAGTATACACTGAATCGTGTTATCGATGTTGCCAGGGCATATTCATAGCAAAATATTCCATGATATTGCCACTAGAGAGTGTTTAGAGAGGCATATCGGAATGTGATGTAGCTCATATTTGGAGCAGCTAACTGAGGAAATTACACCATGAGGACCATACAGAAGACTGCTGTCTGCTGTCTGTGTGCATGTGACTGTGTCTGTGACTGTGTCATGTTGTGCCTCAGTTTGGCGAAACTATTTGTATACCTACCACATAAGTTTATTTTGAATAAAATAAAATAATAAAATAATAATATTAATAATAATAATCACACCACTTACTCGCTCTCTCTCTCTCTTTCTCTTTCTCTCTCTCTCTCTGGCTCGCTGTAGGTACCTACGCGGTGTTGTGCTAGTGTTGAATAAGGTCGAGAGAACTCCTGAGACTGCGTTCTGTTGAGAGTGATGGATTTGCATGTGTAAGTGGTGTGTAAGGTTTTCAGAGCTCCCGAGACTGCGTTGTATTGAGAGTGACGGGATTGCATGTGTTAGTGGTGTGTAAGGTCTTCAGAGCTCCCGAGACTGCGTTGTGTTGAGAGTGACGGACTTGCATGTTAGTGGTGGGTAAGGTCGCCAGAGATGCCGAGACAGCGTTGTGTTGAGAGTGACGGAGTTGCATGTGTTAGAGGTGTGTAAGGTTTTCAGAGCTCGCAAGACTGCGTTGTATTGAGAGTGACGGGATTGCAGGTGTTAGTGGTGGGTAAGGTCGCTAGAGATCCCGAGACAGCGTTGTGTTGAGAGCGACGGACTTGCATGTGTTAGTGGTGTGTAAGGTTTTCAGAGCTCCCGAGACTGCGTTGTATTGAGAGTGACGGGATTGCAGGTGTTAGTGGTGGGTAAGGTCGCTAGAGATCCCGAGACAGCGTTGTGTTGAGAATGACAGACTTGCATGTGTTACTGGTGTGTAAGGTCGTAAGAGCTCCCGAGACTGCGTTGTGTTGAGAGTGACGGAGTTGCATGTGTTAGTAGTAGGTAAGGTCGGTAGAGCTCCCGAAACGTTGTGGAGAGTGCCGGACTTAAATGTTTCTCTACTGTCCGCACAACGAATCTTCAAATAAGTCGAATCAGTAACGAGTTTGTGACTCCTCTGAAGTCTGAATCATATGGTCAACCGATTAGTTTCCAGGCCACTTCGTACCGGCTTTCATGTTGATTTTCACTGTTACAAAGTACGAAGTGGTCCGGAAATCTAATTGGTTGACTGTACATAAGCCATGGGCCTGTTTATAATCACGCAGACCGTATGCTTGTTTACCAACATTTTGATATAAAAAAGATGCAATCTTAATTTACTAATGGCTGTGTGAGCTGTAGACCTCGCGATGTTTTTTACGATTTCAACGTCATCAGAACCAGTTTCTGATAGCAACGGAACCTTTAAGCAAATACTTTCAAACAAATAAAAAAAAAACCAAATCGGTTCATAAACGATAGTTCTGAGGTAACAAACATAAATCAAAATAAAAATATAAAAAGTAAAACCGAATTGAGAACGTCTTTCTTTTAAAATCGGTTATAAAAATAACGTACAACCAAATTGTGAAGTCGGTTATAAAGGAGTGTACATACATTTTTAAATAGTTGGCTGAATGCAGCCTCAAGCTGCAAGTATCTATAGGCTGTGGTGACCACTTATTGATATAATAATAAAATAAATAATGCAATCCAGTGTACCCTGTTCCTGTGGATTTGTTTCGAACTACAAGTTTACCACAAATGCGTAGTACGAACTTTTAATTGTCACGAACGACCGAAACTTACTTGATACATATATTATGTACTGTTCAGTACAATCGTCAAAACATATGTACAAATGCACCTTATTCCAATGAGATAAAGTTGAAAACCGTTTAAACTTAGGTTTTGTTTGCCATGAATAATTAAGGTACAAGTTTTTATGTTCAAAAAGTTTAGTTAGCTTGTGATTTAACAATATCATTTGAGTACTTACTACTGTTATCTAAACAGTAATTATAGTCCAGAATCCAACAACCATTTCCAATTCTAAATACTAATCTAACTCAAAAAACATTAAAACCCAACCTCGTTATCACAAATTGTACGTCCGTCTGTACCAAAAACATCGTAACTTTAATTAAAACGTAAGCTAACCGGAAATTATTTACAGATAAGACATTAAACCGTGTAAGTTGACGGCATTAGGCTTAAATAGCCCTTGATATGCCTTTGATAGAGCGCCGAATGCCGGATTATAGTCTGAGAGACGGCTGACGAAACGCTTACGTTGTCGCATTACGAATTTATCAAACGGTCGCTTTGATACGGTCTGTTGTGAAATAGATTACACGCTAGTTAATCATTGCTGTTTGTACTGACTGCTTGGAGTATTGACCTGTAGGCAGTTTGCTCAAACATTGTTTGCAAAATCCTAAGTAATTTGTACGCCGAAAGGCAAAACGTGAAGGGAAATATATAATCCATGTTAGCTTTATGTATTTTTGCTTATATTTTACATAATAAATTATTTGTTGTGTTGGTTTTAATTGTTCAATGTATTTATAGGTACAAAAAAATAGAATGTTCGAAATAACTAACCAAATAATCCACCCGTTGTCATTTATTATGGCAAAGGTGTCCAATGCTGGCAATATTTCCTCGCTTAATAGCCATGGATACTACTGTAATCTGCAAAATGCACGCGCAGTCATGGCAGGCAGACGTAAATTTCTTCTATAGTTGTACCTTGTTTACCCAAAACACGGTTTACTTCATTCGAATTTGGGTCCCAGAATCGACATAAACCTTAAATCTTGTTTATAGTATATCTTATTTTTTTGGTTCTATTCAATACTGTGCGTTTTTCAACGGATCCCAGACTATAACTATTAACATATAAATTACCACATTATAATCCTTTTGACCTGATTCACCACTTTAGTATAAAGTGACTTAAAACGTGCACTAAATATGTTATGTCATATATATTGTGACTAGTTAACGAACGAATTTCAATCCTAACAGCACCGCATAAAGTCAAAAATGGTTTGCGGGGGATTCTGAATTCTTTAGCGTGTTAAGGATGCCTTGTATGGTAAAGATCAGTCAATCAGTTTGACGTCAGTTAGAACTGTCATTAGCTCGTGGTAACTGATATTGATGGTGAAGCAATTATTATATCTACGTGAACCAACGAATCGAAGTATTTACTTCGATTCTTTGGTTCAACGAATCGAAGTACTCGTATTTACTAAAATGCAAATTTAAAAATATATTAGTTAACGCATGTTTCATTATATTATTCGTCATAAAATTTATGCACTGAATATTTTGGCGATGCAATGTCATTGAAATTAAATTATGATTAAAATTGGTAATTGTCAAAATTGATATTAGAATTAAGATTAAAATTTAAAACTAACATATTCGTCCATCGTGTAGAAACATGCGTTAACTAATATATTTTTAAATTTGCATTTTAGTAAATACTTTGTAAACACTAACGCCCGTAACGCATGTTTTCTTATGCAATTGAGATACCTATTTATTAATTTGTTAATATCTTGGCGTGTATAAGTATTTTGGCATGCACTTATAATTAATGTGACATACACGCAATTTACTTAATTTACTTTTGACATGCATGACTTGTTAGTCATATCATGAAAAAATATTTTCACATGCCTCGAGGCCGAATATATTAAGGGTCAACAATGTATACCTATATCATCCTGCTGTGCTGTACCATAGGTTCTTGTGAATAAACTTTCATTTCATTTCATTTTATTTCATTTCATTACCTAAGGCCTGAATCGTTACGGATTCGCCAAATTGAAAAGCATATTATTCGACTTTATATCAACCTTTTTCGTTCCTGTTTCGATTGTTGACAGCTCTAATGTCACAAGAATTTAATAGCAGGAATATGTTTTGTGAAATGTGCTCCATACAATAAATAAAATGAATCAACGTGAACGCCGAGAAATAATCGTCGCCAAATGGCTAGAAAATACCCAACGACCGAACCATTTCATAGCCAGGGATCTTAAAATACCTCGAAGAACTGTAGACGACGTATTGAAACGGTATTTAGTGACTTTGTCTACGGCACAGAACCCAAGAACCAAGGAACGTAGAGGCCCTCGTGACCCTGCATTGGAAAGAAAGATTGTAAGTACCATACGCAAAAATCGCACTATGTCCGAACGTGATGTCGCAAAAAAAACTTTAACTAATCAGCCCATGGTTCAACGTGCTAAACAACGTTCTTCTATGAAGACTAGAAAGAAGCGTAAGATTCCTAAAACTTCAGAAAAACAACGAAAAACCATTAAAACCAGGTCTCGAAAACTCTACGACTTCTTGGGCACAAAAAGCTTCCATTTAATTCTTGACGATGAAACCTACGTCAAAGCAGATTTCCAAACACTTCCTGGTGACCAGTACTACACAATAGCAGACGGAGAAACTCTTCCCGATTCTGAAACCACGATTGGAGTTGAAAAATTTGGAAATAAATATTTAGTTTGGCAAGCTATCTGCCCTTGTGGTGATCGTAGCCGGGCTTACGTAGCAAAGGGCACCATTAACAAAGAAGTGTATATAAATGAGTGTCTGAAAAAGAGACTTTTGCCTTTTATACGAAAACACGATATGTTGACTTTGTTTTGGCCAGATCTGGCAACAGCCCATTACGCCAAAGATACGATTAAGTTCCTTAATTGTAATAGTATTGAAATCGTACCGAAAAACATGAACCCTCCTAACGTTCCACAATGTCGGCCAATTGAGAGATATTGGGCTCTAGTTAAAGCCATTTTACGGAAATCGGGCAAAATTGCAAGGGACCACAAGGATTTCTTAAAAAAGTGGAATTGGGCGAGTAAACAAGTCTCCAAAACCACTGTCGCACACTTGATGGAGGGTATCAGACCAAAATTACGCCAGGAGTGGAATAAAACCCAGGATTCCGGAATAAACCATTAAATGTACTTTTTTATATTATATTGATGCACTTGTATATAATTTTATTTAATGAAACAAAAAAAAAATATTTTAAATGCATTTTCAATTTGGCGAATCCGTAACGATTCAGGCCTTATAGGTAATGTATTCTTTAGCATTTGATAGAATAGCACAGAACGACTTACGAGTTTTTACCTTTATTTTATGCTTTCGTTATGTATTCTTGCTCAAAAAAAGAAAAAAATGTGTCAATTTATATTTGTAATTGATAAGGTATAAATAATTTTTTAAACTATGTTTCGTTACATTCATCTAGAAATCTAAATATATAAAAGAAGAAACTGACTGACTGACTCACTGACTGACTGACTGATTGACTGACTGACTGACTGATCTATCAACGCACAGCCCAAACCGCTGGTTCTAGAGATTCCAAATTTGGCACGTAGGTTCCTTATAAGGTCTAGGGGTGCACTAAGAAAGGATTTTTCAAAATTCACCCCCTAAAGGGGTGAAACGGGGGTCCAAAATTTGTATGAAAAACCGTATTTATTAAAGTGAGAGACATGAAACTTTGTAAATAGAGTCTGTGTTTAAATATATTAATGGCGTATTTCAGCGTTTTTCTAAATTGCTCCACTAAAGGGGTGAAAAGGGGGTTCAAAGTTTGTACGGGGAGAAAATCTTTTTTAAAGTGAGATATTCGAAACTTCGTACATAGACTCTATGTTTAAATACAACAAAACATATATAAGCGTCTTTTGAAATTGCTCCCCTAAAAGGGTGAAAAGGGGGTTTCAAGTATGTACGGGGAGCAAATATTTTTTGAAGTGAGAGATTTAAAACTTCGTATATAGACTCTTTGTTTAAATACAACAAAACATGTTTCAGCGTTTTTCGAAATTGCTCCCTTTAAGGGATGAAAAAACGGTTCCAAGTTTGAGCGGGGAGCAAATTTTTCCTTTTCTTAAAAATCAATATGTGTGTCATTTTCGAGATTCCTCGGGGTGCCGATTACGAAAATGACATTCATTTTCAAATTAAAGATGGCGGACATTTATTTTTCTTAAAAATCAATATGGGTGTCATTTTCGAGGTTCCTCTGGGTGCCGATTACGAAAATGACACTCATTTTCAGATCAAAGATGGCTAAATATATAAAAGAAGAAACTGACTGACTGACTGACTGACTGACTGACTGACTGATTGACTGACTGACTGACTGATCTATCAACGCACAGCCCAAACCGCTGGTTCTAGAGATTCCAAATTTGGCACGTAGGTTCCTTATAAGGTCTAGGGGTGCACTAAGAAAGGATTTCTCAAAATTCAACCCCTAAAGGGGTGAAACGGGGGTCCAAAGATTGTATGAAAAACCGGATTTATTAAAGTGAGAGACATGAAACTTTGTATATAGAGTCTGTGTTTAAATATATTAATGGCGTATTTCAGCGTTTTTCTAAATTGCTCCACTAAAGGGGTGAAAAGGGGGTTCAAAGTTTGTACGGGGAGAAAATCTTTTTTAAAGTGAGATATCTGAAACTTCGTATATAGACTCTCTGGTTAAATACAACAAAACATATATAAGCGTCTTTTGAAATTGGTCCCCTAAAAGGGTGAAAAGGGGGTTTCAAGTATCTACGGGGAGCAAATCTTTTTTGAAGTGAGAGATTTAAAACTTCGTACATAGACTCTATGTTTAAATACAACAAAACATATTTAAGCGTTTTTCGAAATTGCTCCCCTAAAGGGTTCAAAAGGGGATTCCAAGTTTGTACGGAGAGCAAACCTTTTTTGAAGTGAGAGATTTAAAACTTTGTACGTAGACTCTGTTTAAATACAACAAAACACATTAAAGCATTTTTTGAAATTGCTCCCCTAAAGGGTTCAAAAGGAGGTTCCAAGTTTGTACGGAGAGCAAATCTTTTTTGAAGTGAGAGATTTAAAACTTCGTATATAGACTCTTTGTTTAAATACAACAAAACATGTTTCAGCGTTTTTCGAAATTGCTCCCTTTAAGGGGTGAAAAGAGGGTTCCAAGTTTGAGCGGGGAGCAAATTTTTCCTTTTCTTAAAAATCGATATGGGTGTCATTTTCGAAATTCCTCGGGGTGCCGATTACGAAAATAACATTCATTTACAAATTAAAGATGGCGGACATTTATTTTTCTTAAAAATCAATATTGGTGTCATTTTCGAGGTTCCTCTGGGTGCAAATTACAAAAATGACATCCATTTTCAAATCCAAGATGGCGGACATTTTATTTTTCTTAAAAATCAATATAGGTGTCATTTTCGAGGTTCCTCTGGGTGCCGATTACGAAAATGACATTCATTTTCAAATTAAAGATGGCGGACATTGATTTTTCTTAAAAATCAATATGGGTGTCGTCTTCGAGGTTCCTCGTGGTGCCGATTACGAAAATGGCATGCATTGTCAAATCAAAGATGGCGGAGATTTATTTTTCTTAAAAATCAATATGGGTGTCATCTTCGTGGTTCCTCGGGGTGCAAATTACAAAAATGACATCCATTTTCAAATCCAAGATGGCGGACATTTTATTTTTCTTAAAAATCAATATGGGTGTCATTTTCGAGGTTCCTCTGGGTGCCGATTACGAAAATGACATTCATTTTGAAATTAAAGATGGCGGACATTGAATTTTCTTAAAAATCAATATGGGTGTCGTCTTCGAGGTTCCTCGTAGTGCCGATTACGAAAATGGCATGCATTGTCAAATCAAAGATGGCGGAGATTTATTTTTCTTAAAAATCAATATGGGTGTCATCTTCGTGGTTCCTCGGGGTGCAAATTACAAAAATGACATCCATTTTCAAATCCAAGATGGCGGACATTATTTTTTCTTAAAAATCAATATGGGTTTCATTTTCGAGGTTCCTCTGGGTGCCGATTACGAAAATGATACTCATTTTCAGATCGAAGATGGCGGATATTTATATTTATAAAAATCGATATGGGGGTCGTCTTCGAGGTTCCTCGTCGTGCCGATTACTGAAAATGGCATGTATTTTCAAATCAAAGATGGCGGAGATTTATTTTTCTTAAAAATCAATATGGGTGTCATCTTCGAGGTTCCTCGGGGTGCAGATTACAAAAATGACATCCATTTTCAAATCCAACATGGCGGACATTTATTTTTCTTAAAAATCGATATGGGTGTCGTCTTCGAGGTTCCTCGTGGTGCCGATTACGAAAATGGCATGCATTTTCAAATCAAAGATGGCGGAGAATTATTTTTCTTAATTATCAATTTGGGTGTCGTTTTCGAGGTTCCTCGTGGTGCCGATTACGAAAATGGCATGCATTTTCAAATCAAATATGGCGGAGATTTATTTTTCTTATAAATAAATATGGGTGTCATCTTCGTGGTTCCTCGGGGTGCAAATTACAAAAATGACATCCATTTTCAAATCCAAGATGGCGGACATTTATTTTTCTTAAAAATCAATATGGGTGTCATTTTCGGAGGTTCCTCTGGGTGCCGATTACGAAAATGATACTCATTTTCAGATTAAAGATGGCGGATATTTATATTTATAAAAATCGATATGGGTGTCGTCTTCGAGGTTCCTCGGGGTGCAGATTACAAAAATGACATCCATTTTCAAATCCAAGATGGCGGACATTTATTTTTCTTAAAAATCGATATGGGTGTCGTCTTCGAGGTTCCTCGTGGTGCCGATTACGAAAATGACATCCAGTTTCAAATCAAAGATGGCAGACATTTATTTTTCTTAAAAATCGATATGGGTTTCATCTTTGTGGTTCCTCGGGGTGCCGATTACGAAAATGACATCCAATACATATCTGCATGCAGGTCAAACTGAGAACCTCCTTTTTTGTAGACGGTTAAAAATTACTCTTAGTACGCGGGCGAAGCCGCGGGAAAAAGCGTTGAAACTTTGTATAAAGACTCTCTGTTTAAATACATTAATGGCGTATTTCAGCGTTTTTCTAAATTGCTCCCCTAAAAGGAATGAAAAGGGGGTTCAAAGTTTGTACGGGGAGCAAATCTTTTTTGAAGTGAGAGATTTGAAACTTCGTAAATAGAATCTTTGTTTAAATACAACAGAACGTATTTCAGCGTGTTTCTAAATTGCTCCCCTAAAGTGGTTAAAAGGGGGTTCCAAGTTTGTACGGGGAACAAATCTTTTTTGAAGTGAGAGATTTAAAACTTCGTATATAGACTTTCTGTTTAAATACAACAAAAAATTACTCTGCATTTTTCGAAATGACCCCTAAAGCTATGAAAAGGTGGTTCCATGTGGTGTTTGTACGGGGAGCACATCTTTTTTGAAGTGAGAGATTTAAAACTTCGTATATATTATAGACTCTGTTAAAATACAACAAACCATATTTCAGCGTTTTTTGAAATTTCTTCCCTAAAGGGGTGAAAAGGGGGTCCATATTTGTACGGGAAGCAAATCTTTTTGAAATGAGAGATTTAAAACTTCGTATATGGACTCTATTTAAATACAACAAAACACGTTTCAGCGTTTTTCGGAATTGCTCCCCTAAAGGGGTGAAAAAGGGGTTTCAAGTTTGTGCAGGGAGCAGTAATATGGGTGTCATATTCTAGGTTCTTCGGGGTGCCGATTACGAAAATGGCATGCATTTTCAAATCCAAGATGGCGGACATTTCTTTTTCTTAAAAATCGATATGGATGTCATTTTTGTTGTTCCTCGAGGTGCCGATTACAAAAATGACAACCATTTTCAAATATGATGACGTTATATGATGGATATACGGTCATTTTTTTTCCTAAAAATCGATATGCGTGTCATCTCCGAGGTTCCTCGGGGTGCGGATTACGAAAATGACATGCATTTTCAAATCCAAGATGGAGGAAATTAATTTATCTTAAAAATTTATATAGGTGTCGTCTTTATGGTTCCACGGGGTGCCGATTACGGAAATGACATCCATACGTATCTACATACATACATACAAACATACGGATCAAACTGAGAACCTCCTTTTTTGTAGACGGTTAAAAATTACTTTTATTACGCGGGCGAAGCCGCGGGTAAAAGCTAGTCATATAATAAAAAACCCAAAGACACATAGATTGTACGAAGTCGATTCGGGTTTTAAAAATGTAAATTGTCATAGTTTAGACGACCGGTTTAGCCTAGTGGGTAGTGCACCTGCCTGTGAAGCTGACGGTCCTGGGTTCGAATCCCGGTCAGGGCAAATATTTGTGTGATGATCATGAATATTTGTTTCTGAGTCTTGGATGTTTTCTATGTATTTAAGTATTTATATCTATTAAATATATCGTCGTCTAGTACCCATAATACAAGCCTTCTTGAGCTTACTGTGGGGCTAGTTCGATTTGTGTAAGATTGTCCTCAAATATTTATTTATTATTATTTATTTATAGTCACTAACTGTCACTTATTCTTAACTTAATGCGAATTCAATGTGTGTTTGTGTGTATTTGTTTACCTAATTTGTAATCTTAAAAAAGACAATGTATAACGAGCAATAGTATTTAAAGAGATTTACAGCAGTCATAGCCAACTGCGACACTTCGTTCTATTTATTATTTTATTTATTTAGCTTTAAGTTTCCACATTATACACATTTTTTTTCTTTTTTCTGTATCTGTTCAGTGTGTGGCCCCCTGTGGGTAAAAGCCTCTTCCAGTTTTTTCCAGTTCTGTCTGTCCGTAGCAATGCTAATCCAATTTTTTCCTGCTGTCTTTACGATGTCATCAGCCCATCTTACCCTTTGTCTTCCTACTCGCATTTTTCCCATTGGGCCTAGCCATTTTATTGTTTGGTGTGTCCACCTCTTATATTTATATCTCGCAATATGTATGTATGTAAATACTTTATTGTACACAAGACAAGTAAAATAAATTATACAAAAAAAAAACAGATCAATCATGTACAAAGGCGAACTTATCCCTGTAAGGGATCTCTTCCAGTTAACCTTTGAGCAATTGAGTGAAGAATAGAAACTAAACTGTAGACAAACCAACACGTGTACAAAGATGTATTTATATAAATATTCCAAAATGATGTATGATGATTAGATGTATTTATATAAAGATGTATTTATAATTATGTCCTGCTCAACTCCATTTTTGTCTTAAACAGTACTCGAGAGCATCAATTACTTTGGTTTTCTTGCGAATTTCAGTGTAATAAAGGTTTAAATCCCACGATTTGGCCTAGGCACTAGTATAACGAAAGCGCCGTCTGACCTTCCAACCTACAGGGAATACTAGACCTTGTTGGGGTTAAAGTGGTTACCTTCACCGAAAAGTCACTGTTAAATATCAAATGTAATTTGGACAAAGTGTGACGTAATTGTATCACTAATCTGAGCCTTGTTAAGCGAATTTCTATAAAAATATTATTGGATTTTTAACCTTATTATTCGAACGGTAAAATAGCTTTTTGAACGCACTAGGCGAACTGAATGATTTCAATTTATACCTAAACAGTTGATGGTCAAACCGGTTTCTCTCCTCAAAGGTTAAAACGCGTAAGCGCTCGGAAATTAGTTTCTTATGACGTTGTCACGTAAAATTATCGTCCGTAAACCGACTTTAGGGACAATTATCTTTTTTGAACCTGACTGTGGCTTTATATGCAGTTTTTTTTGTGTGCCTCGTGTTGTGCCGGGTTAGAATAGCACTTCCCCCTTTCTTCCCGTGGGCGTCGTAAGAGTTGACTATGGGAACGAGGTTGTATTATGTTGTGGGCGATAGGCTAGCAAACTATCACTGCAATATAAAATTTCCTCTATCTTTAAACCTAGAATTGCTAAATGTGGCACTGGAAACAAACATGTGTTCTTTCTACCCCTTTGGGAATACAGGCGTGATGTATGTGTGGCTTTATAGGCCGGGCTCAATGAAGCGATAGGAGTGCGCGGTTGTAGAGTAACCTGGGGAAAAAGTCCAAGGTCCACCTCCGACACGACCACGCGGGCAGTTAACCACTGGAATACTCCAAGAGTATGCAGTGAGATTGATTGAGCGACTTCACGAACTACAGGAAGTTTTGTCGCTGGATCACTGAACTAAGCCTGTCTGAGAAGAGTTACATGCTAGTCTACTAAAGTTAGATAAAGCCTCACTTGAAAAGACATTTGCAAAAGAACTAACTCTTTATATGGCGCGTGAAGACGAATTGAAAAAGTTCGCTACTAAGCTGTAAAAAGTTTCACAATAAAAAACTACCTTAAAAAGAGTTCCTTTTCGATCTATCTGTGATGTGGATTGAATGGCGAATACTGTAAAATCATTCATTCAACTGAATAAAGCTCAAGTTACACAGAGAAAGGTAAAGGAATGATAAACTTACCCCCTTATTCATAAACGTCTGTCAAACCTATATTAGTTAACTAGCCGCTAAAGATCGTTTGTCCTTATCTGTCACTTTGACATTGACGTTTGTGAGAATGGCACAAAGAACTTATTAGTTAGCAGAGGTTTGTTAAGTTTTATGAATACGGGGTTTTATGAATAAAACTGAAGACGTAACCTACAAGTGAACTTGAAAGGATAAAATATTTACCATATATTATGGAATTGATTGGGTTTAGTTGTAATAGCCATTATTTGGTCACTGAATACGGGCCAGAATATGTAAAAGCGTCATCTATCTCATATTTGTAGCAGCCCAATGAGGGCTACCGCGTATGAATTGGCCGCTAGAGGCGCTAGTGTGCTGTAAGGCATACAAAATGTCACATAGTTTGGCAGTGGGTTTCGCGGGTTTATTTCTAATTAGCATGATATGGTGAATATGTTACCTGAGGTTGATTCTGTTAAATATGAGTTACGGGTCTAAGAATTTCAGTGCTTTGAGACTATTTTATCGTTCGTAAACTTATGTCCTAATTTTTTCGGACAAAACGGGACTGCGCTATAAATACGGGATGTTCGATATTCGTACAGTATGGTTTTAATGTATTAAACACGATTTCAACGTAAACTTTGTTTTCACGCCATTAAACACCCATGACAAACTTTGACAGTGACAGACACTAGCGCAGTGGCGCCAACTGGTAGGGACCTGTGCCTCTAGTATATGTTTTTTTAACAAAACATAAACGAACGCGATTGCGGTTAGTCTCAATTTATATGACATAAAATAGTTACCACCAAACGCCACCAGAGGCGCTGTTCGCGTTGCCATAACATTGAGACTATACGCAAATGCGTTCGTTTGTGTTTTGTTTCGAAAAACTTATACTGGAGGTACTGCATATGTTTCTAGCTATTAACACAATGCGTCCGTAACTCAATGAAAAATCAGCAACGCACTTGTGATTCTTCTGGAGTCTCAAGTTTCCATAGGCTACGGTGTCTGCTTACCATCAGACAGGCCGTAAGCTTGTTTTTCACCGTCATTATATAAAAATAGCGTCGCACACAAAACATAAGTACATACGTATTCACACTCACTGACTCGGAACTTATTACTTACGAGTAAATAGGCGCGTCATGACCCTGTTTGTACCAGATGACGAGCCCCATTCGGTCATCGGGCAGGGCTGGTGTGACGTCACAGGGTAACTCCACCCCCCCTCCAGTAGGGGCGTGGAGGGATTCGATAGCAGCTGTAACAAAGAAAAATTAAAATTAGTGTGATGCATCATAATTACACTATAACATGTATAAAAGATGATTTTAGTGTGATGTATTTATTTATCTTCTGACAAATATTTCGAACCATGACATCTTCGTGTTTTTCTGTGCCGTCTTCGAGAAAACAGTACGGTTGCCAGTTTTGTTGCACCATTTAGAACCACCCAGGGGTCACGTGTAGGGTAGCGGTGGATACTCCCTACGAACGTGGTGCAACTTCGACCCCCCTTGGTCAAGTGAGTGGGCAACTTGAGTGTCAGAAGTTCTCAAGCCCACCTTGGCTTAACAACGGAATCAAGGGCTTAAGGCCTTCCAAAGCACGGGAGCGCTCAGTTAGGAACCACTCAGAGTGATCACCCATTCAAGAACTGACCCCGGCTCACGTTGCTTAACCTCGAATACCGCACACGGCACGAGG
Source organism: Epiblema foenella (assembly GCA_963556455.1). Classification (NCBI taxonomy): domain Eukaryota; kingdom Metazoa; phylum Arthropoda; class Insecta; order Lepidoptera; family Tortricidae; genus Epiblema; species Epiblema foenella. The sequence continues at coordinate 22,327,473 of OY747100.1, forward strand.
CGCCATCGGGCCACGAGCGCTGTCGTTGATAATTACGAAATCTGCAGCATTAAAGTTTATTTTTATTATAATATTTAGAATTTTATGACAGAGTTACCAAGGCATTTTTCAATATTTTGTTCAGTCATTTTGTTTCTTTCTTTTCTTTTTCTGTCCACAGTAATTTTTGTACAGTGTAATTCTACATTACTTCTTCACACTGAAAGCTCAAACTTCAGTATTCTCGTCAGATCATTGAGGCTCGGTTTTATAAAGATCCGTTAGACCTTATGTCGGTTCGTTATGTCAAAAAATGTACTAAGTTACTGAAATTTGATCTGACATTTGGTCTAACGGATCTTTATAAAACCCGGCCTTAATGGGCCTTGCCTTAAACGAATGTTAAATTTTAAGGATTACTTTAAACTACAATTTAATCTGTCGTGTATCGAGATAAAGACTATTTGACCGCCTAAAATGATACTTTTACAAAATTGTCTCAGCTCAAATTATTACCACCAATTGGCAAACGGGCCATTCTACTTTTTCATGACCAGTTTTCTATTACAAAAAAAATCTATGATATGTATTGAAGTAGTGTACAAAAATGGGATTTCGAAATAGTACCTGAACCTAATAAAAGGATTTTAAAGGTAGAAATACTTAAATATTAACATATTTCTGTAAAAGGTGGATAACACAGTGGTAAAAACCATTTTTTCGTACAAATGGTGAGACATCCAAGGACCACTGAGTTATTCGATTTATGGATATTAGCTGTGGTTCGTTAATTAACAAAACTATCGGAAGTGATACTGTAATTAAACCTCTTTCTAAATAACAATACAAAACTATGAAGTGAGGGCCAAGTTTTCCAAAACCTGCATTTAAAAAAAAGTCTGAAAATTATGTACATGAAAAGTAGAATGGCCCAAACCCCAAACCGAACCTTCAAATAACACTCTAGCAACACATTAACTCGTTAACTTAGATTAACAGACACGTCTGCGTTATCAACGATTTATTCCTCCAAATTGCCTAATTTATTATTCATAACCGAGCACTAGAATTTGCGGCTATATTTTAACGAAAGTGGTTGAAGATAAAATCCCATCTTGACAACCCATATTATCTCAACAACTGATCGGATACTGGAATAAGATTGTTGAAGATCAAAGATGTAAGAAGGGACTACCGAATTTTTTATGATACCAAGGCGATTTTACGAATATCCATAAAAGTAAAATAGGGTACTTTTAGTATTATACTTCACTTAGTCGTAACACTTGAACCTTCGAAGTGTAAGTAAACATATATATAACGTATGAAACTTAGGTCTTCCTCTTCCTCTCCTGCCTTCAATTTTGCCCTCTAAGATGTTTAAGAAGAAGCTGTCGTGCCTTATCAGGTGTCCCATCATCCTGCCTCTTCTATTTCTAATTGTTTCCAGTAAACTTCTTTAACCAAGTGAGGGAGGAAGTTGCCGAGTCGTATGGGGAAGTCAAGAAACTGGCAATGAATAGAGAAGAGTGGCGGTTACTCCACCAACAAGAGCGAAGCTCTTAAACTTTGATGATGATGAAACTTAGAATTTATTACGAATTAGTCCATCGAAATATCACATTTAGATCGACCAACCCACGAAGGACTTCTCACTCCTACCTACGTAATTAAAAAAATCCGGTCAAGTGCGAGTCGGACTCGCGCACCGAGGGTTCCGTATACAGATATGTACCGGTTCCAACCCTATTCAATCAGGAAAATCTCAACACCATGGTGTGGAAATTGGACGCCATGGGTACCATATCAAACGATTCGACATGTTTTTTTTTGTAAATACCTATTGTTATTTTTTCCTCGTTTTTCTTTCAATTCTCTTTTGTTGTGTACCATTTACATTTACTTAAGTAGGTTAAGTAGTATCATTGTAATAAGCATATTTTGGAGAAAATGACTGACTGTCGAGTTTCTTTCGGCGTTTCTTCTCGGCAGTGGTCTCTTGAGAAACGCTAGTAGTTTTTGACTTGTAAAAGTGCCTTTGCGGCCTACTTGCAGAATAAAGTTCATTTATTTCATTCATTTATTTCATTTACAGCGCCATCTATCAGCGACTTTTGTTACAAATTTGGGCGACTGAATAACTTTGTATGTATGGGAGTTTTACAAGGATAATTCTTTATCACGTAATCCGATTTAAATTTTTTTTCTTTATTTGAAAGAAGGTACTTTAAGCATAATTTCGTAGGAATTTATAAGACAAAAATACATGCAAAGGTGATTAAATTACAAACTTAGTATAGACACGTTTTTTGACGATAAAAAAAAAGAAAAACTAGATAGAGCTACAGTTATATTTTTCCTTTAAAATATGCATTGATATCAATGTTATGTAATAATTTTATATTTTTTCCTTGGCAAACTTCGGAGATAACGGGAACGGTATTTTTTTTTACGTTTTCCCTCATAAAACAAAACTGACTCAACGTAAAAAAAAATGTTTCAGAATGTACAATCCAAGCCCTTACATATGACACCCCACTCGACATATTAACTAGACTTTCAAATTTTGAACCACCTATTATCTGTAATTTTTCACAGTAATAAAAAAAAATATTTAAAAAAGTCATGTTCTATGTAGGTAAGCTTTCTTTATAACTATTCCAAATTTGAAATCGATAGCATAAGTAGTTCTTGAGATATTTAGCGATGTGACAGATAGACAGACAGACAGACAAAGTGAAACCATAAGGGTTCCTTTTTTACCATTTTGGAACCATAAAAACGTAGATAACTACACACACTCACACTTTACTCTTAAAATCATAATTCTTCACAATATAGATTAATATTATAAACCTATATTGTGAACAATTATTCATATTATCCGTTGATACCTATTATTAACTTAATAATAGGCATCAACTAATAGGAATTAGGAATAAGTTTCAAGATTTGAGATGTTTGGCTAAAATGGTCCAAGACATCGGGACGTTTGCCTTATAACGGTCGGCGTGTCACAAAATTATTATCTTAAAGTCCATTCCATCAAAGTTTGTAAGACTTACGCTTGTGTACATTTCAGAACAACCAACAACTGAACGAAGTTATTCAACACAATTTTCAAGCAACTAAGCCAACCAAGGGACCTAATTTATGACATCTTTGTACAGCCAACTGGGTCATTGTCAGATTTAGGTTCGCGTCTTTACGGTAGACATATCAAAAGTTAAGGTCCACAAAGCTTAATTTTGGATTGGTCTAGTAACCCGCATAAACGGTTCCATAACTATAAATCCATGTTATAAAAACATAACTTATATATACATAAGCCGTTAACTATTGACCACCGGGTGGGCAACTTTTGTTTTTACAACTGACAATGACGCAACTGGAAAAAACATGAGTGCATTATTTTATTCATTTATTTAAGAGCCTAGAATGTCCCACTGCTGGGCAAAGGGCACCATCCAGCTCTACCACGAGTCCCAACCCGATTAATCTCCCACCAGACTTTCCCAAAGGCATCGACGAGTGTCTTTCGTGGCTTCTCGTGGTCCCAAAGGAAGACCAGCGCTAGCCAATGGCTAGCACTATGCTGATTTGGGGCCTTTTCGTGGCTATTTTCTGTATTTTGGTGTTATGTTAATTTGTACTGTGTCTGTGCCACGAATAAATGTTCTTTCTTTCTTTCTTACATCTCGCGCCATCGCCGTCGGGGTTTACCGCTACGCCGGATTCGGTTCTGTTAATCGGTTCCATTAATTAACTTACTCAAAAATATATCCTCCTTTATCGGTGAGTTAAGGATTATATCATAAATGTTATGTTCTGTTACACATAACACACTCACACATCTTCACACATATTACACACAAACACTTTTACTTAGTTTATTAATTTTCATGTTTTATACTCGTAACTGCTACAAATGGTGCATTCCAAGATACAGGCTCGCCTAGTTTGGACTGCACCAGAAATCCCGTGTAACCTGTTGTATCATTTGTGTTAGAATCAATAAATTTACTCTTTACTCTTTACATTATGGTTCAATATATATAATGAGATGATTACTTCCATATGTTAGCACATCCGTCTGAGATATTCATAACAATTTTGCACCTTACATCATTGTAATAAGGGGGGGATAGATGCATACATCTTTTGGAGTCTAAAAGTTTGCCACGTTCAAACGTTAAACGTTAGTTGATAGCCGATAGACATCTTTGTTGTTCCTTTATATAGTACATAAATTGACGAGGAGCAAACCTTTAAACCCTTTAAGGGTCATGTTGAGGTTAGTACTATCACCCACTTTTTGTTAGTGATTATCGATTAATTTTCAATTTACCTTTTCAATAAACCATGAACTTTCACCTTTTACTAAGTCGATTAACACCCCTTGATTCCGCCTGTATATTTCATCCAATTCATATGAAATTATTTTCATTCATACACTTCAATGTCTTATGCTTTATATCCCTTCTATTTATAATAAACATTGTTATAATATGTGCATAGCCCTGTATAATAAACTGCCTATAGACATCAAACTAGAAAATAAGATGTTACTCAAAAGTAAATTGACTAAATGGCTACAGGATAATTGTTTCTACAATATTAAAGGAAATTTAACGCGCTAAAAGCTAAATCGTGATATACTAAAATACCTAAATATTTTATACTTAATACATTTGACTTTTATTCAATTTAAAACCCTAAACTTATAAAATTTGCATACCTGCATGCAGGTTGAATATGCATGAACCTTTTTAAATCTAACATCTTTGTAACCATGTTCAAGCAAATAAAGAATTTTTACAGTAAAGTCCACCATTAGGCGAAGTTGTTTGACAAGTCAAAATGCACAAATGTTGCCACAGTATTGCCAGTGCTGTCCGTATCGATATTATTTAAGGCCTTACCACACTCGCCGATCTTTCGGCGCAATTTATAGGCGGCGAAATTAGTAGTGTTTTTCTCTCAATCCAATATGCTCTGAATTTGTAAAATTAAAATAATTTGTAAATCTTATGATTTATTCCTGTTTAAAAGACTAAACTTCATATTTAAATGCCTTATTGTGTCCCGCTTACCGAGCCTTTATGCATATTTTTATGCATATCTCATAGATTAAAACGTTGAAATATTTAGGTTATACAACGTTATGCTATCGATATGTTTTTATCGATATATCCGTCACTGTTTATTTTTTTCTACTACTGGCAACATCTTATCTGTTAGTTTAGTTCACCTAATTGTGGATTTTATAATATAACTAGCGACCCGCCCCGGCTTCGCACGGGCGCACTATTTAATGGATGTTATTATACATATAAACCTTCCTCTTCAATCACTCTATCTATTAAAAAAAAACCGCATCAAAATCCGTTGCGTAGTTTTAAAGATTTAAGCATACATAGTGATATAGGGACAGAGAAAGCGACTTTGTTTTATACTTGTAGTGATTTGTCAATTTGTTTTAGGTTGGATGACAATCAAATGACACAATATTTAAATATGACGGCGACATGACGTTTCCATGTTACTACTAATAAATGTTTTATTTACAATAACGTTGAATTTTAGTGCTGAGGAGATCGTAGAGATCTTATCTACGGTGTACGAGTATGCAGGAATAACGGTGGGGCAGGGGCAGATCTTCGATTGTACGCAGATATTCCCGGAACGAAGCCAGCCAAACGACGCTCGTGTAACCGTAAGGGCAATTTTATGTTGTGTTGGTCTTGACTTTGACTTGGCAGATAATATTGTAAATGAGAAATACAAGACGTTACAGAATTATGATCAAATTATCATTAATCACAGCTAAGATAAAAGTGTTTGTATTTCAATAAGTTATCTACCACAAGCTTATTAGTCACCTAAACTATACGGGTTAAAATGTTTGCTTCTCGTAAGTTTACATACTGGATTTGCATTACAAGAAATCGAGGTAGGGAAGTGAAAGTTATATAAATTTGTTTGCTGAACAATCTGGTTATATATATATATATATATAAAATTATAACTAAGAAAATTTTAGAAGAAAATGTATGTAAATAACCTAGCTATTTACCCTAAACACAGTTTATTTCTTTTTTGTAACGTATATAGGTCACTTTATTTTTCCTCCGAGTAAGTACAGTTTGAGCAAGAGAAGATAGGGATCAAAGATTGGAACTTTCATTCAGGATAGGATTCAGGATATTTTTTTCGTGTAGGAAACCTGTGAACCATTTATTTTCTAGTTCTCTGAAACATTTTACAAGTTGTCGCCTGAGAGAAAATGAATATATAAAAATTTAAAAGTCTCTCCCAAGATTTGACATCTGCAACAATTTATCTTGTATCAGAATACTTGTATTCTAAAATACATCGGATCTTTCACCGTATAATTCAGTTCCCCCGGCAACGTTTAAGGCCGATATATTAACTTTTTTATTGGCTTCCCTTAAGGCTGATTATGTGTTTCGGGCGCCGTTGAGATTACGGTAATTCACGCTTTGCGAAGTTATTCGCCGTGATAAAAAAGGTAAGATTTTTAATGATTATCATATAATATTCCAAGCGGGTCTCATAAAATCGAGCACAGCATCGCGAGAGACCTCGTCCGAGATCGTGAGACGAATGTGACGTCTTTGATCAGGACTTGTGGGAGACTACCCAAGACAGACGCGTGGAAGAATAAGAGGGAGGCCTTTGCCCAGCAGTGGGACACTTGAGATTCTTAATAACATACAAGATTTTTCTTTCCTGCTTCTTGCATGGCTGCGTGTACACTGCGACAGAACACCTAGGTGGAACACAACCTAGGTACCTGCAGGCAATCCAAGGTGGCCCTCCCGATCAACCCCGGACGTCAAGGAAGCTGATGCAGCTGAAGAGGCCAGCACTCCGCCTCCTAACGGGGGCCATTACTGGCCATGCCTTAAACAAGCACCTCTTTAGGTGTTACAGATAGCCCTCTCTGCAAAGCTTGCATGGAGGACCAAGAGACAGCCGCCCACGTGGTCTTGACATGCCCTGGGGTCACAGCTTACCGGGCAAAACACCTCGGATCACCGAGGTCACTACCAGAAGTCGCAGGCAACGTCGAGGGTCTTCTGGGCTTTCTGGCAGAACTGGGTTGGCACGAGTAGCGTTGACAACCTATCACGCAAAATAGGCGCATATGACATCGAGTTGCGGAAAACTATCGCACGAAAACCTATAACCTGTACAAAATACAAATACTCTTTATTGCACACCTCAATCAAAGGATACAGTACAGTACAAAAACACAATGAGAAGAGGCAAACAACAGGCGGTCTTATCCCCAAAGAGCGATTTCTTCCAGACAACCTTAGGGTAGTGGAAATGAAATCTAATCAGAACGATTTATAGCAGGTGGTGCAGAGTTAATACATTGAAGCCTACTAATAATTACAACAATAGCATTTAATTAAGGATAACCCTACCTACCCACCTACCTACCTACCCCTACCACCTATATAACATACAAGATTTAAACCCAGTGGGAGACGGGGTTCGGTCCACGACATACAAAATTAAAGTCACATGCATTACCACTCTGCACTCCTAGAGTTGCCTCATAGGCAACTTATAGCAGTGGCTTCAAATCAACCGTGCGTTACCGGCACGCGGGAATTTATTATAACTGATAATAATTCGTTCCATTAGCGATTGTTTCCATGTATTAGCAAATCATAATTATGTGAATTAACTGCACAAATCAATTTCCTAAATCCGCACCTTCAATGTACTGGGTGCACTGGTTGTGATGACGACGTCGTAAAAAGACCATTAAGGACTGTCACTTGTACTGTCGTCTTGTCAAGACTGTCACTTGGCTGTACATTGCTGGCAATTTTTTTAGAAATTAAATGACGTCGTAATTTTAGTTTTATAAACAATTAAGCTCATGGTTGGTTAGGAACTACATGTAAATACATTACCCAAAGAAAGGCTCGCATGCGGGTAATACACTATATATAATGTTACCTCATCATCCCTTAATAAGCATATAGCACATTATACGGAAGATACCAGACCACATATCGATGCGAAGCAATAACCATTCGCCCAGGATTATATCGACTATCGATATAATCGTGATACGATCTAACGACGGAAGGAAGTTAGTTTAATGGTAATATGTTCAAGTTTAATTTGCTGTAGGGTTTACGCAGAACGATAAGCATAAAGGAAGTTATTGTTTAGCACCATATACATTAACTATTATTTATGTACCAAGAAAATATATACAAGAATACATAAGAAAATTAACTTAAATAATATTAAAACTAACTTAAATCTAAAACACGCTTTTCAGGCTTTTTACCGAGAATGCTGGCGGCATTTTCTCACTGTAGGTGTCGCAATGCTGTGCCTCTAGTGTAAGTTTTTTCTAAACAAAACACAAACGAATGCGTTTGCCTTTAGTCTCAATTTGTATGGCAAAAAATAGTTACCACTAAAGGCCACCAGAGGTGCTGCTCGCGTTGCAATAGAAATTGAGACCAAACGCAAACTTATACTGGAGTTACTGATGATACGTTGTGCGAGGAAGTCGCCAGCTCTTCGGTCCCCAGTTGCGTCAACCAGATGCTTCGAAATTTCAGTTAGTAAATAGCTTGTGCGTGCTGGGACCCCGTGGACCTAGGTCCTCAACGCCAATTCGTTATATATATTTATTTACCGTATATTGTCAGGTAAGGTAAGTGTCCAAGTGCTTGATACTGACCCAACATTGATTAGTCTCCATCTTACATCGTAATAATAGAAAAGAACAATTTATGACTGTGTCAGGTTAACATTGTGTATCAAGTTATCACACGTTTGGACGTTTACCATAAACAAAAACAGTAATTTAAAGAGGTAGGTTTTTGAAAGGGTAGGCCACAACAACATTTAGAATAGTCTAATCCAGTTAAGTATCTTCATAAAACACACTACTGGCTCTTTAAGTATGTTATTACTACAGTTTGTTACAAACAAATATTTAGACACACAAGTGGCTCTTTAAGTATATTCTTAATACAGTTTATTCATCATCATCATCATATCAGCCGAAAGACATCCACTGCTGGACATAGGCCTCCCCCAAAGAGTGGCATAATGACCGGTCCTGCGCCACCCGTATCCAGCGGACTCCCGCGACCTTTACCAGGTCATCAGTCCACCTTGTGGGGGGGCCACCCACGGTGCGCCTTCCGGTCCGTGGTCGCCACTCGAGAACCTTCCGGCCCCAACGGCCATCGGTTCTACGTGCAATGTGCTCCACCCACTGCCACTTAAGTTTAGCGATTCGAAAGGCTATATCGGTTACTTTGGTTCTGCTACGAATGGCCAGTTTATTAAACAAATATTTAGACCAGTCTTTTAATAAAGACCTAAAGAACCATGAAACTAGGTACATATGACTATATTGTTATAAGCGAAACCCAGCGTTCGATCATTAAAATGAAAAGCCACGCTTCGCAATAAACAATCAATCGGAATTACAATTGGCTCAATAATCGCGGATGGGCACCCATCAGAGCGTTTCTAAATCCGTCGTCAAAACGAATTTAAACGATCCACAACCAAATGACTTATCAACCAAACAATCAGGACCAGAAAAGCCAACGTCCATTGAGTCAATACAAAATTAATTTGTTTTTAAACAAAAGAGTTGTGTTTCAAAACATTGGAGATTATACATATATCTGCTTTAATGGTTTCCGGATAGGGGATTTTATAAAATAATTGATCAAATTTATTGATAGGCGAAATTTAATTGCGGTTTAACGGATTAGCGGAATCCGACTGGATGGTCGAATGGAGAGGCACTAATTTTTTCAAAAGGCATTTTTTTATGTTATAGGGGGCAAATGAGCAGACGGGTCGTCTATATGATAGTAAGTTAACCATTAGTTTAGTTTTATTAAGGCAAGGACATTCCAGTGCAAATGACCCCCTCTAACACACGTGAGTTTGCAATTAACCATCCCGCTCTCTACGGAAGCTCTGCGCGTAATTTCATAAATAATTAGTAAATTTTTGTTGATTGTTGGAACACTGAATCACTTATGAAAAATCTATCCGGTTATTTCCTTAGAACAATAAAAAAGCTATCGGTTTTGTAAAAAAAAAAGTATCACTGTAGTTGATAATTACGAGATCTGCAGCATTAAAGTTTATTTTTACTATGTTATTTAGGATTTTTTGACAGAGTTACCAAGGCATTTTTCAATATTTTATACGGTTATCTCTATTCTTTGTTTCTTTTTCAGTCTACTGTTATTTTTATGTAGTGTAATTCTACATTATTTCTTCACACTGGAAACTCAAACTTCAGTATTTTCGTCAGATCTGTGAATGAGCCTTGCGTTGATCACAAGATACAATTCTCATACTAACAAACATTTTTGCTTATACTATTGTATTGTATTGCTTTTGTATAATGAACGTTAAGCGCTATCGATTGCGTGGCAATAACTTTTTTTTGTATTTAATTTGTAAGTTTATTTTTAATTGTTTTTTGTAAATTGTTTTTCATTTTATTTTGTGTGGCAATAAATACTTTTCTGATTCTGATTCTGATTCTGAATAATGGAAACAAAATAATTATAATAAGTAAGAATATACAATGTTTTACATTCTTACATAATACATAATAAAAGTATATAAAATACAAAAATGACAAAATGAATACAAATAAAACCATACACAAAAATAATATAAGTAATTACGAACTTCCTTCCACTAAGTTTAATAAAATTTAGTACTAAATCAGTACCTATACTGCACCAGAGAAGTCACAAGTGCGTTGCCGACCTTTCAGATTGAAGTACGCTCTTTTCTTGACTTTAACAATAACTTACCGATGTCATCCAGTAGAATTACCAATACCATGAGTTTACAGTGACCGTACTCGCTAGCGTCTGCGTGAACCATTTGTATGGACTAAAGTACAGCGCCTCTGGCGGTCACTCATAGAACTAAGGATCTGTAGTATCGAGTCCTACGGTAAATTACTTATCGAAAAATAAACGCTAGCAACTGTCGTTTTGTAGCTGTCAAGCAGTTGTTTCCGTAGAAAATTGGCACCATGAGTTACAAATTATCACTGGGCCTTGCCCACTCAAGGAACATTTATATGTTCTAGGTACGACAGCCCCCTCTGCAGGGAATGCCTGTCGGCCGATGAAACAGCCCCCCATATCATCCATGCGAAGGTGTAACTACACAACGGACTCAAATCCTCAACGCACCGAGGTCACTCCGCGAAGCCTGTGGTGACACCAGGGGCCAATACCGTAGAACTTTACAAGCATACAATTGTCATTTTTGTCAACTTTTTGTATAGAAAATTGTACAATTTTGTCAAATTGTACGGTTGTAAAGTTTTGAAGTATAGCCCCAGGAGGTTTCCGCGGTTCTGGTCGGAGATAGACTGCCTAACTAGATCTCTAGCTGTCATTCAGCCACGCACAATGGTCAGAATTACACGGACTAAGTGCGGAACAAGGAATCCTCCACCATAACCATACCACAGTGTATACTCGGTATGAGTTATTCGCCGCTCATATGAATATGATAATTTATTCGATGAGCTACATATTGGCCGCGATATTTACATTACACACGGCTGCTGCTGTGTGTAACAAAATGAGGTTGATTAAAAATACTCTCCATTTTGCCTCGTGCCGAAGTTTCGGACGAAATAAATCGTTAAAAAGGTGACGTTTAGTTAAACTACCCAATGTTTCACAACTTATTAGCTATTTCTTGACACCTAATTAATGTGAACCTGTGTTATCACTACATAGTACAAAACAAAGTCGCTTTCTCTGTCCCTATTGTCATATCTTGAATATAAAACTCCAATTAATTAATGAAGCTTTTTATTTATAATAAGACCAGCAATTACGCCATGCAATTACGCCATCTTGGCCAGAGAGAGAACACACGAGGAAGCGAGACAAACCTACCGTTCAGGGTTACCACACTCTCCCCACCTAAATTGGAAACTCCGCTCGATATGTTCTTTCTCACTCCTCCTAATTACAACATATATCTTATTTGTAGATACACTATTTTTATCTTAATTAATGCCCTACACTACCGTGGAATACACATCCACAACGTACTAAGAGCCCTGCTAAACTTATTCCGTAAGACAGTTACTGCAATTTAACAATTGGTTTACATGTCTTTTCCATTTACAACCATTTACATCCACAACATAGGTAGTGCCGGGTACACACTCCTCCACAATTATTCCTAATATCCACGGATGATGTCCCTTTCTGTAATCTCGAACCATGACCTTCTCTCCCACCGTAAATTTAACATTCCTATTTCCAGACGCAAATTTACTTTGCTTTTCTAACATTTCTTGCGTCTTTTCAACCACAGGTGGAGGCCTAAAGAGAGAAAAGCGAGACCGCAGTTCTCTGTTATACATTAGTTTAGCTGGACTACTATTCGTTGTCGCGTGAGGCATGCACCTATAGTCCAAAAGGAACAGATTAATTGCTGACTGTAAACTGCCTTTGCTGTCTTGCTTAATTTTCAAGACATGTTTTTTAAAAATATCAACATATCTCTCGGCGGCCCCATTAGTGGCTGGGTGATATGGAGGGGAGAAGGTATGATTGATTTGATTTGATTTACAGTAATTTTTAAATTCCAAGCTTGTCCATGATGGTCCATTGTCAGTTACCAAGTGGACTGGAAAACCATGCCGTGCAAATAAACAATTTAACACTTCAATCGTGCGAGTTGCAGTGATTGTACTCATTTCTATTATTTCCGGCCATTTACTGTAACTGTCTACTACGACCAGATACATTTTATTGTAAAATGGGCCACAATAATCTGCATGAATACGGTACCATGAAGATGGAGCTGGCGGCCATGATCTTTGAATACCCTTACTTGGACTATTTCTATTTGACACACAAGTCAAACAGTTGTTAGTTATTTTTTCTATATCTGCATCTATACCTGGCCACCAAAAGTAAGATCTGGCCACCTGCTTCATCTTAACAGTGCCGAAATGGCTCTTATGCAGTTCTGACAGTGTCGCTTGTTGCAATGAAGTTGGAATAATTATTCTATAGCCCCAGAAAAGGCAGCCTCTGTCAATGCTAATTTCTGTTTTTTTATTAAAATATGCAATTAATTCTTTTTCTAATATTGAGTCAGGCCAGCCATCCATACAATATCTTATCACTTTTGCTAAAATTACATCTTGTTTTGTTTTTTCTTGAATGATTTTCCAATTTATGCTATCAACTTCACAATTTTGTATATGATATATATTACTTATCTCTGCATCAGAACAGATTGGGTGCAGTGCCGTTTGAATGTCAACATCCATAGTCGATACCCGCGATAAATAATCGGCTGGATTCGCATTTGTTTTAATGTGCCTAATTTTGTAAGTAAATGCTGACAAAAAGATTGCATAGTGTTGCAATCTTTTTGCTGCCATCTTAGGGATTGCCTTGTTTGGACCAAAGATACGAACCAATGCAGCACTATCCGTTTCTAATCCAATGTGCTGTGCACGCGTGGGTTCGAATCCCATCCTCGTCGCCAAATTGTCATATCTTGAATATAAAACTCCAATTAATTAATGAAGCTTTTTATTTATAATAAGACCAGCAATTACGCCATGCAATTACGCCATCTTGGCCAGAGAGAGAACACACGAGGAAGCGAGACAAACCTACCGTTCAGGGTTACCACACCTATGTCCCTATATCCCTATGTATGCTTAGATTTTTAAAACTACGCAACGGATTTTGATGCGGTTTTTTTTAATAGATAGAGTGACTCAAGGAGAAGGTTTGTATGTATAATACATGCATCAGCATTGCACCCGTGCGAAGCCGGGGCGGGTAGCTAGTTGTCATATAAAATTGAAACTGTCATGTATCGGGTCAGTGTCTAGGACAGGTACATTTACTCTAGTTACACTTTAGCCAATTTGCACAAAACCTCAACCAATTTCACTGGAGCGCAAACTCGTCCCATAGATTTTCCGCAGGTCACTCTCCAACCACGCACTCCTATCGCTTTATTGGGCCCGGCCTATAAAGCCATAGTCAGGGTCAAAAAAAAACTAATTCAATTATTTGTGTTTTTCCTAGATATACCCTATTATTTTTTGAAAGAATATTTCGAGAAGATTTATGATTAATGTTCAATATTGTCATTTTAATTTTATGAAATTGTGTATTATGATAATTACTATTCAAATTGTTTTTGTTATAAATATTAAATTTTATTGTAGACTTAGGCTATAATTTAGTGTAAGTTTTGCATGCCATATTGTGGCGGAACATACATTCATGTCATTTTATTATCACTGACATGTTAATTGTATACTTATTGTACTTTGTGTATGTTTTAGCAAAATAAATGATTGATTGACATACACCATACCAAATTGTGAGAGAAACAGTAGAAGTGTTAGGAAGGTATTATTGTTACCGATTTCCTCACTACGTTTTCCTTCACGAAAAGATATTTCGTACTTTTAAGTTTTTGACGTGATAACGTCTTATAAATTGATAAACGGATGCCAACACGAAAAAGTGTGACGTAATATGTATATGACTAACCTGAGCCTTGTTAAGCGAATTTCTATAAAAATGTTATTGGATTTTGAACCTTATTTTTCGAACGGTAAAATAGTTTTTTGAACGGATTACTTTGATGCAACTAGGCCAACTGAATGATATCAAGTTATACATAAACAGTTGACGGTCAAACCGGTTTCCTCCTCAAAGGGCAAAATGCGTAAGCGGCCGGAAAATGCAATTCATCAATGTTTTCTTAGTACCTTATCACGTAAAATTATCGTCCGTAAACCGACTTTACAGACAAACTTTTTTTTGAGAAAGCCGGGATTCGAATTTGAGTGTTCGCCCTCTACGATGAAAGTCGCGTGTCTTTAGCGCTTCACTACATATTCTACATTTTACTTCATCATTTTCGTATTCAAATTATTCTCTTCACATTGCTTTACGTCCCCTTTACTTACATCAATTATCAACAGAAATACATATTTCATTTCTTTGCTACAAACCTCCAACAAAGGATTCTGGTCTCTAAAGGCTTGTCAAAACGGCATGAATTGCTATAAATTGGTTTAACAAGTTTCGATTAAGCTGGAATTCGTGGCACGCGACCTACAAATCACTGTATTTGATATTAATCAAACATGAAAGACAATAAAAAATATTTTTCATCGGTTTATTTTGATCTGTAATGTGGTTTGCGGTATTACTTCTAGACGAAATAGTCGTTTTCGAAAAAAGATAGTGTTTATTGCTACAATAAAACAAATCTATACCGGTACAGTAAAATCTTACTTCTAATATGTTACAAGTGTCAAAAGTCAAAATCATTTATTTGTAAACATAGGTATAAGGCTGGTAAAAATAAACTTAAATTAGGTATCACTATGTTTTGCCATTTAGGCATACAAATATTTTATGTCAGGATGGAGCATGCATACAGTATTGTTTAAAAATAGCAATTAATGGGTATAAAGAATGCGTCACGATACACCTACAATTCAAAATCCGTAAAGTATTCCTTCAGTGAATAGTACGCTTTTCCGACTAAGAGTGTATACAGGCTTTTTTTGAAATCTACCAATTCTTGTATTTTGGATAGATTCTTCGGTAATTTGTTATATATTTTAGGCGCCATTCCAAAAATGCTTTTTGCCAGAAATGCTGTTTTTATTGATTTTATATATATATTATCACATCGGCGAGCAGTGTGTGGAGTGTGTTACTGCTTCAATTTTGTGTTGCTCTGATTATAAAACCCATACAAACATTTGGTCCTCTCTAAAAGTTAAATCTCTAAAATCATCTACCCTATTCTTCATAAATTGCATCATCAATCGTCACTAAATTATATGCCACTACCTTTCCTCAAACTAAAATCAAAGTAAAGACAAATTGTCAGCTTCTTCGTGTTAAAGTCGTTTAAAAAGTATAATTCACTTCTCATGCAGAATATCCAACCGTTTAACTGAAAGCTACAGGATAAAGATGCAAAAAATAAGAAGAGTTAGGTACAAAATAAAGAGTCCTCTTGGTCAAAGAGTAAGAAAAGTCTTTGTAACAAAAAGTCATTCTACAAAGAAACAGATGTTAAAATAGTCTTTTTTAACATCTCTTTCTCTGTAAAATGTTTCAGGCTTTTTAGTATTTAATTTTAAAGTGTTGTCTATATCGGGACTCATTTAAGGTAATAAATATTTGGGGTCATTGTGGGAACAGTGAATCACCTTTTTTTCAGATCCACGTAGAGATGTCACTTTATTAGTTTGGAGGTTTTTACCTTCAAAGTCTGAAAGGTAGACTAATTGGCTTCATATGTGTCATAGACAGGATTTGTTTATCTGTAACCATTAAAGAGTTATTTTTCTTTTTTCAAAAAATGGGTTTTGATTAACTGTGTACTTATTGGTGTACATATTGAATAAAGTTAAAGTACACAATGGATTGAGGAGTAGGTACGGTACCATATTATTTTGTTTGAAAACCAATTTTAATTATTAATTTTTACTTATTGTAACTTATAATTGAATTGTTCTCAATTGACACGTAGGCACCTATAGAGAAAAATCATCAAAAAGTTATTACTGGCATAATCAGATCTACATTATTTTGTCTTAGAGACAAAATATCTAACAAAAAGTACCTAGGTTTTATGGCACCAAAAGCTATTAAAGTTTAGATTTTGTGGTTTTATATTTATTAGCAAAGTATATAAATGCAGCCAACTGATATTTTAGCGTTTATGTTATAGTAATTAATAATCAAAAAAGGTACCTAAGTGCCTATGAAAGCTATACCTACTATAAAAATCACTATTCACTGTGTACCCTTTCAATTTGATCCACTGAGTACCCCCATGCCATTTCAATGACACCGTTACGAGAAAAATATATACGATGAGAGGCATTAAATTTACGTTCAAAGTAAAGCCAGATTAATAGTTATTTATTGATAATATTCATTAGGGACACAATAAATTTTAAATTAGAAAACATCAAAACTTACCTGTTTTTCTTACTTTTGGCACGTGACAGAGATAGCCTCTGTGGAATCATTATCTCTAGAAATATAGCAAAGTTTCATTGTGTACATATGATATGATCCACCGTTCCCACAATGACGTATTGATACAGGTAGTAGATAGCAAATTCTGTTTATGGTGGGATAACTACAGTTTCTATCGCCAAAATACTATACCTACGAAATTTGGCAATTATATTCGGTTATTTAAATACAATTCAATAAAAATATATATATATACAAATAAAATTATATTCAATAAAAAATAATAGTCCGAGTGTGTAATTACTCATATTTACCATCTAGTTGTTGTGGTTTCCTTAGGTTGACTGGTAAATAATGCTTTATGGCATAATATCCGCCTTTTATTCTTCATCTTTTCTTTGTAAGTACATTAAATATTAAACAAATAAATGATTCAATAAATAATACATAAGGTGAATCTTGTAAAAAAATCACCCATGCGAATATATTTAAGAAAATCGCACCATTAAAAACAAAAAAGGAGGTGTGAAATATGTAAACGAGTCAGAACCCACACAGCGTTTTGAGGATAAAAAAAAACTACAATACGAGCTTTAAGTTAATTTTCAACGGTGATAATACAAAATCGCGGTGGGAGTTTTGTGAAAAAGGTTTATAAAGGCTCTTTGTGGGAGCTAAAGAATTAGTTTAGCAAGTCATGTTAACGTGCTTGGTCAGCTGTTTTAACATTCGGCTTAGTAATTTAATATTTAAAGGCTGGCAACAAACCCTAATAATAATTAATCCCGAAGCGCCATCTTTTTCGGTTTATCCTCCTTTACAGTACCTCCAGTATAAGGTTGTTTCGTTTAGTCTCCATTTGTATGTCAAAAAATGGTCAAAGTCAAAGTCAAAATCAAAATCAAATCATTTAATGCGTGTAAAAAGGCACACGTCAAAAATTAGAAATAATTAATGTAGTTATAAAGTATTAATTAAATTGAACATGTTAAATATTTGTGATAATCCACATCGAAAGGGACCTTATGGTGGCAGGCGCTTACTTTGCACCTATTCACTATTGTATTAGAACAGCGGCAATAAAGGCATAAGTGCCGGCCGCCATTAGGTCCCTTTCAATATGGATTTAAAAAAAAATACGAACAAGAATTTAAGAACTAATAATTTCAAAAATAAAGTAGTGACAATTTTAATTCATCTAAAATACTAGAAGAACTGCATTTATTAGGCCTATCTGCTTACGTCAGATGTGAGAGGAAACAGACGGGTGGTGTTCAGTTTAAGATTGGGCGTCGTCGGCGCCCCACTAGTCAGCTGAAGCAAAATTGAATCGAACATTTTAAACAGATTCAAAAAAATCCCACACCAACGTTTACGTAACTGAGGTATCGCAAAAAATAAATAAATAAATATTTTTAGAAAATCTTACACAAATCAACCTAGTCCCAAACTAAGCAAAGCTTGTACTATCGGTACCAATATACATAATAAGAAAAGACATACATACATGATAAGGTTGTCTGGAAGAGATCGCTCTTTAATGATAAGACCGCATGTTGTTCTGCCTCTGCCTCCCTGTATCTTTGTTTTTTGTTTTTTATGTGCTATTCTATTATGTGAGGTGTGCAGTAAAGAGTATTTGTATTGTATTGTACATACTTATATAGATAAATAGATACTTAAATACATAGAAAAAATCCAAGACTCAGGAACAAATATTCGTGTTCATCACACAAATACATGCCCTGACCGGGATTCGAACCCGGGACCTCCAGCTTCGAAGGCAGGGTCACTACCAACTAGGCTAAAGCGGTCGTCAAAGTTTCAATAACATAAAAACATCAAACACAAGCCCAAAATAAAATGTTATGCCTCTTGCACATTGACACCCACGGCCGTCGCCATCCATCATACACCTGCATTGTTACAATTCGCATTCATAACCAAAATTCAGAAACCACTTTTGCCGTAACTGCTAAAATGGATCTTAATGTATTACATTAAGCTTGAAGTTAGAACGCATTAGTCAAATAACTGATTGCTTTATGATTCTGTAAAGCATGTTTATGAATTGCATACCTTTAAGGCTCGCAAAAGAGAGAAAAGATATCGCTTTATTGGGTCCGGTCTATAAAGCCAGAATCAGGTTAAAAAAAGAGAGAGAAAATGTATGTCCATTATACAGGATGTAAAAAATTGATGGGCCCTGGATGGAAACTATTGTGGCTCTACTTAGAGGAGACATACTTTTATTTTTAAAAACAAACAAATCTACATTCACAGAATTTCTAAAATTACCTTTCTCACCCGGGAATCGAGCCACCTAAACATTCAAACTCACACTCGCTACTTACTCTCAAAGGAACATTAGACCTTACACTGCCGTACAAGATATTCATAAAATCTAATATTCCTTTAGTACACATTCTTAGATTTTTTTTAATTAAAACTTATAATAATTTTTGTTTCTTATTGAAGATAAGAATGGAGGAAAAGAGTGGAGGCCTTTGCCCAGCACACTCAAATAGGCTAAAAAAATATTAAGATAAAAGGATGTTTCTTTACGTAAAATGATCTTATATAAGGATTTAAGGTAGTTCCCCTTCAATGACCATAACCCATAATTTTAGTTCACTCTGTATATCACAAACAAGTAAGACTTGTGTTGATGACGTCACTAGGAGCGTCAAATTGACCGAGTGTTCCGAACAATGCGCTTTCGAGGTAGCAAAAATATTTGATATTTTCGACATATTTCTGGAACTGTGTTTTAAAACCACTATAATTCGAAAACTGGCTGTAACACAAATGTAACAAAGTTGAAAGTCGATTGTTAAATAATACAATATGTAGCAGTAGTAAATTGTTTATTGTGATTCGAGCCATCAAAAGAGATACTACTGAATTGAATAAGAATTCGCTTCAGTGCGGACTAGTCAATTGTTGAGTGATAATTGAATGGAGGAGTATCCGAACGCACTCGGAGCTAAACGTCAAAAATGAGTAGCGTATTTAATAATTGTGTAATTAATGTTAAATATCTAATATTTGTTTAAAACTATTCACAAACTTAATCTAGAGTGCATAATTAAGCTGTGTAAATGTTATCCGTGATTTTTAATAAGTATCGAGGTCACAAATCGCCAAATCAAGAAATGACAGCTAACCGCCGGTCAACGTTCATATTTTGAAAAAATTGGAGTGTATGGTGCATTTCGACGGAATTTAAAACCAGGGGAGTATTGTTTTGTATAATTATTACCTTAAGTTTAGTCTAAGTGAGTATGTGATCACAGAACATGACCCTTTTCTAACTTTTGTTGCAATTCTAGAAAGCCTAGCATATGTTACAAAATTAGAAGTCAATAAAGTGAAACTAGCCCAAATTAGTGTATAATAATTTGCTTAAGAGAAAATAAGTGTAATTTATTGAGTTTAGTTTGATTTTAGTTCAAAAAATTGAGAAATTGTTAAATATTTAGTCAAATTTATAAGTTGTGACAATTTATATGAATTACTTTTATTATTATAATAACTGTTTTGTTGTAAGCCCTTGATACAAAGTTTTAGATCCAGCTTGCTTGCATTTTCAATATGTTTTCAGCACCAATCACCAAACCGACCACACGCAGAGATGCTTTAATTAGCAAACTGCAACAAACACAAAAAGACCTCAAAGGGGCCACAGAACTAAATCACAAGCTCCTGCAGGAGCGGGATGAGAGTGAAGAGGAGGTCGAGCGGGTTGTCAGGATGAACACAACCCTCAAAACTAAACTCGCTAAACAAGAAGCTGAGTATGAGGACCTGTTGAGCCAGCGGGATGAACTCCAACTCTCGGTAGACCAGTTCCAGCAGTGCCAGGAGGTACACGAGCAGGCGTTGCAACGCATCCGGGACCTAGAGCAACAGCTGGAGGAAATCGAGGCTAAGCAGATTGACATTTGCAAGTATTGCTCCGGACAGGGTGATGCCAATTTAAGTATATATGCTGAATTAAATAGTTGTTGCGATATAGACATAATGCATGATAGTATAATAAGCCCCCCATTAGTTGAGACTATTGATCTGACTAATTCTGTTTGTAAAGAGAGCAGTATGGATAAAAAAATAATCATAAGAGGGTCAAATAAACTTAAAAAATATTTAAAATTAAATAGATTTATTAGGAGATCCAAGATTTTATTGAAACGCCACAAATCATTTTTTAAAGTAGTTTCATCAAAGTATAATCATGTGGCATTGAGGGATCAGCTCTCTGACTGCCAACGGGAACTAGACCAGGCTGCCATGGAATTAAGTAATCGCTCCAAAGAACTTAGATTATTGGAATCAAAACTTGTAGATGTTAAGAAGAAGTATGAACATGAAAATAAAACATTACAGGAATACATAGGCTTTATGAATCGTGTTCTAGAACCGGGGAGCGGCATCCCAGTGCACTTCGAGTCACCTCGGGCTCCGGGACGCCTGGCGGCTCCGTGCTGCGACAGCGCGCCGGGCTCGCCCGCGCCGCCGCCGAGCGTCGCCGCCGCGTCCCCTGCCGTCCCCGCCGCCCCCGCCCTGCGTGAGTCGTCGCCGAGCCAAGCCGAGCCAACATCACCTCCCAGCCGGCCTGAGCTGCTGACGCCGAGCCGCACCGTGCAGCCGCCCACGGGCCCCGCCCCGGCCCCCGCCGCAGGCGCCCCCGCCGCCGGCGCGCCTGGGCGCCCGCGCCGCACCGTCGTGTACACGGACCAGGTGGGCGTCGGCCTCGGAGCGCTGCTGGCGGGCCGCCTGACGCAGCGGGTGACCAACAACTGTCTCCCGGGAGCCTCCGTTGATCATTTGGCCTCGTGCATTGCCGCTGACGACTTCGACTGCGATGCTACGCTGGTAGTTTTCGTAGGAGATAGTTTAGGATGTACTGAGCGAGACGTCATTAAACTAGCTGAGACCCTGACTGAAATAGACCAGCGAGGTGTAGGCAAAATAATAATCTGTGCTTTGCCTTTTTCGAATAGTTTGCCGGCAAAGCTAAATAGAAAGTTAGATTACTTTAATTCCATATTGTTTAGGTTATCGCTGTACAGCTGTACGATCTCGTACTTCGACACCAATAAATTTGTTAAAAATTTCGTATTGACTCAGAAGCGTACCTTCCTACCGAGGAGGTACTTACGCGAGTGTGCTAAATTATTAGCATATAATATTGTAGACCCCGTCGTAACTAGTACGACGTCGGATAATGTTAAGGCGGTCCCTGTGTTACGCTTTAGTAGCGTGGGGTCGGTAATGGAGTCCGAACCGGCCAGTAATTTAAACTGATCGATAAGACAACGCGTGTTATCACCGGCCTCGAACCCGTTGATAGATGTAGCACTAGTATTAATATAGTTCATCAAAATATACAGGGATTTTCGAATAAGGAACTTGAAATTGACTTGTTTATACAATGTTCAAATATTCATATTCTCTGTATAACGGAACACTGGCTTAGAAATCATGAATTTATGTTTAATTTTAGCAATCATAGCATAGTAAGCTCATATTCTAGGAAGTCATGTAGGCGAGGAGGCTCCTTAATTATGGTAAGACATAACTTGAAATGTAAAGAGCGTAAAGACATTGTTGACATGTCCGTCGAGCGTCACATAGAAGTCTCTTGCGTAGAGTTAGATCAATTTATAATTATATGCGTATACAGGCCCCCATCCGCGGATTACAGTCTATTTGAGTCTGTTATGGAAGAAGTTCTGAGTAGTATTTTCAAGAGTGCAAAATGTGTTATTGTGTGTGGTGATTTTAACGTTAACTTGCTTGAGAAATCGCACATGTGCGTGAGCCTAGTGAATACTTTTAAATCATTTAACTTAGTTAACTTATTTTATGAACCTACTCGTATTACAGCAACCAGCGCAACATGTATAGATAACGTTTTCAGTAACAAGGAAGCTATTAATAAGTCAATCATAAACACCTTAAGTTCTGACCACTGTGGACAACAAGTCTCTTTCAGCGGAAAAACTGATGAAGCTCCACGAGACACAATGTGCAGACCTATTTCTGAAAAAAGATTAGATTTATTCAATCGCAATATCACGAAACGATTACGTTACCTTCCAATTGTTCAGGAAAGCCCTGACCGTTTATGTGCTCAATTGTTTAACTGCATCAAAACCGAATTTGATGCCAGTTTTATTTTAAAGAAAATTCAAATCAAGGTCAAGCCTAAATTCAGCGACTGGGCTACCCCAGATATTCACGGGAGAAGACGCCGACTCTATGAGTTGTACGATTCGAGAACTACTGATAAAAGGCCGGAATTTCTAGAGTATGTTAGGAACTATTCGAAATCTTTTAAATTAATGTGTGTCGCCGCTAAAGCCGATTACTTGTCAAAAAAGATCCAAAACTCCAAAGATAAAGTCAAAACTGTATGGCAAGTTATCAACACTGAAACTGGGAAAAGTAAAATAAAAGATCCGCACTACAGCCTACGAATCGATGATACTCTGGTAAGTTCTGACTACGAAGTAGCGGATCATTTTGAGCGGTTCTTTTCTAACGTACCTGTCGAGACTACGAAGTCCTTAAACTCATCACCAGATGTCGCTGAATCATTATTGAAAGCAAATGTAACAGAATGTACAGAAATCTTTAGCTTTACTTATGTGTCTCCCATAACTTTAATAAAAGCTTTTAAGTCATTAAATTTAAAGAAGACTGAAGATCTCTGGGGCCTTTCAGTAAAAGTATTACATTCCATTATAGAATCAATCGCACCTTTCTTAGCTGATATTTTCAATAAATGTATTGATACTGGAGTTTTTCCTGACCTGATGAAACACAGTAAAATTATCCCCTTGTTTAAATCGGGAGCAAAAACTGACCCTACCAACTTCAGGCCAATATCAATACTACCGGCATTAAGCAAAGTTTTTGAGAAACTTATTCTTAGTCAGCTTATGTCCCACTTTAATCGCAATAAACTACTCAATAGCAATCAATTCGGATTCACTAGAGGTCGTTCTACCACCGATGCCGGGGTGGTACTAATTAAACATATACATGATGCCTGGGAAGGGGCTCAAGATGCTATTGGAGTGTTCTGTGATCTATCAAAGGCATTTGATTGCGTTGATCATGTGAACTTAATTAGAAAGTTAAGACATTATGGGATAAAAAACGGTGCTCTTGACCTTGTTTCATCGTATCTGTCGGAAAGAACTCAACGAGTAGTCATTAATGGAACTCAATCTGCAGGGACAACTGTTGCGCTTGGAGTCCCTCAAGGCTCGATTCTGGGTCCATTTCTGTTCCTAGTTTACATCAATGACTTACCAAACTTGGTGCAACATAAACATGATATAGTGCTATTTGCAGATGATACGTCACTTATCTTCAAGATAGGACGGAAAGAGAAAAACTATGATGTTATTAATGAGGCACTAATTACTGTTGTGAACTGGTTTACAGCAAATAATTTACTTCTAAATTCCAAGAAAACAAAGTGCATCAAATTCACTTTGCCAAATGTCAAGCAAATAAACTATTCTAAGATCAAACTAAAGGATGATGAACTGGAATTTGAAGACAACACAGTGTTCTTAGGCATTACCTTAGATTCAAAACTGCAATGGCATGCGCATATTGCCACTCTGGCTGGCAAACTTAGTTCTGCGGCCTATGCAGTTAGACGTATTAGACAGTTAACTAACGTTGAAACGGCCAGGCTGGTGTATTATAGTTACTTCCATAGTGTTATGTCCTACGGAATCCTGTTGTGGGGTAAAGCGGCTGACATCCAGACCATCTTCGTGCTACAGAAACGAGCTGTACGCTCCATCTACGAACTAAAAGTCAGAGAATCTCTCAGAGATAAATTTAAAGAGGCAAACATTCTTACTGTAGCATGCCAATACATTCTTGAAAATATTATGCATGTGCGGAAAAATTTACAGGAATTCAAGCTTAACAGTGATATCCATGACTACAACACTAGAAGTAAACACAAGATTGCAGTGAAGGCCAGTCGTCTCCGAAAGGTTAGCACGTCATTTGTGGGGAACTGTATACGATTTTATAATAAAATACCTATCGAAATAGTTAATTTGCCATTCAGTAAATTTAAGTCCCATATTAAAAGGTATTTGCTAAGCCAGGCGTATTATACTGTCAACGATTTCTTAAATGACAAAAATGCTTTCAAGCCAGTGGTAGTTTAATCCTGTTACTTTTAATATATCTATGTTTATTTTAGGATATATTCTTGTATAATAGTTCCGTTACGTTTTATGTAACACGATGCTATTTCTCGCCTCACAGTCGCCTTAACTTTGTTATTATCAATGTCCGCCAGCTTGAATATGTCATGCTCGCTTTAAGGGCTTTGCCTACGGTGGCGTCGTTGATCGGGTCGCCACCTTCCCTAACAGATGGTCGAGGGAGGCGATGGCTGAGATACGCGTCATACTCGTGATCGGGTGCTGTTTGTGGAGTCCGGTCTATTCATGCTTGCTAGGACATAGTGACTACGTTAATACTAGTGTCTTTTATAAGGGATTGACGAGAGACATCATCCTGTTGTGGATTCGTTTTTATTATCAGTGACTTAGAGACCATATACATCTCTAACAATATTAAATTAATTTTAATTTTGACGCTCAGAGACCATGTACATCTCTGGGATAATATATTAATTTCACTCCTTGTTTAATCTTGAGACCTTATACATCTCTAACTTAATATTTGTAATAGATAACTTTGCAAGTTTATCTTCACTGTATGACATTAATTTTGTTATAATTGTTAAACTCGAAATTATTATTCCTTCTTGAACTGTAAATTAATATTTTGACATGAAAAATGTATTACTTATTATAGTCAGACTTTCTTAAATTATAAATTAATATTTTGACATGTAAAAGTGCCCTTGTGGCCTATTTGCAGAATAAATGTTTGTATTTTGTATTTTGTATTTTTAATGGAATATTGTGTAAATGTCATTACCAATTCACGTATAGTTGTTTGATACCATTGGCCACTCTTTTCCTCATATATAGAGAAAATTGCCAAAGACTACGAAAAGCTTGGCAGCGAAAGTGTTAAATTATTTTAGACGCAGGCTTAATTATCACTCTTTCAATACAAACTTCTACAGTCCTTTACACCCCTTGAAATAATCCGGGATAAAAACTACTTATAATACGTCCTTCGTGGACTAATAGAGTAGATCTTCATGCCATGTCTAATATATCCGTTTGGCGATTTAAGAGTGATAAGGAATCAAAAAAGAGACAAACATACAGGCAGAACTAGTTAGGTAATTACACATTTATAATATTAAGCATAGATTTTGATACTTAATTATTTTATCAGTCGAAAAACACTAAACTCCTAAATTGAAATGAATACTTAATTAATTAAATATCTCCAAAGATGTCACGACAAATCCATTTAAGAACCGCCTCTTGCTTTCATTAAATATTTAACTTAATTTAAGGAGGAGCCAGAATAAAAGGTTCTCATTCGCTTATTTATCCCAGTGGTATACCCTACCTTTGTTTTAATTAAGCATAGTTTAATTATTTTCGTTGGCCATGTGAGCATTCACGCTCGGAATGCTTTTGTGGAACCAACAATAGCTCGATAGTTGTCGAGAATAGGCGGGATTGACGATAGAATTCGGTGGATTAGGGAAAAAATATCGATATCGATCTTTTTTGAAATGTTTCCGGTTTTTTTCAGATGTTGCCATACACAAGTATAGCTATATGCTTGTAAGGTATATGTCAGAAATGTTAAGATTTCAAGAACATCTTGTATGGTATTTACATTTATGGTTATAGTAAATAATCATGATGACTTTAAAACGTACATCTCCTTCTAGTCGTTTTTGTATAAGTTGGAATTGTGTCTAGTCAGGTATGATTTTCACAGTAAGTAAAAATTGAATGTAATGAACGTAATCGTTAAATTTTAAAGTAATGAAATCGCCTTTGGATATTATTATATAATACTCACAATATCCTCAACTCCCTATTTTACAGAAGAAAGAAAAATTAAAATGTTGCAAATGAAATTAGGCACAAACAAAGTCTCATGACTTTGTATGTGCCAATAATATTAATCAAATCTGACCACTTCAGTTTAGTTAAATGCCTATGTCAAAAACAGAGGTGCACAAATTGTATTAGCTTTGACAACAAATTTAAAAGAAAAATAATTATTTGCTCCTGAAGTAAGTATGTTAAATGGCACCCTATTATTGCCAGCGATCGGACAAGGAAAATTCTCCAATTTGCCCAAACGATTAGAGAGCTCATTAA
Source organism: Epiblema foenella (assembly GCA_963556455.1). Lineage (NCBI taxonomy): Eukaryota > Metazoa > Arthropoda > Insecta > Lepidoptera > Tortricidae > Epiblema > Epiblema foenella. The sequence goes on from OY747100.1 coordinate 22,354,843, forward strand.
TATTTTCATCTCGTAAAAGGGGCTTTTTAAACAATTTTGCTTCCTTATTTTTGTAGTGGTTTGCACATTTTGATCTGAAGAGAAACGGAAAAATGGAAGGCTAATTAAACAAATCGCGTATCAAGGAAATAAGGAAAATCAGGGACCCCATTAATAAAGCTGGTAATAATTTGAATTGATTTATAAACAAAATATTGTTTAAGTATATGTCTGGCTTGAATAATTTTTATTTTACACAAATGCATTATTTGTGTAAAATAAAAATTGTACGAATGTGACATATCCACTGCACAAATGTTTAATAATGTCTGCAAGTGAATAGTTAGTATTGATTTAAAAAATCTTCCCTGTTGTCTCTTGATTATCATGATTACCAATGATTGATTATATGTGATTCCCATTTGATTTAACCTCTTCGATATGGTAAAAACTAGTAAAACATTTTTCTACTAGTTCGTTCGTATAAGAGCAATGGCTATAATATCGATACTTGATCCAATTCAATTTATCGATGTACACATCCCTCGGAGCCAGGTGTGCCCAACCCGAGCATTTTAACAAAGCGCCGCGTAATCTACCGATCGTTCCCGGAAAGATAATCGGCCGAAATCGGTCGAATCATTATTTGGTGGAATAATAATGAGGTGTTGTGCCCGCAGATGAGAACAGATGTATCAGAGATTTTTGGGGAATTTTGAATCAGTTTGGAATTAATGAGGGGTTTTCGTAAATCTTGATCGTGGTGTTAACTTTACTGACTAAACTGGTTACTTTGATAGTGTGCGAAAACACGAGTTAGTTAATATCTTAAATCATTAAATGGTAAAATCAATTTTATTTTTCTCGTGGAGAACAGGAAACCATTACGTCATGTCATGCTTTAGAAGATTCTCACTTACCTCCTGTAAAAGGACATTTATAAAAAAATAATATAAGAACGTTGTCTGGAAGAGATCACTCATTAGATAAGACCGCCAATTATCTACCGTTACAGATTTTATGTTGTTCGTGGTATTGTTTTATTTCTTTTTTGTGAATAATAAAGAGTATTTGTATTTTTGTAAAAATACGAAACTAATCGTATAAATTAAACAAGACCGTTAGCTTTTCGATCGGAGTGCATTTTCGTAAAGATAAGACTAAGCTAGATCGATTGTTTGCTCCCGAAAACGTTAAGAGTCGTTTCCGAGACCCCCGAGATATATATCCAAGAATTGCTCGTTTACAGCTATTATTACACAGGTTTATTGTAAGCTTTGTCGAGTACCCATTAGCTAACGAATATACACATGTATTTAAAACATTAATCCCTGATAAAAACCAGAAGTTTTATTCTCCACATTATTCTTTATTTGATTGCAAGCATGTGGATAAGATTGATACAGTCAAACAAAAAAAAAATGTTTTTCCCAGTCGGTTTCAAAGTAGCAAACATTAAACAAACAACCGAATTGAGAACTTTCTTTTTTTTGAAGTCGATTTAAAATAAGGCTAATACACAGCAGTAGTATGAACTCGGTTTAATAATATTTCTATATTCTAAAAGTCGGCAAAAACTGTACAGAATCTTAAGGCATTTCATTTTAAAACCTACCAGACTGATTTATCTGATCTTAATCATTCTGTGTCATGTTATTCACACTAGGTTCAAAAAAGTTTGGCGGTCCGACAAAAGATGTTAGAAATATTTGTTTTTTTTAACCGTTTTTGTTAGAAATACTCGACCGTGTTAACTTTGAATGGGTTTATCAAGGATTAAGAGTTTGTATAGAATTTATTGCTTTCGGACGAAATATTAACGACCTCGTTCTTGGAAACATTTCTCACTATTTCTTTGGTTGTAAACTAATTATGATGATTCGTTATTTATGAAGTTATCTTGGAACTATGCAAATTTATTGTATGTATTCGTAGGAATAAAACACCGTCAAAGAAAGCAAGGTCAGTCTCGTTCATAAATACACGTTCCCAAATATGTAACCCTTATGCCCATTAAAAATACAGTCGTGTTCACATTATTTTGATCACATTGTCCGAGCACATATTATCTACAAACTTGACTGTAGGTACCTACATGTAGTTACCAAAGATAAATTCTATAAAATAGAACGTTCGTTCACAGATTAACGTAAAACTTAAGAAACGATTAGCACAAATACAGTTCGGTCCCAATTTAATGTTTATTATTTATTTATTTAGGCTAACCAATAGACAATACTTCATACAAATCCACAGGCATCTTTAGTAACATTCAGGGTTGATGTTCATCTAATTATAGGTTGTTTAACCAATTAACTCCTAACAGCTGGTCCTATTATTTGTTAACATTCTTTTGCTACGAATTGAGATTGAAATTTTTTATCTATATTACCACAATATGGAATACATTTTAACATGTGTCAAATACCCAATAGAGTATTTTTGTGTATGAAAAACAAACAATAAAATTGTAAGAATACGATAAATTTTGTTATAGAAATTCGAATTGAATTGATATAAACTCATGATCATGTAAAATAATTTTTACAATCACTTTAAAACTCATGCATATTTTATCTGTGCTAAAAATTTGCAAAACGGTAGCCGCCATTACGAATGTCAAGTATGACGTCATACGACACTAAAATGTCGGAGCAACACAATGGGCGATGAGGGCACAACGTACATGAAAACATGTCTTTTTCCCTTTAACGCATGACTGCGTCCTGTACGTTAGGTATAATTCTCTTTCTACGTAGCCCATTGTGTGCATCTAATTTAACAGCTCTGTGTTTGACACTTGTGACGGACACCATTAGTGATGCGGCCAATCAAGATCGCATACAGTTTTTTTGATAATCGATATGGTTTACGAGTTAAAGATAATCGATTAGAATCGATCGACATAAGAAAAAACAGTAATAACGTAGCTACAATCTAACATAAAATGATTCTAAAATATTTGAGTTAGCAAAAATACAACTACTCACATAGGCAGATGCAATATTACTCGATAACTGACACGAGTGACGGATATAACAACGAATCGGTTGAACTGCGATTTTCTCAATCACTATGTGCCGTATGACGTCACAGAAATGGCAATCGCGTTTTCGAGCTGATATTGAAACTGCAAATTTCAATCTTATTGTTTTAGAATTCATCAATTCCACAAAATTGAAATTAAAATTCCACGTGGTAATTGAAATGTACGGATTAATTTAGGCTAGTTCTCAAAAATACTTGTAAGATCCTATTATGCAACCGAATTAAGAAACTTTCATTAGCGATATGCAGAATACCTACGTCAGATTTGACAGATGACAGAAGTGATGCCTTCCTATGCATGCTAGGGACGTGACCCTCTTTGAATATAGAAATATTAGGTCAATGGCTATCAATGCCTCAAGCGGATTACTTTCCTCTTTTTTGCAATCGAACTGCTAATCAAGGCCTATCAATCACTGTAAATGCAGGCAAAAACTATAGCCGTGGATGCCATCTTCATTACTGCAATTTGCTACGGTCGGCAGTGATTAGGTACGCTGACTGGTTCAAAGGATAAATAATGTTAAGCTGACAGTTGGGTTCAAAATTTGTAAGAATATATATTTATCAAAGAAATCAATATCGATAAACTCATGCCTTATACTGAATTTAATATGGGGCTAGTACAGTAGCGTCATGTGAAGACATTACGTATTTATTATAAGGGAATAAAAGCTTTTGACCTCTTCATTTGCGTAGTTACTTTTGATTCTGACTGTACCATCTGTTTAAGATTCTATGAGTCTGCAGATGAGGTGAAAAATAACCTTTTGTTTTCTAGCCTATTTGAGTGTCCCACTGCTGGGCAAAGGCCTCCCCTCTTTTCCTCCATTCGGCCCTATTGTTAGCTGGTTCGCGCCAAGTTAAGGAAAATGCGTCCAGGTCGTCCCGCCATCTCCTTTTTGGTCTGCCTCTGTTCCGGTAGCCATATTGTGGGGTACTTATTTTCGCCCATCTTTCCGGATGCATACGGCAGACATATCCGGCCCGTTCCACTTCAGTTTGGCGGTCTTGAAAAAGAATTTAACTTTGTTTTATTTGTGTCGAGAAAATTTTAAGAATTCGCGTTAACTTTTACTTAACAATAAAATTAAAGTTCCAAAATGAATTCCTCATGCTAAGCGTCGTCGTAAGTCATATATATAATGTTAACAGCAAATCCTCGGGTTCTGCTGACATCTTCACCTACCTAGCTCAGGGGTAGGTAAACGTTTTAACCAAAGAGCCAACTTCAGTAAAAAAATCAATTTTTGTGAACATTGAATGAATGAATGAATGTTTTTAATACAGAACCAAAAAATGTTTTCCCTATAATTTGGGGAGACCTCAACTGGCCCTTCAAAGAGCCGGGCTTGCGACCCGCGATTTACTGACCCCTGACCTAGCTCAGCTGACATTTCGGCATCTAGTTATAAAAAATGACCGCTGTAGTCGACTACAGCTCTTTGCTCCTTTGGCAGCTTTGGCTTTGCATTGGTAAGCCGTCGACGGCTTACCAATGCAAAGCCAAAGAATACATTTATGAGCAAACATTCAAAGGAACACAATTTACATAAAAACGTCCTAAAACCGTAGAAAAGGTGCACATTAGCTACACACTAACCAGGAAGTTCATTTCATAATTAAACACTACACGCTTTACTGCATTTTTAACAATGAAAAAGCCAAAAATAGCATTCCGTAATATATTTAAATGAACTAGGCACCCGAATGCCGGGAGCAAAAAAGAACCTTTTTGCGACCTCGAATGGCTGGAGTCATGGTCGTTATAAAGGTTGTATTTTCACGTTTTTTGAGGGTAGTTACGACGTTTTTTAATTGATAACGGAATAGCTTTAGTGCCCTCGCGGGATGGGTCGTGAATATCAAAAAAGTGCGGTAATTTACGTTTAAATATGGGCTGTAAAACGATAGCGGTATTTTAATCGACTCCCGAAAAGTATTATTTTGTGGCTAGGGGATAATTATGTTTGTATGTCCCCAGTGGATTAGGTGTTTTTGTGAATTACACACAAAATAGTTATCCTTCGTGAACCTTATAACAACATAATAATGTCTACAAATGATCAGTTAATTTTGACGCTGACAGTACGCACCGTTCACACTCGCTGTGTATAATGACGGCATACGGCGAGGTGCAGTACAAATATTGTTACTGCAATGGGGTAGTATTGCAATATCTAACCCCCTTATTCATAAAACTTAACCAAACTCTGCTAGCTAAAACGTGTTCTGTCTCTTCCTCACGAACGTAAGTGTTTAAGTGTCAGACAAGGACAAAAATTGGATATTTTAAATGATGAAAACAAGATTCTTACCTGCTTTAGGCCGTTTTGCTTAAACGGTACACCTATAGCTGTAATATTCATACGAATTTATGACTACTCATGTTATAACGTTCAATAATGTTCTCATATAGCACGTTTATGAGTTTCATCGACGGAAAATTTGATTAAAATTTGAGTAATAACGAGTTAATGAGCCTCGATTCATATTCAACGGGATTGGTTCTAAGATATGTGCCTATATTATATTTTATGGTGATGTGTGTGTAAATCAGGTAGGGAATACCTACAAATAAGGTTTCTCGAATTGTTGGTAGACAAACAAATAAAAGAACATTAAAAAAAAACTACTCAGGATTATTTAAAATAGGTATGTCAAGTATTTATTACCAGTACATACTTTTTACGACTTTGACAGCTAATATCTTACCAAAGGTTGACTTAAATGGAAAAGTTTTATAGAAACCTCTACATCATTTTTAAAGGTGATATATCCATAAATTCCCAATACAACGAAGTGCATTGAAAGAAGTGTCCCCCTAAATCAATTTTGTTTTTCATAGTTTTTCTTTACTGTTATGTAGCGGTTCATAGATTACTTCCTACCAAATTTCATAATTGTAGTGCTTACAGTCTCCGAGTAAATCGACTGTGACTTACGGACGGATGGACGGACTGACAGACATGAAACTATAAGGGTTCCGTTTTTGGCATTTTGGCTACGGAACCCTAAAAAGGGTCGGCCATGCGTTTGTGATTCTTCTGGAGTCACAAGAGTACATAGACATAAGCTTGTGTGCCAACGGTATTGTATAAAATGCTTGTCACATGAAACATAATTCGCCGCAGCTCCGTATGCATAGAATTCAGTTTTTTACGGGTGTAAATTCCATTATTCCATACAATACCTGTATTATGAATTATCTCAATAGTAATTTGTACAATCAGAATGCTTATTCTGCATTATATTAATTTACAACGTTATAACAACAATTTTACAATCGATACTTGCTTAAAAGAAAACCTCTAAAACTTTTTTATTTTCCCATCTGCCAAGGCGACCGCGGAAAAGGCGGCAACCGGATTAGTTACCCATATCGGCCACCACTTCGCGGAGCCACTGTCTACGTGTCTACGTCATCGGTATCGCCATTGCTGAACACTTAACAACTATATGATTTAAGGCTACTGGCGATATTGATGTTTGAATCTCTTAATTTGTTCATATACTGGGTAATGCATATAATAATAAACAACCTTATTTAATATGATTCTAACAGAGGTGTCAAAATGGGTACAGCCGAGCCTCTTTGTTTTGCTTGACTGATCGGGGGCACTACCGTTTACTGACTCGCCAAGTCGCCATTCTCGCCAAATGGCAGTATAACTGACAAAATTTTGTATAGAATATAAAACCTCAGCGAGCAGTAAGTTTAATAATTCACAAATTACCGTAACCATATTTGTACAACGTACTTGAAAAATTATACAACATAAAATACATCAATTTTCGTTTTATATTCACTAAAAAGTTTGACAATATGAAATCTTGCAGCCTGTATGTGTTTACGCCATTTTAGGACGTAATGTCTTTGCAAGTAGTACCACAATCGCGTGAAAACAAAATAGACTTAAAATGTATGTTGCCTTAAGTATAGAAATGTAATTTTCTTACTCCAATAAACATTCTAGTATACATTTTTTATTGCTTAATTCGTATAGCTTTATTATTCATAATTCGAACGCGGTTCACAATATTTTAAATCGTTTAATAGGGTAATTGTAGCAGTAATGTAAAGTAGCGTGAGTGAATAACAGGGTATGAATACCAGTTTAGTAACAAGGTAGCTCGATTACTTTAACAACTCGTATTTACATTGTAACTTAATGTAGTTTAATTTCGGTATTACTATTAAGTATGTTGTCGAGTTAACACAGTCATAATAGTACATTACTTACCAAGGGCGGTAAAACAAAGAATGTCTCAGATCGCAGGTATTTGACGCCCGAACCGAAGGCAAGGGCGATAATTATGCGATCTGAGGCTTTCTTAATTACCGCCCGAGGTAAGGAGTGAAGTGGGATTTTCCGCGCGCGGAGCGTGCGGTAATTGCCACTTTATGGCCAGGTGTGACATAAATAATATTATATATGGATATTAATATCGCGATTTCAAATTACTGCTTTACTATATATGAGTATGTAGAATCGTTATCATTCTACATACTCATCATCATCATCATCATCATCATTTCAGCCGAAAAACGTCCACTGCTGAACATAGGCCTCCCCCAAGTGGGGGGATTTGCCATAGTCGCCACGCTTGGCAAGCGGGTTGGCGACCGCAGTTTGATGGTGGTAATGATCGAAGGATGCTGCTGCCCACCCTCCGATTTTCCCTTATTCGCCTCCTACGAAACCCAAGGGAAGAGATGGGGTGGCGCAATTCTTACCCGGCAACCACACGGGGGACATACTCATATATAGTTTTTATATAGTTTAGTTTAATTTATTTTATCTCATTATAAAAGTACTAGTCATAAGTGATTGTTATATTTAATAATAAATTACAATTTACAGCGTATATACAAAATATATAGCAACATTTAATAAAGAATTAATAATACCGATTGCACAGAACAAAACGAGACAACGAAATTATTAAAGTAAAATTGTCAATTCCAATTTAAATAATTATAATAGAAAGATAAAATTGGTGCTTAGGAAGTACCCCTCAATTAATTAAATACCTATTAATATCAAATCATACCAAAAAATAAAATATGCCAGTTTTAGTTAATAGTGTCAATAGAAAATATAATGAAATTAAAAAATGTACTGAAGGCATTTTTGAAGATTTACTAATTCGGATATCTGACGAAAATACTGAAATTTTAGCTTCCAGTGTGAAGAAGTATTCGTATTGCAGAATTGCATTATACTAAAGAAATAAAGAAACAAAATAACCAAACAAAATATTGAAAAATGCCTTGGTAACACTGTCAAAAAGAAAGATGATGATTACGAAAACAAAGAAATAAACTTTATTTGTTTTCGTAATTATCACTTATAGTGATGTCCTTTTTTTTAAAAAGAGGGTAGCTTTTTATTGTTCTAACAAAATAACCGGACAGATTTTTCATAAGTGATTCAGTGTTCCAAAAATCAAATAAAATGTACTAAATATTTACGATATTAAGCGCAGAGCTTCCGTAGAGAGTGGGATGGTTAATTGCAAACTCACGCGTGTTAGAGGGAGTTAATTGCAATGGAATGGGCTTGCCTTAAGTCGCGTGCTTAACGTGCCTCACCGCTCGGCTATAGTCGCTGTCATTTTCTGACCTAGGCCACTAAATCAAACTATATAGGTATGACCGCAAAAACGTCTGACAGAACAGAATCTAACTTAGTAATTCCGACATCGCGTAGCCATACGTTTCTTTAATAAAGATTCCCGCAGAAAAAGATGTCTGCTTTATTACGCTGACGTATTTTACTAGACATCCCAAGTTACACGCGAAAAGCGACAGTACCAAATCCTACTAAAATTTACTAGAAAACAAAAAAAAATTGGTGTATGGGAAGCTAACATTTTATATGCACTTGAGTGTAGATTTCCGCCTTATTTTTAGTTCCAAGTTTCTGATATTTCGTATCTGCTTATTTCAATTTATAGTTTCAAAAAACATCCAGATATTTAATCGCTAGTAGTCTTCTGGTTTTAAATGCATAAATTCTATTAAATTACGAATAAATTCTGTAAAATATCGTTAAATATTAGTAATTTCTTTGACATCCATCTCTTGCCGGTTTTTAACGCTTGGCTTACTAATAAGGAAAATAATCTATTTATATAATACTTTTATAATTACATTTTGCTCGGTTTTGTAAACGGACCCAATTTTGATAAGTTACGTCAAAAAACCTAGTTACCAAAAATTTTATACGATTTTTGGTCTAAAAGATCTTTATAAAACCAGGCTTAAGTATATAATTAACGGTGGTTTATTTTCTTTATTACACTAATCGATTAAACAGAAACATGTTTTTTAATTTCTGAAAATAAGGTACTTAAACGTTCCAATGTTTGTCAGCTTGATACCCAATAGACCTTTTGTTCACCTCTAATAATATGAAATAAAATGTGGCAATTAATGGGTCATATCAAACCTGATGTAGGATTCGTTGTAATTTCTGACTCTTAATTGATTTGTTGCCCTTCAACTTGAAAAATAAAATTTAATATAATAAAAATGGAAGAGCTACAGCGTCCAACTGCTGGGCAAAAGCAGCGGTGAGAAACTTTATTAGGCTAATAAACGAATATTTAAGTAAAAAAAAACTTAGAATCTTACACCACAATCTTAGGTTCGCTGATTTGATTTCTCTACCCTAGACTGTCCCTTCCTAATAAACGTATATTCCCTTTTTGAATAATATTCCATGTATACTTGAGTAATAAAACATTAACGGGTAACGATAAAAATGATGATTTATCGATTTAGAGGGATAAAGGGTAGCAAACGAGGGTAGTTTATATTTAAAAGGTGTTTATGGAATATTTTATTTACCGAACGGGTTTTATTTCGTGAAAGTCATTAATGCTTACCTTTCATAGCTTAAGTACGCACAAAGTATAGAGAATGCAATTTTTTTTCTACTCGTCAATATTTGAAGTAAAATAGAACTTCATAGATCACTGCATTAATTTTAGAGCTGAACCAAAAGTCTATGCTCTTACTTACTCCTCTGGCTCAGCGACCCAAAGTGGAACTTAGCCTCCAATACGAGTTGATGCCAGCGCGCCCTGTTCTATGAGATTTCCTCTCAGTGTTCTATTGGGGCGCAAAGGTCTTTCTCCACTTCGTCCTTCCAGCGTTAGGCCGTCCGCGTAGGCTTTTTCACCGCCCCGTCTGCTGGCATTCTCTCTAGGTGTCCAAGTCAACGGAGTCTCGCTGATTTAATTTCTCCCATAATACTGGGCTCAGACGCCATATCGTCCAGTTCCTGGTTTTTGCGGACCCTCCAGCTTCCATTATCTCTCTGCACTGGACCCAATATCTTGGGGAATATTTTCCTTTCGGCAATACGTAGTTATTTTCTTCTTTTAGTGTCAGCGTCCATGATTCGCAGCCATGCATTAACACCGGTCTAATGACAGTGTTATAGATCCGAATTTTAGTCTGTCGACGCATGATCTTGGACTTCACTTTGTGAAGACCTGCCGCGCATCTAAGAGCACTCTGGATGCGAAATTCAATTTCGTCCTCCCTGCTGTTGATCTAAGGGTTATAATTGAATAATTTATTGTACAGTTGTGCGCAGTATCAAAAATCATTTGAAAATAGAACGCCGTATTTTTATGAAAATAATAGTCTCCTTAAACCCAATAACTAGTTTAAAGTACACTTTTTTTGGAATTGAAGAGAAAGGAAAAATTCAATGTTGTTTGACGACCGGTTTAGCCTAGTGGGTAGTGCACCTGCCTGTGAAGCTGACGGTCCTGGGTTCGAATCCCGGTAAGGGCAAATATTTGTGTGATGGGCATGAATATTTGTTTCTGAGTCTTGGATGTTTTCTATGTATTTAAGTATTTATATCTATTAAATATATCGTCGTCTAGTACCCATAACACAAGCTTACTGTAGGGCTAGTTCGATTTGTGTAAGATTGTCCTCTAATATTTATTTATTTATTTTTATTTAATGTTTATTTGGTGGACTTATATAGTTAAGATCTCTTGTGTACGATTGAAAAAAAAAAACAAACAATAATCGAAAGTGTAAAATCAGGGAAGCATCAGATGACATCGTTTTGTATAGAGAAATTACCAATTAATATTTCCATTGTTATTGCTTCGAACATTGTGTTGATACAAACCCGATAGGGTTTAACGACACTTATCTCTCAAACGTAATATCATAATTTATTAATGTCAATAAAAAAGAAAAATATAGTTATACTGCAACAGTTTCAGAGTTTGAGGTAGATATGATCAACCTACGTTATAAAATATACTGCAACAGTTACAGAGTTTAAGGTAGATATGACCAACCTACTTTATCAAATTCAGTATATATGCATTTTAATCTTGCTTACCATAATCTCTCATAATATACGCGTACAAATTAATCGCAGAAGCAAATTGATCGCGTGGTAAGCGGTATCATAACGGTATTAATTACGAGTACAAGCCGATGTTGACAGATCTTATTAATATCCTGCTAAGTGAGGCAAATGTATTTGGATTGTCGCTGACAGTAATGAGATGTACCGCCGTATTAATGTACATGTCACTTGACTTTTATGATTAGAACAATCGTGCGTTATCCGTGCGATTTTAAAGGAAACCATTCTGAAACGGGAAAATATGCGGCGTGCTGTCTTTGACACGTGATAAACTACTGAAAGATGTAAAATTAGTACAATATTATCCTCAGATATCCCAAGAAATCGAAGAAATGTATGAGGCAATTGCCGTCAAAATCCTAATCTTAAAAATGAGGTCAAGGAGATATTAAGATGGTTTAGATACGTAGAGATCGCACGGGTAAATAGTAAATAGGTTTAAGAGGCCTTACAAGTTCAAAAAACGGAAATTACAAGTTCAAATTGCGTGCTTATTGCCACGACGAATCCTTAAATCAAAATAGGGTCGGCAACGAGCTACTACCTGTTTCATTTGCCAGTGGATTATAAGAGTTGTAAGTAACAGTTACTCATAAATAACTATAAGTAAGTGTAGGTATAACGACAGCTGATTTCGAGTTAATACTGCACAAATACAATACAAATACTTTTTGTTACACACCTCACAATAACTGCACAATGATATCTCATATATTTCTGATCAATATTTATAAAATAAAAGTTTATTTATAGCAAAATATGCTTAGAATGCGGCGCGTTTCTTCATGTGACTTCTAAATTGGACCTTATATGTATAATAACTAGGTCGATTTTCAAATAAACCCGACGAAACCAGTCCACTCTGACTTGTCTTCCCTCATTTGTAAAGGTATCGATGTCTCAAGGGGCAACTCTATATTTGCGGTTTGTAACTTGGTACATCTGATTGCTATCAGCCACAGAGGTATAATAACTTATTGTGTTGTTCTATTAGCTGCATATTGATTTAAAGATACACAATCTTTACAAATTGATTTTGAAAAACAGACTTATACGCACAATACTAATTTATTTACCTTTTTTAAGGGCAGCCCGACGTTTGGAATGTATCACAATATCCGTGGTCGCGAGCTAACTGGCGTGAGCTAACTTTTGTACTACCGTTAGGTAGATTTTAATGTCAAATTCTAATTGTCAGCTCATACATTTATATTTCAAAACTAACAGTAAAATCTATCTACCGTTAGTACATAAAGTTACGTGATTCGCTTGCAGGTATAAACATCTTCTAGCCGCACGGATATTTCGAACTACCAGCACTTGGTCTTTATTAAACACTAACCCTGTTATTCATTAAAAATATCAAACCTCTGCTAACTAAAATGTGTTTTGTCCCTTTCCCACAAATATAAATGCCAAAGTGACAGAAAAAGACAAACGAATATTAACGGTATTTTAGCTAAAGCAGGCTTGATGAACGTTTATGAATAAGGGGTTAGTATGGGGTTCTTCAAGAAAGGAGTGTTAAAATTTTTAAAGGGTCGACAACAAGCACGTGACTCCCCTGGCGTCCATAGGCTGCGGTGATCGCTTACCATCAGGCGGGCCGAATGCTTGTTTGCCACCGACGTGGTATAAAAAAACTTTTACACTAGGGTTGTCACTCTCTCGACACAACACTAACAATGTCCGTTGATGTAAAAGGTAAATAAATTAATATGAGTATTGTATGCGATTAAGCCCCGTTTATAATATTAGCTGTATATCATGACAAAAATATGGCAATCTAGTTTTGAACCAAGTAGAGACAATTTATTTTTGTGGGCAATCTTACACAAATCGAACTAGTTCCAAACTAAGCTGGACACTGTGGTACTTTGTCGTTTTCACCCGTTGGAAACGTTAGTACGACAGTAAACATGACGTTAAAGCGACAAGGTACAAAAGCCCCGTGTGAGTTCGGCTATACAAACTTTTATAGCTACTTAAATACATAGGAACATCCAAGTGTCACGACCGCTCCAATGGCTAACACATATAGTCCCTATTCGTCCCGGTACCGCCGCACACCGGGTTTCTTGCTGGACTCTTCTCAGCTAGGCTAGGTTTAGTGAACCAGCGACAAAACTCCCAGTAGCTTGATTCCACTCACACCTCAGATTCGGTTGAAACCGCTCAACCAATCTCACTGGAGCGCAAACTCTTAGAGTATTCCTGTGTTCCAAACCACACGCGTGGTCGTGCCGGAGGTTTTCCCCTGGATTTTCCCCAGGCTACTCTCCAACCGCGCACTCCTATCGCATTATTGGGCCCGGCCTATAAAGCCACAGTCAGGTTAAAAAAAAAAAAAAAAACAATGGCTAGCACTATGCTGATTTGGGGGCATTTCGTGGCTGTTCTGTATTTTGGTGTTATATTTATTTGTACTGTATCTGTGCCACGAATAAATGTTTTTTTCTTTTTTTCTTTCTTTTCATCTGCGCTCCATTCTGTACTAATGGTATTTGGGTGAGGTTTTCTATAGATAAATAGATACTTAAATACATAGAAAACATCCAAGACTCAGGAACAAATATTCGTGTTCATCACACAAATACATGCCCTGACCGGGATTCGAACCCGGGACCTCCAGCTTCGAAGGCAGGGTCACTACCAACTAGGCTAAAGCGGTCGTCAAAATGAGAGGCAAAGTACAGCATAGCTAACAAGCACTGAAAACGCTTCATACTGATCCACACGCTTGCGATGCTCATAAAAGGAAAATTTGCCGTTTTTATCGTAAAATATTGCGTTTATGTACATAGTTTCCAAGAGAATTATTTTGGTAACTTTCAATTTACATTTGGCCAATAAACAAAAAAACAACGTTTTTGAGAATATTTACAGTCATACATATCTTTTTTATGTTTTTAATTGAGTTGTCTACTTTTCAACTTATTGTGATAATTCAATGGTTTTCTATCCTTATAGCCACATCGTCTCTATTCCCAAGTTGGGCTGATCTAAAATAAGCGAGGCATCGTTTCGCTGTGCACCGTATTCGCAAAGTCTTGGAATTACGCTGTACCCCTTTAAGATGTCGGGAAAACGCTAAGAGGATACACGTGTACACATATTTATGCCGTTATAAAACCCGAGACGGGCGCGACACCGCAGAACAAATTGCGTGCTTATTGCCGCGTCCGTGCGTGGCTCACTGAGCCGTACTGGTTATTTTATTTACATGTCTTATATTAAATTCCGACAGAAAAAAAGTTATGTATGAAATATCCCGTGATATTTAACAGTGGCATTCGGTGAAAGAAACCGCTTTAATCCGAAAAGGGTTTAGTTTTCTTTCTAGGTTAAAAGGTCAGAACCACTGGTACTAAGCGCTTTCGTACATCTAGTTCCTACGACAAATCTTGAGGCTACGTGTCAAAGCGGACCCCAGGCTCCTTAGATCATTTTTTAAATTCATATTTATAAAAAAAGTATAATGGTTATACGGATTAAGAGGCGTTACAAAAACCTGTTTAAAGATGCCGCGAATAAATTGTCACACTCAGCATATCTTATTATTTAAATGTACTTAACTAATTTACATAACATATATAAAATAACAAGTAATTTATACATATTAACTACTAAATGCAAAACTTCTTCAACGGTAGGTATACATACTTAGGATGGGTTGCACTAAACCGTCTGTAATCGTAAGCAGTGTTTGTGAAAATCTGATTGTATGGAAACTTTGAAAAGGCGCCATATTTGACGATGACCGGCCTGTGGTTGTATGTTGGTGCAACCGACCCTTATACAGAAAGTAGAAAACATCCAAACTACAAATATTCATGCTTATCACACAAACAAATAACTTGACCGGGATTCGAACCCGGGAATGCCAGCTTAGTAGGAAAGGTCACAACCAACTAGACTAAAGTAACTTTGTCTGTCCGGGGTCTTTTAATGTCCGGGATTTGAATCCCGGGTAATTTTTATCCCAAAAATCATCCTTCAAGGAGAAATTTTTGGGGATAGAATTTGGTAGAGGACGGTGGTGCGCAAAAGTTTTTTTTATAAAATTATAATAAACTAAAAGCTAAAAAGTGCATACACCAAAGTAATACATATTCAAATGCACTTAAAACTCATACTTACCGCTTGCCTTATACACTTAACGTATGACAAAGTTTATTAATCCAGCTACTTTAATCCCTAGTGCAGAAAAGTTGTGCTTCAGCAGCTGTGACAGAAACTTTATATAAACATGGCACTTAGTTCCATTTGAGGAAAGTACTGAAATCGATACAACAAAAGATGACCTTATACCTAATTGAGGAAAACTTTTATATATCCATATTTAATACAAGACAAGAGACACGACAAGAGAATCATGTAAAACACACTTCATTAAGCACAACATATTGACTTTACCATGCCTATATATTTATGAAACAGCAGTATACATTAAAACCAATATGCATCAATTTTCTGTTTATAAAAGTACTCGCCGATGTGACAAATTGTATACGAAGTCAATGAAAACAGCTTTTCTTACTAAAAGTATTTTCGGAATAGCACCAAAAATTTACAATAAATTGCCGAGAAATATAACCATATTAGAGGGATTGATAGAATTTAATAAAAGTCTATTTGCATTTCTAGTTAAAAAAGCTTACTATTCACTAAGGGAATACTTGACAGATGAAGAATTGTAACTGTTTAAGCATGCTCCATCTTGACTCAAAATATTTGTATGCCTTATGGCAAAACATAGAGAGACAGTAATATTAATAAGTCTAAGACCTATGTACCTATGTTTACAAATAAATGTTTTTGACTTTAATATTATAAATGCGAAAGTACCTCCGTCTGTCTCTTACCTCTTCACGCTGTAATCGCTATACTGATTGAGATTGAGACGCTGGGACATAGGACAGTTTTTGTGAAATGAGAAGTGGAAGTTTGTATGAAAGTTCGATAAACGAGTTCCACTTGGACGCAGACAGGGGGGGGGGGGGGGGGGGGTGTTAAGTTTGTTTTATTATACTACGACGGTGGCAAATTGGCAAACAACTTTCCTGATGTTAAGCAGACACAGGAGCCTATGGAAGCCTGCGACTTGTCAAACGCCATTTTTAACAGACTTATGACCTTTTGTACGTGAGCAAATTTATATTACGTAATTTTGAGAGATAAAGATGAATGATAAAGACTTCTTCTCTTTAGTTGTCAATACAAATGGGTCTCCATCTAGACTCATAACAATCTATTGTCATATAATTCGATTGTCATAACACTTTACGTATAAAGTTGTTGCTTATAAAAGTCTCTAATGATCCTGCGCATAATACTTTTATTATCATAATTGTACTATCTATGTCACATTAGAACTAATCCATTGTCGGTTTTGCGTAAAGATCGATTGTGACACAAGTCTATCAAATATACTTAATTAGATTATATAGAACTAGCGACCCGCCCCGGCTTCGCACGGGTGCACTATTTAATGGATGTTATTATACATATAAACCTTCCTCTTCAATCACTCTATCTATTGAAAAAAACCGCACCAAAATCCGTTGCGTAGTTTTAAAGATTTAAGCATACATAGGGATATAGGGATATAGGGACAGAGAAAGCGACTTTGTTTTATACTATGTAGTGATGTAGTGAAGAATAATTAGACTAGATTTTATTATTTTCATGTTGACGCTTAGAGATATCTCACAATATTTTATTATGATTAGTGTACCTACCTTATTATTACCTTTTATCTTGACGCTTAGAGATCTTACACATCTCATCGATTGTTATTAGTTTCTTAGTTATTTTTGCCATGTAACACTACATTTAATTAATAATACTTTGATTATTGTATTATTTTTATTTGATATAGATAGATTTTGACTTGTAAAAGTGCCCTTGAGGCCTAATTGCAGAATAAATGTTTTGATTTTGATTTTTTGACTTCAAATTTTATATAACCCAATTATGGATCCTCAAATCAAAGCGTTAACGCTGTGATAAATAGTATAGATTTATGTAAACGCCATTCTATTGTAAAAATTAATTTACAAATGTTCCATTCAAACAACCCAACTCTTATTGAACAAAATTTCAATAATCCAATTGAATTAGTTACCAATATCCATAGCCATAAATTACGTAAATTCAATAATAAACCCCAACCCGTATTGTCCGGTGACTATACTTCATTACGTGGAATGGGATAAATGGACATTCCTGACCACTAGGACTAGGGTAACTGCAAAGATAGGATATATGGACATGCGCTTCATAACTAAGTACCCCTATTGGATACCACTTGAAGTAGTTAAAACACAGTCCGTAACTTCACTATGTCGTTTAATAATAAATAAATAAATATTAGAGGACAATCTTACACAAATCGAACTAGCCCCACAGTAAGCTCAAGAAGGCATTATGGGTACTAGACGACGATATATTTAATAGATATAAATACTTAATACATAGAAAACATCCAAGACTCAGAAACAAATATTCATGCTCATCACACAAATATTTGCCCTAACCGGGATTCGAACCCAGGACCGTCAGGGGACTCTTCACAGGCAGGTGCACTACCCACTAGGCTAAACCGGTCGTCCAAGTATGCTCAAGAGATGACCCATATCCAAATTGATAGATGCTCATTGCTAAAACTCATGGTTGCTAAATTTAAGCCCTATAAAATCACAGTTTTAAATAGTGACTCAGGAGACGTAACCACGGTAACGCGCAACAAGGAATAGTTGATCCACCCACAGACTTCTTTCTCTATAGGGAAAATGTTAAGGAATCTTGTATCGGCTTATAGCTGAAAAGAGAAACAATTAAAAATGATGAAGCCTGGCACAACAGTGCCTCGTTCAGGTGAATATTCGAAATGGTCTACAAAGACACTCGGAGCGTATCGTCCTACTCAACCGGTCGTCTACCGGTCCCGGGGATACCCCGGGCTCATTACAAAAGAATGCTATTTTTTATTTTTTTCGCCGGTAGACAACGGCTTACCATGTCGTTCAGATGGGGACATTTTTATTGTCTACTAGCGACCCGCCCCGGCTTCGCACGGGTGCTCTATTTAATAGATGTTATTATACATATAAACCTTCCTCTTCAATCACTCTATCTATTAAAAAAACTGCATCAAAATCCGTTGCGTAGTTTTAAAAATTTAAGCATACATAGAGATATAGGGATATAGGGACAGAGAAAGCGACTTTGTTTTATACTATGTAGTGATTTTGTTCTAATAATTCTCCTTAATGTAATAGAATTTTGGTTGTGACTTGTGACAAAGCAAATTAATAAATACGTTTTAATTAAGCAAGGTATCTTTAATGCCCCCTATATTCTACACTATCATAACTCACATCATCATCATCATCATGCATCATCTGGGCACAGGGGCGCTACCGCGAACAGCAAACGAAGTTTTCCCTCTCTGTCGCACTTACGTCCGAACGTGCAAGTGCGACAGAGAGCGAAAACTTCGTTTGCTGTTCGCGGTAGCGGCCCAGAGGGGCTACTACGAACTTCGTATCGTGCCGTTCCTCTCACTCATATAGTGAATAAATAACACGAGAGTGAAAAAGACGGCACGATACGAAGTTCGGAGTACGGGCTCATAACTACGGCTTCCCCAAATAGAACTACTAGTCCATACATCACATATCATTGGTTCGTTATTATTAGTTTTGATGCTCCCACGTGATAGGGTGGCAAAGTTGGAGATTCCTGTGACAAATTGTTATATTAATTAGTTGGATGACATTTCATATATATATACCTACATATATATAATATCATTGACAGTTTTATTGGTTTGAGAAACTCAATATTGTTCAGAGATAGTGATAGATGTCGCTTTAAGTTTACTATTATTACTGAGTTTGCTTAATCATTCATAAGCGTTTCAAGTATTTCAAGCAAACAAGTAGGTGCTATTATGGTTTCGGTTTTCTGTAAGGTGTAGGTACTTTCCCAGTTGGGCTGCTCCAAATATGAGCGAGATAGTTGCGCCGCGCCACCTCTCTTAATGTCAGATGTGGAGAGAGACACCGGGGGGCGTTTAGTTTAAGACCGGTTTTACTCTATCCAGTCAGATGTTCAAACATGTTAAATTACGACATCTGTCAATATTGAAAGAAGCTAAACCTCCCTTAGCAATACTGCAAACCAATCGAAATTTACAAAAGTTCGCAAATAAGAATTGCACCAAATACTGAGTATATTATACTATCCCCGAAATACACTCTAAAACTAATGCAGCAATGTTAAAATTTAATTGGACACGGTGCACTTTAAACACAAGTATATTATGCCAAACAGTACATTGATTAAACAGGCACTCCCTCGATTTCCCGCGAGAATTCCACATGCAGTTTGGTTAGCAAAATGTTACTCCTATAAAATGAAGTATTTTTAATTGATTCTATCTAATTACACGATTAGTTTAATGAATTCGGAATAGTAGATAACATGTTGCTTGCAAAGTTTGGGTGTATTTCAAAGTAGGGGAAATTTACATAATTCGTACCCTCGGTTAATAAATACGAATTTAAATGTCATTGATTTCCGTCAATAAATGAAACGTTACAAAATGTATTAAAGTCTGACCGGAAATATATGATCGTACGCCATGTTGTGGAATTTCATTGAAACGAATTTTAAACAGGCAATCATTTTAATGATAGGTTGTCAGACCTGACAATGTCACAGTTTCGGTTAATTTCAATGTATTTATGATAAACAAAAAATGCCCTAAACGATTCCTAGTCAAGAGCGGAATATTACTAATACATTAGGTATTTATTTTATTTATTTTATTTTATTTATTAAGAAACAAACAGTGTCATATGTTTACAATTGACACAGTAAAGGGTATTAAGTTGTAGACTTACAGTTACAGTTAGTTAGTGTTAAGTGTAGTTAGGTATATAATAAACTGCTAAAAAACGCTTGGGAAATGAAACCATAGGAAAAAAAGATAAATAAAAAAAATGCTTAAAAACGATACTTAATAAAAAAAACCGGCAACAGTTCTGTACTACCAATAAGTCTACTATCAATAAAAATATAATATGACCGACCACTCTAAAAAAGTTAATTTTCCCAATTTCGACAAGCGATCTGTTCATTGCACTGTCGACACGCGCAACGCACTGCGCTTAGTTGCGATCACACGCAATGTATTCGGCAAACCGCTGCCGC
This sequence comes from Epiblema foenella, assembly GCA_963556455.1. Classification (NCBI taxonomy): domain Eukaryota; kingdom Metazoa; phylum Arthropoda; class Insecta; order Lepidoptera; family Tortricidae; genus Epiblema; species Epiblema foenella. The sequence continues at coordinate 22,375,506 of OY747100.1, forward strand.
CGCCGCTCGAGGTCGTGGCTGGGGCCTCAGGCGTCTACCTTAACTAAAGGTGAGGAAGGAAGGAATATTTCACCATCAAATTATTGCACTTTGCTTAACACCAAAAACAATTACAAAACTTGCCACCATTAAAACTTCCGTCACAAATTACGAAAGCGCGCAATAAAATCCATAATTAACGTATTATTGTTTAACTTAAATTTACGCTTAGCCGCATCCTATTATGTTATTCCATTGCGAAATTATGCTTATACTTTTGCTATAAAGTCTGGTAGCGTAAATTTCACTGTACGTCCGAAGCTGCAGCGGAAAGCTTGAATATAATTTCGTACGTAGTTATAATTTACATTGAAAATGAATGTTAGCCATAAGACGTGTGTAGTTCTAATTTTTTGGTGGTCAGCAACGAAATGCAAAGGAAATTGGCCGCAAATAATATGGCACTACGTGAATAAATATGGGGCAACTAGCCTCAAAGTAAGTCTGTAATGTATTATGAATATATTCTATACATCTATTCAAGTATTCAGGCTACATAGATCTGCTGACTGCTGAGTATAAATAGGCATCTTCTTTATTATGAGTTCTACTTTCTCCTTGGTCCTGTATATTTAAGATGTAATAGTACTAGTAGTTTCGTGCAACCATTCATTTTTTCTTTCAACTTCAGACTTATACACAAATCACGCATAGGCAAAGAAGAGATAGGAAACCAAAAGCGATATTCTATTCTGTCAATGGAATCGCGCACCACAGCTATTTATGTAGAGTAAAAACAATTTCAAAGTTAACGCCAGTTCAATAAAATCAGTGTGAGTTTTGGTATATTGCACCTACGTTAATGTCCAATGAGATAAAAATATCATACCATATATCTTATGAACAATACTAATATTTCCATAACAGCATAGCAAAAAGTCTGTTGAAATATGAACGTAAATATTAGTAGGTATTCCAATAACAAAGTTGAGACTAGTTTCAAAACAAATCCTCAGTTCATACACTTTGAGTTTCCACCAACCATCGGCGCACACTATTATAAACTCTATTGCTCAGAGCTACTATCGATTGCTTCCAAACAAGTGCAAGGCGATTATCATTCGATACACGTATGCGCTATCGATTTATCGGCTCGTATAATGGATAATTGGACATACAGACACGATATCGATACCATCGGCGACAGTGTTGATCGTGCTGTAAATAATCTATAACACCCTGTCCACTGTATAGTTGAGAATATTTAAAATATTCGGTATTTTGTTAAACTGCATATTTTGCTGCTTATATGAAAGGAATCAGCCGAAAACACAATAATTTATTGTACGAAAGAATAACCTACTTTACTTAATAAACTGCTTACATAGTTTAAATTTCATTGACCGAGTGAAACGAAGGTCTCTGCTTCAGCTTCGACAAAAATGCTTTCGTATCAGTCAGGATTTCCGTTTGTTCTCGTCTACGAACGCTTCTCGTGAAATTTTGGTAGCAGGTTCGATATTCATTATTGATCTTTTTTATATTTATTATATCAATTGTAAACATATGAGACTGTTTGTTTCTTAATAAATAAAATAAAATAAATAAATAAAATAATGTCAGATTTTGGAAATGTAAAAAAAAACGGACTCACGGGGTCTACAGCTCACAAAGCCACTAATTTTAAAATGATTCACAGCATGAAAAAATGGATGCATTACACTGTCGATAGATTGGACTGAAATTAATATGCATGTGCATAAAAACCGTAGATTACTTTAATGATGATGACAAAGTTAATGTTGCGTGACTTTACGCTGTTCAAGTAAGCTTTTTACCATCTAATTTATTTTTATTTCCTCTACAAATCGCCATCAGGGCTTATAACTGACTACTTTTATTTGCACAGAAAAAGGCCTTCGCTTATTCGGTCGTATCTCTCGTAGGCCTAGACCAGGGGTGGGCAAACTTTTTTCATGGCGGGCCAGTAAGCTTGAGAAATTTCGGAGGAGGGCCATAATTGCAGCAAAACTGCACTTTTGTATAAAACCGCTGCTCTGGTTTTTGGCTGAACCCTCAAAATATAATCATCGCGGGCCATGTACTAATTTAATTCGATGTATCGGCGGCGGGCCGGATAAAATGCTTTCGCGGGCCGCAGTTGGCCCGCGGGCCGTACTTTGCCCACCACTGGCCTAGACTGCGTAAGGAACAAATACCTTGGACTAGCACTCGATGGCCCTCGAGTCGAGGGCCTCGACCCCGCGGCAAACTAAGAAGCGATGGCTGGACGTCGTGAATGCAGACATGAGCGAGAACGGGCTCACGGGCTGTATTTCTCCACTTTGAACGATCCTGGGCGTCCTCTTTACGCCCAGGATTGTGCAAACTGGAGAAATACGAGCAGGAAAGCAGACTCTTATAGACACACACTCACGGTCCCAGACGACGTAATCACAGCGTTCATCAAAAGATGGAACGCTGCGCTTGCGGCATCCAACTCATACACGACGCGTACATTTGGCCATCCCGCCGGCGGGGACGTCCACCGCGCGATCGCGATAACACAGACACATATACTCGTACTACGTATAGTCCCTGCTCGCCCCGGTACCGCCGCATACCGGGTAGTCTGTCCGACTCAGGGCCTAGCTGATTTCCTTGCTGGACTTTTCTCAGCTAGGCTAGGTTTAGTGAACCAGCGACAAAACTCGCAGTAGCTCGAGTCCACTGACACCTCAGATCCAACTGGCCAGACCAATCTCACTGGAGCGCAAACTCTTAGAGTATTCCACTGACACCTCAGATCCAACTGGCCAGACCAATCTCGCTGGAGCGCAAACTCTTAGAGTATTCCAGTGTTTGTTCCCCTGGATTTTCTCCAGGCCACTGTCCAACCGCACACTGCTATCGTTTTATTCCGCCCGGCCTATAAAGCCACAGTCAGGTTCAAGAAAGGACCCTTGCAACAGCCGAGATAACGCTAGATAGAAGGAGAAAGTAAGATAAGAAATCAATACAATGGTCAATGTCTTCACTTCAGTCTATTCATTAACTTATCGAATGACTGAACCCTTCTAACTCGTTTATTATCTCGCAGTTGTAGGTTTTCGGGAGACTTCGGCCATCTCGAAATAACTGATTTGATTTCAATGATCTCTTGAGTGATTTATTTATATCTTCACAGTAAAAATACCGGACACAGTACTGTAACTGTCAAATTCCACAGGTTTTCTGTACCTTATGTGTCTTTCAAAAGTTTCCCGATTGATTCTAATTTTATTTTCAACAGTTGCATTAACAAAAGACAATATAGAAGAAGAAGCAATGACTTTAAATGATGTCAAGTGGAAGCGTTTGCTAACCAAATTGTAATTTTTAAATCAAAGTGAAAAAACCCACGGTAGCTCAGTTGGTTAAGAGCAATGGACCGATTCCAGAGATCGTGGGTTCAAATACTACCTGTGGCGACAGATCTTTACATTTTTTTAGTTTGAATGAAAATTAAGGGAAAAGAATTCGCAGCTTCAAGTTAAATCCTTGGCATTAAAGTCATATTTAGCTTATTTTGTCACTAAATGAATATTTTTTTTTTATATGGACTGTACAATATAACGGAGCGCTGGTGGCCTAGCGCAGCGGCGCTTGCGTACAGCGTGTGGTATGCGAGGTTAAGCAACGTCGGCCAAGGTCAGTTCTTGGATGGGTGGCTTGAGTGGTTATTAACAGAGCGCTCCCGTGCTTTGGAAGGCACGTTAAGCCGTTGATCCCGGCTGCAGTCTATGGTAGCAGTCGTTAAGCCAACTTTAAGGTCTTCGGGCGGACTCACTTGACAAGCCTAATTCTTATGAGGTCTGGTTTCCCTTGGGGTTGGAAGGTCGGATGGCAGTAGCTTCCGTAAAAACTACTGCCTACGCCAAATCTTGGGATTAGGTAGCGGACCCCAGGCATCCTTGTAGGATTGCAATTGTACTGGGGTGACGCTAGGAGGATGATGATGGACTATACAATATAACAAGGTGAAATTGATTATTAGAATTGATATTTAACAGTGGCTTTTCGGTTAAGGAGCAGGTCGTAATAGAATCGGTCTAATCCTAACAATGTCTAGTTTTCAGGGTTGGAAGGTCTGATGGCAGTCGCTTTCATAAAACTAGTTCCTACGCTAACTCTTGGGATTAGTTGTCAGGTAGACAGAAGCAGAGTCGGGAAAACTCTAGAAGCATGATTATTAAAATGACTGACTGTCGAGTTTCTTTCGGCGTTTCTTCTCGGCAGTGGTCTCTTGAGAAACGCTAGTAGTTTTTGACTTGTAAAAGTGCCTTTGCGGCCTACTTGCAGAATAAAGTTCATTTATTTCATTTATTTATTTCATTTATAGTTACTCGTACTGTGGCATATAACTTTACTGTTCATCACCCTTGTTGTTGCGAGGAAGGCTGAGAGACTCTCAAGCTATCGAAATAAATTGAAATTAATATCGGCATTAAGGTTAGCGAGGCCATCCCATTGCAAATGTACCGCTCTAACAAGCATAAGTACGCAATGAACCATCCCGCTCTATACGGAAGCTCTAAAATGAAATGAAATGAAATGAAATCATTTATTCTTCAATTTAGGCATGTTACATGCACTTATGAATGTCAAAAAACTACTACCGGTTCATAAAATAAACCTCTGCCTCGAGAAGAACCGGCGTAAGAAACTCGGCGCGTAGTTTCGTAAATATGTAGTAAATTTTAATTGATATTTGGAACACTGGATCACTTATGAAATATCTATCCGGTTATTGTGTTAAAACGATACAAAGCTATCCAGTTTGTAAAAAAAAGTATATCACTGACGTTGACAATTACGAAATCTGCAGCATTTACGTTTATTTTTACAATGATATTTAGAGCAGCATATAAGTTTATTTTTACGATGATATTTAGATCAGCATATAAGTTCATTTTTACGATGATATTTAGGAATTTTTGATAGTTTCCAAGGCATTTTACAATATTTTGTTCGGTTGTTGTTTCTTTGTTTCTTTTTCAGTCTGTTGTGTAGTGTAAATCCACATTATTTCTTCACACTGGAAGATCAAAGTTCAATTTTTTCATCAGATGTCTGACTTGGCCTTACCTTAATTACTTTGTATATCAATCCATCAATATATTTTTAAAAGTAAAATTGCAATTTGGCATACATTTTTTATCTATTTCATACATATTGTGATGTTTTTTATTTACTATTATTATGTATGTTAGCATTTTCAAATTATATACTATCTCTAGACGATCTTTTAGTGAATACATTTTAATTTTGATGTAAAATAATAAAGTTATTTTCCAAAGGAAATACTTAAGGAATCTAATAATTCTTTCTGCTTTTTATCCCGAATATCATTAAAATTAAAAATGGAAGTTGATAGAGTAGATGAAATTAGATTAGGTTCTTCATTTCATGATAAAAATAGATTATAAATTTGCATATTTGTCAAAATTATGAGCATAGTTATCATGATCGTCAAAACAATAAAAATAACACATAAACAAAAATCAAATTTAATAGTATCTCCCACTAGGAATCGTCATTACTTAATAATTAATTTCCATTTGAAATACAAAAAAAAACATACAATAAGTAAAATCGTTTATGAATAATATGAACGCCAGTCTCCTAGTGTGTTACTAAAAAAATATATGCTTATACAGTAGGGGCGTTAATTTTAAACGGTTTTACTCTACGCGATTTTACAACTAGAAATGGCGGACAAACTGGTATTGACGTAATAAAAGCAATGGTCAAACAAAAACAGAACGCACTAAAATAAAAATAACCGTTACAAATGACCCGCTGTCGCCGCCATTTTATTAGACAAACAAAAAATGGGTCCACTAACATTCTTGTCTAAAAATAACTTTAAATTCTACCCGCGTTTTCGACATATTGTAAACAAGATACCGGGTTTAGCAGTTTACGTGTTCAAGAGATACTTATTTTATATTAATGAAATTTGTCAAATAGAAGTTACATGTTAAGTGGAATTGTGGAAATATATATATATTAAAATATCTATATAGATATTTTTAAATTTGGATACAACAGAAATGCATAATGAAGAGCGAGGGACCTAAACGTTCATAAAGGGTCGGCAACGTGTACATGACTCCTTTGAAGTTGCGGGCGTCTATAGGCTGCGGCGGCCGCTTACCATCAGGTGGACCGTATGCTTGTTTGTCACCAGCGTTGTATTAAAAAAATGGGTGTCTATTATTTTATCGAAATATCTTACATCGATTTTCATTTCACCGAAAACTGTTCAACGAATTTCATTAGGTTTTTTTTTCTAATCACATAATCATCAATTCATTGCATTTTATATAATCGAACCGCTTTTCATAGTTAATCGTTTCGAATCCGTCTCTAATCGTAGCGTAACGGTACATCGAATTTACCTTTCATCGAAATATTCGTTATTCATAGTATTAATTTAACGAAACTTGATTCACAGATAGTACGTTCCATATAGTATTCTTTCCAAGAACAATGTTTCATCGAACAACCAAGCAAGCATGATTTTTCAAGGCGTATAATCTTTCTGGTCTTATATAAAAAAATAACCTCGAAGATTAAGACGGGAGCAAAGCTCCCGTCTTAATCTTCTAACCTATCCGCATTACAGTCGGTTTTGCCCTAACTGGTCTTTCTGGGCTTATATAAAAAAATAACCCAGAAGATTAAGACGGGAGCAAAGCTCCCGTCTTAATCTTCTAACCTATCCGCATTACAGTCGGTTTTGCCCTAACAGGTCTTTTGTACATTTTAGGTTTTGGGTATTTTTGTTTTTGAGTATTTTTGTTTATGAGTACTTTTACAGAGTACACCAAGAATCTGAGAAAAAAAATAATTTTAGACTTACTTATATCAAGAATAGTATATAAACAGTGGTGAAATGATGTTCTAGGTAATAAGAATTTTGGGAACTGAAACCTTCGTTAAACCAAAATTATACTAAAGGCCATTCGATGAACGACTACGTCGATGAACAAATAAAATACTGAATTAAAATTCGATGAGTTGATTCTTGTGTAAAAGGTAATTCGAGCAAATGTTTGAGCGATCTAACGAAGTTCGATGAATGATTCCTAAGTGATAATAAAATTCTGCGAATAGTGTTATGGGAAATGATAATCGATGTAACGATTTTCGGTAAAATGATGGATCCCCTAAAAAAATGCATTGGCCAGGCAAGGGTAAAGCCGTACAGTCGATTAGAAAAATGTATGTATAGTCTAACCGTAGAGTGAATAGCTATTCCCAATAAAGCGTAGGCACTAGTTTTAGGAAAGCGACTGCCATACCTTTAACCCGCTCGGAAAACTAGGCCCTATTTAGTATTTAGTTAATTAGTAACAAATTTAATATAGACAATGTATTTTGCTAACTTTGCAGCCTTATATTCCCGCCTCAATCCAGTACGTGCGCCCTAACTTGTTCAGCCCTAATGTACAAAGTTGGGCTATATTTAGAAAGCTATAAAGGCTAATTTAGTATCAAAGGAAAGCTCTGCCTCCAATCAAAGCAACTCGATTCGACTAATCAAGCTTTTATGGTATCCACAAGAATCAATTTTCAAGCGATATAGTTTCTAATACAAAGAGAACTCTGACACTCAATAAGCGTAAATAAACAGCATCTATTTCATAAAATTAATTATCAAAGCGAACTAGGTGCTAACAAGTTAATAGGGATGCTGACTCAAGATTTGACTACTCCAAAAGAAACAAGGCAAAAAACCGGCCAAGTGCGTGTCGGGCCACGCACAGTGTAGGGTTCCGCAGTTGCCCGTCTATCACGTCACCGGTCATATGCGAAATTACGGACCCGTAGAAGGGTTTTACTGATCTTAGTACTGATGATGTACTTTTTTGAGATGTTGTGTTGTATAAATATTTTTGCCCTTTACGGTAATGCCTACTTAGCTTTGATAGTTTTCCTTTTAAATTCATCGTATATACTACTACCATGATTTTTTTCACATGCCTAGTAGCCACCGTTTAGCTGGCAGGGGGGGACACTTGACATAGCAAAAATGATCACTTCAAAACTTAATATCACGCCAACCGATTCTTGGAATAAAAACATAAAAATTTTTTTTAGGGTACCTTCCCTACATGCAAAGTGGTGGTGCAATATTTTTTTTTCTTCCAAACCTTATCGTGTGGGGTATCGTTGGATAGCTCTTTCAAAAATATTATAAGGTTTTTAAAAGCACTTTTTGATTCTTTCAGTCTCTTATTGCAATTTCTAACATAGTGTGGCCGTATGGAAAGAAAACTATCAAATGATTACAATAAATTGTAAATTAGACAAATAAAATCATAAAAAGTATGGAATGTATCAGTTTGAAGCGTTTTCAGTGCTCGCTAGCTATCCTGTACTTTAGAATTACGATTTGAAACGGGATATTCACCATGTATATTTGTATGAAAAGAGACTGTTTCCGGAAAGAACTCGCGTATATAGATACTGTGAGTGTGGTGTGTCGTGACCGTAATCGAGTTTCAAGTGACGAGGCGGACGGTGGTAGTGACGGTGACACTGTGCGAAAAAAGCGAACCAGGAAAAGGGTAGATCGCTATGGTGTGTGAGTTGACCATAACTAAAACTCGCAGCACGTCAGTTAATCCTTGCTAATGGCTCTTGAAACAGTGCCGAAATATCGGGAACTCACAAATACAAATATACATGGTAAATATCCCGTTTCAAATCGTAATTCTAATGTAAATGACCATGTGAGCTTGAAATCTTATGTCCTGTACTTTGCATCTAATTTTCGTCTTTTGTGTTGCTCTAATGGTAATTAGTTCCATACAAACATGTGATCGCCTCTGCTTCGAATGACACGATTTTTTTTTGTCATGTTATTCTACAATTTACATTTGGCCAATAAACAAGAAACAACATTTTGCGAATCTTTATAGCCCTATATCTTTTCATGATTTTAATTAATTTGTCTAATTTATTAATTGTGAATAATTACACATTATTATTATTTTTATTAATTTGTGTGTAATGTTGTAAATTGTAACATGATTCATCTACCCTATTGGGGAAAACATTTTAAAACTTGTAAGCTTACCAGCTGTATATCTTTGTTACTTGATACAGTTGCTACGGACAGAAGCGCAGCAATAAAACTGTTTGCAATAACGACCATCGTCCTCCAGCGTTAATTTACTGTTGCGGTATTGCGTTGTTGCTGTAATACACTATCGATTGGTACAATAATAATATGCGAGGACTTTACACACGGCCACGCGCCCGTTTTAAATTTTTTGACTATGCCAAACCAAATGTTTGACGGCTTGCCCACACAGCGTGTGCGATGTCAACGCAGCGCGCCCCCTGCGCATCGGGTCGTGCCATAACAGGTTAGCTACGCCACACAGGCGGAATTAAAGCGCGGCGTATTGAATTTCCATGGAAAGTGTACTCATTATTTTTGTTCGTGCGTGTAGTTGGTTATATTATTGCGATGTAACATTGAAAGTGTCAAGTATTAGGTCAGTATCAAGCACTGGGACGTATACATTAACCATTAAAGGTCCTTAAACTTATCAAAAACCCTTGAACATCGTTGAAAGGTAGCGGTTTTCCCAGAGCTTTCTATCGGCTACATTCTGGGAAGTACAGAAGGTTTTCACAAGTCAATTCCCACTTATCCCTCCACTAGATAGCTAGATGTACGAAATTACGCCACAGCTATACGGTGGATGCTCCAACGTTTTTCCTTCAACTTTAAAATGCATACGGCCACGCCAAGGAGAGGAACTTCTAGCTGAATCTGTGTTGCCGAATAGGTATCTTCCAGATGTGTTACACCTTAGATTGCACCGTCGCTTACCATCTTAAAAACAAACAACAACTTGTCGACAGATATAAATGAACTCAATACAGCGCATCTTCGGAAGCTGTGGCGACTAACTCAACACCAGTAACCCAATACTACAGAGTAAGGTAAGAGTAAGTATTGGTGATATTATGCTACCTACTTCTAGTGAACCTACTGTTAGTATTTTCTTATATGGTTTACAGAAAAGGCGGAGCAAAGCAATAAAACTGTTTGTTACAATAACGATCCCTTGTTTGTGTGTTTATTGCTATTGATTAAGATGTTATAGCGGTACCTTTCATTGCAAGGTTTCGTTTCGCGGAATTCTCTGCTCTGTATCACATCGCAACTAATAATCTCATTGCGAAATTCAATACGAAATATCCTCATTATTTAATGATTTATATATCTATAAACGTATGTCGTCATCTAGTAAAAGTACCTCTTCCCTTTATACGAAAGTTTAGAAACACCAATCTATAACTCGCAACATCAATTTAATGTCTTTGGAAGATTATAGGTACAGACACTATTGTAACCGTGAAAATTTGGGTGTCATTACTTGCGAGAAGTATATTTTATTATGAAGCATGTCTACAGAGTATTTTGAGTTACACTCAAAATGCCAAGGCAACTAGCTCCCTTATGAATCTCCGCTTCCAGCCAAAATCAGCCACGATTCTGATAAATCTTAGTTTGAAACTACGATACTGTAAAGATAATATTGTGTTCTACAACAGATTGTTTCCGTCATTATATAGTTGCGGAAGCTATTGTATGATGCTCGAGGACCAAGAAGATACCGGTTAATTATTTTAACACAAAATGGTATCCAATGTTGATTAATTTAAAACATGTTTTCCTTAGATTTTCTGGAGTACTCTGGAGAGTACTCTCCAAGAATAGCGCACTCCAATTTATTGTCTTACAACTAAGGGTTTTCCTTAGGAGTCGCAAGTACCTATACATAGGTAATGGTGTCTGCTTACCATCATGCTTTCTAGCGTCATACTATAATAATATTTGTTTTATTAGCCATTTCCAAAATAATCAAATTTCAATGTGTTTAGCGCTCGATTTTAGGGTAACGTATCGAAACAAACGGGTTAAACATATTTAAAAATGTGTCGAAGAGAACTGAAAGTAACACCTCTATTCAGTTGCGTTCATAAATATATACCAAAAGTTTCAAAAATAGACGAGCAACCTTAAGTACATATTTAACAATAAAGCCGTGTTTACATTATTGATACTTTAGTAATGCACGTAGTTGCGAAGTCAACTGTTACGTATTACTAAATGCTAGAAATTATAACTTCCATACGAAATGGTCGTGGTGAACCGTTTCATGAATTACCTCACGTTGGAACAAACTATAAACTATAGATAATCCAACAAATCCATTTTCATGTTGGGAACTAGAAAATTATTCTAGAATATTCACTAAAATTCAACTTGAAAAGCAAATTCACTGTTCTCTTCAATAATTCAAAAGTTTGCGAACCTAGACCAAACTTGGGTATGCTATTTACTTTATAATAGATAAGTTGTTGGCTGAGTTTGTTCATAAACTAGCTAATATGAGTATGCTACTAATTTGCATAGCCTTAAGAGTATTTGAACATCTTCAGACAAAGCTGTGTTCAGGCCACCAATACCCCAGATACTCGATAACACATTAAATACTAGTTAGTGGTTTTGTGAGCTATAGACCTCGCACTAAAAGGTACCTGATAAGCTACGGAAAATATATTTTATACATTTTCTACCCCCATGACTGCGCATTTTGAAAAAAAAATCCAAAAACTTATTTCGTCGGATATTATAAACGATTAGTCATTTGACGACTAATCGTTTATAATATCAACGTTGGTGCGTGTGTTCCGCCCTTAATTGTGTGTGACGTTACCGCTGACGGGCCAATTACGCAAGTATTATTGGCTCTGACTGTACAAGGCATACGACGGTAACTGTTACAAATTATGTCAACATCAATGCTGTGTCATGGAAATGTGTGGTAAATTTTGTGTAAGGTGGTTGGAAATAAGTCGTTTTATAGCGATAATACCGATTGTTGATTGTATATAATTGTATTGATTATGCACCGCACTATGTTCTTTTTATTGATGTCTGCAATGATAGTTATTTATGCAACAAGTGCAAAAGTGCGGAATTTAAAGATTATCGACAAAGTGTCGTCCTTATGCATGAGCGAGCGAAGCTAAGAGGCGGAAATGATCTGTTATTCTACACGCTTGGTTTGAATTTTGAGTTGAACTCTTTTATAGCGATAATACCGATTGTTAATTGTATATAATTATATTGATTATGCACCGCACTATGTTTTTTTATTGATGTCTGCAATGATAGTTATTTATGCAACAAGTGCGAAAAGTCTGTGATTTAAAGATTATCGACAAGTGTCATCCTTATACATGAGCGAGCGAAGCGAAGAGGCGAAAATGATCTGTTTTTCTACTCGCTTGCTATGAATTTTGAGTAGAACTCTACTCGTTTTAAATAAGGGAGACTGACGCTTGGCAATCAGAGTTGCTATAATCAAGGGATCGGCGATGCATTGTGCCGAATGTAGTACTTTCCCCATAGTTTGGTTGCTTAGAAAAAGCTCTTTCCAAGCACGTTCATTGTAAATAGTATTTCGCATTGTATTTGTACCTAATCAATGACAAAATAAGAAAGCGGCAAGGGTCGAAGTCGGAGAGAAAAGCCGGTTATTGTACAGTACCGTATAAATTTACGATATGTTAATGACACATAGGGTGGGTTGTATCAAACCGCCTGTAATCGTAAGCGGTGTTCATTAAAATCTGATTGTATGGAAAGTTTGACAAGTTTCTACGGGATGACAGCTGCCGGCGCCATATTTGACGATGACCGGCCTGTGATCGTATGTTGGTGCAACCGAGGGATAATCAAACTAAAATCGAAAGATACTGAACACCAAAATAAAACTCAATATTAAAAGAACTGTCACCAACAAATCATATCCATATTTTACCAATTTGACTAAATTAACTTAAGCGTATAAATAAAATGTCTGCCCGTGACGTCGTTCAACAACAATAAATCCGTTTTCCAACCACCCTATGGTTAATTTAGGACGATTTTGTTCGAATTCCACGGCTCACAATAAAAATCGTATTTATTTTATTACACCCTGTTTACTGGACTGGCGAGTAGTAAAGTGTTCCAATAAATCACAGTGGTTGATTCAATTCTGTGGATTTCCATGACAAGATTTAGAAATGAAGATTTTATAAGGTTTGTGTTTGTTCCTTTTAATCTCACAAAATATATACTGAACGGATCTTGGGAGATCCTTCCAGTAATGTAGCTAAGACATCAGAGTAGAACATAATATGGTATAATATATGTTACGTATGTTACAAAGTCGCCAGCAGCATCTAGAAAATGTACACCATAATTAGAAAAAAATTTTTTGAATCGATTGGGACCGCTAGTTAATAGAAAATTATGACTTTAGCTGATGACGGTGTAAAACTGTAAAATTATGTCAGATAACATGCATTGCTTTTTATTTCAATTTAGCATTTGACATATATTCAAATTTATAACACAGGTTATACAGATAGAAAACCATCAAATCATCTCAATAAATAGTAAATTAGATAAATTAATCAAAATCATAAATTAATCAAAATCATAAAAAGATATGGGACTTGAAATATTCGCAAAAAAGTAGTTTTTTTTAATGGTCCAAACGTAAATTGAAGGAAACTCTATGGCTAGTATTTACATAAACGCAATATTTCACGATTAAAATGGCAAATTACTCGTTCTATACAACGATATTACGAGGCCATAGAACTGTGACGTCACATTTCACTGTCTATTTGCACGGAGCGTTTCAGGGCTCGTCAGCTACGCTGTACTTTGCCTCTCTTTTTAGTCTTTTATGTTGCTCTAACTTCTAGTTGGTTCCGTACAAACATTTGATTGTCTCTAAAAACTGATTCGAATGGCACCATAAAAAATTTAATCAAATAGCCAATTATTGTCACCAACAGTAACGAACGACAAAATACTACAAAATAACTGTGATCCTGTTTAAACAACAGGTTAATATTTCAGTCACACTTCAAATTACCATTTCAATTTATTCAATACGCACTTCATCGTATATTCTCTCTTATCTTAAAATGAACTTAATTGTAAATCCTCATTTATTTTGAACGTACTTCATTTCCGTGGACTAATATAATGAAAATTTATGTCTCAATATAATATTTATAGAAATTCTCATAAAATGTTAATGCACGTTTCGACAAACACTCATTTAACCGCACATGCATATACCCGTTCATATTATTTATATAGAGGCTGCTTTACTTTACCATCTCATAAAATTTACTCCCTCTTTATATTTATTTCGCCTATTTTACCCCAGCTCAATATGCCGTGGCAATAAAATAAATTGTCAAAGCAAACACTTTTGTCGTCGGCTGTACCAATTTAGGTGTGGTTGTAAAATGAATGATAGACTCATAAAACGCCGTTGATATATTACTGGGTCCAGTTCCCGAGTTACGGATAATAAAAACATACAAAATTACGCAATAGGCAATAGATGTGTATTCATCGCGACATTTTTTATATCAAAATTACGTTTTGCTGCGCTCAGTCATTCTGACATGTAATAAATAAAGTAATGAGAAATGATCATAGATTCCTAAATTACCTACAAAATAATTTTGCGAAACTATTATCCGCATGATAATTATCGTAAAATTGCAAAATTATTTTGTTTCAAAGCGCTAAATAAAGCTTTATTAAAATACATTTTTTCATCGTTTTAAAATGAATAATACAACATACGTATATTATACAACAATGTTACACAAAAAATGCGGGGATTTAATGGCGGTTGGTTTGGAAGTCCGACACGCACTTGGCCGGTTTTAACTCAAAAAAAATCAAAATCAAAATCACAACATTTATTCTGCAAATAGGCCTCAAGGGCACTTTTACAAGTCAAAATCTATCAATTAAATCAATCAAATAAAAATAATACAATAATCAAAGTATCATTAATTAAATGTAGTGTTACATGTCAAAAATAAGACTAAGAAACTAATAATGTTAGAGATGTATAAGGTCTCTAAGCTGTATAACTTACCAATGAATCTAAGAACGAAAAACAGAACGGACACAAAACATACTGATATCAAATAAAAACGCGAAACGTAAGCATGTAATGGACCTCCTATTGTTTTTAACGTGTTTTGTGTTTGATGCTGGCTATAACAAAACTGTTATATTAAAGTAATATACCGGAGCGTACATAAAGCCACAAAGAGAAAACTGACGCTTTACCAACACCTTATTAAACATCATAAATATGTATGCGAACAAAAAATATGAATGTAATTTGATAGTTAAAGACTTTTAGTCCTAGCGTTTTCCACGTTCCGCCCTAAGGAGCTACCTCTAATATAAGATCTTTCGAAACAAAACACAAACGAACGCGTTTCCGTTTAGCCTCTAATAGTATGGCAAAAAATAGTTACCACCAAAGGCCACCAGGGGCGCTGCTCGCGTTGCGCTTTCCAACATGTGGCCTGCCCTGCCTGCTGTGAAAGAGACAGTCTAAGAAGCCGAATTCAAGAGGCTGTAGGTCCAAAGTGTGAGTGATTTGATCTTAAAAAGCTCTTGTCCATGATAATTATAGACATCATAGTCTAACCCCCGTATTCATAAACGTCTATCAAACCTATATTAGTTAACTAGCCGCTAAAGTTCGTTTGTCCTTATCTGTCACTTTGAAACACGTGCTTGTGAGACAGTGACAACAGACATTTTAGTCAGCAGAGGTTTGTTAAGTTTTATGAATAAGGGGGTAAGTTTACATGTAAAAGAGACAAACTAAAATGACAAATCCAAGAGGCAGTCAGACTTATCGATAAACATTCCAATTGAATTGGTTTAGCTCTCTCTTGGGTTAGACATCATGTATGAATGCATCTATGTAAGCAATTTATTGAACAAAATTACAGGTTAAAACATATATATGCATGTATGATATAGATACATTGGGTTGAAGTGAATCCGCAACGGCCCTCATTTAGATAAGATAAGATGATATAGATTGAACTTTTAGTTGCATATACTGCTGTGGCCAACGCTGCAGCCTCAAACCAAAGATTTGGAAGTAGATTATATACATTGTCGGACCTACAAATGTCTCACGAATACGAAAAACGCAAGGCGCTTACTACCTTTTTAAACAGATGGCGCCTTTGATCCGTTGGTAGAGAATATTGAATGTTTACAAAGATAAAAGGTTTTAATTGGTTAATTAATTTTGTTTATAATATCAAATTGAATGAGAGGCATTATGTGGTTAATGGTTAATGAAATGGGGCTACTTTCGACTGACAGCAAAACAGGAAACAGTTTTGGTATATCTAAGGCATATCTCCATCCCAGTGACTGACACTGGCCTAATTCTTGCCACTTTCAATCCTGTCATAATAACTGTTTTTCTGGCTATATAGGGCATCTGCTTACCATCGCGCATGCAGTGTGGTTATTTACCACCAACTACGTATAAAAAAATATTTGGAGGGTCTTTTAAAAACACTAATAAGGTACTGGTCCCACCGACAGCGTGTAGTAAGTAATTCCATAGTAATTCTACTACTTGAGCGAGAAAACGAGAAGTAATAATTACTATGAGAGTAATCGCTGGTCGCCGCTCTGGCGGTGGGACCAGTTCCTAATATATTTGTTTTGCTTTCATTCTACTAATGACAACAAGTGAGATGTCCGATTTAGTAATTCCTTATTATTTCCCATCAAATTTACATGTGCCAGTTGGCCAAGTTCTTGCCTACGTAAAAATCAGTGGTATCTGAAAATGTGCCAAATCTGGCACCAGACTGTTGACATTTAAACCAATTTATCTATGGAAAAAATGTACCAACCGGAAAGTTTAAACATACGTTACTAGTTTTTATGTGTGTCAGATATTACTAGTTTACTTTGTTCTTTGTTTGTTACCTAAATAGAAATTGGCCACTTTTCTGCACATTGGGAGTTGGCCAAATAATGTTATTTATGGAGTTAGTTGAAAACAAATCCGAAATTAGATAGGTATATTTCTAGTGAGGTATGCCGCTGTTTTATATTTTTCTCGGAAGAGTTATCCTTGTTCATAATTCTGAAGCTGCACAGAAATATTAGATATTCTGCAAGATCTGAATTTACTTAACGAAGAGAACATTAATTTTGTACCTTTTCAAATAAAACGGTATTATACTGACAGTCAAAACAAGTTTTTTTTTGAAACTTCAATGTTTTTGTTTATAAAGTTTCAAACTTTAAAAAATATAACTGTGATTGACGCCAAAATTTTCTATGGTCAAACTTTTTTCATCTTTCTTTATGTATTTAAAAAACATTTACATTCTCACGCAAAAGGAACCTATTTCTCGGCGTCTTTAAGGACGTGATCTAATTGCTTTAAAACAAAGTGGCGACTTGACGCAATCAAATTGAAGCATTATTATTGAGATATGATACGGATGTTCTACCTTTTTTTTGTATACAACGCCGGTGGCAAACAAGCGTACGGTCCACCTGATGGTACGCTGACACCGCAGCCTATAGACGCCCGCAACTCGAAAGGAGTCACGTGTACCCATTGCCGACCCTTTATAAAATTTGAGGATGCACTGTGTTGACAACAGAAAGGACAAATTCCCTCGCTCACAACACAGTGCATCCTAGGGAGCTTTGGCAACCTTGTTCACCTCCATGAACATAACACTAAGACACTACCTTCGTAATAAGGCCAAACTATTTACAATATTCACCTCACCACTCACTCACCGCTCACCCCTAATATATTTTGATGCCGGTACGACAAATAATCCGTTTGACGCATTGGTTCGTCTAGGATGAGGTGAAACGTACAATTTGTAAATACTGCTAGAATTTGACGACCGGTTTAGCCTAGTGGGTAGTGCACCTGCCTGTGAAGCTGACGGTCCTGGGTTCGAATCCCGGTCAGGGCAAATATTTGTGTGATGAGCATGAATATTTGTTTCTGAGTCTTGGATGTTTTCTATGTATTTAAGTATTTATATCTATTAAATATATCGTCGTCTAGTACCCGTAACACAAGCCTTCTTGAGCTTACTGTGGGGCTAGTTCGATTTGTGTAAGATTGTCCTCTAATATTTATTTATTTATTTATTTATTTATTTATTTATATACTTATTTATTTAATAACACTGCCAAATCGTCGTACGCAATCACTGCAAAGTAAAACAATAATATCCCGTACATAAACCGTATCCAATCGCAAATCTCTGAATGGTCACCAACATCGGTACCTGGTTAGCGTCGGATGACAGGGTAAATAATGGACAGCGGTTTAAATAAGCGCGGAGACCGCCTGATGGTAAATCCTGGTCACGGGTAATGGGGGTCGTTACTACTGTTGGGGTAATACTATTGGTTCTCGAGAAGACCGTCCGAAACTCGCAAGCTTTCGCTCGTCCGTTTAAAATAACACTCAGCCTGCAAATGTAGTATTGAAGTTATTCAACTTTTATTCAGAGTGTTGAGTAAGGAATAAAGCTCTCAAACTTAGAATCTGTAGCATTAATACTATACTAAGAAGTTACAACTCCCTTCTTGCTATGCTAAGATTACAACCTCATGAAATATAAACATAAATTACATACATAACTAAGAAAAGATAATCATCCACCATTCCTAGAATTGGTTAACTAAAACCGCATTAAAATTAATCAAACTGTATCCTTATAATGAACACAACGAAAAATGAGGTCTGAAATTCTATAATTATTTCTGCAAAACTCTTGACTTCATAATAGAGAAGCAACGACGAGATAAGCAGCCGACAATATGCACTTCACAACATCCAGTCAGTTAAAGTTAAATACAGTAAAACAAGATAAAAATAACATTCGAATAATAGCCACAGTCATCCATAATTGATAGAATTAATGACATGCCGAAATATAAAAGTCAACAAGTTTACCCTCGAGTTTCGTTCGAGTTTCCATAGTGCCACACCATTTTATGATATAATTTGCCTATAAACTAGCGCGGACAGTACAATCATAGTTTGAGAGCAACCATGGGGTAGTCGTTAAGGGTTATGGAATTTTTATAGCGTCCAATTTAGTAGATCTTCTGATAGAGATAAAGTTAAAAAAGGACGTATATGAATCGTTTTTTATATAGCATTTTATTATTTTATGACGTAAATTAAGTTAGCTATTTATTCTACGGCCAGTCTATTGTTTGAAGGTTTTTTATTTGGATAAATGTAATTTATTATGATTTTTAGTAAATTGTGTTTTTTGTGCCTGACGGGAGGTCGGCGATTGACCTTTTTTAGATAAATACGAAGATTATGTTAAGCAGGCATTTGTAAAGGTCACAGCTAAGTCATAGCAAATAGACTTGGTAAATATATTTGCTGTGCTCATACATATTTGCTATTAAGAGCGTTCGTGAAATAATCACAATATTGTATTACGTATAGTACTCTTAGGAATTGTTTGACGACGTCATTGTCTTAATAAAAATGTGTTGGGCGCCAATGCTTCGCGCGCCTGAATGCAAGTGCACGAAACACATTGAAGTAAATTTTGAATGCGAAAAGCAAGTAACTAATCGACCAAGTTTATATTCAGATACTAAATACGTGCAAACTGACAAATGTTTTCATCCGCTATGATAAACGCAACCTCACCACAAAGGAAACAATAAGAATAGGGCCCACAAAATCAATACCATTAAAGGATAAAGGTGCAATTGACATACTGTGTGTACACGGATGATGGAGCGAGGCATTCATCATCGGTTGTTGGATTTATTGCCTCGATTGATGACACTTACCTGAAAAAAAAAAGCATTTTTTAGTTTTTTTTCGAGAAGATACACACGGTAGAATAAAAAAAAACATGTGCCAACCAGGAGTAGTTTTGTAGTGTTTTAGTTTTTATATAGAAAATAATGGCTTATTGAAATAGACTTCTGACATTTAGAGCTTTGAGATTACCTTTGAGGACAGTATTTTTACGATTCAAATAGAAAGATGATTCTGCTGTCACGCCAGATAATTTAAAAAGAAAAGGGTGGTCGAATTTACGAGGTCTTAGTTTCTGCCTAAGAAGACATACTTCTTTCTTAATTATATAGAAATAACAGGCTATATTTCTAGTACTTTACTACAATTACGTTATAGCGTCTAATAAGCGAAAGTGATAAGTTGATAAGGTCCTAAAATACCCAGCGGCCTTTTGGTTGTTTACAGTAACTCCTATTATACATACATGTTCTTATGTCAATGCGATAAGGAATAAATTCGTAAACATATTGTTAGATCTCACCGTACTGAAATCCGAGCTCGATAACTTTAAATAGAACTCCATAATTTGCTAGTTTCCTTCGTAATGGGGTAAAGTTTAAGGGACAAAATAAATAAGGGTTAAGGGTACCCGTTAGTTTGGTGCGCTGTTTAATTAAAAAACATATAGTTCTCTGCTGAGACAAAATGGCGTGTTGTATAAAGGCACGTTGTCAATAGAATCCTAATGCGCATTTAGTTCACTAACAACGACAAAGTCAAACAAACCTTTCTACCAGACAAAGAACAATTATGGTGAACGTCCCTTTGGACACTGATCTAATTCATGGCACTTTCAATCTTATGTGATGATGACAGAGGTAATTAATAGGTCATCTCTTGGGCACTACTCAGGTATCGAGTACTATTTTACTTTATTTTATTTAAGGTCAGAGATATATCCCATCCTGAAAAAGACGTAACTAGCTACATACTTCTTATATTGTCATTATTTTTAGGTACTGGAAACAAAGATAAAATTAGCATGTTATGTCAGATCAATGTTTTCGCAAAATCTTTATAGAATTTTCTGTGGTAAAACAGATCTTTAATAGATTTCCTCCTATCTCAATCGAATAAACTGAATAAAATATACTCCTAAATCATAAAATACTCGTTAGACATGTACAGTCAGTGGCATAAATATGTATACATTTCTTGGATCTTATTGCAATGGAATAACGTACACATATTATCCCATAAGCACTATTAAATGCAACTTCAACATTAAATGCATGCTTGCTCAGGCAAAGACATGCAAAACACCGTTCCAAAGCGAACTCGTTTGAGACTTGTCTAATCCGAAGAGCGCATTTCAATTGACCATTTTTACGACTTGAATATTGAAATTTTATAGACCATTGGGTGGTTCAATAAAATTTCAATTCTAACATGAACTAATGCAATTAACACAGTGACATCTGGGTTAGAAACAGTTCAAATGGCGTGTGATATTATTATGCAAGAGATAGTCAAAAGTACTTTATTAAATTGAAAGTGGTTAGAACTTCAAGTCACATGCAGTGACTGATAATTCAGTACTCAATTACTACCATTCGGGTATTAAAAGCTATCACTTTACACAAGATATTTTAATAGCACAACAGTGTATGTCAGTATAAGTGTATTAAAGACTGGACCCAACTACATTTACCACGGTTCGATACTAAAATCTATAAACTACGATATTATATGGCCCAATATCTGATTTCTAACCAGAAACTGGTGCTATTTCGCTAAACTAATGCAAATGTTTGAACTAGCGGGGCGTGAGAACGACAACTTTAACTGGCCCCGTATTATAGTCGCAATTATCGTGCGATAAACGACAAGAAAAAGCATCAGTCACTTTCTATCAAGTGGTGTTAAAAAGTGACAGGTGCTTTATTTTATCGCATATCGCGACAGAGTCTACTAATTGTATAGTACACGTACAACCGATGGCCGTTGGAGCGGAAAGGTGCAAGAATGGCGACCACGTGTTGGAAGGTGTAACGTAGGCAGACCCCCCCACAAGGTGGAATGAAGACCTGGAAAAGTCGCAGGAGCGGTAGTTGTGGCACTATTTTGGGGCACATAAACCTGTATATCTAGCACTGGACGTCTTTCGGCTGATATGATGATGATGAAGATCGGGATAGAACACATATTTTTGTTAGAACTCTTTCATAAAGAACGACAACAAAATTTATATTGAATAAAATCATTCGTACTACTGTTAAATACTATAATATAAAAAATAATGTATTATGTTTATTTACTTCCTGTGCATGATTTAATTTGTTTTTCTTAAGTAATCTAGTGTAGTGTATCTTTACCTATGATACAGGAATATAATCCTAATTAAGGCGCATGTACCATTTGATGTAATATGTAACATTAGCAATAAGGATTTTTGAATAAATATTATTATTATTATTAAACTCATGTTTTAATACCATATACAGTTGCAAACCGGGACCGTTGAGCCACTTGCCATAGTCCATAATTTAGCCGTGTAATGAATGCGCGATACTACCCGATGACCGGTCAGTCCAGATTTGTGTTACACGTCCAAGTTGCGAAGATTGGCAAGTGGCTCAATCCCTGTTCGCGATGGTACATGCTATAGATAGGGATAGCGCATAGCGACACCGCAGCGAGAACTCTCATCCAGAATAAAGGTGGGTTGCACCAAATCGTCTATAATCGTAAGCGGTGTTCGTTAAAATCTGATTGTATGGAAAGTTTGACAAGTTTCTATGGGATGACAGCTGCCGCCGCCATATTTGACGATGACCGGCCAGTGATCGAATGTTGGTGGAACCGACCCTTAGTGCTATATGTTTGACAAAGGCTAGTATTTGACGGCCTCTTTAGCCTAGTTGGTTGTGACCTTGCCTACGAAGCTGTATTCCTGGGTTCGTGTTCGTCCGAGTCAGGGCATTTATTTTTATAATTGTTCCTGAGTCTTGGATTTTTTCTACGAAATTAATTATTTCTCATCTATATGAGTAGATACTAACTTACTATATATAGCTTACTATACATTTATAGATATAGCGTCACCTGGGTGATAATAATGAATGCTACTGAAATGTCTCAGATTAACCTTCAGAAGCTATCCAAGTATCCGTCCATCCATAGACAACTATTCTTGGAATTTCTAATAAAATAACTACGAAGGTTGTATACTTATACAGGATTTCAAGGAGCCGATAAAAAGGAATACTTTAGACTCTTTAAACTAAGTTACTTGAGACACAGTGCTGTTGCAAATTCCATTTAAGGCAGGTCCTTGCCTGTTATAAAAGGGATGACTTTTCATTCAAAATACGTAACGAGCGTGTGTAATGTTGATCTAGAATTTCATTGTCCATACTATCTAACTCAAGCTTTTGCCCACGACTTAACTTCTTTTTTTTATACAACGCCGGTGGCAAACAAGCGTACGGTCCACCTGATGGTAAGCGGCCACCGCAGTCTATAGACGCCCGCAACTCCAAGGGAGTCATGTGCGCGTTGCCGACCCTTAAGATTTGAGGATGCACTGCGTTGACAGTAGAAGGCACACATTTAGGTCCCTCGCTCTCAACACAGTGCATCCTCGGGAGCTCTGGCAACCTTGTTCACCTCCAGGAACACAACACTACATACTTGTTTAGTAAATAATGTTATTATGGCTGTTGCGGTCTTCTGCAAGGCGGAGGTGCTTCCCCAGTTGGGCTGCTCCAAATTCGAGCAAGATGACATTTTGCTGTGCCCTACCTCTCTAAATTTTGCTGTGCCCTACCAATCTACATTTTCTATCAACATAATCAAATAAATTTGTTAACAGAATTAGTTAAGCATAAAACACTGCAAAGACAAGCTTAATCACATTATTATACTCGTATTATTATTTTAACACTGTTACCGCATCTAAAACAAGATACAAAACGGCCGGAAACTATATATTTCAAATAAGAGATCTCCAACCGAGCTTAGGCCGAATTTAAATTAGGTAAACCTTATCTTTTTTTAGTCGGCTTTATGGTATGGTATGTGGATGGATTTTGGATGGTTCAATATGATGTTGTGTTGGTGTTATTATGGCCTTAAGGTGGAGGTACTTCCCCAGTTGGGCTGTTCCAAATATGAGCGAGATGATATTCCGTAGTAGTACTTGTTGTTACGTATAGGCGTGAATAAATCGTTTATTTATTTATTTGTCGTATGGCAATTATTTCGAACCGTGAGATCTTCGAGAAGACGGGTTGCCAGTTTTATTGCACTTTTAGCACCACCCGGGGGTCACACGTAGCGGTGGGTCACCACTAATAAAAAGAAGGGCGTTTTATCGTGCATTTATCCAGACAATTCGCGATGTTTCTTAGTCCTAAGTTACTCGTTCTACACTTCATCATCATTTCAGCCGAAACACGTGGACTGCTGGACATAGACCTCCCCCAGAGTGCCACAATGACCAGTCCTGCGCCTGTGCATCCAGCTGTGTCCCGCGACCGTTACCAGGTCACCAGTCCACCTTGTGGGGGTCTACCTACGCTGCGCCTTCCGGTACGTGGTCGACACTCGAGAACCTTTCACCCCAATCGAGATAGGTTCTGCGTGCAATGTGCCCCACACACTACTAATGCATACAACTATCTCTAAGTAGGCATAAACTAGTCCATTACTTCCTAAGACTACGCTCCACTGACCAGCCCATTTTAAAACAAAAATGTGGTAACCACCAACCTTCTTAGTATAATGTTAATCTTTTTCTTTTTAGAGAATTTTCATTTCAAGCCTGGCTGTGCGCCAACCCGTTTTATCTAAGAACATTACATCTATTTAAAGGAATGCTTATTTCTTACACGGACTGGTAACTCCGGAATTTACTAACTGTACTTTACTAAAAAATCGTTAATCGTTTTAAATTACCAGGAGGTCATTGAAACGCTTATAGCACTTAAACCGCTTTTGCCAGATCTATGTCCCTATATTTAAGTGTCTCTATGAAAATCGGAAACAGAGAAAAGATAATGGGAACATCTCTTCTTCTGACTAATATAACAAAGGCAATACCAGCTGTACAGTCTTTAGATATGTGATGTTGTGTTCCTGGTGGTGAGTAAAGTCGCCAGAGCTCCAGAAGATGCCCTGTATTGAGACTGAGGTACATTATGACTGACTACATTATGTGTCTATGAAAATCGGAAACAGAGACAAGATAATGGGAACATCTCTTCTTCTGGCTAATATAACAAAGGCAATACCAGGTGTACAGTCTTTAGATGTGTG
This sequence comes from Epiblema foenella, assembly GCA_963556455.1. Lineage (NCBI taxonomy): Eukaryota > Metazoa > Arthropoda > Insecta > Lepidoptera > Tortricidae > Epiblema > Epiblema foenella. Next base: position 22,400,558 of record OY747100.1, read on the forward strand.
ATGTTGTGTTCCTGGTGGTGAGTAAAGTCGCCAGAGCTCCAGAAGATGCTCTGTGTTGAGACTGAGGTACATTATGACTGACTACATTATGTGTGTAGCTGTTAACAAAACGAATCGTCAACTCAAGAAACAAAAGACTTACTAAAGCTTTTCAGTTACTAAATAAGATTCTAAAAAGGCGACCATTACATTTTCTTGCTCACTCTACTTTAGTATGTCTATCTATACTTCTACGGTCCATCCTTAGAGAGGATCACGACCACCACTCAGTGGTAATAATGGAATTATTCCTAGCGGGATCGATGTTCATTTCCGTATTCTGGTTATAAATTATATTTTAATATATTTAGGTATTCTCTAACTCTTACGGATTCATATTCTTACGATGTGAAGAAACCCGTAGGACAAAACGGACTACTTCGTCTCCAGAGAGTGCGGTCATTCGGGCACGTATCCAGAGGGGGGATAGTTGGGATTCCCCCCCTCCCCCCGAAAACGTTTTTAGACGTCTGTTTACAGTGATTACAGCAATTTTTACACAGTTCACATGGTTGTTTCAATGTTTGTCCTCCCCCCGAACAAAAACTCAGGATACGTGCCTGCGGCCATTCATAAGCCATGCGGGTCGCACGCTGCATACTGCCGCCAACCACCATGTCTATACTTCTGTTTTGTATATCATTGTATAGTTAAAACCGTAATCTTTAAATTTATTATTTATTTGCATAACCTTCACTAATGTTCCTGAATGCGTGTCCTAATTATTTATTTCAGGGATTTTGGAAACTGCTCCAACAATTTAGATGAAATTTGCTATGCGGGGGTTCAACAACAATCTAGCTAGCTAGGTCTCGTTCCCGGGAAAACGTCGAGCAAAGCTATGTCCTGGTACTATAGCTCCTAATTACGTAATTACCCCGTCATCCCGAACGGAATGCGAAAAAAACCTTTCAATTTAAAAAAGGAGAATAAAGAGGGAATTCATTAAACGGAACGAGACACCTTAATTCCGGGCCGTTTGCCGTAAACAAAACAGGCGGTAAAGTGCGAGTTGGGATTTGCAATGGGGTTCTTTACAAAGCTCCATGTGCGGAATGATCCGTTAAGAGGAGTGGTAACGGCACAGGCACGTATCCAGACTTTTGGTTCGGCGGGGGACAAACATTGAAACAACCATGTGAATTGTGTAAAAATCGCTGTAATCACTACTGGCTAACGTTTTCGGGGGGGGGGGGGGGGGGATCAAACCCAACATTCCCCCCCCCCCCTCTGGATACGTGCCTGTAACGGCATGTGGTATGTTTTGGGCTTACCCTCTAACGCATATTCATAAAAATTAACAAACCTCGGCGAACTAAAATGTGTTTTATCCCTTTCCCACAAGCACATTTTCAAAGTGACAGATAAAGACAAACGAATATTAACGGGATTTTAGCTAAAGTATGCTTGATGCACTTTTATGAATAAAGGCGTAACGCTCTGAAACGGGCCAGCATATATTCTAAAAAAAAATGTTGGAGTTTAATGTGTTCATAATAATCGGAACGTTTGAAAGTCTAGAAAAGATTAAAATTTAGTAATTAAAAAGAAACTTTAATTAGGGCTGTTATCAAATTTAAGTTGATAGCAGCCCTTGCCCCTGCCCTGCCCTGCTTTATTTTTTTCACCGGGAGACGACGGCTTATAAAATATATAAACCATCCAGTTCGGTTCTGTGAGCCATGTATAGAAGGTATTGGTAATGTCAAAATTTTCGATGAAGGAAAACATCGTGAGGAAACCAATCTAATCCCAACAAGGTCTAGATTCCCTAAGGGTAGGAAGATCAGATGGCAGTCGGTAAAACTAGTGTCTCCATCGAATTTTGAGATCAACATGAATAGCAATTAACCGTTGTACGTATACACATACATTAATAATAGCAATGCCACAGCTAATTGCTTAATGGATAGCTATACAGGATAGTAAATTAAATTAAGTCTGGTCGTAGAATTAACTATCAAACTTAAGTATTAATTGTTAATCCTTACCTATGTGTATACAGGGTGTAAGAAAACTAGTGAGGAAAAATTTGAAGCGTGATTAGGAAAAAGTAGAAGAAATTTTTTCACACCTGCTATTCAGAAAACAGTTATTGTTGCCTTTGAATGAGGGATCAAAGATGTACTTTTCTTCCCTCATTTGAGGGCAACAATGATTCTTTTCCTCATAGGTGTGAAAGCAGTATGTGTCACTCGGTAGTAAAATTATTTGTAAGACTTCTCAAGTTTTTAGCAGCGGGCCTCATAGGCGGTGTGAAAAGCAGTATGTGTCACACGGTAGCAAAATTATTTCCGTCTTGGGCGTAAACACTTGAATCCTTCGCTACGCTATTGTAGAATCTTTCGCTTCACTCAGAATTCAATATACCGCCCTCGCCGTAAATATATCATTTTGCTCCCTTGAGACAAAAATCTACTATTTTTTTTATGGGGCAGGTCGTCCAAGTCAGCCAACTGTCCTAATCAGAACACGACACCGAACATGCCCCTAAACGGATCCTCACTAGTTTTCTTACATCCTGTATACACCATAGGTAAGGATTAACAATTAATACTTAAGTTTGAAAGTTAATTCTACGACCAGACTTAAATTAATTTACTTAACTTAATTCTATACATGTGTATTGAAAGTTTGAGTTAATTATAAAAGGATAACGCTATATTATTGATCGATCACAGTAATAGGACAATTTGTAGGCCATGTTTTGTATGTATATGTATGACAATTTATTGCGCATAAAAAACATTAACAAAAGAAACAAAATAATAAAATTATAAGGAAAAAACGTAACAAAAATATAAAATACAGTCGCCATCAAATTTATTTGTACTCTTCAGGGTGCTCAAAAATATCTGAACATGCACTTTAACGCCTTGACAATAGATTCGTGTTCAGATATTTGTGAGCACCTCGTTCGCTCCGATTTATCTGATGGCGACTGTACAAAGGCTAAGTAACCCCATGGATCTCTTTTAGCTAATCTTCGAAAAAAAATTTTTTTTTTAATGAGGTACCCTAAGCAAGACAGCGAACATTGACGGCCCTCTTGATCGATAAAAATTCAATTCACTCCAAATGAGACAATACAGCTTCTTTAGTCGCCTTAATTTCGTATAAAAATGCCTGATTAGCATAGGTCACAACAGAATAAGGCCGGACGCAAACTTTCGACTCTTACAAATAAACTATTTTTTTTATTGTGAATGGGTTTGCTCTCTTAGCATACCGCGGGTAATTTAATCTTTACCTTGAGCTCGTCTTTACATCCAATATTTTTAAATTTTTACACTCTTGCACCTGATTCCTTGGTAATAAGGCGAAAAAAGTATACATATTAAGGACATCGACTGGACTAAATATCACTTGATATTTAACTATTCGCTTTTCGGTGGAAGAAGACAGCGGGAAAAAACTGCAATAAAACTGTTAATAAATTCAAAGGTGCATGTAGTTCTCTTTGCATTGGATTAACGTGGGGCGTACAAAGTGGTTTACTGAAGTGATATTTTTGCTAACATTTCGATAACAATGAAAAACGTTATGAAAATCATAACAATACCTACCTGCCGAAATATTACACACGCACGTTTATGAAATTACTGCACAAAATAATAAATTGTATGGAATAAATCACTTTAAAAAGTTTGACCTCTGTCCATAATTACAGTTTTTATTAAAAAATTAAGTAAACAGAACTTTATAGATTCGAATTAAATTGAAATACCTTTTTTTGTACGAGATTAATACACCTATTAAAACTTAGTGAGCTGGAGAAAATAATCGTATCTAGAAATCCTTTTAGTTTTTAAATTACCTAAGTCTGTCTTTGGCAAATATTTGAATTATTAAGTTAGGATTTTCTTTCTCAGAAACTGGGACCAAATAGACAGAAGATTTTTTAAACATAAATCTTAAAAATCACGAATCTTCTTTGATATTGTTCAAAAACCGGCCAAGTGCAAGTCGGACTCGCGCACGGAGGGTTCCGTACCATTATCGAGTCTTCATAATGCAGAAACGGGCAGTACGAACGCTGGCCGGTGTGAAATCTCGACACCCATATAGGGAACTCTTCGTAACGCATAAAATTATGACGCACTACTCCACATACTTATTTGAAATTCTAATGTTTGTTGGACGAAACTTACACATGTTTAGGCGTGTTGAGGTCGCAGGTAAGACTATTCGTTCTACAGGGCAATTAAGAACAGTCCCTCGTCGCATGGCACTTGCAGTAAAAAATCCGCGTGTCATAGGTCCGAATTACTGTGAACGTCCACCCGCTGAAATACGCACACAGACATCGGAAACAACATTCAGATGACGGCTGAGAAACTTTCTACTGAAAAATCCTCTGTATTCAGTATGCGAATTTTCTGACATAACAGCATAAATATAATTTTAATCTTAATACTTACTTTATTGCATTGTATTGTGTTGTATTTCATGACGATCCTCTCAGGTGAATTGTTTCATACTCATTGTTTTATTTAACTGCTATTTTAATCATTCATTTTGTTTTATTTAATGTTATCGACGATCACAATAGAGATTCTTGTAAACGGACATGTGATTTATATTGTAATCTTATATTGTGAATAAATTTGTCTCCTAATATAAACATTGTAAACCAAGGATTCCCTTGATCTCCTAGAAACCCCAATTTTTGACGAAGCCTTTACAAGACCATCTCTAAATTTCAAAATTACTCGGGTCGTCTAGTTGAAATTAGCTCTCATTCAGCCCTTTTCATCCTAAAATTCTGCCTTTTAGTCCCAAAATTTACATATATGCTTCGCTGTAGCCCCTTCTGGCAACATCAAAACTTATTAACACCTACTGACACCCTAATCAAAACCAATTTGGAATTAATACTAAATTTAAGGCTCAGCGAAGAATACTGGTATCAAGCATCCCTCCCCGTCCGATACGGGGGTTTAGGGTTGCGTAAAATTTCCAGTGTAGCTCTACCGGCATTTCTGTCGTTTGCGTTAGCTCATACAATCTTGTAGGCAAAATTCTAAGGGAGCTCCCTTCAAACTACAAGATTGCGGGCTTGAACTGCGCTGTAAATGCTTGGTTGTCTGCCTGCCCGGGGCAAAACGTACCCGCAAATCCGAAATCTCAAAAATGCTGGGATCATGTGATTTAAAAATCTACCTACACCACCTTATTTAACGGCAGCGCTGGAGTGGAACGCGCACGACTGACTGCTGTCAGATGCAAGGAGGCCGCTCAATGGATGAACGCATACCACCGTCCAAGTACTGGCCACTCCTCGACAACACCACACTCCGTTTGGCAGTCAGTCTGCGCCTAGGGGTCCCGATTTGTGCTCCGCATAAATGCCCTTGTAGCAGTGACGTCGACCGGTTGGGACACCACGGTCTGTCATGCGCAAAAAGCGCCGGCCGCTTTTCGCGACACGCCGCCCTTAACGACAATATCCGCCGGTCTCTTCGTGGCGATGGCAAGAGACTGGACGAGATGTCCCTAATACCGTGGAAAATGAGACGAGTGCTGGTGTGTGACGCAACTTGCGTTGATACTCTAGCCCCGTCTCATCTCGACGGCACAATGCATAAATAAATAAAATAAATAAATATTTGTGGACAATCTTACACAAATCGACCTCGTCCCAAACTAAGCAAAGCTTGTACTATGGGTACTAGGCGACGATATACATACTTATATAAATAAATATATACTTAAATACATAGAAAACATCCAAGACTCAGGAACAAATATTCGTGTTCATCACACAAATAAATGCCCTGACCGAGATTCGAACCCGGGACCTCCAGCTTCGTAGGCAAGGTCACTACCAACTAGGCTAAAGCGGTCGTCGGTAATGCGGTCGGCGCAGCGGCCGAGACGGCCCAAGCCATCAAGGTACATAAATACAGGGTTCTTGACGCCGGATACAACTTCGTTGCCTTCGGCGTCGAGACCCTCGGTCCGTGGGGCTCTGGGGCAACAGAGCTCTTCCATCAACCGGCGAAGAGACTGGTCGACGTCACCGGAGACAAGAGAGTTGGCACTTTCCTCGCACAACGCCTTGGCATCGCCATACAGCGAGGAAATGCTGCCAGCAATCATGGTACCATGCCGCAGGGACCTTTTTTAGATTTTTATTAGTTTTATTTCTACTTTTAATAATTTAAGTTAGGTATTGTTACGATTTTTATTTTATTTTATGTATTAATTAGCATTACATTATTCATGAAATAAATTGTTAATTATTTTATCCAGTTTTTAGTATTTTTCAACTAACTATTATGGTTCATGAGATACAGCCTGGTGACAGACTGACAGACAGACAGACGGACGGTCGCACAGCGAAGTCTTAGTAATAGAGTCCTGTTTTACCATTTGACTACGGAACCCTAAAAAAAAGAGCGTATAGGTACATTCTCAAAGTGGCACGTGACACCCCTAGAGTTATAAGCGTCTATAGGCTATGGTGAAATCAATCCAACGGGCCACCGAAAAGGTATAAAAATAAATAAACAAGAGAAAAACCTCATAAATAGCAATAAACAAACTATAAAATTATATGGAGATGTTGGCTGTGGAAATAAAAACAATCAAACACAAAAGATAAAGAAAATTCTATTTGTATTCATATTCACATCAATGGCAAATAATTTTATAAGTCTATTGCTCATAGAATGAACAAAACCCACATGAATAAACCAGTAAAACCCAACATTGTTACCTATAAAATAAAGCTCAAAATTGGACAACGATAATTGCAATATACAAAACTGCGACTATACTTAAAATCATCTGAGTTTGTCGTTTTGCATCAAAGTAAATCGTTCAAAAAGCTACTTTACGATCAAACAAGAAAGTCCAAAATCCAATAACACAATTGTAAAATTTCGGCCAATGTAAATAATTTCATCCAAATTTCAACCTTAAGTGTGTAGCCGGCCTTACACAATAGGAGGCCGTCCTAACCTAACTTTATGGTGATGTCGCCTGGATAAAGTAAATATAAAACGGTATGTTTCTGAACAAAACCATTATTTAAGCTGCCATAAAGGCCATATCTTCGCATAAAAGCAACATTGTAATCTTAAAATCGTGTACTGAATTTAGTATTGAAAGCATTGGTACAGCTTAGTTACCGACAGTGGAACTTAGATCATAAAAACCGCAAAATAATTTATAGTACAGAAATATGAATATACAGCATTCAAAACGTGGCATCACTTCATGGCAATTACGCATAGGTAGAGAAGAGATGCCACGTTAGGTAAGAATCTATTAGGTACCTAAAGAAGGGAAAATTGTACATGCAATATGTCGATGGTTTCCAAGCGAAATGAGAATGATAAAGTATTTAATTTAATGCTGTATTGTGCTATATATTATATGTATGTAGGACCACACAATTATAATTTGATTTATCATTTGAAAATTACCCGCAGTAATTGGAAGAATGATTTTTGATTAGATAATAGATGATATTGTTATGTCACTTGGCCATTTTATAACATAAAAATTTTTAGCGTTTTTACCAAACTGTTCACGCTGTATCCTAAGCTGTATAAATTAAACAAATTTCACGTTATCTTATTGTGGTGCTGTAAAAGTGACTTTTGTATCTCGTTTTGAGATTTCACTTTATTGTCCAGTTCACTGTGGGTTCGGTGCAATATTATTAACACTATCGACGGGGAGTTTGATATATAATTGTAAGGATGAATTGGGATAAGCTATCCCTGTTAGCCTTTATTACTTTGAAGATTAAATCTGAAGTGGCTCTCATCTCACGTCTTAATTAACTGTTAATGTGTTAGATGTGACTATCATGTTATATGATCCCATTAATATCATACATCACTATTAGATTTCATAAAACGCCTCATTTTTTTTTTATACCACGTCGGTGGCAAACAAGCTTACGGTCCGCCTTATGGTAAGCGGTCACCGTAGCCTATGGACGCTCGCAACTCTTGGGGTGTCACATGCGCGTTGCCGACCCTTTAAAAGTGTATACACTCCTTTCTTGAACTTCCATCCATACTGTAGTCTTCTGTACTGTATTCTTTCCATACTGTAGTCTGTGTGCGTGGATGAAGGCGTTACGCAACCTTTCCTCATTTTTTGATTGAATGCCGTTAATTAACTATTATTAGGTTTTATAGCAGAGTACTCGTAACTACCTAATTTAGAATGAAGGAAAAATTGAAAAATGAAGCATGAGTCTTCTGGTAGATGTCGCTGTACGCCTCCCTTAAGGCGTTTGTATAAAAAATAACTACCTAATACCTTCGGACGCCCATAAGGACATATGCATTGTCATTTTCCCGTAAAATTATAAGCAATAACCTCACGGATAGCAGTAAAACTGTATTTCTATTCATCATGCTACAACCAACGTATATATACTAAATACTAACCGCCTTATTCATAAACGTCTACTAAACCTATATTAGTTAACTAGCCGCTAAAGTTCGTTTGTCCTTATTTTTCACTTCGACATTTACGTTTGCGAGAAAGGGACAAAGAACATTTTAGTTAGCACAGGTTTGTTAAGTTTTATGAATAAGTAAAGCTCACTTACTCCGATATTTAGCGTCATTAAAGGACATTAGTATACGACAGTGCGTTTATTGCTATGATATTTTAATGGAATTACGCTTTTACGGCCGAAGTGCGCATTAGGAACGATTTCACTCGCTTAGTAGCCATTTTGTATTTCAAATAGGTATTAAGCTAGGTTGCTCAGAATTCCTGTTCTCTCGCACTACATTTTTCTTCTTAGCGTGAATTACTTGTACTATTAACATCAGAGTTAACTGATTATTGGTAGACCTTAACTCTTATTGCAATAAGGTATAAAAATGGTCATTTGATATTTTAATGACCAAGTTTCTGGGCGTAACCTTGGACGTAGCCTTGAAATGGGACGCGCACATCGACACTGTGTGTGGCAAGTTGTCTGGTGCGTGTTTCGCATTGAACAAATTGGCGCGTATCTTGCCTCCTCAGCAGCTCAGGGCGAGTTACTTCTCGTTGTTTCACTCTGTAATGTGCTACGGTTTAGAGCTCTGCGGCACGGCGGCAGAATGGCGACGTGTATTCATATTACAAAAACGTGCTGTACGAATCATCTCACACGCCCCGCACGGAACTCCCGCTAGGCAGCTCTTCATACACTGTAACATCATGACACTAACATCACAATACTTGTTTTACATAATTAAATATGTGCGTAGTAACATGCAATTATTTCCAACAAAGACATCAAAAAGCTCACGTATTGCACAAAAAAACAAATATATGTTGGCCACAACATGTTGTCGACTTGCAAAATCTAATAAAACGGTGTCTATTGTGGGGCCAGGTTTTTATAATAAACTACCCGAAACAATTAAAAATATTGAGAGTGACGTGACATTAAAATAATTAAAAAAAATGGCTAACGGCGAAGGCCTTCTATGACATAGATGAATATGTAAATTAAATTTGTTGCATGCCTTTGTAATTGTAATTTTTTTTGACATTTAAATTCACTATGTAATAATTTAAATAATGTGCCTAATCTAATTGAAATTTTTATTTTTTATTTAATCGACATAATTAAATTATTGTAACAATCTTCTGACATGTAAATTTTTTGTATATTTTATGAATAAATAAATATGAATATGAATATGAATACGGCCGAAGTGCGCATTAGGAACGATTTCACTCGCTTAGTAGCCATTTTGTATTTCAAATAGGTATTAAGCTAGGTTGCTCAGAATTCCTGTTCTCTCGCACTACATTTTTCTTCTTAGCGTGAATTACTTGTACTATTAACATCAGAGTTAACTGATTATTGGTAGACCTTAACTCTTATTGCAATAAGGTATAAAAATGGTCATTTGATATTTATAACATAAAAATTGCATTTATAATTTTCATCCATTTTCAAAAACCAAACTTCACATTGAACTAATAACACGAAAATACCTAAAATAAGTTTAATGTCGTTATACGATGATACGTTCTAATTATTTAATAATATGAGAATTTTATTGTCATACCATATTTTGTCTGAGTAAGGAATGTTTATATTTTGCTGTTATTTGTGCTAAGCGTATTGTAATTTTCTTCATATTTAGCACACAGTACACACTAAGTTATCTTAATATATATAGGTTGGTTAAATTATCCGGTAGATGGCGTAGAACCGACTCGTCGATTCCTGAATCCCGCTATCGAGATTTTTCTTAAAGTTATTTACTACGTTTCTTTGTTGGACAATTTTAAACATAGGGACTGTATAATTAATACAACTCTAAGTAATATTCAGCTTCATACTCGTAAGAGGAAATAACTAAACAACTGCTTTTCCTGACACGATATTTTAATAGAATTAAATACGCTTTTACGGCTCCAGTAAGGCATTCGTGCCGAATTCATCCGCTTTAAAACACGAAGAGCCATTTTGTATTTTAAATAACTATTAAGCAAGCGGAATAGGGAACGATTCAAAATAATAATTTAGAAGATTTGATACCTCTTACTTCAATCTCGTAAAAACGGCTGAACTTATGATGACATACTAGCCCGTCTGTTAGAATAAGGTAATTTTAAAATAATTAATATTAAATATAATTTTGGGGTAAATCATCTTAATCAAAACACTATTAGGTATTTTACCATCAGGAAATTCATATGCATGTATGCCACCGTTAAGATAAATTACAATTTATCAATGTGTGAAGGTAAATAGGCCTCTTTTAATCAGATAACTGCTTATATGAGCAATTTACGCAATGTCTTCTTAATGATGAGGGTTGAAATGTTCACGATTAATGCCTATTAGGAATTAAATTTGATATTCAGGGTAATAATGGCACTTAGTCGTGAGGACATTATATGAGAAGATGTAAGTTAAACATTCGTGCGCTCGACACTGACCCACAATACATGGGACTTTCATTCTTATGTCATATTGACAGAGGTGATTAATAGTTAAAAAAGTTTCATTTTTTTGATTAGGTATTTACAATCCGACTATTGCATTTCGAAAAATATCTATAAGCTTCTACAAGAGCAGAAAACACCAGAGAACCATTTTTTTGGAGTCGGTTTTTATTTTTTATATCGGTCACACTTTTTAGTGAGTAATTACTAGAGTGCATCTCATGATAATTCCAATAAGCTCAAACACGGCTAAGCTACACCGTTTTATTAAGCAGTTCCGTTGCCTACCTTGCAGCTTCGATTACCAGATCAGGTTGATGGTAATATTACATCAGGACCATTTACATGGGCTTAGTCATAGTCGCTTCAGTATCACGATCGAAACTTTTGGGTGACCATCCTTGGTCTTCTTCATCAGTTCCCGTTCACCAAATGCTACTTCCTGAATGCAAATACTCGATTTGTTATCGAAAATACTGAAATGTTTCCCTTGAATTTTTGACTAATTCAACTTGAATACAACGGGACAATCTTGCAGCATATGCTTTCAAACAAAGAAATAATTTTCCAAATTTGTTCATAAATGGAGGAGGGATCGCGTAACAAACATAAAAATAAAAAAAAAAAAACTGGCGAATTGAGAACCTCCTTTTTGAAGGCGTTTAAAAAGGAATCGACTTGGCGAATAAACTAGACCGACTTCAAGCAAAAAGTCTCTACTAATGTGGTGCAGGGTTAGAATAGGACTTCCCCCTTTCTTCCCGTGGGTGTCATAAGAGCTGACTATGGGAACCGGGTGATGATTGTGGGCGATGGGCTAGCTACTTATCACTGCAATATCACATTTTCTCCATCTTTAAACCTACAATTACTAAATGTGGCACTTTATTGCCTGGATTTTATACTACTATAAACCATTTGTTTTGAGAGCTAATTAATTTAAATTAGCTCTCAAAATTACTTGAGAATCCTAGAACACAAAGAGCATTAACCAGTAGACAACCACTATCCGCATTTCAAAGCAAAAGTTCATTAAGTGGTAGTGAATATTTAATAAGAAAGGAAATAGGGCGGCGGGTATATATTGCACGCGTAGCTATGGTCTCAGTGCGCAGCATAAGCATGTTAGGGCCTGTATACACTTTCATTAGTATTTAACACGGTCACAGAATAGAAGCGTGTTCTATTTTCGGCGCGTAGCTTTTGTATGAACTCGCACTAATCACTAATCAATGTGTAAACAAGCCATTAGTTATCCCGCCGGTGGGGACGTCCACCGCGCGATCGCGATAACACTGACACATATAGTCCCTATTCGTCCCGGTACCGCACACCGGGTAGAGCCAGTCCGACCCAGGTCGGGCCTAGCTGAGTTTCTTGCTGGACTCTTCTCAGATAGGCTAGGTTTAGTGAACCAGCGACAAAACTCCCAGTAGCTCGATTCCACTCACACCTCAGATTCGGTTGAAAGCGCTCAACCAATCTCACTGGAGAGCAAACTCTTTGAGTATTCCAGTGTTCCAAACCACACGCGTGGTCGTGTCGGAGGTTTTCCCCTGGATTTTCCAGGCTACTCTCCAACCGCGCACTCCTATCGCTTTATTGGACACGGCCTATTAAGCCAGTCAGGTTAAAAAAAAAGCCATTATAGTAACTTAGTGAGGGATGTTACGGTCTACAGAGGTGGATTTATCGAAACCGAAGTCGGAGTTTTTAAGTTTAGATTAACGGAGGCGAAATCGAAACCGAAACAAGAAGCGAGGACCGAGCCAGATAAAAAACTACATTAAGATGAGGAAGTATCTCATTGTCTCAGAAATCACGTGTGGTGATTTCCCAGGAGACAAGTCGAAACGTTTTGATAGAAACACACGATTAATGTTACACATACTTTATTATTTAAACCATAGTACCTAATTTATAGATATTACACATGTTACATAATATACACTCCTCGACAGTAAATCTACCAAAACATATTTGGATATCAGCAATCATAATTATTTAAGCAAAGTTACAATATAAGCCGATTCGCATTATTAATTACTAGCGACCCGCCCCGGCTTCGCACGGGTGCACTATTTAATGGATGTTATTATACATATAAACCTTCCTCTTCAATCACTCTATCTATTAAAAAAACCGCATCAAAATCCGTTGCGTAGTTTTAAAGATTTAAGCATACATAGGGTATAGGGACAGAGAAAGCGACTTCGTTTTATACTATGTAGTGATTGATTGTTAATATTTAACAGTCATAATTAATAACAATACCTATTAATTAAAGTAAGATACTTAGGCTGACATTTTATTCAGGTATCGTCACCTTCACGGCCGCCAAGCAAGAGAGAGCTCAGTTGAAGGTGCCTGGGTATTTATGAACTCAGCTTTGTGACGTCACCGATGAGACTGGGTTGGTACCGTCAGTGTTGCCAGTGCCGCCAAGTGATAGTCTTGCCACCCAAAATAACTCGGGCGACAATATCTCATTTTAACCTGTGATTAAAATTATATCGGAACTGAAACCGAGCCAGAGGTATAAAATCAAACGAGTAAGTTTGAACCACCGTAACGGCATAAAAAAAATGTGATTGGACCCAGAAGCATCATCATCCTTTTAAAAATTAATTAAACGGGTTCTTTGATAGAAAACCCCAAGATAATATTACCATAAGGTTACTTTAAAACCAGTGATTCGAACAAATACCTTCACACTGAAAGCGTGCCTTACCGCTCGTCTACAGTAGCTCAAAAGCGACGTATAAAAATATACCTCTTGTACACACTGTAAAGTAATCGGGCGATTCTCCGATCGTCTGAAACGCTCGTTTTTAAAGTCATTGTCGACTCAAGATTATCTACCCAAAGTTGGGATAAACCGGCGAAAACATTGATCAAATAAGACTCGAACCCGACATTGGTTTACGCTTTTTACAAAAGTTTACTCAGATCATCGTCTCCTTTAACAATCTTTAATGAAACGACAATGACGTAAAATAACCGCCGTAAAAACGCTGAATATTCGCCCAATCCCCTATATTTATTTCGCCGCTAACACTGCCGCCACACGCGATCTCCAAGATTAAGACCAGACGAAGTTTATCTGAAGTATTAACACGTCTTTGTTAATAGTAGTTTATTAGGGTTATGTCTAAACTCCGTTATACTTGTAATCTCAGCTCTTAAGAGCGCTTTAAAGTTTAAACTGAATCCTTTCAAGAGCCGCTTGTACAAAAATGCGTCGAAAATCTGAAGTCTGGGGAAGAAAAACGGTGACCGCACACCGTCGGGTGGGTCGTCTGCCTCTTTCCCACCAACGTGGTAAATTATATGGTTTCAGAAAACATAAAGGTTTTCTTTATTTGCCCGTACTTATTTATCTGGAGAGTATTTAGGTGTAATAATGAACGTATTCTTTACGTTCAGTGGGTTTTGTACTCCGTTTCGTAGAAATAAAATCCTAAGTACGCAGATAGGTTTATTTACACCGACATCACACACAAAAGTTATATGAAAGTCAGAAGGAGAAGAGAAAGTCAAAAAGCGATAGAAAACAGTATTAACACAATGAAGTAGCACAATAAGCAAGTTTAGCCTCCTAAGACCCCGCGTCCTATATAAAGGACAAAATATGGTCAACGGAAAATAAGTTAAATTTTGAAGTGAACGAGTTGCATTTGTTTTGGTTTGATTGATTTGACATAAAATAAAATTCAAATTTGTAATCGGAACTGTTAGGTTCAAATTCGATTGTATTTTTATTTGTATGGTGGGTCTCAGGAGGTTAGGATCTCGCAAGCATAAAAACAGAAGCGTTAGTAAGCGATAGCATTTATAGGTGCAGAGGTCAAATCACGAGTGACTGGCGTGCATGCGACGCGGCGCACTCAGCAACTCGCGAAACCCGTTCGGCGGCCGTGTCCATAGCACGACTGGCGCGCGTGACGTCACACGACACGGCGAAGTTTCGTGTGCTGGGTAAATATTGTGTGCTATATTGTATATAGTTTTGTTTATGTAAATTGTATGAATAATAAATATGTATAAATAAATATAATATGAGGCACCCACAAGTCGTTTGTAACTCTGTGTTAGTAAGAAGAAAGAAAGAAAAAACCATTTATTCAATAAAGCACACACAACCGGTCTCAATAAATAGGTGTAAGATAATACACAGTGAGTGAAAGTGCACAATGAGTCCAGCACTGTGTTCCATAAAGAAAAGGCTGAGACTCAGCATGTGTTGCTATTTGCCGTGCAAACTGCAACGCTGTTATTCTGCCACAGCCTCTGAGTCAAATTTGCAGTCTAGTCCATTAAAATCATACAAAAAAAGAGAAAAATATGTATGAGTCTTGTAATTAATTATTATTTCTCATAACTACTATGCTGCTACTATTCTAGTAAGTAATGACATACTAACACAGAGTTACAAATGACACAATAATACTGAAAGATATACGTTCCTTAAGGGGCAAAAGTGTACACAAATATAAATACAAACAATACATAATAGAAGTCCCACGGCAAATATGGCAAATGTTATTAGACGACTTAGAGCCATGATGTTGCGTAGGTAGCCGATGGCTCGCGGTATTTGAGCTCGCGAAGTACCATCGCGAAGAAAAAACACCACTTGCCATACATAATAGAAGTCCCCCGACAAATATGGCAAGTAATGTTATTAGACGACTTAGAGCCATGATGCTGTTGCGTAGGTAGCCGATGGCTCGCGGTATTTGAGCTCCCGAAGTACCATCGCGAAGAAAGAACACCACTTGCCATACATAATAGAAGTCCCCCGACAAATATGGCAAGTAATGTTATTAGACGACTTAGAGCCATGATGCTGTTGCGTAGTATCCAATGGCTCGCGGTATTTGAGCTCCCGAAGTACCATCGCGAAGAAAAAACACCACTAGCCATACATAATAGAAGTCCCCCGACAAATATGGCAAGTAATGTTATTAGACGACTTAGAGCCATGATGCTGTTGCGTAGGTAGCCGATGGCTCGCGGTATTTGAGCTCCCGAAGTACCATCGCGAAGAAAGAACACCACTTGCCATACATAATAGAAGTCCCCCGACAAATATGGCAAGTAATGTTATTAGACGACTTAGAGCCATGATGTTGCGTAGGTAGCCGATGGCTCGTTGTATTTGAGTTCCCGAAGTACCATCGCTAAGAAAAAACACCACTTGCCATACATAATAGAAGTCCCCCGACAAATATGGCAAGTAATGTTATTAGACGACTTAGAGCCATGATGTTGCATAGGTAGCCGATGGCTCGCGGTATTTGAGCTCCCAAAGTACCATCGCGAAGAAAGAACACCACTTGCCAGTCTTCGCAACTTGGTCGTGTAACGCATATCGGGACTGACACGTCATCGGGTGACATCGCTCATTCATTAAAAAAAAAATCAAACATTTATTCTACAAATAGGCCCTAAGGGCACTTTTACATGTCAAAATATTAATTTACAATTTAATAAAGTCTGACTATAATAAGTAATACATTTTTCATGTCAAAATATTAATTTACAGTTCAAGAAGGAATAATAATTTCGAGTTTACAATTATAACAAAATTAATGTCATACAGTGAAGATAAACTTGCAAAGTTATCTATTACAAATATTACAACATCAGTAAAGTTAGAGATGTATAAGGTCTCAAGATTAAACAAGGAGTATAATGAAATTAATATAATATCCCAGAGATGTACATGGTCTCTGAGCGTCAAAATTAAAATTAATTTAACATTGTTAGAGATGTATATGGTCTCTAAGTCACTGATAATAAAAACGAATCCACAACAGGATGATGTCTCTCGTCAATCCACTATAAAAAGACACTAGTATTAACGTAGTCACTATGTTCTAGCAAGCATGAACAGACCGGATTCCACAAACAGCACCCGATCACGAGTATGACGCGTATCACATTACACGGTTAAATTACGGACAAAGGCAAGTGGCTCAGCAATCCCGGTTCGCGACTGTATCTATTGTGGAACCGCCCAGTACAACCTAAACTGAGTTAACTGGACCTGGGGCGGAAATAGGGGGGGTTGAATTTATGTTTGTCGCGAGACAGCCGATTACGCTATACGCTGTGTGTATATTGAAAATTTAATGTGAACCCTGACGGATAGACAACCTACCGGTCGTTTACTCTGTCACGAAATTATTATTAAACTGCTAGGTACATTAATAATCTTCATATGTATTTTACATTATAAATTAGAATTTTCAACGAAACATCGCTATCACTAGTAAAAAATTACGTATTTCATATTACTATTCAAGTTCAACGTATAATTATTACGAGTAGAAACTTGCACAGGTGTTGGGTTTTTGACACCGTGACATTTTAAATGAAGTTAAAATATTAATATGCTCGTATTTCCATATGGGAAACTATCTGAGCGGGCACAGATTATTTGAGACACTCCCTTGGCATATAATTAGGGGCTTTAAAGTGTCAGCTTCCTAATTAAAACAGTTCCACTACGGATCTAAGGGTGGGTTGCACCGAACCGTCTGTAATCATAAGCGGTGTTTGTTAAAATCTGATTGTATGGAAAGTTTGACAAGTTTCCATGGGATGACAACTGCCGGCGCCATATTTGACGATGACCACCGGCCTATGGTCGTACGTTGGTGCAACCGACCCTAACATCATTGAGTAGTATGTGTGTGAGTGCTTAAAGTTCATACTGGACCAGAAATTATAACACATTGGGATATTAGTATAAATATCAGCAGATCGAAAGTATAAAACCATTAATGGTTTTGCTCGCACACCCCTAGGATTCTTCTGAAAATTACATTGATAATTGATAATAGTCAAAGAACTTAAATATTTGTTTAAATGGGTCTAACCTAATGCGATGTTATGTATTAACCTTTGTTACCGACGTTTCGACGCGGGTCGCACGCACCGTTTTTTTTTTTTGAACCTGACTGTGGCTTTATAGGCCGGGCCCAATAAAGCGATAGGAGTGCGCGGTTGGAGAGTAGCCTGGGGAAAATCCAGGGGAAAACCTCCGGCACGACCACGCGTGTGGTTTGGAACACTGGAATACTCTAAGAGAACACTGGAATACTCTAAGAGAACACTGGAATACTCTAAGAGGGCACGCACCGGTCATGTTCGCAACAGAAATGTCGCCTCAGCAAGTTGCCAACGTAGTTATGGGTACACAAAATTTGACTACCCGTCAAAAGCCCCCTCTGAAAGAGACACGCTTATGTCTATCGCGCATGACAAAACGGGAGCAGCACTCTTCGGGAACGGCTTTTTTAGACTGTTGTGTGAAATTTTATTATTTATCCTTTTGAGTTTAGATAGGTAAGGTAAAATACAATCATATTAACTTAATTGTGTCATTTAATAATGCACTGTTTTAGTAGGCTGATTAAAAAAAGGAAAATAAAGACGCCAGTTTGTATTTTTTTTCTATCGAGAAAATTTTAAGCAATCATGTTTCGGCTATTGTCAGACTGATAATTATAGTCAAGAATTATGTATCGGACAATCAATATTTATTGTATCCTTGTCTGGGCAGAACAGCGTTTCAAAAAACGTTAGATTTTTACTTGCACGACCTTAAACTAGTCTTTTAAGTATGTGTACAAAGTGCGAAAGTTTAGTAGTCAAAGAAGATATTATAGTGCATGTCATCCACGACGACGCGCCCCCGTGAGGCGAATCTCATACCAATCTATGCGCAATTGTACGGATTGGGCGGTGGAGGGGCGCGCCTTCGTTGATGACACTCACTATAAAGGTCATCGTCATCATCTATTTAAGAGCCTAGCCTAGCTCTTGCTTTGAGGTCCTGATACGACATTACATTGACCTTCTCTTTTGCTTGATCTATAAACTCACGTCTCGGTCTTTCCCTGCCGCTCTTCCCTTCTGTCATTTTTATATAATTGTCATGTTCTCGATCGTCCTCAAAAGTAGTATCTTCTCTCCTATTAATTCCAGAACCTCTTTGTTTTTCTTTCTGTCCAGCTTATAGCTTCCATTCTCCTCAAACACCACATCTCGAAGGCACATAGTCGCTCTCTGTCTCGCTGAGTTAATGTCCAAGTCTCGCTTCCATACAACGCTATACTCCAGACCAGATGTAAGTTTTAAAACGCATTATAGGTACCTATATTCATATCATAACAAACAAAACCGCGATCTAAACTAACGAGTAATAAATTCCCGTTAATACCTATATCAGGTCCCTTTGACCAACATTTAGGAGCAGTGATTATTGGGTTTAAAGTGATATTTAACTCAGTCTGCCGGGTATTTAAATTACAACATGAATAGACTGATAACTTAAAACTAAAACTGACCCTATCACAACAGATTACGGTTCAATATACTTCAAGGATAGCATCAATGTCAAATGCTGTTGAATTAATGTGGAACTTATGGCACGGCATTAAGGGTTAGGTTACTGAAGTAATGATACAAATGAAGGATATGGTTAAAAGGGGTAGTATTGCGGCCTTTACGGTTTTATGATTATAAATACGAACATTATCTTTGATGAAAATCTCAAAGTTAACAAAATATAATATATTAGTAAGCCGGATTCAAACTAAATGGAAATCAGGGCGTAATAAAGGTTAAATCAGAATTAGTTTGACTGTTTTTGTAATAAACTATCTTGCTTAGCAGAATTGATATCTAAGTCGCTCTCCAGGCTTTGGAAGGTACGTTAAGCCGTTGATCCAGAAGCAGTCGCTAAGCGAAGCTTGAGGTCTTCGGGTGGCTTGAGAACTCCTAACATTCAAGTTGCCCACTCCCTTGACAAAGGGGACGTCTGTAGGGAGTACCCACCGCTACTGTACACGTTACCCCTGGGTGGTGCTAAAAGTGCATCAAAACTGACAACCGTACTGCTTTTCGAAGATCTCACGGTTCGAAGTAATTGCCATACGATAAATATTAAGTAGATCCCCAGGCTACTCTCCAGCCGCGCACTCATAAGAGAGCGCTTCATTTGGACCCGGTCTAAATCCACAGTCAGTTTCAAACAAAAAAAACTTAAGCAGTGTTTCTATTCTTTATGCAGATACTTTCAAAGGAGGATAATGACTCTTGGTGTTTGACTATTACTAACCCAATCACTAAGCTATTATTAAACCAATGCAATATCTATGAAAACTATCATATTATCCTTCCTCTTTTCTGCAGAAATTAGTTAGTTACAGCGTCATTCCTGAGTTTTTCAATGACTAAGGGTCGGTTGCACCAACATACGATCACAGGTCGATCATCGTCAAATATGGCGTCGGCAGCTGTCATCCGATAGAAACTTGTCAAACTTTCCCTACAATCAGATTTTAACTAACACCGCTTATGATTACAGACGGTTTGGTGCAACCCACCCTAACATAGGCCTAATATTTGCAGAAGTCATGCGAGTACACTCCCTACGTAGTCCTACAGAACACTTAATTTGAGCTCTCCAACGATTCCAATCATCAATATTCCATAAAACGACACAAAAAACACAACACAAAGAACACGATTCATTTATCATAAGTTAATTTGTTTAGACAGGCCACTTCTAACTGGGGAAAGATTTATTATTACATGAAAATAATCGAAGTCTATAAATGGATTTAAAAAATGGATTCTACAAATAAACAATAGCATAATTTCGAAGGCACGCTGGTAACCGATACATAAATACATACATAAACTCACGCCTGTATTCCACATATAGCTATGTAGTATGTACCTACTTTTGTTAAGATGAAACTTAGTCTAACAACTTTAGTCAATGTATGTATAATAATATACGATACGAAAATATATAGAAGAATTTTCATAAAAAATATTAATCACAGTATGTACTGTAGGTACTTATTAATACGTCTAAATGTGGAATGATTACTTGATAATAATATAATAATAAATAAACGAGGAAACCCTGATATACGTATAAGTAAAAATAGTTTTTCTTTTCATAGACACCTTTTCAAGTTATATCTCCTTTGGAGCGAAAATGCACATTCAATAAATGCTTGTCAAATTCACGGTCGAATTGATGTAACAAGATATAAAAATGGAAGAATATTTGCTAAAAACATTGACACAATGCTAAAGGTATTACTCATTATTAAGTCAAAAGCTAAGCCAATTTTTAGTTTATAATTCGCAAAATACGTAGTCAAATAGCAACAAAGGGACTCTACAAATATACCTAAAGTATAAAAATAATCCACTAAATGGAATGACTTCGGAATGATAAAACGCTTGGTAAGCATAGAAAAATAGAATTCAAAACTTCGCACAGAGATTCTATATAAATGAGATTTTCGCCGAAAATGGTCCACTATCAAGTCGACAACTTTTTATATTCTATCTTACTAGTCTATTAATGAAATCTCTAGTGCAATTAATTTGTGTCTTGTTATATTAAAAAATGTATGCATGGTATACGAAATGTTCCCAAAATGGGTAGGTAGCACATGAAATTCAACACAGGCACAGCAAAATGTCATCTTGCTCGAATTTGGAGCAGCCCAACTGGAGAAGTACCTCCGCCTTGCAGAAGACCACAGCCATAATAACATTATCTACTATACAAGTAGTTGTGTTCCTGGAGGTGAGCAAGGTTGCCAGAGCTCCCGAGGATGCACTGTGTTGAGAGCGAGGGACCGAAACGTGTTCATTGCGCTGTCAACACAGTGCATCCTCAAATCTTATAAAGGGGCGGCAACGCGCACGTGACTCCTTTGGAGTTGCGGGCGTCTATAGGCTGCGGTGGCCGCTTACCATCAGGTGGACCGTACGCTTGTTTACCACCGGCGTTGTATAAAAAAAATAGTTTTTGGTCACCATCCCTTGTTCCCTGTGTTTGTCAAATAGTAATGTACTTAACACGTACAGTCAGCATTTAAAGTAACTACGTAAATGAAAAGGTCAATAGCTCTTATTCCATTACAATAGAGACTTTTGAACTCTTCAAAGTCAAAGTCAAATGTATTTATTTGCCAGAATACAGCATAGGAAGGTCTTACATAGTCATTAGTCTTCATATACGTAGTTACTTAGTTACTGTACATGTACAGTCGCCATCAGATATATCGGAGCGAACAAGGTGCCCACAAATATCTGAACACGACTCTATTGTCAAGGCGTTAAAGTGCATGTTCGGATATTTTTGAGCACCCTGAAGAGTACAGATATATTTGATGGCGACTGTACCCTATCATTTGAAAACATTTACAGACCATTAAAAACTGATAATAAGTAGTAATTACTGGTTCAATATTCAAGAACAACTGATGATGTACATATGAATGATTAATATCTAATATATCCATTTTGTTACATCTATTTTATTATTTATCCTAAAACTATTGAAAACTATTGTCCCATCTGTTGTCAACACAGTGCATCCTCAAATTTTATAAAGGGTAGGCAACGCGTACGTGACTCCCTTGGAGTTGCGGGCGTCTATAGGCTGTGGTGACCGCTTACCATCAGATGGACCGTAAGCTTGTTTGCTACCGGCGTAGAAAAATTACATATATATAAATACAAAAAAGATATAAATAAATATGGTCATACAATTTACCCACTTGTACAGTCGCCATCAGATATATCGGAGCGAACGAGGTGTTCACAAATATCTGAACACGACTCTATTGTCAAGGCGTTAAAGTGCATGCTCAGATATTTTTGAGCACCCTGAAGAGTACAGATATATTTGATGGCGACTGTACATGTTGTTCAGTATATCTGCCATATAACATGTCCTCTTAGTTTCTCAAAGGTTAGCTGAAAGAGATCCCTTAAAGGGATAAGTTCGCCTTCGTACAAATATCTATTATTAAGTTTGATTTCTAGTATGTACTTGATTTGTGCAATGAAGTGTTTACTACTACTACTACTAATATTGCATTCTGTAATTAACTAATAGTGTTCATTACTAATTACCAGGCAGCGGAACTTTGGTGCCGATGACATCATTATGACGCAAAATAATAGGGATATAGGATGTTCTTATAAATTATACACAACATAACTAAATTATATTAACTTTTATCACGCTGACAGATGCGACAGTTACAAAGACAGTTAAGTGATTATGTTTTTATAAGTACTGGCCGTCTCAAGTGTCAATAAAACATCCGTGAACTAAAGAGGCCAATAAGTTGTTAGTGATTAATGATTATCTATCATCTAGATAAAAACACTCTGTGTACAGCCGCTACGTCATGCGTCTGTCATCGGCACCAAAGTTCCGCTGCCTGCTAATTACTAAAGTGCGACAAAATATGTGGCATTATTTCGTATAATTTTAATGATAAAATACCGGAAATATTTTCGTACTATATTCCGTCCAAATACGTACATGTAGTTTTTTTATCCTCCTACGACCCAATTGCGAAGACGGTACTTCCGAGGAAGACCCAACGTCCTAATATTAGAACTAATTAATAAAGTACTGAACGCCGGGACCAAATTCTAGTACTATCACAGTGGGTCATTGCTCCAACTCTCTGTTAAAATACTTGGGCTTTCACTGCAAACTGATTTTGTCCTAGTATTATCACTTTGAACCCCAGGAGGTTATACCACGTTGGAGGCAAACAAGCTGACAGCCCACCTGATGGTAAGTGGTTACCGTCGCCTATAGATTATTATTATTATTTACTGAGAGTATTATCATATATAATTTTAAATGACTATCAGCAACATCTAAAATAAGACATTTCAAGAAAGGTAAACTTCTTGCTGTGCCCTTGCGAACCATTTTATTATTTGTACCTATAACTTGTTATTGTGTGTGCAATAAAGAATTTCACTTTATCTTTGAAGCTTAAAATAATTAAGCTTACTTTAAAATTGTCCAAAAAGTCTGTACCTTTACCATGAGTTTACATGACTGTATTCGCTAGTGACTGCGTAAAAATTTATATGGGCAAAAGTACAGCGCCTCTGACAGTTACACAATAGAACTAAGAATCTACATACGAAATCGTTTACGCAGTCATAAGCGAGTCCGGTCATGCAAACTCATGTAAAGACACTGAATTCAAATCTACAAAAGCAAAATACAGACATCACACAAGCACAATAGCGTGAAATTCCGTTCCAAAATTTAAATAAAATCCTCAACTAAATAAATCAACACCTACATCAAAAACTCGACCCCGTACTATTGTTCTCGCTATTCATTTTTTAAAGATAAACCCGACATTAGGGTTGTACAGACCATTCGGACCCCCCGCAATGCATTGTGCACGATGTGAGTTCACATCACTACGCTACTTATTTAAAAAGTCATAACTTAACATTGCTACAATGAGACTTAAAACCTTTCACGTAGGAATGTGATAGAAATAATTTTATATGTTGTTTATGATGGTTCATTTGTTTTGTGTGTAGATTAGCGATGGGAGCGTGTGTAGTGGGATTTTATATGGAATGGGTATTACTCTGGACGTTTTCGGTCACCTGACTTCCGTGGCCACATTATTGATGATGTGGCAAGGTTTTTGTGGACAGTTAAGCCATGAACGGTAACAATCCGTACTCACTACAAAATATCCAAAAATGGTCCCCAAAGTGAGGGCTTCGTCAATAATAATGACACGAAAGGCAGGCGAGCAGATTCCTGTGATATTTTGGACAAGTTTTGATTAAAAATAACTATATGATGCGATTGATTTAGCCATTTGGTCAATCAAACATATAGACAGATACTCTCTTATTCATAAAACTTAACAATCCTCTGCTAACAGAAATGTGTTTCGTGCCTTTGTGACAAACATAAATATCAAAGTGACAGGTAAGGACGAACGCATTTTAGTGGGAACACTCTTCGGGAATCTCTTTTTGAACATGCGATAAATACATGACTATGCAGTTACATTAATATGTCTTCTTAGTATGAAACATGATAGATTAGATAATGTAAAATATCATGATTTTCTTTCGCTATCCATCTTCACTGATCTCTATTTCTGTCATAAAAATCTGAATGATAGATCTGAAAGTAACTTTCCTGATTCATAATCGTTCATCAATCGTATTTTATTTAAAAAGATTCCCGAAGTCTTGAATCTTGTTTCCTCGTGCGCGGAAGACATGAGCATGTCTCTTACACGGGGAGCGTGCTATACAAAATTGAGGCATTAACTTACACGTGTATCCTTATCCATATAAAGCCTAAATAGCAGCGTAATTATTTGTAAAGGAAAATAATGTTTTTGAAGGCATCGGTATCGGCTTTTAACGGCTCTCAAAAATAAGACTTGCGACCTTCAATGTACGTATCAAATTAATTCGCAATACGAATCTCGGATATTTCAAACTCTGTACCAGTAATTATGATTAGGAATCTAATTAAAATAAACAAAGGACGAATGAACAATTGAACAACAGGCGTAGACAAAAGGCAGCACGTGCCTGATTATAACGCGATATTTCTCATTGCATTTAATTCAATGACGAGGTGGTGACGTCAGAGAGAATATTACCCAAGTTTGCTTATTTAAAACCTTTAAACGTCGTAGTGTCGATTTTTCAATAGCCAGATAAAATTATCCTTCAGTTAAAATTATCGCTGTCACTTTTCAATCTCATATGAAAGAAAAGGACATAGCTAACGTTAATCCGACAAATACTTTTATCTAGGGATTAAAAAATCGGCCCTTAAAAAAATATGAATCTGCATTTAAAAAAAAGTGTCTGAAAATTATGTACAAGTAAAAGTAGAAATGGCCCATTTTAACTTTTTAACATCACAACTTAAGAGTAACAGTTACATGTACAAGTATTTTTGAATTAAACTTAACATGATTAACATAAAAATAATCATACAGACATAATTATGTGCTGCCAAAAAGGGGCTTGCCTCAGCATAAAACAGCACTTCACTACAACGCTGGTTTTCAGGCAGACCCTGGTAACTACAATATAACTTGATCCATTGTTCGCTATTGTTCGGAAACGAAGTGTCTCTATTATGAATGTGAATAGTTTAAGTACCAACGCGTGTGTTTGTATGTGTATGCATGTGTGCACGTGTGTGTCTATGTATGTGTTTAACATGGAATACATACTATGAGGTATTGTTTTATTTGACCTGCAAATATATATAGACACATAGCAGCACCAAATACGCTAACGCGATATAAAAGCTGTGACGAGAGAGTTGAATATTTCACATGAGTCACGTCACTGTGTTTACGGCTCGTCACTGCGTTTTGAGCAGCGGTGTGGTACAGCCAGCACAAAAAATAGCTACCCACATGGAGACGTCAAAATCTTTATTGTAAGGGAATAAGAGCTTTTGACCTCTCCGTACGCGTAGTTACTTTTGACGCTGACTGTACCTTTATGTACTAAAAGGTTCCGTCACACTTAGCAAATGAGAGGTCGCGCAAATTCGCTTATCGCCACCCTTTCTCTGCATTCAAGACGTGGCACAGTGCAATAATACCGCTGTACAGTACGATAACTTTGAGTTAGACACCGACTTATTATGCTTTTTATTAGTGGATAATCTAAGGTAGAGTTATATTTTTATTTATTACTATATACAATGTCATTTAAAATACATAAAAATTACATAAATTATATATACAGAAAAATTATCATAAAATATAAATGTTTACCAATACGTATGATGAATTACAAAATTATGATGACAATAATTTTAAAAACAAAGTACATCTTACGGGTCGTCAATAATCTACAAATTAATCCAAACTTAAAAAAAGTTTGGTACAATTTCGATGTCAATAAAAAATCGAATACAATAAAACTAACTAGTAGAAGAATAGAGTAAAATGGGTTTTCCGATAAAAAGTTTCTCAGACGACTTTTAAAATTATCGTGACTACTTTCATCTCAGTTCTAGGGGTGACTTGTGATAAACATTAACACTTTGAACAGTTAAAGCGAGTAGTGCGTCATAATTCGGTTTTAAACGAAAATTACTGTTTACTGGGCCAGGCCCCTATTTCACCAAAGCTGACAGGCGCGACAATTGTCTAAAACATACAATTGTAGTTGGTGAAACAGTTTTCACATGAAAATTGTCGATATGTCAGGCTACATATGTCAAATACATACATATGTCAACTTGGTGAAATAGGAGCCTAATAACGTACTGCAAGTATAATTTTATTGTGCCAGTGGGGTTTATTAACCATGCTCTTACTTGAAAGGCCCTTCGCACCTCCGTTTATATGTTTTAAAGAGGTTGGGGCATATTTCAAGATTTTAATAGCGCCTTGAAATTTGAAGCTGTCTGTTTCGTAATAAAAGCAACGTAGGGTAAAGGCACCAGTCTTTTTTGACTCTTCTTCTGTCCTTAATAGTCAGCCTTCAATAACATGATTCAAATAAGTTATTTTCGTGAGAATGCATATATGTCATAAAAGTCAATGAATTACCCACATAATTACTGTTATTTTAGTATGAAATGACACTTGATTTACGTAGTATTTAACCCAATGCCATGGAAAACAGAATAAATCTTCAATCCAGGAAAATCGTAACACAAACATTCACACGCTACCTCATAATTTATAAGGTCAGATGCCCATACTAAATAACGCTCTATTTAAGCCAAGAATTATTTGTACCAGCCACTGTGGAGGCAAAAATTAATAATTGACCACAATAGCATCCAAATATGGCGTCGTGAAATATGGGTGCTGCGAAGCAATATGTTTAAAAGATACGGCCGTTTGTTATGACTAACATAGGTATCTATAGTGTTGTGTATGTTACTACAATGAGACGGGATAGGATTTAATAATCATTTAATATTTGGGAAAAATTTACACAAATCAAGCAAAACCTAAACTAAGCAAAGCATGTAATCTGGAATCTGAATCAAAAAATCAAAAATCAACATTATCTTTATTGCCAGATTATGGTAAATTCACAATGGTGAAGATGTTTGGTACAGTTTTTTGTTATGCGCGCATAATCTACTCATAAGAGCATGCAATAGTTCCTTTAAATACAGTTAAAAATAATATAATCTACATCACAAAGTACAGAATGAAATAGGTAATTATTGTTTGCGAGTATATTAAGTTATGTCATTAATTATTTCGGTCATTTCAGGTCAAATTTTACATTTTTAGAGATAATTTTTAGAGATACTAGACGATTGCCGTCTATACTACCTGATTTAGCTATCCTTTGAGAGATTGAGTGGAAAGTGGAAGAACAAGAAAGACAATCTGTTACTTAATTAAGCGTTAAGGCCACCAGAGCAGAGACAGGCCAAAAAAATGATGGCGGAGAGATTTGGGCGCGATCTGTTTGGGTTGGTGGGAAGCACGCAAGGAAAATAACGAAAGAAGGGGAGGATATCTAAATAGGCTATTAAATTAAAACTAATTTTAGCATAAGATTTCAAGCTTACATAGTCATTTACATTAGAATTCGTGTCTGGCGTCCAGTGATCCGAATTCTCAAATCGAAAAGAGACTGTTTCCGGAAAGAACTCGCGTATTGATACTGTGAGTGTAGTGTGTCGTGACCGTAATCAAGTTTCAAGAGACAAGGCGGACGGTAGTAGTGACGGTGACACTGTGCGAAAAAAGCGAACCAGGAAGAGGATAGATCGCTATGGTGTGTGGGTAGACCACAACTAAAACTCGCAGCACGTCAGTTAATTCTTGATAATGGCGCTTGCAACAGTGCCGAAATATCGGGTACTCACAAATACATGGTAAATATCCCGTTTCAAATCGTAATTCTAATTTTAGCATCAAATAAATCCTTTCCTTAACACCGTTGAACGGATCCGTCGTGTCACATTGTGGTTCGGACCCAATTAAAAGGAAATAGTTACACAGTTGGATGAATATTCCCCGATTAAATATGATTATCAGTACCCGAGAATCAAATGGCCGGCTTTTATTGGATAATCATACACAAAATAATGAATAACAACGCTATATAGTTTTGCTAGACTAGAGCCCTGGTTTCTAATCTCCACGCGTCATCGGTCACGCGCGGCAGGCCATAGAAACGACAGCCTAACGTCGATTTCTCAATTGCCAGATAAAGTATACGTCAGTTAAAATTATCCCTGTCACTTTCTAATGTCATATGAAAGAAAAGGGCAGTGCAAACATTTACCTGAGATATCTGGGGTCACCGACATAGCCTTCAAAATTGCGAGACTTAAGTGGCAGTGGGCAGGGCACATTGCTCGCAGGACTGACGGTCGATGGGGCCAGAAACTGCTTGAGTGGCGTCCACGCACCGGAAGACGAGCTGTCGGTAGGCCTCCGACAAGGTGGAGTGATGACCTGGTGAAGGTCGCGGGAATCCGGTGGAAACGAACGGCACAGGACCGGTCTAAATGGCGAGCTTTGGGGGAGGCCTATGTTCAGCAGTGGACGTCTTTCGGCTGAAATGATGATGATGATGATGATCTGTATACCTGTTGATTGAAAAATCGGCCATAATTCGACAGACGATCCATTCAAAACAACCCACAACTTTGGTAAATTCTAGCTTGTGATATAATTCCTAAGTAAATTTAATTACTAAATGGAAGTTGGGCAGGACATATTGAGAGATATAAAGATAAGAGGAGGACACACCAGTCAAAATGGGAAAAAGACGAGTAGGAAAATAAAGGGCAAGATGGGCTGATGACATCATAAAGACAGTAGGAAAAAATTGGATTAGCATTGCTACGGACAGACAAAACTGGAGGCTTTACCCACAGGGTACCACACACTGAACAGAAAAAAATATATAAAAAAATAGTGTGGAAACATAAAGCTTAATAAAAGTAATTTTAAGCCTGAAACTAAAGTAATAAAATTAACTAAATTAGACCGTCTACCACTAAGTACCTTTTCTCACTAAGGTTCTGTTTCAACAATTAAAGTGAGGTATGTTAGAGGGCCTATTTATTAGTCTCGGTTTTCACGGTGGGCTGTTAATTTGACACGGTTTCAAGTAATGAAAATACCGCAAGTCGTAAAAACAGTAAATAGAACGGAGTAGGGTATGAAATGTGTGGTTTAATTGGTTTTATTTGCGGCGTGAATGTATCAGTGAGTTGACTCACAAATAAGAATAAGAACAGAGGCTTTTTAAATTTTATTTCGGCATTTTTTATATTCATTCGGCAGATTTAATATTCTTTGTAGGTAATTGAAACATTATATATAAACAAATGTGTTTCTCGTGCTCTTTCTGAAAACTTATGCAAGTGAAACTTTCTGTGTCTTAACTATTGCATTTGTACATCTCAATAAAGCTTATATTGCCAATATCATGTTCACAAAACTCACAAGACTAGAAGTACCGACTGTATTTTTTGCGAATACAATGGTAAGGAATAACGCAAAGAAATACAATACATAATATATATTTATTTATTCAACTGAATGTACCTGTGGTACTTCGGCTAATTGGGCTAATTGGGCTTGGGAAGTACGATATTGTAATACTACCCATCATAATAAAACAAGCATTGGTACGGCTCTGGCATCGCACGGACGCGAGCGCCACGCTACGCGAAACGTAACCTTACGCTGAACATATTTAAAGTGCTGATTAGCTTGGGCTCCTTGCGGTGTTAAGAACCAAGACACCGAACTCGTATATTAATTGTATGTAAAATTTTAAATTCACATTTATGTCTTACACCATAATTATGATGATAATTGCACTTACATATTATTTGGCTTTGCCTTTTCGGTGTTATATTCATAATTTTACGACTAATGTGAACCATTAAAACTCATCCCGGTGACCTAAATGTAACTACAAAGTAAAATAAGTTTATTTTAGACAGAAATAGGGGACAGAGGAATGCTTTGAAGTCGGTTTTAAGAGTCCTTATCAGTTAAAAAAAGCTCATCTACTTAGGCCATTTTCTGATTGAATTGACAGGTATCTTGACATTTTCTCAATGTTACTATCTAGAACAGGACTATTGAGACCTAATGTCAAATGTGTTTTTCAAATTTCAAATGTGTTTTTTGGACTTTTCATTAAGGAATATCGTTTCAAGCATCACTCCAAATCGACCATTTTGAAGCTAAAAACTATTTTTCCGCTTAAATTTTAATACACACAATAAAATCAAAAGTTGGCTATGTCTACTATCTACAACTTTAATAAAATCATCGTATCCTTTCATCACTTTATTGGTATTATCAATACTTTTGTCGTAATTTGAAATCAAATAAAATTAAAACTTATAAGGCCTCTTTACACAAGCCTTATTGAGCTTATTACAGGAGATGATGCTAGATCAATTTGTGTAAGATTGTTCTCTTATTTTTTTTATTATACAGTGCGTTACCAGTACGCGGGTGAAAGAAAAATGTAAAAAACATTATTCAGTAACCAATAAGTAGCTTTTCGGTGGAAAAAAATATCAGAAAATCGGTCAAATCTCAAAAAAACCTAGTTTTCCCTCGGGAAGGTCATAATATGTGATATTATGGCGTAGCTTTTGTAAAACTTGTACCGACGTCAATTCCTGGGATTAGGTGCGAATTGAAATGTGGGATCATTTAGGACACAACAGAGATATTAGGATGGTGATAATGAGGTGACAATTGTGAAGTTTGTAAAAAGAGCGCAAACTTGGCGAGACGCACTACCCCGTGTCTAGTTTGATCTTCTTTCGCCCTTACAAAATTATTATATTAATAATAAAGCCCTGTTTAAAACTTGAGAGCATTTTCGACATAAACTAAGTATATGGTAAATCCATGAATAAATTGGTGGAGTTTTTCCGTTTTTGATTCGCAGTAGCTTGGGGGTGGTTTAGGTAATTAATAATGGATTACATTTTCCCTAAACGCTAAACGTGCTTTGAGAGAGAAGATATGAGCGATTTACTGGTCATGTACGAAACATATTCGATTTGAGGTTACGGTTTTATGGTCGGTGTACGGCTACTACGAGTGGCGGCGGCACCAGCAACACTACGACATACGTTGGAACGAGAAGAAGCTGACTGAGACGCTCGGCTCTTTTTTTAAATAACGGCAGTGACACACAGGCTTACGACGCGCCTGATGGTAAGCTGACAGTAGCTTGTGACTCTAGAAAAATCACAAACGCTTTGTCAGTGTTACCACTCTTTTAAGGGGATACCTCGATTCGGTCAGCCACGCCCCTCGTGAAAGAGACACGCTTATGCCTTTCGCGCACGCCAAAACGGGATGCAATACTCTTCGGGAACGGATTTTTAGACAAAACTAGACATATCTGTGTGCAGTTTTATTAAATTTCCTCTTGACAGAGTTTAGATAAGGTAAAATACCATCATTTTCACTTAATTGTGTCATTTAATAATGCGTTGTTTTAGTAGGAGGAGTAAAAAAAGGCAAATAAAGACTCGAGTTTAGATTTTTTTTATCGAGAAAATTTTAAGTATTAATAAAAAAAAAAAAAAAAAAATTTTAATCATGTCTTGGCTATTGTCAGTAACACAGTCATTATAGACAAGAATCATGTATCTGAAAATAAATCCTAATTGTTTCCTCGTCTTGGCAGAACAGCGTTTCAAAGAACGCGATATTTCTCGTTGTACGGCCTTAACTTAAGGATTCGTTATGTTGACAGCTACAGACATATACAGGTGCCCAGCACGTCCTCGGGAGCTCTGGCGACCTTACTCACCACCAGGAACACAACCACATACCTAAACAGCAATTAGTGGTGTTATTATGGCTACGATCTTCTGTAAGGTTAAGAATACTTACCCAGTTGGGCAACTCCAAATCTGAGGGGCTACTTCGAACTACGAAATCCGAACTTCGTATCGTGCCGTCCCTCTCCCTCATATAGTGAGTAACACGAGAGTGAAAGGGACGGCACGATACGAAGTTCAGATTTCCAAGTTCAGAGTACCGGCTCTGAGCGCGATGAAGTTTCGCTGGCCTACTTCTCTCAAAAAATCTCGATATCGTTCTTTCGCTTACACGTACGTCCCGCTGCCGCTACCAGTCGTGGCCTAACTGTACGCCCGTATCTCGCATCATGTACCATCACCTCATGCCCTAGAGATTCCAACCAATTACAACACTCATTTGCATAGGTACAGTACTTTATTTGCATAATTTGAGCAGCGTTAGCTCAAGAACCTGAAATCGCAGAATAGTCTTGGAACTTCCGGATAACGTTTGAAGACGCAAAATTTAACGCCGACTCGAGAAAACATGGAGGTTCTCAGTTTGGCCGGTATCTTTGTATGTACGTATGTAGATATGTATGGATATCATTTCTGTAATCGGTAACCCGAGGAACAATAAAGATGACACCCATATCGATTTTTAAGAAAAATAAATTACTACCATTTTGGATTTGAAATTGGATGTCATTTTTGTAAGTGACACCCCGAGGAACCATAAGATGACACCCATATCGATTTTAAGAAAAATAAATTTCCGCCATCTTGGATTTGAAAATGGATGTCATTTTCGTAATTGGCACCCCGAGGAACCTCGAAGATAACGCCTATATCGATTTCTAATAAAAATAAATGTCCGCCATCTTTGATTTGAAAATGGATGTCACTTTCGTAATCGGTATCCCGAGGAACCACAAAGATAACACCCATGCCGAATTTTAAGAAAAATAAATGTCCGCCATCTTGGATTTGAAAACGCATGTCAATTTCGTAAACGGCACCCCGAAGAACCTTGAAAATGACACCCATATTACTGCTCCTGAGTATATATACGAAGTTATATATCTCTCACTTCAAAAAGTTTTACTCCCCGTACAAACTTGGAACCCCCTTTTCACCCCTTTAGGAGACCAATTTCGAAAAACGCTGAAATACGTTTTGTTATATTTAATCAGAGAGTCTATATACGAAGTTTGAATTATCTCACCTCAATAAATACGTGTTTTCATGCAAATTTTCGCCCCCTTTCGGGATGAATTTTGGAAATTCCATTCTTGGTGCACCCCAGACCTTATGAGGAACTTACGTGCTAAATTTGGAATCTCTATAACCAGCGGTTTGGGCTGTACGTTGATATGTCACTCAGTCAATCAGTCAGTCAGTCAGTCAGTCAGTTTCTTCTTTTATATATTTAGATGTTTCAGAATTTTAAAACTGTAATCTGTTTAACTGAATGCGATTTTATAGTTTTTAATAATTTTTACAAGTACATAGCCTTTAATTTAAAAAGAATGTAGTTTATTGTAGTTAAATTTTATCTCGTTGACATGCTATGTACAGAGAAGCCACTATAAACCTATCATCTTTATGCTATTTGCTTAAAAATATTTTCTCTACATTTTTTCTATTTAATATACAACACGTGATTAATTGCTGTATCCTGTTTTAAGAGACCACTTATTAAGATACGTATTAAGGGGCATATCTTCTACTAACTATAGATGTATTGAAATGTATAGCCCTTTAATACTTCCTTTGATGCGGTAGAATATCAACCCATCTAATACTATAGTGCATGTCATCCACGACGACGCGCCCCTCCAAAGCGAATCTCATACTAATCTATGCGCAATTGTACGGATTGAGCTGTGGAGGGGTGAGCCTTCGTGGATGACACGCACTATGCACTTGATTCGGTAGAATATTAAACCTTTTAATACTACACATTGTACGGTTGGATATACCCTTTAATACTACACTGAATACGCTAGAATATCAACCCCTTTAATACTATCCTTGATGCGATAGAACATGAATCCCTTTAATACTACACTTGATGCGGTATATGAATGGGTAAAGTTTCAATGTAGATTATCACACGCCCTTCTCTGCGGTCCAGAAAGCCAGCTAGTGTTCCTGCCATCATAAACTCGGTTTATCTACGCCCCTATCTCGCGATTACCCGCAAAGCTTAGTTGTTATTTACGATACCTGACCAATGACAATTTACGTGTTACATCACACTCTCTTAGATATGTCTAGATAGGTATCTTTATCTATCATTTTTTATGCCACGGTGGTGGCGAACAAGCATATGGTCTTACAACAAGGTTACATCTATTTTTTTTTATACAACGCCGGTGGCAAAAAACCGTACGGTCCACCAGATGCTAAGCGGCCACCGCAGCCTATAGATGCCCGCAACTCCAAATTCATGGGAAACATTGTATACACACGTAATACTTTGTAAGTCGAATCTTGGTCCTATAATAGCCTAATTGGTCCGTCTCATTATGAGATGTAGATGTTTGAAGATGATGTCAAATCCATCCATACTAATATTATAAATGAGAAAGTAATAAATGCGAAAGTGTCTTTTACTTCTTCACGCTTAACGCTTAAACCGCTTAACAGATTTAGATGAAATTTGGTACGAAGATATTTTGTATCCCGAGAAAGTACAAAGAATAGTTTACATCCCCTAAGGGGTTAAATTGAGATGATAGTTTGTATGGAGGTACGATATAAACGACTTCCACGCGGACGAAGTCAAAAGCTAGTAAAAACTATATTTTTATTGTTTTTTGATCCGTCAGTGTACCATTAATTTTTGAGCCGCTGTATTATCGCGTAATTGATATATCCCTGAGGACAGGCGTTATGTAAATAATATTGGAGATACAATGACAATGGAAAGCTTTTACTTACTTATGGAAAAGAAATATACATGACAATAGATATAAATGAAGAAAAAATAACAAAAAGAATTCATGAAATTGACTGGAACAAAAAATCCTTTCGAGAATCAGAAAAACAACATAGTGAAAGAAAGAAAACGGGCTCGTAATATATACTTTTTAATACAGTTGCTCTAAAAGTGGTACTTTATGTAGTTGTATATCATTCGCAAAGTTGGATTTCGCGCACTAGTGCTTTTTACTTGTACACTTTTATTTAAACTGTTGGTCCAAGCCAATCGAAGAGTTTTGGGTTCAATCAGTTTAATTATTTATTCAGTAAAGCATTTGTCACTACAATTATACTTTGCATATTAGACAACTTAAAGGGTTATCAAATATTACAAAATCTAAAATTATTTTCATAACGTTGCCTGATTAAGTAGACCAATGACCGGAAATGAGTATTATGCATGACCTCCAATTAATAGTATTATGCAAGACCGCCGCGGCGGATGAATGAATGCTTGTTTTTTGTAGCCAAAACATACATTTATATAGAAATAAATTTATTATAAAACTAATAATCATTATTTTTTTATGTTTGAATGTAATTAACCTACCAGGGGCCTTAAACCTCATATAGTTTTTGATTTGGCTGAATGCTGACAACCATGGCATGTTGAAAGAAGTCTATCAATTAAAAGTCACCGACTTTATAATTCCCGCCTGTTTCATTCAAAAGTTCACCAATTAATTTTGTAATGACGTATTGTTTCAGTAATATTTTGGGGGATATGAGTGATTTATACGATTGTTAAATAAAATGTATGTAAACTATGTCAGATGTAGACCAGGTACGTGCAAAGCCCACAATGGCAAGTAAACAGTGTTTTGTCTCTTTTAATTACTGTTTTATTTAGTTTTGTTTCTTTGTTATTTTTTCGCAACTGTATTAAAAACGTCGTTTGATATAATATATGCGCGGAAGTGTCATTTTCACTCGTCCCGAATCTTGTCCTTTGCCTCGCGGCTCTGTACAAGACAACTCGAGACTGTACTATTTTTTGCTACATAAACGGCAGTATCTTTTTTTTACGTTAACTTTGAAGTTTGATTTTTTCACAGCTTCAAGGGACTGTACACCTGAGTATATACAGGGCGTCCCACGGCTATGCCACATGGAGGGAAAATACCTTGAATATTGTAGATGGAACATTTTACTGAAAGAAGACGTTATTTGAATTTAAAAAACAATTTAAACTGCATTCACAGATATTTAAATAATTTTATGGTTGAACCGGGAATCGAACCCGTTACACGTGATAAATTGACTAATTTTGTAAAAAAAATTTTAAAATTCATGGTCTTCTTTTTATTTCTGATACTATGTTATTTAGCAAAAAATAATCCTTATCATGACGCCTTTCGATCGGTATGATAAAGCTACAGGGTAATTATTTTTCCCGTGTAACGGGTTCGATTCAGGGACCGATACCGGTATTTTTAAAAAACCCTGAATTAGCCCAATAATTTGGATTATTTTTTGCTCTTTACGTAGGGCTGAATCATGTATTTAGGTAACAACGTCGTATTATTAAATTGTCCCATTAAAAACGAAATAATGAACCGGTAACCGTAATAATACCGGTATTTATCTATGGAGAAAATACCGGTATCCGATCCCTGGTTCGATTCCCGGTTCAACCGTAAAATTATTTAAATGTTTGTGAATGCAGTTTAAATTGTTTTTTAAATTCAAATAATGTCTTCTTTCAGTAAAATGTTCCATCTACAATATTCAAGGTACTTTCCCTTCATGTGGCATAGCCGTGGGACGCCTTGTATATGGTTTTAATTTCAACTTGATACCTTCACGCGTCCCCGAGATAAAAAGTCGTGACAGACAAACAGACAGACAACGAACTGATCCTATAAAGGTTTAGTTTTTTTTTTCGTTTTGAGGTACCCCTAAAAAGGGTGAAAATAAATAATTGGTAACTTCTGCACCTCAACTCAATTTAAAATGATACTTGAAACTTTCTTCGTGAACTGTATTTAATTAAACAATCGGTAACTTTTGGACCTCAACTAAACTAAAAATGATACTTGAGACTTTCTTATTAACCTGTATTTAATTAAATAATCGGTAACTTTTGGACCTCAACTAAACTAAAAATACTTGAGACTTTCTTATTAACCTGTATTTAATTAAATAATCGGTAACTTTTGGACCTCAACTAAACTAAAAATACTTGAAACTTTCTTCTTAACCTGTATTTAATTAAATAATCGGATACTTTTGGACCTCAACTAAACTAAAAATGATACTTGAGACTTTCTTATTAACCTGTATTTAATTAAATAATCGGAAACTTTTGGACCTCAACTAAACTAAAAATGATACTTGAAGCTTTCTTTGTACCTGTAGGTACTAAAAACTGTTTTTATCAATTATTGAATACGTAAACTCAACTAGTATTCTAAGTATCAAAATTTTTGAACTTCCTTAAAGTTAGCAAATAGGACGTTGTTTTTCCAAAAGTAAGCGCTGTCAAGGTTGTAATATTACCTTTACAGATCTCCTTGTCCGTTTTGTTGAGTAATTTTGTATTTAGAATTGTAGCTCAGTCCTCCCCTACATTACCTAAAAACATTCCTTTGTCCTACTTTATCAAATTGCTTGCATATTAAAATTTTCTTTCCTTCTTCGGTACTCAGAAAGCAGACGTAGTCACCATTTTACCTTTGATCCAAAAATAGTTATTTTACCCAGGTTTTTTTCCATATTTTTTCCTTTAGCAAGGCCTTTCATAACATTATATTGTTATCACATTAAATATCTGGAATTTCTCTGAAAGGCCAATATTTGATGTTCCCCACAAAATGTTACGCAAATAGTTTATGAGTTTAGCCCTGTCTAGGATAATATTTCTCTAAGAAAAAGAAAGGCTTTCATTATTATTAAAGTTAACTGTTTTTAACTAACTAGTTAGTCAACTGCTTGTTTCTCATAGTCTGGCTAATGAAACATGAGACTAGAATAACAACAAGTTTAAAAATCTACGTGTTCCAATAGAATAGTGTAAGGAACAGTTTTTCGAACTACATAGTTTTTTTTTGAACCTGACTGCGGCTTTATAGGCCGGGCCCAATAAAACGGTAGGAGTGTGTGGTTGGAGAGTAGCCTGGGGAAAATCCAGGCGCAAATCTCCGACATGACCACGCGTGTGGTTCGGAACACTGGAATACTCTAAGAGTTTGCGCTCCAGTGAGAGTGGTTGAGCGGTTTCAACCGAATCTGAGGTATGAGTGGGATCTAGCTACTGGGAGTTTGGTCGCTGGTTCACTAAACCTAGCCTAACTGAGATGAGCCCAGTCCAGTTAGTCAGGCCCGACCTGGGTCGGACTGACTCTACCCGGTGTGCGGCGGTACCGGGACGAATAGGGAACTACATAGTTCAGTAGGTACATTACTATGCGATGACAGTACAAAAAAACCGGTCAAGTGCGAGTCGGACTCGCGCACCGAGGGTTCCGTATACAAATGTGTACCGGTTCCAACCCTATTAAATCAGGAAAATCTCAACAACCTGGTGTGAAAATTGGACCCCATGGATACAGCGCCATCTATCGGCGACTTTTGTTACAAATTTGAGCGACTGAATAACTTTGCATACTGTATGGTAGTTTTTTAAGGATAATTCTTTAACACGTAAACCGATTTTAATTTTTTTTTGTTTATTTCAAAGGAAGATACTTTCAGCATAATCTCGTAGGAATTTATAAAACAAAAATACATGCAAAGGTGATTAAATTACAAACTTAGTATAGAAATGTTATTTGACGATAAAAAAAAGGAAAACTAGATAGAGCTACAGTTATATTTTTCCTGTAAAATATACATTAATATCAATGTCATTTAATAATTTTATATTTTTTCCTTGGTAAACTTCGGAGATAAGGGGGGGAATGGTATTTTTTTTACATTTTTCCTCATAAAACAAAAATGACTCAACTTAAAAAATAAAAAAAAATTGTTTCAGAATGTGCAATTCAAGCCCTTTCATATGACACCCCACTCGACATATTAACTAGACTTTCAAATTTTGAACCACCAGTTATCTGTCATTTTTCACAGAAATTAAAAAAATATTTAAAAAAGTCATGTTCTATGTATGTAGGTTAGCCTTCTTTATAACTATTCCAAATTTCAAATCGATAGCATAAGTAGTTATTGAGATATCTAGCCATGTGACAGACAGACAGACAGACAAAATAAAACCATAAGGGTTCCTTTTTTACCATTTTGGTACGGAACCCTAAAAAGATATATATTTCAATATTCTCAGTCTGACACGGAAGTAGCAATGTAAGCGGAACAATATAATGTATCAAAGGTCAAAACTTGTCATGCTAATGACAAACGAAATTGAAGTAACTATAAAGGCCTCGCCACATTCAACGCGATAGCGGAGCGGTAGCGGCGCGGTCCCGCGCTTGGCCGGTGTGACATAGCTCATAACGTTCCGTGCATTCAGATCATTCGCAAACTGCGACCGCGCCGCTACCGCGTTGAATGTGGCGATTATGCGTATAACAATTGTTTAGTGTTTGCCGCTTTACCGATCGAAATACAATACGCTACAAAAAGCTATGACGTAAAAACAAATGGCTTTGTAAAGAAACAAGTATTAAAGAAAAATGGAGCGACTTCATTAATTAAAATCTGTTTTCACATGAAAATGAAACGTACGCAAAGGGAAATTATATCATAGCTAATTAATTTTCCTTTTCATGAATTACCCGACTAATTATCATTATTCCATTTAATTGTTTTTAATAATACAAACAACACCCATCCCATATGTTTTCCTGGGTCGGAAATTAATTAGATGTACACCGTTTGTACTGAAATTAATATTATAATGTTACTCTGGCAAGGGAGGATAATTTGCGACACATCCTAATCCTAATTCCTAATTATATCATAAACGTGAAATTTTGTGCGGATGTTTGGATGTATGGATGGATGTACAGTAGTACCGAACTGATATGGCTTACCGATGTACCTGCGCAGAAGATGAATTTTAAAAGCGCGGGAAATGCTATTGACCAATCGGCACGCTCCACGCACCGCGCTTCTTTTTCCTGTACCGCTATTGGTCCGCAGCTGCCGCCATGTTAGCCGCGTGGCATGTTAGTCAGCCGCCATACTTCTGATCGAGTGCACGCGAATTATGAACAGTGTATTATGAACCTTATAGTAATGATCTAAGGTTAACTGTAAGTTTTAAGCATTCTTTCGTTAATCTTTGGAGCGATACTGTCTTTTCTGCGCGAACGAAGATTCACGACGCGCCTTATCAGTTGGGTACTACTGTACGTTCCACTTAATCTTAAAAACGGCTGGACGGATTTGACTGAAATTTGGAATGGCGGTAGCTTACACCCTGGATTAACACATATTAGGCCACCTTTTATACACGGGTAAGTAAGACTGCAAGGCGCTGCTAGTATATTAATACATTTATAAAAATATTGAAGAGAACACAGAAATGGCTTAAAGCCCAATGTAGATTGATTGATTGATTTATTTATTTCACAATATACAATGTCACTTAAAATTACACATACTCAATTTTGAGAAATTTATATTGTGAGCGTCAGTTTTGAAACATGTACAGATTAGGTAGATACATTAAAATTACAATAAAAAATAAATATTTATCAATACATGTCAACGAAATACCAAATTAAGATTTATCAATAATTTTAAATATCACCTTACGGGTCATCAATAATCTAAAAAATGCATGTCAATAAAAAATTGAATACGTTAAAACATACAATATACAAACGTATGTATATCCCCCTGGGTATATACACTGCGTAGTTTAGGGTAATAATAAAACTACCTTTATTCTTCCCGTGGTGTTGTAAGTTAGTGAATGAGGTTGAAGTGTGTTATGGATGCTGCATCAAAACCTTTCACTGAAATATTTGTTTTTTTCCTAACTAATCAGAAGCGGCACTGAAGTTTAATTTGCTCCGCCCACCACGAAATACAGGAATAGACTTTTATAAATGTTTAAGCCGATGAATATACTTTAATCAAAATCTTTATATAATAAAATTAGCGACCCGCCCCGGCTTCGCACGGGTGCAATGCTGATGCATGTATTATACATATAAACCTTCCCCTTGAGTCACTCTATCTATTAAAAAAAACCGCATCAAAATCCGTTGCGTAGTTTTAAAGATTTAAGCATACATAGGGATATAGGGACATAGGGACAGAGAAAGCGACTTTGTTTTATACTATGTAGTGATAAATATTAGGGGGACAATCTTACACGAAACGTACTAGGCATCGCGATCGCGACAACACAGACATATATAGTCCCTATTCGTCCCGGTACCGCCGCATATCGGGTAGAGTCAGTTCGAACCAGGTCGAGCCTAGCTTACTTTCTTGCTGCTACTGGGAGTTTTGTCGCTGGTTCACTAAACCTAGCCTAGCTGAACTCCCAGTAACTTGAATCCACTCACACCTGAAATTTGGTTGAAGCCGCTCAGCCAATCTCACAGGAGCGCAAGCTCTTAGAGTATTCCAGTGTTGAAACCGCTCGCGTCGGAGATTTCTCCTGGATTTTTCCCAGGCCACTCTCCAGCCGCGCACTCCTATCACTTTATTGGGCCCGGCCTATAAAGCCACAGTCAGAATAAAAAAAAAACTAATCGTACTAGCTCCAATACTAAGCTCAAGGCTTTTGTTATGGGTACCAGACGAGGAAATAGTAAATATATTTAAATATATAGACAGGTACGACGACGATATACTTAACTAGTTGTTTATGCAACTGATACATAATGAGAGGTCTTAAAACACGAGTGTGGTTTTATGAAACGAGCGTGAGCGAGTTTTATAATAGGATCACGCGAGTGTTTTAAGGCCTAATTATGTACAGTTGTATACACTACTTTATCTACATCCATACATTAAATCCTCTTTCATGTGTTGAGGCACCATTGCGTTGAAAGTGCAGGAGTTTGAGTTCGTGATCTCGTTGAAGTCTTTTTGAGCACGAGCCTGTATCGTAATGGACGGAGATGGCCATAACGATACCGTTTTTGATGCTGTTATGGCCATCTCCGCCCCGGACCGGTACGATATTGTAAAGTTGGTCCTTAACAACTACGTACTTTTTGAGCACATAAAAGAGGATTTACTGTATGGGTGTAGATAAAGATATAAGTGATTCAATACATTGAAAATAAATATGTAGCGATTGCATAATAATGATACAAAAATTGTTACCTTAACCATATGCGCGTTAAATATTCTCTAGAACTCTTACAGATTAATTTTCCTCCAAGTAAAATGGCTATTTTTCGTTAAACATCCAGTTTGTTCAACGCGTAGAACAAAACGGACTACTTCATAATTTCGTCCGGTTACAAGCAAAAGTCACTAAATAATAAATACCTACTTAAAATAAAGCTCGTATGTCAACATCGTTTCAGTACT
This sequence comes from Epiblema foenella, assembly GCA_963556455.1. Taxonomy (NCBI): domain Eukaryota; kingdom Metazoa; phylum Arthropoda; class Insecta; order Lepidoptera; family Tortricidae; genus Epiblema; species Epiblema foenella. Next base: position 22,443,633 of record OY747100.1, read on the forward strand.
GACATACGAGGTTTCGAAGAGTAGTGACAGATTTGATAGTGGGTTCTGCTTTTCATCCGTCGATTTTCCCTTTCTGCAATCTCATGCTTCTTGAAATCATTTTCAAGTTTCCTCAATATGATATAAATCAATAAGAGGCTTTTCTATTCCATAAGATTTATATCAAACTTTACGAAGTACGGGCACTTTAAAAAGATCAAAATACAGTCCACTGTGAATATTCAAAAACAAACTGAAGAACGCTTAACTTTAGCTATAGGTACACAAAGAGCGTGATGAAAGTCCATATTTAAAAAACCTTCCTTATTGATATAAGTCATAAAACCTAGATGCGTCTTTTTGTACCTTGAGCGCCACACATAAGACTGCATAGCCGTAGCCATATTAGGTAGTTATTTTGATTACATCCATGTTTATCCGTGCGTCAATAACTCAAATAGCCTCGGTCTCGGATCGGAGTTCCGTATCATCGGCAAGGGAATTTCGGATCTAGTTACATGCAATAAGGGCGTAAGTAACATAATTTCACGGGTCATGTACTTATCTAGTAACAGAGGAGCTAACAGAAAAAAGGGTCATACCATAAGGGAAGTGTTCGAAGGTCAATCATAAATCAATTAGAAATTAACATGAAACTGATATTAAATATTAAATGATTAAAAATATGTAGTGTTCTAATACGAGTAGATATTATAGTAGTTTATGCAATCTGATTATATAACTATTGCATACACTACTTTTTCTACTAGTCAACGGAAATGAATTAAACAAACCGAAACTATCAAACAAACTAGTCCTGCGGCAATGAACATTAGGCACATGGGTCGGGCGCTCGTTGGTCTTTTGTTCTATGTCCGCGGCGTCACGTGATTTGTCAATTTCATAAGAGTACTGTAATGGTGACACGTGATTGGCCAATTTCATAAGAGTACAGTAAAAGGCGACACGCGTGATTGGTCTATTTCATAAGAGTTCACTTGAAGGGAACCAATAGAAAAATGTATGTGATTTTAGTTTTGTCTACTATATCGTAATTCAAACATTGAAGTCGACGAGTAGAAAAAAGAGTTTTTGGATTTGATAGTAGAAAAGAGACTGCTTTTCAGGACGATCGAAAAGAGAAGAGGAAACATGCTGGGGCACCAGATACGACATAATGATAATTATATTAAAGCCATAATCGAAGGAAGATAGAGGGGAGGGGAGGCAGGGGAAGACCAAGATGTTAGTTTATAGATCAAGCAAAAGAGAAGGTCAATGTAATGTCGTTTAATAGCGATTAATCCACCGACATAAGCTAGGTTAGGCTCTTAAATATATGATGATGATGATGAATATTATATTCCGTAATTTGAGATTACTAATATAACTTACAGTTTGTTAACTCAGTTCCCTATTTAAAAGGATTTATTAAAATACACTTTTTGATGGTGACAATGAAATATGTCCTTACGCTCGTTCGATAAGTTTCGCAACTTCGCCCGTATCGAAAATTAAAGGTAAATGTAAGAAATTTGGAATACACGATTGCATCACTACATAGTATAAAACAAAGTCGCTTTCTCTGTCCCTATATCCCTATGTCCCTATATCCATTTGTATGCTTAAATCTTTAAAACTACGCAACGGATTTTGATGCGGTTTTTTTTAATAGATAGAGTGATTGAAGAGGAAGGTTTATATGTATAATAACTTCCATTAAATAGTGCACCCGTGCGAAGCCGGGGCGGGTCGTTAGTTATTCATAAAAGTTAAAAACCATTGCTTTTTTATGAAACTTAACAGCGATTGGCCTTAGTGTCGCCTGATGTGAAGCGATGACAAGGCCTAAGAGTAGCTCGCTGGTTCAGTAACAGCTTATTCACTCTTAACTTGAAGAGGCTTGGATTATAATTAACCGGAAAACAGAAGACGGCAACAAGTTCCAGTCCTCTGATGTTAGCATTAGAATAGGGAAAGCAAACCGCTTCTTGCGAATAAACGGAAGACTAACAACATAAGGATGACCACTCCTCCGTCTGGATGTCCACTGATACTGATCTGCTAACTAAAATATATTTCGTCCCATTCTCACAAACATAAATATCAAAGTGACAGATAAGGACAAACGAATATTAGCCACAATTTAACTAAAATAGGTTTTATGAACGATTATCGGTATGGGGGTGTGGAGTAGAGGGGGTGATAATCATATGCAATATCTAGATTATTTGTGCAAGAGGTCAGAAGCTCCAATTTTTCAAAGTAACTTAAGACTTTGTTTCACTAAGTTACATACTGATGTTTGGATAACTAGGAACAGATTGGTAAATACCAACCTAAATAGGTTGGACAGTCATTTGGGACCCGAATTGGTTGCGATGCACTGAGATTTTGTCCAAATATCGTCGATTTTGCTTGACTGGTTCTCTCTTAGGTTCAATACGACAAAATTACAAGCATTCCCTAACCACGAGATTCGAAATCGAAGTTTCTATCAAACTTACGAGTACAGTACTCGAGTGAGAGAGCTGGAGATATACGGTGAGGCTTGATCTATGAAATTTGATTCGTAAATACGATTGGCAGATTGGCACCTTCTACCTTGTAATACCCCGTCATCTACCCGTCGTCTACCGGTCCCTGGGATCTCCGGGATAATAAAAGAATCCTATTGTTTATATTTTCGCCGGGAGACGAGGGCTTAATCTTGAAACTGGCTTTTTTTTTGAACCTGACTGGCTTTATAGGCCGGGCCCAATAAAGCGATAGGAGTGCGCGGTTGGAGAGTAGCCTGGGAAAAACCTCCGGCACGACCACGCGTGTTGTTTGGAACACTGGAATACTCTAAGAGTTTGCGCTCCAGTGAGATTGGTTGAGCGGTTTCAACCGAATCTGAGGTGTGAGTGGAATCGAGCTACTGGGAGTTTTGTAGCTGGTTCACTAAACCTAGCCAAGCTGAGAAGAGTCCAGCAAGAAACTCAGCTAGGCCCGACCTGGGTCGGAGTGACTCTACCCGGTGTGCGGCGGTACCGGGACGAATATGGACTAAATGTGTCAGTGTTTTCGCGATCGCGCGGTGGACGTCCCCGCCGGCGTTTCAAACTGCATTCATCCCCATATCACAATCCTAATGCCACAAACAAATAGGAAATAGGTCAATGGACGCTTACAACTTCAGCATATTGTATTAGGGATATCGTACCCTTGTCTTGTAACAGCTTTTTAGTAGCTAATGATAGTCCATTGCCTACGTCACATTTTAATCCCATTTCTATTGTCAAATCTTACGCCTTCCATGGGGAAGAAACGGGGGGCGGGGGAATTTTCTGCCCCGTCACCACACAGTATCGATTCCAATTTACACAGCCCGCCAGCTAAAACTTTTCACACACATGACCCAGCGTGGAAGTATAGCGACGCGTGGATGAAAGAATGGGAAGCCCAGCAACACAATATAGACAACCCGATCTTTGAGCTTAACACCCTGGAGCGACCCAAAGGGTTTAATGAAAACCGACAAATATGGTGCACACTGAATCGCCTGAGGACTGGTGTCGGAAACTGCGCATACCTCTGGCACAAATGGGGGTGGAGCGAGTCGGCAGCGTGCGACTGTGGAGACCCGAAACAAACCATACACCACATAGTATTCGAGTGCCCCATTACCAGATACAGTGGATCAGCTGTAGACTTTAAACATCTGACAAAGGAAGCGAGCCTATATCTGCAGAATTAAAAATATTAACTGCAATAATATCCAGTGTGTAACCGCCATACGATAAATAAATAAATAAATACACACACAGTATACATCCCGGCCATATCATCCCATATCCCAAAGCGGCGGGAGATTCGCTTTGCACCTAGTCCCCTGATTTGGCGAAGCGTATTTTAACGTAAGCGAACGCCATCTGATCTTCTATCACAGATGGAAAACTAAACCTTATAACCCTTTCCTAACGATGATTCGCCAAAAAAATATTTTTTTCAAAAATCCTGTGGCGCAAATATGTTATGTTGACACCAAACAAGAAATTAACAACTTAAAAATTTTCTCGACAAAGGATCAAAATCTTAATAAAACGGCGAAAAAAGTAACTCAATGGAATAGTACATTACTTACCACGAGCCGAAGACAAGGGCGATAATTATGCGATCGGATCTGATCCGCCCGAGGTAAGTATAAAATTTTATGTCACCCTCTGGCCAGGAAGTGGGATTTTCCGCGCGCGGAGCGTGCGGTAATTGCCACTTTATGGCCAGGTGTGACATAATAAATATTTACATAATTATAACTCGTCAAAGTTTTAAAAGGGGTTACACTCTGTCCCTTTTCAGCAAAAGTAGTAAAGTAGTGTAGTGTAGTGTTCCTGGAGGTGAGCAAGGTTGCCAGAGCTCCCGAGGATGCACTGTGTTGAGAGCGAGGGACCTAAATGTGTTCATTCTACTGTCAACACAGTGCATTCTCAAATCTTATAAAGGGTCGGCAATGCGCTCGTGACTCCTTTGAAGTTACGGGCGTCTATAGGCTGCGGTGGCCGCTTACCATCAGGTGGACCGTACGCTTGTTTGCCACCGGCGTTGTATAAAAAAAATCGCACCTTTGTATTGGAACGATAGTTATTTACTACGGCGCTCGTGGTCAATGACGCGGACGCCACTGGTCTGTCGTGCTTTCTCTCTCTAACCAGCAACATTAAAACAGGTGTAGCTTCGTTATTTTTTGAGATATTTGAATAATTTTCATAATTTTTTATTTTTATTTTTATTTGTGGATAATCTTACACAAATCAACCTGGTCCCAAACTAAGCAAAGCTTGTACTATGGGTACTAGGCGACGATATACATACTTATATAGATAAATATATACTTAAATACATAGAAAACATCCAAGACTCATGAACAAATATTCGTGTTCATCACACAAATAAGTGCCCTGACCGGGATTCGAACCCGGGACCTATAGCTTCGAAGGCAGGGTCACTACCAACTAGGCTAAAGCGGTCGTCGGTCGGATTTAGGGTGTTTTTTTGCCTTGTTTCTTTTGGAGTAGACAAATTTTGAGTCAACACCCCTATTTGAAGCCGTATTTGGAAGTAGCCGGGGTTCGAATCCGATGTATGGGGGTTCGAACTCACGACCTCCAGATTGTAAAGCAACATACAATTTGGAGGTCGTTTATTACCGCTGGGCTAAAACCGCGTCGAAATATAAAACAAAGGAAGTAAATACAAGTCAAGAGTAAAACAAAAGTGGCTCCGACACACGAGATTGAAACTTTCAAATTTATTTCGGAACAATCCTGAGAATCCCAGTAAATCTGCGTAGTGTCCACACTTGCGGAGTGACTTCCCTTGTACTGTGTCCCGGGCAAATCGCAAAAAATGGCCACCCATTTATTTGAATAAAGGGAAATTCTTCGTAGAATAAAAGGAGGAAGATTTTATTAAACCGTACCGATGTAGGCAAGCAGTTGTTACAGTACAGCTACCGAGACGAGATATACTTCATCCTTGTCTGACACGTCATTATTAGTATCTTGATCCTTTTCATTTACGACATTATTTATCTTTCAACTTTGTAGGCCTACTTTAGAGGATTTTACAAGCAGACGTGATTCGAAGCTACAATACGGCTTTTAATTACTTTTGGGGATCCTTAAAACAACAGTAAATGGAGCGCCCGACCATACAAACTTTTAATACTACGGCGGTGACAAATAAATATACGGCCAGCTTGATGATAAACAGACACCTTAACCAGTGAACACTTGCGTAGATACCGATACCAAAGTCACAGGCTTACTTCCATGTTTCTACTGACTTGAGCATTCGCTGTGTCGACAACTAGAGACACAAATGTAGGTAATTAATTACACAGACATAGGGTGTGGCCCCTGTTAGCAGTGCCAACGGCGCGTACTGTGGCATATAATAACACTGATCCTTCGGGCTGTGATTTTACTGAACGCGCTCAAGGCAAACTAGTAAAACTGCCGCTGCATGCGAGAAGAGAAAAATGTACCCTCCTCCTTCTAATTTGCACAGTTCGAGTGAGACAGGAATCGCCGTCGCGCGTACGACTTGGCAACAAGGTGTACCCATCTGATACCACGGGACTGTGATCTGATTGCGTGATGATGGGCAGCTTTATTTCTGGAATGCTTGAGATTTTGCGAGGTGATGAACAAGTCTATCTCATCATAATCATCATAAGCCTATGTCAGTCCACTGCTGGACATAGGAATTCCATGGCACACCACTGAGCTCGGTCTTCAGCTCTTCTCGTCCAATCCCTCCAAAAGGCTGTCTAGTGTTGTAATATCTTAATATTAAAGCATATAATAATTATTATTATCATATAAATAAATTACTCTCAACAGAGCGCTTCCTCGGTAACTCTGGCCTCCTTACTCCCAAAAACCGGGTCACTCCGATATTAACGGAAACGAGGTAGCAGACAAAAACGCTAGAAAGGGTGCAGATACACCTTTCATCGGCCCAGAACCTTTCTGTGGGATCACCAAACAGAAAGTAAGCTCTCTGCTAAGCAACAAATCGGAAGCTATAGAATTGTGGAAGTTCAGTAAAGGACTAAAACAATCAAAAGCTTTAATAAAAGGCTACAATGCCAAGTTGTCTAAAGAGCTATTACAACTCAAAAGACACAAAACCAGCGCAGTGACAAGAATACTCACTGGTCACTGCAAACTTAACAAACATCTAACACAAATGGGCATAAAACAAAGCGCAGCATGCAGATACTGCCAAGAGTCGGAGGAAACTGCCATCCATATCTTCTGCTCCTGTGGACCACTTATGCGCAATATCTACCTAGGGAGGCACATCATGCCCTCAGAGGAGATACAACAGATTGCGACCCAAAGAATCTGGAAATTCCTGGAAGCAACGGGTATAAGCAAAGAACTTTAAGGGCTGCCTAATAGATCAATACTGGTCGAGGCGGCAACGAAGGCCCACAACAAACAATACTAATAATACTCCCAAAAAAGCAAAAACAATGTGCAATTTTGAATCCCAAAAAATTCCGCTGAATTTAACAGAATTATTATAAAAAGCCTTGGCAAATAGCCATTCGTAATCCCAACCGTGACGAAGGCAAACTTTATCAAAAAAATTAACCTAAATCTGACGTAACAATGTCACAAAAGAAAACACAGCTACAATAGGCTTTTAGAGCTTACACAATGGAAAATTATATAGTGGTTTTTGTACACAATCAGTCGAGTAATCTGAATACGTTCTAGTAATGAGAGTTAAGCTTATAAAGGGATATTACTTAAGCAATATACTGAAATAGGAATAAAAGTAATTACTTATTATATGCATAATACGGCCAGTTTGTGACTTGTAGAAAAATATAGAAGCATTTCAAATAGCCAATCAATTCGTATAGCGTATTTTCTATATTTTCTTGTTTCTTAAATAAAATAAGGAAAATGTAAATGATACCCAACCGATCTCACCAATCTACATAAAAATGCGTGTTTGTGTTTCTGATTGTAAGCACAGACAACTACAAAAAGATGTAAGTATCCACTTTTATCTTTTATGACATTGTAATAAGGTTAAAAATAGATACATTTCATTGCAGTTGACTGTAAAACAAAATAATGATATTAAAAAGAGACATAAAGATGTCCAGATGACCGCAAAGTATCACTAAATTACATAAATTAAAAAAGGCCCCTACCGCGTCTGAATGCGGTTACTAGTATCATCAATTCATGGATCGTTTGATGAGGAATCTTTATGTGTATAACTAATTGAGGTTTTCTGCAAATTGGCTTAAATATAACGATATAATACCCTTTGAACACCATTACCTCTGAAACGGAATACCGGGAAGTACCGTAGATTCATTATTTTGAAAAACAGAAACGTTAATCTTAGAAACTTCCAACATTTGCGTTTTAAAATAACAAGTACATTCGCGGAAGTGGAAATTCATTAATAATATGGTAATGTTCCTTCCGAAGCCATCCCGAAAGCACCTGTGATTCATATTTCAAATTTAATTAAAAAAGTATTATGGAAAGGCAAATTTATTATGGCTGGGAATGGAGATATGTCACATTCGTTTTGACCTACCTCGTCTTTATAAAATTAGAAGTAAGGTATACAAAAAAGCAGTGGTCGTATATACACACATTGAATACGCATCATTCGCACGAATAAAGATAAGTGAGTGAGTTACCCCCGTATTCATAAAACTTAACAAACGTCTGCTAACTAAAATGTCTGTTGTCACTGTCCGACAAGCACACATGTCAAAGTGACAGATAAGGACAAACGAACTTTAGCGGCTAGTTAACTAATATAGGTTTGATAGACGTTTATGAATAAGGGGGTTAGTTACTACGACAAATTACTTTTTTAAACCCGAACCGACTTCTTACAATCCCTGCCTCTTTGGGTTTTTTATTGTACAACTTTTAGATTAATGTAACGAAACGTAATTTAGAAAATACTTGATTAAAAGTAAATATAAATTAAGATATATTTTCCCATTTTTGAACAACATTTTATGAGGTATGAGCATGGAATAACGTTTTTAATATTCATTGAGATTATTTGACAACCCAGAACGTGCCTGATAAAAAACCTCGTAAGTCGTTCTCTCACATTCCGCGTAGTGATTGCAATCCGGATTATTCGAAGGTCAAAAATCCGGATTTCGGAGCGTTTGAAAATCCGTTTTATAATCCGGATTTTGAAAAGAAAAATCCGGTTTTTCGGATTTTTCCCACCAGTACTGATTTGCTCAAAATTAATGCTAATGCATTGTTAATAAAAACAACTTAATTTGATTGTTTGTTTTACTTTGCCTTTATGCCACATATTCCTTTCTTAAAATTCAAACCAAAATCCGAAAATCTGGATTTGAAAAAATGTTCACGAATTTGCAATCGCTAATTCCGCGTCTTGCGGTCTAATGCTATGCCCGGCATTATATTAGACTGCAAGACCGGGTGTTGACTGCCGAGATCCGACGCCGCACAAAAGTGAGTGACGTCGGACATGTCATTACCAAAATCATGTGAAGTTTTCCGGTGGCATAGGGTGGGTTGCACCAAACCGTCTGTAATCGTAAGCGGTGTTCATTAAAATCTGATTGTATGCAAAGTTTGACAAGTTTCTATGGGATGACAGCTGCCGGCGCCATATTTGACGATGACCGGCCTGTGATCGCATGTTGGTGCAACCGATCCTTAGTGGTAGAAGGAGCGTCGAGCGTTCATCAGCTCGATGGGTCGACGATGTTAGGAAGATCGCGGGTCACTCTTGGATAAGACTGGCCTAGGACCGGGACGAGTGACGTACTCGAAGACCGCCGAGGCCTATGCTCAGCAGTGGGCGGTAACAGACTGAAAATGATGATGATGATAGTTATTTTCTCCATTTGCATATCCGATTTGATACCTAACCCCAAGATTTGGGATAAGAACTAGTAGAAAAGCGACTGCCATCTGACCCTACAACTCAGAGGGAATTGTGAACTTTTGGGTATAGACCGTTATACCCACGTTTTCCTTCCCTGAAAACACTATTTTTGAAAATCAGGAGGTCGCGGGTTCAAACCTCGACTCATACTAGTATTCCAACGCCAAATTTTGGAATGTGGACCCCAGTAGGTGGATAATTTATGTGTAATTTTACTCGTATAGACGTATATTACAAGCCCTTCACACACATACATACACTAGCATACTCATTTGCCGTTTTAAATAAATTCATCATCCTCCTAGCGTTATTGGGGTACAGAGGCATCCTAAAGGATGCCGGATCCCCGGGGTCCGCTACCTAATCCCAACATTTGGCGTAGGGACAACGGTAAACGACTGCCATCTGGCCTACCAACCCGAGGGGAAACCAAACCTTTAGAAAATTAGTTTGTCAAAGTGAGTGGGCAACTTGACTGTTAGAAGTTCTCAAGCCGCCCGAAGGCCTTTAACTTGGCTTAACGACTGCTATCATAGACACCAGCCGGGATCAACTGCTTAGCGTGCCTTCCAAAAGCACGGGAGCGCTCAGTTAATAACCACGCAAATCGGTGACCCATATAAGAACTGACCTCGCTCCAACCGACGACCTACTCGTAATCTTCAGGCCGCGCTGAAACTTCGAACATTGTACTTCCGGATCGCGTTCTGTTAACATCGGCACAGCCGGTAATGGCGTAGCTCGCTCGACTCCGCCAACAGTTCATCTTATTGTAGATAAGTATTTTATATTTTTATGGCCCACAAAAACATAATCACTTATTTTGCTTTCGGAACTTGGCTGACACGATTTATTTTTGTATTAAAAAGCCTTTAATAACTAATTTACAGCTGGTTATAAAAGTTAAATAACAATAACTTAAATAATATTACAACTAACTTAAATCTAAAACAGGCCCTCGGGGCATTGTACCGAGGATGCAGGTGGCATTTCCTCGCTGTATCGCAATGCTGATACGTTGTACGAGTAAGTCGCCAGCTCTTCGGTCACCAATTACGTCAACCAAACACTTCGCGATTTCAGTAAATAACTTGTGCGCGCTGGAACCTCATGGAAAAAGAGTTTCGACACGATTTTAATACATCTACAAAAGTTTCGGTTTCCGTTTCGGTTTCGGCCAAAACTAGAGCCAACGCCGAACCTTCGGTTTCGGTTTCGGCAAAGAAACATGTTTCGGTGGGACACTAATTGTCGCGCTTTTATAATTTTTCCATAATATATCGAACACAAGTTTTATTTCACGTAGTTAAAAGTATCATAGACAACTTGTATAACTGATGAATTCAGGGGTCCAAGATACAGGCTCAGCCTATTTTATGGCTCACCGTGGTGTAACAGTGTCTTTGTGCGTAAATAAATTATTACTATTATTATGAATCACTTTACAATCGATCAGGAACGACGAGCGACGAGTTTTGAATTAATTAAAGTTTCCAGTTAAAATTCATACCGATGTTACTACTAAAGAATTTCTAGTATTAAAAAATCTGTGAAAATTGAAATGGATCGTACTCGTACTGAACGCGAATGAAAAACTAAATTGATTGAACAAAAAACTAACTCGAGAAAAGGAAAAACTTAATGAGTTTCTGCTATGGTAACATTCCCGCCCTTGCGGTTTTATTTCAGGACAGTCGCCCTTATTAATACTGGAGAATTTGGTACTTTATCGCTTTCACCCGTTAGCAAATTTAATATGAGAGTTGAAACATGACGTTAAAGCGACAAGGTATAAAGGTCTGGCTAGATGCTGGCCAAGAGCGATCCCATTTTTAATAAAAAAAAAAAAAAAAGGTGTTAAGCCCTTTGTGAGACCGACCGGGCTATCACTTAAGAGATCTTATTCATTAAAAACACGCTCATCTATTTAGCCCATTTTCTGTTTGAATTGACACGTATCTTGACATTTTCTCAGCGTCACTATCTAGAACAGGGCTATTGCGACGTAATGTCATTAAATGTATTTTTTGAATTTTAAATTAAGAAGTTCAAGTGGGCTGGGCTGGCCACGTCTGTCGCATGCATCCAGATAGGTGGGCTAATGTAGTCACCAAGAGGGTGCCACATGATGGACGACGCAAACGGGGCAGGCCCAGACGGAGATGGCGGGATGATCTGGGTGCATTTGCCAGGAATTGGGAGGAAGAAGCGCTCAATAGGGAGACCTGGAAAACGTGGGGAGAGGCCTTTGCCCAGCAGTGGGGCAGCCAATAGGCTATAAAGTAAAGTAAGTAAGTAAATTAAGAAATATCATTTCAAACAGAAAAATAGGAGAAGCGGGACAAATACTCCGCATTGATGAATTATTTATTTGTCCCGCTTGCAGTGGAGACCATGTGTTGCTGGTGTTCAGAGATGAGAAGGTTTTTGGACGAAATCGGGCGCCGCTTCCGAGAGAGAGGACATGACTCCCGTTCCGGGTCGTTCCTGATGCAAAGGTTGACTATTGCAGTCCAAGGGGGTAATGCGGCCGGCGTGATGGGCACCTTACAACCGGAATGACACGGGGCAGTCTATTTGAGTAAACTATGAGGTGTAAACTGTATAAGTTTGTCTATCTCATTCTCCCACTCTACACTCAATCCCTCAAAGGTTAGCTGGAAGAGATCCCTCATAGGGATAAGTTTGCCTTTGTACTCTAATCTTATGTGACATGTATATTGTTTTAACCTGTTATTGTGTACAATAAAGTGTTTACATACATATATACATAAACTTATTACGAAAAAAAAAACAAATTTTCAGCATTTGTTTAATTTCAAACATCAGTGTAAATCAACCATTTTCATAGCTATTTTTTTAGCAGGACATAGATTCCGAGATATAACATCTTTGTGATATTTTTATATATTTAAATAATAAATTGATAGATCACACTTTGTAATAAAGAAAAATTTACAAAAAATACTAATTGTAATTGTTTCCAAAATTGCTTTCTTGGGGTTAGATGTGAGGATATTACGTATCATGTTAGATATACTTTACAAAAATGATTAAAAAGTATCGTATCTGGAGGAGCCCAAATTGGGTATGTTTTGAAAATAAATTTTATTTTAATTTAAATCAAGTGACTGAAATGCAATTACGTGGCATATTTTTAGAACTACCTTAGAAAGCCATTTGATGCTACACACGATAGGTATCGGGACAAAAAAGGCGTTTTTTGGCGTACCGCTAACGCTACTCAGCGAATAGATCCTAAATCCGTTATAAATTATGTCAGTAGGTAATGTATGTCAGAAAATGTTGTCGTTGTCAAAATTTGATCTAATGGATCTTTATAAAACCCGGCTTCATATGTATACTTTTACGGCTTAAACTCTATAAAATTATTGAAATTAACACTTTCGCTGCCAAGCTTTTCGTAGCACTACGGAATTTCCTCTACATACAGGGAGACACATGTTATCGGCTACGCGTCTACGAGCAGAGAACTCCCCAGCGAAGTTCTTAGCACTGAAAGTGTTGTGTTTATGCCGATTCTCCGTTACTTATCCGTAAAATTACTAAATACAACAGAGCAAAAATAATGGGTACACTTTGTATTGAATTTCCATAGAAATTATACCCATTATTTTTGCTCTTCAGTGTATTAAAATTATAATACTACTACATCATAGTGAATGAAATAATAATAGATGTGAACTGATCGTACGATTTCAAGAACTTATGACTAAGACTTACGACTTCCGATACTGAGAGTTATGAAGCACTTACCTGAAAAGAAAATACACTTGATTAAATATAAAAGTTAAAAATTACCTACATAATTTTGATATTTAACTATAGCTCTAAACAAAGCATCCTGACGACACCGGTCTTATCCACTTTGCCATCTAAATGCCAAGATTAGAAAGGCATTTTATAAAAGCGACTGCCATCTGGGGCCTATTTCTCGCGGCTACAAATTACAATTTGCAAGTGGAAGTCTCTTTCTATTAAAAGATATTGAAAAGAGACTTCCACTCGTAACTTTTAGCTTCGAGAAATAGGCCCCTGGTACTCTCACGATTTTTGATTTTACCGAAGAGCTATTTTTAATTGTCTAATTATAACGCAGTTCTACGGGCGTTACCGCTCATATATAGTGGCTACCTATAAAGTGGCTTTCATCTAAAAACTTGCAACGTGACAGGAAAACATTCCCATTAATAAATAAAATAAAAATATATAAATATTAGAGGACAATCTTACACAAATCGAACTAGCCCCACAGTAAGCTCAAGAAGGCTTGTGTTATGGGTACTAGACGACGATATATTTAATAGATATAAATACTTAAATACATAGAAAACATCCAAGACTCAGAAACAAATATTCATGCTCATCACACAAATATCTGTTTTTTTTTTTATTAATATCCGAATTAACAACGTAATAATCAACAGTATCTCCGACTCCCCATAACATTATCACATTCAAGAAATAAAGCCACCATTTCCAGTTTGTAATCTGTTACTTCCTCGGGGAAAACCGAAAATATTCTATTGTGTCCGGCGATAGAACGTACGAATCTGAGCCAACGGACTCTCGGAACTTATGAACAAAATAATTGGAATAATTCATGTTCCTTTCGCCACGTTTTTATTAAAAAAAGCTAGGATTTTGATGGTGGTTTGCTTATTATTTTTTTATATAACATGATGATGTCAAGCAGTATATAGTATATACTAAATGGACGCTGTTATGCAATAATGTGTCACCTACATGTGGGTTTTCCTATTAGGTTGATGATGCTTCCTAATAACGGAGTTTATTTCCTGATCACTCACTCACAACACAATGCATGCTCGCAAACTCTCAGAGTGTTCCAAACTACCCGCGTAGTCGTGTCACAGGTTTCCCCTGGATTTTTCCAAAGCTTCTCTCCAACCGCGCACTCCTATCGCTTTATTGGGCCCGGCCTATAAAAGCCGCAAGCAGGTTAAAAAAAGTTCTTTTAATGATGATTCACGTAATTAATGTACGATGCATACGCGATGGCAATCCGATTTCAAACTTATCTGAGGAATTGTGTCAAAAGTTGACACATTTTTACACATCATCATCACTCTTTTCGAAACCCAAGTATATAGCGAAATATTATTTTCACTAGACGTCGCCATACGGCGATAGTTTACAACCATTTCGCTGCAGCTGTTGTAAGCCCATATTAAAAAAACTAGAGCGATCGTGGCCCAGAGGCGCCAGCGTACGGTATGCGAGTCAAAGCCAACTTCGGCCCAAGTCAGTTCTTGCATGGGTGACCGCTTTGAGTGATTATTTGGAAGGCACGTTAAACCGTTGACACCCGCTGCTGTCTTTGATAGCAGTCGTTAAGCCAAGTTAGAGGCCTCTGGGCGGCTTGAGAACTTCTAACAGTCGAGTTGCCCACTCACTTGACAAGGGAGGTCGAAGTTGCACCACGTCCGTAGGGAGTACCCACCGTTATGCTACACATGACTCCTGGGTGGTTCTAAACGGTGCAACAAAACTAGCAACCGTACTGTCTTCCCGAAGATCTCATGGTTCGAAATAATTGGCATTTACGATAAATAAATAAATTCAAAAGCAGAAAAAATATCAAAGATTAATTTTACACAATAGTATTGGTGCTATTATATTATATGGTTGTCTTTATTAAATGTTCGGCGAAAAATGACCTTTTATAATCGTTTTACTGTGGTGGTTACATTATAATGTTGGACTGAATTTTCTATAAGATTTCTTAATGTAAAATTAATCTTCAACTGAACAATCCTCCAGAATTTCCGTTCACATTCGACGTAAGTATATAGGAGAAGTAGAAACTGACACATTAAAACAATATTCAGAGGTGGGTTCATTTTAAAAGCTCTGGAGACATTACGCTAGGAACTCAACAGCAAATACAGTAGTGGTGTTCTTAAGGCGGCCTACAGAAGTAAAGCATTAATGCAGCAAGCATTTCGTGGCTATGTTCTGTATAGTGGTGTTATGTTTATTAGTACTGTACCTGTGCCATGAATAAAAGTTTTTTCTTTTTTTCCTTTTCATTCTAAAGGGGAGTCAATTGGGCTGCTCCAAATATGAGGGAGATGACGTTACGCAGTAGCCATTTCGATCATCCCCTTTAGTCACCTTTTACGACTGATGGTGAAGGGCCTATTCTTGGCTGAACCTACAAGGTTGAAACAACCACCGTAATGCAAAAAAGACCTAAAATTGAATTAGAATGAAATGCAATCATTTGTTCTTCAATTTAGGCATATTACATGCACTTATGAATGTCAAAAAAGTATTACCGGTTCATAAAATAAACCTCTGCCTTGAGAAGAACCGGCGTAAGAAACTAGGCGAGACGATATTTTTTCGAAACAATATACAATGTATATAAAATAACAGTAGGTATCACAATACTACAAAATGAAAATGCTACATTATACACATATATATATATATTTTTAATCATCATCATTTCAGCCGAAAGACGTCCACTGCTGAACATAGGCCTCCCCCAAGGCTCGCCATTTAGACCGGTCCTGTGCCGTTCGTTTCCACCGGATTCCCGCGACCTTCACCAGATCATCACTCCACCTTGTCGGAGGCCTACCGACAGCTCGTCTTCCGGTGCGTGGACGCCACTCAAGCAGTATCTGGCCCCATCGACCGTCAGTCCTGCGAGCAATGGTCCCTGCCCACTGCCACTTAAGTCTCGCAATATATTTTTTTAATATTTAAGATAAAATATTTCTGTGTTAGATTACTTGTGTGATGTAATCGATTTTCTTAATTGGGGTACAAGCTATGAAATCATCAGACTTTAAGCTTCCCAAACCAACCAGGGCAGTATTTTATACCACAATCATACACCCCAATTTTATTTAATACTGTTCTCTATAGTCATTCTTGTATTGTGCCTCTTAGCCTCAGGCTGTTTCATATAACTTGCTCGAACGAAACCGGAAAATTTTCGGCGATTTCTGATTTTAACTGCGCTCCGAGCCTTCCGGAGAAAATGGATTTTTAAGTTCATGATACTTTGCGATGGGTCACGGTGACGTTGTAAATAGATTTATTCGATAAGGAAAAATAATGAGTTTCCGCATTAATGTATTTTTATGAGGAGTGGAGGCTCCCTTATTTAAATGCAGCTGATTAAAAGTGAACGAAGATTTGTGGAAAAAAGAATTTAATTTTAAGATATTTAAATGTACCTACGGTGACATTTTGAAGTTAATCAACCATTGCTTTAATCGGATCGTGCTTCGGAGGGCACGTTAAGCCGTTGATCCCGGCTGCTGTCTATGGTAGCAGTCGTTAAGGGGCTCCATAACGAATTTGCTGTGTTTACGACGCTTATAATACGCTTGAACGTTACATAAACAATAAGGTTTCTTAGACAATATTTTACCTTGGTTATTGATCTTTAATATGGTCTACCAATATTTCACAAAAGATACCGTATCTCAAGAAAATGGAGTTTCCGTGAACCCTTTTCTCGAGCTAAAATCTCTATAAACTCCCTTATTTCGTAGCACTTAGACATGAAACTTCAACCAATGGTGAATAATGATGTATATTTCATTTACGTCTGCCAGTTTTTCAAATTTCTCAATGGTTTTTGAGAAATCGATACTATTCAAATTCGTGGATAACCACGGCTCACGGGTGTCTGCGCGGGCGACGCGGGGCAGTCGCCTCTTGGCCGTTGGACGGGGAACCTGTGCCACTCGATGCGACGCGCGCGCAATTATTTTCTTTTAGAATACCTTTTGTGATTTTGAGTGATAGGACACTGTTTATTTTAGTTTTATAAGTGAGTGAAAGGACGCAATAATTTAAGATACTAATCGACCCTATGATTTTGACTTTTGAGTGATTTTAGTTTTGTAAGTGTGCGAAAGGACGCAATAATTGTTTTGCTGGTGCAAATTCAGGATGCCGAAAGTATCAACAGTGAAACGTTACCAACAACAAAGGCTCAATGAAATAAAAATCGCAGTGTAAGTACTTACTTTCACATTTTTGTTATCGTAATTTTATATTTAATGTACATTTGTTATTACACTACAAAAGAACGTAATAGTGAAATAATATAATATCGATTACGCTAACGTGTAGAAAGAAAATCAACACATGCACGGTTTTTTTGCCGCGACGTATTTTCTACCTGCGTAATTATGAAAGTAGGTAAATTAAAACATTGTGAAGGCAGCTGTGTGTGTTTTACTGAATTAAATCGAACAGCTGACATGTAACTGTCTCTGATAATAGGTATTTCAAATAATTCCCGGACCTGGCAATTTCTGAAAACTATATATAGTATTGTTATGAAAAACAAAGTTATTTATAATAATAAATAAATATTTGTGGACAATATACATACTATAAGTATGTATATATATATAAGTATGTGTAGCGACGATACACATACTTATATATATATATAAATTGATACTTAAATACATAGAAAACATCCAAGACCTCAGAACAAATATTCGTGTTATCACACAAATAGAATACCCCGGCCATGATTCGAACACGGGACCTCCAGCTTCGCAGGCAGGGTCAATACCAACTTAGCCAAAGCGGTCGTCAAACGCTTAGTTTATTTACGTTTATGCCCGTAGTTTACAAATTTATAAATCATATTTTTTTTTATATAGAGCTCAAAGAAAAAGACATGCACTACAACAACTCGAATAACTCGATGGGAACATAGAAAATCAAGGTGCAGACTCAGAAAATCGTCAGCCTCGAACTTGCGATGTCACTCAGTAAGTAAAATAGACCAAGAGCCAAACTGCGTTTTTAGCCACATCCTGACTGGGCAGTGCGGTCGGTATGAGGGTCCAAAAGTTAGAAATATATATTTACCTAATTTAATAAACTAGGTAAAGTATATATTTACCTAAGGTTTATTTTTTACGAATAATAGGTACTCTGTATAATAACCATTACATAGTGTCTAAGGGCTGCGTACCTATTGTGTGAATGTTTACATGTCGTATCAATTGTTTCCAATGTGACATTATACCTACAATTTATTATTTTAGGAGGCTAATGAAGCGTCTAGTTGCCACATATCTTGTTCCAAGTCCAACTCTTACACCCGTACCGATTTCGGAGAATGAAGTTACGGCCAGCAGGTGGTAAGTTTCTGTCTGTTTTTTTTATATTAGTTACTTTTTGCCTAACTTACTATTTAGTTTTTATATCTTCATGCAACGTTGTAAGAGAAAATAGTTTCAAATAAATTGCAATCAAAAAGCAACTTTGTCCTCAAAGTAGAAAGATGTTTTCCTTACATACAATTTCAAACGTCCCTAATTTTGGATAACATTACCTAATTAATAGTAGTTTATGCAATTGGAAAATAATGAGGGGTATTAAAACACGAGTGTGATTTACGAAATGAGCCGAAGGAGAGTTTTATAATAAGTTCACACGAGTATTTTAATGCCTAATTATGTACTACAGTGCATACATGATATAAAATCGAGTGTAAAATGGGTTTTATGGACGAGTTATACACTCTTCTTTTCACGTCAGTTGCGAGGAAATAATTAATACAATAAGCCATAAAAACACGAGAAAGGGAGAGTTACAGATCGAATACTCTTAATAAGAAAGTGAATATATTGTTACAGTTGGAGATATCAGCGGAAACCACGTCCATTCCAAAGAAGAAAATTCTTGGAAGACGCATAGTGGACATTAACTTTTTTGTGAAGCAGATTTTGGAAATTGCCAGCCACTTTCCACTTGGCTGCAGAAGACATTGAATTGATTAATGAAAAACAAAACGGCCTAATATCAATTTTCATGTTTCGCTGCAAATATATAATAAATATTAAATGAATACTTATTGCACCTATTCATTTCAAGTGTACCTATATAATATCGCTATCGCAGGGTTAGTGGCGTATCCATATAACTATTTCTACCTCATATCCCGCGGTGTGGCAAGCAAAACACTGATAGAACACGAAAAGACTATAAATTAATGTATTTCTGAAGGAACAACAATAAATGTAATAAAATTGGAAGTAACTAAGTATTATTAAATAAAATCTGTAACCAAAAACGAACTCAAAAAACTACAAATAAAATATTTTTCGCCAAATATTTTATTTACAGTTTTTTTGAGTTCGTTTCTAATTCTGTATTTCTTGTTAGTTCGCTTTTCTAAAACCTTGTTTTTAAAAAAAAATCATATATTATTTATTGCATATATTTATTATAGAGAATGAAACTGAAAAAGATAAAAAAACCTGCCAAGTGCTAGTCGGACTCGCGCACGAAGGGTTAAATAAACAGATCGTGCGCGAATCCGACTCGCACTTGGCAGGTTTTTTAGTATTTGTTGTTATAGCGGCAACAAAATTACATCATCTGTGAAAATGTCAACTGTCTTAACTATCACGGTTCGTGAGATGCAGCCTGGTGATAGACGGACGGACACATTAGGCACATTAATGACAGCGATAACGCCCTTAAATGTAAAGCTTTTTTCTATGTCGACCTTACCAATGGTAAAAATACAAGTTCCTTTGGTGATTTATCTGTCCTTACCTTACATTTTGTTAACACGTACAGTGGGAGGTGGCTAAATCAGTGAACCGATATTACTATTTAAACCAGTAGGTTTAAATAGTAATATCGGCTCACTTTAATATTACATTTGAACACAGATTTTACTGCCTAAACCTACTGGTTTAGGCAGTAAAATCTGTGTTCAAATGTAATATTAAAGTTAATCATAAATAAAATATAAGTATTTATTTTTAGCTCTATTGTGTTGTCAGCTCTTGGCCTATAAAATCGTAGTAATGGTTTCACGACAAGTCCGCTAGATGTCGGTAGTAGTTTCAAACGTACGTTGTAGTTTACCTGTTATTTACTAGATGGCTGCTTGGGAGTGCTCGCGCGCAAAGACGTAAAAGTTGTAAGGTGAAGAACGAGGAGAGGGGGTCGAGGGAGTCGGAACGAGCAAGGTCATTCAGATAGGGGAGCCCCTTAAGCCGAGTTAGAGGCCTCCGAGCGGCTTGAGAACTTCTAACAGTCAAGTTGCCCACTCACTTGGCAAGGGCGCTCGAAGTTGCACCACGTCCGTAGGGAGTACCCACCGCTACCCTACACGAGACACCCTGGGGGTGCTAAAAGTGCAACAAAAACTGGCAACCGTACTGTCTTCTCGAAGATCTCACTGTTAGAAATAATTGCCATGCCGTCGGGTGAGAAGCAAAACTCACTATCAAATCTACTCTTCGAAACCTCGTATCTCAGTACTGAAACGATGCTGATATACGAGTTTTATTTTAAGTAGGTATTTCTTACTTAGTGACTTAGGCGAGCCGTAGGCTTGTTTGCCACCGACGCAGTATAAAAAAAACTATTTTCTGGAGTCAATAAGGTTTGATATCTATAACGATGTAATTAAAAATCGTCTTTATGACATCGTCGTAGGCAGAATTTTTTGCTGTAATTTGTAAGAAACAGTTATCTGCAGGCTAATCACGTAACTTTATGTACTAACGGTAGATAGATTTTACTGTCAAATATGAAGTAAATGTATGGGCTGACAGTTGAAATTTGACATTAAAATCTATCTAACGGTAGTAAAAAAGTTACGTGATTACCCCGCTGGTTTTAGAATTGTATACATAGCGGCAAATTGTACCTATAGATGTTACTCGAAAATATCACTTGTGTCGTTGCCAAATGCCGCAGAAAAACCTTAAAAAGTCTTAAGCACAAATAGCAATATAAAGCTCATATAAGGTAAGACGTTCTTCCGACGTGTGTATGTAGCATATGGTACCTACTTTACATCTACTTAGTGCAAAATCGACACTTGCGAACGTACTAGTTAGAGTAGGTATTAGTTTATTTGGTATGCAGTAAAAACCTGTGTTAAAGTATGGTTAATAAACGTTTCAAATCGAATTTAACACACGAAAATTTTCCACAATTACCTCACTGACGCTTCCCTCTTGGGCGCTGAAATCTAAAAAGAATGAAAATATTACACCTGGACATTAATAAATTAAAAACCCGCGTCCTAAAAACGTCCCAGCAATTAAAACACTCGTATTTTTACTGGCATTACGAAACCTCATTTCAATTCTCGCCAAAATACGAAAATTTCCTCCTACCCCCAAAAACAAAGGGGCGAAAATTCGAAATTACACGTTTGGTACTTTTTCTTTGTACGAAACCTCGTTAATGGGGGAGACCTCTGTTCGAGCGAAGCCACAGTGGAAAGATTCGAGTCAGTATCAGTACAATATATAAACATTATAATCATAATCTTTTTTGTACAGATCTCAAGAACAATATAGTCTCACACAAACTTACAAAAGGGAGTCAGCAGAGAACATTATGTTTAATTACAGTGCCACTTTTAGTAAGTGTAGGTTTAAAAATGGAAAAAATGGGATATTACACTGATAGGTCGTTAGCCTATCGCCAACATTCAGTCCCTCTCCCATAGTCAACTCCATGGGACTCCGAAGCCTATGAGAAGAAAGGTAGTGATGCTATTCTAGTTAACTAGCACCACACGAGGACTAACATGTGTGCTTTCTTGACAAGTATGCTCATAAAACTGCTGCACAACTAGGCTAGCGTGGGGATTATAAAATAAATTTTCTCTCAACCATTATGTGAAGCATTATCCAGAGTTTAAAGCGTCGTCTACCGCGGTCATTTTTTGTGAATAAATACTTATGTCTTCTGGAACAATGGTGATGGTGCGGACCAAATCACAGGCGAAAATAAGTAAAATAAAACATGGATGACCCCTTATTTCATAGAATTTCCATGGAAACTTTTTTTAGCCTACAGCTAAACGGTCGGTGTTTAGAACCCATTCGGTCTACCAGAAAAGTAGATTAGGTAAGGTTAGAACTGCGATCCTTTGTAAAAAAAATAATAATTGTATGAAATGAAAATTGTGCGGAACATAAATTCGACGAAATGTTTGTCTGAAAAACAATGGTAAACCTAAAAGATAAAACTGATTATTAGCTTAAAATGCTCATAAAATGATCATACTGATTTTAAAATGTATACCGCGGAGTACCTAATACCCGTAACTTGAGTTTCGGTGATATAAATAAGATTATACGTACGAGGCATTGTACATTATGATTTTCGGAAAATTCGTTAGGCTAAATGTATGTACTACAGGATGTTGAAACATAAGAGTTCGTATATAAATATAAAATATAAATAAATATAAATATTAGAGGACAATCTTACACAAATCGAACTAGCCCCACAGTAAGCTCAAGAAGGCTTGTGTTATGGGTACTAGACGACGATATATTTAATAGATATAAATACTTAAATACATAGAAAACATCCAAGACTCAGAAACAAATATTCATGCTCATCACACAAATATTTGCCCTGACCGGGATTCGAACCCAGGACCGTCAAACCAACCGTATATGTACCAATACAAACTCAATCCGTTTTAGAATAGTCTTTATACTTATTCTATGACGGATGTCAATGTTTGTTTACTTTCATCATCATCATATCAGCCGAAAAACGTCCACTGTTGGACATAGGCCTCCCCCAAAGAGTGCCATAATGACCGGTCCTGCGCCACCCGCATCCAGCGGACTCCCGGGACCTTTACCAGGTCATCAGTCCACCTTGTGAGGGGCCTACCCATGCTGCGCCTTCCGGTCCGTGGGCGCCACTCGAGAACCTTCCGGCCCCAACGGCCATCGGTTCTACGTGCAATGTGCCCCGCCCACTGCCACTTAAGTTTAGCGATTCGATAGGCTATATCGGTTCCTTTGGCTCTGCTGCTGTATTAGTACAAACATAATTCATTCACAATAAATTACTGAAACCGAAAGGTGGTTTTGTCTCAAGATCCCCGGATCTCCAATACAGGAAATGTTTGAAACTTTTAATATTTTGAACATTCCCTTTGGCCTGTGTAAAGCCTGGTTTACAAATAATTCGCGAGTCTGTAACAGCTTTTCGCGACAAAGTCTCTCAACTTGTAAATATAAACAGTGTGTAAGTATGCAACACGACAAAATGAAAACAAAAAAAAGATAAAGTACAAAGGCGCGCTTATCCTTTTAAGGGATCTCTTCCAGCTTCCCGCTTTCAATCGTATGTGTGTCTTCTTTGTCTGTGAATAACTGTTGTTTCTTTCTTCCCGAAAATGCTTCGACTCGCATCATGAAGCCCCGTGTTCGTCACCTATGGGTGGGCTGAGCAGTGGTGCTTCGAACACATCCGCTGATAATTTTTCCGAGATAGCAGTTTTTTTAGAGATAGCAGTTAGGAGCTTGTCACACAGGTGATCATGTCTTTCCGTTATGGGCAACATATATATGTTTTTAAATTCTAATTTATTCTATTAACATGAGAAAATCCTCCTTCCGAACTAGCTCCAAAAGCACTGCGGCCTCGTCCGACAGCGGAGAAGCCAGAGCACTGTAGCCAGTCGTCTTCTGGAGACAACCAAGATAAGAAAGTTAAATATCAATCGTTTGCAAAAAAGCTGATGCTGTGTTCCTTCTTCGAGATAGGTAGTCCAGCGCACCCCGGATTCTTTATATATCCGACCGAGATGTAGCCAAAATGATAAATACTTAGTATTTTTTTGAAATAGTGGAGACATGGAGGATGCCTTTGCTCGCAAATGGGCACACTAGCAAATAATATGTAGTCAAAATGAATGTTGATTTGCACATACTTTAGGAATGCTAGAAATAAAGGCTATTTATATAGTATATTAAGGAGTGGTGACAAGGAACGAACACATTCCCTGTTCGCAAGCGATTTAGGACTATTAAAATACAGACGGTTAGTAAAATCATTCCCACTGGAGCTGCAGAGCAAGTCTTGATCTCCTTCGTAAGACGCAAATTAGCACTCACACACGCGCACACGCACACACACAAGCACGCACACACACACATACGCACAAGCACATCCACACAAACCTGTGACCGACCAATCTCTAGGGTCCAGCCTGAAAACCAGTGCCAGGCCCTGTGCTTGGCATACGCTGAGATTGGAACCCATTGCCCAACCAATGTCTTATATGTGATTTTAATTTCTCTATTTTATTTTAAATAGTACTGTGTTTAGATTGTAAGGCTTTTGTATCTATTAATGTTTTAAGGTTGAGGCAATAAGTACGATTCTGATTCTGATTTTGTGTTTCTACTGTTATTAAGTGCATATTTACCTACATTTTATATAACAATGCAAGATTTTGTGTCACCGCATCTGAATAGATAATACGAGGACCGTCCCCAAACGAGATTCGTCACTTAGCTCGTGCGTCCGGGCAAAGGTCATTAATTACACTCACTAACTGACGTTTCTTACACAATATTACTTCATTCGTAAATAAATTGCCTTCAGACCCTTTCTGATTTCGCGACGAGAGATACAAAATTACTTCGAGTTTAAAACTGACATAATTATGCTATTATTCCATTGGATATTCTACTTTAACGCTAATGTAATAAAGTTTATATTACAAATATACGATTCTTAGATAGTGCGATTGTAATAGAAACTATATTACCTTACTTTTAAAGTAGAATATCCAATGGCATAAGCATACGTCAGTGTCACACTTAAAGCGAGGCCATTACATTGCAATGTCCCGTTCTAACACGCGTGAGTTTGCAGTTAACCATCCCGCTCTCTACGGAAGCTCTAAGTTTCGTAAATATTTAGTACATTTTAATTGATTTTTGGAATACTGGATCACTTATGAAAAAACTATCCAGTTACTGTATTAGAAAAATAAAATACTATCATTTTGTAAAAAAGACATATCACTGCAATTGACAATGACGAAATCGGCAGCATCTAAGTTAATTTTTACGATGATAAACAGTATTTATTTATTTATTTAATAAGGCACGCAAAACAAATGACATTTATTACATGTGACACAAAAGTTGATAATTCGAAGGTTCTGGTTGGGAATGCCACCCAAACCTTGCATGCATAGCATGATTACAAACAATAAAAATGAACCGAGCCTATCCTAAAGTACATAACACAACAATATACTGAGCATATACAACAGCTTTCATATTACAAACTGGTATGACAAAATACAATTTGTATTTGTAAACGTAATACTCTAAAAAGTGCATCCTCGAGAGCTCTGGCGACCTAACTTACGACCAGTACCAAAACACCACATATACAAAGAAGTGGTGTTTATTACGGTCGCGGTTCACTTTTGTTTGCCACGCAAAAAGTTTTTTTTAATTTATCGTATGGCAATTCTGTTGCCAGTTTTTGTTGCACCATTTGTGCTCGATACTGTTTCGCTATCCCGTTAAGGGCACATGTCACTCCATTTTTGAACAAGCATAAACTTCTTAAAATGCAACACCGTCGTAAGCTGCATCTGGCCTGTCTGCTTTTTGGTGTAATAAAACATAAGGCTCCGTCATATCTGTTTGAAAAGTTGTCTAGTTCGAGGATACGTGGAGGCCGGCAGTGTGGTATACAGCTCTTGACACCCAGACACGCTTCTGCAGCTTTTCGGGGAAGCTTCCGTTATGCAGCCACCAAGTGTTGGAATACTATCCCTCCGCCTATAAGAATTCTGAAATATATTCAAAGTTTTAAAGTAAATCTTAAAAAGCATATGCTTGAACATCAGCAGAAACAGGAAACCTGCAAACTTGATACAAGCTGCATATGAATCGTTTTATGTTAGTGCTTGTGAATACGTACCACTGTTTTATGTTTCATTTGTTTTGCATGCCGTACTTATTTAATTTTTTGTCTTGTTTTATAATGTCTATAAATCTCATTGTGAAGAGAGGATGTGACCATGACCCAGTTTTTATTTTGTTTTGATTGTCGTCTGCTGTAGTTTACGTATTGGCCGCTGGCGCTAGTTGTCTTTGGAGGCGATAATGTATGACGTTTATTGTTAAGTCGCGTTCACGAATACGAGATATTTAGTTTTATTTTTATATCATTTTTATTTTTAGCCGTGTTAAAATTCATGTGCGATTTTTTTTATTTTTAGCTATTTGTAATATGTCTTTATAGTTCGTTTTTGTTTATGTGTTACCTGCCGTGAATTTCACCGATTGGCTCCGACGGAAGACCAGCGTCGACCAGTTAGGTTGGCACCATGCTGAGTCGGGACCATTTCGTGGCATTATTGATTGTTTTCTTTTTGTTTTACACCTGTTTTTACTGTTTCTACTCGTTTTTCAAATTTTTATCCTTGGTATGTGTATCACTCCTGTGCCACGAATAAATGTTTTTTCTTTCTTTCTTTCTTTCTTTCTTTATTTAGCACCACCTAGGATAACGGTGGGTACTCCCTACGGACGTGGTGCAACTTCGACCCCCCTTGTCAAGAGTGGGCAACTTGACTGTTAGAAGTTCTCAAGCCGCCCGGAGGCCTCTAACTTGGCTTAACGACTGCTATCAAAGACAGCAGCCGGGATCATCGACTTAACGTGCGTTCCAAAACACGGGAGAACTCAGTAACCACTCAAAGCGGTCACCCATCCAAGAACTAACCCCAGCCCATGTTGTTTAACCTCGCATACCGCACGCGGCATGCGGGCGCCGCTGGGCCACGAGCGCTCCACGCAAAAAGTCATAATCTATTCTCCCCGAGGGATCTTTCATTAGAACGAATAGAGTCCACTTTACCCCGGTTCCCTCTAACTATAACGGCGCCAAAGCTACGTGAAATATGCAAACATTTCCAGTACACACAGTATACAGAGATAGTTGTACTCAAATATTCGAGATCAAAATACCCACAAATCCCTGGTCAATGTACAAAGAGCAACAATCTGGCCTATAATACACCTTGCGTCCATGCAATAAGACTCAAGTGGGCAGTTGTGTCGCCAATGGTACACTTCAAACGGACTTCTAAAGATTTACCACACTTGATGGTTTTCTGTATATCCTTTCGTTTCCGTCCCCGTTTCTTACACGTGAAGACTTATATGAGAAAGCGGGACGAAATACACAAACATTTGAAGATTCGGCGTGGGATGGGGTTTGCTTTGTAACCTGATATTCGTGAGCGGCAACGGGTGATGCTAGTGACGTGATGAGGTATCGATATCCGTTTTATTTTTTTATACAAAAACGATGCAGTTTAGCTTAGCTTCCCTGCCTGCATATCGTATGCATGTCTGCCACTTCCGTGATATTTTCGCAAGTCCCCGCGTACTTGTAAAAGTACCAATTCAAATTCAGTTTCGAACTCTAACAAAAGTAACGAGGATTCCAGATTAAAAATCACTAAAATCAATCTAAGACATATGAGGATGGGTATAAAATAAATTATGTTTCCGATACACGATACTTCGGTTATAATAATCATTTATACTCAAAATTAGTATAGTATCTCATTTAGTACAACTCATGACCTCTTCAAAAAATCCACTATTTGGCATAAAATAGTTGATTTCGTTATGAAAAGAGCAAGAGGGAAGTACAGATACAGGCCTGATGATTGTATTAAATGACCACGGACTCACGGACTGAACTTAAATACCACACATTTGAAATAATTGTAACTGTCGATAGTATCGATAGACTCACGTAACATCACTGGTGAGCCAAGCCCCAAGGCGATCCCGTTAATTCGATCCACTCTTCACAACATCTCAATTGACACAAATAAGTACAACACTATTTGACGTGTGTACACTAAACAACCAAAGATCAGGTCTCCGTATTAATTGTATGAAGTTCTGAGCTCTGGCCGTTGGGCGGTAGAAATAAGATATACTTTTGATGTTTCTCACTTAGTAACGTGAGATGTTATGTAGGTAATTTGGCACGGATGATAAAGTACAAAGTAAATTTTGAAGTTAAATGTAAAATTAATTAGTTACTGAAATGAAATACTTTGTTGAAATGCTTGCGAGGAAATATTTAATTTCCAAGTAGCGAAATAAAATCAATCTAATTAATATTAAAATATGTTTTGCTCAAAATGCGCCCGCCCCGCTACCGCGCTCAATGTGGCTGGGCCTTTAGTAACTGCCAAAGATGGCAGAGTATTTCTTACTTACTAGTTCTACCTACTACTAATATTGTATGCCAATAAAACAACTATGTTTTCTTTTGCACGCTTTGCAGTTTAGGCTTGACAAGGCAGTTTAGGCGTTCTTAAAGTATTTTATCCCGCTATTTAATTCCATAACTTTTCCAACAAGCGTTGTCAACTATCATTCTTACCTGCAAAAAGTTACGTCCGTGCTGGAGTTAAAAGGTCCAGGAAGTTAAATAAATTAAATAACCTGAACAAAATCAGATAAACTCAAAGTATGCAAATAATTATAAGAATAACGTCGATTTTCCCACGCTTGGCGTAAAAAACAAAGAATATGCATATCTTCAAGATCGGGGGCATAAAAAAACGACTTTGTACGACAGAAATCCTAACAATCTACAAACATGTTAAATTTTTGGCCAATTTAAACCTTATTTTATTGGAGGTAAATGTCAATACAGGTGCAATATAAAGTTGGTTAATCGAGATAAAAGCCGGACGCAAGTGTATACAGTAATAACAAACATGTATATATGCCTTGTCGGCTTTTGTTTATTGATTTACTTAGTCGAGAGGTTTATTTATCAATAAATACGATGGTGGTATAGTGGGATTTTTCCTCTTGTGTAGAAAGTGAAGTGTAATATAATATAGCTTCATATTCAAGTATAATAGTATATACGTTAATGGAATAAATTCAGGAGGCTTCTAAGGAACCATTAACAAGACTCTGAGTAATTAATGTAATGCTTCATTAGTAGGCTCTTGAACTAGCTATATCTAATATATCTAAACATTAATGACATTTGACGACCGCCTTAGCCTAGTTGGTAGTGACACTGCCTACGAAGTTGGAGGTCCCGGGTTCGAATCCCGGTCAGGGCATTTATTTGTGTGATTAGCACGATTATTTGTTCCTGAGTCTTGGATGTTTTTTATATATTTAAGTATCTATTTATATCGTCTCCATAGTACCCATAGTACAAGCTATGCTTAGTTTGGGACTAGGTAGATTTGTGTAAAATTGTCCCCAAATATTTATTTATTTTATTTATTTATTTATATTATAATAGACAATAACTAATTAATGCCTTAACAAGAGACTGCCGAAAGTCAAACTGTTATTACAGTTTTGTGGAGCGATGATTAAAATAAAATAAATTATAATAATGGTAATAATTTTTTTCAATTTCATAGGGGGCAAACGAGCAGACGGACCGCCTGATGGTAAGTGATTCCCGTCGCCCATAGACACCTGCGCCTTTACAATGAGTTTACATGACCGTACTCGCTAATTTGTATTGGCAAAAGTACAGCTCCTCTGACGGTTATGCAATAGAACTAAGAATCGGCATACTAAATAAATCGTTTACGCAGTCGCTAGCGAGTACGGTCCAGGGATCGGATACCGGTATTTTCTCCATATAAAAATACCGGTATTATTACAGTCACCGGCTGGTGAATCACGTAACTGTATGTACTAACAGTAGATATATTTTACTGTCAATTTTGAAGTATGAATGTATGAGCTGACAGTTAAAATTTGACATTAAAATCTATCTAACGGTAGTAAAAAAGTTACGTGATTACCCCGCGGTTCGTTATTTCGTTTTTAATGGGACAATCTAATAATACGACGTTGTTACCTAAATACATGATTCAGCCCCACGTAAAGAGCAAAAAATAATTCAAAATATTGGGCTAATTCAGGGTTTTTTAAAAATACCCACACATATACGTAACTTCACAAACACTCTCAAACAACACACATTATCACCCACGCATCCCCACTCACACACTTTTTGTGCATATACTTAATGTTTCATTTTTTTTTTGTTACCACTAAGTTGGTTTTGTCAATAGTATTTCTGTGGACATCTGTCATTGGCTATTGTTTTAGTTCTTTAAATATGGTATTTTTGTATTGTATTGCTGTTGATACCCCAAATAAAAATAAATAAATATCGGTATCGGTCCCTGGTACGGTCATGCAAAGTCATGGTAAAGGCACCGCAGCACCAAAGGAGTCGCATGTCCAGTTCGCGTACCTTAAATTACCCTTAAACCCATATTTATTTTCGGAATAAGGGATTCTAAACGATTTTAGCAATCAATGCCTAACCCGCTTACCGAGAAGAATAGCCGACGGTCAGGCAGGTCGCCGCTAATTAAATTCATAAGAATCATGGAATTGACATGTGCCAGTTGGAAACGAACCTTTTCCATCACGGGTCATTTGTATAGTATAGGAGTGTCTCAGTAGAGAACTCTATTTCTTAACATAAAATACAAAAATGGTAGTCAAAGTACAACATTAGCTTGGAGTACCAAGGCGACTAAACTGTGACGTCACGGAGCGTGTCCAATGTTCAGCGGCTATGTTCTAGCGGCAGTAGCCACTGAATATAAAAACGAATAAAGAGGTAATTTGCTGTTTTGGCCGGCGTATATTGCGTTTAGGCACACGTCATAAAAATAGCTTATTAAGGGGCTTCCTAGCTCCCAATGACCTTGGATCTGTAACTTTCCGTTTTCTCGTGTTTATTATGGCTTATCATATTAAGAACAACGAGGTTTACCGTAAATAGTATACCATATTTGGGTCAATCAAATTTTTCTTGTTGTTATTCTGTCCCGTCAGCGAGGAGACAACAGTAACCGCGTTTCTTAGAACAATATTTAAAATATGGACTTCAAGCATGCTCAAGAGATGACCCATGTCTAAATGGATTTATGCGCATTGCTTAAACTCTTGTTTGGTAGATTTAAAGCCTATAAAATCACAGTTTTAAAGAGTGACTCAGGAGACGTAACCATGGTAACGAGCAACAAAGAATAGTTGATCCACCCATTTACTTTACAACTCACTGTCTGCGAGATATATGATATTAAACTTTGGCAATATTAGGCCAAAAAACCACACACTTCTGAAGATGAGTTAAAAATAAAAATCTCTTTTGCGTTGTTAGAGACTTCAATAAGGAACAGTTACATGTACATTTCATATATATAAGTTCATAAACAACATACTTATATAGAAATAGAACTTTTTTGGACCATGTTTGAAAAAATTATAAAATAATAAGTAAGTAGTCAGTTTTTTCCAACTTTGGATAATTGCTTGCAAATGTAGATAAAGGATTCAAAAACCGATAACCGTTTATGCCATAAATATATTTATAGTTTAGACGGAGCTATATCAACTCAAAATTCGTCAAATATCGATGAATAGCGCGTGGGAGCGCCTTAAAACATAAATCATGATGGTAATTTAGGTACTTTTAGATAATTTTTAGATACTTTCAAGATTCATTACCTTCTTTTTTTAAAATCCGATCATGTCTATTCTTTTATAAAAAAATTGCTGCCATAGTTTCATAATTTACTATCCAAACAGCGATGTCGAAACATGCCAAGCTATCATCATAAATTTAAGAGTTAGACTCTTGTCGGTGTAGCTCTCTCCATCTGACTCTATCCAGGGCCGCCTCCTTGATCGCCTTATACGACACGACTGCTAGCTTTCCTTTTATTTGTTGCATGTAGCTTAACCTCGGCCTTCCCCTTCCTCGCTTTCCTTCAATTTTGCCTTCTATGATGTTCTTTATAAAATCGTCGTGTCGTATAAGATGACCAATCATACAATGCCAAGCTATACTCGACCTTAAAGACGTGAGTGACCCGTTTATTATATTTCAATAAGACAGCCTTTACCACACACATGTTTAATTTGAATCTTGGTTTCTTTTGTGTACTACCCACATGTTTAATTTGAATCTAGGTTTCTTTTGTGTACTATCTCTTTGTGACCAATCAAGAATATTTGAACTGTATTTGTATACGTCAAAGAGTACAAGTTCTGTTATCTACTGTGAACTCTTTTACTGCGGACACCCCTCAATTTGTGGCGCATCAAAGGACTGGCAGCAAAACAAGGGTCTGTATTAGCATTGCTAATGTTGATTTAGGACGGGCCTATTACGGGAACTTGTATTGCAATACTTTAAGATAGTTTTGAGTAAATACATTTCAAACTTATGTGTAATCCTGTCATGTGTTCACAAAATTAGATGTTCATCAGTTTCGTGTTTGATTCACGCGATTTTGTAGATTAGCTAATTTAGTCATTATAGCCTTCAGCATCAGAGGCTATAACGGCTTGGTCACATGGCGTGCGCGAAGCGGGACGCCACGCAACGCTCGCGCTGCGCTGGAATGTATGATAACGTTCACTAAGGCGGTTGCCACACTGAAGCGGTTTCCGCACAACGCTGCGCTGTGCGAGCAAGACAGTGCTATGCAAGTCTATAACGATGTCTCGCTAGCACTGCGGAAACCAATCGGAAACCGTATCAGTGTGACAAGCTCCTAACCTGTTGTCGTACGTTCCGGTGCGCAGCGGTCGCACAATCAACGCATCGCGTACGCTGTGTAACCAAGCCTTAACTGTTATCTGAACAGAAGTGATATTACCAATCTTACAGCACTGACCGTCCCTTTAACGTGTTTCTGCTCATAACATTAAGGGCTGTTTTTCAATACTCAGATAAAAATATCTGTCAGATAGGTGTTAGGTCTGTTTTTTGTTATCGTATGACATTAGAAAGTGACAGCGATAATTTTAACTCGACAGATAATTATATCAGGCAATTGAAAAATCGATCCTAAGCACTAAAACGCAATACCGTAGAATAATTAATAGTACTTTCGTAAAGGTATTATGTCTAACATAACCGATGTTTGACAGCTAATCATGGCATCCTTCTCGCACGCGCTCGCCGCATAGCACATACGTTCCTAGCGCGACAGGGTATCTGGCAGGGCTTGGAAACCGGTTTCGTCTTCATACAATTAACCGGTTAAAAATTCGGTTAATTGCGTTTTATGATATTTTTTATTCCATATATGAAGACTAACAAAAGCAAATCTTAAAATAAAACCGGCCAAGTGCGTGTCGGACCACGCACAATGAAGGGTTCCGTACCAACACCTACTAGTCCACATTTAAAATCACTATCCAATACATTGAATCAAATAACTTAACCAAAATTACAGTTAAATCAACCTATCTCAAAAACTATAAGAGATACTTTGATCAAACCAAAAATCGTTGAAAGAGTTAATTAGCATGCATCACCTCTATTTTTTTTAGAATTTTATACCCCGTAGTTATAAAAATAGAGGGGGGGGGACATACTTTTTACGACTTTGAGAGCTGATATCTCAAAAACCGTTCACTTTAAGAAAAATGTTTTTTAGAAAACTTTATATCATTTTAAAAGACCTTTCCATTGATACCCCACACGGGTATGTACATCGAAAAAAAAATTTTCATCCCTCAGTTACATGTATGGGGGGCCCCACCCCCAATTCTTTTTTTTACTATTTAGTGTCATAATTTTGTAGCGGTTCATACAACACATATTCCCATCAAATTTCATCACTGTAGTACTTATAGTTTCCGAGTAAATCGGCTGTGACAGACGGACAGACGGACAGACGGACAGACGGACAGACGGACATGACGAAACTATAAGGGTTCCGTTTTTGCCATTTTGGCTACGGAACCCTAATAAAAATGGAGATATGAGAAGTACTTTTAGGAAATATTATATTATTACCTCGGAGGTGAGCCAGAGCCGAGTTTAGCCGAAGCGACAAGAGGAACATTCCTCACAATAACCTCACACATTGAAGCAATGTATATATTAAGGGTCTAATGAATGACTGCCACATATTAACCGAAAGCCAACACAGATTCACAGAACCGTCGTACACCTTTACATCCCAATAGAAGGGTCATATTAAGGCAAGGTCTCTAACACGCGTGAGTTTGCAATTAACCATCCCGTTATCTACGGAAGCTGCACGTAATTATTTCATAAATAATGAGTACATTTTAATTGATTTTCGGAACACTGGATCACTTATGAAAAATCTATCGGGTTGTTTGTTAGGAGAATATAAAAGCTATCTTTTTTGTAAAAAAAAAACATATCACTGTCGTTGTTCATTACGAAATCTGCAGCATTAAAGTTTATTTTTAATTTTTTTAACAGAGTTACCAAGGCATTTTTCAATATTTTGTTCGGTTTTTGTTTGTTATTCAGTCCACAGTCATTTTTGTGCAGTGAAATTCTACATGACTTCTTCAAACTGGAAGTTTAAATTTCAACATTTTCGTCAGATCTCTGAATGGGTCTTGCCTTATATCCTACTAGCAGCGCCCTGCGGTGTTACCCGCGGATAAAAGGTAGCCTATGTCCTATTCTGATGTCTAAGCTACAATACTGGAAAGTTTCATAGAGATCCGTTCAGTAGTTTCTGAGGTTAAGCGGAACGTACATCCATCCGAACAAACTTTCACGTTTATAATATTATTAGGATATGTAAAAAGGCTTACAATATAATACATTACAAATACTCTTTATTGCACACCTTAATAAAAATACACAGCAGGTCAAAAACATAACACTTACGCTTAACACACACACACTTAAGACACTTAAGTCCTTGGTATTATTAAAGCAGCTTCAGCATTTTCAACTTGCAAGCGGGTAATATTTATTTTATGCGATTTACATATAAAGGGTCTAAAGTCTCTTGTGTTAGTTAGTTAGTTTGGTTAATCTTACTGGGGATTTTCCACAAGCCGACATCCAGCGTGCCTATTTTGCGTGAAAAAGGGATCTAGTCTCTTGTGTTATCGACATCCAGCGTGCCTATTTTGCGTGAAAAGGGGATCTAGTCTCTTGTGTTATCAAAGTGTCAAACCGTGGTCAAACCCAATGAGCTGCGTAAAAAGTTTTTTACATCTCTGTGGATATTTATTCATTAGATTTTATTATTTCCATGTTGACGCTTATAAATATATCTCAAAATATTTCATTATGATTAGTGTACCTACCTTATTACCTTTTATCTTGACGCTTAGAGACCTTATACATCTCTAACAAATCTCGATTGTTATTAGTTTCTTAGTCTTATTTTTGACATGTAACACTACATTTAATTAATGATACTATGATTATTGTATTATTTTTATTTGATGTACCTAGATAGATTTCGACTTGTAAAAGTGCCCTTGAGGCCTATTTGCAGAATAAATTTTGATTTTGATTTGAAATCAAACTTCGTATCGTGCCATTCCTTTCACTCTCGGGTTTCACCATATGAGTGAAAGGGACGGCACGATACGAAGTTCAGATTTCGAAGTTCGGAGTAGGCCCTAAGGCGTAAAATATGCTGCGTACTTATTTCAAAAAGCAATTATCTCCATTTATCTGGTTTAACCAACCCCTTTAGTAAGTTGCTAATGGAAGGCAAATGCTTACCTAGGGATTATAGAATTTACAGAGCCATTTGATTTAGTTGCTAAGCCGATCATTGGGGAGTGGTGCTGCTATTATAAGTTTTATGTATTTTAAAAGGTTTCTGGTCAAGAAGTATTCGGATGGGTGTTCACATCTGTCTTGGGTTTTCACACGTGTCATTCAGGGGACACCCTTGTTTTGCAGACAGAAATTTCATATAATTTTGTTCCGCAGAAAATGTTTCAAATAATATTTGATCCTTGTATTTTTATTTAGACTATTGTTTCAATGACTATTTACTTGAATGAAACATATTTCACAGAAACACAATTCAATGAATTTTGTAATATCATCTTAATCTTCGAGGTTATTTTTATGAAAGCCCAGAAAGACCTGTTAGGGCAAAATCGACTCTAACGCGGATAGGTTAGAAGATTAAGACAGTTCAGTTTTACTAGAATTTTAAACCGCATTGTTACTGTGAACGCAGTGTTGTAATTGGAATGTGTAGAAACTGCAACTCAATAATATGTTTTTCTGCGTAATAAGTTTTATATTAACTAAATAACATAAGTTCAAAGAATATATGATTTGTAATTATATGTTAATGAATATCGAAACATGGAATTTTCTTTGTAATAAAAATCTACGATAAAAATTTCTGTAAAGTAATTATTTTACGAACTAATTATTCTATGAAATGATAATATGAGATTAATTTTATGAGAAACAAAATTCTATACAACTATTGTCTTGGTAATAATTTTTACGTAAACTAAATAATATAAGAAAAAATAATATTTCATTTCTAGTTCTATTATATGAATATCGAAATATTAAAAAATATTGATATCAAAAATCTTTGATTTGAGTTTCTACAAAGTAAGTGTTCGGCGTAATGATTATTCTGTGGAATAATAATATGAGAAACATTTTCTGCGAAAGGAAATTCTTTAAAAATGTTGTCTATAAAACAGTGTGCAACCGTTTTCACATACTAGCCCAGACCCTAGTCGCTAACGAGTAGGGTCATGCAAACTTAAGGTAAAGGCACAGTTATTACGTAAGACGGTTTTCGCGACGTTTTGTCCTCCCTATGTAGTAAAAATAGGAATCGGCCGACCCTATACTATTTATTTTATAATACTTATTTATAATATTTACTACATAAAAATCAAAAAATGTGTAAGAAAAAAAATGTGTTAGGCAAAAATGAATAGCTACACAGGTATGTTTTATTTTTCAAAGAAACAATTTTTGTTGTAGGCAAGTACTAATAAACATACTTACATCTAAACGTACTGGTTGTATACCAAATTGGTTTACAACTAATCTATAGTTAGGATTAACACATTTTTATCCTAAAAATATTCGTTAAATTTAAATAATTACAATTATTTACGAGTGCCGATTGTGGACACGTTAAACGTCTTAGGCCGGGTTTTATAAAGATCCGTTAGACCAAATGTCAGATCTTTCTGTAACTCAATACATTTTTTGACATAACAAACCGACGTAAGGTCCAACGGATCTTTATAAAACCGGGCCTAAATTGACTTTAGTAACGAGTGCGCGATCGTTTCCTATCATATTCAAGTGAAGCAAAAATAAATCTCTCGTTTTCAATGTAGGCGTCAGGTTTTCAGAGCCCGTGTCTAGAATAAAATTACTATAAAGATGGAGTAAAAAGGATTGTTTATGGAAGGAAGAAGTTATTTTATTACTAGGAGATAGGAAAGCACCCGTTATTTTATAAAAGAGTGAATACTGATTGTATTAAAATTTCAGATAAAATATCCATGTTATTAAAATTACGAATGCAATAAGTAGGTTATTATAATACGGCACTTGTAATATGTATTTTTACCCACGACGGAACGGAGAAGGTATATGCGTTTAGGGTGAGAGGTTGCTTGTTTGTTTGTTTGTTTGTTTGTGTGTGCACATCAATATCTTCAAAAGAGCTTGACCGATTTAGAAGCGGTTTTCGGCAATAGATTTGTAGTTTAGTCGGGACGAATTTAAGCTAGGTGTTACGATGATAATGCCCCAGAGGGCGCTGCAGTAAATATTTTTCATTGTACATCCGTCGTGGGTTTTTCAAAATTTTTAATTTTGTTTTTTTGGTGTTTTAACATCAGTGACAAAAAAAACATAATAATACCAAACATAAATAAATAAAAGTATAAAAATCTAAAAAAGGTCCCTGCGGCATGGTTCCAAGAATGCTGGCAGCATTTCCTCGCTGTATGATGACAAGGCGTTGTGCGAGGAAACTCACTCACTGAATTACGAATTAACTCTAATATAAATGACCATGTGAGCTTGAAATTTCATATTACCAAAAGTTATGTTACTAAAAAGAAAAAATATCGTAATTCTTTACCCTATTAATTTTCCCCAGCGAAGTGCACACTGGTTCATTAATAATATTCTGTAGCTCACTCTTCAGTTAAAGCCTATTCACTCTTGCTCTGCTTTTGAAGATAGTATAAGATACTATCAGGGAATACAAATGAGAGGAGCGAATTCCATTCCTTAGTACAGCGGTCGGCAAGAGGCCGCCCGCGTGCCCTTATTCATCCCACAATGTGGTTGATACCTTTGGTCAGATAAAGTGACAAACTATTACCACCCGCAAAAATTTCATTAGCTAATACTATGCGCAAGGGCCACACCCTAAAAGGTTGCCGAACGCTGAGGGTTCGCATTAAGAAAGACGAGATAAAATAAGGTAAGGATGAAAGGAACTACCGATGTGAATGGTTGTTCGAAACAAAAGATAACGTATATTTGAATTACACGAATGGTGTCCATCCAATTTCAAGGAGACGTGATCTATTTAGTATGGTCTTCGTGTAATTCGCTACACGATTCTTTTGGTTAAGCAGCCATCTTGTTTTAAACGCCATCTAATTGTAAATTTGAAGAGCATTTCTAGTGTCTACACTGATCAGCAGTCTACTGATAATATACGATTTAAATAACATGAGTATTGGCAAACCGCCATCTTGTCTTGCATTACTCGCAGACAGTACACTTCATGTTGATTTAATGATATTTAGGACATTAATAAAATTAAAAAAAACATGTGAGGGCTAGATTAGACCAGAGGTCGGCAACCTGTAAGCCGTCGTTTCCCAGTGAGAAATATAGACAATAGTATTCTTTTGTTTTTTTTTTTAATTTATTTATCAAAAAAGTACATAACAGTTACAACCTTTTAATTTCTCGCCAAACTGCCATAACCGTTTGTTTGGTTGTAATAAGCCCTGGGATCCCAGGGATTGGTAACGACGGGTTTATGCTCAATGATGACTTAAAACTGCTTCTAAACTACAGATAAAATACGTTTTATCCCAAGCCACCCGTTAGGGAAGACGGAACCCGCGAGTCAAAATTTAGACGACTAAATTCGCCTTGTATTGTTAAATATACCTACACTCAGGGGCAATTCAAACGTGTCAATTTGTAAGGATATTCGATACAAAGTCAAAAGTGTGGCCATTTTATTTGCTCTTAACAATACAAATACTCTTTACTGTACACCTCACATTATAAAGCAGCACATAAAAAAAGACGGGGAGACAGAGGTAGAACAACAGGTGGACCATATTTAATTTTTTTTCTTCAAAGGTTGCCTATAAATTCAACTATCTCCGTCCCAAAGGTGACCCGAACGTCGCCCAGGGAAGGTCGACCTCCTCTGACATTTTAAATTGATATTGATGCCGGTGTGACGTTAGGTCCTTCGATGTTCTCCAATTATTCAGTGTTATTATTCAGTGTAAGCACGTAGTTACGACGAAGTTCGGAGACAGGTTAAATGTCTAAGCGCTCGACACCTAGCTAATAAATCACCCTTGTCATCATGACATAAGATTAAAAGTGTCATGTATTGGTTCAGTGTCGAGCACAGGGACGTTAACCTTACACTAAAAGTAGCCTTTTTTACTAAACGAGTATATTTAAATTCGATTTAGAATTTGACATATGTTAAAATGGGGGCTATCACGTATGAATTCGCCGCTAGAGGCGCTAGTAGCGTGAGGTCTCAGAAATGTCAAATGTCAGTCACTCTTTGTGGTTGCGCTACGCGGGTTAATACCTAATTGGAACAATATGGTGAGTATTTTGATTGCTTGATTATGGCAAATATGAGTTGCGGGTTAATGACTGTCAGTTCTTTGTGAAAGTTTTGTCTTTAGGAAACTTATTTCCACCTTTATTACCTAACAAAACGGGACTGCGCTACAATGCGGGATGTTGGATATTTTTACGGTACGGTTTTAAGGTATTAAATATGATTTAAACGTAAACTTCGTTCTCATGCCCATAATAACCAATAAAAAAATTTAACAGCTGGACCTTAATCGACAGTGGCGCTAACTGGTGAGCACAAAAACGATAGCCCTCATTTATACTATAGTGTGGTTATATAGATAGAATACCATTAAATTATACAAATTAATCAAAACCATAAAACGATATGGGATTAAAGATTCGCAAAAATGTTATTTTATTGTAGTAGTCCAAATGCAAATTGAAAGTTACCAATAAAATTCTCATGTTTCAATAAAAAAGAAATTGTACGGCAACTATGTTTTTAAAAGCAATATTTCACGACTAAAATGGTGATTATGGAGCGTTTTCCATGCTCGTCAGCTAAGCTGTACTTTACCTCTCATTTTGGTCTTGTGTTGTTATTGTAGTGGTTCCATACAAACATTTGATCTTCTCTAAAAACTGGTTCGAATGGCGCCATATTTTTTTATCAAATAACCAATTTTGATCTATGTAGATTTAACGTCTATTTTCAGAATAAGGGTGGCTTTCACTAAACCGTCTGTAATTGTAAGCGGTATTCGTTAAAGTCTGACATAATTTTTTGACAAGTTTATATGCGATGAGAGCAACAGCGCCATATTGAACGTAGATCGGCATGCACTTTTAAACCATGATCCGCTGAAAAATACATTTGACATAATAACTAGAAAACATATTTCCTAGATTAACAACTCCATAAAATATTTGCAACGCATAAAATGACCAATATCAAGTGCTTTCCGCTGTAGATTAATAAAAGAAGAGTATTGAAATGGATACTTTTTTAAAAACACTATTTCAGTGGATCTATGTGCATTTATTAACTGATTGAACAGACGGAATAGCAATCTATTTCGCAAAAATATCGATTTAGGATTGAACCATGCATAGATACTGGGATCGAAGTTTTATTGTTATTACGGTTATATCATGCTATAAAGTCGATTTTAGTTACTTATTATTGTAGATGACTATCATTCGACAGTTTATGTAATATCGATAGATTTCGTTAGATAGAATATAATCTAACGATATTTGCAATTTAAT
Source organism: Epiblema foenella (assembly GCA_963556455.1). NCBI lineage: Eukaryota > Metazoa > Arthropoda > Insecta > Lepidoptera > Tortricidae > Epiblema > Epiblema foenella. The sequence goes on from OY747100.1 coordinate 22,484,844, forward strand.
TTTTCGGTATATTACAATATTACGGTTATAGTATGCTATAGAGTCGATGTTAGTTATTTATTATTGTAGATTACTATCTGCCGACAGTTTACATAATCTCGATAGATCTCGCTAGATAGAATATAATAGAACGGTATTTGCAATTTTATTTTTCGGTAGATTACTATTTTTCGGCAGTTTACAATCTAATAAACCTTTAAATAATAATCTATCTATGATTATAATTTAAAGGTTTTTACAATCTTACACAGGGACATATACTTACGTTTTTCGGTTTATTACAATTTAATAAGCTGTTCATTGTAACTTGGAACTCGGTGGATACTTTAAAACCAGTAGGTAAGTTTTCAAGTACTTACCTAACCTATTAAGGACCTCAAATCACACATGTTTACCAGGCAGACCTTATGATTATTTTCCGTGCTACAACAACAGCCACAAGCGAAAACTAGTATCCCATAAATAAAGCAAAGTCCAAATAACTTTGAGAACAGACAATTTCTTTTCCAATTTACTACACATTTTAAATATTTCTATGAAGAAAGGGACTGAATAACAAACGGCGGCATATTAAAATATGCGAGGAGAGTTCTCTGGATATAAATTGAATTTAAAGACTTCAGAAGTCGCCGTCAGTACTAAGTGACACCCAGCGGAAAGAAAAGATATTTAAAGAGCAATGTCTAGCAATGAACCGCGGAGACGGCAGTTTATGCAAATATGCAACTGTTAAATAATGAGCATTGAAACACGAGTATTTTAAAGCCTAAATTATGAGCAAGTTACATTACTTTATCTACAAAACATATTTTTCTACTCGTTGACTACAATGTTTGAATTAAGATATCGTAGAAGAAACTAAAATCACATACTTTTCTCTATGGAGCTTCAAATGAAGTCTTATGAAATAGACCAATCACGTGTCGCCGTTAATGTTCTCTTATGAAATTGGACAATCATGTGTCGCCGTTACTGTACTCTTATGAAATTGACCAATCACGTGACGCCGCGAACATAGAAAAAAAGGCATCAACGAGCGCCCGACCCGTGTGCCTAATCTTCATTTGCGCAGAAATAGTTTGTTTAATTATTTCGGTTTGATAATTAATTTCCGTTGACTAGTAGAAAATGCATGCATGCAATAGTTATATAATTATCTTTTTAAGTCTCGAATCTTAATTAGATTACTAGACAAGCCTCGTGGTCTAAACGCGGTTCTCGACTAAAAAAGCATACATTATATAACTATTGCATAAACTACTATAGTAGTACACTACGAAGAGTTGAGAAGCCGAAGGCTAATTAATGACACTGCACTGCTGCAGGTGGATAGCTTCATATGTTGTTTTTCCATTGGATATTCTAATTTAACAGTAATGTAATAGAGTTTCTGTTACATCTAAAAATAGCATGTTTGTGATATAAACTCTATAACATTAGTATTAAAGTAGAATATCCCATGGTATAAGATAAGAGCATATATCTGTGTAAAACTCAATAATACATTACTGCAGAGGCCGCGAAATCGGGGAGTGCCGGCCGAGTAGTTATAGATGGCGGAGTGTTAACGAGGGCCGGGGGCCAACAGCCGGCCCCGGTAACAAAAGACGATCACTTAGGCCGGCAATGTTATATGAAATTCCATTATGGGTCCCTAGTTGCGCCGCACCCAAAACGTGATACTTCACAGCCTGTTATAACGAACATAAGGTAAATATTTCATTGCATGTTTTAGAAAAGTAATTACAGATACACGTAAGCTACCCACTCGTCCACAGTATAAAAACAAGTTACGTATTAAAGAGTGTAAAACTGCATTAGTGCGCAAAAGTCTATTAGGAATGGCACCACAAATCTATAACAAAATACCAGCAGACATTAAACAACTGGAAATAGAACCTTTTAAGAAAATAGCTGACGACGCTATTAATTGAAAAATGTTACTATTCTACTCAAGATTTTATTAATGACACGGATCTGATGTAATTCTATTTTATTTATTTTTTAATATAATTGACATTTTAAAGTACATTATATAGTTATGTTTCATGATTATTTTCTATTTTGTTTATAATTCGTTTGACATTGCACTCTTGTTTTAATAATTATTTTGTTACTTTTCAAAGACAGACTAATCATTGTTTGACCTTGAATATTTGTATGCCAACCGGCAAAACATAGAGATCCATGTATTTATGTAAGACCAGACTCTGTACCACCTATGTTTCACAAATAAAGATTCTGATTCTGATTCTGATTCTGTACCAATACCATGTAGCTGGCCAGCTGAGTTATATGTATAGGTATACGAGGGCTTCGGCCTCTTGCGTATATGTGCATTGTGAACGTATCTTCAAAACAAAGTTTGGATTTGCGAGCCACGTCAGAGCGTTCCATATTCCCAAATAAAGACAGTTGACGGAGTCGCTATACAGGGTGTCCCACGACTATGCCACATGGAGGGAAAGTACCTTGAATATTGTAGATAGAACATTTTACCGAAAGAAGACATTATTTTAATTTTAAAAGCAATTTTAACTGCATTCACAGATAATTAAATAATTTTATGGTTGAACCGGGGATCGAACCCGTTACACGAGAAAAATAATTACCCTGTAGCTTTATCATACCGGTAGAAAGGCTTCATCATAAGGATTATTTTTTGCTAAATAACATAGTGTCAGAAATAAAAGGAACACCATGAATTTTAACATTTTTAATACACAATTAATCAATTTATCACGTGTAACGGTTTCGATTCCCGGTTCAACCATAAAATTATTTAAATATCTGTGAATGCAGTTTCAATTGTTTTTTAAATTCAAATAATGACTTCTTTCAGTAAAATGTTCCATCTACAATATTCAAGGTACTTACCCTCCATGTGGCATAGCCGTGGGACGCCCTGTATATGTATAGCGACTGCTATAATACCAGCGACTAAAATTCCATCTGACAAATAAATACAGCTACACAGAGTAACGAGAACAACCGAGCTGAATGCAATGGCAATTTCCGGTAAATGTTAAGAAGTATTGCTCCCATTTTATTTAAAACATTCGCATTACCTTGATCGCAACCGCGATTCCAAATTCGTTCAATTTGTTTCATTCCTTACAAATTTGATGTAAATAATCTAAAACCCTCTCAGGTGCTATTCAGATAATTTATTTCGTATTCTATTAACAATTTAAAGGTATTGTGCAGGGCAACGTTGTCTCGCTCTTGCTTAGAGCAGACCAACTGGGAACTTTCCCAGTTGGTCTGCTCCAAGCAAGAGCGAGTTAGTACCCATAGTTACGAGATTTGCTTATTTTAGGACTTAGTCGATTTTTGTAAGATAATTATTAATACTTTTGTATGTTGTCGACATAACTAATTCTCTAATTAATAAGAAGTATAGGAATTGTTTGCCGATATGATGATGTAAAGAACAAAAATGTACATTTTAATGCACTTACGCACTTGTTTTAATATGTTATTTCAGTGCGTGTGTAAGTGATAGAGAGAGAGTAGTGACAGATTGAAATACGAAGCGACGTACAAAATAGACCTAACAACGTAACTGAAAACGCCCTTTAATTCCCTACCCTGTAGATTTCATTCAATTCTAAATTCAAATTAAGTGATCATGTTACGGAACAAGGGGATTTAAACCTTGACAAGATGGCTTTAGGTTTAAAATCGTTTGTAAGATTTTGAGAATACGGCAATTATGGTTGGAACATTATTTCGTAATGGCTGTTGTAATATCCGCTTCAATAATATATAGCCAGGGATTTGAATGGGAGTTTTTTTACAAATGGATTATTTCGTTGCTGAAAAAGTTTCGGCAAACTGGTGAGCACGTAAGAGACGTTAAGACTTTCACTTTTCCGTAAAATGGGCCGCCATTCAAGCTAGAAAAAAAAAGAAGCTGGGCACCTTGAGCCTGAGGTCCGCTTTAGCAGATCTAATCCCCAAATTTGGCGTAGGAACTAATCTTACGAAAGCGTCTGCTATCTGACCTGACAACCCAACCGGAAAAAATAGATTTTGTTGGGATTTGACCGGTTTCCTCACGGCTTTTTTTTTCACCGAAAAACCACTGTTAAATATCTAATGATATAACAAATTTAGAATAAAGGTAAAATTGAAAAATTTAGGCACTGAGCAGGATTTGAATCTGCAACCTCCCGGCACTCGCGGCCAGTCGCTCTAGCCAACTGAGCTATAGGTGTAACTGCCACCACGCTCCCATATTCTTCAACCGTTCCTTCATTTATACAAACGTCTTAGTATTAGCGACATCTACCTGTTAAATTTTTCATTTATTCTTAATTTGTAGTTCACGTTAGCAGCGGTACTACTTAATGCAAAATTAATCTAATGATATTTCAGACAAGTTTTTTTGAAAAACCCGTAATACGAGCTCAGGATTCCAACCCGCGACTTCTCGATTGAAAATCGTTGCTGAATGCGATTTTGCGACTGTTGAATACTTTTCAATCGCAACAAAGTTGCAAAAAACTGTTCTGCCGTAAATCAGCGACCGGAAAGCCGTATATCTAATTTACAGCCACTAAATGTGCGTAACGCACTCCTCGGGCGTGCTGGAGCGTAAATCTTACGCGGAATTATTTACGCTGCGCGTGTAGGGTGACCAGACGAGATAGGCTGAAAAAAAATTATAAACTTCCTATTCATATGCCATCTCCATCACGGAGGTCGGCGACCTGTATATCGACCTATTTGTTGTCATGGGTGGACACTGGAGCGCAAACTCTTAGAGTATACCAGTGTTCCAAACCATACGCGTGGTCGTGTTGGAGGTCTTCCCCTGGATTTTCCCATGCTACTCTCCAACCGAGCACTCCTATCGCTTTATTGGGCCCGGCCTATAAAGCCACAGTGAGAATAAAAAAAAATGGTCATGGGTACTTTTTCTGTCCTGTCAGCCGCTTATTTTCTTATCTAAAGACTTGCACGAAGCGAAAAAACTTCAGTTGAGTCACTCCTGTATATGTTATTAACACTGCTATACTCCTGTAATACCTCATCAAAATTTTTCATCTGGTTTTCCTCTTACCCAAAGGTAACTTCATAAACAAAAAATATTCGTAAAAAAAAGGTTTACCGATTAGAATAACACCAACAACCTGTCTAAAATCACGGCTCGCACAAGACGACACGCGATCGCGAGACAGCTCGCGCGCCGCCGTCTTTTGCTAGCTGTGTAGGACTTTCCCAATTTCCCTAATTTAATGCAAACTCATGGCTACCCTATTCGTACGTGGTCCGTCGATTTTAATCCCCGTTCGCTTTTTACCCGCAATTCGGGACAAATTATAACCTGGCGTGTTTCAACGCCAATTAGCAAATGTCAGAACTGTCATTTTGAAGAATGGAATACGAAATGAGTATAATTTAGGCGCAGTCTATGTTGGTGTTGAAGGCAGTCAGACCTACGTTTCGTATTTTAATATGATATCAAATGAATTTGAGTGATTTTAATTCAGCTTTTGTAAGGTGACATGTGTCATTTAAAATATTGACGACCGCTTTAGCCTAGTTGGTAGTGACCCTGCCTTCGAAGCTGGATGTCCCAGGTTCGAATCCCGGTCAGGGCATGTATTTGTGTGATGAACACGAATATTTGTTCCTGAGTCATGGATGTTTTCTCTATGTATTTAAGTATCTATTTATCTATATAAGTATGTACATCGTCACTTGGTACCCATAGTACAAGCTTTGCTTAGTTTGGGACTAGGTTGATTTGTGTAAGATTGTTCAAAAATATTTATTATTATTATTTACTACTAGGAACCCGCTAAGCGGGCGCTCGTAGGCGCGTAGCCGATGCGTTTTCCCGTATGTAGAGGAAATTGGGTAGGGCTACGAAAAGCTTGATAGCGAAAGTATTAACAGCTTACGATTAAGAACGGTTCTAACAACTCTCGATTCTGAGTGAAAAAAGAACAAAAAAGAAAAAAAATAGGCCTTTTGTTAAAAGAAATGATCATTTCCGCTTCCGCGGTTCCGCTTCTGTATTATTAATCGATAGCGTAATTTCCTTAACAACGAAATTAAAAATTCGTCGTTATTAGGTACATCCAATCAAACCTTTTGCGTAGGAACGAAACAATGGTATATTCCAAATTTTAGAAATAAAGGAAAGATTGAAAAATTTAGGCAACGAGCAGGATTTGAACCTGCGATATCCCGGCACTCGCGGCCAGTCGCTCTAGTCAACTGAGCTATAGGTGCAACTACCACCCGGCCCCAAATAGTAAATATAGTTTGCGTTAGCAGCGTTACTGCTTAATACAAAATTAATTCAATGGTATATTACTTACTTAGGGCGGTAAAATAAAGAATGTCTCAGAACGCAGGTATTTGCCCCATTTTTTTTTCGACGGGGGAAAATCCGTTATGGATACCTCCGCACCGTGGGGGCGGCGCGGTGGTTATGTCGGACTTCATCATCATCATCATCATCATTTCAGCCAAAAGACGTCCACTGCTGAACATAGGCCTCCCCCAAGGCTCGCCATTTAGACCGGTCCTGTGCCGTTCGTTTCCACCGGATTCCCGCGACCTTCACCAGGTCATCACTCCACCTTGTCGGAGGCCTACCGACAGCTCGTCTTCCGGTGCGTGGACGCCACTCAAGCAGTTTCTGGCCCCATCGACCGTCAGTCCTGCGAGCAATGTGCCCTGCCCACTGCCACTTAAGTCTCGCAATTTTGAAGGCTATGTCGGTGACCCCAGTTCTACTACGGATAGCATCATTCCTAATTCTATCACGCAGAGAAACCCCGAGCATAGCTCGTTCCATTGCTCTTTGGGTGACCTTGAGCTTTCTTATGAGGCCCATCGTTAGCGCCCATGTTTCGGATCCATATGTCATCACTGGCAACACACACTGGTCAAAGACTTTTGACTTGAGGCACTGCGGTAAATTGGACGAGAATACACTGCGAAGCTTCCCGAACGCTGCCCAGCCGAGTCGGATTCGACGAGTGATCTCTTTCTCGAAGTTGGACCTACCTAACTGGACTGTTTGTCCCAGGTATACGTACTCGTCAACAACTTCAAGCGCAGAGCCGCCGATTATTACGGGAGTTGGTACAACATGGGCATTAGACATGACCTTCGTCTTGTCCATGTTCATTTTCAGACCAACTCGATCGGAAACTCTGCTGAGATCAACGAGCATTGTACTGAGGTCCTCCATGGTCTCAGCCATGACTACAATGTCGTCAGCAAATCGAAGGTGAGTGATGTACTCGCCATTTACGTTGATGCCTCGTCCTTCCCAGTCCAGAAATTTAAAAGCATCTTCCAGTGCAGCAGTGAAGAGCTTCGGAGAGATCACATCTCCTTGTCTGACTCCCCGCTGCAGTGGAACAGGCTTTGTTTCCTGGTCCTGTAGTCGGACGGACATGGTGGCGTTTTCGTACAGGCACTTCAGGACTTCGATATACCGGTAGTCAACTTGGCACCTCTGGAGAGACTGCAGTACAGCCCAAGTCTCGATCGAATCGAAGGCTTTCTCGTAGTCCACAAATGCTAAACAAAGTGGCAAGTTATACTCTTCGGTCTTCTGTATAACCTGTCGCAAGGCATGTATGTGGTCTACGGTACTGTAGCCTTTTCGGAATCCGGCTTGTTCGGGAGACTGGAAGTCGTCAAACCTGCGCGCGAGACGGTTCGTGATGACTCTCGAAAACAGTTTGTAAACATGGCTCAGAAGTGAGATGGGTCTGTAATTCTTCAGCAAAGTGTTATCGCCTTTTTTGAAGAAAAGCACCACCACACTTCTGTTCCATGCTTGCGGCGTTTTCCCCTCGTGAATTACAGAATTAAACAGCGTCTGAAGGGCTCTGAGGACAGGTTTACCGCCCGCCTTCAGGATTTCGGCTGTAATTCCGTCGTCACCCGGGGCTTTGCCGTTCTTCAACTGTTTGAGAGCCATACTAATCTCATACAGGCTGACGTCCGGGATATCTTCGGTATAGTGTCGGGTTAATCTAGCTCTAGGGTCTTTGGCTAGATCAACGGCGGGTCTTCGGGTGGTTGTGTATATCTGCCCATAGAACCTCTCAACTTCACGCAGAAGCTCAGGTTTGGAAGAAATGATCCTGCCATCGTCGGTCTTCAGCTTAGTCATCTGGCTCTGACCAATAGACAGATCTCTAGCGAAAACCTTAGAGCCTCTGTTGCGCTCAATAGCCTCTTCAACACAGTTAGTGTTAAATCGGCGTAAATCGCGCCTCAGGCACTTCGAGATCTGTCTGTTGAGCCGCCGAAAGCGAGACGCATCATCTGGAGACTGCAGGATCATCTCACGTCTTACATCCATGAGCCTCAGAGTGAAGTCAGAGATCTTCTGGACCTTTTTACGACGGGTCTTGAAGAACTTGGACCCGACCGTATGGACAGCTTCCACAAACCCATCGTTGTTTTCGTCCACTCGGACTTGCAGCGACTAAAAACCCCCCGCTTGTCCTCCTCAACCCATTTCGGGTGGCTCTGGGATCTCCTACGGAACGCACCAATGCCGCCCTAGAGTCCATTTATGTGGATCCCGCTATGTTTCTATGACAATCGTAGCCCCCAACTACGACCGTCTACGACCCCGAGGACCCCCTTTTAGTCGCCTTCTACAACAGGCACAGGATACCGTAGCCATATTCTATGCCCGAGCTACAGCCAAAGGCAAGGGCGACAAATATGCGATCTGTCGCTTTTTTTATAACCGGCCTAGGTAAGTACAATATTTCATGTCTCCGCTGGCCAGGAAATGGGATTTTCCGTTTGTGTTTCCAATGGTCAAATAAATAATGTTGTTCACTCGCTTTGACACATGCGTGGAAGCGAGTGCGCAACATTGATATCGGATTTAAATAGTACTGTCGAGACCGATCTACTCCCTTTGTATTTGTTTGCAGCCAAACCTTCAGGGAATATAATTAGCCGTAATTAATGGTATATTTGTCCTTGCCTGCCTTTTTTCCGTAGGTAAATGCTTTTTACGTGTGTACATTCTTGCTACAAGATACGTAAACTACTATTACTCCATTTCTGAACGAAAAGAAACAACTCTTAGACGCTCAGAGACCATGTACATCTCTGGGATATTATATTAATTTCATTATACTCCTTGTTCAGTCTTGAGACCTTATACATCTCTAACTTTACTGATGTTGTAATATTTGTAATAGATAACTTTGCAAGTTTATCATCATAGTATGACATTAATTTTGTTATAATTGTAAACTCGAAATTATTATGTCTTCTTGAACTGTAAATTAATATTTACATTATTACAGTCAGACTTTCTTAAATTGTAAATTAATATTTTGACATCTAAAAGTGCCCTTGTGGCCTATTTGCAGAATAAATGTTTGATTTTGATGATTTTGAACTGCAAAATGTGGAAAATTGGAGAAAAGGACAACTACATCAAACATGTTAACACACTGGAAGAGATCCCTTTGAGGGATAAGTTCGCCTTTGTACTTAACTTCTCCTAAGTTATGTCTGTAATGTTTTTTTTGTACAATAAATAGTTCTAATATTACCACTACTACATCTAGCGTATATAATAGTGCTAGAGTTAGAGAAGCGAAAAAAGGTTGTATTTTTTTTCTTGACCGAATTCGGCGGGAACTGTTGATTGACGTTAACATCGTGTTTATGGACTAAGTATTTTTTTTTTAATTAGAATTAATTGTACTTATTTTAGTATGGGCTACTTAACAGCCTTTGCCCAATCTAACTACGATTCACCATGAATTTTCTTTTAATACTTTTCTGTTCTAGAGCAGAAAAGTGCTACTTTCAGCACGTCACCTGTTTAGATTAACAATGACCCACTTTCACAGTATGAGGAATAAAAAAGTAAAAGTCAGTTCAAAACTCATTTAGTGGCAATACAAGGCGACTTTACTAAAACAGAGACGCTTCGCTTACTTGGCCAATTAGAAATGCTGCTCATTTAGCGAACATGAATGGCGCTCAAATCAAGCGGAATCACTTCGTAGAGCTGAATTCTCAATAGGTAGTTACATAGCTTACGTACTGGCAAATTGCAATTTGTATGGGGCGGATAGTTAGTAATTAACTTATTAGCTTTTGCCTGCGACTTTGTCAGCGTAGAACTAAATAGTTGATCTCGTTAGAATTTTATTGCTTTTCTTTTATACAATCTTCCACCCTTAAGGGATGATTTCCGTAATAAAAATTAACCTCCGACACCTCCATACCAATTGTCATCTCAATCGGTTCAGTGGCTTAAACTTCAAACGTAAGAGGTATCAAATAAACAGACAGACAGGCAGACAGATACACTTTCGCTTTTTTTAACCTGTAACTCGGCGATAACCTGACTGTGATTTAGAATAAAGGAAAAATTGAAAAATTTAGGCACCGAGCAGGATTCGAACCTGCGACCTCCCGGCACTCGCGGCCAGTCGCTCTAGCCAACTGAGCTATAGGTGGGATGGCGCATCGCAACTGACGATTCTCAATATGATTTGAGACGTTAGTGCCGTTAATGAAGCATGGGTCTTCTGGTAGATGTCGCTGTACGCCTCCCTTAAGGCGTTTGTATAAAATATAACCTGACTGTGGCTTAATAGGCCGGGCCCAATAAGGCGATAAGAATGCGCGGTTGGAATGGCCTGGGGAAAGTCCCGGAGAAACCTCCGACACGCCCACGCGGGTGGTTTTGAACACTGGAATACCTACTAAATGTGTCAGTGTTGTCGCGATCGAGCGGTGGACGTCCCCGCCGGCGGGAATGCCTAAGGGTCGGTTGCACCAACATACGATCACAGGCCGGACATCATCAAATATGGCGCCGGCAGCTACCATTCCATAGAAACTTGTCAAACTTTCCATACAATCAGATTTTAACGAACACCACTTACGATTACAGACAGTTTGGTGCAACCCACCCTAAGTGTACGTCGTGTCTGAGTTGGACACCGTAAGCGGGAACGTAAGCGGAGCGTTCCATTTTTCTATGGACGCTGTGATTACGTCGTCCGGGTCCATGAGTGTGTGCCTAGGACGCCGGACCGTGCAGCCCCTAATCAGTGATCGCCGAGTTACGACAGAGGGAGGAGGGGCAGAAACGTAGTCGACAGCCTTCCTAACGGATTCTTATGATGGGAAGCGTTGTCAAAATAACGTCTGGCAGTCTGCTTAAAGAAACCATACATGGTGCTAATCCCCATGTCGTGGTGCAGACTGAGGTTCGACTGTTACCACGGAGCACCAGTCGCCCTACGGAGAAAACGATTCTGTATGAGCTGAATTTAATTATGCTAGTTAAGTAGCCACCCTATATCACCCCTATATTAGTTAACTAGCTGCTAAAGTTCGTTTGTCCTTAGCTAAGCTGTCACTTTCACGCACGTGCTTGTGAGACAGTGACAACAGACATTTTAGTTAGCAGAGCTTTGTTAAGTTCTATGAATAACATTGTTTAAATCAAATTAGGATCTCGAGTCGTAGCAATGTTAACATACGAGTATAATACGCATTGTAATTATTATTCTCTTTATTTATTTTTCGTCTTAGGCTAGGTTTTTACAATATTTTTATAAAAAGTAAAATATAATAATACACTTACAAAACACAAAACATATTATAAAATCCTAACCTAGTGTGCCGCCGGCAGCGAGGCGGGGCCTAAGCTACCGGTGGTTAGGGCGACAGAGAGAGGAACCTCCTGACTATTCGCGCCGTGTCCAGGAGTACCGCCCTCTGTATCTGACCCTTGACCCAGCCATCTAGTGAGTCTCTTGAGGTGTTGGTCGAGATTTTTCGCTATTATACCGTTCGCAGAGACGACTATCGGGACAATGATCGTTGAATCAACATCCCACATGGCCGTCACCTCGTGTGCCAAGTCTAGGTACTTGCTGACTTTGTCCTTCTCGGCCTTCACGAGGTTCTCGTCATGGGGGATGGTGATGTCAACGAGCACTGCCTGGCGCTTCGATCGATCTGTCAGCACGATATCAGGATTATTATTATTAGTTAAGTAACGCAATAAATAAATAAATATGAAGTAAATACAATGTCATGGTCATGTAAGCAGATATGCAGATATACACTTCTCGATAAAATTAAAAACATCATAAAAAAAAAACATCATGTATGTGTATACGCTACTCTTGTACGTTTACCAATAATCATGTTATCTAGTGATTAACTTGCAATATATCTTATTAATCTGTCTGTGCACACATATATAAGAATTACAGTCCAGATCTAGACTTTAAGCTATTTATGTAATTAGAATTACGATTTGAAACGGGATATTTACCATGTATATTTGTATTTTTGAGTACAAACAACAACAACAACAACACGCAGCACACGCAGCACGCAGCACGTCAGTTAATCCTTGATAATGGCGCTTGCAACAGTGCCGAAATATCGGGAACTCAAAACTACAAATATACATGGTAAATATCCCGTTTCAAATCGTAATTCTAATGTAAATGACCATGTAAGCTTGAAATCTTTTATTTATGTAATTGTGTAATAGACTGTAATTTGTTGTGTGAGCCTAATAATAAATAAATAAGGGGGAAGGAATTTTCGGCGGGTCAGCTCAAATATCATGAAAAATTACAAATATATGTATCAGTATAGCGTATTGTCATACCTTGACTGTTCCACTTATCATAATAAAAGACGTATTTTTACGCAACAAAAATGTTAAAAAATGTCGGGCATATATCAGACTCGGTTTCGTCCCTAGTTTGTAGAACAACCCATATATCTCTTGTTTTGAATATTTTATGTATTTAAGCTGTGAATGGATATGCTACATAATATGAGCAAGAGAGTGCACATATAAAGCTGTGTCGCTCTTTAGCGATAAGACCGCCTGTTGTTTGCCTCTTCTCATTGTGTTTTTGTACTGTACTGTATCCTTTGATTGAGGTGTGCAATAAAGAGTATTTGTATTGTATTGTATTGTATTGTAAAGATATTCAATACAAGCAATGCTAAACGTGCCGCCACCAGGATGTGCTCTCATGGTTATTAATACAACACCACAGGTACCTACAGAGAAATTAGTGGTTATTAAGGCTACTTACTTCGTGAAATAAATGTACAAGATCATTTCAATCCTTTTAAAAGGCTTTCATATGCAAAAATAAGCGGAAGAAATACAGTAATAAAGCTTCATATATGCTAATACAGTTGTTCTAATGGCTATTTTAGCAAAACCAAGTATTTAACTAGCTACAAACCTATTCAAGCTAGTCCTTATTTAAGACCTAAAACTATGAATACTGAATACCTAACCATTAACTGCATAAATTCATACAACATTTAATACCAAAAAGCATGAATAACCACCTACCATTTCCTATTTTGGCGGAAATCCAGCTTAAAATCATTGTTTACCCGCTATAGCTCTTACTACCAAAGCATTAAGGTTGAATTTCGATCGTTTTTGCGACACGGTTAATTTTCGCAGTTGCAGTAAGTCTTATACTAATTTAAATAGAGTTGAATTTTCATTGTCTAGATGGTAGTGTCAGCGCATAAGTCTCATGCTATAACAAATGTGGAATTTTCGAGTGGGATTGGATGCAACTGCGGGTAGGTAGCAATTAGAGGTACTGCTGGTACGCTTTCATCACAATGGATGACTAATTATTCTATAGAATTGGACCATAATCCCGTTGGGGTAGCTGGAAAGAGTTCAGAACTTAATATGGAACTTTATGGGGTTATTAGGGGGTACACTAGGAAGTCTTTAGAATAGTCTTTCACCTCGATCACCCCCAAGGTAACCCCGTAAAGTTCCATTAGATTTCGAACACTTTCCAGGTCTTAAGTATGTACTTACAGCTAGATTACACTATAGTTAGCCAGTCACACCCAGGTCGGGCCTAGCTGAGTTTCTTGTTGGACTCTTCTCAGCTAGGGTAAGTTAGCGAAGCAGCAACAAAACTTCCAGTAGCTCGATTCTACTCACACCTCAGATTCGGTTGAAACCGCTCAACCAATCTCACTGGAGCGCAAACTCTTATAGTATTACAGTGTTCCAAACCACACGCGTGGTCGTGTCGGAGGTTTTCCCCTGTATTTTCCCCAGGCTACTCTCCAACCGCGCTTTCCTATCACTTTATTGGGCCCGGCCTATAAAGCCACAGTCAGGTTCAAAAAAAAATACTCAAACTCAAACTCAAATTTATTCTGCAAATAGGCCACAAGGGCACTTTTACATGTCAAAATATTAATTTACAATTTAAGACTAAGAATACATTTTTCACGTCAGAATATTAATTTACAGTTCAAGAAAGAATAATAATTTCGAGATTACAAACAAAATTAATGTCATACCGACAGTGAAAATAAACTTGCAAAATTATCTATTACGAATATTACAACATCAATAAAGTTAGAGATGTATACGGTCTCAGTCTGATTAAACAAAGAGTATAATGAATTCATATAATATCCCAGAGATGTACATGGTCGTCCAAATACAATTAATAGTTCTAACGTCATTAGAGATGTACATGGTCTCAGAGCGTCAAGATTGACTAATTTAAGATTGTTCGAGATGTATATGGTCTCTAAGAGTCACTGATAATAAAAACTAATCCACAACAGGATGATGTCTCTCGTCAATCCCCTATAAAAAGACACTAGTAGTTCAGAGGTAAAATAAAGAAGTGTACATAAATACATACATACAAATTGTATGTATGTATGTATGTAAACAGACAATCAAGATTTAAGTTTGCCAGTGAAAGTGTTAACTGGATGAAATTAGACTGTGTAAAGCCATTGTTTCCAAGTAATATAAAATTTAAAATAGCAAGGTATGTTACGAAGCGAAAGAATATCTGCGGTTCTGGGTAGATTCAAAAGAAAAATGCCTAATTTCCTTAACCAACTCGTAGCTCTCCATTTCTACAACAGTGAAAGCAACCTTATTCCGTCAGAGATAAATTACAATTTTCAAATTAACCCCAAAGAGATACATCATTTTATAAATATAAGGAAGGATTGGGATAAAAAAAATTGCCTACGGTTTGGCCCAGTTTTGTTCCGAAACACTTTTCGATGCTCGAAGAGGTTTCCTTTATTAATAACTTCAGTTCCTATCTTTGGACGATTAATTATTAGGGTTATTTGAGTTTTTAGTAAGCTTTTAGTAATCAAATTTAGGGTTATTTGAGTTTTTAGGTTAATGAATCATGTAATTATTATTTTTTAGAGCTCCGTAGTCAAAGTAGGAATAACGGAACCCTTATAGTTTCGTCATGTCTGTCCGTCCATCCGTTCGTCCGTATGTCACAGCCGATTTACTCGGAGACTATAAACACTACATGACATTTGGAGTAAGGTGTATTCTATGAACCGCTACATAGAAAAGATGTGAAATAAAAAAAAATATTACATTGGCGCGCACTCCATACACGTAACCGGCGGATGAAAAATAAATTCAATGCAAAATTGTATGGATTATAATTATCTCAAATAAATTAGTATTATTATTATAGTTGTGTGGGGAGCCATGGATAGGCCTTTAAAAATTATATGAAGGTTTTTAGAAGAAAAAAGAATTTAAGTCAACCGTTGGTAAAACTTTCAAAGTCATAAAAAGTGTGTAACCCCTCTAATTTCCAAACTATAAAGTATAAAATAATGAAAAAATTGAGGCGATGTGCATTAATAAATACTTTCAACGATTTTTGGTTTGAACAACATAGGTTTTACGGTTTTTCAGTTTTCGCCGTCTTGCCCAAACAGAAGGTCGTAAGTGCCGTGAATTCTGTAGCAAGATACGACCTTTTTAGATTAAATTTATTGGACAGTGTAGGTGTTCATACGGAACCCTTCCATTGTGCGTGATCCGACACGCACTTGGCCGGTTTCTTTTGTATATTTCAACCACGTCTTCGTACATTCGATGTTAAAAATAGTATTACACAATTTTATTACATTTTTTATAAAATTAATAAAAAAATATATACATGTTTTTGCAGTCAGTATACACGTTAATTAATATAATTTACAAAAATTCTACGTGCCGGCAGCAAAAAGCGCGAACACGTTAATTAGACGGCCATTTACACTTCCACTCCTGTTTCATCCCCTTGAGAGATGATTTCCACACTCTCTCGCACTGAGCATTGGCAAGAACATCATTACCTACTCACCTGCAGTAACCCTCATCGCGTGAAAGTACGGGTTATAATCGGTGTTTAGATTTTTAAATTTAAAAACCCTAATGATCACAAACGAAATGGAGAGGCCCTATTGGCAAAAGGAAAGTGGGAATGCCATATAAACGATGGCTAGATGGTATAAAAGAACCTGCAGAGAAGACTGGCTAAACAAAGCGGAAGACAGACAAAAATGGAGAGAATTGGAGTATGCCTACACTCAAAGACGGGTCCAAATCACTAAATAGTATAAAACAAAGTCGCTTTCTCTGTCCCTATATCCCTATATCCCTATGTATGCTTAAATCTTTAAAACTACGCAACGGATTTTGATGCAGTTTTTTTTAATAAATAGAGTGATTGAAGAGGAAGGTTTATTTGTATAATACATGCATCAGAATTGTACCCGTGCGAAGCCGGGGCGGGTCGCTAGTTAAATAAATAAATAGTAAATAATAATATACATAAACTTAACACTAACTACTAGCTATAAGAAACTTACTAACCAAAGAGAAGAATTATAATGTAAAATGGGAAATTTGCTAATAAAGGCTTTTTATTTATTTATTTATTACTAGCGACCCGCCCCGGCTTCGCAACCTTCCCCTTGAGTCACTGTGTCTATTAAAAAAAACCGCATCAAAATACGTTGCGTAGTTTTCAAGATTTAAGCATACATAGGGATATAGGAACATAATATGGACAGAGAAAGCGACTTTGTTTTATACTATGTAGTGATTATAATGATCACAAACATTTCAAAGAATCAGTGTTGTCAATATTAACCCTCAAACCGCAACCAGTTACCGTGGTAAATTAACCGTGGATTACCGCAATTTACGCAGGACATAGAAATAAACCTTTACCTTAATGTTACCCGTATTTAACGATAACCAGTTACGTTTTTCTACTTAAAGTTAAACGATTTCCGTCAGGGTTATTGGTTTTTGAGTGAATTGTGATTTAATCGATTGTGAAGTTAATGGGATGGGGTTTCGATTAAGTTTGTATAAAAAAGAGGGTAATCTGTTTGTGTTTATGATTAAACCTTTTCTAACATAACAAGCACTATTTGGTTTTGATATTTTGCTAAGCAATGCCAATTATTGGTATTCTTTTGTTTGTGCGTAATAGTCAGCGTCGTTGAGAAAGTTGCAATGATTGAAATTTTAAAAGAAGACGAATTTATTATGGCGTGTCATCTTATAATTAGGATACGATAGATTTTCTCTCAAGAGGCTGAATTAGTATATTACAATTTGGATTATGACCGTGTTTAATTGAAAAGTAATTAGTATAAGAGAACCAGAGCCACATTTAAAGAGGATTTGACAAATGCGACATCATCTGTGCCTCTGGTTCTCTTATATTAATTACTTTTTTATTAAATACGGTCATAATCCAAACTGTAATATATAGGTTACTTCCTGTTGACCTAGATGTTATTTGGGAAGTAATATTGTCTTATACTACAAGTACAGGTAAAATACTGAAAACATTTGTAATTAAATCAGCACAAATATAGTCTTTATTTAAAATACGTAATCAATATGTCTACAAACTTGTACGGAACGCTCGGTGTCCGACACGGACTTGTCCGGTTTTTTATTTAAAGAGGATTTGACAAATGCCATCATCTAAAAAACCGGACAAATTTAAAGAGGATTTGACAAATGCCATCATCTAAAAAACCGGACAAATTTAAAGAGGATTTGACAAATGTCATCATCTAAAAAACCGGACAAATTTAAAGAGGATTTGACAAATGCCATCATCTAAAAAACCGGACAAATTTAAAGAGGATTTGACAAATGCCATCATCTAAAAAACCGGACAAATTTAAAGAGGATTTGACAAATGGCATCATCTAAAAAACCGGACAAATTTAAAGAGGATTTGACAAATGCCATCATCTAAAAAACCGGACAAGTCCGTGTCGGACACCGAGCGTTCCGTACAAGTTTGTAGACATATTGATTACGAATTTTAAATAAAGACTATATTTTCTCTGAATTAATTACAAATGTTTTCAGAATTTTACCTGCACTTGTAGTATACGTATAAGACAATATTACTTCCCAAATAACATCTATGTCAACGGAAAGTAGCCTATAAATTTTGATTCACTTGAGATTGTTGAAATACACGTTTTTTGAGGCATAAATGGTCGTATCTTTTTTAAGTTAACTTAAACTTTGATTATTTCACAGCTTCAAGGAACTGGAACCTCTACACGTTCCCGAGATCTTTGGTCTTGACAGACAGACAGACAACAAAGTGATCCTATAGGGATTCCGTTTTTTTTTTTTGTTTTTGGAGTACGGAACCCTAAAAAGGTAAAAAGTGTCTACATGCTATCTTTTTTATTGAACCCCAAGTCAAACACCAGCAATCGCTGTATTAGGTCCCCAGGCGGAACGGGGGCTCATTTCCGAAAAAAGCTAGGCGACAAGTTGCACTGGTAAAACACCCCGAAGCTGTGTCGTTGTTTCGGATGTTTGATACTTCTTTTGTTGCAATTTAGACTTTAGAGACATTAAAATAAGATAGCAGCTTCTGTGATCTATAAAGTTCATAAAAGACAATTTATATAGGACTAAAAATTACGTTCATTATTATGATCAGCCTACAAACAGTCGATACAATTATTAGTCGATTTTGTCCCAACAAGTCTTTCTGGGCTTTTATAAAAAAATAACCTCGAAGATTAAGACGGGAGCTTCGCTCCCGCTTAGTCTTATATTTCGTAATTATGTAAAATGTTACGTCGACTTTCCGTATCATTGAAATTATGAAAATGTGGCTAACGTATAAGTTGTTAAATGTGAAAATTGGGAACTGTAAAGCGGGCTTTTGAATTGCGGACAAATAACATTGTGGTAAAATGAATCCGTGGTATTTCAAACAGTTGCGAAACAAAGTATTTGGATTGTAAAGATTCGGTGAACCTTTTTCGGACAAGGGAAATTCGGTAAATAGATTATCGAAATATCGATAGGTTACCATTTATATAATACCGATTAAAGTGGCGTGGTGTCAACCAATGACTACGTCTATGCGTAATCACGCGATTTTAGTTACAAGGCACAAAAATGCTGCTGCACTGTATGGTGTACGCATACGTACGTAGCTTTGGTGGGCTTAGCACGAGATAATCAGGCAAGCCGGAGGCAATCTGACTTTATTCAATGCAAAATTGCAAGAATCATAAAACAGATAATCCAGTAGGTTTAGGGTTTAGTAAATTGATGGACCAAGACGTCTTGCAACTGCTATATAATCATCATGTATCATTCTCTGGTCCTCATTCCTTGTA
Organism: Epiblema foenella; assembly: GCA_963556455.1. Lineage (NCBI taxonomy): Eukaryota > Metazoa > Arthropoda > Insecta > Lepidoptera > Tortricidae > Epiblema > Epiblema foenella. The sequence continues at coordinate 22,504,359 of OY747100.1, forward strand.
CTTGGACAGTAAGACCTTTTCTTCCATACTTTACAAGAAAGAATAATAATTTCGAGATTACAAACAAAATTAATGTCATACCGACAGTGAAAATAAACTTGCAAAATTATCTATTACGAATATTACAACATCAATAAAGTTAGAGATGTATACGGTCTCAGTCTGATTAAACAAAGAGTATAATGAATTCATATAATATCCCAGAGATGTACATGGTCGTCCAAATACAATTAATAGTTCTAACGTCATTAGAGATGTACATGGTCTCAGAGCGTCAAGATTGACTAATTTAAGATTGTTCGAGATGTATATGGTCTCTAAGAGTCACTGATAATAAAAACTAATCCACAACAGGATGATGTCTCTCGTCAATCCCCTATAAAAAGACACTAGTAGTTCAGAGGTAAAATAAAGAAGTGTACATAAATACATACATACAAATTGTATGTATGTATGTATGTAAACAGACAATCAAGATTTAAGTTTGCCAGTGAAAGTGTTAACTGGATGAAATTAGACTGTGTAAAGCCATTGTTTCCAAGTAATATAAAATTTAAAATAGCAAGGTATGTTACGAAGCGAAAGAATATCTGCGGTTCTGGGTAGATTCAAAAGAAAAATGCCTAATTTCCTTAACCAACTCGTAGCTCTCCATTTCTACAACAGTGAAAGCAACCTTATTCCGTCAGAGATAAATTACAATTTTCAAATTAACCCCAAAGAGATACATCATTTTATAAATATAAGGAAGGATTGGGATAAAAAAAATTGCCTACGGTTTGGCCCAGTTTTGTTCCGAAACACTTTTCGATGCTCGAAGAGGTTTCCTTTATTAATAACTTCAGTTCCTATCTTTGGACGATTAATTATTAGGGTTATTTGAGTTTTTAGTAAGCTTTTAGTAATCAAATTTAGGGTTATTTGAGTTTTTAGGTTAATGAATCATGTAATTATTATTTTTTAGAGCTCCGTAGTCAAAGTAGGAATAACGGAACCCTTATAGTTTCGTCATGTCTGTCCGTCCATCCGTTCGTCCGTATGTCACAGCCGATTTACTCGGAGACTATAAACACTACATGACATTTGGAGTAAGGTGTATTCTATGAACCGCTACATAGAAAAGATGTGAAATAAAAAAAAATATTACATTGGCGCGCACTCCATACACGTAACCGGCGGATGAAAAATAAATTCAATGCAAAATTGTATGGATTATAATTATCTCAAATAAATTAGTATTATTATTATAGTTGTGTGGGGAGCCATGGATAGGCCTTTAAAAATTATATGAAGGTTTTTAGAAGAAAAAAGAATTTAAGTCAACCGTTGGTAAAACTTTCAAAGTCATAAAAAGTGTGTAACCCCTCTAATTTCCAAACTATAAAGTATAAAATAATGAAAAAATTGAGGCGATGTGCATTAATAAATACTTTCAACGATTTTTGGTTTGAACAACATAGGTTTTACGGTTTTTCAGTTTTCGCCGTCTTGCCCAAACAGAAGGTCGTAAGTGCCGTGAATTCTGTAGCAAGATACGACCTTTTTAGATTAAATTTATTGGACAGTGTAGGTGTTCATACGGAACCCTTCCATTGTGCGTGATCCGACACGCACTTGGCCGGTTTCTTTTGTATATTTCAACCACGTCTTCGTACATTCGATGTTAAAAATAGTATTACACAATTTTATTACATTTTTTATAAAATTAATAAAAAAATATATACATGTTTTTGCAGTCAGTATACACGTTAATTAATATAATTTACAAAAATTCTACGTGCCGGCAGCAAAAAGCGCGAACACGTTAATTAGACGGCCATTTACACTTCCACTCCTGTTTCATCCCCTTGAGAGATGATTTCCACACTCTCTCGCACTGAGCATTGGCAAGAACATCATTACCTACTCACCTGCAGTAACCCTCATCGCGTGAAAGTACGGGTTATAATCGGTGTTTAGATTTTTAAATTTAAAAACCCTAATGATCACAAACGAAATGGAGAGGCCCTATTGGCAAAAGGAAAGTGGGAATGCCATATAAACGATGGCTAGATGGTATAAAAGAACCTGCAGAGAAGACTGGCTAAACAAAGCGGAAGACAGACAAAAATGGAGAGAATTGGAGTATGCCTACACTCAAAGACGGGTCCAAATCACTAAATAGTATAAAACAAAGTCGCTTTCTCTGTCCCTATATCCCTATATCCCTATGTATGCTTAAATCTTTAAAACTACGCAACGGATTTTGATGCAGTTTTTTTTAATAAATAGAGTGATTGAAGAGGAAGGTTTATTTGTATAATACATGCATCAGAATTGTACCCGTGCGAAGCCGGGGCGGGTCGCTAGTTAAATAAATAAATAGTAAATAATAATATACATAAACTTAACACTAACTACTAGCTATAAGAAACTTACTAACCAAAGAGAAGAATTATAATGTAAAATGGGAAATTTGCTAATAAAGGCTTTTTATTTATTTATTTATTACTAGCGACCCGCCCCGGCTTCGCAACCTTCCCCTTGAGTCACTGTGTCTATTAAAAAAAACCGCATCAAAATACGTTGCGTAGTTTTCAAGATTTAAGCATACATAGGGATATAGGAACATAATATGGACAGAGAAAGCGACTTTGTTTTATACTATGTAGTGATTATAATGATCACAAACATTTCAAAGAATCAGTGTTGTCAATATTAACCCTCAAACCGCAACCAGTTACCGTGGTAAATTAACCGTGGATTACCGCAATTTACGCAGGACATAGAAATAAACCTTTACCTTAATGTTACCCGTATTTAACGATAACCAGTTACGTTTTTCTACTTAAAGTTAAACGATTTCCGTCAGGGTTATTGGTTTTTGAGTGAATTGTGATTTAATCGATTGTGAAGTTAATGGGATGGGGTTTCGATTAAGTTTGTATAAAAAAGAGGGTAATCTGTTTGTGTTTATGATTAAACCTTTTCTAACATAACAAGCACTATTTGGTTTTGATATTTTGCTAAGCAATGCCAATTATTGGTATTCTTTTGTTTGTGCGTAATAGTCAGCGTCGTTGAGAAAGTTGCAATGATTGAAATTTTAAAAGAAGACGAATTTATTATGGCGTGTCATCTTATAATTAGGATACGATAGATTTTCTCTCAAGAGGCTGAATTAGTATATTACAATTTGGATTATGACCGTGTTTAATTGAAAAGTAATTAGTATAAGAGAACCAGAGCCACATTTAAAGAGGATTTGACAAATGCGACATCATCTGTGCCTCTGGTTCTCTTATATTAATTACTTTTTTATTAAATACGGTCATAATCCAAACTGTAATATATAGGTTACTTCCTGTTGACCTAGATGTTATTTGGGAAGTAATATTGTCTTATACTACAAGTACAGGTAAAATACTGAAAACATTTGTAATTAAATCAGCACAAATATAGTCTTTATTTAAAATACGTAATCAATATGTCTACAAACTTGTACGGAACGCTCGGTGTCCGACACGGACTTGTCCGGTTTTTTATTTAAAGAGGATTTGACAAATGCCATCATCTAAAAAACCGGACAAATTTAAAGAGGATTTGACAAATGCCATCATCTAAAAAACCGGACAAATTTAAAGAGGATTTGACAAATGTCATCATCTAAAAAACCGGACAAATTTAAAGAGGATTTGACAAATGCCATCATCTAAAAAACCGGACAAATTTAAAGAGGATTTGACAAATGCCATCATCTAAAAAACCGGACAAATTTAAAGAGGATTTGACAAATGGCATCATCTAAAAAACCGGACAAATTTAAAGAGGATTTGACAAATGCCATCATCTAAAAAACCGGACAAGTCCGTGTCGGACACCGAGCGTTCCGTACAAGTTTGTAGACATATTGATTACGAATTTTAAATAAAGACTATATTTTCTCTGAATTAATTACAAATGTTTTCAGAATTTTACCTGCACTTGTAGTATACGTATAAGACAATATTACTTCCCAAATAACATCTATGTCAACGGAAAGTAGCCTATAAATTTTGATTCACTTGAGATTGTTGAAATACACGTTTTTTGAGGCATAAATGGTCGTATCTTTTTTAAGTTAACTTAAACTTTGATTATTTCACAGCTTCAAGGAACTGGAACCTCTACACGTTCCCGAGATCTTTGGTCTTGACAGACAGACAGACAACAAAGTGATCCTATAGGGATTCCGTTTTTTTTTTTTGTTTTTGGAGTACGGAACCCTAAAAAGGTAAAAAGTGTCTACATGCTATCTTTTTTATTGAACCCCAAGTCAAACACCAGCAATCGCTGTATTAGGTCCCCAGGCGGAACGGGGGCTCATTTCCGAAAAAAGCTAGGCGACAAGTTGCACTGGTAAAACACCCCGAAGCTGTGTCGTTGTTTCGGATGTTTGATACTTCTTTTGTTGCAATTTAGACTTTAGAGACATTAAAATAAGATAGCAGCTTCTGTGATCTATAAAGTTCATAAAAGACAATTTATATAGGACTAAAAATTACGTTCATTATTATGATCAGCCTACAAACAGTCGATACAATTATTAGTCGATTTTGTCCCAACAAGTCTTTCTGGGCTTTTATAAAAAAATAACCTCGAAGATTAAGACGGGAGCTTCGCTCCCGCTTAGTCTTATATTTCGTAATTATGTAAAATGTTACGTCGACTTTCCGTATCATTGAAATTATGAAAATGTGGCTAACGTATAAGTTGTTAAATGTGAAAATTGGGAACTGTAAAGCGGGCTTTTGAATTGCGGACAAATAACATTGTGGTAAAATGAATCCGTGGTATTTCAAACAGTTGCGAAACAAAGTATTTGGATTGTAAAGATTCGGTGAACCTTTTTCGGACAAGGGAAATTCGGTAAATAGATTATCGAAATATCGATAGGTTACCATTTATATAATACCGATTAAAGTGGCGTGGTGTCAACCAATGACTACGTCTATGCGTAATCACGCGATTTTAGTTACAAGGCACAAAAATGCTGCTGCACTGTATGGTGTACGCATACGTACGTAGCTTTGGTGGGCTTAGCACGAGATAATCAGGCAAGCCGGAGGCAATCTGACTTTATTCAATGCAAAATTGCAAGAATCATAAAACAGATAATCCAGTAGGTTTAGGGTTTAGTAAATTGATGGACCAAGACGTCTTGCAACTGCTATATAATCATCATGTATCATTCTCTGGTCCTCATTCCTTGTACTTGGACAGTAAGACCTTTTCTTCCATACTTTTTTTTTTATTCTAAATAGGCTTGCGCTTGACCACAAATCACCTGATGGTAAGCAATATTGTGGTCTAGGATGGAACGCGCTTGCCTAATAAAAACCGATTCACTCTCGCTTTGAAGACCGAAAGGTCACTTCTTGGTCTTCTCATCACCATCGAGGATGTCATCTTGTGAATTCCTCTTATTAACCGCCTTACACATTTTACTCACCTTTTTCTAGACCTACATCGTCTTGCATGTGACACATTCACTTCTGTATATGAATATGTCTCTACTATACAATTTTAGTTTAATTTATAACACCTGAGGGACTACTCCGAACTTCGAAAACCGTCGTCCGTCGTGCCGTCACTCTCACTCATATAGTGAATAACACGAGAGCGAAAGGGACGGCACGATACGAAGTTCGGAGTACAGGCTCAGATTTCTGGATGTCCAAGAAATTCTAGCTCAAACTTTCTTGAAATCTTATTAAAGAAAGAAAGAAAGAAAGCATTTATTAGGGTTCCGTACCCAAAGGGTAAAACGGGACTTTATTACTAAGACTCCACTGTCAGCCCGACTGTCTGTCTGTCTGTCCATCTGTCACCAGGCTGTATCTCATGAACTGTGATATAGTTGAAATTTTCACAAATGATGTATTTCTCTTGCCGCTATAACAACAAATATACAAAAATAGAATAAAATAATAAATACAACAAACATGATATTTTTTCGTTTTTATATGGTACGGAACTCTTCGTGCACGAGTCACACTTGGCCGGTGTGAGACTTGTTTTTTTTATACCTCGTTGGTGGCAAACAAGCGTACGGCCCGCCTGATGGTAAGCGGTCACCGTAGCCTATGGACGCTTGCAACTCCTGGGGTGTCACATGCTCGTTGCCGACCCTTTAAAAATTTATACACTCCTTTCTTGAAGAACCCCATACTGAAAGCAGTCTTGTTCAGTACAAAAGACCCTTTTTTAAAAAATGCTTACAATTCTTATGCTAATCTTCCTGTCCGCCCACGTGATACAGAAATACGAGGATTCAATAAGCCTTATTTACGTGAATTACGTCGCTTGGGATGAAATTTAATTTTCCAACCCTAGGATGCTTTGGCGTGGGTAAGGAGACGTTGGTATCATTAACAGGAGTAACCTAATAAAGCAGCGAGGAAAGAACGACCAGGAGGAAAAAAGCCTTTTCACACCTGCTATTCAGAAAAAAGTATTGTTGCCTCCGAATGAGGGATCAAAGATGTACTTTTCTTCCCTCATTTGAGGGCAACGATGACTTTTCCTCATAGAACGTGTGAAAAGCAGTATTTGACACACTAGTAAAATCATTTGTAAGATATTTCATGTTTTCAGCAGCGGGCCTCATAGACGGTGTGATAGACAGTATGTGTACAAAACGGTAGCAAAATTACTACGCTCAAGATTCTTCTTTAGAATCCCTCGTTACGCTCAGGATTCTATTGTAGAATCTTTCACTTCATTCAGAATTCAATATACTGCCCTCGCCGTAAATATATCATTTATTTTGCTCCCTTGAGACACAATCTACTATTTCACTTCGTTCGTGTTTTGTTCATGAACCATAGTGTTAATAGAATGGCAAGTGGAAAAAAATCGTGGAGTAGAAAATTTAGCGTAGGTACTAGTTATTATGGAAGCGACTGCCATTTGACCTTTCAACTATAGGAAGAGAAGGAAGAAATTAGACCTTAAAAATTATTGGGATTAGGCTTCTTAGGAGCGGGCAACTTGACTGTTAGAACTTCTTCAAGCTGCCCGAAGGCCTCTTACTTGGCACCTACCCTACCAATCTACCTACCTATAATCCCAAAATTTAGCGTAGGCACTAGTTATTACGGAAGCGACTGCCATCTGACCTTCCAACTAAAGGAAGAGAAGGAAGACATTAGACCTTAAAAATTATTGGAATTAGGCTTCTTAGGAGCGGGCAACTTGACTGATAGAAGTTCTTCAAGCTGCCGAAGGCCTCTAACTTGGCACCTACCCTACCAACCTACCTAACCATCTAGGATGCCTTCTGTAAGTTCCGGTTCTGTAAGGAAGAGGTCTCTGTGTGTCTATGTGTTCTGTATTTGATCTGTGGCTAAAATTCTAGCGTTTCGTCATTAACAAAGTCACGTCAATAATTTTAGCAAACCATAAATTCAAGTTTAATCTACGAAAACTACGAATTCTTATGGAAATGAATCCATCTTGCATCAGTGCAGTCGCTACTTTAGATCGGGTTCAGATATTGACATAACATTTACATAGGAATTGACTTAAGTCAGTCATATCTGTTGCTTAGAATCATACATATTTTAAGAGGACCTATTACAGTAAAGAGGAATTCTCGTTTCAGGAGCAAATACAAATATAAGCTCACGAGAAACAAATTAAATACTACATCGAACCAGCCCTAACGAAATGTCAAACGATATCTACAACGAACTTACGTAGTGATAAGATAAGATAAGATATTTATTTGTAAAGTCATGTACATGAGATGTTACAATTATACAAAAGCTTCCATGACACCCTGTAAGGGCACACAAATGATCTTATAAATAGTTTTTCCTATAAATTTAGGTCATGCTATTGTTTAAATGACCGTATAGTGATAATTGGACAGAGTAGATTTGGTTTGGTATTAGGTTTCAGATTATAGTTTTTAATGTCAAAGTTATATCTATATTATATAAATTAGTCAATTACAATTTATCACTTATTCTAATAGTTATCTACTTTTAAGATGTGTCAAAGCGTCATCATTTAAGAACTCCTCCACTGAGTAGTAAGATTTGTTAATGAGCAAAGTTTTCAGTTTTTTTGTGAAACAGCTTGTCATTTGTTTCCAATTTGATCCCATCGGGTATTTTATTTACGACTCGGATACATACAGAATGACAGGTATACATAGATACAGAGTGATGTGTCATACATCCATCTTTCCTCTAGAATAGGTATCGATTTACATTGATTCAATTATCGTATTCGATAGTAAACAGTATCGTTAAAGCATGACGTTCTCAACTGACGTATTCAAATAGCCAACCCAGAGTAAATAATACTTGTTTTACTAGCCTATATGGATCTCTGTTCTGAGCAAAGGCATCTGTCCTTGATTGTCATGACTCCCGCATCTGGGTTTTTTCACACGAAAAATTTTCCCATCTGTAGTGGAATCGCCTTCCTACAGAACTATAGAAAACGTAAGAATAGTATACGATGCGTCCGCAAACGCTGTCCTGTCATGAGCCGTTACAATCCATTGTGTACTGAAACAATTTCATCACAAACTTCTGGCAACACTCTGCGAGCCTCAAAACTGCGAAAAACAATAAACTTGGTAATTTCAGACCAACTTTGCGGCAAGCGCGGAAAGCTAAGTAAAACTCCCGATTAATTTAAAGATTGTTCGATTACAATCTATAATAGACCCCTGAAAAGGTCAAGCATGAATATTTAAGGGGCTCCAGACCTTCGATCTGTAACTCTCTGTTTTCTCGTGTTTTTATCGCTTATTGTATTAAGAACAACGAGGTTTACCGAAGTAGTATACAATATTTACTTCAAAACCCAATGTCTTCGAGATATATGACATCAAACTTTGACAAATTTAGGACAAACAACCAGTTTTTTGGACGTAACTTTTTAGAGACATCAATAAGGAACCGTTACATGTACATTTCATATATATAAGTGCATAAACAACATACTAGTATCGAAAATAGAGATTTTATGGAGCGTTTGAATAAATCATAAGAAATAGGTAGTCAGTTTATTCAAAATCTGGCTCTTACAAATGTAAATAAGGGATTGGAGAACCGATAACCGTTTTTGCCATAAATATTTCTACGATTCTGCTATAAATATATCTCAGGTTTTTGACGGAGCAATATCAACTCAAAACTCGCCATGAATAGATGCGTAGCGCGTGGAGTGCCTTAACAAAAAAAGTTAAGAGAAAAACTAATTAACTCACTTGGTACCTACTGAAACTCTTCGGAGTGTTCCTTTTAATTTGACAAAGTCCTATATAACTATGAAGCTGAAATGCTTGGAACTTTGTTCTTTCAAGGCTTCTTCAAGTTTCCTAAATGATGGGAGGCCATTTATCTCGAAACAATCTTCCTTGGCCCAGTTCCGTTATTAATGATTACGCCTTGTATTATGACGTAACTGTATATTGTATAGGCTGAGGAAATTTGCTACGAGCGATTTGAATTTTTCAATGTAAGTGGTTACTGAATCAAGGAGAGACCATAAATTTGATTACAGTGTTCATTTTGTGCAATTTATCATTCAGACAGTTACATAACGAATTAATCTCTTTTGTAAACTATCGAACATGTTTGATTAAATATTGCGTAGTCATTAGATAGAATTTATAGGTGTATTTGAAATGTGAAGTCCGCAACCTACGTTGGGCGGACGATGAGACAGTCGCCCACGTTATCCTGACATGTCCTGGGGTCATGGCTACGTATCAGAACATCAAAACAACACGCTGATCAATGGACAAATACCAGTACATGCAGACAATCCCGGGAAACAATACCACACCCGGATGCACGCCTTACTAGGCGTCTGCTCTCTCTCAACAGAGCGTCACTACGTATAATCGTAGGCATTATCACTGGACATTACCCACTCAACAAACATTTATATGTTCTAGGTACGACCGACAGCCCCCTATGCAGGGGATGCTTGTCGGCCGATGAAACAGCCCCCCACGTCATCCTGGAATGCGAAGGTGTAGCTGCACAACGGACTCAAATCCTCAACACACCGAGGTCACTCCGCGAAGCCTGTGGTGACACCATTTATATAATTACTTTAATTTGTACTCGCACATTTCAAACGTCAGTACAGAATTGCTCCTGTCAATCCGGTGTTCGATTAATAAAGTGTGTGCTGTATATCCAAATTCATATATACACGTGTCCTATTATTTCAACAATGTAAGTAAAGCGATAAATGAGGAAGATCCTGCGCTTCTGGTCGGAGTTAGGCTGGCTAGTTCCCTAGCTGGTATTCACCCACGCACAATGGTCTGACCTACACGGACTAAGTGCGGAAAAAAAGGAGTCCATAACCATATGTCCTGGGGTGGCAGCTTACCGGGCAAAATACCTTGGATCACCGAGGTCTCCACCAGAAGTCGTCGGCAACATCAAGGGTCTACTAGGCTTTCTGGTGGAACTGGGTTGGCACGAGTAGTGCCAAAAACCTACCCAAAATAATGCCGCACACCGAGAAGAATCAGCCCGACCCAGGTCTCTTCTCAGCCAGGCTAGGTTTAGTGAACCAGCGACAAAACTGCCAGCAGCTCGATTCCACTCACACCTCAGATTCGGTTGAAACCGCTCAACCAATCTCACTGGAGCGCAAACTCTTAGAGTATTCCAGTGTTCCAAACTACACGCGTGGTCGTGTCAGGGAGGTTTCCCCTGGATTTTCCCCAGGCTACTCTCCAACTGCAACTGCACACTCTTATCGCTTCATTGGGCCCGGCCTATAAGGCCACAGTCAGTTAAAAAAAACCGCAAAATAGGCCCAAATATGACGTTGAGTTGCAGAAACCAAGCCCGCGAATACCTATATAACCCGCAATGGTTCAGCGGCGAGACTACTGCTTATTCCTTCTCATTCATTAGTGAGTTTTTTGGACGCATGTGATCTGATGATGATGATGATAATGATTTGATGATAACTACTGAACAATTACATACTAGGAAATAATAATTTCACCTATTATTAAAATTTACTATAAAATAAATAGTATGAAACTAACAAACCCCGGATCGACTATTGATAGTGATAGTCATTAATTAAATATCGATAAAGTTTTATCGACATCGTTAAAAAGCAATTTTCAATCATGTATGGGAATCATCATTTGGAGGAATTAATACTACGAGTATCAACTACTTGAATTTCCAATTACTAAGTTTGACTCATTTAATTGGCTATAATGGATATTGTCACCAAGGCGACGGTCTAAAATCATAACAAAATGTAAAACAAAAATTGATTGTATATTACGATTATATAAAATACAAGCTTTTCCCCCGGCTTCGCCCGCGTAGTAAGCGTAATTTTTAACCGTCTACAAAAAAAGAGATTCTCAGTTCAACCTACGTATGTAGGTATGTAACTATATGTACGGATGTCATTTTCGTAATCGGCACCCCGAGAAACTACAAAAATGACCTAGTTCCAGTAGTTTCGGCTGTGCGTTGACGGTAGATCAGGACTTCTTCTTTTATTTATTTAAGTAATATATTTCCACAAAAAGTATTCTTTGTGCATATGATTATAAATATCTTAAAACTACATGATGGTGGTAAGTCATTTTTAACGACATCATTTATATAATTACTTTAATTTGTCCTCGCACATTTCAAACGCCAGTACAAAATTGCTCCCGTCAATCCGGGTTTCGATTAATTAAGTGTGTGCTGTATATCCAAATTCATATATACACGTGTCCTATTATTTCAACAATGTAAGTAAAGCGATTAAATGACAAGAAAAAATATTCTCGCTATTTCACTTTCTTAAAGGAAACCTAAACAAATAGTGCAGTGCGCAAACCATTACTTGTCCCTCCGCTAAGTTTACCAACAGGCAAACACTACACTTTGTCTCAAGCACCTCACATAATTAGGAAACGCCCGCATCTCACCCGTTTACTGTAATGTTACTTTTATTGCCGTACGTATAAGGGTCATTTTCGCTGATTACGACACGTGATGGTTATTACGGGAGTGTTATGGTGGATATAATTATGTAGGGATGTGCTACGTTTATCGATATCGATAGATTCGAGATGGCGTAAATGTCGCGATCAATGATTATTCTAATATTATCTATATTCATATGTATTACCTATGGTTAGAATACTCATAGTGAGTATTAAGAAACACTAAATTGTTACATTTATTGCAACGTAATTAGTTCACGGTAAAAAATTTTTTTACATTTTAGCAACAATATTAACCCTTTTTTATACGAATATTGTGATATAAGTACCTACATATTTTTAGATGCGCGTTATGGATTTTGGAAACTTCTTTTTTTCTTTGTCAGGCAAAAATGAGGCTTAGAACACTCTCTTGTCAAAAAAGGTTAAGAAGTACAAAAGTTCAGGTAAAACGAAAGCGCAGGTATGTAATAATAAACATTACGATTATAAAAACGCTACGTACTGTTTTAACTCATACTTTTAAGTAAATGAATATTATATTCCGTTAGTAAAAAACTTTTTAAATGACAATTTTACTTCCATTAAAACGCACTGTTGAATCTTCAGTATCTGCACACAAAACAAACTCAATTTCCATGAAAAGAGCCTGAAAACCCCATAAATTGTTTCTTATAACAAAAACGCACATAAGGAGCCGCCATCTTTGTCAACAACATGTAAATGACATGTTTCTGTTGGAACCCCTTGTTGCTCTAAGGCAGAAAAGGAAACCTTTATATGTCACTCAAGACGCTCAAAGGCATTACTGAGGGATACCCTACTGAAGTGTACTGGCAGTAACGTATTTTCAGATTGAGAATTAAATTAATTCAGTTGTAGTCAAGGATTATCTCATCATCAGTTAAGTATTTGACAACAGACTAAAGTAATTTTGTTTTATACTTTTCCTACTATTGCGACTTATCAACGAATCTTTCACATATATGGATATATGTGAAAGATTTGTTGATAATAGGCATTATGTCAATTTTTTTCATGCCATTCGAACCTGTTTCTTGAGACGGTTAAATGTTTGTATGGTACCAACTACAATTAAAGCAACACAAAAGGTGAAAATGAGAGGCAAGGTACAACATAACTAACGAGCACTGAAAACGCTCCATACTGATTCACACGACCTCGTACTACCGTTGTATGGAAAAAGGGAAATTTTCCGTTTTAGTCGTGAAATATTGCGTTTATGTACATAATGCTATACAAATTCATTTTTATTGAAACATGAGAATTCTATTGGTAACTATAAATTTACATTTGGCCAATAAACTAAAAAAAAAATATTGTGCGAAGTTTTATACTCCCATATCCTTTTACGATTTTAATTAATTTGTCTAATTTACAATTTATTGTGATAATTTGATTATTTCTAACCATATAAACTATGTTACAAATTGTAACACGAGTTGTCATCCCTAATATGTAATATAGTATATATCCCCTATTCATAATATATGGATGACAGTATATAACAGGGGATATATACCCGCTATAGTGTCCTACCCGCACTGAGGTCAAATGCGAGATTCAAAATTGGACACGTCCGCGGCATATGAAATGGATACCCTTACTTTGATGTATCTGTGTTTCAAAATTACAAGAGATAATTTTGAAAGACAGAGACATGCCAGACAGTAAGATGAAACAAATACAATAACCTAAGGGAGGTGCCCTTTTCTCAATTAAGACAGACGAAGCAAGTCCTAATCGTTAAAAAAATAGAAATGGAAATTCATTGCCATTAAACCAATTTTGGTTAGGTCTTCATATTGATAATAAACGGGTCACTCACGTCTTTAAGGTAGAGTATCGCTCGACATGTTTCGGACCAATACGTGGCCCTTAATCGCGGCTGGATCTCATAAGGGTCACATATTGGTCCGAAACATGTCGAGCGATACTCGACCTTAAAGACGAGAGTGACCCGTTTATTACATTTTAATATGTCTGAAACTCGGGAGTTTAGTAAAAAAAAACATTGTAACAGTTAATAGTTTGTAGCACGCCTTGCCTAGTTTAGGTATTTACTAACACCCTTTAGGTTATAAGATTATTATTATTGTATTTACTAACAAAATGTATGGACCTATGTCTGAAATAAATAATTGAATTGAATTAGTTCGGGAGCTCGGGTGTTTCAGGGAAAACGGGAGTTTTATAGGTCTGAATATATTATTTCTGTTAGCTGCGTCCGTTAAACTATAGATTTTGGCAAGTTTGATGCCAGCGCCATATTTAACATTGAACGGTCTGTAATAGTGTAGTGTTTGTGTTTTTCTCGTTTCCAATTCATTTTCCTATTGTGCGGTTTGCTGCCATATTATCGTCCGTCATAAAAGATAAGAATACTTCGTAAATACTGCATGTGCATTAACACTTTATCGCATTATCAACTCTAGGGCCTTTAGGCGTGTGGATCGGTCAAAAATTGAAAAACAAAGACTATAAGACGGTGCAATCTGCCCTAAATGTTTATAACTCTTATACACACTTAGCCCAACCCGTCAATACATCTTTTAGCCCTTAAGGGACTAAAACTTCTAAAAGCTGACGCGGGGTTTAATTTACGGTGTAAAACCACTCTTATTCGTCCCTGACTGGTTGTTTATATTTAATACAGGCCCTTATTTTGCCCTGCAGTCTATCTTACCTACGAGTATGACAGTTATCTACGTATTTGTGGTGTGAAAAATCATATGTTTGGGTTTACCGCTGATAAGGAATAATTTCATCGGCTAATTATTCCACGCGGTAAAGCATGCGACTTTTAATCTGGAGGTCACGTGTTTATATTTAACAGTGGCTTTTTGGTGGAGGAAACCGATCTATTCCCAATAAAGTCTAGTTTTCCCTCTAGGTTGGAAATTTAGATGGCAGTCGCTTACGTAAAAACCAGTTGCTACTCTAAATCTTGGGTTAAGTTATCAAACTGACAATTTGTAACCTTTTACCAAGGACCATATACAATAGGACTGACAATCTCATACAAAAAAACGTAACTCTGAAATAGCTCAAAATTCGGTATTAAAACTAGATGGCGCTGCTTCGTAAACTGGAAGTCGCAAAAATGTTATTTTCACCAATGTTTTCTCCTGTTTTTTTTGTTTTTTAAGAACAAACGTCTAAGTGCTTTATTTTAATACCATTATATACCTTCTATACACAATTTTTAAGGATTATATTTTTTACTCATCAACAACGTGAAACAGATCGTATTTAACAGATGGCACTACCTCTGGAATCATTGATTGCTCGCGGGTTCGCCAATTTTTGCTACATAAAATAACTAGATGGCGCTGGTGAACTGGTAAAATGTGTATAAAATTAAATTACGCGTACAGTCAAGGGCATAAATATATACACGTTCCCAAAGCGACAAAAATATCGTTACTATCCGTTAGCCAAAAATATCCATACAACAATTTCGATCAGATATATTTGAACATTAATCGAGTCATTAAATTGTGTACGCTAATACGTTCATAAATATACGTACAATGACAGACAACTATATGTAGACAAACACGCAGACAAAAGCATCTATGCACTTGTTTTTCATATTCAATAGATATTTTTGACTCCTACTTTGTTCGCATAAGCAGGAGTCAAAAATATCTACACAATTTTTTTCCAACCTCATATAGACAGCAAATAGAAACAAATATCTAAACAAACTTTTGTCTTAAATACCTAGGCAAATTACATACACAATTATATCTGCCTAAGAAGAGAGCAAAAATATGTAAACATGCAATGCTCATAAACATCCGCACTGTAAACAAACCAATCGGTATTCTAATTACAAAATTTGACGCTCATCGAGAAGAGATCGGAAATGTCATGCGATACATTCGTCCCTTTCATTTTGGGCCTTCATTTGTTTATGGAAATCGCCTTTGATTTAACACATTTATTATATTCACATTTTGCCTCTTACCAACTATAGAGTAAGTTACAGATAGTTCAATGTAGCTACCAAGGTTTTTTTTCGTTCAATAAATTAATAGGTGATGCGGGATATCGGTATCGCTTACCGTAGTTCATTTTGAAAGTAACTACGGACCCGTGCCTTTACACGTATGCAGGTAAATGTTAAGTAGTTAAAAGAAACGCAACTCCATTTTGTATTTAAGTATATATTTATCTATATACTCGTATAAGTGTCAGAGAGAGAAAATAAAAGCTTGCTTAGTTTGTTCGGGACTAGGCGGGGTCGATTTGTATATGATCATACCCACATTATTTATTACATATTATATATTTATTTATTATAAACTAAGCTAGGTGTTTCACTACGCATATGTTACAAACAATATAATGGATCTTAGATTTTTTAGAATTATCTTCGTGAATGAATATGCAATGAAAATTAGAGCTAGTCTCAGAAAATTACGCTTTATTAATTTGACTACTCTGTATTAAGCTGTGATTCGAGGACTGTAGAACATTTTTGACAATTAGGTGTTGTTTAGATATGTGGTCAGTATTTACTACTTGCATCTCTTAATACCTAAATAGGTTTAATGCGGAAGATAGGTTTATAAATTATAAGGGGAATATTTATATATATACATCAAAAAATAGGCAGTGGCCGGCGATCGACGGCGCCACGCCCCTCCCGCGCCCGCGCTAGTCCACACGTATTCGGCGCCGAATGAATTTCAAACACTATTATGAGTGAAAACGTTTGCTTAACCGAATACTAAGATCCAATGGCGAGTTAGTGGTAGACGTTTCAATTTTCATTTCAACTCGCGCAGAATTTAAACTTTCAATTAATCTTTTTAAACTGAAGTATAATTGCGGACATTATTTGGGTTCTTAAGATAAATTATAAATAACAAGGTAAACAAACTGTGAAATACATTGTTATGGATACGTCTTAATAATAGCGGGAGCTTGAATAGGAGGGCAGAGAATTTTAATACTTAGATACTAAGCAGTAGCGTTTAGAATCGAGCGCAGTTAGCAGCGTCATCGCGTCTCGATGCAATAGTGACGTAAGACCTCGCGGGAGTGGAGCATATGACTAATTCGTACGTGTTATGTATGTCTTGATAGCCTCGTGGCATTGACAGCGGCTTATGATGCGAGAGGCGGGAGTTCGTATCCCGAATACGGAACTTACTTTTTCTGTTTTTAATGAATTTTGTTTGTAATTTAAAGTAACGACATAGTTTCGCCTAGTCATTCCAGCTCATGTCTTTACGGCAATTGTACCTGCAGTGGTGGAAACAATAATGTGAGAATATACCCGATATAGAAATTGTGATAACAGTGGTTGCTCGCCAATGAGTTAAGGATTTAAAGCAACCAAATTAAAGAAATTACGGACATTTGTTTTGCATACTTAAACTTGTGAGTGTCATAACCAACGAAGGGGTAAGTCTTAGTTCTTAAAGAATAGTGATCAATCAATGTATAGGCATAAGCCGGCAACAGTAACTAAGTTCAGTTCACTCCTTTGTTTTAGCATTTGGACATGCCCTTCGAGGTCCAGTAGTGGGCTTGATTTTATTAATATCGCGCTAGCCGGCGCAAGGGATAAGCAGGGATCCCGGACTTCATGTTCAAACCCCTCTTGGCGCTCAACACCTAGAAATAAGCTTTAGTTAAGAATCTTAGTTTAGTGTTACACATCACCTTTCCCTGTAAGTAATATACCTGGGTTCACTATTACCGTTGTTTTCATTCGCTACCCTGCTCAACACATAACAATATTTCATTTGTAAGTAATTATGTAAGTGCAAATAAATAGTGAAGTGCGCCAGAACGGAACGTACCTAGTACTAGTAATGAAACATCGCACCTAACGCCATCTTTTCGCTTTTTACTGTATCATTTGGAATGTCGTAACGTTCGATGGCTGTGAATTCACTTTTGCGCATTCATGGAAATTATAAAATTTACGACTTTTGAATGAATCGGTACTCCTAGCGGCATCTAGCTACGTAGAGAGATACTAACTTTCGGAGCACGGTGCGTAGTATGAAGATTGTCAGTCCTATTGTATATGGTCCTTGCTTTTACTATGCAATTAAAAATAAGCTTTAAAAGTATCATTTTTGGAAAATAATGCGTTGTCACATAAATTGAGGAAAAATTCTGGTGTAACATTATTTTCATATTAGATGGCAACAATTTTAAGTATTAATATATGCCTACACGTTGATACTTAAAATCTTGCATTTACAAGATAAAACAATGTACTTACTTGATTCTTCGATAAGATTCTCCTGCCGACTCCAAGCGCACTGCATCAACAAAACGCCGACAGCCAGAAGCATCGACATATTGCACAGCAGTATCATCGACACTGGTACATCACTAGCTCACTCTCATTTTATACACTCAGTTGATGGACCCTGCAACAAAAGGAAACGTTTATTAATTTAATTGAACTATGCTACTTTAAGGTTTAAGTACCTACGTTGCTCGGTTAAAATCAGGGGTTGATAACCGGTATTGTTTTCAGAAAATCGCAGGCATAATAACACCAGTACTTGCTCTGTAGGTATGTGGTGTTGTGTTCCTGGTGGAAAAACGCCAGACCGGGGAAGTGCGTATCTGATCATGCACAATCTGGTTCCGTATCGACACCTACTCGTCCACATTCAAAACCACTATCCACTACATTAAATGAAAAAAGGTCGTATCTTCATAGGGAACTCACGGCACTTACGTCCTTTTGTTTGGGCATGACAGTTTTTCATAGATGACTCAACCGTTAGACCTATCGAGTTCAGACCAAAAATCGTTACTTATAGTATTTATTAATTTTCATCACCTCAATTTTTTTCAGAACTTCATACTTTGGAAAATAGAGGGGGGTAGACTCAATTTTTACGGCTTTAACAGCTAATATCTAACCAATTATTGACTTAAATGAAAAAGTATTTTATAATTGTAGTGCTTAGAGGATCCGAGTAAATCGGCTGTGACATACGGACGGACGGACAGACATGACGAAACTATAAGGGTTCCGTTTTCGCCATTTTGGCTACGGAACCCTAAAAACGGTCGGCAATGCACTTATCACGCCGTCCATAGGATAAGGTGTCGGCCCACCATCAAGCCGGCCGTATGCCAGGTTAGGACGGTCGTAGTATCAAAAACAAACCGGTATCCATTTTTGTATGCCTTTGTATTTTGTGTAAAGGACATAGTGTAAGTATAAGTTTTGAAGAAGGACATTATACTTTTTATCCTAGGAACAAACTCAATTAGTACACCATTGCCTCGCATTTTTTATGAAGCTGGTTAAGTACTCTATCTAATCACACTAGTTAAAACAACATTAAAATCCCCTCAACCAGCGTTAGCTTCTCCCAAAGCCAGAAGGCCATATATCACTTCAAAACTCGTATAAATACGTCTTTTTAGTATTGGTATAGCAACTCGTAACATATCGGCTGCGAACCGCGATTGGACTGAAATTGGGCTATTAGTAGTCGCATTGACGCTGATGTGCGATTCACAACCTGTGTCGACTCCCCAATCTCACCATACGTCCCTAGTATTACTTGACCTTGCGATTCGTAACTATAGTTCTACCGTTTAACTGAGACAGCGTCTGAGGCGGGAGAGGGGCAAGAGGGGTGAGAGGGGTGGCTGGCGGGCTGGTGGCGGGGGCTGGCCCTGCCTCCCGCTACCCGCGCGCGCCGTATCAGGCAAGCGGTAAACCATAGCTGACATTAGAATGAGATAGATGTACATGTATATGATTGTCCGTCGTGTTAAGAGCACAGAAAAATAGTGGCCTGCGAGGTAATCACGTAACTTTTGTACTACCGTCAGGTAGATTTTCATGTCGATTTTTAATTGACAGCTCATACATTTTACATCAAGATTGACAGTAAAATCTATCTACCGTTGGTACAAAAAGTTACGTGATTCACCTGCTGTTCAAAAAGAAGAAAATTGGAGGGTCAACTCTAGCAAAATCAAAATCAAAAATCAAAATCAAAACATTTATTCTGCAAATAGGCCTCAAGGGCACTTTTACAAGTCAAAATCTATCTAGGTACATCAAATAAAAATAATACAATAATCAAAGTATCATTAATTAAATGTAGTGTTACATGTCAAAAATAAGACTAAGAAACTAATAACAATCGAGATTTGTTAGAGATGTATAAGGTCTCTAAGCGTCAAGATAAAAGGTAATAAAGTAGGTACACTAATCATAATAAAATGTTTTGAGCTATATCTGTAACACGTCAACATGAAAATAATAAAATCTAATAAATAAATATCCTCAGAGATGTATAAGGTCTCTGTGCGTCAGTCTAAAAAAATAAAATCAAATGAGAACAGTGAAGTCTCTCATCATGTCAGCATAGCAAGCTGCTAAAGCTGATTACTTGTCCAAAAAAATACAAAACTCTAGTGATAAGGTCAAGACTGTATGGCAAGTAATAAGCAATGAAACTGGAAAAAGAAAGATTAAAGATCCGCACTACAGCCTACGTATCAATGATACTCTAGTAAGTTCCGATCTCGATGTAGCGGATCAATTTGAGCGGTTCTTTTCCAATATACCCATAGACACATCAAAGTCTTTAAATTCATCGCCAGACGCTGCTGAAGTATTATTGAAAGGAAATGTAGTGGAATGTACGGAAATCTTTGGTTTCAATTATGTGACTCCTATCATCGTTACCAAAGCGTTTAGATCATTGAATGTCAAGAAAACTGAAGATCTTTGGGGGCTGTCTGTCAAAGTATTACATTCCATAATAGAATTAACTGCTCCTTATATAGCTGATATCTTTAATAGAAGTATTGATACTGGAGTTTTTCCTGACTTGATGAAACATAGTAAATTTATCCCGTTGTTCAAATCAGGAACGAAATCAGACCCCACAAACTTCAGACCTATCTCAATACTACCGGCATTAAGCAAAATTTTCGAGAAACTTATCCTTAATCAGCTTCTATCCCATTTCAATCGTAATAAACTGCTGAACAGTAAGCAATTCGGATTTACTAGAGGCCGTTCCACCACAGATGCCGGTGTGGTACTCATTAAACATATTTTTGATGCCTGGGAAAAGGCACAAGATGCTGTTGGAGTTTTCTGTGATTTATCAAAAGCATTTGATTGCGTTGATCACGCAAATCTGATCAGAAAGCTTAGGCACTATGGGATAAAGAATGGAGCTCTTGATCTCGTTTCATCATATCTATCGAACAGAACACAGCGAGTAGTCATCAATGGGACCTCGTCAGCAGGGTCAAACGTTGCTCTTGGAGTACCGCAAGGATCCATCCTAGGGCCGTTCTTATTTTTAGTGTATATAAATGACTTACCAGAGCTTGTGCAGGGTAGACATGATATAGTTTTATTTGCAGATGACACTTCTCTAATTTTCAAAGTGGATAGAAAAGAGAAAAGCTTCGACTGTATTAATGATGTATTATCCACTATTGTAAATTGGTTTACAGCCAATAACCTGCTTTTAAATGCAAAGAAGACGAAGTGTATAAAATTTATTTTACCCAATGTTAAGCACATAAACAACTCAAGAATTAAGTTAAAGGGCGAAATTCTAGAATTCGAAGACAAGACTGTGTTTTTGGGAATAACCTTAGATTCAAAACTTCAGTGGCATGCACATATAGCCACATTAGCAGGAAAACTAAGCTCCGCAGCCTATGCAGTGAGGCGAATCAGGCAGCTGACAAACGTCGAGACAGCAAAATTGGTGTACTACAGTTACTTCCACAGTGTTATGTCCTATGGAATCCTGCTGTGGGGGAAAGCGGCGGATATCCAGACTATCTTGGTACTACAAAAACGAGCAGTGCGTTCTATTTATGAACTAGGAGCTCGTGCCTCCTTAAGAGAAAAATTCAAAGAGGCAAACATTCTCACTGTAGCTTCTCAATACATTTTTGAGAACATTATGTATGTACGAAAAAATCTCCATGAATTCAAACTTAACAGCGAAGTCCACGATTACAACACAAGAAGTAAAAACAAGCTCGCAGTGGCAGCCTGTCGTCTCCGTAAAGTTAGCACGTCCTTCGTGGGGAACTGTATACGCTTTTATAATAAAATACCCATGGATGTAGTGAATTTGCCCGTCAACAGATTTAAGTGTCATGTTAAAAGTCACTTGGTAAGCAAGGCGTATTATTCCGTCAATGATTTTTTAAATGATCAAGAAGCTTTTAAGCCAGTTGTCTAATTTACTAGAATTAGTAATGGTTTATAATGTAGACATGTAAAACTACAATTTTAGTCTGGACTTTTACTGTTCTAAA
The DNA here is from genome assembly GCA_963556455.1 of Epiblema foenella. NCBI lineage: Eukaryota > Metazoa > Arthropoda > Insecta > Lepidoptera > Tortricidae > Epiblema > Epiblema foenella. Next base: position 22,526,656 of record OY747100.1, read on the forward strand.
ATCATTTCATGTACATTTGAGCACATCATGAGGTATCTCATTGTATTCGATATTTTATTATTAAGTACTACTTTGATTATAAATGTCCTGCAGCTTGAATATGTCATGCTCGCCTAAAGGTCTTTTCTTACGGTGGCGTCGTTGATCGGGTCGCAACCTTCCCTAACATATGCTCGAGGGAGGCGATGGCTGAGATACGCGTCATACTCGTGAACGGGTGCTGTTTGTGGGGTCCGGTCTGTTCATGTTTGCAAGGACTAGTAACTTCGTACTAGTGTTCAGTGGAATTGACATGATGGACAATTAATCAGCTTTGGACAAGTAATCAGCTTTGGACAAGTAATCAGCTTAGCTTCAGCATATTTTGAAAAAGTGTCCTTTTATAGGAACCGGGCGGTCCGTTAAATTGAAATGGCTATTCTAATTTTGACTTACAGACGTTTAAGTTTGTACCGATGTTTCGTCTGAATCTAAGAAACTACTGAACGGATTTTGATGAAACTTTCCAGTAATGTAACTAAGAAAATATAGGCCTATAGGAAGTCGCGGGCAGAAGCTAGTAAAAATAGTATTGTTAATATTGTAGTAGAACAATCGGAGGTCAGACTTACAGTGGTTCACCTGAGGTTAGTTGTCGTTGTCGTTAACCGTTATCGATACCGTTCCCGAACAACTGAACGACATTCACCCACATGAATGATACTAATGAGTGAATGATTCTAGTGACAGTCGCATTTCGATACGTGATTCGAGCGACACAAATGGTTCGATTGCATCTCGAAATCTTTCAAAGCATTTGATACAACTTGATACAATTTGTAGCGATTCTTCATGTTTTATGTTATGGAAGGACTATGAAGAAGGCTTTGATCCATTTAAGAATGGGAGAGAAACAATGCAATATGTACCTAGACGGGCAATTAAGGGATTAACAAAATTGAGTATTCGTATTACTGTGCAAAAGCTAATGAACCCAAAATATAGTTATTTCAGCCTCTAGTTTCATTGTTCAAGTAAAATGAACGCTTAATAATCCAAACGATACTCGGGGGGGAAATGTGAAGCGGTCGAGTATTTTGTGAAATTATGGGTATGTACTAAAAACAAGCATGCGGCCTCACTGGTAAACAGACAACATACACCGTAGCCTACGGTTGGACACCGGAGCCACTAGTTACCGGCTCTTCGTTCATGAGAATTCGTTGTGTCGACAGCTAGAGGCCCGACCGTTCGATGTCCCTAATTCTCAACATTAGTGAATTCTAGGAAACTGACGACCTTACTCACCACCATAAACAGTCACTGTTGGTAACCATTCATAAATATCTGAAGACGACTTTATTGTCAAGGAATTACAGAAGAAATTACAGATAAATATATCACATACCTACTCATATAGGGCAAGTTCTGCAATAAATCAAAAATCAGCATAAAGAGAACCATATTTCACAGCTTCGCATGCTTAAATCATTTCTACAATGGTCTTGTCTGGAGGTCTATTTTCATACAGCACTTCCAATTCCAATCACAATTTTTTTCCGCGCGCTTACTTCCACACGCGTCGAGCTAACGGATCAGAAAAAGCGCGAAACAAATGGAAATATAATTCGGATGTGATAGGTACAAACTGAATGTCGTCCTGCTTTGTAAAAAGCTTATTTCAATAGGCAATTCGCGACGCTTACTCCCTTATTGATTAAACGAAGCATCGTTTTAGATACAAAAGGTCTTATCCGTCTCTAATTTTCATTGGTGGTTAATGCGATTTTCCTATGTAAGGGGTTAGTGATAAGAGGATATCTATCAATGCTCGGCACACAATGGTTTGACATATTCGGTTCCGGATTCGGAATGAATTGAAATGGATCCACGATGTCGCCTTATGTAGTTTGCGGAGCGTTTGGTATGTAAAATTCATACTCAAGTCAAAGGCGTTATTTCTATAATTATGCGATTAAAAATCGTCCTTATCGACATCCAGAAAGGGGAACATTGCTGGAGAATGAAACAAATATTGCATTAGATAGAATACTTAATATCGGACCGTAGAATAAAAAATCGTTTTCCACATAATAGATGACATTCAGTCTTATGTCAATGCCATAAGTGTCATAACATATATTATAACCTTACTGGAAGGAATGTATTACGTGCCCTAATTTCTTTAATCCTTTACCCATGATCAAAAATCACAATTGGTACAAAAAAGAAGAACTCGAATGATGGAAATGACACAACATCGTGGGCTAAGTAAAAATATATTTTTTATTATATTTGCTCATGAAGACTTTTCATAGTAGTTTAGCGTACAAAAAGCTATATTTAACGCACTCGTGCGAAAAAATACATTTACCGCGCTCTATACTTTACACCAGTGGTGGGCAAAGTACGGCCCGCGGGCCAACTGCGGCCCGCGAAAGCATTTTATCCGGCCCGCCGCCGATACATCGAATTAATTAGTACATGGCCCACGATGATTATATTTTGACGGTTCAGCCAAAAACCAGAGCAGCGGTTTTATACAAAAGTGCAGTTTTGCTGCAATTATGGCCCTCCTGCGAAATTTCTCAAGCTTACTGGCCCGCCATGAAGAAAGTTTGCCCACCCCTGCTTTACACCATACAGCGGCCTCAATGTAGTCAAAGTAATCTTAGTAGTATCTTCAATCCAATAAAAGATTCTAGAAAGAAACTAAAAACGACCAAAAGAACCGTAATTTAGCGTAGACTACTAGTAAATCTAACGTAATTCTTTCGTCGCTATTTGTCTGCTACCCAAAGCTTGAATGGAAGACATCGCCTTCAGCGATAAGACCACTAGGTTGAAGTTTGATTTTTTATTTCATTTACCAAGGTGTGGAATAAAGAGTACATATTTGGATTGTACTGTAAATCGAATAAAGTTTTCGCGTATTGTCAATCCTACACCAACTAGTTTTACACAAACTACTTTAAAACGAAGTTTTCCCGCATGTGTCACAAAGGGTGTAAAAATATTTACAACTAAATCACGTTTTACTGCGCCACGTGTTCAAATAAAACAATCAAAAACGAAATGGCGGCGGGAGAAAAAAGATACATGACAGTAGGTCTGCATGTTTCTCTTTGATAGACTGGCAAAACAGCCACACTTTTCCTATGAGTGACGCTACTACTGTAATCTAGTTAGCATAAGAGGATCAATGTGTAGTGTGAGTACACACACACATGCATTAAGGTATCAAATAACCGATTACTCTTATTACGCCGTTAACCTATTTAACGCACCATTTAACTAATTCGATTGTATCACATTACATATTATTTATTGTAACATGATTTACCTATTTTACGATGTAACCTGAGAAGTATATTACTTCCACAAGAATGCACACGAACAAAGGAACTCTCTAGTATATAAACCATGTATTTTCTAGACAATAAATCAATCAATATTCGACTGCAGTTGTGTGTACTTACTTCCCTCGTGTGCCCTCTGGGGCACACCTTCACTACACCTTCACTACATCTTTTATTACATCTTCACATGGCGACCCTGCCAGCCGGTATGCACGAGTACCAAGGGGCAACCCTGCCCGTCAGGCTACTCGGGGCAACCGCAATATAAACATCACCGAGCCAAGCACCACTGCCGCCGCCCAACCGTCCAGCCAGCCAGAGCCAGCAAACCATGGGAACCCAGAGCACGAAAAATAGCCAGAAAGAAGAGGTCATCATAGCTCAAAACGGGGCATCCAGCAGCGCAAGTACGAGCCAAGCTGACAGCAGCAACGTCTAGCAGCTCCGAACCGCAGGACCAGCGCGACAACGGCTACAACATCGGCATCGGACACTGTCAACTACCAACCGCCAGCCACCATCAACTAGCAGCATCTGCCTACAGGTATCATTTAAGCGCAATTAACCGCGTAAACCGACCAATTTAAGATTAGAAGCACGTTTTTATGTCAATATTTATGCAAACGCATTACGTGTCAAGTTCATATGTACTAATGACCGACATTCAAAAATTGTATAAAGAGTTACAATTATTACAAAAAGACATTAGAAAATTAGGTACAAAACGCCGAAGGGAGGCGATCGGTCAAAGTAAACTCCAGCAAGTCGAGTTATTGTATAGTGAGTACGAAAAATATATAGAGCAGTATAGTCTTAAGCTAGAAAAATCAGAGATATCCGTAAGCGACAGCGAGTTAATCCAGTCTTATTTAACGGAAATAGAAGCGATTTATAGCAAAATACACGCGTCTTACGAGAAGGAAACCGAGCAAGGCAAAATGACGTCAAAAGACGATTTCAGCCTAAAAACGGCAGTAGCGTTGCTACCAGCCATGGACGGTTCGGAAACCGTCACGAGGCAACTCATAGATGCTATAGAGTTGTACGCAACAATGATCAAAGACTCCGATTTGAAGTCATTAATTATTTTCGTTACTAAGATCCGATTAAGTCAAAGCGCCAAGCTAAGAATATCGGATAAACATACTAGTGTAACAGCATTAGTTGATGAGATGAGACTACGTCTTTTACCTACCAAATCGGCAACCGCGATTCAAACTAGGTTGCTCACAACAAAACAAGGAAGTAAGTCAATCGAGCGGTACGGCCAAGAACTGGAGGATCTATTTGTAAACCTCACAGTAACCCAGGCCAATGGGAAACCAGAAGCGGACTCAGTACTGCAATCGTTAATTAAACAAATGGCCATAGCCAGATTCACAAAAGACTTACGAAATGACAAGCATAGCATACACAAAAAATGCTATGCAATGCGTATGTTTTGGATACTCCACGCTAAAAATGCGATTCAGGGAGCAAAGGACAACAAAGAGTCCACATCCACTACGCCCGCCCCGGACCAAGTATTGAATTACCGGAAGAAGCGGTACACCACATATAAACGACGCAAGGCACATATGATTTGCCGCAGCGAGCGCAAGTCGTGGCGCCATAGGAAGCGCATGACGCACTCCGCGCCATATGACACGTAAGGACGACTCACATCGAGTCCGAGGAAAGATAACGTCACATAGTACATTCTCTTTAGAATACTAAAATAAAAATTTCAATATGATTTCCACGTATTAACATTAATCGGACAATGCTTTTGATTCAACATTTATGTATCAAAAATTACGACAAACGAGCAAAACAAATAAAAATGGCAAAAAAAAAAATTTAAAAGCCAATTAAAATAATTCGTAGTAATTATAAAATATACAAAAAAAAACAGCAACAATTTTAAACAACGGAATCATAACTTTAGAACCATTATGTGACTATAATCTTCTCCCGCGCCCATATAATAATCCGAAAAACGGATACACATAAGTATTTCACTAGACGATTAGCCTGATCATCTAAAAGTCGATGAAATTCTTATATGTTGAAGATTTCAGGATAAAAATACTAAGACAAATTTATTTAAGAAATAAATAAAACAATGTGTTTCCCCGTACTCAGTGATAGTACCGAGAGGGACCATTGAATAATTAAATATATGATGAATAGCAAGGTACACCAGTACACAAGGTAGACAGCAAACCCTTGGATATCGAACACGTTTCGATCGAGCATCAAACGAGTGGAAATACTTGGGCACTATTTGTTATAAAGTGTTAAAAGAACTGTCTATTAGGCAAACAACAAATCCATGACTTGAACATAATTCGATCGAGCATCAATCATGTGAAGTCCTTGGACACAATTTGTGTTAAAAGAATTGTCAGACCTGTAAACCAATACCTATTAAGGTATTATGCGCGCTCTACATAAATATAATTATGTATAAAATCCTTGTATACTGTAGTAATAATTAAGGGTCGGCCGGCCATATATTTGCATGCAATGTACCTTCGCAATGAGTAGTGCACACTTTGTCACAAGTTAAATAATAAGTGACTGAAAAAAAAATAGCGCAATGACGTCCAAAGAAAATGTATGCGCAATAAAAATAAATGACAAATAAGACACAGATAAGAGCTTACAAGAGCCACTGTTTTCTTTAAGACGGTATAAAAAAAAATACCAAGAAACTAAACACGTACGTACGAAAAACATATACGAAAACGACGACATAATAAAACGCCGTAAAAAAGGAAAAACGACAAAAACGCCGCGTATTACGACAAAAACGTAAATAAATGATATAAATTCCACATGGGAATTCGACAAAAAATATAAAGTACTATAAAAAAAAAAAACGCCATCACAACGAGCGTTGAAATTCAATTACAAAAAAGAAATATTAATATTATTAATAATAGAATAGATTAATATTATTACGAGATAAGGATCAAGAAAAACCCCATTAATAAATAAACCAGTCTATTATTAAAGCACAAGAGCAATAAGACACCGATAAATACCAACTCCAAATAAGGAACCGCTACAATCATAATTAAAAGAGTGTCCTATAACAGGTAACAAATATCATATTAACTGCTAACACGACATTAAACATATGTTAGAGCAAATCTGTAGAACACAATCATGTAAGAAACATGAAACGTAGAAACTAAGAAAAATTGTATACCCAAGTAGCATTAAGAATTTTATTATACTAAACTAGAAAAAATTGTATAACCAAATAGCGTTAAGATTTATATTACATACCGTTTAGAGATACATGTACATTATACATTAGCCAAAAATAGATTTCTGAAGCATACTATTTTTGTCTAAAAAAAAAAAGAGGAAAGCTGTAGTGTGAGTACACACACACATGCATTAAGGTATCAAATAACCGATTACTCTTATTACGCCGTTAACCTATTTAACGCACCATTTAACTAATTCGATTGTATCACATTACATATTATTTATTGTAACATGATTTACCTATTTTACGATGTAACCTGAGAAGTATATTACTTCCACAAGAATGCACACGAACAAAGGAACTCTCTAGTATATAAACCATGTATTTTCTAGACAATAAATCAATCAATATTCGACTGCAGTTGTGTGTACTTACTTCCCTCGTGTGCCCTCTGGGGCACACCTTCACTACACCTTCACTACATCTTTTATTACATCTTCACAAATGTGAGAATATATACATATTGCCTTCATAGTTTTGGCTAACATGATTGGGTTGTGATTCTATTTTTTTGCACCATTACAAACATGTTTACCAATGTAATAAATTATTTTCCAACCAATTGGATTAAAAAAATATTACATTGGTAAACATGTTTGTAATGGTAACTCGACAAATTCTATTGCTGAATAAAATAAAGACATTATTTTCCAACCAATTGGAATAAAAATTTCTTTATTTTATCCAGCAATAGAATTTGTCGAGTTTCAAACTCATTCAAAACTTAATAGTTCCATAATAGCGAACTTTTCAACAAATTGCAGTCAATCATTTGGCCGGCTACAAAGTCCTAGTCCATTGAATACCCTATTGTTGCCTCACAATGGGTCGTCCGTCTCCAGCGAGACACTTATGTCACAAGATTGCTTCACTTGGTCAGTATTGGACAGTATTCACATTGTTACCGCCACACGTCATGCTATCCGGTATACTTCGGAGGATTCAATTACGCGTTGTTATTGACGGATCATGGAGTCAATTTATTGATTTAAACTTAAACAATTTTCACACATCATTGGAAAACGGGACTTAATCGCGTACAGCACTAATTTATTTACCCCTTTAAGGTTTGCCCTACGTTTGTTGTTGTTATCACAACATCCATGGTCGCAAGATGACTGGCGTGAGCGGTACAGGTTTTTGGAACTACCCGCACCTGGTCTTCATTAAACACTTTTACACTAGGGTTGTCACTCGTCCGATACACACAACACCAACAAAGTCCGTTGACGAAATGGAATCTTAAAACTGGTTTGGTCCTGACTCCAGTAAATGCTCGGCTTTGGCACACTTACTTACCTGACGATTTTTGACAGCTATGATGTGTCCCTTGATCCTTGTGTTGTGTTGTGAGTATTGCACGTGATTAAGTCTCGTTTTCCAATAACTATAGAGTCAAAGTATACTAGAGGCGAGGATAATGAATTAAATATTCACTAAGAAAAAGTGGTCAAGTAATCGCTTCCGGGACAGAAGACAACACGATTTGGAGCCCCCAAAGCATCGTCTTAAAAAAAACGGCACAAAATTTACACATATAGGGGCCTAAATTATATAATAAAGTGCCAAAGGAAATTAAGGATAGTAGAACTAGTCGTGGGTTCGCACTAAAACTCAAAGCAATGTTAATCCAAAAGGCCTATTATTCCGTAGCTGAATTTATGTCAGAATAACTCGTTATTATTATTATTATTTTAAATGTTGAAATGTACTCAGCCGACATTACCTTAATTCGACTACATTATTATTGTTATTTGCTAAAATGAACTTTAATTTTATTCCATTATTATAAATTGACATCTGAATTCCAGTACATTATTATTATTATTTGATAAAAATTCCGTCTAATTTAATTTTTATTAAGTACTTTAAATTGACATGTACTCTCTTGTATAATGACAGTGTATGAATAATACCAAAAAATGAATATGAATATGAGGAGAGATGAAATTATAAATGGTGAGTGGCGTAGTTAAGATTGAATGCACGGATTACTGTGACTTCTAAGGGTTGTTGATGTATTGTTCTGGAATAACAGTTAAACGGTTCTGTATGTTAAGTCGGGAGAATGGGAATTTGAATACACATCATATATCATCATTAGCCTATTTACGTCCTACTACTAAAAAAAGGCCTCTTTACATATTGCGAAGTTACGGCTTGATGTAATAACCTATTTTCGAATCTTACATGAATTAAGTAAATAGCATTCTTTTGTAATGAGCCCGGGGATCCCAGGGAATAGACGACGGGTTTAGAAAGCATGTTATTTTAATTACAATTTTTTTAAATTTTCACATTTTTTTATACAACGCCGGTGGCAAACCAGCTTACGGTCCACCTGATGGTAAGCGGCCACCGCAGCCTATAGACGCCCGCAACTCCAAAGGAGTCACGTACGCGTTGCCGACACTTTATACAATTTCAGGATGCACTGTGTTGACAACAGAAGGGACAAATTTAGGTCCCTCGCTCTCAACACAGTGCATCCTCGGGAGCTCTAGCAACCTTGCTCACCTCCAGGAACACAACAATACATAATTGTATAGTAGATAATGTTATTATGGCTGTGGCCTTCTGCAAGGCGGAGGTACTTCACCAGTTGGGCTGCTCCAAATTGGAGCAAGATGACATTTTGTTGTGCCCTACCTACCTCTCTCCTTTGCTTTAATTATAAAATTTAATTGTAGTTTATCAAATTCTGTCGCATTTTAATCATACTATAATTTCACACTAGATAGAAAAAAAGCTTGTCTTGTACCTAACAATGAATTCAGGCTAGTCATAACTTCTAAGTACAATGTTGGAACAAACTACAGTAGTTGATTTGGTTGATAGTACTATTCAAATGCTGAGTTGAGACCATTTCATGCCATTCCTATTTTGATGTTGTATTTGTTTTTTCTCAATTTGTTATTCTGTCATTTGTTCATATAGCATCCCACTGAGACTTGACATAGTCACTAGACTTTAAAATTTTGAACCCCCTTTTATTTAGAATACAGGAAAAATTGAAAAATTTAGGCACCGAGCAGCATTCGAACCTGCGACCTCCCGGCACTCGAGGCCAGTCGTTCTAGCCAACTAAGCTATAGGTGCAATCGCTACACAGTCCTAAATTAATCAACCGTTCCTTCAGTCCCCTTTAATTAATTAATTTAATCTTTATTGCACAAAAGTAAAACTTATCGTACAAAAGGAGGACTTAATGCCATAAGCATCTGTTATTTTATCTGTAATTTTTCACAGAAAATCATATCCTATTATCATTTCGGTTGTTCTTGCTTATAAATAACTATTTCTCAAATCGATAGCACAAGTACTGTGCCTTTACCATGAGTTTACGTGACCGTACTCGCTAGCGACTGCGTAAAAATTTATATGGGCAAAACACAGCGCCTCTAGCGGTTACGCAATAGAACTAAGAATCGGCATACTAAATCATTTACGCAGTCGCTAGCGAGTACGGTCATGCAAACTCATGGTAAAGGCACTTGATCTTAAGATGTTTAGCAATGTTACGTTTTTGGTACGGTACCGTAAACACATAGTCTAAACGACCATGTAAGTTCTACTGTATTCTGTCTCCTCTTTACATGGACCAGTATGCATAGGACCGCAATAAAAATATATTTTCCCGGTAATTTTTGAATCAGACCCGAGCGGAATACTTAATTAAGCGCCGCACGTTTGACGTGACCTTATTTCCACATGTGCTTTTAATTTACGATTTATATTCCAGATTTAAAGAGCTTAAACGTAGGGATCATGGGGATCAAATAGGTGGCGGGATAAAAAAGGGATACGTGAAACATAATATTGTTTACACGCTACAAATGTTATGGAATGAGTTCATGTTTTCCCAAGAATTAACCCTGCTACAACCAATCATACCTATGCTCTTTTTCCACTGAATATTCAACTTTAATACTAAGGTAAAAGACTTTCTATTACTGTCTAAATCTCGAATGTTGTAATAGAAATAAAAACCCTACATTATAGAGCGTTAGCCGATAAGAAAGTTTTGCCACATGTGAAATGACAAGACAAGTGACGTGGCTAGAGCGAATCGATTGGCATATTAACCGATAATTAGCGATTTCGACGAGTAATCGATTTACAATTTAAAACAAACACAACGAGAGAAACTTGAAAAGAGCACATTAAAACCGCAAAATCACGGCGAAGTGCGCATTGACATTTATATTATTACTTTATTTTATGCCAAATATTGTATCGTTTAGAAACCATTTTCAAATAGATCTATTGCCGATTCACTCACATTGTTTTTTAACGATGGTACTGGCTACTGCACTGAATTAAAAAGAAATAAGACGCAGAATGTAAGGTTTGCCTATCGTGTTTTTATTATTATTTTTTTTAATTTATTTCTTACAAAAAAATTTACATTCGTTTACACTATAACTTCGCCAAACTGCATCACAGTTTGTTGGCGAAAGAAACACTCTTTATCTTTTTACTCAGCTATCTAAATAAATGTTAATAACATTATTTTACCTACTTAATATCTCCTTACTTAAAAATACATACATATTTTTACAAAAATACGTGAGAAAAAAATATTAACTCCATGTAATTGGTGTTAAAATTTATTAATTTATGATATACACATAGTTTTAACGCTTAAAATCTAGTGAATATTTAATTTTTTGGTTCTATACAATGTGCAAGTCTACGTTAATATGGGTATTATTATGGGTGGTGGGCTGCCACTACTGCTAGCTGCGATTTTTTGGTCGTATATATGCGCACACTGTCTAAAGACAAGACAAGACAAGAGCCTAAGTCGTTGTTCACATTTAAACGGTTAACTCGAGCACTGTAGTATGCAGGTGTGGTAGGAGGGAGGAGGGGAGACTTAGAGGGACACTGAGAGTACTGGAACACAGTTTATCTCAACCTCTGGTATAAAACTACTCATATGACATACTTTCTAGTGTTTATATATTAATTGGTTACGTGTTTAGAAGAGGAAATCCCTTATCGGGTGGGACGGCATCTATCTGTTTTAATCGTTATAATCGCTTAATATATACTTACGTGAGGTACGTGTGTATCAGAGCGTTTGCCTATCACAGCACGCCTCCTAGATACTGAGGGAAAATACCTGCCTCGCAACTAATTATAATTAAAATTATAAATTGAAAACCAGCGCTGCTAAGCTTGGTATATGCTGAAACTGGGACCCATTTGCCACACTTAGGCCGGGTTTTATAAAAATCCGTTAGACCAAATGTCAGATCAAATTTCAGTAACTCTGTACATTTTTTGAGATAACAAACCGACATAAGGTCTAACGGATCTTTATAAAACCGAGCCTTACACTCATATTATACCTTCTAGTTAAGTTTTTTTTTCTCTTTCATAATTGTATAATTGTTGTTTTAAGTACTTTGTTTTTCTCATTCAATTATAGCATTGAATGAGAAAAACGAAGTACTAAAAAACACATAGGCGTTTTTCTTAATGGCAAATAAAAACATTCTTATAACGTTGCATTTCTGCGACAAAATTATCACACGACAAGAAATCGTGATGCGCGCTTGGCCCAAGTGAATTTGATATTCATCGACACAACACTGTCAAAAATATTTAAACACTGTTGCCACTCTGTATAATTCAGCGCCCAGCGGCGCGTCAAAAGACATAACCGTGGAATTAGCGTTTTTAACGGCACAGCGGTTATGAATAGGTAATCGTCAAGCGTGCTAAACGAGGCTTCGACTAGCTTTGCCTCATTGCGGTTGAGTCGCAAACAGCTTAAGTCGCGGCAATTTGGCAAAGGCACGGGCGAAGGGTTCCGCATACTTTTTTTTTAAACAACGACCGTGGCAACAGCGTACGGTACAGTTTAAGGGGAGGTTTGCACCGAACCCTCTCTGATCGTAAACGGTGTTAGTCAGAATCTGATTGTATGGAATGTTTGACAAGTTTCTATGTTTTTACATGTTTCAGTTGTTTTTCTTGTGAAGTATTTTCTTCGTTTTAGTGAGGTGAAAAGCTTTGTGCTAACTGCAAAGTTATTTTACGTCTAGTGTGTTTGCAACACTCGCAACGCTCAGGATTCTATTTTAGAACCACTCGCTTCGCCCAAGATTCTATTTCGAACCGCAAGTACCGGAAGCTTCCGGCGCCATATTTAACGTTGATCGGTCTGTAATCGTAGGTTGGTGCAAGCAATCGCAGGGTTCCGCATAATTCTTTTTTATACACCGACGGTGGCAAACAAGCTTACGGTCGACATGCTGGTAATAAGCGGACACTAAATGAGTCACGTGCGCGTTTCCAGCCCTTTATAAGTTTGAGGATTCAATGTGTTGACAGCAGAAGGGACTAATTTAGGTCCCTCGCTGCCAACACTGAAAATCTTAATCCACAGTGTTTTTAAAACAGATTTTTTGCGCTTATTGAAGATATCCTCCTCGATAACAATATTGAAAATGAAATGAAATAAACATGAAAATTATTTAAAACAATATTTCTAAATTTTTAAACTAACCTAATGATTAAATTAAACTATATCAAAATCGGTTGAAGAACATAGACGGAAACTTCGACTCGTTCATTTTCATCACGAAAGATAATTATTGATCAGCTTAACATAACTAATTATCAAGTTTAGTTTTCTAGGTGGAACATAAATCCCCATACTTAAGTAACACATTCGCTGTCAGCCGCCAGGAGAGCTGTCCGTAGCCAGTTTTTGCTTTAAAGCGGAAAACACGGTATCAATTCAGCTACCAGTGCCTTTACCATTACTTTACATGACCGCACTCGGTAGCGACTGCGTAAAAATTTGTATGGGTAAAAGTACAGCCCTTTGGCGGTTACGCAATAGAACTAAGAATCGACATACTAAATCATTTACGCAATCGCTAGCGAGTACGGTCATGCAAACTCATGGTAACAGCACAACGGTAGTAATTTAGTAATACGAAAAGGTATATGAGTTTAAATATTTAAACTTCTCGTATGGATTAGAATGGCAGCTTCATTGTTAAACCACAAAATGTCAGAAAGTTTATAATATATCGAGCCACATTTTAAACTAATGTTGGGGTCGATTTTTCAATAACCAGATAAAATAATACGTCAGTTAAAATTATCGCTGTCACTTTCTAATATTTCTTTCAGACTGACAGACAGATATGATCTGACGGATACTTTTATCTGGGAATTGTAAAACCGCGAATCTTAAATATTTCCTTACCCAGAATGAAGTTACTTATTAAAACTGTTAGCTTTCAGGGAATTCTGTAATAACATTAATTAACATATCTTTATGTCACGCCTGGCCATAAAGTGGCAATTACCGCACGTTCCGTGCACGGAAAATCCCACTTCCTGGCCAGAGGGTGACATAAAATGTTGTACTTACCTCGGGCGGTAATTAAGAAAGCCTCAGATCGCATAATTATCGCCCTTGCCTTCGGCTCGGGCGTCAAATACCTGGGATCTGAGACATTCTTTGTTTTACCGCCCTTGGTAAGTAATGTACTATTAAATAATATTCATGTCAGTAAATGAAACAGCATATGAGGTACATTTCTTTTCATACGGAACCCTAATATTTAATATAAGGCAGAGAGCACAAAAGTTATTTGATCTAAAGCCGTCAACTTCATTTTTTTGTTTCCATTAAGACGTTTTAAAGGAATTACAACTTTTCTGGGACTATTATGTTTGAATGAAAGATCTTTTTACGACTTTATGTGGAAATACCCAAATTGAGGGCTCTATGCAGACAAAAGGCTTTTTAGTGAGCGGCGTTCACGTGTAGTATTCGTACTTAAATGTATTCAATTGGCCGATTTATGTTAAAGTGATCCGTTCGATATACGACTTAACCGCTAAAGCTAGAAGATTCAAAATTCCATGAGATTTTTATAGTATATCGGACATCTTAAATATTTAACCTATGCACACGTGTACGAACGGCTGAGGGCCACTGCGAATCGAAGACGAAGTATATATCTCTCTTTCGCACTTCCATAGTGAACCAGATATTTCGTTCGTTTTCGCGGTAGGCCCTCTGGACAAGCAACATCGAAAATATCTACACGCACTCAGTAACAAAAATAAGCGACCATAACTTTAAATGACAAGGGCGTAAGAGCTACGTATGACAGTTTGGGAACGTAAATGTATTTACTTTGACTGTACCTAATTCGTAAACGAGGCCAAATGTACAGTAGAATAAGTATGTTTTTCTACTCGTCGACTTCAATGTTTGGATTAAGATATCGTAGACGAAACTAAAATCACATACATTTCTCTATTGGTTCCCTTCAAGAGAACTCTTATGAAATAGACCAATCACGTGTCGCCTTTTACTGTACTCTTATGAAATTGGCTAATCACTTGTCGCCATTACAGTACTCTTAAGAAATTGACCAATCACGTGACGCCGCGGCATAGAACAGAAGACATCAACGAGCGTCCGACCCATGTGCCTAAACTTCATTTTCGCAAGACTAGTCTGTTTAATTGTTTCCGTTTGTTTAATTAATTTCCGTTGACTCGTAGAAATAGTGTATATAATAGATAGTGTATACAATAGTTATATAATTAGCTTTTTAAGTCTAGAACCTTACTATCGCGGTTCTCGACTAAAAAAGCATACATTATATAACGATTGCATAAACTACTATTTTACGAAACTATTAGCATTTAGATCGAAAAGAAAATTAAGAATTACTCAGGAACGATAATATTTTATTTATCATATGAGCAACCTATACCGTAGGAGAGACTAAGCTGGCTCATGAAATGGTAATAAGCAGGGCTCGGAACCCATTTTTACTATTTTTGAAATATCTCCTAAAGTACTTTTCATATCTCCATTTTTATTTTTAAATTGGTTTTTAGGGTTCCGTAGCCAAAATGGCAAAAACGGAACCCTTATAGATTCGTCACGTCTGCCCGCCGATTTACTCGGAGACTATAAGCACTACAATTATGAAAATATGTAAAAGTAGTATGTGGCTACGTCACGCCTTCAGGGTGTGTTAGAAGTAAGATTTTTAACTTGTGATTTATATAAATAATTAATATTTAATTTTAAGTAATTATTTATTTTTAAAATAATTTATATCTCTTAAATTATGGGTTTTTGGACTACATGTTATAAAACTTTATACACTCTAATTAGGCTCCAAAATCGTTGGTTTAAATCTTACGTGTTATTAACGCCTACGGCGAATAAGAGTTACTGACACCTAACACAGAGTGAGCAGCTGTAAAGAAGACAGTAAAGGAGACTAAACTTAACGTTGAATACATATAAGGTTGCATATGGGTCAATCAACTTTTTCTTGTTGTTATTCTGTCCCGTCAGCGAGGAGACAACAGTAACCGAGTTTCTTAGAAAAATATGTATAATAAGGACTTCAAACATGCTCAAGAATGGAAATGGCCCATGTCCAAATGGATTTATGCTCATCGCTAAAACTCATGTTTGGTAAATTTAAACCCTATAAAATCACAGTTTTAAAGAGTGACTCAGGAGACGTAACCATGGTAACGAGCAACAAAGAATAGTTGATCCACCCATATACCTACTCGTATGATACAGTAATTTTTGTACAAATTCAATAATTCAACAACAGTAGCTTGTGTCTCAAAGGAGTAAAATGATATATTTACGGCGAAGGAACTATATTGAATCCAGAGTGAATCGAAAGATTCTACAATCGAATCCTGAACATGGTGAGGGATTCTAAAGTTCAATCTTGAGCGTAGCGAGGGATTCAAGTGTTTACGCCCAAGACGGATATAACTTTGCTAACATGTGACACATACTGCTTTTCACACCGCCTATGAGACTCGCTGTCAAAAACATGAAATATCTTAACAAATATTTATTATTTCTTCCGAGTGGCACATACTACTTTTCACACCTATGAGGAAGTCATTATTGCCATCAAATGAGGGAAGAAAACACGGCTTTGATCCGCAATTCGAGGGCAACAATGACTCTACTAAATAGCCGGTGTGAAAAGTAATTTTAATGTTCATGAGACACTTAAACTAGCTCATGTTAGCAGGGTGTAAAAACTACGACAACTTTGATTAAAGTAAAATACTGAACAAGTTATAATTAAACTAAACTTACACCATTAATTCACGAGTGTAAAGTTTAACTTTGCTAGTACAGAACTGGTTCAACTGACTGGCATTCAAAATTAAAGTTTAATACAACGCAATTAAGTCCTACGTAAAATCTATAAACAGTAGCTATATGAGAGGGTATAATAAACTTCGCAAGATCATATTTTATGATATAATGAAGTTGTAAACGCAACCTTATTAATACAAGTTGAAATCTTGTATTCGAAGCAATTGCATATTCATAATACGAGTTAGATTTAATAAAAGATCGCAGAATTGTTCAAAATCCGAACGCAATAAGCTAATAAGTAGACAATTTATTTCAATTCTAAATGGCATTACCTTGTATGGTGATAGTAATACGTTTGAGTTTAAATATGATTTATTATTGTAAGCATCTATTTTAGGACCGCTAAAAGTAAACTTATTCTAATGCAGTTGGGATCCTAAACTAATGGAGTTTGATGATGAGATGACTATAGACCGACCGTCTTAATGAGTCCTCGCCTGTGACGGGACAGGGGTAAGAGGATTGGCGTCAAAGGGTAGCGGGCGGCGGGACCCTGCCTCCCGCTACCCGCGCGCGCGGTCTCAGTTAAGCGGTCGACCTATAGCTGAGTGATATAAGCTAAATTTAGCTACTGCTTGTGTACATAGAACTTAACAAACCTTTGTTAACACGAATGTGTTTTGTCTCTTTCTCACAAATAAAGTGTCAGAAAAAAACCAATAAGTCTATCTCAATTAGTGATTTGTTAGCCGTTGGTTCAATAAGCAGTTCGTCCAAAGAGTATTTAAAGTCGCGTTTCGTCCAACATGTAGTTGATCCAAAACGCATTTTGTCCAACAGGTATTTCGCCCAACGCCAACAATTATCTTTAAATTATCTCAACACACATTTGGTCCTACATGCATTCTGTCTAACAAGTATTCTGTCTTTTTTTTCTGGTAGATGTCGCTGTACGCCTCCCTTAAGGCGTTTGTATAAACAATAGTTTACGTTAGCAGCGGTACTGCTTAATACGAAGGAACGGTTGATGAATTTGGAACTGGGTAGCGATTGCACCTATAGCTCAGTTGGCTAGAGCGACTGGCCGCGAGTGCCGGGAGGTCGCAGGTTCGAATCCTGCTCGGTGCCTAAATTTTTCAATTTTTCCTTCATTCTAAATTTAAGTATTCTGTCAACACGTATTTGGTCCAACATGAATTTCGTCAACAATAACTAATTATACAAGGTGTTCAAGATGAACCCAAACGATTTAGCGTACTACTCCTAAAGTTTTAGAAATAAAAAAAATTATGAATTTCCAAACATATCACTGTTCGCGACATAAGTTGTTATTCCATACGGTGTCCCTTTTCCAATCAAATTTTATTCAGTCCGGAAATATTACCACTCTCGCTTCTGGAATGTACATACAAAGTTTCAAGTTCAACTCCGTATTGGGTTACTGGCCACCCAGCCCGGTTAAGCTGAAATTTATGGTGTCAATAGTAAACGTCAGTGTTGTCACTTAAGTCGCTTTACCGTGCACTCTAAATAAAATATCTATTGAGATTAGAGTTATAGTTTTTGTATTGAGACGTTAGCACGGGGTAGTGAATGGGATGGAGATGTCTTCCGTACGGTATCAGTGGTGGTTTTAGGCCTTGAAGTTTCGTTCTAATGTATATAATTATAGGACACGTGCTCAAACGATCAGACTTACAAAATGTGTCTAATGCTTATGAAAACTAATTCCGCGTTTGCGTTATATTAACATCGAATAAAACGAAAAAGACCATGAAGCGTTGAAGTCCCTCATTTAGACGAAAAAGGTCGTATTCGACCGAACAGATATAATAAGTCTCCATTAACTAAAATTAACCTATTATTAGATTTTTTAATAGAGGCTTAAACCAGACCAGAGGTTAATTGTCAAAGTTATATTGACAAATGTCGGATTGCAAACAAACCTTTTATTATAATAGCATATATACATTCCATAATAACTTTATTTACATTTACACATTAGGTAATTATAAAATATGCATAATGTTGTCGTCGATTTTCGCGATTATACCTTATTAAATAAATACAATATAATCCCATTCTTTACGTTTTAATAATAAATACATTCTGACTTTTCGAGTGCCGCTTAAGGCTGCTGTAAAAATACTACATAATAAACGCGATAAATATATTATCTAGCAGTGGACTTCTTTTGGGTGATGTTGATGAAGGTTTTGGGTCATACGCGGATTTAGGTTCGCGTCTTTTCTGTGGACATATCAAAAGTTAAGGGCTACAAAGCTTAATTTTGGATTGGACCAGTAACCCGCATAAACAGTGCCTCCGTTTCTAGAAATCCCTGTAGTAAAAACATAGCTAACATGCACATAAGCCGTTAACTATTGACCACAGGAGGGACGACTTTTGTTTTTTCAACTAAGTACGACCCTTTTGTCTGTTAATAATAACGAATATTTTGCTTTTGGCGTCAGTCATCTCCACCCATTTCAACACTCCGTGGCCGATATATAAATTCCCAACGTGTAGGCCGCTCCACCCACGGTTCCGGGTTTGTAGTAAAAGGCTTATCTTATAATATAAACAAACAGAATGACACGTTTTTATTAGAATGTTTAATTTATTGCAGGCACGATGTTCCCTATGATGTATTATGATGTATTGAGTTCGGTTCAGAAGAGGTTATAAAGCCTGTATAAAATACTAGCGACCCGCCCCGGCTTCGCACGTGTGCACTATTTAATGGATGTTATTATACATATAAACCTTCCTCTTCAATCACTCTATCTAATAAAAAAACCGCATCAAAATCCGTTGCGTAGTTTTAAAGATTTAAGCATACATAGGGATATAGGTATATAGGGACAGAGAAAGCGACTTTGTTTTATACTATGTAGTGATAGTGACTACGCAAAAGAAATTTTGATCGTCGCGTGAAAGTTTTGTAAAACAGTATGCACGAATATGTGTTCCTGAGTCTTGGATGTTTTCAATGTATTTAAGTATCGATCGTCGCTTAGTATCTATAGTAAAAGCTTTGCTTAGTTTGGAACTAGGTCGATTTGTCACCAGCACGAAAGAGGTTGGATACTGATGGATGCGGGTCATCAGTAATTAGCCTGTTATCAATTCCTTCAGGTCCAATAATAATAAAAAATTAGTGACCGACCGAAACATGTTATTTTCCCGAAAGCGAAACCGAAACCGAAGGTTCGGTTTCATTGTAGTTTCGGCCGAAACCGAAACCGAAACCGAACCTTTTATAAAAAAAAAAGTCCTTAAAAAGTCGAAAAAATGTTAGTAAGTTTTTTTCTAAAATTAATATCTCGCCGACCTATAATTACAGGTTTCTACTTTCAAAGATTTATCACAATGAAATTTCAGCACAGTTACAGAGGTTCTGTTTGAAAATGTAACTACCCTATAAATAAAGTGAAAAAAATACATTATTTGTAACACAAAGTTAGCGATTTTGTAAGTTTCGGCGCGGCCGAAGGGTTCGGCCGTTTTTGGTCGAAACCGAAACTCGGGCCGAAACTTGATTTTTTGGCCGAAACTGGCCGAAACCGAAACCGAAATTTCGGTCGGACACTATAAAAAATGTAATTAAACAGTTTTTTTCAATAGATAAAATGATTGAAGAGGAAGGTTTATATGTATAATAACATCCATTAAATAGTGCACCCGTGCGAAGCCGGGGCGGGTCGCTAGTACATATATATAGTCAGCCACATAGTCTAAGTCTTAAGTGTGTCATGAGAGAGACAAATAGTGATTTTTAAGCTGTTTTTGGAGACAGCAGGAGATTCAGCACGAATCAGGAGATAAATGATGCCAAAGCCGAATAGCTCGGAAAGTAAAAAGAACAATTATAAAATTTTGATGAGGAAGATGGAACAGTACGTTGAGGACCTTTTCCTACAAAAGAACCCGGTTAACTAACCACTCAAATGCATCCAGTCTCAAAACTAAACTAACGAACAAAAACTACAACCGACGAAAAAAAAACAATAACATTCTTTTGTTACATTCCCGGAAATCTCCGGAATGGGTAGACAACGGCTTAAAGGTCAGCAACGTGATTGTGAATCTGTGTCTACTTACCATGAGGTAAGCCATTGCTTGCCACCGTCGTTGTAAACCACAATTCTATACTACGAAACACGAAGATCGTCTACCGTAAGATGTCGAAATCTTCCAGTAAAATTAATTCGTCTAATAACATTTTACAGTCAAATTAATACAAAGCAGCAACATGAATAATTCATAGCTGCACCCGTCTTATACATCTAAGTTATATTCATTGGCCCGCACTTACAACGAGAAAACATACTGATGATTTTGTATAGTACTACCGATTATAAATCGATTGTACTGATCGTTATTGTTTTATGTTACAGTACCTTGCCATGAGTTTGCATGACCGTAGTCGCTAGCGACTGTGTAAAAACGATTTAGTATGCCGATTCTTAGTTCTATTGCGTAACCGCCAGAGGCGCTGTACTTTCGCCCATACAATTTGTTAGCAGTCGCTAGCAAGTACGGTCATGTAAACTCATACACTACTACAGTATAGTTACAACCAATATCCAAACAAAGTTTTTTTTGATAAGCTATACAGGGTGGAACTATACCGCGGACAGTTTTGAACTGACTAATATTTATGAACTCAATTATCCACACGAAATATCAAAGAGAGAGACGAACAAACATGCAAACTGCTCTTACTTAATTGCGTATCAAAATCACCCCATATATCAATATCACAATAAGACACCAATAAACTTAATAGTATGTTTTTCCACTCGTTCTCCCTTAGTGTTGTCACTCGCATTCAACCCCCCATTAGCATAGAAATGTGTCGTATACCACTAGTGTTGTACCTCGTAAAATATCGATATCGATGAGGCTATATAATTTTATGACGGGGTCTGAAATATGAAGTGGGTTTTGCGTGGGGCAAAATTTATGTGTCAAGGGTGTGTCATTGATGAAATATATTTGATCGACGAATTGTGCGATAAGAAATATCCAATAAATTATTGGGTGTGGGTGTCATCGTAATTGAGTTATTTTATTTGTCCACTAGAGGACGTGATTTTGACAACGCATCAACTGATCGACACTGAGACAACTGATACCATTTGTTTTTTGCACCGAAAGCCAAACACCATCCAGTTAGAAGTATTAACGATTTATTTTCTTTATACAACGACTAGCTCTTACCCGAGACTTCTTTTTTTATACAACACCGGTGGCAAACAAGCGTACAGTCCACCTGATGATAAGCGGCCACCGCAGCCAATAAACGCCTGCAACTCCAAAGGAGTCACGTGCGCGTTGCCGACCCTTTATAAGATTCGAGGATGCACTGTGTTGACAGCAGAAGAAACACATTTAGGTCCCTCGCTCTCAACACAGAGCATCCTCGGGAGCTCTGGCAACCTTGCTTACCTCCAGGAACACAACACTAAATAATTGTACAGTACATAATGTTATTATGGCTGTGGTCTTCTGTAAGGCGAAGGTACTTCCCCAGTTGGGCTGTTCCAAATTCGAGCAAGAAGACATTTCACTGAGACATTTGACTTCATCTGCGTGGAACTCGTCCATTCCAATAGAATTGCTATTTTTATATCTGGTGCTTAGATATTCATCGCTCTTCCATAGAAACTTCTCGCCTTAAGGGATGATTTTCGGGATAAAAAGTATCCAATGTCTATTACCTTGTATGTAAATTCTGTTGTCTCGATCATATAAGTTGTTTTTTGTATTGGAAAGTTAGGTATTACGTATGTGACAAAAATAACAAAGTACATTTAAATAAAGAATAATAATAATAAATAATAATAAATAATAAATAAATATTAGAGGACAATCTTACACAAATCGAACTAGCCCCACAGTAAGCTCAAGAAGGCTTGTGTTATGGGTACTAGACGACGATTTATTTAATAGATATAAATACTTAAATACATAGAAAACATCCAAGACTCAGAAACAAATATTCATGCTCATCACACAAATATTTGCCCTGACCGGGATTCGAACCCAGGACCGTCAGCTTCACAGGCAGGTGCACTACCCACTAGGCTAAACCGGTCGTCATATGATATGTTATTTGTGCCAAGAATAAATATTTATTCGTGGCACAAATAACAAAACAAACAACACGAAATGGCTCTAAATCAGCATAGTGCTAGCCAATAATAGCTAGTACTGATTTTCATTTGGGACCACGTGATTATACAAACTTTTAAGATTTTGGTAATTCTATCCAATTATTTTAAGAGCAAAATTATAATTGTCTGAACTAGCTATTTGTCTTTCAACATCCATAACTACTCTCGAATGTGGATTCTGTTTCAATATAAATACTTTAACAATTGCATTTCACTCAAAAAACTGTAAACGACCTTACCCCGTTGTGATAAGATGGCACTTTTAATATCCCGTCGCTTTCATGTTACATAAAAGGTATTTTAATGCATCTCCCACATCGTGCATTTTTCATACCCTGTTTCAGGTTTCAGAACGCAGATTCACGGTAGCTGATAAAAAATTCATGCTTAGTCTTAAAGGAAAGATCTTTCTCACAGTACCTAACGTTATATTTCTCATACATTTTTATGCTCATGAGCGATGTACAGGGGACTAACTTTTGGTTTCCTAAAAAGTTTGTCAATGCTCGATGAAAATACCTATGGCAAAAAGTTCGTATCAAAAATTTAGTTTCCTTGTTTGGCTCTATCATCATAATTATCGTCATCATCGGCTTATATTCGTTCCACTGCGGGGTGTGTGCCCAGTATAGGAGGAATGCGTCTCCTAACATGTATAAAAGGAGACAGGCGGAGTCAATGAGTCATCGATAATTCATCGATATTAATTATCTCGTAATTCGAATCGTCACAGCACTAACGCGACAAACGAATTACTCGGCAAAAAGGCGGGCGTGGAGGAACGCCAAACTGCGCTC
Organism: Epiblema foenella; assembly: GCA_963556455.1. NCBI lineage: Eukaryota > Metazoa > Arthropoda > Insecta > Lepidoptera > Tortricidae > Epiblema > Epiblema foenella. The sequence continues at coordinate 22,550,376 of OY747100.1, forward strand.
GTAAACAGGGCGCGTATAGGCTCTATAGGTTGAGACAACTTCAGTAGATTGGCGCGGTTGGAGCGGCCTGGAGAACATCCAGTGGAAATCTCTGACACGACCACGCGGGCAGGTTCAGGTTAAAGACATTTATTTACTCAAAAGAAATAACGTTTCACTGAATGAGTAATTTTAACATAAAACAGATTAGTGACTATTCGCGAGCGTTCAAATTACTTAATAGTTATTTTAACATATAATCGTATTCGTATGTGTTCATACACACTAAGAATTACAAACTTATATTACATACTTAAACAACATCGTATAGCTAGTAGTAAATAGTTTTAGCTGAACGTAACGTGTTTAAACATAAAATGAACGACATAAACGCCAAAATACATAAGTTTATTAACGAATTGGCCATTACAATTTTAATAAATATCTACGAGCGGGTATGTTACAAAAGTTAGCGATTTAGCTACGAAAATACACGGTACACGCAATATTTACACAAAATGTATGAGCTCGCATTGTCGCTAGCCGGGCCGATCGGTAGCTTGGTTAGAGATAAGACGTTGCATTTGCCAGGGCCGGATTTGGGTAACAGAAATTTTATTAAAAATATATGATTTTAATTTGGTTTTAAAAATTGACATACTTGATGCCTCTTTTGCATGTTTGGGTAGGTCATTGGGTATGTTAAGGACTGGAATACTCTAACAGTTTGCGCTCCAGTGAGATTGGCTGAGTGGCTTCAACTCTACTCCCATGACCACAACTACTAAAAAGTTCAGCCACAGCGACTGCTTTCTAGTTCTGAAAGCGTCGCTGGTGACCGGCAAAGCCAATCTTTGCAGCAAATGTGCGGGTATATTCACGCAGCACCCCAGCAGGAAGCAGATGGCCTACTGTATTTGTTGCTATATTGTTTGATGTGAGATCTCTGGCCGCGGCGACTTGAGGGACCTTTACTGTCGCATAGAGAGGGGAATCATGTCCTAACTTCAAGGTCAATAAATACGTCAATTATACTTAGGCTTAATAAGGACACGCTTTCTAAATAGGTGCCTATTATTTATTACCTAGTAATTATAAGTTAATTTGCCATTCAGTAAATTTAAGTCCCATATTAAAAGGTATTTGCTAAGCCAGGCGTATTATACTGTCAACGATTTTTTAAATGGCAAAAATGCTTTCAAGCCAGTGGTAGTTTAATCCTGTTACTTTTAATATATCTATGTTTATCTTAGGATATATCCTTGTATAGTAGTTCCGTTACGTTTTATGTAACACGATGCTATTTCTCGCCTCACAGTCGCCTTAACTTTTGTTATTATCAATGTCAAGCTTGAATATGTCATGCTCGCTTTAAGGGATTTACCTACGGTGTCGTCGTTGATCGGGTCGCCACCTTCCCTAACAGATGGTCGAGGGAGGCGATGGCGGAGATACGCGTTATACTCGTGATCGGGTGCTGTTTGTGGAGTCCGGTCTGTTCATGCTTGCTAGGACATAGTGACTACTTTAATACTAGTGTCTTTTTATAGGGGATTGACGAGAGACAGCATCTGTTGTGGATTCGTTTTTATTATCAGTGACTTAGAGACCATATACATCTCTAACAATATTAAATTAGTCTTAATTTTGACGCTCAGAGACCATGTACATCTCTGGGATATTACATTAATTTCATTATACTCCTTGTTTAATCTTGAGACCTTATACATCTCTAACTTTACTGATGTTGTAATATTTGTAATAGATAACTTTGCAAGTTTATCTTCACCGTATGACATGAAAAATGTATTACTTATTATAGTCAGACTTTCTTAAATTGTAAATTAATATTTTGACATGTAAAAGTGCCCTTGTGGCCTATTTGCAGAATAAATGTTTGAATTTTGAATTTTGATTATATTCATGTTATGCATGTTGTTTTGAATGTCTTAAGTGGTATGGGAGTTTTTTTAATGCAACAACTGTGGCAAACAAACTTACAACCTGCCTGATGATAAGCAGACACCGCAGCCTATAAACGTTTGCGACACCGGAAGGTTTATTGACTTGAGGATCCGCTGTGTTGAGCTTTCTGTAGTAGTTCCTTCATGATTGAAGATCGTGATCATCTGATGTATTTTTGGAGAGTACGACTCAGTGTTGCCAGATGGTTACATTTTTTACATTTTTCGTAACTTTTAACCGGCTCGCGTAACATGTAAGTAACTTCTGTTCTAAAGGATTTTTTTGTAACTTTTGGGAACAATGAAACTTTATTTAAAAAGAAAGTTCAATTGTATCTAACCGGGACCAAGCGAGACAATTTATAGGCTTCCATACAGAAAAATGACAAAAGAACCTACATGGTACGACTCGTCTGTCTGTCCGTCTTTTGACATTTGAGATACCGCCCATCAGCCTGGCGTAATTCTGTCTAGTCATACACACTCATAAGTATGAAAAATATAAAAAAAATTAACTTTTGCATCAAAAATGTAACTTTTCGAGAAAAGAAACGTAATTTTCGTACCAAAGGCCCTGGCAACACTGGTACAACTTGCTGGTCTTCTTAATTTGGTCGGTCCATCGGGTTGGAGATCTACCACGGGCTCGTTTACATTCCACGTTTGCAGCTATGACTATGTTGAGTAGATATGATAGTTAGAGACTTAATACAGGTTCTCACTATCAACACACGTCCTCGGGAACTCTGGCGACTTTACTTTTTGGTGAAAATGCATCAAACATTATGCATAACGTAATAATCGTAAGTGAGCTAGCAGCGTCCTGCAGTGTTACTCGCGGCTACAAGGCCTATGTGTTAATCCAGGGTATAAGCTACCTCCGTTCCAAATATCTGCCAAATCCGTCCATACGTTTTTAAGATTAAGAGGAACGTACATACACCCATCAATCCATACATCGGCACAAACTTTGGCGTATATAATAGTAAACGTTTGTAGTAGTATTAATTGATTAATTGATTATACTAAATTTAGAATTAATATTATTAATTCTAAATTTAGTATAATTCATACATTCCCAAAAGGAGTAGGCAGAGCACAAAAAATTTAGTAATTGTTGTCATTATTAGTAGATTTCCTATATATATCTGTAGCACCTACCATGAATCGTTACAATAAGATTTGATTTCCGCTACGCTAAGGTTGTCTGGAAGAAATCGCCCTTTAGCGAGAAGATCGCCTCTTGTTTGCCTCTACTTATTGTGATTTAGTATTGTAATGTGTCCTTTATTTCAGGTGTGCAATAAAGAGTATTATTCGTATTATATAGTATTGTAATGAGTAAGCTAAGCCTAATGTAGCCAGAACGTCCTAAAGAACATATCATTGTAATGTAATTAAATTACATGAATCCCAAATGACTAAATTGTAATTTCAACAGTAAAAGCCAAAATAGCTCTAGCCTTATTTAGGGAACAAAGGGCTGTAGGGTCAACAAATTCGGTGCACAAAATCAACAATACTTGTTAATAATTCGCAAAAATCTGTTCACAATAGCGACAAACCTTGCTAACTTAATTAAGAGAACAATACGCAATTTCGTTAAAACATTCATTATTTTATAATTAACACCGGACTAACACAGTAAATTAAGCAGATACAGTAGCTACAGTACATCAGAAGTTTCGCATATAAAGAGGTTAAAAGTAGAGATGGATAATCTCGACTCTGGGGAGCGATTCAAGTCAAAAAATCCGGTACCGACTACGCTTATCGGCTGTTCGACTCCTTTAAATCTCTAAAACCAATTCAATCCGTAATCGCTGGTTTCAATACAAATCCAGTGTTCCTAATGAATATTCGAATCCTTTGATTCTTTTAACTTCTGATTCGATCGAAATATACGAAAGTGCAATAATTTTACCTCCGGTCCGCGATACCGATACAGACCGGTCATTCATTCGGCTCAGTACCGAGCCGGAGTTAATAACTCCTCATTCGATAACATTTGAAAAGAGTCGTTAAGGCACCGCTTACGGATTCAAATCATTTAAATCTTCAAATCCGAATTTACCTATCTCTAGTCAAAAGCTATTTGATTTTTTCATATGCGTAGTACACATGATCCTGACAGTACAACAAAATAACTTATTTTACCCTACTTTAAGCCGCTTTCACATTTGTCGGTGCGGTATAAAGTAAGTTGCTAGTTACCAGTGTTAACTGTTAGTCAAGCCAGTACGGATTCTGCGCGTCTGTACATTTAAATGAGTGCTCCCTGATTGGTGCGGGTTGATATGTTGCTGGCGGGCAGTACAGCAGCATCCATACCGCCTTTTTTTTCTCCTGCGCAAATGTAATACTCTGGTACAGTAAACTGACAAGTAATCGGGATGATATCAGTAAGATCTCGGTAAAGTAGAAAATATCGATACAGGTTCCGCGCCACCAAATCATAAATTAGGGTAATGGTAATGCTAAGGTAGCGACTTTTTACAATACATACATTTATGTACGTACAAAAGGTATTATTTTCCTGGAAAACGAAGCAACCTTTCTTACTGTTTGTGCGACGGTTACTACGTTTTTCGGGTACACGACACGCAATTACAGGGAAAGCGTGTAACGAGTTGAATCTAGGAAAATGCAATAAAAGCATTGTTGCCTGAGGTTAGTATGTAATTTGGGAGGAAAAGAGATACTACTGGTCTCTTTATCCAGAATTGAAACCCATAAATTGATTATGATTATAGAGGTGCTTTGGTGTTCATAACTTATACTTAATTTAGTGTATATTTCATCTTATTTCATGTACTTTATTATTGTGTAATAAATATTTCTTTCTTTCTTAGGTAGGGAATCATCTCACTCTTATTGGTAAAAACCTTACTGAGGAAATCCACCTTAGAGAAGATTGCAGCCATAATAACACCACTGGTTGTCAAAACTCCCGAGGATGTGATGCGTTGAGAATTCGTGACCTTCATTTGTTTATAGTTATCAAAATGACGAATCGTAATTTCAAAAAAGAGTCGGTAGCGCGCTTCTGATTGTTCTGCAGATTCGACTCCATCATAAACTAAGGCCTGTAGTTTGTTTACCACCAGTCACGCCTTATGCTGATTGTCCTTATGTACATATATGATTTATATTTATATTTAGATTATTATTTCATAATATACAATTACAATACAAATTAAAGCTAGCTCAATCTATACGAATTTATATTATGATCGTCAATAATAAAATAAAATATTATTCAATTTTATAAAATGTCAAACTAAAATTTAAATAATTATTGATATATCAGTATATGTAGTCGAAATTTAATAAATGTCATCTGAGAAATTATTTTACAAAAATTACATCACACAAGTTCGTCAAATTAAAAACTAAACTAATATGTATTTATATAGGTTTAGGTAGGTTTCTGTAGCGATAAACCTATATGTATTTATATAGGTTTATCATAGGTCAATAAGGTCAAGAGGTGTAGTGCATAATTTTCTGACAGCATCGTTTTTTCATCACATGTGTCGGCGAAAGTACAAAAATACCTCACCTTTTACACGATAGAAACCTACCTCGGTCCCGTTCTAGATCAAGTGTCACTTGACATGTTTCACGACGTGTACAGGCGTTTGAGCCAAGTCTAGGTCAAGTTGGTGTTAAAGTGGGCGTGATTAGACGTGAATTAGGTGATACAGGTACACATTTAGACAAGTGGGAAAAGGTGGAAAGATGGGCTGAAAGACATGATAGTGTCAGGCATCAGTGCCTTTACCATGAGTTTACATTACCGTACTCGCTAGTGACTGCGTAAAAAGTTGTATGGGCAAAATAACAGCGCCTCTGGCGGTTACGCAATAGAACTAAGAATTGGCACACTAAATCGTTTACGCAGTCGCTAGCGAGTACGGTCATGCAAACTCATGGTAAAGGCACAGAAGACGAAGTCGATAATAGAGCGAAGAGACCAGGGCTCGGAAACCGGTTAATTTTTCAAACCGTTATCATGTACTTGCCATAAAACCTTTTTATTTCGGTCTAGGAGCTTTATATAAAAGTTTTGTTCGGATTAACCGGTTTAGACGATATAAACCAGTTAATGCGGGCGCACGATTATGATTGAAATCATTTGAGTTAGCTCAGTTGCATCAACTTAATTTCTTTAAAAAGTTATTTTACTGTTTAAACAATAAGGTTCATAATCCAATAATATGTTCATAGAAATTCGGTCAACGAAAAGAATTTCAACTATACCTAGCTATCGTAATACCTACAGACGTGAGCCCCACTAGTACGCCCGCCGGGCATCTCATCGAATAAACATTTACTGTTATTAAAAATTCTTAAAACGTTCGCGTTTCCACGAAAAGTTAGAAGCAAACTGAAATTAACCGGTTTTTACCGGTATATTAGAAACCGGTTCCGAGCCTTGGAAGAGACGAAGATTATCACGGAAAGCTGATGCCATCACCATGTGGGATAGCAAGAGATAGAGAGAGAGTGAGGGGCACAACTGAATATCATCTCGCTCACATTTGGGGAGGCTAGCTGAGGATCTCCTTATAAAATGTAACTGTTCGATGACGTTAATGAATGATTTATTTATTTTCAATTTTTTTGTAATTATATGCATGTTAATTTGTTATAGATATTTATATAGAAACCTAATTTTAAGAATTCATTTGTACGCCTACCGGCGAAACATAGCGTTCTCACATTTCGTTTAGGTACCAAAACTTACCTATGCTTACAAATAAACCACATTGACTTAAAAAACCGCAGCCATAATAACATCAATACTTGCTTTGTAGGTTGTGGTGTTGTGTCTGGTGACGGATAAAGTCGCCAGAGCACTCTCTGTCGATACAACGAATTCCCAAAACAACAAAGAATCGGCAGAGTGTAACATCGATATACTTTAATCTGTTGCTTGAGTCTATAATTAAAAAAAAACCGAGTACATATAACGAATTCCCTAATATTACGACAGAAACTTATACAAAAACGCCCGAAATACCTAGTTAGAACGGCGAGATGAGAACTCACGTAAGTAGGGCTGTCAAGAGCCGGATATCCCGTAAAGTGCGCGGATGACCGGGTGAAGCCACCTATTCAAAATGTTGCAGAGTCAGCCCTGGATTTGTGTGGCATACATAAGGTTATCACGGGCAGAAACGCACGACTTTGTTGTTAGTCGGGTTTTACAGCTAGTGGCATATTCTTTACGACTACTACAAAAGCAGGAGTGTGCTATTTGATGCTTGTTTATTTTTTTATTGGGATTGCTATTGGTCTTTATCTAGCAAAGACGAGGCCGATGGTGCTTATATGTTCGTTTTGACAAATGAAAGTCATGTCAGGTTACAATTACGCGCTTAATTTTCAAGGTTCCATAGTAAATAAAAAAACCCTTATAGTTTCACCATGCCCGTCTGTCCTGATCCTTACTATTAGAAATCTGTAATTTGGCATGAATACACACACATTAATCACGCCGACAAACCGGTAAAATAAAATCTAAAAAAAAGTTGCGAAATGGTCAGCCTATCGAGCTAACAAGACAAAAAAATTGGCTACAGTCGCCTTAATCATGATTCCTACTAATATTATAAATGCGAAAGTAACTGTCTGTCTGTCTCCTCCTCCCGCTTGCAACCTCTTCACGCTTGAGCCGCTGAACAGATTTAGATATTTTTTCTGTGATAGCTTAGCTATCCAGAGGAATGACATGACAGTTTTTCATCCCCTAAGAGGTTAAAGTTTGTATACATGATGACTTTATGTTGTAATATTTGTAATAGATAACTTTGCAAGTTTATCTTCACTGTATGACATTAATTTTGTTATAATTGTAAACTTGAAATAATTATTCCTTCTTGAACTGTAAATTAATATTTTGACATGAAAAATGTATTACTTATTATAGTCAGACTTTCTTAAATTGTAAATTAATATTTTGACATGTAAAAGTGCCTTTGTAGCCTATTTGCAGAATAAATGTTTGATTTTGATTTTAAATTTTGTATAAAGGTACGATACAACGACTTCCACGCGGAAGTCGCGCTAAAAAGCTAGTATTTTAGTATGAATATTTGTTTCTGAGTCTTGGATGTTTTCTATGTATTTAAGTATTTATATCTATTAAATATATCGTCGTCTAGTACCCATAACACAAGCCTTCTTGAGCTTACTGTGGGGCTAGCTCGATTTGTGTAAGATTGTCCTCTAATATTTATTTATTTATATTTATTTTTTTATTTATTTTATATTTCAAGGAACAAAACGTCCTTCCGTATGTTTCCATCCGTCTAGATAAGATCTTTGCGGTGGTGCATTTTATTGAAACGGCACGTGCCTAGTTCGAGGGTTGGCATTGTTATTGCGCGCGTGGCCCTCGGTTTTACGTCTTTTTGATCTAATGTGAGGTGTTGAAGAAACGCTTTCTTAGCACACAGGTAATGACAATTTAAAAAAAATGAATGAATGTCGTTTATTCACAAAAACATGGTAAAAAAAAAAATTTAACTGTTTATTACATACCATTGCCATTTTTGGTTACCATTAGGTGTTGTATTTTTCCTCATCTACAATAAAGAATTTTACATACATAAATACATTAGACAAGGTGTTGATGTCACTTCGAAAGTCTCCTTAATATGTTAACATTGTTAAGCCAAGATACTTAGGCATGTGAAAATTAAATTACGTTTATAATGCATGTGCTCGAAAAGTGCCTTTTTCAAGCAGCAAAACTATGTGAAAAGTATCACTTTTCCGCACTAGTGGTTTCTACTTTTCAATTTTATTTTAAATTTTTAACTCCGTCGTCAGCCTGACGCAAAGAGAATTTGTTATTTGAGAAAAGTTTTACAAATTGGTCAACTATATTATAGATTTACATTGTTATAAAAGGTACATAAGTAAATATGAATAATTCATGAAACGTATTATTGATCACATTATATTTACATTTCTACCTATAAGTACATTGTAAATATTTATTAAAATACTTGGCTGAATGAAGATTCAAGCCTGTGCCTTCCCCCTTTAGTATTTTGCACATGCACAGTTAGTACACGTTGACATATCGAGCACTGTAAATTATAACCTATAGATTTTAAATTAACATTTCGATTTAATTTTTTATTTCCTCGCACAATTAATTATAAAACGTTGTACGATACATGTTCGGAAACGTAATTCCCAACTCGTGTCGGTCAAAAACACTCGCTGGACGCTCGTGTTTTTGTTCACCGCCACTTGTTGAGAATTGCTTACTTTCCGATCTTGTATCGTAAATAACTATTATATTGTCAAATGCCAAACGAAATGAACTACAACATGTCAAATTACGATGGAAACAATAAATAAACCACAATTTAGAAACAGTCATAATGTTAGACGAGATATTTAAGTAGAAAACTGAATTCACCGTAATTTATTGGCATTTGATTCACCGTAATTTAAAATGTCACTATCAGAATAATAGAAATCACATTATACCTACAACATTAGACGTAAAAGAACTTTGCAGCCGTGTATAACACAAATCTTTTCACCTCACGAGGATTTTTTTTGCTCCTCCTCGTCCTGGCGTTATTCCAGTACAGTGCCTTTACCATGACTTTACATGACCGTACTCTCTAGCGACTGTGTATAAACTTGTATGGGCAAAAGTACAGCGCCTCTGGCGGTTACGCAATAGAACTAAGAATCGGCATACTAAATCGTTTACGCAGTCGCTAGCGAGTACGGTCATGCAAACTCATGGTAAAGGCACAGTTGCAACCTAAATATAGGGGTACCCGAGGGGTATATACCGGGGTCCACTACCTTATCCCGAGATTTAGCGTAGGTACTAGGTTTTTTAACACAACAGCACAATTTAAATTATTGTTGCTGGACGGTCTGGAATGGCCTTTACATGTCTTTATGTTTAAAAAAGTTATAAATAGCATGTTCGGATTTCAAATATTCTTTGCACTTGTGGATAAAATGCAGTATTGCTATCTGTTTTTAAAGTATAAATAAGGGCTTTTCGAGCTAGTGTGGTGAAAATACCTTTATGCATAAGATATAGGCTCTTTAATACCTTCATTTATATAGATTTTTCCATATTTTTAAAAGATCGCGAGGAAACCGGTCTAATTCCAACAAGGTCTAGTTTCCCCTCTGGGTTGGAAGGTCAGACGACAGGCGCTTCCGTGAAACTAGTGCCTACGCCAATTTTTGATGGGGTTAGAAGTCAAAGTAAATACTAGGCTATGAAGTAATCGAGAAAATGCTAAGAGGATGATCTTTTTTTATACAACGCTGGTGGCAAAAAAGCGAACGGTCCACCTGCTGGGAAGCGGACACCGCAGCCTATAGACGCCCGCAACTCCAAAGGAGTCACGTAAGCGTTGCTGACCCTTTATAAAATTTGAGGATGCGCTGTGTTGACAACAGAAGGGATAAATTTAGGTTCCTCGCTCTCAACACAGTGCATCCTCGGGGGCTCTGGCAACCTTGCTCACCTCCAGGAACACAACACTACATACTTGTATAGTAAAAAGGCCGCTCCAAATTCGAGCAAGATGACATTTTTCTGTGCCCTACCTCTCTAATCTTAATTTATTATATTATTTATTTATTTAATGTTTATTTTTTATTTTATATAAGAAATACCCTCCGTGTTTTACATCATTTACTAGAGTGCTATCTATGTCCGGATAGCATTCTAGTAAATAACGTAAAATATTTCTGTTAGTTTTAATTAATATTCTATTACTTAATGTTTTTAACTTATTTAACTTTTTTTCTTATTTTGACAAGCGAGTCCTATTTAATGTCATTAAGGTCGGGTTTTATAAAGATTCGTTAGACTAAATGTCAGATCAAATTTCAGTAACTCAGTACATTTTTTGACATAACAAACTGACATAAGGTCTAACGGATCTTTAAAAAACCGAGCCTTAATGAATTTATTATTAACACTAGATTAGGTCTTTTCATTCATTCATTCATTTCCCGCTGTCTAAATTGCCCCGCCTTATTGTTGATCGTAGCACGATTTGATCTCTGTACACTCACGAGCAAAAATAACGGATACAATTTCTATGGAAATTCCATATAAAGTGTACCCGTTATTTGTGACCGCGAGTGTATAACGGTATATTAACCTCATTGTTAAAGTTTGTCGGTATCGTTATTGCCTACAAGAATAAAGGCACAAAGAATAACTGGTATTCCTTCGTTTGCCAGAAATTAATTTTAATTTCGGTTGCCATAACCGTCAGTTGGCAAAGTCGTATCAAATCAATCCATTCCAAAAACAACTTTACTGTTGAAGCCAGAAGATTCAAATTCATTAGTATGAAAATGATGCGATATTTAATTATATTTATTGATATTTGATCTCGTTTGATTAAATGTTTGAAATTGAAATAAGTATTTCGGACTGTAAATATAATTATTTTACTCTTTTTTAATTGTGGAAGCTTGCAAACTGCAATCGTCGGTGGTTTACATACAGTCGTTTTTATTTCACGAGCGCGAGTCAGCCATATATAGTTGTAGTTGTGACACATACGAACACTTAGACAATGTGAACTCATAGCTCCTACGCTGACGCAAACATAGACAATGTGCATGTATAGCAAAACACACAACCATGGCTCACCAGTACTCGTGAGATAAAAGTACTGTGGATAAGTAGGATGTGCTTCCTATGAAGGATATTATACAAGGTTGGATATATACAGGAAAGGGAGTATTCTACAAATTATTATATACATATATACAATAGATAGGAAACAAAGGGAGAAACAACATAGATCTCTCAGGGACCGAAGTCCAATGAGAGTTTTTTTTTTGAACCTGACTGTGGCTTTATAAGGCCGGGCCCAATAAAGCGATAGGAGTGCGCGGTTGGAGAATAGCCTGGGGAAAATCCAGGGGAAAACCTCCGGCACGACTACGCGTGTGGTTTGGAACACTGGATTACTCTAAGAGTTTGCGCTCCAGTGAGATTGGTTGAGCGATTTCAACCGAATCTGAGGTGTGAGTGGAATCGAGCTACTGTGAGTTTTGTCGCTGGTTCACTTCACCTAGCCTAGCTGAGAAGAGTCCAGCAAGAAACTCAGCTAAGCCCGACCTGGGTCGGACTGACTTCCAATGAGAGTTGGTTGGAAGTTATATTTAAGCAACTGACTTAAGAAACTTCGATAGCGCGATGCAGAACATGTCAGATTTGACAGTTGACAAGAGTGACGCCACAGTACTATACCTCTAGATGTCTACAGTTTTCTGCAAAACTCATACTGTTTCACGATTAGCGAACAAGCGTAAAAATAATTATGAATATACAGACGTCAGGAAATTTTATTTTTCAGCGAAAATTCGAGAAAACAAAAGTGCTAATACCTAACGTTGTACTACTGGTTGGCAAATTGTCAGCAATCAAGTTAAAATATCATAAAACCCGTGAACGCAGCGAAAAAAAACAGAGGTTTCGTTTCGTACTAAACCTGGCTGATCTCCAACTTACGATGGGTGGCACCAAACCGTCTGTAGATAATTGTAAACGGTGTTCGTTAAATTCTTATTGTATGAAAAGTTTGATAATTCGAGTACCTATAAATCTTTTTACAGATTATTTCTTCTATATTTAGAGCTAGGGAATGACGGCAGTTTCTAAGATATTTTTTTACCACAATTTTAGGATGGCATAATAAATGTATAGCTGGTCTCCCGCGATACAGGTCTAGCCTAGTGCAGGGACTCCTGGAATCTCTGATTAAACCAAATGTGTTCTGGTTGTGCACTACACATGATACACTTTAAAATTCCTTATATACTAATATCTTTACTTTCGTGTGCAATAAAGTATTTTTTATCTTTTATCTCATCTTATCTTGAAACGCCTGTCGAAAGACCCCATAACTTGAGTGTAAATTCAAAAGTTACTCGAAAAAACACTTTTTTTGACCAAAGATAGTTTCAAAAATACATAATGCAATGTAAGCTAAGTGCAGGGTTAAGTGAAAAGCCACAGTGATCAGAATATTGGTGATGGTCTGTTAGAATAACGTATGATGGTTATGTATGAATAACAATAAGGCATCATCATCATCATCATTCAGCCGGAAGACATCCACTGCTGGATATAGGCCTCCCCCAATGAGCGCCACAGCACACGGTCGCGAGCCACCCGCATCCAGCGACTCCCCGCTGCCTTGACCAAGTCATCAGTCCACCTAGCGGGAGGCCGTCCAACGCTCCGTCTTCCCGTGCGAGGCCGCCACTCGAGAACCTTTCTTCCCCAACGGTTATCGGTAACAATAAGGCATACATACATACATTCTCGGACGGAACTAACACGGGTTGTATGTACCTGAAAATAATAAAAAATGTCTTTATCTGAACAGCATGCAAGAGCGAGAGATGAAGTTTTCACAGCACCTAGCGTAGATGTGTGTCAATTTATACTTTTTTTAAACTTATGAAACTTTGCTGAAATCCAAGTAAAAAAAAACCCCGTTTTTTCTCGAAATACTTTTATTTTCCTTGTATCATCTGAAAGTTATCTGTGCTAAGATTAACGGTCGCTTTTAGGATGAGAAAATTAAATGTCAGTAAAAATGCGAATGCCCCAATGCAAATTGATAACAATATTTCATAACAACAATTTCTGTGAGTAATGTTGTCGTTACGCAGCCATTTTTGGAAAGGAACTGATGAAAGATTTGAGAAGTGGAAGTTGGGGAGTCTAATATGTTTGAGTGAGCAGATTTAGGTATACTTAAGTACAGTTGATGAACTGTATGAAACTGAGACCAAGAAGACAAGACGGAGTATTACAATACTCGACTGTTGAAGAGAGGTAGGGTACAGTAAAATGTCATCTTGCTCGAATTTGGAGCAGCCCCACTGGGGAAGTACCTCCGCCTAGCAATAGACCACAGCCATAATAACATAGTATTTAGTGTTGTGTTCCTGGAGGTGAGCAAGGTTGCCAGAGCTCCCGAGGATGCACTGTGTTGAGAGCGAGGGACCTAAATGTCAACTTAATTTTAAAACTGTTTCCCCGGAGAACCTTAATGTCCTCAGGCAAGTTATTAAACAGATGGACGGACAGCGAAGTCTTAGTAATAGGGTCCCGTTTTAGCCTTCGAACACCTCTAAAAACCGGCATCACTAGGTCGTTCGTGGCATGCGAAAACTTTTTTATGCGGAAAAAAATCGTTTTAAGAAAATCGAAATCAAAAATTGCTAGTGGCGGGCCAAATATCCAACAATAAAACTGTGGTTTGGCAGAAATGTGTCATTTTTGTCAAAATGTTTTTTGGTATGAATAAACGACTATTATTATTTTCTTTATTTATTTTCCCTCTGAGGCTAGGTTTTTACAATACTAATAATATTATAAATGTGAAAGTTTGTGCGGAAGGATGTACGTTCCGCTTAATCTCAAAAGTACTGAACGGATCTCTATGAAACTTTCCAGTATTGTAGCTTAGACATCAGAATAGGACATAGTAGGCTACCACCTTTTATCCACGGGTAACACCGCAGGGCGCCGCTTGTATCTTTATAAAGATAAAATATAAAAATACTCTTACAAAACATAAAAATATTATAAAATACTAACCTAGGGTGCCGCCGGCAGCGAGGCGGGGCCTAAGCTACCGGTGGTTAGGGCGACAGAGAGAGGAACCTCCTGACTATCCGCGCCGTGTCCAGGAGTACCGCCTTCTGGATCTGACCCTTGACCCGGCCATCTAGCGAGAGTCTCTTGAGGTTTGGTCGAGACTATTCGCTATACGACCGTTCGCAGAAACGACTATCGGGACAATGATCGTTGAATCAACATCCCACATGGCGGTTACCTCGTGTAGTTGTTGACTTGGTTGTGTTGCTGACTTTGTCCTTCTCGGCCTACACGAGGTTCTCCTAAACGACTATTATTATTATAATACACAAAACAGACAAGATAGCTAAAGCCATAATTTTCTATTTTCGAAGGGACTGTTTCCGGCCGGATTAGATCCCTTCGCGCCCGCCCCGCGGGCCGTACTTTGCTCACCTCCGGTCTAGAGGAATAGAATACAACTTTTTAGGGTTCCGTAGGGCCCAAACGGAACCCTATTGCTGTCACTCACGCGTTCGTCCGTCATCTGTTACAAAATTTTGTTCCGTTTTTTTAAACTTCTCATTGACCTATTAACTTGAAATTTTGTGATAATGTTTATTATTACGTATATTTTACCAACAAATACTAATATTTCAAATATACTCTCGTGAGTTTCAGACATATTGAAATATAATAAACGGGTCACTCATGTATTTTAGGTCGAATATTACTCGACGAAATTATAATTCGGACCAATACGTTGCCCTTAATGATGAAAACCAGCCACGACGGCTGCACGTCTAGCAAAGATATACTATTATATTGATAAATCAGATTTTTTATACGAAATTTCCTTATTTTTTCTATTAAAACAAACTTAATTTCGCAGTTAGTTCTGAACCCTAAATATGCGAAATCCGACAGGTAATTGACTGGTTTTTTTTTAATTTATAGCGATTTTAGCTGTCTCGCCAGACTTGTAAAAAAAGCTCCTTAAAAGGCCACATTCAGATTTTATGTTGTAGTTTCTTTCCTGTGAAAAAGATTATATTTCTTAATGTTAAAGGTGGTTTTTAATAGGGCCGTTGTGGAATTTAAGCCTTATTGCCAAAGCTTTATATTTTTCATATTACCACTTAGAAGTGACAAAGAAATGTTAGGCATTATTCTAATACGCTTGACAAAAACTTAAACCACTTGTTTGTATCGTGCAAATATTCCAACCTCATCTCACACAGTAAGAAAGGGACCAGAATTTAATAATACCCTGCCAGAAATAGGTTTTCAGCGGGACGCAGCCTATAAAGCCGTAAAGACTTGGTCACACAGCGTGGGCGACGTGTGGGTGCGCGACCGCTGCGATCGGGAACAGGTTAGCGACGCGCGACGCGAGTGGGACAACACAGACATATAGTCCCTATTCGTCTCGGTACCGCCGCATATCGGGTAGAGTCGGGCTTTAGTGAACCAGCGATAAAACTCCCAGTAGCTCGATTCCACTCACACCTCAGATTTGGTTGAAGCCGCTGAACTAATGTCACTGGAGCGCAAACTATTAGAGTAATCCATGGTTTAAACCGCCCGCGTGGTCGTGTCGGAGGTTTCTCCTGGATTTTCCCCAGCCCACTCTCCAACCGCGCACTCGCATATAAAGCCACAGTCAGGTTAAAAAAAAGAAAGCAAGCGGGTCGTTATCATACATTCCCGCAGGCAGCGGTCGCGTTGCGGGCGCGGCGTCCCGTTTGCATCGTGTACGCTGTGTGACCAAACCTTAAGAGGTGTTGTTTTATACAGAAATACGAATACCTACACCATTTTCTCGGCCAATAGTGAGATCTTGAATAATTTCATTTGTCCTGTTACTTGATATTTTTGCTACGGTTTATTTTGGTAAAGCTCTGGACTAGAGAAAAGTGGATTTGCGAGATATGCGGTTTGACATTGCTGACTGTAACACTACACACAATTATTTATATAAAGACATACGAAACAAGTCTGCCGCAAAGTCTATAATATCTATTTCCCTGAAATATAAGCTTATCGTTTTTTCGCTAAAACAATACGCCTAGGCGCCACAGACTACTACAGATGTTTAGTAGTAGTTCTTTGGTGCGTTCAAGTAAAACTTTTAATATTAATGTTACTGTTACCAACTTAACGCATCTTCGCCATATTTTTTATATTATAAGTTATTTACTAATGTAAATAAACAAATTTATCTTCTTTCTGTGTTATAAATTAAGAATTTCTATCTATTTCTAGACATATTTATAAAAACAAACAGGTCAGATTTAGACCGGTTCGAAATTAGTTAACTCCAGCTAATTAAAAAAAACAATAAGAAAGTGTCACATTTTTGATTTACCGCCAAATTTCCAATTAAAAATCAAAAATTTCTGATATAAATGATTACAGTAAGCTGATAAACGATTAACATTATTTAAATGAAACTATTTTAATTGTGTTCGTGTAAAAAAAGAGGTACGGTAATAATTCTTTTAAAAATCCACGAAGTAAGTTACGTTATTCACGAAGACATTGCCTAGGTAAGCTATAATTACTAAAAGAAAATATGGCGCGTGAAAATGTAAACATTTATTTATTTGAATCGAGTAGTAGAAAAAGTATTGTATGCAACGGTGTATAAACTGGTCCAAAAACTTTGAGTGGTGTGGGTTCTATGTGAGCCTGGCGAACATCGCAAGTAAAGACACCACGAGATCCTATTTTTATACAACCGTTGCATAAAATACAATAATCGTATGGCAATATACAAAGTGTAGGATATTAATCGTTACACTCATACGCAGTTATATGATTTTACTGGTCAGTTATGCTGACGTAGACAGTATTGGGCGTAATTAGTTACCTTTGTAATTAAATTACTAACTGAATTACATTTAACTGAATTACAAGTGATTGAATTATATGTAATTTCAATTACATTTATTAGTAATTCAATTACTCAATTACTTTATGTTGATCTTTTCTTAAGAGACAAAGAGGAGTCAATTTATTTGGAGTGATTATAAGGATAAATATACAGCATTCTAGTATAGGGCGAAAAAAGCTTAATTAGCAAGTTTTCAAAACAAAATATAAAGTCATTTTACATTGTAGGGTTAAAATCCAATTTCAAAAGCCCATTTATATTTTTATGCATATTTGGGTAATAAAGACGATCATACACATTTTGCCAAATAAATGTAGATTCATTTGGATAAAGTAATTAATTACATGTTTTAAATTTAAAAAATCTTATATTTTGTATTTCTAATTATTAATTGAACGTGTAATCACTATTCTGTAATTGTTAATTTGTAATCCAACTACTTACTGGTTTGCCCAACACTGGACGTAGAGCTATCGCTCTCGTGTAAGCCTTACAAGACGCTGCACTTTGATCGAAGGTGTTCAAAACATCTTTTAGAGATGAAAAGGCTAATGATATCATAACGATGTCACACAAGGGTTAGGTCAGCAGAAGTCATCATTTTTATCGATTTCAAGAACTTAATTACAAATATATATGTTGCTCGTCTAATAGTAAAAAAAAGTATAAAATATTTAATAAAAATATAACCTTTGGTGCGCTGTGAAGAGCCTTATGTATTTTTCTGCCGAATAAACTTGTCTTGTTAAACGATAAACAGAGCTAATCTGAAGATATCTCCACACTTACGTAATAAAGACATAAATTCGCCTGTAAGGGGGTACCTAGTATAAAACCATAAATACGTAATTTGTGACTTTTGACAAGTAGCAATAAGAGCGATTTTGGTGTGATAAAATGAGGCGTTTATGACCTTTAACATGAGATGTCAAGGGGCGCAAACTAGAGCGGAGTCGGTGAGGCGAGCCCTTCAGGGCATAACTGCGAAAGTTTTACACATAGAAGCAAAAACGGGAAAACTCTGCGACAACGCCCCCTGTCCAAATGTTTAGTGTACACTGTGGGACAATCATTTGTGTACGTACACACTATTAAAGCATCCAGGAACAAAGACTTACTCGATGGAAAGATAAAAAGACACGAATTAATGAGACACACACAGAAATATTGAGTTTTACTTTTTAATGACATGAATTACAAGGATATTTATGATAGTTTAAAATTAGATGTATAATAAGTCTTGTTTGGGTGATCTCTAAAACTATTCAACGCTCTTCTCATAAATTACCTTAGTTTCAATCCTTACAACATACCTACTCGTAATAACTAATGGCGATAATAACAGTCAAATAACAATAACTTAAATAATATTACAACTAACTGAAAAAAGGGGCAATGTACCGAGGATGCTGGCGGCATTTCCTCGCTGTATCGTAATGCTGATACGGACATTTGACATATATGTCGAAAGGCTAGCTTATCCCTATAAGGGAATATTGACTATGTGACGGACAATCAAACAGCATATATCGACAAGTTGTCTTGTTCTAGATTTTATTTTGCCTAAAAACCCTTAAGTATCTAATAAGAATGAAGGGAAAAAAATATTGAACGAGCGACTTTAAATGATATTGCAATATATTTTGACTTTATGTATACCGTTATTTAAAGTACCTATAAATGTCTAAATAAAATGATTGTGATAACCCTTCGATTTAACTCTACCTAATTTAACTTTAATAATAATTAAATTTTATTATAGCATCCTAAACTTTGCCGTCTAAATTAAATTCATAAAAGTTTTAATTGTATGTACAAAGCGGATGGTAAAACTATTTTAATCCAAATATTTTTAAAAGAACTATTTATAAACTATATTAATAATAAATGGAACAGTTTATTAATGTAGTTTTTATTTAATATTGGATTATATGCGAATTTTAATGCATTTCTCCTTTAAAGTTATTGTTCTCCATATATTTTTAAGTTAAATTTGCATGGCACAGGTACCGTACATATGTCTAAGGATATTCAAAAGTCGTACTTTTCGTATAAAAGTTGGTAATTATTTTCAATAATATTTAAATTAAGTTTTTTTTTTGCTTTTGTTATATAAACAAGATTTAGTAAACAAAAGAAAGAGAGAAAATATATTATGTAACCTGAATATCTGTATTTAGTGTTCACGGTTGATACTTGATATTTACAACTTTATAAACACATTTAACATTTTATTATGGTTACGAAATTCTTAATTTTATATAATTTTTATAACGTTAATTTCACATTAAAAAAGAACTCGAAATCATTGGAAAACAGTCGTTACATTTTTTAATAAATAATATACTCTTCAGTCATCTACATATTTTTATAACAAGCTCCGGAAGTCCCAATTATGTTGAAGTAAAACTAACCTAAATACACAATTCATACACAAGATACAAATTGTTAAGCCAAACTATTCAAAACAAACTCCGCCTCGCAAGCTATTAGAGGTAGCAAAATGCAGTTTTGCAGCAAATAATTGCATCTGCTTATCCTGATTCTATTTAGAGTGCTGAATTCCAAGTGGAAAGGTTTCAACTTTAAATTTACGCAAATTGCAATCACTGCTGTCTTAAAGAATTCTTTCATCTACATTTCATTTTTAATCATACACCGAAATTGATTTGTAATTAGCTCATTAATCGATTAGCTTCGAGATTGATTGAACAATTAGTCACTGAATATAGAATTAACAAAATTAGCGTGCGACATATATTGATGTCTAATTTGACTACGAAATACTTATGCTTATGTTTCTCTATTACCACGAGAATAATTATGTAAATCAGTAAACCTATACTAGGGACTGATCCCCTGTACTAACTCATTCGAATACCACTTTTTTTTATTGGTATTTAAGCTATTTGTAACACGAAAACAACTTAGAAAAAATCTGCGTTCGTAAACATACACATTTTCTTTATGTCGGAGTTTATTAATGCAGGGTACATTAGTGTTAAAATTTAAGACCATGTAACAAAGTACTTCGAATTTAACTAGATTTCATTATTATATGCCATACCCTAACAGGGTGCCATGTATTTCAAAATTTTCTATTGTATAAACTACACAATTACTATTGCTAGAAATGAATGAATTATTATTGTGTAATGTGAGATTATACTGCATAAATTCTTGTATTGAATAGTTTTTTTTACTAAAAGTGATTTCAGGTGTTTTGTGTGTATAGACGTTTTTTTTTCGATATCTTTTACATTTTTGGGTATGTTATAATATTATAAATTTGTATCGATCGATAATATGGGCCTTATTTGTACTTATCCAAGATTCATTCAAGAGAGACAAGTTTATCTTTACGGCGCAATATATAGATACAAAGCACGAATTATTTCCCGTATAACCTTTTCCTTGATCGCCAGTGCAGTGAACCGAAGTGGCCATAAAACTATGCGAGCCGTGTAATACGCCGGATGTGTAGTGCTAGTTTATGCTTGTAGGAACAGTATACCTTATTTTACTGGGCAACAGAAGAACATATGGAATGTAGCTAGTACAACTGCCGGCTGCGACGCGATGCGATAATAGCAGATTGTTAACCAAGGGACCCGGGTTGAAAGCCGCTCGCTAATAGTTCGAGGCTGAAATGGCTGGTTTCACTAGAGTTAAACATACACTATTCATATACTTAAAGATTTGTTCGCGTTAGACCAGTTTAAACAAATCCTTAAGTCGGTCATCTCATCATCAAACTCCATTAGTTTAGTCCCAACTGCATTAGAACAAGTTTACTTTTTGCGGTCCTAAAATAGATGATTATAATAAATCAAATTTAAACTCAAACGTATTACATCGCCATACAAGGTAATACCATTTAGAATTAAAATAGGTTGTCTACTTATTAGCTTATTACATTTTAATTGTTGCGTTCGGATTGTTGTCTATGTGTTCAAAGCGCGTGAGTTTAAAATGTTATACACACTATTCATTTTGAATACGAGGAAATAATACAAATATGCAAAACGCTTTCTGAATCAGTCAAATCCTAATAGTGTATGGACCAATTTGACGAGAACTGACTGAAGTTAAAGTGTTAATTTTCTGGGGAACAAAAGAATAAAGGCATTATTTTCTTCAAATACTTTTTGCTCTAGAGCTGAAATGTACCTACCACTTTCAGTACGCGCCTGTGTTTAATCTCTATTAATTTTAAGATTATCAACCAAGCTATTGGTTTTAAAACCCAATTACATTTCACTTATTTCAAATACTGTTTTACGTATCTAAGTAATCTTATGATTATTTATTTATTAAACTTTACTGCACAAAACAAATGAGTACAAATGGCGGACTTCATATATTTATTCTTATTATATATTATTATTCTTAATTGATACAGTATTACGTACTAAGTATTTTTATTCGATATTTGATCTTATGCGGTGTTAAACAAAATAATATGAGTAAAAAAAAACAAATTTGACGTATGTGTTGTGTTACGCACGATTTAACAAAAAAACACTAGTTTATGGAATCGCTCCAACACATGCATCTGAATACCATTGAAGGGTGAATTTGCCCGTTGATTTAGTGGTTGATGCTTGGATCACTTCGGAAACACACGGACGAATAGAACGCGTACAGTCGAACGTTTCTGATTAGAACATTTTATTATGTATCTTTTTAGTTATACGTACCAAACGGGTGTAACGGAACCCTTATCAGATCACTCGGTGTCGGCTGTTACAGCAGTTTTTTTCCAAAAACTGCATGATACAAAAGTAAATATATATATAAATAGTAATTGATGGCCTTATGTAACATAAGCCAAAAAAGGCGTATACCCTATTTTTAGGAGCAGCAGCAAAAAAAAAGTATTTATTGTCGCAAAAAAAACACACAATTACCAATACAGAAAAAAAACATGGTTAAATTTGGAAGTTACAATTTAGAATATCAACAATCGTGCGACAATAGGCTCGGGCTCAGCGTGTGCTGCGAGCTGCGAGACTGTTCGGCTGTACAGCGCTGTTTTTCAGCCCGCACCCACTTCACAGCTCAACACAAAAAAATAATAATATTAGGTATCCAGGGGAACATTCGCTTAGATTTAAGCATATTTATATTCCACTTTTCATGCTATTCTTTCGATATTTTTTTAAAATCTCGAAACAAGTGTAAAGCAATCAGACACCGTAGATTAAGAACCCTTATAACTTCAGAGAAGTCCTTCACTCTCACAACAGTCTCAACACGCCGCAGTTTTGAATCATTCGACTCCGTACATTTTACGTACATCACACGTGTACATCTGTCATCTGCATATTTAATAAAACATGTATCTATGCAGACGAAAATCGTTTTTGGAGATATTCTCATAGAAATCTTTTCTCATTGACACTACGGAAGACCGTTTTATTTTTTATTAAAATTCACTTCTTATTTTGGCAGCATCAAAAATTCAGAAGTCGAACTTCTGCAAATAACGGAACGCTGAGAGAAATTTATACATTATTCGAATTCAATTCATGTACTCGTAATGCCATTTTCTATTTGAATATTAGACGTGTTAAATAGAAAATTATGCACGTTTTACATAAGAATTGTCTTTGGTCCTGGTAGCGAGTCTGTCCGTTATCGGTCCCAGGTTCGAAGCCCATTTTTTTTTATTTATTCGGGGCATCAACAGCATTACAGAAAAATAATACAAAACTTAATAGCTAATAACAAAGCCAATTATAGATGTCCACACAAATACAGTTAGTTGAAAAAGAACGTAAAACATAAAACATACAACTGGTAAAACAGAGACTAAGATGGCAATTCATTTAAGAATTAAGTTTCAAAACATGCGTGTATTACAAATTACTTATCAAGACAAATTATCATCACGAGGTACTCAACTTGAAAGAGCCATTGAGAAGATTAATAGCGAATGTTCATTCCTATTAACCTGCGTGGAAAAAAGATCAGGTCAGGTTAAGGACGTACTACCTAATAAAAAGACAGGACATTGACTAAACTACTGTTTCCTTTGTAGTGTTGTGTTCTTGATGTGAAGTAAGGTCTCCAGAGCTCCTGCACCTGACCGTTAGAGCATTCCTGTGTTTAAACCGCCCACGCTGGAGCGCTCGTGGCCCAGCGGCGCCCACGTACCGCGTGCGATATGCGAGGTTAAGCAACGTGTGGCCTGGCCAGGTCAGTTCTTGGATGGGTGACCGCTTTGAGTGGTTTATTATCTCCCGTGCTTTGGAAGGCCCGCTAAGCCGTTGATCCCGGCTGCTGTCTATGATAGCAGTCGTTAAGCCGAGTTATAGGCCTACGGGCGGCTTGAGAACTTCTAACAGTCAAGTTGCCCGCTCACTTGACAAGGGTGGTCGAAGTTGCACCACGTCCATAGGGAGTACCTACCGGTGACTCACCGCTACCCTACACGTGACCCTAAAAAGTGCAACAAAAACTGGCAACCGTACTGTCTTTTCAAAAAACTCACGGTTCGAAATCATTGCCATGCTATAAAAAAAAACCGCCCGCGCGGCCGTGTCGGAGGTTTTCCCTGGATTTCTCCCAGGCTACTCTCTAACCGCGCACGCATATCGCTTTATTGGGCCCGGTCGATAGTCACAGTCAGGTTCAGAAAAAAAAGACCTGAATACGCGCTGTGACGAGAGAAAAGGGTCTGCATTTACATAAGTATTGCTGCGAATTCTCAAATCAATAAAACATCGATACCACACTTGTTACTTCTTGTCTGCTACCGTTTTGTTCAACACAACACAAGCTCACATTCTTTCAACTGAAGAAACCTT
Organism: Epiblema foenella; assembly: GCA_963556455.1. Lineage (NCBI taxonomy): Eukaryota > Metazoa > Arthropoda > Insecta > Lepidoptera > Tortricidae > Epiblema > Epiblema foenella. The sequence goes on from OY747100.1 coordinate 22,574,646, forward strand.
TCAGTATGTTGCCGCTCACATCTAACGTAGTTGCTGTTGAGGTTGTTAAGCAAGTTGAGCTTGTCTGACTTTCATCAATTTTGAGAAATTTTCTATTAAATATTGTAGAATACAGGAAATCTGTCTGAGAGCCTTTATTCACAGATAAATTTCCCAGCAATCAAAGCAGATATCATTTTTGTAACACAAACCATCACGAAATGATGTGGCAAGTATACCAAAATTGTTCAATGTGTCTTCCCTACCCTAAGGCGTACTCGTAATGCATAGAAAATCACACATTGAAATCTTTACTAGGAGAGGCGGTCCTTTTATAAATGGTTTTACTCTAGATAAAGACTGACATAGGCTAGGCGTAGATGGCGGGATGACCTAGACGCTTTTAAAAACGACTGACCTGGAACTGCTCAGAGCCGGGACGAGTGGAAGTCAACCCACAAGCTTAGAAAAAAAAGATAAGCAGTGTCATTGAACTGCGGTTGGTGGGTATTTCGTACCATATGTTTTCACGGAAATAGGTCAGCCACGACAAAACAGCCATGATAAACAAACTGACGAAGGTAGACTGATGCGTCCGTATTCATTAAGTCCTCGGATTTCGACTTTATTGCTTCGACATAAAGAGTTATCGTTTGACTAAATTGTGGAGGAAATTGCAAAGGGAAACGTCAAGGGGTAAAAACAGATTAGAGATGTGTTGGACCACTATATATGTCGGAATGTTAGGGTTAGAGGTACGTGATAATGTGTGGTCTGGAAACATTGAGTGATTTATTTTTAGTAATATTAAAAAGAGGGAATAAATGAAACAGCATTATTTTTTTTATTATTCATATAACTCAATTGTATTTAACATATTTTATCAAATCTAAGAATAACTATTAGTTACTTGACTAGTTTTTTGGTGGTGACCTTCGATAAATAAATGGGACCAACGATTAATGGTCGATAAAATTTAAAAATACGGGACTTAATCAGATAGTCATCGCAGAAATTCTACAATAAAATTCCAAGACACATTACTGAACTTACGGATTCTAAATTTAAGTCTGTCGTGAAACAGACACTTATTTCAAAAGCATATTATAAGATAAACGATTATATCATGGATAGGGATGTTTGGCAGTGATAGCGTCCCGCACAATTAATCTAACACAGAAAAATTTTGTCCTTAATATGAAAAAATATGTATGTATGTTTATATTGTAGCATTTGAATTCTGTAGTATTATGATACTGTTACTTTATATACATTGTATATTGTTTTGAAAAATTGACACCTCGCCGAGTTTCTTACGCCGGTTCTTCCCGAGGCAGAGGTTTATTTTATGAACCGGTGGTAATTTTTTTGAAATTCATAAGTGCATGTAACATGCCTAAATTGAAGAATAAATGATTTCATTTCGAAACGGCTCATACGAATTGACACTGCATTATGACGTCAAACGAAGATATTCGAACCAATCATTGTAAGGGAAAATCAAATTTACGATTTTAACGTAGCACAACTGAGGCTCGACTTCAGCATAGACCTTTCAATCGTTTCTTCCCTCAAATCCCATTGAAGGTTTTGTAAACTGTGACTTTTTAATTGGACCACCCGTTTCGTTTGGTTCAGCAAAGTATAATACAAGATTAATTAGAACCCTTCCTTCGCCCCTGCTTAACGCGATCGAGGGCAATCTAATTAAGATTATCGTCCTACGCGGTATAATTACGATCTTATCAATCTGACCGTTTTAGGCTCGGTTTTATAAAGATCCGTTAGACCTTATAAGAAGAAGAAAGAAAGAAAGAAAATACGTTTATTTAACATCACAATTCAGCCATACACATATTAATTTAAAAATAGAAGATGTTAAAAAAGGATCCCCACTCAGCATTAAGCCACGGCGAGACACAGCAAGTCGACACTGATTTTCAGTGGGGACCTAACTTAAAACTAAGATAAGTGGCGACACAGACGTCAACGACAGATATATTTTACATAAAAAAGTAGAAATAATAATTGAGCCATAAAGAAAAAATAACATGTTATAAAATAAAACTTAATAGGGTATACAAAAGACGTGCCAGAACGAAAAAACAACAAACAAAAACAAAAACTCGCATCATGACATTTCTGCCAGCCGAAATTTTATTACGCAACCTAGAAATATACTTGTGCTACTTAAACTAGAAATCGTACCATTTGCACCAGTTTTCTTATGAGAAGAAATTAAGAAAAAATATATATATATTATAATTTATAAGTTATAAATAAATAATTAACAATATTCATACAATGTATTGGATTTGAATTTGCAATAAATACGCACGGCATTTTATTTTAAAAGTTGAAATTGTTTTAATGCACGGATCGGAGGAGGAAGATTGTTCCAGCCCTTCGTGGCGGCGTACCGAAAACTACCACTATTTCCACTTATGTCGGTTTGTTATGTTAAAAAATGTACTGAGTTACTGAAATTTGATCTGACATTTAGTCTAACGGATCTTTATAAAACCCTTAATGGCATGTCATTGAAAGAGCTTGAAACATCTGTAGCATGAAAATCCACTAATACTTAATACTTAAGAGAGATTAACATAGTTCGAGACCCAGGGCATTAGATTTTGTCCCGGAAATCGGCCATTTTTAAGGCAAAAATAAAAAATGGAGTAGTAAAAGGAGGGGTAAAATGGAGGCCAAAGTTTGTACGAAAATATGATATATACGCATTGCACATAGATGAAGTCGCGGGCAGAAGCTAGTCATATGACAAGTAACGGCTGGTAAGAAAAATATCTTGAGTTTGTGTATAAAATGATGTCGTATCCATGATGTGAAATTCATCAAGTAGGGTATGCTCCAGTAGATTTTTTTGACAGTTAATCGTTTTGAAGTGTTACTTATTGCTTACAGTAGATAAATTATTGAAAAAAAGGAAATATAGGAACTGTTCCTGCATTTCTTTTATGTTATAGGGGGCAAACGAGCATACGGATCGCCTGATGGTAAGCAATTACCGTCGCCCATAAACACCTGCAACACCAGAGGAGTCGCAAGTGCGTTGCCGGCCGTTCAGAAGGGAATACGCTCTTTTCTTGAAGGTTGCCTAGGTAGGTTAGGTTTTCTTGGTTAGGGTTATTACCTCGCAATGGCCCTTATACAAGTCAAAAAATATTTGGGTTTTTGCAAAAGAAGACGAAAGAAACTGTCATTTTTCCTAAACTACTCAAAATCAGTTAATTAATTTCAATTTCAATTTATTTTGCAACCATGTATATACAGTAAACACATGCAACTTAATGCTAGGTAAAGGTACAAGTACATATAGGACCCTGTCAGGGCGCAGCAAATAGTAATCACGATTTAAGTTTAATTACAATTCGCAACATTAGGTAAAAAAAAAGAATTTCATAAAATAATTTGATAGTACAATTTCGTAAAATAATTCGATAAAAATAAATTGGTAAAAATAATGTTATAAAAATAATTAGTCTGTAGTAATTAATTAATCTGATTATGAATACAAAGGACGAGAAAAGAAAAAGTAACGCGTAGTTCTACAATTAAACAAAATATGAGACAGAAGGACAAAAATTAATAATACTACATACCAACTAAAATGATTTGATACGTTTTTTGTTAGAAATATATCGATTAGTTTATCATTCTACCAAACAAAACTTTTTTGAAAGTCTATATATTACATAATACTAAACTATCTTATATGAGAGTAAATATGCTTAAATGTTTCGAGAATCATTCCGCATTGCTTCTGAAATTAGTCCAATTTCAGAAGTAGAAAGATAGATACTGCATCGAACATTCCATTGTAGTAAATCTAAAAAAAAATGAGTTGACAGGTCACAGTTACTAAAACGCGGCAAATGAGCGGGACTGTTCGACAAGTATTTTTTTCTGCTCCAATGTTTTAAAAAAATCCGTCACGTCAGAGGGATGGAAAAGGGGAAACTACAAAAGTGATCTTCGAAGGACCGTGTCTTCATATAATGATGATCGAACATCACTTACAGGTAAGCTTGTTTGATCATTTAATATACGCCGTTCCTAAGCCAGTTAGAAATAAATACTCTTATCAGCGGAATACTAAACAAAAGTATATCTAAACGAAATGCTTAAAGGAAAATACATTCAATCGGTCCCTTTTTCGTAAGCCTTCTTTCGTTTGTCTCCGACATTTTTATCAGAATTGACTCAATCAACGTTGTATTGAATAATAGATTTCACTTACGAAAACGTCCATTTCGTTTGTCAATACAATCTTAAGATATACTTTGATCCGCTTTTTATACCTACTTCACATGGAAACACATATATTTAAGACAGATAACAGGTAAATTGAAGTCAAAGAAGAACTTATGCTAACAAATTTACTCAGTCGGTTTTTACGCGACGCGCGGCGTAATCTTCAAAGGGTAACGGACGCAAAATTACAATCCCTTTACTATGTGAGTCAAAGTGATAACTGAACTCGATTACCTTTTGTTTAGGCAAAACCTTGACAAAACCCTATACTGGTATAGTACAAAATTCGACTGAAGTCGCATAGACTTTGTTAACTACATTCATACTGGCATTGCAGCAACAAATGCTAGTCTATATTGCGATCTACAACTTGAACAAATTTACAGCTTTTTTTCAATTTTTTCAGCACTAAGCCATGCACGAAACAAATATTTTTTAAAAATAAGTATAGGTAGTAACAGAAATCTCATATGTGACAGCCAAGTTAGGTGCGACGACGAGCGAAGCGAGGCGGAGCCTGTTAGGTGAACCTGAATAAACAGCGGAAATGCCAGAATCGTTTTTTTTTAATATAAAATAATTATACTAGTTAACTAAGTTTTTCAAACATCGCTGAAATTTTATTCAAGTTATAGACCGAAATAGACTAGCAAGCAAAGTCTACGCGATTTCAGTCGATTTTTGCAATATGATTAGGGTTTTGTCTAGGTTTTGCCTAAACAAAAGCTAATCGAGTTCAGTTCTCACTTTGACTCAAATGGTATAGGCATTGTAAATTCGCGTACCGCAAGGGGAACGGGCGGCGGGCGGGGACAGATTCCTACCTTCCCCGCTCCCCCGAACACTAGCCTTTAAGCTGTTCGAGTTAAACGGCAGATCTGCAATCAAGCGGGAGTAAGAATCTAAATGAAATCGAATTTCGTCAGCCTTCAATATATGCAACGAGATATTCAGAAAGACTATAGGTACTAGGTACGTGGATCCTAGTTTAAAATAAGTTAAACGTGGCTACTATGACCATCTTTAGCTAAAAGTCTTACACAAAGCACGAGAATATGGACGTTAACCCCAAATGAGGAAAGCAATAAGTTCCAATTTTCTCGGAAAAGAATCAAAAGGTGAAAAAAGTAACTCAAAAGAACAAATAATTACATAATTATCTCTCTCTTCAGTTGGTCCCTCATTGCTGAGGATCGTGATCACTTCTGGATTTCACCGACCTGATGACTTGTCTCCATCGGTCTCGATCCATCGTGGCCCTCATCGCTTGGTGAAAATTGCTTTAGGCTGTGGCTTCTTTAACCTGGTCCGTCCATCTGGTTGGTGAGCGTCCTCTGGCCCTCTTGCCTTCCACTCCACGAACCACGACTAGTTTCTCCACACTGTCGACACCGCTGCACATTACGTGTCCAAAGTATGAAAGCGGCCGCTGCCGGCAAACTGTGGATAAACTTGTCTTGATACCGAGCTGGGAAAGTATCGACACATTGGTACGTTTCGCAGTCGAGGGTATCCTGAGCATTCGCCTCCAGCACCACATTTCGAATGCGTCTATTCTTTGTCGCTCCCTAGCTATTATTATCCATACATTCCAGCTCTTAAAAATTACCTAAAAAAACATTGATGTCAAAGGCTTATTATAGGGTTGACGACTATCTAACAGACAGAAATGCATGGCCCAAACCAAATACCTAAATAGCGTAAAGAGTCTAATATTTTCATTGTATCTAGTTGACACATTTCTTGCAGAAAAGCATATCAAACGATTCGACATGTTTTGTTTTCTTGTGTAACTACACATTGTAAATACCTATTGTTATTTTTTCCTCGTTTTTCTTTAAATTCTCTTTTGTTTTTTACCACTTACATTTACTAAAGTAGGTTAAGTAGTATCATTGCAATAAGCATATTTTGGAGAAAATGACTGACTGTCGAGTTTCTTTCGGCGTTTCTTCTCGGCAGTGATCTCATGAGAAACGCTAGTAGTTTTTGACTTGTAAAAGTGCCTTTGCGGCCTACTTGAAGAATAAAGTTCATTTATTTCATATTTCTACCGCATACATGAAAATGAAAAAGACCAAGCCATTGACCTTACATAATTATAAGTCTTCAAAATTTTAAGAGGAGGCATACTCTGTCCCATTTCCGCAAAACGCACCTTTGTATTGGAACGATCTTCATTTACTATGGCACTCGTGATCAATGACGTCACTGATCGTGCTTTCTCTCTCTAACCAGCAACATTAAAATGGTTGTAGCTTCGTTACTTTTTGAGATATTTGAATAGGATTTTCACCATTTGGCATATTTTTTTGTCTTGTTTCTTTTGTTTCTTTGGAAACCTAGTCAAATTTCGAGTCAACCTCTGTCGTGTTTGAAGATGTACGACTGAGGTAGGTAAATGGATGGATAGGTAAGTACCGACTTGACATGCCCCGAATAGGCTATAATTTAGATTTAGTATAAGTGTCACAAATTGGTACCATTACCTCAGATACTTACTTCACGACGGGTCATCTAAAGGTGCACAGATAGTCAGCGAAGAGGGCTCATTGAACTTTTGGTTCAAGGACCACCTTTGGTATCGAACTTGGGTTAGTCTAACTATGGGATCGAGAAGTTATAAGGCCAAATTAAGTACATGCGTTTATTGCTACTTTCTTAACCATATAGCTCTTATCTATCGATAATTATTACATGGGTGAATCTCCACCAGTGCCATTTGTACTAGGTATAGTCTACGCTTAGATTTATACTAAAGGTACGATGTGGAGGCCTCCCGAAAGTGATACGGTTCGAACGCGGACGCGAGTTTTATTTGGCCAAATAAATGTCAAAAAGGGTCAGCACTTACGGCAACAGTCCGATCACGACGTGATGTAAGATATGATAGGTATCGCTCACTCGTAGTCGCTGGTACTATTCTAAGTGGCGGTGAGCTCCCATGCAGGTCGCGACCCCCGTCGTCGCTCAGCAGCTAGTCAGCCGCGAGGAGACCGAGGGGTTGAAGATGATCGTGACAGGAGGTTGTCCCTTGGCTGGCCGTCTTGGCATCGCAGCCAAGGCGGCGGCGCTCCAACGGGGCGGCGAAGACTCGGGAGGAACGCCAGCGCCAGGGCGGCACGCGGGGCGGGACTTCTAAGTACCCCGCGGCCTACGACGGTAGGGTCCGAAGACTGGACCGGTGTGAAAACACCTTGGCGTCTCCAGCTACGCCTGCATTTCGAGGACGCTACTTCGCCCGGCGCCCTCGCCGTGAAGCGTAGTCTGAGGCACGGACCACCGATCGAATCCGCGGCCTACGGTGGAAGATGGCGGGTAACCTAAGCCTCGCACATGGCGTGTACGCAACGCATTACACTGATTCTATTTAAACAAAAACGCTCACTTCTTATTGTAAGGGCAACGCGAGTCTAGCGCTCCCGCTAGTTCATGTCGGAGGATTTCTAGTTAAACATTCTGATAGAAAAAAAAGGAAATTTAGTCTCACACGATGCACGCGTTCCCGCGTGGTTCCCGCTGTCCTGTCTGTCGCTCTCATTTCTTTTTTTTTTACAAATCCTCGTCAGTCGTTCATTCGTTCCGAAACGCACGCAAGTGGTACGACGCGTTTCAATAATCTCTTGTTATAAATCGATACTGCTTGTAATAACACAATTAACACTATAAATACTACTTTCGCAAGGGAGAGCGAATTCTTATTATATTCCGAAACCATAATTTCCATTACTTTAATTATTTTATTTACTCCTAGAAACATGACAGCGTTTGCGCTAGTGTAAAACGGACAACATCTTCTGTCAAACTCAGTTTTATTGTATTTTAGGTTAGGTATTAATTTTACTTAAATGTTTGTATTTAAAGCGTTGTCTACGATAAACTATTGTTATAATTGAGTTCTGTGGATCACCAGGATCAGATTGATGTGCATTAAGTCTAGTTCGGTTCACACGAAGTGAGGAAATCTTAAGTGAAATGTTTGTTCAAAATTACCAATTTACGATACAAGATTATGGGTCGGCAGAGTATTTCCTGGCCGTTCTAGCTGCCTCCTTGGCATTGGATAAATGAAACGTAAGGTTAGTAACAGATTTCTGTAGTATCAGTGTCCGTAATAAGTAATTTCTCAAGGTAATCGGTATCAATGAGAACAACAGCCAGATGGGCTAGTTGTATGGTAATAAATCACTACACCTCCCTATCATTACAAATTGAAAACTATAAATATACGCCTATATTAAATACTTTATTAATTTCATTCATAAATAAAAATTAAATAAATAAACATTTGTGGACAATCTGATACAAATCGACCTAGCACACTAAGTAAGTATGTACGATATTCCTACAGCATCCAACGACTCACCGCTACTGTGCCCATCCACCGCCTCGCAAGTCGTCCCAAGGGCTATGCTGCAGGTCCAGGGGTTAGTGTCCAGCTGAATATGACGTACACCGGTTCCTAGGTCACTGATAAGCGCAGTCTTCCAAGTGGGAAAGGTCCTCAACGCACACACAAATAATATTGAGAAAAATGAACTAACTTTTAAGAAGTGCGTGTCATTGCACATTTGTATATCCGCTTCCGGCGGGTGGCGCTGTTAGCGCGCTGGTGTTGCCATCCCGGGGGGATGACGGTTTCAAGACAAGAAGCAGCAAATCGCTAAAAGCTCGTAGGGATACCATACGTAATAGAAAACAAAATAAATTGACCTACAAGATTGTGTCTTCAGTCATTAAAATAAAGATATAAACAAACTAAAATAAACTAGTGTTCCGGTACGGAACACTTGTACTTGAAAAATGATTTGTGATCAACCACAAACCTACGAGTATATCGACGGCCCCTACGTAAATCATCGAAACTTTTTTTAGGACCTTGTCACTACGGTGATTAACAGTTTGATTTTTACATAGTTCTCAAATTATAATGAATGAGTTAACACTGTTATGTATGTAAGATATGATAAATTGAGCCCTTTATTAACAGTACATTAATTTTAAAATATATATGCTAGTTTTCTGGAAATTATAGTTTCGATAGTCTACGTCGACATTGCAACTATGTTTGATATCGAAACTGGTACTTTCGATTATTTACAATGAATGCTTTTATTATGTGTTTAAACGGAACTGGCAGTTTCGACAGTTTACTACGAAGAAATAAAGTTACTTAGAAATCAAACTACCAGTTTCGATTTTTTTCGTCGTTTCAATGTCATCAGAATTTACACTTCCGATGGTGATGGGGTGTTATGAGTATTAAAGAAAATATAAAATATCTTAATGAAATATTTATTGACGCTTCTTATGTTATAATTAGTAATTAATTACTCTTAAATCACAATTGTTTTGAATCAGTCTTAGAATAATTCACAGCAAAATTATCACAACAAACTACTTTTTATAAGGCACTAGTAACTTTAATGTTCATTACTTACATATATAAAACAAAACAAATTAAAACAATCCTCTCTAGAAATCTTACTTTTTGATATAAACCAACAAGTAAAAGTTATATAACATAATAACAATCTTCTCAAAATTCTTAACAAAAATTGCACCATAATCTGGTTAAAGAGATCGAAAACTATAAATGTAATACCTAATAACTAATCGTTTTCTTGGGCATTGCCGCCGTGCGAAATATTTTTATAAAATCTGTGATATTCTTTTGCGATGACCCCAGAATTACACAAAGAAATGAGATCTTTATGCTTAGCATCTGAAATAGCAAGAGTATCCATATATGCTACTCTTAATTCTGTATTGTTATTTACTCTCTGGCCTCGTCTTCTAGTTGCAATGACAGAATTTAAGCAATATTGCTCGCCTTTTAAATTATATTTAAAGAAAAGGAAGTTTGGTACATCCTTGTCTACTCTAATCTCTTTGATTTTGTTCCAGGATACATTCGCGTTGTTCGTATCTTTTTTCCAGTTTCGTTCATTTAACAATGGCTTAAAATCAAAAATATCCTGTTGAGATACTTCGATTACATTGTATACTTTCCCAGAAGTTTTTGCCCATCGTACTAATGCATACCACTGATCAGGAGTATATATCAACTTCCCTTTCGACTCTTTCTCTATAAGAGCATGAACGCTGTCACCCTCATTTTGTGTGTGGCCGCTTTCCAAAAATCTGTGCGTTATATCATTTTTATAACGTTTTGATAATGCCATATACATTGAATATACGACTCTATTTCTATTTTGCCCTGAACAATTATCAGACCAAAACAAAAACGTTTTGGCTCCTTTGTCAACCTGAGTCTTTACAAACAGGCTCAAACAACTGCTTACCTCGTTTGCACCTCTATTACCTGTGCATTCTGTCCACATGTAACAAAAACCTTCCTTTTCAGCTATATCAAAAACTGTGAAATTGTATACCGACAGTTTGCGCTTATAATAAAGCAAACCTATGTCTCCATGTGGAGAATTTAAGATTTTTTGGAAATCAAATGAAGCACATACAACTTCGGGCTCGCTTTGAGCTAGCTGTTTATCAATCTGTTTGAATTCTCTAGCAGTTTGCTTATTTTCCAAATGCTGAGAATGAGCGTTTACCTCTTGTTCTGTTGGGCTTTTATTATTAGAAAATGAATGACATTTGTCACATATATCTTTCTTTGGTACAAAGAACGCAATGTTCATGTTTTCATTTATAATGTCAGTATACTGACGAACAGTGAGTGCATGGCTATCATAATTTTTAAGTTGGTCCCATTCTTTGTAAAGAGTAAACATCTTGTTCATGCTTAAATTGTTGTCCAGATACAGCTTATCGGAGCTTTTACGTGCATAATGGGACTCGACTGGTTGAAAAGAAGCGACATGATCACAAACGCTCTTTACCATTTCAGCGGTCTGGACAACTGGATGGTTTGGGTGTTTTCCTCTATTATCGGACAACGTAACTCCTTCCTGACTTAATTTAGCATGGGCAGTACGCACTATTTGATCAGTGATACATAAAGTATTTAAAAACGTTTTTAGGCAAACTTGCACATGTTCAAATTGTTGACCATTATCAGATGGCAGAGGTAGAAAATACTTTGTGGTGAAATTCCGCCGAGATGGACCCTCAATAGTAACGCTTTTTTTCTTATTTTTGTCAGTGAATTTATTAATGTACTCCCACTGCTTGGTATGATCAGATAGTTTCCAAAACTGGGTGAATATATTTTGGCGTGTTTCAGTGTCGAATCTTTCATAACATTTGAGTTTACATGTATCAGGGCAGATCGGACGTAATCTTTTTTCATCTTTATGCTTACCTTTTCTAGTTGTGTACTCTTGGCCAGAATTTAGTAAAATTTTTCTTTTGTTGTCTATCCAGTTCTCTTCACATCGTTTTCTTTTTTTACCGGGGTTAGATTTGTATGTCGCCTTTCTTTTTCTACTGATGTTACTATTGGTACACGGAGAATCACATCCTGAAATTGTTATGAGAGATTCGACACTGGGGATTGGCATCGGACTATTGATCGACGTAATTTGTCTATCATGTGTTGGGCTGTGAGGGCGGTTATTACTGTCCACAGACTTCGATTGAACAGCATCGTCGATTGGTTCTTCTGGTTCAGTCTGTAGCGGTTCAGATGGAGAACATGAGTTAGTAGCACCTGGGTCAGAATCACCAATTTGATTTTGTGTCGCGTTCTCAAAATCTTGCAATGGGCTTGGTAAAGGCGTATTATCTAGGCTGTCTAAAATACACGACTCTTGGTTACTAGGTGACCTGGGAAACGTGTTTTCAAGCAAATTCGTCGCCGGCCAAGCGGTGTCTGAAGATAGTTCATCGTCTATTATTCCCTCTAAAGCAGCCCATTCCGAATCTCCGAAGGTGCATGTAACGGGTAATGGCGATTCTAAAACAACATTATTACTATAAAAACACAATTATATAATTTAATTTTCAGAAATTTATCACAGAAAAACATCGAAACTCAAAAAATACTGTAATGTAAAAAATCGAAACTGCCAGTTCCGATTTTATATTAAACCAAGTTTATGTCGTAAAATAATGAAAGTGTCAGTTTCGATATTTTTCCTTCGATAAATATCAATGTAAATAATCGAATCTAGCAGTTTCGACATATGTTTAAAAGTAAATTTCGTAGTATAATATCGAATCTGTTAGTTTCGATGCTTTACGTTGTTATTACTTTAAAAATTCATGTTATAACCGTTTTTTGTAAAAAAATATTTGATAATAGCTCTAAATATGTGTTAAATATTTAGCATTTTAGTTTAAATATAAATCAGGTGTAAAATCACTCGTACAAATAGTTAAACTTACCAGCTTTGGGTGTTTCATGCTCAGTTGCTCGTTGTATGGGACTGCTCGGTTGAACTAAATTTAATATTTTCCGACACCGGGAGGCAGAAAATTTTGAACTATTCATTTTTTACTAAACTTAAACAAAAGCAGGCTCAAAATTACGTGTCTAACTAAACACATGTTGCTACCGCAGCTACTCCGCGCACACTAACGGCAACGCCGTGTAAACTCTCGAGAGTGGTAGCTTCATCTCTTTCACTCCCCACCTATCACCGCGTATATAACCGAATCTAGACTATTGATATTATACATCGGAATTACTACGTTATTTTCGATAATTTACGTATAGAATTTCTGTAAAAAAACATTTATTTTAAACTTTTTTTAAGGGACTATGTAATATTAATCCAATAGAAAGCAGTTAAGCTACTAATAAAAAAAAGTCATTTTTGAGTTTCGATGATTTACGTAGGGGCCGTCGATATCGTCTTGAGACCGACCATACAAATAAATATAAAATCGAATTTGAACCTAACAGTTCCGATTACAAGTTTGAATATTATTTTATTTAAAATCAAAAAAAATTAAAACCAAAAGAAATGCAAATTGAGTTGCACTTCAAAATTTGACTTATTTTCCATTGACCATATTTGGTCCTTTATGTAGGACGCGGGGTCTTAGGAGGCTACAATAAGAAAATCCGGAGAAATTACAAGCGCATTGACAAGCCTTTATTGTTTGATGTTGTGTACCAATATCTCCGTTCACAACTTGCTGAGACGACAGTTCTGCCGAACATGATCGGTGCAACACGTGTGGAAACGTCGGTAAAAAAGGTCTTCTTTCCGTCCCTGTGCCCGTTATTCAGCAGTGTTGCCTTGGGACAAAAATTACGTTTCTTTTCTTGAAAAGTTACATTTTTGATGCAAACGTTACATTTTTTATATTTTTCATAATTACTTGTCAAAACATTCGATTCTAAGAAATGAGTAGCCACGTACAGCTACAATTCGGCAAGTTCGGCGACAGAATAACGTCAGGTTGATGGGTGGTATCTCGAATGTCATATACAGAGACAGAGTCGTCATGTCATAGACAGAGTCGTACCATGTAGGTTCTTTTGTCACCTTTTCTGTATCTGTAAGTCTATAAATTGACTCGTTTGGTTTCGGTTAGATACAATTGACCTTTCTTTTTAAATACAGTTTCATTATTCTCAAAAGTTACGAATATTTCATTTACAACAGAAGTTACTTACATGTTACGCGAGCCGGTCAAAAGTTACGAAAAACGTAAGAAATGTAACCATCTGGCAACACTGCTATTCAGCGCCAAGACACTCTGTCTTGGGTTGTCGGTTCCGGCAATTGGGCTAGTTGAGGTCTCTTCTTATTTTAGACCACCAGGTCAATGGCGGGCAGCTCCGGTGCACGAACGTCGTCCGACAAACGTCGGTAAAAAAGGTAAATACATAAATATCGCTTTAGACCCGTTTAAACAAATCCTTTAAGTCTGTGTACAAAACGCGAGAGTTTAAAATGTTATAACCGTTTATTAATTAAAGGATTTGTTTTGAGGACGGCTAGAGATAACTTAATGTCCCAATTTAATAGCAGCGCATCTTCGTAAGCTCCAGCATCCTCACTATCAGGAACACAACACCCCACAACAATTTCAATCCATCTTCTTCTTCAATGCTTACATCAACGGTTGCAAGCAACAAATGTAAATGATATCAAGTCAAATACTATGCAGTTTATTTCAGTATATCGCTCTTATACCCTCGGCATTACGTGATTACACAAAAGAGAGCGCTTGAACATAGACGATAAACTGACTTGAATACGTAACCAAAGAGTTCCTGAATTGAGGCCCAATAATGCTGACACGGAGAGCTAGATGCTAAGTGCAGTGTATGAGCAATTTTGATTACAGAAATGGCAGCGGGTCTATTGGATTAAGTGTTGACATGGTATGTATGGTAAGCCAACGGTAAGTGACTGAATGTCATATTACAAAATATACAAAGATTTCCATTTATCGAATTAATGCAGTTTAATGACAATCTACAATAAAAAACCGGCCAAATGCGAGTCGGACTCGCGCACGAAGGGTTTCGTACCATTATCTATAAAAACGCCAAAAAAACACGTTTGTTGTATGGGAGCCCCCTTAAATATTTATTTTATTCTGTTTTTTAGTATTTACTGTTATAACGGCAACAGAAATACATCATCTGTAAAAATTTCGACTGTCTACGGTCTACTAACTATCACGGTTCATGAAATACCGCCTGGTGACTGACGGACGGACAGCGGAATCAGTAATAGGGTCCCGTTTTACCCTTTCGGTACGGAACCCTAATAATAAACACTTTTCAAACCGACTGTGTGGTTTAAAGTACGTGAAGACCACTCAAGTCGATTTTGTATGGCGCGAAGAGATCCAGAAGCCATAATTAGTGCCTACACCAAAATGCGATGATGGAAGTTCGAATGCTATTATCTCCAGGTACCACATATGCAAGTGATTTTATATTTAATAATAATAAATATGCAAGTGAGGTAGGTACACACAAGCATGCGGGTTTATTATTATATTATTATTTATTTATTTATTAAGAAATAATAATACAACACAAACAAGTACATAGACCCACAAAACCGTTTGCACAGTTTGACTGTGGGATCGATCAGTCTCATCTCTCTTCGAACAGTAAATTATTTTATAAATTTAACAAGGCAACTTTAAATATTATGAATCTATATCTAGGTACAATAGTTTATTTTACGAGTTTAATAAGGTAACTATGTAGCTTTTACTAGCTTTATCTTTATTAGCTTCCTGCCTGACTGTTTGATTGTTATACTGACTCATTTAAATTTTCCCCATTTTATATGAAAACCTGAATCACTGGGCTATCGTTTTTGTGCTCACCAGTTGGCGCCACTGTCGAGTAAGGTCCAGCTGTCAAAAAATATTATGGGCATGAGAACGAAGTTTGCATTTAAATCATGTTTAAAACCTTAAAACCGTACCGTAAAAATATCGAACATCCCGCATTGTAGTGCAGTCCCGTTTTGTTCGGAAAAAAGGAGGAAATAAGTTTCCGAAAGACAAAACTGTTTCAAAGCACTGACAGTCATATTGACCCGTAACTCATATTTGTCATAATCAAGCTCAGATATTGCAAAATACTCACCATATTGTTCCAATTAGATATTAACCCGCGTACCGCAACCACAAAGAGTGACATTTGACATTTCGGAGACCTCACGCTACACTAGCGCCTCTAGCGGCAAATTCATACGCGATAGCCCCCATTATGGGCAGATCAAGTTACGGTTACCATAGTAATAGTCAGCTTTGTTATTCAGGTAAGCTCTTAGTCTAGGATAGGTCTTAGGTCTAACGAGTTCTAGAATCTGAGCGCAGTCAAAGGATATATACAAGGTTTAGTCTGTAATGCTACTCAGAATATCTGACTGTTCAGTATTGTTGTACATCGTACACGCAGATTAATGAAACTACGAATTTCTCTTAATGCCGTGCGCAGTTACAATCGTGTCACGTTATATTATAGATATGTACTTGAGTATAAATTGTTCACACAATGACGCTATTACACAGCCTTAGGCATCTAAAGGAGACCAACGCCTAAGCATATTGTCTTTTCTTGTTCGACGTGTTACATTAAATTTCTTAAATTACCTTTCGATCTTAGAGTTGCACCATAAAGTAACGTAGGTACTATTGTACCGTAAAATTCATCTCCACATAAAATGTCAAAGCAACATCACGGGGCTACCCCGGTCTAAATAGCAATTTATATAATTCAAGCCCTTTCTTGCGGGGCTTTTGAGCTTTTGATAACTCGAGGACTTTCAAAAAGCACTCTTTCAAAAGGCAAAGAGTCTAATTCAAATAAAAGAGGTGAATAAATAAAATGAGGCTGGAAGGTATCGAATAAAGGTATATAGAATATTCAGTGAGTTTTTTGTGACTTTAAAAAGGTATTACTGCGACGTTTTTCGATGAAAAGAGTCTTTCAAATGTACACTTCGGAAGATACAATTCATAGAAAATACCATCTTGTGATGTGAAATTAGTTAATGAGATGTAGCCGACTCAGAAATCGCCTAACCGTGGCATAATCTATTGAATGTGTAACGGTGTGCGTCGGGTAACGGAGCTAAAAAGTGGGTTTCGCATGTTTATTCATTTATAAGTTAAATCCCTCGTTTTGCTGGTTTCTTTCAGTTCTCTTGCATTAAGCGGCAATTACACTTCGTCGTTCGCCGCGTGCTGCATGCGGTGACCGCAAATGTGTACAGAACACGTTAGTCGGCCGCATTCGGCGATCGACAGCTGCCAACGCTTACAGGTATAGTACAGTACGCGAAGGTTGAAATGTGCCTTGTAACTAACATAATTCTAATGTCCGATTTCTTTTTTTTATCTCGTAGTATACACTGAGTACCTATGGGGAAAAAATACTTACTAACGAATTCTAACGTTGCGTTGTGTATAATTTATGGTTTTGTAAGATATGCGTATAAAACTTTCAAAAGATTATTAAAGTACATTTTTTTCTTTCATGAGGCACCGCATTTATCTATTCGTATGTCAAATGTCATTTTTTAACAGTTTTGTCAATAGATTGCGTCAGCAAAAGCGGAAAAGTGTAAAATATATGTATATCTCTGAAAAAAATATACTAGTCACCAATTCCTTCTAAAATGTATTCAAACCCATCAAAAGAATTGACAGGTGTAAATTCTAATAGATTTAATCAATAGCTTTTTTTTATATGAAGAATTGAATTTTAAACCGTTCTCCCGAACATGAAAGAAATCTCCTAATATTCAAGTCATATGTATTTATTTTAGTTCTATCAGAAGAATCCATAAATGTAAATTCTAACTAATTCATCAATAGCTGTAATTTCTATTACTTTATCAGTTATCTCCGCTATTTAAAAGAGTAAATCGCCAGCGCGCAGGCGAGGGGATATGCGCGGCGCGCTGCCGACCAATCACGAAGGCCTGGCCAAGGCTGTGCGCACGCACAGTGTATATACGCGTATGCTTACTACTTGATTTTATTTTCACTTAATTTCATTCATAAGAAGTATGATTCTCTACCTATATATAATTATACTATATTATTCTCATTCGTGACAAGACATGTATTAGGTATTAGGGACAAGAATAATTGATATAACTGCGTTCGGCATGCAGGCGTATTTTTTTTTGCGAAATTTGTTTTAAGCAATACATAACCTACTTTTCAAATGAATCGTAGTTTGATGACACCAATCACGGACACTGCAATGCCATTTAAGCGAGCTGACTTAAGAAAAAACTTGTATGTATGTTTTTGTAATTACAATTATCTATAATATAGATTATCAAAATATATATATTTAATTATTTTGATGAATAATTAATATACATAAATTTGATATCCTGACTAATTCATCACCGTACAGCCGAAAATGCCGGTAGTAGCTAAATTACATTGTAAATTTGAAATTACAATTACAATTACAATTTAGATAAGGGACATAGGGATTTTTAGAAATTTCGGGCATTTAATGCAAATTAGTCGGGAGCAATGTTTTTAATGGAGAGATTTATTTGTGTTTTAACTCTCCGTATATATTCAAAAAACTCATATCATCGTTTTGTTGATGTTCGACCCCTGGAGGGGTTAATAAAGGGTTCAAAATTTGTAAGTGGGACAAGTTTTTTTTTAAGTAAATTACTTTTAATTTCTTATTAAGACTCTGGTTAAATGCAACAAAATAAAGTTGAATAAAGGTTAAAAGAAGGTTGAATGTTTGTATGGGGAGCAAATCTTTTTAAAGATACTCGAAATTTCCTACCTATAGAATCTCTGTATAAGTACTCTGAAACTGACTTCATCGTCTTTGAAACTCATCCCCCGAAGGTGTTAAAAAAGAGTTCAGTTTGTGTGTGGAGCAAATTTGTTTTTAAAGTGAGAGACTTTAAGTATCGTATATAGAGTCCCCGTTTAAATACAACAGACCAATTTCAGCGGTTTAAGAAATAAATCTTTTTTTTGAACCTTTATATGAAAATGTGACGTTTGAGGTAGTGTTGCCAAATTATTTCAGTGCAGTTAGCGGGGTCGGCCTTTAAGTGATTTTTTTCATGAGAGACTTGAAAATCGTAGGAGTTAAGAGTTTGTACAAAGAGCAAGTTTTCTTTTTAAGATTGAGACTTGAAATTTTATAACTAAAAAGTTTGTGTGGGACTATATATTTTATGAACAGCATTGTGGCTTAAAAAAATAACGTTTTTAAAAAATCATTCGTTAAGGGGGTTTACCTCTGGTCAAAAGTGTTTTTAAAAGTTTATTCCGTAAGGGGGTTTAAATTGGATCAAAATGTTGTATCAAGAACATTTTTTTGAAGTGCATAATTCTGTAACTTCATAAATAGGTCTTTTGTTAAATATAAAATAACTAATTTCAGCATTTGTTTCAATTCACACTTCCGTAAAATCTGGCCAAGTGCGTGTCAGCCACGCGCCATTTAGGGTTCCATAGTTGTCCACCCGTTACATTATTCAGACTTAAAAGTTGGCAAACTTATGTTTACTATATTTGTGATACAACTAATAACATTATCAAAGTAATCAATGGAAACTGTAGGAAAGATAGTTTTCTAACTACACATCTTAACTCAACTCAAACTCAAAATATTTTTTATTCAAATAGGCCTAGCAACAAGCACTTTTGAATCGCCAGTTATATATTACATAAATTGAATCTAATTATTAAGTTCGGCTATTACTCGTTAACTAGCAACGTCTACTTAACTTTGATAGTTTTCCTTATAAGTTCATTATATCAGTGATCATATACCAGTTATCATATTTTTTTTACATTTACAGTAGCTTCCGTTTAGCCGGCAGTGGGGGGGAGAGACTTGCCCGTAACAAAAATTATCTCTTTCAAGCTTAATATCACACAAACGAATTTCTGAATCAAAAAATATCTCTAGATGGGGTTTGAAAGTAAATAAAATTGCACCCCCATTTTACGTGTACGGGAGGTACCCTAAAATTTTTCTGTATTTGATGCAACCGATTAATCGGTGTTATTGATATGTATACTAGTGCCAAATTAAAGCTTTCTAGTGCTAATGGTTACTGAGCTAACCACGCACGGACGGACATGGCGAAACTAGTGAAAATTTGAATGATCAAGTATTTTTTCACTCACTTGAAACTTCGTAAGCTGTTTCTTCATTAAAAGATAAGTACGGTAAACATATTTTAGATTTTTAAGAAATTTCGCCTCTAATTGGGGTAAAAACAATTTATAAGTGAACTAATATCAGCGCATTTGAAATTCTTGGTCAGATTTTATGCGTGCCAAACCAGTGTCATAGAATATAAATCCTTAATTAGATAAATTACATTACACGAGATACGTGTACTCTCACACAAAAAATAGCCTAAATAAATGGGGTTTTAAAACGGCTATTTTGGATTAACAACAAGTCTTTTTGTAAGTGAAAGACTTCAACTATTATAAATAGACTCCGGATTCTTGTCGCTATGACCTTACAATATGGTAGTTTGGGCAGTAGATGGAACAGTGGAACAGAGTAAGACATATTACCATTGTATTTGACAAACGGTGAAAACTCACGTTTTAAGTAGAAAAAAGTAACTTATAGTTACATATTTATGACTCACGAAAGTTTACTCTTCAAACATTATTACCGTTATTAATTATTTTTTGTTTACCGCAGTTTTCAAATATGCAACAATAAAAAGCTTTTATTTTTGAAGTGAATATTTTCTGCAAGCAAACAAAGCCTAATCAAAAGTCATTTAGATCTATTACGGAGTGTAAGTTAACGACGGATAATTGACTAATAGGTAATTTATAATTATACTGAATAAAAATTGTTTGGTTTGATTCCGTTAAACACGAATATACTAGGTTCCCGTATTAATTAACAGCATTCTATTTACTCCCCAAACTACCCAATTGTGACGTCATTGCGATGAGAGTCCGAACTCTAATTATAAGCAATCATAATATAGCAATTTTAATATTTTTCAAATAAACATATGAATGAAACCCTGAACAAAGGTAACCGATGTATCTGCACAATAATAAGTACGTATCATCGGATTTAAGTAATTAGTTAACTGTATCAAAATTCACATCATGACATGGGAGCACATGGATGACATGGAAATGTATACCTAATTGTTACCGATTTTGGTTAAAATAAAAAAACAGGTTAAATAATTACTATTCACTGTCAGTATCTAAAACATATATTAAACGTGTAAGTTTGTAAATGCATTTTTGTTTTAATATGTTTTCAAATACATATGTTACGCATAAACTACCGAAAAAGGAGTAATTTTCAAATAATGTAGCAAACACTGAATAATAACATCTAAGCTACATTTACTCGCATGCGAAGTCGCGAGCAGAAGCTAGTTACTTCATACAAAGACAGTAAAAATACGACTGCACTGTAAACATAACCGGCCAAGTGCGTGTTGGACTACTGACAATGATTCCGCACATACTGTTACTAGTCCGCATTAAAATCCGCTACCATTAATTCCCGTTAATTCAAATTTTCACTCCATTTTTTACGGAAGTGCCAATTCAAACAAATGATGAAGTTAGTTATTTTATTCATTTTTTATTTAACAAAAGACCTATTTACGAAGTTCAGGATTCTGCTCTTCAAAAAAGACTAGTTCCCGATACATCATTTTGACCCAATTTTAACATCCTTATGGAATGTACTATTAAACAACACATTAGACCCAAATTAATTTGGGTTAACCCCCTTAACAAATTAATTTTTAAACACAAATATGTTTCAAGTCTCACTTCACTTCATAAAATACTTAGTCCCACACATAAATCTTCAAACAATTAGGAATTGAATTTCATAAAACGATGAAAGTAGTTTTGTTGTATTCACGCAGAGTATTTATGTATTTTACATAAAAAAACTTCAAGTCTCAAAATTAAAAATAAACTCCTGGTTACTACAAACCCTTAAATCCTACGCTGTTTCAAGTCTCTCATGGAACAAATAACTTCTTTTCAATAAAACATTTAACCCCTTTAGAGAATGAATTGAGAACACTTCTGTAATCAGTTGAATTGTGTTTAAACAGAGAGAGAGAGAAGTTTCAAGTCTCTGATTAAAAAGAATACATGTTGCTATGCAAATTATGAACACCCTTTAACCCCTTTAGGGCATACATTTCGAAAAATGATTAAATTAGTTTTGTTATATTTAAACATCAAATTTCATCTATACACAAAGAGCGGTATTTACACATTTAAAAGAACTCTCTTTTAGGGGATGAATTTCGAAAATCGCTGATATTGGTTTATTGTATTCAAACAGTCTGTATACTAATTTTCAAGTCTCGCAGTTTAAATAAGACTTGCTCCTCATACAAGTTTTTAATCTCCTTTTAACCCCTTTAAAAGATTAATTTGCAAAAACACAAAAAAATTTTTGTTGTATTGAAACAGATACTATACATACGAATTAAAGTTTAAAAATAAATTTGCTCCCAACTTAAACTTTGACCATTTATCACACCTCCAGGGGATGAAATTCAATAAACGATGATATAAGTTTTGTTGTATTTATACGGAGCGTTAATATACAAATTAAAATCTCTCAGTTTAAATAAAACGCTGCACCTCACATAAACTTTGCACCCTTATTTAACCCCTTTTGGGGTGGAATTTCCAAAACTCTTCTTATACCTTGTCTACCTTATATACACGCAAGTTGAATTGTAAAGGACGATGACCAAATTAGTATGGACGCGTGCCTAGTCAATAACCAAGTTAATTTGTAGTTGATTTTATAGTTCATCAATCGTAGATTTAGCCTGTTTATTTTTTATTTCATTCTAAGTTGGGAGTATTGTGTATTTTTCAATTGAAAAAATACCCCTTGATGAATTAATTAGCACTCGCACGTCAAATCAATCAAATCATGTTTGCTCCTATACTTTTTGAAGGCGTCACTATGGAAACTGTCTTCATTAAAATATTTTTTTTAGTATGAATGAAAGGCATTTTGATGCTCCCAAGCAATGAAATACGAGTTCTATTATTCCTATTTCATAACTATTGCCTCAGATATAGCAATAGTAGTAGAATATGCATGTTTTTATCGATAAGTAGAGCAATGCAAGGCTGACAGGCGAGTGAAGCTTCTCGCCGTCTGTGTTTTCCAAAGTACACACCCTTTTGTCCAGAAACACGGCCTATTCTTTCAATTCTCCAAGAAACTTGTGATCACGCCTGTTCCAAGGCGGTTTCTGTGGCACTAAACGCCCCGCTTATCAATAAACATGGCCATATGCCTATTTTCCATACAAATCATAATGATGTGATACACAAAGCAACCAATAAAGAAAAGGTTTCTTTATACTTCATATCCTGATGTAGTTTTCCTGGTTGTGTCATAGGGCAATTCTAGGTCCTAGGTTAACTTCTAATCCGAAGATTTGGCGTAGGCTTTCGTTTCACGAAGGTGACTAGATCGGTTTTCAAGGGCAACTCCTTTACCGAAATATAAATATAAACTGATATTTCGTCATAGCTTTTTTTTAAATCCATCGGTACGCGCCGTAATTCGAGCCCACGACTTCAGATTATTCTCGTTAGGTACTCATGGTTATAAAGATGGTTATATATATACAGATTGCATATACAGAACTAGTATACTAGCGAGTGTTATTTAGCCTTTTTTATAGGAAACCCGCATTTTATACAAGATTTCAACTTACCGTTGTGTTTCTGACGGGCAGGCGGATGCTGCTGCTATAATTATCTTCTGTCGCAGTGTTTGCTCAGTATCAGGCAAACACACTTGAGATTGAGTTAACAAACATCATTCAGTGCTTAGTATCATAGGGTGACTGCCATTAACCTCTGATGCAACGATACAATTGATGTGCTGTACGGCAGTAGTTGAAAAATAGAAAAAGCCCTAAGACAAACTAAGATATAGTTCTACTAAGTCATCCAGGGCGATTTCCTAGCATGCTTCCATTTTACTTTTTTTTGTACCTGGCCGGGCTAAATGAAGTAATAGGAGTGCGCGGTTGGAGAGTAGCCTAGGGAAAATCCAGGTCAGAACCTCCGACACGACCACGCGTGCGGTTTGGGATACTGGAAACTCTTAGAGCGAGATTGGTTGAGCGGTTTCAACCGAATCTGAGCCTTTACTCCAAACTTCGTATCGTGTCGTCCCTTTCACTCTCGTGTTATTCACTATATGAGTGAGAGGGACGGCACCATACGAAGTTCGTACTGGGAGTTTTGACGCTGGTTCACTAAACCTAGCCTAGCTAAGAAGAGTCCAACAAAAAACTCAGATTGGCCCGACCTGGGTCGGACTGACTCTATCCGATGTGCGGCGGCTCCGGGACGAATAGGGACTACAGGTTTCAGAAGTGTTGCCGTGATCGTGCGGTGGACGTTCCCGGCGGCGGAAATGCCTAAGTGTACGTGTCGTGTCTTAGTTGGACGCCGTAAGCACAGCATTCAATCTTTCAATGGACGCTGTGATTACGTCGTTCACGTCCGTGAGTGTGTGCCTAGGACGCCGGTCCTTGCGGCCCTAAGAATTAGTGGTCGCTGAGTTATAATAGAGGGATCAGGGATGGGAACGTAATCGACAGCGTTCCTAACGATTGGACGAATATAAGTTTTGTAGTGAGTCAGCTTATCTCTAAGTGACATTTTACTAAACTTGTTAATCATCGGCCCAAGCCTTCCTAGTACGAACAACGCACGGTTGCTTGCCTTGCTGATGTATCTACGGAAAGTCGGTTTTCTGTCTAGGGATACTCCAAGATATTTATTTGACTTCGTTGGGCCAGGGGATG
The DNA here is from genome assembly GCA_963556455.1 of Epiblema foenella. Lineage (NCBI taxonomy): Eukaryota > Metazoa > Arthropoda > Insecta > Lepidoptera > Tortricidae > Epiblema > Epiblema foenella. The sequence goes on from OY747100.1 coordinate 22,599,122, forward strand.
GGCCGGTCAAACATCTGGATCGGAGCCACTCGCCTTTCCGTGCTAACGCCGTCAGACGGGTAGAAGACTATCGCTATCATACTTCCAAACCTTCCAATTATACCAAGTATAAACTAATCATAAACTTGTCCGGTTGAACTGACACTTACGGTCTTCTTCTTCCACCCGTCTGACTGCGTTAGCACAGAAAGGTGGATGGGTCCGATTCAGATCTGACTTGCCCATGCCCTGAGCCCATGCGGTCAAATATCACGGAGTGACCTTCGACAGAAAACTGACTTTCACATCCGTATGGTAGGCAACCTTGGGTTGTTTGTGGTAGGAAGAATTGGGCACATGAATCTTAACGAGTTTAGTAAAATGTCACTTACATTTATAAGCTGACACTTTACAAAACTTATGTGCATCCAGTCATGATTCATGTCTTATGCAAGTGTAGTTTTTGCTCACGAACCGTGAGGTACGCAGGGGACGGGGAGTGTACGTGAGTACACTTACTCTCGCGTGCTATCTCTCAACCATAGCCACTCTCATTTAGAATAGTTTTGTCCTTTGGACGACTGGTGCCCCGTGGTACCAGTTGTACCTAAGTGGTTTCTTTGAGCAGACTGCCAGACGTTCTTTTGACAAAGCTCGGTATCAAGAATCTGGGCCTGTACTCCGAACTTCGAAATTAGAACTTCGTATTGTGCCGTCCCTTTCACTCTCGTATTATTCACTTTATGAATGAAAGGGATGGTACGATACGAAGTTCTGATTTCGAGGTTCGTAGTAGCCCCTCAGTTATTTAGGGAGATTGTTCTACGTACTGCGTTCCTATCCCTCGCCCCTATGTCGGAACTAGGCGATCACCGAAAAGAGACCGCACGGTCCCGGCATCAATGGCACACACCCAAGGACCTGGACCACGTAATTACACCGTCCATGGAACGATGCGTTTACGGCGTCCAACTCGGACACGACGCATTCACTTAGGCATTCTCACTGGCGGGGATGTCCACCGCGTAATCGCGACAACATAGCACATATAGTCCCTATTCGTCGCTGTACCGCCGCATACCGCGTAGTCAGTCCGACCCGCGTCCGGCCTAGCCAAGTTTCTTGATGGACTCGTCTCAGCTAGGCTAGGCTTAGTGAACCAGCGACAAAACTCCAAGTAGCCCGACTCCAGACACAACTCAGACACAAACTCCACTTCCAGACACAACTGGAACATAAAGTTTTCCAGTGTAAACCGCCCGCGTGGTCTTGTCGGAAGATTTCCCTTGATTTTCCTCAGGCTACTCTCCAAAATTAGCACAATATAGTTTTATTAGGGCCCGGCCTATAAAGCTACAATCAGGTAAAAAAAGCATAGGTCTACGGACTGCGCGACTGGCTTTGTCAGACGAGAATAATGGAACCAGTTGCAGCGTGTGGATGAACCACGCTGTGGTTTCTAACGACCACCTCGAATGTCTCATTTCGACCCCCCGGGGGACGTTCGAGGTGGCCTTTAGAAGACACTGAAACCTCGGCAAGTCTGCAGACCCATATGTGCTTTATATGGCGCAACTATAATATATCCATCTATTTCTACCATAACATTGCATCTCCTGGGCTTGCCGAGGTTGACCCATACTAGAATTGGTATGGCATGATGCCTTGTCCACTTTGCCAATAACGGCTATCAATAGGTGCTATGGCATTACTACCAAAGACAAAGTAACGTTCATGCTTTCAAGTAAGGCTTGTATGCGCTACCATGTAGCCGGAATGCTGGAGTTTATGACATTTCTGACTGGGAATGGTATTCGGAGGATTAATGATAGTGACTTAATTAACCATTTGGACACTATTCTTTACTTACGAAAGTGACCCTACCGAGAGAATGAGATAACTCATTTTATAAGAATGTGATTATATATTTGAGTTGTGTAGTAATAATAGCTATAATCGTTTTTGGTGCCGCGCCATGTACATCATGCCATAACAAAATCAAAATCAAACAAAAAGAAAATCGTTTATTTTTAAACATACTCGTATATAGGTCAGGTATAAAAACTTATATTTATATAGCCTTAAACATCTAAGAGTAGGAGCGCTCGTGGCCTAGCAGAATACAATAAACCCACGTGCTCGAGATTCTGGCTACCCGCGGTACCATAACCAGGGGTTATGGTAGTGACCAGGGTATTAGCGGGATCAAGGTTGCTAAGAAAGTCCGGCAGTGGACGTCTGTTGGCTGACATGATAATGATGATGATGTTGTGTAAGTAGGCGAGGCATACAAACAGTTTGTGCTAACGTGGAGTATCGGTTGTGAACGACATGAACACGAGGTATTATACAAAGATCTTCTATCTAAAGTATAAATTCAAGACAACAGTAAAATAGTATAAACCACAGTAGCATAAGGCAGACCACAATTGTGGAAGTACTTCCACCTGACATAACACCGCAGCTACAACATACTTCTAGTTCTGTAAGTAGTTCTTTGGTTCTCAATTCAATAAAGGGGCCAGCGACTCACTTGTGATTATTCTGCATATAACATTAGACAAGCCGTATGCTGGTTTGGAAGAAAAGGATAAAAAATACTTTTCAAAAATGTATAACCGGTGAGTCCGCGTAACGTACACGTACGGATATGTAGGTAGGCTGCTCATCTCATTGCATGTAAAGCATGTAGCTACCAAGTAAACTTTCAGAGGAGCCAAAACACGCTGTTCTATTCCTTATGATGCCATTCTGCTCCACCATCAGACCTTCGGTAGTTTATGTACAGACGCTACTTAACAATTGCAATTACCCAAGCAAGATCAAAAACATAAAGAAAGTGCATGTATTCCAGTCCTAGGCCCTTCAACGTAGTTGTACGCTGCACGAGCAATACTGGAGAGCTGGAAGAGAAAACACTTTAGCTAGCGCAACTTTAGCAAGCGACAGCAGCAGTGCCCCCTTGCGAGTTAACTCCCGTAATTACCGGCATAGACATACATACACAAAAACAGACAAAGACACAGCCTTCTCTGTAAAAACTGTAATAAATAGTTAAACATTGAAAACTGAAAGCTACATATTAATATGATAAAACTATAATATATGCCTATATGGTTTGCAACATATAAAGGAGGAGATCAGTTAGTTCGTATTGGCGCCCGCTACGTATCATGCGCATCTATTCGTTAAGCTACTAGAAAGAAAGCGAAAGTAGAATATGATCAGCGAATAGAGGCAAGGCAATGTAGAATCGAATAGAGGCGAGTAATATATATTTTGTTTATATATATATATATGTTTTCAGCATTTTTATTGTTCATGTCGTATTCCTATTCTTCGTTAAGGGACCCATACTTCTAAGGCGGATTACATTTTGAGTCTACATTACTCTTGGTTATAAGGGCTAGTTATAGTTATTCAATCTTCCTGGGTCCTTGTGCTCTTAAGGGACGTCCAGTTCTCTTAAATAATCGTTTCCCAACACCAATGTCACTAAAATAGGTGAAACATAAAATTAGTAAAACAAAATATCACTGAATTATAACTTATTTTCAAATACATTGTCTATAATAATAATTTAGTAATTCGTCGAATGTCTTAATATTGCAGTCCGCTTAAACACTAAAGTAGCATTATGGATTCCTAACGAAAGAAGTGATACTCTTTTTAGTTTAATTAAAAATTACGTACATAGTCTGTCTTTCAAAATGAAGACGACAAAGACATGGAATATGATAAATAAACGTAATTTTTAAATTATCTCAAAACGTTTTTATCACCATAGGTAGTCACACATTTAGCTTTAAGTGAAAGAGAAAATCGTAAACATTTATTTTTCTAGTAAATCTAAGCGGCGTACATAAATATACCTACGGTAGAAGGTAGGCGTCGATGTAGATTAGAAAAGTGTCTCTGCTGTTCCCTATTATCCAAAGCCTATCCCAAGCGTCGACTTGGCTATGTATGTACCTAGGCTGATTATGATGATCTATTAATAATAATAATTTGATACGATGAGTAGTCACACACAGAGAGACGGACGGATGTCAAGCATGCGGATCTACGCACGTGTGATTATACTGGACATACACTGCATTCGATTTGATGAATAGACAGACGGATGGACGTCAGACACGCGGACCTTGCACGCGTGATTATACTGGACATCATTGCATTCGATTTGATGAATAGGCAGACAGACGGATGGACGTCAGACACGCGGACCTTGCACGCGTGATTAGAGTGGACGTAAATTGTAATTCAAATTGATGAGTAAACAAGTACACACAGACGGACGAGTATCAGGCACGCGCACTAAGAATAGACATACACCGAATTCGAATTGATGAATAGACAGACAGACGGATGTATGTCAGACATGCGGACGTCGCACGCGTGATTAGACTGGAATCGAATTGATAAGTAGACAAATACAGACAGACGGACGGATGTTAGGCACGCGCACTAAGAATAGACATACACCGAATTCCAATTGATGAATAGACAGACAGACGGATGGATGTCAGACACGAAGATCTCGCACGCGAGATTAGACTGGATGTAAATCGTAATTCAAATTGATGTGTAGACAAATTACAGACAGACGGACGGGTATCAGGCACGCGACTAATAATAGACATACATAGAATTCGAATTGATAAACAGACATACAGACGGGTGGATGTCAGACACGCAGACGTCGCACGTGTGATTAGACTGGATATATACCGTATTCGAATGAATAATTATTGTTATACTGACCTGGTATCTTAACTTAATGATGTTGCACTACACCTGTTATTGAGATACAGGCAGGACTTGTGTCATCTAACTTTATGTTCTTATTAATGTATTTGTTTAGTATCTTGTTGGTGTGTCAAATAAAATAAATATATAAATACAAGTATGACGGTATCGTTGTCATTACAACAATTCCTAAAGTCAATAAACGATCGGCAACGTGATTATGATTATCTTGGAGTCACAAGCGTTTATAGGCGGCGGTGTCTGCTTACCATCACCATACATACATTCAAATAAAAGTAACTGAATATAGCATAATCTGAGTCTTTGGCTCTGCCTTTGATTTTTAGGAACAGCTACACCACTGAGCATACATACTATATATGAGCATATATACTAGGCATTACATACCAAATATATTTACATTGTTTTCGCAGTTTCTGTTACATTTCTCCGTCATCTGTGTTACCTAGCCTTCAGTCACTGTAATAAATACAAGTAGGCCTATGCTACGCAGAGGTTTAAGTGTAATACGTAATTAATGGTACAGGGACCTCTGCATAGAGAAACTAGGCTACACCAGGCTCATTATTTTAAAGATAAGATATAATTTATTATGTATCTGATAGCACTTACGTTTCGTTCTGCTGAGTAGGCAAAAAAATAAATAAGTGGACGAGTATATTTTAATAGACAGACTGGATATCAGACACAGACAGAGACAGCGGACGCAGGTAGCAGCATTTTGGCGTCTCTAGATGCAACACAAGAAATCCTCAAATCAACAAAGAGGCCGAAAAGCACTTGTGATTCTTCTGGAGTCTCAAGATGTTTTCTTACCATCAGGACAGTACCTGGCTAATTATTCGTTTAGTAAAGGCCTGTGCCCAGCAGTGAGTCGTACCAAAGGCTGCTGATGATGATAAAAATAATCGCGTGATTATTACGGGGCGCAAGGATAATAACAAAAAGTATTTAAATATTATGGTGTCATTGTACTATCTACTCGTACCTATCCAACGTGGTGTCCAACACTGGCGCCGTTCCCTTAGATCAGCGTAAGTCTATACCGCTATATGCATAATACATGAGAAGTGAATTACATCATGATGATTTGCTTGTCATTTTTTCTATTTCACTTTTATTAGTTATTCTGCTATTCGGGTAGGAGACAGAATACCAAAGTCCATAAAAAAACAAATCATTCGTTTTGGAGTTGTAAATGGTGTAAGTATCTAACACGACTTTGTTTTATTTGTATATATTTGTATTAGGTAATAGGTACATCTATAAGATTCAAATAAAAATAACAGTGATCGAATGTACCCAAGGCAGGATTCAAACCTACGTCTTTGCTGATGTAGCACCGTCGAGACCACTGCATACTACACATTAGGTACGGCGTACTTTTACATTATTTTTGCAGATTCCGATACAAGTGACGTCTATATGTCTATTAAGCGTAGAAATAAGTAGTATATAAATGGAATTCCTAACAGACAGACAAACAAAATGTCAGAGAAACGGACCGGTAGCATACTCACGCACATTAATAGGGTTCTCTGTTTAACAGAACCAACCAGCTGTAAAATTCAAAACACGGTTTCTTTCTGTCACTGCATAGTACGTGCTCATTAGTAAGGTACCTACCTAAACGCCATCGTCTATATTGACACCTTGGGGGTGCGCAAGAGCCGAGTTTAGCCGTTCTTACGTTCTGGTGAATAGGCAGTAAGACAAGCGGACGGATAAACAGTGATACGTACAGACAAATTACGTAGACAGGCGGATAGACAATCCGATCCGTTCAAATGGTTCCTGCTCTTTTGTTAATGAGAAAAGATCAGAACAATAAAGCAGGATTTGAATCTAAAACCTATAGATAATGTAAATCACCTTAACATTCGCTCCGGCGCGGCGTGAGTCGAGACCGCATACTCATTTTTATAACTGATTTCTTTCGATGCGAGACTATGATTGTTGCGAACGCAACTCTTATCTAATTTATACATATGTAATAACTTAGTATGCAGTAGCAAAACGCGCCCGTCGGGCACGGTTAGTATAAGAGCGGCTTTTTTAAAGCCACCAATAGCAACGCTTCACATACGCTTTATCCCTACCATTGTAACATACGTTAACTCAAATTATCAAATCTTGCTCGTCATTACCTATTCTTTGTTCTCACATACAACCACTTCTGCACATACCTCTTTTGGCCAAACTAATTTTGTAAATCAGCACCTATTGAAATTATACAGTCAACTTTACATCGAAGTTTTATTTGAGTCGTCGAGTTCCATCACCACCGGCACCGGCGTCTACATATGGTCCTTCGCATCCGTCAAGACAAGAGAAGATTTGGCCGTCATCGGAGTCTTCGTAGAAGTGGACTTCATATCTTCGTCGCTGTCTTCAGTTTCTTCGGCATAGGAAGAACACGCAGCAGACGTCCAATCACGGGTCCCAGCGTTCACCGGCATAAGGAGGACGTTCGTTGGATTGCCACCTCATCATCAGTGTGAAGAACATCGCATCGCATCACATCGCCTGAACAAGTAGCACTTTGACTGAGTGAGTCCGTTCCAATTCCTTTCTACATCCATTGTTCCCATATTTCTTGGAATTACGAACATCGCTATACGTATCAGGCATAATTCATCACCTTAAAATCATCATAATCAACCTTACAGTACATATCCAATCTTAAATCAAATCATTACATTGTCTAAAACTTATTACAAAACTAAATCATTTCTATACAAGAAGCCGTCTCCATCGCTTATTACCTACGACTCGATGTCATAAAATATTTGCTTAATACGCACAAACTCGCACAGCTGCGCTTATCTATTCCGATTCTTTTGTATTGCTTCAGTCGCTCATTAGCTCGTTAGCATTCACTGTGTTTTTGCGCATCAGTTAACTGCATAGTTAAATTCATATACCTACCACGTAAACAAGATGTCCGAAGAACAGTTAAAACAGTTAGTTAAGAAGCGTGGCAGTGTTAAGTCGAAGTTAACGCAGTTTAGGACTTACATGGAAGTGGCTAAAACATGTGAAAGATTAAGTGAGTTGCAAATTACGGAAATGCAGTGTCGTTTAGATAAAATCGAGTCGCTTTATCCAGAGTTTGACGCCTTACAGATGGAGATCGAATCGTTATCTCCGAATCCCGACGACGCATACGCGGAGCGAGAGCAGTTTGAAAGCCAATATTATTTATTGGTTTCGACTGCTCGACTTTTGCTGAGTCCTGCCGTCCAGACCAGCGGCGGGCGGGCCGGGTCCGAGTCTGCGTGCTCCACGTCCTGTGCAGCAGGCCGACGTGACTTCGTCCGTCTTCCGAAGATTGATCTTCCTCACTTCGACGGGAACTATCAGCATTGGCTCGGCTTTAGAGATACGTATATTTCCCTTATACATGATAACACCGCCATTAACGACATAAGTAAATTTCATTATCTTCGTGCATCATTAAAAGGCAGTGCCGCCCTTGTTATTCAGAGCCTTGATTTTAGTAGTGATAATTACCACAAAGCGTGGCAGTTGGTGTCGGAGCGTTTTGACAACCAGCGCTTGTTAGTTAACAACCACATTCAGGCATTGTTTAACCTTGAACCTATGCAACATGAATCGAGCTATTTATTACGTAACATGGTGGACGTCACTAACAAAAATTTACGTGCACTTGCTACATTAGGTGAACCGACCGACCACTGGGACACATTAATTATACATATTATGTCTAAGAAGTTAGATTCAGTAACTAACCGTCAGTGGGAGGAACACCGGAACCTTTTAACGGGTTCGCCGACGTTACATCAATACACTAGTTTCTTGAATAGCAGGGCTGACTTACTAGAATCAATTCATAATAAAAACATTGATGACAAATCTTCTAAACATAAAACATATATACATATACATAATGAAACACAAAAATCAAAAAATTTCCTTAACACTTCGAGTAATTCCTATCGTAAACCTATTGTTTGCCCGTTATGTAAACAAAATCATTTCTTATTTACATGCGAATCTTTTCGTAAATTAGATGTTGATACGAGGATAATTAAAGTGAATAACTATTCCGTATGCAAGAATTGTTTACGCCCGGGACACAACGAGTCACGGTGCGTACTCTCGCATTGTAAATATTGTAAACAAAAACACAATACCCTTTTACATAAACATGCCGATGAACAATCTTGTAGTACTGATGTACCGATCCCAAACGTTCAGTTTAGCGGCAATATTCAAGCGAATATGTTTACGCCTGCTAAGTCGTCGGCATTGCTATCCACAGCTTTGGTGCAAGTATGCGACGTGCATGGAAGGCTTCGCGATGCTCGCCTTCTCCTCGACAACGGAAGTACTTCGAACTTCGTGACACGAGACCTGTGCGAACAGCTCGGGTTAGCGAGGCGCAGCGCAGGAACCACGATCACAGGTATCAATAATCAGCTTTCACATAGTACAGAGTCTTGTGATATCGTGATTCAGTCGCCTCATAGTGATTATAAGACAACCGTAAACTGCTTCGTGTTGCCCGAGATTAGTAAGTCACTGCCGTCGTGCCATATCGATACATCGCATATACCTATACCTGCCGGCATCATATTGGCAGACCCGTCATTTTATAAGCCATCCGCTATTGCCATTCTTGTTGGCGCGGAAGTTTTTTGGGACGTCTTGGGTTCCGCATCTATTAATTTAGGTAAAAATAAACCTCGATTGCATGAATCGAAGTTAGGCTGGCTTTTATCGGGATCAGTACCTACTAACAATAAAAACGCAAACAAATCTTTATTTTGTTCATTCCTCACGCACAATGAGGAGACTAATCTTACGCGGTTTTGGGAACTAGACTCGGTGTCTTCAAAACATTCCATGTCTTATGAAGAACAGGCTTACGAAAAAAGTTTCCTGGATAACACCATCCGCGATCAAGATGGACGCTTTGTCGTCACACTCCCATTAAATATATACATAAAAAATAATATGGACATAAAAAATGAATTCATTTCTTTTGCAACGTCACTTTCCAAATTGAACACGCTTCAAATAGATCGTTGGGTATTTAGTAATTCACCAACCGAAGTTCAACTTCACGTTTTTACAGATGCGTCCGAGCGTGCATATGGCATTTCTGTCTATGTTAGGACTGTGGACGATAACGGAGCAGTTTTCGTACGTCTGATAGCTTCTAAAAACAAGGTAGCTCCACTTAAATCGTCCACTCTCCCTCGGCTGGAGCTTTGCGGCGCCTTGCTCGGTGCAAGACTCTGGACAAAGGTCATTTCATCATTGACCGTGAAGGTTGATCATAGTTACTTTTGGTCTGATTCTATGATCATGTCGGGCTGGCTGGCAGGGTCATCTAATCGTCTTAAACAATTTGTTCGTAACCGTGTGAATGAAATTCAAGAAAGTACTCGCGGACAAACATGGAATTATGTACCCTCAAAGCTTAACCCATCAGATCTTGTGTCACGAGGTGTGAAGGCTGACGACATCAGCATATCTACATTATGGTGGACTGGGCCAGAATTCTTACATCATCCAGTCATTCAATTTCCTCCAACGCCCAATACACAAATAAAAGACCTGCCAGAAATTTCATTACATACAAACATACAAACAGACTCAAATGATAATCTTATAACTAAACTTATAACTAATAATTCAAAACTTACGAAATTAATAAGAATCATGGCATATATTCACAGATTTACATACAATTGCAAAAACAAATACAATAAAATCACTTCAAACTTAACGTACACGGAAATAAAATCATCTCATTGTACACTGTTACAACTTGCACAACAGGAAATGTTTTCTGAGGAGCATAAACTTCTATTAGCTGGCAAACCGCTACCATCGAAAAATCGTTTACTTTCTTTGACCCCTTTCTTAGATACACGCAACTTAATGCGCGTCGGTGGTCGTCTTAATAATGCCAACTATAGTTACGATATTAAGCATCCGATTTTGTTGTGTAGCAAACATCATTTAACAAAGCTCATTTTCGAAATGCAACACCTTTCTTTACTACATGCTCCACCTCAGCTATTACTGGCAAGCATTCGGCAGACATACTATTCACTTGGTGGAAGATATCTAGCCCGTAAAATCGTTCACAAATGTGTTCGTTGCATTAGGTTCAAGGCTAAACCTCTTCAAATGACAATGGGCAATCTACCTACAGACCGCACACGGCTAGAATACCCATTTTTACATACGGGAATGGATTACGCCGGACCAGTTCTGATAGCTGACCGTAAGGGGAGGGGTAGCAGAACAGTCAAATCATATATTTTAGTCTTTGTCTGTCTTTCAGTCAAGGCTCTGCACTTAGAGCTTGTAACGAGCCTAACTACAGAGTCTTTTTTTGCTGCTCTCCGCCGTTTCATGAGTCGTCGGGGCAGGCCTCAAACTCTGTATTCAGACAACGGAACATCGTTTGTTGGGGCATCAAACGAACTTAGTAGTTTTCTTAAAAATAACAACGACATGCTGCAGTCAGGTATGGCCGAAAATAATATTAATTTTAAATTTAGCCCAGCATATTCTCCACACTTTGGCGGCCTCTGGGAAGCCGCTGTAAAATCAATTAAACATCATCTCAAACGCATTCTCTCTCTTACACATTTGACTTATGAAGAGATGAACACATGCCTGATACAGATAGAAGGTATTCTTAATTCTAGACCCCTTACACCCTTATCAACTGATCCTTCTGATCTCACATACCTATCGCCCTCTCACTTCCTTATTGGGCGCTCGCTTCTGTCAGTGCCGCAGGAATCATTGATTGAAGCAAACATCTCAAGGCTTCAGAGGTTCCAAAGAGTTGAAAAACTCAAGCAACATTTCTGGAGCCGTTTCTCTAATGAGTACATTACTCTCCTCCAGCAGAAGACGAAGTGGCACACTTCATCGGACAATTTGCAGACCGGCACACTGGTCCTGGTTAAGGATCGCGGACTACCTCCTCTCCTGTGGCTGCTGGGTCGCATCACGAAGGTCTACCCGGGCTCGGACAACGTCACCAGGGTCGCTGACATACAGACGAAGAAGGGCATCATCCGAAGAGCATTCAACAACTTGTGTCCTCTTCCTATCTCTTAAAGTTCTTCGTTAATTTTCTATTGTGTTGAGTTCCTCAACGCCGGGGAGCATGTTGCGAACGCAACTCTTATCTAATTTATACATATGTAATAACTTAGTATGCAGTAGCAAAACGCGCCCGTCGGGCACGGTTAGTATAAGAGCGGCTTTTTTAAAGCCACCAATAGCAACGCTTCACATACGCTTTATCCCTACCATTGTAACATACGTTAACTCAAATTATCAAATCTTGCTCGTCATTACCTATTCTTTGTTCTCACATACAACCACTTCTGCACATACCTCTTTTGGCCAAACTAATTTTGTAAATCAGCACCTATTGAAATTATACAGTCAACTTTACATCGAAGTTTTATTTGAGTCGTCGAGTTCCATCACCACCGGCACCGGCGTCTACAATGATCAATTAGTTGCTGTTTTCATTTTCAAGTTTTCCCTTGAAGTGATAGTCCCTAAGTGATGTCCTTTAGGTACTTTCACAATGTAGCTAGAGCTGCGGGATAAAAAGGAATCATAAAAAAGAAGAAGACTCAGAACATGCGTAGATTAGCGGCACCCGCGAACCGCTTACGGTATTACGAGGTTGAGCAACGTCTCGGCGGGTCAACTCTTGGGTGGCGGTTTTGAGTGGTTATTAACTGAGGGCTTCCGTAATTTGGAAGGCACGCAAGACAGCATTCGTTTAACCAATTAAGAGGCAGCTTGAGATTGTCTGACAGTCAACTTGCCCACTCACTTGATAGTTTTCTCTTGGGCTGGAAGGTCACTTGTCGTCGCTTCCGTAAACACTAGTGTCTACGCCAAATCTAGAGATTGGGGTAGCGGACCCCGGGCATCCCTCAGGCAGTAAAGTTAGTGCAGTAGGTATGATATATAAAAAATAATTTGTAAGTTTCTGAGAAACTATCCGTTCGGTACACTATATAAACCACGGAGTTGCAATTTCTCTTGAACATGATGAAAATACACATAGTTTTCTATTTTATTTCCTGAAAAACGTTATTGATTACTTAGTGACACAATCTGTCAAAATATTTCTTTTTTGTTAATAATCCATAGACGTCAATGCTCTAAGTAGGTAGACTACCGGATTAGCTCATTTGTACACAGGATAGACAGAGAAAAAAATATGTACCCATTTCTTTCACTCTTTCATGTAAGTAGGTTAACCTATATTAAAACTCCACACAATAAAAATGTTTGAAAATGTCACCATTAATAGTAAACCGGAAACGTGTTAATTATGATTTAATATTAAAAAATAAACGTTAGCTTTAATTAGCCCTATATTTATGCCAAAAATCGTAATTCTAATAATTAAGGATGCCTCTTTTATGAATTTACTGGAATCGTTAAAATATACCTAGGCAGAAATGGTCATCGTCCTTTCAAATTTACTATGTTATAGGTCGTGAGGAGATGGTTATAAATCAATATAACTTAATCTACATCCATATAATATATTTAAATCTATCTTAACTACTGTTGGACGCCAGGAGGTGAATGTCAAGATTGCCAGCAAAATTTTGCTAATGGTTAGGAGCGTTATCTTCCTACCAACCAATATAGAATAAATCTTAAAACTATTATAATAAGGCACATTTTCCCTTTGGCGGAATATTATAATTACAAAAAACACACCTATAAGAAATTTTGTAAGTCAGCCCACATAAACGGCATGTTTTCCATGATAGGTGTCATCACCCTACGATTCATTTTATAACTAGATATAACATTTCTAAAAACATTAATTTCGCAAAAACCAACCAAATAATAACTACGCCAGCTAGCTCCTATCACGTCTCGCCTCCGCCTCACCTTGGCAGAACTATACTATACCTAAACGTCGCCTGTAGCCGCTTGGTTACCAACACTATATCAAAGTTAAAATATGATCCCAATTTACACGTTTAAGACAAAAGGAAACATCAGTATCAGCCTGCATTGTTTTGTTTACCTTTTGCACTTAACAGTTGCCGGTACTGCATAGCGTAGGCGACAAGCAAAGACGTGTTGTGATTGGTCACAACGCTCCCGTTATCGACGCAATAGACTCCCGCGCAAATCTCCTTACGTTCGAATTTCGAAAAGAACTGAATCATCAAAAAAACTTAGCGCTATTGATGAATTACTTAGAATTTCTGTCTATACATTACTATGATAACACGGAATGAAATTGCGCCAACTTGAGAATTATTAGATTTATTTTGTATTAATGAGAACGCTTTAAACTTAAATTATTCCTATAAAATAAATCTATTGATAAATATGTTATTAATACGGACTGTGGTTTACTTTGATAGTTTTTAACATACTTCAGTGAAAAGATTCCACTTGTATAATCTTTTACAGGAAATACATACTTTTTACTTGTTTCAAATGATAGCGACATCAACACTGGATGAAACTTTTAGATTTTGATAGGAAATGTTTAAACAGTCAAATGCGATACACTGTTGAAGAAAAACATCACTTGAATAATCTTTTCTTGGATTTACAAGCTTCGCAGATAAAACTCTGTATAATACCTAAAGCAACGTTAGAATTCCATTGTTTTTGTTTACTAACCATAGTACTCAATGTATTTTAACTGCCAAAAAAAAAATCGGCGACATTAGACTTATGTAAGTTGCATACCCTTCGCGTACTGTACTAGTAGGCGGACAGACTAATGTAACGAGACATTTTTTGGCCTAAGTAGTTTAAAATGAATTCGGCGACCGCATTAGGTGAACGACGCAGTGTAATGGAGGCTTTACTTACATAGAAATAACAAGGTAAAATGCCACTTTTAACAGGTTTTTGTCAAAATTATATAATTCCGCCGTGAGTTTTATGTTTATATTAGAGTTTTAGAAACACGATCCTTTTTCTGTGTTAGACTGAATATTCAGAGATCACAACGAAATCTGTTTTAGCACAAGCCATTTTAAAATTTTAGCCAAAAGATAATCCCATCAAATATAAAATTGGAAGAATTACTATTGAACACAAAATGGGAACGATATAAAATAATGTACAATCTTATTTAATCTACAGTGATCCGCTGATCGATAAAGACTTACAAATTTTATTTTTATTTTTTCGGTATTTCGTTCTGATCCGTCGTATAAAACTCTTAGGACTACACATCAATAATAGAGTACGTAGTTCTTGCAATGAGGTGGAAGGGAGAAACTAATGAATATGAAATGCCTTGTATACTGGCGCCTGAGAATCCCACAAGTAATACTGTGATTTCTCAGAAATGCTACGGAAAAGATGACATTGTCTTTTGCGTAGTTCAGTATAAATGACAAGACAATTATGTTAAGTGCCTTCATAAGATTAGGGATAAGCGATTTCTTTGATTTAACAAGCATTCCTTTCAATACAAATTGATTCACCACGAATTTACTGATGACAAGTTAACAAATGAAATCACTGACAATTCATTGTCACTCAGAAGTGCCAAATACAGCTATGTATGATCGTAGGCATTATACGGACATTGCCCACTCAAAAACATTTATATGTCGGAGATACAACATAGCGGCCTGTTTAGCAGATCAACGCTACGAGATCTAGATTTAAGAAAACGTAGTTTAATGTTGGAAACGCTAAGCGATGACGCAGACCGCTGCGTTTAGTCCGTTCGAGTACTTGTTAAAAGATGCATTGAAAACTCTAGATTTAAGAAAACGTACTTTAATGTTGGAAACGCCAAGCGATGACGCAGACCACTGCGTATAGTCCGTTCGGGTACTTGTTAAAGGATGAATTGAGAACACTAGATTTAAGAAAACGTACTTTAATGTTGGAAACGCCAAGCGATGACGCAGACCACTGCGTTTAGTCCGTTCGGGTACTTGTTAAAGGATGAATTGAGAACACTAGATTTAAGAAAACGTACTTTAATGTTGGAAACGCCAAGCGATGACGCAGACCACTGCGTTTAGTCCGTTCGGGTACTTGTTAAAGGATGAATTGAGAACACTAGATTTAAGAAAACGTACTTTAATGTTGGAAACGCCAAGCGATGACGCAGACCACTGCGTTTAGTCCGTGCGGGTACTTGTTAAAAGATGCATTGAGAACTACCCTTTTCTAAACCAAACTATTAGAAGTCACGTTGACAGTATAAAAGGGTGTTGGCCCCGTGTCTAAGGATGATTATTCTTTCTGACTTTGTGGCGCACGGACGTAAACGGAGAATGCTCCGCTTTTCTGACTGTACTGAAATTGCCTGAAGGCTTATCCTGGAGGTTTATAATTCGTAATCAATTAGCTTGGTTCATAATCACTGTTTGTTCGACTGTTAAACGATAAGGGTCTATTTAAAGTTGTATCCTATCCAGTGCTTACTTTAAAATAACCAATACAGTGTAATCAACCCTATTAGCGACGTTTTATCCCTTATTTCCGTGCGTCAGTGTGAATATCTAGTTACGAAGTAGTGATGATGAAATGGTGAGAGTCAGGATGGCGGGTGTACCTAAACAAATATGTAAATAAAGTGTACCAAAAATTTGTACTATTTTGTACCACTTTAGAAAAAAATTGTACCCTTCCGCATTTAAAGTTATTACAAAGTGAAGGTACACCCGCCATCCTGACAGTCAGGATGGCGGGTGTACCTGAGAAAATTATGATCCCACCAATTATCAACCAATGTTAATATCTCAATTTTTTGTACCAAATTTGTACTCAAATATACAGTAAAAACTTCAGCTATCTAATTCGTAGTTTGCGAGTTTTACACATTTGATAATTTTCTACTGCTGGGTAATACGGTTATTTTAAGTAATGAATGTATGGGAAATTCTAACAATTAATAAAGTTTTGAAACATGTGTGACATGATACCTTTGGGTATACTCTTCAAAACTCACAATTCTCCCGTCCCCTCCCAGTTTATTAATTTGTTTGACATCCCCATACATGTATTACTTAGAATAACCGTATTGCCCAGCAGTAGAAAATCATCAAATGTGTAAAACTCGCAAACTACGAATTAGATAGCTGAAGTTTTTACTGTATATTTGAGTACAAATTACGTACAAAAAATTGAGATATTAACATTGGTTAATAACTGGTAGGATCGTAATTTTCCCAGGTACACCCGCCATCCTGACTGTCAGGATGGCGGGTGTACCTTCACTTTGTAATAACTTTAAATGCGGAAGGGTACAATTTTTTTCTAAAGTGGTACAAAATAGTACAAATTAAGTACAAATTTTTGGTACACTTTATTTAAATATTTGTTTAGGTACACCCGCCATTCTGACTCTCACGATGAAATGTGCTCGATGCCATCTCTACCTACCACTGGTCTATAGCATACACCGCTCGACCAACCACCAATGTATCACCCACCGAGCCGCCTCGTCGATATATATGTGCTAGGTACGACCGACAACCTCCTATCCAGGGGATGCCTGTCAGCCGATGAAATAGCCCCTCACGTCATCTTGGAATACGAAGGTGTAGCTGCACAACGGACTCAAATCCTCAACGCATCGAGGTCACTCCGCGAAGCCTGTGGTGACGACAGGAGGATCCTGTGCTCCTGAGGGGCTAATCCGAACTTCGTATCGTGCCGTCCCTCTCACTCATATAGTGAATAACACGAGAGTGAAAGGGGCGACACGATACGAAGTTCTCAGTAGGCTCTGAGGGGCTACCGCGAACTGAAAACGAACGAAGTTCGAATATCCGCCTCTCTGTCGCACTTGCTAATACGTGCCACAGAGAGGGAGATATTCGAACTTCGTTCGTTTTCGGTTCGCGGTAGCCCCTCTGGTCGTA
The DNA here is from genome assembly GCA_963556455.1 of Epiblema foenella. NCBI lineage: Eukaryota > Metazoa > Arthropoda > Insecta > Lepidoptera > Tortricidae > Epiblema > Epiblema foenella. The sequence continues at coordinate 22,616,770 of OY747100.1, forward strand.
GTTAGGCTGGCTAAACCCTTAGCTGGCATTCCATCACGCACAATTGTCCGATTACTCTGACTTACATGTACTAAGTGCAGAAAAAGGAGTCAACCACCATAACCATACCTAACCATAATGTTGTGTGTTGCATTACATTGTTGCAAGAGAATTTTTAAATTAATTACACAGTATTGTCATATATATTTTTCACCTCCGGTGCGCAAAGCAAAATACCCCTGTTATAAGTTCAACATGTGTATATATGTCATCGTAAATCCCTAAAAGATTAACTGATTTGAGTGTGTTATTTAAAATCGAAAGTCTCGATGTCGGCGATGCTTCTTACCTATGGGTGGATTCGTTTTAATTATCAGTGACTTAGAGACCATATACATCTCTAACAACATTAAATTAATTTTAATTTTGACGCTTAGAGACCCATGTACATCTCTGGGATATTATATTAATTTCATTATACTCCTTGTTTAATCTTGAGACCTTATACATCTCTCACTTTGCTGATGTTGTAATTTCATTATACTCCTTGTTTAATCTTGAGACCTTATACATCTCTCACTTTACTGATGTTGTATATTATTTGTAATAGATAACTTTGCAAGTTTATCTTCACTGTATGACATTAATTTTCTTATAATTGTAAACTCGAAATTTTTATTCCTTCTTGAACTGTAAATTAATATTTTGACATGAAAAATGTATTACTTATTATAGTCAGACTTTCTTAAATTGTAAATTAATAATTTGATATGTAAAAGTGCCCTTGTGGCCTATTTGCGGAATAAATGTTTGATTTTGATTTTATGTTTTATCGTTTTTATTTTAATTTATTTAACATGTTACAACTGATGTTAAAAATAACTTCGTTCGAAAAACACAGGTTAGATGAAACCCCTATTTAGATACGGCGCCAGTGATTTACTTTCGTGCGGTCTATAATAGAACCTGTAAAATTTCAACGCATTTTTATTCACACATTCGAATGGGAAACATTCGCAACCGCTCGCGCATGAAACGCATATTTGTTTATCCTTTTTAGACTCGTTTAACACCTACATTTTGTTTTGGGGTTCCGTGTGAATGATGAACAGGAAAATCCCTTGAGTAGTCAAGCGAGGTATTGAACTTATATTTATACTAAAGGTGATCGCTACGGAAGAAGCTTAGAACCACCATAATCCTAATCCTAATGTTTGGATATACGGATGGATGTACGTACGTTCCTCTTAATCTCAAAAACGGCTGGACGGATTTGGTTGAAATTTGGAATGGAGGTAGCTTATACCCTGGATTAACACATATGCTACATTTTATCCGCGGGTAATACCGCAGGGCGCTGCTAGTCATGTGACTCCTCTAGATCTTTATAAACGTCTATTGCTTACCATCAGACTCACATATTTATAAACAATTAATTAAATATTACAATCTTACACAAATACTAGCCTGATAGTAAACTCAATACCTAAGCGAATAATAAATACTCAAATACATAAAAAATATCTAAGGCTCAGAAATAAGTATTCATTTTCATCACACAAATATTTGTCCGGACCGTGTTTCGAACCCAGGCGAGGACCGGCAGTTTCATAGGTAGGGTGTTTCACGAACCACTAGATAACATTATCTAGTGGTTAGTAACATTATTCTCTAATATGGGTGGTCGTCAAACCCATCATTGTAAAAGACAGCTATACGTAAGGCAACGCTATGGCGGACCGGTTGTTTCCACTAACGTCTTCAACAGCCAAAAGAAATAGTACATTACTATATATACCTAGAGGCTGGGAAGTAAGGGGTTGGCGGAGAATTACATACAGGCGGCCGAGCGTAGCGAGACCGGATAGTTACGAGGTTGGCAACCCCTTTTCACGTCGAGGTGTGTATAGTGTTTTTCTCAAACATGCAATGAAATAAATTAAAAAATCTCCAAGAATCAAACTTTAATTACTAAAGGAACTAAAAATAAATAAGACAAAAAATCGAATTACGGAATGAAATAAAAATTCAATTTTGCCTCCAAAATAATCTACAAAATACCTTCTCGGTTTGAGTAGACATTTTTACAGCTAATATTTAGATGAAATACCTATTTTAAATGTGAATTTTTGTAGTTAAATTTGCAATTAAAAGTATTGGACTGTGTTAATAATGTGTTATTTGTTATGTTCATGACAATTTTATATAAAAAACAGGAAAATATAGCAAACATCGTTTTTTTTAAATAATCGTAGTGGCAGAATGTCATGACCAACCAAAAAGCAAATAATTGCTTATGGCTGAACGCCATGATGCTGTATCACAAATAGGCCCTAGGCCTCCAACTTTGTATGAAATTCCTTTAAAGGCCTCTCGTCTAGCCGCACCCGAAACGTGACACTTCGCAGCCTATAAGGAACATAACCTCAATATTTCATTGCATGTTTGAGAAAAATAACATTTCAGACTGCAGCTAAAATACACTAAAATACCAACGGAACCCGAGGGAAATACGCTTCGGAAAGCACACGTGCCGGGCTTATACCAGCTGATTTATCCTCCCCTGCTTAAATGAAAGAATGTCCCACCGCTCCTTAACACCCAATTTTCGCGTTTGCGTAACCTATTTATTTCGTTTGTTGAATAGGGTGAAAAGGGGTAATTGCGGCGGTTTTATGGGGTGAAATACATCACGTCACAGGGTGCAAATGTGAGATGATTAGTGTGCAAAACAGACGTGTGTAAATATGGTATCATTTATTATTCACGGGAAGACAGCAACAGAGCTGAATTAGGAGCACGATTCCAACGTTTTTTGATACTCGAAAGTCCTGTCAAATCATATAATAATATTGATTGGATGAAACTAAAACAGACAATGCTTTTCATCTCAAAATTTAATTTGAATGTGGTGAATTGGGGATGAAATTGGGAATACGCGTGAACGCAGTGACGAAAACCATAGTACTTATGTACAGAAGGTTTTCTGTCTAATAAAACCGAATGTTCGATAGTTAATTATGGCATCCCGCTCGCCGCCATAGCACGTGCTTTTTCGTTCCTAGCGCGATGGGGTATGGAGATGTGCCAAAGGCTGTAGCATCATGCTAAGGCTGTAGCATCATGCTGAGCTTGATCCTTTTTGCTGGCACACGACTTAGGTATATATTTTTGTTTCTGTTTCTGTTTGTTTTTTTTTATTCAGAATTGTGTGCCAAAGCAAATAAATATTTTTCTTTCTTTCTTTCTTTCAAAGCCAAGTTTAGTCGAAGCGTCAAGAGGAAGCCTGAGGGCCTACTCCGAACTTCGAAATACGAACTTCGTATCGTGCCGTCCCTTTCACTCATATAGTGTATAACACGAGACTGAAAGGGGTAGCATGATACGAAGTTCGGATATAACCGGATGTTCTGGTATAACCTAGTGTGTGAATGCCCTATAATCCTCCAGTACAGTCTGACAATTTCAGCTTGAATGCGTGGCTAATTGTGCATCCGAGTGTCCCTCCGAGCTAGATTACACTCACTGCGCCACTTGGCCGTTTAGATCATAATCTGTCCAATATAAGCACGGTACCGGGATGCTGTTTCTAACAGGATATTCCTAGTTACGACTGTTTGTATAATCCTACTACATATATCACTACATAGTATAAAACAAAGTCGCTTTCTCTATCCCTATGTCCGTATATAGGGATATAGGGACATAGGGACAGGGACGCGGGCGGGGGACAGGGGGCACATAGGGGATACATAGGGATGTATGCTTAAATCTTTAAAACTACGCAACGGATTTTGATGCGGTTTTTTTTAATAGATAGAGTGACTCAAGGGGAAGGTTTATATGTATAATACATGCATCAGCATTGCACCCATGCGAAGCCGGGGCGGGTCGCTAGTAATATTATAAATACGACAACTTGGGTGTTGCATGTTTGGTACTAATCACGCAAAAACGGCTGAACGGATGATGATGAAACTTAGTATACAACGAGTTTATAACCTGGATTAACACGTAGGATAGTTTTTATCCCGAAAATCATACCTCGGTGAAATGGGGAGTCGAAGTTTCCGCGTCAAACATTTAGCGTTTACCGTCTAAAAATCTGAAATTCTAACGATTCGCAGTTTATGGGGTTCGCAGACTATTATCGCGATACGATGACAAACAAATAAATAATTCCAGTAAGAAGTAAATACCACATACACAATACAATACAATACAATACAAATACTCTTTATTGCACACCTCACATAATAAAATAGCACATAAAAAACAAAAAACATAGATACAGGGAGACAGAGGTAGAACAACAGGTGGTCTTATCGCTAAAGAGCGACCTCTTCCAAACACACACACACACATTATACACATTTATTTAGCTACTTTCCTGGATAAGAGCCTTCTAGGCAGGGCACTACCAACTAGGTTAAATGTCGTTGTTGTACAGTTTATTGCAAAATCACAAGTACTTAACAGAATATACTATAGAAACTGCTATACTGTGACTGTTTGTATTCTAAATAAATAAAACAAGACTACCTATGGCTTCTGGGCTGAACTCACTTATATTTTTTACTTTAACACCATATCTACATTGACAAGGAACCGATTCGAGATATCAAATGTTTCATAAGGATCACACCACAGTCATCTCTGTGTTTCGAAACTTCCGTGACTTTGACATGAAGGCAAGCGATATCCTATGGAAATCCCTTTCGATCGTTAAGACCTCAGTAATCGCGGCCTTCACATTTACATATTCGAATTCGATTTGAAAAGTAGTTAAAAATGGACGAGGAAGTATGTAAATCAAAGGTGCAATAGGCACCTAACCTACTGGATCTGGCGCTAAGTAAATTACTTTCACAATTAATAATATTTAACAAACAAAGTATAACTTAATAGAAAGCCATGTCACCCTAAGACATCTTGTCGTTGTTTATATTACTTCTTAACAAACAATTACAAACTTAAGATTATTCTGCGTAGAACAATGCAAACTTTAGCTCGGCTAGGGTAATGCGATTTTGAGTTTCCAACATTCCCTTTATGGGGGGTGATTCTTAAATTTTGGCCAGATTTCTTTAAAAAAAAAATATTTTTGCTGTACGTTTAAATGTATATTAAAAATACATATCAAAAGCATATTTTGGCGTATATGGCTTAATACCCTCAGGAAATGAAAAAAACTTGGGTACATAAACACGGCTGTGACGTATTGTGCTTCGGTCGTGACATTTTTTTTTTCTTCGTTCACGCCAAACTCACTCTATTCCCTTTGCTTCCTTGTATTTGATGAGATCTGCTGTAATTTTATCTCGTGTCTCTATTTAATACTCTCGCCTTGAAACCATAACGAGTATATAAACACGGCTGTGACATATTGTGCCTCGGTCGTGATATTTTATTGATATTTATTTTTTATATATCATTTATTCTTTGACGCCGTTTTAAATCTATTCTTTCGCGACTTTTTAATTGACAGGTTCTTCTTTAATTTTGGGCGCAACCCTCTTTTTAAAATTCTCGCCTTAATATATTATTTAATTCGAAATTTTAATTTATTTCCTTTTGTGGCGTCTTTTATAACGAAAATTGAGAACTGAGTAAAACCCTAATTCTACTAAATGCATATCAAACAATTCGGTAACTAAGAATAACATCCCCGCGTCTACATTTTTAAAAGAACTAAAAATATGACAACCTCGCGTTATATGTCACAACCATGTACTTAAAAGTCCATGGTGATAACACTATTTTCATGGTGTGACAATTCGAGACGTGTTCGATATAACTCAAAAACTAGTTTTGATCTCGCAAACATTAATTAACTAATTTAATCTACATGTTGAAGATACATATTACGTTATAAATAAATAGCGTGACAGATGAAGTTCCTAGAACAATTATTACGATTAAAATCTAAACTCATTTTGTTACAACTAAAAGAATGGCTGCCACGTATCACCTATAAAATAATCCACATCAAAATAAAACGTGACATCCCTCATTCAATAACGATTTAGCAAAAAATGTGCGAACAATTTAACGGTGGCATTTTGATCGCGGCCGCAAATAGGTTTCATACGTGGCTGTATAACCGCGCATTCAAAATTAAAAACAAAAAACTTCGAAATTAGAACAAACGAAACATTTGAATAACGCCACACCGCTTTACAAATGCCGCTGATACCGCCTTACGCTGCTGAGTTAAGGGTTGCATTGGCTTCATTCTCGTTTCAGGATAAAATTGTATAGTTGAACAAACAATTCGTCGTAGCTGACACGGCAGCGGGGATTGGCAGGATTGTTCGCGCCATTCGGAGGCAGTTTGCTGACTCAAACCCATTCGAACGCCATTAGAAGCCACATTACTCGGTGTTCTGAATTTAAAAATCGCTCTAAAACGCGACTCGTTACGTACGTAACGATGTTGCGTAGGTATTTGTGCCAAAAACATACGCAATATACGAGCCCCAATGCAAAATAGCTCGTCTAGTCGCAATTCTGCATGCGTATTTTTTTTCAAAAACTAGTATTTCTACCCGAATCGACTTTGATGATTAATGGAATACACTAGACGCAATGTCACTAAAGCTAGCTTAGTTTTGAGTTGTACAAAGTGTACATCTCGTTATTTATTTTAAAATAATTTAATTATAAATATTACATCTCACACGCAAATAATTACGTCTGCTTCATATTTAAGGCAAAATAGGTCGTCTATTTAAAATAAAACCTGTTTACCAGGGTTCGTAATATAAAATATTATTTTCAAATTGAATACGGAATATTCTCTGTCATGTAAAATGACAAACCACTATATAAAAGGGCAAATTCAGCCTAATTTTTTATTACTCCAAATCGTTTTTCTATCGAGATGGCACGAGGTAAGCCAGTGACTGAAGAAGTGCGGAAAATTATAATCTCCAGTAACAATAAAGGCAAATCTACGTACCAAATTGCCAAGGACCTTTCTATGCCAAGGTCTACAATCCAAACTATCATCGAGCATCATCGAAAACACGACAAAATTTCTTGTTTAAAGAAATCCGGCCGCCCACGAATTACTACTAAAGCAGAAAACAGGATTCTGAGGAAGATCATCAAGAAAAATCGTCGTGCAAGAGCTGGAGAACTTACGGTACTATGGCGTGACGCAATTAAAAAAAACATTTCAGTGGATACTTGCAAGAGAGTGATGAAGAGGATGGGCTACGGTTTTTACACTGCTAAAGAGAAACCGTTACTTACACAACGGCAGAAAACTAACAGGTTGAAATTCGCCAAAAAGTACAGAAATTGGACCGTCGATCAGTGGCGTAAAATTATATGGAGTGACGAATCTAAATTTGAAGTCACAGTAGGCGATGAACGAAGTAAAGTCATTCGCGAAAAAGGAGAGGCATTTCAAAAAGATTGTCTTAAGCGTAAGGTAAAGTTTCCAGCTTCCTTAATGATTTGGGGCTGCATGTCGGCACAGGGTGTCGGCTGTCTGCAATTTATAGATGGAACCGTCAATGCCGAAAAATACAAAAGCATCTTACAAGAGAGTTTGCTGCCGTCTATACGTAAGTTAAAGTATAAAAATGCGTATACTTTTCAACAAGATGGTGCCTCATGCCATACCGCTAAAGCAACGATGGCGTGGCTGAAAAAGAAAAAAATACCTACCATGTCGTGGCCATCCAGCAGCCCGGACTTGTCTCCCATAGAAACGTTGTGGTGGAAAATGAAGAAGAAGTTGCGAAAGGACCCGTCCAGATCAAAAGCTGATCTTAAAGAGAAACTTACCTGTGTTTGGAATGAAACAACCCCGGAAGAGTGTCGACAGCTGGTAGATACAATGCCGCTCAGAATTAAAGCCGTTTTAGATGCAAAAGGAGACGCCACCAAGTGGTAGACGTTCTAATCTGCGTCGGTAACACTAAAGACGAACTTTTTTGCATTTTAGTACAATTGGTGAAACAATGTTTTTTTTATTACCAAGGAAAGTTCGTTTTTTTTTTCATTGAATAAATAAAATACGATTTATAACTTATACTGTTTTTATATTGCTAATTCTTCCAAACACCTTCGTCCCCCAGAATTTTTAGGTTAACGTTAGTTTAGTACATTTTTTTCCTACCAGACGTACTCATTTGCATTGGGGCTCGTACGAACCCGCGTGGTGGAGGAAGGGACAAGTCAAAAATGTTGCCAGCGCTTCAGGCGCGTTCACATGATATCAAATATTAGCACTTACGGCGCATTCACAGTCATATAAAATATTTAGGTGTGTTTCACACACTAACAGCGTTTCTCTCAATAAATCAACATGATCGGAATTTGTCAAATTAAAATCATTTGTAAAATAAATATTACGATCTATCCCTATTTAAAATGCTCATTCTACAAATATATTATAGAACGTGGAACCCACTGAATTGATGATCAAAGCCAATGTAAAACACATAGGTATATTGCATACTTGTATTCTAAAAAGAGTTTTATAAACCAGTTTTACTATAACCTGAATTCGGGGATATTCGAAACTCATCGGGGAAAAGTTTTTAATCCAAAAAAGATAAGCCATATTCTACCCATTAGATAACTTTTGGGAGCAAAAAGGATTATTCTAAACCCGTTAGTCGGTAACTTTGACGTTGCCAGTCATATTTTATTAAAGCTGAAGTCATATTTTATTAAAGGTGAATGGTTTACCTTGCTTTGTCCGAAACTTACCTGAAACCAAAAAATGTTAGGTTAAGTAAGTGTTTATTTGTAAACATAGTTAATTACGTTAGTGGTCTTCTATATAGTTTCACAATGTGCTTAATAGAGTCCAACTAATGAAAGCTGGTACTAGAAAAGAGCGGAAATTTTAAAAAATCCACGTGTTGCAACACTGTGTATAATGTGACAAAACAATTATGATACTTGGGCAACAAAATAAAATGTTCGCACTACATAGTTCAGCACATACTATGCTATAACATTATTACCAAAACGAAGATTTAGGATTTATTTATAGATTACACATGTATACATGACGACCGCTTTAGTCTAGTTGGTAGTGACCCTGCCTTCGAAGCTGGAGGTCCCGGGTTCGAATCCCGGACAGGGCATGTATTTGTGTGATGAACACGAATATTTGTTCTTGAGTCTTGGATGTTTTCTATGTATTTAAGTATCTATTTATCCATTGTATATCGTCACTTGGTACCCATAGTACATGCTTTGCTTAGTTTGGGACTAGGTTGATTTGTGTAAGATTGTCCAAAAATATTTATTTATTTCAATAAGGAATAAATAAATCTAATCTAAATACTAGGAATTTCTACATTAACATTCTAAGACGTATGTTTTTAACACATCTATTTTGACTCATCCAATGAAATAAAAAAACATATAAAAGATAAACAATCCCACACTCCGAAAAATTAGCCCATAAGCAGTATACTTGCAAAAACTTTTAGTTACCAAGGCGGCAACCCTAGTTTTTTACCCTAAAACCTTCTAGCACAAGACCAGAATCTCCAATAAGCGGCCACCCATGTCTAGGGTTGTCACTTGTGTTAAATAAAGGATATTTTATAGGAGACCCGTGTCGACAGTTGTATTCGCTGCTTCTGTCAATGGGGATATTGGAAGCATTAGGGCGCTATTGCGTTGTATTAGCAAATGCGTATTTGGGTCAGGAGGAAAGTATTGGCAGGAAAATTGGCTGAATTGGACTTTATATAACTAGGCGTTCCCTCGTCTATTTTAGCCAAATAACTCGATAATTGCACCAAATTCCCTTTTATTCGCTTTTCTAAGGATATTGTATCTTTTTTTTCTCAGTGTAACAAATTTAATGCATAAATATATTCATTCTATGAAATTAACGCAATCAAGGACATTATCATCATAGTAATTCACGACGTCTACGTGTATCTAATAGAAAGTAGTTAAAAAAAATTAATACTACTTTGGTCTGGTTCTGGTGGTTTGTTTAGTCCTGGGTTGGAATCACGGCAAGGGCATTATTTCGAGTGATGATTACGACCATGTGTTCATTGGTTCAGATTCAGATTCAGATTATTTATTGGTAAAAAAAATTTTTACAAGTCATAATTTACAGTAGAAAAAAATTAACGCTATACAAATAATTATCACAAAAATGTCAGAGTAATAAATTTCAATTCACACATATTTTAATTATATAAACAATTCTCAATTCTTATTTTTTCTTATGGATGATTTCTATGTATTTATGTAATTTTTGTACGATTGTCCCCAAATATTTACCTATTCGAAATCAAGTGTCAGCCCTAATATCTCGCTTCATATTTCACGTATGACGTGCGGTTTGCTGACAACCCTAAGTGTCAGCGAATCGGGTCTTTGTGAACGTTTGAGTTATGTGCGGTCATGTAAGTCCTGTTTGGGGCAGTTACAAGCGGAAACGTGGTTTTTGATTTAGTTGCACATCGATTTGAAACGTCAAAGATATGTACACAGTTTTCGCATTACGACAAATGGAATAAGTTATATTATTTACGTTTTCAACCACCATGTTTATAATCCAGTTGATATGCCGTAACAAGGTTTTTATCTTCTGCAGTCATATTTAATTATTTTTCTTTTGGCTATTATTTAGTGTATGGCGGTCCGTGAGTCACCGACGGTACTGGCTGAAAATCAGCGCTGTAGGTGTCTGACACCTCAGCATAATGCTGAGCCAGTGTCCGTTTCACTGTCGCGGGGACACACATGTTGTGGTTTGTTTTCTTCTGTTGTTGTTGTTTTTTTTTTTGTAACATGTGTGTCTTCTGTGTCTGTGAATAAATGTTTCTTTCTTTCTTTTTCTTTTGTAGGGGTAGCTGTAAAGTGTTCGGACCTTAATGGAACCTAACGGGGCTATTTGGGGGTACACGATCCGCCGACGGGGACCCCCACCGCGCGATCGCGATAACACAGACACATTTAGTCCCTATCCGTGCCAGTACCGCCACACACCGGGTAGAATCAGTCCGACCCAGGTCGGGCCTAGTTGAGTTTCTTGCTGAACTCTCCTCAGCTAAGCTAGGTTTAGTGAACCAGCGACAAAACTCCCAGTAGCTCGATTTCACTCACACCTCAGATTCGGTTGAAACCGCTCATTCAATCTCACTGGAGCGCAAACTCTTAGAGTATTCCAGTGTTCAAAACCACCCGTGTAGGAGGTTTTCCCCTGGATTTTCCCCAGGCTACCCTCCAACCACGCATAAATTAGGAAAACTATGTATCCCCTAAGTTTCCCACTTCCAGTATTGTATTACAAAGTTAAAATCTATTAAATTTCCAAAAACAAGAAAGGGGGAAGTGCTATTTAACCCAGCACCATACAAAATAAGAGAATTTACTAAAACTTTACAAAACTCTGTTATGTACAATATGGAAGAAACTATATAATATACTTTAATAATTCCGCAACATCAATTCATACGTTCATACAAATATTATAAATGCGAAGTCTGTCCTTTCCACGCCACCGCTGAACCGATTTGGATGAAATTTGATACGTAGATAGTTTGAGTCCCGGGAAAGGACACATGCTACTTTTTATCTCGGAAATCCATTAAAGAGCTGGAAGTTTGTATGGAAGTGCGATGACTGGGTAAGCGCCTGATATAGAAAATAGTAATAAAATTCTATCGCGATGAACGAGATGTAGACGAAGTCACAGGCAAAAGCTAGTTATTCAATATTTCCCGACTGTAATAATCCCTCTCGGCAGTTCCCTGATAGTTTCCGTTCGTATGAGGAGACACGTCCCAACTGATCCTATGTTTAATTAGCCCCTATGCGGGTTTGAGTATGGCTTAAGAGATAACGGGTACTGACAGTTATATATGTCAGTTAAACTTAGACATTTGGTAATCCATTCAATTTCGGCACTGTCAAAATCATAAATACAGGTATAGTCGGTGTATAGTAAGGAGAACGGAATGATTGTGGCTTTAGGATTATTATTATTTTAAAACGGATCTTAAAACCCTATTTGGGTCATACTTAGTTGAAAAAAACAAAAGTCGTCCCTCCTGTGGTCAATAGTTAACGGCTTATGTGCATGTCATCTATGTTTTTATTACAGGGATTTATAGAAACGGAGACACTGTTTATGCGGGTTACTGGTCCAATCCAAAATTAAGCTTTGTAGCCCTTAACTTTTGGTATGTCCACACACGCGAACCTAAATCCGCGTATGACCCATTTACACATTGATTTGTAACTATTTGAACTTTATTATTATTGTTTGTTGTTGGCTTTCTTTGCCGCCTCGACCAGTATTGATCTATTGTGGCAGCCCTTAAAGTTCTTTGCTTATACCCGTTGCTTCCGGAATTTCCAGATTCTTTGGGTCGCAATCTGTTGTATCTCCTCTGGGGGGATGATGTGCCTCCCTAGGTAGATACTTCGTTTGCGCATAAGTGGTCCACAGGAGCAGAGGATATGGATAACAGTTTCCTCCGACTCTTGGCAGAACCTGCATGCTGCACTTTGTTTTATGCCCATTTGTGTTAGATGTATTTGAACTTACTGTAAATAGTATAGTATAATTTAATATCATATTTAGCATTAAAAAAGACATTTTAGATCTGCCATAAGGTCGAAAATATGTCATCTCTTTAAAATATAATGTCAATCCCTTTCTGAGACCTTTACAAACGCAAAACTCGTGAACTTCCACATAATATTACTAAGGCATTAAACTGATATTAAAATCAGTAGCAGTCCTATTACCATGATTCTACAATTATGCTTAACTATTACTATACCCCGCTGTAAAGACCCTGTATTATAATCCTAAGAAGTCTTCTCTTACCAAAGGTTTCGTATAGATATAAGACTTTTTGAATCTACACAATGGAGCACCTTAAAGTAATTTCTCGGTTATACTGAACGCTTTATGGTTACCACATTTGGAATAGTCATAATAGGTTGAAGGTACGGGTAAGTCGAAGGGTTTTAGGTCTAATCAATCCAAATGATGCCAACAGACATATAGTAACATATGAAGGACAAAAGGAAATGCATTGCAAACAAGTAACTATTGACTCTATGAGCTGTATATCATCTATATGAAATTTATCGGATAGTTTGCCTTTGTATTAAACATGTAAGAAATTAATAAAACAGGTAATAAAATACTAGTTTGTGCACGCGACTTGTTGACCGAGTGAAACGAAGGTATCTGCTTCAGTGCCTTTACCATGATTTTACATGACCGTACTCGCTAGCGACTGCGTAAAAATTTGTATGAGCAAAAGTAGACCGTGAGTGTTTTTTGTTTAATTTCCTCGAAAACCAAATTCTGTATAATTATAGAACCTGCTCGCAAATTTTTATGAGAATCGGTTGAGAAATGCGACCTGTAGAGGAGAACACCTCGCAGAAACATACGAAACCATTGAAAAAAACATTGTTATTGAAGATTTCCAAACACTAAATCGACAAAAAAAACGGTACAATTATCGCGCCTCCTCACAAAATTTCGCGAAAAATGAAAAATGCGACCTGTAGAGGAACTAAAGGAAATCCAGACATACGTACACATTTTTGTCGAAGCTGGAGGAAGAGATCTTTAGAAAAATGTTAATATCACTGTAATCAAAGCCAAAATACATTACATTTTGCAAAATTCTGGACACAAGTAAAATGAGCGCCACCTTTTTGCTGGTTGTAACTTTTTCTTGAGCCTTTTCATAAGACATTCTGAGTTGACGGTTCTATTGCTCTCTTCTCTTTCTCTTCCGAAAACCACACACAAAAGTGTTCTAACTGCCTCCTATTTTTAACAAACCTATTGAACAAAATAAATGACATTATGGTGCACCAAATTGTAACCACCCAACCAATTCTAATCGTCGTCGAACACAAAATCTCAACAAAGACCCGAACGTTCAACTGAAATTAAAGTATTAAGGTACTTCCTATCATGTTCGAGTTATATTGGTATCATTAGGAATTTTACAACTTTGTCAAAGCCGAAGTTTCGCCGAGACGAGATATTGAAGCACAAAGGATAAGTTAGATGAAATGGAGTCGGGGAAAAATGGTGAATTATTTATGAACGTTTTACTGAACGTAAAGATTGACATAGTTAGATTGCGTTAAGTTTTTAGAGACTCTAGGTACCTACTTCTATTTTTAATGGAGTTCGGATTAGAGAAATTGCATCGAGTTCAACAACTGTTCTAAAAAAGTTTATACCGAAACCGCTTGAAATTTAATTTATGTTTGAGGATGAAATAAGTATCTTGTTACCAATTCCACATATTTTTATGATTTTTAAATGTTTTTGATCCTGTTTTCATCATTCCCTTTCCCTTATCCTTGCCTTACTTGGGCTTGGCGCATGTTTTTTCCGTTCATACAATTCCATCACCCTTCATCTCGTCACACTTCCTTCCTGCTACTTATATGGGTACTATTAGTCTAAATGCCAAAGTAACTTTTAATGTCACTTAAACATGCATCTTGCCATTGAGTTTGGATTTTGCTAACTAAAATATGTCTGTTTCTTACAAACACAAATGTCATAATAACAGATTCAGATTCATTTATTTATTGATGTAAATTACAATATAAAATTTCATTCATATCAACAGTATAGAATTCATATCGTTATCGTCAATTAAGATATAAATAATAATAATGAGATAATGAATTGAACATATTCTCTCAATAAGGATCGTCATAACATAATTGAACACAAAACATATAGAGGCTGACGAATTTTAGCCACCTTTATAATATTTAATAATACATTTATTTACGACCAACGTGGATCGTGGTTTAGCCAAAATAGGTACTATATTTTACAATCTCCACCTGTTCGCATAAAATTGCGCATATCGTGCTCGGAAAAATATTTACATACTGTAAAGAAAGACAAAAAAAATCCTTATAATTCACTTTTATTTATACCACATTAAACCATGTTTTGTAACAAGAAAGTCATGTGTGAGCGACACTTAAGATGGTAATCGAAACAATTGCTAAGCAATTAGGAACCTTAGCTGTGAAATATTAAGGTGTAAAAGTTGTTTGTATGTTTAATGGGTAGCATAATTGGGGATAACGTGTGCGTGTGTAATGTGAATTAACTTAGTTGAAATTTATCGGATAGTTTGCCTTTGTATTAAACATGTAAGAAATTAATAAAACAGGTAATAAAATACTAGTTTGTGCACGCGACTTGTTGACCGAGTGAAACGAAGGTATCTGCTTCAGTGCCTTTACCATGATTTTACATGACCGTACTCGCTAGCGACTGCGTAAAAATTTGTATGAGCAAAAGTTCAGCGCCTCTGGCGGTTGCGCAATAGAACTATGAATCGGCATACTAAATCGTTTACGCAGTCGCTAGCGAGTACGGTCATGCAAACTCATGGTAAAGGCACAGTTTCAACAAAAATGCTTTGGTACGTCCGGCATATTTCCGTTTGTCCTCCTCGACAGGTCGCATTTCTCATTCTCGTGAAATTTTGTGAGCAGGTTCGGTAATAATATAGATTTTTTTTTTGTAGTCAGTTTTTCAACAAACAACAACAGTCAAAAAAAAAAACAACAGTCGCGAGGTCTACAGCTCACAGAGCCACAAGTTAATTATTTTCAAGAGTTTCAAGTCTCTGTCATTCAAAATCAGAATGACATCTGTCACAGACCATTCTATCAAATATCTTGGATGTTGTACAGTTAAACAAGGTACATTCATCATGCTCATTAAAACCGTCTAAACAAGTACAGTTAATAACAATCGAAAAAAAGTACGGTCGGCAATAAAAGCTTGTACCAAAATTGAAATTTTTGACAGAAACTTATTAATGAACCTATTTTTCCTAAACGTGCAATGAAATGTCGTCATTACGTGCGTTACAACAGGTTTCAAAGTATCACGTTTCGGGCGGAACAACTCGTGAGAACTGCAAAGGAATTTCAGGCAACATTCAAGGCCTAAGGCAGGGAAGTATATATTTTTTAATTTTAATGTTAACATGGCGTATGTATTTTTTCTCTCTGTTACTCAAACGACATTTCACATTGGAACGATAGAGAGAAAAAATACGATAGTGCGTGCGCCCCAGGCTAAACAACTGAATTTTTTTTTTCTAGTGGATCAATGGTTATCGGACCAAAAATATCCGCGTTAATTCCTATTACACACGAACTGATATTAAGAATACATCACATTTCGGGCGGAACAACTCGTGAGAACTGTAAAGGAATTTCAGGCAACATTCAAGGCCTAAGGCAGGGAAGTATATATTTTTTAATTTTAATGTTAACATGGCGTCTGTGTTCATGAACCGGCCGCGAAAATACTATCGTATTTTTTCTCTCTGTTGCTCAAACGATATTTCACATTGGAGCGATAGAGAGAGAAAATACGATAGTGCTTTACAGCTGAATTTTTTTTTTCTAGTGGATCAATAGTTATCGGACCAAAAATATCCGCGTTAATTCCTATTACACACGAACTGATATTAAGAATACAAATCGGTATGATTTAATGTGTTGATAAATAAATTTAACGTATTGTCTATACGTAAGTAACCAGTGACCATCTGACCATAGACAATATTTGAAATCTTCTGCATTTATCTTATTTATTATGAAAATTAAATCATCAGGTTGTGTGTAGTGTGTATTCGAACACACGTGTAATACGGGCGACTTCCGTAAAATAACATTATGGAGGGATTGGAGGGAAATTAAAATTACCTTTTTTGAAAGGTGTATTTTTTAATTTAAAAATAAAAAATAAATAAATAAATAAATAATAGAGGACAATCTTACACAAATCGAACTAGCCCCACAGTAAGCTCAAGAAGGCTTGTGTTATGGGTACTAGACGACGATATATTTAATAGATATAAATACTTAAATACATAGAAAACATCCAAGACTCAGAAACAAATATTCATGCTCATCACACAAATATTTGCCCTGACCGGGATTCGAACCCAGGACCGTCAGCTTCACAGGCAGGTGCACTACCCACTAGGCTAAACCGGTCGTCAAATTAAAAAAATAATAAATAATTAATTTCGTATGTTTGAGAAAAGCACTACACACGCCTGGTGCTGAAAAGGTCTTGCCGGCTTCATATCACTATCCGGCCTCCTTTCGGTCGGCCGTCTATACCCGCCAAGCCCTTCTTTCCCGGCGTCTGCAATGTATTCTAACAGAACTCGGTAATGTCATACAAACTGCAGCACTTGAGTTGGCTAACAGGCGATTTTACGACGCCATAACCTGCCGCCTGCCACCCCTTATCGCGATATCGAGCCCCGATCTAGGTATCGGCGTGTTATGTTCATGACTATAACCAGAGACGCGGCTAGCCAGCCAGTGCCCTTACCATGAGTTTGCATGACCGTACTCGCTAGCGACTGCGTAAACGATTTAGTATGCCGATTCTTAGTTCTATTGCGTAACCGCCAGAGGCGCTGTACTTTTGCCCATACAGATTTTTACGCAGTGACTAACGAGTACGGTCATGTAAACTCATGATAAAGGCACAGATGGCTTGGAAAAGATATTAATAGATTAATGGAAAAATATTACGGAGGTTCTATATTTGGCTAGCAAGCGTCATAGGGTACGGTGTCTGTTTACCATGAATCACGCCGTAAGTTCATAAACACAAATAACATCATCTAAATGTTTAATGGAAATGGTTCAATAGTTTCCTTTTAGTACGTGAATATTTTAAGTTATTCGACTTTTATTCGTTTCGTTTCGAGTAATGACTACTTAGCTTTCATAGTTTATCTTTTGAATACATTGTACCGTTTTTTTTCTACAGATCAGAATCCTGAAACATAATAATTTGATAAAACGGTAAAACCAGAAAAATGTTATTGGTATAACAATCTAATAATTTAATAAAATTCAATAACAGTCAATTTGAAATTTTATTCCCGGTATCTAATATTGGAATCAATGAATTCAAGGAATCCAATCAAGCCGTCAATAACTTTGTAATGTTTAAGAGTAACTCAAATTTTATAAAGAAGATAAACAGAACTCGAAATAAACTGCTAATAGAACGAGACGTTCGAAATTAAAAGTAAAAAGAAAACTAACTTTGTAGCGCACAGGTTTAACACAGTATTGCAATAATAAAAGTGAAGTGAAAAAAAAAATCATTCATAATAAAGAACTTTGGTAGGTAAGGGAATCTATCCTGTTTGCCGTCGAGGGACCATATATTTTGGTTTGATCTGTAGTAGGTCCCCCGACTGCAAATAAAATAGATTTCCGTACCTAAGTTCTTCGTATTTTATTTAAACTGGTTTTTCTCTTTAAATTCACTTGTATAGTCGTGTGTCTAGTGCAGTCGTGTTTTTAAATTTTAATTATTCTATGCCGTATGTAGTGTGAGTACACACACACATGCATTAAGGTATCAAATAACCGATTACTCTTATTACGCCGTTAACCTATTTAACGCACCATTTAACTAATTCGATTGTATCACATTACATATTATTTATTGTAACATGATTTACCTATTTTACGATGTAACCTGAGAAGTATATTACTTCCACAAGAATGCACACGAACAAAGGAACTCTCTAGTATATAAACCATGTATTTTCTAGACAATAAATCAATCAATATTCGACTGCAGTTGTGTGTACTTACTTCCCTCGTGTGCCCTCTGGGGCACACCTTCACTACACCTTCACTACATCTTTTATTACCTCTTCACATGGCGACCCTGCCAGCCGGTATGCACGAGTACCAGGGGGCAACCCTGCCCGTCCGCCCAACCGTCCAGCCAGCCAGAGCCAGCAAACCATGGGAACCCAGAGCACGAAAAATAGCCAGAAAGAAGAGGTCATCATAGCTCAAAACGGGGCATCCAGCAGCGCAAGTACGAGCCAAGCTGACAACGGCAACGTCTAGCAGCTCCGAACCGCAGGACCAGCGCGACAACGGCTACAACATCGGCATTGGACACTGTCAACTACCAACCTCCAGCCACCATCAACTACTGCCTACAGGTACCACTTAAGCGAAATTAGCCGCGTAAACCGACTCATTCAAAATTAAAAACACGTTTTTATGTACACGCGTTACGTGTAGGACGAATATGTAATTATGACCGACATTGAAAAATTGTATAACGAGTTAAAATCTTTGCAAGAAGGCATTAGAAAATTAAGTGCAAAACGCCGAAAAGAGGCGATCGGTCAGAGTGAACTCCAGCAAGTCGAATTATTGTATAATGAGTAAAAAAAAAATATGTAGAGCAGTATAATCATAAGCTAGAGCAATCAGAAACATATGTACGCGACAGCGAATTAATCCAGTCTTATTTAACGGAGATAAAAGCGATTTATATCGCAATACACGCGTCTTACGAGAAAGAAATCGAACAAGGCAAAATGACGTCAAAATACCATTTTAGCCTAAGAGCGCCAGTAGCGTTGCTACCAGCCATGGACGGATCAGAAACCGTCACAAGGCAACTCATAGATGCTATAGAGTTGTACGCAACAATGATTAAAGACTCCGATTTAAAGTCATTTATTATTTTCGTTACTAAGATCCGATTAAGTCAAAGCGCCAAGCTAAGAATATCGGATAAACATACTAGTGTAACAGCATTAGTTGATGAGATGAGACTACGTCTTTTACCTACCAAATCGGCAACCGCGATTCAAACTAGGTTGCTCACAACAAAACAAGGAAGTAAGTCAATCGAGCGGTACGGCCAAGAACTCGAGGAACTATTTGTAAACCTCACAGTAACCCAGGCCAATGGGAAACCAGAAGCGGACTCAGTACTGCAATCGTTAATTAAACAAATGGCCATAGCCAGATTCACAAAAGACTTACGAAATGACAAGCATAGCATACACAAAAAATGCTATGCAATGCGTATGTTTTGGATACTCCACGCTAAAAATGCGATTCAGGGAGCAAAGGACAACAAAGAGTCCACATCCACTACGCCCGCCCCGGACCAAGTATTGAATTACCGGAAGAAGCGGTACACCACATATAAACGACGCAAGGCACATATGATTTGCCGCAGCGAGCGCAAGTCGTGGCGCCATAGGAAGCGCATGACGCACTCCGCGCCATATGACACGTAAGGACGACTCACATCGAGTCCGAGGAAAGATAACGTCACATAGTACATTCTCTTTAGAATACTAAAATAAAAATTTCAATATGATTTCCACGTATTAACATTAATCGGACAATGCTTTTGATTCAACATTTATGTATCAAAAATTACGACAAACGAGCAAAACAAATAAAAATGGCAAAAAAAAAAATTTAAAAGCCAATTAAAATAATTCGTAGTAATTATAAAATATACAAAAAAAAACAGCAACAATTTTAAACAACGGAATCATAACTTTAGAACCATTATGTGACTATAATCTTCTCCCGCGCCCATATAATAATCCGAAAAACGGATACACATAAGTATTTCACTAGACGATTAGCCTGATCATCTAAAAGTCGATGAAATTCTTATATGTTGAAGATTTCAGGATAAAAATACTAAGACAAATTTATTTAGGAAATAAATAAAACAATGTGTTTCCCCGTACTCAGTGATAGTACCGAGAGGGACCATTGAATAATTAAATATATGATGAATAGCAAGGTACACCAGTACACAAGGTAGACAGCAAACCCTTGGATATCGAACACGTTTCGATCGAGCATCAAACGAGTGGAAATACTTGGGCACTATTTGTTATAAAGTGTTAAAAGAACTGTCTATTAGGCAAACAACAAATCCATGACTTGAACATAATTCGATCGAGCATCAATCATGTGAAGTCCTTGGACACAATTTGTGTTAAAAGAATTGTCAGACCTGTAAACCAATACCTATTAAGGTATTATGCGCGCTCTACATAAATATAATTATTTATAAAATCCTTGTATACTGTAGGAATAATTAAGGGTCAAACGGCCATATATTTGCATGCAATGTACCATCGCAATGAGTAGTGCACACTTTGTCACAAGTTAAATACTAAATGACTAACAAAAAAAAACACAATGACGTCGAAAGAGAAAAAAATTAATGCGCAATAAATACAAATAACAAATAAGAAACAAATAAGAGCTTACAAGAGCCACTGTTTTCTTTAAGACGGTATAAAAAAAAATACCAAGAAACGTACGAAAAATATATACAAAAACCACGACATGATAAAACGCTTGTTTTGTCTTCGGCAAATTATGCCGTATACCTAGTAACATAATTAAGCAAGTAGATCCAATGTATAACTTTGATTCTTACCCCATAGAGTTTAAGCATAGGTTACAGAAATCCCAAGAGGATGCTAGTTATAATTTAATTAAAACAAAAAAAAAATTGAAAATTGTATATCCCAGTAGCATTAAGAATTTTATTATACTAAACTAGAAAAATTGTATACCCAAGTAGCATTAAGAATTTTATTATACTAAACTAGAAAAAATTGTATAACCAAATAGCGTTAAGATTTATATTACATACCGTTTAGAGATACATGTACATTATACATTAGCCAAAAATAGATTTCTGAAGCATACTATTTTTGTCTAAAAAAAAAAAGAGGAAAGCTGTAGTGTGAGTACACACACACATGCATTAAGGTATCAAATAACCGATTACTCTTATTACGCCGTTAACCTATTTAACGCACCATTTAACTAATTCGATTGTATCACATTACATATTATTTATTGTAACGTGATTTACCTATTTTACGATGTAACCTGAGAAGTATATTACTTCCACAAGAATGCACACGAACAAAGGAACTCTCTAGTATATAAACCATGTATTTTCTAGACAATAAATCAATCAATATTCGACTGCAGTTGTGTGTACTTACTTCCCTCGTGTGCCCTCTGGGGCACACCTTCACTACACCTTCACTACATCTTTTATTACCTCTTCATCTTTTATTTTTTTTCTTTTAAGTACATACTACATTGAATATATTTTTAAAATCGTCTTTTCAAATGCTTAATTTTGATACCCCACTTGAATAGATTGTTTTTTTCTTTAGGCTACACAGAATGGAGCACATAGTCCGCCATATTGTTTTTATTGCAGCAAAGTGACATATTCTATGTTACTCGCGATGACGTAAGGATTCCAACGATACCTCACACATCTAAATCGGTTAGGGCGTTGAGAAAGTATGAGGAATCAAAGAATCTCACGTATTACATACATGAACCCTAAAAACATTACACTCCTTTTTTGGGTAGTCGTGTAAAAAAAGAGCCGGGTATTGTACCTGGGACTGGCTTAGCCTAGTGGCTATAATGCCTGCGGTCCTGGGTTCGAATCCCGGTCAGGGCAAATATTTGTGTGATGAACCATAGTTTTCAACAAAATAATAATAATAATATAAGGATTGTAATTATTGCTGTAATATTAATAGTATGCATCGTACATTGAACTAACGTTCTGTCGCTGTTCGGTAAATATAAACAAAACTGTTGCAAAATATAATATATCTTTCAATTATTTGATACAGAGAACAAATACAAAGAAAAAATGAACCATGATCTCGGACGCAGCCTAAGCTCGGAATCGAACCCGCGCCTCTGGCTTACCTGACCAGTGCCCTTATCATTAGGCTATACAGACCACTACGTCATCACAGCAAATTTTTGCCTTGCATTCTAAGCCGTTACTACTAGCGACACCTCTGTATTTTTCTTCAAGGGCTGTTTTTTTCAATCATTAATAAAAAGATGGATATTATTGGACTGCGAGCGAGAAACTTATAAAATTATGAAAATCCTGTGTTTCGCGAAAGGAACCTTATATGAAAACAATCATATTTCTTTCTAGTCCCATTTAATAACCGTTTTTGTCCGATATATGAAACAGCACCGCATGGGCAGTACAGCACCGCGTGTAAAAAAAACATATTGAGAGTTAAAAATTAAAAGTAACTTTTTGATGCCCGGCGGTTGAAACGATAATAACTAAGATATTCTAATTTAATATCCAATAAAAAAACTGTCTAACCAGCCATTAACTACGTTGGTCTGCAGTTGATATACGAACCACCCTTCAAATTATTAGTATTTATTAGGCCCGGTACAGACTTGAGGGAAACGCGCAGTGCGTATCTCATGCGGTTAATTATTCGAAGGGATCACACATAATCGCGCGGGAATTGCAACGCGCGATTCCCGCAAGTCTGAACACGTGCATAGTGTTCTATGCAACTGCACTGCTGCTGTACTGTTAAAAAGCAAATAAATAAATATGATTTATGTTATTACTGTTTTCCCAAGCGTACTGTGCTGACTTGTCAACTGTACTCTCTTGACACTAATTGCTTAAATGCATAATGAATTTTACATTCAGAAAGGAGTTGCAAAGTTCACTCCAGGAAGGACGGTCACAGAATATGAATCTTGTTGTTGCCGAGTTTCGTATTATTGGATTTGCTGTCGGAGATTTTGAGCTCTCAGTTCGGTGAATTTTAGTTTTGAAGAATAAACAAATACTAAGAGTTCAATTATGCATTTTGAGGTACATATATAGCGAGAGCTACCGAGGATGCATAAAGCGTTTCCACACATCTAACAAGCATGACATAGGCGCAATGTGTATAAATACACACATGTAAGCAATGTAAAACTACGCCTAAAATTGGGTTTACTCATACCTCAGATTCGGTTGAAGCATCTCATTGGAGTGCAAACTCTTAGGAAGTAGACACATGTCCACGGTGCGGCGCCGGCCACCGTGTAACGGCGCGGTAGACGGCACGGCGTCGTGCCGTCGCACGGTGCCGTGTACGGTGCGCCGCACCGGCGGACGGCGCACCATTCGGTAGTTTTCGTTCAACACATCACATTTACATTTATTATATTCTGAGTATACCAGTGTTTAAACCAGAGATCGGATACCGGTATTTTCTCCATAGAAAAATACCGGTATTATTACGGTCACCGGTTCATTATTTCGTTTTTAATGGTACAATCTAATAATACGACGTTGTTACCTAAATACATGATTCAGCCCTACGTAAAGAGCAAAAAATAATCCAAAATATTGGGCTAATTCAGGGTTTTTTTAAAATACCGGTATCGGTCCCTGGTTTAAACCGCCCGCGTTGTCCTGTCGGAGGTTACCGCTGGATTTTTCCCAAGCTACTCTACAACGTGGCACTTCTATTCGCTTTATTTTGCCTGGCCTATACAGCCACACAGACAACAAAGCCTTTACTCTACAAACAGTTTGGTTAAATCCGTGTCAATAGGAAAACATTTCAGTTTCATTTTTAGGTCACAATATTGTGAAAAAGTTCCATCCAATATTCAATCTCACGGTCAATCTTTACTAATTGGTCGACGAAAAATGGAACTAGGCACGAATACGGAACATAGACAAAATTGGCTATGACTGACGCCCCAAAAAATGCAAAACGTGGGTGAATAATTTGAAGCCAGTCTTTTATAACAAAACCTTTTTTTACGGTTTTGTAAAATTTGCTTTGACTAGTACTATATTGATTAAACGCCAGCGTTCTATGCGGGAATAGTCTTTAAAATTCAAATCTCTGAATACATCGTTGTTTCTAATATCGGCCTAGTGACTGCAGAGAATTAATTTCCGTATCTCTTATAGTTTCAGACCTGTCCATTTAAGGAGAATACATCCTCTAACCGCAATATAAAGCAGCTAACCCTCGCAAATAAAAAAGATAAACTGTTTATTAATTTAATCCAGGTACATTGTTCTTGAATGTACTTTAATAGTAGTTTATGCAACTGATACATAATGAGAGGTCTTAAAACACGAGTGTAGTTTTATGAAACGAGCGTCAGCGAGTTTCATAATAGGATCACACGAGTGTTTTAAGGCCCAATTATGTACAGTTGCATACACTACTTTATCTACATCCGTATATTAAATCCTCTTTCTTGTGTTCAAGAACCATTGCGTTGCAAGGGTAGTAAGGTCGTGAGCCCGTTGAAGTCTTTTGAGCACGAGCCTGTATCGTTATGGGCGGAGATGGCCATAACGATACCGTTTTTGATGCTGTTATGGCCATCTCCGCCCCAGACCGGCGCGATATTGTAAAGTTGGTCCTTACCTACACTTTTTGAGCACAAAAAAGAGAATTTACTGTATGGGTGTAGATAAAAGACATTATCATATCGCAATTACAAGAACATTCTTTTTTTTGAAGCCGGCTGTGGCTTTATAGGCCGGGCCCAATAAAGCGATAGGAGTGCGCGGTTGGAGAGTAGCCTGGGAAGAATTCAGGGGAAAACTTCCGACACGACCACGCGTGTGGTTTGGAACACTGGAATACTCTTAAGAGTTTGCGCTCCAGTGAGACTGGTTGAGCGGTTTCAACCGAATCTGAGGTGTGAGTGGAATCGAGCTACTGGGAGTTTTGTCGCTGGTTCACTAAACCTAGCCTAGCTGAAAAGACTCCAGCAAGAAACTCAGCTAGGCCCGACCTGGGTAAATGTTTTGCTTCCGAGTGCTGTACGATCGTAGCCAATTCAATTTCTAACGGAAAAGCCTAAATCAATTCTTAGCACTTAGGTTCACTAATATATACATATTTTTAGACCTTATCACAGGCGAATAGAGTGCAAAAGTGTATATATATTAATGAGCTCAACGCCGCTAAGCTGCTTGCAGACTGCGTTGAAAGATGGAAGAAATTGCTCCCAGCGAAGTATTAGGCTGAAGCAATTATGAGGTCGCGCAATTCCTTATTATTATAGTGGGACCAATAATCTTTATTGTAAAATAGGTACAGGTATTAGACAACAGTAAAAAAAAAACATTTTTATATAAAATAAAATAAATAAATAAATAAATATTAGAGGACAATCTTACACAAATCGAACTAGCCCCACAGTAAGCTCAAGAAGGCTTGTGTTATGGGTACTAGACGACGCTATATTTAATAGATATAAATACTTAAATACATAGAAAACATCTAAGACTCAGAAACAAATATTCATGCTCATCACACAAATATTTGCCCGGACCGAGATTCGAACCCAGGACCGTCAGCTTCACGGGCAGGTGCACTACCCACTAGGCTAAACCAGCTAATAAACAAATCTTAGATAGCGGAATGGTAGCTGACCCCAATACTTTTTTCGGGTCTACCCTTCACATTTTTCAAAACTTTTGCGGGATAGTTTTGTCCCATCCGTTGACAACTTTCTCAGACTATAATCGGATTTTTTTACTAGTTCCTTTTTGACAGTCATGAATTGACGTATGTAGTGATGAGGCTAAGACGAATTAATTGTCGTAATTAGCGATGGTTAATGAATGGTGAATAATTATTCAAATCGATATTATTGCCATTTTTTCTCAATGTTCCCATATATTTCAGTATTGGATATGAATCTAGAGCAGGGACTTTCGTAATACAATTTTTATTCTACCTGCGTTAATTTTGTATCGTTAAAAATATTTGTAAATTCCGATATAAAGGTAATTCCACACTTCATCGTTTGCAATTTATGGAATACGTATTAAAACAATAAAATATATAGTTAGTAACTGTTTTCATGGTGAATTATTATCTGAAATTAATCCACATCAGTGATAAAAATATATATACATACATTTCATTGCTCCTCTAAAACGCGTATTACAACTTTCTAACTACTCATGATACTCTAATATCATTACTTGATTTTATTCACTGTTTTAATATGTAATGCGCATTTACATTACATAGGTGTTATGATGTGTCAAAAAGGAATTGGAAAAAAAAAGTTAGTACAGTTCTGACGCGAACCTACCTATTATTACTAACTACGTATATAGACATTTTTCGTGACGTTTCCCATCGGCCGCCACTTTGTGACGTCGTCAAAGTTGATCAAAGAGTACGAAGATGCAGAAGCAACCATCCCTATTTTATTTTGTTATATATCTATGCGAATACCTAATAACTTCAAAATAAAATAGGGGCAGTTTCAATAATATCACCTAATAAATTTAATTTAATTCAATTCATTATTTAAATAATCGTTTACACTGTAAAAGGCTTTATCATTTTAAAATTGCTGAGAAACCTCTTTGATCTCCGGGCTCAGATGATTATTTTTTTTTTACATCGACTACGCATAATGATTCTGAAGTACGCGCGAAGTATTTTACGTTGGTCAGGACGACGCGTCTTAAATTCATCCTTATGTTACCTACTGCGCAAATATTTTTTGCATCCAGACTCGAGTCCAATTTATTCGTATATATGTGACATCTATAAACTTGTGTATTTTATTAAGTTGATAATTATAAACAAAATATTTGAGCAAACTTTATTTGTCTACACATCAGAATTAAAATTTCATCTCAACACTATTGTTTCATCAGTTTAACAAACTAGTAAAATAAGGTCGGAGGGTGACTTTGACTAAATACATTTGATATTTGAGTAAACTTTATTTGTCTACACATCACAATTAAGATTTCATTTTAACACATATATTTTCATCAGATTAACAAACTAGTAAAATAAGGTCGGAGGGTGACTTTGACTAAATAAATACATTTGAACTAAATATTTAGTAAACCATTATAACTAATTAGCTTCTATAAGGAACAATTAACAGCAAGAAAATAATTGGTGCCGTATAATTTTGTATTGTTTTAGGATTTTTGTAGGTACTTATCGTTTGATACAAGTTAAATCGACATAACTAGTATTATCATTGGCATTTAGCTTGAATAAAAAATGATTTAAGCAGCGTCCTTCAAAGTTCACCTGCGTAGGTGGTTTGTAAGGCACATATGAGACCGGTAGCTACGCAGGCATATACATTTTTGTATGTACAAAAACAGACGACAATGAACGTTGCCACCTCAAAACATAAGGCCTATTTTTAATGGAAAAGCATCATTTGTTGTGTATGACAAAAAAAACATGTAAATGGACACACGGACATACTGCGAATAGGTCATTTCGTAGGAGACAAAGCGGTTGCGGGAAAACGATCTTTACACCCGCTGCGTAGGCGCAGGTGAGAAGGCTGGCGCCGACGTTAACCCATACTGCCTCCGACTAAGGTTCGGTTGCACCAACATACGATCACAGGCCGGTCATCGTCAAATATGGCGCCGGCAACTGTCATCCCATAGAAACTTGTCAAACTTACCATACATGAGATTTTAACGAACATCGCTTACGATTACAGACGGTTTGGTGCAACCCATCCTTAGAGGACCAGTGTGGAAGTCGAGGGACCTACCACACCTCATATTGGGCGAAACAGAGGCTGGGGGCACCAAACCACGCCAAGAGCCATGGGGAATTTTACTCATCCAAGCCTACGAATGCATAAGTAAAAGTCCCAACATAGAAAAGAGTAGGCATACGTTTTAGGTACGATACTATTTGTGATAATCCATATTGAAAGGGACCTTATGGCGGCCGACACTTACGCCTTTCCAATACAATAGGGAATAGGTGCGACGAAAGCGCCTGCCGCCATAAGGTCCCTTTCGATGTGGATTATCACATTTAGTCTGTATAGTTGAACATACCTAACTCGTTTTGAATCCAAGAAGAGCTTTAACCACCATCCCTTGAACAAACATCCATAGATATGATGACGAATGTATGAACTTCTGTGAATTCAGTGATCCTGTAAACACGCCGTTATTAGTGCCTTGAAATTTTTATGCATTTTTCATCGTTTATGAATATTCGATAACGGGGCGATTGAAACGCTTCGAGGCTTTATCCATACTAAATTGGTTACAATTACGTGTTTACTTTACGATCGAGTTACGTATTAACTTGAATGAAATTATACCATTTTATAGAGCTCAGTTCAGGTTCAGTTTTTCAAGCTGCCCGAAGGCAGCTAACTTGGCACTTACCCTACCAACCTACCGACCTATCTAGGATGCCTTCTGTAAGAGGTCTGTCTGTTCTGTATTTGTTCTGTAGCTAAAAGTCTGTCTTTTTTCATTAAAATTTAAGTATTTCATCAAATACGACTTCTTCAAAGTAAGTAAGTAATCACATTAAATTAGTCTATGATCAAATAAAGTATCAGAACTTTCTTTAATGTTGACTGCTAATGAAGGCAACTTTTATTTCTATTTAAGGCAAGGCCATTCCTGCAAATGAACCTGTCTAACACGCGTGAGTGTGTAATTAACCATCCCGCTCTCTACGGAAGCTCTGCGAGTAATTTCGTAAATATTTACTACATTTTAATTGATTTTTGGAACACTGGAGCACTTATGAAAAATCTATCCAGTTTGTTAGAACAATAGTAGTTTCAACAGTCGTTGACAATTAACGAAATAATAACGAAATCTGCAGCATTAAACGTTATTTTTACTATGATATTTAGGATTTTTTGACAGTTACCAAGTATTTTTTAAATATTTTGTTTCTTTGCTTCTTTTTCAGTCCACACTAATTTTTGTGTAGTGTAATTCTACTTTACTTCTTTACACTGGAAGCTCAAACTTCAGTATTTTCGTCAAATCTCTGAATGGGCCTAATTCGATTTCATCAACATCGATCTACCTGTGTATCGTAATAAAGTTAAAAATGCTTTAAATAGAAACAAAAAAAAATGTTTCTAACCTACATGGACAGGAGTCTGAAATAAATGTTATCATTTATTCATTTATGGTAAGTATAGCCACAGTTTTTAACATTGAAATGGTTTTACCACAATACAGAGTGGAAAACAAAAAATCCCGCTTCAATTGTAATATTTCAAATGGCAACCTCTCTTTTTTATCCATCACCGTCTAAAAGCCTTTATTTTTATTCAAACCTATTTTCAATTTAGAGATAGCAGGTAATCCATTAAAAAGATTGGGTGCTCTAGTTTCAGAATATTTTATTGGCACTGTCATTTTAAAAGACTCCATTTTTGTATCCTATATCAATTACTTTAAGAATCATATTCGAGTGGTTACATTTTGATGCATGACTTAACATTCCAAAGCTAGAAATTAGAGTACAATTTAGTAAAAATCCGCTTACGATGCCTAAGAAGAATGGAAGATTTTTCTTTTAACCTCTTCTATTTTAAAAAAAAGCCTTTCTAGCCCATTTAGAGAAAACTCGTTTTTGCTAAGTATACTATGCATCTTAATCAAGCAAATTTTTAACTTTTTATTATTATACGTAATTTTTCTGTTTCTAAAATTAATGGCCCTTGTGAAATCATTCAGGTGGCATGTAAATACGTCCAACCTCAACGCAACCAGGTTGATAGTGCGAATGCCTCGCGTTAGCGGTGCCTCCTGCAACAGCTAAAAAATAAAACATTCCAAACGTCGGTCAAACCTTAAAAAAGGTAAATAAATTAATATTGTACGCGATTACGTCCCGTTGTCCAATAATAATGTGGGAAAATCGTGTAAGTTTAAATCAATGCTATACAATAATTTAGTAAGGCTATTTTCTGTTTGATTTGACAAGTATACGTCTTTCTCTTGTACAGGACTAATGCGGCCCGATCATAGAGTTTGTGTGTAGGTATTTGTGTTTTTTTATTAAGAAATTGTATCATAAAGTTGCTTAATATAATAGCGTCGAGTCAGAAGCGAAACTCACTATCAAATCTGCCATTACTCTTCGAAAACTCGTATCTCAGTACTGAAACGATGCTGATATACGAGCTTTATTTTATGTAGGTATTCGTTAATTAGTGACTTTTGCTTTTCGACGATATGTATTTAATCATAATTTCCACAATTGCCTGGACATACTTGGCCTTAAGATGTTTGGTATTTTAGTGCCCCGTTTAGTACCATTTAGTTACTCGACTCCAGTACTGACCTCAACTACTCGACTCCCAACACTAAACAGAACCCTCAGTTTACGAGTGAGGAAAGTAATCAAAACTTGTTTCCGTATACAATGTTAGGTTAGTTTCAGTGTAATAGTTTCGAAATTATTTACAATAAGATTGTCTCGTTTGCTTTTATTACAATAGAGAATATATTGTTTTTCATGACGCCATTCGACTCAGATTTTAGAGAGGAACCAATGTGTATATGGGATAAGTACAATTAGAACAAGACAAAAGACAAACATTAATTTTAAAGTACAGCATAAAATTCGAGCCCTCAACGTCCTATACTAATTAAGCGTAGTATGTGACGTCATACACTATGAAAACGTACTACCATTGTATTTTATTTCGAAAGGTACATAAAACAGACAGCAATCGAAACGTACAGTGAAATAATATATATAAGAAGACACACATGACTAGATTACAGTCCAAAAATATATGTACACATCATGGCTATGAGTTATAATTTAGAGAGAAAATAAAAAAGTAGTTTGAATTACAGAGAAAAAGAATAGCAAAGGCGAACAAACAGTTATTCAATCATTTTAAATTATTTGTAACTAAAAATACAGATTTTTTGAATTGAGAGATATTGGAAACATAAACATCAAGATCCTTACAGATGCGAACCAAGTCATCAAACTCCCGACACATGCGAACAATTGGATTATAATATAAAGTATTGTTTCGGTATACAGCCAGAGTAAAAGTTTTTGGAGAACGAGTCCTGTAAACTATATTGATATTCAGAAGTGACAATAGATAAGGAGAATCGATATGGGAATGGATAATTTTATATAAATAAATAAGGTCACATTGCTTACGTCTAATCTCCAATGATGTGACATATTGTATGGAAAAACGAGTAATTTGCTGTATTGGCCGTTAAATAATGCGTTTAAATACATTGTATAATATTTTATTAAAACATTTAGGGGACGTTGGTTGAGGGAGTGTGGACTACACCCCAAATGGGTTTATAGGAGTCCACACTCAGTGACACGCAGAAGAGATCTGTACAACTGTGAATATGTCTTATTGATAACTAGCGGCCCGCCCCGGCTTCGCACGGGTGCAATGCTGATGCATGTATTATACATAAACCTTCCCCTTGAGTCACTCCCGTGTGGTTGCCGGGTAAGAATTGCGCCACCCCATCTCTTCCCGTGGGTTTCGTAAGAGGCGAATAAGGGAAAATCGGAGGGTGGGCAGCAGCATCCTTCGATCATTACCACCATCAAACTGCGGTCGCCAACCCGCTTGCCAAGCGTGGCGACTATGGCAAATCCCCCCCAAATTAGGGGAGGCCTATGTTCAGCAGTGGACGTCTTTCGGCTGAAATGATGATGAGTCACTCTACTTATAAAAAAACCGCATCAAAATCCGTTGCGTAGTTTTAAAGATTTAAGCATACATAGGGATATAGGGACATAGGGACAGAGAAAGCGACTTTGTTTTATACTATGTTGTAGTGATAGTGCTTCCTTATATACTAGCACATACATACATAATCGTAATGTGAAGCGATGGATGACCGGTACACTTCTGTTTATGTTTGATGTAAAAATTTGTTCTTATGTTCGTTAACATAATTATTGTTATTATCATTTTTTTTTACTTTTATATGTATAGTGTGTCCTAAATTGCGCAGTGTCTTAATGTAATAATATTGTAATGCTGTGTAATTAGTTGAAATAAAAATAAAACAAATAATAAATAATCCATACATCTCGCACGCTCCTAATCTCAAACTTATCTTACGCACGTAATATAAGATTACCCTATCAATTTAGAATTATGTGCCTTGTCGGCATAATTTACTTTAACACAAAACTTTCAAGCGTATTTTTTTTTAAAGATGTCCATATTTATTAATTTACTGTTTCTTGTCATAATTTCATGATTTACTATTCATATATTGCCATCTTATTATTATTCATTCTGTATGCATAGCTAAAGGAAGATATCGCTTTTTAGCAACAATACTGCCTCTTTTTTGCCTACACTATTTAGTTTTTAAACTCCGTGTTAGTGTTATTTATTGAGTTGTGCAATAAAGAGCATTTGTATTGCAATGTAGTGTACTTCTACATGTAAAAATGTATAAGGGGGCGTCCATAAATTACGTGAGGTGTTTTTTTTAATTTTCTGACCCTCCCTCCCCCCTGGTGAGATGTCGTGAGATTTTATTCAACCCCCTCCCCCAATCCCTCAATCTCACGTGAGATTTTTTAAAATGTGGGTTTCTTACGTAAACGCGTTGGATTGTTATTGTAAAAAGAAAAAAAAAATTGCTTCGTGCTTGTATTTACGACTAGTTAAGACTAGTAATCAATATTTGCTGAGAGTTAACGTCGAAGTATGAATGAAATTATTCTCTTTCGAACGAATTAGTGAATAATGTTAATCGTATTCCGATTACGCTTAAGATTAAATATTATAAGCGTGTACAATCTGGATTAAATTGACCAAAATAGTATTTTTTTTTTGTTTCAATCAGAAAAAAAATTGCGTGATATTTGCCGAGAACCCCCCTCTCTCCAACGTAAGATTAGATGAGATTTCACTCGATCCCCTCCCCCCCTTAAACATCTCACGTAATTTATGGACGCCCCCTAACATGTATATCGATAGCAAATTATCGTAAACACAATTTTCACTGGGCAGATCCATTTATTTCAGAAATAGGTTCAATACGAGGACGTTGCTACATCAATACAGCACAAAATCCGACCTCGGCTGACCTTAGAACCAAGGTGATCCCACCTAAGATAGCCGAATAAGATAATGTATCTGCAAAGGGAATATACAGGCTGTTAAAAACATAAAAACATTACCATTACCAATATCATGAATAGAATTATCTTTTTAAAAAAATAAAATAAAAATGATTTATTCGTAAGCTTAAAAACTTTACAATATTCGGGCTGGTGACTCTTTTTAAGCAATCAAGATGCCTGTGTCAAAGGCAGGGACCGATACCGGTATTTTTAAAAAGCCCAATATTTTGGATTATTTTTTGCTCTTTACGTAAGGCTGAATCATGTATTTAGGTAACAACGTCGTATTATTAGATTGTCCCATTAAAAACGAAATAATGAACCGGTAACCGTAATAATACCGGTATTTTTCTATGGAGAAAATACCGGTATCCGATTCCTGGTCAAGAGTCACCGCTCTTCCTTAGAGTTTAACCAATGTACAATATCAACATAGGTGGGATATTTTAGATATCTATTATAAATATATAACCTGAAGCTAGGCAACGAATTTTAAACCACCGATCCCCTAGTATATATGTTTTCGAAACATAAACGCAAACGAACACGTTTGTATGGAAACAAATAGTTAACCGATTGACGACCGCTTTAGCCTAGTTGGTAGTGACCGTAGGCGGGGTCCAGGGTTCGAATCCCGGTCAGGGCATCTTGTTATGATGAGCACGAATGCTTGTTCCTGAGTCTTGCATGTTTTCTATGTATTTAAGTATATATTTCTCTATATAAGTATGTATATCGTCGCCTAGTATCCATAGTACAAGCTTTGCTTAGTTTGGGAGCAGGTTGTTTTGTGTAAGATTGTCCACAAATAATTATTTATTTATTTTATTTATTTAACCAGCAGAAGCACTGTTGGCGTTGCGATACAAATTGAGACTAAACGCAAACGCGTTCGCTTCTATATTTCAGGCGCTGAGTTTTGGACGATTTCGATGTATTTAAAAAGAAAAAAATAAAGAAATAAAAAACATTTATTGGTGGCACAGGAGTTAAAGAAACGGAGTAACAGTAAAAAAGTGTAAAAACAAAAAGAAAACACTAAAAAATGCCACGAAATGGTCCCGACTCAGCATGGTGCCAACCTAACTGGTCGGTCGGCTGGATTTAAATATTTATCTGCGTCGGTCGATATGTATAAACTAACTAACTAACTAGATATTATGTAAGTATTAAATGTTTTAAGTACAATAGATTAGCTTATGTCAGTAGAATACTCAAGCGAATATTTCCCATAACTAGCTATTACACATATATTCTTGAGCTGTGACGGTGCGGGCTGAAAAACAGCGCTGTCCAGCCGTCCAGGCTCGCAGCATATGCTGAGCCCGAGCCTATTGTCGCAATTACTTTTAATTTATTTTAATGCACCCACCTCTATTATTAATTTTTGTTTCTGTTATTTGTTGCTTTTATTTTGTGTAACTTCTTCCTGGCGACAATAAATCTCTTTTTATTTATTTTTAAGATTTTCCACAGCAATATGTAAAACAATGGCTTACTATCAAAATGTTACTATAATATTTTTAAATTTTTGAATGACAACTTTTAACTCCAATTTATGTATTCCGTATTATCTTATTTTATTTATAAAAATCTGACAAGTTTATCTTATTAATATTTGTGATTATTAGTTTGTAACCTAGTTTATAAATGTATGTCCGCCTTGGTGAGACTCAGAGCTGCAAGTGTAACTGCAACTGTAACCCACTCCGCATACATAAATAAATCATTTCATTCATTTCACAAATACATATCTATTTATTTAGTTTAGTAGGACGTTTGCAAATCAGTTACTTCATCACAAAAGCTTTCAATGTAAATTTTTACGTATACTAATTTTGTAATTTTTTTTTATTTATTTACCAAAAAAGTTAGATACAGTTTTACATTAATATCTGTTCGCCAAACACAACGTTTATTGGCGAGTAATGCACTCATGCTCTTAACAAATTAATGTACCTATCTACCTTAAAACCTAATCCTAAATCCGTGAGCGAGCACAATTTAGTATTATATTCCCGCTTATATTATTCACCCTGTATATTAAGCAGTCTCGAACAAGATCACCTGAGGTCACTTAGGTTATCTAAAAATATCAGCTATCTTCGATACTGAAATGTGATACGTACACCCACTTAAGATCTTCGTTGGGGTTAACCAGATACCCAAGTTATTTTGACAGAAAAAAATATTACTTTATTAACTACTAGCTACCTTACCAGCTTTGCTTAGTTTGATACTAAGACTTGTGTGAGATTGTTAGTAAATTTATTTTATGTAATAGACACAAATACTCAAATACAGTTTAAACCAGGGACCGTTTTCGGTACGGTATAAGCGGTATGGTAGCGGTATTGGATATCGATACCGCTTCGTTATAAAGGTAGAATTTTTGAGGTTGAAATATAAAATACGCTACCGGTGAAATAACGATATCGCTATTTTTCATAGGTGTACTTAAACCTTTATTATAACGGTAGCCAACCGGTATTCTAGTCAGTCCGGCCCAGGTCGGGCCTAGCTGAGTTTCTTGCTGGACTCTTCTCAGCTAGGCTAGGTTTAGTGAACCAGCGACAAAACTCCCAGTAGCTCGATTTCACTCACTGGAGCGCAAACTCTTAGAGTATTTCAGTTTTCCAAACCACACGCGTGGTCGTGCCGGAGATTTTCTCCTGGATTTTCCCCAGGTTACTCTCCAACCGCGCACTCCTATTGCTTTATTGGGCCCGGCATATAAAGCCACAGTCATGTTCAAAAAAAAAAACCGGTATTATTTCGGTACCAAAAATTTTCGAATAGAAATTTTACGATGGGTACGTAATCGCGACCAACAGCGAACAGCGACTACGTCAGTAATCTATCCCGCCGAACGTAATTAAACAAAAATGGGTATTTTAGGCTTACACTCAATAACTAGCGGTGATTGGTTGGCGCCGTTGCCGGCACCCTCGTAAAGCCCAAACGATACCTTAATGAAAACGGTTCAGATATCGAAAAAAATAACGGTACCGTTATATTCCGCTACCGAAAAAAAAATTTGCGGTATCGAAAAATCTAACCGAAACGAAACGATATGACGTCATATCGTTTTAAAATGCTACCTATATTTTCCGGTTATACAGTCCCTGTTTTAAACATACAAGACTCAGAAACAGATTCGCTTTATTGGGCCCGGCCTATAAAGCCACAGTCAGGTTAAAAAAAAAAACTCAGAAACAGATATTTGTTTATCACAGAAATCGCTTACCGGGATTCGAACGCCGTCAACCTCGTAGGCAGGATTCGACTAGGCTAAACCCGTCAAAATAGGGTTAGAATGTGAAACCTCACTAGCACATTGACCCAGCTAGATTTTCCTTTACCGAACTACACAATATCTCAGCGGAAGCGTAGCACCGTAGCGCAGCGCCGTAGCCCGTAGACCTTATCTCGTAGCGGTTCGTAGACGTTACGGGTCGTATATCAAACGAAGGTTTATTTGAATATTGAGAATTTTACGACTTTTGTGCGGAAAATTGGGATTTTTCGTTGTTTGGAATTTATGTGTTCGTTGTTTGGGCGGCATTTAAATTATCATGTCTGTATGCGCCAGAACGTAAAACTTTGCCCTGGTGGGTAAATTTGCCCACTGACAATAAGCTAAATAAATATTTGGGGAAAATATTACACTAATCGCACTAATAATGCGTGTGTAGAAGACCACTTTAGCCTGGTTGGTAGTAACGCTACCTATTTTATCCCCGAATCTGTCATTTAATTTATCTATAAGTGGGACGAAAGTTTGTATGGAGGTACGATGTAAACGACTTCTACACGGAAGAACTCGCGGACAAAAGCTAGTAATACATATATGGGGTGGAACGGATCACCAGTGATGTAACTTCGCCAGAAAACCAGCCATATTAAAAAAAGGCAATAAAGTTTATTTTCTCTTTCTTTCATATCATCAGTTCATGATGATTGACTAGAAACCTCCACAAGATAATACAAAGTCATTGTGATACTACCACTATATAGAAAGGGATAACATTATTCACTGTACTTGTCGCAATATCGTATACGTAAAAGTAGTTATGTGTGAAACGCCTTTTATGTTACAATATTGTTCCAAAACTTTGAAAATAGTCAAAAGGTTGTATGACCCTGAGTATTTTTAAGATATATGTCCTTTCTAAACTACGTGATAGACTGTCGATTTTTCTCGTTATCTCGGAGCCCTCAAACGCTGGGCTTCGATTGATGCCGTCATTTGTTTCACACGCCTTAAGCGATGTTTGGAACAGATATTTATACTTAGTATAAATACTCATCATGCATTTGCATTATAGTATGTGATATTTCGTAACCAACAATTTAATATTCGATCGATACTTAGGAACGGTTAACTAACTTATAAACCTTAACACGATGCGAACATTGATTGTATATAACTTGATATAAATACTTTGACGACCGGTTTAGCCTAGTGGGTAGTGCACCTGCCTGTGAAGCTGACGGTCCTGGGTTCGAATCCCGGTCAGGGCAAATATTTGTGTGATGAGCATGAATATTTGTTTCTGAGTCTTGGATGTTTTCTATGTATTTAAGTATTTATATCTATTAAATATATCGTCGTCTAGTATCCATAACACAAGCCTTCTTGAGCTTACTGTGGGGCTAGTTCGATTTGTGTAAGATTGACCTCTAATATTTATTTATTTATATTTATTTATTTATTTACAAAGTGTACTCTTTTAGGGCGACGAAAGTATACTGTAAATGAATAATATGTCCACGAAACTTGGTTAGATATCTATGTGTTTTTCAGGATGCGGCGTTAAAATTCCGAATATAATATGACACAGACAAAAAAAATGTCACAGAAAATAAGCAATGTTTTAATCCACAAACGTGTAAGAAAAATACTAAGTAAATATAATTGACACTCTCGCACAAAATACTAAGTAAATATACTCTTTCTATGCAAACAAGCAATTCTGAAGGGTTCGTGACGAGTAGATTAGATTGTGTTCCTCGCACGTGACGTCATATGTTAGATTAATGGCGTATTCATACTGATTAAGATATTATCTCTAGACTGCGCTATGTATATGATCGCTGAATTTGAAGTATATTAACATATGTAAATGAGATTACGGGATCAATGAGGCCGTAATCTAGGATTATCGCGTTAGTGTTACTGACTTTGTTTGTAACTATACATGGACTATATGGACATTATCCTATTTTGCAAACATATTTCGCAGTAATATGTTTTTATTCAATACATGGGCCATACTTGTTCATGTACATAATTTTCAGATACTTTTTTTTTAATGCAGATTTTGGAATACTTAGCCCTCACTTCATATTTTTGTATTGTTATTTAGAAAGAGGTTTAATTGCAGTATCACTTTCGATAGCTTTAGTAATTGACGAACCACAGTTAGTATCCATAAATCGAGTAACTCAGTGGTCCTTGGATGTCTCACCATTTGTATGAAAACATGGTTTTTATCACTGTATTACCCACTTTTTACAGCGATATGTTGATATTTAAGTATTTTTACCTATAAATTCCTTTTATTCGGTTTAGGTACTATTTCTAAATTCTAATTTTGTACACTAATTCAATACATGTCATATTTTTTTTGTAATAGAAAACTGGCCATGAAAAAGTAGAATGACCCACATAACGATTTAATTTTATCATGTGTAGCTTTTACCCGCGACTTTATCGCTAAGATCTTAATTATTACACTTCCAGGCTAATGTCAAAATATTTTGATATCAGACTGTATAAATCCACTGTTAAGGCGCAGCCCTACCCTGCGCCTTAACAGTGCGTTTATACAAGATACAAACTTTGTGCAATTTTTAGTCGTCGGTTTTGCTATTCCTGAATATTATAATTTTTTTGCTTGTAAATATTGGATATACGAGGAACCTGAAGAAAACAAAATATAAAATATCAAAAAAAATTAAAAACAAAAAAAAATCTAAAGGTTATGGCTAACAGAAAAATAAGCATACTGACCAAAAATAACTGTAGTGGAAACACGAACGAAGAAAAATTTGCACAAAGTTTGTATGGAGAGCGCTTGCCCACCCCATCACCTTAAGGAAAAGCCTCCCCATTACACGCCAGTTTGTCCTGTTTTAAGCTAGTCTCATCATCATCATATTTACAAATAAAGACATCATATCATATCATACACGGCATCAAGATCAAGCTAAAATCGTTTTACTCTCTTATGTGTGCAAACACTATTGAACACAAAAACAAACAGGGTAAAACAACATACATGTCACATACTATCTATCTTATATTTCTTTGCTTGGATTAGAATTACGATTTGAAACGGGATATTTACCATGTATATTATTAAGTATATTGTAAAAAGCGAACCAGGAAGAGGGTAGATCGCTATGGTGCGTGGGTAGACCACAACTAAAACTCGCAGCACGTCAGTTAATCCTTGATGATGGCGTTTGCAACAGTGCCGAAATATCGGGAACTCAAAAATACATAATTATATACATGGTAAATATCCCGTTTCAAATCGTAATTCTAATGTAAATGACCATGTAAGCTTGAAATCTTATATTTTGCTTGGATTGTCCTTTGTCTCTGTAAAAATCGTTTCGACAAAATCCCTGACATATATTGCCATCCTGTCTACAAACTTGCACTCGCCTGTCACCTAAAATGAACACGTAACATTAATAATATCTGCTCAGAAAGATAAAAAAGAGTGACAGAAAAGGGCACAAAACAGGTTATAAGTAAACCATAAAATCAACAACAAGCTTTGAACGAGAAATTGAGTTTCTCACAATCATGGGACAATGCCAATAATGGCAACATTATTTCTTTCTTTGAACGTAAAGACCTACACGAACCAATATCTTGTTATCTATCGCTGCGATACTGTCTATTAAACGGTACTTTATAGCTGTCAACTGTTTCACTTCAAAAATGACCTAAGTCATCAAGGAAATTGTGGCAGTTACGATTTTGTAAAATAAAGTAGATATCCTTACGAGCGAAAGAACATTGATATCGGACAATATTAAACTAGTAATGATGTTAAAAATAAGAAACAACTCCTTTGTTTGTGGACCACCATATATGACAGATTCTTGGGTTGCGGAGGTACGGATTGTATCTTGGGGGAGATCTTGGGGAAGGAAATGCTTGAGAGATTGCTTTAATACCCATACTTACTATAGATTGAACATTGTACAATTTTGAGAAATAAACCCTTTTGTATTTGTAAGAGGACAATAAACTAATGTATTTTATACTATGTACAAAACACACATACTAGCAGCTTAAAATATTACCTACATGTGACTCCGACTGAGTACAGATCAAGTCTTTTAGAATTGCCATTTGACAGGCATTCTAGATTCAAAGTAATAGATTTGTATACATTATAATTGCTACCACATTAGTGAGGCAGATTGCTGTTTATATGTGATAGATTGATGTTCAAAAAAATATTTACTCACTAACAAACTTTCAACACCTTTTTTACCCCTTCAGAGGGCGAATTTTGAAGACCGCTGAAATTTTTATAGTAATTTATTGACAGGTCTATAAATGAAGTTTCAAATTCCTAGTTTAAAAAAATTGCTCCCAATACTTTCTTGCTGGACTCTTCTCAGCTAGGCTAGGTTTAGTGAATCAGCGACAAAACTCCCAGCAGCTCGATTCCTCTCACACCTCAGATTTGGTTGAAGCCGCTCAACCAATCTCACTGGAGCGCAAATTCTTAGTGTTCTAGTTTTTTAAACCAGCCGCGTGGTCGTGCCGGAGGTTTTCCCCTGGATTTTACCCAGGCCACTCTCCAACCACGCACTCCTATCACTTTATTCGGCCCGGCCTATAAACCCACAGTCAGATTAAAAAAGTCCTTACAAACTTTCAACCCCCTTTTAACCCCTTCAAAGGGAAAACGC
This sequence comes from Epiblema foenella, assembly GCA_963556455.1. Taxonomy (NCBI): domain Eukaryota; kingdom Metazoa; phylum Arthropoda; class Insecta; order Lepidoptera; family Tortricidae; genus Epiblema; species Epiblema foenella. The sequence goes on from OY747100.1 coordinate 22,658,310, forward strand.
AATTTTGATAACGTTGAAAACTGTTTTCTTCCAATTTAATGCTTCGTCTATTAAGTTTACATGTTTAAAATAATTTTGTTCCCCATACCTAGTTTCTACCCCCTAAATTTAACATGGCTGACGCAGTAGTTGGATGCTCATCAATGAGATTTGTTTGCAATAGTCCTGTTCTAGATAGTAACATTAATAAAATGTCAGGATATGTGTCAATTCAAACAGAAAAAAAATTCGGCCCGACTAAACTACAAACCTATTGCAGAAAACCGTTTCTAAATCTGTCAAGCCGTTTCGAAGATATTGATGTGCACACACAAACAAACAAACAAACAACCTCTCACTCTAAACGCATATACCTTCTCCGTTTCGTCGTGGGAAATGACCTAGATAGATGAGCATTTTCAACTTATAAGGACTCTTAAATAAGGGACAACATTAACCATATTTATTACTAAAAATGCTTTAGAATAACGTAGGTATGCCGGAAAGTTACATTGTATTCATTACATTGGAAAAGCCAAATATACTAATGTCTTACTTTCCAAGATTATACTTTTACAATGTTGTGAATAAACAAAAGAGTATATTTTATTGATAGATCAACGTTCATACGTCATGTCCTTTTATACTCGATTTAGTAGTTGATCATCAAAACTGAAAATGGACTTAAATTCTGTGTCAGACTATATCTGATCATGTCGCTGTCCGTTACAGCGGCAAAGTTTAACTGGAAACTTTGATAGTAATTAGAACTATAGTCACTGTTACAATACAGCGACCAAATCAACTGGACTGACTGGCAAAGTTGCCAATGTTCGCTTGCATAACTTTGGTGGGTGAAATGGATCTGAAATACTTCTTTGATTACTGGAGTCTTGAAATCATCACCATTACTATGCTGAGTTTGTTAGAGCCACATTAAGATGCAGTGGCGTAGCTGCTATGAGTGGCACCCTAGGCAGAAATCGTGGGGCCTAGAGACCAGTGGAGGGTCCTGCGTTGTATGGGGCCTCACACCAATGCTGGCGGGGGCGTCGGTGGCGGTAATGCTCCCGATCACAGACATATCGTGACTACAGATGAAGTGACTAATGTGTTTCCATCAGGCTAACTCGAAATACGATTCGACACTGCGTACGTATCAATCTAATTACCGTATCAGATAAATTACAAGTTTATTAGTGATTAACTGATTACGAAACTGTATTAGTCAATGTTGAATCGAGTTTCCAGATGGATAAACATTATTCAGTACAGTACGTACACACATACTGATTACTAGGACGAAAGCATGCCACTATTGAGCAATTGCTACTTAGTAGTATGTGTGTCGAAACGTTGCTAATAATGAGCATGCTCACTTCGAGTTTGCTCAAAAATCGACGCTCGTGCGATTTTTGGGCATGCTACCTGTAGCGCGGGTGGAGGGGGGAGTGGTATTGGCAAGATTAGCAAGTGTGGACGCACGTGCTTAATGAGCATGCTAGTAGTTAGTATGGTAGTAGCATGCTTATACCAAGCAAATGTATACAACTCAAAAGCATGCTCATCTTAAGTTCACTAATGAGCATGGTTTTTACGTGCTAATTTTGAGCATATGTAACAGTACCATAACGCTTAATAAATTATGTAGTTAATACATTCACACATACATACATGCGTGAACTCACGTCTGTGATAACTAGTGATTACAATTTGACTGTAATTTATAATATGGTACAGCTATACCTGAATTATCACTTACCCGGCAACAGCATTAGTGAAACTAAAGCACAATTCACTAATTATGTGATAGCAATAATTTTCTAATTAAGGGGCCGTTTTGCTAACGCTGATGTATGGGTTCCGTGCCGGTTCGATATTCTAACTTCTCACTTCAGTGGGACCAGTGTAAGTAGATACATAGACTGTTTAGAATATCGGGTGTGAAACCGCGCTGTTTCTTGAAGTGGATACTGCGTGAAACAAGCTTAATGTATAAATTTAACGTGAGACATATTTACACTTAATAAGCCCCCCCCCCCACCCCCCCCCCCCGCTTCGCACACGTCGCGCGTCGGAGGGCAGTGTTGCGCGGTCGGTTGCCTTGATAACACTCAACCTGATGAAGGACTCCAATTGTAGTCCGAAACATGTCGCAAATAGTGACTTTCCATGTGAGTTCCAACCGTTGTTCTCTTATTAAGCTTAATGTATTCCGCCTATTAAACGAAAACCGGCCAAGTGCGTTTCGGACTTCGCACATTTAGGATTCCGGACTAACCGCAAAATTGTGTTGGTTTTAATAGGATAAATAATGAAATTTCAATGAAAAAAATCTGATTTAATAGTACTTTAGTATTTATGATAAGACATAAGTAAATAATAAATAAATAAATAAATATTTTTGAACAATCTTACACAAATCAACCTAGTCCCAAACTAAGCAAAGCTTGTACTATGGGTACAAAGTGACGATATACATACTTATATAGATAAATAGTTAAATACATAGAAAACATCCAAGACTCAGGAACAAATACTTGTGTTCATCACATAAATACCTGCTCTGACCGGGATTCGAACCCGGGACCTCCAGCTTCGAAGGCAGGGTCACTACCAACTAGGCTAAAGCGGTCGTCGAAGTAAATAGTAATAAACATTATGACCGAATTTGAAGACTGTAGCTCCAACCGTTTGGCTGTAAACCAATGTGACAGACGACGGACGGACGGACGTGTGACAACAACTGGGTTCCGTTTAGAGCCTTCCGATACGGAACCCTAAAAAGGAAATTGTCGTGGAAAACCGGTCGAATACCGATAAAGTCTAGTTTTCCCTCTGGAAGGTCAAATGGTAGTCGCTTTCGTAAAACTAATGCTTACGCCAAATCTTGGGATTAGGTGTGAAAGCGGACCCCGGGCCCCTTAGAGTACAATTGGCTATTTGAGAAAAAAAAATGGTGCCATTCGATCCAGTTTTTAGAGACAATCAAATGTATGTATGTTACCAAACAATTAGAGCAACACAAAAGACGAAAACGAGAGGTAAAGTACATCATAGCTGACGAGCACTGAGAACGCCCCATACTGGTAGGCAGAGAAATGTGACGTCACAGTGCAATGGCCTCGTAATCCTGTTGTATGGTATATATTTGCCATTTTAGTCGTGAAATATTGCGCTTGAGGACATAGTTGCCACACAATTTCTTTTTACTGAAAAATGAGAATTCTATTGGTAACTTGCAATTTACATTTGGACTATTAAGGCCGGGTTTTATAAAGATCCGTCAGACTAAATGTCAGATCAAATTTCAGTAACTCAGTACATTTTTTGACATAAAAAACCGACATTAGGTGTAACGGATCATTATAAAACCGAGACTAAATAAAACAAAATGAAACCATAAGATTTCCTTTTTTATCATTTTGAAATGGAACCCTAATAACATATTTGCGAATCTTTAAAGTCCTATATATTTTTTTGTTTTAGATTAATTTGTCTAATTTGCTATTGATTGTGACATTTTGATAGTTTTCTATCTATGGTATAAATGACATTAATTTTAACATATGCCAAATACCCAATTGGTAAAACGGTAGAAAGATGATGTTATCGAGTATAAAACGTATTATTTCGGGACATCTGGATCTGTACGGTGAACGGTGAGTTGAGGTGAAACAATTGTGAATAGCATAGATTGATTTCGCTGACTATTCGTAATGGGTCGAAATTGGATGAACATTTGTAAATTAACGTGCTTTGTATGATAAACGTTGTAGATATTGGCATTGTTCCTATAGTCGCTGATATATTGGAGTTACAAATCACTATGATGGTTAATCAACAATTTTTTTTTTATGGAAAAACTTCACCACTACAGTAGATTCCGTAAGTTGTGTCTCACCGTAAAAGTAAAGGAAAAATGTATTTATTGCATGAAAATGGGTTACATAGATGGTTAGTAATTTTTACAGAGTTTCCATTTTCTACCTGCATGAGGTATACAATATTAATTAATTATTACCTATTACAGCAATTTAACTGTCAGATTTCAAAAAATATTCAATTAAATAAATAATTAAATAATAACTATTTGTGGACAATCTTACACAAATCAACCCGGTCCCAAACTAAGCAAAGCTTATACTATGCGTACTAGTCGACGATATACAGTATAATCCGCTTATAACGACTCCCCTTATAACATTTTACCGCTTTTAACGACTTCGAAATCACCACACATTAGATTTGATATCAAACATTTTCAAAGTAAATCACACTCCGTTTTGTGCCAAGTTCTGTTAGTGCGACGTAATATCCCAGTCCACCAGTCCCTTGACTGTCGCTTTATCCGGATTCCCCTGTACATACTTATATAGATAAATATATACTTAAATACATAGAAAACATCCAAGACTCAGGAACAAATATTCGTGTTCATCACACAAATAAATGCCCTGACCGGGATTCGAACCCGGGACATCCAGCTTCGAAGGCAAGGTACTAAGGCAACTATAAAAGCACTTATTTGTTAACCAAGAGAACAGTTTCGTTTTAAATGATTTCAGTGGTAACATCTTCAGTTCATATGCGAGGTGATTATAAATCTTGACTCCCATGGCCGCGAGATTCTTTTTATACAGGGAAGATTTATGTTTGGGACACACTTTGTCTTTGACTTTGTAACAAAAGATCGAGAATGAACCTTACTTTATTTTTTGAATTTTATGTTTTGTGCCTATTGTGATTTCTTGTGTTTCCTTTTTCTTTGCTTTTGTATTTTGCGTGTGTATATATAGTAAGCATATAAATGTTTTAGATTCGGTTGAAAACGCTCAACCAATCTCACTGGAGTGCAAACTAGTTTGCCTTTACATCGACTTGATGGGCTCGATCCTCAGATTCAGTTGAAAACGCTCAACCAATCTCACTGGAGCGCAAACTAGTTTGCCTTTACATCGACTTGATCGGCTCGATCCTCAGATTCGGTTGAAAACGCTCAACCAATCTCACTGGAGCGCAAACTAGTTTGCCTTTACATCGACTTGATTGGCTCGATCCTCAGATTCGGTTGAAAACGCTCAACCAATCTCACTGGAGCACAAACTCTTAGGGTCGGTTGCACCAAACCGTCTGTAATAGTAAGCAGTGTTCGTTAAAATCTGATTGTATGGAAAGTTTGACAAGTGGCTATGGGATGACAGCTGCCTGCGCCATATTTGACGATGACCGGCTTGTGATCGTATGTTGGTGCGACCGACCCTTAGAGTATTCCAGTGTTCCAAACCACACGCGTGCTCGTGTTGGAGGTTTTTCCCTGGATATTCCCCAGGCCACTCTCCAACCGCGCACTCCTATCGCTTTATTGGGCCCGGCCTATAAAGCCACAGTCAGGTTCAAAAAAACCTAGCGGTGTTGTGGTTGTGCCCCAAGGACCTGACACTTAATTGGCGAAGAAACAAGATTTGGCGGAGGAATTAGTTTTACGAAAGCGACTACCATCTGAGCTTCCAAACTTGACATAAAACTAGACCTGGTTGGGATTACACCGGTTCCCTCACGATGTTAACCTTTACCGGAAAGCCACTGTTTAATACCAAATGCTATAGGGATTATAGGGATTATTATTTAACTCAAAATTTGACTATTCCAAAAGACTACTCCAAAAGAAACAAGGCAAAAATATGCCTAATGGTGAAGTTCCTATTCAAGTATCTCAATAAATAACGAAACTACAACCGTTTTAATGTCGCTGGTTAGAAAGAAAAAGCGCGACAGATCAATGACGTCATTGACCACGAGCGCCATTGTAAATGACGATTGTTCCAATACAAAATTGCGTTTTGCGGAAGAGGGACAGAATATACCCCCTCCTAAAACTTCGAAGATTTATAATTATGTAATTATTTATTCTTTTGAGTTACTTTTTTGCCATTTAATTAAGAATTTGATCGTTTTTCAAGACAATTCGAACGTATTGATTTTCTTATTTGGTGTCGACATCCCTATTTCGTAGATAAGACTTTTTAAACCCAGTGGTATATACCTACGAGCCTAGAACCTCACCAGAGTTTACCAAGGGGGAGGGAGGGGGGTGGGGGGGGGGTCTAAATGTGGCCCAAAAAACCTCGCGTGATTTCTGTATAACCCCTAACCTTTACGCCGCCATTGACCTGATTATTATTATTTCATATTGGAACATTTTCTCTCTTAACTAACAATGTGTTAAAATTTAAACTGTATTAATTTATATAGTTAGCTTATGGTTATTATTTTTGACATGTATATTATGTATGACGATGTATGATCAATGCAAATAAATGATGTGATATGATATGTCTATTTCAAACATAAAATTTTGAGATAGCGTGTATATAATAGAAACTCTGTTAAATTAATGTTAAACTAGAATTTCCAATGGAATTAGAAGATATTTCAGTGGAATACGTAAAGTAATTTACCTGTAAAGGATACAAAGGTCCAAAACATCAAACTTCGTACCTCCTAATGGAACATTTTAATTAAAACAAATTCCTAAGCACTACTAAGCTATCAATCTTCAAAGCAGGTGAATAGGTTGAAGAAAACAACACTCGACAATATCGGAAAACCAGTGTAAGTCACTACAGTTCTTAGGAATGATAAGTCCAAGTTATACTAGTTATTGTGAGTCGAGACAGGATGAAAAGAGAATAGTAGATCGCAAATCTCAGAGTTGAACATAAATTAGCCGGGACTTCTAAATAATTGGAGTTGAGCTCCTGTTGGTAAATAATTGAAATCTCAATGTACAAATTCAGTAATTTTAACTAATTAAAAATCGTAGGTACAGTACTTTTTATCAGTATTTATTTCACGAACGCGGGTGAACCATGGATACATGCACATTGTCTATGTGTGCGTCAGCGTAGGAGATATGAGTTCACATTTTCTATTTGTTAGTGTGTTTCTTTTTTTTGAACCTGACTGTAGCTTTATAGGCCGGGCACAATAAAGCGATAAGAGTGCGCGGTTGGAGAGTAGCCTGGGGAAAACCTCCGACACGACCACGAGGGTGGTTTTGGACACTGGAATACTCTAAGAGTTTGCGCTCCAGTGACAACTCTTAGAGTATTCCTCTAAGTGGAAATTCCTCTGTTAGTATGTGTCATAACTATAACTATGGCGAACTCGCGCTCGTGAGATAAAAGTACTATGAAAGTAGATTGATTTTTTAGGGTTCCGTACCCAAAGGAAAAAACTAGGACCCTATTACTAAAACTTCGCTGTCCGTCCGTCTGTCGCCAGACTATCTCATGAACCGTGATAGTTAGACAGTTGAAATTTTCTCGTTTTGATTCATTAGAATAATTGCTTACATGTGAAAATATGGCCCCTCTAAGATTCCTTCTTTTGACTCGAAAACTTCCTCCTGGTTTTTTGCGGTTATTTCATAAACGAGAAAGAATTACTAAAAAATCAAATCGTATAAACCTAGTTAAGGATGTAATGAATTGATCAAGGCCAATAATGTCTCACTTGATAAAGGTTTAAGGAGTGGAAAACGTTGCCACCCGAAGCACTAATTCTACTAGAAATTCACCAAATGGTCGCCGGCGACGATTCTCTCTTTCGCACTATGCAGGCGCAAGACCCCGATGGGTGAAACAGGAAGAGTATTCGCCCCGCACGACAGGTTCACAATAGTCTTCATACATAAACTTACGGAAGAACATTTCGTCACACAGTATAATCTCAAAATGGCGATATCAGTTCAGCAACTCAGAAAACTGTCTAGATCATAACGTCCATTTGGACAAGTTCCAACTTGTCAACAAAAAGTAGCTGTCGAGGGAAACTTTTCCGAATGTCGTAGCTTAGCGAAGATTTCCATTTTGTAGGCAGAGCGACGGCGTTGGTTTGTGTTCATCGTAGGGTATGAACTTAATTTTTATTTATGCACAGGCAACAGGTTTTATAATACAACACGCACGCTGACAGGCGATTATAGCGTTTCTATAATACCTATTGATACAGTTGCTATCATATACATCATGTTCCTGAAATGCATACTTGCGCTTGAACTTCTTTAACTTAATGTCGAGTAGATATTTGTTCGTCTGTTGTTCAAGATGTACCTGATTTTATTTGACAAAGTGCGATGATCATTATTTACGAGCATAATCGATATTCTTGATAATTAACCTAGAGGGAACATACTTGTGGTTAATTATTACAGGGATTTTCAATTTTGAAAAAAGTTCAAAAATGAGAGGAACAACAAACTCAACCATTCATTACTCGATTCTATTTGATAAGAAATATAAATCAAATCCTTTTGTCAATCCCCCTGAGATATTGAGCACTTTTGAACTTCTATAACAAACTTATAGTTTCGTAAGCGACAACATAGACAACATTTATTCTGCTCACGGTCTATGAGCAAACATGTCTGACGGGAGCCCTTATGAAATAACTTATTTAGGAGACTGCGGTGGGTTGCTTGAGGAAGTTGTGTTTCATGTCGAGATTAGTAAAACGATCGTATTTAGTAGTTTCGTAATAATAGTATATTTTTATGCAAGTGCGGAAGATCTGTCATATTGTACGAGTCCCGAGTTGTTGGCCCGAGCCGCGAGGCGAGGATGAAAAATCTTTTTTTTTTTAATTTAATTTATATCTGATTTATTTGTAAATAAATGTATGATTTGGCGAGGAAAAGACAAGCGTCGTTCATTCATCCGGCGCAGCGGAGTATAGGAGAATAGAGTATCCACTCTATTATTCGGAGGTCTCGCATAATACTTACTCGTTTCCGGTCATTGGTCTACTCAATTGAGCAATTTTTTGAAAACAGTTAGATTTTACAATATTTGTAACCCTTTAACTTGACTAATATGCAATTTTAATGTTTTAAGTATAGTTTTAATGTCAAATGCTTCATGAAATAAATAAGTAAACTGATTGAACCTAAAACTCTTCGGTTGGATGTGTGGCTTAGATCAAGAGTAAATTTAAAAAGAAATGGAAATGTAAAAAGCACTAGTGCGCGAAATCCAACTTTGCTCACGATATACAGCTACATAAAGTACCAATTTTTTAGCAACTGTATTAAAAAAATGTTTGTTCACACGCAGTCGCTATTATTTGCTTACTATGTGCTTTTTTTTGTTCCTGGTTTCTAGTTTCTAAAGCAACCAGTAAATATGCAAACAGAATAACGCTTTGAAGAAAGAAAATACGTTTATTTAACATCACAATTCAGCCATACACATATTAATTTAAAAATAGAAGATGTTAAAAAAGGATTCCCACTCAGCATTAAGCCACGGCGAGACACAGCAAGCCGAGGCACTGATTTTCAGTGGGGACCTAACTTAAAACTAAGATAAGTGGCGACACAGACGTCAACGACAGATATATTTTACATAAACTTACAAAACTTTGTTGATGAGGATCAACGTCTCGCCAGATTGCTGAAAGCTGATGAAATGAGTTCTTCCGCTGCCAGATGCACTGATACTTAAGATAAGACTATTAAGTATCGATTTTCAAACTGAATAGAAGTGAAAAGATAATATTCTAAACTTAGTTTTAGTGCCCCTCCATTGTCTCCGCTCACATCTGAAGGAAGCACAAAGTCACAAAACAAGGAAAGTCATATTAAAATAATGTCTACTAGGAATGCGTTCATTATAAGAAAGAAAGAAAGAAAGAAAGAAAGAAAGAAAAAACATTTATTCGTGGCACAGACATAGTACAAATTAACATAACACCAAAATACAGAAAATAGCCACGAAATGGTCCCAAATCAGCATAGTGCTAGCCATTGGCTAGCGCTGGTCTTCCTTTGGGACCACGACAAGCCACGAAAGACAAAAAACACTAAAGTCACAAACAACATAACAAACATAACACAATTTAAACAGACAAGAACAGATAAACATGAACGCAACCTTAAACAATCTATCATCTATTATAACATGTTTACTCTCTCTCCGTGCCTTACCGATCGGCTAGAATGTATTTTGCCTCTCAAGCTTCCAATGTTAACCAAACCGCCCGCGTAGTCGTGTCGGAGGTTTCTCCCGGGAAAACCCTAGGCTGCTCTCCAACCACCACCAACAGCCAAGGGCAGGTAAACAAGCCTTTTTCACTTTTCCTATTCGAAAAAAGGCTTTTTTTTTTGAACCTGACTGTGGCTTTACAGGCCGGGCCCAATAAAACGATAGGAGTGCGCGGTTGGAGAGAGTAGCCTGGGGAAAATCCAGGGGAAAACCTCCGGCACGACCACGCGTGTGGTTTGGAACACTGGAATACTCTAAGAGTTTGCGCCCCAGTGAGATTGGTTGAGCGGTTTCAACCGAATCTGAGGTGTGAGTGGAATCGAGCTACTGGGAGTTTTGTCGCTGGTTCACTAAACCTAGCCTAGCTGAGAAGAGTCCAGCAAGAAACTCAGCTAGGCCCGACCTGGGTCGGACTGACTCTACCCGGTGTGCGGCGGTACCGGGACGAATAGGGACTATATGTGTCACTGTTGTCGCGATCGCGCGGTGGACATCCCCGCCGAAAAAAGGCTTTTCTAGCCCGTTTAGAAGGAGCAAAACTCGTTTTTGCTCCCTCTTAGAATTTTATTTAATTCTTTCATTTCTACCCCCGCTGACAGGGAGCAAAAGCGTTTTTGCTCCCTGTGGCTGGTCGCAGGTCGTCAGTACGCCGCACGGCCCCCGCGCTGGTGCCCCCCCCGCGCCTGGTTTAGTTATTCATCTGTAAACATCAGAACAATTAGGGTTGGTTGCACCAAACCGTCTGCAATCGTAAGCGGTGTTCGTTTAAATCTGATTGCATGGAAAGTTTGACAAGTTTCTATGGGATGACAGCTGCCGGCGCCATATTTGACGATGACCGGCCTGTGATCGTATGTTGGTGCAACCGACCCTTAATGTAGGTGTATACTATGTATCTTAATAGAGCTAATTTTTAATTTCTATTTGTTTTACGTATTTATTTCTTTTTCTTAAATAAATGGATTGATGATTAATCAAATATAGTTCTTTTACTTACTTATTTGGATGTACAGTTTTTCTCATAGGAGAAGTGAAAAGAAATGTGTATTATATGGCAGCAAAATTATTCTAACTGGGCGTGGCGGTTTGAATCGCTACGCTCGGGATTCCATCCTGAAATCCTTCGCTTCATTCGGGATTCAAAAAGTTTTCTTTCCAACTGCTTGTTCCGGCCTGGTTTAGCTCGAAGTTATATCTAGCACACTTAACACACAAAAGTTTAGAGCAGTCATAACATAGTGAGCACCAGAAACAAGGGAAACAACAGCTCCAAGTTAGAACTAGGTCATTCTACTTTTGGTATAACGATACTTTGGCACAGACAGTAGAAGTAACTACGTAAAAGAGGTTTTTTTTTCGTCAACTTTAAACAATTTCTTTAGATGATACCAGCTTCAAAAATTACAATAGGTACCGTCTACATTGTTCAATAAGAAGCGTAAAGTTTCATGTTAGTAATTGTTTTTTGGAGTCGATTTTTCCATTACAATAAAGTCTTTTGAACTCTCCATATGCGTTACTTTTTTTTACTTGCCTGTGGCTTCATTTATTTTTAAGCCTTTATTAAACGATAATTTACAATACAGTATTTTATTTTATTCTATTGTAGACATCGACATCATCGTCTTCCCTATGGCCACGTGGTCCTACTGCCTTTGTCCTACCGATCGGACCACATGAATTTTTTTTTTCCGGTCGGTTCGATTATCTAATCGGACTATAGAAACTGACGTTTTCTTAGACCACGTAGTCCCATTTTGCCTCCCGGCATAGGCCTCCTCCAAGTTCCGCCAAATTTTCCTATCTTTGGCTTTGTTTCGCCAAGTGGCTTCATAGGCCGGGCCCAATAAAGCGATAGCAGTGAGGTTGGATAGTAGCCTGGGGAAAATCCAGGGGAAACCTCCGACACGCGGTTTAAACACTGAAATACTCGAAGAGTTTGCGCTCCAGTGAGATTGGTTGAGCGGCTTCAACCGAATCTGAGGTGTAGTTACTTTATATATCAGCGTCACCGTTAACTGACTATTAATGAACCTTATTGCAACGAAATAAGGTCTGCCATCAGTTGATTCGTACAAACTGTAGTACAAAGTAGTTTAAAGTTCAATATTGTGTAGCAAACTGTCACCATAAGGGCTAGAGATAGATCACGACGTTAGTTTGACATATCGCATGCATTGTTTTATGTTAGTAACTAGTTCAGTTCATCATGTCAACGTAGTTAATCTGTTGCTAACTACGTTGACATGAACTTTGGGAAACTAAATGCACTCTGCCAAAACTGGAGTTAGGTATCTCATCAATCCCCTATTCCTTTCTGGTGTAACTACACTATTTGGGCGCTTAATACTTCACGGTGAGCGGCAAACATATTATTTTTTAGATTAATAACATTAAAAAATATTGTACAATTTTCTCGACTGACACTGACACATGTTCGTAATTAGAAAAGCAAATGATATCTTTTCGCAAAGAGGTGATCTAAGGGCCTACTCCGAATTTCGTATCGTGCTGTCCCTTTCGCTCTCGTGTTAAACACTATATGATTGAAAGGGAAGGCACGAAACGAAGTTCGGATTTAGAAGTTCAGAGTAGGCCCTCTGTATTACTTAAATGTGGAGTGACAAATAATAAGTATTGACATTTCGATACTATTAATGAAATACAATTTTCGACCTTAATGCATTGCGGATGTCTAACGACATTTCAAGGAAATGGGTAGGGAATTAAATCCCTTGACACCGGAAAGTCATCTCGACTAAATTTGGAGCCTAATCTAACCCAACAGGGTGTGGTGTACGAGTATCTAGTTGTTAGTACTTTATACAGGGTGTAACAAAACTAGTGAGGATCCGTTTAAGGGCATATTCGGTATCGTGTTCTGATTAGGGAAAAGTAGATGAAAAAAATTTTTGACGCAATAAATTTTTGGCCTTTGTATGGATAGTTGGCTGACTTGGACGACCTGCCCCATAGAAAAAAAAATTAAAGCAGCAATGTTTCCCCCACCCCTGTGTTAGAGTTGACTGCTCCAACAAATTGTCCAAGTCGGCAGGCACACCGAACTAACTATGTCCACACGTTCATCGTTACACAATTGTAGTCCAGGAATAACAGGCTTCCACGCTGGCGGCAAAACCCCAGCCCTTGTCTCTTTTAAAATTAAGGCGTCGTCCAATTTCAATAGCCTCGCGGATCTTGCGTGGCACAAAACTTTTTTCCCGTGCCAACATGTCGCAAATAGTGACTTTCCAAGTGAGTTCCAACCGTTGTTATCTTATTAAGCACAATAGACCAACTAATTGACGGAATGTTTATGTTACAGTCAAATTTTCAGTGTCAAAACAGCCAATTTACTGTAAGCGCACGACTAACTTTACTAATTTTTAAGGTCCGAATACTCGCATCAACTTAGTACTGTTCAGATGGTACACTGCTTGCCTTAGGCCGTCGTCTCCCGGCGAAAAAAATAAACAATGTCATTCTTTTGTTATGATCCCGGGGATCTGGGGGACTGGTAGACGCTATGTTATGCCGCTACATGCGGTGCATACCTGGCAAGGTCGCCATGTACAGGCGGTAGGTTTGGGAGAGGATTCAAACGACCAAGTAGGATAAATGTTGATTTAATGCTGAGCCAACAAATAGAAAACATGTCATATATAAAGTACTTATAACTGGATACACCATAAGGGGAAGTATATATCTATTTATTGTTATTATATAATGCCTACTACTTATGTCCCACTGCTGTACAAAGGCCCTCTTTTTTCATTCATGTCGATTACCACCATATCCACATTACACAAGCTTAATTTTTAGTTAAAGCACATTAAAAATACCGAAAATTTCAGGAATTTCAATATAAAATCGACGTTAGCAGTCCAAAGCTACCTAAAAACTAAAACTTTCATTCATACAACTCCAAGCTCTATGTCCAGATTAAAAGGAATTAGACGATCTATATGAAAACTTCAAGAGCTCAACTTAATTTGGACGCTAATTTAAATACTTCAGAATCCAAGCTAATCAGGTCCATCGATAGTATTCACAATTAGGTCACGTTTGACCGGAAAGCAAGTTTAAATTGGACTCATGCTGTAGAATATGGCGACCTATACATAGACATGCGAAATATATGTACATTCTTCATTCACTTGTACTTATCTAATTTACTTGAGCTCGACATAGCTCTCTCTCTATCTATTACGTAGCACTCTCTCTATCTATGTCGGCTCGGAACCTAGGTACGTCCTATTCATATCGACATTATCAACTATCAATCATTGAATATTAAATAGTAAGTAGCCGACATTAAACATATGGCTGCTTCTTCGAGGAAATGTGACCTTGGGGTTATATTTAATAGTAAAAATATATTTATTGTTGTTTTAACGTAATGTTGCTTGGGTACGTACACAGTAGATGTCATAGTTACGCTATTACCGAAACTGGAATCAGATTTTACAACCAATCGAAAGTTACGATTACGTTACGAAACGAAGCTCCACATCCCTAGCCCATACCACACGTCTACGTCCGAATCAAATATTAATTAAACGAAAGCCTTTCCCAATTCCAATTGCCGAACCAATTTACTTCGTCCAGGAAACAGCGCTGTATAATTTTTGCCGGACTATTATTTTAAACTTGGCCTGTTTTATTGAAAAATCGGGACAAAGAAAAAAGATCTATTAAGTTACCGTTCGTATATTGTATTTTCAAACTGTTCCTAATAAAACAATGTTGGCATATTATACGAGATTAAAAACAGCTTTAATTTAGAAAAAAATTGAATTGTTCGGTGTTTAATGAGATTCTATACAAATTTTACTATACACTATGCGCAAAAATGCTTTCGTATGTCTGGATCTCCGACTGTTGCTGAATTTGTCAACCGGTTTTCGTGAAATTTTGTAAGCAGGTTCGGTAATTACAGAGATTTTTTGTCGTATTAGATTCTATTATTTTTTCAAAATAGCTACGGGCTGAAAACTTAAAAAAATGAGGTGAGGATTATAGTTCACAGATGTGGATATTAAACTATATCAGAACACGTTATCTGGGTCAATCAACTTTTCCTTGTTGTTATTCTGTCCCGTCAGCGAGGAGACAACAGTAACCGAATTTCTTAGAAAAATGTTTATAATATGGATTTCAAGCATGCTCAAGAGGTGACCCATGTCTAAATGGATTTATGCTCAGCGCTAAAACTCGTATTTGGTAAATTTAAACCCTCTAAAATCACAGTTTTAAAGAGTGACTCAGGAGACGTAACCATGGTAACGAGCAACAAAGAATAGTTGATCCACCCATCTACATAGATTTAAGCTAACAACGCGACTAAATCAGTACAATTGGCAACGCTTTCAGCTTTCCATCAGTTGTGATAGCAACAATACAACATGCCGACACATCCCGACGCTTACAAGGAGCAATTAAAGCTGTGTCTAAAGAGGTGAAGGCATAGCTCCTGTGCCATTACACAGTACACAGATTATACTAATGGCTCTATTTCGAGAATTATATTTTCGCCAAAAAAAATTACAACTACAAATAAATATATACATAAGCTGTACCGAGATTTCACCAGAATAGAGTCTTACACGGTCGTATTGTTTTAGATGATCATGAGTTTATATCTACTCAATTCGACTTCCTATAGCCAAAAATTTTTTATTTTTTTTTATTCTTACAAGTTTATTGTTTATTTTTGAGACACAAAAATACCCTCATCATCATCATCATCATTTCAGCCGAAAGACGTCCAC
Organism: Epiblema foenella; assembly: GCA_963556455.1. Classification (NCBI taxonomy): domain Eukaryota; kingdom Metazoa; phylum Arthropoda; class Insecta; order Lepidoptera; family Tortricidae; genus Epiblema; species Epiblema foenella. The sequence goes on from OY747100.1 coordinate 22,674,106, forward strand.
TGCTGAACATAGGCCTCCCCCAAGGCTCGCCATTTAGACCGGTCCTGTGCCGTTCGTTTCCACCGGATTCCCGCGACCTTCACCAGGTCATCACTCCACCTTGTCGGAGGCCTACCGACAGCTCGTCTTCCGGTGCGTGGACGCCACTCAAGCAGTTTCTGGCCCCATCGACCGTCAGTCCTGCGAGCAATGTGCCCTGCCCACTGCCACTTAAGTCTCGCAATTTTGAAGGCTATGTCGGTGACCCCAGTTCTGCTACGGATAGCTTCATTCATTCCTAATTCTATCACGCAGAGAAACCCCGAGCATAGCTCTTTCCATTGCTCTTTGGGTGACCTTGAGCTTTCTTATGAGGCCCATCGTTAGCGCCCATGTCTCAGATCCATATGTCATAACTGGCAACACACACTGGTCAAAGACTTTTGTCTTGAGGCACTGAGGTAAATTGAACGAGAATACACTGCGAAGCTTCCCGAACGCTGCCCAGCCAAAAATACCCTATTGATTGATAAATGCAACCTGTAACGAACGGCATGGCAACGCGAGCAGAGCCTCTGGTGGCTTTTGGTAGTAATTATTTTTTGCCGTACAAATTGAGAATGAACGCAAACGCATTCGTTTGTGATTTGTGTCGAAAAAACTTACACTAGAGGTTAGAGGTACTGTAGAGAACAGCCGGATATCCACTGGACAGGATACCTATATAAAAGTATCTTTGCTCAAGTTGAAACGGAGAACTTCGCTCGATGAATACAGAAATTATTCAACTAGATTTTGCCTGCGCTTACACCCGTGTAAACCACTGCTTATTTCATCCCTTCAAGGGATCATTTTATATATGGTTATCCTAAAGTATATGTTATTGATCGCTCAGTCAACAAAATAGGAAAAAATGTAGCAAAAAATTAATTTTGAAATTAACGCTTCTCTGTTCGTATACATTGTTTCAAAGTGTGAGTCTCTGTATTGCATCTACGCTTCCGTCAGCGGATACAAGCAGCGACGTTCTAATTTAGTTTATGAATGTTTACTGTACTGCAGTAAATCTGTGTACTGTTGTTAGCCCAACTGCAATAATGCATTCTAACCATGTGAGCCTTCGACCTGTCTGCAGTGGCGTGAATGCTTTATAGTTTGAGCAACCAGCGTGAGAAGTGTTCGTTCTGTATTCGCAAAACAAAGTATTTAGGATTTGGGATCATTTCGACGAATGGATTTGCATTTTTAGAGTTCCGTACCTGAAAGGTCCAAACGGAGCGCTATCGCTGTCACTCACGAGCACGTCTGTCCGTCGCCTGTCACAGCGGTTTTGCAGCTCAACGGTTGGAGCTTACACCTCAGATTCGGTTGAAACCGCTCAACCAATCTCACTGGAGCGCAAACTCTTAAGAGTATTCCAGTGTTCAAAACCACGTGATTGTGTCGGAGGTTTTCCCCTAGATTTTCCACAGGCTACCTTCCAACGCACCCCTATCGCTTTATTGGTCCCGGCCTATAGAGCCACAGTCAGGTTAAAAAAAAGGTTGGAGCTACAAAATTTTCTTCAAATTTCACAATATAAGCATATTGTTGTCCGAAATTTCTAAAGTCAGCCTATATCTATACTATACAACTATATCTATACGTCTCACTGCTGGGCTCAAATATCGTCTCAAAAATGGAGCATTTCGTCAACTCAAATTTAGACTGCGAAACTAAACTAGATCTCTTCCTAGTGAAACCCCAGTCGTTACGGAATGGGAAGAGCGATGGCTACCAGTGCCAAGTCAAATACTCTCCCAAAGTCACGCATTTCACTAACACGAAACTAGAACACATCTGCAATCACTAAATTGTCGTGTCTCTCTCCTAGTTAAAACCTTTCTTAGTAAAACCCGTTTCCTAGCAAAACCCTTGAATCCCCAACTTGATGATATCCGAGAGTCATTACGGGATGAGAAGAGCGATGGCTGCCAGTTGTGCCAGTGCAAAGTTCATGGTTCCTTGATTTACTAGCCACTTTAAGAGACAAAAATGCGCAACGATACTCTAGTTAATAGAAATGTTGTGGTGCAAGTTACAAGTCGACCCGTTTTCTTGTTTAATTACAGGCTTTTGCTTATATCTATTTTATTCAGCTAGTATCAAACCAGTTAAAGGCATTAAAAGCGGGCTTTCCACTGTGAGCGGAGCGGACCCGGACAAGCGGAAGTGCTTATATAGGTATATGCAGTTTACTGTTGCGAGTTAAACAGAGTCATTATAAGGTCCGGGAGACCTCGCTTTACGATTACACTCGACAGCCTTGTGAAAATATTTTTCACTGGACAGTCATTCTTCAGGGCAGACCAGTTCCACTTGCTGATTCTGGTCCACAGTAGCGTCGCTACGAGAATCACAGTCTATACTCGGCTGAGCAGACGCTCATAATAGTGTTGTTAGTGGGTGATACCAAAGGCGTGTCGAAGAAACAAGACATAATGCAGAATATTCGTCCTATCAAACATCAGGTTTCTTAAATACCTTTTCTTTGGCAAATAGAAATAAATTGAAGGTCAGCCTGATGATAAATAGACACTGTTGCTTACTAATTGACCAGATGAGTACCATGCGTACTGCTGACTTTTTTCTTCTTCGGCACTTGGGTATTATTATTCACCGAGCGAGCAAGCTCCGTTTCAGCTTGGGCAAAATAACTTTCTATATTCAGCAATTGATTCTCCTCTATAGGTTGCATTTCTCAACCGATTTTTGTGAAATTTTGTGGGCAGGTTAAATAATTACATGGAATTTTTTTGTCGATGCAGGTCTTGGATGTTTATTTTAAAACGGCGGAGTCATGAAATTTTGCTATATACACCAATCGTTTTTCCTCTTGTTGACTACAAATCGAAGCTTTATAGAATGAATCCCATATTTTCATTTTGCAATAAAATCTCATAATGTTCATTAAAAAGTAACTAAAACGCTAAAAGAACTGAAATATAAGGACTTAGGAGGTTTGAACTCGGGATTGATTGAAATTTTCCTACCTTCTAATTAGCAGACCAATGCTGTTAATAAAGTACAACGAAACGCTACAATGTCGTAACTTGCACCACACACCTAACTTGGTCAACGCTCTATTTTAGCCGAGCACTGTCCGGGGCAGTTTTATTGAATATGCGATAGCGTATCTCATGCGGCATCTAGCTCTCTCCCCATTGACATGAAGGGGACAAAGCTATATCGATTAGGACGATACCGACTTTTGCAGGCTTTGGTCACGCTTGTATCAAATGGTGCGGAAAAGACAGCCCGTTCACTTCGAAATTTCCTCGATATATTTGAATAAATATTAGTAAAATATTTACCATGTTTGGTTCTAAAACTTTCACTAGAAGTTTACTTACGCTTGAGTATTATTTATACTTAAAATCAAGTTTCGTATAATAATATCACATTATTTTCCCCGTGAATTTCGTAAGAGGCAACCAGCGGAATAGGGTGCGTTGAGGGTGGACAGCAATATTTAAACATGTTCTCTGCCTGACCCTTTTAGTAATAAAGGCGTTGTTAATATATATATATGTATGAGTATGTCATGTGACTTCACTGTCACGGTAGTGCTTATAGCTGAAAATGTCGAGTCAAAGTTCACACCTATCTTCGTACAGATTTTTTTTTGAACCTGACTGTGGCTTTATAGGCCAGGCCCAATAAAGCAATAGGAGTGCGCGGTTGGACAGTAGCCTGGCGAAATTCTAGGGGATAAACTCCGACACGACAACGTGTGTGGTTTGGAATACTCTAAGGGTTGGTTGCATCAACATACGATCAAAGGCCGGTCATCGTCAAATATGGCGTCGGCAGCTGTCATTTCATATAAACTTGTCAAACTTTCCATACAATCAGATTTTAACGAACACCGCTTACGATTACAGACGGTTCGATGCAACCCACCCTAAGAGTTTGCGCTCCAGTGAGATTGGTTGAGCGGTTTCAACCGAATCTGAGGTCTTCGTACTTCGTTGTTTTATTTGCACAATCTGCGGCAGCGGCGTAGCTAGCATGGGTGACACCCAGTCGACCTCGATTGGGTGTCACCCATGCTCACCAAGAAGAGCGTCACTCTTAGAATGGTGTCACCCGAGCAAGGGGAACTTGATCCCTAGCGACGCGTTTCAATATGTTCGCGCGCTAGTTTTAAATTCTGATGCGTTTCAGCGATCGTGGAACACAATTTAATTCAGCTTAATCACGATGAATAAATAGGCGACTGAGAAACGTTCGTTTCCCGCACTACTATAAAAATCATGCTATCTGGCAGCAAACGAATAACATTTTTCCGTTTTCTCTGTTTTCCTTCCCTGTAATATTTTCCTTGATCCTTCTTTCCGTCTGAATGGTAAGTGCTTACCTATATTTACGTGTTGTCTGGAAGCTGATTGTGTTATCAATAATTTATTAAGTTACGCACATTCAGAAGATTTCAGTAGTTACAAGTAAAACCTTGGAGGCGCTGTTTGACTTTTATTTCCAAAATTCATTAATTATTTAATCATAGTAACGTTCTTAAACCCTAATCTCCAAATCTCATTATTTTGTCGTCACGGATGTTATCTGTGTAGGGATTCTGCCTCTACTAAAATTTTCTTCAATGCAGCCAACTATGCTTTAAGGAAATTTCGTACAATTTTCAGTCAAAGGACAAAATTCGAAAGTGTAAAATTCTGACGCCCTATTGTAATTTGAGATCGGTGCAAATTACAAAGTAGTAATAATTTTGCCATATTATATCTCGTTATTATCCTCCCCAAGAATTAATAAGAAAAGTGTAGTCGTCGAAGGATTCGTCAACACGGGTTTCCTGCGATAGCTTAGTTGGTCCAGTGCAATGCACGGAATGCATAAATCATGCGTTGAAATACCACTCATGGTTAAATTATTTTCAGTGTTTCATTTTGATTGGTCATAACCCGAACCCAACAAAGGTTTGATAACTACAATGATCTAGAAAATTTAAAGCCAAAGATCTAAAAAAATCTGGATCAGAAGATCTGAGAAAACTAACTCGTTTATCTGGGAATGTTTCACAATTCAATAAGATACGAATAATCTATTCAATCCTATCCTTAATAAATCGTCTTGTATCCTCAACCCGTAGTTATTTAACGTACCCTACAGACCTATTGCGAATTCTGTGCGGAGAGCATAAATCAGATTTTCCCCTGCCAGAGCGGTTCAAGGTCTCAGCTAACAAAGGTTTAGGATTGCGATATTTCGCCTAGAAGGGAGTGAAATATTTATTTATCGTATGGCAATTGTGTTGCCAGTTTTTGTTGCACTGTTTAGCACCACCCAGGGGTCATGTGTAGGGTAATAGTGGGTACACCCTACAGACGTGGTGCAACTTGTGAATTTCTAACATTAACTGATGTTATAGAATTGACTCACATTACGACTAATAGACTTGTAGGTATATCATTCGCCGTGTTATATACTGTATATTAATACAACAAGCAAGTTCTCATCAATATTGCCAGTAGCAATATTACAGGAAATTAAAATGTTGGCAACACATTAGTAAAAGCCGCTGCGGAAACAGTCCTTTTGACTTATGTTCCACATTATACCTACGGCTTTTATGTTGCGGAAATGAATAGTTCCAAACGCGTTTTGAACGCTCTGTTTGAAGTAGTTGCAGACATGTTAATTACTTCAGTGCTCTAGGGCAACCATTGCTTTACATTAACTCTTACAAACGATTAACGTTGGCACCTATAACAGGATGGACTATTCGAAATCCCTTGCACTGAAATAACAAGCGCATTGCAGAATTCACAGTTCAGAAGATATTTATGTCCCAAAATCGGTTTTTCCTTGTAAATTTTTTTTTGCATATTTACGTTTATTATAGATCCAGCTCTTACCTCATTAACAAAAGAAACGATGTGTATCTCCAAATAAAAAATGTGTAGTTAAGCTCTGCAATGCAAACTATTCAGAAAATCCTTCCAAACTTTAAGACATTAGGCACATCCAGACGCCGATATTCTTGTGTATTCGCAAGTAGCTGCTTCGGTGCACCTGCTTCATATCGACCCGAACAAGTTTGAATACAACTTGTTTTTTTATCGCTGTTCGAGAGATACTTGCTAGATGTTTCAAACCGCCAGGGTTCTATTTTCATTAGTCGCTTCTGATCCTACATTATACTTTGTCGCGCTGAGTCACTGTTAGGACGAACACATACGAAAATGTGTCCCGCGATTGCACCGCGTGTTGAACGTCCCTGCCGAGGTTTGTTATGCAACACATATGATTCTTATGGAGTTGCAAGCACCTAAAGGCTACGGCCGGTTGTCATCAGGCGAACCGTACGCCAATTCACCGCCGACGTGGGTTCATGTCATGAAACAAATTTAAATGTGTATGAGACGTGACACTGGTGAACCGGATTCAGACCCGAAGTTGCGCTGTGGTATGGTGAAGCTGAATATATGGTACAGATAACGATGTGCCGTTGCCATGCCCTGCTAGTTGATTACATATGTAACGTGTCAAACTTACGCTAGGTAGATCTGATTTGTTAGTTTTAGTATGGTAAATGACATTTAAAATATACCTTAAATTATTTTTAGTATTGCGATACAAAATTTTACTACTATTTTATACACGATCGAAAACGTTACATGATCACATTGATCACTCTTGGAATACTAGATTCGGGAACATAACCAAACGTGGATATAAATCAATGATATTCTCTTAATTTTAATATCAAAATATATTAATGTCAGTAATTAAAATGATAATGATAAAATTATCAACTAAAAATTTTCTTGATTCAAAAACAAAATGGGTCATACTTAGTTCAAAAAACAAAATTCGACCCTCCTGTGGTCAATATTTCACGGCTTATGTGCATGTTAGCTATGTTTTTATTACAGGGATTCATAAAAACGGAGACACTGTTTATGCGGGTTACTGGTCCAATCAAAAGTTAAGCTTTGTAGCCCTTAACTTTTGGTATGTCCACAGGAAAGACGCGGACCTAAATCCGCGTATGACCCAAATGGGTCATTGTCAGTTGTAAAAATAAAAGTTGTCCACCCAGTGGTTAATAGTTAACGGCTTATGTACATGTAAGTTATGTTTTTATTACATGGATTTATAGTTACGAAAACACCGTTTATGCGGATTACTAGACCAATCCAAAATTAAGCTTTGTGGCCCTTAACTTTTCATATGTCCACCGAAAAGACGCGAACCTAAATCTGACAATGACCCAAATGCATACCTTTTCTTATACTTTTCCTTAGCTCTATTATTTTTAATGTATTTAGGTGTCCATAGGCCGTCCGACTGCCTTTGCCTTTAGTTTCCCACCATCTAGTTTCCATCCCTAGGTAAGGAACACAATATCTTTACATATGAATGAAAATAGGGCTGCCAAGTCTACTTATTTCCCGATAGGCGGGTTTCATCATCATCATCATTTCAGCCGAAAGACGTCCACTGCTGAAAATAGGCGGGTTTACGCAAACGCTATCTTAATGCTCGTACTGAATATTGATTACTACATAAATATGGACTCTTAGTCTTGACGAAACCCCGTACTAAATTAGGGCGAAGCCTTTATACCTACACTCAAGAGCTAATGAAACACTCACACCTTAAACGTATCCATCTATCCATGTACGAGCGCGAAGTGACTAAATAGTAACAAGACTGTGTCCGTATTTGTACCTGAAAAAAAAAAACAAAATATTATTAAGTGTCCTTACCAGTTAAAAATGCTCATCTATTGAGGCTATCTTCTGTGTGAATTGACAAATATCTTGAAGTTTTCTCTTAGTTACTATTTATGGTTGGTTATTATTATGTTAATGAATTGGATTCCTAATTCATTAACAAAATATCTATTCAAACATCACTCTTAATGAACGTTTAAGTTGGTGACAAAACGGTGATCCTATAAACATAAGCTGCACTTTATCATGACTCACTAGAATCGTAGACTGATTTTAGTAACTTATTCCTAAACAAACTTCAGAATAAAATAGACTGCCCCCACATATTCTAGAATCCCCGTAATCCTGTCACGCCTTAGCCCTCCGGTTCGTAGAACGGTTTCAGACAGAAACTCCCCAATATGCAGGCTGTGGATAGTTAGATCAGTAACAACTACATAGGCCAGCCAACGAAAGGTTATAGAGGGAAAATTTTGGAACATAATTTTTAGCTTCGTAATTTTATTTGGACTAGTTAAGAGGTAAACATATTAGAAGTCCCCGTAAATAGCCCTTGAGCCGGAGGGGAGGGGGGGTTTGAATGTCCCATTTTTCGGTTTTCATAAATAACTCGTAACGGGGGACCCATAGCAAAAAATGTTCCTAGACATAAGTAATTTAAATAAAAATCTGTACAAAAAAAGTTCTATACACTTTTTCGCTACGATTTAATGCGATTTTGAAGAGGGAAAGTTAATTCTTAGAAATTATAAGTGGCATCTTATTCCTTTGTTTTTAAACATTTTTAAAAACAAAAAATATTTATACACTCAACGATCTCTATACAACGATACCCCACTCGGCTCCCATACATATAAAGGGGGGCACGAAAAAAAAATCTGATTAAATATTCATCATACCGAAAAAGTGTATAGAACCTTTATTGAATATTTTTTGCTGTGAGCCATCGTTTACCAGTTATTTACGAAAAACCGAAAAATGGGACATTCAAATCCCCTCCGGCTCAAGGGCTATGGGCGGGGAGTTTTGACATGCCTCCTAACTAGTCCAAACAAAGTTACGAAGTCAAAAACTGTGTTCCATGCATTTCCCCTGATACCGTTTTTTGAGCATTAGTTGCCTGAACTAACAGTGATGTAACAACATTTCGACCTTCCAAGTACAATTTTGTGTCAGCACTCCACAGCCTTGTCTAGCCACTTTTCAACAATTTTCTGTATGATTTTAGCATGTACTCGTATTCTGGTTTCTTGATATTTTCTCGTCGCTACTTGTTTATATAAGATTACTGAGAACGAGTAAGATTAATATTTACATTACTCCAAGATTGTTCGCATGTATATTTTACCAAATGTAAGAATGTAAGCAACTGTTGGTAAACCTTAATGAAATAAATAAAAACAATAAGCTAAAACCTGTCTTATTTCAGTTAAATTCTGCTATACACAATAAAAGCAAAAAATGGGTAATTTACAATTAAAAACTACTAAAAGCATAGTTTCCCTTAAATCAGTTTATTTTAACAATTAATTATTTTTGTAATAATTTGAATTCAAATGATTTTATCATTTGTAAGGTCTCTTAACCATTAATGTACTAATTACAACAAACCACTAGGAACTTTGTACGAGTATGTGGTGTTGTGTTACTGGTGGTGAGTAACGTCGCTAGAGCTCCCGAGGAAGCGCTGTGTGATTGCGGGATATGCATAGCTGTCAATAATACAACGAATCCTCATATCAAAAAAGGGTCGGCAGCGCGCTGCGGTTCTTCAGTCCAAGCGTCAATTCAATTCAATAATTTATTCATAAAAGGAACTTTTACATGTCATTAACTTAACCTACTACTTTGTATCTCGTCTCTGTGTCAGTGTGTGCTTACCTTTAGTCAGGACGGTTTTGCTCTTTTTATATTCTGCAGTGTATAATTTTTATCTCGAGTGTATTCAGATACAAAGAATAATCGGATTCCATCAGTTTTTTAACACCAGCTATTTTTCCACCTGTACCAGGCAGCATCAAAAGACAACAGAGAAAGTAACTTCGCATATGAAGAGGTCAAAGAAAAATTCCATAGTAAAGTTCAGAACCAATTCAATTCAATAATTTATATCATGGATAGAATCCTATTATTTTTTGTATCACCATTTAGACGTCACCCTGTACATATTTTTAAGAGACATTAAACCTTAGAAATAATGTATTAAAAGCTCAGCGTGTGCTCAAGGTTCAAAAATAGAGAGGAACATTTCTCAAGTACACCATTAGCGTAATTTGAACTCTTACAAGTGGAAAATATGAAACTTTTCAGTGTGGAAAATTCTAGAGCTCGTTTTCGTGAACAAATGCTCGTTGAAATGGCGACGCGGCAACTGATTCACGTTTTTGTTACAGTGGTAGCAGGTTTACAGCTAATCTTGTTGGTACAATTGGATCATCATCATCATCATCATCATTTCAGCCGAAAGACGTCCACTGCTGAACATGGGCCTCCCCCAATTTGGGGGGGATTTGCCATAGTCGCCACGCTTGGCAAGCGGGTTGGCGACCGCAGTTTGATGGTGGTAATGATCGAAGGATGCTGCTGCCCACCCTCCGATTTTCCCTTATTCGCCTCCTACGAAACCCACGGGAAGAGATGGGGTGGCGCAATTCTTACTCGGCAACCACACGGGGGACAATTGGATGCTGTTATGAAATAACGTGTCAACCTAATAGGAAAACCTAGGTCAGGGCTCGGAACCGGTTTTTACTATTTTGGAAATATCTCCTAAAGTACTTCTCATATCTCCATTTTTATTTTAAGATTTGCTTTTGTTAGTCTTCATCTATGGAATAAATGATTTAAAGTACGAAAACATATAGTAAAACGCAATAAACCGAAATTTTTAACCGGTTAATTGTATGAAGACGAAACCGGTTTCCGAGCCCTGTAGCAGGTTAACACATTATTGTATAACAGCGTCCAATTAGGAATTTAAATCACGTGTCTCCTGCGGTATTTCCGGACCAATGTGACCTTCAAACCTTTAAGAAAAGAGCGTACTCCCTTCTGAAGGCCGGCATGGAGGGTTTACATGTTTTTTTAACCGGGAAAGCGCAATAGGTCACAGGGCTACTGTATATATAAGGCTCAAAATAGGTACGAATAAATAAATGGAACTTCGGATTTTGAAAAACGAAATCGTACTTCTCGTGTTCTGTCAATGTTTTATCTTATTGGAGAACAAACAGTAACAAGTGTAACTTTGTACAAATATCTATTATTAAGTTTGTTTTCTAGTATGTACTTGATTCCCCCGTGTGGTTGCCGGGTAAGAATTGCGCCACCCCATTTCTTCCCGTGGGTTTTGTAGGAGGCGAATAAGGGAAAATCGGAGGGTGGGCAGCAGCATCCTTCGATCATTACCACCATCAAACTGCGGTCGCCAACCCGCTTGCCAAGCGTGGCGACTATGGCAAATCCCCCCCAAGGGAAAAATAAAAAACATGGGGAGGCCTATGTTCAGCAGTGGACGTCTTTCGGCTGAAATGATGATGATGATGTACTTGATTTGGGCAATACAGTGTTCACTAATACTACTACAAGTGTACAAGATAACATGTTCACCATCTCCATAGAAAAATATGGGATTGTGAGTCCACAGCGGAAGCATGGATTACTGAAAAAAAAAATCGTGACACAGTGGGGACACCCGGAGAGGGAACCTGTTATTTTGTTAGGAACATATGGACACTTAGCATGCCTATTTAGACGTTCATGAAGAAAACACAACACTGACGTTAAGGCATATATTATAACCAGAAACATAGAACATACAAGTCATGAATAACATAAACGAAATCACAAGGCGTAAGGGTAAAGCGTGTCCGTTATATAAGGCATTCCGAAACCGACTGGCGGTAGTGGCGGTCAAATTAAATATGGCGCGTGCGCAACCGGCCAACGACTGTAGATCCCCGGCTCAGTCCTTTTGTTGCGAGGGATCTACCTCTATTGGTCCTAAGAGGCAACGTGCCAGAATTGTGGCTGTCACTGTCACTCGCTAGGCTCTCGATAAAACTAAAATTGATTGTGGATCTGTCGTACCTGACGCTAGAGCCCTGTGCGAGTCGTAGACTTCAAATGCAACTTCTTGTGCTCAGTGGAGGGAATAATGATATAAATGCAATTTACACCGATGACGATGCCAATGCCTCGGTGGTTTAGGTTAAACGGAACAAAAAAATATCTCGAAGATTTATTTTCACAGTGATTTCCTGAACGTGATGATGTGACGCGTCCACTGTATTTGGTCCACTGTGCTTATGCGATATTGATGTGTTATTACTAAAATTTCCGCAGAATTCGCCACGTGCCGTCAGTGCGCACCCGTTCAATGCTTTATACATTATAGGTTATGTTCGAGTCGAGGATCGTTAGCACATTTGTGCGTTCACGCGAGTGTCTTTTAGACGTGAAATTTAGCAGCTTTCGTTTAATATATGAGGTGGGGGTCTATATGATGGTCGCGCGATAGCGGACAAGATAAAGCGTCTGTCACTTTCTGATACCACCCGATAGAAGGTGACAGATGATTTATCTTTTCGTTTATCACGCTATCACCCGTTCTTAATACGGGGCCTGTTCAGTATGATTACTTTAACTCGGCACTCCCGCACTTTGGAAGGCACGTTAAGCCGTTGATCCCAGCTGCTGTCTATGATAGCAGTGTTAAGCCCACTTAGCCTCCGAGTGGCTCGAAAACTTCTAAAAGTCAACTCACTTGACAAGGGGGCCAAAGTTGCAATACGTCCGTAGGGAGTACCCACCGTTACTCTACCCCTCTGGGTGCAACAAAACTGGCAACCGTACTGTCTTCTCGAAAATCCTATTCGGAATAGTGCTCGTTAGCTATACTGTACTTTGCCTCATTTTCGTCTTTTGTATGTATGTATATATTTTTACCTGACTGTGGCCGGGCCCAATAAAGCGATAGGAGTGCGCGGTTGGAGAGTAGCCTGCGGAAAATCCAGGGAAAAACCTCCGGCACGACCACGCGTGTGGTTTGGAAAACTGGAATACTCTAAGAGTTTGCGCTCCAGTGAAATTGGTTAAGCGGTTTCAACCGAATCTGAGGTGTGAGTGGAATCGAGCTACTGGGAGTTTTGTCGCTGGTTCACTAAACCTAGCCTAGCTGAGAAGAGTCCAGCAAGAAACTCAGCTAGGCCCGACCTGGGTCAGACTGACTCGTATGTATATATGTAAAATTGTTTATTATACATGAGTATAAATACAACACAAATTACAAGAACAGTTGACATATATGCACGAAGGAGAGCTTAGGGATTCTTTTTCAACCTTTGTGCAATTAAGTGGAGATTAAGATAATAGATATAAAAATAGGCAAACTGAGAAACACGTACAATACGAATATTATCTTAATAACAACACAATAATATATACATATGACTAAACGTCAAACTTTGAATACCGAATCTATTATTATATTGAGCCTAATATGTCCCACTGCTGGGCAAAGGCCTCCCCCCTCTTTTTTTCATTCCTCGCGGTCTTGTGCGATTTCTGGCCAGTCTTTTAAAAAGGAGTCCAAGTTATCCCGCCACCGCCGGCGAGGTCTACCTCGTCTCCGTTTTGAGTAATGGGGCGTCCACTGTGGTCTTGGCCCACAGCTCATTCGGCATCCGGTAGACGTGACCAGCCCAGTCCCACTGTAACTGAATATAAGTATACATAAATAAGTACAGATATCATCATCATCATCATCATCATTTTAGCCGAAAGATGTCCACTGCTGAACATAGGCCTCCCCCAAGGCTCGCCATTTAGACCGGTCCTGTGCCGTTCGTTTCCATCGGATTCCCGCGACCTTCACCAGGTCATCACTAAGTACAGACATATATGTGATAAATAACTGCCGAAATAAAATATCAGTCAAATATTACTCGACAACAATAATTCCCTCAACTTCCCTTCCTTTGCGTTGCTCTAATGCATTTAGTCCCATACAAACATTAGATCAAATCTGGAAACTGGTTCGAATGGCATGGTTTTGTTATCATGCCTATTGGGTTTCATAGCCCCTTAAGGTTTCTTCACAGGAAATCCCTGAGTCCTTGTCCCTGTATGACCCACTTTCCTCAATGCCGTCATCCAGTTAGACACGAATACCTGTTATGTTTTTCAAACGGAATACGGAAAACACATCTGCATCGAAAATACTCGTTCGCATTTATAAATACATTCGACATGCTCTGGCATATTCCATTTTGAACGTTCAAAATCCGTCGTACCATATCCAGTCTCACTTGGACATAGAACCTTTCTGTTGTGAACTAGACTCTCGCCAAATATAACTCAACTATTTTTAGTTTGATCGACACCTAGCCAATAAAAATCTTCATAGACAAGACACAACTGGACTATATTATAGTAAAACCATTCCTGAAATGGTTGACTGGTAGAGAGTATCTTATGGCATATTTCTTGAATTGTGCAATTAAGTTTAGCTATATAAAATAAACGTGTTTTAGCTCATATCTGACTTTTTTTAATACAAAGACGGTGGCAAACAATCTTGCGGCCTGTTGGTAAGCAGATACTGTAGCCTATGGACACCGGCGAATCAACAAGAATCACAAGCGCTTTGCCGACCCTTTAGCGACTTGAGGAGCTGAGCTCTGGGGACCTTACTCACACCACATACCTAAAGAGCAAGCAGTGGTTGGCTGGGGTCATCTATAAGGTGGAGCCACTTCCCCAATGGGGGTGCTAAAAATATTCTCACTAATTATAGCATTGTCTACTAGGAGAGAGTTACTCATTTCGATAATAGTTTTTCATTTCCCATACTCTGAAAATAAGTCATAGTTCATCTAGGTGGCGTCCTGAAAGTGGTTCTTTTCTACCCTAGAGCAGAAATGTATTAAAAAGAAATAGTACATCCATACAAACATAAGTACGATTAATTTTTTTTAAGTTATAGGGGGCAAACGAGCAGACGGATAGCCTGATTTTAAGCGATTACCGTCGCCCATAGACACCTGCAACACCAGATGAGTCGCAAGTGTATTGCCGGCCTTTCAGAAAAACTGCAATGAAGTAATTGGTTCCTTGTGGTAAGTTTTAAATCCTAGTGATCGATCGAATGTTACACATGTGAAGAGATGCTTAATTTAAAAAAAACCATACACAAACACTGTTAACGTCCACGCCAAAATGGTACTTACGCTTTTTCAGAAAATGTGTGTGCATATTTTGTAATCTTTATAGTTTCCTCATATTTGAAACAGGCGGCCGCCCGCGACTTCGTCCGCGTAGATTTTAGATGGTAACAAATATATAAATGAGGGCTATTTGTTTCTGTCAGTTGTCTGATGCTGGTTAATCTTCTGTGAAAAATTACTTAAAAAAAATGTCCGCCATCTTGGATTTGAAAATGGATGTTATTTTCGTAATCGGCACCCCGAGGAACCTCGACGATGACACCCATATCGATATTTAAGAAAAATAAATGTCCACCATCTTGGGTTTGAAAATGCATGTCATTTTCGTAATCGGCACACCGAGGAACCTGGAAGATGACACACATCGCGATTTAAGGAAAGTAAATATTTGCTCCCCGCGCAAACTTGTAACACCTTTTTCACCCGTTTAGGGGAGCAATTTCAAACACGTTTTATTTTATTTAAGCAGTCTATATACGAAGTTTTAAATCTCTACCTTCAAAAAAGATTTTCTCCCAGTACAAAATTGAAACCTCCTTTTCACCCCTTTAGGGGAGCAAATTCGAAAAACGCTGAAATACACTTTGTTGTATTTAAACAGGGAGTCTATATACGAAATTTAAAATCTCCCACTTCAAAAAAGATAGACATTTGGAACCCCCTTTTCACCCCGTTAGGGGAGCCATTTAGAAAAACGCTGAAATACGTCCTTAATATATTTAAACAGAAGGTCTATATACAAAGATTCAAATCTCTCGCTTCAATAAATACCTACGGTACACTTAAGAATACTATAGCAAATATTAATGAAATTATCAATATTCCGGCTGGAAAGCCGCTATTGGCGGCTAGTAAGGCTTTACTTATCATTCTTATCAAGAATCCAATTGACTTCGAAGCAAACCTCACAAAATAATGCTCGAATACACGTACATCGAACAGACCTTACGCACAGTAAAATTCACTTATATATACGCATTTTGGCCCTTATTAGAAAGAAATAGAGTGCAAATATGTACATTTATGAATGAACTCGGCTACACACGGTGACATTAAGAAAGCCAATGAGCCAGAAAATGTGTTCTTTTCGAAGGAAGCGTGCCTTTCTGTTTGAGTGAGCGTGTTCAATATTTGCGAACCAAAAAGGTGTTTTAAACACCATTTAAAAGTGGTTCGAGCCGTTTGGATAGAAATATTCGGTATTTAAATATCTGAAATTACCATTTTATGCCTTAGTTGTGTGAAACTACTTGAGAAACAAACTAAAAGGATCAACGCAGCCAAAAAACACTTATAACTGTGTTCTTATTTTGGTAACTTTTTGGAATATCAAAATCAAAAAAAATATTCTGCAAATAGGCCTCAAGGGCACTTTTACAAGTCAAAATCTATCTATATCAAATAAAAATGACACAATAATCTAAGTGTCATTAATTAAATGTAGTGTTACATGTTAAAAATAAGACTAAAACTAAACAATCGAGGTTTGTTAGAGATGTATAAGATCTCTAAGGGTCAAGTTAAAAGGTAATAAGGTAGGTACACTAATCATAAATAATAACTTAGGAACGTATGGTCCAAGGCTTGATTTGTTGATATGCTGACCGTCTGCGGACATTTCCTTAGAACATTTTCGGCACAAAGACAGTCAAAATATATGGAAGTACATGTCAAACTCACAGGAGTTTGACATGTACTTCCATTTAACAAAAAACTAGTTTTTCACGTGACATTGTCTTTGCGTCTTAAACGGTCGTTGAGTCTTAAGTATCTAGGCTAAGTGTTTTTCTTCGTGTCTGTAAATGACACGGGTTACAATTTTTACTAACGCTGTTTTTATTTACTAAGTCTGTGTAGTATATAAACCTATATACCTACACTGTGTTCGGAAATAAATGTTATGTGAACCCAAGGTTGTACTTGAGAATATGCATGCGGAATTAATAATAATAAGATGTCACTATATGCATAGTAAAACATCAAATTATGACAAGAAACAGAAGTTAATAAATATGCTCAAAATTTTAAAAAGATATGGCACTTCGAAAAATTATGTAAATACAGTAGTTTTAAATAAGTAGACTAAGGCCGGGTTTTATAAAGATCCGTTAGACGAAATGTCGGATCAAATTTCAGTAACTCAGTACATTTTTTGACTTAACAAACCGACATAAGGTCTAACGGATCTTTATAAAACTGAGCCTAAAAGTAAATAAAAACCACCATCCGGATTCTTATGTTGTAATAAACAAAAAATTGTAACAACAATGTACCTAAACGCAATATTTCATGACCAAAACAGCATGTTACTCGTTTTTCTATGCAATGCTAGTACGGGCGTATAGTATATGACGTCACATACTATGCTCAATTAGTATGGGAGCGTTTTGTGCGGTCGGATTTTATGCTGTACTTTGCAATCCATTTTAATCCTTTCTATTGTTCTAATGAGAGCTATCGCGTATGAATTCGCCGCTAGAAGTGCTAGTGTAGCGTGAGGTGTCCGAAATGTCAAATGTCACTCTTTGTGGTTGCGCTACGCGGGTTAATATCTAATTGGAGCAATATGGTGACTATTTTGTAATACCTGAGCTTGCTTATGGCAAATATGAATGTCAGTACTTTGAGACAGTTTTGTCTTTTGGAAACTTATGTCCTCCTTCTTTTCCGAACAAAACGAGACTGCGCTAGAATGCGGGATGTTCGATATTTTTACGGTACGGTTTTAAGGTATAAAATATGATTTAAATGTAAGCTTCGTTTTCAAGCCCATAATAACCAATAACAATTTTTGACAGCTGGACCTTACTCGACAGTGGCGCCAACTGGTGAGCACAAAAACGATAACCCTCATTGTACTTGTTCCATATACACATTAGGTCCTCTAAATACTGGTTCGAGTGATGCATATTCTCTATTATCTCTTCTAATGCTTATAAGTAGGTATTCAGCACCTAAATGACTACGCTTGTACAGTAAAAATATGTCTTAAGAGGCCTTATAAGTTTTAAAATGATTTGATTTCAAATTATGACAAAAGTATTGATAATATCAATAAAGTGATTAAAGGATACGATGATTTTATTAAAGTTTTAGATAGTAACATAGCCATTTTTTGATTTTATTGTGTATAGTAGAATTTAAGCGGAAAATAAAAGTTTTTAGCTTGAAAATGGTCGATTTAGAGTGATGTTTGAAACGATATTTCTTAATGAAAAATCTAAAAAATACATTTAAAGTTTATGACAAAAGGTCGCAATAGTCCTGTTCTAGATAGTAACATTGAGAAAATGTCATGTCAATTCAAACAGAAAATGCCGCAATAGATGAATGTTTTTTAACTGATAAGGACCCTTAAGGCAAGTAGGTAACGTTTGTTATTGTTGTTTCTTCTCATAAAAGCTAAGAGTTTAATATTAATATATTTAATTGTACGATTCCTTCCGTGAGGCGAAATTTAATTAGCATGTATTTCAATTAATCTTATTCTCTATTGTTCTTAGTAAACATTTATTTGTATTTAATTAATGAGCAAGGTTCCGAGTTCTAACATTCTTTATATATATGGTTCTAAATTCTATACTTATGCGTTGTTGTAAGGTTGTGTGTGTTACTTATACGTGTGTAACAACACTAGTGAGGATTCGTTTAAGGGCATATTCGGTATCGTGTTTCGGTTAGAAAATAGTAGAAGAAATTTTTTTGACGCAATAAATGTTTGGCCTTTGTATGGACAACTGTTGGCTAACTTGGACGACCTGCTCCATAGAAAAAAAAAAATTTCGAGCCAAAAAAAAATTTCTTCTACTTTTTCCTAATCAGAACACGATACCGAATATGTCCTTAAACGGATAATCACTAGTTTTGTTACACCCTGTATGTTTTTATTTTATAGATATACTTTCCAATTCAATTCAATGCAATAGTTTATTTGTCCAAAAAGTAGGTAATGTTATACAACAGGTGTTATGTCACAATTTAAAAGATCTCCACTTTTTGCCGATTAAACGGCGTACAAATTTTATATCACGAGATTTCATCTCTTTACGTGCCTGCCTAATTATTACTATATTATTGTTATTTATTATTCCTTATAATTAAGTTATCAAATTTCATTCGTCAAATCAGACTAGATACTAAAACAAACAGAAGTATAACACAATAAATAAACCAACATAACACAATAAAACTCCTGAAAATAAATAAAATTCCTGTAATTGTCTCTGCCTTTCTAATTAAGCTGCAACCATGTAAGTATGGCTGTTGGTTCTCCTTAAATAAATAAATGAAAAGGACCAAGACACTTATAAAAAAAGTTCAACTTAAGCTTCAATGTATATGTTTTTTTCTGCACAAGTAAACACGGTTATCAGGAATACACTGGTAAAATTTATTTGCATTCGTTCCGCGATCCAAATAAAATGATTATTAACAGATAACATCAATAATTAAATAATAATATTTGTATATGAATACACAAGCAGCAAGTCAGAATGTCATTTATAAAATTGTTTTACAATTAATTGTAGTTCGAATATGCTTTGTTAATGTATTTCAATTATTAATTATTAGTCACTCTGAATGCGGATGCTATTTATGCTGATTCACCGAAACAATGCACGAATCTGTCAAAGGAATTATTTCAACAAATTTCCAGTCTCCCGCGTAAATACTAAATCATTAAAAATTTACATGACTTGTAACTTATATTGCTTACAAGTGATAATAAACGTTCTCACCCCCATTCCCAAACTTTCCAAAAAAAACAGTTGAGAAATGCGACCTGTATTTAAAGAACAGCCGAACCTTCGAAAGCAATTTTCCCCTGAAAAGCAAACACTTCGCTTGCGCTTTGCACTCACTCGGTCAATTAGAGGAAACGTCTTTCTAATGAGTCAAGTCGAAAACATAATTCCGCTCATACTTA
This sequence comes from Epiblema foenella, assembly GCA_963556455.1. Lineage (NCBI taxonomy): Eukaryota > Metazoa > Arthropoda > Insecta > Lepidoptera > Tortricidae > Epiblema > Epiblema foenella. Next base: position 22,693,974 of record OY747100.1, read on the forward strand.
CATAATAGTTTTGGTTGATTATAATAGATTGGTAGTGTTACACATGCTCAAACTTAGAACATAAAAAGTATGCTTAAGATGAGCATGCTTTGTATACATTTGCTTGGGATAAGCATGCTACTACCATACTAACTCTACTAGTAGCATGCTCATTAAGCAAGCGCATCCACACTTGCTAATCTTGCTAATACCACGCCCCCTTCCACCGGCGCTGCAGGTAGCATGCCTAAAAATCGCACGAGCGTCGATTTTTGAGCAAATTCGAAGTGAACATGCTCATTACGAGTACTAGCAATGTTTCGACACATTTACTACTAAGTAGAAATTGCTCAATAGTGGCATGCTTTCGTGCTAATAGTCAGCATGTGTAACTGTAGCATAATGATAGATATAAATACGTTAATAGACACTAGAAAAGAATATCATTTTGTCTGCCACGGCACGTGTCTTTCACGGTCAGTGTCTGTAGATATGATCGACCTCTAAGTACTAAATCGTTACATCGATACCATCCAATTCGATATTATCCTACTAATACTATAAATAAGAAAGTTTGGATGTTTGTTCAATAACGCAAAAACGGCTGAACGGATGATGATGAAACTTAGTATAGGGGTGAATCAACTATTCTTTGTTGCTCTTTACCGTGGTTACGTCTCGTGAGTAACTCTTTAAAACTGTGATTTTATAGGGTTTAAATCTATTAAACATGAGTTTTAGCGACGAGCTTAAATCCATTTGGACATGTCATGACATGTTGATCATCTCTTGAGCATGCTTGAAGTCCATATTATAAACATTTATAAACAAGAAACTCGGACACTGATGTCTCCTCGCTGACAAGACAAAATAACACCAAGAAAAAGTTGATTGACCCAGAACGAAATTATAGCCTGTATTGACTAATATATAGAATATTTTTTTATCTCTCTCGAAGGGATGAATTAGAAAGAGGAAGTTTACGCGAACGAGGTCGCGGGCAAATCCCTGGTATTAGCTATGTCCGTTACGATTCTAAACCAGGCAGAAATTTAGTTAATGAACTGAACCCGATGCCTGGAATTGGTAACATAATTCTCCAACGTGCTAGAAATACCGAAATCCTGTATTGCCATTTCGCTTATTCAATCGCCACCATATTAGGTAGTGGCTGAATTTATAAATAAATTTTAGTTTGTATATTTGACGACCACTTTAGCCTACGTTGGTAGTGGACCCTACGCGGCTAGAGGCCCGGGGCTCGAATCCCGGTAAGGACATTAGTTTGTGTGACGAACAAAAATATTTGTTCCTGAATCTGGAATGTTTTCTATGTGTTTAAGTAATCTATTTATATAATCTTTTTCACGAATCAAATTATTATAGATATGTCGGAGATACATTACATAACGGCCTGTTTAGCAGATCAACGCTACGAGATTAGATTAAGAAAACTTAGTTTAATGTTGGAAACGCCAAGCGGTGATAGCTTGGGAGTGGTCTGCGTTTGATCCGTGGGGGTACTTGCTAACATGCATTGACAACTACCCTTTTCTAAACTAACTACGTTGACAGTATAAAAGGCTCTGGCCCCTTGTCTGAGGATGAGTATTCTTTCTGACTTTCTGGCGCACGGACGTAAACGGAGAATGCTCCGCGTTTCTGACTGTACTGAAATTGCCTGAAGGCTTATCCTGAAGGTTTATAATTCGTGATCAGTTAGCTTGGTTCATAATCACTGTTTGTTCGACTGTTAAACGATAAGTGTCTATTTAAAGTTGTAACCGATCCAGTGCTTACTTTGAAATAACCAATACAGTGTAATAAACCCTATTAGTGATGTTTTATTCCTTATTTCCGTGCGTCAGTGTGAATATCTAGTTACGAAGTAGTGATGATGAAATGTTCTCGATGCCATCCCTACCTACCACTGGTCTATTGCATACACCGCTCGACCAACCACCAATACATCTCCCATCTACCCACCCTCGTCGATATATATATATATATATATATATTTTAATTCGTGTTAATTTAACGTGAAAGTTATCAGGATCAAATTTTCAGTCTTTTGATACAGAGAAAAACAGAAAATTAATCGTGATCTCGCACGCAGCCTAAGGCGGGAATCGAACCCGCGCCTCTGGTTTGCCGGACCAGCGCCCTTACCATTACGTCATCCCAGCAAATCTTTGACTTGCATTCTAAGCCGCTACTACTAGTGAACCCTCTGTGTTTTTTCAAAGGCTCACAGCCCCGATTCCCGTTTTTGGCTGCGTGCGAGATCACAGTCCATTTTTTCTTTGTATTTGTTGTCTGTGTCAAATTATTGAATGATTATCTTTCAAAACCGCGCCATTTACTTCAGTGCAGATGTTCTACTGGCAATATACCGACAAGTAAGAATAGTAACCTCTCTGGTGTTAAACGATGGAATGCTGTTTTCAGGGAAGGTGCGAATGCTGAATAAGGTTGTAAATTGGCTGATGAATTGTCGCGCAAGGGAAGGACTGCACTTTTCAGGCTTTTGTTGGAACGCAAATGTTAGTGGACGGAGGTCAGTGAAGATGGTAAAATCTCTTCCTTCTAACCAGTGTCTAAAGTGATGGACGGCTTGGTAAACAGCAAGAAGTTCTTTATCGTAAACGCTATATACTTGGATTGAGCTGACGACAGTTCTTTGGAGAAAAATGAAATCGGCTCCAAGCCATTGTCTCCTTTCGGATGATAGGTAGCTCCAATTGCTATGTCTGATGGGTCCGTGTAGAGCGACACCGTCATCAGTAACCTCTCGGTAAAGTACAAATTACCGCGTAAAGATTCCGCTGGCCTGTGGAAGTGGCTAAAGCGTGAATTATTAAAACTGCGCGCCATTGATACTAAAATATTAACTCAAAATGGCGAAACTGTTGACGGGCGTTTAAAGCATTCATTCGGGCGCCATTCAAAACGGAACGTTTTTCATGTTTAAAAAAAAGATGTGGCTATTTCCAGGTCACGGTATTCAGCTGCGAATGGGTACATTGGAGCGTTCCGTTTAACGTATGTTGAATTGCGAATTTGTGAGCGTTTGTTTGAAATAAGTGACCTGTACGGATACTGTTTGGATTTAATTTGATCGTTGTTTTGGATTTAGAATGGCAATTCAGTGCGGATGGTGCTTTGTGGTTAGTTGTATAGTTGCAATCAACTGGCTGATTGATTAGTGCTATGGCCTACCGTGAAAGGTAAAATGAGAGACGTCAAAGGGAACGGACGGAAGAGTGGGACAGAGGACCTACCGCGAAGAAAATATAAAACGTATTTTCTACACACAAAATATATTAAACACCTTTCCACGGCATTCCTGAACCTGTTGAAATAGAAAAAGAAATTGCCGGAAGAAATCGAACCGACTCGAGAATTTAATTGTTCCACAAAAACTCAAACGGAACTAGCGGAATTCCACTCGCGGTGTATGGCATTCCGATCTTAACTCGAGTTAATTACAGACTGAAAAGGGTACTTATTTAGGATAAATGTGAAATTGCCCACTACTGTAGCTTAAAGGCCCACTCGTAGTGGCCTTTGTAATTATTAAATAGCGTCATCAATCTTACATATATTCTTATATTCTTCCATTTAGTTTTAAGATTTGCTGTCAATTATTTTATTTTAATTTAATTTAAATTAATTAATAATAAATAAATGTTAGTATGCTAACTTATAGACTACCTATTACAACTACTATTGTGTGTGTTGTTGTTTGTTATACTATTGTGTGCCTTACAGGGTGTCATGATCTAACTTACACCAAGATGTAACACCTATTATGTACATGAGATTACAATATTAAATAAATAAATAAATAAATACATGTCAATGATTAGGTTTATTTACCCTACGTCAGTCCTTTCAGTTTGAGATACGAAAAAACCGGCCAAACTGTTTTTTTTTCATCCACCGATTACATGTAAGTATGGAGTGCCTGATTTTTTAATTTTTTTTTTTGTAATTTCACATAAGTTATATGTGGTGATTCATAGCATACACCTTCCTACCAAATTTCATGATTGTAGTGCTTATAGTACGAAGACCGTCCGTCCGTGTCCGTCCGTCCGTATGTCACAGCCGATTTGTTTCAAGGGCTTGAGACCGGTGCTTAATGAATCAGGGGTTCAATTTGTTACTGACATTTAGCATTCCACATTGATAATATTATGTCTTATCTCACATTCATATGATCAGGAGCGAATGAAATAAAAAAAAAATAAAAAAATATATATTAGAGGACAATCTTACACAAATCGAACTAGCCCCACAGTAAGCTCAAGAAGGCTTGTGTTATGGGTACTAGACGACGATATATTTAATAGATATAAATACTTAAATACATAGAAAACATCCAAGACTCAGAAACAAATATTCATGCTCATCACACAAATATTTGCCCTGATCGGGATTCGAACCCAGGACCGTCAGCTTCACAGGCAGGTGCACTACCCACTAGGCTAAACCGGTCGTCAATAAGTACACTTTGTATAGAATTGACCTACAAACTGACCCGTTTTAATCGCTCCCAATTGTATATTCCATTGCACATACAAAGTAAACGCGATTAGTGCCTAAATTTCTCTGTTTCTTTTATTCACATATGTATATTTTGTATACGTCCATCACGCTCTGAAGTGGTATTATTAATTCATGTCAAGCATGGTTAGTCTAAGCTAAGGTACGGACACACAATTTATTCACACCTCAGATTCGGTTGAAACCGCTCAACTAATCTCACTGGAGCGCAAACACTTAGAGTATTCCAGTGTTCCAAACCACACGCTTGGTCGTGTCGGAGGTTTTCCCCTGGATTTTCTCAGGCTACTCTCCAACCGCGCACTCCTATCGCTTTATTGGGCCCGGCCTATAAAGCCACAGTCAGGTTCAACAAAAAAAACTTATTCACCACAGAAATAGTAACAACTACGCAGTACTTTTTTTTACGACTAAGACTCGGTTTTATTAAGATCCGTTAGACCTTATGTCGATTTGTTATGTCAAAAAATGTACCGAGTTACTGAAATTTGATCTGACATTTGGTCTAATGGATCTTTATAAAACCCGGCCTAAACAGTGTTTCGTAAGTTAGTGGTTTAAAAAGTTCCCCTATAAAATAAAGCTCTGTTTCACAAATTGCTTGGTTAGAATTCGCAAAAGCTTCAAATAGACTAGGTAAGCAGAACCACTTTAATAAGGTGTGAAGCGCAAAAGCTTCCATTGAAAGCTCCTGTTACTAGGCACTTGGCACAGAAAGCGTACAATGCAGCCGTTGATGTTGTTTATATTAAATTTCTCTATCCCACGACAATCAAGTTACTACTACGATGTAGTGTAGGTATGCATTTTGACGTGCTCAAAATTACCTTTATTCAACCTAAATTGACTTCGAGAATAAAAAGCGTAAAGTATCATATTTCCCTATTAAAAATTAGGCAATATTTTATTTTACTTTAGTGTTTTTATATATTTCTTTTTTTCATACTTTTTGGTGAATCATTCCAGAGTGCATCTCATGTCAATTCCAATAAGCTCAAACACGGCTAAGCTGCACTGTTTTATTACCGAGTTCCGTAGCCTACCTTCCGGCTTCGATTACCAGATCAGGCTGAGGGTTAAATTACATCAGGACGAATTAAATTAGCTTCGTCATAGTCGCTTCAGTATCATTATTGAAAAGTCTTAGCGCTGACTTTGAAACACTAGGAGTTTTGGAAGACCATCCGTGGTCTTCTTCATTAGTTCCCGTTCACCAAATACTTCCTGAAAATTCTATTAGCAAAATGCAATGCTCGATTTGTTACCGAAAATACTAAAATCGCTACATGTTTCCTTTAAATGTTTGAGGAGTTCCCTCAATTTCTCATGGGTCCCGTCATCAGAAGTGAACTTTGGTAGCAACGGGACCAGTCTGGAAGCATATTCTTTCAAAAAAAGAAATAATTTTCCTAATCTGTTCATAAATGGGGAGAAATCGCAAACAAACTGTCGAATTGAGAGTTGAGATTGAACCACCTTCTATTCTGGCAGTTTGTTAAAAAGGCGATGATTATTTAAATCCGAAATCAAGCGAGTGTATACGCTTTTGTACGAAAACCAAATTTAGACTAACTTGGAACAAGATTGTATTATTGTGCCATTTTATCTTCCTCACGCTGCTTGGACGGTGATATTTATCTTCTACATCTCCGAGACAAACCTCGGTAAAATCAATTGCCTGTGTCCGATCCGACATCAAACTGCATGCCAGAACGAATGAAACCAGTATTTCCGTTTCCCTACATATGGACACTACACGGACGTCGGAATAGAAAATATATGTGAATCTGGAATGCAATATTCTTAAACGGGAACATGTGAAAGGGGTTCTTGTTTCGACCCTTGTAAAAGAAGCTTACAGTCAGCTCCAGAGAAATCTGACCCCCCCTTGCATAGAAATTGGTTTACAGGAGGGCAGGAGGGGTGGAGGGGGTTTCTCTGCAGCTGACTGCAGATTTTATACTTGCCCGATGTTAATTAAAGTTAACACAACGCTCAAATTGTCACAATAAAGTGTAAGTTTTATATATTATGAGACTTCATAGCTAGTTTTTTTCAGAGCAATGAACGGTATGCAAAGTTCGTGGGTTGAAATCCTAAGATTCAATTTTAAAATGTTCACTTTATTTGAAAGTTTGACTTAAGTGCCCGCCGAATGGTATACTAATTTCTATCAGACATATTTCGTCATATTGTAGTTTTTCTTACACATCTCTATATGGGTCTATATTTCAGAAAATCCCTAAAATATTCATACTATAGGTTGATTGAGCTGTAAAACTTTTTTTAAGTTGTTAACGGATTGGATCTGCCACTTGGCAAGATAATCGAAAACTGAATCGAATAAAATTCCATATTTAAATTATCGAACCTACAGTATAGTCCACCATTAGGCGAAGTTGTTTGACAAGTCAAAATGCATAAATGTTGCCACAGTATGCCTAGTGCTGTTCGTATCGATATTATTTAAGGCCTCACTACACTTACCGATCTTAGGGCGCAATTTATCGGTACTCCTAGGTGCTTGCCGAAAACATCGAAATTAGTACCTAGTGTTTCTTTCAATTTAATACGCTCTGAATTAGCCAAATGAAAATGATTTGTAAAGTTTATGATTTATTCCTATTTAAAGGACTAAACTCCATATTTAAATACCACTTTTGTCACGCTTCACGAGCTTTTATGCATACCTCATAGAGTACAAAATTCGAATAAGTTTGGCAGAAAAACGTTATGCGATATATAACGTCACTATTTATTTTTTTCTACTCCTGGCAACATCTGTCAGTCTACTTCGCCTAATTGTCGATTTTAGCTTAGTCGAAAGATTTCATGAGAATCGGTTCAGAAATGCGACCTGTACTGACAAACAAGAACGCATTTTTGCCGAAGTCGAATCGGAGACACTCCGCTCGCGCTTGGCGTTCGCTCGGTTCATAATTTTGCAGTAGTCTTAATCCTAACATCTATATTGTTTCTATACTCGGAATCACTTTATCATATTGACACACGTTGTGGTAATATAAGTATATGAACGGACTGGAATAACATGCTGGTTAACAAACGATACAATACATTATATGATATGGAGCTTATAAAATGTGATAGTCCAAATCAAAAAGGACCTTATACCGGTAGACACTTACGCCTTTATTGCCGATGTGCGAATACAAAAGTGAACGGGTGCAACGTTAGCGCCTGCCGCCGTAAGGTCCCTTTTGCTTTGGACTATCATTAACATTAGTGTGTTCCTCTGTTTTAAGAGGATAGTCAAGGGGTTCTTCATACAATAAAGTACTGTTTCTATAATGTTTTCTCCTCGGGAGTGAATACGGGTAGGGGTAATTCCTTCTTCACTCCCTGGAGCAGCTTCTAATTGCTCTAAAATTCATCATTAAACAGAATTTACATAACACCTATATTAATAGCCTACTTATTATACACATCGTAATTTTTTCTAATTCATTACGCCGTTATTAATTTTCTAATAAAAAAACAAAGTTATCCCTCTTAAAAAGCCACTTAGTAACGCATTAAAACTCTCTCAGATCCCAAAATTAAGACTATTAGAATAAACCTCAGATATAATTAAAACTAGATTAATATTCATTAAAATATTTGTCAACTAACAGTATCAGTGGCACGCTCTAACTTCACAAATTGCCAATTTGTAATGCGAAACAGCGAATGCAATTTCCGAAGTTTGAATTACGGTACGGCTGTTCGGGATTTGGATTTTTGGTCCTTTTCTTTTGCTTAAGAAACAGAGAAAGAAGGTTATATGAATGGGTTGATCATGAAATATATGATGTTGTGCAGGAAATATAATTTATTATTAAGGGTAGGTCATAGCTGAATGCTCTCCCGTGAGTTTCAGACCTGTATTGAAATATATTAAACGGGTAACTCACGTCTTTAAGGTCTAATACAAACATAAAACATGTCGAGCGATATTCGACCTTAAAGACCGTGAGTGACCCGTTTATTATATATTTCAATATACGTAATACTTATTGTTGGAGAGTCCAACAATAGATACCTAAATCATTAAGTAGGTACTACTGATATTCTAGATTAAACGTAGTATTAAGATTCAGTGTTTCCTGTCTAGACTATTATCTGTGGTACTGGTCGCCATACTTATCTGCTTCGTGTGCAAGCCTATAGTCGCAATACATTGTTTCCTACAAATTAACCTCTTTTACTGCTGCTGCATCTCTCCCACAACACACAAAACGAAACGACACAGTCTACCCAACACTTATCATTAACGTAAATCATGTTATAATAAATTTAAACACGGGAAAACTGCAGTATTGTGCCCGCAGCTCCCGTAATCCCAATACAACTTTCCAACCCCTTAAGTTAAACAAGAAATCATTTGAAATTCATAGGCACATCTCAAAATTATACATAAAACATATTTAATACTCGTAAAAGTAGCTTAATCTTCTCCCACAATGACGAATGGCGGTAAAATAAAAAGCGGGCCAAGTTAAAATTACATTCCCTAATGGAATACTGGAGCAAGTCAGTGGCAAGTTGGTTGCAAAGTTATTTTGCGGTTTGCATTTTCGAACTCATGAGAATAGTGTCTGTTCTTAAATATACAATGAACAACTGCTGTTTAAATAATGTTACACTAAGACTTTTCAGAATTGTTTTCCCGCATTGTGACAAAGTTTTAAAATTTACTTACGACTAAAAATGGGGATTAAGTACAATATACTTCCCTTTGAAATAAGCTCAGTGATACAAAGGTACAGGTCAACCAATTTGATTCTGAGCCACTTCGTACCTTGTCACAGTGACATTAATATGAGATCTCGACTTTCATATTGATTTTTCACTGTGAAACGTTACGAAGCGACCCAGAAATCAAATTGGTTGACTGTGCAGTGTTCAGTGGTTCATTTAGTTTATACTTAGGGCCTGACGGAAAGCGTGTAGCCAATCCATTACTTATTAGAGGTTCGCTGTGTTGACACAACTTTGGAAGCTCTGGTGACTTAAGGGTCCTTATCAGTTAAAAAATGCTCATCTATTTAGATGATTTTCTGATTGAAATTAAACGTATCTTGACATTTTCTCAGTGTTACTATCTAAAACAGGACTATTGCGACCTAATATCATAAATTTTAAATGTATTTTTAGGATTTTTCATTAAGAAATCACTCCAAATCGACCATTTTTCCGCTTACATTTTAATACACACAGTAAAATCAAAAAAAGCCTATGTTACTATCTATAATTTTAATAAAATCATCGTATCCTTTAATCACTTTATTGGTATTATCAATACTTTTGTCGTAATTTGAAATAAAAAAAATTAAATCTTATAAGGCCTCTTAAAGGCTTGGCCACACAGCGTGTGCGACGCAAGCGGGACTGTGTGGTGTCACTAACCCGTCACCCTACGTTCCAGCGCGCAGCGGTCGTGTTAATGCGTCGCGAAGGCTGTGTGACCAAGCCTTAACTCACACGACACAAAGAACACAACATGCCATGACTGTGGTCTTCTGTATGGTGGAACTACATCCCCATTAAATGTTCCTTTTCAAATTAAAATACGCGAAAGACACCTACTTACATAAAATATGTATAAAGCACAAAATACTTACGCAATGAGAAATAGTGGGGCACATTATTGTAGAATATAGCTCTTCAAAATAGTGACTCGTTTTAAGAAAACGTTATTTTTATTACGAGATAGTCTTATGCCAAAACAATTTCATATCTTTAGTGAACTTTGAACACAAGTTCAGTTTTATCGTAAAAATTCTACAACTATCTTACATAACGAGTGGTTGCAGCAAGGAAGTACATTTATAAATATTCATATTCATTTATTCATAAAGCATAAAAGTTTTTCATGGCAGTTGATTATTATTAGTAGGTATAGAATTAGTAATTAAATTATGTCGATTAAATTAAGTGCGATATTTATGTAGTGAATTATGATGTCAAGAATAAAATTTTGGCAACATGCAAATGAAAAAAAAATACAAAAAGCAAAAGAATTCGCCGTTAGCCATTTTTTTTTAAATTGTTTAGAAATTCTACATATGTTTGTTATCTCGTTTTAAATACTACTAATATTATATATGTGAAAGTTTACATGTTTGTTACACGATCACGCTAAAACGACTGAACGGATAATGATGAAACTGTATACAACACTATCCAATTATATTTTAATATGGAATAATTTTTGTCCTAATTCCAATAGTCTGGTTTCCCCTTGGGTTGGAAGTTCAGATGGCAGTCGCTTCCGCAAAACCTAGTGCCTATGGCAAATCTTGGGATTAGGTAGCGGACACTGGGCATCCTTGAAGGATGGAACTGTACTGGGATAACGCTAGGAGGATGATTATAGAGTAATTTCTATCTCTATAATTATCCCTTGAAGAGATGAAATAGGGAGTGGAAGTTTACGTGGACGAAGTCGCGGGCAAAATCTAGTGAATGAATAAATAAAGAAAATCTGCTATCAAGTTGACTGCAATAAGTGTTTAAAACGTAATCACATCCGAAGCGGGTTAATTTTAAGATGCCTTATAAGTTTTAAAATGTTTTGATTTGTAATTGTGACAAAAGTATTGATAATACCAATAATATATATACGATGGCTTTATAAAAGTTTTAGATAGTGACATAGCCATTTTAAAGCCAGTAATTGAATTTAAGCGGAAAAGAGCCGTTTATCGTTTGATAATGGTCGTTTTGGAGTGATGTTTGCAACGATATTTCTTAATGAAAAATCCAAAAAATACATTTAAAATTTATGACATTAGGTCGCTATAGTCCTGTTCTAGATAGTAACATTGAGAAAATGTCAAGATACGTGTGACTTCAAACAGAAAATGGCCTAAATAGATGAGTGTTTTTTAACTCATAAGGGCTCTTAAAATGAGTTTTACTTTATTTATTTAAACTTAACAAAATGGAATTTTGACAAAGGGCGTACTACTACGTATGCTCGTTTGCTACATTTCACTGGATCGTATAGCGGTTTGTTATTCTCCAGAATTGTGTATGAGATTGAGAATAACCGAAAAACAAAAGTACATCAAATTACAGGCTGTTTAGGTTAGCAGTATGAGGCGAGACGCAAACAAACATAAAGTACGACCGTTTGTCTCTTTCTCCGTCAAATGCGTACATAGATACATGCAGGCATTTATTCAGAAAGACGGGGCAAGCGAAGGCGTGATTCGGTATTTCTGTCTCAATAAAATACTTAGACGTGACTCTTATCTCTCATTCCGGCGTAAAATATAAGCGGAGGCGGTGATAATGTCGAAAATGAATTAGAAAACACGTAGACACCCCGTTTATGTCACCCATTAAGTTGCTAACTATCTTGTGGCAACAACAATTATGGCCATACTAGTTAAATTCTAAAATAGAGTTTAGAATAGGCGGCTTTTTCCATTGGAAAAGTTTAGGCTAGTTTCGAAATCCGAAATCAAGTGAGTAGTATCTATGACACTTTAACCAGTTTCAACATTTTGGTCGCTTGCAACTCCAGGGACTATATGATGGTCACGTTTATCGACGACAAACTACAATATAAAGCATTTGTCACTCTCTGATACCACTCGATAGAAAGTGACAGATGCCTTATCTTGTCGTTTTTCATCGATAAACGTGACTTTGACGTATCGCTTCTGACCCTCCAAAAAGCAATAGCTATTACATACACTTTACATACACTTTGACGTCGTTATATGAGAAAACTGTCACTTCTAATCCCGTTACAATATTACGTTTTACCGCTTTTAACAACGTCAAAACTAGCTCAGGTTAGGTTGACATACAAAACATTCTCTTAATAAATCAGTCCGTTTTGAGCGACGTCCTCATAGGTTCTTTGAATTTGTAGAATAAGATGGCATGACTATTTTAAGATAAAGAAAGGAATATCTCCCCAAGCAAGTTTGCTTTCAAGCGGATGCTGCGTAAGCACCTGCTTAAACAAGAATTCGTATAAAATCCATCATCATAATTATAGTATGTATTGAATATGTAGTAGTATATCTAATCCTGTATGTATGTATCTTGTATACCTGTATAGATATATATATTATGTTTATATGTTTTATTAGATATTTTGATATACTTTTTCATACTCTTTTTCTTTTTTTTTCTTTTCTTTGCACCTTTTATAAATTATCTGTTTAGCCCAATGGTTGGCTGGTAGAGAATGCCATTTGGCATTAAGCCCGCCATTTGTACAATTTGTGTATTTTGTGCAATAAAGTTTAAATAAATAAATAAATAAATAAATATCTTAAGGATACGCATTGGTATCCCGCTACATTCTAACACTTGTGCCAAACCCAGTTCAGTTCACGTATCGGACCCAAGGGGTCAGTCAGACAAATGACGTCATCAATAGTGAAAGATGGCCCGCACGGACGTCTGTCCATCCGTCTGCCTGCGTTATTATATAGAGGTAATACAATGATATGAGATTAGTCATTTGGGTTCCACAGGCTTTAAGTTCAGTACCATCTTCTTTTTTTTTGAACCTGACTGTGGCTTTATAGGCCGGGCCCAATAAAGCGATAGGAGTGCGCGGTTTGGAGTAGCCTGGGAAAAATCCAGGGGAAAACCTCCGACACGACCACGCGTGTGGTTTGGAACACTGGAATACTCTCAGAGTTTGCGCTCCAGTAAGATTGATTGAGCGGTTTCAACCGAATCTGAGGTGTGAAAATCGCACGCGCGTCGATTTTTGAGCAAACTCAAAGTGAGCATGCTCATTATTATCAATGTTTCGACACACATACTACTAAGTAGCAATTGCTCAATAGTGGCATACTTTTGTGCTAGTAATCAGCATGTGTAACTGTAGCATAGGATTTAAGGAGAGACGAAGTACGAATATACTATTTAAGATTTTAAGAAGGTACGATTTTGGTGCCAAAACCAAACAAGATAGTAATACAAAATGTACGAAAACACCACAAAACACAGAAACAAAGGCAAACAAAAGGTATTAAGGTTTTAACTCATTAAAATTCGACTATACCCATGTGACTTGTAATTTATTAGGTGACCATTATTTAAGGTTGTACGTAGATTCCGTTATTAAATGTTTGCATGGCGTTAATTAGACCTTCTGGTCACATTTATGTTTGTGACTGGTGAGATAGGTTAAAAAGGGTTACGTATATATCATATATAAAGGTCAGTTAGACTCTATTTAGATAAGTTATGAGAAAATGTACTGAGTTAGTAAAATTTGATCTGATATTTGGTCTAATTCAGCGGTCGGCAACAGTCGGCCCGATGCGGCCCACGAGACCCTTACTTGCGGCCCGCGAGCCCCCTTATTGACAACCGACAATGTGGCACCTTTTGTCTAATAGAACAATAACGCAGCGACAAAACTCCCAGTAGCTCGATTCCACTCACACCTCAGATTCGGTTGAAACCGCTCAACCAATCTCACTGGAGCGTAAACTCTTAGAGTATTCCATTGTTCCAAACCACACGCGTGGTCGTGCCGGATGTTTTCCCCTGGATTCTCCCCAGGCTACTCTCCAACCGCGCACTCCTATCGCTTTATTGGGCCCGGCCTATAAAGCCACAGTCAGGTTCAAAAAAAAAAAACAATAACGCGTGCGGCCCGCGACCATTTTGCTAGCTACTATGTGGCCCTTGGCTGCTAAAAGGTTGCCGACCACCATACTATTATTGTTAATTGATCCGACTGGCAGCTTTTCAGCGGTGTTTTTTTATTTAATTAAAGGTATGGATTTGGTGTGATATGATACCTGCCTAATTATGTATTAAATTCGAATATAATGTTGCCAGTCATTTTGGTGGGAGAAAAGGAATGTAGCGAGATGCTAGTCACCGTTAAAGCTTGGACGTACAGTATTACACACTAGCTAGATGATTTCGTGTCTATAAATCGCAACTAAAGAATTTTCTAGTAAACAAATGTTATTATAGCCTCAAGGAATTTTTTAATGGTTAAATACAGTAATTCTTAGTATTTTCAATTATTATTGTTATATATTGTGTAATCCGAATTATTATTTACTTCACATGACATTTAATTTATTGTAAATCAAATTATATTGAGTAATCCAACATTATTAGATGACATTGTAATTAATTTATCCATACATATTTCGATTACAAAATATAACTTTACAAATAAGCTAGACTTAAGGCTTCCAATTGCTGTGCCCTACCAGGGTCCATGTGAAACCTATTTTACTAATGTGAGACCGAAATGTAAACCATGGATACAATAAATAAATAAATAGTAAATAGTAACAATAGGTCGTAGACCAGCTCTTAGACCATACAAGCTTAGGTCCGAGACCGGGGGGAGAGTCCTTAAAAATAAAAATAATTTATGATTATATGGGCAATTACAGACTGAAAATGATAACTTTGATAATGCTGATCACACTGACAGTGCTGAAATAATATGATGATTTTTTTTCTGTCATAGAGTTAATTTTCCGATCAGTAAACACGAATCGTTATGATTTGATTTCCGCTACCATAAGGTTGTCTAGATGAGATCGCTCTTTAGTGATAAGAACGCCTGTTGTTTGTTTTTGCACTGTACTGTGCTCTTAAATTGAGGTGTGCAATAAAGAGTCTGCAATACAATATAATAAAAATACTCTTTATTGCACACCTCGATTAAAATACAAAATAGTTCAGAAATATATCATAGCGAGATATAAGCAGGCGAATCACGTAACTTTATTTACTAACGGTAGATAGATTTTACTGTCTTTGAAGTATAAAGGTATGAGCTGACAATTAAAATTTGACATTATAATCTACATAACGGTAGTACAAAAGTTACGTGATTACCCCGCGGAGGTACACACAGGCGGTCTTATCCCTAAAGAGCATGTATATTGTATTCGAATATTGTAAAGAGTGTGTATTGTATTGTAAACAATGCTGCTGTGATTTCCCAGCCAGTTTATCAGGACCTCCGCTCCAAAAACCGAACATTCAGGATGTCCCTTAATTACACTACTAGAGTTACTTAACTGCCATGCAAAACCTAGCTTCGCGGGCAAGTTAGGAAACTTTCATTGCAACGCACCAAAAGCACAGTAACAAGCACAATTCCGAGCTTAATTACTCGGGAAGTCAACCTGGCGACCACTTAGCTTAATGCTTCGCTTGTAGGCGTCTGGGTAACCATATTTTAATGTTGGAAAATAAGGGGTTAATAACCTGAGGGCCGGTAATATTGCGGCTTATGTTTAAGCTAAGAAATTTTGAATTTGGGTTCAATGTTTTCTTCCTTTCAATCCAACATCGTATAGTTTTCTTGGTTATCTACTTACTAGCAACCCGCCCCGGATTCGCACGGGTAGTCCTGTTTTCTTAATGTTTAGTGGAGTACTTACCTACTAAATACTACTTCTTATATATTACTATAAAACACTTTGAATATTACTCGTTTTGCATACAAATATTCAACCCCCTTTTTTACACCCTTAGGGGATGAATTTTCAAAAATGCTGAAATTGCTTTGCTTATAATTTAATTGAGTCTAACCGCCAAGTATGATCGCTCACTTAAAAAAATTAGGTTGCCCGTGAAAACTTTCAACCCCCTTTTCTGAAAGTGAATTTTCAAAAACGCTGCAATTAGAGTTTTCGTATACTTTAATCTTAGTTCTATAAACGAAGTTTGAAGTTTCTTGTTCAAAAAGAAATGTGCTCCCCTAACAAACTTTCAACCCCCTTTTCCCCCTTCAGAGAGCGAAATTTGAAAAACGCTGAAAATGTTTTCTTTCATTTTAATGCTAAGTCTATTAAGGTGGTTTCAAATTTATTTCCTAGAGATAATTTTGTTCCCCATACATAATGAGCACCTCCTTTATACGTCCTAAGGGGATGAATTTTGAAATATATAGCCCATCTGTTATTCTGATATCTCATCCACAATACTGGAAAGTTTCATAGAAATCAGTTAAGTAGTTTTTGAGATTAACTGGAACGTACATCCATCGACAAAATTTTTCACCTTTATCATATTACTAGCGACCCGCCCCGGCTTCGCACAGGTGCACTATTTAATGGATGTTATTATACATATAAACCTTCCTCTTCAATCACTCTATCTATTAAAAAAAAACCGCATCAAAATCCGATGCGTAGTTTTAAAGATTTAAGCATACATAGGGATATAGAGATATAGGGACAGAGAAAGCGACTTTGTTTTATACTATGTAGAGATTAGGATATCCCAATGGAGCCTGGGGTCCATTTTGGCACCTAACCCGAAGATTTGGCGTAGGCGCTAGTCTACTAAAAAGTATAACTACTAATCAATTACTAAAAAACTAGAAGATATTTCTCAAAATGTCACTAAAATATATGGTTTACCTCAGGGACACAGTTGCCGTCATTACCTACAAGGTTTGGGGCCAAATTTCAACGTTGAAAAGATTTCAATCCAATCTGGACCGGCCGAGGGTCGGCGAGTCGGGAACTTCACATACACCTTTCAATTTCTTCGCACTCACGATATTTACCTTCGCCATAAAGCAAAACAAAATAACCGGATAGATTTTTCATAAGTGATCATCATCATCATCCTCCTATCGTTATCCCAGTTGCATCCTGAAGGATAAATGAAACAAAATAAATGAAATAAATGAACTTTATTCTGCAAGTAGGCCGCAAAGGAACTTTTACAAGTCAAAAACTACTAGCGTTTCTCATGAGACCACTGCCGAGAAGAAACGCCGAAAGAAACTCGACAGTCAGTCATTTTCTCCAAAATATGCTTATTACAATGATACTACTTAACCTACTTAAATAAATGTAAGTGGTAAACAACAAAAGAGAATTGAAAGAAAAACGAGGAAAAAATAACAATAGGTATTTACAATGCGTAGTTATACAAGAAAACAAAACATGTCGAATCGTTTGATATGCTTTCCTGCAAGAACTGTGTCAACTAGATACAATGAAAATATTATACATGACTCTTTACGCTACCTAATCCCAAGATTTGGCCTAGGCACTAGTTTTGACGGAAGCGACTGCCATCTGACCTTCCAACCCGATAAACCAGACCTTATTGGAATTAGGCTTGTCTAGTGAGTGGGCAACTTGACTGATAGAAGTTTTCAAGCCGCCCGAAGGCCTCTAACTTGGCTTGACGACGGCTATCATAAACAGCAGCCGGGATCAACGGCTTAACATGCCTTCCAAAGCACGGAAGCACTCAGCTCAGCTCTATAACCACTCAAAGTCACCCAAGAACTAACCTATGCCCACGTTGCTTAACCTCGCATACCGCACGCGGTACGCGGATGCCTCTGGGCCACGAGCGCTTTTCATAAGTGATACAATATTTCAAAAATCAACTAAATATTTATGAAATTACGGGCATAGCTTCCGTAGAAAGCGGGATGGTCAATTGCAAACTCACGTGTATTAGAGAGGGTCATTTGCAATGATGGTCTTGCCTTAAACCGAAAACCTTTTTAACGTTTTACGTAAGTACTATAAGTTATTCTATAGAATTGCCATAGATGGCAATACGTCGACTCAAATAGGCCCTTTATTGATGACGTAGCCAATTCCAGGGAATGTTCAACCGCATCCACCGCATGTCACCGGGGTAATTGCAATGGCTGTACTCTGTAAGATCTTCAGTCCCAGTTCGACGTCATGCTACATTCAAAATGATGTGTGGACATGTGTTCACCGCTTAGTATACAGCCAGGTATATATAGGATGGCATTGGATACGGGAACAATCATAAAAAACCGGCCAAGTGCGTGTCGGACCACGGACAATGGAGGGTTCCGTACCAACACCTACTAGTCTACATTTAAAATCACTATCCAATACATTGAATCTAAGAAAGTCGTATCTTCATAGGGAACTCACGGCACTTACGACCTTTTGTTTGGGAAAGACAGTTTTTAATCGAAAACTCAAAAACCTATATTGTTCAAACCAAAAATGGTTGAAAGTATTTACTAATGCACACCGCCTCAATTTTTTTCAGAATTTTAAATTTTACTGTTTGGAAATTAGAGGGGAGGGGGCACACTTTCTATGACTTTGACAGCTAATAACTCACCAACGGTTGACTTAAATGGACAAGTGTTTTAGAAATCTCTATATCATTTTTAAAGACCTATCAACGA
The DNA here is from genome assembly GCA_963556455.1 of Epiblema foenella. NCBI lineage: Eukaryota > Metazoa > Arthropoda > Insecta > Lepidoptera > Tortricidae > Epiblema > Epiblema foenella. Next base: position 22,712,689 of record OY747100.1, read on the forward strand.
TGGAAAAAAAATTTTCAACGCACATAGTCGTGTGGGGTGGAGAAAATTTTTTTTCATCCACCGGTTACATGTATACTGCCCCCCCTAATTTAATATTTTTTTGTAATTTCACATCACTTTTATGTAGCGGTTCATAGAATACACCTTCCTACCAAAATTTTGTAATTATTATAATTGTAGTGCTTATAGTCTCCGAGTAAATCGGCTGTGACATACGGACGGACAGACATGACGAATCTATAAGAGTTCCGTTTTTGCCATTTTGGCTACGGAACCCTAAAAACACATTATAACACAAGACAGGGAAATTAATAATGTTTTCAACGGCATAAGCATATTTGTTCTTGATAGGTAGGTACATTATGTTCTGCCCGGGATATATGCTCGTGAAAAACCAAAAGAGTTCTCATTTTTATTTAGCTTTCTAAAAATATCATCTTACAGAGCCCATTACGTGCGTTTAGCGTTACATATAACAATCGTAAAGCATACAGGTTTCAGAATAAATAACTTGGTAAATAAAAGTGAAATGAATCATTGCCGAATAAATGTTGGTTGTCAAACATTAACCCCACGCTAAACATATTTAAGGGAGAGGGGTTTAGACCCCCGCTCCGGGTCATTCCTGGTGCAAAGGCTGGCAGTCGCTATTCAACGGGGCAGCGCCGCTAATGTGATGGGCACCTTTGCACCGGGAAAATTAATTTATCATAAATACTCTCTTTTGACATACATTACAGTAATTCATGTCTTTTTAAAAATTTCATATGCATCAATAAATTGCTCTGAATAATTAGATTCAATTTATGTAATATATAACTGACGATTCAAAAGTGCTTGTTGCTAGGCCTATTTGAATAAAGAATATTTTGAGTTTGAGTTTGAATGTTATTTGCAATCCGAAGCGATGAATAAAATCATAATTTCATAATGGAGAGTTTCGTCCACAACTGAATATATCTTAGCATAAAATTACACTTAGCATGAAGAGTTTAGGCACATAATATTCCACCCTGTATTTAGAACCTTATACTGTAGAAACCGGGAAAATTTATTTATCATAAATATTATTTGCAATCCGAAGCGATGATAAAATCATAATTTCATAATGGAGAGTTTCGTCCACACATAATATTCCACCCTGTATTTAGAACCGTATACTGTAGAAACCCAACGCCCTGCAGTTTCAGTCGTGTGAACGTGTCTACGTAAGGCAAAATCAGACTTAGCTAGCCGGGCCCAATAAAGCGATAGGAGTGCGCTGTTCGTCTGAAAATCAGCGCAAGGCCTAAAGCCCTGCATATGCTGAGACGAGCACCCATTGCCCAACCTAATACAAATAAATATGTATTGTAAGTGTCTAATTTAAGTTATGTTATAAGAGATCCGTTGTACTGTACACATTTTGTTTCTTTATTGGCAATAAATCATTTTGAATTTGAATTTGAGAATAGCTTGGTGAAAATCTAGGGGAAAACCTCCGACATAACCATGCAGGTTGACGACGGTAAGATAACTTACACTTACTTCAAGAATTTAAATGATAATTGTTTCACAAGAATTTAAATGAAAAGTAATTACATAAGTTCCCTCGGAAAGACTCTCTTAAAGTTATATCATGAAAACAATTTAATTTTGACACCGACAAAACTGACGGAGAAAAAGAGAGTATTAAGATTACTTCTGTTCCGTACTTCTAAGGAGTAAACGAGAGGGGGTAAAAATCCGTTTTCCAAGGTATTCGAAACTCGAATTGAGGACAAATTGAGGGTGCAGTCAGAAGCACATTTTTTTCATCTTATTCCATTGAAATAAGGTACAAAAATGTATACATATTTATGCCCTCGACTGTCCCAAGGGACTTCGAAATGAATAGACGTATGTGTATTGAGAAACCAGTTGATATGAAATCTTTTTAAAGCAGTGCCCGATGTAGTCTTATAACCAAATGATAGTATAAGTATTGGTTTTGTATAACACTTACGACTGTTGTTATAAAAGAGAACAGGGAAAAATCATAGCGGATGTTTTTATAACAATTCCTTTGTGGCTTTTAGACAAATTACTCGGAAGTGTTAGAATACAGAGTAAATGTTTTATAATATGCGTTTGTAGCGCTGACATTTACAAAGAAAATAAGGATTAAATTGCTTTTCAATCCGCTTACGTTTTACACATTCAAGTCCCGTTAATGCTATGTGTGCTACGCCTTAGCGTGTAGGAACATTGTGTGTAGCGGAATTTCGCTACACACAGACGCAAAGGAGTCATCATGGCCCTTTTAAATTGAATGATAGTTTTGTAGTTTTTTTTTAAATTAAAAACTGGCTAGTGAAAGGCCTTAATGCCACCTTATGGTAAGTGACGACAGAGCTCAAGATAAAACTAGATTAGCAATACCTACAATTCAGAACCTTCGGTTGCATACTATATTCCAGCCTTGAAATTTAGATGCGACCACAGGAAAGACATCAAACTAAATCTGTGTATTTAATTCAAATGTTTTATTTCAGATCATACATCCATATATTGTTAGTTACAAAGTGCTTTATTAGTATGGTTCCTACAATTAAATTGACACTTAGAACTACTCTATACTGATTAAAACTTGCACGATTTTCACACATTATTATTGGAAAACGGGACTTCATCCCGCACAATACTAATTTATTTACATTTTTCAACGTAACGGTTAGACGATATTGATACAATTAATTAAAAATAAAAAGAGTAAGAAGTAGAAATAAGTAGGTTACTTTAAATTCTGAGTAGATTTATATATGAGGCACTGGAACTCCATTCATATGGAATCCAAACAAAATGTATTCAACCTAATGAATTAATTAAAAATTGAATTCAATTTTTGTAACGTAATGATTTTAATTGTTTTATTATTTATTTTTCTCTTTGACATTCTAATTTATTTATTATTTTTTAAATGTATTTTTAGTTAATGTCTTGGATATAATGTTCTTAATGTAATAGTGTAATTTTGTGTTGTTATTTGGGCTAATTATTATTATTATATATTTTTTTTAATTACAAAAATAAAAATCTACTCAGAATTTAAAGTAACCTACTTATTTCTACTCCTTACTCTTTTTATTTTTAATTAATTACATTGGTTTTGTGTAAACTTTAACAACTTAGTGAATAAATTGGTACTGAAATAAAATACTGAAAATAGGTTCTAATATTGGAAATAGGTATTGTAATTAAATTTTTAAACATGCAAACATGTTACCGTATCGTCGAGGACTCACTTTATACTTGCCTTTGCCGAGTCTAACTCACCAATCCGATACTCATTCTTAAAATCCCGAAATACCCAAAGATTTACTACAAACCAACTCCATAAATTTTCCAGGTCAGCCAGGTCACCTGGCTTTAGTATATTTAAGAGGGTTCGAGCATTACAATAATTAATTATAGGAATCAATTGGCTTGAGACACTTGCGAGGGACCGAATACCTTCGGTAAACTTGTTAGGAACTTGGCCGAAGGGGCCCGGAATTTATGGGATCTAATTGGTGGATATTGATTGGGGTTTGTGGGTCCAATAATGTACATTGCGGTTTATTTGGGAGACTTTGATAGATTATTAACTTTTTGTTGCATAATTGTACGTTGGTGTGAGACTGCTCGGGATCGGGATTCGTGGAAGAGAAAGAGGGCCTTTGCCTAGCAGTGGCACATTATAGGCTCTTAAATAAAAATATATATTATTTATAAGTCATCAGAAAAGTCAGCTTATGTAAAATAATTCTGCCAAATAAGAATTTCATGAGAACGTGTGCATGAACATATTACAGGGTGACCACTATTTACTACAACCAAAATTCCCTGACTTTTCCCGGTTTTCCAGGCGTTTTTTCAAGTTTTTCCCTGACCATAATCTTAAATGTAATAAATAAAAAATATGTAATTTGAACACGTTTTTTCAGAATTATCTGCTAGCAAAATACAATGAAATTAATACATAAACGGAAATAATAAGAAGTAGTATCTGAATAGCTCAGTTGGTAAGAGCGAAAGCATTGTTAGACGGAAGTCGTGGGTTCACATCCTACGTCAGGTGAAAAGTCATAAAGTCAAAATCATTTATTTGTAAACATGGGTATAAGGCTGGTAAAAATAAACTTAAATTACGTTACGTTTTTGTACTGTTTTCTTGTATTTATATATTTCAATTTGCTATCAGACAGTTCTACAATTTCAATTACCCAATAATTCATTTCATTTTTGACCATTTTTGTTAAAAGCTGTACAGGAAAAACCAATTGTAACAGTACATCTGACTACTGAATTTATTGGATATATTAAATGTATCATATAATATATATAATCCAGCGTGAAATACTAAAGAGAACACTTTATACGGGCCTTAATCGTATTAGTAAGTACTAGACTTTAACATTTTGTGTATTATGGTACAAATTAAAGAGAAGAATTGAGAAACCTCATTTTTTGAATTATGTTAAAAATCTTGGGTTTAACTGAAACAAAACTACCTAGTCATCAGTTATCATGTTAATTATAATTTGAAATAATAATAACAAAAACCGACTTGTAGATACTTCTACATTGTGCAATAAGAAACGTAAAGTCTCATATTAGAAGTAAGGCAATTATTTTTTTAATTTTTGGTGTCGGATTAATTTTTTATAAAAAAAAATTATTATTTCACGTTTTTCATCATCATCATCATCATCATTTCAGCCGAAAGACGTCCACTGCTGAACATAGGCCTCCCCCAATTTATTTTTCCGTTGGGGGGGGATTTGCCATAGTCGCCACGCTTGGCAAGCGGGTTGGCGACCGCAGTTTGATGGTGGTAATGATCGAAGGATGCTGCTGCCCACCCTCCGATTTTCCCTTATTCGCCTCCTACGAAACCCACGGGAAGAGATGGGGTGGCGCAATTCTTACCCGGCAACCACACGGGCACGTTTCACGTTTTTAGTGAATCATTACCAGAGTGCATCTCATAACGATTCCAATAAGCTCAAACACGGCTAAGCTACACTGTTTTATTACGGAGTTCCGTTGCCTACACCAGATCAGATTGATGGTGACATTACATCAGGACCATTTTTTGAATTTACTTTAAAACAACATTGATGTCAAAGGCTTATTATAGGGTTGAGGACTGTTTAGACAGAAATGCATGGCCCAAACCAAATACCTAAACAGCGTAAAGACTCATGTACAATATTTTCATTGTATCTAGTTGACACAGTTATTGCAGGAAAGCATATCAAACGATTTAATTTAATGTCTAGGAGAAGTATTTTCAATTATTATTCAAAATCAAAACATTTTTTTTTTCAAATATTGAGCCCTATTTGCAAAATAAATGTTAGGCACTTTTAGAATTATTATCTTTATCTCGTATTTGGTAATACCATGTAATACCTATGCAGTTTCGACATGTTTGCTTGTGGAACTACGCATTGTAAATACCTATTGTTCTTTTTCCTCATTTTTCAAAATTCTCTTTCGTTGTTTACCACTCGGATTTACTTAAGTAAATTAAGTAGTATCATTATAATTAAGCATATTTTTGGAGAAAATGACTGACTGTCGAGTTTTTTTCGGCATTTCTTCTCAGCAGTGGTTTCATGAGAAACGCTAGTAATTTTTGATTCATTTATTTTATTTACATAGAGAGACAATTTTTTTTCCCTGACCTCCATTAAATTTCCCTGACAATTCCCTGACTTTTCCATGACTAGCGAAATTCCCTGACTTTTCCCGGTTTTCCCGGTTTTCCAGAAAGTGGCCACCCTGATATTAGTAACTCAATTTCATGTAAAAAAATAATCAAGGCCAAATATTGAGCAGCGGGTTTTATAGTCTATTAGGTTTTCATTAAATCTTATTTTCATAATTAAAACATAGTGGTAAGTTTCTTAAACGTCATTTTAAGCAGTTTGAATTAACCTACCTTTTAGGATTTAAATACGTCCAATATGAATGTTGTCTACATTGAATTAACATTATAAAATTGTTATATGATATGTAGTGACTTGGAGACAAATGTCTTTGTGCTCCAAAAACTTGCCACCAGGAGCACCACAACATTTATTTACTTAAGTAGTATATTTTTTATCGCTGCGATCTTCCGCAAGATGGAGGTATTTCACTAGTGGTTTTTCAGCTGTCCTGTATAGTAAACTAAGAGAAAATTTGAGGCGAAATTATCACAAAAACACAGTAATGTCTGCGCTGTTTATTTTAACCGAGTGTTTTCGCAGAAATAAGGTTTTAGTGCAACATTCTTAGCAGCTAATTATGACTTGGAGAAGTTTGAAAGAGTAGCTTTAGTTGTTCAGTGGATAGGCCAATTAATGTTTAATTTAAATGGAAATTAGCTTCTGACTGCAGTGGCTTATTCTGAGGCTAGTGTTTCTAAAAGCTATATTTTGTCTCGTTCTTGCAGATTCCAGCAGAACTCAAGTTGAATAACCTTCTAATAACTAGTGGCTCTGTGAGCTGTAGACCTCGTGAGAGATTCTATCATTTCCAAAATCTGACATTATAAAAAATATCAATTATGAATATCGAACCTGCTAACAAAATTTCACGAGAAGCGGTTGAAAAATGCGACCTGTAAAGGAGAACAACCCGCAATTCGGAAGCAGAAATTACAAAATCTTTGAAATAAAAATTGTTTTCTAAAATTTCCAAAAACTGACTTGACAACAAAATTACCGGATCTGCTCACAAAATTTCACGAATCGTTTGCGAAATGCGACCTGTAGAGGAGAACAAAAGGAAATTCGGAAATCCGGAATCTGGACATAAGAAAGCATTTTTGTCGAAACTGAGGCAGAGACCTTCGTTTCACTCGGTCAATTATATCACATAGTTTTATAAGATTGAATGTAGTTTTGAAAAGTAAAATCCAATTCACCAGTGTCAAAGTGAAAAGAGGTAACTGGGCGCTCGATTTCATTGACGCTTTAAGACCTAGATTCTTTGAAGAGAAATGAAATCAATTTCTAATTTTGCGACGAAGTTGCTAGATTATCTAGGTGGCCATTAGATTTAGATTTTTGTTTTCTATGTCTGAAAATATCTATTGGGTCATCCATTGGGTCACCTTAATAACCAATAGTAGCATACATTAATGTAGACCTTCGAGTGTGTTTGCATTGAAATGAAATCAATCTTGAAAAACTCTTCTTTTATTTACACCTTCAAATACGTTACTACGTTCAGCTAGTCTGACATACTGAATCATAAATCAAATCGTCAGTATGTCAGACTAGCTGAACGTAGTCAGCTAGTCTGATATACTGACGATACGTCAACACATTCCAAAATAATTGAAACTACATTCGAACGCTCATTATTCATCATCTAGCAGCCAGCACCTTACACAGCCTTCAAAAAGAACCAATCCCTCATTAATGCCAAAAATCTGACTCCAATGACCTTAAAAAACTGAAACGTAAACACTGAAATTGCTTATCAACGGAGGACAAGTAAAACTTACTAGCAAATCAGTCATTTCACTTACAAACCTCGTATCTCAGTACTTAAACGATGCTGTGATACGAGCTTTATTTTAAGTATGTATTTATCACTTAGTGAGTTTTGGTAATCAAACAACGATATGACCTATTTATAATGCAGCAGACCGCGATCCCTCAAATAAACACGCAACTTGATGTTTCTCCTTTCGGCTTGCAAACTCCGTATGCATTTTTTTGAATAATAGATAGCCAAGAATTGCATTTCAAAATGGCCACCTAACCTATTTCTCTCAAAAGTTTCATCACCGCTCTCTTGGGCCTTTGTGCGACGCAAATAAGAAATAGTGCATAAATTGGAAAAGCGAGATTTTACCGGACATTGGTATACTACGACGTATTTTCTATATGGGGTTGTTAAATGTAGTTTCATTTTATACATTTAATACTTTATACTCATATATACTTACTTCTGTATTTATAACAGTCATTAACATATAACATTTTGAACTCTCGTGCTAAAGATTTGTTTTAACGGATCTGCCGCGGACATTACCGGTCCAACCCGTGTCGACACGTCTGTAACATTAATATTACGTTACATGCGTTTAAACAAGTCTTTGAAGTAGTTATACTCTTTATTGCATAACCTCAACAAAAAAAACACAGTACAGCACATAATTACAATGAGTAAAGGTAAACAAGGGGCGGTCTTATCGCTAAAGAGCGATCTCTTCCAGACAATCTTAGGGTAGCGGAAATCAAATCAAGCGTTATGGTTCCTGGTAGCTGATGCAGATATAATATACGGAGACTACGAAAAATCAGTTAATACTAAACTAATGACAAGATAAATACATTTATATAGATACACATAAATATATATATACATACATATGGGTGTCTATTATTTTATCGAAATATCTTACATCAATTATCATTTCACCAAAAACTGTTCGACGAATTTCATTAGGTTTTTTTTTCTAATCACATAATCATCAATTCATTGCATTTTATATAATCGAACCACTTTTCATAGTTAATCGTTTCGAATCTGTCTCTAGTCGTAGCGTAACGGTACATCGAATTTACCTTTCATAGAAATATTCGTTATTCATAGTATTAATTTAACGAAACATGATTCAGAGATATAAAGGCCATTCGATGAACGACTACGTCGATGAACAAATAAAATACTGAATTAAAATTCGATGAGTTGATTCTTGTGTAAAAGGTAACTCGAACAAATGCTTGTTCGATCTAACGCAGTTCGATGAATGATTCCTAAGTGATAATAAAATTCTGCGTATAGTGTTATAGGAAACGATAATCGATGTAACGATTTTCGGTAAAATGATGGATTCCCACATACATATATATACAGTCAGCCTCAAAGTCAAAAGGAGTTAAGCTATTTAGTGTCATGGGAGAGACAAATAATAAACCTTTAGTTGGTTTTTAAAGAAAGTATGAGATTGAGCACGTCTTAAATCAGGAGGTAAAAGATTTTCATACATTATTTAGGCTTTAGATACATTATTTAGGCAACGAAACGACACGGCCCCGTGTCGTCGGTAAGTCGGGATTAGGATTCGGTAGGTTACTGCGGCATCGCTGAAAAATGGTGCCTTTAAGGTTCACATATATACCTTATAACTGTTTACAATAGTTATAAAGAATACGTAGTACGCTGTGAATATAAAGAAAATACCAAAGCCACCACCGACATACAAAACACGAACTCAATGTTTTAGCGTAACAATTTCTCTTTCCAGTTCATCTAGCACAGGCTACAGATAAAACCTCTTTTTCCTAACAATTCGCCAGCACATCAAAATTATGCCTCCTTGTCAATTATTTGCCCATTCATCACCCAGAATGAGGCTACAATTTCCATTCTGGAATGTAGCTTTTCGATAACCTGCAGGCTTTCTTATAGAGCTACTGAGAAAAAGGCGCATCTCACAATGGATTTTGCAGGGAGATAAGTCTCTTCAATTTGGTGGTATATGCCGTCGATCCGACCAGTCATAGCCTCTTCATCAATTACAGACAACTGGAAATTCGGTTTTTATGCACACCCTTCGATGGTACAGATGAGAAGGGAGATATGATAGGTTTGGCGCGAGTGAAGAGTGACGAGCGATAAAAAGAACACAAGGCTTCATTCATTTTAATTGTTATTTGATATTATATGTGATTGGTGACCAATTATAACTATTAACTTCTAATATCTCAGTAAAGCAAAAGGGATAGCATGAACCCAAAGACCACATATAAAATTAAAACGCTTTCCCATGGGGTCATTTGGTAAAGTGATAATTTTAAATATGTTCCTTGGTTCATGCAATCCCTCTCCCCCAGGCCGCTGAAAGCCAGTGGGATATAAAATCCTAGTTACTAAGTGTTGCAGCACTGTCGTTGGCATGCCGTACACCAATTTATTAAATTCAGTCCGCGAAAGGAATGAAAATGGCATGCTAATTTGTGCTCTTTCTGTGTGATTGTTTGACAATGTCTTGTACCGAAAAATGACCCTCCAGGTCTTTGTTAATGTTTTTTATTACGCTACGTGTACAACATTTATAATTTGAGTATGCGACTGTTTGCGTATAAAATGTTATATAATTTTATGTGTAATTCAATCCAGTTTAGTTGATTGTCGGGAGATGAATACGAGTAGTGCAGGCGATATAGGGCAAAAGAAAACTAGGATTAAATCTTCTACGTTTATGTAGGCAAAAATATGTATACAAAATTTGTTTTAAACGCGAGTCTTCTTGTTGCCGCCGTCAGAGCTAGTCACTCGTGGAAGGGGACCCACACCCCGCGCACCCGCACACCGAGCGCTGTCGCCTGTCGTGTTGTCGTAGACAAGTTATACATTTTAAAATTGTCAATTTCACTAGCAGAATTACTAGTTCATTACGTAACGTTACAAAGGTTCATCAAGTTCAACTGACATTTTTTGTATGAAAAATGACATGGAGATCGACCTTACGATAATTTGGAAACGTTAAGTATTTAATTACCTCTCTGGTAGCAAATATTATCCCTTTCCATATATAGGAATTATCCCTATAAGTATACGTAAAAGCAATCACGTCGCGTAGTACACCAACCAAGAAAAATAAAATATGTATTTGAGATCAAACCGCTGCCGCTTATGCATTGGCACTACGAAAAGGTTTATGATCGCTCTGCTCAAAGAACATTGTCGAATTTGAGAGGTCCCGATATCGCCATCGAGTTTAAATGCTCACTCGAAACGCATAGATATAGCGTATACGCGCACATATTGTATGGAGTTATAGTACTTTTGTGTTACTGTGTGTTAATATATGTGTGTATGTGTGCTTCAACGTAGGAGCTATGAGTTCACATTGTCTATGTGTTCGTGTGTGTCACAAACTACAACAATGGCTAACTCGTGCTCGAGAGTTAAAAGTACTAGAGGTTCAGTTGAGTACCTATGTGTAAGCAATATGAGAGTGATATAAGAAAAAAACGGGGCCGGTGTTTCGTCCGCCATATTTGACAGGTTTTTTTTATCCAAAAAAATCCAAAGTTGAGTCGTTATTTTCCTTTTTTTACGAAGCCTACTAAAACAACGCATTATTAAACGACACAATTAAATTAAAACCATGGTATTTTATCTCATCTAAACTCTGTCAAGAGGAAATTTAATAAAACTGCACACAGTCAGATATTTATCGAAATTTGTCTAAAAATGCCATTCCCGAAGAGTGTTGCATCCCGTTTTGTCGTGCGTGGAAGGCATAAGCGTGTCTCTTTCACGGGGGAATCGAGGCATCCCCTTAATATATTGATAAATCAGATTTTTCATAGAAATTTCCATATTTTTCCTAATACCAACCTAATTTTGCGGTTGTAATCCTAAATGTGCGCGGAGTCCGATACGCACCGGTGGCAGGTTTTTTATTTTTTTATTCAAGGATTGGTTTGTTTTGAGTGCTAGACACCAATGCATGTTACTCTGTCTCAACATAGCGCATCCTCGAACGACGAAGATGAAGGTACGATTTTAATGTTACCTTACGGCAGTGGTCTCATGAGAAACGCTAGTAGTTTTTGACTTGCAAAAGTGCCTTTGCGGCCTACTTGCAGAATAAAGTTAATTTATTTCATTATTTCATTTATTACGTACATTTTACTTAGAAACTGAAAAAACTTCTCGCGAGCGAAGTTTTAATTAATATCTACTAATTAGAATCAAGGTTAGGTTAATTCCCAAGGGCCCGTTTTAGATTTAAGTTAGTTTTAATATTAATTCAGTTATTGTTATTTAACTATTATTATCGCCTGTAAACAATATTCTTACCTCGGAGTTCTGAGTTTACTCGCTTGATTAAACATGTTGAAATTACCTGATGGAAAAATAAGTTTTAATTAGTAATTAGGTTACTCATAATAGCGTATATAGTAAGCACGAGGCATCTGGGTATTTTGAGAACATGATACAGTGTGGTTCTCTAAAAAAGGGGCTTTAGCGATAATAACTCCAAAGTTCATTTTTGCATGGAACGCTACAGGATATATAAGACTACCATGGGAATAATTGCTTGCCCCTTCATGTTTTCACTTTATTTTGTTACAATATATGCTTATAATTAAACACTAACATTAAAAACCGGACAAGTGCGAGCCGTACGTGGGCACGAAGGTTTCCGTACCATTATATATAAAAACGGCAAAAAAGAAACATGTTTGTTGTATGGGAGCCTCCATAAAATATTTATTTAATTCTGTTTTTAGTAGTTTTTAATAGCGGCAACAGAAATACATCATCTGTGAAAATTTCAACTATCTAACTATCACGGTTTATGAGATAGCTTGGTGACAGACGGACGGACAGAGAAGTCTAAGTAATAAGGTCCCTTTTTACCCTTTGGGCACGGAACCCTAGAAAGTAACAAAAAAATAATTATATGTAAGTTTAGACGCAACTCATCTTTTGAAGATAGCGTGCCCGGATTGATTTGAATGTTATGTAATAATTTCATATTTTTTCCTTAGCAAACTTCGGAGTTAAGGGGGGGGGAGGGTTTACATTTTCCCTCATAAAACAAAAATGACTCAACGTTTAATTGTTTCAGAATGTGCGACCCAAGCCCTTTCATATGACACCCCACTCGATATATTCAGAATCAAAATCATATTTATTGCCTCAACCTTAAAACATTAATAGGTACAAAAGCCTTACAATACTAAGTATCTAAAATAAAATAAGGAAATTAAGAAAATATTCACTAGACTTTCAAATTTTGAACCACGTTCTGTCTCCACCGTCCGCCTTGTCACTTGAAACTCGATTACGGTCACGACACACCACACTCACAGTATCAATACGGAAGTTTTTTCCGGAAACAGTCGCTTTAGTAGTGACGGTGACACTGTGCGAAAAAAGCGAACCAGGAAGAGGGTAGATCGCTATGGTGTGTGGGTAGACCACAACTAAAACTCGCAGCACGTCAGTTAATGGTTGATAATGGCGCTTGCAACAGTGCCGAAATATTGGGAACTCAAAAATACAAATATATATATGGTAAATATCCCGTTTCAAATCGTAATTCTAAGTCATGTTCTATGTATCTAGGTTAGCCTTCTTTATAACTGTTCCATCAAATCGATAGCATAAGTAGTTTTTGAGATATTTAGCGATGTGACAAACAGACAGACTGACAGAGTGAAACCATAAGGGTTTTTTTTTACCATTCTGGTACGGAACCCTAAAACAAACATCGTTTTCATAATAAAGATGCTGAGCAGGCAAAACATTCCACTTATATTTGCGAGCCATACAGGGAATAACTTCACATAACAATGCAGTATTTTCCGGGGAGGTATTTTAAAAATGCTCCGATATTAAGTTGTCAAAACGTAAAGGGATTTTTAGTGTTACTATATAATATCAAGACAATAATTATATAATATCAAGTAAACAATGATTATACAATATCAAGTTATTATCTTTACGGAGCACGGAGAATAAGATTTTAATTATTATACGGACATATTCCCAAAACAACACCGTAGATAATTAGCTTAATTTCCAGCCTTAATTATAATCTTGTCTAGCCTCATTAGCAATTTTAAGTCTAACTAACAACATAAATAGCAGACGTTGCTTTAATTCTAGACACTGGGGGTTGAGGTAGATATTTTGTACCTGCCGATATTCTACAAAACTGTTATTAGATTTTCAACCTTCTAGCACACTTTATTAAGTCCCTTTATACACGGATTACTTTCACACAAATCTGCCAGCTAAGATAGTCCTTAGCAATATTAATATTGGATATTTGGATTACATCATTGTACCAAATTCTGAATTAGCGATCAGAGATCGTAATTAGTTAAATAAAATAACGTTATAATTAGTAGAGTTATCTACCGGGTGATTTGATCAAAATTTTTAACACACGCTAATGCGCAGACGAAACTAAATGAATATATTACTGAGACATATCTGAAACTAGAGATGTATCGGCTTACCTAACTAGTTGGGAAAACCGACTATCCGGCTACATTTATAGTCGGTAAATAAGTAGTCGGCAAAAGAGACCGACTATTCGGCAATTAATGAGTAACTGCAAAATAATTTAAGAAGTATCATATTTTAAGTATTTTCTTAAATAAAACCAATAATCATCTTAGAAATACCAACTTTTTATTTTAATCATATTAAAAAATTAGACTCAAAACATGAACGCTTAACGAGTGGCGTGCGAGACAAGCGGACCGAAGCAAACGTTCCCGATTGCACCCGAACTTAGCCGGAACCAATGATCGGTGTTGCCGAATGAATAGTCGGCCACCTCAGCGCCGCGATTAGTCAACTAGTCGGTAAAATCCATAGTCGGCCCATCTATATTTCAGAGAGGACTATATTTTAGAGGACTCTATTTTAGAGAAGAGAGGTAGGGCACAGCAAAATGTCATCTTGCTCGAATTTGGAGTAGCCCAACTGGGGAAGTAACTTGCAGAAGACCACAGCCATAATAACATTATCTACTATACAAGTATGTAGTGTTGTGTTCCTGGAGGTGAGCAAGGTTAACAAAGCTCCCGAGGATACACTGTGTTGAGAGCGAGGGACCTAAATTTGTCCCTTCTGTTGTCAACATAGTATATCCTCAAATTTTATAAAGAGTCGGCAACGCGTACGTGACTCTATCAGGTGGACCGTAAGCTTGTTTGCCACCGAAGTTGTATAAAAAAAAATTAAAACTAATTTCAATTCAATACATAGAACTGATTGCTCTCTTTTGCCTAGATAATCATACCGCTTCCTCTGTCATTACAACAGGGAAAAACGAAACATTCCCTTCACAGTCTACCCCTAATCAGCATTCAAGTAGTATCACCTCATCCCCCTCATTTTATATTACAAAAGGAAATTTTATCTTCAATGTTATTTACTCTTATTGCTTGGAACTTTCATTCCCTGGGTATTGGATAATAATGAACTCCTCCAGTTGACAATGAGATACTTTTCGAGATTAAACTGGATCTGTAATTTAGAATCAAAAGAAACTCTCTTTATTGTAAAAAAATAACCTTTAAATTATGAAATAAGAGAAATTCAAATTCGCAACGTAGGCTTCGTCAGTTCAAAGTTTAGAATTTTAACGGTAATTTTCGCTCAGGTTTCAGTATATTTAACCTGACTGTGGCTAACAACATTAGAGTCAGTTTTGCTCGATCGCCAGGTAGCCAATACATATATACATATATATATTTTTAAAACAGATTTACAATCTAGATCCATCTCATTGTAACATAATTATCGTGGGCCCCTAGGCCCCAAATAAGGAAAACGTTACTGGAAAAAAATATATAAATCATTACATTAGTAGCATACATACGTGTATAATTATTAGCACTATGCATTTAAATGAACGGGAAGTGTCCCGTCCTTATCATTTAAATCCCGTATTGTCTAAATTCATAATGTTAATAATCATACATTTTTTCATGCTACAAAATTATTAATAAGTGTATGAATAAAAAAAATTGAAACTTATTTGTAGCATGAATATGTATGATTATTAAAATTATGAATTTAGATAATACGGATAAGTAATATTTATGATTAAAAAAGTCACGAAGAGAAATATTAGGATATTAAAAATGTATGACTAAAGGCGTTATGATTTCAAATGGTTAGGAATATTGATCGTCAGCACTACAACTATTTATGAATAATGATTATTATGGAGTTAAATTTCATGAGAAACATTTTCGGACTTCGAAGTCCGTTGTGATAGAATAAGAAGAAATTTATTGCCCATAAAAAACCTTAACCTAACAGATACAAAAACAATCAACAAACAATAGGAGGGAAAAAGTTATGTGAACAGAAGCGCACCCGATGGACCGAATTAGGTATCCCTTATATGTACTCAACTTCATATACGTAGCATAGATATTAACTCGATATTTGACATTTCTTATTTGTTCCATAGATTACCATCCAACGGAGCTCCAAGAATAGAACCTAGAAAAGTACCCATTTATTACTGATTTGTTTTTATATGAAGTAGTTGAAACATCATTTTGACTGGCTAATATCTTTTTCAATCTTCTTACACTAAACTCTCAGAAAAATAAGGCTGATGAAAAAAGTAGCTTAAACAAACAATTCCAACCAAAAACCTTCTATTTTTTTCAATTCACCTTTATTCTGTCGCTTAGTATCAAAAGGACGTATGTTACTATTACGTTTTTAGAGGTATACGACTTTTTTTCAAACACGAGAAAATTGGCCTTTATTTCCTCTAACGGGAAATTCGATTCTTCTTACACGTTCGCGCCTGAGTTACTATGGGAACTCGAAATCAACTATTCGAGTTTTCACACTCGGTAACTAGGTTAGGTTTTAATTTGAAAGAGATTTCTCTGGTTTCTTTCATTAAGCCATCCTCATCCTCTTAACGTTTTCCCAACAGCCCAAGATTTAGCGTAGGCACTAGTTTTCCAAAGGCTACTGCCATCTAACCTTCCAACCAAGAGCGTAACCTATACCTTGTTGGTAGACCGGTTTCCTGACAATGTTTTCCTTCACCGAAAAGCTAATACAATTCTTCTAGAATACTTCAATCGACTTCACAATAGTAGTAACAATTGTCTCTTTCGAATTCGCGGAACGTAATTGCATCGTTGTAATAAAATATTTATAAAAGGGGGCGGCGGTTTTCTACACCTGGGACACTATTCCAAACAAGCTAGTGATATTGCCCATGTAATGTCGGATTAAAATAGACTAGAGGAATAGGGTTGAAGTGTGATGACGATTGGACGGCTACGTATTCTTGCAATGTCACGTTTTTTTTCATTTACATTTTGAAATCTAGAATTGCTAATCGCTTTTTTTTAACCTGACTGTGGCTTTATAGGCCGGGCCCAATAAAGCGGTTGGAGAGTAGCCTGGGGAAAATCCAGGGGAAAACCTCCGGCCCGACCACGCGTGTGGTTTGGAATACTCTAAGAGTTTGCGCTCCAGTGAGATTGGTTGAGCGGTTTCAACCGAATCTGGTAGGCTAGCACAACTTGCTGCCAAGTCGTATCTCGCGCGACTCGGCGATTCCTGTCTCGCTCAAACTGTGCGGAATAGAAAGAGGAGCGTAGATTTTTCTCTACTCACGTCGCGTCGCAGCGACAGTTGTGCTAGCCCCACTGAGGTGTGAGTGGAATCTAGCTACTGGGAGTTTTGTCGCTGGTTCACTAAACCTAGCCTAGCTGATTGCTAATCGCGTTGAAAATCTCATTTCATGTATGTATGTATGCACTTCACTGTACATAATAATAGGTTAAAACAATATACATGTCCCACAAGATTAGAGTACAAAGGCGAACTTATCCCTACATGAGGGTTGAAGGATCTGTTCCAGCTAACCTTTGGGGCATTGAGTGGAATGTGCGAGAATGAGATAGACAAACTTACATTGTGCAAAAACGTTTCAATAAGGTAATTTGTAGCTAAAACCAACACTAAATAAATATATAACAATTATACAATTCACAAGTCGTTAGAAAGCCAAAATTTCAAATTGAGACTAAACACAAATGCGTTCGTTTGTGTTTTGTTACGACAAAATTTATAGACATAGACATTATTTATTAGTAATAACACATTACAAGCCCAAAAGTAATAATAATATGTCTTCAATTCTTTAATATTAAATAGACTTAGGCTGGGTTTTATAAAGATCCGTTAGACCAAATGTTAGATCAAATTTCAGTAACTCAGTACATTTTTTGACATAACAAACCGACATAAGGTCTAACGGATCTTTATAAAACCGAGCCTTAACATCGTTTACATTTGAATTGCATATTATTGGCATTGTTTTATCTTTATATTCCATGAATTCCTTAAAGCTAGAGAAACATCGTTCAGCGAGCCATTTTTTAATTGAGATCTAAATGCTGGAAGGCTCGCAGCTGTATTATAAATAGAGGTACGTTATTTTACCCATACAGTAAATCCTCTTTTATGTGCTCAAAAAGTGTAGGTAAGGACCAACTTTACAATATCGCGCCGGTCCGGGGCGGAGATGGCCATAACAGCATCAAAAACGATCATCATCAAAAAGACTTCAACAAGTTCACGAACTCGAACTCCTGCACTTTCAACGCAATGGTGCCTCAACACATGAAAGAGGATTTAATGTATGGATGTAGATAAAGTAGTATATACAACTGTACATAATTATGCCTTAAAACACTCGTGTGATCCTATTATGAAACTCGCTGACGCTTGTTTCATAAAACCACACTCGTGTTTTAAGACCTCTCATTATGTATCAGTTGCATAAACTACTATTACACTACAGGACCCGCAACATGGACTGTTTTAGCAGTTTTACTTATCTTGTGGGGTAAAGCTTATTCGAGTTTCGAGTGACCCAGGCGCACCAATCACCTCGTCTCGCATACAGCGGCAGGTTTTCCCTAGCGTAGACGGCTATATGTGATAATCCATATTGAAAGGGACCTTATGGCGGCCGGCACTTACGCCTTTATTGCCGCTATTCCAATACAATAATGAATAGGTATAACGTAAGCCCCTGCCGCCATAAGGTCCCTTTAGATGTGGATTATCACATATACTAGAGGTACTGATGCTTATGTGCGAAAACTGCCAGCCCTTAACTCACCGGTGGTGTCCATCAAACTCTTAGCGACTTCTTGAAAAAGAGGAGAACAGTAAAGTTGTCTTGTGCCGGCGACTGTCACATGTTTTACAACTGGCCCCAACACTATTATGTAAATATCTATACGCCAGTAACGTCACTACATAAACGATAAACGACTACTCCGACTAACAGTTTATCTACAGACAAAATCAATATTTGTCTTGTTACAATATTTGTACCGATATCGGCGAGGGAGCAAACTGTTTTAGAAATTAAGTTTTTATAAAAATGGTGAATTTATTAACGTGTATGAAAAGAATCTGAGGGCCTACTCCGAACTTCGTATCGTGCTGTCCCTTTCGCTCACGTATTAAACACTACATGAGTGAAAGGGACGGCACGATACAAAGAACGGTACGATTCTTTGACCATATATTACCGTGTTATTTTATTTACAGATTTTTTTTTATGAATGACTTAACAGCGATTGACCTTTGCTTCGCCTGATGGAAAGCGATGGAAAGACCTAAGATACATCTACAGCTCGCTTGTTCAGTAATAGCCTATTCACTCTTGCCTTGAAGAGGCTTGGATTTTTTTTTTTCTTAGCCTATATGGGTGTCCCACTGCTGGGCAAAGGCCTCTCCCCATGAATGCCATGACTGCCGCATCAGCGCCTCCTCCTGCCAGTTGGCAAGAAAGGCGTCTAAGTCAACCCGCCATCTCCGTTTAGGCCGGCCTCGTCTGCGTCGCTCTTGTGGCATCCACTTTGTAGCTATATTAGCCCACCTGTCCGGGTGCATGCGACAGACGTGACCGGCCCAGTCCCACTTGAGCCTAGCAGTGGTTGGATTATAATTGACGGAAATATAAATTTCCCTTGGAAATTGGGTCAACGTGCACTCTTTTATAAAGCCGAGATTGCATTAAATGCACATTACGTAACGGCGCTGCTGTATGTTTCGAAAATACTGCATCCAACGCGGACAGCTTATAAATTCTTTATGTAAATAATATCGGGTATCATGGATGCAGAAGACAGGCTTTAAATGAAAAATGAACTCTATAACTGGCACGTTAAATCTAAAAATGCTTTCAAGGGCCGTGGCTGTAGCGACTAAAAATGTATCATATTGTATTCACGGTTATGAAGTGACGTGTATATTATTAGAATGTTAGCGTCAATGTGAATTGGCAATAAATTCTGGCAACACTGTTAAATAAGGCGGCACGGAGTTTTTAAAGGTATTTATAAAGTTGGATATACATGTGTGTTTCGAGTTAATTCTGATCCGAGTCCTTAAAAAAATACTTTATTTAAAAAAAACTATTTTCATGTAAATTTTCGTAAAACAAAATAAGCAGTTAAAAAGTTGACGAATGAAGTCCTTAACGATAGTTATAGGACATGTTTTTTTTTTTGAAGACGATATGTGCGCGGTAGTTATAAATTGGACAACTATGATGGGTTGTGTGTTTTTTTATGAAATAAATAATTGACATGACGTGGCAGTCATATTGATGGACACATTCCAGGAACTTCAAGTTTTTTTTTTACTTGATCATATTTATAGCACCCAAAATAACTGTTTAATTACTATTTCTATCTCAACCACACTCAAATTAAAGTACATTTCTAACTATACAAATTAAACTAACAGTTGTCAGTGTGAATATTTCATTCAAAGTCAAAGTCAAATCATTTTTGTTAATAGGTATACACATAATGTAATTATGCTAGATGGTAGGTATATGTATTAGTCAAGCTATGTTCTGAATCGAGGCAAACAAAGATCTTATGACGTTAAGACTAACAAGCTCACTGCTGCAGCTTAAAGCTACCATTAACTAATAGTAAGCTAACTAGAAATTTACTAAACGCCCGCTTACATTCTAGAACAGTTTATTTTCCATGATATCAACAGGTAGATGATCGTTATTTAGACATCATTTCATAAGAGTATACAGATCCCGGATTAGAATCCCGGTCAGGGCAATTATTTGTGTGATGAATACGAATGCTGAGCCTTGAAAGTATGTACCAATAGAACAAGCTTTGTTTTCTTTGGAACTAGGTCGATTTGTGTAAAATTGTCCACATATATTTATGCTCCGCCTCACGCTAGTGTGCACCCAACTTAATAAGTTAGATTTAACATGTTTTGAGCTGTTGTAAAATAACTGTTAGTACCATCGGGTTATAGGTGAAAGCAATTCTGATCATCGAATAATTAACGGGGATCAGTAGAACATGTCATTAAACTCATATACGAAACCCTAAAAAGTGAATATATGACAAAGATAACAAATTGTGTCTCTCTTTATTCAAACTTGTGTACGACTGTCTCGCTCGGTTGGTAATAACTTCTGAGATATTGAAACATTTTTGACCCGAAAGTAAACAGATATTAATTGAAAACACATGTAAATTCGCGACTTGTGAATATACATTTGGTCTCCACGGATAACGCTGCGGTATAAGCGGTGACAGTCATTTACATACGAATGAAAATGTAAATAGGTACTTTGTTTTTAAACTAAGTACATTATAATACCCTTGTGAGTTATACGCATTGCTTCACGATATAGATAAAATTAAACTCTATTATCTTGTCAATCATGCGTCTACCAGTAGTGGCATGAAAGAGCCAGTTTTCGGGCCTAGCTGAGTTTCTTGCTAGACTCTTCTCAGCTAGGCTAGGTTTAGTGAACCACCGACAAAACTCCCAGTAGCTCGATTCCACTCACACCTCAGATTCGGTTGAAACCGTTCAACCAATCTCACTGGAGCGCAAACTCTTAGAGTATTCCAGTGTTCCAAACCACACGCGAGGCCGTGTCGGGGGTTTTCCCGTGGATTTTCTCCAGGCTACTCTCCAACCGCGCACTCCTATCGCTTTATTGGGCCCGACAGTCAGGTCCAAAAAAGAACACCAAGACCACGCCGCCTCACACTCAATACACTTAATTTTCCAAGCTTGCATCTCAAAGTGCATTATCTATAAATATTTACAGAAAAATTTTCCAACAGCAGAAAGTTATAGAAATCATAATTGAAAACTCAATTCACGTTCAATGATCGTGATAGCTCCAAGCTAAATCGAACACTAGTTTTAGTATTCAAAGTCGTTGAAATTAATCCATCCGATTTCAGTTCGCTGGTACTGCAAGTTTGCTACATTCGATATGCAGTAACTATGCAGCTACTTATACCATATCGGAACTCAAATCAGTTCAATTCTTCGTCATTCTAATCGGATTTCAATGTACTAACAATATTACAATTACAGTACTTTTTGCCATGGTTGTAGTTGTGACACATACGAACACATGGACAATGTGAACTCATACATTGACGCACACATAGACATTAAGAACATTCATAATTTCAAAACCTCTGACATTACAGATTATGAAATACTTTTTGACCCGCACATTTACTAACCTTTCGTGTACCGGTCCCTGGGATACGCGGGCTTATAAAAAAAGAATGCTATTGTTTATTTTTTTCGCCGGGAGACGACGACTCTGATTATTATGCCAAAATTATTGATAAATATGCAAGATATTTTATATTTGTTAATTTAATTATTAAAAATTATTTATTATCTTTTTTTCGTTGCGGATATTATTGTTGTATCTGTATATATTTTTATGTGTTAAAGCAAATAAATAAATGTTTGATTTATTATGATGAATAGTCTTGTTTTGTTATATCTGTATCAAAATTCATAATTAGAAATTGTAACCCATCCGATTTATTGTTAGTGAACTAAGCCTATTGATTAATCGACAATATTAGTGTTTAAAAGAGGGAATATCTATCTTGATATTCATCATAAAAACTACTTGTCCATATATGTACACTAATGACATCTCATCCCTCTAAAGTCCATTATTATTATTAGCCTTAATTTTTTTTGTTGTTGTTTACAGTTATAATCCAGATCTGAACCCTAATTAAATACTGTGTTTCATGTAATTGACTATAACTTGTTTAAGAGGCAAATACACACACAATATCAAAGAACACGGCATCTTGGTGATTGATGAGACTTATTCTCATCATAGTCATGATATTTCGCACACACGTACATATAAATATACATATATGTAAGTATATTTCTGCCTCTTTTGTCTTCGGACGGGACATTTATTTGTCAAATATGCGGTCGTGGCTGTCGCTCCCGTATCGGTCTTACAAGCCACTTACGTAAGTGCCGCACCTCTAATAGGGACACTGCTTAAATCATCTTTCCATACATGAACAAGGCCAATGATGATGAAGTATATTATATATAGTATTCGAGTAAGTTCATGTATATAACAGATAAGAAATTTAATTCATATAAATGTGTATCAATTTGTATTTACATTCTTGTCCTGCACCGAACAAATGTTTGTTTTTAGCCCAGTGGTTTACTGGTAAAGAATGTCTTAAAGCGTTAAGTCCATTTGTACCTTTTCTTAATGTGCAACAAAGTATAAATAAATATACACAGGTCCGTAAAATACCGTCACATTTCCTAAAATAGTGGAAGGTTGGACCTCAAATCAAAAACGACTTTCACAGTTTCAGCAATAACACACGCCTCGTTCACAAGTTCACAACGTTAAGCAAACATCTAAAAATATGTTAACACACTTCTCATAGCTGTATAACTCTTTCATATAAATTATTCTTAGCGCGTTCGCGCAAAATTCTCGGATTTATGAAGGTACGTGCTTAGTCGCGGGCGCCGGTGGAAGATGACAAGCTTAAGCGAACGCTGGATGCACTAGTCGCCCAAGTTATAATCTTGTTGTCTAGTTTAGTTCTAAGATTAAGCAAAAGCTGACGTTAGCTTATACAAAAACGTTCGAAGCTCTCGACTATCCCCTTCAAATTAGGCTTGGGTTGCACCAACTTACGATTACAGGCTACAGGCCGATAAATGTTAAGGAGCTCCTAGCTATAATAATAATAATAATAATCATCATCTATTTCGACCAACTAGGATCATACAAATTAAATTAATTGACATAAAAATAAATTCACAATCAAAATTAAAATGTTAAAATCAAATTATATATACATATATATACCTAAAATAAAAATAAATAATAAGTAATTACATGTCGATGTTAGTAGGTTATATAACATATCTACTATGCTATGGGAAAACTAGTAATTTGCTGTTTTGGTCGTGAAATATTGCGTTTAGGTACATTGTTTGTCATACAATTTTTAGGGTTCCATAGCCAAAATGGATAAAACGGAACCTTTATAGTTTCGTCATGTCTGTCAGTCGGTCCGTCCGTCCGAAAATGACGAAAAAATATTACATTAAGGAGGGCACTCCATACTACATGTATGTACGGGGGTTTAAAAATAATAATTCAATGCACATAGCTGTGTGGGATATCTGGATAGGCTGTGAAAGATGATTTATATGTATGTATGTGTATATCTTAATTTTATTGAAATCTGTTTACACTCAATGTTTCTAGTGTTTCCTGCACCGTTTTTAATTGCCTAAGTTTGGCCCTGTGGTTGACTGGTAGAGAATGCCATTTGGCATTAAGTCAGAAATACTTACACTGTATTTTTTGTGCAATAAAGTTTAAAAATAAATAAATTCTGTTTCACTATTTCTGCATATACACTGGTCAGCACACACTTAGTAGCTAGCGTCCATAATTTTCTGTCTCATAACCATTAAAAAACACATTTTTTTAAACAATACTTTTGCAGAACTGCAAAAACTCGCCTAACCGTCTCACTTGCCCCACGCCTAACACTGTCGGATTACCCCAGAGTACCTCGGATTGCCCCTAAAATTAGGGCGAATCGCGAAAATGAGGTCCCAACGCGGATTCCGAAAGAATTCTTAAAGAAATGTCTTCAGTTGAAGAATTAGGTCTCGTCAAATATTTGTAAAATTAATTTGCAATTAACATATTTATCCTGTGAATTCGAAGGTTGTTTGCCAAGTTTTTAGAATTCTTGTTTTATATCTTCAAATATCCTGGGAACTTGACTTACATGGGATCATTGTTTGCTTTAAATAAGCTTAGATATATATATGAGTTTGGCGACCGGTTTAGCCTAGTGGGTAGTGCACCTGCCTGTGAAGCTGACGGTCCTGGGTTCGAATCCCGGTCAGGGCAAATATTTGTGTGATGAGCATGAATATTTGTTTCTGAGTCTTGGATGTTTTCTATGTATTTAAGTATTTATATCTATTAAATATATCGTCGTCTAGTACCCATAACACAAGCCTTCTTGAGCTTACTGTGGGACTAGTTCGATTTGTGTAAGATTGTCGTCTAATATTTATTTTATTTATTTATGAGTATATTGAAGACCAAATCATTTTTTGACTTTCAAGCAAATCGCGTATTCAAATCTTCAGTCCAAGAAAAATATAGACGTAGCATTAGGGAAAATCTAGTAATGTCGGTTTACACCGAACCACACTATGCAATCTGGAAACTACAGTTAATTTCGTCTTTTCAACTGATTTTAGTGGTGTTTTTCACGTGAATGAATCGTGACCCTGTTAACTTAAAAACAAGGATTAGTTAAACAACGCTTTCCGAGTATTCAGTTTTCAAACAGACTGTTTAAACTATATACAGGTCGTCCCACGGCTATGCCACATGGAGGGAAAGTACCTTAAATATTGTAGATGGAGCATTTTACTGAATGAAGACATTATTTGAATTGAAAAAACATTGTAAATTACATTCACAGATTTTATGGTTGAACCGGGAATCGAACCCGTTACACGTGATAAATTGATTAATTTTGTATTAAAAATGTTAAAATTCATGGTCTGTTGTCATTGGTTGTGGTATTTAAATATCTGTGAATCCAGTTTAAATTGTTTTTAAAATTAAAATAATGTCTTCTTTCAGTAAAATGTTCCATCTACAATATTCAAGGTACTTTCCCTCCATGTGGCATAGCCGTGGGACATCCTGTATATTATAACTAGCAGTTAAACTGCTGGTAAAAGGCTCTCTTCACGCGACAGTCGTGTTCATAATATGAAAGTAACAAAGGCCATTGAAAATTTTTACGAGAATTTTACACGATTCCAGTAACATTGTGCAATTACCGTGTGTTTATTAAATTACTACATGGACAATCTTTACAAACTGTTCGTAGTTGACAGAGTATAATCATCATAAAAAGTAGGTCAACAGCTCTTATTCCCTTACAATAAAAACTTGACGTTGACATTATGCGTCACTTTTAATGCTGACTGTACAACACGAGGGCGCGAAAACGCTCACTAACCTATCGGTCAAAGTCAAAAGTCAAAAACATTTATTTGTAAACATAGGTACATAGGTCTTAGAATTATTAATATTACTGTCTCTCTATGTTTTGCCATAAGGCATACAAATATTTTGAGTCAAGATGGAGCATGCTTAAACAGTTACAATTCTTCATCTGTCAAGTATTCCCTATTCGGTAACCTATCGATTTTTCGAAAATTTATTTACCGAATTTCACTTGTCCGAAAACGGTTCACCGAATCTTTACAATCCAAATATTTTATTTTGCAATTGTTTGAAATACCACGGATTCATTTTACCACAACTCAAAAGCCCGCATTACAGTTCCTTTGTCACAACTTGTTTTACAATGATACGGACAGTCGACGTGACGCTTTCCATAATTTCGTTACGTAAAGCCTTTTTTATCTATTCGCTGTGGCCCATTTCATCAAAAAACTCTCCATATGAAATAGGATCTTTATTCTCTCTCCATCTAAATAGTAGAAAATATGTATAGTAATCACTGGCCAGTCAAGATTGCCCAACAGTTAGAAAGAAAAAACTTGGCTACCGCGCGAGTCAGTCAGGTCAATTTAAGAACATGTCTATCAAATTTCAGTTTTATTTTAATATTTAACACGCTCGTTCCATTTCTTGATTGCTACTGAAAAAGGTCTCTATATTTTTTAAGGTTCCTACAACGGTGCAAAACAAACCCTTATGGTACGACTCGACCGCCTGTCACAACTACACATCTCAGAAACTACTGAAACTATAGATTAAAAAAAATAAAATATAAAAAAATTATAAAGGGTCGGCAACGTATATGTGACTCCTTTGGAGCTGCGGGCGTCTATAGGCTGCGGTGGCCGCTTACCATCAGGTGGACCGTACGCTTGTTTGCCACACAATATATACATATATATATAAATAAATAATAAATAAATATTAGAGGACAATCTTACACAAATCGAACTAGCCCCACAGTAAGCTCAAGAAGGCTTGTGTTATGGGTACAAGACGACGATATATTTAATAGATATAAATAAATCTTTATATTCGGTTGAAAAAGGTGTTTCAAGCGCCAATTTTCCCTTCGGCGTAAATAGGTTACGGCCAAACCCGAACTATGTACACAAAAACACAGCTCCATAGTAAAATGACGTCTCGTGATTGATGACAACATTAAGGCACCATTTATTTCCGATCATGTAGGTAATTTGCAATGAAAACCCGTTTTGTACGCAAAGGGTTAACTCCAAAATTACTTTCCACAAAACGACGTATGCGACACGTTACTTGAGACTGTTTTGTGACTTTATGTAAAAAATAAAGGGTGGATGAGCATGTTTAATGGCTTTGATATTGTTTTGCGGCAGTTTTTGACGCAAATGAGTAATATATTGGCTTTTTATAACATGCATTGGTGAGTATTTAGGTCAATTCATGATGTTGGGCGGGCCGCGATACGCGTCTATTGCCATTAGCAGCATGTACATACGCGTAACATACCCACGTGAAGTTCCGTACTAAATGCCATCCGCCTATCATACCTTTAAGGGATTATTTTCCGGATCAAAATGTAATTAAACCAACGCCCCTCCTACGTATTTCCGCTCATATATGATCCACACAATGGCCATGATGACCTAACATACTGGATGCAGTTATGTGTTAAAGGGAAAGACACTTTTATCTCATTCCAACGCATAGCTTCGTTCTTGTCCTGCGCCATCATGGCCCATTGTCTATAACGGGCATGACGTAAGCAGATTATAAGCGCATTTCATAGAAACTCGCACATTCAAACAATGTGTAACCTAGTAGGACGAGCGCAATTTTTTTAAATGGTTTTAAATCAATACGGCTGAATCCAGGTTATAAGGTAATTGTATTAAAAATCTATGTTTAGCTTGTTCAAAACATCCAAAACGTTCACACAAGGCGGTAGACTCCGTCTGACTGTGAGAGGTGCAATCTATAGGCGCGGTATTTTCTATTTTCCGTCCATCATACTAACGTTGCCTAGATATCCCGATATATATAGTAAACAGTAGTATTTACATTAACGTTCTAGAACGAGAAACGAAACTAAGAAAATCTATTGTCACTTTTGTACACTTCCTAATATCGCCCTCACAAGACAAACCAAAGACTAAGATACCCCAGACAATCTTATTTTAGAATTCCTACCTTAAATATTCAAGTGTCTATATCGCTGCTGATTGCTAAGTTCACTATAAATAAAGTTTTCTTTTAAAGTAAATTTAGTTTTTTTTTTTAGTTACTTAAATTGCATGAACAAAATTTGCTAACATATAAGTATGTGGGATTTGTATTTTTAGTTTACTTCTTCAATTTTTTAGAACAAGGGACTGACGGTGGTTGAAACACCAGTGACCTTTAAAGTTCGGCCTACCAAGTAAACAAACTAGAAGGTAAGACAGTCATTCAATGAAGGTGCGTTTTCAAACACTAGCGACGAATAAGTACATTGGTGGGTCGAATATCCGTTGACACAGGATACAGTCGGCTAAGTAAATGCGTATTTCGAGGGGTGCGTGGCCAAACCCGATAGATAAAGGTAAGAGGTTTTTTGAAAATAGAACTATGCGTAATGGATGTTGAGTTCTTACAAAAAGCAAGTATCTCGATTTATTATTGCACGCACTTGACAGCAAACTTGGCAATCCATCCGATCTAGCGATGTAGGTGTACCTATCCGTCCAGCCCCAACTATTGTTTATTTTTTCCTGCTTGGTCTGCTTTGCGATCACCCACGTATGTTTTAGGGTCCTCCCTATGCGTATGATACAGCCCGCGAAAAATGCTCCCTTACCCTAAACACAGCGGATCCTCGGGAGCTATGGAAAACTGACTATCATTTACCACAAGAAACATACCACCACGCCAACAGATCAAGTACATGCAGGTTTTCGTGCGTTGTTCGTGCTAGGAAGGCTTGGACCGATGATTAACAAGTTTAGTAAAATGTCACTTAGAAATAAGCCGACACTATAAAACTTGTGTTCGTCCAATCATGTCTTACGCAAGTGTAGCTTTTGGTCACGCGCACGCCTATAACATCGCTCAAGCCGCTTCAGGTCATTCAGAATCGTTTTCTGCTTAGGGCGACTGGTGCTCCGTGGTACCAGTCGAACTTCAGTCTGCACCACGACATGGGGATTAGCACTATGTATGGTTTCTTTAAGCGCTTATACCTCGTTTTTTTAGCTTTAAAGAATGAAAGAGGACGACTTACGAGGTTTTTTAACAGACACGTTCCGCAGTAAAAGTGTAAATATTGTATGAATATTAAAACCATTATTTCACGCTTACTTTATATATATTTTTATTCAACAATGAGAAAATATGTCTTAATTTACATTTACTTACATATTTTTTTAAGTAGTAAGGCACAATTATTTTATAAATTACCATTCGTTTCATTCATATAAAAATTGTACAGTAAAAAACACAAAGCGGCAGAAATTGTAAGAAGTCGGTTCGGATTTTAAAAAAGTAATTTTCATAGCCACTAACTGTCACTTATTCTGATCTTTCGTGCGAATAATTCGAATTCAATGTGTGTGTGTTTACGACCACTGCTTCTTTATTTACCTAAATTCTAATGTTATAAAAAACAAGGTATATATACTTCCAAAAAGAGGCCAAAACGGCGATACATTGATATTATTTGCCTGCCAAGTCGGGCTGTAAATATAGCGCGAGCTGGAACAATTGTTGTTCCAACTGTACCTCTCAGGTCGGCAAATATTTAGACTGTACTCTACAGGCGAATTTACAACAAAAGGGTATGTTGGTACACTTGTTTGCGTATCTCGGGAGCTGTTATAGTCAAAATAGGGAAGTAGCAGAACATAAGGCTGTTTTAGAATCATAAAGAAAGGTCTAGTTTCCTATTTGGAAACGTTCAGATGGCAGTCGCTTCCGCGAACTTAAGTGCACCAATCGGGAACATTTCTGTTTTTAACCAACTTCAATAAGGAAGGTATTTTTATAATTAAAAAAACAAACAAATATTAATTCTCTTCTGAGAAGGTCCTGTAAGTACATAAACCCTATTTTAAAAGCGTTATTAACGTCGTTATTAAAATTCGTGCGAATACTTGCAATGCGATTCTCACACGTGTGTATCTAAAATACGTACAAGACTAGCATACATGTAACGTACCTACCTCAGTTCCCGCAATATAAGGAAACTTGCATACTATTCTTGAACGTGTGTAAAAATGGCTCGATAAATGCGGCCTAGTGGCTGTTTGGCTGCAACCCAATCATCGATTTAGCAGTTGTAACAAATGCGGTATATGCCGATGAAAACAAAATGGCGTTCTGTTATATCCGAAGCCAAGAATTTTTCATAGGCAATAATCTCCAGTCACCGTATTATGGACGTGTGATAAAAGAGAGGAGGCACATATCTCAGCTGTTAACACAACGAATCCTCATGTCAATAAAGTGTTATTCTGTTCTGGTCCATAGACTATGGTGTCTGCTTAGCATCAGACAGGCCGTTAGCTTGTACTATACCCGTCTATGTATTAAAAAAGGCAAGCGATAATAGCTACGATGCGACGTTCTCATAAAAATTGGGCTAGATGTAGGGATAAGCAAATCCGTTTAAAAAATTATTAGTCAAAAAACTGTATTCCTACTGCCTTCTTTTTACTATGACAGGCTCGACACACATTTTGCTAATTTTATGAAAACGTTCCCCATAATAGGATTTGTTTGTTTGTCTGTTGACGTGTTGACGGCTATTGAAATTAATGACTTCCCGTCGGGAATGGAATTTTAATCTTGAAATTTCACGTTTCCAGTTTGTTTATTATTGCGTTTATCACTTTTTGACATGTGGCGAGATGAGGAAAGTTTTCAAACACTAATTTAACATGGGTGGGAGTTGATTCGAGACCGTTATTACCCATTTCAATGTAGATTTCACATATTAGTGTAAGATGGTCTTCAAATTCTACTATGGCGATAGATGCCTGAACGCATACCCTACATTTTAAACTGAGTGCCAACAGATATCAGACTGGAGGCCAATAGAGCAACATACAAAAGAAAATTATTTAATTATTTCTTAAATAGCATAGTAGACACTAGTAAATAGTGATAGTACATAGTAATAGTCATGTATGTGAATTTAGTTACCGAAGAGACTCCGATCCCAAAGTCAAACTGTGTAAACCGTTTTGTGGGACAGACACTAATTGTAAAATTTTACCTCTTTATAATAATAAATAAATAATAATACTTACTTATTTATTATTAAGCCACCACACTAACAAAAAGAAATATTAAACCAAATTTAACCCGTCGTCTACCGGTCCCGGGGATCCCGGGCTCATTACAAAAGAATGCTATTTTTTTTTTTTCGCCGGGAGACTACTGCATTGCATGAATTACGCCGGCCCGCCACGAAATGCGCCTGAACACAAGAATATGGTTTAGCATAGGTACTGGTAGAAGTGTTTATTTAAATAAAAGGCTTTTGTCAGCGACTTGTCGGCGTAGAACTCGTTCTACACGTTAGAATTTAATAGCTATTCTTTTATTTCAGGCACTCACCTATACAGGATGTAAAAAAAGTAGTATTTTTTTGACGCGAAACAATTTTTTTTCTATGGCGCAGGTCGTCCAAGTCAGCCAACTGTCCATACAAAGGCCAAAAATTTATTGCGACGATAAGACCAAGAAACCATAATAGAAATAGGACAAGAAGAGGGAAGAATCTTCGAGAAGATAGTACGGTTGCCTGTTTTGTTGCCATTGTGGCACCACCCAGGGGTCATGTGTAGGGTAGCGTTCACCGGTGGGTTTTCCCTACGGACGTGGTCCAACTTTGACCCTCCTTTGTCAAGTAAGTGGGCAACTTGACTGTTAAAAGCCAGCTGGATCAATTTATATGGCAATGCCAGCAGCGCCTCTGTTGGCTTTAGGGGGTTTGCCATACAAATTGAGACTAAACATAAATGCATTCGTTTTTGTTTTGTTTCGAAAAAACGTATACTAGAGGTACTGAGCTTTTTCGTTGTAACTGTACAACACTAACTGTAAGATCCACAATCAGGCGAAGTAAACTAACAGATTAGATGTTGCCAGGAGTAGAAAAAAATAAACAGTGACGGAATAATTATATCTGTTCGCTCCAGGACCCCCCGAAAGCCAAGGGCCCATAGTTGGCCTCCTCCAAAAACTGGGTAACCCTGGGGCGAACACCAAATGCGATACGTACTTCTAAATCTTAAAAACTAAAACTTACAATTACGCAGGACTTCCGCCTTCTTTCTTCGAAAATAGGGTCCAGCCGTTGACAAGGATTAGCAGATACCTGTCCTCTGCTGCAGACCCCCAAAGCGGGGCGCGAGCCACATACAAATGGCTCTCTCCAAATTGCACTTTCCGATCCGAATTCACTTAATAATTACATTAAAACTAGTCCACCATCGCGCTGGCACTATGCCACAGAAACTGCTAAATCAATCAAATATATCTACACAATTCAGTCATCATACATTAATCAATCATAATTTAATCAGTTGAATGTAATTATTTATATTTTTCTCATAATTTGAGTTGGAAACTAATATTATAAAAGTTTAGATATTTAAATGTTTGTGTTATTCAATCTCGCAAAAACTTTTTTTTAACCTGATCTATGGCTTTAGGCCGGGCCCATTAAAGCGATAGGAGTGCGCTGTTGGAGAGTAGCCTGGGGAAAATCCAAGGGAAAACCTCCGACACGACCACGCGTGTGGTTTGGAACACTGGAATACTCTAACGCAAAAACGTCTGAATGGATTATGATGAAACTTATAGGTCTGTAATTGTATACAACGTGTTAATATCCTGGCTTAAAATATGGAGTACTTTTTCTCCCTCGAAGGGATAACATAGGGAGAATAAATTTACGTGGAATAAGTCGCGGGCAAAGAAAGAAAGAAAGAAAATACGTTTACTTAACATCACAATCCAGCCGATTAAATAAAGAAACATATTAATTTAAAAATAGAAGACGTTAAAAAGGATCCCCACTCAGCATTAAGCCACGGCGAGACACAGCAAGCTGAGGCACTGATTTTCAGTGATTTTCAGTTGAAAGCTAGTAATTTATACAGGTTCTTATGTCAAGTTTCACACATTGTTTGAAATGGTCTTGAGGCTCGACTTGTCACTATGTAATTAACTACTTTAGCGATTGATGCATGGGAAAAAACACATGACGAACTTTATTATGGCATGATAAAAAAATAAAAAATATGTATGTAGCATGATAAAAAAATAAAAAATATGTATGTATTTTTAATTAAGGTGAAATAAGTAGGTAAAATAATGTTACTAACATATTTAGATGGCTGAGTAAAAAATAAAGAGTGTTTCTTTCGCCAACAAACTGTGATGCAGTTTGGCGAAGTTATAGTGTAAATGAATGTAAACTTTTTTTGTAAGAAATAAATTAAAAAAAAAAAAAAAATGTTGTAAACAACAACAAAGGTGAACAAATAGTTTTCAAATAAAAACTGTGGTCGTGGACAAACTTTAGATATCCGAATGGATGAGTTTTGTTTAGTCAAAATTTGTAAGGTAATCACTCAATGGGATTAAGGGATGTTTACACAAGTAACAAAATCATTGTTAGATTTTTCTCGAAAAAGGATCAAATTCTTTATCAAATGGCGGAAAAAGAGTTTTTTTATACAACGCCGGTGGCAAACAAGCGTACGGACCACCTGATGGTAAGCGGCCACCGCAGCCTATAGACGCCAGCAACTCCGAAAGAGTCACGTGCGCGTTGCCGACCCTTTATAAGGTTTGAGGATGTGTTGACAGCAGGAACACATTTAGGTTCCTCGCTCTCAACACAGACAGTAACTCAAAAGAATAAATAATTACATAATAATAAGCCTTAAAAGTTTTAAGAGGGGGCATACTGTGTCCCTTTTCCAAAAAATGCACCGTCACTGATCTATAGCGCTTTTTCTTTTAGCTACGTTATTTTTTGAGATATTTGAATAGGATTTTCAACATTTGGCACATTTTGATGCGTTTTTAGGATACCGTAGTAAACAAGGAACCCTTATAGTTTCGCCATGTCCGTCCGTCCGTTTTCTCAGTAACCGTTAGTACTAGAAAGCTGTAATTTGGCATGAGTATACATATCAACGACGCCGACAAAACCCTACATATAAATTGGCGGTGAAATTTTTTTTTCTTCCAAACCCCATCGTGTGGGTTATCGTTGGATAGCTCTTATAGCACACCGGCCCGCGCTCGAACTGCGCGGTAGCCGCGCGGTCCCGCGCTTGGCCGGTGTGACATAGCTCATAACGTCCCGTGCATTCAGCTCATCGCGGGGCCGCGCGCAAACTGCGACCGCGCCGCTACCGCGTTGAATGTGGCGAGGCCTTAAAAGCGTTTGATAACCATCAGGCAGACCGTATATATGCTCAGGCTTATACGAGTACACTGTTATTTTCACAGCTCATTTCACCTTATAACTCTATTATAAGTCGTGTAATATTGGTAGAGCTTGTTTACTCTGGCATAGTAATATATGCGCTCTATCGGGCAGTCTTACTTGTGGTGCTGAAAGGGTCGTGAGGTGTGGCGGCAGTGGTAGCGGGTTGAATTACAGATAAAGAAAAACGAAAAGGTTAAAGGAAACATGTCGTGCCAAAGTTGGCTGCAAAATAACTATATAATGAATGAAATGAAATGAAAATAATTTATTACAGAACAAGTCCATAGCATCATAGAATTATAAATTAAAAATGATATTGAATAGAATAAAATTAAATTAAATTGTGTCAATCATATAGGAAGACGACGGCTTAAAATAAAAATTACGTACAATGAGTAACTATAAATAACTGTTGGGCCTTGGACGTCAAATCGTAAATATAAGGATAAATTGGCCTTTTTAGTTATTTTTTTTTGTGAAATTTAGGTATTTTAACCCGTAACTGTGTACTTTAAAATACATAGGTACATTTTAAATAAAAGCGAGCTTTGGGCTTAATACCTTAAATACCAGCCGTGTATGTAGGTACAACATTTTACATACCCCTTGCCTTGAGGTTCGAGATGGGAACTCCACATAATGTTGAGATATACATACACATTGTCTATGTGTGCGACAGCGTAGGAGCTATGAGTTCACATTATCTGTGTTCATATGTGTCACAACAACTATGGTTAACCCGCGCTCGTAAGATAAAATTCATGTTAAGCTGATGCTACCGAAAGCTTTCAGTGGCAGGGCTCGGAAACCGGTTTCGTCTTCATACAATTAACCGGTTAATAATTTCGGTTAATTGCGTCTTACGATATGTTTTCGTAGTTTAAATCATTTATATCATAGATAAAGGGTAACAAAAACCAATTTAAAAATAAAAATGGTGATATGAAAAGTACTTTAAGAGATATTTAAAAAATAGAAAAAACCTGTTCCGAGCCCTGTTCAGTGGCGCCCCGCCCTTCGGGAGCTTTTTATTCCGCGAGCTTACCGGCTTGCCGGAATCGACTCAAACGCCCTTTATTAAGCCGTTTCACCACGTTACCTGCGAAAAGAAAACATTTTATTTGATTTAGCTGAAGCTTTCGGGTAAGCGATGTTACTGTTTCATAATAAAATTTGAACGGTATGTGGAAAAAGTGACTTTTAGGGTAGGTGCACATTAAAATATACGAATAGAAACACAATAACACATTTATGTAATTTTGTCGTAAGTGATTATGACAAAACTGAATTACTATTACGGTAGTACCACAGTTTTATCATAATCGCTCAAAAACTTTTCAAATATTGTAAACTAGCGACCCGCCCCGGCTTCGCAAGGGTGCCACGCTATAAAATAATTAATAATAAAAAATAATGTAATTTTGACATACATGCAAATTTACATTATAATTATAAACATCTAATGATTTACAGGCGGTAATAATAGTTAATGTATACATGTAAGTACTTTATTGTACGCAATAACAGGTTAAAACAATATACAGTATGTCACATAAGATTAAAGTACAAAGATGAACTTATCCCTATGAGGGATCTCTTTCAGCTAACCTAACAACAAAACAAACAAATAACAATAACTTAAATAATAACTTAGCAGCCAGGATCATTCACCAGCAACTTGCTCTTCTATATGGTCTTGTGAACTTCGAAGTGCCGTACTATAAGTATACACCTGCACCAGTTCTCGAAATTGGTCGTGCCACGCTCTATTGGGATCGATCAGTCATCACGGACAGGACTATTGTAGCCAATAAACCTGATATCGTGCTGACAGATTGATCGAAACGCCAGGCAGTGCTCGTTCACATCACTATCCCCCATGACGAGAGATGATACATTGAAATCACCCACACAGAAACACTACAGTTATTTGCCACCCAAAGTACTTTGTTCCAGAAATTCATACTAATATTAAAATGCGTGTCTGTCTGTCTGTGTCCTATTCATGCTTAAACCACTGAACCAATTGAGGACATAAGATACTTTTTATCCCGGAAATCATACCTTACGCGGGTGGAAGTTTGTATGGAAGGGTGATAACTAGGTAAGCTCCTGATATAAAAGAATAGCAATAAAATTATAACGCGATGAACGAGTTCTACGCGGGCGGAGTCGCGGGCAAAAGCTAGTTCAACGTATTTCTACAAAATCTCCGTGGTAATTGTTAATTTCCATTTTAAGAGCCTGCCCACTGGAAAGCGAAAACATTTCTCATAGAAATTTTACGCCAGAACATAATTAGTTTAAAAAACGCTGAGTTAATTTCCGTGAAAGAAATAGAAAACGAGATACGACGTTCGCAGTCCATATTTAAAAAAAGCTAAAAAGTTAAGCTATTGAAAAATCGACCTTAACGGTAAGAAGTCTTAGTTCATTTTAGCAAACTAAATTAGCCATAACAACGGTAGTTCAACAGTGCAAAGAACCACCAATTTAGTTCGCTCTGTTATCTTGCGGGAACAAGAAACAAGCAGCAATTTTGAACGTTAAAATATATTTGTTTGGATTTTGAGACTGAAAATACCATTAAATATCAAAACAAAAGACTATGAAGTTTGATATGCAGTGGAGAACGTAAAGCGACTGCTTTTCAACGACATGTTTTCAGTTCAAGTCACATTTAGAATATGCGTTCACTACAATTTTGTCGGGGGGATGCTGGTGGGAAATTCTCTCCAAAGAAGTAGGTCAGTCACTTGACAGCTCGTTTTTACAAGGTTTTATTTAACTTGCACTGTTCATATGTAAATAAACAAGTATAAATTGTTTTCAGTCACTTGCCTGTCCGATTGAGCTGAAATTTGACATTACCAATAAATAAAAAATAGAGATAATATTACTTACCGACCCATGTCGGGCCTAGCTGAGTTTCTTCCTGGACTTTTCTCAGCTAGGCTAGGTTTAGTGAACCAGCGACAAAACTCCCAGTAGCTCGATTCCACTCACGCCTCAGATCCGGTTGAAACCGCTCAACCAATCTCACTGGCGCGCAAACTCTTAGAGTATTCCAGTGTTCCAAACCACACGCGTGGTCGTGCCGGAGATTTTTCCCTGGATTTTTCCCAAGCTACTCTCCAACCGCGCACTCCTATCGCTTTATTGGGCACGGCCTATAAAGCCACAGTCAGGTTCAAAATACAAATAATATTACTTATATACAAGTTCGGTGATAATACAATATAATGGCACAACCGAATTGATCTGATGATGGACACCGCAGAAGGCAACCATAGCAACTCCTAAGCTACACAAGATAAACTCGTCGTATTTGAGCTCATAGAACCGTCTCGTCGAAAGTAATGTACAGACGGCAATAAAAGTCTAAAATAAAATTGTTATCTGGAAGAGATAGCTCTTTAGCGATAAGACCGCCTGTTGTCTGTGTACTGCTGTTGTTTTGATTCTGTGTGTAGCTGATTCATTTATGTGAGGTGTGCAATAAAGAGGAGGGCTCGGAACCGATTTTAACTATTTTTGAAATATCTCCTAAAGTAATTTTCATATCACCATTTTTATTTTTAAATCGGTTTTTGTTAGCCTTTATCTATGATATAAATGATTTAAACTACGAAAACATATCGTAAGACGCAATTAACCGAAATCATTAACCGGTTAATTGTATGAAGACGAAACCGGTTTCCGAGCCCTGATAAAGAGTATTTGTATTGTATTGTTGACAATAACAGGCCAGCGGCGCTAGCACAACTGCCGCTGCGACGCGACGCGAGTAGAGAAGAATCCACCCTCC
Organism: Epiblema foenella; assembly: GCA_963556455.1. NCBI lineage: Eukaryota > Metazoa > Arthropoda > Insecta > Lepidoptera > Tortricidae > Epiblema > Epiblema foenella. The sequence continues at coordinate 22,750,897 of OY747100.1, forward strand.
TCTTTCTAATTCGCACGTTCGAGTGAGACAGGAATCGCTGAGTCGTGCGAGATACGACTTGGCAGCAAGTTATGCTCACCAGGTTGATGATGACAATCTTCGTTGATAAATAACGGTTATAGGATAATTCAAAAATGAACAATAAAAAAAAAACAAAATTTAATTCAATATAGTTTGTGTGGATGTCGGTTTTATTTGCGCGCTCGAAACCTCAATGAAAAACTATTCTTTAGTCCCTTAAACTCGTATTCACGCGTCAAATAACTTACCTAAGAATTCCTGCATTTAAGAGGCCTTATAAGTTTTAAAATGTTTTGATTTCAAATTACGACAAAAGTATTGATAATACCAATAAAATTATTAGAGGCTACGATGATTTTATTAAAGTTTTAGATAGTAACATAGCCATTTTTTGATTTTATTGTGTGTAGTAGAATTTAAGCGGAAAAAACAAGTTTTTAGCTTGAAAATGGTCGATTTGGAGTGATGTTTGAAACGATGTTTCTCAATGAAAAATCCAAAAAATACATTTAAAGTTTATGACATAAGGTTGCAATAGTCCTGTTCTAGATAGTAACATTGACAAAATATCAAGAGACGTGTAAATTTAAACAGAAAATGGCGTAAATATATGAGCGTTTTTTAACTGATAAGGACCCCTAACCCGGAATTAGAAATGATGGAACAAAATGTTCCCACAACCAAACGAGGGAAATGCAATTTGAGACTCAGCGTTCTACTTCCGAGCGGCTTAATCAGGAGGAACTCACTTTAAGCTTTTAACAGCACACGTCTAAATTAACTAGCGTATTTTAACTTTAACGTAAGTAATTAAAGTACATTATGGAGTGGAGTACGGGACGTTGCAAATCAAGTCTAACATGGCTAGAGACCTCTGAAAATGAGCGCCCGTCTCCTATTTTAGATATCGATATTGTTTTAATGTCTGATATTGTGTTTATTACGCCTATGTATAAATATGTTTTACGTCTGATTCAAAATTTCACGAGTCACGTTTAAAACTATATTTTACTAAACGGTTTAATAACTCACATATGTCATGATGTGTGAGAGAAACTTTATTACGTTAAATAATACAATATATATAAAATAATATATCATAAAAAGAAAAGGAATCTAGTGTTCTATGATGGGTATTCCACAGCCGTCTTCGCATACAAATCTTTCTATTCTTCTTCTCGTTCCTCTAATTCTCATGATCAAACTATTTATGTTGTTTTAAAGAATATTAAATACATAAAAATAATAAAACCGGCCAGTAAGTGTAAAAAAAAAACAAAGAAAAAAATAAAAAAAATCTAAGAAAAAACTGATTTATCAATATGTTACTATTTGTCTATACGTAATTATAAACATTATCACCACATTTCAAGTTCACAGGTCAATGGGAGTTTAAAATTCTTAGGAACAATATTTTGTTAAAAGCTGACTTCGGTGGTTTATATCATTCCTTTTTTTTTCAATATTTTTAAAACAAAAAGTACAGCACGCTCTAAACAATATCCCACTTCCCACTCGATGCGGTTTGCTCTATAGGAGCCCCCCATTAAAAATATTTTTTGACAATTTGTATGGCTTTGGGTCAACAAGAGCTTATACTATGAAAATTTGAAGACTGTACGGTTTCATCACCGTACATTTCTTTATGCTTACTTGCGACCTACTTTGAGTCGCGTGGCAGCGAATATTAGTAATATGTTAAATTATAAAAGACAGACAGTGCATTACAAAACGGTGAACTATACGCATCTAGAGAAAGAGCAACCAACTATTAACTTTACTGTATCTTTACGTTATTTTAATATACTTCTACAAACTTCAACGATCTTTCACCGCACTCCATCAACTCCCGTAACTACAAGTCAAGTGTAGCTGCTAACTGGCCGCTACAAAGACCGAAACTCCAACCGCTTGGCTATAGAACCTGTGAGACAAACGACAGACGGGCACGTGTGTGTCAGCAATAGAGTTCCGTTTGGACCCTTCGTGTAAAGAACCATAAAAAGGAAAGGACGTAATTTAACTATAGAAAATTGTGACGTCATATTTTCATCCAACCGAGCGTTATGTTCTATGTGACCGATGGCCGTTGGGGCCGGAAGGTTCTCGAGTGGCGACCACGGACCACCCACAAGGTGGACTGATGACCTGGTGAAGGTCGCGGGAGTCCGCTGGCTGCGGGTGGCGCAGGACCGGTCATTATGGCACTCTTTGGGGGAGGCCTATGTCCAGCAGTGGACGTCTTTCGGCTGATGATGATGACGATGATAAGCGTTTATGACGTTTCATAAAAAGTTACCAATTTGGCTATCAGTATTTCTCGGTTTCTCCGACACAGATGCATGATGTGTATGTCTAGCTAGACCTTTATCACGAAGTAATTTAAAATTGTGACTAGACACATACAAACATGCAAGGCCGTAATTATTTGAACTAGCCAAGTTGCGTGTTTACAAAACAAAACACATGTAAAATAAATTTTAATTTTGTATTAAGCAGTACCGCTACTGCTGAGCAGTATCCTGCTCGGTGCCTGAATTTTTCAATTTTTCCTTTATTTCTAAAACACATGTACTCAAAAGTTTTTTTGTAAGCTATTTATACGTTTAAATAGCTATTAAAATATACCGCATAACCGACAAATATTGAAGCAAACCAAATGTCTATTTTATTTTTCAAAAAACACGAATCGTAGTTGTGTTATGATTAGATTTCATTTCTGCTACCCTAAGGTTTTCTGTAAGAAATCGCTCTTTAGCGATAAGACCGCCTGTTCTTTACCTCTATACTCATTGTGTTTTTGTACTGTAATATGTCCTTTAATTGAGGTGTGCAATAAAGAGTATTTGTATTGTATTGTACGCTTTTCAGAGTTCCGTACCCGAAGGGTACAAACGGAACCCTATAACTGTCACTCACGCGTCAGTCTGTCGTCTGTCACACAGGTTTTACAGCCAACAGGTTAATAATAATAATAATAATCGTTTATTCATAAATTACAAATGTTTACGCAATTTACGCACTTCTGCCAAACCACAGTGCGGTTTGTTGGACCTAGTCTTCAAATTTTTACAGCATATAACCATCTCGTTAACCCAAAGCCATAGAAATTGTCAAATACTGTTTTTTAATGTTTTAAGGAGGGACCTTGACCTACCGCACCGAGTGAGGTATCGTTGGTTAGTGCTTGTCGAGTAGATAAATACTGTACTTTTTGTTTTAAAACATACTGGAAAACAAAAGAACTCGAAGCTACCATTAAATTCATTCTGAATGTAATGTAAGATTTAGGGTGGGTTGCACCAAACCGTCTGTAATCGTAAGCGGTATTCGTTAAAATCTGGTTGTATGGAAAGTTTGACAAGTTTCTATGGAATGACAGCTGCCGGCGCCATATTTGACGATGACCGGCCTGTGATCGTATTTTGGTACAATTCTAGCTGTAAAAATAAGCTATTCATAGCTTTAGCAGTTAAGCAATTTCAAAATCTGGAACTTTAATAATATTAAAAAAAACAGTTTTACAAAATTATGTTCCGATTTTTTTTTAACTTCCCATTGATCTATAAACTCAAAAGTTGGTGATAATGTTTGTTATTACGTAGGTATATTTTACCAACAAATACTAAAATATTGATAAATCTGATTTCTTCTTTGAAATTCCCTTATTTTCGCATTAAAACCAAGCTAATTTTGCAGTTGGTGCGGAAATCTAAATGTGAGAAGTCCGACACGCACTTGGCCGATTTTTTTGAGCCCTGTTTGGTCATTAAGTGACCAGTCACAGATATGGTTTGGGACAACCCGCCCTATGCAGCCTTATATTATGGGTCAGCATAGGAGCAAATTATACCGCATAACTATTACAATCCCAAGGGATGTCTGGAAGAGATCGCTCTTTAGCGATAAGACCACCACTTACATGTTGCTGTTTTGATTATGTGTGTACCTGTACTTGATTCGTTTGTTTGTTTTTATTCATTCATGATACAATAATATACTGCGCCAGGTATGGCAATCCGATACATCGGTTAGTAGTGTGGGTGTCGACTTTACGTAATCTTTTTTTTTTCGGTGGACGTCCCCGCCGGCGGGAATGCCTAAGTGTACGCGTCGTTTCAGAGTTGGACGCCCTAAGCGCAGCGTTCCATCTTTCGATAGACGCTGTGATTACGTCGTCCGGGTCCGTAAGTGTGTGCCTAGGACGCCGGACCGTGCGGCCCCTAATCAGTGATCGCCGAGTAACGACAGAGGGAGGAGGGATCGTATCGATCGTATGCGGACGTAAATGTGACGTCGACAGTGACGTATTGTATTATGTTGGCATTTATTTGTGTGTTGATCACGAATATTTGTTCCTGAGTCTTGGATGTTCTCTATGTATTTGAGTATTTATTTATATATATAAGTATGTATATCGTCGCCTAGTACCCACAGTACAAGCTTTGCTTAGTTTGGGACTAGGTCGATTTGTGTAAAATTATCCCCCAATATTTATTTATTTTATTTTATTTATTTATTTATTGTGGTGTCACGATTCGAATTGTCAGGCCTTGTTCTCTTAGACCGTGGAATCATTTATGTGAGGTGTGCAATAAACAGTACTTTGTAATCTCACTTAGAGAATATACTCATCTGTAATCTTGCTTCCTCTTTATTCGTATTAAGGGGCCTTATAAGTTTTTAAATGTTTTGATATCAAATTATGACAAAAGTATTGATAATACCAATAAAGTGACTAAAGGATACGATGATTTTATTGAAAATTTAGATAGTGACATAGCCTGTTTTTGATTTTATTGTGTTTATTAGAATTTAAGCGGAAAAACACAGTTTTTAGCATGAAAATGGTCGATTTGAAGTGATGTGTACAACGATATTTCTTAATGAAAAATCCAAAAAATATATTTATATTTTATGAAATTAGGTCGCAATAGTCCTGTTCTAGATAGTAACACTGAGAAAATGGAAAGATACGAGTCAATTCAAACAGAAAATCGTTAAATAGATGAGCGTTTTTTAACTGATAGGACTCTTAAATGAATTCAAATTAAGACTTACTGTATTTTCAAAGTAGATTTCCGAGTAACATCCATGATTAAAAGTACATGTTCAATTATTTTAATCTGGAACACTTAATTCGCTGGCGATACGCCAGTGGCTGCATCGAGTCTTGATTTACATTTCGGTTTGTTAGAGGTCGAGCACTGAATTGGAAATGGATGCAAAGGTTATGTTTGTTAATGCAGATAATTGCACCACAGATAAGATGTAACATGTGACTTCATCATATTATTTTATGCTATTTTTCTCAAATGTGCAATGAAATATTGAGGTTATGTTCCTTATAAAATAGGCTGCACGTTGCGGCTAGACGAGAGGCCTTTAAAGGAATTTCATACAAAGCTGTAGACCTAGGCCTTCAAGATGCTCTTTTTTAATTTCCATTCCACATTTATTTGTGACACAACATCACGGCGTTCAGCCATAAGCAATTATTTGCTTTTTGGTTCGTCATGAGTTTATTTTATATAAAATCGACATGAACATAATAAATAACACATTTTTATCACAGTCCAATAATTTTAATTGCAAATATAACGACAAAAATACACATTTAATATATTTTATCTAAATATTAGCGGTAAAAATGTCTACTCATACCGTGAAGGTATTTTTAAATCATTCTGGAGGCAAAATTGTTTTTCTTTTTCATTCTATAATTGGATTTCTTGTCGTATTTACTTTTGGTTTCTTTATAAATTGAAGTTTGATTTCTTGGAGTTTTTTTAAATTTATTTCATTTCATGTTTGAGAAAAGCACTATACATACCTCGGCGTGAAAAGGGGTTGCCAAACTCGTAACTATCCGGCCTCGCTAAACTCGGCCGTCTATGTGTACTCGGCCGGCAGCCCCTTACTTCCCGGCCTCTGTAGTAATGTACTATTGGTCGAAATTTCTCTTTTACGAACCAAGCGTTTTCATCATCTTTCATTATGCAGCACTGCTAAGGTTTGGAACCTGCCGGCGGCTGTATCTCCGAGTTCATATAACTTAGACCTTTTTAAGGTACGAGTGAATAGACATCTTCTAGATGGGCTCGCTTCACCGTCAGCCTCATCTTTGCCCCCTGGCTAGATGCTGGCCAGGAGCAATCCCATGTTTTATATATTTTTTTTTTATGCATAGTTACATAAAGATAAAAAAAGAACGCGACAAATTGTGACGTTATTAGTCATATTAACACACAAACTATCAGTCAATCGTCAAATTGATAATATTATGCTATCTTAAATATTTTTGTATACATATAATAAAGAAGGACGCAGTTTGACCACAGAAAATTGTTACGTTATAATTAAAATTTCTCTATACAAACTTCACACTGGCCGAGCGTTTTTGACGTGTCGTAATAAGTTGTTAAAATACCGTTTTGAGCAAGACGAAATAGTACTTAATGCTTTTCATAGTATTCAGAACACTAAAGCAATTTCAGCTAACGAGGCATACTTTGTACCAAGAAACAAACAAGGCTAGAGGAGTTAAGTGCCTTGCAAATCATACTTAGATAAAGGTGTAAATAACGAGATTTCTTATGAACATACGACTTTATTAAATTACAATGTGATAAGATATTTTATGGCTCATTCATAGTAATAATCATTTAGCGATACCTGGGGGTAAGGAAGTGAGGGTAATAAATAGTTTAGGGTCATTAGAAGGCGTTGGTAATGACGGGGTAAACGGTCGAACTATTCTCAACTACATACTTCATAGGTGGCGAACTTAAGGCCCTTTTTGTGTTTTTGGTATGGAAGAAGCTACAGACAACATTAAACCATACAAAACAAAAGTATAGAAGTAACAGGAGCGTAAAATTAAAAATTTCAAAATCGGGCCACGCGCAATATAGGGTTCTGTAGATGTCTACCCGGTTAAAAAGTTTTGAAACATATTTTTGACACAACTTTATTAACATTATCTAAGTAATCAATGGAAATTGTACGAACGTTTTCTTTTCAAAGTATCATTTCATAAGTTGGGCTATTAACTCGTAATAATGTCTACTTAGTGTTGAAAGTTTTCCTTTGAAATTCATTATACTATACAGCATGATTTTTTTCACATGGCCAATAGACATCATTCATTAAGCTGGCAGGGGCACTGAGCAGGGATCGGACACCGGTATTTTCTCCATAGAAAAATACCGGTATTATTACGGTCACCCTTTCATTATTTCGTTTTTAATGGAACAATCTAATAACACGACGTTGTTACCTAAATACATGATTCAGCCCTACGTAAAGAGCAAAAAATTATCCAAAATATTGGGCTAATTCAGGGTTTTTTAAAAATACCGGTAACGGTCCCTGGCACTGAGGAACGGGGGACAGATGACTATAACAAAAATTAACACTAAAGCAGAGGTCGGCAACAAGGGGCCGGCGAGCTCCTTACTTGCGGCCCGCGAACCTCCTATGCGGTATATTTTGTACGGCTCTCGACAATTTTGGTAGCTACTCATATAGCATGTGGCTCTTGACTGCTAAAAGGTTGCCGACCTCTTTAAAACATCACGCACAACGATCCCTGAATCAAAAACTGCTTTTAAAAACCTCACAATATTTATCAACGAGTTATCCAACGACACCCCAAGAAATGAGGTTGAAAAAAAATTACGTTACCAATAAACAAAATTTATGAAAATATTAGAGAAACAACAAATTCCAAAATATTTATGCTATTTGAAAGATTAAAAAATAGATAAAAAAGCCACAGTTTGACCATGGAAAATTTCCCTTTTAACTTCATACCAAATACCAACCGAGCGCTTTGGATTTTCCATAAAAAGTTGCTCATTTGTATATGTCAGTAATATACCGTATTCGAAACCGGTTGCGAATCACACAGAATCGAACGTATTTTTTTGTTTCCTCCTCTGTTATTTGCACTCATCGTGTGAAGGCCCGCGAAGCTAACCGTCTATTTAAGATAATTGGTAAACTTAGTAAAGTGGAATTGTATGTAGCACTTTTGCCCCAATCAATAAGCCTGCTTTTCCTGTGGCAAGTAAAAACGAATTTCTTTCTTGTCAGTAGCTGCGAAGACTATGGACTTTTGAAACAAAATTAAGGAGGATGCTTTTTGTATTCTCCTTTTCGATGAAAAAAGTTATATACTACGTGCAAGGAGTTGCAGCAATAGCGATCACAAAACACTACTTCAATCCCGATGTCATATTTAGAAAGGAAGAAAGATTTATTTGGTACAAATTGTTTATACATACTAGGAAATTATAAATAGGTACCTATTTAGTACCAAAACGGGTGCCGCTCAGCATAGTGTCATGAAAATCATGACGCTGATTTTCAGGGCAACCAGGAAACAACATGAAATTATAAAACGGTAAACAAGAGAGAGAGCTGTCCCTAATATACAACATGACAATGTGTAACCTTACAGAATAATATTTTTTACATGCACATACAAGCTAAATCGTTGGTTATAATACTGCACTTACATGAAGCTAACTAATATATCTAATAAGGCTGCCTTTCCACGGGGTCCTCTCTCACCTCTCTGCTTCGATTTAAAGGATTAATTTGAATGGACACTTGCACGTCGCCGCTTCGCTACGCCTGAGTGGAAAGACAGCCTAAGGTATTTGCAGGCATACACATGCGCAGTGTACAGCAATAAGATGACCCTACGCGTAGTAAATCAGCAAATATAAATTGCAAAAAAGCATGAAGGCTTCAAAGATCAGAAAAAATATGTTTTTATCATCTGACAGTATATGTAATTTTTTTTATACCACGTCGGTGGCAATAAAGCGTGCGGCCCGCCTGATGGTAAGCGGTCACCGTAGCCTGTGCACGCTTGCAACTCCTGGGGTGTCACATGCGTGTTGCCGACCCTTTAAAAATTTATACCCTCCTTTCTTGAAGAACACCATACTGTAGTCCCTCGGGAAAACCTCGACAGGGAGCTCATTCCACAACCGGAGCGTCCGCGGGAGGAAATTCCTCTGAAACTGTACTACGCGACCATTTCGGCCATTTCTCATTTAGTAGTTTCTACGGCACTGGCGACAAACTAATAGAGTCACGAATTATTAACACGTGCAGCTTGGTAGGTGGCAATTTTGGTAGCTAATATGTGGCCCTTAACTGCGACAAGGTTGCCGACCCCAGATCTAGTCTATCCTCAGATTTAACGATTACGTATAGATACACAGGTTCTTTTTGACCGAGTGAAACGAAGGTCTCTGCTTCAGCTTCGACAAGAATGCTTTCGTATGTCCGGATTTCCGATTTCCGTTTATTCTCGTCTACAGGTCGCAATTTTCAACCGATTCTCGTGAAATTTCGTGAGCAGTTTCGATAGTTATATAGATTTTTTTTGTCGAGACGGTTTTCGGAAATTTCCAAAACCAATTTTTTTATTAATGATTTCGTAAGTTTCTGTGGGCGAATTTCGGTTTGTTCTCCTCTGCAGGTCGCATTTCTCAACCGATTCTCGTGAAATTTTGTAAGCAGGTCCGGTAATTAAGTATATAGAATTTTTTTGTCGAGTCAGTTTTTAGAAGTTTTCAAAAACATTTTTATTTCAAAGATTTTGTAAGTTTCTGCGTCCGAATTTCGGTTTGTTTTCTACAGGGTCGCATTTTTCAACCGCTTCTCGTGAAATTTTGTTAGCTGGTTCGATATTCATAATTGATCTTTTTTTACGAGGTCTACAGCTCACAGAGCCACTAGTTATAGACAGGTTACATACAGCTCACGTATTAAGACTATTGTGAACCTCTCGTGCGGGGCGAGAACGGGCATTTCGGATTAACAAGTTTAGTACGAGACTACAAAACTTGTGTTGTAGTTTGCAAGTGTAGCTTTTGCCCAAGTGCCTATGACATCGCTCAAGCCGCTTCAGGTCATTCAGAATCGTTTTCTCCGTAGGGCGACTGGTGCCCCGTGGTGCTAAGCGTGGAGCGAAGATAAGTAAAACGCTCTTTGAGATAGCGTGGAGTTGCAGGGTTGAAGAGAGTACAATACAAAAGAGATAGGGTGTGAGAATCTCGGCGACAACGGATAGGGAGCCACTTGAGCTGGGACCGGAAGAAGGATACATGGTCATATTTGCGTAAACCAAATATGAACCGAACGCAAACATTTTGAAGGCGCTCAAGCTTATTAAGTTGCTCCTCATTGAGGTCAATATAGGAAACATCACCATAATCTAAGATGGGGAGGAGTAGTGTTTGAGTAAGCGCAATTTTAGTGGCAATGGGCAGGAAATTACGTAGCCTTCTCAGAGAAGCTACTGCTGCAAACATCTTCCTGCTGAACTCGTTCACTTGAGGTTAGTTCATTTTAGGTTAGTTTTAGTTTTTTTTTTAATTTCTTTGTTTAATTGTAATTACTGTTTTATTATAATAATGTATTGGGATGTAGTATTAGATTACACCATCATACTGTTTAACCCACGACATTTAACCCGTCGCGTGCTCGCGTGACCGCCCAATGCCCACATGGCTCGGAATTGTGATAAATCGACGCGGCACGTGTTAAACGTGTATGTTTGATGTACGTGAATGTTTTGGTTAGCGAGCGGGTTGATCGATAGCAATAGCAACGTATTTGATAATACTACCCTACACTACACTACACTACACTATAGTGGTTATTTAATGAAACGCATTGAGTGTACGTCGCGGGCGTGCCGCAGATGCAATCATTCTGAGGAAAAAATTCGGAATAATTCGAAATTGTCGCCCCGATTGACAATTGAGTGGGTTGTGTATTGTGTAGCATTCTTGACTATATGACTGTGTTTCTGATAAAAACCGAAATATGTTTACTTAAAACTTTTTCGATAAAAAAAATCCAAAGTTGAGTGTAAATTTTCCTTTTTTTACTGAGTCTACTAAAACAACACATTATTAAACGAAACAATTAAGTTAAAATGATGGTATTTTACATCATCTAAACTTTGTCAAGAGGAAATTTAATAAAACTGAACACAGTCAGATATTTATCGAGATTTGTCGATTTGTCTAAAAAAGCCTCTACAGACAGAAAGACATAAGCGTGTCTCGTTCATAGGGGGCGCGGTTGACAGAATCGAGCCATCTTCTTAACAATGTATACTTTCAACTGCATGCAGGTTTCATGTTAAAAAAGTAAACTCAACAAAGGGAAACCAATCAAATCCGCTGTATACCCATCGTTAGTAATAATTTCGACATGCAAGTTCAGAAACCACTCGTTGTTTGTTTTGCCAAAATTGCTTGGTAATTTTAAACCATTTATTCAGCAAATTGCCCACGATTGGCTCTTTTTCACGTCATGGTGTGATCTGGACGTCGAAATCAGAGGTAATTGCTATTAACACGTTAACAGGGGTTGTGAACCTTTTTTATATCGTCAAAGCTAGACTTGCTACAAATATTGACCTTTGAGTTGCCTTATATTCTGTGAAACGTTACATTTTTGTAATGGGACAATATGAAACGTCGCTGATGCGATTTTCCGTTTATCATATTTTAAAAATAGATGTAGCAGTTGCATTATGTGCCAGCGAATAGAACATTGCTATCAAATATTCAATAGTTTTTTGTTACTTATTTTGGTTGATTGGTTTGGAAAGTGCATGCATTAATCCATGCACTTTCCAAAAATTACATTTCGGAAACCGTAACTACTAACGATTCATATAAAAAAGTTTGATTTTTCAAAAGTTTGTGAGAAAAATACTAACAACACTATTTTCGTCGAAGGTGTACTGATAGATAATCCTTTGTGGTATTTAGTCCGCCTCTTGTACATTATGTAGGTAATTCCGCATATAATAATGATTAGTATGTTTCAATAAATTACTATATTTATTTTTATAATGGTCGGCAACGCGTACGTGATTTCTTTAGAGTTGCGGGCGTCTATAGGCTGCGGTGTCCGCTAGCCATGAGGTGGACTGAACGCTTGTTTGCCACCGCCTTTGTATAAAAAAAAGATAAAATAAATATATGCGGACAATTTTACACAAATCGACCTAGTCCCAAACTAAGCTTAAAATTTACTCCATAAGACTACTTCAAAAGGAACAAGGCAAAAAAATATGCTGAATGGTGAAAATCCCATTGAATTATCTCAAAAAATAACGAAGCTACAACCGTTTTACTGCTGCTGGTTAGAGAGAGAAAGCGCGACAGATCAGTGACGTCATTGACCGCGAGCGCCATAGTAAATGACGATCGAGCCAATGCAAAGGTGCGTTTTGTGGAAAAGGGACAGTAATTATTTATTCTTTTGAGTTACTTTTTCCACCGTTTGGTTAAGAATTTGATCCTTTTTCGAGAAAATTCGAACTTATTCATTTTCTTATTTGATATCAACATCCCTCTATATATGATGAATTCTTGGATTCGTCGGCTGCCAGCATCTCGACCTCTGATCGGCTCGACTCCTTGGCATTGCGTAGAGATGTAGCCTCACTCTGCATTTTCTATCGCTTGTATCACGGGGAGTGCTCGGAGGAATTGTTTGCAATGATCCCTGCCGCATCTTTTCGTCATCGTCCTACGCGTCAGCATTTCCATCCTCACCATTTATATGGTTGGCAGTCCAAAACTGTGCACTTCTCAAGAAATTTCCTGCCTCGCACAAGCAAACTATGGAATGAACTGTCGCCTGCGGTATTTCCGGACCGATATCAAGCCTTCAAGAAAAGAGCGTATTCCCTTCTGAAAGGCACAACGCACTTGCGACTCCTCTGGTGTTGCAGGTGTTTATGGGCGACGGTAATTGCTTACCAACAGGCGATCCGTGTGCTCATTTGCCCCCTATAACATAAAAAAAAATCCATACTTCGAAAGTATCGTATTATCCTTTTAAACGCTAGGTATAAGTCAGTTTAAATTCGATTGAAAAAAAAACAAAACCGTCCACACTCCACAATTTCGTGGGCGCTTATCCTCAGGCCTCTTATTTGTGTGATTACGGTTATTAGGCCTGGCGGCAGCTAGGGGCAACTTTCGACACATTGTTTCAACCCGCCATTATCAGCTATTTATGTACAGTCAGCAACAGTTTTTGTTATACTTAGGGTCGACGACGCGCTTGCGATTCTTTTAGAATCGCAGGCGTACTAGGCTGCGGAGTCTGCTTGCCATCAGGCAGGACGTGAGCTTGTTTACCACGGTCGATTAATAAATAAAAACCGGCCAAGTGCAAGTCGGACTCGCGCACGAAGGGTACAGAACCCATCGCTACATAGTATAAAACAAAGTCGCTTTCTCTGTCCCTATGTCCCTATATCCCTATATCCCTATGTATGCTTAAATCTTTAAAACTACGCAACGGATTTTGATGTGTTTTTTTAATAGATAAAGTGACTCAATGAAAAGGTTTATATGTATAATACATGCATCAGCATTGCACCCGTACGAAGCCGGGGCGGGTCGCTAGTTGTCTATAAAAACACACATCACCTATGAAAAATTCAACTATCTAACTATCACGTTTCATGAGATACAGCCTGGTAACAGACGGAGGGACAGCGAAGTTTTAGTAATAGTGTCCCATTTTACCCTTTAGATACCGACCCCTAAAAACAAATTTGAAATTACGTCATTTGATTTTAAATCTTCTGGCTTGGAGAGTAAAGTCGCAAATTAAATAGAACTCACGCTACACACTCATTTTACGACCGAATTGAGAACTTCTTCGTTTTTTTTAAACTCGTTAAAAATATATAGCTTTTATTTTGTCTTTTAAATGCATAATATAGAATGGTTATTAGTGACACGCACAGAATAATCTGCCAGAATGTAATCCCATAATATTAAAAGTAAAACAATACATCCGACTGTACAGAAAGACCTCGAAATAAAATTACAGTCTTTCGAATTTTTGTCACCTCTGATAGTTTAATTGTTGGTTCTCGTACGGTTTACGAGAATTCGACATTTGGTCAGGGGTTTTATTCTAACCGATAATCTTGAGACAATTAGGTGGTAGGTGGGGAGGGGTAGGGGGGCTCATTAGCCCACCCCCCCTTGTGGTGCCTTGTGGTGTGGTTGTGGAATGCCACAACCTAAGTGTTCTCGGTACATAGTGCCTGTAATAAGTGTGTGTATTGTAATTGGGCAAAAGGGGGAGGCTTTTGCCGGAGTCGACGGCCTATATCACGGACTAGTTTCTTAGCGTCGGCCCCCCAGCACAGAGTATATAAATATCACTACATAGTATAAACCAAAGTCTCTTTCTCTGTCCCTATATCCCTATGTAGGCTTAAACTATTAAAACTACGCAACGGATTTAATGCGGTATTTTTTTAATAGATAGAGTGATTGAAGAGGAAGGTTTATATATATAATAACATCCATTAAATAGTGCACCAGTGCGAAGCCGGGGCGGGTCGCTAGTAAATTATATAAAAAATATTCCTACATTTAAAAAAATGTAAGATACGTAACCAGTAAGTACATAAATGAGCAAGTGATGGTGTTATTAGAGCCACGGTCTTCTGTAAAGTGAAACTACTTCCCCAGTTTTCTCATCATCATCCTCAGCCTGCAGTCATCCACTGTGGATAGGCCTTCCCTAATTCCCGACACCACACCCGGTCCTCTACCTATCTTACTCTAAAGCAATTAGAAATTGTTCTAATACGACAAAGATTGCGATAGTTAATAAAATTACACATAATGACGACTCAGTCATATGTATTTCAAAGATTCGTTGGTTAACATTGCATGTGTGGGTAATGCGTTTGCGCCTCTTCAAGTGCTATAATTTAAGAACCTGATCTCCCATCTCATTATTTAGATGTTGTAATACAAGTATGTTACTCAGTATAATTTGCTGTGCTTTATTCTAATTGTGAACGCCATTATATTAATACCATGTTGCAAATGTATGTGTATTTATTAAGATTGCACGCATGTCTCACAGCGGTTGGCGCACTTACCAATCCGAGTCTTGAAATAATCGTGAGTCTAAACAAAATTAATCAGTCTTAGTAAAAGATAAATAACAGTCTTTAAGAGGATTCCTCGATTCGGTCATCTACTAGATTTTATTATTTTCATGTTGACGTGTTATAGATATAGCTCAAAATATTTTATTATGATTAGTGTACCTACTTTATTACCTTTTATCTTGACGCTTAAAGACCTTATACATCTCTAACAAATCTCGATTGTTATTAGTTTCTTAGTCTTATTTTTGACATGTAACACTACATTTAATTAATGATACTTTGCTTATTGTATTATTTTTATTTGATGTACCTAGATAGATTTTGACTTGTAAAAGTGCCCTTGAGGCCTATTTGCAGAATAAATGTTTTGATTTTGATTTTTTGATACGACCCCCGTGAAAGAGACACGCTGGTCTTTCGCGCACGACAAAACGGGATGCAACATTCTTCGGGAATGGCCTTTTTAGACAAATCTCGATAATTATCTTACTGTGTGCAGTATTATTAAATTTCGTCTTGACAGAGTTTAGATGAGGTAAAATACCATCATTTTAACTTAATTGTGTCGTTTTATATGTTTTGTTTTAATTCAATTCCAATCAATTAATTAATTAAAGAGATCTTATTTCTTGTTAGTGTCACTTAAAAAACTATGTTAGAACTTAAAAACTAAATTAGATTTAACAATTTTGATAATATGCACCATTATGGGGCAACAAACATTGTCAGCAATCATTTTCAGAATGCAGCTTGGGATCTCCCTAGTCCAAACTGTCAAACGTAATTTGCAACTTTTTGACAGTTTCCATATAAAGCGGATGAGGGGTGAGGAGACAGGTGCGGACGAGTCGGTTTATGAATAACAGCCTAGCGGTGTCAGCGTGTTGGTCAAACATTTTGGTCTCTGTCGTAAGCACATACTCGTATAGGCGTGAAACACGTTTAAGCAACGTCTAAGGGGGACTTAACATTATTTTTTCTCTATTTAACGAAACGATTAAATTAAAACACACGTGTTTATTCGAATCGGCAGTGTGCGACCCGCTCGCGTCGCTGATGCCACCCACCCTGGGGAAGAACTCAAGTGCCTTTACCATGAGTTTACATGACCGTAATCGGTAGCGACTGCGTAAAAATTTGTATCGGTAAAAAGTACAGCGCCTCTGGCGGTTACGCAATAGAACTAAGAATCGGCATACTAAATCGTTTACGCAGTCGCTAGCGAGTACGGTCATGCAAACTCATGGTAAAGGCACCGAAGAGTTCGAAACGTGTCGCCCGGAGTGAAAATTAACATTTAGTAAAATATAGTTATAGACTCACAAGTTTGATTTTATTATATAAAAATATCAATCAGTTAAAATCATCACTTTTTAACGTCATATAAAAGAATGTCATTTCATTTATTAGCCATATTGTAACATGATCATTGCATGGTACGCCAGTAAATACAATAATAATTTAGTCATGTGTATATAAATCAAGATCTTAATTTTGATCTTAATTCTAAAATATGACATACTAAATAGTATCTAGTCCCAATTTATATATATTTTTTTTAATTATTGTATTCTTTGCTAATTTATTATTGTTGACATATTATATCATAACGTACGCAGCACTCGCAAATGTTTGCATGCCTGCATGCAGGCTGAATACATGGAATTGTGTTATAATGTATAAGACCTATTTGTATTTACTGTATTCCAGCAAATAAACGATTTGATTGCTTGATTGATTGATATGTTTTTAAGGGTCAAATATTCATTAATGGAATAAAACGCATGTTTTTGGAAAAATGTTTTACAAGTGCGTTTGAAACATTTGAATGGCAAGTTTGTAATATGGATAGGTAACTTATTATAAAATTTAATCTTTATAAAAATACTCTGCTTTTGATATATCTGACAAAAATCGGCCCTAAATGTATTGAATAGCCAGCTATAGCCGAATGAATTGCATGATTTCAATGAACGCATAGTAGTTCTATCTGTTATTGTAATGTTATCTTAACCGCAATTCTATAATTGTCTCATAAACAAGTATAATGATCCATGCACACTTATTTCAATTCCGGCAATTATGTTTGTATAACAAATTGCCAATAGATTTTAAGACCATTTTCAGCGTAAACGTATTTAAGATCAGACTTAAACGGTTCCTTTTAACCAAATGCTATTATTCGATAGACGAATTTATGGAGAATAATAATAATTAGACAGATAATACAGATTTTAATGAATTTATCAAAACAAGGCACATTATATTTGGATTGTTATATAAAATAGGGTACAGCTGGTATTTTTATTATTATTATTCTTAATTATTATTAATTATTTTTATTAATTATATTATTAATTATTTATTATTATTTATTATTTTTCGCATTGTAAAAATTGTAAGAAAGATTATTTATTTTAATGTTTAAACTTGACATCTGTGTATCATTATTCATTATTTCTATAATTAAGTAGATAATTTTGACAATTAGTAGGTAAGATTTCAAACACAATGTATATTGCTATTGGAAATAAATGAATGAAATTCAGCCACATTCAGCCATTTGTTCAACGTGTGCTCTCCATATGGATTTAGCTGTAAGCCGAAATGTTCGACATGTGCTCAGTCTACATCGATCGTACGCGTTTGCCGAACTTCCTCTCTAGTTTGGAATGCTGAGGAATTATTTGGAGCTAAACGAACGTGACAATGAGGTCACAAACAAGTGATATCTGGGTCATTCTCCTTTTTCATGACCAGCAGGCGAATCACGTAACTTTCTGTACTAACGGTAGATAGATTTTACTGACAATTTTGAAGTATAAATGTATGAGCTGACAGTTGAAATTTGACATCAAAATCTATCTAACGGTAGTACAAAAGTTACATGATTACCCCGCAGTTTTCTGTTACAAAAAAATGTATGATATGTATTGAGTTAGTGTACAAAAATAGGATTTCGAAATAATACCTAAAAGGAATTTATAGGTAAAAATACTTAAATATTAACATATTGCTGTAACAGATGGGTAACACAGTGGTAAAAACCATATTTTCATACAAATGGTGAGACGAGAGTTACTCGATTTATGGATATTAGCTGCGGTTCATTAATTACCGTAACTAACGGAAGTGATACTGCAATTAAACCTCTTTCTAAATAACAATACAAAAATATGAAGGAGGGCCAAGTATTTCATAATCTGCATTTCAAAAAAAAGTGTTTGATAATTATGTATGTACATGAAAAAGTAGAATGGTCCATCTACGTGAAAACGTAACCTCTGCCATTTTGAAAGATTTATAAACATTTAACAGACAAAAAAACATATAATTGAGATATATGCATCTTTTATTTTTCATGGTGCCATTCGAACTAGTTTCTAAAGAGGAGCAAAATGTTTATATGTAACAACTACAATACGAACAACACAAAATAAAAAAAACGGGTTGCAAAGTGTAGCATAACGGCCGAGCCTTGAAAACAGGTCATGCTAATTGAGCGTGTTATGTGACGTCACAATACTACGCGCCCCGTACTATTTACCATTCTATGGAAAACGAGTAATTTGCTGTTCTGATCGTGTAATTTTGCATTTAGTGGTACATAAAGATAATTTAGAGCGTCCATAGGCTACGGTGACCGCTTACCATCAGGCGGACCCTACGATTGTTTGTCACCGACGTGATATAAAAAAAATAGTAGTCATTGTTTATTAAAACATAAGAATCTTGACAGTGTTTTTTTTTAATTTAAGTACTTTTAGTAAATAAAAAAGTTAATTACATATAAGTTTCAAGTGTCATACCTTCCTGTCATATATATTTTGAGCATATCTATTAACTTACTTTTTTTTGTGATAATTTAATGGTTTAGTATCCATATAGTGGCATGATATTACTATTCATTCCGCAAGAATATTCTCTATCGACGAAGTTGCTCACAAAATTCCACGAAAATCGATGGAAATGCGACCTGTAGAGCCAGACGCCGGACATCCGGGCAGATATACACATAATAAAAACATTTTTTCTCAATTATCCCAGTTCCTTCTTGCTCGGGGTACAATACAATACAATAGTACATTACTTACCAAGGGCGGTAAAACAAAGAATGTCTCAGATCGCAGGTATTTGACGCCCGAACCGAAGGCAAGGGCGATAATTATGCGATCTGAGGCTTTCTTAATTACCGCCCGAGGTAAGCAAAAAAATGTATGTCACCCCCTGGCCAGGAAGTGGGATTTTCCGCGCGCGGAGCGTGCGGTAATTGCCACTTTATGGCCAGGTGTGACATAAATACTCTTTATTGCACACCTCAATAAAAATACAATGCAGGTCAGAAACATAACATAGCGAGATATAAGCATAGGTAGATAACAGGCGGTCTTATCGTCAAATACCATAACACCGCCTGTTGCACGTTCCAGACAACCTTTGCCACGTACGTTTCCTATCTAATCCCAAGTACCTATCAACGAAAGCACGAATTAAAAAAAAACTAGTGAATAAGCGACAACCATCTGATCTGCAAACTGTTCCAAACCCCGTGGTTTGTAACTGTTTGCAGATTGTTCTGAATTATACGACCGATACGATATATTTCGACGACCGGTTTAGCCTAGTGGGTAGTGCACCTGCCTGTGAAGCTGACGGTCCTGGGTTCGAATCCCGGTCAGGGCAAATATTTGTGTGATGAGCATGAATATTTGTTTCTGAGTCTTGGATGTTTTCTATGTATATTAGTATTTGTATCTATTAAGTATATCGTCGTCTAGTACCCATAACACAAGCCTTCTTGAGCTTATTGTCGGGCTAGTTCGATTTGTGTAAGATTGTCCTCTAATATTTATTTATTTATAACACCGCCTGTTGCACGTTCCAGACAACCTTTGCCACATACGTTTCCTATGTAATCCCAAGTACCTATCAACGAAAGCACGAATTTAAAAAACCGGCCAAGTGCGTGGCGCACGCACAATGAAGGGTTCCGTACCAACACCTACTAGTCCACATTTAAAATCACTATCCAATACATTGAATCTAAGAAAGCCGTATCTTCATAGGGAACTCATGGCACTTACGACCTTTTGTTTGGGCAAGACAGTTTTCAAGCGAAAACTCAAAAACCGTAAAACCTATATTGTTCAAACCAAAAATCGTTGAAAGTATTTACTAATTGATGTGCATTAGTAAATACTTTCACTCCATTTTTTTCAAAATTTTAGACTATAGTTTGGAAATTAGAGGGGGGAGGGGGGCATACTTTCTATGACTTTGACAGCTAATATCTCACCAACGGTTGACTTAAATGGACAAGTTTTTTAGAAACCTCCATATCATTTTTAAAGGCCTATCCATCGATACCCCACACGACTATGTGAGTTGAAATTTTTTTTTTCATCCACCGGTTACATGTATGGAGTGGAGTGCCCCCCCCCCTAATTTAATATTTTTTTTGTAATTTCACATCATTTGTATGTATCGGTTCATAGAAAACACCTTCCTACCAAATTTCGTAATTGTAGTGCTTATAGTCTCCGAGTAAATCGGCTGTGACTTACGGACTGACATGACGAATCTATAAGGGTTCCGTTTTTGCTATTTTGGCTACGGAACCCTAAAAAAGTAGTGCATAAGCGACAACCAACTGATCTGGAAACTTTTCCAAACCCCGTGGTTGTAACTGTTTGCAGATTGTTTTGAACTCATGAAATGACAAAAGTATCGAAAACTACAATAAATTGATCAATGCATACGATACCTTTGTTAGTGTTAGATGTAACAGACAGTTCTAATGAAAAATTTCAACAAATAACTGTGATGTTTGGCCGCAAACATAATAACAAAAAAAATCATGCTATTCGAATCAGTTTTAGAGACGATGTTTGTATGGGACCAACTACAATTAGAGCAACACAAAAGACGAAAATGAGAGGCAAAGTACAACATAGCTAACGAGCACTGAAAACGCTCCATACTGATTCATACGCAGGCGTGGCCTCGTGCTACCTTTGTATGGAACCAAGGGATGCCGAAGTGAAAGTGAAATATTTCGTTTATGTACATAGTTGCCATACATTTTCTTTTCACACCTGCTATTCAGAAAAGATATATTGTGTCGAATGAGGGATCAAAGATGTACTTTTCTTCCCTCATTTGAGGGTAACAATGACTCTTTTCCTGATAGAAGGTGTGAAAAAAGCAGTATATATGACACTAGGTAGTAAAACATTTGTAAAATATTTTATGTTTTTAGCAGCGGGCCTCATAGACGGTGTGGAAAGCAGTATGTGTCACAAGGTAGCAAAATTATTTCAGTCTTGGGCGTAAACACTTGAATCCCTCGCTACACTCAAGATTCTACTTTAGAATCCCTCGCTACGCTCAGGATTCTATTGTAGAATCTTTCGCTTCACTCAGAATTCAATATATCGCCCTCGCCGTAAATATATCATTTTTCTCCCTTGAGACACAAGACACAATCTACTATTTTTATTGAAATATGATAATTCTATTGGCAACCTCCAATGTACATTTGGCCAAAAACAAAAAACAACGTTTTTGCGAATCTTTATAATCCCATATCTTTTTTTGATTTTAATTAATTTGCATAATTTACTAATTATTGTGATAATTTTATTGTTTTCTATCCATATAGCCACACTATGTTATAAATTGTAACAACTCATCATCCATAGTAGTCCTGAAGGAATATGATGGTCACGTTTATCGACGATAGACGACAAGGTAACGCAACGCATATGTGACACTATCAAGTCGTGACAGAAAGTGATAGATGCTTTATCTTGTCGTTTATCGTCGATAATCGTGACCATAGACCCTCTGTACTAGATAGTAGCGAAGATAAAATGAGAAAAGAAGAGTCAATTCACACAGAAAGAAATATACGGGTTTTTTTAACTGATAAAAAAAAAGAAACATTTATTCACAGACACAGAAGACACACATATTACAAAAAAAAACAACAGAAGAAAGCAAACCACCACATGTGTGTCCCCGCGGCAGTGAAACGGACACTGGTTCAGCATTATGCTGAGGTGTCAGACATCTACAGCGCTGATTTTCAGCCAGTACCGAAGAAACATATGTTTGGTCAAAATGTAATAGTGTAGACGCACCCTATGTTATACTGGTGTAACACGGACGCCACTGGGATATTACGTTTCGCTGTGGGGAGCGGATTATATTGAAAATGGAACATAACTCGTGAAATAGTGTTATTGTGGCATCGTCGTGAAAAAGGAACGCAATTTAAAGGGTTTTGAATATTACAGTGACTTTTAACTGGGTAGAGTTACGCGGTAAGGTTTTAATCTGGAAATCGTGGATTTGATCGAAACGAAATCCAGATTTCTTTTTTCAAATAAACTTATACTTATTTATTTATGTATATTAATTTAAATACATATATATTTATAATATGTATTTATTATATGTTTAGTTGTTATATATTTATTTGTTTGGGTTTTAGCTATAAGTTTCCTTATTGAAAAGTTTTCGTACACTGTGTAAGTTTGTCTATCTCATTCTACCACTTTCCACTCAATCCCTCAAAGGTTAGCTGGAAGAGATCCCTCATAGGGATAAGTTCACCTATGTACTCTAATCTTATGTGACATGTATATTGTTTTAACCTGTTATTGTGTACAATATAGATGTACCAAGTTTGATTTGAGATTTGGCAGTAGCTTTTTGGTCTTTACATCGCGAGGAAACCGGAAGGTACTTATCGACAGAACATTTTAAATAGAATAGAATAGAATAGAATAGAAATGTATTTATTTAGCACACATTATTAAAAAAGTATACAATTTAATTTTACACTTAAGTTGTAATAACATTTGCCAATGACGTAGGTACAGTCGCCATCAAATATATCTGTACTCTTCAGGGTGCTCAAAAATATCTGAACATGCACTTTAACGCCTTGACAATAGAGTCGTGTTCAGATATTTGTGAGCACCTCGTTCGCTCCGATATATCTGACGGCGACTGTACATATAGCTGCCTATAGTGTGAACGCGTGCGTTCCACAGCAGAACCGCGCCTGTCCTTTGTCCATTACCAACTAAAATGTATTGTGTGTAGTCAATTAGTAATGTTAAAACCAGTGTGTATATACCTACACACATAACTATATTTATTATAAATACGTAAGTACTTAAAAAGCGAATATCAGTAGGTATTTTTGTGAAACCAATAATGCATCAAACCAACATTATTTCATTATGTAATGGTCACATACAAAATTAATTGTATACAGAAAACATATTTGTTTGCGAATGCAAAAATACGTCACAGTGGTATTTCAATACAAACTAGTGCCGACCGAAACACTAGTTTCCGCCGAAACCGAATACCGACTTTAGCTTGAGTTTCGGCCGAAACTGTAACTTGAATTGATCACCTTTTAGCCTACACTAGAATTTTGCTTCCACTTTCATCATTGCTTGTACACTTGTATAGAATGAAGACGACTATTACTTGCCTTCGTGGGATGAAGAGGGTAGCAAATGCATACGTCTTGCTGTACTTAACATAATAAATACATAGTACTCACACTTTAGTCTTGTAACCAAGTTTAGATCAGAGTAGATTAGTAACTTAGTATTTAGTTTATATAGTAGGTATAACAGAAAATGTTGTTAAAGTGAGCGCACTATTCGCCAACAAACTGACCTCAGTTTGGCGAAACTTTTTGTATATCTACCACATAAGTTTATCTTGAATAAAATAAAAATAAATAAATAATATAATAAATAAATTTATAATATCTACGTGTTTTATGCATGTTTACGTCACGATGCTTCATTCAACTTCACAAAGTCGTAGTCTTCACGTCAGTCTGTAAAACCAGCCACGTTCTTTGGCCGAAACTGGCCGAAACGAAACCCTTGGAACTTTCGGTTCGACACCAAATAGAATGCGAATCACGTATTTGCTTACAAACGAATGTTTCCAGTTTTAGCATTATTTGCAGTCTATTGGCGCCAACATTTGGGAACGAATTAATAATTAGTAACTTTTATTGTTGAATATAATTGTTAATTGGGCGAATCAACTTTTTAGTGCCACTCGTTGCCGTGGTTACGTCTAGTTGTCCAGGGGACAAAATTCGAATACAATCGTGATTTTATGCTATTTAAGTTTACCAAACATACGTATTTGTGGTACTTATAAACTATTTCCATAAGGGTCCATCTACTAAGCATGTTAGTAGAACTTAATACAACATTTTGATCAAACTGCGCCACTAGTGACCCTTGGACAACGGGTCAAGATAACTCCACCCAATTGTCACTGTCACACTACTGCCGTTACTGGGTGGGACAACGGGAGGTAAATTATAACAGCTACAGGAACGCGAAATAAGTGGGGCACATTTCAGTTGTATTTTTTCTTCAATAAAAATATCTAAACTTGCACTCGAACGCCTTGACAATAAAGTCGTGTACAGATATTATGAACACCTTGATAGCTTCGATACATCTGATGACTACTCTACAGTCTTAAACTAATCAGAAGAATAGTTGTGAACACAGCCCAAATAGTAGGGGAGGTCATGATGCTAAATGTGGGTTTACTCGAGCGTCGTTGGGACTTATTGGATTTTGAAGGATGAAAAAAAAGTTTATAGGGTGCCGTTCCACCAGAGATGTTGTGTATGTACCCGTCCGCGGGTGACATGAGTGTCTACAAAAACACAACGTTAAAAAAAACATTTAAGTACATTAACATACTCCAGGGCGACAGATATTGATAGTCTTTATACGACCCACTTACCACTTATGACGGAAATATCTCAATTTGCCAGTTTGCATGCCAGGAGTGGCCGTTTGAAAAGGTAGAACATTGGAGAAAAAAAAAATACTCGAGGGCGTCAGATTTTCAAACAGGATGTTATCCTAAAGAACCTCCCTAATCTGACGATTTGGACGCAAGCTTGTGGTCAGAGTTTTTTTGTTTAAAAAATCGAATACATATGTAAATATAGGGGCTTATAAACCCCCATGTCTTGTCTTAATCTGAGCGCTCGAGTAAATGCCGAAATCCCCTCTTGGGCTCCCCTACCAAAAGCAACTAATTGTTAATCACCTGAATGATACACAGTTCTTGAACTTATTTTCATAAAAAACATAAGCGCTACGTATACACAAGCACTTAAGCCCATTCGTTACACGAAAGTGGATCGCATATGCTACATCAAAGCAAAACTACCGTTATTTACAACCTTGTGGTTGGATAACGCGTTATTTGCAAGTTATTTCCACCCGCCGCTTAATGGTTGAATAACTTCGTTGTTTATGACGTTATTTATTCATATGAGTTATTAATTATACTTGGCGAATGTAATTTAAGTTTGTATTTCTGTATGTGACAATTGTGACATTTACATTAAGATGTTCAGTGTACAGACTATATGTGCCTCACACAAAACTTATAACAATAACAGGGTTCGAAATTATCAAGATAATTATGGTCTTTGATAATTATCCCTCTTATGGGTAGGGTAGTATACGTTATTTTATTAGTTAAAATTTTCCGATTTATGATATGACCTGTAAAATGTATTTTTACCAATAAAGACTTGTACTCTGTACTAAAATATAAATGATTTAGGCTGCAAAATAAATAGTTGCTATACAATAATTTACTAGTTTTTTATTAACCATTAAAATATAATCAATTAATCATTACAACATCATTAAATTAATACACATATACAGAGCGCAATTATTAACGTTCGAATTCACGCACGTATTTTTTTAACTCATGCCGAATTTACAATTTTAGGTTATTATCAAATCGATAATTATCAAAGCATAAAAATCACGATAATTATCTTGATAATGAACCCTAAACAATAAAGTCAATTCATTAAATTTTACTAAAAAACGTATGTATGTAAAAGTGTATATGAAGATATTACAATTAGGTATCTTGTTTGGTATGAGACGTACAATAACTTACGTTATTTTGAATAGTGTTATACTTTTAATAAAAAAGGCATAAGGTGCAGCGCGGCAATCTAGATTGCGGCAAATTTAAATTAATCGAAAACATCTTCCGTGTTTCACAACATTTACTAGAGTGCCATCTATATCCGGATAGCGGAAAAGTGCTTTCACAATTTCACCAAGATAGCACTCTAGTAAATGATGACACGGAAATTATTTCGATTAGATTTAATTTCCTGCTGTCCAGATTGCCCCGCTGCACCTTAATCGAATAACATAAGGAATATCTGGACATCGTGAGGTCTAAGGTCTAATTTCAACAAGGTCTAGTTTCCCCCGTGTGATGAAAGGTCAGGTAGAAAGAAAGAAACATTTATTCACAGACACAGAAGACACACATATGACTAAAATGATAAATAAAGAAAAACATATTATACACAAATAGTGATGGGCCGAGGAGAACATTCTCGCTCTCGAGAATTCGCTTCCGTGAGAATTCTCAATGATTCTCGAGAAAGTTCTCTTGAACGGAAATTTCTGAGAAAATACATAAAGTCAGAACAATATAGATATTTATCTTTTATTAATTTCTTGCTTTAGCAGATTGATAAATATTCTGAAGCCTTTTTCCTAAACAGACGATTCTAAAGCCTAAATTCTCTTCACTCTCGAGAAGTTTCCGAGAAAGTTCTCGGGATCATTCTCATTGAGAACTTTCTCGGAGAAAAAATCAGGATAGAATTTTTGAGGAAAAGCACCAATTAATTGGAATATTATTATTTAAAATCACGAATAATCTTTTATATGATATATATAGTTTTTGGCTTACATACGTTGCTTTCGACTCATTGTTATGCACATTAAAAGCGAGGAATTCGGTTTATTCCCGAGAAGATTCTCGAAATTGTTCACAAGTTAATTTCATGTTTTTATTATAGAACAATTAGCAGTGTAATAATGTCCATAAAGCTAAGAGGGCGTCCATAAATTACGTGAGGTGTTTTTTTTTTAATTTTCTGTCCCTCCCTGTCCCCGTGGTGAGATGTCGTAAGATTTTATTCAACCCCCTCCCCCATCCCCCAATCTCACGTGAGATTTTTTTAAATGTGGGTTTCTTACGTAAACGCGTTGGATTGTTATTGTAAAAAGAAAAAAAAATTGCTTCGTGCTTTTATTTACGACTAGTTAAGACTAGTAATCAATATTGCTGAGAGTTAACGTCGAAGTATGAATGAAATTATTCTTTTCGAACGAATTAGTGAATAATGTTAATCGTATTACGATTACGCTTAAGATTAAATCTTATAAGCGTGTACAATCTGGATTAAATGGACCAAAAGAGCATAATTTTTTTTTTGTTTCAAGCAGAAAAAAATTGCGTGATATTTGCCGAAAACCCCCCCTCTCTCCAACGTAAGATTAGATGAGATTTGACTCGACCCCCTCCCCCCCTTAAACATCTCACGTAATTTATGGACGCCCCCTAACAACTTAATCAAATTCAAAGAAAATAAAATAAGTACTTAAATAGTTAAGTATGTTATTTATGAATTACTTCGTACTGAAATGTGAAATACTAAATAACTCTTTTCCTTCAATTCAATATTTAACTTGGAGGTAAGATGTAAGATAATAATAATTGAAAATACGTTTACGTCGGAAGGGGATCATGAACCACCTCAGGTAGTTTTTAAAACAAAAGGAACCGGTCATCTTCCCTGTACTCCTACCCTTTACATGTAGATAACACTTATCTTATACTATACCATTGTTTTGGTGTTTTCTAATTAATTTATTGAATAGTGTTGTTAAAAAATACACGTGCTCCAGATATTTGCGAAATAGGTGTTCAATTTATAACCGTCTTTTCTGTGGACATACCAAAAGTTAAGGGCTACAAAGCTTAATTTT
This sequence comes from Epiblema foenella, assembly GCA_963556455.1. Classification (NCBI taxonomy): domain Eukaryota; kingdom Metazoa; phylum Arthropoda; class Insecta; order Lepidoptera; family Tortricidae; genus Epiblema; species Epiblema foenella. The sequence goes on from OY747100.1 coordinate 22,778,791, forward strand.
GGATTGGACCAGTAACCCGCATAAACAGTGTCTCTGTTTCTATAAATGCCTGTAATAAACACATAGCTAACACACACATAGCCGTTAGCTATTGAGGAGGGACGACTTTTGTTTTTTCAACTAAGTATGACCCTTCAATGCTTTAATGTTTTCCATTTCAACGATGCTGAATTTATCGCGGAAAGTTCTCCGGAGAACATTCTCGAGAACTTTCCCGGAAAGTTCTCGAGAGCGATGAGAATTTATCCCTTAAAATACTCAGATAGGCTTAAATGTCTTGCGGATGCACATACGATACGAATATCACGAAATATAAAAAATAAAAATTCTAAATATGTGCATATTTAAAGTACTTTCTCGAAAATTTCCTTTCAAGAGAACTTTGCCGAGAAGCTTCTCTCGACATTCTCTCGTTTCGGAAACTTCTCGAGAACGGCCCATCACTATACACAAACCACATAACATGTGTGTCCCCGCGGCAGTGAAACGGATGGCCCAGCAGTATGCTGAGGTGTCAAACACCTACAGCGTTGATTTTCAGTCAGTACCATCGGTGACTCACGGAACGTCATACAATTGTAAAAAATAAATAAACAAAATAAAAATAACTGACATATATAAAAAGGTAGGTATATAAATAAACCAAAAACCACCTACTACTTACATACAGCATCAGTACAAAAACAAAAGAGCTAAAAATTAAAAATAGATTTGTACGGTTGGTATATTTTTGCTGCTAATAGTGCTGGATTAGGATTGGGATTTTTGGAGCGTCAACAAATAGACTTTAAGCTTACGCTTAAAGGTATACCTGCTAGGCGCCCCTTGGTTAGGGGGTGGGAGGTCATTCCAGCACTTAGACGCCGCAAACCTGAAACTGCCTCGGAAAGCAGCGGTCCTGTGCATAGGCACGATAGCCAATGCCTTGAACCTGCGCGCACTCTTTGACCATTGAATTCTGAATTTCTGGACATCGTGAGGTCTATGGTCCAATTTCAACAAGGTCTAGTTTCCCCCGTGTGTTGGAAGGTCAGGTTGCATTCGCTGTCGTAAAACTAGTGCGTAGCTTACGCTAAATCTGGGGATTAAGTGTCAAGCGAGCCCCACTGGGCAATCACGAAACTATTCAAACTTAAGGTAGGTATTTAATGCCATTTTTAGTATGAGAGATGACAAAAGATCGACAGTAGGTACTTTTTTCTCAAGAACGCGGGTGAGTCATGATTGTGTTGAGATATACATGCACATTGTATATGTAGTGTGTAGTAGTAGCTATGAGATCATATTGTCTATCTGTTCGTACGTGTCAGAACTACAACTGTGCCTTTACCATGAGTTTGCATGACCGTACTCGCTAGCGACTGCGTAAACGATTTAGTATGCCGATTCTTAGTTCTATTGCGTAACCGCCAGAGGCGCTGTACTTTTGCCCATACAAATTTTTACGCAGTCGCTAGCGAGTATGGTCATGCAAACTCATGGTAAAGGCACTGTTGGTTGCTAACCCGCGCTCTTGAGACAAAAGCACCTTACGCGGTCGAAAGCGTTCCGTATAATCACACCGGGTAATTGCTAGGAGAAGTATGACATAAGAATATCGGGAATAGGCTCTAACATCCATGACATCATTCATTACACCACCCCCCTCGAACTTTCTCAATCTATTTGACACCAACTTTTAATTGCCTAGAGAAAATGATGAAAAATCTTCCGAGCGTATTTTTTTCGTCACGTCCCTAAATTAGATATCTGATATCAAACGACTTTGATTTATTGAGTTTACCTGGGGATACGTTCGACTTGACGCACTAGATTTGGATTAGTTTGGTAATCCACGATGTTCGAAAGGTCTGTCGTCTACGGTCTCTGGGATCACAGGGATCATAACAAAAGAAGGCGATTGTTTATTTTTTTCGCTGGGAGATGACGGCTTAGTTTCACTTAGAAATACAAAAAAAAAATGTCACTTAGAAATACGCTGACACACGAACATACTCCAGGGCGACAGATATTGATAGTGTTTATACGACCCACGTATCACTTATAACGGAAATATCTCAATTTGCCAGTTTGCATGCCAAGAGTGGCCGTATGAAAAGGTAGAACATTGGAGAAAAAAAAATACTCGAGGGCGTCAGATTTTCAAACAGGATGTTATCCTAAAGAACCTCCCTAATCTGACGATTTGGACGTGACGCAAGCTAGTGGCCGGAGTCTTTTTTTTATCGAATATATATGTATACCCCTATATAAAGTACTTATAAACCCCCATGTCTTAATCTGAGCGCTCGAGTAAATGCCGAAATCCCTTCTTGGGCTCCCCTACCAAAAGCAACTAATTGTTAATCACCTGAATGATACATAGTTCTTGAACTTATTTTCATAAAAAAACATAAGCGCCACGTATACACAAGCACTTAAGCCCATTCGTTACACGAAAGTGGATCGCATATGCTACATCAAAGCAAAACTACCGTTATTTACAACCTTGTGGTTGGATAACGCGTTATTTGCAAGTTATTTCCACCCGCCGCTTAATGGTTGAATAACTTCGTTGTTTATGACGTTATTTATTCATATGAGTTATTAATTATACTTGGCGAATGTAATTTAAGTTTGTATTTCTGTATGTGACAATTGTGACATTTACATTAAGATGTTCAGTGTACAGACTATATGTGCCTCACACAAAACTTATAACAATAAAGTCTATTCATTCATTTTACTAAAAAACGTATGTGTGTATATGAAGATGACCGACGACCGCTTTAGCCTAGTTGGTAGTGACCCTGCCTTCGAAGCTGGAGGTACCGGGTTCGAATCCGGGTGTGATGAACACGAATATTTGTTCCTGAGTCTTGGATGTTTTATATGTATCTATTTATCTATATAAGTATGTATATCGTCACTTGGTACCCATAGTACAAGCTTTGCTTAGCTGGGACTAGGTTGATTTGTGTAAGATTGTCCAAAAAATATTTAAGAAAAAATAATAATATTTATATTACAATTAGGTACCTTGACGTACAATAACTTACGTTATTTTGAATAGTGTTTTACTTTTAACAAAAAAGGCATAAGGTGCAGCGCGGCAATCTAGACTGCGGCAAATTTAAATTAATTGAAAACATCTTCCGTGTTTCACAACATTTACTAGAGTGCCATCTATATCCGGATAGCGGAAAAGTGCTTTCACAATTTCACCAAGATAGCACTCTAGTAAATGATGACACGGAAATTATTTCGATTAGATTTAATTTCCTGCTCTCCAGGTTGCCCCGCTGCACCTTAATCGGAATAACATAAAGAATATCTGGACATCGTGAGGCAGGGTTCGAAAGGATAATTATCAATGATAATTATCAAGATAATTATCAAGATAATTATCGTGATTTTTATGCTTTGATAATTATCGATTTGATAATAACCTAAAATTGTAAATTCGGCATGAGTTAAAAAATACGTGCGTGAATTCGAACGTTAAGCTCTGTATATGTGTTTTAATGATGTTGTAATGATTAATTGATTATATTTTAATGGTTAATAAAAAACTAGTAAAATATTGTATAGCAACTATTTATTTTGCAGCCTAAAACACCATAATCTTTTATATATTAGTACAGAGTAGTCTTTATTGGTAAAAATACATTTTACAGCGGAAAATAAATTTAACTAATAAAATAACGTATACTACCCTACCCATAAGAGGGATAATTATCCGATAATTATCGCGATAATTATCAAAGACCATAATTATCTTGATAATTTCGAACCCTGTCGTGAGGTCTATGGTCTAATTTCAACAAGGTCTAGTTTCCCCCGTGTGTTGGAAGGTCAGGTTGCATTCGCTGTCGTAAAACTAGTGCGTAGCTTACACCAAATCTGGGGATTAAATGTCAAGCGAGCCCCACTGGGCATTCACGAAACTATTCAAACTTAAGGTAGGTATTTAATGTCATTTTTGGTATGAGAGATGACATTTAGATCGACAGTAGGTACTTCTGTCTCAAGAACGCGGGTGAGCCATGATTGTGTGTTGAGATATACATGCACATTGTCTATGTAGTATGTAGCAGTAGCTATGAGATCATATTGTTTATCTGTTCGTACGTGTCAGAACTACAACTGTTGCTAACCCGCGCTCGTGAGACAAAAGCACCTTACGCACGGTCGAAAACGTAACATATAATCACACCGGATAATTGCTAGAAGTATGACATAAGAATATCGGGAATAGGCTCTAACATCCATGACATCATTCATTACACCACCCCCCTCGAACTTTCTCAATCTATTTGACACCAACTTTTAATTGCCTAGAGAAAATGATGAAAAATCTCCCGAGCGTATTTTTTTCGTCACGTCCCTAAATTAGATATGTGATATCAAACGACTTTGATTTATTGAGTTTACCTGGGGATATGTTCGACTTGACACACTAGATTTGGATTAGTTTCGTAATCCATGTTCGTAAAGTCTCGTCGTCTATGGTCCCTGGGATCACAGGGATCATAACAAAAGAAGGCGATTGTTTATTTTTTTCGCTGGGAGACGACGGCTTAGTTTCACTTAGAAATACAAAAAAAAAATTTCACTTAGAAATACGCTGACAAGAATGTTTTGTAGAAACAAAACTTTTCGTCAAATCATGTCTTATGCAAGTGTAGCTTTTGCTCATGTGCCTATAACATCGCTCAAGCCGCTTCAGGCAGGGTTGCCAACTTAGGGGTATTACCCCTAAATTTAGGGGGGAAATAAGAAGCATGGGATTTTTTTAGAGGATCAATATTTTTAGGGGTATATTTAGGGATCTTTATTTTATATAGCATTATTAAAAAATAAGCTGCGGAATCGACTATCCATTGCAATGCTGCAAAGCGTAATGATGGTCCTATTTGCACTACAGAGAATATGATCTTGCGTTATATTTACTCCGTCTAGTATTAAATTATTCAATGTGCATGTATGATCATAAAAAATTCGAACCATTACAACAAGCGAGATAAGAGAGGAGTATAACTACATTGAAGAAATTGAGACACATAATTTTTGTTATTTCATATCAGGGGATTTTGCAAAAAAAAAGTTTTAGAGGGATTTAACTTAAGCTCTAGGGGTGAAAAAAATTGGAGTTGGTAACCCTGGCTTCAGGTCATTCAGAATAGTTGCACCCACATTTGGTAGTTTCTGTTTGGTCCTATGGTCGACTGGTAGAGAATGCCTCATGGCATTAAGTCCGCCCTTTGTACTTATATTCTTTTTGTGCAATAAAGTTTAAATAAATAAATAAATAGTTTCTTCCGTAGGGCGACTGATGCCCCGTGGTACCAATCGAAGCTACGGCGGAAACGAGGCATAGGTGTTATATGATGGTCCTCTTGTTCTACACTTTTTTTTGCGTGTCTGATGTAATGATAGCACGCTAGATGGCGCGCATCGCAAAGCATCTGATTCAAATCAACTATTACTATTTATTATGATATTTATATAACTAACAGTGAAGTTGTGAAAAGTCAATAATTATAAAGTTATTAATTAATGTGAGGCATAACACAAATTTTTAGTGCGAAAACCACACGAATAAATTAGTGTCTAATTTAAGCCGTCGTCTCCCGGCAAAAAAAAAAATAGCATTCTTTTGTTATGATCTCTGGTATCCCAGATAGCCGACGCCGCCGGTAGCCGGTAGACGACGGGTTTAGTAGAATTTGTATACAATAAAAATTCAAACACAAAATATAACATTTAGGAAATCACGTCAGAGATATCGAATTCGGAGAGAAAAATAAATATATCCACAAGTAGCGATAGTAGCGTGAATTCCATCTCAAGTAACTGTCAAGATATGTCAATTGCCCACCAACATAATAAATTGACAGAAGTGGACCTAAAACTTGAACAGCAGCTGACTATGGAAACACTAAAATCCAACCAATAATAATAAAGATGGGACCTTTTATAAATATCGGGATCGAAACGCAAATAGGTCTGTTCTATTATAGCCTCTCTTAAAAAAATATAAGGGAAAACTGTTTTTTAGAAAAAAAAAAGTTTGATATTCCTCATCATATCAACCGAAAGACGACGATTAGACGTATAGGCTAGCCCCTAGCCCCCAATGAGCGCCATGATTACCGGACCTGCACCACACGCGCATAAAGCAGGCTCCCGCGACCTTTGCCGGAGGGGCTACCGCGAACCACAAACGAAGTTTTCCCTCTCTGTCTCACTTACGTCCGAACGTGCAAGTGCGACAGAGAGCGAAAACTTCGTTTGCTGTTCCCGGTAGCGCCCCTGGTCATTAGTCCACCCCGTGAGGGGTACCCACGCTGCGCCACTTGACAACCTTTTCGCCCCAACAGCCATCGGTTCTACTCGGAATATCGGTTCTCGAGTATCCAAACCGGTTCCAAATCATTAGGTAAGTCACACAGCCCCTGTTATGATTTGGTGAGTCATTCTTTGCCAATTGACGGTTATTTGAGTTTGGGCCGTGTCATTGGGAATTTGAAATCAATTTTGGGGACATTTTGGTTGTCTCGACATCTGTTGTTGAATCACAATGAAATGAAAGACCACCCCAACTAATTATTGTCCAAAAAAACCTGTATCTGTCACTTTTTAAAGACTATTTGAATGACTATTTGAAGGGTAAAATTTAATAGTGCATATAATAATGTTGAGATTAATTGAATTCCTAACGATTTTCTATTAACATGGAATTACTTTGGTGAATGTTCAAGTGAAGCTACTTTACACTGAGTAGGTTATCATTATATCCACTAACAAGTAAAATAGAATATAATAATAATAATCAAGGGCATTCATGATTAGGCCGCTACTCGGTTTGAGAAATGTCGAGCTATAATCGACCTTAACGCGAGTGACCCGATTCATTATATTTTGAAAGTTCTCAGTTCATATTCGCCAATATTTTACACTCTTACACGTGTCTTGCAAACTTCGTGAAGCGGTCTCATGTTTAGTATATGTCGAAACTGTCACTCTTGTTAAATTAATTAGCTTGAGTCCCCGCGGTGACTAATAATTGAATTATTTTGGTCGCACGTTTGTGTTCGACAGGCACGTGTGTCCTGTCCTTTAGTGACAAGTCTCGAGTGTCTCAACCTGTTTTAATGACGAATGAGACAAGCTTGTATTATTATTTATTTATTTATTTATTTTAAGGAGTACCAACAGCTACTAGATTATGATAAGAGACTTAGATAATAATACAAAGCCAATTAAAGGAACTCACAGATAGAACACAAACAGGGCTCTGGTGAAAAAACAGTAAACCAAGCAAACGTACATATGTACTGTGATTTTTCGCCAAGAAAACAGAACAGTTTTCTTGGCGAAAAATCAACCGTAATTCTAAAGCCATGTTAATGGTCAAACTGGGCGACCGGCGGCGCGATGCCTGCTTCAGACAAGCGATTATAGTGAGATTTACTTGGTATTAAAATCAGAAAAAAAATGTACTTAATAAAATTGCTCTGGACTTCGCGGTTAATATAACTGAGACGGGATAATTTTCGGCATTTTACGGAGTTTATTCATCATGTTATACAGATTATGTAGTGTCATGAAATATAGTTAAAAGAGATGAGAGGATCTTAGTCTTATTTGATCAAAATTCTTACAACTTATCCCAATTTTTATGTAAGTAGATAAATCAGGTGGTATCCCTAAAGGATTTACTTAAGGGCCAACAAGTGTCCGCGGTTCGCGGAAGCTATAATTTACTCGTAAGTTTTATAGAACGCCGGTGGCAAACAAGCGTACGGTCCGTCTGATGGTAAGCGGCCATCGCAGCCTATAGACGCCCGCAACTCCAAAGGAGTCACCCTTTGTAAGATTTGAGGATGCACTGTGTTGACAGCAGAAGGAACACATTTAGGTCCCTCGCTCTCAACACAGTGCATCCTCGGGAGCTCTGGCAACCTTGCTCACCTCTAGGAACATAACTGTGGTCTTCTGCAAGGCGGAGGTACTTCCCCAGTTGGGCTGCTCCAAATTCGAGCAAGATGACATTTGCTGTGCCCTACCTCTCCTAAAAACAAGTTGTAGTAGTAGTAGTAAAACTCTTTATTGTACACAATAACAAAAATTATAAATACAAAAAGAAATGGTATGTACAAAGGCGAACTTATCCCTTTAAGGGATCTCTTCCAGTTAACCTTTGAGCAAATGAGAGAAGAAATGAACGGAGGTAGACAAATTCAGCAATCTGTACAACAAGGTATAAAAAAGACAAGAGGTATAAAACATACATACACATAATAATTTATTAAGGACAAGTATAACGATATTGAGAAGGAAATTATAGCCTGAGCAAAATAAAAGGTAAATATTTTAGTTGTAATCTAAATGTCGACTTAAAAGTTAATATTGTCCAAAAAACTCACGTTCCTATATTCTTCTGGTCGATGAGCGGCGCACCTGGAGACTCTATGGGGCCCCGCAACTCATCGGCTGGGGACAGGTTAATCCTACCACAAGGTCCAGAAGAACCCGTAATTTCTCTCATATCCGGTTGGCGTTAAAAGTACACAATTTCCTATTAACACTACAAATCGATCCGCGATCGCTGTATTAGGGCGCAAACTACACACGAATTTCGCGACAAAGATGAAAACTAATTGATTTTTGTTTGTAGGAACGAATTCAATGCACCACACCAAATAAACCGTACCATCAATTCAATACACCATTGTTTTCCGACATTACGATGACAGCTCAAAGACAAGTAGCATTCAGAAAATGACAGCCAAATGTTTGCGTGTTTCTGAACGCAACTTCTCTTTGAGATGTCATCGTAATGTCGGAAAAAAATGGTACAGTAGGCGCTCGATAATCCGGCGCTCGCCAATCCGGCACGCTCGGTAGTCCGGCACTTTGGGACTCTGATAGCCCGCTCTATAATCCGGCATTTTACACAGCTGAACGCCGGACTACTGAGCGGTTGATGAACATATGTAATTATGTATTTGTGTTTATGTTAAGTACCTAATTTTATTTTTATAATAAATTCACCTAACCATAATAAAATAGTATTTTACTGTGGATCTATTTTACTTCCTATACAAATTCAATAATCCAGCAGTTCCGACAATCCGGCATAAAGGAAATCGGGTGCCGGATTATCGAGCGCCTACTGTATATTGAATTGATGATACGGCTTTTTTGGTGTGGTGCATTGAATATACTGCATGACAGCCAAATGTTTTGCGTAACAGGATTAGTAATGAAGTTGGGACGTAACAAGATAGAATAAAAAAGATAATCGTGATCTGGGAATCAAGTAAAAGATGACCTTTTCATAATTTCGAAAGATTTGCCAAGAACGCTGCTACACCTAGGAAATTGTAAGGCTGTGTGACAGATATTTTAAGGGCGGATGCGTTTCGATACTCGCCCGCCCGCTTATCCATAGACGCGACTTAAGAATGCCCGTTCGTTTGGTCTAAATCCATTACTAACAAACCTACATATATACAACAATATGTGGATATACTTAAGTCCCTCGTAAATCGCACGCTAGCATTAGGAGACGGAGGCGACATCAATTACTAGTACTTTCATGTTGAAGTGAAAATGACGTATGAAACACGTAGTGGTATGGAGATACGTTCTTTAGGAGCCGTGTGGACGTAGTCAGTCACCCAATTTGAATAAGAGCGGGTTCTTTCTCTTCGCCTTCGTTGGTTGTTTATTTATGTGGGCTTTGTTTCCATCGACTAGTAATGGTACGTCACGAGAATTTTGCAAAAAAAAAATTGTGCTTGTCACCATTTCAAGTTTATTTATTATTATTTATTTATTTATTTCTCTCAAAAATATAACTTACAGTAGGCATATGATCTTACCTCGCCAAACTGTATATGCAGTTTGTTGGCGAGTGTTGCGCTCTCTCACTTACAGGTTTGGAACTTACACCTACTTCTTTCCTACAAACTAAATCATGCAATGCTAATGACAGACTAACAAATTTAACAATAATAATAACTACCTAAGATACGTAGTGTTTGCACCAACGACGCTACGCCGTACCGGTCAGCCTCTTGTTCAATTAAAGTCCTTATCTCGTTGCAGTTAAAACCACGTAACGGATTTAAATTGGTGTTTGTAGGAGTCTTCGAGCCGAAAGGTAATGATATGATATGCTTAACGGAAAAAGTCTTTGTTTGTTTATACAGGATATTCTGTACGACGATTAGAGTTCTACGCAGACGAAGACGTAGGCAAAAGGTTCTCCAGACAAGTAAACTGATGGGCTGCCGCGAACCACAAACGAAGTTTTCCCTCTCTGTCTCACTTATATGCAAACTTGCAAGTGCGACAGAGAGGGAAAACTTCGTTTACTGTTCGCGGTAGCGCCCCTGGCGGATTATCGTTTTACTGCCTTGATATTCGCAAGAATTATTTTCTAAACTACTTCAGCTAGACCAAAACCGAATAAATTGAGCCAAGATGAGTTCATTCAGTAACTAATCCTAATCCTTCTTCTATTTCTTTAACAGATATGGCGATATATATACAAAAATGTCACGAATTGGCACCTGTAATAAATATACCGTACATTTCTATATCCGATCTGAATAACGCCGAAGACACAAGAATGGACACGCACAAAGCCTTCGAAAACCAATAAAGTCGTTTCTACCGAGAGGGAAAAACTTTCTTCTAAATATGCGTATTACTTACTCCACGTAATTTAAGGTCCCGTCATCTCTTGAATGTTCGGGGGTGTACGTGTCAAGGAGATGGCAGCGTTCACAAAGTTGTGTGTCACAAAGAAAAATGTGATGCAGATAGGTACAGTGTCATAAATATACGTATGATCCCATACTGACAAAAATATCTGACTGTTCGCGTTATTTTTCACTAAGCACCTAAGTACATATTTTCGATATTGACTGTACAAGAGACGAGTGAAGACGGATCTTAAACAGCAGTCGATTCACTCAATGCAGAACACTTTCAAAGAAGACCCAACTCCCCATTCAAAATGTTCTAACCGGCTTGTTTTCTCTATAAAACTCCGCCATTTTGAGAAAAGAATACTGCACTAATTGCACTGAATGCCATTTGTTAGCAAACGTTAAAAACCAATTAGTCGGTGTAGTGTAATGAACGTCTCAACGGAGTGGGTCTACAAGTGTTTTCTTCTTGTGCTGTCCTTAATTTGCTGTCTTTCAATTTAGTGAATAGGCTATCAATTTCTTTATAAACTCGTAGTTTGAGATAATTACGAGTACGAACCAAGATAATATTTTCTATAGATAATTATTACAGCTGACTATAACATCATTGAAATAATTTGGCAACAGACTCACGAGAGAATTTACAGGCGGGCATGTACATATTGTATAGGCGCCCAATACGACTTTGTCGTATTTGGGGTCGAGACACTTGGCCCATGGGGCAGGTGCGCGCGGGGCCTCCACAGGGAGCTTAGTAAGCGGCTTATGGAGGCGACAGGTGAACCACGCGCAGGCAGCTTTCTCGCGCAAAGAATTGCCATCGCAACCCAGCGCGGGAATGCTGCCTGCGTAATGGGCACCATCCAGAGGGGACCTAATTTTGATATTAATTTTTAATGTTTAGTTTTTAGTTAGATAGATACAGTTGTTTTCATTTTCAGTTTTTAATTCATTTAATAATCGTTATAATTTAAGGGTCCTTATCAGTTAAAAAACGCTCATCTATTTAGGCCAATTTCTGCTTGAATTTACAAGTATCTTGATATTTTCTCAGTGTTACTATCTAGGATAGGACTATTGCGACATAATTTCATAAATGTTAAATGCATTTTTTGGACTTTTCATTAAAAAATATCGATTCAAACATCACTCCAAAACGACCATTTTTAAACTGAAAAAGGGGTTTTTTTCATTTAAATTCCACTACCCACAATAAAATCAAGAAATGACTATGTCACTTGGAACTTTTATAAAGTCATCGTATACTTTAGTCACTTTATTGGTATATATCAATACTTTGTCATAATTTGAAATGAAAACATTTGAGAACTTATAAGGCCTCTTAAGTAAGTATTATGTCAAATGTCAGACTTATCGTGTAAAGTAATACCTAATTTATTTTAATAAACAAAATGTATTCCGCATCCTCAAATGTCACATTTTCATATAAATATGACGTATAATGCACAGTGTTGCCAAATTATTCCTTGCAGAGTTATCATGGTCGGACTCCATACATTCAAATTTACAAAGCTTTTAAACATGCAACAAATATGCAATTCTCGGCGATAGTTACATATTTGCGGCGTTTGCTGTGGAGACCCTGGGTCCGTAGGGACCGGATGCAATTAAACTTTTCAAAAGATTAAGTTATTTTCATCATCCTCGTCAAAATTGTATAATTGTTCATTTACATTCCGGGCTGTCCGACTCTGGAACTCCCTTCCAGTTGAATTTAGACGTGCTAAATCGATTGCTATTTTTAAATCCCATCTTAAAGAATATTGTTTGTCTCTCCCTTAAAAAAATTAATTAATTATTATGGCTGACACTATTTTATTCTTACTATTCTATAGCAGTGATATATATAATTATATATTATATGTATGTATATTTATATATTATTTACGTATGTGTATTTATATTGAATAGTTGTATTGGAATCTTTTTTTCTTTTTTTCTCATTGTAATAGTTTATGCACCACCTACTTTTCAGCTTTATATTTCATTTCTCCACTACCCAAAGGTTGCCTGGAAGAGATTGCTCTTTAGCGATAAGACCGCCTGTTGTTCTGCCTCTGTCTCCCTGTATCTTTGTTTTTTGTTTTTTATGTGCTATTTTATTATGTGAGGTGTGTAATAATGAGTATTTGTATTGTATTGTATTGTTATTTTCTTATCCGGTCCGCAGGTGATCGTAGGGCTGGCTCGTTCAGCGAATCGGCATTGCCATTCAGCGAGGCAACGCGGCCAGCCATGGAAACTGCCCCGTGGTAGCGAATTGAGCGAATTAGTTAAGGTCTTGTTTTGTTTTGTTCTTTATCAGGTTCAATTTAAAATGACCTTTTTTAATCACGTCCCAAGATACATTATTGAAACCCATTACTCGTACGTCAAGAAGCACAATACTTCATTACGAAGCCCAATTTACCCTAAAGCATAAAACTGTTGAAGGAAACGCCATCCTAATTAAAACCATATGCTCTTCGCGTCTTCAGTGACGACCGGTCTTTCCTGATTATAATTTTGTACCGACCGACATTTCAAAAGTAGGATATATATTATTACTTTGCTCTAGTCATGCGTAAAATGTATCACTTACAAGAAAATATTGATATAATTCATTCCTTCACTGTGAACCATATCACCCATTTAGTTCAATAGTTCAGTAGATCAACAGATCCATCTACGATATAGAGGTAATGGTATCAGTCAAAATTCAATCATGGCGTCTGCCACTCTCGGAGCGAATGAGTAGGTAAACGATATGATTCATAAAGTTGTCTGACTGAAGTATATGAATCCGAACTGAACTAGTGAATGAACGAGTGACACGAGGTGAAGTACTTCATTTGAATGATTCATTCGTGAACTACTCATGTCTATTTTGTTCCATTCTCTACTATATGTAGAATAAACTTGGATATAATTGTTTGTAACGGTCGCGTGGGTTTCCAATTTGGACCTAGCTTGTTTTCATGTAAATCTTTCTTTTGGGTAAAACTGGACCCTATTACTCAGACTCCGCTGTCCGCCCGTCTGTCAGTCTGTACGTCTGTCACCAGGCTGTGTCTCATGAATCTTGATGATTAGACAGTTGAAATTTTCACAAATTATGTATTTCTGTTGCCGCTATAACATCAAATACTAAATACGTAATTTTTTGCCGGTTTTATAGGTAATGGCTCGGGCCCCTCCGTGCGCGAGTCCGACTCGCACTTGGCCGGTTTTATTTACTTATTCCCACATAGGGTTGTTTGTAAATTGACATTAAGATTTTTTGTTGACAGGGTTTTCAAATAACTATTGCACGAAGATTACTCTTACACCTGTCCCCACCAGGGGAGGAAAAAAGAGGTTAATGTGGAAAAAAACACCACCAATACCTACCAGGGGGAAAATAGTTGGGAAAAGCGGAATAAATTCCATCTGGTCTTACCATTAAAAGTAAGGGGATAGTTGGACAACTCGATACCATGTATAACTACCAGTATAAATACATAGAAAAAATATACTAAACATTCCACTGGAAGGGGGGGGGGGGGTATATAGGGGTCACCGCGGTAGGGATCGGTGAAATAGGAGTGAAATCTTACTTACAATCTTCGGGAATTAGAGACTAATATAATAGGTGGTGAAAATTCAAATTGCAAATAAGTTTTCATGGAGTGTATTCATAATTAATTTGTAAATCGCCATCTTACACACGTGACCTAAACAGGTCTTATTGCCTTGTAACAAAGATGTGTGTAGATATTTTTTACCACTTTCTTAGCGTAACTATTTCTATGTACTTATATTCCACCGTCCTTAAAGACATTTAATTTCAATTCCGAAGACATAAATAATTTTCACTCATTATATCCGTAACTTTCACGGAACAACATTTAATTGTAAAGGTGTATTACAAATTTTGTACGTGTTTTAAGGCTCGGTCGGTATTCAGAAGGCTTACTAAACTCGCCTCAGGAAATCCAGTATAAGCAAGACCTCCGATTACGATGATATTTACTATTAGCTTTTGACCTCAAATTCGCGTGGAAGGCGTTTATATCGTGCAACTATACAATTTTTCGTCTCCATTATATAAAAAAAGAAAGAAAAGAAATGAAAAAGGTAGTTTTGGAAACTATGTGTAAAATTCTTTATTATGCCTGCAGTGTAACCCAATTCTCCCAAACAATAAATACTTTTTGACTTGTTAAAACTATCCTATGTCTTTCCTTGCAATACAAAATATCTCCATGCCAAATTTCATCTGAATCCGTTCAGTAGTTTAAGCATGAAGAGATAACAGAGTTACTTTCGCATTTATTTAAAACTAGCTTTGGCCCGCGATTTCGTCTGAGTAGAACTCATTAATCGCGATAGAATTTTATTGCAGGCACTTACCTTGTCATCGCTCTTCCATAGAAACTTCCACCCCTTCATCATCATCATCATCATCATATCAGCCGAAAGACGTCCACTGCTGGACATAGCCCTCCCCCAAAGAGTGCCATAATGACCGGTCCTGCGCCACCCCAGCGGACTCCCGCGACCTTTACCAGGTCATCAGTCCGCCTTGTGGGTTGCCTACCTACCCATGCTGCGCCTTCAGATCCGTGGTCGCCACTCGAGAACCTTCCGGCCCCAACGGCCATCGGTTCTACGTGCAATGTGCCCCGCCCACTACCACTTAAGTTTAGCAATTCGAAAGTCTATATCGGTTACTTTGGTTCTGCTACTGATGACCTCATTTCTGATGCGATCACGCAGAGTAACTCCCAGCATAGCCCCCTCCACCCCCTTAAGGGGATGATTTCCGGGATAAAAAAGGCCTATGTCTTCCCCGGGACTCAAATTATCTCCATACCAAATTTCTTGAAACGCTCGTTTCTAAAGGATGTCAACTCACGTTTATCTACACAAAGTTAAGATAAACGGCGAAAACATTGATCAAAAAAGGCTCGGTCCCGATATTGGTTTACGTTTCTCACAAAAGTTAATTCTGACCATCGTCTCCTTCTATAACAATTTATTATGAAAATACTCTATACTAGAAAAAACAAAAAAAAAATACATGAAAGTAAAATATACCTAACTAAACGCTAAAATACCTAATATGAAAATAAGACACCCCAATTATAAAAATAATATGCCGTCCAGTATCTAAAAAATATCGTCTCCTTTAACAATATTTAATGAAACGGCAATGAAGGAAAAAAAAGCACCGTACAAGCGCTGAATATTCGCCCGCCTACGCGGCGCAGCACAAGCGGGGAGTCGGGTTTATTAGACAGTGGAACTTCTGTACATACGTGCTCCCATCCTCGTCGCCAAATGTAGTGTACCTATTTTGTTTTACATCAACAGGTTTCTATGTTAAGTATTAATATAAAAACACATTATTCTTGTCTCCGCATTGGTCACGCTTGCAGCCAGCTCGAGATATGTCAACCAGACCGAACCCAGTGTTGCCAGCGTCACCTAGCGCATTTATTATTAAACGCTACAACCATTCTTGCTGCGGTCAATTTTTATCTTGCGGCGCTGGAGTAGATTCTTATTATTACATACCGCCGTGCGGGGTCAAGTTAGACTGGGAAGGAGGGTGAGGTAAAGCGGTTGTGAGTAGCTTTAGGAGGCTGATTAACATAGAGAATATATTTGTTACGGGTAATATATTCTGTGATTAGACAGAAGGCTTGTATAGCATAGACGACAAGGGCGCTTGGTTGGATGGTGTCATCCAACACGTCAGCAGCGTTTATTTTAATGTTACTACTTATATGGCTCTTCAACAGAACTCTAATATTTCTGTATAGTGAAAGAAATGTCTTTTAATCCTCCTCCTTTATCTTTTACCATTGTGCTCGATTTTAAACATCAGTAAAATTCGAAAAATATTCTTCCAGGAAATTTATGATCGTCAGAGTGTAGTCCACATTTTCTCTGAGGTATCACTTGTGGACTACCTATTGGTCATTTTCAATCAAATTTGAAATAAAAATTGTTCGCATTTGAACGTCAACCGTCGCAATGTCAACAATAGACTATATAATATTTATTTTCCTAAAACCGGTTCCAAATAAGAGATTAATCGATTTTTCTTATTGCCATTTACAAAACAAAGTTGCCTCAGAATATTTTATACTACAAAATATCCTTAATTTCTAACACAATTTCCTTCAGGATTGTTTTTGTGGAAATTATAAGTTTTCAAGTAAGTAATTATTTACAAACCTCTGCATAACACCATCCCCTTAGGCGCTAGTGTCGGCTGTCAAATGAGCTATTCACACGCAAATCGAACATTCTATGAGGCAAATGACCCTACTATACTAAATTTGCCGACGGTACCCTAATTTACGATTCGTTTATACTGGTTACCATGTTTTCATTAAAAATTTTAGTTGGAATTGGATATTAGGGAAATGTATTACTTACCGAAGATGTAACTATTTTCATTAGTTAATTAATAATAATTGAATATTAGAGATGTATTACTGAAGATAGTAACTATTTTCAAGTTAATTAATAATCAACGGGGATTTGTGGTTAACTTTCTATGTAACGAGATCTAATTAAGTAGTTTCGCTCAAGTTAGATTTACATTTTGAATGGATCGTCATATATTGGCAATCCAAACAATGCATGGAAAATTGTGTTTAGTTTATTTTAGTTTTATTTGTCACAAAATACAATCTCACATAAGAAATAAATACATTTTTGCTTTTTAGTATTATTGCATAATTATCGTCAGGCGCTCTAATTGCGTAAGAAAAATGAAAATAAGTAAGAATATACGATTCAGTATACTCCTACAAACACATAACTAATGCCAAATACATAAATTACAAAATACAAATTGAATATAAATAAAACCACATACAAAAATAATAATAGTTCCATTCCAATAAGTCACAACGTAACACAAAAATGTGTACTAATAAATAATTATGTATATATGTGGTATTCTTCACTTAATTTTGAGCAGATGAAAACAACCTAAAACCATTTTTTCGGAATACAGAGAAAAAGTAGACTACACTTTTTAGTGAAAACGCTCGTTCCTACATCACCACAGGATTGAAGCTACGCTCATTGAGCAATTTTTTTACAAAATTCTCAAAAACCACAAAAACATGAATTTTATCACAATCAAACACTACAATTTCCGTTGAAGGAATCAAACGATCTCGATACACATGTCGTTGTTTGATCAAAGCTCGGCTGAGCACACGTTTTTATCAGTTGATAAGGGGCGGGACGACAATTTCCTGAGTCCTGAGTACAGGCGACACGTTAAATTGTATATAGAAAACATTTGACAAGGATTCTTTGACAGATTTATGTAGCGTTATTAAGGATTCTGTATCCAAAGGGTCAAACGGGACCCTATTACTAAGACAGGCTGCATCTTTTTTTTTTATTTATTTCTTACAAAAAAGTTTACATTCGTTTACACTATAACTTCGCCAAACTGCATCACAGTTTGTTGGCGAAAGAAACACTCTTTATTTTTTACTCAGCCATCATGTTAGTAACATTATTTTACCTACTTAATTTCACCTTACTTAAAAATACATACATATTTTTATTTTTTTATCATGCGGGTATTATTAGTAATGAATCACAATATAACAGTTGAGGGTTGATCTACGCTAATTAATAATCTCGGCCTGCGCGAGCGCTGACACATAACCATGAAAGATACATATAGCTACAATAACTAACCTAAAGTTAAGTTAGTAATTAGTTCGTGTCATGTCGTGTCGTTCGTGTCGTGTCGTTAATCTCATGAACCGTGATAGTTAGACAGTGGAAATTTTCACAGATGATGAATTTTTGAGGGCCTACTCCGAACTTCGAAATCCAAACTTCGTATCGTGCCGTCCCTTTCACTCGTACAATACGAGGGCGAAAGGGACGGCACGATACGAAGTTCTGATTTCGAAGTCCGGAGTAGGCCCTCTGTTGCCGCTATAACAAAAAATACTAAAAACAGAATAAAATAATTATTTAAGGGGGCTCCCATACAACAAACGTGAAGTTTTTGCCGATTTTATAGATAATGGCACGGGATCCTTGGTGCGCGAGTCCGACTCGCACTTGGCCGGTCTTGCTCTAGCTATTGTACTATTATATTGACTGGGAACGACAGTTTATTGGTAAGGCATAATGAATGTAATCATTGTAAAATATAACTCAGCTACGTTCTAAATAAATATAAATAATTTGTTTTTATTTATTTATTCATTGTAATGTCATGCATACACAATAAGATGTTACATTTCTAATTTAAGTCATTTCATGACACCCTGTACACAAAAGTCATAATTTTAAATCTAGATTTAAAAACTCCCGATTTTTACTTTTACAATTATGGTATACGTCAAATAAGTTAGGCGAATCAACTATTTACTTCACAATTAATTATCACTACATAGTATAAAAAAAGTCGCTTTCTTTGTCCCTATGTCCCTATATCCCTATGTATGTTTAAATCTTAAAGCCGGGTTTTATAAAGATCCGTTAGACCAAATGTCAGATCAAATTTCAGTAACTCAGTACATATTTTGACATAACAAACCGACATAAGGTCTAACGGATCTTTATAAAACCGAGCCTAAAACTACGTAACGGATTTTGATGCGGTTCTTTTAATAGATAGAGTGACTCAAGGGGAAGGTTTATATGTATAATACATGCATCAGCAATATCAGCATTGCATCCGTGCGAAGCTGGGGCGGGTCGCTAGTATAATATCATCATCATCATTTCAGCCGAAAGACGTCCACTGCTGAACATAGGCCTCCCCCAAGGCTCGCCATTTAGACCGGTCCTGTGCCGTTTGTTTCCACCGGATTCCCGCGGCCTTCACCAGGTCATCACTCCACCTTGTCGGAGGCCTACCGACAGCTCGTCTTCCGGTGCGTGGACGCCACTCAAGCAGTTTCTGGCCCCATCGACCGTCAGTCCTGCGAGCAATGTGCCCTGCCCACTGCCACTTTAGTCTCGCAATTTTGAAGGCTATGTCGGTGACCCCAGTTCTGCTACGGATAGCTAGTATAATATATATTACAGTTATTTTATGTATAATGTTAATCTAAGACTAAGTGCCTATATTTTATTTCAATTTACTTATAATAATTTGCTAAAATTTTTTCATCAAGGAATGTGTCCACCGAGTAGTAACAATTTTCTATTAACAGGTTTTTTAACTTGGTATATAATATAAGAAACAAAAGAGGAAAAATGATAGGACATCTCATACGCCATGACGAATGGATCAGAACAATAATAAAAGGAAAGATAGAGGGAAAAAGGAAAAGGGGAAGACCTAGAATGACGTACATGGAGCAAATAAAACATAAAATAAACGCTACGTCATACAAAGAAGTGAAGGACAAAGCTGAATGTAGAATAAGCTGGCAATTACTCCACCGACAAGAGCCAAGCTCTTAAAATATTATGATGATATTATATACGGGCAATATAGACTGCGGGAAATTAAAATCAATAGAAAATATCTTCCGTGTTCATCATTCTACTAATCCTACTTCCTACTACTAATATAAATACGAAAGTTTCGATGTTTGGAAGTTTGCTAATCAATCACGCAAAAACGGCTGAACGGATTATGGTGAAACTTGATATACAACGAGTTTATAGCAGGGACCGATACCGGTATTTTTAAAAAACCCTGAATTAGCCCAATATTTTGGATTATTTTTTGCTCTTTACGTAGGGCTCAATCATGTATTTAGGTAACAACGTCGTATTATTAGATTGTCCCATTAAAAACGAAATAATGAACCGGTGATCGTAATAATACCGGTATTTTTCTATGGAGAAAACCGGTATCCGATCCCTGGATTAACATATAGGAGAATTTTTATCCCGAAAATCATCCCTTGAAGGGATTAAATAGGTAGTGGAAGTTTACGCGGACGAAGTCGCGGGCAAAAGCTATAACTAATATAATTGAGGTCGAATTTACCTCGCTTCTAAGGCTTATATACATTTAATTATATTGTAAGTTTAAAAATTATCATTAGCTTCCTTTTACTTGGAGTCGCCACAGCATGTTTTTATCTTCCATACCTCTCTATAGCCAATCATCTCATCACAAAAAAAGATTAAATTAGGGGGGGCACTCCATACATGTAACCGGTGGATGAAAAAACGTGTGGGGTATCTAAAAAACTTGTCTATTTAAGTCAACTGTTGGTGAGATATTAGCTGTCAAAGTCATAGAAAGTGTGTCACCCCCCCCCCCCCCCTCTAATTTCCAAACTATAAAGTTTAAAGTTCTGAAAAATATTGAGGTAGTGTGCGTTAGTAAATACTTTCAACGATTTTTGGTTTGAACAATATAGGTTTTACGGTTTGAGTTTTCGCTTAAAAACTGTCTTGCCCAAACAAACGTTCGTAAGTTTCGTGAGTTCCTTATGAAGATACGGATTTTTTAGACTCAATGTATTGGATAGTGATTTTAAATGTTGACTAGTAGGTGTTTGTACGGAACCCTTTATTGTGCGTGCTCCGACACGCACTTGGCCGGTTTTGTCTCATAACTTTCATCCCTCCGCAGGCGGTATATTAATATTAAATTAATTTCCGCACTTTCAATATCCGTATCCATTTATAGCAAGGCTAATCTTTAATTAATTATCTTAATATCTTAATGCCACATTAATAATCACGCTTCACGTTTACAAAATCAATATGGACTAAATACTCCAAACAAAAGCACATAATAGTCTAATAATAACTACTTAATGATAACACTAGCTGTAATACTTCACTGCTGATTTATTGCCTTCATTAAAATTGATTTACTATCAGCTGGTATGCGTCCGTACCCTCTGATTATAAACT
This sequence comes from Epiblema foenella, assembly GCA_963556455.1. Lineage (NCBI taxonomy): Eukaryota > Metazoa > Arthropoda > Insecta > Lepidoptera > Tortricidae > Epiblema > Epiblema foenella. The sequence goes on from OY747100.1 coordinate 22,800,366, forward strand.
TTTACATAGGAACCAAGTTTCGTGATGAATGGTACTTATTGGTAGTGAAGAATCGATTGAATTGGAATCTAATATTATAATAATGGGTTTATAATGTTTCCTGTTTCCATAAAATCCTATTAGATCCTAGACGACCGCTTTAGCCTAGTTGGTGCCCTGCCTTCGAAGCTGGAGGTCCCGGGTTCGAGTCCCGGTCAGGGCATGTATTTGTGTGATGAACACGAATATTTGTTCCTGAGTCTTGGATGTTTTCTATGTATTTAAGTATCTATTTATCTATATAAGTATGTATATCGTCACTTGGTACCCATAGTACAAGCTTTGCTTAGTTTGGGACTAGGTTGATTTGTGTAAGATTGTCCAAAAAATATTTATTAATATTATAAACATGCAATTTTGTACGGATGGATATTGCACTTAGAGGCCTTATTAGTTTTAAAATGTTTTGATTTCCAATTATGACCAAAGTATTGATAATACCAATAAAGTGATTAAAGGATACGATGATTTTATTGAAGTTATAGATAGTAACAGCCATTTTTTGATTTTATTGTGTGTGGTAGAATTTAAGCGGAAAAAAACAGTTTTTTGCTTGAAAATGGTCGATTTGGAGTGATGTTTGGAACAATATTTCTTCTTCTTCTTCAATATTTCAAAAATATAAGTTTTAAATTTATGCTATTAGGTCGCAATGCTCCCGTTCTAGATAGTAACATTGAGAAAATTTCACGATATGTCTTAATTCATACAAAAAATGGTCTAAATCGATGAGCGTTTTCTAACTGATAAGGACCCTTTCTCAAAAACGGCTGGACGGCTTTGCCTGGGAATAGAGATAGCTTATATCCTGGATTAACACATAGGCTACTTTTTATCTGCGGATAACACCGCGGGGAGCTGCTAGTAACTTGTAGGTAAAAGAGACGTCTGATTCCGCATATAAAAATATACAATGTATAAAATAAGTTTGAATTTTTTTTTTTATTATATTATTTTTACTTAAGGTTTCGAGCATTGGAACGTTTACCTTACCTAACCCAAAACGTTTGTTAAGATATAGTGAGCAAGGTTGCCAGAACTCCCGAGGATGCACTGTGTTGAGAGCGAGGGACCTAAATGTGTTCCTTCTGCTGTCAACACAGTGCATCCTCAAATCTTATAAAGGGTCGGCAACGCGCACGTGACTCCTTTGGAGTTGCGGGCGTCTATAGGCTGCGGTGGCCGCTTACCATCAGGTGGACCGTACGCTTGTTTGCCACCGGCGTTGTATAAAATATATATTTTAACCGCTTAACCAAAAATACTGACGGGTTAACAAAAAAATGCTGATTTACACAGCTAAAATACTAATTGCACTGAAACCGCGTTTTGATGTGAAATTAGTATTTGCACTATGCAAATCAGCAGTTGTAGTATGTTAGGTTTTTTTTATGTGCCTTTAAGGACAGGCCATATACCTTGTTGCATTAGCGTGAACTAACGAATATCTACTGATTACAATCGATACAAACCGTAATTGACGTTTTGGGGCTGTAGCGTGATGTTCACCTCCCACTTAATTTAAAAAAATACATTCCGGGTCGGGTCCTTACGATATTTCATGTTGAATTAGTATGAACTAACGAATATCTATCGATTATATTCAATAAGATCTGGAAAAGAGGTTAAGGCGGTAGCGTGAAGCTGGCCCCCTCCATTTTGTTTTAAAAAAAAACCATGTTGGAGTCGGGTCCTAACGATTTAGGCCGGGTTATATAAAGATCCGTTAGACCAAATCTCAGATCAAATTTCAGTAACTCAGTACATTTTTTGACATAACAAACCGACATAAGGTCTAACGGATCTTTATAAAACCGAGCCTGAATGGGCCTTACTTTAACTACCCGATCGTTAACAAGTTTACTGATAAAACGGCCCTACAACTTTTAAAGTATTTTGGACTCATATTTTAACAAGTGTTGGTAAATTCAATAAACTGAGGCCGTGTTTTATAAAGATCCGTTAGACCAAATGTGAGATCAAATTGCAGTAACTCGATACATTTTTTGACATAACAAACCGACATAAGGTCTAACGGATCTTTAAAAAACCGAGCCTGATTAAAGAATAGATACTAAGGATGTTTTTATTATACTCCCTTATTCATAAACGTCTTCAAACCTATATTAGTTAACTAGCCGCTAAAGTTCGTTTGTCCTTATCTGTCACTTTGACATTTACGTTTGTGAGAATGGACAAAATTTTAGTTAGTAGAGGCAGTAGTAGCAGAGATAGTAACAGCGCCATTTTTCCTTTTATTGCGTGTAATCCGAAGCTTTATGGTACAAAAAAACTGCATGAAATATCTCATTTGCATCTCACAATTTACCACACACTGTATTAGACTATCTTCTTAAAAACATACAAGTTGATAACGATTTAATCCTCTATCTCACTCTTACTTAAAACCAGGATCACATTAGAAAGAGACAACATCCTCAGATTAAGCTAGATTAAGAATAAATCACCCTTACCTTATCTACAATCCCTCGTTCACAGGATTCTAATTTACTAGAATCACAAAGGTACCCAGCGATATCTATGAATTAAATTGATACAAATGTAGTCTTTATTACAATCCTCATAAAACTTTTAATAGCTTGCACTGGCCTTCGTGTTACAAAGTCGTACGACACATGGTTTTCACAGGTAGATACGGCATCAAGGAATTATAAATGAACGTAGTGTAAAGTGAACTCAAAGGTGAAGGCGACAAAGTGCATTTTTGTTACGTTTAAATGTGAAATATCGATAAGAATGTATTAAAGTGAATTTAAGAGCCGTTTGTCGATGGAAAATCAAAATAAGGTTTTTATTACATACAATTTTGATAAGCGAATGAAGCTAGCACATGTATATATTGTCTATGTTTTTAATGACCGAGCCACAGTATCAATAAATACATTTTTAACGAGCGAGCGAAGCGAACGACTTTCTTCGAGTCTACTGGAACGATCCAGTCAATCTACCACGCCAACACTGAATTTAATCCAGTCGGTAGGTATATATAATGTGAATATGAATGTATTTTCGACAATAACTCGAGTATCATTGATCGGAACGACGTGAAATTTGGCATGCGATATAATGAGACATGAGGGGGACAATTCACAACTCAGAGTTAGGCTTCAATTGAGATGCGAAACGTAACTAACAAATTGACCATAAACAGAACTCACTTAAGTTTCATCGCGTGTCCTACCGTTTTATTTTCTTCAGCACGTAATGCAGTTTAATGATAAAGTTAAAGTCTAGTTTATCTATTTAGTTAAGCTGTTAACTTTTTTATTGTCTTTGTTTATGGTTATAGAGTTCATTTGCTCATTTACATTATATATCATACTATTGAAAAGAAAATAGGGGAAATAACTATTTGATCGTAACACGAAAATTCCCTATCATCATCATCATCATCATCATCCTCAGTCGTCCACTGCTGGACATAGGCCTTCCCTAATTCACGCCACCACACCAGGGGGCCATCCATAAATTATGTCACATGTTAAGGGGGCGGGAGGGGGTCGACGAAGTGTGACATTGTGTGACAAGGGGAGGGAGGGGTCCCACCTTTTGTGACGTCACATTTCAAAATCCAAAACATCTAATGAGTTAAAATGCCAAATATGGACTATTAACGAAAAACTTACAAGTACATATACAAATAGACTTGGAAAAACTCTATTTGTATACGCATAAGGTTTAAATTGTGTGGTGGCGATAATTTATTGTTATGTTATTTTTTTCAAATGTTTTAGTTGATGTTGGTTAGTAGTTAATTTCGGAATATGTGACGTCACACTATGAGGGGGGGGGTCTCACAAATGTGACCAACTGTGGCAAGGACGGGGGAGGGGTCAAAAAATCACAGAATTAGTGTGACATACTTTATGGATGACCCCCAGGTCCTCAGCTCTCCGCATCCAACCGCTTCCCGCCCCTCTCTTCAGGTCGTCGGTCCACCTGGCGGAGGATCGTCCAAGTCGTTCTTGGTTAACAAATTCCCAATGCCTCATGGCATTAATTCCGCTCTTTGTACGGCACCAAAAGTAATTCCGCAAATGAAAAGGTCAAAATATCTTATTCCACTACAATAAATACTTTAGAACTCTTCGTCCCGTCCCTTTTGATGTTGTTGCTGACTGTACTTATATTGCTTTTGAAATAAAAAATAAATTAAATTATACTAAATAGACTACCAGCATGAAAGAGTTGAAGGACGCGGGACATCATTTAATTAGCCATTTCTAAATTAGTTTATGTCCAATAAAACAGAAATATAAAATGGCTCTTTTGTTTTTAGTACAGTAAAATAAACTGATCACTGAACGCCGTTTATTTCGCCGAAGTTTCATAACCGGTTATTGAGAATTTCAAAAACCGGTTTCGGATATGTTCGGTTATACTTTTCCTTATTTAAAATAGTTTAAATAAAAAATATGAAAATGAATGATTATTGTATTATTTTTTAATACTTATAATAAATGTTAGTTTAAGAGATGAAGCATATATATATATAATTACAATAAAATAAAAATGAACAAATAAAACTTAACCTAAATTATTGACAAATATAAATGAACAAAATGAATAAAATTTCCTGTATTATTTACTGTGATTTTTAATAGTATGTGAAGTTTTAGAAGAAAAACTACTTCGATAAATTGTTTAGTTTTTAAGAATTTCACATTCGAAGTTTTCGCTCTCCTGTACAATTTACTAAAACGTATTTGCTTGTTTTAAAGTTTTAGCAGCCGAAATAGGATTAATACACAGTTATACAGGTATGTACCTCGACGGCCGTGACTCTTAGGACCCAGGGTCCAAGGTTGGAAAGGCAGAAAAGGACCCTACCAAGACCCATAAAAATTTTGACGGTCCATATGCCGAACACCCTGTATATCTTTATTTTCTTCATCACACAGAGTCGATAAATCTGTGCTGTTAATGTACGGCTACGGTAGTGCCCGGCCCGACACTCCGCGCCCATCGGCTGGACGGGTTGCTGGATCAGGCATTACGGAGTCTAGTTCTTTTAATTTATTTATATTCTTGTTTACTGTTATTTTTTACGCTTGTTTTTCTCTGTTCTTTTAATTGTAGTTATAGCTTCTTGTCATTTTTAGTTTATTTTTATAATGTGTTACCTTCTGGGAAATCACTTAATGGTTCTGTCGGAAGATCAGCGCTGGTAATCGCGCCAGCATTACGCTGAGACAAAACCATTTCGTGCAATACCTGCTTCTTCTGTTTTTATTTATTTTCTTGTTCTTCTTGTGTTTTTTATTTGCACGAATAAATATTTCTGATTTCTGATTTCTGTATAGGTGCAATTTACAGTTAGAAACTCAACACATAGTAACAATCTACTAGGAGAGGACTATCCATTTTTTTTAAATAATAGATAGATATATTTATTTCATTTACAAAATTACATAGTCTTTTACATTTTAGAAACAAAATAAATTCACAAAAGGATCGTCAATAGGTATAATAATAATGAGAGTAATATAATTGAAATCAAGTTAAAAAATAAATGGAAATGTCAAATTTGTGTATACGGCTAGGATATGCTTAGCTGGTTGACGAAGCCCTGTAGAATTTCAACTTGATAATTCTTCGGTTTTCAACCAATCCACAATTAAATGGCGTTTTTGCGCCATAATTCATTTCCTATGTTCCATTTTGCGCCATTAAAAACGCTTTTATTAAATCTGCGGGAAGGTGACAATGGCTTTGAAATTGGGGTTTTATTTTGTTAACCTAGTGACCTTTGGGGAAAACAAATGCGTTGTTCCATTGTACAAAAATATGTATACATTTTTGGATCTTATTTCAATAGCATAAGGTGAATAAATGTATACATATTGGTGTCTTAAATCTTTTAAGAGTAATTTCGTTTCGGTTGTGTAAGTACGGGCTCGGAGCTCGATTTGAGGCATTTACACATCTGAAAATCTTTGAAATTGTTAAAATTAAATTTTCGCTGCCAAGCTTTTCGTAGCGCTACGGAATTTCCTCTACATACGGGGAAACGCATGTTATTGGCTACGCGTCTAACAGCGACACCCAGACAACTTGCCCAGGGGAGTTCTTGGCATTGAAATCATACAAATACAATACAAATACTTTTTATTGCACACCTCAATTAAAGAACACAGTACAGTACAAAATCACAATGAGTAGAGGCAAACTCTACTCTTCACTTTGATTGCGAGAAAATAAATAAACAAAGGTTAACCACCCAAAATTTACAATAAATTCCATTTATATATATATATATATATATGCTTTGACACACAAAACTTAGACGCCGCGGTTCGCGCGCAACATTCACGCGCGAAAAAAGCTAACTGACCTTCCATTGAGCGCTGCAAAGCGTTACTCGAAAGATTTTATACCCTCGACTACGAGAGCGTGTGTCCGCCAACAAACATACAGTTTGGCGAGTTCTAGGCTAAGCTGATATGTAACTTTTTAAGTAATAAACGTTTTTTTGGTTTTAGAAATATATATTACCATAATATTACCACTCTTAAATTTAGAATGCAGGAAAAATTGAAAAATTTAGGCACCGAGCAGGATTCGAACCTGCGACCTCCCGGCACTTGCGGCCAGTCGCTCTAGCCAACTGAGCTATAGGTGCAATCGCTACCCAGTTCCAAATTCATCAACCGTTCCTTCGTATTATACAAACGCCTTAAGGGAGGCGTACAGCGATATTACCAGAAGACTCATTCTTCATTAACGGCACTAACGTCTCAAATCATATTGAGAATAAAAAACCATTCTTATTTGGAAAGCATCGTGTAAATATCTTTTATTTATACTCCCGTGTTTTATCTAGTCCGTTTATTCAGCCCTAGCTATCCAAACGCACAGCTATTAGTCGGTCACCTTTGTTTTTAAAAGGGTCTTAAGGATAAAAAGGTTGGGTTGGAAGGGATTCGAAGGAACTGTCCTGCTTTAAACAGCGCCTTTACCATGAGTTTACATGACCGCACTCGCTAGCGACTGCGTAAAAATTTTTATGGGCAAAAGTACAGCGCCTCTGGCGGTTACGCAATAGAACTAATAATCGGCATACTAAATCGTTTACACAGTCGCTAGCGAGTACGGTCATGCAAACACATGGTAAAGCACAGGGCTAAACCACGTATTTTAATGTACGGAGTTACATAAGTATCAGTCAAAATCAAAATCAAAACATTTATTCTGCAAATAGGCCTCAAGGGCACATTTACAATTCAAAATCTATCTAGGTACATCAAATAAAAATAATACAATAATAAAAGTATCATTAATTAAATGTAGTGTTACATGTCAAAAATAAGACTAAGAAACTAATAACAATCAAGATTTGTTAGATGTATAAGGTCTCTAAGCGTCAAGATAAAAGGTAATAAAGTAGGTACACTAAGTAATCATAATAAAATATTTTGAGCTATATCTATAAGCGTCGACATGAAAATAATAAAATCTAATAAATCAATATCCTCGGAGATGTATAAGGTCTCTGAGCGTCAGTCTAAAAATAAAATCAAATGAACAAGAGCGAAGTCTCTCATCATGTCAATGTCAGTGTTGCCAGATGGTTACATTTTTTATATTATTCGTAACTTTTGACCGGCTCGCGTAACATGTAAGTAACTTTTGTTGTAAAGGATTTTCGTAACTATTGAGAATAATGAATCTCTATTTAAATAGACAGGGAAATTGTATATAACCGGGACCAGGCGAGGCTATTTATAAGCTTCCATACAGAAAAGGTGACAAAAGAATCCACATGGTTACGACTCTGTCCGTCTGTTGCAACTATGTATGACATTTGAGACACCGTCCATCAGCCCGGCGTAATTCTGTCACCGAATTCTAGCTGTATTTGGCTACTCATTTCTTAAAATCGAACGTTTTGATAAGCAGTTATGAAAAATATAAAAAAAAAATGCATCCAAAATATAGCAAGAAACGAAACGTAATTTACGTCCCAAGGGCCCTGGCAACATTGATATGTATCCCTATTTTATTTAAATTACCTAACTTTTCCCGCGATATAAAGTCGATCTTTTATGTAATTGGACTTAGTCGTATTCGCCCTTTGGGAATTTAGTATGACAGATTAAATACGACTTTAAAGCGACAAGGTAAAAAGGTGTTAAGCCCCTTGGGATAAATCCCAAAGGGCACCGTACGCAAGATTCCGTCAGTTTCTGAAGGAAGAGAGTTAGGAAGCCCTATATATTTTTTTAAATTTAAACCTATATTTCTCCATCACCAAAAAACCGGAAATTCAGATACCGTTTTTCCGACTTCCTTACCGAAAACGTAGAAAATAATTCACCGCACAAAGGAGGAAAATCTTAGTCATTTGAAAAAGGAAGATGTCAGTCCAGTTGCCTTTGCTCTCAACCGTCAACGCTTTAAAAAAAGAAGTCTTAAATTTTAACTTATTTCGGCGTCCTTTTTTAAGGGTGCCTTTAATTGGGGTTGAAGGGAACATGATTAAGGCTTTCAAGCTAATATTAAAGTTTGAAAGGCCTTAAATAAGTCATTTTTTTTTTAAACTGGCTATAGGTAAGCTATGTAGGTTGGTAGTACCAACTAACGTCACTATGTAAAGATTAGGGATACGAATATGGGTTTGACCGAATACGAACATTCGGCCGAATATTAGGTCCAGCTGTTGCCGAACCGAATATTCGGCCGAATTATTCGGTTCAACGTAATTCCTTCATCTATTGTTGTAAAACAGACTAATTGAATGGTAAAATTTTTGTTCATTATCAAAGCGAAATATTGACAAAAAATAAGTTACATCACCGTTAATAATGGGTCAAGTATTCATCACTGTTAGTCAGGCTCAAGTATTAATTTCACGAAGTAGTAACTATAATACACTCTTGTAACTTGTAACAAAACCCTCTCAAATTGTTTGGTAAATATTCGGCAGCTGAACCGAATAATTCGGCCGAATACCGAACATGCAAAAACATGCTGAATATGACGATTATCTAATAACTAGCGATCCGCCCCGCCTTCGCACGGGTGCAATGCTGACGCATGTATTATACATATAAACCTTCCCCTTGAGTCACTCTATCTATTAAAAAAAACCGCATCAAAATCTGTTGCGTAGTTTTATTTTAAAGATTTAAGCATACATAGCGATTTAGGGATATAGGGACATAGGGGCAGAGAAAGCGACTTTGTTTTATACTATGTAGTGATAACCGAATAATCGGCGCATCCCTAGTAAAGATAATCCCGTCAAAAACAAATGTAAAATGAGAGACGAGTTCAATATTATGAATTGTGTAGTTGTTGGCTTCACCGACAAAAGAATTTAGATTTAGTTATATGGGTGCCAAGTTTTGTGTAGAAAATCCTGAAATATATTTCACTCGGGATGTATTTCAAGGTTAGGATTTACGTTTGTCAGTTTTTACTAACAGACCGAACTTTAGAAAATTAACATAGATAAATATAATACATATATTCTGTACTTAAAAGTCAGCCAAGTATACTATAATAATGCTGCTATTGTGTAGGCTATAATTTTATTCAGGTACCTAGATAATATTGAAAATGTAGTTTCTAACACAATCTTGTACCCCTTACGCTTAAAAACCTTTATGTACTAATGAACATACATAAGTACGTATCCAATTTAATTACCCAAAAGGGTGTCTGAAAAATAACGAGTCTGTGCCAGACTTTGATGAATTGTGAATTACCGTGTAAGCGTTTTCGTTATATTATGTAAGCTTGTACATTGTGTTAAAATTAAACGATATGAAATTGAAATCAAATTGCACCAGTTAGGTACTTGTAATTTCTAGTTTCCGAAGTACGTAGGTTTACTTAAATAAATCGGTCTTACCAAAGATTATTTATGTCACACCTGGCCATAAAGTGGCCACTTCCTGGCCAGGGGACGACAAAATTTGGTACATACCACGGGCGGTAATAAAGAAAGCCTCGGATCACATATTTATCGCCCTTGCCTTGGGCTCGGACATCAAATACCTGATTTCTCAGATCACTAGTAAATAAATAAATTGCTATCAAATATATTTTTTGAACTCGAGACCCCATTAGTAATCTTATCGTTCAATTATTGTATACCTAAAAGCAGCTAAGAGATCGAGAACTTCAACGCTCTTCCTGTAGACGGCGAAATCATTGTACTTAATCGATTTTTTTTTATATATATATTTTTGGACAATCTTACACAAATCAACCTAGTCCCAAACTAAGCGAAGCTTGTACTATGGGTACCAAGTGACGATATACATACTTATATAGAGAAATAGATACTTAAATACATAGAAAACATCCAAGACTCAAGAACAAATATTCGTGTTCATCACACAAATACATGCCCTGACCGGGATTCGAACCCGGGACCTCCAGCTTCGAAGGCAGGGTCACTACCAACTAGGCTAAAGCAGTCGTCAAATTATGCGTCATATTATATTACTCGAATTGCGTGATTTAAGTATATCATTATTGTATCCCAAAAGAACTAGGTATTTAACTTTGTTCCTTTTGGTGTCGAGGCCCTTGGTCCGTGGGGCCCATCAGCAAAAAATTATATCGCTTTTTGGCAAAACGGTTGGTCGATGTAAGCGGGGACAGGAGAGCTGGCAGCTTCCTCGCTCAACGCATAAGCATTGCGATTCAGCGAGGAAATACTGCCAGTATCCTTGGTACCATGCCACAGGGGCCTATTTTAGAATTCGACTTTTAGTTTTTGTTTTAAGTATATAGTTATTGATTAAGTTAGTTATTTATTTTATTCTGTAAACAATTTTATTTATATAAGTTTCTAATATGTCTTAAATTTATTTAAAAGGTATTTAAATACCTAGGTATATTGGTCTAAATCAGGGGTGGGCAAACTTTTTTCATGGCGGGCCAGTAAGCTTGAGAAATTTCGGAGGAGGGCCATAATTGCAGCAAAACTGCACTTTTGTATAAAACCGCTGCTCTGGTTTTTGGCTGAACCGTCCAAATATAATCATCGCGGGCCATGTACTAATTAATTCGATGTATCGGCGGCGGGCCGGATAAAATGCTTTCGCGGGCCGCAGTTGGCCCGCGGGCCGTACTTTGCCCACCACTGGTCTAAATATACCAATTTATCTTTTAGTTTCCTACACGCTCAACGCATAAGCATTGCGATTCAGCGAGGAAATGCCGCCAGCATCCTTGGTACCATGCCGCAGGGGCCTATTTTAGAATTCGACTTTTAGTTTTTGTTTTATATAGTTATTGATTAAAAAAAATTAAATACTAGGTATAATGGTCCAAATATACCAAATTATCTTTTGGTTTTCTACACGTTTTTATTAAAATTTGTGTAGGTAACTCTTCTTCCTGTACATTCCTAGTTAACATACAGAATATCCAGTCACATGTAAACGGTGGTGATTTGGACAAGTCCTACCTATCAAATTGGAAGTATGGTGTCTTCGGGTAATTCCGAAAATAACAGAATCCTGTCTAAGTGATTTTGTTGCACTACCAAACATCAACAAAAATATTTTCTTTTTGATAGTGATGATGATGAGATGCAATAAAATCGCTTAGTTAGACTGGAATTTGTTATTTTCGGAATTTGCCGACATTCGAAGTTACCCGAAGACACCTTACACAATTTCAAGTTCAACTGGATTTCTGTATGAAATTACATAGATAAATATTGTTTATAATGTAGTATATGTCTATCCCGACAACTTGAACAATAATGGAGGAACAAAACGGCTAGATATAAATAGGTACTTAATAAAATAACGTCGGCACTCTCTTCAAACGGAAATACCTAGAGCATATTAGGTAAGTAAGTCAATTTGCGTACAAATCGTTAGATGCTCAAGATCCTATCTAACAGTATATTGTGAAGTATGATTACCACCAACCTGTTTGTGTTCCAGTAAATACCAAACGGATATCTAGTTCACTATTTTAACACAAAACACGGCACAACACCAATAAATTAAATAACACTAATCCGTCACAATAGATCCTAACGATCACACACTGATTTCCAATAAACTTCAAATTTGTTTACGTTTAAAAACACGTTTCACAAAACACTGAAATCCATTTTACGCGGCGTCTGTTACGTATCAAGGGTGATTTTACGATCGTAACGTCGCGCGAGAGACAACGAATCACACCCATACGTCTAACCACCACGAGCGCCGAAGCTTTACTAACTTCGCTCGCTCGCGCGCCGTGCGTGCACCCCGCACAATCCAATAGGTATTCGAAATTTGAATCCTGCTAGTGCTGCGCCAAAAATCGGTTCCGATTAGCAAATAATATTCACGGTTTTCCTCGCGTATCTGATAGTGTGAAATCAACCCCTTGAATAAAATTAGTGTCGAGGTGTCGGCAACTATTCCGGTTTTTATCGGTTTAATTTCCTTACCGATTTAATGAAACTCGCTCTGTATTTTTGTAATTAGAACCCGGATTCCCGGTATTCGTTTGATGGTGCCCATTTCGGGAATGTAAACGTACGGTACGCCGATGTTTGGTCTGTTTTCTGGCTTTTTATTTGATGTTCGGTTTTGATGGATTCAATTATGTTGTTTAGCATTCATGCGTGTACTCAAAAAATCATAATTATAATCTGTATTCTGTACTAGTATTTATTATCTTCAACTTTATTCATAGAGTGGATTTATCGATTATGGCTTAAGTATGTAGAATTCTGTAAGTTCAGAAAAATGGCTACAACACAACTTAGTAACTTACTCAAAAATATGTCCCATGCTCATTGCAGCGAATTAAAGGTTCGTAATATAATTATATTATTTGTGAGCTAATTAATGTATATTTTTCACTTTACTGTATTTTCGTAATTTTTATTCATTATGCGTTAAGTACTTATGTCGTTTTTTGCATGGCAGCCCAAATTTTAGCCGTATTGTAAAAACAATAGTGCAAAATGTGTCTTTCACGTTTACCGTTTTACAGTTATGTTGCATTCTTAGGTGAATAAAATAGAAGAGACCAAAGGTTAGGTGGTATATGTATGTAGTCGTCACACACATATATTCACTTATGACGGGATTCGAACCCAGAATTGCTTCGCAAACCGATGTATTACCAGTATTAATGCAAGGGGACGTACTGAAAAACCAGAATTGATGAGATCGTAATGGGTATGACGTATGAAAGTTTGTGTGGAACCCTCGATGCGCGATTCCGATTTGCACTTATTGGTAAGCCAGACAAGCTAAAATTTGGTTAAAATTAAATATTTTCACAAAATAAAACATATATTTCTTGGAATATAACAAGAAAAGTAAAAGTTCAAGCTTACATGGTCATTTACATTAGAATTACGATTTGAAACGGGATATTTACCATGTAAATTTGTATTTTTAAGTTCCCGATATTTCGGCACTGTTGCAAGCGCCATTATCAAGGATATACATGGTAAATATCCCGTTTCAAATCGTAATTCTAAGAAAAGTAAAAGTAAACTTAAACATAACAAAAAATATTTTCCTTAAGAACTTGTAGTAACGCGATACTTTTTTGTTATAAATAACAGCCAAACTTGAAGGTAAAAGTTGGAGGAACCCTAGCAAAAATCTGCCGTGTAATCTTGAGGAATGACACGTGTCAAGCTGCCGTCTTATTTTTGCCGAAAACCGACAAAAACGTTTATTATGCTGACCTGAAAGATTTGACTCGTGAGTCGTGACCTTTCACATTTTCACTGAATATACTTATCCTGGTTTTATAAAAACATGTTTAGTAGTACCCAGAAGCATTCCTGTATGGAAAGGATTTTCGGTGAAGGAGAACATAGTTAGGAAACCGATCTCATACAAACAAGGTATAGATTTCCCTTAGGATTGGAACGTCGGATGGCAGTCGCTTCCATAAAACTAGTATTTGGTTAAACGTAGTAAAAGAAAACGCAAGTATTTGATTTCTATTTATTTGTAGCATTAATAAAGGCAATGTTTTTATCCTTCCCTTAAACCTCATAAGCTTCTGTCGAAAAGTCAATTTTCTTTTTATAACGAAATAATGTCCCAGAAGCGTGTCAACGGTTAACCGAACATTTTATATATTAAGACGTTAAAAGGTGCTTACTGATCCGTTTTACCTTTTTAAAAGATAAAATTGAAGTAAATGTGACCTTATTCCGATGCAAAGAAAGTCGAAAATAAATAGCTAATAAATTTTGAATATAATTCTTCAGTTTAGATGATTCACTTTTATGAGGGTTCACTTGACTGACCGATTTCTCGGGAATTAACAGGGTTTCTATGAATTTACATTTAAATACTTGTTCCCAATAATTTGGATGAATTTTCAGAAAATGATAGCGCCTTCTGAGAAGCTCTTTGTGCTAATGGGCTCTGAATATTTATAAAAACCGTATATCACGAACATGTAGTTAGTGACAAAATGAAAATAGTTCGTACCTACTTCCCAGTTGGGGCCAGGGGCCACACAGGCACCTAATACCATAGCCTAATACCAAATACCTAATACCATAGCTTATTCTATGGTAATAGTACCTACTACGTACAGAAGGCCCACCTTCAACAAATCCTCCTCTTAGGTATGCCAAACGTGCCTAAACGTAGCCATCCCTTTCTATATATCAACTCAGATGGAAAACTAGACCGGCGATTTTCCTTCACACAAAATTTACTAACCCGTCGTCTACCTGTCACTGGGATCCCAGGGATCATAACAAAAGAATGCTATTGTTTGTTTTTTTCGCCGGGAGACGACGGCTTAAGTCACAGAACATACATAACATTAACAACAAACACACATAACATTAAGAACATACATAACATTTAGAATAGAACATCAATATCAAATTATATTTCCTACATTTTTTATAACACAGGTAGACCATATTTAATTAAATTTCTTACCTACCCTAGCGATTAATTATTCGCTAATCTCTTTGAAGTTTTTCTCAGGACTCACTAAATTAACCCTCAGTTAAAGGTTTTCTAAATGAACTAAAAATATCTAAAATAGCTATTATATAATAGTTATTGACTTATATATTTACCATACATAATATAATTATCACTGCCATATGACTTTGGCGTCCGATGTGTGAGCTCAGTTTTCGAAACGCGCCATTCGGTCGTGCCATGCCGACTACCAACATACAACCAAGTTGGTCTTTACACGTTGGTCCAACAGACTGGCCCAATACCTTGGCCAAACATGTACCGCCGGCTTCCTTAATTAATCCATTGTATTACTATTTTACTCTTTATTATAATCGATTACCTTGCGTGTTTATTACAATGTTCCTAAATGTTTCATAAAACGAAATCGTATTTATTAAATTGTGACTAACTGTAATGACTCTATCGACAATATAACTGTTTTGTAAAAACGGATTCGCGTAACACTAACAGCATCAACCAATACATATACAGGCCGTATACTTGTTTGCAACCGTCGCGGTATTAAAAAAACGTATACCTAATCATTTCATTGCTCTTATGTCTATTTGATAATAAGTAAACCTGTGATTGACCAATAACGTCGGCCGATAAGGCAACCACCTGCCATCGGGGAGGTCACGTCAAAGGCGCATTCTTTATTTAAACGTAACTTTTTTTCCGTGGCTTTGACTCAGTCAATGGTTTACCTGCCTTGTATTTATGTTTATCATAATGTCACGAGTTGAATAGTTTGCCCCAGTTTAGTTTTTTTTTGTGTGTGTTCACGATACTACGAGCACTATTATGCGGAAGTATCGACTTGGTTGGAGTTTTGACATGTTTTTTCTTATACTATCCAGGGCCTGGGCTGCTACTGCGAACAGCATTCGAAATTTTCCCTCTCCGTCGCACTTGCAAGTTTCCACATAAGTGCGACAGAGAGAGAAAACTTCGTTTGTGGCTATTGGTAGCTCTCCTGTACGCCGAACTTCAAAATCCGAACTTCGTATCGTGCCCTCCCTCTCACTCTCCTGTTATATACACTATATGAGTGAAAGGGACGGCGCGACACGAAGTTCGGATTTCGATGTTCGGAGTAGTCCCTCTGGTCGATTGCGGCCGAATATCATAGACGACATATTTTTTGGAATTTTTAGGGTTCCGTACCCAAAGGGTAAAACGAGACCCTATTATTAAGACTCCGCTGTCCGTCCGTCTGTCTGTGTGTCTGTCCGTCTGTCCGTCTATCCGTCTGTCACCAGGCTGTATCTCATGAACCGTGATAATTAGACAGCTTTTTTACAGATGATTTCTATTGCCGCTATAACTGCAAATATTAAAAAATAAAATAAAATAAATATCTACACAACAGACGTGATTTTTTGCCTTTTTTATAGATTGGTAAGGAAGCGCGAGGGCGACTCGCACTTGACCGGTTTTTAGTAAGAATATCTCACAATCGATAAATTTCAAGCTAAAAACTGGTTACTACTTATCGCTTAAATTCTACTATACGCAATAAAATAAAATGAAACTGGCCAAGTGCGTGTTGGACCACGAACAATGAAGAATCTAAAAAGGTTGTATTTTCATAAGGAACTCACGGCACTTACGACCTTTTATTTGGGCTACACAGATTTTCAGCAAAAACTCAAAAACCATAAAACCTATCTTTTTCAAACCAAAAATCGTTGAAATAATTTATTAATGCGCACCACCTCAATTTTTTCAGAATTGTAAGGGGAGGCGGAAACGAAGGACTTAAATGGAAAGTTTTCGAGAAACCTCCATCTTACCGACTAACAATGTGTGTTGAATTTTTTGTTCATCCACCGGCTACATGTATGGAGTGACTCCCCTAATTTAATATTTTTTTAAATTTCACATAACTTTTATGTAGCAGTTCATAGAATGCACCTTCCTACCAAATTTTATAATTGTAGTGCTTATAGTCTCCGAGTAAATCGGCACGTATGTCACACATACGGACGGACAGACAGACATTTCGAAACTGTAAGGGTTCAGTGCCTTTACTATAAGTTTGCATGACCGTACTCGCCAGCGACTGCGTGAATGATTTAATATGCCGATTCTTAGTTCTATTGCGTAAGCGCCAGAGGCGCTGTACTTTTACACATGCAAATTTTTACGCAGTCGCTAGCGAGTACGGTTATGTAAACTGATGGTAAAGGCACCGTTTTCACTATTTTCTGATGACAGCACATGCGCGAGCTAGTAATGTGCCAGTGATGTTCGGTTCCGATTTCATTTAATTATCGGTTCATCCGTATTTTATCACATCATTTTAATGCTTATTAAAATTCTATTGGTAACATAATCGATTAGTTTTATTTTTTTATATCAAATGTCAGTGTTGAGGTAGACAATGTTTTTTTATTATTTGAATCATAAGTCGATGTTCGTATAAGGAGGTAAAAGATGGTAATAGTGTAGTGTTTTTTTAATCTCGTTTTATTTTATACGCTAAACAAATCAGTAGATGTATGAGAAGGAATATTTAGTTTGTTCTCATTGTAGTTTTGTTGTTTTATTTTATTATGAAGTCTATATAGTAGTAACATAATTAGTTTAGTGTTGATGGATCTCCTTTAGCTATTAGGATTAGTGACACGAGACGGACCCAATACTGAATTTCGAAGAAGTATAAGGGATTTAGAAGCAGAGCCATTGCAATAAGGTTTTTTCATATCGTCTTGGTGGGCAACTAGGCCTAGTGTCGCGAAGTCGAAGTTGGTATTTAGGCATGGTGGTATTTGGGTTTTTTTCTCTCTCTTTTAATCTCCCACTTCAAAAAATATTTGCTCCCCGTACAAACTTGGGTTGCCTTTTCACCCTTTTAGGGGAGCAATTTAAAAAAACGCTGAAATACGACATTAATATATTTAAACATAGAGTCTATATACAAAATCTCATATCTCTTACTTCAATAAATACGTGTTTTCATACAAACTTTGAACCCCCGTTTCACCCCTTTAGGGGGTGAATTTTGAAAAATAAATAATAAATAATAATAACTCTATAATATACTCACCAGTGCTCTAGTTGTACATTACGCTATGTATAATAAACAATATATACATATATACAGGAATCGACATGAAATAGCTGCTGCAATCTTAATATACTACGCGATTTTATACAATAGCAAAGGTTGTAAACATGCATAGAAAATATTATTTTACACGTAATACCAATTCAACAGACATATTCATCATCTAAAATAATTTACCTAAAATAAATTGCGGTGCCCGAAAAAAAACCGCTAATAAACAACGTGTCCCATCACTATGCCGGCACGCCATTTTGCAGCGTATTCGCGCGCTTTTTGAAACTGCCAATCGCAACGCTGTTACCAACCTCCCCGCAGTCCGCACTTACCGCCAACTGTGGTGACTTTTAATTCGAACTAAATCGTTCATAGGCTCAATCTAGTGGAGGTTGTCTATGCCGCTGCTCGACGCTTTGAGTGCGTGTGGGACCGCTGCCACAAAATAAAAAATATAGAGAAGGGCCGATCCCGCCGTGTTTGAAAATACACACCTAAACTTGCCCGAGTCGCTAGGGTTGCTTCTGTATTGATTCTGAATTTTATAAAGGAGTAGGTAATATAAGTTTATAGACATACATACATCTTATCGTTTACATTCCTTAGACACTGCTTGGATGTTAAAGAGCATCAAATATCCATTAAAGGTCCCGACACCATACATGGACGATTTGACGAAGACTGGAGCGTAGCAACTTGTTACAACTAACTACTAACTAGCTAACAAGATATAACTATGATTCCACTAAAAACGCAAACGTGAAAAAAGTTCGACAAAAACATACATGTAAAAAGGACAGCGAAAAATAGTTGAAATCTAGAAGGGTTACACGTTCCATACATTTTTTAAATAACAATTTCGTCTATGGACTTAAAATACGTAATTAATATCTTCTTAAAGGATGATTTTTTATTTCGTCAGTTTAATAAATTGAAAAACCTTTATCCTGTATTTGAAGAAAGTAATAATATCAGTTATTCTTTTTGACGTACGTCACACAAAGTACCTACATAGCGGCGGGGCAAGTGATCAACGCGCGCACAATTAGCACTCGCGACAGTCGCGACTATGCTCTGTCCGAGACTGTCCGAGAATGCCTGTAAATGTAACGTCTGTGTGCGTGCGGCGAAAATGGCACTTTGTACTGACCGAACTCTCTGCTCTGGCGCGCGCCGCCGCTATTTACTTTGTGCCGCTGCGCGCCCCAACGTAAGGCTACGCGTTATCATACTCATACATTCCCGCGGTTGGGCGGTGTCCCGCTTGCGTCGCGCGCTGTTTGACCAAAGCCTTTAAGAGCAGTTACAGCTTTCAAGAGTAACAAAGAGCAGGATAACAAAGTATAGGTTTCACATGCACTTCAGACGTTTGCCAATGTTGTAAGGGCTTTGAGCAATTAAGATTAATTGTAAGTGCTTTGTGGTTATAATTATGCGTGAGCAGTTGGGTTTCAAAGAGAATTGAGGTCACGTTTGAAATTGTTTAATTAATTACTGGAGTATTCTAGGTATTCATCCGGTTTTTATACGTCTTTCCGAGTCTGAATACAGTCAATGTGTTCTTGAAATTTAAGTTACATAATTACTGTATTGTAATCACTACATAGTATAAAACAAAGTCGCTTTCTCTGTCCCTATGTCCCTATATACCTATGTATGCTTAAATCTTTAAAACTACGCAACGGATTTTGATGCGGTTTTTTTAATAGATAGAGTTGACTCAAGGGTTTATATGTATAATACATGCATCAGCATTGCACCCGTGCGAAACCGGGGCGGGTCGCTAGTATTTTATATGATTATAGGCGGTAATAATAGTTAAATAACAATAACTTAAATAATATTAAAACTAACTTTTAAGTTAGAACAATGCCCCAAAGGCCTGTATTAGATTTATTTGGGGCATTGTACCGAGGATGCTGGCGGCATTTCCTCGCTGTATCGCAATGCTGATACGTTGTGCGAGGAAGTCGCCAGCTCTTCGGTCACCCCTTACGTCAACCGAATATTCTAGAAATATGTGTTATTATAACTGCTTAAAAAGAAAGCTATCATGCCAAAAAAGAAGAGAGGATACAATTTAAACAGGTATTCAAATTACTTGAAATACTTAGTTCAAATGGCTTACAAAATGTAATTTGACACACCTTTTATAATTACAAATTGTTCAATAGGCCCAAAAGAGCTTGCAAATCGACTTGCAAAGTTTGAAATTATCAAACAAACAAGAACAAGAAAGCAGTCTACTAAAAAGCTTGTGAAAAGCTCGCGAAGCTTTAATGTTTACTCGTTACTTTACTGTTCGAGTCAAATGTAAGGGCGGAAGGTGAACTATTTAATGGTTTAAGTTAAAAGTTAGTTCTAATGGAGCTTAGCCACAGTGAAGATTTGATGCAGTATCTTATCTATGTACAATCAATATTAAAGATGATCTCTACTCACTCAGTGACATAATAAGCGAACACGACATTAAGGGCGTAACGTACCGATATATTTGTCAAAGAGGGAATTTACATAATTACATACAATATAACTTGTGGGCCTTGAATGTAACGAAATAAACGAAATCGTCATAAAAAATGCTTCTATTCATTTACAACATTATAACCATTATAATTTCAACCAACCTTGCCAACATTATAATCTCAAAAACGACTTGACGGATAAGCTGAAATTTCGAATGGAGGTAGCTTATACCCTGGATTAATACATAGGCTACCTTTTATCCGCGGGTAACACTGCAGTGCCCAGCTACAGTACCTAAAGTCCACCATTAGGCGAGGTTGTTTGACAAGTCAAAATGCACAAATTTCATCACATTATGGTTATTGCTGTTCATATCGATATTATTTAAGGCCTTACTAAACATACATGGTAGAATATAACGTTATGCTTATCGATATATAACGTAACTATTTTATTTCTACTTCTGGCAACATCTTATCTGTCAGACTACTTCGCCTAATTGTGGATTTTAGTTTAGTATCACTACGTAGTATAAAACAATGTCGCTTTCTCTGTCCCTGTATCCCTATATATGCTTAAATCTTTAAAACTACGCAACGGATTTTGATGCGGTTTTTTTTAATAGATAGAGTGATTGAAGGGGAAGGTTTATATGTATAATATCATCCATTAAATAGTACACCCGTGCGAAGCCGGGGCGGGTCGCTAGTTGCATATAAAAAAAAGTTGCGGTAATCCGCTAGATGCGGGTTGTGGCACTCTTTGTGGGAGGCCTATGTCCAGCAGTGGACGTCTTTCGGCTGATATGATGAGTGATGGTGATGATGAGCTAATTTACTTAAACAATTCAGAGGTGCTCTAATTTGAGGCCGATAAGCACAAATTAAGAAATCACCAAATAAGTAATCTGAATTTATAATAACTTATCTGTTAGAAACACAATGTTAAAAACCCGTCTTAAAAAAAACACGGCAGGGGCCTTAAAGGAATGCGACATTGTATATTGACGACCGGTTTAGCCTAGTGGGTAGTGCACCTGCCTGTGAAGCTGACGGTCCTGGGTTCGAATCCCGGTCAGGGCAAATAGTTCGATTTGTGTAAGATTGTCCTATAATATTTATTTATTTATTTTTATTTATATACATTGGCGGACCCATTGATTTCTAGCATTTTGTTGTATAGAGGTGAGACCGAAAATGGTACAATGTATTTGAAGCCAATTGCAAATAACGTTTCTGTGAAGTTATTATACTGATAACGACTTGTTTTGTATTATTGTAGACGTTGTAGATTATCTTTGCATTATAAAGCTATATCGTTAAGTGGTGAACCGGGTTAAGTGAAATTGATGCGGTTTATATCCTTGGGCATTAAATATTAGCTTATGCCCGCTACGTTGTCCTCGTAAACTTCTACTCTTCATTTCATCCCTCCGAGAGATGATTTTGGGAGTAAATAATATCCTACCTATATGTTATAATGCAGGCTATATACTTATTGTATACCACATCACAATCCGTTCAGCCGTTCTTGCGTCATTGAGTAACAAATATCCAAACATCTAAACTACCGCATTTATAAATACGTCACTATTTCAAAATTTTAGTTCTCTTTTGTTTCTACCCTAGATATCTGTATGTAAGTAGTAAGTGGATATTATTATTATTTTTCTGTTATGTATTATTTTTTCTTTTGCAGTCATATTTAATTATTTTTCTTTTGGCTATTATTTAGGGTATGGCGGTCCGTGAGTCACCGACGGTACTGGCTGAAAATCAGCGCTGTAGGTGTCTGACACCTCAGCATAATGCTGAGCCAGTGTCCGTTTCACTGCCGCGAGGACACACATGTTGTGGTTTGTTTTCTTCTGTTGTTGTTGTTTTTTTTTGTAATATGTGTGTCTTCTGTGTCTGTGAATAAATGTTTCTTTCTTTCTTTCTTTCTTTCACGTCAGACAGATATGAAATGTTATCCCGGTTACCTAAAGGATCTCAGGGTAACCTAACCTAACATAAGCGATACTTTTTTATAATATGACGGTGGTAAACATGCATAAACACTGTCTGCGTCTCCAGAATAATCACACAAGCCAATTGGGTATTGTTATTATTATTTAAGAGTTTCACTCTTATCGGTGCAGTTATCTCCAGGGGCCTATACCACAAAACTTTACAAGCATACAATTTGACATTTTTGACAACTTTTTGTATGGAAAATTGTACAATTTGTTCTTTAACTTTTCGATACAACACGACGTATACCTTTTTCTTTATCTGATCCAAATAACTAATCCTAGGCCTTCCTCATTCTAATTGGGTCTTTGACACATTTTAAAATATATTCCATAGTGATTGTGGTGTGGTTATATACATAGAAAACCATCAAATTATCATAATAAACAGTAAATTAGACAAATTAATCATGTTAATTAAAAGTTAATTAACTTAATATGGGACTTTAAAGATTCGCAAAAATGTTGTTTTTTTTTTAATAATCCAAAGTAATCCAAAGTACGAGAGACATCATCCTGTTGTGGATTCGTTTTTATTATCAGTGACTTAGAGACCATATACATCTCTAACAATATTAAATTAATCTTAATTTTGAAGTTTTTGGAAATTAAAAAAATATGTATTTGTTCAACGGTTTGTTCTCCTCTACAGGTGGCATTTCGCAAACGATTCTCGTGAAATTTTGTGAGCAGGTCCGGTAATTATATAGATTTTTTTGTTGAGTAAGGTTTTGAAAATTTTAAAAGCAATTTTTATTTCTAAGATTTTGTAAGTTTCTGCGTCCGAATTTCGGTTTGTTGTGTAGCAGATTAGATATTCATAATTGATGTTTTTTATGTCAGATTTTGGAAATGATAAAAAAAACTCACTCACGAGGTCTACAGCTCACAGAGCCACTAGTTTTACTTGTAAAAGTGCCATTGCGACTTTTTTGCAGAATAAAGTTAATTTATGTCATTTAAGAGTGAGAAGTCACTCCGCTATGTACCTACTCCGCTACGAAATAAATTACAACATATTTTCCCATGGCCGTAGAATCTATCCAAGGACTATCTAGAAATCTGCTTAATTATCAAGTTGAACAAGACCTGAGAAGTCCGATCGCGTCAACATGTCTGACATATATGTGTATTGCGTGGGGTGAACGCCCGAAAGACAAACGGGAGAGCTAAAGGGGAGTTGGGACGCGGAGTTATGGAGACTAGAAAAGTTTATGTACGATGCTGTTCAAGTTTCCTATTACAAAAAGAAATCTATGATATGTATGTATATATGTATGTAAGCACTTTATTGTACACAATAACAGGTTAAAACAATATACATGTCACATAAGATTAGAGTACAAAGGCGAACTTATCCCTATGAGGGATCTCTTCAAGCTAACCTTTGAGAGATTGAGTGTAGAGTGGGAGAATGAGATAGACAAACTTACACAGTGTAAAACTTTTCAATAAGGAAACTTATAGCTAAAACCAGAACTTAATAAATATATAACAACTATAACATATAATAAATACATATTATAAATATATACGTATTTAAATTAATATACAAAAATAAATATAAGTATATAGTATTCAACCAAATCACAAGTCCTTGGAGAGCCACAATTTCTTTAAATTACTCTGGGACTGTCTTATTGACAATGGCAACTCGTTCCACAACTTCACAGCGCGTACCGTGAAAGATCAACAGATCAGATATGTATACAATTAGTGTACAAAAATAGGACTTCGAAATAGTACCTGAACCTAATAAAACGAATTTATAGCTAAAAATACTTAATTATCAACATATTTCTGTAAAAGGTGGGTAACACAGTGGTAAAAACCATTTTTTCATACAAATGGTGAGACATCCAAGGACCGCTGAGTTACTCGATTTATGGATATTAGCAACGTTTTTAAATTGTCAAATTATAAATAGTATTGCGCCCCGTGGATTTTTTAAATTTGCAGCTTTTTTCTAGTCTCAGCTCTCTTTAGCCGTTCATGAGATGCAGCCTGGTGACAGAGGGACAGACAGACAGACGGACGGACAGCGGAGTCTTAGTAACAGGGTCCCGTTTTACCCTTTATGTACAGAACCCTAAAAAGGGTGATTTAAAAAAAAATAAGAGACTAAGTTTAGCCTCATCTTGGACCAGTTCCTTTTTCGAATTGGGATAGCCTTTTGGACCATACCGAGGTGTCAAAACTGTGACGTCATTAGTCGTATTTCCATACTCATATCAACCTAGTGTTTTATTAAGCCTTTTACAGCGTTCGTCTTCATTGGCCTCTTAAATATAGTTAAAAGAGAATGATAACAAGAATTTCGCTACAAAGCGGGAAAATGCTACTCCGCGCTACAGCGTAGCACACGTAGCGTTCATGGGCCTCGAATGTATGATTTTTCCCAGGCTACTCTCCAACCGCGCACTCCTATCGATTTATTGGGCCCGGCCTATAAAGGCACAGCCAGGTTAAAAAAAAAGGCTAAGTGAAGAGACAAAATCTAAGATTTTTTGCAGTGCCACCTCTTGTACTAGTCTATTCCAATTCTGCGTCACTCTATATTATGACACATGCTATATCATAACCCATATGAGTTTTCCGTCTAAGATATACATAAAAGAATGCATAGCCGTCTCAATGAGGGCTATCGTTTTTGTGCTCACCAGTTAGCGCCACTGTCGAGTAAGGTTTAGCTGTCAAAAATTGTTATTGGTTATTATAGGCATTAGAAAAAAAATTCACTTCTCATGCTCGAAAAGTGTGTCATATTAGACTTGTCAAGCGGGTTTAAAGTAGTACATTTAACCCCTAGGGAAAATGTGAATACATATTTATGATTTACAAAACATTTTAATTTGACCAATCAAAATACTTCACCTATTAAATCCACCAATCACTGAACACTAATTTAACTCTTTAAAAAATATTTGGTATTGGGTATTAACCAACCAGAATACAGCTTTACTAAAATCGACAAATCAGGAAACAGAATTAATTTCTCTAAAGAGTCTAAAGATTAAGTTGTAGTAGTCCCTATTTCAAATAATTAAAAAAGTGATTATTAAATCGTTCGAGAAACGCTTTGAAGCGCTCAATGGAAAGTCAGTTAGCTTTTTTTGCTTGTGAATGTTGCGCGCGGACCGCGGTGTCTATGTTTTTGTTTTGTGTGTCAAAGCAGTTTAGAAAAAAAACATGCTGCCAAATTATATACGTTCGCCGTAGAATTTATTGTTAATTTTGGGTGGGTTAACCTTTGTTTATTTATTTTCTCGCAATCGAAGTGAAAAGTAGAGATTGTAACTCTGGTCTAAAAAAACTAACTCACTTCGTTCGGGATAATAAATATCTCGTGGTAATATGGCTCATTTTAGACCCTTTTCATACAATCTACTATACATTTAATTTATATTTAATACCTTAAAACCGTACCGTAAAATATCGAACATCCCGCATTGTAGCGCATTTTGGTTTGCGCGTTTTGTTCGGAAAAAAAGGAAGACATAAGTTTCCGAAAGAGAAAACTGTCTCAAAACACTCAGACATTGACCCGTAACTCATATTTGCCATAATCAAGCTCAGGTATGGCAAAATAGTCACCATATTGTTCCAATTAGATATTAACCCGCGTAGCGCAATCACAAAGAGTGACATTTGACATTTCGGAGACCTCACGCTACACTAGCGCCTCTAGTGGCGAATTCATACGCGGTAGCCCTCATTAGCGAAGAGAATATATATATCAGGAAAGGAGTAAGCATAATACATTAAAATAAATGTATTGTTGCATTGTCTTTGCATCCCAAAGGTTGGAAAAACCTCCGGCTGTGTAGAGTGGTGTTCCGATTCCTTGTTCTTTTTTAAGCTGTGCGTTATAGTGTATTTAAAATAGAATTGAAAGATATTTATTCGGATAACACAACAAATATCTAATTGAATAACGCCTTAAAACCAACAAACAGAGATGTGCTACCGAAAAGGTCTCCACTCAGCAATGCAGTTGAGTTGACACAGCAGTGCCAACGGCGCTGGTATGCTGTGGATCCAGCGAGGTGTGCGGTACAGCATAGGTACCGCATATATACCGCACTACTATGCTATTTATATTTGTAAGTCATATTAATCGGAAATATTGTATTTTACTGATAGTCAAATAAACGATTTTTGTGAAACTTTAAAAATACTAGGTTGTAGGGAAACTAACATCACAATTTTGACACCTCGGCATGGTCCAAAAGGCCGTCCCGAACGGATGTCCAATTCGAAAAAGGTACTGCCCCAAGATAAGGCTAAACCTAGTCTCCTATAAAAAATATTAAACAAAAAAGGGTCCGTTTTAGGGTTCCGTACCCGAGGGTAAAACGGGATCTTGTTGCTAAGACTCCGCTGTTCGTCCGTATGTCTGTCTGTCTGTCTGTCTGTCACCAGGCTGTATCTCATGAACCGTGATATTTGACAATTGAAAGTTTCACAAATGATGTATTTCTATTGAAGATATAACATCAAATACTAAATAACAGAATAAAATATATATTTAAGGGGACTCACAACAAACGTGATTTTTTTGCCGTTTTTATGTGCTTGGCCGGTTTCTTCATGTTTAAGTATATTTAAAAATGTTTAAAACAGCATAAACAACTTGAAGTTGAGCTGCTTTAGTTGAGCTGCTAAGCGGATTTAGATGAAATTCGGCATAGAATTAGTTCATAACAAATACCTACAGGATGTAACAAAACTAGTGAGGATCCGTTTAAGAACATATTCGGTATCATGTTCTGATTAGGATAAAATAGAAGAAATTTCTTTTTGACGCGAATTTTTTTTTTCTATGGGGCAGATCGTCCAAGTCTGCCAATTGTCCATAAAAAGGACAAAAATTTATTGCGTCAAAAAAATTACTATTATGTAATGGACTTTTCCTAATCAGAATACGATACCGAATATGCCCTTAAACGGATCCTCACTGGTTTTGTTACATTCTGTATAAAGACACGATGATGATTTTCGGGATGGAATGGTACGGGAGTATAGTGAAATTACATAATTCGAAACTCTCAAATGATTGGTTTAGGCCGGGTTTTAAATAAACATCAAGTTAGTTATTAGTTAGTTAAGGTTAGTGGACACCACTGGTGACCAAAGGGCTGGCAGCTTCCTCGCTTAACGCATAAGCATTGCTATACAGCGAGGAAATGCTGCCAGCATCTTTGGCACTATGCCGCGGGGGGACCCCTTATTTTAGATTATTTATTTTAAGTGTAGTTCGTAGGCCTTTTATTATATTGTATATTATATTATGTTATGATATGTTAGTTAGTTTTTATACTTATTATGAAATAAAATAATGATAGAATAAACATCTGTTTACCAACTATCACATCAAATCACACATACAGTCAAATGGATCATTATTTAACATAGACTTACCCCCTTATTCATAAACGTCTATCAAACCTATATTAGTTAACTAGCCGCTAAAGTTCGTTTGTCCTTATCTGTCACTTTGACATAAGTGCTTGTCAAACAGTGACAACAGACATTTTAGTTAGCAGACGTTTGTTAAGTTTTATGAATACGGGGGTAAGTCTATGTTAAATAATGATCCGTTTGACTTTATATGTAATTTGATGTTATATTTGGTAAACAGATTGTATTAAAATAAGCTACACATTTGAATTATATTTCAGCACGCCATTATTAATAAATGATGGTACACTGGAAATACTGGGAATTAATCACTTAAAAGTCAAATAGTAATTTATTTATTTATTGCAAACAAAACATATACAGCATTACAGTCGAAACCAAGGCACTGTATAATTTAGGTTATAAAACACATAATTCACAATAGGAAAATTCAAATATCAATCAACTCTACTACTACTACTAATGTACTGGTTTGATATTGTATTCAACACAACGTATTACGTAATTATTTCGTTGAACAACGTATTAGGTAATTATTTCATTGTATTTCCCGTATCGTGCCGGGATAGAATAGCACTTCCCCCTTTCTTCCCGTGGGTGTCGTAAGAGTCGACTATAAATTTTATGTGTTCGGACTACCCCTTTTGGGAATACAGGCGTGATTTTAACTCTTAAATGCATGATTTTTCCTTTTTCCATAAAAACTCGATATTTGGTAATTTCAAGTGTACCTGCAAACGGGAATAATAATATTAAAAATTCTGTCGTAAGTTTTTGATATAAAATTTGTAAATATAAAAAATAAGATTTTTTGTTACAGTATGCATTTAAGGGTTAAGGATAAAACTCCTGTGAGTTTCAGATGTTGAAATATAATAAATGGGTCACTCAAGTGACTCAAGTCTTTACGGTTCGACATTTTTCTGACCAATACGTGGTCTTTAATCATGAGAACCAGCCGCGACGGCCGCGCGTATAGCACTCACGGCTACACCTCGCGCATACGCCTTAACGAAGTGTGGGATTAGTCCGATCCAGGCCGGGCCTAGCTTCAGTCCGACCCAGGTCGGGCCTAGCTGAGTTTCTTGCTGGACTCTTCTCAGCTAGGCTAGGTTTAGTGAACCAGCGATAAAACTCCCAGTAGCTCGATTTCACTCACACCTCAGATTTGGTTGAAACCGCTCAACCAATCTCACTGGAGCGCAAACTCTTTGAGTATTCCAGTGTTCCAAACCACACGTTCGGTCGTGTCGGAGGTTTTCCCCTGGATTTTCCAGGCTACTCTCCAACGGCGCACTCCTATCGCTTTATTGGGCCCGGCCTATAAAGCCACAGTCAGGTTCAATAATAATAATATTGAAGTGTGGGAATGCTAATTTCGAAAACCTCACGACTGATCGATCACGGAAGGAGGTACAAGGGGACCTCGCGTATATTTTTTTAATGTACCTACAAAACCGTGAAACAATATTTTCTCATATAGGAAATTATAAATTTTCATTTCGCACGTCAAAAACAGCGAGTCTATTTTTGCATAACGCATATAAGAAACACTATTTCAACTAATACAATACAATATCATTTACTTTAAAATTAATTCGTCTAGAACCTCACTAAAGATCGCCAAGTGGGAGAGGTCTGAAAGTGGCCCAAAAAACCTCGCATCCTTTCTGGATAAGTAAAAGGATTGACAAAGGACTGGTTGGATATTGTGTTATTAATGTGTTTTATGTTTATTGACACTTTTTTTTTTGAACTTTACCTTCTCCATTTAATGTCAGCGTGTGACTTTTATTTCGAGTTGAGTTTTTAATAGCCGTACCAATAAAAATCATGAGTAATAATAAAACCATTGTTTCTATAAAACTTAATAGTTTTTCAGTAAAAAATGCATTACTTAAATTGTCATAAGTGGAAAAATAAAGTTGACATTGTGAATTTCTGTAATTCTACTTATAAATATGGCTGTTGAGGAAAACCACCTGATCCCGTAGTAATCTCCCATATCCTATTGTCTGTACCTAATGCACAAAATGGTTACAAAATTATTTTTCTTTTTAATTTACTAAGGCTCTGGAACTAAGTGTAATAAGAAATCGAGGGAGCAATAAAATCACTGTACATTGAATTCTGTAATAATATAAATTAATTTCCTATGAAGCAGTATCGCTACTATCGCAAACTACAAATTTACAAAGAAAGGAAAATGTGATACCCTATCACGAACACTAACTAAATAATTTCTAGCAGTTAATTCACTGGCACCATTTTAACATAAATAGAGCGTGGTTCATTCGTAGCTACCGGACCGCAAAACATTGTGCGAGCGACCAAGGCTGCACATTGTTGACGTGTGCACGATGAAAATATTATAAGCAGTACGAGTCCTTTTTCCAACATCGACCCTCAACTGTTATGTTGTGATTCATTAGTAAAAATACCCGCATGTTAAAAAATAAAAATATATATATTTTTAAGTAGGGTGAAACTAAGTAGGTAAAATAATGTTACTCACATAGCCATCTAAAAAGGTTAGTAAAATTATTTTACCTACTTAATTTCACCTTACTTAATATATTTTTTTATATGAGTAAAAAATAAAGTGTTTCTTTCGCCAACAAACTGTGATACAGTTTGGCGGAGTTATAGTGTAAACATCCGTTTACACTATAACTCCGCCAAACCTTTATTGTAAGAAAAAAATAAAAAAAAAACCGAAAATCCAACGGGTACCGAGGAAATTCCTTCATAGCCAGTATTAGTTTGCT
Source organism: Epiblema foenella (assembly GCA_963556455.1). Taxonomy (NCBI): domain Eukaryota; kingdom Metazoa; phylum Arthropoda; class Insecta; order Lepidoptera; family Tortricidae; genus Epiblema; species Epiblema foenella. Next base: position 22,831,086 of record OY747100.1, read on the forward strand.
GGAGGTCCTGCATCGGGGCTCTTTGCCCTTTGGCACAGTTTTCAATGGGTAAAAAATCGAGGATAGGCATGGAAATTTTCCTACGTTGAATTAATAGTTTGGCGATTCCATCTCGTACTCTTCCTCACATGAGTGAGCGCTATGAAAGATTAAGTAATTGAATACCGGCGCTCCGTGTTTAGGAAGATATATTAAGTAAGTAAATAACCGGGGTTATTTACGATATAATAATTTATGCTGTATATGAGACCCTTAGATAGCTTAATCCCAATAAGTTTTCGTTCTCTACAAATAGAGAGTAATGCATTCGTACATACTGGTGTGCAAAATATGGTACGGCCTTAAAAAGCTGGAATATAGGTGACACAGGGCAATTGTTCAGCTAAAATATTATACGAGTCCACAATAAGTACACGGGCATCTGTATAATATTTTTTATTATTATTAGAGTTGGAGAAAATGCATCATGGAATATCACTCAGTAGGAAGGCTTTTATAGAGTTTAAAGTGACAAACCTGCTGTTGAGTTTTGTTATGAAGGATTTTAATTTGGCAAAAACACTTTAATCTCGTTAAAACCTGGAGGTTTAAATTCAGCGCTTAACAAAAGTGAAAGAACTGATTACAATATTTTTGTTATGCCTCGTGATGTGTTGTCGCCAGCTCCATTCACTATAGTTGCATTGAACTACAATTTAATCTTAATTAATTCACTACAGTTTGTTAGTTTTTGTGTTCTACATAATGCGGGCTTCATATCAATTTTATTACGTAGCCTGGGTACCTGTACATAAAATAACAGTTCCGTAATCCATTTCGACTAAGGGCGGGTTTTATAAAGATCCGTTAGACCAAATGTCACATCAAATTTCAGTAACTCAGTATATTTTTTGACGTAACAAACCGACATAAGGTGTAACGGATCTTTATAAAACCGAGCCTTATTGAATTTATTTTAGTTCATTCGAGTGAAGACGTAAAAAATGTGACATTGCCATTTTCTGCTCTGTTTTGGGTCAATTAACTTTTTCCTGTTGTTATTTTGTCCCGTCAGCGAGGAGACAACAGTAACCGAGGTTCAAAAAAATGTTTATAATATGGACTTCAAGCATACTCAAGGGATGACCCATGTCCAAATGGAATTTTAATCGTCGCTAAAACTCATGCTTGATAGATTTAAACCGTATAAAATCACAGTTCTAAAGAGTGACTCAGGTGACGTAACCATGGTAACCATTCGGAATGAACAAATAAAATAAAAGCGATATCATTGGAAAACATATGATATACATTCGCTTGCGAATAAAGCAATATACGATCATTGAAGCTGCCATTTCATTAGTTTCAGATACTTAAGTTAAAATTACGATTTGAAACGGGATATTTACCATGTACATATATTTGTATTTTTGAGTTCCCGATATTTCGGCACTGTTGCAAGCGCCATTATCAAGGATTAACTGACGTGCTGCGAGTTTTAGTTGTGGTCTACCATTATTGTACCATGTGGTCTACCCACACACCATAGCGATCTACCCTCTTCCTGGTTCGCTTTTTTCGCACAGTGTCACCGTCACTACCACCGTCCGCCTTGTCACTTGTCTTCTAATGTAAAGGACCATGTAAGCTTGAAATCTTATACTTAAGTTAACTATTTAAAAGTTGTCTTGTAAGTGAAATTTCTATAATTTCTAGACAATAAAGTTTCTTTAAACCGAATTCTAGATACAGAAGAGTAGGTATGATAAGTCGGACGTTGGTGGAAATGTAACGCAATTACTCTACCAATCTCTGAATATATCACAACATACGACTTAACGAAGTGTGGCAGTCCATCAAATCAGACTAACAAAAACCGTGGTGTATTCTGCGTTTGTTAAGGCTAATGCAGCTGTCAAAATACGGTATTTAATAAAAGTAAGATATATTTTTTTAATACAGTTGCTCAAAAGTGGTACTTTATGTAGCTGTATATCGTGTACTAGTGCTTTTTACTTTTCCATTTTTTTTAAATTTACTGTTGGTCCAATCCAAACATCCAACAGAAGAGTTTTTTAGGTTCAATCAGTTTACTCATTTATTTATTAATAAAGTATTTGGCATTAAAACTATACTTCTAGTATATTTAAAACATTCAAATTGCATATTAAACAGGTTAAAGGGTTATCATATTCTAAAAAAACTAAAACTGTTTCCAAAAAGTTGTCTGATTGAGTAGACCTATGACCGGAAACGAGTATTGTGCGAGACCTAACATTAATAAAGTATTATGCAGGACCGCCGCGTCGGATGAATGAACGCTTGTTTTTTTTCGCTAAAACATACATTTATTTACAAAAAGATCAAATATAAATTAAGTACAATAGGTAACTACGTGACCCTAAAAAGTCGCCTCTTTTCCCTACAAACTGCATTCTAACCGAGCGTTTTTGACGTTTCACAAAAAGTTGTTAATTTGACTATCGGTAAAATACCAAGTTTTAAGTAATAAATATCCGTATTTGATAATCGTGTAAATTTAAATCTATTTAGCCTCATTTGTATCGTATTTAAATACCGTTAGTTGTTCTAAGAAAACCGGCCAAGTGTGAGTTTTACTCGCGCACGAAGGGTTTCGTACCATTATCTATAAAACCGGCAAAAAAACACGTTTGTTGTATGGAAGCCCCTTAAATATTCGTTTTATTGTTTTTTAATATTTATTGTCATATAGGCAACAGACTGGTGACAGACGGACAGACAGACGGGCGGACAGACGGGCGGACATCGGAGTCTTAGTAATAGGGTCCCGTTTTACCCTTTAGGTACGGAACCTTAAAAATCAACCGATAAAAGTTATTTCATGTACCTATGAAATATTCAGAGCTATAAGCGCACAAAATTCACTTTCTTACAAGGTGAGGTTGCTTCCAAGTCGTAACTCACGCTACTTAAGGATTCCTGTCTGTTAACTCAATGTGCGAATTAGAAAGAGAAGGGTAGATTTTTTCTACTTTCGAAAGAGGAGGGTAGATTTTTTTCTATTCTCGTAGCGTTGCAGAATTCGCCTTAAGAAATCTGTTGGCCAAACAAAATGTAGGTATATTGCAAATCTATTTTCGGCTTAAGGAAACTCCCAAATATATACGGATGATCCGGTCAGACAAATTGGCAACGGCGTCTGGTTGTCCGCATACTAGTGGCAATGTACTAATAAGCCACTAAGGCATCCTTTTTTCATTCTGGGGGTCGTGCGTTCGAACCCAAATTTTGCGCCTTATTCGTTTGTAATAAGGCCAAAAATGTATATATCTGAAGTAGACTGCACCACTCGTTTTTGAATAAAACTTATGAATTTCGCTTCAATATTCACGTGATACTAATACCGTGATAATAATGACACTCGTTTTTGAATAAAACCAATGAATTTCGCTTCAATATTCACGTGATACTGCGTAAATACCGTGATAATGATCGTGTAATATCCTCCATAGTGTTAACTATATTTTAAATTAAACTAACAATATCCATTTCAGTAATACCGAAGCTCATTAACCGGCATCAATTAAGCTCGTAAACTGGCAACTTTGCCTGCTTAGGCACAATGAGGACCACAATTTATAATCAACGGAGCTAGGAACTAGCCGTGGTCACTTTGGCTTACCGCCGGCCAGTGAAGGGACATTGTCGATAACTTATAATTCATAATTCATTTATTTGCAACCATGGTACAGTACAGGTGTTACATTATGTTTTGTTTTCTCATGGACCCTGACAGGGCATAGCAAAATACCTAAAATTAAAATTTACGATATGTATTGAATAATTATGAAATAATTTTACCTAATAACTTAAATGGACTATAGAAAATATTAATGAAATATATGTAAACTACTCGTAATTATAACAAACAAAAAGTATCCACCACAGGTTTCGTTAATTTATGCTATAAAGAATCATCCACAACACGTTTCGTCACCTATGCTACATACTCCATTAACAATGACTTGTCCGATAAGTACCCGGCTCAAACGTCCCAAATATACTCGCCGCGTTCCCGCGCTGGATTGCTAAAGAAATACGTTGAACCAGGTACGCACCGGATCTAGGATCGCAACCCCTATCTTGCAAACGTCTTCCCAAGGCTAGTATAAATTGCTTTGCCTCTGAACACTACAACTACTATAGAATTGACTTATGTCCTTAAATATATTTATTAACATTGAGTTGCAATTTTGCCTGCTAAGGCACAATGATTACTACAATTTATAATCAACGGGGCTAGAAACTACCCGTGGTCACTTTGGCTTACCGCCGGCCAGTGAGGGGACACTGTCAATAAACTAGGACACACTGAGTAGTGTACTCATGTTTATAATTTGTAACATGGTAGATTATACAAACATAATGGAGAGTGTTACTAAAAAAATCTATTTAGTCAGTCATATTATAAAACAAATATTTCATTCTAAAAAAATGGGCAGTAAAGTGACTTCACGCGGAACTTTAACGTGGTATATCTGTATCGTTTTTAGGGTTCCGTAGCCAAAATGGCAAAAACGGAACCCTTATAGTTTCGTCATGTCCGTCTGTCCGTCTGTCCGTCTGTCCGTCTGTCCGTCTGTCACAGCCGATTTACTCGGAAACTATAAGTACTACAGTGATGAAATTTGATGGGAATATGTGTTGTATGAACCGCTACAAAATTATGACACTAAATAGTAAAAAAAAGAATTGGGGGTGGGGCCCCCCATACATGTAACTGAGGGATGAAAATTTTTTTTTCGATGTACATACCCGTGTGGGGTATCAATGGAAAGGTCTTTTAAAATGATATAAAGTTTTCTAAAAAACATTTTTCTTAAAGTGAACGGTTTTTGAGATATCAGCTCTCAAAGTCGTAAAAAGTATGTCCCCCCCCCTCTATTTTTATAACTACGGGGTATAAAATTCTAAAAAAAATAGAGGTGATGCATGCTAATTAACTCTTTCAACGATTTTTGGTTTGATCAAAGTATCTCTTATAGTTTTTGAGATAGGTTGATTTAACTGTAATTTTGGTTAAGTTATTTTTGCTGTTTTATAGATACTAGTACGGAACCCTTCGTGCGCGAGTCCAACTCGTCCTTGGCCGGTTTTTTTATTTAATTGACAAACAAAAATATACGTGTGATATATTTTTTGATAATCTGACTGATGGACTAAATATAAGTTTTAGTAACGTCGTCCATTATCAGAGAACATGAAATAATAATCGACCCGGCAGGACTGCCCGGTCCCTCATTCATCTCTCCGTAAAATGCTTGCCCATCCTACTTCAATTTCAAACCTCACAAATTATCGATATATTTATCGACCTGCCTCCTCCCTAAAGCCCGCATGACTCGCCCCATTGCGGATACCGGCACACGCATCACGGGCCAGGAATCAATGGCCAAATGCATACAGCATTTTGCGGAGTCAAAGAGCGCTTTATGGAGAGACAAGTAGGTGTTTGAAATTATACTACGATCGGTAGATTTACCGGCAATCCTGTTTGTTACCGCCTTATTTTCCATTTCCCTCACAAAACGTAAAAAAAACAAATATAGATAATATGGTGTGTCGATGCATTCTAAATAGCTTCATTAAAAGAGATTGTTTGCCTCATCATCATCATCATTTCAGCCGAAAGACGTCCACTGCTGAACATAGGCCTCCCCCAAAAAGGGGGGGATTTGCCATAGTCGCCACGCTTGGCAAGCGGGTTGGCGACCGCAGTTTGATGGTGGTAATGATCGAAGGATGCTGCTGCCCACCCTCCGATTTTCCCTTATTCGCCTCCTACGAAACCCACGGGAAGAGATGGGGATGATTGTTTGCCTACATACTAACATATCTACACACTGCACTGATTCTTTATTTATATGCTAGTATCTACTTGTTCGATTTTTTTTTGACATGACGCACTAAGATTTATGCGAATATTTTTGTATGTGTACTTATGTAGTGGGCATTAGTGGCTTCCCATGTGTTAGAGTCACATTAAATAAGGTTTATTGTTCTATGTATACGAACAAATTAAGGGATTCAAACATCGATATCGCCAGAAGCCTTAAATCACATCATAGTTGTTAAGTGTTAAACAGTGGCGATACCAATGACGTAGACACGTAGACAGTGGCGCCGCGGAGCGGTGGCCGATATGGGTAACTAATCCGTTTGCCGCATTTTCCGCGGTCGCTCTTGGCAGATGGGAAATTAAAAAGTTATTCAGGCTTTTTGAAGGAATTATCGATTTTTGAAATTGTTGTTCTAACGTTGTAAATTAATACAATGCAGAATAAGCATACTGATTGTACAAAAATACTATTGAGATAATTGATAATACAGGTATTGAATGAAACAATGGAGTTTCATTAACACATGCATATTTTTTTTAAGGTCTACGCGAAAAGTCCAAAAAAATGAAAGAAAAATAAAATCTTTTTTTGATAATGATGTTTAAGGCCCGGATTTAGGTTAGAAATATGCATTTTGTAGTCTATTTTACATTTATAAAATATGATTTTGATTGAATAACTTGCGGTTTCAAATCCCGGTTCGTGCTACTGGGTTTTTTCAAAAAACTGTACGAAATAGCATTTGATGTAATAATGGCTTTTTATGGTGTCATTCCACCAGAAATGTGCTGTGGTTGTAACGATAATGTTTATCATCACTTATACTTTACCAACAAATACTAATATACAGATAAATCACAATGATTTTTGAATATTCCTTATTTATCCTATTAAAACCAACTTAATTTTGCGGTTGGTTCGGAACCCTAAAGGTGTGCGTCCATTTCCGATACTCGGACCGATCTCTGAGGGGCTACTCCGAATGTCGAAATCCGAACTTCGTATCGTGCCGTCCCTTTCACTCATATAGTGTATAACACGAGAATGAAAGGGACGGCACGATTATCAAATGGCCTCTGGTTATCAAAATTGAGTTTCACGACCCCCGAAACCCATTCTAAGACTCCGCTTTCGACCGGATTCGAGTTATATTTCCGGATGTTTTGTTTGAATTCGGCTTGGCAACATTCGGAATTGGATTTTTTACTTAGGAAAACTCATGTTGTCAAAATGGAATAGAATAGAATAGAATCAAAATTGCACACCAAAATAACAACACATTACAATTTAAAACTTAATACCTAATAAGCTTAAAAGTACCTACATACATGAAGTGAGACTAAGTATAAAGAGCAAAGGGCTCACAAAATGCCGTTGACATAATATATTTACACAGCATTACAGATTTAGTCTAATACACTGTGAAACGAAACATCAACTTAAAGGAACAAAACAATGATACTAATTATTGAAAAGGAGAGCGATTTTTAGACATAACCACCGGTCTATTGCGTTGATATCCACCAATCATGTTCATGGGTCCACATAGCATTAGCACTGGTGGAAACGGAAAACTTTCACATCTTCGAAGCATAGCTGGGTCATAATTAGTTGAAAAACACAACTCGTCCCTCCTGTGGTCAATAGTTAACGGCTTATGTGCATGTTAGCTATGTGTTTATTGCAGGCATTTATAGAAACGGAGACACTGTTTATGCGGGTTACTGGTCCAATCCGAAATTGAGCTTTGTAGCCCTTAACTTTTGGTATGTCCACTGGAAAGACGCGAACCTAAATCCGCGTATGACCCAGCTGCATAGAACATATCTGGTGGAAAGGCACCCTTAGTGAAGTAAACCCTAATTTTTGGTCGTAATAATCCGCATAACGGCGTATCCGTTTCAATATGGTACAGTCGAGTTCATATATATGCACAATTTTGCACTCTATTCCGTTGTAATAAGGTCCAAAATGCGTATATATTAGCGAACCTGACCTTTTCACCCACTTAAGATATTACGAAAATCAGTACGTTGCAATATGGTACTAAATTTGTAATTTTAGTTTTAAGCAGTAATTCGTTGGTTAGGTATTAGCTAAATAAACGCATATTGCTTGTATCAGCGCAATGTAAAGCGAATATATGTATTTAGCTAAATAGGTATGTATAATGCGCTCTCTTCCGGATATATTGCATATCATAATCCCACACCTATTCGTAGATTAAACACAATATGTACATAAGCGGTTCACTATTCACCACATTTTGTGTTATCGGTTTCAACATTTTGACCACGAAAGTGATATAACGCCCAAAGTTTTATCATTTCCGTGGTCACAATTTTGTCGAATTGCATAAAGAGTTTAATGCCGTTTTCTGTTATTACAAGTACGGGACTACCTACTGCCTACTAACTGCCAAATCAAAAATGCCACTAATATGTAGATTTTACGAAGTAGTCCGTTTTGTACTACGATTTTGTTCGCATCGTAGGACAAACCGGACAAAAAATTCCGTTTTGTTCAACGGCAGCATATGTCAAATTTCGTAGGACAAAACGGACATGAAAATCCGTTTTGTTCACTGCTTAGAATTAAACCGATAAACGCTGTAGTGCAATCGAGTTCATAAATACATCAGCCAACCAATTATAGCCAAGTCGTCAAAAACGTGTCCACATGTCCACAAAAGTGAGGCGGTTGAAACGGGCGAATACCCTTTCAACTGTTAATGACCCGACTACCAGGCGTGCGGTATGCTTGTTTGCAACCGTCGTAGTATAAAAAAGTGCCAATTCGAAACAGAAACTTACAATTTCAAAAGTGCACTGGCTCCGAGCTGGTTATTCAGATAATCCCAAGATAAACCAACCAAATTGATGTGTCTATTAGGATTACGGGAAACGGCGGGTGGCGATTAAAGAAGAGATCGTGATAAGGACAGCCTTATCGGGATGCTGAGAAGGGAATAAGATGGAGGACTTTTTTCTTTTTTAATGTGCATTCTGTTTTAAGGCGGGTAAGGTGTTAGTTACCACGCAAGAAGAAATTAGATGTCAACAGTTTTGTGACAGCCTTATACTGTTTAATTAATACTTGTATCTTAATAGGATCATATACATTTTTAGAAAAAGACAACACCATTCCATACATTTTTTAGGTTTGCACTTTATAACGTTTCATATAAATTGTATGGAAACACAGTGGAATAAAAAAATGGGCTCATTTTTATTTCTCATAATGAAGAGTGCTCATGGATCAAAGCCAAAGTCAAAATGATTAATTCCATCGATATACATTATACACTAACATACGTTCGGCGTAAGAAAAGCCCTGTTTTCAAATTCTGAGTAAAAATAAGTACTTCTCAGTGAAAATAAGAACAGCCTCGTTTTGAACCCATTGAAATCCAAATTCATGGTACTAGGAACCAAACAACAAATAGTAAAGACGTTATCACGTATATTTACTATATTCTGCTTCTCTTAGGTTAATTAGTTGTATATTATTATTACTGTGTAAAAGGATCCACTGAAAATCAGCGTCGTGGCTTCATGCTCCAACAGAATGCTGAGTGGGCTCCTTTTTGGAACCATCCTCAAATGTGTATTTCCTAGATTTAAGCTAACTGTACTTTATGTTGTGGTTTCAAATAAATAATTCATTCATTCATTCAAAATGCAGGGAAAAGTGGAAGGGATCAGATCGCGCGGCAGGTCTCCTATGCGCTGAACTGACCAAGTGAAATCCGCTGTAATCGCGTATCTGACTGCGCTAGACAGTCTGCCAACAGAGAGAGATGGCGGGAGATCGTGCGGAGAGCTGTATCCGCCCCTACCACCAAAGTGAATGCCTCGATGTGACCACGACCGCTCTTTTATTTTTTTTAACCTGACTGTGGCTTTATAGGCCGGGCCCAATAAAGCGATAGGAGTGCGCGGTTGGAGAGTAGCCTGGGGAAAACCAAGGGGAAAACCTCCGGCACGACCACGCGTGTGGTTTGGAACACTGGAATACTCTAAGACGACCGCTCTGTCAAGAGCGTAACGACGGAGAAGAGAGTGAAAATGCCGTAACTACACACATACAACCCGACTTTCGCGCTATTCAAGAGTAGTTCCGAAATTAGGCTGCTAACAGTCAATCTGACACTTCCAGTTCGCTGTGAGCGAAACTGGTTGATATCACATTGGTATGCGAAGTGCTAATGTCACGTTGACCCGCAAGCTTAGTCTTTTTCAGTGACATGGTACGTAAACATAAACGTTTTTTTATTTTTTTCTTTTTTTTCTTCGTACGGTTACTCACCGTGAAATCACTCGAAGGTCCCATCGGAAGACCAGCGCTGGCGATTGCCCGCGTTATGCTGAGTTGGTACCATTTCGAGATAACACAACATTTGTTATTGTTTATATTTATTTTTAATTTTGCTGTGTTAATTGTTGTTTATGTCTCGAATAAATATTTCTTATTTCTTATAAAAGTAAGGCCCAAGAGCCCAATTACCATCGTTGGCGTTAAATCCCCGATTTTGCTCCCTCGTGCAATATTATACATATCCAAACTCCAGCTTTAGTGTTTTGGGCATTGTAAATAAGCTAGGCTAGGCTTTTATCACCGGAAATGGTGGCAGACTACATCCGGTCACGGATATCCGGGGCTTTCACGGTCCGCGACGCGTGTGAGCGTTAAATGAACAAGTTTTATGAGGGAAGCTTTGACGCTAAGGCTTTTGATATTGCTTTTTTCATACAACAACCGCGGCAAACAAGCTTACGACCTGCCTGGTGGAAATAAGAATTGAATAATTATTATTCTTTTGAAACTGGAAATTGCTAAATGCTAACTGCTAGTTGCTGCGGTTTCAGATAATAATTCAATTAAGTATACGTATATTATTTGGAGCTCTCGTGGCCCAGCGACACCCGCTTACCGCGTGCGGTATGCGAGGTTAAGCAACGTCGGCTCAGGTCAGTTATTGGATGGGTAACCGCTTTGAGTGGTTATCAACTGAGCGCTCTCGTTCTTTGGAAGGCACGTAAAGCCGTTGATCCCGGCTGCTGTCTATAATAGCAGTCGTTAAACCAAGTTAGAGGCCTTCGGGCGGCTCAGGAACTTCTAACAGTCAAGTTGCCCACTCACTTGACAAACCTAATTGCAATAAGGTCTGGTATTCCCTCGGGTTGGAAGGTCAGATGGCAGTCGCTTCCGTAAAAACTAGCGCCTACGCCAACTCTTGGGATTAGGTATCGGACCCCGGACATCCTTTAGGATGCAACCGTACCGGGATAATGATAGAATGATGATGATGATAATCATTATTTGACTTTCTTGAATTTAAACTCGTGTCATTTTTAAAACTGTATTTTTCTAAACAGTTAACACTCACGTATTGATTTTAACACATTCCTGACCGAGTGAAACGAAGGTCTCTGCATCAGCTCGACAAAAATGCTTTCGTATATCCGGATTTCTGGCTATTCTCTACATGTCGCATTTCTCAACCGATTCTCTTGAAGTAGTGTGTAAATATTGTTTTTGAATATTTTGAATAAGTACTTTTTTCAAATACAATTTTTAAAAAAAACCACTAGTGAACTAATGAGTGATTATGACGCAAAACTTCATTTGTGACCCTAACAACAAAGGGGCCTTATATGAAACCGTTGCAAGCTGAAATATTAATTAAATTAACACGCACGTTCATTACCCCGTTAATTACCGTCATTAACGATCGTTATTGTAATTAAATTAAGTTAGATGTGACGCGGGTCGATGAAGGATCAAAAGGCAGTGTGTTTATGTTAGCGGACGTTAAACCCAATACGGACTTGCGTTACTTACACTCCCCCATTATCTACATAGATTACTACTGTTACTAGTGGTTCTGTGAGCTATAGACCTCGCAAAAGATTTTTTTATTTCCAAAAAACTGACTTGACCAAAAAGTTATATAATTATCATACCTGCAGGCGAATCACGTAACTTTATGTACTAACGGTAGATAGATTTTACTGTCAATTTTGAAGTACCTATAAATGTATGAGGTGACAATTAAAAATTGACATTAAAATCTACCTAACGGTAGTAAAAAAGTTACGTGATTGCCCTGCTGCTCACAAAATATCACAGGAATCGGTTGAGAAATGCGACCTGAAGAGACAAACAAAACGAAATCCGTCCGCAGAAACATGCCTACAAAATATTTGAAAAAAAAAGGTTTAGAAAATTTCCAAACTCGCTACAAAAAATCTGTATAATTATTATACCCGCTCACAAAAATCGGTTGGAAAATGCAATCTGTGGATGAGAACAAACCATTGATTTTTTTTAATTCCCAGAAACTGAGTTACCAAAAAATCTATATAATTATTAAACGCGCTCACAAAACTTCACGAGAATCTGTTGAAAAATGCGACCTGTAGAGCAGAACAAACGGAAATCCGCCGGACATACGAAAGTATTTTTTGTCGAGCCTGAAGCATCGAGCTTCGTTTCGCTCGATCAGATACGTATACTCTGTTTGTTTTATTTATGAAGTACTATAATATACAATATACAAGTTATATACACGAACCACGAATACGCCATATATTTTACTATGACCAGTACTTTACAGTTATAGTTAACACTTTCGCTGCTATATAAACTTTTCGTAGCGCTACGGAAAAACCGAGAGAGTAAACTAGACCTTGTTGGGATTAAACCGGTTTTCCGTCTCCGAAAATCCAGTATCATCCTTTGATACTTTTTTTAATTTTACATTTTTATTTAAATTTCAGTGGCGCGAAAGATATCTCGTGCCTTACCGCTTCGCTACTGAGGCTCTTATTTAGTAACGTACCTACATTTCATCAGCTTCCAAATTCCTCACCAATGTCATCCAATACTAACACTTCCATACTAATGCTTTAGAACAAACCAAACAGACCTCCAAGCTACAATCAAGCTAATACATTCAAGCTAGAACACTAGAACTGTTCGAGCGTGGGAAGTAAATTTGGCTCAACTACTGAAAACTAGTTTTCAACTTCAACAAAATTGGCCCCACATGACCTAGTCCTGAGCAAAGTGACTAGCCTAGTGTAAATTAAATAAACCATTGTAGATTTGAGTTTTCTATCTATTTTTCTTCCAAAAACAAATTGGCCTTGTATTCTTTAATCAAAACTATTAGCCGCTTAAAGCGTGCCACACACTGCAGCGGCTTGCGGTGGCGGCCTGTTGTTCACTATGACAATTCTAACATTCATTCAGACACACGCGGCCTTGATTGTCATAGTGACAACCGCAGGCCGATGCAGTGTGTGATAGGTTTTAAGCTGACCTTCACCTCCCGGCTCGCTTCCATGCACCACGCCGTCATAGTCTGAATGTTCGACCTTGTAAGGGAACATACCCAAACTACGTGACCAATTTTTTTGCGTTTTCCGCCCTTCCCATTAATTTTGATCATATTTGGGGGGAAAGAAATAAAATCAAAATACAGGAAACACAATGAACTATTTATTAGATTAGTTATTAAATGTCTTCAATAAAACGTTTCCAGAGTCGATCCACTCGGAAACGTTATGGATAACGGGGGCGGTGAAGAAAGAGGGGTGATGGGGTTAAACCGTGGTGCGTGAGTCCGCTTCAATTAGAATGTTTCTCAAAAGTATTCTACCGGCTACGTGACAAGAACCCCCCTCCCCCCCTAAACGGGTCACGTAGTTTGGGTATGTTCCCTAAAACATTAATTTTTACACGACTGCCCAAAAAATTAGTGTGAGTTTGTAAATCTCATAAAAAAAAATAACTAAGGCCGTTTCGTGTCGACCATAAGTGAATGTTCACGTTTTACCAATGAAAGATTAGTAAATCATTTATCTAAAATCTGAACATTTGATATTTCGAAATAATCATTCGTCTTGACGATATGAATCTTTATTCCAATATCTCAGGTTGGTCCGTGCGGGCGAAAACCACAGCACATCGAGTTAACTTTAGCGAGCAGGAGAAAAATTTGGGAGCACCAGGGCCCTTATGCAGTAGACCTTTAGCTTTTACAAAGATGATTTCGCCTACGTTGCCTTTTGACCTTCAAGTCGTCGGAAAGACATAACCTTATACGGATAAAGTTATGTAACTCGTTCTCTATTCAAACAGCAATCAAAACATATGTAGGAGCTACGGAGCTACGATAAACAGAATGCTGAAATAACTTGTTTCTACAAGTTTATGTGGATAATGTGTGCTTATTTGGCTGAAGGTATTTAATCGAAATCGTTATGGTATTGTTGTCGGAGCATAGTTAGCTATAGGCGTATTCCTCCCGGTGAGCATTGCAGTTAAACTCCAGAAGGGTCCGAAACATGTCGCTACTAATGACAATTAATACGTCAGTTTTATCGTTCTAGTTGTATACATTTAAACAGCATTCCACGTAACTGAATGTACTAACGTGCTCATTAGCTGTGCTGTCCTTTGCCTCTCATTTTCGTCTTTTGTGTTGTTCTAATTGTAGTTGGTCGCATTAAAACACTAGATATTGTCTATAAAATAGATATTTTTTTTAAAACTGCTTTAGACGCTTAAATTCTACTACACACTATAAAGTCAAAATGTGACGACGTTACGATATAAAACTTCAATACCTAAAGGACTCGTATCCTTAACCAGTTTATCGACATTATCAATAAGATTGTCATAATTTGAGTTATAACATTTTAGAATTTAAGGCCTGTTATGTGTACAAACCTCTATACATTTTGACGGAACGCGAAGTGTAAGTACATTGGTAGTCGTTTTAAGCCCGTCACAGACTGCAGCAGCATGCGGTGGTGGCCAGCTGTCACTATGACAATCAAGGCCGCGTTGTGTCTGAATGAATGTTAGGATTGTCATAGTGTACAACAGGCCGCCACCGCAGGCCGCTGCAGTGTGTGACACGCTTTATTCGGTAATACTAATGAAAAATAACACTGACCTGTCAACTTGTCAATTAAAGGGCGTTATTAAATTGTCAGCGATGTGTCCACACGTGTCACTGTAATAATAACCGTTTAGTTCGAAGGTACATGACAGCTTAATATCGCCATGGAAATTGGAAATGAATATATCTACCACCTTTCATTTGAAGTACATGGCGTTTTTATAAGAAAAACCACCATAACAAAACCGGAAAAGTGCGGGAGGGTTCCGTACACATTTGTAGGTATTGATTACGTACTTTTTATATAGGCTATCCCCCTTATTCATAAAACTTAACAAACCTCTGCTAACTAAAATGTTCTTTTCATTACTCATACTCTGAAAGGGGGTCATTGTTCATCCAGGCACCGTGCTGAAAGTGGTACATGCCTGCTCTAAAGCAGAAAAGGATTAAAAAAATATATATGAATCGTAGTTTATATTGAACAACGCAATGGTAGTAACCTATACAGCCATAAAACGATTAATTCTTCATTTATTACAGTTTTGTTGACATTTAAATTCTTTTTGATGTTTATAATTAATATAATGTACTTTATGTATTTATTAGTCACTTTCAAGGCGAGATGTGATTTGCGAAATAAATTAAAATATTGTTTAAGACACAGATAAAACCACCAAATACGCAAATTCAAAATGGCCGTCTTTCGCGGTCGCGCGCCATCTTGCGAATTGTGATGTACGGCTAGCACAAGTTGGCGCGCGAGCTAGACCATCCGTTTGTTTCGGCGTGATTTCCTTAAGTTTTATATTTTAAACTTGTTTTTATCTTTTAGTGATTAACATTAATAATTAGTTTCTATTATTTAATTTTTTAAATACTAATTAAAAAAATAAATTTGAGCAGTCGTTTAAAAGGGCGGATAGTTTATCTCTCGGCGAGTTAGCTCACGCGCCGACTTGTGCTAGCCGTGCAGGGTGTACGTTGGTATTAAAAAAGTAAACTGGCGGGAAACCTTAAATAAAAAAGTGCAATTTTTTCTATGGAAGTTCCATTAGACTGTGTTTGTGATATTCGAAATTGAGTTTAATATAACAAAATGAGTTCTAGCGGTTCTGAAATTGAATTAACACCTGATTTTATAAGAGAAAAGGCTCAAGCTGTCGTAGAAAACCTTTTGCCAACGATATCTAAGGAACGATATATGAAATCGTATAATGATTTCATAAAGTGGCGGGCCGAGAAAAGGGTGAAATCTCTATCGGAAAGTGTTTTCCTTACGTATTTCAGTGAACTATCAAAGAAACTTCAACCTTCAACTTTATGGAGCATATTTTCTATGCTGAGATCGGTAATAAATACAAAACACGACGTCAATATAAAAAACTACACCAAGCTCATATCATTTTTGAAGAGGCAATCGGATGGATTTAAATGCAAAAAGTCGAAGGTTTTTACTGCAAAAGAAGTAGAAACCTTCTTAAATCAAGCCCCCGATGAAATATATTTGGCAACAAAGGTAAGAGAAAGATTACAACTATAGTTAACTTGACGTATGTACCCCACAATAACGTAATCTAATTGAATTTGGGCTCGTCTTAATATTCTTGTCGTAAGGTATATTTAATGTTATCGTATTTTTTTGCAGGTTGCACTCATTTTGGGCATCAGCGGCGCCTGTAGGTGCATCGAGCTTACAAATCTCACCATAGAAAACATGGAAAAACACGGCCAATTACACTTAATAAAACTTCCAAATACCAAAACAAAGATTGACAGAACATTTGTGGTGCGTGAAGAATTCGCTCTGGTGGTGGAAAAAAATATTTCTCTAACGCTCAATAACTGTACAAACGTTAATATTAATTTCAAGTGACTTTGTTTTTTAATAAAATAATTTTTATTTCAAGTGACTGTTTTTTAATAAAATAATTTTGATTTTAACTGGCTTGTGTTTACTTTCCTCGTATTCGTAATGAAAAGTAGAGTGTTTTACTCGGGTGATAGCACCCATTTTTGCCTCGAACTATTGGCGCTCTCACTTCGTTCGAGCGCCAAAACATCTCGACAGAAATGGGTGCCTTTCAGCCCTCGGTTAACAATCTACTATTGTCCCTTTCTCACAACCGCAAATGTCAAAGTGACAAAGGATAAACGAACTTTAGCGGCTAGTTAACTAATACCGGTTCGATAGACGTGTGTGAATAAGGGGGAATTTCTTTTTATTATTTAATTGCAAACTACATGTTTTCAGATATTTCCCTGTACTTGTAGTATAAGACAGTATTACTTGCCACATAGTTCTAGGTAAACGGAAATTACCCTTTTAGTGGACCCTAAGTGATCGCCTGCCGATGCTACCAATTACCTGACACGGGGGGGATGGAGGATTCCGCATCAGGGAGTCGCAACGCTCCCCAGGTGCGGCGGTGAGGGACAGGCGGGGTAGGGGCGTTTGTCCTCCCGTGGCCTGTTTGGGGGGCACTGCGGACAGGGTAACAAGGTACCTGTGCCGTTGCGAGGTGGCTGCTCCGATTCCGGTTGGCAGAGGGCCTAGAACTGGATCGGATGCGGCGTGGTTGCGGGGTAGGGGCATTTGTCCTCCCGCAGCCGGTTGAGGAGTGCTACGGGGTAGGGGCGTGTGGGTGCCGTGAGGATGGGACCGTGTGTCTGGTGCCGGTCCCAGTTTTCCCCGGGGGTGTAGGGAACCAGGTGAGGGAAAGCACACTGTCCATGCTGCAGTGTGCTTTTTCGGAGAGGATTCGCCCGAGGGCGAAGGTGCCGGTGATATCGTGGTAGAATGTTCGCGATCCCACGGCATCACCACTAAGGCACGCGAGGGTAGCACCCAGAGTTAAAAAAAAGGTTAAAGGGTCTTGACAGGCAGACGGACAACAAAGGGATCCGTTTTTCCTTTTGAGGTACGGAACCCTAAAAATCGTGACGTTTATGACGTTTCATAAAAAAAATGCTGATTTGGCTAGCCCAATACACTGAAACATCGGTATGTTTAGGTTAATTTTCGCAGTTTTTCCTCAAGATTTTCAGTCACAACTCCGAGAAAAGCTTGGTCACCCAGATGCCTGGTATTCTCAAACACAGGGTCCTACGTAGTTAACAGACACAAATAGTACAGAATAAGCAACTAGGAAAGCTTGCCTTGTGGAACCCAAATATGAGACGCGTTTGTGTAGTTAAGCATTAATCTGGATTTAGGGAGACGAAACGCTTACTTGATATATAGTTAGTAGCACAAGCCATTAGCAAGGAGCGAATGATATTTAAATAATCTGTAAGATATGACTTTAAAATAGCAAGCGATCAACACATGTTAAATCAATACGGAGAGAGTCCCCGAGTCAAATAGTCTGGAATATTATTAATTAATTCTAAAATTTAGACGATCGGTGAGACGGATCCAACTTCTCCTTCAAGTGCCATCTCCTGCCGGAGGTCGGCTATCATATGGGCTATACGGACTTTTGACACGACCGCGCGGAACAAAGATCTCGTGCTTAGGTTGAACCAAGGGCGAAGATTCTTCAGCCACGAGTGGAACCTCCTTCATAACATAAGGGATCCAAGGAAGGAGACCACCCGGTCTCCTTCCTTGGATCCCTTATATAATGAGTTGCAGGAGTTCATATTTGAAGACAAATTATGTACTCGTAACAGGGTGCGTTACGATAACGATGGGCCTCATAAGAAAGCTCAAGGTCACCCAAAGAGCAATGGAAAGAGCTATGCTCGGGGTTTCTCTGCGTGATAGAATTAGGAATGAAGCTATCCGTAGCAGAACTGGGGTTACCGACATAGCCTTCAAAATTGCGAGACTTAAGTGGCAGTGGGCAGGGCACATTGCTCGCAGGACTGACGGTCGATGGGGCCAGAAACTGCTTGAGTGGCGTCCACGCACCGGAAGACGAGCTGTCGGTAGGCCTCCGACAAGGTGGAGTGATGACCTGGTGAAAGTCGCGGGAATCCGGTGGAAACGAACGGCACAGGACCGGTCTAAATGGCGAGCCTTGGGGGAGGCCTATGTTCAGCAGTGGACGTCTTTCGGCTGAAATGATGATGATGATGATGATGAACAGGGTGCTTCTATTACATGTGAATTGACATAATATCTAACGAGTTTGTTGGCCAAAACTGCCAAATGGATCCTACTGGAGATATCGATATGGATGAAACGCTGACAGAGATATCGCGATGATTCAAAGTTTATTGTATGGGCTGGCCTAGTTTAACAATAGACGAAGTTGGGAAAGTAATTGACCTTCTTGGCTATCAGAGACAGAATATTAACAAAAATTAAAACGAAGACTGATAATATCTAGCTTGCTCGCTGTCAACACGGTACATCTTCTAGGAGGTCGGACGTTGGCTCGTCTAGGGGGTCGAAGTTGCACCACGTCCGTAGGGAGTACCCACCGGTGACTCACCGATACCCTACACGTGACCCCTGGGTGGCGCTAAAAGTGCAACAAAACTGGCAACCGTACTGTCGTCTCAAAAGATCTCACAATTTGAATTAATTACCATACGATAAATAAAATAAATCCTCTAGAACTCTAGTAATGTTACTCACCACAAAGAACAACATACTTCAATAGGTCATTGGGAAGTCTAAAACATTGTTTGAACAAGATTATTTTTAAAAATCTGACCTTGGTGGCTTCTCATTCCTTTGTTTTCCAATATTTTTTTAACAAAAAATAAAGTTCCGGACAGACGGACGGATGCGCGAGTGACCGCAATAGGGCTCCGTTTAGACCCTTCGGGTACGGAACCTTAAGAGGCCTTGTAACTTTTAAAATGTTTTGATTTCAAATTGTGACAAAAGTGTTGAAAATACCAATAAAGTGATTAAAGGATACTATGACTTTATAAAAGTTTTAGATGCTGACATAGCCATTTTTTGATTTTATTGTGCGTGGTAGAATTTAAGCGGACAAAAGCCGTTTTTCGTTTGAAAATGGTAGTTTTAGAGTGATGTTTGAAACAATATTTCTTAATGAAAAAACCAAAAAATACATTTAGAATTTATGACATTAGGTCACTATAGTCCTGTTATAGATAGTAACATTGAGAAAATGTCTTGATACGTGTAAATTATTCAAAAAATGGCCTAAATAAATTAGTGTTTTTTAACTCATCAGGGCTCATAAGAATATGTAGGAATTCATGTATTTGAATCTCCTCCCTCGTCAGCATATGACATGTACCACACCATGCTTACTGTGACAGTATTAACATAACACGATTTTGGCAAAACACCAGTATATGTGACTTACATACAAACATATATTCCCAAATATATAGCTTTAGCGTAAGTTTCTGACATCCGATGGTCTGTATTTAGTTCCTATGACCGAAGTTCGAGAAGTTTCGGGCAGGCCATAAATGTGAGTTATTTGTCCGTTCTTTACTCGAGTGTAAAAAATATCTGTATGCTTATTACTCTGAGCATAAGAGTAACAGACTTGTTTTGCTTTACTGTAATGCAATTTCAAGACACATACGGGCCATTCTACTATTTCATGTTTGAAAACTCTATGTCCAACAAGGTGACTAACTTTTTATGCCCTAGTCACACTCTTGACCTTGATAATACACATTTAAGGTTATTCATTTCATTACATAATTTTCCGACACTTTTTTTTAAAAGCAGATTTTGGAATACTTGGCCGTCACTTCATACTTTTGTATTGTTATTTAGAAACAGGTTTAATTGCAGTATCACTTCCGAAAGTTACACTTAGAAACGAACTACAGTTAATTATCCGTAAATCGAGTAACTCAGTGGTCCTTGGATGTCTCACCATTTGTATGAAAAAATGGTTTTTACCACTGTGTTACCCACCTTTTACAGCAATATGTTAATACTTAATTACCTATAAATTCCTTATATTAGGTTCAGGTACTATTTCGAAATCCTGTTTTTGTACAGTAATTCAATACATATCATAGATTTTGTTGGTAATAGAAAACTGGTCATGAAAAAGTAGAATGACCCATATGCAAATTTGCAATATGTACAGTCGCTAACCTGATTGTTGAGCCACTTGCTTTTCGTAATTTAGCCATGTAATCAATTACCGATATTACCGACATGTTGACAGTTATTCGATTTGTTTTTCGTTTTACCGAACTGTTAGTTATGTGAATCAACCAATTATATTCTGAATGACGACGACGTTGCTATAGTTGCGTCATAACAATGATTGGTAGCGGTCGCTTTGCAATCTCTGTATCTCCGACTACCCGAATGTCGTGATCATTTTAATGTCTGTAAGAGGCCTTATAAGTTTTAAAATGTTTTGATTTCAAATTATGACAAAAGTATTGATAATACTAATAAAGTGATTAAAGGATAAGATGGCTTTATAAAAGTATTAGATACTGACATAGCCATTTCTTAATTTTTTTGTGCGTAGTAGAATTTAAGCGGAAAATAGCCGTTTTTAGTTTGAAAATGGTCGTTTTGGAGCGATATTTGAAACGATATTTTTTAATTAAAAATCCAAAAAGCACATTTGAAATTTATGACATTAGGTCGCAATAGTCCTATTCTAGATAGTAACACTGAGTTAAGATACGTTTAAATTCAAATAGAAAATGGCCTAAATATATGATCGTTTTTTAACTCATAAGGGTTCTCTTTATTTATTCATATTCATATTCATTTATTCATAATGTCAAAATTACATGTCATTTTATTTAAACTTAACAAGATGAAATCTTAACAAAATGCGTACTATTAAAAAGTAAGTAATAGGTAATATCGCAATGCGACAACGATCAGCAATCACACATCATAAATTAAAAAAAAAATCTAGTTGTGTATGACCTTTCGTGTTATTAGGAATACCTACTTTAATAATAATATGACATTAGTCTGTCATGCGGGCATTGAAACTTCTCTGTTCAAACAAATTAAGCTGTCTTTTCGAAAGAAAAAAATCTGTCTCGTTCACGTCAACATAAAACCAAAATGCCACCATCAATTTCAAACGGAACGAGAAATGGATTGTATTTTTAGCAGGTGCAATATTGCACAGACGTTAATGGATACCGAACGTATCAAAAATTCATCTGTTATTAAATTACAATTTATATATACCACAGTGCATTCGTGTGTGGGGCGCATTTTGTGACGAGACAGGCAAAGCCAATCGTCGCACATGTATATAACAAAGACAAACGATTATAACGTATTATATGTAATACTAGCGACCCGCCGTGGCTTCGCACGGGTGCACTATTTAATGTATGTAAACCTTCCTCTTCAATCACTCTATCTATTTAAAAAAAACCGCATTAAAATCCGTTGCGTAGTTTTAAAGATGTAAGCATACATAGGGATATAGGGATATAGGGACAGAGAAAGCGACTTTGTTTTATACTATGTAGTGATGAAGACCTCGAATTATGCGCAGATATAAAACTTTCAACCTTCGCGCAAGTTTGTTCGCGAGGTTTTGTGGGAGACAGCGGAAAAGATGCATCATCTAACGAAAAGTTACTCTTAACTCAGCATTTTGTGACAAAGCCAATCGTCGCACATGTATATAATAAAAACAAACGAGTATAACGTATTATATGTAATAAGACCTCGAATTATGTGCAGATATAAAAATTTCGACCTTCGCGCAAGTTTGGGGGAACGCGAGTTTTTTGTGGGAGAAAAGACGCATCATCTAATAGAGTTACTTTTCGTGGCCACATTCGAGAAGTACCGATAAAAGCCGAGTTGCATTACACGGCCGAGTTACAAACATTGGTAAGTACCATACAAAGCAATGATAATTTCGCCTATTTCAAGTGTCCCTATGACACTATGTCCCCATGACGTCTCCTGATTCTCTCTTTAAAATCATTGTCATTGACGACCGGTTTAGCCTAGTGGGTAGTGCACCTGCCTGTGAAGCTGACGGTCCGGGGTTCGAATCCCGGTCAGGGCAAATATTTGTGTGATAAGCATGAATATTTGTTTCTGAGTCTTGGATGTTTTCTATGTATTTAAGTATTTATATCTATTAAATATATCGTCGTCTTGTACCCATAACACAAGCCTTCTGGAGCTTACTGTGGGGCTAGTTCGATTAGTGTAAGATTGTCCTCTAATATTTATTTATTTTATTTTATTTATTGTGATTTTATAGGGTTTAAATACTTTAAATCTAGCCAATAAGAGTTTTAGCTAATGAATAAAGGAACTCATTTTGGTCTATATTATAAACTGATTTTCAATATCTAGAAGTCTATAATATAACATTTCGTCTGCTAGCTGCCAGGACAGTACAATAACAAAGAATAGTTGATCGATCCATTAGAAACTTTAAATCTTATTCGCGATCGAAGCTTTAAAACTCATTTGAATATCGGCAACCAATCGATCCGAAGTAACATAATTCGAAAATGGCGTCTAGAAACCCGATTAATACCTAGGCTTATAAAGTTAGTATCCACGACCTATATGTAACTGGTATCGGAACTTTGACATGGCAATTAACCGCTAGGCTGCCGTAGACGTAATTTATAAGGCTTTGCGGTGCTTTGGGGTCGGCAGCGGTTAAAGGGTCAGTGTCCATTTGTTAGATATTTGGAGTCGGACGATTATTCGGGTCAACGTTTAACTTTGTTCGTTAGTATCAGTAAGTAGTGTTGTTATTAACCGGGTGGCGTTGGTACTTTAATTTTGGTTCAAAACAGGAAGTATTACTTTTCATTAAGGCTGTGTTCACGCACGGGTGTCATGCCGCGCGCGCGTGTCAAACAAACGCAATACGCTGTGGCGACTGTATACAAACTCCTTGGTAAATATTTTTGTATTTAGCATGTTCGATTTGGTGACAGATTGACAACAGCCATCAAGGAAAATTTTTGTCCGTAGACATATAGCTGCATGATAAATAATTCCTGTAAAAATACTTAATATATTTGTGGACTAAATAATAATAATAATAATAATATTCTTTATTGCACCACTAATACAGGAGTACATTTATAGATCTAAGTCTGGAATCTTTACTTCATCTCCTGCCGGCTGACCTGAACACTTCTACACCGAGGCGACGAACGTCGCCTCTCAAAAACGCATTACGTAAATACCAAGAAAAACGTTTATACGCTGCAACTTCTATTAATTAGAACCATGCAGACCTTTATTCCAGTTCACAAAAATCCTTCCACTGCTTTGCATGTATATATTGCAGGCATCCATGATCGTAAGGGAGCACCCAGAATATTTTGACTGTTCTCTTCTTCTTCGCAGTCGATCCTGCATGACTGAGGATCGTGACCGCACGCAATTGTCCTCCATGCAGTTCGGTTCCCCGTCACGTGGACCGCACGAGAAAAACTTCCTTTGGCAGCATTCTTGACTGCATCGGTCCAGCGCCCCGGAATCCTTCCTCTAGGGCGTTTACCTTCGACGGATCTGAGAATAATTTGTTTCATTAAGTGATGCCTAGGTTGGCGCATGATATGTCCGAAAAAAGAAAGAGTTCTCATGGCCGTCCATGGAACACATATGAAACACATAACCGCTATATTCCTAGATCAACTAGACAAGAAAAGGTATGTTCAAAAATAATGCGTACTCTATGGCTATACATGTATATAACAAATTGCCAAAATACGTTCTGGAATATTAGCAACGACGGGTGTTTAAGAGCACCATAAATAAGAGGCTTTTATCAAAATGTTTTTATACACTTAAAGAATTCATGTCCGGCCAGAATTCATAAATAATTACCTTGACTTTGACGTACTTAATTGTAATTGTAATTAGAAATTTCATAATCCATAAATGAATATCCATACCCCAATTAATATCAATTCAAATAGGACGTAAGCCCTTAATTCATAAGTCTAAAATAGTTTGCTGTAATTTACTGTTTTATTATATTTTTACATGCCTCAACGGTAGATCATAAGGACAACTGTATTTTAAAAACTTAACATGTTTACCAACTATATTTAATTTCATTAATTTCAATGGATTTGCATAATTACATTGTAGGCACATAATTACAAGGCGCGTGCTACAAAGGTCGGTCTGGCAAAAATGATATTTTTGAAGGCGCTTTAACTAGCGGCCATTCTTAAAAACATACCTGAAACTGTGTCTTATTAACTGTCTTTTATCTTGAAATTTTGTTCTCTAATCTAAAAAAAAAACTAGACTCAACATAACACTGATCTTAATCAATTAGATCGCAAGTTGACAGCTGTAAGGAGAACATGGCCAGTTGGGGACTGCACTGGGGCCACTCTAACCAGTGTCTGCGATACAGCACCGTAGACCATGGCGCACCTGTGTGTGTGTGTGTGTGTGTGTGTGTGTGTGTGTGTGTGCGTGTGCGTGCGTGTGCGTGTGCGTATGAGTGTGCGTGTGCGTGTGCGTGTGCGTGTGCGTGTGCGTGTGCGTGTGCGTGTGCGTGTGCGTGTGCGTGTGCGTGCGCGTGCGCGTGCGCGTGCGCGTGCGGTTGCGCGCGCGTGTATGTGTGTGCTTGTGCGTTTGGTTTATATTATTGATATAGTTTACACTTCTTTATAATAAATTAATTTACACTGTTCACTATTATTACAATATTAACTACAAAGTAAATTTTCAGTCTCATCATAGTTTAGTCTACTTAACCATGTTGATAATGTTTGTTTACATTCATAGCTATTTAATCGATACACATTCAGTTCCCTGTTTATTCTATTATATAACAATGCGGATTGTACATCAAACTGTCTCTTTGTAAGGCCGATCGAATGCTTAACACTAACGTTAAGCTGACATTTCAATATTCCTATGTATACCTATGTATATCCAATAGGTACTTACCTATTGGGCATCCTCAAAGCCCCAAGTGAATTACCCATTTTTAAATGACGACTTATCTCACTTGGCTTAAAATATTATCAGCTCCCTAGAACCCTAGGCTTTCAAAGCAGCTTTCCATTTGAGTGAGGCTTAACATAGGCCCTTGTCACCCTCTTTACCTAAATATAGCCGTTATTTAGGTAAAGAGGGTGGAATATCGACTCGATTTAACATTAAGACGCTTCGATAGCCTCTTCATAGTTTACCGTGAGAGTATTTTTAACGTCAGTGAAGAGACTCCCTTATTTGTCAGTGCGAAGGTGGTACGGTATAAGAAAACTCTCAGCTGTCAATGTCTCTCAGTAGACTTAGTACCGCTTATTACTGCGCTCCTACAGTCATTTAGACATAGACATAGACATAGAATTTTTTTATTTAATATCAAATTGATAAGTGTTTACAATGCAATAAACATTACAAGCCTTACAATAAAACTTAAATAGGCAAAAATTGATATGATTACATGTAAAAATAAAGACTTAAAATTATGATGCTAAAAAGGAGCGAACCTCAGCATGTGTTGCAGCAGGCTTACCTACTACAACGCTGGTTTTCAGGCCGACCCTCCGTACAATACGGATTTGCTTGCTGCTTGTCGGAAACTGTATGGCTAAGACATTATAGTTTGTGTAGAAAATAATATAGGTATGTATGTATATGTTTATGTTAGTGGATATATTTATAAGATTATACTGTATGATACTATGACATATGTGAAAATAGGTTTGATGTGTAGGCTAAATAAATACGTTGGGTAACAAAGTATATATTGAGGAAATAAATAACATGAATGTAATAATTTTACTATAAGTAGGTACTGAGATTAACAAAGTTGAACGGCGCATAATACAATTTCGACCACTACAGATACGACGGCTTTGTTCTAGTACCAGAAGGTAGCGTGCTTTGAAATTCTAGAAGTTGTTGTTTGAGTTTTAATTTGAAGGAACCAATTGTATTAATGTACCATTTAAATGTTTCCTGACTGGCGCGGGATGCTTAGAGCGTTTAAGACTAGAGACGCCATTGATATGTAGATGTAGATGTAGTGTAGGGACGCCTGGCCGGAGACAGGCGGGCTGTCGATCTTTGTTCAGGATCATTCAGCCCTTTCCTCAAAGTTTGAGCTCGAGGTTATTGTCCCGGCGGCGCTCCCATATTTGCTCCTTCCAGTCTTCCCGTTCTCCTGCAAAACAGAAGGACATCTTTAAGGTCGACATACCTCAATTCTCCCTCTTCCAACACTTCTCTACCGAATATATTATAACGCATTGCTGCGTACATACTACACTCTGCTAATAAATGTTTACTAGTTTCTTCCTCCCCACAGTGAGGGCAGGAGGCATCGTCTCTTACACCTATAACCGTTAAGTGCCTATTAAGAGTATTGTGACCGGTGATGAGTCCGGTTAACAATCTCAGATTGCTTTTACCCAGCTTAAGCAGATACCTTGTTCTCCTGTGATCTATACCTTCTAGCATCATCTTGGCCTGCCTACATGCGGTTTCCTCCTCCATTGATATACTACCCCTGCCAAAGGTATAGGAGAAAAATCTGCCACGTAATTAAAAACTACTACATTAATCTATTATGCGTCAGTCTCGAAATCGTACCTGGCGTGTGAAGAGCTCCGTGAAAATGCCTTTATGTGCTGTTTTCGAGTGCAAAAAACGTTTTAATTAATTTAATTTACAAAAAGATAGACTAATATTTTACATGCACGTATATTTTTTTTTATACCACGTCGGTGGCATGCTTACGGCCTCCTGATGGTAAGCCACCGTAGTCTATGGACGCTTGCAAGTCCTGGGGTGTCACATGCACCTTGCCGACCCTTTAAAAATTGATACACTCCTTTCTTGAAGAACCCCATACTGTAGTCCCTCGGGAAAACCTCGGCAGGGAGCTCATTCCACAACCGGAGCGTCCGTGGTTATTTTCGTTTTGATTATAATTCTGCAGAAATAAAGTTTTAATTCAAATTGTAAATCGAGCCTTTACTTGTAGTAATAAAGTAGATTTTAAAATATTCGTACTCGACGCTTCGCCGTTGGCGGCTATTTTAACATTTCACGTCACTGTATTTCGGAACGGACTACTGTCTATGAGAATTTATATGAAATGTGATCCTTAGCGACATTGGTAAATCTAGTCATTCGATAATGGACTTAGCGTAAGCGCTAGTAAGGTCGAATTTTATTACTTAAATTTAGTGTTTTGTGTGTGCGTGCGTGATTGTTTTAGTAGTGGTGCATACTAATGGGAGAATGTTTTGCAAGTGCGCGTAGTTTCTTTATATGTGTTACCCGGTCCCCTCCAGAATTTGGGGAAATATTTTGTTCGGAAAGAAGTGTTGAAGGCCATGGCACAAGACTGGCAAAATTAACTGTTAATAAACTTGTAGTGTGTAAAGTCCCGAAGCGTATCCGCCTTTGAAAAGTCGGATCACACCTACACCTACACCTACAATCGTTCTACACCTACACAGCCTTTAAATACTTGCCTTCATATCGGTCTTAAGGAAACCTCTAATCCTGTATTGAATAAGAGTAAAAGCTGGTATTTAAGCATCCATTACTCCTTCCAAACGCAACCCGATCCGTACTTTCCATTGTTAAGCTCCACTTAGCAGAAGATACTCGATATTTCCACTAATAATTTTGGCAAACTCTTTGAAAATCATTTTTTCAATCTCAATTTAAACTTTATCAGCACACGTTAAGATCCTTTTTTACAAATGATACAGAATTAGATAGGACTGAAAGGAGTATATCTTGTTTGTTATCAACGCAGAGCCTTAAAAGGGGTCAAGCGGGTCAATGTATTGAAAAATAGAAAAGTATTACGTCAGACAAGACGGTCGAATGTTAGGTGAGATAAGAATATAAACGGGGGTGGGATTTTGGCTAATATGTTGTGAAGTTTGCAATTTACCTGGTAAGTAGGCTTCACAAGGGGTTTAACATATTCATACCGTATCGCTTTCGTAGCGCTACGGAATTTTCTCTTCATACGGGGAAACGCATGTTATCGGGGACGCATCTAGCAGAAAACTCCCCCGGGGAGTTCTTGGCACTGATAGCGTTTAACATCATGTTTTAACTGTCATACTCAATTTCCGACTGCGACAAAGTACCAAAATGTCCAACTACTAAACAGGCCAGGCCAAGCCCAAGCCAAGTCTCTTCAAGGCAAGATTGAATAAGCTTTACTGAACTAGCGAGCTACATCTAAGGTCTTTTTTTTTTAAATTTATTAAGGACAAAAAACAGTTACACACAAGGTTACATGCTTTAAGTGTAGAAGTTGTAAAATTACAGAGTGTGAAACCAACGACATTGTCCACAGATTAATAGATTAGTATGTAGCGCTAAGTAGTAGTTATATGCAACAATGCTAAATAGTGGGTACATTTAAGTATGTGAAACAGTAGGTGACAAACAACGCACGGATAGTTATTAAAAAACAAAAGAAAGAAAGAAACGGTACAAATTGCAACAAAAACCATGACTTAAATGTCTTGTCATCGCTTTCCATCAGGCGAGAATAACGTCAACAGCGATTCATAAATTTAGGCAAGATCGGCAGCGATATCGGTAATGCTTCCTATCGGCTATTCGTCTTCTGACTTCAGCTTACTGATGTCGCTTGGTTTTCGTCACTTGCCGGAATACTGTCAGTTTCACTTTGCCTAGTGGTACGGGCATGTAATGAAGAGGGATGCCATGTAACAAGAAGGGTATTGATATGAATGTGGATGAATGCAAGAAACGAGGTAGGCCAAAGAAAAGGTGGATGGATTGTATGATAGACGATCGCGACAACACAGAGACATATAGTCCATATTCATCCCGGTACCGCCGCATACCGGGTAGAGTCAGTCCGACTCTGGTTGGGCCTAACCGAGTTTCTTGCTGGATTCTTCTCAGTAGCTCGAATCCACTCAACCTCCGAATCGGTTGAAGCTGCTCAACCAATCTCGCTGGAGCGCAATCTCTTAAAGTAATCCAGTGTTTGAACCGCCCACGTGGTCGTATCGGAGGTTTCCCCTGGATTTTCGTCAGGCCACTCTCCAACTGCGCAACCTTTGGTTTTATTAGGCCCAGCCTATAAAGCCATAGTCAGGTTCAAAAAAAGAGGATGCAAGTAACGAGGTAGGCCAAAGAAAAAGTGGATGGATTGTGTGAGAGACGATATGAATAACAAGGGTGTGAATGAAGAGATGATGAGTGACAGAGATGTATGGATGAGAATGAGCTGATGTGCCTACCCCAAATAAATGGGAAAAGTGCAAACGACTTATGGGTACTACCTTGCGCGGAAGCGGAGTAATACTGAATTCGTATCGCCTCGTTTCGCTCTAGGCAGAAAGCATCCATTTAAATATAGGCGCCCAGTATAGAAACGGTACTGACTCGACTAACAGTTGACACTGAAAGGTGACAGCTTTCCGATACCGTACCGATAAGTCAGGGAGACACCTGAGTGTTCTCTTTATACCTGTGTACGAGTACCTATTCGCAGTAGACAAATGTCTAATGGAACGTCAAAGCGCCTACCGCGAACCGAAATCGAAATATCTGCCTCTCTTTGGCACTTGTACTTTCGAGCGATAGAGAGGGAAACCAAACGAAGTGGTTCGGCGAATTTACTAGACTCTTCTTCGTCTGATTCTCAAGACTGAGGGTCGTAACTACATTGAGGCCGTCACTTTGCGCGCTATTGCTCTCCAGGCCGCTCGGTTCTCGGCCATCCGGATAGACGTCTTCAAGTTTCCTTTTCAGATTTCCTTCACGGCATCGATCTAAGGGGTTAGCGATTTGCTAGACAAAGAACTGAAATTTTGTGTCTCAAGATGATGTCAGACATGTCAAAGTTTGTGACATCTGGCGTGACACGGGTAGCGAAATGGTCGTCCCCTAGAGTACCTATCCCTTGGATTTTTTCTCTAAATCGTTGCCGTTGAGCAATGATCTGAGAGCCAAGGGAGTAGACGCGTGTTTGCTTACAACTAGAATACAAATATTCTTTATTTCCTCAATTATTACACAGGACTAGAACGAGCGGTCTACCGCCAAAGAAAGATTGATTTATTAAAATGTAAGTATGTACAAAAGAAGCTTTAACGTCGTGCAGTAACTACCCAGTCACACTAAACTGAACGCCCCTTTTATGGGCTTTGAATGGGTTAACCTTTTCGACGCCAACGACAGATATATCCGTCACGGCGTGCAGTGCGATATTAACCTCCTTTCATTTCTATAGGGTTCAATTTCGCGTTTGACATTCCGATGTCATGATACACCGTGGCCTGGCGTGTGAGAAAGGGTTAAAATTGGTTTTGCAGAGGTCCGTAATGACGTCACGAGTTGAGATACACAGATATTGTGACCTGATTATATAACTTCGAAGCGCACCAAATAGATACCAAAACTATTCCCCTATTTACTAAACCGCAAACTAAAGTGATATCGGCGCGGAATCCTATTTCCTGACAGAATTTAGATTTTATCGCCCGCGATGCGGCGTAATGGGCCATTTGCCTCAAGTTTCATAATCTGTAATGTTATGGACGTCTGTGTCGCGTTTAGTAATAGTTTCTGCGTATCGGCCACCCTGCTAAAGAAAATTGCGTCAGTTTACTGGAGTAAAATTCTACAACATTGCCTATCATGCCTAATTTTGCCTACTCAAAAGCACTGAGATTTTCTGTGCATTCGCTGTTTTTTTAAATCACATCGGAGTCGGAGTCACACCGTAACCGTTCCTTTGTTACTTTTTGCTACGGAGCCGTAAAAAGCGTCTCAAGCGTCTATAGGGTGACGGTGAATGAATGAATGAATGAATGAATGAATGATTTATTTGCGTAAACATGGTAAATTGAAGTTGACATAGGTAATAAGTATAAGTAGTTATCTGATGTTTGTGGTGCCTATTTATTAGGCAGGCTGTATACTTGTTTGCCATTATAGTATCATTCTCCTAGCGTTACCAGTACAATTGCATCCTGAAGGATGCCCGGAGTCCGCTGCCTAATCCCAATTTTTTTTACGGAAGTGACTGCTATCTGACCTTTCAGTTCTGCCATTGTTTGCCACGAAGTATAAATAAATAAATACTTAAATTAACTAACAAGTCTCACAACAGCAGTGAAATTCTGAGTAGGTATTGTTTATTTTAAATCGCAGAATACTTTCGGTACTCTCCTAGTTTCAACAAATGTACCTAAAAGCAGATATTTTGTTACATAGACAATCCACTTCCTCCATTACAGCAGTTCCGATCTCAATACGGATTATTTTTAAAATAGGTAATTAGATAGTTATTGTACAGTTTGTTTTCAATTACTTTAAGGATAGATATTTAAATTAGCAGTAGTTCAATACACACTATTTGTGACTATTTGTCTCTCTCATGACACACTTCAGACTTAGCTCCTTTAGACTATATTACTGGCTATATATTTGTATATGTTTATGTACTTATATCTTTATACTATATTTATGTATGTTTATTATCCTTAATTAAATGATACTGTTTTAATTATTAGTCGGTTTCATATGTATTAACTCTGCATGACCTGCTATGAATCGTTATGATTAGATTTCATTTCGAGAACGACCTATAGAGGAGAACAAACCGAAATTCGCCCGTAGAAACTTACAAAATCTTTGAAATAAAAATTGTATATTGAAATTTCCAAAAACCGCCTCGACAAAATAATTCTATATAACTATTGAACCTGCTCACGATATTTCACGAGAATCGGTTGAAAATTGCGACCTGTAGACAAGAACAAACGGAAATCCGGACATACGAAAGCATTTTTGTCGACGCTAAAGCAGAGACCTTCTTTTCACTCGTTCAATTAAGCGCATTTATGGCACTACCCTACCCTATTAAAAAAATTGTATACGTATTTCGCGCGAAATACTTATATTAATATTGTATTAATGTACTACTTTTATATTTGACGTGTACCAGTATGTTACCAATATCATTAATTGAGGCTATTTTCTGTATAAAATTAATATATCTTGACATTTTCTCTTCGTTACAAACTAGTGAGATAACCGTCCCAGTGTTCGACATCTTAGTGCTCAATAGATGACACATATTAATCACCTTGTGTTATTATGACATAAGATTGAAAGGTCATTGTGCCAGTGACGAGCACAGAGACATTTTTACCTTATACAGGACTATTGCGGACTAGTATTTATTGCAAATTTTAGTATATTTTTAATGTTTAAGTAAGAAATTTCGTTTCAACTATTAACTAAATCGAAATTCATGCTAAAAAGTGTTCTTTGCCACTTAAATTTTTACTACACAAAGTAAAAGTAAAAAATGGTTCTGTTACTATCCAAAACTCAAACGGAAGTTCAAAATATTTTATAATTTGTAAGGCCTCTTGACCTA
The DNA here is from genome assembly GCA_963556455.1 of Epiblema foenella. Classification (NCBI taxonomy): domain Eukaryota; kingdom Metazoa; phylum Arthropoda; class Insecta; order Lepidoptera; family Tortricidae; genus Epiblema; species Epiblema foenella. The sequence goes on from OY747100.1 coordinate 22,864,166, forward strand.
GGCATGTGGAGATTGTGGAATGTTTCCTATTACTATTACGTTAAAGTCAAATTTCGTTCAATCCACTCGCCTATACCAGCGCTTAAAAATTACAGTACAAGCGTTGCATTTGGTTCCAGACTAACTTTTTTGCCTTTGCGCTTTTTAAACTTTGCCAGCTTCGAAAGCTGCACAATTACTTCGAATTAAGGGTAGCAATGTTAACAAGCCAGTTAGTCTAGTAACCACGTTGCTGCGTTAGGTGTGCCAATCATACAGCTTTCGGCCGCCATGAAAGCTCCCGAACAAAGCTTTGAACAATAGGACTTCTACTGCAATTGGAATAGTTTATAGATTGGTTTTGAATATTGTTAGGACATGTTGCTATGTGTGTTGTTGTAGTTCCTCCGGATTTTGTATTAGCTTATTATTTGGTTTAGTCTTTTGTGCAATTTGTGGATGAAAAGTAGCATTTTACCTACAAGTATATTTACCTTCTAACTGACCGAGCGAGCGAAGCGTCTTCGTTTCAGTCTGGTCAAAAATGCTTTCGTATCGTCAGGTGGATATCGGACTATTCTCTATAGATCATATTTCTCAATCGATGGTCGTATGTGAGGTGTTGTATTATTAGTCGATTCAGATTTTGTAAATTTAACAAAATGGCGGAGCTTTCATCAATTGGTTCATCATCATCATCATGATATCAGGCGACAGATGTCCACTGCTGGTGCTCCCCCCCGCTCCCCCAAAGAGTGCCGCCGTGACCGGTCATATTGATGTGTTTAGATTACTTTGAAAGAACGGGCATTCGGCTATATGTTACCTACTAATAAAAAAAAAATACATTTTTAACATAAAGCTATTTAAAAACAAGTGAGTCCAGAACTATGATCATGTTTCATAAGTTAGTGTTTACTAATTTAAAGTGCATTGCACTTAGGCTAAAATATCGTTTTCGTGCAATATGCTTGTGCAGCAGTGCATAATGCATTTTTTATCATAAAAAAGTAGTTTGCTGTTGAAGTGCTCATTTTACGATGAGCCGCTTACTCTGCAGAACGGACCCGTTAGTATTCTAAATAATTTGTGTGCCCGTGCCCCATCAAAATATTGACATTACCTCGAGTATAGGTTTTTTCGACACAAAACACAAACTAACGCGTTTGCGTTTAGTTTCAAATTGTGCCTTTACCATGAGTTTACATGACCGTACTCGCTAGCGACTGCATAAAAAATTGCATTGGCAAAAGTACAGCGCCTCTAGCGGTTACACAATAGAACTAGGAATCGGCATACTAAATCGTTTACGCAGTCGCTAACGAGTACGGTCATGCAAACTGATAGTAAAGGCACTGTAGGCGCTGCATACGCCATACTAATTGAGACTAAACGCAAACGCGTTCCTTTGTACTGGTTTTTGTAAAACCGAACCTTTGTGGGTTGCACCAAACCCTCGTATTCGTTAGCGATGTTCGTCAAAATTCGGTTGTATGGAAAGTTTGACAAGTTCATATGAGATGACAGCTGCCGGCGCCATATTTAACATTGATCAGAATGTAATCGTAAGTTGGTGAAATCCGCCCTTATTATGTACCGAAGATACAAATAGACACGACATATGCCTACATTTCTGCGGTAAAAACCTCACCTGACGCGAAATACCGAACAAACTTGGAAACTTGGCAGCAACCGACAGCCGTCTAGCTACACCGACATCTTTCACATCCTGTATATCTTTTCCAAGCGATTTATTCTTACACCGCAAAAAAAGATGTCGAATAGTTTTATTGTAGCGTCTGTTAAAGGTGACAAGTCGGTTGTGAAAATGGAAATATCTAAGGAAAATATGCGTGCGATAATTTTAGAAAGAAAGAAAGAAGGAAAGATATTTATTCGGATAACACAAGTATCTATGTAATACACCTTAAAAGCTAACAAACAGATGCGCTACCGAAAAGGTCTCCACCCAGCAATGCAGTTGACACAGCAGTGCCATGCCAACGGCGCTGGTTTTCTGTGGATCCAGCGAGGTGTGCGGGACAGCATACCGCATATACTACGCGACTCGAGTTAGAGGATATAAATACATACAAGTACAAAAATAATATTATCATATATGTTTCAGAGTTAAATAATTTATACAGATGACGTCTAAAAGGCAGTGGTTGGCAAACAGAAATTCTCTACAACTTTCAAAGGGGATTAACTCGATTTCACTGCTTTGAGGAGATCACTTGTGTTCAGTGATGCAGCACCATGTCTTAGGACTGTAGAACGCTGGTATTTAGAATTTCAACGTGGACACTCTAGCCTCAGTGACAAGTCACGTGAAGGTCGTCCAAAAACCACCATGACGCATGAGAATGTCGACGCCGTGCAGCAGCTAATCGTCGAAGATCGTCATGTGACATACCGTAAAATAGAGGCACCCGTGGGCATTTCAGGGACTACTATCCAAAAAATCCTGTACCAAGAACTTGGCGTAAAAAAGTTGATCTCTCGTTGGATACCACATTTGCTTAGCGACCAAACACAGCCCGTGTTAGGTGGTGTCGCAAAACTTTGCAGCGATTCAACCGAGGAGAGTCAAAACACGTTTTTGATATGGTTAGTGGTTACGAGTCTTGGATATATGCTTACGACCCACATTACAAGCAGCAGTCAACTGTCTGGGTCTTCCAAGATGAGCCAAAACCGACCGAAGTCATACGGAGCACTTCAAAAAGGCCGCTTCGTTTGTAGCAAAGGGTGGTCACGTCGCCACTATTGTACTAGAAGATCGCAAGACTAGCCGTCTTGCGATCGCTGATTGGTATACCATTTTTTGTTTGCCACAAGTCATCACAGAGTTTCGGAAAAACAACTCAAGACGTCGTATGATACTGCACCATAACAATGACGACCGGTTTAGCTTAGTTGGTAGTAACCCTGAATGAAAAACCTATTATTTTCGGTTCGAATCCCGGTCAGGGCATTTATTTGTGTGATGAACACAAATATTTGTTTCTGAGTCATGGATGTTGTCTATGTATTTAAGTATCTATTTATCTAAATAAGTATGTATATCATCACTTAGTGCCCATAGTACAAGCTTTGCTTAGTTTGGGACTAGGTTGATTTGTGTAAGATTGTCCACAAATAATAAAAAAAATAATAATGCAAGCTCGGACAAACAAAGACGTTTTTGCGCAGTCAAAATGTCGAAATTTTAGCCTTACTGTCCTAATTTGAGCCGTAACGATTTTTTTACATTCCCCAAAATTAAGTCTTCGGGTCAACGTTTCAGCACACCAGAAAGAGCCGTTGACGCATACAAATCGGCCATTTTGATTACCCCCTCTTCGGAGTGAAATAAATGTGTTAAAAACTGGTTCGAATGGATGGAAAAGTGTGTTAAATATCGCGGAGAATTCTTTGAAAAGCAATAAATAGCAATATTTTAATAGATTGTCTATACTTATTACAAACGACACAACTTAAAAGTCAGCCAAAAAAATCAAATTTATTTACCTAATTAAAAAGGCCAAATAAGAAGTTATATTGACACCCACACTAGGCAAAGCCTGTGTCGTGAGTTTCAAACACAATAATAGTTTTCACAGTAAGATGCGGCTTCGTACGAGTTCTCATGAGTAATTGAATCTGATTATTATCTGCCACGAAATGAACGGTTAAAATCGGAATTATGATCAGAAACGATCTCCTTTTTTTACGTGAAAATTCATGTCCGGCGTCGCTTGCAGACTATCTCTCCGTAAACCGAAATTCGAAACTCGGATTTCTCCGTCTCTATCGCACTTGATAGTCGAACGACGGAGATGGAGTATGAATTTCGATATTCGAATTTTGTGGGAGCGCCGTAGAATATTCGTTTTTACGGTGTTGCTGTTTTAGAAATGTGTCTGTTATTTGTGGTGAAGGAATTTTAATGGATTCCTAGTGCTTTTGACAGCGGACTGAATTAAATGGTGCAGACGAAAATAATGGTTGGTGTAGCTATTTTGAATTTTGCAGAAGTACAGTACGGGAAACTAAGTACTAGGTACTAGTACTAGTACGTAGGTATATAACAATTTTACTCTATTTCAGCAGTATTATAATTGAGTATTAGAAAATAGGTTAGGTACCTATTTGTGTGTAGTTACTTTCTATATTAAGGCTTTGTGTATTAAGGTTTCTACTTATTAGGTACCTAAAATAAGTAATCTTGGGTAGGTAATATGTTTATGGCTAGATTTAATAATGGGTTTTTCATTTCAATACATTCTTATCAGTAAATAATAAAAACGCTATTTAATTACTAAGATGTCATAAATTCAAGACATACTAATATTATAAATGCGAATGTGTATGTCTGTCTGTTAATTTCTTTATGCTTAAACCGCTTGACAGATTTAGATGGGCATTGAGATTTATCCCGGAATTCATTCCATATGGGGTTAATTAGGGACGAAAGTTTGTAAGGAGGTATCATGTAAACGACTTCCACGTGGGCGAAGTCAAGGCAAAAGCTAGTTCAAATTAAAAAGAAATATCGCTTAACTTTGGGTAAAAACAATCTCGAATCAACATCGCGATATCTTGCGTATAATGACGAAGTTTTGATTCTTATCCGAATCCAAACAATGGTAATGGTCTCGTGCTACCTTTTTCTGTATTTTTATTTACTTCTTTCTGCCCACCTATACATGTTTTTTTTGTCACTTTAACACATTCAGTGCCGATACGAATTCGTCTTTTGTATGGTTAATTACCCCGGCGGCTCCGAATGTGTGAAGACACACATCGCCTCAAGCAAAGTGGATAATACATTGACGACCACTTAACCTACTTAGTAATGAACCTGGAGGTCCCGTGTTCGAATCCCGGTCTGGGCATTTATTTGTGTGATGAACACTAATATCTGTTCCTGAGTCAGGATCAATCTATTTATATAGGATGGTCTCATATTTTTATTTATTTAATAATGGCGAGCCACTAAAAAAATGCGTCGAATTGAGTACTACCTCCTTTTTTGAAGTGGGTTAAAAATAAACTAGCATTTATCAAAACGTCACCTTATCAGAAAAGAAAACATGTGTTAAGGCAAAGAAAACCTTAATTAATGACAAGAATAATGTCTGTATTTAATAAACTTCTTATTTGCATAAAAAAAGTATCGATTGAACAGTTACATCAACCCACACAAACAGACCTCTAAATTAAATGCTCTCGTTAGTACAAAATTAATATTCGAACTCTTACGATTAACTACTTTTTTATCGTTAAAACTTACTAACTTAATCAAAATTTCAGACAAGCAAAAATAGTCACTACGCCATTGTCTTAAGATCCTTGATAGGTACCTACATTTGGTGTATAATGTTGTCGGCTAAAGCTGCATCAAAAACAAAAGAAACAAAAACATAACGGGATACGCCACTGTATTAAAAACTGGTCTCTGGCGCCTGTTCATTGAGAAAATGGGTGGTATTTTGATAAAAAAATAATCAATGAGAGCAGATCTATCAATGTAAATACAACCTTAATGCAAAACACATTAAGTACAATTTCGTTTCTAATAAATTTGTTTCTTAAAACGTTGCGTTGGTTGCAACTGCAACGCCGCTCCGAAGGAGCTTGTCAAGAATTTCCAAACGCGTTTAACATAATCATTCAATTTTCGCCATCTTTTTTACAACGTCTCGTGTCTTTAGGGACGGTATTCGCGTACGTTTTTTGGAATAATTATGACGTTTTCTGTTTAAGTTATGGGTGGTGGTCTTAACAAGCTTTGTAAGATAAATGTGAGGCGGCTTCTGTATATATTTCGGCGTGTCGATCTCTGTCGAATCGCAACTTATGGAATTCACAAAGTGTCTCGATTTAGTTCGCCACTCTTCCCTTTTATATTTTGACCCCATGATTCGTTAAAGACACTATATGTCATCTCGCTCATCATTAGGAGAAGCCCAACTGAGGAAACACACCATACAGAGGAGAGCGGCCATAATAACACCACCACTTGCATTGTATAATATGATGTTGTGTTCCTGGTGATGAGGAAGGTCACCAGAGCTCCCGAGGATGTGCTGTGTTAAGGTCTAGCTCCCAATGACCTTCGACTGTAACTCTTCGTATTTTCGTGTTTTTTATGGCTTATCGTATCAAGAACAACGAGGTCTACTAAAATAATTTTTACTTCAAAACTCACTGTCTTCGAGACATATTGGCATCAAACTTTGGCAATTTTAGACCAAAAAACTGTTTTTTGGACGTAACTTTTGTGAAGATGAGTTAAAAATAAAAATCTCTCTCGTGTTTTTAGAGACGTCAATAAGAAACAGTTACATGTATATGTCATATATATAGAAGTGCATAAACAACATACTAGTATCGAAAATATAGCTTTTTTGGACCATGTTTGAATAAATCATAAAAAAGTAAGTGGTCAGTGATCAATATCTGGATCTTGCAAATGTAGATAAAGGATTGAAGAACCGATAACCGTTTGTGCCATAAATATATCTATAGTTTTGACGGAGCAATATCAACTCAAAACTCGTCAAAAATCGATGAATAGCGTAATATTTGTCTCTACCTGTCAATATAACGAATCCATAAAATAAAAGCCATTAAAGATGACACACTTCTGATTCTTCTGAAGTCGCTAGAATCCATAAGCTATGGATAAGCCATGTAGTATATTAACACGTGTATCCGAACGTCACAACTTTTAATGCGCGTCTCCGAACGCTACCCCTGCGACCTATATAAGGAAATCCAAGATGGTCTCTCGCTCTCTTTTTCATACTAGGAGACAAGACTGGAAGACGAAGAATTGATGTAACAAGGTTATAAAATAAATGCGTATATCCCTCACATACATCTTTTATTCAAGAACATTACAAGCCATATGCTTCTTTGTTTGCTTAATATAAAGAACTTCTTATACTAGTTTGGCTAAGGTGAAATCTCGGCAAGCTTAGTGAAACTGAATACCAACCAGTCATTGCTCTCCGGATGTTTAAAAGGATATTTGTGCGTTGGAACAGTATTATGTTTAAGACCTGTTAGAAATAAATAACGTCATTGTTAGCAATTAAGGTGAGTTTAACCAAAATAAGGTAAGTGGCCGATGTACAGCGTAATAAACATCATTGAGATAAAATTCGGATGGGTCATTTATAAAATTTGTCGATTACAAGAACCACACATTTAGATAATTTCTTTCGAGACTTCATTTATATGATTTGTTAGATGGGTGCCACGACCGCATTTTGCCCCGGCTCATTTATCATTTATTCATTATCATTCATTATCCCCATTCGCATTTTGCCACCATAGGTGAGAGTGAGAGATCGCGCTCAGATCTGTCGCTCAATCAAGGTCCTTATTCTAATGGCTGAGATACGCGTCATACTCGTGATCGGGTGCTGAGGGGCTACTCCGACCTTCGAAATCCGAACTTCGTATCGTGCCCTCCCTCTCACTCATACTATTGGCACTTTATATACGTACTAGCTTCTACCCGCGATTTTGTCCGCATAAAACTTCCACTCCATATTTCATACCTTTTGAGGAACGATTTTCGGGATAAGAAAAAATGTTATATAATAATCCAGATTATAAACTCGTTGTATAGCAAGTTTCATCATAATAAGAGAGGTAGGGCACAACAAAATGTCACCTTGTTCGAATTTGGAGCAGCCCAACTGGGGAAGTACCTCCACCTTGCGGAAGACCACAGCCATAGTAACATTATCTACTATATAAGTATGTAGTATTGTGTTCCTGGAGGTGAGTAAGGTTGCCAGAGCTCCCGAGGATGCACTGTGTTGAGAGCGAGGGACCTAAATTTGTCCCTTCTGCTGTCAACACAGTGAATTTTCAAATTTAATAAAGGGTCGGCAACGCGTACGTGACTCCTTTGGAGTTGCGGGCGTTTATAGGCTGCGGTGGCCGCTTACCATCAGGTGGACCATACGCTTGTTTGCCATCGGCGCTGTATAAAAAAAAACCGTTTTATAAGTCGTTTTTGCGTAATTGAGTAGCAAACATCTAAGCTTTCGCATTAGTAATATTAGTAGGGGTCTACCTTTTTCCTACAAACTTCAAAGTTATAAAATAGTAATCTGTAGCTACCTACGGGTTCTATAAAATCATTTGCTATAATCATTAGCTTGATATAAAAATAATTGTGTATAACATTCAAAAGGTATAATTCCAAAATCTTGCATACAACATTTAAAATCTAGAAACTCAGTTGAAATAAGGGGATACCATTAGTAGGATGTTATTCCATAAAATATCTGGTCAAGAGTAGGAGCCTTTTAAGCCGACAATCATGTATGAGGAACGCTCTGGCTGTGGAATCATCTCCCTACCGTGGTTTTCCCAAGCGACTACACTTATTCAAGAAGGTATATACATTTTTAAAAGGTTCCCTGAAGTTGCAAACGTTCATGCCTATGGCCATGACGTATGCGAAGCCTTACGGTAATAAAATACAGTTCTTAATTAAAAATCCAAAATGTACCTGTGAAATGTATACCGTACATCCCCAGATACGGCGGTGAAAGTTAGGTTTATGCTGGGTAGGGCCGTTTGTCCTCCCGTGGCCTGTATGGGGGGCACTGCGGACAGGGTAACCAGGGACCTGTGCCGTTGCGAGGTGGCTGCTCCGATTCCGGTTGGCAGAAAGCCTAGATCGGATGCGGCGTGGTTGCGGGGTAGGGACATTTGTCGTTCCGTAACCGGAATATTAGGCCCAATAATCTTGTAGAAGTTAGTAACGAAGATACACGTCTTTTACAATTGAGCCTTAAACGATTTTTTTTAGCCTCTATGAGTGTTCCTCTCTTAGGCAAAGGCCTATTCCATATGCCATCCCATAAACAATTATAAAACGGAAATTAAATTACAACTTCGCATAATTCAATTCATTCTTTGACATGTGAATAATTAGTTCAATTGTGATAAGATAAACACCGCCATATTTATAACTCGGCTGTCTTTTTCTTTGTGTTAGTTTTACACAGGTTTATAATGTAGTTTTATTAATCGAGAAGGCTCCATTGGGCTTACTACTTATGCTATATCGCGAGGTATTCGTATAGGCGTATGGTTGAAAATGGATTTATCTTCTGCTTTACGGCTCATTTGGCCTGGGGCTGTTTTATTATTTTATATGCGTTTTGCTCGCTTCCTACGAGAAGCGAGTAATTGGATTCCTTGCCCTCCATTTGGTCTATTTCACATCTCAATCTAATTTGAATGTGGTTCACGGTCGTTGTAGTTTGTTAACATGAGCAACAAAATCGAAATACGAAACTACTAAAATAAATAGACCTCCCTTTGTGCCCCTAAAACACTAAAAAGTAATGATATCATAACTGTTTCATATTATTAGGACAAATGTTTTTACGAGTGGTCTAGACTAGTTTATTGTTTTTTTAATTATTTAATTATTAACGAAATTAATAAAATAAATTGCAGACAACTCCACTACCCCCCTACTCCCTAGTACTTAGACTTCTCTATACGTTATTACTTTGCACTTAATGATTTTAAGGGTCAATCAATTTTTCTTGTTGTTATTCTGTCCCGTCAGCGAGGAGACAACAGTAATCGAGTTTCTTAAAAAAAATTTATAAAGTGGAACATCAAGCATGCTCAAGAGATGACCCACGTCCAAATGGATTTATACTCATCGCTAAAATTCATGTGTGATAGATTCAAACCCTATACATCACAGTTTTAAAGAGTGACTCAGGAGACTAATGAGCAACAAAGAATAGTTTATCCACCCTTAAAACAATTTAAAACAAACACATACATGCACATTCATATCGTACCACATGTTAGGGCTGGCGCGGCAAGCCTAATATATAGGTAAAAGTAGACAAACAGAGATTTACTTCAGAAAATTCTTTGTCCTGTCTTCTATCTCCATCTCTATACTTATTTTTTTTATTTTTATTTTATTTATTTAAGGAACAACAAACAACTATACAATAGGTGTTACAATTAGTGTTACATATATGAGTGGTTTAATGTATAGTCAACGGCGTTATCCACGAATAACTTATGTAAGGTTGCTGAAGAACTGACAATTATACTATTAAACAATAAAAACTGTCAATAAAAACAATCTCTGGCTATACAGATTTCAAAATTAATAACATTGATTATATAAGTTTACAATTTGGTTGTACTGATTAGGGTCTATCACAAAATTTAAAAATTTATCACTCTACAAGTAATCTACGTTAAGTATTCTAATATGGCTTTTTTATATTTAGCGGTGGGCAAGTGAAATATGTCTAAGGGGGTAAAGTTTTGGTTGTAGGTAGCGAATAGTCTACGTAACGGCGCGCGTAGGCCAGCGTTGGTACGGCAAATTCTAACAGAAAACAGCGCGTAGGCGCGTGTCTCACGTCGGTTGGTGCGTCTAGGAACAACAAATTTAATTTCATTCACAAGCTGCACACAATCAAATTTATCATGGCAGAGACCATGTAGAAACATTGCGTCAAGGAACAGGCGTCTATTCTGTAATGTTGTAAGTCTATATTTTGACAAAAGGTTCTTATATGATAAACGACTATTCCTCTGAAATTTAAAATTTATACATTTTAAAAATTTGTATTGTATTCTCTCAAGTTCGTCGATGTATTTTTTGTAAAACGGATTCCAAATACTGCTCGCATATTCTAGCTGTGGACGGATTAAGCTGTTGAACAAATATATATACGTAGAAGTTCTAACGAAATCAGAGGCGGCCCTCGTAACGAAGTGGTACATTCTATAGCCTTTGGAAATTATCATATCTACATGTTGATCAAGATGTAGTTTAGAGTCTAAAATAACTCCGAGATCGCGTACGTGATCGACCTGTTGGAGGTGCTCATTGCATAATTTGTATTTATGAACAATCTTGTTTCTGTTTTTAGTGAAAGTTATAGTGTTGCATTTAGATACGCTTAGTTCCAATTTATTCAATGTGCAATATTCGGTCAGTCGATCTAGGTCTTGTTGAAATTGTAAGCAGTCATTGTAACTACGAATTTCACCAAAAACTTTCAGATCATCTGCATATAGTAAAATATTGGTGTTGTGGAAACACGTTTTTATGTCATTTATAAATATATTAAATAACACAGGGCCTAGAATTGACCCTTGCGGGACCCCGGACGTAACTTCAACAACTTCGGATTGATATCCATTTAAAACTACTCTTTGAGTTCTCCTGGAGACATAAGACAAAAACCAGCGAAGGAGGTTGCCACGTATCCCATTGAATGCAATTTTGTCTAGGAGCAGTTTGTGGTCAACTCTGTCGAAGGCCTTCCGAAAATCTGTGTATACAGCGTCCACCTGTATGGCTCGGTCCATTTTTCTTTCGGTTACTTATTTCGATAATAATGAACTAACTAGACTAGAACACGTTTTAGACATAGTTTGTTCTGAAAATAAACGACCCTGCCCCAGGCTTCTTTGGGGTATGATTTGAAGCCAACGAGTCTTCTGAAAGCTCTACTGATCAAAAATTAACTCGCCTTAGGACGAACCATTATTAATCTGCCACCGTGAGTAATCAGAATTATTTATGTCCATTGCTAATTGAGTGGTTTCTCCTTCAATATTGTATCTGGCTTAATCAGTTGATTGCAAAAACAACCGTAACTAGCATATAAATTAGTTTACTTTTTCCGTGTACTGGAAATATTTATGAGTGGTAAGAAAAATGGGTTACAACTTTTTTTTTCGTTAATAGCCTTGGGGTGCAATAATTTTGCTGTGTGCTAATTATTTCTGCATACAGGTTTTGCAAAGCATCTTAAATGGCTAAAGGTTCCAATGTGTTTAAACACTACTAATTTATCTGGTGGCCCGCGTGGTGTCGGGTTAGAATTGCACCACCCCATATCATCCGGTGGGTGTCGTAAGAGGCGACTAACGGAGAATATCCAGGGAACGGGCAGCAGCGTTCCCTGAAGGTCACACCTATTATTACTGCGATCCCCAACCCGCCTGCCAAGCGTGGGGATTATGGCAAAACCCCCCCAATTGGGGGAGGCCTATATCCAGCAGTGGATGTCTTCCGGCTGAATGATGATGATGATGAATTTATCTGGTGAAGGTTTAGAAATTGCTATCCATGGCCTTCTGTCCACTTCATCAGATCAGGTCAGGGGTGCCATAATACGTATGTAAATATGGGCCTTGTTGCCTCACACAGACAAATAAATAAATAGTAAATAATACAGCATCGTTCTATTTCATACTTAGATAATTAATATATATGTAATATATATATATATGTGTATTTGTTTCTGAGTCTTGGATGTTTTCTATGTATTTAAGTGTTTATATCTATTAAATATATCGTCGTCTAGTACCCATTACACAAGCCTTCTTGAGCTTACTGTGGGGCTAGTTCGATTTGTGTAAGATTGTCCTCTAATATTTATTTATTTATTTTATGTAATAATTTTCATATGATAATATTCTGCTCAATCAGGAAAGTAAGTCAGATTTAACTTGACAGACTCCAGGACAGGTGAAAATACATAAAAGCTTGTAAATAAACCGGTCAAGTGTGAGTCGGACTCGCGCACGAAGGGTTCCGTACCATTATTTATACAAACGGCATAAAAATCACGTTTGTTGTATGTGAGCTCCCTTAAATATATATTTTAATCTTTTTTTTGTTATAGCAGCACTAGAAATACATCATCTATCAAAATTTTAACTGTCTAAGGCTGGGGTCGTTTTCACCCGCCGCCCGCGGCCGACAGTGGCCGGCCGCCCGCGGCGTCTGAATGGTATGTTCGGGAATGCTCGGGAGTGGTCGTTTTCGCACGCCGCGGGCGGCGGGTGAAAACGACCCCGGCCTAACTATCACGGTTCAAGAGATACAGCCTGGTGACCTGGCGAAGTCTTAATAGGGTCCCTTTGGGTACGCAACCCTAAAAAGAGTTGACAGCGCAAACTCTACGATGTCTTTAGCATCAGGCAGGCCATAAGCTTTGCACCCTCGTGGAAAGAACAGTTGGAAACCATTAAAACCTCTTTTATATAAGTCGATATCTTTAACAGAGCACTGGCGGTGCTGGCTAGGCGATAACTGTCGGACTGAAGATTTAAAACCTAAACCGAGTGTTTCTCAAAATAGCCTCAGTGAGAATTTACGAGTACATGGTATTGGCATGTGCCTCCTTATACAGTGCGTTACCGCCACCCGTTATTATTATTTTGTTTTTAATATTTATTTTATTTTTTATTTATTTGATTTTGATGTGATTTGGTAACACTGAGGTTCGGGGGTAAAAATTCGCAGAGTCTAAGTTTCATCTTTTGAGATTCGTTTTCTTCGCGAAACAAAGTCTTCTCTTCTGAGCAGTGCTTGGTCTCCCAGGTAACGATATATTTAGCTTAGTGGGTAGCGCACCTGCCTGTGAAGCTGACGGTCCTGGGTTTGAATCCCGGTCAGGGCAAATATTTGTGTGATGAGCATGAATATTTGTTTCTGAGTCTTGGATGTTTTCTATGTATTTAAGTATTTATATCTATTAAATATATCGTCGTCTAGTACCCATAACACAAGCCTTCTTGAGCTTACTGTGGGGCTAGTTCGATTTGTGTAAGATTGTCCTCTAATATTTATGTATTTATATTTATTTATGCGATAGAGACATCAAAATGTTCTAATTTGTCTTAAACATAATGAGTTCGATTCGAGATTCAGAATGAGATATCCTCCACGGCATATCTTAAGCTATATTTTCTGTGTTAAATCATAGAAATTCATTGGAATGGAAGAATTGGAATGGAATTACCACGTAGCAGGTATTGTGAGAGAGACGTTATGACACAGTTGAATCAATGTTGAGTCCTATGTTTACGAGAACATCAAAAATTAATCAAGATATGTACAGTTGTACACAGTTGTCCTTAAATATATTTATAGTTATCAAAGTGCTCCAAAATATCAATATAACATGCACTCTAAAATCTTGACAATAGAGTAGGGTTTTTGTGACCACAATATATTTATATCTGATAGTGACCTACAACGTGTCAGTAATGTGAGTTTCTGAGTTGGCGGGGCGGGATCGATTTGTGATATTTTGTTCTTGACTTCTGCTTACTGATGTCGAAGATATTTCTCACTTGATGGGGTAAAAAAAACTGCGGACAATCTTACACAAATCGACCTAGTCTCAAACTAAGTAAAGCTTGTACTATGGGTGCTAGGCGTATACATCCAAGACTCAGGAACAAATATTCGTACTCATCACACAAATAAATGCCCTGACCAGGATTCGAACCCGGGACCTCCAGCTTCGTAGGCAGGGTCACTACCAAGTAGGCTAAAGCGGTATACTCACATCATGCGTATTGGCTAGCTTCCGCGCATCCTACGCCAGCCAGGAAACACTCATTAAATGTCATAATTATCATCATTGGCCACAGTATCTTTACAGAATTATAATAATAATAAATAAATATTTTTGGACAATCTTACACGAATCAACCTAGTCCCAAACTAAGCAAAGCTTGTACTATGGGTACCAAGTGACGATATACATACTTATATAGATAAATAGATACTTAAATACATAGAAAACATCCAAGACTCAGGAACAAATATTCGTGTTCATCACACAAATACATGCCCTGACCGGGATTCGAACCCGGGACCTCCAGCTTCGAAGGCAGGGTCACTACCAACTAAGCTAAAGCGGTCGTCAAAATGCAAGAATTGTTGCAGCAACATTTTATGAAGAACAAGAAGAGGAATAAATTTAAATGTAGGGACGCATTCTATTCTATTCTATTCTTTTTGATTTATGGCAACCGGTCACATTAAGGGAGCGACCATTACTGCCAATGTCTCGTTTACGACGACGACACCAACTGACTTTGATTGTCCAGTTTTAAACTTCGGTCCGAAATAGAATCTACGTGTGCTCCAGGTTCAACGAGGACCTGGGACAAACACAAAACATATATGGACAAACACAGTGGGAAAAAACAGAAGAACACCGACAAATCAGGAAGTCGTTTTACCCAATTTAATATTCATCATCATCATCATCAGCCTGTGTCAGTCCACTGCTGGACATAGGCCTCTCCCATGGCACGCCACTGAGCTCGGTCTTCAGCTCTTCTCCTCCAATCCCTGCCCACTGCCTTACGAATATCATCGCCCCACCTAGTTACAGGGCGCGCTACACTACGTTTACCAACACGCGGTCTCCACTCAAGAACCAGTCTGCCCCAACGGCCATCGGTTCTGCGACATATGTGACCTGCCCACTGCCACTTCAGCTTACTAATTCGCTGAGCTATGTCGGTAACCTTTGTTCTCTGACGAATAACTTCGTTCTGGATAATTTAATATTGACGAGGCCAATCTATCCTCAGTCAATAAGGCCGGGTTTTATAAAGATCCGTTAGACCAAATGTCAGATCAAATTTCAGTAACTCAGTACATTTTTTGACATAACACACCGACATAAGGTCTAACGGATCTTTATAAAACCGAGCATAAGACTATCGGGCACGTGCTTACTTATCAAATCAATACGAATTACATTATCAAGTGGCACTTAAATTTCCTTAAACACACAGCCTTCAAATTAATTATACTTTAATGCGAGGAATCCGTTTGACTCATCATAGTCCCGTTTCAACTGCCCTCATTACCCTGACCCAATTGTTGATTTTTCTGTTTAGTTTGATGAAGTTATTTATTAATAGTCTGGGAGCCCTACTATATGACCAAATAGGTCACCGATATCCACAGAAACTTCGATAATAGTGGTCACGGTAATTGGAGCGGTTGAAACGCTCCTAGAATGGCTTATCGGTTATGTCCCGCCGCTCCTTAGGGTCCAAAATGGTAGCAGAATAGAACATCTTTGTAATAATACATTTTTTTAAGTTTACGTTAGCAGCGGTACTGCTTAAATACAAAGGAACGGTTGATGAATTTGGGACTGGGTGGCAATTGCACCTATAGCTCAGTTGGCGAGTGCCGGGAGGTCACAGGTTCGAATCCTGCTCGGTGCCTAAATTTTTCAATTTTTCCTTTATTCTAAATGTAAAAATACAGATTTCGGTCTCATTGGCTACTCGTTTTGCTATAAGTATATGACACGCCTATAGGCAGGTCTGTGCCGTCTTACCTGTATGGTAGGCTTTTGCGCTTCGCCTTTTTATAGGTCTTGTTTACCTTGGGAAGTTTGTAACCACGTATATTGTGACCTTCGAATTCGCCAGATTCTGATTACAGAAGTTAGTGTTTAAAATTTTGTTAAACAAAGTCAATATAGAAATAAAATAAATATACATTGTGGACAAAAAAAATACACAAATCGACGTAGTTTCAAACTAAGCAAAGCTTGTACTATGGGTACTTGGCGGCGAGGTTATGGATGCCGCATAACGTTAACTATAAAAAATAAATATACAGTCAAATTGAGAACCTCCTTTTTGTGAAGTCGGTTAAAACTAACGTTCTAATATCGTTTTGATCTTGACGTCATGAAGCCACATTGCTCAAATTTGTCAATTAAGGATCGGTTTTATAAAGATCCGTTAGACCTTATGTCGGTTTGTAATGTCAAAAAATGTACTGAGTTACTGAAATTTGATCTGATATTTGGTCTAACGGACCTTTATAAAACCCGGCCTAAGTTTTGTTATTTAACTACATACCAAAGAAATACTACTAGAACAAGATCACAAAATTACGACTAGACTATTGGAAAACAGAAACCAACTACGAAAAACAAGTAGGAATAACAACTGGACGTAACACACTTAACAAACATCTTTCCTAACTAATATATTTCCTAACTTATCGAACACGAAATCGAGGGTAATCGGTTCACCGCCTTTGCATCCTTTTAACATTTCGTTGTTTCTAGCTCATTCTGCCACGCCATCTCACCGCGCGTGGAAGCGAGCTGGCAACACATAATATAAAACTTTCGCCGTCAAGTTTTTTGTAGGGATACGCAATTTACTCTACATACGGGAAATGGAGCAAAGCGCCCGCTAGACGGTTTTCTAGTAGTCAATATGATAAAACTATATATATCGAACCCGGGACATCCAGCTTTGTAGGCAGGGTCACTACCAACTAGGCTAAAACGGTCGTCATGAAGCGCGAAACAAAAATAGACCTCCAACTCCGCTGTTTACATTGCCTCTCAATACATTACCGAAAGCTTACCATCTTCAAGAAGTAGCCATTAATACAAAATGTTTCCAAAACTTTTTTATTATTTCTTTTCATTAACATTCCGGCTGTGAGTAAGACGCTATACTATGGTCTCAAACTGAGTTAATCAATTGGTGTCCGTAAAAAGGAACACCTGGTGGTCAGATCAGGTTCAATCTGGTTTTTTGGGAGCGTTGATACCTGTTTGGATGAATGTATATGTCGGAGAAAAATCATTACGAGGCGATGGATCGAGGTCGGGATGATCTTCATCACCGTCCATATTCTTCGTTATTTGGCACAAATAAAAATGCACAATCCTTTAATCAGATCCACTTATCGGCTTACAAAAATATACGGTGATTGGTTTGGTATTTACAGATAGAACGGCATAAGGTGTGCAACTCCACGGGCATTGAATCAGAAGTGTCAGGTCTGACGGCTCCTGTCCCCCACCTCCAGACCTGTCAGTTCATCCAACTGTCCGACCGTACCAACTTAACAGATTAAACGAACGAGTGATTGAGAGTGAACGCAATCCAACTGTCATTGTGACAGCGTCACTCCGACATATATATAAGTTTGAACATAATTGAAAGCCAATTGGAGAATTGTAAGAATATTGCAATTTTTTTCAACTACAGGCATAAAATAATGAAGCCTTACGTACTCATTTCTTTTCGGGTTTCTTAGCACTTGCTCATTCGTAGCGACAGGATATCTGGGCACCACGGAGGTGTGGCAGAGCCGAGTTTAGCTCGTTGGTCCCTCTACATTATACTTTTTGAGCGCCAACGACACCAATAGGTGTTAAGAGGTGTCGTGTCCACAGTGCAACCTAACATGCTGTCAAATAAGGTAGGTCTTCGCTCCGCCGTAAAAAGGAGTTTGGCGTATGTGTGACACACTATTGACTGGCAGAACGCGTTGAAAGGGTTAATCACGATGCTTTCTAATTGGGTCATTATGGAAATGTCCTTTTATTGACTCCTTTAAAAAAATACGCTTTTATTTGAGAATTTAGATATTTTGTTTTGTAATGAAAAAGGTAACTAAACAAGCATTTCTTTCATAGCTCGGAAACGGCTGTAACGATTTTGATGAAGTTTGCTATCTCGATCTAGCTAGGTTACATACTCGGGAAAACGTCGAGCAAAGCTAGGTCCCCCAGGTACAGTGGACCTCATAAGTACACTACACAATTTTTCCGCTTTCACCAGTTAAGAAATTTAGTATGACACTTCAAACATGACGATTAAAGCGACAAGGTACAAAGGTATGAGGCCGACCATACTTGTAAGTAAAAAGGTAGAAATTTGAACTATGACGCCGGTCTAATAGTCGTTGCATGATTTATTTACTTGCAATTTATTAACCTAATCCTTTATACAGTTTTATTACCAATCCCGCCCCCTCCCGTGGTGCCAGGTTAGAATAACACTTCCCCTTTCATCCCGTGGGTGTCGTAAGAGTAGACTATGGGAAACGGGTTGGTAGTGTGTTAGGGGCTATGGGCTAGCAACCTATCACTGCAATATCACATTTTCTCCATCTTTAAACGTATACAATAGCTAAAAATGACACTGGAAATGAATTTCATGTTCTCTGCCTACCCCTCAGTGGGAATCCAGGCGTGAGTTTATGTTTATGTATATATGTATGTTGATTGCCAATTTAGAAGTAGGGTTAGATAATATGTTACATAAACCTACGTCACTTAAGTTTGGCACGTGTTTCGAATGTTCTGCGGTCTGCTCCGATCCGAGCACATTCCACCAATACGTGCATATGTATATTTTTAGTGGTCATGTTTCTTTTTCTATCATATTTTTTTTTTCTATTAGTCAGAAAGTCCGGTACGACTTACAATTCGCAAAAATGTAACATATGTATTAATACCCTTAATCACAGAAACAAAAACATTAATTAAGCCTAACGCTCCAAACAATCAAACTACCCCATCATTCACTCAGCAAAAACGTAATTGCGTCGATGTCCCGTGTTCACTCCATTCGTTTCATTCGTTCATTCACTCATTCGGTCCACGTCCATTCACCGCCCGCGAGTATTTTAACAAGCAAAAAGTTTGAGATGCGGCGAATTGGATTAGAGGCGGCCGTTGCCAAGTTTTCTGGAATATTTTCTTTGACATCGTGATATTTTGGGGATAAATTAAGGGTCAATATCCGGTTTTTCGGTTAGTCTTTATAACTTAAAGGAAAGTATGGCATGTTAAGTAACGTTTTAGGGTTCTTTGTCCTGTTGATTTATTTATTGTATGCATGGTTCAGGGGTATGATTTATGCATCCTAGTTGAACGCGTGAAATTGTGAAGTAGTCCGTTTTGTTCTACGATTTTGTTCACATCGTAGGACAAAACGAATTTTTCTGACCGGTTTGTCCTACGATGTGAACAAAACGGAATTTTTTGTCCGGTTTGTCCTATGATGTGAACAAAATCGTAGGACAATACGGACTACTTCGAAATTGTCGCGTGTAGCAGACACTGAAACAAAAGCTTTAATTTCAGGATCCCAATTTTCTTCTAACCAAAATGTATCGTATACATAGTGTGAGTAACATTGTACTGAAATCCTATGGTAGTTTCAGAACATGTAGATTCTTCTCTCTAAATGAGCGCTCCCGTGCTTTGGAAGGCACGTTAAGCTGTTGATCCCGGCTGCTGTCTATCACAGTCGTTAAGCCTAGTTAGAGGCTTTCGGGCGGCTTGAGAACTAGCAGTCTAGTACCTCCTTGGGTTGGAAGGTCAGATCGCAGTCGCTTCCGTAAAACTAGTGCCGACGCTAAATCTTGGGATTAGGTGGCAGACGCCGGGTATCCTTCAGGATGCGACTGTAGTGAGATAACGCTTGGATGTACTTTTGATTCCTATAGTAAAATGCTTGCGTTATGAGATAATTCTGTTCTACCGCCCGATTCCGCCGCTGTGCTCGACTGTACAATACAATACAATACAAATACTCTTTATTGCACACCTCAAACAAGGATACAGTACAGTACAAAAAACACAATGAGAAGAGGCAAACAACAGGCGGTCTTATCGCTAAAGAGCGATTTCTTCCAGACAACCTTAGGGTAGCGGAAATCTAAACAGAACGATTATAGCAGCATAGCAGGTGGTGCAGAGTTAATACATATGAAGCCTACTAATAATTACAACAATAACATTTACCATATTACCATCTGCAGGCAAAGTTTACTGATATAAGACAAAAACCCAGCTAAGTGTGAGTCGGACTCGCGCACGAAGAGTTCCCTACCAATATACATAAAATCGGCAATAAAATCACGTTTGTCGTATGGGCTCTCATATATATTTATTTCATTCTGTTTTTTTTAGTATTTGTTCGTACAGCTGCAGCAGAAATACATCACTTGTGAAAATTTCAACTATCAAATTTAACATGGTTCATGAGATACAGCCTGGTGACAGACGGACAGACAGACAGACGTGCGGACGGACGGACGGACAGCGGAGTCTTAGTAATAGGGTCCCGTTTTACCCTTTGGGTACGGAACCCTAAAAATATAAAAAGGAACTGTATTAACCTACATTTTATAGGATGTAACACCCTGTATATGCAGTATTATCCCAGAATACAAGCACCCGTCACTCTGCTCAGTCATTCGCACGGCCGTCGTTTATCATCATTCTGTACATTGGAGCGAGATATTGGCGCGCTATGAACCGAAATGGCGTTTTTGGAACACCCCGTATGCGTCTTTAGGGGATGTGAAGGAATAAGGCATACGGTGTAGTATATTATAGATGTCTTTGATTCGTGTTATTTTCTATTACTTGCTCTTTAGTTATCAATTGATATTTAATAGTGGCTTTTCTCAACAAGGCGAGTTTATCCTCTGGGTTGGAAGTTAAAATAAAAACGTACATACTAAGTGTCAATATTATTATTACATATTAATACCAATACATACATAAATAAAAAATAACAAATATATACAAATATATATAATATTAGCAGGAGGTTGACAACACCTACGTGGAACTCGTTGAGACTATTTACCGACAAAGTACAGCTAGCGTAAAATTTAATGCTTCCGGCCCTAAATTCCGAATCGAAAAAGGGGTTAAACAGGGAGACCCGCTATCTCCGAAGTTGTTCACCAGTTGTCTCTAACACAGTGCTTAGTTACTTTATACAATAGTAGTAGGAGTGGAATTTGCCTCCAGATAGCGTGCTGCTGTAGCCAGGAACCTCGGTTCCGTCTGCGAGAACAGGCCCAAAGCGGGGTCGTATAGAAGAATATTATTTATATTATTCAGTGCCACATATAATGGACTAGTAACCAGGGTGACTGTCCTCCTATTGGGGATTACAAAAAGCGGTTTATGACGGGGACGAAGAGTACCTACTTCTGACAAAATATGTTGGTACTTTGAATTCTACAAATTGCAGTAGCCATGGGTTTGTTATTAATCCTCGAATAAGTTTGAAAATGTATTTTACTGATGTGAGTTCCCTTCGTACTGCGAGGCTTTGGTATGTCACCATACCCAATACAAACGGTGTGGGGTACATGTAGGGATAGTAGCCGTGTATTTTCATGTATAGACACCGGATAAATTGTTTTTGTACTTTTTCTAGCATGAGAGTGTATATTTTTTCGTGTGGATTCCAGATAACACAGTTACTCTCTAGTTGGCTACGCACAAATGGGTTAAACAATAGTGTGATCACATGGCGACTGCAGAAAAAATTTGATTGTCATGTTTATCGACGACAAACGACAAGATAAAGCACCTGTCACTTTTTGATACCACTCGATAGAAAGTGACAGATTCTCTGTCTTGTCGTTTGTCGTCGATAAACGTGACCATAATACGGGGCCTAATCATCATCAATTATTTTTCTGTATGGGTTTAAGACCGGCTCCATTCGGTTGTTCGTAATGCTATGTCTGTCTTTTATCATGATCTGAGCAAACTAACACAAACTACTACAAACCAAACACTTACTGATAACCAAACGACACTTCCCTATGGGGCCACTCTGCCCTGCATTTGACATTGTTAAATGGGTATTCGCTAGTTTGGAACAAAGGGTGCTAGTTGCTAGTCAGCTGACAGGTGTCAAAAACTGTATAGCGTGAGTTAACCGGCTTATGTGCGAAGTTGGGCGTTCCGTTTAGTTCGCGAGTGCTTTATCTGTGTTGTCTATTGTTGTAATAAAGTTTTAGTCGCGCAAATGCCAACAGATAGGGATTTTCTGTAGCATATTCGTCTAGTGGGTTAGTTATTATTGTTGTTTTTTTTAGTACACTGCATATATGAGGATTTTCCCATAATCCACCCGTCAAATTTTGTTGAGGGTGGTGGTTTATCAATCTGTAAAAGCAAAATCACATTCTCATATTAAAGTCTAACTCTAGGCTCTGAAATTGAAATCTAATGCCCTTTCCTTACCTATTCTGGGAATATTTTTTTATATTAATTTTAAATTCAATTGGTTGGTGTTATCTGATGAATAAGTTATGATCGTTTCTTGATATTATTGACTGTTGCCTAACATGTAAGTGCTTTGGTGTCATGCATTGACTAAATAAATAAATATATAAATAAATAAATAAATACAGTTATGAGTCAAAAGAGATAAGTTAAAAACTGCACTTGACTGCTTAAGTATCAAAATGGAAAGTCTAATTTTATTTTTATAGCATGTTAGAGTTAAAATCGGGGTCATTTGTGTTTTTTAGGCTTACGAAAGCATTTTTGTTGTCGCTAGTCAATTCCAAAATCATAACATATTTAATACTTAAACCGATTATCATAATCCATACGACGCGACCTTCAAGGGCTCCATAATATTTTGATCCATTTTTTCCTAATACTGAAACACTTTGATCCACCCGCGTCTTGAATATTGATCAGCCCCGCTCCTTGCCATAATTACGTCGAGTCATTGACATGTCATTCGTTAATCCTGTTGGACCAAATGTTGGTGCCATACTTAAATTATATTTTTGCAAGAAAAAGATCGATGTTTTCCTGGTTGGTATTCTGCGTGTAAATAAAACCGTGCTGCTGCTGGGTGTAAATAGATATAAGTCTTACCAACATTTGACCCAAGACAAATAAATAAATAAGAAATAATCCCTCATAGGGAATAAGTTCGCCTTTGTAATTTAATTTTTAACATGTTGTTAATAAATTCGTTTGACCTGTTTTTGTGTACAATATAGTGCTTACATATACATACATATAAATATTATATTTGTGGAAAATGTTACGCAAATCGCTCTAGTCCCAAGCTAAGTAAAGCTTGTACTATGGGTACTAGGCGACGATATATGTATATGATGATAGATAAATATACTATATATTCAAAAAAAAAATCAAAATTCAAAATTATTTATTCTTTTATCAAATAACGTTAACAAGGTTGTCGAATCCTGTTTTTAAGTAAAAATTTGTGTTATAAAGAATTCGCTCTTTCATACAAGGTGTTGAGTAAGTTAAGGATAAAAATAAATTAAAATAAAATAAAATAAATTTAAATTAATCTTAAATCTATACTCAAGAGCAAAGCAAAATGAGACACTACCAATCTGGATTACGAAACAATTTGTTCAGATCTCCCAGCTCTTAAGTTTGGTTACAAAGATAAAGTTGGCACAATTTTCTTACATAGTAGATATCTCTAAAATATATATACAGGTACTATAATATACTCTGTGTATACTGTATATACTGTATACTTATAAATATATAGATAAATAGATACTTAAATACATAAAAAACGTCCAACACTCAAGAACAAATATTCGTACTCATCACACAAATAAATGCCCTGACCGGGATTCGAACCCGGGTCCTCCAGCTTCGTTAGAAAGGGGCACGATCGGTTTAGCCTAGGTGCTAAACGATCGTCTCCAAGAAAAGAATGTAGACGGAGCATTACGAACAACCTAGTAAAGCCGGTTTTTAACCATGCACAATAAAACCTATCCTCACCGGGCGAAAAAACTAAACAATAGCATTCTTTTGTTATGTGCCCGGAGATCTCCGGCACCGGGAGATGACTGCTTAAACGTGGCTTAAACACACGCTTACGCACACATGTACAATGTTAACTATGTGCCGCGCAAGGTTTAGTTTAAGTGACAAGTAAAATGACAGAGATAATAGAATGGATTTTTTTTTGCAACAACAGCATAATAAATTACATTAAAAAAAAGTGGTTGTCTGTAAAGTCGGTTTACGGACGATAATTTTACGTGATAACGTCATAAGAAAACATTGATACGGAGTCGCCGGGGCCTACCTCTACGCCGCCGTCGCATCCCGCCGAGCAGGGTCCTAACAGCACGCCTGGTTTGCCTTCGCCGTCAGATTGATCGATATATCGCCAACCGATCAAAATCTACAGGACTCTCAATAAAATTGAGGAGAGAAACCGGTTTGACCGTCAACTGTTTAGGTATAACTTGAAATTATTCAGTTGGTCGAGTTGCATTAAAATAATTCGTTCAATAATCTATTTTACCGTTCAAACAATAACGTGCAAAATCCAATAACATTTTTATAGAAACTCTCTTAACAAAGCTCAGGTTAGTCATACATTACGTCACACTTTTTCGTGTTAGCATTCGTTCATCGATTTACAAGATGTTATCATGTCAAAAGGCTTAAATCTAAAAGGAATACAGTCTTGTCACAAAAAAAAGTTCACTCAGCATGTGTCGAGGCAGGGTGCAACGACGCTGACTTTCACTGGATGCCATGAACTAAAACTACAGAGATCAGTTGTGACATTATTGAAAACACAAAAACAAAAGTACATCTAATTACATTGTTCCACATTAATGTTTTTACCAGCGGAAACCAAAACAAAAATAAGAACTCAAAGTAAACTCAAACAGACCAGGGATGTAACAGATGTGGTTTAATCGGAACCAGAAACGGAATCGGAACCGAAAACGGACGTGGAACCAGAATCGGAGCCCGAGTGGTAGGTGGACGAGATGTTAAGGGTAGGTCTAAGTTGTCAATCACACAGAATGTACTTTCACAGTGTACTTCACAGACTTCATACCATCAACATATACGAATATAGATTTTTAATTTAAAACAAAACAACTACAATTAGTGCAGCATGTGGCAAGCGTGGACATTGAGCAAATGACAGGTATAAACCTGTCTGGTTTTGATATACGCCGCTCATTTCCCCCCGCTGTGTTGCTATGACATCCGATGTAACTTTTTTGAAAATAACAGAACCAGAACCGAAGCGGATGTTTAAAACGAATCGGAAATTACCACTTAACGGAACCGAAACCGGAGCTCTGTAACATCCCTGAAACAGACACAGATACAAGACGCCGACACAGTTCAGCTAGGCCGAAAGTTATTCTTTGAGCAGGTGGAGTTTCAAATTATTGATGGTGAACAGAGAAAGAGTTTCTTATTTTTTTTATGTTATAGGGGGCAAACGAGCAGACGGATCGCCTGATGGTAAGCAATTACCGTCGCCCATAAACACCTGGGACTCCTCTGGTGTTGCGAAGGCTGGAAGTGCGTTGCCGGCCTTTCAGATGGGAATACGCTCTTTTCTTTATTAGTATAGAGACCTAACTACTCAATCAATTTAATGGTAGTAAATTGATTGAGTAGTTAGGTCTGATAATTTTTCACAATTTTTGACGCAAATTAGACAACCGAAGATGAAATGGTGATAAAACAAGGTACGATCCACCAACATTGGGCCAACTAACAACATGACCATTGGCAAACATTGGCTCAAACACAACAAACGCAGAACTCATTATTTCACTGAAGATGTATGGCGTTAATACGTGTCAAAGCTGAGATAAATGTATTGATAGCAGAGACGGGATATTAAACCGAGGATTCGTCTGTGAAGGGTTCTACGTATTTATAGTGCAAATAATACTTCGGCTTTTCGCTTTTGTAACAGGATCTGTTTCTCAAAGGCTTTTGTAGAAAGTGACATCTATAGTCTGATGTTTTCTGATAACGGTGAAAAATACGTAAATAAAACAAGACATGTATGGGAAATATGATATGCACTTTAACAGCCTTCTGGTGCGGCGTCGTGTGGTTTATGCTATATCCATTGTTCATCCATTTGATATGGCACATACGTATTCTCGCCCGACGCTATCCAAATATACGTATGTTTAATGAGTTCAGCTAATCTCCCTTGCACGGGCTCATACAAACTTTGTCTTCATTACAAACACAATAAAAGCAGCTTAATATTTCGTGTTACTGTTTTTGGATACATTTTAATTTATACCTACACGATGTCTCGTACTTATCAATTCGTCGACCGACACCTTTTTAACCCTTATTGTTACAGTGATGAGTAAAAAGTTACCTACGCGTTTTGATTTCCATTGATTGTATATAAAAACTTAATAATGTATCATATTTCTCATGAATTAAACTGAAATTCACCAAGCGTCTAGGAATATACACCACGTGAGCATTACGAGGATGCCCGAATGCCTTTTGGTCTTAAGAATGCACCAGCTTAATTCCTAACTGCTTAAAAATAATGAGACTGATTTTCACTAGTCTTAAATAGTATTAATTTTCTCGGACTAGTCTTCGTGTACAAATTTTATTTCATAAATCATTAACAACATAAAATACAATAATAAATAAATATTAGAGAACAATCTTACACAAATCAAACTAGCCCCACAGTAAGCTCAAGAAGGCTTGTGTTATGGGTACTAGACGACGACGACGACGATATATTTAATAGATATAAATACTTAAATACATAGAAAACATCCAAGACTCAGAAACAAATATTCATGCTCATTGCTCATCACACAATTATTTGCCCTGACCGGGATTCGAACCCAGGACCGTCAGCTTCACAGGCAGGTGCACTTACCCACTAGGCTAAACCGGTCGTCAAAATAAAAATCAAACTACACTCGCGGACAAAGAATACGGGTCGGTAAAATACCGTCATATTTTCTAAAATATTGTTAACTTGTACAGTTTTTTAATCCTGTCATGTACTTTATTTAATTTTACATGTAACCCGCAAAAATATCAGTTAAAAAATTAAATCGGACTACTAAAAAGCCATGAAAAAAACAATGTTAATGGAGCGAGATATCGCAAAAATCGTCAGTTTTGGAGATTGATATTTTTATGATATATGATCCCGGAAATTGCCGATACTGTTGGGTATTACGAAGAATAATCTATCATGTAAATAAAACTAGTGTAAAATATGTAGATAAACTATTGCGATCATTTTATTTAGGCTGACCCGAAAATTTTGACCTCGAGTGTAGTTTTTAATAAATCTAATCAATATGTACCTTTTGCTTATGCAAAGATTTCCCTAAGGGTCTCTAAAACACGGGTTCAATATGACTTACATGTCGCGCTTGATTGTAGGAGAAAATGAAATGTGATCTCGTCGTCTTAATGTAATTTCTTATACTGTGATTTGGGGGCGTTATATACTAATATACAATATGTATTCAAATCATACAATCAGCAAGGAAAATACTGTCACATATTTTGCATAAGGCAAAGAGAAGAAAGGAAGAAAGAAAATAATTTATGCCTTACAATCAAGCCACAAACAAAGTAATTGAACGATGTACAAAAAATGAAAATAAATAAATCTATTCAAAACTTAATAAATATGTTATATACTAAGCAGTTTAGTTTGGCAAGAAAAGGTCGCGCTTCATGAGCCAGCGTTGGTCTTCCGACATAATCTTCACTTATTGAAAGGTACATGGTGTAAATTTGTATATCTTATTTTTGTCACTCAATTGCTCAAAGAGATCACACATCGAGTTTATTTCTGGGTTTAATATTTCGTAATTTAATCTGGAAAATACACTACAATTTTATTATGATACTTACAAAGATAAAGCACAAAGAATAACAAACACACCTGAGGATCAGACCTTATACATCTCTAACAAATCTCGATTTTTATTAGTTTCTTAGTTTTATTTATGAAATGTAACACTACATTTAATTAATAATAATAATAATAATAGGGATCGATCTCTCATCACGGACAGGACTATTGTAGCCAATAAACCTGATAACGTGCTGACAGATCGATCGAAGCGCCAGGCAGTGCTCGTTGACATCACCATCCCCCATGACGAGAACCTCGTGAAGGCCGAGAAGGACAAAGTCAGCAAGTACCTAGACTTGGCACACGAGGTGACCGCCACGTGGGATGTTGATTCAACGATCATTGTCCCGATAGTCTGCGAACGGTCTAATAGCGAAGAGTCTCGACCAACACCTCAAGAGACTCTCGCTAGATGGCTGGGTCAAGGGTCAGATACAGAAGGCGGTATATATACATAGCTACAAAGATAATACAAGCTAAGAGAGTGACAAGTAATGATGTCTCAGGAGATTAATGATACTTTGATTATTGTATTATTTTTATTTGATATAGATAGATTTTGACTAGTAAAAGTGCCCTTGAGGCCTATTTGTAGAATAAATGTTTTGATTTTGATTTTTGATTTTGAAACCAGGAATCAAACCTGGGCCCGGTCTACTAGTTCTATAAAATCTGCGATAAGGCGCATACCTCAGCTACCTTCCTTTTTTTTTCTTCTTGTTTTTATAAATAAGAACTTACTGCAACTACCGCTGCGACGCGACGTGAGTAGAGAAAAATCTACCCTCCTCTTTCTAACCCGCACAGTTCGAGCGAGACAGGAATCGCTGAGTCGCGCGAGATACGATTTGTCAGCAAGTTGTGCTAGCCCCACTGAACTATTCGAAATAAGAACCACTAAAAGTTTATACCTTGAGTATAGCGCCAGAGTATTATGATAAATATGTATTCGTTTATATTGCTTACCTTTTCATATAATTACTTAATGAAAAGAATATCCAATTAGGACTAGTAGAAAAGCCGCAGGTCGCGCAAGGTAGCAATTCACAAAGCTAATGTGCGCCGGGCTGACCAGGGACTCTGACCTCTTATTTTTACAAGATTTAGTTAATTATTTATAATTATCTTCTTCTTAGGAGCTTCCTTTCACACAAAATCCCAGTGGGTCGAAGTGCACCCAAATAGTAGATTGTATGACAAGGGTCTAAAATGAGCCCTATAACTACGAGATAGTTATTTTCCCGAACAAAGTGAGGGAAAATAGTTCGAGGGGTAATATGGCTTTTAGACCAGAGTTATACACACTACTTTTCACATCGATTGCGAGAAAATAAATAAACAAAGGTTAGCCATCCAAAATTAACAATTAATTCCACGGCGAACTTATATGTAATTTGGCAGCATGTTTTTTTTCTAAACTGCTTTCATGCTTTGACACACAAAATAGACACCGCGGTTCGCGCGCAACATTCACGCGCAAAAAAGCTAACTCACCTTCCATTGAGCGCTTCAAAGCGTTGCTCGAACGAACTAATCGCTTTTTTAATTATTGTGAAATAGGGACTACTGCAAACTTAATCTTTAGACTCTTTAGAGAAATGAATTCTGTTTTCTGATTGGTCGATTTTAGTAAAGCTGTATTCTGGTTTGTTAATACCCAATACCAAATATTTTTTAAAGAGTTAAATTAGTGTTTTGTGATTGGTGGATTTAATAGGTGAAGTATTATGATTGGTCTAAATTGAATGTTTTGTAAATCATAAATATGTATTCATATTTTCCCTAGGGGTTAAATGTACTACTTTAGCCCCGCTTGACAAGTCTAATATGACACACTTTTCGAGCATGAGAAGTGAAAATAATATGAATGTTCGGGTAGTTGATATGCAAGGACGCAGACGACTTTCTGACATGTAAAAAGTCCCTGAGGCGTACTTGCCGAGTAAAATAAAATACGAAACGACTAGAGAAGTCACTAACGTACTATAATATAATACGACTCTTTATCTCACTCTCAACTAGTGCATCCTCCGGAGCTTTGGCAATCTTAGTCACCATCAGGAACATAACACCGTAAATATAAATAAATATTAGAGGACAAATAAATAAATAAATATTAGAGGACAATCTTACACAAATCGAACTAGCCCCACAGTAAGCTCAAGAAGGCTTGTGTTATGGGTACTAGACGACGATATATTTAATAGATATAAATACTTAAATACATAGAAAACATCCAAGACTCAGAAACAAATATTCATGCTTGCATTCATCACACAAATATTTGCCCTGACCGGGATTCGAACCCAGGACCGTCAGCTTCACAGGCAGGTGCACTACCCACTAGGCTAAACCCGTCGTCAAATATAAGACCTATTACTGTCTGTCAATAGGCATGATGACAAAAAAATCATTGCATTTGAACCAGTTTTATAGAGATGATCAAATGTTTGTAAGGGATCAACTGCAATTAGAGCAACACAAAAGACCAAAATGAGAGGCAAAGTACAGAATAGCTGACGAGCACTGAACACGCTCCATACTGATCCACACGCAGCCGTGACGTCACGCCTGCGTGACCTTGTACTACCGTTGTATGACAAAAGGGAAATTTGCCGTTTTTGTTGCGAATTATTGCATAGTTGCTATACTATATCAACGTTTTTGCATATCTTTATAGGCCCATATCTTTTTACGAGTTTAATTAATTTGTCTAATTTACTGTTTATTGTCATAATTTGATGGTTTTCTATCCATGCAGCAACACTGTTATAAATTTTATTGTAACATGAGTCATCATCTCTATTATTAATTTAATTTAATGGACTACTTTTTCATGTACATAATTTTCAGACCCTTTTTTTTAATGCAGATTTTGGAATAATTGGCCCTCACTTCATATTTTTGTATTGTTATTTAGAAAGAGGTTCAATTGCAGTATCACTGCCGATAGTTTTGGTAATTATCGAACCACAGCTAATATCCATAAATCGAGTAACTCAGTGGTCCTTGGATGTCTCACCATTTGCGTGAAAAAATGGTTTTTACCACTGTGTTACCCATCTTTTACAGAAATATGTTAATATTTCAGTATTTTTACCTATAAATACTTTTTATTAGGTTCATAGTTACTATTTCGAAATCCTATTTTTGTACACTAATTCAATACATATCATAGATTTTTTTTGTAATAGGAAACTGGTCATGAAAAAGTAGAATGACCTTAAATAAATTTGACGTAAGTATATAGCAAAACTGCCACATAAGCGATACATAATAATGGGACAGAAGCATAATACAATAACAGTCGTGTCACGAAATGGACCCAATTCAGCATAAGTAATGCCGGCATTACAGCCAGCGCTGGTCTTCCGTTAGGCCCATTCGGTGTAGACACGGTGGGACACACAATAATAGAAAATAAACAGTTTTAAAAACACATTTTAATGGCTGGCACAACAGAAATTCTTAGAAATTATTAGGTTTCTCATAAGATTAACACTGTAATTGACGACCGCTTTAGCCTAGTTGATAGTGGCCCTGCCTACGAAACTGGAGGTCCCAGGTTCGAATCCCGGTCAGGGCATTTATTTGTGTGATGAACATGAATATTTGTTTCTGAGTCTTGGATGTTTTCTATGTATTAAAGTATATATTTATCTATATAAGTATATATATCGTCGCCTAGTACCCATAGTACAAGCTTTGCTTAGTTTGGGACTAGGTCGATTTGTGTAAGATTGTCCACAAATATTTTTTTTAATTTTTTAAATAGTTATTTCGATTACCTACTTAAGGCTTTAGTTATTATTAATCTGTAAACATATTGTATGTCCGTAGCGGGTAGCTGTTGATTCCTTGTACTACATGTCATTTTTGTACACTCTAACTACACAGTTATACAATAAAGATTTCTATTTCTATTTCATTGTTCACTGTGATTGACCGAGCGAGCGAAACGTTCCCGGTTCTTCTCGCCTTCGAATTTCCGGTGGATTGCCGGCTGTTCTCCTGTACAGGTCGCACTTCTCAACCAGTTCTTGTGTATACTTTATCTTTGTTTAATTATGTGATTCATTATTTCATTTTTAGTTTATTTTTATTTAAATGTGTTACCTTCTGGGAAATCACTTAATGGTTCTGTCGGAAGATCAGCGCTGGCAATCGCGCCAGCACTACGCTGAGACAGAACCATTTCGTGCAATACCTTGTTCTTCGTTTTTATTTATTTTCTTGTTCTTTTTGTGTTTTGCACGAATAAATATTTCTGATTTCTGATTCTCTTGAAATCTTGTGAGTAGTTTCGATAATTATATGATTTTTATCAAATGTCGGATTCATGGGGATAATATTACTTAGCGTAGAAAAACGTAAATAATATTACTTAGACGTTTATAGTTCACGGAGCCACTACTATTGATATTGTAATAAGATATTGTGTTAGTAAACAAGTTCACAGACGAACACAATGGTTTGTGAATAGGGGAGCTTGGGCAAAGTCGGATGTAATGGCGGTGTTAATTTACAGGAAAACAGGGTAAAATGAACCCAGCAATTAATTATACCGGCTGGGGCGATTACGCAGTAGAATCTTGGCAGTAATGTGACGTTTTGGTGGAATATTAGATTGTACAGAGTGCAGTGAGGGATTTAAGCGCGCCCAAGACAAAAACAGTTTTATCCCCGAAGAGTATACTCTACTTTTCTCACCTCTTGCGAGACAATAAACAAAAACTAAGGCTAACTAGAAACAGAATCATTCAGTCCGCCAAAGCCCAATCAATTTCATGACTCGCCATGTTATTAGGATTATATCTTCTATTTCTGTAGAATGTATTTATGTAGTAGTTATACTCTGTATAATGCAGCGTCTGCAAAGGCCGCGAAGGAAGGAAGGTCATCTCCGTTCCGGCCGAGGCCATTTCTCAAAAAATGCTATCAAATTTGAAAATTATAAGAAAGCTCGAAATGAAATTCCAAGGATTTCAGTAATAAATAGAAACAAGCGCGGCAGCAGCCCGCGGCCGGCTTCGTCGTCGTGTTTTGTTTCATACTCGACGACCGCGGGCGAGCGACGCGGTTCGCAGAACTGACTTCACGAGAGTAGACTTTAAAGACATAACAAAAAGAACTATGAAAAGTGAAATCACATTGCAATATTACAACTCTGCTCAAGCCAAAGGCTGTGACGGTGCAAGCGACGTCTCAGCGCTGGCAACGCAGCGCAGGGGAACGAGCTTCACACCGCACCGCCCCCCGCCTCACACCGAGAGAGTGAATATAAGCCGCCGCGCGCCCGCAGAGAGCCAGAACCAACAGGAGGAGACTTCGGGTGCAGGAGACGCAGACTCTCCGCACCATCGTAGCAGCACCGCGATATGTGCGAAACAGCACTATCGCCAACGACCTCAAGTGGACAGGACTGGAGTCGTTCATCGGTCGGCTCGCAAGGGCCATGTACGACCGTGCGGACAACTCCAGCCACGTCCACCTACAGGGCATCGCCCCACAGAATGCCCGCCCTCCAGAACGCAGTTCTCGGGCGCTGCCCAGAGAGCTGCTCACCATCGACGAGTAAAATCATTAATATTTATTTTTGAATTTACAGATGGACACCAGCCGCACGAGACACACCAGCAGCAGACGCCGTAGCGGGCCCCCAGGCCGGGGGCTCGCACATCACTAGCAGCATCCGCTGTCCCCCAAATGACGGCCAGAAGCCCGTCCCGCCGTAGCGGTGACGCGACCCGCAACAGCTCCCAAAGCGCCCAGCGCAGGCGGAGCCTCCTAGCACCCAGGAGGGTGCAGAAGAAACCGAACGGAACGGAAGAGAGCCAGAGTTCGGTTAGCGCTCCGCACGCGCGCCCGGCTCTACCTCCCACCTACCCTTCCTCCTCCTGACTTCCCCTGGCCGGTGCGGTTTCCGACTGTGCCGAGAAGTCGCCCCTCTCCCCGCTACCCGCTGGCTGCTTGGTTCCCTCGTAGCCCTCGTAGCGCACCCCTCCGACTCTACCCGCTATCCGCCGGCTGCTTGGATCTTGAGAAGCCCTGATAGCTCCCCGTATTCCCGTCTCGCTCAACCGCGTACCGTAGGGACTCCCCTTAAACCGAACCCGCTACCCGCTGGCTGCTTGGTTCCCGAGAAGCCCTCGTAGTGTCCTTACTCCTGCGCCCCGATTAATTTAGGGCTAGACGCTATCGGTGGCCGCTTAGATTCAACGCTATTGCATTAACTGCGTTAAGGTTTAGTTATTAATAAACGGGCATAAAGACCCTTATTTTTATAGTAGCGTGTTCGTGTTCTTATTCACCCGACTCCCGTAGACACTCCTAGACCGCTGAGTTACCTAGGAAACCTCCAGACGCCCTTCAGGCGGGAGGATATGGATGTGTTGTAACAGATCGACATCCGTCATTCGTATGAAAAGTTCATGAAAGCTTCTAAGCTTCGGCAAAGCTTTAGAAATGCTTCTGAGCTTCAGTAAAGCTTTTAAACTTCAGTAGAATGCTTCTGGAAAGCTCCTAAACTTCTGGGAAGCTTCTCAGCTTCAGGAAAGCTTCTAAGCTTTCAGGAACGCTACTCGGCTTCGTAAAAGCTGATTTATATATTTTAAATGTTCATCATCAATGAAGCCTCTCATTGTAAACAGATGGCGTTTAAATTAAGTCTAAAGAAGTTCGATTATTTATAATGAATATCACCAATCTTTTGAATTTCAAGTTATTTTCATTTTCCTAAGAGTAGTGCTACTTTTGTAATTTGAATAAGCTTGGACAACGGTTTCCTGCTTTATATTATTAGCATTTCTCAAGTTGCAAAGGTCAAGTATGGACACCTGGTGTCGAGGATTTGAACTGTTAGTAAATAATCCGTCCGCGTAGAAAGGTTGTCATTATGTCTATATAGTAGCGAAATAAGTAGCCATCTGAAATCGCACTGTTAGTGTGGAGTCAGGGCTGTCATTCACAACGCTGAAACTAACTTGAACACCAATTCACCTTAACGAACCAGTGTAGGACGGGTCTCTAGTTGTGTAATGCTAGTACGAGTCTCGACGTCAAGATATACTAGACGTGAGCGTTGAGTCTAGTTGACGCAAGTGGTCAATTGCAAAGCAGTAGCTGCATCGCTGCCTTTGGCGGGTATTTGAAAAAATGTTATGCGCGTGGCTACCTTACTAAAATGACGAAACAATCTTGTTTGTGTAGGTGTCTATTTATTTTAGTCAGGTTTTAATGGGATAGACATCGGAGAGACATCTGGTGTTGAGTAGGAGATCGGAAAGTTATTCTAGACCAATGAGAAGCCAGATTTACAGCTACATCAGTTTGTCGCGTGATGTTAGGGGTTCTCATGATAACGAGGTGAGGTAATATAAGGAGATACACAATGGTTTCGAGACTTTTTTCCCCTTCGACGGTTCCTGCGGGTAGACCTCACGAGAGCGACGTGCACCTTCAGGAACGCTTATGTGAGTTTTTAAAGTTTATTTGTCGCGATAGATAGGAATTACGTAGGGATTCATTATGTTAGGATAAAATAGGGTGTTGTGTGTTTAATCCTTTCTGTTCACAGGATTTATGAAGACGGAGTGTTTAAATTCCATATAGCAAACGATAGTGATTTCTTTTTCATAATGTATTATGCGCGTGCGTTACGCTGCCTATATAGGTACAATTACCTTGTCGTTACCTATAGTGTTCAGTATAAAGTTCAAGTTAGATTGACAATACCTTTGCTTAATTTGAATAACCTGCTTAAGGTAAAATCTACGTTAACAATATCGATGTGGGGTGGCGTATCTCCTTTTAAATAATTATGGCTTTAAAATGCATTTAAGTACGTTAATCGTTTAATTCATTGTTACGGATATAGTTTTACCATTAGTGCAACAGATATTTAATTGATAATGTTTGCTAAATGGAATATATTCTAGGCACATCTGCGTTGTTGGAGTGTTACTACCTGATTTAATAAATACATTGTGTTTTATTATACCCATACTTATTGTGCATGTTAGTTATTAAGATTTATCTTGGTGTTTTGTGCATGCTATGTGAATTCGTGTCTATTTTTGATACTATTCAGTATTATTGAGATTTTCATGAATAATGGAGGTAGGCGCTGTTCATACAAGCTGGTTTTAATATTTGAGTATTACTATATTTGACTATTGATTTCCATTAGTTTTAAATGACTATTTGACTTTAAGGACATTATTTATTAGTAGACAAATCGTTAAAGGATTGTAATTTTACTATTAAACAGTAATTGAATTAATCTTTTGCTAATGTAGGTAGTCATTATATTCTTACACTTATTATTTAACGCATTAATTATTTCATTTACATTAGGTTTGTTATGTTTAGTTGGTATTTTAAGTATGTTCTTATTGATTTAGTACAGTGTTGTAGGTGATAATAGTAACTTTAGGTTATTAAATGAGTACGTTTTATTTATGAATATATCTAAAGATTACAATGCCATAGTTTGGGTATTTGGAGGGTTTTGCGAAATCAAACCTTTATATGAGAAGGATAGACGACATCGAATAACGTATCATCGCACTGGTGTCAAGAAGATGACCATGTCAGCGCCTCCGCGCAATCACACTGTCAACGACGATATGCCTTCCACCTATCGTTTGGACCCAGGACATTTCTATGGGACGTGTACCTGCCAACACTTTCGTACATGTGGGCAATCGACGACCAGAGCCAGGCCATCCTCAATCCAACGCTGTGCCATGACAATATGAGACCCCTCACTGGCTGATCCTGCCAAGCTGATCACAGTTCCGGCGTTTGGACAACGAGGCTGTTCCTGCATGATGACCTCATAGCCTACCACTGTACACACGCAGATGAAGAGATCCTTAAATGGTTTTCTAAGTTTCGCAAAACTTTCTGACTGCGTTAACTATGGTACTTATTCACGTTCCCGTTCTATGTAAATGTCATACATAATGTTACCTTTTAATAGGCCGAAATGCTATCGTTGTGTTGTGTGACCTGACATGGTTATTGCACTCTTTATTTGAAGTGATCTTGGCTTATTTACCCTTTTATGGAACCTTGGTTCTTATTACGATACTTAATAGTCTGTTGACTACGTAATTAATATTACGTCAATACCTTATCCGTCAATATCTTCGCCTGTGCGATAATTATATTTATTTTATTGGACAAGTAAATACTATTCCAATATTTCACATGTATGTACCAACATACATACATTTACTAATCTATTGTAGTTGTTGGGTCTGGTCGCAGTGGATTTTTATTATTCGTGACTATTCCAGCAATGAGGTAATGTCACAAGTTGGACTGCCGAACGTTTTATTACGATTTTGTATGGTATGTTCCAGCCTATGACGAAAGGTTTGGTTGTACAATGTAGTACCCAAATATGCCTAATAACTATTACTGTTGCTATGCAATGGTTTTACTCCAGATCGATGAAATACGTTCATAAATGAGGTTTAGGGCCAGTCTCACAGATTCTTAACGACAGGCTTTCGTCTTTAGTCTCGATCCCAAGACGAGCTTTGAAAAGGGCTGCGGTCTTGTTTAGGTACGCGGTGCGCCTTTAGCTGCTTGTGGGAATCTTTGATTCAAACAAGACACTATAGTCCCGCTGAGACGAGAAATCTGTATTGCCGTTTGCTGAAGCTGAACATTAAAGACCCCAATATCTATGTACCCTTTTATATTCTATTATATGGGCGAGATGGGATGTGAAGGTTCAATGGCGATATAGATTGATTGACGACTCGAGCAAAACTCCTTGCTGTCGTGAGAACGCTGGTCAATGCTGAGGTTTTGCGGTTGCATGGCTCAGTAGTGATATTCGCTAATGGGATGACCATATGACTCGATTTGGACATTAAACCTGAATAGCAGCAACTTGTTTGTTTGCATAATATTTGGGTACGAGGTAACTAACTCGTATTTAAGTCTACTTCAACGTAGATACATCACACGTGTATTATAATATACATATATATATAAATATAACAAGATCCTATTCCAACTGGCTTTTAAATAAGTTCAGTATTATTTACTTTTGCTGTATGCAATAAAATGGCTGGTCTCATAATATTATGGGCTACGCTCTTATTATTACCATGTATATGTTCATTCGTCAGGCGCTATTGTCACATATCACTTATAGTCTCGGCCCTGTGCCACTTGCGAGGATACTCTGTTTGCTCGTGTTAGGTGTTAGGTAGGGATATACCCAATGGGTTAGCATCAGGTATTCCTTCGCGAGACTGCTGCCTCGACATAGTCGCCTCATCATGTCCAGAAATGGCTTGGTGGTTTATATGACTTATGCATGGTACTTTTATGAGGTACTGTGGCTTTATGGTTGCTTGCAATCAGCTATTTTATTCTCACATCTTTTAGATTGAGAATTATATTATATTATGTAATAAGCCAGATATTACACGACCTAGTCCTATCCTACCTTGTAGGAAATACCTACGACGTATTGATACCTCGACATACCAAACACTAGTTTTAAAGTTTTATAAACATATTTAATTCAAGGTTTATCTATGAATATACGCCTCGCTAACCTACATCTGTAACCATTTCTAGCACTTACATTCTTCTGAATCAAATTATGGAGTAATTATCCACTCCGTATCATATTACGTCATTATACGCTTACTCCTTATAAACGATAAACAACTTATTTATGCTATGACTTATCACACAGCCAACGACGGTATTTTACAAGTAAGCTCTAATCTCTTAGTTACTTTAGTATTGTGTTCATTAATAGTTTTCTATTAAACTTGTGTTCTAACTTTTCTATATTTCTAGTAAATTAAGTTCTAGGTGTCTTAGTATTATGTTCACGATTATTTAGATAGACTTGTTTTAAGTAGTAATCATTTAGGTTAAGTTGTATTTGTCTAAACATTGTCCAATTCTCAATAGTTCATATGTTTCTCACACCTCAGAGAACTTAAGTTGCTACATTTCATAACTAGGTCTTTAAATTGCCACTACTCGATCACGCCGTTAGTATTTTATTTATTTAGTCTTGGTTTATGTTTAATATCCTCCAATTGTGTAATTACCCTTTTCATTTGAATTAATTTCATTTCATTATAAATTGTAATAGGTTAAGTTGGCAGCAAGGGTTTTTGTTGAGTCCGCTTTGTTTTCCCTTGCTTAGGTCTTGGCCTAGGAATCAACGCGGATGTCTAATAAAGTTCTCACCGGGCTTTATTAGATAAAATAGTCAAAGTTTCGAGTAAAATCACTTTTATGAAATAAATGTATTGTTTCGTTTATTTTCTTTCTCAAAACCTTTTGTTTGATTTATTTTCTTTCCCTGTAGTTATTCCCATATCTTTTAGGTCTGCTGAACTTGAAAGCTTTAGTAATGCTTTAGGAAAGCTTTAGAAACTTTTAAGAGTTTTAGGAACTTTACGAAAAGTCCTGGTTTTCAGATTTTCAGATGGTGTAAGTATTTGAAGGTAAAGCTTAGGTAGGTTTTAGGTTTTCCATTTTCCGCTTTCCATTTATAGACGTAGGGAGGTCGTTACAATATGTGTTACCGTGACCAGGAGATATATGTGTGCATATATGTATGTATATATATATATATACATATATATAATAGAACATATATATGTACTTTTGTGGCCTTTGATAGGCACAATTTGATGTTCGTGCAAAGGTCTGGGGTTTTTGAAGTGAGCAATGTTGAATTGTCGTGTTGGGCTTTGTTTGGACAAATGTTACAGGTATTTAAGTTACTTATAGTTATATAAGATGTGCTTTTTCAGCTTTTTGAAATTGTATTACTCTTTGACTTTAAGTATTCCTTTATTTTATTTTACTCATGATTGTTTTCGGCTTGAATAAATAGCGCTTATGAACCAATTTCCAGCTCGTGTGAATAGCATAACTATTAAAAGATAGAAGAATATAGCTAGCAGAATAGGTATATACCTAACACTAGAAAATAGTAATGTATTTTTTGCATGTTAAGTAAAATTTGAATTTATAATCCTTTTTTCAGGTTGCTTTATATTTTTTATTTTGTTCTTGTAAAATTTCTTCTGATTCATATTTTAATAGCTTACAGAAAGTTTAATTGATTACATAATGACATCATTATCATGATCATCATAACATAACGTGAGTTTTATTGTATTATTGTTGCAATTAAGTTGTAAAGTAAATTTTTCTCGTGAATTAGTTTATTTGGACTTTAGAAAACTGACATTAAAATCTTGAAATATTTAGGTTTGAAATTCGTTTATTTGCTTTACATAGTTTTATTTCAATTATTTTGTGGGCGTTTCTTTATTACTTACATAATTTTGTGTGTATGGATTCCCAAAATCCGGAATAAAAGATTTAATTTAACTTCATTTAAATGAAATTGATTATTAGGCTCAAATAATTCATGTTAACTGACAAGGTTGTATAATTTATTCCGGTATATTTTAAAGAATTTTCGATTAAATTAAAATGATATAATATTGGTATTGATAACTCTCAGAAATCGGTGTCAGGTAATCATTCTTTGAATTATTATTTAATTGATTATTTCGTGTCGTGTCGTGTCTGCATGTGCATGTGTACGACGTGATTATTTCATTAATTTTATATATGTTTTTTTTTTGTTGTAAATACTGTGATTTAGTACAGGATTTTTCCAGATAATTTTAGATAAGGTTATTTTCTCATTTAAATACTTGCTTCTAAATGTATTTCTTTATACTCGTAGGGTTATTTCTCGTTAGTAATTTTCTTCTAGGTTATGCATATGGTTACTGTGTCTTTAGTGTATCTCGTTTCTCGGTTACATTTAGGATAGGTTTTACTTTCTCATTCTCTAGAATTTTGGAGTGGGTTAATTGCTCGCAGGTTATGCCTAAATGAAAGTGTACTAGCATAAACGTTACCCTATCCACTTTCATTTAGGGACACTTTGATGAAGATACTTTTTGTAGCATGTTTGTTTCTAGGATATATTAGGGTTTTGTACAAATTATTAATTTGAATTTTGACTTACTATACCATTAACTTACATTCAAAGGCAAAACTAGGTAACTTTTAGTGCTTAATGTGATTTAGTTTTTCAGCAAATTAATTAATAATTATTATCTTTTCCTAACATAACAGAATCACTGTATAATTTACATTTAACACACTTATATTTGCGATTAAATTATAAATAATTACAAAATAGTTCCCTTGTTTCTAATCTATTTCCAGCACTTTAGTTAATTTATAGTAAAAACATGATCCAATTTTTTATATTCGGTATAGGTAGATTGTATTTTATTTCATTATATTGACTTTTTTAAGATGTTAATAACTCGCGGTTTATAATATATCGAAAATTCAATTA
The DNA here is from genome assembly GCA_963556455.1 of Epiblema foenella. NCBI lineage: Eukaryota > Metazoa > Arthropoda > Insecta > Lepidoptera > Tortricidae > Epiblema > Epiblema foenella. The sequence continues at coordinate 22,905,660 of OY747100.1, forward strand.
ATTTATAGGTACATAATAGGTATTAGTAATTTAACATAGATTCCAGTATTTATTTTATGCGAGTTCTATATTAATTCTGATTTGCATATCTTTTGAGTAATATAGGGCGGCTTATTTTATGACGCGCGTGAGTATTTCTTTAACCTTTCATATTAATGGTATTATTTCAATAGTCAATATTAGAGCTAAAATCAGATAGATAAAAAAAAAGTAACTGTAATATTAAATTTCTACTATACATCTTTATTATTAAGAAATAAATTTATCTAGTGGGCGTAAAACTAGCATATTTTCATTTACTTTAGTACATTTCATTAATAGTGATGAGATGTTGTTGATGGCTTTATTGAAGGCAGTAAAATTTTGTTCTAGTTAGTTTGGGCGTAAACTAAATATAGAATTCACATATTTCCTAGCGCAGTTTTTCTTTTATTATTCAAGTTAAATTTATTTGAATTATAGTAATTTAAATAATTAATTCGTCTATCACTTGATCAAAACCCACTTAAATTAGAGTTGTAGTGCGAGGACTATTCAAACTCTTCTTTTAGTTACGTATAGATTGATTAAAGTAATGTAGCATTGGTTTTATTTAAATAAAAAGTAACAGTAATTTCATGAGAGATTTATTAATAGTTAATAGCTTGAAACATGCTACGTAGTAAGAATAAAAAAAAAACATTTCATTTTATCTCACAAATATTTAAATTTTTAATTATTTTACATAGTTTAGCATACTACCATTAGACAAGCAAATTTCAGTATTGTATGTGCCATGATCGTCTAGTGGTTAGGACATTATTTCAGTTTACTTGGAATTTAACATTTATATCTTGTCATTCAATATTTCATTTTAATATTTATTTTGGTACTAGGGCTAACTGAGTTAATTTATGATTTAATTCTCAATTGATAATATTATAACAACTTATTCATCTAATTATCGAGCTTCTATATTAAATAATAGTTACTGTAAAAAAGTTTAGTTTCACTTGTTGATTTAAGTAGTCTTTTTTTTCTCTGCTTTCACTTCGCAAGATGTCTTCTGTTTTAGGGTTAGTTATTTTACTCCGGTAAACTACGCAAAAATAACGTAGGGCGATTGTAACAGATCGACATCCGTCATTCGTATGAAAAGTTCATGAAAGCTTCTAAGCTTCGGCAAAGCTTTAGAAATGCTTCTGAGCTTCAGTAAAGCTTTTAAACTTCAGTAGAATGCTTCTGGAAAGCTCCTAAACTTCTGGGAAGCTTCTCAGCTTCAGGAAAGCTTCTAAGCTTTCAGGAACGCTACTCGGCTTCGTAAAAGCTGATTTATATATTTTAAATGTTCATCATCAATGAAGCCTCTCATTGTAAACAGATGGCGTTTAAATTAAGTCTAAAGAAGTTCGATTATTTATAATGAATATCACCAATCTTTTGAATTTCAAGTTATTTTCATTTTCCTAAGAGTAGTGCTACTTTTGTAATTTGAATAAGCTTGGACAACGGTTTCCTGCTTTATATTATTAGCATTTCTCAAGTTGCAAAGGTCAAGTATGGACACCTGGTGTCGAGGATTTGAACTGTTAGTAAATAATCCGTCCGCGTAGAAAGGTTGTCATTATGTCTATATAGTAGCGAAATAAGTAGCCATCTGAAATCGCACTGTTAGTGTGGAGTCAGGGCTGTCATTCACAACGCTGAAACTAACTTGAACACCAATTCACCTTAACGAACCAGTGTAGGACGGGTCTCTAGTTGTGTAATGCTAGTACGAGTCTCGACGTCAAGATATACTAGACGTGAGCGTTGAGTCTAGTTGACGCAAGTGGTCAATTGCAAAGCAGTAGCTGCATCGCTGCCTTTGGCGGGTATTTGAAAAAATGTTATGCGCGTGGCTACCTTACTAAAATGTGAGATATTTAAGGACGAAACAATCTTGTTTGTGTAGGTGTCTATTTATTTTAGTCAGGTTTTAATGGGATAGACATCGGAGAGACATCTGGTGTTGAGTAGGAGATCGGAAAGTTATTCTAGACCAATGAGAAGCCAGATTTACAGCTACATCAGTTTGTCGCGTGATGTTAGGGGTTCTCATGATAACGAGGTGAGGTAATATAAGGAGATACACAATGGTTTCGAGACTTTTTTCCCCTTCGACGGTTCCTGCGGGTAGACCTCACGAGAGCGACGTGCACCTTCAGGAACGCTTATGTGAGTTTTTAAAGTTTATTTGTCGCGATAGATAGGAATTACGTAGGGATTCATTATGTTAGGATAAAATAGGGTGTTGTGTGTTTAATCCTTTCTGTTCACAGGATTTATGAAGACGGAGTGTTTAAATTCCATATAGCAAACGATAGTGATTTCTTTTTCATAATGTATTATGCGCGTGCGTTACGCTGCCTATATAGGTACAATTACCTTGTCGTTACCTATAGTGTTCAGTATAAAGTTCAAGTTAGATTGACAATACCTTTGCTTAATTTGAATAACCTGCTTAAGGTAAAATCTACGTTAACAATATCGATGTGGGGTGGCGTATCTCCTTTTAAATAATTATGGCTTTAAAATGCATTTAAGTACGTTAATCGTTTAATTCATTGTTACGGATATAGTTTTACCATTAGTGCAACAGATATTTAATTGATAATGTTTGCTAAATGGAATATATTCTAGGCACATCTGCGTTGTTGGAGTGTTACTACCTGATTTAATAAATACATTGTGTTTTATTATACCCATACTTATTGTGCATGTTAGTTATTAAGATTTATGTTGGTGTTTTGTGCATGCTATGTGAATTCGTGTCTATTTTTGATACTATTCAGTATTATTGAGATTTTCATGAATAATGGAGGTAGGCGCTGTTCATACAAGCTGGTTTTAATATTTGAGTATTACTATATTTGACTATTGATTTCCATTAGTTTTAAATGACTATTTGACTTTAAGGACATTATTTATTAGTAGACAAATCGTTAAAGGATTGTAATTTTACTATTAAACAGTAATTGAATTAATCTTTTGCTAATGTAGGTAGTCATTATATTCTTACACTTATTATTTAACGCATTAATTATTTCATTTACATTAGGTTTGTTATGTTTAGTTGGTATTTTAAGTATGTTCTTATTGATTTAGTACAGTGTTGTAGGTGATAATAGTAACTTTAGGTTATTAAATGAGTACGTTTTATTTATGAATATATCTAAAGATTACAATGCCATAGTTTGGGTATTTGGAGGGTTTTGCGAAATCAAACCTTTATATGAGAAGGATAGACGACATCGAATAACGTATCATCGCACTGGTGTCAAGAAGATGACCATGTCAGCGCCTCCGCGCAATCACACTGTCAACGACGATATGCCTTCCACCTATCGTTTGGACCCAGGACATTTCTATGGGACGTGTACCTGCCAACACTTTCGTACATGTGGGCAATCGACGACCAGAGCCAGGCCATCCTCAATCCAACGCTGTGCCATGACAATATGAGACCCCTCACTGGCTGATCCTGCCAAGCTGATCACAGTTCCGGCGTTTGGACAACGAGGCTGTTCCTGCATGATGACCTCATAGCCTACCACTGTACACACGCAGATGAAGAGATCCTTAAATGGTTTTCTAAGTTTCGCAAAACTTTCTGACTGCGTTAACTATGGTACTTATTCACGTTCCCGTTCTATGTAAATGTCATACATAATGTTACCTTTTAATAGGCCGAAATGCTATCGTTGTGTTGTGTGACCTGACATGGTTATTGCACTCTTTATTTGAAGTGATCTTGGCTTATTTACCCTTTTATGGAACCTTGGTTCTTATTACGATACTTAATAGTCTGTTGACTACGTAATTAATATTACGTCAATACCTTATCCGTCAATATCTTCGCCTGTGCGATAATTATATTTATTTTATTGGACAAGTAAATACTATTCCAATATTTCACATGTATGTACCAACATACATACATTTACTAATCTATTGTAGTTGTTGGGTCTGGTCGCAGTGGATTTTTATTATTCGTGACTATTCCAGCAATGAGGTAATGTCACAAGTTGGACTGCCGAACGTTTTATTACGATTTTGTATGGTATGTTCCAGCCTATGACGAAAGGTTTGGTTGTACAATGTAGTACCCAAATATGCCTAATAACTATTACTGTTGCTATGCAATGGTTTTACTCCAGATCGATGAAATACGTTCATAAATGAGGTTTAGGGCCAGTCTCACAGATTCTTAACGACAGGCTTTCGTCTTTAGTCTCGATCCCAAGACGAGCTTTGAAAAGGGCTGCGGTCTTGTTTAGGTACGCGGTGCGCCTTTAGCTGCTTGTGGGAATCTTTGATTCAAACAAGACACTATAGTCCCGCTGAGACGAGAAATCTGTATTGCCGTTTGCTGAAGCTGAACATTAAAGACCCCAATATCTATGTACCCTTATATATTCTATTATATGGGCGAGATGGGATGTGAAGGTTCAATGGCGATATAGATTGATTGACGACTCGAGCAAAACTCCTTGCTGTCGTGAGAACGCTGGTCAATGCTGAGGTTTTGCGGTTGCATGGCTCAGTAGTGATATTCGCTAATGGGATGACCATATGACTCGATTTGGACATTAAACCTGAATAGCAGCAACTTGTTTGTTTGCATAATATTTGGGTACGAGGTAACTAACTCGTATTTAAGTCTACTTCAACGTAGATACATCACACGTGTATTATAATATACATATATATATAAATATAACAAGATCCTATTCCAACTGGCTTTTAAATAAGTTCAGTATTATTTACTTTTGCTGTATGCAATAAAATGGCTGGTCTCATAATATTATGGGCTACGCTCTTATTATTACCATGTATATGTTCATTCGTCAGGCGCTATTGTCACATATCACTTATAGTCTCGGCCCTGTGCCACTTGCGAGGATACTCTGTTTGCTCGTGTTAGGTGTTAGGTAGGGATATACCCAATGGGTTAGCATCAGGTATTCCTTCGCGAGACTGCTGCCTCGACATAGTCGCCTCATCATGTCCAGAAATGGCTTGGTGGTTTATATGACTTATGCATGGTACTTTTATGAGGTACTGTGGCTTTATGGTTGCTTGCAATCAGCTATTTTATTCTCACATCTTTTAGATTGAGAATTATATTATATTATGTAATAAGCCAGATATTACACGACCTAGTCCTATCCTACCTTGTAGGAAATACCTACGACGTATTGATACCTCGACATACCAAACACTAGTTTTAAAGTTTTATAAACATATTTAATTCAAGGTTTATCTATGAATATACGCCTCGCTAACCTACATCTGTAACCATTTCTAGCACTTACATTCTTCTGAATCAAATTATGGAGTAATTATCCACTCCGTATCATATTACGTCATTATACGCTTACTCCTTATAAACGATAAACAACTTATTTATGCTATGACTTATCACACAGCCAACGACGGTATTTTACAAGTAAGCTCTAATCTCTTAGTTACTTTAGTATTGTGTTCATTAATAGTTTTCTATTAAACTTGTGTTCTAACTTTTCTATATTTCTAGTAAATTAAGTTCTAGGTGTCTTAGTATTATGTTCACGATTATTTAGATAGACTTGTTTTAAGTAGTAATCATTTAGGTTAAGTTGTATTTGTCTAAACATTGTCCAATTCTCAATAGTTCATATGTTTCTCACACCTCAGAGAACTTAAGTTGCTACATTTCATAACTAGGTCTTTAAATTGCCACTACTCGATCACGCCGTTAGTATTTTATTTATTTAGTCTTGGTTTATGTTTAATATCCTCCAATTGTGTAATTACCCTTTTCATTTGAATTAATTTCATTTCATTATAAATTGTAATAGGTTAAGTTGGCAGCAAGGGTTTTTGTTGAGTCCGCTTTGTTTTCCCTTGCTTAGGTCTTGGCCTAGGAATCAACGCGGATGTCTAATAAAGTTCTCACCGGGCTTTATTAGATAAAATAGTCAAAGTTTCGAGTAAAATCACTTTTATGAAATAAATGTATTGTTTCGTTTATTTTCTTTCTCAAAACCTTTTGTTTGATTTATTTTCTTTCCCTGTAGTTATTCCCATATCTTTTAGGTCTGCTGAACTTGAAAGCTTTAGTAATGCTTTAGGAAAGCTTTAGAAACTTTTAAGAGTTTTAGGAACTTTACGAAAAGTCCTGGTTTTCAGATTTTCAGATGGTGTAAGTATTTGAAGGTAAAGCTTAGGTAGGTTTTAGGTTTTCCATTTTCCGCTTTCCATTTATAGACGTAGGGAGGTCGTTACAGTGTGACCTAAACCACACATCACAAGGTTATAATGATTTGCTTTCGGTAAAATTTGCGTGATATATAATTAGCCATTGTCGAGCAAGTGGTGTGAAAAACATTGAACCACCATGAAAATCGGCTGTAATGCATACATAAGGTAATCCCTGTGCCTTGCTTTCAGTCTTATGTCATGTTGACAGAGGTGATTAATACCTAGGTGTCATCTATTGTTTTTTATACAACGCCGGTGGCAAACAAGCTTACGATCCAACTGATGGTAAGCGGCCACCGCAGCCTATAGACGCCCGCAACTCCAAAGGAGTCACGTCTATTGGGCACTAAACCTTTTTCCTGATTGTAACCGACTGGAGCTTTACTTACTTGACTTAAGATCCTATGTCCCAGCCAGAGGGCGTCCACAGAGACTTTCCATGTATATCGATCTTGAGCTTCTCGCTTCATTTCGCTTCAAGACTTCCCGATCTTCTTGATTGATTGATTGATTGCTCAGAGTCCCGCAGTGAGTCGGGGATACTCCGAAGTGATTGCGATTGCGCCTCGATTATAGCTTAGGGAATGCTTAACCCTGTAAGCTAGCGTTGCGTGTGAGCATGAGAGCTCCGTTAGTGGCATTGTGCCCGTTTGATGACCGTGTGTCTTGTTTAAAGATCCACAATAGCTGACCATAGCTTCGCGTCAGTAGTATTGCTTCAACAAGTGAGGTAGAATTAGAACAGCTCTTCCCTCAAGTCACTGTCTTACTGTGTAGAAACGGACTCTTCGCCTCGTCCTGTACCGTACGCCGGGAGGTTTGTTTGGGCCGGTCTCTCTTTCTCTTTCCTTGTTGTTCCACTCTAAGGCCTGTTTAGGTATATGGTCGGGCCCCCTCCGGAGAACGACTGGAACTAGGCACATAAACCCAAGATTTGGTGTTTTTTAGAATGTAATATTTTCAGGGTTCATATATGTATGTGAGATTCTTTGTTCCCTCAGAACTTCTCAACGCCTTAACCGATTTTGATGTGTGAGACATCGTTGGAAACTTTACGACATCCCGAGTAACATTATAGGTATGTCATAAGTCATATGTCATTTATTCATTGAACAATATACATTGCGTTTGAACGTTAGCATTTTTATATTCTAATACAATTTTATTTGATGCAACTAAATTGATTCGATTGAGGTCAAATACCACCGTTTTTCATATTCTAGTACAAATTTATCTATAACAATTAACTTAAATACATTGATGTCAAATATGCCTCCCAAAATTAACACATTACAAAATTCTAACAATTACGAGAATATGTGACGTTGCAATAAAAATTAAAATAATATGGCGGACTATAGGTACTCCATTTTGTGTGTTCTGAAAAATAAAATATTGCGTATGTGTTGGCTTTTGGCCAGCATCCCGCTCAAAGGTAAAGACGAGCTCGAAGATTTGGCGAGCGAACAGTTTTGCGTTGCCATCTGGCCTTCCAACTTCCAACGCAGGGGGTAAACTAGACCTTGTTGGGGAGTGTTGACGTTTTCCTTCACCGGAAAGCTACTGTGCCACATTCGTGACATTCGTTGTTCTACACAGTCCTCTTTTTATTAGACTCCGATTCAGCTTGGAAATAAATGCTTTCGTACCTATACAGGGTGTCTCTGACCATGGGGCTTTAAATGCAGTTTAATTGTGCTCCCCAAACCGAGCATCTTTTGTTCAGCAACTTTCTAAAAATATCTCCAGTCTTCACTTGTTTTTTTCCATACAAGTTAAATTTTATTTTCAATGTACGCAATACAATGCTAAATTGACAGCATACTGATAAGTGTTTATTTTCAAGAGATGTCAGTTGTCAAATGAATAATGTCACGTCAAGTTCATTAGATTGTAAACTAATTTACTCGCAAATATCACTAAGGTTGTGATCGTTATGAAGACAATCGTTATGAAAACAACAGCAAAAGCAATGTTTTAGTAAGAGACTTAATTTATTGTTCGTAGTAATCACAACAAACATCTAACATTCAGTTCAAACAGCTACCAGCAGCAGTTAGTTAAACCTATTAATTAACACAAACTCGCGGCTGCGTCTTAAGTTAGAACATTTTTACTATTGCACATACCATTATGCCAAAATGTGCTTTCATCTGTCCAAAGAACACTTTAAAAATCTGCATTTTGACGATATTATCACATTCACAATAAGCTAGCTCTACGTATTGTCAAATCTCTCGGAAGTAACGCGTGTACTGTCTCCGGTTTGAATGGGTACCGTTTGTTCTTCTTTAAAACTTTATGAATTGCCGAGTTGTCGACTCCAGAAATTCTAGCTGCGATCCTTTTACTTGAGTGAGGATAGTCAGCAAAACAATCTAATACTCTGTCTTGGTCACGTACTAGCAAAGGCTTATTGCCCACTGTTTCCACGTGCGTATTGCCGGTAATCGGTCGATCAAACCGTTCTCTGTAAATTCTGAAAGCACGGGCTCCATTTCGTGTTTTCCAGTAAAACAACTCCATAAAGTTTAAATTCTGCTACAGTAAACCAACAATGTAAACATTAACTGAATAAAACTTTGAGAGAAATACATCAATGAAAAATGTTTGATCTTTTTTAATAAGACAAACCTCTTTATGGCACATTAGAAAACAAAGTTTGTAAGCGGAATTGGAAATTATTATTAAAAGTACCCTATACCAAGTTAATCACCCTCGTACTACGAGATAACGAAAACATCGCAATTTCCGATACACTGACTTAACGATTAAACTATTAGGTGTAATAAACTATCTAATATTAATATTTTTTTAAAGTCGTAAAAATAAAATAAGAATATTTAAGTGAGTAGAAATATCTGAACAAGACTCTATTGTCAAGGCGTTAAAGTGCATGTTCAGATATTTCTGAGCACCCTGAAGAGTACAGATATAATTGATGGCGACTGTACATGTCACATTTCTCAACCGATTGTCGTGAAATTTTATGAGTGGGTTCGATAATAATATAGTTTTTGTTGACGATTTGTTTTTTTTTATTGGAAGCCATTGGTGTGATATCATATAAAATATCATTCAAAATCAAAATCAAAACATTTATTCTGCAAATAGGGCTCAAGGGCACTTTTACAAGTCAAAATCTATCTAAATCAAATAAAAATAATACAATGATCAAAGTACCATTAATTAAATGTAGTGTTACATGTCAAACATAAGACTAGGAAACTAATAACAATCGAGATTTGTTAGACATATATAAGGTCTCTAAGCGTCAAGATAAAAGGTAATAAGGTAGGTACACTAATCATAATTACATATTGTGAGATATATCTCTATGCGTCAACATGAAAATAATAAAATCTAATAAATGAATATCCTCAGAGATGTATAAATTTCTGAGCGTCAGTCTAAAAATAAAATCAAATGAGAACAGAGTGAAGTGAACAGTGCCACTAAGTGAGTAATGAACAACCAGGAACTAATACTTCGTAGTTTTATTTGGTACACTTGTATATTTTCTTATCTAGAACCAAAAATAGCGAGCGTTTCGCGTCGGCACAGGAAATTGAAACCGGCACGGACAATGGAGTGTTGCCTGTTGCCGTGCCGAGTACTGAACCAATTAGTTCCCTGGGTGCGTTTCCACTTCACCACGACACGATTTTAGAACTACAATGATTGCAAACAAGCATACAACCTATTGGTACTTAAGCTGATACTAGAGGAATCACACGACCGCCCGCGCGGTCGTGTCGGAGGTTCCCCTGGATTTTCGAAAGACTACTCTCCAACCGAGCTTTCTATCTCTTTTTTTGAGCCCGGCGTATCAAGCCACAGTCTGGTTAAAAAAAAATCACATATACAAACTGCAAGTAAAGGAAAAATTAATGGTGCGAAATAATGTGGCGCCCATGTTATCTTGTACTTGAACCTGTACGAAAACCAGCTATTCTTCTGTATAGCAAATAATGATGATAATGAATATAAGTAGCATGTCTGTGCGTCTTCTACAAATTGTACTTCGGAGAGTGTGCTCAGGAGCTCCATGAGCTCATACCGCCTTCCCCCTTCTTCCATCGGACATCCAGACGTACGGCTGGATACCATCCTTACTTGGTCGAAATTCCTCTTATTCCAACCAAGCGCTTTGCATCATCTTTTATAATGCGCACTTCTAAGGTTTGGAATTCTCTGCCGGCGCTTGTGTTTCCGAGCTCATAATATAACCTAGACCTTTTTAAGGCACGAGTGAATAGGCACCTTCTGGGTGAGCTCGCTTCATCGTCGGCCTCATCTTTGCCCCCTGGCCTGATAATTTTGTGAATGTATTATTGTTATTATTTTTCATCACTTTATTTACTAAGGCTTGGTTATTATAATAGTGCTTTATAAACTAAAATATAAAAAACACAAACATTATAAAAATGTTACCTAATTATTACAATGATTAAAATAAAATAAAAACATTATAATAATTATTATGATTAATGTTTAAATATTACTGTTTGTTGTATAACTCTGCTTATATCTTGCTATGTTGTGTTTCTGAGCTGCTTTGTATCTTTGAAATTTCCTTTTTCCCATATAACGGTGGTAAGAGGCTTGAGAGCGAGTATGGAGTGTTTCAGTACCCATTACCTATGCTGTGCTTTGCCTCTTATTTTCGTCTTTTTTATTGTTATAATTGTAATATTAATATTTGATCGCCTCTAAAAACTGGTTCGAATGGCATGTTTTTAGGGTTCCGTACCAAAATGGTAGAAAAGGAACCCTTATGGTTTCACTTTGTCTGTCTGTCTGTCTATCACATCGCAAAATATCTCAAAAACTACTTATGCTATCGTTTTGAAAATTGGAATATTTATAAAGAAGGCATACATAGAAGGCAGACATACATAGAACATGATTTTTTTTTTTCTGTAAAAAATGACAAAAAACAGATGGTTAAAAATTTGAAAGTCTATAGTCAATATATCAAGTGGGGTGTCATATGAAAGGGCTTGGGTTGCACATTCTGGATTTTTTTTTTACGTTGTGACATTTTTGTTTTATGAGGGAAATTGTAAAACTAAATACCGTCCATTAAACTTGCTAAAAACTTGTTTTTTCCGCTAAAACTCTACTATACACAATAAAATCAAAAAATGGCTATGTTACTATCTAACCCCATTATTCATAAACGTCTATCAAACCTATATTAGTTAACTAGCCGCTAAAGTTCGTTTGTCCTTATCTGTTACTTTGACACGTGTGCTTGTGAGACAGTGACAATAGACATTTTAGTTAGCAGAGGTTTATTAAGTTTTATGAATAAGGGGGTTAAACTTTAATGAAATCATCGTAGCCGAATCAGTTTATTGGTATTATCAATATTATTGTCATACTTTGAAATCAAAACATTTTAAAACTTAGGCCTCTTAAAACTGAAAACAATGAAAACCATCCCGATTCCTTCTGTACGTTACTCTAGCAATTAATGTAGCAAACATTTTCACCTCCTTATTGGTCCTGTGTAGCCCTTTAGAAGCTTCTAGACTCATTAGTTGCTTGCAATAGAAAGTATATAATTGTTCACCATTTTCAACAACTCCATAGTACAGTAGCGAAATGAAATGTCCTACTTTTTGGAGCTTAAGATTATTAAAATAAAGTCGAAAATTGGCGAAGCATTTTTTCTTCGAGTATCTATAGGTAATATACTTACCCCCTTATTCATAAACGTCTATCAAACCTATATTAGTTAACTAGCCGCTAAAGTTCGTTTGTCCTTATTTGTCACTTTGACATTTACGTTTGTGAGACAGGGACAAAGAACATTTTAGTTAGCAGAGGTTTGTTAAGTTTTATGAATATGGGAGTTAATAGCTAAACATTAAGTGAGTGAGATTTTGAAAGTGAATTTGGTCTAAAGTGCAAGTATAGTGTATAAGATGATATTTTAACCATCGTGAGTCATGTAAAATACTACATTATTGAACGAGCGAGCAAAGCGTATCGTTGTCAGCTTGGGCAACAATGTTTTCGTGTGTGTGGAAAAAAATGATTTTTTCGTTCTCTAATCTTTTAACTTTATTAGACCGCTCGTGGGTAGTGGCCCAGCGGTGCCCGCGTACCGTGTGCAGTATGCTAGGTTAAGCAACATCGGCCGAGGTCAGCTCTTAGATGAGTGACCGCTTTGAGTGATTATTAACTGAGTGCTCCCATGGTTTGGAAGGCATGATAAGCTGTTGATCCCGGCTGCTGTCTATGATAGCAGTCGTTAAGCCAAGTTAGAGGCCTTCGGGCGGCTTGAGAACTTCTAACAGTCAAGTTGCCCACTCAGTTGACAAGCCTAATCCCATTAAGGTCTAGTTTCCCCTTGGGTTGGAAGCTCGGATGGCAGTCGCTTCGGTAAAAATTAGTGCCTACGCCAAATCTTAGGATTGAGTAGCGGATGCCGCGCATCCTTCAGAATGCAACTGTACTGGGATAAAGCTAGGAGGATGAGTTTCACGTCAAAAACTCGTTCTAAATTAGGTAGGTAGGCATCTCGTAAGTTAGGAGGGTTTAAAACCTTACCGGCCTTTCTTAGATTTAGCATTCTCAACCTAATTTCCACGACTGTTTTTATCTACTGGTTACTTTTGTATAAATTGCCCGAAAAGAGAATCAATACTGGTCAGTGACCAATTTAATCACTTTGGCAATGTATAAGCGTTCTTCTAGTTATTAAAGTCTAAAATATGCAACGCGATGACATCTACAAAATTCCTGGCAATTAGCGTTGTGGCACTTAGGGACAAAGGCATTTTTTTTGCCTTTCTTTTCTTTAAAAAGAAAGGCATTGTCTTTAAAAAAACAACTTAATTCAGAGATTGTTAATAATATGTACACATCACAACCCATAGAGCCTAGAATCATGCTTTAGTTTTAGTAAGCAGCAAGACGCTGACAATAAGAGGTGAATTATAATTCATTCATTATAATTCATTCCTTTATAAAGCAAGATAACATGAATTAGAAGTGTTGAAAACCAAAGTCGTGGCAATTAGATAATTACGTGAATTATTACTTAAACTAAAGGCCTAAACTGAATGGGCATGGGTCGCCCAAGTCGCTGCCACTGGGCAGAGTTCCCATAAGGCTGGCCGCGTTGCCTCGCTGAATGGCAATGCCAATTCGCTGCGCGAGGAACGAGCCAGCCCTACGGTCACCTGAGGACCGGATAAGCAAATAACTTAATCTTTTAAAAAGTTTAATTGCATCCGGTCCCCACGGACCCAGAGTCTCCACAGCAAACGCCACAAATATGTAACTATCGCCAAGAGTTGCATATTTGCGGCGCTTTGCTGATTCAGCCACGGCGGCCGCTCCACCGGCCCTCAACGACGTCGTACCCAAGTGGGACGGCGCTAGGGTGTCCACGCATGTGGCATCCCAGACTAACGGCCGTCCCTGTTGCCAGGGCACGAGAGTCAACCCGTCGGGTCTCTTGCCGTCGTCACGTGTAAGGCCGTTTGGCTCTAAAGTGGCCGGTACACTGACGCTGACCAGAGCCCGACGGATGACGTCGTTGAGGCAGGAGTGGCGGGACATGCGGCCAGCGCTTTTTGGGCAGGCAAGGCCGTGGTGACCTGTCCTGTCTACTGTTGAGCCACAGTGGCAACGATGAGGTTCCACAATATTGGCCCCGAGTCGTAAACCAACAGCCAGCCGGAAACTGTTGGGGTCTAATAAGTTCCCATAATGGGCAGATGGGTAGGCGTGGAGCCAGTGACCTGATTCCCTTTCTGATATTGCCAGCATACGTGCCCTTTCTGCAACCGACGAGGAGGTTTCGATGAGGTGCTCGTGCACCCGCCGACAGATAGGCAGGTCCCAGAGTTTTTGAAGATCAGGGCGGACAGGTAGTTCTTTGCCTGGGCATGCCAACTTCCAAGCGTCCCTGGCCTCAGACAAGTACGCTATCTCACAATCACGAAGTGATGGGTTTAGGATTTTTCCTGTGAGAGGTAGCGTACTATGTATCGAGGACAGGAACGCGGGAAGGGCGACGCTCGCAATTTGCCTTATGCCAATACCACCGAATTTAACTGGGAGGGTTGCCAGGAGAAACATTCTGCTATCAATTTTGATATTAGTAATTTTTTCTAAATGTGTCCATAAAATATTGTCAATTTTTTCGCAAAAATTTTGAAGTTTCCAAAAGGGGCTGCAGCGCATGGCGTATGTGAATTTTGGGACAAAATGACAGTATCGGAGGATATATAAGGCCATGTGGGAATTTATTTGGAGAAGTCGGTCCGAAAACGAATTAAAGTGGTCAATGTTTTTATTTATGAACTCTGGAATGGCCTCATTAAAAATCGGTGCCCCGAGGAGGTGAAGAGAGTCTTCGGTGTGAATTTTTATTCCTGGACACAGATCTTCGAATATTTTAATAGTCTCGATCCTGTAGTCGGCGTCTTGGTTAACAAAAAGTTCACACTTACTAAAATTTAGATTAAGGCCAATGCATTCGAATTTAGATCTAATAGCGACAAAATCGTCCTTTACCGTACTCGCATCTCCTCCCAGGGTGCCATCGTCCAGGTACCATGCGTTGAACTTTGATTTAAGTTCGGTGATGCACGGGTGTATAGCGAGACTGAAGATGGCCGGACCCAGGGGGTCGCCTTGCTGACAGCCGATAGATGAAAATATGGTGTTGCTTTTGTATTTGAGATGGGAGGGGGAACTGTAGCATTGCCAGATGTAAGGGTATATGTCAGGAATATTTTTTTGAACTTCACTCAGAAGGACATCCCGGTTGACCGAGTTAAAAGCGTTTTTAACGTCTAATTTTAGAAGCACGGTGTCATTGGTATTTTTAAGAAAAGTACGGCAAGCGTGCACGGCTGCTTCGCAGCCGCCTTTGCTACCGAAACCAAGTTGAATTGGTTGGAATTTTGATTCTAAAACGGGGAAGATATGTTTACAGCAAATTTTGGAAGCCAAACGTCTAAAAGTCGAACCTATCGCGATGGGCCGCACACTGCCGTCTTTTTTCGAAAGGGCGCAAAGGTTTGCGCCATAGAGAGTCTTAATAATGTCTTCATTTACTTTGCCACTAAGCATCAGGTTAATGAGACGTGTGATGCTGGCCAGAAGATCACTATGGCAAATACCAGCCGTGGTTGTCAGCAGGTCCTTTATGTGCTGCGGAGTAATCCCGTCCAGGCCGCCAGCAGATCCGTTATTAAATGACATGATTGCGGCAAGGACGGCATCTTCCGATGCAAGCAGGCCTGGCCTGTCGGGTGGGTTAGGTAGGTTAGATATCAAGGGGGCCGGCGGGTGCTTGCTCTCGAGGGCTGCGAGAGTATCTGGAGAATCAGGTGCAGATGTGTCGCTGGAAAAGAGGATGCGTGACGCGCCGCGGATGTCACCATCATTTACTTTTGTTTCCACTATTTTAACAAGATTGTGGTGGGTTGACGATGGTTTGTCCGAGGGAGACGGCAAAATGGGCAGTGAACAGTTATGTTTAACTTTAGTGGTTAATGATTTGGAGGATGTGGAATGATCTACGTGAAGAATTTGATAAGCAAATGTGAACAGTTTTTCCCATGAAGCCAGAGAGTTTGAAATGACACATTCATCAAGAACTTTTGTGAGACTCTTAGCTACAGTAATTCTTGCTCCTCTAGGGATTCTTTTTAGTATAGGAATGGAATTTTTTAGTGCACTTAATTTATCGGATAAAGTAGTTGTAGTAGAGCTAGGTGTTGTGGGGGGTTGAGTAAAAGAACGGGTAGGGGGCTGTGGCTGACTGCGGCTATGATTATGTGATTTAGTAATATGTATATTCAAACCTCTGCGACCTTTGAACAATTTGGCTGTCGGGCATTGTGGACATTGAAGTAATTCGTCAAGCGACACATCAGGATGTGGAGCTGGCATGCGACTCGAGGCACACGATCGGTTATTATAAATACAACTTATTATCTAAGAATATTCGTATAAGAAAAATTATGAGTATTAAACACAAACACCAAAACACAATGTAAATAACAAGTCTGACGTCGCAACTGTCACGCAGGCAGGGCCGCACCGCAGCAGGTGCGCCGCCGCGGCCAGCAGTGGATGCTGGGACTTTTGCCGCTCAATTGGATGTCTATGGAGGCGAATTCTTTCGGAGGCGGAGGTGAAATAGATTGAGTTAAAGTATGCTTGACGTATGTGACGTGTCAAACTGGATCCACGTATAACAACTTTCTAATATTGTACAAAAGATGCATATTCTTGTTGAAAAGTATCGCTTATCTGTTCGGAGTATTCTATTGCAAAAATTTTTTTTTTTTTTTTTTTCATTCAGTTTAGGCCTTTAGTTTAAGTTAGGTTTAGGTAGTTAGTAAGATCTTGTTTTGTTTTTATTCTATATTTTAATTATTTTTATTCTGAATAAAATTTAGTGTATATTCTGAACTGCATAAACACTAAACATTGTAGTAAATACTAGTAATAGTAGTTGTAGGTTGTCTGGAAGAGATCGCTCTTTATCGATAAGACCGCCTGTTGTTCTGCCTCTGTCTCCCTGTATCTTTGTTTTTTGTTTTTTAATATAAATAGACGTAAATAATGTAAAAAAACACAAAAAAATCAGATTTAATTATTATTTAATTTACGTTCGAATTATGGCCCGGACACACAAAATTTAGGTCTCAGAGAAATGTGATCTTCATAATAAGGCTCACTTGAATGTTGTTTTGAACTTCAACAACCTGCTTCAAATATTCATAAGGAAGTTGCCTTGAGTAATATATTACCTGCTAAAAATTAAGGAACATTTATAAAGGTTTTTTAAAATGAAAAGGAAATTTGCTTTTGATCGTTTTATTTAATTATTAATTTGAGTGGTTGCCGTACTAATTAGGTAATAATAGTACATAGGGAACTAGACATATGAGGCCAACAATCCCTGATCGTGCCGAGGCTTGTATAGTGCATTTCTCAAAAAATGCAATGAAATTTGAAAATTATAATAAAACTGCGCTTCAGCAGCCGGCAGCTGGCGTCGTCTTTTGCTTTCGGGGCGCGGCGGCGGGCCCGCGACCCTAATGAAAGACGATCACTTTTCCGGCCTAGGCCGGTAATTCTGTATGAAATTCCATTCTAAGCCGCATCCGAAACGTGATACTTCGTAGCCTGATATAACGAACATAACATCAATATTTCATTGCATGTTTGAGAAAAATATTTTATGCACTGATAGACATACAGGTTGTAACAAAACTAGTGAGGGCATATTCGGTATCGTGTTCGTAGGTATGTAGGAAAAAGTAGAAGATTTTTTTTTGACCCAATACATTTTTGGCCTCTGTATGGACAGTTGGCTGACTTGGACGATCTGCCCCATACAAAAAAAAAATTTTGGGACTAAAAAAAATTTTCTTTTATTTTTTCCTATAGATCTACTATCTTATCCTATCCTAAGAACACAATACCGTATATGTCCTTAAACGCATCCTCACTAGTTTTGTTACAACCTGTATAATGAAGCCATAAGTATTTTGAAAAACCCGCGACCTTTCTGATACAACTCGATAGAAAGTGACAGATGCTTTACCTTGTCATTTGTCGTCGACAAACGTGACCATAATACGGGGACCAAAGGGCCTTGCATAGCGATGTCCAGCAGGCGAATCACGTAACTTTATGTACTAAAGGTAGATTTTACTGTCAATTTTGAAGTATTAGGCTGCGTTTTATAAAGATCCGTCAGACCAAATGTCAGATCAAATTTCAGTAACTCAGTATATTTTTTGACATAACAAACCGACATAAGGTCTAACGGATCGTTATAAAACTGAGCCTTAGTTAGTAATTGAAACGAAATTTCTTTATACACATCTAAAATTTACAATAAATATTAGGCCGCAATAGTCCCGTATAAGGTAAAAATGACCCTGTGCTCGTCACTGACACAATGACCTTTCAATCTTAAATCATAATAACCCAAGATGATTAATATGTGTCATCTATTGAGCACTAAGATGTCGAACACTGGGACGGTTATCTCAATAGTTTGTAACGAAGAGAAAATGTCAAGATATATATTCAATTTACACAGAAAATAGCCTCAATGTATGATAAATTTTATTGGTAACATACTGGTATACGTCAAATATAAAAGTAGTATATTAATACAATATTAATATAGGTATTTCGCGCATAGTCAGTGGCAGTTCCATAAATTCGCTTAATTTATAAAAGTTTTTTGCAAGGAGCCACGCTTCTAGCGGCCTTTTAAAAGATTGCGAAGGGGATGCGTCTCTTATCCTATCTGGGAGGCGGTTATATATCTCAGGACCCGTGGCGCAAACTTGCTACCTTTACAAAACTGAGCCTAAATGTATGAAATTTGACATTAAAATCTGCCTAACGATAGTACTTAAAGTATCGTTATTACCCCGCTGATGTCACTGTGAAAACCTTGCGTAAACGTTATTAGTTTTCCAAGCGCCTAAGTCGTAGTCGTAAGCAAATATTACGCAATCAAATTGTTCTACGCACAAGTTTACTGGTAAGTCACAATAGAAATCTATTACAAACCTAATAAGTCTATTATAATTGTCTCCTTGTTATGAGAACCTACATTGTTGCATGTGTAAATTCCTAAATCGATTCGTTGTAAAAACATATCTATGCTAACGGAACAGTGTTGAATTCCCAAGTACATATTTAAGTGAATTGTGAGTTTTGTGAATTAATTACCATCCCGGTTACACGTGGTCTAAGATGCTTTTAAGGGCTATTTAATAGGCCCCATTCTATATTTGCGACAACGATAAACGTCACAAATTGTTGAAACTGTAGTGTACTTATGCTCTTAAGAATTTGAACAGTAGTATGATTAAGACTCCCTAATAAGGATCGTTGGTTTGAAATATTATTATGAAAATGGATATTAAGTCGAATCATGCGTAAGATATATTTATTATAAATCCCAAAGTAATATCTGTCTGTTACCTTTTCACGTTAAAACCGCTGAAAGGATTATCGTTATGAGTTTTAAAATGTTATGATTTCAAATTATGATAAATTATTTATAATACCAATAAAGTTATAAAAGGCCACGATGATTTTATTAGTTTTAGACAGTAACATAGCCATTTTTTGATTTTATCGTGTGTAATATAATTTAGGTGGAAAAAACAAGTTTTTAGCTTGAAAATGGTGGATTTGGAGTGATGTTTGAAACGATACTTCTTAATGAAAAATCTAAAAAATACAGTTAACGTTTATGACATAAGGTCGCAATAGTCCTGTTCTAGATAGTAACATGAGAAAATTTCAAGATGCGTGTCAATTCAAACTGAAAATGGAGTAAACAGATGAGCGGTTTTTAACTGATAAGGACCCTGAAGATGAAATTTGGTATGAAGTTAGTTTTGTATCCCGAGGAAGAACATAGAACAGTTTTTATTTATTTAATCTTTATTGCACAAAAGAAACCTTATCGTACAAAAGGCGGACTTAATGCCGTATGGCATTCTCTACCAGTCAACCTTAAGGCGAAGCAGAAAGATTTGTTGGCGGTGCAACTAACAACTAACGAAACTCAAAATTAATATTTTATATAATTATTTTATATATCATTATTTGTGTAATGCAACAAAACGAGTAAATGACAGAGACACACACACACACACACACACACACACACACACACACACATACACACACATACATACACACACACACACACACACACATATACACAGATCACAGAAATAATTCCCTAAAGGGATAATGCGAACGAAAGTTTGGATAGAGGTATGATATAAACAATTTCCACGCAGACGTAGTCACGAGCAAAAGCTAAGTAGAAATATAATTTATTCTAATACCTTTTGAGTTAAATATCTTATTTCCTTTATTTATCAAAGTTCTGAATCATAATATCTACAAGGTTATAATCCAGTGTTATATAAAGTGTAACAAATAAATCAGTAGGTAAGGTAACCGTCCCAGTACTCGACGCAGTAGTGGCCAATAGATCAACATCATCATCATCAGCCTGTGCCAGTCCACTGCTGGACATAGGCCTCTCCCATGGCACGCCACTGAGCTCGGTTTTCAGCTCTTCTCTTCCAATCCCTGCCCACTGCCTTACGAATATCATCGCCCCACCTAGTTACAGGGCGTCCTACACTACGTTTGCCGACACGCGGTCTCCACTCAAGAACCAGTCTGCCCTAACGGCTGTATTCGTCTCCTAAGTTCCTTCTCGAAGTTGTTCCAATAGCCCAATAGATAACACCTATTAATTCCCTTTGTCGATATGACGTAAGATAGAAAGTGACATGTATTGGGTCAGTTGAGCACAGTTACGTTTACCTTATTTGGTTTTAAATACTGGATCACAGTGAGATAAGTTACTTGAGTTTTTTTTACGTTTTTAGGGTTCCGTACCAAAATGGTAAAAAAGGAACCCTTATGGTTTCACTTTGTCTGTCTGTCTGTCACATTGCTAAATATCTCATTAACTACTAATGCAATCGATTTGAAATTTGGAATAGTTATAAAGAAGGCTGTGTATCTAGACACATAATATGACTTTTTTAAATATTATTTTTTATTTTCTGTGAAAAATGACAGACAATACGTGGTTCAAAATTTGAAAGTCTAGTGAATATGAAAGGAAATGGCTAAACAATTTGAAATAATACAATACAATACAATACAAATACTCTTTATTGCACACCTCAATCAAAGGATACAGTACAGTACAAAAAACACAATGAGAAGAGGCAAACAACAGGCGATAATTATGTATGTTAGGAAAAAAATATATAATTTCCTAACGAACACTGATAAGTTAATAACTACCAGAAACAATGGGAAACTCAACTTTTTACAGACTAGTAAAAGCGAAAAAGTCGTTCTCGGGAAATTGTATAAAATTCTACAATAAAATTCCAAGATACATTACTGAACTTACGGATTCTAAATTTAAATCTGTCACGAAACAAACACTTATTTCAAAAGCATATTATAAGATAAACGATTACATCATGGATAGGGATGTTTGGCTAATGATCGTCCCACACAAGTAATCTAACACAGAAATATTTTGTCCTAAATATTTTCAAAGCAAATATATATATGTGTTTTCTATTGTAGCATTGTAATTCTGTGGTATTATGATACTATTATTTTATGAACCGGTGGAAGTTTTTTTTGGCATTCATAGGTGCATGTAATATGCCTAAATTGAAGAATAAATAATTTCATTTCATTTCAAAGACCACCAAGGGAGAGGGAGTCAGAAGACCTTGCGTGATTTCTGGATAAGCCCTTATAGGTGAGCCATGTTTGTGTGAGGAGATACATGAACATAGCCTATGTGTGCGTCAGCGTAGGAGTTATGTGACCATATTATTAGTGTGTTCGTGTGATAAAAGTACTACGGGCCTTACTGACTACCGATGTGGTATCTTTTTCATGGGATCGCCACATCTATCGTTACATTATGAGAGTGCATGTAATACCCAACCAATTTCGATACTTCATATCGAATAGAAGCTATACATAATATGACAGTAAGCCACAGGTGATTCTCATTCCAAAAAAAGTAAATCCTCTTTTATGTGCTCAAAAAGTGTAGGTAAGGACCACGGACTACTTCAACTTTACAATATCGCGCTGGTCCGGGGCGGAGATGGCCATAACAGAATTAAAAACGGTATCGTTATGGCCATCTCCGCCCATAACGATACAGGCTCGTGCTCAAAAGACTTCAACGGGCTCACGCTCGACCTCACTACACTTGCAACGCGATGGTTCCTGAATACTAGTGTGATCTCGCTGAAGCTCGTTTCATAAAACCACACTCGTGTTTTAAAACCTCTCATTATGTATCAGTTGCATAAACTACTATTCTTAATTTGTCCTTACCTGGCCCGGATTGTTAACGACTCGTGAGTGATTATTTTTGACTTTAACTATTTTAACAGTTAGGGATCCAGGTATAGAGTAAACTGGAGTCAACAATAAGTTTAAATTGCACTCTGATTTCCTTAACTTTCATCTAACGTTTAGACCGGTAAGGACATCAATTAACATTAACTATGAGAATCATCCCACAAGACACCAGAACGATATATTCAAGTCCAGAACATATTTTCAGTAGCACCGAATAGTTTCGTTTGAGCTCTATTTGTCTCTATATTTTATCTCTATTATAAATCTAAACAGTGCACAGTGTGGTGTAGGAAATGTGGATCGTAAAATACAGGGTGCTACATAAAACATGTAAAGCGCCCATAAAATCGGTAAAAGGACGGTTTTTTGCGTAAAGCAAAGTAATACAGCCTTTATAAGCTTTTACTCGGTTTATAGATGATTTAAGCGTGAAGATCTATAATAAAGTGGTCGATATAGAAATCTAAAGTGCTCATTGGATGTAACGAAGGGTTTTATGGCTTGTAGAAAAGACGGTAATAAATTTCGGCGAAGGAAAACATCGTGAACAAAATCGGTCTAATCCCAATAAGGTCTAGTTTTCCTTCTGTACTAAACTAACTTCGTAAACGGGCCATTTTTCTTTTTAATGACCGTTATTTTCGGACACTTTTTTATTAAATGCAGATTTTGGAATACTTGGCCCTCAATTCATATTTTTGTATCGTTATTTAGAAAGAGGTTTAATTAGAGTATCATTTCCGATAGTTTTGGTAATTGCCGAACCACAACTAATATCCATAATTCGAGTAAGTGGTACTTGGATGTCTCACCATTTGTATGAAAAAATTGTTTTTATCTTTGTGTTACCCACCTTTTTCAGCAATATGTTATTATTTAAGTATTTTTACCTATAAATTCCTTTTATTTAGTCACTATTTTAAAATCCTATTTTTGTACAATAATTCAATACATAGGTATCATAGATTGAAAATGTAGAATGACCCAAACAGCTACTTATGAAACATTTATACCTTGTTTTTTTAAAGATTAGAAATTAGGTAAACAAAGAAGCAGAGGTGGTAAACACACACACACACATTGAATTCGCATTATTCGCACGACAGGTCAGAATAATTGACATTTAGCGACTATAACAAATAACTTTTTTAAAACTCGACCCGACTTCTTACAATGTCTGCCTCTTTGGGTTTTTTATTGTACAACTTTTAGATGAATGAAATGAGACGTAATTAAAAAAGTATTCTATGACGTATCATTTAAAAAATATATAAGTAAAATTAAATGCCTATTGTAGCGCCAGCTAGCTCGGGGTTCGTGCGACGGGGCTAAGAATCAAGTGCAAACTCAAGACTCAGTTTACAACAGTTTATTGTATTAATGATACACTGTTACGACAAACAAGAGATAACTGTAACTATTAGAATTTACTCTTATTAGAAACGAACAATATCGTAGCGCGTCGGTGGTCGGACTGCGCGGGAGCGGCGGGAACGTATCTTAACCGACTCGCTCACGCGCGGTGCGTTCCAATTCTCAGCCGCGATTGGCTGTCCGCGGGCCTTACTAGGGATGGCCGGCGGTACAGTTTGAGTAGACCGCGTTATACTATATATTTTCTTAGTATTGAATAACAATATATAATGTAAGCATGAAATAACGGTTTTAATATACATTGATATTATTTGATACTTTTATCACAGAACGTGCCTAATAAAAAACCTCGTAAGTAGGAAGTAGTCTGTTTTGTCCTACGATTTTGTTCACGTTGTTTCTAATGCTAAAAAAAAACAAGGTATAATCGCGTTATTGTATTAGAAGAATCTGTGTCATACTTTAAAGTGACGATGTTTCCATGGCTACGTCTAATGAATTACGAAACGGCGTTCAGAGCTTTTACTTAGTATAGACCAAGAACAACGGTTCGATTTTAGTCAAATCATTTACGAATACGAATAGTTCATACACTCTTTGTGCCAGAAGCCCGCTGGGTTGACGCTCGTCTCGTAGGCGTTCGAAGAGCTATAATTGTTCATAAAAATGTTTGATAGTAGATTTAAGCCAGTCCGTATTTGTCACGTCAGTCTACGTTGCAAAAGGTGGTGTAGAAAATTTTATTTTTTTAAATTGTGTATCTATACTCATACTCATACTCTTTATTGATAATATTGTTAAATATTATATGTCACATTACAATTTTGCACAATACATATAAAGTAACATTATCTTAGTACAATCATTATTAGATACAGTGTTAGTGTAGTCATAGTTAGTACAAATTGTTGTTAATTATTATAAATGTCAGTGAATAGCCATTATTAATTAATTTACATGTCAAATATAATTTATTTAATTAATTAGCATTATAAAAGTCATTTAATTTGTAGAACGCATGACCGATTAACCAGTTTTTTAACTTCTTAGTAAAAGTGTTAGGGTTGTCGACTGTTTTGATGTGGATTGGTAACATATTATATACTTTCGGGCCGATCACTTTTTTTATGGATTTATATGGATTCAACTGAGTAAATATCAAAAATGGTAGCACGAGACATCTCGGGATAACTTTTGCCAGCTATTTGGTTTCTCGCTTATATATTATATACGATGCATCCTAGCGCAAAGTTACGTATTAGCAAATTGAAGAACATGACATTTTCTCTATTGAGTGCCAAAATATAATAATTCGGTGTAGGTAATTTACACCACCTTTTTCAACGTAGCCCTCGGCTTTGAGTGTCTATACGGACTGGTCTGATTGTACACCAAGGAGATAAAGCACTGTTTTATGTCACTGACACGATATTGAATCCTGAACGTAACGAAGGACTCGCGAGCGTAGCGGGGGTGCTATAAGTTAAATCCCGAGTGAAGCGAAGGAATTTAAACTGAGTCCTGAGTGCTGTCAGGGATTTAAGCGCGCCCAATACAAAAACAGCTTTATCCCCGAGGAGTATACTCTACTGTTGCGAGATAGCAAAATAAACCATGGCTATAAGAAAGAGATTCAAATCAGTCAGTCAAAACCAAATCACTTTCATCGCTTGACATTTGATTAGAATTTGCGAATTTCATCTTCTATTTTTATAGAGTCTGTAGTTTTCTCTATGCAGTGTCTTGTAAAACTCGCGGTTTTTGTTTTAGGTATTTAATATGTATTCTGTTTAGGTTGTGGTGGCCAGTATAATTCCTCATGGCGATTCATAATTTAAGGACATAACAATAAGAACTATGATAAGTGAAATCATATTATGGGTTATAATGAAATTCAGTACAACACTACGCCCCGGCTAAAGAGCTATAATGATTTGCTTTCGGTAAGGTTTCGTTGATATATAATTTGGCATTGTCGAGCAGATGGTGTGAAAAACTGCTGATACACCGACATACATACAAAATAATGATCATAGCATATACATTACAAAGTAGAAATACAAATGCAACCAGCACTGGAATTAACGGCACAGTAACCTTAATTATCCTTTCAATATAAAATTACATTCGCCAAAAAACCGACAGCCGAGCGGAACCTGAGGGCCACAAACTGAACACTAAATATCTGCGTCTCTGTCGTACTTGTATATTCGAGGGATAAAGAAGGGAGATACTTCGGCGAGATACTGGTCTGGTGCTCGGCGCTCACTATCGAGCTGCTTGCTCTACTGTTTTCTTTTTTAAGGCGAATGGATTTGCTTTTGGCCAGCATCTAGCTTAAGAGTATAGACATATCTAATATTAGACAGAAACCTGCTCTCATCAAGCAAACATTCTATGTCAGCCATATTTAATTAAACTTCTTACTAACTCCGAACTAACAGGACAAATTCGGCCCTACCTCTTATCCTATAACAATGTATTGAAGCCAATGAGCTTTTTCGTATGAATAAAATCAAGCCATGAATTATTCATTATACAGAAACGAAAATAGCAAAAACCCCTCTTATATCTTTGACAGTTAATTTTACGATGTCTCCCTCACTGATATTATATTTCGGTCACAATTTCATTATAACTAAGGGTTATCTTCACTTGAGTTGAGACGAGAAATTACCTTTAGGTGTCTATTTTCGTATCATTTTTGTCTTTCATAAGGTTATCCGTTGTCTGATAGTTGATTTTTCCTTGTTTTGCATCTGAAATTTAGCAATTTTAAGTACAATGAAATAATAGTAGTTTCTTAAGTAAATAAAGCTAGTGTGATTTGATCCCATTCAATGGCATATCCACACACACATCGTTCGTATGTACAGTCAAGGGCACGAATATGTATACATTTTTTCACCATATTCCATTGAGATAAGATCCAAAAATGTGTACATATTTATGCCCTCTGTACATAATGACATTGACCGTTAGTTTTTGGGTACAGGAAAATATTCATTCATCATAATAATTACTTCATCTAAATATATAAAAGAAGAAACTGACTGACTGACTGACTGACTGACTGACTGACTGACTGACTGACTGACTGACTGACTGACTGACTGACTGACTGATCTATCAACGCACAGCCCAAACCGCTGGTTCTAGAGATTCCAAATTTGGCACGTAGGTTCCTTATAAGGTCTAGGGGTGCACTAAGAAAGGATTTTTCAAAATTCATCCCCTAAAGGGTTGAAACGGGGGTCCAAAGTTTGTATGAAAAACCGTATTTATTAGAGTGAGAGACATGAAATTTTGTAAATAGAGTCTGTGTTTAAATATATTAATGGCGTATTTCAGCGTTTTTCTAAATTGCTCCACTAAAGGGGTGAAAAGGGGGTTCAAAGTTTGTACGGGGAGAAAATCTTTTTTAAAGTGAGATATTTGAAACTTCGTATATATACTCTCTGTTTAAATACAACACAACATATATAAGCGTTTTTCGAAATTGCTCCCCCAAAAGGGTGAAAAGGGGGTTTCAAGTATGTACAGGGAGCAAATCTTTTTTGAAGTGAGAGATTTAAAACTTCGTACATAGACTCTATGTTTAAATGCAATAAAACATATATAAGCGTTTTTCGAAATTGCTCCCCTAAAGGGTTCAAAAGGGGGTTCCAAGTTTGTACGGAGAGCAAATCTTTTTTGAAGCGAGAGATTTAAAACTTCGTACATAGACTCTATGTTTAAATACAACAAAACATATTTAAGCGTTTTTTGAAATTGCTCCCCTAAAGGGTTCAAAAGGGGGTTCCAAGTTTGTACGGAGAGCAAATCTTTTTTGAAGTGAGAGATTTAAAACTTCGTATATAGACTCTTTGTTTAAATACAACAAAACATATTTCAGCGTTTTTCGGAACTGCTCCCTTTAAGGGGTGAAAAGAGGGTTCCAAGTTCGAGACGGGAGCAAATTTTTCCTTTTCTTAAAAATCGATATGGGTGTCATTTTCGAGATTCCTCGGGGTGCCGATTCCGAAAATGACATTCATTTTCAAATTAAAGATGGCGGACATTTATTTTTCTTAAAAATCAATATGGGTGTCATCTTCGAGGTTCCTCGGGGTGCAAATTACAAAAATGACATTCATTTTCAAATCCAAGATGGCGGACATTTATTTTTCTTAAAAATCAATATGGGTGTCATTTTCGAGGTTCCTCTGGGTGCCGATTACGAAAATGACTCTCATTTTCAGATCAAAGATGGCGGATATTTATTTTTATAAAAATCGATATGGGTGTCGTCTTCGAGGTTCCTCGTCGTGCCGATTACGAAAATGGCATGCATTTTCAAATCAAAGATGGCGGAGATTTATTTTTCTTAAAAATCAATATAGGTGTCATCTTCGAGGTTCCTCGGGGTGCAAATTACAAAAAAGACATCCATTTTCAAATCCAAGATGGCGGACATTTATTTTTCTTAAAAATCAATATGGGTGTCATTTTCGAGGTTCCTCTGGGTGCCGATTACGAAAATGACACTCATTTTCAGATCAAAGGTGGCGGATATTTATTTTTATAAAAATCGATATGGGTGTCGTCTTCGAGGTTCCTCGTCGTGCCGATTACGAAAATGGCATGCATTTTCAAATCAAAGATGGCGGAGATTTATTTTTCTTAAAAATCAATATGGGTGTCATCTTCGAGGTTCCTCGGAGTGCAGATTAAAAAAAATTACATCCATTTTCAAATCCAAGAAGGCGGACATTTATTTTTCTTAAAAATCGATATGGGTGTCGTCTTCGAGGTTCCTCGTGGTGCCGATTACGAAAATGGCATGCATTTTCAAATCAAAGATGGCGGAGATTTATTTTTCTTAATTATCAATTTGGGTGTCATCTTCGAGGTTGCTCTGGGTGCAGATTGCGAAAATGACATCCAGTTTCAATTCAAAGATGGCAGACATTTATTTTTCTTAAAAATCAATATGGGTTTCATCATTGTGGTTCCTCGGGGTGCCGATTACGAAAATGATATCCAATACATATCTGCATGCAGGTCAAACTGAGAACCTCCTTTTTTGTAGACGGTTAAAAATTACTCTTAGTACGCGGGCGAAGCCGCGGGAAAAAGCGTTGAAACTTTGTACAAAGACTCTCTGTTTAAATACATTAATGGCGTATTTCAGCGTTTTTCTAAATTGCTCCCCTAAAGGGATGAAAAGGGGGTTCAAAGTTTGTACGGGGAGCGAATCTTTTTTGAAGTGAGAGATTTGAAACTTCGTATATAGAATCTTTGTTTAAATACAATAGAACTTATTTCAGCGTGTTTCTAAATTGCTCCTCTAAAGGGGTGAAAAGGGGGTTCCAAGTTTGTACGGGGAGCAAATATTTTTTGAAGTGAGAGATTTAAAACTTCGTATATAGACTTTCTGTTTAAATACAACAAAAAATTATTCGGCATTTTTCGAAATTACTCCCCGAAAGGTATGAAAAGGTGGTTCCATGTGGTGTTTGTACGGGGAGCACATCATTTTTGAAGTGAGAGATTTAAAACTTCGTATATATTATAGACTCTGTTAAAATACAACAAACCATATTTCAGCGTTTTTTGAAATTTCTTCCCTAAAGGGGTGAAAAGGGGGTCCAAATTTGTACGGGAAGCAAATCTTTTTGAAATGAGAGATTTAAAACTTCGTATATGGACTCTGTTTAAATACAACAAAACACGTTTCAGCGTTTTTCGGAATTGCTTCCCTAAAGGGGTGAAAAAGGGGTTTCAAGTTTGTGCGGGGAGCAGTAAAATGGGTGTCATATTCGAGGTTCTTCGGGGTGCCGATTACGAAAATGGCATGCATTTTCAAATCCAAAATGGCGGACATTTCTTTTTCTTA
Source organism: Epiblema foenella (assembly GCA_963556455.1). Lineage (NCBI taxonomy): Eukaryota > Metazoa > Arthropoda > Insecta > Lepidoptera > Tortricidae > Epiblema > Epiblema foenella. Next base: position 22,935,127 of record OY747100.1, read on the forward strand.
AAAATCGATACGGGTGTATTTTTGTTGTTCCTCGAGGTGCCGATTACGAAAATGACAACCATTTTCAAATATGATGACGTTATATGATGGATATACGGTATTTTTTTTTTCCTAAAAATCGATATGGGTGTCAACTCCGAGGTTCCTCGGGGTGCGGATTACGAAAATGACATGCATTTTCAAATACAAGATGGCGGACATTTATTTTTCTTATAAATCGATATGATTGTCATCTTCGAGGTTCCTCGGCGTGCCAACTATAAAAATGACATCCATTTTCAAATCCAAGATGGCGGAAATGAATTTATCTTAAAAATTTATATAGGTGTCGTCTTTATGGTTCCACGGGGTGCCGATTACGGAAATGACATCCATACGTATCTACATACGTACATACAAACATACGGATCAAACTGAGAACCTCCTTTTTTGTAGACGGTTAAAAATTAATTTTATTACGCGGGCGAAGCCGCGGGTAAAAGCTAGTATAAATATATATTCATATAAAACTTCATATAAATTGACCTCCTAATATCATTTGTAATGTAATCTTGTTATGGCATAAATGAATTAATTTATTCATTCATCGTGAGAGAACCCGCATAATTTTACAGTTATTGCTTGCTACTCAGCCACATTTTGGATCAAATATTTTTATTTCATTTATTTTAACAAGTAATAAAGCCTATTATACATATTAATTTAACAAAAATGAAAAATTGGACAAATATTTATTTAGTTCATTAAGACTGTGTGACACTTACGACCTCATAGAAAATTTGAACTCATAGGCTTCAACGCTGATGCATTCATATACAATGTGCATGTATTGTATTCTCAACACACAATCATGGCTCACCCGCGTTTGTGAGACAAAAGTACAGTACCGTCAGCGTATTTTAAGCTACGGTGTGCTTCAACCTTCAACCGGTAGATCAATTTTTACAAACAATTAAAATTGGCCAAGGGCGTGTCGGGCGCAATTTAGGGTTCCGTAGTTGTCCACCCTTTACATTGTGCGGACTTAAAAGTTAAAACTTAAAAGTTAAACTTATATTTATAAGTTTGCGAACACACACACACAGACAGACAGACAATACTGACAGTAAATACTGTTATTGATGCAACTAATAATTATAATTATTTTTGAGATAGTTTTTAATAATACTTTTAATATCAATACTGTTTACTGTTTCTTAATTAAACATATTATCGGTTACTTACATATTATAACATTATCTAAGTAATCAATGGAAGTGTACTTTGTGTAAAGTTTGCTTTTCTAATAAGTATATTTCTTAAGTTCGGCTATTACTCATTAACTAGCAATGTCTACTTGCTCTTAATAGTTTTCGTTTTAAATTCATTATATATTCTATTACCATGATTTTTTTCACACAACCAGTACCCATCGTTTAGCTGACAGTGGGGGAGAAAATTGACCAAAACAAAAATTATCTCTTTAAACCCTAATATCAAGCAAACGGATTTCTGAATCAAAAATGGTTCTTAAAACTTCACAATGCTTTTGAGCGAGCTATCCAACGACACCCCTCATGGGCTTACAAAAAAAAGGCACCCCTACACGATGTAGGAGAGGTACCTTAAATGAAAAGTTTTTCAAGATTTTATTCTACCTTTTTACAGCTTTCTAGTACTAACTTTTACTGAGCTAAGCCGCGGACGGACGGACATGGCGAAACTATAAGGATTCCTTATTTATTAAGGAACCCTAAAAAGCAATTAAATCAACAAATCCCTTCAATTTTACCATTCATTTTATCCATTCGATACTAAAGCAAAACCAATTATTATTATGATTCATGCCAGAACTATTATTTACCTCCAATTTCCGTAAACCGTAAAGCTTTCAGACTATAAAAAGATTTCGATTTCGTATGGATATTGTTCGGTGATTCCATCCCTAAGGCTCCTCTGGGGGACATTTTTTCATACGAATTTAGCGATTTGGGCTTCCTTGTGGGGTCGTGACATCGATCAACCAAATCCGATTATAGAGCTTCACTTATCTTGTATCGAAAGCACTATACTGAAAATCGACCGGGTTGAATGTAAGGCTGTGGTTATTTAGCGATTATAAGAATTTTCAAGTTTACATGAGTCATTTTCTTTCCAATTTACAATATTTTATGTAGGTACTTTTTTGAAAATGTATTATTAACCCAAGTTCTTAGATTCAGATCACAATCTGATTATATTCATCGCTACATAATATAAAACAAAGTCGCTTTCTCTGTCCCTATATCCCTATGTATGCTTAAATCTTTAAAAGTACGCAACGGATTTTGATGCGGTTTTTTTTAATAGATAGAGAGATTGAAGAGGAAGGTTTATATGTATAATAACATCCATTAAATAGTGCACCCGTGCGAAGCCGGGGCGGGTCGCTAGTATGTAATAAACGGGTCATAGTCCCTATTCGTCCTGGTAGCGCCGCACACCGGGTATAGTTTCGGACGCAACGGGCATATCTAAACCTATTTTCAAAGTTATTGAAGGTGTATTATACAATAACATTTTTCACTTTGACATTTGACACTAAACAATAAAGTTCCATAGTAATGGATATGAAAACGTCACTCATTTTTAATACAATCATTGATTGACAGTTCGGATGCCATCGTATTCCGATTGAGATCCGAGTTTTCCCGAAGGAAAATCATTTTGCAATACATCGTATTTCGTCGAAGCTACCTTTTCAAACGGCTCGTCGAAGTTGGCAGTGCGTAACACAATTGATTATAGTGCCCCGACACGCTACCACTGCTTTCCGTGGAAGTTTTCGCTATGCGGCTCCCAAAAATTGGAACAATATTCCGCCGCCGACCAGGAACCTGAAACACGTGCATAGTTTTCAATATAAACTGAAAGAATTCATGTACTATCATCAAAAATCTGTCTTGAAACTAGCTGCATCTAATTCTTACTCACCACTTCGTTATGTCCCACTTGCATTGCCATGTATGTTGGTTAAAATAATACGTAAATCTTAGAAAGTAAGTAATTGCTTGTTTCCTTTTATGCTCCATTTGAATTTTAATAAAATTGTAAACTCGATTCACATTTTGCCAGGCATTCTTATCTAATATCTAGACATATTGCTCTAACTTAACCGTGTTTACTTAGCCTTGGTCTGAATTAATGATTAAAAAGGCCCGCACAGACGAACCACCTGTCGGTGCGTTTGCTTACACTATTTTATTTAGAAAAAAAAAATTGTTTATTCAGCGCTTAGGAAATGTATTTATTTTTGGTTTTGTGTTTTTTTTTTATTATAGTGTTTATTAGTAAAAACTATATTTATTTGTGTGGTACCCGTACCTACACTTAATGGGCCCAACGGAAGATCAGCGCAGGCTGTAATGCCGGCATTACTTATGCTGAGTTGGGTCCATTTCGTGACACGACTGTTATTGTATTATGCTACTGTCCCATTATTAATGTATCACTTGTTTGTCACGAATAAATCTTTGAATCTGAATCTCAAATCCTACAAGTTATGGCAGAAAGGGATATTTGAAGATAAATAAATAAATATAAATATTAGAGGACAATCTTACACAAATCGAACTAGCCCCACAGTAAGCTCAAGAAGGCTTGTGTTATGGGTACTAGACGACGATATATTTAATAGATATAAATACTTAAATACATAGAAAACATCCAAGACCCAGAAACAAATATTCATGCTCATCACACAAATATTTGCCCTGACCGGGATTCGAACCCAGGACCGTCAGCTTCACAGGCAGGTGCACTACCCACTAGGCTAAACCGGTCGTCAAAGATCTTTCCTTTATATTCCTATCTCCCTCTCTCTTGTACTTGCCTGCAGTCCACCAGGCAGAACCACCTAAATACACCTTTAGTAAACACTCATTTACCGCCCCCTTATCGAACGCCACAGCCTTACAAAATTATCGAATTATTCTATCTTGAACTCCGAATTTATCGTAACTAATACCTAAATCTCACAAAGGCCACAGACTACAAATAATTCCAACAATAAGACCCTCATTTCACTCAATTCTGAGAATCTCCCGTATGGAATTTTCTTCAGCTGCGTCCTATACAACTAAAATAACCGATATACGCGTACGTACTGGCGTTTTACAACGGATATAAATTAAAGCAATAACTGATAACTTTGTCAAAAGTAAGTAGACCTTTGATATTCAATAAAATCCTTACGTATTCTTGTTTCGATGGGGGAGGCCATGGTTCTATTGTTATTGATTAGTTTGTATGACGATTGGATTGACAGATTTAGGTATGATATTATAAATAGGTTATTAGAATGTTCCCTGGTTTATTAGGTTAGAGTTTGACAAGGAATTCTGTTGAATGGATGGCACAGGGAGCGCTTCTATATGCAGCAAACGTTTTTTGTTTTGAGTATTTATGTGCAAATGCAGCTCCAATTTAAACTAAACTAAACTAAATATTTTGGCACTTGTGCAATAAAATGCTTTCTTCGTACTACATAGTTCAGTAATATGCGATAAAATTACCAAAAAGAAGACCAAAGCCACCAACCAACCCCTTTTTTTAACCTGTCTGTGGCTTTATAGGCGGGCCCAATAAAGCGATAGGAGTGCGCGGTTGGAGAGTAGCCTGGGGAAAATCCAGGGAAAACCTCCGACACGAACGCGCGTGTGGTATGGAACACTGGAACACTCTAAGAGTTTACGCTCCAGTGAGATTGGTTGAGCGGTTTCAACCGAATCTGAGGTGTGAGTGGAATCGAGCTACTGGGAGTTTGTCGCTGTCTCACTAAACCTAGCCTAGCTGAGAAGAGTCCAGCAAGAAACTCAGCTAGGCCCGACCTGGGTCGGGCTGACACCAACCATCCCAACACACAAACCAAAGAAGACCAACTAGGCTAAAATGATTGCCGTGCCGCATCCATTAAATCTAAGTCTGGGTTTGTTTTGAGTTAGGGCGCACCTACTAAACAAAGGGGTTATAATTTCATGTCAAGAACACATCTAGCCCTTAACACCATTAAATTTGAACTATATAGCCTTTCAGTTTCACTAAGGTTCTCTTGACGGCTCTGAGTTACGCAGCGGAATTAAGCTTTAATATCGTCGGGTAAGAAGCAAAACTCACTATCAGATCTGTCACTACTCTTCGAAACCTCGTATCTCAGTACTGAACGATGCTGATATACGAGCTTTATTTTAAGTAGGTATTTGTTACTTAGTCACTTTTGCTTGCAATCCGACGATATTAAGGTGAACGTCATACTATCTGATATATTAATTCCCACATTATTATAATCTAGCTTTTGTCCGCGACTCCGGCCGCATTGAACTCGTTTATCTCGTACTTCCATACAAACTTCCACCCTCACTTCATCATAAATTATCCTATGTCATTCTCAGGGTCTCAAACTATATCCGTACCAAATTTCATCTCAATCGGTTTAGCGGTTTAAGCGTGAAGCGATAAGAGACAGAGTTACTACGTTGTTACGTTGATAATATTAGTATGGATACTATGGATTTAACAATGTGTGAAAATCGTGCAAGTTGAAATCAGTATTTTTAAGATTTAAAGTGTTATTGATATTTAGTATTTAATTCGGTGTCAGGAACTGGGTTGTTTACCCTACATTTATCTCAATTCACGATTGTAATGATTGTATTCTCATCGCTCATATCTTCCATATACACTTGAGTTAAGGTGCATGTAGACGGCCCTGCAAGGCGGACCACAATCATGATGCAAGCTATGAACATATAAAAAAATCTTTATTGCACAAAAAGAAATCTTAACGTACAACAGACAGACTTAGTCATCATCTGAGGTCAGGTCACCGTCTGAGGTCCAGCACCAATCTTACTCTTGCTCTACCATCTAATAAGACGCGAACATACGCTAGATCTTTCACGGTACGCGCAGTGAAGTTGTGGAACGAGTTGCCCTTGTCAATAAGACAGTCCCAGTCTGTCGCCTCACTCAAGAGTAATTTAAAGAAATTGTGGCTCTCCAACGACTTGTGATTTGGTTGAATACTATATATATTTATTTATGTATATTATTTTAAATACGTATATATTTATAATATGTATTTATTATATGTTATAGTTGTTATATATTTATTTAGTTCTGGTTTTAGCTATAAGTTTCCTTATTGAAAAGTTTTAGTACACTGTGTAAGTTTGTCTATCTCATTCTCCCACTCTACACTCAATCCCTCAAAGGTTAGCTGGAAGAGATCCCTCAAAGGGATACGTTCGCCTTTGTACTCTAATCTTATGTGACATGTATATTGTTTTAACCTGTTATTGTGTACAATAAACTGCTTACATACATACATACTTAGGCCGGGTTTTATAAAGATTCGTTAGACTAAATGTCAGGTCAAAATTCAGTAACTCAGTACATTTTTTGACATAACAAACCGACATAAGGTCTAACGGATCTTTATAAAATCGAGCCTTAACCTACCTGTCAAACTACATTTTGGTTAGATAGTGGACCTTCTGTACTCGCAATACAATTCGAATTGTATTGCACCTTCATGAAGCAGGATGTACTTACAAAAGAATAACAGAACAACAGGCGATTTTATCGCTAAATAATGATCTCTTCCAGACAACATGTTTGTAGTGGAGAAATGAAATATAAAATTGAGTAGTATATGGTGCAGAAACTATTGCAATTAGAAGAAACATAAGCTAAAGACCCCAGAGCTCCACACTTATTTCCCAATAGATGACACCTAACTACTAATGGCTCTGTGAGCTGTAGAACTCGTGAGTGAGTTTATAAAAAAGATCAATTATGAATATCGAACCTGCTAACAAAATTTCACGAGAAGCGGTCGAGAAATGCGACCTGTAGAGGAGAACAAACCGAAATTCGGACGCAGAAACTTACAAAATCATTGATATAAAAATTGTTCTACAAAATTTCCAAAAACTAACTAGACAGAAAAATTCCATATAATTACCGGACCTGCTCACAAAATTTCACGAGAATCGTTTGCGAAATGCGACCTGTAGAGGAGAACAGACCGAAATTCGGAAGTCCGAAATCTGGACATACTAAAGCATTTTTGTCGAAGCTGAAGCAGAGACCTTTGTTTCACTCGGTCAATTAATCACCTCTGTCGTCATGACATAAGATTAAGTATCATTTATTGGGTCAGCGCCGAGCATAGGGACGTTTGCCTTATTAAGCACTATTATTTATTCAGTGACTTTACTAACCCATTCAGTTTGAGTGACAAATAGACATTCTATACTACTTCTACTCATAACTTTGCAGTGCTCTGACAAAAACTCGGGCAAATCCATCATACGAGTAAACCGTAAATATTCCGGCGACAACCATTCCGGCTTTTAGTTACGTGTGGACGCGCGTCCGGCGCGGCAACCCTAGCGGCTTCCGGACTGTCAGGGTTGTCGACTGAAGCTTTCTTTATTTTGTTACTCTTATGTTAATTTTTAAGGAAGTGTTCATCGGAGCCTATGTACTGTGTGCGGTATGTGAGCTAGGTGACCGTTTGAGTGGTTACTAACAGCGCTCCCGTACTCGGAAAACACGTTAAGCCGTTGACACCGACTACTGTCATGACAGCAGTCGTTAAGTCAAGTTGGAAGTCTTCGGACGGATGGTCACATCGTAAAATCAGCGCTGGCCATCATGCTAGCATTATGTTGAGATGGAAACGTTTCGTAGCACATTAAGTAGTTTCTTTTTCAAATGATCTCTGTCCATATTTTGTTGTTGTTTGTTACGAATAAATATTGAGATCTACTTACTATTCGTCTCTTTGAATTTTATTCGCAATACGTAAGAACATATTGAAATGCGATTGAAGTGTGGAAATGCGGATCATTTTCACGAAGTCATAATCGCTATATCTTTAAATTAAAGTTAGAACTATATAATAAAGTACAATAGGCAGATCGCTCTGTAACTGTTTCTGAAAACCCATTTTTTATAAACATACCAAACAAAAAAAAAGAGAAGTGGCAACCCTAACTCATGTCCGACATGTTTTTGACATTGTTAAGATTTCCGGAAACGCCTCACCCTCTTTGTTTATTTTTAGGACGTCGGGCGAATGCTAAAAGGCTTAGTTTGACACATTCGTTTCGCATTCCAAAATGGTTTACGCCAGCTACGCCACTACGTTAGCCGAGTGCTCAAGTGATGGTGGTGACCAGTTCCTCTTGCCGCTTCGGCTAAACTCGGCTCCACCACACCTCCGTGGTGTCCAGATTATCGTGCTAGGAAGGAAACAAGCACATGCTATGCGGCGAGCGCGTGTGAACGAGAAGCCATGATAAGCTGTCAAACATCGGTTATGTTAGACAGAAAACCTTCTATACTTAAGTACTATTCATTCTACGGTGAAATGAAATGAAATTAAATGAAAGTTTATTCACAAGAACATATGGTACAGCAGGATGATATAGGTATACATTGTTGACCCTTAATATATTCGGCCTCGAGGGATTTGAAAATATTTTTTCATGATATGACTAACAAGTCATGCATGTCAAAAGTAAATTAAGTAAATTGCGTGTATGTCACATTAATTATAAGTGCATGTCAAAAAACTTATACACGCCAAGATATTAACAAATTAATAAATAGGTATCTCAATTGCATAAGAAAACATGCGTTACGGGCGTTACAGTGTTTACATTTATGCACTGAATATTTTGGCGATGCAATGTCATTGAAATTAAATTATGATTATATTTGTAATTCGTAATTGTCAAAATTGAAATTAGAATTAAGATTAAAATTTAAAACTAAAATATCCGTCCATCGTGTAGAAACATGTGCTAACTAATATATTTTTAAATTTGCATTTGAACACGGCATTTGTCAGTGTCTTAATACTAGCGGGAATTTTATTAAATATTCGTGTACACATATAGTATTCACTTTTCATTCTAATTTTTAGTTTGCATGGTGGCAATGTCATTGTGTTGGACAAAGAGTCCAGCTCTTAATGAGTTCGACTTTAGAGTTGACAAGTATCAGGGTACGGTTTCAGAGGAATTTCCTCCCACGGACGCTCCGGTTGTGGAATGAGCTCCCTGCCGAGATTTTCCCGAGGGTCTACAGTATCTTCAAGAAAGGAGTGTATAAATGTTTAAAGGGTCGGCAACGAGCACGTGACACCCCAGGAGTTGCAAGCGTCCATAGGCTACGGTGACAGCTTACCATCTTGTTTGCCACCGTCGTGGTATAAAAAATCTATCTACTCTAAAACAATTTCACTTCTTTTAAAATGCGTTACATGTTCCGACTTTTTGAAACAAAATTGGATAGACAAGTGCCCTTAGCCCCAAATCTTCGCATGTGGCTCTCAGAGCTTCCTTAGGAGTTTGGAGTGCAGTTATGGATTACCAATGGTCCAATGCTTACCGCTTTTCAGTGAAGGAAAACACCAGAGGAAATTTATACATATGCGAAGAAATTCAAACGTTTGTGATGTTCATTAATTTTGAATAATATCTTATACTGGGTCATGGATTTAATTTTTGGTGAATGTAGCTACATCAATTCTGTACTCTTCGAGTTACCACACGTCTGGTAATAATGTTATAGTTCACTATCCACACAGTGTCATTCGGGCAGTCAGTCCGACCCAGGTCGGGCCTAGCTGAGTTTCTTCTTCTCAGCTAGGCTAGGTGTAGTGAACCAGCCACAAAACTCCCAGTAGCTCGATTCTACTGCACACTCAGATTCGCTTGTAACCGCTCAACCAATCTCACTGGAGCGGAAACTAAGGTATTCCAGTGTTCCAAACCTCATGCGTAGTCGTGTCGGAGGTTTCCCCTGGATTTTCCCCCGGCTACTCTCCAACCGCGCACTCCTATCGCTTTATTGGCCCCGGCCTATAAAGCCACAGTCAGGTTAAAAAAAAAGTGTCATCTTACATAACGGATGAGGCAATCAGACTCCACACCTTTTTCGTGACTTCTCAGTCTTTAGCGTGTCTTCTTTTTTTCTTTCTTCTTGTTCTGGTTAACTCGTCTTCTACGTCCCTGGGATCCCAGGGCTCATTACAAAAGAATGCTATTGTTAATTTATTCGCTGCGAGTCTTTATCGTAGGTAGGTAAACCATATTAAAATAAAATTATTTAAAAAATCAGATCGTCACTGAATCAAAAACTTTGATAAGTATATGGATACTCATACTCATACTCATACTCATTTATTCGTAAAGCCAATTTACATGTCAAGAGAATTTTAAGCAATATCAATATTACATTACAATATCAAATTATTATGTCACATTATGAAAAATACGATAGATTATAAAAAAATGATAATTAAAATAGCTCAATAGAGAAAAAGAAAAATCATAATAATACATAACGTGGTCAAATCATTCAAATTTAATATATATATCAATAATATATCAATATAATAATATATTAATATATCAATTCACTAGCTATATTTTTTATACTAGAGTTTGGATGCAAACAAACGTACCGCGTGCCCGATGTTAAGCGCTCGCTATAGGCGATTCATATGCTCGTTACCATAGATATATTAAAACGTAACGAAACTACTTTAGAATAGTAGATTGTGTCTCAAGGGAGCAAATGATATATTTACGGCGAGGGCGGTATATTGAATTCTGAGTGAAGCGAAAAATTCTACAATAGAATCCTGAGCGTAGCGAGGGATTCTAAAGTAGAATCTTGAGCGTAGCGAGGGATTCAAGTGTTTACGCCCAAGGCGGAAATAATTTTGCTACCGTGTGACCATACTGCTTTTCACACCGTCTACGAGGCCCGCTGCTAAAAACTTAAAATATCTTACAAATGATTTTACTACAGAGTGTCACATACTGCTTTTCACACCTTCTATGAGGAAAAGAGTCATTGTTGTCCTCAAATGAGGGAAGAAAAGTACATCTTTGATCCCTCATTCGAAGGCAACAATAACTCTTTTCTGAATAGCAGGTGTGAAAATGAATTATTTATTTATCCCCATATTTCCTGGTTCATAGTCCTGAAAATAATAGCAATATTATTTATACTTTCTTAGAAACCCTCCCTTAGTAAGGGCCAAGAGTGACCGATCTCCAAACTTATGTTAAGAGTCCTCACGGCCCCTCCTAAGGGTGTATACGACCAATATGTGTGTTTGAGGAGGGTGACGAATTTGTCTCATTTTCTTTATTCCATATAAATATATTAATTTTATAGTATCACTACATCACTACACATATATATAAAACAAAGTCGCTCTGTCCCTATATCCCTATGTATGCTTAAATCTTTAAAACTACGCAACGGATTTTGATGCGGTTTTTTTTATTTGGTACTTATTTTTTTTTAAATTTTCCCTTCATAAACCAAAAATGACTACACGTAAAAAAATTTTTTTTTCAGAATGTGTAAACACAAGCCCTTTCAAATGACAACCCACTTGACATATTCACTAGACAAATTGTTAGCATAATTAGTTCGTGAGATATTTAGCGATATGACAGACAGACAAATTGAAACCATAAGGGTTCCGATTTTAGCATTTTGGTACGGAACCCTATAAAAACACTACCTTATGGTCGATTGCTCCCGTTAACAAGTCAAAGTCTAAATCAATCTGGTCGGTGCACATTATAATGGAAAATATGTTTTTCGCCATCTAAACTCGACTCTTACAACATTTTCCTTCAAACTTTCAGAAAAATATGACAAACATCCTGCAAAGATTAGTTTCGAATCGCAAACAAGTCGTTTCCGTCGCTGTAACATATTCTTTATCACGATACGATAACAAAGTGTCCAATAACAAATATTTAGAGAAATGATCTGTTGTTTCGGAACACAGTACTTAGATTTCGGGATGGTCCACGAATATTTTAGATGTAGGGGGGACAGTGATCATCTACCTATGAATCCCGGTCAAGGCATTTATGTAGTGTAATGAACACGAATATTTTGTATCCTTGGCTAACGCTTGCAGAAAATGTTAGAACAACAATAGCCAGGTTGGAAAAATGTCGTTTTTCAACGTGCCAGCAATCCTTTTATTTTTAACACAATTTATTTCACTAAATGTAAATCTGGTAGGCAATTCATTTTCCGATGTGTTTTGTGGTGAAATTTATTGCCAACTGCAGTCCTTTGTATGCACAAAGTGTCTCGCAGGTTTTTGTAGAAAGGAACTGCGGTTCTGGTTGTATGACTTACAAAATAGCTGGATAATCGTATGGACAGAAAACAGTAAAGCAACATATATTACCTATGATACAATAGGTACCTACTAACTCCGAGCATATAGTTTTTAGGGTAGGAGGTATATAGCATTTGTCCCTCTCGCACTGATATACTTGCTGGTAAGGGAGGATGCTCCGACATCTAGTCCGACATTAATGCGAACATGATAGCTACGTAATAGGAATAAACTAGGAAATAGATTTGGTTAAATAACCTCGTATTGGGAATATGCTGACACCGTTGTTACCAACTCCATACAAATTCATTTTTGAATCATGTTTTCTACAACAAAAATAATCTCTGATTACTGAACCCTGATTGATCTAACATTTCTTGCAAATATCTAGAAAAGTTAAAAACACCCACACAATTAATCCCCTACAAACTCCGATCCCCTACTGCATTCCTACACCCATGTCACACTTACCCGACAAAAGAAAAAACTGCGACAGACCGAGATAACGTCAATTAACCAAGATGTATGACCACTCGCGCGGCTTATACTAACATTTCGCCGTCCAGAATCACGCTAAATTAAAATGGCACAAATATTTGGAACGTAGCCGGCGTATTTGTCGTTATCGAATAGGTTTTCGGCATTTTGTTTTCCTTTCATAAGGTGTTTGAAAACAGACGACGTATGAGATTTTGGCGGAGTAATAGTGCTACTGAAAGAGCTATTCTTTGGTAATTTGACTATTTTTCTATTTTTACTATTTACTACCACTATGACATTGAGATGTGACTTGTTATTTTCCCTACAATGGAAATATTCATTTTATTTTTATTTAGATTTTTGGACATGTAAATTGGCTTTATAAGTGTTTGAACATTGCAAAATTGGTTAGGTCGGATTACCTATGATCATTACAAGTAAAAGTACCTAATTATTATTATTTTCTTGGCACGTGCTTCTTAACTATCCTTCACGAAGCGCTACTGAATTACATTTAATGTATTCTGTCTACTCCTACTAGTGATATAGGTGCGAAATTACGTATATAATTTAAAAAAGGGATATTTCAGGGTCGTGTACTAGGTAGTGTACAAATTGCTCAGTCCTTATCAGGTAAAAACGGTAATCGTATTTTCAGGCAATTTTCTGTGTGAATTAATTTGTATATTGACATTTCTTATTATTTACTATTTATTGATTGCGACCTTTAATAATCAGTTTATTTGTATTATTAATATTTTTGTCATAAGTTGAATTCAAAACATTTTAAAATTTGTAAATCAAATCAAATCAAATAAAATCAAATAATTTATTTCACATAATTTCAGGTACAATGAGATCATAAAAGTAGTCTTAGTATCACTAAAATTTATCATAAAAGGTAAGGCCTTTTAAAGGCTAAACCATTCCGAAAACGTACGTCATATGATTCATGCAAATCTCGTTCCCGCGGATTCTGTTATCACTAAGCTATTTCCTTATCATTAAACTCGTGGCATTGGTTTGTCCAGGATCTCAGGTATAGGCTAAGGTGTGTCAAATTATTCTATACAAAAAGCAACTTTTTTTGCATTCTAGAAGATTCAAAATCCAATAACAGTTTTATAAATAACGGCCAGCGCAAACGATCTAAACCAACGCTAGTATAGTATTGCATACCTTTTGTTGGGTTCCGTAAGACGTAGGAGAAAATGGCATGAATTTTCAGTGGCTAAATTCCACTCACACCTCAGATTCGGTTAAAGCCGTTCAACTAATCTCACTGGAGCGCAATCTCTTAGAGCATTCCAGCGTTTAAACCGCCCGCGTGGCCGTCTCGGGGATTTCCCCTGGATTTTCCTCAGGCTACCAACTGCTCACTCCTCGCATTATTGGGCCCGGCATTATTTTTCAGACATATCGCGCATCATCTCGCTGCCAGCGCGAAGTGTGTAGCGATGTTTTAGTATCCATTTAAGCTGGCTATATTCAAACAGTATTTATATGCAATATTCCCACAAACTCCAAGTTTTTAGATGTTTGCTTCGCTTGTTCTCACATTACCTTACGTCTTGCGAAATTTCTTTATTTTAGGTTAATGGGAAGTAACCTATACGGCAATATGGTGCATAAAATGATGGCACCAAAGAACGACAGACTGTGTATATATTTGATTTTAATTTGACATTGTCACTCCACTTGTTCCTGAGAAAAAGGATCGTAACAGACGGACAGCAAAGTGATCCCTTTTTCTTCTTATAAAAGTACCTAAAAATTCATGTGCGAATTTTTCTTTTTAGCTATTTGTAATATGTCTTTATAGTTCGTTTTTGTTTATGTGTTACCCGCCGTGAATTTCACCGATTGGCTCCGACGGAAGACCAGCGTCGACCAGTTAGGTTGGCGCCATACTGAGTCGGGACCATTTCGTGGCATTATTGATTGTTTTCTTTTTGTTTTACACCTTTTTTACTGTTTCTACTCGTTTTTCAACTTTAATCCTTAGTATGTATCACTCCTGTGCCACGAATAAATGTTTTTTCTTTCTTTCTTTCTTTCTTTCCTTAAATAAGTTACGTACGGTGTTCTAAAAATATCGTTGGCTAAATAATCACAAAATCTGACCACGGAACCCTCACAGATAAACTAGATAAATCAGTGGTAGTAAACCTTTTGCACATACAAAAAAATATATTACTATCCCGTACCATATATCCCGGCAGACAGTATCAGAGTAATAAATAAAACGCGGTGTTTACACGTTTTTTACCTCTACGTCTTTGTGGATCCAATGATTTCGCTCCATTGGGGAAATGGTTTTTCATTTCAATCGGAAAGAAAATATTACTTACTTGGAAAGTAGATGGTATGAAACAAAACTGTATGTAGACGCCTGTACATTAATTCCGCTAATAAAGGTGCTCCACTTTTTAGGGTTCCGTACCAAAATGGTAAAAGAGGAACCCTTATTGTTTCACTTTCTGTCTGTTTGTCTGTTACATCGCTAAATATCTCAAGAACTCCTTATATCAATTTGAAATTTGGAACAGTTGTAAAGAAGGGTAACGTACATGCATAGAACATTTATTTAAATACGTTTTATTTTCTGTGAAAAATTACAGAATGTGTGGTTCAAAATTTGAAAGTCTAGTGAATGTATCAAGTGGGGTGTCATATGAAAGGGCTTGTGTTGCACATTCTGAAACATGTTTTTCGTTTTTTTTACGTTGCCATCTTTGATTTATGAGGGAAAATGTTATTAAAATACCACCCCCAACCCCCTTAATTCCGAAGTTTACCAAGAAAAAAAAATGAAATTATTACATACTTAACGTTGATATCAATGTATATTTAACAGGAAAAATATAACTATAGCTCTATCTATTAGCTTTTTTGTATCATCAAAAAACATTTCTATACTAAGTTTGTAATTTAATCACCTTTGCATGTATTTTTGTTTAAAAATTCCTACGTGATTTTTTTATTTTATTTTATTTTATTTTATTGATGTGATTATGTTGAAAGCTTGTTTCAATAAAGAAAAAAGATTGAAATCGGTTCACGTGACGAAAAATAATTCTTGAAAAACCACCATACATACTAAGTTATTCAGTCGCTGAAATTTGTAACAAAATTCGCCGGTAGAGATGGCGCTGTACCCATGGCGTACAATTACTACACCGTGTAGTTGAGATTTTCCTGAATTAATAGGGTTGGAACCGGTACACATCTGTGTACGGAACCCTCGGTGCGCGAGTCGGACTCGCACTTGACCGGTTTTTTTGTTATCAGTGATAAATGTGATAATATTGCAATAGCAAGTGCTAGCCGTTTAGGTACAGTCGGTACCTAGTCAATACAATTATTTAGTTGTCCAATATTGTGACATCAAATAAATGAATTTCCGTCTTTTTTACATATTGTCAGCCAAACCAAGAAAGTGGTCTACCACTTTGAAGCTTAATGTACAAATAACAGAGTCAAAAGTGGTTTACCACTTTCATGACATACTGTCCCATTTGTGCACCGCAGTAACTTATTCATTATCCATAACACGACGGGATACCGATTTCAAAATGGCGAATAAATTTACGTTAACGACTCTCGGCTAAAGCTGTAAAATTGTAATTGATATACTTTTAACTGCCTCGGCATCAACGGAGTCGTTAAATAGTTATTAAATAATTATTAATCGGTAATAATTTGGGGTATAATTTATTGATCACCTCGGATATAACTGGGATTTGGAGAAAAACGTTTCAAGCGCCCATGTGTAAGTCCGTAAAGACGTATGAGACGATAAATTTAGTAGAATTCTTTCTTAAATGTGTACATTAATTCACCTTATTCCAAAGAAGTAGGTTACAATTTTGTATACTTATTTATGACCGTGATTGTATTTTAATTTCTTCTGGTTTGGATTTGGGTTAATTGATTTTGGGTTCGGATTGAGACATAATTTGAGGAATTAGGTCGTTTTAAATAAAGTAGGTAGGTGTATGAATTTGATTAGTTTGTCCACATTTTAAATTGATTTTGATGTCACTTCATACAGCGAACTGTATTTAGCACAGACGTACATTTAACAAAAGTTTCATTTCTCAATTTTTTTAGAGTTCGTTAGGTTAAGTTAGGTTTTATAATCAATATATATATTGCACGCCATATTGGCTGATTGTGACGAGATAAATCATCTTTACTCACTTTCATGCAATAAACGATTTGTATTTTTGTATTTTTCTTTAAAAGCAAAAGATATACGATATAATAAAAGAGATATGGGAAATTATAGAAAAAACACTTTATTAAATATATTTTAACTAACAACATCTTACTCACCACTCAATTCCTAAAAGGTTAGCTGGAAGAAATCCCTTTAATTTGTCCCGTAATTGATAACGTAAAAAATATACATGTAACAGAATTTATAGTTTCAATATTGAAAGGATGCAATGTCATTCCACCGCCAGATCACTTGATTAAAAATATAAAAAGTCCAAATTTACGGGCAGAGTCACGGACAAAAAACTTTTTTTTTAATTAATCCGGAACGCGCTCTTTGGCCAGCAGCCAAAGGCTTTGTTTCATCCAATAATAATATGGAAATACGTCTCGAACCTCTATGATATAATAATGCGTATGTGCCTTATACGGGATACTTTCATCGTTTCTGATTAACGGATTTTTTAAAGTTTTGTGATTTTACGGAAAGGGCTTTGGTCTATGTTATACTTTAGGCAGATTACACAAGGTGCATCTACGCAGTATATTGTATTGTTGAGCAAATTCAGAACTTGTTTAAAATGGCAGACGGCTTACCATAAATAATATAACTTGGGCGCATAAGCGTTTGTTTGTCTCATTAAGTCATATTAAATAGTTTAAGGCAAGAAAGTGAAACTGACAAATACAATGGAGTTATGTGGACAGAAAACCATCAAATTATCACATCATAACATCATTATCATCATCATCATCATCATATCAGCGGAAAGACGCCACTGCTGGCCTCCCCCCCAAGAGTGCCACAATGACCGGTCCTGCGCCACCCGCACATTATCACAAATAGACAAATTAAAATCATAAAAAGGTATGGGCCTATAAAGATTCACAAAAACGTTGTTTTTTGTTTATTGGCCAAATGTAAATTCGAAGTTACCAAGAATTCTCATGTATTAATAAAAAAGAAATTGTATGGCAACTATGTACATAAACGCAATATTTCACGACAAAAACGGCAAATTTCCCTTTTTTCCATACAACAGTAGTAAGAGACCACGCAGACGTAGTGACATGCCGGTGTGTGAATCAGTATGGAGCGTTTTCAGTGCTCGTTAGCTATGCTGTACTTTACCTCTCATTTTCATCTTTTGTGTTGCTCTAATGGTCCCATACAAACATTTGATTGCCTCTGATTCGAATGGCATGAAAAAAATTTTTTTTGTCATTGTGTAAGAAAGAAAGCATTTATTCACTTCATGGAAAGACACACCGTTATAAGAATAGACTCACAGTACATTGAACATAATTATAAAGTGTGGCAGTGAATCGGTTGCTGTCTCAGCATTATGCCGAGGTGTCAGACACCTGCAGCGCTGGTTTTCAGACAGCACCGTACGTGACCCACGGAACGCAACAGAACATACTACATAGGAAAGGCATAATGAATAAAATCAAGTGGATTTTTTTTCTCGATTCAGATTTTGAATTTTTTTCATAATCCCAGGGAAGGATGGAGATTGTAACCGGGAGGTCTACAGCTTACAGGGCATCAGCTTATTTAATGGCTGCTCTGGTTACTCTGAGAGGTGACTTGCTAATTCGTGCGACAGAGAGAAAAATATTCGAACTTCGTTCGTTTTCGGTTCGCGGTAGCCCCTCAGTTTTTTGACAAGTGACGACTTGGATTGGTCACTAGTGACGTTTTTTGTATAATAGTCGAGTTGACTACTCAAATCATCAATTAAATAAATAAATAAATAAATATTAGAGAGCAATCTTACACAAATCGAACTAGCCCCACAGTAAGCTCAAGAAGGCTTGTGTTATGGGTACTAGACGACGATATATTTAATGGATATAAATACTTAAATACATCGAAAACATCCAAGACTCAGAAACAAATATTCATGCTCATCACACAAATATTTGCCCTGACCGGGATTGAACCCAGGACCGTTAGGCACAGGCAGGTGCACTACCCACTAGGCTAAACCGGTTGTCAAATCAATTGTCAGTATCTAATTCCAATAAAGTCTATTTTATTTGCTTGGATGGCGGCAGTCCTTTCCATATACTTGTGAATCCTTCCACCAAAAACCTTACTTAAATTAGACTCTGTCAAATAAAAATATACCTACTTCTAATAAAAACTCGTATATATCGTTGCTGTTTTCAGCTTTGACATTTCATGAACTCCACCAAGTTGCAAAATAACGAATGAGGGAAACTTGATACTTAACTAAACAAAGAAATTAATTTAAGACTCCTCCCGCGGCGCTATAAAAAACAATTCCATTTCAAACTCGGCACGGTTTTCGCCACCCTCCATTTCCGAACGTCGTAGCCTACATGTAATACGAAACAATATAAGTCCTTTTCAGTTTAATAAGGTTGCGTAGTCAATTAAAAATAAATTAACGTGGTAGGAGACGTTAGGAATGTAAAACGGAGTATTATTGCTTTATTACACTTTCATTTGGTGCTTGAGAATTAAAGCCATAGCGTATTCAACAGGCGTCTGTGTAATGGAGATTGTGCTAACAACATTGTATCTTCAACTCGCCGCAATTGCAGTCAATCAACATATCAATAACTATTTTATTGAAGGAGCGAACCAAGTTCTCTGGTCTACCTTATTCAGTGTTGCCAGATGGTTACATTTCTTACATATTTCGTATCTTTTTACCGGCTCGCGTAACATGTAAGTAACTTCTGTTGTAAATGAAATTTTCGTAACTTTTGAGAATATTGAAACTCTATTTAAAAAGAAAGGTCAACTGTATCTAACCGGGACCAAGCGAGACAATTTATAGGCTTCTATACAGAAAAGGTGACAAACGAACCTACATGGTACGACACAGTTTGTCCGCCTTTTGCAAACTATGTATGACATTTGAGATAACGCTTCATTAGCTTGGAGTAATTCTATCGCCGAACTCGCCGAATTATCGCTGTATGTGGCTTCTCATTTCTTAAAATCGAACGTTTTAATAAGTAATTATGAAAATATAAAAAATTTAACTTTTGCATCAAAAATATAACTTTTCAAGAAAAGAAACGTAATTTTCGTCCCACGGGCCCTGGCAACACTGACCTTATTACATGGGCGATGGGTCGTGGATCGTGAAAGGAGTAGTGTCGGCAATCTGGAACGCTGGTCGTATCGCATGGACCTAACAAGGAAACTCAAAGACACTCATGTACCGAGATGTGCTTGGTTTCTTACGAGCTTGAATCAGAAGGGAGGAGATCCTTAGGAGAAGCAGAGTCTGTCGATCAGCGCTCGGGAACCGGTTAATTTTTCAAACTGTTATCATGTACTTGCCGCACAACCTTTTTATTTCGGTTTAGATACAAATGCCGGTTTATTTTAACCGGTTTACGGAGGAGCTTTATATAAATGAATGAAATTTGTTTGACATTGAATTTTTAAATTAGTTTTGTTTGATTTTAATTTTTATGTATTGTGACTGATGATTATTGACGCGGATTTTTATTGTTATAAATGATGTGATTTTTGAAGTAGTATGATCATTATTTAAATAATTTTAATAATTGTTGTATAATTTAATGTTATTATTATTATTATCATTTTTGACATTTCATAATTTTTTTGACGATCATAATATAAAGTCGTATAAATTGACTTAGGATAATTTATATTGTATTGTTATATTATGAAATAAATAAATCTAAAAATCTAAATCTAAAGGTTTTGTTCGGATTAACGGGTTTAGACGACATAAACCGGTTAATGAGGGCGCACGATTATGATTGAAATCATTTGAGTTGGCCGAGTTGCATCAACTTTATTTCTTTAAAAAACTATTTTACTGTTTAAACAATAAGGTTCCTAATCCAATAATATGTTTATAGAAATTCAACGATAAAAGACGTGAGCCCCACTAGTACGAATCAACCGTCGTCTCTCGTCGAATAAACCGGTTAATATAAAGTTCTTAAAGCGTTCGCGTTCCCACGAAAAGTTAGAAGCCAAACCGAAATAAACCGGTTTTTACCGGTATATTTCATCTTCATCATATGGATTATTTTTTGCTAAATAACATAGTATCAGAAATAAAAGGAAGACCATGAATTTTAACATTTTTAATACAAAAATAATCAATTTATCACGTGTAACGGGTTCGATTCCCGGTTCAACCATAAAAATATTTAAATATCTGTGAATGCAATTTACAATGTTTTTTAAATTCAAATAATGACTTCATTCAATAAAATGCTCCATCTACAATATTTAAGGTACTTTGCCTCCATGTGGCATAGCCGTGGGACGCCCTGTATAGTCGAAATCGTTTATGAGAACTGACCAAAAGATGTCAGCCCACATGATGGGTTGTCGATAGCCATTATGGCAAAACATTTTGCATCATATGTGATGTCGGGAGTCGGTGCAATTTTTTTTTATAATTTACATTCAAGAAACTTAAGGTCTAAATCGCCGTTAAATTTAAATAATAATTAACATTTATAGGATAAGTGCACTTTCAGAATTACACGTCAGAGGAGCGTGAGGTATCCTTGGCTAAACTGTCGTATGTACGAAACTGTCAAAAATAAGTTTTATTGGCCTTGCTCGCCGATGTATAAACTTTCTTTACCTAATAAACCCAGTATTCTCATCCTGTGCTTCTGCCCTTAAATCCTTAACAAAATGGCGGTTGCTCAATTACCCACTCGCTTGCTTTGACTTTTGAGTTGAATCCCTTGTATTAACCATAATTACCAAAATCAAGTGAGCAGTTACGCAACCTAACCATATTAAATCGTCGCCTCGATATAGGAACTTAGGAAATGAGATGCTGGCCGTATCGCGTAAACGATCTTATATTAAAATTGGGACATTGTGTGAATACGAAGGATATGCTAAATAGTGCGCGAGCGCGAGTGTTACGCCTGGTGATGTTAAGAGGGCTTATAAGTTTTAAAATGTTTTGATTTCAAATTATGACAAAAGTATTGATAATACCAGTAAAATTATTAAAGGCTACGATAATTTTATTAAATTTTTAGATAGTAACATAGCCTTTTTCTGATTTTATTGTGTGTAGTAGAATTTAAGCGGAATAAACAAGTTTCTAGCTTGAAAATGCTCGATTAGGGGTGATGTTTGAAACGACATTTCTTAACGAAAATTCCAAAAAATACATTTGATGTTTATGACATAAGGTCGCAATAGTCCTCTTTTAGATAGTAACCAAGGTGTATTAACTACGCTAAGAAGAGCGAGGTCCTTCGTATTTGCCTATGTGTGCGTTGCGATCAGTTAAATTGTTGCCAGTAATTAGAACATATTTACTGAGATCAATTTTATTGTGCAATATTATTCCGACCTGTCATTAGAACATATTTACTGAGATCAATTTTGTTGTGCAATATTATTCCGAGCTGTCAATGTAAATGGTGTCATTCATCTCGAACTGACATTTAAAAAAAAAATTGTTGTGCATTTGTCCACTAAATGTGAATATAATTACATATTATAATTACGTGCCGTTTCTTTGGGCTCACTAGGTTATATAATCACGTCCACACATGCCTACAGAAAGTGTGTTAAATGCGGAGCAAGTGCTGGTAAAGATAAAACAGTTCGACTGCACCGTTTCCCTAAAGCGGTAACAACAAATATTTTAAGGTAAAAAAACTTTTCACTTTTAATTCTGCTACAACTATCTAGAGCCCAGTAACTACTCACTAGCGAGCTGTAACTTTAGGTCGCCCACCGTACACGAACGGCTCGAAACAAGCCTATAAATGGTACTCTCTCAGTTACATAAATACTGTAGCTCGTTACAGTATCCGTTCAGCAACGGTTACAGTTCACTAATAAGTAGCTGGCTTTATATATACCTACCTACGTCTAATTGATGAGAGACAACAGGCAGTAGTCCCCGAGCTGGGCAATTGCGAGTTGACGACTTCTCTTACATATATACCTTGGGAATTCTTGGCAGATGTATGCAAGGTTATTCCTTTAGTGAAAAGCTAACCTACATAAGTTTCGAAAAACTTATTGGTAGGTACAAGCCGGGATTGGAACCCACAACTGCCGTTTGACAGCCGCATACTTGAACCGTAGCTTATAAAATATAAATAAGCTTAAAAAGTTGTGTGTGCGTTAATATACTAGATACTTGTGGCTCCAGAAGATCCAAGAAGAGTTTTTTAACTATTTTGCCAGGGAAGTTGTGAGCTGAATGAAGCTAATAGTAAATATACGAATTGACATATGCATGGGCTTAATAAACATGATTTTTTTATTTGCAGGGCGGCGGCTTGGGCTACATATTGTTGGCCTGATCAAGACTGGTCTTCTTTGAACTCTGTCTTCTCTCCACAAAAAGTGTAAACATTTATGTGGGACTCATTTTCAAGATTCATGTTACACTGATAATATGTGACCGCCATGTGGGATGTTGATTCACCAATCATTGTCCCGATAGTTGTCTCTGCGAATGGTCTAATAGCGAAGAATCTCAACCAATACCTCACTAGATGATAAAGACTCCCGCTAGATGGCTGGGTCAAGGGTCAGATACAGAAGGCGGTACCCCTGGACATGGTATGGATAGTCAGGAGGTTCCTTTCTCTGTCGCCCTAACCAACGGTAGCTTAGGCCAAACCTCGCTGCCGGCGGCACCCTAGTTTAGGTTTTTATTATGTTTTTATTTTTTGAAAGTGTATGTTTATATTTTAATTTTTTAGAAATATTTTAAAACCTAACTTAAGTACAAAAATAAATAAAGAGAATACTTTTTATTGAGAGACCAACTTTGATAATTTTTGTACACACATCAATTGAACTATAGATAATTATGAATTTGAAATAATAAGTATAGCAAAAATAATACATTATGAAATATTATAATAGGTATACAATTTAAGTGAGTAATATAAAAGAAAAATTTAAAATATATAAATGACAATAATTTAAAAACAAAATGTAAAATATCAGCATTATATATTATACATAATAGAATTTTTACAATATAATTCTACACATAAATGTGCTTTTTAGGGTTCCGTAGCCAAAATGGCAAAAACGGAACCCTTATAGTTTCGTCATGTCCGTCTGTCCGTCTGTCCGTCTGTCCGTCTGTCCGTCTGTCACAGCCGATTTACTCGGAAACTATAAGTACTACAGTGATGAAATTTGATGGGAATATGTGTTGTATGAACCGCTACAAAATTATGACACTAAATAGTAAAAAAAAGAATTGGGGGTGGGGCCCCCCATACATGTAACTGAGGGATGAAAATTTTTTTTTCGATGTACATACCCGTGTGGGGTATCAATGGAAAGGTCTTTTAAAATGATATAAAGTTTTCTAAAAAACATTTTTCTTAAAGTGAACGGTTTTTGAGATATCAGCTCTCAAAGTCGTAAAAAGTATGTCCCCCCCCCTCTATTTTTATAACTACGGGGTATAAAATTCTAAAAAAAATAGAGGTGATGCATGCTAATTAACTCTTTCAACGATTTTTGGTTTGATCAAAGTATCTCTTATAGTTTTTGAGATAATAAGTTTATTATATTTGCTGCTACGGAACCCTTTGTGCGCGAGCCCGACTCGCACTTGGCCGGTTTTTATATTAATATATCGGTATAATTAGCGCAATAACAACTGAGTGATATGACCACTCAGCTATATTAGTATTCGTCCTTCTCGCACTTACGTATTTACTAGGCAGGGGCGAATGCTATAAGTCGGACATAAATGCGATCATGCTAACTCGGGAGGCGGTATCATCACGAAAAGTGATCTTACTTATCTACTATGCTAGAGTCACAGGCTAGAGTTGGCATCCTTTGACAGTACGTGGTACAAAAAATATTGAGCCAAATACTAAAATAATTTATATAAATACACATGCGTAAAAAGTTATATTGTGAGCATTGTATATTACACCGCCGCCGTACCCCGTAGTAATGAAAAAAAAAGAAAAAAGGTCTTACTGGGATTTGAACCCGAGACCTCTAGCTTCATGACCAGGGTCACTACCAACTAGGCTAAAGTGGTCGTCAAGCATTTGACATATTGTTTTAGTTCACTGCGATCGTTTGGTGTCGCTAGTAGTATAAACGAACTTTTGAAAGGTCACCTGTTTTCTGTATGTAGTTATCGTTCTTCTCCTTTAGTGAGTATTATATTCTTTGATAGTAACATTGAGAAAATGTCAAGATATGTGTCAATTCAAACAGAAAATGGCGTAAATAGATGATCGTTTTTAACTGATAAGGACCCTTAACACAGGAATATTTCTGGCAGTATAGGAATCCTATTGAAATGGAAGCGGGCAGGATACGTCGCGCGGCTAATAGATCATAGTTGGACTAAAAGTAACATTCTGGAACGGCCCACTGGGCAAAAGAACAAGAGGTAGACCTATACGTATTACAAGATGGGAAGATGATATTAAAGCAATAGCTGGTCCAAACTTCAAGCAACTTCGAGGCTCTGGTTGCAAGCGTCTATAGGCTACGGTGACCGCTTACCATCAGGCGGGCCGTACGCTCGTTTGCCACCGGCGTGGTATAAAAAAAAACTGGAGACAAGTAGCTGAAGACAGAGTCAAATGGGCATCACTGGAGGAAGCCTTCAACCATTCTGGGGTTCCGGTAGATTAAATAAAAATTTAAGTAACTATAAATACTATAATATAATACATAGGATAGAATTCACATAAAATTATATTAAGTAAGAGATAAATAAATAACATAGAATAAACTAAACAAAACTAACACACATAGATTTTAAGAAATGTAAAACTGGAAATAAATGGCTCTTTTATTTTTTTATATAGGAATCCATACTATTAGATAGTTGTGAGCTCATCGCCTACGGTGGTATATGTATGTATATATATTTCTTTCTTAACTTAAAGGATATTTATTTCTTTCTTACTGAATATGCGCATTTCCGATCCTTTGAAACTTAACTCTCCTTTTTCACATTACATACAAATTGTTGTAGCATAAATTTACCCGGTTATATGCTAAAACCTGTCGTTTTGTAACTAATGCTCTCACTATGTTAATTCTAATGCAAGTTTGCAGTAAGAGGCAGCTCGGGTTTTGTCGAATGTTTGTGAGAGCAAATAACGACTTGGATACTGAATTTTAGTGCTGAACTAGTTTAAATTTAGTTTGGAATGTGAATCTACCTTGCTAGTTAGGCGTAGATGCATTGTTTACTTCTTTCTTCTTCGTTTCTGATCCTCCTACCGTATCCAGAGAGCTCGGTGTCCGTTTTGACACGTAATCCAAATTATTTTTGGGGCCAGTAAACGGAACCCAAAAAGTGTATTTTAGTTAATCATTTTTAGGACCATTCTAAAAACCAGCGCGGGTAATTTCTGGCCAGCACATGCTGAAATTGGGACCCACTTGCCTCTTAAAGTAATGTGTTATGGGTTTTATTTATTATTTTTTTTAGTCTGAATTCTTTTCATTTTGTTTAAAAGGTTTTTTTTATTTTATTCTAAATAGGCTTGCGCTTGACCACAAATCACCTGATGGTAAGCAATATTGTGGTCTAGGATGGAACGCGCTTACCTAGTAAAAACCGATTCACTCTCGCTTTGAAGACCGAAAGGTTGTAGTTTACAGGAAACAAGGATTCCGGCAAGGAGTTCCACAGCTTGGCGGTTCTCACAATAAAGGTGGAAGCAAAACGCTTCGTGCGAGTTTTCAGAACAGCCACCGTAAAACGATGGCGCCTTACCGTATTCCTACTACTACTACTTACTAGTCAAGGATATGGCAATAATCTTTATTTTCTTTTAGATGAAACCTCCGCGGGAATCGGACCGCGCGGTTCCCGCAAGTCTGAACGGGCTCCTAGGGTTGTATCTAAACCCTAAATAAGAAAATAATAGTGTGTATGACTGGTAAATCTAAACCCAAGTAACTTTGCCAACTACTTTCGCTGCTTCTAACTATCTGATTACTGACTGTCCTACATGGGATATAAAAAAGAGTAAAGTACAAAACTCAAGTCATCATAATATTTAAGAGCTTGGCTCCTGTCGGTGGAGTAATTGCCAGCTTATTCTACATTCAGCTTTGTATGACGTAGCATTTATTTTATGTTTTATTTGCTCCATGTACGTCATTCTAGGTCTTCCCCTTTTCCTTTTTCCCTCTATCTTTCCTTCTATTATTGTTCTGATCCATTCGTCATGGCGTATGAGATATCCTATCATAAAACTCAAGTGCGAATATTTATTTCATTCATAGATTATTTATATCAAAAACAAATCGAAGGCGAGTGCCTTCGATAGCTACTTAGGTTATTTTGTAGGACGCTAGAGTCAGCGTCCTACAAAATAACCGGCCGGTATTACTGATTCAATTCCTCTAGTTATCGTACTAATTGAACATTCTGTATTTAGTTATTCAGAGGTTCGCAAACACACCTTAATTCGGTGCGTTTAAGGCATCCGACGAATTAGCACCAATTTAAAATGCAAATAAGCACGTTGGATTATTGTACTGGAGTTGTCGAGGGTTCTGTACCTTTGAGAAATAGGCAATCTTCGATAAGAATATATGCGGATATTATATACGAAGGCTCTCTGGCCCGAACAGTGGTGATCTTCCGTGTTTTTCTTGATCCTTGCCCAGCCATGAAAGTCAAGTCATGGCCCTCACTAATTTAAGTCGGGTACAATATGGCTCTCGGGCTAAAAAGTTTGGAGACCCCTGATCCATATCGTTAAGAGCAAATATTAAGAACTTCCTCCTTTTTTGAAGTCGGTTAAAAATGGGTAAGTACACGACGACCGTACAGTATCGACATAAATTTACACTAACGTGAGACATATTTACACTTAATAAGAGAACAACGGTTGGAACTCACCCTACCCCCTACGACGACGACCCCATTTTAAAAGAGACAAGGGCTGGGTTTTGCCGCCAGCGTGGAAGCCTGTTATTCCTGGATTACAATTGTGTAACGATGAACGTGTGGACATAGTTAGTTCAGTGTGCCTGCCGACCAACCGTTCCAACCATTGTTCTCTTATTAAGTACAGTATCGAATTTCCCTGTACGCTATATTGCGTATAACTGACGCGTTTTAAGTAATTGCTCCTAAGTATGAAAGCGAGTACATCTAGTAGCGTAGCACCTTGTTTTACGAGTATACTTCGGTGCCCCGGGCGAAAGCCCGAGTCGTTGGTATTATTGTGTTCTACGGGTGTGGAGAGCCTAGAATAAGAAATGGCTTTCAGAATTGGCCAAAAGGTCTCTTCAAATGGTCTTCTGTCTCCGAGCGAAAACAGGTCGGCCTATGGGCAAAAAACTTTATTTGGTACGCATCAAAAATTTCAAAGGCCTTTCAAGGCATAATTAGGACTTTAACTTCTATTTTCGTTTAATACAAAGCTGCTATCTTAATGTTATGAAACTCACGCGGACTCCCAACGCACAAACAAGAGGATATGCAAATCGCCGCGCCTTATACGTACTTGCTTGTAAAATATTGCCGCTACATCTTAAAGATAAAACATTTATTCGATAGGCTATCATTTTCTTATTAAGACAAGGATCGTTTTATGCAAAATGTTTCATAAAAGGCTCCGTTATTAACAGTGTGATATCAAGCAGCATGATTCGTATTGTTTGAGATATTTGATTTCTGTATTACACGCTCTTATTTAACTTGGACGGTTTGTATCTAAGTATGTAAGTTGTCATTAAAATTCGCAATCCTTTTTTCAGCCACTTGCCGGTATTTTAAATCTATTTTTTCGTTTCGGGTATTAATTTTTATTATTAAATTGAGACGTACAGGATGTTGGACGCTCTTATCTCTTGGACTTTCATTATATTATATTATTTACTAGCGACCCGCCCCGGCTTCGCACGTGTGCAATGCTGATGCATGTATTATACATATAAACCTTCCCCTTGAGTCACTCTATCTATTAAAAAAAACCGCATCAAAATCCGTTGCGTTCTTTTAAAGATTTAAGCATACATAGGGATATAGGGATATAGGGACAGAGAAAGCGACTTTGTTTTATACTATGTAGTGATTATTTACGTGGGTATTTCGTCACAGTTATTACCATTAAATAAAAGAGATTAATCAAATCATTTTTCTCACTACTTATTGTTACTATATGTTCACCCCTTTGTATTCATAAAGCGATTGAATTATAAAACACGGAAAATATAATTTCCATGCAAATTTCATCATAAAAGCGGCAACGCATTGCTTTACCATCGAGTTTGTGTAGATAATGTAATGTAATTTTGCATGTCTGTTTGCTTCCCTTTTGATTAATCAAGTATAAAACAGTGCAACGTTACTTAGATACCTTTTTTTAACAGCAATGATGATGGCTAAATCTTACGGATCTTTTTTTAATTTATAGGAGGCAAACGAGCCGACGGATCGCCTGATGGTAAGCGAATACCGTCACCCATAGACACCTGCAACACCAAAGGAAAAACAAGTTCGTTGCCAACTTTTCGGAAGGGAGTACGCTCTGTTCTTGAAAGTTTGAAAGTCGTCAAATGGTCACTTGTAGACGCTTTCAACTACAAAGTCACAATGTCGTTTCAAAAAAGATCACTTTTCCCTGGACGAATCTCATAATGTCGTCTCTCTGGGAGCCCTTGGCAAGAGATTTGTTCAGAGCTAGAGAGAAGAGATTAAATAAACAATAACATTTAATAATTTTAATTAAATGTTATTATTGTAATTATTAGTAGGCTTCATATGTATTAACTCTGCACCACCTGCTATGAATCGTTATGTTTAGATTTCCGCTACCCTAAGGTTGTCTGGAAGAAATCGCTCTTTAGCGATAAGACCGCCTGTTGTTTGCCTCTTCTCATTGTGTTTTTTGTACTGTACTGTATCCTTTGATTGAGGTGTGCAATAAAGAGTATTTGTATTGTATTGTAAGAGCAAAGCTCTACGAATTTGCAACTCGTCTTTGTTATAAAAGTCTTATTGTACAGAAGACACAAGGTGAAAATACAGATAAATAGGTACAAAAGCGAATTTATCCCCATATTGAATTTGTTCCACTTCAGCTTTGAGGTCAGAGTTAATTGCATGAAACCGCAATTTAATTAGGTACCGATTTTTTTAACATCACATACTGCATAAAGCCATTCAATCCGTGAGAAGACGCTATGCAAAATAAACCAAAACCATAACTACCGAATACCCCCATAAATCCTGTCTTATTACCAAAATATGTGTAATTTTCGTAACCCTTTATATGAACCCTAATTTTTATAACTCAATTTTACGCCTTCTTTGCATAAGGTTTTGGTAAGCATTATGCATGATGTCCTTTAGCCATTTACATACTTTAAAAATACATTTTCGCGCTTGTGACACAAAGATTATATCAAATACGGTCCTCTTACGCGTCCGCCCTTTTCAGATTGTTACACGGTTTTGTACAACGATAATAGTAAAATATGTAAATACGCCCCCAGTGTCAAAAAATATCTTTACGTTCTTACGCCTTTTGTATTCTCATTAAGGCAAGGCCAACATTCCATTAAAAATGACCACCTCTAACACGCGTGAGTTTGCAATTGACCATCCCGCTCTCTACGGAAGCTTTGCGCGTAAATTCGTAAATATTTAGTACATTTTAATTGATTTCTGGAATACTGGATTGCTTTTGAAAAATCAATCCTTTTAGTTTCTTAGAACAATATCAATCCTTTAAGTTTTTTAGTTTCTTTGCAAAATGTCATCTTGCTCGAATTTGGAGCAGTACCTCCGCCTTGCAGAAGACCACAGCCATAATAACATTATTTACTATACAAGTATGTAGTGTTGTGTTCTTGGAGGTGAGCAAGGTTGCCAGAGCTCCCGAAGATGCACTGTGTTGAGAGCGAGGGACCTAAATGTGTTCATTCTGCTGTCTACACAGTGCATCCTCAAATCTTAGAAAGGGTCGGCAACGCGCACATGACTCTTTTGGAATTGCGGGCGTCTATAGGCTGCGGTGGCCGCTTACCATCAGGTGGACCGTACGTTTGTTTGCAACCGGCGTTGTTTAAAAAAAAGCTTTTTTAACTAAAAACAAATATCACTATCGTTGATAATTACGAAATCTGCACCATTAAAGTTTATTTTTACCATGACATTTAGGATTAGTTACCGAGGCAATTTTCAATATTTTGTTCGGTTATTTTGTTTCTTTTTCAGTCCACAGTATAATTTTTGTGTAGTGTAATTCTACATTACTTCTTCACACTGAAAGCTCAAACTTCAGTATTTTTGTTAGATCACTGGTTTTTCGATGGAACTTACCTTAAAGTAACTTTCGAATAATGAATCTCTGACCTATAACCTATAACCACATAGATATTTTGGATGGTGAGTACTTAAGAAAGGCCAAGTGCCTACCTAATCGTTTATGTACCTATAGCGCCTGTGAATGCAATGCAAGCCTTTTTGAGCATTATGATGTGAAAAAAGAAATCCCTAACTATATGTCTTACCCATCTATTTTACCATTACAATACAAACATTCCCTATTGTTCACAAAAAAACTATAACACAAGGAACTTAAGCTTTTTAACTGTAGACAATTACTGATCCTTGTTACTTGAGCTCATGAATTTATGCTAATACTTTATATAATTAGAAACTGAAGTTTTTATATAGGTTACAGTTTATTGGGTGTGGGCCGGCCACGTCTGTCACATGCATCCAGATAGGTAGGCTAATGTAGCTACCAAGTGGGTGCCACATGACGGGCGAAGCAGACCGGGCAGGCCCAGGCGGGGATGGTGGCAAAATATGGATGCATTTGCCAGCAATTGGGAGGAAGAAACTAAAAGGACTTGAAAGAACTTACTAAAAGGTTAGTGGACACCACTGGTGGCCAAAGGGCTGGCAGCTTCCTCGCTCAACGCATAAGCATTGCTATACAGCGAGAAAATGCTACCAGCATCTTTGGCACAATGCCGCGGGGGGACCCCTTATTTTAGATTATTTATTTTTAAGTTTTTATTTTAAGTTTAGTTTGTAGGCCTCTTATTATATTGTATATTATATTATATTGATGAATTGGGAGGAACAAGCACTCAATATTTAGGATGCCTGGAAAACATGGAGGCCTTTGCCCAGCAGTGGGGCACTCAATAGGCTACAAAAAGAAAAAAAAGTTTATATCCAAAATTACCCACCCATTTCATAAATTCCTTTAAAAGTTAAATAGCTACAACAGGACCCTATATCACTCCACGGCTTTTTGTAAAACGCTGGTTCGTCATCCTATATTCCTAGCGTTATCCCAATACAGTTGCATCCTGAGGGATGCCCGGGGTCCAGCAACTAATCCCAAGATCTGTCATCTGACCTTCCAACCCAAGGGGAAAACATTGGGAATAGGCTTGTCAAGTGAGTGGGTAACTTAAAACGCGCGTGAATTATAATTATGAAATAAAAAACACGTACAACAACGGGCTTGCGGCTTCCTTAGGCTAGGGTGCTTATCATCAGGTCACTTTATCATACTTTGACCTGTAATAATATCCTATCAATAAGGAATAGGAAGTCTTAATATCGGAACAAGAGCCCTTACAATGCCTATACTTTAGCTACACGAATAGTCAAATAAAAGTAGAAAAGTCAAGCCCTATAAGACCTTTTGTCTTGGAAGGGAAAGTACTTACTGTAACCTAAGGGCCGAGGTCAATATTGTTTGGAGAAATACTTAAGTAGTTCCTTGGATCTTTATTTTAACGTATGTATGTGGATTTGATGACAGCAAGAGTGTTTAGTTAGGTTCTTTAGAAATCCCATGGCGATTATTTCCCACGTGGCGGCATGGTTTCTGTCCTTCTGATTTTAGGCTTATCCCGATGACAACGATGCCAACAGTAAACTGCCGGCGTTTAAATGACGTGTGGTTTAGGGTGGGTTGCACCAAACCGTCTGTAATCGTAAGCGGTGTTCGTTAAAATCTGATTGTATGGAAAGTTTGACAAGTTTCTATGGGATGACAGCTGCCGGCGCCATATTTGACGATGACCGGCATGTGATCTGTGTGAGTTCTCTCCAGTCCATTCTACTTAACGCCAGTTCTTCGACTTCTCGATACGACTGGACCTCTACCTTTTTCTTTATCTGGTCCAAATAACTAATCCTCGGCCTTCCTCTTCCTCTCCTACCCTTAATTTTCCCCTCCATTATCTTTTGAATTAGATCCTCGTGTCGTATCAAATGAACCATCATTTTCCCTCTTCGAGTTTCTATTGTATGTAGTATATGTCTTCTCCTCTAACCCTTTCCTTAGCTGTTTGTTCGTAATATTTTTCTTAAATATTCATTTTATTATATCATTTAATTATTAATTACCTATTTTCATTGTATTTCAAGCAGCTTTTGGAATAAATGATGACGGATATATTACCCCTCAAAATTCGGAAGTGCACAGAACATTGACATCCAAATCAGGATGCAATACCTGTGTCTTAATTGGCCTTTGTTTCCAACAATATCGATTTGCGTCCCCCACGATAACCTAACAGGGATCGTTGCCCTCGGCTTCTACACAGTATTGTTAACAATTACTGAATTTGATAATGCTTTTAACAAGGAGCTTATACTGAAACAGCTCGGGGGTATATCTAATTACCTATGTTGCTACTTTTCTCTTTTGGAATTATTTGATGTGATTGTAGAATTAGATTGTAATAAAACCAACCGTATAATAATAAACAATACATTAAGGAAAGGAGACTTGTAGGAGATCCTCTCCGCTTCGATTGGATTCGTTTGATTGGTCACTTTTGCACGTCTCCGCACCGCTGCGTCTCCGTGGAAAGGCAGCCTAAGCGTGGGATCGAATAAAATAATCATTGAATCCGGTATCTATAGTACCGGATTAACTGATATCATGGAAATATAACATTAAGCATGTTTCAAATAATTGATAAAGTTAGACGGTACTTTGCGAAATTCCATGATTATCTACAACAGTTACTTTTTTGGAATTGGTTACTAAATACATATATATACAGTAATAATTTTGAGATGACGATGGTGTAGCTGTTACCGAGTAGATAATTAACCAGATAATGTGGCACAGATTGTGGTTGTCTAGAAGATATCGCTTTTTAGCGATAAGACCGCCTGTTGTCTACCATAGATATGTTTCAATTTAAACCTGTTTTCTTTTGTGTACTATTTTTTCTGTGAGCAATAAACAATAAGTGGTCAATAGTTAACGGCTTATGTGCATGTTAGCTATGTTTTTATTACAGGGATTTATAGAAACGGATACACCATTTAGAATACCACCAGGGAGTCTATGATGGTCACGTTTATCGACTACAAACGACAGGATAAAGTATCTGTCATTTTCTCATACCACTCGATAGAAAGTGACAAATGTACTAGTAAACATCTTGTCGTTCATCGCCTAAAAACGTAATCATAATAAGATTGTTGATTTGTTGCGTCTTTGAAAGTGTCCTAGACCCATGACCCATTTTAAATTGACCAAAGCATAGTTAACAGAAGAAACTTTAAAACTTATAATCAAACCATCTGGCGATATAGTTTTCTTAAGGCCAGAGATCTGCATAATTTGGACTTGAAATTCAAACTTTTTCCAACTAATTGAAATTCAGTTCGGGTGACATTCATGAACCAAGTCCGAAGTAAAGTACAGTTGGGTAAGTATGTGACTACCACAAACTTCTGACACAAACGATCTGCTGCGTTGTTTTGTAGAAATAAAATTTGCATAGGTCTCTAAAGTATTATTTACAGAGCATTTGCGTTAACATTTCTATTACATATTCTACCATAAATGTCATGACTTCTTGCAATTTTTTAGAGACGCGTAAAATTGCACATATCTGCTACTTTCCACTTTGAATGCTTCTTATTAGTCTCTGTTAAGGTCTCGACAAGCTCTAGTTTTCCCTCTGAGGTTGAAGGTCAAATGGCAGTCACTTTCGTAAAACTAGTTCCTACGCTAAATTAGTTGTTAAAGTGGACCCTGGGCTCCATTGGGCAAATCCGGGAAAACACCAGTAGGATGATGATAAATGAATGTTCGAAACTGCAACTGAATTTTAAAGCAGTTATCCATGTTATTGTGCATCTTATTATGTTATCCGATAATTATAAGTCTTCAGAGTTTTAAGAGGGGGCATATTCTGTCCCTTTTCCCCAAAAGACAAAGGTGTATTGGAACCATTTTTTGAAATATGTATTCAAATAGGATCTTCACCATTTGACTTTTTTTTCCTAGTTTCTTTAGGTGAAGTCAAATTTGGAGTCAAAAACCCAATTATCAATAAGTAAGCCAAAGGAACTCACCTCATTCATCTATAAAGGTTTAAGTATTTATAAAATATGATTTAAGCATTGTCCATCAAAGTTTCTCATTCACATTGATTATAAATTGGCTTTCAACATTGTAAAGTGACATCCAATTCTCCTCTTTACAGTTATCCATTAAATGAAACGGATCTCAATCACATCAATTATATCCCTGATTAAAACAAATAGGATGTATGCATCGCTGGCAATTTTGATAACTACTAACGAGGCACGTTATCTTTTAATCCTGTCATAAATAAAACCTTTACGCATGCCGTATGATATTAAATCCAGAATAAATAACAAGAAAAATGAGCAAAAACTGCACCGGCTGGACGCCTCTGTCAATTAAGGTGCACCGGTGTCGGTTCGAAATTTAAAAAGTAAAAAGAAAGATGGCGGCCCGCGAAACGAAAACAAAATGATGGCGCGGTAGCCCCGAATGTCAATAAGCGACAAGGATGTGCAAATACGACCGAATGGTGTTTTAGCGTTTTAACTAGTAAGGCCAAATGTAAATATAGACTGTTATAAATACTGCTTACGATTTTTTTTTAGTTTTACGTGGAAACATCCTGTGTTGTACTTAATTTAACTACAATTTACAAAATTGGAAATCTTAACTGCCGACAGGGAACGTTGAACATTTTCACTAATGGCGGGTGCGTTTTTGTCCAGTGATTCGGGGTTAGAATTAACATTGTAACTTCGTAAAAACATATTTTACAACTATAACAATCGCTTACGATATTCCGGTGTTAAATTTCAAGCAAATGGGAAGTTAGGTAACTCATTTGATAAGACAGGGAGTATGCATTAGTTTTTTAAAGATGCTCGAAGGTAGGTTATTATATATAAGTACCTACTGTACCTATTGTATATGGAGAACAGAAATATTTATTTTTATGCCGCCCTTTTTCTACCATTCGGCTCAGGGAAATCCTAAGGCTCTCTATTCAGTATGCCTTGTTTTTTCTCGACAACATAATGTTAGAGTCACATTAAATGAGGTTGTCTATTATTCTATGTACTTCCCAGTTATACGAACAAATAAAGGGATTCAAACATCGATATCGCCAGAAGCCTAAAATCATATCATAGTTGTTAAGTGTTAAAGGGTCAATCAACTTTTTTTTTGTTGTTATTCTGTCCCGTCAGCCAGGAGACAACAGTAACCATGTTTCTTAGACTTAACATGGACTTCAAGCATGCTCCGGAGATGACACATGTCCAAATTTGGGTTTATACTTATCGCTAAAACTCATGTTTGGTAGATTTCAACCCTATACTATCACAGTTTTAAACAGTGACTCAGGAGACGTAACCATGGTAACAAGCAACAAGGAATAGTTGATTCACCCAAAGCAGTGGCGATGCCGATGACGTAAGCAGTGGCGCCGCGGAGCGGTGGCCGATATGGGTACTTAACTAATCCGTTTGCCGCGTTTTTCCGCTGTTGCCCTTGGCAGATGAAATTTTTTAATAAAAGTTAAGTATACGGGCTACTTGAAGCAATTGTCGATTGTTGAAATTGTTGTTATAACGTTGTAAATTAATATAATGCAGAATAAGCATACTGATTTTACAAAAATACTATTGAGATAATTCATAATACAGGTATTGTATGGAATAATGGAGTTTCATTAACAATACCTACTGACGTCGCTTAAGTTTCGTTATTTATAAGCATATTGTGTATTACATTTACGCAGTAGTTATTAATATTATATTCACCTCACTAGCTCGGAAATCCCTTTTTTATTTTTAAAAACAGACAGTCAAACTGCATTTCATCCACAAGAGTGCAAAGAATATTTGAAATCCGAAATTTGAATTACAAATAAACAAAAGACCCGCAAAACTGTTATTACAGTTTGTCTGCAGGAAGACTTTACAAATTAAAAATCAATAAAAACTTATTATAAAAAAATAAAAATGTCATTAAAAACTTCTTACTTAAAAGTAAATCTATGGCAGTGTATCTATTAATGTTTTATTAACTATAAAACTCTTAAAAATACGTTAATTTTTCTCGAAGCGGACGTCCTCGGGTAAGCTGTTGAGAATTAGACCGATTTCCTCACTATATTTTCCTTCACCCAGAAAAGTAGCCATACACAGAACCCTTAACAGATATTCCACACGCAAAAAATAAAAACAC
The DNA here is from genome assembly GCA_963556455.1 of Epiblema foenella. NCBI lineage: Eukaryota > Metazoa > Arthropoda > Insecta > Lepidoptera > Tortricidae > Epiblema > Epiblema foenella. The sequence goes on from OY747100.1 coordinate 22,972,526, forward strand.
CCCTAGCCCAAATGTGAGAGAATTTTTGTCGATAGTTATGTGAATGAATGGTAAGTTTCCTTTTCTGTAATCTGTCATTGTCAAAAACACTCTCGGAACATGAATCTCTAAGAGATTTTTACCCCTAGACGCGAAATAATGATGTTTGCGTTGATGTGACTGTACTATTATTATGCATCTCTTGAGTATTTCGTCGTAAAATAAAAATGGTGTTTGATTTATTTAATGTGTGTCTGCATCTGACACACATTTCGTCATTTGTCATTTGTATTCAGAAATTGGGAGGGTGAAAGCAACAGCAGCTGATATCGAAGACGTTAACCCGCTCACGCGATATAAGTCAAAGTAATTTAAGCCTTATGATGCGACATATAGAGGCGCTCTAGTGAGATTGGTTGAGCGATTTCAACCGAATCTGAGGAATGAGTGGAATCAAGCTACTGGGAGTTTTGTCGCTTATTGGCGTATAGAGGCGTTAATTGGCGTTTTTGATCCAATGTTATTAGGAGATTCCTTAGAGATCTTATACGCGTGCCACCAATAGTGACGGGGAAGGTCTTATACAGATAAATTGAGAATTGGTTTAAAAAGGCTGCCGGTTTACCATAGATTACCTCCTTAATTTGGGCGTGTAATCGTTTGTCTGACGGAATTGGGCACAACTGTCATATAAAATGGGTTGTGCTGAACAAAAAATAGTGAAACTATGACAAGGACAACAAATGACGTAACTCTCTGTCGCTCTTAACAAAGTAGTATATGACCGTCTCACTCGGTAGTGGTATTATTAATTTCGTATCGTGTCTGGTAAGTCTGTTGGCGATTCTCTTCAAAACCGTGAAAGATAGTGACCAGTAGCACCAGATAGTCTTTTTTCTACTGTCAGGCTTCAGGCTGGTTTTTGTTCAGGCTGTCTTTTGTTTTTTTTTGTTAACATGACTGTGGCTTTATAGCCTGGGCCAAATTAAGCGATAGAAGTGCGCGGTTGGAGAGTAGCCTGGGGAAATCTCCGACACGACCAGGCTTGCGGTTTAAACACTGAAATACTCAGAGCTTGCGTGAGTTTACGCTTCAGTGGGATTGGTTGAGCGGCTTCAACCAAATCTGAGGTTGCTGTCACGCATGCAATAGAGTATTCAAGAGCATGTTCAGTCTAGCAACTCTATTCAGCCATATCAGAGTTCGCAATGTCAAGTTTTAGGTCAGTATCTAAGTATACTTTATCAATGAATAACGTATTCCTAAATATAATGTGGGAATTATTGTTATTTATTTACGATAGGCCCAAAAGGTTTAGGGCTGATTTTTCGATCCCCAGATAAAAGTTTCTGTCAGATAAATGTTGGCTCTGTCCTTTTCTTTCATGTGAAATTAGAAAGTGACAGTGAGAATTTTAATTAATGGATAATTTTGTTTGGCGTTTGAGAAATCAGCCCTTAACATCTAAAGGTCAAAATATCGGGTATCAACTAATATTTACCAGAGGTAAACAAATTAGTTTGGCGTGTTTACTGTTTGTTCGAGTCTGTTTATATTGGTAATTTCGAGTAGTTTGGCTGGTGAAGAAATTGCCGGGTTGAAATAATAGACACTATGTATACAGCGTCATAAATATGGTAGCAATGAAAGCGGTCAAAAATATCGCTATAGGTACACATTTATTACTGTAGCTAGGAGTAAGGATGAATTATGTGGTACTGACATTAAATTGTGTAATCAGCAAGTTATGGCGAAGTTGTAGTGATTTAGATACTGTCTAAGCAACAAACGGTTAAAACTATGCCTTCGGAATATTTCAAAGTGTTATTTATTATTGTACTAGCGACCCGCCCCGGCTTCGCACGGGTGCACTATTTAATGGATGTTATTATACATATAAACCTTCTTCCTCACTATCTATTAAAAAAAACCGCATCAAAACCCGTTGCGTAGTTTTAAAGATTTAAGCACACATAGGGATATAGGGACAGAGAAAGCGACTCTGTTTTATACTATGTAGTGATACTATAGTACAAGTGGTTCGGAGATGGATGGATTGTGTGAGAAATGATATGAATAAGAAGGATGTGAATGAAGCGATTACGAATTACAGAGATGTATAGAAGAAAAAGACATGCTGCGTCGACCCCAAATAAATGGGAAAAGAGCAAGCGAATGATGATGAGTAAAAGTGGTTTGGACTCGTGGATATAATCCGAGGTTTTTATTTTGTATCACGATTTAAAAGTCATTCTGCATATCTATAATTTCGGGGCCTGGGATCTCTAATTAGATAAAACACTCCCCAAAAACCTACACATCTCCCTTTTCATTGCCTTATTACCTGAGGTCAATTATTTACTCAAGTATTGTATTCTAATACGACATCCATGTGTCATAGGCGCTTTTTCTGCCACGTTAGCTCTTAACAAAATAGAATGAGAAATGTACAGTAGTATCGACCGCCTATAGTCTATCCTTTGTACAGTCGAAGATAATGAGACGTATTCAATTATGGCGTGTCTTTTATAGCATATTGGTAATAAAGTGGATACATCATAGTTATCCATTGGGTCCCTGGTCATCTGACATGAAATCATTCATGAAGGCAGTGTCTAATCGTCTCGTTGGCGCTTCAGGAGACCATAGGGCTGGCGCTTACCTCTCCCAGCGTATTTCTTTGGCAATACAGAGAGATAGCGCCACCAGCGTTATGGGCACCATGCCACAGACGGAACTGTTGAATGGCGTCTTTTTTTGTGACTCGGGCTCGGCAAGGTGGTTTTAGTTTTTAATTCATTTGTAATTATTTGTTCGTATGTTTTAAAATTGCGAGACTTAAGTGGCAGTGGGCAGGGCACATTGCTCGCAGGACTGACGGTCGATGGGGCCAGAAACTGCTTGAGTGGCGTCCACGCACCGGAAGACGAGCTGTCGGTAGGCCTCCGACAAGGTGGAGTGATGACCTGGTGAAGGTCGCGGGAATCCGGTGGAAACGAACGGCACAGGACCGGTCTAAATGGCGAGCCTTGGGGGAGGCCTATGTTCAGCAGTGGACGTCTTTCGGCTGAAATGATGATGATGATGATGATGATGATGTTTTTTTGATTAAATTTGGATACATCATATTACCTTGACCTTATACCACCTAATTGATAGTGACCCTGTTTACGAAGCTGGACGTCCCGGAGTCGAATCCCACTCATTTATTTGTGTGATGAAACGAATATTTGGTTCCTGAATCTTGTATGTTATTTACATATTCAAGTATCTATTTTTTTTTAATATTATTTATTGGTGTTCAGGACAACTACATCCGTAGATATAACCATGACGTATTGATAATTACATAAAAGAAGGCTAGTAACAGTTATCCATTGATTTCACACAGTGTAATTTTGCCAGTGCTCGGCACCAACCCAGTGCTTGACATTTCCGATCTGAAATCATTATATGTAATAAAAGCGAACAATGTCTATGTGTCAACTATTGGGCATTAAGGTGTCGAGCGTTGGCACGTCTACCCTACATCTAGCAATATTAAAATAAGCATAATCTAACACAGTGAAAATGTACATTCCAAAACAAATGCTCTATGGCACTCGATACCTACATGTCGGAAACTAATATATATTGGTACCTACTTTGTTTCATTTAGGGCATTGCATTTTTTACAATTACTAAGACAGACACCACCATGTTACTAGTGCTACCATTTAGTATCCAATAGCTTTTGGAACTAGGTTGATTTGTGTAAGATTTTACACAGACATTTTTTTTATATTCCGTGTTCTTAAAAGCTCTTAGTAGCTGACAGTAGGGCTTAGTTCTTAGCACTCACGGCGCAGAGAGGCATCGTGGTTTGTCATCGTGAAATTTTAAGTTAGTGTTTTTATCAATTTTGTGTGGAGTGTATCGGGCTGAAGCGGCCCGGTACATTTAAAAAAGGATCACGTATACTAAATTATCTTGTACGTATGTATATATTAGATAGACCCTTCTTGGAAGACGGATATGTATTTGTTATTGACGCTCTAAATATATGGTTTACAAGGTTTATGGTTTTATTTATATTGTAATATTATATTGTGAATAAATGAATCTGAATCAAGTTGGAATGTATAACGCAAGTGTTTCATCGACCACCTGATCAGCTAGTTTCGTGCAAGTGTTGTTACCAAAACTTTTCCGTTTTTGTTTTCTCATAGGAACATTAAAAACAGAAAAGTGCAAGTTTCACTTGCGTAACCATGGGTTCCTATCAAACCTTTTTTATGGCACCGGAACAACGATTTTCTAAATCTACGACGAAAAATTTGGTATGGGCTGACCCTTTTCCGGTATACCGTACTTCCGGTTCAAATTTCGGAATGGCGACAGGCAGATCCGTATTCTGCAGGGTCAAAATCCTCTGATAATTTTATTGTTACATGATTTGCGGCTTGCATTATTTAAAGACGCATTTTTCTAGTTTTGACCCTACTACTCAACACAGCGCATCCTCGAGCGCTCTGGCGACCTTACACATTACCAGGAACACAACACCACATACCTACCTACAGGGCAAGTAATCTTCTTGAGGCAGAGATTTATTTTATTAACCGGTGTAGTTATGGACTTTCATAGGTACATGTTATATGCCTAAATTGAATCCTAACCTCATAATATTATAAACGTGAAAGTTTGTGCCGATGTATGGGTGGATGGATGGATTTGCCTGGCTGAAATTCGGAATACTGTGTTAACATATAGGCTACCTTTTAACCGCAATTAACACCGCAAGGCGCTGCTAGTAATAAATAACGTTGACTTTCACTTAGCGGTATTATAATGAATGCCACATATTAATACCATAAGGATGCAAAACAATCGTACATCCTGACTGACAGTGGATAGATTATAGATGGTCGACAAAGGAGCCACCAGCGTTATGCCAACCCTTTAGTGATTTGACGATTCGTTTTGTCCATAGCTAGAGACAAATGCAAGTCCCTCACTCTCAACATAGCACAATCTCTAGCAACCACTCAGGCACTCACTAAGAAACACAACAAAACTTCCGTATATTTTCAGTAGCTCAAAGTTTAGCTGGAAGAAATCCCTTGCAGGGTTATGCTCGCCTTTGTACATACGAGCCCCAATGCAAAATAGCTCGTCTAGTCGCAATTCTGCATGCGTATTTTTTTTCAAAAACTAGTATTTCTACCCGAATCGACTTTGATGATTAATGGAATACACTAGACGCAATGTCACTAAAGCTAGCTTAGTTTTGAGTTGTACAAAGTGTACATCTCGTTATTTATTTTAAAATAATTTAATTATAAATATTACATCTCACACGCAAATAATTACGTCTGCTTCATATTTAAGGCAAAATAGGTCGTCTATTTAAAATAAAACCTGTTTACCAGGGTTCGTAATATAAAATATTATTTTCAAATTGAATACGGAATATTCTCTGTCATGTAAAATGACAAACCACTATATAAAAGGGCAAATTCAGCCTAATTTTTTATTACTCCAAATCGTTTTTCTATCGAGATGGCACGAGGTAAGCCAGTGACTGAAGAAGTGCGGAAAATTATAATCTCCAGTAACAATAAAGGCAAATCTACGTACCAAATTGCCAAGGACCTTTCTATGCCAAGGTCTACAATCCAAACTATCATCGAGCATCATCGAAAACACGACAAAATTTCTTGTTTAAAGAAATCCGGCCGCCCACGAATTACTACTAAAGCAGAAAACAGGATTCTGAGGAAGATCATCAAGAAAAATCGTCGTGCAAGAGCTGGAGAACTTACGGTACTATGGCGTGACGCAATTAAAAAAAACATTTCAGTGGATACTTGCAAGAGAGTGATGAAGAGGATGGGCTACGGTTTTTACACTGCTAAAGAGAAACCGTTACTTACACAACGGCAGAAAACTAACAGGTTGAAATTCGCCAAAAAGTACAGAAATTGGACCGTCGATCAGTGGCGTAAAATTATATGGAGTGACGAATCTAAATTTGAAGTCACAGTAGGCGATGAACGAAGTAAAGTCATTCGCGAAAAAGGAGAGGCATTTCAAAAAGATTGTCTTAAGCGTAAGGTAAAGTTTCCAGCTTCCTTAATGATTTGGGGCTGCATGTCGGCACAGGGTGTCGGCTGTCTGCAATTTATAGATGGAACCGTCAATGCCGAAAAATACAAAAGCATCTTACAAGAGAGTTTGCTGCCGTCTATACGTAAGTTAAAGTATAAAAATGCGTATACTTTTCAACAAGATGGTGCCTCATGCCATACCGCTAAAGCAACGATGGCGTGGCTGAAAAAGAAAAAAATACCTACCATGTCGTGGCCATCCAGCAGCCCGGACTTGTCTCCCATAGAAACGTTGTGGTGGAAAATGAAGAAGAAGTTGCGAAAGGACCCGTCCAGATCAAAAGCTGATCTTAAAGAGAAACTTACCTGTGTTTGGAATGAAACAACCCCGGAAGAGTGTCGACAGCTGGTAGATACAATGCCGCTCAGAATTAAAGCCGTTTTAGATGCAAAAGGAGACGCCACCAAGTGGTAGACGTTCTAATCTGCGTCGGTAACACTAAAGACGAACTTTTTTGCATTTTAGTACAATTGGTGAAACAATGTTTTTTTTATTACCAAGGAAAGTTCGTTTTTTTTTTCATTGAATAAATAAAATACGATTTATAACTTATACTGTTTTTATATTGCTAATTCTTCCAAACACCTTCGTCCCCCAGAATTTTTAGGTTAACGTTAGTTTAGTACATTTTTTTCCTACCAGACGTACTCATTTGCATTGGGGCTCGTATATGTCAACTGTTCTTGTAATTTGTGTTGTATTTTTCCTCATGTACAATAAAGAATTTACATACATACATATTTTCTTTGACACTAATGAACTTGACAGTCAATAAAACAAACTCTGGGTTTTCGTTGTTAGGGACGGTTATACTATACGAGTTTTATTCATACGAATAAAACTTGTATAATATAACCGTAATGTATATTCTGGCGAACAACTGTTGGGCTGCTCCAAATATGATCACTTATGATAAAGATGATATTTCGCTTTGCGCTACTACTCTTAAACCATCCAGGCTATCTGCACTAAGCTAAGCGGACGTTTGCCCGGCGTATTCGAGCAAATGGGCACACGGCATATACGGGCGCATCAGTGTGGTAGGCCAACGTCAAATAACTTCAAGCTGACCTCATTAAGGGAGACATATCATTGCGGCGACATACATCCTTAAGGACGTGCAGCATTTGTTAGGTAGTAAATTGTACTTCATCAGTGCAATATATGCAGGTATACGATTACGATGAAATACTATACAGATTTGTCGAGAGATTACTGTAAAGGTTTCGGTCAGTAAGGAACCCTAAAAGTGTCATTCACAAGTCCGCGTAAAGGCGTGCACAAAAGAACGAGAAAGTTTACATGGCTTATGTATCGGGGTTTCTTTCGAGTTTGTACGAAGCGTGTAAAGTTTCTGTAACACACACGGCTCAGTTGTTTGGCGAGTATTCATTGAAAATCTTCTTTCTCGTATTAAAGTCGGGACTCGGGACTAACATGAGTTGCTTTAGTCTGCAGTGATTTCCATTTCCAACCAGACTGAATTTCTGCCTTCCTCAAAGTACCTTGTATAGTTTCCAATGCGTAATGGCGCTCTCACACCACACTGTATATAGAAAGCGTTCCATAAAGTTATCATTATTAAACATTAAATACAGAAAATTTTATCACAAATCGTAACAAAAATTTACACTTTGTTACCATGTTATATGATATTATTTAGAGTATTTTTATGTTATATAACAAAATATGAAGTTTTAGTGAATGTTATCGTGTTTTATAACGTCATAGAACGCTTTGTAACTGCTGTGTGCACCATAACTTCCTTTTTTTAAATATTTATTTTGTTAGATGCTTTTGTCAAGATGCCGATGTCAGCTCCAGCAAGCCTCTAACTGTTAAACAACTTCTTAGATTTAATTTAAAAAAAACATAACTTCCGTGATTATATCAAACCAACCAAACCCACGGCCAGGTATTCTGTTTCTGATTCTTTTGCCCCCGACTTGGCGGACGAGTATCAGTTTTTCTATACTACTTATTTGCCTAACGCCAGGCCGATTTAACAAATATATTCCAAATTCTTGAGACAGATTTTATACTGAGCTCTTCAAGAGTCTACACGTTGTACGAAGCGCTGCCTAGGAGTGACGCAGAGTATTATGCGCCAATGCCACATTTCGAACAAATTAAACGTATGAGGTTAAATTGCCACATACATACCAGTGGCTCTGTGAGTTGTAGAATTCGAATGTTTTTATGTCACATCCGATTTACTCGAAGACTATAAGTACTACAATTATGAAATTTGGTAGAATCTATGAACCAAATTTAGAATAAAGGAAAAATTTAATCAGGCACCGAGCAGGATTCGAACCTTCGACCTCCCGGCACTCGCGGCCAGTCGCTCTAGCCAACTGAGCTATAGGTGCAATCGCTACCCAGTCCTAAATTCATCAACCGTTCCTTCCCTTAAGGCGTTTGTATAAAAATATCTATGAACCACTACATAAAAGTGGCAATCCATACATGTAACCGGAGGATTAAAAAAGAATTTCAACGCGGGGTATCAATGAATAGGCCTTTTACAATGATATGGAGGTTTCTTAAGAACTTTTCCATTTAAGTCAACCGTTGGTGAGATATTGACAGTCAGTCATAAAAAGTGTGTCCCGAGGGCCTCTAATTTCGGAACTATGAAATTAAAAATTATGTACAAAATTGAGGTGGTGTGCATTAATAAATAGTTTGCACATCAATGCACACCACGTGCATTAATAAATAGTTTCAACGATTTTTGGTTTGGTTTTACGGTTATTGAGTTTTCGCTGTTAAACTGTTTTGCCGAAATGAAAGGTCGTAAGTGCCGGAAGTTCCCTATGAAGATACAACCTTTTTAGATTCAAAGTACTGGATAGGGAACCCTCCAATATGCGTGATCTGACACGCACTTGGCCGGTTTTTTCTACACTCACAAACTGAACCGACAAAATATCCTGTAAAGGAGAATAGCCGGACATAGTCTAAAACACTTATGCCCTAGCTAAAACGGAGAAACTTCGCTCATCATCATCATCATCATAATTTCAGCTGAAAGACGTCCACTGCTGAACATAGGCCTCCCCCAAGGCTCGCCATTTACACCGGTCCGGTGCCGTTCGTTTCCACCGGATTCCCGCGACCTTCACCAGGTCATCACTCCACCTTGTCGGAGGCCTACCGACAGCTCGTCTTCCGGTGCGTGGACGCCACTCAAGCAGTTTCTGGCCCCATCGACCGTCAGTCCTGCGAGCAATGTGCCCTGCCCACTGCCACTTAAGTCTCGCAATTTTGAAGGCTATGTCGGTGACCCCAGTTCTGCTACGGATAGCTTCATTCCTAATTCTATCACAATTGCTAACACTTAACAACATCCGGGTCTATACTTCTTTCTCGCTTCCTCTTACACGTTCTAAGCTAAAATCAACAATAAACCCGAAGAATAGATTACAGGTGGACTGTACGCTTGTTTGCTACCGGCGCTGCATAAAAACTGTTTTCTAAGAGTTTAAGGACGGACAACCTTTTTGTTGTCCATTGCAAACGATCGCCATTTTTTCCGATACTGTGTCCAAAACAAAACAAAACTAAACGGCAAACCGCATACAATCCACACTGGCTACTTTAAACTTTACTATACTGTAATAAGACCTATTATAGCATGCGTGTGTTTTGCATTAATCCCTGTAGTGTGGAAGCGGCCTGCGGTGTTTCTGTCAAAACTTTGGCAAAGTTTGACGCGTAGTAGTGATATGGAAATAAAGTTTTTACACTATCTGCATTTGTTTTTTCCTTTGCGTTCATTGAGGGGATAGATTTATAGAGTTCCGCTGGTACTTTTCATATCTTAAAGTTCATACTTACCATAATTACATGGATAATAAACCATCAAAAATACAATAGTAGATTGTGTCTCAAGGGAGCAAAATGATATATTTACGGCGAGGGCGGTATATTGAATTCTGAGTGAAGCGAAAGATTCTACAATAGAATCCTGAGCGTAGCGAGGGATTCTATTGTAGAATCTTGAGCGTAGCGAGGGATTCAAGTGTTTACGCCCAAGACGGAAATAATTTTGCTACCGTGTGACACATACTGTTTTTCACACCGTCTATGAGGCCCGCTGCTAAAAACATGAAATATCTTACAAATGATATTACAACAGAGTGTCACATACTGCTTTTCACACCTTCTATGAGGAAAAGAGTCATTGTTACCCTCAAATGAGGGAAGAAAAGTCTATCTTTGATCCCTCATTCGAAGGCAACAATAACTCTTTTCTGAATAGCAGGTGTGAAAAAGTTTATGAAACTCATGAAAGTATGTTTTTTTGTACCTACTTGCCAATAGAATCCTTTTATAAAGATATGCGATGCGCTAGTATACACAGTAGGTACTTGCACAATTCTATATTGAACAGATTATTGAGTAGGGATCCGTGAGAAGACCCCTAGCGCGTTGGTGCGATGACATTTGTGGCACTCGGCCGGAAAATAGTGGATGAAACTAGCTCACAATAGGGCGTGAACATAAGGAAGCCTTTACTCAACACGACGTGGACACAGGCTGAAATGATGAACATATACGGTGATTTTTTTTAATTGAGAAAAAGTACCTACACTAAACAGTGGAGATGGCAAATTTCACTCAAAGGAAATTCCTTTACCACCCGTTTGAATATTGACCGACTGTGGTTTCAATTCACACAACTACGACATAACATGATTCAATTTAAATATACATGGACAATAGTTGTCGAATTACGATATCCACTGCGACTTTACTTCACTGAAATTTTTGCTTTACTACTTGATAACAAGGTTGTTTTTCCAACTGCATACAATATAAAAACAGTTTTGAATTCCGTTGTCCATTCGTATTGATTGTGGTTTTAGGTAATCAGCGGCTTGGCACAACGTGTAACAAAATATACCTATTGACAAAAATTGGACCTTATCTCCCAGTAATAAGTTTTATGGTTCCGAGTCATCAATATCAAACAATGAACACATTTAGCGCCTTATTACAAGAGAAATAACGTGCAACGGTATTTTGGGCGCCGAATGTAAAAGATTGTTTCAGTGGTTGCGTTTGTATTGTCGCTAATGGAAATGTAAATTGCAAGGATAGATACATTTGATGCAACATTTTTTTCATGTTGAATATTGCGTTCAGGTATATTTTTGTTATACAATTTTTTGTTTCTTAAAACGTAAGAATCCTGATGGTGGTTTTTAATTTCGGTAGGTACTTTTAGTCAAGACAAAAATTACATCATATTTCGAAAGTGTCATGATTTTTTATTATTTGGAGCATAGAACTGAACGCCCATTGTAATTAAAGCAAGTAATTACCAGTGTTGAAACGATGATTACAGTCTTCGTACAAGAAATCCATTATTATTGTAATCCTATTAAGGAAGAAATATTGCGTTAGGTCTATAAATAATGTATAACACGGACGTAGACGAAATAACAAGGATTTACCGATACTGAGAAAAATCAATACTTAGCAGTAGGTACAGAGTGTAATGTAAATGATTACCTTAAATATAGTGTATTTACGGTAATATAAATTAGTGAACCAGCGACATAACTCCCATTAGCTCGATTCCACTCACACCTCAAATTCGGTTGAAACCGCTCAACCAATCTCACTGGAGCGCAGACTCTTAGAGTATTCCAGTGTTCCAAACCACACGCGTGGTCGTGCCGGAGGTTTACCCCTGGATTTTCCCCAGGCTACTCTCCAACCGTACACTCCTATCGCTTTATTGGGCCCGGCCTATAAAGCCACAGTCAGGTTCAAAAAAAAAAAAAAACAGTGTATTTGAGGGCTTGTATTTTATGCTGTACTTTGAAATCCATTTATATCTTTTGTGTTGTTCTAATTGCACTTGTTCCATGTACACAATTGTTCCTCCCTAAAAACTGGTTCGAATGGCAGCATGAAAAAATAGATCTCTATTGCATCACATGCCTATCCTTCCAATTTACATTTCCAATGCGAAAATACAAACGCAACCATACATATATTAATTAACTTGTGAAACATGAATGAAAAACATCATATTTCTTTCTTATAGAATAGATACAATGCTCACATATATGTGTACCAAGAAGAACATATAGACCAAATTTAGGCTGTCAAAGGAAAGTCTAAAGAAAGAGATAAATTGAGATTGCTCCACTGAACGTGAGAGATATCGCTTTAGAAACGCTTCTTTACTAGAAAAAAAAACTTCGGTAGTTAATTTTAGGTGATATTTTAAAATCAAATTTAAACATTTATTTCGCAAACAGACCACAAGGGGACCTTTATATGTCCAAATATTAATTTACAATTTAAGTAATCTGATAAAACTGCTAAATACAGCAGTAGCATAAACTCCAGTTTATTTTATTTGTTATTTCGACTTTGATTAATAAAAAAATTTTATTCGAGAATGTAATAGAATAGAATAGACAACGATTATTAAGACGTTGACAAAATAAAAATAACAAGTGCCTATACAAGATCTTTATTGAAATTACCTCCACTGAGCTTTAATGTCAAGGTACCTTGCGAGCTCCGCTGATCAATTTTACTGCTTATAACCTCATAATTGCATGGTGTATCAAGCCTAGCAGAAAGGCCAGCCATTTGTCACGACATGAATATTATCACCAAGTCCTTATCAGTGCTCTTTACCCTTCAAGGGTCCAAGACGTCATAATCTGCATTTGAAATTGACTATTGTTATCTTTATTGCTTTCGATATAGTATTTTGATGTAGGTATATCTCGGATTTACGATTCTATGCATGTTTGTATCTGGGTCAACCATACCCTCAAGAACAAATAAAATGTAAACTATTGTATTTAGTTTCTATACAAAGCGCACCTAGTTATTGCTCTTGAGTGTACCTGCACAAACTCGCGCTAGTGTACATAATTAGAGCATTTTTCCTTGTTTTTCCGCTAATAGAAATTGCAGGGGCCTATTTCTTGAAGCTAAAAGTTACAAATTGCAAATCGAAGTTTTTAATAGCTTTTAATAGAAAGAGACTTCCACTTCTTACTGTAATTTCGAGAAATGGGTCCCAGATCTCTATTGTTTCATTGATATTGGTTTGTTGCACATACACTCACGAGTATAAATAACGGGTACACTTTGTATTGAATTTCCATAGAAAGTGTACCCGTTATATGAGTATATTTGAACGTTTGTGGGAACAACAACAGTATGCAAAAATAGGTAATTAGATATAAATTTTCCTACATCTCGTTATCGCTAAGGGCGGGTTTATAAAATGCGTTCAACTAAATGTCAAGCCAAATGTTGAATAGAATAGAATAGAATAAAGTTTATTGTTGAACTGTGCAAAGATCTTAGAAGACATTACATTTAGACTCAACAGTTTAGCCGTCACGGACGTACAATATAAAAGACAAAATGAATTGTATGACATGGTGGGTTGGTGACCGACTACATGTTTTGACAATGTTTACCGAAATAAGGTCTAACGAATCTATATACTAGCGAAACTTTTTTCAATTAATTAGTAAAAATGAGCCACTCAGCAATCTATACCGATACTTCGATGAACCTACTTAATTGTTTTTAATCATAGGATTACCATTGTTTTCAAACAGAAACCTACGCAGCGAACGGATTACAGGGATAAAATATTTTTTTCACCTCAGTGGCTCAAACACGGCGGTTTTGCTGCTTGAAACCAGTGAGTAAAATGCAATTTTGCTGCGAGCGTGAAGAAAACTAACTTTTTAATTTTTCATATCGTAGGTTAGTCACAGGTCATCTTTTCATACTGCGGGGTGTAATACAAACTTGAACATTTAAACTTCATTTTCTCTGTCACTTTCACTCCGTTACAAAAAAGAGAGAGAGACAAACTATGTCGATTCGTCATTCGACTTCGAAACTTCGTAGTAGGCCCCTAAAAAGCGGGAACGAAAAACTCGTTCCGAAACAAAATAAAATTCGAACTCGTGTTAAAGTCGTATAAAAATATTAAATCTAATTATTATAATCATATTAATATTTCATTATTCTTAAAATACAATGAAGAAATGCGATATTGATTGCGAACATTAATTATTATAAGTCTTTAGTTTTTTTCATACGGGAACGAATATAAATTCATATACAGTTTCAGAACGCATTTTATATTCTTTAAAAAGTTAGCGCGATTGACCTTTTAAAATGTTATTCGTATTACGTTTTCTTGGATATAAAACATAACTTAAACCAAAAACTGTACTAAATATGAGTGAAAAAATTGACGAAGCCGATGTTTTAACTCCTCAAGAGTCGAGAGATGCCGTCAAAGAGGCTGAACTGTGTTTTATGCCCGAAAAGTCTCGACAGAAGTATTTAAAAGGACACGAAATATTCAATAAATGACGATCGAATAAAGGAGCAACCATTATCTCGGAAAAAGTATAAGTATAAGTAAGTAAGGTTATCCCATAACAAACAACCGAAAACCATGTGGAGCAATATTCGATGCTCAAGCGACGATGAAGACGAAACACAATATACATATTGAAACGTACCCAAAACTAGTTGCATTTCTAAAACGGTTATCAGTGGGCTTTTTCTTAACGTCATTTAAAGTGAATGTTATGGGAAAGAGTAATTGTAGTTAATGTTTGTTATTTCACATGTATTTGTTGTTTGATTTTTTTACATAAAAATGATTTGATTTATTCTATGTGGCGTTTTATTCCATTGAGTTATATGTTCTCGCCGCTGAGGTGAAAAGTTGTATGTATCACACGAGAGCAAAGATATTTGCATCTCGTGTCTTTGAGTCCCTCGCTACGCTCAAGATTCTAATTTTGAATCACTCGCTACGCTCGTGATTCAATTATAGAATCTTTCGCTTGCTCGGGACTCAATATCAACACTTGCAGCAAAAATCTACTTTGCTCTCTTGTTGAACAAATAACTATTGGACACTCGTAACTGAAAAACATTATTGTCACTATATAAAAACATACGTACACTATATAAAAACATACATATAACAGTTGAATAAATAAGAAACAAACACAAACAAAATCATTTAATATGTTGTTGGTTTCTGTAGTTGTTACTTGCACCGCCAACAATTTTTTTTGCTTCGCCTTAAGGTTGACTGGTAGAGAATGCCATACGGCATTAAGTTCGTCTTTTGTACAATAAGTTTTCTTTTGTGAAATAAAGATTAAATAAATTAATAAATAAACCGGCCAAATGGGAGTCGGACTCACGCACGGGAAGTTCCGTACCATTATTTATAAAACTGGAAAAAAAACACGTTTGTTGTATGGGAGCCCCCTTAAATATTTATTTTAATCTGGTTTTTAGTATAGCGTGAAGCCTTAAGGTATTTGCTGTTATAGCGGAAATATATTATCAGTGAAAATTTCAACTGTCTAACTATCACGGTTCATGAGATACAGCCTGGTGACAGACGGACAGACGGACAGACAGCGAAGTCTTACTAATAGGGTCCCGTTTTACCCTTTGGGTACGGAACCCTAAAAATATACGTGTAAAATCGACTATAAAGAAAATGAAGAGTCGGAGAAAATGTCATGACATATGTCGTCAATTCACAAAAAAAAATTAGCGCTTTTAACTGATACGGTAAGGATACGGTACGGTAACTGATACCTTTAAGACTATCGTGCTGGGCGAAAACAGGCATTTCGGAATGTTCTTTCTGTTTCACCCATCGGTGTCTAGCGCCCGCATCGTGCGATAGAGAAAGTCGTCGCCGCCAGACGTTTGGCGCCTAAATTCTTGCATTTAGTGATTCCGACGGCGACTTTCTCCACCCCTCAAATCTTTATCAAATAAAACAATATTGGACTTGACCGGTACCTTTTTTATGTTATAGGGGGCAAACGAGCAGACGGATCGCCTGATGGTAAGCAATGACCGTCGCCCATAAACACCTCTTTTTTTTGTATTCTTTCTCGTTTATGAAATAATAGCAAACAACCAGGAGGAAGTTTTCGAGTCGACAAAACGAATCTTTAAGGGTCCATATTTACGCCTATTCCACATATCCCTACTGCGATATCCCCCCCAGTGGGGACATATGGAATATTTTTACATTTATTTCTACTGGTAGGGATGTTTTTCCACCTAGACCTACTAATTCGTGTTAAATTTACACTTGTATGATATTTTTCCAAAAAATTATAATGTATAAACCTAGTATTTAATGATGTATACAACATTTCCAATAATCAGGCAAATCGGTTCAGGATTAGGGGTTGTAAACCGTTGCCGCTTTTTGTATGGAAAAACTCTGCTGCATAATCCTCTTAACATGGCTACGTTAATGCTTATAAATTAACAAAATACCGATTTGACTTGGAAATCTATTTATAAACAGGGGTAAAGGGTTAAAGGAATTCATTAATTATCTCTAAATCAACATTCCGACATTGTGGAATCCGTTGGAGAGACCCTGAACCAATCTCAGCAAATTAAATATCCATACTAATTCGATGATGGGAAATAGCATAATACAATTTACATGGTGTGTTTGAAGGGTTTTAATATAATTTTGTAATGTACAGCCATCATCATCTTAAAATATCAAATTAATTGGATATAATGAAGAATTTAATGCAAATAAAATTAATGTGGTATTTCCTTCTGACGGTTGTACGAAGCAGCAACTTAAATTGTACTTGATGGTAAATAAATATATAAAGATTAAATTAGTAATATATGCAGCTTAATTTTGGATTGGTAGAGTAACTCGCATAAACGATGTTTCCGTAACTATAAATCCATGTAATAAAAACATAACTTACATATGCAATTTTACATAAGCCGTTAACTATTGACCACCGGGTGGACAATTTTTGTTTTAACAACTGACAATGACCCAAACGGTAACAGAATCTCGCATATGTTATTGTGGTTATGCTATAAATTGTCTCTGTTATTTCAAACTTGCTTAAACTTATGTGCTCACGAAGGTTAAGCGTCTTTTTAGGACAAGCTTTGGCTACTTGGTGACATGCAGTTATTCGGTGATAGTTTGTTATCGTCCCGCGGTAGCGGTGACGCGACCCGCCACAGCTCCCAAAGCTCTCAGCGCAGGCGGAGCCATCTAGCACCCAGGAGGGTGCAGAAGATACTCGGAAAATTCGACATATTTAGTCAAACAGAGCCACCGGACGCAGATGACACAATGTCGATGTTACACAAAAGTTAAATGTAAACAGACTTTCCGTGTTGTCGGAATATTTTGTGGCCACTTTAATGGGTATTTGTTAATGGGTTGTTTGTGTTCTGCTATTCAGAAAAGAGTTATTGTTGCCTTCGAATGAAGGATCAAAGATGTGCTTTTCTTCCCTCATTTAAGGGCAACAATGACTCTTTTTCTCAAGGATGGTGTGAAAAGCAGTATGTGTCACTCGGTAGCAAAATTATTTCCGTCTTGGGCGTAAACACTTGAATTCCTCGCTACGCTCAAAATTCTACTTTAGAATCTTTCGCTTCACTCAGAATAAAATATACCGCCCTCGCCGTAAATATATCATTTTGCTCCCTTGAGACACAATCTACTATTAAGTGTAGCTAGTAATAGAAGCCTTCATAAAATAGCCAGTCAACCCTTTGACACATGTTCCCAAATTCCGCCACGTTATTTACTCTAATTACCGCCATATGGTATAAATGAAGATCGTACATATTATATTGACCAGTTAACTCGAAATGATTTTTATAGGCTCACGCTTTATGGTTCATTTTTGAGTGTGTCAGTTCATAGGTCATGGGGCCAACTCATGAAGGCGCATAGTTATTTACGAGCCCCAATGCAAATGAGTACGTCTGGTAGGAAAAAAATGTACTAAACTAACGTTAACCTAAAAATTCTGGGGGACGAAGGTGTTTGGAAGAATTAGCAATATAAAAACAGTATAAGTTATAAATCGTATTTTATTTATTCAATGAAAAAAAAAACGAACTTTCCTTGGTAATAAAAAAAACATTGTTTCACCAATTGTACTAAAATGCAAAAAAGTTCGTCTTTAGTGTTACCGACGCAGATTAGAACGTCTACCACTTGGTGGCGTCTCCTTTTGCATCTAAAACGGCTTTAATTCTGAGCGGCATTGTATCTACCAGCTGTCGACACTCTTCCGGGGTTGTTTCATTCCAAACACAGGTAAGTTTCTCTTTAAGATCAGCTTTTGATCTGGACGGGTCCTTTCGCAACTTCTTCTTCATTTTCCACCACAACGTTTCTATGGGAGACAAGTCCGGGCTGCTGGATGGCCACGACATGGTAGGTATTTTTTTCTTTTTCAGCCACGCCATCGTTGCTTTAGCGGTATGGCATGAGGCACCATCTTGTTGAAAAGTATACGCATTTTTATACTTTAACTTACGTATAGACGGCAGCAAACTCTCTTGTAAGATGCTTTTGTATTTTTCGGCATTGACGGTTCCATCTATAAATTGCAGACAGCCGACACCCTGTGCCGACATGCAGCCCCAAATCATTAAGGAAGCTGGAAACTTTACCTTACGCTTAAGACAATCTTTTTGAAATGCCTCTCCTTTTTCGCGAATGACTTTACTTCGTTCATCGCCTACTGTGACTTCAAATTTAGATTCGTCACTCCATATAATTTTACGCCACTGATCGACGGTCCAATTTCTGTACTTTTTGGCGAATTTCAACCTGTTAGTTTTCTGCCGTTGTGTAAGTAACGGTTTCTCTTTAGCAGTGTAAAAACCGTAGCCCATCCTCTTCATCACTCTCTTGCAAGTATCCACTGAAATGTTTTTTTTAATTGCGTCACGCCATAGTACCGTAAGTTCTCCAGCTCTTGCACGACGATTTTTCTTGATGATCTTCCTCAGAATCCTGTTTTCTGCTTTAGTAGTAATTCGTGGGCGGCCGGATTTCTTTAAACAAGAAATTTTGTCGTGTTTTCGATGATGCTCGATGATAGTTTGGATTGTAGACCTTGGCATAGAAAGGTCCTTGGCAATTTGGTACGTAGATTTGCCTTTATTGTTACTGGAGATTATAATTTTCCGCACTTCTTCAGTCACTGGCTTACCTCGTGCCATCTCGATAGAAAAACGATTTGGAGTAATAAAAAATTAGGCTGAATTTGCCCTTTTATATAGTGGTTTGTCATTTTACATGACAGAGAATATTCCGTATTCAATTTGAAAATAATATTTTATATTACGAACCCTGGTAAACAGGTTTTATTTTAAATAGACGACCTATTTTGCCTTAAATATGAAGCAGACGTAATTATTTGCGTGTGAGATGTAATATTTATAATTAAATTATTTTAAAATAAATAACGAGATGTACACTTTGTACAACTCAAAACTAAGCTAGCTTTAGTGACATTGCGTCTAGTGTATTCCATTAATCATCAAAGTCGATTCGGGTAGAAATACTAGTTTTTGAAAAAAAATACGCATGCAGAATTGCGACTAGACGAGCTATTTTGCATTGGGGCTCGTACATTTTATAAAGTTGTTAGGGATGCGGGGTCGTTGTTAAGTGTAGGCCTTTTAAAGTAAAAGGCAACACTTGAATTTTAAAATATTCGTTTAATTTTCATGCACTCCTTTGGTTGATACTGGCCCTTTGGTGAACAAAATGTTTATAAAATATGTACATACAATTTATTTTTACAAAATTTTACTCTATGGATTTTTATTTCTAAGTCCTGGATATTTTTATGTATCTATTAATTACACTCGAGGTCAAAAATGTCGTGCCACCCTAAATTAAATAATAAGAATATTTATTTGCTTAAACATGATAAGTAAATAGTATTAAAATTATTAGTTTAGCCGATTATGGCATGCAAATTATTCATTTTACACAATAATTTATTACACTACGTTATATCACATATGAGCAATTATATTAATTACATTACATTAAATAGTTTAATTTAAATTTCAAATAATAATAATATTGTCAAGTTGTTCTTATAATTCTACAATCTATAACAATATTTTTATACAGTTGTATTAGTAAAACAGCTGAATGTTATAACCGCAATAGGTTTTCCTAAATATTTTACACTAGTTTTATTTACATGATATGTTATTCTTTCTAATACCTAACAGTATTAACAATTCCCAGGATCCTCCCATAACAATATCGATCTCTAAAACTGACGATTTTTGCGATATATCGCTCCGTTAAATTTTTTTTTCATGGGTTGTAGGAGTCAGATTTAAATCTAGAAATGTAATTTTTTTATCTACTGTTTTTGCAGGTTAGATGTAAACTTAAACAGTTCATGACAGGATTAAAAAACTATACAAGTTTGCTCTAGGAAATATGACAGTATTTTACCAACCCGTATTCTTTGTCCGCAAGTGTATATTTTCGTCTAGTACTTTAATGTAATATAATATTGTATTGTTGTGTAATGTAATGTTTGATTTCGACTATGTACTTGATTTGTGCTATAATTTGTTTACTACTACTAAATTACAAACCGCTTTGAGCTCACAATGTGGCTAGTTCGAATTGTGTAAAATTATATTTACTTTATTTCATATCTTATAAGTGTTCTCGAAATAACGATACGGAGAAATGTCGTTTTTTGTCGTTTTGGGGCCTCAAATGGGTTCAATGCAATGTTAAATGATGACTCAAACGTAAATTCTAATGATTTTTTTATTATTATGTTTTTATTTATTGCTCATTTTTTTTAAAAAGACTTACTCTAATACAAGGCTTCGCCAAACTGCGATTTAGGATGTCACCTATTTAAAATGATCACATTTACCAATACTTTTTTGAGTTTTGTTATTGGAACAATAAGACAACGTGGGCCAGTACCTAAATCAATTTATTTTTGTTATATCATTAAATAAGAGTCAATAGAAAAAACAAATAAACAACAATAATATACCTTGGAAAATCGCTTCAAACTACCTTTAATACAAGTTTCCTGAATCATGCGACATATTCACCGTTATACTCATATTATATATTTTCCCCGTATACTTATAAGCTTTTGCGTAAATACCTTCCAATATATATTAAGCCAGTTTTTCTATATGTTCGAAGCCTTAGGCAGAAAATATCGAACATGAATAACTATACCAGTAAATGAAAATAATAATACTACACGTGCCACTCGGACGTGGAACTCGTGCGTGTTTATCGAAACTCGAACGGAATATTATTTGGGCAACTCTACTTTTTCATGAACTCGATAGCGGGTACATATTTGAGCCTTTTGGGGTCGAAACACTTGGGCCGTGGGGACCGGGAGCCCATAAGATCTTCAAAGATCTATCTGGACGTCTGGTCGACGCAACACGTGACCAAAATGCTGGCCTTTATCTGGCACAAAGATTGAGCATTGCCATCCAACGTGGCAATGCGGCCAGCATTTTGGGAACGTTACCTACTGGTAGCGGTTTGTTAGCTTAGGGTTTTTGATAAGTATATTTAGGTTCGTTTTAGGTTAGTTTTAGTTTTATTTTAATTTCTTTGTTTATTTTGACATTATTCATGAACATAATTATTTATCAGACACTTTTTTAATGCAGATTTTGGAATACTTGGACCTCACTTCATGTTTTTGTATTGTTATTAAGAAAGAGGTTTAATTGAAGTATCACTTCCGATAGTTTTGGTATTTAACGAACCACAGCTAATATCCATAAATCGAGTAACTCAGTGGTCATTGGATGTCTCACTATTTGTATGAAAAAATGGTTTTTACCAGTGTGTTACCCACCTTTTACAACAATATGTTAATATTTAAGTATTTTTACCTATACGTTCCTTATACCAGGTTCAGGTATTATTTCGAATTCCTATTTTTGTACGCGAATTCAATACATATCAAGAAAGAAGAAAGAAAGAAAAACATTTATTCGTGACGATACAAACATAAAATATAGATAAATAAACGTAATAAAAAAAAAACAAGGAATCGCCACAAAAAGGTTTCGCCTCAGCGTAATGCCGACTCAGGGAGCTGGCGCTGATCTTCCGGCGAAACCTAGGTTGTTAATGACGGTGTGTGTAACACGCTTCGCCTAAAAATTTAACGCGACCTATTACAACTTGACACCGCCGTCATATTTTTTTTTTGTAATAGAAAACTGGTCATGAAAAAGTAGAATGACCCATTTCATAATTAGAGAGATTGTCGGCGAACTAAAGCTTCATTTAACACTCTGGCAGGGTACATACATTTAAAATGAACATCTCTCAGTGTAAAACAACGCTAAAACAACATTAACAAAATGTCCCAAAACCACACAACTAAGTAGGTAATAATGTGAATTACCGCCGTTCAATAAATTGCGGAATAGACTCCGCAAAACCGGGCTTTTCGAGAAAGACGTAAATGTTGTACTTTACTCCTTTAAATTAGTCGTTTAACGATATGGGACTCATAATAATTGGCCAAATTTCTGCCGCAGCAAGTCCGAAACTTTAATTAGCGAATAATTTTTACAACGTGGTTTTAGTACATGGCACAAGCGGTAGCGGGTTAAATAGATTAATCGTATATGTGTCCACACTAACGGCTCAAATAATTTATACGTCGAAAATGATCAAGATTTCCTACGCAAATAAATATAATACATTAATGTAACGACTATCTGTATGTTTATTGAACGACTTAACACAATAGATAGGTACTTAAATACATTTAAAAAATCCAAGATAAAGGAACAAATATTCGTGCTCATCACACAAGTAAATGCCCTGCCCGGGATACGAACCTGAGATCCCCAGCTTCTTAGGCAGGGTCAGCGGGCCGATTTTTGAGTGTCGAACGCTCGACTTTTCACTCGACATGTGTCAAATCATCATAGTTTTTTGACAGTTCTCCAATGATAAGTCGAGCGTTCGACACTCTAAAATCGCCCTCCAGTAACAATTAGGCCAAAGCGATCAAAACATGATACATCATTGTAATACCGTCTATCATGATAGACCTTTAGTATACTATAAGTTAAATATATTCCGCTAATCTAAATTATCGCCGCATAATCGTTCTACCACCCTGTACAACAAAGACACCACGGGAGCCACCAAGAGAGACCAAGGTAATAAGGCTTCAAGCTCTAAATTTGTGCCACATTTTTAACGTCACATTATCTACTATACAAGTATGTAGTGTTGTGTTCCTGGAGGTGATCAAGGTTGCCAGAGCTCCCGAGGATGCACTGTGTTGAGAGCGAGGGACCTAAATTTGTCCCTTCTGTTGTCAACACAGTGCATCCTCAAATTTTATAAAGGGTCGGCAACGCGTACGTGACTCCTTTGGATTTGCTGGCGTCTATAGGCTGCGGTGGCCGCTTACCATCAGGTGGGCCGTAAGCTTGTTTGCCACCGTCGTTGTATAAAAAAAAAAGTTCTCACATGTCGCGCTTAGTATAAATTGCCTATTTCATCGGCATTCTCAACCTGCCTCTCGTGACTTGCGGCCTCCACCAAATTATAACAGAAGGGCTAGCGGTTTTTGCATTTCTACTTTTTCCCTACGCTTGACAGTTTGTCACGTGAAATTAAAATGGCGGCGTATGCTTAATTTATTCAAACGTTTCGACATTGTTTTGCAATTTAAGAATGGAGTTTAAACGTAGAAGGCGATTTGTATGAGTAATTAGACACTTCATTAATGTTTTTAAATTATACTTTAATTGGGGTGGTTGCATCAACTGAGAGTTCAACATTAAATCATTATCATCATCATCATCAGCCTGTGTCAGTCCACTGCTGGACATAGGCCTCTCCCATGGCACGCCACTGAGCTCGGTCTTCAGCTCTTCTCCTCCAATCCCTGCCCACTGCCTTACGAATATCATCACCCCACCTAGTTACAGGGCGTCCTACACATTAAATATGGCGCTTGTATCTGTCATTCCATGGAAAATTGACAAACTGTGCAGGTGAGTATTATATTCTTTGCTGTGCAGTCAACCAATTTGATTTCTGTACAGATACGAAGTGGTTCAGAAATCAAATTGGTAGACCATACAATCAGATTTTAACCAACTTAACTTATGACTAACTAAGGCTGGATTTTATAAAGACCCGTTAGACCAAATGGCAGATCAAATTTTAGTAACTCAGTACATTTTTGACATAAGGTCTAACGGATGTTTATAAAACCGAGCCTAAGAGGATTTACATTCGTACAAGTTTTGTGGTACAGGGGCCGCATATTAAGGATAAGACTGGAGCCGACAATACACACATAGAAAGGTGCGCGAAAGAGATGCAAGCATAGACACCAACACACGTGGAAACGAGATACAATGTGTGTCCTGCCCCTCATCGAGTATTATTTGTCACCGGCCTATGTCACGTCATCAATGTATTCAAGCGTATCGGCTTAATTTAAAATTGGCGATTACAATTGGAGATTGGCGATGTACAGCACAGCCAATTATGAGATGTCAGAATTGTGATAATCGATGTATCAGTCTTCTGATACATCTCAATTTAGTCAGCCTATCATAAGTCCAACCCCCTTGGTGATTCGCTAATCCTTATCTAATCCTCTTTCTACGTGGCCATGTCAGAAGCCTGTATGAGGAGATGCATAGAGGTTATTGAAATGAAAAAAGTATTTTCGTTTTATTGGGTCCGGCTTATTAAGTCACAGACAGGTTAATAGTACATTACTTACCGAGGGCGGTAAAACAAAGAATGTCTCAGATCGCAGGTATTTGACGCCCGAGCCGAAGGCAAGGGCGATAATTATGCGATCTGAGGCTTTCTTAATTACCGCCCGAGGTAAGTACAAAATTTTATGTCACCCCCTGGCCAGGAAGTGGGATTTTCCGCGCGCGGTGCGTGTGGTAATTGCCACTTTATGGCCAGGTGTGACATAAAAAAAAAAAAGTATGTAAGGACTGTATTTAGCATTATTTGGTATCTGCCTAGCATTATTTGGTATCCTAATGGGATAGGGGTGCGAGTACAGTCGCCATCAAATATATCTGTACTCTTCAGGGTGATCAAAAATATCTGAACGTGCACTCTAACGCCTTGCTAATAAAGTCGTGTTCAGATATTTAAGAACACCTTGTTCGCTTCGATATACCTGATGGCGACTACGTATGTATCTTACAGTTTGAAACAGGCGACCCTTTATACTACTTTTAGTATAGTCATTTCTTAACGTTCTGTTAGTGCGACGTAATATCACCGGTCCCTTGACTGTCGCTTTATCCAGATTCCACTGCATGTGAGAACAAAGATAATAGAAAATGACGAGCAAGACTTGATAAGCCCTCTCCTCTAATCTAGTTGTAAACATGGAAAAAGTTTTAGCACGTCTAATTTTAACAGGTAGTGAATTCCACAATCGGACAGCCCGGAAGGTAAAAGAGTTGTTATAGAATTTAGAGTTTGAGGTATTAGGGACTTTGAGAAGCAACCTCTGAGTATTATAATTACGATTTGAAACGGGATATTTACCATGTATATTTGTATTTTTGAGTTCCCGATATTTCGGCACTGTTGCAAGCGCCATTATCAAGGATTAATTGACGTGCTACGAGTTTTAGTTGTGGTGACCATGTAAGCTTGAAATTTTATAACCTCTGAGTAGACCTAGCAGAGAAAAGGAAACACATACACACTACACACACACATTACTGACACAACACTGGACACTTACATTACTGAATACTGTTATATTACAACTAGCTACCAACTTCATTAAAATAATATGGTTCAATTCATTCCATTACTGTACTGGATACAGTCAAGAGCCAATAACTAACGTATTATAATATAACTAACTTTTGTTCGAGACTCACTCGTGGGTACAACTAATTTCTATTCGATTAGTTCAGACGTTTGCTTAGTTATCGTTGTTCCATACAAACTTTCACTTTCTTTTATCGGAAAAAAGGAACTTATATCGATTTCTGGATCTCAAACACTAGGTTTATACCAATCGGTTCAAGCGTGAAGAGGTAACAGACAGTTACTTTCTCATTTGAGAAGATTGCGTCGTATTATGAGACTAAACATGTGACACCCCAGGAGTTGCAAGCGTCCATAGGCTACGGTGACCGCTTACCATCAGGCGGGCCGTACGCTTGTTTGCCACCGACGTGGTATAAAAAAACGTCCCAAAGCTCGTCACCTTAGTATCCAATATTTGAGATCTTACTGATCACTTATTATTTTTCAATTATTGATTACCTCTGTCATAAGATTGAAAGTGGCATGTATTGGGCCTATGTTGGCCACTGGGACGTTTACCTTACATGTAAATTAAATGACATAAAATGTGTTAATTAGCTTAATAATACGAAAGCACCTCATTCTACCCCAGTTATTATTAAACATCGTAAACCCTAAAAGCTACTACACAAATCTAAACGGCTTACAAAAAAACATTATTCTTGTACTAAATCCAAATAAAAGTACGGCCTAATCCTGTACCTGATTTATTTGGCTACATACGTTAGTCTAATTAGGTTAAAAGGTTTATTCGGACATAAATATACATTACGTTTTACGAGGGAGGGGAGACCACACTAAGAGCGAGGCGAGCGTTTTTCGATCACGGAATCGTTGCGTTAATCCACGTCCATACGTACTCAAATACGCGGTCCAAAGTCCTTACTTATAAACCCCTATGGTGACAAGCAAGGCCTGATGGTAAGCAGACAACGTCAGCTCATTAATAATTCCACACTGTGTTGTTTACATACTATGTAATGTTATTCACAAATTGTAAATCTTCTCAGGAACCCGCCTAGCGGGTCTGCTCGTAAAGGCAGGTACCATGGGTTTCCCCGTATACAGAGGAAATTGAGTAGCGCTACAAAAAGCTTGGCACCGAAATATTTTTGATTCTTAGAGTATTCCAGTGTTCAAAACCACCCGCGTGGTCGTATCGGAGGTTTCCCCTGGATTTTCCCCAGGCCACTCTCCAATCTCGCAATCCTATCGCTTTATTGGGCCCGGCCACAGTCAGGTTAAACAAAAACATACCTACAGACCAAGCAGTAGTGTATATATCTGCGGTCTTCTGGAAGGTCTACTACTCCACTGGGGATTTATGGTCATGTTAACACTTTTTCATTCCGGCAGTTGAAAAACGGCAATCAAATTTAAGTTTAACTCATTCATATTATGATTCATATTTGACAGGCAGAATATCGTCAACAAGAGCTCTGTCTGAAAGTGTTTTAGTCTGAAATATTGCTGGGAATGGAAATATTGACAACAAAACAATGAGTACAGTATAAATACTCATTGACATTTTAGGCCGGGTTTTATAAAGATCCGTTAGACCAAATGTCAGAACAAATTGCAGTAACTCAGTACATTTTTTGACATAACAAACCGACAAGGTCTGACGGATCTTTATAAAACCGAGCCTTAGAATACTGAGAGGGTCAGGTTAAAAGTACTCACAACAATAAGTACCTAACGTATATATCAATATAGCATTGCATTGCCGATGCTGTTAGTGCAGCACAGCCCTTATGACCCACGAGTGCGGGAAATACAAGAGTGAGGTTTACTCCGTAACTATTTCCGCCTTGTTTACTTGGTTTACAATATGTACAGTCACCAAAGAAAGTGCAGACACTTTTG
The DNA here is from genome assembly GCA_963556455.1 of Epiblema foenella. Taxonomy (NCBI): domain Eukaryota; kingdom Metazoa; phylum Arthropoda; class Insecta; order Lepidoptera; family Tortricidae; genus Epiblema; species Epiblema foenella. Next base: position 23,000,247 of record OY747100.1, read on the forward strand.
CACCCTAACGTAAAAATAGTCGAAAAGTGATAGGCCACTTTTTTGGTCGACCATACACATACGCACAAACATAAATATATGTATGTGTAAATGAACTCGGAGGGTTTGTGCCCCAGTGGCGCCCGCGTGCTCGTGCGGTATGCGAGTTTAAGCAACGTGGGCCGGGATCAGTTCCTGGATGGGTGACCGCTTTGAGTGTAACTAACTGAGCACTCCCGTGTTTGGAAGGCACGTTAAGCCGTTGATCTCGGCTGCTCGCGCGTGGCTTGAGAACTTCTAACAGTCAAGATGCCCACTCACTTGACAAAGGGGGTCGAAGTTGCACCACGTATGTTGGGAGAACCCACTGGTACTCACCGCTACCCTGCATGTGACCCCTGGGTGGTGCTAAAAGTGCAACAAAACTGGCAAACCGTAATTGTCTTCTCAAAAGATCCACGGATCGAAATAATTGCAATACGATAAATAAATAAATAAACTTAGGGCTTTTTCCAAGGCGGTGGCAAACAAGCATACAATCCGATCCATAGTTAATATTATAAATGCGAAAGTAACTCTATTTGTTACCTCTTCACGCTTAAACCGCTGAATGGAGTTAGATGAAATTTGGCATGGAATATAGTTAGTATCCCGAGTCATTATCATCATATCATGGTTCTATTCTAAGTGTATTCCTGTTATTGAAAGAGTATTAACATACACCCGTATAACTATAGAGTTAGCAGTCCCGGGACCAGCTTGTAAGGTCCCTAAAATCCTGCCATTCATTGAAGCCTATTCCGGGAATACAAAGCTTAGTTAAATATATACATTGTTATCATACAGCGTATAAAAGCAATATCTTGACTGATTGGGAGACTGATACTAATAGAACTAGTCCTTATAATCAAACAGTACTTATACTATAAAAAGTATGTCACCGTTCGTATACGAAATAAAATATTTTATTACTTTTGGCCAGTCAACATTGTACAATATAATCCAATAAAAGCTACTAAATAATCGTCCAGATAGATTTTTTTCAACGCTGGCCGTTTCCAATGAAAAAAAACATTACATTCCGTTTTTGGGTAGTTGTGTAAGAACTCGATATTCGTAATAAAATGTTCCATGAAAATAATAATATACGTAATAATAATATTTATTAACCCAAACGATAGTTCGCGGATGAAAAGCTATTGATTGCTTAATTTGGAGCTAGCACGTTTTGCATTTCACGCGTACAAATAAAAATAACCTTGATGCATATTCATGGCAAACCATAAAAATGTAAAGGCCATTAATCGCTTCATAAAGCGATTCGATTTTGAACCTAAACATTTTCTGTTTAAGCTCATAATTGGTTGATAAACTATTGGTTTAATTCCTTTTGTAATTTATGAGTAGGTATCAAGTCTCGATGCCATAATTTTGTGAGTTTTGACAAATGAAAATCCACGAATTTGCATGTCAGCCGTACGAGTAGGCTGCGCGATGTTTAAAAACATAACATGATGGTAATTTGAACCGAGTGCCTTTTATTTGAATGTGTGTCTTTACATATCCTCCTATCTACATGTACATATCCAATTTATACATATCCCCTGAGGCCCGTAGACGTATAGTTGCAGTAAAACAAATCCGTGTACATACGCCCGATTTGCCCTGAGGGCTTACCGCGACTTTATCAAAATATCTGCTTCTCTGTCACACGGCAGGCGCTCTGAGCATCTAACGAACTCACACGAAAATTTGACGAACACACACGGCTCGCTACAAGAAACTTAAGAGACCTTACAAACTTTAAAATGTTCTGAATTCATAAATACCAATAAACTGATTGAAGGATACAATTTTTTAACAAGTATAGAAACCATGTATTTATTGAAGTGAGATATTTCAAACTTTGTATATCGACTCTCTGTTTAAATACAATATAACACATTTCAGCGCCTTTCTAAATTGCTCCCCTAAAGGGGTAAAAAGGGGTTTCCAAGTTTATACAGGGAGCAATTCTTTTTTGATGTGAGAGATTTGAAACTTTGTAATTAGACTCTCTGTTTAGTTATAATAAAATATATTTCAGTGTTTTCCGAAATTCCTCCCCTAAAGGGGTGAAAACGGGGTTCCAAGTTTGTACGGGGACCAAATCTTTTTTGAAGTGAAAGATTAGAACTTCGTATATGGACTCTCTTTAAATACAACAAAACATATTTCAGCGTTTTTGAAATTGCGGCCCTAAAGGGGTGAAAAGGGGGTTCCAAGTTTGTACGGAGAGCAAATCTTTTTTGAAGTGAGAGATTTAAAACTTCGTATATAGACTTTCTGTCTAAATAAAACAAAAAATGTTTCAGTGTTTTTCGGAATTGCTCCCCTAAAGGGGTGAAAAGGAGGTTCCAAGTTTGTACCGAGAGCAAATCTTTTTTGAAGTGAGAGATTTAAAAATTCGTATACTTATAGACTTTCTGTTTAAATATAACAAAACATGTTTCAGCATTTTTCGGAATTGCTCCCCTAAAGGGGTGAATAAGAGAAGTTTTGTGTGTGGAGCAAATGTTTACTTTTCTCAAAAATCGATATGGGTGTCATCTTTGTGGTTCCTCGGGGGAGCCGATTACGAAAATGACATCCATATATACCTACGTAAGTAGGTACATACAAATATACGGGTCAAACTGAGAACCTCCTTTTTTGTAGACGGTTAAAAATTACTATTATACGCGGGCAAAGTCGCAGGAAAAGATAGAATAAGTATATTTCAACAGACACGCGTCAACTGACTTTTTTTAAAGCTGAAAAGATCTGTTGAAATGCTTCAACTTACGAAAAGATACGCTATTACTCGTAAGTTCGTAATACTTATACCACAAAACCGGCGTTTAATTAGTTCATCAAGCCAAAGCCAGCATGATACGTTCCATGGTGTATAGAATAGCCATAACCCTATAACTGAGTAGGTAACTCTTACATATCAACCACATTCATATAGCTCCATACGCACTCTTATAAGAGAGAAGTTATGTGTTTACCCAAGCTAGCTAAGTGCCCGAATCATACACAAACGTTGCCAAAGCTTTTAAGCTCTTTATATTATCTCTTAAGCTAGCCGTCACGCTTGCGGACTTGCTCTGGCTCTACTCCTAAACTCTAACGTGAGAGGAGGTCGAATGAAAGTAGAGAAGCTCTCGTACGTTCGGCCTCTTTAAGTAAGTAGACACTTTGGTAATCTGTAGTCGCTTTCGTCGGGTGAATGCGACTACAGATTACCAAAGTTTCAAATTAAGTATGTCATTTTAATTTGTAACTTACGATGACAGTTCAAATATGACTTTAAACGGACAAGGTACAGGTGTTAACCCTTTGTGAGGCCAACATGTCCAGCAGTCAAAAGTTGAAGTGACGCTTTCTGGACAGTCACATTGAGACAAAAGTCCCTTTCACTCGTATAGTGTATAATATGAGAGTGAAAGGGACGGCATGTTGCGAAGTTCGGATATCGAAGTTTGGAATACAGGTCACCTTCCAAAACAGAGGGAAAACTAGACATTGTTAGAATTAAACCAGTTTCTTCACGATTTTTCCTTATGTTGTTAGAAAAGCACTACAAAAGTTTACAAAAATCCTGCCTTACCGCTCGGCTCACTTACTTACTTACTTACGACTTACTCCACTGCTAGGTCGTCTTCCTGCTACCTAAATATTTTAATGTATTTATTAACTTGTGTTTAAATGTGAATTATCCTTGGTATATTTGTGTAGTTTATATAATGATTCGGTTAGTTTTAGCAAGTATATACTCCATTTTTTTAAAGATTAGAAAAACCTTGCGTTGTCAGTCGTGCGATTTCAAAAAAATACAAGTTTAAAACGTCAAAATATGCGACGTGCTATCTTTGAAACGTGATAAACTAGTGAAAGATGTAAATTGAGTACAATGCTATCCTCAGATATCCTATTCCAAGTAATCGAATAAATATGTGCGAAAACTACCGTTACAATTCTAACTAAAAAAAAACGAGGTGTAGCTAAGTATAACATCAATCGTTAAACCAAGTTAGAGATCTTCGGGCGGCTTGAGAACTTGTAACAGTGAAGTTGCCCACTTTCTTGAAAAGCCTCAGCCCATTAAGGTTTTTTTTTTTTGAACCTGACTGTGGCTTTTTAGGCCGGGCCCAATAAAGCGATAAAAGTGCGCGGTTGGAGAAAAGCCTGGGGAAAATCCAGGGGAAAACCTCCGGCACGACCACGCGTGTGGTTTGGAACACTGGAATACTCAAAGAGTTTGCGCTCCAGTGAGATTGGTTGAGCGGTTTCAACCGAATCTGAGGTGTGAGTGGAATCGAGCTACTGGGAGTTTTGTCGCTGGTTCACTAAACCTAGCCTAGCTGAGAAGAGTCCAGCAAGAAACTCAGCTAGGCCCGACCTGGGTCGGGCTGACTCCACCCGGTATGGCGGTACCGGGACGAATAGGGACTATATGTGTCACTGTTGTCGCGATCGCGCGGTGGACGTCCCCGACGGCGGGAATGCCTAAGTGTACGCGTCGTGTAAGAGTTGGACGCCGTAAGCGCAGCGTTCCATCTTTCGATAGACGCTGTGATTACGTCGTCCGGGTCCGTAAGTGTGTGCCTAGGACGCCGGACCGTGCGGCCCCTAATCAGTGATCGCCGAGTAACGACAGAGGGGGGAGGGATGGGAACGTAGTCGACAGCCTTCCTAACTAACGGATTCCTATGAGCCATTAAGGTCTACTTTTCTCCATGGTTTGGATAAAGCTAGGCTGATGATGATAATGAGAGTTGATTTTAGTAAACGATTATGTTCTTAATGATTTTTCAATGCACCCTTATCTAAGGCCACTTTCGTATTACATTTCTCCAAGCATCGTGTCCGGTAACCAGTTTAGTTTCGTCTCCGCTTTTTTCGCTGCTCCGTGCTAACATGGTGTGAGAGATAGAGGGTATTATAAACTTTCCTTTAGGATATTCAGAAACTTAATCGAGGAAGAATTCCTTAAATCTTCGTCTGTTAGACTTGAGGTAACTAGTGGTGCGGCTTTGAATATACGACTGGTTAACGCATTGACTTCAAGAAAATTGATGGTTTTTTTTTAACTGGAGTACTCTAAGAGTTTGCGCTCCAGTGAGACTCGATGAGCGGCTTCAATCAAATCTGAGGTGTGACCACCGGCCAGCGGGTGTAGATATTAAGCGAAGATGAATTGTTATTTAAGTAATTTGTAACAATAGGGATGACATCATCATAACTGATAAAACCCCTTTACCAAAAAAATCTGAAAACTACAAATTTGTACGGAACCCTCGCAGGGCGAGTCCGACTCGCACTTGGTAGTTCTTTTTTAGCCACATTGCTCTGAAACGGGCTTTTAGTAATAATAATATTAAACTATAACCATGTGCTTTTTAAGAAAAACTTAAATCATCACCATCATCCTAGCGCTAACCCGGTACAGTTGCATCCTAAAGGATGCCCGGGATCCGCTACCTAACCCCAAGAGTTGGCGTAAGTACCAGTTTTTACAGAAGTGACTGCCATCTGACCTTCCAAACCGAGGGAGAACCAGACCTTACTCCGGAATTAGGCTTGTCAAGTGAGTGGGCAACTTGACTGTTAGAAGTTGTCGAGCCGCCCGAAGGCCTCTAACATGGCCTATCGACTGCTACCATAGACAGCAGCTGGGGTCAACGGCTTAACGTGCCTTTCAAAGCACGGGAGCGCTCAGTTAATAACCACTCAAAGCGGTCACCCATCCAATAACTGACCTAGGCCGACGTTGCTTAACCTCGCATACCGCACGAGGTACGCGGGCGCCGCTGGGCCACGAGCGCTCCAGTAAAGCTTAAATACAGCAAATAAATAAAAACAAATCTTAACCTAGGTACTCTAATTTTTTTTGTGCCCTGTAGCCCGGGTATAGAATATGGCTACGGTATCCTCTGCCTGTCGTAGAAGGCGACTAAAAGGGGGGTCCTCGGAGTCGTAGACGGTCGTAGTTGGGGGCTACGATCGTCATAGATACATAGCGGGACCCACATAAGTGGCCTCTAGGGCGGCACTGGTGCGTTCCGTATGAGATCCCAGAGCCGCCCGAAATGGGTTGAGGAGGATAAGCGGGGGTTTTTAATCGGTGCAAGTCCGACATAACCACCGCGCCGCCCCCACGGTGCGGAGGTCTCCATAACGGATTTTCCCCCATCGAAAAAAAAAAGGTACTCTAATTTAATTAACCCACCCCGCGTATGCTGCAAAGGTGCCCAATGGACAACCTTTGCATCGAGAATGACCCGGAGCGAGGAAGGCCCCTCTCCCGCATACTTCTTCAGATATCTTCTGCACCCTTCTGGGTGCTAGACGGCTCCGCCTGCGCTGGGCGCTTTGAGAGCTGTGGGGGGTCGCGTCACCGCTACGGCAGGACGGGCTTCTGACCGTCATTTGGGGGACGGTGGATGCTGCTGGTGGTGTTGCCATGCGAGCCCCCGGCCTGGGGCCCGCTACGGCCTCTGCTGCTGCGCCTCGTGCGGCTGGTGTCCATCTGTGTCCCGCATACACCTCCCAACCTCGTTTATAAATGTTTTGGCCTCCAAGCATCATGTGTTTACCATAAAATGGTAAATTAATCGTAAAATACATTTTCACAAGTGAACCTGCGGCGATGTCGAAATGAAATATGTTTTGCGACCTATAGTTTACTATCTGAGTCTGCAAAACTAATAATTATATAATAAATAATAGTTAAGTTAGTAGAAGTTTGTAGTACAAGGTTCTGTATAAACGGGTTTGGACAAGAATAAAAAATAAAACTACTTAGCGGCTATGTGAGCTTTAGACCTCGCAAGTGTTTTTCTTTATATAAAAGAATGGTTATCGAATCCGCTCACAATATTTCACGAGAATCGGTTTAGAAATGCGACCTGCAGAGGAGAACACGTAAGACGTCCGACCATATACTAAGGTCTACATTCCCTCGAAACTGTGAAAAAATTAAACTACTAAGTTAAAGTAAATAAAAGATACGACCCCTTATGTTGAGAAACGTATATTTCGATACTCCCGAGGGAATCAAAATGTATCATGGTACTTTCTGTTAACGTAGAAGTATGAAATATTTGATATAATTTAATTACTGTTTTATAATTTTACATTCCTTTTAAATATAACATTACATTATACATTATTTAAGTATATTTATGTTGAATAGTTGTTTTGGAATCTTTTTTTTTTCTCATTGTAATAGTTTATGCACCACCTACTTTTCAGCTTTATATTTCATTTCTCCACTACCCAAAGGTTGTCTGGAAGAGATCGCTCTTTAGCGATAAGACCGCCTGTTGTTCGGCCTCTGTCTCCCTGTATCTTTGTTTTTTTGTTTTTATGCGCTATTTTTATTATGTGAGGTGTGCAATAAAGAGTCTTTGTATTGTATTGTACATTGTATGTTGACGTTTTCGCTAAATAAAAAATATGTATTGAAATTTGGCAAGTAATATCGCCTTATACTATACAAGTACAGGGAAAAATCTGAAAACTATACATTTGTAATTAAATCATAAAAAATATAGTATTTATTGAAGGTACGTAATCAATACTTATAATTTGGTATGGACTAATGCTCCTAAATCCCAACTGTCTATGGGCCATGATCATCATCAACCTATGTTCTCCCCACAGTTGGGCACAGGCTTCCTCTCATAGATGAGGCAGTAGTCACGCTGCGCGCTACCACAGTGCGGGTTGGGGACTTCCTATAACCTTTGAATTTCTCCGCAGATGTATAGTTTTCTTCACGATGTTTTTCTTCACCGAAAACCTAACGGTAAATAACAAGTGATATTTACAGTTAGCTTTTCGTTCTAGAATCTCGTTGGTATGAGTCTGGATTCGAAACCACCTACCAGCATCAGTATCAATAAAGTCACAAAGGCCCAACATAATAAGTTGGTTTTCCTTTAAGTTGGTTTTTGGTTGGTTGGTTGGTTGGAATGGAATGGACAGACACATTTCCCAACTCACCACTTGTTCGGCGCGGTTCTGTATGAGCGCGTTTGCGCCGAATCGCCTTGTACGTGTAACTTCGGGGTTTGACCTAGCGCAGGCCCACTCCCGAACAACGATGCGCGGCATCCGCTATGAGCGTGCGGGTGCTGTACGGCGCGCAGCGTCGCAGTGGAGAGGCGAAGTGAGCGAGACGCACGCGATGCCGTCGCACTCACTTTTCAGTTGTGGATCCGTAGGTTGGAAGAAATCAAACGCCAGTTCTTGAGTGAAAGAGAAGGCTTGATGGTGAAGCTGGTTGCTGAGCGAGATGGGTAGATGTTGTTGGCTTGAGTTTCTGGCGTAGAATGAGAACGGCCATACATCCGCCATTTTATTTATATAGCAGCCAGCTTAACCATATGGTAGACAATCTTTTATTTTCCAAAATTCAACTTTTTTACATGATTTTTTCACTTTAGATCTAGATTTTACATTCCAGTACTGACTAAGTCTAGTTATTTCTAGGTGTTATATTATATTATTTCGATACAGAATTACTTATGAAATGACAAAGTATGTACTATATATATATTAAACAAACCAATTTTGTAATATTATCCGATTTCTATGTAATAAATACTAAGTTATAACAATTTTAGGCTTTATTTTTCGCCTGTAACTAAAAGGTGGTTTTAAACCTAAGACCTAAGTATGTTGCTGGTACAATACCTTAATGCAGAATTACTATACAATAATATCTATGGGTTTAAGTTAACGGTTAAGCGAATACAGGTAAGTGAATGTAGAATAGATAACAAAATTTGAACTTTACATACAAATTTGGTATAGCGAAAGGGTGAGAAACGCATTCTTATGCGTTTAAACTTAAACTAAGGTTTGGCGCAGTGCCATTTACGCAGAACTACTTTATAAAAACAAGGTTGTGGTGACTCTAAAGCAAATATTCTAAGTTAACAAGTGATTTTACGAAACAATATGGACAACCTTGGTAAGAGAATAAAAATAAAAATGTGAACCCAGTTTTGGTAATGTGTTAACTACTATTAGTGAACTAAGTAGTAGAACACGGCTTTTAATGGAGCCACCCGCTATTGGCATCTTGGTAAAAAATATATTTTTCCAGTTAAGGTGGGGCTATTCAAACACCATAAATGGTGTGACCCCGTGCGAATACACTTGTTACAATTGTTTTATATGTATATTACATATAGTTTTGTGATCGCACACGTATATGTCAAGTCCGGTAGTTTGGATGGCAAGTAAACTTAAACCGATCCGTTCATATTAAGATGTTATAAGTAAGAATGACTGCCTGACACAAGTATGAAACTATTGCCAGGAAAAAGCTATTCAGATGGTAAATAACGAATAAGGCTAGTAGGATTGACGTCTGCCTTAAACACCACTGTTATTTGCGTGTCTTTAAGAACCATTACATTGCCGCACGAGAGAACTTTCAAAATTAAATACACACGTTTATAAATAGGTGGTAATTGTTATAATTTTGAGAACAGAAAGACAGTGATTTCCGCATTTGTAAACATCGTCGAAAACCACAAATGCAATTATTCGGGTACGAGGTTCGTGGTCTATTTTAAAAGGAACCCTAAAAGGAACCTAACCACAGCCTAAAGCCCTTATTCCTAGAATTACTTTATCTGATCGCTCCCTATTGATTGTCGACTGCGGGCGAAGATTGGTATCGCGCGTCATTTGTTTTTATTAATAAATGTTGAAGATTGCAGCTTTGCAAAAGATGGTATATATAAGGGTCATACTTAGTTGAAAAAACAAAAGTCGTCCCTCCTGTGCTCAATAGTTAACGGCTTATGTGCATATTAGCTATGTTTTTATTACAGGGATTTATAGAAACGGAGACACCGTTTATGCGGGTTACTGGTCCAATCCAAAATTAAGCTTTGTAGCCCTTAACTTTTGGTATGTCCACAGAAAAGGCGCAAACCTAAATCCGCGTATGACCCATAATCTTTTTTTGCGACGCGATGGCAAATGCCTCCTGCCTGTTGGTAATCAGACACCGCAGCCTATGGACGCGACTCCGGAAGATTCATAAGCGCATTGCCTTCCCTTTATTGGCTTGAGATTCGCTGTGTTGTGTGTGTGTTATGTTGTTGTTTATGTGTGCAACACAGCGCATCTCGGGAGCTCTGGCGACCTTACTCAACACTAGGAATATAATACCACATAAGTACTCAGAGAAATAAAATAAAATTTCTTCAACAAATAATAATTTGTTACACGATGGCGAACATTCATTTTTCTTAAAAATCGATATGAGTGTCATCTTTGTGGTTCCTTGGGGTGTCGATTACGAAAAGGAGATACATTTTCAAATCCAAAATGGTGGACATTTATGTTTCTTAAAAGTCGATATAAGTGTCATCTTTATTTTTTAATTTATTTAATAAACAGAAAAATACATTTTATTACACCACAATAAAACTCGTCAAACTGTGACGTTTGATGGCGAGATACGCCCATTTTTAGTGCTTTTAACTTAACCTATTTGCTTACATCTAACATGTAACAAATGTTTATGAGGTTTACATTATAATTCACCAGTAATTTAAACTGAACAAAAGATAACTGAACATGCTCGTTGGTAATTATTGAGTGAATATCCTTAAGTTTTATTTTAACGACGGTGACTCGTTATCAAGTAGGAAGCCTTTTATCTTGGTGGTTCCTCGGGGTGCCGATTACGAAAATGATATCCAGTTTGAAATCCAAGATGGCGAACACTTGAACTGGCAGAAAAAATAGACCTCATATCTTATATCTTTGTTACCATTTTAAATCTACGCGGAAGATGTCGCGGCCGTCCGCTAGTTCGTTACAAACAAAGGAAAAACATATTTAATTGAAAGATAAATTAAAAAAAATATGCTCTGATCAGGATTCAAGGTTTTAATCCTGCTCAGATTCAAATCTGCGACATCCTGGCATACGCGGCCAATCGTTCTAGCCAACTGAGCTATCGGAACAATGGAGCTCGGCCACCAAATCTTTCGCTAAGTTGTTTAAAAAATCTTAGTATCAAAATTTGATCTGATGTTTTATCTAACGGGTCTTTATAAAACCTGGAAGAATACCTTCTCAAAAACCTTAAAATATACTTATCCTACGCAACACATACAACAAAAATATATTTACTGGACTGTATTATGACTTGGAAATACAAAGGAAAGATAGAGGGAAAAAGGAAAAGGGGAAGACCTAGAATGACGTACATGGAGCAAATAAAACATAAAATAAATGCTACGTCATACAAAGAAGTGAAGGGCAAAGCTGAATGTAGAATAAGCTGGCAATTACTCCACCAACAAGAGCCAAGCTCTTAAATATTATGATGATAATACAAAGGCGTATAGATGGCGGATGTGCGGATGGGTGGACGTAAAAGATGGAGTAGATAGATAGATAAGGATAATTTAAAACCCCTTCGTGTATACATTTTGAATTTTATTAAAAGTGTAAAAAACTAGGTTAGAGACGCAACGGTTCCCGCATTCCCGGACCGAAACGTGTTTGCCGGCCCGCAATATGGCCGGTTGTCGCCATTACTCACGGTTTGTGCAAATGAATGCGTGCAGCTCAGTTTGTCGCTGAACCGCATCAGATTTTTCATGCGACGGGTGTTTCGAATTGTGAATTTCAATCTGGCTGTCATATAGTCGTTCCCTATATTTAATGCAAGGTTAGAGATCTTAGAACCTCTGTATAACCTACATGTTCCTTACTGGTTTTTTTTTTTGAACCTGACTGTGGCTTTATAGGCCGGGCCCAATAAAGCGATAGGAGTGCGCGGTTGGAGAGTAGCCTGGGGAAAGTCCAAGGGAAAACCTCTGGCACGACCACGCGTGTTGTTTGGAACACTGGAATACTCTAAGAGTTTGCGCTCCAGTGAGATTGGTTGAGTGGTTTCAACCGAATCTGAGGTGTGAGTGGAATCGAGCTACTGGGAGTTTTGTCGCTGGTTCACTAAACCTAGCCTAGCTGAGAAGAGTCCAGCAAGAAACTCAGCTAGGCCCGACCTGGGTCGAACTGACTCTACCCGGTATGCGGCGGTACCGGGACGAATAGGGACTATATGTGTCACTGTTGTCGCGATCGCGCGGTGGACGTCCCCGCCGGCGGGACCTTACTGGTTGTATAAAAGGTAACGTCGCTTGAATTATATGACGAGTCTCTCGGGTCGGGTTCTCCCAGATACTATTAACTAGAACAGTTTTTTTACACCATTTAGCCCCATCCAAGGGTCACGTGAAGGTGAGTAACGATGGGTACTCTCTACGGACATGGTGCAACTTCGACCCCCCTTGTGAAGTGAGTGGGTAACTTAACTTGACTGAGAAGTTCTCAAGCCGCCCGGAGACCTCTAACTTCGCTTGACAACTGCTATCATAGACAGCAGCCGGGATCACCGGCTTAACGTACCTCTCTAAGCACGGAAGCTCAGTAACCATTCAAAGCGGTCACCTATCCAAGAACTGACCCCGGCTCATGTTGCTTAACCTCGCATACCGCACGCGGCACACGACCGACGCTGGGCCACGAGCACTCTAGTACTCAGACAGTAGACAGCAGCAGTCGGTACTCACAATACTTACGGAATTCAACTTAACTTTTATTTAACTATAAGTGATTTACCTGTATCAAGAGGTGCTGCCCGGGATGAACGGTAGCTCTGTGACTCTTTGTATTTTTTTGTGGTGATTCAAGAGTCAATATGACAAATTAATAGCTATTAGATTAAAGATAGTTTGAATATATAGGGCTGCAAAGAAAGAAAAAAAAACAACTTAAGTTGATTTAATCTATTATCGGAGCTAAATAAATAAAGTAGTTTTCAAAATTTCGCCACATAATAATAACTACATGAAACACATTATGTTTTCAGCAGTATTATTATTTACAGTACCGTGTTTTAGAACTACTAGAAATCCGCTGTACCACAAATCATTGTTATTATCGAAGTATAATTTATACGCATATTATATTCATTATTCACCCACTTTTTTCATCTCATTTATTAACAAACCCACTTGATATATGACTCTTTTTACTGCTGCATACATGATATCATTATGCCCATTTTATTCACGGTAATTATACCTTTCGTGAACTACTTCACTTGTTTATTTCTCCAGCAATTGTTATTTTAGGAATAAAGTATTCATCATTAAATGTACACTGATCCGAGGTAGTTTTAAAATACGACCAAGATTTATCTGAATTGACAGTAATGACATTATTATATTTATCGAACATTAGTCGTCTCAGTTCTCGTTTGTCATCGAACGCACCGATTTTGATCCAGTTATCTGTCATATGATTTAATTTAAATATGACATGTCTGAATCTGTCAATCAAATACACGTCACCATTTCTGTCGGAAGTAACAGTGTAGTATAGAGATGCGACAACAAACGCTATATCTTCGTTGCTCTTCAACCTGTAGATTTTGCTGAACGAACTGACATACATACTACCATATTTATCAAAAACAATATCAAACATATGAATATGTTCCAATGCTGGGATCCTTTGGATCCTATAAGGCGGCCCATTTACAAAACTTAACCCGCTTCTGTGACTTGAAAAGTAGCCGGTGCCATTATAAATCCAAAGACCAATCCATGTCTGGTTGTCAGGAAGTGTAATTTCCAATGATTCGGTTTTGCTTGAGTGTAGAATGTATTTGTAAATTGTCTTGGAGTATGCGTATGAGTAATACACATCGCTGTTACACAAACCTACATTAGAATTCCAGTCTGATTTGTTTATATTTGGACATACACTCTGATCTATGGCTAAATATGATGGAGACATTTCAGGATTCTTTGTAGGGATTTGCTTTATTGTTTCACTGTCCAAATTAATTGTTTTCAGGGCTTTACCGTCTGTGATATATAAGATGTTGGTGTTGCGATCAATGGCTGCTTTGTTGGCATCGATATGTTGATCTGCGCCGAAGTGGAAAGCTGACAGTCTAAGGCATCGATCTCCTAAGCAAACGTTGCAGTTTGACGTTAAAGATGCGCCAAAAAGCGCATATATTATTATTATATGGTCAAATATTGACATGGAAATAAAATATTCTCTCACAACACATTCAATACTCGTAATGAGTAGGATCAATTTGGTTACAGTAATTCATGGTTGTCTTTTGTTATACCTGAAGTATGTTTAAATAAAAGTAGTCGTAGTGAACTCCCGCTAACTCATAGTGCACCTGCCTGTGAAGCTGACGGTCCTGGGTTCGAATCCCGGTCAGGGCAATTATTTGTGTGATGAGCATAAATATTTGTTTCTGAGTCTTGGATGTTTTCTATGTATTTAAGTATTTATATCTATTAAATATATCGTCGTCTAGTACCCATAACACAAGCCTTCTTGAGCTTACTGTGGGGCTAGTTCGATTTGTGTAAGATTGTCCTCTAATATTTATTTATTTATTTATTTTATTTATTTATAGTAATAAATACTAGAGTATGCGCTGGAAATAACTGTTTTAAAATAGTACCTATTCCTTATAACTTCGATAATGTTTTATCGTATATTGTAAAATCAATAAATATAACTATAAATATTTCTATTTCGTTTTTATTTAACGTAATACTTTTCTATATTTTCAATCGATTCAAATCTTGTTGGGAAGTTAGAGCGAATTTAATGTCATTGGTAAATGTATTGAGGTAAACGTTCCAGCGATAGACAATGTAGTACCCAACATTTAGCCTCTGTTAATGTGACATTTACCTTACGTTAGGTTTAATCTTTTAATCAATCCTGAAATAAATACCATATATTTAAATACCTATGCTAAGCGGGGTTAATCGGATTAATCCATGGAATTTTATATTACGTCAATAATTTTTCAGAACTATAACCATGATAACCGAAATTACTTTCTATCTTTAGTATCTATCTATGTCGTTGCCGTCTATGACAGAGATGGAGGTAAGCGACTTCGTGGTAACGACACAGGTCTAACGGTAACCGCAAAAGAAGCTAAAAATTTGCACATATTTGATCGTCTTCAAACTTCTACTCTAGAGACGTCCGAGGGTTTCAATAAGAGCTACCGTCACTTTTCCAACTATAAAATAACTACAAGGGTGCAGGGTTGCATCAAACCGTTTATAATCATGGGGGATTCAATAGAGAGGCAATTTCAACACTCTTCGCATCTAAGTCCTAATTTGTTGCAGGAGCTGAATAAAATTCAGTTGGAATTTAAATATCGATGCTGCAGCAGATTCTAGCGTCCGTTTATTCCAACTTCCAGCCAGACTCAGGCACGATTTTTACACAGTTCACCACATGGTTGTTTCAATGTTCGCCCCCCCCCCGAACCAAAAGTCTGGATACGTGCCTGGCCAGACTTACTGTAGTTTTTTAAATTGAAATTGTCGTACCCAAAGTAAAAGTGAAAACCGGGCAAGTGCGAGACGGACGCGCACGAAGTGTCGGAGAATCTCTATAATAACGGCAAAGTATAATTTATTTGCCGGCAAATAACAGCAAATATTTTTTTATAATTTATTGTTATAGCGGCAACAGAAATCTGTGAAAATTTGAACTATCTAACAGTGGCGAAGCGTCCATACAACTCGATTCCCACCGGCTTGCCTAATTTTCAGCCAGTCACTACGGCTCATGTAAAATAAAAAAGTCAAACTATTTCCGGCTTCTCCAAGAATATTTTTGACGTGCCGCCACTGCTATCTAACTATTACGGTTTATGAGATACAGCTTGGTGACAGGCGAACGGACAGCAAAGTCTTAGTAATCGAGCGTCCAAAAAATTTTTCTTCTACTTTTTCCTAATCAGAACACGATACCGAATATGTCCTTTAATGGATCCTCACCAGTTTTGTTACAACCTGTATATCAACAGAAAGTATACAAAAAAAAAGAAAATTCGGACAAACATAAAAATGGGACGTGAAAAAATCGTTTCGTTTTTGGAATATTCGGTATAAAAAAAATCTGAATATTTAACCGCTGTTTCTCTAAATTCCTAGCTTTATAAAATAAATAATACAATTTCGTAAATAGCCATCAACAACAAGACATCACTGTTACATAATGCATGTCATATATCAAAACAGGCCAAGAACAACCGCGGAAACATCCACTGTAACCCCTCATAAATCTACGCAAACGCTTACTATGCTTATTAGAGACTGTACCGATGCATTGGTTATTACAAAAAACGTGGCCCAGAAACCTTTCACGACACTTGTCACCCTCTATCATGTCCGACCGTTCCACAAGCCGTACCGTCAGCAAAAACGATCGCCAGTTTGACCAGTAAGTACCTCGAAGTACCAATTCTTTTGTAAGTGTCTGTGTTGTGTTCTTTTGCAAGTATCTGTGTGTGTTCGCGTTGCCATGCAAATTGAGACTAAACGAAAACGACTTCGTTTGCGTTTATATTTCGCCTTATAGCTCGCCTTTGTACATATATATCAACTGTTATTCTAACTCCCAGTAGCTCGATTTCACTCAAACCTCAGATTCGGTTGAAACCGCTCAACCAATCTCACTGGAACGCAAACTCTTAGAGTATTCCAGTGTTCCAAACCACACGCGTTGTCGTGTCGGAGGTTTTCCCCTGGATTTTCCCCAGGCTACTCTCCAACCGCGCACTCCTATCGCTTTATTGGACCCGGCCTATAAAACCACAGTCAGGTAAAAAAAAGTTCTTCTTAGGTAATGACGTCATTGATCTGTTGCGCTTTCTCTCTATAACCAGCAACATTAAAACAGTTGTAGCTTCGGTACTTTTTGATATAATTAAATAATTTTTTCACCAATTTTTAGTCAACATTTCTATTCTGAAACCGTAACATTTTCAGGATAATATAAATAGACACTCCATTACATATATTAAGTTTGTTTTATATTATTATTTTATATATGTATATCCAAACATTATATATGTTAGACATTATATATGTCAAGTTTGTTTTATAACAATCCTAAAATGTTAGGGCAAATGATGAATGATGATATAATTGGTTAATTGATTTTTTTATTCGTTTCGTTCATTGTACTATACATATTACGGCACACGTTACATTTATGACAATTTAAATTATGGATTCTGTCAGTATGTAACCCAAAAATTTGGACTTGTTCACGCCAGCAGGGTGAAACCTAAGCTAAGTGTGGGTGGACGCTATGATGGGGCCATCCGACAGAAAAAAATAGAAATACTTTATATTTTTCTTGCTAACGGTACAGCGGGCGTGGTGCCAGCCATCCACGGCAATATCTGAAGTGACATCCACTGATATAGGTATTTTCGATATCTACACATGTAATACTTTATATGACGAGTGCAAACCATGCTTTCATGGAAACGAGGTCGCCCATGTTATGGTATAAACTTATGTAAGGTTAAGCTGTAATCAATTGAGACGTTTGATGTATGTTTTTTGAACGCTATTCGATGTAATGGGACCTATTCAACAAATATCCCTCTCTGGTGAAGATGGCTTGAGCGTAAATGATATATAAACAGAAGCGTCCGCTAACTAATATACTTGCCAAACATTAAAAAAAAACTCTGTTAAAGAAGACGACGATTACGAAGTTGTAATATGATCCCGGTAGATGTCGCGAGGAGCCACGGCAACGCGTTATTAGAAAAGTGAAGTGCTATAAGAGTCCCTATATACGTGCCACCAACAGGGGCGGAAAAGCTCTTGTGCACCTAACTTGAGAACTTGTTGGACCCGTCATAACTTGTTTCAAATTGATACCACCGTGGTGTTCTCATTATCTTTATGCATTTATTTTATAATTACTCTTAACCATATTTATGATGCTTATCTCAGTAAAGTAAGTTATTATAATTATATCCAGGAACCTAGAACGCGTTTAGACTTCCCATCGTAGATAAAAGTTAACCCAGCGCTGAGGCTACATTTGGCGACAGTTAATCTAATTCAAATTTAATCTGATTAGTCGTGCTCTGCCACATTTACGTGCTAAATAAACCCTATAGTTTAAACCATACATTCCTGTGCCTTTACCATGAGTTTGCGTGACCGTACTCGCTAGCGACTGCGTAAACGATTTAGTATACCGATTCTTAGTTCTATTGCGTAACCGCCAGAGGCGCTGTACTTTTGCCTGTACAATTTTTTACGCAGTCGCTAGCGAGTACGGTCATGCAAACACATGGTAAAGGTACTGAGTGGTACGCGGCGTAAAAGGAGAGATCGCGAAGCAGTGTTGCCAGATGGTTACATTTCTTACATTTTTCGTAACTTTTGACCGGCTCGCGTAACATGTAAGTAAATTCTGTTGTAAATAATTTTTTTGTAACTTTTGAGGGTAATGACTTAATGAGACTGTATTTAAAAAAAAAGGTAATTTTATCTAACCGGGATCAAGCGACACAATTTATAGGCTTCCATACAGAAAAGGTGACAAAATAACCTACATAGTACGACTCTGTCTGTCCGTCTCTTGCAACTTTGTATGACATTTGAGACACCGCCCATCAGCTCGGCGTAATTCTGTCGCCGAACTCGCCGAATTGTAGCTGTATAATTATGGCGATTCGTTTCTTAGAATCGAATGTTTTGATAAGTAATTATGAACGTTTTGATGAGTAATTATGAAAAATATATAAAATGTAACTTTTGCATTAAAAATGTAACTTTTCAAGAAAAGAAATGTATCTTTCGTCTCAACGGCCCTGGCAGCACTGTCGCGAAAAATACCGCTTGTTCGACGTCCAACTATTTTATCATCACTGCTATGCTGGGTAAAGCTGCCTTTGTCAAATTTAAATATTCTTATCTCTGTATCTAAAACCAATTTTATGATAACTAATTAATTAGAACCGATTTTATCGTCATCTAAGAGAATCACAGCATATTTTATAGGCTGACAAACGATAAACCGTAAAACTGATGGTGAAGCTCAGCGATCACAATGTTTACGGCCTGTGACTATACAAACTTGATTGACATTGGCACTTTTAAGCCGGTACATCCTTGCACAGAAGTGCTTAAATTGTTTATACTGCCGTCATAGGTTAATTAAGAGTCCTGTCTTTACCATGAGTTTGCATGTCCGTACTCGCTAGCGACTGCGTAAACGATTTAGTATGCCAATTCTTAGTTCTATTTCGTAAGGGGGCGTCCATAAATTACGTGAGGTGTTTTTTTTTCTGTCCCTCCCTCTCCCCCTGGTGAGATGTCGTGAGATTTTATTCAACCACCTCCCCCATCCCCCAATCTCACGTGAGATTTTTTAAAATGTGGTTTTCTTACATAAACGCGTTGGATTGTTATTGTAAAAAAAAAATTTTCTTCGTGCTTTTATTTACGACTAGTTAAGACTAGTAATCAATATTGCTGAGAGTTAACGTCGAAGTATGAATGAAATTATTCTCTTTCGAACGAATTAGTGAATAATCTTCATCGTATGTACAATCTGGATTAAATGGACCAAAATACTATAATGTTTTTTTGTTTCAATCAGAAAAAAATTGCGTGATATTTGCCGAAAACCCCCCTCTCTCCAACGTAAGATTAGATGAGATTTGTGTCGACCCCCTCCCCCCCTTAAACATCTCACGTAATTTATGGACGCCCCCTAACCGCCAGAGGCGCTGTACTTTTGCCCATACAAATTTTTACGCAGTCGCTAGCGAAGCCCGAAGCGCGCTCTCTAGACTCTCCCTACCCCCGAGCATCTGACAAGCAACCCTGAGAGCCGAAGGCCCGAAGCGTCCCAACAGTTACTCACTCCCCTCCCTCTTACACAAGCAAGACGTACGAGTGCAACGAACGCCTGTTTTTTTTTCTTTTTTTTTTTTTCTTTCTTTTCTGAAGTCTCTTTCCCGCTGTCCGCTTCCCATGGCAGATTTTTAGCTTCGTTTGTCACCTCTCGGTGCTTTGTACCCGGGGCGGACCTACCTACTTATACAGATAGATAAATAAAACATTTAAAACTCAGGAGCGATTATTCGTGATCATCACGGAAATAAAATCAAACCCGGGACTCTAAGACTAACCCCTAGACTAAACGGTCGTCAATCGTTTATAACGACGATGCTTTTTTTCTTAAGTACCTAAAAACAATATTTCGCTTTCATTAAACATACCTAATCTAACTTTTTTCAGATCACAGTTGTTAAGTATTTTAAGATAATAATTCACGACGTAAACAGTTACGTGTTATGTCTTCTTTTTTTTAAAACCATCGTTGTGATCTAGTCTATCTTTTCAGATCAGATGACATTTCCGTAATTTGATAGAAATCTATTATGTAAACGAAATAACTAAAACAAAATATAAATTTAGTTAAAAAAACTGTCCCTATACTAATTAGTTATCCTACTAACAATTAGTTTGCTAGTCGGTAGCGTCGGTATTATGCGTGTGATCGATAGAGAATGGGCTGATTTATGCTCTAGCGCCATCTACCGGGAGCGCCAAAAACTCCAAATACTTATGTAGCCAGTGTCGGCTCACTCATACATCACACATCCGCCCCCGCTCCATTTGTCACCTGCTGAGAACGTGATAAATTCGCTCGGATATCTGAAAGGATGGGACAACAGGGTAGTGCAGTTTATTCCAGTTTGCGAATGTTTATTGAAGATTACTTTCACCGACTACGTTGTGACATTCGGTAATATATTTTCACTAGTTAATCTTTAAATTATAATAATAATCACTTATCAATTAAAATAATGTCAATGTGAATATCAGAAAATGGCGTAGAATAGGGTGGATCACTCAATGTATAAAAAAATTTTTTTTCGCTTCAGTCCTTTTTGGCTGCTATGAAAAAGTTGTAACACCAACCTAATATTCATAACATAAAATATGAAAGATATACATTAATATTTAGTACTGCCCCAAGCTAACGAACTTTTATAGAATAGCCTTATTTGGCATGATTAACTTGGGCCGTTACCTTGTGGCAGTACTAAATATGAATATCTTTCATATTTTAGGTTTTGAATATTAGGTAGATGGGTGGATCAACTATTCTTTATTGCTAGTTACCATGGTTACGTCTCCTGAGTCACACTTTAAAACCGTGATTTTATAGGGTTTAAATTTACCAAACATGAGTTTTAGCGATGAGCATAAATCTATTCGGACATGGGTCATCTCTTGAGCATGCTATAAACATTTTTCTAAGAAACTCGGTTACTGTTGTCTCCTCGCTGACGGGACAGAATAACAACAAGAAAAAGTTGATTGACTCAGATGACAACTTGTTCATAGCAGCCGAAAAGGACTGAAGCAAAAATTTTTTTTTCATACATTGAATGATCCACCCTAGCGTGGAAGCCGTTCATACGCGCCTCGCAGAACATACCCGACGCGTTGCAGTGGCAGGCAGCCGCAGCAGCGCCCGAAACGCAATGATGAACTGTGGGGCTACCGCGAACCACAAACGAAGTTTTCCCTCTCTGTCTTAACACTTAATGTGCTAACTTGCAAGTGCGACAGAGAGGGAAAACTTCGTTTGCTGTTCGCGATAGCGATAGTCCCTGGACGCGAAGAGCGTTGTACGATTTCTGAGTGTAACTAACCCACAGGCTGCCGTATAATGTTGTGTAGTAGGCTCTATATAAGGTGAGTTTAACACTATTTGAGCACCGAGCAAACCTGCGGGCTATCATGTTGGCTCTAACCGACAACGCTCTTCGCTCCCGCTCAATATCAACATCATCATTCAAGTCCTGTCACAATGTGACACAAATAGGTATTTAAATTGTCTCACTCGCTTAAAGGGTATGCCGATCTTTCCAGCGGCAAAATAATACTTTTTTTCTACTGGATTGGGAAAGTAAGCTTTTAGTAGTGTAAAAACCCGGCCAAGTGCGTGTCGGGCCACGCACAGTGTAGGGTTCCGTAGTTGCCCGTCCATCACGTCACCATATGCGGAATTACGGACCCGTAGAAGGGTTTTTACTGATCTTAGCACTGATGATGTAATTTTTTGAGATGTTATGTTGTATACATATTTTTGCCCTTTACGGTAATGTCTACTTAACTGTGATAGTTTTCTTTTTAAATTCATCGTATATACCTATACCTTAAATATCACGCCAACCGATTCTTGAATCAAAAATTGTTGCTTTTAGAAACCTTATAATATTTTTGAAAGAGCTATCCAACGATACCCCACACGATGGGGTTTGGAAGAAAAAAAAAATTACATGTAGGGGAGGTACCCTACAAAATTTTTTTTAATCATTTTATTCTACCGTTTTGTCGGCGTTATTGATATGTATACTCATGCCAAATTCCAGCTTTCTAGTACTGACGGCTACTGAGAAAAGCGGGGGACGGACGGACGGACATGGCGAAACTATAAGGGTTCCTGTTTACTACGGAACCCTAAAAACCCTTCATTTTCTTTTTTGTCGTTTAAACATAGAAAGACTATTAAAATCATTGATAAACAAAACATGATCCCATTATTTTACATTAAATTGCCAAAAATTCAACGTGAGTATAAATCCACAGAGAATAATTAATGAAACCAAATTTAAAGATTTGATACATTAGGCTGTAAAAATACTTAACATCACTACATAGTATAAAACAAAGTCGCTCTCTCTGTCCCTATATCCCTATGAATGTTTAAATCTTTAAAACTACGCAACGGATTTTGATGAGGTTTTTTTTAATAAATAGAGTGATTAAAGAGGAAGGTTTAGATGTACAATAACATCCATTAAATAGTGCACCCGTGCGAAGCCAGGGCGGGTCGCTAGTCTAATATAAATCATAAAGAGATACAATACCTACGCGAAGCCCACAATTAGATATATTATTTATCCGTCCGTAAGTCCGGTTATTGTGTTAGCCCTTAGTAATATGACATGATGGAAAATCTTATTATCGCGTAATACATTAAACTTATACTATTACGCGTACCATCGTAAGATACGATCCACATAATCATACAAATAAAAAATAATGCATATTATTTGGCAATAGTGTCATAGCCAGTCCAGCCAGCGGCTTGAGAACTTCTAACAGTCAAGTTGCCCACTCACTTGACAAGCCTAATTCCAATAAGGTCTGGTTTCCCCTCGGGTTGGAAGGTCAGATGGCAGTCGCTTCCGTAAAAACTAGTGCCTACGCCAAGTCTTGGGATTAGGTAGCGGACCCCGGGTATCCTTCAGGATGCAACTGTACCGGGATAACGCTTGGAGGATGATGTGTGTCATAGCCAGTCCCCATCCCGGGGACACTGGGCTACGTAGGGACTACTGCCTGTTCCCCCTCATCCATGAGAGGAGCCCTGTGAGTGTGACCAACAGTGGGAAGAATATGGGCTTATGACAAAGGGTACCGCTAGTCAGTTGTCATCATCGTCCTAGCGTTTTCCCGGTTGTGTCCTAAGGAGCCCGCGGACCGCTTTGAGAAATAATCAGAAAATTTAGCGAGAAACTATTTCTTTTTATACCACGTGGTGGCAAACAAGCTGACAGCCCACCCGATAAGTGGATATAGTGTTTGTGTTTTTCTCGTGTCTTCTCTTGTCGTTTATCACGCGATAACTTCTTCTGCAAGTTTCTGTTTGGCTCTATGGTTGATTAGTAGAGAATGCCTCGTGGCATCAAGTCCGCCCTTTGTACTTATATAGTTTATGCAATAAAGTTTAAATAAATAAATAATAAATAACTGCGACCATAATACGGGGCAAGACCATCTCGTGACTACGAAGAGGTAACATTCATTCATTGGTGGTCACTGACCAAAAAAATTATAAACACTTTCGCCCTCGTCGGTACCCGTCCAAAGGCGCTTCTCCGGAGTGACTGACATTGATAAGAAAATTGCCGATTCAATTATCTTACTTTAAAACGCTTTTATAATTAACATTACAAGGTGTAGCTGGTTTCCGCACGCAGAAATCATACGCGTTTTTAAAAACGCGGCGTTTATATTATCCTGAATTTGACCATGATACAGAAATAAATCACTAGCTACGTGTTATAATGGCCACACATACAACAAAAATAAAATGTAAGTAACCTCGCGAAAGTATTTTTTTTTAAATTTTGTTTAAAACATTTTTTTTGTAAATTTAAAAAAAAATGAATCGCCTAATATATTGTATATAATTACAGAAATTGCTCACAAAATTTCACGAGAAACGGTTCAGAATTGCGACCTGTAGATAGAAGGACAAACGGAAATCCGCCGTCCGTACAAACATACGAAAGCATTTTTGTCGAAGCTGAAGCAGATACCTCCGTTTCACTCGGTCAGTTAACATTAACCTGGTGTGAATATACAACTAATACTGGTCAAAGGCACTACTACTGGCCAAAGGCACTACTACTGGCCAAAGGCACTACTTCTGGCCAAAGGCACTAATACTGGTCAAAGGCACTACTACTGGCCAAAGGCACTAATACTGGTCAAAGGAACTACTACTGGCCAAAGGCACTAATACTGGTCAAAGGCACTACCACTGGCCAAAGGCACTAATACTGGTCAAAGGCACAAGTCTTCCAACAAGAGAAACTTCACTTCCATTCTTAAATCTCGAATGTACTCCAACCAATATAGCGACCAACCAAAATAGCGACAGTCTGCTCAACGGACGCTAGCGGACTGTCACCATCTGAGAAAAGTTACGCAGCGCCCGTTTGTGGTAGTAAAAGTGTTAATTTTAATTTTGCAAAAACCTCACCTGGGAAGTAAAATCAGGAAACCATGAGTCGGACTCGCCCACCGAGGGTGCCATACAAATTTGTATGTACATGGGCATGCGCTTAACCTCAATGATTGATTTCATACTTTAAATAAGTCTATATTTTTCATAGTTTAATTATAAATGTAAAGTTTGGTGATTTTTCCCTATACTTGTAGTATAAGACGATATATGAAGTATTACTTGCCTTTCATAGCTGTTGTAGGTGAACGGAAAGTACCCTATAAATTGTGATTCCCTTGAGAGTGTCGTAAGATACGTTTTTTGCGGTATATATGGCCGTATCATCTTTTATTACGTTAACTTGAAAGTTTGTTTTTTTTACAGCTTCGAGAGCCTGTAGACCTGTTGATGGAAACAGGAGCGAATGATGGTTATGCAGACGGTGGACGTTGATGAGAAATAATGAAGACGTTCTATAAATTTGACTCCCTTTACTTAATTACAAAAAAATATAATAAGTAACAAGCGTATGCGCTCGGTAGTTGGTAAAATGAGAGTGGGGGCACGGTCCTGCTCGCGCTGGCTGGTCGCTGACGCATGTGAGTGTGTGTGTGCCTATGCACACATACGCTGGGCGTTAACATGTTGCCCCCCCAGGAACAACGTTCTGATCTTCCACTGGCAGAGGGCAAAGACGATTGAAGGCACGCCGGAGGGTTCCAGACGCGGTGAGTACGTCGGCCACGCGGGTCACGCCGTCAGGGCCGGGGTAAAGTTGTGTTACTCGTCCAAGTAACCATTGATTAGGAGGCAGCCTGTCGTCTTTAACGAGCACCATTTCTCCCAAAGTGAGTTCTCCTCCAGATTTGCTCCATTTCTGCCGTTTTTGGAGTTCTGAAACGTATTCGTTATAAAATCTGTTCCAAAAGTGAGCCTTTAGTCGTTGCGTTCTCATATAACGTGACAAAGTGTGTATAGCAGCAGTTTCGGAACCCTGAGGAGATGAAAGCAACGTGTCCGTTCGTCCGATCAAAAAATGAGACGGGGTTAAGGCTGAGAGATCCGAAGGATCTGACGATAGGGGCGTAAGAGGTCTCGAATTTAAGATTGCCTCGACTTGTGCCAAGACCGTGTTTAGCTCCTCGTAAGTTAAGTTGGTGGAGGAAATCATTCTCTTTAAATGATACTTCACTGATCTCACTGCACTCTCAGCTAATCCGTTAAAATGGGGACTATACGCTGGCGAGAAGTGAAAATTAATAGAGAGTTTTGACGCGTCAGAACTAATGTTACTAGAATTTTGTTTAAGGAATCGAGATAATTCGGTGCACGCTCCTACAAAGCATCTGCCATTATCAGAATAAATGTTGGCAGGCTTTCCTCTGCGGGCTGTGAATCTGTGTAGTGCAGCTAAAAAAGTTTCACTGCTCAGATCCGTCACAAGCTCTATGTGAACGGCTTTTACGGCTAAGCAAACAAAAATGCATAAGTAAGCTTTAATTAATTTGCCACCTCTACCTTTTCGGTTCAATATCATTACTGGACCGGCGTAATCGACTGCTGTATTGAAAAACGTGTACTCAGCATGAAGCCGTGGTTCAGGGAGATCACCCATTATTGGTTGCCTAATTCTACCCGAAAATCGACAACATTTGACACACTTATGTACGGTTTTTCGAGCTAAATTTCTCCCACCAATTACCCAAATTTTATGGCGAGAAGCAGATAAAAGAAGTTGTGGTCCGGCATGCATGAATAAAGTATGGTAGTATCTAAAAAGAAGAACAGTCATGTGATGTGTTGAGTGTAGGAGTATAGGGTGTTTTGTGTCAAAATGGTAAAATGAATTTGATATTCTACCTCCTACTCTCAGCAGGCCATCTGAAGTGTTAAAAAAGGGATTTAGTTTATTGAGTTGATTTTTAACAGGCAGAGGTTTGTTATGTCTTAAAATTCTGTATTCCACAGGAAAGGTATCGCGTTGGGAAAATCTACATAAGGCTTTGAACGAGGAGTTAAGTTCGTTTATTTTTAAGTGCCCGGCACGTTTATCATCTGGATGCGTATAATTATGTATGAAACGCTGAACATACGCGATAACGCGTTGCAATGTGTTCCAATTAGAAAATCTTTTAATAAAATCTGAGATATAGTTCTTAAAATCATTTTGTTTTGTACTTAAGGTACATTGAATTTTAAATTCTGGCAAATCGGTTTCCTTTGCGTACGTTGGCTGGGCAGGCCATGATGACTCATTTCCTGACAAAAATGATGGTCCAGTCCACCATAAGGAGCACGACTTTAGGAAGGCAGGGTTTGAACCGCGTGATCCAATGTCAGCAGGGTTCATGTTAGTTGGTACGTAACGCCATCCTGATGGTTCAGACCTTTCCAAAATTTCTTGAATCCTATTATTGACATAAGGTTTAAGTAAATGACCTTTAGTCGAGTGTATCCAACCTAACACGATTGTTGAATCGCACCAATAAATACAACGATTTATTGTCAATCTGAATGATGCCTTCACTTTCTCTACCAGCCGAGCAGCCAGGAGTGCACCATTTAGCTCCATTCTTGGGATGGTTATAGGCTTGAGAGGTGCTACTCGACTCTTTGCCATCACCAAATGGATTGTCACATGGCCGTTTCTAGAAACAGACTTGAGATAGACGCATGCCGAATGAGCTTGCAGAGATGCGTCTCCAAATGCGTGAATTTCAATTAATGTAGGATATTCGCAGAGCACGCATCTTGGGATATGAATGTCATTCAGGCCGTTAAGTGAATTAACAAATTTACACCAAGCGTCATGAATATCTGAAGGAACTGCTTCGTCCCAAGTGATTTTTGAGGACCAAAGTTTTTGAAGTATAACTTTAGCCGTAAGTATGCATGGATTAATTAATCCCAATGGATCGAAAACCTGTGAAATTACTGATAATATGACTCGTTTGGTGATATGGTTAGCGTTTTTGATAGCGACTGAATATGTCAATTTGTCTTCCTTGCAAGCCCATAATAAACCTAAGGTTTTCGAGTATTCATTGTGACTGAGATTAAATAACCCATCACTACTATTTTCATTAATAAGGTTATTGATAATATGTGGGTGATTTGAATACCACTTACGTAAATAAAATTGACCCTGTCTGAGTTGTTTAATAACACCTTGACAAATATGAATCAGTTCATCTGCGGTTGATGCTCCAGTTATGAGATCGTCGACGTAAAAATCGTGTTGAATGACTTCAGAAACCCTTTGATCTGGGCATTCTATACCCAGCTGTTTTAGGCATCTGGTGGCCAAGTACGGAGCACTAGAAGTGCCATAAGTAATCGTTTTAAGTTTATAAAGCTTAAGGCTGTCTTGTGGTTGGAAACGCCACAGTATTTGTTGCAACTGTTGTTGATCTGGGCTAACGTTGACCATTCTATACATTTTGGCTACATCTGCTGTTGCTATGAACTGATGTTGTCGTAATCTAATTAAAATGCTTATGAGGTCATCTTGCACTGTTGGACCTATCATTTGAATGTTGTTGAATGACAATCCTGACGTCGTAACGGCGGAGCCATCAAAGACCACACGCATGCGCGTAGAAAGGCTTGTCTCGCGTACGACGCCACTATGTGGTAAAATACAGGTGTGTGTATCCTCATCAGGATTTTGGTTTACTTCCATGTGCCCTAAATCTATATATTCCTGCATAAAATCGCAGTATTGTTTTTTGAATGATGGGTCTTTAGTAAACCTTCGCTCTAGCGATTGAAACCTAGCTAATGCTCGGTCATACGAATCACCCAACTTGTCGGGAGATTCCTTCAATGGAATAGAGACAATGAATCGTCCATCAACATCTCGTTGAAAATTATCTAAAAAATGTTGCTCGCATTGTAGCTCTTCCATTGATATTTGTTTATGCTGAGGCACGGATTCGTGTTCAAAAAACTGTGTGATTTTCTCATGTAGTTGATCATCGTGTGTCATAATGGCATGGTTGCAATGGACTGTATTTAGCTGTTTGTTTGTCTGAATGAGACCGGAAATTAACCATCCAAACTTGGTTTTACTTAACGTCGGCATATTTTTACCTAATGAAATATTATGCGAGCATAGCACGGTCCAGAAAATGTCTGCTCCGAGAAGCATATCTACTTCAGATGGTATATTAAAAGTCGGATCAGCTAACGTAATATTTGGAGGAATATTTAACAATGTATCACTTACGCGCACTGTAGGTAATTGTTGCGTGATACGTGGGACAACGAAACAATTTATATTTGCTTTAAATGGTTCGATAAGTGACGATAAAGTAATGCCGCATTGTTTCGTCAAACGAGAAGTTTGTGCGTTCAACCCTTCAACTAACGATGAAGTCGAAGCGGTTGGTAAGTTTAATTTTGTACATAATTTTTGAGTAATAAAGCTCGAAGTGCTCCCATTGTCTAACAATGCACGAACTGTGTGTTTTTGTCCGTTTTGATCAGTAACGTGAATCAATGCTGTGGACAAAAGCACGCAGTTCCCTTGAATAGCTGATAAAGTAATGTTATTTTGTGAGTCATCACTTTCTTTTTCTGTATAATATTCTTCTGTTTCAGGAGACTCCAGGGCATCAAGCGGCGGAGGCGGCGCGGCACAGAGAGCGACGCTGCTGTGCGGCGAGGATGCAGCTGCCGGAGCCTCGTCATGGGAATGCAATAGGCTGTTAAGGGGTTTATTGCATAAACGACACGGACCAATTCTACACGCATTTGCGCCGTGTCCTTGACGTAAGCAGTTTAAGCATAGTTTTAACGATTTAGCCTTTTGAATTCTCGCATCTAACGAGAAAGATTTAAATTTAAGACAACGATAAAGTGCGTGATTGTTTTTACATAATGGACACATGTACTGTTTTTCAGGAGGAGATTGAGAGCTGACGACTAACGCCTTGTGGCGGTTATGTGTATTGTCGCTGTATCGGCGCTTATGAGTATCCTCCATTGTTTCTAATAAATCAGCACGACCCTTAATAAACTGCAAAAACATAGCAAGATTAGGTAACTCCGCCAAAGTGCTACGGTGTTCTTCCCATTCACGAGTAGTAGCGGTGTCAAACTTTTGTGAAATTATATATATTATAATTATGTCCCAGTGCTCGGTGGGCAATTTAAGGGTTTTTAGTGCACGCAGATTCCTATTGACAGTGTCGATAATGTTACGCAACGCTTTGGAATTCTCTTTACCTAATAATTCAATACCGAATATAGCTTGTAAATGATTATTAACGAGGAGTCGCTTATTATTAAATCTCTCGCAAAGCAAATCCCAAGCTACATCGTAATTTTCAGCTGAGAAGTCAAGCGATCGTACGATCAAAGCGGCACTATCTTTTAATGCAGCTCGTAAGTAGTGAAATTTATTTATTTTAGGTATTGATTCATCTAAGTGTATAAGCGAACTAAATGTGTCATGAAATTCCAGCCAGTCCTGATATTGTCCCGAAAAGCTAGGTAAATGTATGGTTGGCAATTTAATGTTTGGCCTTCCGTGATGCCCACAAGAACCTGAGACTGACCTGGACTCCTGCGCGAGGCCCGCAGAGTTGCCGCTTCTTACCAACACTTCTCGAGCAAGCGCGACTGCAGCGAAGTACCTCGATTCAAATGTCTCACGATCCGAGTATTGTTCCTCTGGAATTTCAGACATGTTTTCTATATCAGATTGCACAGAATCATAATCTGAATAAATTTCTTCAATTTTTGTCAATCGAATATTTAGTTCGCTAGCCTGCAATCTGCTTAGTTGCGGACAGCTTTCTAGAGATCTTAAATAATTTTCAAACTGAGTAACTTTAGTTTTGAATGTAGCTCGTTGTTTAATTAATACCTTTACATCCATTTTATCCATTTTGTATGCACTAAATTAGTTTAGGTACTTACAATGCGTAAATTTGCGCTGCAAGCAAGAATATTAGTCAACAAACAGTTTACAATAGTGAAATAAATGATTGGAATACTTAAATGTTGTTTTTATGCAGCGTAATGATAGTGCAGTGAGATTTGCGAAGTTCGTAAACAGGTAAGTAGCAAGCAGATAAGCCGGGGTGCAGTTACCGGGCGCCGAGCGATCCAAGGTCAAGGTGCGCCCGCGCACTAAGCAACAGCTGGAATGTGCAAAAAGACACTGCAATTAACACTACAAATAGCTATTTTCGGCCAGGCACAAATCTTGGGTCTTAAGGAACGAGATTTGATACGATTACTCAATCTGAAATTATTATTTAACTATTATTTTAAATATAATATTTAATTATTGTTGACTAACTTGTTATAGGAATATAAAGCAATTGCAATTATGAAAGATGCGATGAAATTTGTAATTATTAGGTGTTTATTATAACCATAAGCATAAAATATATACTGTAAATGTAGTGTAGTAAATATTTAAGTTGCACTAACTTAGTTAATTCGCATTTAAGGTACGAATTGAAGTAAGAAGGTAAGTTATGAATAAATACCGTTATTAACTAAAGATGACGCAATTAGTTAAGTATGTAAGAAATTCGCGTTTAAAGTGCGATATGATACTTCGTGAACACTTAAAGAGGGATTCGTCTAGCAGAGAAAAGATCGGAACGAACTCACGGTAACGCTACTCTCCCAGGTTCTCACTTTCACTTTCACTTTTTCTATAGGTATAGTAGGCGTGATTATCTCTTCCGATTAATGGCAATCCCTTTGACTGGTAAATCTTCTGCTCCTTAATAGTTCTCGTGCGAAGGTTGATCTTGAACACCTTTTCTCAAAATGTCCACGTAACGGTCCGTTAACTGTTCGCGATCCTTTGTTCCCTAGTTCGCGGTAATGGTTCTTCTTTATTCGGCTCGTGGGACCAAAATGATGGAAACAGGAGCGAATGATGGTTATGCAGACGGTGGACGTTGATGAGAAATAATGAAGACGTTCTATAAATTTGACTCCCTTTACTTAATTACAAAAAAATATAATAAGTAACAAGCGTATGCGCTCGGTAGTTGGTAAAATGAGAGTGGGGGCACGGTCCTGCTCGCGCTGGCTGGTCGCTGACGCATGTGAGTGTGTGTGTGCCTATGCACACATACGCTGGGCGTTAACACCTGTATATGGTTTTAATTCCAACTCGATACCTCCACGCGTTCCCGAGATAAAGGGTCCTGACAGACAGACAGACGAACAATAAAGTGGGGGTAAGGGTTCTGTTTTTTCCTTTTAAGGTACGGAACCCTAAAAATGAATAAATAGGACCTAATAAAACAAGTTCAATTTTTTTAAACGCTGCAAATAACCGTTCTAAGCAAGTACCAGTGCGTGTTAATAAGTTCATTTACTTAGACTTCATAAATTATGCACCGCGTAAGTTGTTCGCGATGTGCATTGGAGCATGCAACTTGCATCTTAAGAAGGCATTATGCTTACTCATATTATACATGGATCAACGTTTATAACGTCGAAGAGATGCAATTTAAGATATATTTGCAAAAACATCTCATTTCAATACAATACAATACAAATACTCTTTATTGCACCTCAATAAAAATACAATATTATTGCGTCGAACTCAAAGACATTTTAATACCATGTCAGAGTCACAATAGGTGCTTAAGGCAACCCTCCCAAGGGTGCCCGCCTTGCCGGGGTGGGAGGGCTTAGTAACCGTGGACTGGTCACTCACGGTCAAGCTAAGAAGCACCCAGGGCCGCCCGGTTTGCGCTGCCGGTTGGCCCAAGAAGAGCGCTCGCAGCGGGCTCGGCTAGTCGGCTTGGAATGAGTTACTGCCGGTTGGCCTGAGAAGGGCGCTCCCAGCGGGCTCGGCTAGTCGCCTTGGAATGAGTTACTGCCGGTTGGCCCGAGAAGGGCGCTCCCAGCGGGCTCGGCTAGTCCGCTGGGAATGAGTTACTGCCGGTTGGCCCGAGAAGGGCGCTCCCAACGGGCTCGGCTAGTCGGCTTGGAAAGAGTTACTGCCGGTTGGCCCGAGAAGGGCGCTCCCAGCGGGCTCGGCTAGTCCGCTGGGAATGAGTTACTGCCGGTTGGCCCGAGAAGGGCGCTCCCAACGGGCTCGGCTAGTCGGCTTGGAAAGAGTTACTGCCGGTTGGCCCGAGAAGGGCGCTCGCAGCGGGCTCGGCTAGTCCGCTGGGAATGAGTTACTGCCGGTTGGCCCGAGAAGGGCGCTCCCAACGGGCTCGGCTAGTCGGCTTGGAAAGAGTTACTGCCGGTTGGCCCGAGAAGGGCGCTCCCAGCGGGCTCGGCTAGTCCGCTGGGAATGAGTTACTGCCGGTTGGCCCGAGAAGGGCGCTCCCAACGGGCTCGGCTAGTCGGCTTGGAAAGAGTTACTGCCGGTTGGCCCGAGAAGGGCGCTCGCAGCGAGCTCGGCTAGTCCGCTGGGAATGAGTTACTGCCGGTTGGCCCGAGGAGGGCGCTCGCAGCGGGCTCGGCTAGTCGGCTTGGAAAGAGTTACTGCCGGTTGGCCCGAGAAGGGCGCTCCCAGCGGGCTCGGCTAGTCCGCTGGGAATGAGTTACTACCGGTTGGCCCGAGAAGGGCGCTCCCAGCGGGCTCGGCTAGTCCGCTGGGAATGAGTTACTGCCGGTTGGCCCAAGAAGGGCGCTCCCAGCGGACTCGGTTAGTCCGCTGGGAATGAGTTACTGCCGGTTGGCCCGAGAAGGGCGCTCCCAGCAGGCTCGGTTAGTCCGCTGGGAATGAGTTACTGCCGGTTGGCCCGAGAAGGGCGCTCCCAACGGGCTCGGCTAGTCGGCTTGGAAAGAGTTACTGCCGGTTGGCCCGAGAAGGGCGCTCCCAGCGGGCTCGGCTAGTCCGCTGGGAATGAGTTACTGCCGGTTGGCCCAAGAAGGGCGCTCCCAGCGGACTCGGTTAGTCCGCTGGGAATGAGTTACTGCCGGTTGGCCCGAGAAGGGCGCTCCCAGCAGGCTCGGTTAGTCCGCTGGGAATGAGTTACTGCCGGTTGGCCCGAGAAGGGCGCTCCCAGCGGGCTCGGCTAGGAGAGGCGGGGGGTGGAACCGCAGAAGAAGGGATCTCCCTATTTTCTGTGGCCGAGGCGGGATCGCAGGGGGAGAGATGTGACGGTATTACGGTTCGCCACTCTCCCTACACCCTGCGAACTTGGCGGGGCCGTTCCGCAGAAACGGCGTTGGTGGGACCGCAGAGGAAGAGGAATGCTGGTATTACGGTGCGCCGCTTTCCCTATCAGAGGATAGGCAGAGGCGTACGGGGTGTGGTTCGTGGCGGAACCACGGACCTCGTCCGCCACCGGGTGCCGAGAGTTTTTCACCACCCATGACCTCCTTGTGGCGGACTCGGGGGGTCCGCTACTGTACACGTTGGTTGGAGTGCCTGACGTGGAGACCCTCCGAGCATCCACGAAGGAGCAGCTCGGAAGCGGCTGCCTTAAACTAATTTCTTAGACTGGCAATCATTTTAATGATAGGTTGTCACTGTTGTCGGTGTCAATTTTTTTTTTTTTTTTTTGTGTTTCCTTTGTTTACAACAATCTGTCTCCTTTGTGGGACATTCAGATGTATGTTGGTTGGTGCTATCGCTGGCGCGCTCGGTATATGGCCTGTGCCACATCCTCATTGTTAGTCAGTAGCTGTGTTTACTGTGATTGTATTAAATCTTGAGGTATTTTACGCTTTAGACGTCGCGCTTTGGTGTGGTTTGCCATAAGTGGCCGGGCCAGAGTATTTGGGTGTCGTTCGATGCGCTCTTTATAGGTTCTGGTATGGCGTACAATTTCCTGTTTCACAGTGGGCAGGCGTAGATCTCGGTGTAATAATTCGTTGGGTACGAACCAGGGGGCACTGGTTATCATGCGGAGTGCTTTATTTTGAAATCTTTGTATAATTTCAATGTTTGAATGGGATGCAGTACCCCACAGTTGGATTCCATACGTCCAGATGGGCTTCAGTATTGCCTTGTACAGAACTATTTTGTTTTCGAGAGACAGTTGAGACTTTCGTCCAATGAGCCAATAAAGTTTTCGCGTCTGAATGCCAAGTTGCTTTCTCTTAGTGAAAATATGTTTTTGCCAGGTAAGTCTTTTGTCCAAGTGCAATCCAAGGTATCTCACATGATCTGCCTGTGGAACTGCAATGTTGTTAAGTGTGACGGGGGGACAAGAGTCCCTTCTTAAGGTGAATATTACGTTGACTGATTTTGTTTCATTAGCTTTTATCCGCCACTTTTTGAGCCAGTGGGATATGTCATTTAGCCCTTTTTGGAGTATTTGTGAAGCTATTTTTGGGTCGCTATGTCTGGCTAGTATAGCGGTATCGTCAGCAAAGGTTTCAGTTATTAAAGATTCAGACGTCGGCAGGTCCGCAGTCGGTGTCAATGTAGTGGTTTAGGTTAAGTGTTGAATATTAAATAAATAAATGACAAAAAAATGCCCAAAAATGATTCTCTGTCAAGAGCGGAACATTATTAACAATATATATAATAAAAATGTAGAATAGATGCTCGGGAAACGAAAGTATTCCGCTACCAAAAATTTCAAAATTAACATCAGACCTGAAAGGTTAATAAGTCAAAATGTCATTATACCAATTATACTGACGTTACTGACCTGGGCTCTTATTCACTCGCCTGTGATACTGTCAAAAAGTATAAAATGACATTTGACAGTTTTCATATAAAAACGGGTGAGCTGTGGGGGTAACAGGTGAGGACGGTGCTTAATGAATCGCATTGCTGTTGCCATATAAATGAGAATAATAGCGCCATCTTGACAATGGTCATATATTTCTGGTGGGGCTTTAGCTAATATATTTACTGTAATTCAGGCCTTACAGCCCGGGGTACATCTAAGAACATGGGCTGCTACCACGAAATCATCCCTCTCTGTCGCACTTATGTGCAAACTTGCAAGCGCGACAGAGAGGGAAAATTTCGAATGCCGTTCGCGGTAGCACTCCTGCCTTTGTCTCTAGCTGTCAACAGAACGAATCCTGACGAAAGGATATAAAATGACTGGTAATTTTTTCGAATGGTGTAAATTGCTACGACTGAATGGTACGACTTGTGATTTGGTTGAATACTATATATATTTATTTATGTATATTAATTTAAATACGTATATATTTATAATATGTATTTATTATATGTTATAGTTGTTATATATTTATTTGGTTTTGGTTTTAGCTATAAGTTTCCTTATTGAAAAGTTTTAGTACACTGTGTAAGTTTGTCTATCTCATTCTCCCACTATACACTCAATCCCTCAAAGGTTAGCTGGAAGAGATCCCTCATAGGGATAAATTCGCCTTTGTACTCTAATCTTATGTGACATGTATATTGTTTTAACCTGTTATTGTGTACAATAAAGTGCTTACATACATACATACATAATTGCTATCAGAAAAAAAAGATTTTGCCAAAAATATCGCCATACTCTCCTCAGGACAATACACACGTGTGGTGCTAGTACATTCTAGCACAATATTCTTAACAGATAAGGTCGAAAAGTGTATACATGTTTATGACGCTGACGGTACGAGCTGCGGTACGAACCCACGACCTCCAGAATTAAAGTACCGTGCGGCTACAGTGGCTCATTTTAAGTCATATACAGAGTGATTGGTACCAGTCACCCTGTATACATCACACTCAATGAGGTACGGTATATTTGATATGAGATTACTATCTAAACAACACTAATCCCCAATAAGCTCCGATAAACTACAGCTTTCGTAGCTGCAAATGTCAGATAGCTTTCATTCAAGAAAGCTTTTGGTATTTTAGTTAACTTTCCATTTCAACATAATTTAATAAGCTACAAATTAAAATTCCGTTGACATGCGCTGTAGTACTATTAATTATTATACCAAATGATCGATTAAATGGTTTTTCTTATTGTTATTTATTTACGTATGATATTTATTTCCATGTGTGATGCCGGGATGCTGCTGCTATTCTAGCAAATATCCCATTTCCTCCCGTGGGTATCGTAAGAGTCGACTACGGGAACCGGATTGTAGTGTGTTGTGGGCTAGCAACCTATCACCGCAATATCACATTTTCTCCATCTTTAAACTTACAATTGCTAAATGCGGCACTGGAATTAAATTTCATGTGCTCTCCCTACCCCTTTTGGGAATAAAGGTGTCAGTTTATGTATGTATAACAAAACTAGTGAGGATCCGTTTAAGGACATATCCGGTATCGTGTTCTGATTAGGAAAAAGTAAAAGATTTTTTTTTGTTGCAATAAATTTTTGGCCTTTGTATGAACAGTTCGCTGACATGGACGACCTGCCCCAAGAAAAAAAAATTTTTTCGCGGAAAAAAAATTTCTTCTACTTTTTCCTAATCATAACACGATACCGAATATGTCCTTAAGCGGATACTCACTAGTTTTGTTACACCCTGTATATATTAAAACGGTATTGACATATTTTTTATGACTCCAGGGTATCCGAAACCCGTTAGACCCTTTACTGTTATAATCATTTGTTGTGTTGACAGCTGGAGAGAAATGTAGGTCCATTTAATCCAACCGTTAAACCATATAAGTCCGCCATTTTTTGTAAAGCCAAACATCGTAAGGGCGAGTCTAATCCCAACAAGGTCTAGTTTTCCCTGTTTCGAAGGTCAGATGGCAGTCGCTTTTGTTTGTTGTTTTGGTCGTTTTGTTTGTGTTTTGTTTGTTGTTTTGTTAGCTACGGCAAATCTTGAGATTGGGTGTCAAAGCAAACCTCGGGCTCCTTAGGGCACAACCAGAGGGTCTACTCCGAACTTCGTATTGTGCCGTCCCTTTCACTCATATAGTGTATAAGCACGAGAGCGAAAGAGACGGCACGATTCGATGTTCGGATTTCGAAGAGAAGGATTTAAGTCTTCTATTTATATTTTTTTTATTGTACACATGACAAAGTTAAAACTACAGACAAACAGATTATACTTTTGTATTGTGATATACCTAATAATAAATTATGTTACGCGTGTTGACAGATAAACACTAACGATGGTAATTTTTTTCATATAAATTATTGAATACATCAATCTCTTTCATCAGAAAAACACCTAATACGAGCATTCCAAATCCATTGGTATTCGTTAACTAACACCAACATCGCGATGTGAATTTAAATTAATTAAATTCGAGACAAAACGTGAGGGACTTGGCTTTGTATTTGTTCTTGACTCGAGCCCCTTATGAAAAAGGATCGTAACCACCATGAATAGCGAATTAAGGAAATAAATAATAAATATTAGAGAACAATCTTACACAAATCAAACTAGCCCCACAGCAAGCTCAAGAAGGCTTGTGTTATGGGTACTAGACGACGATATATTTAATAGATATAAATACTTAAATATAAGAAAACATCCAAGACTCAGAAACAAATTATTCATGCTCATCACATAAATATTTGCCCTGACCGGGATTCAAACCCAGGACCGTCAGCTTCACAGGCAGGTGCACTACCCACTAGGCTAAACCGGTCGTCATAATAATATAAATAATGTAATGTAATGATGTAGTAATGTAATGTATGTAATATTCATATCTTCCCCGACAGCGGTAAAGCCAAAACAATAATGGAGGTATGGCCGTAGTCGCATGCCCCTAGGCTTGATCGAACTGGTGCAAATTAATGGAATTTCCTATTTTTCCCCGACTACGGCAAAGCCAAAACGATACTCCGTCCTCCGGCCATATTCGCATGCTCTTGTGGCCTCTTTGGACTGATGCTACAGGTATATCTTTGATTATTAGCATTCCCTGTGTGTGGATTTTTTTTTAGTAAATTGTGAACAATTTTTTTTTAACCTAACTGTGCCTTTATAGGCCGGGCCCAATAAAGCGATAGGAGTGCGCGGTTGGAGAGTAGCCTGGCGAAAATCGAAGGAAAACCTCCGATAGGACCACGCATGTGGTTTGGAACAGTGGAATACTCTAAGAGTCTGCGCTCCAGTGAGATTGGTGAGCGGTTTCAACCGAATCTAAGATGTCTATGTGAATTATTGATGATGATTCTGGGGGCACGGCAGTGTCCCCGATAAGTCGAGCAAAACTTTAAACTTCAAACATTTATTCGTGACAACACAACAAGTTATGACAACAAACAAAGAGATAAAATAATGGACGTGAAGTTGCCACGAAACCCTGCTCAGCATGATGCTAACTTGTCAGCGCTGGTCTTCCGCAGAGTCCATTTGGTAAGGGGTAACACATCAAACGGCAAACAAATAAACAACATATTTTAGAAAAAAGAACTAAAAGAAATAGCTATACAATTGAAGAGCAAAACAAAGGGGCACGGCTGTATCATCCTTTTCTCGAAGCGATTCAGGCCATATTATTTTTCCAGTAATGAGTTATGATATCAAGTGACGAGTGTGAATGACATGCGATCTGACACATTCTTTATTTTACCATTCTAGATAAGTAATGAGCTATTGTCAGTTTGATTCTGACACACTGAAGATAATATAAAATAAGTATGGTTCACATTGGAACCATTCGACTGTTCCTTATTTAATACGCCGTTGTGCAAAACGGTGTGTGGAAAGTTTCTTTGCGTACAACTTACTCTTGAGAACTTTGCGCCGACGCGGAAGTGGGAATGTGATGGAAAGGTTTATTTTAATTTATCCTACGACGTAAATAAGTGCATTGTTGATGAGATCAGGAAGGGCGTGTAAACTTTCTTTTGGCTTGCTATATTGCATGAGACATTTAAGGTATGTGCCTAATGAAAGACAACAGGCAATAATATTAAGTGGGCGGCAATTGCGCTATCGAATAAGCCAGGCGTTATGCCCAGACCGTAAATCAGCATCAGTTGAACGGATAAAGTGACCAATGTAGAAGTGTGCCGTATGGGAAAGAACCTAGAATTAAACTATTCGTACCATGAAACAGAGAAAGGTAGCCTACCTCGGATATGTTCTGTGGCATGATCGGTATTCTCTCCTACAGACTATCATGATGGGAAAAGTTTCCGGAAAACCTAAACCTGGACGCAGGATGTCTTGGCTCCGTAATATCAGGGAGTGAACGGGACGGGGATAAAGACCGTTGAACAACTCTTCACATTGGCACGTGACAAGGAAAAATTTAAAAAGCCAACCTTCAGTAATAGAGAGGCACATGAAGAAGTAAATCAGCATTCATTCATTACAAATTGAAAGAGAGAGGGCACAGCGGGACGTCATCTCGCTCAGATTTGGAGCAGCTCAAATCCGGAAGTACCTCCACCTTACAGACGACAGTAGCTATAATAACACCACTAAAGAGCTAGCTTTAGGTATATGGTGATGAACACCTAGTCTAGTGGTGAGAAGATATGTCATGTTGATAGTAAGAACCTATATAAGTCTCTAGATGTCAACACCACGGTCCTCAAGTCTAAAAGGGTCGACAACGCGTTTGTGATTGTTCTGGACTCACAAGCACCCATAGGCTACGGTATCTGCTTACCATCAGGCAGGTCGTAAGCTTGTATGCCACTGCATTTTTATTAAAAACGCACAAAGCACTTTGAAATTAGTGGAACCTAGGATGCGTGACTAAGCACTAATTTTTGTAGGAGGCAAACTACTTCATCCTTTGAACGAGTTTGTTGTCGACAGAGGCAGGAAAATAGTTTCTGTGAAAATACTTACACGTCGACACTGGCCCAACACACAGCACTTTCAGTCTTATGTCATAGTGACAGAGGTGATCATTAGGTGTCATCTATTGGCCATTAAGGTGGCGAGCGTTGGGACGTTTACTCTAATAAGAAAATAAAAGAAAGAAGAAACAAAATAATTTATTCGTGATAAAGCATTAATAAAAATATTATAATTAGGTACAACAGGCATATAGGACTATACTATAAATGCTTATATATTTATACAAATAAGAAACGTTGTACGTTTGAGTAAATTTTGAGTGAGTCACTCAAAGTAGTTTATAACTTAACCTGCTGCAAATTTTATCTATCAAGGGGAAGGAATAGTCGGTAGAAGTTCACGCGAATAAGTCGCGGGAAAAAGCTAGTAAACTAATAATAAAATTGCCACAAAATGGTCCCGCCTCAGCATAATGCTGACTCGCAAGCCAGAGCTGGTCTTCTGGCGAGACCATTTTGTGGATAACAAGTATTATGATATTTTTTCCAGTCTTTCTTTAAACTCAAAAGTGTGATGAGACTAATACTTTACAGTGAAAAGTTCTCTTGGTTATATTAATCAAATTCTCGGTGGCATTCAGTATCATATATTAGACTTTCCCACAGACGTCTGATTTGAAAAGGGAGAAATCTCCCTAATTAGGACAAGAATGTAATCCGAAAGATATATAGCCCTTATTTTCCCTTTATTAACTCGGAGAAGGGTACGCATTGGCCGGTGTGGATAACTTTTGATAGGCTTTGGGCTTGCAGGCCAAGGGCAACAATTTAACATTTTCTAATGAGAAAAAAAGAAAATTAGAACAAAAGACTCCTTCCTTTTCCGGGTTTCGTTGTGTTTTATCTATTGAAATATACAATAAAGAAATTCCGGTTATGGGCAAGGCAAGCAATCCGGTGAAACGGCAAAAAAAGACAAATTATATTATTATTTATTTTATTTATTTATTTTATTTAAATATTACAATTTCAGTCGAGAAAATGTGTTCTAATCATTATATATGCGATATTTTAGAATTATCGCAAATAGGGCATCTATTACTTTTTTATACAACGCCGGTGGCCAAGAAGCGTACGGTCCACTTGATGGTAAGCGACCACCGCAGCCTATAGACGCCCGCAACTCCAAAGGAGTTACGTACGCGTTGCCGACCCTTTATGAAATTTGAGAATTCACTGTGTTGACAGCAGCAGGGACAAATTTAGGTCCCTCGCTCTCAACACAGTACATCCTCGGGAGCTCTGGCAACCTTGCTCACCTTCAGGAACGCAACATTACATTGTATAGTAGATAATGTTATTATGGCTGTGGTCTTCTGCAAGGTGGAGGTACTTCCCCAATTGGGCTGCTCCAAATTCGAGCAAGATGACAAAAAAGATTCCGATATTTATTGATAAAATTATAAATAATGTTACGCCATTTATACATATAGAATAGGTATATTAAATTACTTTGTTAATTTACAAATCCTTTATGTACGAAGAAAATATATACAAAAATACTTAACAAAAATAACTTGGATAATACTAAACTAACTTAAATCTAAAACAGGCCCTTGAGGTAGTGTTTCGATGCTGGCGGCATTTCCTCGATGTATCGCAATGCCGATATCACTTTTTACATTTGTATATATTTTACTCAATCTTACTTAGTAATTTAACTTCACAAATGTATTTCACGTTTTTAAGACCAAGTCATTTAATTATAAATCGTTATTCGGCCTCAACATAAACTTACTTGTATTGTAACAAGCCAGTTCAGTCTAAGAACAGTTATTTTAGTTTGCTTGCGAATAGGCTAGAAAAAAAAACATTCCGTTTAACTTTGTTGTGCAATACGAAATAGCTGATATGTAACTGGCTGAAACATCGTATCACATCTACAATTCCATCTGAAAACATGCAAATATGACACAGTTTTCAATTTTCATTTTCTAAAGCTTACTGGGGGTGGCATAACTCTCTGAGAGTACAGTTAGCTGCGATTGTAATATCAACTCAGTATGTTACCTACTTAGTTGATTATTTTGTTTTCAACATGTAAACTGAACTTACTTTGATTCGAGGAGTGATAATTATCAAATCAA
The DNA here is from genome assembly GCA_963556455.1 of Epiblema foenella. Lineage (NCBI taxonomy): Eukaryota > Metazoa > Arthropoda > Insecta > Lepidoptera > Tortricidae > Epiblema > Epiblema foenella. Next base: position 23,042,677 of record OY747100.1, read on the forward strand.
GTTTATCTCATAGATCATTTATTATTTTCGTGTGATCTATGGGAGTATAAATATTAGGTAACCATCTAGGTACATGTTTACTTGATTTTATCTACCTAATTACCAGTAGTGCAGCTTTTATTTTACATTATGAATAATCAAAGTAGTCCCACTTCTTCATACAGCACTATCACCATCTACTGACTTCTTGCAGAATAAAACTTATTTATTTCATTTTATTTTATATTTATTTAATTCTAGCTACTCTACTTCCTAATTGATTAAAGTAGGTATTGCCACTTTTATACTTTACCCAATTATTTTATGTTGGAGTAATGTAATTTTAATTTGTTTATTTTTTAATAGTAGATGCGCCGCCGGCGCCGGCAGTTTGACAGGTAGAGAGAGACATATGGCTTGAAGTCCTCTACTCCTGTACTTGTTGTTGTCACGATAAAGAAACTCTTAGAGTATTCCAGTGATTCAAACCACACGCGTGGTCATGCCGGAGGTTTTCCCCTGGATTTTCCCCAGGCTACTCTCCAACCGCGCACTCCTATCGCTTTATTGAGCCCGGCCTATAAAGCCACAGTCAGGTTCAAAAAAAAAATGTTACGATAAGGTTTCTTTTGTACATTAAATAAATAATAAATATGGCATGAAGGGGCTCCACGCGCTATTCATAGATTTTTGAAGGGTTTTGAGTTGATACAGTTCCGTCAAAAGTATACATGTATTTTTATGGCACAAACGGTTCTTCAATCCTTTATCTACATTTGCAAGAGCCAAATTTTGAAAAACGCACTACTTATTTCTTTATGATACATTCAAACATGATCCAAAAAAGGTCTAATTTCGATATTAGTATGCTGTTTGTGCACTTATATATATGAAATGTACATGAAACTGTTCGTTATTGACGCCTTTAACATCGCATGAGAGATTTTTATCTTGGGCTCATCTTCACAAAAGTTACGTCCAAAAAACTGGTGTTTTGACCTAAAATTGACAAATTTTGATGCCATATATCTCGTAGACAGTGAGTTTTGAAGTAATTTTTTTTTTAATTTATTCATATTAAAAGAGAAAAAATTACAAAACTTATTTAGTAGTCGCGCACAGAAACCTGTTTAAGGTATACTTCTGTAAACCTCGTTGTAACTATTACGATAAGCCATAAAAACACGAGGAAACTGAGAGTTACAGTATATCGAAGGTCATTGGTAGCTAAGAGCCCCTGAAGTCCTCTATATCTCTCTTGTACTTGTACGATAAGGTCTCTTTTGTACAGTAAAGGTTAAATAAATAATTCGAGCACATAGTTGATTTGAATCTCGCTGGTAGGTTAATGATTAACAATAATGGTTTTCGACTACACTAAATAAAAATTTATATTAACCCGCAGCAGCCGACTGTAACACCCCCAAGGGATAGTCAACCGCCGAGCAAGGAAAATTACTTCAAGAAACTACACAACACAACTTGGCTCAATATAACACATATGTGTCGCATTCAAATGTGATTTTAATGCGTTTTGCGAAACAATATTATCTCACTGTAGTGCAAACTCTTAGAGTATTCCATTATTTAAGGCAAGGCCATTCCAGTGCAAATGACCCCCTTTAACACGCGTGAGTTTGCAATTAACCATCCCGCTCTCTACGGAAGCTCTGCGCGTAATTTCGTAAATAGTTAGTACATTTTTATTAATTGTTGGAACACTGAATCACTTATGAAAAATCTATCGTTTTTGTAAAAAAAACGTATCACTGTTGTTGATAATTACGAGATCTGCAGCATTAAAATTTATTTATGCCGCCCCACTTGGGCACGACGTCGTTGAGGGCCGGTGGAGCGGCCGTCGTGGCTGAATCAGCAAAGCGCCGCAAATATGCAACTCTTGGCGATAGTTACATATTTGCGGCGTTTGCTGTGGAGACTCTGGGTCCGTGGGGACCGGATGCAATTAAACTTTTCAAAAGATTAAGTTATTTGCTTATCCGGTCCTCAGGTGACCGTAGAGCTAGCTCGTTCCTCGCGCAGCAAATTGGCATTGCCATTCAGCGAGGCAACGCGGCCAGTCTTGTGGGAACTCTGCCCAGTGGCAGCGACTTGGGCGACCCATGCCCATACAGTTTAGGCCTTTAGTTTAGGTTAGGTTTAGGTAGTTAGTATCTAGTAGTATCTTGTTTTGTTTTTGTTCTGTATTTTAATTATTGATTACTAAGAATAAATGATTTCATTTCATTTATATCATGAAATAAATCTGAATATGAATCATGAAATAAATTATATTATTATTTTAGTTCGCCTTTGTACATGATTGATCTGTTTTTTTTCTGTATAATTTATTTTACTTGTCTTGTGTACAATAAAGTATTTACATACATACATACATAAATTCATCGACATCATTGAGATGAAACTGAGATACAAAATGGATGTTTCAGATTGATCCCCGGCAGCGTTAACTACCCTTGTTAAAACTTAGGGAATTTCAATGCTCAAGTTTCTCGTATCCGAGATGGATGTGTGACAGTTACTTTGTTACAGTATACAAAGTGAATATAAAAAAGTTTTCACAAAACACTTATTTTCTATAATAATTATTAGAAAAAGAAATGGTATCCACCTTTTTGGCAGACAGGACCGAGACGAGTGGCGGAAAAGAAAGTTTTGCCCAGCAGTGGGATAAAATACTAAGCTATATAAAAATAATTATTTAGTTTAGTTACATTACAAGTTTAAGCGGCGTTATACACAATATGATCTGTAGGTATGTATTGGTGATTTGGTGAATATGGTCGCCAGAGCTGCTAAAGATGCGTTGTGTTGATCGCGAAGGAGGAGCATGCAATGTAGTCATTAAAGTCAATTATTTTTATTAGAACAAGTAAATTGACACATGTCAGTGTGATTATTTCATAATTTAGATTTTATTTCATAAAAATTCAAGTGATATAATAGTACTTTAATTCATAAAAAATACTGTATTGTCCATTATGGAATAATCACAAGTTTTTTAGGTCTACCTTAGTTTCGTTATATTTCATTAGTTTTATGTTTACGTATCCCATTTTATAGTTAGATTAATAAAATAAATCTACGTAAAATACTACCTCTTATCACTACAACGACACATTTTACCACCATGTAAAACCGATTCCCACATAATGTAGGTAACAAAGTCCCGTTTTGATGTCTTGTGCAGGAATAAAACGCAATGGCGCAGCATTACTACCTTGGCTTTGTACTGCATTTGTTGACACAGGGACGCGGCCGCTGTAGGACAAGGCGATTTAAGCAAATATGTTTTTTCTTGTACGAGTAACTAAAAAACAGAACGTTTCAGGACGTATTAAAAAGTTTTAATACGTTTAAGGTTTTAAGTTGAATAATAACTGACTTGGAGGATAACGTAAATTGACAACAACATGCGCTGTTAGTTTGCAAAGGACGGGTCCTTGTTTCATCATCATCATTCGCTTGCCCTTTTCCCATTTATTTGGGGTCGGCGCAGCATGTCTTTTTCTTCCATACATCTTCGTTCGTCATCTCTTCATTCACATCCTTCTTATTCATATCATCTCTCACACAATCCATCCACCTTTTTTTGGCCTACCTCGTTTCTTGCATCCATCCACATTCATATCTAATACTTTTCTTGTTACCTGGCTTTCATCCCTCCTCATGACATGCCCGTACCACGCAAGGCGATTGGCTCTTAGTTTTTCGGCGATGGGTGCTACTTTCATACTTGGCGAGTCCTTGTTTATTCACATTTAATTTAGGATGGATGGATTCACATTATTTATTGTTGCAAAGGACTACCTTCTAGATCTGCTGCGAAGCGTCTCCCTTTCAGCTTAGGCAAAAATGATTTTGTAATGTCCGGCTATTCTTCTCTATATATCGCATTTCTCAACCGATTCTCGTAAAAAATTGTGAGCAGGTTCGATACTTATGTTTTATTGTAGGGGGTTAATAATCTTAAAGATATCACGAGCGAGGTCTGAAATGAAATGAACTTTTACACTTTTACAAGTCAAAATCTCCTAGCCTTTCTCAAAAGACTACTGCCCAGAAGAAAGGCCGTAAGAAAGTCGACAGTCAGTCATTTTTTCATAAAAATATGCTTATTACAATGATAATACTTAACCTACTTAGGCTCGGTTTTATAAAGATCCGTTAGACCTTATGTGGGTTTGTTATGTCAAAAATGTACTGAGTCACTGAAATTTGATCTGACATTTGGTCTAACGGATCTTTATAAAACCCGGCCTTAAGATATTCTAATGAGTATGTTAACAGCAAAAAATAAAGATATAATATTTTTTTAGATGTCAATATAGGTATTAATATACAAATGAATAAAGTCTGGTAATGCAATAAGAGTAATAAAATCAAAATTACAAATATCATACAATACAATGCAATACAAATATTCTTTATTGTTCACCAGAAAATACATTGAAAACAAGATTACAAATTAAATATGCTGATCATTCATAAAAATATAACAATATTAATAACGTTAGAGATGTGTAATATCTCAGTCTGTATAAACAAAAAGTACATGAAATTAATAAAATATCCCAAAGATGTACATGGTCTCTGAGAGTCCAAATACGATGAATGGTAACTATTCTACTTATGTATTTGTGTCTGCAGCTCACAGATATGCTGTCAGATGTAAAAAGCCCGTTAACTTTAGAGATGGCTGCTTCTGTGCTAGTGAATATTGAATTTCTCAGGTTTGCCGTCCCGGACAGCCGTGTGTCAGTAATCCATAGTTATCTTTATGCCCGGATGGCACGATGCGGCAGATTAAGTTAACCGTCCGTCTTAACAGCCCTCTCTGCTAAACTATCGTTTGTATGGACTTTACTAATCTCTGCGCCGATTTACATTGACAGTGTTATGCAACGGTTATTGAAGATGTTTTTACAGCACAATGGTTTGGGGGCGAAGCTCTAGCCAGCTAGCAATGTTATATTGTCATGTTTTATGACGCAAACGGCCCAAAATGTCTCATAAAATACAGTAATCATCCTCCTAGCATTTTCCCGGTTGTCTCCTTAGGAACTCAGGGTCCCAGGTCGGGCCTAGCTGAATTTCTTACTGGACTCTTCTCAGCTAGGCTAGGTTTAGTGAACCAGCGACAAAACTCCCAGTAGCTCGATTCCACTCACACCTCAGATTCGGTTGAAACCGCTCAACCAATCCCACTGGAGCGCAAATTTTTAGAGTATTCGAGTGTTCCAAACCACACGCGTGGTCGTATCGGAGGTTTTCCTCTGGATTTTCCCCAGGCTACTCTCCAACCGAGCACTCCTATCGCTTTATTGGGCCCGGCCTATAAAGCCACAGTCAGGTTAAAAAAAGACGAACTTAGTCTAAAATTCTAAACACGCCTGTGATGTGGAACGCCACATATTGACAGCTAAGCATATGTGGTAGTGATCATTTATTTATTTTATGTTTATAAAATTAACCTAATTAGATTTCTTTAACGATGTTATTATTATTTTCAAAATGTACGTACATTTATTTTGTTTTTAACTTATTGTTGTGTATCCTTTCAGGGCGCCGTAGTCTAACTTACACCAATGTGTATAACATGTAAATTGAAATTTACATGACATCACTATGGAATGAAATTTACATGTCGTTACTAAGAAATGAAATGTATTCATTTCCATTGCTCCTGGCTATGTTTGAGTGTGAGTTTACAAAACACGATGTTTTAATCATTCACTAAGTACTTGCTGTACTCGTTGACTCGCGCCTAACTTCACAAGGCATTCAGAAGTGTCAGTTATGGCTAAGCTTGAATAGCGCGGCGTAGTCCTAGACGCTCTTTGTCATTTCGGGGCTTTGTTGATTTGTGCTAAGGCGCTACTGCAAGCGGATGACAGAATTGTATATTCATTTCTCACAAGGTATTAAAGTATCAGTTGTAGCTAAGCTTGAATAGCAGTTGCTTTGTTGATTTGTGCTAAGGCGTCACTGCTAGCGGATGACAGAATTGTATAATTATTTAACCTCACAAGGCATTAAAGTGTCAGTAGTTGCTAAGCTTGAACAGCACGGCGGAGCCCTAGACGCTCTTTGTCATTTCGGTGCTTAATTGATTTGTGTTAAGGCGTCACTGCTAGCGGATGACAGACTTGTATAATTATTTAACCTCACAAGGCATTATTAAAGTGTCAGTAGTTGCTAAGCTTGAACAGCACGGCGGAGCCCTAGACGCTCTTTGTCATTTCGGTGCTTTGTTTATTTGTGCTAAGGCGCTACTGCTAGCCGATAAATGAATTGAATATTTACAAAGCCAAGAAATTGTACCTCCCTTAACTCTCTGCTCGTCCCAGTTCGTAGCGCTTTGATAGTTGTGAGACATTTTTTTAATTTGCCGATTTGATTAAGGGAATTGACAAAATAAGTTAATGTAAAGTCATCCTTCTAGCGTTCCCGGAAAATTAAAAATGTAAATGATATTGTTCAAATTGTATGTCCCCGCAGCTACGCCATATTATTGAACACTTAACAAAAAAACTTGAATAATATTAAAATTACCCCGCAGGTCTACACACATATCGCCTCCCAGCCCCAGCCAGGCCGCAAGCCGAGTACGCGCTTTTTCTAACATTAACGTGACTGCAGAGGAATTCAACAGTAATTATTATAATTTTATATACCACGTCGGTGGCAAACAAGTGTACGGCCCGCCTGATGGTAATTGGTCACCGTAGCCTATGGACGCTTGCAGCTCCTGGGGTGTCACATGCGCGTTGCCGACCCTTTAAAAAATTATACAGTCCTTTCTTGAAGAACCCCATCCTGTAGTCCCTCGGGAAAACCTCGACAGGGTGCTCATTCCACGACCGGAGCGTCCGTGGGAGGAAATTCCTCTGAAACCGTACCGTACGGGACTATTTCGGTTCTAAGGTGTGAGGATGAATGCTCTGCCGACGATGAGCGGTACGATGGTAGAAAGCGGCCGTGGGTATCATGTCGAACAGTTCCTATTATATCCTTAACATTACCAGTAAGTCTTGTCTCATATAAACCTTGATTTTCCGCCACAACTGGCACGCCACCAACGCACCTGCGTCGTCACTTGTCTCGCCACACGCTACGCGACGCTCGCGGCAACTTTGCACGCACAACGAGAAGGGCGTATGCGTACTATCAGCATCCCTTGGTAGACCGTATCTCGTTGTAATAAGGTTCACGAATAGCCAGGTAACTGTAATGCTGATAGTACACTCGAAGTTTGTCACATACGATGTCTAATTGTGATGTCTCAAGCAAGGGAAGCGAGTTGTTTTCTTTAGGTGTGGGTACTGTTAGGCATGATGACAAAAAAAATGTTCATGCCATTCGAACCAGTTTTTAGAAACGATCAAATGTTTGAATGGGACCAACTACTATTAGAGCATCACAAAAGACGAAAATAAGAGACAAAGAGACAAAGTAGAGTATAGCTAACGAGCATTGAAAATGCTCTATACTGATTCACACAGGCGTGGCTTCGTACTACCGTTGTACCGAAAGTGGTGCATAGGACGTGCCCCCAGGAGATGGACAGATACGATCCAGGAAGTTACCAGGTCCACAGGCATCTGTACAAAAGGCACAAGACCGAACAGCCTGGAGGGAAGTGGTCGATAGACTCACCCATAATCGTCACGTCCCTCAGACATGATGTTACTACCAAGAAGAAACTCAAAGTAATTTACCTGTATTTTTCAATCAATACACAGACATCTTCCGCCCAGCAAACTCAATCACCATGCACAGCCACTTTGTAGCACCATATTTTTCCGTTTTCCTGCAATTATGTTTGACTCATTAGTACCATTTGCTAACGATACCGAACATGCGAGACTCTCGTTACGATAACTGAGAGTTTATTTACTAATCGATGTACTTTATCATAACCTAGTGTTCTTTAAAAACACTGAAACGTTGTTTCATCATTAGGAAGTATTTACGAAAAGGTTTGGATGTAGTCAAGACTAACTTTGTTATGTATATACAGTAGAATCCGCTTGTAACGACTCCGCATATAACATTTTACCGCTTTTTACGACTTGTAAATCACCACATATTAGATTTCATACCAAACATTTTCAAAGTAAATCAGTCCGTTTTGTGCGACGTATCATCGGTCCCTTAACTGTCGCTTTAACCGGATTCCACTGTACTAACTTTTGTTATGAACTCTTTATTGCCTTAGAGACATAATTGCAATACAAAGTAACCATTGTTTGCTCTTGAGTGTACGTTAGACACCCATTCGAAGCCCACGAATGCTACGTGTGTACGCCGTAGCGCGTACCAACATTCCGTTTTTTGAAGTTTGCACTTTTGCCCGCAAATTACCCGATGGTAAGCGATGTTGTGGTCTAGTATGGAACGCGCGTATATATACCTAGTAATAACCGATTCACTCCCGCCTTGAACGCCAAAAGGTAGTTCGAGGGTAACAAGTATTCCGACAAGGAGTTCCACAGCTTGGCTGTTCTCACAATATTTTATCTGCCTTAGCGGTTGCAATTTCCGTAGTAGAGGCATGACGCGTATGTGGCGTCATGAGCATTGAATGGGCTAACACATTCGCAGTCAGGAACCCGCCTAGCGGGCGCTCTGCTCGTAGACGCGTAGTCGATACCATGCGTTTCCCCGCATGTAGAGGAAATTGCTTAGCGCTATAAAAAGCTTGGCGTGTTTGCAAACTTCCACCCCCTTTTGATGATTTCCGTGATAAAACCTAGGATAGGTATGTCTCAAACTATCGCAATACCACATTTCTGTTCTGCGACTCAAACATGATAATGTAACATAAAGAGTTACATAAAGTGCGTTTATAATGCATGTGCTCGAAAAGTGCGTTTTCTAAGCAGCCAAACTGTGCGGAAAGCATCACTTTTTGTGATTCGAATATATTTATAATATGTATTTATTATATGTTTAGTTGTTATATATTTATTTAGTTTTGGTTTTAGCTATAAGTTTCCTTATTGAAAAGTTTTAGTACAGTGTAAGTTTGTCTATCTCATTCTCCCACTCTCCACTCAATCCCTCAAAGGTTAGCTGGAAGAGATCCCTCATAGGGATAAGTTCGCCTTTGTACTCTAATCTTATGTGACATGTATATTGTTTTAGCCTGTTATTGTGTACAACAAAGTGCTTACATATATACACTTTTCCGCACTAGTGCTTTTTGTTTTTAATTTTTTTTTTCCTCAGCCCGACGCAAACAGAATTCGTTAATTGAGTAAAGTTATAAAAATTAGTCAATTATAGATTTAAATTCTTAAAAAAGGTATATGAATACTTCATCCGTCCCGTCCCATCCATCGGTCTCCATCCCTTCGTCTACCGGTCCCTGGGATCCCAGGGATCATAACAAACGAATGATATTGTTATTTTTTTCCGCCGGGAGACGACGGTTTACTTCATTAATCATTTAGATTTAATTTTTTATCCATAAATAAATTGTCAAAATTCACTAATATGCTTGGCTGAATGCAGATTCAGCCTGTGCCTTGCCGCTTTAGCATTTTGCACATGCGCAGTTAGTACCTATAAATTTTAAATTAACTTTTCGATTCAATTTCTTATTTCGTCGCACAAATTATAAAGCGTTGTACGATACATGTTCGGAAACGCAATTCCCAACTCGTGTCGGTCAAAAACACTCGCTAATCGGGTCATTCTACTTTTTCATGACCAGTTTTCTATTACAAAAAAACATCTATGTATGTCTTGAATTAGTGTACAACAAAAATAGGATTTCGAAATAGTACCTGAACCTAATATAAGGAATCTATAGGTAAAAATACTTAAATATTAACATATTGCTGTAAAAGGTGGGTAACACAGTGGTAACAACCATTTTTTCATACAAATGGCAGACATCCAAGGACCACTGAGTTACTCGATTTATGTATATTAGCTGTGGTTCATTAATTACCAAAACTATCGGAAGTGATACTGCAATTAAACCTCTTTCTAAATAACAATACAAAAATATGAAGTGAAGGCCAAGTATTCCAAAAACTGCATTAAAAAAAAGTGTCTGAAAATTATTTACATGAAAAAGTTGAATGGCCCAATCGCTCGTGTTTTTGTTTACCGCCACTTGTTGGGAATTGCTTGCTTTCCGAACTTGTATCGCAAACAACTATTTCCACCGACCTGCTGGTGGGCACACACTCAAAAAACACCAGCCTTTTAGGACATTCGCACAAAAAACCAATATGCAATCCTCGAAGCTACCACACGTGCGTATATGTACTTCCGATGTTGATTCTCTTTTAGAAAACTCGTCACGTTCACGTCTCCAGTCTAATGAGATTGGCATGGCATATGCTGTTTTGCTGTTAGTCACACAAATAGTATTTAATACTAAGTATGTAGTATTTTTTACTTGGTATTTAACAAAAAGTGAACTTGTTGAACTTGTTATTGGTCTCAGTAAATTCGAATTGAAATTTCGTATCATTAGTTATTCTTAATAATGGTTTAGGCTATTTGAATATGGGTAGTATTCATTTAACTCGTTTGTACACTTTTAGGGTTCCGTACAGTGAAAAAAGAACCCTTATAGTTTCGTCATGTCTGTCCGTCCGTCCGTCCGTCCGTGTGTCACAGCCGATTCACTCGGAGTATATGCACTACAATTATGAAAGGTAGGAAGGTGTATTCTACTCGTATAAACCGCTACATAAAAGTGATGTAAAATTATTAAAAAAAAAACATTAAAGTAGGGGGGCACTCCATACATGTAACCGCTGAATGAAAAAAAAATAAACGCACGTAGTCGTAAGCGGACATCACTATATTATTTAATTGCTATATTATTGACGATCATAACAGAGATTCTCGTAAATTGAGATGTAATTTATAACGTGATAAGTTTATTATGAATAAATAAATCTGAATCCGTAAATCCGCGTCGAAATCGATCAAGTTGTGGAAAGCACTCTGGAATGATGTATCGCCAGTGATTTGTCAAGCACATTTTTCAATATTAAAAAATTCAAATATTTATTCTGCAAGTAGGCCGCAAGAGCTATTTTACATGCCAGTACGGATACAACAGACATGATGACACAAATAAAATTCCATGCCATTCGAACCAGTTTTTAGAGACGATCAAATGTTTGTATCGGACCAACAACAATTAGAGCAACAAAAGACGAAAATGAGAGGCAAAGTACAGCATAGCTGACGAGCACTGTAAACGCTCCATACTGATTAACTTCACTGCATGGTCTCGTACTACTGTTGTATGGAAAAAAGCGAAATTTGCCGTTTTGTCGTGAAATATTGCATTTATGTACAGTTTCCATACAATTTATTTGTTTATTAAAACGAGAACTCTATGATTTATTTATTTATTTAAATCTAAAACAGGCCTTTGGGGCATTGTGCAATACAATATAATGCAAACACTCTTTATTGCATACCTCAATAAAAATATACAACAACGGGTCTTTTTTTGTGACTTGGGCTGAGATAGAAAACTAAAACCAGCTTTCCTGGTTTTAGTTTTCTATTCATTTGTAATTATTTGTTTGTTTTTTGTTTCTATATAAATTCCAAGTTCTACTTAAAATTCAAAATTGGTAATAAAATTTGGAGATATCAATGATCCCTACAGTAAAAATTAAAATCTTTGGAGATGTAAAGGTCTAAATGTCAAACTACTTTATTGGGTAACTATAGATATTTCATGTACTCAGTATGTATCGAGTATTTCCCATACTCGCGTACCAATCCTTTTGTCGTGTCGTGTGATTGTATTTGATATCTAATTTGTCTTCCGCGTTGATACGGCGCGAAACACGTCGCGCGGAATGTACCATGCCACCCTTGATCTGATTAGTGAAAAGCGTGGCAAATATTAACGCGAGGGCTGGAATTTAAATAAATCTTGACATATCCTCAGTGTTGCCAGATGGTTACATTTCTTACATTTTTCGTAACTTTTGACTGGCTCGCGTAACATGTAAGTAACTTCTGTTGTAAAGGATTTTATTGTAACTTTTGAGGATAATGAGACTGTATTTAAAAAGAAAGGTAATGGTATCTAACCGGCATCAAGCGACACAATTTATAGCCTTCCATACAGAAAAGGTGACAAAATAACCTACATAGTACGACTCTGTCTGTCCGTCTCTTGCAACTTTGTAGGACATTTGAGACACCGCCCATCAGCTCGGCGTAATTCTGCGCCGAACTGTAGCTGTATATGGCGACTCGTTTCTTAGAATCGTATGCTTTGATAAGTAATTATGAACGTTTTGATAAGTAATTATGAAAAATATATAAAATGTAACTTTTGTATTAAAAATGTAACTTTTCAAGAAAAGAAATGTAACTTTCGTCCCAACGGCCCTGGCAACACTGCATATCCTTGCAATCAGCACTCAAAGAGTCCATCTGACATTAGACCAGTTTTACAGGGATGGCTTCTCAAGACGCCGCTCAACCCGTGGTCATATAAAATCCCCTAATTCAGTCCTAGAACAGGCTTATGTGTAAAGTAAGTTAAGGGGCTCCACGCGCTATTCATCAATATTTGACAACATTGAGTTGATATTGCTCAGTCAAAACTATAGTTATATTTATACATGGCAGAGACTGTTATCGGTTTTTCAATCCTTTATGTACATTTGCAAGAACCAAATTTTGAATAAACTGACTATTTTTTATGATTTATTGAAACGTGGTCCAAAAAGCTATTTTTGACACTAGTATGTTGTTACACTTACATATATGAAATGTACATCTAATTGTTCCTTATTGACGTCTCTAACAACGCAAGAAAGATTTTTATTTTAAACTCGTCTTCACAAAATTTACGTCCAAGAAACTAGGGTTTTGGCCTAAAATTGCCAAAGTTTGATGCTGTATATCTCGAAGACAGTGAGTTTTGAAGTATATATGGTACTATTTTGGTAAACATAGTTGTTCTTAATGCGTTAAATCATGAAAAACACGAGAAAACGGAGAGTTACAGATCGAAGGTCATTATGAGCTGGGAGCCCCTTAAGTAACTTAATTAATAAATATATAATAAATAAATATTAGAGGACAATCTTATACAAATCGAACTAGCCCCACAGTAAGCTCAAGAAGGCTTGTGTTATGGGTACTAGACGACGATATATTTAATAGATATAAATACTTAAATACATAGAAAACATCCAAGACTCAGAAACAAATATTCATGCTCATCACACAAATATTTGCCCTGACCGGGATTCGAACTCAGGACCGTCAGCTTCACAGGCAAGTGCACTACCCACTAGGCTAAACCGGTTGTCAAATTCCTGGGATTCTAGGATTTTTTCACACAAGCCGGTCCCTGAATTGCAAACCGTACTTTACGGAAACGCTATTTGTGTTCCACACATAATTGTTAATGATTTATTTAGTTTTTGGAAATAAAACAATAAGCCAATCCCAATAAGGTCTAGTTTGTCCCTTCGGTTGGATGGTCAGATTGCAGACGCATATCTGTCACTATAATTACTATTAATATCGGGGTATTTACCATGTATGTTTGCCTTCGTGAGTTCCCGATTTCGGCACTGTTGCAAGCTTCCAAACGCCATTATCAAGGATTAAGGGTGGGTTGCACCAAACCGTCTGTAATAGTAAGCGGTGTTCGTTAATATCTGATTGTATGAAAGTATGAATACCCGTTTTTTCGTACCGGCTCGGTCGTGCGGTAGCAGCCGGCTGTCAGTCTCGGTCGAAGAAGCAAACTATTATTAGTTAAGTTTTAGTGTTCTTAAAAACAATTGTTTTCAAACAAGTACATAAAGATTAGCTAGATACCATAGTATTGTACTTGAGGGTACATACATGTTTTCTGCCAACAAACTGTAATACAGTTTGGCAGATGAGAAAAAATATATATATGTAAACTTCACGTGTAATAAATAAATTTAAAAAAAAAATTAATAGTTTAACATGTTTCTATGGGATGACAGCTGCCGGCGCCATATTTGACGATGACCGGCCTGTGATCGTAGGTTGGTGTAACCGAGCGTAACTGTGTGCTGCGAGCTTTAGTAATGGTCTAACCACACTCCTTAGGCCATAACAGGGAAAACCCTAGGAGGATAGGATAAGTGACTGTATGTATCTACAGTCGTAGTTACATACAGTACTATCACCGCTAGTATATAATGTACTAGCAAATAAGAACTTCAAATAAAAAAGAAACAACACGCCTTCCTCTCATTACCATAACACCGCAAGACTATCTCACCACAAATCGAAAACGACTCAAATCCATCTAACACACAATACACATACGCCTCTCAACATTGTTTAAGCTTCATAATCTGTCTCAGTTCCGAATTGTGTTAAGTGTATACGTGTTTCTATGGAGATGCGACGTGTTAGAACGAGTGGGAGGATAGTGCATACTTGCGGCGTGTAACGACGGCGTCGCGACATAATTACAGGAGGGATGGGTTTCCAATGGTGCCGACACGTTTTCTGACGACCAACAAGAAAATTACTTAGGGCGGATTGCTTTACAATTACGGATCAACATTAACACAGCGCCGCCGGGGGCCCACAAACATTCGAATAGAGCAAACTAGCTCGATCCCACTCACACCTCAGATTTGGATGAAGCCGCTCAACCAATCTCACTGGAGCGCAAACTCTTAGAGTATTCCAGTGTTCCAAACCACACGCATGGTCGTGTCGGAGGTTTTCCCCTGGATTTTCCACAGGCAATTAATTGGTAAAATTGATAGCTGCTTTGAAAGAAAAATATTGCAAATTTACCTTTTTGCACGGAGATAACGACCCGTTTAAAATCCACTTAAAGCCGTACTAACGGTAAAATATTCAAAAACAATTTTATGAGAAAATATTGATAATTCCAATAAGCTGATAATTCCGACAGAACCGAACAGCCTGGGGAGCAGTGGCAAAGAGAGTCACCCATAGTCGTCACGCCCCTCAGACATGACCAAGACGAAGAAAAAGAATAAGCTGATTAAAGAATACGATGTTTATAATAACGTTTTATATAGTAAACTAAAAATGTTTCTGAAAAGACCAGAAAAATCCGTGCAATCCCATTGAAAAAGTGTTGGCACGAATGGAAAAGCACGTAAGGACTCAAGTAGTAAATACGTAAAAACACGTGCAACTCGACGCAGCGACGCCTCTCGCCACGCGTCCCGCCGCACGGGTTAAGTAATGAGCGATGGGCGTACTTCTTCTTTATCAGTCCCTCATTACCTCTGGCTCCATAGAATGCGGTCATAATCCATGTCAATTGTCGGTTACAGAATCGAACGCCGTTAAGGAATCTAATTCAGGAGATCATGTCAGGGATTAAAGGAAGACCATAAATTTTAACATTTTTAACATTTATTAGTAATAGGTACGTAATAGGTAGGTATGATAATGTCAGTTGTATGTCCTTACGGCAATATCAGCTTTTCATTTTTCTGAACAAAATTTCACATCAAGTGTTAAAATTCATATGGTCTTCCTTTTATTTATTTTTATACAACGCCGCGCCGGTGGCAAACCAGCGTACGGTCCACCTGATGGTAAGCGGCCACCGCAACATATGGCCGCCCGCAACTCCAAAGGAGCCACGTGCGCGTTGCCGACCCTTTATAAGATTTGAGGATGCACTGTGTTGACAGCAGAAGGAACACATTTAGGTCCCTCGCTGTCAACACAGTGCATCCTCGGGAGCTCTGGCAACCTTGCTCACCTCCAGAAACACAACACTAAATACTTGTATAGTAAATAATGTTATTATGGCTGTGGTCTTCTGCAAGGCGGAGTTACTTCCCCAGTTGGGCTGCTCCAAATTCGACCAAGATGACATCTTGCTGTGCCATACCTCTCTTCTTCTTCTCTTCTTATTTCTGAGACTATGTTATTTAGCAAAAAATAATCCTTATGATGAACCCTTTCGGTCGGTATGATAAAGCTACAGGATAATTATTTTTTTCGTGTAACGGGTTCGATTCCCGGTTCAACCATAAAATTATTTAAATATCTGTGAATGCAGTTTAAATTGTTTTTTAAATTCAAATTATGTCTTTTTTCAGTATAATGTTCCATATTGTAATTCAAAGTACTTTCCCTCCATGTGGCATAGCCGTGGGACGCCCTGTATATACTTATCATGTTTGTTTATCT
Organism: Epiblema foenella; assembly: GCA_963556455.1. Classification (NCBI taxonomy): domain Eukaryota; kingdom Metazoa; phylum Arthropoda; class Insecta; order Lepidoptera; family Tortricidae; genus Epiblema; species Epiblema foenella. The sequence goes on from OY747100.1 coordinate 23,058,865, forward strand.
CAAGTTTCTAAAGTATACCACTTGATTTCAATTCACGATAATGGTTTGAAACCAGGGTACACGTTATCGGTACAAAGTTACTTAATTACGCTCTGTTTAGTCAGGTTTTCCACGCCTCCGCTTTTAACTTGGCCCCCCTGTCATCCAGACTGCACTATGCAGCTAATATGTACACCCACGGAGTGCCACTTGCGAATACATAGCTTTTTTACTGTAATTCCGGCTCTAGTGAGCCTCACGGAGTGTTTGTCTGCTGTTCCTCCTCATGAGAAGTCGTGTTAGATTTAGGGTTGCGTAGGCTGTCAATATGAAAAACAGTAAATTGTACAACTAGTGCATAAACGAAGGCATTTTACCCCAAGACGTTTTATTGTGCGTGTGTCTGTTGGGCCTGATTATCTTAGTTTTAGGCATAAAATACTTCATGCATAGATATATTCAATACTTTATCCCCTCTGTCGTAACTCGGCGATCACTGATTAGGGGCAGCACGGTCCGGCATCCAAGGCACACACTCACGGACCCGGACGACGTAATCACAGCGTCCATCGAAAGATGGACCGCTGCACCTACGGCGTCCAAATCAGACACGACGCGTACACTTAGGCATTCCCGTCGGCGGGGACATCCACCACGCGATCGCGACAACACTGACACATATAGTTCCTATTCGTCTCGGCACCGCCGCACACCGGGTAGAGTCAGTCGGACCCCGGTGGGGCCTAGCTGTGTTTCTTGCCGGACTCTTCTCAGCTAGGCTAAGTTTAGTGAACCAGCGACAAAACTCCCAGTAGCCCGATTCCAGTCACACCTCAGATTCGGTTGAAACCGCTCAACCAATCTCACTGGAGCGCAAACTCTTAGAGTATTCCAGTGTTCCAAACCACACGCGTGGTCGTGTCGGTGGTTTTTCCTTGGATTTTTCCCAGGTTACTCTCCAACTGCGCACTCCTAATAAACTCCTATCGCTTTAATGAACCCGGCCTATACAGCCACAGTCAGGTTCAAAAAAAAATGCAATTAGCTACTTTATAACGCCTACACATCAAGATGAACTTTAGAGCATGAGAAGTCAAAGAGTTTTTTTTGGTACCAAGATTCTATTGTCTTGCCTTTCTTTGACAGTCATCGCCTACTGGCTGAGAGAGTTCCAATGACTTTATACACGACGACTTTAAGAATATTTAGTATAGAAGTTGTTATTCCCAAGTAACACACCATGCTGAATAAGATTTGAGTAATAGCAATTCGCGAATGTTTACACCTCTTATCAGCAACAATCTCTATAATGTGTGAGTAAAGGTTATTAATATAGCCAAATTCTGAATAATATTCTCTTTAGATCTTTAATACCTCTTTAAACTTAGTAAAAGTTGAATTAAGGTGGGTATCATACTACAGTATTACTAAGCTATTACCCAGACTTTACATCGCTGTTATACAGTCTAAAGCATTTAAAAATGTGCCCAAATTGCTTGAATAACAGCTGAATAGACATTTACTCAAATTTTATTCAACATGACTGTGTTACTTGGGTTGCCAACCTTTTGTTCCCATTGTCACCGAATTTACATAAATATTAATGTATTATTTTTTGGGATAAAAACTATTCTACGTCCTTCACCGAGGCTTAACTCAAACGATATACATCTACACAGAAATTAATCAGCAGTGTTATTATGGCTGACAAGAGCAAGCAATAAATTTTTGGCCTTTATATAGACAGTTGGCTGACTTGGACGACCTGCCCCAAAAAAAAAATCCACGTCAAAAAAAAATTCTTCTACTGTTTCCTAATCAGAACACGAACCGAATATATACCCTTAAACGGATCCTCACTAGTTTTGTTACATCCTGTATATAAGGTTTATAAGGATATCCACTCTTAAATAAATAAAATAAATAAATAAATAAATATTAGAGGACAATCTCACACAAATCGAACTAGCCCCACAGTAAGCTCAAGAAGGCTTGTGTTATGGGTACTAGACGACGATGTATTTAATAGATAAAAATACTTAAATACATAGAAAACATCCAAGACTCAGAAACAAATATTCATGCTCATCACACAAATATTTGCCCTGACCGGGATTCGAACCCAGGACCGTCAGCTTCACAGGCAGGTGCACTCACTACCCACTAGGCTAAACCGGTAAACTCTTAACCATATTATTAATGTTACGTTACTACCTACTCTGTATTTTCCTACAAACATCATACCTATGCAGAGTAGAATCATTATTAAAATGAACGCCCCTCTCATATTAGACATTCTTTTTCTGAGTCTTCATTCTTATACGATTGGTTTTACTCTACTAACATGGTCAAAGTCACAATTTATTATATTATAATTTTATATGTATTGACCTTCGACGGCTTCGACCAAGCGCTCCATAAGCCGTGTCATCTCAACGTCCAATATAACTTGAACCCGAGATTAGTAGCAAATATGCGTAATCACCGACCAACTTATCTGGTCGTGTGAAAATAGTTGGTAAGCGTTGTTGAATAATGCTCTGCTTAGTAATGCAAACAGACAGGCTTCGATTCTCGGCCGGGCTAATATTGGAGTCTTTCCGATTCGTTACCTTCTGGCACTGCCATTTCAATATCTAACGTTAGCTCTTGTATTATTCGATTTACGCCAGCCTTAGGGTCGGTAACACGAAACAATATTCTGTTCTGTGGTCGGCTACGAGCGTGTGACTCTTCTAGAGCCGCGTGCGTCCATAGGCTGCTATGCGTCTCTCACCAGTCTGTATCTCATCATGAACCGTGATAGTTAGACATTTGAAATTTTCACAGATGTTGTATTTCTGTTGCCGCTATAACACCATCAATTAGTAAGAAACAAAATAATAATTTTAATTAATTTGTCTAATTTAGGATTTATTAAGGTTGTCTGGAAGAGATCGCTCTTTAGCGATAAGACCGCCTGTTGTTCTGCCTCTGTCTCCCTGTATTTTTGTTTTTTATGTGCTATTTTATTATGTGAGGTGTGCAATAAAGAGTATTTGTATTGTATTGTATTGTAATTTAGTATTCATTGTGATAATTTGATGGTTTCTATCTATATAACCACACTATGATAAATTGTAACAAGTATCAAATACCCAATTGTTTAAAATGATGCATTACCTATATGCTTAGAAGTGGAGCTTATTGAATGATAATTATGTGATAACAATGATATGTGTATACCTACGCACAAAATTATATTTATGTTATAAAAGAGAATGCAATATAAGGAAAATGAAAAGGCACGAGTAGAGCATACGGATCGGGGAACCCCCCAGCGTTGACAGATTCACAACATAAGATTACAATATAAATTACATGTCAATTGACAAGAATCTCTATTGTGATCGTCAATAACAGTAAATAAAACAGAATAAATTAAAAATCAATGAAAAAAATAGCAGTTAAATAATACAATGAGTATGATAAAATTCACCTGAGAGGATCGTCATGAATATATTAATAGGTACTCCAAACACGGATAACAAGGAATTAAATATCAATATCTCGTAATGATCGTCGAAGTAAATATTAAAACAAGAATTATATTAAATCAATTAAACAATGTCAACTATATTTTATTTCTATGTATTCGCTAAAAATATAACGAGGTTTTCTAATAAAAAGTTCTCTCAGACATAAACTATTGCCATATTTAAGAACTTGGATTATTGCCTGGTGACATTTCAAAGTTCCCCGCTATTAAGTATTGGGCATAAATATACTTTGAACAATTTATGATCTTTGTCAGCCTTAACCTTCCATTAGGAATACAACTTATACAACCTACATAACCTCATTTTATGTATCTGTATGTTTTATATTTTGTTACTCAATCATGCTAAAATGGCTGAACGGATTAGGTATGGTGAAACTTGGTATAGGTACAACGAACTATAGCCTGTGTGATAGCAACATAGACATTATATATACGTGAGCCTAGATTATTTGTAAGACTAACAAATTACCCAACATTTAGAACTAAAGTCCTTTGACAAGGAAGTAATAATCTTTAAGATTTTTTTAATGCTTAGAGGTGGCTTTGCCCTAAATAAACAACTACAACTAATGTCACTGACTTAAATTGCTGTTATTAATTAGACAGTACGATGAAGTAGAAACAAAAGGCGCTTAGAAAAGGTTGTTTGTGATTATGGATATTTGTTTGTATTTTATAAAAATACTATGGATTAAATTTCCATCCCATCTAAGTTTGGTGGACTTTATTGGCAAGAGATCGTTACAATTTAAAATGAATAAACAAGGGTTACCTGTGCGGTTGCGTAGTATAACGAAGTGAATATTTGTTGAAGACAGAACAAGGAATCTGATCTCATGGGGTTTTCGATGATATTTCATCGCTGACTCATAGATATTTGATAAGACGATTTCATAAACTAAATGTCGACTGTGCATTTAAACTTGAAATATACAAATGTTAATTTTAATTTCTTTAAAACTTGAAACAAACATAAGAAACACAATTAAAATATAAAGTTAAATAATACATCACTAACCTAATTAAACTAAAAACCTATAACTAAACTATAAAAAGAAGATGCCCCCCAAGTCTCCATCACTGGCTATAGTGCCCAGAAGGCTGGCAGCGTTTCCTCTTTGGATTGCTAGGCTAATCCTCTGGCCAAAATAGCTGCCAGCCCTCTGGTCACCCGACATTTCAACAAGGCGCTCTGTTATTTCCTTGATGAGCGCCTTCGCACCTGGACCCCATGGCCCCAAGGTTTCGACTCCAAATGGCGCAAACATATAGCCCTCACTGAGGACGGCATATTTGCGCCGCTTGTTTTGCTCCGCCGTAGCGGCCGCAGCTCCAGCCTTAGAGGAGGTCGCTTGTAGGTGGGACGGCGCTAGTTGTTGTTCATTTAATATTATGGGCTGCAGATTGTGTGCCATATTCGATTCGCGTCTGATTTACTAAATAACTAAATACATTGAGATTGTTATGTTGGTTGTATACATGTGGTTGACGAGTTCGAACCTCGTGTCAGTAGGAGTTGAGTCCATAAATTGTGTGGTCTGGTAATTTATATCAAGGTTGGACCCTTGGTCGGAGTTAATTTGTGCAAGTACTTATAAAGAAGCTACTTGTAAATACCATACTCGTCTTATTGTGTGCAAACTTATATTCGTTAATTTCCCTTTTTATTGTGCATAATGTCTTGTGAGCTTGATTCCGTTCAGTATTGCAGTGTTTTGAAGTTGATATAAACTGTTATCAAGTTTGGTATAATTGATTAAGGTAGATTAATAGGATTAAAAGGAAATATTAGCTTAGGTGTATTTATTTTTATGTATCAGAAATATATTGTGTTATGTCGTTAAAATCTGATTGTATGGAAAGTTTGACAAGTTTCTATGGGATGACAGCTGCCGGCGCCATATTTGACGATGACCGGCCTGTGATCGTATGTTGGTGCAACCGACCCTAACTCTGTTTAATAAGTTACACACCCTTCCCAATATCAGACCTTTATTTCACTCAGCTAATTACATTTCATTTAATAACTAATTCATCCAGTATGGTAAGCTAGCTAAGCACACTGTAGTAGAGCACAGGTACACCTGGATTAATATATAGAATACTTTTTATCCCTTACCGAAATGAAATAGAGAGAGGAAGTTTACGTGGACGAAATCGCATAGTTAGTAATAAATCGCATAGTTAGTAATAAATCGCATGGTTAGTAATAAATTCCTAATAAACGAAACTCAGAATTCGCAGAAAACATCAAGCTTCCTATCATTTTTAATGTTTAGTTTAGGTTAGGTTAGGTTACATTTAAAGACCTAAAAAATCCGACCAAGTGTAGAGAATCGTGACGACACTACTTAGTATTTTAGTACACTTACAGAGCGTTTCTTAATTTGATACAAATACAGCTACATGTATCAATATCGACATAACGATATAAAAATAACGTTTTACCAAAAGTCATAAAAATGTAGCTTGTACAAGTCGACAGTCATTTAATTGGAAGAAAAAATTAAACCAAAATCCCTGTACATAAATACTGGTGTTTTGTATAATAAATACAAATATTATCTTTATTCGTAAAACATTTTTTTGGTTTGACAAAATACTGTTAGGAACCATAACCATAACAAAAATAGTTATATCTGGACCACCACTTTGGCCTAAATGGTAGTGCGCCTGCCTACGAAGCCGGTGGTCCTTGGTTCGAATCCCGATCAGTACATTTTTTGTGATGAGCATGAATATTTAATTTTTTTCCGTATTTAAGTATTATTTTTATCAATATATGTATGTATATCGTCGTCTAGCACCCATACGTAAAAGCTTCGCTTATTTTGTCACTAGAAAAAATTGTGTAAGATTATCACAAAATATATATATACAGATTGTCTGGGAGAGATCGCTCTTTAGCTATAAGACCGCCTGTTGTTTAACTCTATACTTTAATCCTAATGTACTGTGTTCTTTTTTTCTGAGGTGTGATGTAAAGAGTATTTGTATTGTATTGTATATATTAAAAGCCTGCATGTGCGGGACCCTCAGCTCTGTTGGTATATTCGCTACCAATGTAGATAAAATGACATGATTGGTGTACTTATAATAAACACATGCTCAGACAAAGACTCAGTACGAAACAAGCAAGCAACTAAAACGTTACTATTTTACACTTAGATAACTGAAGAAAGACAAAGCGTAAAACCACAGTAAGTGACTATTTTATTGAAAAATAACGTGAAAGATATGCAGTGATTATACCTTTATCTGAAAACAAAAAATGTTTTCTATTTGTCTTGAAATTTTAGGAACACAGAACCTAATTTTGATTTTTATTGCGTTTGAGAATGATTGTCTCAAGTGTTAAAACAAGCGAAACATATTGATGTGCGAATACAATATTAGGCCTCTAATATGGTTCAGCAACGAACTTTTAGGAAATTTAATACTCTTTAACTTTGTCATACGATGTGGAACACCAAATCTCCTTAGGTTAGGAGAAATAAGCGAAAAACTGAAAAAAGTCGTACACTTTATTCCCTCCCAAGTCAGCACAGGGTCCTCGAGGTTGAAAACTTAGGATAGACTTTCCAGTGTATCCTCAAATAACTCATTAAGGTACCATTAAGTTCGGAATACTTTCCAGGTGAAAGTACATAACATCTAGATTATCTAATCACTCGGCTACACAATAATAGTCTGAAAATTATATATACCTATTTAATACTCAAAGCATTTATCGTGGTCTTATCGGAGATAAATTTTATTGATAATGATTATCGACAGGAAAGACAATGAAAAACCAAGATATTTATAAATAAATATTGGATCACTATAAACTCAACTCAACTATGCTGAGATGGTACCGTTTCGAGATAACACAACTTTTTTGTTTGTTTTTATATTCTATTTTGCTGTATTAATTGTTCTCTTTGTCTCGAATAAATATTTCTTATTTCTTTTCTTTATTTCTCAAACTAAGCAAAGCTTGTACTAAACTAGACGCCACATAAGATGTCAATAGCGAACGAAGACCTCACTTTCATCCCGATATCGAAATTAGGTAACGATAAGTGACCATTTCTACGTAAACCTACCGCAATACTCATATGTGCATCTTAGTACGGGGTGATACCAGAAGGTATCGTATCACATATAGTCTCTATTCGTCCCGGTACCGCCGCACACCGGGTAGAGTCAGTCCGACCCAGGTCGGGCCTAGCTGAGTTTCTTGCTGGACTCTTCTCAGCTAGGCTAGGTTTAGTGAACCAGTGACAAAACTCCCAGTAGCTCGATTCCACTCACACCTCAGGTTCGGTTATCTCACTGGAGCGTAAACTCTTAGAGTATTCCAGTGTTCCAAACCACACGCGTGGTCGTGTCGGAGGTTTTCCCCTGCATTTTCCCCAGGCTACTCTACAACCGCGCACTCCTATCGCTTTATTAGGCCCGACCTATCGGCCACAGTCAGGTTCAAAAAAAAAAGTGTCGTACAAGTGTCGTAACTTAAAAACAAATTTAAAAAAAATTAGTAGTTAATATTTTGGTGTCGTATATCAGGACTTACTCCATATCGCCTGAAGCGATTTGTCAGACTGTTTTGATCTTAATTTATTTGAATTGTGATCCTAATCGAATTCTATAACATGGTCCTTCGAGCCGGATGTAATGACGTAACACTGAAAAGGTTTTTGTTTCAGGGATGCCCAAAAAGGATGGAGCCAATATTATGCCTGGAGGGTGCTCCCCACGGCCATGGGAGAAGCCGCCGCCGCCTCCATTCTCTGGATTACCTGGAGGAACATCGACTGGTTGGCCCCCCATTAATGGGGGGTGCTGGGGTACAGGTGCAGGCACTAAGAAATGAATAGTACCTACTTAGAATACTTTCCGTCTAAGAACACTATCGGCATACCTACACTGTATGAATATTTCTAATAAAGATATGTGTTTGTATTTGTTTTTATTAATTTCATCATACGTTAAATAACAGCCAACTAGCCCAGCGAACGAAGAAAACCTTTAAATTAAATCCAAATTAATTTATTGATAAAATAATAATATTTTCACTGCACTCTGCATTTTATCCACAAGAGTGCAAAGAATATTTAAAATCCAAACGTGCTATTTTGTAACTTTTTTAAACATGTAATGCCCAGTACAAACAGTGCAGCAAAAATAAATTTATATTAGCTGTTGTGTGGAAAAAACTAGTACCTACGCCAAATCTTGAGACTAGGAAGCGGATCCCGGGGATTTAACAGTATTTAGGATGCAACTGTACTGGAATAATGCTAGCAAGAGAAGGAGCATAAAAAAATAAAAAAACCTTGTTTCCTCGCTTAAAGTGAGGTGAAAAGATTTGTGTTTTTACGTCTCGTGTGTTGCAACGCTCGCTACACTCAGGATTCTATTTTGAACCACTCGCTTCGCTCAGGATTTTATTTCGAACCCGTGACAACTTTCTTCGACCATAGAATCCATTCGCTAGCTCGTAGTTCAACCCAAAATCCATTTTCTAGCTCGTGTTTCATTTCCACACTCGCAGTTAAAATAAAACTACTCTGAACATCGAAATCCGAACTTCGTATGGTGCCGTCCCTTTCAGTCTCGTGTTAATACACCATAGGAGTGAAAGGGACGGCATGGTACAAAGTTCGGATTTCTATGTTCGGAGTAGGCCCTCAGTAACTTAGATAGAATGTCATGCAACATTCAATCAAACATGCAGTCTTCGCTTGTTTCGTTCGGCGGCCTAGTCTATAGGTATAGGCTTATAGAGTGTAATATATGTAAGGTACCCACGAGAGGAAAGCTGATTATATAGGTACCTACTCAGGGATTTATGATGGTCACGTTTATCGACGATAAACGACTCTTCTCAGCTAGGCTAGGTTTAGTGAACCAGCGACAAAACTCCCAGTAGCTCGATTCCACTCACACCTCAGATTCGGTTGAAACCGCTCAACCAATCTCACTGGAGCGCAAACTCTTAGAGTATTCCAGTGTTCCAAACCACACGCGTGGTCGTGCCGGAGGTTTTCCCCTGGATTTTCCCCAGGCTACTCTCCAACCGCGCACTCCTATCGCTTTATTGGGCCCGGCCTATAAAGCCACAGTCAGGTTCAAAAAAAAAGACGATAAACGATAAGATAAAGCATCTGTCACTTTCTGATACCACTCGATAGAAAGTAACAGATGCTTTATCTTATCATTTATCGACGATAAACGTGACCATCATAGCGGCGTGCATATTGATTTTCACTGTGACAAAGTACAAAGTGGCATGTAAATGTATTGAATGCCAAACATAACAAGTACTTTAAAAACATTGTTCCTTCTAGCCAGCCAAATATGGTCACGTTACATATTGCCAATATGTAAATAAATCATATGTAAAATTCCTAAACTAATCATTTATAACAAACCGAGTGTTTGCGATGATATAACGCAATTGCCTTCCTCACGCGATCCTAATCACTCATCAATGCGTGAAGTGCACTAATATGACGCGTGCGCACAATCACACGTCACACGTCACTATTCGAGTTATTCCCACTCCCACTTAATATTACCACTGGTGGACTGGTGACATGTTAAAGATCGTGAAAGTCCACTGTATGCGGGTGGCGCAGGACCGGTCATTGTGATTTGTAGCACTCTTTTAGGGAACCTGCGATCAGCAGTGGACATATTTCGTCTAATGATGATTAAAATGATTAATGGCTGGGATTTTTTCCAACCTTAACTACTGGAAATGAGAAAAAATCCTCATTTTACCAGACATATGATAAAAAATAGTAAGCGAAGCTTATCTTTAAGAAATTCCTAAATTTCTTGCATCAAGTCTGAAGAGTCGGATATGTACGGTAATATTTTTCGAAACGGCCCGTCGCTTTCTGCGGCATACTCGTTTTTTTTTGTAGTTCATATAAGAACAATGTATCAAAATTATGAATTACAAAAGAAAAAAAATTGTTACTAATTAAAAATTACTATCGATGACTATAAGTCGGATCCAGTCGTGTGCTAATACCAAATAAAGGTTTTAAAAATATACGTCCGGTAATTTATGAACAACTATTTTTGCGTTTCCACAGCGAACCCTGGTTTAATACAATTTTAAAGACCAATCTAAAAGTAGGTAAACGAAAGCAATCTTTTGAACGTCGCTTCTATTCCGATTACATATTAATGCATCTATAAGTGTGCATTATAATACGCCTACATTTAAACCAATGGCAATTATCACCCTAGATGAGTTTGTCCCCTAATTCTAATACTGAATTTTAACTTTTTGTGTTGTCACGAATAACTGTTTGAAGTTTGAATTTAATTCCCTTTTGGTATTGGCATAGAGGGTTTCTTAAGCTGTAGCGGATCCCTTTGAGTCCATGAAAAATCGCTAGGGATTATATACCTATCAAAAATTGGGTTTTTTAATTTCGGAAAGGGTTCCTGGACAGACGGAGAAGCTAATACATACTCATAAAAAATCATCAGAAGTACCAATCCCACATAGTTACTATCTTTGACCATCATTACCGCATTCAATGCGTTAGCATATAGTCAAGTGTGCGTGAGAACTACGTACTGATACTATTGTGATAACGTGAGAATGTGTTTCTACGTATCAATTGCTGTTTATTGTAATTAATGCAAATATTGCTGAAGATTAATATAAACATACACGGTCTACACGAGAGGAGATAAACGAAATATGAGCAAGGATGTAAAGCATTCATTAATCGTCGAGGCTAAATGCTTTACCTAAATGCAAATCATGTAAGTACTTACCTAATTTATTTGTTTATTGTAAAAACTAAAAAGACGCTTTCTGTCTAAAGTGCGCCGTTTAATTTTTTTGTCATTTGTTGATAATTTTGGGTTATTCATATTTAGAATCATATGTACAATGATATAGAAAACAATGATCTCCAATTCTCCATACAAGATCAGGGGTCGACTATATGACGATCCAAGCAAAATTATATGGAAAAGTCATATAGTGGGACGAAAAATTGGGGAGAATATTTTTCTTTATTAGAAACAAGAATACTCATAATTCGGAGTAGTTACCCAAGAAAAATCCGAAATGTTCAATTTTGAGAAAATGTACACTTTTGAGTGAAAAGGACAAAGACTATTTCGATATTAAAAAATCTACGTTAATATTATTGCACCCATGCAGAACGGTGTTTATCGAAGATATATATATTTCAGAATATCTGACGTACGTATCAATCACTCATATTTCTTTATTTCACAAACCCCTCATTAAACATATGAAACAGATTTAAAAAAGTACAAATAAGACTCACCAATCAGAAAAAAACACTTTCTCGTTGAGTGTAATGGGAACGCACGCATAACCTATATTTCCTTCCTATCGTACCAAATATATAGTAGTTAGCAGAGTGTAAACTTAGCTTAATAGAGAATCGCGGCTTGCGCAGCTCGGGGTCAATATTAAAAGTATTGATAAGGTATTTCGTTCTATTTTGATAGGTTGAATGAACTCCGTTGAGAGTTTAGTTGAGAGTGAGTTGTGGTGATCTGTGGACGTATCCCTATTAGTGAGTTTTATTCGTAATTTTGTCATCGGATTAACATTGTGTCATTGTGTGATTTCCGGGACCATTGAACAGTCAAAGGCATAATAAATGTACGTTTCTAAAGTCAAAAATATTTATACGCTCTTCCGCCCTTTGTTACATGAGTGCGTAAAAGTTCGAAATTAAAGTGCACGGACAAAGTGATCAAAAATATCTAAACGGGGCTTTATTGATATGGACATAAACTTGCTCAGATATTTTCAATCCTTTGGGAACGTACGTATATTTCTGGACTCAACTGTACTATATTGATTGTGAAAGACAATCATGAGAGATCATAATGCTAACAAGGGCACGATTCGAGGTTCAAAATGTGACAATCGCGGCATACCATAGGGATACTCTCTTTTATGTCTTTCTCTCTAGAAACGCGATATCCTAGAGATGCCGACCTATGCTTTGAACTGTCAATTCCTTGAAACATAATAGTGACTTACCTTTGAACAGATTAGACCACACCATTTTGAAGTTCAACCTCGCGTTCTTATTTCCGTTTGGTTATATCCACCGTAAAACAATTGGAATTGCGGCTCTCGAATTTTTTTTACAGCGTGTGAGATATTTATTAATGTGTACTTGTGTCAGATTGATTACTTTTTAGCATAAGACCTCCTGTTGTCCTCCAAAGTTTTTGATTTTCCTTTCTTATGTGTATCTCCTATGGTGTGAAAACAAGAATTCATATTTATTATTTGTATGATATTGTACTCACCATCGCATACAGATTTTATAATGTAGCAAGGGCACTCGAAATTATATGTTCATCTATATGTGATGCTGTGCAAGGCATTTTAAAGCTATTTTACATCTCATTTTACGCTTGAATGGTTTAATTAATGAAACATAATAATTTACATTTCCAACGCTTAAACGAGTCTTTACTTAACATACAATAACGCATACTTTATATAACTGCAATACATATGAATCGTAAGAAAATATTGGTGTACTAAGCGGACACCGTAAACGACATGGTTGCTTAGTTGGTGAAGCATGTGGCTTGTACGTACGCGGCGTCAATTTTCTTGACATGTGTCAAGACTACCAGGGATTCGATTTACCTAATTTATATCCTAAACTAACCTAAAACTTTTCTCGACTACTGATCTCTCATCATCTATCATCATAGCCTTATGCCAGCCAGTTGCATCCAGAAAAAGTCCTGTTGCATCCAGAAAAAAATCTTAAGCCGCCCTAAGGCCTCTAACTAATAGGATCCCATATTATAACTATAATCGTGCCTACTAATAGTCCTAACAAATATAATTATTTACGTTCTCGACACATTTATCGCTTAGATAACCTCGAAACCTATGAACTGACATGATTACTTTGTTCCAGATATACAATGCTGCCAATATTATTGTTACTGGTGTCCACTGCTCTCGCAGACAACTGCTCATACGTATACGATAACCAGTCGTACGCAAGAACATCAATATTAACAATCAAGGGCTTACCAACAAACCTGGTGTACAACCCAAACAATAAAGACCTACACTTCACATTGATCGATCTAGATTCGCTACAAAATGATGACGTACAAACGAAAATGGAGCAATACATACTAAGGAGCGGGGAACCAATTAAAATTGACGACATCAATGGACAAGCTGCGGCAGTCGATGTCAAAAATGATAAAGTGTACATAGGTACTGATGAAGGATTAACTTTGCTAAACAAAACTGATAAAACTACCTTCGTTAGTTTAAAAGACGAAGACATAGTGCAACTATTTAAGCCTTCACACGGCGACGATTTATACGTCGTAATATTCCCTAATAACGAAGTATTCAAAGTAAACTTGAAAAAAAATGAGAAAAGCCGTGTTCAATATGTACCTTGCGCTTTTATCATTGCGGTTGATTCTGATGATAATATATTTTACGAATGCGATTCTAAATACGTGAAACTGTTACTTAAAGGTTTCCATGAGCCGATTGAATTCGTGGGCATTGCTAAAAACGCCGCTAGAGCTATTGCCGTAGAGAATAATTCTAGAGTGATATTAGCAGCTAACGATGGTTTGTATCATTTGAGATCAGACAATTTGATACCGAAGAAATTGATGGAACTGGATTTTGTGCCTGCGGGTATTGCGTTCGACGCGGACGACATTTATATATCGACAAACGGGATCGTCTACAAATACAGCAACGATAATTGTGAGAATTAAAATTTGGAAATTGATAATTAGTTTTGATTGACTGTTACATTCTCCTCATTATCGGAATTATTTACCAGTCCCTTTGTGACAGTTATAAATTGGTGTTTGTGATGTGATGAGGCTAAGACGAATCGATTGTCATAATTACCAGTAAAATTGTCGTCTCGCGGAAAAAAAAAATCAATGGCATTCTTTTGTTATGATCCCGGGGATCCCAGGGACCGGTAGACGGGTTAATCAATGGCGAATTCTGATTTAAATCTATTTTATTGTTATTTTCTATACTGTTTTTCCAAATTCGGCGATAAAAGTAATTTCACACTACATTGCAGCCAGCCTATTTGCCGTATAAAATTCATTTATTTTATTTCATTCATTTGTAATTTTTTGGTATATTTAATCTATTATTTTACATTTATTTTATTACGGTAAATTTTTAATCGATTTTCATCAAACATACATATAGGTGTTATGAAGTGTCAAAAAGGAACTGGTAAAAAAATCCGATAATAATCCTTAATTGGTGGAAAAGTGGAAGCACTAGAATTAGGTATTTTGCGAGATTTAACCAATGAAGTTTCATATACTCGAATATGAGTTCCGTAAATATATATTAACTGGCATCTTCCAAACCCATGAAAATTAAAATTAGACCTATGGTGTAGTCATAAGACTGTGAATTAATCGTAAATAACCTAAAAAACAGATATTCACTTTGTTTTAGTGTGACCCTATCCCAAACATTGCCATATCAAAGAAAAAACATATAGGTACCTAAACGTTATGGTAAAGTAGCTCGTGTAGTTAAATGCTTGCATTTATAATTGTATTTGTTCCGTCCATCGCTTTTTCTACGGTTTTCTTGGTGTGATTTATGTCCAGTCTGGACTCAGCTTACTACTCGACCCTAGTATAACTTGACCATGTAATTAGTAACTATACTATGTAATCGAAGGTCAGACAGTCTTAAGAAGAGTAGTGACGACTGTTGGTTCTTAAACGGCCCGCCAAATAATTCTGCAATAAATATCACTACATAGTATAAAACAAAGTCGCTTTCTCTGTCCCTATGTCCCTATATCCCTATGTATGCTTAAATCTTTAAAACTACGCAACGGATTTTGATGCGTTTTTTTTAAATAGATAAGAGTGACTCAAGGGGAAGGTTTATATGTATAATACATGCACGTTTTAATATCATGCAAAATACTACGTCAAAAAAAATGCCGTTTTCAATTTCTGCTAACTATTATATACTTTTAAACCACAAGCGACATTCATTTAATAGAATCTGAACGTCTGATATACAGAAAAATAGTCGTGACAATGATTTTTTAATTTAAATTTCGCAAGTTTTTCGCAAGATCGAGATGGCATATCGAGGTATTAGTAAGCGACAGTCACAACAAAGACAATAATACTAAACTATATAGCCGCCTAAGCTAGCGTTTATAAGCGCCTTAAGTAGCTGTGGACTGAACAGATTTTGCGTAGAACCGACAGCCGTTTTGTCAGCAAGGGTCTCGAGTGACCACCGCGCACTACGCTTCCAAACAGGGGCTGACGATCTGGTCATGACTATTAAAATAGATATCCTAACCCTGCCGTCGCTGTACATTTTTGAAATAATCATGTATGTTTGGAAGAATTTATACCATTTCCCAACGAATACTGATAAGTTAATGACTACAAGAAACACTGGGAAACTCAAAATAACTTTTTAAGTGAAGGCGAAAAAGTCGTTTTTGGGAAATTGTAAAAAATTCTACAATTAAATTCCAAGACACATTACTGAACTTACGGATTCTAAATTTAAGTCTGTCGTGAAACAGACACTTATTTCTAAAGCATATTATAAGATAAACGATTATATCATGGATAGGGATGTTTGGCAGTGATAGCGTCCCGCACAAGTAATCTAACACAGAAATATTTCGTCCTTAATATTAAAAAATATGTATGTATGTTTATATTGTAGCATTTGAATTCTGTAGTATTATGATACTGTTATTTTATATACATTGTATATTGTTTTGAAAAAATGACACCTCGCCGAGTTTCTTACGCCGGTTCTTCTCGAGGCAGAGGTTTATTTTATGAACCGGCGGTAGTTTTTTGACATTCATAAGTGCATGTAACATGCCTAAATTAAAGAAAAAATGATTTCATTTCATTTCATTTAAAAAAAAAACTAAAGCCTTGCATATGAAACAATTATAATAGAAATTTAAGTACTACACTAACCTAAATAAAGTTATTAAACTAAATAAAATAATAACATCCCTGCCCTGTGGAAGGGTTCCCATAAGCCTGGCTGGGTCATTGTAAGTTGTAAAAACAAAAGTTGTCCACTCGGTGGTCAATAGTTAACGGCTCATGAACATATAAGTTATATTTTTATTACATGGATTTATAATTACGGAGACACCTTTTATGCGGGTTACTAGACCAATCCAAAATTAAGCTTTGTAGCCCTTAACTTTTGATATGTACACCGAAAAGACGTGAACCTAAATCTGACAATGACCCGGCTGCGTTTCCCTTCGGTTGGCTATGCCTGTCCCCGCTGGGGGAGAAACAAGAATATATATTACAGACAAGTGACATGAGACAGGTAGGTATAATTTTCACAGAATATACTTTTACAATGGCAATGTTACTCCCTTTTCTTAGAATAACATTTATTTAAATGACTACAATACACAACAAACAGAGCAACATCATCATTCTCAGCTCTTTAAGAGTCCTTATCAGTTAAAAACTCATGTATTTAGAAGAATTTCTGATTGAATTGACATGTAATTGACATTTTCTCAATGTTACTATCTAGAACAGGACTATGGCGGCCTAATGTCTGTAATTTTAAATGTATTTTTTGGATTATTAATTAGGAAATATCGATTCAAACATCCATTCGACCATTCCAAATCGACCATTTTCAAGCTAATAACTGTGTTTTTCTGCTTAAATTCTAATACACACAATAAAAACAAAAAATGGCTATGTTACTATCTAAAACTTTAATAAAAGCATCCTATCCTTTAATCACTTTATTGGTATTATCAATACTTTTGTCATAATTTGAAATCAAAATATTTATCTAAATACCTTTTTTTTTTTATATTTTCATGATGTAATTTACTGACTAGAATGCTTTTGACTTTGTTTTTGTATTATTATTATTGTAACTTAACTTAATATATTAAATATGCATGCTGCATGCTAAGCACCATCCATACATTTGTACACCTACGCTAGTGGGTAAAACATAGAGAACTAACTTGTTACACACACCATCCTCATTGTACCTATGTTTCTACAAATATTTTTTTTGATTTCTGATTTCTGATTTAAAACTTATAAGGCCTCTTAACGTTTGCTTGGCATTAGGCATCCTGTCATGAATGAAAGTAGTCTCCACGTGAGCCCACTGGCTGCCAACTCGGTGGGAAAACCAGGCGTTATTGTTATAAGATCGGTTTTCCGACGATGTATTTCTTCACCGAATAGTGTATTCCGTAATATTTCGAAGCGAAGTCCGGAATATTTGAACTGACATTACTAACTTCTCATTTATCGACTTTCAATTTATTGTAAGTATAGGTATGGATAAACAATGAACCAGGGACCGATACCGGTATTTTTAAAAAACCCTGAATTAGCCCAATATTTTGGATTATTTTTTTCTCTTTACGTAGGGCTGAATCATGTATTTAGGTAACAACATCGTATTATTAGATTGTCCCATAAAAACGAAATTATGAACCGGTGACCGTAATAATACCGGTATTTTTCTATGGAGAAAATACCGGTATCTGATCCCTGCAATGAACACGTAAGTTTAAAATAGACATAGGTAAGCAATTAATTATGCTATGTACCATTGTACCCAGCTGTTATTTAGCTAGCATTTAATATTAAATTACTAGTTTTTTTTATTTTTCTCATCAAAACTATCCGAAAATGCCATGAAATTAAGTAGAAACGCGGCCAGCCTTATGGGAACTCCGCCCAGTAGCAGCGACTTGGGCGACCCATGCCCATTCAGTTAGCCCTTAGTTTAGGTTAGGTTAGGTTTAGGTAGTTAGTAAGATCTTGTTTTGTTTTTTTTCTATGTTATGCATAAATTCCTAATTCCATTTTACAGGAAAAATATAATTACAGGTTTATTTATAGTAGAAACTATCTTTATGATATATCTTTAGATATGGTACCAAAAATTGAAATCGATCCATTGATATTTCAACATGATCAATGATCAACGGATATTTAGATCAATAAAGTTGAAAATGGTTATTTAATCAATATGGTTCTATTATGAATCTCTCCATTTTGAAACGATTCGGTAAACGGATTATCAAGAACATTATTAGAATTATATTATTATAAATGCAAAATTACCAGTAGGAATTTTAATAATTTATGACATGTACTTGCTTATATCGACATTAGGAAGGATATCGATATGATGAATGATAAGTAAGATATAAAGATAATTACTACTTACCCCGTGCTTTGGAAGGCACGTTAAACCGTTGATCCCGGCTGCTGTCTATGATAGCAGTCGTTAAGCCGAGTTAGAGGCCTCCGGGCGGCTTGAAACCTTGTTGCCCACTCTCTTGACAAGGGGGGTCGAAGTTGCACTACGTCTGTAGGGAGTACCCACCGGTTACTCACCGCTACCCTACACGTGACCCCTGGGTGGTGTTAAAAATTGGCAACCGTACTAAAACTCTCTAACTCAAAAGATCTCACGGTTTGAATTAATTGCCATACGATAAATAAAATAAAAATAACGATAATTACCATAAACGATAATTCGCTAATGACTGAAAATTCCACCAATATTGTGGACTCTGTTCCGATGTTATATCAGTTCCAAACAACACTTAGGTATGAACCAGGATTCAAACCAACCATTTTCGTTTGACCGTGACTTGCTTAAACCACTTTATCACCTTAGCACAGACCAACTCAACCAGATGATGTACGCATCTGCCATCAAGTTTGACAATATTTAGTCAATTCTTTCACGGGCATCGAGATCTTTCGACCGACAAATTTTCGAATAAACTGTTCAAGTCTTCCATATTATTCTCTTGAGGACCTTACTAACCCAAGTATGAATTTAGAGTGTAAGTGAGTTACCTATCCCCTCTAGGGAGAAAAGCTACTGTTGACATGTCTAGTTGACACATGTGACATCATCCTTTGTAATAGATTAGAATAGGAAGCATATTATTATGTTATACAGGACGGTTTGAAATCAACCCGGAAGCAAATTTTTTTTAATTTTTTTTTTTGGAGAATCTTACACAAATCAACCTAGTCCCAAACTAAGCAATGCTTGTACTATGGGTACCGATATACATACTTATATAGATAAATAGATATTTAAATAAATAGAAAACATCCAAGACTCAGGAACAAATATTCGTGTTCATCACACAAATAAATGCCCTGACCGGGATTCGAACCCGGGACCTCCAGTTTCGAAGGCAGGGTCATTACCAACTAAGCTAAAGCGGTCGTCAATTATGACAAGAAAGCGACGTCGGAGTTTCATTTGAGATTAGGGTCAAGTGTCATCTGATCTTGCTAGAAACCGCAGCTAAAAATAAATAAATATGCTTCACACTCCCGTTGTCTTTAACCCGTCGTCTACCTGTCCCTGGGATCCCCGGGATCATAACAAAAGAATGCTATTGTTTATGTTTTTCACCGGCAGACGACGGCTTCAAACATCTTGAACTCTTTGAGAACATTGTTACAAATCTAGAGGCTATCAGTAACTATATGGGTCAGTGTCCAAACTGCGTGGTCCACAGTAATTTCATGTCAACGAAAGAAGTATTATGTCGAAAAATTATGTTATGTCAGAGAATACATATAGTATTTTTAGGGTTCCGTGCCAAAATGGTAAAAAGAATCCCTTATGGTTTCACTTTGTCTGTCTGTCTGTCACATCGCTAAATATCTCAAGAACTATTTATGCTATCGATTTAACCTCCTGAGGCCTCACCTTTAAAAATTAACAAAATAATCTCGACCTTAATAAGTTTCGATATACTTAGTTCAAAATCAATTGTGTTTTATGTAGTACCTATACGACACGGGGCCTCACGAGGTTAAAATTTGGAATAGTTATAAAGAAGACTAACCTAGAGACATGGAACAGATTTTTATTCTGTAAAAAAATGTCAGATAAGGTGGTTCAAAATTTGAAAGTCTAGTACTAGTGACTATGTCAAGCGGGATGTCATATGAAAGGGATTGAGTTGCACATTCTGAAACATTTTTTTAATTTGTATTACGGTTAGTCATTTTTGTTTTATGAGGGAAAATGTATAAAAATACCGTTCTACCCCCCTTATCTCCGAAGTTTACCAAGGACAAATATGAAATTATTTCGTAACATTGAAATCAATGTACATTTTACAGGAAAAATATAACTGTGATTCTATGTAGTTTTTCTTTTTTTTATCATAAATAACATTTCTATACTACGTTTGAAATTTAATCACCTTTACATGTATTTTTATTTTATAAATTCCTACGCGATTATGCTGAAAGTACCTTGTTTCAATAAATAAAAAAAATTGAAATCGGTTCACGTGATAAAGTGATTATCGTTGAAAAACCACCATACATACTAAGTTATTCAGTCGCTCAAATTTGTAACAAAAGTCGCCGATAGATGGAGCTGTACCCATGGCGTTCAATTTCTATACCATGTTGTTGGGATTATCCTGAATTAATAGGGTTGGAAACGGTACACATCTGTGTACGGAACCCTCGGTGCGCGAGTCCGACTCTCACTTGATCGGATTTTTTATGGATTTACACAAATTTATACCTGATATGAATATGAACCAATAAATATCCAAATAAATTAACATCAGTTTGTAAAACAGAAGAGGAAACATGCTGGGGCACCTGATATGACGTGACAATTACATAAAAACCTTAATCGAAGAAAAGGTGGAGGGGAGGAGAAGCAGGGGAAGACTGAGACGTCCGTTTATAGATCAAGCAAAAGAAAAGGTCAATGTAATGTCGTATCAGGAGCTCAAAGCGTTGGCAGAGAACCGAACAGAATGGCGATGACTCCACCAACTAGAGCTAGGCTAAGCTCTTAAATATATGATGATGTAAGAGATTATCTCTAATGTCTAGATGGGGAAATGACTCCACAGAGCGATCGTACAGGGAGAGTCGAGAGAACAAGATAGCAGCAGTTCACCTATGCGCTGGATTTACCAAGTAGTAGGTAGGAAGAAGAAACTACTTTGAACAAACAAAAGAATGTTAAGGTCGTGTATTATCAGAGAGTGATGGAGATGATGAGAGAGGAAAGAAGCTGTCGATTGCTCCACCGACAAGCATAGTCAAATCTTAAGCAAAAGAAAAAGAGGAAACCTCATATCTGATTGCGCCAGATTTGACACGGAGAGATAGCGTGAGATTGTGTGGAGAGCTGTTTCTATTGCATCGATGCGGACGACTCGTGACCACAGCCACTGTGCCAAGGGCGAAACGAGGGAAAAGAATTCACAACCTATGAACGCTTGCGGAACGTTGCCGACCCTTTAACAATATAAGTTTACTCCCTTCTTGAAGAACCCCACGCTAGAGTCTATCCGGGAAACCTAGGCAGGGGGAGCTCATTCCACAACCTAAGCGTCCGAGGGAGAAAATTCCTCTAAAACCGCACCGTACGCGACCATTTAAGTTCACACAGAATTACATTTATGTGTAGAGAGGTACAGAAGGGTCATAAGTGATATATGGATATATTGATGTCCATTCATGTCTCAATAATAATTGGGAAAGACAACCATTCCACTCCCGCATCAGCCTGTATCACTCTCAAATTGTATTAGATCACTATTATAAAACAATTCCATCATCGATCGTCAACAATATAAATGTTTTATAAACGCTTCGGACTGCCATCTGATCGTCAGTTATTGTCTAGGTGTGAAAGTGGTAAGAGTTTTTTTTAATTAGATATATCATTCATATCGTGTGGGAAATCCTGTATTCTTAAGTTAATATATAAGTACAAGTTATTTTTCTAGAAAAATAGCAATGTGTAGAATTATTTTCTATTTTTGAAAGTACCTGAGCAATATTTGTTTTATAGGGGTTGATTAAAAAAGTATTTTCTAAGTGTACCTACCCTGAATTATCTTGAAATCAGAAATCTAAAACCGCGTTCACACATAGGCCCCATGCTGCGGTTCACGCCGCGCGACCGTTCAGGTGACTATGATCTTGTCTGCCGGCCATAGTCGCCTGAAAAGTCGCGCGGTATGTAGTACAGCATGCAACCTGTATATGAACACGGCCGTAGACTTCTTATACATTTTTTGGTATCCTTTTCCAATCAGCAGGCAAAATGTATAATTTGCTGAATATTGCCCAAAATAATCATATAGGCGTTAATAGGCCTTTATGAATAAAAGATGAAATCTGCCGCGCGAACCCTGCGCATGAGTGCAAACATAAACAGTCTTTGCCTGAAACGCATACACATGCATCTGTTTTCGTACTCGCCTGACAGTTTGCACCTCGCAACGCCGAACGCCATTTCTAACTAAAAATCTTAGCTTTTCTCGTAATTCATCAACAGCACTCAGTCAATTCCTATGATCCTTTATATAAAGGAATATAGGGTTATTCAAGATAAGATCAAAGCAATATTTTACGTCATATGTGCCAAAAATTTAGTAAATCCATTTATAGTAGATGTTTTATTTTCCAGAAATTTCATCATGCGCTTATTAAAGGGCAGTTTCTGCACTGTCCTGCCTATCTTCGCTCTCTTCATAGATTCACAGGCCCAGAAGTGTGATCGAATTAAGATCGGCAACGAATACTACAAAAGACAACTCATAGCTTCAATGGATGGCTACCCAACAGGATTAGTCGTCGATCCAAGAAATGAGAACATTTTTTTTCTACTTCAGAAGAGGAATTACACTAGAGGAATACATTTGCTGAAGCATGGTGCTTTAGGCATAAAAGAAGTGCCTATCGGAGATGAAATGATTGGCCAATGTGTGGCTATAGATATCCCCAACAATGTGATTTACTTTGGCACAAATCAAGGCTTAGTTACATTCGATCCTACCAGAGAGATGGTAGCGGCCGAACGACCCATAGGTGATGATGACATACGTTCTATATTTATAGACAAGACTAACAATCAGATGTATATATCAACTGGACCCAACCATGAGGTATTCAAATTCGTAAACGGTTCGTATGCAGTGAAAAGGTTTGAACAGGTCTCCAAAGCATACAGTTTCGTACTCGATTCTAAAGGCAACGCTTTCTACGAGTTCATCGATGGCAGAATGTACTTTTATGCTACGGATTACTATGAACCAATACAATATAAAGGTTTTTCTCGAGAGTTGAAGTATATATTAAGATTAAACCCTCAAGATGAACCAATTGTTGCAGTTAAAGGTTCTCTATTCAAACTGAACACAAAAAACATTTTGCCGGTCAAAATTGGGCAGCTCGGCTTCAAAATTACTGGATTGGCTTTTGATACGAAGAATAACATAGTTGTGGGAACTAAAGGGAAGCTATACAGGTATAAACCTATAGCTAACAACGATCCTTGCCCTGCAGATGATTATTTTATGGCAACTATTTAAAGACATTACAGCGGTAGACCAGAATATTGCTGTCTTGGTCGGGAATGAGATAGGAGTTGTTTCGAAAACAACATAAGAAAAAACAACACCATTTACCCGACCGGGAAGAGGCCCTTTTCTTTTGGCATATACTCTTTGCTTCAGGTTAAATTCATGACTTATTAAATAATTGAACTGTTTGTATGTATAAATTTTATTTCAAGCTAAGTTTTTAGGTAAAATTTTCATAAATTAAATATTATTAAACTTAGTGTTTTACGAATTATTTAGAATGCGAATTCTAAATACTGCTTTACAAAAAAATCGCCGGTCTATTTGCGCTATATATGAGGTATGCAAAGTTTTAGTACTTAAGCATATACAATGAACAGATATTGCTTGCTTGGTATTTATGTACGTACCTACCATGTAACATTGAATAACACATTACGTACCACAGTGGATGCGATCCCATTCAGTTTAAGATGGATTTTACTCTATCGTAGAAAATGTATGTATGTTTTCATTATATCTTTGACCTGGTCATAACTTTAGACATTAATTTCACCTAATGAAAACATACATACATTTTCTACTATAGAGTAAAATCCATTTTGACAGTAAAAACTTTTGTCATTCTACTTATTTTGCTATCAAATTTACCAATCAGGGACGTTTTTTGCAACCAAACGTACGTACCGATTAAAACTACATAAACAGTAATAGATAAGGCTTGGGCCGATGATTAACAAGTTTAGTAAAATGTCACTTAGAAATAAGCTGACACTACAAAACTTACGTTCGTCCAATCATGTCTTATGCAAGCGTAGCTTTTGCTCACGTGCCTATGACATCGCTCAAGCCGCTTCAGGTCATTCAGAATCGTTTTCTCCGTAGGGCGACTGGTGCTCCGTGGTTGAGGTTCGACTGGTAGAACCTCAGTCTGCACCACGACATGGGCATTAGCACTATGTATGGTTTCTTTAAGCAGACTGCCAGACGTTACTTTGACAACGCTCCCCATCATAGGAATCCGTTAGTTAGGAAGGCTGTCGACTACGTTCCCATCCCTCCCCCCTCTGTCGTTACTCGGCGATCACTGATTAGGGGCCACACGGTCCGGCGTCCTAGGCAAACACACTTACGGACCCGGACGACGTAATCACAGCGTCTATCGAAAGATGGAACGCTGCGCTTGCGGCGTCCAACTCTGACACGACGCGTACACTTAGGCATTCCCGCCGGCGGGGACGTCCACCGCGCGATCGCGACAATAGTGACACATATAGTCCCTATTCGTCCCGGTACCGCCGCACACCGGGTAGAGTCAGTCCGACCCAGGTCGGGCCTAGCTGAGTTTCTTGCTGGACTCTTCTCAGCTAGGCTAGGTTTAGTGAACCAGCGACAAAACTCCCAGTAGCTCGATTCCACTCACACCTCAGATTCGGTTGAAACCGCTCAACCAATCTCACTGGAGCGCAAACTCTTAGAGTATTCCAGTGTTCCAAACCACACGCGTGGTCGTGCCGGAGGTTTACCCCTGGATTTTCCCCAGGCTACTCTCCAACCGCGCACTCCTATCGCTTTATTGGGCCCGGCCTATAAAACCACAGTCAGGTTCAAAAAAAAAAAAGTAATAGATAATATTTCAGTAGGTAAAAGGCTGGCTTATCACTAAAAGCATAAATCTCAAGGGGACATTACTTGCTAATTACCATGGTGACTTGTCAATCTTGTCACTCGACCGGAGGGTTATATTTATATCGATGACCAATGACACTGAAGTCTTTCCATTTAATAAAATTTTGGTACTAAGTAATGCAATCTATGTCACTTTAAGTAACATGGGTAAACATGCCAATAGACTAGATACTGACCCAATATTTGATTCCAAAATAATCTTGACAATACGCAAGTCTGTCCTAGTAGTGTGTAGTATGAATCGTTATGATTAGGTTTGTTTTCCGCTACCCTAAGGTTGGCTGGACAAAAACAAGAGCATCACGAAATCGACTTCCTAATGATCTAGTTTTGAAGTACATAATACATAATCCACTTATAAAGATTTCTCGCTTTTTAGAAATCTGTCAAACTTATGTCCATTCGACAAGTAAGTCAATACCCCAGATGATGCGGTTAAAATAAGTAAGCCAAGACTATTACGAAACCGTGAAAGTAGGAGAAAATTTACATCACTGCGATTAGCATTTGGCTATTCATATTCATATACTACAATGAGTATTTCTGTGACATCGATCCATTTATGCACTCCCTTGATATTCTAAAAGAACGTACGAGATCCAAATTGTTATTGATCAATAATACTTAGTGTTCTACCCACTTACTTTCCTACTCGCTAAGACGCTGTTGTATATTTTTGCTTAATGTTTGTATTTATGAACCTCCAGGTCTGTTTTTATACATACTTATAACTTACCTCTATCTTTTTATGTATGACTGTATGTGTTCTGAACAATAAATAAATATAACACGGACTGTACTAAGTTAAACGAAACGTCCATTTTCTTGACACTGACCCAATAATTGGGACTTTCATTGTTAAACTACGTCAAGTCTGAGTCAAAGCAGACCCCGGCTCCTTAACACTTTCGCTCATCAGTGCCTTTGCCATGAGTTTACATGGTCATGCAAATTCATGGTAAAGGCACAACTACGCGTCTACGTCTACGCGATTACACTGCAGGATTCCGGTACGTTACCAACGAGAGATTAACAATCAGGTAGAAGTAACCAAGATTTAAACATTGAAAACAAACTTTATTCACAAAAAAACGATTTACAACTTGCTGGACACCTTCGTGCTTTTAATAGTGTTGAGCTGTTCCTGATTGTCTTCGAAGAAAGTTGACAGCTCAATAATGGTCATCTGGTTCAATAATTCAACCAGATTGTAAAAGTAAATCTTCTTCTTGTAAGCGTAGAATTGGTATAAAATATAGTCCGGAGCATACGCTGTAGGTTTGGATTGGAACTTAATTTGGGTCTTCTCGCTGGTACCGTTAGCCTTGATCTCGTAAAGACGACCGTCAATAACGGTGTACACTTCGTTGATCAAAACAGGGGCCCTAATAAGGTCGACCTTAGTAGGGTGAGCGGGCAGACCTTCAATTTTGAGCACCCTCTCGCCGTTGTAAGTATAGAATTGTTTGTTTCCGTCATAATAGAACATGTTACCATCGAAGTCGAAGACTATGTCTTTGGCGTCCTTAACAGCCTCGACCTTAGTGCTCTCGATCTCATCTTCGTTATATTTGTACAGAACGTAATCTTCAGTTAGGTAATAAACGTGCGCGTTTTTAATGTCAACAGTCATTTGGATAACGGAGTCGGTAACAGTGCCATATTTAGTGGCAGTTTGGTCCTCGGCATTGTATTTGTAGATACCGTTTTTGGCGCCAAAGTAAACAATGTCCTTCTTGGCGTAGGTTATGCTCTGTCCGTTTTCAAGAACCTTCTTTGTCTCATGATTCTTATAGACATACAATCCTTTGTAGTCTTTCTCACCATTATCATTAACATCAGCTTCGACGAAGAAAACAGTCACTTTATTTGCTTCGCTATTCTCGTCGCTATTCTCGACGTCATCTGAAGAAAAGTTGATCTCGTTGAGAGGGACGACGATCTCTACAATGTCATGCTTGCCAGTGTAGATGACAAAGCTGTCAGGGTAGAACCTCTTAGTGACAATTAGGTCATCATCGGCCGCAGGGGGCGCTGCGGCGACGATGGTGGCCAGGAGGAGGATAAAAAACTTCATTCTGGAGTCTAGTAAAACAAAATATACGATAAATACACATTAACTTGTTAATACTTGACCACAAAATTCCTTAAAACGCAGTGACGCGCCGTAAACGCAAGTCTCGAGTGTGACATTTTTAACATATAACTGTCTCCCTTTCGTCACACGTCTTAAGTCGAGTTAGCGTATTTTTAGCTGCGTTGTGGAACCCTGAATACGGTGGTATTGTCTTCTATATGGAAACATATTTTAACATTTTTAACCAACTATATAGTTATGTCTGTTGTTTATGTCTTGTTAGCAGTATTATCACGGTTTTATAAAAATTAATACCCTTTATAAATAGTGTGTATTTATTTTTAAACTTTACTCCAACAGCTATATGTAAGGCAAGACACATTAACTAAATAACTACTATTTGTTTTTCTGTCACTGATTATTAGAGGCAGACAAATGTCAGTGATACGAGTTAAGTATTAATTAGCTTGCTACTGGAACATTGCGTGCTGAATTAATTTGTATGGTTTTCTTGAGGTAAAATTATGTTAATTCGGGCTTATAATTTTAAAATAAAAATTAGTATGGAAGAAAAACACGAATTGACACTACACAAATAAAACACACAATGAATTAAACTTAGCTAGGTGCACGATTTTCAAATAGATAGATATTACTATTAACAAGCAGGACTATATCGCGTAGGTATATAATTAAAACTATAAAAAGGTACTAATATATTATAAATAAATCTGAAAGTTTAGATATGTTTGGATGTTTAGAATTCAGAATCACAGAATTCAGAACGGATTATGATGAAATTTGTTAGGTACGCAAAGAGTTTATACCCTGGATTAACATATAAAACACTTTTTATCCCGAAAATCATCCCTCGAATAAAATAATCTTTATGGACAGTAAAAAAATAAAATAAACAATATCCACCAAATTAAAAAATGAAACATCTGAATCTGACCAAGCATTTAAACGCCAATTTAGAATCTTTTTATTGGAATATTTAATTTTATTCTGTTAATGATTTTATGGAAATGAGATTTGTTTCACATTGTATTGTTAAATTTGTTTTATTTTATTTAATTTAATTTTAATGTGACTGTGACTAATGATGTAATGATTATTTAAGCTTTTGACGTTCTATTTTTGAATCATTTTTTATAATTTATTTTGGTTTAGTGTGATTATTTTTTGCATATTTTGATGATATTTATTTTTGACATGTTTGACTTTGTAAACTATTTTTGAAATCATTAAATTCACTTATTATTGCATTTAAAATTAAATTGCATTTCATAATTATTTGACGACCTTAATATAAATTTATTCCTATTGTATATGTGTACTGTAAATATAATAAATCTAAATGTAAATAATAAGTAATAATATGTATGTATGTATGTATGTAAGCACTTTATTGTACACAATAACAGGTTAAAACAATATGCATGTCACATAAGAATGTCATGTCATGTCATGTAATATTAAAAATGTATAAAAGCAGTAGTAATAATTCTTACCAATTTCGTAGAGACCTCAAAACGAACTGACAATTTGTTCCCCAAAGCGTGTCTATATTACCTCCCAATGACCTCATTTGATAGCCTAGCATAATCTAGAATATTTTTAAACTGAATTGTTTACAAAACAAGTAGAAAATTGTTTTGTAATTATATCAAGCATACGCAACTTATAAATCACTTTTATGCTCTATAGCACAAAGTCTGTTTTTACTTGAAATAATTTAATAATACAACCTTAAACCTAAATTGGGAATGTTCAAGGGCGATATTCGATGACTCACCTTCCAAATGAAACCCGTGTGAAATTCAATCTTACGGACAGCAGAATAAGGTAAAAACAAATTTGCGCTCTAGCTGTCAGATACGAGGTATTCAAATATCATCATGGAGCCAATTTAATCAATATCCAAAGTTCAAGTGCAGCCCCTGTTGTCTTCCATTGTCGTTGTCATGCAAAATGGCGATAAAACATCTAAAGAAAGAAAGAAACATTTATTCACAGACACAGAAGACACAATATAAATGACAAGAAAAAAATACACAGGAACCACACAACATGTGTGTCCCCGCGGCAGTGAAACGGACACTGGCTTAGCATTATGCTGAGGTGTCATTGACACCTACAGCGCTGATTTTCAGCCAGTACCTACCATCGGTGACTCACGGAACGCCATACAGTTGCAGAAAAATAAATTAATAAAATAAAAATAACTGCAATATTGAAAACAATTCGTAGGTATGTACATGAATAAATAAATAAAATAATAATAAGCAAAAATAAAAACACTACTTACATACAGCATCGGGAGTACATAAACAAAAAGCTACAAATTTTAAATCTATAAATGAATACGGTTGGTATATTTTTTTGCTGCTAATAGTGCTGGATTAGGATTGGGATATTTGGAGCGTCAACAAATAGCCTTTAAGCTTCCGCTTAAAGGTATACTTGCTAGGCGCCACCTGGATAGGAGGCGGGAGGTCATTCCAGCACTTAGACGCCGCAAAAACCTGAAGCTGCCTCGGAAAGCCGCGGTCCTGTGCATAGGCACGATAGCTAATGCCTTAAACCTGCGCGCACTCTTTGACGATTGTATTTTTTTAAAAAGGTACGGTGGGGACTCGTGGTTTACCACCCCAACTGAGTCACTGTTTTAAAAATAAATGCAACAGGTATTTTATTGATAGTCAAATCTGTACCTCTAGTATAAGTTTTGTTGAAACAAAACACAATCGAACGCGTTTGCGTTTTGCCTCAATTCGTATAGTAACGCGAGCAGCGCCTCTGGTGGCCTTTGGTAGTAACTATCTTTTGCCATACAAATTGAGATTTTTTTTTTTCAAAAACTTACACTATGTGTACTGTAACATCAAAAAAACGGCCAAGTGTGAGTCGAGCCTTTCATATGACATCCCACTTGACATATTCACTAGACTTTCCAATTTTGAACCACCTGTTATCTGTCTTTTTTTAAAGAAAATAAGCAAAAATATTAAAAAAAAACATGTTCTATGCGTCTAGGTTACCCTTCCTTATAACTGTTTCAAATTTCAAATCGATAGCATAAGTATATAGTTCTTGAGATATTTAGCCATGTGACAGACATACAAAGTGAAACCATATGGGTTCCTTTTATACCATTTTGGTACGGCACCCTAAAAACAGAATAAGTCCCTTACAACAAACGTGATTTTGCCGTTTTTTATAGATAATGGTACGGAACCCTTAGCGCGAGAGTCCGACTCGCACTTGGCCGGTTTTAATAAACACGGCCCAGTTCCATATGTTTTGTAAATCGCTGAGAATTTTTGAGACAGCGCCATCAACTAATAACACCCCTTTCGAAAGAAACTACGCATCTATAAATGTACCTACTCACTAGCTTTTGCCCGCGACTTGGTCGCGTAAACCTCCACTCCATATTTCATCGCTTCGAAGGATGATTTTTGCTATTAAAAGTATATAATTATGCTAATACAGGCTATAAACTCGTTGTATATCAAATTTCAGCCGTTTTCCGTGATTGAGTAACAAACAACTAAACTTTTGCATTTACAATATTAGTAGGATAGTCTCCATGTAAATGAAATTATTTAATTACAATAATTACTAATTAGATAAAGGGTCCATCCTTCAAAATACAAGTGTACTGGGATAACGCTAGGATGATGCTGATGATGAAGTTAGTTACCTACAAAGAGCATAATCATATATATGTTAATGTTAAGTTTCCTTTCAATATGCCTATAATATAGTAAAACAACGCCACCTATATTTCATGCCCCAAATTAGTTACGACAGTCAAGATCAATACGTAAAGATGGCGCTATAAAACGAATAATTATGTTACGATTATCATAACCGCATTTTGTTTATTTATTCGACACACCAACAAGATACAAAGCTAATACGTTTATAGGAATATACCTACAATTAAATGACACGAGTCCTGCCTGCATTTCAATAACAGGCGTGCAACATGCAGTTAAGGTAGGTACCAGAGCAGTATAACAATCATTTCGATTTCAATTTAAGTTTACTATCATAAGAAAATTATTGACCGAGTGAAACGAAGGTCTCCGCTTCAGCTTCGACAAAAATGCTTTCGTATGTCCGGATTTC
Organism: Epiblema foenella; assembly: GCA_963556455.1. Lineage (NCBI taxonomy): Eukaryota > Metazoa > Arthropoda > Insecta > Lepidoptera > Tortricidae > Epiblema > Epiblema foenella. Next base: position 23,090,726 of record OY747100.1, read on the forward strand.
CGTTTGTTCTCGTCTACAGGTCGCAATTCTCAACCGATTCTCGTGAAATTTCGTGAGCAGGTTCGATAGTTATAGGTATAGAATTTTTTGTCGAGACGGTTTTTGGAAATTTCCAATAACAATTTTTTATCAATGATTTTGTAAGTTTCTGCGGGCGAATTTCGGTTTGTTCTCCTCTACAGATCGCATTTCTCATCCGATTCTCCTCAAAGTATACAGATTTTTTTGTCGAATAAGTTTTGGAAATTAAAAAAAATATATTTGTTCAACGGTTTGCTCTCCTCTACAGGTCGCATTTCTCAACCACTTCTCGTGAAATTTTGTTAGCAGGTTCGATATTCATAATTAAACTTTTTTATAAAGTCAGATTTTGGAAATTATAAAAAAACTCACTCACGAGGTCTACAGCTCACAGAGCCACTAGTTTTAACATAATACAATTAATAATATTGTAATGGTTTGAGTTTGTTTATTAAAAACACCTTTTTTTGAATCATGAAAAAATAACAATACTAATAACATAACTCGAAATAAGAAAAAATGGCTTTCTTATTGCTTTTTATCACAAACATAAAACGAATTAAAAAAGCAAAAATTGTATTGGGCTCGTCCGGGATTTGAACCCGGGACCTCTCGCACCCTAAGCGAAAATCATACCCCTAGACCAACGAGCCGTGTGGCAAATATGACGAAATTAGCGGTTACTTTGTACAAGCTATGTATTATTTACATCATCATCTGTTTATATTAATTATCCATTGTCATGCTAATATAATGATCATTAAATATATATATGTAAAAACCAGAAATGTATCACCATTATCAAGAGGCCGCTATTATTATCATTTATATGGCAACAGGTCAGTAATATCAATATAGCCGGAATAATGATATTTTGACTTACTTAACTGTCAGTTTTGATGTTAATTTTGAAATGTTTTGTAGCGAAATAGTTTCATTTCCCGGGCGTTTTTTCCAGAATTTTATTATATACAGTTTTAAGAATGTTCCGCTCTTGGCAAATAATTGTTTTGGGTATTTTTTGTCATTTATTATTTAATGAGCGCTATCGGTTTTGCGCTCATCAGTTGGCGCCACTGTCGAGTAAGGTCCAGCTGTCAAAAATTGGTTATTATGGTATTTAGGTAGGTATTTATTTTATTTTATTTTATTTTATTTGACACACCAACAAGATACTAAGCTAATACATTAACAAGAACATAAAGTTAGATGACGCAAGTCCTGCCTGTATCTCAATAACAGGCGTGCAACATCATTAAGTTAAGATACCAGGTCAGTATAACAATAATCAAGAGTACAGTTTAAGTTTCCTATATCAGCAAAATTACAATTAATGCATTATTTAGATTATGAAATTAGAAAGAGAAAATAATAATAATAATAATTTATATATATAAAACATTAAGGTTACAGTTTACAGTTTCAAGAATAGTATGTTTCCATCTAGTGGCACCGTCAAAATAAACATCCAGGTCGAAATTTTTTTGATATCGGTTGTACCGGGTCTGAAGTCTGCTCATAATAGAATGCCCAAGTTGGTTGGTTGGTAGGTATAGGAAATTAGATCCAATAAAATTCAGCAACACGACCCACGGTCATATATTTCTGATCGGGCTTTAATTGTCTGGACATATTATGTAACACTCTTTTGTTTTATATCGCCATCGGTAATTTGAGACTTCGTATCGTGCTTCAGATAAAATCCATTAGGGATGCGCCGAATATTCGGTTATTATTCGGTATTCGACATGTTTCTGAATGTTCGGTATTCGAACTAATTATTCGGTTCAGCTGCCGAATATTTACCGAACAATTTTGAGAGGGCTTTGTTACAAGTTACAAGAGTGCATTATAGTTACTGCTTCGTGAAATTAATACTTGACCCACTATTAACATTGATTTAACTTATTTTTGACAATATTTCGGTTTCATAATGAACAAAATGTTTACCATTCTAATTTAATTTTACAACAACTGATGAAGGAATTACGTTGAACTGAATAATTCGGCCGAATATTCGGCTCGGCAATGGCTGGACCGAATATTCGGCCGATTGTTCGTATTCGGTCAAACCCACATTAGGCTCATCTCTAGAATCCATTATCTAGGTTAGGCAACTGTACTCCATTATCTGAGCAGGGATCGAATACCGGTATTTTCTCCAAAGAAAAATACCCGTATTATTACGGTCATCGGTTCATTATTTCGTTTTTAATGGGACAATCTAATAATGTTACGTTGTTACCTAAATACATGATTCAGCCCTACGTAGAGAGCAAAAAATAATCTAAAATATTGGGCTAATTCAGGGTTTTTTTAAAATACCGGTATCGGTCCCTGTATCTGAGAGCCTAACATCGAAATCGGAACTTCGTATCGTGGCGTCCCTTTGACTCATATAGTGTATAACACGAGAGTGAAAGGGACGGCACGATACGAAGTTCGGAGTAGGCCCTCAGTTAGCAATTAGCAACTTACGTGTGTCTAAGGCTAAGTCCTCACGTATACAACGCCACCTATTGGACACGTTCATCATCTTCAGCCGAAACACGTCCACTGCTGGGGCGCTACCGCGAACAGCAAAAGAAGTTTTCCCTCTCAGTCGCACTTGCAAGTTTGCATATAAGTGATACAGAGAGGGAAAACTTCGTTTGCTGTTCGCGGTAGCGTCCCTGGACATAGGATGGCTAATAGATGGCTGGATTAGAGACGTTATTTCGAACGAATTTCTGGAATTATCTTGATTATTATTTATTGTAGGTAGGGTCGGTAGGTGGGTTTACGGCCTGTTAATTTGATGCGCCAGTTTGAGACCACTTGGACGAGTTGATGAACTGAAAGGGTATTGTCTTGCTTTATTAATATATTCCCATTCAATAGCTACTAATTAAAAGGCATACGACTCACTATTTCTTTAATTGAAAAAACTTAAAAAATAAAATAAATAAATAAATAAATATTAGAGGACAATCTTACACAAATCGAACTAGCCCCACAGTAAGCTCAAGAAGGCTTGTGTTATGGGTACTAGACGACGATATATTTAATAGATATAAATACTTAAATACATAGAAAACTTCGTTCTTCAGAAGGCCGCAAACTGACGCAGGCCGCGTAACTGGCCTAGCGACCCTACTTAAATACCTATTTTAGAAAACCACCGTTTTTAGAACAATTCTTAATTATTACTTATACTTTCTTATGACATACTTTACAGATCGTTAAATAATAAGTACTTTATATTTAACACAAACTTACGTTGCAAAAACATAAAATACATATAAATGCCAGTTAATTCTCTTAATATGACAACTACGATTGTCAATGACGCAACCATTGTATTCCAAGTGAAATTATCCCATGGTCCTTTAGTGTCAAAAGATCTACACAACTTTGAACTTTACGTCTTAAGTCATAATGCGAAAACTGTATAGATATATTTAACTTCAATTTGAGATGATATTGTAAGAAGAGAATCGTTACGCCACCTTTAATGAATCAGTTTGAGGAAGAATTCGATTGAATAACCTTTTGTACACCAGATGTTACGTGTTACTTTGGTGACCTCAAATCATTCGGACGTCATAAGTTTGCTAAGGACGAGTATTAATTTAGTCAAAGATTATAAGAGAACAGGGGCCGATTTTTGAGTGTCAAATGCTCGACTTTTGACTCGAGATCTGTCAAAAAACCACCAAAAAACTATGATGATTTGACAGATGTCGAGTAATAAATCGATCGTTCGACACTCAAAAATCGGTCCCAGCTCTATAGTCTTTGATTTAGTCACTCTTATCGCTTTGTTGGGCGCGGCCTATAAAGCCACAGTCAGTCGTTGCAAAAAAAGACAACGGACAGACAGATATATATCAACGGACATAATTATTCTATAGCTCTAGTATATATTTTCGAAACATAAACACAAACGGACGCGTCTTACGTTTAGCCTCAATCTGTATAACAAAATAGCTGCCAATGAATAAATAACAAATAGTTACCACCAAAGGCCACCAGAGGCGCTGTTCGCGTTGCCATACAAATTGACTACAAGATGTACAAATAAATATAGGGTAGCTAGGCCAGTTACGCGGCCTGCGTTAGTTTGCGGCCTTCTAAAGAACGAAGTTTATTCTATTAAAGATATTTAGATTTTTACATGCCATAAAGAAATAGTGCGTCGTATGATTTTTAATTAGTAGCTATTTAATGGGAATATATTAAAACAGCAAGAATATATCCTTTCAGTTCAACAACTCATCCAAGTGGCCGCAAACTGGCGCATCAAATTAACAGGCCGTAAACCCATCTACCGACCCACTTAGGTAATACCTATTGTGCTCATATATAGGCTCGGTAGGTGGGTTTACGACCTGTTAATTTGATGCGCCAGTTTGCGGCCACTTGGATGAGTTGATGAATTGAAAGGATATTTGCTTATTTAATATATTCCCATTCAATAGCTAATACTAATTAAATCGCATACGACTCAGTATGTCTTTAGTAATGTAAAAATGTAACTATTTTTAATTGAAAAAACTTCGCTCTTCAGAAGGCCGGAAACTGATGCAGGCCGCCTAACTGGCCTAGCGACCCTAGCTAGCTCATTTTTATAGATACTTACAAGTGTTTATTTATATCCATCGTAAATAACTAATTTGTAATGTTAAACAACATTAAACGATCAATACACTAATATCATAGAGTCAAACAAAGGTTAACATTATTAAATAACCGTCCCATTTAAAAAGCAATCAGACGAGATCGTTTGATAAATCACAACGAATTATAACCTCTTAATGAAAGCTCAACCTTCAACCACATGAGTAGACATCTTCGGCACAACACTACATAACCATTATGTTCTGTAACCATTGCCTGTTTTGCGTGATACTATCTCCCAAGTTAGAAGTATACGCAGCAATCTATAGGAGTTTTACTCGATAGTGTATATGTTTACCACCACGCGAGGCAGTTTAAAACGAAAAACGTTGCCTTTCAACCTGCCAGTTCGAGGTTTGAACTCAATCGAACGCTACGTTTATTTTTTTTATTTTTTTAACGAATGGTGTGACAAAACAAAACAGCCAGGATTACATGGATAATGTATTTATTTAGTTTAGTGTAAAGTGTGTTTGAAATCTTGGATATTGGGTTAGCTTTTTAAGAAAGTTTGTTCTTCGGAAGCTTATGATTTATAAAAATGCGTGAGTATTTTTAATTAAGTATGTATTATTGTTTATCATTTTATCATTCGCTTTATATCGAACCTCCATTACTTACAAAATTGAAGATTAAGTATACAACGACGGTGGCAAGCTTACGGCCTGCCTGACAAGTCGTAGCCTATGGACGCTTGTGACTGTAGAAGAATCATAAGCCGCGATGCCGACTCTTGCCTTTATTATGTCACTGGGAAGTATGACTGAAATAAAGATAATTATTATACCTACATAATAGTTTAAATTAAAGTAATTCAGGCTAAACGCAAGTTACACGGACACTCAAATGCATCATTAAGATTAACATCGTAATTGCAAATTTCGTAAGAGAGGAAGTTAGAAAGGTCAATCTTGTTTAACTTTAATACACCTATCTGGTTACTATGATGAGCTAACATTAATAATATGTTCCGTGTGTCTAGAACTGTAGAACAATTGATATTGCCTAGGTTGAAACCTTTCATTACTTTCTAACATGTTTTTACATAGGCTTCCACAAGGTACAAAACAACAAGGGTTCCTAAGGGTACAGATGTAAGAATAAACTGCATGTCTATCTATCTATCACATCACTAAATATCTCAGGTACTATGTACTTATGCTATTGATTTGATATTTTTTATACAACGCCGGTGGCAAACAAGGTCCACCTGATGGTAAGCGGCCTCCGCAGCCTATAGCCGCCCGCAACTCCAAAGGCGTGACGTGCGCGTTGCCGACCCTTTATAAGATTTGAGGATGCACTGTGTTGACAGTAGAAGGAACACATTTAGGTCCCTCGCTCTCAACACAGTGCATCCTCGGGAGCTCTGGCAACCTTGCTCACCTCCAGGAACACAACACTACATACTTGTATAATAAATAATGTTATTATGGCTGTCTTCTGCAAGGCGGAGGTACTTCCCCAGTTAGGCTGCTCCAAATTCGAGCAAGATGACATTTTACTGTGCCCTACCTCTCTTAAACTCTCTTGCAACATAATACCTAACTCTCCCAAAAAATGGCGTATTTAGCATTACTTTCGGAAACACATAAGATCTAAACCTAACAAGTTTCTAAAATACCTAGCTCAGATAGATACAGTAGATCTTAGATAGGTATTAGAAACTTGTAGCTCTGTGGGATGAAATCCTTGTCAAGTGAGAGGGCCACATGTTAGTAAACTGTCAATTTGAATAGTTTGATTAAAAGCTACTTAATCGGAGCCCGGAGGTCGATGCACGAGCGATGCGAATTATACATTAAATTATACATATAAACCTTCCTCTTCAATCACTCTATGTATTAAAAAAAGCCGCATCAAAATCCGTTGCGTAGTTTTAGAGATTTAAGCATACATAGGGATATAGGGACAGAGAAAGCGACTTTGTTTTATAATATGTAGTGATTTTATTTCTATATATAATAGAGTTATTGTATATGCAATATATGTAATTTTACTAGGTAATAGGTACGTATCTATACATTGTAGACTTTTAGCATATCCAATAAGCAATGAATATTGAATTATAGCAAACGGGTCACTCACGTCTTTAAGGTCGAGTATAGCTCGACATGTTTGTTGTGTCGCAGCTAGTTCTCATGATTAAGGGCCACGTATTGGTCCGAAACATGTCGAGCTATATACGACCAAGCCATCATCTCCCGACGAAAAAAATAAACAATAGCATTCTTTTGTAATGAGCCCGGGGATCCCAGGGACCGGTAGACGATGACGAGGGCGACTCGTTTATTATATTTCGATATGTCAGAAACTCACGGGGGTTTTATAAGCAATTAATAATTTAATTAGGTAGGCATTATTGACTCTCTATAATCATGCAACTATAAAAGTGTCCATTACAACTATTATCCCACATAGAGTTAACGTCCTATTAACTTTAAGTGTAGTCATTAAAGCGGTTACTCGAGGGTTAACACACAAACCAGCCAATTGTCAAGGCGATTGACTTTCCTTAAAGTCATTGTACACATCCTTGATTGTGTACAACTGTTCTTACCTTTTATACTTTGGTGGTGAAAAAGTATGTTCTGTTCTGATAGCCTATGGATGCTTCAGAAAATCATATCGAAATATTGTTAAGCACACCTTGACTTGAAAGTAAATTGTTTTAGTTTGTTGATATCCTTCATAAATGTTAAATCGAAAATCTTCGGGAACCACAAGCGTCCATAGGGACTGCTTACCATCAGGCACACTTTGTATCATTGCCTCTCATTTAAAAAACCCATTATAACGAGGTTGTGCTCTTACCATAACCTATGATGGTTGTGCCACGCGTGGCAATGGCGACGATATGGATTTACCATCTAAAACAAAGTTGGACAGTTTGACGTTATGAATATTACATTTAATTACATAAAATGCACCGAGATCCCTGGGCATGACATAGATTAAATGCATCCATCTGAATAAAACATCACTGGCTGCATACATAAACCCATTGTCCGATTTAAAATTTAAAACAAGTGAAACGCGATCCTGATTGGTTGCCGGAAGAATTGGCGCCAAAACACGCGTTCCGTTCCGTTACGTCATATTACGCAATGTGTCATTCGCGCTTCTGCGGTGAATCGGAACGTATTCTTCTATTGAATTTATTATGTGAATTAGGAAGTCTTATGTAGGTCGGTGTTATTTTTATTGGATTCGTGTGAATGCGAGCGTTCTAGTTAGGCACGATTTTATTATTCAATAATAATAAAATCGTGCTTCAATAAATACCACACGTTTGAATTTATTAGCTGCATTCGTGACAACGCACTACTTTTCTGGAAATAAAATGACGAATTGAATGTCTGATCATAAAATTCAAACATCAGATCGGATCTCCTCGTCTACAGAGCTCGGAGATTAACGACGACATATTGTCTATTCATAAAACATTGACATGTTTATCTTTAATATAATGTAATTTAAAAATGAATTTGTATGCCTAAAGGCGAAACATAGAGCACATATTTTGTACCTACCGCCATATATTGTATTACCTACGTTTACAAATAAATCACTTTGACTTTGACTTTGACTTTGAAAAGTTTTACCGACCCATATTTTCGTAATCCAGTTGAAATGTCGTAACAAGGTGGAAGTAGCTGAAAAGTGTTTGGAACATAATGGAACTTTACGGGGTTACTTGAAGTGTAGAAAGACTATCCCTAAGTTTTCACCTCGAGGACCCTGTGCCTTTACCATGAGTTTGCATGACCGTACTCGCTAGCGATTGCGTAAGCGATTCAGTATGCCGATTCTTAGTTCTATTGCGTAACCGCACTGTACTTTTTCCCATACAAATTTTTACGCAGTCGCTAGCGAGTACGGTCATGTAAACTCATGGTAAAGGCACTGTGCTGACTTGGGGGGACAAACTTAAAGAGCATAAAATTCCCCAACAGTTCGTTGCTGAACCATATTTTCAGGCCTACTATTAACGAAGATTCAGCCGCTTAAAATTATAGTATGGAGGCAAATTTAAAAAAGTAGTCTCCTTCACGATTTCCGTCGACACAGCTTCTATCTACCTAAAACTGGTATGCATGTGTCGCTCTTTGTCTCGTGTCAGTCATTGTACTCATTGTGAATGCGAATTTACTGATTTTAAGAAATGGAGAGGGAGACAGCCGTAACAAAAAAAATAAAGGTGGCGGCCGAATTCGGTCCAAAATTACGGATATGGTTCCGGGTTTGAACGGTTATTAAACGTACTACAATTGCTTTTTTAACACTTATACCATAAGCACAGGGTCCTCGAGGTGGAAAACTTGGGATAGTCTTCCTAGTGTACCCCTAACTAACCCCGTATTAACACTTTCCGGACATAAAGTACATAACATCATAACAGCTGGACTCTTGTCTTGTCTTGTCTTGTTGTTGTTGCTGGGATCTTTCAAAATCAGAATGACAATGAAACGAGGCGATATCCTGAGTTTTACTGTTTTTTAATACCGTAAATACGCAAAGAAACTACTATTCATATAAAATTAACAACGCCGCGTTTACGTGACACAATGCCTGTACGTAAACGAGACCTAAGTAATCTGTATTGATTCAACTATAACTAATAAAGTACCAATTTCAAACTTTAATTGCACTGTCATGACAATGTTTTACCATTTCCGTATTGACCATTATATTCGAAGAAATATGATCGTGTTCCGAAGTCTCGTTATAAGTGATACAAGATACGCTACACTAGTTTTTGCTGCTAGTGGTCATGACGCTTAATAACTATCATTTACCAATTGGTGCCAACTATTTTTTGTGGCTGATGTCCGCTGTTTATATACCTATTAATTATGGCTACATAGGCCGCTGCTTTTAGACATCCTAATCCTAATAATATTATAAACGTGAAAGTTTGTGCGGATGGATGTACGTTCCGCATAATCTCAAAAACTAATGAACGGATCTCTATGAAACTTTCCAGCATTGTAGCTTAGACATCAGAATAGGACATAGGCTATCTTTTATCCGCGGGTAACACCGCAGGGCGCTGCTAATGTATAAATAAATATCATATACAAAATGGTAGTTAAATTACCTGTCTGAGAATTTAAGGCACAAGTCCCCAGCCCCATTCAGCGTTTAAAAAGATATGTCTCTACATAAAGTTTGGTTCACCATTATTTTGCAGACAAACGTTTCATCGAATTCATGTTTCGCACAATTTTTTTATTTCATAGTAAACGAATTTTTTAAAAAGGCTTGCAGTTCTAACCTAACATAACATAATTTTCAGGTAGACGTAATAGATTAACATTTTAGTTGTACCTAAAAAGCTAACTTAAAAAGTTTTCTTAGAAACTTAGAAGCTTAGAAACTTTTCTATGTCATGAAAACTCACTCGTAAGTTGTAAAGCTTAGAGAGCCACTATAATTTCGGGCAGTTATTAGGATTACCTATCGTGATATATCAAGGGAATTAAGTATTAACTTAAGTAGTAACTTAAGTATTATTCCTTGGTCGAAACAAAAGCGGCTTAGAAGTTACAACCTAATCTTCGCTTAAAACGCCCACAGTAAAGTTGTGAGACTAATTTCTGGTTTCAACACGATACGTTCACTTCGCTAAGGGCACCGTGTTGAGACTGAGATTCCAAACTTGTGACACAATTTTGCGCGATATCAGCTGTTCAGAGGTTAACGAGATTTACCTTCGTTAAGTTTAAACCATTCTAACACTAGAGGCTTACACCAAGAAGGTAAACGTCTCAGTGCTCGACACCTTAGTGCCGAATAGATGACACCTTTTAATCACTTCTATCATAATGGTATAAGATTGAAAGTTCCATGTATTGGGTCAATGTCGAACACAGGGACGTTTACCTTACCAAATTGGGATTTGATTTTTTATATTTCAATAAAGACAATTATTTACTGAATTATACTAAAATAACACTACAGTTAAATTAAAAATATGTATCGTTTTATATGCCCGTGTGGTTGCCGGGTAAGAATTGCGCCACCCCATCTCCTCCCGTGGGTTTCGTAGGAGGCGAATAAGGGAAAATCGGAGGGTGGGCAGCAGCATCCTTCGATCATTACCACCATCAAACTGCGGTCGCCAACCCGCTTGCCAAGCGTGGCGACTATGGCAAATCCCCCCCAAGGGAAAAATAAATTGGGGGAGGCCTATGTTCAGCAGTGGACGTCTTTCGGCTGAAATGATGATGATGATGATCGTTTTATAAATATGTAAAGAGCTAACATTTTTTTTGAGTTTTGTTGCACTATATTTTCACTTGACTGTACAATAATTCGTACTACGAATAATTAAGGTAGTGTAACTAATATGTCCACAATACTTTTAAACTAATAGGGAAACTGATAGGGAAGTCCCTTCGTCGGATATTATTAGAAAGAGCTAGCTTGAATTGTTACTTTTTAGTAAGGCGTTTTAAACTCTGTCAAACTGCTTGTAGAAAATATTCGTAATAATTGACCGAGCTTGATTGATAAGATGTCTGTGGTAGGTATATGAGAAAATACACAAAAAAATAGATCTTTTTCAACACAAATTAAATAATGATTCATAAAGAATTAGTATTTAAAATTGTGTAAAATCAATAACAGTCTGTAAGCTAAGACACCGGTAGCCCTAGTTAACAAAGTAATCTGTTTGACCTAAGATAAATATCAACAAAAAGTGAGAGTAACGTAACCAACGATCACGCAAGAGTTCAATATCACGTGTCAATAGTAAAACTCCCATGCACACACACACCACCTATACACACATACACAATGATTCGCACGACACTTTCCTCGGTTTTGCCGGCGCGTACACGTGTTTTTGCGGATAAGGTTAATTGGGACAAGGTTGAAATGAACTTTATGATTTTTAATTAAAGTTGAACTTCGCATAGTACATATAGTAGCTAAGTATTCTTTTCCTTTATACTTTTGCTTTTAAAAAGTAGTGCTCCTTTGTTTCAATATTTTAAATACTAATTATCATTTACTTTTACAAATAAACTGCTCCTGACGTAACCTTACAGTATTCCTTTTTTTAACTATCATTATCAAACGACGTACAGTTAACTCAGTTTTTTAAAATCAAACTTAACTTATATAACAAATAGATAAGAAGTAATACGCCTATCTTTAGCACGGTAGAATAAGCAAAGGAGTGTTAACCTTTTCGCCAATAAACTGCACCGCAGTTTGGCGAAACTGTAGTAATTTTTAAGGTTCTTTTTTCTGAGCAATAAATAAAAAAAGAAATAGAGATTATTCCAGGAAGGAACATTACTATCGGCAAAAGGAAGACATATTAGCAACTAAATCTGCGTCTGATCAGAGTATGGTAGATGTCCCAATGCTAGAAACATTAAATTTTATCTAATCATAGTAGATATAAATAGTAAGTGTCAAATATTAGTAATTACAGATTCAACTAATGGGACGCTTACCTTACCGAAACTCATACGAATAGGAAAACATACTTATTTGAAGGTTTTTCATGATTTACTTGACAATTACATATAACAAAGCAGTAATTATCGCTTATCTATACAAACTATATCATTATAATAAACTAATTAAAAAAAAATACCACGTATGTGAATTTTCGTCTGACCGGGGCAAGGTCTTATTTATACAAATGAACTATTTTTTGTCAATTAAATAGATACAATGAAACAATGTATGTGTTATTGTAGTTCATTAGATTACCATCAAATTATGATGTTGATTATGGTGGGAATTTTTCATAATGACATTGACATTAATAGTTATCTAAATTCTTATTTATTAACCATTTTACTACTAAAACCACTTGATTAAGGGTGATTAAGGTAACCAGATACGTACTATTGCCTCTCAACACTCAAGAGCACTTTTAGTGAATTGAGGGTTCGTTTTAGGGTTCGGTATACCTTTAAGCGTAAGCTTAAAGTCTATTTGTTATAGTTGAATAAATGTTTCTTTCTTTCTTCATTCTTTCGGTACCTAAATGGTAAAAAAGGAACCCTTACGGTTTCACTTTGTCTGTCTGTCTGTCACATCGCTCAATATCTCAAGAACTACTTGTGCTATCGATTTGAAATCTGGAACAGTTATAAAGAAGGGTAATCTCGATGCATAGAAAAGGGTTTTATTTATTATTTCTCTTTACTTTCTATATGTTTGCGCCATTTGGCGTCGAAACCTTGGGGCCATGGGGTCCAGGTGCGAAGGCGCTCTTCAAGGAAATAGCGGGGCGCCTTGTTGAAATGTCGGGTGACCAGAGGGCTGGCAGCTATTTTGGCCAGAGGATTAGCCTAGCAATCCAAGGAGGAAACGCTGCCAGCCTTCTGGGCACTATAGCTAGTGATGGGGACTTAGGGGGCATATTCTTTTTATAGTTTAGGTATAGGTTTAGTTAGTTTAATTAGGTTAGTGATGTATTATTTAACTTTATATTTTAATTGTGTTTTTTTTATGTTTGTTTCAAGTTTTAGTTTGTATTTACTTTCCCTGATAAAAGGTGGTTCAAAATTTCAAAGTCTAGTCGTCCAATATGTTAAGTGGGGTAAAACATTTCTATACTAAGTTTGTAATTTAAAAACCTTCGCATGTATTTATAGACTTTTATTACGTTTAAAATGTGTATACTGTATAGGCAGGTACGCGATACTATTAAATAAAGTGGCCAATACTTTGTTCGATAGCGCATGGAGAAACGATACACATATGAATAACGTATCGTTTACATGTAAAACACGTCTGTCGTAGATAGAACGACGGATGCGAGACTGGTCGGCCGATAGTGAAAGTCTTGGTCAATGCGCTTGTACTGACGGAAACAGAGGGCCTTCCGCGAACCGAAAACGATATATCCGCCTCTTTATCGCACTTTACATTCGAGCGACAAAGAGATTACGTTACGAAGATACACGAAGAGATTACGTTACGAAGATACACGGAGAGATTACGTTTTCGGTTGGCGGTTGGCTCTCTGGAGCACAGTCAGCAAAGAAAATAGTCTACCACTTTGAACCATAAGCAAATAATGTAGTCGAAAAGTGGTTGACCAATTTTATTGGCTTACTTACATACGAGTATATTTAACAAGTATATTTTTATAGTAACAAGCTGCTTAACTTTATTATAAAAATTTTTATAAAAAAATGTTGCACTACTCTTCCAAATAAACTTGTACACTTACCATTGCATACCTACGTAAACGCCCATTGATTTCTATTGATCTTCTGTAGGTACAATCAAGGAAATTTTTACGGCGTCCAACTCTGACACGATGCGTACACTTAGGCATTCCCGCCGGCACATATAGTCCCTATTCGTCCCGGTACCGTCGCACACCGGATAGAGTCAGTCCAATCCACGTCGGGCCTAGCAGAGTTTCTTGCTGGACTCTTCTCAACTAGGTTTAGTGAACCAGCGACAAAACTCCCAGTAGATCGATTCCACTCACACCTAGGTATCGGTTGAAACCGCTCAACCAATCTCACAGGAGCGCAAACTCTTAGAGTATTCCAGTGTTCCAAACCCCACGCGTGGTCGTGCCGGAGGTTTTCTCCTGGATTTTCCCCAGGCTACTCTCCAACCGCACACTCCTATCGCTAAATAAAAAAGGAAATTCAAATAATTAAAATGAATTAAAAATATAGCTTTAAACAAAAATTATACAACAATTCAAGTATTAATACCTGTATTTTATGAATAAATAAATATGAATTCAAATACGTACTTACTATTTTCGCTCTTTTCACAATGAAAATAAGACACGTCAAACGCGTCTAACAGACTTTTCTCTTCGACCGTACACGAATAAACTTGAATACCTTACTTTTACTTAATGAAATCATACAACCCATTACCTCATTAGTCATGTAACACGATCATGTTCGATACTGGGTCATAGTACGTGAAAGCCTTCTCGTATAATATGTATGATGTAATAATTATAATATGATCGAATTGACCTTCCTTCCGGTAGACTGGTAATATATGGATGTAAGATGGTGAATTATGTATGTGATTAAGAGGATCATGTTCTTGATGTTTTAATTAAAAAAATAATAAACGTGACATAATGTGTCAACATAATCTTGTATTACGTAGCAGTAATACGTAAAGCTTAAGTGTAAAAAAACCCAAAGGTGTCACAAAAAAATGTTTTTTTTATCTTGTAAGTAAATATATATTTTAAGAATAGGTACCATGGAAAAGTAATTTAAATTACAAAAGCAAAAAGGCGAACTTTTCATATTTCTCCTAGCTTGCTTGTCTTCCGTTTAGGTATCTTGTCGATAGATTTGTGATGTATTCATTGATACCGCGGCATCCCCATTCCTCAGTACCAATCCATAGCTTGCACAGTTGCCTAGCTTGCATATTATAGATTGTCCACATATAGTGAATTTAAAAATTATGTGTGTATGTAAGCACTTTATTGTACACACTAACAGGTTAAAACAATAGTATATGTCACATAAGATTAAACTACAAAAAGAACGGAGACAACTATCTAGAACCGACATATACCCTGTTATGACATGGCTGTCACATATATTGGACACATAAAGCTATGAATTCGTGCGCGCGACAGACGTCAGCGTAGCACAGGAAATTGGGTTTTATTATGATCCGTTAGAACAAATGTAACTCGGTACATATTTACCAAACATACAAATTTATTTGACGTAACTAAACAACACTAACACCAAACGGATCTTTATAAAACTGAAACTAACTTTACTTATCTAATCAATCGATGTGACGGCTACTGTTAGGCCGGGTTTTATAAAAATCCGTTAGACCAAATATCAGATCAAATTTCAGTAACTCAGTACATTTTTTACATAGCAAACCGACATAAGGTCTAACGGAACTGTATAAAACCGAGCCTAAGAAAACTTTATAATGCAATACCAATCGATGTAAAAAATGAATCCAGCAATAGATCGTTTGCAAACAAAATAAGAACCAAACAGATCTGTGATGCGTTATACACTGTAGACGATTTTTTTTTAAATCTCCTGATCACTACCCCATTTTAATAACATATCATAACAAACATTAGTAATGAAAGTTAAAAAAAACTATGTATGTATATTATTATAACTATAATTATAATTAGTTATGCTCAGTGATCGGATTTAGGATGCAATCCCCCGAGGTTTCTTATTATTAGGTCTGTTGTTGTCTTAACATGGATATGACTTAAATCTCTTTATTAACCAACTTTTAGAAAAACATGAATAACTTTTAATTTTAAGTAGTTTACACCATAAAATAACAAAATAGTAATAACAAAAAACAATGTAAAAAGCAATTTTAAGAACTGACCAGAACAGAAGCAGAACTGACCGTAACTTGTACGTCTTATCTTTTGTGTTATTTATTAATCTGTTGTTTGTATGTAGGGCATTCATCCTTAACATTACACATATAGGAACATAATCGGTATAAAGCATGAGAATATATGACTAAAAATTAAAACTAAACTAAACTAAAACTAAAATATATTTAAAAAATTTGGTCCCCTAGGCATAGTCCCTAAGATGCTGGCAGCATTTCCTCGCTGAATCGCTATGCTGATGCGTTGAGCGAGGAAGCTGCCAGCTCTATAATCCCCCGTGGAATCCACCAGCCTTTTAGAAAGGTCTTTAATTAGCTGACGGGCACTGGCACCCCACGGCATAACTTATGCTGCATGACATGTATTATAAAACAGACCTGTACAATTATATTATTTTATTAATAGATTATTGAATTGAATTGAATAATCTGACTGTAGCTAAAACTGGATGGCGACCGTGTACACGCTATCGTGTACTTTTACTAATTGTTGCTTTTCTTTACAGATACAATGCCGCCCTGCACAATATTAACGATACTACTAATAGTACCCGCAAGCATATCAAAATCAGCAAAAACTAATGCACGCCCAGTCCATGAAGTCATTAACGAACAAGCCCGAATAGACGACAAAGTCAAACTTACTACTCCAGGTATCCAGCCCTATGGTAACCCTTTAGCAGGCAACTCCCTACAAAATGCAAGACTTCATGCACAAAACCAACAGGCTATGTTCAACGCAGAAAGGATCAGACAGCACAGAGCCCAATTACAGAGATGGACCAAAGCCCCAATCCAAATGGACAGCTACATGAAAGCGTACCACGAATCACAGGAGAATCATCAACTAGCCTTAGAACAGCAACAAGCGAAACTAAGAGACGCTAAGGTAAACACCACTCCAAACCCCAGAAGACAGGAGAAAAGAGGAGAAGCTAAAAGAGAAAGAATTAGACTACAAAGTCCAGAACCAACGAAGATAACTAAGGCTGACGCGGTTATAAAGGAAAGGAGCAGAAATCATAGATCACATGGTTCGTTGCATTATCAACAATATCTGGAACCCAAAAGATACCAGACTGTATATCTCTCACCAGGACCGACTTATGATCAAGGGGTAACTATTAAACCTAATGGGAACATAGGTTTTCAGCACTACCAAAGTCCACATGAATCTAAATTATATACACAAGCTATACCAAGTACAGAAAAACCCATATACCCTAAGCAATATCACCAAATGCAAGAATACCAGTCCGCTCAAGACATAGACGCTTTAAAATCTTTATTGAAAAGCAATTCCAAAGATCAATTATCAGGACTAAATGCTTTAATAATATCAGGAAATCAGAATAAAGAAGAAGAAGAAAAACAGAAGCATAATCTAGAAACGCCAATTGATTTATATTTTTATTTGAAAGATGCTCCTAATCCAACACTAGCGCAACAATATGATCATACTAAATACGCACAAATACCGCACTATGCTAGCGCGTACATGCCTGAACTTGTAGTTAAAGACCACACACCTATAACAGAACAAATAGATGACATTGAAGATCCTAATAAACATCAGAGAGGACCTTACAAAGTACTGCCAGTCGTAACTACCGCCCCCGCTGTAGCTGCGCAAGATAACATCGACACAACAACTACGAAAAGCAACAATTACTACAAAGTAGAAGTAGCCAGTCAAACTATCACATCTGGACACAAAACGCAATATAGAGAACCTGATTATTACGTAAACGAAGACGCAGCGAAATCAAGTTATCAGGAATTGCAATACGCGCAACCTCACTATCCCTCGCAATATGAAGATGACAGCGATCAAAGCGAGAGGTATCTTCACCATAACGCACACCCTACAGGAGTTCAACATCTTACTGGAGATGGCACAGGCGTTTCAGCATACGGCGAGGACAGTGTAAGTATAGAGAATAAATTACCATCTGTCTCTTTGAAAAGGAGACGTAGAGCAACACTTGAGACTTCGCCCTTCCTACTACCTAACAGTACATCCTTGAATACCACTAACGATGCTCCTAAAGCAGAATCATTAATTAGACTGAATCCTATAGGGCTACATCTCGATAGGTCAACATTTTTGATAACCCCAAAGTTCCCTATAGGAGAAGCTACCGATTACACATACAGTGATTACGAGGATAATTTAAGACGTCCAAACAGGCAGAATCAAAGGGATTATGAAGAATACGATTACAGCGAAGATTTTGACTACGATTACGATCAAACAAAGAAAGAATCTTTTTACGGCTTGCCCGCGAATAGTTATGCGCCTAACGCGGGCTACACTAATCCTAATAAATACAGAAAAAGATTTCCAGAAGTGCAGTATGGTAGCCCAGAAACTTCATACGGTAGTCCATTAACTTTCGATACAGCTGCGTCTTATGGAGCGCCTACATACGCTACGGGTCCGCAAAGTTTTATTTCCAACGTTCATGGACACAAAACACAAATATCAGAACCCCTTTACGTCCTCTCCCAAACACAACTGAAAAATTTAATAGGGCATCATAATTTGAATATTCAGCACTTGGATATTTTCCAATCGTCACATGTTCCACATAAGATTAAGCGCAAAAGACCGTCCGGGCATAGGAAATACAAAAGACGATACCCCGGTAGCAGACAGAGCAAAATAAAGAAAACGTTGCATAAAATACACAAAATAACGGGTCATTAATTAATTTAGAAAACCTCAATTCATGACGCACTACTAACAGGGTTATTATGTTGGTTGGCGTTGGCGATCAGCTAATTTAGTATGCTGATTTCCGACATTCCGTCCACTTGGATGAATTGGTGAACTGAATCAATATTTGCTCGATTTTAAATGGATACCAAATTACCTATTTAATTTTTGCTAAATGAAATGCATAGGTTAATATAAAATCTTTTATAATTATAAGCATTCAACTGATTGCATACTTACACGTATGTCGCGTAACCGGTGTAACGACCCTACTAGGTATTAGAACTCGTTCATGACGAGACGACAAGGTATCCAACATTTAAAACCTCCAATTAGTTTATTTAATTAGACCTCCATGGACTTCCCATCAATTATCATCCTCCTAGCGTTATCCCAGTACAGTTGCATCCTGAAGGATGCCCGGTATCAGCTACCTAACCCCAAGTTTTGGCGTAGGCACCAGTTTTTACAGTCATCGGACCTTACAACCCGAGGAGAAACCAGACCTCATTGGACTTAGGATAGTCAAGTGACTGGGCAACTTGACTGTTATAAGTTCTCAAGCCACCCGAAGGCCTCTAACTTGGATTAACGACTGCTATCATAGACAGCAGCCGGGATCAACGTCTTAACGTGCCTTCCAAAGTACGGGAGCGCTCAGTTAATAATCACTCAAAGCAGTCACCCATCCAAGTACTGACCTCGGCCGACGTTACTTAAGCTCGCATACCGCACGCGGTACGCGGGCGCCGCTCGGCCACGAGCGCTCCTTGGACCTCTCTAATAGACTTTTAGAGTAAAAGAGCACCCATAGAATCATTCGGATTAGTATCTACGTACCCATTTTTATATATTTATTAGAGATTGCACAAATCCTCAAGATACATATGAAGATTATTGTGTAATTTACTTATGTGATAAAATAACTTAATTACCTCTTACCATTGAAAGAATGTACTTTCATTTACTCTACTCTGTGACCCAAAATAACTTGCTCAATCCCGCACTTATAAAAGGTACCTTAGGGCGAACATACTAAACTGCTAATGTTATAAATAGGACAAAATTAAACAGCGAAAACATGATTAATTTATTTTAGCTTTATTTTTACGTAACCTAATTTCTCGGTCTACTCATAATCTGTAATCGAATCGAAATTCCATGAAACATCGTATTTTAGATAAATCCAATATCAATATTTACTAGTACCTACCTGATTTATTACTGTTTACTCGTAAGATATCGTTAGAAGATTTATTTATTTTTCATGAAACCCATTACAGATGTGGCTTCAAATTGCTTTTCTTATTTTAAATGATCTTTTATCGGTAACGGTAAATCGAAATCACGTCATCATGTTATTTGATTAGTCAGGGAACGTATCCATACTACGTGGCCCGTAGATGGGTGGAAGGGGTCCTCAAAATACTACGCTTGTCTCCGTCACATAGTCAATAACCTCTAGGGATATCTTGCGTTTTTTCGAGCTATATATTCAAATTACGGCGAAGCTTTGAAAGCTTCTAAAACTCACAGCACCCTTCCTGATGTCAGAAAACTTGATTTAAAAGCATGTAGAATTACTACATGAAAAATAGGGGGGTTCTTGGCGTATACTTTGGCATCGATAGGGGAAGTGGGTAAAAAATTTAAAATATGGATCAGTATGGGTACGTTTCCTTATATAATAATGTATTTTACTGTTTATACCACTGATAGTGATATTGAAAAATACTGACGATTAATATCATAAGCATGTTTGAATAAGTATTAATTTAAATACTGTTATCCATTTGTTGAATTAATTATAATAAATTATTAAATTAATTACTTAAGTATGTAAATTAAGATTCTTGTTTACCTACATTTTAATTTAAAAATATTTGATAACAATAAACAATAATAAAATTAATTACGTTTTATAGAAATGACTATAAGCTATATAGTGTTACCTATTTATATTCACATCTGTCTTAAATGCGTATGAAACTAAAAGGATCATTTACCTGCTGAAAGGAAATAAAAGTAGGCGATTTTGTAAAAAAATGCGTTTTTGTTCTATTCCTATTTTATTTTTTACTTAGTAAGTACATTCGCATAAACAAACATATTCTATAAATTATAAATTAATTAATTAATTACATCCTTCACGCGCACGTAGTCCATGACTTCCTCCGCCTTCGTACCTAGTATTATGTAGCTGGGACACGTATCTAGACCAGCCAGCCAGGCAGTATCCTAAAATATCTCTGCCAGTTCCATCAGAGTCCTCGAGAACAAATTGCACTCGGGCAAACAGTATCTTATTAATAAACTAGCGACCCGCGCCGGCTTCGCACGGGTGCAATGCTGATACTAAATACGCTACAGAAATATTATACATATAAACCTTCCTCTTCAATCACTATCTATTAAAAAAACCGCATCAAAATCCGTTGCGCAGTTTTAAAGATTTAAGCATACATAGGGATATAGGGACAGAGAAAGCGACTTTGTTTTATACTATGTAATGAAGTATATATTTTTGTAACACCCTGATTTAGGAATACTACAACACAAAACAAACGTAACCGAATTTAATGAATGAATTGTGAATGAATAAGTACATTTCCTTGGGGAACTTACTTAAAAGTTAAAAATTTAAAAAATGAGTGCTGGATCAATGAAAATTCGGTATTCTTCACATATGGAGAAAGCCAATTTCATTTGTCTTCCGAAGAAACAAATAACTTTAATTTTAATTTCCAATCAAATTAAAAAATTAGCCGACTGAGCTACCGTGGGTATACCTTGGACGCATCCCTTGACAAAATATAATCGAAGCAAATTAACGTTTAAATACATTACCTATTTCTTACAGCTCCACTATGCCGCCAACTACGAATTTGGGTACCGAGTCCGCGACCACAAAAGCGGGAACGACTTTGGCCACCAGGAGGCCAAAAACGGAGAGAAGACCAATGGGGCCTACCATGTCCTGTTACCAGACGGCAGAATGCAGAAGGTCCGTTATTCTGCGGGCCCAGAGGGCTTCCACGCTGACATCTCGTATGACCATTTGCAGTACAAGCATTGAGGGTTTAACACTTTCTGGCCTTTCTGCCACGAACCCGCCTAGTGGTTTGGTGAGTCGTTTGAAATGTGGAATTAAAAGTACCCCTTTGAAGTGTGAATTTAGGTTAGCTAATAGTGCTTGACGCAATAGAAGAGGGACCTACGCATTGATTGGAGTGTCTTGAGTTGATAATTTCATCATCGTCTGGTTCGGTAATCGCCAATGTAGTAAAGGGTTTATTTTAAATTCTGCTCTTCAAAGTTAATTCTAATTCAATGCTAGCCTGTCTAGAAAGTTTAGAAATCTAGGAAATACTAACTAAGTATTTCCTTATGTGAAACAAACTATTTTAGCCATTTTACGCTACTACAACTCACTTGCTACATAAAGTTGACTAACAGAATAACATAAACATGAGCGTAAATGTCAAATACTCGTGGAATTTCCTTTCTAAGCACAAAGCTAGCATAACTGTAAATAGGTACTTACTAATTATGTGATACAAAGTTCGTTAACATAGGAGTTAGGAATGTTAGTACAAAATGAAACAAGCTAAATCCATATATTTATTCACCATACACAGTATACCTAATCTTAAAACTAACACAATACTGAACTTCGATATTAAAATTAGTACCTACAATAAAATCTGGGCTGTATGCACTGCAGTCAGAGTCCACCGCGCGAATGGCGGAAAAGAAAATGGCGTCAAAATTTATATCACAACTTTTCCCGCCAAAACCTTAGAGCGGCAAATAATATGTGCAAGTTATTTTGTGTGAAGTGAAACCGTGAAAGTAAGTGCGGTATTTATGGTGTACATTACTTGTACGATACGAAATGTCGCTTACTGTTCATTGCATAATAATGGCTATTTGCGTAATAATTATTATTACGAACTTCCGTATATTATATGCCTTAACAATGGTGTTAAACTAAGTACATAGTATAGCACGTTGGTCAGATGCGAAGATAATTTGTGAAAGGTTACCTAATTCCTAAGAAAGATGAATCTTGCCTACCGTAGTGACTATGTTATTCTAAAGCTCTCTCAATTTCAAAGGCCGCTTTTTGCAAACCTTGACGTAATAATATATAATTAAACGAATCTCGTTTTTTAATTCAAATTAGTTACACAATTTTGCGGACTGGTTTTGAATTTGATGGCACATTAAAAATTCAAGACGTAACATGTAGAAATTTATGTTTTTTAACCACAATTAAAACTACTGAGGCGTGTGGTCAGCCAGTAGCCTCGTAGATTAGGTCTACTAAGTATATTATTGTGTCAGAAAACCACAACATTACCGGAAGAAAGAAACTTTCTGAGCTACAAAACTTCTGCAATTTCTAATCTTTGCGTATTACGCAAAAAGCAATGTTAGAGTAAATCAATAGGCAATGTGATTATTATTAGGTAACTTTGCCATCAACGTACAAACTTGCAATTTATTCGAAACATGGGTAATAAACACCAAACGAACGCGTTTTGCTTGTCTCAATTTGTAATAATGGCAACAAATAGTTATCACCAAAGGCCACCAGAGGCGCTGTTTGCGTTGCGATACAGATTGAGACTAAACGCAAACGCATTCGTTTGTGTATATGTTTCGAAATAATATACCGCGAAAAATGATTTATTTAGGCTCGGTTTTATAAAGATCCGTTAGACCTTATGTCGGTTTGTTATGTCAACAAATGTACTGAGTTACTGAAATTTGATCTGATATTTGGTCTAACGGATCTTTATAAAACCCGGCCTTATACTATCGAACATACATTGAAAACAACCGACAATGCAAATAGACAATAAAACCTACTTAATCCTTAATCTGTCACGCTTCCATATAATCTCCAAATAATACAAAATACCTTGAATTGTCTTGCCAGCATTTAATAGCCAATATATGATCGCGTACAGGCAATAGTCGAAACACTTAGGTATCTAAAGCCCGAAATATATGACTCTTGTCAACAGGGCGCTATTATTCTGATTTACATGGCAACACACTAAATGACATTTTGACTTTGTTTACCTGTCAGATCTGATGTCAATTTTGAAATATTTTCCAGCGAAATATTTTCATTTCACGAGCGTTTTTTTTTCAGCAATTTATTAAATACATTATTAGTATGGTTTTGCTCTTGACTATGAATGGTTTTGGGCAGTTTTTGTCAATTATCATTTCATTTTCGACACTTTATTATTAATTAAATAAACCGCAACTGTGACACTGACAAGTGACAACCTATCATTATAATTATTGCCAGTGTTTAAATTAGTTCCAATGAATTCCGCAACATGGCGCCCATTCATATATTTCTGGTCGGGCTTTACATGTTATCGCTCTTATCAAAATGATACTTTTGCCTTGTTGGAGACCCTGCCTACGAAGCTGGAGGTCCCGGGTTCGAATCCCGGTCAGGGCATTTATTTGTGTGATAAACACGAATATTTGTTCCCGAGTCTTGGATTTTTTTCTATTGTATTTAAGTATTTATTTACCTATACAAGTGCTTAGTACCTACCCATAGTACAAGCTTTGCTTAGTTTGGGACTAGGTCGATTTGCGTAAGATTGACCACAAATATTTATTAATATTATTTATAAAGGATAAAATGGTACGTGTTAACGTTTATCTTCTATTGTACGTGATACACTTGCGAGCTGATAGTGTCAATTTTATCTATTCATATGTTTATAAGTGAATTTATCTATTAACAATTACTAATTAATTTTCATTTGTATGGAACATGTTTGTTTTTGTGCCTTTTGTGTATCGTAACTTATTAAATTATATAATTATAATATTTTTGGCGAGTACTTGCTAGTCGTATTTTGGAGATTTTTAATAAACAAGTACACAATGTATTGTAGTAAATTGTAGCCTAAATCATTTTAATCGGGTTTGTGCAATACAAGTATCTTATGTAAAATTTATATTATTATTTAATTGGGTAACGTGCAATAAAAGTTGTCTTCAACTTTTAATTAACTGGCGACTTTACATGACAAAATACTCGCTTATTACGTGCCTTATTTATACAAATACGTAATAGTAAGTTGTTATTGTTTAAAAAATAAAATATTCATAATTATTATTGATTGTTTTCTTTATACTAAGACGATGGCAAACAACCAACGACCTGACTGATTGTGACACTCTTCCTACTTATCAAATATGTCTAGGATTTGATTGAATTTACCTATTCGTTAGACACTTAGACGCGAATGAACTGTATAATAAGTTTGAACTAGAAGGAATTTATTCAGTTAAAATAAAAGATGACTCCGAATTAATATATTTATTTCTAATAAAGGAGTATTCACATAATACTTTTATGCATTCCCACATTGTTAGACACAAATGTACAGGTTAGTTCGCCTTAACTGAACACATAAGTACTAAACAGTTATATCGTATATATCTCAGTTTAAAACTAATCTAGTAACTATTACAAACTAGACCTGATTGCCGCTTCAGCTAAACTCGGCGCTGAGGGCTTACTCTCCGAACTTCGTATGTCCTTGTAAAGTTAAAAAGTATATTTAACATACCCATAATGTATAAGCAATTGTTAGATTAACACATAGTAATGAAGCCTAAGAGAATTCATTAACAATTTCAAGATATTTCTGCTTCCAATACAAAAGTGAGTTTGAAAAATATACAAACGGGTTATCATCATTTCGTCTAAAACGCAACTAGTACAAGCGGTAACAGGTCTAAAACGCATCTCGTCTAAACTGCAACTGGTCTAAGTAGCTACCAGTCTAGGTTGCCGGTCGTATTAGACCAGTTGTGTTTTAGGCTAAATGCGTTGTAGACCAGTTGCGAATTGTCTGCTAGGCTAGATGCTACTTAGACCAGTAGCGACCTAGACTAGTTGCAGTTTAGACGAGATGCGTTTTAGACTAGCAGCGTTTTAGACCTGTTACAGCTTGTACTAGTTGCGTTTTAGACGAAATGATGATAACCCATACAAACCATAAAATAGACATTAACCCCCTTATTCATAAATTTTAACAAACCTCTGCTAACTAAAAATGTGTTTTGTCCCTTTCTCCCAAATATGAGTTGTCAAAGTGACAGATAGAGGTTTTACGAACGATTATGAATAAAGGGGTAGGGTACGGCACATTTATAGATTTAATAATATGGTCATAGACACACAAATCATAAATGGGAGAAAACTTTTATAAATAATAAGTTTCTCAGTTTTCTCACACGCCAACCCTTCGACCACCGATCTATTAAATCTGATCAAATTTTGATAACTCAGCACATATTTTGACATAATGTCTAACGATCCTTAATAAAGTGATGAGCCTTAGTATATCAGGCAGTAAACATTATAAATACATGAATTTTTGAATGTTTTAATCATAACACAAAATACAGCGGAATCCGCTTATTACGACTCTGAATATGACGTTTTTCCGCTTTTAAGGACGTCGAAATCCCCTCATGTTAGGCCTTCATACAAAATACTTTCTAAGCAAATCAGTCCGTTTTGTGGGACGTCCTATTAGTGCGACGTAATATCACCGGTCCCTTGACTGTCGCCGTATCCGGTTTCTAGTGTAATTTAAAATATAAAACTCCCGTGAGTTTCACACATATTTAAATATAATAAACGGGTCTCTCACGTCTTTAAGGTAGAGTATCTTTATTAGTCGTCACCCGAATTTTAATCGAGATTGTGAATGGTCGGTACAGTCCAGCTGGAATACTACGTCTGTGACGAGTGTGGACGAGACTTTAGCACGAGTGTTGTGTGTAACCCGACATTAATTAATAGTGAAGAAAATGAGGGTGAATTCTCGCCCCCCCGCACCACCGCTGCCGCCAGCATCAAGCAGCCGATCGAGACGCGCGCGAGAGCGCAGTGCCAGGAGGGGTACCGCGAACAGCAAACGAAGTTTTCCCTCTCTATCGCACTTACGTCCGAACGTGCAAGTGCGACAGAGAGCGAAAACTTCGTTTGCTGTTGGCGCTAGCGCCTCAGAGCCAGAGGGTCTACTCCGAACATCGAAATTCGAACTTCGTATCGTGCCTTATGAATTCTAACCAATCATAGCGAGTATAACCTTTTTTTATTGGTAAAATGGCATGCCCGTGTGGTTGCCGGGTAAGAATCGCGCCACCCCATCTCTTCCCGTGGGTTTCGTAGGAGGCGAATAAGGGAAAATCGGAGGGTGGGCAGCAGCATCCTTCGATCATTACCACCATCAAACTGCGGTCGCCAACCCGCTTGCCAAGCGTGGCGACTATGGCAAATCCCCCCCAAGGAAAAAATAAAAAGCATGCCCAAAATGGCGAGCCTTGGGGGAGGCCTATGTTCAGCAGTGGACGTCTTTCGGCTGAAATGATGATGATGATGATGAAAATGGCATAAAACCTTTGTCAAAATAGGGTCTGCTTACTGATCTCAATATTTGATTAGTTAATGAAACACAAGACATTTTAGTTTCAACAACGTGGAAAATGGGTCATATTCCTACGTCAGTTTTGTATGACGTTACCCTTCTATACTTATTATATTTCGATGGTGACGGCTGCTTTATCTTATCGTTTATCACGCGATAACTACGAGCATAATACGTAAAGACGCTTATGCATACTTGTCCCAAGTTACTATAACTACAACATCTAAAAGGCGAGGGCGTTATCGCACTTTTCACATCACACTATATTCGATAGACAGGTATGCATCTAGAACAAAACGGAATATTCTCTAGTTATAGTTTATTATTTTGAAACTAATTATTCTGAATAACATTACGAGTACCCCTTGCAAACGTTGCAATTCTAAAAAATAAAATTACTGAGATAAATAGTTACATAATTGCTATTACATTATTGCTTAGTGTTTGTTAAGGCTATTGTGTAAAAAATAAATATATACACGTACAGTGTAGCAAAATCCATCCTGTATATATGAAAATGGCAGAAGTACCGAAAACACTATTCTGACTAAAAAAGTACCTTTAGTAAATGACGCTAGTAGCCAAGCATACATTCAAGGAAGATTGTGTCAATCAAACATAAATTACACATGTAGGTTATGTAGTTATTTTACTTATTCAACGCTGCTTTTAAAAGTATTAGGACAATGTTTAACAATGCAAAAGGCTGTATATGACCCATTCAAGAAAAACACAAGACAGCTAGTAAAGGCAGCAAATGCAATTCAAAAAATTCGCGGTGATGATGTAGTGGTCTGAGTAGCCTAGTGGTAGGGCGCTGTTCCGGCAAAACACATGCAGGTTCGATTCCTGCCTGTGAATCACGTTGTATGATCAGGATCAGGATTCGTTTATTATTTATATTTATTCTCTCTATCAAATAATCAATATGTGGTATTAGATGAATACAATACAAAATTATATGTGAGGGTTACAATATCTATAAACCTATATATTATATAAACATCAACACAAAGACAAGTTTTCACATAATATTTATTTACCTAGTAAACTAGTTTAAGGTATAACAAATAATGACAACTTACAAGTGCCCAAAATAAAATTTACGCAAATACAAAAAACTCTGTCAAAGTGTCAAGAAACATTAAAATTGTGAAGTCTGAATATGACATTTGTATTCGTTGACACGGGGTACGCTTGTAAAATTACTATTCTCATTTCTATAGACGATCATTAATTTTGTATTAGTAAGTGCAAGTGATAAATATACTAAATAACCAACATTAATATTAAACCATACCAAGACAAGGACTGTTTAAGTCCGATTTACAGTAAATAAAATATTTTTCTCTATATTTTAAATAAAACATCAACTCTGCCTTATTCTCTCATTAGCGAAATATCTTTATTGCATTAAATAATGCTCTATCAATCCATATAAGTAATACCGCAAAAGTATACGTTTCTCTTCCATATATGTGCCCAAATAATCAACGAATTTTACATAAAATTGTTCCAAAATTCGACTTAACAATACGAAAACCCCTATATTAGCAATTTAGCACGATATATTCGAATTATAAGGACAACTGCCCAGCTAGCACAATACATAGCTTTTATAGTCACGTTTTACGGCCGAAATGTACTAAAATGTCACATTAAAATATGTCAGCCTGTCGTGCTAACTGGGCGGACAATCAGTTAAAAAAGTCCGTTTTGACAATTTATTAAAAACTGTCAATTCACCGATTGTCTGTGCGCCTTCTAAAAGTAACCAATAATATAAACCTCTTATTCTTAAGATATTACAAAAAACGTGCCAGTACCTAATAAGTAGGCGGACTTAATAACACCACAGTTTTTAAGGTGTTTGCGCAAATCCGGCAACTTCGACACGGACATGCTACATCATCAAATTGTCACCTGACACTGACAATCCGCTACATGGCGACGCAGTGTCAGTTAACATCGACAATTCGTTGCCCATTCCTGAACGGCTATTGCAATTATTCAAATGAATTGTCAGTGCCCGATGAGACAATTGTCATTGTGTCATTTCGCCGCAGTAAAGGCGTTTTTATAACAGATGTCGCTGAAATGGCCCAGTACAAACTCCCTAATGATTCATCAGTGAAACAAAACAACAATAGAAACACAAATTGATTTTATGTGCGTGCAACCTTGAATTAAAAAAAAACTTTTTAATTATTTATTAATCTATTTTAATTCGTTTACTTTTTATTTCATTATTTTTTGGATTTGGGTCATACACGGATTTAGGTTCGCGTCTTTTCTATGGACATACCAAAAGTTACTGGCTATTACGGTTAATTTTGGATTGGACCAGTAACCCGCATAAACAGTGTCTCTGTTTCTATAAATCCCTGTAATAAAAACATAGCTAACATGCACATAAGCCGTTAACTATTGACCACAGGAGGGACGACTTTTATTTTTTCAACTAATTATGACCCATTTGCTTCGTACGCCATTTTCTATGGTTTCATTATTTCATTTAATTATACAAAAAGAATGAACATCATTTGAACTACGTTTTAAAAAAAAAAACAAAAGTCGGCCCATTCTGGTCGATACCTAGTTAACGACTTGTGTATGTAAATTATTTTTTTATTACATATTATAGGTTCATAGAAAAGGTCGAGAAGGGGCCGTTTATGCCGATTACGAATGCAACCAAAATTAGGATTTATAGACGTTAAAATTAGGAAAGACTCGAACCTATCCGTGAAGCTCTTAGCGAAAAATAATAATTTTCATTTTAACTCCTAAAGGCTAAAGCATATGAGTTGTATTGCAGTTAATAATTATATTGTATCGTAACTCAATTGTTGTTGCACATTGTATTGCTAATTGTTGCTTTACTCAACTAACGAAAACCTTGATACTGTCTCTATTCATATACCATACATTTATAGTTATACACAATTACACATCCTTAAATTAGAGATGTACCACACTACTAAAGACACAAATACTTAATAACACTAGTAATAATATTGCGAATTTGAACTCTATCGTAAGGCATTTATGTTTAATTTACACTTAGCAATGCGTATAACATTTTAAGACAGCTAAGCTTACACGTGGCAGTGTTGTATTTTTGGTCTTAAACGTAGTTTTAAAATTAAAATATAGTACATCTCTAACTAAGGAAAACATTCGAATACCAAATGACTGCTTCAATACAACGCACGTTAATGTTCAAACCGAGTTAAGAGCGCCTTACTGAAATGTAACAGGTCAGCTAGCGCCACGCGTAAATAATTGTGATTATTTAAAAACGATAGATATTTAAAAAACCGGCCAAGTGCGTGTCGGACCACGCACAATGAAGGGTTCCGTACCAACACCTACTAGTCCATATTTAAAATCACTATCCAATACATTGAATCTAAAGAAGTCTTATCTTCATAGGGAAATCGCGGCACTTACGACCTTTTGTTTGACCTCAAAAACCGTAAAACCTATATTGTTCAAACCAAAAATCGTTGAAAGTATTCACATCACCTCATTTTTTTTCAGAATTTTAAACTTTATAGTTTGGAAATTAGAGGGGGGGGACACTTTCTATGACTTTGACAGCTAATATCTCACCAACGGTTGACTTAAATGGACAAGTTTTTTAGAAAACTCCATATCATTTTTAAAGGCCTATCCATCGATACCCCACACGACTATGTGCGT
The DNA here is from genome assembly GCA_963556455.1 of Epiblema foenella. Taxonomy (NCBI): domain Eukaryota; kingdom Metazoa; phylum Arthropoda; class Insecta; order Lepidoptera; family Tortricidae; genus Epiblema; species Epiblema foenella. The sequence continues at coordinate 23,121,680 of OY747100.1, forward strand.
TGATATTTTTTTTTTTCATCCACCGGTTACATGTATGGAGTGCCCCCCCCCCCCCTAATTTAATATTTTTTTTGTAATTTCACATCACTTTCATGTAACGGTTCATAGAATACACCTTCCTACCAAATTTCATAATTGTAATGTTTATAGTTGGCTACGAAACCCTAAAAAGGGGGCGGCTAAGTACTGTATCTTATATTTACTACCTTTTAAATGCATCAAACTAGTTATTACGTTGCTGTTAAATTGATATAATAACAATTATTTACGAGTGGCGCTAGTGGACGTATTACATTTTAGTGAAGCGCTCTTAAATAGTGTAATTTTGTCTGACAATTTTATATATGTCACTACTTGAGAATTGTCAACTGACAATGTCAGTGTAAAAACCGGCCAAGTGCGAGTCGGGCTCGCGCACAAAGGGTTCCGTAGCAGCAAATATAATAAACTTATTATGTCAATTTAATTACAGTTAAATCAACCTATCTCAAAAACTATAAGAGATACTTTGATCAAACCAAAAATCGTTGAAAGAGTTAATTAGCATGCATCACCTCTATTTTTTTTAGAATTTTATACCCCGTAGTTATAAAAATAGAGGGGGGGGGACATACTTTTTACGACTTTGAGAGCTGATATCTCAAAAACCGTTCACTTTAAGAAAAATGTTTTTTAGAAAACTTTATATCATTTTAAAAGACCTTTCCATTGATACCCCACACGGGTATGTACATCGAAAAAAAAATTTTCATCCCTCAGTTACATGTATGGGGGGCCCCACCCCCAATTCTTTTTTTTACTATTTAGTGTCATAATTTTGTAGCGGTTCATACAACACATATTCCCATCAAATTTCATCACTGTAGTACTTATAGTTTCCGAGTAAATCGGCTGTGACAGACGGACAGACGGACAGACGGACAGACGGACAGACGGACATGACGAAACTATAAGGGTTCCGTTTTTGCCATTTTGGCTACGGAACCCTAAAAATGACAATAAAATTGACAAGTAAATCAAGAACTTGCTTTTTAAAGAAATCTGTATAAACCAGGGACCGATACCGGTATTTTAAAAAAACCCTGAATTAGCCCAATATTTTAGATTATTTTTTGCTCTTTACGTAGGGCTAAATCATGTGTTTAGGTAACAACGAAGATTTTCCCATTAAAAACGAAATAATGAACCGGTGACCGTAATAATACCGGTATTTTTCTATGGAGAAAGTACCGGTATCCGATCCCTGGTATAAACCCGGCCTATGTGGTACTGGGTACGCATTAACTATGGTACAGTACTTTTATCTCACGAGCGCGGGTTAGCCATAGTTGTAGTTGTGACACATACGAACACATAGACAACGTAAACACATGGGTCCTACGTCGACGCACACATAGACAATGTGCATGTATTGCTCAACACACAATGCTCACCCGCGATTAGCGAGATAGAAGTACAGTATCTCTAGTATAAGTTTTTTAGCAACGCGAGCAGCGCCTCTGGTAGCCTTTGGTGGCAACTATTTTTTGCCATACATAAATTGAGAACGCGTTCGTATGTGTTTTGTTTCGAAAATACTTATACTAGAGGTACTGTAGTAACCACAGATAACATATGGAAAAAACAACTGTTACCAAGGATAACAGATTTGTGGGAAACGTTGAGAAATTGAAACCTTTACCATATAGTCTAGTATTCAAACGCTCAAAAACCTCACAACAAATTATTGCTCCGTCACTCCAACTTCATCTTTTTCACCTCCTCTAACTCCTCCAAACTACAATACGGTCTTTTCATCTTACCCTCTATATTCCTTGACAAATTGGTGAGATGTCGGATCTCATTGGTGATTCCTCTGATCTTGGCCATGGTGGATTGAACCTTGGTCTTGGGGCTCGCGCGATCGTGAGACGTGGAAGGGGTGGAAGGCGTGGGGGTAGAGGTGGGGGGGTTGGCGGTCGGATCATCCTCAGAGAGGCTGGGCATGCGGATGACGGATTTACGCGGTTTTATATTGGGGAGCACTGAAAAAGAGGGTTGATGATAAGCAACAAAGACAAAATTGGTTCATTACGTGTGTCCTATCATGTAAACAAACGTTACTTCAAAGATTGAAGAAAATTCTATGTGAAATGATGTTTTTCAGTGATAACTTAGTTAATTTCAATACCCTGTGGACTTCTTTCAGTATATAACAGCATTTTAAGCGATGATTATTATGTAATCGTACAGAAAAGTGTGATAATCTGATAACGTCCATGTTTTTGTCTTGTATTTTATTTAATTTTGTTTATGTGATAGGCCACTAAGTACATTGTTCAGTAAAGAGACGCCTAGAGCGGGCGTGCCTTATACAGATAGTGAAAAAAAAAACGTTTTCCACATGGGTACACAAACCTCTATAAAAAATAGTTTATAACCAACTTCAAAAAAGGTTATCAATTCGGTTGTTTGTTCTTAATAATTAATCGAGGAGTCCTGGATTAATTGGATAAGGAGGATCCAATAAGTCCAGTAGAGATTGAGGGAACTGAAAAATTACAGGAACACATACAAATTTTAGTATTTTCGGTTACATATCGAGGAACGGGAACTGATGAAAAAGACCACATATGGTCATCCATAACTCCTAGTGTTTCACGGATAGCACTATGATATTTCGATCACGATACTGAAGCGAATATGACGAAGCCAATTTAAATGGTCGTGATGTAATGTTACCATCAACCTGATCTGGTAATGGAAGCCGGAAAGTAGGCAACGGAACTCTGTAATAAAACAGTGTAGCTTAGCCATGCTTGAGCTTATTGGAATCGTCATGAGATGGACTCTGAATGATTCACTAAAAAGGGTGAAATAAATTTAAAAAAAAGCTAAAAACCGACTCCGAATAAAACACTGAAAAGTAAAAAATCATTGCCTCACTTCTAATATCTCAATATAACGCTAACGCTTAACTAATACGCTTCTTATTGAACAATGTAGTCGCAAAGAAATTGCTTAAAGTTGATGAAATGGCACCGACTACAAAAATTACTTTGCGACTACATCGTTCAAAAAGAAGCATATAGTTTCATATTGAGATATTACAAGTTAGGCAATTATTTATTACTTTCCAGTGATTTTGTTTTTATACTTTATTAAAAAAATTATACATTAAGAAGTAAAAGTCTTTATATAACTCATTTTTTATGCATACTTAATATTACTTGTGTTAGCCGTGTTGTGTTAAAGTAATTCGTGCTCGACTTAATTTTATTCAAAAGTTAGCACAGTGGTAAATACCATTTTTTCATACAAATTGGTGAGACATCAAGAACCACTGAGTTACTCGATTTATGAATATTAGCCGTTTCTGTACTGTATGTACTCACAGCTTTGTCCCCGTTTGGAGGTGCCGATGGGCAACACGGAGAGATCCAACTTGATCTGGCTTCCAAAATGACGCAATGGTGCGGGAGGCGGGGGTGACTCCGCTCCTACAAGTCATTATACTTCATCAATCCTCATACTCTGAATGTGGGTAATTGTTCATCTAATTGCTGCTTGGTTATTGACTCAAATTTTATTATTACTTCAAAAAAAACAAGACCTAAAATAAAGACCCTATCTTACTATTGCAAAATGTGATGAAGTTATAGCTGTTTTAATGTTGCTAGTTACTCTAGTTAAAGAGATAGAAAGCGCTTCAGATATGACGTCACAATCCTGTAGCTCCATACGAAGGTATGTTTTGCGCAAAAGGGACAGGCGATCCCTCTTAAAACTTTGAACACTTATAACGTTGTGATTATTTAGGGTGGGTTGCACCAAACCGTCTGTAATCCTAAGCGGTGTTCATTAAAACCTGATTGTATGGAAAGTTTGACAAGTTTTTATGGGATGACAGCTGCCGGCGCCATATTTGACGATGACCGGCCTGTGATCGTATGTTGGTGCAACCTACCCTTATTCTCTTAGGTTGCTTTTTTCACCAATTGATTCTAATATTAATACTCCTTCGAGAAAATTCGAAATTATAGATTTTTTCAATTGGTGTCAACAACCCTATTATAGAACATGTTACAAAATTTCACGAGAATCTGTTGAAAATGCGACCTGTAGAGGCAGAGATCCGTACCTCTAGTATAACTTTTTTTCGAAACAAAACATAAACGAACGCGTTTGCGTTTAGTCTCAATTCATATGGAAAAAAACAGTTACCACCTAAGGCCACCAGAGGCGCTGCTCGCGGTGACATATAAATTGAGACTAAACGCAAACGAGTTAATATTAATACTTGATTCATTGTTTCGATGTGTAATTTACGTTATATGGATGTTGTGATGTGTCTAAAAGGAACTGGTCGAAAATACCGATAATAGTCTCAATTTATATATGGCAAAAAACAGTTACCACCTAAGGCCACCAGAGGCGCTGCTCGCGTTGACATATAAATTGAGACTAAACACAAACGCGTTCGTTTGACTTAATATTAATACTTGATTTTATTCATTGTTTCGATGTGTAATACGGATTTACGTTATATGGGTGTTGTGATGTGTCTAAAAGAACTGGTCGAAAATTCCGATAATAGTGTCAATTTATATATGGCAAAAAACAGTTATCACCTAAGGCCACCAGAGGAGCTGCTCGCGTTGACATATGGAGACTAAACGCAAACGCGTTCGTTTGAGTTAATATTAATACTTGATTTTATTCATTGTTTCGGTGCGTAATACGGATTTACGTTATATGGGTGTTGTGATGTGTCTAAAAGGAACTGGTCGAAAATTCCGATAATAGTCTCAATTTATATATCGCAAAAAATAGTTACCACCAAAGGCCACCAGGGGCGCTGCTCGCGTTGCTAAAAAACTTATACTAGAGGTACCGGACAGTATTTCTATAAGAAAGTATTTTTGCCCATTAATTACCGGAAATGCTAGGTCCAACAGCAGGCTTAGTGTGTGTAAGCTCGCTGTAACGTACGTCGCACTCGTCTATACGCCTCTTCAGTTCCGCTGAAAAAAAAAGACATCACATATCATCACTCGTTATAAGTTAAAGTTAGAAGGTGTTGGTTTTCATTCCGTCGTCTACCGGTCCCTGGGATCCAAGGGGTCACAGTAAAAGAATGCTATAGTTTATTTTTTTCGCCGCGAGACGACGGCTTACAAAAATTGAGGAAGATTTGTTTAAACTGGTCTAACGCGATATGTATTTATCTTTTTTGCCGACGTTTCAACACGGGTTGCAGGTAATGTTTTGTTTGTTATAAGATTTCAAGCTTACATGGTCATTTACATATGAATTACGATTTGAAACGGGATATTTACCATGTATATTTGTATTTTTGAGTTCCCGATATTTCGGCACTGTTGCAAGCGCCATTATCAAGGATTAACTGACGTGCAGCGAGTTTTAGTTGTGGTCTACCCACACACCATAGCGATCTACTCTCCTGGTTCGCTTTTTTCGCACAGTGTCACCGTCACTACCACCGTCCGCCTTGTCACTTGAAACTCGATTACGGTCACGACACACCACACTCACAGTATCAATACGCAAGTTCGTTCCAGAAACAGTCTCTTTTCGATTTGAGAACTTTGGGATCACTGGACGCCAGACGTTTTGTTTTTTATTTTGTAGGTCCGTCGAATGTAAAGACAATATTACATTACATTATTGTTGAGGCCGGGAGGGAAGCAACTGCCGGCTGAGTATCAGACGTTCAATACTCGAACTAATACGGAAAGCTTTTATGAGCCACTATTTAAAACTTTTAAATAATACTTAGCGAGATAGCGAGGCACATCCGCGTTTATTACTTTGTTAGTTATTACCAGGCCTTGGAACCGGTTTTAACTATTTTTGAAATGTCTCTTAAAGACCTTAAACTATTGTCATATATGTCCATTATTATTTTAAGATTTTTTTTTGTTAACCTTCATCTACGAAATAAATTATTTGAACAATATTTTATACAAACGCCTTAAGGGAGGCGTACAGCGACATCTACCAGAAGACTCATGCTTCATTAACGGCACTAACGTCTCAAATCATATTGAGAATCGTCAGCCTAAATTTTTCAATTTTTCCTTTATTCTAAATGATTTAAAGTACTAAATAATTTGGTAAAACGCAATTAACCGAATTTTAACCGGTTAATTGTATGAAGGCGAAACCGGTTTCCGAGCCCTGGTTGCACTTGCAATAATAAATAACATAATATCTACAGTATTATTCCAAAGTTAGATAATATTTTTTTAGTAGCTACCTACTTATCGTTGCCATTTCGTCAACTTAGACAATTTCTTTGGATGGCACCGGCTTCAAAAATTACAATAAGTATGTTTACATTGTTCAATAAGAAGCGTAAAGTCTCATGTTAGAAGTAAGGCAATTTTTTTAAAGAGTCTGTGTTTTTTGGAGTCGGTTTTTTTTTAATTATTATTATTTTGATCTGATGTTAACACAGACTGACAGACACTTTATCTTCCAATATGACGCGAGTAATGTTCACTTTGCGGGCCATTTTTGAGAAAATAATTAGAACGAAGTGGTTGTGTGTTGTCTGCGTAAGACCTATAAGTTCACATTGCCTATGTGTTTGTGTCACAACCAGGGATCGGATACAGGTATTTTCTCCATAGAAAAATACCGGTATTATTACGGTCACCGGTTCATTATTTCGTTTTTAATGGGACAATCTAATAATACGACGTTGATACCTAAATACATGATTCAGCCCTACGTAAAGAGCAAAAAATAATCCAAAATATTGGGCTAATTCAGGGTTTTTTAAAAATACCGGTATCGGTCCCTGTTCACAACTAAAATGGCTCCCGCGCGCTCGTAAGATAAAAGTACAGTAAAGATACCGACCTATATTAGCTTCTTGTCGTCTCTGCCTCTGCAGCATACGTCTAATGATCACTCGCTGCCTCCAAGCGATCTTTTGGTACTCCATCATCTGCTGAATACGCAACTTTATATAATACGCTATCTACATAACAGACTTTTATGTCACACCTGGCCATAAAGTGGCAATTACCGCACGCTCCGCGCGCGGAAAATTCCACTTCCTGGCCAGGAGGTGACATAAAATTTTGTACTTATCTCGGGCGGTAATTAAAAAAGCCTCAGATCGCATAATTACCGCCCTCAAATACCTGCGATCTGAGACATTCTTTGTTTTACCGCCCTTGGTAAGTAATGTACTATTATAGACAGTGCCATCCATGAACGCGCGCCCCCTCCACAGCCCAATCCGTACAATAGGTATGTTGACATCAAATAAGAAAATCAATTTCCAATTTCCTCGAAAAATTATCAAATTCTCAATCAAATGGCGAAAAAAGTAACTCAACAATAAATAATTACATAGTTATGTCTTCAAAAATTTAAGAGGGGGCATATTCTGTCCCTTTTCCGCAAAACACACCTTTGTATCGGAACAATCGTCATTAACTATGGCGCTCGTGGTCAGTGACGGCACTGATCTGTCGCGCTTTCGCTCTAACCAGCAACTTTAAAACGGTTTTAGCTTCGTTATTTTTGAGATATTTGAATAGGATTTTCACCAATTAGCATATTTTTTGCCTTGTTTCATTTGGAGATTTCAACCCTATTGCTCATAATGTATTAGTATGAGATTCGCAGTGGTGGGGCGCGTCGTCATGGATGTCGTTAGCTATAGATTTAATAGTATATAAATAAGTTTATTTCTAAATCAGCATTTATTCGTGTAACACATCAAAATATGGGCAGAGATTAGCATAGCATATAAAAGACAATACATATGTGCCACGCAAAGGTTCCATTCAGCATACAGAGCTCGGAATAGGTAGTGCCTATTTACCTAAACTTCGCGGGAGGACGTAACTAAGAGTGGTTACAAGCACCAAAAATAATTATTTCTTTTTAATGAATGCGGGTTTTCCCGGGATTTACTGTATTATTCTAGAGGCTTAATACATTTCGCGTTACTTATAAATCTTGTTATACTGCATATTATTTGTTTAATTACCTTGAAATAACATCAAGGATTCCGAAATTTGATACTTTTAGTTGACTTTAACAGAATTTAACTCCTTTCTTACATGAGAGGGGACCTGTGTCCAGCATTAGGGCGTATATGGATTGGTGATGAGACAGAACTATGATATGGCATAGAAGATATCGTACAGATGTATTCTAATTTATTTCTAATATGATGGTATACATGTACTTATATATTAAATAAAACTGTTTTTCAACCGATTATATCGCGTACAATGAATTTAAAATACATTCCGTGACCACGAGTGCTGAAAAGGACTCGAAAAGTCGGAATGAATGTCAGAATTTTCTATACGATATCATTGACATAGACTAAATTTCGGAATCCTTTTGATTCAATTTGATCCATATTATATTTTTAATGACTGATTGTTATTTCAAGGTAATTAAACAAATAATATGCAATATAACAAGATTTATAAGTAAAGAGAAATGTATTAAGCCTCTAGAATAATACAGTAAATCCCGGGAAACCCCACATTCAATAAAAAGAAGTAATTATTTTTGGTGCTTGTAACCACTCTTAGTTACGTCCTCCCGCGAAGTTTAGGTAAATAGGCACTACCTATTCCGAGCTCTGAGCATGAAGTAACTTAACGTAACTTTTCTTTTTTAGGATTCTGTAGCCAAAGTGGCGAAAGCGACAGTGTTGCCAGATCTACTGGTTTTCCAGTAGATCTACTGGTTTTGGATTATGTCTACTGGTTTTGCAAGAGAATCTACTGGATTTTACGATTGCATTCTGGTTTTAAAACGTTTCTTACGTACATGCATTTGCGCATATACGTATATTTATGAAGCAAGTGTTAAGGCGGGCTTAAATGACATCGACACAGTCATTTATCAAAAAATTAGGCTATGTTCCCATTATCCGATATTTATCGGTGTCAGAACCGAAGATAAATGTACGTAAATGTGACCGATATCGTATCAGATAGTGTGAACACTAAGCGGTTTTCTCAATTTTCTTTACAATTTTGTAGGATCCTACGCCGATATTGTATCGGATAGTGAGAGCTGGCCCTTACGAAATTTCCAATTCCATTCAAGTATCTGTGGGCTCTCTGTTTGTTTGTTTACTTACTTAGACGTGCCTGAAGTTAGAAAACTTTAAAAAGAGTGGTGAAAATGTTTGAGGTAACGCGTAAATTCCTGTGATTCCAAACATCGAACCAGGCTATTGTAGCCTTACATCAGGTAAAAAGAAAAAAAAGGAAAACTTGTGATTTGACAATATCAGGAAATAACTAAAACGAAAGAAAATTTGTGATTTGACAATATCAGCAAGTAAAAAGAAAGAAAACTTGTGATTTGGTAAGTTTTGGGGCATAAAATTCTTCTACTGGTTTTTTCCCCCCAATCTACTGGTTTTTAGCCTCATGTCTCCTGCTTTTTTCAGATTTGGTCTGGCAACACTGAGCGACACACATATCTTCGTCATGTCTGTCCGTCCGTATGTCACAGCCGATTTAATAGGAGACTATAACGTCGGGTTATAAACAAAAGTCACTAAGTAACAACCTACTTAAAATAAAGCTCGTATATCAGCATCGTTTCAGTACTGAGATACGAGGTTTCGAAGAGTCGTGACAGATTTGATAGTGAGTTTTGCACAAAGCATCAATTTAACTAGAGGACCTAAGCACCTCAATCTGTATGAGAACCGACCGTGTCACTTTTTTGCTGCCTACTGTGACGTCACGAGAGCATATTAGTGATGTGAAATCTCCGTTGTCCCTAATAGCCCGACTATACCCGCTCCTAACATGAAATGTCTTACAAATAATTTTGCTACAGAGTGTCACATAATGCTTTTCACACCTTCTATGAAGAAAAGTCATTGCTGCCCTCAAATGAGGAAAGAAAAGCACGACTTTGATCCCTCATTCGAGGGCAACAATGACTCTTTTCTGAATAGCAGGTGTGAAAAGGTAAGTTAATCGATGAACTCACTTTACTGTGGTACTGCTTGTACTGTGTCGCCAAGTAAAGCGATAGCTTCGCGTTCAGTATAGAGCGACGGCGGAGGGAGCATACCTCTTGCCGTATCGCAACCGGAGAAAACACTGTGAATAAATACAATAGTAACACACAAGATATATTAACACGGTTGATGAATTCAAACCTCGAAATGTTGTTAACTTTGTTGAAATTTGGTACGAATGTTCATTTAAGGTTCCGTTTTCGTCTCCCAAAAGTCCCCAGGCCAGGACCTGGTAGGGCCGCCGCTATCTTGGAAAATGTACTCCATACGTAGGATACTCGCATTTTGTGTGCGATATCGACGTACCCCAATTAAAATATGATCAAGGGCAACCTTGAATCTTAATAAATTCTGCACTAAACTGTAGTATAGATCGTACTAAAGTCTAGGGTTTACTCCAGTCAAACGTACTTGGATTGGATGGATTTCAAAAAAACGCTCATGTAATAATAAAACCGGCTAAGTGCGAGTCGGTGTCGCGCACGAAGGGTTCCATACCATTATCTATAAAAAGGGCAAGAATATCACGTTTCTTGTATGGGAGCATATTTATTTTATTCTGTTTTTTAGTATTTCTGGTTATAGCGACAACAGAAATACATCATCTGTGAAAATTTCAACTGTCTAACTATCACGGTTCATGAGATACAGCCCGGTGACAAACGGACGGACGGCGAAGTCTTAATAACAGGGTCCCGTTTTACCCTTTGGGTACGGAAACCTAAAAATGAAGTAAATTTTTCAAGACTTTATACGGACGAATGTGGGAAACCATCAAGTCGCTGAATTTTAAGGAAACCAGTCTAATCCCAACAAGGTCTAGTTTCCCCTCTGGAAAGGTCAGATGGCAGTCGCTTTCGTAAAACTAGTGCATACACCAAATTTTGAGGTTTGGTGTCAAAGCGGATCCCGGGCTCCATAGGGCACAACCGGGAAACGCTAGAAGGTTGATGATACGGGCCAACATAGGGCGCTTCATATCCGAAATTACTTTAGGACATAGTACGTTCCCAAAGCGACAAAAATATGTGTACGCGCATTTGAGCCCGTATCATTAGTCATGTTTGCATATTTTGTCACTGTATTGCGTATATTTACGATGTTGACTGTACATGTATCCCTTCCAATGAAGATCGCTTTTATTTGAATTAGGTACTTTCTTGCACAAAATTATAACATGGGGTCGGAAGCTTGTACATTGATTAAATACGTGTGATGTAATATAACGCATGGTCGAGAGTAATACATGACAGACGCGATAAGTCAATGACCGGAATTATTTCTGCACGGCGCCGCACTTTAGGCTTTCAATGGCTATATCTTCCAAACCATAAAAGATAGAAAGCTTTAATGTTGACATAACATACATTATGTCTCGCTCTTGCGTATAAAGTGATCTCTTTCCTTACCATGTGCTCTGGGCGGTTGTGGCTGTGACTGTTGTTGTAAACGCGCACGCAATGCCGGAGAGATTTTGTCATCAAAGTGCTCGATGGCCATGCTGGATATGTCTCGCAGTTCTTGCAACACCTCGTGGGCTCGCGGCGGAGATTTCATTGTCTCAGCTATGTGGAGGACGCGACGGATTTCGTCTATTACCTAAGAAACATATAAATATGTTGGTGCTGGCTAGGTGCTGGCCGCAATCCCATTTTTAATGAAAAAAAGGGTATATTACTATTAAGACCGGGATGGCAGGGACTGCCGAGTGTGTTACAGAAATCTAGTAATACGAGGCAGGCAATCCCTGTTCCAGCCAAGGTAAGTACATTTTTTTTCTTATTCAAAAATATGTGAGGAAATAAGAAAATTACAGGAAGAATCAAAATGAAATTGCTATTATTCAGTAATATAACGCGTGATGCGCTCGTGTTTGTAACGTGGCTTACGTTACGCGTCTGTAGATAGTGTATATGTGTATGCCAGGGCTTACAAAAGAAAGCTATTGTTTATTTTTTTCGCCGGGAGACGACGGCTTAAGCACATACATAAAGCTCTAGGAAATATTTTCCGCCTAGATATCAGCTTCCTACCATTTAAGATGATAATCTGTAATTTGCCGTATTTGTCAGAAATCTTTAAATATACACATATGCCTGATTTACCTTTCCGGGTATAAAACAGCATACTCCACTGTCTATGAATTTAGAGTATGTCATGTTGAGCATAGATATGCGCGTCTCTATAGATGTGAGGATGTCGCAGTGGCGTGCCAGGGGGTGGTATCTGGAAAATAAAGAAACTCTATTATAGAAATTCACATTCGAACACCTTCCGACCATAGGGAGTAAGCAAGAACCACATATTTTCGAACTCGACTGTTTGTTAATACCGTGATGGTGCAACAAGTGATTGGCGAGATGGAAAGCTGACACCGTAGCCCAGCGGTCGGCAGCAGGCGGCCCGTGAGCCTCCTTATTGACCACCGACATTGTGGTCCCTTTTTGTCTGAGAAATTGTTAACACTTGCGTCCCGCGACTCTTTTGCTACCCACAATGTGGCCTTTGCCTGTTAAAAGGTTGTCGACCCCTGCCATAGCCTATTAGGAAGCACCTCCACCTTACAGAAGACCGCAACCATATTATCACCACTACCTGCTCTTTAGGTATAAGTAATAATAAAAATAATAACTTTATTTCCATTTAACCTTAGGTGGCAATGACAGTAAGGTCGAATCCTCCTATTGGGTATGTGGTAATACATATGTTCCTAGTGTCATGGTCTAAGGTACAAGGTCTGACGATCCGAATCGTGACACCAAATTCGTCACTGTCAGCGACACACTCACACTTACGTCCGCATACAGTCGATAGGCTGATGCCATAGGACGTGTCACCCACACTGATTGACATACCTGGCGCAGTATATTATTGCATCATGCCTGGTGGTAGTAAGGTCACCAGAGCTCCCGAGGATGCGATGTGTTGAGTGAGGGACCTGGGGCGCTACCGCGAACAGCAAACGAAATTTTCCCTCTCAGTCGCATTTGCAAGTTTGCACATAAGTGAGACAGAGAGGGAAAACTTCGTTTGTGGTTCGCGGTAGCCCCTCTGCATGTCTCTTGCTGTCAACACAACGAATCCTCAAGTGGGCTACGGCCGTAAGCTTGTATGCCACCATTATTTATAAATACAAGGTTTTTAAACCTGCATATATATATGAATGAATGAATGAATGGTTTATTCATATTGAATATATGGTTTTACATCAGATCTTAGTACATATTTTTTCTTCCCATAATATATTCAGCCAGATCAGGCATATGCAAACTTAGGTCAGTGATTTAATCACTCAGTCTATAAATAGGGATAAAATTACATGTAAATTAGGTCATGATTAGAAAATTAATCATGACCTAATTTACTATTTTTTATTTAGATTAGGAAATTAAATTAAATTATTGTGTATAAATAACATTGATAAAATTTTAAGTCAATTGTGTAATAATAACAGTCAATTAATTATGTCACATACTTCGGAAACAACTAGGTCACATAGACGGCACAGGCTCGCGTTACCACCTACTCATAAGCTAGTACTATAGAAACATTTTCCAGCTAACATTTTGTGCAATTTTATTCTAAATTCATGAATAGGCAATATTCTAATTGCGGCAGGTAATTTATTAAAGATACTTACACACATATTATGAGCACTTATTTTTCTGAGTACTAGCTTATGAGTAGGTGGTAACGCGAGCCTGTGCCGTCTATGTGACCTAGTTGTTTCCTTTTCATCGATAAAGATAAATAATTCTGTATGGAGTTCTACAAACATGGCTATTTCGTATATGTATAGACAAGGCAAGAATAGCAAATTATGTTTTATGAATAAAGGCTTACAGGATTCTCGTCTATCTATCCCACAAAGAGTTCTAATGCATTTTTTTTTGGCAACAAAGGCACGATCAGCGTCGACAGAGTTACCCCACATAATTATACAATATCTTAAGATTGACATAATGTAACTATGGTATACGCACGTGACTTGTACATATTAATGGCCTCGGACACGTGACGTTGATATCATTGTTTATACAAGCTAATAAATATACATACGTAACATAACACCATATGTGGTCACTGCATATCTTTATACATTCATTCGATATCGCATTACGTGCATAATAAATTCTGCGCTGTCATGTTTGCATTTCGTGTGAAGACATTTCATAATTATACCTACTTTTCTAGAAGCTATTTTTTATGACGCTCAAGTCTTGATAACACGAATACACTACAGTGATTTCGTCCTAGCGATTTCCCGGTTGTGTCCTGAAGTAGCTCAGGGTCCACTTTGGTGCCTTAGATTAGTAGAATATAATTTAACATTTAAGTACCGGTAGCTTTTCGGTGAAAGAAAACATCATGAGCAAACCTGCATACATGTAAGGTGTAGTGAAGTCCACTTACACCTCACACAACTCATGCTGGGCTAGCGTGGGGTCTACGGCCTTCCCTCTTATCTATTAGAGTGCCCTGCAGATGTATATAAACTGACAGGACATATTGCAAATAGTCTATTTCTAAGTTAAGAACCATATATTCGAACAGTTAATCCTGGCTCCCATTTCTTAAATTTCACTTTACATAAATTATTACCGGAGATAGGATGTAGGTAGAAGAAATAAGTATTATTTACCTTCGTTCCGATTCCCGTCTTGGCAGTTGTGCCTTCACACTCTTGAGTGCTAGGGCATGCCGTCTCTCTATCATTAAGAAGCCTCGGTTCAGCATCCTCATTGACAGCTCATTGAAAGCCTTACACACCTAGAAATGGATAAAATATGTCCATAATCTTGGTCAGTAACCAGCTAATTCAGACCAGATACTTAAGTGGCAGTGGGCGGGGCACATTGCACATAGAACCGATGGCTGTTGGGGCCGGAAGGTTCTCGAGTGGCAATCACGGACCGGAAGGCGCACTGTGGGTAGGCCCCCACAAGGTGGACTGATGACCTGGTAAAGGTCGCGGGAGTCCGCTGGATGTGGGTGGCGCAGGACCGGTCATTATGGCAGTCTTTGGGGGAGGCCTAAGTCCAGCAGTGGATGTCTTTTGGCTAATATGATAATGATGATGATGATGAATTAAACGATATAAATGAGATTTATTCTGCGGTAAGGCCGCAATGGTACTTTTACAAGTCAAAAACTACTAGTTATTATATGAATTGATGAACTGGAAAGATATTTCAAAATTTTTTTAATGAATTCCTATTCAACAAATAAATAACAAAAACAATATAACAAATAAATAACAAAAACGACGCACAATTAACTTAGCCGTAACAAGCCTGACAAAATCTGGACTTTTCTACAAAAAAATAACTTATGTAATAAAACAATCTAGATAAAGCTTCTATACGGAAGATATATAAATAATATAGTTGATGAGGTATGAATTAATCGATTCTATAAATAAATAAAAGCTACTTACCACTCTATTTTTCGCGATTTCATCATACGACAGGTAGGAAAGTATATTCTCGATCATAACAACTGGAAGACTTAATAAATCCATTTTTATAGGATTTCCAATGAACTGACACTATAATGTGAACACGAACGGAATTCAATTTTAATATATCAGGGTAAAAACATCGCGAAAACACTAGGCGAATTAGAGTAAGTCTTCTATTTTAGTCTAGAATATATTTGTTTGATAACATTGGCAATGGCCTAGCCTGTTCACTCACAGTTATAGCGTTAGGTTGGTGCATCCGCAAAATTATTAACAGATATTTAAACCTACTATACAGTAAGTTATTATCATCTATTCATTGTTTTAAAATAACCTTTTCTTTTGTTACAAAATTATCACGCAAACGCGAAGCACTTTGACAAATTATTACGGGTGCGTTCTGTTCATGTTCTGTTTGGCACTATGTGACACTATTTAAATTGTTGCCATGTGAGATCACTGTATTTCAACCACAAAATAGCACTTCTTGCATTGTGACAGAGTACATATTTCAACTACGTTTCAACAGCAAATAAAGGAATAATTTGTTTTCCGCTCAAAACAGTACCAAATAGAAACATCCACATGATATCATTGTGGGCTTGGTTGAGGAATCTTTACAACAAAGGAAATGCTTTTGGTAGTGAATAACTTAGTAGTACCTAATCATTATGAATCTTTTTGCTATCTTGCACTTATAGCTTATAGGAATTATTCATTGGGCTTAAAATGCATATTCTAGAAAGAACTTGCTTGCTATTTATTACGCACTTATAAGAGTCAAGTTATTTGTTACATTTGTGCCATTTGTCGAGTATACGGTGTAGAAACATAATCTCTTCTTTCAGGGTTCAGACAAACAATCTATGTAAATATATGATAATATACAAATATGAATAACTATCGTTTTCGCAACAGTTCCGACAAGATGGTACCTAAATAGGTAGTAGTACCTCGTACCTACCGTGATAGTCGATATTCAATATTACTATAATAAAATAAATGGCCACGCCATCTATAAAGCGCTTATTACACCATCCTGAATTCAGAATCCTGACTGAGCTAGGAAGCAGATTCAGGAACGTGTAATCGCATTCAGGAAGCAAGGATCCTAAAAGCTTCCTTCCTATCCCCTCCCTCGCGTCCTAGTTAGGACGGCTGATTCAGGATAGTGTAATAACTGCTTTAATGTAAGTTTTTACTTACGACATTTGTTCATATACATATAGGTAAAATAAATATTTTCCAATGAAATAATAATGTTTGTTTGTTTATATAAACGGGTAACAGAAACATTGCAATAACACCAAATATTTTAATAATTTAACAACGTAAACATTTAAACGAAAGATGGGAGATCACAGTGTTTTTTCTTAACATGAAAACGTAACGATGTATTATATTTAGTTGCGAACGGACAATATTCGCACCTGAACCTCTTTTCTGTAGAATGCTTATATTTATGTTGCACCAAGTTAGCAGGTAGTATAGTAGCATAGTCACACTGGTCACAATTATATCTTTTTTTACCAGTAACGTGTGCTTCTTCATGATATCTTAAAATGTACTTATTCATAGTTTGGAACGGACACCTACTACATTGTAACTTTACACCCTGATCCACATGTTTTTTCTTATGCTTAATCATTGCGTCGTCGTAAAATGACTTGAATCTACAGCCTGGATATTCACAATGTATAGTGGTAGCGTTTTTATGTCGGAGCATATGCTGCGTCATACTAGCTTTGATAGTGGTTTTAAATTCGCAATGTTTACACTGAAGGACTGCGTCAACAGTGTGTTCCATCTTTATATGTTTAGCAAGTTCGGTTGTAGGCAGTATTTGGCCGCATATTTGACACTGTGTGTCCTGAACCGTATGATGGTTTTGCTCATAATGTACCCTAAGCTGATCCCATGCGGGAAAGATTTCTGGGCACTTGGTGCATTGAAACGTCTCCTTCACATCTTCTTCCTTCTTGATATCGAGTAAATTGTTTTCTGAATCACATCTTTTAGAATGGGCCGTGTGAACATGACGGCTGAGTTCAAATTCGTCTGGAAATGTTTCTGTGCATTGCTCACACTTTTGTAGCTCATTAATACTATGACTTGGCACTGGGTGCTTGAACAAAATATGACGTCTGTAACTTTCCTTCGCTTTGAATATTTTCATGCAAAACCTACAAGTGTATGACACCTTTAAATGCACTTTTAAAAAATGCGGTTTCAACAGCCTCTTATCATGGAAACCCTCATTACAAATATTACAGAAAACAATCTTGGGAGAGTCGATTTTATGCGTACACCGCAAATGCTTCCCTAAACCACCTTTTGAGGAAAAGATTAAGCCACAAATTGGGCATTCCTTTATAACTTTTACATGGGAATGACTTATATACTGTTCTCGCGTATCAAACTGCTTATTACATACTTCACAATGAGCACCGCCATCATGTTTTCTTCTTACATGCCGTTTGAGACTCTCAATCTTATCATAAGACAAGTTACAAATCATACATTTCAATCGAAAGTCCTCTTTCAACGCATTATGTTTTCGCCTCATGTGCAGTTTTAAGAAATTCAAAGACGCGAATACAAGTGGGCATTCGTTACATGATATCTCTCCAGTTTCCTTGTTAATGCAGCTTTCGAGAATTTCCTGAGTTATATTATCTTTTTCCGTGCCATCTTCGTTGATTCTATGCTTTCTTTGCACGTGTCTCGCGTAAGTTTCGCGTTTGGTGAATATTTTAGGGCAAAACGGGCAGTTGAACCATTGTGTTTGCACTGGTTTGGTAACCTTGGTGTGTTTCCTTTGTATGTGTACAATCAAGCTCCTATATTTGTCATAGGTAAGCCCACAATAATCACACTCATGTTGGAAAGAGTCTTCAAAGAGATCATGTTTTCGTCTCATGTGCATCCTTAACCTCGTCATCCCTTTGAAGACTAATGCACAAATTTCACATGTCCGTTCCTCTTTATCATCTGGAGACGAGTTAGGGCCATGTTTCCTTTTAATATGAGCGGCCAAGCTATTCTTCATTTCATAAGACATGCCGCAGTAATCGCATATATGTTTAAAAGCCTTTCTGAATGCTTGATGCTTCCTTTTCTGGTGCATACGTAAAGTTCTTTGAGATTGGAACACTAGATGGCAAATCTTGCAAACATGATTGGGTGCAGCTTCAATTCCCGTCTCCTGGCTGTAACCTAAGACTGTCTTATCATTCTTCTCATTGATGACACTTTCAAACGTAAGAATGACAGCTTCATGATTTTGCGGTTCAATTTTCACTTCTGGTTCTTGACTGTCTTCGCTATGAGGTCCTTCCACCATTAGTCCACCATTTTCAGCAAACTGCAATGTAAAGGAGTTCATTTCAAATATAGCCCTCTAAAATAGGTATGAGCAAGTACTTGAGCCTGGCCAGATTATTTGTCACATATATGTATGTATGTATGTATGTAAATATTTTATTGTACACGAAACACAGGTAAAAAATACAAACAAATTCGGTTACACTGGTACAAAGGCGAACTTATACCTTTAAGGGATCTCTTCCAGTTAACCTTTGAGCAATTGAGTGGAGAACAGGAATTAGAAGTTAGGCAAACTAACATGTGTACAGAGACTACATATATAAGAAAACAAGGACAACCAAAATGAAATGGGAAAAAGACAGCTGGAAACACATTGAGCAGACACGCAAATAACACAATGAAGACAATAAATGGAAAGCTTGGGATGAGACCTATGTCCAAGAGACAAGCTGAAGTTGAACATATATAATATAAGAATGGAAAATAGATTATGTGCATGCAAATATCTTTTGCATTAGAAAAATGTAATTAATATTAATATAAATGAAATGTGAGAATAATTAAGCAAATAAAGGCTATCTTATATATATATCTGGTCTGTTCATGTTTGCAAGGACTAGTAACTTCGTACTAGTGTTCAGTGGAATTGACATGATGAGAGACTTGGCTCTGTTCTAATTTGATTTTATTTTTTGACTGACACCCAGAGACCTTATACATCTCTGAGGATATTTATCTAATAGATTTTATTATTTTCATGTTGACGTGTTATAGATATAGCTCAACATATTTTATTATGATTAGTGTACCTACTTTATTACATTTTATCTTGACGCTTAGAGACCTTATACATCTCTAACAAATCTCGATTGTTATTAGTTTCAATAGTCAATAGTCAAATAATTTATTTAGTTTCTTAGTCTTATTTTTTGACATGTAACACTACATTTAATTAATGATACTTTTATTATTGTATTATTTTTATTTGATGTATCTAGATAGATTTTGACTTGTAAAAGTGCCCTTGAGGCCTATTTGCAGAATAAATGTTTTGATATTGATTTTGATTTTGATATATATATTGGCTATATACTACAAACATATAAATTCGTAAGAATACTTACATCATTAAAATCCAATTCAACTTCAATATTTTCAACTTTGATATTGACCTCAGGATCTAAACATGGTGCAGAATCATCCACAGTATCAAAATCTTTTATCACTTCCACCGGAGTTTTCTCCTCTATATCTTTAAATGGATCCTCTTGTCTATGTTTCTTTTTTTTCTTTTTCTTCTTTTTTAACTCATAGGACATGGGCTCTTCAGGCAGATAAGAGGTTGGATCCTTTCTCTCCTCTGGTTCAAGTTTAATCTTAATTTTGATGTCTTTCAAGTCAGGCTTAACATCTTCATATTCAATTTTTTCTTGCTTTATTGACATTATTATGTAATTTATTATGCAAATAATTATCTGGAAAGTAAAAACCATGTTAAAATTGAAATCATGTTAATTCATCCTCACCCGACGAAAAAAATAAACAATAGCATTATTTTGTTATGTACCCGGAGATCTCCAGGATGGGTAGACAATGGCTTAAAAGAGAAACAAATTGTAATTTAAAATTTTCTCCTATCAAAATCATGGTGATTTCACTGATTTTGCTTATAAATTGTTTGTTAGTTTAGTTAAAGCAATCTCTTATATTAAATTTATGCATTGAGCTCATAGTCTGTGTTACATACACAATTACGAATTTATTAATCATTATGAATAAGTATATGCTGATCATGGCTCTAGCCATCACAACTGGTGAGTGGACATAGTGAATATATTTTAGTAAGTTGTTTATTGTTTGCCCGAAATTCATTGGCAATGTTCATTCAACCTTGGGGACGGTGTCTAGGGTTTTTATATTTCATTTGTTTTTTCTTTGTAATTAATGTTAATTTAGAACGTAATTAGTTTTAAATATTTACCTTATTGTTTTCTGAATTAAAAATGTTTTCTATAAGATCTATAAGATATATCTCAAAATATTTTATTTTATTATGAATAAAAACCGGGTGAATTACGAATTTGTTTATTATATAATAATTATGTTCTCCTAAAGGTCACATTTGTCAACCAATTTTTGTGAAATTTTGTAAGCAAGTGTGTTTTTAGGCAAGTCAGATTTTGAAAATTTTGAAAAAAAACACTCGCTAGGTCTATAGCTCCAGAGCCACTAGTTAAATCAATATAGGTATAATAATTTTAACTAAAGGAAAAGGATATTTGTTTATAAACTTCTGTAGTTACAAAAAAAAACAATCTGGAGTCCAGATTCTGGACTGTTAATTAATTCAGAAATACGACATCGCATTGAGATCGCACTTCGATAAGCGAAAACAACATGACTTAACATGAGCTAAAACTAATTACCAATCATTGTAGTTACATATTAAAACACAAAAAGCTAAAAGGATAAAGTTGCTTGATAAATTAAGTGTGAAACTAAAACTTGATCCTACCACGTCATTCTAATAAGAACTCACTTATCTTATTCCAACACTCATTCTCCGAAAACAAAACTTAACTTATTCCGATATTCCAAGAATAATAAAATTATAACACTATAACACATAATAAACTAATTATTAACTATGCTCCATGGGCAGCTGCATGACACATTTGTGCTAAAAATCAATAGCTATATAATAAAATAAATCATTACGAAAATTCGCCAAAATGGCCTTTCTGCAATTATTGACGTTTTCAACAATGCAAGCATGACATTTAGGTATTAGTGCTGCCAGTAAAATAAACATTATTCCCTCTCAAATTATCCATAGAATATTGTATGCTTCATGGAAAACCGTCCTACGCGCAAATGCGCAGCACAAGTGACTGATGTACCGCCTTCTACGAAGGCTACTTAACTGTAGCAAGAATATGTGTTTAGCGATATGTCTTCTGTTATGAGTTACAGAGATCTTAAGCCGTTGTCTCCAAGCGAAAAAATAAACAATAGCATTCTTTTGTAATGAGCCCTGGGATCCGAGGGACTGGTAGACGACGGGTTTCAATTTACAGGTAATAGGTCTTCAGGTCCTTCCCCACAGAGAAACCTATAAGTAGTCACTCAAGAAAATGTCTACCTTTTTCCGACATTCCGGCTATTATTTGTGTGTTAAGGTTCAAAAGTGGTAAACCTCTAAAACCTAACATAGAACTAATGGTTCTGTGAGTTGTAGACCTCGCGAGTGTTGTTTTTTTTTTTGATTGAAAATAAATTGTTAAAATTTCCAAAAACCCTATAGACAAAAAAGCTATATAATTAATTATCGAACCGTTTTTCACCAAAATTGGTTGGGAAATGCGACCTGTACAGGAGGACAAATCGTATTTTTTAAAATTTAATTTCCCAAAACTGACGACAAAAAATATATACAAATAGTTATCGAACCGGCTCACAAAAATTGATTAGAATCGGTTGAGAAATGCGACTTGTAGAGGAGAACAAACGGAAATCCGTAATCCGTACATAAGAAAGCGAGTTTTTTGTCGAGGCTGTAGCAGAGACCTTCGTCTCACTCGGTCAATTATAATGAGTAAGTAGTTAATACTTTTATACCAAGAAATTATAACAGCACCCATCAACATAAGTGCTATTTAGTTCACGTTCACACTAGATACCGCCTTTCGTGTTATGTTAACTGAAAATTCTAGTGCACAATCGCTTCCGCAAGTTATGCATAAATTATCATGAATCTAGTTTTTGTTAATGTTGTTGGTTGTTGCATAGTACATTTTTATGTATCCATAATGGGTCATATACCCTTTTTTTGGCTGAATTCTTCTAGTAATAACCGCATTGTGATCTTAATCTTCACTCTTCATAACAGTGGTTTTCCTAATGTTTTTGACAATAATATGTATTACTATACTATATAACATATAACAACACTCAATTTACCAAACAAAACATCAAGCCATAAACATTAATCAATTTATAATAATTTTCATTATTAATAAATCTGGGGGGGCCTATGTTCAGCAGTGGACGTCTTTCGGCTGAAATGATGATGATGATGATTAATAAATCTAATAATTTGCTAAACTTAATAACAACATGATTATTTTGACGAAAATCTAAGCTTTGAGTATGAAAATAATTTTATTTGCAAGTAATATTAACTAGTTTAAAAAAATAATGCGTGTGAGAACCTGAGAATGAAACTGAACGATGACTTAGACAATCCCTTGTGTACTTTTGGTATTGAGTTTCATAGATTTGGTAGGGGCAAAATGTAAGTGTACGGTATACATTAAAAGATATATGTATAGACAATTTTGATTGACGGCCTTTACATAGGACAGTTGGAGTGAAATCTGTTTTAAAATTGACCGTCTGTCCTAGGAAACATTATTTCAATGTGTGAGTTTGTGTATTATTACATCAACGCCTAAATTGATAAGTATGTATTACTACATCAAATGTGAGCCCAAAACACACAGGAGGTGCGTTCAATTTAAGTTTGGTGTTACTCTATTATGTATAGTCACAGTAAGTACTTCTGTTACTGGAATGTCTATATTACAGAAGATTTCAAGCTTTCACCCCAATACCAGTCATATTTCACGTTTTAAGCTTATAAATTGTACGGAGATGCCAGCCAATTGACAGGTATCGTTGGACCAAAGCTATGTTAAAAGTATATTGTACCTCAAGCTCAACTATCCGAATATTTCAAAATGATTCACTTCCTGCGATCCTATTTTATCACAATTATGGGAAAAAGTAAAGAAATGGCAACATTTAACTGTCAGGTTTAGGCGTAATAAGATTTTATTTAATACAAGCGAGATGCAATTTTTAAATTTAAATAAAGCAAAAAACATGTGTATACTTGTTTAAATTATTCTGTTCTTAAAGGTCTCTTATGGATAATCCTAAAATGTTACATTGTAGAAATCGAAAAATGGGTGAAATTTAATCACTTTATTGGTATTATCAATACTTTTGTCATAATTTGAAGTCAAAACATTTTAAAACTTATAAGGCCTCTTAATTTAAATATGGGGCGCTACCGCGACAGCAAACGAAGTTTTCCCTCTCTGTCTCATTTATATGTAAACTTGCAAGTGCGACAGAGAGGGAAAACTTCGTTTGCTGTCGCGGTAGCGCCCATGGTAAAGTTGGTCCGAAAATAAACGCCTCTTAAATGTCACCCGGTGCTAAATGACGGACGGAGATTGTGAGATAATTTTCTAACCTTTCCATTTGTTTATTTGTTATTTTTCAAGTCATGAAACAGTAATTCCACCATGTTTCAAGCAGTTTTTAAGCGCTGTTTACTTGCGCCCAATTTAAGAGCGTTGAGGTTCACCAATCCAGTTACTATACGGCGGATTCATGTATCTCCAGGTTAATTATAATTTGTCGTAATATTTGTTTTGATAAGTATGTACTTACTTAAATAATTATCTTTTTATAGCTTTAACACACGGTGAATACGAATGGCAGGACCCTAAGTCAGACGACGAAGTGTAAGTATTGCTATTGTTGTGCAATTTATATTTATTACAATTTACATTTTTGCCTGTTTATTTTTGCCACTTTTTCATAGATCCGTTTAAACTTAAAGCCCTAATAAGAACGAACAGTTATTCGGTTTTCTTTGAACAACGAATTTTTAATATTGCTATGTAATATTTATTTTTCCAGTGTAAATATTGTATATATAACCAAGGACGGCAAAAGGCATCCAATTAGAGGCAAGGTCGGTGACAACGTGCTGTATTTGGCTCATAGATATGGAATTGAAATGGAAGGTAACCAACTGAACAGATCTACTTTTAAAACAGTGTGATAGCTTTTGCTCCATGATTCACGGAAACTCTAGCCTTTTAGAATAATGTTCAACATCAGTGACTACTGCATTAATATTGGTCATGTAGAGAGAGAGACAGAAATTTCGAGACAAATAACATAGTAAAAGCTATTTCTTAAAAGGTTTAAACAAAAGTAAATATTTTTATATGAAATAAATATTGAGAAATATAAATACTTTTTTGGTGGAAAAAAGGACAATTTATCAAATTACATTTTGACATAACTTAATGAAGTAAACAAATGTTATTGTCTACATTCAATGTGAATCTACACATTGTGAAGGTAAAGTCAGAATTATGGCTAGGTGGTGTACAATAGGTACATATTTTGGACACTGCATGTGTGTGAATTTTTTTGATCGTAACTATACTTAACCTGTCATCTACCAATTCCGGGGATCTCATCTCCATTTACTTTTAAGTGCAAAAAAAACTTTTTGTGGTGGACAACCAACAAGTTAGTTAATAGTCTAATTAAACTTATGGTTATCTCATACATTTTGTCATAACATTTCTAGGAGCATGTGAAGCGTCACTAGCGTGCACAACCTGTCATGTTTATGTTCATGAAAACTATGTAGACCGGTTGCCCCCATCAGAAGAGAAGGAGGATGATCTACTTGACATGGCACCATTTTTGAAAGAGAATTCGAGATTAGGTAAGTATTAAGAATAAATTAATTTTGTATCAAGCAGTAACATATGCTAACGAAAAATTAATTGCTAAATAATTGAAATACCAGCATACTTCCATCTGAAAGGCCGGCAACGCGCTTGTGCCTCTGGTGTTGATGGATCTTGCCACAAGACATTATATAGATATAATTTTTGTAACAAATATCAAAGAATTATAACTTATAACTCATTGAAATGTCAAAGAAAAAATTAAGATGGGCTATAAATATAATAGTTTCATGTGATGGTACTGTTACAGCACTATACATTTTGTAACACTTATCTAGGAGGGATTAATAACTGAACATTTCCTTTCTACAAAATTTCCTCTTTTTCAAAATTATTAATGTAAAATCTTCATGTGATTCCAAATCCTAATGTCTAGACTCTATTATTAGTGCATGAAATTAATTAATATTTTAAATTTACAGGTTGTCAAATAGTTCTAACAAAGGACCTGGAAGGCATAGAGTTACAGCTACCCAAAGCAACTAGAAACTTTTATGTTGACGGACATAAACCTACTCCACACTGAAAGTTCATATAGACATAAGTATATTTTGCTATGATTTACTGATTAATATAGGTAGAAGTACAAACTATAACATGAAATGTTCAGTGACACAAATTCTATACTGATTCAGATTCATTTAATCACAATATAAAATTACAATATAAATTACATGTCAATTCATGACCCATGATGATTGAGTCATGACATGACCCTTGATATTTTTATCAGATTTCGAAGAAGATGAAGAAATAGGATTATTACAGCCTGGCACATTCGTTCGAGACACTCACACTCGCAAGCTCCTGCGGGGAATGGGGGACGAAAGACAGCGGGGGCAGTATGAAGTGTGGTGTGTGCGGTGGGGTCTAACTGACAGGAGTTGGACAGTGGCGTCAGTCGGCTTCCATCACTGAAGTTTCATCACAATCCGTTTAGCCGTTTTTGCGTGATCGAGTAACAAAATAATTCATCGTATTAAAATATCTAAGTTAATGCAGAATATTTGATAGGGATGTCGGGAGCCGTATCTGGAACCTAATTCATGTCTTGTGTGGCGGTGACCAAGTCATTGACAAGTAACATTCCCCTTCACCGGCATGGACCATGGGAGGGCCACGATTGTCACGAACGAATTTGCTAAGCTATAATGCATATATTATTTCAGTACACTATAATTAGAGCATTTAAGCCTCTCATATATAATTGACATATTCAATTAGTACACAAACACAACAAGTACCAATTCATGAACATTATAGACTATATAGGTACTACATTTCTATTTCAACTTAAACGTGATTTTCCCTTTAAAGGTTAATACTAGATCTAGATAGTAGATACTACAAGCCCCTCGAAATATATGATTTACCTAAAAATATTAAAACAATTTATGGGCTATGGCAATGTAAATGATCGATGATTTTAGCTATAGATTTTAATAACAATATCATCATTATCCTATATAGGTATGTCCCACTGCTGGGAAAATTCCTTTTCACATAGAAGAGAGATGTGGTCCCTATACCCCATTGAAAATGTTTAATCAATGCCACTTATGTTGCAAGCTTTACATGATCTTTTGTTGTTAAATATGTAAGTAGAGTTGTATAAATATAAGGTAGTGAATAAAAGGACTTTTTAATTGTTGAATATTTTTTATTCAGTCTTGATTTATTGAGCATACTTTCTTCGGAAACGGAAATCGGACCGAGCACCTGGCCTAGACTGCTTTGTACTACTTCTGCGGCTGGTCTGATGGTCAGCTTTAACCTTTTCGATGCCAACGACGTATATATGCGCACCATTGATTCGACATCCAATGCGATATCAACCTACATGCATCTATAGGGTTCAATTTCAGTTTTGACATTCCGAAGTCATGGTGTGTGAGTGACAGTGACAGCGTTTGTATTTGACAAAGTGCTGAAAAGGTTAAACCAGCTTCTGTGAGCTTCATAAGTGTGCATAACTTCTATATAAGTTTTAAACTGTTTCTCTTGTGACTATCAATATGCTTTTTCAATGAGTTTTTGTAGACAGTTCTGTAAGTACATTTGTCGCAATACAGCATATTTGCCTCTGGATTGTGTTTAAGCTGGTGGCTTCTTAACGCAGATTTTGCACTACAACGGTAACCACAGTTACCAAACGAACATGAGTATGGTTTATAATTTGTATGAATCCGCTGATGAATCTTCAAGTTTGGTAAATAATTCGTAGCATAATCGCATGAATCACATTTCATTTGTTTAGTTGGTATATGAGTATTTCTGTGTTGTTTGAAATGCGACAGTTTTTGAGTCTGATAGCCACATAAGGAACAAGAGTATATTTTAATGTTTGACAGTTTGTGATGCTCTTGATATATGTGTTCTATCATTTCTTGCTCATTGTTAAAAGCCGCAAAACACACTTGACAGGACTGAACATAGTTTTCAGCATAGTGCTCTTTGATATGCACTTTTAAATTGTTGATAGATTTGAATCTTTTCTTACATATATGGCATTGAATTTTAGGGTTTCTCTTATTGTTTCTAATGATGTTTTTCAGGGTGTTTGCTTCAGTGGGATGTTTCATTTTGACATGGTGGCGAATTGTTTGGACGGTCGAGTAGGTCAGATCACAGAATTGACATACAAATTTGCCAGACTCGTCAATTTCTCGGTACCAATTCATTTGATTTTTTGGTTCAGCATTCATCTGAAATTAAAAAAAAAAGTTTTTCAAATAAATTGTTCATAATGATTAGCAAAATTCTGAGGAATTTATTTGAAACACAGACACTAACTAGCATTTCTACTTTTACTTTTCTAGTAATTCTTGCTGGGATAATTATTGAAAAAGAAGTTTTATTAAATTATCAAGAAATTTGAATGAGATTAGAGTAAGTAAATTATGTATGGAATACTTACATAAAAATCAAAGTCATCTTGTTCTTTATCACTGACGGTCATATCCGGTGATGAAATATGATGATCTGTGATGTCATGCTGTGCATTGCTTAAAGGATCCTGAAAAAAATTGTAAAGACTGATAAGCTAGTTATTTAATTATATGTGCATTTAGATATATAATTCGAACAAATACTAATTTGCTTTACTTTAAAATCTAAATACTAACAAACACTGACACATAAGCATGTCTAGTCAAATAACCTGCTCCGGGTCATCCCGGGTTAAAAGGTGCCCATCACGCCCGCTGCATTACTGCGTTGAATCATGTGCATTTAAAAAAAGGTTAGGTTTAAAAAAAACCAGTTTAGTATTAAGCTCTTGTTACTAGTTTTCATAGCTCGAATTCTTTACCTGTTATAAAAACCGTGACCTAACCATTTATTGTCAAGCCATACACCTACACAGTAAACGGAAATTCCGTTCATACATCCTAGTATCTAGGTTCCATTTAATAAAATTGAATTTAATCAAGCTTGAACAACATTGAAATTGTGTGTTGTAAAAAGTTCTACTAGAATTTTTTATTGTGTCATAGGTACTCGACGAACAAGGTAAACTGTAAGTAATTATTAATATTGATTATAAACCTGGCACTGTTCAGTAATTTCCGAAAGAATTTCATCTGGCACGTTGCCGCTTTCGATTCTGTTCGAGTTTTCTCCTAATTTGTCACATAATGGATCTGTCTCCGGAATGTCATAATATTCTATTTTAATTTCGTCTTCTTCCATCAGAATTCCGTTAGTATTTCTGTGAAACTTTCGCGAAAATAAAAGCTTAATTTAATTATCAGCTGATTACAGATTGACAGTTAGGCCAAGGTTCATTGAACTTTTCGCCGTTTTGTTTCGCAATGAAAATCAATGAAAAATAATTTTCAAGAATCATTAGCTTGCGATGACCAGGAAGCAAAATCAAAGCAGTCATTGAATACAACTGAATCATCTATTTTTTGGGATAGACGTCTGAATCACATTCATAGTGCGTAATAATAAAACGTCAACGCAAAATTAATCCATATGGCAACTCATAACTATTCGTTTTCTATCGCGCCGTCGCAACGCCGTCGCCGTTGGCAGTTCATTCGCGACATTCGGTTAGAATTTCCATTCGTTCAATCAGTCTGCCCGCGACCGCCGTTCGAAGCAGTGGTTTGCTAAGTTCTGTTGTAAGAAAACGCGTTTCGGTGTGATTTGTGTTTTGTTTTGTGGTGCACGATGGCTTACAACGGTAGTGGTGGCAAGAGACTGTGTACAGGAACCGACCTCGACGTGGAAAGGGTGAGTTTCGCTTATAGGAGGCAGAATGTCACACTGGTATCAATGTTCACAGTAACGTTTAGTTGAAAATGGCCGTAGTAACATTACGTTTCGTGTATCATGTTTTGTATTATCAAATCGCAATGCGCTGATATTTCCTTGCTAAACAGATCGATAACTGTTGATTAGGTTGTGCGGGTTATTATGGAGTTGTGTTTGTTTAACAACATAACTACGCGTGTCCTATGTTGATTTTGTAAAATTTGAGGTTACTTTAGAGGCTCGGATACGTCGAGATTATTCAGTTCAGGTTGGTTTCATTGGGAAATTTATAGTTTTAAATTTGTATTTTGGCGGCTGTGGAGTCTGGATTCCACGTGGCGTGCGTTGCTCGTTTTTTTTCTCTGGTTTGAACGAAAATAGCCGCTCGGAGCAGCTGTCAATTAAACAGATTGACAGGGTTCGGTCATTAGGAAAGCGGGAGATGCCATCGGCATTGTTATTTCTTGACATTCTTGCTATTTCTTGAGTTTTTGCGTCGCCCGAATTTACGGGAACTGTCTTAAAAAACTGAAATATTGGGGATTTTAGATAAAAAATTGCTATTTTTAGGTGAGAACAGAAATAAAATCTTTTCTATACGTGCATTGATAAGATTATCTTATCAGTCAAACGAACAGGACAAAATATATAACATTCAAAGACAGATACAGTCTTTGAATGCTATATAAGATAAGATAAGAAAGAATTTATTGCCATTACACAAAACAACATAACTTACATATGCATCTATCTTCTTGTAGTATTCCTTATTCTTTAACTATTACACTCAATAATCGATGATTCGATCTCCATCCCTGTTTAATCCCCGGTTTTAGAGGTCTTAGCGTGAAAAGAAATTAAATATTTACTAGAGATGCGCCGAATATGGGTTTGACCGAATACGAACATTCGGCCGAATATTAAGGTCCAGCTGTTGCCGAACCGAATATTCGGCCGAATTATTCGGTTCAACGTAATTCCTTCATCTATTGTTGTAATATAGACTAATTGAATGGTAAAATTTTTATTCATTATCAAAGCGAAATATTGACAAAAAATAATGGGTCAAGTATTCATTTCACGAAGCAGTAACTATAATACACTCTTTCTTGTAATTTGTAACAAAACCCTTTCAAAATTGTTCGGTAAATATTCGGCAGCTAAACCGAATAATTCGGCCGAATACCGAACATTCAAAAACATGCCGAATATGCCGAATACCGAATAATAACATTAATAACGAATACTCGGCGCATACCTACTATTTACATTCGGTTTATGATATTCGTATGGATTATACGACATTTAAAGTTACTCACCATTTATTATAATTAAATAAAGCAGTTTAAACGGATTTTATTACCTATAGTATGTAGTTACACCCGACGTTTCGAGTTCCGTCGACCAGGTAGTGCTGTAAGGGCTCTATAGTCTCGAAACGTCGGAATTTATTGTACCTATTTACCTTCATTATCAACTAGATTTGTGAGTCGACAGGGTCACGACGTATGAAGTCTCGATATCTCTCATGGTAACAGATAACTGTCGTTATCGCCAATATTGTGGCTGATAAAAATCTAATATTAATAAAATACCCTCGTAAATCGGGACTGATTTATATAGCGATATTTAGGGTTAGGGGTCATCCATAAATTACGTCACACTAATTTCGTGTTTTTTGACTCCTCCACGTGCTTGCCATAGTTGGTCGCATTTGTGAGACCCCCTCCCTAGTGTGACGTCACACGTTTTGCAATATTACAGCAGTTCCGAAATTAGTATTTCCCATTTAAATTATTTTTTCAAATCAAACATTTGAAAAATTAACAATGCTCATTTACAGATAGAGTTAATCGTTCAAATTTGGCATTTTAACACTTAGATGTATTGGATTTTTAAATGTGACGTCACGATACTTCGGACCCCTCCCAGCCCTTGTCACACTTAGTCGACCACCTTAACGTGTGACGTAATTTATGGATGCGCCCTTAGGTCCAGCACAGGTTGCTTTTTGGAGTGATGACGACATTTTATACAATTCATAAAATGTCTTCAACATTTAAAACTAAAGACTGACGGCGGTTGAAACGCCCATACAATGACGCTTATACGAAAAAATACCTCTCAAAATAATTCCCCTGCCCTAAATAAAATACCCAAAAAATGTTTTCAATAAGCGCCAAATGTCTATGAGACCTGTTAAACATACGTAATGCGAAGGAATGACTTGAAAGTCATTGACCTTCTGTTTACTATAATAAATGCATATATTTTTCTTCGGTATCATATTTGCATAATCATTATGCCTACATATCATGTTACTTACGTGTATGAAGTTTAAATATTGGTTATATGTTTAGTGAAGGAATAAATAAAACAGAACTCAGGAAAAAACTAGAGAGAGTCTAACCTTGAATGTGTGCTTTGAAACATAATATCCCATGAGCAAATATCAAGCAATAATATTATATCAGCAGTTAATACCAGACTTATTAATAATAAAAACAATTTATACTATAGCTGAAGACTTGTCATTCTTATACAGAAACGGAATTTGACATATATTATAATCGTTTATTTTTATTATTGCACTCGTTAGGTAGTCATATTCTACTGTCATTTACTAGATGATAAGTTGCATGCAAAAATGGACGTTATACCGCCGGTAGAGAGCCGAAATCACGCTGCTCTTTGCGAATGGCACGCGCGCGAGCACGATGGCAGCGTGAAACAGCGCGAGGTAATAATAATTTATGAGACCAGTTTTTTTAGGGTGAGTGACCCATCTATGTCACGTGTAATTAATCGATCTTTTCATCTTACATCATCATTCGTATTTCCTTATCCCATTTCCTTGAGATCGGCGCTGCATGTTTTTTTCTTCTATACCTTTCTAATCTTTCTATCCACCGTTAGCCCTTTACTTCGTCTCATCACACATCTTACCTGATCAAATGTTCTCTTACGCAATCCAGCGTTTTTTCCTGGGTCTAAGCCTTCTATTACGTCCCTCACAACACAACACAACACACACACACAAAACAACACAACTTTTTTGTTTATTTTTATATTCTATTCTTTGCTGTATTAATTGTTGTCTTTGTCTCGAATAAATATTTCTTATTTCTTATTTCCCTCCACAGCGTAGAAAGAGGATTAGATAAATGAAATCGAAATCCATGGTCGAAATTTCTTTTATTCGAACCAAGCGCTTTGCATCATATTTTATAATGCGCACTTCTAAGGTTTGGAATTTTCTGCCGGCGTTTGTGTTTCCGAGCTCATATAACCTAGACCTTTTTAAGGCACGAGTGAATAGGCACCTTCTGGGTGAGCTCGCTTCATCGTCGGCCTCATCTTTGCCCCCTGGCTAGATGCTGGCCAAGAGCGATCCCATTTTTAATAATAAAAAAAAGATAGAAGGACGATTAGCGAATCACCAAGGGGGACAGACTTAATATGATAGACTGACTAAATTGAGATGTATCAGAAGACTGATATGGATGTAGCACAATTCTGACATCTCATAATTAGTCGTGCTGTATATAAATTGGCGCCAAATTTAAATTGAGCCAATAGGCTTGAATACATTGATGACATTTCGGTGACACAGGCCGGTGACATATAATACGCGATGAGGGACAGACGATGAGATATTGTATCTCGTTCGCGTGTTTTGGTGTCTGTGCTTGCATCTCTTTCGCACATCTTTGTATGTGTGTATTGCCGGCTCCAGTCTTATCCTTATTTCGTGCTTCACAGTCATACTTAGTACCCTTGTCACATGACTTTCATCCCTGCGCACGCGCATAAAATATTATGCTACAGAAGCTTTACCAAAACTTAGTAATGCCATAAGCATAACCATTGACAGTGTAGTGCTTGAAATATTAAAAAAAGGTAAAGGGCGAAGGAATGACAGCATTATTTATGTCATTATTACTAAGGTGAAGCCCACAATTAGGCTAAGTAAGATGTTGCCAGGAGGAGAAAAAATAATTAGTTACGATATATATCAATAAACACAACGATCAGTATAACGTTGTACTACCAAACTTATTCCAATGTTGTAATCTACGAACTTTCAACTTTCCTGCCACTACAGGCTCATTAAGCGGGACGAACGTAGTATTGAAATGTGAAGTTTACTCCTTTTAAATATGAATAAATCATGAGGTTTACAAATCATTTTAATTTGACAAATTCAGAGTATAGTTGACAGAAACACTACTAATTTCGATTTTCGATATCCTCGGTAAGCACTTAGGGGTACCCGATAAATTGGGCCAAAAAATCGGTAAGTTTAGTAAGGCCTTAAATGGCTTAAATAATAAAAGATATGAACAGCACTGGCCATACACTGGCAACATTTGTGAATTTTGACTTGTCAAACAACCTCCTAATGGTGGACTTTACTGTAATAATAATCTCTGAACCGTATTGAAATTATATTATGACAAATAATTTTATGATAATCATAAAAGAGTGGTTTTTATAATATTACTAACGAGCCGCCCCCGCTTCGCACGGGTGCACTATTTAATGGATGTTATTATACATATAAACCTTCCTCTTCAATCACTCTATCTATTAAAAAAAACCGCATCAAAATCCGTTGCATAGTTTTAAAGATTTAAGCATACATAGGTAGGGATATAGGGACAGTGAAAGCGACTTTGTTTTATACTATGTAGTGATGTATATAATATTTGTGTGTAAAAGTTAAATGCCGACGGCAATTTTCAACATTTCCATTAAATTATCGAAACAAAAAATAATGTAACCATTAAATAGCGGTTTCATCCATTAAATTAACTAGTAACACTAAACACTTCGGCTACCTACTCGAGTGATTTACGCATATTTTATGGTCCATAAAAATGTAAACAAACTAGTCAGAAATAAAAAATGCGTTGCTATATTTACGTAATGCAAAATAAACTGTCTTCACTATTGCTTGTTTGGCACCAATGGGTGAAAGTTTCGATTGACATTACCCATTGAAATAAATAAATAAAAATAAATATTCGTGGACAATCTTACACAAATCGACCTAGTCCCAAACTAAGCAATGCTTGTACTATGGGTGCTAGGCGCCGATATGCATACTTAAATAAATAAATAGATACTTAAATATATAGAAAACATCCAAGACTCAGGAACAATTATGCTCATCGCACAAATAAATGCCCTGACCGGGATTCGAACCTGGGACCTCCAGCTTCTTAGGCAGGGTTACTATCATCTAGGCTACAGCATTTTTTTCAGTTTAAAAGTGAGTAGAGTTTTCCGGCATAGACAGACGACAGTTTTACTATCTACCATTTAGTTCTCTGCCTAGTAAGAAGTGCTAGAAGTTGACGAAGTGTAAAATAGCAATCAAAAAAGTATCTGACAGTTAAAACTACTAATTTTAACGAACACTACGTCTTGGAATTCTACTCTCCGGTGTACCCCTAACTTTATTTTTCGGATCTGGGCAATGCTGGGATTCGTGACTCAAAATTACGAGTAGTATTCATTTCCGTAATGAAAAAAGTGTCCAGGAAAAGTCAGTATTATGACGCTTTTTCATACAGTTTATACTCAGATCCGAAAAAAGTTAGGGTACACCGGAAAATGAAAATGGGCCATTCTACTTTTTCATGTACATAATTTTCAGACACTTTTTTAAATACAGATTTTGGAATGCTTGGCCATTTTCACAGTTCATATTTTTGTATTGTTATTTACACAGAGTTTTAATTGCAGTATCACTTCCGATAGTTTTGGTAATTAACGAACCACAGCTAATATCCATAAATAGAGTAACTCAATGGTCCTTGGATGTCTCACCATTTGTATGAAAAAATGGTTTTCACCACTGTGTTACCCACCTTTTACAGCAATATGTTAATATTTAAGTATTTTTATCTATAAATTCATTTTATTAGGTTCAAGTAGAATACTATTTCGAAATCCTATTTTTGTACACTGATTCAATACATATCATAGATTTTTCTTATATATAGAAGATAGAAAACTGGTCATGAAAAAGTAGAATGACCCAAATCCCCACCTACACGATATGTACAGTCAAGGAAAAGACGTACAGTGAGCATCAAAAACAACTAATCTTTATTGTAATGAAATAAGAGCTTTTTACCTTTTCATTTGCGTAGTTACGCGTAGTAGGTACCTTTTTCGCTATTGTCACAATGATAATAAGAGTTTAAAAAAGGTACGTGTTTACGTATCCTTTACTATATGTTTTATAACTTCACTGTATGATAGTCCTGTAAGTAATTCCATCTCAGCATTTGAATCTCTATCTTAAAACTCAAGGGCACATTATCCTCTGACAGCGAATTGGTGCACATTCTATATCTTCAACTTTTATCTTGTAGGTGCTTTTTGTTTGTATGTATGTAAAATAAGCAATATAAACGTGCCTGAATAATAACTGTTCATAACACCGTATTGGCTCTAGTCTATGTGTGGAAAATACAAAAATAGAATCATAAGTTCACAACGTAGGTATGTAAAATATAAGGCAAAAACTATGATTGACTTCTATAATTGTAAAGGAAATAATTATTTCCACAAAGCAATGCCTATTACACTCTTATTCTGCAATTACAACAGCAACGTAATCATAACATGAATGTTGAATTCCGCACAGCAATTCATAGCTCTATTTCCGAAGTCGCAGAGACGAGACGTTTTTACATTTTTAACGATTGCATGACGGGCAGCTGTCTCTATTAATTTCGATCAAAAGCCGACACTAAAAAGTCTAAAAACATTCAGAATAATTTACGTTGCATCAAGCGACCATCAAAATAAATACAAAACGACTCTCTGGCGGTTGAAATAGAGTAGAGTTCTCGATAGGCTGAATCGTGGTGAAAATTAATGTACGTATAGTTGTCTATGCTTGTAGGGGTTGCCATATCTAAATTATGGAAGCTAAATAGCTGGAAATGTTTGAATACTTTTTCTTTTTCGGGTTATGCGACCATCCAAATGGGACGGTTTACTCCAATGTAACGGAAGTGTTACTAGAATAATTATTGTCGATATTTCCAAATGATTTACACGTTTATCGAAGGTCAAACGTAAATATCTACTATGAATATTTTTTAATTCTGCCTAGTTTGTTACTAAGTTCTAGATGAGCGGTAAATTTACATTGCAATCAAATCTAAGTTTAGTAAAAGAGGGACAACGAATTTTACTGCGTCAGGTAGTCTTTCTTAAACTAATCGAAATGTTTTCCGTTTTTTATATAAATTACTAGTGCCATCTTGATGGAATTATGAAAGCGCTAACCCGGGCACAGATAGCACTCTAGTGAATGATGCAAAACACGAAAGATATTTTCGGTTAATTTTGTATTAAGCGGTACCGCTGCTAACGTAAACTACTAATTTAGAAATAAAGGAAAAATTGTATTTAAATTATATT
The DNA here is from genome assembly GCA_963556455.1 of Epiblema foenella. Lineage (NCBI taxonomy): Eukaryota > Metazoa > Arthropoda > Insecta > Lepidoptera > Tortricidae > Epiblema > Epiblema foenella. The sequence goes on from OY747100.1 coordinate 23,158,764, forward strand.
TTCGATTAATTTTAATTTTCCGAAGTCTAGATTGCCCCGCTGTTTCTTACTACATTACATAACTGTTTGTTATAAAGGTTTGTTGTATTGACAGCTAGAGACAAATGCAGGCACCCCACTAGCCGCCGCCTCTCAACACATAGCCGGAGACAACACACAGAATCCGGAGGACTGGCAGCTTATCAGCGGTGGTTTTTTGTTTTTTTTTTTTCATTTAATAAAAGTTGTTCAATTTATAGAGCTGTTATGTATTTAATTGCAGCCTAATTATTAGGGATGCGCCGAATATTCGGTTATTATTCGGTATTCGGCATATTCGGCATGTTTTTGTATGTTCGGTATTCGGCCGAATTATTCGGTTCAGCTGCCGAATATTTATTTACCGAACAATTTTGAGAGGGTTTTGTTACAAGTGAAATTAATACTTGACCCGTTATTAACAGTGATTTAACTTATTTTTTGTCAATATTTCGCTTTGATAATGAACAAAAATTTTACTATTCAATTAGTCTGTTTTACGACAATAGATGTAGGAATTACGTTGAACCGAATAATTCGGCCGAATATTCGGTTCGGCAACAGCTGGACCTAATATTCGGCCGAATGTTCGTATTCGGTCAAACCCATATTCGGCGCATCTCTACTAATTGTGTATTTAACTCGAATGTAATGATGCCAGTCATTTTGGTTGGGGAGATTGAGAGGGATAGCATAGTCACCGTCAAAGGTGCGAGCTTGGACGGTGATTGGCACACAACACCACATGGCAACACAAACAGGCTTAGCATAGGCAATAAACATGTGATTTTAAAACACGCGCCTCTGCCGACGTTGAAATCCGATTGTTTATTGTTGGACAAGTGTCAGTCTCATTGATTTCGGTTTATGTGTCACATGTCGACTGTAATTGTGTTGATTTAGTGTCTATTATTGTTTGTTTTGTGATCAGTTACATAATAAACTTCCGATGGGCCTTCAATTTTGTTTTGTTTTAGAATAATCATTAGCATGTTAGTTCAGGAATGGTTGGAATCAAACAGATTGTAATATTTAGGACTGGGTGTTGCTATGTGTCTATTTTGAGTTTAGTGTCAACGACATAGGCTCAGCCAACGCAAAAAGGTGATGATTCAAATTACGAATATAGCAAACATCAAACTATAAAAAATACTTGCAAAAACGTTTCTCTCAAATTCTCAATTCATCATTATTTGTCGTATTTTTGTGTGGCGTGAGTTTATATTTGGATAATGTATTGACATCAAACGGAATGTATGTTTTAAGATAAAAGATAGGGTAAGTTAAAAATGAATTTTTGGTAAAATGAGGAAAACAAAATATATTTAAATACTCGTTCCTAATTAAAGTAATAGATTTAAGCAATGTGTAAAGATATGACTTGCAAAATATATTTTTTATAAGTAAATGAAGATATAAGTACTCGTTTCTAACTTAAGTAATAGATTTAACTTAAATTTTCAATTAAGACTGTATTATGTATTCCTCGTTAGAAAAATTCTAAGCATTTGTATGACCAAGCAAAAATCTGACTTTTTGCATTGATATCATTATAGTTACTATATGTACATATTATGCACAGCCAATTTTGAGCTTATATATAGTATGTCGTTGATCCCGGCTGCTGTCTATGATAGCAGTTGTTAAGCCAAGTTAGAGGCCTCCGGGCGGCTTGTGAGAACTTCTAACAGTCAAGTTGTCCACTCACTTGACAAACCTAATCCCAAAAAGGTCTGGTTTCCCCTCGGGTTGGAAGGTCAGATGGCAGTTGCTTCCGTAAAAACTAGTGCCTATACCAAATCTTGGGATTAGGTAGCGGGGGCATCCTTCAGGACGCAACTGTACCGGGATAACGCTAGGATGATGATGATGATGATACAGTATGTCATAAGAATCAAAACGCCGGATATAATAAGTATACATTTTTCAGAACTTCATTTTAATTTATCTACACATCTTTAATAAATAAAAATGAGCTCATCTCATCACAGAAAAAAGTCAAAGCGTACGATGACTCAATACGATCCAAAGATCGAAAAAACAGTTTCATCTGTAACTACGTTGGCGATCATGAATATTTGTAATTAATCATTTTCCAGTTTATAAATATTATTCAATGTTTTCAACTGAGTTTAAAATGTGTTTCAATTTTGATTAAAATATTTTGCAAAATGTAATAATTTCAGAATAAATCTTCTAGTAATACACTTGTAACGGATTACTAATATCATTATTGGATTACTAATATAATTTCTCGATCGAATCTTATCGCAACTTCCCCATTGATTTAATTACTTTGAAATGACTGTCTATCCAAACTGGACCACAGATGTACGTTCGAGAAATTTAACAGCAACAATTACTTTGCAAAGAACAAAACTAATTATTCACCCATTAATCATTGGGCGCAATCCAACGAGAATTCTCCGAGACAACTGTTACCGCGATGAGCTTAGAGTTGATATCGATTTTGCATTACCATTCGGGGTAATTGGAGGGAATTTCGTAAGTGTTTTTGGGTGGAAATGTGTGCGGTTGAGTTTTGATTCGGAATATTCGGATAACTCTTTAATTATAACGTACAAATGTTACAAATCAGTGATACGTGGGTGGATCAACTATTCTTTGTTGCTTGTTACCATGGTTACGTCTCCTGAGTCACTCTTTGAAACTGTAATTTTATAGGGTTTAAATCGACCAAACATTAGTTTTAGCGATAAGTATAAATCCATTTGGACATGGGTCATCTCCTGAGCATGCTTGAATTCCATATTATAAACATTTTTCTAAGAAACATGGTTACTGTTGTCTCCTCGCTGACGGGACAGAATAACAACAAGAAAAAGTTGATTGATCCACGTACGAATGTATGTTACTGTGAATTATGTTTTGTGACAATAAACTTCAGCATATACTTACAATTATCGACCTTATTTCTAGACAATAATATTGTAGAAGTTCCAACTTTTGTTCTCAAGTATTTGCTATTTATGTATATTCAAACAATTAAGCATTGAATAGGTTACGGCATTAGCAGTAAAATATCTTTCACGAGGGTTATCGTCTCAAGAAGGAATAAATTGTGTATACGTAAAGAGTAAGAGGAATTTCAAATATTGTGTGTTAAATTAAAGCAAAGAGCGAGAATATAGGGTACTCATTTAATTTAAGCTACGCCTTTGAACGAAGTAATTGAACATTAGCTTATAAAGTGAGTTAATTTTGTTTAAATCAAACATTGTTTGCATGGAAACGTAAAAGCGAGCAGCAAGCAAGCAAGCAAGGTGAGCAAGGTTGCCAGAGCTCCCGAGGATGCACTGTGTTGAGAGCGAGGGACCTAAATGTGTTCCTTCTGCTGTCAACACAGTGCATCCTCAAATCTTATAAAGGGTCGGCAACGCGCACGTGACACCTTTGGAGTTGCGGGCGTCTATAGGCTGCGGTGGCCGCTTACCATCAGGGGGACCGTACGCTTGTTTGCCACCGGTGTTGTATTAAAAAAAAGTCGTTTTATGAACGTGTTTTTCTCTCTCTAAATAGAAATAAAGAGATCTTCTTCATAGATCTTGTGTTGTGGAATGAATTAGTGGTAGCTCGAGTCGCGCAGAACCGGTCATTGTGGCACTCTTGAGGGCTTATGTCCAGCAGTGGACTTCTTTCGAGCCCAGGGAACATCCCCTAAAGAGGAATGGGAGGTGGCAATTATTCTTTATTTATCGTATGTCAATTATTTCGAACCGTGAGATCTTCGAGAAGACAGTACGGCTGTTGTTAATTCTATCCAACTAAACGAATCTAATACTAATACGTATTAGAAGAAAGAAAGAAAACATGTTTATTTAGCATATACAATATTAAAATAATAATAAAACAAAGGAAAATTAAAATACAACTAATATATGCTAAAATGGTCGCCACTCAGCTTGGTGCCACGAAATAAGATATTAGGCATTAAGTCGTGGCGCTGATTTTCAGTGGCGCCTGGTAACCGGAGTAGCTGCCACTTATTTAGTATACCACTTACTTAAGGGTCCTTATCAGTTAATAATATACATCTATTTATGCTATTTACTGTGTGACTTACCACTTATGTAGAACTTTTCTCATTTTAATTATATCAGTATTATACACTGTTATTTAATTTCTAGATTTCAGATTTGGTCTGTTTCCCGGCTAATTTAGTCGAAGAATCTTCGGCGCAACTAGCAATTATATAAATTACCAATAACAATAAAAAGCCACAACGCCAACCCTACATCGCACCTAAATCAACAACCCGAATAAATGCAGATGTTCTTACAAAAGACTGCAAAATAAACATCTGGCCGACCTTACACCCACGCCGGGCAATTATACTCCTATTATATTACATTTTATCGATGAATAAACTTTTGGAGGTGAAGTGGTCATAAAATTTAGTATCTAGAACATAAATTTACACTAACGTGAGACATATTTACACTTAATAAGAGAACAACGGTTGGAACTCACTTGGAAAGTCACTATTTGCGACATGTTTCGGACTACAATTGGAGTCCTTCATCAGGTTGAGTGTTATCAAGGCATGTCGATAATACATGCAATGCATGCATTGTCGCAAATAGTGACTTTTCAACTTTTTTTCCCGTTGTTCTCTTATTAAGTATCTAGAACATAACTTAATTTTTTTGACCCGCCCACGCCAGATCCAGTCTCCCTTTACAATTTGATCTTTTTATAGGTCTTTAATACTGCGAAATTAAACCTTCTAATGACGTGGTTGTAATGTGATATCAAAAAAAAACTCCCATCTGACAGTCCATCCAGGATACTCATAAAAGTCTAAAAGTAACTAATGTTAGAAACAAATGGTGCTTCGTTTCACCCGAACGAATTCTTTGTTACTAATATTAAGTATTTTTTAATTCTGTATGTATTACGGTGACATTTTAATAATTTATGTAATCAAATTGGAAAGATTAACTCAACTGGTCATACCTATTATATAAATACCTTATTTTCTTTGACATGTAAAATTTCATATTTTATTAATGGATGATGTATGAGTATGCCCATCCCTAGGGCCTAAGCATTCGACATGTAAACACGATTGGTTCAGTAGTTTAGGTGTTGAAAGATGACAGACACAGTTACTATTGTATCCATTATATATTCCCTAGAGATAAGTTCGCCTTTGTACTTTAATCTTACGTGACATGTATATTGGTTTAACCTTTTATTGTGTACAATAAAGTGCTTACATACATATATACAGACATATTAGCATGGATTGCAGTCATTGCAGACAAATCCTCATCGTAAAGACAAACCTATACTACGAAATCGATTATAAAAAGATTATTTAAGAGAGGTAGGGACAAGCAAAATGTCATCATGCTCGAATTTGGAGCAGCCCAACTGGGGAAGTACCTCCACCTTGCAGAAGACCACAGCCATAATAACATTATCTATACAAGTATGTAGTGTTGTGTTCCTGGAGGTGAGCAAGGTTGCCAGAGCTCCCGAGGATGCACTGTGTTGAGAGCGAGGGACCTAAATTTGTCCCTTCTGCTGTCAACACAGTGAATTCTAAAATTTCATAAAGGGTTCGGCAACGCGTACGTGACTCCTTTAGAGTTGCGGGCGTCTATAGGCTGCGGTGGCCGCCTACTATCAGGTGGACCGTACGCTTGTTTGCCACCGGCGTTGTATAAAAACAAAACTGGAGTGAAAACCCAAGGCCGGCTAAACCAGAATGGAAGAACGCCCGATTAGTTACATTTCTCGCTAATGTTTATGATGTTACGCGTCATGTATGTACCGGAACAAATGGAACAAATGGTCGGATTGACGGGAACACGGCGTTTTGATGTCGGCTTTTTGTAATTTTTATCTCGAGATGTTAGCTGTGTTATTGGAGCAAAATGGACGGTTATTAATACAAGCCTGCGGGGGAAACGGAACACTTTCCAGACACAATATACTAAATTCTGCTGGCTAATATAATTCCAATATATGAGGTGATCGTTATCTTAACCGCATCCACTCAGATTCTGAACCAGTGTTATGAACAAAACATGAACTAGTACCCAACCCAAGTTCTTGCGGAATCCTTCTTCGTGGAACGAACTATGTAGATATTGAATTACTATGAATCACCGGAAAATAGATCTATTTTTGAATGGATTGTCTGGGTAAGCCGACTGATTCATATTGTTTTTTACAAAATGTTCTCTAAGCTAATCATAAATAAAAATGTTCGTTAGTTAATCACCTTCCAGCTACAAAATGCCTTCAGCATAATTATATTGAATGGCTACTCCCTGTCTTTTCTATCTTGTATCAAATTAATAATGATTTTGTTGCAGAATAATGCTTTTCAATCACAAATACAAATATACATGGTAAATATCCCGTTTCAAATCGTAATTTTAATGTAAATGACCATGTAAGCTTGAAATCTTATACTTTTCAATCAAGTTCTCAATGTGTCCATTTCCATAAGTTCCTTAACTGAAATCGCCAGAATAATAACAATTTTTTAAATTTGTTTTCTCGAAAATATTTATATTAACCCCGGTGTAAACACTGTACACTGGATTCAATTTCTCGTTTCTTATATGGCCGTTTCGTGGATTATCTGGACCCAGAGAAAATTTTATGAGGAAGTTCTCAACCTTGTACTTACAAGTAAGGAGTTCCCTGTTGGAACCCATTGAGAACAGAAGAGGAACGTGTTTGGGCACCTGTTACGATACGACGAATTCTTAAAAAATATTGTGGAAGGGAAAGTGGAGGGCAGGCGGAAGAGAGGGAGAACAATTAGACCATACATGGACCAACTTAAGGAAAAAGTAAACGTCGTGTCGTTCCAGGCAGTCAAACAAAAGGCTCAAGAAAGAGACATGGAAATTGCTCCACCGACAAGAGCCTGGCTCTTAAATTGATGATGATGATATGGCTATTGAGAGAGGGACAGCAAAAATATGGGAAAAAAAATTTGGTAAAGAATCGTCTTCATCGTGACAAAGAGTGATTTAGCTGGCCAGTTTATTTGATTTATCGCTGTAACCTCGACTTATCGCCTTAAGTTACGCCCACATAACGCGCTTCGACATAATCAGGAACAAGCCGTAATATAAAAACGTCTGCACGCCTGTATCGTAAGTTTCTCACATGGTGATTACGATAACGCTATGTTTATTTGTGTTCCATATTTGAATTTTACACGAGAATCGGGAGGTTGCCGTTCGGTATTACGGTGCATCTTTCTCCGTGGTTTGTTTCTCCTGTGTTGCTTAAGGCATTATGAAAATTATAAATTGTAATCAATCGCAAATGGTACAAATGGTACAATATGCGTCTATAATGTAGCTATTAAGTATTTAGAAAGAAAGAAAGAAAGAAACATTTATTCACAGACACAGAAGACACACATATTAAAAAAAAAAACAACAACAGAAGAAAACAAACCACAACATGTGTGTCCCCGCGGCAGTGAAACGGACACTGGCTCAGCATTATGCTGAGGTGTCAGACACCTACAGCGCTGATTTTCAGCCAGTACCGTCGGTGACTCACGGACCGCCATACACTAAATAATAGCCAAAAGAAAAATAATTGAATATGACTGCAAAAGAAAAAATAATACATAAGAGAAAAATAATAATAATATCCACTTACTACTTACATACAGATATCCAGGGTAGAAATAAAAGAGAACTAAAATTTTGAAATAGATTTTAACCGGTTGGTATATTTGTTGCTGCTATAGTGCTGGATTAAGATTGGGATTTTTGGAGCGTCAACAAATAGCTTTTAAGCTTACGCTTAAAGGTATACCTGCTAGGCGCCCCTTGGATAGGAGGTGGGAGGTCATTCCAGCACTTAGACGCCGCAAACCTGAAACTGCCTCGGAAAGCCGCGGTCCTGTGCATATTTTGCATGCACATGTGACAAAATAAATTCTCAAAACAAAAACAATTCATTATAATTATCGACAACCGACTAATATAGTACGAATCTAAAATGTTGATTTCCAAGAGGAAACCCGTTTTAAATACAATCAAATATTTAGGATCGGTCCAACAAAAAGCATCTGTGATAAATAGACTTATGTCATTAATCCGTGGCTCTTCAGTTCCCAGACTTAGGTACCCAGGATTAACTATTAACCCTAAATATTATTAAGCCATAATAGAAGAAGTAAGGCATAATAAAAAGCTTTTAGACCATCGTGACTATCTTGTCAGGCTTCTCCTATTGCCAAAAATTAGAAGTTAGCTACGTCACACAAACAAAGGCGTTATTTCCAGTTCTCATTGGCTGACCCAGTGGCATTCCTAGCTGTGGCCACGCCCCTTGGCACGCGCGTAATGCGCGGGAGTGTGTGAATCATTCGGATTCTTGACAGATTTCGGGAATTATATGCCCTTGCAAGCACAAGAAAAGGAGACAATGCAACGGATTACAGCGAGCGAGATACGGAAAAGGCGATAAGAGAAACTATATCTCGGCTGTTGTACTTGCAACTTATCAATTGGGACCTGTGCACTGTTAAGAATACGATCATTTGGGTAAAATCATTTAAACTGAATCTTCAATGGCTGAAATTAACAAAACCGACTACATTTGGTTCAGCCTTTCAAAGAGGTTCTCAAATATTTAATTTCTGGGAAAATTGGGACGCTAGCGTTCTGGCAAAGACTGGTTGCTAAATTATCAGGTAAGACATACAAAATAATACTAAATTAACGATATTAGTAGTCTTACCATTCCTCTCCGAGTAAAGTTCACTATAATATGGGTCATTGTCAGTTGCAAAAACAAAAGTCGTCCCTCCGGTGGTCAATAGTTGACGGTTTCTGTGCATGTAAGCTATGTTTTTAGTAGATGGATATATAGCAACGGAGACACTGTTTATGCGGGTTGCTAGACCAATCCAAAATTAAGATTTGTAGCCCTTAATTTTTGATATGTCCACCGAAAAGATGCGAAACTAAATCTGACAATGACCCATATACGTGCGAGTATATTAGTTAGTGAAGTAGCTGATAAATATTCAAGCTGACAGTACAGTCAGCCCGCTGTGATGTTTTATTTTGATTGAAACGGTGTCTTCTTTTATCTAAGGTAAATTCCCTATTGAATACTTCGTTTTACGTGACGTTGGCGTGAACTACAGGTGATGATTTCAGAACGGTGAACACGCCTTTTGGCACGCCGATGCGCGGGAGTAGATGACTCACATGTGGAAAACTCACGACAGCTCAGCGTCAAATCTCTTTTCGGATTTTTCTTTTACGCTTGGCTGAAGATTTGGCTGCTATTTTGATGCTCTAGCCAGACGTTCGATTCTCATTTTAATGTTATTATTCTTTTTGGTATCACTGTTTGATTTTGTTGGCAACGCTGTTAGTTGTATCTCGTCACGTTTTTCTTTTAGGCGTATCTGCGATATTGGTTGTCTTTCTGATACCTTAGCCACCTTACCTTAGCTTCGATTGATTGGATGTCAGTATTCGTTTTGTCAAATGTTTTTTAAATACTGCAAATCAAATTTTGTGTAAAATTAGTATGCACAAATGTACCTTCAGGCCAAGTGAATTGCCAATCTAAAATGGTTTCCACTAATTCCATGTCTACGGTAATCCTTCGAACGCGAATGTCTCAGCGGCCCCTATCGACTGCATTAACAAGTTTTATGCAGGTTATGCTTCGTAATGACCAATTGTATTCAAATAATTGATCCAGTCTGCGTTATATAAACAGGGGCCGTTTTCAAGACTTAAAATAACTTGGCAGCCTCGATTTTGTAGCATCTTGGACACGTATCCACCATCCTATGTTCAATTTATGTAAATTCCATTTGGTTAAATTTTTTATAATACCATCATTTAGCTCCCTTGAGACTTATTTGCAATAAGTTAATAATGTTTTAACTAAAATTATTCCCGGTTTACATGGACTGACTGCAGTAATATGCCCATACAAAGCTTATTTTCGGTGTATTTTTTCTGGTAAGTCTAATAAAATAGGAAAAATCATAAATGGAGGTACAAATTAGGTACTAAATATTTGCGTTGATTCGGTATAATGCCTACAATTAGGGCAACTGGACTTGCTCCTGTCAATCTGACGTCAGAATGGGTAACCACATAGGCTGGGCCCAATAAAGCGATAGGAGTGCGCAGTTGGGGAGTAGCCTGGGAAAATCCAGGGGAAAACTTCTGACACGACCACGCGTGTGGTTTGGAAGACTGGAAAACTCCAGTGAGATTGGTTGAGCGGTTTCAACCAAATCTGAAGTGTGAGTGGAATCCAGCAAGAAACTCGGACTGGCTCTACCCGGTGTGCGGCGGTACCTGGACTGTATGTGTCAGTATTGTCGCGATCGCGCGGTCGACCTCCCCGCCGGCGGGAATGCCTAAGTGTACGCTAGTGTCGTGTCGTGCGTGCGGTGTTGCGCTTCTAACTGATGCAGGTTTCATTTGAATGACAGAGACACTACTCACGACACTTCTCGTTAGTAGGCTCACACAGCATCATTTTTATATATATTGTTTATTAGTAACAATTAATTCGTAATTAAACAAGTCTCAAGTTTCAAAGGAACTATAATTATACAACTAATTGGTCCAACTTTGTAATTTAGCACCGAGTACATAAATAAAGCGCAGTAGGAAACGTTTTAGTCCACGGGAGCGGAATAATATTATTGTAGACTTCCTAGAAATTCTCTCGAGAGATAAATCGGAGTAAACAACACAATTTCCGTGAGCGAAGTCGCGGGAAATGACTAGTTAGGGACGTAATAAATTGTTTGTTTTATAGAGGAAATATACAGATGGTATTTATATAAAGGCACAACTACAATAGGGTTTTTTTTATACAGCGACTGTGGCAAATCAGTTTACAGCATGCCTGATGGTAAGCAGACATACCTATGACCACTCGCGACTCCAGAAGAATCGAAACAGTATTTGTGCGCGCGCGCATCGAAGGATTAGTACCGTATGAATTTAATATTGCTTTGCTTAAAATATATCTAACGGTTTGGCTGCTCAAACTGCTCACCTTTATTCCATCAGCCAACCTAGCATGATAGGTTATATCTTATCGTTATGTCGTAGATGATGTTTTGGGCAATTTACACAGAGTGACTCAAGGGGAAGGTTGCATCCGTGCGAAGCCGGGGCGGGTCGCTAGTTAGCTTAATAAAAATCTAGTTTCTGAGATAAGTATTTAATGGCGCAATGTCAAAGGCCGCCAATGCTTACTCTACTACACACCAGAAAATACAAGCTGAGTTAAGGGTCCTTACCAGTTAAAAAACGCTCATCTAGTTACGCCATTTTCTGTTTGAATTGACACATATCTTGACATTTTCTCAATGTTACTATCTAGAACAGGACTATTGCGACCTTAGGTCATAAACTTTAAATATATTTTTTTTGAAGTTTCATTAAGAAATATCGTTTCAAACATCACTCCAAATCGACCACTTTCAAGCTAAAAACTTGTTTTTTTTCGCTTAAATTCTACTACACCGAATAAAATTAACAAATGGCTATGTTACTATCTAAAACTTTGATAAAATTATCGTAGACTTCAATAACTTTATTGGTATTATCAATACTTTTGTCATAATTTGAAATCAAAACATTATAAAACTTATAAGGCCTCTTAAGCTACTAACTGTACAAAACAACCCTACAAGTTTTTACGATACACAAAGCGAATACATACAGTACCACCTATTACTGAAATGATAGCAAACACTAGGGCACTAAGTTGAAAGCACCAATTCCATCCGAGCCATAAATCTGCCCGGCATAATGCATAGCTAGCATAATGGTTACATCACTGTGGGGTTCAGCATCAATCCTTGACCCCGCGGTTTAGTGTTTACAGCGTAGAATAGCTAGTGCATTATGGAAATAATCGCTGAAATGGAGCTAATAATGAATATATGTCATCAGTCTTCTAGAGTCCTTCCTGTTGTACCCTAGAGAGCCCGGGTCGTTTTGGACCCTAATCGCAATATTTAGCAGATACTAGTATTACTTATTTAATGAATGTATGTGTGTTCTTATAAGTATTAGTGTACGTAATACGTAAGCACTCTAACAAACATAATAACAGTTTAAAACAACACTGTCACGCAAGAATAAAGGCGAATTTTTAAGGAATTCTTCTAGTTAACCTTCCTAAAATAATGAGATTCTGCTATTGCAAAATTGATTGGTGCAATTTGCAATGAATGGTTCTTGATTTGTACACTATATACTCGTGATATTCAAATAATTGATCAGTCCTGTAAGTAAGTGTGTTTGTACATGTGTTATGCTACTTCAGGACGTCTTTGAAAATGCCAATAGAAATCTATTTTACGTTTTAAATTCAAGCTTGTAGTCAACATTCATCTGGCTATTCTCAGGTCAAAATAAAGATACTCAGGTAGAAATAATACTCCACGTCAACTTTTATTCATCTATTATATCTGATCAGGGTGTCTAGTTTAGACTGTTATTAGCAGATTCTAATTCGAAAACGTTTAAAATGTCACGATCAATATCATATATTCTATTATGTAGTTCTATTATAAAGGAATAAAAGCGCCAATACTCTGAACATTGAACTTACAGCGTTTATTGTAATGCTACCTCTGAACTGCTCTATGCGCGGCCTGATTCTATTCTCAAATCGAAAACGACGTAACTTATAGGAAATATCCGTCCAAATTCAACACTTTCGGGGTATTCGTAGTCCGGCGCTTAGCATAATCTAATTCAGAATGTGCGGTGTTTACATGGCGGTTGAAATGTTTGTAGAACTAGCTTCGCCTCGTTGGTTTATGCATCGGATGTGGCTGTGACTTAAGGTTTTCTGTTATTTTTAGTATCCCATGGCGTTGTTTTGACAGTTACCGGTTTTAGAGATTCTTACTAGGGAGCTTTTGTTTCTTAAACTCTTTACAAGAATTCGGTTTACGAGCGTCAAGTGGGGATTGAAAAATAAAGTACTTAAAATGGACTTGTTTCCGAGATTAAGGAACATAAAAAAAAGAAATTAATGAGAAATGCGGTATCATCAGCTTATTTATATCTGTAATAAAAACGTCATCCCAAGATGATATATATACTCTGGGCAGCCGTTTACGTAACTTATAAAATGCTTAAAAATGGTCTGTACTTTGCTGCCAAAAAATGAGCGGTGCCAATGGAATTTGCTTTGTTTAAATTGAATGAGCACATTACGAAATTTAACAAATGCCACTTTGTGACATTTATATATGTCACTGTGAAATAAATTGTGCCAATGGTAAGTCGTATCTGTACAACGTAATATCATCATCCTTAGCCTGTATCTGCTGGTTTTTTACTCTTCAGCTCTTCTCCAATCCCAGCCTACTCCCTTACGAACATCAACACATACGTCAACGTAATACGGTATGATAAATTAATCCTATTTATTCCCATATCCGATTGTATATTCGACACTAATGCTACGGCCTATTGGCTCAATTTGCTATATAATCCTACTTCGTAACCGCAAGCTTAAACAAACTATCCTCGTAATGGAGGATGAAGTTTGTTATGATCGTAATACGAAGTTATCTCGGTTAATATCAATATTTATCAGTGTTTGATTATAATTTAATGGCGATCTTGAATGAGTCGCAGTAACGATCTACGTGTCCCAGTTTTCTGTTTCATTGAGAATACACACTATGACGACCGGTTTAGCCTAGTGGGTAGTGCACCTGCCTGTGAAGCTGACGGTCCTGGGTTCGAATCCCGGTCAGGGCAAATATTTGTGTGATGAGCATGAATATTTGTTTCTGAGTCTTGGATGTTTTCTATGTATTTAAGTATTTATATCTATTAAATATATCGTCGTCTAGTACCCATAACACAAGCCTTCTTGAGCTTACTGTGGGGCTAGTTCGATTTGTGTAAGATTGTCCTCTAATATTTATTTATTTATTTACACACAAAATGATTACACTTGCATGGATCGTTTTCATTATGGTAAAAATTACAGGAAGCGCCAGTTAACGAAATTATATTTCTCAATTATAATGAATATTGAAGAATTTAGCCCCCCTAAGGCGTAATTAGACAAGTAAATGAATGATTCGTCACCACGAGGGATCCTCGCGATAGCTTAGTTGGTTTGGAGCAATGCACAAAATGCAAAGGTCTTGGGTTCAAATCCCACTCGTGGTAAATATATATTGAATTTTTCAGTTTTATTGGTAAGTACGTAAATTATTTACTTTTAAATTTACTTTGTAGCCCTTTTAATATTTGTTATTATTATCATAATTTTAATATTTTACCAAAATAAATTTTCAAAAGTAAATTAGTTTGAAATGTTGCCATATTGATACCACATACATTTACTTAGTAGCTTAGTAGTTTTTCTTAACGAACGTTATATTGAAGTACATATTTATGTATTAATGACACTTATTTTTTTTCCCTTATTAATTTATATGAAGGGACATTTATTTCTATTTCTTCTAAATGCATAGTAATCTTAAGTACATAATAAAACATATAACCTAAAAAATTTAATCATCATCATCATCCTAGCGTTATCCCGGTACAGTTGCATCCTGAAGGATACCCGGGGTCCGCTACGTAACCCCAAGATTTGGCGTAGGCACTAGTTCCTACGGAAGCGTCTGCCATCTGACCTTCCAACCCGAGGGGAAACCAAACCTTATTGAAATTATTGAATGTTAGAAGTACTCAAGCAGCCTGAAGGCCTCTAACTTGGCTTAACGATTGCTATCATAGACATCAGCCGGGATCAACGGCTTAACGTGCCTTCCAAAGCACGGGAGCGCCCAGTTAATAACCACAAAGCGGCGGTCACCCATCCAAGGACTGACCTCGGCCGACGTTGCTTAACCTCGGATACCGCACGCGGTACGCGGGCGCCACTGGGCTACGAGCGCTCCTCGAACTCCTTAACTTTTATTATGCTTAATTATATGAGAAAACGTGCAAAATCCGACATGTCATTTTCACACTTGCCCTGTTATAATTAGCTTTAATGTAACCTAAATTGTATTATAAACAAGCATATTTGTTTCGCAAACGCCTCCGTGTCTCCCAGGAGACGTGTAATTATTATAATTGGGCGTAATTTTTGGGGTGTAATTATGAAATGGATGAAGTTACTTTGTATGACTAAGGCACTTAACCTCTTTCTTAAATTGCCTTTATATTAGGAGCTAGAAATTAGGCTTCCCAGTAGCTCGATTCCATTCACACCTCAGATTCGGTTGAAACCGCTCAACCAATTTCACGGGAGCGCAAACTTTTACAGTATTCCAGTGTGCCAAACCACACGCGTGGTCGTGTCGGAGGTTTTCCCCTGGATTTTTAAAAGGCTACTCTCCAACCGCGCTTTCCTATCGCTTTATTGGGCCCGGCCTATAAAGGCACAGTCAGGCTCAAAAAAAAATGTCTATATTTAGAGCAGTCATTATAACTAAGAGTCGAATAATAGACTTTTTTTTTTAATTAGTTGACATACTTACGAGAAAATATGTATCACGCACGAAAAACCTTGGCACAACATATTTTGGAAGCAGTGATGATTTGTTTTAGTAGTTTATATGCTGTTAGATAAAATATATATTTTTTTACTTTAGTCTACTGGTACCACGAAGATGTGATGACTTATTGATCTCAAAGATTGATCGCTTCCAAAATCTCGATTCCCCTATTTTGAGCTGACGGTTGAGTACAACTAATCATCTTTAATTCTTTGTTCTCTTTACATATTTAAAAAAAAACTTGTACTGCGGCTATACACTTTTTTTTATAAATATTTCTGGACAATCTTACACAAATCAACCTAGTCCCAAACAAAGCAAATCTTGTACTATGGGTACCAAGTGACTATATACATACATACTTGTATAGATAAATAGATAATTAAATAAAATACAAATAAATACAAATACGTTTATTTCGTCATCACAGGTTAAAACAATACAGTTGTTAAGTTGGTGAAATACAGTACGAGGACCATGATGAGCCCATTAGGCATACGAAAATACAATTATGTCAGATTAAACATGATATTCAATACAACAATGTCAATAATTTATAATATAATATGCAATACAATAATGTCATAATTTTAAAAGATGAATTTCGATGTCATATGCTATTTTTATATTAAACTAGCTTTTACCCGCGGCTTCGCCCGCGTAATAAAAGTAATTTTTAACCGTCTACAAAAAAGGAGGTTCTCAGTTTGATCCGTATGTTTGTATGTATGTATGTAGATACGTATGGATGTCATTTCCGTAATCGGCACCCCGTGGAACTATAAAGACGACACCTATATAAATTTTTAAGATAAATTAATTTCCTCCATCTTGGATTTGAAAATGCATGTCATTTTCGTAATCCGCACCCCGAGGAACCTCGGAGATGACACGCATATCGATTTTTAGGAAAAAAAAATGACCGTATATCCATCGTATAACGTCATCATATTTGAAAATGGTTGTCATTTTTGTAATCGGCACCTCGAGGAACAACAAAAATGACACCCATATCGATTTTTAAGATAAAGAAATGTCCGCCATCTTGGATTTGAAAATGCATGCCATTTTCGTAATCGGCACCCCGAAGAACCTAGAATATGACACCCATATTACTGCTCCCTGCACAAACTTGAAACCCCTTTTTCACCCCTTTAGGGGAGCAATTCCGAAAAACGCTTAAACGCGTTTTGTTGTATTTAAATAGAGTCCATATATGAAGTTTTAAATCTCTCATTTCAAAAAGATTTGCTTCCCGTACAAATATGGACCCCCTTTTCACTCCTTTAGGGAAGAAATTTCAAAAAACGCTGAAATATGGTTTGTTGTATTTTAACAGAGTCTATAATATATACGAAGTTTTAAATCTCTCACTTCAAAAAAGATGTGCTCCCCGTACAAACACCACATGGAACCACCTTTTCATAGCTTTAGGGGAGTCATTTCGAAAAATGCCGAGTAATTTTTTGTTGTATTTAAACAGAAAGTCTATATACGAAGTTTTAAATCTCTCACTTCAAAAAAGATTTGTTCCCCGTACAAACTTGGAACCCCCTTTTAACCTCTTTAGGGGAGCAATTTAGAAACACGCTGAAATACGTTCTGTTGTATTTAAACAAAGATTCTATTTACAAAGTTTCAAATCTCTCACTTCAAAACAGATTTTCTCCCCGTACAAACTTTGAACCCCCTTTTCATCCCTTTAGGGGAGCAATTTAGAAAAACGCTGAAATACGCCATTAATGTATTTAAACAGAGAGTCTTTATACAAAGTTTCAACGCTTTTTCCCGCGGCTTCGTCCGCGTACAAAGAGTAATTTTTAACCGTCTACAAAAAAGGAGGTTCTCTGTTTGACCTGCATGCAGATATATATTGGATGTCATTTTCGTAATCGGCACCCCGAGGAACCACAAAGATGAAACCCATATCGATTTTTAAGAAAAATAAATGTCTGCCATCTTTGATTTGAAACTGGATGTCATTTTCGTAATCGGCACCCAGAGCAAACTCGAAGATGACACCCAAATTGATAATTAAGAAAAATAAAACTCCGCCATCTTTGATTTGAAAATGCATGCCATTTTCGTAATCGGCACCACGAGGAACCTCGAAGACGACACCCATATCGATTTTTAAGAAAAATAAATCTCCGCCATCTTTGATTTGAAAATACATGCCATTTTCGTAATCGGCACGACGAGGAACCTCGAAGACGAAACCCATATCGATTTTTATAAATATAAATATCCGCCATCTTTGATCTGAAAATGAGTATCATTTTCGTAATCGGCACCCAGAGGAACCTCGAAAATGACACCCATATTGATTTTTAAGAAAAATAAATGTCAGCCATCTTGGGTTTGAAAATGGATGTCATTTTTGTAATTTGCACCCCGAGGAACCACGAAGATGACACCCATATTTATTTTTAAGAAAAATAAATCTCCGCCATCTTTGATTTGAAAATGCATGCCTTTTTCGTAATCGGCACCACGAGGAACCTCGAAAACGACACCCAAATTGATAATAAAGAAAAATAATTCTCCGCCATCTTTGATTTGAAAATGCATGCCATTTTCGTAATCGGCACCACGAGGAACCTCGAAGACGACACCCATATTGATTTTTAAGAAAAATAAATGTCCGCCATCTTGGATTTGAAAATGGATGTCATTTTTGTAATCTGCACCCCGAGGAACCTCGAAGATGACACCCATATTGATTTTTAAGAAAAATAAATCTCCGGCATCTTTGATTTGAAAATACATGCCATTTTCGTAATCGGCACGACGAGGAACCTCGAATACGACACCCATATCGATTTTTATAAATATCCGCCATCTTTGATCTGAAAATGAGTATCATTTTCGTAATCGGCACCCAGAGGAACCTCGAAAATGACACCTATATTGATTTTTAAGAAAAATTAATGTCCGCCATCTTGGATTTGAAAATGGATGTCATTTTTGTAATTTGCACCCCGAGGAACCACGAAGATGACACCCATATTGATTTTTAAGAAAAATAAATCTCCGCCATCTTTGATTTGAAAATGCATGCCATTTTCGTAATCGGCACCACGAGGAACGTCGAAGACGACACCCATATTGATTTTTAAGAAAAATCAATGTCCGCCATCTTGGATTTGAAAATGGATGTCATTTTTGTAATCTGCACCCCGAGGAACCTCGAAGATGACACCCATATTGATTTTTAAGAAAAATAAATCTCCGGCATCTTTGATTTGAAAATACATGCCATTTTCGTAATCGGCACCCCGAGGAATTTCGAAAATGACACCCTTATCGATTTTTAAGAAAAGGAAAAATTTGCTCCCCGCTCAAACTTGGAACCCTCTTTTCACCCCTTAAAGGGAGCAATTTCGAAAAACGCTGAAACACGTTTTGTTGTATTTAAACAAAGAGTCTATATACGAAGTTTTAAATCACTCACTTCAAAAAAGATTTGCTCTCCGTACAAACTTGGAACCTCCTTTTGAACCCTTTAGGGGAGCAATTTGAAAAAATGCTTAAATGTGTTTTGTTGTATTTAAACAGAGTCTACGTACAAAGTTTTAAATCTCTCACTTCAAAAAAGGTTTGCTCTCCGTACAAACTTGGAACCCCCTTTTGAACCCTTTAGGGGAGCAATTTCGAAAAACGCTTAAATGTGTTTTGTTGTATTTAAACAGAGTCTACGTACGAAGTTTTAAATTACTCACTTCAAAAAAGATTTGCTCCCCGTACATACTTGAAACCCCCTTTTCACCCTTTTAGGGGAGCAATTTCGAAACACGCTTATATATGTTTTGTTGTATTTAAACAGAGAGTTTATATACGAAGTTTCAGATATCTCACTTTAAAAAAGATTTTCTCCCCGTACAAACTTTGAACCCCCTTTTCACCCCTTTAGTGGAGCAATTTAGAAAAACGCTGAAATAAGGCATTAATATATTTAAACACAGACTCTATACACAAAGTTTCATGTCTCTCACTTTAATAAATCCGGTTTTTCATACAATCTTTGGACCCCCGTTTCACCCCTTTAGACGTTGAATTTTGAAAAATCCTTTCTTAGTGCACCTCTAGACCTTATAAGGAACCTACGTGCCAAATTTGGAATCTCTAGAACCAGCGGTTTGGGCTGTGCGTTGATAGATCAGTCAGTCAGTCAGTCAATCAGTCAGTCAGTCAGTCAGTCAGTCAGTCAGTCAGTCAGTCAGTCAGTTTCTTCTTTTATATATTTAGCCATCTTTGATCTGAAAATGAGTGTCATTTTCGTAATCGGCACCCAGAGGAACCTCGAAAATGACACCCATATTGATTTTTAAGAAAAATAAATGTCAGCCATCTTTAATTTGAAAATGAATGTCATTTTCGTAATCGGCACCCCGAGGAATCTCGAAAATGACACCCATATTGATTTTTAAGAAAAGGAAAAATTTGCTCCCCGCTCAAACTTGGAACCGTTTTTTCATCCCTTAAAGGGAGCAATTTCGAAAAACGCTGAAACATGTTTTGTTGTATTTAAACAAAGAGTCTATATACGAAGTTTTAAATCTCTCACTTCAAAAAAGATTTGCTCTCCGTACAAACTTGGAACCCCCTTTTGAACCCTTTAGGGGAGCAATTCCAAAAAACGCTTAAATATGTTTTGTTGTATTTAAACATAGAGTCTATGTACGAAGTTTTAAATCTCTCACTTCAAAAAAGATTTGCTCCCCGTACAAACTTTGAACCCCCTTTTCACCCCTTTAGTGGAGCAATTTAGAAAAACGCTGAAATACGCCAATAATATATTTAAACACAGACTCTATTTACAAAGTTTCATGTCTCTCACTTTAATAAATACGGTTTTTCATACAAACTTTGGACCCCCGTTTCACCCCTTTAGGGGGTGAATTTTGAAAAATCCTTTCTTAGTGCACCTCTAGACCTTATAAGGAACCTACGTGCCAAATTTGGAATCTCTAGAACCAGCGGTTTGGGCTGTGCGTTGATAGATCAGTCAGTCAGTCAGTCAGTCAGTTTCTTCTTTTATATATTTAGATACTAGCTTTTGCCCGCGGCTTCGCCCGCGTACTAAAAGTAATTTTTAACCGTCTACAAAAAAGAAGGTTCTCAGTTTGACCTTCATGCAGATATGTATTGGATGTCATTTTCGTAATCGGCACCCAGAGGAACCTCGAAAATGACACCCATATTGATTTTTAAGAAAATAAATGTCGGCCTTCTTGGATTTGAAAATGGATGTCATTTTTGTAATTTGCACCCCGAGGAACCTCGAACATGACACCCATATTGATTTTTAAGAAAAATAAATCTCAGCCAACTTTGATTTGAAAATGCATGCCATTTTCGTAATCGGCACCACGAGGAACCTCGAAGACGACACCCATATCGATTTTTAAGAAAAATAAATGTCCGCCATCTTGGATTTGAAAATGAATGTCATTTTTGTAATCTGCACCCCGAGAAACTTCGAAGATGACACCCATATTGATTTTTAAGAAAAATAAATCCCCGCCATCTTTGATTTGAAAATGCATGCCATTTTCGTAATCGGCACCACGAGGAACCTCGAAGACGACACCCATATCGATTATTAAGAAAAATAAATGTCCGCCATCTTGGATTTGAAAATGGATGTCATTTTCGTAATCTGCACCCCGAGGAACCTCGAAGATGACACCCATATTGATTTTTAAGAAAAATAAATGCCCGCCATCTTGGATTTGAAAATGGATGTCATTTTTGTAATTTGCACCCCGAGGAACCTCGAATATGACACCCATATTGATTTTTAAGATAAATAAATGTCTGCCATCTTTGATTTGAAACTGGATGTCATTTTCGTAATCGGTACCCAGAGCAACCTCGAAGATGACACTCAAATTGATAATTAAGAAAAATAAATCTCCGCCTTCTTTGATTTGAAAATGCATGCCATTTTCGTAACCGGCACCACGAGGAACCTCGAAGACGACACCCATATCGATTATTAAGAAAAATAAATGTCCGCCATCTTGGATTTGAAAATGGATGTCATTTTTGTAATCTGCACCCCGAGGAACCTCGAAGATGACACCCATATTGATTTTTAAGAAAAATAAATCTCCGCCATCTTTGATTTGAAAATGCATGCCATTTTCGTTATCGGCACCACGAGGAACCTCGAAGAAGACACCCATATTGATTTTTATAAAAATAAATATCCGCCATCCTTGATCTGAAAATGAGTATCATTTTCGTAATCGGCACCCAGAGGAACCTCGAAAATGACACCCATATTGATTTTTAAGAAAATAAATGTCGGCCTTCTTGGATTTGTAAATGGATGTCATTTTTGTAATTTGCACCCCGAGGAACCTCGAAGATGACACCCATATTGATTTTTAAGAAAAATAAATCTAAGCCATCTTTGATTTGAAAATGCATGCCATTTTCATAATCGGCACCACGAGGAACCTCGAAGATGACACCCATATCGATTTTTAAGAAAAATAAATGTCCGCCATCTTGGATTTGAAAATGAATGTCATTTTTGTAATCTGCACCCCGAGGAACCTCGAAGATGACACCCATATTGATTTTTAAGAAAAATAAATCTCCGCCATCTTTGATTTGAAAATGCATGCCATTTTCGTAATCGGCACCACGAGGAATCTCGAATACGACACCCATATCGATTATTAAGAAAAATAAATGTCCGCCATCTTGGATTTGAAAATGGGTGTCATTTTTGTAATCTGCACCCCGAGGAACCTCGAAGATGACACCCATATTGATTTTTAAGAAAAATAAATCTCCACCATGTTTGATTTGAAAATGCATGCCATTTTCGTAATCGGCACCACGAGCAACCTCGAAGACGACACCAAAAATCAAAATCAAAATCAAAACATTTATTCTGCAAATAGGCCTCAAGGGCACTTTTACAAGTCAAAATCTATCTAGGTACATCAAATAAAAATAATACAATAATCAAAGTATCATTAATTAAATGTCAAAAATAACTAATAACAATCGAGATTTGTTAGAGATGTATAAGGTCTCTAAGCGTCAAGATAAAAGGTAATAAAGTAAGTACACTAATCATAATAAAATATTTTGAGCTATATCTATAACACGTCAACATGAAAATAATAAAATCTAATATACCCACCCATATCGATTATTAAGAAAAATAAATGTCCGCCATCTTGGATTTGAAAATGGATGTCATTTTTGTAATCTGCACCCCGAGGAACCTCGAAGATGACACCCATATTGATTTTTAAGAAAAATAAATCTCCGCCATCTTTGATTTGAAAATGCATGCCATTTTCGTAATCGGCACCACGAGGAACCTCGAATACGACACCCATATCGATTATTAAGAAAAATAAATGTCCGCCATCTTGGATTTGAAAATGGATGTCATTTTTGTAATCTGCACCCCGAGGAACCTCGAAGATGACACCCATATTGATTTTTAAGAAAAATAAATCTCCGCCATGTTTGATTTGAAAATGCATGCCATTTTCGTAATCGGCACCACGAGGAACCTCGAAGACGACACCCATATCGATTATTAAGAAAAATAAATGTCCGCCATCTTGGATTTGAAAATGGATGTCATTTTTGTAATCTGCACCCCGAGGAACCTCGAAGATGACACCCATATTGATTTTTAAGAAAAATAAATCTCCGCCATCTTTGATTTGAAAATGCATGCCATTTTCGTAATCGGCACCACGAGGAACGTCGAAGACGGCACCCATATTGATTTTTATAAAAATAAATATCCGCCATCCTTGATCTGAAAATGAGTATCATTTTCGTAATCGGCACCCAGAGGAACCTCGAAAATGACACCCATATTGATTTTTAAGAAAATAAATGTCGGCCTTCTTGGATTTGAAAATGGATGTCATTTTTGTAATTTGCACCCCGAGGAACCTCGAAGATGACACCCATATTGATTTTTAAGAAAAATAAATCTCAGCCATCTTTGATTTGAAAATGCATGCCATTTTCGTAATCGGCACCACGAGGAACCTCGAAGACGACACCCATATCGATTTTTAAGAAAAATAAATGTCCGCCATCTTAGATTTCAAAATGAATGTCATTTTTGTAATCTGCACCCCGAGAAACTTCGAAGATGACACCCATATTGATTTTTAAGAAAAATAAATCTCCGCCATCTTTGATTTGAAAATGCATGCCATTTTCGTAATCGGCACCACGAGGAACCTCGAAGACGACACCCATATCGATTTTATAAAAATAAATATCCGCCATCTTTGATTTGAAAATGAGTGTCATTTTCGTAATCGGCACCCAGAGGAACCTCGAAAATGACACCCATATTGATTTTTAAGAAAAATAAATGCCCGCCATCTTGGATTTGAAAATGGATGTCATTTTTGTAATTTGCACCCCGAGGAACCTCGAATATGTTGATTTTTAAGAAAAATAAATGTCCGCCATCTTTAATTTGAAAATGAATGTCATTATCGTAATCGGCACCCAGAAGAACCCCGAAAATGACACCCATATTGATTTTTAAGAAAAATAAATGTCCGCCATCTTGGATTTGAAAATGGATGTCATTTTTGTAATTTGCACCCCGAAGAACCTCGACGATGGCACCCATATTGATTTTTAAGAAAAATAAATGTCCGCCAATTTTAATTTGAAAATGAATGTCATTTTCGTAATCGGCACCCCGAGGAATCTCGAAAATGACACCCATATCGATTTTTAAGAAAAGGAAAAATTTGCTCCCCGCTCAAACTTGGAACCCTCTTTTCACCCCTTAAAGGGAGCAATTTCGAAAAACGCTGAAACATGTTTTGTTGTATTTAAACAAAGAGTCTATATACGAAGTTTTAAATCTCTCACTTCAAAAAAGATTTGCTCTCCGTACAAACTTGGAACCCCCTTTTGAACCCTTTAGGGGAGCAATTTCAAAAAACGCTTAAACATGTTTTGTTTTATTTGAACATAGAGTCTATGTACGAAGTTTTAAATGTCTCACTTCAAAAAAGATTTGCCCCCCGTACAAACTTGGAACCCCCTTTTGAACCCTTTAGGGGAGCAATTTCGAAAAACGCTTAAATATGTTTTGTTGTATTTAAACATTGAGTCTATGTACGAAGTTTTAAATGTCTCACTTCAAAAAAGATTTGCCCCCCGTACAAACTTGGAACCCCCTTTTGAACCCTTTAGGGGAGCAATTTCGAAAAACGCTTAAATATGTTTTGTTGTATTTAAACATTGAGTCTATGTACGAAGTTTTAAATGTCTCACTTCAAAAAAGATTTGCTCCCCGTACAAACTTGGAACCCCCTTTTGAACCCTTTAGAGGAGCAATTTCGAAAAACGCTTAAATATGTCTTGTTGTATTTAAACCTAGAGTCTATGTACGAAGTTTTAAATCTCTCACTTCAAAAAAGATTTGCTCCCCGTACATACTTGAAACCCCCTTTTCACCCTTTTAGGGGAGCAATTTCGAAAGACGCTTATATATGTTTTGTTGTATTTAAACAGAGAGTCTACATACGAAGTTTCAAATATCTCACTTTAAAAAAGAATTTCTCCCCGTACAAACTTTGAACCCCCTTTTCACCCCCTTAGTGGAGCAATTTCGAAAAACGCTGAAATACGCCATTAATATATTTTAACACAGACTCTATATATAAAATTTCATGTCTCTCACTTTAATAACTACGGTTTTTCATACAAACTTTGGACCCCCATTTCACCCCTTTAGGGGATGAATTTTGAAAAATCCTTTCTTAGTGCACCCCTAGACCTTATAAGGAACCTACGTGCCAAATTTGAAATCTCTAGAACCAGCGGTTTGGGCTGTGCGTTGATAGATCAGTCAGTCAGTCAGTCAGTCAGTCAGTCAATCAGTCAGTCAGTCAGTTTATCACACAAATAAATGCCATGACCGAGATTCGAACCAGAGACCACCAGCTTCGAAGGCAGGGTCACTACCGACTAGGCTAAAGCGGTCGTCGTCACGTCAATAAGGAATCTTAAAATAAATGAAATAAATCATTATAGCTTGAAACTCTCTAACTACGCATCTTCGCATCCATCCAGCAATAACATTAAATTATTACATATCACTACGCAACTTCGGATTCGAAATACCTTCCATTCATATCCAGCAATAGCATTAAATTATTATTATACATCATACAATACGATTGATTATCCGTCGGTATGCCGATATCAAAACGGGCGCCCGCCAAAAGCAATATCTAACAAATATAGCCCGGTCTGCGTTACATCAAGAGTCGGGGTCAATGAAACCAAGGTACGAGTATAGCTTATATTCTATTTAATAGTTATAATTAATCATAGTTTATCTACAAAGGACGTATTATTAGATTTATCGAATGGCTTGCGAGTATCGTTTATTGAGCAATACTTTTCCAATTGATGAATCTGGTACAATGACTAAATGGTGTGGCTGTGCCCAATTGCCCATACAGGATGAATATCAGAACGTTTCAACCGCCATAAGGCACTTTAGCACCATTTAATTGCCATATATATGTGCGGACGCAGCTGTCGCTCTTGTATTGACCTTACAAGCCAGAAGCCGCAATTTGATGGACGCTCCTTGAATAATCTTTTATTAGGTAGATGTAATAAATTTTACAGGCCAATGTGTTGATGATTTATGGTCTTATCTTATCTAAATGAGGGTCTTTGCGTATGCACTTCGACCCAATGCCATCTTTTGTGCAATTGCCCCCTCCTTTATGCCTACTCCAAGCTGTTCTCCAACATTTCCACAAACCGGATGATGGGGCTCACCGGGAGTACTCTGAATTCCTTTGGTTCAGGGTAACCATTGCCATAGACATTCATTCTACGTCTGGCAAGGGCGTGACATTCACACAATAAGTGTTCCATTGTCTCGTCATCCTCACCACACATCCTACATTCTGGATTGTCCGATAGTCCCATCTTGGCCAAGAGTCCTTAGACCCCGAAGTGATTTATGGTGAAATCTGGAAAGTTTCTTGATACTTCAAGTTATTTGATAGGAGGCCGGGAACTCTTTCAATAGGCTTTCCTTTAGTATTTACTTCCGTTTGCTCTCTTGTACAGGTCGCATTTCTCAACCGATTTTCGTGAAATTTTGTGAGCAGGCTCGATAATTGTATAGATTTTGTTGTCGAGTCACTTTTTGTTTATTTTAATGGTTTGTTCTCCTCGATGGTCGCATTTCTCATCCGATTTTCTAAATTGATTTCGTGAAATTTTGTGATTAAGTTTAGTAATTATACAGATTGTTTTTGTCGAGTCACTTTTTGTATCAAAAACATTTTTTTTCAATGATTTAAAAAAAACGCTCGTGAGGTCTATAGCTCACAGAGCATTTATTTATGTTTTACTTATTTAGGTAGTTTTAAGTCAAAGAGAAGCTGAATGGGCATAATTAAAACCAGAAGAGGAAAAATGATCGGTCCTTATTCTTATTCTTATTCTCTTTATTGGTAATATCAAATACAGGTCAGGTTTTCCAATTAAATTTCATAACATTAAAAACACGAAATAACACATTCAAATTAAATACGGTCCCCTGCTACGACACAATTTCATCAGAAACATTATAAAATTGAAAATTAATTAGAAGTCGAGTTGATGAGTTTTAAGTGCATTCATGTTCCTTATGTAGGCAGGTATTATTTGCATTAAATGTCCTATTATTATTTTACTTTAAGTTTCTTCGGGCTTTATCAACCATTCCATAAAATATACACAAATATGACAAGCGTCTTCGACCGTCAGATCTGTGTCCGCATTTATCTGCCTCGATTTTCCGCAATGACAACCCTTTCATCTTTCAAGCCGACTCATTATTTTTGATTGAAGGCATTGTTCTGATTGTCTGTTTTAATGTTCAGTTACTAGCTCGTCGGCAGTAAGTCAATCAAATGGTTCGGAATGTACCAATTAATTAATTGTTTTGAATGGTGGTAAGCAAAAATAGTTTTTGAGGGTGATTGATAAGGACATATTTCGAGTAGCCTAACTGGGGATGCCCGGCATTACTTACTCTACTCGCTCTGTAAGTATATGGTGTTGTGATTCTGGCGGTGGCGATCGATTACCAGAGCTCCTAGAGTGCGTTCTCAACAAACTGAATCCTTAAATCAGTAAAAAGTATGGCTACGCTCTTGTGGACTTTTCTGTAGTCGCAAATGTCACAGGCTTACGCTGTGTGCATACCTCCAGGCCTGCCGCATGCTTTTACCATATCGTAATAAAGGAGTGGAAGCGAGCGCACGAGTCCTAGCCGGGGGAATGGCGAAGAGATGTTACTAAGGTTACTTTCATAGGTTCGAATAACAATACGAAATACTTATTCACTCAAGTATTAGCTACCTTCTTCTTCTTCTTTACTAAATCTTGTTTTGCCAATATTTTGCCACCTCTATTCCTCGGGGTGTAATAGGTACCTAACTCATTATTTATTTCAACCATATTCGGCCGATGCTGAAGTATGCTTTCGCAATAAATGACGTATTCGAATAACGAAATACCGTCAATAAACGTCAATACTTCAACCACAATAAAATGTATAAGGAAGGCTACACATCGAAATCAATTAGGTATGCAAACATCAAAGACAAACGAAATCTCTGCTCCCGATCGAAGTTTGTTTGGTAAACATATAACATGAAAAAGTGAATTGGTATTTGCCCATTCCAATTATGAGTGGTCCGAATAGGCTGTACCCATGTATGTATATTGACATTAATATTGATACCTAGGGTAGGGTCTGATCAACGAAGTATATTGCTTTTTCTCTACCAAATTGAAAGAAATGCTTAGGGAAGTTAAATACCTACTGCAGACTGTGCGGGAGGGTCTCAGGGGCAGGGCTCTGCCCCCCGCTGCCGGGTCCACCCTTTGACGAATCCCCTCTCGCCCCTGTCACGTCACAGGCCAGGAGCGGTCTGAGTTAATGGGTAAACCTATAATTAAATCAATGACTGTTGTAACGCAACGCCCCGAAGTAGATCTTGGCCTCCGACAGTAAAGACTCAGACATTTGAATTTACGCTTTGGCTTTGGCTTTGAAACCGTTATTGTCCAGTTGGCGCCCAGGAGTTTGTTTAGGTCTTTTTGGACTTTGTTACCGTACCTAGGACAGAGTGAAATTATAAATAATCTATCTAAATCATTTACAGTCGTATAAAAGTGCCCGTTATGCCTATTTTTTAAAGAATAAGTTCCGGCAATGAAGTAGTGAACTTATTTGTTTTTTTTTGTTTCAGGTATGTACGCGGTCAAGATGTGAATGCCCATCGTAATACCCGAAAATAACCTAACTATCCGAGGCAAACTTTTAATCTGTTACATCCCTTAAGCCTTATCTACACACGTACGAGATTCGCATGTACTTGCAATACTTGCGATCTGAGACATTCTTTATTTTACCGCCCTAGGTAAGTAATGTACTATTCCTGAGGTCTGGACCTTCAAAAATTAACAAAACAATCTCGACCTTAATAAATTTATGTATCGTTCAACATCAATTGTATTTCATGTAGTACCTATTGCTACACGGGGCCTCAAGAGGAGCCAAGTTATATACAGGGTGGCCACTTTCTGGAAAACCGGGAAAAGTCAGGGAATTTCGCTAGGCATGGAAAAGCCAGGGAATTGTCAGGAAAATTTAATGGAGGTCAGGGAAAAAAATTGTCTCTCTATGTCTATGTAAATGAAATAAATGAACTTTATTCTGCAAGTTATATAGTAATCCGATGTAAATGAAACTTACGTGTAAAAAAATGGAGAGGGCATAATATTGTAGACGCGCCGTATTTTAGAAATAAGCGAAGAGTAAAATTAATATTACCAGTTGAAATGCATAGCTGTCCTTCCTTGCTTCCGTCCATCAGTTTGTAAGGAAATCTCGCTAAACGATTTCGATACCACATCCTGTTAGAATACATTTTTAGCTAGAGCTCACATATCTTTACAGTTTGTAGTGTTTTTTATCTCCCGTTAGATATTATACCTAATCATTCTGAATTTGTTGTATACTCCTTGATTTCTAGGCATTGATCGTCTAATTACGATCGATATCTCGAAAACAAAAATTGTCGTGCTTACGAATATGTTTACTGGTGACCAGATTCCTCTGGAGTCGATAGCATCAATTAGGGTACAATTAATGTCTACTTAGCATCAGGCAATCTGTTTGCTAGTTTGCTACAGCCGTGGTATGAAAAAGGAGCGTCCAAAAAAAGTTGGACTAGAACCTCAAAAGGTAAAGGTTTTTTCTAATTACCATTATTCTAACTTGTTTTGCCACGGGCGGTGTCGCGGTTGCCTAGAGTCGCGACCGCATGGTAACCTGATAGGGAAAGTGGAACTACAAGAAGTAGGGAAAGTGGTGAGTGGAGCCCTTAGTGGACATACTGCGATGTTAATGACAGTGTACTTAAGCCGAGATGCGTTCAGATCGATGTTCGGGATTTGCGATCTCATTATTCTCATGCTGCGATGATTTTATTAAGGTTTTAGATAGTAACATAGCCTTTTTTTGATTTTATTGTGTGTAGTAGAATTTAAGCGGAAAAAACAAGTTTTTAGCCTGAAAATGGTCGATTTAGAGTGATGTTTGAAACTATATTTCTTAATGAAAAATACAAATATACATTTACACCCTTATTCATAAACGTCTATCAAACCTATATTAGTTAACTAGCCGCTAAAGTTCGTTTGTCCTTATCTGTCACTTTGACACATGTGCTTGTGAGACACAGACAACAGACATTTTAGTTAGCAGAGGTTTGTTAAGTTTTATGAATAAGGGGGTTAAAGTTTATGACATAAGGTCGCAATAGTCCTGTTCTAGATAGTAACATTGAGAAAATGTCAAGATACGTGTCAATTCAAACAGAAAGAGGCGTAAATAGACGAGCGTTTTTTAACTGATAAGGGCCCTTAATACTAATAACTTATTTTATACGAGCTTGTAGTAGAGATAGATTCCAGGTACCGGCTACTTGATGTTAGGAAGCTGGATTCGGTGGAATATATCCAGTTCACTGTCACTGATCAGTGTATCATTGAGCAGAGTTAATGCTAAACAAATGTATGGCTTATCTTTCTGCCCTAGCGCTTAAAAATACTTATTGATCACAGCTCCGACCCCGCGTTCCTCCGCAGAACGACATTATTTACCCACTAAAGCTAGCCGGTTGCATCCTTTCCTACGGACAGCGTTGTTTGTCGCTTTAACCCACTCACAGACGCTTCATCAGTCATAGCTGTCGCGCTGCGCTGTCAGCCGGTTGATTTATTCGTTTATTCGTGTACTAAAGTCTTTGAAACCGTGTGGATGTTTACGCGTCCACAGGGTTTTTTTACTACAACGGCTGACTTTCCCTTTTTGATAGTTCGCTAACACCAGCCTGGCCTATGTTGTTTTCTGATTCCTTACTCCCTCACCGAGTTACGGGTATTGTGAAAAAATCCCTTCGTAATTTAATTTAATGCTAATGTTATAAAGGGTGACTAAACAAAACCGCTTAGTTATATAAATAACTGTTATAATACAGAGCTTTAAAATACAGTCTATTGTACTCTTATTTAGTTATTATTAAATTGGTATTCAACATTTTTAAAATGACAATCATCGAATTCTTTTTAAATGTACAGTTACAGGGTTCACGTCAAACTGTCAAAATGTCAAGATAGGTTGACTAATCGAACGTGCAATAAAAGGCCAGTACGTAAATACCGTATGTTTTTTTAATACTTTTCGAAGGTCAATGTGCTAGTGTCAGACAATAATGGACGAGTTCAATGTGTAGGAATTTACAATGTATTATTCACCTATTTATATAAAAAATGTTTACGGTTATGTGGCTGAGACAAGGTTTTGTAAAAACTCACCTAACGTGTTATTTACGGGATCTCTGAATTCAGGTTATGTTTAATGATATATGTATCAGGGTCATTAATATAATCTTCATCATCGTCTTACGATTCGTCTACTTTTTTATATGTTTTTTTAGGATAGGTTAGGTTTAGCGCGGAATTAGAGCAGGGCGTTTTTTTCCGTAAGCGTTTAATAACGGAGTAAGAGTTTCTTGCTAAAACTTAAAATCGTTTCTATAAAACCGATGATAAGGAGGCGACAAAAAATGATTCTACAGTTGCAACGTGAAACGTGAAAACGCAATAACTGATTGAAAAACGTAAATATAAACGCAACACAAAACCATAATCACGTATGTACTCGAAACGCTTACAACGTAAAAACGCAAAACACGGAGAAACATAGGTCCATACTAATTTGTTAGTAATGACTAGACTCCGTTATCTTGTCGCACAGACATTGTTTCAGTAGAGCGTGAATATTTTTTTTATCGACCTTCTTGATATCGATGTTTAAATAATGCAATTGAATTTTCGCCTTTTAAATCTATTCTCAATTTTAATGAAAACTTTTTGTATTACCATTACCATCAGCTTTTAAAAAGAAATTGTTATTTAAAACTGTGTGGGGCTGGTCAGTGCGACCTTCGTATGTATATGCAGCAGGATTTACAGTTGCCGCCCAATGTGGAACTTGTCATCACGAAAATCCCTATATAACCCATAGTTACACTGACGATATACAGTTGTGTAAAGTTTATTGTAATTATTGTGAAAAACTGAGATAAATCCTAACTAACGAACACCCTAGACTTTAATTTCTTCGTTTTTTTTTATACAAAAGTAATAAGTAGTACCTAGTGACACCTCTTTGAAATTTTCAGTGACATACAGTATCGACATTTAGATAGTCGATAAAAAAAACATTCACGCTCTACTAAAAAACAATTTTTGTGCGACAAGATAACGGGGTCTGGTAATGACAATAATAAGCTTACACCCAAAGTTTTAGTAAATAAACAAGAGGTGAGGCCGTAATTATTATTTTTTATTACGTGCATGGACGTCCAGCGGGCATACATGGGGCTGTCCCAGTGGTTAGCTAATACAATATTAGAGAGGTAGGGCACAGCAAAATGTCATCTTGCTCGAATTTGGAGCAGCCCAACTAGGGAAGTACCGCCGCCTTGCAGAATACCACAGCCATAATAACATTATTTACCATACAAGTATGTAGTGTTGTGTTCCTGGAGGTGAGCAAGGTTGCCAGAGCTCCCGAGGATGCATTGTGTTGAGAGCGAGGAACCTAAATGTGTTCCTTCTGCTGTCAGCACTGTGCATCCTCAAACCTTATAAAGGGTCGGCAACGCACACGTGACTCCTTTAGAGTTGCGGGCGTCTACAGGCTCCGGTGGCCGCTTACCATCAGGTGGACCGTACGCTTGTTTGCCACCGGCGTTGTATAAAAAAAATAAAAAATAATTCAACTTCAATCACTCCTTTTCAATTGTTTTTCACCTGTATGTTTACGCTCATCAGTAGTAAATTTATATCCTCGTTTGTGTACATAACAAAGTATACATTATGAACAACGATTCAACGATAAAATATAAATCCGCCATCGCTAAATATAAACATCACGAAACGATCAAATAGTCATTCACAAGCTTCTACAATTACAATTCGTTGTCATAAATTATTCTCATGACATTATGCGCCGTTTGCGCACTGGAATGACATTTGACATTTTCACCAACGCTTGGAAGCGAAACAGCTGTTTTAGCGCTGAAATAATATTGTAAGACGGTTTGATTAGAGTACTTATTAAAATATATATTTGCATGTTATAAATAATAACTGGTACGTTGATGCGGTTGCTTTGACTTAAGTACCATTCATGTTTAATTGTTTATTGCTTATTCATTTAGTAGTGAGTTCCAGTTGGGAAGTTAATTATCTTGTCTATAATAATCTATTATATGAATCTGGAGGACATTTTAATAAGTAATAATATGGCAGTTGGATTGTTTGTAATAACATTAAATTATTGTACAGTCACTCACGTATCCAGAGGAGGGGATAGTTGGGATTTATCCCCCCCCCGACAACGTTTTTAGCCTTCTG
The DNA here is from genome assembly GCA_963556455.1 of Epiblema foenella. Lineage (NCBI taxonomy): Eukaryota > Metazoa > Arthropoda > Insecta > Lepidoptera > Tortricidae > Epiblema > Epiblema foenella. The sequence continues at coordinate 23,192,371 of OY747100.1, forward strand.
TTTATTTTATTCGCTTGCGTGTTTTTTCAATAAGTAGGCAGTTCACATGGTTGTTTCAATGTTTGTCCCCCCCCGAACCAAAAGTCTGGATACGTGCCTGTGTACAGTTTGTTTTAATTGCCATCAAAATCATTTAAAGTTATTCCAAGCATTCCAACTGCTATTTTATTTACTTAAAATGTCCTCTAGATCCATGATTATGCATATATCCCTTTTCTCAAAGCCCGAAAGTAAAAATAAGGTGTGTGTATTATACCTACACATATTTTATACTAGGTACAGCAGTAGTATCCGGCATTCCATGTGCTCGTTTCCCACAGTCGTAGTATAAAGAAAAAAATATTTACTTCTTCGGCATCAAAGTCGCTGATATCACTACATAGTATAAAACAAAGTCGCTTTCTCTGTACCTATATCCCTATATGCCTATATCCCTATGTATGCTTAAATCTTTAAAACTACGCAACGGATTTTCATGCGGTTTTTTTTAATAGATAGAGTGATTGAAGAGGAAGGTTTATATGTATAATACATGCATCAGAATTGTACCCGTGCGAAGCCGGGGCCGGTCGCTAGTATAGTATAAAACAAAGTCGCTTTCTCTGTCCCGATGTATGCTTAAATCTTTAAAACTACGCAACGGATTTTGATGTGTTTTTTTTTAATAGATAGAGTGATTGAAGGGGAAGGTTTATATGTATAATAACATCCATTAAACAGTGCACCCGTGCGAAGCCGGGGCGGGTCGCTAGTATGTGATAAAGTATGATGAGATTTATTCGAGTGGTAGTATGTTTAAATACGATGAGGTGTTATCATTTTATAATGTTAGTTGTAGTTATGTTATCAAAATGATAATAGATTGGTGATGAGATGGAGGCGGGTCGCTAGTAAGCTATAAAGTTGTAGTATCTGAATTGCCGTCAAGGCGTGTAAAAAGAAAAACGAATTTTTAAAAATAACTCTTAGTAAAGTAATTAGTTAAACCGCGACACGTGTTTTACAGAACATGCGTGCAGGTTTAAACTGGGTTTTTTTTTATTAACTAGCCCTTGTTGTATGGTTAAGAGATGATACTTTGCAAGTTTATCTTCACTGTATGACATTAATTTTGTTATAATTGTAAACTCGAAATTTTTATTCCTTCTTGAACTTATTATAGTCAGACTTTCTTAAATTGTAAATTAATATTTTGACATGTAAAAGTGCCCTTGTGGCCTATTTGCAGAATAAAGGTTTGATTTTGATTTTTTGATTTTGTTACAATACAATATATATACTTTTTATTGCATGACGACCGCTTTAGCGTAGTTGGTAATGACCCTGCCTACGAAGCTGTAGGTCCCGGGTTCGAATCCCGGTCAGGGCATTTATTTGTGTGATGAGCACGAATATTTGTACCTGAGTCTTGGATGTTTTCTATGTGTTTAAGTATATATTCATCTACTTATATAAGTATGTATATCGTTGCTTAGTACCCATAGTACAAGCTTTGCTTAGTTTGGGACTAGGTCGATTTGTGTAAGATTGTCCACAAATATTATTTATTATTATAACCTGAACAAAAAAAGCACAGTACAATATTACTGATATTATTTTCCTTCAGAATGACGTAAAAATGTTGATAAACCACGACGGTATTGATAGATCGTTCAATTCACGAAGAGCGCTCCAGTCATATCTACGCTGAAAAGGCACATCACATAATTATAATCCTCATTATAAAGACAAGGAGCTCTCGTGGCCCAGCGGCGCCCTCGTACCTCGTGCGGTATGCGAGGTTAAGCAACGTCGGCCCAGGTCAGTTATTGGATGGGTGACCACTTTGAGTGGTTATTAACTGAGCGCTCCCGTGCTTTGGAAGGTACGTTAAGCCGTTGATCCCGACTGCTGTCTATGATAGCAGTCGTTAAGCCAAGTTAGAGGCCTTCGGGTGGCTTGAGAACTTCTAACAGTCAAGTTGCCCAGTGCCCATTCACTTGACAAGCCTAATTCCAATAAGGTCTGGTTTTCCCTCGGGTTCGAAGGTCAGATGGCAGTCGCTTCCGTAAAAACTAGTGCGTACGCCAACTCTTGGGATTAGGTAGCGGACCCCGGGCATCCTTTAGGATGCAACTGTACCGGGATGACGCTAGGATGATTATAAAGACAGGGAAAAAATTTTCTATCATTTAGCTGTCGTAATGTTTCCTTCAAAGTTACCAGATTTTGCCTTTGAAAAACATACCGCTTCCCACACGGCTTGTTGACGTGATCCATATTGCTGACCAATGATTAATCCTTTTATCACGCCGTTAGTTCTGGACCATCAAATTTACCCACTTAAACCACCGACCGCGACATGCAGCGAAAATAACCACCGGTTGCACGTCCAAGGTAAACAAAGTCGTACTAATCATAGGTCATGCGATTTGTAAGTGGTTGACATTGCAGTTTAGGAATGTTCACCGCCTGGTGACCATCATACATGCTTTCGAAGGATGCTGCATACTTTGGATTTTGAAACCTTAGTGAATTCCTTTAAAGTTCGAAATTGTAATTGTATGAGTACGTGAGGCTATAAAATGCAAGTCTTACAATGTCAGCTAAAATAGTTTGTCGGTTATACTAAGTCGTCTTTGTGCTCTTTTACCTAATGCGTACTAGAACTTAGATTAAGGTTTTAGGCTTCCGTATTTTCACAATTTCCTTCTATAGCACTTGCTATAGGGAATTTATTTATACACGATAGACAATATGGATTGTGGCACTGGGGTGCCTTAATATACAGAGCGGAAGTAAAATTTTCATGTATTTAATACAAACGGTATAATTAGTATCTTAATCACCTTTTAACCATCAACATTTTTACCATGAAAACGTCAACCCCTTCTAAAAATATCCGTCCATATATAAGCATGTCATTATACAAACATAAAAACTACTTACCACAATAATGATAAGGTGCGTGAAGACCGTAAACTATTAATTTACTTGTCGCAAACGTTCGCTGTGAGGGGCGCGTTTGTCAAGGGAAGTGGACCATTAGGGGCGGAATAGGCGACGAACACGTCATGCCGGCACGCTAGGGCCCTTAGTAGGTGAGGAGGCTCAGTGGCGATGGACAATACTGCTAAAGATTAGTTTACAGCGAACACTATAGTACACAACACACGATGCGTTACGAAAATACAGCGGGCGGAATAGGCGGGGAACACGTTATGCCGGCACGCTAAGACCCTTAGCACGTGAGGTAAGGAGGCTTGGTGTCGAGAGACAATACTGCTACAGATTAGTTTACAGCGAACACTATGGCACACAACACTCGGTGCGTTACGAAAATACAGCGGCCGGAATAGGCGGCGAACACGCCATGTCCGCACGCTAAGACCCTTAGGACGAGAGGTAATGAGGCTTGGCGTCGATGGACAATACTGCTACTGATTAATTTACAGCGAACGGTATGGCACACAACACACGGTGCGTTACGAAAATACGACATGCGGAATAGGCGGGGACCACGTGATATCGGCACGCTAGAGGCCTTAGGAGGTGAGGAGGCCTGGAGTCGATGGATAACACTGCTATAGATTATTTTACAGCGACTAGGCACACAACACGCGGTGCTTTACAGAAATAATAAAGCCGTAAAATTTGTAACATTAGAACCAGAGCAGATTTGCCTCTTTAGAGGGTGATATAATAACAGATCCTTTTTAGGGTTCCGTAGTCAAAATGGCAAAAACGGAACCCTTATAATTTCGTCGTGTCTGTCCGTCCGTCCGTATGTCACAGCCGATTTACTCGGAGACTATAAGCACTACAATTATGATTATGAAATTTGGCAGTAGAGCTGGGTCGTTTCGAATTTTCCGTGAAACAGAACGTAACCGTTTTTTTTATCACAAAACTGTTTTGAGAACCAGTTTCAAATGGAACTGGTTTCTCCGTGCGTCGTTGTCAAAATCATAAAAAGTGTCTCCCATTTCCAAACTATGAAGTTTAAATTCTCTGAAAAAAATTGTGGTTGTGTGCATTAATAAATACTTTCAACGACTTTTGGTTTGAACAAGATAGGTTTTACGGTTTTAGAGTTTTCGCTGAAAAACTCTCTTGCCCAAAAGAAAGGTCGTGATTGCCCTGAGTTCCCTATCAAGATACGACCTTCTTAGATTCAGTGTATTGGATAGTGGTTTTAAATGTGGACTAGTGGGCGTTGGTACCAACGCTTAAAAAGTTTGACTGGCCTGTGAAAAGGAAAACGTGTCATTTATCATCAAGAATTTTCATACAAATATAATGAAATACTCTTTGATAGAACACAACTAAAACTCTTTGAAGCGAGTACCATTTCAGCAATCCCCGCTAAGTAATTATTGGTTTATTATCCTGAGGTAAAGTTGTCGCAATCAACTTGATCGTTGCTTACTACTTTTAGTTCTTCAACTTTAAACCGTGTCCCAATGATAACTGAGTCGTTATTTCCTTGTGTCTCTCAAGCTTGGAGTATAACGGCCTAGGCCCGTTTTGCGTTATTTACATAGGCTAGCAGGAATGGCAACTTGTCTAATTACGCAAAAGTTTGTTTAGTCGATATTAAGTTGGAATATGAACTATTTGGACGCGGCTAGGGCAGTTTGTTCTAGATACGCACCAGCGTATCAATCGTACACGTCATTGATAAATTTGATAATACTTATTTCTAATTTTGTTAAAAATTGTGATGTATGTCACACATGTATGAAACGCCCTTGGAATGACCCATACGCCAGGTCCAATATCTCCCAATATAATTAAATACTTTACGCGTATTAAATACTAATCTGGCTGTGCACACTATTTTTTGTCGAATTAAGGAATAAGTGAAGTACCGCCACGCCCCCTGTATTTAATTGTTTAATAAAATTGCCAGTTATTCGTTGAGATTAATAATCCGTGCTCATTTCAAACTATTAATTGCCTTCCATATCCAACCAGTCAATATGCGTTGAATATAAACACAACTTCAAAGTACTTGACAATTAGTTAGCGGTTATATTGAACAGGGCTCTCGCCGCTAACTACTCTGTGGCATTTCCAAACTGTTAATTGGCTTCTATATCAACTAAAGTTAGTACAATATTGGGACATGTGTTACTTGACTTGGGTACTAGCTGTTGAGTTTGCGTAATCGCGTATAAATGGGGGCTATCGTTTTTGTGTTCACCAGTTGGCGCCACTGTCGAGTAAGGTCCAGCTGTCAAAATTTGTTATTGATTATTATGGACATGAGAACGAGGTTTACATTTAAATCATATTCAATACCTTAAAACCTTACCGTAAAGTTATCGAACATACCGCATTGTAGCGCGGTCCCGTTTTGTTCGGAAAAAAGGGGGATATAAGTTTCCGAAAGTCAAAACTATCTCAAAGCCCTGACAGTCATTGACCCTTAACTCATATTTGCCATAATCAAGCTCAGGTATTGCAAAATAGTCACCATATTGTTTCAATTAGATATTACCCCGCGTAGCGCAACCACAAACAGTGACATTTGACATTTCGGAGACCCCACGCTACACTAGCGCCTCTAGTCTACTCTGTGGTCACCGAACTGTCAACATCAAATTTGTATCAGCTGATATGAATTATTTTATTCTATTAGTAAATTTATAGTAATAACTGTTATTTCTTATATTAAATAAGTGTGCCCATGTCAAGGAACAATTAATAGTGTTCGTGCGAAATACTACTGAGCAACATCACGTTACTGTTTATTTGAACCAGAAGCCGTCACCTTAACGGACAAAGTTTTGAAACCGGACTTAAACCAGGGGAGTAAATTGTTTTTATTTGCTATTACACACTTATTTTCACTGTTTATAATTTACTATCAACATATTACAATTCACAAATCGTATCTTTCAGTGTTTGTGGAGTTACTGAGCGACAATGAATAGCGCTGCTAACATGACATCCCGCAAAATCACTGCACGTCAACGCGACATGCAACTGAAGGAGACCCTGAAGGAACTGCAGGAATCTAAGGCCTTATGCGAGCAGTTGCTACAGGAAAGGGATGACAGTGAAGTGGAATTGCATAAGATACTCAAGAAGAACTCGGCAATGAAAAATGAGCTTGCCGAGTATGAAATAAAACTAACTGAAGCCGAAGACTTAGTGGATTATTTGCAGAGACAAGTGGACTCCTTCACCCAATGTACATCTACTCATGAAGTAGCGCTGAAGCAGATAGAGAGTCTCAAATTAGAACTTCGTGCTGCCGATGAGGAGCTGATTTTATTCAGAAAAGAGCGTGAGCACTACGATGCAAGAATGCTTCAGAACCTGTACCAAGAGCTGGTAGGCAATGAACCTAATGACTCTAATAAACTTGTGTTCTTTGATAGTAGTAGAAAGTTAAAAAAGTATGTTAGGATAAATAGGTATATTCGGCGTACACAAAAGCTTATTAATAGCAAAGCATGTATCAAAAATTATTCCAAATTAAAGTTAGAATTGTCTGTAATGAAAAATAGGGTCAAACAATGTAACTTAGAATTAGAAAGTAAGGAGTTACATTCACAGAAAATGCAGGATGAATTAAATAGGCTAAAAGAGAAGCTTGAAGCTACCACTTTATTGTATGCTTCCACTCAAAAGGAGTGCAAGGAGCATGTCCAGGCATTCACAAAGTTGTTGGAGGAATGTAAAGAAAATGAGGAGCGCTTTAACTCATTAATTAATAGTAATTTTTGTAATTGTGGCCATATTCCACCAACAGCTGTTGTGCAACAGGACATCACCCTGGGCACTCCGGCAGCAGTACTACCTGTTATTAAAGAGCAGGCCCATAGGTTAGCAAGTAGCAGTAAAACTGTTATTTATTCGGATCAGATTGGATCAGGGATGGGTTCCATGCTTAGTATATAGTGTATAGTGACTACGTATATAGTGACTACGTTAATACTAGTGTCTTTTATAAGGGATTGACGAGAGACATCATCCTGTTGTGGATTCGTTTTTATTATTAGTGACTTAGAGACCATATACATCTCTAACAATATTAAATTAATTTTAATTTTGACGCTCAGAGACCATGTACATCTCTGGGATAATATATTAATTTCACTCCTTGTTTAATCTTGAGACCTTATACATCTCTAACTTAATATTTGTAATAGATAACTTTGCAAGTTTATCTTCACTGTATGACATTAATTTTGTTATAATTGTTAAACTCGAAATTATTATTCCTTCTTGAACTGTAAATTAATATTTTGACATGAAAAATGTATTACTTATTATAGTCAGACTTTCTTAAATTATAAATTAATATTTTGACATGTAAAAGTGCCCTTGTGGCCTATTTGCAGAATAAATGTTTGTATTTGTATTTGTATTTGTATTAGTAAAAAAATTAATCAAAGTGTAATAAACTACTGTTATCACAATGCGAGTATGAACCAAATATGTGAGTTAATGTTAAAGGGGCATTGTGATGACAGTACTAACTTAGTAATTTTGTTATTGAAAAATCTGGCATTGGTAAAATTATATTATGTGCACTGCCATACTCACAGAGTATGACATATCAATATAACAATAAAGTAGCTCATTTGAATTCCTTGATGTACCAAGCCACTTGTTTCAATAACAAATATCATTTCTTTGACACAAATAAATTTATAAAGCGCTTCACGCTAACACCAGAAAAAATATTTTTGCCAAAAAAATATTTCATGACTTTGGTGGATCTGTTAGCTTTTAATATAGAACCACACCGATTTAATAGTTCACCTAGCAGACTCCACCAAGTCGATAGTGTCATCAATACCATTCCTTTAAACTAAATTGTAAGACAGCGGAAAAACCATTGAGTGTTAATATTTTTCATCAAAATATTCAGGGTTTTTCCAGCAAGGAACTAGAAGTAGGCTTATTTTTAGATAATGATGATATTCAAGTTTTGTGTATTACTGAACATTGGCTCAAACAAGAACAGATGATATTTGACTTTGTGAATTTTAAATTAGTGAGTTTCTTTGCTAGAAAATCTGCCATTCATGGTGGCTCTCTCATAATTGTTAAAAGCTCTTTTAAATGCAAAGAACGGAAGGACATAGTAAAGTTATCAATTGAGAGGATTGTAGAAATTGCTTGTACAGAACTAGATAGCTATATAATTCTATGTGTATACAGGCCGCCAGCATCTGACTTCTGCACATTCGAATCCACTATGGAAAATGTGTTGAGGTTAGTAACTAAAAGCCAAAAAAATGTTATAGTTTGTGGTGATTTCAATGTCGACTTACTTCAACCATCTAACAATACCGTCAAGTTGTTAAGTTTGTTTAAATCTTTTAATTTGGTAAATTTGTTTTTTGAGCCTACCCGGGTAGGTGTTACCAGTGCAACCTGCTTAGATAATATTTTTTGTAACTGTGAATGTTTGGATAAGAAAATTATAAATTGTTTTAATTCCGACCACAGTGGTCAAAAGGCATCTTTCTCAAAGATAATTGAAGAACAACCCCAAACTATAACATACCGACCCATAACTAGTTCTCGTTTGGAGTTATTTAAAAATGAAATTAACTATAATATTTGTATTTTACCTTTTTCACAAAATAATTCGAATAGCATGTATAAAGATTTATTCGGCTTAATTATTGATCGCTTCAACGAAAATTTTGCATTGAAAACTATTTCCGGGTCAAAAATTAATAATAATAAGATAAAGTTTAGTGATTGGGCTACTGTAGGCATACATAAAAGTAGAAATAGGCTTTATGAACTTTATGGTGAACGGGAGGTGAACAAGAACAGTCATTTCCTGGACTTTGTCAAGACTTACTCAAGAATCTTCAAGAGAGTGTGTTTTGCTGCTAAAGCAAACTATATTAGTTCGAAACTTAAAATATCTGACAATAAAGTGAAAACTGTTTGGAATATTATAAATAGAGAATCTGGTAAACTTAAAACCCGCAGTTGTCAAGTCAACATCCTCAAAGAAGACCAACAGGTCATGTCAAATAATGATGTTGCCTTGGCATTCGAGAATTATTTTTCGAATATAGCAAGTAGTACTACGAAATGTCTTCCGTCATCTGAAACCCAAGCTAACGCTTTACTTTGTGCTAACATTAGTAAATGTAATGTAACGTTTAATTTTAGTCAAGTAGATTCAATCAAAGTTATTAAAACTTTTAAATCGCTCAATTTAAAGAAAACGGAGGATTTATGGGGAACATCAGTAAAAGTTATTAATCATATCATAGATGTCATTGCGCCCCACTTAGCTTTGGTTTACAATAACTGCATATCAGAGGGTATTTTTCCGGATCTTATGAAATTTAGTAAAGTCGTACCTTTATTTAAATCGGGTGATTTGAACGACCTAACCAACTTTCGTCCTATATCGATACTACCTGTGTTAAGTAAGGTTTTTGAGAAATTAATGTTAAACGATATGCTAATGCACTTCAATAGAAATAAACTTCTTACAAGTAATCAGTTCGGTTTCACAAAAGGGCGCTCCACGACTGACGCTGCATCTGTGCTTATTAAGTATATTTACAATATTTGGGAGAATTCTTGTGATGCGATTGGTATTTTTTGTGACCTTTCTAAAGCATTCGATTGCGTGGATCATGAAACGCTCATTTTGAAACTTAAACATTATGGTCTGTCTGATAATGCGTTAAGCCTTATGTCCTCATATCTTAGCAATAGAACTCAAACAGTTGTTGTAAATGGAACCCAGTCTAGTGGAGCTGTAGTAACGTTAGGAGTACCTCAGGGCTCTATCCTAGGCCCATTTTTATTTTTGGTTTATATAAATGATTTGCCGTCTATAGTAAGTGATCTTTGTGACATAGTATTATTCGCGGATGATACATCATTAATCTTTAAGGTTGACCGAAAAACAATAGAATGTTCTAACGTTAATGGCACACTGGTCAAAGTACTTGATTGGTTTACCGTTAACAACCTGCTACTTAATGCTAAGAAAACTAAATGTGTCAGATTTTCTTTGCCTAATGTTAGACCGGTTGAAACTAATATTCTTTTAAATAACGAGTGTTTAGAAATTGTAGATAAAGCAATATTCTTAGGTATAACATTAGACAAAAATCTACAATGGAGTCCCCATATAGCCATTATGGCACGTAAATTAAGTTCAGCCGCTTATGCTATTAGAAAAATCAGACAACTGACCAATGTAGAAACAGCTCGCTTAGTTTATCACAGCTATTTTCATAATGTTATGTCGTATGGTATTCTGGTTTGGGGTAAAGCAGCTGACATACAGACAATTTTTGTGTTACAAAAAAGAGCCATTCGCTCCATATATAACCTGGGCTCACGTGAAACTCTAAGAGATCTCTTTAAAGAAATTAACATTTTAACGGTAGCATCCCAATACATCTATGAGAATATTATTTATGTCATAAAGAATCGAGAATCATTCTGTAAAAATTCTGATATCCATAATTTTAATACCAGGAATAAAAATAAAATTGCCACTAACAAGTTTCGTGTCCGTAAAGTTTACAAGTCTTTTGTAGGTCAATGTGTTCGTTTTTATAATAAGTTACCCGATGAAATTTTGAATTTACCCTTTCCAGCTCTTAAAAATTACCTAAAAAAAACTTTGATGTCAAAGGCTTATTATAGGGTTGAGGACTATCTAACAGACAGAAATGCATGGCCCAAACCAAATACCTAAATAGCGTAGAGTCTAATATTTTCATTGTATCTAGTTGACACATTTCTTGCAGGAAAGCATATCAAACGATTCGACATGTTTTGTTTTCTTGTGTAACTACACATTGTAAATACCTATTGTTATTTTTTCCTCGTTTTTCTTTCAATTATCTTTTGTTGTGTACCATTTACATTTACTTAAGTAGGTTAAGTAGTATCATTGTAATAAGCATATTTTGGAGAAAATGACTGACTGTCGAGTTTCTTTCGGCGTTTCTTCTCGGCAGTGGTCTTTTGAGAAACGCTAGTAGTTTTTGACTTGTAAAAGTGCCTTTGCGGCCTACTTGCAGAATAAAGTTCATTTATTTCATTTATTTCATTTATTTCATTTATTTCATTTATTTCATTATTTCATTTATAGCGGCGAATTCATACGCGATAGCCCTCATTGATCTTGTATTAGTAATGATGATTATCTGAAAGTGTTTCGGTCATTGTCACTTGCAAAAACAAAAGTTGTCCCTCCGGTAGTCAATAGTTAACGGCTTATGTGCATGTAAGCTATGTTTTTAATACATGGATGTATAGCAACGGAGACACTGTTTATGCGGATTACTAGACCAATCCAAAATTAAGCTTGTAGCCCTTAACTTTTGATATATCCACCGAGAAGACGGGAACTTACATCTGCCAATGACCCTGAGTGTAAACTCGATAGGGCTAATCCAGAAATCACGTGAGGTTTTTTTGGCCCACATTTAGATTTTGCAAGAACTGCAATATAATGTAGAATTCGTAATGCAGCTGATTGTCATCTCAATTATTTATTTTCAATAACTTAAAAGAAATAAATTTTAAGAAATAAGCATTTGGGAGAACGAGCTTTGCTCGGCGTTATCCCGGAAACGAAACTTAGCTAAAAAACCCCCGTAAATCCCTAATTTTCATGAAAATCGTTCGAGTCGTATTTGAAAACTGTAACTAACATTAATATTTAAAAAAATATGTACCACGTCGGTGGCCTGATGGTAAGCGGCCACCGTAGCCCATGGACGCTTGCAACTACTGGGGTGTCACATGCGCGTTGCCGACCCTTTTTTATTTAATATAGCTCGTTTACATATTAGGGATAGGATTTTGTAAACTTATTTTGCCAACGAAATTGTTAACATAAGCAGAGAGTGTGTTGTGACCTGTAAATACTGTTTCAGCTTTATTTACTTCTAAGGGTTGCTGCGTTCACAAATTCCCTAATTTTCACAAATTCTATTAAGGGTTATATATATCCTCTTCGTTTCATTATCGTAAAAAATAACGAGGGACATTAGTGATGGGCTAATCTCGGTCCAGCGTGGTTCGAGTCAAGTTGTATGTTGAGATTGTTGAGTCGAGCAAACTTGCGAGTCTCTAGTCTCGAGAGTTGGTTTAGTGCAAAAGTGACAAGGTGGACCTCCGGCAAGTCACTTTCTGACACTATCCGATAAAAAGTGACGTATGCTTTATCTGGCTTGCTTGTTTATCGTTTACTAGCTTTTGCCCGCGGCTTCGCCCGCGTACTAAAAGTAATTTTTAACCGTCTACAAAAAAGAAGGTTCTCAGTTTGACCTTCATGCAGATATGTATTGGATGTCATTTTCGTAATCGGCACCCAGAGGAACCTCGAAAATGACACCCATATTGATTTTTAAGAAAATAAATGTCGGCCTTCTTGGATTTGAAAATGGATGTCATTTTTGTAATTTGCACCCCGAGGAACCTCGAACATGACACCCATATTGATTTTTAAGAAAAATAAATCTCAGCCATCTTTGATTTGAAAATGCATGCCATTTTCGTAATCGGCACCACGAGGAACCTCGAAGACGACACCCATATCGATTTTTAAGAAAAATAAATGTCCGCCATCTTGGATTTGAAAATGAATGTCATTTTTGTAATCTGCACCCCGAGAAACTTCGAAGATGACACCCATATTGATTTTTAAGAAAAATAAATCCCCGCCATCTTTGATTTGAAAATGCATGCCATTTTCGTAATCGGCACCACGAGGAACCTCGAAGACGACACCCATATCGATTTTATAAAAATAAATATCCGCCATCTTTGATTTGAAAATGAATGTCATTTTCGTAATCGGCACCCAGAAGAACCCCGAAAATGACACCCATATTGATTTTTAAGAAAAATAAATGTCCGCCATCTTGGATTTGAAAATGGATGTCATTTTTGTAATTTGCACCCCGAGGAACCTCGAACATGACACCCATATTGATTTTTAAGAAAAATAAATCTCCGCCATCTTTGATTTGAAAATGCATGCCATTTTCGTAATCGGCACCACGAGGAACCTCGAATACGACACCCATATCGATTATTAAGAAAAATAAATGTCCGCCATCTTGGATTTGAAAATGGATGTCATTTTTGTAATCTGCACCCCAAGGAACCTCGAAGATGACACCCATATTGATTTTTAAGAAAAATAAATCTCCGCCATGTTTGATTTGAAAATGCATGCCATTTTCGTAATCGGCACCACGAGGAACCTCGAAGACGTCACCCATATTGATTTTTAAGAAAAATAAATGCCCGCCATCTTGGATTTGAAAATGGATGTCATTTTTGTAATTTGCACCCCGAGGAACCTCGAATATGTTGATTTTTAAGAAAAATAAATGTCCGCCATCTTTAATTTGAAAATGAATGTCATTATCGTAATCGGCACCCAGAAGAACCCCGAAAATGACACCCATATTGATTTTTAAGAAAAATAAATGTCCGCCATCTTGGATTTGAAAATGGATGTCATTTTTGTAATTTGCACCCCGAAGAACCTCGACGATGGCACCCATATTGATTTTTAAGAAAAATAAATGTCCGCCAATTTTAATTTGAAAATGAATGTCATTTTCGTAATCGGCACCACGAGGAATCACGAAAATGACACCCATATCGATTTTTAAGAAAAGGAAAAATTTGCTCCCCGCTCAAGCTTGGAACCCTCTTTTCACCCCTTAAAGGGAGCAATTTCGAAAAACGCTGAAACATGTTTTGTTGTATTTAAACAAAGAGTCTATATACGAAGTTTTAAATCTCTCACTTCATTAAAGATTTGCTCTCCGTACAAACTTGGAACCCCCTTTTGAACCCTTTAGGGGAGCAATTTCAAAAAACGCTTAAACATGTTTTGTTTTATTTGAACATAGAGTCTATGTACGAAGTTTCAAATGTCTCACTTCAAAAAAGATTTGCCCCCCGTACAAACTTGGAACCCCCTTTTGAACCCTTTAGGGGAGCAATTTCGAAAAACGCTTTAATATGTTTTGTTGTATTTAAACATTGAGTCTATGTACGAAGTTTTAAATGTCTCACTTCAAAAAAGATTTGCTCCCCGTACAAACTTGGAACCCCCTTTTGAACCCTTTAGGGGAGCAATTTCGAAAAACGCTTAAATATGTCTTGTTGTATTTAAACCTAGAGTCTATGTACGAAGTTTTAAATCTCTCACTTCAAAAAAGATTTGCTCCCCGTACATACTTGAAACCCCCTTTTCACCCTTTTAGGGGAGCAATTTCGAAAGACGCTTATATATGTTTTGTTGTATTTAAACAGAGAGTCTACATACGAAGTTTCAAATATCTCACTTTAAAAAAGAATTTCTCCCCGTACAAACTTTGAACCCCCTTTTCACCCCCTTAGTGGAGCAATTTAGAAAAACGCTGAAATACGCCATTAATATATTTTAACACAGACTCTATATATAAAATTTCATGTCTCTCACTTTAATAACTACGGTTTTTCATACAAACTTTGGACCCCCATTTCACCCCTTTAGGGGATGAATTTTGAAAAATCCTTTCTTAGTGCACCCCTAGACCTTATAAGGAACCTACGTGCCAAATTTGAAATCTCTAGAACCAGCGGTTTGGGCTGTGCGTTGATAGATCAGTCAGTCAGTCAGTCAGTCAGTCAATCAGTCAGTCAGTCAGTTTCTTCTTTTATATATTTAGATGAACAAACCATTTTTCAAACAAAAGCGTTTTCTGACTACATACCTATTCAACTTTTAAGAGTGAGAACAACATTCAATTATCAAATTCATAAAACTTAACAAACCTATGATAACTAAAATGTGTTTTGTCCCTTTCTCACAAACATAAATATCAAAGTGACATACAAGGACGAACGGATTTTAGCGGTAACTTAACTAAAATGGGTTTGATGAACGATTATGAATAAGGCCGGGTTTTATAAAGATCCGTTAGACCAAATGTCAGATCAAATTTCAGTAACTCAGTACATTTTTTGACATAACAAACCGACATAAGGTCTAACGGATCTTTATAAAACCGAGCCTAAGGGGGTCCGATTAGATCAATACCGACCCACGTATTGACCTAATCGGACTAAGCACTTAAACTGAGAGTAAACGTCAATTGCATGGACTAATGTTGGATTAAACTCTGTTTTTGTTTGGTCTAACCATTGCGTATATCATGATATTAATTAACATGAATCTAAAAAGCCACGCTCGTCCCATCCCTACCCTATTCACAGGACTCAGTAGCGTAGTAAATTGAATACTTTGTAATACACATTATTTTAATCATTATGGGTCCCTGGTTCCTTTTTGAAATAATCTTTAAACTTAAGTACATTTCAATTATGCTTCTTTAAACGAAGTTCAAAGGCGATTTAGGGGAGTTTCACGGGTTACAAGTTTTAATCTTACGAGGATTGTGGAGCAGAATTTTTCCATACAAAGAACGGCAATATTTAAAAAAAAAATCGTTTATTTCCAAAAAAAGTTACATGGCAGCTTAACCTAGAACCCGCCAAACTGTATAACAGTTTGTTGGCGGAGACACGCTCTCGTTGCAACTATGCCTATATATATTTACTAGCTTTTGCCCGCGGCTTCGCCCGCGTACTAAAAGTAATTTTTAACCGTCTACAAAAAAGAAGGTTCTCAGTTTGACCTTCATGCAGATATGTATTGGATGTCATTTTCGTAATCGGCACCCAGAGGAACCTCGAAAATGACACCCATATTGATTTTTAAGAAAATAAATGTCGGCCTTCTTGGATTTGAAAATGGATGTCATTTTTGTAATTTGCACCCCGAGGAACCTCGAACATGACACCCATATTGATTTTTAAGAAAAATAAATCTCAGCCAACTTTGATTTGAAAATGCATGCCATTTTCGTAATCGGCACCACGAGGAACCTCGAAGACGACACCCATATCGATTTTTAAGAAAAATAAATGTCCGCCATCTTGGATTTGAAAATGAATGTCATTTTTGTAATCTGCACCCCGAGAAACTTCGAAGATGACACCCATATTGATTTTTAAGAAAAATAAATCCCCGCCATCTTTGATTTGAAAATGCATGCCATTTTCGTAATCGGCACCACGAGGAACCTCGAAGACGACACCCATATCGATTATTAAGAAAAATTAATGTCCGCCATCTTGGATTTGAAAATGGATGTCATTTTCGTAATCTGCACCCCGAGGAACCTCGAAGATGACACCCATATTGATTTTTAAGAAAAATAAATGCCCGCCATCTTGGATTTGAAAATGGATGTCATTTTTGTAATTTGCACCCCGAGGAACCTCGAATATGACACCCATATTGATTTTTAAGATAAATAAATGTCTGCCATCTTTGATTTGAAACTGGATGTCATTTTCGTAATCGGTACCCAGAGCAACCTCGAAGATGACACTCAAATTGATAATTAAGAAAAATAAATCTCCGCCTTCTTTGATTTGAAAATGCATGCCATTTTCGTAACCGGCACCACGAGGAACCTCGAAGACGACACCCATATCGATTATTAAGAAAAATAAATGTCCGCCATCTTGGATTTGAAAATGGATGTCATTTTTGTAATCTGCACCCCGAGGAACCTCGAAGATGACACCCATATTGATTTTTAAGAAAAATAAATCTCCGCCATCTTTGATTTGAAAATGCATGCCATTTTCGTAATCGGCACCACGAGGAACCTCGAAGAAGACACCCATATCGATTATTAAGAAAAATAATTGTCCGCCATCTTGGATTTGAAAATGGATGTCATTTTTGTAATTTGCACCCCGAGGAACCTCGAAGATGACACCCATATTGATTTTTAAGAAAAATAAATCTCCGCCATGTTTGATTTGAAAATGCATGCCATTTTCGTAATCGGCACCACGAGGAACCTCGAAGACGACACCCATATTGATTTTTATAAAAATAAATATCCGCCATCCTTGATCTGAAAATGAGTATCATTTTCGTAATCGGCACCCAGAGGAACCTCGAAAATGACACCCATATTGATTTTTAAGAAAATAAATGTCGGCCTTCTTGGATTTGAAAATGGATGTCATTTTTGTAATTTGCACCCCGAGGAACCTCGAAGATGACACCCATATTGATTTTTAAGAAAAATAAATCTAAGCCATCTTTGATTTGAAAATGCATGCCATTTTCATAATCGGCACCACGAGGAACCTCGAAGATGACACCCATATCGATTTTTAAGAAAAATAAATGTCCGCCATCTTGGATTTGAAAATGAATGTCATTTTTGTAATCTGCACCCCGAGGAACCTCGAAGATGACACCCATATTGATTTTTAAGAAAAATAAATCTCCGCCATCTTTGATTTGAAAATGCATGCCATTTTCGTAATCGGCACCACGAGGAATCTCGAATACGACACCCATATCGATTATTAAGAAAAATAAATGTCCGCCATCTTGGATTTGAAAATGGATGTCATTTTTGTAATCTGCACCCCGAGGAACCTCGAAGATGACACCCATATTGATTTTTAAGAAAAATAAATCTCCACCATGTTTGATTTGAAAATGCATGCCATTTTCGTAATCGGCACCACGAGCAACCTCGAAGACGACACCAAAAATCAAAATCAAAATCAAAACATTTATTCTGCAAATAGGCCTCAAGGGCACTTTTACAAGTCAAAATCTATCTAGGTACATCAAATAAAAATAATACAATAATCAAAGTATCATTAATTAAATGTCAAAAATAACTAATAACAATCGAGATTTGTTAGAGATGTATAAGGTCTCTAAGCGTCAAGATAAAAGGTAATAAAGTAAGTACACTAATCATAATAAAATATTTTGAGCTATATCTATAACACGTCAACATGAAAATAATAAAATCTAATATACCCACCCATATCGATTATTAAGAAAAATAAATGTCCGCCATCTTGGATTTGAAAATGGATGTCATTTTTGTAATCTGCACCCCGAGGAACCTCGAAGATGACACCCATATTGATTTTTAAGAAAAATAAATCTCCGCCATCTTTGATTTGAAAATGCATGCCATTTTCGTAATCGGCACCACGAGGAACCTCGAATACGACACCCATATCGATTATTAAGAAAAATAAATGTCCGCCATCTTGGATTTGAAAATGGATGTCATTTTTGTAATCTGCACCCCGAGGAACCTCGAAGATGACACCCATATTGATTTTTAAGAAAAATAAATCTCCGCCATGTTTGATTTGAAAATGCATGCCATTTTCGTAATCGGCACCACGAGGAACCTCGAAGACGACACCCATATCGATTATTAAGAAAAATAAATGTCCGCCATCTTGGATTTGAAAATGGATGTCATTTTTGTAATCTGCACCCCGAGGAACCTCGAAGATGACACCCATATTGATTTTTAAGAAAAATAAATCTCCGCCATCTTTGATTTGAAAATGCATGCCATTTTCGTAATCGGCACCACGAGGAACGTCGAAGACGGCACCCATATTGATTTTTATAAAAATAAATATCCGCCATCCTTGATCTGAAAATGAGTATCATTTTCGTAATCGGCACCCAGAGGAACCTCGAAAATGACACCCATATTGATTTTTAAGAAAATAAATGTCGGCCTTCTTGGATTTGAAAATGGATGTCATTTTTGTAATTTGCACCCCGAGGAACCTCGAAGATGACACCCATATTGATTTTTAAGAAAAATAAATCTCAGCCATCTTTGATTTGAAAATGCATGCCATTTTCGTAATCGGCACCACGAGGAACCTCGAAGACGACACCCATATCGATTTTTAAGAAAAATAAATGTCCGCCATCTTAGATTTCAAAATGAATGTCATTTTTGTAATCTGCACCCCGAGAAACTTCGAAGATGACACCCATATTGATTTTTAAGAAAAATAAATCTCCGCCATCTTTGATTTGAAAATGCATGCCATTTTCGTAATCGGCACCACGAGGAACCTCGAAGACGACACCCATATCGATTTTATAAAAATAAATATCCGCCATCTTTGATTTGAAAATGAGTGTCATTTTCGTAATCGGCACCCAGAGGAACCTCGAAAATGACACCCATATTGATTTTTAAGAAAAATAAATGCCCGCCATCTTGGATTTGAAAATGGATGTCATTTTTGTAATTTGCACCCCGAGGAACCTCGAATATGTTGATTTTTAAGAAAAATAAATGTCCGCCATCTTTAATTTGAAAATGAATGTCATTATCGTAATCGGCACCCAGAAGAACCCCGAAAATGACACCCATATTGATTTTTAAGAAAAATAAATGTCCGCCATCTTGGATTTGAAAATGGATGTCATTTTTGTAATTTGCACCCCGAAGAACCTCGACGATGGCACCCATATTGATTTTTAAGAAAAATAAATGTCCGCCAATTTTAATTTGAAAATGAATGTCATTTTCGTAATCGGCACCCCGAGGAATCTCGAAAATGACACCCATATCGATTTTTAAGAAAAGGAAAAATTTGCTCCCCGCTCAAACTTGGAACCCTCTTTTCACCCCTTAAAGGGAGCAATTTCGAAAAACGCTGAAACATGTTTTGTTGTATTTAAACAAAGAGTCTATATACGAAGTTTTAAATCTCTCACTTCAAAAAAGATTTGCTCTCCGTACAAACTTGGAACCCCCTTTTGAACCCTTTAGGGGAGCAATTTCAAAAAACGCTTAAACATGTTTTGTTTTATTTGAACATAGAGTCTATGTACGAAGTTTTAAATGTCTCACTTCAAAAAAGATTTGCCCCCCGTACAAACTTGGAACCCCCTTTTGAACCCTTTAGGGGAGCAATTTCGAAAAACGCTTAAATATGTTTTGTTGTATTTAAACATTGAGTCTATGTACGAAGTTTTAAATGTCTCACTTCAAAAAAGATTTGCCCCCCGTACAAACTTGGAACCCCCTTTTGAACCCTTTAGGGGAGCAATTTCGAAAAACGCTTAAATATGTTTTGTTGTATTTAAACATTGAGTCTATGTACGAAGTTTTAAATGTCTCACTTCAAAAAAGATTTGCTCCCCGTACAAACTTGGAACCCCCTTTTGAACCCTTTAGAGGAGCAATTTCGAAAAACGCTTAAATATGTCTTGTTGTATTTAAACCTAGAGTCTATGTACGAAGTTTTAAATCTCTCACTTCAAAAAAGATTTGCTCCCCGTACATACTTGAAACCCCCTTTTCACCCTTTTAGGGGAGCAATTTCGAAAGACGCTTATATATTTTTTGTTGTATTTAAACAGAGAGTCTACATACGAAGTTTCAAATATCTCACTTTAAAAAAGAATTTCTCCCCGTACAAACTTTGAACCCCCTTTTCACCCCCTTAGTGGAGCAATTTCGAAAAACGCTGAAATACGCCATTAATATATTTTAACACAGACTCTATATATAAAATTTCATGTCTCTCACTTTAATAACTACGGTTTTTCATACAAACTTTGGACCCCCATTTCACCCCTTTAGGGGATGAATTTTGAAAAATCCTTTCTTAGTGCACCCCTAGACCTTATAAGGAACCTACGTGCCAAATTTGAAATCTCTAGAACCAGCGGTTTGGGCTGTGCGTTGATAGATCAGTCAGTCAGTCAGTCAGTCAGTCAGTCAATCAGTCAGTCAGTCAGTTTCTTCTTTTATATATTTAGATATTGTTACGCTGAGGTTAGGTATTCGACGGATTAGGTACACGCCTTATCAATTATCATTATGCAATGCAGATAACAAGACCTCCTTTGCCTTATTTTTAAATACCATTTTTGACATATTTGAGTCTTGTATAGCTAAACCATTGTTTTTTATAATCCCTTAACCGATTTGCACGATTTTAGGAAATTTAGATATCATTAAATAATAGGTAGGTATGAAAAAATTGCCTACAAGTGAAAATAAGGACCCTTAAACGGATGGCACCCCGAATATTTAATAAATTACCAAGGGCAATATAAAGTTAGATGAATTAATGGAGTTTAAGAAAACATTGTACACATTCTTAGCATTTAAGGCTTATTACACAATACATGAATAATGACATTGTACATTGAAAAATTTAGATTATTATATTAGATGATTGATTGTTGTATTTAATTGACATTGCCATTATTATATCAAAATCAAAAAAATCAAAATCAAACATTTATTCTGCAAATAGGCCACAAGGGCACTTTTACATGTCAAAATATTAATTTACAATTTAAGAAAGTCTGACTATAATAAGTAATACATTTTTCATGTCAAAATATTAATTTACAATTCAAGAAGGAGTAATCATTTCGAGTTTACAATTATAACAAAATTAATGTCATACAGTAAAGATAAACTTGCAAAGTTATCTATTACAAATATTACAACATCAGTAAAGTTAGATAAGGTCTCAAGATTAAACAAGGAGTATAATGAAATTAATAAGTAATAATTTCTGCATGCGACACACATGACTCAATTATATTTGCATGTCTGTATGACGAAACATGCACATCTATATACCTAGTTATAAACCCACCTATTTGTACCATGTTTTAAGCAAATAAAGTACTGAATACTGAATACTAAATATTCGTTTTTTGATCCGAAAACTTCCTTCTGGTCTTTTGATATTATTTCATAAATGAGAAAGATTTAGCAAAAAATCAAAACCTATAAACCTAGATAAGGATTGGAGGAATCGATCAAGCCCAATATTGTCTCAGTAACGTTGCCGCCCGAAGGACTAATTCTGTGAAAAATTAGTCGCCGATGGGCCCACGGAGACGACTCTCTCTATCGCACGATGCGGGCGCAAGACCTCGACGGCTGAAACAGAAAGTATATTTCTAAACGCCTGATCTCGCCCCGCACGACAGGTTCACAGTAGTCTTATTGAACAAAATAAATAAAATAAACATCTTTGGACAATCTTACACAAATCAACCTAGCCCCAAACTAAGCAAAGCTTGTACTGTGGGTACCAAGTGACGATATACATACTTATATAGATAAATAGATACTTAAATACGTAGAAAACATCCAAGACTCAAGGAACAAATATTTGTGTTCATCACACAAATACATGCCTTGACCGGGATTCGCACCCGGAACCTCCAACTTCGAGGGCAGGTTCGCTACCAACTAGGCTAAAGCGGTCGTCGAAATGATTGCAGAATTTTATTAAGCTATAGAAAATTTTGTTTACTGTCGGAATCGTCTGAAAAATAAGCTAAGGCGTAATTAGGAGTGATGATAAGTGATTGAGAGATTCGTCACCACAAGGGTTATCCACTATAGCTCAGTTGGTTAAGAGCAATGGGCGGTGTACCCTGAATGGGCGGATTCGAGAGGTTGTGGGATCAAATTCCGTCTGTGGCGATTACTATTTTAATTATTTACTTTGGTTGAAAATTATTACAATAGTACTTGGGAATAAGTTTATCCTTTTGATGGAATAAGGGAAGGGAATCCTTATAGGAAAAGTTGTTTTCCTTGTATACTAAAAACCTGAGAAATCTCATCAAGACGCCTAAATAATCTGACCATAATTATGATTAATTCACACGTGTTATGTTAAAACATTTTCCTTGTCTGAAACCACTTTCGTGGACGGAATTATCCTGTTAACACAAAAACTTCGTAACTACAACGCATGCCTTACTGAGATACGACCTTTTTATACGTAACTTTAGCGAGACACTGATCTCATAATCGTATGAACAAGTTAATGAGCGTCTGCGCCCTTGTGATAAGCTCGCGCCTCTCGCGTGTTGCAATTACGAGTCGTGATAGTAGCTATATTAGGTCTAGTACAAACGGCGTCGTTTACAAAAGCGAGAGCTAAATTAGGTCTAAGTGGACGCTTTTAGCTCTTGGTATTAGAGTCGTTTTTGTCTTAGCTTGGGTTTGATTTGTGTTTAGGATAAGATAGTTCAACATATAATAAACACATTACGACGTTAATTCGGGCCTAAATCTTGATATTAGGAACTTGAATAAGCAACGCATGGGTGAAAATTCTACCTTCTATAGCTAGCGCTAATAAGAGGAGGCCTGTGCCCAGCAGTGGGTCCCACTACGTCCCACTGGTGGGAACAGGCCTGATCATAATGAGAGCTAAAAATCATGACCATCCTTGAATCCTAGTAGTGGAGTAAAATTTAGTTTCCTGTTATCTTAGTCACCATTACTCGTATGGTTGAAATAAATGATTTTATGCATAGGTATTTATGTGTTGGGAACACGCCTGATCATGATGAGAGCTAAAATTCATGACCATCCTTGAATCCTAGTAGTGGAGTAAAATTTAGTTTCCTGTTATCTTAGTCACCATTACTCGTATGGTTGAAATAAATGATTTTATGCATAGGTATTTATGTGTTATTTGATAGAGAACAAATACAAAAAAAAATAGTTATCTCACACCCAGCCTAAGGCGAGAATCGAACCCGCTCCTCTGGGTTTACGGACCAGCGCCCTTACCTCTAAACCACCCAGACCACTACGTCATCACAACGAATCTTATATCCTAATAAATTGATTCCTGAAAAGGACACTTGTTTTACTAGCTTTTGCCCGCGACTTCATCCGTGCGAACTCCCCATTTCTATACCAAGAATACCAACTTGGTTTCTGCTCTGAATGAGTTGTGTGTTGAACGAATTTGCCAGTTTTATGTCTAATTAAGCAATCGCAGGCTATTTCCACTCGGTCAGCTGAATTGAATGCCACATAACAATCCTCTCTCTGACCGGAACGGCCACAACTAGATTAATGATTGGCCGAAATGTCAGCTCTGTGATTTGTCAATTTTGCCCGCACACCAGAGATACCGCAAGATTCGAATATCGATTATCTCTATTTCACTTGCAATCATAATCATTATATAAGTAATATAGGTAAACTCAAGCTTCTATTTTAATAAGGGGTAGTAAAGCACATATAATACATTCACGATGTTCGTGAAGTTGACCGCCCCAAACTTTTTGCCCGCAAATGGCATATCTATATCGTTAGTTCATCAAACTTATTTTAGTTTTCTTCTGAGTGGAAGGTCAGATGGCAATGGTTTTCTTAAAACTAGCGTCTTCTAACAAGAATCTAAATCATTTGCTGTGCTGAAAACATGATGCAGTCTCCAGTTATAAAAAGATATCAAGGTGCGATTGTCCACAGTCAATTAACAAGAACCACTACAATTGTGTAATGCGGGGTTCAATTTAACCGGCGATAAGGAACAATGCAAAGTCATAAAATAGCCGTTGACATGGAAATTATGCCTTATCATAATTGCTATGTTGCCGGTAAAATCTCGTTTTAAATCATTGTAACACAGTGCCTGTGTATAGAAAAAGAAACTCAGTTATCCGTAAAGGTATAAATAATAAAGAAAAATATAATAATAATTTATTCATAAAAAAATGTTGTACAATATTAGGAACTATAGGCTAGGAGTTTACAAATATATGGTAGAAAGTAACCCGTGCCTGAGCTAGGAAACCCTGTGTTTCAGGCAAAGAAGGGCTTACTAGAAGATCTTAAACTCAAAAACAATTTATTACAGACAAGATTGATAAACGCTGAAAATGAAATTGAGAATCTAATTATGGAAAATGTCTCGCTTAAAAAACAAATTATGACATACGAAAAGAAAACAGAAGCACTAACCCGTATTTGCAAATCGACACCGTTAAATAATAAGGAAGGACGGAAAACCATAAATAAAACACGGTTAAACTTTACGGAGATCGAACAAGATAAATCGGAACTAGTAAAAAATAATCATGCATGCACGGAATACGAAGAATTAGAACTAAAACCTACTTACAGACCTATCAAAGAACTAAAAGTGCAAACACCAATAAGTACAGAGGCTACTGAAACCGGTAGAAAACACCCTGAAATGAAGCAGGCGCAACGAAAAGTGATGATATTTAGCGACCAAAGCGGTAAAGGAACTTGTAAGACACTACAGAAGTCCTTAGGAGATGAATTTCTTGTGACAGCAGCAGTCAAACCCAATGCCCCGATTGATCAAGTTATGCTAACGTGCGACAAAATATGTAAAGACTTTACAAAGTTAGATTATATCGTGATTCTAGGTGGATCTAATGACCAAAACCCAATTAGATTTAAATGTATTATATACAATTACTTAATGTTACTCGGGAACACAAATGTTTTAATTGGCGAAGTCTAGTCTAATAAATATCTTAATATACAAAAACAAAATGATTTATTACGTCTCGTTTGTTATCAGTTCTCACACGCCTCATTTGTACCATTTGATTACAGCAACTCCCGCAAACAAGTCAGTGGACTGCTATTGAGGGAAATACTACGTATTGGCTATCATGAAACCCGATTATATCATGTAAATACTAAACACTCAAACATACACACAGTAAACACTCACACATACCGGAACTCGTACCACTCAAAACCTAGTCAAAAACTCATTACAGATTACTTTATAACCAAAAGTGAAGTTAACATTCCTAAAGATAAAATTGTTATAAAAATTAAACAACAAAACACCATTCCATACCTATTTGAAAAAATGAAATTAAATCAGGCTAAATCCACTAAATATATTGCATCTGCAGGCACAGTAACGAGTACACGTGAAAAAAAAACCGATTTTTTTCGTTAAAAATAAGAACCTAAATCCCGGTGAAGTAAACCACAACAATCTTGTTATAATGCATCTTAACACACAAAGTATCAGAGCAAAATCCGATCAACTTGAATTATTAATACATGATAAAAATATCGATGTATGCTGCTTAAGTGAGACTTTTTTGACAGACAGCGAAGTTGAAATATTGCAGTTAGAAGGTTACAAAAATGCTGCTTATTTCTGCCGTAAACGGAAAAAACGAGGTGGTGTTGCAATATATATTAAAAAGACAATTAATAACTTTCGTGATCTAAAATGGATAGCAGAAATGTCTGTGGATAGTCATTTTGAATGCTGTGGGATAGCTTTGTGTGGCTTTAGTTGTTTAATAATTTGTGTGTACAGAGCACCAAATAGTAAGCTAGATGTTTTTCTTGTAAACATGGAATACCTTCTCAGAAAATTAGTAACAAGAACCAGAAATAGTTATAAAAACATTTTTATTCTAGGTGATTTTAATGTTAATATCCTTGCGAAGACTAAGCATAGTGAACAATTTCTGAACACATTCCGATCATATAAATTACACCATACAATTACAGAACCAACTAGAATAACAATGCATTCTCAAACATGCATTGATAATATCTTTACAAATGCAAAACGCTACAATGTACAAGTACTAGATCTTGGCATATCTGACCACACTTGCCAGATCATCTCGATTCCAACTGACATGAGTTTTAAAGAACAATATTGGTATGTATACACAAGTAATCCTGATATATATATTGAAGTTTTTATAAAATACATATCACAAATTGACTTTTCAAATATTTACACATTAACCGATTCGAACAATGTCTATGAAGCTTTCATTGATATATTTAGTCTCATTTACGACCTGTGCATACCTAGCCGAAAAATCAAGGTAACACACAAAAAACAACCAAACTGGAAGACCAAGGGAATAGTCATAGCTAGTAAGCATAAAAGGCAATTATATTTACAGTCGTTGAAAACAAACAATACAGCAATAAAAAATAAATACAATAAATACTGCCACGTCATGAAAGTAGTCACAAAGCAATTGAAACGTAATGCTAACATAAACTACATTGAACACAGTGTAAATAAGAGTAAAGCCATGTGGCAAGTAATTAAACACAATACTTCACAAATTAACACTATAAAAGAAACTGTAGAATCTATAATCAAGGACAATGTAAAAATTAATGAACCGATTGACATTGCTAATATATTTAATAATTATTTTATAAATTTAAATATTGATAATTCCATAAAATCTGACTATAATTATAAACCAGTTACTCAACCTAACTTGACTAGTATTTTTATGAACCCGGTGACCGTTCGAGAAGTAACAAGCATTATAAGAAATATGAAAAACAAAAAGAGCACTGGTTATGATCAAATTCCTATGAAGTTAATAAAATCAAGCGTGGAGTACATTGCAGAACCGTTGACTCATATTATAAACTTGACACTGGAAAGTGGGATTTTTCCTGAAAGCCTAAAAAAAGCATTAATAAAACCCTTGCATAAAAAAGGCTCCAAACAAGACATCAGCAACTACAGACCTATTGCACTGTTGCCCAATTTTTCAAAAATATTTGAAAGTCATTTTAATTCGATTAATGTCATTCTTTAAGAAAAATAGCATAATTAATGAAAATCAGTTAGGATTTCAAAAGGGAAAAAATACAACGTTAGCAATATTCAATTTCTTACAGCAGTTATGGGCAGATATACATAAAAAAACAGTGTCTATTGGACTTTTTATAGATCTCTCAAAGGCATTTGACTGTGTCTCTCACAAAATATTGTTAAGCCAGCTTGAACATGTGGGAATTAGGGGACCGGCATTAAAACTTATCCAGACTTACCTTACAGACAGAACTCAAGCTATAGTTTTAGACACTTATGACAAAACGACAAAAACAATTACTAGACTACAGTCAAGTTTTGAACTAAATTTGCAAAGTGTACCACAAGGCAGTGTTCTAGGACCATTATTATTTTTGATATATGTAAACGATTTCCCCTTAATAATTAATCACTCATGCGTTATGTTCGCAGATGATGCTACCGTATTTATAACTGATGACAATTTAAACTGCTCTGACATTAGTAATGAATTGTATAGTACACTTAGGAAAATTATAAGCTGGTTACTATCCGTAAACTTAAGGGTGAATCTAGATAAAACAAAAATTGTGCAATTTGTTAATTATAAACAGGTACCACATAGTTTTAATATAATTGTTGATAACAAAACTATCGAACAAGTTCATAGTACTAACTTTTTGGGGGTTACTCTTGATAGCAACCTGAATTGGAAGTTACATATTGAGAAAATTAATAATAAAATTGCCAAAAGTTGTTATGCAATATCAATCGTAACCAATATAATATCTATAGAGGTTGCCAAACAAACATATTATGGTAATGTTTATCCTGTACTGACTTACGGTATAATATTCTGGGGTAACTCAGTCAATGCTCAGTCGACATTTATTCTTCAAAAAAAGTGTTTGCGAATTATTTTTAAGGTTAAAAACAGAGAAAGTCTAAAACCCGTGTTTAAACACCATAAACTACTGGCCCTGACGTGTATATTTATACAAGAAATTTGTTTATTTGTCAGAGAACGTAAAGATATATTTATTAAAAAATGTGACTCTAAGGCAAATATACGATCGCAATATAAATATGACTTATGTACAGTTCGCCCTTCTAGCCATATACTCAATAAGAGCACATACTTTACTGGGATTAAGATCTACAATAATTTACCGGAAAGTCTTTAGTCGCTTGAAGGGACACAATTTAAAAAAAAACTTAAGGGGTGGCTGCTAGACAAATGTTTTTATGACTTGAACGAATATTTTAAATGGAATGTAAAATGATGATTATTATTATTATTTCATTAATTATTATATCACTGTTTTCTTAGTTATTTCAGATTATTATCTTATTATTATTGTACGTCCGAAATGGGCAAACTGTTGATACTCATTATTTTATGACATGTTATAACAATGTACACAGTTTTGACAATAAATAATTATTCTATTCTATTCTAAATAATTATTCTATTCTATTCTACAATTACTTAAAAATATTCACATGCAAAATAAAACATATGCTACGATGCAAAATTATTTTAAAACAATTAATAATTTCTCTGTATTATCATCAGAGCTCGGAATAGGTAGTGCCTATTTACCTAAACTTCGCAGGAGGACCTAACTAAGAGTGGTTACAACAACAAACACCAAAGGTTGAAGAGCGAGTAAACTTAACTAGGTTCAAAATTGAGACGAATAAAACAATAAAAGGATTAGCATCGTGTTATCTCTTTCGCACTCGCACGTTCTTATAGGGCGTCCTGATATCAGCAGGGTCGCAAAATGCAGGTAGTAAGTACACGGACGTGCGGCAAGGTTCAATGAAATAAACTAGTAGGTATGTAACAAAGAACGAAATATAATATTTATGAAATACTTTGTATTTCTATACCAATTGTACAATTATTACAAATAAATCAGAATATATCTGTGATATCTTCTATATGATAACATAATTAAAAATAAATCAACTAAAAAAAGATTAAATATCGGGCTCATGTTGATGTTCGACGACGGGCCACTTACGAGGTCGACTTTTGAGTTTTCAACGTATCTATTAAAACTTTCTGCATTAAACAATAGCATTTCATTATTAATTTGACCCCGAGTGTGACTTTATTTCAATTATGTACTCTTATTAATCCCGGGAAATCCCGCGTTCAATAAAAATAAATAATATTTTTTGGTGGTTGTAACCACTCTTAGTTAGGTCCTCCTGCGAAGTTTAGGTAAATAGGCACTACCTATTCCGAGCTCTGATCATCATATGACATGTTTTTTTGGGCTTCTTGTGGCGTAGATTTGCATCTCACGTAGTTCAGTGAATATAAATCTAGCCGAGTGCTAAGCCTGTTGTAAAGAAGAGGACCTAAGAAACAGAAAAATCTGCAAGTATAGGTGGAAACAAGTTTCATTGCACATCTTTTTCAGTACATACGTCAAATACTAAACAAAAATTAGGCAGATAGCTTCCCAAATAATGACAAAATATGTTCGAAAATACATTTAGGTAGTTTTGGCACTTTGGTAATATGTACTTGCAAAGCAAAAGTATGTGAGAAAGATAAACTGAAAAATTTATTCCATTGAAGCCCTCAATGCGTAGTATAGTTAAATAGGTATGGAGAAAAGGTACGATCAGATATAATTCCACAATGTTAATGTGAAAGACTATGACAAGTGAATTCTTATAAAGGGTCGGCAACGCGCACGTGACTCCTTTGGAGTTGCGGGCGTCTATAGACTGCGGTGGCCGCTTACAACGGTGGGCGTTGTATAAAAAAAAAACTACTTTCACTTACCAGGTGCTCAATAGAAACCAATCTAAACTCTGTTCCATCCATTCCAAGCTTCCAAATATAGATCACCAATAAAAATTGTCCAGCGTACCTACATGAATAGCCCCCCGGAGATACGAGACGGACGGCCGTCAGGGCTGCCCATTAAAATGACGGACGAGCGCGAATGCGTGGCTAAAACTGGACATACACTGTACGGACGGATGGAATAATATTTACACACTATTTGGTGGATGAAAGATGTTTATTCAGAACTAACGTTTTGAATCTCCTATTACCCCTACTTAACGCCACCAGATATAGCAAGGCTTATTTTAAAACATTTAGAGAATGTAATAAATAAATAAATAAATATTAGAGGACAATCTTACACAAATCGAACTAGCCCCACAGTAAGCTCAAGAAGGCTTGTGTTATGGGTACTAGACGACGATATATTTAATAGATATAGATACTTAAATACATAGAAAACATCCAAGACTCAGAAACAAATATTCATGCTCATCACTCAAATATTTGCCCTGACCGATTCGAACCCAGGACCGTCAGCTTCACAAGCAGGTGCACTTCCCACTAGGCTAAACCGGTCATCAAATAAATTCAAAGAGGAAGGCCCAGATGGATGGAAGTGAACAAAGAGTCCGATGCGTCACTTTTCTCTAACAATAATACCCTAACTCTTAAATGATGGTGATGATGATGATGATTTCGTGTATTTTTTCTACTTCTTCTTAGCCATTCTCAACTAGTTTGATGTAAGCCTCCTTCACATAGCGCCATCTAACGCGGTCTTGCGCTACTTCCATACAATCCTTCCTGTAGTCTTCTAGTTTTACAACTTTGAAAACAGGCATTATTTAATTCCAGTTTTGTGGCCATTAAAATGATAGACGAGCGCAAATGTGACTCTGAAATGGGACTGAGTGTGATGGCTATATGTAGGGTGACAAATATTTGTGATACATTACGTAGACATAATAGCTGTGTTTAGTTTATGTACGTACGGCCAATAATACTTTATGTCTGAAATAAACATGTCCAAACATGTAAACAATATTTACATTTAACCTTAGATTGAATACGTTGCTCGAATTAGGTTTACTTGTCAAAGGAAATAGACATAGACATAACGTTATTTATTGGTAAATTACATATTACCTACAGGCCAATCTCAATACTCAGCGGTCATTGGGTATTTTTTAGTCTATGTCGTCTTTGTACTAAACTAATACTAAACCTTGCCAAGGGATTTGATAAAATAGGTACTTTTATACTTTTTATTGGAAAGTTAAACATTAGTTATCATTTTTACTCTTGCAATTTACCTCCCTTAGGAAACTGTGCAGTTTTTATTATACCGCACACAAACAAAACAATAATTATTTTTCCTTTTCCTTCGAAATTACTATAACCGAAAACTAAACTATAAACCAAGTTATTTCGCGTTTCACATCACTCATCGTCTTTCAACTTTGACAACGTCATCTGTCATTCTGTCTCGCCCGAGTTCAGGGTTCTTCCCTTTGCGGATGTCGAGAGAAATAGAAAAGTTAAATAATGATGGCAAATATTAGCGCGGCGGAATTAGATTTCGAATCTACTGATGGCATATGATTTTTTTTTTAATATTCGGAATGGGTTCGCTCTCAGCCAGCTTCTAACGCAAGAGTAAAGAAGTCTATTCACAGTCTCCGTTTTAAGAAATAAAAGTATCCTATATACATGCTCAGAGCTTACACTTTGTAAAATGTAAATTGTAGTCACATTTTTAATTTGTCGTATGGTTTACATAGTCTTCTACTTAAATGTCTGACAAAGTTTGTTACTTTGCCATTTAATATTCGTATGGGTAATACTCGTGATCGTTCCGACTTTTCCACCGTAATACACAGCCATCTATTATTGAAAACCTCTGAAAAGTATAGACAGAAAGACGGAACTGTACCTAGATCAGCAAGCCAAGAGTAATTTGTATCTAGATCTATGGCTCAAGTCTGAATGCCCTGTGGTTTATAAGAATTAAATTCTAAATGGACGTCTTTAGTTTCAAGCATTAGGCGCAATCAAGAGACCCGGTAATTATGGGACTAATTTTTAAACTTGGAAGTTTACATAGGCAATGTCAGGGGTGGTGGCAATATAAATATAACCGTATGTTATTAACACTGGTTTGTACTTCCTAATAACTTTCGTGTTGGAGATGTACCTAGCCGTACCGGGAGGTTTTATAAGGAGCGCATCGGTTCTGTAAACCACGCCTCCCATCTAAGAGATAACACATGTCTTCCACGCACCAGAAAACGAGATGCAACACTCTCTGGGAATGGTTTTTTTGATCAAATTTGGAGAAATATACGACTTTGTGAAGTCTTATTCATATTTCATCAGAAAAATCATCATTTTAACTTGATTGTGTTCTTTAATATTGTATTATTTTAGTAGGCCGAAGAAAAATAATTAATGACTCGAGTTTGGATTACTTTTTGAGCAAACATGATTTGTCTTTTAATCAGAGAAACATTCATATGGCGAAGAATCATTTATCTGAAAATGCCTATTTATTCCGCATCTGTCAAAACTTCGTTTCAAAAACGCAATGTTTTTGATTGCACGCCATTAATACGAATCCGAGGTCAGACAAAGGAAGAGTGGCCAGCATTATGAACTACTTTGTTCATAGACATGGTTCGTTAAAATCAATGTTTGAGGGTCCGAGAGGTCTCTTCAAACGGATCCGAGGCAGGGATCTTAAATGCAAAGTTCTACCGCGATGCCAGTCGTGATGTGACTTTACGTTAAAAGCTCGTGAATTATAATCATAGGCATCATAAGAATTTGTGCCGCTATTTAGCTACGCTTGTCTCAAAAGGCTCATAAAATAATTTAATTAATCACATTTTTATACAGGCGTGTAATCTAATCGCGCCTGATCTCAGCGTCACGCAGCGTTTGTCGGCCGTAGTATAATCACGCATACTGCAGTACTTTGCATATGTTTCTAGGCGGCATAACGACTCCATAGAGCGGTTGATCGTACAGGGAAAGTGGAGGGAACTAAATCGCGTGGCAGGTCACCTATGCGCTGGACTGGCTAAGTGAAATCCGCTGTAGGAAACCGCGTATACTGCGCCAGAAAGTCTGCCAACAGGGAGAGATGGCGGGAGAACGTGCGGTAAGCTGTGTCCGCCACTACCACCGACGTGGACGCCTCGACGTAGCCACGACCGCTCTGCCAAGAAGGAGAAGACAATCTAATCCGCAATATTGAAATAGTTACGAAATCCGACTTACCAGTACACGAGGAAGCCTTCATGTCCATCAGTGGACGTCTTTCGGCCGATATGATAATAACGGCACTTTCAATCTGGCTTCGTAACAATGGGTTTTAAAAATAAATATTCTTGCTTTTCTGTGAAGGAAACAGACGTTTGGCTCCTGGTCTAATCCTAACAAGGTACAGTTTTCACTTTGGGTTGGAAGCTTGAAAGGTCACATGGCAGTCGCTTTCGTAAGGGCTAAATCATGGGTTTAGAACACAACCGGGAAAATAATAGAAGGATGATAATGATGATGATGATGGTAATGATTCTTTGACGGTTTGAGAGAATGTTGCTATCTTATACGAAAAACACGCCATAACAATATATAAATGTAACACTACTATAAATGTAAGACAGTACTTATCCCTGTCTGAAGTTTACTTAAGTAGTAACGTCACTTAATTCCCAGTACATTTGCTCGTTTCTCACAAGAAATACGTATTACAACTGGTAAACAAAAGCGCCTAGAATAAACATACTAATTGGATTGCATTTAGACAGGCTCTGTTCGCAACATAGGTACACTTTGAAACTATTATTAAGAGCCAGAACTCGGAATCGGTTTTTACTATTTTTGAAATATATCCTAAAATATATCTCATATTTTTATTGTAAGAATTGTTTTTGTTAACCTTCATCTAGGAAATAAAATGTTTTAAAGTACGAAATAGTATCGTAAAACGCAATTAACCGAAATTTTTAACCGGAAAATTGTATGAAGACGTAACCGATTTCCGATCCCTGTTAAGAGCAATGTTTCAGTAAGTTTAGGCACAGAAGGATTACAGAGAACTTCAAACCTGTCGTTCACGAGAATATTAATAATATATGAGGATATTAATTAAGACTTGACTGACTAGCTTTTCGTGTCACACCATTCACGATATATATCAAACATTTCAACCCACTGTTAAGGGGCTCCACGCGCTATTCATCGATTTTTGACGAGTTTGAGTTGATTCTGTTCAGTCAAAACTATAGATATATTTATGGCACAAACGGTTATCGGTTCTCCAATCCTTGATCTACATTTGCAAGAGCCAAATTTTGAAAAAAAAAGACTACTAATTTTGTTATATTTTATTGAAACATGGTCCGAAAAAGCGCTATTTGCGATACTAGTATGCTGTTTATGCACCTATATATATAAAATGTACATGTAACTGTTCCTTATTGACGTCTCTAACAACGCAAGAGAGATTTTTTTTTACTCATCTTCACAAAAGTTACGTCCAAAAAACGACCAAAAACCGTCTGTAATTGCCAAAGTTTGATGCCATATATCTCGAAAACAGTGAGTTTTGAAGTAAATATGGTATACCATTTCGGTAAACCTCGTTGTTCTTAATACGATAAACCATAGAAAACACTAGAAAACGAAGAGTTACAGATCGAAGGTTATTGGGAGCTAGGAGCCCCTTAAGGACATTTATTAGATGGACATGTATGGAATGGACCAAGCCAAGAAAAAGGTCAATGTAATTATTTTTCTATGTATCTAGCAGTGACAGCCAAATTACAGTGATTGTCATGCTATTTTTTTAATACTTTTTTAATACCATAGACATTTAATATGTAATGGAGATATGGGTCGGAACATGATATCTAAAAATAAAAAATAAATCGTAAGGAAACACCATAGAACCTCAAACTAAACTGTGCTAAGCTAAGTGTTAAGTTTGTAAATACTTTCCAACTACGGTTTCGTAGGCGGCCAAAGAAAATGTGACAATTACTTGATCGAAACTAATTACGTACAAGTAAAAAAAAATACTTGATCGAAGCCAGTTACGTACAAGTACTACAAAAGCCTTGATCGAAGCCAGTTTCGAAACTCCGGTTTCGTAGACGGCCGAAGGGGTAACATCGTATTAGGAGCTATGATTAATCCACCGACAAGAGTTCTTAAAGTTATGGTGATGATGATGATAGCTCGTTTCATACCGTCCAGCACATTGATATCAAACAAGAATGCGCAACGTCTTTCGAATCGACCCACACTAGACCGACATCCAGAATTCCCTTTCGTCGTTCAGTTATGACCCAAGTTAATGAGATTAATTCATTAATGGTGGTTACCCAGGGGCCCCATGTCAGACTGTTGGAAAGTGCTTTAGGGCCGCTGACATAATAAACGAATAAAACGGGGATATTCTGTTATTACATTAGGAATTGTCGTTTCCGAATATATCGAAGTCGCGATATTTGAGCCTACGGAACGGATCTTTTTTTAGGGCATCGAGTAAGCATAATAGCACAACAACAACTCAGCAATCGACGTAATGAAATAGTCCATAACATGTAATATTTGTCATGGAATGTAATCCTTGCGCGAATATTGCAACCTTCATCAATAATTAGCATCTTTGTAAACAATAATATCATGTACTGTCATAGAAATTGATAACTCTGTATTATATTTTTACCTTATTATAATTCTGACAAGATACCTAACTAATGAAGGGGATCATGTAATGTTTCAGAAACATGCACGTTCGTCATGTTGTTAGACAATTTTCATATATTACTGACTTGTATCCTTGACATTTTCATTGAAAACAATTCCATGTCTGTCCACTGTTGTTAGGTACTCTGCATAACCACGATGAATCCATGTTGCATCGCAGTAATCAATTGGCTACTTCACTATTTGTATTATTATTTAGTGTTATGTGTTTTATTGTTTGTTCGGTGAAGAAACGGAGGGTATATTATATCTTGTGGTATAATTCTAATTAGTAACTTTTACTGAAATTGTTACAAAAACTGTAATAATGAAATTCAATATAATATATTAAGTGCAGTATCAAAAAAGTGTATTGGGTTTATAAAGACTCCCTCTCACACACACACACGCGCACGCATGCACGCACGGTAGCACGCACACACAAGCACACACACATATGCAATACTTACCTCCTAGCTGATTTTCATTAATTTTGTTTCTGTTTCAAGCCCCTTGTATTCTGTAAACCAACGTTAAAATCAATATTTTTCGTTTTCATTGGGTATACGGGACCAACTATCAACAAAAGACAAAAATAATAGACAAAACCAGCTCAGCAGATACCGACTTGGGAGTCCAGAAGAATTACAAGAGCGAGTCTATTCGTTGTGTTGACAGCTATGGAAAAATGCAATCTCTCTGCACCCCCGTTCGAGAGAAACAACTGTGCCTACCAGTGGCGAAGCGTCCATACAACTCGATTCCCACCGGCTTGCCTAATTTTCAGCCAGTCACTACGGCTCATGAAAAATAAAAAAGTCAAACTATTTCCGGCTTCTCCAAGAATATTTTTGACGTGCCGTCACTAGTGCCTACTTATTATTAAGCATTTCAAACCACAAATATCAGCAATTGTGATATTTTTGCCAGTTTTCCTCGGAAGTTACTAGAAGATGCCAAATTTACCTTTGACGGTTCCATTAAAACAATACTCTGAACATTCCGACAACAAGACGGGCAGTTCCGTTAAAATGGAATCGCTTTCTCACCCTCAAAAATGTAGGTCAGCACATACGCTCAAAAATAGCCCAGACGGTCTGACTTATTCAGTCAGGAATAGCTTTCAATCCATTTGCCTACTTTGAGTGCAAATGTAGGCTGTGTTTTCTTAGATAGAAGATTCACAGAGCGTTGGTGTGATGTCTAAATGCATTCTCTTGAGAAAACCTGAAATAGAATTTAGCTGTGGCGTCCTACGTTTTGCAAATTTTATAAAGCTAACATGCCTATTTCATTTGGTATTTTTTGGACTGTTAAAGTATAAACAATGAATTTTAATATTTATTGTCTTACAACACATAATCAAAGGCGCGTATGTAATGCAATAGCCATTCTTGTTACGCTATCCTAATCATTCTAATAGGAGATACACAGTTTAGGTCCACGTCTTTCCTGGTAACATAACAAAGGTTGAGGACTATAAAGCCTTATTTTGGGCTGGACTCATATCCCGCATAAACGGCATCTCCGTTTCCTTAAATCTCTGTTATTGTATAAAAACATAACTTATATGCTCTTAAGCTGATAACTATTGACCACAGGAAAGAAGACTTGTTTATAAAACTATGACCTTAACTATAAGATCAAAACGAAATATAGCAGCACCCCTGCTCTTTATACTTAGTCTCACTTACGTATTTTTAAGCTAGTTTTTAGGTATTAAGTTTTAAATTGTAATGTGTTGTTATTTTGGTGTGCAATAAATTTGGTTCTATTCTGTTCTATTCTAAACATGTACAAACACAATTCCCAACGACAAACCTCGTAAATTTAGACATTTCAATCTCAAGCTCTTAGAGTTACGCGGGCAACAACAGTCAAGCAGTTCGAGTATTTATATTTATAACTCACTCCGCATCGCATAAACGTCAAACATGTTCATAATGTACGCGGATAAGGCACCAACTGTAACGGTCAGTTAATAGTCGGTTTGCCTAATAAATCTATCCAGATTATGACTTTCGCGGCGTGTTGACTATTGGACAAGCATTTAGGAATTTCAGCGGCTTTCTTAGCGTATCTTTTATCTTGTGTCGCCTCATCGCTGGAAATGTGCTTCGACAGCTGGTATTTTGGCAGCAAATTTCATTGCTTGAAATGTCGCTGTGTCTATATACGAAATAAATCGGTTCTGATGATGGAGCCCGACGGTAGCCATGGAAAATACCTAATAACCAACAACTTGTTTAGTCTGGGCTAGATATGTACTTCGCTATGGTGTATGACACTGCTAAGGGACAAGAACATCGCTTGTTCTATCTATCGTAAGTACCTATCATATCATAACTGATCAAGCAGTATAATATTTACCGCCGAATTCGGCTCAGACGTCCCTAAGCGAGCATTCGAGCAATCACTCTGTCGCTCTATTAATATTCGTCAGGTCGAATACCTGAGAGGTCGTCACTATTTCCGTCACCAACATTGCGTGGTGACGTCGTGAGCGTTATTATGTGTGTCTAAATAGTATTAAGCGCGATACTATGCGCTCTGACACAATATTGAAGCAATGTAAGTCATTACATAAGAGCGCATCAGATGAATGTAAATCTAATCGTAATAAATGTATGAAAGGTGATATCTTTCTGTCGTGCTACGTGAGAATAGTATAAGTCCTGATAAATAGGTATTTTTAATATTACATACCTATTTATCACATAATAATGTGTAAATAAGTATTATATTTATAGTAGCATAAGTTCGATGTCTATGCAAATTATGAAGCATCCGGAATAACTTAATAAACTTAGATATTCAAAAAATATTCTATATCTATCTCTTAATACAGCGTGTTCTTGAAACCGATTGATTGAGCAAAACTCCCAGTAGCTCGATTCCACTCACACCTCAGATTCGGTTGAAACCTCTCAACCAATCTCACAGTGCAAACTCTTAGAGTATTCCAGTGTTCAAAACCACCCGCGTGGTCGTGTCGGAGGTTTCACCTGGATTTTCCCCCGGCACTCCTATCGCTTTATTATCCGGCCTATAAAGCCACAGTCAGGTTTAAATAATCGTATTCTATATCTATCAACCTCTTATAGGTATACAGTGTCGTACTCCCAGAAACATTAATCTGTATCCAGTGATAAGTCTAGACAATGATGGCTGGACCAATTGGGATGCATTCCTCTCCAATTGTACACAAGAAACACTAATTAGAGACTCATTGAGATCCAGGGGAAAATCCTTTGTCCAGCATGGAGACATTAAATACAATAAAATTCTGTAGGTACTCCAAAGCACACGAGGATACGCAGCCTGTTTACCCAACAGGAGAGAACAGAAAACAACCATCAAGAGAAACTGGAATCAATCCGACGGACCAAAACAAATACATTCCGAATCTATTGACGTATCAAACACATTAACTATTTATTTGCACGGAGCAAACCAGTGAATCGTATGCTGAGGTGGGTGTTGCCTGACTGTGTTTTAGTGAACGTATGGTTTTTGTTATTTATGTTTCTAAAGCGTACATACTTTTATGTAACAAGAAGATGATGATGATTAGGTTAGCCGTGGGGTCAACACGGCTAACCCAACTGCGTGTGACAAGCCAGAAGAAGCGCGACTCATTTATTTGTTGCTCTTTTTCAGGCATGAGGAGAAAAGAAGGAAGGACTAACGATACCGCTCTGAAAAACATACTTAAAACCTAATTTGAGAGCTATATCCGTCGCGCATATGCTTGGGTAATCTCTCAACCACTGCTCTCTAGGCCGTTTGATATTGAGCCTTTTTTTAAACCTGACTGTGGCTTTATAACAGGGCACGGAACCGGTTTTTACTATTTTTAAATATCTCCTAAAGTACTTTTTATATCTCCGTTTTTATTTTAAGATTTGTTTTTGCTAGGCTTTATCTATGAAGTAGATGATTTAAAGTACGAAAGATTATCGTAAAACGCAATTAACCGAAATGATAACCGGTTAATTGTATGAAGACGAAACCGGTTTCCGAGCCCTGCTTTATAGGCCGGGCCCAATAAAGCGACAGGAGTACGCGGTTGGAGAGTAGCCTGAGGAAAATCCAGGGGAAAACCTCTGACACGACCACGCGTGTGGTTTGGAACACTGGAATACTCTAAGATTTTGCGCTCCAGTGAGATTGATTGAGCGGTTTCAACCGAATCTGAGGTGTGAGTGGAATCGAGCTACTGGGAGTTTTGTCGCTGGTTCTCTAAACCTAGCTAAGCTGAGAAGAGTCCAGCAAGAAACTCAGCTAGGCCCGACCTGGGTCGGACTGACTGCCCGGTGTGCGGCGGTATCGGGACGAATAGGGACTATATGTGTCAGTGTTGTCGCGATCGCGCGGTGATTTTCTGTGAATCCGGTAACTTGTTGCACAGCATATGTCTATTGCTTATAAATTCAGTTAATCGATACGCCAATAAGCATCCGAATCAAACTGAGTTTTATTATTAACAACTTAGTGTATAATGTGCTATTTTATGTGCCCTCATTAAATTATAGCGTCTACTTTCAATTACATCTATATTTTAAAATACTTCTGGAAACTGATTAAAAGTGATTACAACTTCGACTTAGGTATTATTTTATCGCCAGGCTAACACTGCCTTAAAACAAAAAGATGATTGGAATATATACGTATGTACGTGACTTTACGTCCTTTGGCCTGTGAAAAGCAGCTCATTTTAATCACCAAGGAATGGTTCCATAATTCATTATTATGTTATCGCTGTTATTGCAGGTGCGTGAAGTAGTCTTTAACGAGTAGCGAATTGTGAAAATTATACAAAAGTAGGTTTTTATGGCAATTTTCGCGTCATGTAGCTGGGTGTATTCTGTGTCCCGATAACTTGCTTAATGCATGTTTTTAAAAATCGGCGCTATATAAAAATACGTTCGGAAGAGTCGTAATTCATAATTAAGCGTATAACGTGACGTGTCATGACGCGGGCGATAGAACGATATCGGTCTCACTCATACATTACTCAGGTTAGATCTCTCATCTGTTGCACTCTGACGTCTCTTCAGTGACCGCTCATACTGTGTCCGGTGTTAGAGAACCTCAAGTCAGAAAAGTACCTATACCTAAGACTACGGCAGTCTCGGCGGCCGATGAAATTGCCGATGAAAGTAGCACTTAGCAACTATTAACCATATTTCTGTACATTCAGAATACACAACTTTTTAGTTTTTTTGTTTATTTTTATTTTCTATTTTGCTGTGTTAATTGTTGTCTTTGTCTCGAATAAATATTTCTTATTTCTATGATTTACCTAAGGTAGTACACGATTTTTTACTCATTAGAAAATAACACCGATAATATATTATTTATTCAAAACATTCACGGAATGGCTCTTATTTATACTACCAATCCCGTTGCAAACATTCGCGGGAAAACAGGACGGAATGTTGCAACGTCACGGGCCCTTTGAATCGAAAACGTACATAACATGTGTTACCTTTCACCATATTTTGCCGTTATGGCGCTAAAGACTAGACCCCGACCATATATCATAGATAAGTGGGTATTGTTAGTATATAGTCATAATGGGTGTTGATATTGGTCATTGAAATCGTCTTTCAGATTGAGAGATATATTGGCATTTGTCTTGAGAGGATTTCAGAGTTTAAAGGACTGGATATTACTGTTCATACTGAATATTTATCGCGAATATTAGAGAAAAACGCTAATTTTGATTAGTTCTTGGTCGTGAACTTGTGTAGTATGTTTATGTATCTACTGCATTACTCGTCTTTTCATTCACTTGTACTTGAACAAATAAATACGTAAGCTTAACGACAGCGCTCACTATTGCGGTAAATTTATGACGTTTTCTGTCATTCCGGACCACATTTGCTTTCATTAGCGCATACTAATGATACGAGTAGTTTCCCTGAAGTATTTATTATCATAATGTACTGAGATAATTATATGTAGTAATTTGTGTTAGTTTTGTGAACATTGTGATTCCGTCTTGAATTATGTCGCTGGTATAGTTTAGTTTAGTTTATTTATCTCCATATACAATTACATTATAAAACCTGTTCGCTTATCTTGCTAATCGTATATCGATCGTAATAACAATGAAATAATTAATAATTATAATATGAGGGTAGGTATATACTTAAATATATACCTACATTAAACAATAATCCGGGAATAATACAATTAAAAATGTCATATAAAGTATAAAAAGGAAAACAATACAATTGAAAATGTCATATAAAGATTAAATTGAAATACTAAGCTGAAATAAAAAATATTTAACAGTTGTACCAATGTAAGGGTACCAATCATAACAAAGTCATTTTAATAGATAATGTCAGAAGTTAATATAACACTATAATACAATTTGTAAGTGTAATATAGGGTAAGAAATGAGTATAAATAAACAAATATAAGAGAAAGTCTGGAAGTAGCATGGTAGTTGATAAGCTGAGAGCGCCTACGGCTGCATGGACATGTGACATGGATGTAAGAGAAGCATT
Source organism: Epiblema foenella (assembly GCA_963556455.1). Lineage (NCBI taxonomy): Eukaryota > Metazoa > Arthropoda > Insecta > Lepidoptera > Tortricidae > Epiblema > Epiblema foenella. The sequence goes on from OY747100.1 coordinate 23,234,698, forward strand.
AGACCAAAGAAAAGTAGGATGGATTGTTTGAGAGACGGTTATAACAGTAAGGTGAGTGATGAGATGACGGCTGATAGAGAGGCATGACAGAAAGAAAAAATCTGCGACGACTCTAAGTGAATTTAAAAAGGACACGCGCTAAGTGCCGGACTATTCGGAAAGATTAGTGATAGGTTGTCCTGCGACAAAAGAGGTCAAATCCTGATATAGTTGCCCAACTATGCTGCTTGCTTTTCATCACGCATGTGGTATCATTTTGGGCTTTTCCGGGAACAGGGGTACCGGGTAAGGATATGCAGATATCCCAGAGCCTAAGATTCTTTCAGGCTCCAACTTTCGCTACTTACTTTAGATTTTGTAACATTTTCATTCATTCTTGTCGTATTCTGCTATTGAATAAAATAACTTTATATTGTGGACGTTTTCTTTTGTTTCTAAACATTAAAAGATTATATGCAAATGATACGTACAAGAATTTTCATCTCTCTATATAATCCTCGACAGTTGTTAAACCTAATCTAACTTCTCTAAAGCCGTTCATCGTTCTCAGTACGGATCGGAAAGATTATGTTGCATTTAGAATCGCTATTCGAGGAACTACTGATCTCTGATCCTTATGTAGAATAGTGAAAGGAGCGAATATTTATTTAAATATTAGTCTCAAGCAAACTTTGATACATACCAATGCACCGTTTGTTTAGCAATGCACTATTTAGGGATATAATTGAGCATTACTAATCTTAGTTATTAGTAACCTATTCGATTGCTAGAATAGGATTTATAGCATATTCTATCTGGGCATATAGTGGCCATAAAAATAGAACAGCTTAGCTTCTACACATAAATTTAAAACTGGATGTAGGATCGCTCTAAGAGTACAATTTCTTGTATCAGGATTCCGATTTAGTCTTGATGTATTTAGTTAATCCGTCCCTTTGAAAATCAGTACCGTCACGAGCTTTAATTTGGAACCCCCTTAAGGTCGACAGTCGTGTCTAATTGTATAGAAATGCAAAGAAAAATTGTATGAAATGGTAACAAATTACAGGGCGTGACCGTCATTCATTCCAACTTAACCTTTAACTTTTGACACAGGAAATACAGGGACCTGAATATAATCTTACTAATATTAAAAAACTGCTTGAGTGGCGTCCACGCACCGGAAGAAGAGCTGTCGGTAGGCCTCCGACGAGGTGGAGTGATGACCTGGTGAAGGTCGCGGGAATCCGGTGGAAACGAACGGCACAGGACCGGTCTAAATGGCGAGCCTTGGGGGAGGCCTATGTTCAGCAGTGGTCGTCTTTCGGCTGAAATGATGATGATGATGAATATTAAAAATGCGAAAGTTTAGACATTTATTGCTCAATGAAGCAAAAACGGCTGAACGGATTATGATGAAACTTGTTATACTTACAGTTTATAGCCTGGATTAACATAGATTCTTTTTATTCCGAAAATCGTCCCTAGACGGCATTTAATAGGAAGTGGCTGTTTACGCGGAGGAAAGGCGTGGACAAAAGTCACTGTAATAATAACAACTCCTATACATCGGAGATGGTTCTAGAAAGTCAATGCTCTTTAAACTTCAGTGAGCTAAACAAAACACTAAAGGCGATCATTGAAATAGCCCACGTGCAGAAAATAAACAAACGATGATCGAATCCGATTGAGTTGGATCGCGCACTTAACTACGTAGGTTGGGTGCGAAAATAAACTTTGTCTAAGATCGGTAACTAATGGATAGGTAACAAGAGATCTTTGTATAATCCCGCCGGCGGGGACGTCCACCGCGCGATCGCGACAACACTGACACATATAGGCCCTATTCGTCCCGGTACCGCCGCACACCGGGTAGAGTCAGTCCGACCCAGGTCGGGCCTATCTGAGTTTCTTGCTGGACTCTTCTCAGCTAGGCTAGGTTTAGTGAACCAGCGACAAAATTCCCAGTAGCTCGATTCCACTCACACCTCAGATTCGGTTGAAACCGCTCAACCAATCTCACTGGAGCGCAAACACTTAGAGTATTCCAGTATTCCAAACCACATGCTTGGTCGTGCCGGAGGTTTTCCCCTGGATTTTCCCCAGGCTACTCTCCAACCGCGCACTCCTATCGTTTTATTGGGCCCGGCCTATAAAGCCACAGTCAGGATCAAAAAAAAAAACTTTGTATAAGACGAGCTCTTGCCTGCGACTTTGTTCATATATGAAGTCGTATTAAAGTCAACCCGGTATGATCTCTTCAATAAGGTTTTTTCATAGTTAATTGAATTTTGTACTTTTACTTTTAGCCAGTACATTAATTGTGAATACGCATTTCCCCATTTCATATTTAATTTTGATGCGGTTTTTTTAAAGAAGTTGTTATATTCATTACTTTGCTTTTGCATTGCCAGGCCGTTCTATCTCGATCTAGGACCTATTGTATAACTTAAAATTAATGGTATTTTATCACTTCGTAAACGCATTATACCAATAATTTGTATTTTTTGTTTCAGGTATGTCGCCTCCCGGTAGAAAACCCTCTATTAGCTTAATTGTGATACACTTATCCGATTGTCTGCTCTATTCGCAGACGAAAATAGACTCTAATCATTAAGCTAGCACTAATATTTGCTTCTATTTTCCACTGAAACCCCTGTAAATAGAGCCAACGTTATACCATTTTAGTGCTCTATTAACTGCTCGATTCTCTTCTGGACTTTACGAGGACGCAATAAAGTCCACAGTTAATTGGCGAAACTGGAATGTGACAAAAGCCGGTGCGCGGTTTAAAACACGGAATAAAGTTCAGTATGAATCAACACGGGATGTCGCAATCAATGTTTCAACAGTATGTTAAGTACATTTATTCAGCATGATTTTGACTTGTCTCTTAGTGCATCCCTTTTGTTATAAAGTAGGTAGACAGGGTCTTCCCAGCGACAAGCATGAAATTGAATTAGTATAGCTTCGATGATTCTCATAAGTAGGTATCAAGTTAATTTTAGCCCGATTAATAGCTAACGTGTTAACGTTGCACTTTGTTTCTAGACTATGGGTAAGTGATTAGATTAGTTTGACCTTAGTGAACCAGCGACAAAACTCCCAGTAGCTCGATTCCACTCACACCTCAGATTCGGTTGAAACCGCTCAACCAATCTCACTGGAGCGCAAACTCTTAGAGTATTCCAGTGTTCCAAACCACACCGCGTGGTCGTGCTGGAGGTTTTCCCCTGGATTTTCCCCAGGCTACTCTCCAACCGCGCACTCCTATCGCTTTATTGGGCCCGGCCTATAAAGCCACAGTCAGGTTCAAAAAAAATATAGCTTGACCTGTGCGTGTGCTATTCTGCATTATTTACATTGGATCTTCAAGCTGGGCCCTCGAAGCCCTTATTGCGAGTTGGACCGTATGATGTTTTTTCCACCCGTGGTGATATTAACTTGAGACTTAAATCTTGAATATAACCCAGAAACCGAGAGAGGGCGCTAGCGGGCTGTCTGTCTGACAATATGAGAAAGGCACCGTAGCGCCCGATGCCTATTTTACAAAAAAAATATGGTGCCTTTCGAACTAGTTTTTAGAGACGATCCAATGTTTGTATGGGACCGACTCCGATTAGAGTAATACAAAAGACGGAAGCGAGATTTCCGTAGATAATAGTTTGTACGTGCTTTTAATTATTAGCAAAATGTTATTTAAATTGGTTATGGTTTTCGTAAATATTTTTATATAATAAAGAAGTTACGATTTTAAACTGACACGATTATTTACACTAGAAATAATACCCAACAACGACTACATGGTAAATATCCTGCTGTGATTATTATTTCTGACGAAGAAGTTTTCTAGTGGATTGCGAGCGGAGTTTTTCAGCACTTAAGTATATTTTTGATGTAAAAAGAAATAGGCTGACTGCAGAAAATTTGGAAATAATACTGATTATTTTTTTTAATAAGTATATACTTTTATATTTATTGACTAGGAATCAAATTATATGTCAAGTAAGAAATTAATTAATTTATTAACGTTTTGATTAATTTTGGAGTCATCTCCACATTATTGCGAACAATGACGCGTCCTATCTCTGGTTATAAATTGTAACATATGTTAAATACTGATCTCTGAATCCTACTGCGCTTCCATTTACTGTGACACCAGGCTTTGTGTGCACAATATCGAGTGTCGGCCGGACGCCAGGTGCGTTTTTGTGCGTAAGGCCCGAAAAAGTTGTACGATTTTTTGTCCCACTCATTTCAATAGCGGGAGAGCGTGCCGGCATGATTTATTGGCCACGTATTATGATGATTTATGATCATCGTAATTTGCGAGTGTCCCTGTTTCAGCTTTTTGTTATATTTTATACTTTCAATTAGTGACTGGTTCAATGAATTGACATAGTATATAAAGTGTATGATTTTTTTTAATGGAAGTCAAACACGAATGGAAATTCAACTGAAGTGTACCCATTTTTGCCCTTGAGTGTATTTAGTAACAGCATAGCCAGGTGTCTGCCATGACACTTGACACGCGCACGCACCGACATGTGTTTCTATAAATCACAGTGTGATTCACAGTTTTGTTCACATTAGTGCGGTAATCTTCTAATCTTCAACAGATGCTTCTTTTTTTAAAATCTTTATTTAAAAAAAATAGCGATGACGAATATCATAGGTGTTACATGATGTATTACCTACAATTGCCTACCACCTTATTCTACCGGTCACTGGGATCCCAGGGATCATAACAAAAGAATGCTATTGTTTATTTTTTTTGCGCCGGGAGACGACGGCTTAACTTAATCATTAATTGACAGTTTTGTTGCCAATTAAGAAGTAGGGTCTGATAATAGTATAAATAAATATTTTGTGGTCAAGCTCGAGCTAGTCCCGAACTAAGCAATGCTTGTGCTATGGGTACTAAGCGACAATACATACTTATATAGATAAATATAAACGATTATATCATGGATAGGGATGTTTGGCAGTGATAGCGTTCCCCACAAGTAATCTAACACAGAAATATTTCGTCCTTAATATTAAAAAATATATATGTATGTTTATATTGTAGCATTTGAATTCTGTAGTATTATGATACTGTTATTTTATATACATTGTAGTAGTAGTAGTAGTAGTAGTAAAACTCTTTATTGTACACAATAACAAAAATTACAAATACAAAAAGAAATGGTATGTACAAAGGCGAACCTTTGAGAAAATGAGAGAAGAAATGAACGGAGGTAGACAAATTCAGCAACCTGTACAACAAGGTATAAAAAAGACAAGAGATATAAAACATACATACACATATAATTTATTAAGGACAAGTATAAATACACAAATAAACGATATTGAGAAGCAAATTATAGCCTGAGAAAAATAAAAGGTAAAAGGTAATTAGTAGGTAGGTAGGTAGTATTAGGTATATTGTTTTGAAAAAATTACACCTCGCCGAGTTTCTTACGCCGGTTCTTCTCGAGGCAGAGGTTTATTTTATGAACCGGTGGTAGTTTTTTGACATTCATAAGTGCATGTAACATGCCTAAATTGAAGAATAAATTATTTCATTTCAAATAGATACTTAAATACATAGAAAACATCCAAGACTCAGGAACAATTATTCGTCCTCATCACTCAAACAAACGTCCTGACCGGGATTCGAAGCCGAGACCTCCGGCTTCGCAGGCAGGGTTACTACCAACAGGCTAAAGTGGTCGTCAAATGTTACATAATACATCATCCTCCGTCACTTAATTTAAGTTTGGCACGTGTTTCAAATGTCCTGCTGTCTGCTCCGATCCGAGCACATTCCACCAATGCGTGTTAGGTATCCTCTCACGCCACATATCGAACAATTTGGAAAATCAAACACCCTCATCTGCCCGAACACATTCAGTGGCCGGATGTCCGGGTAGTGCAGCCTCCAGCTGTAAATATAAATCTAAAATGTTATAAGCTACAGGCAGACCTCGTTCACACGATGTGCACCGGGGGCGCTACCGCGAACAGCAAACCAAGTTTTCCCTCTCTGTCGCACTTACGTCCGGATGTGCAAGTGCGACAGAGAGCGAAAACTTCGTTTTTGACATAACAAACCGACATAAGGTCTAACGGATCTTTATAAAACCGAGCATTAGTCGCCTTTTACGACAGGCGTGCTGACCGTAGTATGTATTCTTGTCCGAGTCTCCACGGTTAGACGCCTATGATGCTAGGCTACGGCCTATGGACGCTTGCGACTTAGAATCACAAGCGCGTTGCTGGCTCTTTATTGATTTGAGGATTCGTTGGGTTGAGCTAGAGACATACGAGTATGTGGGTCTGATCTATCCGCGTGTTAGAATAGTGTCATTTCCTTAATTCTGTGAGTTTTGTCAACGGTTGACTATGGGAATAGGTTTGAAGTATGTTGCGGGCGATGACAATGAGCTAATATCCTATCGCTGCAGTATCAAATTTTCTCGATTGTAGACTTGTAATTGCTAGGAACAATGCCAGCGTAAGATAAATCATATTTGTAATATAATTTTATGACCAGTCTTTTCAATCCAAACGAAAAACGCCAAATGTACACTAGCTTCGTATTCATGCTACTTTCTTTCATAACTGTGCTTCACAGTTTCCATTGTCATTTAGCACCAGAAATACCTAAACACCAGCACTTAATTCGTATTGAGTGTCTATAAATATTTTATCGTCCCCTTGTACTGAGGACGTTAATTTTACGAGCCGTTTCTAAAATACGAGCAGGAGTGTAGAGTCGTCTTGTTTGGTGGTTCATTGTGTTTAGTTTCCATCGACTAGTTACGTCATCGACTAAATTATCATAACCGTGATTGGTAACATATTGTGGGTCCTTATATACCATCACCGGTATTGCATTGCGGGTCTGCAATAAGGTTGTTGACACTAAATAGGACAAGCAATAATTTCGAATTTTCTCGAAAGAGGATCGAATTCTTAATCAAATGGCAAAACAAAAGTAACTCAAAAGAATAAGTAGTTTTTTTTTTTTTTGAACCTGACTGTGGCTTTATAGGCCGGGCCCAATAAAGCGATAGGAGTGCGCGGTTGGAGAGTAGCCTGGGGAAAATCCAGGGGAAAACCTCCGGCACGACCCACGCGTGTGGTTTGGAACACTGGAATACTCTAAGAGGTTGCGCTCCAGTGAGATTGGTTGAGCGGTTTCAACCGAATCTGAGGTGTGAGTGGAATCGAGCTACCGGGACTTTTGTCGCTGGTTCACTAAACCTAGCCTAGCTGAGAAGAGACCAGCAAGAAACTCAGCTAGACCCGACCTGGGTCGGGATAATTATAAGTCTTCGAAGTTGTAAGAGGGGACATACTCTGTCCCTTTTCCGCATAACGCACCGATCGTCATTTACTATGGCGCTCGTGATTACTGACGTTACTTACTGATCTGTCGCGCTCGTTATTTTTTGAGATATTTGAATAGGATTTTTACCACTTGTCATATTTTTTGCGTTGTTTCTTTTGAAGCAGTCTTTTAGAATAGTCAAATATTGAGTCAACAACCCTATTTTATTAATTGTTTTATATAGCAGTACCACTGCTATCGTAAATTACAAATTTAGAATAAAGGTAAAATTGAAAAATGTAGGCACCGATCCCTGCTCGGTGCCTAAATTTTTCAATTTTTCCTTTATTCTAAGTTTGTAACAACCCTATTAGAATTGCGATTTGAAACGATATATATTTACCATGTATATTTGTATTTTTGAGTTCCCGATATTTTGGCACTGTTGCAAGCGCCAATTGTCGTAATTCTAAAGTAAATGACCATGTAAGCTTGAAATCTTATAACAACCCTATTGTCGGGCTTGCGTAGTATAGGTAGGTATTTATCAAACTGCGACGTGGTAGTGTCGGATTTTCCCCAGGCTACTCGCCAACCGGGCACTCCCTGCTTTATCGGGCCCGGCGTATAAGGTCACAGTCAGATTAAAAATAACCGATCTCGCCATCTCGTATGGGCACCGCTGCTGCTGCGGCCGCGGCTCGACGTAACAGAGTTGACACTACGGCCTATGCCGCACTGGTAATGCGATTAGCGATGCTACGGCGATCTCACGATGTGAAGTCGCCCATGTTGTTGTGGATGTGGAATCGCCGTGGCGTCGCTAAACGCCCAGCCGTGCTGTCCCGGGCTGTGATAATCGCATAGGTCATGCCAAGGAAGGAGTCGTTTCGTGTCGCATGAATAGAATCATAGGCTAGGAATAGTTTGGGCTCCAAAAATGGATGTCAGACGAATATTCAGTAGTTCAAAGAATTTAAGAGAAGAAACCAACGGTTTATGTTCCTTTTACGAGGTGTTTAGAGCCAACTCTAATCGCGACGCCGCGCTGACGCAATGTCGAGTCGCAATGATCAGCGACAAGTTGCCAGTTTGAGTACTACGCGGTTGGTTCAACGTCGAAACAGTTGGGTTTTAGGACTAATTTCGTCAATAAATACGTGTCGATCATTGGATCACATACACATTGATTGGATTACATAATCAATGCTCAGTTAGAAAAAAAATGTAGTACCCAACTGATATGGCTTACCGATGTACCTGCGCAGAAGATGAATTTTTAAAGCACGGGAAATGCTATTGACCAATCGGCACGCTCCACGCACCGCGCTTCTTTTTCCTGTACCGCTATTGGTCCGCAGCTGCCGCCATGTTAGCGCGCGCCGCGTGGCATGTTAGTCAGCCGCCATACTTCTGATCGAGTGCACGCGCATTATGAACAGTGTATTATGAACCTTATAGTAGTGATCTAAGGTTAATTGTAAGTTTTAAGCATTCTTTCGTTAATCTGCGGAGCGATACTTTCTTTTCTGCGCGAACGAAGATTCACGACGCGCCTTATCAGTTGGGTACTACTTGTACAGCACTTTTATCTCACGAGCGCGGGTTAGCCATGGTTGTAGTTGTGACACATACGAACACATAGATATTGTGAACTCATACGCTGACGCGCACATAGATAGACAATGTGCATGTATATATCAACACACAACCATGGCTCTCGCGCGTACTGTAAACTAAGACAACTAAAACGATTTCTGTCTTTGTAGACATGCTATAATTGTAATGTGCTATAATCGATGTATCACTTGCACAGTGCAGACTTCCAACAAAATTATTAATTCATTCAATTTACTATAGTGACAATAAACAAATAAAAAAAAACCGGTCAAGTGCGAGTCGGACTCGCGCACCGAGGGTTCCGTATACAGATGTGTACCGGTTCCAACCCTATTAAATCTCAACAACATGGTATGGAAATTGGACGCCATGGATACAACGCCATCTATTGTTACAAATTTGAGCGACTGAATAACTCTATGTATGGTAGTTTTTCAAGGATAATTCTTTGTCACGTAAACCGATTTCATTTTTTTTTTCTTTATTTGTAAGAAGATACTTTCAGCATAATCTCGTAGTAATTTATAAAACAAAAATACATGCAAAGGTGATATTAAATTACAAACTTAGTATATAAATGTTTTTGACGATAAAAAAAAGAAGAACTAGATAGAGCTACAGTTATATTTTTCCTGTTGATATCAATATGTTATGTAATAATTTTATATTTTTTTCCTTGGGAAACTTCGGAGATAAGGAGCGAAAGGACGGTTTTATTTACATTTTCCTTCATAAAACAAAAATTATTCAACGTAAAAATAAATGTTTCAGAATGTGCAACCCAAGCCCTTTCATATGAAACCCCACTCGACATATTAATTAGACTTTCAAATTTTGAACCACCTATTATTTGTAATTTTTCACATAAAATAAAATAAAATATTTTAAAAAGTCATGTTCTATGTATATAGGTAAGCCTTCTTTATAACTATTCCAAATTTCGAATCGATAGCATAAGGAGTTCTTGAGATAATTAGCGATATGACAGACAGACAGACAAAGTGAAATCATAAGGGTTCCTTTTTTACCATTTTGGTACGGAACCCTAACAAAAGCGTATGTGTAACATTTACATCACACCGCAACAACGATAATAACAAGAGTTATCTAGCCTTGGTATTCACAACACTTTCGACAGTCAGTCCTACGGGTACCAGTGTAATTAGGACCTCGGGTTGTGTCTAATTGTTACGGATCTCTGGTTCAAGTAATACTAGACGAGAAGCTGTTTATGAATCCTATAGTACTGAAACACACGCGTTCAATTCGCACTTAAAGTCACATACGACATTTATTGTTGCATTACCACAATTTTGTACGCCTACGTACCTAAGCTGCTCAAATTCCCACTTAAAAATCAACTTTGTTTCATTCCACATAGCGTTCTAAATTTCTTAACAAAGTCAAATATAGATATGATGTTAGGAAGTAAACTGACAATAATAATGCAATAAGAAGACGTATCGTAATCCATTGGTAATGTAAAGACAACTTTATTGTGATATGTGTTAGGTTAAATATTGATAAATGATGCAAATAATATTATCATGTTGTCTCAATAAAACGGTCAATATTGGCCGTCTGAATGTTGACACTGTAGAACTAAACCGCCAATATAAACCTTTTTGTTTAACATATAGAGTGGATTTTCTTTTAACAGCTCGTTTGTAATCCGGTAGAATCAAAGTTTATTTGTAGTTGCGTTATATATATCAATTTAATGTTATGTTGTGGAACTCTTCAATTTGTGAGTAAGATGTTTATGGCACATAAAACATCCAAGATTGAATGCTATGCTACTGAATCAAAATGTCTTGGGTAGAGCAAATAAGTGAATTACTTCGTGACTTTTCCAATGAATTAAGTTTACGATTCAACTTAACAGAATTGAATACGACTTACCTACGATGTACTGTAACGACTTCATGATTAAAAATATTAAAATATTACTACAGTTGCCAATACGTTAGGAATAGCTAACACGAAACATTAAACTAGTGGCTCTGTGAGCTGTAGACCTCGTGAGTGAGTTTTTTTATCATTTCCAAAATCTGAAATTATAAAAAAGATTAATTATGGATATCGAACGTGCTAACAAAATTTCACGAAAAGCGGTTGAAAAATGCGACCTATAGAGGAGAACAAACCGAAATTTGCCCGCAGAAACTTACAATCATTGATGAAAAAATTGTTTTTGGAAATTTCCAAAAACCGTCTCGACAAAAAAATCTATATAACTATAGAAACTGCTCACGAAATTTCTCAAGAATCGGTTAAGAATTGCGACCTTGTAGACCATACAAAAAGAGAACAAACGGAAATCCGGAAAGCCGGAATCTGGACATACGAAAGCATTTTTGTCGAAGCTGAAGCAGAGACCTTCGTTTCACTTATTATTAGTTATTTATAGGAATAGCCAACACGAAACATTAAATAAGGTAATTTATTGTTCTATAAGGGCGCGGGAGTCCGCTGGATGCGGGTGGCGCAGGACCGGTCATTATGACACTCTTTGGGGGTTGGGTGAGGCCTATGTCCAGCAGTGGACGACTTTCGGCTGATATGATGATGATGATGATGATGATGATTGTTCTATGGTAGCAAACGAGGTGCTTTGAAGGATCTGTATACTCCATTATTGTCATCATGGCATGACCCATTCGAGGCCAATGCCACGTGTTACGAATCAATGTCTCTACGAGTCATTTCCGCAACATAGATGGAAAATGATGCTATGACGCGACGTAACACACTACGTTAAAGCAGAGTAGTTAGAGGCTGGACTAATGCAACGTGTGTCACGACTCTTTTTCCGTATAGACCCAGCTGCGGGCGGTTTATTTTAGTGCCACAAAGAAGTGCCATAAACCGTGTGATTAATACTAAAACTGTTTAAGCTCCGACTTTATTGGTTTCGCATCAGGAATAGAATGCTATACCTAACTAAATTGACCTTGTTACTTTGTGATAAAGTTCAGAATCGTTTAATCGGAATGCTTTCAGAATGTGAGTGTCTGTAAAGTCTCTGTTTCGAGGGTGATAAAGTTCAGAATCAATTGATTGGAGTGGTTTAAAATGATGTCGCGGTTTTGAGTGGGTCGGTTGGGTATGGCGTAAGTTGGAGAAGATCGCTACTGGTGTGCTTCAAGGGTGGTCCAGTAGAAATACCTATGTTAAATTGGGGAATGATGAAATTCGGTGGCCTGACCTATATATTAACATTTATTATTATTTCAAGGCTTTTAGTTTATGTCTCAGGAGCGAATGACAACTGTAAATACGATAGAATATTTTGTATCAAATCATGACATTGCAAATTCTAACATGGGTTTTTTTTTCTTAAAAACTGTTTGGATATAATCAGAGATCGGACAAATTTGCGTCGTTGCTCGCAATAATGTGGACACGACTCCAAAATTAATCATAATGTTAATCCATTAATTATTTCTTGAAATAAAATTTGAATTTCCGTAGATAATAGTTTATGGGTCAATCAACTTTTTCTTGTTGTTATTCTTTCACGTCAGCGAGGAGACAACAGTAACCGAGTTTCTTACAAAAATGTTTATAATATAGACTTCAAGCATGGTCAAGAGATGATCCATGTCGAAATGGATTTATACTCATCGCTGAAACTCATGTTTGGTTGGTTTCAACCCTATAAAATCACAGTTTTAAAGAGTGACTCAGGAGACGTAACCATGGCCACGAGCAACAAAAAATAGTTGATCCACCTTTATACGTGCTGATAATTATTAGCAAAATGTTATTTAAAGTGGTTAATTATCGTCAATATTTTTAAATAATAAAGAAGTTACGATTTTAATCTGACACGATTATTTACACTAGAAATAATACCCAACAACTACTATATGGTAAATATCCTGCTATGATTATTATTTCCGACGAAGAAGTTATCTAGTGGATTGCGAGCGGAGTTTTTCAGCACTTAAGTATATTTTTGATGTAAAAAGAAATAGACTGACTGCAGAAAATTTGGATAAAATACTGATTATTTTCTTTAATAAATATATAGTTTAACAAACTTGTATTTATTGACTAGGAATCAAATTATATGTCAAGTAAGAAATTAATTAATTGATTAACATTTTGATTATTTTTGGAGTCATGTCCACATTATTGCGAGCAATGACTCGAATTTGTCAGATCTCTGGATATTATATAGATTAATCCTAACTCAAAAGTGCATTTATATTTTTAGACGAAAATGAGAAAAGCAAAATTGAATATTCAACAGCAAGTCAATAAACTCCTTCAACTCTGACCAAATGTGTGTCGACTTGGGTGAGACAAGCCATTGTTTATGTCATTTGTGCCATTTGTAATGACCATAACCTTGAGCTGTCTATAAAATTTTGCCACGCTAATTTGACTCTTATCACTGTCGTCTTTCAGTTATTCAATTTACATCGGCAGAAAAGATGAAACCTTTTAATACTCAGGTGCCTAAGGAATTAACGAGGCATTGGTTTGTCATACTGTCAAGTTCCGTATAAATGTTGGTGTATGTATTATTTGAAAGACAACCGTGTTTCGTTCGTCGTAAGGTCGAATCTTCAAAACAGTTCAATAGGGAAAATTGTACAAAATAAGGTACGATTTGATTGTGAATCGGCTGCACTAACAGCTTGAGTCTTGTCAATTACTGTCAAATAAATAAGTCCCAGAACGGTGTGGTCTGGTTTTTAGCAAACCTAAAATTACTCAAGATTTGTTTAGGAGTATCGTGTTATTTTTATCCTTTTGACGTCAACCATTTTTTTGCTCAAATTTTGAATATGGACGATTATATGTCCATATTCACAAAAAATATCAGTTAAGGACCTTTTTTGTTTTTAAATTAAATGAGATCTAACTAAACCGCGGTGCAAGGGATGCGAGTTCGAGTGTCGCCAGATCGATATCTTGCTATGTTGTCTGATCTTTGAAGCATTAAGATTTTCATAAGTTAAAGCCAGATGCGCTATCCCAACGAAAGAAGCAATAATCCGATTTGACTATTGTACTGGATGATTAGAGAAAATGTTCAGTTATTTTGAAGCTATGATTCGATAAAAGCAATAATCCGATTTGACTATCGTACTGGATGATTAGCGAAAATATTCAGTTATTTGGAAGTTATGGTCCAATTCTCATACTTCATTCAGCACACGATTTATTTCACTCTTGTCTATTGACTATCTGTAGTTAACGGCTAAGTAAGTCCCTTCAAACATGGACCCATAACTTGCGCTCAATATAGTGATATTACAAAAGACTTGGCACCCAACTTTCCCGATATTTCTAGTTGGGAACTATTTTAGCAGTCCCAATGGGTTCCCGATATCGGAATTAATTAAAACTGGCCCAGTAAGCTGGAGCGTTTTGTTTCGGGGAACTTGCCCATTTGCCGTTTTCTTCATATTTACGACGCGCGCCATAGGCGAGAGCGAGAAGCGGATATTGTATTCGGTAATTTGATAACAAAAGAGAGGTGGCACGGCGAATGAAATACCGCTGAGCAACCCAAGCCCAACTAAGGGTACGCACCAACTTCCCTCGTGTGATCAATCATCGACATAAATAAATAAATATTAGAGGACAATCTTACACAAATCGAACTAGCCCCACAGTAAGCTCAAGTAAGCTTGTGTTATGGGTACTAAACGACGATATATTTAATAGATATAAATACTTAAATACATAGAAAACATCTAAGACTCAGAAACAAATATTCATGCTCATCACACAAATATTTGCCCTGACCGGGATTCGAACCCAGGACCATCAGCTTCACAGGCAGGTGCACTACCCACTAGGCTAAACCGGTCGACATGACATGAATTTATAGAAACAGAAACACACCGTTTATGGGAACTACGAGTAAAATCTAAATTAAGCTTTCTAGCGCTTATGATATGTCCACAGGAAAGACGCGGACCTAAATCTGTGTGTGACCATTAATCTTTGTATGTTATAGCTCCATCGGTATTGTCGATGAAGGCCGTGCAACGAGAAATATCGCGTTCTTTGAAACGCTATTCTGCCCAGACGATACAATAAGGATTTATTTTCAGATATATGATCCTTGACTATATGACTGTCTTTCTGACAATAGCCGAAACACGATTGCTTAAAATTTTCTCGATAGAAAAAAAATTCAAAGTTGAGACTTTATTTTCCTTTTTCTACTCGGCCTACTAAAACAACGCATTAATAAACGACACAACTAAGTTAAAATGATGGTATTTTATCTCATCTAAACCCAGTCAAGAGGAAATTTAATAAAACTGCACACAGTCAGATATTTAATGAGATTTGTCTAAAAAAGCCATTCCCAAGAGTATAGCGAAAGACATAAGAGTGTTACTTTCACGGGGGGCGTGGCTGACCGAATTGAGGCATACCCTGAATAATTACAGACCGCTCAACATAGGGGTCGGTTGCACCAACATACAATCATAGGCCGGTCATCGTCAAATATGGCGCCGGCAGCTGTCATCCCATAGAAACTTGTCAAACTGTCCATACAATCAGATTTTAACGAACACCGCTTACGATTACAGACGGTTTGGTGCAACCCACCATAAATATGGCGCCAGCAGCTGGAACCCCATAGAAACTTGTCAAACTTTCCATACAGTCAAATTTTAACGAACACCGCTTGCGATTACAGACGTGTTGGTACATCTTCCCATCGTTAGGTGGTAAACCTTATACCAAAGAGAAGTCCGTAGCCATAATAACTTGGTCATTAACTTAACGCGACAGAGAAAAAATTGAGTGCGTTCGAAATGTGGAGAAAAGCTGGAAGGAAGCAAGGACAAACGAGGAAGTGTTGAAATTGATATGAGAGAAAAGACGTCTATTTGAAATTATTGAAAATAGAATAGGAAATATGTTGGGACACCTGATACGGCATGATAAAGACGACAATTGTGGGGAAGATAGAAGGAAAGAGAGGAAAGGGAAGGCCGAGATGGACACTTATGAGCCAAGCCAAGGGGAAGTTCATTGTAACGTCGTATCATGAGCTCGAGACGGTGGCAGATAAAACAATGGAAAGGCGACTACTTCACCGACAAGAGCCATAATAACACCACTACCGGTTCTGTATGTATGTGAAGTTGTGTTACTGTTGGTGAGTAAGGTCGCCTGAGATATATATCGATTAAATCTTTGAATCAGAAATATTTATATACAAGAATACTCAACTACAATAACTTAAATAATATTAAAACTTTCTTTTCCCGCACATCTATAACTCACAAAATTTGTTGATCTGAGAGGATGCACCTGCCTACAGGCAAGAAAGAAAATTCAGGCCCTGCTGTTATCCTGGAACCATCAGCAATCCGAATCGATAATTAATAGCATAACATACATGCACAGACATACACACACACTTACACACACTCACACCTATACACACGTCACACACACCATTGCATGCTTCAAGTTCATTATATATTTGTATTAGTTTATTTTACTTTGTGTTGCCTTCATTTCTAGCCGCATGGACTGTTACTCTGTATCGGTTTTGTTCTCTACGGGACAGGACGGGGGGGGGGGAGTGTGGGACCATTGCTATTTTATTTTTGAATGTCTGTATATGTAATAAAAATATTTCATTTTTTTTTCATTTCAAACTAGCTTAAAAGTAAAACAGGTCCTTGGCATTGTACCGAGGATGCTGGCGACATTTCCTCTCTGTATCGCAATGCTGCTGATACGTTGTGCGAGGAAGTCGCCAGCTCTTCGGTCAACAGTTACGTCAACCAGACGCTTCGCAATTTCAGTAAATAAAAATAGCTAATACGCGCTGGGACCCCATGGACCAAGAATTAGGACACCAATCTTTGAATTAACTTTAAACTACTGTGGATTTCATGTTCTTAACTACAGTAAAATTGAAAATATGAAAATAATTTAACTTGCTCCCACGTCTTAATGCCGAAGTTTTCGGATCTTATTGTAGATCCGAAAACCTCGCCATTAAGCTACGCTACGCCTGGCTTATGGCTATTTAACTCAGCTCCTGACAAGTTTAATTTATGTAATATCTTGAAAATGAGTTTATTAAGTATATTAAAATTGATAACAGCCGATTTAGAAGTTAACGAGTTTCACCTGTAAGAAACCGGTTATAAAATATGATCGTAGATAAATCTTAAATAAAGTATAAACAAGACAAGTTTTTATTTTGTAGTCGAAAATGTAATTGCAAAATTTTCGTAGTACAATCTATTTAATAGAGAGCTCGATTCCACTACGCTACGCACAAAACATGAACATTGAATAAGTACGCAGTCAAACGATTGTGTCTCATCCCTGTGCATTTAACAATCTAGGTTCAAAGCGTTTTCCGTTGGTAAGCCATTATGTCTCTGAAAAATCTAGGTAAGATCGCTCAAATTCATTATTTCGGTACCGTAATAAAGCCCAGCTAGCCGGGCAGCACCCTTGCCAACTTGTATATCAGAGAGAGTTATTCTTCTTATGTCATAACATAACGGTAAGCAAATACCTTTCAAACAAATACACATATGTCACATATGTTCCAAGTTACCTGGTATTAGCTTGCGGCGAGCCTCTGTTTGCGGCGCCCGTATATCTAGCTCAGCGTCTATTGATCGTAATGATGGTGGACAAGTAACTATTATGGGACACCAACATTAACAGGGGACAATGATGTTCCACCAGCGGACGTCTTTCGGCTGATATGATGATGATAATGATGCTATATACTGGGGAGTCAAATGCTTTAGGCTAGTTCTGCAAATTAGAGTATTCCAGTGTTTAAACCGTAAACCGCCCGCGTGGTCGTGTCGGAGGTTTCCCCCGGATTTCCTCGGGCCACTCTCCAACCGCGCACTCCTATCGCTTTATTGGGCTCGGTCCATAAAGACAGTCGTGTTAAAAAAAAAGATTCACCTCAGACCATTAAAAAACATCGTGTTTCAATACAACAAAAAACATGAAAAGTATGAAAACAGCAGAAGTTTCTGTCGTAGGCCGATGACTAACTTCTCTTATCAATCTCTCATTCAGACAATTATGTTTGTGTTTGTGGTTTAAATATGTTTTTTGTTATATTTTGTCACGTAACTTGCTTTTGATAAATATATTTCCATTTTCCTCAAAAACAGTTACCATTGCGAAGGCATAAAACACAGCCGAATAGAAGCATGATGTCATAAATATCTATAACGGCTCGATAAATCGTGCGTATGCGATATGAGCGCGTGAATACCGATACTGTATTTAATAAACTCGATAAACGTGGCCAAGGTATATTTAGTGCAATTGAAACGGGTAGTTTGTATATGATTTCTATTGATAATGTTATAAATATGTCCGTCTTTATTGCCACTAGCCGAGCACGCACTTTCAATCTGTCGGTTGAGAGTTTCCAATAAATCTTAGGTATGAAATAATTCATTTGATATTAATTAACAGACTCTTTTCGGTGATGAAAACTTTGTGATAAAACATGACTAATCCCAGCAAGGTCTAGTTTTGCCACTGGGTTGGATGGTCTGGATATTCATAATAAAGTATTCTTATCAGTGTTGCCAGATGGTTACATTTCTTACATTTTTCGTAACTTTTGACCAGCTCGAGTAACATGTAAGTAACTTCTGTTGTAAGGGAAATTTTCGTAACTTTTAAGAACAATGAAACTCTATTTAAAAGAAAGGTCTTTTGTATCTAACCGGGACCCAGCGGGACAATTTATAAGCTTCCAACAAAAGAACCACATGATACTACTCTGTCTGTTCGTTTGTTGTACGAGTAGGTAACTATGTATGACATTTGAGATATCCCCCATCAGCCCGACGTAATGCCGTCGCCGAGCTCGCCGAATTCTAGGTGCATGTGGCTACCAATTTCTTGATATCGGCAGTTTTGATCAGTAATTATGAGAAATGGAAAGAATGTAACTTTTCAAGAAATGAAACGTAATTTACGTCCCAAGGGCCCTGGCAACACTGATTCTTATGCACGAAACGTGTATTTATAATAGGGGTGTTGACTCTAAATTTGACTGCTTCATAAGACTAATCCAAACGAAACAAGACAAAAAATATGCCAAATGGTGAAAATCCTATTCAAATATCACAAAAAATTACGAAGCTACAACCGTTTTAATGTTGCTGGTTAAAGAGAGAAAGCGCGACAGATCAGTGACGCCACTGAGCATGAGCGTCATAGTAAATGACGATCGTTCCAATACAAAGGTGCGGAAAAGGGACAGAGTATGCCCCCACTTAAAACTTTGAAGACTTATTAATTGTGTAATTATTTGTTCTTTTGAGTTACTTTTTTCGACATAATTATGATTAAGAATTTGATGCTTTTTGGGGAAAATTCGAACTTATTGATTTTCTTATTTGGTGTCAATATCCCTATTGTACAAGGTAGCATTTTTGAAATGCAATAGAAAATCTCAAAGGTAATATTTTTTGAATTTTAATAGGTATGCAAAAATTCTAGAAAATTCGACTTTGGG
Organism: Epiblema foenella; assembly: GCA_963556455.1. NCBI lineage: Eukaryota > Metazoa > Arthropoda > Insecta > Lepidoptera > Tortricidae > Epiblema > Epiblema foenella. Next base: position 23,254,128 of record OY747100.1, read on the forward strand.
TACAGTTAACTGACCATCGGTAAACTTTATCACGTTGCGATAAGGTCCACGATTGGTAAGTTAGCTGATAGTACGCAAGGATGTTAAAGAAGTTACCGCTGTCAAGAAGAAGCGCTGAGACAAATTCAATAATCCCAACTTTTGAATTACGTTCTTACATTGTCAAATGAGTATCTACATGTTAGCTAGATCATTGTACTAAGAGTAGAGACAAAAATTGTACTAAAAAACTATTCTCATTCAAAACGACTCCGTAAGTAAATGCATGACATCATAAATATCAATAAGTGCTCGATAAATCGAACTTGCCCGTGAATGGGTGCCGATATCGTATTTATTATATTTGGTGCTTTCATATTCAGGACGCGGGACACGTGCTTCAAATATTTTCTTTCCAGTTTTGGTAAAGTTTGTATGTGAATTTTATTCCAATGTTGACATTAAGAGCGTATGCATCCGGTGAACTAGTCTTCTTGAAGAAACATGATAAATAGGGCACAGAAATAGGGTAGTAATTACTCCCACGTCACAGGAGGCTGCAGATTATTATAGGTACTAGGTACAAGTATGTGTTTATTTAACCTGACTGGCTTTATAAGTCGGGACCAATAAAGATAGGAGTGCGTGGTAGAGAGTCAGCCTGAGGAAAATCCGGGGGAAAACCTCCGACACGAGCACGCGGGTGTTTTAAACACTAGAAGAGTACGTCTTGTTGTGATGCTGGTGGTGAGTACTTGGGTCATTCTACTTTTTCATGGCCAGTTTTCTATTACAAAAAAAACTATGATATGTATTGAACTAGTGTACAACAATAGTACTTCGACCTGGGGTGCTACCGCGAACAGCAAACGAAGTTTTCCCTCTCTGTCGCACTTACGTCCGAACGTGCAATTGCGAAAGAGAGCAAAAACTTCGTTTGCTGTTCGCGGTAGCGCCCCTGAACCTAATAAAAGGAATTTATTGGTAAAAATACTTAAATATTAACTTATTCCTTTTAAACGTGAGTAACAGTGGTGAAAACCATTTTTTACATACAAATAGTGAGATATCCAAGAACCAATGTGTTACTCGATTTATGGATATTAGCTATGGTTCGACAATTACCAAAACTATCGAAAGTGATACTCTTATTAAACCTCTTTCTAAATAATAATACAAAAATATGAAGTGTGGGCCAAGTATCCCGAAATTTGCATTTTAAAAATAGTGTACGAAAATTATGGTCATGAAAAAGAAGAATGAACAGCCCACTTGCAATTGTCTCTAGTTGTCGACACTACACATGCTCAAATCATTGAAGGACCGACGAGCTGGTAATTTAACTGGAACAACAAGCGTCCATAGACTACTTGCTACTGCTTGTCATCGTACATGTCCTACAAATGTTTACCACAGAATGGTACAAAAAATGGCACAATTCAGATTGCTTGTATGTCGTATGAAACGTAAGTGACTCGTTTTGATACACCCTGTCCCTTTCGAGCACGCGAATAACCAAATGTGCATGAGCGCGCCGCACTGATAATCTGATGGAAGCCTACGTCACCCAATCGTTGGCCAAACTTGCTAGCATCATGTATATGTAATGTAACGTAGTTTTTTATACACGGATGAAGTCATCTGTAACGTACATTATGTATGTAGCAATACTAACAACGTAATAAATGTTGTTTTATTCATCGTAACGATTTGCAGGAATGCTTAATATCACCGAAAAGATTTCATTTATTCATTGTGAACACTCCAGACACCTATCTCTACCAGCCGCACCCTAAATATTCTACAATTCTACATGTACAGACCGTATATCTCGGTATAGACCGTCCGATATGCATACCACGTAATGTAAAGTAATAACAAAATTATAATACACTAGATTAACCGCTCTGTACTAAACGGATCGATTGTTATATTATTAGATATCTGTGTCATCTGTTAGTTCGAAGTAAAAACGATTTTATGTGACTCACACACTTTTCTAATCAATGCACTGAGGCGCATAACATTCATAGACACAGGAAGTGTTCAAAGTGTTGCTAATTCTTTAAAACTGTAGTATATATGCATGTACTATATATAATCAAGCATACTTCGGTCACCAGTTACGTCAACCATACGCTTCGCGATTTCATTAAAAAAACGTGCTGGGACCTCATGGACCAAGAGTTTCGACAACAAAAGGTACAAAATTGTACTCTACGGCCTACGCCTGCATTTTCCGCTGCAACAGCTTTTGCTGCAGTTCGTTAGAGACGTCGGTGCCAATGTGTCTACACAGGTAGCATCCCACACCAACATCCGTCCCAAGCTCCAAGGAACTAAAGACACGCAGTTCAGGTGTCTTACTATCATCGCTGACTGGGTATATTGTGTCATATGAAATCGTAGAATGTGTTTCTTACTTTCAATGACGCAATTCTCATCCACAAAACATATACACAGATACACAATACATTTGAATAATACCCGCTGTACCTATTGTTTTACAGACATTGGCAATTAAATAATAATTGTATGAACGCAAATATTTGCATTTGTCGCGATATACAATTCAAAAAACAGTAGTTAACAATAGAAAAGTGTTATTGCACAACGGGTAAAAAACATGCAAAATAACAAGACATAATGATTAGTTGGTATAGGTAAATAATATGTGCCCTTATCAGTAGGTAAATAATGCCATCACCTTTTTATTTTCGTTTGCCTTTCCCGCAAAGGTTTTTCGGACTACATTGACGAAAATATAATAAAGCCGGATTTATACTTTATCTGACGTGATGATCTGACGCCTAACACAATATCAGTAATCACGTTAGAACGCATCAAATGAACGTATATTTAACCTTACTATATTTATGAAACTAGAATATCGTTCTGTCGCGACAACCCATGATACGGCAGACAAATATGAATGCGCGGCTTATCAGTTATCGTGATACTGTTTAACTAAGCAATATACTCCAAAAAGTCATAAAAAAATAAATAAAAAATAAAATATTAGAGGACAATCTTACACAAATCGAACTAGCCCCACAGTAAGCTCAAGAAGACTTGTGGTATGGGTACTAGACGACGATATATTTAATAGATATAAATACTTAAATACATAGAAAACATCCAAGATTCAGAAACAAAATTCATGCTCATCACACAAATATTTGCCCTGACCGGGATTCGAACCCAGGACCGTCAGCTTCACAGGCAGGTGCACTACCCACTAGTCTCAACCGGTCGACATTGTGTGAAAAGTTCACCGTGACGTTTATATTTAATCCATAAAGAATTCAGTTCTCAAAAATAATCGAATCTAGGATGATTCGATTATTTTATATATATCGTTATCCTATTACATTTGCATCCTAAAGGATGCCCGGGGTCCGCTACCTAGTCCCAAGATTTGGCGTAGACACTAGTTTTTACGGAAGCTACTGCCGTCTGACCTTCCAACCCAATGGGGAAAATATACCTTATTGAGATTAGGCTTGTCAAGTGAGCAGGCGACCGTTACTCTACTGGTATTATTTTTATTGCGCTATGGCAGCAGGCAGCAATTGCCTATTAGCAGCTGTATCAATACAGACGGAATTGCTTACGACAATCGAATTTTGCTCTTACATTTATTGCTTTGCAAATACACAGGAGTCCTTGTATTCAAGTAGGTACCTTGAATTTAAGGTCCATTTTCAACTGACTGAACTGAAGGGGTTTTTATTTCGGCTTTGTCTGACTCGAGGCCTGTATAATGAATTGATTTAATATTTTTTGAGTCTAGAAAACCATATAAATATTCTCATTGTTAGATAAACTGAGATCTGATAATGGGATCCATGATAGACTCCTCAAATATTTTCAAAAAACACGTATAGCGCTGTATTTAGGCTTCCGTACCAAAGAGGTACCAAAAGAACCGTTAGTTGCGATACGGTTCGTCTATCACATCGCTAAAATTAGTTATAAACAAACCCTAAGTGTAGGTATAAGAAATAAACAAACCTTTATTTTCATTTTCTATGAGAAATTACCGATATATGAGAGAGTAAACATTTTAAGAAATTTTTTTTCGCATTTACACTTCATAGGTAGTAAATTTACTTTATGTCACACCTGGCCATAAAGTGGCAATTACCGCACGCTCCGCGCGCGGAAAATTCCACTTCCTGGCCAGGGGGTGACATAAAATTTTGTACTTACCTCGGGCGGTAATTAAGAAAGCCTCAGATAGCATAATTATCGTATTATCAAATACCTGCGATCTGAGACATTCTTTGTTTTACCGCCCTTGGTAAGTAATGTACTATTATTACATGCATTATTAGTACATGCACATTATGCGACTTGTTTTTTACTGTGATTGAATTTCTAATTATGAAGATAATGTGAAAACAAGAGTCGATTACTATTATCGGTAACCACACTTTACGTTACATTTTATGTGTGCAAAATATTTTAAAGTTATTGCTTGTGTTCTCCGAGATTTCAAAATCTCCAAAGAATAGTTTTATATCTTAAAAATATTTCCCAGTAAATCTTAAACTCAAACTTTATAGGTCATTAGATATCCATACCGTCTTTGGTCATAAAGACAAAATATACCCCACAAATATACCATTTTACCCCTTTCGCTTTACGGCTCCCCAAAGTACAAAATGTACGCTACGAACTATAAAATAGCATTAAAATCATTCGAGCCACTAAATACCGGAATAGAGGTCGTATTATGGTTGTATATGTGCTCTGTGGATACTTAAGCTGAAGAGTTTTGTGTTCTATTAAGACTATTAAGTACGTAATCTTAATTGTCAACTTTGATCAAGAAAATAAATATCAGACATACCATTTTTATCTGATTTCACATGGTTGAAGGTTAGTTAAATTGTGTAATTATCAAGCCAATCCATTACCTTTTATATTTTCTCCTGCGAATTAATGATTAGAAAGATCATAATGAAATAAACGAAATTCGCGAATCCCGTGGGAAGGATTCAAGACTAGGAGACCCTTTGGAAAAGTTTATAGCAAATATGTGCCCACGTGTTAATCTGTTGGTTGATTGTTTCTATGTATTTATGTTCTTGTTTTCTGTTATTTTTTACGCTTGTTTTTCTTGTTTTTTTTTCTCTGTTCTTTTAATTGTAGTTATAGCTTCTTGTGTATACTTTATCTTTGTTTAATTATGTCATTCATTATTTCATTTTTAGTTTATTTTTATTTAAATATGTTACCTTCTGGGAAATCTCTTAATGGTTCTGTCGGAAGATCTGACTGGCAATCGCGCCAGCACTACGCTGAGACAAAACCATTTCGTGCAATACCTTATTCTTCTGTTTTTATTTATTTTCTTGTTTTTTTTTTTGTGTTTTGCACGAATAAATATTTCTGATTTTTGATTCACGTCACTAAATAACATCATTGTAATTGTATTGTAAGCTCTGCTATTTAGAAGAAGCTCTGAGGCCTACTTGCAGAAGATTTTTTTGATTTTGATTAATAACAGATCGATCAAACCAGGAGAAACCGTCAAATTTCTTATTGCGTAATTCGAGATACAGATGAAATACAAGTTAATGTGGAACAGACGCGGCACGAGCCGTAGGTACTCGCGTAATTAATTCAGTACCTAAATGGAAACCTAGCAAAATTCAAGCTGCCATAACTTTCAATTTAAACGTCGGAAATATAGCTTCTAAGCTAATCCTTAAAGGAATGATGAAGACTAGTGCATTATATATTATGTTAAAGGCGTCATATTAAGCGCCGTCACAGTTGCCGTGTTAAGTTAAAATGTTATAACTGCGTAAGTATTACAGCGAACATGAGTCGTTTTGAAATTGGCAAAGTATCCTAAGTCTTGTTTACTAGCGGCATCTCGCCAGCTCTGGGTTGATATACACAAACGCATACTCTCGAGCAACCAATAAAGTCTGAGCTCCGATTACGTATGATGCTATGAATATAAGGGTCGAGTTAAAATGTGTGGTGAGGAAAGTCGAGATTGTGAATACCATAGCTGAACGTTCATATGAAATACTGGCCAGTACTAGGCCAAGAAAGTAGTTTACCACATTTCGTCTCTATTATTTGTACTTTAAGGTTTAAAAGTGGTAGACCACTCCCTTGGCTGACTGTACAATAATGTAGGATATACCTAAAGGCCCCTTTTGTAATTTCTTTTCCAAGTTCTCAGTGGAGAACAATATTAGCCAAGGAATGCTATTTTAACATTGGATTTTTGTTGTCTCATTTGATTGTTTGTTATTTATTTGGCGGAACGGTTTGACGTAAATATTAATAAATGAATTTTATTAATATTGTCCTCTTCATCTTAGCCTTGGAGCAGCCCAAGGTATTTTTAATACTGGCCCTGCCGTCTAACTTTCTAATTTAAAGGGAAGACTAAACATTTTATCAAAAGAATTAGTGTATAATATCGTCGGTTGACAACCCAAACTAAGTAACAAATACCAACTGAAAATAAAAATCATATTACAGCATCGTTTCAGGACAGAGATATAAGGTTTCTATAAATAATGACAGATAGTCTTGGTTGTCACACGACGATGTCTCAAAGAACACCTCTATATCAAATAACCGTCCAAAAACAGAATTTTCCACTAAAACCTCTAATGCTCTTTCCCTTGACAACGCAATAAATTGTAATAGCCTCCAGTATTTACAGCTCTCTCAAAATCTGCTGCCTTTTATGGTCTCTTGGTACTTTCTAATACTGTATTTTATGATTTGTTAAAGGCGACATTATGTTACGTAAGATAAATATGACGTGAGGCAATTTATTATATGTGATTCTGTTTTTCTTGTTTCAGGTATGTGTTAACATAAAATATTTGGTGAAGTCTCGACAAGAATGTTACTGAAACTCTGGTAATACGAAAGTTAATTTGCTTTGCTTATACTATACCTACGTTACTTCATACAGGGTGAAATATTATTGACCCTTAAATTTTTTTATTGGGCATCAATAAAAAATGGCAGTTCTATAAAAAAAATCAGCTAAAATTTTCACAATAAAAATATGCTATCTGAATATATAATTAGTAACGTGTGGATAATCGGGAGCTGAGTAACGCTTGGGGTTAGCGGTACGGGGGGACGTGCGCGCTCACCTCTCTTATCTCGACCAATGCAAATTGCAATTAGTCGTAGGCGCATGAACGGTCGTGCACTTCGTGTTGCATCCCTCGTAAAGACGCGCGATCGCGAACGTGACAAACAACAATGTTTACGAACCGGCAGTACTATAAATTGGTGCGGATATTCGTCAAAAAAAGTATGTTGAAGGAGAATTTGCAACTTCTGCTTTTTTTACTAGCTTTCGTTAAAAATTGATTTTTGGACTCGTAAGTTTGTCTCGGCGACAACGTGGGGGCGGGGCAAGCGTTATTGTCGCCTCCCACAGCGCACAGCAACACAAGCATCATATCCTTCAGCTGCTGGGTCTCAATATTTAAGCACTGAAAGAAAAAAACACGTATTTAATTTTTTCGCCAAGGAATCACTGAAGATTTGAACGGTCAATATCATTTCACCCTGTATTTATTTTCTGTCGGAAATGTACGTTCCCAAAGTGACAATATTATCTGAATGCTCCTACGCCCATGTCATTAAAGTCATTTTCGCTTATTTTGTCACTAGTGTGTATAGATATTTTTGTTGTTGACTGTGTATACGCTTAACGTCGTATAATAGAGCAGAGAGAAATATATTTCATAGAATTACTCATTTATTTCATCTTCGTTTTTAGCCTGTTGTAAAGGGCATTTCGACTATTTCCAGACATTTGCTAAATCTAGGATCATATGTTTCTCTTCTCCGAATCACGCACGATTTGCTAACAGCCAATTTGTTGCTTATAAACAATTTATATTACGGAATTCGTACATTTATCCGTTCGCTGGAATTTTCTCGAATTGGCTCAATTGTTTATATGAATTATTGGTTTGATTGAGTGGATCTCGTTTTGTTTGTTCTTTAACCCGCTTATTCGTAAAACTTAACAAACCTTTGCTAACTAAAATGTTCTTTGTCCCACTCTCACAAACGTCAATGTCAAAGTGACAAATAAGGACAAACGAACTTTAGCGGCTATTTAACTAATATAGGTTTGATAGACGTTTATGAATAAGGGGCATCGATTTAAAATACCCTAGATACACTATCCGCGTGTCAAAACCGTCCACGCTCAAGAGTGCTTAAATGCATTTTAAGCACACTTGCGCTCGGAGTCGTACGCTAGCCATCGGCGAGTCAACATGCCGAAATGCTCCGTAAAAAAGTGCAAAAACAACGCTTAAACCGCGTTAAAAAAATATGTAATTTCGTATTTTCGATGACTTTTTATCTAAAGTTTCATAATATAATGAATTCGTAGTTATATTAGGCTTATAACAATTACTTTATACAAATATTTAAGAATATCTGCTACGCTACCTGTCTCTTTCCCTCGGGTTAATAATTTGAATATCGAAACGAAATGGCAGACCTATGACTGAGACTATAGTAAAATTTCGAATGAATGGAGTCGCAGACCAGCTAATTTCTTGACGAAAGTTTACAAGTATTGTTTTTATTAGCACAAACATATGGAGTGTATTTGTACTTATGTAAGTTCGTAAAAGGTATAAAATAAGAATATTAATACTATTAATCTACTTTTACATTTATCTGGGTACCTTTAAAGCCAGAATTAAAACATTACAATCACAACTTAATATGTAGCTTTATTTAATTCCTTCGCAAGACAATGACGTCCCACGCAGACGTTTTTGGAAACACGCGCCGACAAATGATGCGCGGTAAAATGCGCAGTAGTTACATACCTATATTACCAACAGAACATAGCACTTGTCCGTATGCAATGTTCGTATTGAGTTGTATTATTTGTATGTAATCTTTCATTTTATTTCGCTTATTTATTGATATTTTTTCCTTTTCACACTTTTTTATCATCGACATAGTATTCACATGGTGCGAAAGTATGTGCTAATTCTGTTTACTTAATACTTTTATTTTATTTCTATATGAGAGTTCCTTTAATTCCGTTCCGTTTACAGTAGCTGTTGGTACGCCTTAAGTAATAAATAAGTACCCATAGGATACGATGACTAGTTACCTTTACATATCGTGGGATGTATGCGTGTTCAGTTTCGTATCCTAAGATATCTTAACTTTCTAATGTGTGCATTTGAAATAAAACAGTACATATCTGGGTAATGAAGTCTAAGTTTGAATATTTAACGTATTTAAATAACACATTTAAATAATAAATAACTAATTGAGAACATCCTCCTTTTGTGAAGTCGGTTAAAAATAATTGAAGTAGTTATAACATTCAGGTAATTTAGAATACCCTGCACATATGCTTTTAGGACACAGTTCTAGGAGCAAATTGTTCGTGATGGTTTAACTAGGCTTAGGTACCTCAGGTGGTAAACAACGATTCATGATTAATAATAAATCGACATTACCACCTGACAGGCCGTATGCTTGTTTACTGCCGATGCAGAACCTAATCAAAAAAATATTATTTTGCGACTTCACGGTACGCGATACAGACTCTGTTCTCTGCGCTAATGACAATCGATGTGTGCGATCCGTAATGTCCCAAGCGCCAAAAACTTTGCATTTCAAATAATACGTTATTCTTGTGACATAAGGCTGAAAATCGAAAAAACATAAATTGGTACAAATTGATTTTCTTTTAAATAGTGTGTCTCTAACACGCACACATTCGTAATGACGGCTTGGACACTTTTTCGTCTTGCATTTGTAGGTGATAGTGTATCTAGGGTATTTTAAATCGATGATAAGGGGGTATAAATGTATACAATTCATCGCTAAATGTTGTTGGCGGAAAATTAGTACTTTTACAGTTTTGTTAAGTGATAATTGCGGCAGAATATGCACGTCTAAAGTATCTGAATGAATATCCAAAAATAAAATACAGTTATTTGCACTGATTTTTAATCACTAATTCACTTTTTTTTTAAACAACGCCGGTGGCAAACAAGCGTACGGTCCATCTGATGGTAAGCGGCCACCGCAGCCTATAGACGCCCGCAACTCCAAAGGAGTCACGTGCGCGTTGCCGACCCTTTATAAGATTTGAGGATGCACTGTGTTGACAGCAGAAGGAACACATTTAGGTCCCTCGCTCCTCTAGTGCGTCCTCGGGAGCTCTGGCAACCTTGCTCACCTCGAGGAACACAACACTACATACTTGTAAGTATAGTAAATAATGTTATTCTGGCTGTGGTCTTCTGCAAGGCGGAGGTACTTCCCCAGTTGGGCTGCTCCAAATTCGAGCAAGATGACATTTTGCTATGCCCTATAATAACATAACCTCTCTTAGAAGTACATTGATCAAATTAACTAATGTTAAGTCTTTTAAGGTTAGGTATAACTTATACCTTTTGTAAGATATACTTTATAAGTATATCTCACAAAACAAATTGACGTTTACTTTTTTCTGTGGTAAGATTTCCACTAAGTATCAACTCCTTGGGAGTTGTTCTTATTAACTAAGTGGTCTAAGAAAACTTATTGTTTGCCACTTTTATGTACAGTCGGAGTCAGTTTTTAAGCGATTTTCAAATTCAGACCGGAATGGAATTAAACTTTTTTTTTATGTCTGACGATATCATTTAAACAAAATAATAAACAATCTTAATAACAACTCCAACTTCATAACAAGATGCCGAAAGCCGAAAATTAATTAGATACGTGTAGGAACTTTATACTATACTGTAAAGATCTCAAATTTCTGTTAGAGTATACTCATTGTATAAGATTTCTAGCTTACATGGTCATTTACATTAGAATTACGATTTGAAACGGGATATTTAAATAAATAAATAAATAATAAATAAATATTAGAGGACAATCTTACACAAATCGAACTAGCCCCACAGTAAGCTCAAGAAGGCTACCTATACTATGCTATGGAATATTTACCATGTATATTTGTATTTTAACTCGCAGCACGTCAGTTAATCCTTGATAATGGCGCTTGCAACAGTGCCGAAATATCGGGAACTCAAAAATACAAATATACATGGTAAATATCCCGTTTCAAATCGTAATTCTAATATACTCATTGTATTTCTTAGGGCCCGAATGTTTGGGTGCGGCTTTAGACAGGTTGTAGGGGGAAAACGCCACTGTTTATCGATGTAAGAGTACGCAATAATCTGATAATATCGATAAAAAACTGTGCTCCCTCCCTACAATCTAATCTGTCAATAGCCGTACGCAGACGCAGGGATCTGGGCTCTAGTGATTTTGTACTCGTACTGTATGTACTGTTATTTTGTTAAGGTTGTGCAAAAAAAGAGTATTTGTATTGTAATTATTTGGGTTAAATTTGAATACACACTCCTATTTCGTTTAGATTGCCATGTAGAATTTGTAATTTATTCTTATTTGGTCGCTTTTCCCCGAGTATTCGTTTAAGTTCGTTTAGGTGTCTGTTTCCGGGATAAAAGGTATGCTCCCCAGAAGTCACAGAACCACAGAAAAAGTATAATTCCTCTTATTTAGACGACCACTTTAGCCTAGTTGGTAGTGACCCTGCCTTCGACGCTGGAGGTCCCGGGTTCGAATCCCGGTCAGGGCATTTATTTGTGTGATGAACACGAATATTTGTTCCTGAGTCTTGGATGTTTTCTATGTATTTAAGTATATATTTATCTATATATATAAGTATGTATATCGTCGCCTAGTACCCATAGTACAAGCTTTGCTTAGTTTGGGACCAGGTTGATTTGTGTAAGATTGTCCACAAAATATTTATTTATTTATTTATAAAACTTAATAAACCTGTACTAACTAAATTGTATTTTGTCCCTTTCTTACAAACATAATTGTCAGTGACAGATAAGGAAAAACGAATTTTAAAATAGGTTTGATAAACGATTATGAATGATACTGTCTTACGCGGCGACGTGGACAGCCGCTATGTGAGCTACGTTGTGTCTGTCTAGCTCTTTCATTTAGGAGCGCTTGGTTATGACACGGATCTCGCTCTTGTACTAACGTGTGTGTAGCGTGGCAGATATGAAAATTAAGACTTTCGCGCTGAACTGTACCGGATACATTAGCAGATTGCCAAGTATTCCTGAGTGTGCGATACCTTTACGGCTAAGTATTATTATTTTTCTATTTACTGCAGCCTCTTGCAAACTATCCCGGATCGGTGATTGTATTACTAGCGAAGTTTTATCGATATTGGTTTCTCGACCAAGGGAGGAAAGTCAAGGTGTCTAAAACTATTTCGCTGTAATAACGTGTCGTTTGTGTAATTCACTTATGCCCCATTAACAATGTATGTTAATTATAATGAATTCTTATAATAAAGTTAACCGACATATGCATATTTTTAGAGAAATATTATTATTTTTTTATGATATGCAGGCAAAACAAGAAAACAAGGATAAAATATGTCAAAATTAGGATGTAGGTGCAACACGAATACGAGCAGTTAAACCTCAAATACTCTACGCTTGGCAGAATATAGAAAGGAAAATGAAGAAAAATTATAACCACCTCGTTCTAATAATGATGTTTAAAAAGTATGTACTATGTCTACCCCGTTATCTGTAAAAATACCTACCTATAGTATAATTTTTTATAATATATATATTTTCTAAATATCTTAAGCGATAAGCATCTTAGATATTCGTAGCTATAAAAAATAAAAGATTTATTTTGCAGTAAAAAATGAATTATTTATCGTCGTTGATTTTAGTGTAAAAGCGATACCGAGGGGCTGTTAATTTTACGTTTAATCTCTCCGGCCGTAAAATACTCGTTACAGTAACGAGCGAACGAGAAAAAATAGAAAATTGCAACATTTTACTCACCTATATTTTTAGAAATTATTACTACCTAATAAGTGCTAACTAACATGATCCATACTGGGCAGATTAGATGTTTGTTATTCGTATTACAATTGACAAAATGCGGTAAAGGCTGCGGTAGGACAGAGCTGCTAGTCCTACAACAAAAGTGGCGGTACAAAAAAAGTGTGTATGTTGGCATAGTCTTTTGAAACATAATCAATTATTTGACAAGAATGGAATCTCTAGCCCGATCCATACTGGACAGATTAGAATCTAAGGTACATTTTGGGTAGTACATGTACTAAGAGAACTAAAAGACCTAATTCTCAACACTACTAGAGCGAACTATTCCGTAACTTTTCTGTTTTAGTACATTTAGTACAAGCGTAGCGAAACCCGAATAGAGACAACAATAACCGATTGGCGCGAGCGCGAGCGAAAGGAACAAAAAGTTCGTTCATTCAATTCGGTCAAAGGAGCACGAATATGCCCGTTTTTTTCGGTGTACTTCTGTCTGTTTACTTTTTTATTTTATTAACTAGCGACCCGCCCCGGCTTCGCACGGGTGCAATGCTGATGCATGTATTATACATATAAACCTTCCTCTTCGATCACTCTATCTATTAAAAAAAACCGCATCAAAATCCGTTGCGTAGTTTAAAGATACATAGGGATATAGGGACACAGGGACAGAGAAAGCGACTTTGTTTTATACTATGTAGTGATATTGCACATGAACATTTTTTTTATTGATATTAATATTTTTTTCAGTAGTCATAATTGATAATCCACTCTCTTCGGAAGGGACTATAAGATCTCCTTTCCCCTTTATGGGTAATATCGTAACACTGTATAAAAACTTTTTATATCCCGCCACGGATATGTGAACATAACCTAACCTAATTTCGTATCAACAAATTTGCGAACATTCTACACTAAGTATTTTAAATGTCTTTGACTAACAGTCATAGCCAGAAAACTAACGCCATGCATTATCAACATTCCGCCATGTAAGGCCTATCGCCACAATTATATTTAACGATGTAAAAGTAAAACTTCACAAAAATGTCCCTCTTTTATAAGCCAGATAAGGGCTTTCTACGGTTCAATAAAACAACATTATTACTGTAACGTAAACAGTTTTATATTTACGCTGCGCTGCTAGGGACGGGAAATGGTAGGTAAATGAATTACTTTCTGGTTTAACCTCGTAAACAGGGTGTTTGAATTAATAAATTATTGTAGATAGTCAAAAATAGGTATTAGTATGTATTCATCCAAATACTGGTTATCCTAATAATATTATAAACGTGAAAGTTTGTGCAGATGGATGTACGTTCCGCTTAATCTCAAAAACTACTGAACGGATCTCTATGAACCTTTCCAGTATTGTAGCTTAGATGCCAAAATAGGACATAGGCTACCTTTTATCCGCGGGTAACACCGCAGGGCGCTGCTAGTATTATAATATATCACCTTTTTAAATGTGAAAAACAAGAGGATTGTACGAAATAACAACCAGACCAGATCTTTTCGTCGGTCTTACAAATTCTTTGCACGTAAATCATTAAGGAATTATTTAAGAAAAATTTATTATATGATGACGATTTCGTTACACAGCCTACACCGTTTTCTTTGTTCTCCTGTTCTGTTTTTTGTATTTTGTACCTGTAACGAATAAATGAATCAATAAATTAATAAATATCGGAATCAACATATTATATAGGCGGTACCCTAAGTAAACATCAGAATGTATTATACTACGTCGCCTATAATTGCTAGATGCAATAGCAAAAGTATTTCTTGAGTGACGCCTGTCTTCATTGAGGAATGCTTACAAATCGCGAGTTGTTGAAATGTCATTTTAGAAATGCTTCGACTGATCGCCGACTGCATTCTCCTCGACGAAGAAATTTCAACCAAATTCATCCGAATCCGACAGACATTCCAACACTTTCAACTGGTGAATGGCGAGCGAGCTAGATATTTGGTTAAATAGACAAAGTAGATTAAAAACCGAGAGCTTACTTTACTCGCTAGGTAATAATGTCCCATCACTAATACAGATTGGTGACTTGCAGTTTTACGTTTTACGTACGAGTAAATGTTTACGATGCATTAAGTTACAGAGTTCGTTTAATATTGACTTAACTGACTTTGTGTTACCTGTTCATTGTTTACTATGTTGTTTGCAGATTTGTACCGTTATTTTATTTATGGCCTTACCGTTTTAACTATTATGTGGGTGAAAGCATCACAGGCAGACTGATATTCAAGAAAAAAAAATATTTGTGGACAATCTTAAGTATGCAAATCGACCTAGTCCCATACTAAGCAAAGCTTGTACTATGGGTACTAGGCGACGATATACATACTTTTTTTATAGCCTATATAGTGTCCCATTGCTACACAAAAGGGATCTACAAAATGGATTGGAGCTGCGTTCCAAACTGGTATCGTAGATGTGGGTATTAAGGGCGCAAAGCTGAAGTGGGACTGGGCTGGGCATGTCTATCGAATGGACCCGAAGCGTTATTATGTGGGTGAAAGCATCTCAGGCAGACTGATATTCAAGAAATATAAATATTTGTGAACAATCTTAAGTATGCAAACTGACCTAGTCCCATACTAAGCAAAGCTTGTACTATGGGTACTAGGCGACGATATACATACTTTTTTTTTAGAGCCTATATAGTGTCCCATTGCTACACAAAAGGGAGCTACAAAATGGATTGGAGCTGCGTTCCAAAACTGGTATCGTAGATGTGGGTATTAAGGCCGCAAAGCTGAAGTAGGACGGCTGGGCATGTCTATCGAATGCACCCGAAGCGTTGGGTCAAAGTAGCCACCGAATGGATCCCACAAGATGGCTCTCGAGGCAGAGGCAGACCGAGAAGGAGATGGCGGGACGACCTTGATACATTTTGTACGTACATATACATACTTATATTAGATAAATAGATACTTAAATACATAGAAAACATCCAAGACTCAGGAACATATTCGTGCTCATCATACAAGTAAATGCCCTGACTGGGATTCGAACACGGTCACTTCAGCTTTTGTCTAAAAATCACCGCCAGCTAGCATCAGCCTTTAGCCAAACATAGTTTAGTCGTCTATATCTTAACTCTGAGGTTATACGGAGTATATGGGCTAAGAATGATGATAATAATAATAAATATTCTTTATTGCACCAACAATCAACATAGAGAGAATATGTCATTATTATTATTGATGATACCAACCAACAAAAATACCAAAAGTCCCCTCCTCTCGGAGATAATATCAAGGAGGGGGGCGTAAAGAAGGAGCCGTGTTTTGTTTAAATCTCGCAATAATCTCTACGTAATGGAAGTTGATAAAAATCTCTACAACTTATTATTGGTCTTTAGGTTTGTGATTAGTAAAGTCGCCAGAGGTCCCGAGCATACGCTGTGTTAAGAGTGAGACAACTGTCTCTAGCTGTCAACACAACGAATCCTCAAGTCAGTAAAGGGCAGGCAACGCGCTTGTGATTTTTCTGGAGTGTCGAGCGTCCATTGGCTACGGTGTCTGCTTACCATTACCGTCAGCTTGTTTGCCACCGTCGTTGTATAAAAATAAACTATTAACCGACTGAAAAAACAACGCATTTGCTGCAAGCGGCAAGCGCCATTATTTCTTAAATAGCAATGTTGTTGGTCATTAATGACAAGCTTTTTTTTTTCTTAAAAAACCGTTACCTCGCAGGGGCCGTATTTTTTTTAAATGAAAACCTAAAGGCTACAGCGAGGCAAAAGATAAACAGTATCCGTTCCGGTCGTAAACAAGGCCAATATTAAATTCCTCCGTGAAATATCGGCGGTGTAGACATTTTGAAATTGCACCCGCTGCACTGGAAAAACACGAGAGAAATTGTTGAAAGAACTATAGTTGCAGCCGTGTAATGGCGATTTAGGTTTGCATGTAGTTTTAACATATTAACACACAAAACCGGGTAGAGTCAGTCCGACCCAGGTCGGGCCTAGCTGAGTTTCTTGCTGGACTCTTCTCAGCTAGGCTAGGTTTAGTGAACCAGCGACAAAACTCCCAGTAGCTCGATTCCACTCACACCTCAGATTCGGTTGAAACCGCTCAACCAATCTCACTGGAGCGCAAATTCTTAGAGTATTCCAGTGTTCCAAACCACACGCGTGGTCGTGTTGACGCGTGCGCGTGGTTTTCCCCTGGATTTTCCCCAGGCTACTCTCCAACCGCGCACTCCTATCGCTTTATTGGGCCCGGCCTATAAAGCCACAGCCAGGTTCAAGAAAAAAAACACAAAACGGGCAGCTTGAGAACTTCTAACAGTCCAGTTGCCCACTCACATGACAAGCCTAATCCCAATAAGGTCTTTAGTTACCCCTTGGGTTGGAAGGTTAGATGGCAGTTGGTTCCGTAAAAACTAGTGCCTACGCAAAAACTTGGGATTAAGTAGCGGATCCCGGGCAACCTTCAGGGTGCAACTGTATTGATATTTCTTTAACTCATTCACTGACAGGAACCAGCCTATCAGGGAAAAGTCATTCCTGGAAAGTGTTGCATCCCGTTTTGTCGTGCGCGAAAGACAGACGCGTGTCTCTTTCACGGGGGGCGAGTCTGGTAATTTTAGGCAAAAACAGTTTTTTGGTCTTTGGACGTAACGTTTGTGAAGGTAAGTTAAAACTAAAAAATCTATCTTGCATTGTTAGAGACGTCAATAAGGTACAGTTACATGTACATGTCGTACATGTAAGTGCATAAACAACATACTAATATCGAAATTAGACCTTTTTAGGACCCTGTTTGAATAAAATATAAAAGAATATGTAGTCAGTTTTTTCAAAGTTTGGGAGCGCGTGGAGCCCCTTAATTAATATTTGTTGCATGCTTTTTACATATTATTTATGATATTCTGATTTATTGAATGTAGAACTTACTTTAAATAATGCCACTGATAAATTTTGTTTTATTTGCATACACCCCCGGTGTTTACCTGAACATCTGTACGAGAAGAAAGGCATCTCGACCGCCATTTTTCTATTAGTGCATTCGACATTTTCTGTTCATAGAGATAGAGTAGAAAATCTGTTGACCGTTACAACCACCTTAATGTAACGTTTTTTTTTACAATGTGGCCATTATCAACATCCGAATAAAGAAAGAAAGAAAGATAAAACATTTATTCGTGGCACAGACACAGTACAAATTAACATAACACCAAAGTACAGAAAATAGCCACGAAATGGCCCCAAATCAGCATAGTGCTAGCCATTGGCTAGCGCTGGTCTTCCTTTGGGACCACGAGAAGCCACGAAAGACAAAAAACACTAAAGTCACAAACAACGTAACAAACATAACATAATTTGAACAGACAAGAACAGATAAACATGAACGCGACCTTAAACAATCTTCAAACATCTGTGGTCTGTCATAAGTCGCAACTAGCGCCAGCGGACAACCACTAAAACAGGTAAAGGTAATGTTTTCTTTAAGTGGATCGGGCAAAAACGAATTCCCAACGACTATAACATATGTGGATGCATAAGGTCCATCATTAAAACATGGCGCCGGCGCACCATTCACATACTTCAACTGGAAATATCCACAATGTTCATATATCATCAATTACATGTTTGTAATTACTCCTCAAATATGAACGCGAGAATGATCTCCCACGAGTAAAACCGCGTAAGTATAAAAAAATAACAAATTAAATCCCGCAGCAAGGGTCCTCGAATTATTACAGCTCGATATTGCATCCCCAGGGAGAAAGTGTTAATTAATGAATAAAATTAAATTTCCCGTTTACAGCTGTGGTAAATTGTGTTAGCCGCACGATCATACACTTGGGACGCGGATCGTAACTTTGTTATTACGTGCTTGTTACTCTTTACAAGGGTGTCCGGTGGAAATGTTTCTTTTTTATAAACTAAGGGTCGAAAAGATATTAACGTAGGTGATATTTCTTTCAAATAACCGACAAAGAAGCTTACGTTGCCGACCCTTTAAGAATGTATACACTCCTTTATTGAATAACCTCATATTAAATACCCCTTACACTCCCCACATATCGACACGTCTTTGTCATATAGTTTAAGGTATTCTCCAAAAGACGTTAAGCCAAAAATCTAAAATTCCCCCTTATTTATGTTGTGGTGTGTTTGAATAGACAATACTTTTTTATTTTTTATCAACGCCTATGGCAAACAAGCGTACGGTCCACCTGATGTTAAGCGGATACCGCAGCCTATAGACGCCCGTAACTCCAGAGGAGTCGCGTGCTCGTTGCCGACCTTTATGGCTGTGGTCTTCTACAAGGCGGAGGTACTTCCCCACTTAGGCTGCTCCAAATTCGAGCAAGATGACATTTTGCTGTGCCCTACCTTTCTAAGCAAAATGACATTTTGCTGTGCCCTACCTCTCTAAGCAAGATGGCATTTTGCTGTGCCCTACCTCTCTAAGCAAGATGACATTTTGCTGTGACCTACCTCTAAGCAAGATGACATTTTGCTGTGCCCTACCTCTCTAAGCAAGATGACATTTTACTGTGCCCTACCTCTCTAAGCAAGATGACATTTTACTGTGCCCTACCTCTCTAAGCAAGATGACATTTTGCTGTGCCCTACCTCTAAGCAAGATGACATTTTGCTGTGCCCTACCTCTCTAAAAGGTCTAATAAACAAATGCCTATTAAACAGTCCACTACAACATGCAAGAGGGTCTTTACACTCTTCACTTAAGTTTTTCACCTATAAATTCAGCTGGAACCTCTTGAGAGACTTGTTTTACTTGGCGCCGGCAGATTTGTTCCCGTAAACAGGTTAATAACGGTAATTGGATTTCGTTTGCTGATGCTTGGACTTTAAATTTATTTACATCATAATTTGTGTGTTTAGTGGCAGAGATGGAGTAGGGGGGGAATATTACTTTGCGTCGGGAGTATATAATTTGAGAAAATGACACTGTTTAATTTAGTTGATTTAGGCTCAGTTTTTTTAAAGAACCTTTAGACATTATGTCGGTAACCTTAATATGGCCTTAGTTTGTAGCAGAATTACGCATGACGGTGTGAAAGTAATAAAAATACTTATTAAAAAAAATAAAACAGAACAAGGAAAACAAAGCGACGTTTATATATCATACTAAAATAACAAATAAGAGAAATTTCATTTGGTACATTTCTATTTCAATTTATTCAATAATTGCAACCATGGTATTGCAAGGTCTTATTTCTTAACATTGAGCAGGTACATCATGGACCCTGTTAGGGTGTAGCAATTTATATTAATCTAATCTAATGTAAGTATTGTATTTATATTTCATATTTTCTTCTTTTGAAACGTTTCGTGATTTTTGAAAAGATATAGAAGACGACTATTATGTTTGTTTTCGGTATAACAATTCCAAAAAGTGAATGGTTTCTACTATTTCGAAACCGTTGAGTAAAGTTTCACTCAATAAAAGTAAATGATGTTCTATAAAAATAACAAGCATAAAACTACTGTTAACACGGTTGTAAAAAAATCGTTACATAAAATATGGACTCTCAAATCTTGTGTTTATCCTCTAAATCTCTTACTGCATACCTTGTCGATGATTAATATGACGGCACGTTCCCGGGGAGCGGGGAAGTGCGTCCCGCGGACAACTCTTTATGAGTCACCACGGTGAAGAAAACAAATTGGATTCCGGCCAAACTGCGCGTAGTGTTCAATGGATGTGTCTTCAACAGGCATCGGATACCGGTATTTTCTCCATAGAAAAATACCGGTATTATTACTGTCACCGGTGTATCATTTCGTTTTTAATGGGACAATCTAATAATACGACGTTGTTACCTAAATACATGATTCAGCCCTACGTAAAGAGCAAAAAATAATCCAAAATATTGGGCTAATTCAGGGTTTTTTAAAAATACCGGTATCGGTCCCTGGTCTTCAAGCGTGGTTTAAAAAATTAGGAATCGATTGAGAGACGTGCACCTGACGTCGGAAATGAGATTAAAATTGGAAAAGTATTAGTTGTATTGGGCTGTTCTTCTTGCGCTAAACTCGCCAGTCTAGATAAATGAGTGAAATAGAATAGAAATAGAAAAAAAAATATTTCACACAAAAAAAAACAAAGTAGCATTAAGTGAGTGCCCACTGCGCTGATAAATTATATTCTCCTTAAAAAAACATTTGTAATCTATTTCATATAAGCAGAGCTTTCTAGCAAAGTTAAATGCCTGCACCAAATGTTTCTGTTTAACCCAATGGTTGACTGGTAGAGAATACCTTATGGCATTAAATCCGCCAATTGTACATACTTCTTGAATTTTGCAATAAAGTTTAAATAAATAAATCGTCTAATTATTACCAATTCACCTTCGCCGTTACTTTATGAGATGCAAAGACACAGATTGGAATGTGGCCAAATTGTGCACTCCGGGCATTTAAAAAGTCTACATTCATTCGGCCGTGCATTCTAACCATCGTCATTTTAACTCTTTATGGACTGTCGGCAGCTGGAATCAATTGGGTCCCGGCCGGACTGCACAATTCTGCATCCAACTTAACTGGATATGACTAGTTTTATTTTGAAATAAATGGGTTATAAAAAATTGTTGTTCGTTATCATTACACAACTTGTGGCATCGCTTGTCATTATCACAGATATGGCTGTAGGAAACAAGGAATTTTAATCTTGTATGTGTCTGAAAAGTCTTGCTGGTCACATATTCAGGCCCGGTCTTTGGCTTTCGGCGGAAGCCGTTTCGGGAGTCATCCAAACAGAAACATAATTATAACTTACATCATATGTGATAATCCACATGGAAAGGGACCTTATGGCGGCCGGCACTTACGCCTTTATTGACGCTGTTCCAATACAATAGCGAATAGGTGTAACGTAAGCGCCTGCCGCCATAAGGTCCCTTTCGATGTGGATTATCACATATGACTGATTACACTATCGGTAGAGCATCCATAGTTACAAGACAGCCCGACTATGCATAAGTAATAAAATGAAATTAAATAGAAATCAAGGTAATCTAATGTCGATTACGACGAAACACTTGTCAAATACTTTTTGCATTAAATTTCTGTTTCAATTTATGTCGCGCACCGCTTCCACGAGCTACCTAAAAGTATATCAAATCGAGCTCTTACAATAAATTGAAAATCAGAATGCGAAAAATTCGTGTCGAATTGAACCCCTTAAGTCTAAAATATACTCAGTCCATTTTTAAATCAGTGTAGTGATCAGTCGCAGCAAGAAATATTCCCATGTTCTTTTTGTTTACCGCCCAAAGCTAAAATACCAAGACACGTCAGTGAGTAATTTAGCACTCTAGAGGTTAAAGATGCAATTATCGTGGTCATATCCAGCGCTTTGAACTCTGCGGTCTTTACCATATGAAAAATCTAAAAGTGCATTTCATAAAAGCGTGAGTTGTGGGGTTTTTGACGTCGACCGTTAAATTAGTTACGATTAAAGCGTTTGTATAAAGATAATTTGCTCGTTCTGACCCATTTTTTTGGCAATTTATTTTGAAATACTTTTGTGAATTCCTTTAATGGATATAATGTAATATAATGGGTCTTTTAATAGCGAATATTTAGTGCGATGCAGATCATGGAACAGCACATGAGAGATGAGTGACGTAGATTTCGCGTTTAGCACCATGCTGGTGGCAAACAGGCGTATAACCTTGGCAACGTTTGAAAGAAACACTGACTGTTTATATACAGGTTCCAAACAATTTGACTGTTACATATAGGTTCCTTCACCCTCAACATCCGTAAGGGTGAATATCAGAGTGTTTCAAACGCGTCATTAGTACATGGCAGAAAACCGTCTCCAAATAGCACTACTTGCTCTGCATGCGCCTGTTCCTGGTAGAAAGTTAGGTCAGTCAGAATGACGTTAACGGAATTAAGGAGTTGAGAGTGAATATCACAGCGTTTCACATGCGTAATTTGTTGGAAACACTAGCGACCTACCAGGAACAGGAGCATACAGAGTAGAAGTAAGTATTGCTATTTAAATAAATACATATTAGAGGACAATCTTACACGAACGAATCTTATCGAACTAGCCCCACAGAAAGCTCAAGAAGGCTTGTGTTATGGATACTAGACGACGATATATTTAATAGATATAAATACTTAAATACATAGAAAACATCCAAGACTCAGAAACAAATGTTCATGCTCATCACACAAATATTTGCCCTGACCGGGATTCGAACCCAGGACCGTCAGCTTCACAGGCAGGTGCACTACCCACTAGGCTAAACCGGTCGTCATTTCCGGTCGCTATTTGGAGGCGGTTATCTGCCAAGTAGGAATTCTCTAGTCGGAGCTCCGAATCTGAGCTTGATAACGTTCCTAAGTGGCCTATGGTCTCTGACCTGAAATTCGGAAAGCGTTTTTGACATCGCACCTATATTCTTTGTTGCGCTGTAACTATAGCCAAGTTTATGTTACGGCGACGCACTGTTTATGGGACTATAGTAACTACAAGTAAATAAAATGGCGTAGTCCATGACGCTCTTGCAAGTAACGGAGAAGAAAACACTAGATTTACCTGGATCTGTTTTATCAATGACTAGCGACCCGCCCCGGCTTCGCACGGGTGCACTTCGCAATGGATGTTATTATACATATAAACCTTCCTCTTTAATCACTCTATCAATTAAAAAAAAAACGCATCAAAATCCGTTGCGTAGTTTTAAAGATTTAAGCATACATAGGGATATAGGGATTAGGGACAGAGAAAGCGACTTTGTTTTATACTATGTAGTGATAGTGATTCTTAAGCGTTCTCGTCATAAGACGAAACACCTATGAAATAACGACCATCTGCACCCGAGTCACGGAACGTTTTGCTTTTACGGCAAGATCATTGAATCACTCGCAACCTGAATACATGGGTTTCATACATATTTACTATCATATACTACTGTATCTTTGGGAAATCCAGTTGGTCTTTAAGAGGCCTTATAAGTTTTAAAATGTTTTGATTTCAAATTATGACAAAGGTCCTGATAATAACAATTAAGTGATTAAAAGATGCCATGATTTTATTAAAGTTTTAGATAGTAGTGTAGTAGAGTATAAGGGGAAAAAATAAGTTTTTAGCATGAAAATAGTCTATTTGGGGTGATGTTTCAAACGATATTTCTTAATGAAAAATTCAAGAAATACATTTAAACTTCATGTTATAAGGTTGCAATAGTCTTGTTCTAGAAAGTAACAAGATACGTGTCAATTCAAACAGAAAATATCCTAAATAGATGAGCGTTTTTTAACTGATAAGGACTCTTAGATTACTATTTGCCTGTATAATTCTTTCAAAGTTACATTATTATGATCGAAATATACTTCTGTGGCGTGTCTAACATTATTAAAGTCAGTATACTCGATTGCCGACATTACGCTGACCAAAACTAGGTTCTTAATTAAACTTTTTTACGACCACTTTATGTGTGTTTCAGTACGTAACACCGTGCAATCAGATAATGGACGCCGATTATTATGCTCATTAAATTTATATGGCATCGTGAAATATGATGCTATATTTTAGCTAACACCTTTATATTATCGTACGTGTCATTATTTTTTTATTAATTTTTAAATAACATCGTCACGGTAGGTTTGCTTTGTATTGGAAACCACCGAGTCGATTTCCTGATTAGGTACCGAAAGTAGTTACTGCAACAGTCGATCGAAACGGCTCATTCCTTGCATAGCAGTTACATTACAGTGCAGCCAGTGTGGACATCTTATAAATATGTACAGAAACCTTAATTGCCCGATGCAATAACAATAAGCACAAGTTATACGCATCCGTATTTGTTGTTACAGTACTTTCATCTCAAGAATGAGGGTGAGCCATGGTTGTGTGGAGATATACATGCACATTGTCTATGTGTGCGTCAGCGTAGGAGCTGTGTTCACATTGTAGAAGTGTCTATGTGTTCGTATGTGTCACAGCTATGACTAACCAGCGCTTGTGAGATAATAGTGTATAACACATTTTCATATTTGGATGCTGTTATGCAATAATGTATCACCTACTATAGATTTTCCTATTAGGTTGACATATTATTTATTGACAGGGTGAAACGAAGGTCTCTGCTTCAGCTTCGACAAAAATGCTTTCGTATGTCCGGATTTCCGTTTGTTCTCGTCTACAGGTCGCAATTCTCAACCGATTCTCGTGAAATTTCCTGAGCTGGTTCGATAGTTATATAGAATTCTTTTGTCGAGACGCTTTTTGGAAATTTCCAAAAACAATTTTTTTATCAATGATTTTGTAGGTTTCTGCGGGCGAATTTCAGTTTGTTCTCCTCTACAGGTCGCATTTCTCAACCGATTCTCGTGAAATTTTGTGAGCAGGTTGGATAAATATACAGATTTTTGTTGTCGAATAAGTTTTTGGAAATTAAAAAAAAAATATTGTTCAACGGTTTGTTCTCCTCTACAGGTCGCATTTCGCAAACGATTCTCGTGAAATTTTGTGAGCAGGTCCGGTAATTATATAGATTTTTTTGTCGAGTCAGTTTTTGGAAATTTTCGAAAACAATTTTTTTATCAATGATTTTGTAAGTTTCTGCGGGCGAATTTCGGTTTGTTGTCTTCTACAGGTCCGCAGGTCGCATTTATTAACCGCTTCTCGTGAAATTTTGTTAGCAGGTTTGATATTCATAATTGATCATTTTTATCATGTCAGATTTTGGAAATGATAAAAAAAACTCACTCACAAGGTCTACAGCTCACAGAGCCACTAGTGAGATAAGATAACAGTATGTATAACACATTTTCATATTTAATCACTAGAGTCACGACACCCATCCGCTCCTAACGCGGCAATACTCGTCAGTCCAAGACGCCACAAAACACCCATAAAAGCTCTTAGTACGTGATATTAAATTCCTTTGTCGGTCTTATCCTACGATATTAGATGCACGAGTTGCGAGCACACTTGTAACTTAGACATGCCATATTACTGTTATGTGGCTTGAAAAGATTATAAGTAACTAAGTAGTAAGACGATGTGTGTTCTTTTTGCATGAGAGCGCGTATATTCTACGCGTGCTTTCATATATTGTTTTGTTTGGCGTTGGGAAGTTTATTCACATACATTTTCAGAACAGTAGTCGGTGTTTGGGGTTTGATATGTTCATTTAAGGATGGAATTACGTCCGATTATAACCTTTGCGACACAAACAACGACACAAATATGGACGCTGTTATGCAATAGTGTGTCAACCTGCTATAGGTTTTCCTATTAGGGGTCCTTATGAGCTAAAAACGCTTATCTATTTACGCCATTTTCTGTTTGAATTGACACGCATCTTGAATTTTCTCAATGTTACTATCTAGACCAGGACTATTGCGACCTTATGTCATAAACTTTTAATGTATTTTTTGTATTTTTCATTAAGAAATATCGTTTCAAACATCACTCCAAATCGACTGATTTCAAGCTAAAAACTTGTATTTTGTGCTTACTTTCTAAAACTTTAATAAAATCATCGTAGCCTTTAATAACTTTATTGGTATTATCAATACTTTTGTCATAATTTGAAATCATTTTAAAACTTATAAGGCCTCTTAGGTTAGGTGCAATGTGCATACTTCGTGTGCACCTGATGACCTACCCGTTAAGTTCGCTTCTATCGGATGAGTGTAAACGTTAGTACCTGCATAATGGCAAATCAAACTTAGTATACAGTATAAGTTTTCTTGTGCATCTTCACATAACCTTAATTGTACTAGTTGTAACTTTCTCAAGTAAGCGAATTGTATAAATTCTTATGAGAATAAAAGAATCTTTAAACCGATATCTAATTTATATTAACAATTAATCATAATTTCCAATCCATTTTTATATCGGTAATATGAAAATTTATTCAAAGCATTGGGTAAGAGGGTATTAGCTTGAATTCATTTGACATAAATTATTCAAGACGTCCGCCCTGAAGGTCTTAAAAGTCAAAAGGCTTAATAATATTGTATAATGGCTTCGCTGCCATAGTCACCTCAACTTTGTATTAAAAAACCAACCTTATATGCGTATATATATAGATGATAATGCGAAATCAAACGAGTTATAGCAATTGTACTTTGTATATAAGTGTTTGGTAGTTTTTTGACATTCATAAGTGCATGGAACATGCCTAAATTGAAGAATAAATGATTTCATTTCATTTCATTTCAGTGCTTCAGTGGACAAAGTCGTGTTCTGTCTTAATTCTTGTATTAAGTTTGAGACATCCTTATGACATAATCATATAATGTTTAATTTGTCTACTATGCAAGACGAGAGAGAAGTGCGAAGATACACGAACAACAGAATACGTAAACATTGTGGTTAGTGCAAGATGTCAATTTTTCGATGTGATAACATCTTATGAATCGATGATCGGATGCCAACACGAAAAAGCGAATTTCTATAAAAATGTTATTGGATTTTGAACCTTATTGTTCGAAATGTAAAATAGCTTTTTGAACGAATTACTTTGATGGAACTCGGCCAACTGAATTATACCTAAATAGTTGACGGTCAAACCGTTTTCTCTCCTCAAAGGGTAAAACGCGTAAGCGCCCAGAAATTAGCCGTACTTAAGCCCTTTTTGGCGAAGTCGCTCTCGGCGTTGTTGCTCGTCCTGCCTTACCCAAAGAGCGCGGGCGGCTCCGTCGGTAAAGCAGGGCGATCCCAACGCTCCTTCAATTCACTCCTTTGTATAATACAAAATAATAATAATTAAAAAATAAAATAAATAAATAAATACTTGTGGAATCTTACACAAACCAACCTAGTACCAAACTAAGCAAAGCTTGTACTATGGGTACTAGGCGACGATATACATACTTATATAGATGTATAGATACTTAAATACATAGAAAACATCCAAGACTCAGGAACAAATATTCGTGCTCGTCACACAAATAAATGCCTTGACCGGGATTCGAACCCGGGACCTCCAGCTTCGTAGGCAGGGTTACTACCAACTAGGCTAAAGCGGTCGTCAATTCAGTGATAATAATTCAATTCAATTCATAATAGTATGCAATTTTTCATCAGTGTTTTCTTATGACGTTATCACGTAAAATTGTCATCCGTAAACTGACTTTACAGACAACCACTTTTTTATACAACGACGATGGCAAACAAGCGTACGGTCCACCTGATGGTAAGCGGACACCGCAGCCTATAGACGCTCGCAACTCCAAAGTAGTCACGTGCGCGTTGCCGACTTTTTATACAGTTTGGGGATTCACTGTTTGATTATGCTGCGTTCACATCTCACGGTTTTTAAAATCCGTCTTGTATAGTTTTAAGTGAGATTATTTTTATTATATTCTCTTCTTTCTTTTTCCTTAATTCATGTTAATCGTTCTTTATATATTTATTTATTTATTTATTTGTTTGTCTTCGTACGATTACATACCGTGAAAAACCAGGGATCGGATACCGGTATTTTCTCCATAGAAAAATACCGGTATTATTACGGTCACCGGTTCATTATTTCGATTTTAATGGGACAATCTAACAATACGACGTTGTTACCTAAATACATGATTCAGCCCTACGTAAAGAGCAAAAAATAATCCAAAATATTGGGCTAATTCAGGGTTTTTTAAAAATACCGGTTTCGGTCCCTGGAAATCACACGACGGTCGCATCGGAAGACCAGCGTTGGCGATTGCCCGCATTATGCTGAGATGGTACCGTTTCGAATTAAAACAACTTTTTAGTGTTTGTTTATTTTTATTCTTTAGTTTACTGTGCTAATTGTTGTTTTTGTCTCGAATAAATATTTCTTTTATTTGCTCAAAGTAGTTTCTTCTTGGCCTTCCTCTTCCTCTCTTTCGAAGGTTAAGGTCATGTCATATCAGAAAGTAAAGGAGTTAGCGGAGGACAGAAACGGCTGGCGATTGCTCCACCGACAAGAGTAACGTACTCTTAAATGAAAGAAGAAGAAATATTTCTTATTATACTCATTGCAAAAAAAGAAATCAATGAAGAACCTAGTTGTAAAATCTATTCTGAATTAGATATAATAATCATTGATCACCGTTCTGACTTTACTGAATAATTTAATATTGTTTAGGTACAAAATTGCTATCAAGGACAGATTCGTTAAACATGAAATTAACGAAGACATTGTTTACCGATTGTTTTGGCTATGATTCTCTTGAGAACAATAAAGTTGTCAAGATTCTATTTCGGTGTGCTTATTGAATCCTTATCTTGGGTATTTTCATTACACTAATTAGTTATCTTTTGTTTACCGTACTTTACTGAACACCTAATTTATTAGATATTCAACATTTGAATATGTATTTGTCAGAGTTCGAAAGGATAATTATCAATGATAATTATCAAGATAATTATCGTGATTTTTATGCTTTGATAATTATCGATTTGATAATAACCTAAAATTGTAAATTCGGCTTGAATCTTTAAAAAATACGTACGTGAATCCGAACGTCAATAATTGCGCTCTGTATATGTATTTTAATGATGTTGTAATGATTAATTGATTATATTTTAATGGTTACTAAAAAACTAGTAAAATATTGTACAACAACTATTTATTTTGCAGCCTAAAACACCATAATCTTTTATATATTAGTACAGAGTACAGTCTTTATTGGTAAAAATACATTTTACAGGTCATATCATACATCGGAAATAAAATTAACTAATAAAATAACGTAAACTACCCTACCCATAAGAGGATCGGATAATTATCGCGATAATTATCAAAGACCAGAATTATCTTGATAATTTCGAACCCTGGTATTTGTGTAGCTTTTTTTATGTAATTATAAAACAAAGTAATGACTTCTCGTTTTCTGTATACAGAAATATGAGAAGTAAAGATGTAATTTTTGGACTGTCAAACTTTAGGGTTATTTTTTGGTAATGTTTTTTTTATAATTTATTTTTACATGTAATGTAAAAATACTCGTTTATTTCACGCTATGTTTTTTTATTATATAATAGTATGCCAAATAGGACAAATTGCAAATATTCATATTTTTCTCACAATTAAATCTTGCTTACTTCTCATTAAATGTATAAATAGTTAATCGGCATTGATTCCCTTGTAATGCACTCTATGTAAATGGTTAATTAAGTTCAAAATTATTTCTTTTCAAGCTGACATCCAAATCAACGAAAATTAGACGCATCATAACTTCGTGTAACGCAAATTACCCATGCTCTAATGCAGATTGCCAACATTAAACATAGTAGCTTGCCAAATTTACCCACGAAAGTGGGGCTAGTTCGAAAGAGGGTAAGTTTTCGACGTTTTTAGGGGACTAAATTCCTTTTTTCGCTGACGCTTTCATAGTTTCAATTTAAATGTTTGTTTATTATGTACGTGTTCAGTGAAAAACTGTTTGCGGTTTGGTTGTACTTTCAGTATGAATTCGTGATGTTATGTAAATTGCGCTGGCCGCTCTTGGCGCAGCGGCGCCCGCGTACCGCGTGCGGTATGCGAGGTTAAGCAACGTCGACTTAGGTCAGTTATTAGATGGGTGACCGCTTCGAGTGGTTATTAACTGAGCGCTCCCGTGCTTTGGAAGGCACGTTAAACAGTTGATCCCGGCTTATGTCTATGATAGTAGTTATTAAGCCAACTTAGAGGCCTTCGGGGGTCTTGAGAACTTCTAACAGTCAAGTTTCCCACTCACTTGACATCAAGCCCAATTCCAATAAGGTCTGGTTTCCCCTCGGGTTGGAAGGTCAGACGGTGCCGTGCTGTGCGTGTGTTGCGCTTTAATTCGTAGATAACTCTAACGCTGCCGTCATGTTTATGAATGGAAACAATAATTCTAAATATTCGCTAAATAAGTTAATTTCGTATGTTTTGAGTAACGTGCCAAATTACGTGTTTAGCCAGATTCTGCGTCCACGTGTGGGTTTGTTTGTCAACATTGCCTCACCCGTGGAATGTGGCCATTCATAAATTGTGAATGTTTGTATAGTCATTCCTCAACAGTTTCGATGACGGCGATCCTAACAAATTACGGATTTGCCTCATTATGCGCTCTGATATGGCTTAAGACGTCTACGACATATATTCAATATTTGTCGTAGACATCTATACTGAAGATCAAGCGGCAAGCTTGATCTTTCCAAATTATTAGTCCTGTATGCTATTGAATTAGGACTGCAGCGTAATTGTAAACTTTTAGCGTTTTATCAACTAATTACACAGACGTACCAGACTTAAAAAACGCGCCACGCAAATAATAATACCCCAACCGAGCGAGACAGTCATATACATTTTTGTATAAGAGCGACAGAGAGTTACATAACATTTGATGTCCCTGTCATTGTTTCACTTTTTTTTGTCGAGCACAACTTATTTTATATGACAGTTGTGCCCAAATACGTCACACAAGCGATTACCCGCCCAAGTTCATGAAGTAATTTATGGTAAACCGGCAGCCATTTTTAACCAATTCTCAATTTATCTGCATAAGACCTTTTCCGTCACTCTTGGTGGCCCGCGTATAGGATCTCTTTAGAAATATTTATGCTCTAAGACTAATTATTATTTTCGTAGGTTTAAATTGAAAATGTTATCGGGTAGAATGGCTATAACATAAGTTACACTGTCACTGTTTTTCAACTCCAATAACTTGTACCTTATGACTGAATTTTTTCAATCCATATTTCATATTGTCATGTTTACTTTCACAAGTCTTTTATTTCCTATATAGACGGATGAGACATTATTCCATGAAGCGCACATGAGTGATGAGATGATGAATGATTCAAAGGTATTGAATAAAAAATATTCTGCGTTGACTCCAAGCAAATGGAATAAGGGCAAGCGAATGGTATATAGAAGTATGTTCAACTAACACACACATGCGAATTTCCATTTCCTTGTAGGAGCAAAACGTTTAGTGCATAAGTCACTAACACGAATGATCCGAATTTGGCGCAGACACTTCGTTAGTGAATGCTTTCCGAGTTAGTTAGGAGTTATATATTCGGCTTTAGTTTAGACTAGGCTGGCTGTGGTGTGTCTTTAATTAGGACTGATCAAACTAATCCTTATTTATTTAAACTTTATTGCATAAAATATACAAATTGTACAAATGGCGGGCTTAATGCCTTATAGTATAGTTTTATACCTATACGATGTTCAATGCATCGCATCGATTTTTGCTGATGCGGACAGCAAGTTCCACGGGTCTGTATACATGTGGATTATTGTGGATATCTATATACTTCCTCCCTGGTATATATACGCACATTTCAGAGTCAGAATAGTTAAAATAATGACACTAATTTGGTAATACAGCAGCGCTTTAAGCAGCGGTATCTTTTTCGTAAATCAGGTGAAATTTAACACCAAACTACTAGCTTCTCGGTGATGGAAAACGTGGAAGAACCGGTCTTATGACAACAGGGCCTATCAGTCCCTTTGGGTTGGTAGGTCGGATAGCAGGCGCTTTAGAACCGGTCTAATCCCAACAGGGCCTATCTGTCCCTTCGGGTTGGTAGGTCGGATAGCAGGCGCTTTAGATCCGGTCTAATCCCAATAGAGTCTATCTGTCCCTTTGGGTTGGTAGGTCGGATAGCAGGCGCTTTAGAACCGGTCTAATCCCAACGGGGCCTATCTGTCCCTTTGGGTTGGTAGGTCGGATAGCAGGCGCTTTAGATCCGGTCTAATCCCAACAGGGTCTATCTGTCCCTTTGGGTTGGAAGGTCGGATAGCAAATGCTTTTTAGAAAGAATCTACTAGATCTCGGGCACCTTTAAGGGTTCAACCGGCAAAACGCGAATAGGATGATATCACAGGTGAAATTCAATTCTATGTCAATGGCATAAGTGTCTTATCAGGGAAAAGATTTTCTCACTTTAATAAAGTTTATCTGCAATATGTATGATGACAAAAAAAAATTTAGTTATTCAAACCAGTTTTTAGAGACGATCAAATAAATGTTTGTATGAAAACCAAATACAATTAGATCAACACAAAAGACGTAAATGAGAGGCAAAGTACAGTATCGATAACGAGCACTGAAAACGCTCCATACGTGACGTCACACCTGCGTGGCCTGGTACTTCCATTGTATGGGAAAAAGGAAATTTGCCGTTTTTTGGGAAATATTGCGTTTATGTACATAGTTGCCTTACAATTTCCTCTTTATTGGAACATATGAGTGCATCCTCAAATTTTATAGAGGGTAGGCAACGCGTACGTGCCTCCTTTGGAGTTGCAGGCGTCTATAGGCTGCGGTGGCCGCTTACCATCAGGTGGACCGTAAGCTTGCTTGCCACCGGCGTTGTATAAAAAAAATCATGAGAATTCTATTGGTAACTTTCAATTTACTTTTGGCCAATAAACAAAAAACAACTTTATTGCGAATCTTTTTAGTCCCATACCTTTTTATGATTTTAATTAATTTATTTAATTTACTATTTATCGTGATAATTTTAAAGTTTTCTTTCCATATAGCCACTATGTTATAAATTGTAACCCCCTTATTCATAAAACTTAACAAACCTCTGCTAACTAAAATGTCTGTTGTCACTGTCTCTCAAGCACACGTTTCAGAGTGACAGATAAGGTTAAACAAACTTTACCGGTTAGTTAACTAATATAGGTTTAATGGACGTTTATGAATAAGGGGGTAAGATTCTACCAGTACATTTAGATTTTAGATACATTAAGATCTCGTTGTAACTCCTATATAACTGGATACATCAACGGCTGAAACTTAGACGATGAACTCGGCTCAGACGACACGATAACTAAGTTAAACTCGTCTGGCGCATATTGGACAGGTAGATGTGACGTAGGTACGTGTGACGTCATGGAATCTCGGGAGATACAAATCGGGCTGACACAGACGACGTGCAGTGTGTCAGGCATTCGAATTGTCCGGTCGGTCTCATAAAGTGCTGATTTGAGGCGTGCTGAATCTCTTGCTGTCTTCAAAAAACTGCTTAAAGATCACTATTTGTCTCTCTCATGACACACTTAAGACTTAACTCCTTTAGACTATGTGGCTAACTATATATTTGTATATGTTTATGTACGTATATTTTTAGACTATATTTATGTATGTTTATTTATCCTTAATTAAATGTTATTGTTGTAATTATTAGTAGGCTTCATATGTATTAACTCTGCACCACCTGCTATGAATCGTTCTGATTAGATTTCGGCTACCCTAAGGTTGTCTGGAAGAAATCGCTCTTTAGCGATAAGACCGCCTGTTGTTTGCCTCTTCTCATTGTGTTTTTGTACTGTACTGTATCCTTTGATTGAGGTGTGCAATAAAGAGTATTTGTATTGTATTGTATTGTGCTTAAGGGTCCTTATTAGTTAAAAAACGCTCATATACTTACGCAATTTTCTGTTTGAATTGATACGTATCTTGACATTATCTCAATGTTACTATCTAGAACAGGACTATTGCGGCCTTATGTCATAAACTTAAAATCTATTTTTTGGATTTTTCATTACGAAATATCGTTTCAAACATCCGGCCAAATCGACCATTTTCAAGCAAAAAGCTTGTTTATTGCGTTTAAATTCTACTACACATAAAAAAATCAAAAAATGGCTATGTTACTATCTGAAACTTTAATACAATTATCGTAGCCTTTAATAATTTTATTGGTAATATCAATACTTTTGTCATAATTTGAAATCAAATAATTTTAAAACTTATAAGGCCTCTTAACACCATTATACCCTGTCGGTTTTACGTCACGTTATTATTTATCGTACGGCAATTATTTTTCGAACCGTGAGATCTTCGGGAATACAGTACGGTTGTCAGTTTTTTTTGCTCTTTTAGCATCACCCAAGGGGTCACGTGTAGGGTAACGGTGCGTCACCGGTGGATACTCCCTGCGGACGTGGTTCAATTTCGCATCCCCTTGTCAAGTGAGTAGGCAACTTAAAATTAAAATAAATAAATAAATATTAGAGGACAATCTTACACAAATCGAACTAGGCCCCACAGTAAGCTCAAGAAGGCTTGTGTTATGGATACTAGACGACGATATATTTAATAGATATAAATACTTAAATACATAGAAAACATTCAAGACTTATTCATGCTCATCACACAAATATTTGCCTTGACCGGGATTCGAACCCAGGACCGTCAGCTTCACAGGCAGGTGCACTACCCACTAGGCCAAACCGGTCGTGAAACATGACTGTTAGATGTTCTCAAGCCGCCCGAACGCCTCTATCTTGGCTTAACAACTGCTATTAAAGACAGCAGCCGGGATCAACGGCTTAACGTGCCTTGCAAAGTACGGGAGCGCTCAGTTAATAACCACTCAAAGCGGTCCCCCATCCAAAAACTGATCTGGGCCGACGTTGCTTAACCTCGCGTACCGCACGCGGTAAGCGGGCGCCGCCGGGCCACGAGCGTAAATTTCTTAACGAGTGAAAGCGACAAAATACCAATGTGACCTATGTAACTGATTTTGTATTGTATTTATGTAAAATTGTATGTATGTTTACACACATGTAACTGACTTAAAATCCATATTTCGGTTTGCCACCTATTCAATTAGATATACATTGTTTTATTGTCTCCGCTACCCAAAGGTTGTCTGGAAGAGATCGCTCTTTAGCGATAAGCCCACCTGTCTTTTACCTCTACACTTTAAGGCTAATGTACTGTGTTCTTTTTTATGCGGTGTGCAAGAGAGAGTTTTAAGAGTATTTGTATTGTATTGTGACCAGCTACTTATGAGTGGCTGTACAATCTCATTACACTCAGGTAGGTATTACTTTACTAAAGTTAGAACTCAACATGTTCCTAACTCGCCAGGATGTCGTTAAAAAGAAAAAGGACTAATAATTGTATCAAACGCATTAAGAGCATCCCCGATTTTTTCCTGGACGTGATCTTATTACCAAGTTCTCCCCTCGGGCATTCACGAAACCAACAACAATATCCAGTTTAACTCTGACCTCGGAATGCGCACGATTGATACAAATTTAGAGGTCAAGCTATGCTATGTTTGGATAGACTTGTAAATTGGTTTTGAATGGGAGTCGTTCCAAATGAGTCATTCTTGTTAAATTGGTTTGATTCAATTGTTAATGTTATCTCGGTTGCCGCATCTAACAAATTGAGTAATAACAGAGATTAATTAATAGTACTTGTGTGCGAAAGGTCATTTGTCTAACAAAGCCGGTCTTTGACAATTAGAAAATTCAAATCACATCATCCCTCTTGCACGTGGTATCTTTTGTTTCAAGTGAGATTATCACACCTTGGAGTTGTGCGAGTCTTAGCCGAAGTGGCAAGTGGAACAGGCTTGATAATGATCGGTAATTATAGACCTTCCGTTTGCATAATTTGTCAGTTTTGAGGAAAATATTGTTTAGCAAACATTTTAAGGCCGTGCAACGAGAAATATCGCGTTCTTTCAAACGCTGTTCTGCCCAGACGAGGAATCAATAAGGATTGATTTTTAGGTATATGATTCTTGACTATATGACTGTGTTTCTGACAATAACCGAGACATGATTGCTTAAAATTTTCTCTGTAGAAAATAAAATCCAAAGTTGAGTCTTTATTTTCGTTTTTTTACTCAGCTTACTAAAATAACGCATTATTATACGACACAACTAAGTTAAAATGATGGTATTTTACCTCATTCAAACTCTGTCAAGACGAAATTTAATAAAACTGCACACAGTCAGATATTTATCGAGATTTGTCTAAAAAAGCCATTCCCGAAGAGTGTTGCATCCCGTTTTGTCGTGCGCGAAAGACATAAGCGTGTCACGAAGTTAGATGGCGCTGCTGTCTATGTAAACATCTGATCCGGGAATTATTTGTGTTTTAAATTTATTAGTCTACTTTAAAGTAAATAATTGCTAAAAATGACGAACTATAACTACGAGCTATGTGTGACAGTGAATTAAAAACTAAATACAGTGTTTTCGTGTGCTAAATTACTAAATAATGTGGTGACCGTTTGAACTGAACTGAACTTGGACCGTTTGAAAAATTTGATGACCTAAAGGTTTGCTTTATCTTAAGAACTATATGCTGCCGAATACACCGAGAACAATTTGCTACCCAAGATAGTACCACATTAAGTAAATGTCATTCACTAACAAGAAGAAAAAAGAAAGAAGAAACAATTTTTAATAAAAGAAAATTGATGTTGAAAATTACTCCATCTATTGGCAATCGGAAACAACACGCAACTCTTGTGTCTTTCTCACGCGCAAACCCGAATGCCTAGCAGTGAATGAGAAAACAGTACTTTTGACAGTTTTGCTACAAGAACTAATTCATAAATCGTCTACGCCCACTCCCATTGTTATCGGGAAGCGAACAATAAAATAGGCCTACATTTGAGGATTGCAAAGTTTGATCGCTTATAAATCACAAAAATGAATTGTTTAGCGTGTCGTAAACTAATTAACACCAGTCTTGAGATGCTGAGATGCGTATTATGTAAAGACACATACCACTATATGTGTGTTGGTATCTCAAAATCGCTTTACAACAACAATATAGGGGAACTCGAATGCTCCTGGCGCTGTCCGTCATGTAAAAATGTTACATCACGAAGAAAAAATGATAACACTCCAGTCCCTAAACAATTAGAGACCACTGCACTCGAAGACTCTGATATGGCGATCAATAATATGTCTATAGACAACATACTACTAGATGAGACACAGAAAACCCTATTCGATGACACCGTCGCGTCCGTCGGGTCTGGCGGCTCACAACAACAACAGTCAATGCAACAAATACGGCATCCAATGCCACAACAAACACTTACCTTAGATCAAATAGGTTTACTACTCGACTCGAAACTAGAAAAAAACAATAATACTATAATAGGCAGATTCAAACACCTTATACACTCGGAAATAAATACGGCTATTAATAAATTAAGGCATGATTGTACTTTAGAATTTAACCATGTTCAAGAAAAACAGCAGCTCTTGACAAAACAATTGGAGGACACACTTCTGAAAATTGATTTTCTGGAAAGCGAAAATCTGAAATTAAAAAGAGAAATGGAAAAATTACAATCCTGCATGCCAAATCTAAATATCTCGGACTATACTTTAAAAAATATGGACTACAATAAGAAATTTGTTATTTATGGTCTAGATGAACACTATGGAGAGAATGAATTATCCCTATTCCACCGCATCGACAACATGTTTCGTGAATTATTAAATATAAATATCAACGGTTTTATCGAATCAGCTAAACGGATTGGGAAAAAAGGGAACCGTCGCCCGCTTGAAGTGGAGCTCATTAGCAAGCGAATGACTAAATATATTCTACAGAACAAAGCATGCTTCAAAAAAACTGGTTATGGAGTCTCGGAAATGTTAGACGGCGAATCGTTGCAAAAACGGAAACTTTTGAAAGAGCACCTTTTAATTGCACGTCGAAAAGGACATTTTGCTATCATAAGAAACAACCGACTATACATTAATGGAGTTGAATGTAACCCGTCGACCAGTGGCGGATTTACACTTTTGCCGCCACTAGGCTATTCAAATTTTGCCGCCCCTATTGACCTCTTCAGTCAGAAAATAAAACATATTTCAAAAATGACTTATTTCCGATACCAAAAAAAGCCTAGAAATGACTGCGATATATTTAAAAAAATATTTTAGGTGCCATGCCGATGACTGATGGGTTATTCCGAAGTTGTACTTTTCTGCTTGACAAAAACTCTTTTGAAAATCGATAAAATGTGAAAAATGCGGTCATTTTTCGCCCGGTTGCGGGCAGAAGAAAAATTAAATTCAAAAATGAAATTGAGATACTGAAAAAATAAAAAATAAACCGGCCAAATGCGTTTCGGATCACGAACAATGAAGGGTTCCTTACCGACACCTACTAGTCCACATTTAAAACCACTTGCTAATACATTGAATTAAAAAAAACCGGCCAAGTGCGTGTCGGATCACACTCGCAGTTGTGTATAGTTGTAGGACATATATCTGTATAAAGTCTTGTTTTGTGTCTTTTATAGAATAAACCATTTTTCTTTATTTCTTTCACAATGAAGGGTTCCTTACCAACACCTACTAGTCTACATTTATAACCAACCACTATCCAATACATTGAATCTAAAAAAGTCGTATCTTCCAAAATTAAATATTTTTTGGTAACTTCACATCATTTTTACACGACTGCCCAAAAAAAGGTGTGTAATGTTTGCAGGGTTCATGTATGTATGTATGTGAGATTCTTTGTAACATAGGATGTGACGTCGCAATAACATCAATATGGCGGACTATGTATTCCATTTTGTGTGTTCTGAACAAAAATTTAAGACATGATTTTACGGCAACGATACTTTAAAATGAAAATCAAAAATTGCGAAATAAAATAATAATTTAAAATTAAAAACACGACTGCAGTGGATAAAAGTGAACTAAAAAGAAAAAAAAATATTTTGGCAAAAACGGAACCGTCTTCTTCTCGTCTTCGTCGTCTTTCGTCAAATGCTTATTGTTTGCTGATGATCTGAAGTTGTTCTATGCCGTTAACTCATCTATCGATTGTGACATGATGCAGCGTGATATAGATGCAGTCATGGATTGGAGCCAAAGGAATCGCTTGTCCTTCAATGGAAATAAGTGTAAAATAATATCCTTTAGTAGGAGCCAAAATATGGTAAGCTATACGTATAAGCTTGGTGGTGAAATAATCAGTCGCGTTGAAACTATCCGCGACCTAGGTCTAGTGCTTGACACTAAATTAGATTTTCATACCCATATTCAGGGTATAGTAAAGAATGCCCATAAAACATTGGGATTTGTAATGCGTACCGCGCCCCAGTTTTCTAGTATGGCAGTACCGATCGTATTGTATAATTCGTACGTACGGAGCAAATTGGAATATAACTCGATCATTTGGGATCCCGCCGAAGAGAATTATAAGCTCTTACTTGAAAGAGTACAAAGGAAATTTGCTCGATACATGTACAAGAGGCAGTATGGCTACTATCCTTTCATGTATCCATCACTTTTTGTAGCAGGTATGGTCGGACTCGAGACCCTTAATTTTAGGCGGAAATTACATCTCGCCGTCCATTACAGTCTGCTGCTGAGAGGTCAAATTGACAATCCAGTGGCGTTGGAAGGCATCCGATTTTTCGTCCCTGAGCAATACGCGCGCGCTGGTCGCCGCCGCCGTCCGCTGTTCGCGGTGCCGGCGGCGGCGGCGGCGGCGGGTCCGCGCACGCGCCGCGCCTGTAACGCGCCCGGCGCCCGTGCGCCGGCGCTACTCAATCAACTGGTGCTGAGGCAGGATGCCGACTTGTTCGCAGATAGCTGGAGTACCCTGCTCTCTAAAATAAGTGAATTGTGCGATTTATATTGTTAGTTAATATTAGGTCTATATTTTCTTTAATTTGTTACTGTTAGCACTGAAGTTGCAAATCTCATAACATTATAGGCGCTTTGGTACCTCACTGTTAGCTTATAAATGTATGTTCTAAATAAATAAATAAATAAATGTCTGTCCGTCCGTCCGTCCGTATATAACAGCCGATTTACTCGGAGACTATAAGCACTACAATTTTGAAATTTGGTAGGGAGGTGTATTCTATGAACCGCTACATAAGTAACGAGAAATTAAAAAAAAAAATTGTGGGGCACTCCATGTATGTAACCGGTGGATGAAAAAATTTCAACGCAAACAGTCGTGTGGGGTATCGATGGATAGGCCTTTAAAAATAATATGGAGGTTTCTAAAAACTTACATTTAAGTCAACCGTTGATGAGATATTAGCTGTCAAACTGATAATAAGTGTCCCCCCCCCCTCTAATTTCCAAACTATGAAGTTTAAAATTGTGAAAAATACTTTCAACGCTTTTGGGTTTAAACAAGATAGGTTTAAGGTTTTTAAGTTTTCACTTAAAAACTGTCTTGCCCAAACAAAAGGTCGTAAGTGCCGTGAGTTCCCTATGAAGATACGACTTTTTTTAGATTCAATGTATTGGATAATGGTTTTAAATGTGGACTAGTAGGTGTTGGTACGGAACCCTTCATTATGCGTGATCCGACACGTACGGGGCCGGTTTTTTTGCTTTTTAGCTCACCTACTACCTACTCTTATAAGGTGTGGTAATGTATGCCTAAAATTACAGACACACTATGAAGATCGTAAAACGATGCTTCTTTGCTCTAAACACGCCTTCAAAAATTGAAATTACTGAATTATTTTAAAATTTATGATAATGAGGTATGTAGATTTTTATAGACATAGGTAACTAACTTGGTAGTAGAATGACCATATGGATCCTGTTATAACACTTACTAGGCATCAAAATAATGTTTTAAAGTCAATTTAAATACTTTGAAGCCTACCTACAACCTACAAATGTAAGCCTGTTTGGTTAACTGTTTCAAAACTAGCAATTTTACCCCGTTGTCAAATATTCTGCTCCATACAAATTTTGCGGAGGAACTACAATTGATGTTTTACAGAGTTAAGACCAGACAAAGTACATGATAAACATATTTTCTATCAAATGGGTATATATTACTTTTGGTTATAACGCTATAAAACCAAATAAACAGTTGGGGCATAGTTATCCAATGGGGAGCAAAGGAACCTCAATTTACGGTACAAAACATATTTAAGTGGTGAAAGATATTACACGTAGATTGAATCGTGTGAGCGGACATAGTAACATTTCGATTTTTTTTGTACGACAAAAAAAATCGGGTATTTTGCCGCCCCCTAAAATCTGCCGCCCTAGGCTCCAGCCTACTCAGCCTAGTGGTAAATCCGCCACTGCCGTCGACGCCGAAGCTCATAGAAGTTTGCTCGTCGGATACACGGGACAGTCGCGTCTTAGAAAGTACAGGTATACACACAAGTCAGTCGAGCACAGCCAATGAAAATAATACTTTAACTACAACTTCGGAAAACAAAATGAAAAACAAGATTTTACCTAATTCACCAAACCAGCTTTTTCGAGTATAACCATATATTTTTGCTTCACCAAAATATAAACGGTCTAGTACACAAAGCTGATGTTTTATATGTTCACCTGGAAGAATTGAGACATTCAAACAAACCAATCGACGTAATATGTATCACAGAGCATAACATGAAGCCAGGCGACGAAGATCAACTATGTATTACAAATTATAATCTAGCTACATGCTACTCGAGGGAGAACAGAAATGGGGGGTCTTGTATTCTCGTAAAGAGTAACCATAAATACGCAGTATTGACAGATATTCTCTCCAGTTCTGTCGCAAATGTATTTGAATGTTCAGCTATTGAACTACAGGAACATAATATTGTTGTTATTTGTGTATATAGACCTCCAAAATTTGACAATTATGCCATAGATATATTTTTCGACAGAATAAACATTATTTTATCTAAGTTATGTTATAATAGTAAGAAAGTTATCATCTGCGGCGATTTTAACATTGATATGTTAAAAAGAACAAAACTCTCTGTACAATTTAAAGAATTAACACATAGCTATAATCTTAGATTAGGAGTATTGCAGCCTACCAGATTGCAAAGTAAAACTTGTATTGACAACATTTTACATAATGTTAGTGGCGGCAAGACGGAAGTAATTGATTTTGCTATTTCTGACCATACAGCTCAGATATTGAAATGTCCAGTTAAAAAAACTTACTTGTTACCATACTGGTTTATAACCAAGCGGGACTATAGTACAGAAAATATTGTAAAGTTCATAGAATGCCTACAAACTCTTAAATTCAGCGATATGTACATGTCTAATGACCCCAATGAAGCCTACGAACATTTCATTGATAACTTTCAGCTATTTTATAAGTTATGTTTTCCACGTATCAGGATAAAAATATCAACTTTCAATAAACCAAAATGGATAACAAATGGTATTCGAATGTGCTGTAGGAAGAAAAGGCATCTACTTTGGAAATACAGGCGCTCCCCTAACTCATGTGATAAAAAGTACTTCAAAGAGTATTCTAATAGGCTTAAAAAAATTATTTATCTCACGCAAAAGTCCCAGAATGACTATTATATCAAGAACTCTGCAAATAAATGCAAAGCCACTTGGAGCATCATAAAAAATCCAAAAAAGGCCTACATCAAAGAAAACATTAGAGTAATAAAACATGACGGTGTTCTAATAAATGACATCGAACAAATTGCGCAAAAATTTAATGACTACTTTGTAAATTATGTAGAAGTGACATCTGATAAACGTAGCTTTAGTAATCATAATTCCTTTTTAAAAAATAATATCACTATGACATTTAAATCGCTTAATTCTATATTCATGACACCCACAAACCCTCACGACATTCATAATATAATTAATTCATTAAAAAACACAAACAGTACAGGTTACGATGACATATCATGTAAAATTGTAAAAAGAGTAGGCCACATAATATCACCACACATCAGCCATATTACAAATACATGTATCGAGAAAGGTCAATTCCCGGACATGCTAAAATTGGCCATAGTACAACCTCTTTTTAAAAAGGGTGACAAAGAAAATATCGACAGTTACAGACCAATTGCCCTTCTATCGGTGTTTTCAAAGATAATAGAGAAAGTTATTTACAACTGCTTATACCAATACTTTGAAACTCACAACCTGTTTGCGGCAGAGCAAAAAGGTTTCAGAAAGAACAAGTCTATTAATATGGCGATTTTCGATCTCCTGCATAAAGTTACGAAAGAAGTCGATGAAAAGAGGCCAGTCTGTGCATTATACATGGACATGTCTAAAGCGTTCGACTTTGTCGACCTTAATATACTATTAGACAAATTATATAATTATGGAATACGCGGTAACGTCCACAATCTACTTAAGTCATACCTAACGGGACGAAGGCAAGTGGTAAAAATTAATAAACTTTGTACTGAAACTAAAACAGAAATGTGTATATCATCAGATCTTAAAGAAATAAAATACGGGGTTCCTCAAGGCAGTGTATTAGGCCCGTTACTATTTCTTATATATATTAATGATTTGCCACTGTCTATAGAACATCCCATGATTCTATTCGCTGATGACAGTACGATTATATTTACTGGAGATGACCCACACACACTCCAGAACGAAATAAATAAAGCATTAGAGACGGTAATACAATGGCTGAATAATAATAATTTACGTATCAATTTGAATAAGACAAAAATTATGAATTTTAAGCTAAAAGTTAATAGAATACCTAATCTTACTGTGACATACAAAGAACACCAAATAGATGAAACGGACACTACAAAGTTTTTAGGATTAAGTTTAGACAATAAGTTGACTTGGAAGGATCATATTGACACTGTATGTAAGAAGCTTAATAAATTTTCGTATGCATTATATAACCTTAGCAAAATAGCAAGTCAGCCAACCGTATTAACAGCCTACCACGGGTATGTTACTTCAACTCTAAGATATGGCATCATATTCTGGGGCAATTCGACAGACCGAGAGATGGCCTTCAAGGCACAAAAGAAATGTTTACGATCAGTATGTAGATTACCGACAAGAGAATCGTGTAAAACACACTTCATTAAGCACAACATATTGACTTTACCATGCCTATATATTTATGAAACAGCAGTATACATTAAAACCAATATGCATCAATTTTCTGTTTATAAAAGTACTCGCCGATGTGACAAATTGTATACGAAGTCAATGAAAACAGCTTTTCTTACTAAAAGTGTTTTCGGGATAGCACCAAAAATTTAC
This sequence comes from Epiblema foenella, assembly GCA_963556455.1. Taxonomy (NCBI): domain Eukaryota; kingdom Metazoa; phylum Arthropoda; class Insecta; order Lepidoptera; family Tortricidae; genus Epiblema; species Epiblema foenella. The sequence continues at coordinate 23,298,717 of OY747100.1, forward strand.
AATAAATTGCCGAGAAATATAACCATATTAGAGGGATTGATAGAATTTAAAAAAAGTCTATTTGCATTTCTAGTTAAAAAAGCTTACTATTCACTAAGGGAATACTTGACAGATGAAGAATTGTAACTGTTTAAGCATGCTCCATCTCGACTCAAAATATTTGTATGCCTTATGGCAAAACATAGAGAGACAGTAATATTAATAATTCTAAGACCTATGTACCTATGTTTACAAATAAATGTTTTTGACTTTTGACTTTTGACTTTCACTTGGCACCCCCTTAACACATTCACTGCCAAAAACCCGCCTAGCGGGCGCTCTGCTCGTAGCCGCGTAGCCGATATAGAGTATATTTCGTAGCGCTACGAAAAGCTTGGCAACGAAAATTGAACAGTTTTAAAGCATTTCAATATATCAATTATTCTTTGCTGCTCGTTACAATGGTTACGTCTCCCTGAGCCACTCTGTAAAACTGTGATTTTTTAAGGGTTAAATCTACCAAATATGAGTTTTAGCGACGTACAAAAGTCCATTTGGACATGGGTCTTCTCTTGAACATGCTTGAAGTCCATATTATTATTATTTTTCTAAGAAACTCAGTTACTGTTGTCTCCTCGCTGACGGGACAGAATAACAACAAGGAAAAGTTGATTACCCCATTTAGGCCGGGTTTTATAAAGATCCGTTAGACCAAATCTCACCGTTTCGAGATAACACAACTTTTTTGTTTATTTTTATATTCTATTTTTGCTGTATTAATTGTTGTCTTTGTCTCGAATAAATATTTCTTATTTCAAATGTCAGATCAAATTTCAGTAACTCGGTACATTTTTAGACATAACAAACCGGCATAAGATCTAACGGATCTTTATAAAACCGAGCGTTAACACATTTCCCGTCACAGCCCGCTCGATGCGCCTCTTAGTAGCGAGTGTTTGGATAATTCTAGTTTTCCACGACCAGTTTTCTAGTACAAAAAAAATCTGTGATATGTATTGAATTAGTGTACAAAAATAGGATTTAGAAATAGTGCCTGAACCTAACAAAAGGAATTTATAGTTAAAAATACTTACATATTAACATATTACTGTGAAAGGTGGGTAACACAGTGTTAAAAACCATGTTTTCATACAAATGGTGAGACATCCAAGGACCATTGAGTTACTCGATTTATGGATATTACTATAGTTCTTTAATTACCAGAACTATCGGAAGTGATGCTGCAATTAAACTTCTGTCTAAATAACAATACAAAAATATGAAGTGAGGGCCAAGTATTCCAAAATCTGCATTAAAAAAAAATAGTGTCTGAAAATTATGTACATGAAAAAGTAGAATGGCCCGTTTGCTACAAAGGTTACTAACTAGTTTTTTCCGCTTAAATTCTACTACACAATAAAATCAAAAAAATGGCTATGTTACTATCTAAAAGTTTAATAAAATCATCTTAGCCTTTAATCACTTTATTGGTATTATCAATACTTTAGTCATAATTTGAAATCAATATTTTAAAACTTATAAGGCCTCTTAAAACGCGATATTGTCTATTATCTTAAATCTTCGTCGACCGCTTTAGCCTAGTTGGTAGTGACCCTACCTACGACGCTGGAGGTCCCGGGTTCGAATCCCGGTCAGGGCATTTATTTGTGTGATGAACACGAATATTTGCTCCTGAGTCTTGGATGTTTTCTATGTATTTAAGTATCTATTTATCTATATAAGTATGTATATCGTCACTTGGTACCCATAGTACAAGCTTTGCTTAGTTTGGGACTAGGTTGATTTGTGTAACATTGTCCAAAAATATTTATTTATTTTATTTATTTATCTTCAGTGTTAGCGTGATCGAATTAATCGTTCTACAAGGATATCCTATGTATTTTTACTCCGTAATTGTGACTAGTTAAATATACTCGTACGACATATCAGCCGCTTTGGCCTAGTTGGTAGTGACCCTGTCTACGAAGCTGGAGGTCCCGTGTTCGAATCCCGCGGTCACGGTATTTATTTGTGTGATGAGCACGAATATTTGTTCCTGAGTCTTAGATGTTTTTTAATGTATTTAAGTATCTATTTATCGATATAAGCATGTATATGGGACTAGGTAGATTTGTTTAAGATTGTCAACAAATGTATATAGTCCTGTAATAATAGTTGCTTATATGAAATAAATGAATAAATAAATATCTACATAATTTATATTCCCGAGCCCATTTGTGCGATTTGTATACCTCCGTTGAGAGTTACTTTATTTTATTACAAGCTTGTTACATTTCTTTTATCAGATTCATTATTTTTCCGTAAAATAAAAGAGCCAGAGATAAATATTTCTTTACATCCCCTTAATTACACGTGACACCTTTCTTGACACGGTTCGCTAACGAAATTAATTACAAAACGTAGCATCAGCTGGATTAACTCTTGGCCTGCCAAGCGAATATCTCCATTATTTCTTTCGCATACGATCCTAGTCTTGATAGTGTCACCACCAATCAATTTGGAGCCCTATATCTTACGAAACTGGGTTGAAACTTAATCACAACTGTCAGTAGTCGAACGTCGCCCCTACGCCTTGTATCTTTGGCAATCAATATTTACTGGTATGTGTGTGTTAATAGAGTTCAATTAGTGTTTCATGTGTGAATAGTGTTCTAATTAGAGAGCTAGTATGCAAAGGCTTATTGGGATGACGCTGCTCCTTGTAAGTTTGGTGGTTAGCTTTGGTAGCCTATTAATCATTGATTGAGCGATATGTACAGTCAAGGGCACCAATATGTATACATTTTTCATCTTATTCCATTGCAATAAGGTCCAAAAACGTATACATATTTATTCCCTAGACTGTGCAAGGGGCGCTTTGCTATGGATATTAATGATCTGATCAAAAACATATGTGAAAAAATGACAAGTTCGTTAACGGTTTCGCTATCTAAAGAATTGAGGTGTTACTGAAAAGTGAAAACCAACTTCTCTTCATAACAAATCTTTTCGTGCACAACGCTCTTCAATGGCTTTAAATGATTTGTTATGTTGTTTATATTATATTGTATTTTTATATTACGAAATAAATACATATTGACGGTTTGGTGCAACTCAACCTCAGAAGATGTATCAAACATCTTGAATGCAAACAAACTCAAGTTTTAAATACATATTTAAATAATTCTAATTGCATATTTTATTCAATCCCGTTTAACACTTTCAAATGCCTACAGCTTTGGCTACTCAATTATGAATTATGAAACATCTGAGGCTACTCCGAACTTCAGATCGTGCCGTCCCTTTCACTCATGTAGTGAATAACTCAAGAGTGAAAGGGATGGCACGATACGAAGTTCGGATTTCGAAGTTCGTAGTACAGGCTCTGAACAGCCGGCCCAGACGTCCCCTTATTCTGGTTTGGACCTATGTAATCCCTGTAGAAATTCCAAATCAAATTGAGTAGACTCAGCCCCGGGATTAATAACCCCTGAATCGGGGTTGCAATTTGCAACCCTTGCTGTATTTTGCAGGGATGTAGATAACTGGAATGGAATGGGCGCAGGTCGCACGTAATTCTTCGCTGGTTCTACAATATATGTGGGTGGATCAACTATTTTTTGTTGCTCGTTACCATGGTTATGTCTCCTGAGTCACTCTTTAAAACTGTAATTTTATAGGGTTTAAATTTACCAAACACGAGTTTTAGCGATGAGCATAAATCCATTTGGACACGGGCAATCTCTTGAGCATGTTTGAAGTCCTTATTATACATATTTTTCTAAGAAACATGGTTACTGTTGTCTCCTCGCTGACGGGACAGAATAACAACAAGAAAAAGTTGATTGACCCATGTCACAAGAATTGGTAGACCCCATAATGTGTACTGAAGTGAAGGCCGCGGGGGTCAACTAGTCTGGCAAATGACAGATGACAAATCACGCCAATTAAAAAATTCAGTGTGGTATCCGTGACGTGTAACGCGAAAAGCAGTCTTGACACTTGTAATATATTTAAAATTTAAAAAGATTTTATTAGTTGCGAAATAAAATAATCATTAAAAATTAACAACATGACTGCACTTGATAAAAGTGAACTAAAAGGGGAAAACAAGTTAAAAAATAAAGAACTTTAGGTACGAAAATTTATTTTTTTGCCGTCGGGGGACCTGCTATTAATTTACATGTACATGGTACAATACAAACTAATATTAAATACTTAAATACATAGAAAACATCCAAGACTCGGGAACAAATATTCGTGTTCATCACACAAATACATGCCCTGACCGGGATTCGAACCCAGGACCTCCAGCTTCGAAGGCAGGGTCACTACCAACTAGGCTAAAGCGGTCGTCGAATTAGCAGCTTAATTTAATCTCTTTTGTCCAACTCATTGTGCCGTCGATATTTCACTGCATCACACTTAAAAAATACCATGCCATTTGGCATTAAGCCCGCCATTTGTACAATTTGTGTATTTTGTGCAATAAAGTTTAAATAAATAAATAAAAAATATTCACATCCAGTACTGTATTACCAAGGTATTTTAATTAGTGCATGACACAAGCGTAACATATCGACGCGGCGTAAGCACTTCTGAACATCTTAATTATTGCAAACTTGGACGCTGTTCTCGTCTATTGTCTTGCATGCACCCATGGGTGGAGTAATTAAGTTAGAACGAGTACGTGTGAAAATAGATTTAGGTAGACTGGCCTTTCGGTATTTCACACATGACACATAATGTTGTCGAAAATGTACAAATTTTCGTCTTGAAGAATATGGATTATTGCATGGTTTGAAGAAGGATTTTTACTTCTGATATATAGAAATAATTATACATACGCTTCCGTACGCTTGTTTGCCACTGGCGTTGTTAAGTAAAGTTAAGTTGTGTAAGTTTGTAAACTTACGAGAGGCAACCTTTTAACCCTTATAAGTTTAGGTGAGAAATAAGCTGTTTTATATAATTTATGGGTGTGGTGGCGTGAATTAGCGAAGGCCTATGTCCAGCAGTGGACGATTACAGGCTGAGGATGATGATAACTTATTGAAATACATTTATTATTATTTCGCTGTAATTATTGATAGTTTGAAGATAATTCTGTAACGTCCTGTATTTCTTATTTACAATATTATCTGTCTAGTCTAGGACAGGATCAACACAACATAATATTGCCCTTAATTACACCAGTGTTGTTTGGGTGTCTTCGCGAGAATCTCTCTGCGTACAATCGAATAGCTGCTCCATACCTCTGCGTACTCCTGAATACTCGTACACCGTAGAAAAGAATCATAGTCGATCAATTCAGCACTAAAATTCAACGGCATTGTAAATAAAACATTTCTTATTAGTATGAAAACGTCGTGAAAGAGACTATGCTGAAATCAATGCAGAACAGGAGAGGAAGGATGATTGGACACCTGATGCAGCATGACAGGTTTTTTGTAAACATTTTGGAGGGCAGAGTTAAAGGAAGAAGGTGTAGATGTAGACCCATATTGACATACCAACCAAATGAAGGAAAAAATTGGTGCCGCGTCGTATCAGGGGGTTAAAAGACTGGTAAAGAACTGGGAAGACTGGCGATTACCCCACTGACAAGAGCATACGCTCTTAAGGTTAATGATGATGATGATGAAAACGTCATGTCACCGTCATGTTGAAATATCGTGTCATTTGATTGCCAGCCACCCTCAATTAAAATTACTAAGTAAAATTAAATTGACATTGAAGTACATCAACAAAATTAATTTCATATGGTTTGGATGTAATTTTCAGTTGCATTGGTAATTTTATCAGACACGTGAACATAGTGAAATACATTAACCCATTCGAGGCTACCTGTGCTACGCCGTAGCGCGTAGCAGTATTTTTCCGCCTTGCAGCGGAAATCGCACGTAGAGCGTATGTGTCGTCATGGTCCTTGAATGGGTTAAAGCAAGGCCCTTTCAGAGATCTGACGAAAATACTGAAGTTTGAGCTTCCAGTGTGAAGAAGTAATGTAGAATTACACACAAAAATTGACATGACCGTATATCGACGCTGAAAATCGGGATGTCCCAAAAAATGCGGGACATCTGGTAGCCCTACCTGGGTGACACAGTTTTTGTATCCAAATGGACAAAACAGGGAACGTGTTAAAATGTATCAAAAGACTGTCATTCTCAAATAAAATTTGCGTGGTTATGGAAATACCGCTTTATTGACACCGCCAAAAGGTACTTTTTTATATTTTTAAATATACGTTTTAATGACAGCTTGTGACATTGTTAGTTTCGTAACATTTTGATGAGCTTTGATAATGACCTACCTAATATATGCCTTCGATGGAGTATTTAAGTGAACTGTAGAACAGATGTTAACCGATTCTTACCTTCATCAATTTAGTTTTATCATTCTTGTATAGTTGTTCAATTTCGAAAACCATTCCAATGAGAAAACACGCCCGAAAGATCATTTAAACATAGTCCTAAAACAACCCTTCGTTCAATATCGGGAATGATAATAAAACTCGATTACAAATCTACGATAAAACATGAGACATGCGATGCATTTGGGTGATCTAATTACTATATCCCTCTGATCTACCAGTCATCCATTTTAGATTCGTAATCATATTTTTCCCAAATGAAACTCGATCATAATATAAGGTCGTATAAATTGACTTTATTTTTATTTATTTAAATATGAAACAAACGGTCATACAAAAAATATTGTTACAGATTTTTATCTTAATGTAGACCTATAGTTTCCATTTTTATTAAACATATATCTCAAACAATATAGCACGAAGAAAGCACCTATCTAGGTTAAGCTAAATACAGAATTTAGTGAATACACATAATTTGTGAAATCAAGTTTACGAAAAATACCTACTGTGAAAGGCAAGGTTTGATCTAAATTTTAACAATACTAAAATTTTAACAATACTAAATTGACTTAGGATAATTTGTATTGTATTTTTATATTATGAAATAAATAAATCTAATCTAATCTAACTCGGCTGCTTCAAACGCCGAACACTACTTATCTCTGAGGGTAGGGTTAGGGAGGGTATCCATTCCGTTGACAGTGAGAAAAACCTGTATTTTGGTGAGATATGTCCTAGTTCCTGTTTGATAAAAACGAAGTATTTTAACAAAATATGAAGTTTTTGACCCGACGAGTCCAACGACTATACCCTCACAGGGTTCATGGTGAGATTATTTATACTTTTTACGATCACAATGTACACATGAAAAGCAATAAACCATTTGAATTTAATTGGCATGACGTTACGTACAGTCGACCTCATAAGTCCAGTTGGAAATTTAATAAACATGACATTAAAGCTATATGATACAAAGGTGTAGCCCCTTGTGAGGCCGACCGTACCTACGCTGTCCTTCCTTCTTTCTACGCTGTACGTGTGATGCTCATTTTTCTTTCGTCATTTTCATGCGAGATTATCCCGCTTATGTGTAGATAATGAGATGTTTCTAACAAATTAATACTTTGTTTCAGGTAAGCTTCTTATTGCTTGTCGACGTAAGCATTCTCCAGGCAGTTGACAAGCTAAGTACCTACTTATCATCGTGAGAGATACAATGAACATTAGGACATGTTGTGTAGTTAGGGTGAACCACCCCGTACTGGGTTGAAAAATATTAGTTGGCATCCAGATTTTGTTATGTAATTTGAACTTAACTGCATTAAGTCTGCCATTTGTCCTATTAGGCATTCAAGATTTAATAAATAAATTTATGTATCTATAATTTCGAGGGTACCCGCAATACATAGAATTAATATTATTAGATACTAGATACTGTTTACAATGGTGAAATTAAAATCAAAACGCAAAAGAAGGGACTTGTATGTTAATGGGTAACTCATTTAACTGTCATATAACTTATTAACAACTTAATAACCTCTTACATAAACTTAACCCGGGACCCAAAAACTAATTAATCCTACCGTGGGCTCATAAAGTGTTAACCGCTATACCCTTGCTTAAGACAATACGTGGATATTACTTTAAACCTCTAAAGGTGCGTTAATGAGAGTGGACGGCACAGGGTTAAACTGGGGAAATGTCTTAGGGGTAAGATACAGCGTAATCATTGTATTACAGCGTAGTAGTTTTTAGTTAAGTGCCGCTTTTGAGTGTCTCTACAGTTATGACTTGATCACACAGAGGGCCTACTCCCAACTTCGAAATCCGAACTTCGTATCGTGTCGTCCCTTTCACTCATATGGTGTATAACACGAGAGTGGAATGGACGGCACGATACGAAGTTCGGAGTAGGCCCTCAGCTTGCACGACGTCCGCTGCGGACCGGAACGCAGGCCCTCAGCTTGCACGACGTCCGCTGCGGACCGGAACGCAGGCCCTCAGCTTGCACGACGTCCGCTGCGGACCGGAACGCAGGCCCTCAGCTTGCACGACGTCCGCTGCGGACCGGAACGCAGGCCCTCAGCTTGCATGACGTCCGCTGCGGACCGGAACGCACGGTGACAGGTTAGCGACTCCACACAGGCTGCGCGACACGAGCGGGACGTTATCATACATTCCGGCGCGCAGCGGTCGCGTAGCGTGCCGTCCCGCTTGCCTCCCACGCGCCGTGACCAAGTTTAATAGTACATTATTGCAGAGGCCGGGGAATAGCAATTCGTGGATATAAGTAGATTTGGTCAGATGAAGCGAAGCCGAGTCCGACAATAGATCGACGAGTAGAGAATATTTTTACATTTTTTTTTATAATGCCATTCGAACCAGTTTTTAAAGAGGAACAAATATGTATAAGGAAAAAGTACAATTAGAACAACACAAAAGATAATAATGGATTTCAAAGTATAGCATAAAATCCGATCCCTCAAATCGTTCTAATTTTAAGCATAGTATTTGAAGTCATGTACTATGCGCCCGTACTACCATTGTCTGGGAAAACGAGTAATTTGCTGTTTTGATCGTGAAGTATTGCGTTTAGGTACATTATTGCCATACATTTTTTTATTTATTAAAACATAAGAATCCTGATAGCGGTTTTTAATATAGTTTTAGTGAATAATAAAAAATGTGCATCATTTTTCGAGACTTACAAGTGTCGTAACAGTATGTCGTTAAAATAATATAATATAAAACGTAATTGGTATTTTGTTAAAATACATTTATGGTTAATGTAGTTAACTAAAAAAATACTTAAATTAAATTCTGGAATTCAAATACGTAACGAAATATTGTTAATTTTGGAATTAATATCGAACACTTTTTTAAACTACTCGTATTTGAGACACGTTTAAATACGCGGATATGATTCATCAGTTTCATCTGTGGCAAAAAACGCGGAAGATCTTTGATAGCGCAAGCATTTGGCTGTTAACAGTGAATTTCTTAGTCGGAACACCAATTTAAAAAGTAAAAAAAATACAGTAATTGAATTCCGTACCGTTTCGCGACCGCTACGCGAGGATAATAATGATAACTCTAATCGATAACGAGAAACTTTACGGACTATTTTTGCGACAGTAAGGCGATCATTTCCGAGCATATTGGAGAAAAGTATCGTAATCGATCCCAACCCAGTTCAGCGTTGAGGATGTGTAGGTATGTTTTGATCTTGCTATATGTCCATGAAAAAGTAATTAGTTTAATTAACATAATATTTTCTTTGATTTCGGCGATTGTTATAATATTCAAGATACGCGTCGCACACTGTATGCTTTGTGCATCACTACATAGTATACAAAGTCGCTTTCTCTGTCCCTATATCCCTTTGTATGCTTAAATCTTTAAAACTACGCAACGGATTTTGATGCGGTTTTTTTTAATAGATAGAGTGATTGAAGATGTAGGTTTATATGTATAATAACATCCATTAAATAGTGCACCCGTGCGAAGCCGGGGCGGGTCGCTAGTTATATGTATAAAAAATACCATACTCTTAGCTTACATTATAATTTACAAAAACATACCAATATAAATATTTTTTTATAGTGGTATGTTTTTGTAATTATATTAAACTATTATTTAGCCAGCATTACGGCTTAAGCCGTCGTCTCCCAGCAAAAAAAATAACGATAGCATTATTTTGTAATGGACCCTGTGATCCCAGGGACTGGTGGACGGCGGGATTAATTGTGATAATCCACATCGAAAGGGACTTTATGGCGGCAGGCGCTTACGTTGCAGCTATTCACTATTGTATTGGAACAGCGGCAATAAAGGCGTAAGTGCCGACCGCCATAAGGTCCCTTTCAATATGGATTATCACAATTAATGAATTTTAGAATTAGTATGTACCCTGAGTTGATACAATTTACCTTAAAAGCGGTAACCACTTACCATCAGGTGGGCTGTCAGCTTGTTTGCAACCGACGTAGTATAAAAAAAAGACTGGCGTGTATAAATAACTCTTATAGTAGATATTTATCTTTATTTTACGTTTAAAAATTTGTATTACACAATGTCGTTTGACGTAGAAAAAGCATAATTATCTCAGTCTACACGCTTATCCTTATTGTATTTTTAAATGTATATCCTCTACAATTTGGTTACTCTTACTTTACAAAGTAAGAAAGTTCTTAACGCCTGTAGACAAAAGGTCTACAATTGCACGATGAGGCTGGTTTGGGTTTAATCTGCAGAAATGAGATCTGTCGTGATAATCTGAAGGCAGTTTTCTCGACAGGAATGCTATTACCAACATTGTCATTACTTCTTACGTTGACGACCTTAGTAGTTCGCTGATTCTGGAAATATTTTTCGCCAGCAAGTCTAATAAAGATTTGATTGTAAAATTAACGAAGCCCCATTGCTTGTTTATAACAAGCAATTGTGTGTTGTATTTTTATGTTAAATTCAGTTTATTTCAGAGAAGCAATATGATACCGCCCACACTCTAATCAATTGAAACTTTTACCCTTTAAAGCCAGTAAAAAAACAAAAAAATCGAGTGACGTTGTTAATTACATCTTAACAACTTTCTTTCACTCCGACATTTTTCTGCACCTTGTAAAAAAACGGCTGTCTCATCAATTGCCACCTGCCGGGACCTTTTCTGTTCAAAGAGGTTTGGACACACCTTTTCCGTGTCCTTTGGAGTAATGAGCTGAAATGCCAAAATGCGAGATATAAAAGAAGTGACCACTTAGTACAGTCCACCGTTTGAGTGTCTTGGAAAATTGTATTCCTTGCAATGCCGTATAGTCAACATCGAGAATATCGATCCGGACTAATTACTAAAATTTTAGAACATGGTCTTAATGACAAGAACGTAAGAGGGACTGCCACAGCATATCTGTTACCAGACCAAACAAGGAAAAAAACACAAGAACGTACAAATATATCATGTCGCCTTGGCAACGTACATATATTTATAGCTTGAATTTGAGTTACCGCGCTAACCTTTTCTATATTCGAATAGTAATAAGGCTGATTTTCAGATGTATGATTCTTGTTTGTTTATCAGATTGTAGCCAAAACATAATTGCTTAAATTTTTCTTGACAGAAACAAAATCCTAAGTTGGTTCTGGATTTTTTACATCAGGCGTTTTAAATAGTACTTACATTATTAAACGACAAAATCTGGTATGTTACGTCATCTCAAATCTCATAGAAGGAAATATGAACAAAACTTTGTTTTTAATGTCTGCAATAGCCAGACATTTATCTTTTTATCTTGTTGTGGTAAATGCTCTCCACAAATTCCTCACCATCATTAATTCATTCATTAATGACCGAGTGAAACGAAGGTCTCTGCTTCGGCTTCGACAAAAATGCTTGCGTATGTCCGGATTTCCGTTTGTTCTCGTCTATAGGTCGCAATTCTCAACCGATTCTCTTGAATTTTCGTGAGCAGGTTCGATTGTTATATAGAATTTTTTTGACGCGTCGGTTTTTGGGAATTTCTAAAAACATTAGTCCTATATTCGTCACACAAGCACACTACGGAGAATACCCCTTATGCTAAACGAGGCGTTCATAATAAATTTTATAGCGAAATGAACCATTGGTACGCGACCCTGAAGGCGATCAAAGCCATATGCACTAAAACGATACAAAGCCTTTCACAAATAGAAACATTTCAGCCTTTAACATACGACCGCTACCGAAATTCGCTTACCGCGATAAAGGCTTATCTGAAAACCACGTCTTACTAAATTACAGAACCCGGAGAAATGCTTATCAAGTGGATTTTATAGTAGGTCCATGCGATGTTCATTCCGATCTACGATTCACAACCCGTCTCGACTTGCCTCACCATTTCTAGTATAACTTGGTACCGACATTCGAAGCAATTGATACGAGGTCAGATGTATACTGGTAAACTGGTAGTGAGTTGTCGGTGTTGTTCATATCCACCTTGAACTTAGTAAGACAATCTGCTTGTGTGGAGAGGACCTGCGATAAACGAAACTATTTAGAGAGACACGACACGCATTCGATACGATTTTTTAATTTTGGAGAAGTGTAATTGGTCTACCTAGATACAAGTTCTGTCCCTCTCATCCATGAGAGGAGGCCTGTGCCGAGCAGTTCATCCAGGAGTGGGAGCAGATGTACATATGCGGATGATGAGGCGATTCCACTGTTGGGGGCAAAGGGCTCTCTTTTTCTCCATTTGGCCCTGACAAACCCAAGCAGAGCGCGTTCAAAATCCAAATCTAATATAAGGACACCATATAATTATATGAGTGTAAACTTATTGGCATGATGATGGCAAGGCATTTCAATCCAGACACCTATTATGTTTCAAAGGATTAGCGATGAATAAAATTGTTATTCTCGAAACGATTTTGAAAATACGTGCTTTAAATAATTAAAGTTCTTGCGTTCTCTCTTCCTTCAGCGGGGGTTACTCCAGAACAGTCACCAGCGCACTAAGGTTTTTTTTTTAATTCAAGTTTAAAGTTAAATACAAATGCAAGTACTACGCTCAACGGGCATCCTCGGGAGCTCTGGCGGCCTTACTCACCACCAGGTCTACGAGTAACAGAGATAGTTGATTCATCATCATCATCATCATTTTCAGCCGAAAGACGTCCACTGCTGAACATAGGCCTCCCCCAAGGCTCGCCATTTAGACCGGTCCTGTGCCGTTCGTTTCCACCGGATTCCCGCGACCTTCACCAGGTCATCACTCCACCTTGTCGGAGGCCTACCGACAGCTCGTCTTCCGGTGCGTGGACGCCACTCAAGCAGTTTCTGGCCCCATCGACCGTCAGTCCTGCGAGCAATGTGCCCTGCCCACTGCCACTTAAGTCTCGCAATTTTGAAGGCTATGTCGGTGACCCCAGTTCTGCTACGGATAGCTTCATTCCTAATTCTATCACGCAGAGAAACCCCGAGCATAGCTCTTTCCATTGCTCTTTGGGTGACCTTGAGCTTTCTTATGAGGCCCATCGTTAGCGCCCATGTCTCGGATCCATATCCATCATATGGATGGATAGTTGATTAACCATGAAATAATCCGTGTGTAAAACGTAACATGTAAACTGCACTCGGCTCCACCGTAAGTCAACCCTTACTCTTATCGAAGGGACGAGCACCCACATGTCCGCGGGCGAAGGGTTCGGAAAGAACTCAGATCATAAAAGCCCTAATACACACACATGTACCAGAGTCGCATGCGAGTCTAACTACATTGCGTGGTTTTATAGGGCGATTGAATTAATACCTCCGTGACCCGCAGTGTAATGAAAATGAAATTCGCATGCGAGTCTCGTACGTGTGTAAATGGCTTTAGGTATGGATATGAAATGGGGGCGTGGCGCGTGTCCCCGCGACATGACCAAAAACAAATGTCACTACCGGCCCGGTTAATCGCAATTTTGCCGTATCGCTGAAATGTTCTCAAAATGCTCAATTGTAGCGGTGTTGCTTGCAAGATAGGATAGAAAGTACAAGAACAATTAAATTAGGTACTTACGTTTCACATAGAAGTACATATGTATTAGCTTACAGTACAACAATAAACAACGGCGTTATGTATCAAAGAGCTGTAGGTGTATTTTCTTAATTGAAGTATGAAGCAGCATACTGATTTTGGTCGACATTAAATACTTATCAATATAAATACTATTACTATCTGATACGTACGTTGAAAAGGATTATACATTTGCGCTTTTCACAAGCAAAAAGAGAACCTATGACAATAAGGTTGACTTCTAATTGCTTAAGTAAGGAAATAGCATGGAAGAGCAATACCTTTTTTAATTAAAAAAATAATGGCGTTGTATTTACGATGCATAAATAAGGATGGTACCCATATGCTTGAAATTGGCACTTTTTATGCATACGCTCCTATTAGATACAATAATCATCATCTTCATAAATGGCTACTGCACCCTTGTCGGATGATTGTTACAACGTTTGTGGCCGAAGCTACAATGAGTTTAAATAAACCGACCAGTAATAGTTACGGTCACCGCCGTCACAAAGCCCGACTAAAATTTAATTCCTCTTATTTGGGTAAAACCGTAAAATGGCGGTCGACATGCTTGTAAACACTTTTGAACTAGCAGTAATATTAGACATTTTGTGAAATTGCCCTAAACCGCAGTTGCGGGCCGAACGAAAACTAAACGAGTATTGTATGAGGGCCGTCTGGCTGACCAAATGATGAATTTAAATTAAATTTATATTTGTCTCTCTCTCTATATACGCTCTCGATTTGGAAATCGCCTTGAAATTTGAATTCCAAGGTGCTTCACTCCTACTTCTTTTATGGAGGACACCTACGAGCCACTTTTCAGTCATGGGACAACTGGGTTATGTGGTATTTCTTCTACCTATGTACTATTTAACTCCACAGTCACAGTCCACAGCGGCTTGCATCTACGCTCCCATTCCTAGGAGTGGAGGATCTCAAACTGAACGCACTTGTTATGGCACATCATGATACAATAATATTGAGCGCCAGGTATGGCAATCTGGTACATCGGTTAGTTGTGTGGGTGACACGAACTACGGCATCAGTATGTGAACGTAAGTATGAGTGTGTCGTCGACAGTGACGTCACTGATGTCACGATCCGGATTGTCAGACCACGTGGTACATGCATGAGGAGTCAACAATCAAAGACTGGTTTATTATATGAGATATCATACTACCCACATTTTATGATGTACCCGCGCCTCCTCATATGTAACTCTTCCTTGGGGTCGTTGAGTGCTGTGGTCGCCACCAAGGAGAACACACGTGCCTTTTTTCTTTTTTTTGTTCCATGCCTACTAAATACGCACATGGCGAGTGCACACAACAAATGTGAAATCAATTTCATTCCAAAACATTTAAGTGTAATTTACTCCCAGGTCATTTGACGTTGTGGGTTCCATCGTGTAATTGTACACTAATGAGTCTAATGACTAGTTTTGCGGTTGACGAATCGTGTTCTCTGTGGATAGTTACAATATTAGTTTGTACATAATACAGTTGGTATTATTTATATAGGAGTTTTAAAAAAATTAGGCAACAGGCAACAATTCAGTAATAGACCTCATCATCATCATCATCATCATTTCAGCCGAAAGTCGTCCACTGCTGAACAATAATAGACCTAGAGTGCCATAACTTATCACTTTCGGTGCCAAGAACTCCTCTAGGGAGTCCTCTGCTCGTAGACGCATAGCCGATAACATGCGTTTCCTCGTATGTAGAGGAAATTCCGTAGCGCTACGAAAAGCTTGGCAGCGAAAGTGTTAGCATTAAAACGAATGTCAATTTCAATATTAAACTTACAAATTATCAATACTAAATTCACCTATAACGTTTAATGCAGTTGAAAAAAAAAATTACTGTGTCAATAGATAAATCTTTTTTTTCTGACTTAACTATACGCCAATAGCATTGTTAAATTGCAAAACCCGAATCTTGCCAATTTTGGCATGCTGCCAACATTAAACATAATTAACTACGATTGTTAGGATTTTGACTGCACAGAGATGGATAGTAAATTAACTGTTCGTCCAACGAGTAAATTACTTCAATAAAAGCTGTGATTTTCACAAAACTAGTATGCTATGCTATTATGCTTTGTAGATCAGTCTACAACAATGACACAAACTGGCTACTATTAGTGTTAATCGCCCAATTTAATCCGAACGCTACAATGAAATTAAAAAACCGTACAAGTGCTAGTCGGACTCTCCCACCGAGGGTTCCGTACAAATTTGTAGGTATTGATTATTTACTTAAAATAAAATCTAAAAATATGCAATACAATACAAATACTCTCTCACATACTCTCACTTAATAAAACAGCTCATACAAAAGAATAAACAAAGATACAGGGATAATATAATATATATTTTTAGATTTAATTACCTACGTATGCATAGTCTTCCAATATTTCCCTGTACTTGTATTATAAGATGATATTACTTGCTAAATTTCATAGTTCTAGATCAACGGAAAGACCCTATAAGTTTTGATTCCCTTGAGTATATCCAAATATACGTTTTGTGTGGCATAAACGGCCGTAGTTTTTTTTAACTTCAAGGAACTGTAGACCTGAGTATACAGTTTTAAGTTCAACTCGATACCTCCACGCTTTCCCGAGATAAAGGTGTCTTGACAGACAGAAAGACAGACAATAAAGTGATCTTATAAGGGTTCCGTTTTTATCCCTATTGAGTACGGAACCCTAAAAATATAACCGCACCGATTCACGCGTGCGTTTCATAAACTCATCAACATTTATGTTGTTGTGACACTTATGGCACTCTCAACTGAATTATTAATTTGGTAGTCGCCCTAGTGAAGTTGTACGCATTCTACGCATAGCTTACGTTCAGCACGTATGTTTAGTTTAGTAGAAACGACCGTAGACGAAAGATGTTTGAGTTCATTTTTCAATGGTTCAAAAGTGCCAAAGATTGGTTCGCCTTAGGGATCCTTGAGAGGTTAATGTGTGATGGATGAGCTGGAGTATTCCGGTGTTCCAAACCACACGCGTGGTCGTGTCGGAGGTTTACACCTGAATTTTCCCCAGGCTACTCTCCAACCGCGCACTCCTATCGCTTTATTGGGCCCGGCCTATAAAGCCACAGTCAGGTTCAAAAAAAAACGGATGAGCTGGATTGATTGCGTTAGCGTATTGGTTAGTAGATTGTATAAGGATATTAATTAGTGCTCCTAAAGATAAAAATAATAAAAAATAAACAATATCTTTATAGCTGATATGTAATATTTAAATAATATTATCAATAAATGAGTATGAGTAATATATGCGGAGTAAATGAGTAAATTGAATTCTGTTATATTTCATCTTTTAATAAGAATAAGTTCATGTAAGGAGTATACCTAACTAAAATTGTAAAAACTCTATCAGAGAAGAAAATAAATAAAGTGAAAGTGAAGTAGAGTGAAGTTATGCCATTACAGTTGCATCCTGAATGAATCACATCTTTCTAATAATTTTTTGCTCCATTTTACTTTCAGGTTTCACAACTTTTTTCTAGGCCAAATAACTACTTCATAAAATATTTACGATTTCAAATCTTGTATTCAGTTGTGGTATTTAAAAGAGATGTTTACTTTCTAGAGTGAGATTCTATATACATTTAAACGAACCATTTCTCGAAAACAAAAGCAAAATACAAATCCATTTAATATACCGGACGAACCGGAGCTGATATTCACACCGTCATACGAAAACTCTTTTCCCAGTAAACAATATAAGTCTGATCTCCAAATACGCGAAGTTGTTACAAATTTCGGGATCATTTCATACTGGTGGTAAGCCGAACCAAGTTGTGAATCGCATAGCAGAATTCGCCATCATAAGTGCGGAAAGAAACGCAAAGATACCCCATACCGCTCCGACCCCAGTATCCCTAATGACCCCGTTGACCCGTGGGTCAAGAGCGAATCACGTCGTTGCTCGTTATGAGGCTCATTAGATTTGGACGGTTTGTTTTGTTTTGGCTTTTGTTTTGAGTGTTTTTCAGTTGGTGAATTGTCTCGTTGATGGCTTTTGTGGCAGTGATTCGTTTGTGTTATCTTGTGGTTCAGGACAAAATGGATGGGTCGTTAAAATTTATTTAAAAGAAGTCTCTAAAGTAATCATTTTATTTACGTAACTGTAAATGTTCCGGATTCCAAATTTATGAATACTTTGACTCCGTCAAAGTAAACTCGATTAGACTCTCGAAATCTGTGTCAATAAAAAGTTTCTTTGATAAACAAAACGAATTTGTTATTGACAATCTACGCACTACAAGTAAACGTATTAAATTACTTTTTTTTAATTAATTCGTTTGTACTACGTGTTGCTTGGTTAGCTATATACATGGAACATTAAGTACAGAGACTATTTAAAACTTAATAATTGTGTGATTAAGATTTGGTGCTTGTACATACTTCTTTTGAATGAAGAATATTGTCTTGAGACATGTTTGATGCCACGCCACAAATCTCACTATATCTGCAAACCATCTAATACCGTTTACTATAAAGCGAACTAGTTAAGAAATCCGTTTCTCAAACTTATTTCCTCCGGGGAACAATTTTAATATAACAGGAGGCAAATAGGAGGCACAAATGCCGATGATTCGCAGATTTATTACCCTGGTACGTTGCCTCGCGGATATCTGGCATTCCTCACTTTCCTCATAGACAGACATCTGGTACAGAAGAGGGGAGAGGGGAGTTGTTCCAACCCAATTCATTTGACACCAACATATACTTGTACAGAATGAAATATCCCATTAGTGTAAAAATAAAAGATGGTAGGTGTCGCTGACTCACAAGTGTCAAAAAAAATGTTTGAAATATTTGACATGAAAAAACATCAAGTAAATGTTTATCTAGAGAAGTCTGTTTTATTGAACAATTATACCTCTTCAGGTCATTAATAACATACGTTAATTACAAAATTAACGGACCAGTAGTTATTTAAATATTTTGAAAAATTAAAAAAACTTGAATTGTCATTTCAAGAAAACTGTCAATAATTCCGGGTAAAACTTGGTAGGATATACTCATTGGCTAATAACGTCAAGGGCGTTTTTTGTTCTCTTACACGGCTATAGCCTTACGGCATTACTTTTTGGCAAATGTCCGAAATCTTGCAGAAGACACACTTTTGTTTGTGCTCTACCACCTGCCCGTTTTGGAATTGCATGTCTGAATATTATTTTGAGCAACTTGTAAAATCTAATTACGATTGAAAACAATTTCGTTCTACTTTCATTCCGTTAACTTCATCAGCTTAAAACAAAATTCCTCTTTATCATCTCCGCTCTATTCCCTTCTCCCGGCGACACCTAAGGACGCTTTCACTTTTACGACTAAATTGGTAAATAAAGAAAATTGAGCCCAACTAATGGCCAGCATTTTTCTCTCGACTTAATCTTCTCTTCGAGTGCATTGTCAAGGCGATCTGTCTACATTACCAGCAGATTGTTAGGGAATATGATTTGAAGCAATCTCTCTTATTTAATAAGATCTGTTTGTCCGTTGAATTGCTTTTGTTAAAAATAATAAAGCTGTGAATTATCAACCATTGTCGATCCTTGGTTACTTTTACATAATATCACTATTATTTCTGAATTTAACCTTGTTTTTTTTTGTGTATTGCTGTTTCTTTTTTGCTACAATAAATATTTTTATTATTATTAAATTATAGATTTTATCTATATATTCATTATATTATTGGAGTAAGTGGGTGAGTTTGGGGATGCAACGTGCAAACAGCATGAGACAATTTAACATAACATGGCAGTGCGTATCGCACTTGTTATGACAGAGAGCGTAACAACTGTTGTACTATTTCCAGAAAAAATGCAATTGTTTTTATTTATAGGGTTCCATACCCAAAGGTTACCAAAGGAATAATATTGCTAAGGCTCCATTGTCACAATTAGTCTGTCAGCGGGTTGTAGCTCGTGGACTGGCTGTGACTATGTGTGACTGGCCGCTATAATAAATAATAAAATTAAAACAAAAATTAAAGGGCATACTAGCAACGTGATTTTTAGTTCTTACTTGTACGTATACAAGAAAGTGGTCCACCACTATTGACCTTCATTTAAAAATCGTGTAGTTGAGAAACTTAGTCTAGTTTGAATTTGGAATCGGACTCGTATTTGTCGGCTGTCGCCTTGCTCTTAATGTCTCGTTGAATGCGACATAATTCACAAAGTGCTCTATTTAGAAATACGTGCTTCATTGAGACCCTTTTCTATTTACGCTTCTACAATAAGCAAATTAGAGTTCATTTTATAGCCTCTGCGATAAATAGATTTAATTTTTTTTTTATATAGATGATGCACTGTTGTAAATGACGTAAATTTAATGTTTGTATAGATGAGCACATTTTGAGTTATTATAAATGTAACTACGGTTCCTTAAAAGTATGTTACAGGTATAAAAAAGGTTTTAGTAAATTTTGTTTTTGGAAGTACAGCTTTTTGATTTTTTTTGTTCTAAAAATTATACTGAAAATGTGGTTACTCTACTTTTATTACCTTCGGCGATCGTTCCTAAAGCGTCCCAAATAGTCCAAGTTATGATTTAAATATCACTAGCTTCAAAATTCAGCCAAAACCAGTTTGAAACACATCGATTTACACAATGCCCCAAACACGAGGTTAATTGGAACAAACACCTCTTTAAAAAAAAATACTGGTCGTGTGTTAACAATTAAGACACGTGCATTATATATAATGATGAAGCATCATTCGTTTTATCTATTAAACATGGCAGGGCATTTATTTGTGTGATGAGCACGAATATTTGTTCCTGGGTCTTTGATGTTTTCTATGTATTTATGTATATATTTCTCTATAAAAGTATGTATATCGTCGCCTAGTACCCATAGTACAAGCTTTGCTTGCTTAGTTTGGGACTACGTCGATTTGTGTAAGATTGTCCACAAAATATTATATATTATATTATATTAAACGTTTGATAAACATATAAAATATGGATTGATTGCTGTTTTGGTCTAAAAATTGTTCCGAATGGCCTCATTTTACGGTATTTACACTCTCGGACAAAGAATACGGGTCGGTGAAATACCATCATATTTGCTAAAATAGTGCAAACTTACACAGTTTTTTAATGCCTTATTTAATTTTACATCTTACTTGCAAAAATAATTGTTAAAAAAAACTAACGTTTCCAGTTTAAAATCGGACTCTTAAAAAACAATGTTAACGGAGCGAGATATCGCAAAAATCGTCAGGTATGGAGGTTGATATTTTTATGATAGGATCGTGGGAATTGCTAACATTGCCGGGTAATGCGAAGAATAATATATCATGTAAATAAAAATAATGTTAAATATTAAAAAAAAAACATATTGCGGTTATTTTGACCGTGAGTGTACTTTTTACAGCCCAAAGCGAATTTGATTACATCCAGCCACATCTACAAATCAGATTGTCCCTTCCGTGTCCCGCTGGCTATGTCACATTAATAAATCTAAATTACAAAGGGTTTTAATGAAATGTAAAAATTAGGAGCACAGGTGTTTTTTTTTTCTGTTAACGAGTTCGCGGGCTGTGTACAGTGGGCCGTTTGTTTCTGTCGCTAAGGGTTGACCGTGACAGGATAATTTTTGATTGTTTTGCGTGTCGTCTCGTAACCTGTGGGGCTAATCCGAAATTAGAAATCCGAACTTCGTATCGTGCCGTCCCTTTCACTCATACAGTGTATACCATGAGAGTGAAAGGGACGGCATGATACGAAACTTTGGAGTACATTTATTTATACCGTAGGTATATTGCGCTGCGTAAAATTTAGATATCATCAGATCGTAGCTATGAACATACACTTATTAAAAGGGGGTCCGCGCGTTAGTCTTTGTAAATTCAGTTGTTTAATTTTGCGGGAGAAAAAAGGACATTGCCCAAGTCGTATCATTATCAAATAACATTACATTTACATAAAGTAGTGTAACCACAAAAAGGTTTCTAGGTACGATTTATTTTAATAATTTTATAATGTAGCGTCATGTCATCATATGATACTTATTTACAATTCCAATAGTATAGTTTATGCTATGCTTTTAAGGCATGTAACTCGCATTTAATCGTTTTTGTAAACCTCGAAACGAGTAATTCAATCATCATTACGGTCCTCGTTAGTATTTAAACTTTAAAAAACAACAATTGTTATAAATGACAACTACTTTAACATTCAATCGCAGCTTGTTAACATATTCATTCGAATCTCATTAACGGGTAAGTAATAATCACTCTTGTAATCACCGACGAAGGCGCGAGTCGAGTTACGAGCGATCGTAATAGTGTCGTCGTCTTATATTCACTCGAGCACTCTCTTTCTCTTCTAGTTTATCAACTAAGTTATTGAAATAATGTAATACTTAACTTATTAGCTCTGCCTTAATAACTGTATGTTTGACGTTTATTGCTTATTGTAATCTTTAGTTTTTACTTTCCATCTCATTGATGTACTTCAAAATATGTAATTTATATTAGTAATATGGAGTTAACGTTGTTGGTATTACAATTACCAAACCTTAAATATAACTTTTAAAGTAATACATTATTGTGATCACTGTTTGTTAACTTATAATGAATGAAAAAAAAAACTAAATACTTAGCTGTTTCCCGCGACTTCGTACGCAAATTCAGTTTTTGACAGAATAGCGATAAGAAAGGTGACATTTATAGGTATACTAGCGACCCGTCCTGGCTTCGCACGGTTGCAATACTGATGCATGTATTATACATATAAACCTTCCCCTTGAGTCACTATCTATTAAAAAACCGCATCAAAATCCGTTGCGTAGTTTTAAAGATTTAAGCATACATAGGGACATAGGGACAGAGAAAGCGACTTTGTTTTATACTATGCAGTGATTTTGGCCAAACATCAATAAGACTCCGAGATCCGCATGTCTATTGGTGAAAGCTGTTTACTCCGTATCCTGTAGGTATAGACATACCATACAGACAGATGTTGCCAAGACTTCTTTTTAAAATAAACCAAAAGACGAAAATTAAAACGATATATTTAGTAGTTGACGAGCGACCCGCCCCGGCTTCGCACGGGTGCAATGCTGATGCATATATTATACATATAAACCTTCCCCTTAAGTCACTCTATCTATTAAAAAAAATCGCATCAAAATTTGTTGCGTAGTTTTAAAGATTTAAGCATACATAGGGATATAGGGACATAGGGACAGAGAAAGCGACTTTGTTTTATACTATGTAGTGATTTTCATAAAAGAGTGTGGGGCAAATTGGTCAATCAAAAGTAACAATTTGCTGACACCAATTCTCGTTAGTACCTATTTAAGCTCTCGAAAAACGACAACAGTGATAATCAGCAGTTTGTTGACGTATTCATCGTGTCTCGTTAATCGGCAATAATCACGGCTGTAATGACCGTCGAAGGCGTGAGTCGAGTTACGAGCTTACGAGCGCTCATAATGGTGTCGTCGTGTTACTTACGTTGGCATTATTACCACATTCTATTCTACGGGCCTAGCTGAGTTTTTTGCGCTCTGCCAGTAGATTACACTCATACCTCAGATTCGGTGAAAGACGCTCAACCAATCTCACTGGAGCGCTCCTATCGCTTTACTGGGCCCGGTCTATAAAGCCACGGTCAGGATAAAGAAAATATTAAAATATTTCAGGCTACAATTTAAGTTTGATTCTTACGTTTTGAAGATCACATGGTCATTTACACTAGAATTACTATTAATAATGGGATACAAATATGTATAAGAAATATCCCATTATTTATAGTAATTCTGACACTTACGTTGTTAGGGTTCCTTACCCGAGGGGTCCAAACGTTCCTTTACAAAATTTTGCTCCGAAGAATTTTTTAACTTCCCATCGACCTATGAACTGGAAATTTGGTGATAATATTATTATTACGTATATTTAACCAACAAATACTAACTTATTACTAAATTAGGTTCTTTGAAATTTTCTTATTTTTCCTATAAAAACGAACTGTTACACTGAACAATTATGCGGTTGGTTCGGAACCCTGAATGTGCTAAGTCCGACACGCACTTGACCGGTTTTTTAATATACATGTATTCATGACCGTGTTTCCGAAAAGGGATCGGCAGAGGTCATGACAATATGTTTTAAATTGTAGGTTTGAAGACGGAAAAAATATTATGTATGTGTGATTTTTAAGGCGCGTATACCCGTGAACGACCTTGCGCGTTGGGGCGTGGCGTAGCCTTTCCCGCCGCACTACCCGCGCCCCCCCCCCGCTGTAACAGTTTTTTTGTATGTGTGTATGTATTTTTTATATTATTATTTTCTAAATACGTAGGAATGTTTGAAGTAATTAAATATATATAATAGTTAAGTAGGTACATTGTCTCAGAATCGAACTCTTATATTTTAGCGTCGCGCGCAAAGCGACACAGTCTTCCCGTCCGAGAGCCGGTGACAAACTGCCGCCCGTCGCCCGCGCACGTATCCGCCCCAACTTTTATGACGGTGTGGTAGTCATTCCAGGTTTTTGACAAAAGTAATGATTATTTTACAATATCCGTTGCTCAGATTATGAAAAACTGAATTAAGTTTTATTTTCTGAATATCCCGTGTAAAAAACATGTCTAGATAGTGAGCAGTAGCGATTAAAAAGGTTGAAAAATGCCTTATTTGATAATTTTTTTTTGTTAGGACAATCTAGGCGTGTTGCAATTTCCGTTGCTCAGATTGAAGAGGACTTATCAATTCTTCAAGTATATTTTTTCGAGACCTATATTCCGGGCCAGTTTTGAGTTTTAGGCCTTTGAACGCGACCAAAATGTGGTATTTCACTCTATTACGCGCCTTAACATGGTAAATTTTAGCTAACAGCTTCTGGTTCCTTCACTGCGTAAAAGAAACAGAGTAGAGACGTGAACTTAATTATTTATTACAATAAATGAGCTCATAAAAAGTTAACGTTGATATACTTTATAATATTTAAATGCGTATATTCGAAATGGCGTCGTGTTGCAAATAAACAACCCGACGCTTTATTACACACCTTTACAATGGCGCCCGGACAAATGGAATTAAAGCCCGAATTTGTGACACAATTTCATATTCGCGCCCCTCGTTAATGAGAGAATAAAAAATATGAAAATTTATCAAAGCGGCGGTGGAACGATTAAATTCCCGTGACCAACACGGGAATGTTTTTGTCTTTTCAAATTATAAACTCTAATTTAAAATAAAAACACCAAACCTGGATGGTGTAATAAAATAATATTTTCTTTAAAATGGCCTGAAGAGTGGACGTTACTCGCTACATATTGGAAGTTGAAAAGTGTAGTTTTAAAGTTAATCTCAGATAAAAATTAAAAACATTGCAGGCTCGCTCCACGCGCCTGTAACTCTCGGGTGTTTCCCGTTTTAAGTATTTTTTATCTAATAAATGTGTCGTCGTCCAGTGCCCAATAACTCAAGCTTTATTGAGCTTCCTATTATATATATTATGATTGCCTTTGAATATTTATTTTATTATAATTATTGATTGACACATGACTATTCGTAAGGCCAGTTTAAAAGTACTCGCAACCGACGAGCCCGTATGAAGAGATGTATGGATGTGATTGAAGCGAATGTAGTATGTAAGCAATGTAGGTTCTTTGGTCTCAGTGCCTTTACCATGAGTTTGCATGACCGTACTCGCTAGCGACTGCGTAAACGATTTAGTATGCCGATTCTTAGTTCTATTGCGTAACCGCCAGAGGCGCTGTACTTTTGCCCATAGAATTTTTTACGCAGTCGCTAGCGAGTACGGTCATGCAAACGAATGGCAAAAGCATTGGTTACTCCAATCGGATACGGACATGAGTATATGTATGTATTTCTATAATATTACATTACCACTGGTAAACTTACCAGCAAATCCAGTAGTTATCATTAACAGGCGAAGCCAACATAAGACCACACTATCGCAGCGCAACAAAAGTGCTTAATAGATCACCGGGTAAGGCTATAAGGGCTCTATTGTGCGGATAATCATGGAAACGAGATCAAGTTAGGGGAGGGGATGTTGTTAGAATGGTCGGCAGATCAAATTGATGCAACGACCTTTTTTTTAATCTAACTGTGGCATAAAGCGATAGGAGTAAGCTGTTGGAGAGTAATCCATGAATTTGCGTTCCAGTTAGATTTCAACAGATTCTGAGGTGTGACTACTACATACAGGTGCTGGGAGTTTTGTTGCTGGTTCACTATGCCCACGACCCACTTCGGTGTTTGATTATTACAATGAAATAAGCTGCAAAAGTGTATACATAATCTTCGACTTAGACGGGCGGCTACCGCAATACCAGATATGTTACGGCTGGCTGCGTCATACCTACCCTGTTCTTCATCAATCCGATTATCAAGTCTCATTTCTGGCAATAATAGGTTTCATATACTTTCAAAGATTGAAACGAAAATTGCCTTTCCGGGCGTACCTACAGAACGCGCTGCTGTTATAAAATGAAGTTATTTTACAAACGTTTATTAGATTCGACAAGACGACAAAAACTTAGTTACCCAATATGCGGGACGCTGGATTCGATAAGGGAGACGGTAATCCCATAAGAATGCTGAAGACGGATTACTGGACGCCGGCCCTAAGGAATAGGGTTGTCGCGAGATACTTACTTTTTTAATATCTTATGTTGCGACGAAGTAGTAGTATTAATACTTTTTTTATCATGTTAAGAGTACAAGCAAAGAGGGCAGCTCTAAACATGTTACTCGTAATAATCCGAGCTTGATGATATCATCACCTGAAGACGACGTGGAAGACAGCGCGAAGTGGAGAAGATTAATTAAAAAAAAAGTTTATTTTCGGGCCACTACAAATCCACAGTAAGTTACGGAAAACTGACCCCACCGTCATGTGGGATTCATTGCTAGGAAGAGAGACATATAGCAACTTCAACAGTCCATCGTAGTCGAGCGTCGTGTTTTGTCAATCAGTCAACTTTTATAAAACAGTTTTAAGTTTTGTAATATTTGATAACGTTTTAACCTGTCTAATATGCATTTTTAAATCTTTTAAATCAGATCAAGGAATGGTCCTGTAGCCACACATACCAGGAAGTGAAGACGAAGGCCCAAGATAGATTGGAATGGAGAATGCTGCAACGACAGAGGACCAGGCCCTCTTAATATTGATGATGAAATCTTTTAAATACAATTGAAGTATATTTTCATTTCTGAATGCTATATTAAATAAACAAGTAAACTAATTCAACCAACTCTTCGGTAGGCTTGGACCAACAGTTTTAAAAAAATTGAAAGTAAAAAGCACTAGTGCGCGAAATCCATGTTTGCGCACGATATACGGCTACATAAAGTACTGTTTTTCGAGCAACTGTATTAAAAAAATAATTTACGTGTAAGATTGCTCAATAAATATTTTATTGGATTATATTAAGAGCACTGCATCACTTCATTAATCTTCTAATTGGAATTACGTTAAACTTCAAGCATTTTTTTGTACTAACCAAACAGCAGCTTCGACTCCGATCCTCTAATTACAGTAAAAAAAAACGTAAAACATTATGTGTATGTATGTAAATTCTTTATTTTACATGAGGAAAAATACAATACAAATTACAAGAACAGTACCACTTCAGCAGTACTTTTCGTAGCTAAACCGACTTAAAACTTTGTAAGGCGTCGGCAACCCTAGCGAAAGGTCTTAGATATATTTAATGTGGTGTTTTGTTGTTCGTCCAAAGCCCAGTGGACTCCGACCCTTTTTAACTTTATACCTTTGTCGTCGCGAGTTCTACAAATGAGTTTTACGCGAATTACTACTTCAAAAGCTTGTTCAAGTGTTTTTTTACTTTACCATAGAACATTCATTCGTTTAGGTTGTAGGTACAGAACATTCACTGTCTAACTTTGACTTAACAAATGTATGTGAAATTAAGTATAATGATATTCTTTAAATCGGATCATTATTTTAAAAAAGTGAACAATAAAGTGGTACGATTAGTGTATTTTCATTTACGAGCATGTGCTCAAAATAAATAAATAAATAATAAATAGCGTAAAGAATCATGTATAATATTTTCATTGTATCTAGTTGACACAGTTCTTGCAGGAAAGCATATCAAACGATTCGACATATTTTGTTACACATTATAAATACCTATTGTTATTTTTTCCTCGTTTTTCTTTTGTTGTTTACCACTTACATTTACTTAAGTAGGTTAAGTAGTATAATTGTAATAAGCATATTTTGGAGAAAATGACTGACTGACAAGTTTCTTTCGGCGTTTCTTCTCGGCAGTGGTCTCATGAGAAACGCTAGTAGTTTTTGACTTGTAAAAGTGCCTTTGCGGCCTACTTGCAGAATAAAGTTCATTTATATCAAATATCGCATATAGTTTAGTAGCAGTAGCAAATTTTATAAGAAAACAACAATGATATTGATCAGCGCTGGCAATCGCGTCAGCACCACGCTGAGATGGAACCATTTCGTGCAATACCATGTTTTTACTTGTTTTTCTGTCTATTATGTTGTATTGTCACGAATTAATAATTGAAACTTGAATCTTGAAAGTTTATTGTCAATGAGATGATGAGACATCTTACTATATTCATTTATGTTTATAAATTTAAATAAGTATATATTATTAATATGTAAATGGTTGTTATATATTTTTTTAGTTTTATTTTTAGCTATAACTTACCTCAAAGAAACGTTTTTATACACTGTAAGTTTGCCCATCTCATTCTCCCACTTTCCACTCAATCCGTCAAAGGTTAGCTGGAAGAGATCCCTCATAGGGATAAATTTGCCTTTGTGCTCTAATCTTATGTGACATGTATATTTTAACCTGTTGTTGTGTACAATGAAGTGCTTGTACATACTTACATACAATATCAATGTGCCAGTTTTTTTTAATGCATTTTTTGGTCGCTAGTCTCAGTGCCTTTAAAAAACACCTTTTTATCAGACCGTGTTTCGTTCGATGTGTGCCGTACCTAATAACGGTGTAGTTAGCGAGCATGAATGGGACTCATTACCACTTAATGCGACAAAAGACGGGAAATTGTCGGTAGGAACACGTTTTTCGGTGTACGCTTTTTTTAAATGGAGTTATATTTCACGGCAATTAGGGCTATCGCGTATGAATTCGCCGCTAGAGGCGCTAGTGTAGCGTTAGGTCTCCGAAATGTCAAATGTCAATCTTTGTGGTCGCGCTACGCGGTTAATATCTAATTGGAACAATATGGTGACTATTTTGCTATACCTGAGCTTGATTCTGGCAAATATGAGTTACGGGTCAATGACTGTCAGTGCTGTGAGACAGTTTTGTCTTTTGGAAACTTATTTCCTCCTTTTTTCCGAACAATACGGGGTGTTGAATATTTTTACGGTACTGTTTAAAGGTATTAAATATGATTTAAACGTAAACTTCGTTCTCATGCCCATAATAACCAATAACAATTTTTGACAGCGGACCTTGCTCGACAGTGGCGCCAACTGGTGAGCACAAAAACGGTAGCCCTCACTATGACTGTAAACTTAAGATTTGTTTTATCAAAACTCAAAGAAAAATACGTATCGACTTACAATTTACGTTACGTAAAATCACACATTACTAAATGCGGTTATTCAGTGTACGAAATATATTTATTTATACTTACACGATTTTCACTCATTATTGGTGGAAAACGGGGCTTAGGGTCGGTTGCACCAACATACGATCACAGGCCGGTCATCGTCAAATATGGCGCCGGCAGCTGTCATCCCAAAGAAACTTGTCAAACTTTCCATACAATCAGATTTTAACGAACACCGCTTACGATTACAGACGGTTTGATGCAACCCACCCTTAGTCTTCCAATAAACTGGCTATTAAATACATAATCAGACATAGTTTTATTGTGTTTATCAAAAAGAAAACTTTTGTTTACAGTCAATTACACCCACTGAAATCAAAAGTACAAACAAATCTCAAATTGGCAACACACAAGCGTGCGACATAAATATTACAGCAGAATTAATTGTAACAAACAACTAACTAGGATGCTCAACAAACGGTATAAGACGCGAGTGTATGAATATTCATCATTGTGACTAGATGCTGAATGAGTGGGGCAGAGGATAAGAGGTAGCGGTAGCGGAAACCGATTCTTTTTTACGAATTCAGTAATAGTATATATAATTCAGTTAATATAAAGCTCCTTGAAATATAATAAGAAAATGCAATTTATATTTTTAACCTTCAACGCTAAAACTAAGATTGAAATTCTATTAGCACGTATGCGGTCGATAAATCCGAGTTACTTTTTGAAGAAAATGCAATCTAATTTTAATCTTAAACGCGAAATTTTAATATAAAGCTCCCGTAAGTTTCAGATATATTGAAATATAATAAACGGGACGGGAAAGAGGTGAGTGACCCGTTTTTTTTATATTTTAAACGCTAAAACTAAGATTGAAATTCTATTGACATGTATGTAGTCGAGAAATCGTACTAAGCCTGGAATAGTGTAAAAAAAGATTAAAGTTAAATCTTTAACCTTTATTTTCTTCTTATGAAATCCTTAATCTTAAATCATAGGCCAGTACTTTACTATTAAATAAAAAAGCAAGCTGTCATTCACAAACAAATACCAAATTATGAATGAAAGAAATATTTCTATGAAAATGACATGAACTTGCACGTCTCGTAAGTGTAATTTTTTCGCTGTACTTCTACGTCTCTAATGAGGCCTTTAACCTTTTTGACGCCAACGACGTATATATTCGCACCGTAGGTTTAATGCCAACGACGGATATATCCGTCACGGCGCGTGGTGCGATATCAATACGTTCAATTTTACGTTTGACATTCCAATGTCATGGTGTGTGTGACAGCTTCTGTTACAGTGTAGTTTGCAGAGTTGAAAAGGTTAACCCTTCCTTTTCCGCTTGCTCCTGTAACTTGTACACAGAAAGATACCATCGGTAGGTAAATGGGGAAATGTTATTCGGCTCGCGATGTAATTTTGTTACTCCTAATTTAGTTCCCAAGCGGGCCGGAATCTAAATATCGGACAAGTGGGTTGTAACTTATTTAACTTATCACTACATAGTATAAAACAAAGTCGCTTTATCTGTCCCTATATCCCTATGTATGCTTAAATCTTTAAAACTACGCAACGGATTTTGATGCGGTTTTTAATAGATAGAGTGATTGAAGAGGAAGATTTATATGTATAATAACATCCATTAAATAGTGCACCCGTGCGAAGCCGGGGCGGGTCGCTAGTATTGTTATATTTAGTTTACTAGTAGCCTAGCCTGCTCTAGATTACCCTTAAATTTGAAGCTCGTAACAGTTTTTTTTATTTTTTTTTTAATAATAATCGTTTACTGTGTACATAGCTACAAACAATGATCATACATCATAGAAATTCATCTGGACAGTACGACAACGCCTAAAAGTAGTGGTCGATATTTCCGACCCCCGAATTAGGTGGGAGACCTGTATCTCGGGAGTTAGATTTATCTCTTCTTCAGTGTCAGATAACATAAATACCGTTCCGACAATAGTAATTAGCATTTGAGATGAATCGGGGTAGTAATTACAGTGTTTTGTACAGGGATCGGATACCGGTATTTTCTCCATAGAAAAATACTGGTATTATTACGGTCACCGGTTCATTATTTAGTTTTTAATGGGACAATCTAATAATACGACGTTGTTACCTAAATACATGATTCAGCCCTACGTAAAGAGCAAAAAATAATCCAATATATTGGGCTAGTTCAGGGTTTTTTAAAAATACCGGTATCGGTCCCTGGTTTTGTAACATATAAAATAAATGACTTGTATGTAGTGTTAAAATTATATATATAAGTATTAAAATTGTAGCTTATACTGGATTTATAAGAACTATGAATTTAGCAATATAAATTTACATTATAATTTGGATTAAAACTAAAAATACGAAGTAACAAAGTACACGTGATGCATAAACTTCATTAAATGATAAGGGGAAAATACTAAAATTATTTATTGAGGTCTTACATTATTGCAGTATTATTTTAGTTCACCAAGTTTACTAGTTTATCAAGTATCCATCTGTCTTATGACTATATTTTTCTCGGGGTAGTCACAAAAAGACGCTAGACATATTCATAAGGATATTCCGAGTTGATTGAGAGAAATTATCTATCGATTTTTTTTGCAGACACTAGGATAATGCATAAAATTACTTTGCGACCGAGTACTTATTAAAGGGGAGGCCAGTGTGCTAAGTTGCGCTTAAAGTTTTTATTTCTATTCTATGGATGCGTTCTATTTGTTTTAGTCATTCGAACGTTATAATTTTTTTTCGGCAACTATTAATGTCATTTTCGATAAAAATTATTTGGCACTGATAAGTATGTTATTTATATAATAAGATATTGTATTATTAATGACTTTTGGCATTGAAATTCTTTATTTCAAGCACTACTAAGTCTGCAATTTTGTGATTGAAAGTTCAATGACGATCCTCACTAATTTCATCCCCAAATTATGATTTATATACCATTCTTTTTATTGACCCTCAATATGCCCTTAGTATTGGAGAGCGACAAAAAATCTATAAACAGAATTACATTGTTGGTATTCGGCTTCTTTTTTCTTATATAACTTCTCTCGTATTATGAAATGTCATTTAATTAAGTCTGATTTATAGCAGGGATTGTAAAAACGGTTTTATTTAATACCTGTATAGAAATTGACAAACTATTACCGCTAATAAAAGAATACCTATATTCTAATTAGGGATATTGTTGTCATTCCGCTTTTATCTATACCTCTATGTATTTACGATATTGAATACCTGTATTCAATACCGCTATTCATGGCACTTGAAAGGTAAGATGTCAATGAAACATTAGTACTAAAACGCAATAAACAGGTGTAAATACCTACTTTTTACAATACTAATTTGCAGAAACGAATAATCTAGTATATTGACACTGACAGCTATTACCGGTAATGCTTTTTATAGGTAAAGTGTCAAATAGAGGTATTGTTGTCAATTGGCGAAACCGCTAATATATTTGAATACCGGTTTTATTTTAACGCTAATCAGAGCTTTAGCGAAATAAATATTGAAATGCAAATATAACCGGTTATACCTTATTTTAAACCGGTAGTAAGAATACCGGTAACGATTCCTGATTTATAGACATTTGCCACTCTAGCACGTATTGAAGAAGATGTCGATAAGTGAACGACACACATGTAACTGTTAAAACGGTGATTAAAACTTAACACCCCGACGTTTGTCTCATTTGCGTACACATTAAATATTTCCAGTATAGTAAAAACCCTCATTATCACACATAAACGGCCTTCATCAAATCCAAGCACACAGTGATTAAGTACTCACTTAATGTGTGAGAGAAACGTTTCTGAATTGAAGATTTTTCTGCCGTTTCGCCCAAAATGGAACGAATGGTATATAGTTGCTAGTGACCTACGAAGCCGGTGCCAGCGGTGGTTCTGGGTTCGAATACCGATGAGAGCATTTATTTGTGTGATTAGCGTAAATATTTGTTTCTGAGTGGAATGTTTTATTCACCGTGGGCGTTAATAACCCGAAAGATTCAAACCACGTATTTTTGACGACAGTACGAGTAAATAATACTATATCAACATGGGTCCAATTATGTGTCCTAATTAAATTACTTTAAGATTTCAGTACAAATTAAATCATATTAATTGATCGCTTCTTTGTGAACAAATCTTTGCTTCAGAGACTGAATGAGTTAAATTAATCTCAAGTTGAGAAACAGAGAGCGAGCATTGTCATTTTAATGACATCAATTTCAAACTATCAGCCAGTTATCACTGAAGGTAAATAGTTTGCACTCTCGCGATTGAGAACAATACAAAACTTTCGGTAATGAATCCTTTTTATAGGATAGTACCAAACTTAATTAAGTCAAACTGGGTAACAACCATGCAGTTAGTGCGTCTGCGTGTAAGTGGTAGGTGGC
This sequence comes from Epiblema foenella, assembly GCA_963556455.1. Classification (NCBI taxonomy): domain Eukaryota; kingdom Metazoa; phylum Arthropoda; class Insecta; order Lepidoptera; family Tortricidae; genus Epiblema; species Epiblema foenella. The sequence continues at coordinate 23,332,631 of OY747100.1, forward strand.
TGGACGTCACGCCGTTAGGGTGTGTTAGAATTAAGATTTTGTAACTTGTGATTTATTTTAAATAATTAATATCTCTTAAATTATGGGTTTATGGACTATATGTTATATAATTTTATAAACTCTAATTATGCTTTAAAATCGTTGGTTTCAATATTTCGGATTATTAACGTCCACGGTGTATATACTTATTTAATTATTTATTTATTAATATCTGTATATATACATGTATACCGTGGTCCAGTACTTATATTACAGACTATATACTTAGGAGACTAGGTCAATTTGTTTAAGGTTATCTATCCCTCGGTCTTTGTTTTTTTTTCTACTTATTTACCACAGGGAACTTATGCATTTACGATAATTATATGAATGATTGAAACTTAGTTATTAATTTCTTGTTTCAGGTATGCCATTTATGACTGTCAGCTCCATCTGTTGGTTAAGTATCATCATGCTATTGCATTGCTATTGTATGTTAGACGACTATTTCACTAGTCCCGCAGGCGAAGCGTCCTGGACATATAATCAGTTCAAAATATTTAATTACATGTCATATTTTAATTGACACTAGTAACAAACTTAAATACAACCAATACATAAACAGAAAAAAAACAAGAAACAGAGAAACATAAGAGAAAAGTATGAGATGTACTCAGGTATTGTTTTTTATCTTGTTGCCTCAAGAATTGATAAAAAGATATAAACGACTTCGAACAAGTTGATTGACGATGTGTATACTCTGTTTTTTTTTGACTGTAATGTACTTGCTCATAGTAAAATGTATGACGCGTTCATTTGTATCTTGCATAGAACTTGTATATATGGTTATAGTACTTATTAAAAAAACAGAGTATAATTGTTTACATTTTCTTTTTTTTTGCAGAAATTAACAATAAATTGCCATGCTATCCTTTGGATAGTTTTTTTTTAATATGCCATTGTACTGTAAATAATATACTGTATACTGTTTTTATTAGGTATTAGTAATATGTTAATCCCCGAAGGGTATAACTAATATAATGGCACTCAATGTTTCCAAAATGTTATTTGAAATTATATCTAGCGTGGTATGTTGAACTAACTTGAAACCACTAAACTTCTAAAGGCAATCAAAACATTTACTAGCGTCCCATATCCCAACTGACTTTAATCCGTATGTTTCAACAAACTTCGCCTTAAGAGCTCATCTTTAAACCGTTCCTTATTTGAATTTCGCGCCTGACTGGCGCCTTATGGCAATCTCCGATCGCCAGCCAATATAAATTCAACTCTATTTTTATACTAACAAGATTGAATACGATTTGGAGAGTTGCGAGGTCTTTATTACTTATAAAGAGTGGAGTCGGCTTCTTGTTTAATTTAGAAGAAAATTGGGTTGTGCATTAATGTTGATACGGTTTTAATATTTGCACGATTATTATCAATCAATTTCTATTAATGAGGTGTTATCATGTGTTTGGGCAATACACAATGAATTTATGATTAACGGTTCCTTGTTTACCTTTTATTACTAAATTAATGAATAATTTAAACACGCTTTCACTTCTTCCGCTCGATACGCTTCGCTCGGACGAAGTCGCTGATAAAAGCTTGTATTTTTTTTTGTGTTGATGGCATGATTTCGCCAATGTCGCCGTATACAGACATATCACACGAGAGGAGAATGATCATGTTAAAAATTTTGATTTTTGTGGAAGGATATGTCTGGGAACCTAAAACAAATAATAACACATATTAAGGACGGCACAGACAATACAGGACGTTTGTACAGTTAAAAAAAGAGCGGGAAGTGGGTGACAGACGGTTAAGCATGCCAACATAGAGGAAAAAATGGAGAAGAAAAGAAATATAAGTTAACACTGTAATAAATTATACAATTCTTCCATAATACTTACTGTAACTGCAGTATTTCGCAAGTTTTACAATACCAGTCTAGTTCAAGTATTTATTAGCCAATAAAGGTAGCACCATCTTTGTGACCATATACGGGTCGGATGGCGAATTATTGGAGTCGTAACTTGCGGTTCTCGTTAACAATGTGCTTACACCGTAGTTGTTATACAGTGCTTTTGTCTCACGACCGCGGGTCAGCCATAGTTGTAGAAAGAAAGAAGAAAGAACACATTTATTCGTGACGAAACACCAAAAAAATAAAAATAAATAAATAAATATTTGTGGACAATCTTACACAAATCGACCTAGTCCCAAACTAAGCAAAGCTTGTACTGTGGGTATTAAGTGACGATATACATACTTATATAGCTAAATAGATACTTAAATACATAGAAAACATCCATGACTCAGGAACAAATATTTGTGTTCATCACACAAATAAATGCCCTGACCGGGATTCGAACCCGGGATCTCCAGCTTCGAAGGCAGGGTCACTACCAACTAGGCTAAAGCGGTCGTCAAAAGTAAACACACATAGAAAATGTGCATGTATATCTCAACACACGACCATGACTTACCCGCGTCGTGAAATAAACGTACTGTGCTGGTAATGGGTTTAACATGCAAAGAAATATTGACGTTATATTCGTTATAACAGGGTGCGGCGTAACGAGCGGCCTATAATGTAATTTCATACATCCAGGCCAGACCGGCTAAGTTATCGTCTTTTGTTACCGGGGCGCGCCGGCCGCTGGGTGCTGTAGCTCGTGTTTTTACTTCGAGTTTTCTTATAATTGTCAAACGTTGCATTTTTTAAGTGAAGCACTATACAATACCTCGCCACGAACATGGAGGGGCAGCAATCCCCTATTTTGCAGCCTCCTCAGTAATGTGCTATTACTGTGCGGCCATTTCAGAGGACGTTTTTGATGTAGCGCTGCTGTTATTCTTGTATCAAAGTTTATGTGGCGTAGTTAATTAATAACAGCACAAGATATTTTTCAACGGTTCGCCGTGGTTTTTGGTGTTGCGAAAGCAATGACATATCGACTGTCAATCTTAAAATCGTAGGGATTTGATATGGATATAGAGCAAAACCAAATGGGGTTATGTTATGAAACTATTAAAAATTATGGAGGAAATAAAAGTAAGCCACTCTCACATCATTCTCAGAATTCCTATGGAATGTTTAATTTTAAAAACTGACCCTATTCTTTCTATATTTTAATGGGACTATAAGCCATATTTCCTATAAAACAGTGATGACATTGTCAATTAGGTTACATTTCAAAAGTGATGTGTGGAGATGTCAAAAAGCACTTTGGAATTAAGCCATTCCATAGCAGAGGTTTTGTTCCAACGTAATATCTTAATATCACAAATGATTTAATATAATTTTATTATTATCGGCTCCTTGGCACTTGCAGTTTCGCATCTATTTCAGGTACTGACGGTCTATTTTAATTAATCTACTGGCTTCTATTAGAATCAGTTTTAGCGCATTTGCATTATTAGTACAAACACATAAGCACTGGTTTATATAATCTTTATTACACAAACAGAGTTCTAAATGTACAATAGGCAGACGTAATGCCATGTAGTATCATTGTCTACCAGTAAGCCTATAGCCAGAGCAAAAAGCTATTAACAAACAGCAAAATCGCAACTAATTAACATAGCTATATAGTGAATGTGGTCAGTCGATATGTCAATCCTGCCTGTTACGACGCGGGTTATGGTGTCGTTTGAAAACGAAGGACTGGCACTGGAATTAATTCCTAAAAAAATTGGAAGTTTGGAAGGAAATAAAAAGTAAGTTCTCTTAAAATGTCCCAGAACCACAAAATAAGTGAGAAATAGAACCGAGATATAATGAATTATATCTTACCTATATCTCGAGAAGAGGTGGGCGCTACGAATACCAATCTGATTCCACACTAATACCCGGGATAATAATTACACTAGAATATATTTAAACATAATTTATATACCTATTAAAATACCGTGCATATACCTGATAAAATTAATGTCGTAATTATATTCTGTAATTGCTCACTAATATATATTAGTGGAGATGGCTTATTTGTGTGTTTTGCCTATAATTAGCACTCTAGACTGCTAATGGTTGCATGACTAGTAATTAATGAACATCAAATATATTATGTATAGAGGTCTGAAATACAGTTCTGCAGTCCTTTTTTCTCTGCCACACGGATGCCGATCAACAACAACAAAAGGTTACACGAAGAATTTTCATCAAACATTATGATTCAATTTCATTCAAAGTTATTTAAAAAAGCTTTCCTAGTGTATGTGTAAATAATTATAACAAATACAAAAGATATGGCTTCATAACAATTACGCCATATTAATATTCTCCTGTCCGAGGTTGCTTACTGTTCAGTTTTGTTTCGTCTACAACTACATAAATGCTATAAAATAATTAAGTAAATCAATCTCACTGGAGCGCAAAGAGTGTTCCAGTGTTTAAACCGCCCGCGTGGTCTTTTCGGAGATTCCCTCTTTTATAAGATTTCAAGCTTACATGGTCATTTACATTAATAGAAGCTCGCGCACGCCACGTCAGAGCACGTCAGTTAATCCTTGATAATGGCGCTTGCAACAGTGCCGAAATATCGGGAACTCAAAAATACAAATATACATGGTAAATATCCCGTTTCAAATCGTAAATCTAATTCCCTCTTTTATCTCCAGGTTACTCTCCAACCGCGTACTCCTGTCGCTTTATTGAGATCGGCCTATAAGCCACAGTCAGCTTTAAAAAATGCACTTTTAGTATACATACATACAGATTTAGGGTTTGCGTTTTTCATGTGGACATAACTAAAGTCTACAAAGCCTCATTTTCGCCGTCACTAATAATCCGCATAAATGGTGTCTCCGTTTCCATAAATCTCAATTAGCCGTATTAATCTGAGTTAAGGCATTAAGTCCGCCATTGGTACTGTCTAGTGTTTTGCAATAAAATTTAATTAAAGAGAACCATAACTTACATGAACATTGAATATGAGCCGTTACCTAATTATTGACCACAGGAGAAAACACTTTTGTTTTTTCAACTGAGTCGGTATGACCCCGTGCGCCGTGGGATATGCAATAGTACATTTTGATGCAATCGCGAAAGGTTTGTCACTTCGCACGAGTCCCTAGTTGTCTTGGCCCGAGCCGCAAGGCGAGGGACAAAACTCGAGACTAGTGAAAATGACACGTCCTCACGTACATAAAACGATACTTTTTAATACCTAAACCTATTCGGTTGGATGAATGGCTTGGACAAACAATAAATATTTTTTTTTTACACTCAGGACTCTTTATATCCTCGCTTCGCTCGGGAGTAAGATCTGGAGTCCTTCGTTACTTTTAGGATTCAATATCGCGCCCGTGACATATAACAGTACTTTATCTCCTTGGTGTATAATCTACTATTATCTCACGATCGCGGGTGGTGTACATGAGTATATATGCACATTGTCTATGTGTTCGTTAGCGTCGGAATGTGTTGGTACGAGTATGTGTCAAAACTACAATTATGGCTAACCCGCGCTCGTAAGATAAAGTTACTGTACCGTAAAAGGAAATAGTAAAACTGCATGGATTTATAGGATTTTGTTCTTCCTAAGAAACTGTGATTGTATTTTAGCTTCTACTTGGCAAGGGTTACGACACTCCCGACAGAACAAAGGATTTTCTAGAGATATGTGTGTTTTACCGTCGAACGGTTCAGAGCAAAACATGTTTACTGTACGATGCAAATGAAAATATGGAGCTGAACCAAATGTTCGGAATACTTCGTGAAATTTATACTTACTCTGTAAGTATGTCACTGTTTAAGGTTGGGTTGCACTAAACCGTCTGTAATCGTAAGCGGTGTTCGTTAAAATCTGATTGTATGGAAAGTTAGACAAGTTTCTGTGGGATGATCTGCCGGCGCCATATTTGACGATGACCGGTTTGTGATCGTATGTTGGTGCAACCGACCCTAAATGTTCATTCTATATAACCTACTGTTTATAATTCTGATACGTCAAGGACACCCGCGTGGTCGTCTCGGAGGTTTTCCCCTGGATTTTACCCAGGCCACCCTCAAACATGCACTCCTATCGCTTTATTGAGCCCTATGAAGCCACAGTCAGGTTTCAAAAAAATGTTGTAATACACAAGTGTTATATTTCATAAAGCATTAACGCCTTTACTTTACTGGTCACTTTTTTTTTTTGAACCTGACTGTGGCTTTATAGGCCGGGCCCAATAAAGCGATAGGAGTGCGCGGTTGGAGAGTAGCCCGGGGAAAACCTCCGGCACGACCACGCGTGTGGTTTGGAACACTGGAATGTGAGTTGAAAAGTGAGATTGGTTGAGTGGTTTCAACCGAATCTGAAGTGTGAGTGGAATCGAGCTACTGGGAGTTTTGTCGCTAGTTCACTAAACCTAGCCTAGCTGAGAAGAGTCCAGTAAGAAACTCAGCTAGGTCCGACCTGGGTCGGACTGATTCTACCCGGTATGCGGCGGTACCGGGACGAATAGGGACTATATGTGTCACTGTTGTCGCGATTGCGCGGTGGACGTCCCCGCCGGCGGCGTCCCCGCCGGCGGACTGGCCACGTTGTGTTGGCATACCCTGTTTGGTATTCTGTTCATTCATTCGTTATACATTCGTTCGCTCTCTTGATGCACGCCGCTTTAATAACCTGTAACAGTGCAATTAATAATTAATACAAGTCTCCAGTGAACAAGCCGGCCTTTATTTTTATCTCCATCGTCCACACAAGAAACCAGCGCCGACACCATTGCACCGCTGAACACTTTGTTTGCTGCGAACTGATTGATAAACGATTGTCTTAATTTTAATTTGGGATCTTCAGTCGCTTTAAGGCAAGGCCGCTCCAGTGCAAATTACCCCCTCTTACACGCGTGAGTTTGCAATTAACCATCCCGCTCTCTACGGAAGCTCTGCGCGTAATTTCGTTAATATTTAGTACATTTTAATTAATTTTTAGAACACTGAATCACATGAAAAATCTATCCGGTTATTTTTTAGAACAATAAAAAAACTATTCTTTTTGTAAAAAAAAAAACATATCACTGTCGTTGATAATTACGAGATCTGCAGCATGAAAGTTTATTTTTACGATGATATTTAGGATTTTTTGACAGTTTTCAAGGCATTTTTCAATATTTTGTTCAGTTATGTTTTTAAAGTTTTTTTTTTCAGTCTACAGTAATTTTTGTGAAGTGTACATTACTTTGTCATAAACCACACTGTCTTTGTCATAAATCTTCAGTATTTTCGTCAGATCTCTAAATGGGCCTTGCCTTAAGTGATTTTTTACTATACACATTTAGAGAAGTCCTTCTATTGACAATTCCTTACATGGCGGGAATAGGTTGACAAGTCGAGGTGAAAATTTCGAGAAATTTGAAACTTGTGCAATGTATTTCTAATTTCAAAGTTCGACAAAAAAACATCTCGAGTTGTCAACTTATTCCCACCATATATATATATCGAATTATTTTTTGCATAATCTCGTTTGTATCCGATCAGAGACCGAGCTGACTCATCCCTCATCCACCAACCGTAGATCTATTGCGCCATACTTGATTACTTTTCGTTGGTGATGTATATAAATCACACCATTAACAGTTTCAGTTGACGTCCTTATATCGCGAAATTAGGACGCGTATTCCCAAAGCGGGGAAAAAATTGATTACTAAATTGAAAGTACGGTCAATAGAATTAATATCTGTACTGGACTTAAGTCAAAATATGTATGTACAAGTTATATTCTATATATTATAATATATCCTCTACAGATATTACAGTGAGATAGTATAGGTTGCCTGAATATTAAGCGAGATTTAATTTACAAATTATTTTTTATTGGTGTGGAACAAGATTTCTTTTCGCTTAACCAAATATGGTGTCGTTGTGTGTGTTTAGTTGATTTTAATTAAATTGGACTTATTGTGAAGCGTAGTATACTCGTAACAGTATATTCGGTGGCTATCCAACGAAATGTGTTTAAATTAAACGAAATGTGAAACGTTTCAAATAAATTAAATTGAATTAAATTAGATAAGCAACTTTGAATTAAACAGTGTTATGTGAGTGTATTGCAAATGCAGTGAGATGTATTTCAGTAGGACATTTAGGAGAGGGGGTGTACGTTATTTTATGTAAATAAAATATTATGCGGACGCTAAAGAATTACACAAATCTATTGCCAATTTTATACATATTTTATTACTTACGCCGGGTTTAGTAAAAATCATTTAGACCATGTGCCACATCATATTTTAATAACTGAGTAGGTACATTCTTTCACTACTTAAATAAGGTCTAACGAACCTTTATCGATCCCGGCCATAATCATTTTATGAAATGTAATTGATATCATTTTATTTTCATTTTTACATTACCTACAATAAGACCACCCACTCAAAATACCCATTATTAAAATGATTAATCGTTTTATTACGTTGCCTATTTCTAAACAAACCACCCTTGGTTCAAAATTGTCCACAGAGTAGACATCCGTCAAACAAATAAACAAAAACATTGCAGGATAAATCCTGTCTCATTTGACAGTCCACTCGAACTCAAATAGGTCTTATTTTAATCATTTTCTGTTCTAAAAAACATATGCTGTTTCTTAGAAAAAAGATACGCATCAGTGAACTACTGCAGAATATCAACTAATAAATGTCACGTTCTTTGTCTCTGCAATGTCAACTTTATGTTGATTAAACCATAGTTGACATTGCAATAACACTTTGGAAATACGACACTGAGAAAATTAGGAGCGGAAAATTGAAATCGGAACATTAAAACTGCACTCGACATGCAAAGAATGAGCGCATTCTGAAATGCCATATGTCCCAGTTATTAAAATGCAAAGTGACTTTTAAGCACTGCTGATAAAGTCTAAATTTGTATGAATGCGAAATAGAGTCTACGCTTTTGGAAACTAGAACTCGGCTGTCGCGTCAGGTTTTAACCTCTCCAGGAAATTAGAACTCTCGTAGTTCGGAACAAGATTTAATTTCCCACGATGCAACTGGTGTATTACGACTTTTCCCGTTTTCAGTCGGTTTTCATCGTAATGGTGGTTATTAATAGATATTTACTTATAGAAAGTCGTAAATCACGAGTGCCTCACGCCCATTGCAATTAAATGTACACGGCATGTTTAATATGACGGTATTTTGTATGACGGAATGGATATTTTTGTGTTACATTTACTTTCGTCATTCCTAGTGTATAATATAATTATTTTAATATCTCATAAAAAAACATCTATGTTAAGAAATTCTAAGGTCGTAAACGGTTTCCCTAATAAAAGAAGTGAGATCTATCTGGAAACCAATCTCTTTAAAATCTTCTAAGATTACAGTTCCTGGCATGCATAACGTTCTTCAATTGCTTAAATGATTTATTATGGTATTTGCCACTCAATAATGCGACTACGGAATATTCAGGGTCGGTTGCACCAACTTACGATTACAGGCCGGTCAACGTTAAATATGGCGCCAGCAGCTGTCACCCCATAGAAAGTTGTCAAACTTTCCATACAATCAGATTTTAACGAACACCGTTTACGATTACAGACAGTTTGGTGCAACTCAGCCTTAGGATGCTAATATAGTATATCAAGATTGCACAACACTCGAAAAAATTCAACGAGATTATCAAAACTACTTTGACTTTGACCAACACGAAAAAGTGTGACGTAATGTATCACTAACTTGATCCTTGTTAAGCGAATTTCTATAAAAAATGCTATTGGATTTTGAATATTATTGTTGGAAGTAAAATAGCTTTTTGAACGAATTACTTTGAACCAACTCGGCCAACTGAATGATTTCAAGTTATACCTAAACAGTTGATGGGCAAACCGGTTTCTCCTCAAACAAAAACACGGAAGCGCCCGGAAATTAGTTTGTAATTAACGGAAATAAGTAAAATTATCATCTGTAAACCGACTTTACAGACAACCACTTTTTGGTCTTGAAAATTTCCAAAAACGGACTCGCCGAAAAAAATCACGAGAATCGGTTGTGAAATGCGACCTGTAGAGGAGAACAAACTGATATCCGCCGCAGAAACAGTTAAACTCAATTTTTCAAAATTTCCATAAACTGACACGGCAAAAAATCCTATATAATTACCGACCCTGCTCACAAAATTTCACAGGAATAGGTTCAGAAATGCGACCTGTAGCGGAAAACAAACCATTGTAAAAGTATTTTTTTTAATTTGCACAAACTGCCCCGACAAATAAAATCTATATAATTATCGAACCTGCTCACAAAATTTCACGAGAAATCGTTGAGTAATGTGACCTGTAGAGGAGAACAATTAAAAATCCACACATCTGGGCATATACGAAAGCGTTTTTGTCAAAGACGAAGCAGAGACCTTCGTTTCACTCCGTCAATAAACAATACTAGATAAAATATTTTGCTTAATCAGAATTCATTTGATATTTTTATAACTAGTTCAATAAATAATTATCTGGTTACTAATTTTGCTTATAGTGGCGCAACATTTTCTCATCTATTGTAGGTCATTGACCTAGAAAACGCGTGTGGGGTGATTCATCGTGTATTTTTAGTCAGTATGTGACGAGAACCGTACTTGGTTAATGTTGTGAAAGTACCGCCTCTGATTTTAATCTATGTAAAAAAAACGCTTGTTTAGTTTGTGACTCTAGGTCCGATGTCTGCAACTTTTTTGAACTCAAACACGACTTTTTTCGCTTTGCGTTCTTATCGTCTATTAAATAGTAAATACATTAATTCCTGTGTAGATATTGATATATGGATTTATATACGTATGTACTAGTACACATGTCTCCTTTGACCTCCGACACATTATAAGGTCGTCCGGAAACTTACATACAGAACTCTCTCTATAAAGAGTCATAATTACATTCAGGTGGTGACAACCCTATGAAAACCTGATGCTAATCAAAGAATACTTCTAAAGTAAACAAATAATTTTCGTTTGTTCTTGGAACCTGTTGTGTTCCACTGTTCCACTGCTGGGCAAATGTCTCCCCCCACCGCTTCCATATCTTCCGATGCCGAGCATCCTACTTGTTTTAGTCGAAATTAAACAAATAATGTCTATTTGTTCACAGAGTAATGGCAACAATTACATGGCGGGTGAGCCCCGTCGCAAACGCGAGCCGCCGGCGCGGCCCAACCACATACTTCTGTACACCATCATCAACCCCGCCTACCCGATCACTGTGGTAAGTCACAATACTTTACATCAGCGGTTGTCAACTGGCGGCCCGCGAGCGGCTCCCCATTGACAACTGATAAAAGTCACAAAAATTAAACACGTGCGGCATTGCGAAAATTTCGTCAGATGCTGCTAAAAGGTTACCGACTGCTGCATTAGATCATACATAACCAACCTATATTAGGGTTGCCATAAATATGGGGACGAACACCGGGACAATTGAAGAAAATTATTAGATAGCTAGAGATCAAAAAGAAAAAATCGAAGGACATCAGTCTTGACTCATCCCCAAAGTCAAAGGAGACGTGGGAGCGGGGCAGGTCTTTGTCGTCGGACGGTACACTTCATGCGCTGCGCAGGCACTGTCTGTCTTAAGCGGTAATCTTATAGTCGTCCGTAGGTACTACAAACATGCATGCTTATTTACCTAGCTGGTGCGGCTGGTAGTACATTTTATTACGAATAGTTTTTGAAATAGGTAACTATAGAACTACCTACTACCCCTATTCTATAATCCTGTCTGGAACTGTAATCCGCTTTCTGTCATGTCACGAAGAAGTGTTCAGTTATATAATTTAATAAGCAATGGAACGACAGACTTACACCTGGGAGATCTATAGTGTCACCAAATCCAATAATGCAGAGATGTCTCCATTGTCATTTCGACAAACCCATCCTCGACCGGCGAAAATAATAAACAATAGCATTCTTTTGTTATGTGCCCGGAGATCTCCGGCATCGGCAGACAAACGGCTTCAATTTAATATCTAACCGAACTTGACACATTATCTTGCGTAGTCTGCACATAATCGATAACACAATACCACAAAATCTGTCGGAACAATGCGCGGTAATCTGATGTGTCTACACAAGCTTAGATTGCCGCCTTTGACCATTTACTGCCCGACTAACACCCCGTATCTGGCCCGGGATTGCACCTTTGTAAGCGTGAAGTGTATTTGTTGAACTAGGCATTCATCGTGTCATGTCCAGTCTAACATCGTCTATAGTAGATGCCTCGATTGGCAGCACACGTGCATTGAAACACACCACACAATCTGTCGGGACACATGAGCTTATTGCCGCCTGTGATTTACAGCCCGACTAGCAACTTTGTGAGCGCTTGGTGTATTCATTGAAGGATTTGCGATTAAATAATGAATATGGAACTCTGATATTTTTGTTTTAATAATTTTGTGTCTGGGTAAGTAATTGTACCTCAAAACTAATCATTCATAAGACCGCCTGTTGTCTACCTCTACCTGTATACAGTTGTTGTTTTTGATTCTGTGTGTAGCTGATTCATTAGTGTGAGGTGTGCAAAAAAGAGTATTTGTATTGTATTGTATTGTATTCATCATGTCATGTCCAGTCTAATACCATATTTGGATCGCCACAGTTGTCCGCACGCATGCATTGAGACACCACACAATATATCGGAACAATACGCGGTAATCTGCTGTGTCCACACAGGCGTAGATTGCCGCCTTTGACTATTGACTGCCCGTCTAACACCCCGTATCTGTGCTCGGTTGGCACATTTGTGGGCGCGTATCGTAAACGTGAATGATTAATATCGAGATGACGGATTTGTGGTTGAATACTAAATTCAGTGCGATTGTGTTTCGTAATTTTTAATAGATGGCATTCGGGCGTTTCAAAATTATTCTCAACAATGCCATGTAGCGAGAATTTCGAAACCCCAGGTCGTCGTGTCGACAGTTTTTCTTGTTGGTTGCCATATCATAGACTCGCAGGATTAAAATTGTTATCATGTATATTGGTTATCATGTTCAAACCCATTATTTGTGAGTTACTGAAGTTAAGTTCAATATTTTTACTTGCAGCTGTCGATGCAATCACTGTTATAAGGATAGTGCCGTCTGTTGTTATCCTCTATCTACTTGTTATTGTTTCGTTTCTCTTCGCAACTGTACATCATCATCATCATCATCATTTCAGCCGAAAGACGTCCACTGCTGAACATAGGCCTCCCCCAAGGCTCGCCATTTAGACCGCAACTGTACAGTTTGTTACAAAATATTTGTTTGTGTACCTACTTTCCAAAGCAAGGTTCAAGATGGATAAAAAACATAATAGTGTTGGGCTTCCGTGTGCGGCGTCGTGGACAACGCGAAGTAGACAAGATTAGCACGGTCAGCTTACCCCATCACCATGTGGGATTCATAGCTAGCAAGACAGAGAGTATACTGCTGTATATTCAAAATGTTCGATATCTCTTACAATCTAATACTCGTGTTAGATTCACGTCAAACACAAGACTTCCTTCGACTATTCCAACTGTAATATCCGTGAACTCAGACATTCCCAATCCGAAGTTGCGGTCACAATGGCGCGCCGGCAACTTTTATCGCCTGCCCAGAACCTCATAGAGCGTGAAATGTGAAATACACACCAACTTTCCCAATGTAAACTTGGATTGTGTTCACTGAGGAGTTTGGTACGAACAGCTTTGTGTGACGTTTTCGCACGTTCGATTTTGTGAGTTGGGGTTTTGGAATAGTTTAGAATGCATTGTCGTAGTGGATTTTGTGTAGGTACCTAATGGTGTAGAAAGTGACGCCTGAGCTCTCCAGAATGCACTATGTTGAAAGGACCTGCATGTGTCTCTAGTATATTATTGAAGAACAAGAGAAAGAAGAACAAGGTCAAACATAAAAAAACCGAACCGTAAAAAGTCACCACTTTAGATTTTTTCCTTTGTATACACACAATTACTAAATTTCAACACACTAAACCAACATTTTTGATGAATGAGTCAGTTAATCAGTAGTAGAATGATTTTAGGCTTCGGACAATAACACGGACAAAAATACAGTTTGAAAAAGAATAACGAAACATAGAAATTCACCGTTTTTAGATTTTTTCTTTGTATACACACAATTACAAGTTTTGATGAATGAGTCATTTAATCAGAAAATCACGGATGTGTAATGTTTATAATTTTGGACGATACCTGCGTTGTGGATTTGGCTCTGTGATTTTTGGACGATACCTGCGTTGTGGATTTGGCTCTGTGATTTTTGGACGATACCTGCGTCGTGGATTTGGCTCTGTGATTTTTGGACGATACCTGCGTTGTGGGTTTGGCTCTGTGATTTTTGGTTGAATAAAAATATCAGAAGATTTTAATCATATATATCGTCTCCCTTAAGAGGCCTTATAAGTTTTAAAGCATTTTGATTTCAAATTATGACAAAAGTATTGATAATACCAATAAAGTTATTAAAGGCTACGATGATTTTATTAAAGTTTTAGATAGTAACATAGCCATTTTTTGATTTTACTGTGTGTAGTAGAATTTAAGCGCAAAAAACAAGTTTTTAGCTTGAAAATGGTCGATTTGGAGTGATGTTTAAAACTATATTTTTTAATGAAAAATACGTTTAAAGTTTAGGACATAAGGTCGCAATTGTCCTGTTCTAGATAGTAACATTGAGAAAATGTCAAGATACATGTCAATTCAAACAGGAAATGACATAAATAGATGAGCGTTTTTTAACTGATAAGGACCCTTAAATAACAGTTATTAATTATATTATATGTTGCATATTCAACATTATTTATTGCCTGTAAACTTTTTTTCCGGTATCTTGAGATATTATTGACATTTTCACTGCTAGCATACGAGTGGTTTTCCGATAGCTAAGATGTTAATAATTCGTAATGTGTGTTAATTATTTTAAATACCGACCGCTCAGATATTTTTAACTCGCTGACGGCCCACTGGTAAATGTACGTATGTAAAAACGTACACCTCTTTCTGAGCACCTCGATTGTATAGCTACTACTGCTGATGCAGTTTTTTAACTTTTCATTATAACTTGTTCCTTTTGTATTTGTTTTAAAACACTCCATCTGCCAATCAACATAAAACTAGTTATTCAAATCCCATCATTGTACATGTTAGCCATCAACGTACTCCACCATGCGAGTTTTATGTGTTTCATGAACACGATTAAAATATAAGGCACCGTACTTTACTCCCAAGTTACTGAACAGTTTACTTGCACATGTTTTTTTTAATAAATTCCAATTCCAATGCCAGTGATGAAACCCCCGTAAACATGAACCTATCCATTGTTTTAAAAGGTGGGTTGCATCATACCGGCTGTTGGTTGGTGTTCATTAAAATTTGATTGTGTGTAAAGTTTAAGAAATTTCAAAGATAGCAGAGGCCGGCGCCACTTCTTAAATGTTCCTGAGCATGTGTACGTAGTCAAAGTAATGCGGTTTATGTATCCTCACCATTTAGGGGTAGTGCGCGATGTGGTATATACATACTTAGGTATGCATCAGATACCTTACCCAAAAATAGTTATATTACAGTCTCTTCTTCTCTTTTCACGTCATTTTGCCGTACCACTGTCCATTCACATTCCAAACCAAATTGCCCCTGCACGCTTACACTGAAAGCAATTCAAATACAGCCGCATTCACTTGCATTGACTTCTGACTCAATTTACTTCTCGCTGTTTGAATACATTATGCACACGATGCCATCTGGTTACTATGGAAACTGAGTGTTTAGAGTCAATGGACTGTTTACTAATTCCATTGCGATTCGCACCAAAGTTTTATATCGGTTTTCTTTCATAGCTCAACTCCGCTGCTTTCATTCGGATTAAAAACCGTTTTATTCCACTTCTTTGTTCCAAGACTGTTGAATGCTTTTTAATAGACTTGCCGGGAGTTTCATCCTTTGATATTACAGTATTTGTACACGTTCCCTCTTGGCTTAGCCCCCAACACTTCCACTTGAAAGTTACAATAACATTATGATACAGTTTTCTACTCGATTTATTGACGTTGACTTATAAGTTTCTTTTTTAATTTTTAATATTCTAATTTAATCAGCATCTATTTAAATATTTGACCAAGATGCAGTATACCAACGCCACACCCGTACCCACTGTATGTATACCCCAAACTTCTTTTTTTTCACCTGACTGTGGCTTAAAGGCCGGGCCCAATAAAGCGATAGGAATGCGCGGTTGGAGAGTGACCTATGGAAAATCATGGGAAAAACCTCCTACACGACCACGCGAGCGGTTTAAACACTTGATTACTCTAAGAGTTTGCGCTCCAGTGAGTTTGGTTGAGGGGCTTCAACCATATCTGAGGTGTGAGTGGAATCGAGCTACTAGAAGTTTTGTAGCTGGTTTACTAAACCTAGCTGAGAAGAGTCCAGCAAGAAACTCAACTAACCCGAAACTCCATAATGACGTCGGACTGAGAGGACAACAGATGGCACAGATATTACTACAGCACCTAAAGATGACCTCGCTACCACTCTGTTGTACGAAAAAGGTTCTTTACACCAACAATAAAAAACTAGTGGCTCTGTGAGCTGTAAACCTCGCTACTAAAACCTATACAATTACCTAATTTACCTTTCAAAATTTCCCGAGAATCGGTTCAGGAATGCGACCTCTAGAAGAGAAGAGGCGGAAATTCTGTTACATATACAACTCGAAAACATTTTTGCCTAACCTCAAACGCTGAATAAGAATGCACAAGCCGAATAAGAAGTAACGAGTAATCGTTACCATATTTCAGGCGATATAACTATATCACTCACGGCACATTCGTGCGAATTGTGATCGATTGGCGGTACCGCCAAAGTTCCGAGACTGTGGTGAACTTGCCAACTTGTGACAAATTACCCTACCGCAAACCGAATACTTACTTAATATGGACGTATCGATGTTCGGAATTACGGTGAATATCGGATGATATTATGTTTAGATGCAAACATTTTATGACTTAACTGAGTAGGGCATATGATGTACTATAATGACAAAATTCTGCTTATTTTATAATTTAATTTCTAATGTTCTAAGATTAATATGTTCAATATAGGAAATGTAACTCCGCGGTAAAATACTCCTATCAAAATCAAAATATTTATTTTGTAAATAGGCTTAACCTAGCTCTTTTACACGTCATTTTAATACTAAATATACATATATTTTATATAAATGCGGCTTTATCTTCTATAAACTAATTTATAGTGTAATAAGATTTTTGTAAGAGATAGCGTTTAACGCTTGACTTAAATCTACTCATTGACAATTTCAGCATATTAGAATGTAACTTATTGTAAAACTGTACAGTTCTCCAAATAGGACATATTTACTATACGGAGACGATATCCGGGAATGGTTAATTTATTTTTATTTCTGGTGTTATTATTGTGAACGTCACTACCTATTTAATTTATACATGTTAAGATTCTTACGAATTATTCATAGATATATTGTGGCTACAGTGAGAATATTAATTTTTATAAACTTATCTTTCAGAGAAATGCGTGACCCCAAATTGAAAATATTTGCCCCAGAATAAAATACCATAAGACATGACGCTATGAAAATAGGCAAAATATACCAGCCTCGCCGTCTTAACAAAATATAAATAAGTTGAATAGGAATTTTGACGTGACAACGTCTTATAAATTGGTTTGCCGGGTGACACTTCAAGAAACTGCGTTACGCTCCGCTCACGTTATGCGCTCACAATGAGAGCGAGTGAGAGGCATGGTTAGCCCGCCTAAGAGCGAGAGAGACAGACATGCGGGCGGGATGTCGGTATACGGGCGAGCACTCAAAGTCGTTGTCACGTAAAACTTTCGCCCGTATACCGACTTTACAGGCAACCAATTTTTTTTGTCTAAGGATTTATTCGAACATTATTAACATTAAAAACAATAATCATTCTAATAAAAGTTAAATCTAAATATGGAACACCTAAAATGGTTTAGATGCGTTAAGTTATATGTATTAAGTTCTTGGAGAAGAATGCAATTTCATAGGTCGTGGCGACTGGCGACCCGTTTAAAAGTACCACAATTTTATAAGAAAATATAAGTGTTTCAAGTCACTAAAGCACGATAGAGATTTTACAACAATGTCAACCTTAGTCGCTAGAGACACCTGTGTGAACCAATAAGCTTACTTTGTAAAGGTAAAATGAAAATAGCGGTTATTACGTCGCGGCAGAATTGAAATCTGCTTTCTTTCGTGTTCATCGTACCAAAAATATCAAATAATAGCTCGCATTTATCACACTTAAATAACTGTCAGTCTGCCAAAAGCGAGTACATTTACTTGCTGTCCTACTGGGCCATGACTAGGCATATATAATAAGTACCATTGTACATGAACTAAGAACTAAAAGGGATGAACCCTCACTGTACTAAATATAACGAACTATTCCGTTTCATTTCTTTCGTCTTCACTGAAATCCTTCTTGCACGCGCTAGCAGCATAGCATTTTCTTTTTTTTTTGTGACATGGCCTTTCAAGTTGGTCCCCGAAGGGGACCTCGACTAAATGCCCTAACTACTGCAGGCCCGAAGGGCCCTACAGGAACACCAAAACACTACAAACTAACTGTGCCTTTACCATGAGTTTACATGACCGTACTCGCTAGCGACTGCGTAAAAAATTGTATGGGGAAAAGTACAGCGCCTCTGGCGGTTACGCAATAGAAACTAAGAATCGGCATACTAAATCGTTTACGCAATGGCTAGCGAGTACGGTCATGCAAACTCATGGTAAAGGCACAGCAGGTCCTTTTTCGTTCCTAGCTCGATGGGATATATCGATATCTTGGAGGTACGCTAGATCCGAGTTTAATGGCAAGCGAAACATGGCTGGCAATAGCAAGACGGATGAAAGAAAAGAAACGGTGCAGAGCAAACTCTACGAGTAAACGGGAACAACAACGCTTAGATAAAATCGTTGACTAGTGTTAGTACATGCTCCGAACTAGTACAATCGCGAATGTTCAGTCTTTTCGTCCATTTGGTTCACTAAGGCTCGGTTTTATAAAGATCCGTTAGACCTTATGTCAGTTTGTTGTATCAAAAAATGTACTAAGTTACTGAAATTTGATATGACATTTGGTATAACAGATCTTTATAAAACCGGCCTAACTATATAGTTAACCAAAAATGCATGCTTACATGACATGGATCGTTAAATAGTGTTAGTACATGCTCCGAACTAGTTCAATCGCGAATGTTCAGTCTTTTAGTTCATTTAATTGTACTAAGTAGTTCGGAGCAATCGCCCAGTAACAACTCTACGTCTTACTGTTACGTGAATCGAAATTAAAGAAATCTTTTTTTGGGGTTTGAAAATTGTGAAGAAATAAAAGTTTTGTCAAGACATAATTTATTAAAATCAACATCTGCAGAGAACAGACAGCAGCTGGACTGTGAATACTCCCAGTATTGAAAACTTTTTCTTCGTTCTTACACTAATTCAGGTACACAAATTCTGACACAGCTTTTAATTTAAATAGGAGTCTAATTTGTGATATTGGTTGAAATTTTTATACAAATAGAATTTGTTCCGTCCTGGGTTTGAATCCCGGTAAGGCAATTTATTTGTGTGATGATGAACTTAGTCTATGGTGTTTTCTATGTATTTAAGTACCTATATATTTATTTATGTGAGTATCTCTGTCGTCGCATAGTACCTAGTAGTAGCAGGGGAGGGTGGGTACAGCATTTTTTTACGCAATAACGTATATCTATTTCTTTTCTTCGCTGAGATAATTGTAACGTCACTACCTACCCGCGGCACGTAGAACCCCGCCCTCCCCTACGACCTTCGCTTAGTTTGGAAATACGTTAATTTGCGTTAATTGTTCTCCAATATTTATTTACAGTAGATTCGGGATACAGCGACAGTCGAGGGACCGGTGATGTTACGTGGCACTAACAGGACGTCGAATAAAACGGACTGTTTTGCTTATAAAGTGTTTTATATGAAAACCTAACATGAGGGGATTTTGACGTCATTTAAAGCGGTGAAACGTTACATGCAGCCGTAATAAGCGGATTTTACTGTATTTATAAATGAAACAATGTTTTGCCAGAAGTGCCGTGTTTAAAAATTCAATTGCTGTGTTTGCTACAAATAGCAATAAAACGTAACAATGTTCCTTATTGACCTCATTAGCTTTGAGATGTTTTTATTCGTTTTGTGAATGTTCTGATTTAAAAAGAAATTAGTTTTCTTTGACAACTCTGTAGAAATGAATCGACTTAAGTTTCTTTTAGTGGGTTATTTAGTGTCGTATTTGTATGGAGCACCTTGCAGATTTTCAACAAAGGACGCCACTTGGCAAAGTTGTACCTAATGGTCATCTGAGCAGATTTAGCCCTGTACCCACGAAATTCGTCCATGGTGGTGGGGGCTGGAGGGGGGTGAAAACCTCATCTACCGCGCTGCACTCTGAGCTCGATTTCTTCATAAGTTGAGTGAATAGGTCATGTTTGGTATCGTTTTCGTATAATTCAAGGATGAGGAATTCATTTCTGAAACAAAATTTTCACTCGTCCGTAGAAAAAAACAGAGTTCTGCACAAAACTTGAAAATTTTCTTTTAAGAAATTATACAAAATCTTGCACTACAATTAAACCGCGAGGTAATGCACTATAAAAAAAATATGAGTTAATAGCCCATTTTATGTGAAATGTATGAGCATAAACTGTATTGACAGATTTAACCTGCAAATGTGTAAAAAAAAAATTCATGTAGCGGCGGAGCTGCGCAATGGCGAGAAGCTATTTTATTTCTACATGAGTTTAGAAAATAGGTCATGTTTGGTATCGTTTTTTGTATAACTCAAGGACGAGTAATTAATTTTTGGAACATAATTTTCACTCGTTCGCAGAAAAAAAACAGTTCTGCACAAAACTTGAAAAAAAATATATGAAATAGTACAAAATCTTGCCTTAAAATTAAACCGCGAGGTAATACACTATAAAAAATGAATTAATATAGAATGTACAGACATAAACTATATTGACAGATTTAACTTTTAAATGTGTTAAAAATACAATACAATACAAATACTCTTTATTGCATACCTCACACAAATGAATCAGTAGGTAGAGGTAGACAACAATATAGAAATGAATAATTAATGAAGAATTATTTTTATTTAGCGGCGGAGCTGCGTACTGGTGAGAAGCTATAGGGTTTTTCGTTTTACTGTTTGCTAATGACTTTGATTAGGTGTTTGTAAATCTAGAAGTAATATTTTATGATATTCTTAACTTCTCAACATTAAAACAGATTGAGACTTGGTCCCATTGGTTTGCACAATTTTACTTGGAATCCATACTTTTGGTTACACTTTTTAAGGGATCTACTGGGGATACTACTATATAATTACTGAAAATAAGGGATATATTACTGAAAATTAAAGCGAAACTACTTAAAGTAAAATATGTTTAAAAAATTGGGTCATTAAGAAGCTGGCAGCGTTTCCTTGATTAATAACTATGCTGATGCGTTGAGCGAGCTTGTAATCCACCAACATTTTGAATAGGTCCTTGAATAGTTGACGGGCACTGGGATGGGCCAAGGGTCTCGACACCGAACGGTATAAAAGTGTAACCAGTGCCGAGGTCCCTATATTTGTGCTTTTTAAGCTTTTCCGTCATTTCGGCCTCCACGGCAGGGTGATTGCTAGTCCCGTGGAGGTGAAAAGGAGCCAGAGTGACTATACAGCTTGCGTCTCACAGTCTAGGGGATGAGGGACATGCCGTCCGGCCACTTGCCATCAATTCTAGCGATGCCAATTGGTTCAAGAAGAGATGGCACGTTGAGTAGAGAGCGGCGGATGATGTCATTCAGAGCGGCCTATTTGGAAAAGCGGCCAACGGTTTCTGTGAATATCTTGCCATGGCTATCACCAGTGAGACCCGTCAACCAAACTGCCGCTAGGATACACCGGTGTGGAATACAGATAGGGAGCCCGAGTCGTAAACAATTCGCGACTACAATAAGGTGCCAGTGTTTGGCGATGGGTTCCTTGGTGCTTGAGGCCAATAGCCTGGCTCGTTTTCCTCCTATGCTGTGGCTCACAAGAAAATTAAAAGAAATCCTTGACACATCGTCGTCGTAGCTCCTCTGGCAGAATGGATGGTACCTAAATCATTACCCGTGCAAGCAGACTATCAAGTGTTTTTGGTCTCCAAGCCAGTAATCTCATAGTTTGAGGGGAGACCCCGTAGGATTTTGCCTATTAGATTAATTGAGCTGTGGACAGGCACGCCTTTTCTGGATGTATTTAATACAGTTTCTTTTTTTGGTAAAGGGAAGAAAAGCGCGTTTCATGATTCCGATAAAGGCCAAAGCAGGAAATTTATAGGAGGATTTTCCGTTTTTGACAGATTTGTTATTATTGCTTTATATTACATGTGAAGTTGAGATGATCTTCGGCATTTAAAATTATTTAATTTTTTATTAAATGTCTAACTATTGTCTTTATTTTATATCAACTTTTTGCACTGATATCAACATACGATTTCCAGGTAAAATTGTGGGGATACCAATATAACCAAATATACAAATATTCGGAATTATGGTTAAGTATCTCAATCTGTTTTAATATTAAGAATATCATAAAATATTACTTCTTCATTTAGAAGCACCTAATCAGTTTCATTATCTAACAATAAAATTAAGAATTCTATAGAATCTTACCAGTACGGAACTCCACCGCTAAATATAAATTATTTTTTAATACATTTCAAGGTTCAATCTGTCAATAAATATAGTTTATGTTTATACATCCTACATAAAATGGGCTATTAACTCATATTTGTATACTGCATTACCTCATGGTTTAGTTGAAGGGCAAGATTTTGTAGATTTTTTTGAATTTTTTTTTCAGGTTTTGTGCAGAACTATGAAATAATTCTTCATTAATTATTCATTTCTATATTGTTGTCTACCTCTACTTACTGATTCATTTGTGTGAGGTATGCAATAAGGAGTATTTGTATTGTATTGTATTTTTAACACATTTAAAAGTTAAATCTGTCAATATAGTTTATGTCTGTATATTCTATATTAATTCATTTTTTTATAGTGTATTACCTCGTGGTTTAATTGTAAGGCAAGATTTTGTAGTATTTCATATATATTTTTTTCATGTTTTGTGCAGAACTGTTTTTTTCTCTGCGAACGAGTGAAAATTATGTTCCAAAAATTAATTACTCGTCCTTGAGTTACACAAAAACGATACCAAACATGACCTATTTTCTAAACTCATGTAGAAATAAAATAGCTTCTTGCCTGTACGCAGCTCCGCCGCTACATGAATTATTTTTTTTTACACATTTGCAGGTTAAATCTGCCAATACAGTTTATGTTTATACATTTCACATAAAATGGGCTATTAACTCATATTTTTTTTATAGTGCATTACCTCGCGGTTTAATTGTAGTGCAAGATTTTGTATAATTTCTTAAAAAAAAATTTCTAGTTTTGTGCAGAACTCTGTTTTTTTTCTACGGACGAGTGAAAATTTTGTTTCAGAAATCAATTCCTCATCCTTGAATTATACGAAAACGATACCAAACATGACCTATTTACTAAACTTATGAAGAATACGAGCTCAGAGTACAGCGCGGTAGATGGGGTTTTCACCCCCCTCCAGCCCCCACCACCATGGACGAATTTCGTGGGTACAGGGCTAAATCTGCTCAGATGACCATTAGGTACAACTGTGCCAAGTGACGTCCTTTGTTGAAAATCTGCAAGGTTGATGACACTAAATAACCAGCTATTTTGATTTTACAATTATGGAGCAATGTCAAAATAATGAATAGAAAAGAAAGTCTTTGAAATAGTTAAGCTTCAAAGTGTACATTAAAACCCTTATTCATAAAATTTGACAGATAAGGACAAACGAACTTTAGGAGAAGTTTAACTTAAATAGGATTATGAATAGGGGGATTACCGTTTATTCGCTTATTATGCGGCAAAAAATAAGGGTACTAAGTTCAGTTGAAGTAACCTTGCCATTTAGGGTAAGTCACACCAAACAGTATGTAATAAGAAGCGGTGTTCGTCAAAATTTGATAAAATGGAACTGTAATATGGTAATGGAGAGTGTTACTAAAATATATAAGTATAGGTCGTCAGTTAGATTTTAAAAAAATGTCACGTTATTCTAAAAAATGTTCAATAAAGTGACGTCACGCGAAACTTTAACGGGCTGTATATACATCATTTTTTGTTTCATTGACAAACACAAAATACATGTCCAATATTTTTTGATAATCTAGCTGACGGACTAATTTTTAAAATAACATTCTTTTACTGCTACATAAATGGTTATTGCTTGTATAAGCGCAAATTAGTGTATAAACAAAATAAATAAATAAATACCCCCCACCAGGAACTATCTCCGCCATCAAGACTTTTGATTGAAAAGCTGCACTTAAATCGGTTCATCCCTCAGGATGCCCATGCCACAGACACACACACTAAAACACAGATTGTCAAACTTGAAATACCCCACTTTTGCGGCTGCGTTGCGCGTCGGGGGTTAATAACTAGGGTTGTACATTAATAAAGAGAAACAATAGTGAAATATAATAAACGGGTCACTCACGTCTTTAAAGTCGAGTATAGCTCGACATGTCCTCCAGTGCTAGACGCGCGGCCGTCGCGGCTAGTCCTCATAATGAAGGGCCACGTATTGCTCCGAAACATGTCGAGCTATACTCGTCCTTGAAGCTGAAAGATTAACGCGTTATGTTTTGATACGAATCGGATAGGTCATTCGAAAATATACTCGTAACTCGTACTTCAAAGTACCTACATTCACAAATGTAATTCTTGAAATGAACTAAGTAGATATAACAATAATAAAAAATAGCTGGTAGTAAGTTACTTACAATACAATAAGGCGCTGCTTTTTGCATTATTATTTATTAAATGACACGACACGAATTATAAGATTGAACAACGGTACTGTACCGTACTCGCTAGCGACTGCATAAACGATTTAGTATGCCGATTCTTAGTTCTATTGCGTAACCGCCAGAGGCGCTGTACTTTTGCCCATACATTTTTTACGTAGTCGCTAGCGAGTACGGTCATGTAAACGCACGGTAAAGGCGAGGGTACGTAGTAATTATGTGTACTCGTATAGCGTCTGTCAGTTGTGAAAACGAAGCTGATATACAGTAGAATCCGTTTATTATGACTCCGCCTCTATTGACCAACCGCCTATTATGACGTAATTACACAACGAAGTTTGGTTTTCACATAAAAATCTTTGTGACAAAGTCGGATATAGTTCGCTTACAGTGACATGTCGCTTATTATGACCCATTTTAATAAATTTTGTCCGTTTATAGTAACCGACATGATTCTTTTCACCTACCTTCGGTCATGTTCGTTGATTCCCGACGACGTTCGGCACGTGGCTGGTTTTTGTTTTGAATCTCAGTGAGTAATTGACAGTTGAACGTCACGGATTTGTTTTTATGATATCCTATGTTCATAGTAATATTGAAAATGATAATTTGACTATGGTAATGTTTCTTATACAAAGTAGTATTAGAGACTGTTATTACAAAAAAATGCAAAAACCAAAGCAGATAAAAATTACAGATGATGATGTACTATAATGAAAAAAAGCATACATACATACATGTCTTACATGCAATCTTTATTTTGATTTAATATGCTATGTTTCTCTATTAAAATAACCTAAATAATAGAAGGTTGGTTTTTTTTTCACAAAAATGCTTTGTAGACGTCCGTTTAGTATGACGTGTTTGTCAATTCCCTTCGATGTCATTATAAACGGATTCCACTGTACATTTAAATTACAGTTCAAGTCACACAACATTTTACGACTATTATTATCTCAACAATACAGGCTATGCTGAAGTTAAGTGTAGTTGAGATAAGCCCATGTAAGGCTTGGCTTATCCGAGGGAATTCCGGGAGGTTTATGAGTGATGATCGTGCGGGTTACGTCGCTGATAACAGACTATTAACGACTTGTGTCGTGTTTATCTATAGTAGAGGCTTCAGCTCTGTCGTTGACGGATAATGTGAAGAGCGAACTTATGTTATAAAGTATAAAGCTGAAAGTTGTATGATGACAACAGGGATCGGATACCGGCATTTTCTCCATAGAAAAATACCGGTATTATTACGGTCACCGGTTCATTATTTCGTTTTTAATGGGACAATCTAATAATACGACGTTGTTACCTAAATACATGATTCTGCCCTACGTAAAGAGCAAAAAATAATCCAAAATATTGGGCTAATTCAGGGTTTTTTAAAAATACCGGTATCGGTCCCTGGATGACAAATGACAAGATAAAGCATCTATCACATTCTATCGAGTTGTATCAGAAAGTGACAGATGCTTTCTTGTCGTTTGTCGTCGATAAACGTGACCATCCTAGACCGTCAGCGCTAATCACGAGACACATGCGTTAGAGTTAGCGCTCCGGGCGGTTTGATACTTTCACTGCCAATGCCTATACCACCTGCGAAAAACTGTATGTAGAGAAAAGCGCCTACGAGACGGGCGCCCCATAGCGGGTTCCTAGCACTGAAGTTGGGTGCTAGAGTGGGACTAATGAAAGCTGAGACTAAAAAACAACGGCAAATAAAAAAAAAATGTCTATAATGTGACAAAACAATAATCATACTTGGGCAACAAAATAAAATTTTCGCTGCATAGTTCAGCACATACCTAGGCGATGGCATTACCAAAAAGAAGATTTATGAATTTTATGATATTATTACCTGACGATTGACGTCATCAGGGCTGCAGCTGGCGCGAGGTGGCGTGATGTTGGTATAGAGTGGGGGTAGTGGGGATAACCAGTTTGTCACAGCCATCGTGCGACTGCAACTTGACTCACTTTGGTTGCGACTCTCGGATCGAACGGACGTTCTCTTGATTGTTACTTTTAGTTCATTTGTAGATTTTAGTCATAATTTAATTAATTTTAGAAATAACTGTATTTCGTTTTGATTAAATTGTTTGGGCCAGCCTAAAAAGCTTTCATTTAAACCGCATTAGTTAAAAATATGTTTAAACGTCTAACGCGATATTTATGTATTTACCTTTTTTACCGACGTTTCGACACGGGTTGCACCGGTCATGTTCGCGGCGGAACTGTTCTGCACCTATCCTGTTTCTGACCCGTAAAGGACCAAGCAATGTTTTTCTCCACTGACTCGGAAATTAAATAACGTTTGACACATTTCACGTAGATATTATAGTTGCCGTTTTTTTTAATAGCCTATATAGTGTCCCACTGCTGGGCAAAGGCCTCCCCTCTTTTTCGCCACTCGTCTCGGTCGTGTGCCAGCTCCCGCCAATCCGTACAAAATGTATCAAGGTCGTCCCGCCGTCTCCTTTTCGGTCTGCCTCTGCCTCGGGAGCCATCTTGTGAGATCCATTCGGTGGCCATTAAAAAAGTTTTAAATAATTCTCAGTCTCAGCTTTCATTAGCAATAAATACTCTACTAGCTACATACTAACGAACGTAGTTTATTCATCATTTAAGAAACTCCCAAATATGTATGTTGATTGTAACTTGTGCAGTTTTCAAATGTTAAGAGCATTATAGCTCTTTGATTTTTGACGACTATATGGGTCAATCAACTTTTTCTTGTTGTTATTCTGTCCCGTCAGCGAGGAGAAAACAGTAATTGAGTTTCTTAGAAAAATGCTTATAATATGGATTTCAAGCATGCTCAGGAGGTGACCCATGTCCAAATGGATTTATGCTCATCGCTAAAACTCATGTTTGGTAGATTTAAACCCTATAAAATTATAGTTTTAAAGAGTGACTCAGAAGACGTAACCATGGTAACGAGCAACAAAGAATAGTTGATCCACCCATATATCACCCAAATACGTTACCAAGTTACATTTAGTAGGATAACAAAAAATCTCATGCTTTTTGACATCAGGCGGTAGCACGACTTTCTGCCAAGTCGTATCTCGCGCGACTCGGCGATACCTGTCAGATTCTAGCTGCGTGAATTAGAAAGAGGAAGGTAGATTTTTCTCTACTCGTGTCGCTTCGCAGCGGTGGTTGTGCCCGCTGGTTTGATTCGTGGCGAGATTACAGCGGAAACAATGGGCCCGCAATCGCCGCCGACGTCCGATTGCGTTGTTTGATGCTCGATCGAAACTTGAGCTAGTTATTTTGAAGCTATCGAAACTCGAAACTTTATTTCCGGCGTTGTATAAAAAAAAGGTACAATTTCTAAAAATGCGCTCGATAAGAGTGAACACAAACAAATAAACGGGCCATGAATAAAACATGGCAGCGTGGAAACGCCGGGAAATTGATAGAAAACAGCTAGCTCCGAACAACGAGCGCGTCCTGAAATAATCTGCAGATATTTTAAATCATGGTCGGCTGATGTTAATGGTTAATAATGATGAGATGATAAATATGTGATTAGTGATTCGTACTAGGCTATTCATCATTCTAGTGTTTTCTCTGTGTCAAGAGTTTTATTTTTTATTGTTTTATTTTTAGACTGACGCTCAGAGACCTTATACATCTCTGAGGATACTTATTTATTCGATTTTATTATTTTCACGCTCCATGTTAACGTTTACAGATATATCTCACAATATTTTATTATGATTAGTGAGTGTTACCTTACCTTATTACCTTTTATCTTGACGCTTAGAGACCTTATATATTTCTAACAAATCTCGATTGTTATTAGTTTCTAAGGGTCGGTTGCACCAACATACGATTACAGGCCGGTCATCGTCAAATATGGCGCCGGCAGCTGTCATCCCATAGAAATGTGTCAAACTATCCATACAATCACATTTTAACGAACACCGCTTACGATTACATACGGTTTGATGCAACCCACCCTTAGTCTTATTTTTGACATGTAACACTGCATTTAATTAATGATGCTTTGATTATTGTATTATGTTTATTTGATATAGATAGATTTTGACTTGTAAAAGTGCCCTTGAGGGCTATTTGCAGAATAAATATTTTGATTTGAAGTATACTAGCCTCCTTAGGTCCGGTATGATACCTAATCCTAAGGCCTAGGGACGCACTAATACACGACTTTATGAAGTAGTTTTTAATAAAGTGGCAGATTTTTCTCCTCTACTTTTGGCAGACGGGTAAGTTAAGGCTCGGTTTTATAAAGATCCGTTAGACCTTATGCCGGTTTTTTATGTCAAAAAATGTACTGAGTTACTGAAATATGATCTGGCATTTGGTCTAACGGATCTTTATAAAACCCGGCCTAAGTATATCAAGCATAACAATGGCGTCTCAATCAAATATCTAACTAAAGACCAAGTTCTTTCAATGCTCCTTTGAACATAGCTTCTATCGCATAAAGTTGATTTTCAGAGATTAAAATTCTAGTGACATAATTTAAAAAAAGTAATTTTCAGCTAAAGAGTTTGGAATAGCAATGGTTTTAAGACTTGAAACGTTAAGTGACTGGCTCTGGATACATCAAGATTACGAATATTACGCAAATATAAATGGTGTATATGGAATTCGGAATGTTTACATAATTTTTTTATCATGATGGATATATAATTATAGTTAATAGTGTATATATATTTTTAACTTTATGGTGTTTCTAAGTTTATGGTTTAATAAATGAGGACATAATTTGTAACTGTTGTATACATAATTATATCTCAAACTATGTATAATAATTTATGTACGTTTTATGTTGCCGAATTTATGACCATTTAGATGATGCCTACGCCTTTTGTCACTCTGTGGTGTATACATATCTTTGACCTTGACCGTACCTAGCCTCTGTGCGTTCCGTCGCGCAACGATATGTGACCAAGCCTTTAGCGTAGGAACTAGTTTCAAGAAAGCGGGTGCCATCTGATCTTCCATGCTTTCTGGATGGGACCGGTCTAATCGCAACATCGGTCCAATCCCAACAAGGTCCAGTTTTCCTTATGGAAGGAAAGGTCTCGTAGTTTTCCTTGTCGGGTTTAAAAGCTTGAGTCAGTTTTAAATATCAAATTATATTTCTTACATTCATTTTTAGGGTTTCGTAGCCAAAATGGCAAAAACGGAACCCTTATAGATTCGTCATGTCTGTCCGAGACTATAACCACTACAATTATGAATTTTGGTAGGAAGGTGTATTCTATGAACCGCTACATAAAAATGATATGAAATTACAAAAAAATATTAAATAAGGGGGGCATTCCATACATGTAACCGGTGGAAGAAAAAAAAATTCAACGCACATAGTCGTGTGGGGTATCGATGGATAGGCCTTTAGAAATGATATGGAGGTCTCTAAGAAACTTGTCCATTTAAGTCAACCGTTGGTGAGATATTGTCTGTCAAATCTGTCATAGTGTGCCATCACCTCTAATTTCCAAACTATAAAGTTTAAAATTCTGAAAAAAATTGAGGTGGTGTGCATTAGTAAATACTTTCAACGATTTTTGATTTGAACAATATAGGTTTTACGGTTTTAGAGTTTTCGCTTAAAAACTGTCTTGCCCAAACAAAAGGTCGTAAGTCTAAGTGCCGTGACTTCCGTATGAAGATACGACTTTGTTTGATTCAATGTATTGGATAGTTATTTTAAATGTGGACTAGTAGGTGTTGGTACGGAACCCTTCATTGTGCGTGGTCCGACACGCACTTGGCCGTTTTTTTTGGAATAACCAGTGGTACCATCGCCAACACAGTTAAATGACAATTCGTGCATTTATGCTCATTGTAATAAGGGTCACTGTTAACTGTGTTGGCGTTTGTACGAACCCGGGTATATCTAAGTATATTGAAAGTCGTTACATTGAAAGCTCGGCTACAGGTTAGTCAGAGTGCTATTGTGTATTACCTATGTTAGAAAGTGATACACTAACAGTCTCTTTCAGCTTGTGTTTTCTCTTATACGTGTTTTCCTTAGCTCTTAGGCAAACTAAACTGCGTAGAATTTAATTATGGGAATGGAAACATATTTATTTCAATACCGTAGTAGTAGTACGGAGTTATCTTAATAGAAACAAATAAAACGTTGTCAAGAAAATATTCAAGCTGCAAACTACTGTTTATTCATAAACAAAAGCCTTTCAAGTGATGCAATGAGCGCCTTTAATGGAGGAAAACCGTTTTTTTCCTATAGATGCGAACTCGCTTAAATAACTGGAAAAATATCAGTAGACGGTTTATTAAAACGTTTGTAGGGCTTGAAAGTGATTTCTATACAAATCGTTTATAAACGTAATTGCTTTCAGAAGGAAAATAAATTTGGGTTTGCTTAGAGCGTTTTATAAAGCCAGGGAACTTGCAATGGGCGGCGCGCGAAGCTTTAGATACCTAACGCTCGCGCGCCCCGGGGTCGCCCGTCAGTCGAGGGCCGTCACCGCGCGAGCGAGCACATGCACGTCGTCTCAATTTCCGCCGCCGCAGTTTTCCGGTGATTACGTAATGTTTTGAGCTATTTATTTTATTAATTTAAACTTTATTGCACAAAAATACAGTGTACAAATGGCGGACTTAAAGCTATGTATGTTGTTCAAAACAATTTTCTATATAAGTAGCTACGGAACCCTAAAAAGAGTATCCTAATAAAAACGCATGCTTTATGTTCTTACTTACGAAGTAAAATTTCAAGAGTTCAAGAGAATTGTGGCGGTGTTGTTTTATTTGTGGCGTTATTCATAATGACACTTGCATACATAGGTACATTCATGTGAAGTAACACGTAGGTAGATACTTAATTTATATGGGTTCACTGTACACGAGCGATTTCTGGTGAGCTAGAACATGTTTTGCTTTCATCGATGTATTTTAGCGTGACAGCCCTAGTGCTACACGTGCCGCGTGTTAATGAATACAAGTTATACGATACACAGAGATGCACAGAGTAGGCATGTTTTTTATGCCTAAACGCCATTTTTGTTAGGAAGTGAAGCCTCTGTACTTGTACTATTACTCGTACTTATTCTGTGATAATGCTCACGTGTTTTGAAATATGAGGTGTCGTTAGATTTTTCATTAATTTCGAAGTCCACTGCTTTACATATACGTAACGTGTGGTGTGTCTCACTCTACACATGAATATAAAAGCGAGATAGAACATTTACCGTATGACGTTGACTCGAGGTTCCCTCGTAGCATCCTACAACGCAAACTGTTGCTACGCACCTGCTACACATCGCTACGGCGTAGCCCGTAGCATTAACTACAGTTGAACAACTGTTGCGTGCTACGCGTATTCACTTGGCGAGATCGTGTTTATACGATTATTTACCTTAAGGCGCGTAATAGAGTGAAATACCACATTTTGGTCGAGTTCAAAGGCCTAAAACTCAAAACTGGCCCGAAATATAGGTCTCGAAAAGTTATACTTGAACAATTGATATGTCCTCTTCAATCTCAGTGATGGAAATTGCAACACGCCTAGATTGTCCTAACAAAAAAGAAATATCAAATAAGGCATTTTTCAACCTTTTAAATCGCTACTGCTCACTATCTAGACATGTTTTTTACACGGGATATTCAGAAAATAAAACTTAATTCAGTTTTTCATAATCTCTGTGTTGGATATTGTAAAATAATCATTACTTTTGTCAAAAACCTGGAATAACTACCACACCGTCATAAAAGTTGGGGCGGATACGTGCGCGGGCGACAGGCGGCAGTCTGCCACCGGCTCTCGGACGGGAAGGCTGTGTCGCTTTGCGCGCGACGCTAAAATATAAGAGTTCGGTTCTGAGACAATACACCTACTTAACTATTTTCTATATTTAATTACTTCAAACATTCCTACGTATTTAGAAAATAATAATATAAAAAATACATACACACATACAAAAAATCTGCAAAAACTTGTTACAGCGGGGGGGCGCGGGTAGTGCGGCGGGAAAGGCTAAGCCACGCCCCAACGCGCAAGGTCATTCGCGGGTATAGGCGCCTTAATGCTAATGCTGTAAGAGCTGAAGCAATTGCATATTTTACTTTGTTTTTGCTTTATTTTTATGTTTATTGTTAACATTCGTTTATACAATAGTCGACCCTAAGTCAAAGGTGCAAAGGCTATAAACAAACGCATTTTACGTGTTGTTTATATTTAGTCGTCTTTTAATGTACTTATCTGTGATCGTATAATTCTTTTGTTCCTTGTTCCGTTGTAAAAGTAAGCAATGACTTTGAAGCCGGTGAAACTCATTTTAGACAGTATTGTTGTCGGAATTTTATTCGTTTTTCAATGAAATGTTGTTTTTTTTTATTAATACGTCTTGATCATTTGTGTTCCGATCACAAAGCGAATTGGAAATTTCCATCAAATTCCACTAGAATACGGTAAGGAGGTCAAAATCCTTAGAGATTGATTACTTTACTTAGTGCAGTTAGGAATTATTGTATAAATAAAAACTAGTGACTCTGAGTACTCTCCTGGTATTTTTTTGACAATTATCCAAAAAGTGATTTGACATTAAAATTCTTTATCTAACCTGCTCACAAAATCACGAATATCGATCGAGAAATATGCAAGCTGTAGAGAAGGACAGCCGGACATACGAAAACATTTTTGCCCAAGCTGAAACAGAGACGCTTCGTTCGCTCGGCCAATGAAAAGGGGTTCACGATTCAGTAAATCTCTTCCGATGTTGCGTCCAAAAATGCCTCATCCATTTTCAGCATCTTTCAATCTTATTTTTTTATTAATAATTAATTTGTCAATTAACTCGTAATTAACGTGAATAAGCAAATTCGTATTAATGTATTCATTACAAGACTTACAATCGTATGTTTCGTAGATAAAATCACTGGAATAGCTTAGCAACGCTATATATGCAGACAAACCGCTCCCAGTTGATATGAATACAAATTCTTATTCATTCATTTAATTAATTACCTTGTACGTTACATAGATAAAATCACACACA
The DNA here is from genome assembly GCA_963556455.1 of Epiblema foenella. NCBI lineage: Eukaryota > Metazoa > Arthropoda > Insecta > Lepidoptera > Tortricidae > Epiblema > Epiblema foenella. Next base: position 23,366,550 of record OY747100.1, read on the forward strand.
AACGTATCTATGCTAACACAACCCGGTCCTAGTTAATTACAAATTGGGATTAACGCAAGGGCATTCAGAGATCTGTGCCTTTACCATGAGTTTGCATGACCGTACTCGCTAGCGACTGCGTTAACGATTTAGTATGCCATTTCTTAGTTCTATTGCGTAACCGCCAGAGGCGCTGTACTTTTGCCCATACAATTTTTTACGCAGCCGCTAGCGAGTACGGTCATGTAAACTTATGGTAAAGGCACTGGCGAAGATACTGAAGTTTGAACCACCAGTGTGAAGAAGTAATGTAGAATTACACTACACAAAAATTACTTTGGACCGAAAAAGAAACAAAATAACCGAACAAAATGTTGTAAAATGTCTCGGTAACTCTGTCTTAAAATCCTAAATATCATCGTAAAAATAAACTTTCATGTTGCAGACTTCGTAATTATCAACGACAGTGATATATTTTTTACAAAAAGCGTAGCTTTTTTATTGTTCTAACAAAATAACCCTATAGATTTTTCAGTGATCCAATTAATTTTTTTTTTTTGGACAATCTTACACAAATCAACCTAGTCCCAAACTAAGCAAAGCTTGTATGTACTATGGGTACCAAGTGACGATATACATACTTATATAGATAAATAGATACTTAAATACATAGAAAACATCCAAGACTCAGGAACAAATATTCGTGTTCATCACAAAAATAAATGCCCTGACCGGGATTCGAACCCGGGACCTCCAGCTTCGAAGGCAGGGTCACTACCAACTAGGCTAAAGCGGTCGTCAATGTTCCAGAAATCAATTAAAATGTACTAAATATTTACAAAATTACGCGCAGAGCTTCCGTGGAGAGCGGGATGGTTAATTGCAAACTCACGCCTGTTAGAGCAGGTCATCTGCAATGGAACGGCCTTGCCTTAATTTCTTTATTGCTCACCAAGCCTAGCCAAGCTAACCTAGATGGGTCATACGCGGATTTAGGTTCGCGTCTTTTCTATGGACATACCAAAAGTTAAGGGCTACAAAGCTTAATTTTGATTTGGACCAGTAACCCGCATAAACAGTGTCTCCGTTTCTATAAATTGCGACCGGTTTAGCCTAGTGGGTAGTGCACCTGCCTGTGAAGCTGACGGTCCTGGGTTCGAATCCCGGTCAGGGCAAATATTTGTGTCACGAGCATGAATATTTGTTTCTGAGTCTTGGATGTTTTCTATGTTTTTAAGTATTTATATCTATTAAATATATCGTCGTCTAGTACCCATAACACAAGCTTTCTTGAGCTTACTGTGGGGCTAGTTCGATTTGTGTAAGATTGTCCTCTAATATTTATTTATTTATTATAAATCCCTGTAATAAAAACATAGCTAACATGCACATAAGCCGTTAACTATTGACCACAGGAGGGACGACTTTTGTTTTTTCACCTAAGTATGATCCAGATCGAATCACATTGACCGTATCACATATCCAATGTCCATAATCAGATACGTAACTGATGAACAATCGAGCCCCTCCATACACCCCCTAATACTATCAAAAGCAAATAAAAGTGCCACACTTTGTATCGAATTTCCATAAAAAGTGAACCCCGTTTTAGTTGCTATTCAGTGTATTTACCTAATGATATTAGTGGTTTGACTGTCGGCGGACGGTAAGGATCAGTGCCTTTACTATGAGTTTACATGACCGTACTCGCTAGCGACTGCGAAAAAAATTGTATTGGCAAAAGTACAGCGCCTCTGGCGGTTACGCAATAGAACTAAGAATCGGCATACTAAATCGTTTACGCAGTCGCTAGTGAGTACGGTCATGCAAACTCATGGTAAAGGCACAGCGCCGATTTACTATACGCTGCCGGTTATGAGACCGCTTGAGCGACAACACAGCGCTCAAGCGGTCGAATTAATTGATAATTACTTCGTTTCGCACTGCGCTTCAAAAAACGGAGTCGTCCTAATTTTACAACTAATTGTTAAACGGGTGAGGACCAAATTCTTGCCACATAATTAAGGCATTTAATACGCCTACATTTTAATGGATTTCGTTGTGACGCGAAAGCTACCCATATAAATTGTATGGAAAACTTTCGTGTCACAACGGAATCAATTCAAATGTACGCGTATTAAATGCCTGAACTATATGCTAAGAATTTGGTAATCGCCCAACCGCTTTTAAGCAAATTCATGTGGGATGTCGAGATTCAGGAAAACATATTATTAACCTTTACAAATTAAATACACTTTGGACAATTTTGGAAGCCTGGCTAACTCTTAGCTTAGTTATAAGTGTTATCCTTGACGGTCAGCGATTGAATGTCTTGCCCCATCAACGCTAGCTGTTCCTTCGCCTCATCACCCACCATCGACCGTTATTGATGGTTGGTATGCAAAACTAAAGAGCAATGGAAAGAGCTTTGCTCGGGGTTTCTCTGCGTGATAGAATTAGGAATGAAGCTATCCGTAGCAGAACTGGAGTCACCGACATAGCCTTCAAAATTGCGAGACTTAAGTGGCAGTGGGCAGGGCACATTGCTCGCAGGACTGACGGTCGATGGGGCCAGAAACTGCTTGAGTGGCGTCCTCGCACCGGAAGACGAGCTGTCGGTAGGCCTCCGACGAGGTGGAGTGATGACCTGGTGAAGGTCGCGGGAATCCGGTGGAAACGAACGGCACAGGACCGGTCTAAATGGCGAGCCTTGGGGGAGGCCTATGTTCAGCAGTGGACGCCTTTCGGCTGAAATGATGATGATGATGATGATGATGCAAAACTATGGCGCCACTGTTGACAGCAAGCGTTGGCGGGAATTTGGATGATACAATTTCACTACGTATTTTATAATTGAGAGTTTAATATCATATTACTTATTATGTTAAATGTTATAGTAAAATTAGTGTTAATTATAGTAAATGTTATGTACGATTCTAACATTCGTATAAATACATCGATCGATTACGTAGATCATTATACACATTAGAATAAGTTAACATTAATAACGCAGTCATGCGTATAAATGTGACCCGACTTAACTTTATTAAACACGTAATCCGCATATAACTACACGTAAACCGATACAAGAGGAAGCCGACTAACACGGGTAAACTAATACAGTACAGTCCCCATTCCGCACACGTTACGTTAATGAGCCACTATTGCTGTACCCTATCCCGGGTTTGTATTTCGATTTTGTACCATCGATCTTGGGGTTAAAGTTGAACATTATATACAATACAAATACTCTTTATTGCACACCTCAATTAAAGGACATAGTACAGTACACAAACACAATGAGTTGATGCAAACAACAGGCGGTTTTATCGGGAAAGGAGGGTAGCGGAAATGAAATCTAATCATAACAATTCATAGCAAATTATATTTAGATTATTTTATTATTAGAGATGTATATTAAGTTTTAGTAAAAATTCATTCATATTCATTTATTCATTGTATAGTCATGTAGTTACAATAATGTTGGTGTTATATTACATTTCGAGGAAGTCTGTACATGACGCCCTGTCAGGGCACACAATAGCACTCATATACTAACTTAACTAATAATAATATTTTAATTCAAGTTATACAGCGGGGGTAGGAACATATTTTATTTATTTATTTATCTTTGTCATCAAGGAATTCATTTAAAGAATAGTAGCTCTTCTTTATCAAGAATTTCTTTAGACGGTTGTTGAAGATGTGCGGTTAATGTATCAAAAATTATAGAGTTTCGTTAAATCCGTGTGTGTAAGGTATAACTTTTTGTTTTAACGAACTTGTGAAAGGGCCCTTCGGGCTTACTTACGACACGCCACCTTTTTTTTTTAAATGCTCTTGGCCAGGGGGCAAAAATGAGGCCGACGGTGAAACGAGCTCACCCAGAAGATGCGTAGTCGTGCCTTAAATGGCTTTAGCATATATGAACTCGGAGATACAGACGCCGGCAGGGGATTCTAAACCTTAGCAGTGTGCATTATAAAAGATATTTTCATCATCTTTTATAATGCACATTGAAATAGAATCCCCTGAATATTTAATCATAATTAGGGATGCGCTGAATATTCGGTTATTATTCGGTATTCGGCATGTTTTTGAACGTTCGGTATCGTTCGGGTTCGTGCCGAATATTTACCGAACAAATTTGAGAGGGTTTTGTTACAAGTTACAAGAGTGTATTTATAGTTACTGCTTCGTGAAATTAATACTTGACCCATTATTAACAGTGATTTAACTTATATTTTGACAATATTTCGCTTTGATAATGAACAAAATTTTACCATTCAATTTGTCTGTTTTACACCAATAGATGACGGAATTACGTTGAACCGAATAATTCGGCCGAATATTCGGTTCGACAACAGCTGGACCTAACATTCGGCCCATTGTTCGTATTCAGTCAAACCCATACTCGGCACATTTCTAATCATAATCAACTACTCACTCGTATATATATATATATGATACTGATATTAATAACACGTTACCCAAACTCCCAAGTTAATAATTTCCACCAGCACCTTTATCGGCAAATATCAACATGTTACGACTTGGACTAAACTTGGGGATCGGTAAATATGAGCAAAGTTTCCGAGTGGGCCCGGATATGAACCCGGGACTTGTTGCGGGAATTTGAACTATACAAATATACATTTAGGTTGTAGTTCACTGCAATAAGCGATACTATCAAAGTGTTTCTGTGTGTTAAAGTTGTCAATTGACGTAAACGATGGTATTTTTCTTGATACGCGTGCGGAAAAATAGATTTATGTCACACCTGGCCATAAAGTGGCAATTACCGCACGCTCCGCGTGCGGAAAATCCTACTTCCTGGCCAGAGGGTGACATAAAATTTTGTACTTACCTCGGACGGTAATTAAGAAAGCCTCAGATCGCAGAATTAACGCCCTTGCCTTCGGCTTGGACGTCAAATACCTGCGATCTCAGACATTCTTTGTTTTACCGCCCTTGGTAAGTAATGTACTATTACCACACTAATGCACTTTACTTTTCCCTATACAGTAGCCGGTGCTCTCGACTTTTTTTGAAGTTGTGTTGCAGACTAATGATAGTGAATGGAAGTGTCAATTTCACTCCTCCTTAATCCAGACCCTCGCCTACAGCTCGAGCGTACCTTTATCAGAAATGCTCAACATGTTACGACTTTGAACTAAAGCGGGATCGGTAAATATGAGCAAAGTTTTCGAGTGGGCCCGGATATAAACCCACAACTTCTTGCGAGATTATTGTAGATACTAAATATAGAAACAAGTATATGCGTGGGTACTATTTAGTGTGATGATAAAGCTATGAAAAACTAGTTTGATTGAGCGAGTGGCGCATTTTTTCTTCATATTATATTTTATACAAACGCCTTAAGGGAGGCGTACAGCGACATCTACCAGAAGACTCATGCTTCATTAACGGCGCTAACGTCTCAAACGAGTCCCGGGAGGTCGCAGGTTCAAATCCTGCTCGGTGCCTAAATTTTTCAATTTTTTCTTTTATTCTAAATTTTCTTCATATTATTCAAATGGCAACGATTCAGCGCATTAAGTGCGTATTGCCAGAATTCACAAATTTACGAAGATTTTCCTTCAAGTTTTCGGTTTAACGTAGCTGATAGTGACCCTGCCTATAAAGCTTGCGGTCCCGGGTTTGAATTCCGGTAAGTGCATTTATTTGTATAAATAAAGTTCACGGATATTTATTTAATAATCGTATATAGTCGCTGGACTTTTGCCCGGAGAGAGCCTCGATAATCTGCTAACCCGATATTCAGAAAACTTCACTAATGTCTTTTAAATCAAATACGTTTTGTCTCTTTCTCACAAACACGAAAGTCAAAGGGACAGTTTAAAAAAAATGTTTTATGAACGTTTCTGTATAGAATACGCCATTAGACTATGTATATTTGAAGTTGACTTTAGAGAATGGGACATATCTGTTTAGTAACCATGAATAAATGAGCTTGTGTCTCCCCAACGATCTCATAAGAGCCCTTATCCCAGCACCCGTCGTAAAGATAACCGGTTCCAACCGGTTATCGGCTGAACATAACCGGTAACGCGCTGCCATCGCTCATCGTTAACCCTTTAGCGTATCGCGACCGGATTATCCGGCGATAGCTGTGTGGATCGACCTGGTTTTGAAAGGTGTTTGAGCGAGGATGATGATATGATACAGGTGTTAGTAACACGACACTTAGAGGAGCGGTAACGCCAGATGGTTACCTTTTTAAAAAGTTTGGGAGTATATAATGGAATTTGTATGTGACATTTTAGATGCCTGTTGCTTCACCCAATAACTGCAATGCTTTTTTATCTGAATTTAAGATAGATAGAAAAGCACGACAACTTATAATATATACATTGTAATTTTGCAAACTACTCGTATTGCACAGCAGTCAGAAAGAGTATCTGTATTTTGTGCTTTATTAAGTTACTTATTATATTTTATTTAAATAATATGTGATGTACGCTCACCGATTACAATAGTACCTACTAATGTGAAACCATGTTTAACAATTCTCATGTAAGTGAATATGAATTCGTATTCTTATGAGAAATAAAGATCTTTGAACCTAATATGTAGCAAGTAAGTTTTTTTTGACAGATACGACAAGGAGTCCGGCAAGGTTGTCCACTTTCTCCGCTTATATTTAATTTGTTTATTGAAAACGCCATTAGACAATTAAATGAGTCCAGTATGGGAGGGGTTAAAATTAACGGCAGAAAAATCAAGTTCATACGATTTGCGGATGACATTGCGGCGGTTGCTGAAAGCAACGCTGAACTTCAAGCATTACTGACGGAAATGAATGCAACTATTTCGGAATGGGGTCTCAAAATTAACAGCAGGAAAACAAAGTCATTAATAGTATCGAAAAGGACGACCAATAGCTCAATTTCTCTAGACAACACATTAATTGAACAAGTCAGCTCATATAGATATTTAGGCAGTATTATTACAGACGACTCTAGATGTACACTCGATATTATTACTAGGATAGCCATGGCAAAGAAAGCCTTTAACTCTAAAAGACATCTGCTTACAACTAGAATATCAAGTTGTACTAAGAAGAAACTAATCAAGGTGTACATCTGGAGTATAGCGCTTTATGGCTGCGAAACGTGGACGATGACGCAAAGGGACCGTGAAAGATTAGAAGCGTTTGAAATGTGGTGTTGGAGACGGATGGAAAGAATCAGCTGGACAGAGAAGAAAACTAACGAAGAAGTTTTAAACTTGGTTAAAGAGAAGAGGACTATTGAAAATAATAGAAAACAGAAGAGGAAAAATGATAGGACATCTCATACGCCATGACGAATGGATCAGAACAATAATAGAAGGAAAGATAGAGGGAAAAAGGAAAAGGGGAAGACCTAGAATGACGTACATGGAGCAAATAAAACATAATATAAATGCTACGTCATACAAAGAAGTGAAGGACAAAGCTGAATGTAGAATAAGCTGGCAGTTACTCCACCGACAAGAGCCAAGCTCTTAAATATGATGATGATGATGAAGTTTTTTTTTAAATATTTTTAGTATTGTGTTCGGTCTTACGGTGGTCATATATCATCCATATTGTTATATTGGATTCATCACAGTAAGCTCCTTTTGCAAAAGTTCAAGAATCGCATGCAATTTTTTTCTACAACATCGGTGGCATACTAGCGTACGCCCCGCCTGATGGTGAGCGTTCGCCGCAGCTTATGGATGCCTGAAACTCACCTTGCCGACCCTTTTAATATGTATACACTCCTTTCTTGAAGAATCCCATCTATAAATCCCTCTGGTAAACTGTATTGCGGGACTTGATAAAGCGATTGAACTGATTATAACTAAGGTAGTTAAACTTGCAGCGATCATTGCATGGGTATAAATGGGGCTTAACGCTCAAATTGTTCTATGCAAAGCCTGCTCCGACCAGATACCACTAATACCGTTTAGTGACACAAACATTCGATTCTCTATTGCACGTTAACGATTAGATACCGAGCCAATGATCGGAATATCTCGCTTTCGTTTATACCACAGGTCATACACATGTTAGGGCTACGTCTCTTCTGTGGACATAGCAAAAGTTAAGAGTAAAGTCTAATTTTTAGTTAGACAACAACCTATTTGAATTTGGTTCGAGACACTGACGCGCGCTTATAGCCGTCTCGCTTCTTTCCTGTCGCGTCTTCCTCTCGACGCTCCGCGCCGCCGGCAGTCCGCTCGTAACTCGCCGCCAATTCGTATAGCTTAGTAATTATTCTATGTTATTTGTCTGTACCTTGCTTGCCTGTGCTTACCTTTTACTTTCATAATTATAGTAGTATGTATACCGTACGAGTGATTTTCAATCATTTAATCCACACCGACGTACCTGAACCTATACTAGAGTTGCATTAGCATTTAAGTGTTATTAGTGTTACACGACTGCATGCGCTGCGCGAGAGTGCATGTTCAGCTTTTTTAATCATGATTAGTGTCCGACCACGCTAACTCTGCAAGGAATGATTTGGCAACACTGCATTATACGTCATATTTGTATGAAAATGTGACGTTTGAGGTAGTGTTGCCAAATTATGTCAATGCAAAGTTAGCGTGGTCGGATTCTATGCTTCGCATGCGCAGGCGCTTACGTTGCACCGATTCATTATTGACCGAGTGAAACGAAGGTCTCTGCTTCACCTTCGACAAAAATGCGTTCGTATGTCCAGATTCCGGATTTTCGTTTATTCTCGTGAAATTTTGTGAGCAGGTTGGATAAATATACAGATGTTTTTTGTTGAATAAGTTTTTGGAAATTAAAAAAATATATATTCGTTCAATGGTTTATTCTCCTCTACAGGTCGCATTTCGCAAACGATTCTCGTGAAATTTTGTGACCAGGTCCGGTAATTATATAGATTTTTTTGTCGAGTCAGTTTTTGGAAATTAAAAAAATATATATATTTCAAAGTTTCTGCGTCCGAATTTCGGTTTGTTCTCCTCTACAGGTCGCATTTCTCAACCGCTTCTCGTGAAATTTTATAAGCAGGTTCGACATTCATAATTGATCTTTTATGTAATGTCAAATTTTGGAAATGATAAAAAAACTCACGAGGTCTTCAGCTCACAGAGCCACTAGTTGTATTCGAACAACGGCAATAAAGGCTTAAGCGCCGGCTGTTATAAGGCCCCCTTCAATATGAACTATCACAAATGGTAACAAAGTCTAAAAAAAGGAAGAACAGAACATGAAAATGCTTCGTCATGTTTTCCTACCCGCCCTTCCAACGTGAATTTCAGTCCGAATTTTCCAAGTAGGTAATCGTATTTTTACAATTCGAACATGTCGAACCCGTTGCGGCCGTCAATCAACCGGGCCGCGGCCGCCCCGAACTGTCAAACCGCTATACACCGTGCCACACTGCCGTGAATGACAGTTTTGACAGCCGCTGTCAGTTTCCGATGGATGGCATGGAGGGATGTGATACTCTTGTTATTTATTTTATCATTTTGATTGGATGCTTTATTTAAAATTCTTTTTGCGTTTTGAGGCCTTATAAGTTTCAAAATGTTTTGATTTCAAATTATGACAAAAGTATTGATAATACCAATAAAGTTATTAAAGGCTACGGTAATTTTATTAAAGTTTTAGATAGTAACATAGCCATTTTTTGATTTTATTGTGTGTAGTAGAATTTAAGCCGAAAAAACAAGTTTTTAGCATGAGAATGGTCGATTTGGAGTGATGTTTGAAACGATATTTCTTAATGAAACATCTAAAAAATACATTTAAAATTTTTGACATAAGGTCGCAATAGTCCTGTTCTAGATAGTAACAATGAGAACATGTCAAGATACGTGTCAATTCAAACAAAAAATGGAGTAAATAGATGAGCGTTTTTTAACTGATAAGGACCCTTAATACTGCCCGGAAATTCCTTTGATGTTTTAATTTTTTCCGAATATAGTAAATACCGAGATAAGGTTATGGTGTTAGCAGTCTGTGTATGCACGTGCGCTTTCGAGTTTACTTACAAAACAAGTATTATCACTTTTTTCGTGAGACAAAATCTTTCTCTCTCTTTTTTCTCGGAGGGAAGCAAATTGTCCGTTAAGGTCACGTTAACGGACAATTTGCTTCCCTCAATTGGCTATTTAACTAACTTTTTTTATTGTGCAATTAGAACCGGTTTTTAGGGACGTTCAAATGTTTATATTGGTCCAACTGCGTAAAGCAACACAAAAGACGAAAACGAGAGCATAGCTGACGAGCACTGAAAACGCTCCATACTGATAGGCAGTGAGATGTGACGTCACAGTGCAATGGCCCCGTAATCCCGCGTTGTATGGACAACGAGTAATTTCTCATAAAATATTGTGTTTAAGGACGTAGTTGCCGTACATTTTTTCGAAACATTATATATATTAGAATTTTATTGGTAACTTTCAATTTACATTTGGACTATAAAAAAAAAAGTTTTTGCGAATCTTTAAAGTTCCATATATATTTATGATTTTGATTGATTTGTCTAATTTACTATTTGTTGTGATAATTTGATAGTTTTCTATCTATGTAACTACACTGTGATATCAGTTTTAATATATGTCGAATACCCAATATCTGTCCGAAGAAACCCTCACCACTTCTCTTCCTGATAACAGTCTAACAGAAAGAGTCTGTGTCTAAATTAAACGGAATGTAGTTAATCCTAAATTATAATTGAATGACTGACATCTCACGTCGCACGTCATCTCAGGAGACCTCACTGTCATGTCACGACATGATTACCTTAATCGTAGACTATGTGATTTGATTCAACTTAATATAAAGGAATTTCGGTCGTTGTCAGTTTTAAAAACAATAGTTGTCCACCCGGTGGTCAATAGTTAACGGCTTATGCACATGTAAGTTACGTTTTATTACATGGATTTATAGTTACGGAAACACCGTTTGTGCGGGTTACTAGATCATTCCGAAATTAAGCTTTTTGGCCCTTAACTTTTGATATGTCCACCGAAAAGACGCGAACCTGAGTCTGACAGTGACCCATTTCCTCATTATATTTTCTATTGTAGTGTTTTTTTTTGTGAAAATGAATTTAAATAAGTGATAAGTGTATGTCCATTAATATAAAACTTAGTCAATGTCAAATGTCATAATCAAAACTGGTAGCATACTGATATCTGCAATTACTGATTCCACAGTAGTCCGTTAATAAACAATTCAATCAGTGTTAAATTGTCACAGTGATTGAATTGTTTATTAACGGACATATACAGTACTTGGGTATACTCGTATTGCGAGTTTTCGTAATGTTTTTTTCTATCTACATCCATATCATAACTTCTCTACAATATGTTCCGAAACTATAAGCAAAATGGCCTAAATTGAGAAACTTGTATCTGTGATTGCATCTTAACGTTTACAATTAAGTCGTCGTCTCCCGGCGAAAGTAATAAACAATACCTAGTATTCTTTTGTAATGAGTCCTGGGATCCCAGGGACTGTATAAAATAGTAGTTTTCACTACAAAGCGGAAAAAGCATGTTATCGGCTACGAGCGTAGCGCGTAGCACTTGTCGGCAATTCCAATGAATGTGTTAATCTTATTATGATTTTAAAACCACACTCGTGTTTTAATGCCTCTCATTATGTAGCAGTTGCATAAACTGCTAATTCACTACATCTGTAGTCTGAGGCGTATATACGCTACAGTGTCTGCTTACTATCAGCGTATGTTTGTTATCGTAGTGGTATTTGTGTTATAAATAAAAACTAATTAATTACAGTTAATTTTTCATACATCTCTTAACAAAACCGTTTTATATCCAAGAATATATTTTCGCCGCCAGTCGTCTCTTGTCTTTCCACTTAATTGGTTCTAAGCTGAACATTTGTTTCGGGTATCTCCGGTACTTTATGGCTACTGAATAAATGGAATTAGAAGAACTGATTACGCGTTTAAAAGATATGTTTCACGAGAAATTAGCTTCAAATTAGTATTTACTGTCCAACTAATTGGTCCGTAATGCTCGAACAAAGGTTGTTTTTTCTTTCGTCCTTCAGTGTTTAATTTTTTTAATTTAATCTGTTTTGTACAAATGGATTCAAAGTATAAACTCGAGAATATTTTATGAGTCGATTGTTTACGAAATGGGGGGTTATTATTATTGGCTATTTCTATTTAGGAACCTATTTAATTAGGCTAGAGCGAGTTGTATTTTTATTGTTTTATTATCATTTTCTATTCGTCTGTTTTATCCTCTTTATTTCTACCCATTTTAATTAAGTAAAACCAATTAGTAGCTACGTAGTTCAATGGCTTTATCTGCTAATTAGAAGCAAGATCTCGATTACGTTACGATCGTACTGTTTGTTCCGGGGTCCTTGTGAAGTTAATAATACATGTAGCAATTGGTACCTTCTTATGGTATAGTGGAATGATTATTTATTTATTTACCCGCTTATTCATAAAACTTAACAAACCTTTGCTAACTAAAATGTTCTTTGTCCCATTCTCACAAACGTCAATGTCAAAGTGACAAATAAGGACAAACGAACTTTAGCGGTTAGTTAACTAATATAGGTTTGATAGACGTTTATGAATAAGGGGTTTAACCTTTATTGTGCAAAGTAAAACTTATCGTACAAAAGGAGGAGGTATGTCGTTTTTCGTCTAATAAACTTGTAATTCTACTAGCAATAACAGTGACAGGTACTTTATGAGAAAGTTATATCACAGTGAAATATGACATTGGCTTGTTGAAATCAAATGAAAAAAAAAATGGTTTTAATAAGAAAAAATAAGGAAATTTCAAAGCAAAAATCTTATTTGTCAATATATTAATGTTTGTTGATCAAATATACGTAATAATAAACATTATCAACAAATTAAAGGTCAATGGGAAGTAAAAAAAATCTACAAACCAATATTTTCTAATAAAAGGGTCTTTGGGAGCTTCTATTTTATGTAAAACAAATACGTTATTTATCTACTCAATAAGCTCTAAACAACGATACCCGACACGATGGAGTAGGACAAAAAAAATTTTTCGTTGTAGCTGTATGGGAGTTCCCGCCAGAAGTATTTAAAAATGAGTTTTGACAATTTGTATGGCTTTGGGTCAACAAGTTGCTTATAATGTGAAAATTTGAAGACTGATGTAGCTCCAACTGTTTGGCTATAAAACCTGTGTGACAGATGATGGTATGGGTTCTTGGGGGCTTCTATTGTGGACTGTATAGGTATAAATGATACGGCGGCTGGTTGTAATACGGAGTATTTATAATGCAGCACTTGTTCACACTAATTACACTACTTATGTATCTTAAAGTCACCTTTTCTTATAGTAAGCTATTAGCTCTTATTTTTGTGTCCTGCACCTCCATGCAGCTATATTTCGGGCGGGCTCGATATTCCATACATCTTAATAATCAGCCACGGATGCCAGCCTAACATTCCTTTTTATATGGTAATGTTGGCATTGATGTCAACAGATGGATGGACGGACGGACGGACGATTGAGTGACAGCAATAGGGTTCCGTTTGGACCCTCCGTGTACGGAAACCTAAAAACCTATAATTTCGAATTTTCCCGAAGCAGTAGAGAATAAATAATGACAAAGTTGTAAGTGTTCAAAGTTGTAGGCAATGTTGTTTACTTAAGTTCTCCAAGTAATAGATACAGCTTCCTAATTGGTACAATTTTACGAAGCCAACTGTACTGCACGTTTATGGATTCAGTTATAAATTGTTGCGAAGCATAGATTACCAGTTCTGTAATATAATACTGCCTTTTATGTATGATGCTATAGTGTGAGGAATATGTATACACCTTTTGGTTTAACCAACTGTAGCGTTGATGGGATAAAAATAGCCGGTTTGTAATAACAGGTGAGAATATTCACGTATAAAAGGTAAGTACGAATACAGTCAAGGGCACCAATATGTAAACATTTTGTCACCTTATTACATTTAAATAAGGTCCAAAAGTGTATACATATTTATGCTCTCTATTTAAATTAATACCCACTGCAGCTGATACCCTCATGCTCATTTACAATACATTACACGTTAAAGGTTTCATATATTTTACAAGTCGCTAAGCAAATCGAAGTTTTGCAAGTCGTTGTATTGGTAACTAGCGACCCGCCCCGGCTTCGCACGGGTGCACTATTTAATGGATGTTATTATACATATAAACCTTCCTCTTCAATCACTCTATCTAAATCACTCTATCTAAACCACATCTAAATCCGTTGCGTAGTTTTAAAGATTTAAGCATACATAGGGACATAGGGATATAGGGACAGAGAGTAGTGATTGTCTCATCCTACTTGATTTGTACACTTTAGTAATTTGTGGGAACTACTTGAAATCTCGACTTTTACAGCCCTTTGACATGTCCGACAGAATAAACTACCAATATTTATAACAAAAACACAATTTATGTACCTCCGAATGATTGTAATCGATTCGGCTCTCTATTTATAACAAACTGCTTCCTGGTTTCAGTTAATTAATTTACACCTTGTATAAGTAACTAATAAGGACACTGAACACGTATTTTTTCAAAAGAAGAACCTATTTCCTTTTGAGTTTTGCAAATCATCATTGTAGGCAGGAAATTAAATGAGGGTTACACGGAAAAGAACACTTTTAAAATTTCAAAGCCAGTTCGCATCGCACATCATTATAAATTAGGTTGCTTTTTGTTTTTTGAATTTAAATAGATTAAACAGATCTTCAAATGAAACCATTGTTTCCACTCAAAACCATCGGAAAAGCTTGATTTATTGCGATGGCAATCAAAAACACATTTGTTGAAATCAAACAGGTAGCAAAACCTAGCGATTATGCCCAGTGGTGTAATAACGGTATTAATACCTACATTAAAAATATATTAGAGGGAAGCTTGCAATCAACCTCATGATTAAAATTTATAACATCATTAAAGTTCGATCAGATGTTTTCATACACTGCGATTATAAATTTAGGGTAATTCCGCGGAGAGTCGATCACAAGAGTGAGATAACAAGGTAAAAAATAATACTGTAAGGTGAGAAGGAAAAAAATACGAATAAATGAAGAGTGGAAAGAAGTCTATGAAATTTTAATTTAAACTGTGGTCTCCCGGCGAAAAAAATAAACAATAGCATTCTTTTGTAATGAGCCCGGGGATCCCAGGCAAAGCAATTTATCAATATATAAGGCCACAATTTCACTTAAATCGAACTGACCTTATACTAGGCTCAATGGGGCTTGTACTATGGGTATTGGGGAAGACATGATTAATAGTTATAATTAAGGCACAGATATTCGTTCTTAGGTGTACTCGGTATCTGGTTTGAACCCTAGACTGCCAGCATCGCAGGGGCACTACCTGCTAGGCGAAATTAACCATCAATTTGATCAATTACGTTTTTTGAGCGAAGCGAATTTATTTTAAGATGATACTATCAAATTGCAATTATAATTTACTTTTCAAAGGTTTCAATTGATTAACAAACTTGACGGTTCGAAAAACAAGTGAAACGGCGTATTTACGAGCACACGTGTTGTAAAAGTGGAAGCGTTGTATTTAATTTTTATTAAATTCCGCCGAAAGAATAACGGTTTTAATTAAAATGCGCAGGCGACGGGGAAACCGCGCCGTCTGCGGAGCACGGGCTGGGGGCGGGGCAAGTCATAAACTGAAAACTGAACAGCACAAAATACAATACACTGCAAATACCCTTTATTCATCATTAAATCTAAGAGTTATCCTCTTGTCGGTGGAGTATTTTTCATTTCTCTCTCTCGTACGCTAGCCCTTTGACATCCTGGTCTTCCTTCCTTCCATCTTTCCTCATGCTGTCAACACAACGAAACCTCAAATCAACATAGGGGTCGGCAATGCACTTATGATTTTTCCACAAGTCGCAAGCGTTCATAGTCTACAGTGTTCGCTTACCAACATATAGGCTGTATGCTTGTTTGCTACTACCTTAATTTAATGACATTAATGATTGCGATCTACTGTAGGTTAGTTGGGCTACTCCAAATATGAGCGTGATGAGATATTGCTAAGCTTTACCTCTCTTAAACATAGACTTTTTAGATATTCGTCTTTTTGTGTATGGTCTCTTTTACTCGACGCATTAATACTTCATCATTTTAGATTTTTGTCTCCTTCTACCCAGAGTTGCCCAAGTTGGGTTCTCCCATTATGAGTGGGTTCACATTCACTGTGCATTACCGCCCCACGAATAAAATAAATTGAATTGTGATCAATTCTATTCAATCTAATTACCTACGCCAGTTCTTGAAGTCAAAGCGGATCCCGTACTGTGATCCTACGTGAATTGAGCGGAACCTCCCGTCTCCTATCGCTTAAGCCGCTCACAAACCATTATCGGGCTAAAATTGGAAGAAAGCAATTAGTTAGGGGCGTAGCTACAAATAACCCGCCGTCGGTCGCGGCACGCAGATCCAGGTGACAAACATAGCCGAGGAGCTGGCTGTCAAATAGAGATCTTACCTTTAAATTCTTTAGTAAGTTGTAGTCACTGGAGCGCAATCTCTTAGAGTATTCCAGTGTTCCAAACCACACGCGTGGGCGTGCCGGAGGTTTTCCCCTGGATTTTCCCCAGGCTACTCTCCAACCGCGCACTCCTATCGCTTTATTGGGCCCGGCCTATAAAGCCACAGTCAGGTTGAAAAAAAAAGTTGTAGCTTTCTTAGACTAGACTAAGAAACTAACTTGTCCTAGACTATGAATATGAATCATTGAAACGAATGTCTCTGATTCAGCTTCGACAGAAATTGTTTCGTATGTCTGGATGCGGGATTTTGGTCGAGATGACTATATAAATTTTTATGTCGAAACAGTTTTTGTTTTTGTTTTTTTAAATAAAATTTTTAAAAAGCATTTGCGTGGTCTACCGAAGTTCATAGAGCCACTGTATACACGCTTCATGTAATTGATTTTTGGATTTGTCACATAGAAATAAAGAACATCATAGTTTTTACCATCATATAAACGTCATTCTAATCACAAATAGGCATAAGATAAAGTTTTTGACATTGTTTCCTCCAGTGTAAGTACAGGTAGACTTGGACTACTAGTAAAATGAAAAACAAATGTAATCTGTACATCTAGTATAAGTTTTTTCGAAACAAAACACAAAAGAAAGCGTTTACGTATTGTCTCAATTTGTATGGCACCGCGAGCAGCGCCTCTAGTGGCCTTTGGTGGTAATTATTTTTTGCCATACAGATTGAGACTAAACGCAAGACGTTCGATTGTGTTTTGTTTCGAAAAAACAGGTAATTTTAGGAAAAAAATATTTTTTATTTGATTCGACCTGGCTACCTAGTCTTGATCATACTGCTGATGAAGGATACCTTTGTAGTAGGGATATAAATATAGTACCCTTTTAGTTTCTGTACTGACTAAACTAATGCATTAAATCTAAAACTTGCATATTTAAAGTTTAAATCGGCTTAAATAAGAGGGAATGTTAATTGCTTAAGTTTAGATTTGAATAATTATCAGGCATATTTCAGTACCCCGGCTTGCATTCCTGCCAAGGATTGTTCTTATTTAGTTGAAATAGTTTTGAAATTGTATAATTAAAAGTATTGCAAGTATGTACGACATCTATTTCAAATATTGTGGAATGACACTCAAATGTTGAAATGTAATTATGTGTATGTATAGCTATACAATTACCTATCGTTTCAAGTATGTTATTATGGAACAAATTGTTAGTTTTTTAACTTCATCTTTTTATTGCAAGTCAATGTACGCGTATCAACTTTTGTTGTTGTATTTTTTTTATACCACGTCGGTGGCAAACAAGCTGACAGCCCACCTGATGGTAAGTGGTTACCGTCGCCTATAGACGCTTGCAACACCAGAGGCGTTACTCGCGCGTTGCCGACCCGTAAGAAACCTTTTCACACCTCTTTTGAAGAGACCCATTCTGTAGCCCATTGGGAATACCTCGGCAGGAAGCTCATTCTACAAAAATCAAATATATTCAAATGTATTTGTTATTCTGTAATACCTGGTCACAAATTAATCGGCAAGAGAATATACATTTGCTAATGATATTCATGTTACAAAACTTATCTCACGAGCGCTGATTAGTTCACCGTGTCCGTTCTGTATGTAATAATACTATGCTATTCTGTGGTATAGTATAAACAAACTCTTTAGTTAATGCGATGAAATAAATTCGTGTTCAAACTCCCGTTTAAGATGGCTGCCATCGTTAATTGGGGCAGTTTGTCTGATTGAACATCCTTCCCCCTTGCGCCTGTATAAAGGCAGGTAATTATTGTTTTCGAGAACGAAACGCTGTTTATTAAATGGTTACTTGAGAGGAAATTGTGCCAATTTCTGATTGATGTTTTCGATGGTAAATTCGATTTAGTCCATGAATAGCCAATAAGTTGGTAAATATAACAATATAGATAGACGCAACACGTGTCGAGGTTAGGTCAATATTGGTGGATTGTTGGATTTACTTGCATGTGTGGATTTGTTTACTTACTGTGGGGCTAGTTCGATTTGTGTAAGATTGTCCTCTAATATTTATTTATTTATTTATGTTTGCGTGTGCGGAGGGAGGGTGGGTGTATGTACCGCATGCAAAAATAAGCAAGTGGATGCGTCTCATTATCACTAATAGACCTACACGTTCTTTCAGAGGAATAGCCAAAAAATATTGTTAGATTTATCAAGGAATTCCGCAAAGTAACGCCTGATTCAATCAACTAACGGTAATAATTTGGTTTTGACACCCCGCGATCGTGAAAACACAGACGTCCTTATTCGTCCCGGTACGCAGTATACCGAGTAGAGTCAGTCTGAATCGGGTTGGGTTTAGTTGAGTTTCTTCTTTTCTGCTAGGCTAGGTTTGGTGAACAAGCGACAAAACTCCCAGTATCTCGATTCCATTCACACCTCAGATTTGGTTGAAGCCGCTCAACGAACCTCGCTGGAGCGCAAACTCGAGTATTCCAGTGTTTAAACCGCCCGCGCGGTGGTGTCGGAGGTTTCCCCTGGATTTTCCCCAGGCCACTTTCCAATTTCGCGCTCCTATCGCTTTATTGGGCCCGGCCCCTCACAGCCAGGTAAAAAAAAAGTTGGTTTTGATTACTTCGTCCTGCGTTGTCGGAAGACAGAGCGCGTGAACCAAACCAATTCACATTACAAAGCATTTGAGCTACAGTTTGGGGTAAACTTTAGCGTCGTCTACCGGTCCCTGGGATCCACGGGCTCTTTACAAAAGAATGCTATTGTTTATTTTTTTCGCCGGGAGACGACGGCTTAAGCCAACACACGCCAATATGTAATATTAAGCTAATTATATCTATATAACATAACTCGTGTACACATGATTAAAAGATTATATAATATATGTAGGTATTTATAACCCTGGTAGCGTCTGTTTGTATTGATAAAAAATTGTTAATTTACTTTAATCTGAAAAACAGATGGTCATTCTCAAGACTGGGATGCATCTGTTTCTTATTCCTTCTAAATTCATTGCATATTTCGTCTTTTAAATTAGATTCAATATATTTTTGCAACAAGCTCCCAATTTATACAAGTTATTTTCGTGCAATACTGCTTCATTGGATGCAAGAGTTGCTACCAAAACTTCTCCGCTAGAAAAAGTATAAACTTGAAACAATTTCCTCGTAAACCCATTTTCTGTTAAAGTTTAACTTATTAAAATCGAGTTAAGAAGTTTGCCGCAAGTTCTTGCGGTATGGTGTTACCTTACTGAATTGTTTTTGTTTGTAGTTTTTAGTTTTACGTCGCATTTCTGGTAACTTTTTAAAGTGAATGTCGTATTATTAATGAGCCGCGTAAGATAAGTTTCAGCTACATACATTAAGGCTTTGTTTACAGCGGTTTCTACACATTAGCCGCAGCAACCTTTAAACCCTAGTAATCAATTCTCAAATGTATTATAGGGACCACGACTTAGTCCATGACAAATCGAATTACAATATATACCTTGTTTTGACGTGATAACGTCTTATAAATCCATGAACGGATGCCAACACCAAAAAGTGTGGACTAATGTATGACTAACCTGAGCCTTGCTAAGCGAATTTCTATAAAAATGTTATTGGATTTTGAAACTTATTGTTGGAAGTAAAATAGCTTTTTGAACGATTTTTTTGAACGATTTACTTTGATGCAACTAGGCTAACTGAATGATTTCAAGTTATACCTAAACAGTTGACGGTCAGGTTGGATAAATATACAGATTTTTTTTGTCGAATAAATTTTTGGTAATTAAAAAAATATATATTTGTTCAACGGTTTGTTCTCCTCTATAGGTCGCATTTCTCAACCGCTTCTCGTCAAATTTTGTTAGCAGGTTCGATATTCATAATTGATATTTTTTATAATGTCAGATTTTGGAAATGATAAAAATTCATTCACGAGGTCTACAGCTCACAGAGCCACTAGTTATTAAATGTACAGCGATTAAAAAAATGAAATACACACGAACGCCTTTAACTATAATTAACCAAAGGATGACTGTTGTTTTCTGGTTTGTGTATATGACCCAGGACAAGTGACGCATAACAGTCTATTCGTTTAGTCTATTCGCGAAATGTACAATGTGTCGATTGGAGAAAAGTCAGCATTCGGGGAATCTGATATAAACATACCGAAGTAGTATTTATTGGTAGCCTGTCAGGAGTTTTTCTCTTTACCCTCTCAATACTCGGTTATTTAACGCAGCTCTTTGATGTTTAGGCTGTTTAATTTCCCACACGTATAAGCAATGTTTCATACACACATAAATATCTCCCGGTTCGCGAGTTGACACCATTTTCCCCTTTTAATGAACTCCGCTTGAATTTATGGAATTTTTCTCTAAAGATAAACTTAATTTCGTGAAAGATATTAGCATGTTGATTTATCGTTGTTTTGTTTTTGTTCCAGGTAAGTTCGGTTGGAGTGAACATAGCGAATGTGTAAGTTAAGAATTTCCTAATTACATTTGGGTCTAACAATATGTGTCGCCGTGTCAGAAGTTGACACCGGAGCCATATTGTGGGTCTTAATGTAAGTACAGCTTAGTATTGTGTATTGTATAGTTTCACACTTTTCAACAGTCAGATGGCAGTAGCTTTCGTAAAACGAGTGCCTACGGCAAATCTGCTCTCAAAAAAAAATAAGCTCGACAACCGCCTTAGCCTAGTTGGTAGTGACCCTGCCTACGAAGCTGGAAGTCCTGGGTTCGGTGCTGAGCACGAATAATTGTTCCCGAGTCATGGATGTTTTCTGTGTATTTATCTATATAAGTATGTATATCGTCGTCTTAGCTTTGCTTAGTTTGGGACTAGGTTGATTTGTGTAAGGCTGTCCACAAATATATATATTTAAATAAATAATCTGCCATCAAAACAAGGTTGCATTGCACCTAGTTGAGACGTATCGTGTTACCTTAAAGACTCCGCTCTAGTTTCAAGCGCCACGATAAAAGCGAGCCACACAAAGCCGGCGACTTATCATAAGATTCATAAGAAGTGAAGTTAGCGCTATCTACGCGGCTCACTTTCGCATCTCGGGTAGTGTAGTCGAGCTCCACAGATATAGCGCCGCAATATAAGCGAGCCTCACACAGTAATCGGATACCGGTATTTTCTCCATAGAAAAATACCGGTATTATTACGGTCACCGGTTCGTTATTTCGTTTTTAATGAGACAATCTAATAATACGACGTTGTTACCTAAATACATGATTCAGCCCTATGTAAAGAGCAAAAAATAATCCAAAATATTGGACTAATTCAGGGTTTTTTAAAAATACCGGTATCGGTCCCTGGCCTCACAACGCCGGCGACTTCCGAGTATCATAAGGTTCATGTAGCGTACGGCCCTTAAAGATTGACTTCTTGTAAGTGCGTTGACGTAGGTGTATTTACTAGTTAATGATGATGATGAATCCGACCGGTTTCGGCCATGGCGACCACTTCGACTCCTAATCAGTGCCCCGGCGCTCATGCGCCCGAAGATGGCTAATGTAGCCTATTTTTGCAATAAAACTCCGCGCACATTGAGGGCACGTAAGCACGCTGTCTTCATATTTGTAGGAGATGGCAGCAGGTGGGCGGGCCTTAAGCTGTTTACATAGTTAACACTTAATCTGAATCAACACTAAGAGTCGGTTGCACCAAACCGTATGGTAAGTTTGACAAGTTTCTATGGGATGACAGCTGCCGGCGCCATATTTGACGATGACCGGCCTGTGATCGTATGTTGCTGCAACCGACTCTTAGTCTAAACAAGTAACGCCGATTATTATTCATCTTTAATAGTTCATATATAAGAAGTGAAGTTACATCTACGCGACTCAATTTCATTTTAACTAGATTGTTCACGTTAGAGTAGCTAATTTACATGTCAATTATGATGTACATATATATACTCTTACCCGCTTATTCATAAAAAATAACAAACCCCTGCTAACTAATGTATTTTGTCCCTTTCCCGCAAACACAAATGTCAAACTGACAGATAAAGACAAACGAATATTAACGGCATTTTAGCTAACATAGGTTTGATGGACGTTTATAAATAAAAGGGTTACACTTTTATCATGTTCGCATATTTTTTAAATAAGTGCGTTTATATATTTTTGATGTTAACTGTGCATACAATTTTGGTTGAATGCGTATAAAATCTTTTCTAACTTTTAGTGCTTTAATAGTGGTTTCAAAAAGCAGCCTTTATCAGAATCACCAAAAAAACTATTGTTAGAAATACGAGTTTTTTTTACGTTAACATGTCTATGTTTTTTGTCCATTACTATAAAATGTTCCAGTGACGTCACAGCCTCACTCCGAAAAGGTACATTCGGTGTTCTATCATATCGAGGTACATGCGTCTTCTACTTTAAATATACGTCTGGGGGCAGCTGTATAGTGTTGCCCGACGCATAAAGTTGCCAGACGAGAGACGCGGGTAGGATGCTTTGTCTCCACTTACTTTGTGGGATAAGATGAAACAGCCATTTAACCGCAAATGTCTGAAACTGAATCTACCAATACTTGGTATGTAAGAGAAACCATCCATTTCTTTTATGTTATAACTGCAAGTAGGCCGCATGACTCTTTTACAAATCAAAACTAGTAGTGTGCCCCAAGAGATCACTGCCCAGAAGAAACGCCGAATGAAACTCGACAGTCAGTAATTTTCTACCAAAATATGCTTATTACAATGATATATTACTTAACCTACTTAAGTAAATCTAAGCGGTAAACAACAAAAAAGAAATAAAAAGGAACAATAGTTATTTACAATGTGTAGTTCTACAATAAAACATGTCGAAACCGTATACGTACTCGTATTACCAAATAAGATATAAGGAAAACACTTCCTGTAGAAATTAAATTAAATCCTTTAATATGTCTCCTTGCCAGAACTTTGTCAACTAGATACGTATAGTCGACGGCAAAAATATGTTTACACTTTTGCTCATTATTCCATTGCAATAAGGCGAAAAATGTAAACATATTTTTGCCGTCGACTGTACAATGAAGGTATACAGGAATATTTACGCTATTTACTCATTCAGTGGAAGTTTAATTATTAGATACAGATACAGACTAACAATGTGTAAAAGGTTGATTTTTAAAAAACTTAGATATGTGCTTGATAAAGCTGCTAAAACACTTAAAACTATTATCTGTAAGTTCTGTTAGGAGACTCACATTAGACATAGTAGACATATGTATTTTATACAATGTATACTTACTCGTTAAAAATGTGAGTATTTTTGTGAGAGATTTTCACATTAACGATACAGAAGTTTGAATGTTTCCAGCAATGTACAAAGTTGTTTCAGACTTATGGCCCGTGATGTGCCATAAAAAGGGCATTCCTGTAAATTTTATCCCAGGAATATTCATTGCCAACCGTAACTCCATTTCGAGATAATTCAAATCTGTAGTGTCAAACAAAAGTGCCAATTTATTATCAAAAAAATATGTACAAGAATACTTAACTACAATGCCTTAATTAATATTAAAAATAACTTAATTTAAATCTTGCATAACTAAATATTTTAGTCTTTAATTCAATTATGTTAGGATTCGATATTCGATTTTTTTATTTATTTGAGGCTTTAGCTCATTTGTAATTCTATTCTGTATGGATAATGACGATAAGTTATATAGTTAATTAACTTTCTAACGTGCCAGTTATAATTGGCATGAGCGGCAGATAAAATAATAAATTCCCAAGCAAAATGAGCGCTTTTCTGTTTTGTTCAACTTTGCTACATAAAAATGTTCTATTTTCTACCACAGTTCAAGCACCTTCATTATACGAGCTGGCCATTTATTTATCGCAAAATAAACAAACTCCTTTCACCCCTAGTCGCTAGAATAAATACCGAGCGACGTTATATTTTCTCAGGCTTTTGAGGTTTGCTTATTAAAACACGAAATAGCCTTTTTGTATACAATACAACGGTAAAGTTTTTTTATATACTACGAAAGCGGGATGCAAGTATGCGGCCTGCCTAATAGCAAAAAGACGCCGTATCCTATGGACGCATATGCCTCCAGAACAATTTTTTTGCTATTGATTTACATTTTTTACACCTATAAATCAAAAGCGAGGCTATCCATCTCTCTCAATTATTATTTTTAACCTAACAGTTTGAAGTCTAGTACAATATACAAACAAACGAGCGCAAACTCTTCACTTACTGCACAAGGGCTGCAATCTCGTTATTTGCTATTCTGTTTGGTGCCGAGTTAATGAGCTAGGGATGTGCGTGGGTGGGATTTTATTAAAAGGGTAGATCAACTATTCTTTGTTCCTTGTTACCATGGTTACATCTCCTGAGTCACTCTTTAAAACTGTAATTTTATAGGGTTTAAATTTGCCAAACATGAGTTTTAGCGATAATAAGTATAAATCCATTTGAACATGGGTCGTCTCCGGAGCATGAAGTCCATATTATAAACATTTTTAGCTTTGCTTAGTTTGGGACTAGGTTGATTTGTGTAAGATTGTCCAAAAATATTTATTTTATTTATTGATTTATTTTCTAAGAAACATGGTATAAACATTTTTCTAAGAAACATGGTTACTGTTGTCTCCTCGCTGTCGGTACAGAATAACAATAAGAAAAAGTTGATTGACCCAAAATCATGTTGAGTTTTTAATTAGATTATGCTTAGACCGACTACGCAAGTTGATGATTGAGTCTCATTCTCTTGCAATAGGTCTGATGTCCATAACTTTGTTGGGTCTGATTGCTTACCAGTTTTCTGGCTGGGTGTCCCGGCTGTCTATCGGTGGGGCCTCTATTGTATGAGGGCAGCATCAGTCGAGGGTGTGGCTAAAATGTTGAATATTCCTAAAGTCCCAAGTGTTCAGAATAAGGAGAAATCTAACATCACTTCAATTGTTGGAATCCACCAAGCGTCTTGACTTGGGAGTTGGAAGCAAACTATCAGTACTTAACGATGTATTTAAACCATTACCCTTTTTTCTTGTTTCCTTCTTTGTTGTTGTGTTGTAAGGTGTCCTTGGGTAATTCCGAATGTCGGATAATTTCGAATATGGGGTAATTCCGAATGTCGAGTAATTCCGAAATTAACAATTTCCAGTGTAACTAAGCGATTTTATTGTATCTCATCACCATCATCATCAAAAAGAAATATTAAAATTTTTGTTGAAAGGTTTGTTGAATTTTTGTTGGTGGTGCAACAAAATCACTTAGATAGACTGGAATTTGTTATTTTCGGAATTAACCGACATTCGGAATTACCCGACGACACCTTAAAATGTTAATATTAACATAGTTCATATCTTACTGTCTAAATCTAACTAGATTTGAAATTCTTCCAAGCTTCAAATTCAAAGAACGTCCCTGGAAGGACATTAAGGGAAAATCTCACATGTGGATGTATTTTGCTCCACGAAGACATGTTTTCTCGTCATAGTTATGTACTACAGGTTAGTGAATAATTTTTTAAAACAGTTCAATGTTGCCTTTGACCATAATTATTTTAACAGGGTACGTAGATTTCCCACAAAATGGCGATTCTACCAGGTCCTGGTCTGGGGACTTTTGGGAGACGAAAACAAGGCCATCAATGAACATTCGTAGGTACTAAATTTCATCACAGTTACCAACATTTCAAGGTTGTGCTTTGTTGACTGGGTTATTTATGCTAACACGCAATACAATAAGTTCAATAAAAAAAATCAATGCGGAAAGTTGCAGCTAAAAAGTTGCGTGACTAATATAGGTATGTACATCTGGGGGCAAGGCAGTGCCTCTCCGACAAGTCGACTAAAACAAAGAGACACAGCCGTACCATCCTTTTCTCGAAGCAATTCAGTCAATCACACAATAGTACATTAGCTTTAGATATGTATAAAGTTGTGTCATTCTCAAGTCTCAAAATTTTATTTAGTAAGCAAATAAAGATTAATAACAATGCCTGACTTGGCTCTACGTAAATCTTGTAACTTTTTACGGTGAAAGAGTTTCAAGACTTGGCCTATTTTTACATGGGATAAAATGTTTTCGATATGAATAGATGAAAGAGAACCATTTTAAACGTTGCCCACGTAAAAGTAAAATTCCTACATTTCTTTCACGAAGCGAAATTAACTCTAAAGTGACAGCTTTGACGATAGACATTTACTCAACACCTTTTTAAAAGACAAATGACACAAGGCAAGATTAATGTCGGTTTATTTTTAACTTAGTTGTCTCGGGACATGGTTCAATTTGGATTGGCGTATTTTTTATAGCTTTGTAGATATGTTTGAACACAAGGTCCATTGAGTAAGGTCGTGGAAGTCAAATTAAACATATCTATTGAGTCGAGCACTACCTGTCCTCGTGAAGCCCCGTGTCATATAGGTACTACATAAAATACAATTGATTTTGAACTATACATAAATTTATTAAGGTCGAGATTATTTTCATTGTTCAAAACCAACACTACCTATCCATACATTTCATTTCATTGTTCAAAACCAACCGCGTGGTCGTATCGGAGGTTTTCCCCTCGATATTCCCCAGGCTACTCTCCAACCGCGCACTCCTATCGCGTTATTGGGTCGGGCCTGTAAAGCCACAGTCAGGTTAAAAAAAAACCTATGCACTGGAAAGAGAGGGGACGATAAGCCTCTGTCAAATATGATAATGTTGAACTCGAGTTCCTTTTCTTCACATTATCCGCTCATTTATATTGGGGCGTCTTTTCTCTGAACAAAACTAAATTAAAAGTCTAATTGACCGAGTGAAACGAAGGTCTCTGTTTCAACTTCGACAAAAATGCTTTCCTATATCCGGCCGATTTCTATTGGTTCTCATCTACAGGTCGCATTTCTAAACCGATTCTCGTGAAATTTTATTCGAGGCGGTTTTTGGAAATATCCCAAAAATTTTTTTTTCAAAAAAATACTCGCGATGTCTAACAGTTCACATAGCCACTAGTATTTTTCTTGGACTAGTGAAAAATAACCTGAACTTTTTTAGCCTTACTTTTTTTAAATACGATATATGCCTACAAACGATTGAATTGAACTAGAAAAATATTGAAATACGCCTAATTACCAGAGACAATGGCGAACTGTGCCAGTTGTAATATAAATAACTTCCCGGACGTCAGCTCGGGATACTGTCAATCTGGCCTGTCAAAAATGACGCTTGAAGTTTTTGTGTCAAACATGTGAAGGTATTTTGGATGCGGTTTGTGGTAATAGTATTAATGGTTGGTTTAATGTTCCTTTGAGAGTAAAATATACATATGTACGTTTTAAAATATACGAGATTAACCTATATCTTAAAACACTTTAACGACCGCTTTAACCTAGTTGGTAGCGACCTTGCCTACGAAGCTGGAGGTCCCGGGTTCGAATCCCAGTCAGGGCATTTATTTGTATTGAGCACGAATATTTTTTTCTGAGTCTTGGATGTTCCTATGCTATGTATTTAAGTATGTATTTATCTATTTGCCTAGTACCCGTAGTACAAACTTTTCTTAGTTTGGGACTAGGTTGGTTTGTGTAAGATTGTTCACAAATATTTATTTATTTATTCTGGACTCTTCTCAAAATCATATTCACGTTTTGAATCTTCAGTAGGCATAACGGTTCACAATATATTGATTTAAAACTTACACGATTACTTAGGTAATTAAATTAGTATTGGACGCGTTTAAATCCTATTTTCCAATAGTAATGTAATACTGGGCATGCTTCCACAAAAATTCTGTACGCTATTTTCTGTTGGTAAAAACTAATCCCTTTCGGTTTCTAATGGCCGACATGTAGCAACACCATTAATTCATATCGTCTGATAATAATTCGATTATGACCAGAGGGCCTACTCCGAACTTCGAAATTCGAACTTCGTATCGTGCCGTCCCTTTCGCTCTCGTGTTAGCCTCAGCCTCAGCCTCGTTGGGGTGAAATCCGCTTTCGTCATTGGTTCTGCTATGTATTTCAAGATAAATGCCTATTTTATTATTATTATTATTTGTGCACTGGTAGTGTTGAAGAAAAGGAAAGATGCTTAACAAATTCTCTGCCTGGCTGCATAAATTGTATGGAGGTTAACGCACATGTGCGTTGCCGGCATTGAATGCCTTAGTTATTGTATTTTAAATAACTTTTCTCACAACGCAACTAGAAATCCATTTCAATTTGGCAACACTTGCTTTTGAATATTAATGCGTCGTGCATATTAATAAATATTTCGCGCTCTAATTCAAGAAAAAGCGAACGATAGGATCAAGACAATGATCAGTGATCATCATCCTCAGCCCACACACGTCCCACTGCTGGGCACAGGCCTCCTCTCATCGATGAGAGGAAGTCAAGACACTAAGTTACGATGGTTTTAATAGGCACGTTAGTAATGCGTTCTGAGTTGGATTCTTAGGTTTAATAATGATACTAAAATTAGAAATATTTTTAGAAATCTATACTTAAATTATAAATGCGAAAGCAACTATGTTTCTCTATTAAGGGTCTCCACGCGCTATTAATCGATTTTTGAAGAGTTTTGAGTTGATATAGCTCCGTCGAAACTATAGATATATTTATGGCACAAACGGTTATCGGTTCTTCAATCCTTTATGTACATTTGCAAGAGCCAGATTTTGGAAAAACTTTCTACACATTTTTTATGATTTATTCAAACATGGTCCAAAAAGCTCTATTTTCGATATACGTATGTTGTTTATGCACTTATATATATATAATGTACATGTAACTGTTCCTTATTGACGTCTCTAACAACGCAAAAGAGATTTTTATTTTCAACTAATCTTCACAAAAGTTACGTCCAAAAAACTGTTTTGTTGGTCTAAAATTGCCAAAGGTTCTGATGAACATGTGGTATAATATTTCGGTAAACCTCGGTGTTCTTAATACAATAAGCCATAAAAAACACGAGAAAACGGAGAGTTACAGATCGAAGGCCATTGGAAGCTAAGAGCCCCGTAAATCTTCACGCTTAAACCGCTTAACGGATTTAGATGAAATTTGGTATGGAGATAGTTTGTATCCCTAAATAGGACAATATGGAGGTCCGATATAAACGACTTCCACGTGGACGAAGTCACGGGCAACAACTCTAGTATCTCTATAAGAATGAAGTAACTTTTCTTGCAATATATTCGATATAAATATATCTCTACGGAACCTTAGTGTAATTAAGAACATCTTATAAAAAAAAACTAGAAATGTTCCATGAAATAACCGCTCGCTCTTAGTTTTAACTCGATTTTTTTGCGTTTCCGCTCTGTCGCTGCGCAAGTGGAATATGACCCATATTTACTTTGCAATACGATCCACGAGTGTCGCATTTGTATGTTGGTAACATTATAACAGAGCTACTGGAGTGTGAAGCATATGTAATGACTGTGAAATGGACGTCTTTGATCTGTTGGTTCGTTTTTTAATTAGTTTTGTGTGGAAAAATGTTATATTTCGGTAGCCAATGTCAAAGAGATTTTGATAAAATAAATGTTTGGATATGGCTTTAAAAATGATTACAAGTATAGATTGTGATTGAATGAATTTCACCGTGCGTTGAGAGGATCAGTTGAAAAGAATTTATTTTATTTTTCGTGCAATGCAGGGACGGACTTCGCTCAAAATTTTTGCTTACATATGTTATGTGCGTCCAATCTCACGATTCCGTGGTTGGTACTAAATCTGCGTGTTTACTCTCGACAAAACGTGATAATTAAGAGTCCTGATCGCCGTAAGTCGCTGTCAGTTCTTTCCAAACAGACCGATTTTCTGCCTTCCTCGGGTGGGTATTCTTCCCCTTCTTCTATATTGTCCCCAATAGTTTACATAGGCTTCTCTTGCATATTTTCCTTCCTGACCCCTCAGAAATTTCAGCTCCTTAGGCATGTTAGATTTTAGGACATTTTGACTCGTTTGACATATTGGCTCCGTGTATGATCACTTTTGTCCGCAATCCTATTTCGTCCACATTCGCATCTTTTTTTTAAAATTTATTTCTAAGAAAAATACGAAATGTGTACTTAGACTAAAGTTTCACCATCGCAGTTTGTTGGCGATGTGCGAATGTGGATAAGACACACGCACGAGAGGACACAACTTTAAATTGTCAGCTAACAAATCTAAAACAAATATCGGCAAGAACTTAATCTCTAATAGAATAGTAAAGGCATGGAACAAATTACCTTCAGAAGCAGTTTAAAAACAAACTTGACACACTAAGATCTAAGCAGTGTTAACCAGTGCCAAGTGAACTATGATTTAGACGTATCAGAGTCAGCTGCCTGTCTAAAATATATAATAATAATAATAATAAGATGGGAATGTGGACGAAACGGGAATGTAGACCAAGTGAATCTAAACTGTGGGATCTTTGGACATGTTGACTCCTTGAACATTTTGACCCTTTGACATATTGATTCCTTAGACATATTTACTCTTTGGACATTTTGTTTCCTTGCACATAACGACTCCTTGGACGTTTTGACCCTTGGACATGTTGACTCCTTGGACATATTTACTCTTTGGACATTTTGTTTCCTTGCACATAACGACTCCTTGGACGTTTTGACCCTTGGACATGTTGACTCCTTGGACATATTGACTCCTTGGACAATTTGACCCTTGGGCATAGGGCCCCGAAAGGGTTCGTTCGTGTACCATACTTACTATAGATTGAACAATGTAAAATTTTGAGAAATAAACCTTTTTGTATTTGCATTTGTATTTTGTATCTACGTCTCTATAGCTCGAAGTCCGATAAAGAAGGACACACTAGTGAAGATCGTGTAGAACAATTAGATGAGATAGATATCGAAATTGTCAATTATCTCTTTCCTTTACTTAGAACCAGACTTCAATAAAGGTATCAATGCGTGGAAGTGGACTCTTGTTGATGCATTCACTTTCTACTCGAGATGCATCAATTGCACGTTTCCTACGCCGGCAAAACACTTGGGACCCTCCATTCAATGCTCGATGAATTGTCTGCATGTTTCACTCGAGAATGCATGTGTGTGCTGTTGTGTGTATGAGAAACTTCACTTGGTTTTGTGCTAGGTAGATCGTTTGTTTGTTTTATTTAGCATGTCTTTGTATTCTTGTCTACCATTGGCACCGCGATTAAGAGGTTTTGATTTCAAATTATGACAAAAGTATTGATAATAACCAATGAAGTGATTAAAGGATACGATGACTTTATAAAAGTTTTAGATAGTAACAGGATTTTATTTTATTTTATTGTGTGTAGTAGGAAGTAGGTAGCGGAGAAAAGCCATTTTTAGCTTAAAAATGGTCGTTTTGGACTGATGTTTGAAACGATATTTCTTAATCAAAAATTCACAAAATACATTTAAAATATATGACATAAGGTCGTAATAGTCCTGTTCTAGATAGTACAAGTATGTAAGTGTGTAGTGTATGTGTGTAGTGTAAGTGTCTACTATACAAGTATGTAGTGTTGTGTTCTTGGAGGTGAGCAAGGTTACCAGAGCTCCCGAGGATGCACTGTGTTGATGAGAGCAAGGGACCTAAATTTGTCTCTTCTGCTGTCAACACAGTGAATTATCAAATTTCATAAAGGGTCGGCAACGCGTACGTGATCCCTTTGAAGTTGCGGGCGTCTATAGGCTGCGGTGGTCGCTTACCATCAGGTGGACCTTATGCTTGTTTGCCACCGGTGTTGTATAAAAAAAATAGTGTCATTGAGAAAATGTCAAGATAAGTGTCAATTCAAACAGAAAATGGCCTCAATAGATGAGCGTTTTTAACTCATAAGGTTCTTAAAGAACTATTTCCGCGCAAGCTAGTGTTTTATAATTTCACTCAACTAACACTTAAGCCCGTGAAGGTAGCCTGTGTCACTACTATCAACTCTTGTCACGTAGTTTTCGGTCACCGAAAACCTGTTGTAAGGGTGGGTGGGTTGCACCAAATCGTCTGTAATCGTAAGCGATGTTCGTTAAAATCTGATTGTATGGAAAGTTTGACAAGTTTCTATGGGGTGAAAGGTGCCGGCGCCATATTTGACGATGACCGGCCTGTGATCGCATGTTGGTGCAACCGACCCCTAATGTTAAATATCAAATTACATTTTCGTACCTGTTTTTATTAAACCCACTGCATATCATAGGTTGTACCGCTCGGCTGCAATCACTTCCGCTTTACACTATGTCGTAATATTAATTAACAAATTTAGGTATGAGACGACGCAATTGAATCTTGAGTATTCCCTACAGCGTGACTTTTCTTAATTAAAAGAAATTGAAAAGTATCCGTCCGTCGAAAAACGTCCCGTTACATAAATAATTCATAGGCGCCTCCGGCACAATATTTCATCAAGTTATGCTTAATCAAGTTACCATTCATTCTTTCACTCATTCGTTTCGTTCACTCTCTTCGTCCGTTCACTGCGAGCACATTTCACATTTTGTTGTGACTTGCGAGACCTCTCATTTAGTTGTGTTTGTTGTTGCAAACTAAACTTTACTAATTGTTATGAAAGTCTATTTTCTTGCGTACGGAATTTCGTCATACAACCTTGCGAAGGTTTACTAGGTCTGCTCTGTTGCTTTATGTCGGTATTTTTCCGAGTTTCCTCTCCTGAATGACAATAGCGTGAAATGAACGTAAATATAACTCGTGTCTTACTGATTGCTTTCACAATTATTTTTTGATGAAATTTTTTTTACAAACGTCAACAAACTTTGGTTGTAATCCTTAAGACTATTGTGCACTTTTCCTGCGGGGCGACAACGGGCATTTCGGAATATTCTTTCTGTTTCACTCATCAGGGCCTTGCGCCCGCGTCGTGCGATAGAGACAACTCTTGTCGCCGTCAGCTATTTGGTGCCTAATTTCTCTCAGAATTAGTGCTTCGGACGGCAACGTTTTTCCACTCTTTAAACCTTTCTCAAATGAGACTGTATTGGCCTTGATCGATTCTTAACATCTTTAACTAGGTTTGTACGTTTTGCTTTGTTAATAATTCTGTCTTGTTTATGAAATAATATAAAAAAAACCAGGAGGAAGTTTTCGAGTAGAAAACAAACGAATCTTCAAGGGTCCAATCTTCAAAGCGTAACCAAGTATTTAATGATATCTACAACATTTCCAAGAACAAAGGAAATCGGTTCAGGATTAGGGGGTGAAAAACGTTGCCACTTTTTGTATGGAAAAATTTTGCTACACAATCCTCTTAATATTGTATTCGTGAATATTTTACATTCTGTGCCTTGTTTGTTAAGGTATCACATCAGTTATTTTTCATAAACAAGTAAACTTATGTGGTGTGGGTTAATGCGTTCTGTGGACTTTTTTCTTAAGGTGTAAAGTCGTATGAAAGTTTAGAATTTAGAATAAAGGAAAAATTTAGGCACCGAGCAGGATTCGGAGATCGCAGGTTCGAATCCTGCTCGGTGCCTAAATTTTTCAATTTTTCCTTTATTCTAAATTTGGGTATGGGATGGCGCATCGCAACTGACGATTCTCGATATGGTTTGAGACGTTAGTGCCGTTAATGAAGCATGAGTCTTCTGGTAGATGTCGCTGCACGCCTCCGTTAAGGCGTTTGTATAAAATTTCGTATGAAAGTGAACATACCTACATCTAACGTTAACTTGAGTCATGTAAGAAGTTAGCAACAAGGTGATCTTTTAGAACATCTTACTGCTAGCGTTCTCCCGATTAAGCCCGGGGGAGCCTGTGGCCCGCTAGGACACCTTATCCCAAGATTTGGCGTAGGAACTAATTTTACGACTGCCATCTGGCCTAGCTGGGATTAGACCGGCTTCCTCTCGATGTTTTCCTTCAGCCTCTGTTAAATCATCATCATTATCATCATCATTCTAGCGTTATCCCGCTACAGTTGCATCCTGAAGGATGCCCGGGGTCCGCTACCTAATCCCTAGATTTGGCGTAGGCACTAGTTTTTACGGAAGCGACTGCCATCTGACCTTCCAACCCGAGGGGAAACCAGACCTTATTGGAATTGGGCTTGTCAAGTGAGTGGGCAACTTGACTGTTAGAAATTCTCAAGCCGCCCGCCTTCAACTTTGCCTTTCAATATCAAATGATATTTCAAACATACGTTTTTTACTATATATCAGATTATAAAACTTAAAAGTCAAGTAAGAGGTTAACATTATGTGGTCTGCTCGCTTATGATAGGTCTCTTTCTTTCAGGCAACGTTCATAATAGCTTGGATATAACAACATGTATAATTAGTTAATCAGAATTAATTCGAGGAGTTACTAGATATAGAAACTACATATAAATAAAAGATTTCCAATACAAATAAGTTATTTATATTGAATGGTTTATCTGTATCTGTTGGTCATATTGTTTGTGTAAAAGCATTCCTCCTGTTACATTTTTCAAACAACACATACTAGATATGCAAACTGTTGCGAATTGAGAGTTTTGCTGTATATGTGTACGTATACGTGTATGTGTGTGTATACGTGTTGACGTGTTATAGATATAGCTCAAAATATTTTATTATGATTAGTGTACTTACTTTATTACCTTTTATCTTGACGCTTAGAGACCTTATACATCTCTAACAAATCTCGATTGTTATTAGTTTCTTAGTCTTATTTTTGACATGTAACACTACATTTAATTAATGATACTTTGATTATTGTATTATTTTTATTTGATGTACCTAGATAGATTTTGACTTGTAAAAGTGCCCTTGAGGCCTATTTGCAGAATAAATGTTTTGATTTTTTGATTTTTTTTTATGAAATACCTACTTCTATACCGGAGCCAATGCAGGAGTTGCTGTGGATTTTGACAGACGGGCGACGTGAATCTGGCTCACACAGCGTCATTTGTCAAGTTTAAAGTACTTGCAGTGGAGAACAGCATCCAATGGAGATGTAACGCAGAATTTAATCTGTAATATAGCCCTTGTTGCGAGATTGAATTTTATTTTATTTTTTACTAGCGACCCGCCCCGGCTTCGCACGGGTGCACTATTTAATGGATGTTATTATACATATAAACCTTCCTCTTCAATCACTCTATCTATTAAAAAACTGCATCAAAATCCGTTGCGTAGTTTTAAAGATTTAAGCATACATAGGGATATAGGGACAGAGAAAGCGACTTTGTTTTATACTATGTACTGATACCACATCGGTGGCAAACAAGCCTTTATGTTACTTTATTAATTCCATGGAGGCTGTGAATGAAGCGATGACGAGTGTCATAGATGTATGGGTGAGGACCTAATTTTTTTTTAACCTGACTGTGGCTTTATAGGCCGGGCCCAATAAAGCGATAGGAGTGCGCGGTTGGAGAGTAGCCTGGGGAAAATCCAGGGGAAAACCTCCGACACGACCACGCGTGTAGTTTGGAACACTGGAATACTCTAAGAGATTGCGCTCCAGTGAGATTGGTTGAGCGGTTTCAATCGAATCTGAGGTGTGAGTAGATTCGAGCTACTGGGAGTTTTGTCGCTGGTTCACTAAACCTAGTCTAGCTGAGAAGAGTCCAGCAAAAAACTCAGCTAGGCCCGACCTGGGTCGGACTGACTCTACCCGGTGTGCGACGCTACCAGGACGAATAGGGACTATAAGTATCAGTGTTGTCGCGATCGCGCGGTGGGTGCCCGCGTGCGGGAATACCTAAGTGTACGCGTCGTGTCTGAGTTGGACGCCGTAAGCTCAGTGTTCCATCTTTCGATGGACGCTGTGATTACGTCGTTCGGGTCCATGAGTGTGTGCTTAGGACGCCGGATCGTGCGGCCCCTAATCAGTTATCGCCGAGTTACGACAGAGGGGGGAGGGATGGGAACGTAGTCGATAGCCTTCCTAACTAACGGATTCCTATGATGGGGAGCGTTGTCAAAATAACGTCTGGCAGTCTGCTTAAAGAAACCATACATGGTGCTAATCCCTATGTCGTAGTGCTGACTGAGGTTCGACTGGTACCACGGAACCCCAGTCGCCCTACGGAGAAAACGATTCTGAATTACCAAATTCTTGTTGAATCATTAACTACGCTTACATTTTAATTGATTCCGCTGTGACACGAAAGTTACCCATATAAATTGTGTGGGTAACTTTTGTGTCACAGCGGAGATCCACAAACAAAACTTCATTTTCTCAATATGATCGTACTTAAATAAATAAATGAACGTTATTCTTCGAAAATTGTTTTATTAAACGTTATTTTATTACACACTTAAGAAAATAAAATTATCACGTTCAGATTATCAACATCAGTGAAGATACGATGAGACATCTTAATAAATATACCTATTTCAATTTGGTTTTCCTTAAGATTTGCCTGATAATAGCACGTTTTTAATAAAAATCCACAGCCTCATAATACCGCGTTATTTATAAAAACGTGGTATGATGAAGCAAAACCTTAAGGAAAACTAATTTGAAATATAGCTATACCGGCGAGGGAATGCTGTCAGCGTCTTTGGTACGAGCCACGGGTGCCCTTTTTAGATATAATTTAATTACTTTTAATTTTAGTTTAGTTTTTACTATAATTAGGTTATTTATAATTTTATATTCATTTCAGAGATATAAAAAGTGCGTAAGTGAATTTGAAATATATTTTTTGACATAAAGGCTTTCTTAGAAGCTAATCTAGATTTCCCACCCGAATGTTGCGTGTTCATATCCCAAAAATCGCCAAGATTCGGCGTATTGCTTGCTTGTTCTCGCCAGCATAACACACAAAATTAAATCCAGACTCGCTGGCGAAAAAGCAAAAGCAAATGCAACGTGGTATTATGAATGCGTGGCAATAAAACAAGAGCTATATTCCCATTAGCCGATCCACACATGCATTGTGACAAACGTCCCTATTTGATACACCCGTGGTTATTTACAAAAATGTATCTCCCCTTTTCTCCCAATGTTTTCGCCGCCATATTTTATATAATGTCACCGTTTTATCACCCAACTCCGTCCCAGTGCGTGAGCGTAAATATCGCACGTAAAATATCGCGAGCGCTTTGTCCCTCGTTTACATAATGGACCCCCCCTTCTAAGTGATTTTTTTACACTTAAGTAAATGAAGCTGGCTGTGATGGTGTAAGTTAGGTTGTAGAGTTATTTGATGGGGTTGATCGTGTTGCGAATTGGGGATTCGGATAGTGCTATAAGGAAAGTTTTTTCGATTAATGAAAGTTATGTTTCCATTGGATGGGATGTGACGGCATGGCAATTTTCTTGCTTGATCATGTGTAAGGAAAAAGATAATATTTGTCTTCTGAGATGGCATATGTACATTATATGTTTTAGGCTGACGTCAGTGAAATGTATGGCTAAATCGGCATCAACGTTCTCATCTTCGTCACAGTAAGCATAGTCGAAGTATAAGAACGAAATTTACTTATAACAAATTAATACTAGCTCGCTTTAATGGGTTAGAAGTGGATAACTGAAAATTAAGGAATTTAGTGAATAAAATGCGCGGTGGCGTGGCGGGAAATATTATATTTTTAGTAGTCTTTAATACAATAATAGTTACATTACTCGCCATAGACGGCGGCAAAATAAATTTATTTAATAAGAGAACAACGGTTGGAACTCACTTGGAAAAAATTAGGTGTTGTGTTTTTCCAAGTGAGTTCCAACCGTTGTTCTCTTATTAAGTGTAAATATGTCTCACGTTAGTGTAAATTTCTGTAAATTTATTTACTTATAAAGTACTACCTACGAAGGTATTTGAAGGTCTTGAACGGATCGCCACCGTTTGTACCTGTTCGACATTCTTCTTTACACGAAAGTGAACAGAAACAATCAAGTGCCCATGTTTCATCATTCCTATTGTCTACTAGGAAACATGGTTGTGATAATGAAAGTAAATCGCCTTATCGTTCCGATCCATTAAGTTGTGTATCCGCATACTTTCCAACGATTCGATTGAGTTTATAATAGTATACGTAGTTTATCTACATCCCTATCGTAATTTCCCTACAATATGTGTAGAGGGGCTACTATGAAGTTCGGAGTACAGACCCAGAAACGAAAAGCAAATGGCCTATATTAAGAAACTTGTGTCTGTGGTTGCATTTTAATGTTTACATTAAAGTATTATTACGTAATTAGGATTTAAAACACTCGTGTAATTTTATTACAACTCGTGTTCTAATACCTGTTACTCTTACTATACTGGTCAATCAACTTTTCTTTGTTGTTATTAGGTCCCGTCAGCGAGGAGACAACAGTAACAGAGCTTCTTAGAAAAATGTCCATAATATGGACTTCAAGCGTGCTCAACAGATGACTCGTGTCCAAATGGATAGATGCTTATCGCTAAAACTCATGTTTGGTAAATGTAAGCCCTATAAAATCACAGTTTTCAAGAATGACTCAGGAGACGTAACCATGGTAACGAGCAACAAAGAATAGTTGATCCACCCATATACTTAGCAGTTGCATAAAGTACTATTTTATTATTCAGTATCAGTTTCCCGAGTTAGGCGTCTGTAAAGGCTGGCTGTTAAAGATAAAGATGTACGTCACATCTCGGTTATATTTGGAGCAGCTCGAATGGGGAAGTACTCGATCTTACACATTCATAATCATAACATAACACTACCTACTTGCTCTGTAGGTATGTATTTATGGTGAGAAATAAGGTCCTCAGAATTCGGGAGAATACGCTGTTGACAGTGAAATGATTACATTTTCTCATGCACTCATGCGCAAACGAATCCTCAAGTCAATGACATGATTCATCGATATGGTATTGTGTCATAAGTGAATCACAGGTCATAACGCGAATTGCATATTATATTACTTAGTTAACTAGTTCTGTAGTGTTATTTAGTATTCTAATATATTGCTACACATTTCATAGCAGTTAATTTTCAATCTTCGGCTTATCCAATCGATCAATCGTTACAGATGTATCCGCTAACGCGCGTACGTTCAATCATTCGCTCATTCATTCACTTTATCATTTGTTCAATCCATCCGCTAATTAAATAAACTCGGTACTGCGCTGATTGCTTGATATGTATCAATACCGGGAAACATTTAATTTTAAACTCGTTCCACGTTTATTTTGGCTTGAACGTAGCAGCGATCAGCTGCGATATTTTTTCATTGGACTTTGCACGTAAAGATGTAAATGCTAGAGTTGAATTTAGTTTGATCTTGCCGAAACTATCCTTCCTTTATGGGAAGCGAGAATTTATGTAAAACGGTTTTTGTTGGCTTTAACAAGCGTAATGTTTATATAATAATTTAATTTGGTTAAGTGGCCGCTATTGTGATGTGAACGTTTTCGAGTCTCGAGAATGAAGTAGGTTTTCATTCGAGTTTAGATCGAATTTTAACTCTGTGTCAAACCGTATAGGACTTAAATTAGTATTAAATGGAAATGTCAGTTGGAACCTCGTGACATTTATTGCTGTTTAAAATTCATATTAGGTAGCTAAATCTGACAGTTATGTAGTCGTGTTTATAGGGACTTAATCGCCCACTTGTTTACCAAGTAATTTATATAGAGATTTATTTTATCCTCAAATCTTATAAAGGGTTGGCCACGAGCATGTGACTCCTTTGGAGTTGCGGGCGTCTATAGGCTGCGGTGGCCACTTACCACCAGATGGGCCGTACGCTTTTTGCCACCGGCGTTATATAAAAAACTCACCAGACACTGTTCCCGCTTACGCTTGTCGATCCTTTATTGATTTGAAAATTCTTCTGGGGTTTTTACTTTAGAATTAACCTTTGTTATTAAAAACGAACGTGTTTTGTTATTAAAAAGTCATGTTTACTGGGAATGAGAAAGAAGCATAGCATGAGAAGAATGGTTTTATTTTTATTTTATAATTTCTATGCTGTCTTACTAGTAGAAAAGATGGGGCACATTTCGAACGAAACAATTATTGATACCTTAAACTAGGGTGACTTTAAGAAAAAACGGGGCCACTTTAATAGCTTTAGAACACTTACATAATCATCACCAATTATTTCTAGTTTGAGTCAGTTTAGTAAATAGTTGGGTTTACCAAGGTAGTTTACTGACCTCATGTTAAACAAATAAAAAGTAAAACACGGCATAAAAACTCGATTTTTTAAAGACGCCCCTCAATTTGAAAGTATCCCCGGTTGACCGTTCATTTTAAGAAATAAGAAATATTTATTCGGGACAAAGGGCAAAAATAGAATATACAAATAAACAAAAAAGTTCAATTTTCAATTTCGCTAACTTTAACTGGCCTAAAGGATAAAACGGGTAGCACATTTCAAATATCTTATAATCTAGCATCAAACAAACGTCGGATGCGCGTCACATGGCTTCGCTTTCGGTTTCGCCGTCGCGGGCAGCGGCGCGTGCGACGTTTCCTGCTTTACAGTAATGTAACTGATACGATACTATACAGTGTCGATAGTGAGCGTGTTTATGGTTATGTGGGAGTAATTTTTTTAAACCTTACTCTGGCTTTATACGCCGGGTCCAATAAAGCGATAGGAGTGCGCGGTTGGAGAGTAGCCTGCGGAAAATCCAGGGGAAACCTCCGACACGACCACGCGTGTGGTTTGGAACACTGGAATACTCTAAGAGTTTGCGCTCCAGAGAGATTGGTTGAGCGGCTTCAATTAAATATAAAGTGTGAGTGGAATAGAAGGAGCAATGGTAAACATGCTATTCGACACCTTCATCCTCCTAGCATTTTTCCGGTTGTCCCAGGGGCCCGCGATCCGCTTTGACACCTAATCCTAAGGTTCGGCATAGGAACCAGTTTTACGAAAACGACTACTACCTGACCTTCCTTCTGAGTCTTAGATAGCTACAACCTCTGATGAAATACAAGTAACATAATGAAACGATATTTTTTATACAACGCCGGTGGCAAACAAACGTACGGTCCATCTGATGGTAAGCGGCCACCGCAGCCTATAGACGCCCGCAACTCCAAAGGAGTCACGTGCGCGTTGCCGACCCTTTTATAAGATTTGAGGATGCACTGTGTTGACAGAAGAAGGAACACATTTAGGTCCCTCGCTCTCAACACAGTGCATCCTCGGGAGCTCTGGCAACCTTACTCACCTCCAGGAACACAACACTAAATACTTGTATAGTAAATAATGTTATTATGGCTGTGGTCTTTTGCAAGGCGGAGGTACTTGTAATTTAAAAAGTAATTGATACCTTATCATTTAACTCAGCGTCCCGGGTTAATATATAAGTAAATGTAAATTAAGACATTTTCTCTTATTTTTGAATAACAATGGATATAATGTAAACATGAAATAATGTTTTCACCTCACCCGCTCTGAAAGGCTTACTTTATCGTTTCAAATCTGCGTGCAAAAGTCCATTTTATCCGCTAGCGGGTAAAGTGATTTTGAAATTCGAACATGACGTAGTACCGCGCTACCAAATTTTTTTATGGATGCGTTCAGAATCATGGTTCGGCCATGCGGTCTTAAGACGGTTTCTACACTGATGCGGTTACCGCACGACGGTGCGGTGTGCGAGTGAGACAGCGCTATACATGTATATAGCGACAGCCCGCTCGCACAAGGAACGTGTCATCCGATGAAACATTTTATTTTAGGTACTTACATAAAATTGAAAGTCATTCAATTTTAGTTTTATATTATTATTTTACCTACTTTTTTAATTTATGGAAATACAAAAATAAGGAATACATTCAAAAAATATTCGTATTGCAATTTTCTTTCATAATACTTGAATTGTTTTCTTGTACCTACGTTTCCTCGCTACGGTGAGGTGAAAAATTGTGTGTTTCGCTCGGCAGCAAAGTTATTTGGCTTCTCGTGTCTTGAAAACCTCGCTACGCTCAGGATTCTATTCTTGAACCACTCGCTACGCTCGTGGTTCAATTCTAGAATCCTTCGCTGGCTCGGCTTTCAATTCGAGCACTCGCGCCAAACAACAACTTTGCCTACGGTGTAATCTTCCTTTTCACACTAATAGCCAAGTGCGATAGAGATATATAACGAGTTGCCGGTTCGCGGTACCCGCTCAGATTATACTGGCTTGCAGCAAGTTATCTGTAAGCGTTGCGAATATTGCCGTTAAAGTTAGGAGCGTTAAGAACTTGGGTTGTCGTCGTGTGATTACATGGCTGAACTAACTTACGTGAGTGGTTGCGAATTGTCATTTACTATTAACAACATTTTTAATTCGCAATACAATAGGTAATAAAAGTTGATCTTATGTTGGTGAAATATGTCAAGCGTTGTAGGTGTTGATTCTCATCGTTACAGT
Organism: Epiblema foenella; assembly: GCA_963556455.1. Taxonomy (NCBI): domain Eukaryota; kingdom Metazoa; phylum Arthropoda; class Insecta; order Lepidoptera; family Tortricidae; genus Epiblema; species Epiblema foenella. The sequence continues at coordinate 23,409,277 of OY747100.1, forward strand.
TAATTGATGTCCTTACCGGCCCGAACGTTAAGTTAAACTTAAGGAAATCAGAGTGCAATTGAAACTTATTGTTGACTCCAGTTTACTCTATAACTGGATCCCTAACTATTAAAATAGTTATAGTCAGAAATCACTCACGACTCGTTAACAATCCGGGCCTGGTAAGGACAAATTAAGAAAATGTTAATTTTTGGAATGAGAAACAACCTGTACTTAGTTACTACTTGACTTAGGCCCTATTTGGCTAAACTAGAATTTAATATTACTCTTAGGTTACAATTGTGTTAATCGTAATTGGACAGTCATTCATAATTACGTTGCTCATTAAAATACGAGGGGCGTTCAAAATATTCTCGGTATTGGAATGAAAACAAACAAGTATGAACAGTTTGATATTTTTTATTTTTCAATATACTCCCCCCCTATGTTAATACACTTAAAAGATCGATCAATTATTTTTTTTAATCCCTCATAAAAATATTTTTTATCCTTGGTATAAAAGTGCTCCTCTACTGCCGCCTTCAACGCCTCATCGTCAAAAAATCGATTTCCACGCAGATCCTTTTTGAGATTGGGGAACAAAAAGAAGTCGCTGGGGGCTAAGTCCGGACTATACGGTGGATGAGATATAGTTCCGAACCCACATTCAGCAATAGCTGCCTTGGCAATATGAGCAGTATGGACAGGGGCGTTGTCATGCAGAAGCAGAATACCTTTAGACAACTTTCCTCGCCTTTTTTCTTTTATTGCGTCCCTTAATTGATGTAGAATATTCGCGTAGTACTGTCCCGTGATATTTACACCTTTTTCTTTATAATCGATCAACAATACTCCTTCACAATCCCAAAATATTGTTGCCATGACCTTGCCAGCGGAAGGGACGACCTTGAACTTCTTGGGATGAGCTGAACCCTTAATGTGCCACTGCATGGACTCCTGTTTACTCTCTGGGTCATAATGATGAACCCGGGTTTCATCTCCAGTAACTATCTTTTGCAGCACCTCATCAGGATTTTCACCACACAGGTCAATAAAATCGGAACAGCAAGCTGCACGCACATCTTTTTGAAGTCGAGTCAGCATTCGTGGAACCCATCTTGCACTGACCTTTGACATATTAAGATGGTCATGGATAATGTCATGTACGGTACCAATAGAAAGATTGGTTACTTGAGCTATTGATTTTATCTTTACTCGACCATCTTCCAATATAAGGTTTTCCACCTGATCAATATTTTCTTGTGAAGTAGCTACTACAGGCCGGCCAGGTCTAGGGTCATCTTCAATACTCTCCCTGCCACGTTTGAATTCGCTTGACCACTTTTGAATTGTAGATAAAGAAGGAGCAGACTCACGGTAAACACAATCCATTTCCTCTTTTATGGTTTTTTGGTTTTTACCCTGTTTCGTCAAGAATTTTATTACGGAACGATGTTCTAATTTCGTTAACAATGTTAATTCACTCATTGTGTTCGTGTTTGTTCAGAAATTGCAGAAAAACAAAAGAACATCTCGGTTGGAATTATACTTTTTTTAATGTCAAAGAATGAACCTTACCACCCAGTAACAAAACAAATTCAAAAAGAGGTTATAAGATATCAATACCGAGAATATTTTGAACGCCCCTCGTAGGAATCCAATTCTGCCTCTATCACTAACTATTTAGGTAGTTTTAATGAACCCCTTGTCATACAGACGTGCACTATACATAATTAATCTGCCAGGAAATACGCATGACACAAGTTCTCCACACATGTACACAGGTGTAACTGTCTCACTCTAACTAAACAGTAAACAGCTTTTTTCGCGTAGTGCGAGGGAAACGCAACCGTCTTCAAAGGGATATCACTGTTGACAGAGGACGTTGGACTTACGGGTCATGAGGTTCGCCTTTTAAGGTATAGCGTGGGATTAATTTGGGAATTAAATGAGGGAAATTGAGGATAAGCCGCTTAACAATGTTTATCTGATTTCGACTCGCGTGTTTGTAGTTGTTGGGTTTGTGAACTATTAATTGTAGCTCGTTACCATGATTACGTCTCACTCTATAAAACTGCTATATGTAAACATGAGATTTAGCGATGATTATAAACCTTTCTGACATGGGTTATCTCTTGAATGCTAGAAGTCCATATTTTTAGGCGGGGCTCTCGTAACTATGTGATTTTGTAAACGGGTTTATTTTGAAATACTACGTATTAAAAATGTGAAAAAAAATGGAGTTATATTTGAGATCTTTTCCTGAAATCTATGGAACTCGGTTACTGTTTCATCGTCGACGGGACAGAATAACAACAAGGAAAAGTTGGTCGACCCAATTATTACGTCTTAGCTAAAGTTATTGCTGATTCTCAGCGGTTAAAAGGTTTATTGTTACTATGACCTTTTGACTGTAAAGCTAAAACTTGTTTGCTACCGTGGCTGTATTTATTTTTATTGTTACAGGTACGTATTCTGCCAAGTGCTGGTTATTTACGAATCGCCGAAGTAATTTAGTTCTTCAAGGAATGAATTAACGTAGGTAAATTTATCTAAGCCGAAAATCCAGCTCTTTACCCTTAAATTCAAATAAATTTTGTACTAGACATAAAATATCTAATACAATCTGACCCATGGAATCCTAACAAAGTACGTGCTAGTAGTTCAGACTTAACTGGTGTGTACGTAGCTTTACGAATCCCTGTTCTTCGAGAGCCCATCTAACAACCCCTGTACCGTGGCTTCAATCTACAGTGTTGACAGAGGACCGAATACCGATGCCGTCAAGAGGTTTGCGACGATTTTTAAGTCGTTTGATGAAATGAGGTTTACTTGGGCATATTATGTACTCCTCTGCATATAGCTATCTCTTTTTAGGGTGGGTTGCGCCAACTTATAATTACAGACCATTGTGCCCTAAGGACTGGTGTCAGGTTTGAGAGTTGACATTTAATCCCAAGATTTGGTGTAGAAACTATTACAGTGAAATCCGGATAAAGCGACAGTAAAGGGACCGGTGATATTACGTCGCACAAAACGGACTGATTTACTTTGAAAATGTTTGGTATTAAATCTAATGTGTGGTGATTTCGAAGTCGTTAAAAGCGGTCAAATGTTATATGCGGAGTCGTTATAAGCGGATTCTACTGTATATTTAGTTTTCCGTCTGCCATCTGACCTTCCAACGAGTCGGTGTTTGGAGTGCACCGGGTTCCTCACTTTTGCTTCACAGATAACAACAAATTCCAGACCGACCAACTTTAAAGATGGCGCCGTCAGTTGACATGACATCTTGAGTTGAGACGTGTAGAAAAAAACTGATTTTAAAGAACACGATTTGGTGCAACGTGCGAACCGTATTAAGTAAGTATGTATGTAAGCACTTTATTGTACACAAAAAAATGTTAAAACAATATACATGTTACATAAGATTCGAGTACAAAGGCGAACTTATTCCTATGAGGGATCTCTTCCAGCTAACCTTTGAGGGATTAAGTGGAGAGTGGGAGAATGAGACAGACAAACTTACACAGTGTACTAAAACTTTTCAATAAGGAATATATATTTATTTCGAAGCTTTTGTCAAATATAAAGTGAATTCGGAACAGTTACACACTTCGTCGCTTAGCTCGGATGATACGTCTGAAAACGTAGCTTAGCGTACCACTCTGTAGTCCGATTCGCGATTACGATCATTGTTATAATACTCGTATAATCATTGTCCACAGCATTTTGACAGATGATTGTTACAGCGACAGTATATTAAGAAGAAGAGATCTGTGCTCTGTCGGAGATAGGAGGTGCGGCAATCCTTTTTCTGTGGCTGTAAAGTCCAATCGCAGGCATTTCCTGTCAAAAAGTACGCAAGTGAAGCGCGAATCGGTTGATGGTTGCTGTGAAGTCCGAAGTGATAAACGACAAGATTGATTGAGAATGGTCCCATGTCATAGTGACATATCACAATCCTGCAGTTGTTCCACGGATCGACAATATCTTCTATCAAAGGGGAACCCCTTTCTGCTGAATGCGTATCTATCTACATGAATGATTTTTACAAGTAACACTTTTAAAACTAAAACATTCAAAGTGAAACTATCGCGTCGTTGTAATTTAAATCTTACGTAGTTTGTAATAAAGTTGATATTTATTTGAAATGTTATGGCATTCATACTCATTTTATAATAAGGTTGCAAAGTTAGATCGAAACGCGAGTGTCCGGTGAATTGTTTCGGGTTTTTGAATTGGATTTAATGTTTGCACAGGACACGATGAATGGCGGGTTGAATTAAACCCTCAGTTTGTTTAAAACTCTTCGAAACACGTGTGGCTTACCATGATAATAATACAATGAGCCAAGCGAATATATAATTTGAAAACAATGGTTTAGGGCGCGATTCGAACGTAAGGGTAATATGGTTATGTGTAACTTTATACGTATGTATACTGCCTTTTATGCCTGCCTACGTTAAGTTATTAAGCGTAGCTTGGTATTTCGCTATATTATGTGGTTGGATTATTGTGACGGCGATTTTAATTTGTACAGTCGACGGCAAAATATGTTTACATTTTTCGCCTTATTACAATGGAATAAGGTGCAAAAGTGTAAACATATTTTTGCCGTCACTGTGTACAATAATAAGAAAATAAAGAGTGCTTCGACCACGTTTTCCTTAAAATGGAATATGTGCAATGCAGTAGTTAAAATCATAGTAAATATGATTGTGCTATTTTGGCACTGACAATGTGAGTATATATCTCAACACACAAACATGGTTCACCCCCATTCGTGATATAAAAGTACTATTCTTTGTTGCCCGTTACCATGGTTATGTCTCCCGATTCACTCTTTAAAATTGTGATTGTATAGGGTTTAAATCTATTAAACATGAGTTTTAGCGATGAGCAACAATCCATTTGGACATTGGTCATCCGTTGAACATGCTTGAAGTTCATGTTATAAACATTTTTCTAATAAACTTGGTTACTGTTGTCTCCTCGCTGACGGGACAGAATAACAACAAGAAAAAGTTGATTGACCCTACTATATTTATGTGGATAAAAGCGATTTACTAAAAGCTAGATGTACCTCAATTAAGTACTACCAAAATGAATAAATGTGATAATCCACATCGAAAGGGACCTTATGGCGGCAGGCGCTTACGTTGCAGCTATTCACTATTGTATTGGAACAGCGGCAATAAAGGCGTAAGTGCCGGCGGCCATAAGGTCCCTTTCGATGTGGATTATCACAAATGATTACTCCATTACATTAAGTTCGCTGGATGGAAAGTGAAATGGCATTGTACTACCTCGGCCTGGGCATCCGTATGTTGAGTATCTCATTTTGTAGTCGAAATCAACCAGTTGCTTTATCTGCTGTTGTTGGAAATTCGAGTTTTATGAAAAGATCAAAGTTTCACTGTTTTATTTCCTATATAAAACTACGGTCTTAAATTCGGAGCGGTATAAAACTACGCGAAACTATCGTACTTACTTCTCGCAGTGTAAAAACGTTCAACTGTAAAAACCGAAACGTAAACCTATAGGTATATATAAATTACCAAACATCTTCACCATTGTGAATTTACCATAATCTGGCAATAAAGATAATTTTGATTTTGATGATTTTAGGGACGGGGCGAACAAACCCTTTACGTTTATCGATTTTTAATCGTAAATTTCTTAGTTTTGACTGTAGTGATGAAAGGGCTGAGAGTGATCTTGATAAAAAAAACGGCCAAGTGCGAGCTGGACTCGCGCACGAAGGGTTCCGTACCATTATCTGTAAAATCGCCAAGAAAATCACGTTTGTTGTATGGGAGCCCCCTTAAATATTTACTTTATTCTGTTTTAGTTGTTGCTATAGCAGCAACAGAAATACATCATCTATGAAAATTTCAACTGTCTAAATATCACGGTTCATGAGATACAGCCTGGTGACAGACAGATAGACGGGCCGCGCAGTCTTAATAATAGGGTCCTGTTAGACCCTTTGGGTACGGAACCCTAAAAAAATAATATATTGCCTCTTATTTGGTTCATTCAACTGGGAAATCTTGAAGGTTCTAAGCGAAAAGTGTCAGGGCTATTGAAATATAGAAAAGCACTCCGACAAAGAACGAAGTGAAGCCCATACTTCATAAAAGCCTTGTTATTTTTATCGTACAACCTCTGTCACCTCCCTACCTGGAGACACAAGGCCGCAGGAGCACCTGATTGTTGAGATTACGAGGGCTGAGAACGATCGGGATAAAAACTTATCTAATGCTGGCTTTGGACTTATCTCTGAGGATGTGCGAGGGTAAGTGATGTTCAATTTGACGCGGCGCGGCGTATTCTATTAAATAGCTTTGATCTGAGGGCCTATGGAGCAGGGATCGGATACCGGTATTTTCTCCATAGAAAAATACCGGTATTATTACGGTCATCGGGTCATTATTTCGTTTTTATTTTAATGGGACAATCTAATAATACGACGTTGTTACCTAAATACATGATTCAGCCCTACGTAAAGAGCAAAAAATAATCCAACATATTGGGCTAATTCAGGGTTTTTTAAAAATACCGGTATCGGTCCCTGCTATGGAGGGCCTCATATCGTGTCATCCCTTTCAAAAAAGTGTGTGAAAGGGACGGCACGATATGAAGTTCGGATTTCGAAGTTCGGAGTAGGTCCTCTGTTCAATTCAATTCATAGACGGGGATTAGATATGTAATGTTGCAAGAATTTTTTTAATTCTTTTTCTTAGACCACATCCTTAAATATTATACAGAATGGCCGCGAACCACAAACGAACTTTTTCCAATCTGTCGCACTTACGCAAAGACTTGCATGTACGACAGAGATGGAAAACTTCGTTTACGGTTGGCGGTGGGCCCTCGGGTTCGTTGATTGCGAGAACTTCTGACCTGGCCTTTTTTTAAGTATTACGTTTTCTAAGTAATTAATGTGACCAGTGCTCAGTTTCGTTTATATTTACTCAACATTGTTGCCTATCAACTCTACATTTTTTTATTCGCTAGAACCCATTAAAATTCAGCTGTAAACTTCACTTTGCATATAATTTATATCCATGACGTTACTCTAAATCAGTCTGAGGAATGACTTGGTCATGCGATCCTGTCGTTTGTAATACTTCAAGTAAACTACTCTTTGACATGCATTCATAAAGTACTACAGGCAACAAAAAGGGCAACATCACAAAAATATTGTGTAACTCAGTGGCAGCTACCGCTTTTGTCAACATAGGCCTTTACGTCTATTGCAGACGATTCAAGCATTGCTGTGTGGTTGTGTACACCTTTTTTGGTGACTGTACTTATAGACCAATGCGGGAACGGCTTGATCTTCCACAGATATTATTTATGTATTTATTTATTTATTAGGACCTTCAACAACAAGAATACTAATACATAATTAGAGTCGTAGATTCACAAATATATGCTAAGTATCTTATTAATTAAAGAAGGACACAACATGCATAAATGAACAGTGAAACATTATTTAAAAAAAAAGACGTGTTAATTACAATTAGTTTGCTCCTATTTTATTATTAAGATTAGGATTAGGCAAGACATAAATCGTGGCCGATCAGGTCACAATTTATGTCTTGTCGGCAAAGGTGGCTTTAATTGACGGGATAGTTGACGAATCGAGATCAATAAAATCTTGGTATTTCTTATATGTCGTAAACATCCGCGACAGGGGACAGTGTAGCTTGAGATTAGTACGACGAGTTAGCAAGCTGAATAATTTAATATTACATGCTCTAGGAATTTTAGATGGTACATGGAAATTTACTTTTTGCAGTAATTCTGGGCAATTACACCGAAGGTTTACGTCAGAAGCTCTAGTTCCGACTTGTTTTCTGCGCAACCTTTTACCAGCTAATTCGTCGAATTACTGCTTTTGTACCTAAGCAATAAGTACTAACGGCACGTAACCACCCTAGGATGTGTTCTTGACACGAAAAAAAAATTTTTTTTTATACAACGCCGGCGGCAAACAAGCGTACGGTCCACCTGATGGTAAGCGGCCACCGCAGCCTATAGACGCCCGCAACTCCAAAGGAGTCACGTACTCGTTGCCGACCCTTTATGAAATTTGAGAATTCACTGTGTTGACAGCATAAGGGACAAATTTAGGTCCCTCGCTCTCAACACAGTGCATCCTCGGGAGCTCTGGCAACCTTGCTCACCTCCAGGAACACACTACATACTTGTATAGTAGATATGCCGAATTATCTATTTTTTTCATTAGTTCTTACCTCTCTTTCAAGCAAGCTATATCTAGACTAACAAAAGAAAGACATTGTCATATTTCCCCGCTTAAATTACCTACCGCTGAACCTCCAATAAGCGAGATAAAGATAAGTAAAGACTTATTACGAGCAGTCGGCTACAAAGAGATATTTCCATTTCTTCATCTTATGCGTATTGGCATGTAATGTCTCTTTGAAGTCGGCTACTTAAGCGTATTACTCCGTTCATATATGATACCTGATCAGTCACCTATCTCACGAACCTTTATTAAACTTTTCTTCGGCTTTCCCGTTCGTTAACAATACTTCAAAGGATTATAGAGTTCTTAGCATGCGATATCACGTATACGTAGTAAAAATGAAGGTGATTTTGAAGTATACTGTCTTAACGCTCTCGTAAAAGATCCAATATCGAAAAAAACCGTTCGCGGTTAGAACCCTACATAGGGTTGGCAGCTTTCCAAAATCGGCCTCTATAAAATGGCAGATTTTATAGAGGCCGATTTAAAGCATAGACCGTGGAAATAGTAAACAATTCGTGATTTTCCATTTTGATGTAGGCTTTAAATCAACTTGAGCTGCTTTGTGCTATATCACATAATTCACAGACCACGCTTAAGTGTGTAGTTTTACAGCCTCAAATTTGAAGGTGTAAAAGTGCAATAAAGTGAGACACAAGCCCATGCCATTATCTTATTATACACATACGTTAACTATTAGACCATAAATAATTTTTGTGGGTTTTTTAAGCAGCAATGTATGACAGCGTAATTATTTTTCGTGTATTACGTACACAAATTTACACAATGTCAGAAATTGGTCGTAATTCAAATCACCAGTCTAGAAGCCTATAGAAGATGTCGAGCAGCCGCCCTCGACGCTTTGGCCTCTGGGACACGCAAGTCCTAAAATGTATACCTTGTCAATAGCTCGTACATATCAAGTCTTGTGTTCGCTTACATCCTCCACCTCTGAGCTGCCAGCCTTACAGTCGTTTTTTCTTATAAACATTCTAAAGTTAATTAAGGGGCGTATATTAACTAAAGGTAGAGTGCCGGCTGATTTCGACGACCGGTTTAGCCTAGTGGGTAGTGGGTACCTGCCTGTGAAGCTGACGGTCCTGGGTTCGAATTCCGGTCAGGGCAAATATTTGTGTGATAAGCATGAATATTTGTTTCTGAGTCTTGGATGTTTTCTAAGTATTTATATCTATTAAATATATCGTCGTCTAGTACCCATAACACAAGTCTTCTTGAGCTTACTGTGGGCCTAGTTCGATTTGTGTAAGATTGTCCTCTAATATATATATATTTTTTTTATTATCTAAAATACTCGTACACGCTGTAACAGGAGGCAGCCCTGACTCAACATTCGGGTCACGCGCCCGTGTTTGCGGGCTCATATGATTGAAATCTCTACTTTAATAATGTCAGCTAAATGCCTATCGGCCACAGCAACGTGTGCGCAGTAGTTACTTCCTTGTTTGTTTCATTAAAATTTGTATTTCGTTCTTTTTCTTGCAATTTCTAGGTTGATATCTTAGGTATATTTGAATGTTTAAATAGTACCTAATGGAATTTTGCGTACTGTTATTACAGTTAGGCTACAGTTACTAGATATGTTTTTGTTAGTACTTAATGTGAGTCGTTTTCAAATAAAGCGTACATAGTTAGTGACTTACTAATTCGTCACTTAATATATTGTTACACAAAAGAACCAGTTAAAAAGTAGACGAATTAAGTTCTTAACTTTGTGTTTGTATTGTACGCTTTTTTTAACGACTAATGTTTGTTTCTCATGTAGATATCTAATTCATTGCCTATTGGATTATTTGTAGTAATTAGGAGGTAGCAGTGGTTCCTTAGAACTATATAAGTAACTTAGACATTACTAATGAACTGTATAATAGACAGAGTCACGTTTATATAAAGGCTACATGAGATAATAAAATTACGACACTTGATTACCCCAAAAAGCTAGCATCCTAAAAGCCGAAGTAGACAAAATACAGCCGTTCAATGATTCTCAGAAGATAATGTAGGATAACATTCTGTTCAATGTAATTTCATATTCGAATACTTAATTGTCATGCATGCACGAAATCCGTTAATAGTCCCTTGGCCTCCACGGGGTCACACAAAAAAAAACAACAAATTGACGTTTAACCCATGGGCTGCCCTTTTTACGGATCAGTGAGTTTTGGGGTGTTTGTAGAGAGCTGAGTCTTCTCGATTCCAGAGATGTAGTTCAAAGTCCCCGTTCCGTAATAGTCGGTTTGCTGTTCAAATTCGAACTATTTTATTTGCCATAATTATATCGATATACATGCAAATCCTACAAATATTATAAGTGCGAAAGTTTAGATGTTTGGATGTTTGTTACTCAATCACACAAACACGGCTGAACAGATTATGATGAAACTTAGTATACAAACAGCCTATAGCCTGGATTAACATATAGGATACTTTTTATCCCGAATATTTTCCCTCAAAGGGATCAAATCGGGAGTGAAAATTTAGGCAGACGAAATCGCGGGCAAAAGCTTAGTACATAATAAAACAATAAACCCAGTGTCTTTTTATTACTAAATCTTAGGGTAGATGGGCACAACAGTTTTTTTTTTGTACAAACCCGTCACTAATTTGGATAGTCTCATCTATGAGAGGAGGCCTGTGCCCAGCAGTGGGACGTCTATAGGCTGATGATGATGATGATGATGAGTCGTTGTCGATGGTATTTCTTATTCAAAGGCTCAAGAACCTAGAGTATAACTAAGGAATTTGTTTAATTTAAAAAAAAACATTAATTAAATAAAAATAAATGAACTTTATTTTTACTTTAGTTGGTGCGAATAATTGTCGCTACTTATACAAACCATTTTTTTTACTATCGCAGTACGTAAATTACCTGAATTATAACCCCGCATCACACTTCGCTATGCGTGTCGCGTTGCGTATTCACCTCCCTTTCTTTTGCGATATTAAAGAAAGAGATAAAACAACAGTAGAAAACTAAATCGCTATTTTGCATCTTTTATGTAGAAAACTACGTTTTCGTCACACTAACTTAATTTCTGTTAAAAAAATCGACCTTAAAAAGTATAAAAATGCTGCCAGTAAATTACCATACTGCCTCGGCCTAGCTGTTTACTGCAAACATTACTTCCCCCATGTTTGTTCTGCCGCTACGTGACGACTCGAGACGCTCACATATTAATTCCCTTCATTTCGTTTTATAAACTTGAACTTCGCTCTATAGAAATTTAATCTTCACTATTTGCTGAAGACTTAAAAAAATATTAATTGTATGCAGCATTGTCAGAAATATGAACTCGTTATCTCGCTATGTCAGTGCACCTTAACTGAACCTCTACTACACCAGTAGGGTTCAGTTGAGGCGCGTGGTGTTCCCAAAAAAATTGTCTTGCTCTCTCGACCAACTTGCGAGATTCGTATAAAGATTGAATGAATAAAAACACTTTTTATACAATTCGGCTAAGGCGCGAAAACGGGACACTTCGGCTGACGTTTAACAAAGAAGAGTTTTAGTATCAAAACTGTGTAGATATACGCAGTGCTTCTTTGCTATAGACTTCTTTGAAAGTGTTACCGTAGCGTTTATACTGTTCATCTCAATCCTATTAATTACATATCTCTTTATTCAATTGTTTCTTAACTGTAATGGATTCTGTTAGGACCACATGTGTCTTTTATTAATTGCTTAAACGTTTCAACATTTTGAGTTGAATTAAACGACGAGAAGATTTTGGCTGACGGCTGCGGTTATGGTAACAAGAGACAGCGATTCAACTGACAATTATATTGTAATACTCACTTTAATAAAGGATCTGCTTGAGTGGAAGTAGTTAGAGGATATTGTTGTTGTAAATACGATTTAATACAATTTAATGTAAACAGTAGTAATCTGGATTTGCTTCAGCTAATTTTATTTTTCAATAGCACAAAATGCAATTGTATCAATCTATCTACGTAACAAGTTTCTTGCGGTTCCTTTAGCAATACGTCCACATAATATCAAATAATTTGAAACAAATGTTTTTTTAAACTAATTACTTATTTTAACCTGTCCTTAGGGCCCGAATATAGCAGGCAGGGAGCTCGTGTTATCCATCACACAAGACTGCTTACATTAACAATAAATTGTATAGGTCAAAGTCACTACATAGTATAAAACAAAGTCGCTTTCTCTGTCCCTATATCCCTATGTATGCTTAAATCTTTAAAACTACGCAACGGACTTTGATGCGTTTTTTTTAATAGATAGAGTGATTGAAGAGGAAGGTTTATATGTATAATAACATCCATTAAATAGTGCACCCGTGCGAAGCCGGGGCGGGTCGCTGGTATATTATAAACAATAAACACAAAATGACTTTCCCGCAAACAGAATGCAAGCTCTAACGGTCAGTGAATAAAAACAATAGAAATAAAAACGAGAACTTACAGAGAAGGCGACAAAACCTAAACATAACCACAGTCATAAACAGACAACTTCTGTTGCAACGTGACGCTAAAATCTCCTCTTTGTAATTCGCACAGCACGAGTGAGATAGGAATCACTGTGTCGCGCTATATACGACTTGGCATCAAGTTGTGTTATCTCATCTATACCGCTTCGTATGCCCTAGTGTGTCCACACCCTACAGAGCCGCAGGTGTTTCGCCAGCTTTATTTCAGTCACGTGCATTGTTACCTTTATCCTGAGGTTCACGATAAAACGGCGGTTTTAAGAAGCTAGCTTTTATTGTTTTAAGAGCAGTTTTCCTTTCTCGAAGAGCTCATTCGCTTACTATCACTTATCTGTGAACCTACCTATTTAGATGCCAATCACCTAGCTACTCCACTATTAATAGGGTTGTCAAAAATATGTCTGATATTTTATTTATTTATATTACAGCTATAATTATCCAGGTTGCAGCACTTGCAGCTTTATTTAGAGATATATAAGTTTAGATAAAACAAGTTCACTTTTAAAATAGATACTCTATTACATTAGTGTTAAAGTAGACTATCCATTGGAATAAGAGCATGCAGCAGTGTCATACTTAAAGTAGTATGGGCGAAAAACAAAAGCTAGTATTTAAAATGTCAGACTTTCACCACTTTTAGCTTTTGAACAGTATTCCCAACTCAGAGAACTCGCTTATTGAAAGCTCTCACAATATCGAGTCGATAGGGTTGTCAAAAATATGTAATACCCGCCGTACCTCCTGACCCATGTCACTAGGGATTGACGTATGATATTAATATATTTTGGATAGTTTACAACGGAATGACAGATTTAAGGGTTGACAATATGATCCATACAATATAGCAGTGACGTAACACTATGCCATTGTATTCTGAATATTTTTGAAGTGATAAACCTATTGTTTACTGTACTTATACTTTTCTTAAAAAGTAAAAGAGTGAGGTTGCTTCAAAGTACTTATCTCAGTGAGTGTTAATCTTATTTCAGTTAAAATGACGTAATTCCCTTGTTTCCCTCTAACAGGTTAGAATTTGTGTTTAAATGAAATAGACAAAATCTGAATTAAGTAAAAAAATGCTTGCTTCAGAATTTGTAATGTTTATAAAGGATGGTTTGTACAAAATAAACGGATCTTTAAGCTTAAAACACACACAGTGCGGGCCCGGGTCGGGCGCGTGCCCGCGTGGGCCCGCGGAGCGTTTTCTCCCCTACTTTTAATTGCACACCTTCACACAGGCAGCGGCGCGATGTGCGGCGTGCGCGGGCGGGTGCGTGCGTGGGCCGCGCTTGCGCGTACCTACAACAGTGTTGTAACAACACAGACAGCGCGCGGTCGCTTTTTTCGTCATACGTACATTATAGCTAAGAAGAAAACATACAACGAGCGTGCGCGGGCGTGTGCGTGCATTTGTTTTGTATTTTATTACAAATGAAATCTGTCGTATGAAGTTTGTAGATTTCAAACTCTATTTTTTAAAATAAGCAGAATCAATAATTCCTCGTCTATGCCCGTATCTTGCGACATCTTAAAATACTGACTCGGGATATTGCATCGCGAGCACACGGCGGGCTCAACACGGTCCCTCCGCCGATCCGACCCGCGCTCCGTGTGAAGTCGACAGATGCGCCGCGGGCCCGCGAGAACGCGCCCGACCCGCACCCGCTCTGTGTGTACTTCAAGCGTTAAAATTAGCATGAAAATTTCACTATAACAATAACTTAAACTTAGAAAATTAGTTCATGACATTAAGCGTACTCGCGGCTATTAGTACTAATTTAATACACAATAAAACACAGTCTGCGTCAGTTTGTAGTTTCAGGTTGAGTTTAGATAACGATTGTAGCTGAAGTTAAATTAGTTTCGTTATTAGACTTGTTAGCCGAGTTTAAGAGTCGTTCCTCATTCCAATTGGACATGTTTATTGCATAACTTAATAACTCTCATCATCCTCCATTTTTCCGGTTGTATCCGGTTGTAGAAGAGAAAGTTCTTGTAAGAAGAGAGAGAAAGAGATCTGTAAGAGGTTGTAGGCCGTAGTTCACTGTCGCTGATGGGGACCAGGCACCGAATTTTGCGTCGAGGCGGCAGAGCTTTAGTAGCTCCGAGCTGCAAGCGCTTGACATTTGACACCGTTAGGTGACCTGACACTCATATGACAACATTACCTCCGGGCTGTCACAGTTGCAGATGGCAATGAACCACTACCATTCCCTAACAGAGCGGAAGCGACTAGAGTTGTGACAGGACACGAGCGAAACCAGAAAATTTGACGTAGGTTCTATTTCGACGAAAGCGACGGCTATCTGACCTTCCAATCCAGATGGAAAACTAGACGTTGTTGGGATTAGAGCGGTTTCTTCGCGATGTTTCGCTTTACCGAAGCTACTGTTAAATAGAAGATGATATTACAGACATAAGTTTTTTTGAAAACCTGTTGGTACGACTCGGTGTTTGAACCCACGAGCCCTAGGTTGAAAGTGGCGTGGCTTCCTAGACTGGGTGGCAACCCTGTTGTTTTTAAATTAATAAAGCTGCCCGAGAACGTAACAGTATTTATTTTCTAATTTTTGGCTATGGTTGAATTCTATAACAGCATAACTATTCAGTGATGTGGCTTTCTAACAACCTGTATGTACTTAATCTGTTATTCTTCTATTGCGAGTCAATAGTTTATCTGCTCTGATATTTCAAGTGTAAAATATATATTTTGTACCTCTAAATATTATGTCGCTCGTATCGCCTATCAATCAACATTGATCTATTTACCTCTGCTGCACACAACTGCATCAACCTCCAAGCTATAATGAACCTTAGCGTAAAAGCCCTATTTGTGCCGTTCGCCGCTAATCCCACGGCGCCAGAGTGGCGATAACGGCATGGTATGTTAGTCTTTGAAGGGATTACTGCTTTGACAGTGTGGATAGATTAAGGTATTATGCAGTAACATCGCTGGATGTTGTATGATTGATTTCCGTCATATTGTCGCGTATTGAAGAGTTTTAGTGGCCTCTTTCGAGCTACAATATTCTAGTATGCAATTCAATTTATTTGCAGATGTTAAATAGGTCCATATTTAATATGTAAATGCGAACATCTCCCTGTCTACCTTTAAATCGTTGAACAGGTTCAGTTATTCTTTGATATTTTATATTTTTCTCTAAACTTCATATACCGACTGAGCGGTTTTTGACGTTTTACAAAAAATAGCTGATATGTGACTATCAGTCATCGCCGTCATCGTCCCTATTGTAAACACATGATGTAATATCATGATGTAATAGATGTAAAATCAGCGATCACTCATTTGTTTTCGGTAATGCGCCCTAAATAAACATTTCTATTTAGAATTTCATACGTGTAGTGTAATTTAATCTATGTGTAGGGTAATTTAATCAGTGCTCCACTAGTTTAACCACGTGTTAGGTTAGTAATTAGTTAAATGGGTCAGTGGAGCGCACGCGGAACTGTCCGTTTCCATGCACGTGCCATCAGCGATTAAAAGGGTAAATTTAGGTGTTTTATACGTATTCCGTAGGTACAAGTACAGAGGTCATTCTGTAGGTATACCACTACGTATTCTGTAGGTACGAGTACAAGGGTGTGATGAAAAAAGAGCTGGCGAAAGGACGGTTTAAAAACGCAGATTTTGTTAATATGAAACATTTTCCAGGCTGGCTTACTACCGTTAGTTGGTTTTATACCAAGTAAGAGTAATTTTTAGAAATGCCCCGAATATGGGTTTGACCGAATACGAACATTCGGCCGAATATTAGGTCCAGCTGTTGCCGAACCGAATATTCGGCCGAATAATTCGATTCAAAGTAATTCCTTCATCTGTTGTTGCAAAACAGAGTGATTGAATGGTAAAATTTCTGTTCATTATCAAAGCGAAATATTGGCGAAATATAAGTTAAATAACTGTTACTAATGGGTCAAGTATTAATTTGATGAAGCAGTAACTGTAATACACTCTTGTAACTGGTAACAAAACCCTCTCAAAATTGTTCGGTAAATATTCGGCAGCTGAACCGAATAATTCGGCCGAATACCGAACATTCAAAAACATGCCGAATACCGAATATTAACCGAATATTCGGCGCATCCCTAGTAATTTTGATCACCAATTAAGAGTTAACTTATTTTACTTCAAATCGCATAATAAAAGCATATTCTTGTTGGCCGTTGATATGAACTCACACAAAACGTTAAGAATGAAGTGTGGCAACATTGGAATCTGTCAGTTTTATCTCAAATACTGGCATAGTCGATCGAAAGTCCTATTCAGCTTGATAGCATATGGGTATCGACATACGATCCATCACAATATACGTACAAGCAAGACCGAACGTGCATCTAAATCTCCCGAGTTGGACAAGTTTGAGCGCCGTAGCCGTACTTAGCCGTCTACAACTGCAAAGGCATCGGAGCATAAGGTAGTTGGATGCACTTTTGCGCTGAATTGACACTTAATGTTAAAAGTGTAAAACTTGTGCTTTGCAAGGGAAACTATGCCCGTGGCTTTGTTTATTTTTGATTTTGCCTTTTAAGCATTTAATTTTAGAATAAAGGAAAAATTGAAAAATTTAGGCACCGAGCAGGATTCGAACCTGCGACCTCCCGGCACTCGCGGCCAGTCGCTCTAGCCAACTGAGCTATAGGTGCAATCGCCACCCGGTTCCAAATTCATCAACCGTTCCTTCGTATTAAGCAGTACCGCTGCTAACGTAAACTATATAAGGCGTTTGTATAAAATAAAATAAAATATAAGCATTTAATGTTGGAAGGGTGGAAAATGGCTGCCATACATTGGGAGCCAAGATAACTATCATTTCGATTCAGTTGGGTTTGGATAGAACGGCTCAAGATTTAACCTCTGAGAAGATAACTATTTTAGACACGCAAAGCAAGGCAGAGTATTTTATTTATTGCTTTTATTTTGAACTTATAGGTCCTCGCTAGAAGTGTCAGCAGCCTAATAAGCTTGTTCTTTAGTCTTTGAATCTATGTCTAAACATTAGAAGCCAAAGCTAATTACTTCAGTACCGCATTTTCAATAACCTTGTGCTATTGCAGAAATTTCAAATTACTAATAGAAAAAGCAAACACGCGAAAGCGATCATATCGTTTACGATCGCATAACCTATTTAGAGATTTTGGAGGAACATAATATTATCACATCACCACGGAAATTTACAGGCCATCAGCTTCAACCAGGTGTAAATTTCGTGAGCTTGTCATGAATAGCGAAAGTGAACCTTGTCGCCTACCACTTAAACTTCGAATCGGAAACGTGTTTACATTATAAAGTTTTCTGAGCGTCGTCTTTTGTCATTTTATTATCCGCTGATTATATTTGATCTTCGTTTATTGCGACCACTTAAAACGAAAGGGCACTTACAGATGATTGGTGTTCCAGTTTCAATCTTCATGCTATCATAATAAAATTTAAATTAGATGTAGTTTGCGTCCCCGCTTAGTTTCGATTCGATCGTTTAAAAGTTCTCCTTACAACAGCGCACGATGAAATCTCTCATTGCAATCTGGATCTTAGCTCTGGCGCAATAAAATCTAAATTAAATTTGTGTATGCTTAGGTATTTCTCTTTATTTTAAAGGAGCGGTATATTGTAGGGTAAAATTCATTTGAACCTTATTTATGACGCTTTTGTATTCATGAGCTAATTTATGTTCATGGCTCTTTTTGTTTGGAATATTCTTATGTGTATTTAGCATTATAGACTGTAAAATCCCTTTGCTGTATAAACAATATCAGTATGCTACGGTTGGTACCAGGGCTCGTAAACCGGTTTCGTATTCATACAAATAACCGGTTAAAAATTTCGGTTAATTGCGTTTTATGATATTTTTTCGTACTTTAAATCATATATTCCATAGATGAAGGTTAACTAAAGCAAATCTTAAAATGAGAAGTACTTTAGGAAATATTTCCAAAATAGTAAAAACCGGTTGCGAGCAGGGACCGTTACCGGTATTTTTAAAAAACCCTGAATTAGCCCAATATTTTGGATAATTTTTTGCTCTTTACGTAGGGCTGAATCATGTATTTAGGTAACAACGTCGTATTATAAGATTGTTCCATTAAAAACGAAATAATGAACCGGTGACCGTAATAATACCGGTATTTTTCTATGGAGAAAATACCGGTATCCGATCCCTGGTTGCGAGCCCTGGTTGGTACAGGATATTTGGCCCAAGAAAATAAATTTAAAAGGCGCCGCTAAAGAAAATATTTTTTATACATTAATGAATCACGGGTTGTTGTTATTATGAAAGTAAACACGTATTGTATCTTAATAGTTATACTTGCTTTCCATGTAACATGATCGTTCGCCGCGCGGGCAGGAAATTACTCATTTCCGCCCTTCCTGCCTTCGCAAGAAACACGTCGTGAAAGTCTAGTTTGGACAATGGGGTATTTATAAAATTGTCATTTATAGTTGTCACGCACGGCGCAAAAGTGTATGATAATTGATAACATTTTACTGTATCGCTTTTCACGTAATAAGTATGGAGAAGCACCCAACTATGGTCAAATTAGCTCTTCTATCAGAATAATAAGTACTTAAAAATTTGTGCCAAACCATATTCACAAACAACACATTTGATTAAAAAAACTGCCCTCAAATCGGTTCATCCGTTGGGAGCTACGATGCCACAGACAGAGACACAGATACACAAGCCATGACCCCTTTGCGTCTTATAAAAATAGGCATAAAACAATCATTTCGTAACCCATTAATTTAGTAACGAAATTATTATAATGTGCAAATATAACCGCAACTCTCAGAGGGCCCACTCCGAACATCGAAATCCGAACTTTGTATCGTGCTGTCCCTTTCACTCATATAGTGTATAACACTTGAGTGAATGGAACGGCACGATACGAAATTCGTATTTCGAAGTTCAGAGTAGGCTCTCAGGTGTTAATGCTGCGGTAAATTCAATAAACGAATTCACTGGTTGTTTGGTGACCGCAATGAATTATTGCTAATGAACTGGCAGTTAACTAATTATATTTGTTGTGGGATATTTGTTCTGATTATAATGGAGATGCACGTGTTTTCACAATAGCAGCATATTTAATTAAATTATATGTAACACGATTAGTTATTAATAAATGTATACTGACGATCCACTGCCGGAGATAATACTTACTTATGACATTGATAATTATATACTTTTAATAAAAAAAATAAGTATACTATTGATAATTCTATTAGATTTAATTTATATTTAGTTGACATGTATATGTTTAGTTTTGATGATCATAATAATGACTTCATGTAAATTGACATACTATTGTAATTTATAATGTAATTTTATTGTGAAATAAATGCATTCATTCATTCATTCATCAACCGCTTTCTCATTTGCAATTTATTTGTGGACGGACATATGTTCTTCTAAGTTATAGCGTTAACGAAACGAGACTCCGTGGTATTTAATTGTGGTGAGATGTACGTGGAACACTAGGGGTCGGTTGTACCAACATACGATCACAGGCCGGTCATCGTCAAACATGGCGTCGGCAGCTGTCATCCCATAGAAACTTGTCAAACTTTCCATACAATCAGATTTTAACAAACACCTTGACCACATTTTTGTAATACGTAAAATTGATCCCGTATAGCCTAGCCTATACTTACGTATATACATGTGAAAAAAACAGGGCTTTTTGCAATTACTTAGGCATTAAAAAAATCATAAATTTAATTTATTCTATTTCATTATTATTTAATGCCGTATAATAAACACGAATAGTTGAAGGCCGTTCAATTAATTGGAATGTATATACTTTTTTTATATTAGCATCAAAACTAATAAAGTCATACAAGAACGACAAAGGCCGGGTTTTATGAAGATCCGTTAGACCAAATGTCAGATCAAATTTCAGTAACTCAGTACATTTTTTGACATAACAAACCGACATAAGGTCTAACGGATCTTTATAAAACCGAGCCAAAATGAATAGTTGATGACAGTTTAATTGAGTTATACCCATTAAAGCAACAAAAGTTTAAACTTTAATTATCTTTATATCTAACTCCCCCAATCCAAGATAGGAATCGTCACAGTACGAATGTCAACAACTACACCCCAAGAAATTAACGCAAGTATCGCGCGCTCACATCTCACATAACTACTCATTTGAAGTTTCAATCTTATCCCAAGCTATTAAAGAATAAATTCCAACGGGCTGGCGCGAGGGAATACGCGATGTTAATGTTAACACCCCAAATGCCGTGGTGGCATTTGAGCCGGTCTTACAAAAGGTGACCCAATTTGTCCTGTAGACCATTAGTGGGCAATTAGGGTGAATAATTTCATGGTGACGCGTGCCGTGTCACGTGACGCACTTGTCGTGTTGAAGTATAATGGTTAATAAAGGAAGTTAGTGTGATCTTGTTGTTCTTGTCTATAGATATGGGTCGGTCAAACGATTTTTTTTAAACTGACTGTGGCTTTATAGGCCGGGCCCAATAAGTGTAGGTAAGTGTTTATTAGATTAGTTACTTTACTAATATACCGTTTAAGTCGCATTAACAATATATAGATGTAAAAAAAGATCTGAAATAAAGTTAGTTATTATTAATAAAGCGATAGGAGTGCGCGGTTGGAGAGCAGCCTGAGGAAAATCCAGGGGAAAACCTCCAACACGACCACGCGTGTAGTTTAGAACACTGGAATTATCTAAGAGTTTGCGCTCCAGTGAAATTGGTTGAGCTTTTTCAACCGAATCTGAGGTGTGAATGGAATCGAGCTTTTGGTTTAGCGAAACCTAGTCTATCTGGAAGAGTCCAGCAAGAAACTCAGCTAGGCCCAACCTGGGACGGACTGACTCTACCCGGTGTGCGGCTGTACCGGGACAGTCAAACGAGGTTAACACCTTGGAATACAATTCTATTTTCATCATCATCATCATCATCATTTCAGCCGAAAGACGTCCACTGCTGAACATAGGCCTCCCCCAAGGCTCGCCATTCAGACCGGTCCTTTGCCGTTCGTTTCCACCGGATTCCCGCTACCTTCACCAGGTCATCACTCCACCTTGTCGGAGGCCTACCGACAGCTCGTTTTCCGGTGCGATTGCGGTCCGGTGCGGTGTATACAATTCTATACAAATGCTTTAATTGCACTCCTAAATAAAAATACAAAACCAATTCAGAACATGATATAGCGAGATATAAGCAGAGGTCTTATCGCCTTTATAAGAAGAGTTCCTCAATTGAAGTTGGTGTTTCCATAGTTTAAGAAAAATACTTACCGCTATGATAGCAAACGACTACACGACCCACACCATAAAATGAACGTAGGCTATGGGCACTTCCGACACTCCAACAATACCAAGCTACTTCGCTTTTATGGCCTGTTTACACATCGCGAAATTCACACATTACTGTCAAGTGGTAAGTAGCAGATGTATGTGTTAAGGGCTGTTTTATACTCAAACCTGTTTATTTTTTTGATAACCTTTAACTCATGACATTCCTTGTTCCTAGCAACTGTTGTGTTGATTACAAAATACATGTTTATACTGTCACTAATCCACGAGTCTTTTTTCTAATTGATAAATTAGTTTTATCAGTATGCAATTCGCACTTGCACTTTCAAGCGAATTTTCGTAAAAGACACCTATTGCTTTAGCGATAGTTTGTCGAATTACTAACCACTGTCAAAATTCGTTTCGTTGCAATCAATTCTATGCTCTCTAACTTCAAGAAAATGCTCGGAAAATTCACTATCACTTCCCAACCGGAGTTTAAAAAGGACCGGAGTATAGAAAGCGAAAATCAAAACAAACTAAGAATAAAATAAATAATTCCGACTTACATTTCACGGTTCAGTGGCTCTTGAATTTAAAGCGAGTGCCGACCCTGACAGCTATCGCCGGGAGTTTTCTAGGGAATTCTTTTTTAAATTCGTGTCAACTTGATGATAGCAGGGTTGTCGCCTGAATAATTTACGCGCCCTTGACCCTTGAGTTGTAGCGCTCCCGTTGGACGGAATATGAAAATGACCTGCGTTGTACACGACTTGCAGGTGAGTACTGTTGCAGTATACACTCAACATTAGAAATAGTTACGCTTACGAATTTTTTTTTTATCAGGACTGGCTTTTTAGGCCGGGCCCAGTAACACGATAGGAGTGCACGGTTGGAGAGTAGCCTGAGGAAAATCCGGGGGGTAATCTCCGACACCACAAGGCCGGTAATCTAAATACTGGAATAGTCTAAGAGTTAGCGCTCTAGTGAGATTGGTTGAGCGGTTTCAACCAAATCTGACGTGTGAGTGGAATTGAACTAATGGGAGTCCAGTCGCTGCGTATAAAGCGGAAATAATCTCTTCTTCACTTATAATAAAGACTTGATCTCTTAACATGTGTTGCTACTTCTGGTCCATCATCATCAATACGTCCCACTGCTGGGCACATGCCTCCTCTCATAGACATTAAGTAATATGCATGTGTGTTGTATGTACATATCTATGTATTTATGTAAGTTTGTGGTGCTTATTATAGTCATAGTTAGTATTATAGGTTGTTGATACTCTATTTCACCTACTCAAGTAATTTAAATATTTCTTGTTTCGTTTCTAGTGCCCAAAGGTTGTCTGGAAGATATCGCTTGTTAGCGATAAGACCGCCTGTTGACTACCACTGTTATGTGTATGTGTAATTTAATTTCTGTTGTTCTTTTAATGTAAGTACTCCGTTTGGTGAACAATAAAGAATATGTGTATTGTATTTATTATTATTTATTTATTTAAACTTTATTGCACAAAAAATATATAAGTACAAAGGGCGGTCTTAATGCCATGAGGCATTCTCTACCAGTCGACCATAGGACCAAACAGAAACTAGCAAATGTGGGTGCAATGAGAAAATAATTCATAAAAGTTAAACGATTTCGAAAGAATAAACATACATATAATCGTAACTAATATACATTTACCACGGAATTATATATTCAAATACATACATAAATATTATATAGTATTGTAATATTACTAGAATATGCGTGTTATTTTAAAATGTATAACTTATATTTTCCGGCTTCCGGCTGAGGTTAATATAGTGCTTTTCTCAAAAATGGGGGAAATAATACGTAATTTCATTTAAGATTTGATAAATATAACCTTAAAACGTCAAAAACTTTAAGTCGTCTTTTATATACTTTTTTTAAAGTTTGGAACTCGACAAATAAAGGAATTTATATGTAACATTCTAGGCGCCCTGCAATGTTTTTTATTTTTATTTTGATGTGACCTTAAACTAAGCACTATAACTTCCAATATGTAGCGAGTAAGGTTCACTTTGCGGGCCATTTTTGAGAAAAAAACTTTCCCTCTTGTATTTAGTTGTGGCGTGTTCCAATATACATCATATATTTAAAATTTGTATTACAAATAAAACAAGTACCCATTGTTACAATCCGCTACCTACAAATTTTCACGTATAAATTTATGCAACCAGTCCTTAATGTTATTAAATATTAAAGTGACCTACCGTTCGTTTTGTTAATTGCTCACGGACACTACAATCCATTTAAGAATTATGTACCCACAACCCATCCGTCTATGTTTACGTATTTAAACAATACCCTTGCCTGCCGCTATGCCGTTCACTAGCACTCACCTAACCAATCTACCCTAACATAACTTGACCTAGACACTTGTAACAATTGTACGTAACTACAGCTCAGGATACACTGGTGTTCGAGTTTCGGTCGTTGCAAATAGAGGCCACGCAACTCGGCATAACTCACCCTGGTGTCACGGGGACTGAATTATTCAAATGTTCAACAAGTTGTTGTATAGAAATGGCTGGGAGGCTTCTACTGTGTTTACGGAGATAAAATATTATTGTCATTACCGTAGGCTGGAAGCGGTGATTTTTGATCGGTGATCAGCAGAACATATTACTAAGTAGATTCGAATGAGTGAGGTCTCATGCTATTACAGTGTTGCCAGATGGTTACATTTCTTACATTTTTCGTAACTTTTGACCAGCTCGAGTAACATGTAAGTAACTTCTGTTGTAAGGGAAATTTTCGTAACTTCTAAGAACAATGAAACTCTATTTAAAAGAAAGGTCTTTTGTATCTAACCGGGACCAAGCGGGACAATTTATAAGGTTCCATACAGAAAAGGTAACAAAAGAAACCACATGATACGACTCTGTCTGTTGTACGAGTAGGTAACTATGTATGACATTTGAGATATCCCCCATCAGCCCGGCGTAATTCTGTCGCCGAGCTCGCCGAATTCTAGCTGCATGTGGCTGCTAATTTCTTAAAATCGGCAGTTTTGATCAGTAATTATGAGAAATGGAGAGAATGTAACTTTTGCATCAAAAATGTAACTTTTCAAGAAACGAAACGTAATTTACGTCCCAAGGGCCCTGGCAACACTGTGCTATTATAAATAAATAAAATAAATATCTGGGGACAATTTTACACAAATCTACATAGTCCCAAACTAAGCAAAGCTTGAATAGGGGTCGCAGACGACGGACGGACGGATGGACGGGTGATTGACAACAATAGGGTTCCGTTTGGTCTCGTCGGGTACGGATTTTGGTACTTAACTACTAGATGGCAATCATCATTTGCCGTGTAGGTACATGTATAAAAAGATGATTAGGAGCAGAACATAGAGTCACGGCTATTATTTATGGTCGTACCTAGATTTTTATGTTATGTCATAGACTTAATATGTTTTATAGTATATCATAGACTATTTTTTTTAATTTTTGATTGCGTCGTCATTGTACGAAACTATCACAATACATTCGGAATTCACAAACAATGTCTAGGTACTAGGAGAGCGGCGTACATTTGAAAACTGGTTTTACCCTTAAAGAATCGCCCGCATCGCGTGTAACAAATGCTTGTAAACACCGAATTAGTCCAAGCGTTACGAATGCAAATTAAGTGACCTGTTGACGCAGGAAACAGCGCTCCTAGCGCCATTCGGCGCTATTCAGCGCCGCCCAAGTCCCGATGACGATAGCATCGAGGGGGGGTCACGTCACGGGGGTCGTGACACATCACGGCGATTAGTGCTGTTTTACACCATTGTGGCGATTAAAATACTGTTGATAGTTTAGCTTTGGCCTATCAGTTTATGGGTCATACTTAGTTGAAAAAACAAAAGTCGTCCCTGTGGTCATTAGTTAACGGCTTATATGCATGTTAGCTATGTTTTTATTGCAGGAATTTATAGAAACGGAGACACTGTTTATGCGGGTTACTGGTCCAATCCAAAATTAAGCTTTGTAGCCCTTAACTTTTGGTATGTCCACAGAAAAGACGCGAACCTAAATCTGCGTATGACTCTTATATACTACACTGAACAATTTGGTACTTAGTTGCCTTATTTTGAAATTTATAGCATGCATATGTATATACATACGTATATAAGTATTCCTACCCGTACCCCATTGAGGTAGGCAGAGACCAAGTAATGCCAGATATTACGGTCACAGATTACACAAAAGTTCCTGACTACGGTGCCTAAAGACTTCTTTCGCCTCAAACACATCTATAGGTACAACTCCTCATACGTCTCGTCGGATCGGTTGCGCGTATATCAGGCCTGGCCTTTTTTCTTCTTATATGGACTTGTTGTAGACCTCGCAAGTATTTTTTTTTAATTTCCAATAACTGATAAGACAAAGATTCTATATAGTTACCGAATTTACTCACAAAATTTCATGAGAATCGGTAGAAAAATGTGACCTGTAGAGGAGAACAACTCATTGAAAAAAAAAAATTTTTTCTAACCTAGCTGTATTGTCACAACTGTAAAAACAACTGTTTAAAATAAGCCGTAAGCTTGTTTGCCAAGTTGCACCATCGTCGTATAAAAAAGGGGCTTAAATTCGGGATAGAATTGAATTAGTCCTGATTTACCACGATTAAAAACTTAAGCAAAAGATGTTGCATAATAAGTTTCAGTTTCATAATGTTAGTTAAATCACACGGGCGTGCATTCAAAAGTTATGCAGTGAGCCTGCTGTTTAAGCACTCTTTGGAGTTTAAAGCGTACACAAGGCACCATATGGTGACCAATTTTGTTATCTGCGCGTGCATCTTATGTACGGTCAGCATTAATATACCTACATATACATTCTGGCACTTTATTGCTTAGAAATGAGGTCGAAAAGTGTAAACATGTTTATCATACCGACTCTCCTTATTTATGTTTTTAGAAAAGCTTGTCTCGTATTTTTAAAATTGTTTTGATAAATTTATTCACTTCTATTCAGTGTTTTCTTCTGTCTGTGTCTTCTTCATTTGATTATGTATCTTATTATTATTGGACCCCGGGCATCCTTCGGGATGCAACTGTTTTGGGATAACGTTAGAATGATGATGATCATGGATCTTATTCATAACGCGTCACTTATTTCTTGCGTGTAAAACAGTGTGGAGTTAGATCATTTTGATTCTTTTTATAATAATATATTTGTAGCTCGGGGCAAGGTCGTGCCCCCGACAAGTCGAGCAAAATAATGAGGCACGGCCGTATCATCCTTTTCTCGAAGCGATTCAGACCAATTTCAACATCCTGTTATTTTGTGCTGGCTAAATCTAGAACCCTGATATTTAGAAAGAAAGAAGAAGAAAGAAAAACCATTTATTCAGTAAAGCACACACAACCGGTCTTAATAAATACCTAGGTGTAAGATAATACACAGTGAGTGAAGGCGCACAATGAGTCCAGCAATGTGTGCCATAAAGAAAAGGCTGAGACTGTGTTGCTATTTGCCGTGCAAACTGCAACGCTGTTATTCGCTGTTATATCAGTAACATATAGGCCATAATATGACTTAGATATGTTCTCAATAATATTCAATTTAAACTTGTGGTTTAAGAACTATTGCCCGTCAAAGTTCCTTAGTTTTGTTACTGACACAATGACCGATCATCATAATTCGAAGGTACTTCTAGGAGACCGACAAGTTTCAAATTTTAAACATAGTTTGATCAAGTCATAAAAAACCTAAAAATATTGCAATTTCAGTCACGTTTCAGAGATATACAGTCTGCATAACTAAGTTTGTAATCCTATCCAAATACATGCGATACAAAGTTATACTTTTGTAGTACCTGTATCTATGAAAAGTTTTTAGTTCTAGAGGCATTTATAAATTTGTATTGATACATTTACATACCTAAAGAAGTGAGATCCCATAAAGAAACATTCCATATAAAAATAGGCCAAGTATCAAAACTCTTTCACTGTAAAAAGATGTGAGTATTACTTAGAGCCAAGTCAGGCATTGTTATTAATCTTTATTTGCTTACTAAGTAAAATTTTCTGATTTGGCTATCACAAAATAGTACATGGTTTTAGATATGCAAAAATTGATGAATGAGGTAAAGTTGTGTGATTCTCAAGGTCAATTTGTTTGTTGCGGAATGTCCGCGACCTAATATTGTGAATAATTGAATTATGGTTATGTCGACTTCACTGTTAATAATTCATATTCATTACAGAGTTGGCAACCATTTAATTTCCACCTGACTGACCGTTGCAATGTAATGTATATACGCTTTTACGGAGATACACCAATCAACTAGTCTCTCATTTACTTACTTACTATACGCTAGCTGGATAACCCAAGAGGATCTTTCCCTCTGTCACAAGAGAACGCCAGTTTCGTATTCCGAAGTAAGATGGGTAAAGTCTTATTATTTTCTATATTTTTGTACCACTACGGTGGGGTCCTCCACACGGTGTAAGTTCGCTTATCTTATTGTTACTAAACTTCCAGTCATTTTATTAAAGGTTAGCTGGAAGAGACCCCTTCTAGGGATAACATCGTCTTTGTACTTCTGTACTTCAATTTTTTGTGACATGTACGTGTTTTAACCTGTTATTGTGTACAATAAAGTGCTTACATACATAAAGTGTAAATGTGGTGTGAAGAAAGAATTTCTTATTCAGCACCTTTTCTGTCACCAGGTTCATGTTACCTATCCTTTGTTTTACCTACTCGTTAGATATTCGTTGAGGACATAACAGTATGTGACTTGTACTTACATACAAACACAAAGCCTTGTTAAAAGATTTTTGTGGGGGCCAGAGATACTTCTTTATGTATTATATTACATTTGCACAAATCACACTTAGTCTTTCGCCTACATCCCAAAAAGAAGTAGGCAGATCATCTGCCACAATAACATTCACCTTGTGGGTTGGCGTTGCGATTCTGCAAAACACTGAATCCTCAAATCTCTTTATTTGAGGATTAAATAAAATGTCATCTACTTCAGCCCAAAAACAAACAGCACCCTATTTGATTAGACTAC
This sequence comes from Epiblema foenella, assembly GCA_963556455.1. Classification (NCBI taxonomy): domain Eukaryota; kingdom Metazoa; phylum Arthropoda; class Insecta; order Lepidoptera; family Tortricidae; genus Epiblema; species Epiblema foenella. The sequence goes on from OY747100.1 coordinate 23,438,347, forward strand.
CAGCAGTAATTGAAACTACATTGATCACTAAAGCTCCGCAAATGTAATTGGTAATTGATGAATAGGAGCGATTGAATTTCAATTTCGGAACGCGAATGTGTTTGGAAAATGTTTGCAACGTTATTTACCTGTATATATTCATACGATCCTTCCTAGTTATTCTCTTAAGGTTTTCCCATTTATCTACTGAAGGAATCCGTAGTCCGCTTGGCACTTAATCCCAAGACGGTGAGAGTGTAGGCGTATTAAATAAATAAATAATATTAAAAAATATATATTTTCTGACATTTTCAAGTCCATAGTGTGTTTGTTATTATTTTCTTCAATTCAGTTAACACATTCACTGCCTGGTACTTTAAAGTGGACTAACGTGATATTTTAAAGTGCAAAAATTTATATAATAGCAAATGTCGGGACATTTTGAGTGATGTCACGACTTTTATAAGGAAATTTAAAATTTTCATATGGCAACTCTACGTACTTTGACTGTGTAAGAATTTTTTGAACTCGCCCAATTAACAGATACGTTGATAATGGCGGTACATGGATGTTTTGGATAGGAGAGGTTACGTCGCTTTAATAATTACGAAGTTACTATACTTGTAGTTAATTGAGCTATACTATTTAATGATTATAATGTAGGTAAATGTTGATGATTTTAAGATTGGTTTTACTCTATTTCAGCAGCTTTTTAATGAATTGTTTAAACTTTATTTAATAATTTTTAATTAGGCGAGTGTAATAGTATCTACCTGCCTAATTACTGAATAAAAATCTAAGATAAAAAGAAAAACAGTGTTTTCTTATAATAAAAATATTCTTATCTACCCTCATCTGAAGTAATGGAGGCATTAATTCATCTCACGTCGAACTCACGGACACATCGCGATGAAGATTATTCGAGCAATCACGAGTTAGTCTGATTGATAATTAATGGGCCGGGATCACCGATTGCGTAAACGTTATGATTATAGATGAGTTTGGTTATTTAGTTGTCAATATTTGTGGATTGTTTCTTGATCCTGCTATCTTTGAAATGAAAGTATAATATGGTTGGTTGACACCAAAACTCACTAAGTAACAAATACCTAGTTAAAATACAGCTCGTAGGAGTAATTACAGATATCGAGTGCATGGTCTACTCTATCTGTATGTGCGTGTGTTGAGTTTGGAAATTTTGGAACTTGATAGATGTCCACAAAAAGTTTCAAGAACATCATCATGCATTACCTTCAGTTCCTAATGAAGACCACGACCATTGAAAAAGAAAAAAATAAACAAAAGCCTGCTGAAAGTTAGCACAGTTTGCAGTTTGGTCAAACGTTTGTCGTGTGTTGCCAACGTCTCATTTGCATGAGCCTCGGGGCGCGCTTTGCCGGCTCAATCTTAGGCTGTGGCCTGCTTTCGTACTAAATGGAACATTAGAGGCATCAGTTCCAGCGGAAAAAAAACAAAATAATACTCATTACTCAAACTACTACTAGAGACATTATTAGAAACCGCGCAATGATTAAGATAATAGATACAACATGAGGAAGCGAGCGCGTGAAATGAAACAAATTCGAGCGTGACAGATAAGAAAAGATACACGAACGATCTTCGTTTTCGGTTCGCGGTAGGCGGTGCTATTCTGAGGGTCGGTTTCCACCAAACGGCACGCATCGCAACGACACACGATACAATCTTTAAACGATATTGAATCATGTAAGTACACTATTTAATGTCTATATGTTAGCAAGCAGCGCACAGCAGCTTCACCGCGGGCGTCTTCAGCGACAAGCGATCGTAGCCGAAAGGTGCCGAAAGTATGCTGCGACGCGCGATTGGCTCCGTTCGCCTATCGTCGTATCCGATCGGATCCTTTCGCCTGTCGTCGTATCCGATAGGATCCTTTCGGCTGTCGTCGCGTATAAATGATATCTTCCGTGTGATTATTTTCTTCTTATTATTAATTTATGCAATAACCAGCAATATTACGTCAACTTCAACCATTTTCAAAAATTAGAACATATCATTCAACGCGGTAGTATTGAAACTATTAGACTAGGTACAGAAACGAATACTACGTTCGCAAACGACAGTACGAAACCGATCGCATGCGCCGACATTCTGCCGGACGCGATCGGCTGTCGCCCTTTCCTTTCCGATCCGATGCGATGCGAACCGTTTGGTGGTAATCATTCGGCTGTCGCCGCATCCATTCGTATCTTTTCCTATCCGATACGAGCCGTTTCGTGGAAACCGACCCTCAGAGCGGCAGTAACTTACGTTGAACGAATCAAAAACAAATATTTATTATGCAAGTAGCCCCGAGGGCTCAATTACAACGAAACCACTAATAAGCGACATGAATACCTACATAGCAGCACTCAACCAGCATATTAATACCTAGACGAATATTTTCTATAAAATTATCCTATACCTACTCGTGACCGTGACCTAGAGATGTGAATAGTTTTTATGGTAAAAATAATATCTGCTACCTAAGTTATCCCGGTTTTTTTCCAGGGTCTGCTTTCCTACTCGCCTTTCTCTACTTTGCACGATCCTGGGTGTCCTGTTTTGTGAGCCCGTTTTTCCTCATATTGGAAGGAGACCTATTTCACCAGAGATACTTTGGCGCACGAGTTAGTGCCAATAGTTCAAGGGTGAAATGGGTCATGGGTGCTTTCCCCCGAGTTAAACACTCTACTTTTTATTTGGAGTATGAGGAAAGTAAAAAAGAATTAAAAGTATAATTAAATGATAATCTAAGGATTCAATAACAAAAACACGCCGCTGCTGCAGCCGGCGTCATCGCGCCCCGCGCCCCGCGCGCTCGGCCCCGGCCTATTGCTACCCTAGGATCATAAAATCGATTTTCCACCCGGCTATCTACACATGAAAATCGAAGTTTCCGAACAGGAGAGTTTAATAGTAGATTGTATGACAAGGGTCTAAAATGAGCCATATTACCACGAGATAGTTATTTTCCCTAACAAAGTGAGGGAAAATAGTTCCAGGGGTAATATGGCTTTTAGACCAGAGTTATACACTCTATTTTCACTTCGATTGCGAGAAAATAAATAATAAAGGTTAGCCATCCAAAATTAACAATTAATTCCACGGCGAACTTATATGTAATTTGGCAGCATGTTTTTTTTTTCTAAACTGCTTTCATGCTTTGACACACAAATAGACACCGCGGTTCGCGCGCAACATTCACGCGCAAAAAAGCTAACTCACCTTCCATTGAGCGCTTCAAAGCGTTGCTGGAACGAACTAATCAGTAATCACTTTTTTAATTATTGTGAAATAGGGACTACTACAAACTTAATCTTTAGACTCTTTAGAGAAATGAATTATGTTTTCTGATTGGTCGATTTTAGTAAAGCTGTATTCTGGTTTGTTAATACCCAATACCAAATATTTTTTAAAGAGTTAAATTAGTGTTTTGTGATTGGTGGATTTAATTGGTGAAGTATTATGATTGGTCTAAATTGAATGTTTTGTAAATCATAAATATGTATTCATATTTTCCCTAGGGATTAAATGTACTACTTTAGCCCCGCTTAACAAGTCTAATATGGCACACTTTTCGAGCATAAGAAGTGAAAAATATATTAAAATAATAGATTGTAGTCGTCCACACCCTCGCTCGCGGGACTCGCAGCCCGCTCTTGATCGCTTTGCGTCTTTGATGCGGCTTGTGTTTGTTTCGAGACTGTTTATCCGTACGTGATATTTTTCCACAAACGTTTTTGTTTTTTTGTGACTCCCTAATGAGGCTGGGCGGTCAGGGTTAAAATTGTAGACAGCTTGTATGTACCTAAACCTAAATGGTGACAAAAGAGATTTACCTATTTACGTAAATCTCTTTTGTGAATAATGCTTTGAAAAGTATTGCAATTACGTTCCATGTACTTCTTATATTAGTGACAAGTACCTCTCTAGACAATGTACGAAATTCTACCTACACAATTATATGCATACTCAATATAGGTATGTATGTATTTGTCCTGTCGCATGCGTGAAAGGTCAATATAATGCGCTGTTTCGTACATGCATAAATAAAATATGATAATTTTATGTATCTTATGTATTGGACACATACGGTATGTAAATTGGCGAAGACATGTGTTGCCCTGCAAAGTATGGGAAACAGTATAGTTTCTATAAGTTTCGGTTTGTGGTGGAAAGGTAAGGTGCGGTAAGGCGTCTTTCAACCTGGAAGTCGCGCGTTCGAATCCCGACTCGCATCACTGGGTTTTTCAAAACCATTATTTAGGAAATATCATTTGTTTTTCGATGAAGAAAAACACCGTGATAGAGACCTGTCTAATACCAACAAGGTCTAGCTTTTCCTCTGAGTGGAAGATCAGATGGCAGTCGCTCAGTCCGACCCAGGTCGGGCCAGCTGAGTTACTTACTGGACTCTTCTCAGCTAGGCTAGGTTTAGTGAACCAGTGACAAAACTACCAGTAGCTCGATTCGGTTGAAACCGTTCAACCAATGTCACTGGAGCGCAAACTCTTAGAGTATTCCAGTGTTCAAAACAAGCCACGTGGTCGTGTCGGAGGTTTCCCGTGGATTTTCCCCAGGCTACTCTCCAACTGCGCACTCTTATCGCTTTATTGGGCCCGGCATATAAAGTCACAGTCAGGTTCAAAAAAAGGAAAGGCAGGCACTTTCTTAAAACTAGTGCCTAAACCAAATCTTGGAATTTAAGTATTCTAATCATATAAAACTCCTGTGAGCCTTGATGTCAAGCGGTACTCGACCTAGACCTGAGTGACCCGTTTATTATATTTCAGTATTCTAATCAAACTAATCATCTTTATTTGTTTCAGGTAAGTATAACAGAATAACTTGTAGGAAATGCGAACATATTTTCATACAACATGGGTATGTATGTAGCAATGGTATTTATAAAAAATAATTAATTATCTTTTGATGGTGATATGTACGGGGTCTTATGGTCTAAGGGTGGGTTGCACCATTACGATTACGGACCGATCATCGTTAAATATGGCGCCAACAGCTGTCATCCCATAAAAACTTATCAAGCTTTCTTTACAATCATATTTTAACCTTCGTGACGCGACAGACATGGCTCTGGCTACCGCCAGCTTAGCTTCTCGTCAGACGAAGAAACCATCGACACGAGAAGAAGAGTTAACGAACACCGCTTACGATACAGGCGGTTTAGTGCGACCAAACTGCGCTCATCCCGCTACCGCGCTCAATATGACTGGCCCTAATTATAAATGATTTTCTTGATATATATTTTTTTCTTGATATACATCACGGTTCACTAAGTCATCACGTAAATAACAATCACGCCCAAAGTATCATCATCATCAAAGTATATAAATTTTTGTTCCGAAAAATTATTAAATTCCCATTGATTTACGAGCTTGAAATTGAGTAATAATGTGTACTATTACGTATATTTTACCAGCAAATACTAACATAGTGAGAAATCAGATTTTTTTCCTTGAAATTTCCTTGTTTTCCTACTAAAACCAACTTAATTTTGCGCTTGGTTCGGAACTTTAAAGGTTATGTCCGACATGCACTTGGCCGGTTTTTTTTTTACTGGTGAACGTAGACGTAACAACAAGATCGTAATACACCTTATAGAAGAATATTTGGATTGGCAAAGCTAAGCTCATTCAATATTCTAGGACAACAGAGGACTCATAGCGAGTGAAGTGAACAATTTTCAAGTTGACTCGGTTAATGTCCTAGGGAACTAGCGCCAGCTTTAGGGTTGTCACTTAACTCACTTGTTCTTAAAGTAAATTTATTATGCAAAGTTTAATGCACTGCCCTGACAGATGCTTAAGAGGTAGTCGTGCGGAGGGAAATGGTAAAGTAGCTTTTAGTTCGGATTTGTTTATAGCTTTGACATTTCAGTAAAATGGTTGTGGTACGAGTCAGAATCATCATCATCATCATCATATCAGCCGAAAGACGTTCACTGCTAGACCTCCCCCAAAGAACCAATGTTCCAAAATGTTACATCAATCGAATTAAGGAAAAAATTACCACAAATAACGCATTTTTTTCCATCTATAGTAGCAAGAGATCTGAGTTATGAATATAAATTTTAATTTGGACTGTAAGTGTTAAAACTGCTGCATGACTACTTGAAACAATTGTTGCCAGTAAACAATGATTGTCAGTAAATAAATATAATTTGAATATATTCAGCGACGTCATTTAACTTGGTTGATTAACTTTGCTTGAGCTGGACCTACAACCGCGGTTGAATTCCGGAACTGGAGAATATCTGTGATAGACCCAAATCTGTCCTTGATCTTAGATGTTTTGTATGTATTTGGGTATTTATTTATTAACGCGTAATCATCGTCTAGTACTTTTATTTGCTTCGTTTAGGATAAGGTCAAATTGTGAAACTTGTGAAGGAGGTATGTAAGGACCTTAGTATTTGGCGTTCTTCGGTCTCTGCCTACACCAATGGTATACGGGCGTGAGTGTATGTGTATCCAACTATGTGAAAAATATCCAATGTAATTGTGTTATTTTTCAATGTGCAATTATAGTTGTCGTTACAGCATCTGTCTGGCAAGTACTGCAGCTTTATATATGAGCATAATAATGATGATGATGATGATAAATTTATGGTGTTCCCAAAATTAGCATACGTATTTCTATTACTGCAGCTTTATATATGAGCATAATTATGATGATGATGATGATAAATTGATGATGTTCCCAAAATTAGCATAGGTATTTCTGTTTTTGCCAACCCTACCATACTTCCACTCGATTAGAAGTAAGCTCTAACGATTCTCTCGCTGCTCGTGGCCACGCGTTTCCTTGTTTGGGAAGCGACGGTAATTGAGGTTGGGAGTTGAACTTTCTAACAGATTACGATAATGAGATAGCTACGTTTATGAAAGACAATTAATTGGTGTTGCGATCGCACGATTGTGCATTATTATGAAGACGTCGGTTGCAAACAAGGAAACGCGTGATGGTGAAACACCGTAGCAAATAGACGCTTCCGAAGAAGATTCACAAGCGCGTTGGTGAACCTTTATTGATTATGGATTCTTTGCGTCATATTGGCAAATGCAGGTCCCTCACTCTCAATACAGCCTATTTTTGTGAGTGTTGGCAATCCTTCTCATCACTTGGAATAGCCGCATATTTACCTACACAAAACTGCATATCTTCGTCACCATCCAGATCAAGCTAAAGATGTTGTATCAGGAGCTCAAAGCGTTGGCAGCGAACCGAACAGAATAGCGGGTACTCCACAGAGTAGCCTGAGGAAAATCCAGGGGAAACCTCCAACATGACCACGCGTGCGGTTTGAACACTGGAATACTCTAAGAGATAGCGCACCATGAGATTTATTGAACGGCTTCAACTGAGGTGTGAGCGGAATCGAGCTACTAGAAGTTTCGGTGCTGGGTCACTAAACGTGGCCTAGCTGAGAAGATTCCAGCAAGAAACTCAGCTAGGCCGTACCTGGGTCGAACTGACGATGTGTTCTTTAAGCCGTCATCTCCCGGCCCCAGAGATCTGCGGGTACATAACAAAAATGTCAATGTTTGTTTTTTCGCCGGGCGGCAATGGATTTGTCCGTTGGTTTATATCACGTACATTTTTCGACCTCAACGATGATTAAGTAGCTAAGAATCCTTATCGAGCTCGATCTGGAAAGTCCTCCCCTCCTGTAGGATTAGAAACAATTACTGCGAAGATACGGCGGTGCGAACGGCCGGTGATAATCCTACATCCTAATCTATTGGGAATGTTCACAATGTTTACTCAATCATAAGAGGTTATCCAGTGTAAGTCTGACCTCCAATTACTCACAGCCGTTCTTAAGTAGAGGTCATTTTGTACTAGGTACGAGATCGCAGTTGAGACGAGATTGTGAATAGGTAATTTTGAGGCAAATCCTCTTGCTGTCGATACGATAGCCGAGTCTGCCTCGTGGGTATACTTTCTGATGCGGCCCTTATTAAGGAAATGAAACTCCTCTATTCTGTGTTTTACAATATATTCTATTTGTGTAGGATTTTGAATAAGATTTTTATCAAAAATGCGAAGTAGCTGATCACTTAGCGAGCTCAAAGCCAATTTACGAAGTTATTTGTATCCACCAAAGCTAAGTAAGCAATGTGGATCTGGTAAGATATAGTGATGTGATCCTGTTCGCATGCACAAATCCCATTCCTTCCCATTCCGATTCATTCAAAATGGCTTCGTTGAGCTCGCCTCCAGATAACCTAAGCTACGAAAATATACAAGCATACCCGATACTTGGATGCATCCTTAGCAAGGCAGCCTAGTTTAGTCTATAACAAACAAGTTTCGTAGATAAGTTACTTTCTGGTTATTTTAACATTATCATGCTGCGAAACATTGCCAAGGAGATATTGATATCATGATGAGTTTTGACACCCAGCATTAGGGTATCGACGCTGCGAGGATAACCTGCAAAACTAACCAACGGTACTAAAACGTATCATTAATTTCTATAATAAATGAGCCATATAAATACAGTCTTATCTATCTTTGCCCTTGGTCCGGAATTCTAATGATATTTGGGTATAATTTCACAATGAATTATCTTTATATAGGTCGATTATCAATCGCCCGTTAAACCCTGGGGTGTCGTTGGATGCCAAAACGAGGTGGGATATCGATCAGATATTTTGAGGGTAATATGCATAATATGTTTGATATTTCTAACCAAACAATCAAATTACAAATACATGCAATTTTGTCATTTTTGTTCATGTATAAACGCTTTTAGGTCCCTCTTCTAACCAAAATACCTACATGCAATTTTGGGTATAATAGATCTACATTGGTTGGTATTCCTCTGTAAGACTGTCTAGATAAATGCAAGGTAGAAATACATCTACAAATTAGAGTTTGGCTCTGCCACTTTGCGGCCGCCCGCTCGACAGTGTTTGGGCATGAGATTGAGCTGTGCATACGCTGACAGCGGAATGCTTGCGCGAGATATTATTATACCTAAAACGGTTATCTTTTTGTAAGTAAACGAAGTAACAGTTCATACGTAGAACTTTTGATATGAATTTGGTTAGCAATTTGACCTCCTGAACTAGTATTTATTGATTTTACAATTTTAACTGCTATGCAATCTATTGGATTCGTTTTCTTAAACATAATAGGCAACTGAATGGAAATCGTGTTCTAAGAATGCTTACCCGTTGATATTTTGCTACATCCCCCAAGATTTTGTCTTTGTATTAGTAAAGGAGCTCGATGTATATTTCAAGAGGTGCTGTTTTCACACTTTACTCCACCAAGACCTGATCTTACCTATCAGCTTTAATTCTATAAAGTTGCTAAACTAAATTCTAAGTTATTCCAGACAATGCTCTATCCAAGGCGCGGCCTTACCTACCCCTTTGTGTTTCGGACACGAGTGTTGCGAAACTTGACGCCGGTTCAGCACGGTTAACTGGCCAAACTAAATTCCAACTTACACGCTTCTGGTCAACAGTGCGAAGTCGCTCGGTTCTGGACGTGACCTTACCAGTCTGCTTCGGACACGAGTGTTACGTAAGTTGTGGATTGTTAACGTCAGTTTAGTGCGGTTAGCGTATTGAACTAAATGCTAAGCACACGCTTTAGTTTTCTGTTCAGTAATTTCTAAAAATCGACATATTAGCATTTTCAGTCGCTTTTTTTTTGAACCTGACTGTGGCTTTATAGGCCGGGCCCAATAAAGCGATAGGAGTGCGCGGTTGGAGAGTAGCCTGGGGAAAATCCAGGGGAAAACCTCCGGCGCGACCACGCGTGTGGTTTGGAACACTGGAATACTCTAAGAGTTTGCGCTCCAGTGAGATTGGTTGAGCGGTTTCAACCGAATCTGAGATGTGAGTGGAATCGAGCTACTGGGACTTCGCATTTGTGGTGTTATTGAAGTCTGGAATAACAGATATTATTTTTACAAGCTTTTATTTAAGTTGTCGTCAGAATTTGCAATTTATTTCATCCACTTGCCGGTATCCAATTGAGCTGAAATTTGGCAAGTTATGTAAGTTCGGTGACATACAATTATTATACCACCGAGCTGATCTGATGCTGGATACAGAAGGTGGCCATAGCAACTCTTAAACTACACAAGATACACTGTCGTGTTTGGGCTCATTAGAACCGTCTGAACGAGTAGTTGATGACTGTGGAAGAAAAAGTACGAGTACACCCGACAATAAAGGCTTGTGCCAAAAATAAAATTTTTGGGAAAAACTTATTTTTTCAAGAACTGAAGGACGACGTGCGAAAGTATAAGGTATTTAAATTGGATAAGGCGATGGACATGGACAGCAGAAAATATTTATACGCACTTAGTGCCAAAATAAGCTAGTACGACTTTCATGTTATTGTCGCTTCGGGAATATCTTTATATGACTTTGAGAGGACATCGAGTTACCATCAGTGCGCAGCTTGTTTGCCATTGACGGGTGAATATTCAGCGTTTTTGCGGCGGTTATTTTTCGTCATTGTCGTTTCATTAAATATTGTTAAAGGAGACGATGATTTGAGTAGACTTTTGTTAAAAGCGTAAACCAATATCGGGTCAGAGTCTTATTTGATCAATGTTTTCGACGTTTTATCCCAGCTTTGGGTAGATAAACTTAAGTCCACAATGACTTTAGAAACGAGCGTTTCAAACGCTCGGAGAATCGTCCTGACGTTGTATTAAAAAACCGGTCAAGTGCGTGTCGGAATTCGCACATTTAGGGTTCCGAACCAACCGCAACATTGAGTTGGTTTTAGTAGGATTTTCCTACAGAAAATTTAAATTCTATTTGTTGATAAAATATACCTAACAACAAACATTATCACCAAAATTGAAGACTGTAGCTCCAACCGTTTGACTGTAAACCCATGTGACCGATGACGGACGGACGGACGCTTGAGTGACAATAATAGGGTTCCGTTTGGCCCCTCGGGTACGGAACCCTGAAAAGCCACCCATGCTAATCGTAATCAAAAATGCTGAACTAGTTTAACTAAACCGCTGCTTTCGAAGCGTGGCTTTACCCATCTTTGTTACGGAGACTATTGTTGCGGACTGCCGTCAGTTTGCGAGCGCGGTTAAGTTGCCCAACTGAACGGCAAGTTAAATGTACTTTAATTTTATAATATACAAAGGCAGACCGCCATTTGTAAGATAATTGTTAAAATGGCGACGTTACGTATAGACGAACTCATAAGTTAGAACACTTTTTTTGGTACTTTTTTTTTTATACAACGCCGGTGGCAAACAAGCGTACGGTCCACCTGATGGTAAGTGGCCACCGCAGCCTATAGACGCCCGCAGCTCCAAACGAGTCACGTACGCGTTGCCGACCCTTTATGAAATTTGAGAATTCACTGTGTTGACAGCAGAAGCGACAAATTTAGGTCCCTCGCTCTCAACACAGTGCATCCTTGGGAGCTCTGGCAACCTTGCTCACCTCCAGGAACACAACACTGCATTGCTTTCTCGCTCTAATCCATTGAAAATTTAGTGTGACAGTTTTAAACATGACGTTAAAGCGGCAAGGTACAAAAAATCAAGCCCCTTGTTTGTTCGACGGTAGTACTGAAGTTCAGTGAATGTAATGCAGTTCCACTTGGGAACTACCATCTTACGGGAGACAACAACAGAGGGTCTACTCCGAACTTCTTATCGTGCTGTCCCTTTCACTCACATGGTGTATAACACGAGAGTGAAAGGGACGGCGCGATACGAAGTTCGAAGTACAGAGCTTGATCCAGTATAATAACTAGCCTTTTCAAGTGTATACTGTTTAGTATATTACACTGGTTATGTAGAATTTCTCTACCTCACTCGTACACAAGTATAACAACTCCCGTACAATAACTAGTCCCCCGCCGGCCAGGTTAGTTAATCTAGCGTTATTATCGTTATTAGTGGGCCGACGGGAAAGATAATTGAGATTCATCCCGGCTACCCCGGGGGTGCTGTTCATAATGTTTATGCAAAACGTACAGCTGCGGAAAGTGCAGCTGACGTTTCAATACAGTGAGTACTGTAATAGTTTCAATACGCGAGGGCTGTCATTCTATTAGCAGAATTTCGAAAAGCACGTACGTTGATAGGGATACGAGGCTGGCAATCAATTTATTATGTATGTAATATATGTTTCGTAATAGTAGTTTATGTGACTGATACATAATAGGATCACACGAGTGTTTTAAGGCCTAATTATGTACAGTTGTATACACTACTTTATCTACATCCATACATTAAATCCTCTTTCATGTGTTGAGGCACCATTGCGTTGAAAGTGCAGGAGTTCGAGTTTGTGAGCTCGCTGAAGTCTTTTTGAGTACGAGCCTGGAGTAATGGGCGGAGATGGCCATAACGATACCGTTTTTGATGCTGTTATGGCCAACTCCGCCCCGGACCGGCGCGATATTGTAAAGTTGGTCCTTACCTACACATTTTGAGCACATAAAAGAGGATTTACCGTATAGGTGTAGATAAAATTGTAAAAATCGTTAGATTATAATCTAACTAGCGATATTGTAAACTGTCGAAAGATTGTAATCTACCGAAAAATAATTACGATTTTTACAATCTGATAATGACATGTATACATTTTTTCTCAAACATGCAATGATATATTGATTTTATGTTTGTTATAAGAGGCTGCAAGTATCACGTTTCGGGTGCGGCGCAACGGAAGGCCCATAACGTACGAGGGGCTTTCAAAATATTCTCGGTATTGATATCTTATAACCTCTTTTTGAATTTGTTTTGTTACTGGCTGGTAAGGTTCATTCTTTGACATTAAAAAAAAGTATAATTCAAACCGAGATGTTCTTTTGTTTTTCTGCAATTTCTGAACAAACACGAACACAATGAGTGAATTAACAATGTTAACGAAATTAGAACATCGTTCCGTAATAAAATTCTTGACGAAACAGGGTAAAAACCAAAAAACCATAAAAGAGGAAATGGATTGTGTTTACCGTGAGTCTGCTCCTTCTTTATCTACAATTCAAAAGTGGTCAAGTGAATTCAAACGTGGCAGGGAGAGTATTGAAGATGACCCTAGACCTGGCCGGCCTGTAGTAGCTACTTCACAAGAAAATATTGATCAGGTGGAAAACCTTATATTGGAAGATGGTCGAGTGAAGATAAAATCAATAGCTCAAGTAACCAATCTTTCTATTGGTACCGTACATGACATTATCCATGACCATCTTAATATGTCAAAGGTCAGTGCAAGATGGGTTCCGCGAATGCTGACTCGACTCCAAAAAGATGTGCGTGCAGCTTGCTGTTCCGATTTTATTGACCTGTGTGGTGAAAATCCTGATGAGGTGCTGCAAAAGATAGTTACTGGAGATGAAACCTGGGTTCATCATTATGACCCAGAGAGTAAACAGGAGTCCATGCAGTGGCACATTAAGGGTTCAGCTCATCCCAAGAAGTTCAAGGTCGTCCCTTCCGCTGGCAAGCTCATGGCAACAATATTTTGGGATTGTGAAGGAGTATTGTTGATCGATTATAAAGAAAAAGGTGTAAATATCACGGGACAGTACTACGCGAATATTCTACATCAATTAAGGGACGCAATAAAAGAAAAAAGGCGAGGAAAGTTGTCTAAAGGTATTCTGCTTCTGCATGACAACGCCCCTGTCCATACTGCTCATATTGCCAAGGCAGCTATTGCTGAATGTGGGTTCGGAACTATAACTCATCCACCGTATAGTCCGGACTTAGCCCACAGCGACTTCTTTTTGTTCCCCAATCTCAAAAAGGATCTGCGTGGAAATCGATTTTTTGACGATGAGGCGTTGAAGGCGGCAGTAGAGGAGCACTTTTATACCAAGGATAAAAAATATTTTTATGAGGGATTAAAAAAAAAAATTGATCGATCTTTTAAAGCTCAAAACGCACTGACAGCGGTGGCGGGGCGGCGCGTCGCGGCGCGGAGGCGGTACCGGTTGTAATGTTCGAACTAATATGAAAGGGTCCGCACAGAAAACCGGCCGGGAAAAAAGCGGTCTGTGCGGACCCTTTCATATTAGTTCAAATATTACAACCGGTGCCGCCTCCGCACCGCGCCGCCGTGCCGCGTTACCGCTGTTAGTGCGTTTCGGCCTTTAGTGTATTAACATAGGGGGGGAGTATATTGAAAAATAAAAAATATCAAACTGTTCATACTTGTTTGTTTTCATTCCAATACCGAGAATATTTTGAACGCCCCTCGTAATTTCATAAAAGATTGTTACTACGATTTTGTCGGTTAATATAGTTAGATAACTATATTAACCGAAAAAACTGATATAACATGATATCATGTCATAATTTGCGTGATCATCTTTTGTTTCCATAAAGACTACGCAGGCTGCCGGCTATTGTAGCTTGTTTTTATTTACTGAATCCTTAGAATTTCATTTCGAGGTTCCTTATAATTTTCAAATTTCATTGGATTTTTTGAGAAAAGCACTATACTGGCATCAGCGCGAACAGGGATTGTTGGCCTCGTATCTCGAGATGGGTTACTACTCGGCCGGCAATCCCTTAATTCGCGGCCTCGGCAGTAATGTACTATTTCTAATAGGCAATAATAGTTATTTGTTATACAAGGGTGCAAAGTTATATTTTAACCGCGAGTGTGGAATTGAAACACGAGTTAGCGAATGGATTCTAGAGTTGAACTACGAGCTAGCGAATAGGTACTATAGTTGAACCGCGAGCGAAGCGAGTGGTTCGAAAATAGAATCCTGAGCGAAGCGAGTTGTTCAAAAATAGAATACTGAGCGTAGCGAGTGTTGCAACACACGAGACGTAAAATAACTTTGCAGCCGTGTATAACAAATCTTTTCACCTCACTAGCACTCACAGCAAAGTTTGCTCCTCCTAGTCCTAGCTTTATTCCAGTACAGTTGCATCCTAAATATAGTTGGATGCCTGGGGTCCACTACCTAATCCCGAGATTTGGCGTAGGTACTAATTTTTTTAACACGACAGCACAATTTAAGGTTATTGTTGCTGGACTGTCTGGACTGGCCTTTACATGTTATTATGTTTAAAAAGTTACAAATAGCATGTTTGGATTTCAAATATTCTTTGCACTCTTGTGGATAAAATGCAGTTTTGCTATCTATTTTTTAAGAATAAAAAAGGGCTCTCCGAACTAGTGAGGTGAAAAATAATTTACGAAACTCCTGAACACGTATATCTTAATACACGTTTTGTCGAACATGTAAGCGAAAGTTTAAATTATCGAAAATCTAAATTCAAACATGCAATTGACTGATGCGAGCGAAGCGTTTGCGTTTCAGCTGCTGCAAAAATGCTTTCGTATGACCGGCTGTTCTCCTCTATAGGTCGCATATCTCAACCGATTCACGTGAAATATTGTGAGGAGATTCAATAATTATATAGATTTTTTGTTTAATCAGTACTTATTTGGAAATTAAATAAAAATACTCGCAAGAAGTCCTGCAGCTGGTATATCATGTATTCGTAAGACGCCCGTATATACTTCTAATAGAAATGTCTAAAATGTCGCTTGAAATATTGTGAAATTGGACTCCATAATTTTGTTCAGGTATTTCTCGTGTATACTCAAAACGTTAGGAGACTCGTATATTTCCTTCATCTTATTTTCAGTGAAACTTACTTATTTTGGTCATGTTAAACTGCCGCATTCTGTATGTAAAAGGAAGTATTTATAAGATTAATATTGTTGTCAACATAGTCATTCTAAAGTTAAAACTAGTGGCTCTGTGAGCTGTAGACCTCGTGAGTGAGTTTTTTTATCATTTCCAAAATCTGACATTATAAAAAAGATCAATTATGAATATCGAACCTGCTAACAGAATTTCAAAATGCGACCTGTAGAGGACAACAAACCGAAATTCAGGCGCAGAAACTTACAAAATCTTTGAAATAAAAATTGTTTTTGAAAATTTCCAAAAACTGACTCGACAAAAAAAATCTATATAATTAGCGGACCTGCTCACAAAATTTCACGAGAATCGTTTGCGAAATGCGACTTGTAGAGGAGAACAAACCGTTGAACAAATATATTTTTTTATTTCCAAAAACTTATTCGACAATAAAATTGTATATTTATCCAACCTGCTCGCAAAATTTCACGAGAATCGGTTGAGAAATGCGATCTGTAGAGGAGAACAAACCGAAATTCGCCCGCAGAAATTTACAGTCATTGATAAAAAAAATTGTTTTTGGTAAGTTCCAAAAACCGTGTCGACAAAAAAATTCTATGTAAGTATAGAACCTGCTCACGAAATTTCACGGAAAACCGGTGTGAAGTTAGCAGCCAAAGTTAGCGGCCGCCTATAACCCGACCAGATTAACAAGTCATATTTTATTATGGTCCATATTCTTCTAAAAAAAGAATCTAAGAACACTCCAAACCCATACAAAATATTAGAAATTTCAAAATACTTAAAATAATGAATATCACGTATAGGTATGTACATGAAATAAATTTGGCCGCTAACTTTTCGATATAGCGGCCGGTGTCGTTTTCATTACAGTATATCTTAATTTCTACAAATAAATGTTTTTGACTTTTGACTTTGACTCTCGTCAGAAAAAGATCGTAACGAGATAGCTAAAGCAAAATATATCCAGCCAGCTGTAGAAGGCAGAAAGTGGGTTGAGGCATATGTGTCCTAAGAAACTTGCCTGTTTCTTAGGACACATGGCTTTCACACACTATGGAGACTTGAAAGGCGGCGAGCAAGGTACTGTGGACATCACACTCGTTTAAGTCACAGCCAAAGCTTTAAAAAAAAAATAGTTTCAGAGTGTATACTCGATTACTTAGCAGGGTAAATGAGTCAAAAGTCCTTTCAATATTTTCAAAGATATTTCAGAAAAGACTGGCTGTCATCAACTTAGACGGCAGGCGAGTAATTGCTGATAACTAATTCATAAAGAAAATTTGTCTAGCTACAAAATAACACCATTTTCAGAGTGGCACCCGATCGTTTAGTGGGGTAAATCAGTCAGGAACTGTGTACATAAGAAAATTTATCAATGCTTTCAGTAAAGGTTGGCATCCAGCACCTTAGACGGCAAGCGAGTAGATTCTGACCATTCAATCGTATATATATTTCTCCTGGCTACAAACAGAAACTATTCCCAGAGCGGCACCCGATCCTTAAATAGAGTAAATGAGTCAGAAACTGTGTAGTAAAGAAAATTTTTGACAGAAAGGATTGGCTGCCAGCACCTTAGACGGCAAGCGAGTACTTTCTGATAACTAATTCGTAAAGGACATTTATCTAGCTACAAAATGACATCATTTCCAGAGTGGCACCCGAACGCTTACTGAGGTAAATGTGCCCAGAAACATTCTATTCAACATTTTCAAAGATATTTTATGTAAATGATTGGCTGCTAGCACCTTAGACGGCAGGCGAGTAATTTCTGATAGATAAATCGTATAGACAATTCTCATAGCTACAAAATAAACCTATTTACAGAGTGGCACTCGATCATTAAGAGGGGTAAATGCGTCAAAAACTGGTCCTATCAATAATTTCAAAGATATTTCAGAAAAGACTGGCTGTCATCAACTTAGACGGCAGGCGAGTAATTGTTGATAACTAATTCATAAAGAAAATTTATCTAGCTACAAAACAACACCATTCTCAGAGTGGCACCCGATCGTTTAGTGGGGTAAATGAGTCAGGAACTGTGTACATAAGAAAATTTATCAATGCTTTCAGTAAAGGTTGGCAGCCAGCACCTTAGACGGCAAGCGAGTAGATTCTGACCAGTCAATCGTATAGATATTTCTCCTGGCTACAAACAGAAACTATTCCCAGAGTGGCACCCGATCCTTAAATAGGGTAAATGAGTCAGGAACTGTGTAGTAAAGAAAATTTTTGACAGAAAGGATTGGTTGCCAGCACCTTAGACGGCAAGCGAGTACTTTCTGATAACTAATTCGTAAAGGACATTTATCTAGCTACAAAATGACATCATTTCCAGAGTGGCACCCGAACGCTTATTGAGGTAAATGTGCCCAGAAATATTCTATTCAACATTTTCAAAGATATTTTATGTAAATGATTGGCTGCTAGCACCTTAGACGGCAGGCGAGTAATTTCTGTAAGATAATTCGTATAGACAATTCTCATAGCTACAAAATAAACCTATTTTCAGAGTGGCACTCGATCACTAAGAGGGGTAAATGCGTCAAAAACTGGTCCTATCAATAATTTCAAAGATATTTCAGAAAAGACTGGCTGTCATCAACTTAGACGGCAGGCGAGTAATTGTTGATAACTAATTCATAAAGAAAATTTATCTAGCTACAAAACAACACCATTCTCAGAGTGGCACCCGATCGTTTAGTGGGGTAAATGAGTCAGGAACTGTGTACATAAGAAAATTTATCAATGCTTTCGGTAAAGGTTGGCAGCCAGCACCTTAGACGGCAAGCGAGTAGATTCTGACCATTCAATCGTATAGATATTTCTCCTGGCTACAAACAGAAACTATTCCCAGAGTGGCACCCGATCCTTAAATAGGGTAAATGAGTCAGGAACTGTGTAGTAAAGAAAGTTTTTGACAGAAAGGATTGGCTGCCAGCACCTTAGACGGCAAGCGAGTACTTTCTGATAACTAATTCGTAAAGGACATTTATCTAGCTACAAAATGACATCATTTCCAGAGTGGCACCCGAACGATTATTGAGGTAAATGTGCCCAGAAATATTTTATTCAACATTTTCAAAGACATTTTATGTAAATGATTGGCTGCTAGCACCTTCGACGGCAGGTGAGTAATTTCTGATAGATAAATCGTATAGATAATTCTCATAGCTACAAAATAAACCTATTTTCAGAGTGGCACTCGATCACTAAGAGGGGTAAATGCGTCAAAAACTGGTCCTATCAATAATTTCAAAGATATTTCAGAAAAGACTGGCTGTCATCAACTTAGACGGCAGGCGAGTAATTGTTGATAACTAATTCATAAAGAAAATTTATCTAGCTACAAAACAACACCATTCTCAGAGTGGCACCCGATCGTTTAGTGGGGTAAATGAGTCAGGAACTGTGTACATAAGAAAATTTATCAATGCTTTCAGTAAAGGTTGGCAGCCAGCACCTTAGACGGCAAGCGAGTAGATTCTGACCATTCAATCGTATAGATATTTCTCCTGGCTACAAACAGAAACTATTCCCAGAGTGGCGCCCGATCCTTAAATAGGGTAAATGAGTCAGGAACTGTGTAGTAAAGAAAATTTTTGACAGAAAGGATTGGCTGCCAGCACCTTAGACGGCAAGCGAGTACTTTTTGATAACTAATTCGTAAAGGACATTTATCTAGCTACAAAATGACATCATTTCCAGAGTGGCACCCGAACGATTATTGAGGTAAATGTGCCCAGAAATATTTTATTCAACATTTTCAAAGACATTTTATGTAAATGATTGGCCGCTAGCACCTTCGACGGCAGGTGAGTAATTTCTGATAGATAAATCGTATAGATAATTCTCATAGCTACAAAATAAACCTATTTTCAGAGTGGCACTCGATCACTAAGAGGGGTAAATGCGCCAAAAACTGGTCCTATCAATAATTTCAAAGATATTTCAGAAAAGACTGGCTGTCATCAACTTAGACGGCAGGCGAGTAATTGTTGATAACTAATTCATAAAGAAAATTTATCTAGCTACAAAACAACACCATTCTCAGAGTGGCACCCGATCGTTTAGTGGGGTAAATGAGTCAGGAACTGTGTACATAAGAAAATTTATCAATGCTTTCAGTAAAGGTTGGCAGCCAGCACCTTAGACGGCAAGCGAGTAGATTCTGACCATTCAATCGTATAGATATTTCTCCTGGCTACAAACAGAAACTATTCCCAGAGTGGCACCCGATCCTTAAATAGGGTAAATGAGTCAGGAACTGTGTAATAAAGAAAATTTTTGACAGAAAAGATTGGCTGCCAGCACCTTAGACGGCAAGCGAGTACTTTTTGATAACTAATTCGTAAAGGACATTTATCTAGCTACAAAATGACATCATTTCCAGAGTGGCACCCGAACGATTATTGAGGTGAATGTGCCCAGAAATATTTTATTCAACATTTTCAAAGACATTTTATGTAAATGATTGGCTGCTAGAACCTTCGACGGCAGGTGAGTAATTTCTGATAGATAAATCGTATAGATAATTCTCATAGCTACAAAATAAACCTATTTTCAGAGTGGCACTCGATCACTAAGAGGGGTAAATGCGTCAAAAACTGGTCCTATCAATAATTTCAAAGATATTTCAGAAAAGACTGGCTGTCATCAACTTAGACGGCAGGCGAGTAATTGTTGATAACTAATTCATAAAGAAAATTTATCTAGCTACAAAACAACACCATTCTCAGAGTGGCACCCGATCGTTTAGTGGGGTAAATGAGTCAGGAACTGTGTACATAAAAAAATTTATCAATGCTTTCAGTAAAGGTTGGCAGCCAGCAGCTTAGACGGCAAGCGAGTAGATTCTGACCATTCAATCGTATAGATATTTCTCCTGGCTACAAACAGAAACTATTCCCAGAGTGGCACCCGATCCTTAAATAGGGTAAATGAGTCAGGAACTGTGTAGTAAAGAAAATTTTTGACAGAAAGGATTGGCTGCCAGCACCTTAGACGGCAAGCGAGTACTTTCTGATAACTAATTCGTAAAGGACATTTATCTAGCTACAAAATGACATCATTTCCAGAGTGGCACCCGAACGCTTATTGAGGTAAATGTGCCCAGAAATATTCTATTCAACATTTTCAAAGATATTTTATGTAAATGATTGGCTGCTAGCACCTTAGACGGCAGGCGAGTAATTTCTGATAGATAAATCGTATAGACAATTCTCATAGCTACAAAATAAACCTATTTTCAGAGTGGCACTCGATCATTAAGAGGGGTAAATGCGTCAAAAACTGGTCCTATCAATAATTTCAAAGATATTTCAGAAAAGACTGGCTGTCATCAACTTAGACGGCAGGCGAGTAATTGTTGATAACTAATTCATAAAGAAAACTTATCTAGCTACAAAACAACACCATTCTCAGAGTGGCACCCGATCGTTTAGTGGGGTAAATGAGTCAGGAACTGTGTACATAAGAAAATTTATCAATGCTTTCAGTAAAGGTTGGCAGCCAGCACCTTAGATGGCAAGCGAGTAGATTCTGACCATTCAATCGTATAGATATTTCTCCTGGCTACAAACAGAAACTATTCCCAGAGTGGCACCCGATCCTTAAATAGGGTAAATGAGTCAGGAACTGTGTAGTAAAGAAAATTTTTGACAGAAAGGATTGGCTGCCAGCACCTTAGACGGCAAGCGAGTACTTTCTGATAACTAATTCGTAAAGGACATTTATCTAGCTACAAAATGACATCATTTCCAGAGTGGCACCCGAGCGCTTATTGAGGTAAATGTGCCCAGAAATATTCGATTCAATATTTTCAAAGATATTTTATGTAAATGATTGGCTGCTAGCACCTTAGACGGCAGGCGAGTAATTTCTGATAGATAATTCGTATAGACAATTCTCATAGCTACAAAATAAACCTATTTTCAGAGTGGCACTCTATCATTAAGAGGGATAAATGCGTCGAAAACTGGTCCTATCAATAATTTCAAAGATATTTCAGAAAAGACTGGCTGTCATCAACTAGGACCAGTTTTTGACGCATTTACCCCTCTTAATGATCGAGTGCCACTCTGAGAGTAGGTTTATTTTGTAGCTATGAGAATTGTCTATACGAATTATCTTACAGAAATTACTCGCCTGCCGTCTAAGGTGCTAGCAGCCAATCATTTACATAAAATGTCTCTGAAAATGTTGAATAAAATATTTCTGGGCACATTTACCTCAATAAGCGTTCGGGTGCCACTCTGGAAATGATGTCATTTTGTTCCTAGATAAATGTCCTTTACGAATTAGTTATCAAAAAGTACTCGCTTGCCGTCTATGGTGCTGGCAGCCAATCCTTTCTGTCAAAAATTTTCTTTACTACACAGTTCCTGACTCATTTACCCTATTTAAGGATCGGGTGCCACTCTGGGAATAGTTTCTGTTTGTAGCCAGGAGAAATATCTATACGATTGAATGGTCAGAATCTACTCGCTTGCCGTCTAAGGTGCTGGCTGCCAACCTTTACTGAAAGCATTGATAAATTTTCTTATGTACACAGTTCCTGAATCATTTACCACACTAAACGATCGGGTGCCACTCTGAGAATGGTGTTGTTTTGTAGCTAGATAAAATTTCTTTATGAATTAGTTATCAGCAATTACTCGCCTACCGTCTAAGTTGATGACAGCCAGTCTTTTCTGAAATATCTTTGAAATTATTGATAGGACCAGTTTTTGACGCATTTACCCCTCTTAATGATCGAGTGCCACTCTGAAAGTAGGTTTATTTTGTAGCTATGAGAATTGTCTATACGAATTATCTTACAGAAATTACTCGCCTGCAGTCTAAGGTGCTAGCAGCCAATCATTTACATAAAATGTCTTTGAAAATGTTGAATAAAATATTTCTGGGCACATTTACCTCAATAAGCGTTCGGGTGCCACTCTGGAAATGATGTCATTTTGTTCCTAGATAAATGTCCTTTACGAATTAGTTATCAGAAAGTACTCGCTTGCCGTCTAAGGTGCTGGCAGCCAATCCTTTCTGTCAAAAATTTTCTTTACTACACAGTTCCTGACTCATTTACCCTATTTAAGGATCGGGTGCCACTCTGAGAATAGTTTCTGTTTGTAGCCAGGAGAAATATCTATACGATTGACTGGTCAGAATCTACTCGCTTGCCGTCTAAGGTGCTGGCTGCCAACCTTTACTGAAAGCATTGATAAATTTTCTTATGTACACAGTTCCTGACTCATTTATCCCACTAAACGATCGGGTGCCACTCTGAGAATGGTGTTGTTTTGTAGCTAGATAAATTTTCTTTATGAATTAGTTATTAGCAATTACTCGCCTGCCGTCTAAGTTGATGACAGCCAGTCTTTTCTGAAATATCTTTGAAATTATTGATAGGACCAGTTTTTGACGCATTTACCCCTCTTAATGATCGAGTGCCACTCTGAAAATAGGTTTATTTTGTAGCTATGAGAATTGTCTATACGAATTATCTTACAGAAATTACTCGCCTGCCGTCTAAGGTGCTAGCAGCCAATCATTTACATAAAATATCTTTGAAAATGTTGAATAGAATATTTCTGGGCACATTTACCTCAATAAGCGTTCGGGTGCCACTCTGGAAATGATGTCATTTTGTAGCTAGATAAATGTCCTTTACGAATTAGTTATCAGAAAGTACTCGCTTGCCGTCTAAGGTGCTGGCAGCCAATCCTTTCTGTCAAAATTTTTCTTTACTACACAGTTCCTGACTCATTTACCCTATTTAAGGATCGGGTGCCACTCTGGGAATAGTTTCTGTTTGTAGCCAGGAGAAATATCTATACGATTGACTGGTCAGAATCTACTCGCTTGCCGTCTAAGGTGCTGGCTGCCAACCTTTACTGAAAGCATTGATAAATTTTCTTATGTACACAGTTCCTGACTCATTTACCCCACTAAACGATCGGGTGCCACTCTGAGAATGGTGTTGTTTTGTAGCTAGATAAATTTTCTTTATGAATTAGTTATCAACAATTACTCGCCTGCCGTCTAAGTTGATGACAGCCAGTCTTTTCTGAAATATCTTTGAAATTATTGATAGGACCAGTTTTTGACGCATTTACCCCTCTTAGTGATCGAGTGCCACTCTGAAAATAGGTTTATTTTGTAGCTATGAGAATTATCTATACGATTTATCTATCAGAAATTACTCACCTGCCGTCGAAGGTGCTAGCGGCCAATCATTTACATAAAATGTCTTTGAAAATGTTGAATAAAATATTTCTGGGCACATTTACCTCAATAATCGTTCGGGTGCCACTCTGGAAATGATGTCATTTTGTAGCTAGATAAATGTCCTTTACGAATTAGTTATCAAAAAGTACTCGCTTGCCGTCTAAGGTGCTGGCAGCCAATCCTTTCTGTCAAAAATTTTCTTTACTACACAGTTCCTGACTCATTTACCCTATTTAAGGATCGGGTGCCACTCTGGGAATAGTTTCTGTTTGTAGCCAGGAGAAATATCTATACGATTGAATGGTCAGAATCTACTCGCTTGCCGTCTAAGGTGCTGGCTGCCAACCTTTACTGAAAGCATTGATAAATTTTCTTATGTACACAGTTCCTGACTCATTTACCCCACTAAACGATCGGGTGCCACTCTGAGAATGGTGTTGTTTTGTAGCTAGATAAATTTTCTTTATGAATTAGTTATCAACAATTACTCGCCTGCCGTCTAAGTTGATGACAGCCAGTCTTTTCTGAAATATCTTTGAAATTATTGATAGGACCAGTTTTTGACGCATTTACCCCTCTTAATGAACGAGTGCCACTCTGTAAATAGGTTTATTTTGTAGCTATGAGAATTGTCTATACGATTTATCTATCAGAAATTACTCGCCTGCCGTCTAAGGTGCTAGCAGCCAATCATTTACATAAAATATCTTTGAAAATGTTGAATAGAATGTTTCTGGGCACATTTACCTCAGTAAGCGTTCGGGTGCCACTCTGGAAATGATGTCATTTTGTAGCTAGATAAATTTCCTTTACGAATTAGTTATCAGAAAGTACTCGCTTGCCGTCTAAGGTGCTGGCAGCCAATCCTTTCTGTCAAAAATTTTCTTTACTACACAGTTTCTGACTCATTTACTCTATTTAAGGATCGAGTGCCGCTCTGGGAATAGTTTCTGTTTGTAGCCAGGAGAAATATCTATACGATTGAATGGTCAGAATCTACTCGCTTGCCGTCTAAGGTGCTGGATGCCAACCTTTACTGAAAGCATTGATAAATTTTCTTATGTACACAGTTCCTGACTGATTTACCCCACTAAACGATCGGGTGCCACTCTGAAAATGGTGTTATTTTGTAGCTAGACAAATTTTCTTTATGAATTAGTTATCAGCAATTACTCGCCTGCCGTCTAAGTTGATGACAGCCAGTCTTTTCTGAAATATCTTTGAAAATATTGAAAGGACTTTTGACTCATTTACCCTGCTAAGTAATCGAGTATACACTCTGAAACTATTTTTTTTTTAAAGCTTTGGCTGTGACTTAAACGAGTGTGATGTCCACAGTACCTTGCTCGCCGCCTTTCAAGTCTCCATAGTGTGTGAAAGCCATGTGTCCTAAGAAACAGGCAAGTTTCTTAGGACACATATGCCTCAACCCACTTTCTGCCTTCTACAGCTGGCTGGATATATTTTGCTTTAGCTATCTCGTTACGATCTTTTTCTGACGAGAAATTAAGATATACTGTAATGAAAACGACACCGGCCGCTATATCGAAAAGTTAGCGGCCAAATTTATTTCATGTACATACCTATACGTGATATTCATTATTTTAAGTATTTTGAAATTTCTAATATTTTGTATGGGTTTGGAGTGTTCTTAGATTCTTTTTTTAGAAGAATATGGACCATAATAAAATATGACTTCTTAATCTGGTCGGGTTATAGGCGGCCGCTAACTTTGGCTGCTAACTTCACACCGGTTCACGGAAATCGGTTGAGAATTGCGACCTGTAGACGAGAACAAACGGAAATCCGGTCATACGAAAGCATTTTTGTCAAAGCTGAAGCAGAGACCTTCGTACCACTGGGACAATTAAAAGTATAATCCATTTGTGACACATCATATGAAGGCACATCAACTATATACTAGGTCGACTAGTAATAGTAGTAATCTGTATTTTTCACAGCGCCTTTCACCCCCTGCACTTTATATAAACGCAAATTAAATACGAGTATTCCACAGGCTCCATTATTTTAAATTTATATTCTTATCTCAAGCGGGCATTGTTCAAAGTTAATTTCAGTATAATTTAGCCTTTAAAAAATTAAATGCAATGTTAATCCCGAGCGCATGCCCGCGGGAAATCCCGTAAAAACACGTCATGCTGGATCATGTCCAGTTTCAGTTTTGTACACTCGCTTCAAATTAAATATTCATGCTTACATAAAAATAAATATTTTAGGTTTTTATTTGGAGCTTGAGTCTCGCAAATTTTATTTCTGTAGCTATTCTACACCAGATTGGTGTAAAACGACATCATAAACTCTTGACTTGAGATTTGTTAAGTGAGCGACGCGACGTAAATACGTCAGATTTGGTTGTGAGTGACGCGACAAAAACGTTCAAAAGTATGATTAGATTACATTAGACTAGCTAGATTCTTTATTTCATGATAAAAATACATTATAAATTTGCACACATGTCAAAATTATAAGAATAGTTATCATAATCGTCAAAACAATAAATATAACACAATGTCAACAAAATTAACAATAATCAAAAAGAAAATCAAATTTAAACATAGGTATCTCCCACTAGGAATCGTCAGTTACTTAATAATTAATGTCCGTTTCAAATATAATTATTTACATGTCAAGTTCAAGATACTCTATAACTGAATATAATGGATGTTTTAATAAAAAGCATTTCAGGCGGTGGCGAAATGCTTCGTCTGAGGGTTCTAGTCAATGCCTTTACCATGATTTTAGATGATCGTACTCGCTTGCGACTGCGTAAACGATTTAGTATGCCGATTCTTAGTTCTATTACGTAACCGCCAGAGGCGCTGTGCTTTTGCCCATACAAATTTTTACGCAGTCGCTAGCGAGTGCGGTCATGTAAACTCATGGTAAAGGCACTGGGGTCGGCGGGCAGTCGTTCGTAGTAGGTAGGTCCAATGACACGTGGGTTTTGCCTGCAATGAGCAGGGGCCTACGATGAGTTTATCCTGAATTCCACACGAAGTATACTGTACAGGACTAAATTGGTGAACCTCGTGTTTCATACAACCGGTGAACTATGAAGTAAATATATTCACGGCAAGAATAACAAACGGGGTGGTCAGGGCTCGGCTCTCGCGGGAAATCCGGAACTAAAACCGATTCCTGTCACTTCGGATTAGTGAATGAGTAAGTAAAGTTTCATTATTTACTACTAGGTATTATATTTCTGTAGTATTTCGTCTCTGGAATGAAAAGTGTTAAAGTTTGAAGCTGATCTGATCCTTTAAAATCTTAGGTGTCATGTATAGAAACGATATTTTTGGATTTACTGCGATTTATGATACCCCACAACGCGTTGTAGATGCGTCAAGTTCAATAAAATTAGGCCATGATACGCACCGCAATTCATTTTTCTATGATGATTATCTATGATGACTATATGATAAAAAACCGGTCTCGAATAGTTATTCTGTGATAAAATTCTAGTCTGTATAGAACTTGTACGGTTCTTATTTAAATTATAGCAAAAATATCTGAGTTCGACCCATAAAATAACAACACCTGCACAGTCAGGTTCACTAATTTTTGAACCTTATTACAAAGTAATAAAGTGTACTTAACATACAATTAAGTTATCATCTCCCTCGAGATCACAGGTCGCATCGCTTGCCGTAAACACTGCGCGAAACCAGTGGAGTTTGACCTTCTTTTGCAGCACAACGAAATCTTCAAGTCAATAAAAGATGGACAATGCATTCGTAACTTCTGGAGTCTCAAAAGTACATATGCTACAGTATCTGCTTGCCATCTGGCGGGCCGTAAGCTTGTTTGCCACCGTCGTTGAAAGAATGAAATATACCTATTTATTTGCATAAAAACACTTAGGCATCTAGTTTATAATAAACGTTATTTCAGCATCTAACTGTGTAAATAAAACCACGACGCACGTGGGACTGTGTATGAACATGTCGCATGCATTTTCCACACTAACTAGCGCATACGGTGCACTATATTATGAATAACACCCCGGGGGCCGGGAATCCCGGCTTTCGCCCCGGTTACAGTTAAACCTGAACAACGAGGGAGCGTTTAAACAAAATACTGCGGTTATGTTATGATTGTGTAGGTAGATATATTTAGCAGTTAGCGTTTTTTCCTCTTAATTTATTTTAAAAACTATCGCGCTCAACACTTCCAACTAGAATATATCTTTATTTTTTATACAAGAATACAATAGAATAGAACCAAATTAACACCACACTACTAAAAACTACTTAACTTCAAAAGAAAACATTTACAAAGAACAGTGGTGCAGCTATAGTGGCCGCAATTGGACACCACTCAGCATAATACTCTGACATTTTGCAATGCCACAGCGCTGGTCTTCCGTGGAGCCCAGGGCTTTCGCCTGATTGCATTGATCGTATGACAACAGTTTTTGTTGCACCGTTTAGCACCACCCAGGGGTCACGTGTAGGGTAGCGGCGGATACTCCCTACGGACGTGGTGCAACTTCGACCACCCTTGTCAAGTGAGTAGGCAACTTGACTGTTAGAAGTTCTCAAGCCGCCCGGAGGCCGCTAACTTGGCTTAGACAGCAGCCGGGATCAACGGCTTATTGTGCCTTCCAAAGCACGGGAGCGCTCAGTTAATAACCACTCAAACCGGTCACCCATCCAAGAACTGACCTGGGCCGACGTTGCTTAACCTCGCATACCGCACGCGGGACGCGGGCGCCGCTGGGCCACGAGCGCTCACCTGATGCTAAGCGAACACCATCACAGCCGCAACTCCAAAGGAGTCACGTGCGTGCGGGACGTTGCCGACCCTTTATAGAATTTGAGGATTCACTGTGTTGGCAGAAGGGAATTTAGATCCCGCACTCTCAACACAGTGCATCCTCGGGAACTCTGGCAACCTTGCTCGTCACCTATATGAAGTAACTTAACAGCAGAAGATTGAAGATCTTGAAACACATTTTATGTATTTGTGTTAGTTTTAAAGTGTGGTTTAATTAATAAAGGAAATCCCGATAGACCGTTAGCATAGATAGGCATGTTGTTAGTGAGGACTTATTCATTTTATTACATTAAAACATTATTTATTTTATTAAAACTAGTCCTCACTATTATATAAATAATAGTGAGGACTAGTTTTGGCGTAGGGACACCGCGCTTTCCTCTGCAGGATATGAACTTCGGTGACCCACTTAAAAGCGCAGGTAGGAAAAAGATTGACATTTTCTCTTAATCCATTATATATTCCTAATAAACACACTGTTTAAAAAATGACAAAGTCAAAGTAAACGTACTGTATTTGGTACCCCTTTCATGTCTACATTGGCAGAGTTATTGAAAAAATTATTTCGAATCGCAAATATTTCATCGTGTATCACAAACTTCCTGTTTATTTTCGCAAAATTCCTAATAAACTTCGCAATTATTAGTACGCGTTCATCGTTTGATTACTTTACTTTCCCTCCCATTAAAGTAAACATATTTCCCTCAACGCCCGTGCTTAGGGTTGACAACTTTAGCGATGTTAAATTACTAGCTAATTTACTAACATGTTACTAATTTAGCTATTGGTTGAACATTTCTGAAGCTACTTAGTTGGTTACAAAGTTCTGTTACTAGTATTTAGCGTTCAAAAATTTGTACCATAGTTTTTTTTTCTGATTATTGATATACTTAGTTTGAAAGCTTGTTAAATACTGAGCAGATTGAATTGCTCAAATGATTAAAATTTATCATCAAATGAAATCGCATCACGCGAAAGATTTTAGTTAATATTTGTCCTTATTATTAATAGTGGTTACGGAAAGAGTTCAAATTTTTATAAGGCATTAGTCACACTTTTTATCTTCATTTTTACATATAAATAAAGTATATCGAGTCGATATGAACGCCAATATTCGCGTTTTGCGTTGTTACTTCGTTGCCTACCAGTTGAAATTAACGCGGTTTTATGCCAGAGTGAAAAATACGTGAGTTTCTGGAGAAGTGTAGCTATTGTAGAAACCTCTTGGAAAATCAAATGCAGGGTGCTAAGGATGCTCTTTAATAGAGGTTTCAGTAAAAATATAAATTGTATTTTTTGCCATATTGGGACACAGATATTCTTTTTATCGAATATGGAAGATAATATAGAATAAATTCTAGTGTCGTTTAATCTAAGTAAAATATTCATATTCATATTCAATTTATTCATAAAACTAATTTACATGTCAACAAGTATTTAAATGAAATATTACAATAATAATTAAAATAATAATTCAAATCACGTATATGTATGTTGAACTACTGAAAGTTTTTTATTTTATTGTATGTACCGAAAAGCTATTAACAGAACTTAGTAACCGACTAGGTAAAGATATGCCGTGATTACTTCACTCGCCCCTTATGTTCTGAATGGCGAAAAATTAAGGGAAAGAGCTTAGCTATATTCGGTTGTAATGAAAAGAGACCTTTTATATATTATTTTCCAGCGGCTAGCGTAACTAAGGCTAGAATTTAGCCGTAATTACTCGTTTTTGCTTAATGCCATCTTGTTGAAATCACCTTTTTAATGACGTGAGTATCTTAGTTTCCCTACGCTATACTTCACTTTTTGAGAAATTCTATGGTGAAATTATGTTTATCATACCTGGTAGGTAGACAGCATGCATATAATATATATTTTAAATATATTTCGATGTTTTATCGGCATACAACCCTGCGCAAACGAATAGAAGTTAGTAATCGGATTGCTTTTTCATGTTAGAATGTTATAAATAAGTTTAAGAGAATCAAAGTTGCGTCTCTAGCGTCGGATGATTTTGTATTCAATGCGTGAAATGTTGAGTTCTGTGATGTTTATTTTTGATATTTCGTTTACTTAACTAATTAGTTTAAATGGAATATGTTTTCACGTGCTTATGGTACAGTTCAGAATATACGCCCGATGATAATATCGGCTACTTATGAAAATAAACAAAGTGTTATTAAACATAGCTACATATCTACATACTATATTATAAAATTATTTGATTATTAAACACAAAATTTGATGGTTAAACTGCAGAAAGATTAATATCCCCAAATTCCGAATGGACAAAATCTTATAGTTTCACAAAAATTATTAATGATTAGAAGTGAGTTTATTTTCTCATCCCATAGATTATTAATTTTATTACTTAACTGACTAATTCGGGGTTTTTTTTAATCCATTAGACCAAATATCAGATCAAGGTAATTCGGTTTTTTGACGACTTACCGGTATAATCTAACGCGTCCTTATAAAATCGCCGCTAAAATGCCTTCGAATAATAAGTACATTACTGCAGACCGGCGTCTCCTTCCCCGGCGGGAAGAAGGACTTGCCGGGTGAGTAGGTATAGTGATATGAAGCCGGCAAGCCCTTTTCACGGCAAGGCATGTATAGTGCTTTTGTCAAACCAATGCAATGAAATAAAATACACTTCTCAAAAAACAAAATTTAACTAATAACCAATTTAACTTCCCTTCCTAGGCCTTCAATTTTGTATGAAATTCCTTTACAGTTCTCTCGAGTTGTTCCACCCGAGACGTGATACTTTGAAGCGTGTTATAACGAGCATAACATCAATATTTCTTTGCATGTTTGATAAAATGTATTTTACGGCTGGTAAGCGCTCAATACGTAACTTTTGCTTGCTTACTTCTTATTTAATCTTTTTTCTCCGTTTGCATGAAATCCTGGCTATGCCCTTGAATTGCCTTGTCATGAACAATGCAGCCTATTCACATTGGCTAAGGTCAACGGAGCCCAATTACTTACTTGAAGATCGTAGAATGCCTTCATTACAGTTCTTTCAGTAGCAGTCACGCATGAAATTCAGTCTCTATTTTTCGTTTTTAACGATTCATTAAAGAATTCATTATAAAACTTGTTCTTAGCATTCAATTACTGTCATGTCAGTCACCAATCTGTCAGTTGGTTAGGAAACATTAACATTGATTCAGCTTAACACGCTTCCAACGGGTAAAGTCACGCTTTGGTCCAAGCGAGTAAGACTTCCATACAATAAAAATTAAAAGGTAGACGAAATGAAACCTAAAATTATCTGTGTCCTTTACAGTTTTACACAGAAGTCCTAACCTAACCTAAAAACGCCGGCATCGCGAGCGCTTATGATTAAGAACCACGTAACGGTTCGAAACATGTCGAATGATATTCGACCTTCAAGAGGTGAGTAAACCGTTTAAAATAAACCAGTTCCATTATACACTGAAGAGCATATAAAACGGGTCATTTTGAAGGGAAATTCAATAAAAAGTGTAGCCCTTGATCATATTTAAAAATGGCTGAAACTCACCTTTTTTTCAATATCAAGTTGGATACTGATTAACCGTGGACCACGGTCGTCCTTAACCACCAGTTTTGTCGTATATACGCTGAATAGCGTCTGTATAGTACTGTCTTTGTTTAGAATGTACTATATCTGCTTATTTTATTCTCATTTACGTATCCGCAGCTCACTTGTTACTTTAATCTGGCCATGAATGTTCAAAGAATGAGGGCTACCGTTTTTGTGCTCACCAGTTGGCGCCACTGCACTCTGTCAAAGTTTGTTATTGGTTATTATGGGCGTGAAAACAAAGTTGCGTTGAAATTGTACATTAAAACCGTACCTACCGTAAAAACATCGAACATCCCGTGCGCTACAATTAGCGCAGTCCCGTTTTATTCGGAAAAACTAGGACATAAGTTGACGAACTATAAAATTGTCCCAAAGCACTGAAAAACTTTGACCCGCAACTCATATTTGCCATATTCAATCTCAGGTTTTGCAAAATTTTCACCATATTCTAATTAACCCGCGTAGCGCACCCACAAACTATGAGATTTGACATTTCTGAGGACTGACATCACACTAGCGCCTCTAGCGCCGAATTCATACACGGTAGCCCTCATTACGCTTTACTGTCGGCTTGTACATTTTAACTGTCGCCATAAATGCACGTCGAGATACCAAACCATACTATACTTTGTAAGTTGACTATTATCTGTAAACACCCGCTCGCGCTCGTGTTTTGCACCCATTGCCACACGTCGCAAGCTCAGTTTGTGGCACTACACTCGCTGCTAGCTGTTTACAGCCGTGGAATACTAGTTTTTACTGCTACCTGGATATCTGGCCAGCGTGACCTAAAGGAACAACGGACTGCATCCGCAACAGCTTATCGCTTGCACCACCGCTCGTCGCACGCACAGCCCGTGCCACTCGGTGCTTGTCGTTTACAGCCGTGCCATTCTCGCCTTTATTGTAATATCAATTTAACAGACCTTTTTATTGGTTTACAGTTTGCAAAACGATTCGTAATAATAGTAAAAACTGTATACGGAATACATTTCATGCATGTCAAACGTATTCTTGATGTCTCCATTATTCATACCGCTGATATTGGTTCTGTACGATGCCGATGCGAGAAAAGGCGCGACCAAGAAGCTAAATTTTAGCACTATCAGACTTTTGCCTATCAGATTTATCGGAGCGAACGATATATTCACAAATATCTGAACACGACTCTGTTTTCAGGGAGTTAGTGCATGTTCAAATATTTTTGAAGAATATAGATATATTCAATGTAGTAAGTAGTTTGTAGTCAAAGTTTGAGTGAACAATATTTATAAATTGTTCAGTTTTTGGAAGAGATCCCAAAACTCAAGAATAACGGTCTAATGACTGTCCGCTTATTTGATCGACAAATATTTTTCCTTGAATGTACTGTATCGCAGAATTTTCCATTTAATCGATAGGTACCTTTGCAGAATCCGGTTACTTTTTAGGTACAAACCTACACCTAAAAGGTCGTTGTTTAAGAACCCATTAGGTCTACGAGAAAAATAGGTTAGGTTAGGCGACCCTTTGTGATAAAAAAACCTATTTGAAATGAAAAACAATGGTAACCCGGCCTAATGAAACGTGCTCTGCTTTAACTATGAACTGCTTAATGACTTCCGTATTATATCGACAAATGCGCGCCTTTAGGCGCTCACTTCTTTAGTTTAAGTTAGTTTTAAGGTAGGTTAAGGTAGTTAGTTTTTGCGGGTGGCTATTTATAGCCCCGGCTTAGTTAGGGCATTTAGTTACGGTCCCCTTCGGGGAACAACTTTTAAAAGCTAGATGAGGGAAAAAAACTTTAACCACTTAGAACAGCCTAACAAATATGGGTGTATTTCATATATCGACAACGCCTAAAAGCATTTTGTGTGCATAAAACTTCAAACCGATTAAACGTTGCCCGAAAAACAAGCATGACACCGACATTTAAGCAATTACGCTGCGTGGTATTGCGATTTACTCACGTCAATTTTCGTGTAACAGCTTAGATAGGGAATTCATGAATTTACTAGTTTTTGCCTGCGACTTAGTCCGCATAGAACTTGTGGACCGAGTGAAAGGTCTCTGCTTCGACAAAAATGCTTTCGTATGTCCGGATGTCCCGATTTCCAGATTTCCGGTTGTCCTCCTCTACAGGTCGCATTTCTCAACCGATTGTCGATAAATTTTGTGACAAGGTTCGGTAATTATATAGAATTTTTGTCGAGTTAGTTTTTGGAAATTTTGATAAACGTTTTTCAACGATTTTGTTAGTTTCTGCGGGCTAATTTCGGTTTGTACTCCTCTTCATGTCGCATTTCTCACCCGATTTTCGTGAAATTTTGTAAGCAGGTTCTATAAATATACAGAACTTATTGGCGCTCACCTATTGATCGCTCTCATACCTATTTTCATGATATTGCAAGGTCTGATCGAACTCTTCGAATCCTCGAATACCTTGGTAGCCTGCAGCAATCGAAATGTATGAAAAGCGCGTGTAAGTCTTTCATCATGGAAATGTCTTTAGATAACTAGAACATCATGAATCAGTATTCTTTTAGATTTCTCCTGGTTTCGTAAGATTGACTTTGCGAAGAGGGTTAAAAGTGAGTTGTGGGCGAACCCTAAACTAACTAATATATTACATTCTATGCGTAATATTCTCAAATGTTTGGAAAACTCAATGGTTTTAGAAAAAATGCCTTCGGACATATGGTTTATTGGCAGTATTAAAACCTTCAATAATGCTACCGTTTTTATTCTAACTACGTGTAAAAATATAGCAGTTAGCAACATTCGGGTCCCTTGAGAACAGTCAAGTTACGTTTTCATTTGACAAGTCTAATCACAATAAGGTCTAGTTTCCCCCTAGAGTTGGAAGGTTAGATGGCAGTCGCTTTCGTAAAAACTAGTGCCTACACTAAATATTGGGATTACGTAACGGACCCCGGGCAACCTTCCGGATGCAACTATACTGGGATAAAAAGGATGATGATGATAACGTGTAAAAATATAGGTGCCTCCAACATACTCACAAATTTCTCTTAAGTCAGCGAAATAAGGTTTAGTTACATATTTATGAGAGGATTGAATACATATTTCTGCACTTGACAGTGCCTATTATTTTCTCAGACTACTCGTGCCTCATGTGACGTCATCGCCTGGATTTGACGTGACTGTTTCCACCCTCGTTCGCATAAAAAAGAACTCCACATATCCAGCCTTTTGTCTCTCTTAGTGCGCAATTATTAGAGTAGTGAGGATGCTACAGTCTATGTCTACTTAGTTTTAGATCTTATCACAGGGGACTAGAATTCAAAATACAAAATATGTCTTCAAAGTTGATCATAGTGGCAGCATTTACTATGCTTGTATCTGAGGGCCAAGTCTCTCAAGTCTACTTTGTTGTCCAGACGATAATACCGTACTTGACATAAACTTAAGTTACTCTTACTTGAATGGTTATTCGCGTAGAGATGACACGTTGAGCTTTCAAATAGGTAAAATGAATCTAGCTAGGTTTTCAATATTAATAATAAACTTAAGAATATAATGAAAAAGGATCCGTTTATTCAAAGCTGATAAAAAATGACACTGATTTCATTACTCTTGATTTTAATTGGACCAACCAATTGGATTTATCATCATCATCCCCAGCCTGCAGTACAGAAATGAGAATGTTGAGATGGATGTGTGGTGTGACGAGAATGGACCGGATAAGAAATGTGTATATAAGGGGAAGTATGAAAGTAGCACCCATTGCCGAAAAACTAAGAGCCAATCGCCTTGCGTGGTACGGGCATATCATAAAGAGGGATGAAAGCCATGTAACAAGAAGAGTATTAGATATGAATGTGGATGGATGCAAGAAACGAGGTAGGCCAAAAAAAGGTGGATGGATTGTGTGAGAGACGATATGAATAAGAAGGATATGAATGAAGAGATGACGAACGACAGAGATGTACGGAAGAAAAAGATATGCTGCGCCGACGCCAAATAAATGGGAAAAGAGCAAGCGAATGATGATGATCCCCAGCCTGCAGTCGTCCACTGCTGGACATAGGCCTTCCCTATTTCGATTAGCTTACAAAATAAGGTTTCATGCCTCTCTCTGCATTTATGATAAATTATAACCCATACATTTTCATTTTTACAGGTATGTATGCTGTGCTAAGCGACAGATCAGTGAAGTCGGTAATTTGAAATATTTGGATTTGGGTCGACGGCTGAGGGAGAGGGGTTGCGATCCTCGGTCCGGTTCGTTCTTGGCTCAGCAGATCTCTTTGACCATTCAGCGTGGCAACGCCGCCGGGGTTATGGGAACTTTCTAGCCATCTACGATACTCTGCAACCGCGCACTAATGTCCTATTATTGGTCGCGGTCAATAAAGCCACAGTCAGGTTAAAAAAAATATATTTTATCATAATTTCTTGCTGTAGTGATAGTCACGATATTTAGTGCCAGTCGCACCATAGGAAACCCTATTTTATACATTTTTGGTACGGAAACCTAAAAACAAAAATCGATTGTACCATAATTATACTTGACTCTGGTATGCCATGTTATATTCGTATGTGGGGTGTATAGGAAAGCGATAAATCTGTAGCGTTTAATGAAACGTCCTCTTCCGCTGCCATCCCCGAGGCCATAGCGATGAAGAAAATAGCGAATCGTATAAGTGCAAAAATCCTTTTTTTTACGAGGTCAGCATTTTGTTATTTTTAGGGTTCCGTACCCGAAGGGAAACGGAACCGTATTGTTGTCACTCACGTGTCCGTCCGTCCGTTCGTCGTCTGTCACATGGGTTTTCAGCCAAACGGTTGGAGCTGCAGTCTTCAAATGTGGTGATTATTTTTGATATCACTACATAGTATAAAACAAAGTCGCTTCCTCTGTGCCTATATCCCTATGTATGCTTAAATCTTTAAAACTACGCAACGGAGTTTGATGCGTTTTTTTTTAATAGATAGAGTGATTGAAGAGGAAGGTTTATATGTATAATAACATCCATTAGATAGTGCACCCGTGCGAAGCCGGGGCGGGTCGCTAGTTAAGTATATTTTACTAAAGTATTGATAAATCAGATTTATTCATTGAAATCTCCTTATTTTTCGGATTAACCAACTTAATTTTGCCGTTAGTTCGGAACCCTAAATTTGCGTAATCCGACACTCTGTCGGCTTTTAATGATGTGGTCGTAACTGTTTGCTGGGATTAGATCGGTTTCCTCGCGTTGTCTTCCTTCACCGGGAACCCATTGTTATATATTAAACTAGTGACCCGCCCCGGCTTCGTACGGGTGCACTATTTAATGGATGTTATTATACATATAAACCTTCCTCTTCAATCACTCTATCTATTAAAAAAACCGCATCAAAATCTGTTGAGCAGTTTTAAAGATTTAAACATACATAGGGACATAGGGATATAGGGACAGAAAAAGCGACTTTGTTTTATACTATGTAGTGATTATGTTTATTACTGCATAAGTTTATTGATAAACTCCATATCGAAACCCGCGTGCCTTAACTCTACTGTGGCTGGGTCAGGAACACGCTGGTAGAATTATTATGTTTCCTTCCCGAGGCACCTTTTATAGATAACCGCATTATCATATCGTTTAAGAGTTTTGAACGGGTTCCCAAAGGCTAGTGGTCTATAAATCAATATTGGACGTCATTTAGCGTTATCTGTGCCTAGCGATCCGACACCGCGGGCGTTGGGAACTTTGAGGGCAAACGGACATAAGTATGTACTTTAAGAAAATTGACTTTGATTTTTTGTCTAATTTATATGTAGAGATCGGTTCCTTGCTTGCTCGATAATGCTGATATGACTCGAAAGATTATTAATGAATTTTTCACCTCATGCTCAAAAAGTGTCATATTAGACTTTTCAAGCGGGGCTAAAGTAGCACATTTAAACCCTAGGGAAAATATGAATACATATTTGTGCTTTACAAAGCATTTTATTTTGACCAATCAAAATACTTCACCATATTAAATCCACCAATCAGAAAACACGTCAACAGCCACGTCAATCGGAACCTTGAGTTCTTTTTGGGACTTTGTTCAACTAATTTAGCTATTAAAAACATTAGGTCTTTTTTCGTCGCTATTTCAACTACTAAGTAACTGAGGCAAAACAGTTTAAAAAAAAGTTTCCGCCATATTCTTCTTGTACTTTGTAAAAAAAGATTATCTACCCGCAATTAATAAAATTATGGGTGGATAATCTTTTTTTTTATCGCAATCGAAGTGAAAAATAGAGTTTATAACTCTAGTCTAAAAGCCATATTACCACTCGAACTATTTTCCCTCTCTTCGTTCGGGAAAATTGTACCTTTTCCTTTTTTTTGCAGTACTATTGATCACATACAGCCTCCTCTTACTTTTTATGTACCCTTAGCATTTTGCTAGTGTTATTGTGTTACCTATTTGCGATAAACCGATTCCAAATGTAATATGACATCATGCTGGGTATTATATACCTCTTTACCAAGATGAATTGCAAATTTTTAGGTACATATTCTAAACACGAGCACAAAATTTTTATGGGGAAGGTAATCTGATCCTATTCTCAACTTAAACAAAAGATTTACAACTAGTTTCTCTTACAATAATCAGATATTGTTGTAAGCACTTCATAAAGTCCAATTTGTTTAAAACGCGAACAATAGCGTTTCTACATAACTTTCCGCGACCTTGAGTTTCAAAGAGCAAACTTGCCTCGTTCTGCCCTATCCGCTAGAAACCGAAAATTTCCGGTTTACACCAGTTTCGCCGTTTCGGGGAGGTTGGGGAGATAATGATTAGGGGAAGTTCCCTTTGACGGGGAAAATGGATTTTTTCTTATTAACTGGGATGATTTTAATACTCTACTGATTAAAGTTTTAAGAGGTGTTAAGATGGATGAATCAATTATTTGAGTGAAGATTATTATCATGTATATTAGACTCCTTATCAGTTAGAGTCCTTATCAGTTAAAAGACGCTCATCTATTTAGGCCTTTTCTGTTTGGATTGACACGTATCTTGCCATTTTCTCAGTGTTACTATTTAGAACAGGACTATTGCGACAATATAACAAACTTTAATGTATTTTTTCGATTTTTCATTAAGAAATATTGTTTCAAACATCACTCCCAATCGACCATGTTTAAGCTCAAAACTTGTTTTTTCCGCTTAAATTCTACTGCTCACAATAAAATTACAAAATGGTTATATTACTATCTAAAACTTTCATAACATCATCGCGTCCCACTTTTTGTTTTTATTTGAAATCAAAACATTTTAAAACTTATAAGGCCTCTTGAGCGAATTATTATTTAAGCAGTAGACGAAATGGACACTATTTTCTTCTTTTATGACGGCATGGCTTCCGAGTAACAGAGCACATCAAATACTAGAATTTTGGATTCGAAACGCTGCCCTGTAACGAGTTGGTCGTAATTAAGCTCTACGTTTTGTTTGGTAAATATTATTTTAATCCCGGGAAAAAATCTCCGTTTGTATAAAAATGTAATTAATGGGGATGATGATTAATTTATGAAGGTTCACATTTATTCAAAATCGTCGTGTTTTTATAAAAAGTAACGGATTTGTTTAGGCGTGAGATTTTCATTTAGATATAGGATGTAAGATTAAGCGTTTTTACGGCATGCAAATTTTTAAGGATCAAAATGTTACATTTTGTAATCCCCCCGGGTTACAATCTCGTATATAGATATATATACGTATTCAAACTTTACGAGTGCATGTCGATACCTATAATACAAGTATTGCAAAGATTGGCTTTGTCAGTCACCAGAGAGCCCATCAGCGTCGCTCTCAGCAATAAAAAAAAAACAGTCGCTGTGGCCGAATACGGCTAGGAGAAGATGTGATGTGTGTACAAGTAATTCATATTATCTGCTTTTATCGGCTTAACAGTGCTACTTCGTTCCAGGCGACAAAGCGGAAGTTTTAGCCTCGGACATATCCATTGCGGTGTAAATGTAATAAATAATATAATGTTGATATAGGCGGTTATTACATAGATGCTTCTGTGTGGGCGGCACAGCGCTATAGAGAATCATAGCGTTGGCTCGCTTGCACATGAGCGGGTCGTGACAAAAGCCATAAAAATCTACATCGATACTAATTCTAATCCAGGCGACTAAAATCGTGGTATTCCAGACCGATCAACGTTAAATATGGCGCCGGCAGCTGTCATCCCATAGAAACTTGTCAAACTTTCCATACAATCAGATGTTAACGAACACAGCTTACGATTACAGACGGGTTGACGGGGGGACGGGAAACCGTCCAGCCATTTTTGCGTGATTGACTAACAAACATCCAACCATCTAAAGTATATGAACACCTAAACTTCCTCATTTACAATGTTATTAGAAAGTCTGTTGTTACTTCTTTACACTTAAACAACTGAACGGATTTCGATGTTTACCATAGAGATAGTTTGCATCCCGAGAAAGGACATATGATAGTTTTTATCACGAAAATCGTCCCATATCCATATGGTGTTAAATGACGTGAGGTGGTGTACCTATGGTGTTATTGTGTTGAGAGCGAGGGACCTAATGGTGTTCCTTCTGCTGTCAACACAGTGCATCCTCAAATCTTATAAAGGGTCGGCAGCGCGCACGTGACTCCTTCGGAGTTGCGGACGTCTATAGGCTACGGTGGCCGCTTACCATCAGGTGGACCGTACGCTTGTTTGCCACCGGAGTTGTATAAAAAAATCGGGACGTAAGTTTGTATGGAGGTACGGTATAAACGGCTTCCACGCTACCACGTGGACAAAGTCGTAGACAAAAGCTAGTATTCTAATACATTCCAGAAGATTTCTATGTTCTCCAATTCCGTCGTCATTAATACCTTATAAGTGAGTGTGCACGTGTAGAAGCGATCAAAGCGTCTGATTTCCATAGTTACGCTCGCTTCGTAATAGGCGCTGTAAAAAATATTCACACCGATGCATACGGAGTGTGGTACATTTCTAAAACGGTTAATCCATACGAATGCTAGTGGCTCTGTGAGCTGTAGACCCCGCGAGTGATTTTAATTTTAAAATAAAATTATAAAAAAAAAAACACAATAAACTTACTCGTCAAAACTATATAATTAACGAACCTGCTCACAAAGGTTGAGAAGTGCGACATGTGGAAGCAGATCAAATCGGAATCCGCCCTCTGAAACATACGAAATAATTAGAAAAAAAAATGATTTTGAAAATTTCCCATAACTCGTCAGAATCGTCAGAAAAACATATTTATAGAACCTTTCACTAGAATCGGAGAAATGCGACCTGTAGAGGAGAGCGAACGGAAATCCGCCGGACGTACGAAAATACAGAGACCTTCGTTTCACTCGGCTAATTATAAATGTGAAAGAAAGGGTGCTCAAAAATATCTGAACATGCACTTTAACGCCTTGACAATAGAGTCGTGTTTAGATATTTGTGAGCACCTTGTTCGCTCTGATATATCTATTTATTTATTTATTGCATCCATGGTTCATATTTCGGTCTCACATTAGTACAATAGGTTTCACATGGACCCTGGTAGGGCACAGCAATTGGGAGCCTTAAGTCTAGCTTAATTGTAAAGTCATATTTTATAATCGAAATATGTATGGATAAAATAATAACAATGTCATCTAATAATGTTGGATTACTCAATATAATTACTGGAGTCTAAATCTACAAATCTGATGGCGACTGTAACTCTTACATCTTTTTTTAGCTTAAACCACTCAACCGATTATGATGAAATTTGGTATGGAGATAGATTGGGGCATAAGATAGATTATATCCCGGGGAGGTTTATTTTTGTATGGAGAAATCGCGGGCAAAATCTAGTAAATAATAATACCTACTTATAGTCAACATCGTTAATATCAATGCGAACTAAGTGCCATAAATATGCGAATATGGCCTTAGTAAGAAAAGCGTAAGAGCATACATATGTATCCCGGGAGGTTTATTTTTGTATGGAGAAATCGCGGCCAAAATCTTGTAAATAATAATACCTACTTATAGTCAACATCGTAAATATCAATGCGAACTAAGTGCCATAAATATGCGAACATGGCCTTAATAAGAAAAGCGTAAGAGCATACATATGTATCCCGGGGAGGTTTATTTTTGTATGGAGAAATCGCGGGCAAAATCTAGTAAATAATAATACCTACTTATAGTCAACATCGTAAATATCAATGCGAACTAAGTGCCATAAATATGAGAACATGGCCTTAATAACAAAAGCGTAAGAACATACAGATGTTTTTGTTATTTTGGTAAAGTAGGTATATATATTTATAATTTTGACTGTACACAAGCCAGTTAGGATCGATAGGTCGGTTAGCGACCTGCTAATTTAGTGTGCTGGTTTGGGACCACTTGGATGAGGAAACTGTTGCTTTGTTTAACCTCCAATTATAATCGTATAGCACGACCCAAGTAATAAGGCGTGTGGATTAAGCAATAATAGTCTCTCAGTCAACTACTTAAGAGCTTTGACGCGCGCCATATTAATTGTGTTCTCCTTTAATGATAATTGTTAAATAATTCCATTTCCGCTACCGCTTATGTTTCAGGAGTACTGTGTGGTTTTCCGCCAACTTTCACTCGCGCCTTCCCACGTGTCGCTCGTACTCTTTCATTATAAATCCATTTGCCAATCTTTATTACAGCGCTCAAGAAAAAATCGACCTTAACGTTACGTACATAAAATTCATTCCATTATCTTGTAATTTGCTGTCGAAGCGGTGGAGATCCCAAGCTAAATTCAACTCTAACGTCATAGTAATTAGGTCCTATCATATCAGTTTCATCACACAATTGATGTGACAGGCGGGTGCGGTAAAATTTGAATCTTAAAAGTATATTATTATAGTTGTGATTCGAATGGTTGCATGCGGAAAGCGAATGCGGAAGAATTTTGTACCTTCGTGATCGTCGTTACCTAAGATAATACTAATGTTGTAATCAACTAATGAAACTTGAAGATAATTAGAAAAGTAATAATGGAATAAACGTGTATGTACAATAAGGAAATCACTTTTTCACCTCACTAGTTCAGAAAGCCTTTTTTTATTCTTTTAAAACAGATAGCAAAACTGCATTTTATCCACAAGAGTGCAAAGAATATTTGAAATCCGAACACGCTATTTGTAACTTTTTTAAACATAATAAAATGTAAAGGCCAATCCAGACAGTCCAGCAAGAATAATTTTATATTGTGCTGTTGTGTTAAAAAACTAGTGCCTACGCCAAATCTCGGAATTAGGTAGTGGACAACTATATTTAGGATGCAACTGTCAACGCTAGGATGAGGAGGAGGAAAAAAAAATTCGTCGCTCTAGTGAGGTGAAAAGATTTGTGT
The DNA here is from genome assembly GCA_963556455.1 of Epiblema foenella. NCBI lineage: Eukaryota > Metazoa > Arthropoda > Insecta > Lepidoptera > Tortricidae > Epiblema > Epiblema foenella. Next base: position 23,481,960 of record OY747100.1, read on the forward strand.
TATACACGGCTGCAAAGTTATTTTACGTCTCGTGTGTTGCAACACTCACTACGCTCAGGATTCTATTTATGAACCACTCGCTTCGCTCAGGATTCTATTTTCGAACGACTCGCTTCGTTCGCGGTTCAATCATAGAATCCATTCGCTGGCTCGTGGACCTCGTGGTTCAATCCTAGAATCCATTCACAAGCTCGTGTTTCAATTCCACACTCGCGGTTAAAATACAACTTTGCACCCTTGTATAACAAATAACTGTTTCATTCCTGCTTTATTTTTATTACGCTCTGCGGGACTACAAAATAGATCCCGTGACGCGTTGCTTGATGACAATATCTACGTCCACTTTTTAATTTGTACAGTGAGAATGAGACTAAAGTCGAAAAAAAAAACAGAAAACAACAACAAAACAATTACACTAAATGGTATAAGATTTCAAGCCTACATGGTCATTTACATTAGAATTACATGGTAAATATCCCGTTCCAAATCGTAATTCTAATACACTAAATGGTCCCAACTCGGCATGTAGCTACACCGATATCTGCCTATCCCTCCTGGAAACGAGCGTAACATCTATGTATCCTGTAAACGAGTGTAATCGTCTATATACACACATGTTTTTCGCATATGTTCCACTTGGTTGGTATGTTTCAGGCCTGGTTAAGTACTCGTAGGTGTTAAGTTTCCAAACTTGAATATACCGTTTGTAAATATTTTGACTATATTCATGTTACTTAGCAATCCTCCAAAGCTGTAGAGCTGGGCGTTATTTCCGTAAGCGTTTCGAAAAACAGTTTCGTGCACAATAACGGAAAAACAGTTCCTTGCTAGGAGCAAATACGTTTTTACAAAAACGATGACTAGGAGGCAACACAAAATTTAATGATTGCAAAATTTGCATTTTGCAATGAAAAACGTGAAAATGCAACTCGAAAACTGTTTGCAAAAAAACGAAACGCAACACAAAATGAAATACGTTTATAGTCTTTGTTTGTAGCGAAGATTCGTTTCGTTTTGTTCGACGCACGGACAAACCAGCTATATTCGAAACTGTTTACGAAAACAGTTTTGTGATATAAAATAACGGTTTCGTTTCGTTTCACGGGAAACTCGAAACGACCCAGCTCTACAAAGCTGTGAGTGTATAATATTTTAATAACAACCGTTCTTTTACACTATTGGTTGCTTAGTTTGGTTGGTGTCCTATCAAGACTTATTTCCATGCAATTCTGATAAAGCGTAAGTCAATACAACGTTTTTCGCGTAGAAGCGCAATTGTAGACTATACACCACTAACAATACGGTAGTTTTTTCCTGGCACATGTATCCGTTGCATTGTAAATGTAACTTGTATTGTAAATGGGGCCAGTTAATCACGGGCCCGGATCGTGAATTAACCCGTTCAATTGCAACCGACCGCAAGCTGTCCTTGTTGTACCGTTCGTCCTGTTTGTTAGGCGGGCGATTTGTAGGGCGGGCTAAAAATAAGAATAATAGGCGGGCTTTATGCACACGTATTCTTTATATGTACTTGTGACTTACGGAGTGAGTCTACTCGGCAACTGAAATGGTGAACTTACAGTGACGCCATTTCGTTAGCTGTTACTCACTTAATGAAGTATGCACAAGCAAGCTTGAATACCATCTAAGATCGGGACGAATGTCGGAGGACAAGATTGACCTTTGCAGGCGCGGATCCAGGATTTAGTTCAGGGGGGGGCACTTTCGAACTTTCCGAAAATAAAACTGACTTTTGATAACTGTTTTTATTGTCAGAACATATTTCCTACGTCAGCAGGACATAGGCAATTGCCCTCCCCTGACACAGGCTTCAGGGAGGGGCAATTGCCCCTGTTGCCCCCCCACCTGTATCCGCGCCTGGACCTTTGTTTGGTGAGCCCTTGAAGTTACGTTTATAAGTAAATTATTTGTCATTGATCAGATTGTACCAACCCGGAATTAACAGTGTATTAGAATTACGATTTGAAACGGGATATTTACCATGTATATTTGTATATCGGGAACTCAAAAATACAAACATACATGGTAAATATCCCGTTTCAAATCGTAATTCTAATTTAAATGACCATGTAAGCTTGAAATCTTATAACAGTGTATTCCCTACATATGGCTAAAATAAGTGCTATGAAATGATTGAGACTGGACCGAATGAAGGTAAAGCTGCCACAATTATTACCGCTAACCGTGGAAATGCTCTAGTTTCTACGAACATTTGTTCAAAGTCTGGAAATAACCGTTTCAATATTGTTTTTTCATGAAATATTTTCCAAAAGATCTTCGATATAGAAGGGAGGTCGCTCTTTCTGTACATACAAATAATATATGTCCGTGTAATTACAGCACTGTCTAAGTTATCTGCGGTGCACTGCACGGCGCCGACCTCAGCCAGTCGCGGGCATTATCCTTATGTATTTAATTATGTATGTATAAATATATATTTTATCTACTTATATAAGCTTATGTGTTTATGTGTTTTTATTGTATAAGTCGCTGACGGTCCCGGGTTCGAATCCCGGTCAGAGCAAATATTTGTGTGATGAGCATGAATATTTGTTTCTGAGTCTTGGATGTTTTCTATGTATTTAGGTATTTATATAAAATTAAATATATCGTCGTCTAGTACCCATAACACAAGCTTTCTTGAGCTTACTGTGGGGCTAGTTCGATTTGTGTAAGATTGTCCTCTAATATTTATTTATTTATTTATAAGTACTGTAATTGTCTTATATTTAGATGTATGTGTTATTTTCGCTCTTCTAGCTGTATTCCTGCAGTGCCTGTTATAATTCTTGCAAAAATATTTCCTGCTACCCAAAGGTTGTTTGGAAGAGATCGTTTTAAAGCGACAAGACCGCCTGTTGTTACCATTATTAATGTTACCGAACCTATAAATGTACTCCTATATTAGTGGTGCAATAAATAATATTATTATTATTATTTCCACTGACCGTTGTTGGTCCATTGGCGCACCGGTTTGCGTTACCTAGTATTTATTTGGTTCTAGTTCTGGCATTCACAGTGAATAAGTGAGCCAGTACGTAGAGAGAGTAAGTAATATTATTTTAATGGCTGTCTTATTATTATACTTTGACGACCGCTTTAGCCTAGTTGGTAGTGACCCTGCCTTCGAAGCTGGAGGTCCCGGGTTCGAATCCCGGTCAGGGCATGTATTTGTGTGATGAACACGAATATTTGTTCCTGAGTCTTGGATGTTTTCTATGTATTTAAGTATCTGTTTATCTATATAAGTATGTATATCGTCACTTGGTACCCATAGTACAAGCTTTGCTTAGTTTGGGACTAGGTTGATTTGTGTAAGATTGTCCAAAAAATATTTATTTATTATTTATTGTACTATTATTGAAATTTCAAGCTCACATGGTCATTTACATTAGAATTACGATTTGAAACGGGATATTTACCATGTGTATTTGTATTTGTACATACATGGTAAATATCCCGTTTCAAATCGTAATATACTATTATTATTATGTCCTTCATATTGCGTTGTTTTTCCCCAGTTGGGCTGCAACAAATATGAGCGAGATGACATACTGCTGTGCCCACCCGCTTTTAAATTATCTGTCGGGCTCTTTCTGCAATCCGCGTCAGAAGTAGCTACGCAAATAAAGAGGCTATAAGGTCTTTAAAGTACAAATACAAATACTCTGTACAGTACACTACAGTACAGAACATTGGGTTTAAATTAGAGGTAAATGTCAGGCGGTCTTATCGCTAATGATCTCTTCCAGTCTAAACTTAATATGTTTATATATATCTGTGCTCCCTGTTCAGTTCTGCTCACCAGTGAATCACCCGCTTTAAGGGGCTCGTATGTGTGATTAATCGAGTCGGTGTCCATTGTGATGAGCTCAGGATCTTGAAATGAAATGAAATGAAATTTTATTGTGTGACATATTTAGGTTTCCAATTTTGCGGGTCTTATTGCTAAAGTTGCTACACAGCTGGTCCCATTAAATATTACCATGACAGGTGTACACACATTACACATTTAAAACTAAACAAGATAAAAGATAATTAAATCATATTAAATAGGTGCTATGTCAGAATTCATGTCTAATAATATTATTATAATGAGTGGAATTAATTAATTAATTAACCGCAATTGGTGCGATTCTTTCCAATCCAATTCACTACCAGAAACGTACTTATGTATGTAAGTAAATACTTTATTGTACACAAAACACAGGTAAAAAATACAGACAAATTCGTTTACATTGGTACAAACTTATCCCTTTAAGGAATCTCTTCCAGTTAATCGTTTGAGCAATTGAGTGGAGAATAGGAACCAGAACCGTACTTAATGTCGTAGTTAGTTGGCTTAAATAAACCATAGAATTACTTGCAATGAGAAATTGTATTTCAATTTGATACAAATCCCAACGTGGAATGAACTTCCTGTCACAGGTGTTGCGAGGGACTGCTATACATGGAGGGTCTAGGTATACAGGTTTTAAATGCATGTTACTACGAGAGGTGTAGCGCTACGAAACCGGTTCACAAGTGTGCTTATTTGCCACTGTCATAGTAAAATATGTTTCTACAAACTATGGGTTGCCGCTACGAGCCTACCAAGTTACAGTAAATGACTGAAGACTGTCACTGCCAAAACTTCGTAATGGTAACTCGCGTAGTCGATACCATCTGCAGCGAAAATAAAAATAAAATCAATAAATAAAATAAATATTAGAGGACAATCTTACACAAATCGAACTAGCCCCACAGTAAGCTCAAGAAGGCTTGTGTTATGGGTACTAGACGACGATATATTTAATAGATATAAATACTTAAATACATAGAAAACATCCAAGACTCAGAAACAAATATTCATGCTCATCAAACAAATATTTGCCCTGACCGGGATTCGAACCCAGGACCGTCAGCTTCACAGGCAGGCAAAATTAGTTACATAAAGTCCTCATTACGGATTACATGCAGTGAAGGTTTTAGACCGTATTTATGGACAAGTGACGCGTGCAATGGCGCGAGCTACCCGTCGAAATTTGTCCAAAAACAAACACTTGAAGTCTTTTAAAAATACAAAGTTAGGTCTTTATTCTCCACTTATACCGCACCCCACTCAAACAATAAATGAATTATTAATCAACGTCGAAGGGGGTGCTTCAATTTGAAAACGTAAATATAATTCACGTCGACATCGTGCCCCGATCTCCCAAATGTCACCAATTACTACTTCCCCACAAATGACCACGAACGGCCGAAATGGCTATGACTACAGCTACATTTTTACTAAGGGCTTAGTAGCATATACACTTCCCGTATCCTATTTCCAGCCGAATTGGTCCGCCATGTTTATCCGGGAAGGCTTGCTTGTTTGCTACCGTTGATGGGTTTTGGTCACGGAAAAGGTTCATGCGTATTCTAATACTGTATTACGGAATGTTTGGCAAATATTTGTATGGAAATCCAATCGGTTACGAATATACCGACTTAGAGATGAATGTTTTTCCATTTTGTATGATGTTGGGCTTAAGATGGTATCTTTAAATATATAATAATTAATGTAAACAATTCTCTGATCCGTTCATCACGCACTGATAATAATTGACCGAGTGAAACGAAGGTCTCTGCTTCAGCTTCGACAAAAATGCTTTCGTATGTCCGGATTTCCGGAATTCCGTTTGTTCTCGTCTACTGGTCGCAATTCTCAACCGATTCTCGTGAAACTTCGTGAGCAGGTTCGATAGTTATATAGATTTTTTTGTCAGACGGTTTTTGGAAATTTCCAAAAACAATTTTTTTATCAATGATTTTTTAAGTTTCTGCGGGCGAATTTCGGTTTGTCCTCCTCTACAGGTCGCATTTCTCAACCGATTCTCTTGAAATATTGTGAGCAGGTGGATAAATATACAGATTTTTTTTGTCGAATAAGTTTTTGGAAATTAAAAAAAAATTGTTCAACGGTTTTTTCTCCTCTACGAAATGCGACCTTTTCGCAAACGATTCTCGTGAAATTTTGTGAGCAGGTCCGGTAATTATATATAATTTTTTAGTCGAGTCAGTATTTCGAAATATTCAAAAACATTTTTTATTTCAAAGATTTTGTAAGTTTCTGCATCCGAATTTCGGTTTGTTCTCCTCTACAGGTCGCATTTTTTAACCGCTTCTCGTGAAATTTTGTTAGCAGGTTCGATATTCATAATTGATCTTTTTTATAATGTCAGATTTTGAAAATGATAAAAAAACTCACTCACGAAGTCTACAGCTCACAGACCCACTAGTAATATTAATGCGAAAGTAAGTTGCAGTCACAGTGTCAAATAATTTATGGTCAGTTTATTCGAAAATACTTAGGCTGGGTTTTATAAAGATCCGTTAGACCTTATGTCGGTTTGTTATGTCAAAAAATGTACTGTGTTACTGAAATTTGATCTGACATTTGGTCTAACAGATCTTTATAAAACCCGGCCTTAAAGGAAGATCATATTATTATATCACTGTGCGAACTTCGAACCAAATACATTAGCAACAACCTAAGAGCATAATGTTGTAAGCTAAGGCAAACATCGACGTTTTGATTTATGACTTTCGGAAGAGCTTTAACTACTATTTTACTTACTCAAAAATTAGTGATTATGATTAACTGTAGAACGTGTTTCTGTATAAGTATGTTAGCGCTTTTTAGGGTTCCGTACCCAAACGGTAAAACGGGATCCTATTACTAAGACTCCGCTGTCCGTCCGTCTGTCTGTCACACAGCTGTATCCCATGGATCGTGATAGTTAGACAGTTGAGATTTCTCTTCTCAGTCGTGCACTCTTGTCAGAATGGTCGTTGTTATGGGTTGCCTTCTTCCGTATTAATTGCAGCTTTTGCGAGCTTTCTGCACCGCTCTCTATTTGTAGCATTGCGTGCACACTCTGTTAGGGAACATTTTGTCGTGGATTTTATTAGATCTGTCCATCTTGTAGGTGACCGGCCGCGAGAACGTTGACTGAAAATGGAAAATTATTGAACATATTATCCGCAACGAATGTTCAATTGAGCGTCTGGTAGTACAGGGGAGAGTTGATATTTTCAATTGAGCGGCTGGTAGTACAGGGGAGAGTTGATATTTTCAATTGAGCGTCTGGTAGTACAGGGGAGAGTTGATATTTTCAATTGAGCGGCTGGTAGTACAGGGGAGAGTTGATATTTTCAATTGAGCGGCTGGTAGTACAGGGGAGAGTTGATATTTTCAATTGAGCGGCTGGTAGTACAGGGGAGAGTTGATATTTTCAATTGAGCGGCTGGTAGTACAGGGGAGAGTTGATATTTTCAATTGAGCGGCTGGTAGTACAGGGGAGAGTTGATATTTTCATTTGAGCGTCTGGTAGTACAGGGGAGAGTTGATATTTTCAATTGAGCGGCTGGTAGTACAGGGGAGAGTTGATATTTTCATTTGAGCGTCTGGTAGTACAGGGGAGAGTTGATATTTTCAATTGAGCGTCTGGTAGTACAGGGGAGAGTTGATATTTTCAATTGAGCGCCTGGTAGTACAGGGGAGAGTTGATATTTTCAATTGAGCGTCTGGTAGTACAGGGGAGAGTTGATATTTTCAATTGAGCGTCTGGTAGTACAGGGGAGAGTTGATATTTTCAATTGAGCGTCTGGTAGTACAGGGGAGAGTTGATATTTTCAATTGAGCGGCTGGTAGTACAGGGGAGAGTTGATATTTTCATTTGAGCGTCTGGTAGTACAGGGGAGAGTTGATATTTTCAATTGAGCGGCTGGTAGTACAGGGGAGAGTTGATATTTTCAATTGAGCGCCTGGTAGTACAGGGGAGAGTTGATATTTTCAATTGAGCGTCTGGTAGTACAGGGGAGAGTTGATATTTTCAATTGAGCGTCTGGTAGTACAGGGGAGAGTTGATATTTTCACACATGATTTATTTCTGTTGCCGCTATAACAACAAATACTAAAAAACAATAAAATAAATATTTAAGGGGGGTCCCATACAACAAACGTGATTTTTTGCCGTTATTATATATAATGGTACGGAACCCTTCGTGCGCGAGTCCGCCTCGCACTTGGCAGGTTTTTATATTTTTCGATTTTACTTTACTACTGGATTACGGCATCCTTAGAGTGATATCTGGCGTGACGATATAGTAAAGCTTTTCTTATTAGTTAAACCGTAAATTTGTCTAGAAACTCTGAAACTAACACTTAAATTAATGATCTCCTCATTTTTCACCCGGCGCGCGCGATAAGCGAGTTTATTATTAACGGCGAACAAACAGACAAACAGACAATAATTAATTCCCGGCACGTACTCGCTTCCTCGCTGTAAATCGTGCTTTATTATGTTAAACTTGTTTGGATAGCTTTTGTTCATTATATAGTTAGAAACTTGAACAATATAAATGATCCGTCTTGCATTCAAATACTGAGAAACTACTGTAGTCTGGTGGTTCAAGCATGCGGCTGTCAAGCTGTCGTGGGTTCGATTTCCGGTACACACAAGCTCGAAATCTCAGTGGTGCCGCTGAGGTTTCGAGCTTATGTACGGATGTCACTTTGATATTACCGACGGCGAATGAAAACGTCGTGAGGAAATCTACAAACATCTGCGAACAAATTCAAAATCCGCAATGGGCCAGCGTATGGACTACTGCCCGTGCCCTCCTCTTTAATGAGAAGTTATTTAAGAAATAAGAAATATTTATTCGAGACAGACAACAATTAACACAGTAAAATATAATATAAAAGTAAACAAAAAAGTTGTGTTATCTCGAAACGGTACCATCTCAGCATAATGCGGGCAATCGCCAGCGCTGGTCTTCCGATGGGACCGTCGAGTGATTTATTTGTTTATCCTTTGGCAATTATTTCGAACCGTGAGATCATCGAGAAGACAGTACGGTTGCTTGTTTTTGTTGCACTTTTAGCACCACCCAAGGGTCACGCGTGAGGTAGTGGTGGATAGTCCCTACGGACATGGTGCAACTTCGAACTCCCTTGTCAAGTGAGTGGGCAACTTGACTGTTAGAAGTTCTCAAGCCGCCCGAAGGCCTCTAACTTGACTTAACGACTGCTGTCATAGACAGCAGCCAGGATCAAGGGTGCCGTGCTTTCCAAAGCACGGGAGCTCTCAGTTGATAACCCCTCAAAGCAGTCATACATCCAAGAACTGACCTGGGCCGACGTTGCTTAACCTCGTATACCGTACGCGGTACGAGCCAGCCACGAGCGCTCATGAGACGTCTGATATGTATATTTTATATGGCCCATGTATGCATTTAGTATGGCGTGAAAAGTGTAAAAACCCTGTACGTCGTGCTAGGTGCCTCCATATTTAATTACATTGCAGCTATTTATAACTTACCCCTTTTCATCGTGACTCGCTATATTGCACTATTAATCACCTCTAGTTTGTACACATACTATCACTCACTTTTTAAATAGCGATACTAAGTCAGGTGTGGGTGTGGCCATCTTTTGGCAAGTCCGTCCATATGTTTAAACATTAGCAGGCCTGAATTTAAACTTTCGTGTGTCATGTTAAGGCGCCTATACCCGCGAACGACCTTGCGCGTTGGGGCGTGGCTTAGCCTTTCCCGCCGCACTACCCGCGCCCCCCCGCTGTAACAGGTTTTTGCAGATTTTTTGTATGTGTGTATGTATTTTTTATATTATTATTTTCTAAATACGTAGGAATGTTTGAAGTAATTAAACATATAAAATAGTTAAGTAGGTATATTGTCTCAGAACCGAACTCTTATATTTTAGCGTCGCGCGCAAAGCGACACAGCCTTCCCGTCCGAGAGCCGGTGGCAGACTGCCGCCCGTCGCCCGCGCACGTATCCGCCCCAACTTTTATGACGGTGTGGTAGTTATTCCAGGTTTTTGACAAAAGTAATGATTATTTTACAATATCCAACACAGAGATTATGAAAAACTGAATTAAGTTTTATTTTCTGAATATCCCGTGTAAAAAACATGTCTAGATAGTGAGCAGTAGCGATTTAAAAGGTTGAAAAATGCCTTATTTGATATTTCTTTTTTGTTAGGACAATCTAGGCGTGTTGCAATTTCCATCACTGAGATTGAAGAGGACATATCAATTGTTCAAGTATAACTTTTCGAGACCTATATTTCGGGCCAGTTTTGAGTTTTAGGCCTTTGAACTCGACCAAAATGTGGTATTTCACTCTATTACGCGCCTTAAAACTGTATTTTACTAAACTGTTCAAACCAAAAACCTCACGTATTAACCCGGGCGACACTTATCTTATCTTATCTAAATAAAGGCCCTTGCGGATGCACTTCGATCCAATGGAATCTTTTGTGCAATTGCCCCCTCTTTTATGCTTACTCCAAGCTGTTCTCCTACCAGGGGGGCTAGAACAACTACCGCTGCGACGCGACGCGAGTAGAGAAAAATCTATCCTCCTCTTTCTAACTCGCACAGTTCCAGCGAGACAGGAATCGCTGAATCGCGCGAGATACGATTTGTCAGCAAGTTGTGCTAGCCCCACAGGGCTCGGAACCGGTTTTTACTATTTTGGAAATATTTCCTAAAGTACTTATCATATCTCCATTTTTATTTTAAAATTTGCTTTTGTTAGTATTGATCTATGGAATAAATTACTTGAAGTACGAAAAAATATCGTAAAACGCAATTAACCGAAATTTTTAACCGGTTAATTGTATGAAGACGAAACCGGTTTCCGAGCCCTGTCCAACATTTCCACAAACCGATGGAGCTCAGCGGGAGTACTCTGCATTCCTTTAGTTCAGCGTAACCATTGCCAAAATCAGTCATTCTACGTCTGGCAAGGGCGTGACATTCACACAATAAGTGTTCCATTGTCTCAACGGGCGAGTCGGGCGACACTCTCAGGAGTTCTTCTTCAAGGTGACTGCATTCGCGACGAGTTCGTAACGCCGACTGCCAGTGTGACAATTAACCTTTTCAGCACTCTGTCAAATACAGACGCTATCAATCACATAACGTTCAGACATAGACAGCTAAATAAATAGTTTTAACTTCTGATGACTGTATAGCTCTAATGCGGCCCGGAGTTGGGTCTTTTTTTTTAAACCTGACTGTGGCTTTATAGGCCGGGCCCAATAAAGCGATAGGACCGGTTGGAGATTAGCCTGGGGAAAATCCAGGGAAAACCTCCGGTACGACCACGCGTGAGTTGGGTCTTTTTAGACGTTTTTTCATAGTGTAGTTTATGACATTGTACTTTATAATTAATTTTGGGTCTAATCTTTGTTTAGGTATTTTCTCGCAATCGAAGTGAAAAGTAGAGTGTATAACTCTAGAAGCCATATTACCACTCGAACTATTTCCTCGAACCAACTGAGACATAAGTGAAGAAGAGAGAGAAGTGAACCATCTCGTGGTAATATGGCTTATTTTAGACCCTTGTCATACAATCTACTATTATTTTCTGTTTTGTTGGGATTCGATGTATTTTTGTAAATATTACTTAACAATGATTTTTTTTAAACGTTGGCAGAACACAGAGTGTTTTATTTTATACTAGCGACCCGCCCCGGCTTCGCACGGGTGCACTATTTAATGGATGTTCTTATACATATAAACCTTCCTCTTCAATCACTCTATCTATTAAAAAAAACCGCATCAAAATCCGTTGCGTAGTTTTAAAGATTTAAGCATACATAGGGATATAGGGACAGAGAAAGTGACTTTGTTTTATACTATGCAGTGATTGTGTTATGTTTCCACGTTGTAATAGCCTGTGCGTCGCAAATAAAATTTACTTACATAAAAAACAGTTTAAAGAAACTTTTTGGTCTATCTTGCAATTCACTGTAGAACTTGCTATCGGTACGAAAAAAGAGTATTAATTTCAAAATACCGCTGTCATTACATGACATGTTGTTGTGTGCGTGACCTCAACCTCTGGTGGATGAGTTTTACGTAAGCTACCGCCATCTAACCTTCCACCCCGGGGTTAACTAGACCTTGCTGGAATTGGACCGGTTTCGTCACAAGGTGTCCCTTTGCTGCAAAGCTGTTGCTAAGTTCCAATGATATTTTTCAAAAATCCAGTGGTACGAGTTCGAACTTTGAATCCACGACGAAAAAAAGAGAAAGTTATGCGCCTTAACCGCTCGTCTGCATTGGCTGACGTAGGAGACTACTCCATAACTTTAAATTGCAAAAATTTACTTCTCAGCTCAATGAACTTTGAGCTCGCCTGTCCCTCATTATAGCGGTGTGCATCAGTAAATATCCTCAATCATTCTCGCATCGTAACGGATACATTTGGATGTTTACATTCCATATCGCAGCTTTCACGATACTTATTTTTATTGTTTCAGGTAAGTTCGGGAACAGTCCACACAAGACACTGAATTTGTAATTCATCATTATTACATACTCGTATATAAGTATGTATATCGTCACTTGGTACCCATAGTACAAGCTTTGCTTAGTTTGGGACTAGGTTGATTTGTGTAAGATTGTCCAAAAAAATTTTTTTTTTACCGAGATTCCAGAACGTCGGCCTATAAATTTGTAAAGTTTGAGTGTTTTTCTTTACCTATTTCTTTGAAGCAACTTTCTTTTTATAATTGTGCAGGAAATTGCTTATTGATAATGAAGTCTTACTATATTTATTGCCTAAACTTTTGTAAAATTTATTCGGGTACCTTCGCTCGGTTAGCTGCAATTACTGAATTTCTCCACTCCATCGCCTAAACGTCTTTTGTTTATAACCCTCTTTAGAAATCAGTTCATAATTTTCTAAAAGAACCGTTTGATATTTTAAAAGGGTTAACTTGAAAGAATTCTTGGTTGGTAATGAATTAGTAATGGAATCGTGAAAGAGGTTTGTGCGTTATTGTTATTAATGGACTTTCGAATTGCCGCCGTTATTGATCCTATGTAGTTACTTAACGTATTATAAAAGATGAAAATAAGTGCCCTGGACGGAACTACTTCGTATCCTTTATACAGCTAATTTTACTTAAAGTAAATTGACTAAAAGTTATAAATAGTTATCACCGAGTTTAAAAATAATTTGTTACTTTTCCATACTGTTCAAAATGTAATGAGGATGATAAAAGCAAAAAAAATAATGGCGCAATACAGCGGTATCTGGCAGCGTGTATATGAATATCAATTGTTTAATACTTACTCTATCACTTTACGCAATAAAATGACATCCATTATGGTTAATATAGTATATCATAGTTTTCAACACTTAAAATAAGTTCCCGAACGTCTCATATTGGCTCCTGCACTAGGCGTATCGCAGGTAACCAATTCGAAAATGTACAAGCAAAAAAAGAAACATTTGTATGAAGGTGTTAGTAGTTTTTTTACAGTTTTAATTATATTTGTATTCATTATGAAAACATGACAAATCAGTACATGCGATATAGATACTTGTTTTTGGAACACCTAACTGCTTATTTTCATTTGTTTTCTTTTCCTTGATAAACCTAACCCACGCTTTTAGCAGTGCATTTTGGCTTCGGCCAATCTGACACATAATTCCGCCTTTATGTGCTACCAGATACATTTAATTCTATTAACACCGCAACCCAATTTAGACCTTACTGTGTTAAGCTAAAGTTCTAAAACCGAACGTTACCTGTAATCTTAAGATCGCATTTTCCGCTGCTGTTTCTTACATCTGCCATAGAAAACAATGCACGGCTACAATTCAACCGGTACACTGCGTTGCAAACAAAAGTGTACCAATCGACCTAATGGAGGAGAGCAGATAAGCTCGCCAGTGTACGCCATTACAGCTTAGTTCTGTTGTACAGTGTTGGCCAATGTATAGGTAACACTGATGTTTTAATTGTGGATTGTATTGTGCCAAATTCAATTTGGCTTTGTTTCGTAGAAGTTAAGATATTGTATAACGAATTGTATAGCGTGTGATTTGAACTGACGCCAAAGTTACCAAAATCCAGGACCATCGCTGAATGCCAGTGATAATCAACTAGTATAGTAATTAGTAATCAACTTCCCTTTGGAGTCGGCATGGAAAAAAAGTTATATTAGAGACCTCGCTAGGGGAGTTGAAAGTGTTAAAAGATACGCGCGTATGTGGATACAACCCGCATTGAACGTTGAGAGTAATGGTTAATATAGTATATCGATTATTAAAACATATATAGGTGCAGTATTGTCCGTACCATACTATATTTATATATGTTTATTATCCTTAATTAAATGTTATTGTTGTAATTATTAGTAGGCTTCATATGTATTAACTCTGCACCACCTGCTATGAATCGTTCTGATTAGATTTCATTTCCGCTACCCTAAGGTTGTCTGGAAGAAATCGCTCTTTAGCGATAAGACCGCCTGTTGTTTGCCTCTTCTCATTGTGTTTTTATACTGTACTGTATCCTTTGATTGAGGTGTGCAATAAAGAGTATTTGTATTGTATTGTAACAACTTACGTTCTTATGTTCAGACCACCAAAGATCGTTTTATAGCGATAAGACCTACTGTTGTTACCTAATTAAGGCTTTCTGTTACTTCCTTCAATTTATGGTACGTATTAATTAGAGAGGTAGGGCACAGCAATCCGTCATCTTGCTCGAATTTGGAGCAGCCCAACTGGGGAAGTACCTCCGCCTTGCAGAAGACCACAGCCATAATAACATTATTTACTGTACAAGTATGTAGTGTTGTGTTCCTGGAGGTGAGCAAGGTTGCCCGAGCTCCCGAGGATGCACTGTGTTTAGAGCGAGGGACCTAGTTTTGTCCCTTCTCCTGTCAACACAGTGAATCCTCAAGTTTTATAAAGGGTCGGTAACGCGCACATGATTCCTTGGAGTTGCGGGCGTCTATAGGCTGCGGTGTCCGCTTACCTTCAGGTGGACCGTACGCTTGTTTGCCACCAGCCTTGTATAATGATGACTTACGTATTTAAGCGGATGCCTCGATTCGGTTAGCCACGCCCCCCGTGAAAGAGCCACGCTTATGTCGTTCGCGCCCGACGAAACGGAATGCAACACTCTTCGGGAATGGCTTCTTTAAACAAATCTCGATAAATAGTTGACTGTGTGCAGGTTTATTAAATTTCCTCTTGACAGAGTTTAGATGAGGTAAAATATCATCGTTTTAACGAAATTGTGTCGTTTAATAAAGACTCAACTTTGGATTTTTTCTACCGAGAAAATTTTAAGCAATCATGTTTCGGCTATTGTCAGAAACACAGTCATATAGTCAAGAATCATATATCGGAAAATCAATCCTTATTGTATCCTCGTCTGGGCAGACCAGCGTTTCAAAGAACGCGATATTTCTCGTTGCACGGCCTTAACGCACATTTAAAAAAAAAATCCATTAATGTTATACCAAAAACGTATTTCACTACTGAAATCATGATCTACCACCAATTTGTCGCCCGAAATTGTCATTTACACCCTCTGCGAGAACATCACACGTAATCCGCATAAATTCAATCTTGCCTTGATTTGTGTTTTTCTAAATAAAGACAAAGCGCTCTCTCAGCGGTGTTTATATTGGTACAACTGATATCAATGGTATGTATACAGTTTTCGCCTTATTACAATGGACTACGGTGCAAAAGTGTAAATGTATCTTTGACGCCTACATCAAATGTCATACTTCTACATGAAAATAAACTGATATATTTGCTTTTTTATCATAAACGAGACCTTAAATTTTGCTTGTTAAGGCACACAGTGGTAAAACTTATGTTTTTAGTACGTTCCTTTTGTGGAAATTTGTGAATAATTATAATTATGTTTTATTAAGGATTCAAGCAAAGATAAAATCTCTTCGAAATTAATTTAGGTACGCCTTCATAAAGTCGGTCGCGTCATAAATTCATAATAAATTAATTCACTATGAATTTGTGTTGTTTTTTTATACATTGAGAGGGGTGGACTGCCGAATTCGTTATTTTCACACAGCAACTTTATTTTCATGTATGTAGCAGATGAAACTAGTTTCTTTATGCGTCAGGAGTCCTACAATTGGTGTTCTTCCACGACCTGTTCTGTCATCCTGTTTTTTTTGGAAAAAATGCTTACAAGTGAAATGGACCCTTCAAGATTAGTTTTTTGACTTGAAAAGTTCCTCCTGATTCTTGGCTATTATTTCATAAACGACAAAGGATTACATAAACGCAAAGCGTGGATGTAAAGGATCGATCAAGGCCGATATTGTTTCATTTGGTAAACGTTTAAGGGGTTCGTTTTTATATATTAAAACGTTGCCGCCCGAAGCACTAATTCTGCGACAAATTAGGTGCCAAACGGCTGGCAACGACGGCTCTCTATCGCACGCTGCGGGTGCAAAACCGGGTCGGGTGAAACAGAGAGAATATTCCGAAACGCCTGTTCACGCCCCGCACGATACTTTCACAATAGTCTTATGAGTGAGGGACCTGAATCGGTCTCTAACTGTCAATACCCACAACAAATCCCCAATCAAAGCGCGATTGTGGATTTGGGGATAACTATTCTGGAGTCGCAACTGTCCAAAGACAGATTTGATTATCATCAGGCAGGCCGTATGCTAGTGTGGGCTACTTGCCCTTTAACAGTAATTACCATTATACTGTTCATTAATACTATTTACACATATCTACACCTCTACACCTAACATTAACTTACTACTAAATATTAACATACATATTTATTTACATATAAATACTATATATATCTACACATACAATCATGCAATAAAATATATTACTTTTAATCCTATTTATTACACACATATTTACATTACATCCGTCAATACGCTTGACGTGCCAACAGTTCGGTGCAATGCGACTGCGCACCGATAACGGTCCGTGACGCAGCGCGAGCGCGTCGCCGGCCGGCCGGTGGTCGCTATGCGCGGGCAGTCTTATCTCAGATACTGACGCGAAGTGCATGCCGCTCTCGACCGCTATATGCTTACGCCTAATTGCTGAACTGTGATGTTAATAATTCTTCCTTCTGTTCTACTTTCTTCTGTGTAACTATCTTCTGACTTTGGATATACCTTCTGTGTTGTTTGACATTATACGTATTGGAGTAAAGTGGGGTTGTTTATACTGTTGTCATCTACGACACCAACGAAGCTCGAACCCTATACTGGTGACCCTTGAAGAACACATCACCTAACGGAGGATTTACCCAGAAACGTACGTAGTGTCGAGAATTATGGTTGGTGGTGGTGCCGATGAGAACAAAGAAACCGCTGCAGGGCCGAGCGCACGCCCGCCGGCCGTCGAAGAGCGCGTTTCCACTGCATCGTCATCCGACATTTGCAAAGTCGGAGTACGTATCCCACCTTTTTGGCCGGAGGAACCGGAGATATGGTTCTCGCAAATTGAAGGTCAATTTATGATAGCCGGCATAACGAACGACTTGACCAAATTCCATTACGTCATAAGCCAGCTTGACCGTCAATTTTCAAAGGAGGTCAAAGATATCATCACCAATCCTCCAGCAACTGACAAATATCAAAAACTGAAAAGCGAACTTATCAGCCGACTTAGCGATACCAATGAGCGTCAGATACAGCAGCTCCTCCATCATGAGGAACTTGGAGACCGCAAGCCTTCTCAGTTCCTGCGACATCTGCAGGGCCTGGCAGCCAAGCGTGTCACGGACGACGTCTTACGGATGATGTGGACCAACAGGTTACCCGCGAGCGTCCAGACCGTTCTCGCGGCACACCCTACAGCATCATTGGATATCCTCTCAGACCTTGCTGACAGGATCTATGACATCGGCCCACGTTGTGCCTGTTCATCACACGTCGCTTCCACGAGCCACAATCCAGGTCCTGACCAGCCATGCTCGAGCGTGTACGCACTGGCACGAGAAATCTCTGAGCTGAGGAAGCAGGTGCAAGCTCTAAGGACTCAAGACCGCGGCAGTGGGAGATCCCGGTCCAGAAACCGCAGCCGTTCCCGAAGGCAGAGCCGTTCCAGTACTAGGTCGCAGTCCAGCTACAGGAAGTTCCCCATTTGCTGGTACCACTCGAAGCATGGCGAGAATGCCAACAAGTGCGTATACCCCTGTGACTACAAGAAGTCGGGAAACGCCGGGGGCAGTCGGTGATGGCGACAACTGATAGCCCTGTTTCTTCCGGTCGCCTGTTTGTCACTGACAGAAGGTCGAAGACGCAGTTTCTGGTCGACACTGGCAGCGACCTCTGCGTCTTCCCCAAATCACTACTCCGGGATCGTCGAGCACCGACGGAGTACAAGCTCACCGCAGCCAACGGGACGACCATCGACACCTTCGGTTACGCTCATCTTAACCTGGACCTCGGACTTCGACGCGAATATCCATGGCGTTTTGTTGTAGCAAGTGTTACTAAGCCTATAATTGGTGTTGATTTTTTATCATTTTACAATTTAATGGTAGATTGTAGGAACCAAAAGCTGGTAGATAACACCACTAGCTTAACTTCTTTTGCAATTTCTGCTTCTTGCGACGATATATTTTCTGTGAAGGTCTTGACCGGTGTATCTTGCTACCACCGTATATTGTCACAGGAATATCCTGAAATCACGCGACCTGCTGGCACGCAACGCTCAATACCCCACAACACACAACACCACATTCGCACCACTCCAGGTCCTCCAGTATCCTGCGCCCCGCGACGCCTGGCGCCGGACAAGCTGAAAGTGGCCCGACAGGAATTTGAAGGTATGTTGGCTAACGGTACAGCAAGACCATCAGAGAGCCCTTGGTCATCACCTCTTCACCTGGCACCTAAAAAAGATAATGGGTGGCGCCCCTGTGGTGATTATCGTCAGCTCAACGCTCGTACCGTGCCCGATAAATACCCAATACGACACATTCACGATTTCACTCACAGCATATCTGGTTGTAAGATCTTTAGTACGATTGACCTTATAAAGGCTTACAACCAGATACCTGTGTGTCCAGAGGACATACCGAAGACGGCCATAACGACCCCCTTCGGTATGTTCGAATTTCCCTTTATGACATTTGGCCTTCGTAATGCTGGCCAAACATTCCAGAGATTTGTGGACGAACTGACACGGGGGCTGGACTTCGTCTATTGCTATTTAGACGACTTTTTAGTGTTTTCAGCAGACGAAGAACAGCACAAAGAACACCTGCGTACAGTTTTTACAAGGCTCCGGGACTATGGCATGGTGATCAACGTGTCTAAGTGCGTCTTTGGTGCTCCCCAGGTAACTTTTCTAGGTTACCTGATATCGGAGAGCGGTACCAAGCCCTTAGACACGAAAATTGAAGCCATACGCGACTTTCCTCCACCTAAGGACGTCAGACAGCTGAGGAGATTTTTGGGCATGGCCAATTTCTACAGGCGATTTCTGCCGCACGCCGCCCAAATTCAAGCACCTCTCAATGCACTATTAGGCGGAGCAGTCAAAGGCTCTACGCCCATCAACCTCACCGGCGATGCTCTGCGAGCTTTTCAGGAAACCAAGGAAAGCTTATCCAACGCAGCATTACTTGCTCATCCAGACTGTCGAGCAAAGCTTGCTTTGGTAACAGACGCATCAGACGTGGCAATAGGCGCGGTCCTGCAACAACAGCTGGAGGACAAGGTATGGCAACCGTTAGCTTTCTTTTCCCGAAAGCTGAGCCCCTCTCAGACCAAGTACTCGCCATATGATCGTGAATTACTCGCGATCTATGAAGCCATCAAATATTTTAGGCACATGCTAGAGGCGAGAGACTTCACTGTCTATACAGACCATAAGCCTATCTGTTTTGCTTTTCACGAAAGGAAACATAACTGTTCGCCTAGGCAGTATAGGCACTTGGACTACATATCCCAGTTCACTACCGACATAAGGCATATACCCGGCAAAGACAACGTTGTGGCCGACACCTTATCTCGGATAGAGGAACTGGAGATAACGTTCGATCTCGCCGACCTAGCTAGGTCCCAAGTGTCTGACCCCGAGCTTGCTGAGTACATGGCGTCGTCTTCTTTACGCTTGGTAAGGATGTCATTCCCGGGAAGTCGTGAACCGTTGTACTGCGACGTCAGTACGCCGACACCTCGACCATTTGTTACCAAGCAGTACCGGAAAACTATCTTTAACAGACTCCATTCCTTAAGTCACCCTGGCGCCAACGCAACTGCTAAGATCGTAGCAGAGCGTTTTGTATGGCCCGGCGTGAGAAAGGACTGTAGAGACTGGGCACGAGCTTGCGCGCCATGTCAACGTGCGAAGGTGAGCCGACATGTGTCTGCACCTTTAGGGACATACGCACTGCCTCGTGCTCGTTTTCAACAGGTACACATTGACCTGATCGGCCCACTCCCCGTTTCACAAGGTTTCCGCTATTGTTTGACTGCCATCGACCGCTTTACGCGCTGGCCAGAGGTCATACCAGTAGCGGACATCACGGCGGAGACGGTGGCTAAAGCATTGCTGACCGGCTGGATATCCAGGTTCGGATGCCCAGTACATATTGTCACAGACCGTGGAAGACAATTTGAGTCCGCACTGTTTCAATATCTATCCAAAGCCATCGGATTCCAGCACAAACGCACGACAGCCTACCACCCGGCTTGTAATGGAATTGTGGAGCGCTTCCACAGACAGCTCAAAGCCGCCATTACATGCCACGCTGATGCGAATTGGTCAGAGGTATTACCCCAAGTCCTACTGGGCATACGCAGTGCATTCAAGGAGGACTTGCAAGCATCTTCTGCCGAATTACTTTATGGCGAGCCTTTGCGCCTTCCTGGCGAATTTTTTGACCCCAGTTTACCCGGTACCACAGACGTTACCGAGTTTACCGCGCGGTTACGCTCATTCGCCTCGAAGTTGAAGCCCGTCCCTGCTTCACGCCATAACAAGGACAAAATATTTGTATTCAAAGAGCTAGCGACCGCTGAATACGTCTTCCTACGTGAGGACGCTTCACGCGCTCCTCTAACTCCTGCATATTCAGGTCCACACAAAGTGTTGGAGAGAACCGATAAAGTTTTTAAGCTTCTCTTCAAGGGCAAACCGGTTACAGTAACCATCGATCGGTTAAAACCGGCATATTACCTATCTGAGCATTTAGATCAAAATAACGATCAGGATACTTTCACGCCAGTCACACCACCAACCTTAGTGCGTACAGGTCAGGAAAAGCGTTCAGATACTCATCAATCAAACGTACTTAGAACCACTCGTTCGGGGAGGCAAGTACGTTTCCCAGATTATTATCGCCCCTAACCAGGTCTCTGGGGGGGAGTGATGTGGGCTACTTGCCCTTTAACAGTAATTACCATTATACTGTTCATTAATACTATTTACACATATCTACACCTCTACACCTAACATTAACTTACTACTAAATATTAACATACATATTTATTTACATATAAATACTATATATATCTACACATACAATCATGCAATAAAATATATTACTTTTAATCCTATTTATTACACACATATTTACATTACATCCGTCAATACGCTTGACGTGCCAACAGTTCGGTGCAATGCGACTGCGCACCGATAACGGTCCGTGACGCAGCGCGAGCGCGTCGCCGGCCGGCCGGTGGTCGCTATGCGCGGGCAGTCTTATCTCAGATACTGACGCGAAGTGCATGCCGCTCTCGACCGCTATATGCTTACGCCTAATTGCTGAACTGTGATGTTAATAATTCTTCCTTCTGTTCTACTTTCTTCTGTGTAACTATCTTCTGACTTTGGATATACCTTCTGTGTTGTTTGACATTATACGTATTGGAGTAAAGTGGGGTTGTTTATACTGTTGTCATCTACGACACCAACGAAGCTCGAACCCTACACTAGTTCGTCACCGTAGAATTAAAAAAAAACCGTTGTACAGTCAACCAATTTGACTTCTTGGCCACTTTGTGCCTTATCACATTTAAAATCAAAAAAATAGCAGCTAGAAATCTCATATTAATATCACTTAACTTATTATTGATAAAAAAAAATCTAAATAAATAAAATTAATTGTTTGACCGCCATGTCCGCCAGTGTACGCGTCATAGTATCATCATTCTGAAACACACGCTTATGCCGCTTCGCCTGAGAGCTCCTGTTGCTCTTCATTATTTATTTGCACGATTTGCACTTTTTCGCACGGATGTACTTTGTATGCGCTTTGCTTTTAAGAACTTACATTTTGAGAGACAGTCTCAAAGGCTTTTGTTTTGTTTATTTGGGAAGTTTTTGGGCATCATTTTTTAAAGAGGTGGGTTTTTTTGGGTTTTCCAAGTCGGAATCACGAGCACTATTAATTCCGTACTACTATTTTTTAATTGACTAAACGAATAAGTTTATGACCTGGGCTTGAAATTTCCTAGTTTATAAAAAAGTAGGCATTTTTAAATTTAATCTATAATACCTCGATATTTCGGACTCGTATTTGAAATTTACACGGCAGCTTCGCAGAGGAGCGCTCGTGGCCCACAGCGGAGCCCGCGCACCGCATGCGGTATGCGGGTTAAGCAATGTCGGCCGCGGTCAACTCCTGGATCGGTGATCGCTTTGAGTGGTTACTAACAGAGCGCTCCCGTGCTTTGGAAGGCACGATAAGCCGTTGATCCCGGCTGCTGTCTATGACAACAGTCGTTAAGCCAAGTTAGAGGCTTTGCAGCTCTATTGGCTATATCTCCAATCTGGGATATAGCCCTATCTGTCAAGCTGCTCACTTGACGGGGGGTGGTGGGTCGAAATTATACCACGTCCGTAGGGAGTACCCGCCGTTACCCTACGGTCGCGCGTAGCTAGCCCTGGGTGGTGCTAAACGGTGCAACAAAAACTGGCAACATAATTGCCATACGATAAATATAAGTACCACTATGCTATGCTATGGGATCGCTTGTTAGCGATAAGACCGTCTGTTGTCTACAACTGTTACATGTAATTTAATTTCTGTTGTTCTTTGAATGTACTTCGTTTGGTGAGGAATAAAGAATAATAATAATAATAATATCCGCTCAGCACTTTGCTGAAGGATTCAGGGCTAGGTTGTCAGCTCCGGAGAGGAGGTGAGGTCATTTCTCATCTTCTCTACATGGATGACCTTAAGCTGTTTGCACCAAATAGACAGGACTTGTTGGAGCTACACAAAACGACAGAAGCTTTCAGTAGCGCCATCAGAATGGAATTTGGTGTAGATAAGTGTGCGGTCATGCATGTACAGCGGGGGAAAGTTGTAAATTCGTCAAATTTACAACTTTCTGAGGCAATGTCCCTCAGATCTCTCTCCGAAGCAGAAACCTATAAATATCTTGGTATGTCACAGTCTTTGGGTATTGAGGGTGAGGGCGTAAAGCGGGCGTTGAAGGAACGCTTCTTCTGTCGCCTGACAAAAGTGCTTAAAAGTCTTTTGTCGGGCGGCAACAAGGTGCGCGCCTTCAACGCCTGGGTGATGCCCTTGCTCACATACTCCTTTGGCATACTAAGATGGACTCAGACTGAGCTGGATGCCCTGGACCGAAGGGTGCGTGTACTGCTCACTGCGCACCGCATGCTACACCCACGCTCGTCTGTTATGAGACTGTACATCCCACGGAAGTGTGGAGGTCGCGGCTTTCTAAATGCCAAAGACTTCCACAACCGTGAGGTGTGCAGTCTCAGGGATTATTTCCTTAACAGCGAGTGTGGGATGCATCGGGACGTAGTAGCAGTAGACGCATCTTTCACCCCGCTTTCCATGGCAAAGGAGAACTGGCGCAGACTTAAAGTATGGAGCACCGAGGAACGCAAGGCGGTATGGAAGAGTAAGGAGCTACACGGGCGGTTCTACAGGGCCCTCACAGGGCCCGACGTAGACCTGCTCGCGTCGGTGAACTGGCTACGTTTCGGGGATCTCTTCGGGGAGACCGAAGGTTTTGTCTGTGCAATTGCGGACGAAGTTATCATGACGAACAACTACCGGAAGTATATCCTGAAGGACGGTACGGTCGACATTTGTCGGGCATGCCGCCGTCCCGGAGAATCACTCAGGCATATCATTTCCGGTTGTGGTCATCTTGCTAACGGCGAGTACTTGCACAGACATAACTTAGTAGCCAGGATCATTCACCAGCAACTTGCTCTTTTATATGGTCTTGTGGACTTCGAAGTGCCGTACTATAAGTATACACCTGCACCAGTTCTCGAAAATGGTCGTGCCACGCTCTATTGGGATCGATCTGTCATCACGGACAGGACTATTGTGGCCAATAAACCTGATATCGTGCTGACAGATCGATCGAAGCGCCAGGCAGTACTCGTTGACATCACCATCCCCCATGACGAGAACCTCGTGAAGGCCGAGAAGGACAAAGTCAGCAAGTACCTAGACTTGGCACACGAGGTGACTGCCATGTGGGATGTTGATTCAACGATCGTTGTCCCGATAGTCGTCTCTGCGAACGGTCTAATAGCGAAGAGTCTCGACCAACACCTCAAGAGACTCTCGCTAGATGGCTGGGTCAAGGGTCAGATACAGAAGGCGGTACTCCTGGACACGGCGCGGATAGTCAGGAGGTTCCTCTCTCTGTCGCCCTAACCACCGGTAGCTTAGGCCCTGCCTCGCTGCCGGCGGCACACTAGGTTAGGTTTTTATAATGATTTTATGTTTTGTAAATATTGATTTATATTTTACTTTTTATATAATTATTATAAAAATCTAGCCTAAGTCTTAAAGAAAATAAAGAGATAATAATATACTTTATTGTGCACTATACAAAATGGAAATGTTAAAAACAAACTTTAACACTGACAATAATGCAAACAACAGGCGGTCTTATCGCTAAAAAGCGATCTCTTCCAGACAACCTTTGGGTAGCAGGAAATTCAGAAAATGAAAGTTAACAAGTAGTGCATATTTAGCAGAGATGTAGATATACAATGATCGATATTATATAATAAATTAATTCAACAAATAACCACGAATATTTGTATTATACAATACGTATGCTATCAGTTAGTTCATTCGTGCTCTTGTGAAACCGACCGAGTGTAATCTCACGCTGCCCAGTTCGTAGTTCAGAAATTATTTCGAACGATCAATCCACTTGCGTAGTGCGGTGCGCCGTGCCTGTCCAAATATCGAGTGCAATTCGCTAATTGTGCTCCACATGTCGGAATACAGATGGACAGACGGACCGAAACGAGAACGAGCGCCATAGCTGATAAAGCGGTGTAGTAGAATTATATCAGCTGGGCAATAGTGCCCGCAATCCAGATTGATGAATGAAATAAATGGACTTTATTCTGCAAGTAAGTCGCGATGACAGTTTTCCAAGTAAAAATCTACTAGTGTTTCGGAAGAGGAAACCACTACCGAGGAGAAACACTGATACAAAGCAGGGATCGGATACCGGTATTTTCTCCATAGAAAAATACCGGTATTATTACGGTCACCGGTTCATTATTTCGTTTTTAATGGAACAATCTAATAATACGACGTTGTTACCTAAATACATGATCCAGCCCTACGTAAAGAGCAAAAAATAATCCAAAATATTGGGCTAATTCAGGGTTTTTTAAAAATACCGGTATCGGTCCCTGATACAAAGTCGACTGGGGTCATGTTCTCCCAACAAATATGCTTATTACAATATTTATTTTAATACTAAACATGTTTCTCTAAAATTTTTATTATAGCAATTTAAATTTTGAGTGATTGGCAGTTTTTTCATGGATATTTCATGGTCTAGCGTAACCCAACGAGTCTGTATAATCTCCAACTGCAGTTCATAGGTCAGATATTAATATTCGAACGACCATTCCACTCGCGTGATGCGGTGTGCAGTGCCTATCAAAATATCCAGTACAATTAGCTAATTGAAACTTCATATTCGGACAGCTACGGTAGCGATAACCGGATAAAATGAGTACGGAAGTGATATAAACAGCGGCTTACAAGGGTTGCGATGATTAGTTCGAAACATTTTACATTTCAATTCGTTTTATATTTGTTTTCAATGTGTTTTTGTCGCGTTGGTTTCCATGTTCCATAGGCTACCATGACAATGCCGGGCAAAATTGACAGGATGTGGCACAGAATCTGGAAAATTGGCCTGCTCTTGTGTCGCAGGTTTATATTGTAATTTTCTTCGTAAAATACGAGTAAATAAATGAACCTTAATCATTAACATTTCTTTTGTGAACTCTTTTTTTTTAATGTCCAAATATCACTATACAAGTATGCGAATTACATGAGTTTTAAATTACTATCTTTACATTGTTGATTGAATTGAATTTACACGAGCCGCCCTCGTTCTAAACGGGACACAGAAATATAATCGAATCGATATCGCTATTCAATGCAGCTCAATCGTGGGTTACGAATGTTATGATGTAAGAGGGGGAATGTAGCTAATACCAATTTACAGGGGCTTTAAGAATATAAGT
The DNA here is from genome assembly GCA_963556455.1 of Epiblema foenella. Lineage (NCBI taxonomy): Eukaryota > Metazoa > Arthropoda > Insecta > Lepidoptera > Tortricidae > Epiblema > Epiblema foenella. The sequence goes on from OY747100.1 coordinate 23,508,318, forward strand.
AGGTAGGTATGTTTGTGAAGTATTAGTGCTACTTCTCATATTAGGAGCTACTGTAGTCGAGCGGTAAGGCACGCGGCTTTCTCTACCGCGCGATCGCGACAACACTTGACAGTCTTGACACATATATAGTCCCTATTCGTCCCGGTACCGCCGCACACCAGGTAGAGTCAGTCCGACCCAGGCCCGGCCTAGCTGAGTTTCTTGCTGGATGCCGCAAGTCCGAACTCCGGCTCGTACCACTGGGTATTCCAAAAAAAAAAATTGATTTTCTAAATATTTTCTAAACATTTCATTATTTTAATAGTGCCTTCTCGGTGAAGAAATACATTGTCCTGAAGCCGGTCAAATCCCAATAAGATCTAGACCCTCTGGATTGGGACGTCAGATGGCAGTCGCTTTCATAAATCTAGTTCCTTCGCCAAATCTAGGGAATAGGTGTCAAAGTTGGCCCTGAGGGTCTACTCCGAACTCCGACATCAGAACTTCGTAACGTGCCGTCCCTTTCACTCATATAGTTCATAATCACGAGAGTGAAAGGGATGACACGATACTAAATTCGGAGTACAGGCTCTGGACTCCATGCACGCGGTCGAATGCCGATGGTGATCCTGCGGCGTCCCACTCTACAAGGCGGAGCCGGTAGTCCAAGGTGTTTTGCTACGGTTAGTTCGTCATACCTGGTCCCCCTAACCAGTGCCTTTACCATGAGTTACCTTTACATGACCGTACTCGCTAGCGACTGCGTAAAAATAGTATGGGCAAAAGTACAGCGCCTCTGGCGGTTACGCAATAGAACTAAGAATCGACATACTAAATCATTTACGCAGTCGCTAGCGAGTACGGTCATGCAAACTCCTGGTAAAGGCACAGGCGGGATGCTTAAATACATTTCCCTAACGTAAAAAAAGGGCCCTGGCCTCCTCATCCATCGGGAAAACACTAATACGAGTACGATCATGACTCCTCAGAATATTACATAAGTGATAAGTAATACGAAGACGATTTATACAATATATTCTTGTTCATATTTTGTGTTAAATTCAAAATTTAACCCAATAACGTGCAAAACGACCCGCGATGTCACGTTTTTCAAATAAAATGTCATAAAATACAAGTTTAACTCAGCTGTTGCGTTCCAGCCTTCAGTAAATAATATCGGCCATTGCTATTCAAAGCATCGCATCTATGTTTATCTTTCACTCGAAGAAAGCATTAACATATTTATGGATACATATCGAGGAACGAGATAAAAGTGATTTTTCTCGTACGAGACAAAATATTCCGATAAGTTAGGATGGTCGTGCACTTGCGTGGGAGGCATGGTTGTTCACCAAATGGTAAAGTGGACATAATATATCCCTAAGATTTTAGCTTCTTTTCAACACATTTAGAATTAGTTATCCCTTATACATCTGCGTAGATCGATTCAGTACCCATCTAGTTTCAGTTTATGCTGGCAACTGAACTATTATTTCAAAGAATCCATCATCATCATTCCGTTAGTCCTGTCCTACGACGGGGTACGCTTTCCTGGTCTTTCACCTCGCTTTGACCTGGACACCATCTTCATTCAACGCACACGCGAGGCGGCCATATCCTGTAGTTTGAGAACCAAACAGCTTTTAAAATAACATACATCTGTACAACAGACGAAAATAATACGAGGAGCAGGTTCTTTTTGGAAGTCGGTAACCATTAAATGGTCCTAAAAGATAGTAGCATAGCATAGTAAGAATTTCAGATTAGATTTCTGTCAAATCTGAAATACATTCTTGTATATAATTTGATTTATGTCTACCTAGTGACATCTTTAACCCACTCTCCTTACACTGCTGGACCGAGCATGACGTATGGGTATTCTGTGTTAACCGCTCATATGCCCTATTCTCGCCCGTTTGAATATCCCGCACGAAGCTATCAAAACCCAATAACTCTTCCGGATGATGGGCGACGATTGATTTACAACTTTATTACCAACACACTACATCCCTGTTTCCAATGACAGGCCTAACAACCGACATAACCGTCACAGTTGGACTAGAGCCAGACGGAGACAGCCAATCTAAAGTGATCCCCGATATTTAACAATTGATGTTCGACATGGAAGTTAGCGAGAGATCTTGAGAAACTGGTATTTTCATCGATTGAATTTAGTGCTCGATTTTCTAATATTATTCAAATTTAATGTCAACTTATGCCTGATCTGTGTCTTGTATTAAATTTAACGATGTTTCGCGAACAATTTAGGCAAGTAACTTTGATCTTTGTTGATAGTATCAGTTGTGAAACTTGGCTAATCGAATTGGCTCCGTTTTTGTTTTGTTGTAGAAACTCATATTCTAGAAAGAAACTGAAATGTTTTAGGACAGTTCAATGTTTATTTTCATAATAAGGTGTCTTTAAAATAACTATTATAACTGGACTGGTCAGACGTTGATCAGAGCCAGAACGAGTGGAAAGCAAGAGAGGAGGTCTTTGCTCAGCAGTGGGACAAAAAACCTACATTGCTTATAGGTAGACGATACAAATTGAGTGACAGACATATGTCCACTGTAGCAACTTTACAAATTACATAATAGTTTTAATTATTGCCATACATCATCACCATCATCATGATCATCAGCCCACTGCAGTCTACTGCTGAACCTTGCCTCCCCTAAGGCGTGCCACAAATCCCGATGATACGCCGATATTTGCCATACGGTAAATAGGTTTGGGAGCTTCTTGAAAAAAGTGTACCTTCTACTTTTTCGGCATAAATTGTAGAAATCGAGTTTTTATTTTTCCTTTGTCACGAGAAGAGTATATGACATGTAATTGTTGACAATCATACTACATGAAATATCTGGTATAATTAGGACGATAACACAAATCATTAAATTATAATTACATTGATTGAGTGAACTAGAGTATCAAAATGTGATAATGATAAATAGTGACACTCGTGGAGGTTTTCAATAATTAAGACCCCTTTTTAATTAGCGGCTTTTTTAATTTTTTTTTGATAAGTAGAGGTGATCATGGTTCTGAATAGAAGAACTAAATACCGCTTTGTTTTAAATTTCGATATATAAGGCGTCATCCTGACTAGTCGGTACGGAGAAGATACGATATTAGAAAACTGTAAGCTGTCAGTCTTACTCAACTATCAGTCAGGTCGACCGCTAGTTTACTGCGTGCCTACATTTAAATTAGTAACTGACTACAGCGCGGGATGCTCGGAAACGGGGCGATACGCATACGGTACCTACTGCCCCGCTTTCATGCAAAATTTTACTATTGCGTAAATATAACACTGAAAATATCCCGTTGTGCACGCTACTTAAAGAACAGAATACCACACACCGATCCCGCCCCGTCAGGAAGTCGCCAAGTTCACTTTTATATATGACGCCCTCGTTTCAGGTAAGCAGCCGTTAGCCTACTAAGACAATGTCGAATGTGAACCCAGTTTTAGAGATGGGTAATCTCGACTCCAGGGAGCTATTCGAATCACTAAATCCGTAAGCGGCATCGACTCCGCTTTTCGACTCTTCGACTCTTGAATCCATCAAACCAATTCACTCTGGACTCGCTGTGGTTTCAATATAAATCCAGTGATCTTAATGGTTCTTCGAATCTTTTGATTCTTAACTCCGCATTTAATCGTAATACACGAAAGTCCACCGGTTTTACCTCCGTTTCGCGATACCGGCGTAAAACGGTCATTTATTCGGCTCCGTATCGGAGTCGGAGTTAATAACTCCTCGGATTCGATAAGATTTGAAAAGAGTCGATAAGCAGTCGGCACCGCTTAAGGATTCGAAGCATTTAAATCTTGAAGTCCGGGCCTGTCCAGTTTCTTGCAAATACTTTAGAATAGTATAAGAGCTTCTATAATCCTTGTTTATGAGACACTGGCATGTACATGTCATCGTGTTGCCGTCGTATGTCACGGCTTTACTTCGGGCTGAAAATGCTGTGATGATGAGACAGACGGCTGAAAATAAAATGTGATACTGTGTTTCATACGCATACTTGTACTCGTACAGTCATAAGTATGAATCCTTTTGAGTCACTAAGAATTTTTTTGTTCTAAAAAATCTACAATAGTGCCTTATACGCCACGCCACATGCCAGTAGATAGTGGATAGTGGATGCGACTTCTATAATCCTTGTGTATAAGACACGGAACTACACATGTCACTACCTATCCTATAATAATGGTCATCGTAAGTATATCTCGGGGTTACTTCTAGTTCTCTTGTGTCGCTACTTGAAAATTATGTTAATTCAATGTAGCCCATGCGTACCTAGAGGAAAATTGAAAATCGCTCGGGAGTGCAACAAGTTGTGCGCCTTTTATGCATTGAAAGAGTTAACAGATCTATGCTTTTATATATTCGAGAGTAAAGTTATATAAAGAGCACATGATAAGATCACCAATCGCGAGTCTCATAGAAACTAATATAGACTTTGCGACGGGGGGTAGTTGCGAAAAGTTTAAATTTCCGCCGCGCCCACTCTGGCGTCGATAGCGGACGTGCAGGAAATTAAATCAGTTTTATATTAACTTGCGACATTGATACGTATCGATTCGATTTTTGTAGGTCACAGGGATTTTCTAGCTAGTATTAAATCCACACAATTCGAAGTCTTCATAGCGGAAATATTAGGAGCTATAAGGGTGCCACATGGGATGGTGTTTCCATCAGAGCTATACTATGCAGCTATGCTGCGATGATGTAAGCTTTCTGTTTCCACCAGTGTTACGCTATGTGAACCAATGAATATATATGATTGGTGGATATCAACGCAAATATAGCATCGTAGCATAGCATAGCTTTGATGGAAAGGCGCCCTTAAATTCATGAGAAAGGGCTCAGCTCCTTCTCATTCCATGCTAATACTAGTTAGTATTTTGCCAATAATGTTGGTAGCCAAGAAAGTTGTCGACTCTAAAATCTGTATGTTAAGGTCCATATGTTGTAGACACTTCGTACGAATTAACGTGTTTTCGTGGAAATACCTATATTAACACTTCAAATGTTTCTAATAACTTTAATATCAATTGTTTTGGGCTAAGAGAGCTGTCGTTAATCCAAGTATTCAGTTTCTGACTGTGACGTCTAACAAACTCACGGCATTTCATACTCTGCCCAGTTTTAACTGGTTTGGAAGTTCGAATGGCAGTTGTTTTCGCATTTATTGTAAAATCTATATCAGTAAATTTCTTGATGTGGTTTGAAAAATAATGAGGCACTTTCTTTACTCTAAAGAGATACTTATCATTAATATGTTTAAATATAACAATCTTACCATGACATCAAATGCGGAAGTTCCCATTTAAAGCAGGATTAGCGTTTGACTAATTGGCTACGCTGGTAGGGCTTTAAATCTGCACATGATATTATTACGATCTATACTTGAAAACACGGCAGTAATTTTAACTACAGTCAACAACAAAAGTAGTTTACAAGAATAAGTATTAGATTTACCTAAGACTGGATCCCAGACCCGTCCGAAAAGCATCGAGGACTTCTACTGCGCTGCCCTCCGTTCTAAAAAAACTAAGAAAAAGGTATGCTTACGACTCTGCTCTCGTGAACTCTTTTATTGCATTCCCATTCATAGTCTTTCACTCCAACTCACATAGAATATGATTACAGATACAATACCTGTAAAATTAACCCACGACCTACAATAAATGTACCGTGGGTTCTAGTTAAATCTTTTCATTGAGTTTAGTTTCGCTCCATAGCTTAAGTAGAAGAGTCGCAGATCTACAAATATTTAACATCCACCCTCCTAGCGATTAACCCGGTTTTAAGGATAAGGTTCCGCTCTGTCACGGAAACAAGATTTGGCTTTGGAACTACTACAAAAGTGACTGTCACCTCACCTTTCTTCATCATCATCGGCCTGTGTCAGTCCACTGCTGGACATAGGCTCCCCCATGGCGCGCTGCTGAGGTCGGTCTTCAGCTCTTCCCTCCCAATCCCTGCCCACTGCCTTACGAATAACATCGCCCTACCTAGTTAAAGGGCGCACTACACTACGCGGTCTCCACTCAAGAACCAGTCTGCCCCAACGGCCGTCGGTTATGCGGCATATATGACCTGCCCACTGCCACTTCAGCTTACTTATTCGCTGAGCTATGTCGGTAACCTTGGTTCTCTGACGAATAACTTTGTTCCGGTTTGTCCCTAAGAGAAACTCCGAGCTCTCTCCATTGCTCCAAGCCCTTAAATTATCTAAAAAAAAAACCGAAAACAGGTTTTTACGCTTACAACATTGTAGACGAGTTTGAGTGCGCACCGATATCCATGCCAATCAGAAACTGCGATATAAAATGAGATAAAACCTGTCTGCCCATATCAATTGCAATATTGCCCAGCATTCCAATCATTCCCATCGTGCGAGGATTGCACGATGCCTTTGTTTTCATTAATAACTGTCCTTTGCGGGACCAATTTGCAAACAGGGATGGCTTTTATTTTGTTGTTATATTCCTACAATTCATGTTTCCTACCTATACCTACTATGAAGGTGTTTATTCTATGCATTTGCTTGTTCGAGGACTGGTTTTATATGAGGTTTATTTTGCGCATTTTCTTGTTCGGAAACATTTCCACATTTCGTCGGGGATAGTGCAATACCGCGTAACTAGCACTGGTAAATACTGCGTATCTACACAACACCCATAGGGCAAATCCGCGTAACTGGCATTGGTTAATACCGCGTATCTAACAAATGTAGCCAAATTAAGATATCCCGCCAGCGAACGTAATATTCTTTAAAAAAACGTCATAAGCTTCTCTTGTAAAGTTGGGTGTTTCTGTAGATACGCAGTATTTACCAGTGTTAGTTACGCGGCTTTGCATTAGAAATAGAAATCTTTATTGTATAACTGTGTAGTTAGGGTGTACAAAGATGACATGGTAGTACACGGAATCAACAGCTACCCGCTACGGGCATTATGGGTGTTCTGTAAATACGCACTATTTACCAGTGCTAGTTGCGCGGTATTGCGCTATCCCCGACGATTTGCTAGAAGACGCAATCGAATGGTTCTGTTGGAAGATCAGCGCTGGCAATCACGCCAGCACTACGCTGAGACAGAACCATTTCGTGCAATACCATGTGCTTCTGTTTTTATTTATTTTCTTGTTCTTTTTGTGTTTTGCACGAATAAATATTTCTGATTTCTGAATAAAAGATACGTTGCACCGTTTCTGCCGTCGCCATCTAAGAAAGAGAAGTCGCCCTTTAAAGAAATTAACCCATTTTTCTGACGGAAGCAGCTGCTTAAAATATTCAGAAGTTCAATAAACTGCGCATATGCTGCCGACGTTTTGTCGCTGACTGTACGTGGTCTATTGTCTCCTGTTGCATTGTATTTTAAGATGAGAGCCGTGCCAAGAGGCGGCCAGTTAGCGTAATTATAAATAGGCAAACTACGGCGTGTCCAATTGTTTAAGACATTTTAATTCTATGCTATATCTAAATAACATGAAGCGACTGTAGCCGAGTGCAGAGGCTTTCAATCTGGAGGAAACATGAACCGTATCAGGGTTTATAAAAGGAGCCAAATCGACTTATGTTCTTGATACTTATCTTTTTTCTGCAAAAGAAATCATCTAGAGGACACCGGTATAACCACAACAAAGTCTAGGTTCCCGTTTGAGTTGGAAGGTCAGATTGCTGCCGAAAAACATGTTCCTACGCCAAATCTGTTGGTTCGGTGCCAAAGCCGAACCCGCCGTTAGAATACAGCCAGGACATCACTAGTTGGATGGTATGTATTCTAGCGTTTTAACGGCACTGCATGCCGCACCTTCGTCAATTTTAGTTTTTTTTTGTTGTAAAAGATGCACTATCCATTTCGAACGAAAACCTATAAATACGTGTAATTTAGATCTACTGTGATTATCAATTTGTCGCGCTCCGATCTCACTCACACATGTGACGAAGCGAGAGAACCAAGACCACTGCGACACACAGCAGGTCAAAAACGATTTCCGAAATTGAGCTCCGAGGCCGCCGCCAATCTTGATGTAAACATTTTTTTTTCATAACCTCTACCCCTGGTCGCCTGGTCTCCGGAGTGATCGTGTTTGCGAATTCTAATTTAATCCTCATCATCATCATCATTTCAGCCGAAAGACGTCCACTGCTGAACATAGGCCTCCCCCAAGGCTCGCCATTTAGACCGGTCCTGTGCCGTTCGTTTCCACCGGATTCCCGCGACCTTCACCAGGTCATCACTCCACCTTGTCGGAGGCCTACCGACAGCTCGTCTTCCGGTGCGTGGACGCCACTCAAGCAGTTTCTGGCCCCATCGACCGTCAGTCCTGCGAGCAATGTGCCCTGCCCACTGCCACTTAAGTCTCGCAATTTTGAAGGCTATGTCGGTGACCCCAGTTCTGCTACGGATAGCTTCATTCCTAATTCTATCACGCAGAGAAACCCCGAGCATAGCTCTTTCCATTGCTCTTTGGGTGACCTTGAGCTTTCTTATGAGGCCCATCGTTAGCGCCCATGTCTGGTCAGCGCCATGTGTCATGTTGTCTAATTTAATCAACTTGTAACTAACTTTCATATTTACTTAAATGATTAAGAACGTGTTGCACTAACAGACCGATCAACGTTTGGCACTTCCAACTGCCATCCAATAGAAACTTGTCAAACTTGCCATACAATCTGATTTTAAAGAAGCTAGCTGAGAGACGGTTTGGTGCAACCTGTAACTAACTGGTATTGAAAATTCTAGCTATACAAAATGAAAACATCCGCTTTCAAATCCGAGTGACTCTAATGTAAATGCAGTGATAACCTTAGCGTCTCAAATGAATTATAATATGCTTCGTTGAAAGTGTTGTTATATATTCTTGATAATAAATATTTATATTATAATTATATTTAGGCTGTTCGTCTATCATCGCAACATTTCTCATCGCTGACGTGTCGACATGACATGAACACATGGCATCATTCGGCTGTCGTGTAGTTCAGCTGTCTTTAAAGTTCACCCTACGTTTATAAATTGTTACCCATGTACAGTTGAAAAGTTAAATGTCACATTTGGATTCCGTTTAAAAAAATGTTGTTCCCAAAGCATTCTAAGTTTCTTATAAGTCGCTTGGGACTGCTGCAGAGATTGATTTGTAAGTTGGGTACAAAAGCAGTGTTGGCTAGGAAGAGTTGGTACTTGAATAAAAAAATGTAAAAAGGCTTGTAGAATAAACCCTGTGTGTTGTCAGTTTTCACCGAAGCTCCGGGGTAATAGGTAATAGTACTTATATAACAATATAACAATATTTAACATAGTAATATTAGTAACACATATAACAACAATCTACTAGCAGTGTTCATTATTCAATTGGGTCTACGTTACTTCTAATTACATGGTGGAGCTGCTGGGATTATTACTTTCAAAAATGAAAAAAAGTCGTTGAATAATCGGTTTCTGGATAATTCAAACTTATTCATTCATCGAAAGTAATACTTCATCAACTATCCGCATTAAACCACATTGTCCATCTAAAATTAGCATAATAGTCTCCACATATCATCGCCGGTTGACTGACTAAATTAACAATAACTAAGCGCGCAGGACACGATTCGCGGATGACATTTGGGTGTATAAACGCGGTGGCATAATCAATCTGACGTGTCAGTATGATGTGCTGGTGATTACATTTGTTCTGACGTAGTTATGTACTGGCGAGGGATCGTAAATTTGCCAAGAATAATACTGCTATGTGATTGTTGTTGCTTTGTTGTAAATGTCACTTTGTAATAAGTTTAATCGAGCAGTTCAAATAAAACGATGAATGCTTATGCAGTTGCTGGACCCTAAGGAACTGATGCGAGAATTTTTACCTATTAACAACCTGTATACGTTTAAATTGGTCATCACTAATTGACTACTAATTTATTGATTAGAGCAAATTCATATATTAATTTAATTAATTAGACCATATAGTTAACCATTCACTTATGAATGTTTGCCTTTACCTACATTAGTTTATAGATTTCATGCGGTCTTGATCAGGTTTTCCAAAGAAATGTTTTCCAAAGAAATTAATGAATATTGGATTGTAAGTAGTTATTGTTTTTTTACTAGTGTGAACATTAAACTCTGTACGAAAATAACTACATTAAAGTTCGCGTCAAGCTTGTGTCATTAATTCAGAGCTACACTGTGGTAAACTGTGCAGAAGTTGACTTCACTGAACGCAAATTTGTATCAATTGCTGCCGTCTACACCTGGGGGTCAATCTGGTACTTACATTTTGCATATTTTTTAATGATACCGTTTTACGCGCCTTCTTTTTCTGCCACGTTAGGGCTCGTGTCTGGACTTGTAAAACATTAAATACTATGTCAAAAAAATCTTGATATATGGCTTTTTTCATATTCATAATTTGCTACTACTTCTAAAGCACACTTCTGTAATTCACGGTCCTAAACTCAAATAGTTCGCAAGTTGTCCAAACAAACAGACAAAAAATTAAGTTACAGTCTTACTTACACTTAAGAGCACAGGTGGGCTAGCACAACTTGCTGCCAAGTCGTATCTCGCGCGACTCAGCGATTCCTGTCTCACTCGAACTGTGCGAATTGGAAAGAGGAGGGTAGATTTATCTCTATTCGCGTCGCGTCGCAGCGGCAGTTATGCTAGCCCCACTGGTCGAAGTCGTCGCCACTTTTCCCTGTTCACTGCTTCTTGGCGTATAGGCAACCATATTCCCCTTCATTTGGTCGAGAAAGCAGAGTAATGTTATTACTCTTACTTCTTTTCCCTTCTATTTTACCTAGCTGTATAATAATATGCAATATATCAAACTTGGCTAGACATGCTGCCGCCTGTCTTGATCAAAATGCAATTGAAAACGTAACTGTCAGATCGACCCCGGAATGAATCATGCCAAAATCCGAATCCACCGCTAATGACAGCCAGTATTAAACATCTTAATTGCCCCAGGCGTCATGCGCGGATGATTTGTTATCATCGTAAGGTGCTAATGCCGTCTCGAGTTTGCCGGAATTAGGGACAGATATGTCATGGGTATTACAACATCCTAAACTGTTGCAGTTTTTTAACTCGTAGTTCAAACCCTATACATATTCATATTACCGGTCAAGTGCGAGTCTCAATATCAGTTTTCCACTTTTATCAGGCTTATTTGCAAATTACAAATATTCCAAATTTCAAATCACTAGCATAAGCAGTTCATGAGTTGACATGTATGAGACAGTGCCTTTTTTAGGTTTCCGTAGTAAACAAGGAACCCTTATAGTTTCGCCATGTCCGTCCGTCCGTCCCCCGCTTTTCTCAGTAACAATACAATACAATACAAATACTCTTTATTGCACACCTCAATCAAAGGACCAGTAACCATTAGTAGAAAGCTGTAATTTGGCATGAGTATACATATCAATGACGCCGACAAAACGGTAGAATAAAATCATTAAAAAAAATTTTTTTTAGGGTACTTCCCCTACATGTAAAGTGGTGGTGCAATTTTTTTTCTTCTCTTATTTGAAAGAACAATGTTACCGATTTGTTTTTACATGTTGCTGCATGTTTTCGAACATGTAAAAAATGAAACGTTACAGGGGTATGTTTTCTGATGTAACGTTTATTTTTTGTTACAGGTAAGTTCGTCCGTCAATCACTAAACTAAGGTCTGCTGCTATAGTATGAGGTTAGCTACACAATAGGACTCGTAATAAGAACCATATTTCACATCGTCAGTCATAGTCCGTCTCCTGCTGAACGTGGGCGTCCATCATGATCCCATAATAATCGATTTCGAAAGGGCTTTCCGTATCCAGCCACTGCTAGCAATATGCTTAAAGGCATCAGTCCAACGAGTTGCAGGATGACCTACACTGAACTTGAACTTGCTTGACATATGAATAGCCAAATACGGTGCCTTATGAAAGAAAAAATGTACTTAAATAATCCTTTGAAAGTTTTATACGTATATCTTACAAAACCATAAATTATACACAACGCAACGTTAGATTTCGTTAGTGAGTATTTTTCCCCATAGGTACTCAGTGTATACTAAGAGATAAAAAAGTAATCGGACTTTAGAATTATGTTAGTTACACGGCACATTTCAACCTTTACGTATCGTACTATGACGCGGTCTCCAATTCAGAACTCGACTGCTCCAGCGATATTCGGTTCTATGGCATTATTTTAATTTCACCAACTATATGATACCCACTTTGCAAGGCCGCAATGTGATAATTGCCATCTTCTAAAAATAAATGGTTCTCTTATATTTTTTACTTCCTCCCATTTTTTTACACACCGGAACAGGGATTGCCTGCCTAGTATTCTAGACGTTTAAAACACACTCGGCATTCAATTCCTGCTTCGTAGCCGCTGCAGTTATGTACTATTTTATCGAACACGAGCGAATCTACATATAAATTTCCTTAATGAAAGCAAAGGTAACACACGGCCGGAGCGACAAAACGTACCGTAAATCAGAACAACGGTGCGGCGTCGCTGAGTTATTGCTTCCCCCAGCGCCGCAAACAACGTCTCTATTCATATTCAGTGTACATTTTGAATTTCGAACTTTATTCTTCAATTAGGCAGTGCTGGAGCGGAGGTGCTTTAAAAAAGTTGGATATAGTCGGAAGAGAGAGAGAGAGGACAGCGGATTTTGATAGCCTGACCCGCACCTCAGTAATAAACGAGCTCTCGTCGCACACACTTGTTTTATTGCACGTCCACATACCTATCAGTTACAATCAAAAGTAGGAGACTAGAGCCCGCTAAAAATCCACAAGCTGCGCTGAGCCAGCGTGGAGACGATAGTCATCTATCAGATGACAGGTGAAGATGAAACCGTTGTCTCAAACTCTTGTTGGTATTTAACGGCCGCGGGACAAATGCATTGTTGGACATAAACGTGGTCACGTCTAGTCTGGTTGGTTACCTACTTTAAATTACGAATCTGATGCTGTTCTTTAGCGAGATTCCATTCTGTTTCGACATTTATATAGAATAAGTATGCCTACATTTTGGTATTATTATTTTTATTTAAGCCTTTTTATTTCCTTAATTAAATTCAGTTTGCAATAACATTGTGATTAAATAGCATGCAATTTACAATTGATAAAATTTTTAATAAGTACGTATAATTTTAATTCCACATTTTTTATCAAGGACCTCTTCATAGAGTAAAGGCCTCCTCCAATTTTCTCCACAGCAACAGAACAGCAAAGCACTACTAAAAAAATCCAACAAAGAAAACATTTAGATATACCTTATATTTATTTAATTTGTTGAAAGGTGGCATCGGCTATACGCGCGCTTATTCAAGAATAACATTCCACTGAACTCTGACTTCGGTAATCACAAACCCAGAACAAACTGTGACATCTTTGTTCTTGTTTTCCTCGGAATTAAAACCGGGTAACGTCAAATAATCTGTGTAGATTTTACACGCAATTACTGCGATATTTTTTACATCTTTTGATAAAACATAATGGTTAATTATTGCATTATTTAAAATGAATCGTAATGCGTTCATTCAAAGTGTTGAAATTATCGAGACATTCGATTTTGTGAGAACGGGACAAAACACGTTTCAGTTAACAGCAGTTTAATAAGTTATGTGAATAACGGGGTGAATCTAAGAAATTCTTTGTTTAATACAAAACTTCATAAAGTCACTCAAAAACATAACTTTAGCTACAATCTTATAAAACTGAACCGTGATTTAAACTAAATGTCCGACCCTATAAATCCAGAAAATGGGCAAATAACTCTTCCTTTTCATTGCTGACATCGGTTCCCACCAGATTTACCGACTGGCACCCGGCACAATCTAACCTAACCTACCACTCGGGGAATTGGCTTCGACTCAAATCAAGATCTTCGCTGCTAGTCGATTGAGGTATATACTTTGGTATATAGAGAAAAGTTTTGTGAAGTCCCACTAAAGTAAAGACACTAAGCACGAAGAATTTCGTACATCGATACGCGATTTCCTATCTCTATCGCACGCGCATAATTATATTGCTGTCCCGCTCACACAGTGGCATTGACTGAGCGGCCAATAGGCTAGTTAGATCTCTAGTATTTAAAATTAACATTTACGCACACCTGCATAAACCTTACGCTCACTCGAAAACGTTACGTAACCACTCAACTGCAATTCATGAAATGCAAAGCGTAAGACTCTTTTTCTTGCATTAGATCACCCATTTAGAGAGACCCCACACTAGCATCTTTTTAGCGTAGACGTCTTGCCAGCGCTCGCGCAGCGACGACGCGTCGTCGGCGCATTCCCAGCGGCGCTTATTAAGCGTCAGTAGAGATGGGTAATCTCGACTCACTGCTGTGATTCGAATCACTAAATCCAAATCCGCTATCGGTACCGAATCCTCTTAATGACTCTTCAACTCTTTTAAATCCTTGGCTCTTTTGGCTTTGTTGGCAGTGCAGGTGTACCGATTTATTATAAGAAGGAGTGACCCTTTGAATCCCCAGGTTCGTTTAAGTGTTTTTTTAAATGCTATGACATTTTACATCTATAAAAAAAACAATATTACGTCTCATACAAATATCTTAATATAATATAATTAAGATATTTGTATGAGACGAAAAAAATATAAATTTAGGTTTTTATGTACAAGGTTTATTTCCTTTCGTACTTTACACAGCCGCACGGAGCCGAGTGGAACCGAACATAGGCGGACGCCACCGTACCGAACGAGGGTCGGCGCTAGTAGGTAACTCCGCGGATTCGATAATCGAGCGAGCCGCGAGCCCGAACCGATTTACTGTTTCGCGCGGCCCGCGGTACCGATGAGTCGAATCGGAGTTAATAACTCCTTGGATTCGATAAGATTTTTAAAGAGTCGATAAGGGATTCGGATCCGCTTACGGATTCGAATCATTTAAATCTTCAAGTCAGGATTTACCCATCTCTAAGCGTCAGTGTCTCACTAGCGTCCACGCAGCGACGACGCGTCATCCCTAACGTCGTTCGGACCTTGGCGTCTTACCAGCGTCTTATCAGCGCCCGCGCAGCTCGAAAGTCGCTAGTGTGGGGATCTCTCTTAATGAGGTAAGGCCCAAAGGTTTCAATTTGGAGGTCTTGTATTAAATGTCCGTCTCATTCCACTGGGTTTAAAAAACATCTTCTGTCTTCCTCATCCTAGCGTTTTCCCGTTTCTATCGTAAAGGAGCTCGGGATCCGCTTTGAGACCTAATCCATTGAAGGTCTAGCTTTACGGAAGCTACCGCCATCTAACCTTCCGACCCACAGGGAAAACTAGGCCTTTTGGGATTAGGCCTAATTTTACCAGTATGTCCTTTTAAATGACAAACTCTTATAGCGTGTCCGAAAATTGAGCTTATGGACCAATTTGAGATACACGATTTTGCGTTATTATTTTAAGTAATTACTTAAATAAATAGTACTAAACTAATGCTAGATTCAAGCAACGTCGGCCCAGGTCAGTTCTTGGATGGGTGACCGCTTTGAGTAATTACTAACTGAGCGCTCCCGTGCTTTGGAAGACACGTTAAGCCGTTGATCCCGGCTGCTGTCTATGATAGTCGTTAAGCCAAGTTAGAGGCCTTTGGGCGGCATCAGAACTTCTAACAGTCAAGTTGCCCTACTCACTTGACAAGCCTAATTTCAGTAAGGTCTGGTTTCCTCTCGGGTTGGAAGGTTGGATGGCAGTCGCTTCCGTAAAAACTACTGCCTATGCCAAATCGAGGTAGCGGACCCCGGGCATCCTTCAGGATGGAACTGTACTGGGATTCTCCTAGATGATGACCTAAATAAATATTACGGAACAAACTTATACAAATTCCCAATGACTTGTGTTAGAAGTACTTAGAAATCGACATGTTTAAGTGGATTCCTCGATTGTGTCAGCCACGCCCCCCGTGACAGACACGCTTATGCCATTCGCTCATGACAAAGCGGGATGCAACACTTCGGGAATATTTTATTTAGATAAATGTCGGTAAATATCTGACTGTGTGAAGTTTAATAAAATTTCCTTTTTTCAGAGTTTAGATGAGGTAAAATATCATTATATTAACTTAATTGTGTCGTTTAATATTGCGTTGTTTTAGTAGGCTGATTAAAAAAAGGAAAATAAAGATTCAATTTTGGAGAAATTCAGTCCTTATTGTTTCCTCGTCTGCGTAGAACAGCGTTTCAAAGAACGCGTTATTTTTGCTTGCTGGGCCTTAATACACATGAATTTATAATTCAATAAATACCTACCTACTTATAAAACTTCCAAGACTCGGAAACAAATATTCATTTCTCGTCACACAAATATTTGCACTTACCGGGATTCGAACCCTTCGTAGGCAGCATTAACCCTTTGAACGCCACGAACACCTAAATGTGTCACGTGTTGTCTTTTCTACGGCGGCAATAACGACTATAGGTGTTATGACGTATGTTGACAAAACCAAACCACCTTTGTGCTTTACACTAAACTTCATATTATTTAGAGTTGGCGTGTAGCTGTCCCTGCGTTACATAGCGTTCAAAGTGTTAAGCTAAACCGGGTCTCGCTAGATAACGAGTGAGAATGAGAGGGAGAAACAAATCGAACTCGATTGGACTGCAATATTAATACCCAAGAATGACCCCTAGTCATATCTCGTATTCACAGTATTGCAGGCAGTAATAAATCACGGTCGATTCGAAGCAGCTCAGCTGACAGCTCGCCCACAATTTATTGACAGATTTGCCGATCCACTTTGCTCGCTATTATGTTTTATCAAATTATGTCCCGCCGGATGATTTGTGGCAGGAAAATTAAACGTCACGATTTTGTTGTTGGGGATCGAAATATTGTGGATCCCTAGAGAGCAGAACGACTTTGGCGTTCGGAAGAATTATCTCTGGTGTTTGTTTATACTGACACGGAATATAAGTAGATAATAAATAGTACTTACGTATAAAGATCCGTGGTCTAGTAACCCCGTCGTTGACAGGCATCAGGCTTAACTCATCGTACTGTTTATAAGTCTATATCGCGCTGACGCATCGGACAATACAGAGCGTTTACAAATAAATCGTTATTTACAAACCGGTTTCCTTGCCGCTCGAGGAAAAATCAAGCCGATAACCTTGGCCGGCCCGACAGTAAGTCGCGGCCTGCGAAGTGCGATACACGCTCCATGGATTTCACCGGAAAAGTCGTTGTTGTTACTGGCGCTAGCTCCGGAATCGGAGCAGCCTCAGCCAAACTTTTCGCCGCACACAACGCCTTGCTAACACTGGTAGGAAGAAATGAAGCTAGACTGTTGGCTACAGCGAAAGCCTGCGGAGAATCGAAAGGCAACAAACCTCTATGCCTGCAACTGGATTTAACTGCTCCAGATAGCTGTGCGGAAGTAGCGAGGAAGACTATAGAAACGTTCGGAAAAGTAAACGTGTTAATCAACAGCGCTGGAAAAGTCTGCTGCGCATCATTATTCGATAACTCAATGGATATTTTCGACGAGCTGATAGCTTTGAACGTTCGTGTGCCGTACAGTTTGACACAGCATTGTTTGTCGCATTTAGTGAAGACTAAAGGGAATATAGTGAATGTTTTTAGTGCGCCGATGCGTGTACGACCTGGATTCTTGCCTGCTAGCATGATTAGAGATGCCATGGAAAGGTTCACGAAATCTAGCGCCTTAGAACTAGCCGCAGTCGGCGTGAGGATGAACGCAGTGAGACCAGGATACACGAGAACCAATTATTTTAGGAATTTGAATTTAGACGAAAGTATAGATGATGTTTATGAAAGGATAGCGTCGCACCTGCCGTTCAGAACGATTATAGAGCCTGATGAAATCGCTAGGATGATCGTTTTTACCGCCAGTGATACGATTCCAAACATGAACTCGGCTCAGTTAGTAGTAGATGGTTCTGCATCTCAGTATTGAATTTTACTGACGCCTAATTCGTACAATGTCTTTGTAGATTTTCGAATGAGTGAAATAACTTAATAACTGCTTGTGTCTAGTTAATGTATCTATCTGAGATGACGTTGAACAATTGTCACTCTTCATTTGATGGTAATTTGAAGTTCATTTTATTTACAAAAACGCAAACCTCGGCAAAAGTCGTTAACATAATTGGAATGAAAAAAAACACATACGAGTAGTCGTGAAAATCTATTTTTAGAATTGAATTGATTAGAAAATTATTTATTTGGAGAACACGTACACCGGAAGAATCTTTTAACTATGTTATTGTTTGCGAATTGCGATATGTTAAACCTGTTAGTACCTACTTAGCAGACTGTTATTCTTAATGGTCGCAATATCGTAGTAATGCTTATTTTTAACTTTGCGCTTATATGAAGAAAAAATGTTTCATGAATGTAGTTTTAATTATGACTTATAACATTTCATTGTTTTGTTATGTTATGTAATTTAACTGTCATTTCTATAAAATGTTTTTAATACAGACAGATGCTTTTATGCAAAATAGTCTATGGAGTTCCGTTCTGTATGCTTTGAAATATGAATACTCCCAAACCTTAACCTCTTTATAAGATGAAAACCAATGTTAGTGGAACATCATTAGGCTGATATTTGGAGCAGCCCAACTGGGGAAGTGGCTCTACCATACAAAAGACCGCAACTACAATAACACCACTATGTGTTCTTTGGGTATTTGGTGTAGTCTTCTTGGTGAGTAAGGTCGCCAGAACTCCCGAGGATGCTCTTTGTTGAGAGCATGGGCGGGACCTACATGTCTCCAGCTGTCAACATCATGAATCCTCTAGTCAATAAAGGTTCGGCAATAGGCTTGTGATTCTCCAAGAATCGCAGTTGTCCATAGTGTAAAGTATCTTACCATCAGGCAGGCCGTAAGCTTGGTTGCTACCGTCGGTATATTAAGAAAACCGGCCAAGTGCTTTTCGGACTCTGAACATTAAGGTTCCGAACCAACCGCAAAATTAAGTTGTTTTTAATAAGGAAAATTCAATGAGAATATCTGATTTATCAATATGTTAGTATTCGTTGGTCCAAATTTCAAGTTTATACCTACATATTGGGAATTTGAAAAATTCTTCGGAACAGAATTTTGTAAAAAAGGCTGACTTTAGTGGCTTCTCTTTCATTTGTTTTCAAATATAAAAAAAATGGAATCCATCTACTCAATGAGCTCTAAGCAACTATACTCCACACGATGTGGAAGGCCAACTATTTTTTATAGACTTTGGCTGATAAACCTGTGTGACAGACGACGGAGGGACGGACGGACGGACGGACGCGTGGCGTGAGTGACAGTAATAGGGTTCCGTTTGGACCCTTCGGGTACGGAATCCTGAAAACTATCCAATACAGAATAATATATTCTAGTGAGTCTTATCCATATCATTCCATCCTTATCACGTTCCTATTTTATAACATCAATAATTTACATTAATGCTTAGGCTGTGATAACAGTAAATACATTGCAGTCGTCGCAGTGTCCTCCGCCCCGCTATTGGCGATAGACGTGTGTGATCGTGATCTTATGCAAATGGATTTCACTGGAGGAGTCGTCGTTGTGATGGGTGCCAGCTCAGGCATTGCCGCGATCACTGCAAAGCTGTTCGCCGCTCATGGCGCTTCACTCACGCTAGTAGCTAGGGATGAAACAAGACTCCAAAAAGTTGCCAAAGCGTGTGAAGAAGCTAAAGGAATCAAACCGCTATAACTACTGCTAGATCTAACTGTGGCCCATAGCTGTGAAATCGTTGCACTGAAAACAATCGAAGTCTTCGGCAGAATTGACGTACTAATCAATTGTGCAGGAAAAATAGGATTGACCTCTCTTTTCGACGCGAACATGGACAGTTTTGACGAACTAATTGCAATCAATTTACGAGCACCTTACGAAACGACTCAAAAATGCTTACCGCATTTAGTGAAAACCAAAGGGCATATAGTTAACGTGTTAACCGGTAAAGGGCGATCGAGACCAGGGTTCACTACCGTATCAATGATAGGAGATGCATTAGAAAGCTTTACAAGACACAGTGCGGTAAAATTAGCGCCTTAAGGAGTGAAAATGAATGCTGTACGATCAGGTTTCGTCAGAATTTTGAAAAATATTAACGTTGACGATGACGAAGCGGATGAAACATATGAGATGTTATCTCAGTCTGTGCCTACGGGAAAGATTATAGAGCCAGGATGGTGTTGCTTGCTGCTAGCGGTACGTTCCCTAATCTTAACGCGGCCACGCTAACGATAGATGGCGGTGTAGCAGTTGCGTGAAAGTTTATGTGATATATTTTATTTTGAAGACCTTTATGGTTAGGAATGTATGTTTAAATTGTCAACTTGTCTAAATTTACGTGTGAGTCTTGTATTAAACATGTCATATCTCGTTTGTTTTTCTATTGTAATTTCGATATATCATAGACGAATTCCTTTATCCTAAATAGCCTTTGATAATGCTAAGCTTGTCGTATCGAATAATATGTAATCGGTTTGATGATGTCTGCTATATCCACCGGTTTTTTTCCCTGAACTTGTAAAATATTTTACTAATACATAAAGGCGTCTCTGTTAATATCTGTATATCAATTTGATAGCCAACAGTAATCTTAATCGGAATATCAATTGTTATCTTCAAAGGTAATAACTTCGTTGTTATGACCTTGTTGTTATGATATTCTCCTGCACGTCGACTAGAAAACATACTTTATTTTAAAGCATATGTAATAATGAACTACTTATAGACATTGATGTATATGTAATCCTTACGTCGAGGCCTTTATCTGAAAATGTTCGGAGGCCCTCATTTTCATCGCTTAATACAATTGATATCTCTTAATCTTTTGAAGATGGTTGCAGCTTGTTTTATAAATAATTTAAATTATAAATTATCGCGCTAGCTTTTGTCTCTTCAATGTTGCCAGTATCCAAATTATGTTAATTGTAAAGTACTTACATGTTGTATATTGCGGTCTATTTTTCGTATAATTATATTTTTAAATTCAAATTTTGAATTATATATAATGCTGTATGTCATTAAGTTCGCCTTTTGTATTATAATGTTTGCTTTTGTGCAGTACAAATTAAATAAA
Organism: Epiblema foenella; assembly: GCA_963556455.1. Taxonomy (NCBI): domain Eukaryota; kingdom Metazoa; phylum Arthropoda; class Insecta; order Lepidoptera; family Tortricidae; genus Epiblema; species Epiblema foenella. The sequence continues at coordinate 23,529,393 of OY747100.1, forward strand.
TAATAATTTAAACAAACTACTTCATGTTTCTAATCAGTTTATTTTTCAGTCCGGAATATTAAACCTAATTATTGTTATAAATGTTTGATGTTATTATTCCATGTGTGACGAAACTAAGAGAAGAAATCAAGAATATTTCTCAGTGATAAATATTTTTTTTATATCTTAAGGTCGTTTAGTCCTAGATGTTTTTGACTGCTGTCGCTATTCAGTATTACACACATAACCTTCATCTGTTCTATCCGCAATGTAACCTTTCAGCCAGTTGTAAACCATACCCAATCTAACTTTGTAAGTATATTTAGTATTATCCTATGATTAACTAAGTCAAATGCCTTTCTCATGTTAGTAAACAGTGTCGCAGTAGGTACGAGTATTTGGTATCGATACAATCAATTAAATATCTGGTGATAACAAGCTAAAAGCTTAGAGGTTTTTTCCGTAATCCATATTGTTCCGGTCTCAAAATTCGTTTCTGAAGAGAAAAATGTTTACAAATAATGGGATAATCATAAGTGCAGTTGACGTGTAATTTTTGATATCTGTAACGTCTCCTGTTTCAAGTATTTTCTGGACTTTATAAAAACCCAGAATATCTTTGGATGCGTTATCCAACGACACGCCACACCTCAAAAGACCCACGGGTCTAGCGAAGGAAAAAATACGTCACCATGTTAAAGTAAGGGCCGGTTCCTTAAAAAAGTTTTTTTCATGTTTCGATTGCATCACTTTGTTGACTAGATAGATTTGTAGGTAACCTAACCTAACCACATTGTCGAATTACTAATACATCGAATTCTAACAGTAACGTATATTACCTAATATTATATTCTTATCACGTTCTGTTGTTATCTACAAGACTCATTAGGTATATTACAAAACAACTTCAATAAAGTCCATATTTGCCTATTTTGCGATAACAGTAAAATATATTGTAATCGCAGTGTCCTCCGCTCCGCTATTGGCGATAGACGTGTGTAATCGTGTTCATATAGTGTGTAAATGGATTTCACTGGAAGAGTCGTCGTTGTGACGGGTGCCAGCTCAGGCATTGGCGCGGTCACTGCAAAGCTGTTCGCCGCTCATGGCGCTACACTCACACTAGTAGCTAGGGATGAAACAAGACTCCAAGAAGTTGCCAAAGCGTGTGAAGAAGCTAAAGGAATCAAACCGTTATGGCTACTGCTAGATCTAACTGTGGCCCATAGCTGTGAAATCGTTGCACAGAAAACAGTCGAAGTCTTCGGCAGAATTGACGTACTAATCAATTGTGCAGGAAAAATAGGATTGACCTCTCTTTTCGACGCGAACATGGACAGTTTTGACGAACTAATTGCAATCAACTTACGAGCACCTTACGAAATGACTCAAAAATGCTTGCCGCATTTAGTGAAAACCAAAGGGCATATAGTTAATGTGTCTGCTGGTCCTTGTCATGCTAGACCAGGGTTCACTACCGTAACAATGATAGGAGAGGCATTAGAAAGGTTTACAAAATGCAGTGCGGTAGAATTAGCCTCTCAAGGAGTGAAAATGAATGCTGTACGACCAGGTTTCGTCAGAACTAACATTTTGAAAAATATTAACGTTGACGATGACGAAGTGGATGAAACATATGAGATGTTATCTCGGTCTGTGCCTATGGGAAAGATTATAGAGCCAGAGGAGGTGGCCAGGATGGTGTTGCTTGCTGCTAGCGGTATGTTCCCTAATCTGAATGCAGCGATCCTAGTGGTAGATGGCGGTTTTGGCGTTGTGTGAAATTAAAGTTGGTTATTTTTTTTTCACATTGCTCGAATTATATTTTTAGAAGTATAAGTGTATAAAGACATGAAAAAATCGGTGTGAGCACAGCGCTAAGCTGGTTTTAAGCCCACCCGTACTCAGTGAGTTGGTTTCACACTAAATAAGGGTTCTTAAATTAAGTTAATTACTATTACAATATACTTAATATAAGTTATGTTGTAAGCTATAATGTAATTTAAGTTGAAATGTATGAAATCACGTAACAGTTTTCAATTTAAAATTAAAGATTATGTGATTTTTTAGGTTATTTAAATTGACAATTGAATACCTCTTCATGTGCTTAATTAATCATTCATTCATATATATTTCAAAATATAAAAATTCGAGATTAAAAAAAAAACTTTGTCAGACTTTTATGAATTTAACCGAGTTTAAATATGACGAACGCGAAATGAGGCCTATGCTGATGATGATGATTATAGACGTATGAAACCGATAACAGTTTGTGATACACATCTACATACATAATTGACCGAGTGAACCGAAGGCCTCTGCTTCAGCTTCGACAAAAATGCTATCGTATGGCCGGATTTCCGTTTGTTCTCGTCTACAGGTCGCAATTCTCATCCGATTCTCGTGAAATTTAGTGAGCAGGTCCGGTAATTATATAGATTTTTTTTGTCGAGTCAGTTTTTGGAAATTTAAAAAAACACTTTTTATTCCAAAGATTTTGTAAGTTTCTGCGTCCGAATTTCGGTTTGTTCTCTACAGGTCGCAATTTTCAACCGCTTCTCGTGAAATTTTGTTAGCAGGTTCGATATTCATATCTTTTTTATAATGTCAGATTTTGGAAATGATAATAAGTCACTCACGAGGTCTACAGCTCACAGAGCCACTAGTAGATATAGTTACATATAACCTTCTTAAGACGTGGCTGTGGTGGCACAACTGCTTAATTAAACAGTCGTAGTCAAACAGACATTGAGGTATAAGTCATTGAAAGTAAGTTATTTTTTCGCCTTGCTAGGGTCGAAACCAAAGGATTTTAGGTACTGACAAACTGGCAATTTTAGTTATTGTTATTTTTTTATCAGAAGAGTTATATAAAATATACAATACAATACAAATACTCTTTAATAAATGAAATAAATGAACTTTATTCTGCAAGTAGGCCGCAAAGGCACTTTTACAAGTCAAAAACTACTAGCGTTTCCCATGAGACCTCTGCCGAGAAGAAACGCCGTAAGAAACTCGACAGTCAGTCATTTTCTCCAAAATATGCTTATTACAATGATACTACTTAACCTACTTAAGTAAATGTAAGTGGTAAACAACATAAGAGAATTGAAAGAAAAACGAGGAAAAAATAACAATAGGTATATTTACAATGTGTAGTTACACAAGAAAACAAAACATGTCAAATCGTTTGATATGCTTTCCTACAAGAAATGTGTCAACTAGATACAATGAAAATATTAGACTCTTTACGCTATTTAGGTATTTGGTTTGGGCCATGCATTTCTGTCTGTTAGATAGTCCTCAACCCTATAATAAGCCTTTCACATCAATGTTTTTTTAGGTAATTTTTAAGAGCTGGAAAGGGTAAATTCAAAATTTCATCGGGTAATTTATTATAAAAACGGACACATTGACCTACAAAAGACTTGTAAACTTTACGGACACGAAACTTGTTAGTGGCAATTTTATTTTTATTCCTGGTATTAAAATGATGGATATCAGAATTTTTACAGAATGATTCTCGATTCTTTATGACATAAATAATATTCTTATAGATGTATTGGGACGCTACCGTTAAAATGTTAATTTCTTTAAAGAGTCCTCTTAGAGTTTCACGTGAGCCGAGATAGGCTAGCACAACTTGCTGCCAAGTCGTATCTCGCGCGACTCAGCGATTTCTGTCTCACTCGAATTGTGCTAATTAGAAAGAGGAGGGTAGATTTTTCTCTACTCGCGTCGCGTCGCAGCGGCAGTTGTGCTAGCCCGGCTGGTTATATATGGAGCGAATGCCATTACACACTTTACACACTTTAGCCATTTACACACTTTATTGCACAACCTCAACAAAAAAAGCACAGTACAGTACATTCGTCCCGATTGCTGTCGAGACGGCTGGGCCTTGGTGCGCCGAGGCTAAGAATTTTATTAGGGATATAGGGCGGCGCTTGAGGGATTTATTTAAACTTTATTGCACTAAAAGAATATAGGTACAAAGGGCGGACTTAATGCCATGAGGCATGGAGGGATGGGCTGCGACCCACGCTCTGGTTCTTACCTGGCCCAACAAATCTCGCTAGCCATTAAGCCAGCGGGGTAATGCCGCCAGTATCTTTGGCACGTTTGATCCGGGTGAGTATCGGAGTGGGGTGTGCTTATATAGCTTAGGCTGACGAAACATGTTGTGGATTTATTGATTAGGCCTGTTGCTGATGCTTGTTGTCGGTAAAATTGACGAAGCCTGCGTTGTGGATAAGCTTTGTACAACTTTTGATTTGATTATAAATATAGTACATAATAACACAACATACAACATACTATTTATTGTATAGTAATACAATACAAATTTTCTTTATTGCTCACCAAACGAAATACATTCAAAGAACAACAGAAATTAAAATACATGTAACAGTGGTAGACAACAGGCGGTCTTATCGCTAACAAGCGATCTCACAATACAATATACATACAATATAGTTTATATAAGATATACTTTATATGACATCTAATCTTGTATCCGCCTTGTATATATATCTACTTATCTAGTAAGTTAGGCGCTACTGTTCATTTATTACAAATATAAATTACATATTTAAAAAAAAATAAACAAAGTAATTAAAATAAACCTATCAAAAACCCTAATCTAACGAACCGCAGCGCAGTAGGTAACGTTCCCAATCCCAAAATGCTGGCCGCATTGCTACGTTGGATGGCAATGCTCAATTTTTGTGCCAGATAAAGGCCAGCATTGTGCTACTGTTATATATGCAGTTTTTTTTCATACAAGAATACAATCCGAATTAAAAATATGAATGGCACTAAAGTTGATGGACAGTTGAGAGTGATCCCGCAATACGTAGAAAAATGAATTGTTTTGAAAAATAAATTTCAGCGAAATTGAAAAGAAACTAAAACGTACAAAGGCGTGCGAATGCGTTGATGAAAAACGAACTGCTATTGTTTACTATGATCTGAATTGCATGCAACTGAATTGTATTCGAATGTACACTTTATTCGAATGGGGTAAGATCTGAAGTTTATCTGCAAAGGGATTTTTTTTTAATGTGACTGTAATCTTGTATTTCGGACAGTGTTATTGTTTGTGTTGTTTTTATATACTCGTAAATTTAAAACGGTTTCTCCCCAGAATCTCTACTTATTTATTGTCGCTCTTAGATTATATTTGAGATAACGAGGTGCTTACAAACATCTGAGCACAACTCTGTTATCAAGGCGTTAGAGCGCATGTTCACATGTTTTTGAACACCTGAAGAGTACAGATAAGTATAATGAAGGCGAGTGTAACGACGCAAGAACGATTCAAGCTAAGAACTTTTAAAGCAAATTTTGATAATTTGCATGAAAATGATGACATTGTAAGAGTTTTAATGCAAGGAAATGGGGGGTGGGAGTTTTTTGCAGAGTGGTGGGGTAAGTTGTGGGGGATTTTACTACCCGGTCACGATCTCTGTCCACCTCGCCCCGTGACGTCATTACGTCGCTCTGCGTACGGTTACATGTACGATAATAGTACAAGTAAGTTAGTAAATGTATACCACTGACAATGTTCTCGTTTATCGCGTGATAAACGACAAGGATAAAGCATGTAGAACTTTCGGTTACGACTTTATAGATAACTGCGAGCATAATACGTGGCTTGGTAAGTGAACAGATATGTGATCGGGTAGTAAAATTACAGTAACAGAGTAGGAACTTAAAATTCTAAATGAAGAATGACTGTAGATTGTGACGGTATTAATTTAATGAATTCTCTGAGGTTTATTGAGTTGTGAGATGAAATGAGAGGTGTTAAGTTACAGAAACCCAAGCGAAGTGAACATTTTAATTAATTAATCTATTAACGCGCCTTGCTAATTTGATTATTAGGGTTCCGTAGCCAAAATGGCAAAAACGGAACCCTTATAGATTCGTCTTTTTTTTTTCGTCCGTATGTCACAGCCGATTTATTCGGAGACTATAAGCACTACAATTATGAAATTTGGTACGAAGGTGTATTCTATGAACCGCTACATAAAAATGATGTGAAATTACAAAAAAATATTAAATTAGGGGGGGGGGGGCACTCTATACATGTAGCCGGTGGATGTAAAAAAAATTCCAACGCACATAGTCGTGTGGGGTATCGATGGATAGGCCTTTAAAAATGATATGAAGTTTTCTAAAAAAACTTTTCCATTTTAGTCAACCGTTGGTGAGATACTTGTATTAGCTATCAAAGGCATAAAAAGTGTCCCCCCCCTCTAATTTCCAAACTATAAAGTTAAAAATTTTGAAAAAAATTGTGGTGGTGTGGTGGTGTGGTGGTGTGTTAGTAAATACTTTCAACGATTTTTGGTTTGAACAATATAGGTTTTACAGTTTTTGAATTTTCGCCTAAAAACTGTCTTGCCCAAACAAAAGGTCGCAAGAGCCGTGAGTACCCTATGAAGATACGACTTTTTTAGATTGAATGTATTGGATAGTAGTTTTAAATGTGGACTAGTAGGTGTTGGTACGGAACCCTTCATTGTGCGTGGTCCGACATGCACTTGGCCAGTTTTTTTAACTCAAATTATGATAAAAGTATTCATAATTTCAATAAAGTGATTATAAGATACGATGGATTTACTAAAGTTTCTACTTCGATAGTAACAGGGTCGGTTTTTGATTTGATTGTGTAGAAACTAACCGGATAAAATCAGGTTTTAGCTTGAAAATTGTCGATTTGGGGCGTGGTTAAAACGATATTTCTTAATGAAAAATTTAGAAAATACATTTGACATATACGAAATTAGATAGAAATAGTCCTGTTCTAGTTAGTAACATCTCAAGATACGTATCAATTTATACAGAAAACAGCCTAAATATATTAACGTGTTTTAACTGATAAGGGCCCTTAAGCGCCAGTTTCTGGACTTCTAATCTGCATAAACGGTGTCTCCGTTTCTATAAATCGTATAATAAAGCCGCTAACTATTGACCACAGGGAGTCGACTTTGGGTTTCTTTCTAATCCGCTATGTTACTTTTTGTTACCTTGTAACCTACAGTCCCCTTTAATTCACATATTACATGCCATGTGGAAGAGCGGGGTCTCCTGGCACAAGTACTTCCACACTTAATAGGCGGCTCCAACCGAAAGTATTACAGAAATTAAAAAAAAAAACAATCAAAAATTTTCATTTTCATACCACCACTCAATGACACTCAAACATTTTCAGTCACTTACGGTACTCTTTGGGCACTCTTTGATCATGGCCGAAGTGGGTATTGCAAGTGCCTCTTGAGGTTTCATCCCTGCAGAGATTTCGCACAGACTTGTGTATTACTGGAATAACTAAGTATCTATATACTTAGCTTAAGATGTCAAGCATTGAATGATTAAAGAAATTATTGAATGACTTTTGTCAGCAGTCTTAGAAATTAAATACGATTTGCATTTGGTCAAGAGTCAAGACTTATTTAAAAATGATTTAGATAGGTAAGGCCCAGGGGAGTATCATTCGCTCTTATTTGGTCTTTTGGAGCACCCTAACCGGAGTACCTGCACTTTAAAGAAGACTGCAGCCCTTATAACACCATGTCGTCTCTGCTCATCGCGTGGTGTTGTGTTCCTGGTGGTGAAGAACTCCCGAGAACGCATTGTATATAGAATAAGGAGTGTAAGGACCCTTTTTTTTGGCTCAAATCTTTGAAACCTCACGCAAGGCGCTTGTCTGTTTATCACCAGGCAGGCCGAATGCGTATTGGCAACCAAATCAATTCCAACTCACTAAATACTAAATGGTTTTGATTCTCAAATCTACATTAACTATCTTAATTATCGCGATAATATTCATAGTTAAACTGACCATTAGCATAAATTGCGTGTCGGACGTAAACCGGATAGTTAAATCAGGCCTGAGCTAACCACGCATACAGCGATACGTCTGTCTGTTTGTCTGGAGGCGGAAACATAAATCCGCTCGTCTGTGACGGCTTTAAGGGGACCTGCGTACGAGCGACTGATCGTCTGCGATCGGGTGGGTGCGTTGCGATTGAACGCGCGTTACCGTGCGTAAGTATGAGTGTTGTGCTGGTGGTATTTAACACTCACTGCCAAGCTTTTTCGTACCGCTACGTAATTTCCTCTACATACGGGGAAACGCATGGCATCGGCTACGCGCCTACTAGTAGAGCGCCCGCTAAGCACTTCCTGGCAACGAATATGATAAGACTGATAAGGCTGTAAGAGCTCATGTTTCTCCTACTGCATGTTTAGTTATTCTGTGGTAAACCATAAATGAGAGTGACAGGTAAGTACAAACGAATATTAGCGGCAATTTAACTAAAATAGCTTTGATGAACGATTATGAATAAGGACCGGGTTAGGCTATTTTAATTTACATTTTATTTATATAACGCCGGTGCTAAACAAGCGTACGGTCCACCTGATGGTAAGCGGCCACCGCAGCCTATATATTTCTTTGCTTTCAGCCTATATATTCATATGAAGAAGCCATAAGAAGTGGCGTTCTGAAGCTAGTTTTTTTTGTGTCATCGTTTTCTATTTAATTTTGAACGGTACTTTAAAAAGAGCCCGATCCCCAACTGTCGTCCCAACTTTTACGTGAACAAAAGACGCTGAGTCGCGCGAGTAAAAAGTTAACCCTTGTCGTGCGAGAATTGGACTGGTTAACACGTCCTCTGGAGAGTGTGCTAGCTTCGTCTTGATGTTGTAAGTATTTTGTGTCATTTAAAGTAAAAAAAAGACTTGAACTTTATGAATTTCATACAAAACACCAAAAGGGTGTTTGGGCGTGAATCTTTCAACTCAACTTTGTGTGAACAGCATCATATACTAATGTATATTTTTCAAAGTACTGGCGACTAGAGTTGAGCCACATGATAAAGTAATGTATTGTCTATGGCCAATGGCCGGATAGTGCATTTTATATTGATATTTTTTTTATCGAATTGAGTACAGCTAAATTTTCCACCTAGGATCACAATATTGAAATCGTTTATTCTTCAATTTTGGTATTTTTATATTTAGTTTAGTTTTAATTTTTTTTATAGACTTGTAACTACTGCGCATTTTACCGCGCATCATTTTGTCGGCGCGGTTTTCCAAAAACGTCTGCGTGAGTTGTCAAGTCTTGGAAGAGATAAATAAAGTTACAAATTGAGTCGAGATATCAATGTTTTAATCCTAGACTTGAAAGTGGTGACCCCGCATTCACAGCAGCACCTTCAGAAAACATGTCTTCAGACAATGAACCAAACGAAAAATTCGAACCGGCAGTTTCAAGCCCCATTCAAGAGGTTTCAGGCATCGCATCTAATATTCGAATTCCGCCATTATGGCGTGACAGAATACGCCTTTGGTTTGTGCAATTTGAAGCAATTATTAACCCACTCAAGAAAGGTGACCAAGCAATGTATGAATTTCTAATCGCACAACTCGAACGCCAGGATATCGATGAAATTAGTGACATTCTTTTAAAACCACCGGAAACCAAAAAGTTTGATACTTTGAAAAACCGATTGATTTCCGTCTACGAGGAGTCTACAGATCGTAACTTGCAGCGACTTTTAACCGAAATGGAACTCGGTGACTCTAAACCGTCTCAGCTACTGCGCCGCATGAAAACCCTCGCTGGCAGCAACGTGTCGGAATCTGCACTTCGGATCCTGTGGTCTAATCATCTTCCATCGTCTGTTCGAACCGTCGTCGCAGCGAGTGATACTATGGTGAAGAATATGGATTTGTAAGCTTTTTTCATCGCTAACCAAATTGCTCGGAATTGAGAGAGTCCGTACCACTGCGTACCACCCTCAGAGCAACGGGAAAATTGAGCGATGGCATCGAAGCTTAAAGGCGGCTCTTACAGCCCGACTCTGCGATCGAGACAAGTGGTTCGAGGAACTTCCCACCGTGCTGCTTGGACTTCGCTCGGCGCTGCGCAGCGATTCTGGTGTCAGTGCAGCGCAACTCACTTATGGTTGTTCTCTGAGATTACCAGGAGATTTCATCACACCTTCAGCTGTTATGACAGATCCTACCATAAATTTTGATTTTGTCCAGCAAATACGAAAAATTATCAACGACTATAAACCTGTAGATAAAGTGTGTAAGAGCAGGAAAAATATTTTCGTTCATTCAGATTTACAGACTTGCAAATGTGTATTTTTGCGTGAAGATTTAGTGCGCAAACCTCTGCAAGCTCCATATAAAGGGCCCTACCCAGTATTGAAGCGTAACGATAAAGTTTATACTTTACAGTTACCGGGACGGATTGTCGCTGTGTCTATAGATCGTTTAAAACCCGCTTACATGTTGAATCTGGAAGAAATCCCGGAAGATTCTCGTGAAAAACCTTACTCAGAACCTCTCGCGAAGTGTACTAGATCAGGTCGGTCTATCAGATTACCAGTACGCTTCGCTAGGGGGGGAGCTATGTAACTACTGCGCATTTTACCGCGCATCATTTTGTCGGCGCGGTTTTCCAAAAACGTCTGCGTGAGTTGTCAAGTCTTGGAAGAGATAAATAAAGTTACAAATTGAGTCGAGATATCAATGTTTTAATCCTAGACTTGAAAGACTTAAGCCTTATCTTAATAGTACGTAATTGTTAAAGTATTTTATTTTCATTTGTTTCAATAAAAATAACAGTATTTATCAATATTTAGGCATATTACATGCACTTATGAATGCCAAAAAACTACCACCGGTTCAGAAAATAAAACTCTGCTTCGAGAAGAACCGGCGTAAGTAACTCGGCGAGGTGTCATTTTTTTTCAAAACAATATACAATGTATATAAAATAACAGTATCATAATACTACAAAATTAAAATGCTACAATATAAAACATTTTTTTTAATATTTAGGATAAAATATTTATGTGTTTCATTACTTGTGCGGGACGATGATATTTCCATGATGCTTTTGAAATAAGTGTTTGTTTCACGATTTAAAAGTACTGCTTTTGTTTTTACTGAACATACAGAACAAACAAATCCCTGTGTAGAATTGGCCGGTTGAATGGAAATGTTTCGTCGTTCCGTTCGGATGGCAGTAAAATGGCGTTTCTGATACGATGCAATGTTGTTACTAATTCATAAACGATTGACCAATCATCTGTGCGATAATCTAACTATGTGTGTTACATACAAACTTATTTATTTATTTATTTACTCTAGGAGTTTCAACAGCTTTGCTTAACATATTAGCATCTTAAATAGAAATATAAATAAATAAATAAATATTAGAGGACAATCTTACACAAATCGAACTAGACCCACAGTAAGCTCAAGAAGGCTTGTGTTATGGGTACTAGACGACGATATATTTAATAGATATAAATACTTAAATACATAGAAAACATCCAAGACTCAGAAACAAATATTCATGCTCATCACACAAATATTTGCCCTGACCGGGATTCGAACCCAGGACCGTCAGCTTCACAGGCAGGTGCACTACCCACTAGGCTAAACCGGTTGTCATATATGGAGCCAATTACAGAAACTCACAAATAGCAACAAGATAATTGAAATTATGCGCACTATGTTACTGTATCTTAAAATTAGAAGCTACAATGAAAGCGACAAAGCAACAAGAGATGCACATTTTTATACAACACCGGTGGCAAGCTTACGGTCCACCTGATGGTAAACGGCCACCGCAGCCTATAGACGCCCGCAACTCCAAAGGAGTCACGTACGTGTACATCGCTTACCGGACATTAAACAAGTACGCAAAGTTGATCACACTCGGAAGCATATGTGATAATCCACATCGAAAGGGACCTTATGGCGGCAGGCGCTTACGTTACACCTATTCACTATTGTATTGGAATAGCGGCAATAAAGGCGTAAGTGCCGGCTGCCATAAGGTTCCTTTCAATATGGATTATCACATATCGCCACCCGCAACTAGGTGCATAATAAACAACATTTCGATAGAATTCGCCTCACACATGGGATTGAGCAATGAAAACGTCAATATCTAGATCCTTCGACATGCTATTCAACTTACGTGCTTATATTTTAACTAACTATAGTTAGGAGTGTTGTTAGAATGCATACATCAAATGTAATGATGGTCACACACAGCTTTAAGTTCTTTTTGTTTCCTTGAAGTAAGTATACATTATCGTTCAACATTTTAATTGATCGTACGTACGTTGTTTGTTTCAGGTAAGTGACCATCTAGGTGTTTTTCACCCGTCGCCCTCAGGTTATAATCTATAGATATAAAAGAAGAAGTCCTCACTTACTGACTGACTGACTCATCAACGCACAGCCAAAACTGATTATGCTAGAAAGTTGATTTTTGCACAGTCCATTACATTTATAACGTAGGCTAGGAATAAAAAAGAATTTTTCGAAATTCATCCATTAAGGGGGTAAAACAAGGGATGAAAGTTAAAACAGACGTATTTATTGAAGTGAGAGATTCGAAACTTTGTATATATAGATTCTCTGTTTAAATATAATAATGGCGTATTTCAGCGTTATTCTAAATTGCTCCCCTAAAGCGGTGAAAAGGGGATTAAAAGTTTGTACGGGGAGCAAATCGTTTTTGAAGTTTGAGATTTGAAACTTCGTAAATAGACTTTCTGTTTAAATACAATAAAACACATTCCAGCGTTTTACTAAAGTGCTCACCTAAAATGGATGAAAAGGGGGTTCCAAGTTTATGGGGAGCAAATCTTTTTGAAATGAGAGATATGAAACCTCGTAAATAGGCTCTTTGTTTAAATACAACAAAATGTGTTTCAGCGTTTTTCGATATTGCTCCTCTAAAGGGGTGAAAAGGGGGTTCCAAATTTGTGCGGGGAGCAAATCTTTACTTTTCTTAAAAATCGATATTGGTGTCATCTTCGAGGTTCTTCGGGGTGCCGATTACGAAAATGACATGCATGTTCAAATCCAAGTTGGCGGACATTTATTTTTCTTCAAAATTGATATCTTCGAGGTTCCTCGGGGAGCCGAATACCAAAATGACATACATACATACCTACATACGTAGGTACATCCAAACATACTGGTCAAATTGAGAACCTCCTTTTTTGTAGACTGTTAAAAATTACGCTTACTACGCGGGCGAAGCCGCGGGAAAAAGCTAGTTAGTAATAAGAAAAGTGCTTGGACCCCATTGTTAGCTGATGGGAAATCAAATGGTTGGGTAATTTGTCAACTTGATCGAACGATACATTAGCGATTGATCTGTAGCCATGCACTGATTAACGTTATCACACAACTGCGATAGCACGATGCGTACTTTATCTGCTAATACTCGCTGCTGATTATTATTTGTAATTTTTTTCATCAGAATCAGAATCAGAATCAGAAATTATTTATTGCCACGAATTAAAGTTACAAAATAAGCCAACAAAAATACAGCAAAAAGAAACTACAAATTAAGATATAAGATAAAATACAATAAAAAAAAAAATATTATTATTAGGGTCAATCAACTTTTGTTGTTATTTTGTCACGTCAGTGAGGAGACATAGTATCCGAGTTTCTTAGAAATATGATTATAAAATGTATATAATATGGATCCATGTCCAAATGGATTTAAGCTCATCGCTAAAACTCATGTTTGATAGATTTAAACCCTATAAAATCATAGTTTTAAAGAGTGAGGCAGGAGACGTAACCATGGTAACGAGCAACAAAGAATAGTTGATTCACCCATTAACACAGTAAAGGTCTGGACACCAAGACCTTCGGTGACCTCCAGAGACTCCGGCCGTGATGTGATTGTCAGTGTCAAGTGTGTCAACCGCGGCCAGGCGAAATGGCAAGAGAGACAGGCCTAAACCCACCAATCCCAATTGACCCAATCAATCAGGCTGCATTACGGCGCCGGTAATAAAACGTGGAACAACGGACGCAGGGGAAATAGCGACATCGATCGACGGACGTATCGGCACGGCAGTACGCGTTCGTTATGATGAATTGGACGCGGCGGTGCGACCGGGGCGAATAGGCGAATTCGGCACGAATATTCCACTGACGATCGCCATTTTGTAGACAAGGAATGAATGTATAAAATATGAAATAATAAGCATTAAATATGAAATCATACAATTTAGTAATCAATCAGGTTGTGTTCCGGAGCCGATAATAAAACGTGGAAGAACGCATGTAGGGGAGATAGTGACATCGAACGAGGGACGTATCGATAATACGTATTCGTTATGATTATGATGAGTTGGGTGCGGCATGGGCAAATTCGGCGCGAATATTCCACTGACGACCGTCGTGTTGTAATCAAGGAATGAATAATAAATAATAAATAAATATTTGTGGTCAATCTTACACGAATCAACCTGGTCCCAAACTAAACAAAGCGTGTATTAATGGGTGACGATATATTTACAATTTACATATATAGATACTTAAATACATAGAAAACATCCAAGACTCAGGAACAAATATTCGTTTTCACCACACAAATAAATGCCCTGACCGGGATTCGAACCCGAGACCTCCAGCTTCGAAGGCAGGGTCACTACCAACTAGGCTAAAGCAGTCGTCATGAATAAAATAATAAACATTAAATACGACATCATACAATTAGTAATCAATCAGGTTGTATTCCGGAGCCGATAATAAAACGGAGAACAACGGACGTGGGGGAAATAGCGACATCTATCGTCGCGACGGCGGTGCGACCGGGGCGAACGCGCGAATTTGGCGCAAACATGCTACTGCAGGCCAGTCTAATTTATGCTATGAGTCACTAGACCTCGCGAAGAATAATTTTTACGTCTTCATCGCCCATGACCCCGCCATTTTGGAAAAAATCCATAAATAATATTGACAAAAATTACCATATAATTATGGAATCTACTACAAATTTTGACGAGAATTGATTGAGAAACGCGACCTGCAGAAGGAGAACATGGAGACATACGAAAGCATTTTTGTCCAAGCTGAAACGGAGACGATTCGCTCGCTTGGTCAAATATGACAAAAGTTTTGCTTTCTAGCTCTTGACCCTGAGATCTACAGGAAACACGCGAAGTTTTCACTCAAACCTCAACCTTCTCGCAAACTTAACAACAAAATAAATTATAAATTCTCTTCGCCCTAAAGTGATTAATCATTCAATACAAAGTCACACAAGTTGGAGGATTTGATTGCCGAGTTTTCCTCGTAAATTCATTACAGTCTACTAACAGATGTATCCATTTTTCACCATATTGCATTGTAATAAGGTTTAAAGTTGTATATACATCTCAATGTAGCCGACTGTACCAGCTTGGGTAGTGGCCAAAGGTGTCGTGACTCTCGGCCAAAAGCAGGAAATCAATTAGAGTAACTACTTGATTGGAAATAAAAGGAGTTAATTACTGGATAATGAAATAAGTTTGCCAATAACCTTATATTGTATATTAATATCATCATCAATCGGTATGAAAACAGAGTCAGAATCAAGGATCGATCTTTAAATTAACAATTCAAATACTGAAATAGCTATTGCACGATCACCAGACAGGAGAACAGATAGATAAAATATTCAGTCGCTTGCTACAAAAATAAAAACGACAGAATTCTGTACAAGAAATGATTTGCACACCACTAAAAGTAAAAATACAATTGCTGTGTTTTTTTGTTTTTTTTTTTAAACTAACTGTGGCTTTATAGACCGGGCCCAATAAAGAGATTGCGGTTGGAGAGTAGCCTTAAGAAAATCCAAAGGAAACCTCCGACACGACCACGCGGGCGGGGCGGTCTAAACACTCGAATATACGACCGACGACCGGTTTAGCCTAGTGGGTAGTGCACCTGCCTATGAAGCTGACGGTCCTGGGTTCGAATCCCGGTCAGGGCAAATATTTGTGTGATGAGCATGAATATTTGTTTCTGAGTCTTGGATGTTTTCCGAGTGAGATTCGTTGAGCGGCTTCCACCAAATCTGAGGTGTGGGTGGAATCGAGCAACTCTGCTACCGACAATTGCTGTGTTCATAGCAGCAAAACAAAAGTTAGTTAAGGCATGTTTACACATTGATTGGTGATTAGTGCGAGTTCATAAAAGGTATGTGTATATTTACAGTACAGGCGATTACGCTTCGCTCTTCGAGTAGTACTGATATTCTGCCTAAATTGCTTTAATACATCATTAAATGTTCGCGGGATCGTAGAATGAAAACCATAGTCATAGCGCCGGACAGGATAAAGTGAGAAAAGAATTCATAGCCTCTCTCAGCGCAGGGAAGCACAATGCTCGGGTGTTACACCAACTTTTGTGTCAGCGAAAATAAGCGAAATATCGTTGAGACGCATTGAAACTGTAGAACAGAAAATTTGAACGAATAGTTTAAAAACTCGAGAGTAGTGAAAAGTTTAGTGGGCAGTCTTTAGGTACAGTCGCGGACCGGGATTATTGAGCCACTTGCCATAGTCCGTAATTTAGTTGTGTAATGAATGACAGATGTTACCCGATGTCGCGTCAGTCCCGATTTGCATCATATGACCAAATTGCGAGCATTGTCAAGTGGCTCAACAATCTCTGTTGGCGATGGTACATACAATTTATACCTTTCAGGGATGTAATAGATGTGGTTTTATCGGAACCGGAAGCGGAACCAGATGTTTTAAATTCGGTATATCGGAACCAGAACCGGAATCGGAGCCGGAGCTGAAAACGGATGCGGAACCGGATGCGTAGCCCGAGTGATAGATGGATAAGATGTTAAGGGCAGGGCAGGTCTAAGTCTATTCTAAATAAAAATTATAAACCTGTTTGTTTTTGATCTACGCCGCTCATTTCCCCCTGCTGCACTGCTTTGACATCCGATATAACGTCCGTTTTAGAAATAACAGAACCGGAACCGAAGCGGATGTTTAAAACCAATCGGAAGTTCCGACTTAACGGAACCGGAACCGGAGCTCCGTTACATCCCTGGTCAGAAGTATAATAATGCGTGATAAATAATTGATTATGTCTAGTAAGTAAATAATAATGTAATGTAATTTAAGAAGTTTGTTCCACAGCAAGTTTTCGCCACGGCAACTGTTTCTAACTCGATTGAGGCAGGCGGTTGAGGCTCGGTTGGTTATGTAATACCTATATACGGTCTATATTTTGATGCTGATTGCATTAATATGTAAACTATGAGTTTCTCTCAAACTAGTTTCTAAGGTTAGCCTTGCGCGGTCGACTATTTACTTTGCGGTGTGACGAATACAAAGTCATTAAAAGTTTTTTTATAACACGTCTTTGACAAGCAGCGTCCGACCAGCAGGCATCGTAGTCTATATACATTTGGGACTCCAGAAGAATCACACCTCACCTCTATACCTTATCAACCCCCTCACCTCTTTGTGATACATATTAGTATAATAAACAGAGAGATTATCGCGTGTAACATAATGGATTTAGTTACATTAACTGTTATTAGGGTTACTAATCGCTCCCAAGCCGAGTTTTTGTTCGTATAGACGCTCTTTTGTTGTAACAGCAAAGTTAGCTAGTGTAAGCTTTGATAACCATCATGATATATGATCATGTAGTGCCCTGTCCCTTACAAATTGAGCAATTAAGTCGAATAGCTTGTGGGATTACCTCGGGGTCGGTTTCAATCCGACACTACGAAATTAAATAGAGATTCATGACTGAAACAGAAAGGGGTAGACTTAGCAAAGCCAGCGAAGTAGTGTCTTTAAAAATTAAATTAGAATTTTATCTGCTACTAGTAATTCAAATATTCTGATTATTTAGTAAGACATTAACGTGTAACAAAATATTTTGTTACAGTTATTTGACGACCGCTTTAGCCTAGTTGGTAGTGACCCTGCCTTCGAAGCTGGAGGTCCCAGGTTCGAATCCCGGTCAGGGCATTTATTTGTGTCATGAACACGAATATTTGTTCCTGAGTCTTGGATGTTTTCTATGTATTTAAGTATGTATTTATCTATATAAGTATGTATATCGTCACTTGGTACCCATAGTACAAGCTTTGCTTAGTTTGGGACTAGGTTGATTTGTGTAAGTTTGTCCAAAAATATTTATTTATATTTTATTCGTTGGCTCATTTAAAAGATGACCATATTGACCATCTGGCGTTACTACTTCTATCTAGGAAAACTGTCAGATTTATATACACGCTTTTCTCCTGCAATACCTTACCTACGGGGCTATGTGTAAATACATAATGATATTATCCACAAATACCAGAACGGCCCTCACACAGTGCCATTGCACACAGATGGCGTATAATTATATAAACCATTACCTATATTATTATACGCCACATTCACGATGTGCGGTGTGCGAAATCCAGGGGTCAATCTGAGAGTTATTTTTCACAATCTAACTTTATCGTGAAGTTTCAGTGGAACACGTCGACAACAATGAATCCTCAAGTCAATAAAAAGACGGCAACGCTTGTGATTTTTTCTGGAGTGGCTAGCGTCCATAGGCTATGGTATCAGCTTACTATCGAGCAGGCCTTATGTTGTTTTGCCACTGTCTTTGTGTAAAAAAAAAACGTTATAATCAAATTGGAAATTGAAACGTAATTCTTAAATTGACCCTCAGAACGCAATGTTTCTGAAAGACGTAAATAACAAGGATTTTCCAAATTATGTAAAGCGTTTTGCTACAGTTTGTGGTTCTGTGATAATTTTAGTTTAGAGATTACCGCGAGGGAATGAGCCGTTCCTAATGGAGAGTAACTTTTAGATACTATTTTACTAAGAGCGGTTTAAGTTTAATTCAGTTTTTTTAAACATTTATAGTACACTTTTAGTACCTATTAGTTGTAACAGTAATCAAATACCTTACTGGCCCATAATGTATCATGTTCATATTAAATAGTGCCAAGAACTTAGACGCCGTTTAAGACCGAGGAGCAGATTTTGTTACATGAAATGGTTTTTTTTTTGGGACTATCTTTCAGACCTAATTGGTGATGTTCTATTTACCCGTACTGTAGTTACATTAAATATAAATATTCTCCAGATGGGGACTTAACAATGTATATTTCGGGTTAAAACTTAACTCACACCCTACGCCTATGGAATCAAAACATAAACACCGCTCCAGAGCATCCAGTTTGTCAGACAAAACAAATATATCAACAATGCAATCAAAGCCTACTTAGCGAAGTTTAAAACACTCGCCGCGCTCGGCGTCTAAACCCGCATCGGCTTAAGTATCATCCTAACTCGCGCCGAATCGTGAATCGGGTGACCACAAAACTGTAGGGGCCTCGAATAAATAAACCAAACTAAGTAGTACTCCATGTTATAATGACTTAACTGCCACTGTTTTCTTCTGTACATTAGTCGTTTTGTGATAAAATGGTACAATAAATTATGACCGGTCTAAAGCCAGGACATGGAAGTCGCTTAAGCTATTATTAACGGTGAAATACGTTGAGGCATAAGTTTTAGCATTAAGATATATTTGATAATATCTTTATCTGACAGTTTGGAGTAGAATTTCGGAAGAAGTGGAAATACAATAGAATTTGTACCATAAGAATAAATTTTACACTGTGTTAATACTGTAACAAATCTATCAAAATAAAAAAAATCTAAACATTGATTCTGTATTTGTATGTATAGGCCACAAGGGCAAGTCAAAATCTATCTCTATCAATTAAAAATAATACAATAGGTACTTAAACTTAAAGCGGCAATTACATTTCGTCGTTCACCTAATGCGGTAGCCGAATTCATTTTAAACTACTTAGGCCAACAAACGTGGTCTTTACATTAGTCTGTCCGCCTACCTATAAGCGTTGGCAGCTGTCGATCGCCGAATGCGGCCGACTAACGTGTTCTTTACACTTCGTCGTTCGCCGCATGCTGCATGCGGCGAACGACGAAGTGTAATTGCCGCTAATACAATGAATAAATAAAATCTTACATGTCAAATAAGTAAAGATACATTAAGTGAAAATATTGTGTTTGGTTTAAATGATTGTCCAATTGTAAATTGTACTATAAAGTAGATTTATGTCACACCTGGCCATAAAGTGGCAATTATCGCACGCTCCGCGCGCGGGAAATCCCACTTCCTGGCCAGGGGGTGGCATAAAATTTTGTACTTACCTCGGGCGGTAATTAAGAAAGCCTCAGATCGCATAATTATCGCCCTTGCCTTCGGCTCGGGCGTCAAATACCTGCGATCTAAGACATTCTTTGTTTTACCGCCCTTGGTAAGTAATGTACTATAATAAGTAAGTAAATAAAATACTCTTAGTGCCATTAATGGCCACTGTGTATCTAAGCAACTAAGCAAAGTATAACCACAATGTAGCATAAAATTGGGCAGGTCCATATTTCCAGTAAACGTCTGATTTAATAACGTATTTTGCTACTTAAGTATATACGGTTGAACTTTAATTTGAGCAGTGCGGTAATATGTACACTTTAGCGATGTTACGAAGGAGAAAAAAACACATCACTTTAACTTCGCTTGAGTGTTAATAACTCGGCAAATAAGGCTTAGCGTCCATTCCCGCCTTCGCTAGGGTCCCCATGATAGCGGTTTAGTAAGGATTTTAATGGGAAAATCGGAGGGTGGGCAGCAGCATCCTTCGATCATTACCACCATCGAACTGCGGTCGCCAACCCGCTTGCCAAGCGTGGCGACTATGGCAAATCCCCCCCAAGGGAAAAATAAAAAACATGCCCAAAAATGGCGAGCCTTGGGGGAGGCCTATGTTCAGCAGTGGACGTCTTTCGGCTGAAATGATGATGATGATGGAGGATTTTATTATAAGGGTTTTACGAAAGCTAGAGTTAGATGTGACCCTTTCCGAATTATTTTATGTATTCGTAGGTTCAGGCAGTTCAAGTCCCCTTTGCGAATTATTTAGAAATGCCTTTATATCGCAGCAACTGTTCGTGACAAACACCCCTACGATTAAGTTTCCCATAAATAACCGATGAGTAATCATGTAATTATTGTCTGTGGACTCGGACTTATTCTAGGCAGGGGTTTACGGTGGCATGTACTCTCGTTCAAATTCGGAGCATCCCAACTGGGAAATTACCTTCGCACTACAAAATACCGCAGCCAAATAACTATACTGCGTTTGTAGTGTTGTAAATCTGGTGCTGATTTAAATCACCAGAGTTAATGGAGATGTGCAATTACAGATATGATTTTTCCCCGAGCAATAAAATACCATACCTTTAATGAGTGAGCGCTAATGACAAATCTTTAGTGGCAACTGTACATATGATACTTTTTTCCCTTACACGATCATAGTAGTAGTGGTTCTGTGACCACGCGAGTGTTTTTAGGGTTCTGTACCCAAAGGTTAAAACGGGACCCTATTACTAAGACTTCGCTATCTGTCCGTCCTTCCGTCTTTCACCAGGCTGTATCTCATGAACCGTAATAGTTAGACAGAATTTTCACAGATGATGTATTACTCATACTCATACTCATTTTATTGATAAAATATAAAATTTTACATGTCAAACATTTTAAATTGAATAGGTATGTCAAGGTTTAATTAAATAATAATTATTATTGTTGCCGCTATAACAAAAAAAAACTAAAAATAATCCAGTAACATAGTCGTCTGAAAGTATGGAGTAGTTAGTGTGCGTCAAATCCGGTAGTTCTATTTTTTTGCAGACATACCGTAAACTGGGGTGACTTTAAGAAAAAACGGGGCCACTTTGATAGATTTTGAAGACTTGTATAATAATCACCAAGTATTTCTAGTTTGATTCAGTTTAGTAAATAAATGGGAAATTTACCAAGGTTTACTGACCTCATGTTAAGCAAAGAAAAACTAAAATAACACATAAAAATTGGATTTTTAAATTCGCCCCTCAATTTTAAAGTACGCCGGTTGACGGTATTTACAATGTTGGCTTAATGAATCCAAGTCTGTGACCTCGAGCGCCGAACGCAACTATGTCAAAAATCGAAATACCAATTATAACCCTAAATGACTAGTTGCTGACAATACCTTCTCAGGACGATATTAGAGAATACTACTTTGCTACAATATGAGACTAGAATTGTCTCTGTAGACCCAATAGTTTCCGCGACAAAGCCATTCAAAATTTGCGTAATTCCAAAAAATTGAAACGCTTTATCTTGGAAACTATTTGGTCTACAGAAACAAAGTGCATGCGCTAGTCCGACTCGCACTTGACCGGTTTTTTATAAATCCTCTGTATTCGAACCCAGGATTGAGTCACGTGCCTTGCCGCGTGGCTTACTCCTTGACTTTATGTCTTTATTCATGACTAACATTTAAAATGAACTGTCCCTACGTCACCTATAGCGTGGTCACCCTACACGCCTGACCGCGGAACGTACTCTGCTAAAGTTAATCTATTTTGGGGTCCTTTAAAAAAAGAATTCCGACACTAGGCCGAAAGGTGAAATGGAAAAGCCACTTGCCCTGTCTCCTGGTATTCACTTTTCGGGAAAGTTCCCTTGAGACGAAGGAAGGTGTTGATTGGATACAAGAAAAAGTTGGGATTATTCTATAATGAACGAAATTTCCTTCGTTTTATAGATCTTGGTATGTGAGATTATCATTGGTCATTATCGGTGAACTCAACAATAATACTTTGTACTCTATTTTAAAATAAGAAGAAAAACTTAAAAACGATGTATTTTAAAAATGTATACCTTTACGACACCGGCTACCCCTTGACCGATTTGACTCATGTTAGACCTTAATTTTTTTTTAAATATTTTTATGAATGAATATCCAGCGATTGGCCTTAAAGTGGGTTGCACCAAACCGTCTGTAATCGTAAGCGGTGTTCGTTAAAATCTGATTGTATGGAAAGTTTGACAAGTTTCTATGGGATGACAGCTGCCGGCGCCATATTTGACGATGACCGGCCTGTGATCGTATGTTGGTGCAACCGAGCTTTAGTCTCGCCTGACAGAAAGCGATGAGAAGGCCTAAGATGTAGCTCGCTGGTTCATTGATAGCCTACTTTTGCTCAATTTATTATTATTATTATTTGTATCTCTCCTTTGGGATATCACGGCACAATGTCCGGTCCTTTTGGAAGGCGTTCATGGGGATGCAGATCCAACACGAAGAGGCCCCTTTGAGATACGATAACGTATTGGGATGTGTACACTTAGCGGATACTATCTCTGCCTGCACTATTGAAGAAATACAGCCAGAGACAGCACCCGCTACGTGCAAGGGCTATTGCTTATTATTATTATACACTAGCAGCTACAAGCTGATGCGTGTATATCACTGCACTTGTCTTTTTTTTTAATGTCCGTTTTTTATTTTAAAAGTTTATCAAGTCTATTTTTGAAACTGTTCACTGAAGGGGCACTTATCACAGTCTCTGGTAGTTTATTCCACTCACGTACCACACGATTTGTTAAAAAGTGCTTCCTAGGATTGCTTGTGCTGGATCCCCGAGTAATCTTTAAACTGTGGCCTCTGTGGCTCTTTAATTTGTTGACGTTTTGATCAACGATACTCGAGTTATCCTTCAAAAAAAAAAATTCATGTGTATGAAACATACATTGTTCTAATAGACTCCGAGAACTTCGGGCGCTAGTTTACTTTGTGCCATTAAGTAAAAACATTTGTGTATAAAAAACACCTGGAACGTAGTCCCTTAATAAACAATAAATAAACAAAAAAGAGGTGTCACATTTTTCCTCGTTTCATAGAAAGAGTTTAATTGTTTCCACAGTTCCCTGCAACCTACATTAAGCTATCTCTTTCATTTGGCATTCGTGATGGTAATTAAGTCGCGAGCGTTTTTCACCACACGGCACCATGCTCACAGTAAAATAATATAAACAGTATCGTGCGTCACCCGGAAGTGCACTGATACTTGGAATACAAGTCCTAATCCCAATTACGTACTTTGTGACTTTTAACATTGACTATTCATACACGGATGGTTACATGACATGGGAATGTCAAACGCGAATTTGAACCCTATAGAAATAATAATAATAAATATTTTTTTCGTACTTTGGACTTTCCATATCATGTTAGTACAGCTTAATACCATAATATTAATGTTAGTTGTAATAACAGCTTAAGAACATATATATAAAAGTTAAATAAAGTTAATCATTATTATAAAGCTATCAGATACCAGTAAAATGGCTATTTATAAAAGTATATTGAAACCCATATGGACCTACGGCATCCAATTGTGGGGAACCGCCAGCCATAGTAACATTGAAATACTAGAGCGTTTTCAAAGTAAAGCGATCAGGACTATGTTCAAGATACCACCCTACATAAGTAACAGATACATCAACATAGACCTCAATCTGAAAACAGTAAAAGAAGAAATCGTAACGAATAGTGAGAAATATCAAGTCAGATTGAACAAGCACAAAAATGAACTAGCTGCGCAGCTGAAGGGAACCGGCAGTTTGCAATTCTCCCGACTGAAAAGGAATAGCGTAGTGGACCTGGCGACGAGATTCGCAGACAAGGAATGAGAGAAGCATCATTGGATGTTTCCTTAACATTAAAAATGAATCCGATGAGTAACATCTGACAGCAAATGGGATTATTGTTTAATATGAAAACAGATTGCCCAGCTCTGCAGGATAGAAAAAGAAAAAAAAAAAAAAAAAAATTATTATAAAGGGCGCAGCTCCTGATTTGACCAACCTACTGTGCCAAGATTGGAAATGCATATAGGTTGATACCGCATTGGACGCCCCGTGACGGATATATGCGGCGTTGGCGTCGAACCGATGGTGTGCATATATACGTCGGCGAGTTGTCAACTTTTTTCGGTGGAGGATCGTCAGTCCTGTCTGTCCTCTGCTATCTCGTTCACTCTCTATTGAACATTACGTAAAAAAAACAATTTTGAATGTAAACGTTCGGTACTGCTGTGGACACGTGTGCTGTTATGTAGCGATTTGGATGTGAAATGAAATTTCGCGGTTACAACGCGACGCCGCCACCGCGCAATAAGTACGCGGTCCGGGTGGATGTATTACCGTCCGTGTTGGGTGTTTAACGTTGTGTAGTTCGTTGTAAGTACTAGTTGGCTTGCAGTCAAGATACTGCTTATGATACCTGCTTGTTTATGTAATTTAGAGGCAGGGCCTGTGCCTTTACCATGAGTTTACATGACCGTACTCGCTAGCGACTACGTGAACGGTTTAGTATGCCGATTCTTAGTTCTATTGCGTAACCGCCAGAGGCGCTGTACTTTTGCCCATACACTTTATTACGCAGCCGCTAGCGAGTACGGTCATGTACTTAAAGTCATTGTAAAGGTACTCCGAACGTCGAAATTCGAACTTCGTATCGTGCCGTCCCTTTCACTCTCGTGTTATACACTGTATGAGTGAAAAGGATGGCACGATACGAAGTTCGGATGCTGAATGTAGGTCTAGTTAGTATATATAGTGCTTCTAACATAGTTCGATTACAGTAACATCTGTCAATTAGTTTACATTTATTTGAGTCATATCGTAAACACTTGAATCCCTCGTTACGCATAAAATTCTTCGTTAGAACATGTGGCTTCAAACAGGATTCAATATACAGCACTCGTCGATCAATTTGCTCCTCTAAGACACAATCTACTTATTCTCGTTATCCATTCCAGCCACATCTACGGCAAACCCAATATCCTACACCCGTATTATGTGTAGAAGCAATGGTAAATTAGACGGCACGCAAAGTGCAGTTGCTAATGCGTGCATTAAAGTATCGCTTGACACAAAGCCAGTGCATTTTCTAGTTTCCTCTTTTGTTTTAGCTAGTACGTGTGCTAGTACAGTCAGATCGCATTGATGTTATTGTCCTGAGTATATTAGTGAGTGACGGAGTGAGTTTATATATAAAATATTCTTTATTCAGATAACACAGATCGAGTGGTTAGTAGTTAGTTACATGGGAATAAAGTTAGTTAGGCTGAGATACGCGTCATACTCGTGATCGGGTGCTGTTTGTGGAGTCCGGTCTGTTCGTGCTTGCTAGGACATAGTGACTACGTTAATACTAGTGTCTTTTTATAGGGGATTGACGAGAGACATCATCCTGTTGTGGATTCGTTTTTATTATGAGTGACTTAGAGACCATATACATCTCTAACAATATTATAGTATATTATGCAACTGGTGTATAAGAAGGGTATAAAAAGGCGAGTGGTGTGGGTTGCGATGTGAGCCTTGGCGAACATCGCAAGTAAAGACACCACGAGCCTTTTTATACCAGTTATACACCATTGCATACAATACTTTTTCTACGACTCATTTCGAATGAAAGTAAGTACCTAAGTATTTCTCAGGCTTTTCATGCGACATATTTTCCCTTAGTAATTGTGCAACTTACCTACGCAATTTCTTCAGTAATGCTATAACTTCTTCGTGGATTTTTAGAAGGATAAACGTACCTACACATTTTCGTCATGAACACAAAAAAATCGTTTTATTTAAGTAATGTAATCATTTATCAGCTTGAATGTTTTCGTTTTCAACTGAGAATTTGGTGGGAAATCAAAAATATGACACTTTGTCTATGGTTTGTTTTTTTTTAATTTGCTAGGCTTGGCATCAAACCTAAACTGAATTCAAATCCGAATCGAATATTCGTTTCGTTTTCATAAATATATCCATAAATAGATAAAACTTGTTGAACAACACAAAAAAGATGACAAATGTATGTTTTTGTGTTAGTAAATAATATATAATGCATTAATTAACACATAAAAATTATAGCAAAGTTGCGTTAAGTTGGCAGCACTGATTTCAATCATAAAAGTTTCATTTAAACGCACCAAAGAATGACTACTAAACATAGTATTTGTAGTAGTCTGTGGCACCCAACTCTGCTTTAATTTTTCATTAAAGTAGGGTAAGGAGTGTGTTTTTGGCAATAGACTAGATAGACTGTTTACAGAATAAATAAAGTATGTATTTATATTAGAGTTCATGATTGCGTAAGTCGCGAAAAAAAGTACAGGAGTAGAAAAAAATAATTTTAATTTTGACGCTCAGAGACCATGTACATCTCTGGGATATTATATTAATTTCATTATACTCCTTGTTTAATCTTGAGACCTTATACATCTCTAATTTTAATAATGTTGTAATATTTGTAACTTGCCAAGTTTATCTTTCACTGTATGACATTAATTTTGTTATAATTGTAAACTCGAAATTATTATTCCTTCTTGAACTGTAAATTAATATTTTGACATGTAAAAGTGCCCTTGTGGCCTATTGCAGAATAAATGTTTGATTTAGATTTTTTGATTTTGAGTGTTAGTGATAATGATTAAATTAACTTAAAATTACTATAAAATACCTCTTGACAATAATTTAATGACCAGCAATCAGTTTCAGTTAGCAATAATAATATAGTAATTGAACAAAACTGTTGTAACACATTCCTTATTATGTAATATAACCTTTATTATGTAATAAGTAGACATACAGCGTGTAACCCAGGCAGTAGTGTAATGTAGGCAGGGCGTGCCGTACGCTTGTTTGCCACCGGCGTTGTATTAAAAAAAAATTGTAGCGATCCGTTAAAATTCGTTAATTGGTACCGCAATTTAGGTCTAACCAAAAAATGTCCGCCCCCGTGGACATTTTCTGATAGTAGGTATCGGTTAGTCGGGATTTTAATAGCACCGTTCTCTTCCCACAGGCGGCGTAAGAGGCGACTACAGAATAGGGTTTAAGTGTGTTGTGGGCTATGCGCTGGCAACCCATCAATGCGATATTACATCTCATAATATAAGATTTCAAGCTTACAAGGTCATTTACATTAGAATTACGATTTGAAACGGGATATTTACCATGTATATTACATCTCATCCTCAGAACACGGAGATTCCCGACGACATAGTATCTATCCATAAAAAACCGGCCAAGTGCGAGTCGAGCTCGCGCACGAAGGGTTCCGCACCATCATCTATAGAAACGGGAGCCCGCTTAAATATTAATTTTATTCTGTTGTTAGTGTTTGTTGTTATAGCAGTAACAAAAAAACATCATCTGTGAAAATGTCAACTGTCTATCGCAGTTCATGAGATACAGCCTGTTGACAGACGGACGGACGGACGGACGGGCAGCGAAGTTTTAGTAATAGCGTTCCGTTTTACCTTTTGGGTACGGATCCCTAGAAATGATCGCCGTAGACGACGGCTTAAGCCTACGAGCTAGAAGCGGTTGTGAAAAAATTGTATGCGCTCTGTCTACGCCTGTTAAGAGGCCTTATAAGTTTTAAAATGTTTTGATTTCAAATTATGTCATAAGTATTGATAATACCAATAAAGTGATTAAAGGATATAATGACTTTATAAAAGTTTTAGATAATGACATAGTCATTTCTTGATTTTATTGTGCGTAGTAGAATTAAATCTGAAAGAAGCCGTTTTTAGTTTGAATATGGTTGTTTTGGAGTGATGTGTGAAACGATATTTCTTAATGAAAAATCCAAAAAGTACATTTAAAATTTATATTATGTCGCAATTAATGATATTAGATCGCATTAGTCCTGTTCTAGATAGCTACACTAAAATGTCAAGATACGTGTAAATTCAAACAGAAAATGGCTTAAATAGATGAGCGTTTTTCAAGTCATAAGAGCTCTTAATACAAGCGTGAACCACACGCGTGGTCGTGTCGGAGGCTTTCCCCTGGATTTTCCCCAGGCTACTCTCCAACCGCGCACTGCTATCGCTTTATTGGGCCCGGTCTATAAAGCCACAGTCAGGTTAAAAAAAAACGAGCTTGAATATACGCCATACATTGTGCTATTTATATCAACCTAATGTATGCATTAGACAGAAAGCCCCGGCACCATGTTGAGTTCGTAGCTCTACTCAAGTTACAGTTTGGAACAGCATGTGAATATTTTAAAGACATGTCTAGGCTGGCCTAGATTTCGAGTCTACTATGAAATCTCATTTAATGTAAATATAACTTGTGTGTGTAAAGCCAGAAACCTGAATTTTCAGTAACGTGTAGTCCATAATATGACTTAGATATATTGTCAGTAATATTCAATTTAATCTTGTAGTTTAAGAACTATTGCCCGTTAAAATACCTTAGTTTTGTTACTGGCACACTGACTGACCGATCATCATAATTGTAAGATACTTCTAATAGAGCCACAAGCTTCTAATTTTAAACATAATTTGTTTTTAGCCTATCAAGTCATAAAAAACCTAAAAATATTGCATTTTCAGAGATATACGAATTGCATAAGTAGATTTGTAATCCTACACAAATACATTCTAGGAGAGGTAGGGCACAGCAAAATGTCATCTTGCTCGAGGTGAGCTTGTGTTCTTGGAGGTGAGCAAGGTTGCCAGAGCTCCCGAGGATACACTGTGTTGAGAGCGAGGGACCTAAATTTGTCCCTTCTCTAGTCAACACAGTGCATCCTCAAATTTTATAAAGAGTCGGCAACGCGTACGTGACTCCTTTGGAGTTGCGGGCGTCTATAGGCTGC
Organism: Epiblema foenella; assembly: GCA_963556455.1. Classification (NCBI taxonomy): domain Eukaryota; kingdom Metazoa; phylum Arthropoda; class Insecta; order Lepidoptera; family Tortricidae; genus Epiblema; species Epiblema foenella. The sequence continues at coordinate 23,558,797 of OY747100.1, forward strand.
GGTGGACGCTAACCATCAGGTGGGCCGTAAGCTTGTTTGCCATCGTCGTTGTATAAAAAAAAACATGCGATATAAAGTTGTACTTTTGTAGTTCCTGCATCTATGAACAGTTTTCAGTTCTAGATGCATTTATAAACTTGTATTGACACATTTACATACAAAATGAAGAGAGATCCCTTAAAAACATGTATGCATTAATCATTTATTGCACACAAACTTTTATGCAATTAATGATTAATGATTATCTCGTTTTAGTTAAAAGATTGATAAATAATAAAATAATTTCAAAGGAAACCAAGCTATTAATAATTAATTATGGCTGCGTACTGGGATGTTTGACTCGACATTTTGGATAATTACATTTAATAAGCCTAATTAACGTAATTACAGCGCGGAAAACATCAGCTGTGGTATAAATTTATCGTTTTTACGTTTACTTTTATGTAGGTTAGTAGTCAACTACTTGTTTGATTAGATTTTTTTTTTTTTGTTAGCACTAGATAAGGTGAGATTTTTTTCATAATATAGCGAATATTGTAATTTTTCCAGCAATAGGATAAGAGTTTTTTTTTTCATAATTCAGAATATTGTAATTTTTTCACGATCGTAACTTTAGTCGTTGTGTCGTAATTATTCATATGGGACTTAACATATTATTTATTTATAAATGGAGAAATCTGCGGTTGAAAGTCGCCCAAAACGAAATTTGGAATAGCAATTTATTACATATTTTGTTCAAATTTATTCTTATTTTTGACTGTACCTATACGAATAGGTAGCTAATAATATGTTTTTCAAAATGTCGATGGTATTAAGAACATTGTTACATGTATTGTAGAAATATATAGGAAACAATAAAATCGCAGCACATCAAAATTCCCTCTTTTGTTCAATATTACAGAATTTTCGACAGCTGACAGCCCTTTATCGTCCAATAATGCACTGTAGGTAGGGTTGTCAGTCGTTTAACATTACGCAGCGTGAAACGCCCCGGAACGGATGGCGGGACGTTTAATTATAGCACCTAGATGGATGGGACGCGATCGGCTGAACTCAGAGCTCCCTGGCTAGTTTGAAGTTAACGTGAGGTGAGGGATTATTCCAAGATCTGAACTACAAGTTGAGTATATTAGAGTTATTTCTCCTCTAATTTGTAGCGAAGTTCTTTCATTTCCCAATAGGATTTTTTCCAGAATTTTATTATATACGTTGTTAACAATGTTCCGTTCCGTTTTGGGCATTCTTTGTCATTTATTATTTAATATTCAGCACTTAACCTAAACCACCACAGTGACACTGACAGCAGGGACACCCTATGACTAAAATTATTGAGTATATTAGAGTTATTTCTCCTCTAATTTACAACGAAAAACTGTACTGTGTGTTTCGAACCTGTTTTTCAATTTCATTTTGTTTCAGTGCTTTTGTACCTATTTAAGTTTTCTTTTTTAATAATCATAAAGTGTACTCCGTAAATAGTTCTTTGTTTTGTGCAATAAAGTTTAAACGAAATAAATAAAGTCTAAAATAAAACGGACTCTTACTTCGTAGTTAAGTAACTGTCTACGTAGTTTACAAAAGTTCCACGTTAACACTATTACGGCACAGTTTTCTTTATAGTTTCTTAGTTGAGCTGTATGTCTCTAAATCCCTGATTTAGTGCGCTAAATCAGGGATTTAGAGACATACAGGTATTCATCAAGTAAATTAAAATTTGCAGTAACCGTAATTTTTATTCGGCAAATATTAGTGACAACCCTAATCTAAGGTTGCCACCCTAGCGAAATGGTAACCGCAGCCGTCCAGTATCGATCATCCACATATTTTGAAATGCAGTACTGCAGGGCCTGTTTATTACTCACACACGTCAATTGGGATTGAGATTTACGTCAGTAGTACACTTAGGCATCCCCGCCGGCAGGGACGTCCCCTCACACCTCAGATTCGGTTGAAACCGCTCAACCAATCTCACTGGAGCGCAAACTCTTAGAGTATTCCAGTGTTCCAAACCACACGCGTGGTCGTGCCGGAGGTTTTCCCCTGGATTTTCCTCAAGCTACTCTCCAACCGCGCACTCCTATCGCTTTATTGAGCCCGGCCTATAAAGCCACAGTTAGATTAAAAAAAAGACGTCCACCACGCGAAAACTCCCAGTAGCTCGATTCCACTCACCCCAGATTCGGTTGAAACCGCTGAACCAATCTCACTGGAGCGCAAACTCTTAGAGTATTCCAGTGTTTTAAACCAACCGCGCACTTTATTGAGCGCGGTAAATAGAGCCACAGTCAGGTTAAAAAAAAACCGTCTGTAGAAAAAAAAATACTAATCAAGTGGCAACCGTACTGTCTTCTCGAAGATCTCATTGTTTCTAAATAATTTTCTTACGACAAATAAATAAGTAATCAAGTTATTTATACAGCGGTCGACATGTTAAGGCGATGGCTGGACAGCGTCGTTATTCATCGAGTAAGTCGAATTTTCGTTCTCAAGATGCAAATAAGAGCCAGGGCCTGTACTTAGTATCGTGCCATCCCTTTCACTCTCGTGTTACAGTACATGAGTGCCTCAGGCCGAATCGATACTCGATTCTTTCAGTTTCAGAACCGTCTAATTGAAATGATATGCAGTAGCACGCAATCTGAACGTAAAAACGCAGCAGACTCGTTGAGCGTTGATTTATATGCAGTGGCGTCGTGTGCGATTCCTGATTGCATTATATTTAAATCCGCCGGTCTGGTGGAGTGCATCCGATTGTGTTGCCGTTTACTCCAATCGACAAGTAGTGTTGTCTGATAGCCAAAATCAAGGATTGGTCACAACGGAATCTCACAAACGCATCTCTCTCTCATCTCTCTATAATAATTTATTATTTATTATTATTTATTTATTTATTGAGAAAAAATATGTAACATTACAGGGAACACCCTAAGTCATTACATTTTTAAATATAAAATTCAGAACACAAAACACAATGTCAAAAATTATGTGATACAGGAAATCAAAATGTGGTAACAATATAATATAAATTAGGTCAGGATCTCACACAGCTTCAAGCATCCTCTTTCAACCATGGTCCAGCCATCCGCAAAACATCGCAGGAGAGCTGCACAGAGTCGAGCTTGTTGAGTGCATGTAGCGATCGGCAAATGGGAGAGTTGCGACGCGATATTGTGCGGGCAGGTGGCACGGCAAAGAGACGCAGCCGGTCCGCCCGGAACCGCGTACGACCGTAAGGAACAAAAAAACGACATGCCTCATTGACTAGGCCAGGACAGTCAAGACGGCCTCGAAGGACACGGAGCACCGTGATCAGTTGGTCGAATAGTCTTCGCGTGGCTAGGGAGTTAAAAATAGTTAGGGAATAATATTAGTTTGCGACCCTCCTGGCTGTAAGTATTTATTTATTTATTTAATATTTGTTCTTGGGACCAGACTGAAAACCAGCGCCGGGCAATTCTGCCCAGCACATGCTGAGCCTGGGACCCATTGCCTCACCTTTTTCTTATTGTTACTTACCGTTTGTTGATTGTTTTGTATCTGTTAGGTCAAGGTTTTTTATGGGCAATAAATTTCTTCTTATTCTTATTCTTATTTTCATCTCTCGTCAATGCGTTTACGGTGCGTCAGCGCATTTTTAAAAGCGGTGTGATCAATCCTTCATTCCATAAAAATTTCAAAAACTCTTGTCGCTGTAGATCTTCATCTCCACGTGGGGCCACCTCCTTCATCTTCTTATACGACATGACTGTTAAATGGTTCATTATTTGATTAACGTAGCTTACCTTACCTATCCTTGGCATTCTCTATCCTCGCTTGCTTCAATCATTTATTCAAAATAAATACAGTATGAACAACTTTTAAACGGCAGATCGCTGAAATATTATTTCTACCTGCTTTTATGGTAACCTGTAACTTGGCACTAATTTATTTTTTGTCCCTCTTTATTTTAGTCCTGTTGGGGGTAACTTGGTTATCCGTCCTAACAACTCCTACCGTGTAAACTGATTTAATTCATCCCAAAATCTTCATTGTATTAATATGTTTGTACAATTATTTTTATAATTAACGATCTCTAATAACATTTCGTTTATTTACATTAATAAAAATTCGTGTTTAATAAAAACATGTTGCTGGATTTCGCTAGCTCTCTGCTACGTTGTCGATTGGACTATATGTGTAGCTATAGGCAGCAAACTGTGCGACAGTGATGAATGATTTCGATTAACTTATGCCGATGATTGCGATTCTAGATTCAGTTGGCAGACCTGATTATTATGCCAAAAGTTAATTTAATTTTCGTCATATGCTTCTAGAGAATTCTGTATGTCGTATACGCCTTACAATATTTTTTATTACACTGCCACTCAGCAGCGTTTTACAAATTATATAAACTGTGGTTCATTGTTTGGGTACAAATAAATACTAACTTTGAAGACGACCTTTTATAAAATTTGAGGATTCACTGTGTTGACAATTTTAGGTCCCTCGCTCTTACAGTGCATCCTCCGAATGTCCTCTAAAGAACTGTTTGATATGATGCCCAACGGCCTCTTTTTATCATCGCATCACTCGCCATCGGAAGCGAGCTCATACCCACACCTTGGAGCCATTGCGTTCTCATACCGTACAATTCAACAAGCATTTTATACCAAGAATACTTAGGTTGAGGAATGAGCTTCCTGCCGAGGTATTCCCAATGGGCTACAGAATGGGACTCTGCACAAAAGGCGTGAAAACGTTTCTTACGGGTCGGCAACGCGCGAGTAACGCCTCTGGTGTTGCAAGCGTCTATAGGCGACGGTGGCCACTTACCATTAGGTGGGCTGTCAGCTTGTTTGCCACCGACGTGGTATAAAATATATATAAAATGAAAACAGAATATACAAAGTCCTAACTAGAAAGACCAACTAATTAGGCAGAGTTGGGTAATTTTTATAGTGGGATGAGTAGGTTTTTCCTTATGTAAATTCTTAATACTTTACAAACACGTTAAATTTATACACTGTCATTTTCAAAATAACCTTTTATTTTTACAGGAGTGCCCAAAAAAGGAGTGTAATGTTTCAGGGTTCATGTATACGTATGTGGAATTCTTTGTTCCCCCAAGAACTTCTCAATGCTTTAACCGATTTATGTTGTATGTATGTAAGCACTTTATTGTACACAATAACAGGTATTTATATGTCTGAAGTATCGTTGGAATCCTTACGTGATCCCGAGTAACCTTGAATATGTAGCGTTGCAATAAAAACAATATGGCGGACTACGTCTCCATTTTGTGTGTTCTGAAGAAAAAAAAAATGATCTTATGAAGTGGGATTTCAAAATGAAGCATTTGAAAAGACAATTTACAAAATATGTAATATATACATGAGTTTACGGCATAACATACTTTGAAATGGAAATCAAAAATTGCGAAGTTAAATAATAATTTAAAAAAAACTGTCCAAGTGCGAGTCGAACTCGCACACGAATTGTTCCGTACCATTATCTGTAGAAAACGGCAAAAGATCGCTTATGGGAGCCCCTTTAAATGTTTATTTATTCTGTTCTTTAGTATTTATTGCTATAACGGCAACAAACGGATGGACGGACGGACAGCGGAGTCTTAGTAATAGCGTCCCATTTTACCCCTTGGGTACGGTACCCTAAAAATTAAAAACACGACTGCCCTAAAAACTAAAAAAAAGATAAAATTGTATGTGTTCTTGTCCTTTTAGTTAATTTTTACCTTTTTAACAAGGTAGGACGAATACAAGTTTGCGGCGCACTTCCTCTGCATCTGATTTGCAATTGTATAATTCCGTGTCGGTGACAGCAGTCCAATAATAAAGAGGTCGCAGGTGCGGGACGGTCAGTCCGTGACGTCACGTCTCGATGTAATATTGAACGGGACTGTGACGTAATATCGTTGTAATATCTTAGGAGACCGGGTTCCAGTGACACTGAGCGAGGTTAGGATAACTGGCCAACTGTATCTCTTGCATGATTCTGCTTGGGCTGTGTGGGCGGTACATTCAGACTCAAAAAAATATAGAATTGACATAAAAATCTATATACCTTATTATTGAGCCCGCTCGTAAAATATCATGAGAATCGTTTTTTTTAGCCTTATGGGCCGGGCCCAATAAAGCGATAGGAGTGCGCGGTTGGAGAGTGGCCTCGAGAAAACCTCCGACACGACCACGCTGGAAACAGTTTGCGCTCCAGTGAGATTGGTTGAGCGGCTTCAGCCAAATCTGAGTTGTGAGTGGAATCGAGCTACTGGGAGTTTTGTCGCTGGTTCACTAAACCTAGCCTAGCTGATAAGAGTCCAGCAAGAAACTCAGCTTGGCCCGACCTGGGTCGGATTGTCTCTACCCGATATGCGGAGGTAAGGGATGAATATAAGAAATAAGAAATATTTATTCGAGACAAAAATAGCAATTAACACAGCACAAAAAATAAAAATAAACAACAACTAAAAAGTTGTGTTATCTCGAAACGGTCCATCTCAGCATAATGCGGGCAATCGCCAGCGCTGGTCTTCCGAAGGGACCGTCGTGTGATTTCACGGTGAATAACCGGTGTAATTTATTTTTCTTTGGAGATCCAACAGCTATGATATTAAATTAAACAATCAAGTAGATACAGAGAGCCAATTATAGGAACTCACAGGTAGTGCCATGATACATAACTAATAGGTACTAATGTTACTCACTAACGTAACCACACATGCGAACCAAAAAGGGAAAAGATCTTTTACAAATTAATGATTTTGAATTAAAACTTTGCCAAAACTGGAATTCTCACCAACTAATGAACTAATTTATTAGTACAATGTATAACAAGATACGTAACGACGATAGTTGGGCAACATCAAAAACACCAACACAATGAGGACAAGGATAAAAACAAGAACAATAGTAAGAAGCTAACACGCTCACTCCAAGTACTCAAAATACTGCTGCACTATATTACGATTACATAATGTGTCTGTCTTGACGCGATCGCGCGATTCGCGCGGTGGGCGTCCGCGCCCGCGGCGCTAGAACCGTTTAGAATGAGACCTGTAGAAGGGGACAGCCGAACATGGGCAGACATAAGAGAGCATTTCTTCACGAGCTGAAACGAATACGCTTGGCCGGCTCGGTCAATAAGTGGTGGACAGTTATGGCACTGCGGAAATAATATTTTACAACGTTTCGCAAATATACTGAACATATTCGAGGCTTAAGCAATGCTACGTGTGCTAGCCGTAGCGCGTAGAAGCATTTTCGCGCCTGCAAAATTGTCTCATTAAGGTACTGAGGTGCTACTCCGAACTTCGTATAGTGAGGTCCCTCTCACTCATATAGTGAATAGCGCGAGAGTGAAAGGGACGGACCGGTACGAAGTTCGGATTTTGAAGTTCGGAGTACAGGCTCTGTAACCCCTATGTGGGGCAGGGGGCGTCCACAGTACTCCGCCATTGCGTCCTGTCTTGGGTTACGCGTTACGCCTCCGACCTTCGAAATAGGGGCTATCGCTAGAGGCGCTAGTGTAGCGCGAGGTCTCCGAAATGTCAAATGTCACTCTTTGTGGTTGCGCTACGCGGGTTAATATCTGATTGGAACAATATGGTGAGTATTTTGCTATAGCTGAGTTTGATTATGGCAAATATGAGTTACGGGTCAATGACTGTCAGTTCTTTGAGACAGTTTTGTCTTTCGGAAACTTATTTCCTCCTTTATTTCCTAACAAAACGGACGGAACTGCGCTACAATACGGGATGTTGGATATTTTTACGGTACGGTTTTAAGGTATTAAATATGATTTAAACGTAAACTTCGTTCTCATGCCCATAATAACCAATAAAAAAAATTGACAGTTGGACCTTACTCGACAGTGGCGCCAACTGGTGAGCACAAAAATGATAGCCCTCATTGACTAAACATTTGATTTTGTAAAGGTCGATTTTAGAAAGACCCGATAGACCAAATGTCAATGACATAAGTCCTGACCAAATGTAAATGAACAAATAACTAAAATGTTCTTTGTCCCTTTCTCACAAACGTTAATGGCAAAGTGACATATAAGAGAACGAACTTTAGCGGCTAGTTAACTAATATAGGTTTGATAGGCGTTTATGAATAAGGGGGATAAAGTGTGATGGATCTTTATAAAATCGACCTTACAAAGTCAAATATTTATTTTATTCTACTAGGTTATTCAAATAATGAAAGTAGAATGGATTATGGTAATCCATTGAAAGAGACTTGAAATGAATTATGTTAATTTATAGAGCTTTCTTGAAATCACAAAATGACGATTCCATTTGTTAAAATCCAGACGGTTAAATTCCCCTTTGGTGCCTAATGGTTGGTAAGGTAATGCTCCCGTTTAATTACTTACCCAAGTGCCTAGATCTTTGTTAGTTTCGTGGCGTGGTAAAGCCATTTGAGGTGATTAGAACGTCGGTTTATGTCCTCATCATCATCATCATATCAACCGAAAGACGTCTACTACTGGACATAGGCCTCCCCCGAAGAGAGTCATAATGACCGGTCCTGCGCCACCCGCATCCAGCGGACTCCCGCGACCTTTGCCAGGTCATCAGTCCACTTTGTGGGGGGCCTACCCACGCTGCGCCTTCCGCTCCGTGGTCGCCACTCGAGAACCTTCCGGCCCCAGAGGCCCTCGGTTCTCTACGTGCAATATGCCCCGCCTGCTCGGTTTATGCAGTGACTAATCAAAATCGTACCACCGGCCTTTTAAAAAAATCATCATACGCTTGCTCTTTTCCCATTTATTTGGCGTCGGCGCAGCATGTCGTTTTCTTCCATACGTCTCTGTCACTCGTCATCTCTTCGTTCACATCCTTCTTATTCATATCGTCTCTCACACAATCCATCCACCATTTCTTTGGCCAACCTCGTTTCTTGCATCCATCCACATTCATATCTAATACTTTTCTTGTTACATGGCTTTCATCCCTCCTCATGACATGACCGTACCACGCCAGGTGATTTGACTCTTAGCTTATCGACAATGTGTGCTACTTTCATGCTTCCCATAAGTATTCATTCTTTATCCGGTCCATTCTCGTCACACCACACATTCATCTCAACATCCTCATTTCTGTAACATGCGTTCTCGTTTCATCCGTCATCTTTGCGGCCTAACATTCCGACCCATCATAACTACAGGTCTTTTTACGGTCCTGTATATTTTACTCTGCAAATTACTGGGAAAGTATCACAAATATTGGCTATTAAAAAAATATATGTAAGGAATATCATTTGATATTTAACAGTGGTTTCGGTGAAGGACATCGTGAGGAAACAGGTCTGAACCCAATAAAGTCTACATTTCCCTCTTGGAAGGTCAGATGGCAGTCGCTTTCATAAAACTAGTGCCTACGTAAAAGCGTGTCAAAGCGGACCCCGGGCTCCTCAGGGCACAACCGGGAAATTGCTAAGAGTATATTTTACTAAACGGTTAAAACTCAAGTATTCATTGTCACTCCGGGCGATATGTTAAGCTTAGTCCACATTTGTATCGTTCTAACGTACAAGATCAGGCGTATCGTATCAGGTAGTGTTTGACTTGTAAAAGTGCCTTTACCGCCTACTTGCAGAATAAAGTTCATTTATTTCATTTAAGCACGCGTGACCTAAGTGTGGACGCTCAATTTGGGCATAATGTATCATTCCCAGTGTCGTCTAAAAAAACATGTCCACACTTGTATCGTTTTAGCGTATTAAGATCAGCCGTATCGTACCGAGCAAGCGTATCCTAAGTGTGGACGCTCAATTCGGGCTTAACGATCATGATACGCGTCGGTGCTACGCAGAGGAGCCACGATACGCTACAATACGGTACGGTAAAAAGATACAAATGTGGACTAAGCTTTTTGAGTTGTACACTCATCCTGAAGATGAATTCCCGAAGAGTTTGAAACATGTCGCCTGGGATGACAATTAATACGTCAGTTTTAACCGTCTAGTAAAATATAGTTTTAAACATGGGAATGAGTCCCGAAAGTTTAAATTCAACGAAAGGCTAGGAGGATCACCTTTGAACTGAAACTGAATTCAATGTACTCATGCAAGGAAATCGAATCGTGCTCGCAGACTGCATTGAATTTATCGTGCATTTGAATATGCATAAATAATGTTACGTGAACAATACCCACAATTCAGTATATCGAGCTGGTTGTATGTCGTGACACCGGCCCATTACACCCGTCAATGCGATGCGATTCACAGCTTAGAGAAACAGCGCGTCTCAACGCTAATATTTTTAAAATAATAATAGTGTGTAGATTATCCGCTGATATTTATTAGAGAAACAAGGTATCTCAATGCTAATCTGTTTAATATAACAATAGTGTGTGAATTATCCGCTAATATTTATTAGAGAAATAGAGTGTATCAACACTAACCTATTTAATATAATAATAGTATGTAGATTATCCGCTAATATTTATTAGAAAAACAAGGTGTCTCAATGCTAATCTGTTTAATATAATAATAGTGTGTAAATTATCCGCTAATATTTATTAGAGAAATAGGGTGTATCAACGCTAATCTAATACTTAATATAATAGTAGTGTGTAGATTATCCGCTAATATTTATTAGTCTATTTCATATGTCTAGTGGCTCAGTGAGTTGTAAACTTCGTGAGTGAGTTTTTTATCATTTCCAAAATCTGACATTATAAAAAAGATCAATTATGATATAATAGAATATCGAACCTGCTAACAAAATTTCACGAGAAGCGGTTGAAAAATGCGACCTGTAGAGGAGAACAAACCGAAATTCGGACACAGAAACTTACAAAATCTTTGAAATAACATATTGTTTTTGTAAATTTACAAAAACTGCACTCGAAAAAAAATTCTATATACTTACCAGACCTGCTCACAAAATTTCACGAGAATCATTTGCGAAATGCGACCTGTAGAGGAGAACAAACCGTTGAACAAATATATATTTTTTAATTGAGAACAAACCGAAATCCGGAATCTGGACATACGAAAGCATTTTTGTCGAAGCTGAAGCAGAGACCTTCGTTTCACTCGGTCAATATATTTATTTTATTTATTCATTTAATACTTAGTATAACTTGATCTGGAAAATTCTTAAAAAAAATTAAATACCGCGCCATTGCCAAACAAGCTTACGACATGATGCCGTAGACTGTGGACTCAATTCACTGTAACCTGCATGTTGATACTACTTTCGCGATTTCAATCCAATCAATGTTTTAGTGCATGGAATGTCTGTGGTACCAACCGTAACGTAAATTCCTAATGGTATATTTCGGAAACTTTGAAGAGTTAAGTATGTAAGTATGTAAGTATTTCTTTATTTACAAAGGCGTGCTTATCCCTTTAAACTTTAAAGGATATTTTTCAGCTCACCTAATTATTGAACATGTATGAACTACGTGTACAGTCGAGGGCATAAATATGTACACCTTTTTGGACCTTATTTCAATGGATTACGCAAATTGCCGTTGACGGTACACAATCGGAGGTCTTACTAGACTGAAGCGATTTATTGATTGGTAAACATGAATTCCAATCCTTACCGAATACCATATTCAAATTCAAATGTGGTAAGTCCCAACTGACAATAGAGCGACCGTTGCACCCGACGGTTGCGGATTTGAACTCGGAACGTTCGATATTCAAATCCTTTACGCGCGATTGCGCCAATAAGGCGTCTTTGTTCGCTTTGAACTAGAGATGCGCCAAATACAGGTGAGGTTCGACGGAATACGAACGTTCGGCTGATTATTCGGACGAGACTTTGGCGAAACACGTATTCGGCCGAATTCGGTTCAACTTAATACCTTCATCGAAAGAAATTGGAACAGCGAATATTTATTTATTTATTTTAGGAGAAACAAACAGAAGTAAATGTATAAAAATAAAAGATGAATGTACCAGTACTTAGCTGCTAAACATGCATTTACCCCCTTGACAGTTCCCACTGAGACATAAATATTAAGTAGGTACAATTAACCTAGCTCCACATACAGCTTTAGATTTGGCACTAATCAAGTACATAGTAGAAAACAATCCTTTTAAGGGATCTCTTTCAGCTAACCTTTGAGAGGCTAAGGGTCGGTTGCACCAACATACGATCACAGGCCGGTCATCGTCAAATATGGCACCGGCAGCTGTCATCCCACAGAAGCTTGTCAAACTTTCCATACAATCAGATTTTAACGAACACCGCTTACGATTACAGTTTGGTGCAACCCACCCTAAGGGGACATGTTATATGGCAGACATGCTGAATAACATGTACAGGTGGCAAAATTGTAAATTATTAAAATACTAGGGTTGCGCGGTTGTTGGTTGACATCTGCGGTTCCCCGGGAATTCTATATCTAATATATGCTTTGTATACTTTCACCACTTTCATCCATCACCATGTGTTTTCATCCAGGATAAACTAGTAGCTATTCCCAGTTTGTCTCGTGCAATATTGATGTAAATCCTTGACGCCTCCAATCTTCCTAGGAACAAGACTAGACTCCGCTTACTTTCTCATTTCGCGCTGCGCTGTCCCGAAACAAATACAACGAATTCACTCAGTTTATTTCAGAAAGGTTATCTCAGTTTGTAAAAGCTGGATTGGGAGGACTTTATTTATGTATGACATGGGTTCGTACTTAGTTTACAAATATCTTACTGACATACATTTCGACATTTTTAGGATGGGTTGCACCAAACCATCTCTAAATAGTAAGCGGTGTTCGTTAAAGTGAAAAAGTTTGACAAGTTTCTATGGGATGACAGCTGCCGCCCGCCGCCATATTTGACGTTGATCGACCTGCAATCTTAAGTTCAAAACGTAACCGCGTGGTGGCCAAGCATAATTATGTCACCATCATCATCATCCTAGCGTTATCCCGGTAAAGTTGCACCCTGAAGGATGCCCGGGGTCCGCCACCTAATCACAAGATTTTGGCGTAGGCACTAGTGTTTACGGAAGCGACTGCCATCTGACCTTCCAACCCGAGGGGAAACCAGACCTTATTGGAATTGAAGCATAATTATGTCACCATCATGGTGTTTACATTACTCACCAAGGGCGGTAAAACAAAAGATGTCTCAGATCACAGGTATTTCACGTCCGATCCGAAGGCAAGGTGCGAAATATATGATCTGAGGCTTTCTTTATTATTGCCCGTGGTAAATACAACATTTTATGTCTTCCCCTGGTCAGGAAGTGAGATTTTTCGCGCGCGAAGCGTGTGGTAATTGCTACTTTATGGCCAGGTGTGACATAACTATATTTTAGTTCATATCATAACATCAGTGCAGTGAAGAATTTATATTTAATTTTAATTTTATCTGGTCACGTGAAATGGTTATTTCTGAGAGAATTATCATGACTTTTCAGACATCAAGATGATTTATTGTTGGCCGGTACTGTAATCTAGAATTGCGTATAACGAGCAGCATATAGCGAAAAGTATTAAATCATCAGTATAATTTAACGAAACGCGAAATTGCTCGGAACGGAGAGCGTGAAGATTAAGCCATAATCTTCCCCAGCGAAACAAAATGGCGCATCTCGGAAGGTATGTCACGGCGCTTACGTCTTTGCGCATAAAACTTAAGTGGAATGATTAATGCACTAACAGACGGCAAGTTAATCTCGTTAATCGGGACTTCTTTATAGTAGCTTCTTGGTTCTTGGTAGTTAGTAATGTTTTTCAAACTTTATTCTTTCATAATTTATCATAACCATCGTTTTCATTTATTCGGAGCGCTCGTGGCCTAGCGGCGCCCGTGTACCGCGTGCGGTATGCGAGGTTAAGCAACGTCGGCCTAGATCCCGGCTGCTGTCAATGATAGCAGTCGTTAAGCCAAGTTAGAGGCCTTCGGGCGGCTTGAGAACTTCTAACAGTCAAGTTGCCCACTCACTTGACAAGCCCAATCCCAATAAGTGCTGGTTTCCCCTCGGGTTGGAAGGTCAGATGGCAGTCGCTTCCGTAAAAACCAGTGCCTACGCCAAATCTTGGGATTAGGTAGCGGACCCCGAGCATCCTTCAGGATGCAACTGTACCGGGATAATGATGATGATGATCGTTTTCATTTATTCATCTAGGCAAGAAAAGCTATTGGATGTGTTAAACATAAGACCGCCTTTTATGCATCCACATATTCAGCAGTACTGCTGAAGATGATGATCCATAATTTATTTTAAGATATCACGGCTAGCAACATGTTGACGCAAGAAAAAGTGCGACAGAGAAATAATAATAGCGGGTCCACACAGATTTAGTTTCGCGCATCTTCTGGATATACCCAAAGATAAAGGCTAGGACCTTTTTCTTTGGGTATATCCGGAAGAAGGAAATTTTTGGTTTGATTTATGTTAAGCTATAAGCAATTGACTATTTGCAAAGACGACTTTTATTTGTATGGCGTCTCGTACCATTCCTCGTTTCTTGCGCTAGCCATGCACATTTAGATCAACGCAGTCTCCCCTGTCTGCCGTGAGAAGGGGCTATATTAGCTCATTAGGGTTACCAGTGCTCTTAGCGGCCACAGCACTTAGCTAAGAACCTTGGGGAGCGGAACGATGATGCCTAGAGTGAGCTTGGGGTGCCAGTGAGGGTCCCATAGCGTTCAATATTAGAACCAGGGCCTGCCGCGGACCAAGAAAGAAGTATCTCTCTGTCGCACTTCTTAATTCGAGGGCCAGAGACGGAGATACTTCGTTTTCAGTTCGCGGTAAGATCTCGGAAGATCCTGTAGTGGCAAAATGGCACTGCACAGGTTTAAAAAAAATGTATTAGATTAGATTATTTCATGATAAAAATAGATTATATGCATACATATCAACATTATAAGAATTGTTATCATAATCGTCAAAACCATAAAAATACACAAATGTCAACAATATAAACAATAATCAAAAAGAAAATCAAATTTAATTATAGGTATCTACTAGGAATCGTCATTTACTTAATAACTAATGTCCATTGCAAATAGAGAGGTATACGAGAGGTAGGGCACAGCGACGAGAGGTAGGGCACAGCGACGAGAGGTAGAGCACAGCGACGAGAGGTAGGGCACAGCGATGAGAGGTAGGGCACACTGACGAGAGGTAAGGCACAGCGACGCGAGGTAGGGCACAGCGACGAGAGGTGGGGCACAGAAAAATGCCATCTTGCTCGAATTTGGAGCAGCCCAACTGGGGAAGTACCTCCATTATACAAGTATGTAGTGTTGTGTTCCTGGAGGTGAGCAAGGTTGCCAGAGCTCCCGAGAATGCACTGTGTTGAGAGCGAGGGACCTAAATTTATCCCTTCTGTTGTCAACACAGTGCATGCTCAAATTTTATAAGGATCGGCAACGCTTACGTGGCTTTGGAGTTGCGGATGTATATAGGCTGCGGTGGCCGCTTACCATCAGGTGGACCGTAAGTTTGTTTGCCACCGGCGTTGTATAAAAAAAATACGAATAAATACAAATTAAATAGGTACACAGTTTAGGAAATAATAATAATAATAATAATAATAATATATTCTTTATTGCACCACAAAAAGAAATTGTTACAAGATTATCCTTAAAAACTAATAGGTAACAACAGGCGGTCTTATCGCTATAGAGCGATCTCTTCCAGACAACCTAAAAATAAAATAATAATTGTTATTTACATGCCAAGTTCAAGATACTCTTTAACTGAATGTAATGGATGTTTCAATAAAAGGCATTTCAGATGGCGTCGAAATGCTTCGTCAGAGGGTTCTAGTCTGGGGTCGGCGGGCAGTCGTTCGTAGTAGGTAGGCCCAATGACACGCGGGTTCTTGCCTGCAAGTGCCATGTGACATGCCTAAATTGAAGAATAAATGATTTCATGACGGGGATCTGTTCTCAAACGTCCAGTGTGGCCGAGTGTTTTGCCAATAACATTTACTTTATGGAAGTTTGATATATTGTTCCTTACGAACTTTATAATTTCGAAAACGTAGAGCGAATAGTGCGTCATAATACCATGATTTGAGAAATGTCCTCTACACGAAATCCTCGAGTTTGCCCCGAGCATCGCACGCACGACACGGTTCTGCATGAGCAGCACTCTGTTGGCATCCGTTGCGTTTCCCCATATGAGTGTGCCATACGACATCAGGGAATTAAAATGGGAAAAATAAAACTGCTTCAAGGCATCGTTAGATGTGGTTGTGGACATATTTTGCCGATAAGCGAATTGGCGGTCAGTCAGTAAGTCATTGTCCTCCAGATGTATATATTACAGAAATAGCCCAAAATTAGAAATGTGCTATCAATACATAATACGTTTCGGTAAATGAAGCAGTATATAAATTATCACTTGTAATTGGGCCTTTACAACTGTATTCACCGAGAATCGCAAAAGTAATCAGCATCGAGCAGATAATCTCTTCTTTATCTGAATTTATCGTTCGCTTGGTATCTTATTAGTGCCTATCCCTTTATCACTATGAACGGATTTCTGCTAACTCACCTATCGTATATCCCTTTATACGTCAAACCTAGTGCTTTCAGAAAAGGTCTTAAGTACGTTATTCATACAAATGTACATCATTCATTTTTGAACTCAACGTCAGAAGTCCGAGTTTGATTTCTCGTTTTATCCCAGGGCAGGTTTGGTCTGCTCATGTTTAGTTAGGGAAAGTTTTGGCTTTTGGTATGAAGTTAGATTTACTTTTGTTTGTACTGGGAATCACTCTAAATTGATATATTTTCTAATGAAATAAAATCAAATAACATCCAATTCTTCTTGCTTTGTGCGTTTCCTCGGAGTAATGGTTGGATAATATATGTGAGCGTGATGCGTCGATAATCGGTTTGGATTGATATTGAATCTAAAATCGATTTTTATAGCAAAGTTCATTGCAGACATCTCTATAAAAGTGTACCTTGCGCAGAGTATAAAATTAAATCACACACTAAGACAAGTTACACTGCCTCAAGGCGTCCGTACGTCTTGAGCGCTCGCGTCTACATTTATCGCTCTGCCGGGTGGCCCCATAGAGGCGTCCACCCCTAGACAGCCGGATTGCCAGCAAAAGCTGAAAAACTGCTGGGTAGTAGCGTTGCCAAAAAAAAAAGTAATAGTTCTACATGACGTCATTTTAACTATTACCCATCCAAGTGTTTTTGTTCGTCACAGACGTCATTTTAGGTGCCTGATGCAACTCATTGATTTGATACATAAGTGGATGTGGTTTCGGGTGGCTTAAACTCAACATGACCTTTATCTTAATACTTTTTGTCATCTCACAATGACTGTATAATCAATGGACTTACAGGAAGCTCTGAAAAATAAGAGCTTTATTTAACTTCACCGAATAAATATCCAACGCGAACCTCACAAAAACCTGATAACATTTAATTTGACGTTGTCTCCCGTCCCAGTTGTATTAAGGCTGAATAAGGCACGTTTATTCAATCGGACGGCGTCTTTTGTGGCGGGGTTTAGCATGCACAATGAAGAATTATTAATACTGTTGCGTTTCGTAAACTTAATGCAATGTAATAAATTGTCATCTGAAAGGCAGCAAAATTATCAATACATTTTAATTCAATGGACGCGTGAAGTTAGTTGTTGCACCTGCTTATAAAATTTGAAAGTTAGAAATTATGCAGTTGGTATTTTCCGTTTATGGTATTGTCCGTCGAAAAGCTTTCAGCTGCTGTAAAACTTACAGCCATGCAGGAAAAATATAGTAAGATTATATTCAGAAAACTTTGGATGTGAGACAGTCTCATTATTATTGATTGAGGAAAAAGCTGACTAGGTACGTTTTTTGTATTGCCTAATCGCGTAACTTTTGAAGTCTTTGATAATTTTTTTGCACCAATGTTGCCTTTATTTAATGCAATTAATTAGAAATCCGTTGTTTTATTGATTCATTATTCAGTGAGTCCACAGACATGATCTTCACTATATATTATACGCTTATTACCTATATAATGCCTCGGGCGGATAGTTACCCGCAACCGGTGAGGGAAAAGTGGTCGAGGGACGATGGAGAGTTGATACCTACTTGACTTTACGCCTAGTCAGCCGGTTCCGGGTTCAGTGACCCGATTATTGCGGGGTTTCAACCGTCAATATGTTACGTGGACTAGTTTTTTACGTAGTTCTTGGGTTCATAAATAACCCTACTGGAGAGCGGTGTACTTGCGTAACTTTTCCGACAAACGTCCTGAGTTTTATGTCATGTCCAAAATGATTCAATTGAACCTAAATCAAATATTAATTAAAGAACGAGAGTTGTCCCGTTCTTAGGGTTCCGTACCAAAATGGTAAAAAAGGAACCCTTATAGTTTCACTTTGTCTGTCTGTCATCGCTAAATATTTTTGTATGCGGATTCAGGAGGTTAGAACATCGGTCAATATCCGCCCTCAAATAAATGACAGTTGGTTCGGAAAGTTACGCGATGATACTTTTTGTAGTACAGACAGCGTCATAAACATGTATACATTCTATCACTTGATGGTTTAGATATAAGGTCGAAGAGTGTATACATACTTATGATGCTGACTGTGTATTTTTCCCTTCTTCGCGTTGATTTGGTTGAAATGCAAAAATGCGAACCGAATTGCGTTCCCTTGTTCATGAAATCTTAATTATTCAAGGTGGAGTTTCCCTTGTTCATGATGTTATAACCAGAAGTAGATTTAAGTGTTGTTTTAAGTTTTTAGCCTTTCTTGTTTATCATATTATGTTTCCTGTCTTTGATAAAAACTTATACAGAAATTGAAACATTACACTGTCTCCGAAATTCCGTCCCGAACTCAAACTTACGTAGTATGAACTAAAACGAAATTTTACGTCCCGAACTCAAACTTACGTAATTTTAACTAAAACCCTAATATGTTTCAGTCCCCGAAACTAAAATGTGATTTTCCCCACAGGTAAGTTCCAAGTACTGAGAGTAAGGAAGAACTTGGTAAGTATGTTATGGAGTACCGCCCGCTTCGTGGTGAGTGTTTCATAAATGTGTATGAAAGTAAACTTAAATCGGTATAAGCATTCCTTTGGTGCGTGAGTGCATTGTAATGCGTTACGGCGATTCAGTATCGTACGCGGTTTTCGCTCGCTGTAGGGTATTACCCCCTTATTCATAAAAATTAACAAACCTCTGCTAGCTAAAATGTCTATTGTCACTGTCTAACAAGTACATGTGTCAAAGTGACAGATAAGGACAAACGAACTTTAGCGGCTAATTAACTAATATAGGTTTGATAGACGTTTATGAATACGGGGGTTAGTCTTTTTAAAGTATTTTGGATAAAAAAAGTAATTTGCTGTTGTTGAAGAAGAAAAAAAGCATCGTGAGGAAAACGGTTTAATACTAATGAGGTATATTTTTCCTCTGAGTTGGAATGTGAGATATGGCAGGCACTTTCGTAAAACTAGTGCCTACGCCAAATCTTGAGGTTATGTGCCAAAGCGGACCCCGCGCTGCTTTAGGATACAACAAATTATTGGTTCATGTAGATCCACAAGAACTAATGTAACCCAAATTTGTAACTTTATTTATGACCAGTCTGGGATAGTCTGCGAGATTTAAGTGGGATATTAAACATAGCGCTATGGGCGGAAAAAGTTGAATTGCAAGCGAGGCAACGCGAACCGAATTACATAACGTCAAGTACTCTTTAAAACCTTGTTCCTCATTTTTACCAGGTTAAATAAATCCTACTTATATAAATTTATATGTATAGTTTTATACATTAGAAATACGCAATTTTAAACTTCTGGCGTGAAGTTACTTGTCAAGACCGCTTCTTGCATTATCCTGAAACACAAATTACTTTGCACACATCTAATTATTAAAGCCGAAAGTTTCGTCTAACCCGTTCCGTAATCCTATCAGATTACAATACCGTACGACAATGGACACGAACTCTTGTTTTCTATCTTCAGCAAGACTTTAATTAAATCTTCACTACAGTTCTCATACAAATTACTATCCTATTCGCTGGCAATACGGTCTAATCTAATTTGCATTGTAAGTAATAACGAAGGCTTGATCTAAGTTTAGTTGAATTTATTCGTTCTGACGATTTATGTCCTTTGTCTTCGGTATTTTCTCATTATGAACGTTATGTTCTGTTTCTTTGAGGGTTTGATGCTGAGTTTCATTGTCTGTGAGCTTGACGAGTTTAATGATAATGATGATGGATGACTTGATCAATTAATTAATTTAGTTACCGTTAAATAAAGCTATTAGAAGATGTCGCGTTACAGAAGTATATATTGAATCCGAGAAAAACGAAATATTAAAATTTCTCACTAGCAAAATCATCATCGTCAAATATCAATATATATTCAAATATAAAACTTAACGGTGAAACTTTAGAATTTGTTAAGACAACTGTAGGTAAAATAAGGCAGCTTACCAATGTGGCAAAAGCTCGGTTAATTTACTTCGCTTACTTTAGTAATATAATTAGTTATGGTCTTATCTTATGGGGATCAGCTACAGATATCGAAACTATGTTTATATTGCAAAAAAGGTCTATATGAGCAATTTATAACTTGGGGTCGCGTGAGTCATTGAGAGAAATATTTGAGGAAATAGATATCCTACCTAACCCTGTCTTCGCTGTACGTATTTGAAATAGTTATGTATGTTGGGAAGAATGTATACAATTTCCCAACGAACACTGATAAGTTAATAACTACCAGAAATACTTGGAAACCCAAAATAACTTTTTACAGAACTAGTAAAGGCGAAAAAGTCGTGGGAAATTGTATAAAATTCTACAGTAAAATTTCAAGACACATTACTGAACTTACGGATTCTAAATTTAAATCTGTCGTGAAACAAACACTTATTTCAAAAGCATATTATAAGATAAACGATTACATCATGGATAGGGATGTTTGGTAGTGATAGCGTCCCGCACAAGTAATCTAACTCAATGATATTTTATGCTGAATATTAATAATTTATATATTGTAGCATTTTAATTCTGTAGTATTATGATACTGTTATTTTATATACACTGTATATTGTTTTAAAAAAATGACACCTCGCCGAGTTTCTTACGCCGGTTCTTCTCGAGGCAGAGGTTTATTTTATGAACCGGTGGCAGTTTTTTGAGATTCATAAGTGCATGTAATATGCCTAAATTGAAGAATAAATGATTTCATTTTATTTTGTTACACTAATACTAGCTTTTGCCCGCGGCTTCGTCAGCGTGGAACACATTATATCGTATGTTCATAGAAAATTAAACCTCCTTGGGATAGAAACTATCCTATGTCCTTCCCAGCAAGCGCGTGCGACACATCACAATACTTCACGAAATCGTTCCAGAAGCATCTTCAAGAGTATATCGACGTAATGTATATAACTGATAGTAATGATGTAATGGTAATTATTATCAACATTGTTTATTTGCAAACATATTATTATTAATGATGGCGTCCAGTTTTGTTCCTGTAGCATTTAATTACACTATTTAATTTTACTCGTAATAGCAAATGGCATTTTTGTAAATATACTCATAACAAATATTAATTAATATGTAGCAATTAATATAAACCTTCACTTTGTATGCATTTGTTGGAGAATTTTATTTTAATATTTTATTTTATTTTATTTCATAGGAAAACTTACAGCTAAAGTAACAAAGTAGGTCACGACATAGAAACAGTAAGCCAATTACAAGTTTATTCGTTTTGATATCAATGTGTTTTCCTGTGCTCGTACTTATCTACTTGTTGGCTGGCTGGTTGCAGAAGGAGAAGGTGGCACGCAAAACACATTGAAATCCATTGCAATGCGAATGTACGTGTACATTTCAGAATCATCTCACGTAAATCCGTCGAGGCCGTGAAAACTAACGATTTTGATAGGTGTGTTATTCCGCCGTAACACGCGAACTAAAGGTTGACCGATTAACTGAGACCGCGTGAGAGTCGACGTTCGCTACGCTTTGACATCTCCCCTCTGTCCTCTGTCCCGTTACGTCGGTGTCCCTATTAAATGGCAGACCTATAGTCGCAGCAACCCAGGGTCCCAGATGCACCGCAACTTAGTCCGATACAGCGAGCGCATTCGAGACTCATCGTCCGTAATGTAACTCGGCCCGGTCTAATTGATCGTGCATGTGAACTAGCTTCTAATGCAGTGTATGGTGAGGAAACAGAGTCTAAGCGCATCCGCATACCGCATTAACTCTGATAAATCATTTGAATTTTACCGTTAACATTTCTTGAAAATAGCGCTTGTAGCAGTGCCGAAATATCGAGAACTCGCTATAACAAATATACATGATAATTAAATACCCCGTTATTAATATTAATTCTAATATAAAGAAGCCTGACACGAGAATCGTGTAAGGTATGAGACGAAAAAAATTAGCCTGTACTTTTAGTAAATATCGAATCACACCTAATATTCATAAATCGAGTAACTCAGTGGTTATTGTCTCACCAATGTGTATGAAATAATGGTATTTACCACTGTTTTACCAACTTTTCACAACAATTAGTTAATGTTAAGTATTTTTACTTATAAATTCCTATTATTAGGTTCAGGTACTATTTGGAAATACCGTTTTTGTATACTAATTCAATAGATATCACAGTTTTTTCACAATAGAAAAGTGCAAGGTCACGGAAAAGTAGATTGATCCAAATAAAGACGAATTAAATAATTATTTCATATTATTAATTTCATTGCTAATCTACGCTGCGACAGTTATATGCTCGTGATTTAGCTGCTACGAGTATGTAGCAAAAAAGTTTCCTCAGATGCCACTCTCTTGGTTGTAAGCGTCCATTGGTTACGTTAACCGCTGACCATCAGGCTGACCGTGGACTTGTTTGCCGCTGAAACGGTATAAAAAAGTATTTTCGCTTTGTAGCGATAATCGTCCGTAAACAATGTTTGCACTCTTGCGTTGTGCACAGTAAACCTTACACTTAAGCTACACATTAGATGAGGGTTACTGGACGTATCCATCTGCAACATTGTATGTAACGGAGTGGAGGAAGACATGCAGCATCGTAATCCAACGCCCCGTTAGCCGGCTGGGCTTAATTGAACGTTAACAGTAAACGTTACTGTCACAGTAAGCAGATTCAAACTTATCTTACTGATAATACTGATGCGAAAGTTATGATGTTTGGATGTTTAGATGTTTGTTACTCAATCAGACAAAGACGGCTGAACGGATTATGATGAAACTTGGTATACAACGATTTTATAACCTGGAATAACATGTACGTAGTCTTGCCATAAATTCTGTCCTATATGAAATGACATTTATTTTGAAAATAAAAGAAAGTTTATAAATAAATTAGGGTTATTTTTATTAATCATACTATACAGATTGTATAAAATAAAATATTTATTCAAAATGTCCACCTTTTACTTTAACACACTTCTTTAAACGGTACGGCCACTCGTCTATGACGGCACGGACGGTATCGATGGGTATTGAAGCCGCTGCCCGCACTAAATCTAACTTCAGAGACTCAACATTGCGATGAGGTTTAGAGCAGGCTTTCTCCTCCAAAATATTCCACAGACCATAGTCCAAGGGGTTGAGATCCGGGCTTCCTGAGGGCCAATCTTCAGCCGCAATAAACTCGGGTAAATGCGTCGCTAACCACCGTTGCGTTGTCTTAGCTTTATGTGCAGGGGCAGAGTCTTGTTGAAATATCCAGTGCTTACCGGCAAATAAAGTATCATTTAGCGGCTTAACAACTCTCTTCAAAATGTCTTTTTGATAGTTCGTAGCACGTATTTTTACCCCTTGTTCACAAAAATGAAGCTCTGTGACGCCTTCATAGGATACTCCCCACCAAACCATGACATATGCAGGATGGTGGCCTCTTTCTACCCTTGGAACTTTTTCAGAAGCTTCTTGGGAACTGTGAGCATATATTTTATCATTTTGGCGGTTGAATTTTTGCTCCACAGTAAAGATTTTTTCATCTGTAAACAGAATATTACGATATCCGCCCTTTGCATGCCGCGACCATAACACTTTAGCTCTCGTCGCTCTTATTTTCCGTAGGGCCGCTGTCAATCGCTGACCTGTGCTCCGTCGATAAGCCCCAAGCTTAAGGTCTTGTTTTATGATACGGGACATAGTTCTAGGGGGAATTTTCATTTCCCTAGCCATGATTTTCTGCTTGCGTAGCGGATTTCTTCGAATTCGCTCAGCTACCGCTTTAATCGCTGCCGGTGTCCTTGTTTGCCGTGGTCGACCGCTCCTGGGCCGGTCGTCGACTAAACCGATGTCGTTGTATCGCTTGATGGTACGATAGATAAATTTCTTTGTTATATTCAAAGGTTTCAGCAGTTTGAAAATGTTGTTCACTTGCTTGTTACACTTGTATAACGCTATCACTGCGACACGATTCTCTTTGATGCCCCACTCCATCTTCAGGGAAACGATACCTGGAGCCAAATGTACTTTTTCTGACAGCCAAATGTCTATTTAAGCATAATCAAGAAACAAAAGTACATCGAACGTTCCATTATTAAATTTAAAATGGCGAAAAATTTGGGACAGAATTTATGGCTAGACTACGTAGTATACTTTTTACCGCGAATCATCCCTCGAACGGATGAAATAGGGAGTGGAGTTTACGCGGACTAGGCGCGGGAAAAAGCTACTTAAAAATAATGGGATTGTTGGGACGAAGTGGTGAAATAAACTTGCTTGGTGTACAATTCTTTTATTTCCAACCAATCCCAACTTAATTAATTATTACAATATTTATTAGGTATCAGTTATCGTGGCACAGTGTTTTTTACGCAGAGGCCATATTAGAAAAAGATCAGTTTTACCGACGGAGTAATTGTCGATAAACTAGATTGCCGGCGCCATCTAGCGGTCACCAGCCGAACTACAGTGTCGCTATTGCGACAGGAATTCAAGTCTTTTAAGTCGAATATCGATCGACGTATATCAAACCGATACGCGGTTCTTAATCAACGACCACTTTAGCCTAGTCTAGTTGCTAGGATCACCTGCCTACGAAGCTGGAGGTCCCGGGTTCGGATCCCGGTTAGAGCATTTATTTGTGTGATGAACACGAATATTCCTTTCTGACTTTATTTTTTTCAATAAATGAGCCGACAAACTATATAATTATAGCAGCTATTTACAAAATTATGCTGTTCTATTTCTATAAAATTATAAAACAATCACTGCAGCCTGTGAACGCCTGCGATTCCAGAAGAATCACACGCGTGTTGCGTGTTGACTTGGGAATCAGCTGGAGACTTATGTAGGTCTTGCTTATTTCTTATTGGCATATGGATTATACGGTTAATATTTGCGCTTAACCTACTGTTGTTACTTTTCGACTGTGTCTCGTATCTCACAGCATCTCGTCCGTAGCTACCCCCCGGACGAATGGCGATCAAGTTTACGCGCTGAGCTTTATTCCGCGAAAGCTCGCTGTAATTGAAACAATCCCGAAAGCGCAGTAATGCAAACTGGAAAAGTTAAATCTTGTACGTCAGTAAAAAGTGTTTTTCGTTATCGTCTTGGGTTGTCTAATGTTTATATTACAAACATGTAACACTTGATTTTGCCCGTGACTTTGTCCGCGTAAACTTCCACTCACTATTTTTATCCCTTCCTTCCCTATTCTATATGTTAATCTTTGTATACAAAGTTTCATCAATTTTAGAAATAAAGGAAAAATTGAAAAATTCAGGCACCGAGCAGGATTTGAACCTGCGACCTCCCGCCATTTTCCTTTATTTCTAAATTTGTAGTTTACGTTAGCAGCGGTACTGCTTAATACAAAATTAATAAAGTTTCATCAATCATCATAATCTTATTTAATTAAACATCTAAACATCCAAAGATCTAAACTTACGTATTTATAATATTAGTAGGACAAATAGGACAGTGGGGTCGGTAGGTGGGCCTGTTAATTTGATGCGCCAGTTTGCGGCCACTTGGATGAGTTGATGAACTGAAAGGATATTTTCTTTTCTTTTTTTTAATATTTTCCCATTCAATAGCTACTAATTAAAAAGCATACGACTCACTATGTCTTTCGGGCATGTAAAAATGTAAATATATTTAATTGAAGAAAGTTCGTTCTTCAGGAGGCCGCAAACTGACGCAGGCCGCGTAACTGGCCTAGCGGCCCTACGACATACGATAATTTATTTACACGTCCCAATATGGCTATGTTTAAAACATTATTAACGAGCTTTTGAGCCTCGTTAAATGTGTTCCAAGTAACTCTCCTTAAAGCAAACTTTACGCTAAATTAATCTGTAATTTTTCGCCTCACTAACATGTTCTTCTAACTGGCCATCTACATAATCACGAACATAAACATCGTTTAGCTCCACTCCAGCACAAGCGATTCTGAGTCTTATTTCTAAGAAGTAAGTTCCTAAACTTATTTATAGGCGTACCAAATGCGCTTCAGCGATCGCTCAATGTGAATTTAACCAAGTTTCCACAGAAAAAATAACGCTATTAATCAACTCCCGTCTCTGCAGATGATGGGCGTGTCTAATTATCATCCGATCTGAGAATACATCCCCACGAGAATACATCTGCAAAGTTATTTTTGCTGCTTACTGCAACGGTAGCATTATCTTATCCTTTACATTTTGTGCGTAAAGATTACGTAAATTTGTTTCGTCAACCGCAATTTTACATTGTGATATTAGTTCATCCGCAAGCTGATATTTGCAGAGAAGTTCGTCGGTAATAGCATTAACTTTCCCTTGAATTTTAAGGTAAAGATGATAGAAACGGTTATCGACGAACGCATTTCTAAGTTGGTATCAGATTCTGCAATTTTGCTGTTTGGGACAGTTTTTTCGCTCCTAGAAAAAGTTAATGTAGAAAGGTTCTGACGCTAACACTTTACAGTTTGCGGTTACATCTTAACGAAATGTCACTGAAATGGTTTGTTTTTATGTCTAATAAAACCGCCAACTTGGATGCTAACCGAAGAGATATATATTTGACACTACTCACATGACAAGACATATAAAAACATCATATTCAAATATAGAACGTCTAGGATAAAAACCGTAACATGTAGACAATAGCCTCAATAGATGGCGCCGCTTTGATATACAAACAACATTATGTATGTATTGTATGTAAATACTTTATTGTACACAAAACACAGGTAATAAATACAGACAAATTCGGTTACATTGGTACAAAGGCAAACTCACCGACTTCAAACGTTAGCCAGTTCTAATTTTTTTATTATTATTAAAGTTCCAAATAATTTAGCGCAGAGTTTGAAATTGCATAACTGCTAAAGCCATGAAGGGCTTATTAACAGCTAGAGTTCGGACTAAGACTTGCATTACATTCAGTTCATTGGTAAACAACAAGAAAGTACTTATCACAAGGCGTAGTCATAATTATTACATGACATATATTTGTTAACATCTTTAATTAATTTAGGGTTGGATAGGTATGAATCTTGTATGTGTGTTGGGAGGCTATTTATAATTTTAGGAAGCAAATAGAGATTGGTCCCCATGCCGTACAACATTTTTCATTTGCGGTAGTAAGAATCTGTACGGTAGTATTTATTTAATTGAGTTACATTATTATATTCTTATTATAAATGAGCGCCTGCATGTTTTAGTGTTGTTAATAAAGAAGTTGGACTTATATTTACCTACCTATTTAGAAAATTATCCTGTAATAGGCTAGATAAAAAAAACACATGCCATTCGAACCAGTTTTTAGAAACGATCAAATGTGTTTATGGGACCAACTACAATTAGAGCAAGTTGCTCGTTAGCTATGCTCTAGTACAGCATAGCTAACGAGCACTGAAAACGCTCTATAGTGATACTGGTACACTGCCATCTAACCTTCCAATACTACGCCAAATCTCGGGAATAAGTGTCAAAGTGAACCCCGGGTTCCTTAGGCCACAACCGTGAAAACGCCCGGGAGGGTGGTGATAACTTCTTCCCATCATTATTATTCCCATCTTTATTTCGGGTCGGCCCTCCTTATACCAATGCGCCACTGAATGCGGTCGGCTGCCATTTCTTTATCGACATTTGCTGCCCTCATATCGCTGGTTATGGTGCTAATCCAAGTCGTTGGCGGTCGTCCCCGTCTTCTTTTTCCGTCCTCCAATTCCATCACTGCCCTGGTCATGTGGCTTTTATCGCGTCTCATGATGTGTCCGTACCAGGAGGCGCCATTTTGTCGGCAATGCTAGCGACTTCAAATGACCCTCTGATATGGTTGTTCCGGACTCTATCCATTCTAGTGACGCCACCAGCCCAACGAAGCATTTTCATGTCAGTTGTGTGAATTTTTTGTTGGTCTGCCTTTCTCATAGCCTAACATTCTGCACCATAAAGCAAGGTTGGTCTTACGGCTTGCTTATACATCTTTCCTTTTACTAGGGTGGTGATAACATATTTGGCAATATTTTACACCATAAAGTACACAGGTAACGGTTAGTTTTTCGGTCCGTTTGATCAATTCAACATTTACGGTGGGTTTACGGGGTGCGCAGTACATTAACTTTGTTTTTATTGTTTAACGTTTATCGCTCCTATTTACAGGATAGTGCTGAGCGTGTTTATGTTGTGGAGTGTCGTAAAGATGGATATATGACCAACGAGAAAATGCTCCTAAGCCAAAATTTTAGTTTTAACACATTCGCTGCTAAGCTTTTCGTAGCGCTACGGAATTAGCTCTACATACGGGTAAACACATGTTATCGGGTACGCGTTTACGAACAGAGCACTCCCCAGGGGAGTTCTTGGCATTGGAAATGTTAAATAATTCCGCAGTTTGCCCTCGATGTAGTTCTGAACGGTACCTTTTTTTGTACAATTTTTTTACAGACAATGTAGTAAGTAAGAATTACAAGCGCATTGTTGTCCGCTCTTTATTGACTTAAGGGTTGAAATAAATTAACTTTTTTCTGCAAGTATGCCTCAATAGCGCTTTTACAAGTCAAAAATGACTAGCGTTTCTCAAAAGACCGACAGTCAGTCATTTTCTCACAAAATATGCTTATTACTTAACCTACTTAGTAAATCTGAGTGGTAAACAACAAAATTTAAATAAAAAAAGGAGGAAAAAAATAACAATAGGTATTTACAATGTTGTTCCGCAAGAAAACGTGTCGAAACTGTATACGTATTACCAAATACGAAATAAGGAAAATGAAAATATTTCCCCTAGACATTAAATTAAATCGTTTGATATGCTTTCTTGCAAGAACTGTGTCAACTAGATATAACGAAAAAATAAATTTATGTTTATGCTATTTAGGTATTTGATTTGGGATTTCTGTCTGTTAGATTGACAAGGAATAATTTATTAAAAAAAATATTATTAAACTTACTTCTCTAAATGTTATATTATTCTGCAAAAAATCTATAAGCAGCGCTTATCTATATTGCTAAACTCCCTAAAACAGGGTAGTACCTATACAATTAAATTTGTTCAGCCGCGTATCATTCTCATTAGTATAATGTTGAAGGAATTTTCCGCTAGATGGCGCTGATCTCTCTGCGGCGATATCTGGATCGCGCTATCAAGATTTTTCCTACAGTAATGAGTTTTGGCTAGTAGGTTTCGATTTGTGTGCAAGTTTAAAAGTAAAATAATAACCTGTGCTTAGATTTTATACAGTGTGACATTGAACATGAGTGGCGTTATTTTGGGTGCCGCTAAGCCAAACACTTTATATTTGGAACGTAAAAAAGGAAACTTTATTAGGTATAATACATTTTTCACCTCACTAGCTCGGAAACTCCTTTATTCTTTAAAAACAGATAGCAAAACTGCATTTTATCCACAAGAGTGCAAAGAATATTTGAAATCCGAACGCGCTATTTGTAACTTTTTTAAACAATAACAATAACATGTAAAGGCCAGTCCAGACAGTCCTCGTCTTCAATTCCTCGCTCTAGTGAGGAGAAAAGAACACGGCTGCAAAGTTATTTTACGTCTCGTGTGTTGCAATACTCGCTACGCTCAGGATTCTATTTTTGAACCACTCGCTTCGCTCAGGATTCTATTTTCGAACCTCTCGCTTCGCTCGCGGTTCAACTATAAAATCCATTCGCTGGCGCGTGGTTCAATCCTAGAATCCATTCGCTAGCTCGTGTTTCAATTCCACACTCGCGGTTAAAATACAACTTTGCACCCTTGTATAACAAATAACTATTATAGGCTCCATGGTGACGTGGGTATAGTCCCCAGTTCACTAAGACCCATACTCATTTATTTCACGTGCTATCGTTTTACACTCTTCCATTCGGTACATTGTGTTGAGCGGAAGAAAACGCATAGTTTCAGAGTTAACACGACCATTTGTATCCCGGACGCCTAAGAGCCTTTCATAAATATTTCATCCCCGATACTCCCGATTGACGTGTTCATAGTTTAGCGAGAAAAGGACAATAGATATGGAATGGAACACGCTTGGACATCCTTCCTGCGACGAAACTATATTTGGTTGTATATGATCGTGAGCGTTACGTCATTATTAGGTTTTTTTATTATTGTTTGGTGCGAGATCATTGCAACCTCTACTTAAATGCTGATACAATATGGTACTTGGGAACGACTCTTCTCAGCTAGGCTAGGTTTAGTGAACCAGCGACAAAACACCCAGTAGCTCGATTCCACTCACACCTCAGATTCGGTTGAAACCGATCAACCAATCTCACTGGAGCGCAGTCTTAGAGTATTCCAGTGTTCCAAACCACACGCGTGGTCGTGCCGAAGGTTTTCCCCTGGATTTTCCCCAGGCTACTCTCCTATCGCTTTATCGGGCCCGGCCTATAAAGCCACAGTCAGGTTCAAAAAAAAAACTTGGGAACGTAGGGGGGGAGTGTTCTCAAAATACTACGCTTGGTCAGAAATCTCGCACTTTTTCCAGCTACATTCAAATTATGGAGAAGCGGTTAACGCTTTTTAAACTCACAGCAGTACCATTTCAGATGCCACAAAATCTTTTTTTTTATACCAAACCCAGAGAGGTTGTTTTTTTCTACTCTTTGTCTGCGGAATATGATTTTAAAACCGTATATAAATTATTACGTGAAAACTACGAGGGGGATGGTCACCGATGGGGAGAGGTTTTGAATAATATGATATGATATATATGGGGATAATCTTACACAAATCGACCCAGTCCCAAACTAAGCAAAGCTTGCACTACGGGTACTAGGCGACCATATAGTAAAACATCCAAGACTCAGGATGTCGACAACCATAGAACCATATTGTAAAGGCATTTTGGAGCTACCGTAAGATGAATATGTTGACATGTTTTTGAATTTACAAATTAGTTATTATAACAGAGCATCACGGCAACTGAAATCGTAAAGCTACAAAGTGTAATGTATAATTTAGGAACATCTTTTCAATTTGCTCAGTAAGAGTGCTAGCCGGTTGTGCTAACTCTGTGCTGGTGTTTCGAAACTACCCATATTTTAAGCGAAACTACTTCTGTGACCACACTGCGGCGTGGTCAGAATACCGCCTCGTCACCTACTAATACGGATCGTTTGCTGCCGTTTTGGGCGTCGGAATGTGCGCAGTCATCCATCGAGGGTTGTGGCGTCACGAGGTCCACGTTACATCATTACTATTGTTTTAAACCTTGGCATTGTAAGAATAAGAAGTTAGAAAAAAAAACACATAAATGAATGGGCCGGAAAACTATAATGAGTTATTTTTATAACGAGATAAACTAATTAGTACACGCAATAACAGACCCGTCTGTTACTAATTAAAAAGAGACGGATAGTTATATCAACGTAGCGCACAAGTAGCCGATAGCATGTTTGTTTCGATACATTGCGAAAACTGGCTAGAAACAGAAAATCATTAAGACTTTAATTGCTTAACACCTCGCAACGAAAGTGTTAAACTACGAATGTCAGAGAATAAGTGTTAAAACATAGTCAAGAGAGACTCGCTCATATTTGGAGCAGCCCAATTGGGGATGTACCTCCACCGTACAGAATACCGCAGCCATAATAACACCATTAGGTATGTACTCTTAGATATGTGGCGTTGTAATTAGAAATGGGTAAATTCGGATTTGAAGATTTAAATGATTCGAATCTGTTAGCGGTGCCGATTCGTTATAGACTTTTTTCTAATCTTATCGAATCCGAGTAGTCATTAACTCCGTACTGAACCGAATGAATTGCGGCTGGCGCCAGTACCGCGGACCTTTCGTATATTTCGATCGAATCCAGAGTTAAAACAATCAAAAGATTTGTAGAACCATTAAGATCACTGAATAAGTCGGTAAGTACCGATAGCGGAGCCGGATTTAGTGATTCGAATCGCTCCCCGGAGTCGAGATTACCCACTTGTAGTTGTACTCATGGTGGCGAGTGAGGTCGCCAGAGCTCCCGAGAATGCCCTCGAGGGTTCGCAGTGCGTTTGTAATTGTTTTGGAATGGCACGTGCCCATAGGCAACGGTATCTGCTTACCATCAGACATATGTTAGTTTAGTTTTTCACCGTCGTTCTATTGAAAATAACAAATTAATTTCTGCAAGTAGACCTCAAGGGCTACTCTTATAACTGTATAACATACGATTTAGGTGGAAACAAGTCACTACGACGTGGCTACTGCCTGTCAGCTTCATAATGCATACCCTGCATCAAAAAACATAATTCCTCTAATACCTTTCGCGACGTCAAGGGCAAATAAACATGGCGGCTCAACCGGCTTAGGGATGTCGACTCCCTAAACTGGTGCTCGGGGAAAGATTACATCGTGTCACCACGTTCCGAATTAAAAGTGCGAGTACCGAATTTTTCCTTACTTTTTTGGACAGAAATCTCTTTAAAGCTTGGAGCAAATTCTGTATCAGAACGGAGTCGGGACACAAAATGATAGAAGATATGTTCCAAGGTTTCCGAGACCAAATTGTGTGCATTTGCAGAAGAGAAGTCTTTAGCGACGCGCTTGCAAAGGTGATAATCTAATAAATACATTACAGATATTTTTCTCTCATCGACTAGAGAGAATAAGCCGGTTCTTAAGCTGGCAGCGTCATTAGAGTTTAGATTCACTTTCAAATGAATTTGTAAAATCCTCGAATTAAGAATACAACTCGTAACGCATTTTACTGATTTACTTTAATTACTGACTAAATAGTTAATGGACTGACTAAATAACTTATGGTTATTAATTACATGTAAACTACTATTGCTACGATCTAATCTAATGCTAGTTTTATGCGGATTATATGAACAACCATAAATTAAGGTTTTTGGCCATTAAATTTTGATATGTATGTCTACAGCATAAACGCGCACTTAAATTTCTGCTACGAGTAGACAGTTTATACTATATACCTATATACGGGTTTAGTGTTTTTAAAGACATAAAATCCTTGAAGCTTTATGTAAACCATAGCGCGATCGGCTTTTTCTGCCGGTGTGGGGCATATTCTGTACATAAGGAAATATACACTAATGCTTTTTAAAATAAATTGAAGAAACGGTTAATGGGCCAAGCATTTTATAGTTCCCTTTCAATATGGATTATCACATATAATAACCCTAATTGTAAATATAAATCACTTTATTCAATAATAATAATCGAATGCAACTCAATTCATTGTAATAATAAATGGTCATGTAATATTATAAATAAATGAGTACCTATGGGTATATACCATTAAGCAAATGGCTGTACAGAACAGAGTAAACAAATGCACATAAACTACTAATTAGTCAGAAATACCTATAAGTGATCAGCCCAGTACACAACCGGCGGTCGCCCATAAATCCGTCCATCCAGAACTAGTTGCGGCTATACATTGTATCTAATGCGCCACTAACTGTCCACGCGGCTGATTTACCGACCCTTCCATACACTGACATACAAAATTGATTTATTGGAGGTATATTTGAGACGACTCGACGACGTGAACTCTTTCTGACACATTAGAAATGGCGTGTGTAAAAGCGAGCGGAAGCGATAAGTGGCGTATCAATTTGCCGAGTCAAATAGATCTCCAGTAATTCGTATACATTGGAAAACCAATCTTAATGTTCAAGACGTTGAGTAGAAATGGGCTGAAATTTGAATTCGTCAGATGCTTTTTTGCTTTTCGGTATTGAGTTTATGATATGAGGAACCTAGTCAGTTTTAGTGCTTAAACAGCTTGTCAGTATGATAGTGTGGGTATTATATATTACTCACGTTAGAATAGTATTAATTAATGTCTGGACTGGAAGGTCAGATGCTTGAGCATAATGTTTCTATGCCAATTCAAATGAATTAGTCCATATAGTGCTGAGGAAACGACAAAATTACGAGTTACAATGCCCATGCGCACGCACAAAACGGAACCCTTATGTATAGCTGTAACCTCGGGAGTGTTGTTTTTTTTAAATTTTGTTTCAAAAAATATGTTTTTGAGATTTTCCAAAAACATCTATAATTATATAGATTTTTTTGGATTAACTGCTCACAAAATTTCACGAGAACCGGTTTAGAAATGCGACCTGTAGAAGAGAAAAAACCATTAAAAAAAATGTTTTTTGAAATTTTCCAAAAACTGACTTGACTATAAAAATCTCTATAATTATCGAACCTGCTCACAAAATTTCAATGTTTTTTGAAATTTTCCAAATATGACTCCACAAAAATATTCTCTATTATTATCGAACCTGCTCACAAAATTTCACGAAAATCGGTTGATAAACGCGACCTGTAGAGGAAAACAAACCGAAATCCGCTCCCAAAAACGTACGACATACTGAAAAAACACTCCTTTTTGGAAAGAGGGCACTCCATACATGTAACTATAATAATAATATATAATGTCTTGTGCGATGTGAAAAACATATTAATCCTACGTATATAATGATTAATTATTGTTACAAGAATTATTCGCAGCCCTAAGTAAAGGCTAATTAACAAAAGAGATTCGCTGACAGAAGGTAAGATATAAAATCATAATAAAGCATTCCTAATGGATCCAACACATTATATA
The DNA here is from genome assembly GCA_963556455.1 of Epiblema foenella. Lineage (NCBI taxonomy): Eukaryota > Metazoa > Arthropoda > Insecta > Lepidoptera > Tortricidae > Epiblema > Epiblema foenella. The sequence goes on from OY747100.1 coordinate 23,593,776, forward strand.
AATAAGACACATGGTTAGAAACAGAAAGCTTTTTACGAAGCTTTTCCGGAAGACATTATCATTTGTCTCACGTCACAGACCTATTAATAAATAGGTACGTATATGAAAGTTATACATTTGGATGGTTAAGTTTGTGTGGCAAAATTTTTCCATACAAAAAGCAGCAACGTTTTCCACCCCCTAATCCTGAACCGATTTGCTTGATTTTTGGAAATATTGCAGATATCATTAAATACTAACCTCGCATACCGCGCGCGGCACGCAGGCGTCGCTGGGCCACGAGCGCTCCGATTTTGTATTTGAAATATAAATATATGCGTATCTGGCAGTGAGTGTCTTAGGTGAATTATATTCCAGAATCCATATTAAATACATACACCAATCAGCCCTGGCAATCTAACATATCATCTGGCCTGGCTTTCAATTGGCAGCTGAAATCAGACGATATTAATATATATACCGAAAGTAAATACGAAAATGGATGAAGCAACAAATCTCAAGATATATCCAAGGATGTTATCTTTGGAGCAATAAGGGTGCTCAGTTATGAAGCACACTAACAATAGGGCAACGTTTGGTTGTGGCACAGACTTGTTACGGGTAGGCGAGGTATGCAGCCGGAATGCGTGAGAAATATTTCGTATGATTTTACAAAGATATTTGTGTCTACTAAGGTATTCTACACTTATTGCCTTACATACACAAGTAAGAGACTCGCATGCGAATTTCATTATATTACGTATTCCGTATTACTGAGGTATAATGAGTTCAGTTCAACTCCGGCACAGTATGTCGTATCAGTATTTATTTGAATGAAAAAAAATAAATAATGTAATGAAGAATTTATTGTTGGAGTCGTCAAGCTTACTCAGTACTATGCACTGTCCTAATGAGGTCGAAAGTATTTTGGTTCACGGCACTTAAAGTTTATTTTTAAAGATACATAAGTAAATGTCAAGACTAATATGATATAATAATATTAACCTTCTGGCATTGTGAAAAAACATCTTATCTATCCTCCCTAACTCTGTGTCACACAAGCAACATGGCTGGGCTCGGAGGCCGAAACATATTTTCAAAAAATTAAGACATTACTTTTTATTTCACGCCGGGAATAAAAGAGAATGCCGTGATCAAATATTACGGTCGCCAGCCGCGAGTTAACAAGGTGATTTTTGTGTTGTCTTTATATGTTGTAATGGCCTTTGCGGTGTCTATTTCGTAAATATCTCGGGCTGAGGGAAACAATATCAGAGCAGTGTAATTTTATAGTCGTGCCTTTTTTCCTGTGAAAGCGTCAATGGTATTAATTGATATTGATCAGAAAGGCACATTATCAGCTCTCTCTTGGTTTTCAATAAATTAAGTACTATTTGAATGTATCAAATAGATTAGGCACTCGCGACTGTCGCTAACGTGACGATTGTGTACTTGTCACTACATAGTATAAAACAAAGTCGCTTTCTCTGTCCCTATGTCCCTATATCCCTATATCCATATGTATGCTTAAATCTTTAAAACTACGCAACGGATTTTGATGCGGTTTTTTTAATAGATAGAGTGACTCAAGGGGAAGGTTTATATGTATAATACATGCATCAGCATTGCACCCGTGCGAAGCCGGGGCGGGTCGCTAGTTACCCAATAAAACAAAACCAAAAAAATTACATGTTGTGAAAAGAGCTGGATGAGGCGAACATTAACATTATAATGTCAATTTTTTAACGTTATCTTATCATAATTCTAAATATACAAAATTTTTGTTAATGTTTTTTCTGGGTATGCAATGTTTGTGGTTGAAGTATTTATAATTTGCATATATTACTTACCTTTTATGTAATCTTTTATTAGCCTAAGTTATGAAGTTGTGTTATTTTTTCTTGTGCACTTCTTTTTATCAAGTGTTTAATAACGTAGTGCGAAAGTGTGCTATTTTTGTTAAATACATTTATGTAATTTTTATGTGTGAGTTCCTTTAATTGGTTTGTATAAATATCTAAAACTGCGTATATCATCCTGTTAATACTACTTAATTAAAAAAATTATAAAAAAATCAATATGCTATATTTTTTTAAGTATTACAATGTCTTACAAGGCTACATAATTCAAACAGCAGTAAACTGCGGCCCGAAAGCATTTACGGCGGTAATTTTTGAATTAATAATGCATGTTACAAATGGCAGAGGGCGGTGTGTTGTGTTAATTCTTTATCACATAAGTGTATGCGATGGACACCGTTAGGCTGGGGATAATAGCCGCCCTTTTATTTTTTGTTTTGTATGTACGTGACTGATGTATTGTCAACAAACAATGTATACATTTTTCTACCATATGCCTTAATCAGGGCTCGTAACTATTTTTCTTAAAACCAACGCTTGTTTGCCATCGACGTAGTATATAGTATTAAAAAAACAGTAATAAAAAGGCAAAAGCAAACAGATACACAAAATACATGGCTTAATTCTCTAATATAATAATATTATATGTATACAATATCGTAGAAAATTTTTTTTTTTTTGTTTCAGGTAAGTACCGATCAGACCACTGGTTCAATGATCAGACGGTAAAAAGTGGATTAGATTGGATAAACAAGAGTAAAAATGCTACGAGTAAACTCAGTATCTCAGTACTGAAACGATGGTGAAAGAAACCGCTCAACCAATCTCACTGGAGCGCAAACTCTTAGAGTATTCCAGTGTTCCAAACCACACGCGTGGTCGTGCCGGAGGTTTTCCCCTGGATTTTCCCCAGGCTACTCTCTAACCGCGCACTCCTATCGCTTTATTGGGCCCGGCCTATAAAGCCACAGTCAGGTTAAAAAAAGAAAGAAAAAAAAAGATGGTGAAATACGATCTTCATTTTAAGTAGGTAATTGTAGAGTTTTGTTATCAACCGACTGTATGTAAACTTAGAACAAAAAGAGAAATCGGCCTTTGACTAGGTTTTACCATTGTTAAATCTGCCGAAACTTTCACACAGAATAATTAGTGCAGCACCCTTGTCTTGCGCCACAATTTCCGAGACGCCTGTTGTTCAGTCTTGAGTGTAGGGATTATGCTACATGCAACCACTGCGCTTAGAATTACACCTCGTAATGCAGATTGCGTTTCCACGTCTTATACAGGAAATAGCAGAGATGCAATTACGTTTGATTAGATGTTACGTTATATCGAGGGGACGTACGAATTTCGTTACATGAAACTTGCTGCTTAACTTTGGTTCTATTGGAATAGCGGAAAGTCCGATGTAAAATTGAAAATACACACAGCCCATGTTGAGAGTGAGCGACCTGCATTTGTCTTTTCGGTGTCAACGAATCTTCAAATCAATAAAGAATCGGCGATACGTTTGTGATAAACAATCATTGTGCTCTACGTAAGTTGCGCTATAATATTAAGCAAAACCGGCAATTACACTTCGTCGTTCGCCGACATATGGCCGCATGCGGCGATCGACGAAGTGTAAAGAACACGTTAGTCGGCCGCATTCGGCGATCGACAGCTGCCAACGCTTATAGGTAGGCGGACAGACTGACGACGACGTTTGTTGGCCTAAGTAGTTTAAAATGTTCGGCGACCGCATTAGGTGAACGACGAAATGTAATTGCCGCTTAAGAGAACACGTTCCGAGGGTCTACCGTAACCCGAAAACGAAGTTCGTTCGTATATCTCTTCGTACACGTACGAACTTGGTTTTCGGTTTGCGTTAATATAAATTATGGCGATATAAAAATAAAGTATTGCAGGGGCATCGATTGGAGCGCGGAAAGTTTATAACGAGCTGATAATGAACGGCGGATAAATGGCGACTCACAAAGGCGGTGGGCGAGCCGGCACGAGATTGATGCCCGGTGCTGACCGGGGGAAATGGGGCTAGGGTTGCCTATGAGAAATTGATGGACAACCTTTCTAATGACTTGTAGGAACAAAGAACATCTGACACCGATAAAAGAAAGACATCTGACGAATGAACAAACAATTAAACTTAATATTTCGGTTAGTAGTCGATCTCATCTAAACTTTGATAGAACGAGGAATAATACTACTGTCTGTATTTTTTTTTTTTGAACCTGACTGTGGCTTTATAGGCCGGGCCCAATAAAGCGATAGGAGTGCGCGGTTGGAGAGTAGCCTGGGGAAAATCCAGGGGAAAACCTCCGGCACGACTCTACTGTCTGTATTAATACGCGTCCAGCACGCGTATTTAAGTTAAAGCGCTGTTATATTAGTCCGTATTTATCTTTCGTCAACAAAACTAGTTTATATGACAACTATCGACCCGCCCCGGCTTCGCACGGGTGCACTATTTAATGGATGTTATTATACATATAAACCTTCCTCTTCAATCACTCTATCTATTAAAAAAATCGCATCAAAATCCGTTGCGTAGTTTTAAAGATTTAAGCATACATAGGGATATAGGGACAGAGAAAGCGACTTTGTTTTACACTATGTAGTGATTATAATAAGGTACATGTTAAAACTGGCAACCCTACACGTCCATCGGGAGAAAAATACAAATCGTCGAGTTGTTAATGTTGCCCTAATCGGTTTCGCGCGGGGATCGCCTGGGGATTCCGTCCCAGATTCCGCGCACTCACCATATTCTTAACACTCGCTGTTAATACGATTTACCCGGTTGGATTTCGCTGTAAATAGAGCAGTGTGAGGATGATTAGCTAGAATGGAATGGTGAACGGTGAGCGGTGAGGTATGTTTCTAAGCTCATTTGGTTGGGATTATGATTTCTTTTGGATATGTTTGATAGTTGCGTAACACAGTTCTGCTTAATTTTGACTGGATTGAAACACATAGGAATCAGATTGCAATATGGGAACTATTAGACACTAATGCTTTCGACACTTTGATCCATATCCAGTTTGTCTTGTTCTGTAATAATTGAGTAATGATGACTAATATTATAGGTTTCATTTGTATTTATATACGTAGTTTTGTGTATTTGAATATGTATATCGACGTTTAGGGCCTATAACACACGTTTGACCGGTTATATGTTATTTATTATATCGCCATAGGACTTATGTTTTCCTTTTTTGCATTTACTAACTTTATATGTGAGCGGTGGTTACTTCACGTTTTCAAGCAAAGGTGGATCTAAATGTCATTTTCTATACTAAAAATGACAGTCAGCTAACGAAAGTTTAATACGTTACAGTTACACAATAAACTAGCGGTTTGTAAATCCTTTCAAAATGACACAACTCGAGTACATATATTGGCAATATTGTCAAAATACGAGCGCGCGAGTCGCTAGCTCACTTCACTTCAATTTTCTTAGATCGTGTTACCTTCACAAGCAGCTGGCTCAATTTAGTTGCTTGTTGGAGTACAACAATACTGTAGTCGAGCAAATTGCTTTACATTGTTTTGTGTTTTAGCTAGTGCAGCATTATCATACCTACTTACATTATTTTGAGACGATAATTATACGAATTTTTTGTCGATTTTTATATTTTTGAAAATGTAATAAATTCTCGCGAGGTCTTCAGCACACAGTAGTACTCGTAATGTTTTCAGGGACTGATACCGGTATTTTTAAAAAACCCTGAAGTAGCCAAATATTTTGGATTATTTTTTGCTCTTTACGTAGGGCTGAATCATGTATTTAGGTAACAACGTCATATTATTAGATTGTCCCATTAAAAACGAAATAATGAACCGGTGACCGTAATAATACCGGTATTTTTCTATGGAGAAAATACCGGTATCCGATCCCTGAATGTTTTTAAAACTTACGTATCTTTTACTTCACGTGCATACGGAAAGTGATCCAGCATTGCATCGTCTAATATAAATGATTCACGCAACGGTGACTTATTCCGGCATCACGTATCTCATTCGGAACGTGCCGCGTCATGCAGTTTAGAATAAGCGCCCCAGATTGCCACTTGGTGGCTCGGAGGTGCCGGGGTTCCTACAGGAAAAGTATTGGAGATATTTATTCTATACATTTTATTTACATGTTTTCGAATAGAATTTTAGTTTGTGAATCCTTCGGCCGCAAAACTAATCCCAGGTTCGTAACTTGTTGCGGTCAAAGAATTCTTATTTCTTAGCATAGGTATAGAAAAAAGTATGCGATCGTAACTTGTTAGGAACCGGAGGCGACCGAAGTCAGATTCATTACTAAGTATATAATCCATATAAGGAGTATAATATTATAGTACATATAAGGAGGGGCATTCAGTTTGAGATTAGTTTTACTGTAACGCTTTTCGTTTTATAAATGAAAAACATCTATTTTGTATTTTGATATTAATACACTTAAAAACTAGAAAATACAATATGGATGTTCTTATTTATAAAACGAAAAACGTTACAGTAAAACCAATCTTAAACTGAATGCCCCTCCTTATATGTATTATAATATTATATTCCTTATATGGATTATAATATACTTAGTAATGAATCTGACTTCGTCCGCCTAAGGAACCGAAGGCTCCCAACGAGTTACGATCGCGTACTTAATAATACCTTATTAACTTTCGTGCCGGTTGAATAGGCTGCGAACTGGGCACGGGCGCTGCAATGTCTTCCAACATAGATGGGGTTGGAGGGATTCTCCACTCTGTGAGTGCGGAGAGGAAGACCAAACCACCGAGCACATCTTCCAGCGCTGCCCCCTCCACTCTTACCCTGGACCTGCTGAAGACTTGGACGTCTTGTCACCTGACATGACTGCCTGGCTTAACAACCTCAAAGCTGTACTCTGATTGCCCTCTATAATTGTGTATTGCCATACGATTAAATAATAATATTCCGTTATCTTCATTGATAGAACCACTTCTAGAAGAAAAAGTGCCTAATATACGTAATTGATAGCCCGGCCCCCACTGAATTAATATCACGATGAAATCCATTCCGGTTTAGCCACGGAAAAATGATCTTCCATTATATTTGAATTGGAAATTTCCTAATATCTAGTCATGAATCGAAGGAATGCAAGTGTTCCTCGTACGAGTATAGCTTTCTCTGATACTTTAATTGAAACAGAAACAGAAAATTTATTGTAAAAAACTGTGTATAAAGGTTAGGTTGTACAGGTACATATTATGCGTATCAACAGTTCTTACCCTTTTCGGGCATACAATCTTTAAGTTCTTAGCCTAAGATAAATTTATGCAAAGTTTACACTACATAGTTACATGATTATAAAATTAATTTAAACTATAATACACATTTTCGGTCAAAAATTTTTTCAAGGACCTTTTAAAACGAATTCATTCTAGAATTACTTTACTACTGCTGCTTTAATACTGCTTAGTTACCCATTTAGGCCAAAATTACCAAACAGGAATAAGCACTCATAAACGTCAAAATAGTATGGACTAATATTGGAACAATCTCTGTTTTTGTTTGGGCGACTTGAATTTTCTTTGCGTGGGCAATTTTTAGCGATTAACTTAATATTGTGCGTAATTATTATTAATAATAATAACATTATTATTTTTTCTTTGTATGTATTACAATGCCTGTCTACATTTTATTCTCTCACGCCCAGTGAATTCCTCTAATTAGCTATGTGTTATAAAAGTTCTTGCTTATCCGAATAAATAAATAAAAATGTAAAACAATTCTTATAATTTCGACATGTGTGTTTATAATTGTAATTTCTTATCTTTATATTTAAGAAATATATGAAAAATATATATTTGAATAATACCTAATTCATGTACACAACTAAAATGTTGTACATGATTCTTCTTACCACTTGTTTTCCATAATGTATCAGGGCCGTTCACTTTTTCATGTACATAATTTACAGACACTTTTTTTTTAATGCAGATTTTGGAATACTTGGTTTAATTAGAGTATCACTTCCGATAGTTTTGGTAATTACCAAACTACAGATAATATCCATAAATCGAGTAACTCTGTGGTACTTGGATGTCTCACCATTTGTATGAAAATATGGTTTTTACCACTGTGTTTCCCACCTTTTACAGCAACACGTTAATATTTAAGTATTTTACCTATAAATTCCTTTTATTAGGTTCAGGTACAATTTAGAAATCCTGTTTTTGTACACTAATTAAGTACATATCATAGTTTTTTTTTGTAATAGAAAACTGGTCATAAAAAAGTAGAATGAGCCATCAATGATTTAATGCATGCATCATTTTAAGTATGTGTGTATGTAAAATTCTTTATTGTACGTGAGTAAAACAAAACATAAATTACAAGAACAGTTGACATATATTTATTTTTATTTATTTATTTTTATTTTAAATTGTGTCTTTTATCTACGATGTCGACGGTTGCGCCATATTTACTGTTATGAGCTTGTGTACTTACTCGTACATTACTTATTTCAGTGTGCTCATAACTTACTCCGATCAAAGAAGAAACTTCATGTTACTGGGCTAGCTCCGAACTGATTAGCGTCTCTGTAATGCGTATCACCAGTATGTGCGAGCCAAGCTGAGTATCTTGTTGGACTCTTCTCAGCTAGGCTAGGTTTAGTGAACTAACGACAAAACTCCCAGTAGCTCGATTCCACTCACACCTCAGATTCGGTTGAAACCGCTCAATCAATCTCAATGGAGCGCAAACTCTTAGTATTCCAGTGTTCAAACTCACCCGCGTGGTCGTGTCGGAGGTTTTCCCCTGGATTTTTCCCAGGCTACTCTCCAACCGCGCACTCCTATCGCTTTATTGGGCCCGGCCTGTAAAGCTTCAGGCTCAAAAAAAAGTATGTGCATCCGCGGCACACGAAGTGTTAACTTATTTGCTAAGGCGGTTATTACACTATGCGGTTTCCTGTGTGCGAGCGCGATATCGCTATGCAAGTCTATAGTGGTGTCTCGCTCGCACATTCTTTTAACTTGATTGTGCCTTTATATTAGGCCCGGCCCAATAAAACGATGAGTGCGTTGTTGGAGAGAAGCCTGGGAAAATCCAGGGGAAACCTCCAACATGACCACGCGGGTGGTAAATAGATCTTTTACTCCTGTGGGTTGGACTACGACTGGCTTTACTGCGCGCTGACAAACGATGACAGTTTAAACTTGCAATGTTACCATAAATCGTATTAAGTCCTCAAAGCGATGCGCTCTGTGATCACGATCCCATTGCACCTAAACTGGAAACGGCACATCCCGATTCGATATTCCTTAGGTCTTATTCTGTGCGTGATAAGTTCCATTTTGCAATGACTTAAGTAGCAAGTTCATATTGCATCCTAATACTTATTTGGAATGTAATAAGTTCGATTTTGCAATAACAGTAGTGAGCGGGAACTGGCAAGTCGATATTATATCCCCAAGTCTTATTCTGATGTCATAAGTTTGATTTTGCAATGGCTTCAAGAGAAATATTGTTGGTTTTAATAATATCAATGTTGGCAATAATCTCTGTCATTGCCGTTTGAATTTAATACCCGTTAAGTCTGTTATTTTAAATACGTGTCTGGATATGAAATTGGGATTGAATAGACAACTTATTAACATGAGATGCCAATAGTATATAACACATACATATAGACGCATATACGGTAATTAAAACTCATCACAAAACATGGTAATTAAATGAATTACTGAATATTTTATTTGTCAACTAAGCTTTGCCGCAATGGCACTTTTAATTGTAAAAAACTACTAACGTTTCTCAAAAGACCACTTCCAAGGAGAAACCCGGAAAGAAACTCGACAGTCAGTCGTTTTCTCCCAAATATGCTTATTGCAATGATAATACTTAAGTAATTCTGAGTATTATGTATTAAGTAGGTAATTCTGAGTTTACACAAAAGATCCCACTGTCACCATCTAAACAAGATAAGTAATTCTGAGTGGTGAAACAACAAAAACGAAAAAACAATAGGCATTTACAAGGTAAATAATAATTATAATGACACCTAAATATACTTACTTACAATGAAAATATACATGAATCTTTACGATATTCAGGTATCTGGTTTGGGCCATGCATTTTCTGTCCCTTAGTGTTAGATTGTTCTCAACCCTAAGTAAACCTTTGGCATGTTTTTTTAAGTAATTTATAATAGCTGGAAAGGGTAAATTCAAATTTTCATCATGTAACTTATTATAAATACGCATACATTGACCTATAAAAGACTTGTATACTTTACTGATACGAAACCTTTTTAGTGGCAATGTTATATTTATACCTATAGTATTAAAAGTATGTATATCAGAATTTTTGCAGAATGAGTTAAGGTTCTTTATGACAAACATTATTCTCAAAGGTGTATTGGGACGCTACAGTTAAAACGTTAACTTTTTTAAATAGTTCTCTTGGAGATGCACGTGCGCACAGGTTATATATGCAGCGAATGGCTCTTTTTTGTAACACAAAGATTGTCTGTATGCCAGCTGCTTTAACTAGAATACAATACGACATAATACGAGCCCCAATGCAAAATAGCTCGTCTAGTCGCAATTCTGCATGCGTATTTTTTTTCAAAAACTAGTATTTCTACCCGAATCGACTTTGATGATTAATGGAATACACTAGACGCAATGTCACTAAAGCTAGCTTAGTTTTGAGTTGTACAAAGTGTACATCTCGTTATTTATTTTAAAACAATTTAATTATAAATATTACATCTCACACGCAAATAATTACGTCTGCTTCATATTTAAGGCAAAATAGGTCGTCTATTTAAAATAAAACCTGTTTACCAGGGTTCGTAATATAAAATATTATTTTCAAATTGAATACGGAATATTCTCTGTCATGTAAAATGACAAACCACTATATAAAAGGGCAAATTCAGCCTAATTTTTTATTACTCCAAATCGTTTTTCTATCGAGATGGCACGAGGTAAGCCAGTGACTGAAGAAGTGCGGAAAATTATAATCTCCAGTAACAATAAAGGCAAATCTACGTACCAAATTGCCAAGGACCTTTCTATGCCAAGGTCTACAATCCAAACTATCATCGAGCATCATCGAAAACACGACAAAATTTCTTGTTTAAAGAAATCCGGCCGCCCACGAATTACTACTAAAGCAGAAAACAGGATTCTGAGGAAGATCATCAAGAAAAATCGTCGTGCAAGAGCTGGAGAACTTACGGTACTATGGCGTGACGCAATTAAAAAAAACATTTCAGTGGATACTTGCAAGAGAGTGATGAAGAGGATGGGCTACGGTTTTTACACTGCTAAAGAGAAACCGTTACTTACACAACGGCAGAAAACTAACAGGTTGAAATTCGCCAAAAAGTACAGAAATTGGACCGTCGATCAGTGGCGTAAAATTATATGGAGTGACGAATCTAAATTTGAAGTCACAGTAGGCGATGAACGAAGTAAAGTCATTCGCGAAAAAGGAGAGGCATTTCAAAAAGATTGTCTTAAGCGTAAGGTAAAGTTTCCAGCTTCCTTAATGATTTGGGGCTGCATGTCGGCACAGGGTGTCGGCTGTCTGCAATTTATAGATGGAACCGTCAATGCCGAAAAATACAAAAGCATCTTACAAGAGAGTTTGCTGCCGTCTATACGTAAGTTAAAGTATAAAAATGCGTATACTTTTCAACAAGATGGTGCCTCATGCCATACCGCTAAAGCAACGATGGCGTGGCTGAAAAAGAAAAAAATACCTACCATGTCGTGGCCATCCAGCAGCCCGGACTTGTCTCCCATAGAAACGTTGTGGTGGAAAATGAAGAAGAAGTTGCGAAAGGACCCGTCCAGATCAAAAGCTGATCTTAAAGAGAAACTTACCTGTGTTTGGAATGAAACAACCCCGGAAGAGTGTCGACAGCTGGTAGATACAATGCCGCTCAGAATTAAAGCCGTTTTAGATGCAAAAGGAGACGCCACCAAGTGGTAGACGTTCTAATCTGCGTCGGTAACACTAAAGACGAACTTTTTTGCATTTTAGTACAATTGGTGAAACAATGTTTTTTTTATTACCAAGGAAAGTTCGTTTTTTTTTTCATTGAATAAATAAAATACGATTTATAACTTATACTGTTTTTATATTGCTAATTCTTCCAAACACCTTCGTCCCCCAGAATTTTTAGGTTAACGTTAGTTTAGTAAATTTTTTTCCTACCAGACGTACTCATTTGCATTGGGGCTCGTACTATGAAAATAGCTGTGTGACCCACACTTAGTTGAAATAACAAAAGTCGTCCCTCCTGTGGTCAATAGTTAACGGCTTATGTGCATGTTAACTATGTTTTTATTACAGGGATTTATAGAAACGGAGACACTGTTTATGCGGGTTATTGGTCCTATCCATAATTAAGCTTTGTAGCCCTTAACTTTTGGTGTGTCCACAGAAAAGAAGCGGACCTAAATCCGCATATGACCCAGCTATGATAAACTGAGTGAGCTGTTTCTACATTGGTCAGTTCTCTAATTATTGTAATAGCATAAGGGGCATTCTTAATTTACGCGATATAACGGTTATATGGGGACTCCATTGTAGATTATTCATTGTTCTTAGTAGTGGAAGTCGGTAGCCTCATCATCATTTTCGTCTAATTCAATGCATTTCTCAAACCCCGCTCTGAGTTCATTTCAATTTGCATCCGATAAAAATTAACGATAGTTTCCCAATTGAACTGATTATAGCGATTGGGTGTGTCCGTGGAGTTCCTAACAGAAGTTGTTTTGCAAATCACTGCAGCCGGCAGTCAAAACAAACTTCGCTCCGTACTGGATATATGGGTGTCGCAGAACACAGAGTGATAACAGTATGATTTATTCCAAATTAGAAATAAAAATGGTTCGAGCCGTATTCTCGATCTTCTTACTGGCTAGTCGCTCTCAAGTTTCTCAACAAATTGAATTAACGGAACCGTGCTTGTTTTACCCTTTTTTTAACCAGTCACCTCTTGTTACGCCTCAACTCAAGAGTCAAGTTGTCGCCCTAATCAAAATCATATACCTAGAAGTTATAAATTTGTAATTATTTAAAAAGTTCCGTAGTCACGAATATGCACCACACAAAGTTTACAAAGAAGACTCAAAAATAAACCGTTACAATCTTGAAAAAGCCATTTTAGTTTTTTAAATTTCGAGCATGATCCGAACCTGCTGCGACATTAACACATCACATTGTTAGAAATATCGACTTTGCGTTAGCGTGTTACTGCTTATTACAAAATTACTTTTCTTGAAGAGGCGTTGTTTCATAAGCTGTAAACGGTAAAAAACAAAGAAAGTCACGTGACTCCTTTGGAGTTGCGAGCGTCTATAGGCTGCGGTGTCCGCTTACCATCAGATTGACCGTACGCTTGTTCGCCACCGGCGTTGTATAAGTGAAACACAGTAAAAGTGTGGTACATCTATATTGAGAGTGCTTTGACTTGTCGAACTGAAGCTCTGGAGGCTAATTCTCGGGCTTTTCGAGATGATGTCTATTAAACAGACAATACAATACAATACAATACAAATACTCTTTATTGCACACCTCACATAAAAAAATAGCACATAAAAAACAAAAAACAAAGATACAGGGAGACAGAGGCAGAACAACAGGCGGTCTTATCGCTAAAGATCGATCTCTTCCAGACAACCTTTGGGTAGTGGAGAAACATATCTTCTTCTTCTCCTTGTCCTGTTCCCATTTTTGGGGTCGGCTCTCCTAGTTATTTTTCGCCAGGATTGTCGGTCCTGGGTCGTTTCTGATGCAATTTGGGCTTCTTGCATATCCCTCCTTAAAGTGGCCATTCATGTCAGACGGGGTCTTCCTCGTCTCTTATTATTATTAAACATATCTAATTCGCAAATTTTTTTTCGACCGTTAACCTCAATTTTTTTTGAGATATGTCTATTAAACATTATCTCGAGCGGCCCGAGATTTTGCATCCAGGCGTTGTAAAATTTTTGATAAATAATAACAGAATTTTGCAACTAGCATTTACTGTTTCACAATCAAGCTCTGTGCATGAACACCGGTAGCTCTTATTTTAAATGACGCCTCGTTTGATTTACGCCCGACTTTGTTTATGTTTGTGTAAAAAAGCAATTTGTACAGCATGGCGGACATGAAATGAATAAGTGGCTTTTGATGGCTGAAGTGGAATACTAGTTCATTCATGCTTTTAGGATTTGTGGAATAAAAGTTTAGCGTTGCAGTTTGGCAATGAATCTTTTGTTGGAGTTGGCTGGGGTTCGCAGTTTAACACCTGTATCGTAATATTCCTGCATACCTGGATAATATACTGCCACTGAAGTCAGAACACAAGGGCATAATTTGACTTGTTTCAAAGATATTATGTGTACATTTTTTTTATACAACGCCGGTGGCAAACTAGCTTACGGTCCACCTGATGGTAAGCGGCCACCGCAGCCTATAGACGCCCGCAACTCCAAAGGTATCACGTACGCGTGGCCGACCCTTTATAAAATTTGAGGATGCACTGTGTTGACAACAGAAGGGACAAATTTAGGTCCCTCGCTCTCAACACAGTGCATCCTCGGGAGCTCTGGCAACCTTGCTCACCTCCAGGAACACAACACTACGTACTAGTAGATAATGTTATTATGGCTGTGGTATTCTGCAAGGCGGAGGTACTTCCCCAGTTGGGCTGCTCCAATTCGAGCAAGATGACATTTTGTGATGTGATGACGTCTGTATGGCCTCTTTTAGGAAACATTAAGAGTTTACTCATCATCATATTCATCATCGTCCTAGCGTTATTCTAGTACAGTTGCATCCTAAAGGATGTCTGGGGTCCGCTACCATTAAGAGTTTATTCATCATAAATTAAATTTCTTCAAAATTCTATTTCACACGGGCCCTTGACTTGGCTGCAAATAATTTTAAAACCAATCTGATGTCAATATTTTACCGCCATTGGCTTACTACTAAAATTCGTTTTGGAATCGGGCCCCGCAGATGCCATGCAGAATTTTGATTTAGGTACTTTCGCTTTCAGTTTTCTGTTTATCGAATTCGAAGGCATTGATTTAGGTATCTGCTATTTAGAGACGTTAAAGCCAACAATTACAAGTTCACTGGCCCGTCAGAAAAAAACCTAAACATCGAACACAAAACAGAGCTCTTGAGCGCTCAAAGCGACCGAAATAGCGCACAATTAAAACTATTCTGGACGTTAAGCAGATGCCTGACGCCGGGTTGTGCAATTGTCCGGTTCGATTACCGATTGGGATTACTGTTAATTCAATTTCATGATTCCACTTGTGAAAAAGCCACTGTAGCCGAGCGGTAAGGCATGCGACTATCACTCTGGAGATCGCGGGTTCAAACCCCGGATCATTCCAAAAACTTATGTATTGATATTTATCAATGGTTCTTCAGTCTGGAAAACATTGAGGTAACCAGCAGTGTTGCCAGATATCCCGCTTTTTTCCCGCGTTTTTGCTTCTAGCCCCGCTATCCGCGTTTAGCTTACGCGGATCCGCTTTTTTAAAATGTTACCATTCGCTCAGTGAAAAAGGCGATAAATTCAAAACATCGAATGAATAGAAATAGCTATGACTGCAACTTAATAGAGAGCTATAACTTCCCTGATAGTGCATTTGACGGCGTAGAGCACATTCTTTCATTTGGAACATAAAAACAAACAAAACATATTAACAATGAATGTATTGCGCATTTTTATTCAAAAATCCGCGTTTTTATAGCGCCCCTTCCGCTTTTTTTATTTCTGGCATCTGGCAACACTGAATTCCAGCCAAGTTTAGTTTCTCTCTGGGTTGGAGGCTCAGATGGCAGACGCTTTCGTAAAAGTTACTACGCCTAAACTTGGGATTAGGTGTTAAAAGCGGGTCCCGGGCTTCTGAGGACACAGCCGGGAAAGCGCATGGAGGATACGATTCCTTTTGTGGAAAAGTTCACTAACATCCTAATCACTACATCGTATAAAACAAAGTCGCTTTCTTTGTCCCTGTGTCCCTACATCCCTATATCCCTATGTATGCTTAAATCTTTAAAACTACGCAACGGATTTTGATGCGGCTTTTTTTAATAGATAGAGTGACTCAAGGGGAAGGTTTATATGTATAATACATGCATCAGCATTGCACCCGTGCGAAGCCGGGGCGGGTCGCTAGTAATATTATAAACGTGAAAGTTTGTGCGGATGGATGTACGTTCCGCTTAATCTCAAAAACTACTGAACGGATCCCTATGAAACTTTCCAGTATTTTAGCTTAGACATCAGAATAGGACATGGGCTACCTTTTATCCGCGGGTAACACCACAGGGCGCTGAAGGTTATAAGTCGATTTCTTAACTGAGACGGCATGCCGACCCTGCCGCCCGCTACCCGTCTGCTATCCTCTCGCCACCCGTCTTGCCCCTGTGCCGTCTTTGCCGCCGTCTGTGTTAAATATTATGCCTATAGGCAAACAATAGTTTTTATTTTACAGCTATTCATTCACGTGACAATCGATGCAGATTGCTAAAATGCGACTTTCTGTGGCAAACAAGCTTACGGTTCGCCTGATGGTAATCTTTTATCAGAGGAACCACATGTGCGTTGCTGACCGTGTAAAACCTGTACACACGTCTTGAAGAACCCCATTTTGCAGTTTTCTTGACTTTCCAGCGGCATCGATAGTGTGATTCTGAAATTATCCACCATTTGTAAAACTCTACTAACATGTTATATATTACAATTGTTCGAGGGATCGTCCTTCAGCGATAAGACCGCCTTGTTTGCCTCTACTTTAAGCCTAATATTCTGTATTGTGTTCTTTTTTTAAAGTAACCAATAAAGTGTATTGTATTATATTGTTCCTAAACAATTGATTGATAAAGCAATCAATATACTGTAGGTATGGGTATATCACAGCGTAAAACTTAATAGAATGTTGTATATACAAATAAGAACAGAAAATATGACACACCTGTTGGAACATCTCTACACTTTCGGTCCCGCACTATGTGAAGGGTCGCACCTTTATCCATTTATGGATATCGTTCATCATTTTTTATAGATGTAAGACACTAAATTATAGGCCCCCACGTATACTGTATTATGTAAAATTATAGTTATGTAAAACAACTCTTTAACGTCGTGAGTCTAGAGAATTTAATACTAGTTTTATTCGATCTAAATCTTTGCTGACACTGTCCATCTCAAATTAACTACGCACGAAGAAAAAAAAGCCAAACGGCTCACGTTCATCAAACGATAGGTTTTCGCCGCTTATAAAAATCGAGACGAATTAGATGGTTTAGGAAGAATAGAGAGCAAGCCTAGCTAGTAGCTTTAGAAGTTTAGTTTTTAGTAGCTTTTCGGTGCAGTAGAAGATCGTGCTTCCCAAGTCTTCCCTCTTGATTGGAAGGTCAGATGGTAGTTGCGTAAAAACTAGAGCCTACGCCAAATTAAACGGACTAGGTGTCAAAACGGACCCGGGGCTCCTTAGAGCACAATCGGGAAATCGCTAGGAGGATTATGAGAGATCAAGCCTATGTCCCAAGACGAGCTGCACGCTTCTATAGATAGATAAGTCGCTGTATCGATAGTCTTTCGGCGCGCGCGTCGGCGCCAAATGAGCGCGCCGCATACCCCAGCATTAATCGATGCCAAGTATCGATCACTGAGTCGCTTCCTGACACGCCCGCTCTGCGATTCACGACTCACGTCACGTCATAATACACCTGACGTATGTTGAACCACGAATTAGTAACAGCTAAGTGTACTCGTAGACCAAGTTGGACGGGTTGGCGTTAGACGCCACAAACCGTGTGCGGGCGCTAATGAGGACGGCGGAATACAAGTCGTATTCGATATAAATGCACGTGATTTTATCAGTGTTTACTGTCTGTCTGTTACTTTACGCTTAAACTGCTGAACGGGTTTAGATGAAGTTTGGGATGGAGATTGGAGATAGTTTGAGGTCCCGGGTAGGGCAGTCTTCTGCAAGGCCACAATTATCATTTATTTATATCATGCTACAAGCTTGGGTTTCGTTTCTTACAATATTGTCTTAAATTTTATTGTTTTCATGTCATTTATACATGTCGCTGATACTTAAACTAGGTAAATCCTGTGCTATAAGCATCAGCTCTCTTCCAGTTTGACTACGAACTATCAGTACAATATAAGTAATGAGACCGCTAACATGGATACTGGAATTTGAGCTCTCATACGAGAACAGTGTACAAACTAAAGTGTTTTCTCAATCGCAATGTAGTTTATCCAAATCAACAATGACATGAGCTATCTAAGAAAAAAAAACTCTTCGATAAAATTAGCAGATCACTTCCCAGCATACTGGAAGTCACTTTGAACTTGATAAATGACAGCATTAATCTCACCCCAACAAGCGCTATGTCACAGCACCCTCGCCCCCCATCGTTAAAAACAAAAGACTTCAGAAAAAATTAAGTGGTTAAACTTTCAATAAACCCTTGCACGCTCAGGGCGTCAGGGCTCTGTCGCTTCGAGAGATGTATAGACTGGTTGGGTCTAACGACGATCGCTCAGACTTCCAAGGGGTTAATTATGGTGAGGGATATAGTCGTTTCCAGATGAATTTGTTACGGTAAGATAGTGCTTGAGAGTGTCCGTAGAAGATTTTTTTTTCATGTGATACGTGACGCTTTGTTATATGTTGACTAAGCTGGGGGTAGAATAGAATAGAATAATGTTTTATTGTATAACTGTGACGATGATGACGATGAGGTATGTGATGATGTGTTGGTAGTGGGGTTTACTAAACTTATTAACTGTCAATATTTGGTCTCATTAGGAGGCCGTTCTCTTCTGGTGTTGTTTTACCCCTTTATTCATAGAGCTTAACAAACTCTGATAAATTTAAAATTAAATGGAAAAAATAAAAACGTTGATATTTTTTTGAAGGACTTGTATCTGTGACCTGGTGTGTGGCAATAAGGGGAGCAGCGAACTGTTTTTTACGTCCGGAACCGTTCGTGCGACTCTCGCAGAGAACCATAAACAAAGCCTTGAAAGACTACGCCATAACCAAACACCAATATGACTGGAGGCATGAGGCGGCCTTAAGGCACTCAAAGCTCTTCATGGAAAGAGTGGATGGACCCAGGCTGGACCAAAAAAATTGGAAGTACAGCAGAAAGCAACTCAGGATCATAACCGGGGTGTTTACAGGTTACTTCGTGGTCAAAGGACTCTTTGCTTTATCGGACAATATTGAATGTAGGATGTGTGGTGAGGATGACGAGACAATGGAACACTTAACTTGTTGTGTGAATGTCACGTCCTTGCCAGACAGAGAATTAATGACTTTGGCAATGCTTACCTTGAACCAAAAGATTCCAGGCTACTCCCATTGAGCTATATCATTCGGTTTATGGATATGTATAATAAATAAGTAGAACAGTTTGGAGTAGGTATAAAGGAGGGGGCAAT
Organism: Epiblema foenella; assembly: GCA_963556455.1. Classification (NCBI taxonomy): domain Eukaryota; kingdom Metazoa; phylum Arthropoda; class Insecta; order Lepidoptera; family Tortricidae; genus Epiblema; species Epiblema foenella. Next base: position 23,613,078 of record OY747100.1, read on the forward strand.
TGCACAAACGATCCCATTGGGTCGAAGTGCATCCGCAAGGGCCTCATCTAGATAAGTAAGATAAGACCTGGTGTAAAAATACGCGGACATTTGCTGATACGAACTGAGCCATCTGGACCAATTCCGGCGATTTGGTCCGACATACGTTACTGATGATTAACACAAACCTCTGTTAACTAAATAAGTGTCTTTGGTCCCTTGATAGGGTGACAGTTAAGATTTTGAATCGTTTGTGAATAAAGTAAATAGTGATAGCTGCGTTTATAGGCTGAAGTAAAGAGAGTAGATAACGGTACAGTCAAGAATATTGAATGTTTTACGAATTCAATAGAAATAGAGTTCAAAAGTAACAAACATTTAATTTCCTCTGCTACAGTAGTCAGTAATTGTTATCACTGTGTCTACGAGATTGAGAACTATTTTCCGAAGACTGAAATACTTTTCTGGTTAAGATAGAAGTAGGTACGCCTACCACCAGTGTTGCTACACTATTTATTGGGCAATCCGTCGAATCCGGCCGCTCTATTTTATATATGCCCGCCTGAATGCCTCGCGAGCGATCGACAGGTGTTGCCCTATGAATAAAAAATCAAAATGGCGGCAATCCATCCCCGTAGGGCATTTCACTAAAACACTGCGTACGTGAGAACAGTAGGGATACTATAGTCTAACTTTAGTAAATGATTATATAGAATTTATTATGAACATTCTCCGTAATAATAAGCGATAGTTTTAATGTAGCGCCTATCGCTGATAAATTTTCCGTCCCGGCTGAGGTGATACGGCCACGTAAGGAGAACCCCTGGTGACTCATAAAAGAGGGAGAGGTAAATCCGCAACTAACTGGATGACGAATGTCCAAATCGACAAAAGAAGATCGGCCTAACAGCAGACGATGCTTACCAGCGGAGCAAGTGGCGCCTCAAGATAAAGTCGACCCCGCTTAACGGGACGTGGTGAGGACAAAGAAGAAAATTCTCCGCAATAAAGTTTAAATTTTTCTAACCACCTAATGTTACATTATGAAATTCTTTCAGGAAGTAATACTGAAAGTAAGTTAAAAAAACCTCATTATTGGGTGGTACTGTACGGTCGGCTACAGAAGGGGTTTAACTCCTTTGTACCATGTCGCATTAACGTCATATTTGAACTGTCGTACATTTCTTAACGGTTTTTTTTAACCTCGCTGTGGCACTCTCCAACCACGCACTCTTATCTCTTTATTGGCCGGACCCAATAAAGAGATAAGAGTGCGTGGTTGGAGAGTGGCCTGGGGAAAATCCAGGTGAACCTCCGACACGACCATACGGGTAGTTTAAACACTGGAATACTCTAAGATTTTGCGCTCCAGCGAGGTTGGTTAGCCAAATCTGAGGTGTGAATGCAATCGAGCTACTGGGCGACAAAACTGTCCCTGGTTCACTAAATCTATTACTTAACGGGTGAAGGCAACAAAGTACCAAAGTGTCCAGCTACTTTATGAAGCCTGCTATACTGCTTTGCACTCGACTGCGTCACAGAACGACGGCTGTTGTATATTTTTAACGGTGATCTCGCGGATTGCGTTGCATTGTGCCGAATGGCATTGTTGCGAGAAGTTAACAGCCGCCGCGCCGAGCTGATTGGTTGAATGCATTATTATGCATTCATCGGTGTTATTGTGTTTTATTCTCTTTTCAATTTAAATTTCCCAATAAAAACATTTTTCATCATAACCAGATCTCCGAGCAGAAGCACCAAGCCGGATATAGATAATGCAATGCATATTAGAGAGGATCACCCAATGTTTGAAAAAAAAAAATACGCTTCAGTTTTTTTCAGCTGCTATGAAAAAGTTGTAACACCTACCTAATATTCATAATATAAAATATGAAAGATGTACATTAATATTTAGTACTGCCCCAAGCTAACGAACTTTTATAAAATAGCCTTTTATAATTTATGTATCTCTTTCATATTTTATGTTATGAATGTCTACGTAACATTCATAACATAAAATATGTGTGTGTGTGTTACAACTTTTTCATAGCAGCCGAAAAGGACTGAAACAATTTGAAGAATTTTTATGGCAATTATGTCCATAAACGCAATATTTCACGACTAAAATGGAAAATTACTCATTTTTCCTTACAACGGTTATGCCTGCCTACCTTTTCTGGAAATACTGGTATCTGTGTAATATTGGTATCTCAAAATAAGTAGGTATACTAATACCTAATATGTTAACAGTACTAACAGATAATAATGATGTTAATGATTTACTCTCTTGTTTCAGGTAAGTGAACGAAATCCGGAAAACACTTGAGCCGCTCGACGAGCTAACTTTACAGGGAAACAACGGATCATGGCACAAAGCATTTGCCCACAGTAGGTCATGCCACTATATTTCTGTTCATAAATGACGATTTCCACCGACTTGATGCAAAAATCAAAGGGCAGGCCGCCAGTTAGATGGTCAAACAATATTTGGACGCTGTTATGCAATACAATACAATACAATACAAATACTCTTTATTGCACACCTCACATAATAAAATAGCACTTAAAAAACAAAAAAACATAGATACAGGGGGACAGAGGCAGAACAACAGGCGGTCTTATCGCTAAAGAGCGATCTCTTCCAGACAACCTTTCAGTAGCGGAGAAATGAAATATAAAGTTGAAAAGTAGGTGGTGCATAAACTATTACAATGAGAAAAAAAGAAAAAAAAAGATTCCAAAACAACTATTCAATATAAATACACATACTTAAATAATAATGCAATAATGTGTCAACCTGCTATAGGTTTTCCTATAAGGTCAGATTGCATGTAAGCAGTGGATAAGATTGGAACAGGAACGAAGGGAGTGGCATTATATAGAAGAGGCATTTCCTCAGGATTAAGGCTTGCCTTTCGCAAATTATCGTAATAATAAGTAGTTTTCTAACGATTTTCCGCAATTACTTTTGCAATTTTAAAACATGATACAAGTAATCTGCAGGGCAAGAGTATCGTTTAAAAATTAGCATGTAAGGAAACAATAAGTTCAACCTGAGTTTCAAGTTTTGAGTTGTTAAATAGTAATAACCAATATTTTAGAACTAGTGCGATCGCTATGCACTAAAAGACTATACATCCTATTGTAAAAGATAAACATCCAATCGTTTTTTTGTCAGTTTAAAATGGAAATATTTTACCTGAAAGATAGCTTTGACGCGTATTTTTGCAAAACACTCCGACGAAAACCTGGTTGTTTTAAATAACCGTTTATAGAAATAAAATTATAGCAACGCTATGGTCTAGAATAAGAGTTTATCTATACAAAACAGAAGTTTACTTTAACAATGTAATCACTTGAACAAAGATAAGACGTTAGAAAAAACCTTACGTTTTCTGAAATACCAACTTTTTGTTCGTACCCTCTCAAGTGGCCAACGGAGTTTGCCTTTTGCTGCTGAGTTTCTTAGTTATTTCATAACCCTTGTGGAGCTTTACAGTAATTGCCCTGCTGACCTACTGTCGTCCCTAGCCTATTGCGTTCTTTCATAATGGGTTGTACGCTGTCAAAAATTCAACAACCCTCCGTACCTGAGCTACAGTAGTACAGGAACGCATCCGGTGTTAAAAATTCATCCTACCCTCGTGGTTCGGAGAGGGGCGACTCGTTTATTTAACGAAGTTACGCGGTCTGGGGTGTTGTGTGTTTTATTTAGTGAATGTTTGGAAGTGGACATTTAAGTTTTCGGGGGACGCAGTCGTATTGTTTCAGTTGGCTTTAACGAATTTCCACCGACTACTTTATCGATACTAATCAATGCTATGCATACTTCCACACTAATATTATAATGCGAAAGTAACTCTGTCTGTTACTTCTTCATGCCTAAATCGCTAATTTGGATGAAATTTGGTATTAAGCTAGTTTGTATCCCGAGGAAGGACAGAATATGATAGTTATTCTTCGTCTGGGTTGAAAGATCAGATAAGAGAAGTTTATTAAAAGTTTAAATACAAGATTAAAACGATTAAAATAACTAAACCTAAACCGTGAACTTAAATAAATAAAATAATTAATTAAATAAGATCAGATGGTTTGACTGCGCTTTCGTAAAACTATTAGCGCCTAAGCTACGTGGAGCTGAAGGCATGCTTTGAGTGCAAAAACGGACCCCGGTGCCTCATGGGAAAATGCTAAGAGGATCACGATGTTGCTTATATTTTCATATACTAATACTGTCAAAGTTTTGACAATTAGCGCTATAAGCGCCGTAAGTAGCCAAAGAACCTGTTTCACTTCCTAACCGTATATGCTTAACCCTATTTTAGACCATTTACACGGAGAAAAGAAAACAGATTTACATACTCAATTATTTAAACAAAAACTATCGCATTGCTTCCCTCGCATGTAATCCGGGATCATCCCGTGCATAATTCGCGAACAATCTCCCTGCAGGATAAGGCTGCCATTCATTATTCAGCGTAACCGTTCGATGAGGGCCGGCAAATACTGTATAGGAGATAATTACAGGCTGGGTGTATATGTATTGGTTTAGCTAAACAATTAATCGATAATGCCAATACATAAATTTACACTAACGTGAGACATATTTACACTTAATAAGAGAACAACGGTTGGAACTCACTTGGAAAGTCATTCCAATTGTAGTCCGAAACATGTCGCAAATAGTGACTTTCCAAGTGAGTTCCAAACGTTGTTCTCTTATTAAACGATAATGCTAATATTTATGTATTTGTGATTTGACTTTTTTTATAACATTTAACATACGAGTTTGATATTTGTTAAGATGGAAACCCGATTGAAACCTAAACCTTTGCGACTCCAAAAGAAGAAGCGCGTTGCTAATCTAGTTGCCCCAGTTCAAGACGTTTAGTTAACTAGACCAAGATACCGATGTGTCTAACCCAACCCGAGGCCAAAAAAATATTAGCTATACCAGCAGTAGTGCTATTTCAGTTAAATTCTTAAGAAAGGCAGCGAGAAGCGGACCCGGCGCCATCGGGTAATCAAGCTTCGTATCAAATATGCAGGCTTCGTTACCCGACTGACCGACTTCGGGCGAAAGGCGGGAATAATAAACTACTCGTACAGTGTACGAATGCATTCATTATCGCACCTTTTACGGTAGCCTGGCAGACAAGAATGTGGTGTGAAGTCGTCAATGACTAGTGCCTAGCTCGATAGATCAGAAGATTTAGGGCACATCGGAAAGACTTGTCAATAGTATTTTGGACGTTAAAGAAAAACGAATCCGTAATATTGTATTTACCATGAAAAAAGTCGCCAGAGATCCCGAGGATGCGCTGTGTTAAGAATGACGGAACTGTATTTTTTTTAGCCCTGTGGGGACTTTTATTACCAAAAAAATTGACGCCGGAGGGCCCTCAGATAAGAGACTTGAATTTATCTCACGCTCTCAACGAAAGTAATGCTCAAGTCGGCCCAGGGTAAGGCTACGTAAGTAAGGCTTTGATTTCTCTTAATTACAGCTGTGTGGGTGTGGGTCATTAGCAAAATACGTATCACCGGCGAATTCACAAATGTTGATATTGAGATAGCACAAAGCCTTAATTTTATCGTTACGTAATTGTACCTCTGAATTTTTCACGTACTACTTACTCGAAGTAGCCGCCCCACGGGGCCGAAGTGTGCGGCAGATTTACCGAGCCCCGTGTTATTGCATGTTTATTTCATACTATTGCATTGTGAGTGGATCTTTTGTGTTGTAACACTGCGCAATTTGCTCTTATGAGTATTGAAATTTTTATCGTTTTCGGCAGGTATTTTACAACGCTACTTGGCTTTAGTAAAAGATTAGTAAGTTGGCTTTAGTGAATGACATTAGAATCCGAATACGGAGTCAAGCTTTTTTGGACACGGCTTTGCGTCACTGCGCCGTGACTGCACCGAATGGTCTCAACGGAAGGCCAGTGCTGGCCCTACGAGCACTACGCTGACTTGCGACCATTTAGCGGCAAATGCAGTTTTGTGGTGTCTTTGTTTGTAGTTACCTTGCGTTTGTCGCGAATAAATGTATCCTTCTTTCGTTATATGTAATGTACTATAGAACGCACGCACAAAACGGACTGATTTACTTTGACAATGTTTGGTAATTAGTATTCAAATTTTTATCGTTTTCGACAGGTATTTTACAACGCTACTTGGCTTTAGTAAAAGTTTAGTAAGTTGGCTTTAGTGAATGACAGTAAAATCCGGATACAGAGTCAACTTTTTTGGACACGGCATTGCGTCACTGCGCCGTGACTGCACCGAATGGTCTCAATGGAAGGCCAGCGCTGGCCCTACGAGCACTACGCTGACTTACGACCATTTAGTGGCAAATGCTGTTTTGTGGTGTCTTTGTTTGTAGTTACCTTGCGTTTGTCGCGAATAAGTGTGTCCTTCTTTCGTTATATGTAATGTATTATAGAACGCACGCACAAAACGGACTGATTTACTTTGACAATGTTTGGTAATGAAATCTAAACCTTGCGTTTGTCGCGAATAAATGTAACCTTCTTTCGTTATATGTAATGTATTATAGAACGCACGCACAAAACGGACTGATTTACTTTGACAATGGTTGGTAATGAAATCTAAACCTTGCGTTTGTCGCGAATAAATGTATCCTTCTTTCGTTATATGTAATGTATTATAGAACGCTAGCACAAAACGGACTGATTTACTTTGACAATGTTTGGTAATGAAATCTAAACCTTGCGTTTGTCGCGAATAAATGTATCCTTCTTTCGTTATATTTAATGTATTATAGAACGCACGCACAAAACGGACTGATTTACTTTGACAATGGTTGGTAATGAAATCTAAACCTTGCGTTTGTCGCGAATAAATGTATCCTTCTATCGTTATATGTAATGTATTATAGAACGCACGCACAAAACGGACTGATTTACTTTGACAATGTTTGGTAATGAAATCTAAAGTGAGGTGATTTTGAAGTCGTTATAAGCGGCAACGGCTTCTAATGTACAACGAAGTGATCATAAATGAAATAAATAAATAAATGAAATAAATGAACTTTATTCTGCAAGTAGGCCGCAAAGGCACTTAACTTATAAGCATCTGATATGATCAAAGCGTAAAAGCGTGTTTAGATATTTGTAAATATGATGTAAGTATATTACGACGTATTCGAAGGCGTTTGCAGATATAGGTGTGGCAAACAAGCATACATCCTGTTTGAACATAAGCATATGGACGATTACGACTGCAGAACAATCACAAACACGCTGCCGACCTTCTTAGATATGAGGATTCGTTGAATTGACACCTAGAGACAAATGCTGATCAATTCAATACAGTACGTTCTCTGCTCAGGCTTACCACCAGAAGGGCTACTACGAACTTCGCATCGTGCCGCCGCTTTCACTCATATAGTGTATGTACACGAGAGTGAAAGGGACGGCACGATACGAAGTTCGTATTTCGAAGTTCGGAGTACAGGAACACAGAACCACATACTTACACAGCAAGTTTGTAGTATGTAGTGTTAAAATCAATATCTATTTGTAACGGTGGTAATGATATTAGAAGTTGCGAAATAGAAGATAGATTTTGGGAATTTACCTACCTGGATTGCACTGTAGGGTAGGTAAGGGATGGAGGATCATTGACGAGCACAACTGACTTTTACACTGGAATTGTTCAACATTCTGCCAGACGACAGGTATGACGTGGCCCTGAGGTGACTCTCGGCGGTGACTGCTTCACGTCTTCGAATTTTCTTCTTTAAATAATCTTCCAGGCAGTATCTTTCAAAATTGGAACAATGCTGTATTGTCATTGCCAGAATTGTAGTGGTTGGATAAAAAACTTCTCAATTCTTACTTCTGAAATACCCATTCGCGTGTTTTATCGAACCAAAGTATTTATTTTCGATATACATTTTCGATTCATCGCTTCTCCACTTAAAAGGACAGCGATAAGTTTTGAAGTGCATTTTATTACGTTTAAGGTCATTCAAAAAGCTCTTAAAGCCCATCGAGCTTTCGCAAAGCTTTCGAAGCGTGCGAGCGAAAAGTTCGCTCAAGTGACCGTTGGTTCTCAAACCAGCTTATTGCACAGTCCAAGCGCGAAATCTAACATTATATATACATTTCGTATGTTTGTAACTGCATTTTTTGCTATTGTGTGGCAATGGAGCTTTCCCGCGCGATGAAAAAAGCTGCCTTTGTGAGCCTCCGGAAAGCTTTTGCGGAAACGATATTAAAATGCGTCAGTATGTATTAATTGGTACATTGTTTTTACATCCTGATGCTTTTTTACTTTTTTGTGTCCATTTGGCTACGGCATTTCGCGCTTTTACAGATAATTCAGTGCAATCCAATGATTATCAATTTTATTTTAAATAACACGTACATTGTGTATTAAGTAAAAAGTGGTCGTTTGGACAAAAAGGACACACCAAAGAAAAGAGATATATGCTGTCAACCACAGTTTTCATGTTGAATAAGAAGTGTTTTAGGCTCATTAAAATTTGTATAAAGTCCACTTTTTCGATTTTGCGCTATAAAAGAATCTGAAAAATGTCTCCAATGTATAATTTTTACGCGTCTTCAAAGTGAACCATCTTTACAACTGTTACTTTCCCACATTCATGTTAAAAAATTCAACACACTAACTCGGAATTCGCTACTCCAAATATCTAGAAACCTCGTCTACCGTACAATTTTTCCCGGCCCTGGTCAATTTTGTATGGCCCTGTAATGGATCCCGTGATGTATCCTGGACGGTTATTTACGGTGCTCAGACCTCGGTCGGTGCAGAGACACGTTATTATCTTAATACAAAATCTTGTAAAAAAAAAACGGAACAAGAAAGGATTTTTTTATCAATGCAGAATAAGGTCTCTAAGCACCATAGAAAATGAAAGTAACAAAGGTCTCCCAAGCGTTAGACATTAAAATATATATTTTTAATCATGATATCCTAAGAGATGTATAAGATCTCAAATGAGAACAGAGTGAAGAGACTAAACTAGCATGAAGTTACTAATCCTTGCAAAAATTAACGTATTTTTAAATTATTATATAACAGATGTATAAGGTCTCAAGTGAGAACAGACGAAGAGACTAAACACTAACATGAAGTTACTAATCCTTGCAAAAATGAACAGACCTTAATTATGAACCGTATCTTAACTTGGTTGAAAATCAGACTAAGGTCCATATCCGTATATATGTTACTGTAACATTATTATTATATAAAATTTGATTATTTATTATCTGACTAGCTAGATTATAAACTATGGAAGTTCACAATTTTAAAGTGACATACAAGCGGTATAAATCCTAACAGTAGCAACTACAATAACAAACAAAGACTTTTATATATTTAAATCTGAAAGGTGCAACGCGTTGCATTGCAAATAAACCTCTTTGCATTTCGCCGGTGCATGCGGCGCGGGAGTAGCGTCAAGACAGTAATTTAAATTTACCAAGGGCCGGTTGTGTTCGGTTTCTTCTTTCGGGAAGTCAATCCTGAATGATGGTTACTTTTGATTTATTAAAATTAGGCACTTTTACCAGTTGCATCATACACCAAAACGATTTCGATCGGAACTTGCAAATAATATATGAAATTTGGGACTGAAGGCTTGTATACGACTAAAACCTACGTTACATACTATTCAAGTCTAATCAAAAGGTCACTTCTGATTTATTTAGCACTTTGCCTGTTGCATCATAAACCGCTTTAACTTTTTTTTTTCTTTTTTTATCCTGCAGAGCTGGGCAATCTGTTTTTATATTAAACAATAATCCCATTTGCTGTCAGATGTTACGCATCGGATTCATTTTTATTTGTTAAGGAAACATCCAATGATGCTTCTCTCATTCCTTGTCTGCGAATCTCGTCGCCAGGTGCTTTAACTAAAACTATTTCGATGTAAACTTATAAGCATTAAGTTCCGATATTGAAACAAGGGTATGTTACGTAATATGAAAATGTGAAAAGCTCAAGATTAACCCTGTTAGTACAGTAAGCTTGTCGCCTAAAAATACGGGGTACTTTATGTCAAATCCGGTAGTTCTGATTTTTTGCAGATTTGTTTTTGATGTTGGCCCAATAAATAATTCAAGTTTGTGTCAATAATCAATATCGGTATAATAATCGGCAATATTGTGAAAAATCGAAGAACCGATTGTAACCCTAAAGGACTAGTTGCTGATAGTACCGCCTCAGGACGTTTTTAAAGTAGACTAAGTTTGCTACATTGTGAGACTAAAATTGCCTCTGTAGACCCAATACGCGTCATACTCGTGAACGGGTGCTGTTTGTGGGGTCCGGTCTGTTCATGTTTGCAAGGACTAGTAACTTAGTACTAGTGTTCAGTGGAATTGACATCATGAGAGACTTCGCTCTGTTCTCATTTGATTTTATTTTTAGACTGACTCTCAGAGACCTTATACATCTCTGAGGATATTTATTTATTAGATTTTATTATTTTCATGTTGACGCTTATAGATATAGCTCAAAATATTTTGTTATGATTAGTGTACCTACTTTGTTACTTTTTATCTTGACGCTTAGAGACCTTATACATCTCTAACAAATCTCGATTGTTATTAGTTTATTAGTCTTATTTTTGACATGTAACAATACATTTAATTAAAGAATCAAACGATTATTGTATTATTTTTATTTGATGTACCTAAATAGATTTTGACGTGCCCTTGAGGCCTATTTGCAGAATAAATGTTTTGATTTTGATTGATGATTTTGATTTTTGAATAGTTCCGCAATAAACCCTTTTAAAGTTTGTGAAGTTCGAAATATGATAACTTTCGAAAGGCTTTATATCGGAAAGTACTTGGTCTATAGAAACAATTCCAGTCTCATATTATAGCAAATTTAGTCTACTTCAAAAAAGTCCCGAAAAGGTTCTATCAATAACTAGTTGACGAATATCGAAAAACCCGATTATAACCCAAAAAAAATCGAAAGAAACCGATGATAACCCTAAAGGACCATACGTAGATAATTTTAACAGCTAAGTGGCACTTAAAATTACTTTTTAGGAAATGTGCCTACACCTATGTCCTTATGAATATTGCATTTCTGGAACTAACCTACAGTTACGGAGTCAGTATATAGTTATACTGTGAAACTTGCCCGGAAGTTGTTGCGAACGGGACGCATTTAAATATTATTATAATGACTTCACAAGCTTCTTTGTCTGTCTGATACAAAGGGGTACTCGCTTATTGTTCTGAACTAATATTCTTTAAAATTCACTTTCCACCATTTTAATTTCTCCAAACAATTTAACGTAAATATATGCACTTTTAGGAGTTTATAAAGTGTATTTGGCTACGATATTATGTATGGCTAAAGTCTCGTCATACAAATTTGAATTCACTACCGTCAGTTTCGTTGGCAGCGTTTGGAACACTTTGAAGCATTCAATGGTGATATAATCTTGCCTTGAATAGGCCTTACCTCTTTTCATCAGGCATACTGCATGCGTATTTTTCACGATATCGCTATATAAAACTAGTGGCTCTGTGAGCTGTAGACCTCGTGAGTGAGTTTTTTTATCATTTCCAAAATCTGACATTATAATAAAGATCAATTATGAATATCGAACCTGCTAACATCACGAGAAGCGGTTGAGAAATGCGACCTGTAGAGAAGAACAAACCGAAATTCGGACGCAGAAACTCACAAAATCTTTGAAATAAAATTTGTTTTTTAAAATCTCCAAAACCTCGCCAAAAAATTTTATATAACCGTCGAACCTGCTCACGAAATTTCACGAAAATCGGTTGAGAATTGCGACCTGTAGAGGAGAACAAACGGAAATCCGGACATACGAAAGCATTTTTGTCGAAGCTGAAGCAGAGATCTTCGTTTCACTCGGTCAATAATCCATTTATATCTCAAATCTAAATCCACGGTACACACCATATAATACATATTATAATGTAACAGAGATGGATCGTCATTAACAATATCGCTAGGCCCTGTCGAATCCGTCGAACACAACACTAATTCTCTTTATGGCGTTCCGTTTGTCCAAATTCGGTTATAATTGAGAGGCCTCAAATGGAAACGGGGACACTAATTTGTAACTAGATTAGCAGGGTTTGGTTAAAGTTAACGACAGATTTACGGTTTGAGTTGATTAAATTAGTCATATTTTATCACGGAAAAGAGAACTGTAAGAGAGAGAGAATAAGAGAAAAGTGGATAGTAGTACAATTGGAAGGGCCTCGTCGAACTTTTTCTGACTATAATTGGAGAAATGAAAGACCCAAACGAAAGGTCTGGTCAAGATCCAATCGAGAATTTATGAAGAATGTGATCCATTTGTATAATCTAAAGAATCTAAATCGTACAAAATGTACAATTGCGTAGCGAGCGATAGTGTGGCGTCGACGCTTATTGAAACTAAACCCTTTACGGAAGTGTTTGAAATTTTTGATAAAAAGGATGAACCGTTTTTCACAAACACAGAAAACACACATGTATGAGCACAAAATAAATATACACACAAACCACATAGTAGCACGTGGTCGCCGCGCTGAAATGGACACTGGTTCAACATTCTGTTTTTGAAGGTAATCATATCAATATCATGTTTATGTCCTTTGCAATGATTACTCCATAGTCTGAATGCCTGTCAAATCAGACTGGCTTCCGACGACGCGGCTTGCTCCTAATCATATCAGTACATGACATTAAATATGTCAATAATAATGTGTATGCCAGTGTGCTATCAGAGAACTACATAGAAAAGCACTTTTAATAGTTTTAACAGACAGTTTTACATTAAAATGCTGAAGTAACTCTATATTAACTGAAGATACTTTAGACAACGCAACTCACGCAATGAACACTTCACAACTTGCAACGTTTCCTCTGAAACTCGTCCGTTGTGAGCGGGAAATATGTGGATGCCCTATTGACTGTTTTCCGATGATAATAAAGCATAAAGTTGCGTTTGTAACACATGTGCAGTCCAGTTGTGTTGGCGGTCGTGTGAATTGTGGAGTTAGTGTAATACTAGTCAATGACTAAGTTTAACTTATGTGTGTTTGGCTGGACTTCGTTTGTGTACTTTCATAAAGTAATGTAGTATTCAAAGCATTTGTGATTCTGTAAAATCTTGTTGTTTGAGCATTTCTTAGGGATGGAACAGAGATTTTGAACAATGCCCTGAGACTTCATAAATTCTTCGGTAGACTCTACGTGTACCGAGCGGCTAAGCTGAATATGACACAATATTTTTGCATTCTAATTTGAACTAGTACCTATTTACTTGCCAACTGGACCTCGCGCTCCCTGTATGCAACAGAGGAAACGCTATGGGGATGACGATGATTTTCCAAAGCATTAAAGTTATTACAAAGCGTAATGCCTTAATAATTTTAATTTAACTTTACAAAATTGATATTGAAGGACTAGCTGTGAACAGCTGTTCGTCGGTGTAATGCTAACTCCTCGCCGGCCAGATTGCTTTTTAACTGGCGAGGCGATCCGTCATGCGGGAAGGCTGCAATTATGTAAGAGCTAGTGTCGTATTAGAGATATATGCCTCTCATCTGAATCTTTCTGTGTCTTGTGTATAGTAACTTTTACGATTTTACTCCATGCACCGGTGTCACGAGATTTTGGTGAGAGTTTTGGTGGCGTTCTTTTTATCGGGTTGGTGATCAGAGGGCCTACTCCAAACTTATGTAGTGTATAAAACGAAAGTGAAAGGGACGGCACGACACGAAATCAGCATGACGACAGTTCAAGTTGCCTCGCATTTCAATTGCTTAGAAGGAGATTGTATGTATGTACATTTACTGTACTTTCTCTGTTAGTCTTAACAGGCAAAATTGAATCCTTATAACTTGTTAACATTGTAATATATGTTTATAAGCACTTGTTACCACCTTTGTTTGTAGTTCAATGCGATTCTCCTGTGCCCACTCAATTTCACACTCGATATCAAATGACTATTACTAAAAAGAGTAAACTTTTCCAGCTAAATTGCTTGGTTTAAAATACGAACACCTTCATTCACCTAACTCTTGGACTATAAGGAGCAATCTATCGCTAAACTAAGTTATTTTAAGTCGCCCGCTTGTATATTAAGTTCAGTCGTGATGTATCGGCCGCCGTTGGGGTAACATGCTAATAATTTTAATCGATACATTAATGGACTATTAAAATGTAGGTTACTTTACGTAAAATCCCATTATCTTAACGTCAATATATCACTACATAGTATAAAACAAAGTCGCTTTCTCTGTCCCTATGCCCCTATATCCCTATGTATGTTTAAATCTTAAAAACTACGCAACGGATTTTGATGCGGTTTTTTTTAATAAATAGAGTGACTCAAGGGGAAGGTTTATATGTATAATACATGCATCAGCATTGCACCCGTGCGAAGCCGGGGCGGGTCGCTAGTTTATAATATAGTATTTATTACAAAGTTTACAAATATACTGTTTTTAGACAGTAACGACCACTTTAGCCTTGTTGGTAGTGATAGTGACTCTGCGTTAACATCGATAAGCAGTGGTGTTATCTCCCTAAAGTCAAAAGCCGCACCCAAAAGTCCGAGCCCGATTTATGATGTATCGAATTGAATTATATTTTCTATTACAATCGACTTGGTTCATTATTTTTTTATATGATTGTTGGGTGTCGGTGTGTGATGTGTTTTGCATCGTATGGTTTGGGCGATAACATAGCACTGATATTCATATATTAGGATTGAAGTTTGATTATTAGCTTCATAATAACGGCCAAGAACTCGCGACTCTTGTTCGTGGTATAATAGGTACAAAATAGAAATAAAATACAATTATACAATCGCCATTAGAAACTCGTTTAACAAAGCTACAAAATCATCGCCAAGTACATGCAAAAACAAAAGAGAATTCCGCAATTGGAATCTAAAGCAGTTAGTTTTTATTGCAACCCGCCGGCCGAGTTGGAGACGTTGAGATAACACTTCTCAACACGATTATATCTAGTTACGAACAGGCAAGAGTTTTTCATTGTTTCATAGTTTCCGAAAGAGGTCCTAGTGGAGGAGTTCTGATTTGTTCGTTTTTCAGGTTAGCCTCAGTTTCTGCTGGCTTCACTTAGTGGCATTTAAAAATAATCTATTACCTAATTTATTTAAACTCTTTAAACAATTATTTAATACAAAAGGCTTATTATTCTGTAAATGAATATTTAAATGACTGTATAATGTAATATAATATAATATAATGTAATGATATATCTAGACTAAGTTAGACTTATAGACTAAGAAACTTTGTATGCCGTAAGGTAGAACACAGTTGAACATTATCAATCCCAACATCCTGTATACCTATGTTTCACAATAAATATTCTGATTCTGATTCTGATTCTGATTTGAATATGTAAGCGGTGTTGTGATACCCGCGCTGAGGTATAGTTAATTTGTTTTTCTCAGACATGTTTGAAATTGCCTGACTCGTCTATTGGCAGGCCTCGGAAAGCCCCGCCTAGCCAACCGCCTTGTCAGGCAAGGCATTTCCTTCCGATCCTCAATAATTGACTGAGTGAAACGAAGGTCTCTGCTTCAGCTTCTACAAAAATGTTTTCGTATGTCCGGATTTCCGTTTGTTCTCGTCTACAGGTAGCAATTCTCAACCGATTCTCGTGAAATTTCGTGAACAGGTTCGTTAGTTAATTATATAGAGTTTTTTGTCGAGTAGTTTTTGGAAATTTTCAAAGACAATTTTTATTTCAAAGATTTTGTAAGTTTCTGCGTCCGAATTTCGGTTTGTTGTCCTCTACAGGTCGCATTTTTCAACCGATTCCCGTAAAATTTTGTTAGCAGGTTTGATATTCATAATTGATCTTTTTTATAATGTCATATTTTGGAAAAGATAAAAAAACTCACTCACGAGGTCTACAGCTCACAGAGCCACTAGTAATGTTCTGTGACGTCGTTATGGATGTAATATAAACAGCATGTACAGTGAAATAGCAATAGTAACTACCACCCGCTGTGCGCATTGTCTCTTTCTGGCCAGGGGATGGTGTAAATTTGTTTTAACGTATGCACGACAGGCGGTGACGGAATAATGTGTTTAATTGCATGTTCGCCGCTATTACCAACGCGGGCATTACATCTTCTGTCCGCACGGGTTTCTCTATCTAACCACGTTGTCTTTATTAATTATTTGTACTGGAGGATTTTATCTCTTATACATCTCTTACAATATTAAATTAATTTTAATTTTGACGCTCAGAGACCATGTACATCTCTGGGATATTATATTAACTTCATTATACTCCTTGTTTAATCTTGAGACCTTATGCATCTCTAACTTTACTGACGTTGTAATATTTGTAATAGATAACTTTGCATGTTTATCTTCATTGTATGACATTAATTTTGTTATAATTGTAAACTCGAAATTATTATTCCTTCTTGAACTGTAAATTAATATTTTGACATGAAAAATGTATTACTTATTATAGTCAGACCTTCTTAAATTGTAAATTAATATTTTGACATGTAAAAGTGCCCTTGTGGCCTATGTTCAGAATAAATGTTTGTATTTGTATATTTGTACTTATCCTCTCTCTGACGAACAGAGATAGTTGCGAGAGGAGAAAGACCCGCATAACCTATGGCCTTCCCCGGGTCGGATGTATGCGTAATGCATTTTCACACCGTCAAAAAAAAGACAATTTAAGAGAGTTGTAATATTAAGGTATACGGGAGTAGCGACCATATTGAAATCTGTATTACTGTCATCATATTTTAATTGACCTTGGTCGACACGGAACCCAACAAATTAGTGAGTGTGGATTTACTATAATCTTACAGCATTCTGTGCAAATACGACATTTCGTGCCGCCAATGTAACTAAATAAAATACGACCTTCTGTAAGTAAATCAATCAGGAATATTCCGTCACCCAGTCGCGCCCGCCTGTCACATGACGTTTACCAACGTAATTATGATATCGCATGACTCTTGTTACATTGACATTGGGTCTATTTTATACGATTTGTGTTGGTGATAAGTTGGTATTCTAAATATACCTATGCGGATCGCATATTTTAAAAGGAGACGTGGGTATTATTGACTAGATGTTGTTCGACGGAGGCATAGACAATAAATATCTCGTGGTGTATTCGCCATTTATGTATAAAATATGCTTGACAGAATAGTATATTTTCAAGTGTTTACACTCACTTAGTACCAAGCTACTCATACAAGTCACCAAGACGGCTCTGTTTAGGAGAATTAGAATCAAACAAACGTTATCTAGTTTCCACTTGTGACAGCGCCGTCTAGCGGCCCATTAATATCATCGCAAACACTAGTAATAATTTAAAAATATACCTATATTATTTCTAAACTGTATACTTTAATGTACCTACTGTATTATACGACTTGGCTTTTAAATCATGAGCCACTCGCGTTGATAGCGAGTTTAGCACTGCAGCTTTTAATTACTATAGATTTCTTCCACTTACAGATATTATTGATAGTAAATAACTATTACATACACAAACATCAGTCCCACAGCCGCTTGTCTGTCTAGACCAGGGACCGGATACCGGTATTTTCTCCATAGAAAAATACCGGAATTACGGTCACCGGTTCATTATTTCGTTTTTAATGGGACAATCTAATAATACGACGTTGTTACCTAAATACATGATTCAGCCCTACGTAAAGAGCAAAAAATAATCCAATATATTGGGCTAACTCAGGGTTTTTTAAAAATACCGGTATCGGTCCCTGGTCTAGACGAGTTATTAATACAACTGATCGATTCCGACGCTGGCCGCCGGCTCGTGCCAGGCACGCTTATTGTAAAGCATGCTTTTGCACGACGTAGGTACTAGTTTTGTCGGAAATTACAGCCATCAAATCTGACTCTGAGCAGAAACAAGATTATTGTGGTATTAGGGTTTCTGTCTCTGGATTTTACTATTGTTGTCATAACTTGTTCACTCCTAACCTGTATAGCTAACATCCTCACGCCACTATACAGCATATGTAGGTTCCTCGGATTTATTCTAGAATTTTAACTAGAAGTGTTATGTCAACAAACTTTGTGATAAGCCAAGTGGTGCCATTTTCATGTTGCGAGATACTGTGGGGTAACTCGACATATGCAAATAGCACTTGCAGCGAAAAACCCACGTGTCATCAGGCAGACTTAATATGAGCGACTGCCGACTGAACTAAATAGTGACACTTGTGACGAAGTTTTAAGATCGACCGAGAAAATTTTAATTATTACATAACAGGTAGAAATTAAAAGTTTCTTCATGTATTGGGTCACATAATAATGCTTTCAGCAAGTGTATAGTAATATCGCATTAATATCAAAAATGTAACCCATTTATTAAATTTATTATAGTCGTAAATGTTTCTAAAATCTGTACTAGCAATAAAACTTATAAAACACATAATTATCTCCACATCAATTGTGTCCTACAAATAAATAACTGCGGTGAGAATTTTTCTACAATTTATCACACGAGAAAAATAAAACAAAGCGTTAGCCACTGCGGTGTGGTATTCGATTCACATTGTAGTCTCATTTAATACGATTTATGAGTTGAGGTAAATGGGCTACGTGAGATTCGTATTTGTTTTTAGAGTTCGACCGACACGATTTTTAGCCTAAACCGAATTTTGGCTTCAGTTTCAGCTGAAACCGAAGCAAATTAGATATTTTAGTCGAACCGGAATCTGGTTTTTGAGCGAAACTGACTGAAAACGAAACTTTGGTTGGACACTAATACTACACAGTAAATAAATAAATAAATAAAATAAATAAATATTAGAGGACAATCTTACACAAATCGAACTAGCCCCACAGTAAGCTCAAGAAGGCTAGTGTTATGGGTACTAGACGACGATATATTTAATAGATATAAATACTTAAATACATAGAAAACATCCAAGACTCAGAAACAAATATTCATGCTCATCACACAAATATTTGCCCTGACCGGGATTCGAACTCAGGACCGTCAGCTTCACAGGCAGGTGCACTACCCACTAGGCTAAACCGGTCGTCAAACACACACACACACAGTAACATTATTACAGCACAGCGCTTTCTCTGGAGCACTCGCGATCATACTCTCTTGCCCCCATATTTATAAAATTAACAAATCACTGCTAACTAAAATGTGTTTTGTCCATTTCTCGCACACACAAATCTCAAAGCGACAGATAAAGGCGAACGAATTTTAACGGAATTTTAGGCCAAGCAGCTTTGATGAACGTTTATGAATAAGGTTTTCACTCCTTTCGGGGTGTATTGGCCAGTGTCAAAATGTCCAAGCGGTGATAATATCCAAATAACATAATTACCAAGGAGTCATAATTTCCAGATGATAGAATCATCTCTCTCCTTAATATCAAAGTGTCAGAATAGGTTAGATGACAAAAAAAATATGCCATTCGAACGACTTTTTAGAGACGATCAAATGTTCGTATGGGACCAACTATATAAGTTCAACATAAAAGCCGAAAATGAGAAGCAAAGTACACGAGCTAACGAGTACTAAAAACGCTCCATACTGACTGATATATATATGGAAAAAATGGAAATTTACCGTTTTTGTCGTGAAATATTGCATTTATGTACAGAGTTGCCATACATTTTCTTTTTTATTGAAACATGAGAATTCTATTGGTAACTTTCAATTAACATTTGGCCATAAACAAAAAAACGACGTTTTTGAAATCTTTGTAGGTCCATATCTTTTTTCATTTTTAATTAATTTGTCTAATTTACTGTTTATTGTGATGATTTGATGTTTTTTTATCCATATTAGCCACATTATGTTATAAATTGTAATATGAGTCATCCTTATTACCATGGGGTCATAACTATCTACTGCCTACTGAGGGGCTAGGGAACATACTCAAACTACGTGACCCGTTTAGGGGGGGCGGGGGGTCGTCAATGTACCACTCTTGGTCACCGGGGGGAGGGGAGGGGGGTCGGTTTCTTGTCACGTAGCCGGTAGAATACTTTTGAGAATTGAAGCGGACTCACGCGCCACGGTTTAACCCCATCACCCCTCTTTCTTCAGAAACCACCGCCCCGTTATACATAACGTTTCCGAGTGGATCGACTCTGGAAACGTTTTTATTGAAAACATTTAATAATTAATTTAATAAATAGTTCATTGTGTTTCCTGTATTTTGATTTTTTTCTTTCCCCGCAAATATGATCAAAATCATTGTGAAGGGCGGAAAAAGGGATGGCAGACTCAAGCCAATAAACTTAACAAAATTACATTTATAGGCACTTGATTGTAATCCTTTTTTAACCGCCCTTGGTGCGCAATGTAGGTACTGTTTCTTCTTGATATATTTTTTACTAAATACAATTACAATTGAATAGCTACGCTATACCACGCTTGCACTCTCGAAGTATGCATTTTTAGGGGCCGTATGAGAAAATACAAAGAAAAGCCATTAATTTTTTTATAAAATATTTACGTGAAAACTAGGGGGTAGGGGGGGTCTTGGCATATACTACGCTTGGTCACCTAGTGGAGGTAGGGGGGTAAAAAACGCAAAAAAATTGGTCACGTAGTTTGGGTATGTTCCCCTACCGCGAACCAAAAACGAACGAAGTTCGAATATCTCCCTATCTGTCGCACGAATTTGCAAGTGCAACAGAGAGGGAGATATTCGAACTTCGTTCGTTTTCGGTTCGCGGTAGCCCCTCTGGCTTACGTTTTAATCAAAATGACAGAATACGAACATTGTTAAGTAAATTACTTACTTTTTAATAGGGATCGGGAACATGTTAAAGCCTTTGAAGCCTTAATCCGTCCGGCGCGGGATCGCCGGATTATCCGGTTCGGGCGCGGTCCGGACCGGTTGAAGGTTAGGGTACCGTAAATATTGTTAGGGCGGAGTTTACTAAGGCACTTAATACTCTAGTATTATATATTTCGTATAAAAAGTAATAAAATGGTTACAAATAGGGTGATTTTATTTCTCTCGTGTCTTTTTTTTTTATATGAATTTTGTGCAAAACCACGTTACTCCTTATAAGTCCTGCAGTTTATGATTATATTGTTTTCTGGTATTAAATTCTAAGGCCAGGTTTTATAGATCCATTAGACCATATGACAGATCAAAGTTTGGTAACACATTTTTTGTCATAACTTTCCGACATAAAGTCTGTATCTTTATAAAGATAAGTCGTAAATGGTAGTCATATAAATGCTATAGTATAATAAAATTTCATTTACAGATATAGGTAATAGGTATTGTTTTACGGTTCTGCTAAATTCGCTAAAATGTCAATAATATTCATGAATTACAATGTCAATTAAGGTCCCAATATTTTCTTACACTATAAAAGCATTTGTCCAGAAGCCAGCTAGTCATATTGTTCTTAAAACTATTGCCTTGTAGTAATTTTATGTCATCCGGTAGTTTATTATATATTACGATGCACATGTTAAATATGTTCTTCGTATAGATCATTTTGGTGTCAACATCCATATTCGCAAATGTTTACACCTCTTGTCAGCGTAAACTCCATAATGTGTGAGTAAAGGCTATTAATATAGCCAAACTCTGAATAATATTCTCTTTAGATCTTTAATACCTTTTGTAAAATTGTATTAAGTTGGGTATTATACCACAGTATTACTATGCTATTACCAAGACTTTACGTCGCTGTTATACAGGCTAAAGCATTTAAAAATGTGCCCAAATTGCTTAAATAACACCTGAATAAACATTTACACAAACTTTATTCAACACTAGCGGCCGCCCGCGACTTCATCCGCGTAGATTTTAGATGGTAACAAAGATATAAATGATTTATTTGTTTCTGTCAGTTGTCTAATGCTATTAATCTTTTGTGAAAATTACTCGAATGAAAAAATTTATGTCCGCCATCTTGAATTTGAAAATGGATGTAATTTTCGGAATCGGCACCCCGAGGAACCACAAAGATGACACCCATATCGATTTTTAAGAAAAATAAATGTCCACCATCTTGGATTGGGTTGGCCTGCAACTGAACCAAAACCCCTTGCGACTCGCGCTTGCCAGTTTTTTCATTCACCTGGCAACGGCTGCACCAACTACTGCAAGATTTATCACTTCCCCGGCCACGTAAATACCTAATTAATCTTCGAGTTCAAGCGAGCTTTCTCTGAGAGGTAAATATTTAAACTGTGCTAGTTTAGAGGGTGATTATGTTTTTCTAGCTCGTCGGTTGGTTTTTATACGAGGCGCTAATGAATAAATAGTAAACGATTACGGTAGCGTGTGGACGTGGGAAGTCCTCATCAAATCTATATCTTTAAACAGACAATTCTTGTATATTTATTGACCGTGTGAAACGAAGGTCTCCGGTTCAGCTTTGACAAAAATGCTTTCGTATGTCCGGCGGATTTCCGGTTGTTCTCCTCTACAGGTCTCGTTTCTCAACCGACTCTCGAGAAATTTTATGAGCAGTTTCGATACTTATAATTTTTTTTGCCGTGTCCGTTTATAAAATAAAAAAAAGTATTTATTGTCGTAAAAAAACACACAATCAGCAACACAGAAAAAAATACGTGGTTAAATTTAGAAGTTTATGGAAATTTTCAGACAATTCTTTTTTTCAATGATTTTGTATGTTTCTGAGGGCGGATTTTCGATTGTTCCCCTCTACAGGTCGCATTTCTCAACAGATTCTCGTAAATTTTCCTGTTTAAGCCACATATAACTTACATGTCATGTCCTTGATACACCTGATCAGCCATTTCGTTAATAAATAATGACGGGCTGACGACACTAGTATCTACGGTATACACGATGAAGTTATTTCAATTGCAATCAGTATTTGATTTCTTGAAAAACGTTTGGATAATAATACTAACCTTATACCAGGGGCTTTAGACCTCGGGAGTGCTTTTTTTTTTCAAAAACTGACCTGTGGAGGAGAACAAACAGAAATCTGCCCGCAAAAACATAAAAAAATGGGTTTTAAAAATTTCCAAAAAGTAACAGCAAATATTTATTCACCCTGCTCACAAAATTTTTCGAAACATTTTTGTCGAAGCTGAAGGTCTTCTGGCTGAAGCAGAAGGCTGTGTGAAAATATGTTTCGGATTGTACGTAATTCGACCGCATATCTCAGAGATTTGTCTCCCAAATTAGGTGATTTTATTTTCACAATGTTGAACGCTAGCTACTAACAAAAAACAATTTATCTCGTGTTTCGTAATCAAAAGACACAAGATCCAATAATATCTTATGATTGATCACCAGCCAGATACCAATCGCGTAACTTTTTGAAATAGCGTTAAATCATTACCAACTGTCATTTACAATTATCCTACAAGCCGTCGTCTGCCGGCAAAAACAATGAACAATAGCATTATTTTGTTATGCTGCCGGGGATCCCCGGGATCGGTAGACGACGGGTTTTGATTGTTACTAAATGTCAGTATCACCTGAGTCGCCCGTTAACGATGTTTTGAAAAGCGGGGTTTTACATGCGACTTCAAATACTGTCCCCGTTATTGTCACCGTGCATAATACTCGGAACCCTAGAAGTAGAGTCCGGCCGGCGACGGATTAAAATGTAAATAATTGACTAACGTCTATTTTTCCCCCACATCGCAAAATGTCCTATTTCAGTACTTAATACGAGACGCTAACGTTCTTTTGTACCGTGGTCTTAAATGTACATTGTTTTTGTTACTTATTTCAATGGGTCAGTGCGTACTTTGACTTTGGATGGGCTCGAAATATTACAACGTTGAAAGGGGATACAAATGGTTTAGTTACTACTTTAAAACGATTTAGTTAGAGAATAGGTTGCTCTAAATAGATACCTATAAAAAAAATAAGAAAATCATGCAATTACAAGTATAATGGTCTTGCACCAAACATTGTCAAATCAAGATTTTGTTCAAGTCATCAAGTGGTAGTCAACTCAGACGAGAAAGTTAAATATACAGCGTGTATTTTTGGTATTTATACCGCCAACTCTAAGGGTAGTTAGCGTAATGTTTATCCATTTGGGTAACTCAGGGTACATAAATAAAACCACCATTTACCCTAAGGTATAGCTAAGGTCAGGGTTCGAAAGGATAATTATCAATGATAATTATCTTGATAATTATCGTGATTTTTATGCTTTGATACTTATCGATTTGATAATAATCAAAAATTGTAAATTCGGCATGTATCTTAAAAAAAGACGTGCGTGAATTCGAACGTTAATAATTGCGCTGTGTATATGTGTTTTAATGATGTTGTAATGATTAATTGATTATATTTTAATGATTAATAAAAAACTAGAAAAATATTGTATAACAACTATTTATTTTGCAGCCTAAAACACCATAATCTTTTATATATTAGTACAGTGTATAGTCTTTATTGGTAAAATTAAATACATTTTACAGTCATATCATACATCGGAAATAAATTTAATTAATAAAATAACGTATACTACCCTACCCATAAGAGGGATAATTATCAAAGACCATAATTATCTTGACAATTTCGAACCCTGGCTCAGGTGCGTAGACGTTAACTCTCGGAGGTTTCCCCTGGATTTTCCCCAGGCCACTCCGACCGCGTACCCCTATCATTTTATTGGGCCCGGCCTATAAAGCCACAGTCAGGTTAATAAAATATGAACTCGCTCGCCGGCAGCTCGAGGGCAAGTGACCCACGAAAGCTACCCTCGCATATTTATTTCTGACGCCAATACGTCATGGGTGGTATAGGCCGTAATTAAGAGGCCTTATAAGTTTCAAAATGTTTTGATTTCAAAGTATGACCAAAGTATTGATAATACCAATAAAGTAATTAAAGGCTATGATGATTTTATTGAAGTTTTGGATAGTAACACAGCCATTTTTTGATTTTATTGTGTGTAGTAAGTAGAATTTAAGCGGAAAAAACTAGCTTTTAGCTCGAAAATGGTCGATTTGGAGTGATGATTGAAACGATATTTCTTAATAAAAAATCCAAAAAATACATTTAAAGTTTATGACATAAGGTCGCAATAGTCCTGTTCTAGATAGTAACATTGAGAAAATGTCAAGATACGTGTCAATTCAAACAGAAAATGGCGTAAATAGATGAGCGTTTTTTAACTGATAAGGATCCTTAAACTTAATTTCACGTTTTGTCATCTCAATTTGAAAAACCCAGTGGTACAGCCGGGATGCGAACCCGCGACCTCCATGAAAGTCGCGCGTCTTGCCGCTCGGCTACAGTGGTGTCCTTTAAGAGGTCTTATAAATTTTAAAATGTTTTGATTTCAAATTATGCCAAAATTATTGATAATACCCATAATGTGATTTGAGGATACGATGACTGTATAAAAGTTTTAGATAGTGACATAGCCATTTCTTTATTAAACTGTGCGTAGTAGAATTTAAGCAGAAAAAAGCTGTTTTTAGTTTGAAAATAGTCGTTTTGGAGTGATGTGTGAAACGATATTTCTTAGTGAAGTATCCAAAAAATACATTTAAAATTTATAAAATTAGGTCGCAATAGTCCTGTTTTAGATAGTGACACTGAAGATTGTCCACAATTTTTTTTTTTGGACAATCTTACACAAATCAACCTAGTCCCAAACTAAGCAAAGCTTGTACTATGGGTACCAAGTGACGATATACATACTTATATAGATAAATAGATACTTAAATACATAGAAAACATCCAATACTCAGGAACAAATATTCGTGTTCATCACACAAATACATGCCCTTACCGGGATTCGAACCCAGGACCTCCAGCTTCGAAGGCAGGGTCACTACCAACTAGGCTAAAGCGGTCGTCTTCTTATTTATTTATTTTTTAACTCATAAGGGCTCTTAAGTTCTCCTTCTACCTAGGCACATATTAAAAGTGATGAAATCTGAAGGCGCGGTCCCGCGGGGGCCTGCGACGCTACAAAATGGATTCCGATTGAATTCATCTTACAGAACTGAATACGGAATTTGCGGCAACGTTTATTCCTTTCTGACTTAGGTTGGTGGAGAGGAGAATCGAATTTGGTTTGATTTATGTAATTTGTTTTTAATGTAGGTGTTACCATTTACATCTGCATATCAATTTGAACCCCCCGAGTCAGGAGAATTACCCGTTCAATGAACTTGAATATGTATTTATCGTGTTTTGTATTACTCTAGTTGACATTATGTTATTTTTATTTTTCCTGTTATGTGTTAGCCTTCTTGAGCTTACTGTGGGGCTAGTTCGATTTGTGTAAGATTGTCCTCTAATATTTATTTATTTTATTTATTTATTTATGACGATCATGATAACAATTCTTGTAATTTTGACATGTGTGCAAATTTATAATGTAATTCCTTGTCATGAAATAAATTATCTTATCTTATCTTATCTTATATTATTCCATACAATCTGATTATCGGTATCTCAAACAGAAAACTAAATACGTAAACAAAAATGTTCTTAAGCCAAAATAACTATATTAAATTTCTGTTAAAAATACCATTTGGCGACACGCAGATGCGGACTTCCATAACAAGCGAAATTCTTTTTTTATCCAGAAAATGTTATTTGAGTGCCTCTGCGTTATTTATAAAAGAGAAAAAGTTTGTTTTTATAACGATTCGTACTGAATTTCTATATTGTTAAAGTGTATATGAACGTACTTGTACACGTATTATTTTCCCTATCGTGTCTTTCCTGTCACACAGTTTATTATCATATAGATATACATTATTATAGTCATAGCCAAACGTTTGGAACTGCAGACTCCAAATTTCCAAAGTATAAGCCACCACACACAGCGGTTTTGACGACCGGTTTAGCCTAGTGGGTGGTGCACCTGCCTGTGAAGCTGACGGTCCTGGGTTCGAATCCCGGTCAGGGCAAATATTTGTGTGATGAGCATGAATATTTGTTTCTGAGTCTTGGATGTTTTCTATGTATTTAAGTATTTATATCTATTAAATATATCGTCGTCCAGTACCCATAACACAAGCCTTCTTGAGCTTACTGTGGGGCTAGTTCGATTTGTGTAAGATTGTCCTCTAATATTTATTTATTTATTTATTTTATTTTTTTATTTATTTATAAGCATATAGTTAAGGCAAAGCCATGCAATTTGTCAAAGCTTCTTTTTAAATGTTATTTAAGGGGGGGGGGGCTCGAAAAAAAAATTTTGATCTATCCAATCGAGTGGAGTATCGCTGTTTAGAGCTCATTGAGCAGATAAATACTCGTATTTATTATTTTAAAAAATATTGGAAGGCAAAGGAATGAGAAGACATCGAAGTCAGTTTTTTTACAAAATTTTGTTCCTTTATTTTTTTAAGTTGCCATAAACCTATAAACTTGAAATTTTGCTGGTAGTATTTATCATTGCGCATATTTTACCAACAAATAATAATATATTGACTTATCAATTTTTTTCCTATTAATTTTGCCCTGGGTATATGACGGACTATTCGGTTGGACCTGTACTATCGTCTAAAAATCCATCGGGTATCGGCAACGCCATGAGTGGAGCGCCGCAGGATCGCCATAAGCATTGCAGCTCGCAATGTGGCCCACAATAATTAAAAAAAAGCTAAGTTCGTATTTAACACTGAAGGTTTAATCTCTTTATCTTAAATAACATACTTACGTCTTATCGATCACTTGGATCAGTACAAAAACTTAACAAAAAAATAATATAAACCCATTATCCGAAAAAAAATTACAATAACGTATTCTAATGCATGTTACATGAACGTTTTTCCCACAAATCAAACAAAACTTAACAAAAAATTCTAAACTAACAAATTGCTACCAACCGCAACCTCTTGTCATGCGCGTGTCAAAACATACCACAAATTCACAACTGAATGGTAAGCAGTACCAAAACAAAAAATATGATTCAATTTCAACTTTAATACCATTGTGTTAAAGTGCATAATCGTAGCGAGGCTGATGGCTGTTTTTTGTTTTTGTCAAGAAGGTTTTAAGAATTGAAGACGTCTCCAAATGGGGATCTACCAAAATTAACCTTAATTAGTTGAATTCAAGATTCAAATTTGAATGCATCTGAATGCTACGATTTAATTCTAAGTATTAAATCATTTACTATGATCGTCGACACATGTATTCTAAGAACAAACATACGAATGCACTTACCAAACTACAATGATATTCAAAATTGCACCTTAAGTATTCGATTAATGGGTTCATTTATGATTAAAAGATGACGCAATACTAATTTGGCTAGATTGCGTTTACGAAGAATATTTCAATTTTGTTATTTATATCAGACGTTTTCACCGTGGGCTTAAAGCGTTATTTATGTTTGTTATTGGCGTTATGGCATGCAGACAGCTTCTAATTTGTTAGAACTGCTTTTAAAAATCACAGGTTTGATAGACCAGAGATAAAATTCTGTTGTGCCCCGTGATCTCCGGCACAGGTAGACAACGGTTTAAATAAAAGAAACCAAAATCTGCACTATTTTTTTAAAATTCATAGCTCATTCATAATCATGAACTGATCGTAACATATTTTAATCTTGAAGGAGAGCTTTATAAAAAAATGGCTCCAAATAATTAATAATTTTGAAATTAAATTATGACTTTTAACAATGGCTTATACACCTATTTTTTTTTCAGGTAAATATCTACTTAGTTTTCCGTTGGGTAGAGCAAGTGGGAAGTATTCTTTAAACTATGCAAAACTTAAACGCATCGCACGTGTAACGATTTGATCTACATTTTTGTTACGTAAAATATTTTTTTAAACGTCTGAAATAACTACTACCCATTCCGAATATGAAAATATATGCATATTTTTATGAATAACAAAGTTTTCTACGGTTTCTATTAAGAAGGACTGTTATCAGTGTCATTTCAATGCCATGAACCCATAGCTTGCTCAGATTAGAACTTTATTTCAAAAAGGATATTGTCAGTCTTTACTTAAATAATTGTATGTCACAATAAATAAACAAAAAATATAGTATAAGAAAAGCAAAAAGATAATTCCATTGTAGGCCCCGACGAGATTCGAACTCGTGATCTCCTGTTTACTAGACAGGCGCTTTAACCAACTAAGCCACGGCGCCACGTGGCGTGTGTTGCGAAATTATAGGTATCATTGTACGATGTATCTACACCTCACTGTAGTGGGCCGCGTGTTGACAATTCATTGCTGTTATCTGTGGTTAATTGTGTATTGATATGATAATTAGCAGGTGTGAATTGTGCAAACATTATGAACATTATTTGGATGAGAGAATTATTGGTTGCTTTTTGTAACCATTGAACTGGTTTTCGTTGGTCATTGTCCATTGAAGTTGTTCTACCTACCTCTTTGCCGTCGACTGTACTAGTTACTGGCTATAACTAGGTTAGTTCTGCCAAGTTTGCCGCGCGTACCCCGTAAACACGTACTCTTTGATCTTTTCTCGGACGCCGACTAAAGCGCGCTCTTGGGGGATTATCTTTTTTTTTTCAGCACTAGACCTTTAGGTACAGTGTTATGTCTAACAGTAAGAACAACTGATAACACTATCAATTCCGTATTCAAATACGGCGACGTGTATTTGATAAGTATGAGTATGACTCCATGAAATATATTTCGTGTGTGCTTGAAGCAAATATAGATTTCAGTAGGAAGTTATTGACCGAGTGAGTATCTGCTTCAGCTTCGACAAAAATTCTTTCTATGTCCGGTTCTCCTCTGCAGGTCGCTATTCTCAATTGATTCCCGTGAAATTTTGCAAGCGATTCGGTAATTATATAGAATATTTTTGTCGAGACAGTTTGGAAATTTTCTGATTTTTTTTTTTGATATTCGTGTTTCTGCGAGCGTATTTCGGTTTGTTCTAGGTCGCATTTCTCAACCGATTAAAATTTTGTGAGCAGGTTGATAATTATATAGTTTTATGTTGAATCTGCTTTTGCAAATTTTCAAAAACATTCTGCGTGTGGATTTCGGGTTGGGAGAACAGTTTTTTGGAAAATTATTAAAAGATAACAGCACTACGTGTACATACAGCTCAGAGAGCCACTACTATAAATTGTTACATTATTTTAGAACTGTAATTCATTAGTCAAATACGATTTGAAACGGGATATTTACCATGTATATTTGTATTTTTGAGTTCCCGATATTAATCCTTGATAATGGCGCTTGCAACAGTGCCGAAATATCGGGAACTCAAAAATACAAATATACATGGTAATAACCCGTTTCAAATCGTAATTCTGATGTAAATGACCATGTAAGCTTGAAATCTTATATTAGTCAAATACTTAACCTTTTTATATTTATAAGCCAGTTAAAGATTAACAAAACCCCTGTGGTAATGAGCCTATTTGTATAAGCAGTAAAAAGCAAATGAGCCGGCAGCGGCTAGCGTCGAGTTACTTTGAAAAACGCTTAAATGAAACAACCACAACATCAACTGAAGTGCAGATACACTCTTTTAGAATTATCATAATTTTAGCGTCAAATTACTTTGAAAAGGGCTTAAGTTGAGACTAAATTTATTTAAAGTTATATCCTTTTAGAATTATCGTTGCACCCGGCGCAGACTGCATAGCATAAATCACTCAGCTTGCTATTTTTTTTATTTCTCTCGTGCTAAATAGAGACGAGTATTTATACCTGATATTTTTTTCTAGATTGAAATTAACTTTGGACTTCTTGATCCTGGAATTATGTTCATAGTGTAACTTTAATAAATGATGTATTATACTTTAATAATTATTCCTCTACGGTCATACCATAGCATACCATACAATATTTTGATTGGAATATTGTTTGTTATTTTCTCAGTTGTGTTGCCCAGAAAAGTCAAAGTCAAAGTCAAAGTCAAAAAATATTTATTCCGTTGACATACATTATGCACTAGAATACGTCTTATTTCTAGATTTACAATCTTTCAATGTAAGAAAATCGTACATCGTTACGTATGTATAATATACACTATTTGTATAACTTAATTATAATTTAAATTGTATGTCATAAAAATCTTTTAAATTGTACAGAGCATTTTCGGTCAAAGTTATTTTAAGGTAAAGTTTATATTTAATGTCATTTAATATGGTAACAGAGTCAGGTAGATGATTATATAATTTAATGCTCTGATATATGAAACATTTTTTACATTTCGCTAAGCGTACTTTCGGTAGGCAGAGTTTATGTCTATTTCTTGTAGGATATTTATGAATATCACATATTTTCTTGCTGCCACTCAAATGTTTACGAGCATATAATAAGTTTTTATACACGAACATGGAATAAAATGTCATTATCCCACTTTCTCTAAAAATGCTTCGACAAGTCCCTCGCGCAGGAACACTGTAAATATTTCGGAGTGCCCTTTTTTGCAATATGAAGACTCTCGAGGCAGTTGCTGCATGTCCCCATATCAGTGCTCCGTAAGACATTAGAGAATGAAAATAGGCGTAGTAGACGGTCTTACCAGCTTGGACACCGCACAACTCCCTAATTTTACGTACAGAGAAAGCCGCCTTTGCTAGTTTTTTACATAAATTATCAATATGCGTGTCCCATTTCAACGAGCTGTCTATTGTAAGACCTAAAAATGTTGACACCTTAGTACTTTGCAGTCGGTTTCCGTCGTAGTCTACATGTAAGTCCTCTTTGTTTGGTAAAAGACTATAATGCATGATTTGGGTCTTACTTGCATTGAGCTTTAATTTATTGGCAGCAAACCAAGTTCTAACTAAATTCAAGGCACTTTTAACATTAGATATTGTTCCTTCGATTTTGTTATCATATGTTAGAAGTGATGTATCATCGGCATATTCTATAACACTACATTTCAATTGACAGGGAATTACGTGTGGGAGATCATTTGTATATATAATAAACAATAGTGGCCCCAAAATAGATCCTTGTGGCACGCCTCTAGAAATATTATAGCTATGTGATCTGGCCTCATTCACTTGTACAGTTTGCTGTCTATTTTGTAAGTAGGAACGAATTAATGCAAGACTGTTATTTTGAATACCATAAAATGCCAATTTATCTAACAGGATATTATGATCCACCATGTCAAAGGCTTTTGATAGGTCGCAAAAGAAATTAAAACTCAAATATTTAATTTTTTTTTATTATGGTGATAAATTCATCATCTGATCAGGTGATAAATTACGACTTTAAAAATATACTAAAAAGTTATACTTCAGAACACCACTTTTATACTTCGCACTTGCTAGTATTTTATCCCTGTTCTAATAATTGTCCGTCTAAAATACTCGTCTACTCGAAACAAAGAGGTAATTTATACGGGTAATTAACGATCCGGTTATATTTCTCGCGTTTCGCGCTTCATTCGCTCCCGAAGGAATTTGTATTCAATTCGGGCGGTGTGCAAGCTCCGTATCTAAGGCTCGGTTTTATAAAGATCCGTTAGATCTTATGTCGGTTTGTTATGTTAAAAATAGTACTGAGTTATTGAAATTTGATCTGACATTTGGTCTAACGGATCTTTATAAAACCCGGCCTAAGTCTTCCAATTTAAAACGACGACGACAAACGAACATCATAAATGATTGCCTCCGAATTTGTCACTGTTTAATTAAAATTATAAAAATGGGTATCCATGAACACGTCCTCCGCTTAATAGTATTTTATGCAATAGTTGTATAAGAGGGTTGAAAAAAGGTGAGTGGCGTGTGTAACAATTTGAGGTGAAGCCGAAAATTGTTAATAAAGACGCCATGAGCCTTTTTTTACCTACTTATACAACGTTGCATACATTACTTTTTCTACGACTAGGGATTAAATAATAGAACAGCAATACAGC
This sequence comes from Epiblema foenella, assembly GCA_963556455.1. NCBI lineage: Eukaryota > Metazoa > Arthropoda > Insecta > Lepidoptera > Tortricidae > Epiblema > Epiblema foenella. The sequence goes on from OY747100.1 coordinate 23,645,867, forward strand.
ATAAGAAAGAGCGGTAAGTTGGATAGTCACAGATGATAGATAGTCCAGAGAACGTAATCATAGACACGGTAATTTTTTTTCAACTATCATTTACTGACTTGCGTTTTTCCTTATGTTGGCAGTAATTATTTTAGTTTTTTTTTTATACAACGCTGGTGGCAAACAAGCGTACGGTCCACCTGATGGTAAGCGGCCATCGCAGCCTATAGGCGCTCGCAACTCCAAAGGAGACACATGCGCGTTGCCGACCCTTTTTTAAGAGAGCGAGGGACCTAAATGTGTTAATTCTGCTCTCAACACAGTGCATCCTCGCGAGCTCTGGCAACCTTGCTCACCTCCAGGAACACAACACTACATACTTGTATAGTAAATAATGTTATTATGGCTGTGGTCTTCTGCAAGGCGGAGGTACTTCCCCAGTTGGGCTGCTCCAAATTCGAGCAAGATGCCATTTTGCTGTGCCCTACCTCTCTTAAAATTCATTTTGTTATTGTTTCAAACCATATGAATTCAGTTGTTTTTTAAGGTGGCAGTTTTGATTTTCGTTGTTAAATTTAGTGTTTTTTTTTATTGGGTTCACAAGGCACCTCTGTTAGCTAATAATAGGGTCTTTATGAAGAATAGACTAAATAAACATTTTTGAAATTGCATAAGACATGCTTTTATATTCGTTTGCGGGACATATAATTGACAGATGAAAGTACCGGAGTAGAAAAAATATTTAAATGTACAATAAAAAACTATATGAAGATTCCTCATCTTTTATTGGAAAAGGACACATTTTCCTTCAGTCACTACCAAACCAACTAGGCTAAAGTGGTCGTCAAATGATAATATATTGATAATACTTTATTTTTCAGCTGTAATAATTTAACAAAATAGGTAATTAGACAAGTATATTCACGTTAGTCGACGTCGTTATTTTAATCCCTGATTTAGATATCTGTTAGCAAAGTCTACACTCAATCCCTCAAAGGTTAGCTGGAAGATATTCCTCATAGGGATAAGTTCGCCTTTGTACTCTAATCTTATGTGACATGTATATTGTTTTAACCTGTTATTGTGTACAATAAAGTGCTTACATACATACATACATACATACATACATACATACAAAGTAAATCTATCTTATTTCCTTTAAACAGACCGCAATCTTCTTATGTTCTGAACATGCACAATGCAGCACAAAGTCTTGTGGTCAATATGACGCATACATTTCGCATTTAAATACAGGTTGATTGGTAATTCGACCTATTCCTTGTAAGTGGTCATACTAGAGCTAATTTTAAGTTTTAACCCATTCAACCAGGGGTTTAAATTCAGTGATTATCGAGTTAGTTGAGTTTTTAGTTTAAAATAAATTCCACCTTTCACATAAACTTGATAATTAAAAAAAAACTTGCTTTTCCAAAAAAGTTTTTTGCCAAAAAGGAAAATTATTATTTCAAGAAGTGAATAATGTAGTATTGATTAGATATTTTCTTTCACATAAACGTGGTAATTAAAAAATAAAACTTGTATTTCCAAATAAGTTTTTTGCCTAAAAGGAAAATTATTGTTACAAAGAGTGAATAATGTAGTTTTGATTACATATTTTCTCGACCGAGCGGTCAAATATTAGGTAAAAAAATACCTCAATGGAATATGTTTAACTCATTACTTACCTCATTTAAATAGGTTTTATCTTTTTAAAAATTGACAAACAATGTTGGTTGCTTAAGTAGTTTTAGTGCACCTTCAAAATTCTGGTCTTTAGCAAACCTCGCGAAGCATTTGCCCTGAAATCAAAATGTGATGCAATTTGTTTGTATCATATTGACCCTAAGTACAAAGCCTGTTCAGAGAGCTACGCTACTTTAAATAAATAAGGTATTAACTCACACATTTTACCTAATGATATAATTCTTTTATTCCACCAGCACACAATGGACGGCCTTTGACGTGCTTAGGTCTAGTATCTATTTAGTGCACAAAGATGGGAAAGAAAGGTAGCAGCTTACTATAAATAACATCTCTTTGAGCTAAAAGTTATTCGGTTGAAAATGAAATAATGGAAAATGTAATAATAGAAATTGTAAGTTTATTTCTAGAGGGTTTTGAAATTGCAAAAGTGAACTATTTTACAATACAATACAACAATACAATACAAATACTCTTTATTGCACACCTCAATCAAAGGATACAGTACAGTACAAAAACACAATGAGAAGAGGCAAACAACAGGCGGTCTTATCGCTAAAGAGCGATTTCTTCCAGACAACATTAGGGTAGCGGAAATGAAATCTAATCAGAACGATTCACAGCAGGTGGTGCAGAGTTAATACATATGAAGCCTACTAATAATTACAACAATAACATTTAATTAAGGATAATAAACATTCATAAATATAGTATAAAAAAAATATATATACGTACATAAACATATACAAATATATAGTCAGCCACATAGTCTAAAGGAGCTAAGTCCAAGTCAAGTTAAGTTAAGTTAAGTAGTAAGTCTTTATTTTAGTACGTATAGGTATGTACTAGTTTTTAAGTATAGAATTAAATATTCTAGTGAAGTATCTCAAAAATAAACATCCTGTTATTTTCTGCTGCTATGCTGGGAAAACTTTTACGAACTTTAAAGTTATGCCACCTATATAAATAAATGTTGACAGTTCTGTATTGTTACAGTAAATGTTACTTGTGATTTATCGACAGGGATCGGATATTCCGATCGATATGTACCTAAACTTGTCTCGGTCTGCAGCATGCATCTCCCAGTTTGTGGGGCTGATCTTGAAGGACTGCACGCGTTATATTATACAAATACGTGCCTCTACAATGAGCGTGTATGTGTGCCTTCAATATGCCGCATATGCGTTCCGAGATTCAAATGACATGCATTTATGCATTTATGTAAGGTGTCGTTGTTGCAATTGGGGACAGAGAAATGTGTATAAAATATCGTGGGAAGGAATAGGATAAAATAGGCACTCGTGACAAATGTGATATTTTTTACGTTTTTCACGCCACATTAAAAAAAATGGATATCTCAATCGACTAATGAAAAATACGACGTGTAGAGAATAGCAGCCGGACATCCGTCGGATATACGAGAGCATTTTTGAGGTAGCTGATATGGACACGCCTCGCTCGGTCATTAACATGACAGGGGTCAGAGATAAGCTTTCAACATGATGAAAAATTGTACCTACTTTTGTGCCATGAAACGGTATTTTTGCTGTTTAAATTTTTTTTATACCTATCACCGGCTAAACTCGAAAGGCGTTAGTTAAGTGATTAGCGACTTTACATATCGTCGACTAAATGTGTCATTGTCAGATTTAGGTTCGCATCTTTTCGGTGGACATATCAAAAGTTAAGGGCCACAAAGCTTAATTTTGGATTGGTCTACTAACCCGAATAAACGGTCTTTCCGTAACTCCATGTAATAAAATACTTAAATAAATCCATGTAATAAAAACATAACTTAAATGTACATAAGCAGTTAACTATTGACCACCGGGTGGACAGGACAACCTTTGTTTTTACAACTGACAATGACCCAAATAAATTTGAAACTCTTAACTCCAAACTTCTTAACTCCATTTTTGAAGTTACGAGATTTGCCGATGCTATGTGAGCGTAATATAAGGCCCTATGTTATAGGACAGAGAGAGTACTGGTATTTTATGATATTACGAGTATTTTTAGACCACCTTGAATTTATTGTAAAAGCATACACTTTTTTTGGCACGCAGTGTACATTCGCACGGCAATATCGCCGAGCCACTTGTTGGAATTGGAATCCTATCGTACACTGGCGTGCACTCGAACGGGCGTTTGCTTCTGACATTGCACGCTTCTATTGGGTTTTAGTTTTAGCTTTTTTCCGCTCGAGTGAATATATGAGATTGGCAGTATTAGTGAAGCTAAGTTGTAGAATAAGCAGCGTTATTAGTCGTCGTGGAAAAGAAGACCGTACGTTGTTGTCATAGAATTTATCTTTATTTTACATAATTATTCTATTAGTGCCTTTTATTTGTCTTTTGGACGATAAAAAAGTTCACGTCTTTTTGTGATTGATATGATAATATTTGTCATTTACAATTTATTGGGATATTTTGATAGTGTTACTATACATGTAGTGACAACATGGTATTTGTACATGTCAAAAATACGTTGTAATTATTAGTAAATTTCATATGTTATCTATGCACCACCTACTATGAATCGTTATGATTAGATTTGATTTCCGCTAACCTAAGATTGTCTGGAAGAGATCACTATTTTCTTTAGCAATAAGACCGTCTGTTGTTTGTGTGTACTTATTGTGATTTTGTACTGTACTGTGTCCTTATTGAGGTGTCCAATAAAGAGTATTTGTTAAAAAAATGATGGTACAATCATATTCATAATAATCGTCTATTCATACAAAAACAAACATGTTGACAAAAATTACATACTTCTGGCAAACCACAGTGCGGTTTGTTGGCAGACGAGACTCCAATTTTGAAACTATGAAGTAGGTATTAACCTACTTTTTAATAAAGAATATTTGTATTGTACTGTATATTCGCTTAATCCGTTATTGCGAAAATATGTCAGACTAAGGCCGATTTTTATAAAGATCCGTTAGACCAAATGTCAGATCAAATTTCAGTAATCCAGTACATTTTTTGACATAACAAACCGACATAAGGTCTAACGGATCTTTATAAAACCGAGCCTAAGGTTCTGGGTACGCACACTAATAGCCAAGTGACAATGGACTTATTTATGCTTTTATCACAATTAGTGTATTGCATTTTTTACTTTACTTATTAATACGTTACTAACTTTCTTCTTAAAACTTCTTTATGTACTTGTTCTTTATTTCTGAAGGTAAAGGTCGCTATAAATTTTGGGAACTAGTTACTTTCTATATCTCTTTCCATAGTAATACCACTCCACTTCGCATATAACACTTTACCGCTTTTAACGACTTCGAAATCAACACGCATTAGATTTCATACCAAACATTTTCAAAGTAAATCAGTCCTTTTTGTGCGACGTAATATCACCGGTCTATTGACTGTCGCTTTATCCGGATTCCACTGTACTTGTAAGATATCAGCATCCCTGTTTATGGTTAATCTTTGTTTGCTTATTACATTTTAAATTCGTCACTATAGAGTTGCTCGAAGGCCAGCGTTAACACTACCCTGTATTATAATACCCAGTTTATATCACGAAATAAATCAAATCAGTAGGGATGCGCCGAATATTCGGTTGTTATTCGGTATTCGGCATATTCGGTATATTTTTGAATGTTCGGTATTCGGCCGAATTATTCGGTCCAGCTGCCGAATATTTACCGAAAAATTTTGTAAGGGTTTTACAAATTACAAGAGTGTACGTATTATAGTTACTGCTTCGTGAAATTAATACTTGACCTATTATTAACAGTTATGTAACTTATTTCTTTTTTTTTCAGTTACATGATTAATTTATTATCAGTTCTTTCGTTTAAGGAATTAAATATAAACAGTTTTTTTTAATTTTCAAATTCGTAACTATATGAACTTATTTCTTGCCAATATTTCGCTTTGATAATGAACAAAAATTTTAGCATTCAATTAGTCTATAGTTTTACAACAGTAAATGAAGGAATTACTTTGAACCGAATGGTTAGGCCGAATGTTCGCTTCGGCAACAGCTGGACCTAATATTCGGCCGGATATTCGTATTCGGTCAAACCGAAATTCGGCGCATCTCTACAAATCAGTCTGGTATTATACTGTAGTCGTGCAATAACTCTGCTACGCTACCTTTATTTGGCAACCCGCTGTATATTCGCCGGCGGCTACTTGGGTGCAACCCGTAGATTGAATTTCAAAGAAACGAACATCGGGATTGAATCTCTGCGCGTATACTGATTTTTAGGGTTCCGTACCAAAAAGTTAAAAAAGGAACTTTTTCTGTCGAGTGTCGGTCTGTTTTTGTAAAACGACGGTGGCTCACAAGCAAGCTTGCGGCCTACCTAAATGTTATATATAAGCAGGCACCGTTATTTAATTATTTTAAACCTTATTGCACAAAACGAAGGGTCTATGGCCTATGGAGTCTGTTATGATTTGTTTTATAGTAAACTTTATGCAACATAACCAATATCCCAAAGCGGCTAGGATCCATTTTCACAGTTAGCGAGACGTCAATTTCAGAATATTCGAAGTGAAACTCTGGCAAAGATGGGTTTATCTAGTCGAATTGGCAGTTCGAGTCAACTGGCACATCAATTGGTTGTGATCGGGTATTTACTTGATAAGTTACGGTTTGTTTGTTTGCTATTGTCGATGCCAAAAGAATTTGATCCAGTCTTTTTAGATTAACAAGTCAAGTGGTTGTATTTTCGGCTATGGCTTAACTTTAGTTTGTTCATTTTGTTTGTCTGTCATTTTGCTGTTTAATTCTGGTAATATCATACGGCTTCACGACACAGGCTCGGCCTAAAGTCAAAAGTATTTATTTGCCAGAATACAGTATAGGAAGGTCTTACATAATTGAACATAACAGTGTATTCAGTCTGCATGCAGGCGTGCAAATATTTTATTGAGAGGCGATGAATTTAGTAGAAATACAAATACAAATTATCAATTGCAAAATTAAAATACATACATTAACAAATTTAAAATAATATTCCCAGTTTATGTCACTTATACTCTAAATAACTCTTAACACTATAAAAACATCTGTTGAGAAGCCAACTCGTCAATTTGTGTGAAGACCACTGTTTTCTCTAATTAAATGTTATAAACTAAGGTTATGGTTAATTCCTGAATGTACACATTAGCGATCTGGTAAATAAATTGTATTTGTATTTTGTATTTGTACTACTGGGTCATTCTACATTTTCATGACCAGTTTTCTATTACAAAAAAATATATAATATGTATTGAATTAGTGTACAAAAATAGGATTCAGAAATAGTACCTGAACATAATAAAAGGAATTTATAGGTAAACATATTTAAACATTAACATATTGCTGTAAAAGGTGGGTAACACAGTGGTAAAAACCATTTTTTCATACAAATGGTGAGACATCCAAGGACCACTGGGTCACTCGATTTATGGATATTAGCTGTGGTTTTAATTACCAAAACTATCGGAAGTGATACTGCAATTAAACCTCTTACTAAATAACAATACAAAAATATGAAGTGGGGGCCAAGTATTCCAAAATCTGCATTAAAAAAAAGTGTCTGAAAATTTTGTTTAACTATTGATAACTTCGTTCGTCTAATACGGTCGCCAAACGTGTCTATGAGCGACGGTAATTGCTTACCGTCTGGCTATCCGTCTGCTCGTTTGCCCCCTGTAACATAAAAAAAAGTCATTCGCTGTACTTTAGACAACGAACTTCATCTTTACATTCGTCTGTCCGTCTACAGTACAGCGACTGCATCCGTCGTTCAACAATCTGCATATTCACAACTGAACTGAACTGGCTGGGTCGAGTCGGCCAAGTGAAACAGTTTACGCGCAGTTGGGCTAATTTTCCTTGCAGTTACTCGACTCTCGTGTCACGACGTTGCGATTCACGATAGGGTTAATGATAGAAAGTGACAGACGGATACAATGGTTTAAATGGGGTTTTATCGCGTATATTATGTGTTTATACATCCAGTTTCGATGTTTGTTATTTATTCCCCCTCATACCCTGTTGGAATTGGGGCGGGGCCTGGGTACTCATACTAAAATATTATCAACTCACTAATTTATTATTATTGCCCTCTATTATTATAAATAACGCGATTCTCTTTTGTTACAGGATGTGATACACACAATAAGCACGCCACACGGCCAGGTGCAAAGGATCGTCGTATTCAAGAAAAATGGAGTGCAAGCCATGGTTGAATATCCTTTTCAATACAATATACACCTAAAATTAAGCCACACAAAGTCTAAATTCCGCTGTCGGATTCGCAAGCAGCAGTTACAGTAAATTCCAGTTTTGTTATGCGCCTTAAACTTGTAGCTGTCGAGTTCATATTGGGCTGTCAAACTTGGTATTTTATTTGAATTACAAAGGAGTCCTCAGATCGTTTCACACGAATATATCGTTTAGCGTTAAGATATTAGAGACTGAATTAGCTTGTGATGATAAGTTTACTAATAACTAATTGTCGAAGAGTGGTGTGTCATTATGAAGAAGGGTGGCACTTCCCATATTTATAGAAGGTGTCCTTTTTGTGAGTTGTCATTATGGTTAAGTGATGGTAAAAGCAATGGCGGAGAATTGTGCGCGACAACAATATTTGTTCACCTTTAGCACCGCTACTTCGCGGGCTGTTTTAGGATCTAACTCACGAATCACTTGGAAATATTTAGTAGAATCCGTTGTAATACCGGAAATTTCAAATTGCGCCTCGACTTGAGCGAACCATATTTCGGCGTCTTCTGCCCAGAATGGTGGTAATCGCACTGCCACGCGGTCTACCGCTGGAGTCGCTCCTTCCAAAACAATTTCTTCGGCAACGGAATCATGAAAATTTTCGTTCATTTTGAATTTGAACGTCGCCGGTCACCAATTTAGCACCGCAGTTGGTGCCTTTATGATATATATAGAAATGATAAGCGAGAGTAGGATTGTTATTTATAATGAAACGTTTTATGAATATGTACAAAGGATTAGGTATTTTACAATAAATTATAATACAAGTTTTCGGTCGCGTAGGAAAAATCGAATGACATTGACGCGCCGATCATAGGGATGTGGGCAACTGGGGTGTGGGGTAGTGGTGCGCCACACACCTAAACAATAGATTAACACTTAATAAGAGAACAACGGTTGAAACTCACTTGGAAAGTCACTATTTGCGACATGTTTCGGACTACAATTGGAGTCCTAGATTAACAGATGCAATTGAGGCCCTAAATGCGTGATAGAGTGAATATCCAAATAGTAAAAATATCCAGGAAATATCTCACCAGAGACTGTTATATATTATATTATAATAATGGTTTATGCAATCGTTATATAATGTATGCTTTTTTAGTCGAGAACCGCCTCGTGGTCTAAGTAAGGTTGGAAACTGAAAAAGCTAATTATAGATATATTGTATACACCATTTTTTTACGAGCCAATGGAAATAATTAAACAAACTAGTCCTGCGGAAATTAAGATTAGGCACCTCGGTCGAGCGCACGTTGATGTCATTTGTTCTACGTCTGCGGCATCACGTGATTGGTGAATTTCATAAGAGTACAGTAACGGCGACACGTGATTGGTCTATTTCATAAAAGTTCACTTGAAGGGTGTGTGTTTTAGTTTCGTCTACGATATCTTAATTCAAACATTGCAGTCGACGAGTAGAAAAATACATTTTCCGTTTCAGTAGCAGTCAAGTGCATTATCCGATCAAAATTTTATTGAAAATAGAGCGCTCGTAAAACTAAAAGCTGCGTATTTTTTCGCGGTTTCAGGCGAGGCTTTGGTTTTGGCGGAAAACAGAAATTAGGCTGGTTTTACGTTAATTGTGCTCAACTTTTTTGGTACCTGGGTCATTGTCAGTTGTAAAAACAAAAGTTGTCCAACCGGTGGTTAATAGTTAACGGCTTATGTACATGTAAGTTATGTTTTTATCACATGGAGTTATAGTAACGGAAACACCGTTTATGTGGGTTACTAGACCAATCCAACATTAAGCTTTGTGGCAGTTAACTTTTGATATGTCCACCGAAAAGACGCGAACCTAAATCTGACAATGACCCACCTAGACCTAATCGGTTCTCCGTAATTACCTTTTAGCTGTACCAAGACAATTAAAGGTTTCTGAAGAAAAGGGTCCACATGAAATAATACATTATATCAATGGTTTGTCTATGAAATAAGGGGATACCCTAATTCAACCATTATATCCTACTTATGCTTACGCCAGCCAACATGCACTGAAATTATGGTGCATTGTAGGCCAACTAGCTACTGCCCGCGACTCTGTCCGCATTGAAATCGTTATCGCTTTCAATGTGAAATTATTTTAGGCGCAGTCTGAATTATCGCTCTCCCATACAAAGTTTCACCACCCTTTGATTTCTCTTCCTGAGGTCTCAAACAATCTCCATGCCATTTAAATCAGCGCTTTAAGCGTGAAAAGGTAACGGACAGAGAGTTACCTTCGTATTTTTGAATATTAGTATTAATAGTACAGATAGTATGAAAGTATGGATTAGTATAATATATTATCTCATCCTCGTCTCGCTCAAACTGGGACCCCACATTACTAAGCAGCGCCCTCATTGCGCGATCGCAAAGAGATAAAAAATAAACACATATTTTAGTGGTTAGTAATTACTTAGAGCTCCAACTTTGAGAATTAATTGGTGGAAGCGGGAAAAGTTAGCTCCCTCTGCGTTGGAGTGAGTTGCACGTTTTAATATTTAGTTTAAAATTACGTGGATACATTTAGAGGATACGATCCCTAAGGTCTTAGGTCTTAGGGATCGTATCCGGAATGAAGTTATTCGTCAGAGAACAAAGGTTACCGACATAGCTCAGCGAATTAGTAAACTGAAGTGGCAGTGGGCAGGTCACATATGTCGCAGAACCGATGGCCGTTGGGGCAGACTGGTTCTTGAGTTTGTCCGTGTCGGCAAACGTAGTGTAGGACGCCCTGTAACTAGGTGGGGCGATGATATTCGTAAGGCAGTGGGCAGGGATTGGAGGAGAAGAGCTGAAGACCGAGCTCAGTGGCGTGCCATGGGAGAGGCCTATGTCCAGCAGTGGACTGACACAGGCTGATGATGATGATGATGACATTTAGAGGTAAAATGGATAACTATGGAGGAGTCGTCTAATTCATCCTAATTGAATTACTTGGTATTGAGGTAGCTGGTTTTCTGTTAAAGTAAAAGTTGTGTTCCGTATTATCAATAAAAAAAAACTGGCCCATATTTCACTAGCCTTACAATTCATTGGACAACTTTTCACTCAACTTTTCCGCCGAGAATACATTTCAGGATCGTGCCAAGCTAGTAGTTTTGTGTATACTCAGCAGTATATGGGAAATTATCATGGTTTAGTCAATGTATTTTACTCTTAGTAATGTGTGACATAAACCCGTCGTCTACCGGTCCCTGGGATCCCAGGGATCATAACAAAAGGATGCTATTGTTTATTTTTTTCACCGGGAGACGACGGCTTATATAACCGTCTAAAAGTAATAAATATCGAACTCTTCAAAAAAGGAACACTACCCAGTAAAGAATAAAGAACTGCTGTTTTATCCCTAGATAAAAAATAGATGCGACTAACTTTCAAATTGTAGTGTACTGTTATGATAGTGTGTGTATGAAACACAGATCAACATCCGGTAATATTTATAACCATCTCAATCACCCACAACGTTAAAATTATACAAATAGAAACGAACTCGTAAACACAATCAAATTATAAATATTATAAAAAACACTTAAAGTCGCTCCCTATTAATAAGACCGTAAATTAGACTGTATTTTTACGGGCACCTCATAAACGTGACTATCGTACGTATGCGCTTAGATGCACGAGATACTTAGGATGGAGAAAATAGAATATCGATAAAAACATTACAAATAAACAATTTTATTTTAAACCCATTCTAGGTCTAGTGATGACCGATGAGTGTACATTATTTAACATTTTAATTGCAGCTGTACCTATTATGAACATTAACGTAATAATGTTGAGCATTGCAAGTATTTATTATAATTTTGCGTTAATTAATGATTCCATACACGCTACGGATGTACGAATAATTTTTGCTTCTAAATACGAACATTTTACGAGCTAACACATGCAGCGTCGTACTCGCTAGCGACTGCGTAAACGATTTAGTATGCCGATTCTTAGTTCTATTGCGTAACCGCCAGAGGCGCTGTACTTTTTCCCATATAAATTATGCAGTCGCTAGCGAGTACGATCATGTAAACTCATGGTAAAGGCACTATTTGTCCTAGAATACGTGAGGACTTGGATGTTCTTCCTTACAGAACTGTAAAGAACAATATAGTGTAGATGAATTAGACTTTGAAATTATTACATGTAACTAAAAAGTAAATCAGTATATCTAATCTACTCGTACATAGTTATAACACAAATGACATAGGAGTATCTATATTTGAGATACACATATATAATTCACAGCTTTTAGGTTTCCATACGTAAGACGTAAAACGGGACCGTATTACTAAGACTTGGGTGTCCGTCCTTCTGTCACCAGGCTGTATCTCATGAACCGTGATAGTTAGACAGTTGAAATTTTCACAGATTATGTATGAATGTTGCTGCTATAACAACAAATACTAAAAAACATTTTAAGGGGGCTTCCATGCAACAAACGTGTTTTATTGCCGTTTTTATAGATAATGGTACGGAATCCTTCATGCGCGAGTCCGACTCGCACTTGGGCGGTATTTATACATCTGGTCGCTTATGTTTTTCTTTTGTAAACAATAAAATATTCTAATTTCGAGACCGTTTTATAGATATCGAGAGAGCAACGTCACTATCGGATACAGTCGATAAAGGTTTAAAACTTTTAACGCCTCTGCGTAACGAGCGTTTATCTCGTGCTATTCTCAAACTTTACGAGGTGTTTGTTGTACGGATGGACTTGAAAAAGAGACGGAATGAAAATAAAGGAGATCAGAACTTATGAATGAAAGGGAAAACTATTCAGTATAAAATGTTAACTGGTTGAACTCTTACTTCAACATATCCGCCGTTTGGTTTGTTTTGTTTTGTTGACCTAATCGAACTAGTGACTCTGTGAGCTGTAATAGCTGTTCACTAAAATCGGTTGAGTAATGCGACCTGTAGCGAAGAACAACAGGAAATCTGGAAATCCGGAAATCCGAAATTCGGACGAAGCAGAGACCTTCGTTTCACTCGGCCAACAAAAACTTCAAAGTTTGTTTGCTACCGTTACAAAAAAAAACAGTGCGGATTGTTAATTGTCATGTAGAATTTGCATTTAGCGCTTAAATTTGTCATCGCTATCATTTATGCTCTTACTTTGTACCTACGAGCATGTCAGCTGGCTTTTTTGTTACGAGCGCGGTTTAGCCATAGTTGACCGAGTGAAACGAAGGTCTCTGCTTCAGCTTCGACAAAAATGCTTTCGTATGTCCGGATTTCCGTTAGTTCTCATCTACAGGCCGCAATTCTCAACCGATTCTCGTGAAATTCTGTTAGCAAGTTCGATATTCATAATTGTTCTTTTTTATAATGTCAGATTTTGGAAATGATAAAAAAAACTCACTCACGAGGTCTACAGCTCACAGAGCCACTAGTTATGGTTCTGTTGTGACACATACGAAAACATATAGACAATGTGAACTCATATCTCCTAACGCTGACGCACACATAGGCAATGGGCATGTATATCTCAACACATAACCATAGCTCACCCGCGTCCGTGTGATAAAAGTACTTACTGTACGCGAAATACATTTCAGGTCATGGGAAGGATACAATTGTCATTCAGATGTAAATGTTTGCCGCCGTGCCTATTCCGGTAACCCAGTACTTTACATAATCCCGTTAATGGAACGCAGCCAGGTGCACGCATGCCGCCTCGTTTGTTTCTGTCTCAAAGGACTCTCGTCTAACAAGGTTACTCGGATTGGATCCGGTGATGCGACACCGCTATAAGCGACAAGGTTCTAAGTGACTACGAGCAGAATAAGCGGTTACAACTTTTTGCATTTGAGTGAGCTCTGACGAAGTTTGCAATGAAACAAGTAACTCGGGTGAAGGGGGAGTTCGATTTATGTTATGAAGTCATTTTAAATTTGAAGAGGTTTTTCTTTTATTATATTGATTACGAACTAAATACAGTATTGAACAATCGAAGTCGATTATATGTGTACATTAAACGCCTTATTAGGACGGGATAAAGAGCAAAAATATGAACATAACTTTGACGTCGACGGAACAAGAATGACGTAAATAAAACTCGCGTGAGTCACGTCGGATAAAAATAAACAAAACAGACGAGCGAGTCGGCGATTCATGCAAATGTACGTGGGTACACACACAGAAATAAACAAACGAGAGTCGCGGACGATTTATCGCAACAGGCGGTGGAAAAACGCGAGCGGCGGCGGCCGCCTGTTGCACCGTGGTGGGACGAAACCGTTGGCAGAACAGAACATTCGGGAGACAGTACGATTCGTTTGAGATTGACATTATTGACACTGACATGACATATGCCCTTATTTCATTATATTCACTTTAAATAAATATATTCTCTTTTTAATACACAACAAAAAACGTGCAAAGAACAAACATAATAATATAAAGCCTTATAAATAAAAAAATGCCCTAAGTCTTCGGTGCTCGGTAGGGTTCCCAGAAGGCTGGCCGCATTGTCCAGCGTGGCATGCTAGTCCGCTGGGCGAAAAAGTTAAATTAATTAAATAATCATTATTTTTAATGTAATAGAGAGTTTTATCTATCCAAATATCATAAACCCTCCATAATGCGTTCAAAAACCGCACATTATGACCACCATAAAAGTAGACTGTTTTGTTAGAACAAATTTCTTATCTATGAAAATGTTATTATTGTTAAATAATAACATCGATTTCGATAATATTATTTCATTCAAATTTCAAACATCTCTGAAAAACAAAGAAATTTGATTTGACCTCTATTCTAATATCAGTCGAGATGACATTTAGTTCGAAATGAATTGTCCATTTGTAAACAAATTTGACAAATGTCGCACGTAAGTAAGATATCGAACAATATGATAGTTAGGGTCTAGTTTGTCTCTGAATTTAAAAAAAACTATAACAGCTGCCGGAAAACTTTTCATATACTACGATGATACTTCTGTCCGAGCTGGTCAAGTAAATTATAAAAATTGCATCATCCAAACTGCAAATAATTATTATTGTTCTAAATAAATTTCTGCAATTTTTGCATTTCTTTTCTGTTTTTTTACTAATAATTACTCTCAGTGGCCCTGAACAAAGCTGCGATGCCGGTCATAATATGCGGCTCCTGAATCCATCATGGAGGCTTATGCTATGTGGATAGATAAAGTAGTGTATATAACTGTACATAATTAGGTATTAAAACACTCGTGTGATGTTATTATGAAACTCGCCTTCGGCTCGTTTCATGAACCCACACTCGTGTTTAATGCTCTTCATTATGTACAGTCACATAAACTACTATAATATTACAAACCTTCCATTTTTAAACAGTGTGTATGTATTAGAAACTCTAATACGTTAGTGTTAAAGTAGAATATCCCTTAGTACAAGAGCAGATGTCAATATAAGTTTGCGAACTTAAAAGTTTTAAGTCCACATAATGTAACTGGTGGCAAAGGTGCCCATGTACAATCAATCTTTGAGAAGACTAGCCTCGCGACACCTCTTTGAAGGTGTGGCGAGAGCACTCAGCGCTTCCTAACGACTAAGGGTGTGCGCTGCACACTCTTCACCATGAGTAAAGCCGGCTCTGACGGTTGGACCACTACGGAACCCTAAATTGCGCGTGGCCCGACTCGCACTTTCCGACTTTTAAATAATGACATTTACTTCCGAGTTAAAAAGGCAAGCACGAAATAAAACAGCGTGATATTTCATTTTATTACATAGCTTTTGTGTGTTTCCTTTACAAACCGCTTCGATAAAAGTTAAATGATATATTTAACTTTTTTACCCATCACATCATCATCATATCAGCCGAAAAACGTCCACTGCTGGACATAGGTCTCCCCCAAAGAGTGCCATAATGACCGGTCCAACGCCACCCGCATCCAGCGGACTCCCGCGACCTTTACCAGGTCATCAGTCCACCTTGGGGGCCTAAAACAATTTGTAAAAGCGGCACCGAAATTTTATTTCATGTTCTCTGCCTACGTACACCCTTCGGGAAATCAAGCGTGAGTTTATGCATGCATTTTCGTTGGATTATAAAAAAAACACCTTATTGGCCTTGGTGCATGGTTCGAATTTAGGTTCGCTTTGGTGTGATAAGTGGTCTCCAAACGAAGGTCGTGCCATCAACCCGGCTGACCGAAAGATATGCGCTATAGAAATACCACGCAAAATTCAACATGAAATATTAAGCTATTACGCAATTCGTTCCTATTTCCTAACATCCATAGTAGTATTATGAATGCGAAAGTAACTGTCTGTCCATCTGTTTGTTACCTTTTCCCGTTTAAGTCACTGAACAGATTAAGACGACATTGGATATAGATATAGTAGTGTAGTTAGTGTCTATGATAGCAGTCGTTAAGACGAGTTAGAGGGCTCCGGGCGGCTTTAGAACTTCTAACAGTCAAGTTGCCCACTCACTTGACAAGGAGGGTCGAAGTAGCACCACGTCCGTAGGGAGTACCCACCGGCGACTCACAGCTACCCTACACGTGACCCCGTGGGTGATGCTAAAAGTGCAACATAAACTGGCAACCGTACTGTCTTCTCAAAAGATCTCACGGTTCGAAATAATTGCCATATGATAAATAAATAAATGTAGTTTAGATACCCGGAAAAGCTATAGGAGGGTTTTTATTCCGGAAACAATCATATGAAGGGCGGAAGGACTTATGGAGGTACGTCGTGGTGGGTCCACGTGGACATAGTTGCGGGCAAAAGCTAGTTTTAGGTAAACACACTACCCTATTGAATTATTGATCAGCATTGAGGTTGTAAAACACTGAGTTTATAATCTGAAATACTTTGTTAACTATATCTATCGCAATCATGAATGGCTTTTAACGTTATGTTTGCTATTTGATTTCGGACCTTATATGGGTGGACACAAAGCCGTCATTTGTAAATGTTTATTTGACAGCACGCGGCAAGCTTTACCCGTGTTTTGTCTTATTTATCAAGCTCTCAGAATGTTTGTTTTGAGTGCTAATGTGCTCGTAATATAGTTCAATGTTATGAAGTGAATTAGCATAACGATCACTGCCAATGTCAGTGGTAAATTTATGGTAATTTAAGAAATAATTTAATAAATTTAGATGTATCAAAACTGATTATAGTAAGTAAACTGTCACATATTTTAGAAGCGCATATTGACGCTATTAGATGACCTTTTAAACAGGTCAATATCATCTTCATTGTGACCTATTTAAAAGTTGCTATCAAAAATATATATACAAGCAGATACATGTCCAATCCAAGAGAGGAAAGACAGTGAGGAGAGGTGGGGCACAGGGGAACGACATCTCGGTCATATGTGAAATAGCCCATGGGGGGGAGTACCTCCACTTAAACATAATAACACCACACACACTTGCTATTCAGAAAAGAGTCATTGTTGCCCTCGTGTGAGGGTCTTACTTTTCTTCCCTCATTTGAGGGCAAAAATGACTCATTTCCTCATAGAAGGCGTAAAAAGCAGTATGTGCCACTCGGTAGCAAAATTATTTGTAAAGACATATCATGTTTTAGCAGCGCGGCTCATAGGCGGTGTGAAAAGCAGTATGTGGTACATGTCACACGGGTAGCAAAATTATTTCCGTCTTGGGCGTAGGTAAATATTTGAATCCCTTGTTACGCTCATGATTTTATTGTAGAATCTTTCGCTTCACTCAGGATTCAATATACCGCCCTCGCCGTAAATATTTTTAATAGTAAATATCATTTTGCTTCCTGGAGACACAATCTACTATAGACTATGTTATGTTGTGTTCCTGGTGGTAAGGTCACCAGAGCTCCCAAGAATGCGCTGTGTGAGAGTAATGGACCTGCATAATATGGTCCAGCTGCTAAAATAAAAAATCCTAAAGTCAAATAAGGTCTATTTAATTATTACACTAAATAACTAGGTAGGTGTGAGCGTTCGTGGCCCAGCGGCGCCCGCGTACCGTATGCGGTATGCGAGGTTAAGCAACGTGGGCCGAGGTCAGTTCTTGGATGGGTGACCGCTTCGAGTGGTTATTAACTGAGCGCACGGAAGGCACGCTAAGCCGTTAATTCCGGTTGCTGTCTACGATAGCAGTCGTTAAGCCAAGTTAGACCCCTTCGGGGATTGAGAACTTCTAGCAGTCAAGCTGCCCACTCACTTGGCAAGTCTAATATCAATAAGGCCTCGGGTTGGAAGGTCAGATGGCAAATGCTTCGGTAAAAACTAGTGCGTGCACCAACTTGGGATTAGGTAGCGGACCCCGGGCATCTTCTCGGGACCACCATCTCGACAAAAATAATATATATAACTATCGAACCTGCTCACGAAATTTCACGAGAATCGGTTGAGAATTGCGACCTGTAGACGAGAATAAACGGAAATCCGGAATCTGGACATACGAAAGCATTTTATCGAAGCTGAAGCAGAGACCTTCGTTTCACTCGGTTAATAACGAACCTTCCTTTCACATTTATTATAAATAACATACAAAAAACGAAAATATTTAATTAATCGGCACTCAAAATTCAATTTAGATTTTTATGTTCTCTCAAACATTAATCTTAAATGTTTTATGATGGATCGCGTAGGTTCAAACACCGAATTTATATCTCCCGACTTGTGGAGTGACGGCAGAGAATTAAATATAATAAAATATTGCGATTTTCTTTTTGAAGAGTGATGGCTCATTCGCAATTTATATACCGTTGAAAGTTAATTTTATTAGTCTTTGAAGTGTTTTTTAATTTTTGTCTCGTCTGTGTTTTTTTCATTTCAGTTTTGCCTTTTAGTTTACGTAGGCATTTATTATAAGTTGTGTGTTATAATACCACCGTTATAGCATAATTCCTGTCGAAGCAATTGAATTAATTATGGTATTTTACCTCATCTAACCTCTGTCAAGAGGAGATTAATTGAAACTACACACAGTCAGATATTTATTGAGATTTGTCTAAAAAAGCCATTCCCGAAGAGTGTTGCATCCCGTGAATGACCGAATCGAGACACCCCCCTTAAGACCAAAGCTACGAAGCTCATACTCATAATACTGTACCAATGAACTATATTGACGACCGCTTTAGCCTAGTTGGTAGTGACCCTGCCTTCGAAGCTGGAGGTCCCGGGTTCGAATCCCGGTCAGGGCATTTATTTATGTGATGAACACGAATATTTGTTCCTGAGTCTTGGGTGTTTTCTATGTATTTAAGTATATATTTATCTATATAAGTATGTATATCGTCGCCTAGTACCCATAGTACAAGCTTTGCTTAGTTTGGGACCAGGTTGATTTGTGTAAGATTGTCCACAAATATTTATTTATTTTTATTTATTCTATTTATATTTTTAGTTTTTGTACACTATCGGGTTGATCTACCAATGTGCGAGGATATGTTTGCGAGATGTCAAATGTATTTAAAAAAGCCTCGCCCGGCTCTGGTGGATAATCACCTTTAGGCGTAATCGCAGGTTGTAAACAGTTTAATTATAATTATGTGGGCTTCTGTATTTATATTAATATTTGTGTTAATAAAGCCTAATAAGTTTAATATAGTCCTGCGTAATATAATAAAGCTCTTCCTGGAAAAAACTCCGTAGAAATCACTTAGCTCAAAGGTTTATAATAATTTAAACATTTCTAATCAACTCCTAGTCCCTTCAAGATCTCAATGAATTAATTATCAAATTTTTATGACATTCTCTTTGTTATTACTTTACTGGATAATTAGAACTAGGAGACATAGTCTAAATTTAATCTTATATTTCTAAAGTAGGTAAATCAGTTTCGCTTGTGCGGTCGTTTTGATAATTAGGCAAAATATCTTTCATAAAATAAATTTATTCCTAGAAAATCCTACTATGCTACGAATATAATAAATGCGAAATTTTAGATATTTGTTACTGAACCATGCTAAAACGGCTGAACGGATATGATGAGATATGGGATACGAAAAATTTATAGCCTGGTTTAAGATAAATTACAGATCATTTGATGTTTAACAATCATAGCTTCATAAGAAAACCGGCCAATTCCGAACAAAGTATAGTTTTCCTTCTGGTCCGAAAGACTTGGAAGGTCAGATGGCAGTAGCTTCGTATAAACTAGTGCCTAGGCCAGATCTTCGGATTAACCCTTTAACCGCCGAATTTCAAAAGGGTATGCCGCACCCGCAATTTTCAACTCTGTCGTTTTAAGTAAGAAGGTGTCATTTAGATTGTCACTTTGTCTGATATATCAGACGATGGTGATTAAAGGGTCTCTGATTGAGCTTCGACAAAAATGCTTTCGTTTGTCCAGATGTCCGAATTTCCTGATTTCTTGATTTCCGGTTGTTCTCTTTTACATGTCGCATTTCTCAACCGTTTCTCGTGAAATTTTGTGAGCAATTTCGATAATTATATAGAATTTTTCTGTCGTGTCAGTTTTTGGAAATTTTTATTTTATTTTTCAATCATTTTGTAAGTTTCTGCGGGCGAATTTTGGTTTGTTCTCCTTTTCAGGTCGCATTTCTCAACCCATTGTCGTGAAATTTTGAGAGCAGTTTAGATAATTATGTAGATTTTTTTTCGAGTCAGTTTTTATATAGATTTTTTTTCGAGTCAGTTTTTGGAAAATGACAAAAAATCAACTCGCTATGTCTACGTCTCACAGAGCCACTAATTTATTAAGATACTAGCGTGCCCCGGCTTCGCACGGGTGCAATGTATTATACATATAAACCTTCCCCTTGAGTCACTCTATCCTCGTGGCGCCCAAAGATTTTTTGGCTCTTCTTTAACTATGACCCGACTGTCCTTCTTATAGGACATAATAGTTACAGTCATATCCGCCCAAGAATTTGTGAATTTGTGTATGTTTGAAGTAAAACTTTCAGGGTATAATTATGATTATATTAGCATGTGTTTTTAAATTCAATTATTTGTCTACCTTTTGATCTTTACAAAGGCCACTGGGCCTCAATTACTAGATTTACAGAGTTTATTAATATGGCCTTCTGAAAGGCGCGTGGGCAGTAATTGAAGGTTAGTTGAAAAAAGTGCTGGGCTGGAGCCGCCGTGCTTATTTTGGTTTATCAAAAGGCGCGTGAGCGCCACGAGGCTATCTATTAAAAAACCGCATCAAAATCCGTTGCGTAGTATGTATGTATGTAAAATTCTTTATTGTACATGAGTAAAACATAACATAAATTACAAGAACAGTTGACATATATGTACAAAGGCGAGCTTATCCCTGTAAGGGATTTCTTCCAGCTAACCTTTGAGCAATTGAGTGGAGATTAAGATAGTAAGTAGTTTAAAGATTTAAGCATACATAGGGATATAGGGACATAGGGACAGAGAAAGCGACTTTGTTTTATACTATGTAGTGATATAACCAGGGAAAATTGCTAAGATCATGATGAACGTATCTCTCGAATCGATCCCAACATGTATCCATCTATCTGGAAATAGTGATCATTCGCTCGTACATATTGGAGCCATCTGTTGTCCGCCTTAAACTCATTTCAAGCAAATACCCAGTCAAGTGTGAACGGCAGTAGAGCGTACAGGGATCCGAAATGTTTCATTGACTTGGAAAACGCCGAAGTTGTCAACATCTGTAAGAAGTGACAACTTTTGCAATTACAAAACAAAACAAAAAAATAAGACGCGCCGACTTATAAACGATAGATTCTAAGATGGCGGCTTGTAATATTAACGGCATAAGGTGACTGAAAATATATATAGCAGCCTTTATAAGAGCGAGATGGCACGATGGTGGTCGCCATTTTAGAAAATGTAAGTGACTGGCGAGGCATAGCTTCCTAAAAAGCCATAAACCTGTGATATATGCAGCAGGAATCTCGTGCTGTAGGTGTATCTGCAATATCAAAATCAATAATTTATCCTGAAAATAGGCCACAAGGGCACATTATGTTAAAATATTAATTTACAGTTTAGGAAACAATAATAATTTCAAGATTACAATTAAAAGAAATTTAATTTAAGACATTATATAGACTACTGACTTCGTAGACTCCGGTCTGGTGCACCAGTCATTTAAGAGGGATGCAGTCAAATTTGTACAATCTTAAACGACGAAAGTAACCTAATGTGTCACTTAGCTCACCTTACTACTCTTATTTAGCACAACTGACGCCTAGACGTGACACTAGATGAAACGGGATGAAAAAATCTAGATAACTTTGTCTAATTTGTACAGTGTGAGTGAGACGAGTTGCTTAGTTGCGCGCATGACGACTTGAGAACAAGTTGTGTTAGCTCCCATGGTGTTTCAATGTATACGTGTCACATTTGTGTATTTATTTAGGGATATAAAAACTATTCTGTATAAATTGGCATATCTCCTGCATTATAATATCGCTAATTTTAAACATTGATGAAAATAAGTTAACATTAACTCGATATTTGAGGAACCCGGAACGCTCATCATTTCGTCCCAGATCTAATAAGGAACCTTATAGATTTTCAATAACGAACTTTGCGACCGTAAAAATGAAAAGTTAAACGGTAATATAATATGTAAAATAGGGGATTTTGGTGAAATAATTTAGCATATTCTTTGCCGATGGATTTATTCAAATGAGTGGAAGTTTTGACTGAAGTAGATGCGGCGTCGGCTGCGGCGGGTTTGCCTACAGTTGCAGAGGTTTTTTTTTTCTAAAGTATCGGAGACGCGCTCTATATAATCAAGTTTATTAAATTGGGCATTTGGATAATATGCAGAGGTCGCTAATAGCGCATGGTCAAAATACAATGTAGTGTGCTAGTTTGTAGGAATAGTTTCACAACTGCCGCAGCGATGCAACGCGAGACCAGGAAAATCTACCCTCTTTATAATTCGCAGACTGCGAGTTAGTTGGGAACCGCTAGTTACGCGTTACATTGTCATGGCAGTAAGCGACGCTAGCCTACCAAGTTCGTCCATCGGTAAGGAAGTTACTCCGGAATGAGCAAGACTCAGAATGTAGCAGTATGAGAACGTTAATATTACGTTTGCATCTCGTTCGCACGTGCCTCCATAGAGAAGATATGCGACGCCTTTATGACGTGACACGTAGACGTGTTGCGTCGCTGTATATAAGCGCTAACTTTTCTACATGAAGGCTATATTATCATACGCAGAATGCCATTTTTCGAATACGTATCTACATCTGTCTTTGAATATAAATCATACGCACTGATCTAGTGTAATGACTTGATAAAATTATAGATAGGGCAAATAGGCATTGCTGAAAGTGAAATATAGTAAACGGGTCGCTCACGTCTTTAAGGTCGAGTATATCTCGACATGTTTCGGACCAATACGTGGTCCTTGATCATCAGAGCTAGCCGCGACGATAATTCTCTAAACTTCGGGAGATTTATTATCTAAAATTGATTAGTGTTTTTACATCTATTCATACATTGACACGGGTAGTCATAGCATTTCACTATAATAATATGTAATAAGTGCAATTCTCAGTTGTTGTCGCTCACACTACCGCTACACCTTTACCTCAATTTTATACAACATGACGCACGACACTGCTCCCGTCAGCACAGCTAATTCTATACCCTAATCCCTGAAACTATGGTTTAAATTGCCAAGCCTCCAACTCTGTCAGTCCAAGTGCCAGCGATTGGAATAATATCAATGTTCCAACTTGCTTTAATAACAGTTTTATGTTCGAGTAGTAATCTTACAGAGATTAGATTTCGCTTTGATGCTTTGCTCGGAAAAGTGAGTTTTTATTTGATCGCTGGCAACTTAGTTTCGTAAAGGTTATATGGGAATGTTTTTGGTGTACATTTCTCAAGGGTGACATGTCTCTTAACACACAGGTATGTATCTAATAGATAGAATAAGGCCAATGCCAACTTTTGGGGGTAAATGTATACATAGTGTATTTACTAACGGATTGTACTTACGTACTGTATATTTTATGTTTCAATTTACATAGGTTTTATGGTTGGTTTAACTGTTTAAAATTATTATTTTTTTGGTGTCAACGTTTGTATGTCACATGAAGGATATATTACATAAACTGTTGTTATCCATTTTAATACTCAGTAATTTTCAAGCAAGAGAATACTTTATGGCGGCGCCAGTTAGTTGCTATTGCCTTATGAACGCAATTAGAAGTCGTCCTTACGTACATGGACAAGGAATAGCATTTTGCTTGAGAAATATACATTTTATTCCTAAGGACTGCAATTTTATATATCCTGGTCACGGCACCAATTATGTTTATTTTTTAAAACTTTATTGCGTAAAAGAATGGTACAGTCGCCATCAAATATATCTGTACTCTTCAGGGTGCTCAAAAATATCTAAACATGCACTTTAACGCCTTAACAATAGAGTCTTGTTCAGATCTTTGTGAGCACCTTGTTCGCTCCGATATATCTGATGGCGACTGTACAAATGGCCGATTTAATGCCTCAAAGCATTCTCTACCTAGTATGTTGTTATAGTTAGTTTTTTGTCAAGCAATATTTTGTGGAGCAATATTAATCCATTATGACTTAAATTGTTTAGGTACTACACCTGATTTTGACTATACGAGAGATAAATGAGACTACTGTGTTCGTTCAATTGTTTCCCTGCATTCAAATATAAACCTTAACCCATTGCCATAAGTTTGAAAGTGTGGAGTCAGCGACAAGAGCAAAAGAGGCGCTACACGGCTGCGACATATACTCCGGATGCTGCACTCTCAAAATTGAATATGCCAAGGTACGTGCTATAAAGGTTTTGTCATACTGGATGCGTTAGAGAGACAAAAGAAAGGTAAGGGCTTCGTTACACTGGAGAGAAAGTGGATGTAGTCTGTATCATTCGTGAATCCAGATCCAAATCATCTGGTGTGACAAATTCGTAAATGTCTGGTTTTAATTGAAAGTTTTTGCATGGAGCGCGTTTATTACGTGAGGTGATCTTGGCGAATTTTGGGTATATTTGCTGGGAGGGAATAAATCCCTCATAATTAATGGGTGCCCCCTTGCGAACGATGCTTATTTCTAAGTGAATAAGATGTTACAAAAAATGCATTTTCAGAAAGATATAAGGGCTCACGCGAGGTTTTTTGGGTTACTTTTAGATCTCCTCTCCCCTTGGTGATCTTTGGTGAGGTTCTAGGTGACTCCCCCCTACTTAGATTGGGGTGGGAGAGGGCAATTATTTGCACTATTTAAATTTTTAAGTAAATGATATTGTATTGTATTAGTTGATCTTGTGTTTATTTTCGTATATGCGTGCAAAAATAGACTCGCTGTTTTTGACGTGCGTAATGAAGATTTATAATTTCCTACATGAGCAAATATTATTTGACGGTTTCGTAGGAACAGTGAAAAATACACGTGAAGTCAGCTTGTAGAGCCATTGCCAAGCCGAATACTTGCCATTTAGAAATATGCGTTATCTCACTCGCAATAAGACACTAAGTTCAACGGCGAATATCTATGCTTATGTTGTTTTAGCCGCCAAGCGCGAAGTTAAGGGTTGCCGCGGACAGTAACGGGATACTTTGTAAAGATGGCGAAAGCCCTCACTTAACGTGACTGATGGACAAACACTTTTCCCGGACACTACTTAGGGTTGACGACCGCTTTAGCCTAGTTGGTAGTGACCCTGCCTTCGAAGCTGGAGGTCCCCGGTTCGAATCCCGGTCAGGGCATGTATTTGTGTGATGAACACGAATATTTGTTCCTGAGTCTTGGATGTTTTCTATGTATTTAAGTATCTATTTATCTATACAAGTATGTATGTCGTCACTTGGTACCCATAATACAAGCTTTGCTTAGTTTGGGACTAGGTTGATTTGTGTAAGATTGTCCAAAAATATTTATTATTTATTTATTATGGAGGGTTGCACCAAACCGTCTGTAATCGTAAGCGATGTTCGTTAAAATCTGATTGTATGGAAAGTTTGACAAGTTTCTATGGGATGACAGCTGCCAGCGCCAGATTTGACGATGACCGGCCTGTGATCGTATGTTGGTGCAACCGACCCTTACTCTCCAACCGCGCACTCCTATCGCTTTATTGAGCCCGGCCTATAAAGCCACAGTCAGGTTAAAAAAAAAGACAAACACTACAGTATTTATTACATCCACACAATCACGATCAATATATTCTGAGAATACACGTACCAGCTATAAAAGTTCCAAGTAGAAAAATTTTTAAGCTTACAATGTTGTTTCCGTGATCGCCGCTCTATTCATATGACTATGCTACTTTCATTACAATAAACGCCTGTCTGGGATGTAAAACATAAATACCTAAACGACAATATTCCTCTCGTCCGACCCAAGCCCACCCACCATGACGTGCCGTGGCCAAATAACAAGCCTCCAAATTCAAACGTGCATTTTTTTTCTTCACAAACGAGACCACAGCACGCTTTGCAAACTGCCACAACGAGAGAGAATCTAAAACGGAAGAAGTACGACCTAACTCGGGTATAAGCACGATTGATAATGGACTTAGATACGGTGTATTAAGGTGTAATTTTAAATGTATTACGAATGGAATGTAGTGCAAGTCGGTGGCGAGTATAAAACAAAAGAATAACGATCGGATGCGGTTATAAGAAATAATGAAAATGGGCTTAGATGCGTTGTGTTAAGATCTAATTTTGCATGTATACGCTTTGTAGCTTATTGCTGTTTGATTTTAGAGATTCGATATTTGAAATGACATAATGGAAATTGTGGGTAGATTCGCGTGGTAGTTCGGTAATTGTCACTTTGCTGGCGTGGCGTAATTCGCTGGATTTGGTTGATTTTCAAAATAAGCTCCAATTCAAGTAGTTCAGTATTCGGTTGAAATGAGCTGTGAAATTTGGAATTGCTGGGACATTTTGGTCCTCATTTCGTCTGTTTGAAGACAACAATTGTTATAGCATACGGTTTATTAGCTTGAATAATTATTAAAATCTTAAAATTACCTTTTCCATTTTTATTTTTTATTCGAATCTGACTAACAATTCGGGGAGAATATATTTTTAGCTACATATTTTTAAAATATTAAAATAGCGTATCATTGAACAATTCCTTTGCTACGGCGTAGGCGTCTACGCCCCCGAGTTCGTAGAACTTCTACCGCGCAAGCATCTAGCTTTTCATATCGTAGTTCTTGTGACTGTTACTTAATGAAAGGCATTAAGATACGAGTGGGTTTATGAAACGAGCCGATAGGCGAGTTCATACAGAAAGTATAATATTTGTGTAGATAATATATTTTATGAATACATACGGCGTATATTGCCCTGGTTTTCATCTCGATTTCACTTACACGTACTTGATTCTGCTCTAGCGAAAATGTCCAATATTTCCAATAAAGTAATCCGAGGTGTTCTCTCGTATAATGTATATTAATATTACAGTGTTAATATAATAGTATAGTATAATGTATATATGTCTTTGCTAGATTTTCTTATTTGATCATCACTTTATTAACGTTTTCCTGGCAGGATGTTTAAGAATTGGCGTAGGCACTATAGTTTCACAAAAAAATGCCTACTGACCTTTCAAAACGGAGGGACAACTAAATATTGTCGGGGTTAGACCGATTTCCTCACGACGATTTCCTTCGCCGAAAAAATACTGTTAAATATCAAAAAAATATTGGAACCCTCGATCTTGTCATTAAAAGTTGCCTGCCTTGACTGCTGCTATAATAGATTTTTATTTAATATTTTTATTATTAAATATTTTCTTCCATTTTTCTCTATACAACAATAAGCTCGCAAAGTCACAGCATCCGGTCTAACGTGTAAGCACAAAACGCGTTCGGGTGCTTTTGTGAAAGCTCACGAACGCTTTTGTCGCTATTAGAGAATGTAACAATGCCTGCAAGGTTTTTAGCATCAATCATGTTTGGTGTCAATGGCTATTGTGTCAACGTAATTTTCAATACTTATACCCTTACTAGCTTTTGCCCGCGTTTTCGTTCGTTGTCGATTATATTTCCTATCCGGTACATCGGTTTGTAGTGTTTTTTTTTGTGCCTTTATAGGCCTTGCCCAATAAAGCGATAGGAGTGCGCGGTTGGAGAGTAGCCTGGGGCAAATCCAGGGGAAAACCTCCGACACGAGCACGCGGGTGATTTAAAAACTGGAATACTCTAAGAATTTGCGCTCTAGTGAGATTGGTTGAGCGGTTTCAACCGAATTTGAGGTGTGAGTGAAATCGACTCACTTCACATTCGCATTCCCGCCGGCGGGGACGTCCACCGCGCGATCGCGACACTGACACATATAGTACCTATTCGTCCCGGTACCGCCGCACACCGGGTAGAGTCAGTCGGACCCAGGTCGCGCCTATCTGAGTTTCTTGCTGGACTCTTCTCAGCTAGGCTAGAGTTAGTGAACCAGCGACAAAACTTCCAGTAGCTCGATTCCACTCACGCCTCAGATTCGGTTGAAACCGCTCAACCAATCTCACTGGAGCGCAAACTCTTACCCCCTTATTCATAAACGTCTATCAAACCTATATCAACTAACTAGCCGCTAAAGTTCGTTTGTCCTTATCTGTCACTTTGACATTGACGTTTGTGAGAATGGGACAAAGAACATTTTAGTTAGCAGAGGTTTGTTAAGTTTTATGAATATGGGGGTTAGAGTATTCCAGTGTTCCATACCACCCGCGTGGTCTTGTCGAAGGTTTACTCGTGGTTTTTCCCCAGGCCACTCTCCAACCGCGCACTCCTATTGCTCTATTGGGCCCGGCCTATAAAGCCACAGTCAGGTTGAAAAAAAAACTTCACGTTCACTGCTAGCCTAGGGTCGGTTGCACCAACTGACGATTACAGGCCGGTCAACGTTAAATATGGCGCCGACAGCTGTCATCCCGTAAAAACTTGTCAAACATTCATACAATCAGATTTTAACGAACACCGCTTACGATAACAGACAGTTTGGTGCAACCCAGCCCTAGCTGAGAATAGGATTCATGCTTCTTAAGCCCACTGTATTATACGAGTAATCTACTATTAGACAATATCAAAATTAAAAGGGAAACCCGTTTTCAAAAATTAGGGTATATTTGTAGTAGTATTTCTTTGACCACTTTTTTCCTATTAACAATCCCACATCTCCCTTTTTATTCGTAATAATAAATTTGCAACATTATCGCCCCGTCCGGCTCCAATTTGGCCGGAAAGCGGACCCTTGTCCGACACGGACCCCATTTGTTAGGCCTCTTTAGGATTGAACCGGCGACCCGCGACGGGTTAACATCACAATGGTTGGATGAATAGGCTGGAATTTGTAGGCTATTGGTAGCTATTTGAAGAAGCCAAGGTAGCCGAGAGGGAAGGCACGCGACTTTAACCTTTCGTATGTTATGAAACTGACAGTGCTGAAGAAATTAGTATTTTTCCTTTTTGTCATTGAGTTAATTTTTGATTGTACTGATCCTTATCAGACACAGGCTAGAGGTTAAGGCTGGGTCGCACCAAACCGTCTGTAATCGCAAGCAGTGTTCGTTAAAATCTGATTGTGTGGAAAGTTTGTCAAGTTTCTATGGGATGACGGCTGCCGACACCATATTTGACGATGACCAGCTATTTAAAGAAGCCAAGGTAGCCGAGAGGGAAGGCACGCGACTTTAAAGAAAGAAAGAAAGAAAGAAAGAAAAAACATTTATTCGTGGCACAGGAGTGATACACATACCAAGGATTAAATTTGAAAAACGAGGCGAGGGCGAGGGTTTGGTTTTAAGGCTGGGTCGCACCGAACCGTCAGTAATCGTAAGCGGTGTTCGTTAAAACACAATACAATACAATACAAAAAGGTTTATTTCTCAAAATTTTACAATGTTCAATCTAAAGTAAGTATGGGTATTAAAAATAAGACGTTGAAAAATCGGTGTGAGCACAGCGCTAAGCTGGTTTTAAGCCCACCCGTAGTCAGTGAGGAATCTGATTGTATGGAAAGTTTGACAAGTTTCTATGGGACGACAGCTGCCGGCGCCATATTTGACGATGGCCGGCCTGCGATCGTATGTTGGTGCAACCGAGCCTAAATCTGGAGGTGGCGGGTTTGGATTAGAAACACGGCTCGTACCATCGTTTAAAGAAAACTTTGTAAGAAATATCATTTGATATATAACAGCAGCTTTTAGGTGAAGGGAAACATCGCGAGGAAACTCTGGTGAATTAAAACTGGTGCCTACCCGAAGTCTTGAGATTAGGTTAAAAGTGGACCCAGGGAAAATGCTAGAAGGATGGTTGGTAGCGTTTTAACCCTTAAACGGCCAATGACGACACATATGCGTCATGACTCTACGTGCGATTTCCGCTACAAGGCGGAAAAACGCTGCCACGCGCTACGGCGTAGCACACGTAGCGATCGTTGGGTTAAAATTAAATTATCAGAGGTGGTATTAAAAATGCTACTACTTAAACGGTAACGGCGGTATATTTGTCGCTTTCTCCCGTTGGGAATTTATTAAGACATGTTTAAACGTGACGTTAAATCGACACGGTACAAGTGTTAAGTCACTTTGTGAGGTTACCGTACAACAATAGAGACATTCAGTCAATTACTCGCAGCGCCAAGGCGGTTATTAATGGGACGGTGAAAAATAGGATGGAAACGGAATTACCGGCGCGCGGTTAGCTTCCGATTAAGAGGAAATAAAACGTTTCGGCTGCTACGTGAGAGAGGGGAAGAGTGAAGCGAGAATCGTAACAACTATGCCTGGTCCTGTACCCCGGACTTCGTGTCGTGCCGTCCCTTTCACTCTCGCGTTATTCACTATATGAGTGATATACTAGATGACACGATACGAAGTTCGGAGTATCAGAAATCAGAAATCAGAAATATTTATTCGTGCAAGAAAAACACAAGAAGAACAAGAAAATAAATAAAAACAGAAGAAGCAGGTATTGCATGAAATGGTTCTGTCTCAGCGTAGTGCTGGCGCGATTACCAGCGCTGATCTTCCGACAGAACCATTAAGTGATTTCCCAGAAGGTAACACATTTAAATAAAAATAAACTAAAAATTAAATAATGAATACCATAATTAAACAAAGAGTAGAGTAGTCCCACTGGAATTCGGTTTACTATTATTTGGTATCAAATGTGTCAGTTGTTCATAAACTCGGGCGCGAAAATAGTAGCTGAGCCAACCTCGAGACCTTTCTCGATTTTCTTATTGGGAATGAGAATGCTCTCGGCCAGCATCTAGCCCTCAGGTAAAGACGAAGATGGAGAGAGCTCATCCAGAAGATGTCTGTTCACTCGATTATTCTCGCCGCGGTCTATCTTTATCCAGGAGTCACCAGCGAACACATAATCCCGTCGGTGATATACTTAGGGGACAGCCTATATTCCACGCTGTCCCACTTTACAACTCTTTGCCTCTTGATGTACGGCAAGCTAAATCTAGTGCGTCCTTCAAAAATAATATAGAAAAATATTATTTGTCTCTTCAGTAATAACTACTTTGTTTTGATACTGGTCTGTAGTTTATTTTTGGGTTTGTCTTAAGTTTGTAGTATATATGCTTATTTATTTACTTTCATTGTTATCTCTTAGTTTTACTTATATATTCCAGTAGGTACCTAGTTTTTATTTTTGCACCACCCACTGAATATGTGTGTTTGTTTCTCTCCGCTACCCAAAGGATGTCTGGAAGAGATCGCTCTTTAGCGATAAGACTGCCTGTTGTTTATCTCTGGTCATATCTCGCCATGTTATGTTTCTGACTTGCTTTGTATTTTTATCGTGATGTGCAATAAAGAGTATTCGTATTGTATTGTATGTTCATCATCATCATCATTTGCAGCCTGTTTCCGCCCACTGCTGAGCATAGGCCTCTCTACGAGTACGCCACTCGTCCCGGTCCTGAGTCAGTCTTACCTAAGAGTGACCCGCGATTTTTTTAATATCTCAACCCATCGAGCTGTTTCACACCCTTAAGTGGCCACCCACAAACCCACAAGGTGGACTGATGACCTGGTAAAGGTCGCGGGAGTCCGCTGGATGCGGGCGCAGGACCGGTCATTATGGCACTCTTTGGGGGAGGCCTATGTCCAGCAGTGGACGTCTTTCGGCTGATATGATGATGATGATGATGATAATGATGAAGTGGCCACCAGTCTGACACTATTTTGGGTCCACCTGCCATCACTCTGCCTGGCAAGGTGTCCTGCCCAACTCCACTAGTTTGGTAAACTACATTGCTAGACGTTCTCCCTAAAATCACACGGAACCCTAACACCCCCGAAATAAGTTAACGAATGCATTTGAAAGTTAAATCCCTCTTTTATTCCGTAATTGGATCGTACGTGCCTGTAGTCTAGTTTTGTGTGTTCCAGCTTTATTGAAAAAAATACAGTGTAATAATTTCATAATTGTTCCCACCGCCGCTGGTGTTACAGGATAATTCGTACACGCTTTCATATTTTTGTGTTTGAATTCATACAAAAAAATACATTTTATTACACCACAATAAAACTCGCCAAACTTTGACGTTTGATGGCGCGATACGCCCATTTTTTAGTGCTTTTGAGTTAACCTATTTACTTAAATCTAACATGTAAAAAATGTTTATGAGGTTTACATTATAATTCACCAGTAATTTAAACAGAACAAAAGATAACTGTACATGCTCTTTGGTAATTATTGAGTGAATATCCTTAAGGTTTTCAATACCTTTTAATAGAAAGACACTTCCACTTGTAAATTGTAACTTATAGCTTCAAGAAATGGGCCCTTAACCCATTCAAGGGCCATGACGAAACATATGCATCATGCCTCTACGGGCGATTTCCACTACAAGGCGGAAAAACGCTGCTACGCGCTACGGCGTAGCACATGTAGCGATCGTTGGCTTCCAATGGGCTAATATTGCCTAAACTCTCAAGGTCACCTTCTAAAGATAAACCGATTCAACCGATTGTCTCTCAAAGCGACAAATCTCCAAGCCGTATGTCGACAAGTTCCAAACAAAAGCACAAATCAACGTAATCCGTTAACAATGAGACTCGAACAGCCATCGACTTGTCGAGCGGTAATAACCCCTGTTAGAAATGTACAAGTCGAAATGGGACTTCAACTCCGATTGCCGAACCATAATAACCAGTGTAACTTTCACCGATTCCTATTATTTCCCAGTACACGTCGAGAATTTGAACTTTATGTTGCGTGAAATAGGATTGAGTTTTAGTTGTAAATGTTGTTATAAATAGAAGTTTGTGATTAGTGATGGAGGCTCCTGTCGAAAGTTGGTCGAGTGATGTAATATTTGGGTGAATTCCGATTGGGACTGTGAAGTATCTTTGAATTTTGGCTTCACAATAGAATTGGTTGGAGTCTGATTCTAATTATAGATTGGCCTTTATTTCTGTTTGTCGCAAGAACGCACATGACAATTACATAAATACCTTATTTTCATATTTTATTTTATGCATCTGATATACCTAATAAATACTTTATTTTCTTCGACATATGAAATGTCATATTTTATCGTTAAATGAGTATGAGTGTAAATTAATTAAAAATAATATCCCTCTTTAAAAAATTACATAAAAAATGACTATTTTAATTATTTGGCCTGACAATTGTCCCCAATTTTAGATACGTCTTTCTAGATGTGATGGTCCCTGCAAAATCATCAGAATAGCTAATGATTTAATCCGAGGAGGACAAAGCAAAAATTCCGAATCTGAGAAAACAAAGTAAATTGTACAATTTTGAATGAATTTGTTTGCCACCGGCGTTGTATAAAAAAAACGACCTGGTATACTTCTGCTGCCGACTGTACATGGCAGCATCCATTTAGATTTGTATCTGTAGTGCCAGCATTTCATTTATTAGAAGTCTCATGCCGCTACTCAGTAGAGAGCTTAACGAAACCGTAGCAGTCTTCTAATCTGTAAAAGCTCTGCGTGTTTTATTTTCTTTAAGCTTTCCGCGTCCTTTGAGATAAAATAAAAGCGGGCTTTGGTGGCTGTACATATCTATTTCCTCTTTTTTTAATATATAAAAAAGGAAATAAGTCCGTGTTAAAAAGTCTATTTTTGGTATTTAAGAAGAAGAAAAATATTTATTTGCATAGGCACGCAATTCAGAATTAAGAATAAAAACTTAAATAAATTACCGGAGTCGTGTGCCAACAAAAGGATTCAGCTCAGCATGACGCCACAGCCTGGCGGCTGCGCGCTAGTTACAGCAAGGCCCATTCACAGATCTGACGAAAATACTGAAGTTTGAGCTTCCAGTGTGAAGAAGTAATGTAGAATTACACTACACAAAAATTACAGTAGACTGAAAAAGAAACAAAGAAAAGAAATAACCGAACAAAATATTGAAAAATGCCTTGGTAACTCTGTCAAAAAATTCTAAATATCATAGTAAAATAAACTTTAATGCTGCAGATCTCGTAATTATCAACGACAGCGATACGTTTTTTTTACAAAAACAATAGCTTTTGTATTGTTCTAAGGAAATAACCGGATAGATTTTTCATAAGTGATTCAGTGTTCCAACAATCAATAAATATGTACTAAATATTTACGAAACTACGCGCAGAGCTTCCGTAGAGAGCGGGATGGTTAATTGCAAACTCACGCGTGTTAGAGGGGGATTCTAAATAAAGATCTAGGATTGGAAAAAAACGCGAGTACAAAAATCGTAACTTAAAATAAAAAAAACTTACAGTCGAATTTCATTGGCCACGAGTGTAGCGCTATGAAATAGTTAAAAGCGTCGGCAGAAAAAGACTGATCCTATATAATAAATGTTCAGCTGAAAGGGATATCCTGAATAGCACCTGCAACTACAAGTATCAAGTCCCAAGTGCAAAGGACCGCAGCCAAGTCTGTCTTTCCATTAATCATCCTCCCAAGTTTGCGGATAGTTGGACGCAATAATGGCTCTACTTTACCTTTGTGGCACGAGTAATTGCGTTTAATTTGACGTCCGTTAAAAGTTCGTATCGTACCTGTAGTTGAAAGGGTTCGTTGAGTTACTTCTATCAGTGGTCCGTGCGACATTGGTCCAGCAGAACATTTATTATACAGGGTGTCCCACGGCTATGCCTCATGGTGGGAAAGTACCTTGAATATTGTAGATTATTTGAATTTAAAAAACAATTTAAACTGCATTCACAGATATTTAAATAATTTTATGGCTGAACCGGGAATCGAACCCGTTACACGAGAAATTTTCATATAAAATGTTAAAATTCATGGTCTTCCTTTTATTTCTGACACTATGTTATTTAGCAAAAAATAATCCTTATGATGAAGCCTTTCGATCGGTATGATAAAGCTACAGAGTGATTATTTTTCTCGTGTAACGGGGTTCCATTCCCGGTTCAACCATAAAATTATTTAAATATCTGTGAATGTAGTTCAAATTATTTTTTAAATTCAAATAATGTCCTCTTTCAGTAAAATGTTCCATCTACAATATTCAAGGTACTTTCCCTCCATGTGGCATAGCCGTGGGTCGCCCGTATTGGATCACTCTTCTTCTGCCGACGCTTTTAACTATTTCATAGCGCTACACTCGTGGCCAATAAAATGCGAATACCTGTGTGAAGAGAAAGGCGCGTACGATGCAATCGCCTACTTAGTGGTTTCCTGGCACTAAAAGTCTGTAGAGTAGACCGGCCCGCCTTGTTGACGACCGCTTTAGCCTAGTTGGTAATGACCCTGCCTTCGAAGCTGGAGGTCCCGGGTTCGAATCCCGGTCAGGGCATGTGTTTGTGTGATGAACACGAATATTTGTTCCTGAGTCTTGGATGTTTTCTATGATTTAAGTATCTATTTATCTATATAAGTATGTATATCGTCACTTGGTACCCATAGTACAAGCTTTGCTTAGTTTGGGACTAGGTTGATTTGTGTAAGATTGTCCAAAAAAAAATATTTATATTTATATTTGTCGACCCTTCACTGACGACCGGTTTAGCCTAGTGGGTGCACTGCACCTGCCTGTGAAGCTGACGGCCCTGGGTTCGAATTCCGGTCAGGGCAAATATTTGTGTGATGAGCATGAATATTTGTTTCTGAGTCTTGGATGTTTTCTATGTATTTAAGTATTTATTTCTATTAAATATATTGTCGTCTAGTACCTACAACACAAGCCTTCTTGAGCTTACTGTGGGGCTAGTTCGATTTGTGTAAGATTGTCCTCTAATATTTATTTATTTATTTATTCACTGGTTTCAGGATTGTCTGCAGCTTTGGCAGCCTTATAAGTCTTATAACCAATACTAGAAAAATGACACTTTAACATTATAATGACTATTAATTAATTACGGGATATTTACCATTTATATTTGCATTCATAATTCCCCGATATTTCGGCACTGTTGCAAGCGCCATTATCTAGGATTACACACCATAGCTAAATAGCTATGGAGGGTAGATAGCCTCTTCCTGGTTCGCTTTTTTCGACAACACAACACAACACTATTCACACGTAGTTTTGGAAATAAGGGTCACGAATCTAATAGAGGCACTAACAAAGTTGAGGCGGCAACACGACACCCAACTAACACAGGAAACAGGAAATGCACGCTCGCACCCCCGCGCCCGGTGCCCGTATCGGTGACCCTTTGTTGACTGGGGCCCCACATTCCACATGGGATTATGCTTGGTCATATGATGAAAATCCTAGAAATAATACTCATACTCATTAAATGTCAAAAAGGTGTAATTGGTCATCTTCGGGGGATTTTTTTTTAATGCAACGACGGTGGCAAAAAAGGAAAGGCGTACGGTCCACTTGATGGTAAGCGGACATCGTAGCCACGCAGCTCCAAAGGAGTCACGTGCGCGTTGCCGACCCTTTATAAAATTTGAGGATTCACTGTGTTGACAGTAGAAGGGAAATTTAGTGTATCCTCGGGAGCTCTGGCAACCTTGCTCACCTCCAGGAACAGAACACTACATATTTGTAGAGTAAATAATGTTATTATGGCTGTGGTATTCTGCAAGGCGGAGGTACTTCCCCAGTTGGGCTGCTCCAAATTTGAGCAAAATAAGATTTTGCTGCGCCCTACCTGTCTTAAATTTAAATGGGTATGATTAATACGATTAGCAAAATATACTCATCGATCAGCCAAAATGAATAATTGATTAGCAAGTCACTCTCTCACTGTGAAAATCAAGGGACTTTTAATTTACAGGGTAATAAAATTCGCAGCGCGGCGCGGCGCAGTCCTGTGTTAGAGTTGACTGCTCCAACAAATTATCCAAGTCGATCGACGGCAGGCACACCGAACTAACTATGTCCACACGTTCATCGTTACACAATTGTAGTCCAGGAATAACAGGCTTCCACGCTGGCGGCAAAACCCAGCCCTTGTCTCTATTAAAATTAGGGCGTCGTCCTATTTCAATAGCCTCGCGGATCTTGCGTGGCACAAAACTTTTTTCCCGTGCCAACAGTTTCGCCTTGTCAAAGCGCAAAAAAAAGAGACGAACCTGTATCGCATGCATGTTCTGCGACCGCGGAGGTCCTGCTGTCCATATTTTTCACTCTCCGTATTTGTTCCAATAACCTAAGTGTAAATATGTCTCACGTTAGTGTAAATTTATGTATTTATCTTCTCATGTAAGTGTTGCACCAACCCACCAATGACCACCGTACTAGCGTCTATGTACTAAAATAGCTCAAGACGGAAAATGCTTAACGTCTTTCTTCGATCTGTTTGCAACAAATCGTGCGATACTTCGGCCATGTCGCGCGCCTACGCCTGTCGAACCCCTAGATTCGGATAACGTGGAGAGACTAATGGTGACAGGGACGATACGGTAAAAGACCACTAGGTTGGAGTCCCATTCGATAGACCAGATATCCCAGCATGACTGTAAGTGCTGTATTCCACCGGGCGTCGGAGCGGAACCGGTCGCGGTGGCTAGTGGACAAGATTCCAGTGCAAGATTAGTAGCAATCATGATAGTGGACAAGATTAGGAGCAATGAGGGAACGATTAAGAAGAGAGAGAAGAAAGAAGTGTTACTCACTTAACTCGCTTAATAAAAATGAAATATAACTAACTCACTTACGCGGTATTAAATATTATGCTTATAAAACTAACATTCACTCGCAAGAATGTATGTATTAATATCAGCTACATATACAATTTAACTTGCAGTATTTTTTACGTGTGTCTTTTCGGGAGGTTTTATTGTGCGCACCAGAATTTAAATGGATAAAAACTAGATTTTAACTCGAAAGTTGTCGATTTGTGAATGATGTTAGAAACGTTATATCTTAATGAAAAATGCTAATAATAGATGTATAATGTATGAAAAAAATAACAAGATGCCAATTGACACAGAAAATAACCTAAACAGATGAGTTTTTTTTTTAACTCATAAGGACCCTTAAAAGAAAGGTAGTGAAGTAACACTTAAAAAGACAACGGGTATCTCAACGTGTTAGCCGCGAGATCGTTACGTACTTGGTTCTCCGCTTTGTCGTCAGACTCGCGGCTATTTAGCCACTTGAATAAACCGCTTCGCTTCGCTCGATGATTTATACGTTTCAGTGGCCGTATGTGTAAGCTATGTGATAGCGATAAACGTTTACACTAGGGGTGTTTGTTTTTGTGACTGTTCCGTTACTTAGCAGATTTGAAACGTTCATATTTCCAATTGTATGAGGTTATTCTAATCCTGTGTGACTCTGTTTTTAATTCGGCGTCATTATCACTCACTTGCCCATTATCAATTGAATCACATTCATGGATTACGTTAAGTATTGTTGGGGGCTATCGTTTTTGTGCGCACCAGTTGGCGCCACTGTCGAGTAAGGTCCAGCTGTCAAAAATTGTTATTGGTTATTATGCACATGAGAACAAAGTTTATATTTAAATCATATTTAATACCTTAAAACCGTACCGTAAAAATATCGAACATACTGCATTGTAGCGCGGTCCCGTTTTGTTCGGAAAAAAGGAGGAAATAAGTTTCCGAAAGACAAAACTGTTTCAAAGCCCTGGCAGTCATTGACCCTTAACTCATATTTTCCATAATCAAGCTCATGTATTGCAAAATAGTCTCCATATTGTTCCAATTAAATATTAACCCGCGTAGCGAAACCACAAAGAGTGACATTTGACGTTTCAGAGACCCTACGCTTCACTAGCGCCTCTAGCGGCGATTTACACGCGATAGCCCTCATTCTAGTATTTTTATTGTCACAATACGGAACACAGGCGGCCATTTTAAAGCCTCCCGACCATTTACGGCGCGAGTAATATATCGCTTGCGGTCGCCCGCGCCGAGCGCTCGCGTCGCCCGATGTCGCATTCACACATGTTTATGTTGGTACAACATGCAGCGTCAAATTTTATGCTATTCGCATTCCACGCAACTTGCTCTGTACTTAGTTAAGCCCTGTTTACACGCATGCAAGGATCGTATGCAACTTTAACTGCATTGCTGGGTTTAATAGATGTTATGAACTCATCATATCGGTAGCTTGTAATTTAGTTAAGAGTCCTTATCAGTTAAAAACGCTCATCTATTTAGGCGATTTTCTTATTTAATTGACACGTATTTTCACATTTTCCCAGTGTTACTATCTAGAAGATGACTATTGCGACCTAATGTATGTAAATTTTAAATGTATTTTTTGGACATTTTCATAAAAAATATCGTTTTAAACATCACGCCAAATTGACCATTTTCAAGCGAAAAATGGCTGTTTTGCGCTTATATTCTAATACGCACAATAAAATAAAAAAAATGGCTATGTTACTATCTAAAACTTTAATAAAATCATCGTATGCTTTAATGACATTTAAAAAATTTTAAGGCCTCGTAGGGATTTCAATTCTGTGAACCACGCCCCTTAAGTCAAAGTTATTTATTCTTCAATTTAGGCATATTACATGCACCTGTGAATGTCACAAACTACCACCGGTTCGTAAAATAAACCTCTGCCCCCAGAAAAACTGGCGTAAGAAACTCGGTGAGGTGTAATATTTTCAATACAATATACAATGTATATAAAATTACAGTATCACAATACTACCCTTGTAAGAGACACGCTTATGTCTTCCACGGGAGATAAAAAGAGATGAAACATTCTTCGGGGACGACTTAATTAGGGTTAATAATCGATGATTACCTGTTTAACATTTGAGAATGTTCATTCATATTTCTTCTTGTGAGGGGAGAGTCTAGATGATGAGTTTACATGAGGTAAAATACCGTCATTTTTTATTAATTGTGTCTTTAACAATGTATGTATGTAAATACTTTATTGTACACAAGACAAGGTAAAATGAATTATACAGAAAAAAACAGATCAATCATGTACAAACGCGAACTTATCCCTGTAAGGGATCTCTTCCAGTTAACCTTTGAGCAATTGAGTGAAGAATAGGAACTAAACGATAGACAAACCAACACGTGTACAAAGATGTATTTATATAAATATTCTAGATATACAACTACACATGAATAAACATATATAACTACTAACATATTAATATATATATACATATATGTACATATATCTAATAAAATAAAAATAATACATATAAATATAGTATCCAAGCAATTCAGAAGTCGTTGGATAGCCATAATTCCTTCAACTTGCTCCTGAATGATGCTACAGACTGGGACTGTCTTAAGGACAACGGTAACTTGTTCCACAATTTTACGGCGCGCACTGTGAAAGATTTGGAGAAGGCACGGTGCTTATGCGACGGTATAGCCAGAGTGAGGTTCGCACTCGACCGCAAACGGTGACCACTACCATCAGCCATATAATTAATTCTTTCTGATAGGTAAGGAGGGGAAGCTGGGTTAAAGAGTACGTTAAAAAACAAAGACAGGACATGCACATCTCTGCGTCGTCGGATCGGTAACCAGCCGAGCTGAGAACGAAATTGGGAGATGTGGTGGTACTTGCGCAGGCCAAATATATAACGAATACAAACGTTTTGCAAGCGTTCAAGTTTATCCAGCAGATCCTCCTTGAGGTCTATGAAGGCAATATATTGTTTTTAGCAGGCTGAGTAAATTGGAGTGAATTAAAAAGGCTCGACTTCATCATGTTTCGGCGCTAATCATACATGTAGTCAAGAATCTACGATGAAATAACGGCCAAAATCGTATACATATTTTTTAAACTCTTTTTACATGTACTTCACAAGTAACTTACCCGTAGATAAAACGGTGAATAACACGAACAAAGATAAAGAACCACGTACGTCGCCCTTAAGAGGGCTTCAACCTCTTGTAAACTGTCGGTAAGCACGAAAATGTTCTTGAGACACAGTACTAGGATCATAATTAACACGGTCGCCAGACAATGTAAACGTGAATGTTATGCCTTTAACAAGGACGTGTAGAAATAGAATAGTACATTACTTACCAAGGGCGGTAAAACAAAGAATGGCTCCGATCGCAGGTATTTGACGCCCGTGCCGAAGGCAAGGGCGATAATTATGCGATCTGAGGCTTTCTTAATTACCGCCCGAGGTAAGTACAAAATTTTATTTCACCCCCTGGCCAGGAAGTGGGATTTTCCGCGCGCGGAGCGTGCGGTAATTGCCACTTTATGGCCAGGTGTGATATAAAAATCGTTTACGGTATACTCTGTGAAGTTATGGAATGCTTTACCGACTCCTCTTAGGCAGTGCAGGTCAGTAGCGTCGCTAAAGGCGAATTTGGCAAAGTTGTAGCTCTCTAAGTGTTCAGTGTAGAGGGTAGGTAGGTGTGTGCGGTTTTATTTTATATATAGTAGAGCTTATATATATATGTTATACAAATATATATTGAATACTACAAGGTATATATTTATAGTATATCTAATATATCCATTTTGTTACATCTATTTTATTATTTATCCGAAAACTAGTATTTTTAGTCATACAATTTTCCCACTTGTACATGTTGTTCAGTATGTCTGCCATATAACATGTCTTCTCAGTTTCTCAAATGTTAGCTGGAAGAGATCCCTTAAAGGGATAAGTTCGTCTTTGTACAAATATCTATTATTAAGTTTGTTTTCTACTATGTACTTGATTTGTGCAATAAAGTGTTTACTACTACTACTATTAAAAAGGATGGAAAAATATATATAAATAAACATAAAAGCCCAGAGAGTTCACAATGAGGGCTATCGTTTTTGTGCTCACCAGTTGGCGCCACTGTCGAGTAAAGTCCAGCTGCCAAAAATTGTAATTGGTTATTATGGACATGAGAACGAAGTTTACATTTAAATCATATTCAATACCTTAAAACCGTACCGTAAAAATATCGAACATACCGCATTGTAGCGCGGTCCCGTTATGTTCGGAACAAAGGAGGAAATAAGTTTCCGAAAGACAAAACTGTCTCAAAGCCCTGACAGTCCTGACCCTTAACTCATATTTGCCATAATCAAGCTCAAGTATTGCAAAATAGTCACCATATTGTTCCAATTAGATATTAACCCGCGTAGCGCAACCACAAAGAGTGACATTTGACGTTTCGGAGACCCCACGCTACACTAGCGCCTCTAGCGGCGAATTCATACGCGATAGCCCTCATTACATAGCACATTCTTATATTTCTTATCGCTGCGTTCTCAGCCGAATCACACCGTTCCGCTAGTGAAGCCACTTTTCGCAGTAGTCCTGTTCTAGATAGTAACACTGAGAAAATGTCAAGATACGTGTCAATTCAAACAGAAAATGGCCTACATAGATGAGCGTTTCTCGACTCTTAACACAAATAGTATCGTTTTACCCAAATATCAAATAAGTTAATAATGGTTTTAAAGAATTAGGCTAAAATTGTGTACTTACGTAACGAAATCCATGGGCTCAGATTCGGCAAGTTTTGTTTTCCCTACTTAAGGGTCATGAGTAAATAGGAACTAATACATCTATCATTAATTCCCGTTGACAAGGGCGAAATAGTTTAACTTTAACCTCGCGAACATTGTTATATATACTCGTATATATAATAATTTATTTCATTCGAATGGAGTGAATATAAAAACAAGAACAGACTAAACTAAAGATAAAAACCTAGTACTTACAAATAAAAAATGGGCAGCGGTAGGGTGCCCAGAAGGCTGGCTGCATTGCCGCGCTGCTTAGCGAAACCAATACGCTGAGCAAGATACGCGCCAGCTTTCTAATATATAATATATATTATACATTTAACCTCGTTTTGACCTGACAGGCGGGCGACGTGAATCTGGCTCACACAGCGTCATATATTGTCAAGTTTAAAATACTTGCAGTAGAGAACAGCATCCAATGGAGATGTAACGCAGAGTTTAATCTGTAATATAGCCCTTGTTGCGAGATTGAATTTTATTTTGTTTTTTATACCACGTCGTTGGCAAACAAGCCTTTATGTTACTTTATTAATTCCATCGAGGCTGTGAATAAAGCGATGACGAGTGTCATATAGATGTATAAGTGAGGACCGATTTTTTTTTTGAACTTGACTGTGGCTCTATAGGCCGGGCGATAGGAGTGCGTGGTTCGAGAATTGCCTGGGTAAAACGCAGTTTAAACACTGGTATACTTTAAGAGTTTGCGCTCCAGCAAGGTTGGAAATCGGAGATGTGAGTGGAATCGAGCAACTGGGAGTTTTGTAGCTGGTTCACTAAACTTAGCCTAGCTGAGAAGAGTCCAGCTAGGAACTGGACCCCGACCTGGGCCTATACACCAAACTTCGTATCGTGCCGTCCCTTTCACTCTCGTGAAATTTGAATTTTCGAGTAGCCCCTCTGGGTCGGCCTGCCCCTACCCGGTATGCGGCGGTACCATGACGAATAGGGACTATATGTATCTGTGTTGTGTGGACGTCCCCGCCGGGAATGCCTAAGTGTACGTTATCATCGTTCTCATTACGTATATCTCATAAGCAACATTTAAATTCATATCAACGTAAATAGAACCCAGGAGAACGCATCGCCGTGTCGCGTTCACGATTCGGGAAATATTTTAGTGACACCCTACGTACCTTATATATGAATAAAACATGAATACCGACATACTAAAATTATGATTTTGATGAAAATCCCTCACTGGAGTCGTGAGGGAAATGTTAAAATGGGACGGAATGGAATTACGTTGCGAATATTGACGATTTGGCGTTTCTACGAGCGTTCGAAACGCTCGTTTCTAGTCATTGTCGAGTCACGATTATTAACATAAATAAAGTTGGGATAAACCGGCGAAAACATTGATCAAATAAGAGTGAGACCCGATATTGGTTTACGCTTTTCACATAAGTTTATTCTGATCATCGTCTCCTTAACAATATTTAATAAAACTACAATGACGAAAAAAAACCGCAGTAAAAACGCTGAATATTCGACCGATTGATTTAAACGTGTGTGTGTCATGTCATACATACATTTATCAAGGTTTTTATACTTGTGTGTATCAAGTTTTTACTTAGGACTCGGCTTTTATAATAGTA
This sequence comes from Epiblema foenella, assembly GCA_963556455.1. Taxonomy (NCBI): domain Eukaryota; kingdom Metazoa; phylum Arthropoda; class Insecta; order Lepidoptera; family Tortricidae; genus Epiblema; species Epiblema foenella. Next base: position 23,690,147 of record OY747100.1, read on the forward strand.
CATTTGATGCAAGTTCGGAAGGTCTGTCATCCCGCGGGGAATTCTGAGTTGTCTTGGCCCGAGCCGCTGGGCGAGGCACAAGACTCGGGACGAGTGAAAATGACATTTGTTTCTTTGTATCAGTAATAGTAAAAGATAAAACAAAATGTGTTTACTTGCCATTGTGGGCTTTGCACGTAAATATCATGGTCTACATCTGGCGTAGTTTACATATTTTTTTTTAACAATCGTATAAATCGCGCATATCACAAAAGTTATTATTAAAACAATACGTTATTACAAAATTAATTATTAAAATTATAAGACTTTTAATTGATATACTTTTTTTCAGTATGCCATGGTCAGCATTCAGCCAAATCAGAAACTATTTTGGAAGAGGTTTTAGGAGGTCACATGGTAATTTAATTACATTTAAACAACAAAAAAAAACATATTTGAAATATATTATAATTTATTTATTTATTTCCAAATAAATGTATGTTTTGGCGAAAAAAAACATGCGTTCATTCATCCGGAGCGGCGCTCTTGCATAATACTCTATTAATCGGAGGTCTCGCATAATACTTACTCCTTTTCGGTCATTGGTCTACTCAATCAGGTAACTTTTTGAAAACACTTTTATATTTTTATATTTGATAACGCTTTAACTTCCCTAATATGCAATTTTAATGTATTAAATAAATAAGTAAACTAAATTAACCTAAAACTCTTCGGTTGGATGTGTGACTTGGACCAACAGTAAAATTTAAAAGAAAATGGAAAAGTAAAAAGCACTAGTGCGCGAAATCCAACTTTGCGAACGATATCATCATCATCATCAGCATCATCATCATCATCATCATCAGCCTGTGTCAGTCCACTGCTGGACATAGGCCTCTCCCATGGCATGCCTCTGAGCTCGGTCTTCAGCTCTTCTCCTCCAATCCCTGCCCACTGCCTTACGAATATCATCGCCCCACCTAGGTACAGGTCATCCTACACTACGTTTAACGAACGATATACAGCTACATAAAGTACCAATTTTTTGAGCAACTATACTCGTATTAAAAATAAATATTGGAGGCCAGTTTTACACAAATTGAACTCAATAAGGCTTGCGTCACGGGTAGTATTTAGATTTTAATAGTAATGATATATATTTGGGTTAATCAACTTTTTCTTGTTATTCTGTCCCGTCAGTAAGGAGACAACAGTAACCGAGTTTCTTAGAAATGTGTTTATAATATGGCTTCCAATCATGCTCAAGAGATGACCCATGTCCAAATGGATTCATGCTCATTGCTGAAACCCATGTTTGGAAGATTTAAACCCTATAAAATCACAGTTTTAAAGAGCGACTCAGGAGACGTAACCATGGTAACGGGCAACAAAGAATAGTTGATCCACCCATTTAAGTCGGAGATCTCGGAGGCGGCTCTGACCATTTTTGGTGAATTTTTCTACGCCAGGTTTATCAAAGCGAATAATCGATCTAGCTAGGTCTCATTCCCAGGAAAACGCGGAACGGAGCTCAATCTCCCAGATATCAATTTTTTGTTTAAAATTACCCATATAAATATTAGTAAATAAATAAATATTAGAGGACAATCTTACACAAATCGAACTAGCCCCACAGTAAGCTCAAGAAGGCTTGTGTTATGGGTACTAGACGACGATATATTTAATAGATATAAATACTTAAATACATAGAAAACATCCAAGACTCAGAAACAAATATTCATGCTCATCACACAAATATTTGCCCTGACCGGGATTCGAACCCAGGACCGTCAGCTTCACAGGCAGGTGCACTACCCACTAGGCTAAACCGGTCGTCAATATGCACGGTGGTTGTTATATGCGGATATACTTCAAACAACGGCAAAAATGTGAGAAAGTGTATGTATGTCCCTTACTTTTGGGAACTGAAAAGGGCTTGAAAGGGTAATGCCGGTTTTTTTCGCTGCAAGTTCATAGGTTTAACTTTGAAGGCAAATATCAAATTTGTAGTAGGTATTTGCATAAGGTGAGTAAATAATGACTTTGTGGTCTCACTTAACTAACAGATTCGCTAGAGTAATACCAATTTTAAAATGAACGCCGCTCTCCTAGCAGTCTTTGTTTCATTGTGTGAGTTTCTGTGTATTGCACCTATATATGTTTAGATACCTAAGTCACATGTGAGCAGAAACAGCTAACTTTTGAAATCGCGTATCGCATAGGGCTCGGATAAACAAGAATGGCAATTTCATATGCCGTAGCTAATATTCGCTTGAAAAGTTACGCAATCAGGTTTTTACTTTCTGCTGCTCGTGTTTTGTTCAAAAGAAGGCATATTGTAAAAAAACCGGCCAAGTGCCTGTCGGATCACGCACAATGAAGGGTTCCGTGCCAACACTTACTAGTCCACATTTAAAACCACTATCCAATACATTGAATCTAAAAATGTCGGATCTTCATAAGAAACTCATGGCACAGCTAGTATCTCGCCAACGGTTGATTTAAAAAGTTTTTTAGAATCCTCCATATAATAAAGGCCTATCCGTGGACGCCCCACACGACTATATGCGTTAAATATGGAGTGCCCCCCCCCCCCCCCCCTATTTTCAACATTGTTTTCGTAATTTCACTTTACTTTTACGTAACGGTTCATAAAATACACCTTCCTCACAAATTTCATAATTCTAGTGCATAAGCACAGCAGAGCATACGGACGAACAGACGGACAGACATGACGAAACTATAAGGGTTCCGTTTTCGCCATTTTGCCTACGGAAACCTAAAAAGAAGTATATTCTCAGATATGAAAGCCTGTGGACTTCTCTGGAGTCACACGCACGTTCTCTACCAATATTATTTTGAGGATTCCTTGTGTCAGAAACAACTCTCTAGAATTTAATTCTTCAATGACTAAAGGGCCATCATGCCAATTAAACGCCGATTAAAGTTAAAGATGGAGCCACCAGGTTAGCTATTACCTTAAGAAACTTGAGAAACCTTCCATATAATTTTTTTTTTTGAACCTGACTGTAGGCCGGGCCCAATAAAGCGATAGGAGTGCGCGGTTGGAGAGTAGCCTGGGGAAAATCCAGGGGAAAACCTCCGGCACGACCACGCGTGTGGTTTGCAACACTGGAATACTCTAAGAGTTTGCGCTCCAGTGAGATTGGTTGAGCGGTTACAACCGAATCTGAGGTGTGAGTGGAATCGAGCTAACCATATAATTAGATTTTACAGATACAAAAGACTTGGTGCAACCCACCCGGAGTTGGTTTGGAGCTGCATAGCATAACAAGTAATGCACCAAATGCGCCAAAGCATCCGTTGTCTGTTTTTCGTCCATCGTTAATCATGTATTTGGCAAATGCATCGCGCCGTCGGCGCCAGATCCGAGATTTACGACCCTTGTGTTCGTATTAGCGATATGGATATGACTTTACTTTTAAAAATCGTGTGTTTGAATTGGCATTTTTACTTAAAAAGTTGGGTGTTTTTGGTTGAAGTTGTGCCAGAATTCGGTCGAGAGGTAGTTTTCGATGGTGTAATTTAAGTTATTCTTTTTTTTATACAAACTCCTTAAGGGAGGCGTACAGCGACATCTACCAGAAGATTCATGCTTCATTAACGGCACTAACGTCTCAAATCTTATTGAGAATCGTCAGTTACGATGCGCCATCCCATACCCAAATTTAGAATGAAGGAAAAATTGAAATTTTTCTTTTTTTTAAAATGTAATTTAAGTTACTTCTCCCGGCGAAAAAAACATACAAGAACATTCTTTTATTATGTGCCCGGATATCTCCGGGATAGGGAGATGACGCAAAGACCTGGTACTGTTACACTTTGAGCATGTATAACAGTACCAGGTCGCCTGCGCGCCCCACCATACGAGCGAGCAGTGCTCACCGTTCTACAGCGAAACTGATAAATTGCAAACATCGACGATCGCTAGCAACTAGTAGCTAAACGATGGTAATCTGTCTAGAAAATATATCAAGGAATTTATAGCTGTTCTTCGTTTCACCATAAAAATGAGCGCATTAGCACACCAAAATATTCGTCTACGATTGAAAGATACGTAAGTAACTGCTGTATTAGATGAGGTTTGCTTGCGAGAAACAAAAAAGAATCCAATTTTAGTTATCATACTCGTATAATAAAACAAAAATATAGTATAGTATAAAAGTAAGTAAGTAAGTAAGTAGTATTAACGTATAGTTAAACTGTCGACAAGTGACAATATTTATCCCATAAGCAACACGTGCCTTGAAAGGGGTTTTTTTTAATGTGATACCCCTGAAGCTACAGGCGTGTATAGGTTACTTTACTCCTAATGGTTATTTGTCGAACTTTACGGGACTCGTTCCGCTATACGCTAACCAATCGAGCCGCACACCTGTTTGCCACCAAGCTTGTTGTAAATACAGGCTGTATTAAAACCCGTGACGTCACCGTTTCTGGCCTGACCTTAAAGTTGACAGCTCGGTAATGGCTCCGGAATAAAATTGCTTCAAACGTCAGGGTTGCTTGGTGTGCGTTTGCGTGTTGGAAAGTGTGCTTTAATATCTTATGGGCGATTTGGATGATCTTTCGGTGCATTTAAGAATTTGATTTATGGAAATGTGTCTTGAAAATACTAAAAGACAATGCTTCTAATGTTTTTTTTTCTCAGTTACGTCTAGCACAAAAGTGGGCAAAAGGCTTTCTAAAATCTATTGATTTAGGCCGGGTTTTATAAAGATCCGTTAGACCTTATGTCGGTTTGTTATGTCAAAAAATGTACTGAGTTACTGAAATTTGATCTGACATTTGGTCTAACGGATCTTTATAAAACCCGGCCTTAATGTGCAACGGTAATGGGGCAGTAAAATATATAATATACGGAAACTAGGATCTAAATTCATACATTGATTCAATTAAAGCTGACGGAAGAAAATACTCAGACATTTTCTAAAACTAATTTGATGAAAACTTCTCCCGCAACATCGAAATTCACTCAAAAGTCTGAGGTAATGTCGATATCTTAATACACGTATTTTCTATCTGTGTCTAGTCGTGCAATTATAAAACTGACTTTATTGCAAGCTGTTAACCTTCAAATTGCCATGTTACCAAGTGTGGTGGTATCAGTTAAAGATGCATCCGAGTGGAGGGAATAAAAGTTTACGTTTTTCGGCCCACTACTCGTACAGTGTATCGTGAAGGCAGCTCCAGAGACTTAAAATGAACAGACTCCACAAATGTGCGATCACCGGTATCAATATTATTCCCCCATCCCATTATTTCCCATCCCCATCCCATCGGAACATCAGCACTGGCGGTAATACGCATTATGCTGAGATGGAACTATTTCGTGACAGCACAATATGTATTCGTTTTATTGTATTGTAAGTTTGTATCGTTTCATATAAATTATTGTTTCTTTCTTTCAATATCAGCCAAATCAGGTTTGCATAAATAGGTATCATATGACTAATATATACTATTGCAAACTTGGTTTTGAACGTCCGACGACATGAGAAAAAGTATAATTTTCCACTTGAGTTCTAAGTACAATGGTAGGAAGGTTTGGGTGGAATTTTGCGATAATTTAAAAGCAGCACTTGCTCGCTCTAGATTTCTAAATCTGTGTTAGTTTGATACTTAAAGGCTTTGGATGTAGTTTCTTACGTAATATGGGATTTGAAAGTTTTTCGAATATTTATTCGGCTTCTTTGTGTTTGAAAGTTTTAAATATAAAGCTACTCTTCAGATGTTAGTTTCGACTTTAATGTGTTTTGGAGTGTTCTTGTTTCTGTTTAATGTTAACATTTAGAGTGCTGTTTTGACATGGGATCCTAAGAGACTGCCGACCATGCAGTACAATTGTTAATACAGTTTTTGGGGCAATTTTAATCGTTTCAGTATTTAACTATTGTCATAATAATACCATTAAACTCAAAATTTGACTACTCCATAAGACTATTTCGAAAGAAATACGGCAAAAAAAAACATGCCAAATGGTGAAAATCTTATTCAAATATCTCAAAAAATGACGAAGCTACAACCGTTTCAATGTTGCTGGTTAGAGAGAGAAAGGGCAACAGACAGATCAGTGACGTCATTGACCACGAGCGCCATAGTAAATGACGATCGTTCCAATAGAAAGGTGTGTTTCGCGGAATAGGGACAGAGTATGCCCTCTCTTAAAACAATTATGTAATCATTTATTTTTTTGAGTTACTTTTTTCGCCATTCGATTAAGAATTAGATCCCTTTTCGAGGAAATTCGTATTTATTGTTTTTCTTATTTGATGTCAACATCCCTATTGCTTGTAGAATGTAGATTATTTCTTTATTTGCTTCTGGCAACAAAACCCACATTTACATGTGACTTACAGACTAATATACATATCAATATACTACATAGTATAAAACAAAGTCGCTTTCTTTGTCCCTATATCCCTATGTATGCTTAAATCTTTAAAACTACGCAACGGATTTTAATGCGGTTTTTTTTTATAGATAGAGTGATTGAAGAGGAAGGTTTATATGTATAATAACATCCATTAAATAGTGCACCCGTGCGAAGCCGGGGCGGGTCGCTATTATCAATATAAAATAAAGGGTCGTCACAGACGGACTGACGGACGGACAGACAAAGTGATCGTATAAGGGTTCCGTTTTTTTTCTCTTTGAGGTACGGAACCGCTATGTACTTCGTTTGGTGAGCAATAAAGAATATTTGTATTGTATTGTATTGTATATAGTTATAATTCGGCGAGTTCGGTGACAGAATTACACCGGGCTGATGGACGGTGTCTCATATATCATACATCCGGGAGATACGATATAATAATGTTATTTGAAATGTTTTAATATTTTTATAATATTATTTTGGACGATCGTGATGTAAATTCTTATAATTTTGACTTATGCATGTACTGCAATTCATATCATGAAATAAATCTGAATTTGAATCATAGTTGCAACGGACGGACAGGCAGAGTCGTACCATGTGGGTTCTTTTGTCACCTTTTCTGTATGGAAGGCTATAAATTGTCTCGCTTGATCCCGGTTAGATACATTTGACCTTTCTTTTTAAATAGAGTTTCACTACTCCCAAAAGTTACTAAAATTTCCTTTACAACAGAAGTTATTTACATGTTACGCGCACCCAAAAGTTACGGAAAACGTAAGAAATGTAAATCTGGCAACACTGTTTGTCACAGTTGTTTTAATAATTTATATATCTCTTGTTGCAGCCCGAAAGATTGAACGTGTTCAAAAACGACCAGGACAGTTGGGATTACACACGTGAGTGTTTGCTTTCGGAGATGGCCACGGACCGTTTCAACCTTCCCTTCCCGTACGTTACCAAATATTCATAGATGTAATACGATGACAAATGTATGAACTTTTGTGAATACAGTTAAGACAGGGCCCATTCAGATATCTGATGAAAATACTGGTTTGAGCTTCCAGTGTGAAGAAGTAATGTAGAATTACACTACACTAAAATTACTGTGGACTGAAAAAGAAACAAAAATGCCTTGGTCACTCTGTCAAAATAGTATATTACTTACCAAGGGCGGTAAAACAAAGAATGTCTCAGATCGCAGGTATTTGACGCCCGAGCCGAAGGCAAGGGCGATAATTATGCGATCTGAGGCTTTCTTAATTACCGCCCGAGGTAAGTACAAAATTTTATGTCACCCTCTGGCCAGAAAGTGGGATTTTCCGCGCGCGGAGCGTGCGGTAATTGCCACTTTATGGCCAGGTGTGACATAAAATCCTAAATACCATCGTAAAAATAAACTTCAATGGTGCAGATTTCGTAATTATCAACGACAGTGATATGTTTTTTTTTACAAAAAGGATAGCTTTTTTATTGTTCTAATGAAGTAACCGAATAATTTTTTTATAAGTGATCCAGTTTTCTAAAAATCAATGGAAATGTACGAAATTACGCGCAGAGCTACCGTAGAGAGCGGGATGCTTAATTGCAAACTCACGTGCGTTAGAGGGGGTCATTTGCACTGGAATGGCCTTGCCTTAACCTGTAAACACGCCGTTGTTAGTTCCATGAAATTTTTATGCGTTTGTCATATTTGGTAACATTCGTGAAGGGTTGTAACGCTCCGAGGTCTTACTCTTTTATATTATTGTTAATGATATGTTTCAATTGTTTTTGCGAAAAGCTGTTCCGTTGATAATAACCGTGTCGTAATGAAATATTCATATGTGTTACATAATCGTAAGGTGTTTTCTGCTAGTTCCGAAAATGACAAATGTCTGTCACAATTATATTAGAATTATTTTACATATATATAGTCCTTGTACACGTGTTAGTTTGTCTAACTTCTGGTTCCTGTTCTCCACTCAATTGCTCAAAGTTTAACTGGAAGAGATCCCTTAAAGGGATAAGTTCTCCTTTATATCAATGTAACCGAATTGGTCTGCATTTTTTACCTGTGTTTTGTACAATAAAGTATTTACGTACATACATTTTTTAATCTAGCTACTTACATGAAGTTACTCTCATATGTAGAGACGTATACTTAATATTAGTAATTTTCGCATTTTCTTCGACTTTCGGAATTAGCTGCATGCACCTTACAAATAATACACAATTAATGTTTACCACAAGTTTAAACAAATGAACGTCTGATACATCTAGTACAATCGACTTCTACCTAATTCTATTGTTTTATGTTATTGACTTAGTATGACAACTTTTCGCAGAGACAATAGCCGTATACAATCCGATTGTTGGCGGTTGTCCAATAATAGGACCATCCAATTTTATTACTACAAAGAGATCAATTTAATTCTAATTAATAATACATCAACTATCTGAAATATACTATTATAACTTATTTATAGTTAGGTTTGCTTATGATGTCAACAAATGGATTGATTTACTATATGATTATTATATAATAATGTAGCTTATTATATACATGGTGTTATTTTATTATAATTGAATATTTGAGAATGAATTATAAATAAATATTCATATTTCTTTTATAATTCATTCTTGTAGCCATAGTAATGATACGTCTTAAGATGCATGTCTATTAAGTTAATCATAGGAACATGATAAACATTACATTTTCATTTTACTTCTCAGAGTTTAACACTAGTTTTACTTTGACATTGACATCTACTACTTTTTTAATTCATATTTTTGACACTAGCTACGTGGTTAACTAACCATTTTAAAAAATTGAATTTTGTGATTTTGAAAAGGTCACTTAATAATTTATTTTATGTACCTATATTAACTATTATATCCTCGTGCCACCCAGCATACAAAAACGTTGTCAAATAAAATAGATATGAAACAAAAGAAATATGTATACGATTAATGTGATTAAAAAGATCGAAGTTCTGGCAGTGTACATTTTGTTGCACATTGGGTGTCTCGAGGACTGACTAGGTACTGCACTCCTATCGCTTTATTGGGCCTATAAAACCACAGTCAGGTTCAAAAAAAAAAAACGAAAAAAAAAAGACTAGGTATTGAAAGATGCCAAACTGCGTCAAGTTTCAATTGTTTAATTTTATTGTCTCAAACGTAACAAAAATTGCTTTATAAACAAAAGTAATAATATACTTAATGGTACATAAAAATAAAAAAAGTAAACTGGGGTGACTTTAAGAATAAACGGGGCCACTTTGATACATTTAGAACACTTATATAATCATCACCAAGTATTATTTATATTTCTAGTTTGATTCAGTTTAGTAAATAGTTGGGAAAACCAAGGTAGTTTACTGACCTCATGTTAAGCAAATAACATGTAAAACACGTTGTAAAAACTAGATTATTAAACTCGCCCCTCAATTTGAAAGTAACCCAGGTTGATGCTACTGACTGCGCATCAAAAAAAATACTGATTACACAGCAGAAAAATTAATTGCATATCACAGTGCGTATTTTGATGTGAAATTAGTATTTTAGCTGGCATATAAGCAGTTTTAGGCTGTTAGGTATTTTTGATATGGCTTTAAATACTAGCCTAAAAATAGCAAATTGTATGCATTGTGTCGAATCATATACATATATAATTGCCAGTATCGGTAGCAATTTGGCCCCCCACAAGCGCGCGAACAAAAAACTTCCGCCCCAGACGCGGAGCTTTCCAACCCGACAAAAGCACGGAAAGCTTTTTGTAAGCACTTGAAATACTTTCATTCCTTTTGGAATTTTAATATAACTGTTACTTATGACCGGGGTTCGTTTGAAACGACAATTTTTTTTCAAAGTGTTTTTCATTGTACTTAACTTTTCTATTTAAAAAGGTTTTTTTTTCTCCAAGTTAACTTTCTGCCGCTTTGTTGTTGGTAATTTTGTTCTAAATAAAGTAGTTTTTAACTGACTTCAAAGCTTACAAGAACTTTCAAATTAACGTGCATTTTTTTAAAGATATGTACAGTTAGCAGCAAAGCTGAATAAATGCTCAAAATATTCGACAAAATCCTGATTCTCCTGCCGCTAGAGCCGTGTTTAGATTATTTTGAGTATTTAGTCCGCGTAACTATTTCTGCAGCTTCTGACAGTATTTATAACTGAAGTCGGCTACTTTACCCTAAGCAGGGGTAAGTTCGCTTATTGAAAAATATTGAAATCGACAAATAACGATATCCTTGCAAAAAACGGTGGCACAATTAGCCCTAACTATACTTTGTACAACAGATTAAAAGAAAAAACACGACTTTAAAAAAAATTACGTATAAATCTAACGTCTCTTTCATCTTGCGACGCGGAAATTGCAAATCTCGAGATTGCCTCCTGTCTTTGAGCAGTTAATGGCGGTCTGAATACGCATAACGAGGTTTGCGGGACTAGGCCGGCAATTTACAAAGTTCCTTGTAATACTTGATGACTCTTATTAAAAGTGAAAAGAGTCGGTCAAAATTTTTAGGGAGGCAAAATGGAGCTTGGAGTGAAGTATCCATTTGTAAGGCCGTAATGTTTTCATTGCTTAAATAAAGTATATCGTCGAGTGACAAGCAAAAGCCACTAAGTAACAAATACCTACCTAAGTTAAGCTAGTATCTCGCATCGTTTCAGCACAGAGATACAAGGTTTCTCAGTATCTCAGCATCGTTTCAGCACTGAGATACAAGGTTTCTAAGAGTAGTGATTTTGATAGTGTGTTTTGCTTGCCACCCGACGATATGTTCTCATGATTTCTGCACTACTCTAAGACGGAAAAACACACGAAGGGTACCGTACCTTCGTATAAAATTCAACACTAGTTTACTTTAACAACAATTTATTGTATGTGGAACTTTGACTGAACCATCAAACATTTCCTTTATCGTCCACAGTGTGTACGTCTTCTCTTGGCCCAGAAATTGTGATTTTTCGTGTAATATAATTGCTACATTATGGCTATTACTGCGAATGACAAATTACTACCTTTGAACCATAGTATGTTCCCACAAAACCGACATTTCCGCACCATTAAACACAAAAGCCGACCAGTCGTATTCCGAATAAAAACCAGCTAAGTGCCAAACGTTGATGCACTTTGCATAAATTTGCACTTTTTCGCAATGGACGCGGAATATAAATCAGTTATACAACGGCCATTCTACTAAGACCCCTCCCCGTTTCACAATGCACAGGTATGCCTTCGAAATTTAAAACTTACAAGGAGGTGGGACGGGTCTGCTTGAGCTGGTTCAGATATGCATTCTTGAGAGTAAGTAATAATTCATTTGAATACCGAATGCATTGGGATTTTTTCGAAAAGAATTAGGTTACTAGTGATCGAATCTGGTTATCTGGACTGTCTTGTGCATTTGCATCGGATGAATATTCCTATGGTCGTGAATGGATTATCGCTGATTGCAAGTGGTCCAAACATGTGAAAGAGAATGTTCGAGACAGTTCAAATTCTATTAAGATATTGTCGTGTGAGTTGAAATTTCTGGATAATATTAGCTCAGGAGTGGGACGAGAGGCGTACTCAAAGCGACGCTCAGCACAAGGCAATGGCATTAAAAACTAACCAAAACTATATAGGGTGTAACAATACTAGTGAGGATCCGTTTAAGGACATATTCGGTACCGTGTTCTGATCAGGAAAAAGTAGAAGAAAAATTTTATGACGCGAAAAAAATTTTTTTTTCTTTGAGGCAGTTCGTCCAAGTCAGCCAACTGTCTATACAAAGATCAAAAATTATTGCGTAAAAAAAAATTCTTTTACTTTTTCCTAATCAGAACACGATGCCGAATTAAACGGATCCTCACTATTGTTGTTACACCTGTATTACGTATTAAATTGTCAGTCCTTAAATTGTCACATGTTTCCATGATATGACATACTGCCCGAAGTGACAATTAATATGAACGTGAGAGTTAACCATTTAGTAATATACACAATACATTAAAATATACTTTAATGCTCACCAAAAAGTAGTACCTACACAAAAGAAACCAAGCCGAAGCGAGTGGTTAAAAACTGTTGCAACACTCGCTACGTTCAGGATTCTATTTTTGAACCACTCGCTTCGCTGAGGATTCTATTTTCGACCCACTCGCTTCGCTCGCGGTTCAACCATAGAACCCATTCGCTAGCTCGTGTTTCAATTCCACACTCGCAGTTAAATACAACTTTGCACCCTTCTATAACAAATAACTATTAGAATCTCTCCCGGCGAAAAAAAATTACAGTAGCATTATTTTGTTATATGCCCGGAGATCTCCGGCACCCGGAGATAACGGCTTGAATATAGTTAGTTACTTGTGCCTCTAAAACCCTGTTTGTTGCGGAATTTAGCAGATCGATTAAACTCATTGTGTCTTGGCAATATACACTTAACAAGAATTTGGTCCACTCACAAGGTAATGAACCTTGTGTGTGGACCAAATTCTTGTCACATAAGGTGTCTTCGGGTAACTTCGAATGTCGGCTAATTCCGAAAATAACAAATTCCAGTCTAACTAAGCGATTTTTTTGCATCTCATCATCATCACTATCAAAAAGAAATGTTAAATATTTTTGTTGATGCTTGATAGTGCAACAAAATCACTTAGTTAGACAGGAATCTGTTATTTTCAGAATTACCCGACATTCGGAATTACCCGAAGATACCATAGTTAAGGCATTTAGACGAACGCTACCCATGCAATATATATGGGTAACTTTCGTGTCACAACAGAATCAAACGAAATGTAGGCGTATTAAATGCCTTAATTATACGTGCCAAGAATTTGATCCCCACCCCCTTGCTCCAATTCTTACATGCACGAGTGTAAATGCTTTTGCATATATCAAAACCAAATGAATAAAAATTCTAAACGAACGTGTGTAAAGAAAAACTTGGCGTTAAATCTCGAAGCGCAAACTTGTGATTTTTCTCCAACTTTGCGGATTGTTTCCAACGCTTTGTCGACTTAAGCTCGGCTTAAAAATGGGACCGCGACTCGAGTTATGATTTACCTGTCCGCTGAAGAGATGGCCGTAGTCCAAGGGGACTTGGCTACGGAACCTATCGCTGAGTCCCGATTACGGAATGCGTTTATTTGTTGAAATCTCATATGTGAAAATTCTTAACTTAGCTTTCTTGCTTGCTTAAGGCGCATGTATTGTGCTCCCAAATTTTCTTTCTCTCTCGCTTATGTTAGTTGAACCAACTTGCGAAATTCTAAAAACGAAACATATTTGTCAAAGGGGAAAAAATATATATTTTAGCAATTGAATTTCAATTGAATTGACAGTGAATTCTCAAATTTCATAAAGGGTCGGTAACGCGTGCGTGACTCCTTTGGAGTTGCGGGCGTCTATAGGCTGCGGTGGTCGCTTACCATCAGGTGGACCGTAAGTTAGTTTGCCACCGGCGTTGTATAAAAAAAAAATTGAAAACAAAAATGGACGTTGCAAAAAAAAACTAACGGCATTTGTCAAACGAATGATTATGTCAGAATATTAAACTTTAATTAGTTAAATTCATTACCGATATGTTTTGAAAGACTCGCGTGATGATACCATTTCTTTTTTAGAAGTAGGAGCAAATTTTAATTTGACAACGGCTTCATTTTAAGACTTATTTTTCACATGTTATCTAATATTTTACAGGAAATTGAAACGTTTCGGTTATTAATAAAACATTAAACTGTAAGATAATCTATTCATCTGAATTATTTTTCCATCTGGCGTTACTATATTCCCCTTAAAGACATGGTGGACAGTGTGTGCCATTCATTCTTCTGCACATTCTCGGCGATCAATAATAAATATATAAATAATCCCTCAGCTCAGCATCAGCAGCTAGTATAATAAATAATAAATATTAGAGGACAATCTTACACAAATCGAACTAGCCCCACAGTAAGCTCAAGAAGGCTTGTGTTATGGGTACTAGACGACGATATATTTAATAGATATAAATACTTCAATACATAGAAAACATCCAAGACTCAGAAACAAATATTCATGCTCATCACACAAATATTTGCCCTGACCGGGATTCGAACCCAGGACCGTCAGCTTCACGGGCAGGTGCACTACCCACTAGGCTAAACCGGTCGTCAAAGTCGTAGTATTATACAATATTTTTTCTGATGTACCTAGATCTATGTTACTTTCTTGGTCCTATTACCCAAACTACTACGAATTCTTTACCGTATATTCCCCATGGCCAAGTCGATTTTATGGCCCCATCAAATAAATTCAGTTCAATTGTTTGGAGTCGTTTGGCTCATGCATTGGATTGTATATTGCTAAAGAAATAGCATGCGAAGATATGCGTTTCTTAATGTAGTTATTTTCGTTATGGTATAGGAAAAAAACTTAACAGTTTAAGGGGAATTTAGCTTTATATGTTAAAAACTCATTTAAAAAAATACATGGGAAATATATTCAGTTGCACTTACAGAAATAACATCAATGAATATTAATATTTCTTTAGCAAAATTTAAATACCTAATGGATTTGTAAATACTACATAGGTACTGTGTGTATGTATGTGTGTGTGTGTGTGTCTGTGTGTGTGTGCGCGTGCGTGCGTGCGTGCATGCGGGCGTGCGTGTTTGCGCGTGCGTGCGTGTGTGTGATTTATTTCATTATTTAATTTAATTTTAATTGTGTGTTGCTTTATGGACTTGTTCTGGAATAAATTATTTTCATTTCATTTTCATTTCAAAATATTATATCCCTCCACTTTCCGTCGCTCTAGGACAATTAAAACAATTTCAAATTCATAACGCGTCCACGTAGACATAATTTGGCAACATTACACAACGGAAGTCTTAAGCTCAAAGCTCCCGGGGATTCACGAAGCCCATTGTGAGAGCTTTCTGGAATTATTCCAAAGTTCGCAGTGAAAATATGCAGTTCAGTATCAATAACACCTAAAAGGATTCACTCTGTTATTAATTCATAAATTTACACTAACGTGAGACATATTTACATTTAATAAGAGAACAACGGTTGAAACTCACTTGGAAAGTCCAAGTGGGTTTCAACCGTTGTTCTCTTATTAACTGTTATTGATTATTGCGTTGCGTAACATTCAAGAACTGCGGCTTGGGTTACTGAATTCAACCAAATGTTATGACTGGATCATTCTACTGAGCTACACAAAGAAGTTACGTTTTGATGCAACAATATTTGATAATCCATATTGAAAGGGACCTTATAGCGGCCGGCACTTACGCTTTTATTGCCGCTGTTCCAATACAATAGTGAATAGGTGCAACGTAAGCGCCTGCCGCCATAAGGTCCCTTTCGATGTGGATTATCACATATACCGTGCTCGACTGCCCGGGCTCGGAACCGATTTTTACTATTTTTGAAATATCTCTTAAAATATTTGTCATATCTCCATTTTTATTTTAAGATTTGTTTTGTTAACCTTCATCTATGAAATGAATGATTTAAAGTACGAAATAATATCGTAAAACGCAATTAACCGAAATTTTTAACCGGTTAATTGTATGAAGACGAAACCGGTTTCTGAGCCCTGTCGACTGCTCGTAGATGTTGTCGGGGTTAATCAAGTTTCAATCTTATTGGTCTGTGTCCAGCAGTGAACGTGAACTTATGATGATGAAATCTTACTGTAGCTCATTTCTTCAATATTTCGAACTTGGGACTGACGGCGGCTGAATGCCCGTGGAAAGACCCTAAATGTCATAGTCTACCGAACGGATCTGTGCCTTTACCATGAGTTTGCATGACCGTACTCGCTAGCGACTGCGTAAACGATTTACATAGTATGCCGATTCTTAGTTTTATTTCGTAACCGCCAGAGGCGCTGTACTTTTGCGCATACAATTTTTTACGCAGTCGCTAGCGAGTACGATCATGTAAACACATGGTAAAGGCACTGTAATGAAACTTTCGAATGTTATTCAACTCATCAGATTTATTTGTTTTTTGAAGCGAATAATAAAGAATGTCGTTTATAGTTGAATGTATAGGTTAATTTCCATAATAATAGTCTAGATACTGGCTCGATACTTGCACTATGATATTACAGTCCGCGGGTAGGTATAACGGGCGTTATTGGCTCCATAACGTGTTATTGTTATGAGTTTTCTTGGAACTGTGAGGGTTGTCTTTCTGGGGAAATACCGTACAATACAAATACTCAGTATTGCACCAAGGTTCAAGTCCAGGTAAAGGCATTTATTTGCAATCCTTTTAGAAACGTTCTACATACAATACAATGCAAATAATCTTCATTGCACACCTCAATAAAGAAGCAAACAACAGGCAGTCTTATCGCTATACAGGCGATTTCTTTCAGTCAACCTATGGGGAACTTACGTTTCCTATGATAATTAGTTAATGCGAATAATTATCGTTTAGTGTCAGGTATTGGACAAGCTTTGCTGAGTTTGGTGGATTTGTATAAGATAATCTGTAAATCGTCTCAAATCGGGCCGGCCCGGAGAACGCATTGAGGCATTAAGTCCGCCATTTGTACTTGTTTTGTGCAGAAAAGTTTAAATAATAAATCAACACTTATACCACAATAGGCGAAATATTTCAAAAATATTAGTTACATTCTCGAGTGACAGTCGCAATAGCTACGGTAAACAACGACCTGCCCGTCTGTTTATTATGCACTCATTCACTGCAGAATACAGGATTTTTGTACGAGAATGTTTATACTGCTATTCAAACACGGATTTTGTCTTTTACCTTATAATAATCTATATTATTGCTGATTTAGAACCATTCAGCCACATGTCTCTTATTATCCTTGGATCGACCAACCATATAATAGAAAAAGATTAAAAACGGCGCCCAGGTTACGTTCCGGTCACATTCCATCAAACGAGTTTGCTTTTTTAATGAGAAAAGTCCCCTCCCCAAATTGTAATGAGTGTGGAACTGTTGAGGATATAATACATGTATTGGAGTGTGTCCGGACCGAGGCTGTGAGAGCAGCTTGGCCCGATACGAAAATGTTAGACACAGGATATGCCGATAGTATTTTGTCGCTTCCTATTTCGGACGAAGCCGAGTTTTTATATCATTTATTAGTAGTTGGTATAAAATATAGACTAAGGTTTTTTTTAGTTTTTTATACATATTCCGCTGTCTCTACGGGGTGGTATGTTCGCCTGGCGACAAGCCCCTTTTTTCCTTAAATAAATTAAAAAAAAATGCTGATTTAGGTCTCTCATTGTCATTAAAAAAATATCATTTGGTATTTAGCAGTGACTATGAACATTTGGAAATACTTACAGTAGAAAGCAGCTCAGGATCGTAACTGTGGTGTTTATAGGTCAATTCGGGAAAAATACTCTTGGCTAAGAAGGGACTATATTTATTTAAAAAAAAAGAAAACATCAACTTGACAGCGGACAGATGTCAAATGTGGCAGTTACATCTATGATTTAGTACATCCATCACCACTCCAAATTCATAGATGTAACTGCCACATTTGACATCTGTCAGCGTTCGAGGTGATATTTTTTTTTTGGTTCGTGGCAGACTAAGGCACGATCCTATTAATCCCTCCAAACGTGTGGTATATCAAAGATAACAAAGAAGAATATATTTCTTAAAAACGATACTTAATAAAAAAAACAGTCAACAATTTTGAACTCTGAATTTTGAATAATTCTGCTATCAATAAAAAGTAGAATACTCAAGCGAATGTTTCCCATAACTAGCTATTACACACATATTCTTGAGCTGCGAAGTAGGTGCAGGCTGAAAAACAGCGCTGTCCAGCCGTCCAGGCTCGCAGCATATGCTGAGCCCGAGCCTATTGTCGCTATTACTTTTAATTTATTATAATGTACCTACCTCTATTATTAATTTCTGTTTCTGTTATTTGTTGCTTTTATTTTGTGTAACTTCTTTCTGGCGACAATAAATCTCTTTTTATTTTATTTTTTTTTTTTTTAAATATAATACGGACCACTCCAAAAAACTTGAGGTTCCCAATACCGTAAAAATCTACTAAACATTCTTCCTTAACCATTCTCAAACGCGCTCCGCATTAGAACCAATTTTTAAGTAAGTTATTAAAAACCCTCGCCCCGGCGCCATTACGACAGACGTTGAGAATGAGGCGGCAATTTCCATATACAACGAGAGCCAGGGGGCAAACCTGTGCAATTTCCTCGGCGGGGGGATCCGGCCATTAGGAGGGGGAGGTTTCGAGGAGGCCGCAGTGTTTTGACGGCTCGGGATGTGATTGAAAGAAATTGTGACGTGAGCGCTTATTTTGCTCTAATGACTCTTTTTTTTTTTAAATTAGAGGACAATCTTACACAAATCGAACTAGCCCCACAGTAAGCTCAAGAAGGCTTGTGTTATAGGTACTAGGATTAGGTCATTTATTGCACGATACGCGATTAATGACATTTAGATGGGATTCTATCGCACTGGATTCCTCCAAATCCTTTAAAATAGGTACAGTCGCCATCAGATATATCGGAGCGAACAAGGTGCTCACAAATATCTGGACACGACTCTATTGTCAAGGCGTTAAAGTGCATGTTCAGATATTTTTGAGCACCCTGAAGAGTACAGATATATTTGATGGCGACTGTACAATGTTGTCGTTAATATCGTCGGCGATACAAGCAAAAGTCACTAAGTAACAAATAGCCACTTAAAATAAAGCTCGTATATCAGCATCGTTTCAGTACTAAGATACGAGGTTTCGAAGAGTAGTGACAGATTTGATAGTGAGTTTTGCTTGCTCCGACGATATTTCCTAACAAATGAGCCTGAGGGCCTTCTCCGAACTTTGAAATGACGATCGCTTTAGCCTAGTTGGTAGTGACCCTGCCTTCGAAGCTGGAGGTCCCGGGTTCGAATCCCGGTCAGGGCATGTATTTGTGTGATGAACACGAATATTTGTTCTTGAGTCTTGGATATTTTCTATGTATTTAAGTATCTATTTATCTATATAAGTATGTATATCGTCACTTGGTACCCCATAGTACAAGCTTTGCTTAGTTTGGGACTAGGTTGATTTGTGTAAGATTGACCAAAGATATTTATTTTATTTTTATTTATAAAATGAAAATGAAATGAAATAATTTTATTCCAGACAAATGTCCATAAATTAATCAATTTTAAATTGAAATTACATAAATTAAATTCAAATAGATTAAATAACATACGAGTACAACAATAACATATTAAAACTAAGCATAAGTCCAAAAAATCCGAACTTCGTATCGTGCCGTCCCTTTCCCTCTCGTGTTCGTCATATGAGTGAAAGGGACGGCATGATACGAAGTTTGGTTTCGAAGTTCCGAGTAGGCTCTCTGTTTTAATTGCCTCTGATATTCCAACGTGACACTTACGAAGTGACCGCACGGGTAAATAATCACTACATAGTATAAAACAAAATCGCTTTCTCTGTCCCTATGTCCCTATATCCCTATGTATGCTTAAATCTTTAAAACTACGCAACGAATTTCGATGCGGTTTTTTTAATAGATAGAGTGACTCAAGGGGAAGGTTTATATGTATAATACGTGCATCAGCATTTCACCCGTGCGAAGCCGGGGCGGGTCGCTATTACGTTATAAACTAAAAACCGAAGTAAACTCGTCCGTACAAATCAAGAAAAGTAAGTCTAAATAGTATTAGTTATTTTAATAGGATTTCCCTGACTGAAAAGGTCCAATTTCACTTTAACACATTCACTGCCAAGAACCCGTCTAGCGAACGCTCTACACGTGGATGCGTAGCCGATACCATACGTTTCCCCGTATGTAGAGGAAATTGCCTGAATTGGTATCTGACAAATGTAATTTATAAAAAATAAAATGAAATAGTTTATTATGCACGATTTTAGGTACAGTAGGATAACAAACAGGTACGATTAGAAGTATCATTAAAATCTACCTTACAGGCATGCAACTTAAGTAGATATATCTTAATTCTATTTATTATTGTTTTACTTAGAATCTAAAAATTCCTTAATGCTATAAAAACATTTTACAGCAAGACATTCCTATAGGTTTTTTTTTTAATTTATGAAAGGTAAGTCTTTTATCATAGGGTTAGTTTTTTCATTGAAAAAAACCGGCATACTGTACTGCTCGAGTGTCTCGTAAGTTAATACTTGATTAATAGTACTATTGCATTTTGTTAATAAAAGTCAATGTATCATCCTAAATAAAAGTCAATTCTCCCACTCCTTAAGTAACTAAAATACTTTTATGTCACACCTGGCCATAAAGTGGCAATTACCGCACGCTCCGCGCGCGGAAAATCCCACTTCCTGGCCAGAGGGTGACATAAAATTTTGTACTTACCTCGGGCGGTAATTAAGAAAGCATCAGATCGCATAATTATCGCCCTTGCCTTCGGCTCGGGCGTCAAATACCTGCGATCTGAGACATTCTTTGTTTTACCACCCTTGGTAAGTAATGTACTATTAAATAAAGGCATGTAGAAACGTGACACGCCTCGGAGCGCACAAAGCGAGCATTAACTGCGGGGAACATGATAAATCCTTGTTTCCGAACGTATCGGAAAAATTCCATACATTGGTGTGTTGCTGGGTACAGAGAGCACAGCCCTTACTATACGTGAGTTAACGCGCGTTTTAATCCTAGCTTAATAGGCTCATAATTGCGGGACACGGTCAATTTATAAAACCGTCTTGCTTTAAGATCTCTTGTGTATATGGAAAGCCAAGTGTATATGAGCGCGGCATTGTATACCTATGAAATTGCGAAATGAAGTTTATTTTTAAAACACTTACACCTGCGGGGTAATCACGTAACTTATTTACTACCGTTAGGCAGATTTTAATGTCAAATTTTAATTGTCAGCCCATACATTTATACTTCAAAATTGACATTAAAATCTATCTAACGGTAGTACATAAAGTTACGTGATTCGTCTGCAGGTGTCATTGGTACTGTGATTCAGAGGAGTTATATGTGACAGCACTTTCTAGAAGTCAGAAAATATTTCTGCACTGTCTCACTACCCACACAAAGGCAAAGTACACATATATAAAAATAAGAGAATCTTGTTTCCATCCGTATCGGAAGCGTTCGATATATCGATGTATTTTTGGGTGCAGGCACATACATTATTGTTGAGAGTTAACGTTTTGAGCGGAACGTAACTTCATAGTCAAAACATTTAACATATTCACTGCCAGGAACCCGCCTAGCGGGCGCTCTGCTAATAGACGCGTGGCCGATAACCACGCGTTTCCGTGTATGTAAAGTACATTGCGTAGCGCTACGAACACCTTGGCAGCAAAAGTGGTTTGTATTCGTATGTAAGTCATTTCGTGTCACGTGATAAGCAATAGAATAGGAAACATTTGCTTGCTACTTTCAATGATGAGTTGTAAGAATGTCGTTGCAGAATGTTGCTTTGAATAAGATGAGAATGCGGCTGGCACGCTTTGGCGTCAGTTATTACGCTCACGGCGTACAATCGCTCAGTGGGCACCTAAAAATTTTAAGGAATAATTGGGTCATTTTTTACTACGCGTGTAGTCATACCGTGTTTAATCCGCCTTGAGATGACAACCGGCTATTACTATTGATCAGAGGACTCGCTTAGCGGGTTCAAGCAATACAATTTTTTAGTATTAGGATGATACTCTAATGTCACATATTAAGACCGAGGCGCACAGTCACTCAGTGGATACCTAAAATTTGTAAGGAAAAATTGGGACATTTTTATAGCACGCGCGTAGCGATACCGTGTCTGTTTCGCATTGAGATGACAACCGGCTATGAACAATTGATCAGAGGGTTCTAACAGCAAAAGTTTGAGGTATTATGATACTCTGATATTATATACTTTGCCCGAGGCATCGCTCAGTGGAAACCTAGAAATGGCAAGGAAAAATTGGGTCATTTTTTACTGCGCTCGTAGTGATACCATGTTAATGAAAACCGGCTATGAGCAACTGAACAGAGGACTCGCTTAGCGGGTTCCTAGCAGCGAAAGTGTGTAGTATAAATGCTGCGCTCTCTGGCGTCAGATATCATGCCCGCGGCGTACCAGCTTCTGGCTTCGTCGAACCAGTACGAGTGCGTATGTTCAGCAAAAAAATAATAATAAGGATGGTTACCCATTATTGACTAAAAGGGTATTTATACATTTAATACTCTCACGTTTTGTACACATTCGTAAAAGTGTTAACCAGGGATCGGATACCGGTATTTTCTTCATAGAAAAATACCGGTATTATTACGGTCACCGGTTCATTATTTCGTTTTTAATGGGACAATCTAATAATACGACGTTGTTACCTAAATACATGAATTCAGCCCTACGTAAAGAGCAAAAAATAATCCAAAATATTGGGCTAATTCAGGGTTTTTTTTAAATACCGGTATCGGTCCCTGGTTTTCGTCTTTTGTGTTGCTCTAATTGTAGTTGGCCCATACAAACATTTGATCGTCTCTAAAAAAACTGGTTCGAACGACACCATAAAATAATTGTAGTCAAATGTCCTTGAAATCAATTATTTTCTGTAATGCTGTTGATTTAGATTTATTTCATAATATAAGAATACAATATAAATTATCCTTAGTCAATTTATACCACTTTATATTATGATCGTCAAAAAATTATGAAATGTCAAAAATGATAATTATTATTATTAAATTCATATATACAACAATTATCAAAAATATTTAAATAATGTTCATACTACTAAAATCAAATCATTTATAAAAATAAAAATACAAGTCAATAATATAATGATACCCTAAATTAAACAAAAAAAAACGTATAGAATCGCGACGCCTTTGAGTATGTATAGGTTGAGTCTGCTAATGCTAGGCGCGTAGCTAGCACAATGCTACGGCGTAGCAATCGTAGCGGGGCTACGCTACGATTACTTCGCCGCCAAAGTACGAAGTGAGTACGTTTTAAGTATATTTCGAACTAATTATATAGCTCGATTCCACTCACACCTCAGATTCGGTTGAAACCGCTCAACCAATCTCACTGGAGTGCAAACTCTTTGAGTATTCCAGTGTTCCAAACCACACGCGTGGTCGTGCCGGAGGTTTTCCCCTGGATTTTCCCCAGGCTACTCTCCAACCGCGCACTCCTATCGCTTTATTGGGCCCGGCCTATAAAGCCACAGTCAAAAAAAAGAACTAATTATACTTCTTGCATTATGCAAGACAAGAGTAATAGAGATGAAGGTATTCGAGAATACATTTTCCTTTTTTAGGGTTCCGTACCCAAAGGGTAAAATGGGACCCTATTACTTAAGACTTCGCTGTCCGTCCGTCCGTCCGTCCGTTTGTCCCCAGGCTGTATTTCAAGAACTGTGACAGTTAGACAGTTGAAAATTTCACAGGTGATGTATTTCTATTGCCGCTGTAACAAATAAAAACGGTCAAGAGCGAGTCAGACTCGCGCACCGGGGGTCCCGTATACAGATGTGTACCAGTTCCAACCCTATTAAATCAGGAAAATCTCAACAACATGGTGTGGAAATTGGACCTCATGGGTACAGCGCCATCTATAGGTGACTTTTGTTACAAATTTGAGCGACTGAATAACTTAGTATGAATGGTAGTTTTTCAAGGATAATTCTTTATCACGTGAAGCGTTTTCCATTTTTTTTTCTTTATTTGAAATAAGGTACTTTCAGCATAATCTCGTAGGAATTTATAAAACAAAAATACATGCTAAGGTGATTAAATTACAAACTTAATATAGAAATGTTATTTGACGATAAAAAAAAGGAAAAACTAGATAGAGCTACAGTTATATTTTTCCTGTAAAATATACATTAATATTAATGTTATGTAATAATTTTATATTCTTTCCTTGGTAAACTTCGGAGATAAGGGTAGGGGGCGGTATTTTTTTTTACATTTTCCGTCATAAAACAAAAATAACTCAACGTAAATAAAATAAAAAAAATGTTTCAGAATCTACAACCCAAGCCCTTTCACATGACACCCCACTCGACATATTGAGTAGACTTTCAAATTTTGAACCACCTTATTTATTTTCTGGCATTTTTTACAGATAATAAAAAAACAACATTTTAAAAAGTCATCTTCTATATTTGTAGGTAAGCCTTCTTTATAACTGTTCCAAATTTCAAATCGATAGCATAAGTAGTTCTTGAGATATTTAGCGATGTAACAGACAGACAGACAGAAAGACAAACTGAAACCATAAGGGTTCCTTTTTTACCATTTTGGTACGGAACCCTAAAACTACTAACAAACAGAATAAAATAAATATTTAAGGGGGCTCTCATATAGCAAAGTGATTTTGTTGCCGTTTTTGTAGATAATGGTACGAAACCCTTCGTGCGCGAGTCCGACTCGCACTTGGCCGGTTTTTTAATGCTTATGTAAAGGTATTTTATAAACAAACCCGAATGTAATTCTAAAGAGCTCACTGACTGTATACATGTGCGCAGTTCAAATGTGTTTTTATACCAAATCATTAGCAAACTCGTACCGCCCCCTGACAATATGCGGTCACCCATAGCCTATGGACGCTGGCAACTCCAGGGGTGTCACATCTGCGTTGCCAATGCTCTCGCAGTTCAAATGTGAATTTTATTTCATGACTATGATACTGATATGAAGTGATATGTCACATATCATGTACACGTGACATTTTGAATTCGTTTCCAAGAAAGTACGTGATATTTTTTTTTCTATAAAATGACGTCATCAAATGATCCATTGAAAAAACATGGCTAAGAAAAATATACGTTTTTTTAGCAAAATTACCGTAAAGTACCTCTCAACCTTTTATAACTACCCAAAAAGTCACCTAGATTTACAGAAAGACACCCTACTAATTTCCATTATAGAATACCACGTTAATAATATTAACGAATCAAGCGATATTGGGCTTTATATCAATGGGAGAAGGATATAATAGCATGCTTTTTTATCTTGGTTTTGTTCATTTGGAAGGTTTCTTTGACTGTATACAGTCCAGGTATGCTCCTTGGTGGTTACATTATTGATTAACTTCACTAGGCCGTATGTCGCTTATGCGTTCGTCCGAAATTCGTCCCTGTATGCATGGAATATGGTGGTTTTTTAAACAGCGCAAACCAGTAATATATTGTATTTGTAAAATAAGTGAATTCCGTGTTCGGAGAGCGGAACGGGACAAAAAACGCTTCGCTACGTCGACGTCGGCTCACTAAAAAATTCATAAATAAACCCTTCTTTTTCCTGAATAAATAAATTCGAACTCTATTTTTAAACTGCTAAAGTTTAAATTAGGTTGTGTCATAATACGGCGCGTTGTCCTGCGCGCTATCAAAGGAATTTTAAATCTATTTGCCTCAGTTACGGTTGATTTTGCTTTGCTCCCTTAAGGAGGTCGTACGACGAAGCTAGTTTACCCGATTACAAATTAAATGAATTGTAATGAAGTGCTATCCCGTCTACGAAATGTAATTCTAAACTTTGTCTCGTTCACTCGTATTATTTTTAATGGTAAGCGAAAGAGAGAATCGAATGTTTGAAACGGATCCATGCTGTAACTCCTAGACGGGTCACTAATTTTATTAGTTTCCGCCCTGCGTATTTTTAATGTACTTTTCCGAGAAAAGGTTCCAACTGCTATAAAGACTATAATGGAATAAGAACTCTATAGCCGCGTACGTAAGACCCATATTCGAAGTACACGTTATTGTTAAATGCAACATTTTAAAATTGTTAGTTATCTTTGTATGCCTTTTTAAGTGGGTATTTTATATCCGTTTTGTGGATTAAGAACATGAACCCTAATAACCGTTTATTTACAATTAACCATTAATTTCGCATTAAATACCTTTAGAAAACAAAAGGTAAATTGAATGAGAACTGACGGTAAAAGTTAAGTATGACGTCGGAAGCTGTCATTCGCTAGAGAACTGTCAAATTCTGCCAATGAGATTTTCACGAACAAAACTCTGTTAAAGGTTAAATTTGTAATAACCAATAAGAATTTAAGTCTGTTGTTGTTGCCCTATGGCACCACCGAGGTGCAAAGGGCCTTCATAAGTTAAAGGTACTTTTGTTTTGAACAAATAAGAAGTCTGTTTTTGTTGTCCTATGGCACCCCGAGGTGCAAAGGGCCTTCATAAGTTAAAGGTACATTTGTATTAACCAATAAAAAGTCTGTTATTGTGGTTGTGGGACCCCCGAACTGCAAAGGGCATTTATTTATAAGTTAAAGGTACATTTCTATTAACCAATAAGAAGTCTGTATTTCCTTAGAACAATAAAAAAGTATTTGTAGAAAAAAACTTATCACTGTCGTTGATAATTACGAGATCTGCACCATTAAAGTTTATTTTTACTATGATATTTAGGATTTTTTGACAGAGTTACCAAGGCATTTTTCAATATTTTGTTCGGTCATTTCTTTTCTTTGTTTCTTTTTCAGTCTACTGTAATTTTTATGTAGTGTAATTCTACATTACTTCTTCACACGGGAAGCTCAAACTTCAGTGTTTTCGTCAGATCTGTGAATGGGCCTTCCCTTAAATACATTTACTGCGGTATAGTGATTCTACAACCCGGCCAAAATTCACTAAAACGTTAAAACAATTCCATTCCAACAAACCCGACCGGAGCGAACAAGCTCTCAAACAACGAAAATGGTTTTTTTTTACATATAATTGAATAAATATTGAGGGTAGCGGGTTCAATACAGCGGACACTATGAATACTAACCGGGAGACACAGCGCCGTCGGGGACGATTAGCATTTTGCAAATGGCGTTGTACTTTTCTATGAATAAGGAATTTTGTTGGCTTTGTGTAGAACCGTTTTGTCGTCCAATTGGCTGTTGGTGCATCGTTATGGATTGTTATCGACTGTGCTAAAGGAAATTTCTAGTTGGGGTACGCGGACAGTCCAAGTCATAAATATATGTACGTTCGCAAAGCGACAAATGTCAAGAACAAGAAGTTCAAGATTAGAGCGTATTCCCTTCTGAAAGGCCGGCAACGCACTTGCGACTCCTCTGTTGTTGCAGGTGTTTATGGGCGACGGTAATTGCTTACCATCAGGCGACCCGTCTGCTCGTTTGTCCCCTATAACATAAAAAAAATTGTATCTGTTCACTCTCACGCCCTCGTCAATAATACGAGTATAAACGTGAAAGTTTGTGCCGATTTATGGATGGATGGATGGATGTACGTTCCTCTTAGGGTCGGTTGCACCAACATACGATCACAGGCCGATCATCGTCAAACATGGCGCCGGCCGCTGTCATCCCGTAGAAACTTGTCAAACTTTCCATACAATCAGATTTTGACGAACACCGCTTACGATTAACAGATGATTTGGTGCAACCCACCCTTAATCTCAAAAACGAATGGACGGATTTGGCTGAAATTTGGAATGAAGATAGCTTATATCCTGGATTAACACTTAGGCTAACTTTTATCCGCGGGTAACACCGTAGGGCGCTGCTAGTCGTATATATGTCGTTTATCATTGATGGCATACAGTTTTTACAATGTTGACTGGACAGCTGTCATCTTGGTGCGAAGGGTAAAAGGGTAAGTGAAAAAAATGGGAAAAAAATAAACAATTTTGATTGACTGATTGATTGACTCTTTGGACCACTCTTTGGTTTAATTTTGTATGGACTCTGATGCGTTGGATTTGGCAACTTAGCTTTTTTCGGGATTTTCAAGCTTCTGTTGTCTCGGAGTCGTGAGCGTCCATAGGCTACGGTGTCTGATTACCATCAGGCATAAAGTATGCTCGTTTGCTACCACAATTGGTAATACAAAAGGAAGCTCAATGGTTCCCAAATCACCGTGTGTATCGCCCCAATATACGGACATTTCTATTTGTACCCAACCTAACCCCGAGCGGCTGTTAAAACGATACGCGCCGTACAGTAAAGTAGCAATATGTATACATATTTCACCTTATTCTATTGGAATAAGGTCCAAAATAAAGATTTTAATTGAATAGATAATTAACAAAATATACATTATATTATAAAAGCGCTCGAGCGCTCGTGGCCCAGAGTTGCCCGCGTACCGCGTGCGGTACGCGAAGCTAAGCAAACGTGGGCCGAGGTCAGTTCTTGGATGGGTGATCGCTTTGAGTGGTCACTAACTGAGCGCTCCCGTGCTTTGAAGGCACGTTAATCCGTCGATCCCGGCTGCTGTCTATGGCAGCAGTCGTTAAGCCAAGTTGAAGGCTTGAGAACATGTAACATACAAGTTGCCCACACACTTGACAAAGGGGTGTCGAAGTTGCACCATGTCCGTAGGGAGTACCCAACGCTACCCTACACGTACTAAGATTGCAACAAAACTGGCAACCCTACTGTCTTCTGAAAGACCTCACAGTTCGAAATAATTGCCATACGATAAATAAAAATAAGTAATAATGATAAATTATCATTTGTTTTTCACAAATTGACGGTAATTCTATCTATTTCACTTTGCAATTGACCGCGCCAGCGGACGCGCTCAACACAACGAATAAAAGTAATCTCTCATCATTTAATGTGTTAAGTTAGTGTTTATTATCTGCAATATACTCAGTACAAACCAATGCTTGCTTATCATTTATAAATAGCGTGGCCTACATTCTACAAGACCCAGCCTTCCACAGATGGGTGATTCTCATCGTTAAAGTTAATTGATGTCCTTAACTTACTTATTTTATTAGATAATGTAGACGTAGTTTAAATAATATTCTTTCGAGTAAGTAATTAATGACAATTATTTCTAAGAGATACTGAATTACTCTGATACCTAATTATTACTATTTTACATTTTGAAACATTGCTTGTTAATTTATACCTACTTTTAGAAGTGAAAGACATAAAATCGATAAATAACAAAATGTAATCGCTGTTTCTACCAATATACAAAGAATCTGCATTAAATTAACAATTTATGGACACAGAGCAACATTATACGCGCCTAACCAATCTTAGCAACAACTGTCAAATCTACCGTTTCCCGCGCGAACTGACAGCGGTTGTCAGTCAGGGTATTTGAGGCTTTGTTAAAAACTCATCGAATCCAATACTACATATTATTTAGTATTGACGATCATGATAGAAATTCTTGTAATTTTGACAATTTATATCGTAATTTTTATCTTGAAATAAATGAATCTGAATCTACCGGTCCGAACGTTAAGTGAAAGTTAAGGAAATCAGAGTGCAATTTAATTATTACTTATTGTTGACTCCGGTTTAACGTGTGTAAGTCAGAAATAATCACTCACGAGTCGTTAACAATCCGGGCCCGGTAAGGGCAAATTAAGAAAATGTTCAATTTTGGAATGAGAATCACCCAGATATAGCCAAGCCAAACTGTCAAATGATAAGAATTGTCAACTGAACTCTGACAGAGCTGAGCAACCGAAACGTTCCCGCGCCCGCGCCGTTGTTAGACGCGCTTGTTTCATTAAAACTTTTAATGAGGCGCTGTTCATTAAATGGGGGCATTTTGCCCGAGTACTGAGTACCGAAAATCTATCCCTCCCTCTCTATCGCTTTAATAAATAAATAAATAAATATATTTTGGACAATCTTACACAAATCAACCCAGTCCCAAACTAAGCAAAGCTTGTACTATGGGTACCAAGTGACGATATACATACTTATATAGATAAATAGATACTTAAATACATAGAAAACAACCAAGACTCAGGAACAAATATTCGTGTTCATCACACAAATACATGCCCTGACCGGGATTCGAACCCGGGACCTCCAGCTTCGAAGGCAGGGTCACTACCAACTAGGCTAAAGCGGTCGTCAATAATAGGTTTAATATTCAAGCGTGACAGAGAAGCACCCTCCCTCTTGCCTCTTGGGAGGCGCTACCTTTCTTCCCGTGGGAGCCGATTGTGAGAACCGGGTTGTAGTATGTTGCGGGCGACTGGCTAGCAACCTATCACTGCAACATTTTCTTCATCTGTAAGCCTATAAATTGCTAAGTGTGGCACTGAGATTCAAGTGATGCCTTTGGAGCTGCGGGCATCTGTAGACTGCGGTAGTCGCTTACCATCAGGTGGACCGTAAGCTTGCTTGCCATCGGCGTTGTATAAAAAAAAACGTGTCCTCTGCCTACCCCCCTTTGGAATACAGGCGCGAGTTTATGTATGTATGTGGCAGAGAAGCAGATATTTCGTTTTCGTTTCGCGGTACGCCCTCATGTATAACGCTGCGGAATTCGCTACGCGATATACTTATTTCGACCGTATTTAAACGCTCCCAGAAGCGAAGCGTCGAATGTAAACCGACTGAAACCAATTTGGCTTATTTTTTCTTCAAGAGCTGAGGGATGAGATGTATGCTTCATAACTGTAGGTCACCATAGCCTATGAACGCCCGTGACTCGTCTAAAATCTCAAACATCTTTATTCTACTGTATCTGCTTACGATACGACGAGGTATGGACGACACAACGAATCCTGAAATCAATATATAGGCTCGTCAACTCGATTGTGACACCTCTGGACTCGCAAGTGTCTGCTTAGCATGAGGCAGGTTATATGCTTGTTAGCTACCATTGTGATATAAGGCCGAGCTGTACTGTCAAATGTCAAATCTCCGTGACTTAACTCGCAAAGTTTGACAGCGCTGCTGAGCAACCAAAACGTCCCCGCGCCCGCGCAGTCATCAAAGGTTGTTGTTTCATTAAAACTTTTAATTAATGACGCGCTGTCCATTATAAATGGAGGCATTTTTCCCGAGCACAGGTAACGTTGCGGAATTTGAAGCGGGATACTAATGTATGAACAGTATTTTAACTTCTTTCTGGTTTTATTTTTCATCACCCAATCTGACCGTAGCCCAAAGATCCTTGAGACTTCAGACAAGTCGCAAGCGTCCACAGGCTACAGTGTCAGCTCACTGATGAGCCGTATGTTTATTTGCCACCGATGTGGTATGCGGCACAATTAATCCTCAAATCAATATAGGATCGGCACCTTGAGAGAATATCGCTAACCGAAAACGAATTATCTCCCTCTGTCGAACTTGCATATTCGAACGCTAGAGAGGGAATGCTTTGCTTTTTTGTAGTAGCCGCCCTGATCAGGGGCTAGGCCGGCGCTTTTCACTGCCAACCAGAGGCTAAAGCATCAAATGCAAGTACAAACTAATTTTCTTTTTTTTTTCAAGAGCTAAATGATACGACCAAGACTTTCGCAAGAATTTAGTTAAGTATAATTCAGATTATGCAGAGCTCCATTAATATCTAATTATGGTTCCCGTGAAGATTGAGGTCTAGTAACTTCTCACTGTCAAATCACACTACATTATAAGGCGGAGAATCTGTTTAAAATACAACACAAAGGTCAACCGTACCGTTATAGAGCTTAAGTTCCTGGTGTTGTTGACGTTATTGTCCTATTTCTCTTATATTTTATTATACTTGAAATGTAGTGTTATGTTAATAACCTAGAACAGATGACAAAGAAAAAACAGTTTTTGTTCCGTGCTTATTTACGTCTCAAGATCATTCAAAAACATCACAAGATCATCCACTACATGATTTATCTGCTACTTGGTGGACATCCTAGTCCGTCGAATCAGTGGTCTGCCCGTCAATGAACATTGTACTTTCTACTAGTTAATAATTATACTGTGAACTTGCGACTTTTTACCTCCGTTTTCGGCATTATGGGAGTGTTTTTTTTTTAAATAAACAGAGCATGAAATCGTCTTTGTAGCTCAAAAGGAGACTGGAATGAGACGATGAACAGACGTTTTGTGTCGGTCGAGAAAGTTAAAAGACTCTTGTATTATTTTTGGGAGTGACCCGTTTTTGGGGAAAAGAGTAGCTAATGAGCTTTCATCGTTTTTGATAACAGCCAGTGATATATGAAGAAACTGACATGGCTGAGTGGTACCCAGAGATGAGCATTAATCGATAATTTCTTTAGTCAACTAATTAATCGATTAAACAATCAATCGTCATAAGATTAGTCACGATTAATTTAATCGCGATTAAATTAGTCGACAGGGTATTCAATTGAAGATTAATTAATCGTCACTTTAATCGAATAAATTGCACGATTAAATCTCGATTGAAAGTTGTAAGACGGTCATTTTAGTAACAAAGACTGAATATGTCATGTTTACACTTGAAAAAACATTCTAGTGTGTGTTACAAATTTGTTATTTTTACAAATACATTGTGATTTTTATAGTCCAGCTCTTTTATGGCCTTCTTAGATAAGGGTTAATGGTTTACAGCTTTGATGGAGCACCGGTAGAAATTTAGAGAGAGAAAGTTGTACGAAAGAACGAGAAAACCGCTTTGCTTATCCTTCTTATCAGTTGCTTACTAGTTTGTTTCTATAGATTTAATTGTGACTAAATCAATTGAAACTAGTACGTCTAAGACATCAACTAATCATTCGCCAATTTTAATCGTTAGTGGCGATTAAATTGGTTAATCTTAATCGGTAGTCGATCAAATTTTGCCCATCTCTGGCTGGTACCTAAGTCTAGCTACTTTCAATCGGGATATGGGTTGGCATCCCGGGTACATTTATAAAACAAAAGACGATATTTGTTAGACTTTAGTATACTTTTACCCCCGTATTCATAAACGTCAATCAAACCTATATTAGTTAACTAGCCGCCAAAGTTCGTTTGTCCTTATCTGTCACTTTGACACACGTGCTTGTGAGACAGTGACAACAGACATTTTAGTTAGCAGAGGTTTGTTAAGTTTTATGAATAAGCGGGTTAGTGTCCCTGTCGTTCTGATCTTGAAAGTGACATATAATGTCCGTGCTATCTCAAAGTTCAGTCGACGTCATAGATTTGTTTACAAATGTGTACGTCACCTACTTACTCCTTTTTGATAAAATAAAAAGTGTACTCGTATTGTTGACTTCGATTGTAGATCTTATAGAACTGTTTCCTCGCTTGATACAAAAGTCAATTACTTCTCTTCGTAACGAACGTTCAACCAATTATCGCCATTAGTGTTCTTAGCGAGAATCTAGTTCTCCGGGTATATATGTCCGTTATTTTATTTCCTGCTTAATTTTATATTGAGCGAGCTGCAAAAGCTACAAGTGTGTACAACTCTTAGGTTTGATTAATACTTTATGCCATAAAAACATTCCATCTAAAAATAGGGCAAGTATCGTGTATATATATACAATAAAGATTAATAACAATGCCTGACTTGGCTTTACGTAATATCATCTCATAACTTTTTACGGTGAAATAGTTTCGAGACTTGACCTATTACATGGAATGTTTTTGATGCGCATTAGATAAATCTCTAATAAATTAGGATTCTTAGTATATTTATTAGTCGTTTTGTTATTTCTTGACATCGATTACCTTCAGTAAAGTGTTAAATTGATTTTATTTTAATTTAGTATTATGATTATAATTTATGTATATAAATTTGGACTCATAAAAGTGCCCTTGAGGCCTATTTGCAGAATGTGATTGAACGATCCGTTTTTGTTTAATGTTTTTTTTATCCTAACTGTGGCTTTATAAGCCGGGTCCAATACAGCGATAGGAGTGCGCGATAGGAGAGTAGCCTGGGGAAAACGTCTCCAACACGACCACTTGTGTGGTTTGGAATACTGGAATACTCTAAGTTTGCGCTCCAGTGAGATAGGTTGTGCGGTTTCAACCGAATCTGAGATGTGAGAGGAATCGAGCTATTGGGAGTTTTGTCGCTGGTTCAGTAAACCTAGCCTAGCTGAGAAGAGTCCAGCAAGAAACTCAGCTAGGCCCGACCTGGGTCCCTTACTAAGTTACTGATATACAAGATTGATTCACTCGAATCAATCTCGATCCGTACGTAATTCGCGACGCAAAAGAGCGCGACGCGTTGCGTCTCTTGGCGAGAGCTACTGATCGTGGATGTCACGGATGCATACGGATATAAAGATATAGAAGAGTGATATATATCCCGGGTACCGAAAGATATGTTTCACTCTTTTCTTTAAAGTGACACATTTCGCCTATGTCCATAGCAAGAAACTCAGCTAGACCTAGGTCGGACTGGACTACCCGGTGTGCGGCGGTACCGGATTGTTTAATGCTGTTTCGCATTTGTATGCGGCGTTGTTCGTACTTTCGAAATTTACATTTAAACGGCAATTAAGAGATAATGTATTCCGACTAACTGATCAAACTCTCATAGTAAATATTTATGTAAGCTTCCACAATTCTAACATCACAAACAGCGTGGGCTTTTTAGCAACGGCTATGAATACAAATTGGTGGTGGATGAGTCGGCGCAATCGGTGCTCATGAATAATCTGAACGCAATACGTGCACTACCAGCGGAAAATATAGTAAAAGGATGAAATAATAATAAGTTATTATTAATTCATCTCAAGTGGTTTACAGTAGTCAGTTGATGGTACCTCTATTAGTATAAAAGACCTGTGCAAAGAGGCACAGTTCTATTGAAATATAATAGGGTCACTCATGTCTTTAATGTAGCCTGAGTCTTCTGGCGTTTGTTTAAATGCGGGAATGATTAAGGAATTTCAATTTTGTTCAGCGGTTTTAGCGTGACGAGATAACAAACAGAATTACAATCGCTTTTATAGTATCAGTACTTATGGAGTATTTGTATACAGGAATAAACATGAATACCTACTCAAGATCGGTTAACTTCAGTAATAAACACAGGGTGTGTGCGACTTCAGGATCTAATAGTGTTTATATCCGGGTACCGGCCCAGTTTCGACGGCGTCCAGGAACGCCGGACTTCCGAATGTCACGTGCCGTGTCTTGACCCGGTTTTGAGAGTCCTATGAAGTACGGGTTAGGTTGAAGTTTTCAGGTTAAAGGTCTCTACCCATTACACCGTATCATACCATGACCGTGCTATGAACGTGTCAGGCAAAAAAGTATTCTTTGTATTGAAAAGTATGAGTTGGTGACGGAACGGTCTAGTGAGCATAGTCCCATATTTTTCAATACAAAGAATACTTTTTTGCCTGACACGTTCATAGCACGGTCATGGTATGATACGGTGTAATGGATAGAGACCTTTATATTGTCACATTGCTTTGGTAAACTTTATTTATTTATCGTACGGCAGTTATTTCGAACCGTGAGATATATGAAAAGACAGTGCTACTTTGTAAACTGTAGTTTGTTGGACGAAGGAAACTTATAAAACAGTAGGTAGACGTCGAATTAGCCAGTGTAGTAAAGTTATTTATGTTTGAAAAAAAAAAGAGTTGTGACGCAATTGTGTAGATACGACCGTGTCTTGTAGATTAAAATCTCTCACCCCGTTAGATCTCCAATTGCGTTCGCATTACGTTAACCCGATATGTGCAATCATGTTTTTCTCATCAATAACATCACTGTCATTTATCTAACCTATCTAATATATCTAATAAAACGCAGAAATCCGACCGTGGGAGATAATATACCAATTTGAAAAAATATCGCAACTGCCTTTAGTTTTATATGCACTTACGCCTCTTTCGAAATGCGATTTGTCGGCGTCGCTCAATCTGGGAACGCAATCGAGACTCGACAAATTTGTCAGATTCGTCAGTATAGGTTTACAATTTTAACTGAAACAGCCTATCCGACGTAAGACTACTGTGCGATTATGCTCTTTATAAACTCTATTGGTTTTATAAAGGTTGTTTGATGGCGTGTGTTTGTGATACGCGCCGTTTGATTTATAATTGACTGAAGTTCTTGAAAGGATTTATTAGACTGAGAAAAATGGGTCTTGACGTTTGAGCACCCCGGTTGTTAGCATTTCGTATTAGATGCTGGGATAAATAGGGGTGGAGTGATCTCCGAAATGGATTTGTTTTGACAGATATCGTTATAATCTCACTTAATGTTATCATTACGAAATGTAATCCTGTTTTTTTTATTGACATGCAGTGACAGTGAATTGATAAGTAGTGGGCAGAGTAAATAAAACTTAAGAATGTTACTTTGAAACTCATCATATCCCGCGCTATTTTGTATATAGATATGTAAAGTTGTAGAACACCTAAACAAGTGAAACTAATTTAATAAACACCTTCTGCTTCTTCTGCATCACTAGCCTGATTACGTGCTAATAATGAGCAGAGAGAACCCTTTTTATCTATGTGAATGCCAGATGTGTTGATAAAAACACGTAGGTACACACATTTCCAGTTTCAAATTAAAAAAAATACCAATCAACATTCACATTACCTCATTCGTCATCGGAGTCAATGTACGGCCACACGTGTTCGCCATTTCGGAAACACGAGCCCACGTCTTGATGGACGTGAATTTACGTCCGAGCGGACGTGAATATACGTCATGATGTATCGTCCGGCTAGTTGCTACCGCTGAATATTGATTAGGACTGGCGGTCTATTTTCTTTCGTAGATTCCGATTCCAAATCGCGTTTCAGTTCGTTTCGACAATCGCGGGGAACAATTTTCACCATGTGTTTTCTCGGGTCACTTTTTTATGTAACTGTCAGCATATACCGTAGCCTATGGACACTAGTGACTCAACAAGAATCACAAGCGCGTTGCCCACCCTTTATTAACTTGATTCGTTGTCTTCACTGCTTCTTCTCGTGTCGATGGTTTCAAACTGTGCGGGGCCAGGTGGCTACGCTTATTGACCTGTCTGTCGCGTCGTAGGTCTTGCTCGGAGCAGGCGTGCGAGCATCCTGGGCAGGATAACATGTGCCTCATCGTTTGGGGAGCCGTCCCACACGGATATTGGGCGTCTGACCCGCTCAGGGCGCCCACTTCAGCAAATTATCCTTACTGCGGCCAACCTGGGAACGCAATTTATTCAAGCATTTCAGCCGTAGCTGCTTACTATGAATTATATTTTAAAGCATTATAGAATCACATCAGTCTATCTGTCAGCTATAATACTCTTACGAGCGTTTTATCTGAGCACGTTAGTAGTAAAAGAAAGAAAGAAAGAAAGAAAGAAAGAAAGAAAATACATTTATTCGTGGCACAGGAGTAATACACATCATCATCATCATCATCATCATTTCAGCCGAAAGACGTCCACTGCCCACCCTCCGATTTTCCCTTATTCGCCTCCTACGAAACCCACGGGAAGAGATGGGGTGGCGCAATTCTTACCCGGCAACCACACGGGCAGTAATACACATACCAAGGATTAAAGTTGAAAAAGGATTAAAGTGAAAAAGGTGTAAAACAAAAAGAAAACAATCAATAATGCCACGAAATGGTCCCGACTCAGCATGGTGCCAACCTAACTGGTGAAATTCACGGCGGGTAACACATAAACAAAAACGAACTATAGAGACATATTACAAATAACTAAAAAGAAAAATAATATAATAATAATATAGTATATTATTACTACATTTTTTCTAAGAAACTGTATGTTTTTGTGACCTTGTAAAAAAAACTTATTGAATTTTAAACGTTACCTCCTTCTTACTTATATATGTTTGCTTTCCAAATAAATAAATATAAAACAAGAAAAAGCCAATCAACCCAAGTACCAATTTCATTCCCCGTGGTGATTCCGGACGCCTCATGGGCTCACATAAAGGTGATATGTTATTGCCAGCACTGTATACATATTCTGAGAAGCAATTTGTATTGGAACCCTCGGAGAGTCATCAATCGCTGCCGTCGCCTGCGTATCTCGGACGATGGTTTAAGCTGCCCCAGAGGTGAGATCGGTTAGACCATTCACAACTTGAAGGTGAATGGGCCTCGGTATTTTGCACTCCAGTATGATATGTTGCTTCGGTCTCGATACGTAACTTTCTTTTTACAATCCAAGGAAAATATGTGAAAGAAAGAAAGAAAGAAAAACATTTATTTGTGACGATACAAACATAAAATATAGATAAAACGTAATTAAAAAAAAAAACAAGGAATCGCCACAAAAAGCTTTCGTCTCAGCGTAATGCCGGCTCAGGGAGCTGGCGCTGATCTTCCGTCGAAACCTATGTGCATTTGAAATTAAAGGGAAAAATGTAAAAAATTACAATCCGAGCAGGATTCGAACCTTCGGCTAATAGCAGCTAAGTTTATTAATCGTATGGAAATTTTGTTGCGACTTTTTGTTGCACCGTTTAGCACCACCCAGGGGTCACGTGTAGGGTAACGGTGGGTACTCCCTACGGACGTGGTGCAACTTCGACCCCCCTTGTCAAGTGAGTGGCAACTTGAGACGTTAGAAGTTCTCGAGCCGCCCGGAGGCTTAACGACTGCTATCATTGACAGCAGTCGGGATGACCGGATTAACGTGCCTTCCAAAACACGGGAGCGCTCAGTTAGTAACCACTCAAAGCGGTTACCCATCCCAGAACAGACCCCGGCCCATTAGCTTAACCTCGCATAAAGCACGCGGCACGCGGGCGCCGCTGGGCCACGAGCGCGTTAGCCAATTGAGCTATCCGAACAATCATACTCGGTCCCTAAATCACTCAAACAGTTTCGTGTTACCGTACTAATAATGTACTTCATTTGAAATTTATATTTTTCGTTAGCAAACGTTACTGCTTCATAGAAAATTGAAAAATATGTATGCCTAGCTTTGGAAGTATAGTAGTACAGTTAGAGCGCATAAAATACTCGTGGTTGAAAAATATACTTACTGATTTTTTTTTTGTGATGCGACTCATGAAAGTGGGTGAAAATGTAATTACAAACTTGATCCACCAGTGGGATATAACGTAGGATCACCCTTGATGCGTTGCAAATCACGTCATAAACTCGAAGCCAATGGCTGTTGCAATTTCAAGCACTAATGCCAATGACTTCCGGCATATGGTCTAGTTGTTCGATTAACCATCATCAGGGACAGGCCCAACGGGCTGGGGACTAGAGATTAGGTATCATTGGTACTAACGCAAATTAGAGGAAATTGTACCTTGTGTACAGTAAATGGATTAAATACTTTAATGGGTAGCAATGGTTGGGATCATTCAGCAGCGGCTGTATTGTTCGATATTCGTTACCATTGTCAGTCAATTTCATCTACCCGTAAATTGCATGTCGATGATTCCAATCGCAGAATAGAAAATAAAATTCCACAATAAACGTCCATACGTACAACATCAATACACCAATCGAACCGGGCGACGGCTAATAAACTACGGACCCCTTTACGGAACTCCGTGTC
Organism: Epiblema foenella; assembly: GCA_963556455.1. Lineage (NCBI taxonomy): Eukaryota > Metazoa > Arthropoda > Insecta > Lepidoptera > Tortricidae > Epiblema > Epiblema foenella. Next base: position 23,729,645 of record OY747100.1, read on the forward strand.
GGACCCGTTTGTCGGATACAAAGCGGTTCGGTCCGACCTAGAGCCGATTTCCGCTGGTCTTGCGATTTATGGAACCCCTAGCTCTTCGGGAATAGATGCGGTTTGCATCTGTTTCGAGCGGGCGTGTCATGAGTTGATGGAGCTGCTGGGACCTTTTTATTTTGGGCGGGTATGAGTATGTATTCTGTGGAATTAAATTATATGACAACAATATGAACCCGACCAGCTAGTTGGTTACGCTCCGTGTCAAACATACGTTGGTCTCTAGTAGTAGATCTGTCATCTTGTGTGCCAAATGGCATTTAGATCAATCTTACCCACGCTCGTAAACGTTACCTAATAATCAACCATCCTAGCTCCCGTCTTGCTACTCAAAAATCTAATGAAATTTTCAGTGTTATTACGTTGACACACTAAAGTTAGATAGAGTAAATTAGGACTTTGCGCCACTTCGCTGGACCGAAACCGTACAATTAAGGTGCATTTTCACCATTGACTGCAGCTTGCTATCGTATTATTAACTTCTGTTAGAGTTAGAAAAATAACGTACAACATTTTTTTAAATAATGTATGAACTTTTATGTATCTAATGTCTAAATAATATTTAAAAAAAATAATGATAGCACTTTTTGCACCCACATTACAGGCGACAACTTATGCCACATTATAGAGAAGTATTTATTTTGGGTATCATACTGTACTCAAACAAGTCAAGATGAATGTTTTCTTAATTTGTTGTAAGGTGTTATATTATAACAATGATTTAGTTGTTAGGTACATTCCATCAACTAATAAAACCGCCAACCTAGATGCTAACCGAAGAGAGATATATTTGACACTACTGACATGACAAGACATATGAAAACATTATATTCAAATATAGAACTAGGATAAAAACTTTAACATGTAGACAAGAACCTCAATAGATGCCGCCACTTTGATATAGAAACAACATAATTTATAAGAAAAACGTAAACGAACGAAGAATGAACGAATTTAAACGAAGACAGATATATATTTTATCTTAATAAAAAAATTTAAAACTGGTAAGGTTTGCCGCGAGGAACAGCAATGCTGATCCGCTGAGCGAGGTACCCACCAGCCTTCTCCACCCGTCGCTTCCACAAGGCGCTTCGCTAGCTCCTTTAAAATGCTAACTATTATAACATGTTACTTTTAACGTTTCAATAATTCATTATGCTGAATATCAGAGAATCAGTTATGACTCAGGGAGATTCCACATGTATTTTCAATAATTCAACATTGATTTTTCAAAGAAACTGCAGTGTGGAATACTTGACGCATATAAGTTTATTATAGTCTATTGAATATTTACCACGCCCTGCACTTATATTGAGTTTTATCGTAGTATAAATCTATCATCAACTGACGTATCTCTACTTACAAATTAAGAATGCCAATAATAAAAAAAATCTATGTCCAGCTTATTCATTGGCCACAATGTAAAATGGTTTTTGTTCATTTATGAAATCTGAAAGGAAGAAATATTTTACACTTCTTTGTACTACATGACTTTGTACGATGGCTTTATGTGGTTTTATCATAAATATTGAGACGTGAAGTATTCGCATTTTAAGATGCTTATTTTTTTGAAATTGAGATATTTCGGTCGATAAGCTAGTTTGCATAGCGCTTAACGACCACAGCTCCACCATTGACATACATCAGATGTACACGGGGAAGGAAAAGGTTGACCACCGCAGACGTCAAAGGTACCGATACAAACCAAAGTTACTGTGGGGTGGTGAACCTTTTATACTTGGATTTTTAGTCAAATTTAACTACATTAAAAGACAATTTCAATGTGACGTAAGTAACTATAGTAAAATATGAATTTGACATAAGATGACAAAATAAAAATCCAAGTATAGATTTCAGTATTTCAAGAAATCCGAGTATAAACTTTAGTACTTCAGTAAAAGGCGGTTTGGTTGCGCGTGATTATCGCTTAAGGTGAGAAATTAATTGAACATGACTTTTGTAATATGTCGGTTAAGGTTTGATTCCAGTTAGCAAATAAGTATAAATGTTTAAGTTGACTGCAGTCTACCTTAGAATAACACCTTAAGTTTCATCATTTATTTCAGGTGTGATTCTAGCGTCGACTGCTAAATGCTAGTGCATGCGACCTTCTAATACTGCTGTCTACTGCTGTCTACTTTGGAATTGTACCTTAAACAGCTTTGTATCAGATCAACGTTCCATTTGTCATGTTCACAGTTTCTCACTACACAAATAAAGCGATTCTTCGAGACTGCACTTCCACCGCATTTGCGCTGAAGACTTTACCACTAATAAATATATAAATAATCTTATTTGTAAACCTCAATGCACATATAAAACTAAAGACAAACACACTCTATAAAAAAAACGGTGTATATATAAATACAGTAAAAAGACGAACATAATGAAGCTGCAAAAAGCACTGAACAGCAAAACAATACAGAAAACAATAGCAGTGACACAAGACAGAGACACAGTACTGTATACGTACGGATTGGATTATTATTTTGATTGTTATATATATCGTTCTTGTTGTAGCTTTTTTTATTGAAAAAAAAATGGCATGCGCCGCTAATGTAATAGAAAAAAACGGGTTAAAGAGTGTGTTCGTCTTTTTATATGTGCAGGGAGGGGATCGTGGACAACAAAGGAACATGACACGGTTGTTTAAACGGTGAGTTTCATGTGTATTTCATGTATTGTTGCAACATTTTAGTGCCACTCGTTGCCGTGGTTACGTCTAGTTGTCCAGGGGACAAAATTCGCATTCCATCGTGGTTTTATGCTATTTAAGTTTATCAAGCATACGTATTTGTGGTACTTATAAGCTATTTCCATAATGGTCCATCTACTAAGCATGTCAGTAGAACTTAATTCAACATTTTCTTTAACAAACTACGCTACTAGTGTCCCTTGGACAACGGATCAAGATAACAACACAAAAAAAAGTTGATCCACCCAAATCACAATGCCATCATTAAATATGCCGTCAATTTCTAACCACTTGTATATTTTTGAATTGAATAACTGATAATTTTTTTGTACAGTGACCCTGGCAATCTATTGCCTGCCTAATAGTAGACTGATACCGTAGCCTATGAACGCTTGCGGCTCCAGGGGAGATAGAACCGCGTTGCTAGAGACAAATGCAGGGAGTTCATTCTCAACACAACGCATCATCGGGAACTCTTGCGACTTTAAATTAGCTTACATTTAAAAAACCGCTATCTGGTACCCAATGGTTATGTATTTTTTAGTGTCCCACCGAAACATGTTTTTTTGCCGAAACCGAAACCGAAGGTTCGGCGTTGGTTCTAGTTTCGACCGAAACCGAAAACGAAACTTTTGTAGATGTATTAAAATCGTGTCAACCAAGTTTGAAAAGCAAAATAAGTGATTATGTTTTTGTGGGATATAAAAATATAAAATACTAAGCTACAACTATGTACTGTTGGCGGAGTCAAGCGAGCTACGCCATTGCCGGCTGTGCCGATGTTAGCCGAACGCGATCCGGAAGTACAATGTTGAAAGTTTCGGCGTGGCCGTAAGGTTCGTCAGTTTTTTGGCGAAACCGAACCTTCAGCCGAAATACGATATTTAGGCCGAAACCGAAACCAAAACTTCGGTCGGACACTAGTATTTTTATCCAATAATTGCGTTCATTATTCTCATTAATAGTGACAAAGAGTTATTTGACCGAAAAACTCAGTCTCTAAGGTTTAACGTGCAATGTTACAGCAATTCACATATTGTATTAACAAAATTGCTCAATCTATGCGTCCAAAGTTAAACGCCCGTTTTCTTTTTGAGCTCATAGATCGACAAAACTAGCAACTTACTAGTTTTCTTTTACTCGCCCTCGCAGACGTCCAAAATACAGGCTCAGCCTAGTTTGGAGTCTGATAGATTATTACCTTCTTGTAAACTTTCAGTTTTTGTTAAATAAAGTATTTGTATTTGTAGTTTGATGTATTCAAAAGGTACTTAAATACAAAATATTTCCTATTTTGTACCTTCATAGGAAAATGGCTGCCGGAGTATGAAACAGTTATTCTGATCATAATCTGGTATCAATAATGATTTCTCGTCACGATTCCATTCAAGCCTCTGGCCTTTAGTCGTAGGTACCTAATAGGATTAAAGGTTTACGGTACTACTTGAAATAGAATACGTAATGTAAACTCCGATAACTTTGATCCTAAGTAGACTGTGTTACTTGTAGTTTATAATATTATGTAGATATATCGCTTTTGATTTGTAACTAACTCAAAATAATACTTACTTCCTCGGCGCAGTGGCTCTGTAATTTATTAATGTCATACGACTAAATTAAATAACCCAAACAGGATCTTGGACTCCGAAACGAGCGCAGCCCACCTTTCTCGATCCTGCGCCGCTTCCTGCCAGTTAATGAAGATAAAGAAATAATAATATATTCATACAATTTTTGAAGACGGTGCCAACCAATGATGAAATAATAATTTCATACAATTTTTGAAGTCGTTGCCAACCGAATACATCGTTTTTTTTCTCGGACGTTTTTGATCGCACTGACTCTTCTGTACGGTGTGTCCTCCTTGTGTCTCATTAGACGATAAGAAAGAGACATGATAGTAGAATGTTGCAAAAATTTAAAATCTTATTCACTTATAAAGATCCGTTAGACCTTATGTCAAAAAATGTACTGACTTACTGAAATTTGATCTGACATTTGGTCTTACTTATCTTGATTTTCCTGTCGACCCTTTCAAACACACATTGATCATTAGTCGGTTTATAGTACGAAGTTGACATACCGCTTCCGAAAATTATATTGTTGTTCTTGTCGAACAGGCATATGCCGCTGAATCCTTCGAATGCACCGATGTTATTTAACTGGTCCGTAGACGGATCGAGCTGGTATATTAGGTGGTTGGAGGTATCTGCGACATATACATCACAGATACTCATGACGAATAGACTCAGAACGAACTCTGGATAGAGTCAGATGGAGAGAGCTACACCGACAAGAGTCTAACTCTTAAATTTATGATCATGTTTTTGATGATAAATAAGTATGACCTGAAACCTTATATATTTTGTCGACATAAGAGCATAAGTCGGTAAGTTGTATGCCCTTATATTTTTGAACTTGATTGTACAATATAATACTGTTTACTGCACAGAAAAGTCCACAATTATCTCAAATTCGAAAGAAACGTAATCTGTTTGAATTGAAATTGATCACTCCAATCTGAGAGAGCTGATGAATTGTAAATTTATTTTTCTCATCTCATAGCCGATTTCGTCCCTTGTAACAAAATCGTTATTACTTGATTTTGAACTTTTTCAGCAAGGCGATAGGTATATTTTTCCACGCTCTTGTATTAGAGAGTTGCATCTTATGTGTATATCGGGATTATTAGGGTGTTAGGCGATTATGGTAATAAAATATAAAATGGGATTTGATGAAAAAGTGTATTTGAGCATGTTTTTATTTGTTTTTTTATGGAATTTGTGAATTGTAATTGTTAAAGAATGCATCAATTTTTTTTATTATGCATTATGTTAGTTAGAGTTAAACAGTTATTAAAATGAACGTGTATCTCCCTGTAGACGTTGAGTGTGAATTTCAAGTTACTGTGCCTATTTGCTTACTTCAGATGTGAGTGCTATTCAGAAAAGAGTTATTGTTGCCTTCGAATGAGGGATCAAAGATGTACTTTTCTTCCCTCATTTAAGGGCAACAATGACTCTTTTTCTCATAAAGGTGTGAAAAGCAGTATGTGACACTCGGTAGTAAAATCATTTGTAAGATATTTAATGTTTTTAGCAGCGGGCCTCATAGACGGTGTGAAAAGCAGTATGTGTCACACGGTAGCAAAATTATTTCCGTCTTGGGCGTAAACACTCGAATCCCTTGCTACGCCCAAGATTCTACTTTAGAATCCCTCGCTATGCTCAGGATTCTATTGTAGAATCTTTCGCTTCACTCAGAATTCAATATACCGCCCTCGCCGTAAATATATCATTTTGCTCCCTTGAGACACAATCTACTATTTCGCTCTATAGAAAATTAAATGGAATATTCCGCCAACCGTATTGTGCCTTGCCAGCTTCATCTTAAATTTGATAATTCTTTATTCATCATCCATACTAATATTATAAATACGAATGCAACTCTTTGTTTGTTATGGACTGATGGAGATAGTCTCTATCCCGCGGGAGGTTCAATTTTGTATGGAGATATTTATTTATTATCTAGTATCACCAACAGTGGCAACAACAGTCATTAGCACTATACACATAAAAGTACATGGTTTACATTTAATTGCGCCACCAATTACAGGTGAACACAGCATGCAATACAGGAAGCGTCGACTTTAGAAAAACTTAAGACAACATCTACATAATGATAATTAGTTAATAGTACGTAATATGCTTAAAAATAAACTGGGAACTAGAGGGTCCAAACTCTAATGACGAATGACTATGGTTATTGAGGCACTTCAACCGATAATCGACAGAAGATCGAGGGAAGATATAATCTAGTTCCACGCGGACGAAGTCGCGAACATTAAAAGTCACAGAATAATTTATAGTACCTACTTACCAGTAGGTAATATTGGACAAAACCGATGTTTGACAGCTGGAGAACACCGAGTCACGCTATCCCGCTCTAGCGTGTAGCACGTGCTCTGTTGTCTAATTACTCTTGTTTGCGCATCAATACTGTCATCTAGTAAAGTTAAACACAACGAAGTTGAACGATACTGCCATGTCCGGCGATGTCTGCCGCGTTCGGTTGAATTAACACCCCGGTGGTGTGTGAGAGCCAGGCTTAGCCGAAGTGGCAAGACAAACAGACATACAACTTCCAAAATCATGTCAAACTTTGTACGATGAAACAATTTTTTTAAATGGAAATCTCAAAAATTAGAGTTGTTTAAACTAAGTCAAAGTTGACATAGAAGCTGTAATTTTTGACTCCGTGGGTATTTTGACATTTGACATTTATTTTTATAATTATTACTTTTTGTGAATTCTATTATTTATTTATTTTTTAATTATTGTATTCTTTGCTAATTTATTATTGTTGACATATTATATCATAACGTACGCATCACTCGCAAATGTTTGCATGCCTGCGTGCAGGCTGAATACATGGAACTGTATTATAATGTATAAGACCTATTTGTACTTACTGTGTTCCAGCAAATAAACGATTTGATTGATTGATAGATTGACTAATGAAAACGTTCAATTAAAATCCCACAAGAGAAAGCGGTAACTTCCAACTTAACCGAATCAGAACTGTTTCTACAGTTCAATTTGACTGCACAAAAAACCGGCCAAGGGCGAGTTGGACTCGCGCACGAAGGGTTCCGTACTAGTATCTATAAAACAGCAAAAATAACTTAACCAAAATTACAGTTAAATCAACCTATCTCAAAAACTATAAGAGATACTTTGATCAAACCAAAAATCGTTGAAAGAGTTAATTAGCATGCATCACCTCTATTTTTTTTAGAATTTTATACCCCGTAGTTATAAAAATAGAGGGGGGGGGACATACTTTTTACGACTTTGAGAGCTGATATCTCAAAAACCGTTCACTTTAAGAAAAATGTTTTTTAGAAAACTTTATATCATTTTAAAAGACCTTTCCATTGATACCCCACACGGGTATGTACATCGAAAAAAAAATTTTCATCCCTCAGTTACATGTATGGGGGGCCCCACCCCCAATTCTTTTTTTTACTATTTAGTGTCATAATTTTGTAGCGATTCATACAACACATATTCCCATCAAATTTCATCACTGTAGTACTTATAGTTTCCGAGTAAATCGGCTGTGACAGACGGACAGACGGACAGACGGACAGACGGACAGACGGACATGACGAAACTATAAGGGTTCCGTTTTTGCCATTTTGGCTACGGAACCCTAAAAATGACCTAATTCCGCCAAGCCGCCACGAAATCGTCTGGCGAAGTTATCCCCCCTACAATAACTTGTTGAAATTTAAGTGGCCCTCGTTTCATTCTGTCCGTGTTTGAATATAATTTCTAGAATTTCCCCTAATACCGTGTAATAACAAACTGGAATTGTGGACTTTTTGAATGTGGGGTGCCCGTGAGGTATTCTAGTTACTCTGTCTGCCGGCGACGCAAATTGGTTACGTGGGGTTGTTATCTTAAGGGCGCTACGTTCTTGGAAGTTATATTGCTTATTATTTATGTGTCGAGCTATTTTTTATCTGAGAAAGAAAGAAATATTTACTTGGTACAATTGGTTTTACATACTGGGACATATATTAGAATTACGATATGAAACGGGATATTTAACATGTATATTTGTATTTGTGAGTTCCCGATATTTCGGCACTGTTGCAAGCGCCATTATCAAGGATTAACTGACGTGCTGCGAGTTTTAGTTGTGGCCTACCCACACACCATAGCGATCTACCCTCTTCCTGGTTCGCTTTTCTCGCACAGTGTCACCGTCACTACCACCGTCCGCCTTGTCACTTGAAACTCGACTACGGTCACGACACACCACACTCACAGTATCAATACGCGAGAAAAAAATAACGAAAACTCACAAATACAAATATACAAAATATCGGGAACTCACAAATACAAATATGCATGGTAAATATCCCGTTTCAAATCGTAATTCTAATGTAAATGACCATGTGAGCTTGAAATTTTATACTGGGACTATATGTGTAATATACGTATTTAATACCGACATGGGCGCCGCTCAGCATAGTGTCATGAAAATCATGACGCTTATATTCAGGGCAACCAGGAAACAACATGAAATTATAAAATGGTAAACAGTAAGAGTTCAAAAACCATTGGCACCAGTTTTTCAACCCTCAAACCCCGCCAAGGGACCACCCGCCTCCGTCTCGTTTCATAAAACCATACTCGTGTTTTAGTGCCTCTCATTATGTAACAGTTCCATAAACGACTATTATTAAATCTAATGTTTACTTAGATTTCATTATCATTCGCTTATGCCCTTTTCATATGTATTCGGGGTCAGCGCAGCATGTCTTTTTCCTAGTCCTCTTCCCTTTTCCTCACGATGTTTTCCTTCACCAAAAACCTACTGTAGAAAAGTACTGTAAAAAATTGTATAAAGCTGTGTAGAAAAGTTGGGTACAGGTACATGTACCCAAGGTAGGTATATCATATATTACATAAGTTTTTCTACAATAGCTCGTGGTCCAAGAAGTGGTTCAACTCATGACCTCCTAATTGAATGTCGCCTGTCTTACCACTCGGCAACCGTGGTATGTGTCTGGAAGAAAACGCTCATAAGCGATAAGACCGCCTATTGTTTGCCTCTACTTATTGTTATTTTATACTGTACTGTGTCCTTTAATTGAGATAAAGAGTATTTGTATTGTATCGTACATGCTCTTGTTTAATTATAATTTCAATTATAGCGTATAGAGTAATTATGGATATTATATAACGAAAATGCTTGAGCTAATCACTTGGTGGTTAGTATTCCCAAGGGTATGCCCGACTAACATGATAAATACATTTACATGCAAAGTTCGCCACTAATACATGTCATTGTGTGTTACTTTCATGCGGGCTTTTATTTTAGTGTGGTATTTAAACGTATTTTCTTAAACTAACCACGTGCTTCATTTTATTATAAAACTAAAATTTGGTCTTCACTTAATTTCTAACAAAACTCAAATTGCCAGCAATGTACAGCAGAGTAAATTGACAACGCGGTGGACTTTTCTTAAAAGCAGTGCGCCTAGTACATTGAAGGTGCAAAGATAGAAAATTTAATGTTGCAGTTAATACACATAAAATAAAACAATTAATAAAAATAAAAGATAAAAAAGCCTTTATTCTGTCACAAAATTAAGTACATATTACACTTAAACGTAAAGTACTTCACTTTTACAATATATACTACACTTTGTTTTTTTTTTGAACCTGACTGTGGCTTTATAGGCCGGGCCCAATAAAGCGATAGGAGTGAGCGGTTGGAGAGTAGCCTGGGGAAAATCCAGGGGAAAACCTCCGGCACGACCACGCGTGTGGTTTGAAACACTGGAATAATCTAAGAGTTTGCATATACTACACTATTTAGGATTTTGTGGTACTTTACTTATGAAAGTCGCCTTAGCGGCGTAGGCCTCCCCCGTTTCTCTCCAATCTTCTCAGTCCATAGCCCGTCTTCTTAATACACATACATGGAAATAATTGCTAATAGAACACATTATTATCAGCTTCAATAAATGCCCGCGTGCCGGTAACACACTGTATTAAATACGCCCAAATATGATGGCAAGTTTGGGTTCTATTCGACTCGACTGTCGTCAGGGTTCGCTTCCAGGGTTTCCATTCACACTTAGTACTGTATGCCTATTTGTCAATATCGTAACAATAAAAAAAAACTACATTATTCTATACTATACAGAGTATAAGTCGTAACGAAAACTGATACCCCGGTTTGAGACTACTTTAAACTTTTACCGAATCAGGAATGTAACATTTAAATCATCTGAAAGAAATTCCGTATATTCGTGCTAAAACGTAGTACTTACTTTCGTGTCTAGTTATAAACCTTTACTGCCTTGTGCACAGTTTGTAAATGGAGTTTTAAATACGGTCCGTATTTAGAACCCCATTTTTAAATACAGTCCGTATTTAGAACACCATTTACCTTCACTTTTTTTTTGCTTTTTGATTTCATTTAAAAAATTGTATAATCTGTTTGTCACTAGCTGTCATCAGGGGTGAACTCAAAACCAGTTCTGTCTGCAGCTAATCTGTATCGCAGCAAACGCTGATTTTCACTTTATATTGTCACTCCTGTTTAATTTTTGCTATCTGTAAATTATGTTATGATGATTTAATTGCACGATTTTCATACATGACTATTGGTAAACGGGTATATTTCAAATTATTTCACCTTTTTTGAGGTTCGCCCGACGTTGTACGCGATTAAGGACCGTTTATTCATAATAATTATTTTGTGTGACATTAATTTATATTCTATTGGAGCCTTGCACAATATTGATTATGGAACTTTGTCCACAGTATCCGAAGACGCGCAGCCGGTGCAGCGAAGCGCCCCGCTCCTTCAGTCACCCCAGTACACGGGCGGACGGCCACAGCCTTACAGTGAGTGCCTGTTTTATACTTAATTCACTGCTTTTATCTCAGGAGCGCGAGTTAGCCGTAGCTGTAGTTGTGACACATACGAACGCATAAACAATGTGAACTCATACCTACGCTGATGCACACATAGACAATGTGCATGTATAGCTCAACACATAACCATGGCTCACCCGCGTTCCTGAAATAAAAGTACTGTACTTAGACCGACTAGAGTTGCGCCATAACCTGTCTACAACTATGTCTAACCAGCCGCTATTCGGCACTCTTTCTCACAGCCTTAGATAATGAAAGAGCGCCGTGTCTCTTGACGCAGGTGTCTTGATACTTAAAAAGAAACGCCAACCTAAGTATTGTAAAACTGCTTGTGCTACTGCATAAAACTTTTTTTTTATATAACTACGCCACACTTTCTCACAGCCGTACAGTGAGTACCTATTGTGTAGTTATACATACTTAGACAAACTATAGTTGCGCCACAACTTGTCTACAAATATGTCTAACCATGCAAACGCTATTCGGCACACTTTTTCGCAGCCTTACAGTTAGTACCTATTTATATTTATACATACTTAGACAAACTATAGTTGCGCTATAACTTGTCTACAACTATGTCTAATATCGCTATTCGGCACACTTTCAGAGCCTGACAGTACATATTTATACTTATACGTACTTGGACAAACTATAGATGCGCCATAACTTGTCTCCAAATATGTCTAACCAATGCAAACGCTATTCGGCACACTTTTTCACAGCATTACAGTTAGTACCTATTTATACTTATACATACTTAGACAAACTATAGTTGCGCCATAACTTGTCTATAACTATGTCTAATAACGCTATACGGCACACTTTCACAGCCTTACAGTAGTACCTATTATATAGACTGACTATAGTTGCGCTATAACTTGTCTACAACTAGGTCTTACCACCAACGGGTAGTCGCACACTTTCTCACATCCTCGAGCTCGGAGTGGTGCGAGCGAGAGAGCTGAGCCGTCGCATTCACAAAACTTTCTACTATGACTTAAACATTTTAAATATTCTGCCAGTTGATTACGTAACGTTACTTACTCTAGGTAAATCTAACTGACATTTATTGTATGGAATAAATAAATGTAGTATTTTATGGAATCGTTATACAATGTATGTTTTTTTAGTCGTATAAGGTACGAGAAAAGCTAACTATATAACTATTGTATACAATACTTCGCTTTGGGTGATGGTTATTAACTGAGCGCACCCGCGTGCTTTGAAAGGCACGTTAAACCGTTGATCCCGGCTGCTGTCTATAATAGCAGTCGTAGTCAAGTTAGAGTCCTTCGGGTGGCTTGAAAACTTCTAAATCAAGTTGCCCATTCACTTGACAAGCGTAATTCCATTAAGGTCTGGTTTCCCCTCCGGTTGGAAAGTCAAATGGCAGACGCTTCCGTATAAAACTAGTGCTTACGCCAAATCTTGGGAATAGGTGGCGAAGCCAGGATATCCTTCAGGATACAACTGTACTGGGATAACGCTAGGAGGATTATGACTTTTTCTACAATTCAAGCGAGCGTAGCGCAGACCGTTCGGCTATCGTGGCAACGTTCTATTGGTCAAATTAATTACACACTCAAGAGCAAAAATAATAGGTACACTGAATTTGCGTAGAAAGTGTACACATTATTTTTGCTCTTGAGTGTAGTTCAGTAAAGGCGAGTCGTGAACTCGTGATTGCTCAAATTCATTATAGTTATCTACATTTTTTTTTTTAAATATATAGTTTACGTTAGCAGCGGTACTGCTTAATACGAAGGAACGGTTGATGAATTTAGAACTGGGTAGTGATTGCATCTATAGCTCAGTTGGCTAGAGCGACTGGCCGCGAGTGCCGGGAGGTGGCAGGTTCGAATCCTGCTCGGTGCCTAAATTTTTTTCAATTTTTCCTTTATTCTAAAGTTATCTACATAGTTGTATAAAGAGTTATTAGAGTCGGGAGCTCCAGAAAAAAAGTATGTGATTATAGTTTGATCAGTCTTAATTATAATATTAAAGTCGACGAGTAGATCTATCTTACGCACGCTCAAAAACGGACGCGGTAAAATACTGGCGGGGCGTTTTTAAGTTTAAGATTGGTTTTACTCTGCATCACTCTTTTTCTATTTAAGTTCTAGTCTATTTCCATAAACGTTTCAAACCGGGGCGGGCCCTACGTTTCCGTCCCGCCGGATCGGTATAAAACTCAATTCTATTCTAATTTCGCTCCAGCCGTTTCCAAGTTGGACTTCGTTACAATAAAAGCGCAACTTTGCACGGAGTAGAACGCTCTGGAACTATGTAGAACGTACTGGATGTTGTACGAGAAAAAAGTTACCGTGTGATATGCCGGATTAGAATTGCACCGGTTTTCTCCAAATATCGTTAAAATAAATCATAGTTACCTACGTAAAGATTTTTTTTATAAAAAACTAGCGACCCGCCCCGGCTTCGCACGGGTGCATTATTTAATGGATGTTATTATACACATAAACCTTCCTCTTCAATCACTCCAACTATTAAAAATCCGCATCAAAATCCGTTGCGTAGTTTTAAAGATTTAAGCATACATAGGGATATTGGGACAGAGAAAGCGACTTTGTTTTATACTATGTAGTGATTACATTCCTTTCATCAACTAATTCGCTCTCCATTTTTTGCAACCAGCTCTCACTGTGAATACACTAGCTCTGTATTTTTTTTTAACCTTAAATATGAGTCGATTATGGAAATCGGGTCGAAGCGTGCGTTGGGCGATTGACTAGGAACCTGTCACAGCAATAGAGTCCGAACACACTACCTCTGCATTGAAATAATTTGGCAAGACTTCCACAAACGTCACATTTTCATACTAGTATGACGTATAATGAACAGTGTTGCCAAATAAAAAATATAAATTAAATATTAATTATTAATTCTATGTATTTAAGTATTTATGTCTATTAAATATATCGTCGTCTAGTACCCATAACACAAGCCTTCTTGAGCTTACTGTGGGGCTAGTTCGATTTGTGTAAGATTGTCCTCTAATATTTATTTATTTTATTTATTTATTTTTATTTATTATTCCTTGCAGAGTTAGCGTGGTCGGGCTCTATCATATTTTTTCCATCGTTAAACCTACTATCTGATGTATTTACTTTTACACGTAAACTCACACACTGAAACAACGTTTATAGGAAACGGGAATCCATTATAAGATTAAGTTTACTGTAAATATTTAGGGGCAGCTGAGGGGCTACTCCGAACTTTGAAATTCGAACTTCGTATCGTGCCGTCTCTTTCGCTCATATAGTGAATAATACGAGAGTGATAGGGACGGCACGATACGAAGTTCGTTTTTCGAAGTTCGTAGTACAGGGCCTGCCCTATAGGTCGGGTCGACTCACGAAAGCTGGCGCGGAATGTCCTATAAAATGTGATAATCCATATTGAAAGGGACCTTATGGCGGCCGGCACTTACGCCTTTATTGCCGCTGTTCCAATACAATAGTGAATAGGTGCAACGTAAGCGCCTGCCGCCATAAGGTCCCTTTCGATGTGGATTACCACAAATTAATGACAGTTTCATACATAGTCTACGCCAGCTTTCGTTAATTGACCGATACTAACTAGTTAAAAACTCCTGATGCACTATAAAATTTGCAAGAAATATCCCGTTATTAGTTTGAAGACGATACTAACTTTCTGGCGAGTTCTCTACTCGGTAACTTTTAGTTTAGATTCGATAAATAACTTCACTTCACTTAACACCACAAGTTTGTTGATAGTCAATATAATTCGCTCTCGCATGGACACTATATACAAAGTATCGTAGTGTGTACTGAAACTAATATTGATTCCAAGGATTTGGTTTTACACTTTTATAGGGTTCCGTAACCGAAGTCCGGGTCCGTCCGTCTTCTGTTACAATTTGTTTCGAAGAATTTTCTAACTTCCCATTGTTTTGGTTATGTTGTTTATTATTACGTATATTTTACCAACAAATACTATTATATTGAAAAAATCAGTTTTCTTGTTTGCCTTATTTTTCCTATTAAAAAGCAACTTAATTTTGCGTTTAGTTCGGAACTCTCACTGTACGAAGTCCAAACACACGTGGCTGGTTTTTTCCTGCAATTGTACGAAATGTATGCTATAACCCGGTCCCGGTCAGAGCATTTGTTTAAGTGTGATGAAGATGAACACGAATATTTGTTCCTGAGTCTTGGATGTTTTCTATGTTTTTTTTATACAACGCTGGTTGCAAACAAGCGTACGGTCCACCTGATGGTAAGCGGCCACCGCAGCCTATAGACGCCCGCAACTCCAAAGGAGTCACGTGCGCGTTGCCGACCCTTTATAAGATTACTATGTAGTTAAGTGTATATTTATCTAAGTATCTTAAATATTGTAGTTTGGGACTAGGTCGATTTGTGTAAGATTGTCAACTGATATTTGTTTATTTATTTTACTAGACAAATAATCGACTTACCAAATGTGACGTGTACCCAATAATATCTCCTGTTCCACGTCTCTTTCGTTATCACATCGAAAAACACAAACATCCCATTCCCAGCTCAATATAAAGCTGGGAACATGTCGAATTACGAAAGACAAATCGCCCCTGTTGTTGAAAAGCAACAAACCATTC
Organism: Epiblema foenella; assembly: GCA_963556455.1. NCBI lineage: Eukaryota > Metazoa > Arthropoda > Insecta > Lepidoptera > Tortricidae > Epiblema > Epiblema foenella. Next base: position 23,745,462 of record OY747100.1, read on the forward strand.
AACCAATTACGAAATTAGGGTAAACAGACATATCGATTGTCACGCGACATAAGCCGATTACCACCGACAACCACCTAACACGCCCGTACCTTCCATACGAATCTATAAACTTAAACAGCGACGCGCAAAGTCGTGTTTGCAATGACATAATATTTAGAGATAGGTCTTTGTGAAGACTACGTAGTCTATATGCGGGGAACTGGGCTGATCGATGCGGTACGGGGCAATAGTTGTTACGTAGTGTAACGGAATAAATCATTGGAAGTCGTGACACGACATAGACTCCATCTATTTTATTTATAAAACTCCAGTGAGTTTCAGGCTGTACAGTCTCAATACTGTACATTTTTCCGTTTACGTTGCGACCTACTTTCGGCCGCGCTTTGATATGGTGAAATAAAGTAAAATATATCAGTGCAAATTAAACTCGCATACGATCAACATCAACTGAAGGAACGGCCAATTAACTTTACTATTCTGTACCTACTTTTAAATAATAAAACAGTTTCATAACCACAACTTAACTTCTCCGTTCTCTAAACGCACTCAAACACAGCTTTCAAGTGTATGGGCTAACTGGCTCATACATAGGCATTATTCAAATATAATGAAACAGCTAGTAGTCTTTAAAAGTCGAATATGCAGTGTTAATCGTGCCGCCAGTACGAGCGCTCATAGTTTTAAACACCTGTCGAGCTATATTCGACCTTAAGTATGTGTGACCTGTTTCATTATACTTTTAATTTGTAATAGAGTCAACCAAAATAAAAATTTCAACAGGTACCTCTAAATAGGTAGTCAGAATTATTATAGTGTTTGTGTTTTTCTCGTGTCCAATTCATTGTACTATTGTGCGGTTTGCTACCATATTATCATCCATCATAAAAGATAAGCATACTTCGTAAATAAAAACTGCATGTGCATTAACACTACTGGATCATCAACTCTAGGGCCTTTGCCAAAGGTTTATATTGCTTTAATAGAAATGTGACGTTACACGCATGCCCCAATACACCCGGCGGCGTTTACCTGAATATCAGAATAATAGAATGGTATGAATAGAAGGCATCTGGACCGCCATTTTGCTAATGGTGTACTCATAATCTTTTGCTTACGGAGATAGAGTCGATAATCAATTGAACATTTAAGGCGGCTGTTACGACTTTTTGTAACGTGGTCCTTAGTGTTTTTTGCGGTTACCCCAACAATAGCATTGTTTCCTTCAAGTGGATCTGCCAAAATTGAAAAACAAAGACTATACGAGCATTAATATCTGCTATCACAAAGCACGGACTTAAATACGAGTACATATGACGCCACTCTATTTGCAGGGCCGTATGAAAAATTACATTGTACTACATTTAACCCGGGCTTCCAATCCACGACCACCGCTTGAAAGTTTCATCCTTGAACCACTGGGTTACCGTAGCTTAATTATACCTAAATCGGGACCTTTCATTTATCGCTACCATCTAATCTTCAGAGAGCCAAACTTCTAACTATCTGTCCGAAATGCAGCTTGCAGGATTACCTTGGGGGGGCCCAATTCGGAACTTTGTAAACTTGGAGCCAATATTTCGGAACGCGCTACTAACGATTTGAATTGTATTTGATGCGCTGTGGCGAACTAGCATCACGTATGGACAACTTGCAACTCCATACCAGGTTTCATCTAAATCTGCGATTTAAGCATGAAGAGGTGACAAGAGACAGACAGACACACTTTCGTATTTATAATATTCCCAAACTCATCTAGTTATTCGTTACACCAAAATAATGATTAAATGATAAGAAAATAGTACTCATTCTTTAGTATTAGTATTGTGTTCCTGGTGGTGAGTATGGTCGCCAGACCTCCCGATGACGCTACGTTGACAATGAGGGAGCTCAAGGACCTGCATATATGTCTCTAGCTGTCAACACAACAAATCCTCAAGTCTGCAACGCGCTTGTGATCCTTCTGGAGTCCGCTCCGTAGGCTACGTCTTCTGCCCACCACCAGGAAATGTGGAATAAAAAATAGAATGAACATATCACCAGCTGGATAAAATGTAGCACCTTTTTAAGCATGTCTGAGGATAGTTTTTCATGGCGAACTTTAGATAACATTAAATTTGCATTTTGCATACACAATGAATAAATCCATCTCAACCTGCATTTTAGTTTTGCACGCGAAAACCCAGTTTCAAAGCACAAACAGCAAAAAGAAAAGCATTGTATCTACATGACACTGTAACCACTGTAGGCGAGCGGTAGACCTGTCCAATACATCGTCGTATCATGCTTGGCGCTATGGCTAACGCTAAGAGGAACGTTGGGAGACCGATACTGCGCTTTAAGGACTGCGCTAAGCGTGATATGGAGGACTTTCAAATCGACAATCAGTCCTGCGAATCACTTGGCGCTGATAGAGACGGATGGCGCAAACGCATTGTGGACTGCAGAAAGTTATCCAGTGAAACTTGGTTTGACGAATTAGCTGGTAAAAGGTTGCGCAAAAAAACAAATCTGAACTAGAGCTTCTGATGTCAGTCAACCTTCAGTGTAATGTCTGTGGATGTTCATGCCGTTCCCGCATTGGTCTATACAGTCATCAACCGTTTTTTTTTTGAACCTGACTGTGGCTTTATAGGCCGGGCCCAATAAAGCGATAGGAGTGCGCGGTTGGAGAGTAGCCTGGGGAAAATCCAGGGGAAAACCTCCGGCATGACCACGCGTGTGGTTTGGAACACTGGAATACTCTAAGAGTTTGCGCTCCAGTGAGATTGGTTGAGCGGTTTCAACCGAATCTGAGGTGTGAGTGGAATCGAGCTACTGGGAGTTTTGTCGCTGGTTCACTAAACCTAGCCTAGCTGAGAAGAGTCCAGCAAGAAACTCAGCTAGGCCCGACCTGGGTCGGACTGACTCTACCCGGTATGCGGCGGTACCGGGACGAATAGGGACTATACTTGAATCGTCTGCAATGGCAACTAAGTATTTCGAACCAAGCGAGAAGACAGTATACGGTTGCCAGTTTTGTTGCACCGTTTAGCACCACCCAGGGGTCACGTGTAAGGTAACTGTGGGTACTCCCTACTAACGTGGTACAACTTCGACCCCCCTAAAATAGACTAAAGGCCTATTTATCTATGGCGGTAAGGCACGCGACATTCAATCTGGAGGACGCGGAATCTAAACCCGGCTCGTACCACTGGGATTTTTAAAACTTATGTATGTATACGTCCATGGTCTAAGAAATCAAGGTCTGACAATCCGCATCGTGACACCATATACGTCACTGTCGACGACACACTCACACTTACGTCCGCATACCGTCGATAGGCTGATGCAAGGCTGATGACGAAGGTCGTGTCACCAACACCAGTAACCGATGTACTGCTGGATTGCTGGATTGCGCAGTATATTATTGTATCATGTACACGTCACTTTCGTAAACTAGTTCCTACGCCTATCATACCATTATTTTAGAGCGGGTTGCACCATCTTTTGTTTACAGGAACAGGCCGGTCAGCTAAATATGGCGGACCGCTGTCATTCCATATAAACTTGCCTCGAGCAGGTTCGTTTTTTTTGTAGATTGAGTTTTTGAATCCAAAATGGCGGAGCCATGGGGGTTAAAAGCGTAAAAAATATCACTCGTTATTACAAGGTACTATCAGCATCACCAGTTAACTGGTTATCTATTGGTAGACCTTATCTCGTTGCAATAAGGTTCAGGAATGGTTAGTTAACTGCGGTGATGGCCAGCTCTCGTTGATTTATACTCTAATTTCGTCTGAAGTTTTACTACGTACAGTAAGCCCAAAAAGTGGTCTACCATTTTTCGACTCTATTACCTGTACATTAAGGTTGATAAGTGGTAGATGACTTGGGTGACTGTACATGGGCGCACGGAGGCATTGGTAGTACTCGTAAAGTCGAACGGCGCCGCCGCCGTGTCCCTGCAACCGTTCCGCGTTACGAATGTTACGATACGGTTCAATGTCGTGAGGGCTGCCACATGAGACTTGCATTGTTGAATCACTTCGTCGGATAATCTCTTTTGTATCATGATACTATACGTCTTATCATCTCTATTAGTTAATTGCCCAAGCGAAATGTTAGATGAAGGTTGCACAAACAAAATGTTAGATGGCAATCGCTTTAAAAACTGTTGACTACGACAAATTTTAAGATTAGGTACCAAAGTGAACCCCTGGCTCCTTAAAGACGTGCCACGAGAAATATCGCGTTCGTTGAAACGCTGTTCTGCCCACACGAGGAAATAATAAGGATTAATTTTCATATACATGATTCTTGATTATATGATTGTATTTCTGGCAATAGCCGAAACACGATTGCTTGAAATTTTCTCAATAGAAAAAATACCCAAAGTTGAGTCTTTATTTTCCTTTTCTTACCCAGTCTACTAAAACAAAGCATTATTAAACGGCACAATTAAGTTAATATGATGGTATTTTACCTCATCCAAATTCTGTCAAGAGGAAATTTAATAAAACTTCACTCAATCCGATATTTATCGATATTTGTCTGTATAAGACATCCTCGAAGAGTGTTGCATCCCGTTTTGTCGTGCGCGAAAGACATAAGCGTGTCTCTTTCACAAGGGGCGTGGCTGACCGAATCGAGGCATCCCCTTAAGGGTGCAACCTGGAAAATGGTAGGAGAATGATGACATAGTCTTTCGTAACTTTTGACCGGCTCGCGTAATATGTAAGTAACTTTTGTTGTAATAATTTTGAATAATGAAACTATTTAAAAAGAAAGGTCAATTGTATTTAACCGGGGCCAAGCGAGACAATTTATAGGCTTCCATACAGGAAAGGTGACAAAAGAACCCACGTGACATGGTACGACTCTGTCTGTCCGTCTGTTGCAACTTACCTATGTATGACATTTGGGATACCGCCCATTAGCCCGGCGTAATCATGTCGGCGAACTCTAGCTGTATGTGGCTACTGATTTCTTAAAATCGAACGTTTTCCTATCATCATAGGATTCATTGGCGATGCCAAGAGACAGCCCTACCGTTACCGTAGCTATCTCGATTATTTTTATTTGCAAAAACACTGTCCGTTACTTTAAAATGGGACCGACTGGAACGATCACGACCAAACGAAAAACGCCCTAGCAGCATACATTTATAGTTTCGTTTTCCCGTGGTCTGTAGTAGGGCACTCCTGTCACTGTTTTACTCCTGTTTCACTATTCAAAAGTTTATTTTCACTTTTACATTTGACTAAAATTGTAGGTGGTTTTTGCGAAAGGGTAGCGGAGAAATTACGTCGCGGAATACTTTATACGGATGGTTTTATAAAGAGTATATGTAATATAGCAAATTAGATGACTGTGCTGCAGCCACAATCTGGGACCTATTGCATACTTGTAATGCATGACTTGTAATTTTTATTATGATGTCTATATTCTATTACTACCTACGACCTTTCGTTTTCTGACATTACTTACCGAAATATTGTGCAATGTGTGTTTTTTTTTAATTAAAATTTAAAAGGGTTTGCTCTTGATGGCCACCATCTATCTACCCGGGTGGCAAAGATGAAGCCGACTATGAATGTGAATAATGAAATTTCATCACGTACTTGTCATAAACCTACTATAAAATTACCATTTAAAGTGATTGTAAAATTCTGTGACTATAGTGTATGAGAGTTCAATTGTGGGTATATTACTTGTACCCTTTTACACTAGGGTCGCAGAATTATACTAACTAATCTGCGCTGAATCCATGAATCCGCGATTCGCGGTGTATTTCATCCATTAAATATGACCTGGAATGTCAAAACGAGCGAATGAGAAGTTGGACAATGTTGCACTACATTTTACGTTAGCTTTTTAATCCAAATTCAAATCAATTTATTTCCAAATTCGAATCAATTTATTATCAAAAAACACGAAATATATCTTAGGGGGAGAGAACTTAGAACATAAAATGAAATGTGTAAATTGTGGTGGATTTAGCAATGGAAACCCGTCTCAGCATATGCAGGGCTTGAAGCCTCCCACTGGTTTTCAGAAGAATCCCTTAAACGGGGTTAATCGTAACACAGCATACTCGTACTTTAATATTTGTAATAAGATTACAATTACCTATATCCAATATGATTCATCATCGGGAATGTCGACATCGTCGCAAAATCAGTTAGCTGCTAGGCTAGCTAGGATGTTTCACTGAAAACGTCTGCTGAGGCTATATTACTGTCCCTACTTTATTTTCCTAACCGATGCACTCAATCGAGACGATTCTAATTTAAACTCTGGCTAGATCGATGACTTAAATAATTTCTTCGAACCCCGCAGGCACCAACACATAAGGGCGTTGACTTACATAATTCCAAAATATCAACTCAACATGCTTTTGAGAAGTTGAACAAATTGGGCAAGTTTTTAACTACATACCTCCTTATACACACACTTGTACATTTCAAAACATAATGACATTAATTTTGTTACAATTTTATTGTAAACTCGGAATTATTATTCTTTCATGAACTGTAAATTAATATTTTGACATGAAAATTGTATTATTATAGTCAGACTTTCTTAAATTGTAAATTAAAATAATGACATGTAAAAGTGCCCTTGTGGCCTATTTGCAGAATAAATGTTTGATTTTTGTTTAATAAAACACTTATTCTTTCTCCGTTTCAAATTCATAAATCTGTAATTACGGCCAGGTATAGATGCAGGCTTACCGCGCCGATACCAACGTCATATGTCGTCTGCGACGTCTAAAAACGTCGAAAAAATGCCCAGCAATTGGGAACAGGGACAGTGTCAGTGTGGTTCAGTATACATCCGCGAATCGGTGCGCCGCCGCGGTGAATTATTTAGTGGTCACTTCACTGCCCAGGGCTGCTACATATAAATAAAATAAATATTAGAGGACAATCTTACACAAATCGAACTAGCCCCACAGTAAGCTCAAGAAGGCTTGTGTTATGGGTACTAGACGACGATATATTTAATAGATATAAATACTTAAATACACAGAAAACATCCAAGACTCAGAAACAAATATTCATGCTCATCACACAAATATTTGCCCTGACCGGGATTCGAACCCAGGACCGTCAGCTTCACAGGCACGTGCACTACCCGCTAGGCTAAACCAGTCGTCATATCAGTTATATTACTAAATTATAGCGTAAATCGCCAATCACTATCCACTTAGAAAATGCTATTCGGTTACTACCTAGTCACCAATTTTTTTGTGGGCAGACGTCTTTAATAAGTACAGTTCATTCAGTAAATAGAAGAATAGGACATAATAGAATAAAATTTTATTTTGCAACAAGAACATAATAAATTACATGTAGTCGCTCTAGTATTCAGCTTAGCATCTAACTTATTTTGATTGAAGATATAGCAACAAACGCTCTGCTTTGTGCATATTTTGGCGATAAGGGGATAGTTATTGCGTGAGTGACCAGCAGTAGACAACTTACCCTAAATAGTGGCTCGCCCCAAATTGTTTACTCGCGATGTACTAGTAAATCTGTCCAGTGCCATCTAATAGAGTTTAGAGAAACCATATTTTCAGTAAATTATACCTACAGACCATGTAGCTCGTCAGGCCCTTTGCCGTTTTGTTTAATTAATTCGCCTAGCAAATTTCACGGCGTTTCAATCAACGATACTCAGGTTATCGTCGAAAAAGCTTTATACATACATATGACGACCGGTTTAGCCTAGTGGGTAGTGCACCTGCCTGTGAAGCTGACGGTCCTGGGTTCGAATCCCGGTCAGGGCAAATATTTGTGTGATGAGCATGAATATTTGTTTGTTTCTGAGTCTTGGATGTTTTCTATGTATTTAAGTATTTATATCTATTAAATATATCGTCGTCTAGTACCCATAACACAAGCCTTCTTGATCTTACTGTGGGGCTAGTTCGATTTGTGTAAGATTGTCCTCTAATATTTATTTATTTATTATATAACAAACATTCGTATTCCGTAATGTGTTGAAACTTACGGTCGATCTTAATGTCTTTTTCACTTCTCCTATTCGACAAAAATACTTTGATGGCCCGTTTAGAAACCAATTTTGCTCCCTCTTAAGATATATATTTTTTAAATCTTTAATTTCTGCCCTGCTGACAGGTAGCAAAATCGATTTTGCTCCTTGTGCCTGGCAGGGCGGGCGTCAAGCGTGGGCCGGCGGCGCGCGGGGCGGCCCACGCTTCCGACGCGCGCGGTTGCGCCCGCGCCTGATATAGGTATCCACCTTTGACACCTTTATTCATCACAACAATCGATGTAGGTAACATACTATGTATCTTACTCGAGTTTTTTTAACTTTTATTTATTTCACGTATCATTTTCGCTTACCTAAAGAAATGGATTCACGATTAATCAAGTATTGTTTTTTTACTTGCTTATTTGGATGAATAATCTTTCTCATATGAGAAGTGAAAAGAAGAGTACACGGCAGCAAAATAATTTCTAACTCGGGCGTAGCGGTTTGACTCACTCACTACGCTCCTTTTATCTTAGTCTCTCGTACTTTTGAAACGTTACGTAATCCAATGTCTTATATTATCTTATACCACCCACGCATTCACCATAGACATGGGTAACTCCGGAGTGATAGATAAAAAAGATATATATCCCTCCGCGCGCACGAATCACTCTTCATATCCTTCCAAATCCGAGTATATCAGTATATCCGTATAACTCACTCACTCCCGGCATGGTTTGCACGGTCGCGCTAACGCCAATCGCAACTCTCTGTCTCACTCTATGGGTCTGTGGCCTGTGGCGGACGTCAAGGCTAACCGAAATGCTCCGAATCAACGGCTGCGGCCGTTTGGGCGAAGAAATGATGCACTAACCTACCTATTTGATTCCGGCATATTAGACCGATAAAAATTAAAGCAACTTAAATTACTTAACACCATTCATTACCTATCATAATCAAGTAATGTCATTAAATACACGCCCGGAAGAATCTAACTCTGAAATCCCTGAATACCAATATACCACTGTAATTAAATTTAATAAGTATATAAAATAAAAGAAATGCGTATAATGAAGTATTAAACTACGTATATAAATAATTCTTAGTTAAAATAATAAAATAAAAATTCGCCCATACAGAATGTTCTACATTATTAAGTAAATCTATATTTCTTACTAAATTACCGATATACAAGATTGATTCACTCGAATCAATCCCGATCCGTAATTCGCGTTCGCGACGCAAAAGAGCGAGACGCGTTGAGTCTCCTGGCGGGAGCTACTGATCGACGAATGTCACGGATGCATACGAATATAAAGATATAGAAGAGTGATATATATCCCGGGTACCGAAAGATATGTTTCACTCTTTTCTTTAAAGTGACACATTTTGCCCATGTCTAATTCACCACCAACAGGCAACCCTATCGACGCGTACTGTGTCACCCCGCTGGCGTACCGCGCGGTCGCGTTCACTCATTTTGATGCGTTCTGAAAGAGTGACCTAGATTTACCGTGACTTCTTTTTGTCCCGTTTCATTGCTGCTCTCTTATTTAATAGCTGCCTTTTTATTTTGACAGGCACCTATGCGATTGCATACGAAAGAAAAGAGATACAAGGGCATTTTTATTATTTAACAGATGGTTACGTATGGTAACAAAACTGAAAGAAAAAGAGATGTATAACCGTTAAAAATATAGTACCTAAATGAGTCGTCCCGCCCGTACTAAAATGTACACATTATAGTTCCGACTGTTTCGTCATCCCAAATTTAACTCATTTACGAGTGAAGCATTTTTTATATACAGAACAATTAAGCATTTGCCATGTCAGCTAAATTTAATAGTATAATTAGTGGTTTTAATATGTGTTTTACAAGTAAATGACTCTGAACTCTGAATTCTCAACTACATAACATTTTAGCCTAGCTTTTAATGTAACAAAACAACGCACGTGACTACATAGGTAGTCACGCGTGGGGCTATAAAGTAATGTTTCGAATCCATGTGCGTCTAGAAATAAGAACATTATAGCCTATATACCTATACCCCTACGTATCCACTATAGTACTAGGTAGAAATATATTTATATTTCTCTCCTATAAAAATATTTCTAGAAATATAAATATATTACTCTCCTGTACCTAGTTCCAAATAACGTTAATTCATAGAATTATCACATGATTTTGCTCATGTAGAAAATTACATGTCTAAAAAACTTTTCCGTTTAAGTCAACCATAAATATATACGTTCCACGATTTTGGTTTAAACAAGGTAAGTTTAACGGTTTTTGAATTATCGCTGAAAAAACTGTCTTGCCCAAAGAAACGGTCGTACGTATGGGATAGTGGTTTTAAATGTGGACTAATAGGCGTTGGTACGGTGTGATCCGACACGCACTTGGCGGGTTTTTTCTTATTTTTATTTAAGATATAAAATATTATTCACTTAGTTGTAACATGCTGTAAATTCGTTTGTTATTCCAACCGTAAGACAATGGAAGCTCCTAGCCAATTAATAAAGCGGAAAATGCTTTTAAACAATTAGGGCCTTAACTCACTGTCGTGACCGACGGCGTGCTGTCGGAGTTTCTTAGTTATAATACTGGCTCTGTGAGCTGTAACTGGCCAGTTATATATTTTTTGAATTTGAAAAAAAATTACTCATAAAAAAATCTAGTTATCGAACCTGCTCACAAACTTTCACGAGAATCGGTTGAGAAATGCGACCTGTAGAAGAGAACAAACCGAAACTCACCCGCAGATACTTACAAGACATTGATTTTTTTTAATTCAAAAAATTTACTCGACAAAAAAATTCAATATAATTACCGAACCTGCTCACAAACTTTCACGAGAATCGGTTGAGAAATGCGACCTGTAGAGGAGAACAACCGGTGAACAACCGGAATTCGGACATACGAAAGCATTTTTGTCAAAGTTGAAGCCGAGACCTTCGTTTCACTCGGTAAATTATACAATAACATTATTCTAAGAGAGGCAGGACACCGCTAGGTTATTACGGGGCTCCACCTTGTGACGTCACAATTAGCTGTCACATTATCAGCTAACTATTGTGAAAAATATTTATCAGTTCCTTTTTGACACATCACAACACCCATATAACGTAAATCCGCATTACACATCGAAACAATGAATAAAATCAAGTAATGATATTAGTGCTTCATGAGTAGTTAGGTTAGTTGTAATACGCGTTTTAGAGGAGCAATCAAATGAATGTATATTATTTTTCTATCACTGGTGCGTAGTAATTTATGATAATAATTCACCATGAAAACAGTTACGTACTAAATCTTTTATTTTTTATATCTAGTGTTAGTCAATTTAAAAAATTAATCATTCATTTCGATTCAGATGATATTTTCGTAAGTTGATGGGAATCGATCAAATTAATGAATTTATAACCGTAATAAATTACGTGTTACAAAGAAATATAAGTATTCCAATAAATTGCAAACGAATGAAGAGTGAAATTATTACCTTTATCGCGGAATTTGGAAATACAGTATCGATTTCTGAACGATACAAAATTTACGTGGGTAGAATAAAAATCATATGACAAAAGTTCTTATCTAGATTCGTATACAGTAGTGAAATAATCGGAACGTTAAAAAAGAAATTGTTATAAAATCGATTTGAATAATCATTCACCATCCATTAATAATCGCTAATTAAGACAATCGATTCGTCTTATCCTCACCATTACAAACGCCAATTCATAACTGTCAAAAAGAAACTGGTAAATATTTCTCACAATAAGTATTATGTACTTACTGTTTTTTTTTTTGTGTCGTGACCCTTATATGTCTTGAACGAAGTGAAATAGCGAAATGTGTGGTATGAAAATTTGTCATTTGACCGGCGTCAAAAAAAAATAGATTTTAAAATGGCGGCTTGCACTACGAATGACGTAAGTTATCGTAAAATGGCGAATATAATAGCACTGGTGTGAGCGGGATGGAACGAGAGTGGCCGCCATTTTAGTATTTATCTTTATTGGCATGGCTTACACAACCCTTCACGTCATACAAGCCATGTACAACACACTTAATCATACCAGCTTAATGGATTTAGTACTAAATGCTGCGGCTTACTCTCGATCTATAATTAATTTCGTGGTATTCGAAACCCTGCTTGCGAAATCAATTAGCGCGTGCATTTGCGTTGTGTTATGTTTGTCTGGCAATTTAATAGTAGTTTATGCAACTGATACATAATGAGAGGTCCTAAAACACGAGTGTGGTTTTATGAAACGAGCGTCAGCGAGTTTCATAATAGGATCACACGAGCACAGTTATGCGTTATGTACAGTTGCATACACTCGTATATTAAATCCTCTTTCATGTGTTCAGGAACCATTGCGTTGCAAGTGTAGTGAGGTCGAGCGTGAGCCCGTTGAAGTCTTTTGAGCACGAGCCTGTATCGTTATGGGCGGAGATGCCCATAACAATAGTGAATAGGTGTAACGTAAGCGCCTGCCGCCATAAGGTCCCTTTCGATGTGGATTATCACATTTGTGCATTTTGACTTGTCAAACAACTTCGCCTAATGGTGAATTTTACTGTGGTGCAACCTATCTTTAGTCTACAATCGACAACCAAAAAGATCAACTTGATTCACTCCACGAATTACACATTTGAAGTCAGTTTACTCAAGCAAGACCAAATATTCTAGAAACTATAACATGTGACAAAGCAGTATACAATATCACCCACAGCGACTTCGTTGGCTTGGTGGCTTGGAATAAACTCCCAACAGAAAGGAAATCTCCGTTTTGGATTCGTTACTCTCAATGTAAATTTGTTTACATGCCAGTGACCACATGAACACACACTTCAATAACTTAACAAATCTTCATAGGTCACCGAATACCGGCGTCATCAGTTGTCCCAACTGCTTACTTCAAGTAAGCCAAAAATCGCCCACTGCCTAACAGGTAATGGGCGATTTTTCTGCACTCAATCCATAAATGTGGGACCATTGCACGTTCTTTGAATACCATTTTAGCCTACTTAACTCCTACCAGAAGCTAACGTGACATGACGGGAGGTTTCCACAGGCTTTATGGAGTGACCTGGGTGTTCTGAAGATTTGAGCGGCTTATTCCAGGAGGACGTCATTTGTTCCGTCGGTAACAGGACTAATAGGTCCCTTCATATGAGACTGACGTATTATCTAAAATAAAGTGACTTGTGACCTCAAACATACACACCAGTTCCGTTGGACCAGTTTTGATACTGAATTTCATACAGAATTGTTTCATGAAGAGGAGAATAAGGATAAAATAAAAGTTTGTTAAATGGGTATTGCCAGTTCTTGTCTATTTGACAATTTAATTGGAGCTTCATTGATCCGAACTCATGTGCAGATCCGACGCTGAACCAAAACCAACAGAGCACCCGACCAGCAAGCGAGGACGCTTGCAGTCAGCACAGCCAGAATTCGTGCGATCATACGCAAAATGGTTTGTATACGTTGAACACGGAATGTGAGATTGTATCTAACGTTGTTGAATCTAACATTAACACTAAGCACGGTGAAAAAATGTCGTGGTCGATTTTTTAAAGTGATTACTCGTATATCGTTTAGATAACTGTGGCTCTCTGTGACCATTCGGTCGTTTGTAAGCATTATTATCAGTCAGTTCGAAATCTTGAGAATAATTAACGATCACAATGAACATTTCAATGTGCTTTTAGTAACCCTTGTTTGAATTAGCCTAAAACTAAGCCTGTGTTGAACGTGAAAATGTTTGGGTATTCGTTTATTCCATAGATTAAAAATAAAACTTCTGTGTGAAGTATCTATATGGAACAAATGTGAAATTATGGCCTCAAAAGTGATGTGATTTAAAAAAACTACATTGTGTTTTTGACAATTGAGAACCTTAAGTTTTTTGGAGTGGTCAATATTATATTATTTTTTATTGACTTATTATAGAGTTCGAAACTGTTGCCAGTTTTTTTCTTATTAAGTATCGTTTTTAAGAAATATTTTTTTAAATCTTATCTTTGACATACCACACGTTTTGAGGTATTAATAGGGTCGTGCCTTGGTCTACTGCAAAAGAAATAAAGCTTCAACTTGACAGCTGACAGATATCAAATCTGGCAGTTACATTTGACATCTGTTCAGATATATAACTGCCACATTTGACATCATTAACTGTCCTCCTTTAAAATCTCATTAAATTTTATGGGCATTTTTGTGAAAAGGGCTCTTGTCTCAAACTCAGTATTATGCTACGGCGTTGTAGATACAACAATGATTTTTGCTCGTGCGTATCTATACTTTTCAAAAACGCGATGCGTCATATTTTTTTTAAAGTCACAGAATTAAAGACGTCTAAAAGGCCACATATGTTATGAAGTGATTGAATGATTGATTAACAACTTTTTCATGCTGGCATCGGTATATACGACTTCAAGTCCAGCTACTATACATTTTCGGTGGCAGATATTATCTAAATGATCGATGAAAACACGGCTCCGGATATCTCCTGATACTTACCCTAATTGCCGCCCCAGATACACTAATTCGCAGCCATTTCCAAGTTCTGTAGGTACTTAAGCTGTCACGAAAATGCTCACAAAGCTAATTGAAACTACTAGTAAGCAACAAACATATCCCTAAGGCATACAACTAATTGTAACCCGAACGAGATAGTGTATACGTAGAGCATGGTTATTTATACGTTTGTGTAGTGTTAGCTGTAAGTAACTATGTGTTCGTGTGATATGCTAACTCGAAAAGCAAACAACACAATATCCTTGGCTACTTTAGTAAGATAAACCTCACGCTGTCATTTAGCCAATTAATACCACATTATAGTGCGTGTCATCCATGACGACGCGCCCCTCCACAGCGATCTCATACTAATCTATGCGCAATTGGGAACCTTCAGTTTTTTGGAGTGATCCATATTATATTTTTTATTGATAGTACTCTTAGAAGTGTGGCAGTTACATCTACGATTTTGTGCAATCATAGATGTAACTGCCACATTTGACATCTGTCAGCTGTCAAGTTGATGTATTTTTTTTGTTTCGCGGCAGACCAAGGGACGATCCTATTAATCCCGCCAAAAGTGTGGCATGTCAAAGATAAGATTCAAAAAAATATTTATTTAAAACGATTCTTAATAAAAAAAACCGGGAACTGTTTTGAACTCTATAATAAGTCTACTATCAATTAAAAATATGATATCGACCACTCCAATAAACTTAAGTTTCCCAAGTACGGATTGGGCTGTGGAGGAGCGCGCCTTCGTGGCTGACACGCACTATATACACACCTAGGGCGGTAAAACAAATAATGTCTACTAGAAGATTTGGTCAGCACCGGAGCCAATCGAACCATGGTAAATATGCGATCGGGGGCTATATTACCGTCCTTGATGTGTACAAAGAGTTCCTAAACATAAACGCTCAAAATTAAGACATATATATAAAGACAATGGAACTCATTCTGTCGATGCATTCACGTCGAATCAAACTCAATATAATAGAAGGTGGTTGAAGCTAATTAAATTTTTTGTTGTTGGTTTAATGGGGTATTTAATTATTGAAAGAAAATAAATAATACTTCAACTAAGTATCATGACAGGGTCACTGTCGCAATTTCATATCACTTCGCTGATAAGTTACTGTTGAAAACAAGAAATTCAGACCGCTCTCACCCACTGCAATATTAAGATAACGAAAAAACTACATTTCAACTCAGAGGATATAAACTCTCTTAAATTGAAAGCGGAGCAGATTATCCCCGACAAAAGAACTCAACACTATAGTAGTTCAAAGGCGCTTTTGACATTTCTATTAGAAGGCAGGATGCTCTCTTAGTGAATCACTAACAGTAGTCGTTAAATTTTTCAATGTCTCTTTTAATTAAAACCGATATTAACTCAAAGCGCAGTCGGCGAGGCTCTTGTGTAATGGACGACTAAAATGTTCGCTCATTTACAAGATGTATTTTATGATCAAAGCACCAAATGAATATATTGGCATTGAATTTTAGGGTAGTTCACTACCTCGTCTTAGCGTATTCGCGATTGTGTGCTTAGCCTATGGTTGAGACATTCTATGTTCTATGCAATTAATGTATGGGGAAGGTAAACAAATATAAACTTTTTAAACTTGTGTGGCACCTTTGGGTAGGATGTACTGGAACAACTATAACTTTACACTTCATAATATTACTTGTATTATATACTGTTACATATACTTTTTTAGATATACATTGTACATCACATAAGGCTACAATTTGTATAGTTATATATCTAACACATACATTGTATATTTCAAACAATTTTGAACAATAAAACATGATAACAACACAGACTTTCATTTTGGAAACCCGTGGACCACTGTTTGCATGTTTTTTTACACCTTTTTTAGTTGTTAATCAAAAGGCACGTTTACATTTTGTTGTGTGTCTGTTAGTTGGAGACCTTGCGCCTGGTTAAGTTATAGAAAAATCTTTTCCTCTTGGTTTCTTTTCGAATAATAATTATTATTATTAAACGATCATTGTCCCGATAGTCGTTTCTGCGAACGGTCTAATAGCGAAGAGTCTCGACCAACACCTCAAGAGACTCTCGCTAGATGGCTGGGTCAAGGTCAGATACAGAAGGTGGTACTCCTGGACAATGCGCGGATAGTCAGGAGGTTCCTCTCTCTGTCGCCCTGGCCGCCGGTAGCTTAGGCCCCGCCTCGCTGCCGGCGGCACCCTAGGTTAGGATTTTATAATATTTTTATGTTTAGTAAGTGTATTTTCATATCTTACTTTTTATAAAGATATTGTAAAAACCTAGCCTGAGACGGAAAATAAATAAAGAGATTATTAATAATAATAATTTATTGAGCTAATAAAAGCTTATTACTACTTATATGATTAATTGTTACTTGATTACAATTATTAGATATATAAGGAAAGTTTTGCATTATAGGGAAATGCAATTTAAAACCTTTCGGGAATAGTAATATTTAATTGTTCATATTTTTTATGGAAAGTTATAGATCTGTATCTCCCGTAATATTGTATCGTAATAGTTTAAAAAGATTTGTGTAATTTTCGTCAAATATTTTTCGCGACCGAATCACACAAGTCAATTGTGCCAATGTTCTGCGATTTATTTATTCAGCGTGCTTAATATACGGCGTTGGCAATGACACGTCTCTCCATATGTGTAGCTCAAAAATACGGACGCACATTTTTGTCCCGAATGGGTTAAGACGCATCCAGACGGTCCAACATTGGCAGTACGTGACACTATAATATCGTATAGCTTGCAGGACTGCAAGCAAGATCTTTTAAATGTGCCTCGCGCGCAAACACTTTTTTAAATTATCAGGCCTTATCATAATAATGCTTATAATATAGCTTGGACACGGTGACAGCTGCCATCATGGTACAAATTATGTTATTTTTGATGTTAATGTTATATTAATTGTACTGGATTGAAGCTATGTTAAAATAGTGATGAATATGATGAGTTATCGCTACGTCAAGTACGAGAAAATAGTAGATATCCGAAGGCATCTTATGCGTTCTCAAAGGGTTTTTAATGGTCGTACCTATATCATCTGTCATCTTATTTTACACTGTTATCTCACGAGCGCGGGTCAGCCATAGTTGTAGTTACAACTACATACGAAGACATAGACAATGTGAACACATGGCTCCTACGCTGCCGCACACATAGGCAATGTGCATGTACATATATCTGAACACACAACCGTGGCTCACCCGCGTTAGTATGATAATATTACTGTATAGCGTCATTAACAGACTTACGTCAGTACATAGTCGTTAAAGATGTGCTCTTTCTTCCAGACATGGAGTTCGGTAGCGGCGGCCCCCCGCCCCCCGGCATGAAGATGGAACGGCACGGTCCACCGCCACCACATCATCCGGTAATGATCCATCATAAAGTGTTAGATAGAATATATACGTATTCCTATCTTTAACCGATATTCACTCAAGATGCAGTCGTTGAGGTTCTTGTGTAATGAACTAATGAACGACTAAAGTGTTCACTCATTTACAAGATGTACCTATTGTATGGTGAATTATCATTGAAATTTACAATAGTTCACTTCCCTCCTTGTGTATTGAACGACTAAAGTGTTCGCCCATTTACAAGATGTACCTATTGTATGGTGAATTAGCATTGAAATCTACGGTAGTTCACTTCCGTCCTTGTGTATTGAACGACTAAAGTGTTCGCTCATTTACAAGATTTACCTATTGTATGGTGAATTAGCATTGAAATCTACGGTAGTTCACTTCCGTCCTTGTGTATTGAACGACTAATTTGTTCGCTCATTTACAAGATGTACCTATTGTATGGTGAATTAGCATTGAAATCTACGGTAGTTCACTTCCGTCCTTGTGTATTGAACGACTAAAGTGTTCGCTCATTTACAAGATGTACCTATTGTATGGTGAATTAGCATTGAAATTTACGGTAGTTCACTTCCGTCCATCCAATATTACGTATTACGTATAACTTGCGTTGCAGCGTGACGGTCGCGGCTACGGGCCAGAAGGCTACGGCGGTGAAGGTTTCGTCCCGCCACCGCCCATGCACCATCCAGCGATGCCGCCACAAAACCAGGTCAACTGATTACATCTTTCTTATACCATAACATACCTGCCTGATGGTAAGCAGGCACACACGTGTAATAGAGAATATGCATTTTTTTTAAAGATGCCATACGAATGTTTTTAGACAAACAAATGTATATATGGAACAAGTACAATTAGAACAAAACAAAAGACAAAAATGGATTTCAAAGTAAAATCGGAGCTCTCAAAACACCCATACTAATTTAATTGAGCATAGTATGTGACGTCATATACTATGCGCCCGTACTACCATCGTATGAAAAGACGAGTAATTTACTGTTTTGGTCGTGAAATATTGCGTTTAGGTACGTTTAAGAAAACATAAGAATCTTAACACACTTATTTCATCACTTCTAGGGATGATTTTCGGAATAAAGAGTATCCTATATATTAATTCAGGCTATAAACTCGTCGTATACCAAGTTTTATCTCAATTCGTTGAGCCGTTTTTGCGTGATTGAGTTTGTTACTCATCCAAACATCTGAACTTTCGCATTTATAATATTAGTAGGATATTGGGATCAGAATCCTAGTGGTGGTTCTTAATTTACTTTCAGTCAATAAAAACATTACATCATTTTTCGAAACATTCAAATATAAATATCCTTTAAAGATTTATTTAATTCTTTTTTGTCATAATTTGAATGTCTACTATTCATATAGTATAGTGACATATTATTATTCATTCCGCATGCATATTCGTGCAAATATCTATTATGAAGTTTGTTTTAGAGTTTGTACTTGATTTGTGAAATAAAGCGTTTACTACTACTATGTAGTATACTATTCTCTATTCAAGCGGAGTATTCAGTTAGAGAATTTATTGTGTTAACGACTAGAGATAGGCAGATCCCACAGCGCATCCGCAGGAGCTCTGACGATCACTAGTCATGAAGCCATTAACGTACCTACAGAAATAGTAGCGGTGTTATTATCGGCCTTCTGTAAGATGGAATTACTTCCCCAGTTGGGCTGCTTCAAATATGAGCGAGATTTTGCGTCCGCGCACGCCTTGCCTCTGTTTAGTCGAAGAAACAGTGATCACAACTAGGCTAGGTTTAGTGAACCCTAGGCTAGGTTTAGTGAACCCTAGGCTAGGTTTAGTGAACCCTAGGCTAGGTTTAGTGAACCTTTCTTGCTGGACTCTTCTCAGCTAGGCTAGGTTTACTGAACTAGCGACAAAACTCCCACTAGCTCGATTCCACTCACACCTCAGATTCGGTTGAAACCGCTCAACCAATCTCACTGGAGCGCAAACTCTTAGAGTATTCCAGTGTTTCAAACTACACGCGTGGTCGTGTCGGAGGTTTTCCCCTGGCTACTCTCCAACCGCGCACTCCTATCGCTTTATTAGGCCCGGCCAATAAAGCCACAGTCAGTTTAAAAAAAAAAAGTTATCACAAACTGCGAGGAATACACTCAGTGAATGATTTATGTTCCCACAGGGCGGACCCCCGCAGCAGGGCGCGGTGATGATGGTGTACGGTCTCGACCCGCAGACAGCGAACGCGGACCGCCTCTTCAATCTGTGCTGTCTCTACGGGAACGTTGTCAGAGTAAGTCACGTGCAGGGTTTCGTTCGTAGGGTCGCAGGCATAGAAGGAATTCTTCTGCTCGGCAGCACTGAGTATGTTCTGTTTGTAACGGTGTGTCTTTTCGTGCAGTGAATAAATGCTTTCTTTCTTTCTTTTTTCACTCCGAACGAGCGAATCCATGATCGATCGATACTCACACCAAGGGAACCACGAGTTTTATTTTAGACTGTCGAATACACTCGAGATTAGGCATGACGGGCATATGTTTCCTAATACAATCAGCAGACCGTCGACTCCACCCAATGTCGCACTTGATTTTCAAATCTGTCAACCCGCAATAGTTCGCACCCCGTGACAGCTGCTGTTTCTGACCTTCCCGTGCCATAAGTAGGAGTGTTCCTATAGTGTTATCCGCTGGGTTATTTCTTACATTAAATGTCTCTCAAGAGTCTGAAACTTCAGATCCAAGACACCATTTTTCCGTGAGTGGTAAAGAAGTGGATGTAAATATAAATTCAAAATAGTACCTACTAAACACGTTTTACATTTCCACAGATAAAGTTCCTGAAGACAAAAGAAGGTACAGCGATGGTTCAAATGGGCGATGGTGTGTCCGTGGAGCGATGCGTCCAGAACCTAAACAACGTGACAGTTGGAGATTACACATTGACACTGGCGTAAGTATGACACCAAATGACCAAACTTCGGATTCACGGTTGCAAAAATATACCAATGCTAGTGATTAATTAAATATCGAGTAAGTTTTATCAATATTGTTAAAAAGCGATTTTCAATCGTCATAACTAATACCCGAGTTTAGAAAGGTACCTTTCATTAATTTACAAACCTCTTATATTTACACTTATCGCAACTATAAACAACTGATACCTGACATTGATTATTGACACGAGTAATTTTGGTAGCCTTTGAAATTACATTGAATAATTGAGTGCAACAATACATATTCCTTAGAATTCCGACGAATTGAAACTTGAGCGAGACCCTCCTCCTTTTTGTTTTTTGAAGTCGGTTAAAATGCCTCACAATAAAAAAGATCATTTATCTTCATGGATGGATAGAAAACATGTTGATTGTATAAAATATTAAAAAACTTAAATGAATATTTTTTTGTGTATGTTATCATGTAATATATAAAGATCTTAATAATAGTGGTACGTAATGTTTATAGACATCAACTTATAAAATTAGTTTAATTTGTCTTCGCACTATTTAAACGTCAGTGCAGAATGCTCCCGTCAAGTCGAGGTTTGCTAATGACCTTATTACAATATCAAAATATTTATTTGTTAAGCCCATTTTGTTTTAATGTAGTTTAAGACGTTCAAGACTAGCCCATGTTGCTGGACTCTTCTCAGCTAGGCTAGGTTTAGTGAACCAGGGAAAAAACTCCAAGTAGCTAGATTCCACTCATACCTCAGATTCGGTTTAGACCGCTCAACCAATCTCACTGGAGCACAAACTCAGAGTATTCCAGTGTTCCAAACCACACGCGTGGTCGTGTCGGAGGTTTTTCGCTGGATTTTCCCCAGGCTACTCTCTAACCGCGCACTCCTCTGTATATAAGAGCGGGCTATAAAAGTATAAAGTCACAGTCAGATAAAAAAAAAAGCGGGCAGTCGATCTCTTGTCAGGTTCATTCAACGCATTGCTCCAAAGTCGAAGTTTAACATTTCCATAGACTATAGACGCGTAGCCGATAACATGCATTTTCTCGTATGTAGAGGAAATTGCGTAGCGCTACGAAAAGCTTGGCAGCGAAAGTGTTATGCTTATGGACTGATCGTGCATTGCACTCTAACCTTATTCGTCATATTCGTTAGTGACTACGATTATACATCAATTCCGTGAATTTACGCGAAATATATCTACACAAGATAATTTCTCAAAATAGAGGTAATCCCGGCATAAATCAGTGGATATCCGAGCCGGGACTCCACTCTGTTTGCTCGCCGTCTCCCAATATTGATGTTTGCTATCGGAGAATGAGAGGGTTCGGATTTTAAAATTAACAATATCGACTCGTCTCGGTTATTGGAACACTTGCAATAAGCCAATTTATTTTTAGTGTATGTATTGCTTGTTTAAAAGACGAATGGGCGATTCTCCGAGCGTTTGAGACGCTCGTTTCTAAACTCATTGGCGACTCACGATTATCTACACAAATTTAGATTAAACCGACTAAGGCCGGGTTTTATAAAGATCCGTTAGACCAAATGTTAGATCAAATTTCAGTAACTCAGTACATTTTTTGACATAACGAACCGACATAAGGTCTAACGGATCTTTGGGTCAATCAACTATTTCTTGTTGTTACTCTGTTCCGTCAGCGAGGAGACAACAGTAACCGAGTTTCTTAGAAAGATGTTAATATTATGAGCTTCAAGCACGCTCAAGACATGACCCATGTCCACATGGATTTATTCTCATCGCTAAAACTCATGTTTGGTGACTCAGGAGACGTAACCATGGTAACGAGGAACAAGGAATAGTTGATCCACCCCTTTATAAAACCGAGCCTAAAAGATTGATCAAATAAGACTCGGGCCCGATATTAGTTTACTCATTTTACCAAAGTTTTCTCTGATCATGGCCTCCTTTACCAATATTTAATGAAACGACAATGACGAAAAAAACCGCCCGAATGCTTAACAAGTTTGACTTTGTTAAAAGTTTAAAAATGCCAATTTTGTTACGGAAAAGAGTACCTATTTCTTTCCCTTATTTGATAATTAATTTAAGAAGAGAGGAAAAATAAACCGTGATCCCGCACGCAGCCTAAGACGGGAAACCTACCCGCCTCTTACCTCTAGACCACCCAGACCGTACGTCATCACAGCGATATTTTGCCATGCGTTCATTCTTTCGTCTCTGAATCAACGCACATGTTTCCAGATTCTCGAAGCAAGCCTACCTCTCCGAAGTGATGAATCCGTATCCGCTGCCGGACAAGTCTCCGTCGTTCAAGGACTATGTCGGCAACAAGAACAACCGCTTCCTCACGCCGGCCTCTATCCACAAGAACAGGATACAACCGCCCTCTAAGGTATGATGTTACGGGTCACTTCAAACTCAAACTCAAAATATTCTTTATTCAAATAGGCCTAGCAACAAGCACTTTTGAATCAGGGCCAAAGGGTTATCGGTTAAGATGGGAGCACTGAATAACATACGTTGAAGCATATATGTGGTGAGAAGGTAGAAATGTTTTTAATAACTAATGGAATCATCACTACATAGTATACAACAAAGTCGCTTTCTCTGTCCCTATACCCCTATGTATGCTTAAATCTTTAAAACTACGCAACGGATTGATGCGGTTTTTTTAAATAGATAGAGTGATTGAAGAGGAAGGTTTATATATGTATAATAACATCCATTAAATAGTGCACCCGTGCGAAGCCGGGGCGGGTTGCTAGTTATGAATATATGCCAACTACGCACAGCGTCCAATGCGATATCAACCTATATGCATTTCTATAGAGTTCACCTTCGCGTTTGACATTCCCACGTCATGGCGTGTTAGGGTCAGCGTTATTTAACAGAGCGCTGAAAAGCTTAAACAAGATTTAGGTAACTAAAAGAGCTGATACAAGAGATTTTTTATCTCGTCAAATGCTTAGCTTAGGCACAAGTGTAGCGATTTATGCATTATCTAAATAAACTCGTGCCTTGAAGTACTTAGATTGATTCTTCTTTGTTAAAAAGTTGACGTAAGCTATATATGGCTATATATGGTCTTTAGCGATAAGACCGCCTGTTGTCTACCTCTACCTGTGTACTGTTGTTGTTTTGATTCTGTGTGTAGCTGATTCATTTGTGTGAGGTGTGCAATAAAGAGTATTTTCACACCTGCTATTCAGAAAAGAGTTATTGTTGCCTTCGAATGAGGGATCAAAGTTGTACTTTTCTTCCCTCATTTGAGGGCAACAATGACTCTTTTTCTCATAGAAGGTGTGAAAAGCAGTATGTGACACTGTAGTAAAATCATTTGTAAGATATTTCATGTTTGTAGCAACGGGCCTCATAGACAGTGTGAAAAGCAGTATGTGTCACACGGTAGCAAAATTATTTTCATCTTGGGCGTAAACACTTGAATCCCTCGCTACGCTCAAGATTCTACTTTAGAATCCCTCGCTACGCTCAGGATTCTATTGTAGAATCTTTCGCTTCACTCAGAATTCAATATACCGCCCTCGCCGTAAATATATCATTTTGCACCCTTGAGACACAATCTACTATTGTATTGTATTGTTATATATAATATTTTATCTATACCCATTCAGTAAATCCTCTTTCATGTACTCAAAAAGTGTAGATAAGGCCAAAACAGCATCAAAAACGGTGTCGTAATGGCCATCTCCGCCCACTACGATACAGGCTCGTGCTCAAAAAGACTTCAACGAGTTCATGAACTCGAGCTCCTGCACTTTCAACGCAATGGTGCCTGAACACATGAAAGATGATTTAATATATGGTTGTAAATAAATTATTGTATGGAATGTTGTACAACTAAGTCAAAAAACGCTCGTGACGTTTATTTACGATGTTCCCCTTGGGTTCACATCGTAAGCCACGCAACTCGCCTTTTTTAACCTCTGTTATACAACTGTTGCATAAAATACTATTGAACTCACGCGCTTTGTATACGTACTTATGCGAACATGACCGGTGCAACCCGTGTCTAAATGTCGGTAACAAGTAAATAAATAAATATCGCGTTAGACCCGTTTAAATAAGTGTTTTTAAGGTATGTAATCAATCGTATGGTTGCCGTGCCCGTGTGGTTGCCGGGTAAGAATTGCGCCACCCCATCTCTTCCCGTGGGTTTCGTAGGAGGCGAATAAGGGAAAATCGGAGGGTGGGCAGCAGCATCCTTCGATCATTACCACCATCAAACTGCGGTCGCCAACCCGCTTGCCAAGCGTGGCGACTATGGCAAATCCCCCCCCAAGGGAAAAATAAATTGGGGGAGGCCTATGTTCAGCAGTGGACGTCTTTCGGCTGAAATGATGATGATGATGAATCAATCGTATGATAATATTTTCGCAGGTGCTGCACTTCTTCAACACGCCTCCAGACGTGTCGGACGACCAGCTGCTCCAGGTGTTCAAGGACTACGGCGTGATGCCGCCCCACACCATCTCCAAGTTCCCGCTGAAGAGCGAGAGGTAACTTCATCACCGTATTTACATTTTGTTGGTCAAAATATATATTTCCTTGTTTACTCTTCCCAGCTTCGTTGACACCGAATGGTATAGGTATCTAAATTACCTAGTATTTGATGTAGTTATTTCTGTCAAAGTTTAGTGAATTATATAAATCTATACGCGACACCTTTCCTCTTACTTATGGGATATTGAAAGAAACCGAACACGCGTTGCAGCCATAATTCAGGCTTAAAATCTATCTTCAATTGTCTTCAGTTTATATATTTGAACACAGGTTTTTATCATTATATGTATATCGGTGGAGTTCCTTCCAAGAAGCGAATTTAAAAAATGAATATAGACACGATTGATGCTGCCCACTTTTAAGGAAGGTTGTAAGAATTTACATTTTTTTTCTGTTTCGCCTTAAGATTGACTGGTAGAGAATGCCATACGGCATTGAGTCCGTCTTTTGTACGATAAGTTTTCTTTTGTGCAATAAAAAATAAATAAATAAATTCTGAACTTCTTATTGCTTTTGATTTTTGTCTGAAAAACAGGAAAATAACCGTATGAATTCATTAACTCTGTCGTAAAATTTAAACTAGAGTTAATTAACATCTTATTTAAATTAACATCACTGTATTTGCACGTTACTCCTTTTTACATGTTTTATAATTCACAAACGCAATAAAAAAAAAATATCTTTTCTTATGTTAGTTTGTTCATCAGCATCTCACGACATGTTTCTCATCACCGAAAACCTATTATAAAAATCAAATTGAATTACGTAGGTACATATTATTTTATTATCCCAGTGGTTGGAACAGATGTTTGTTAAATATGAAAATTATGGCAAACCCAGGTCATCGTCGGGCCTGATGGAGTTCCAGAACATCTCGCAGTCTGTGATGGCGATTATGGCGTGCAACCACGCGACCATCCAGCACCCAGGTACGTTCAATTATCGTAAACATCCTAGCGTTATCCCAGCACAGTTGCATCCAGAAGGATGCCCGGGGCCCGCTACCTTGTAGGCGTTTCACGTAAGCGGGCATTCGCTAGACTGACCTTCCATTCCAACCCAAGGGGCCTAGACCTTGTGTCAAGTGCGTGGGCAACTTGACTGCTAGAACTGTTAGACCCTCGTCATAATCATCAGTCTTTTAGCGATTCACTGCGGGGCTCAGGTCTCTCACGGTCGAGGAAATGGGCACTTTTGAGAGGTAGCGCGCAGAGAAAGCACTCGCATTTGGAACAGCCCAACCGGGAAAGTACCTTACAGTAGACCGCAGCTATAGTAACACCACTACTTTGTAGTTTTTAGGGTTCCTTACCCAAAGGGTACTTCGGAGAGTGTGCTCAGGAGCTCCATGAGCTCATACCGCTTTCCCCCTTCTTCTATCGGACATCCAGACGTACGGCTGGATACCATCCTTACTTGGTCGAAATTCCTCTTATTCGAACCAAGCGCTTTGCATCATCTTTTATAATGCGCACTTCTAAGGTTTGGAATTCTCTGCCGGCGTTTGTGTTTCCAAGCTCATATAACCTAGACCTTTTTAAGGCACAAGTGAATAGGCACCTTCTGGGTGAGCTCGCTTCATCGTCGGCCTCATCTTTGCCCCCTGGCTAGATGCTGGCCAAGAGCGATCCCATTTTTAATTAAAAAAAAGGGTCCAAACCCTATTGTCGTCACTTACGCGTCCGTCCGTCGACTGTCACACAGGTTTCACAGCCAAGTGCCCCTGCGGGGCGCCCAGGCGACCATGCGTACAAATTGGAGGAACCTCCAGAAAAGTGCGGGAGAAAAAAAAACTTGGCCGGTTTTTAATATGAAGTACTCTTTCCGAATCTATTTTTATTGCGTCTCCAATACTACCATTAATTTAGTTACTTGGTATTTAAACATGACCCTGAAAAATTCCAGGTGCCAAATTCCCGTTCGTAATGAAGCTCTGTTTCTCGTCGTCGCGACAAATCGGCCAGGGCAAGGGACCGCAGAAGAAGGACGGCCAGGGCCAGGAATCGAACTCGCGACAGAACAACGGAATGCCCGAACACGACTACTAGTAAGAGATTGTTATTATAAATAGACTTATCCTGAAACTCCAGAATTGTGAGGTTTGATATGAACGCGTTAGCAATTGCCAAGTATTAGATAGATAGATTTCCAAAAGCCGTTCATGGAATTCTGCCCTCTTCAAACTAAAAATCCGTCAGGTCTTGGAAATCAGAACATTTTAGAGTTCTTTTAGTTTCCGGATGGCAGAATTTGAGGACAAAGGAATCTTGATGTGATATAAATTTCTCCTGAATGTAGGAAATGGCGACTTTGGGAGTTTGAGTTTGGAAAGGCAACTTTGTGTATGAGTTGATATGAAACAATTCTGGTTTTTACGGAGGGAAGGGTCAATAGACATTAATTGTGTAAAAGAGTGTTTCAAAAAAGACATGTAAAGTTTTTGACGTCGGACCAAAGTTAAGTCGATCGGAAAGTTTCGTTTCAAGAATGTTGTATCGTGCAATTTGTTTTTTTTTTCTAATTGTTGATAGATTTTAGTTGTCTCGACATTTTCTGTTGTATTTTTGTTGTAATTTTAATGTAGATTGTTGATGTAATGGCTGAATTTGTTTAAATAGCACAAATTTAATAGATGTTACATAATTTTTAGAAATTTTAATCAAATGTAATATGTTGTAAGTAAGCTGTTTGTTTTAAATACAGGCCTAACTTAGTCGCAAATAAAAATATTAAATTTTATATTTATGTTACATTTTAAAACCGTTACCAATATTCTCAGATGAAATTTAATTTTAAAAGTACTGTAAGTGGCGTTTTTCGACCGGACATTTACTCCTTCTAGACGATTTTAATGAATTTTAACTCAAATGAAATGAAATGTTGGTGAATATTAAATATTTTAATCTTTTTATAGTAGGGACCATAGATAGAAATCTGACTATCCCTCTACATGCTTGTATTTTCTCTTCCATATTTTACAATAGATCAAACTCGAAAGATTTTTGTTATTAATTTTATTAATCTATATAGGTATTTATCTATAAGATACTTTATTTAAATGAAATATTCGTCATTATTTATAGTACTTATTTTTTAATATTAATAAACAAGCAAACAAGTGGGTACGTCAAAATTTCTAAATATTTCTCCTTCGTTATTTAACGAAATATATATATATCTATTCTTCTATAATGTATACTATACAGTGTTTCGTAAATGACATATTTACGTTTTTTTTTAGAAAAAATAAAATAAAATTTATTGACACTAGAGCATTTGACGATAACTTATTCAAAAGTATTCATGCATTTCTTAAATTGCTTAAGTATTCCGCTTTGGTTCCTACTCTGTCTTTTCTAAGCCAAATAATAAGCCAAAGTTTATTAAAAAAGTGTTAGATTAAAACTAATATTACCATAACTAGAGAAATAAATGAAACTGAATGTAAATAATTAATAAAGAGATTATTTCGCAATAGCTTCGTAGTACAATCAAGTACTCAAGTGTCACGTTCAACAAAAAAATACATTTTTAAATACAGGCCTATGTGAGAATGGCGGTATGTGAGAATCCTCGAGTTTATCGAAGTATTAAAGTCGTAAGCTGTATTGTAATAATGGAATGACATATCTTACTCGACTAGACATCTCGGGGTGTTTCGGCGGTCAATTTAAAAATAGGAAAGCCGTTAGATATTTTATAAGTGTATATTGTATCTTAAAACAATATATTATGTACAGTCGTGCACAACAGCCATATATTTTGTGAGATGAAAAATTCACCGCGATATTATGCTTTCTAAAGCTTTATAAATATAAGTGTAGATTTGTACTTAAATGCTGGGCTAGTGTATTATAGGATAAATATTGTGTAGGCTGGCGAAGGGCTCTGGCTGTCGGTTAGCCCTGGACATGTCAATTTTTATCATTATTTTCATCACTGACTTTGTAATATGCTGGATTGCTTGACTTACCTTATCATGCCAATCATTCATCGTAATTATATGAAACTATTTACAGTGAGTTTTATAACTGAAAATGACGTCATCTGATTTTTTTTTCTTTTTTTAACTGTTTATTTGTATTTTTTTCTTTTTCTTTTTATGTAGATAATAGTATAGTATTTCGCTCTAGCCCTATTCGTGTTATATCCACTCATTTATTTTTAGTCACTTAATCCATCCTTACACTATTTTCAGCACCATTACATTACTTTATTTATCGTAACAATTATTTCGGAATTATAATTAGGTAAAAACGGTAGACCATAATTCACCAAATCTAACGACTATGTAATTCACCAGAATCTTGTTTTATTAATGGAAACCCATTGCATTAGAATTACGATTTGAAACGGGATATTTACCATGTATATTTGTATTTGTGAGTTCCCGATATTTCGGCACTGTTGCAAGCGCCATTATCAAGGATTAACTGACGTGCTGCGAGTTTTAGTTGTGGTCTACCCACACGCCATAGCGATCTACCCTCTTCCTGGTTCGCTTTTTTCGCACAGTGTCACCGTCACTACCACCGTCCGCCTTGTCACTTGAAACTCGATTACGGTCACGACACACCACACTCACAGTATCAATACGCGAGTTCAAGCCCATTGGAAGCTGAATTCTGTAAACAATACTCGATGAATAGATATATTGATATGCATTTATCATTCGTAGTATAAAAATATCATTTTTTCACAATGGATTGTGTGAGACGTAGAAACAAAGATAGTAAAGAGAAGTAATTTTTCGACTATCTAATTTTAACATATTTAACAAGGTGTTTACTTCACTTGAGAGTATGTTTGTTTTTACGTTTATTATTGTTATTCGTTTCAGTTGACTAACTTTTCTTTGTATATATTTTTCTCTTTTCAGTTTTTACCCTGACTCGATTATGGCTTTCTAGGTCGAATGAAGCTACATACGCGACATAAGAAATCCGCTAGGCGGCGCAGCATTATCGTAATTCTCCCCATTAACAAATACCATTACATTTCACAAACACTATCTCACTTTACTGTGACAGTACATTGACCTCGTTTAAACAAATCTTTAAGTATGTTTACAAAGCGCGAGAGTTTAAAATGTTATATGAAATGATGTGTTATATTATCTGCTACTTAATAGTGTAAACTGTTCGGTTTTTCCTAAGATGCAAAATCACATGAATATAAAATAATCAAAAGAATAAGATCATAATTAGGGGCATGTTTTAATACGGTATAATATAACGTTCAAATGTTTTATGATTTGATTGTAGGTATTACGATGTTATATATCGTTATGAGGGATATTTAATTTGACATATGTATTGAAATTTTCGAATGTATCGAAAACATGATTTTTCATAGCGTTACAAAATACTAGATGATCTTGAAAAATAACTACAAATTTTTAGGGCTCCGTAGTAAATAAAGAACCCTTATGGTTTCGCCATATATACGTTTGTCCGTCCGCCGCTCAGCTCAGTACCTAACGTTCATACTATTATGCGGAAGCCATGTTTGACGAGACAACCTGGCCTGCAGCCCCCGGCTACGGCGCGCAGCTGTGCTGTGAAATATAAAACTATAATACCTAGGCAACTTTTTAAATATAAAACTATAATACCTACTTTTTCATTAGACCAAGTATCAATAACGCCATTTTAGTAAAAGTTATTGTCACGTTTTATTTAAATTAAGTACCAGTATTTTAACTCTCTGATTTTAGTTGGAATTGTCAAGTTATATATTTAATTCATCCAATAGTCGTTTTAAATGAACTTAATACATATATAAAAGTCAGATTTTAATTCGAAATTCATCATTTATTATGTAGTAAAGATTTATAAATCTATTATCTTGCAATTGTCATTATTCTATAAGTCCGTAGTCTTTTTGTGTCGTCGTCTATTGGTAATATTATTGTTTTTAGTTTCGCAGCTTACTCAATCCCATTCCTGTTTTCCTGTTAATCCAATAAAAAAAAATATTACAATTTTACGACAATAAATGTTATATAGACTTATTATCCACTGGCTTTGAGTAGGTACTTATCATCATTTTGACATTTTGTTTGTAAAAGCAGTCCAGCATAGTATAGAAATCATTTTTCGATATTATATCGTGATATCTGTATTTATGAATTTGCTTTGAAAACTACATATCACAATGACAAATAATGTTTCATAATAGGTACTGTAATACACTACTTGTCTAATATACTGTTCACATGTGTACATGTCTTATAATAGGTATATGTTTTTTTTTATCTATTTATATTTGATTTTTGGTTTAGTTTGATCTAATTTCTTTGTAACTCTGATATATATTTAAGAACATGTTATACTTACATACATAGACATACATATTACGGTCTGACTTAAAAAGGGACATTTTAAAGTATCATATAAGAACACTCACCATTTTTAACATTCTCACAATAGTTGAAAGTAGTGATTATGTTCTTCAAAATACACCCCGTTTTTTTAGGTCTTGACCGTAGCTGGTAATACTAGAAAATTCACATTTTGAACATATTTTGCTTCTAGTTAACGGCGATGACGGCGAACATACACAAACACATATCAAGACGGAGCCACAAACACACACAGCCACACCACGAGAGCGGGGACTGGGGTTGCCATTTCACAATGAAAATATACCCAAAAACACAGTTACCAAAGGGTAATTCCTCAAAAATGACAATGGCAACATATATATAATTCCTTTACTTTTTATGTGATTTAGATCACTACCTAATAAAGACATTAACAGATAGTTTTTTAATATAATTTTAGACACATACAATTTCTTCATGTTAACACATTACAATTCCATTTTTATTTGACTTTTTGTTTTGTTTTTTTTTTTCTAAATGAACGATGTCTGTTGAATACATCATGAATTTGCTTGACTATTTGCACTAGTGTATAGATTTCTTAGGTATTGGTTAAGTAATATTCCCATTTTATTTGTGTAATGTTAGACTTAGTTTTATACATACTCTTTGCGGTGCCATTTTCAAACACTCGTCGGTGTACATTTTTTTAGTCACAAGTGAATGACTTTAAATAAAAAAACATGATTATAATTTTAGTTTTTTTTTGTTTGAGTTTTGAGGATGGTACTGTTTTTCCCGTTTTTAGTGATAAAAATAGTAAATTGATATTAGATTGTGACTTTGTTTAAGGTTATTTTGAAAATAATAATTATTTTCCCTTTGTTGTTCTCAAATGTATCCCTGTAGTGTATACATCGACGGCTATTGTGGGAAAAATGTTTTCTCCAGTCCATGAGTACATATAAAATTGATGTTAATATGACGATTTTCCCCAAAACTTTGGTTGTTTGTAACATGACAGTTGTGAAAATGTACAAGAAATAAAAAAAATGTTATGCTATAAGGTAGAAAATTTGAGTTTTATTTAGTTTCTCTTTTTTAAGTAGAAATCATGCTTCAACTGTGCATGTTTCTTAACTTATTTTTGCATGGGTTTCGTGATGTCCATATAAAATAGAGTGGCACTTTTGTTTGTTACACCTGAGTTGACACGTTTACTCTAAAATTAAAGAACCAAAAAAAATATCTAATTGTAAGAAATAGTTTAGCACTCTCTAGGCTAGTAGTAAGTGTCATTGCAATGTCAATTATATTCGATTAGCGGACAGTACGGATTTTCTATAAATTTTTCTTAATAATGAAAAAATAAAAAATAATAGTGTCGATTCGTTTACTGTTTGGAAGCCTGCACAAGAATGTGTAGTTTAGTCATCGGTGCGAGCTGTTCTGTTGTGTTCTTACTTATGTAAGTAGATGCGAGGGCGTCCACCGCAGCCCTGTTCCCGTCACGAACCTAAAAGACATTATTTTTACCTTTGTGACCAAAAACAGTGTTGCGGGCCGCGCCAATAGTTATCTAAATAGCTGAATAAAATTATAATAACATTAAAAATCAGTGTTATCAGGTAAATAGATGCATATCTTTTTCTCTAGAGATATTTTCGAATGAAAAACTAAATGTTCTAGAATAGGCCCTGGATGTCGTGGTAGCTATTGTGTTTAATGTACAGACGATT
Source organism: Epiblema foenella (assembly GCA_963556455.1). Classification (NCBI taxonomy): domain Eukaryota; kingdom Metazoa; phylum Arthropoda; class Insecta; order Lepidoptera; family Tortricidae; genus Epiblema; species Epiblema foenella. Next base: position 23,778,883 of record OY747100.1, read on the forward strand.
GCTGTCGATGGTTTGATGTTCATGCAGTTAATGTATTGTGCCACGATACTTGATGAATGATGACACCTATATACAGTCAATAGTATTTACATGGTCATTTAGACAGTGATATTAGGTACTTGAATAAAATCGCAATAAAAATCTGTCCAAACAGATATTGTTTTTTTCTTCTGTTTGTTTTAAATAAAATACTCATCGTGTTAATGTCATTGTCTAATTGATAGAAATGTTACACATAATTACATAATAACAAATAAAGCCAAATGCAGATCGACTCTCCAAAAATAACACAAGAAACAGCACTCTTGCATACATATTAAGATATATAAATGTAAACATTTTATAATTTAGTTTCTTTCAAATATTTTTAGACTTTGCATTGGATCTAGGTACTTGTAGCTACGTGGTAACTTTAAATACATATTATGTCAACACAACAAAATATTCTTTCATTTCAACACAACCACTGCAATCATTCGCATTTCCTAGTACAGAACACAGACATCAACAGTTCAACAAAATGATCACATGTGTCGTGGATTTCAAAAGGAGGCAAAAATGTCTTTTTTTTTAATATAATCGAAATTTTATTAGCTTCAGGCACAAACACTACTAAACTAACAACAACTTCTTTGAAATAATTAATATTTTTTTCTTTTTTTTTATAATTTCTTTGAAATTTGTCCCTTCTGCGGGGTAATCACGCAACTTTTTTACTACCGTTAGGTAGATTTTAATGTCAAATTTTAATTGTCAGCTCATACATTTATACTTCAAAATTGACAGTAAAATCTATCTACCGTTAGTAATCTATAAAGTTACGTGATTCGCCTGCTGCTGTCAACACAATGCATCCTCAAATTTTATAAAGGGTCGGCAACGCGCACGTGACTCCTTTGGAGTTGCGGGCGTGTATAGGCTGCGGTGGCCGCTTACCATCAGGAAGACCGTACGCTTGTTTGCCACCGGCGTTGTATAAAAAAATAAATGAATAAACAGATTAAAAAATTAATATTTTTTTGTATACCTAAAGCTATGAGTTTCATATGATAATATAAAACTGCTTCTTTAGAAATTCATCGACATGCAAGTGAACACATCTGAAGTAATCGAAGTTTCTTATTTATTTAAAGAATTGCTTCTCGATTAAAGTACGCTCAAATACCTCAATCCAGTAAGCTGGAAAATGACAGATCTTACGAAACAGTCAAGATTCAAGATTCAGACATTTAATTAGTCAAAAGAGTGTATTCTCTGTTTTAATTATATTCAACCGGATATTTCCTGAGATGATCATTTTTAAACGGCCAAATTATTTAAAGAACTGTGCACTAATACATCCTCATCGGCGTAGACACACAACATACGTACCTAGTATGAGTATGACAATACATGTTAGATGTTATAAATTAGTCATTGTACTGCAACGTATAATTATATTGTGACTGCATTTCCCGTCAATTATTTTCATGTGTTAATTTTTATTATTTTATTTAGGCACTTATATCTAATACTTGGGAATTCACGCGATTAGAACAAAACATGATCAATGATGGGTATCACAGCACATTTTTTCTACCACTTCATGCAGGCGTGAGATCTTAACTTAATATCCACTTTCCTTTCTAGTCATATTAATATTAGTTTTATAAAAATCTTGCAAATTAACTAAGAATATAGCTTCGTGACTTCATCTTACATTACGTTACTAAATCTCAATATTTATATCGGCTTTTATCAAGAAATCAGCTGTGATATGCGAGCCCTTATTTATTGCAGAAATATAAATTATGAAATATTTAATTATCGATAATGTTTGTCTTGACCCTTTCCATCCATTATCTTTCCAAATTAATTGACATAAATTTTACAAGTTATTAAATTACTTGCTCTAAATACTCGTAGGTACACATTTTTTTTATATTTGCCAAATTCTCCTATACTTTATTTACACATCAAAAACTACACCAACTTTTAAATCACATTAGTTGGATAGTGTAAGCATACTTTAAATCGTAATTTAATATTTTGCATAAATACGCGAATTATGAGAGTAAATTAAGTAAATAAATATTTATAAAAAAATTATGCGAATCATGTCGATATGTAAATAATAAGTACAAGTTGCTTTTGTTTTTTCATTAAAGTTATATTGTTTTTCATGTATTTTTTAAGTGCATAATATTATCATAGGATTGCACTTGAGGCGCGATATGTAAATTGTATAGAAATAAATAATGTTTTTTGACTGAAATGCATATCATTTTTAATCGACTTCAAAAAAAGGAGGAGGTTCTCAATTCGACTGTAGGTATGTTTTATTTTGTATGTTTGTCACGCGATTACTCCGCCATTTATGAACGGAACATTGAGGGAACTCCTCAAAAATTCAAGGGAAACATACTGCGATTTTAGTATTTTCTGTAAGAAATCGAGCATGTGCATTCAGAAAGTAGCATTGGGTGAACGGGAAAAGATGAAGAGGACAACGGATGGTGATCCAAAACTACTGGTGTTTCATGGTTAGTGCTAAGATATTTCGATCAAGATACTCAAAGTGACAATGATGAAGCCAGTTTAACCCTTTTCCAGGCATACGATTTGTCGACGTATCAAAAGAATTTCAATCATAGTTTTCGGCTTTAAGGTCAAAATTAGATTAGGTGCAAAACGTAATTACTCAGTCTTCTAGATGTTCACGAAACTTCGTAGTAAAACAGTACAGCTTAATCGTTACGTGTTTGAGCTTATTGGAATTGTCATGAGATGCACTCTAGTACGGTAATGATTCATTAAGCCGTCCTCTCCCAGCGAAAAAAATAAACAATAGCGCTCGTTTGTTATGATCCCGGGGATCCCAGGGACTGGTAGACGACAGTAGAGTGGGATAAAAGTAAATAGTTATTTGTACAGCAAAAGAGCAAAGTTGTTTGTTGCTGCGAATGCTGATTTTGATTCCCGAACAAGCGAAAGATTCTAATCTTGAGCGTAGGGAGGGAATCAATAGCACGAGATGCAAATACCTAACTTTGCTCGCGTGTGACGACACGTACCTACAACTTTTCACCTCAGCAGTGAGAACATATTAAAATGTAATAATATCATAGACTTTTACGTACGTGTCTGGTAATTAACCAGGAAGAAAACTTAATTCAGTATTCATCAAGGCACTGCTTGTTTTATGAACTCCTAAGCAAAACGTTCAAGCGCACGACGCGAGATTAGGCGCGGCAGAGTTGGGCACACGCCAGCTCGCGTATACACTAAAAACTAGACGCATTGTTGTTTAAACACAGCATTCATCACTGATTTCTAATATTTTCTATTTATTTCAAACAATAATGAATATCTGTAATGTAAGACGGATGGCAATAACATTTGAAAACAATTTAATCCCGCATTTTTTTAAAGGGGCGTTCTGAAACTGCACTCGATTGTTTTACTAAAATATAGATTTTTAAAAGTAATTATTAATTGATGCCATAAACTTTGGGTTTTTTCTTCGATATAATTGTTTTGGTTTTACTTCAAAATATTTATTATTAAAATAATATTCTATTTAAAGGAACCATTGCCAACAACTTTATTAATTTTAACGTTTAGGATAATTTATGAGTTTTCGAACGTCTTCATATTTTGGGGGTCTACTATAAAATTTGAATGTCGAAGTGATGTCAAACTATGATCGATCTATTCCTCTCTTTTTTCGTAACGAACTGTGGGGCTACCGCGAACCACAAACGAAGTTTTCCCTCTCTGTCTCACTTATGTGCAATCTTGCAAGTGCGACAGAGAGGGAAAACTTCGTTTGCTGTCGCGGTAGCGACCCTGAGGGGCTACCGCGACAGCAAACAAAGTTTTCCTCTCGGTCGCACTTACGTCCGTACGTGCAAGTGCGACAGAGAGCAAAAACTTCGTTTGCTGTTCGCGGTAGCGCCCCTGGATAGGGCGAATGAATTCCAAATATGTCGAATTTGTAATACAGTAATACACCCCGCTGTCAATTGTCAGTTCATGCCCTATATAAAATTAAAAAGTCACTTTGTCTCATGGAGTGAGCAAAAATTCGTTTAACTCCCTGATTTCTCGCAGCAAAGCAAAATAGGCTTGTTCGAGCTGCTGAGGTGAAAAAATAATTGCTAAACTTCTAATCTATAGGTCTATATGAGACTACGCATCTTATTGAACAATGAAGGTATTGTAATTTTTGTAATCTGCTGTGCCACTTCGTCAACTTTAGGCAATTTCTTTGGATGGCACCGACTTCTAAAATTGCAAAACCTACATTGTTCAATGTTCAATAAGAAGCGTAGTCCCATATTGACCTATTAGAAGTTAGGCAATTATTTTTTTACTTTTTTATCGTCGGTTTTCATTATTTTATCTATTTATATTATTAATAGTTAAAGAAAGAATTGTTTCGTTTAATTAAAATTCCCGCCATTTTTCCTGTCAATAAATATGCTACAGATTCGAAAAATTTCGTACCAATCAATACTAAAGTTGTAATTGAAAACACAGGAAGTGCAAAGAAAGGTATAGAACTAAGTACCTGCCCAGATAGCACGATACGCAGTGGATTTACTTAGGCTCGGTTTTATAAAGATCCGTTAGACCTTATGTCGGTTTGTTATGTCAATAATTGTACTGAGTTACTGAAATTTGATCTGACATTTGATCTAACAGATCTTTATAAAACCCGGCCTTAATGGATCTAATGAGATAGATTGGTTTTAAGGTCATATTTTATAGTCTAAATCGGCCAAAATATCATGTAAAACATGACCATATTATAATCTATCATGCTGGGCTGAGGATGATATTAAAAATTAAAAGCCTATCATAATTTAAAATATTTTTAACGAATTTTTAAGAATATACACTAAAAGCTACATAAGGGAAACCAATAAAAGTTGCGGATTGGTTAAGATTCACCGTACACCGTTCTGAGAAAAACTGAGGTGAGGTAAGTAAGCTAAGCTATGGTTGGCACTGCGAATAATGGTCTAATCTAACCAGCCAACAACCAAGCCTTTCAGTTGTAAGCTAGCAGGTGTAACGCTATTTAAGAAAATAACTCGTACTCAGCTACATTGCTAGTGGCACGTGTCGTGGATTATGTATATATGTAATTGAAACTATATTTTCACTGGTTTGTAACTTTATATTTAAAAAAAATGTATTTTTACCGATCATTCATATGGAAGTCTAGTTTGTCAAGAAGTAATTCAAAATCGAAACCAATACCTTTTCCTGGAGAAAAAAAAAATAGCATTATTTTGTAATGAGCCCGGGGATCCCCGGGACCGGTAGACGATGGATTGCACAAATAAGGTTTTAACGGAACAGCAGGGTTCGTTAACTTTGACAGAGTAGAATTTATCTTAAAGGTAATAAAATATTATTTCACCCTGCTACACCATTAAGTATTTCAAAGGTACTTAATTAAAGCCTGTCCTTTTCTGCAGAGGCGGCATGCGAATAAGCACTAGTTTTTAGGAAACTCTATTTATTTAATATTTGCATGTAGGCTACTGTTACTTAATTAAAACCACGTCAAAAAAAGCGAAGTTACTCAAATTCAAATAAAATGTGGTTGATGTAAATTTACACCTATTTTATGGGCCGCACGATTTTTTAAATTTGAAATACAGATGAGTGGCGACAAAAAAAGGCATAAGAAACAATAAAATGCACATTTATTACAAATATTTCAAAAAAACTTTTGAAAAAAAAACACCTTATCCAAAAAGAAAGTATTCATCTGTGATTATATTATCTTATCGATTGACTTGAAATGTTTGTAATAGAGAATCAACCCATCCCAACTGAAGACAGCGCTCCGCGTGGTGAATTTTGGAATGAACCATTTGATTTGACATTGACGTTACGTATAGCGTACGTAATGGTGGCTGCTTGCGTTAAGCAGTCATTGCTGACAACTTATTTGGCAAAATATTTCAGAAAACCTATAAAAACTAACTAAATCTTGAAGAAACTGGATAAATCGCCAGGTAAAGTGTTTTCATATGTTATTGTTAACTTTCTTTATATTATTTTCGTAGTGAAATGACTAGATGAATCAAGATGGCCGCTTGAGACGTACAAAGTCATCTAACCGACCTAATTAATCATTCTACTGACTGAACTCGTCGATATGAATGATATATTTTTATCCCTATGGTGGCAATAGATTTAAATTCACCACAAGTTTGTTTACAAATATTGTGATAATTTTCCGCCGATACATTTGTTTCAGCTATTTTTCTTTGTATGAAAGTGTACATTTTTCTTTTACATAACGCCGCAGTGTAGTGAACTTATCTTTTTCTTTAAATAGCATTATATACAACGAGTACACTAGATGTATTGTTGTGGTTTTACTTACATTACATCCAAGTTATCCTATTTCAAAAGAAGGTTGACCTAGATTTGTAACATTGAAAGATTGGTTATTTATACATTGAAAGAATAATGCAATTTCAACATCCATTCTGTCTGTATGCAATTACGCATGTATGACATCATTCTAAAATTGTTCATCTCATCTATGTTGTCACTTCTCGGTCCGAGTTACATACATACTATTATTTATTCTGTGGTTATATCTAAACTATATAATAAGGAGGCTGGTAAACTTTACAGTCATAATTTTATTAATTGGTGTATTGTAAAATAAACCTTAGTGTAAGGCAGCTCTTGGAGATCTAATCAAAAATGTAGTGAAAAACTGACATGGTTATTATTGGCTATGAGGTTCCAAAATTAATATTTTTTCTGAATTTTGCTTTTTGATTAGAAAGTTTGCTGACCCCTGGCTTAGAGTATGACAAGCTTTAGCGTTACAGTCACTGAAGCCATATAAAAAATATAATTATTAGCAGATCTTAATTTCTTTGTATTGGTACAGTAATATAGTCATTTTCGCGACCCTCCAAAATTGTATTGGAGGCCAAGACTCATTTTGGGTTGTTATGTCACTGCAGTTAGTTTTTTAGTTAGTAAAAAGCAGTACCCACTACATAGGTAGTTAAACTAGAATATTTAACAAGCTCCTGATACAATAATACAATACAATACAAATACAGTAGGGCCTTGATAATCCGTACACAGGCTAATCCGAACGTCGCAGTAATCCGAACTGCCGAGTGACCCGCTGTAACACCTGACTTTGTTTAAACCATCCGGTTTGTAGTTCTTTCAAGGATACGAAATTACTCTATGCTGTACTGCACACCACGTGTTTTATGATAAGGTTCCTACATTTGAAATATGATATGGTTCCTACACCAAAACGTAAACATCAAATTTTGAGCATTGCTGAGAAGTATTAGACAGCTTGAAAGATGGCGTGTCTGCTACTTCGTTTTCTCAAAAGTATGATATTGGAAAAGCTACAATTTCTGATCTGATGAAAAAGGAACAGAACATTAGGTAATTTCATTCCAACATACTATAATTCGAACGCTCCGTGAGTCCGAACAGTAGTTGTTTCTTTGAAGTTCGGATTATCGAGGCCCTACTGTACTTATTGCACACCTCACTAAAAATATAAAGCAGGTCAGAAACATAACATAAAGAGATATAAGCGGAGTTAGACAGCTTGGACAAGGCGGTCTTATCACTAAAGAGCCTCCTGATCTTGGTTAAAAAGACCTTACAACCTAACCAAGTGAGTGCTTGATGATCTATTGCCTGACCTGGCTTGGGACACTGTTGAAAAAAACAATGTATAAAAATACAATGTACTATGGGACATCATCAAGCTATAGAGGTTGTTTCCAGGATGAGTATGTCGCAGATGGCGAGCTGTTTCATATGCAGCACCATCACCGGCGCCACCAACACCATCAGCCTCATACAGGATACGGTAACTACCCATACTACTTTAAGCCACTAGAACAGAGCGGGATTAACCTTGCCGGGGCTCCTAGGCAATTGAAATATCGGGCCACTAGCACAGAACGGATTAATGGAAAAAAAAAAAAGAAATATCGGGCTACTTTTCAGCCGTTGTTGAAGATCATGCTCTTTTCAAGTTAATGAGGGGGCAAGAAACGGTATCTATTTCTTTTGTGCGCACGCGCCCCTAACTGATAGGGGGCCTAGGCAGGTGCCTACTCTGCCTAAAGGTTAATCCAGCTCTGCACAAGTATTTGCAGGAGCATCTCCTGTGTGAGCTCCCTTTACCATCTGCCTCATCTTTGCCCCATAGTTAGATGCTATGCTGGTCATACGCCTACGGAATAAGAGCATTGTATATGTCAGTATCATAATTAAAGTAACTTACCTGTACTATGTCGCAGAGTAATCTTCAATCTGGCAAGAAGCTGCTTGACATTGTGAGTGAGATAGCTGAGAAACCGTTGAAAGAGGAAGACATACATTCGACAGTCATTTGCAAAAAATGCTGTCAAACATGCAAGGAATATGACGACTTGCAAGTGAGGTATGAAACATCTTATCATTATCATATAACCCATAAGTCACAGTCATAGAACAAAAAACTACACTAAATAAAGTATAGAAAATTAGGAGCACCAAATTTTTTCATTATGGATTCTGAGTGAAGTTTATGTAGATGTTTAGCTTAAATAATACATATACATTCCACACACTTTTATGAACACAGGAAAATTCAATTCAATCTTATGTTGATGTCCTAACACTGACATGTGAAACTAGCTTGTAAATTAGTAAATACAGATTAATTTAATTAACACTTTCACTACCAGACTTGCGGGTTCCTGGCAGTGAAAGTATTAAACAAACAATAACATGTATTCATAACATTGACAGGCTTAAGCAAATAAAGGCTGTGCTCCACGGCCAGATCCATAAAAGCAGCGAGAGCCCCACAAAGGAGGGCAAGAAAGTAGTACTGCCGGCCTCTAAGCTTCACCCACTGCCTCCAGACTTCGTTCTCAATGTTGGTAGGATTGCTAGTCTTGCACAGAAGGTAACCACTTTTAATTTTGTTAGATACCCTCTGAAAGGCCTAAGACAGGCCAGGAAAGTAGTATTCTCGGCCTCTAAGCTTCATACACTGCCTCTAGACTTATCAAAGTTGGCAGGATTACTGGCCTTCTACAGAAGGTAACCACTTTTAATTATGTTAGACCCTCTGAAAGGCATAAGACGGGCCAGGAAAGTAGTATTGTCGGCCTCTAAGCTTCATCCACTGCCTCCAGACTTCTCAAAGTTGGCAGGATTTCTGGCCTTCTACAGGAGGCAACCACTTTTAATTATGTTAGATACCCTAAGACAGGCCAAGAAAGTAGCATTGCCGGTCTCTACGCTTCATCCACTGCCTCCAGACTTCCCAATGTAGGCAGGATTACTGGCCTTCTGCAGAAGGTAACCACTTTTGTCGGCCTCTAAATTAAATCCATTGTCTCCAGACTTTTAATATTTGAGTCCAATGTGTTCATTGCTGTTTCCTATCTTTATTTTTTTTTACGTCACACCTGGCCATAAAGTGGCAATTACCTCCCGCTTCACGTGCGGAAACTCACTTCCTGGCCAGGGTGACATAAAATTTTGTACTCGCCCCGGGCGGTAATATAGAAATAGAAAGCCTTAGCTCGCATATTTATCGCTTTTGCTTCGGCTTGGGCGACAAACACTTGCGATCAGAGACATATTATTTTACCGCCCTAGGTACTAATGTGCTATTAATCACATATAAAAACTGTACATACATATGTATAATTTATTTTCAGGCTACAACCGTCCCCTCAAAACTGAGCCTAAAAGTCACAGTCGGGTCCTCAGTCCTAACTCAAAGCATAAAAACCACCCCGGCAATGGCAAAAAACATTGTCATACAAAAGACAGAGCCAGAGGAGAGTGAGAACGATCTGATATTGGAAGAGGTCAGCTTAACGAAGGACTTCATGAGTTCCATGGTGCTCCAGAGGATCGGGAAAGACGATGGGAATAATGATGATCAGGCTATGGAGATGGATGATGATGAAGGTAAAACCTTATTTACTCGTGCACACGTACGAGACTCGCATGCGAGTTTAATTAGTTAATTACATTGCGGGTTGCCCAGGTATAATGAGTTCAATCGATCTATCAAACCGCGCAATGTAGTTGAACTGGCATGCGTGTGTATTAGGGCCTTTAGAGATTGGAAAGATATAATACAATACGCTATTTCACTATTTTTTATGGTGCCATTCGAACCAGATATTAGAGACGATCAAAGTTTGTATGTGACCCACTACAATTAGACCAGCACAAAAGACGAAAACGAAAGGTAAATTACAGCATAGCTGACGAGCACGAGCACCACACGCTGATAGGCAGAGAAATGTGACGTCACAGTGTAATGGCCTCGAAATCCCGTTGTATGGGAAAACGAGTAATTTGCCATTTTAGTCGTGAAATATTGTGTTGAAGGACGTAGTTGCCATACAATTTCTTTTTATTGAACCCTGTGAATTATATTGCTAACTTTCAATTTACATTTGGACTATTAAAAAAACAACATTTTTGCGAATCTTTAGACCCATTATATTTTTATGATTTTGAGTAATTTGTCTAATTTAATATTTATTGTGATAATTTGATGGTTTTATGTAACCACACTGTGGTATAAATTTTAACATGTGTCAAATATTCTTTATTGCTCACCAAAAACAATACACAAAAGAACAACATTAAGTTAAACATAAAGTCATTTTGCTAATTCATCTAAATACTAGTCGGTTGAAATCAGTGTTGCCAGGGCCCTTGGGACGTAAATTACGTTTCGTTTCTTGAAAAGTTACATTTTTGATGCAAAAGTTAAATTTTTTCCATTTCTCATAATTACTGATCAAAACAGCCGATTTGAAGAAATTAGTAGCCACATGCAGCTAGAATTCGGCGAGCTCGGCGACGGCATTACGTCGGGCTGATGGGGCATATCTCAAATGTCATACGTAGTTACCTACTCGTACAACAAAGGAACAGACAGAGTCGTATCATGTGGTTTCTTTTGTCACCTTTTCTGTATTGGAGCTCATAAATTGTCCCGCTTGGTCCCGGTTAGTTACAAAATACCTTCCTTTTAAATAGAGTTTCATTGTTCTTAAAAGTTACGAAAATTTCCCTTACAACAGAAGTTACTTACATGTTACTCGAGCTAGTCAAAAGTTACGAAAAATGTAAGAAATGTAACCATCTGGCAACACTGGTTGAAATTCGCCCAATGAAAAAGCAATAAGATGGAAGCGACATACCTACAAAAAAAGTGTGGCCGACGCCATATTGCGATACTATAAAGATGGCGGTCTCTAGTGCTGGGAAGACAAGTTTGTATATATAACGATATATACAAACTTGTCTTCCCATATAAAAATAACTTTTTATCACATACTACTAAACGTATACGTTGTTTAAACCGTCATCTCCCAGCGGAAAAAATAAACATAGCATTATTTTGTAATGAGCCCTTGGATCCCAGGGACCGGTAGACGACGGGAGGATACATATTGTCGTCGACGACGACAAAGATATCGAGACATTTGGCTTATTGTGGCAGAATAATTATATAAGTATTCTTAAATTCGTATATTTTCACTCACTACAATATCATTCATGATACAAGTGTTAGTTACATAAAAGAAGTTTGTCTGTACTATTTATTATTTGTATATACTAAGGGTTCTTTCGGATATCCGCATCCGCAACCGCGTAACTTCCGCATTAAATTCGACATCCGCATCTACAAAATATCAATGCGGAGTTTACGCAGATGCGGATGTTGAACAAGTTGGTACAGGAACGACTTAGCGGCGGGTATATTTTTTACATTTTCCCTCATAAAACAAAAATGACTCGACATCAAAAAAAAAATTGTTTCAGAATATGCAACCCAAGCCCTTTCATATGACACCCCACTCGACATATTTATTTATTTATTTTAAGGAGTACCAACAGCTACTAGATTATGATAAGAGACTCAAATAACAGACAGATAGAAAAGAACAGAAGGAATTTAACCAACTTTGCGCACACATTCGCACTTTGCTATTCAGAATTAACTAAATAATAACGGGAAAAAGAAGATTGTATACACCTCAAAACTTAGCTGGGTTATGGAATTATGATCTAGTGACAATATTAAGCCCCTTTATATACAATGCCTTTTGCCTATAATTGCATGAAGTACATTTGAGTGAAATGGGGAAAGTAACGTTTGGTTAAAATTAACTAGACTTTAAAATTTTGAACCACCTATTATCTGTTTTTTTCACAGGAAATTAAAAAGGTTCCTTTTTTATTTTCTGTCAAAAAAACTAAAAATGGCAAACTTCTTGAGTTGGAGTTCACATTTTTTTTAATAGTAAGTCAGTCATTTTTTTTTAATTATAACTAATAATATCTGTAATGGCGTTTTTTCAGGTTGTTCCTACGCTATAGTCACTCAAGAAGATGTCACAAATGAAGTAAACAAAAAGGTTAGTTATGTTTCTATACACCATTGTTATTTTAAATAATAATATTGAAAAAAAAAAACAAAGGCGAGAAACCAAAAAGGTACAACAATACAAACACACGTTATTGGACACCACGAAAATGAACATAAACCTGAAAGTAGAAATAAACAACAGGCGATCTTATTGCTAGCGAGAGATCTCTCCCAGTCCCAGACAATCTTTTATATGATACAATGTTTTGTATATTTCACCATATTGACAACTGTGCCGATTATTTTCTAGTCTGTGTTTGTGGTTTGTTCCACTCTATCATCATCATTACATTAACGTATGTATACTTCCCATTGCTGGGCACAGGCCTCTCACGGATGAGCGAATGGGCTGCAGTCCCACACTGGCCTAGTAAAAGCTGTGGACTAAAAATCTTTGATTTTTTTTTGTGTAATGCAGGTGTAGGCAGGTTATCACAAGGTGATTACCGTAAACCTTATTGGAAGAGATATACCGAGAATGTCGCTTACTCTATTCTTTTTTTTTTATTTTCTTTATTGGGGATAAAAACAGATACAGGCCGATGTAATAAATAGGACAAATCAGTATAAATTAAGTATGTACAGTCTGTATCCTAAGACAATTCCCACTAGGATTTCACAAATATCAGTTGTTTGTCTTTAAACTTTGTAAGTCTTGTAATAAGTATTTCAAAAAATGCTAGGTACCTGTTTTTTAGTCTTTATATTTCAAAACACGATTAATGATCCCCAATCTAGAGCTGTCTGCATACAAATTAGGTGAAACAGAGCGCAATCTAATAGATTAACACGTTCACTGTCCGAATCCGAATTGTAAACCTTACGACTTCGTAATAGAGACTTGCAGTGACCCTTATCAGGGTCACGGACTGTGAACGTGTTAATCAGTTTAATAAATTTTGTAAAAGTATACAGACAGTAAGGTTTACTAATAATGTAAAATTTGTAAAACAATAACACCTCTTGATAATTGATAAGCGGGAATTCTTGAAATAAATATCATTGTTTATTTAAAAGGGGACTCCAACCTCGTACTGTGTAATACCTACGTTCATACCAATAAAACAATTTAAAAAATACCCCTTTATACCAGGGCTCGGAAACCGGTTTCGTCTTCATAATCATTAATCAGATAAAAAATTCGGTTAATTGGGCCATTCTACTTTTTCATGTACATAATTTTCAGACACTTTTTTTTAAATGCAGATTTTGCAATACTTGGCCCCCACTTCATATTTTTCTATTGTTATTTAGAAAGAGGTTTAATTGCAGTATCACTTCCGATAGTTTTGGTAATTAACGAACCACAGCTCATATCCATAAATCGAGTAACTCAGTGGTCCTTGGATGTCTCACCATTTGTATGAAAAAATGGTTTTTACCACTGTGTTACCCAACTTTTACAACAATAACTTAGTATTTTAGTATTTTTACCTTTAAATTCCTTTTATTAGGTTCAGGTACTATTTCGAAATCCTAATTTTGGGATGACCCAATTGCGTTTTACATAATTTATTTCATAGGTGATGGCTAACCAAAACTAATCTTCAGATTCGGCTGAAACCGCTCAACCAATCTCACTGGAGCGCAAACTCTTAAGGGTATTCCAGTGTTCAAAACCACACGCGTGGTCGTGTCGGAGGTTTTCCCCTGGCTTTATTGGGCCCGGCCTTTAAAGCCACAAAAAATAAAATAAAAATGGAGATGTAAGAAGTTTTAGGAGATATTTGGAAAACATTAAAAACCGGTTCCAAGCCCTGATCAAAAACATAATCCAACGACTTGTGATTTGGTTGAATACTATATATATTTATTTATGTATATTAATTTAAATACGTATATATTTATAATATGTATTTATTGTATGTTATAGTTGTTATATATTTATTTGGTTTTGGTTTTAGCTATAAGTTTCCTTATTGAAAAGTTTTAGTACACTGTGTAAGTTTGTCTATCTCATTCTCCCACTATACACTCAAACCCTCAAAGGTTAGCTGGAAGAGATCCCTCATAGGGATAAGTTCGCCTTTGTACTCTAATCTTATGTGACATGTATATTGTTTTAACCTGTTATTGTGTACAATAAAGTGCTTACATACATACATACATAATCTTGTCCAGCAGAAATCCGGGGAGCAATCTTCTATGTTCGACGTGAGCCTTTTGTCCTCCTTAGAGGACAGCGGGGACGGCGAGGAAGACTCCGAACAACACGCCGACCAGTACATAGTCGGGAAACTGGAGATACTCAGCGAGAGGGAGGACGAGGAGGAACGTGAGTTGTCTACGATAGGAATGATCACCACGGATGATCCGTTAACAGTTTTAAATCACAATTTTGCCGGTTTAAGTACATCAAAATGCATTTTACATAAAAGGCCAATTCTCTAGTTTGGCTACATGATGACAAAATATGATACATGGATAAAATATAATAAAAAATAAATAATTTTAAAATACAATAGTGTTATTTAATGATTTAAATAGTTTGTATTTTTATATTTAATATGGAGTGAAAATAAAAAATATAAATATTTTTTTATACTTAACAGCCGTAAAATTCTAAATCTAGAATTTTTAAATTATTTTTCCTGTAATCTACAAAATACACAGCAACTTTTGAGCCCTATTACATTACGGTATTCCGAAATTCGTGATTTTCGACCCACCCTAATGATCATTCGTGCTACAATCCCGCCGGCAGGGACGCCCACCGCGCGATCGCCACAACACACATATAGTCCCTAATCGTCCCGGTACCGCCGCATATCGGATGAGTTGGTCCGACCCAGGCCAGACACAAAGTCACTGACACATATAGTCCCTATTCGTCCCAGTACCGTCGCATATCGGGTAGAGTCGGTCCAACCCAGGCCGGGCCTAGCTGAGTTTATTGTTGGACTCTTCTCAGCTAGGCTAGGTTTAGTGAACTAGCAACAAAACACACCACAGATTTGGTTGAAGCAGTTCAACCAATGTTACTGGAGCGCAAACTCTTAGAGTATTCCAGTGTTTAAACCGCCCGCGTTGTCGTATCGGAGGTTTTACCCTGGATTGTCCCCAGGCTACTCCGCGCACTCCTATCGCTTTCTTGGGCCC
The DNA here is from genome assembly GCA_963556455.1 of Epiblema foenella. Classification (NCBI taxonomy): domain Eukaryota; kingdom Metazoa; phylum Arthropoda; class Insecta; order Lepidoptera; family Tortricidae; genus Epiblema; species Epiblema foenella. The sequence continues at coordinate 23,794,445 of OY747100.1, forward strand.
GGCCTATAAAGCCACCGACATGTTACAATTTATAACATAGTGTGGCTATATAGATATAAAACCATCAAATTATCACAATAGATAGTGAATTAGACAAATTAATTAAAATCATAAAAATATATTAGACTAGGCCCAAAACTGGTCTCCCAAAAACGCGTCTCTATATGCAATCCAAGAGGCAAATCATGTAACAGTTGGGGTGACAATGTTATCAGAAGATTTTGACCCCCCTGATTACAGATCTGCCTGTCGCCATTCCGAAATTTGAACCGGAAGTACGGTATACCGGAAAAGGTGCGGCCCATACAAACATTTTCGTCACACATTTAGTAAATGGGGGAATCAACTTTTTAGTGCCACTGGTTGCCGTGGTTACGTCTAGTTGTCCAGGGGACAAAATTCGAATACAATCGTGATTTTATGCTGTTTAAGTTTATCAAACATACGTATTTGTGGTACTTATATGCTATTTCCATAATGGTCCATCTACTAAGCATGTTAGTAGAACTGAATACAACATTTTTTTGAACAAACTGCGCCACTGATGTCCCTTGGATAACGGGTCAAGATAACAACACAAAAAAAGTTGATCCACCCAAATCGTTACTCCGGTACTCTAAAAGAGGTCCGATTGTTATGGTTTTTTGATATGTTGTAGAGGACAGCTCTATATCTTTAGGAACCCGCCTGGCGGGCGCCGTGTATCTTTTCTCAGATCCGCTATAGGTAGGTTGCTACATCTGAGGGGCTACCCCGAAATTCGAAATCCGAACTTCGTATCGTGCCGTCCTTTTTACTCATATAGTGAAAAATGAAAGTGAAAGGGATGGCACAATCAGGCGCGGATACTGGGGGGGGGGGGGCAACAGGGGCAGTTACCCCCCCTGAAGCCTGTGTCAGGAGGAAATATGTTCTGACAATATAAACAGTTATGAAAAGTCAGTTTTATTTTCGGAAAGTTCGAAAGTGCCCCCCCCTGAACAAAATCCTGGATCCGCGCCTGGGCACGATGCGAAGTACAGGTCCTATTTCTGGGGTATATTTAAGATTTAAGTCTGACAGTGGAAAATGTGTGCATTATTAGATACGCTCACAATTTAAGGGTTAAATTAGTGGTTTCCGAGAGAAAAACATAATTTACTATGTATTTGTTAATAAATAAATATTTGTGGACAATCATACACGAATCGACCTAGTCCCAAACTAAGCAAAGCCTGTACTATGGGTACTAGGCGACAATATACATACTTATATTATATACACAAATAGATACTTAAATACATAGAAAACATCCAAGACTCAAGAACAAATATTCGTGTTCATCACCGAGATTGGAACCCGGGACCTCCAGCTTCGTAGGCAGGATCACTACCAACTAGGCTAAGGTGGTCGTCACCAAATCGCTATTCGTTTCGAAGTATTCTATGAAATAAAGCCCAGAGAGTAACCAAAGTTGTATTTACAGAGACCATAGTGATGTCGAGTGACAACTCTATCCTTCGCGTGGTTTCCGGACAGAAACTAGTCTATGGAGAGTCGCTTGAACTGCTGAATGAAGACGCCGACACACAGCCAGACAGCCAAGGTTCGATTCCAGACTTTCCTATGACATAAAAGCTTCTTTCAATATTTAGCGTTATTATTTCGTCATTTTAGTCTCATTAAATAGTGTTAGTAAAAACGTACAGGTAAATTATTTTTCAAACTAAATTATTTATATATAAATTCCGTTGGATATTCTATTGTATGTAATAGTCTAAAAATCGTAGGTCAGTGTCGATTCGCCATTCAGCCAATTGCTAAATGTGGCAGTGGAATTAAATTTCATGTGAGTTTATGCTTATGTAAGTTTTTTTTAATACAGGAATCTTTTTACACTGTTAGTGATTACTTTGATTACTATAAATCTTACATTTTTGTTTAGTCTTAATAGGTTTAGTTTTATTTTGGTTAACATTTTATTTTACGCCATATTTGACGTTCGGTCGGTCGTCAGTAATCGTAACTTGGTGGAAGACACCCTAAGGCTCGGTTGCACCAATATGCGATCACAGGCCGGTCATCGTCAAATATGGCGCCGGCAGCTGTCATCCCATAGAAACTTGTCAAACTTTCCATACAATCAGATTTTAACGAACACCGCTTACGATTACAGACGGTTTGGTGCAGCCCACCCTAAAACAACATATGACGACCGGTTTAGCCTAGTGGGTAGTGCACCTGCCTGTGAAGCTGATGGTCCTGGGTTCGAATCCCGGTCAGAGCAAATATTTGTGTGATGAGCATGAATATTTGTTTCTGAGTCTTGGATGTTTTCTGTGTATTTAAGTATTTATATCTATTAAATATATCGTCGTCTAGTACCCATAACACAAGCCTTCTTGAGCTTACTGTGGGGCTAGTTCGATTTGTGTAAGATTGTCCTCTAATATTTATTTAATTATTTTATTTATGTACATTCGCTTCCAGATGACGAGGATTCACAAATCGAGCTGCAAGTGTCCGGCGATGAGGAGACTGCGAACGCCATCATCGCTGCGGCGAGGGAACAAGGTGAATGCCTAGTTTTTTTGACATGGAGTAGGTAAATGAGAACACAGGTTATGGCAAGTGGCTTTAAGTTGCAAGAAAACACACCTAACTCCAGGGCTCGGAAACCAGTTTCGTCTTGATACAATTAACCGGTTAAAAATTTCAGTTAATTGCGTCTTACGGTATTTTTTCGTATTTAAAATCATTTATATCCTAGATGAAGGCTAACAAAACCTGGTGAGCGCCTGGATAGCCCTCATTCCAACTGTACAGAGGGGCTACCGCGAACCGAAAACGAACGAAGTTCGAATATCTCCCTCTCTGTCGCACTTGCTTTTCAAAATAAAAATGGAGATATGAAAAGTACCTTAGGAGATATTTCAAAAATAGTAAAAACCGTTTCCGAGCCCTGCCTAACTCATTGTTATCGGAATTTTTTACCACTTCCTTTTTGACACATCATAACTATTGAAAAGGTTAGGGTATACAAGGATTTATTGTCAATTAAATACTAAATAACGGTTAAATTAATTTCATTTATTTTAATTTTATTTTTATACTTGGAAGCTAGAACACTAAAGTACACAGAACAGTAAAGTCTTGATCAAAAAAAGAGGCAAGGCGAAGGAGTGACTAACAGATCTGAACAGAGAATGAATTGAACTAAACATTCACTCAATCAATCGGTCGTTCATTCCTTTAACAAAGTAGTCAAATCATTTACCTTTTATTTACAGGATATGTTAATTTTTGTATATTAAAATATAATAAAATCAACACGCCCCCTCAAAAACTAACAATTATTTACAATAAATAAGCATCAGATCGTATTTAACTTCCAAGTATTGTCTGGGGAAATTACAATTTTATGACCCAACATTTGTTGCAAGGATTGGGAAAACCCAGAAAAACCCAATCAGGTCATTAAGATAATTATTACACCATAAAAATAATCATCAAAAATGTACAATAATTATCTCAACAATACATTATTTAGTATGTACATTTCAATCGCATTATTGCAAACCCATTTCAGACTGCATTGCTTTAAAGGCAGCTGTAGGCAACTGCTTTGTTAAAGCGTCTGCTATTTGTTTACCTGTGGGAAGATAACATAATTTAATAACATTTTTCTCAATTTGCTCCCTAGAGAACTGATACTTAATGTCGATGTGGTTTGACCTCTTGTGGTTAGTGGGATTGTTGGCAATACTAATACATCCGTTGTTATCCTCATAAATAACAATCGGCTGTGTGATATTTACATTAATGCTTGACGCAAGACACTTTAACCATAAAGCCATGTACTGGGCTTCAGTTTATGAAGCGGCAACTGACATTTGCCTCTTTGTACTCCATGTGATTGTACAATTATTGAATAACTTAAATAAATAACCTGTGGTACTCTTCCTATCACTTGAATCATGGCCACCCCAGTCTGAATCGACATAACCACATAGAATGTTATTAGAATCACATCGTTTGTAAGTTAATTTTAAATCTATTGTGCTTTACAAATATCTCAGCACCCTTTTTAAAACATTGCCATAATTCTTTGTTGTTTTTATTTGTATACCTACTTAAAATGTTATTGCTTGTACTTAAATCAGGACGAGTACATAGCATTATATACATTAAACAACCTATTATACTTCTGCAAGGGGCATCATACTTCTCTTCAAAGTTTAATGCTTCATAATTTAGTTTTACTTCTAGTGGTGTGCTAATGGGGTTACAATCATGCATTTTAAACTTACGAAAAACTTTTCAATATATGCACTTTGATTTAATGTGATTTCATTGTCCAGACCTATCAATTTTTATACAAAGAAATAATTTTATATCTTGTAAGTCTTTCATTTGAAATTGACTCATTAAATACATTTTGAAATTATTCATTATTTATATTTCACCACATGAAATAACTAAATCATCCACATACAAAACTACGTAAATGTTTTGTTGGACGCTTCCTCTATCAAGCATGTATGTGTATGTACATCTATCAACCGATGAACTTATAAATCCTTTTTTTTTTTTCAGTGCTTGCTTAAAAACCTGAAACCAGCATCTAGCAGCCTGTTTCAGTCCATACAATGCCTTATTTAATTTACATACATAATTCTTATCGCAATCTACTTCTTTCGGCACTTCCATAAAAATCTCTTCTTCTAATTTACCATTTAAAAAGGCAGTTTTAACATCTATATGGTGGACGAGTAAGTTAAATTGATTTGCAAGACTAATAATGAACCGAAAACTAGCAATTCTGGCTACAGGTGCAAAGGTTTCGACAAGGTATTCCTGACTAAACCCTTTGGCAACGAGACGGGCTTTACTCGTATATCTTTGCGGTCTACCAAATTCATCATACTTGATAGAGAAAACCTATTTATTATTAACAACATTTTTATTCTGTGGTCTCGGCACTAAAGACCACGTGTTGTTTTCAGAAAGAGATTTTAACTCTTCTTCTATGGCAACTTGCCACTTAACACTAATATAGACTGCGCACTCAATATGCACTCATCATCATCAGTTTGATAATAATGAACAGGCGGCCGATTTTTAAGTCTATCACTCCTCCTTACGTCATCTGTGTTTTTATTTTCATTTTGATTTACCTTCGTACAATTATCAGGGGCATTACTAGATGTGGGTTCAATAATGGTTTCATTTAATCTGCGATTTTTCATAGGACGGCCGAGATCATCAGATTTAAATGCATCTGATTTTGAATTGTCAACAGGACGGCCAAGATCATCAGATTTAAATGCATCTGATTTTGAATTGTCAACAGGACGGCCAAGATCATCAGATTTAAATGCATCTGATTTTGAATTGTCAACAGGACGGCCGAGATCATCAGATTTAAATGCATCTGATTTTGAATTGTCACTATGGCGAGACTTGGATGACACTGATTTTGATATATTGTTGTTATCAGGTTTATCATGGCAATTTTCGGTAACTTCAGGCAATATTACTGGCCTGGATGTTAGAAAATTAGCCTCGTCGACTATAACGTCTCTAACAGTGACAAATTAAGCGCTTTCCGAGTTCCAAACTTTATATCCGTTTGGTTCATAACCTACCAGTATTCCCTTCCAAGATTTATCGTCAAATTTAGATTTACTGGTTTTATTATGTACATAAACCGTGGCACCAAAAACCTTCCAAACTTTATATCCGTTTGGTTCATAACCTACCAGTATTCCCTTCCAAGATTTATCGTCAAATTTAGATTTACTGGTTTTATTATGTACATAAACCGTGGCACCAAAAACCTTCCAAACTTTATATCCGTTTGGTTCATAACCTACCAGTATTCCCTTCCAAGATTTATCGTCAAATTTAGATTTACTGGTTTTATTATGTACATAAACCGTGGCACCAAAAACCTTCCAAACTTTATATCCGTTTGGTTCATAACCTACAAATTTAGCGCTTTTTCTGTAATAGTCCTTACCTTACGTTCCGATACACTGTTTTGTTGCGGTGTTTTTGGAACTGTCAAATGGTAAGTTTTGCCCTTTTCAATACAATAATTTTTCATCTCGGCAGATAAATATTCGCCGCCGTTATCGCAGTATAAATTTACCATTTTCAAAATTCAATTTTGCCTCACATTTACGTCACTACGTCCGTACACTTTAAAAGCAGTAAATACCTCTGACTTGTACGTTATCAAATACACAACACAGTAATGGGTATACTGGTCAATAAAAAAATACAAAATAATTTTTATTGTCTATCGTGGGAGGAGTGATTTGGCCACAAACATCAGAATGTACAACAAATAAAAGTCGTGTAATGTGATCTTTATTCTTAGTCAGATTAAATGGTAATCTGGCCTGTTTGCCGTTTATACAAGCTTCGCACATTTTATCATTTGGCTCAACAAACTGAATTTGATTAACATCTTCAATCATGTTTTAATTGTATGAATTTATTTTTACTTATATGACCCAAACGCTGATGCCATAAATTTTAGTCATTATTATTAGCTTGGTATAGGCAGGAAACAGGAATAGCCATATTTACTGATACAGCAAAGTCTACAAATACAAATACAAAATACAAATATCTTTATTTTGCTTAAAACTGCAACTGCTGCTGCTTGCTGTTTTTACTGCAATTTAATTGTTCAGAGACTTACCCTTCATGACAGTTGTGTCACCTTTACAAACTTGGGAGCCATGTTGGTCGAAGATGATCGTGTAGCCAGCTCGCTGCATCTTGGGCACCGACAGCAGGTTGTAAGGGGCATCTGGGCAGAACAGCACATCCTCCAGAAGTCCTTGCACGCCCAAGTCGCTCGTCACCCTCATTGTCCCTTTTTGTGTAGCTGAAATAAATTCACTGTGCTTAGCAATCGATATTTTCAAAGGTGGATTAAGAATTGTAAAATTAATGAAAAGATCCGACCTGTTTGTGACGTGATCCGATGCTCCCGAGTCCAAAATAAATCTCACTTTATCTTCTTGAACATCATCTTGACAGTCTCCCGTCATAAAGGCGAAACCCGAGAAATCGTTAGCAGTTTCTTGATTCAATTCGACTTGTTGAACTGTTCGCATCCTATTTGTTTCAGTCTGTTTTTCTTGCATCATTTGTTTAAAGTAATAACAATCCTTTTTCGCGTAACCTTTTCGTCCGCAATGATGACATTTTAAAATGTGGGTATTTTTCCAAGTTTTGTTCTTGTAATGTCTACGGTTATTATTATGGTGGTTTGGCGGTATAGCTGTATCGATTATTCTCTTCTTTGAATTATCGGGCTTATGCTCGACATGCAGTACTTTTGAGCTCGTATCTGCACTGTCGTTTCTCAGCTTAACCTCGTGGTCTAATAACCTTATTTTCACAAATGCCAAAGTTAAACTATTTTCAGATAACGTCTCAATTGCAGTGATTACGCCGTCGTAAGTTTTGATATTTCGTTTTGATTTTAGATTATATATTATCATTAGAGTTTCAAAGTTTTAACGCGTGGCCTGGGCCCGTAACCTATTGAAAAGGTTAGGGTATACAAGGATTTATTGTCAATTAAATACTGAATAACGGTTAAATTAATTTCATTTATTTTAATTTTATTTTTATACTTGGAAGCTAGAACACTAAAGTACACAGAACAGTAAAGTCTTGATCAAAAAAAGAGGCAAGGCGAAGGAGTGACTAACAGATCTGAACAGAGAATGAATTGAACTAAACATTCACTCAATCAATCGGTCGTTCATTCCTTTAACAAAGTAGTCAAATCATTTACCTTTTATTTACAGGATATGTTAATTTTTGTATATTAAAATATAATAAAATCAACAATAACACCCATATAATGTAAATGCGCATTACACATCGAAACAATGAATAAAATCAAGTATTGAGCTTCATGAGTAGTTAGAAAGTTGTAATACGCGTTTTAGAGGAGCAATCAAATGAATGTATATTTTTTTCTATCACCATGAAAACAGTTACTTACTGTATCTTTTATTTTTTTAATCTAGTGTAGTGACTAAATAATTCGTTTCGATTCAGATGATATTTCCGTAAGTTGATGGAAATCGATCTAATCAATTAATTTATAACAGTAATACATTACTTGTTATTTAAAAAAAATAAGTATCCAATAAATCGCATACGAATGAAGTGTAAAATAAAGTTATCGTCGAATTTGTAAATGCTGTATCGATTTCTGAACGATACAAAATTGACGTAAAATAAAAATCGTATGACAAAAGTTCCTACTCTAGATTCGTATCCAATAATCAAATATATTGGAACATTAAAAAAATAATATACAATAAAATCGACTAATAATCGCAGATTATGACTATCGATTCGTCTTAGTCTCATCACTACAAACGCCAATTCATAACTGTCAAAAAGGAACTGGCAAAAGTGTCCAATAATAGACGCAGTCTATTAGATAATTGGTTTGTATGTAAACATGGACATTTCGTTTTCCCACATCATTTGGTAGGTTATCTCGGTAAGTATCATATTAAGGTGGATCAACTTATTTTTTGCTGCTGTTATGTCTGTCGCCTTTGCTATGAGATAACTACCTGTACTAGAACCATATCCTTCATATACTGTTCTTTGTTTTTATGTCTGTTTTATCACTGAATAAATAAATAAAAAATGTGTTTCAAAGGTGGCGCGTTCATAAAAGTCCAGTCCGGAGAAATGTACCGCGTGAAATCAGTGCAGAGCAAACCGAAAGAAGAGGACGACCAGGAATTTACTGATCATGTATGTATATTCTAAATATAACATTTATTTAAATTAAAGATCATGTTTTTCTGATTGAGGTTAAAAACGACCTTCATGTTGATCATTTGGCATTTTTACTCACGAATCTTATCAAAATAGTATTACTTACATTATAAGCAAAAAACACCACATTTTAAGCTCTTTCCTTCGTTGCAAATCCCGACAACCAACGAGCACGAGTACGGTTTTTCAACTGGCCATAACTTCACGTATTTATATTAAGAGTGAAGTTTATGTTGGCATCAACCTGTTGCTAATTTCGTTACGTTCGAAGTAGCACACGCCCAATAGAATATTATACGTATTTAATTTACAATAAAGTCTTTTTTCACTCGTGCGTGTGAAGCCGTACAAACGCGGTCCGGGCATACAAATGGATACAAAATAGGGGCCGCCATAGTACGGCGCACGCAGACAACGGTGCCCGGATTCGCGAATTTTCTGTCAAATGGCGGAACCGCCATTTAATGTCGCCAAAAGGTGGCACCGGGAGACAACAGGTTAAGAATGAATAAATGAGATAATAACTTTCTCGCTGTAAAATCTGAAGTTTGAAACTGTGTATTTGAAATTTAGTAAATCTATTCCATATGAGTGAATCTGATTTGATTTAGGATCGATTGCACCAACATACGATCACAGGCCGGTCATCGTCAAATATGGCGCCGGCAGCTGTCATCCCATAGAAACTTTTCAAACTTTCCATACAATCAGATTTTAACGAACACCGCTTACGATTACAGACGGTTTGGTGCAACCCAACCTTAGTGTTTCTAGTTGAAAAGCTAAGTGACAGATCCACTTTTTATTATCTACCTAATTTTCTTTTGCAGTTGCAGATTGTGGTTAAGGAAGATGGCATATTCAAGTGTGCGTTGTGTAAGAAAAATAAGAATAAAGGTTAGTTATTTCAGTAATAAATATTTTTCTGATAAACTTATAATTTACTAGCTTTTGTCTGCGTAGAATTCGTTCATCGCGATAGAATTCAATTGCTATTTTTTTATCAAGCGCTTATCTAGCCATAGCTCTTCCATACAAACTTCCACACCATTAAGAAATGATTTCCGGGACAAAAAAATATCCTATATTCTTCCCCGGGACTGAAAGTATATCTATACCCAATATCATCTAAATCAGTTCAGCGGTTTAAGCGTGGAGAGGTAACAGACAGATAGACAGATACACTTTCGCATTCATAATATTAATATGGATATGGGGCTGTGATAAATTGATAATAAAACGAGTTTCTGTCAACAATTTCATCTTTAGCATGACATACCTATTATTTTCGCCTACTTTTTTGGGCACTCATGAACAACAAAATCTGATCATTGTTGAGAACCCTCTTTTGATCTTCCATTTAACCACCAGAGTCACCAGATGGACTAGCTAGACAGTACCATGTTCTTATTACACTGTCACCCGACTTAATAAGTGGCATTTTGTCTTCTAGATCAATATCGTGTGAATCGAGTCAAGGTAATAAAATGTATAATATGATATTGTTACCAGGCGAACGCACGGGGCGTTTCACCGGCGACGCTGAATTCATAATGCGTCACATGAGAAGCGTACACGACGCGCGCGTTTACATCTGCCGCACTTGCGGGCTTGTGCTAAAACGACGAGACCATTACATCACGCATTTGGGTGAGTCGCGGTACATTTCCATACAGCACGAATTTAACGAAACGACACGAATAATTCGTTTGTCGTTATCTGTCACATAGACATTCATATTTTGTTTGAAAGGGACAAAACACGTTTTAGTTAACAGAGGTTTGTTAGTGTACGAGTCGTATAACTGATGATTTTATTCTTGATGGTTGATTCTAGACTTGATAGAAACACTGTTGTGGTATTATTTTATTGATAACCAAGGCAAAGGTATAAGTTCTAGCTAGGAGAACGTATAAACGTAAACTATTTCATAAGTAGCGTAGTTGCCGATACATCTTTTTAGTATAACGTCATTCATTATTATTTAATGCTGACGCGTGAAATGTGCGATGCTTGAATCGTACACTTAGGTTTTATGAATAACGGATCTTTACAACCGAACCTACAGTGGTATTATACAATACAATACAAATACTCTTTATTGCACACATCAATTAAAGGATATAGTACAGTACAAAAACACAATGAGTAGAGGCAAACAACAGGCGGTCTTATCGCTAAAAAGCGATATCTTCCAGACAACCTTAGGGTAGTATAGTCGGTTATAGTGGTATGTTTAAATTAAATCTTGTTTTCAATGTATTTTCTGGTGAACAATAAAGAACATTTGTATTGTATTTACACAAATCAAATATGAGACTGATATTTCCTGCACTTTGATACTCTTTTTATTTCATAATTTTGTATCTACAGCGACAGTAATCAGTTAAGTATGAAAATCTAAGAAATAAAACGAGCGACATAAAATGTTGTTTCAGCCCAACACAACAAGGAAAGCTCGAGTCAGGACAAGAGCAAGTTACACGAATGCAACACCTGCCACAAAAAATACAGGTAAATACAAGAAACAAGTATATAGCACATTTGAAAATTACCAGAAATATATATAATTAATCGCGGCCATGTTGCGGAATATCATTGGAACTAATTTATTACAGCGCATGTTTTTATCCTGTTCCACCGTAATACAGTTAATACTAGTACGGGGATCAGTAGACGCTTACTTAGCTTAGCTTAACTTAACTTATATACCAAATACTACAAAACTAATGTAAGCAGAACTATGTACCATTTATTACCATAATAAACGTTATTATTATTATATTTTATTACTGAATCTACCTTTATTTCTCATTTATTTTCTTCATAGTCGAAATAAAAAGTAGAGTGTTTAATTCACTCACTTCGCTCGAGCGCCAAAATATCTCGGGTGAATGAGGGCTATCGTTTTTGTGCTCACCAGTTGGCGCCACTGTCGAGTAAGGTCCAGCTGTCAAAAATTATTATTGGTTATGGACATGAGAACGAAGTTTGCATTTAAATCATGTTTAAAACCTTAAAACCGTACCATAAAATTATCGAACATCCCTCATTGTAGCGCAGTCCCGTTTTGTTCGGAAAAAAAGGAGGAAATAAGTTTCCGAAAGACAAAACTGTCTTAAAGCACTGACAGTCATTGACCCGTAAGTCATATTTGCCAAAATCAAGCTCAGGTATTGCAAAATAGTCACCATATTGTTCCAATTACGCGATAGCTCCCATTGGGTCACTTTCAACCCTTGTTTAATAAGAATAGTAGATACTATTCTGTATAGCATCTGGAGGTCGCGGTTTCCCCGACTCGTACCGCTGGGTTTTAAAAAAACCTACGAAATATCAATTGATATTTAACAGTGGTGAAGGAAAGCATCTTGAGGAAACCGTTCTAATCCCAACAAGGTCTAGTTTTGCCTCTGAATTGGAGGGTCAGTTCAGTTCGAGGTAAATCAAAACTAGTCTGCGTTGGAAGGTCAGGTGGCAGTCTATTCTTCTTTGGCAACTAGATGTGAAACAGGAATATAATTTCTTTTTAGGCAACTAGTTGCGTAACAAGAATATTCATTCTTTTTCTACAACTGGTTGCGAAACTTGGTTGCCAAAACGGCCGGAGGGTCGCTTTCGTAAAAGTACTTCCTACGCCAAATCTTGGGAATACGTGTCAAAGCGGTTCCCGGGACTCCTTAGGGCACAACCGAGAAAACGCTAGGAGGATGATGACTTATCATTTGTATATTCCAGCTCTAAAACCCTCCTAGTGGAACACATGAACCTTCACAACGGACAAAGGCCCTACACGTGCGACATCTGTCACAAGAGCTTCGCCTCCAAGTACACGCACCAGTCACACCTCAAGACACATCTGGTGAGTTTATTTCTATATTCCAGCTCTAAAACCCACCTAGTGAAGACCATGTGCCACATCTGTCACAAGAGCTTCGCCTCCAAGTACACGCACCAGTCACACCTCAAGACACATCTGGTGAGTTTATTTCTATATTCCAGCTCTAAAACCCACCTAGTGAAGACCGTGTGCCACAACTGTCACAAGAGCTTCGCCTCCAAGTACACGCACCAGTCACACCTCAAGACACATCTGGTGAGTTTATTTCTATATTCCAGCTCTAAAACCCACCTAGTGAAGACCGTGTGCCACATCTGTCACAAGAGCTTCGCCTCCAAGTACACGCACCAGTCACACCTCAAGACACATCTGGTGAGTTTATTTCTATATTCCAGCTCTAAAACCCACCTAGTGAAGACCATGTGCCACATCTGTCACAAGAGCTTCGCCTCCAAGTACACGCACCAGTCACACCTCAAGACACATCTGGTGAGTTTATTTCTATATTCCAGCTCTAAAACCCACCTAGTGAAGACCGTGTGCCACATCTGTCACAAGAGCTTCGCCTCCAAGTACACGCACCAGTCACACCTCAAGACACATCTGGTGAGTTTATTTCTATATTCCAGCTCTAAAACCCACCTAGTGAAGACCAAGTGCCACATATGTCACAAGAGCTTCGCCTCCAAGTACACGCACCAGTCACACCTCAAGACACATCTGGTGAGTTTATTTCTATATTCCAGCTCTAAAACCCACCTAGTGAAGACCGTGTGCCACATCTGTCACAAGAGCTTCGCCTCCAAGTACACGCACCAGTCACACCTCAAGACACATCTGGTGAGTTTATTTCTATATTCCAGCTCTAAAACCCACCTAGTGAAGACCGTGTGCCACATCTGTCACAAGAGCTTCGCCTCCAAGTACACGCACCAGTCACACCTCAAGACACATCTGGTGAGTTTATTTCTATATTCCAGCTCTAAAACCCACCTAGTGAAGACCGTGTGCCACATCTGTCACAAGAGCTTCGCCTCCAAGTACACGCACCAGTCACACCTCAAGACACATCTGGTGAGTTTATTTCTATATTCCAGCTCTAAAACCCACCTAGTGAAGACCGTGTGCCACATCTGTCACAAGAGCTTCGCCTCCAAGTACACGCACTAAAATTTGTTACCGAGTGGCACGTACTGCTTTTTACGCATTCTGTGAGGAATTATGTATTTTTGACTGACATGTAAATGAGATGTACATTTATCAATAAAGATCTGAATCTGAATCTGAATCTGAATAGTAGATTGTGTCTCAAGGGAGCAAAATGATATATTTATGGCGAGGGCGGTATATTGAATTCTGAGTGAAGCGAAAGATTCTACAGTAGAAGCTTGAGCGTAGCGAGGGATTCTATTGAAGAATCTTGAGCGTAGCGAGGGATTCAAGTGTTTACGTCCAAGACGGAAATAATTTTGCTACCATGTGACACATACTGCTTTTCACACCGTCTATGAGGCCCGCTGCTAAAACATGAAATATATTACAAAGGATTTTACTATAGAGTATCACATACTGCTTTTCACACTTTCTATGAGGAAAAGAGTAAGTACATCTTTGATCCCTCTTTCGAAGGCAACAATAACTCTTTTCTGAATACCAGGTGTGAAAAGGTCCTTGTTACCCTCAAATGCGGGAAGAAAAGTACGGCTTTGATCTCATTCAAGGGCAACAATGATTATTTTCTGAATAGCAGGTGTGAAAAACATTTTATACCATTATTATGATTGTTTCAGGATCGACCCCGGCCGTTCAAGTGCGCGGACTGCGGGAAATGCTTCTTCACCCTACAGAACCTGAACCAACATCACAAGACTCACTCCGGCCTCAAAGAGTTCGAGTGCAACGTATGCGGTTGGTTTACGACTGCTTACTTATAGCGTTTCTATAAATAAATAAATAAATATTTGTGGACAATCTTACACAAATCGACCTAGTCCCAAACTAAGCAAAGCTTGTACTATGGATACTAAGTGACGATATACATACTTATATAGATAAATAGATACTTAAATACATAGAAAACATCCATGACTCAGGAACAAATATTTGTGTTCATCACACAAATAAGCCTGTACAGTCCCTCTACTATAAGTTTTTTCGAAACAAAACATAAACGAACGCGTTTGTGTTTACGTTACGTTCCACAGAACACCCCCGCTACAAAGCTAATATTTATCACTGTGGAATATAATTCCATCTTTTTTGTAATTAGATGTATTTGAAGGCTTCCCACACCACCTCACACTACAAAATCCCATGTCTAGCCACGAGAATCCAATTTTCTATATTGTTTTAAAAAAGACACGCACACTCTGCACATGTCGTTGACTTGGACGCAACTGAAAGGCAGGCGGGCGACCGCGGATTATATAAGCTCTATAAATCCTACGAGTGGTGACTCGCATCGGGAATAAAGTGACCAACATTATTAGGCTTTTAGAGGAGGTGTTCTGTGGTTTAGTCTCAATTTGTATTGCAACGCGAGCAGCGCCTCTGATCCAGGGATCGGATACCGGTATTTACTCCATAGAAAAATACCGGCATTATTACGGTCACCGGTTCATTATTTCGTTTTTAATGGGACAATCTAATAATACGACGTTGTTATCTAAATACATGATTCAGCCCTACGTAAAGAGCAAAAAATAATCCAAAATATTGGGCTAATTCAGGGTTTTTTAAAAATACCGGTATCGGTCCCTGCTCTGATCAGGACTTACGTCCAAATATCACACAGTCGTGGCACATGCTGAGCGACAACCTTTTTGGTGTATACCCATTTCTAATTTGTATTCTTCTTTTTATCTGTATGTACCTACACCAAATAAACGTTTTTTCTTTCTTTCTTTCTTTCAAATAAATGACCATGTGAGCTTGAAAAAACTTAAAACTGAGATATATGTAACGTGTGATGTGCAGGCAAGGCGTTCGGCACCCAACACAACTTAGAGATGCACGGCGTCGTGCACTCCGGGCAGAAGCCCTTCGTGTGCGGCGTCTGCGGGAAGGGGTTCGCGCGGAGGGCAGAGGTCAAGGACCACATGCGGATACACACCGGTAACCAATATCAACCTTATTGTCGGGACAGTAAAGTTTATTTTTGATTCAATGAGTTTGATATAACTCTGACAACTTGAATGATTTCGAGTACACTATTTAAGTGCAACTAAAACTTGGTATTCTGTGTAAAGACTAGTGATAGACATTAAGAGGCCTTATAAGTTTTAAAATGTTTTGATTTCTAATTATGACAAAGGTATTGATAATACCGATAGTGATTAAAGGATACGATGATTTTATTAAAGTTTTAGTAACATAGCCATTTTTTGATTTTATTGTGTGATATTTAAGCGGAAAAAACAAGGTTGTAGTGTGAAAATGGTCGATTTGGAGTGATATTTGTAAAGATATTTTTTAAGAGCGCTTTAATAAAATGTAGTGGGTCCACTAGCGCCACTCGTAAATAATTGTAATTATTTAAATTTAACGATATATAACTAAAAAAGGGGGCCGCTACGTACTGTAGTTTGTATTTAAATACTTTTTGAATCCATCAAACTAGTTTTTACGTTGCTGGATTCGTCAATCTATGAGCTCAAAATTAAAACGGCCGTTTTAATTTTTTTCTTTAAAGTCTATGTTATAAGGTCGAAATAGTCTAGATATTAACACTGAGAAAATGTCAATATAAATTCAAACAGAAGATGGGCTAAATAGATGAGCGTTTTTTTTATACAACGCCGGTGGCAAACAAGCGTACGGTCCACTTGATGGTAAGCGGCCACCGCAGCCTATAGACGCCTGCAACTCCAAAGGAGTCACGTACACGCTGCCGACCCTTTATAAATTTGAGGATGCACTGTGTTGACAACAGAAGGGACAAATTTATGTCCCTCGCTCTCAACACAGTGCATCCTCGGGAGCTCTGGCAACCTTGCTCACCTGCAGGAACACAACACTACATACTTGTATAGTAGATAATGTTATTATGGCTGTGGTCTTCTGCAAGGCGGAGGTAATTCCCCAGTTGGGCTGCTCCAAATTCGAGCAAGATGACATTTTGCTGTGCCCTTCCTCTCTTATATGTATATTATGGTGGTTAGGGGTTTATAAATGCATTTTCTTTCTTTCTTAAGGGTCCTTACCAGTTAAAAACCGCTCATTTATTTATGCCATTTTCTGTTTGAATTGGCACGTATCTTGACATTTTATCAGTGTTACTATCTAGAACAGGACTGTTGCAACCTTATGTCATAAACTTTAAATCTATTTTTTGGATTTTTCATTAAGAAATATCGTTTCAAACATCATTCCAAATAGACCATTTTCAAGATAAAAACTTGTTTTTCCCGTCTAAATTCTACTACACACAGTAAAATAAAGAAATGGCTATGTTACTATCTAAAACTTTATAAAAACATCATAGCCTTTAATAACTTTATTGGTATCATCAATACTTTTGTCATGATTTGATATCAAAATTTTTTTTTAAATCGTTCCCATCCTCTGTCCTAAAGCTTAAACATTGTAATTGAAAAAAATGATAGTGTCTGCTTACATGTTACACAGTCATAATATGCTCGTCACTAGTGTGTCTGTTCTGAGTTATCTTTCCGGCCCCGGGCCCCACGGAAGACCAGCGCTGTGGTATATGTATGCCACAGCATATGCTGAGTGGTGTCCTTTTGTAGCCACCATAACAGCACCAAATAGGTATAAGTTCTTTTTGTCTGTTTTATAATTCACAATGTGTTACTTTTTTTTACTTTGTTCTATTTGTTTTAATATGTTCATGTGGTGCTGTATGTTTGGTTTATCAATAAATGTTTTTCTATTCTATTCTATTCAAAACATTTTAAAACTTATAAGTCCTCTTAATATTCCAGGCGAGCGTCCATTCGCATGTGACGTGTGTGGCGCGACATTCTCCCAACGCTCCAACCTGCACTCGCACAAGCGTGCCACGCACTACGACGACAAGCGGTACAAGTGCGACCAGTGCCCCAAGCGGTTTAAGAGACGCAGGTGTGTACAATACAATACATAGTGACTACGTTAATACTAGTGTCTTTTTATAGGGGATTGACGAGAGACATCATCCTGTTGTGGATTCGTTTTTATTATGAGTGACTTAGAGACCATATGGGTCAATCAACTTTTTCTTGTTTTCTGTCCCGTCAGCGAAGAGACAACAGTAACCGAGTTTCTTAGAAAAATGTATATAATATGGACTTTAAGCATGCTCAAGGGATGACTCTTGTCCAAATGGATTGTTGCTCATCGCTAAAACTCATGATTAATAGATTTAAACCCTATAAAATCACAGTTTTAAAGAGTGACTCAGGAGACGTAACCATGGTAACAGGCAACAAAGAATAGTTGATCCACCCATATACATCTCTAACAATATTAAATTAATTTTAATTTTGACGCTCAGAGACCATGTACATCTCTGGGATATTATATTAATATCATTATACTCCTTGTTTAATCTTGAGACCTTATACATCTCTAACTTTACTGATGTTGTAATATTTGTAATAGATAACTTTGCAAGTTTATCTTCACTGTATGGCATTAATTTTGTTATAATTGTAAACTCGAAATTATTATTCCTTCTTGAACTGTAAATTAATATTTTGACATGTAAAAGTGCCCTTGTGGCCTATTTGCAGAATAAATGTCTGATTTTGATTTTTTGAATACAAAATATAGCTGCGCCAAATATGGCATTTGCCGAATACGAACATTCTGCCGAATATTTAAGGACTAGACTTAAAAATGAGTTAAAATTTCAATAATAAGTCGTTACAATGATAATTTGTTAAGTCAACGATCATAGTGGGGCTTATCCAGAAATCACGCGAGGTTTTCTGGGCCACTTTTAGACTCCCCCACCCCCTTGGTGATCTTTGGTGAGGTTCTAGGCGATCCCCCCCTCTCCCATGACACTTCACGAGTATTTTTTTTAACTTCTTGCACTATTTAAATTCTACAGTAAATGATATTGTATTATTAGTTGATCTTGTGTTTATTTTCATAATATCGACCCGCCCCGGTTTCGCACGGGTGCACTATTTAACGGATGTTATTATCCATATAAACCTCACTCTATCTTTTAAAAAAAACCGCATCAAAATCCGTTGCGTAGTTTTAAAGATTTAAGCATACATAGGGATATAGGGACATAGGGACAGAGAAAGCGACTTTGTTTTATACTATGTAGTGATATACGTTATGCAGAAATAGACTCGCTGTGTTTTTGACGTGCGAAATGATTTATAATTTTCTCCATTAGCAAATATTATTTCCCGGTTTTGTAAACAGTAAAAAAATACACGTGAGGTCACCTTGTACCCCCTCTCCCCCAACGTGATCAGCCGTGAGGCTTTCGTAAGCCCCGCCCCCCCCCTCATTAAAATAAAATTTGCCATTGCCAAAAAAAGATTTAAGGACGCCGTTTAAATTTAAAATATTGGCAATGCGCATTTACATCTTAGATTTCAAGTGTCTTGTTTATTATTAAGTAAACTAAAATTATTTATTATGTTCCCCAGGCTACTGGACTACCACATAAAGGCGTCGCACACTGGCGAACGGCCGCTGATGTGTGAAGTTTGTAAAGCTACGTTTGTGTATCCAGAACATTATAAGAAACACATCAGGATACATAGCGGAGAGAAACCTTATGTTTGTGAGGTTAGTGTGATTCATATAGATTTACAATTTACAGTGGTGGCAATCGATACACTGACGCAGGGCATCAAAAATCACGAGTTTTTTAAAAGTGTCAAAATCTCGAAAACCATGGCATTTTCATTAGGGTCAAATTTGCTTAAGCGCATAGCTTATGAACTGTTCTATCACTCCTCTTCGTTTTGGCGTTGGTTATAGGGACACCCTGTATGTTTTTTACCCACGACGGAACGGAGAAGGTATATGCGTTTAGAGTGAGAGGTTGTTTGTTTGTTTGTGGTTTAACTCTTTATACTTAACACTTTTCGCTGTCAAGCTTTTCATAGCGCTACGTAATTTCCTCTACATAGGAGGAGGCGCATGTTATCGACTACGCGTCTACGAGACTTCTGAGTGGAGTTCTTGGGCACTGAAAGTGTTAAATTTATTTGTTGATTATATCAAAATCCGTTCAAAAAGCGACTTTACAATTCAAACTAGGAGATTAAATAAATGCAATAAATGAACTTAATTCTGCAAGTAGGCCGCAATGGCACTTTTTAGGGCTCCATTGCCAAAATGGCAAAAACGGAACCCTTATAGTTTCGTCGTGTCTGTCCATCCGTATGTCACAGCCAATTTACTCGGAGACTAAGCACAACAATTATGAAATTTGGTAGGAAGGTGTGCTCTATGAACCGCTACATAAATAAAAAGTAGCATTCTCTTGTAATGAGCCCGGGGATCCCCGGGACCGGTACACGACGGATAACTATTATTAATAGTATTATTGATTGACGACTACTTTGGCCTAGTTGGTAGTGATCCTGCCTACGAAGCTGGAGGTCCCGGGATCGAATCCCGATCAGGGCATTTATTTGTGTGATGAACACAAATATTTATTCCTCAGTCTTGAATGTTATTTAATTTCTATGTATCTATTTATCTATAAGTATCGTCGCTTAGTACCCATAGTACAAGCTTTGCTTAGTTTCGGACTAGGTCGATGTGTGTAAGATTGTTCACAACATTTATTTATTTTTATATTCACTGTTAGACTGTGAATAATTTTATTTCAATTGTATGTAATCTATGTGTCGTGTCTAGTGTATGCCGTTATTGACATTATTGTATGAATAAATGAATAAATATCACACACAGGTATGCGGCAAATCGTTCAATTCCCGCGACAATCGAAACACACATCGTTTCGTACATAGCGATAAGAAACCGTACGAGTGTCTGGTGTGTGGCGCCGGCTATATGAGGAAACGACTGCTCTACTCGCACATGAACACGCAGGTATGTAAGACAGAGACGACAATCGTGGCTTCTAGTATAAATTGCATTATAAAAATGTCAAGTTTCTTTTTCACAACGCAATTTATACTAGAGAAAAACCTAATCAGTTTTAAAACGCTCATCTAACCAAGGATCGGATACCGATATTTTCTCCATAGAAAAATACCGGTACTATTACGGTCACCGGTTCATTATTTCGTTTTTAATGGGACAATCTAATAATACGACGTTGTTAACTAAATACATGATTCAGCCCTACGTAAAGAGCAAAAAATAATCCAAAATATTGGGCTAATTCAGGGTTTTTTAAAAATACCGGTATCGGTCCCTGCGTCTAACACGTTGTTCAGTATATACCCTAGATAACCTCATTGGTAACGGGAGTCGGTACTGGCTGACCATTGAACACCTAACAATAAAAAAGTAACATATACATAAGTCAGTGTCATTATCGAAAAACCAGAAAACAGTGAATCAAATAATTATCAAACCAAAAATAATATAAATACGGAAGTTACAAGAAAAAGCCTGCAAGAACAACCGACTGAAGGGGAGCGCTCGGTGAGTCGGCCCTTCCACTATGGCCAGTGAGGTTCTTCGGCACAACAATATTCTCATTCCAAAATTTAACATTTTCTTAATTTGTCCTTACCAGGCCCGGATTATTAACGACTCGTGAGTGATTATTTCTGACAGCTATATCTTAACAGTTAAGGATCCAGGAAAAGAGTAAACTGGAGTCAACAGTAAGTTTAAATTGCACTCTGATTTCCTTAACTTTCACTTAACGTTCGGACCGGTAAGGACATCAATTAACTTTAACGATGAGAATCACCCAGGAACATACGGGCCACTATTTCCCGTGGCTTTACGACAGGTACAGGACTGTTGCGGCTTGATACCATAGGTTTTGCATGAGAAAATTTTAGGCCGAATTCTGTCAAACGAACGCAAACAAAAAACGACTAAGAGCTCTTGACTATCAGGTAGCTTCTTGCTTATATTCAGTTGACGGAATTTTGCCTTACAGTTTCAGACGTAATATAGGTAGTTTTTGATTTTTAATTAAGGATTTTTTTAAATTACAAACATCACTCCTAGTCGAAAACGAGTATGACGCGTATCTCAACAGGTTTTATTGATTCAGATTCATTTATTCACAATATAAGATCACAATATAAATTACATGTCAATTTACAAGAATCTCTATTGTGATCGTCAATAACATTAAATAAAACAAAATTAATTAAAAATCAATGAATAAAATAGCAGTTAAATATAAGGAAAGCTATTGAAATAATGTCATTGTTTCACAGGGACACTTGGCGGAGTCTATAGTGGTGAACCAGCCTCGAGTCACCATACAACGCGTCGCCAACAACGCGCCAGGAGACAATGTGAGTTTCAACATGCAGTCAACAATAAATAAATAAAAATACATATTAAATTGCTTCATTCTTAAATATAAATAACATTTTTGAAAGAAATGGTTATGGAGGATATCTGTCTTAGCTTAGATAAAGCAATACAATGTAAATTAGCTAATTCGATCTACTGTCTATTTTCAGGTCTACGAATCCGCAGAAGAGTTAGAATTAGAACCACAAGGAACAAAATCTAGTGGTAAGCATATTTAAACCTCCCTTAGACATTATGTCGGTCAGTTATGTCAAAAAAAAATTGACTAAAATACTGAAATTTTATCGACATTTGGTCTAACGAATCTTTGTAAAACCCGGCCTAAGTAATTAAGTTTATCGACCAGTTTAGCCTAGTTTTTAACCTGGTATTAAGACCTTTTCCTGTTACTGGAATCGGACCTTAAAGGCCAAATAATTAAAACCCTTTTCTTGGCATGGGATTTTATAAGATACACACTTTGATGCTCTTTTTGCATTATTTTTGTGGATAGATTTTTTTGCTGTACAAGGCCCGCAATTGAGACTTGGAACACACATTTTTTTTTGACAAGCAAAGGGTTTCCAATGCCGACTTCTTATATGTTTTTTTGATAATTTCAGAAAGCCAGGGCGCAGTGTATATCGGTGACAAGAAATACATTCTCCAAGAGGGGAAGACTTCTCTCAACCTTGTACAGGATACGGAAGACATTTTAACTTGTAAGTACTTTATTGCACACATTATATATGAAAGCAAACTTATCCCTGTATCTCTTCTAGTTAACTGTCCAATTGAGCGGCGAATAGGAACCAAACGATAGACAAACCAACATGTGTACAGATGTATTTAAGTATATAAATATTCTCAATATACTCGTACAATGCAATTACACATGAATAAACATATACATTCATTAGCATATAAATGAATACAACTATTAATATAGTTTGGTCCCGCCACACTTTCAACAAGTGTTTAACTGTGGCAACCCACATAGAAATTTCAGTAATTTGTTTTTCGATTATTTATTACATTGTTTTTTATCTAGGCAGCCAGCATTAAAATTACAATAGGGATGTTGACACTAAGTAAGAAACTCAACTACTTCAAATTTTCTCGAAAAAGGATCAAATTCTCAACCAAATAGCGAAAAAAGTAACTCAAAAAAATAAATAATTACATAATTACAAGTCATCAAAGTTTTAAGTGGGGGCATGTTCTGTCCCTTTTTCGCAAAACGCACCTCTGTATGGAACGATCTTCATTTACTATGGCGCTTTAAGTCAGTGACGTCACTACAAATTAGTGCTTTCTCACTCTTATTAACAACATTCTAACGGTTGTAGCTTCGTTATTTTTTGAGATATTTTAATGGGATTTTCACCATTTGGCATAGTTTTATGTCTTCTTTCTTTTGGATATAATTTAGATACCAATAAATTTTGAGTCAACATCCCTATTAAACACGTTTAAGGCCCATGACCCACATATGAGTCATGCCCTCTACCAGTGATTTGCGCTTGAAGGCCGAAAAATGCTGCTACAAGCTACATCACATCACTCGTAGCGTTGCTTGGGCTAGTTTATTTTATTTGATCAGTTATTTCGGAATGTACTTAATTTTTATTTGTTGAATTAAGGGTCAGTTGCACCAACATACGATGACAGGCCGGTCATCGTCAAATATGGCGCCGGCAACTGTCATCCCATATAAACTTGTCAAACTTTCCATACAATCAGGTTTTAACGAACTCCGCTTACGATTACAGGCGGCTTGGTGCAACCCACACTAATACTAACAGGAGTAACAAGTAATGTGTTATTTTAGATAATCTGGAAGGATCCTTGAAGACTGAATCTAATTTCCTGGAGGCTGTCACCACTGAACCACTGGGAGATGAATCACAGGTAACTAACTATTATTTTGTTATTAAAATAATGTCGCTAGTATTTGTGATGAGATATTAATCTCATCACAAATACTAGCCCCCCTTATCGGTCGTGCCGGAGGCTTTCCCCTGGATTTTCCCCAGGCTACTCTCCAACCGCGCACTCCTATCGCTTTAGGGCCCGGCCTATAAAGCCACAGTCAGGTTCAAAAAAAAAAAACACTCGCATTTATAATATTAGTATGCATATTATACATTATTATTATTATTATTAGTATGTATTTTTTTCACACCGGCTATTCAGAAAAGAGTTATTGTTGCCTTCGAATGAGGGATCAAAGATGTACTTTTCTTCCCCCATTTGAGGGCAACAATGATTCTTTTCTGAATAGCAGGTGTGAAAAGCAGTATGTCATATGTGACACTCTGTAGTAAAATTATGTAGTAATTGTAATTCTAGTTCTTCTGTTGTCGATATTTCATGTTTTTAGCAGCGGGCCTCATAGACGGTGTGAAAAGCAGTATGTGTCACACGGTAGCAAAATTATTTCCGTCTTGGGCGTAAACACTTGAATCCCTCGCTACGCTCAGGATTCTATTGTAGAATCTTTCGTTTCACTCAGAATTCAATATACCGCCCTCGCCGTAAATATATCATTTTGTCCCCTTGAGACACAATCTACTATTTACAGATGGTGGATTCGAGTGGTGGTATAGTCCGCGTGGTGCAAATCACTTTACCGGACGGCAACAACGGCTGGGTCGCCATCAACCCGTGATGGCGTCAGGGAGACAACCGGGAAACGACAACGGATTAGCTCCCTCTCTGTCGCACAAACCATAGAGGAAATTATTATATACTGAGATACGAGTTCTCAGTCAAGATTTACGATTGCCGCGTCATCTCATATGGTCGTGTTCAAATATTTTTGATCACTGTCCTTGCACATATATTCGAAATCTGTACCGTACAAATGAGTATCGAAACTAATTATCCATGAGAGGATAGACCTTGGGACGCTTTTTGACTAAAATAGCTATTTACCAAAATTATGTTATGCGATATGCTGAATAAAGTTATATTGCATCGGCCAAAACCAAGGTTATTGGAAAAATCTGGTAACCTTTTACGATACTGTAACTGTGTACATTCCTAGATGACTATTTCATTGTAATTTTTGCAATAAATAAATATGAATATTACTGGGACGATCTTACACATACCATAGCTCCAAACTAAGCAGAGAATGTACTATTGAAAGCATTAATTATTTTTAGTTAAAATTAAATTCATTGAATTAATAGTCGTTTTTTTAAAAAGTGTACATAGTTAAGGCCTTAATTCGTTCTTTTATGTTACAAAAATGACAAAAATTAAAAAATAAATAAATGTATGACAAATTGTTACTTTTTTTTAAAACTACTAATGTCATTCAAAAATGCTTTGATTATTAAAATTCATTTTTTTAAACCGTTAACGGTTAGCGTTAAAGATGGCGCCAGCAGCTGTCATCCCATAGAAACTTGTCAAACTTTCCAACACACAGACACAGCACAGACAGATAGACACACACACTATTACCGATTTATATTATTATAATGTTAAATCTCTTTAGTTTCGTCTTTCTGGTGATATAAAAATAGTACCTAGCTACTAATTTATAGCTTTCTCTAATTTTATAGGGAGCGTCTATTAAACGGTAATCTAAAATTATGATCATCGATTTTCTATCGAGCTTTATTGTAAATGTATTATGTATATTGCGTGTTTATTTGTAAATAGATGTAAGGTATATTTGTAAATAAAACGGCTGTTTTAAATTAAAATCTTTTATTTACAACATGGTATAAAGGTCTGTAAGTGCCAAAACGAGGTAATGATTTGTGTAGAATTATTGCACTGATTTGTAGACAACAATGAGTTTGAAATATCTGAAACAAATGAAAAATACGTTAATATGTGAAATCGAAGACTTATTTTAACACACTCAATGCCAGGAACCCAGCGGGCGCACTGCTCGTAGACGCGTAGCTAGTAGATTATATACCATACATATTTTTGGTCAATGATATTGAACTATGCGCAAACACAGCTTATCACAGGTAACTATTTATGAAGTTGTCTCTAGTTGTAAGGAAACGTATAATACAACATACGACGGTAAACGAGCATAGGGCCTGGCAAAGTGTCGGCGGAACTTCGTCGGGACAACCTGATGTTTCCCGGCGAAAAAACTAACAATAACATTGTTTTATCTCCAGGATTGCGAGATCATAGCTTAGGGTGGTATTCCACTTATCCATTTTCTTTGTCCATTATACATTTGATCAAAGAAATTGGATGATCTGGTCAAACTTGGAAGGAACAGATATTTGATCAAAGATTCGATGATATTAAAATCAATATGGCTTCGCATGAAAAAAAACGGACAAAGATATTGGATAAATGGAATGGGCCTGCATTAAAGAAATTTGATCAAATATTGGACTAAGAAGTTGGATCCAATTATTTTGTCCAATATACATTTTATCAAAGAAATTGGATGATTTGATCAAACTTGGAAGGAACACCAATATTTGATAGAAAATTAGATAACATTAAAATCAATATGGCTACACATGAAAAAAAATCTTGTACAAAGATACTGGATAAATAGAATAGGCCTCTGTCAAAGAAATTTGATTAAAGATTGGAAAAAGAAATTGGATAAGTGGAATACCACCAAAGTCGAAGTTACTTATTCTTCTATTTAGACATTGCTATTAAACAAACTTGGAAAATTAACCTCTGCTCTAGAAGAACCGGCGTAAAAAACTGCGATCATTTTACCTAATTAAATACTCACTCACTCACTCATTCACTCAGTACTGTCATAGTGGTCATGACAGTCGTATTTACCTGACAGGAGCGTCACCAGAACTGGTCCTCGTCGGGACAGGTGAGGCCGAGGCATTGCGCGCAGTAGAACTTGCAAGGCCGATCCGCCGCCTTCAGAGGTTCTGCCTTTGCGCAGAACTGGATCACACTGCAATTGTTCAGTTTCATTTCAGTTTAGGTTTGTTATTAGTTGTTTTTAACTTATAATCTCTTAACCTCCTGGGGTTCAAAGTACTAATACTAGAACAAATTCACTTCAATGGAATATGTATCTTTCAAAATTGGAATAGAGTTGCATTTGTTTTGTTTTAGTCAATTCCTAAACAAAATAAACTCTACTCTATTTCCTGTTACAGGAGATTAAAATTTCATTGCCATTTTTTCTTGTATGGTGAGCGGCTAGAGGTTAAAATATATTTGTTATATTATTATTATCTGTATGATTTATTTATTCAATA
Organism: Epiblema foenella; assembly: GCA_963556455.1. Lineage (NCBI taxonomy): Eukaryota > Metazoa > Arthropoda > Insecta > Lepidoptera > Tortricidae > Epiblema > Epiblema foenella. The sequence continues at coordinate 23,821,757 of OY747100.1, forward strand.
TATTCCTATCACACTGTAAATCTACATTATTAAGGCCGGGTTTTATAAAGATCCGTAAGACCAAATGTCAGATCAAATTTCAGTAACTCGGTACATTTTTTGACATAAACCGGCATAAGGTCTAACGGATCTTTATAAAACCGAGCCTAAATGGGTCATCTTACTTTTTCGTAACCATTTCACTATTGTAAAAAAAATGAGACTTATGGAATTAGTGTACAAATAGCAATCGTTATATAATGTCATCATCATCATTCAGCCGGAAGACATCCACTGCTGGATATAGGCCTCCCCCAAGGAGCGCCACAGCACACGGTCGCGAGCCACCCGCATCCAGCGACTCCCCGCTGCCTTGACCAAGTCATCAGTCCACCTAGTGGGAGGCCGTCCAACGCTCCGTCTTCCCGTGCGTTATATAATGTACCGTAATGTAATCGTTATATGTGTAATGTTAGTTGAGAAAGTATGGTTCGAGACTTAAAAAGTTGATTGTATAATTATTGCATACACTATTTTTTCTACGATTCAACGAAAATTAATTAAGCAAACCGAAATAATTAATCCTGCCGAAATTAAGATTACGCACATGGGTCGGACGCTCGTTGATGTCTTTTGTTCTATGTCTGCGGCGTCATGTGATTGGACAATTTCATAAGAGTACAGTAACGGCGACACGTGATTGGCCAATTTCAAAAGAGTACAGTAAAAGGCGATACGTGATTGGTCTATTTAATAAGAGTTCACTTGAAGGGAACCAATAGAGAAATGTATGTGATTTTAGTTTCGTCTACGATATCTTAATTCAAACATTGAGGTCGACGAGTAGAAAATAGTAGTTTTTACAACTGCTACATAATCAGCGGCATTAAATACGAGTGTGTTTTTATGAAACGAGCCGAAGGCAACTTTCATAATAAGATCACACGAGTGTTTTAATACCTATTTATGTACAGTTGAATACCCTACTTTAGCTACATCCAAATATTAAATCCTTCCATCCAGGAGCCATTGCGTTGCAAGTGTAGTTAGCTCGAGCGTGAGCCTGTATCGTTATGGGCGGAGATGGCCATATCAATATCGTTTTCGATGCTATTATGGCCATCTCCGGCCCGGGGCGGCGCGATATTGTAAAGCTGGTCCTTACATACACTTTAAGCAGATTAAAGAGGATTTACTACATGGGTGTAGATAAAGTACATTCACCATTAAGTTTGCCAGTAAGAGCCTCACCCATAGTCTCCCGTCTGCATCCACTTCGGGTTGACCTTGGCGACTTGCTCCGCCTTGCCCTTCTTCAGGCCGCAGATCAGCTCGCACTTGACCGTGCGGCACGCGATCAGCGGTGCGGGTTGGAAGCCTGCCAGTAACGAATTAGTATAAGTATTGACATCAACACTTGAGACTACAGAATAGTTTATTGAGTATTCGTTCAATTGGGTATTTGACACAAGTTACAATTTATTCCATAGTGAGGTTATATCACTACATAGTATAAAACAAAGTCGCTTTCTCTGTCCCTATATCCCTATGTATGCTTAAAACTACATTACTACTTTTTTTTAATAGATAGAGTGATTGAAGAGGAAGGTTAATATGTATAATAACATCCATTAAATAGTGCACCCGTGCGAAACCGGGGCGGGTCACTAGCATTATATAGAAAAATCATCCAATCTAATAATAATATCGCAATGCTTTCAACTGTCAGAAATGCAGAGACATCGCAAGGGAAAGTCCAATGCCAACAACAAAGCCGAAAGAGACCTCTGACAAAATCGTACGACTGAGAAATATGCCTCTTACTCTGTGATCGTTACCTTGCTGCGTGGTCAGTAGCGGAGTGATCGGCGGCCAGTTCTTTTCGCCCGCCAACTTTCTCATAGTTGAGAAAGTGTACGACTGAGAAATATGTCCTGTACCCTAAGGACGTTACCTTGAGTGACCGGCGGCCAGTTCTTTTCGCCCACCAGCTTCCTGTGGTCGAGAAAGTGTACGACTGAGAAATATGTCCTTTACCTTGCAGCGCGGCCAGGAGCGGAGAGTTCTTCTCGCACACCAGCTTCTTGTGGTTGAGAAAGTGTACGACTGAGAAATATGTCCTGTACCCTAAGGACGTTACCTTGCGTGACCGGCGGCCAGTTCTTTTCGCCGACCAGCTTCCTGTGGTTGAGAAAGTATACGACTGAGAAATATGCCCTTTACCTTGCAGCGCGGCCAGGAGTGGAGTGATCGGCGGCCAGTTCTTCTCGCCCACCAGCTTCCTGTAGTTGAGGTCGCCCTTGAACAGAACGCCGCACGCGTACTGTAGCTTGCGGTACAGCCAGTAGTCGTACTTCTTCATGTCTTTGAACACGTGAGGGGACGTCCAGAAGTCTTCGGACTAGACATAAATAAATATTTGTGAACACAAATCGACGTAAACCCAAAGTAAGCAAACCTTGTACAATGGGTACTAGATGACAAAATACATAACTATTATCCCTTACAGGGATAAGTTCGCCTTTGTACATGATTGATCTGTTTTTTTTTTCTGTATAATCTATTTTACTTGTCTTGTGTACAATAAAGTATTTACATACATACTATTGCAAAAAAATAATTTTGTATTAAGCAGTACCGCTGCTAACGTAAACTACAAATTTAGAAATACAGGAAAAATTTAGGCACCGAGCAGGATTTGAACCTGCGACCTATGGTCACTCGCGGCCAGTCGCTCTAGCCAACTGAGCTATAGGTGCAACCGCCACCCGGCCCGAAATTCCTCAATCATTCCTAGGCGTTTGTATAAATGAAGGATGATGATGGTGTCAAAATTTTACAAATTTTTCCTTTATTTCTAAATTTATACCTATTGCAGTTTTACCGAGCCACTTTCAAGCGTTGATGGTGAATTTAGGGTATTTTAAGTTAACTCGACATTTCATTGCATTTGTATGTTACATTTCAGGGGTGTGGAGCGAGCCCTGCATGCTTTTCTTTAAATATTCATCTGATCTTGTTACTTTCCAATACGTAGCAAGTATGAACGTTACTTTTCCGGTCATTTTGAGAAAAACCGTTTGTAGAAACTGATAATCATTAAAAACACTCTCTCAACTCGAAACTAAATATATTTCCTATTAAACAATTAATTAAATCAGTAATATATTTCTTTTACTCATATGACAATCCCAGTACCCTGACAGAACCCTCACTAAACCTATTCGTGGCGTTGTGGCCAGTATGTACATTTACAAGTTGAAAACGCGAGGTTTTGCTATGAGCTGATGAGATCCGCCACACGTTATCAATTCAGTTGCTGGTGTTATTGTGTTGCAGTGTAGTTGGCGACTCACCGACACGACGAACACCTTCTCGTCCACGTACGCCTGGAACTTGCGCGCGAGCTGGTTGAGCGCGGCCGACGACACGTCGGTGCCGGCCGGCGGCGCCTCGCCCTCCGCCACTGGGGACAAACGTTGGAATCGCTCTTTCTTTGTCATTTTGTACTGTACTTTAATTAATGTGTGCAGTAATAGTAGTTTATGCAATCGTTATGACGAGACAATGGAACACTTACTGTGTGAATGTCACGCCCTTGCCAGACAAAGAATGAATGACTTTGGCAATGGTTACCCCGAACCAAAGGAATTACTTAGAGTATTATTATTTAGAGTACTCCCGCTGAACTCCATCATTCGGTTTGTGGAAATGCTGGAGAGCAGCTTGGAGTAGGCATAAAGGAGGGGGCAATTGCACAAAAGATCCCACTGGGTCGAAGTGCATCCGCTAGGGCCCTCATCTAAATAAGATAAGATGCAATCGTTATATAATGCAAGCTAATTATATAACTATTTCATACACAATTTTTTCTACACGAACGGAAATTAATTAAACGAATCTAAATAATTAAACAAACTAGTCCTGCTGAAATGAAGATTAGGCACATGGGTTGATGGCTCGTCAATGTCTTTTGTTCTACGTCCGCGACGTCACGTCATTGGTCAATTTCATAGGAGTATAGTAACGGCGACACGTGATTGGCCAATTTCATACGAGTACAGTAATGGCGACACATGATTGGATTACTTCATAAGAGTTCAGTTGAAGGGAGCTCCATAGAGAAAAGTATGTGATTTTAGTTTCGTCCACGTTTTGTGCAAATTTAGATAGAATTACTATAGAGACTTCTGTACGATTTGTTGTTACTAAATATATGTGATAATCCATATTGAAAGGGACCTTATGGCGGCCGGCACTTACGCCTTTATTGCCGCTGTTCCAATACAATAGTGAATAGGTTCAACGTAAGCGCCTGCCGCCATAAGGTCCCTTTCGATGTGGATTATCACATATAGCCGGCATAAAATAACATATGGCCTGAATCACTTCGAGAAAAGGATGGTACTCTTTCTTTCGCTTGACTTGTCGGGGGCACTGCCGTGCCCGTAGATATTTATTCATTCAATAAAATAAGTAGTAGGCACTAACGTGGTTTCTTCAGTTCGGGCGGAGGCGCTTTCCTACTATAGTTCACCGTGGAACACATCTGGATCAATTCCCTGCAAAAATAACAATACAAATAAATACTAGAAGATACTTAACTTTGTCTTAACCCGTCGCCTACCGGTCCCTGGGATCCCAGGGATCATTACAAAAGAATGCTATTGTTAATTTTTTTCGCCGGGAAACGACGGAGTATCGAAAGAATAGCGAGGGTTGCGTGGTCAAACCCGATAAGTCGCCTAAAAAGTTTTTTGAAAATTGAACTATGCGTAATGGATGTTGAGTTCTTATTTCAAACTCAAACTCAAACATTTATTCTGCAAATAGGCCACAAGGGCACTTTTACATGCCAAAATATTAATTTACAAAATATATATTTATTGACATTTGTATTAAAAAAGAGTAAGTAGTGAAGTTTATGTATGAGTCATAAATGTGTTAAAATACCTAATAGGCACGGATCGAAACTAAATAACTAACAATCTAGCTTATTCAAAAGTTATTTTCTTTTCCGTTTAATCATTTATTATTTATATAGACTCTAAAATAAAATCAATTTACAATTTAAGACTATAAGAATACATTTTTCATGTCAGAATATGATATTACAGTTCAAGAAAGAATAATAATTTCGAGATTACAAATATAACAAAATTAATGTCATACCGACAGTGAAAATAAACTTGCAAAGTTATCTATTACGAATATTACAACATCAGTAAAGTTAGAGATGTATAAGGTCTCAGTGTGATTAAACAAAGAGTATAATGAATTCATATAACAAAGAGGATAATATAAGTATTAACGTAGTCACTATAGTGACTACGTTAATACTAGTGTCTTTTTATAGGGGATTGACGAGACATCATCCTGTTCTGGATTCGTTTTTATTATCAGTGACTTAGAGACCATATACATCTCTAACAATATTAAATCTTAATCTTGACGCTGTGAGACCATGTACATCTCTAAGAACGTTAGAACTATTAATTGGGATATATGGTTGGAAAATTTTGTACCCGAGCTTCATTGTTCTAATAGCTCAGTCAGCTAGAACTAGAAGCCTCTCCCCCCCCCCCTCCTCACACACACATAACATGACATGGCGTATGCCAGGATGTCGAAGATTACAAATCAATTTTCAAATTTTTCCATTTAATCTAAAATTTTAAAGGTACTTACTTAAAATCTGTCGGGGTCACATCCGAGATGAACCAAGGGATATTCTTTACGTAGAACCTGACCTGAAACAAATAATAAACAAAGTACCCTTCAACCACCGAATGATAAAAAAGTTACTAGCAAGTTTCAATTCTGTCAATATATCAAGAAGGTGTCATTCACACTGGCACTTTGTCAGCTTTGTCTGGTTGATCAGACGATGGCGGTTAAAGAATAAAAAAAAACATGGCAAATCACTAATATTACTAAAGAAAATCCCGCGGGATCCCGCACTATAATTACTGTCGGATACTAAATTCAGCTGCTTGCATTATACGCTACTCAAAAGAAAATAGGAGCCACATGTACTGTGATCGGTACGTGATAATAAAATACAAACAGCAACTTAAAGAAAGAGAAAATAAATGAAAGAGGTTGCATACTGAAGGACGGAGGACATCATTAATCAGGTTAAACCAGCCACAGTTAAGCCTGTGTTAACCTAAGGTTTAATATAGGGCTTATCCAAAAATCACGCGAGGTTTTTTGGGCCACTTTTAGACCCTTGGTAATCTATGGTGAGGTTCTAGGTTTTTTTTGTATAGTCCAAATGTAAATTAGAAATTAATAATTGAATTCTCATGTTTCAGTAAAAAGGAAATTGTATGGGAGCTATGTCCTTAAACGCAACATTTGACGACTAAAATGACAAATAACTTGTTTTTCCATACAACGGGATTTACACTGTGACGTCATATTTTACTGCCTGTCAGTATAGAGCGTCTTCAGTGCTCGTCAGCTATGCTGTACCTCTGTTGTTTTCGTCTTTTGTCTTGCTCTAACTAAAGTTGACCCCATACAAAAATTTGATCGTCCCTAAAAACTGGTTCGAATGACACCATAAAAATTGTAGTCAAATAGCCAATAGTGTTGTAGGAGACATGAGGTCACCTTGTACCCCCCCTGCACCAACATGATCAGTTGTGAGGTTTTCATAAGCCCCCCTCCCCCTTCAGAGCCTCGCGTTCTAGCTGGATAAACCCATAGGTGTGTAACCACTTAATGAAACAGAAATATGTAAGTGGACCTTATTTTGAGCAGTATATATTACCTTTTCTACAATCTTCTGCTCGACCAGCCACGTCGCCAGACACAGGTCAGCAAACAGCTCGAAGCCAGCATTGTCGCAGACAATATCTGTAGACGATAATAAACATATACTCGTAAATCCATACTGATACTATAAAGGCGATATCTGTTACCGCTTAAGGGAATGTCTGGATTCGGTCAGACACCCCCGTGAAAGAGACACGCTTGTCTTTCGCGCACGACGAAACGGTATTCAACACTTCAGGAATGGCTTTTTTAGACAAATATCGATAAATATCTGACTGTGTGCAGTTTTATTAAATTTCCTCTTGACAGAGTTCAGATGAGGTAAATACTATTATTTTAACTTAATTGTGTCGTTTGATAATGCATTGTTTTAGTAGGCTGAGTAAAAAAAGGAAAATAAAGACTCACATTTGGACTTTTTTTCTATAGAGAAAATTTTAAGCGATCATGTTTCGGCTATTGTCAGAAACACAGTCATATAGTCAACAATCATATATCTGAAAATCATTCCTTATTGTTTCCTCGTCTGGGACAGAACAGCGTTTCAAAAACGCGATATTTCTCGTTGCACTGCCTTAACAGATTGAGATGAAATGTAACATGATTGACATGAATATAGTTTGTATTACGAGACTATAGCTAATTGATACAGATTCAGACTAAAAATATATATTTATTGAAATGACAGGAAACGCTGTTAAAGGAAATTGCTGGTAAAAAGAAAGAGATATGATATAGAGAAATGGCCTTCAAAGCGCAGAGACGTTGTGTAAGAGCAATGTGTGGATTAAAATTTAGAGATGACTGTGTTCCCTACTTTAAGTCACTTAAAATATTAACACTACCATGCTTATACATACTTGAAGTTGCCATTTTTGTCAAAACGAACCCCAACTTATTCATCAGCGTCTCACAAGGCCGGAGGCTTCCGACACGGCAACAATACAAACACAAAATAAAAACGCTGGAATGTTGCAATACGGCGCTGATGAGAAAAAGTATTTTGGGTATGGCACCGAAAATATTTAATAAAATTCCTGACTCAATTATATCGCTTGACATACATAATTTTAAAAAACAGCTGACTTTATTCCTTGTTGACAAATGTTACTATACCATAAATGATTTTTTTAATGATACTACTAACACAGCTTTATATTAATACTAGCTTTTGCCCCGCGACTTCGTTCGCGTGAACTTCTACTGTCTTATTAATACCAATATAGGTACATATGTATGTATGTTGGTAATAGGTACTGACTAAGTAGGGCAGACGTTAAATACATATTTCATTCCAAGCAGGAGAACGCCGTCGTCTCGATCCCATATAGCATTTATGCGTATGATTTATTTTTGATGATTTCTTATACTATGTAACAAAACACTAATGACTGCTAAGAAACTACCTCATCACATACATGTAGCATAGTGGTGTCACGGTTTGATGTTGCGTACGTCTACACATACGTTCTTGTTCGATGACGTTACCCAATTCCTTACTTTCCGACCCTTAGTACTGAGGAGAAGATATATTATGCTTGAATCGAACAAAAATTTTGATGTTTCTCGAAATGCAAAGTGGTAGGAGTCCTTCATTATAACCCAAGATTTTTAATGTCCTGCAACAATAAGATACGCTCTACTTGCAGTGAAAACCTCTACGCATTATTCCTCGGTAGGAAAATTAATTGAACACTACTACTAAGACAAACATGTTTACAAAAATTTTAAGCACCCTATCAAAATATCTGTAAGAAATTCTCCCTTTATCGTAAGTATTTTTCTAATGAAAGTTCTACCTCCAAAACGTACAATCGAACCTGTGACATCCTGACATACGCAGCCAATCGCTTTAACTGAGCTGTCTAACAACAAATAATCACACTCGGTTACCAAGTTTTTTTTTTCCATTCCTTAACTTCAATTTATAATTTTCGTTAGCAGATGTTAATGCTTAAAACAATAGTAATATTCTTAAGTGCAGATGCCTAACAGCGCACATTATAGTTTTACAATTATATTTAAAAAAATTGTAAGCCCGAAGACTGAGAGGTAGAATGCTGCCTGAAGTTACTTTTCTCCTTGTAAGTAGCCACTTTCTACAATATCAAGCTAGGACGATTGACTTTGTTTTTCTTTTCTAAGAACCTAAAAATTGAAAACCCTCAATATCTCCCATGTACCTCCTAATTCCAATACATCCGAAACAAAGCCTGATAAAACCGGCGGACAGCTGAAGACCGAATTTAGGTGGACACTGGACGACCATAGGACAAAACCTGTTCATATACCTACTACTTGTACCTCCCAGTAATTTGATTGTTTATAACTAATCAGCTAGGCAGGTAATCACTGTTTTCATGTTACCCACAAGTATTTTGGATAAACTTACCTAAAGTAACCAAAAAGATTTGTAATAGTTTCTATGGGTCCGTAGGACAGACACAAAATTACGCGACAACACGGACACATATAATCCCTATTTGTCCTGATTCCGCTGCATACCGGATAGAGTCGGGCCTAACTGAGTTCCTTGCTGGACTCTTCTCAGCTAGGCTAGGTTCAGTGAACCAGCGACAAAACTCCCAGTAGTTCGATTCCACCTACACTTCAGATTTGGTTGAAGCCGCTCAACCAATCTCACTGAAGCGCACAATCTTAGGCTCGGTTTTATAAAGATTCGTTAGACCTTATGTCGGTTTGTTATGTCAAAAAATGTACTGAGTTACTGAAATTTGATCTGACATTTGGTCTAACGGACCTTTATAAAACCCGGCCTTAGAGTATTCCAGTGTTTAAACCGCCCGCATGGTCGTGTCGGAGGTTTCCCCTGGATTGTCCCCAGGCCACTCTCCAAGCGCGCACTCCTATTACTTTATTGGTCACGGCCTATAAAGCCACAGTCAGGTTCAAAAAAAATATTCTCATCATAATCAATTGGTAGCGACATTACTGTTTGTAACTACGATGATAAAAAACTTTACATGCAAATACGTACTTTATCGTAGCCACTATAAGACTCAAATTATTAAATTGTGCAAGTACGAAATAATCTTTATTAGTTTCGATTCGACTTTGCCGAATGTCATCTGTGTAATGCAATGAATTGGTGTAATGGCACGTCTCTGACACGCCAAACGTCAAATATCGTGATATTTATATCCGTCTAGACTCGCCTCACGATACTTTTCCTTATTTTATCTTGACCCTACGATTCGTGACAACTATGTGCATATTTGGAGCTCAGACTTACACTGGTTCATCTGAGACGAATGTTCGTACGGCAGCGGGCATCGTAAATATCTACAGGACTCTGAGGGACTACCGCGAAGCTGGTTCATAGATTCAAATTCCGACCCCGAATTTATAAATTAGAGGGACGATGAAGGGATAAAAATCCTATATGTTTATTCAGTCTATAAACTCATTACATACCAAGTTTCATCATAATCTGTTTAGCCGTAACAAACATCTAAACATCCGAACTTTCACATTTATAAGATTAGTGGGAATAGTGGGAATTACTGGGATTTAGCGGGATTTTGTAGGGCCTCAGATAAGACCGTTATCAATCACACTCGACCACTCTGACAACGTTCTAGGTGACCACTGAAGACATATCAATTTTAGGTAGACGGAGGCAGGTAGGCAATGTTGACAGCGACTGACTAAAATAATTAAATCTCTCATTTCAAACAGTTACTATGGGTTGAGGGATTTTTGGTTATTTGTCGCTAATCCCCTAAGCACTTTTCCACTCTCCATTTTTTCACATATTATCTGATGTTTATTGTACAATTTTTGAATTCTTTTTAGTTTGCCTCCAATTATATGCTTACTAATTTTAAGTCACGAATTGAAGGACTTCTCATACAAATTTCACGCTCTGTTTTCACCCCCTTTCATCCCCAATCTGTATGATTTTTAGAGCCTATAACCTGGCCGAAGGTCCATAAAACTTATTAGTGAGGGTTGTACTAAAATCTATTGGCTAGTTTTCGCGTGATTCTGAGACAAATAAACAGAGAGACAAACAAACAAACAGACACAAATTCTACAAACTGTTGAAATGTGTTCTGTTATTGATTTTAAGACCCCTCAATCGATTTTTTTGCTAATATCTTCAATGTACAGATTTTTGAACCTCTGTAGCTTTATTATATCTATAGATAGCTTAGCGGCCGCCCACGACTCCGCTCACCCACGCCTCGTCCGCGTAGATTTTAGATGGTAACAAAGATATAAATGAGGTTTATTTGTTTCTGTCAGTTGTCTGATGCTATTAATCCTTTGTGAAAAATTACTCAAAAGAAAAAATAATGTCCGCCATCTTGGATTTGAAAATGGATGTCATTTTCGTAATCGGCACCCCGAGGAACCTCGAAGATTACACCTATAACGAATTTTAGCCAAAAGTAAAGATTGGCTCCCCGCATAAATTTGGAACCCCCTTTCTACCCCATCAGGGGAACAATTTAGAAAAATGCTGAAACATGTTTTGATGTATATTTAAACAGAGAGTCTGTATACGAAGTTTTAAATCTCTCACTTCAAAAAAGATTTGTTCCCAGTACAAACTTGGAACCCCCTTTTCACCCCTTTAGGGTAGCAATTTCGAAAAACGCTGAAATGTGTTTTGTTGTATTTAAACAAAGAGTCTATTTACGAAGTTTGAAATCTCTCACTGCAAAAAAGATTTGCTCTCCGTACAAACATTGAAGCCCCTTTTCACCTCTTTAGGGGATGAATTTAGAAAATCTCTGAATTTAGTTTTGTTATATTTAAACATAAAGTCTATATACGAAGATTTAAGTCTCTAACTCTAAATCAGAAGTTTCTCCCATACAAACTTTGCACCCCTATATTACTCTCTTAGGGTTAGAATTTGGCAAAACGCTGAAAACACTTTCTTTGGATTTAAGTTCGTAACCTTTTCACAAATTTTGAAGTCTTCAGCTCAAAAATAATAATTTCTCCCATACAAACTTTGCACCCTTATTTGATCCCCTTAGGGTTGGAATTTCCAAAAATCCCGTCTTATCCCTTGCATACGTCATAAAAGTAAGCTCTGGACCAAAGTTTCTAGTTCCAATAGTTTCGGCTGTGCGTTGATGGTAGATCAGGACTTCTTCTTTTATATATATAGATGTAGTAGTTATTTTTCTTTAATTTGCTTATTGTTGTATTAAATTAATGATAGTTGTATTAGTGAATGACATGTTTATGAATGTAATGCATGAAATGAATTTTTGTACACCTGCATTGCGGGTAAAACATAGTGCTCAACCGTATCTGTCTATGTACCATCTTTTTCTACCTATGTTTAACAAAATAAATATTCTGATTCTGATTCTGATTCTGATATGATATTGATAGACTAAACATGCAGCATGTACAATCGAGTTCATAAATATATATACGTTTCCAAAAGTTCAAAAATATCTGAGAAACGTTATTACCTTAACAATAAAGTCATGTTAACATACAACATAGTCCTCGTAATTAGAATCAAATTAGAATACAAATAAAGCAATATGAAAGGAATGAAAATATAAAAAAAGCTTACCAAACTGTACGGCACTAGGTATCAGCACCTTAGCGGGGCAGGGTACGGGGGGCGGCGGGGGTTCCTCTTCCTTCCCCTCCTCCGCCGGAGGTGGCGGGGGTGGAGGGGGTGCTTTACCCTTGCCTTTGCCTTTGGCTGCCTTTTCGGCGGCGGCTTTGGCTAGAGCTTCTTTTTGGGCCTTAGGGGAGAATTCGTTATTAAATTACAGATAAATAACAAGGTATCCAAGCTTTTACTAATGACATTATTACATAATATTGTTGAAACAAATTACACTCACGGACTTATATTGTTGAGCCATTTACATCTCACTTTATACTGGACGATCCAAAGTTAGCTATGAAGTCTCCCGTACAATGTGACTTATAAATAACTCAACAATTAAAGTCCGCGGCCGTACATTAGCCATCACATATATCAGGGCGAACAAGGTGCTCATAAATATCTAAACACGGCTCTATTGTCAAGACGTTAAAGTGCATGTTCAGATATTTCTGCTATGTTAATATGATTTTTGTAGGGACAAACGATGTCACTTCTTGACTTGACTATTCTATGGTCAATCAAAGTCCATTTTTTTATATAAGTAATTATTTTAGGCGTGATATGTTCAGACTTCAGAGTATTTTCGTGAAGGATATTTATTGGTAATTAATAATGAAAGCGCAATTAATTATTATTGTTATCTACCGTATTTACCAAAAACAGCGAAGGATATTGTTAAACTACTAAATCTTAAATAACTAACCATCTATTCGTCAACTAACTACACTATTCAAAGCATATTTTTACAATAATCCCTTAGTGAAATTCTGAGGCAACATGTATTTTTTTAACACCATACCTGCATATATGGATACCATATATGGATTATAAAATAAAAATAAATGTTTTTAACTTTTAACTATACGAACAAGATGGGAAAACTATTAACTTCAGCTACTTTACTAAATACAACGAAAAGGTATAATGTTAAACCTCGTCCATGCATATTCGTGTTCCGCCAATCTTGGCCAGTCTGTGGCAACTGCACTTGGCTTTAAACACCGTGTTCTGCAATAATATGACGCATTTTTTTACCTGCGCCTTCTGTAGTGTTACCTACATTTAATTCTAAAATATAACTCATCTACAACACACATAATATACGGATAATGGCTTTAAAAACCGTGTTCTGAACTAGTATGACGCATAATTATAGCTACGTCTTCTGTGGTATTAGGTACATTAAATTCTAAAAAAACTTATCCCAGTAAACACATATTATAAAGATAAGCTTGCTTTTTTACCGATACCCGAATTTGTCCGTGTACTCGTATAGCTAATAGCTTTTTTGATGCCCAATATTTTATAAAACTGTTATTTAATTTTGAATCTTCTTGCCTATAAAATTAAATCGCTTATTGCATAGATTCCTTTGATACATCCCTGCCAACTCATATAATGTTAATTATACTCTATACGTACATTGGCGATGGCTTTTCCGATGTTCTCCGCTTTTGTGCAAATCTGGTCGGCTATTTTGCTCGTATCGTCTGCCAATAACTGGAACAGTAAGGGAATTTTAGCTATACAACAGGCGCGGAATATAAATAAATATTTTGTGTTCCCCGTGTGGTTGCCGGGTAAGAATTGCGCCACCCCATCTCTTCCCGTGGGTTTCGTAGGAGGCGAATAAGGGAAAATCGGAGGGTGGGCAGCAGCATCCGTCGATCATTACCACCATCAAACTGCGGTCGCCAACCCGCTTGCCAAGCGTGGCGACTATGGCAAATCCCCCCCAAGGGAAAAATAAAAAACATGCCCTTGGGGGAGGCCTATGTTCAGCAGTGGACGTCTTTCGGCTGAAATGATGATGATGATTTTGTGGACAATCTTACACAAATCAACCTAGTCCCAAACTAAGCAAAGCTTGTACTATGGGTACCAAGTGACGAATATACATGGGTGGATCAACTATTCTTTGTTGTTCGTTACCATGGTTACGTCTCCTGAGTCACTCTTTAAAACTGTGATTTTATAGGTTTTAAATCTACCAAACATGAGTTCTAGCGATGAGTATCTATCCATTTGGACATGGATCATCTCTTGAGCATGCTTCATGTCCATATTATTAACATTTTTCTAAGAAACTCGATTACTGTTGTCTCCTCGCTGACGGGACCGAATAACAACAAAGAAAAGTTGATTAACCCACATACTTATATAGATAAATAGATACTTAAATACATAGAAAACATCCAAGACTCAGGAACAAATATTCGTGTTCATCACACAAATACATGCCCTGACCGGGATTCGAACCTGGGACCTCCAGCTTCGAAAGCAGGGTCACTACCAACTAGGCCGCATATATATATATATATATATATATATATCTTCTATAATGTACGTACAGTCGAATCCATTAATATATGTAATTATATACTTAAGGTTCAAAATATCTTATGCCCCTTACAATACTGTTGTGATCACATGTTTTTGATGTCATATTTACTTACTAGAAGATGTCTATTCGAGATGATCTCGATTGATGTGATGTCTATTGAAAAATCTCACCGTAATGTCGAACCCAGCCAAATATTTTTATTCCGGGGCACGATCGAGATTATGTCGAACGACGATCTAAATGTCTATTGTAATACGCGTTACGTTTTTTTCGATTGTGTTAGTTTATAATCGGGTGTAAAATAATGAATCACTTTATATGTTTTTCCACTGAATTAACTAGCTCTTATATCAAAAACAAAAGTGTTATTAATTTACAATAAATTAATAAATAATTATGGTGATTCCCATCAAACATATTTAAGAGTATTTTCTCGTTAATGTATTTACGTGAAATGATGCGGATAAAAACTGTTTTACTTGACAGTTTTGAGCCAAAGACTACTTTCAATATTTTCCGCCAACCGCCATTCCACTACTGAATGTATCAAAAAATGAGTATTTTCATTAAAATAAATCTTCATAATTTCGTAAAAATGTTTATTTTGTTCTGCTGTAAACTGTCGATCAACTACTTAAGTTGTCAATATTAGTTAAAATTGTATAGTTTATTAATATTGTTTATTAATAGTGTTATTGCACAGACGGTGCCTCACCTCTGGGCTGTACTGCCAGATAGGGCAGGACTATGAAGTAAGAATAAGACTCGAGCCGGCAAAATACATACAAGGTTTGTCAAAGAGATGCAAGAACACGACGATGTCAAAAAGATGAAAAGCAATAACACGTGGGGGCGAGACACAATGACATATGTCGTATCCCTCATCGCATATAAGGCCGTAATATTTGTCATCGACACCGAAACGTCATCGATGAATGCCATTTCTGTCACCACATATAACACGACTATGGATGAGATGTCATTATTGCGCTAATGGAGGTATCAGTCATCTGATTCATCTCAATTAAGTCAAATTTTTAGGAATTATAGTATAGTAGGAATACGGCAAAGCGCCATCGTTTTACGGTGGCTGTTCCGCACGAAGCGTTTTGCTTCCACCTTTATTGTGAGAACCGCCAAGCTGTGGAACTCCTTGCCGGAATCCTTGTTCCCCGAGAACTACAACCTTTTGGTCTTCAAAGCGTGAGTGAATCGGTTTTTACTAGGTAAGCGCGTTCCATCCTAGACCACAATATTGCTTACCGTCAGGTGATTTGTGGTCAAGCGCAAACCTATTTAGAATAAAAAAAAAAGATTACCATAAGTCCGTCTCTTTTGGTCATTCGCTAATGCTCCTTCTATAGGATCCTCTTTCTATGGTCAGGACCATGTCCATTGGACCTAACTGTTAGTCTATTATAAATCTCTGACTGACTCCACCTTGTCCTTGTAGTCTATGACCAGTTGGAAGGGGTCCAACGCGGGCAGATCCGCGGGATCCACGCCCTGCTCCCCGCCCTGTAGTGAAACTGGCTCTCCCACGGATAGAGAGAGGTCACATTTGTTGGACCACAGGCAGATCTGTGAAAGTGTTTATTTATAAATCATGGTTTAATAACGTCGGGTGACAACCTAGCCACTAGCAAATCAATCATTAGTGTCATTACTCTTAGAAACCTCGTATCTCAAATAAATTTTGGTTGTCAATCGACGATATGACAGTTCATTTTCAATATTTACTTATGTTTTCACTTTCTGTAATTGCTGTCACAATTGTCCCATTACCATCTTTAACAATCCCCTAAATGACCTACCCCCTTATTCATAAACGTCTATCAAAGCTATATTAGTTAACTAGCCACTAAAGTTCGTTTGTCCTTATCTGTCATTTTGACATATGTGCTTGTGAGACAGTGACAACAGACTTTTAGTTAGCAGAGGTTTGTTAAGTTTTATGAATACGAGGGCTAATATGCATTTTGGACTACTTAAGGCCGTCGGTACGTCTAGTTGTCCAGGGGACAAAATTCGAATACAATCGTGATTTTATGCTATTTAAGTTTATCAAACATACGTATTTGTGGTACTTATAAGCTATTTTCATAATGGTTCATCTACTAAGCATGTTAATATAATTTAATAGAACATTTTTTTGAATAAACTGCCCCACTAGTGTCCCTTGGGCAACGGGTCAAGATAACAACATAAAAAAAGTTGATCCACCAAAATATTGGTAACTTTGCCCGCAGTTCCTTATGGCGAACAAAGTAATCAGTAAAAAAAAATCAAAAATAATTTATTTTATAACGTGTACACAAGATGGTGTCGAATCCTCCTTTTAAGTATGACACTTGTGTTAGGAGGCATTCGCTCTTTCATACAGCGATGTAACGCGGTTAAAATAAATGTTAAAGTAATATAAGTTAGTTCTTAGTTTCTTTTAAATACAAAAACTATTTAAAAGAAACTAAGAACTAAACAATCTCATTTGGTGAGGGAGAAGACACTCGGTAGCGTGTCAAAACCAAGCTTCTCTTAAGAGGCCTTCAGTCATCAGTAAGGTAATAGACATGTTACCTTGAGCAGCGTCATAAAGTCCTGTTTCCGCTTGTCCTTGTCGCTGGGCGGGAGCATGTCCATCAGTTTGGTCGCGACCATGCACATCGCCTCCTTACCGCTCTCGAAAGCTTGTTTCTTCTGCTCCGCGAATGGATCGAAGTTTTGTAAACTGGGACTGCGACAAAAGATTATACCACTCAATAGAAATCGTTACGTGAAAATTATATGAAAGTTCAAACAGTAATATAACCCCAGAGCTGGCGCATACCTCTCCCAACGGATTGCTCTTGCGGTTCAGAGGGGTAACGCCGCCAGCGTTTTGGGGTCCATGCCGCAGGCAGAACTTTTAGATGGAGTGTTTTTTTTTGTAATTGGTTTTATTTGTTTCTTTGTTTTATTTGTTGTAGTTGTCTTGTGTTTATTTAATAATATATTCGATGTATTAAGAAAAAAAAAATAATAAATTAGAATTATATTTGAAAAAAAAAAACAGTAATATTGTATATTATTAAATTATATCAGACTTAAGAGAATTCTCTAAGCAGAATCTAATCCTAAACCGACCGAACCGAAAATATATTTTTTTTACTCGTTAATTTCTCCTGGCTTTTTGATATTATTTCGTAAACGAGAAAGTTGGAGTAGGCATAAAGGAGGGGGCAATTGCACAAAATATCCCATTAGCTCGAAGTGCATGCGCAATGGCCCTCATCTGGATAAGAAAAGATAAAGCCTTGAAAATTAAAAAATATAACTTTTTGTTCTGCGAAGTTCACCTACGAAACGCCTTTATACAAAATAGAAGAACATCATTTAACGTAGCCTACCTACCTGAACCTGTACTCCGAACTTCGTATCGTACCGTCCCTTTCACTCTCGTGTTATTCACTATATGAGCGAGAGGGACGGTACTATACGAAGTTTGGATTTGAAGTTGGGAGTAGCCCCTCTGAGCAATAATATATGTACGCACATGAGCTCGCAGCCCTCTCTGAGCCGCCGATAGACGTAGCACTCGGCGAACACCCACACGTCCGTGAAGTAGGTGTTGGCTTGCCGCGCGTCCAGCCACTCGTTCCATTGCTTAGCCTCGTCTGTGTCCACCTAAGGGAATAGTAGATTGTTAACCAAGGGTTGAGTGCTACCCATTTCAGACGAGATGTTTAATCGAGGCTGAAATGGGTGGTTTCACCAGAGTTAAACACTCTGCTTTTTATTTCGAATACGAGGAAACTAAAATATGTTAAAAGGGTCAATCAACTTTTTCTTGTTGTTATTTTGGCCCGTCAGCGAGGAGACATCAGTATCCGAGTTTCTTAGAAAAATGTTTATAATATGGACTTCAGGCATGCTCAAGAAATGATCCATGTCCAAATGGATTTAAGCTCATCGCTAAAACTCATGTTTGATAGATTTAAACCCTATAAAATCACAGTTTTAAAGAGTGACTCAGGAGACGTAACCATGGTAACGAGCAACAAAGAATAGTTGATTCACCCAAAAATGTAAAATATGTTAAATATGTAAAAACATTGTCTAAATCAGTGAATTCCTATGGAATCCATTCTGAAATTGGTTGTGTATGGACCATTTCCTGGAAGCGAATCTGTAGGGTAAGTAATTAAATAACTTATATTGAACAAAATAATGCTTATAATTTAATGAAAACATTGAAAAGTATCGACAACATTTTTGTTTATTTCCATAATTTAAAATTCTTCTTCAATCCTTTATCTACATTAGCAAGAGCCAAATTTTGAAGTAAACTGACTACTTATTTTTAATGATATTTCATTTGATATTTACCGTTAGCTTTTCGGTGAAGGAAAACAAAGGTTATGTGAAGTCCCCTTTTATCTAAGTATGAGAGGAGGCCTGTGCCCAGCAGTGGGACGTATATAGACTGATGGTAATGATTATGATAGGAATACATTTAACTTTGACGACCAGTTTAGCCTAGTGGGTAGTGCACCTGCCTGTGAAGCTGACGGTCCTGGGTTCGAATCCCGGTCAGGGCAAATATTTGTGTGATGAGCATGAATATTTGTTTCTGAGTCTTGGATGTTTTCTATGTATTTATATCTATTAAATATATCGTCGTCTAGTACCCATAACACAAGCCTTCTTGAGCTTACTGTGGGGCTAGTTCGATTTGGGTAAGATTGTCCTCTAATATTTATTTATTTATTTTATTTTTATTTTTTATTATTAACTGGCAACTTTGCCTATGGAAGCTATGTCTGAAAAACGCTTACCTCAAATTTAACATATTTCTTGTTTGTGACTATTTCATTTTTGAGCTTGGCTATGTATTCTATCAGCTTTCTTGAGTCTGGGTCGCCCTGAAAACATAAAATAATATTAATGCCAGTAAGATTATAGCGGTAGGAGTCGAAAAACGTAGGGAACCTTTTTTTGTGCAATACAGGGTTTTACTTAAAAATATCTGAAATAAAATATGCCAATTATAATAATATTGTGAAAAATAAATTATTATGTAACAGGTATTTACCCTTTTTGCTAAAGAATCTATAACTTTGGTAAGAATGATTGGTATCCTCTCCTTCATAGAATAATATGCAAAACTCCTGTAACAAAAAGCAATGAAATATTAAACTTAAATGCAAACATGAATATTAAAATATAAGAACATAATTATAAAGATTAAATAAAAATACAAAAAGAGAGCCGCCCGAACAGGGACTTGAACCCTGGACCCTTGGATTAAAAGTCCAATGCTCTACCGACTGAGCTATCCGGGCTCTGGCGATGATGACGAAATTACCGACCAGTTTACATAATAGACTTGGCAGCTTGTAGTCACAAAAAAGGCGATAAGCTAATAATGTACTTTATATGAATACGCATAAAGTCAATATTCATATGGCGACGAGAACGATGTTTGAACAACATGAAATTTTTTTTATCATTTGTTTATTTTATCTACACGTTAGGCTTGGTTTTATAAAGATCCGTTAGACCTTATGTCGGTTTGTTATGTCAAAAAATGTACTGAGTTACTGAAATTTTATCTGACATTTGGTCTAACGGATCTTTATAAAACCCGGCCTTAATGTGATCAAAAAGTGTACATAAGTACCAGCTTTACAATATACCGTGGCTAGGGGCCGCCGGCCGCGCGCGACTATTATTGGATAGTATTTTATATCCGAATTGCTTTCAATATCGAACACGGAAGTAACGTATGTCCACCTGTCTGACTGTTTGCTTATTCACATGAATCACATGTTACATATTTTGTCATATACAAAAGGAGTGTTTGGACGAACAACCTAAATTGAGTTTATTGAATAAATGATAAATAAAATATACATTACATTATAAAAACAAAACTAAAAAAGAAATAGTAGAATGGTATCCAAGAGATGGGAAGAGAAAAAGAGGAGGACAGGTACGAAGATGGGAAGACGACTTGAAACAAGTGGCAGGAGCCACTTGGCGAAACAAAGCCAAAGATAGAAAATTTTGGTGGAACTTGGAGGAGGCCTATGCCGGGAGGCAAGATGATGATATCGATGTCTACAATAGAATAAAATAAAATACTGTATTGTAAATTATCGTTTAATAAAGGCTTAAAATAAAATAAAAAAATATAAAACAAAACTAACCTAAGGTAGGAGGTATCATACTTTAAGTAAATGAATTATAAAGATTTTTTGGTACAATTAATATTTTGGTGCATAATGACTTCAAAAAGGTTATAATAATTGAAAAATTATCTTATTAACCCATTGGGGTTATGTTATGAACTTATATTATACCAAATAAAATTAAATCAATATTTGTTGAATCACACGCAATAGAACTGACATTTTATAAAGACATACTTATGAATACTATGATAAAGTCCTATTGTTATTATTAAAACAATAATAAAGATAATGTAACTGATATAAGCTATTAATGTAACAAATAAATTTTATCAAGATATGCTGTGCTCCACACAATATAATGCCAAATTTATCAATGGGCCATGGGAATAGAGTAATTAGCCTAAAATTAAAAAAATAAGCTGATTTTTAACGATCTGTGCAGTAAAATCTAAATCATCATTAAGCCATCATCTCCCGGCGAAAAAAAATACAGGACCAGTTAATTTGTACTACAAATATTGAGAGAACCTAGAGGTGTAGGCCAGGTTTTATAAAGATCCATTAGACCAAATGTCAGATCAAATTTTAGTAAATCAGTACATTTTTTGACATAACACCCCCCTCTATGGCTCGAATTAGCAACGGCGACAGAGATGGAAATATTCGCACATCATTAATTTCGGTTCAGGGTAGCCCCTCTGTCTCACAAAGTAAAAGGATGCCAAGAACATAGTATAATATGTCGATAGTTTGTCAAAAATTCAAAATTATTCTGATTCAAGTTAGAATCTTATAAGAATTATGCATTTCTTTTAATTTTATAAGGGTATAATTTTAATACAATTAATGGCATGAGGCAATTCTTCTGGACATGCAAGCGGCATCAGCCTACAGTCTCGGTGTGTGCTTGTTAGTTGCTGCTAGTTTAAAAATATTAGTTAATAAAAATATACTAACTGTTTAAAAGTGCCTTGTAACTCCAAGTTTATGGGGGCAACTGCATCGATGAAGGGATCCGCCCTCTTAACCTGGATGAACGGTCCTCCATAGATGAACACTGGGTCTTGGCAGGTCTCATAATAATTGTCTACATACGGCTGAGCTATACCAACACTAGATTGAGTAGTGTTAGACTTGACGCTCGCAGGATTACTAGCGGGTTTCTCATTAGAGCCCGACTTCAAACTCACAGCCGATGATTTTTTACTCATTGTTGTTTATCACGCTGAATTTAAGCCATAACCAAATAGATGTGTGCTGTTATACTATTGAATTTTGTTTTGCGAATTTTGCGATTGGGAGTGTGAATTTTGTACTGACATTTTCGTTTTGTTGACAGTTTTGACATTCACGTGACATTCGAACAGTGAGCGTTTAGGGGGAATGTTGCAGTTTACATTTTTTTTACTTATTTTATGGCGTTATATTTATCAAAGTAATTCAGAAACGGTTTTTGGTTTATGAACTTCTTAGAAATTCATTTAAATTAAAAGGAGCTCCAAGAATTATTCTATCTCTAGCAAATCTCTAGCCTACTTTGTTTTTAGCTTCTTTGCTTCTGACACGGAAGTTGGTTACGTACCGTACGGACAGCATAACATGAATTTATTATTTAGTGAACGGTTACTAATGTAACGAGAGATACCAATAAGCGATAAAAACACTGCTCAAATTATGAATAGGTACTACTTACATGCCAAAAATCCCGCACATATCAGCATATATAGGTGTCACAATTCTCATTATCGGTAAATTCTCAGTGTCAACAAGCCAATCATAGGCCGCCATTTTCAAAAATAATAAAGTAACTTTTTAAATAATAAGCGTCTGTGTTATGCCAAAGAAAATAAACATCTGAACTGTGAATAGTTTTTGACCGTGAGCTGAGACTAAAAATAGGGATTTGGCCTCATTTCCCCTTCCGATTTGTAAACGGTCAATTAACAGAAATAAATTTGATTTATATATTTATATGTATGATATAATGCCAACGCTTTCTATGAACTTCTATTATACTGTTTTAAAATAGTTGTATGTATTTTAGTAATTCGTAAATACTAATCTATTCAAATTTAGACTTTACATGTAAACAATACGGTTCAAATTTCAATGATATGTAACCGCGAGTGTTCATTCCTTCAATTTGAAAGTTTCAAATGCTTTCAATTAGACTTGCACCACACACGTGGCGATTTTTAAAAAACAAGACCATGTGTTAACGGTGCTATTTTGTACTGGCTTTTTGTGATGAGCATTTGAGCGCCCACAGCCCCGTAAAAAATGTCATGCATATGTAAATGGGCCTGCGATAAAGACCACTGTCGGCATCTTCATGCATCCCTGAGAAGTAATTACTTATTGATAGCTCTCTTTTTGAAGTAGCTTTGTAACTTTTTATTGTTACTCGACGTAGCAATTCGTTAGCATAGGGCGAGTTATGCGGCGCGGCGTCCCGTTATTTGCATGCATTTATGTGATATCAGACAGCTGTGCATATTATGCTTTTGTTCAGTCATGGCTCCTATATGGAATACAGTGGAATCCGGATAAAGCGACAGTCAAGGGACCGGTGATATTACGTCGCACTAACAGAACGTCGCACAAAACGGACTTATTTACTTTGAAAATATGTGGTATGAAATCTAATGTGTGGTGATTTCGCAGTCGTTAAAAGCGGTCAAATGTTATAAGCGAAGTCGTTATACGATTCTACTGTAATCCTGTGGGGCAATAGTGTAAATGCCAAAGATTTATTTTTACTTCAGAAAAGATGCATAAGAGTAATTAGTAATATTAGAAATAGAGAAAGTGGCACACCAGATTTTTCAAAACTGTAAATACTTACTCTAACATCTCTGTATACATATTAGAATAACTTAAGCTTATACGAAAATATCACAATGTACCTAAACCCCAAACCTGAAAACCTTAACACACAACCTACGCAAGCACAATAAAATAATTCAAGTAATTCCAGCCAATCTATGTATTTTTAATAAAGGCCCTTATGCTACGTCCATCAGTTTATAATAAAGTTCCTCTGTATATTAGAAGCGAAATGGAATTTATTTAAAACTAAACTTAAGTCCTACCTTGTTACTGAATGCCCATTTTAAATCGATTTTAAGAAATATAGCATTAATCTTTATTAAATACATTGTGCATTTAATATAGATCAATATGACCCTTTACAGCATGTAAATTAAATGAATTATTTTCGAAGATATTACAGATTTAAAATGCAGGGACATAGCGGTTGCGGGGGGCCGGTACATTACTTTTCACATGGCCAATTATATGTCGTTCTTCCAAAAGTAACATCTAAAGAAAACATGTCTGTATTGTCTAATGACAAAAAAGCTGTGAAAGTTGTATATGAAGCTGTAGTATATTTAGTATCAGCATTGCACCCGTGCCAAGGTTAGGGTAAAGTCGAGGGCCCCTTCGAGGTCGGACTTAACAGGCCAAGTGCGAGTCGGACTCGCGCACAAAAGGTTCCGTACCATTATATATAAACACGTTTGTTGTATGGGAGCTCCCATAAATATTTCTTTTACTGTTTTTTAGTAAGACTATGACTTAGGAGGGCCAACTCCGAACTTCGTCTCATGCCGTCCCTTTCACTCACGTGGTATATAACACGAGAGTGAAAGGGATGGCATGATACGAAGTTCAAAGTATGAGTGACCGCTATTGCCAAAACTTCCGGGCACATAGTATAGAAACCTAGTTAGAATGTCAATGAACCAAAAGATGTTAGTGTTAGTGAAAATACCAAAGTTGTTATCCTTATGATATATAGGATGTTAGAATGTTGTGCAAAAAATAAAATTATGAGTGTTAGTTTTAATAAATATATTTAAAAAATCATTGTCATTGTAATAAACAAACAGAAATACAATTGTACACAGTGTACCATAAAACAATCAAAGTAAGCAAACATTTAATGCTGAAAAATAAAGAATCAAATTGCAAATGAGAGAATTACATTTAACTTTACGACACATAATGTTTCAATTCTCTCCCGCCATCCCGGGGCGGTCGTAATTGTAGACATACGAGTATCATGGGCGTAATAACGAAAGCGTCTGATATATATTTATCGCTCTCGACTTCGGCTCGAGCTAATACCATCGAACTTAGAATTTCCTAGGGATAGTCGGCCAACGAAGTGGTCACCACTTTTGAGCTTAACTCACAAATAATATTCAAAGTGGTAGACCACTTTCTTGGCTAACTGTACGTAATATATAGGATTAAATGTTATTTGTAACATTTAGAGAACAAAGCTTAGAAAACAAAATGCATTAGTACTATCAGTAGCCAGCATATCATGCCAGAAGCAGAAAATCTTAACTTATTCTATGAAAACGAAAGATTTAAAAACACTCCTAGTAAAAATCATTGAGCAAATCTTCAAATCAACCTTAAAACTAAGATTTAGAATCTAACTATTTGTATTTCATCAGAATTATGTCCAGAATTTAAAATTAATTTCATTAATAATTGTTGATGTGTATAATCAAGCAGTTTTGTCAAAAATGTCACATAAAACCTATCATGCTAGCATGCTCGCTCTTATGTCGGACAAATAAAGCAAGTACGTAAGTGCGATAGGGATCAATGCTATATGCCCGACATATACGCAATCACGCTAGCTAGGCTGCTCGCAAGACAGGTTTTATGTGACTTTTAAGCTATTTCGGCCGTGACGTGTCCATCAAACTTGCACAGAAATATCCTTATTATGAAGACTTCCAGTGTCAACAGACTATTGCCGTTCAAATTATTTCAAGTGTAGTGACACTATTCATATAGCTGGAATCTCAAGTCTTGTATCCTTCAAGCGTAGGAGGTATTGGTACTAGGGTGACTGGTGTCACCGAACTGAAGCTATTTAAAACGCACTATAAGGCACACTGAGGCGAGCGAGTATTTCGGTCCTGCGCCTATAAGATAAAGCAAGATACGGAGTTGAACGACCTCGGTTTTCTCGCTCTATCTTATAAACTTCAGGACTGTAATCTTCGCCCGCATATACATTGGCGTAATGTAAGCGCAGGCGCAGTCACAGTACTATGTATTTAGTATGATACTGAGACTCGGCGACAGCGCCATCTAGTGAAACAGTTGTTCACTAATCACTAGCATCTAGCACGAGTAATTAAAAAAATAAAATGGCACTTCAATTACAATTTTGTACAGTTATTTGTACTCTAACCTAAAGCTCTGAGAGAGCATAAATTTAGGCAAATAAGTGTGCAGTTTTGCTAGCTCAGTGCAATGTAGCATTAATGGCAATACATTTTACGTGTTACAATGCATTATCTCACACAAGCAAATATTAGTTTTTAACCCATACTTGTTAATCTAAAAATGACAATTTGTGTCATACATAGCATAATTGAATGATTTTATCAAAATGTTGTTAGTGTCAACACATATGTGAACTGTTTTGTATAATGTACATAATGTAGACATATTGTATTTAGCCCATAAATTTACGATATCCATACTATTTTCTATTACATGAAGGGACGGATACTAGCAAAGTATAATGATCACCAATGTTAATTAAAAAAAAACCTAATTATTCTATGATAAGTCAACTAGATGGTACTATTATCTCGACATTGCTTGATATCTAGTAAATCTGCTAAACTATCATTATAATTTACTAGTCTCTGGAAAAATAAAGAGCAAAGAAATTACAGCATTTTTATCAAGTTTTTTAAAATTGTTTAAAATCAGATATTAAAAAATGTAAATTGCATGCAATTGTCAAAAACAAGTAAAATTGTACAAGATCAAAATTAGGAGGCATGATTTACTTAGACCGTCTTTAAAATGTCACAATAAAAACGTTAAAGTCAGTGATCCTGATTATTTTTTAATATTGCTCATATTGTCAATATTTGTGATAGTCAGAGACATGCAATCAGCTGTCAAAAATAGTAAAACCGTAGAAAAAAAAAAAATAGTGAGTAAAAGGCATAATTAAAATGATTTGCGTAGTCACATAAAAGCAAAAGATCCATGTAAGTTGAATCATAAAAAAGAATACAACACCACCTAGCGAGTGGATCTACTATTAGGAAAGAATAAGTTTTATCAGTGTTATAAAACTACATGCAGCATTTATATAGCAATAAACCAGGTTGCCAGAGCTCCCGAGGATGCACTTTGTTGAGAGTGAGGGACCTAAATGTGTTCCTTCTGCTGTCAACACGGTGCATCCTCAAATCTTTTAGAAGATTTGAGGATGCACCGTGTTGAGGCCCTTTAGAGGGCCGGCAACGCGCACGTGACTCCTTTAGAGTTGCGGGCGTCTATAGGCTGCGGTAGCTGCTTACCATCAGGTGGATGGTACGCTTGTTTGCCTCCGGCGTTGTAAAAAAAAAAGTATTTTCTTTCTTTATTTCTACATATATATCGGTTTAGAATAAAAATATGTTTTAGAGACAGTGATTATAAAGATGAAAATTGCATGCAGCTGTCAAGAATTAGTCAAACTAAGTATACAGATTTGTGTAAATCGTCGTCCAAATGTCACATAATCATTCAATATTTTTACAGTCGTCATCATATATGAAAGGTAAAAAAAATCAAGTCAGTAATAACTTAATAAGAGTAAAATGATTTGTCCTATTCAGATATTTATCGAGTATAATTCTTCATGATAGTCAATACGAAAATACAATGGTTATATCAAATTGTCCGACAAAACTTTGTATAGATAATTGGTCCCATGATGAAATGTAGGAAAAAATAGTAAATTAATCTTACCAGACAGTCAATAAAAATCGATGTTAATTCACTTGAGGTAAACGCCCCAGTTCTTGTCACTGATCCACAACTTTACACAATCTTATGTCAATTTATGTAGCTCAACAATATTAGGTGTTAACTATTTGGTAATAAGGCGCCAAAAATTAGAGCATTTACCTTACTTGCAGGAATGAAATACATTGCTGTTATGTATAATAATACCTCATAAGTTGTAAGCTTGGTGAGACCAAACAGAAAAGCTCAGTTATTGTATTAAGACTCGATTTTATAATGATCCATTACATATTACATATCTTATGTAAAGTTATGTCAAAAAATTACTGAGTTCCTCTCTAGGGCCCATTTCTCGAAGCTTCAAGTTACAATTTACAAGTGGAAGTCTCTTTTTATTAAAAGGTATTGAAAAGTGACTTCAGTTTGTAACTTTTAGCTTGGATAAACAGGCCTCTGGCTGGTCTAACAGATCTTTATATGTGATAATCCATATTGAAAGGGACCTTATGGCGGCCGGCACTTACGCCTTTATTGCCGCTGTTCCAATAGAATAGTGAATAGGTGTAACGTAAGCGCCTGCCGCCATAAGGTCCCTTTCGATGTGGATTATCACATATATATTAAAACCCGGCCTAAGTTGACCATGGAGACTGCGTGGAGTCATGCGTGCTTAGTACCGGCGCCTACCGTTACTCTTGATGCGCGTGTTCTTCAGTGTGATGGTGGTGGACTTCAGCGGGACGCCATTGTTGCTGCTCCGGAGCACCGGACAGTAGGTACTGGAATTATAATTAGCGTTATAATTTTAAATTTTATTCGGTGAAGAAATTGTGAGGAAGCCATTACATTTAACATTATAATTTAGCTTTTATTCGGTGAAGAAATTGTGATGCCAATCTAATCCCACAAGTCTAGAACAGTACCTACTATGTTTTTTTTGGAACAAAACAGAAACGAACGTGTTTGCGTTTAGTCCAGTGGTGGGCAAAGTACGGACCGCGGGCCAACTGCGGCCCGCGAAAGCATTTTATCCGGCCCGCCGCCGATACATCGAATTAATTAGTAAGTACATGGCCCGCGATGATTATATTTTGACGGTTCAGCCTAAAACCAGAGCAGCGGTTTTATACAAAAGTGCAGTTTTGCTGCAATTATGGCCCTCCTCCGAAATTTCTCAAGCTTACTGGCCCGCCATGAAAAAAGTTTGCCCACCCCTGGTTTAGTCTCTAACCCCCTTATTGATAAACCTCTA
Source organism: Epiblema foenella (assembly GCA_963556455.1). Taxonomy (NCBI): domain Eukaryota; kingdom Metazoa; phylum Arthropoda; class Insecta; order Lepidoptera; family Tortricidae; genus Epiblema; species Epiblema foenella. Next base: position 23,850,682 of record OY747100.1, read on the forward strand.
TCAAACTTATATTAGTTAACTAGCCGATAAAGGTCGTTTGTCCTTATTTCTCACTTTGACATTTATGTTTGTGAGTAAGGGACAAAGAACATTTTAGTTAGCATAGGTTTGTTAAGTTTTATGAATAAGGGGTTATATGTATGGCAGACAATAGTTATTACCTATGGCCACCAGAGGCGCTGCTCGCGCTGCCATACAAATTGAGACTAAACGCAAACGCGTTCGTTTGTCTTTTATTTCGAAAAAAAATAATACTAGAGGTACTGATGGCAGTCTTTTTGAAACGGGCTCATGCTTTGGTAGGCACATTAAGCCAAGTTAGAGGCCTTCGGGCGGCTTGAGAGCTTCTAACTATGAAGTTGCCCACACACTTGACAAGCCTACGACATTAAGCACGAGAGCCATAGTAAACGACGATTGTTCCCATACAAAGGCGCGTTTTGCGGAAAAGGGATAGACTATGCCCCGTCTTAAAACTTTGAAGACTTGTATTTATGTCATTATTTTATTCCTTGGAGTTAATTTTTTCGCTATTTAATTAACAATTTGATCCCTTTTCGACATAATTCGAACATATGAAAGTTAAAAGATGTGATAATCCACATCGAAAGGGACCTTATGGCGGCAGGCGCTTACGTTGCACCTATTCGCTATTGTATTGGAACAGCGGCAATAAAGGCGTAAGTGCCGGCCGCGATAAGGTCCCTTTCAATATGGATTATCAAATATAATGAAAAAGGTAACGTACATAGTATGAGCATTGTCTCCAGAAACTCCACAGGTGGAACAAACATGGGCCCTGAGAATGGGACACGTCACTATGTTCCTGTTGCCCCGCTTCTCTTTCACGCAGTGTGTCATGTACACGAGCGGAGTTTCGCCGTTCTTGCGGCAGAATGAACACATCTTCTGTGGCACCTGTAAAAGAAGGCCTGGTAAGATGGACAGCACAGGTTTGCACAGTTTGTAGAAGTCATTTCTAGACAGAAGAAGAAGATGTTACAAAATAATGAAAACTACGTGTGTGAGCACATTTGCCCCGTCCCATTTAAGTCACACCATAAGATCCGCGGGGTCGGCGGCGGAGTCGGCGGCCCGGGCGAAACATGTGAAGTACTCTGCCTTTGAACCAATGTAGGACTTCGTGCCAATGGCGGTGGAGACGGCGGGGCCGTGGGGCGCGAAGGCCAGGGACTTTGTCAGGGATTTGGGTCGTCGGCTGAGGGAGAGGGGTTGCGATCCTCGGTCCGGATCGTTCTTGGCTCAACAAATCTCTTTGGCCATTCAGCGTGGCAACGCCGCCGGGGTTATGGGAACTTTCGAGCCATCTACGATTCAGGGCGGTCTTTTATGTTAAGTTAATTTGACGAAGCATGTTGCGGATTTCATTTTTGGTTTTCATTCTGACAATTGACATTGACTAATAAAGTTTCTTTGTAAAATGAAAAGTACTAAGTTAACTATTTGTTGCCATACAAATTGAGACCAAACGAACACGTTTTCGTTTAGTCTAAATTTGTATGGCAACAAATAGTTACCAGCAAAGACCACCAGAGGCGCTGTTCGCTTTGCTATACAAATTGAGACTAAACGCAAACACGTTCGTTTGTGTCAAAGAACAAAATACTCTGGGCACAACCAATCCTCAAATCTATAAAGGGTCAGCGTCGCGCTGCATGGTTGGTATAAAATTAAATAAAGATAGAACTGAAATAGAATGAGTTATGGTGACCCCCACAGTAAGCCCTACACCAGTTTGCCACCAAAAAAAAAAGAAACGTGAGAGATACCTCTGGATAGCATGATGTGCTCGCCCCTAGACTCATCGGAGATATTGGTATTGGAGAGTTCGCTAAGCTCGGATACGGTGACATGAATGAACGTGACATCCCAAAATTCGATACCGGAGAACTCTGAGACATTGAAGAAGCCGGTGATATGTTAGACGGCATCTTGACTGGAGTTTTGAATCCATATCCCTTATTTTCAGGGAATAGTTCATACGTTCTCATGTAATTCTGCTCTGTTCCTCTGGGTGGAGTGTTTTCCCAATGCTTTATCGGAGACTCAAGTCTTTCGTCAAAGCTACGCTCTATGGGTTTTTGCTCTGGGTTCCCTACGATCCTCCGGCCAACAATAGGCCGTCTGACAAATGGAGTATCTGATCGGTATTCTGGTCTGTATTCAGGACGAAAAGAGAGCTCTGGAAAGTTCTCCGGTGAGAAAGAGTCAGTTGAGCTGGAAGAGTAGTAGGGCGTGCGGCTGATTGGCGATTGGAAAGTTGGTGTTGATGTGTGCATATCTGAAATAAGAAAAATTTATTGTGCACTATATGTATATTAGGAAAAGGGAGATAATTGCGTTTATCGCTTAAGCCTTCATAACATAGTGCATCATATTTGCGTTTTATATATCCATGAGGACAAACAAACATCCAGCATGCCTGATGATAAACATCCATCCATAGCCTATGGATGCTTGCAACTCGATAGAGAATTCACAAACTTTTCTTAATTTTAGTTGTGGGATTTGTGAGGTAGGTAGTATCAATGTCAATAGTGTAAGATTTCTCTTATCATCACACATACATCTCTCTGTTGGGCACAGGCCTCTTCCATGGACAAGAAGAATGTGCAAAAAATTGTAAAAGCCATTTATAGTTTGACATTTCATGGCCATTTTCAGGTAGTGAGGCACATGAAGGTTTTGTTCCACGTATCTAACTTAGTCACAGACAACAGGGACGCAGCAGTATGTTAGAGCAAGAGAGAAATCGGGCAGCAGCTCATACAAAAAATATTGTTACAAAATTAGCAGCTTGGTGGAATATGCTTCAACTTGCACTGCTAGAGCAGGATCCAGCTATAAGACAGAGTGGGATAGTGATATTATATTAGTCAAATGAAGGCCTCCTCCATTTTGATCCGGCCTTCAATAAACGAGAGCCACTTATTTATAAAATTTTTTTTTTTTAATGTTTATTATTTAAAACTTTCTGAGAATTGAATAAAAATATTAAAAAGGCTAATAATTAGTAGAGGTAGGAACTACTACATACATATAAATGAGGAATGTAACACTAGTACCTATGAAGTAAATCGAACAATTCAGAGTAGCTCACTGCATCAAATATCAAGGTCAAAATTATAGAACTGCCTGTAAGCTTCGAAGGAATAAATAAAGCTATACTTATTTACAAAAAAGATAATATGATTATCGAAGTTCATAACTCTAGTTGGGTGAAAATATTAAAACATTTGTCTACTTGCAACAACAAACAAGCGGACTGGTACTAAATAAGAAATGATTTAGGTCAACACTAATTTATCCGATTATGGTCTCTATTGCCTTCACTTAAGGGTAACAATGCATAAAATTACGTATACGAGTCAAAGTGGAATAATGTATGTAATAATTAGGATATAACTTGTATCTGCACAAATACACATCAAATTCACAACTTTACGGCGAGAAAATAAAACGATGCTTACCACTTTCAGGAGTTTTCGAAAATAACCTACGTAATTCCATCGTGTAGTCTATCATGCCTTTCGATGGCTGCATATTGCTAGAAAATCACAAATATTGTATCATTTCATTTGTAAACACTCAACAAAATCATTTTTTAAAGTTTTCGCGATCGGCAATTGTGCGTGCCGAAGTTTATAGGTACTTATACCTATCCTATCTTATTGTCAATTCCTCGAAAACTTTTGACGACCGGAACCACAAGGTTGTCGGAACAACTCATTTTTAATTATAAAATTAGTTAAACATATATTTTATACGAATATACACTGTAAGTAATTCTAAATTGCAAATTAAATATTTTTTCAACTGTAAATCATCGAAGAAAGAAGTATGGCAAAGTTGTGTATCACGCTTACGGAAATCATTGGTGGCGCGGTAAATTCGAAATAAAATCTTATTGATAAGATAAAATGAGATATATAGTTTTAGGCCAAGATTAATGTGAAGAGAGAAAATTAACGGAATAATAATTTATTCATTATTTCAGGCAACAAAGGCCCTTACATATTTAAAAATTAAAACATACACAACATATGTAACAATAATTATTCAGTATTAATAATTAATATACCTAATTATCCACACAATGGGCATTGGGTTATGAATAGTGTTTATTTATCTATCTATATTATAGCGAATAGATCTTACGATATATTTTCGGTGTATTATGCTTACTAGTAATACTCGTTGACAGCAGTAATAGTAGTTATTATATTACAGCTCTGTGAATAATTTGGACTGTAATTACCAGGATCGGTAAATGAATATCCAGATCCAGTGAATATTTTTGCGCTAATAAATAAATATAGATCTGCAATTATAAAACACTTACCAATAATCGAAATAATTCTTCAATAAACACTGATTTTAAGTATATAAATTATCACTTATCAAGAGATTGTCTACGTCATTAATACTTCGATCCTCCATCAACAACGATTCCTGGGCGAATGAAAAATTTTCGGCAAATTCGACATCTACCAAAAGGAGTCGGCGAAATAAGTCAAAGGAAGCCGACATTTTCGGCTCCGATACAAAGGGTTCCGACATAGGTGTCGGCACGTGTATACTCAGCCAGTATTTCTTGACATGTACTTACGTATCACTGACGCGCCATTATGGGCCCTGATATTTTGGCACATATGTTTCATCGCAGGGCTACTACCCAACAAGAGATGGCGCTAGTGCGCGATTATATTTTAATATGAATAGAATGAAGCAATATATTAAGTAGGTACAATTAATTAATTTGTTAGTTTCCAGGTGCATGCGGACGAAAAACGCCTTTTTTTAAAGCAAGCTTCTTATATTTTAAAATAAAACCGTGTTGACCAATGGTATCTAAATCTTCGCATAGAACATTAAAAGCTTTGGCTACTCGACACTAGATGGCCAGGATCATATCTTTGTCCAATCTTTATCTTTATTGCACAAAATCAATCGTACAAAAGGCGGACTTAATGCCCGCCCTTAGGAGTGTCTAGGTGTTAGCGTCACATGAGTAATTAGGCCCGCGCCATGCGCCGCCGTATATAGTAAAATCAATTTTAAAATGAACGCCACTCTCCTAGTAGACATTACCCCATTTCAATGTGTGAGTTTTTGTGTATTTCTACGTCAGAACTCTCAGATGGGAGGAAGCATTGGTTTGACTCTAACTATTACCTACCTACCTACACTACACCTTCCTAACCTTTTATTAGGGTTCCGTACTCAAAATGTCGAAAAAGGAACCCGGAGTTTCGTCAAGTATGTCGGTCCGTCCGTTCGTCCACTTTTCACACCAAAGGAAATCTAAATTAATATAACAATGACCAAGGCCAATAAGGTGCTTTTTAGGGTTCCGTACCCAAAATGCCAAAAACGGAACCCTTATAGTTTCGTCATGTCTGTCCGTCCATCCGTCCGTATGTCACAGCCGACTTATAGGCTGATTTGGTGGATTTGGTAGGGAGGGTGTCCCCTTGTTTTGCAGACAGAAATTTCATATAATTTTGTTTTGCAGAAAATGTTTCAAATAATATTTGCTTCTTGTATTTTTATTTCGACTATTATTGTTTCAATGACTATTTACTTGAATGAAACATATTTCACAGAAATACAATTCAATGAATTTTGTAATATCAGTTTTTTATTTAACAAACTTATCAACCAGTAGAATTATGTTTATTGTTTCATTGTTTCGCAGACAGAAAGTTCATAGAATTTCATTTTACAGAAACTTATATTAAAGAATATTTGGTTCTTGTATTTCTATTTTGAATATGATTGTATCACCGCTTATTCACTTCACAGAAACATATTTTGCTGAAACATAATTCAATTAATTAAAAAAAAAATTTAATAAACTTATCAAACAGTAGAATTCTGTTTTAACGAACATTGTTTGTTCGGTGTTTTTTTGTGTGTACATATTAAAATATAATACCTATTATAATATCTATATATAATAGAGGTTATTTTTTTATAAAAGCCCAGAAAGACCTGTTAGGGCAAAATCGACTCTAAGGCGGACAGGTTAGAAGATTAAGACAGTTCAGTTTTACTAGAATTTTTAACCGCATTGTTGTTGTGAACGCAGTGTTGTAATTTTATACGAGGGTATGCATTTTGTCAAAGGTATGAATTGGAATGTTTAGAAACTGCAACTCAATAACATGTTTTTCTGAGTAATAAGTTTTATATTAACTAAATAACATAAGGTCAAAGAATATATGGCTTTGTAATTATATCGTAATGAATATAGAAACATGAAATTTTCTTTATAATAAAAATCTACTATAAAATTTTTTTCAAAGTGATTATTTTACGAACTGATTATTCTATGAAATGATAATATGATATTTATTTTATGAGAAACAAAATTCTATAAAACTATTGTCTTGGTAATAATGTTTACGAAAACTAAATAATATAAGAAAAAAAAAATTCATTTGTAGTTCTATGATATGAAAATCGAAATATTAAAAAATATTGATATCAAAAATCATTGATTTGAGTTTCTACAAAGTAAATGTTCGGCGTAATGATTATTCTGTGAAATGATAATATGAGAAACATTTTCTGCGAAACGAAATTCTTTAAAAATGTGGTCTATAAAACAGTGTACAACCGGTAGGGAGGTGTATTCTATGAACCGCTGCATAAAAACGATGTGAGATTACAAAAAAATATTAAATTAGGCATGACCTAAGGATTAGGTTAGACCGGTGGACGAAAAATAAAATGTCAACCCACATAGTCGTGTGAGTTATCCATGTAAGGTCTTTAAAAATGATTTGAAGGTTTCTAAAAAAATTCGTCAGTCATAAAAAGTATGTATCCACCTCCTCTAATTTCCTAACTATGAAGATTAAAATACTGAAAAAAATTGAGGTGGGGTGCATTGAAACAATACTTTCAACGGTTTTTGGTTTGAACAAGATAGGTTTTACGGTTTTTGAGTTATCGCTGAAAAACTGCCTTGCCAAAGCAAAAGGTCGTAAGCACCGTACCTAAGTTTTATTTAAATATAAATAATAGAGTAGTTCCCTATGTAAATACGACCTTTTTAGATTCAATGTATTGGATAGTGGTTTTAAAGTGAAATAGTAGGTGTTGGCATGATACAATAATATACTGCGCCAGGTATGGCAATCTTGCCTTTACCATGAGTTTGCGTGACCGTACTCGCTAGCGACTGCGGAAACGATTTAGTATGCCGATTCTTAGTTCTATTGCGTAACCGCCAGAGGCGCTGTACTTTTGCCAATACAAATTTTTAAGCAGTCGCTAGCGAGTACGGTCATGCAAACTCATGGTAAAGGCACCGGTACATCGGTTAGCAGCGTGTGTGACACGACCTTGGACATCAGCCTATACTGGGGCGCTACCGCGACAGCAAACGAAGTTTTCGCTCTCTGTCGCACTTGCACGTTCGGACGTAAGGGCGACAGAGAGGGAAAACTTCGTTTACTGTTCGCGGTAGCGCCCCAGGGTCGTGTCACGATCCGGGGCGCTACCGCGAACATCAAACGAAGTTTTCCCCCTCTGTCGCACTTGCAAGTTTGCATATAAGTGAGACAGAGAGGGAACGCTTCGTTTGTGGTTCGCGGTAGCCCCTCCAGATTGTCAGACCTTATTTTCTTAGACCATGAGTGTTGGTACGGAACCTTTCATTGTTTATCCGACACGCACTTGACCTGTTTTTATTTTGATCACAGAGATAGTGCCTACTTATGCCTGTCTAGTCAGTCGACATTCATGAGGACAGGACATCCTCGTTACCACTGTAACCCATTGTTCCATACCACCACATTCTATTCCGATAAATCCATTTCATAACTCTTACCTCACCCGACCCGATTAGAAATATTCTAAGTATCTACATCTTCCGTTGGCGTTTAAGCCTTTTTTGAAAATGAACTGGTTGACAATTGATATCAGCACCTAATCTAACCTTGCCACTTGTAAGACTATTTGGCTAACATATACAATACCAATTATTTGCATTTTGGTCCGCCCATCGGCTTTAACATAACAGCAAAATGATCTAAGCGACAATATAAAAACCAGTGTATGTCTGAACTCCGATTAGGTACCGATATTAGGACGCCGGGGTTCAAGTTAAAGTGGATATTACGATATGCTGGTTAGAATGTTTCGGCTGTGTTGTCTCGGTAAAGACAGCATCTGATATATGTAAAAACAATAAGTCTTTTGTATGTTATTTGTGAGTGGTGCAAGTTATAGAACCTGTTCGCGCGTGTTCAATTGCACTGGCTTTCACGAGGCAACACGTAGAAAGAGATAGAAGGAGGATTAGCGAGTCATGTATTAGATTACTGATATGGAGGTAGCACAATTCTAACCCCCCCCTGATGAGTCCCCGATCAGCGTAATGGCTAGCTAATCTCCCCTGATGAGTCCCCGATCAGCGTAATGGCTAGCTAATCCCCCCTGATGAGTCCCTTCCATCAGCGTAATGGCTAGCTAATGGAGAGTGCTCCAGCTAGAAAGTACTAAAAAAAAACAATTCTAACATCTCATAATTAGTCGTACTGTATATACATTGGCGCCAAAACTAAGCCAATATGCTTGAATACATTGATGGGATGATTCTCATTTCAAAATTTAACATTTTCTTAATTTGTCCTTACCGGGCCCGGATTGTTAACGACACGTGAGTGATTATTTCTGACTTTAACTATTTTAACAGTTAGGGATCCAGGTATAGAGTAAACTGGAGTCAACAATAAGTTTAAATTGCACTCTGATTTCCTTTACTTTCGGACTGGTAAGGACATCAATTAACTTTAACGATTTGACGATTCGGTGACACAGGCCGGTGGCAAATAATACGCGATGAGTGACAGGAGATGAGATGACACATTGTATCTCGTTCCCACGTATGTTATTGTCTATGCTTACATCTCTTTCGCACATCTTTGTATGTGGGTATTGCCGGCTCCAGTCTTCTCCTAACACAACATATAGGATACATGTTGTGTCATTTATCCGAAAATGATCTCTCGAAGGGTATTAAATATAGTATAAGTTTATAAAATAAAAGGGTATTAAATATAGTATAAATTTTTGCTAGGTATGCTTAAATACAAATAAGAATATTGAAATATATAACAATAAGAATATACAAATAAGAATATTGAATATTGGAATGAATTGTCGCCTGCGGTATTTCCGGACCGATATGACCTTCAAACCTTCAAGAAAAGAGCGTATTCCCTTCTGAAAGGCCGGCAACGCACTTGCGACTCCTCTGGTGTTGCAGGTGTTTATGGGCGACGGTAATTGCTTACCATCAGGCGATCCGTCTGCTCGTTTGCCCCCTATAATATTTAAAAAAATATATATTCTATTTTATAAGTTATAACGCAGTACCTGTAAAACTAACTAGCTGTTGATCCTACATATAAAAATATTTATAAGCTACAATTCAGACATTAATTTAAAAAAGTTTCAAAAGGTAGAGCCCCCGCCAAGTTTGGTAGCGATGGCGGCCTGTGGCTTACACCGCGCCGAAGATCCATACAATCGGTTTATAATTGCGGCGACCTTGCTCTACATCTCGAACTTAGAGATGAGGCCATAGATTAAGCTCGAGTACCGCATCGAAGTTTTTGATAAATACTACTTACATAATAGCTGACAGCAAAACGAGCACGATAGGTAAAAATACAGTGATGTTTTATGTCGTTTTTTAGTACATTTCAACCATAAAGCGTCTGTCACTGTGTTGCTTGCAGGTTCTTATATAGTTTTAAAACAATTCCTACTTTCAAAAAAAACATTTTTATTGCATCAAACTCAAATACGCTAGAAAGAATTGTATGATGATTATTTTTTTACTAATTGGTTGTGCAGCCCGGTATACCTACATATTTATATTTCGTAGTACTTAAATAATCAATCTGTAGGTATTAATTTAACTACTCGATTTATTAAGTACTAGCGACCCGCTCCGGCTTCGCACGGGTGCAATGCTGATGCATATAAACCTTCCCCTTGAGTCACTCTATCTATTAAAAAAAACGGCATCAAAATCCGTTGCGTAGTTTTAAAGATTTAAGCATACATAGGGATATAGGGATATAGGGACAGAGAAAGCTTTTTTTTATACTATGTAGTGATTAAAAAAACAAAAATTCCTTGCACAATATATTCAAAAGTTAAGAATAGACACAAACAATCAAGTTAACAAAATATGGGGCGGCAACTTACTGAAAAATATGTCCTATGGCCCATTTTGGCGAATCTTGGTTCCGTTACATAGTTATGAGAGGATTCATTTGATACATACTTTTACTACTTGACTATAAATACTAAACATAGGTTTATGCCCGTCAAATGATTGATAATAACCTTGTCGGTTCTGTTATATTTCTCATTCTCTCGACTAATCCAAGTTAATATATATATTAGATTGCATATTAGATTGCATGATCATAAGTGCCGAGCTTCGGGCAACGGAAAAGGCATAATAACAAATAACAAAGAGCAAGGAATCGTCTCTAATTGCACGGTGACCGCCCACGCTTTGTTATCTTTGGGCAGACACAAAGCTGGCCCTGGGGCTTATATGGAATGTCTAAAAAAATTACAAACTATGCTCGGGATATGGTTAGATTAGAGTTTCACTGAAGCCTTGGCTATGTTGGGTCAAACAAGGTCTAGTCTAGGACATTGACGTGACGTGATTCTGCTTGCCAAAAAGATATAGTCTATAATGAGTCTTTTTGTTTTAAGGGTCCTTATCAGTTAAAAAATGCTCATCTATTTACGCCATTTCCTGTTTGAATTGACACGTATCTTGACATTTTTTCAATGTTACTATTTAGAACAGGGCTATTGTGATCTTATGTCATAAACTTTAAATGCATATTTGGATTTTTTCATTAAGAAATATCGTTTCAAATATCCCTCCAAATCGACCATTTTCAAGCTAAAAACTTGTTTTTTCGGCTTAAATAATAACACAATAATAACACAACAAAATCAAAAACTGGCTATGTTACTATCTAAAACTTTGATCAAATTACCATATCCTTTAATAACTTTATTGGTATTATCAATACTTTTGACATAATTTGAAACCAAAACATTTTAAAACTTAACGTCTGTAACGTTACGTACGGAGCATATTAATCTGTCAGATTCTTCGTAATATATCTGTAATGTAATACTGTAACACACCAAGCACTGTTTTATGTCACAGGCGCGATATTGATCCTGAACGTAACGAAGGACTTTTGGTAGGTACAACAAGGTACAGGGTTTGCATGATATATCATTAGGCGTTGTCGAGTAGGTGGTGTGAAAAATGAAATACACTATAGATGCCCGTTTTTCGTAAGAGAAAATATAACTCAAAGACAAAACTCATCATCATATCAGCCGAAAGATTGCCACTGCTGGACATAGGCCTCCCCAATGGGGGGGTAAATGCCATAATCGCCACGCTTGGCATGCGGGTTGGCGATCGCAGTATTTCCCACCGTACTCCAGGGATGAGTCTGCCCATCCCCCGGTGGTCTTGATCGTAGTTTTAGGACTTACCCGCGTGTCCAATTATATTACCTTTTACATGCCATACAGATACATTTATATTGGGATCACTTAATGATGTGGACGAAAAGATTAATATTGATCACATTAAAAACCCATACTATACTGTAGTGTCAAATATATGTTGAAGTCGCAATGATCCCCATATTTATAGATAAACAATCATAGCAATCAGAGCACCCTACATATTTATTTATTTATCAACATAATGTAGGTGTATGTCAGTTTGAGTGTTTTCTTGTGCTTGTTAAGCTTATAACAACATTCATAACATTATAATAGGTACATAATTTGTTCAATATTATTGACAGTATCACTCCCACGTGACTTCCCAAGTTCACAGCACAAATAAGTCTTAATATTATCAAAACAGTAACATTGTTGTTGGCTATTCCATCTATTGTATCTCTTAGAATTATCAAGGCTTATTTTGAAGAAGAGATATTAGACAGGTCAATAATATTCTAACAGGCTCTCCTTGAATCCAACTAATTTATTAAAATTTTGGTTTGAGCATATGAGTAAAATAGACACCCAAGACAACCCTTTTATTAACGACGTTATTATCATTACATATGCAAATTTCTTAATCCTGTCCAACCTATAAGTTGACAAGATGAATATTGCAAAAAATAATTTCCTATTGTTTTTATTCACATGTGTAAGGCTTGCAACCGCAGGAAAACTTGTGAGAATGAAAATGTGGTGTTTAGAAGTAATTCAATAGTTGCGGCTAATAATGTCGGCCAAGTCCTTAATACATGTGTCAACTTTTAGGGTACCTCAAAGAAAAAAGATCACTATGCCTAGTCCGTTTTTCTGAGAAACGCGAGGAAGTACCTACTTACTAAGATAAAATTAAGATTGAATAATCAGATCTGCAATCCCTTAAAGCCGCGATTAAACTTCTCCTTAGACCCAGATTATTATGTATGTTTTTGAATTAATATAATTTTAACGTTGCCATTAAGAGTCAAAACCTTTTATTCCCTTATGGTATTTAAGGGTCATACACGGATTTAGGTTCGCGTCTTTTCTGTGGACATACCAAAAGTTACGGGCTACAAAGCTTAATTTTGGATTGGACCAGTAACCCGCATAAACAGTGTCTCCGTTTCTATAAATCCCTGTAATAAAAACATTGCTAACATACCTATAAGCCGTTAACTATTGACCACAGGAGGGACGACTTTTGTTTTTTCAACTAAGTATGACCCTTAAATACTTTTGTTCGCAGTGTTAATTGGAGCTATGACTATTGGGTTGTCGGGGCGTATCAAAGCTAGACAACTCCCGAACTTGGCGACAGATCTTCCGAGCCCGCGGTTCGTGGAGCTTGGAAATTTCCTCACTCTTCCGCGTGAGCTGCGGCCAAAGAGTTATAATTAAATTCACTTAGTACTTAGTATACATACCTATTCACTATATTTAGTTCCATTATACAATGTATGTCTTCCATAGAAATTACCAAATTGGTTCGATTTTCCTTACTCTTTGTACTCTTCCCTCCTTCCGTAACTCTATACCATACCATTACACTAATAACCCCCGGTTCGAAGGACCGTATGTCCTTACATCTTTGTTTAGTATCTAGAGTAAGTATAATAAATAAGAAATGTACCACAAGTGCCGCAACACTCCCGTCCAATCATACTTCATGAGTTCCTGTGTTAGGTTTTCGCTACTTTACACACTAAGGTATGTATTGCATACGTACGAGTATGAAACAAATGAATGAGTGTATGTGTACCTGTGTACGATATAAGCAATCTTTATTAGCAAGGGCTCGTGTCGTCTCAAACAATGGTGAACCAGTAACAGATGTACATCTTCATTATGCAACTAATTTGCATTTGGTTAACACAATCTTTACTCCGGATCTAAGAAAAAATCACACAGATACATCTCGCCGCACAAATACTGGTAACAGTGGCAATACCTAGTTGCAAAACTATGTTTTACGCCTCTTAGACATGAAAAGGGTGTGGAAAGGTAGCAAATAAAGTAAAACATTTATTATTTTAACTAAGCTTAATCTTTTGACTCCGATTGTTTTTTTTAATTTCCTTTGTAATTTGGGACTTGGCCTTAATTTTACCTTTTATCGCTTGTATTCCTCTTATTATATTTCGTTTTAATGAAAGTGCCGCGAATTCTATAGTAACACATTAGCATGTATGTGTATACATGCATTCATTCTTGCGTGCTTTGCTGCTATAAAATAAACTAATCAACTTTTTAAAAACAAAAACATTCGTTATTCAAAATTTCGACATTTCTCGCGCTTTATTGTTTGAAATTTGAAGATCGTGTTCCATTGGTCCTTGGTAGAGATGTGCCTAATCGTAAGTCGTAAATCTAATGCATTACATTTTAAGCCATAGTACCGGTACATAAAGTTTTTAATAAAATAATTTGTGGTTTGGATTTATGTCTTTCGGTTTCTAGGATTTGCGTCAATGGTTGTACTGTTGTTGGTAGTAATCTAGTTGCTTTGTTCTCGATTACCGTGTATGGGGAATGTGATAGCAGAAAAAGAGCTGAAATGTGCGAGTGGAAAAAAATGGCCAAGTTTAGTCATCTCCCAAAAAAAAACCTGAAGTTGTATCGAAGAAGAAGGAAAGCTATATTGAAATAACTTAATTTTTACTATATTAATTGCTGTTTTATTATTGTGTATATTGGGATAATAATAATATGAATACTTAGGTAGATTTAGCAATAAATGAAAACTAACGGTTTTTAGTTTTTAGTTGTTTGTATTATGACATAACATACGGATTATGATTGTATTTTTGTGTAAAGTCCCAGTGCTTGACACTGACCCAAAACTTGACACTTTCAATCTTAAGTCATAGTCATACTAATAGAGATGAACCTGTGCTTTTACCATGACTTTGCATGACCGTACTCGCTAGCGACTGCGTAAACGATTTAGTATGCCGATTCTTAGTTCTATTGCGTAACCGCCAGAGGCGCTGTAATACTTTTTCCCACACAATTTTTTACACAGTCGCTAGCGAGTACGGTCATGTAAAATCATGGTAAAGGCACTGAACGCTATGTGACTACTAAGTTATATATTGGAAAGGAACGTTTTCTTTATTTTTAGTATAAAAGACCTTTCTCTTGTTATTTAAAAATAATATAATTTTCCTATACGTAAAATGTTTTTTTTTAAATGTGCATAAAAATTAATTTATGAACATCATCTTGAAAGTCACAAGAACGTTATTTGAATAAACACCAATAAAAAAATATGGAAATAAACTGTAGAAAGTAAGGTATTGCGGGCAGCCTCCCCGCAATACCTTACGTTGACTTTCTTTCTTGACGCTGCAACAATCATCTGCGAAGATGCTGTGGCCAATCAGTTAATCATCATCATCATCATTTCAGCCGAAAGACGTCCACTGCTGAACATAGGCCTCCCCCAAGGCTCGCCATTCAGACCGGTCCTTTGCCGTTCGTTTCCACCGGATTCCCGCGACCTTCACCAGGTCATCACTCCACCTTGTCGGAGGCCTACCGACAGCTCGTCTTCCGGTGCGTGGACGCCACTCAAGCAGTTTCTGGCCCCATCGACCGTCAGTCCTGCGAGCAATGTGCCCTGCCCACTGCCACTTAAGTCTCGCAATTTTGAAGGCTATGTCGGTGACCCCAGTTCTGCTACGGATAACTTCATTCCTAATTCTATCACGCAGAGAAACCCCGAGCATAGCTCTTTCCATTGCTCTTTGGGTGACCTTGAGCTTTCTTATGAGGCCCATCGTTAGCGCCCATGTCTCGGATCCATATGTCATCACTGGCAACACACACTGGTCAAAGACTTTTGACTTGAGGCACTGCGGTAAATTGGACGAGAATATACTGCGAAGCTTTCCGAACGCTGCCCAGCCGAGTCGGATTCGACGAGTGATCTCTTTCTCGAAGTTGGACCTACCCAACTGGACTGTTTGTCCCAGGTATACGTACTCGTCAACAACTTCGAGCGCAGAGCCGCCGATTATTACGGGAGTTGGTACAACATGGGCATTAGACATGACCTTCGTCTTGTCTTGTCCATGTTCATTTTCAGACCAACTCGATCGGAAACTCTGCTGAGATCAACGAGCATTGTACTGAGGTCCTCCATGGTCTCAGCCATGACTACAATGTCGTCAGCAAATCGAAGGTGAGTGATGTACTCGCCATTTACGTTGATGCCTCGTCCTTCCCAGTCCAGAAATTTGAAAGCATCCTCCAGTGCAGCGGTGAAGAGCTTCGGAGAGATCACATCTCCTTGTCTGACTCCCCGCTGCAGTGGAACAGGCTTTGTTTCCTGGTCCTGTAGTCGGATGGACATGGTGGCGTTTTTGTACAGGCACTTCAGGACTTCGATATACCGGTAGTCAACTTGGCACCTCTGGAGAGACTGCAGTACAGCCCAAGTCTCGATCGAATCGAAGGCTTTCTCGTAGTCCACAAATGCTAAACAAAGTGGCAAGTTATACTCTTCGGTCTTCTGTATAACCTGCCGCAAGGCATGTATGTGGTCTACGGTACTGTAGCCTTTTCGGAATCCGGCTTGTTCGGGAGGCTGGAAGTCGTCAAACCTGCGCGCAAGACGGTTCGTGATGACTCTCGAAAACAGTTTGTAAACATGGCTCAGAAGTGAGATGGGTCTATAATTCTTCAGCAAAGTGTTATCGCCTTTTTTGAAGAAAAGCACCACCACACTTCTGTTCCATGCTTGCGGCGTTTTCCCCTCGTGAATTACAGAATTAAACAGCGTCTGAAGGGCTCTGAGGACAGGTTTACCGCCCGCCTTCAGGATTTCGGCTGTAATTCCGTCGTCACCCGGGGCTTTGCCGTTCTTCAACTGTTTGAGAGCCATACTAATCTCATACAGGCTGACGTCCGGAATATCTTCGGTATAGTGTCGGGTTAATCTAGCTCTAGGGTCTTTGGCTAGATCAACGGTGGGTCTTTGGGTGGTTGTGTATAGCTGCCCATAGAACCTCTCAACTTCACGCAGAAGCTCAGTTAATATTCTATTTTTTTGGTAATATAAGTTATTTTAATTGAAACAAATGAAAATAAAATACTATAACAATTACATACTATTAAGATAAGGCTTAAGTCTATAAAAATAAAAAATAATTAAAAACATAACTAAATCTGAAAATGGCCCCTACGGCATTGTGGCGAAGACGCTGGCAGCATCTCCTCGCTGAATATTCTAATTTTAAATCAGAACTTGGCCTAACCTCTTCCCATGTCTTATAACAAACATTGTATCCATTTTCCATAGACCCACGCTTTTAATGAAAGGCCACTAATTTGCCAGTATTCCATGGACCTTGGTATGATGGATGGTCAGTGTAATAAAAACGTACTGAAGTATAACTTACGCAACCTCCCAAATTGGTTCATCACACCGTTAAAATATGTACTATATCATATTAGAATAAAGTACACAATTGAATGAATTTTTAAATGTTTGTATGCGAGTTGTAAATTAGTCAGAATGCGTTCTCTATTCTCTATTGCACAATTTTTAAAGAATGAAAATTAATGAATTGTTAGTAATTTGCTTATTAGTAATTGGATCAATGGATTATTGGTTTAAATTGGTAGGTGCTTTTGATCTTTTGATCTGAAGGCTGCTACATTCTAAAGATAATGTGAGGATGAGTTTTCGCAAGGGATGGTACCTAATGGTAATTGGAATTGGTGAAGTGCGAGTCCGATTTCGATAAGGAAATAAGCCCAGTGCCTTTACCATGAATTTACATGACACCGTACTCGCTAGCGACTGCGTAAAAATTTGTATGGGCAAAAGTACAGCGCCTCTGGCGGTTACGCGATAGAACTAAGAATCGACATCCTAAATCGTTTACGCAGTCGCTAGCGAGTACGGTCATGGAAACTCATGGTAAAGGCACAGTTCGGCAATGTTTGTTTTCTAGACAATAAGAAGTGAGGGAAAACATTGTTTCTAATAATCTCTATTACTTTTGTTAAGCTACTTTGCCTGAGCCTTTTTGTATGAGATCTTTTGTACATGGCTGTTTGCTTTCTGAAAAAACTAAAAAAGAAATATATCATTCTTTGACAATGGCATCAAGAAAATTAGATGAAAATGACTCGGGTGACATTTTGAAGGAATATTTCGTCGGACGAGAAGCAGAACTCACTATCAAATCTGTCACTACTCGTCGAAACCTCGTATCTCAGTCCTGAAACGATCTTGTATTGTTTAAGAAATAAATACTATGACTATGACTATGCTTACTTCCTTACATAAATCGTCGGGTGTAAAGCAAAAGTCACTATTTAACAAATACCTACTTAAAATAAAGCTCGTATATCAGCATATGTTATGAGTTTTCTAACTAAAAACTGCTTTTTCCGCTTAAATTATATCTGGCGGTTTTGTAGTGATGCTTGAAACGATATTTCTTAATTAAAAAATCCCAAAAATATATTAAAATTTATGACATTAGATCGCAATAGTCCAGTGCCTTTACCACCGTGATGACTGTACTCGCTAGCGACTGCGTAAACGATTTAGTATGTCGATTCTTAGTTCTATTGCGTAACTTCCAGAGGCGCTGTACTTTTGCCCATAAAAATTTTTACGCAGTCGCTAGCGAGTACGGTCATGTAAACTCATGGTAAAGGCACTGAACTAGATTATTCTAGATGGTAGGTACCACTGAGAAAAAATCAAGATACTCGTACGTTTAAATTCAAACAGAAAATGGCCTAAATAGGTGAGCGTTTTTTCTCATAATAAAGGGCTCTTAAGTATCATCATGGCAATGCTCGAAAGAGCTCATGTTTAGAACTACACCTAATTTTAAGACCTAATTGTTACAACATGAATGCAATAAAGAATCTGAATCTGAATCTGAATCTGAATCAAACCGATATCTATGCTGTCACGACACGGGACGTCACGTCACAACTAGGTAATAACAGTATTAAGGTGTAAAACAAACTTACAATTGGAACGTGTCATTTCTAAATTCCAACGGTTAGCCGCAGATCCAATATCAAATGCTCTCCGAATTCATTCATCTTACGAGATATCAACGTGAAAACGACCTTTTCAAACCATGTGATAAAGTCCAAATTCCATTTGAAGTGATGTGTTTTTTTTAAAAGTACGTTTTCCCGCGTCAGGGCTCGTTGACGTTTTTTGTTTCATAATATAATTACCTCACACAATATTAATGAATCAATTATGTAATTGTTTTGTTATGCATTTTATGTGATTTTATCTACGGGCATGATGCATGAAATTAGGTTATAAAACTTTTCAACTATAAATTAGTTGTACCTTATTCTAACATGAATGTGACATTATGTGAAAAAGGCCGTATCTACATTAGAACTGAAAAATATGTTAGGCATATAGATAGTTACAGTTTTGGACGTTATTTCAAAGGGACAAGATGAAAAAATGTATGCATATTGGTGGCCTTGATTGTACAGGGTAGAGACTGGTACAGACGATAAAGTTGACACGCTGTAAAATTATTAAAAATGCAATTAAGTGAGAAAACGTATTACATCTTTTTGTAGCCGACTGTACTTATAACTTAATATGGTCCTATTAGGCTTTATACAGAAATCACGCGTGGTTCCTTGGGGGGAGGGGGTGAGGGTGGTCATGAAAACCTCACGACTTATCACGTTGGGGGAGGGGGGTACAACGTAGACCTCACGTGTATTTTTTTTCCTGGATCTACAAAACAGAAAATAAATTATTTTAAATTTATTTTATTATTTAATTTAGTATAAAATACCGTAACATACCTGAATAAATTAATTTAAATTTAAAACTGTGATATAATACAATCAATTATTTTAAATCGATTTTAATATTATATACGACTGTGCAATATTAATTCATATTTTACTATAAATTACCCAATGAAATTCTTATTAATGATATGTTATTTTAATTTGATTTGTTAAAATTTGTAAATGCATGATTTTTGATTTTTGTACTTTGTTCCTATGATAAAATGCGAAATAATTATGTTAGAACTATGTTAAGTAAAATAATTATATTGCAGTGCCCTAACAGGGTTGTGTTGAAACTTACAAATTGTTATAAGATCTTTTTTTGTACACACAAGGCAATGATTAAATGAAATGAAATAAAAATATACAATAAATTATCATATGAGTTTGATAAGTTCACTATGCAGTCTGTCAGAGAAAATGACATAGAAATGATGATGTTATAGAAATGTGGTCTGTGGCGAAGTTTGGTGTTTTAAAATATAACGAGTTTTACTTGGAAATCTGCGGTTATGAGATAGTCTATGATTTTTGATAAGGTTTTTTAACTTTGCCCTAAAATTAACTAATAAGTAGTTGATAAAGCCTCACGAACCTGTTTTTTTAATTGCCTCATACCTAGTGTTGTAAGCGTTAGATACTCTATAGTCTATGGTGCTATGCAAATTATTATACTGTTTTTAAGAAAGCCTCAAGGTTAATCCCACGATCCGGTTCCATGGACCAACAATGAGCTAAACGGTTAGAAAATTATAGCCTCCTCGTTGCTTAATGAAGTATTTATTGTTCGTGTTAATTATGTAACAAATGTTCTTAGTTCTGTTTAGCGGGCCGCCCCGTACTTTTTATATTATAATGGAAATTACCATGGTCTTTTTAGGGTTCCGTAGTAAACAAGGAACCCTTATAGTTTCGCCATGCCCGTCCCCCGCTTTTCTCAGTAACCGTTAGTACTAGAAAGCTGTAATTTGGCATGAGTATACATATCAATGACGCCGACAAAACGGTAGAAAAAAATCATAAAAAAACTTTTTTTAGGGTACCTCCCCTACATGTAAAGCGGTGGTGCATTTTTTTTTCTTCCAAACCCCATCGTGTGGGGCATCGTTGGATAGCTCTTTCAATATTATAAGATTTATAAGGTTTCTAAAAGAATTTTTGATTTAAGAATTGGTTGGCGTGATATTAGGCTTTGAAGTGATAATTTTTGCTATGGTCAAGTGTCCCCCCCCTGCCAGCTAAACGGTGGCTACTAGGCATGTGAAAAAAATCATGGTAGTAATATATACGATGAATTTAAAAGGAAAACTATCACAGCTCAGCAGACATTACCGTAAAGGGCAAAAATATATATACAACACAACATCTCAAAAAGGTACATCATCAGTACTATTAAGATTAGTAAAAACCCTTCTACGGGTCCGTAATTCCGTATATGACCGGTAACGTGATGGACGGGCAACTACGGAACCCTACACTGTGCGTGGCCCGACACGCACTTGGCCGGTTTAAAAAAAAATTAAACACACACTTATTTTAATTAATCTAAGGACATAATTTAGAATTAGAGGTATAGCGCGATTTGCGGTTCGGGAGCAACTGAAACTGAGGGTTGTCTGGTTTGAGAAGCTAGGATCGGTTGGAAGGGATTACTGCTGATAGGGATGCTTAGTCAGCCAGAAGGTATACAGTAGAGATGCGCCGAATATGGGTTTTACCGAATACGAACATTCAGCCGATTTTCGGTCCAAGGGGGCTAGCACAACTAGCGTTGCGACGCGACGCGAGTAGAGAAAAATCTACCTTCCTCTTTCTAACCCGCACAGTTCGAGCGAGACAGGAATCGCTGAGTCGCGCGAGATACGATTTGTCAGCAAGCTGTGCTAGCCCCACAGCTGTTGCCAAACCGAATATTCGGGAATTCCTTCATCTATCGTTGTAAAACAGACTAATTGAATGGTATTTTTTTTACATTATCAACGCCAAATATTGACAATAAATAAGTTAAATCACTATTAATAATGGGTCAAGTATTCAGCAGTTCACGAAGCAGTAACTCGTATAATAAAGTCTTGTAACAAAACACTCTCAAAATTGTTCGGTAAATATTCGGCAGCTGAACCGAATAATTCGGAAGAATACCGAACATTCAAAAACACGCCGAATATGCCTAATACCGAATAACAACCGAATATTCGGCGCATCCCTAGTATACAGGGTGGAGGTTATAACAGTACGGCATCACACTTCACAATTCACAACACACAGGATCGATAGGTCGGCTAGCGATCAGCTAATAGGGACAGGCACGTATCCAGACTTTTGGTTCGGGGGGGGGGGACACAAACATTGAAACAACCATGTGAAAATGGTGAATGTTATTGAAAGAATACGCAAGCGAATAAATAAACAGACGGCTAAAAACTTTTACGGGGGGGGGGGGATAAATCCCAACTATCCCCCCCTCTGGATACGTGCTTGAATAGGGATGTTGACTCAAAATTTGACTACTCCATACGATTACCTATTCAAATATTTCTAATCCTATTCAAATATCTCTATAAACAACGAAGCTACAACCGTTTTAATGTTGCTGGTTAGAGAGAGAAAGCGCGACAGATCAGTGACGTCATTGACCACGAGCGCCATAGTCAATGATGATCGTTCCAATACAAAGGTTCGTTTTGCGGAAAAGGGACAGAGTATGCCCCCTAACATAATTATAAGTCTTCAAAGTGTTAAACTTTGAAGACTTATAAATCTTATAATTATGTAAATATTTATTCTTTTGAGTTAATTTGATCCTTTTTCGAGAAAATTCTAATTTATTGGTTTTCTTATTTGGTGTCAACATTCCTATTAGATATGCGCCGGTTTTCGACCACTTGGATGATTGGACGAACTTAAAGGATATTTTCTTGGTTTTTTAATTGATTCCCTTTTATTATGTACTAAAGAGAATGCATTTTACAACTCACTGTTTCTTTATAGTCTGTAAAAAATATTTTTACTTTACTTAATTGAAAAAACCTCGTCCATCAGGTGGTCGCAAACTGACGCTGGTCGCGTAACAGGCCTAGCGCCCTTATTAGAGAGACATGTGTATTGTGTGTTTGGTGCAATGTGCCTTTATATGTCTCATGATCGGAGGATAGGGATCGTATATTAATCACGTGTGGTTCTAAAAGTAGTAATTTACCCCCTAAATGTACAGGATGCTCTGCAAATAATTAAAATTAACTCTGGAGACTAAAACGGCTTCAACTCATCTATGATAAAGCCTAACGCCACAATAAACTTAAAGCATAGTTAACTAATGCAAGAGGTTAATGCCCATTGGGCAAGCGGTACACTCCGTTTTCGTATCGAACTTTGATTGATTATGGGAAGCCAGTGGCGCACAACATTTACGAAAACTATGATCTTATAGGTATTTTAAACCGTCGTCTCCCAGCGAAAAAAATAAACAATAACATTCTTTTGTTATGATCTCAGGGACAGGTAGACGACGTGTTAATAATTATTTGTAATCAAAGGCTTTTTACGTTACAAGGCTAAATAATCCTACAATTATTAATCTCGTAAGTAATGCATTAATCTCAGCTATTTGTCAATTTCATAACTTTACGAAATGTGCATCGGCACTCATCACAGATATCAATCAATCGCTTCACGGTACTAACAAATACAAAAGACTGCACAATTTAACATAAACAATTAAGCTTTCAACAAAATCAATGCATCCGTTCTTGAGCCTAATCTTGTAAAATTAATAACCGACAAGGTTGGCCGCCTCTGTCTCTTATTGGTGCAAGGCCAGAGTTGCTATAGTTTATGGTCCCATACTGTTATTATCGAATTAGTGAATTAGCGATTATAATCACGATTTTGGTGGTTAATAAATGCAAGGTTTCATAACCTGCCTAAACCTTACTTATCTACTGAAAACCAAAATAAACATTTTAACTACAACTAAAAAGTAAAAGAAGAATAGTCAGTTTTTCTTAACCTAGGTTTTACTATATTCATAAAATATTTAAAATATGCGTGGTTATAGAAATTTACTTCTCGATTCAATTTGAACGCTTAGCGAAAAACTTATAAAAAATGGTTTGAAAAATAGAAATATTAAAATACGAAATATATTTAAGGATCCACTTACTAAATCTATTGGATTCTTATTGCTGTTCTATAGATTGCTTTTCTAAGTAAAGAAATTAGTTATTTCTTATAGAAAAGTACTAGCACATATAGGGACACCCTGTATGTAATGTGTCAAAGTACGGTGTGCGGTTCCTCCAAACGTTTCTTAGAATATGTCATTTCGAAGAACCTGGGGGTACGGTAGTGCTCCTCTTGTCAAGACAAGTCTTATCATTTCATATATTAGACACTAGAAGACTAGACAATAAGATTGTTCTGTTTCTTGAATTTTCTTGAATGTATATCTCATTGAATTTATATAATATTGAGATGATTTGTTTTATATTTAGCATTTCCCAATTTTACATATTCTGTGATATCTGTGTAACTTCATATAATATTTAGTATATTTAAGTTTGCTACACCCGAACAGGGTCCATGAGATGTTATTATGTTATGTAACTTTTAAATCAGGGCTCGGAAACCGGTTTCGTCTCCATACAATTAACCGGTTAAAAAATTCGGTTAATTGCGTTGCCATATTTTTCGCACTTCAAATCATTTATTCCACAGAAGAAGGCTAACAAAAGCTAATCTAAAAATAAAAATGGAGATATGAGAAGTACTTTTGGACATATTTATAAATGAGTAAAAACCGGTTCCGAGCTCTGTTTTAAATGTTGAAACTAATTGTATTTTAACACCAATGTAAACAATTGTATATGCAATAAATAATACGAATATGAATATGTATAAATTGCAATCGTGTAATAAATGGTTATTATTACATTCTGTTTTTTCTTCTAATGCGGTTTCCAGTCATACATCTAGGGCTTCTACGGTTTTCTCTGTTATCTTCTAAAAGAGCGGGGTCGTCTTTGAGTAATCTAATCATAAGATTTGACGAGGACACTAGTTTTATGACAACAGCCATCTAACCTCCAAACTTAAAGGGAAAACTGGACCTTGTTGAGACCGGTATCCTCCCGATGTTCTTTTCGCTGAAACTAAATGTACAGTCGTGAACCGGGATTGTTGAGCCACTTGTCATTGTCTGTAATTTAGCCGTGTGAATGACAGATGTTACCTAATGTCGTGTCAGTTCCGATTTCAGTGCCGGATTAAGCTAGCGCGGGGCCTGTAGCATATTCTATCAAGGGGTTTTGTTTGTTTTCAAGTTTCACACACACACGCACATACACACACACGCACACGCACATGCATACGCACACGCACACGCACACGTACACGCACACGCACACACACACACATAAAAAGAGTAGTCCCAATCGCGGGAAAACTCCGAACAAGACGCGGTCTAGGTCTAGGTCAGGTAGGGTCGCTAGGCCAGTTACGCGGCCTGCGTCAGTTTGCGGCCTTCTGAAGGACGAAGTTTTTTCAATTAATGATATTTACATGCCTTAAAGAAATAGTGAGTCGCATGCTTTTTAGTTAGTAGCTATTGAATAGAAATATATTTAAAAAAGCAAGAAAATATACAGTTCATCAACTCATCAAAGCGGCCGCAAACTAGCGATAGCGCATTAAATTAATAGGCCGTAAACCCACCTACCGACCCTACTTTGATGCAAATAAGCTGCTTTTTATGCTGAAATACGAGTACTGTGCGGAATATTATAACTGTGTATATGTATAACGAGCTCATTTCGGGAGTTGAGCGTAGCGAATGTTTATAGCTCATTACGCTAATTTAGTGCTTATTACTGAGATGTACCAGATGTATCTAAAGATTCCAAAGTATTGTACACGTAGTTACTAGAAAAACAAAGAAGTCAAGTAATAGCAATGGAAATAGGTTAACTGCCAATAGATTAGGGCTGGCAGGTACCTTTGCCAACGGATCGCCATTGCGATCCAAAGGGGTAATGCAGCTAGCGTCCTGGGGTCCATGCCGCAGGAGGGAGAGCTGGACGCTGTTTTCTTTTTATAATTATAATTTTTGTCTCTATTTTATATTTATTTTTAAGTTAGTTTTATTAAAGCTAGTGTAAGATCTTGTTTTATTATTGTTCTATATTGGCATTGTATATTGTGAAAGATTGAGGAACACAGATCTACAGATCTGCGTCGTACAGTGAACGGGAGTTATTTTACTAATTTTCCCAGTGTCATTTGCCTATTCGGCTGTGGTTTTATAGGCCCGGCCCAAATAAGCGATAGGAGTGCGCGGTTGCAGAGTAGCCTGGGAAAAATCCAGGCAAAAACCTTCGACACTAACATACTCTACTTAAGTGTTTGCGCTCCAGTGAGATTGGTTGAGCGGTTACAACCGAATCTGAGAGTGTGAGAATCGAGCTACTAGGGAGTTTTGTCGCTGGTTCACTAAACCTAGCTAAGAAAAGCGAGCAAGAAACTTAGCTAGGCCCGACCTGGGTCGGACTGGCACCTGGGTCAGACTGGGGTGGTCCTGGGTCCAAATAATTGAAAAAAAAAATTTTCGTTACATATAATACAAATCCGTTATTTATATACATAATTTTCTAGGACATTTTTTTGAACATAACTCTTGTGCCTGAAACTGCATTAGTGAATAAAATTATTAATTTATTCCATGTAAAAAAAAATTAAGTTTGTTTTATATTTTTACTTTTACGCTTTTTGAGTAAAGTCGATGTCGCGTCAGGGTCATTGTCAGATTTAGGTTCGCGTCTTTTCGGTGGACATATCAAAAGTTAAGGTATACAAAGCTTAATTTTAGATTGCATAAACAGTGTCTCCGTTGCTATAAATCCATGTACTAAAAACTTAGCTTATATGCACATAAACCGTTAACTATTGACCACTGAAGGGACAAATTTTGTTTTTGCAACTGACAATGACCCGTCAGCATCATGCTAAGCCTTCGTCTCCCGGCGAAAATAAATAAAAATAAATAAAATAAATATTTGTGGACAATCTTACACAAATCAACCTGGTCCCAAACTAAGCAAAGCTTGTACTATCGGTACTAGGCGACGATATACATACTTATATAGATAAATATATACTTAAATACATAGAAAACATCCAAGACTCAGGAACAAAAAATAAACAAACAATAGTCATTATTTTGTTATGATCACTGGGATCCCAGAGACAGGTAGACGACCGGTAGTACTGTCGATTAGGTGACCAGTATTTTACTCAGTTCGTGGATTTTCGTAAATAACGCGGAAAATTAGTTCATTGAACCGAAAAAACTAGACGTCGTGAAACATAAATGGTTTCTCAGGAAATAATAACAGTTATAATTTTACTTAGAACTTATCCTCGTATGAGAATGTTTTTAAGAATTTCTGCTTTATATGTAGCCTTAAACGTGGTAGTTTAGAAAATAAAACGTTAGACGGTATGTAGGGTCATTCATATTCAAAAAAATATGTTTAAAAAAATACCTTATTCAACTTACCGAAAAAGGTTAAATACTGAACGAAAAAAACTGCAAATATATATCTTTAGTCTTTATAGATTAGATTTAGATTTATTTATTTCATAATATAAAAATACAATATAAATTATCCTAAGTCAATTTATACGACTTTATATTATGATCGTCATAAAATTATGAAATGTTAAAAATGATAATAATAATAATTATTATTAAATTAAATTACACAACAATTATCAAAAATAATTTATAATCATTACCATCCTCAGCTATATTTGCTTTAAGATTAAAGCAACAAATACTTAATGTTGAACAGATGATTAGTAACGCTTCCGAATAAGGTAATCCGGGCTGCACCGCAAGAACAAGGTATTTCCGAGCTTTCCTTGGCGTTTTTTCGTTAATAAACCTACCTAGATTCACTTTTAACCCCTATAAATTTCATTAATCGTCAAATTCGTTCTAAGACTTATCTACATATAATATACACACTTACTTATTAAATCTATCGGCGTTTTTAAACTCAAATAGAGTCTATTCTGGAGTTTGATGTATAAGTACGTGTATTCGATGAAATACTCACTGCTCCACAATTTTTTGTATTAAAAATTACATGTAAATATTCATTCAAATTAAATATTCTTCGTTCGTATGACGAGAAGAAGAGTCAGACCCTTGCCCACCGAGGTCATAAAAAACAACAAAACCGCAAAGATGCCCCGTGATGGTTCTATATAAAACATCACCGCGCTATGTGGATCAGTTGCAATTTGAATTTGGAGCGCGACCGGTGAACGCGCCTATTTTCATTTGACAGCCGATTTTGCGCGCGAAATACGTGTTGTTTTTAGTGCGTGTCTTTGTGTATTTGGAAAAGGTTGGTTTAATTTATTACATTCATAAGTAATTCAAAAAATATAGTTACTAGTGGCTCTGTGAGCTCTAACAAATAATGAGATTTGCTGCTTGATAAAAAAATCTCATTGTATTTGCTCATCTCATCATGCTAAAATTTTGTGTTCAATTATGTTATGACGATCATTATTCGGAGAAGATGTTCAATTCATTACGTCATTATTATTATTTATATCTCAATTGACGATCATGATGTGAATTCTTATACTTTTTATAGTTTTTATATGAATGCAAATTTATGTTGTAATTTACGTCTATGAAATAAATTTATTGTTATCAAATATATTTACATGAATAGTTTTCTACAACTTTTGAAGTAAAAAACCAAATTTACTTTAACTATAAAACAATCCATTTATTGGATGATTTCTTGATCTGTAAGTTTATTTATTATATTTATTTTACTTTTTCTTTATTTGTACATAGTACCATTTATTCATTTAAGTATAGGTACAATAAACCAATTTCTGGGCCAAACTCCAAACATTTATTCATGACAACACAACAAGTTAGTACAAATAAACAAAGAGATAAAATAATGGACGTGAAGTTGCCACGAAATGGACCACTTCGTACCTTGTCACAGTAAAAGTCAATATTCAAAGCCGCTAGCATATTAATTTACAATAAACTGCCTAACGAAATTAAAACACTAGAAAAATTGAACGTTTACAAGAACTAAGAAGACATCTCATAAATAAAGCATACTATTCAGTGAAAGAATTTATGGCCGATACTTGAAACGCAATTATAATCCTGTTGCAATGTAACATCTTTTGACAAAGTCTAGTCTGCATTTAATCTAACCCTGACATTTAAACTATTGTAAGTACCGCCTTAGTAATTTTAGCGTGTGTTTATTATTTCTTATTCATATATCTTTATTGCAAATCACATTGTATCGCATTGTTGTGTGTCGCATAATTTAATTTTATTTGAACTGTACTTAAATTTTAATAGATAATACTGCTATACCCTGACAGGGTTACCATGTACTGTATATATGCTATAATAACACCTTGTAAACCCATGGTATTGCAATAAATAAATAAATAATGTCACTGTGACGTCTGTGACAAGGTACGAAGTGGTCCAGAAATTAAATTGGTTGACTGTACATAATTAATAGGGAATTCGTCTGTACTATTGTACTGTCCTATGCGTATAATATAAAGTTAAATTTATGTATTTAATATTAATGCCCGAGTCTCCATTAGCCAACAAAATTAATTTCGTACAAAATATACGTGTGTAAAATGTAAATGTGTGTAATTTTAATTTAGTTCTGAAAACTTAAAAAGTTAGACCGTTTATTACATAATATATTTAAATAAATGAAACAAAATATTAGCAATACAAAAATATTAATATATGAATTTAAACTCTTTTTTTACATAACATTTATTGATATGCAGGCGGTAATAATTAATAGTTAAATAACAATAACTTAAATAATATTGCAAGTAACTGAAATCTAAAACTCTCTTCAATTTAATTACCTATTCGCTTTAGAGTTCCGCACCCAAAGAGTAAAACGGGACCCTATTACTAGCACTCCGTTATCCGTCCGTCTGTCCAGGTTGCATCTCATGAACCGTGATACTTAGACAGTTGAAATTTTCACATATAATATATTCCTGTTGCCGCTATAACAACAAATACTAAAATACAGAATAAAATAGATATTTAAGGGGGCTCTCACACAACAAACGTGATTTTTTAAACGTTTTTATAGATAACTAGTGACCCGCCCCGGCTTCGCACGGGTGCAATGCTGATGCATGTATTATACATATAAACCTTCCCCTTGAGTCACTCTATCTATTAAAAAAAACCGCATCAAAATCCGTTGCGTAAGTAGTTTTAAAGATTTAAGCATACATAGGGATATAGGGACAGAGACAGAGAAAGCGACTTTGTTTTATACTATGTAGTGATGATAGTGACGATGGTACGGAACGCTTCGTGCGCGAGTCCGACTCGCACTTGGCTGGTTTTTTACGTTTAATAAACTAAGAAGTTTATTATTAGATTGCTTATATTATATTTAGACTTTTGGATTTGAGTAGACTATACAACCTAGCATATAGAAAAAAAAAGGTTTTTAAATAATATCTTAACCAATTATATAATGATTGTGCCGTCCAATCCTAGTTAACATCTCAACAGATAAATCTCGCTTTCTCAGCGTGGGAATGTTGCCTTATATGGGAACTTTGTATGGGAAAACATACTCAAAGGGGTATGCACTTACTAGATAATCTAGTAAATCTAGGGTTAATTAGTGCTTGGGTGGATCATCTATTTGTTGCTCGTTACTAGAGATGCGCCGAATATGGGTTTGACCGAATACGAACATTCGACTGAATATTAGGTCCAGCTGTTGCCGAACCGAATATTCGGCCGAATTATTCGGTTCAACGTAATTCCTTTATCTATTGTTGTAAAACAGACTAATTGAATGGAAAATTTTTTGTTCATTATTAAAGCGAGATATTGACAAAAAATAAGTTAAATCACTGTTAATAATGGGTCAAGTATTAATTTCACGAAGCAGTAACTATAATACACTCTTGTAACTTGTAACAAAACCCTCTCCAAATTGTTCGGTAAATATTCGGTATCTGAACAGAACAATTCGGCCGAATACCGAACATTCAAAAACATGCCGAATACCGAATATTCCGCGCATCCCTACTCGTTACCATGGTTTGTTACGTCTCCTTAGCCACTCTTGAAAACTGTGATTTTATAGGGTTTAAATCTACCAAATATGAGTTTTAGTGATGAGCATAAATACATTTGGACATACGTCATCTCTTGATTATGCTTGAAGTCCATATTATAAATATTTTTCTAAGGAACTCGGTTGCTGTTGTCTCCTCCCTGACGGGACAGAATAATAGCAAGAAAAAGTTGATTAACCCACTTAAGTGCGACTCTATTTCTAGAACTAGCTATAGTTTGCAGGCTTCAATTTAAAATGCACTACAAGTTACATAAATTTTAATGTCGTAAATTAAGATTTTTTTGTTCGTATATGAGTTCACAAACTACAAGCGATATCGATTCGAAAACTATAATCGACAGTGCCTTTACCACGAGTTTGCATGACCGTACTCGCTAGCGACTGCGTAAACGATTTAGTATGCCGATTCTTAGTTCTATTGCGTAACCGCCAGAGGCGCTGTACTTTTGCCCTTACAAATTTTAACGCAGTCGCTAGCGAGTAGGGTCATGTAAACTCATGGTAAAGGCACAGGTGATCTAGCGTGGTCTCATTTCCGGTAAAAAATGTTTTTCTTCGGAATTTAATTTTCAGTCAGGACGCCGAATAAATCAATTCTACGGAATTGCATTAAAATTAATTCAAATTAATACTGTACATTATTTAACGAGGTTCGTAACAAGTACTTTTATGGAGTTCATGCAATTTATCGCTTTACATACAAATCACATAGCATAAATATTATTTACTTGATATCATATAATCAGCTCATTTTCTTCATGGAGAACCCAATATACTTAAGTATCAAAATATATTCTGCGCTATGTTGAGATTTGTCCCCTACTTTGCCCGCATTGGTCTCTAGCGCTCGAAGAGATAGAACGAATACTCGTATAAAAAAAGGGTCGGTAGCGCGCTTCTGATTGTTTTGTAATCTGTAGTAACCAGAGCATACATATCCGTCCGGTGTCTGCTTATCAGGTAGGCAGTATGCTTATTTGCTGCCAATGCAGTTTAAGGCCGTGCAACGAGAAATATCGCGTTCTTTGAAACGCTGTTCTGCCAAGACGAGGAAACAATAAGGATTGATTTTCAGATATATGATCCTTGACTATATGACTGTGTTTCTGACAATAGCCGAAACATGATTGCTTAAAATTTTGTCTATAGAAAAAAAAAGTTGAGTATATTTTTTTTACTCAGCCTAATAAAACAACGCATTATAAAACGACACAATTAATTTAAAATGATGGTATTTTACCTCATCTAAATTCTGTCAAGAGGAAATTTAATTAAACTGCACAGTCAGATATTTATCGGGATTTGTCTAAAAAAGCCATTCCCGAAGAGTGTTGCATCCCGTTTTGTCGCGCGCGAGAGATAAGCGTGTCTCTTTCACGAGAAGCGTGGCTGATCGAATAGAGGCATCCGCTTAAAAAAGCAACATAATTAAAAAATATTAAAACGTTACGTATTTAACCACTAATTGATACCACAGACTACAGCAGATGGAATAATTAGAACAGTGGCATAACCACGGTAGCAGTTACTAAACGCAGTTAACACCTAGCAGATTATGACATTTGCGTCATTTGTGAATTGCGACTTATTGCACTTCATTACGATTGTTATGTTATGCGACTTATGCTATTTAAGGGGTGACACTTACAAGGTACAAAGCGTAATGGCGTATAATTCGTATAAGGCACATTTATTTTTGGGTTTGGGATTTATTGTAGTTGTAAAAACAAAACTTGTCCCTCCGGTGGTCAATAATTAACGACTTATGTGCATGTAAGCTATGTTTTTATTACAGGGATTTATAGTAACGGAGACACTGTTTATGCGGGCTACTAGACCAATCCAAAATTAAGCTTTTTAGTCCTTAACTTTTGATTTGTCCACCGAAAAGACGCGAACCTAAATCTGACAATGACCCTTTTAGTTTCCGCCAAAAAATAATAATTCGAGAGCTAGGATGGTAGAGAATGCTTTCTGGCTTTATGTTCACTTTTTGTCTGTAACTCGTTACTGTGCAGTAAAATTTAAATAAATAAATAAATACACCATGCTTTTAAATCATTAATTTTGTATTAAGCAGTATCGCTGCCATCGTAAACTACGAATTTAGAAATAAAGGAAAAATTGAAAAACCTTCCCTTAAGGCGTTTGTATAAATGAAGGAACGATTGAGGAATTTGGGGCCGGGAGGTAGTTGCACCTATAGCTCAGTTGGCTAAAGCGACTGGCCGCGAGTGCCGGGAAGTCGCAGGTTCAAATCCTGCTCGGTGCCTAAGTTTTTAAATTTTGCCTTATTTCTAAATAATGGGCTCGGTAGCAACCGAATCGGGTAATTTAGTTAATGTTTTTTTGAAGGTTTGAAATAGTAAGAAGTTTATTTGTTAAAAAGAGGAAAAAAAAGAGTAAACCTAAAATCGATACACTTTGTTCACTGTTATTTTTGTTTCAATGTCTTTTAATTTATAAATGTATAACTTTTTGTTTCAGATATTTTAACCGACGACAGCCTTCAAAATGGCGTATTACAAAGTAAGTACTAAGTATATCTTTATGGTAATAAATAAGAAGTTTATTATGAAAAAACTTAAAAAAGTGTAAATACAAGATTAAAACTGCTATTAAATTAAAATAACTAGAACAAACCTTACAATTAACATTATATTAAAATATTATTAGTTCATTGCAATATGTACGGGATTTTACTCCCGAGCGCATCGAGGGTGGAATGAGTTGATTCCCGAGCGAAGCGAGGGAATTAAGACCGAGTCCTGAGTGTAGTGAGGGATTTAAGCGCGCCCAAGACTAAAACAGTTTTATCCCCGAGGGCAGCAGCCCGCGGCCGGCTTCGTCGTCGTGTTTTGTTTCGAACGTGACAACCGCGGGCGAGTGACGCGGTTCGCGGAGCGCGTCCCATGCGCGTTCCCGTCGCCGTGCTGACTTCACTAAATTAGACTTTAAAGATATAACCAGAGCTCGGAATAGGTAGTGCCTATTTACCTAAACTTCGCAGGAGGACCTAACTAAGAGTGGTTACAACCACCAAAAAATATTATTTATTTTTATTGAACGCGGGATTTCCCGGGATTAATAAGAGTACATAATTGAAATAAAGTCACACTCGGGGTTAAATTAATAATGAAATGCTATTGTTTAATGCAGAAAGTTTTAATAGATACGCTGAGAACTTAAAAGTCGACCTCGTAAGTGGCCCGTCGTCGAACATCAACATGAGCCCGATATTTAAAATCTTTTTTTAGTTGATTTATTTTTAATTATCTTATCATATAGAAGATATTACAGATATATTCTGATTTATTTGTAATAATTGTACAATTGGTATAGAAATACAAAGTATTTCATAAATATTATATTTCGTTCTTTGTTACATACCTACTAGTTTATTTCATTGAACCTTGCCGCACGTCCGTGTACTTACTACCTGCATTTTGCGACCCTGCTGATAACAGGACGCCCTATAAAAAACGTGCGAGTGCGAAAAAGATAACACGATGCTAATCCTTTTATTGTTTTATTCGTCTCCATTTTGAACCTAGTTAAGTTTACTCGCTCTTCAACCTTTGGTGTTTATTGCTGTAACCACTCTTAGTTAGGTCCTCCTGCGAAGTTTAGGTAAATAGGCACTACCTATTCCGAGCTCTGGATATAACAATAAGAACTGAAAAGTGAAATCACATTATTTCCCGGTGGGTTATAATGAAATTCAGTACAATATTACAACCCTGCTCAAGGTACAGGCTGCTGTATAAGGTTTGCATGATATATTATTAGCCATTGTCGAGCAGGTGGTGTGCAAAAAAATCTTTTGCTAAAACGACTTCCAAAGGAACATACAACGTAGGGAGGAAACTAGAACTTATTACAAGGAAGTTAACGAAATACCTCATTACTCGAAAATTAGAGTAATTTAGCTTATTGAAGACTGTTGTAAAGATATTTCTTAATCAACTATACTTGTCTCAAACGACGAGTCCACGCATGCGTATTAGATTACGCCCGTAATGATTTGATTCGCTACGGATAATAAAAACTAAATCAAATTCATATTACTACGGTAGGTTACCTACCTAGCGTAGTAATATAAATTTGATTTAGTTATTAGGTATAGTATAGTGGAATAGTTGGTACGAAACTTTTTTTTTTAAATTTGACTGTGGCTTATTGAATTATTGAATAAATGAATCAGCTACACACAGAATCAAAACAACAACAGTATACAGGTAGACAACAGGAAGAATACATTTAGGTTATTAAACATTTACTTGTCTATTCATATGTAACCCTGAATTAAAATTTCTCTGCTATCCAATTCAAATATCTACCTTACGTCACAGCCACACAGCGACATTGGACGCATTTCAGACCACACAAATTTATGTGGTCATTATATTGGTACAATTGCCATAATAACATATATGTGGGCCATTGCGCAATGTGTACAGTAGCGTGATAACTAATCGTTTGGTAGATATGTTACAATAATGACATCAATAAACATAGCTTAGAAATTGAAGGATAATGTTTTACTTTGTTGCTCAAAAGTTAACCCTCTAGAAAAAGTTTTATAAAAGCCATAGGAAAGGTATACATTTTAGACAAAAACACACCACGAAATTCAATAAAGCTCTGTACGGAATCTTTGTAAAAAAGAATTGAATATTAAATAATTAAGAAATATTAGTGTACGTCACATCACATCATGCACCCAGAGGAAATACAACAGATTGCGACCCAAAGAATCTGGATATTCCTGAAAGCAACGGGTATAAGCAAAGCACTTTAAGGGCTGCCACAGTAGATCAATACTGGTCGAGT
Source organism: Epiblema foenella (assembly GCA_963556455.1). Classification (NCBI taxonomy): domain Eukaryota; kingdom Metazoa; phylum Arthropoda; class Insecta; order Lepidoptera; family Tortricidae; genus Epiblema; species Epiblema foenella. The sequence continues at coordinate 23,886,102 of OY747100.1, forward strand.
CGAGGCGGCATAAAAAGCCCACAACAAAAGAATAATAATAATAATAGTGTACGTCGTACAGTCTTACACAAATCGAACTAGCCGCTTTGAAAACTCAATAAAACTTGTGTTATGGGTTCTAGACGATGACGTCACACACACGAGCATCCCACGCTTAAAACAAATATCTACTCATTACACAAATATTTGCCCTAACTGAGATTTGAACCCTAGACCGGCAGCCCCACTGATAAGACAGCCACTAGGCCAAACCAGGGATTGTAAAACCGGTTTTATTTAATACCCGCTAATAAAACAATACCTATATTCTAATTAGAGGTATTGCTGTCATTCCGCTTTTATCTATACCTCTATGTATAGGCTATTTACGATATTAGATACCTGTATTCAATACCGCTATTGATTGCATTTGAAAGGTAAGATGTCAATTAAAAATTACTACTAAAACGCAGCAAATAGGTATAAATACCTACTTTTTACAATACACCAGTTTGCAGAAACAAATAATCGAGTAAATTGACACTGGCAGCTATTACTGGTAACGGTTTTTATGGGTAAAGCGTCAAATAGAGGTATTGTTGTCAATTGCCGAAACCGCTAATATATGTGAACTAGCGACCCGCCCCGGCTTCGCACGGGTACACTATTTAATGGATGTTATTATCTTATTATACATATAAACCTTCCTCTTCAATCACTCTATCTATTAAAAAAAACCGCATCAAAATCCGTTGCGTAGTTTTAAAAAATTAAGCATACATAGGGATAGGGATGTACTGATACCGGTTTTGGTTATTTATACCGCTAATCAGAGCTTTAAAGATATAAATAGCGAAATGCAATTATATATTATACCTTTACCGGTTATACCTTTTTAACTGTAGTAAGAATACCGGTGAGATCCTTGGGCCAAACCGGTCGTCAATTTGGAATCCATATCATCTACATCTACATATAGAATGCACTGCACGCCGCATTCTAATGGCGGTTTGTCGCAACGCCATGGGCCTAATATTACACTCGAACAGACCACTTACACCGGCGATTTGCGGAAACGGCTCACATGGCTACAAGTTTAATAAGATTAATAATATTATCAATGAAAACAGCTTTTCTTACTAAAAGTGTTTTCGGAATAGCACCAAAAATTTACAATAAATTGCCGAGAAATATAACCATATTAGAGGGATTGATAGAATATAAAAAAAGTCTATTTGCATTTCTAGTTAAAAAAGCTTACTATTCACTAAGGGAATACTTGACAGATGAAGAATTGTAACTGTTTAAGCATGCTCCATCTTGACTCAAAATATTTGTATGCCTTATGGCAAAACATAGAGAGACAGTAATATTAATAATTCTAAGACCTATGTACCTATGTTTACAAATAAATGTTTTTGACTTTGACTTTGACTTTAGTTTTATTTTTGGTGGATGCAACCACTGTTAATAAAAATAGTGGGTATTTATTATGTTCGGTTTTCGCAATTGTTACTGTGCCTTTACCATGACACCATGAGTTTGCATGACCGTACTCGCTAGCGACTGCGTAAATGATTTAGTAAGTATGCCGATTCTTAGTTTTATTGCGTAACCGCCAGAGCCGTAGTACTTTTGCCCATACAATTTTTTACGCAGTCGCTACCGAGTACGGTGATGCAAACTCATGGTAAAGGTACTGAAGTTTCTCGGTCTACTAGTTTGAACACGAGTGCTGTACAAGACTCTAAAACTCGGGATGTATTTAATAATACGCGATGACATCCGTTTAAATCGTTTCAGTTAATCTAGCTTAGTTAAGGAGAACAAAGATAGAAGATCAAAATATGATATTTTTATCAGTGTAGCTTAAACCTTAAAAAGTAGCAGCAGCATTTTAGCGTAGCAAAAAAAAATAGTATGTAGTCTTTGATAGAGAGATATAGGCCACACATTCGGCAATTATTCAATATTCGGCCCAATCGTTACATTTCTCAATGGTCGGTATTCGACCGCATTAGTGAGTTCAACTTTTGGTCTACAATTTGCAAGTAGTGTTATCTAGCGTTTGCCCAAATCTCTCATACTATCTTACAACCAGATGTCTCTATTGCAGAAAAAACTTCGTTTTTCCACTAACTTGGCTGTCACTCTTCCGTGCGTACATTCAAACAATTTTTACTTCAATGATACATCAAGGTAGCCAATTTCCGTAATCCATATTTCCATGTAAACCGACACTAAATTGTATAACAAAGGAGATACAATGAAACTATTGTATGCCAACTTATTTATTCAAAACGTTTTATGTCACTTGCAAACGTATGGCGCTTAACACCTTCTAAGAACGAAGTATAGTACGCAGAGGAATATAGGTTTTAAACTGTAATATTTAAGTGGTAAGGTGTTATTTTGTTTGTGTTGAAAAACCAATTAAAATAGAATCTATGGAAATGAGACGGGATTGGATCTTTGTCTTTCATGTTTGTATCTCGGGAAATACTTGTTTGTCGTTGATACGGTTGTTACTATACCCTATATCTGTGGATATAGTTATAGCTTATATAGTATAGGGGGCCTTACCGCGCTACACTGCCAGACCTGTGCCTTTACCATGAGTCTGCGTGACCGCACTCGCTAGCGACTGAGTAAACGATTTAGTATGCGGATTCTTAGTTCTATTGCGTTACCGCCAGAGGCGCTGTACTTTTGCCCATACAAATGTTTACGCAGTCGCTAGCGAGTACGGTCATGTAAACTCATGGTAAAGGCACTTGGATTGTAATGCTACATTTACACGCTTGTGGTGGCTTGGCAAGCGTCCACAAGGTCCAAACGCCAACATGTAAACACGTCGCAAGCGCTTGCCCAAGCTTCCTTTGATCTGTGATCAAAAACCGACACTAGTCCGGATTGGGCCAAGCTCTCGCAAGCTCACGCAAGCCAAGTTAAACACCCCCGTTTACACGCTTGTGCTTGTGGACGCTTGCCAAGTCACCACAAGCGTGTAAATGCAGCATAAGATTGTAACTTCAAAGCCACAATCCCTCAACCACTGCCCTAACTTTTTAATAAAAAAAAATCGCCTCGGACGACCAGACACCAGTTAAGAGCGAAATAAATGAAATAAAGATTACGGAAATTCATATTTTTCCGAAAAATATGACGTAGTAGGTAAAATGGTTACAAGTGAACAATAGTAAAACACGAACAAAATCTCTACAAAAAGTGATATGTAGGTAATTGACTAATTATATTTTAAACTTCAAACAATTGTTCTTCGTTTCACTTGGCATGAAAACTTGCCTTTAAGGCCGTGCAACGAAAAATATCGCGTTATTTGAAACGCTGTTCTGCCTAAACGAGGAAACAATAAGGATTGATTTTCAGATTTTTGACTATATATAACTGAGTTTATGACAATAACCAAAACATGATTGCTTAAAATTTTCTCGATAGGAAAAAATCCAAAAGTTGAGTCTTTATTTTATTATTTTCTTTTTTTTACTCAGCCTACTAAAACAATGCATTATTAAACAACGCAATGGGGGCTATCGTTTTTGTGCTCACCACTTGGCGCCACTGTCGACTAAGGTCCAGCTGTCAAAAATTGTTATTGGTTATTATGGACATGAGAACGAAGTTTACATTTAAATCATATTCAATACCTTAAAACCGTACCGTAAAAATATCGAATATACCGCATTGTAGCGTGGTCCCGTTTCGTTCGGAAAAAAGGAGGAAATAGTTTTCCGAACGACAAATCTGTCTCAAAGCTCTGACAGTCATTGACCCTTAATTCATATTTGCCATAATCAAGCTCAGGTATTGCAAAATAGTGACCATATTGTTCCAATTAGATATTAACCCGCGTAGCGCAACTAAAAAGAGACATTTGACGTTTCGGAGGACCCCACGCTACACTAGCGCCTCTAGCGGCGAATTCATACGCGATAGCCCCCATTAAGTTAAAATTATGTTATTTTACCTCATCTAAAGTTTGTCAAGAGGACATTTAATAAAACTGCACACAGTCAGATATTTATCAAGATTTGTCTAAAAAAGCCATTCCCGATGGGTGTTGCACACCGTTTTGTCGTGCGCGAAAGACATAGCGTGTCTCTTTCACGGGGCTCGTGGTTGACCAAATCGAGGCATCCCCTTAACTCTCTCGAAAACCTCTGTTGCTAATATAGTAATTGTACCTATTGTTATGGTGATAAGTAGTGAAAGATATTGTAATGTATAATATAATTGAGTAACGTTTGGTGAGAAAATAGCGATATGACATTCAAATGTGTTTTTATGGTGAATTTATCAAAATGTTGTGTCGGTAACTAATGTTAGCTCGATATGCTATGCTCACTAGGGCTTCCAATAGAATCCCGGTATACCGAGATCTCGGTATTGTCAGATCCCGAGCAATTTCCCAGGTTTTCCAACCCCGCTTGCTGCGGAATTACAAGTGCGGGATCCCGCGGGATTTGCGGGAATGCGGAGAGGCATGTAGGTGATGTAGGCGCGACCATTTGCATTTGCGAGATTGCGAGCCAGCTTCCAGCTGAGCTGCACTTGATTCCATCATATAGAAATGACTCTTTATGAATTGAGTGGCTGGGGGGTAAATGGGTAAGTACATTAAAGGCTAATAAATTAAAAGGGTTTTTCTGCCGCTGAAATGTATGAGAACCGAGCAGTGGCGTCTCGTCTTAGAAATTGCGCGGCTCCGGTGCACCAGTGCCTTTAACATGAATTTACATGACCGTACTCGCTAGCGACTGCCTAAAAATTTACATGGGTAAAAATACAGCGCCTCTGGCGGTTACGCAATAGAACTAAGAATCGGCATACTAAATCGTTTACGCAGTCGCTAGCGAGTACAGTCATGCAAACTCATGGTAAGGGCACCAGTCCTTTGCGAGGCCCATTCATTACCTGGGTTGTTGCTATGTGAGGCCTCTGTAAGGGCCCCCGGAGGCCGCCCTGGTTGCCATTGCCACCCCCTAAGGCCGCCACTGGAACCGAGCGTGCTAGTTTTTGATTTTTTTTTTACTGTGACTACTAGCGCATATTACATGGATTTTAGGTATTTGGGTCAATCAACTTTTTCTTGTTGTTATTCTGGCCCGTCAGCGAGGAGACAACAATAACCGAGTTTCTTTAAAAAAAAATTATAATATGGACTTCAAGCATGCTCAAGAGATGACCCATTGTCCTAATGGATTGATGCTCATTGCTAAAACTCATGTTTGGTAGATTTAAGCTCTATAAAATCATAGTTTTAAAGAGTGACTCAGGAGACGTAACCATGGTAACGAGCAACAAAGAATAGTTGATCCAACCATTTTATCACAACGTAAAAACGAAAATAATCTAATTGAATTTAATTATGCAGGTATGTTAATCTATTATAGCAAACTTTAGCAATACCACTAGAATTCAATATCAGATTTTAGGAAATGACGGCGCATTAAACAAATAAACATTTTCGGATGTAAAACAATGTAAATGAATAATTTGCCCGCTTTCGCTTCGTAATAAAACATAGGTAGGACAGTTATGCAATTCACCATTGTTATGAGATGGAAATGGAACTAAACAAAAGATTTAATTTAATTATATTTGGTCAGTGGCATAAATGCTCGTAGCTAGTTAACTCACAAATCAATGGTCCGTGTGAAATATTTTTAACTAGCGACCCGCCCCGGCCTCGCACGGGTGCAATGCTCATGCATGTATTATACCATAATTATAAACCTTCCCCTTGAGTCACTCTATCTATTAAAAAAACCGCATCAAAATCCGTTGCGTAGTTTTAAAGATTTAAGCATACATAGGGACATAGGGACAGAGAAAGCGACTTTGTTTTGTACTATGTAGTGATAGTAATTTCGTTCCGATTTTTCAATGAGAACGAAATAAATTTCAATGCGAAGGAAGGTCAAATGGCAGTCGCTTCCGTAAAGACTAGTGCCTACGCCAAATCTTGGGATGAGGTAGAGGACCCCGGGCATCCTTCAGAATGCAACTGTAGCGGGATAACGCTAGGATGATGATGTACCCATTTTTCAATTACTTCCAGAAAGATTACCTACTCGTATATTTTCGTTGTATAAGATTGGTATTAAAGAGGATAGATAAATGTCTTTTTAGACGAAACTAGTTGCTGGCGGTTCTCTATTGTTTGCCAGAATATTTGCCATAAAAGTAACGATTGCCATAAACTTCATTTGCCATAATTTGATTTTCTAAGAAACTATTCTCTTCAGGTTTGTGACTTATTTTAATTTATCTCAAGTGTATTATGATTATGACTCCAGAGACTGAGGGGCTACCCCGAACTTCGTATCGTGCCGTCCCTTTCACACATATAGTGAACAACACGAGAGTGGAAGGGACACGATACGAAGTTCGAAGTACAGAGCCAGTGGCGCTACCGCGACAGCAAACGAAGTTTTCCCTCTCTGTCGCACTTGCAAGTTTGCATATAAGTATGACAGAGAGGGAAAACTTCGTTTGAGGTTCGCGGTAGCCCCTCAGAATAGGTATACTTATTGTTAGGTACCGCTATTCATTTGTTTTGTATTATTATTCCAGGCTCTAAACCTGCTGCTGCTAGCGAGCTTCACCAGCTGCGAGCCCCCGGTCAGGTACAACTACCGGGGCAGCACTTCCTACCAAAACTCCGGGTACAACTCGCCCAGCGTGCCCAGCAATACTTACTTACCACCGAACACTGGTAAATACCACTTAGGGCTTATTTCACTCTTTTAGTTATCCCCTTTAGTGATCTTTGGTGAGGTTCTAGGAGACCCCCACCCCCCACAAAACCTCATGTGTATTTTTTCACTATTAAAAATTTCGACTGAAATGGTATCGTGAGTCAATCAACTTTTTCTTGTTGTTATTTTGTCCCGTCAGCGAGGAGACATCAGTATCCGAGTTTCTTAGAAAAATGTTTATAATATGGACTTCAAACATGCTCAAGAGATGATCCATGTCCAAATGGATTTATTAAGCTCATCGCTAAAACTCATTGTTTGATAGATTTAAACCCTATAAAATCACAGTTTTAAAGAGTGACTCAGGAGACGTAACCATGGTAACGAGCTACAAAGAATAGTTGATCCACCCTTGTATTAGTTGATATTGTGTTTATTTTCGTATATTTGCGCTCAAAAATGTCAAAAAACGTAAATAGGCTGTTTTTGACGTGCGAAATGATGATTTATAACTTCCTACATGAGTAGATATTATTTCTCGGTTTTGTAGGTACAGGAAAAGAATAGCGTGAGGTCTACGCTGTACCTCCCTCCCCCAATGTAATCAGTCGTGAGCAGGCACGTATCCAGACTTTTGGTTCGGGGGGGAGGGACAAACATTGAAACAACCATGTGAAAAATGATGAATGTTATTGAAAGAACACGCAAGCGAATAAATAAACAGACGGCTAAAAACGTTTTCGGGGGGGGGGATAAATCCCAACTATCCCCCCTCTGGATACCCGGTCGTGAGGTTTTCATGACCCCCTGCCCCCCCTTCGGAACCTCGCGTGATTTCTGGATAAACCCTTGTTCGTGTTTAGGTACTTCAACACACCTAGAAGGGCTGAGGGGCTACCGCGAACCACAAACGAAGTTTCCCCTCTCTGTGTCACTTATGTGCAAACTTGCAAGTGCGACAGAGAGGGAAAACTTCGTTTGCTTTTCGCGGTAGCGCCCCTGGGCCTATACTCCGAACTTCGTATCGGGCTATCCCTTTCACTCTCGTGTTATACAGTATATGACTGAAAGTGACGGTCTGATACGAAGTTCGGATTTCGAAGTTTGGAGAAGCCCCTCAATATTCACTTCACCTAGGCACTCTATATTTTATAACTTAAACAACTTAGTGTGTATGCGACGCTATGCGGAATGAAGTGTAAACTTTATAGCTCCTGATTTAGATGAATGGGTTAGTTTTGCTACTCAACGACAGAGGGCGCTGATGTCAAAACCCTTTCACTATAAATCTTTGAGACAAAATAAATTCATATAATATTTAAAGTTCATTAATATCAGAATCTACCTGTTTAAGAACACTAAATGTATTCTTTAAAATATATATTGTAGATATGTTCGAATCGTGATATTGTCATTCATTCAAATGAGAGTCTCTCAATAGGTATATTGATTTAAACTTACACGATTTTCAGACACATTATTATTGGAATACAGGACTTATCGCGTACAGTACTAATTTAATTACCTTAAAAAAATCCAATTAAATTATTAGATTAGTATTGTACGCGATAAGGCCCTCTAAGCACTTTGCAGTCATGATACAATAATATACTGAGGGGCTACCGCGACTGAAAACGAGCGAAGTTCGAATATCTCCCTCTCGGCCGCACGAATTAGCAAGTTCGACAGAGAGGGAGATATTCGAACTTCGTTCGTTTGTAGTCGCGGTAGCTCCTCTACGCCAGAAGTGCTACTGCGAACAGCAAACGAAGTTTTCCCTCTCTGTCGCACTTGCAAGTTTGCACATAAGTGAGACAGAGAGGGAAAACTTCGTTTGCTGTCGCGGTAGCGCCCCTGGTATGTCAATCCGGTACAACGGTTAGTAGTTACGACATTATGTCATTCATCAGCCTATCGATGGTATGCGGACGTAGTGTGAGTGTGTCTTCGACAGCGACGTATGTGGTGTGTGACGATCCGAAGGGACTACCGTGAACCACAAACGAAGTTTTCCCTCTCTGTCTCACTTATGTGCAAACTTGCAAGTGCGACAGAGAGGGAAAATTTCGAATGCCGTTAGCGGTAGCACCCCGGATTGTTAGAACTTGTTTTCTTAGACCATGTTAGCAGTCTTGCACACTTACCTAGCATGATTCAACAGTGATCATTCCTAGGTAAATCAGCCAAGAAAGAGTTTTACCAGTTTTGAACCTTAATGTACAAATAACAGGGTTGAAAAGTTGTGTACCATTTCCATTGCTGACTACCTAACCGATACAACTTTTAACCATAATGCCGGATTCATACAATGGGCCATGATGACTTAACGTACAGCGGGGTAATCACGTAACTTTTGTACTACCGTTAGGTAGATTTTAATGTCAAATTTTAATTGTCACCTCATACATTTATACTTCAAAATTGACAGTAAAATCTATCTACCGTTAGTACATAAAGTTACGTGATTCGCCTGCAGGACGCAGTTATTCCACCGTATAGATATGTCCTTGACCATGAGTTTGCATGACCGTACTCGCTAGCGACTGCGTAAACGATTTAGTATGCCGATTCTTAGTTCTATTGCGTAATCGCCAGAGGCGCCGTGCTTTTGCCCACACAAATTTTTACGCAGTCGCTAGCGAGTATGGTCATGTAAACTCATGGTAAAGGCACTGGTGGACTGACCAGTCGTGTGGTCCGGCATAATCCACACAATGACCGAAGTAAGAGCGAGACAAGTAGCTAATAATGAGCTCTTATTCTGTTCTAGGCTTCAGCTCTCCCAGCAACAGTTACCTGCCGCCCAGCTCCTTTGGGGGACAAGGACAGTATGAGGGCCACGACAGTCACGACCATGGGCATGGTCACGACCATGAGGTGGTGAGTTTACGTTATACTATTGATATAGGCATTAGTGGAAAACAACAGTTTTTTTTTACGCCATTAATGGTAAGTATACTAAGTATACTACAAATGCGATATTTGTAATATATTTTATCATCTTTCTATGGTATAATTCATATTATTGTAGTGTATTTTATCATCCTTTAAAATTTTCGAAAAACAGAATCGACAAAAACATTATAGTTATCCAACCGCTCACAAAATTTCACGAGAATCGGTTGAGAATTGTGACCTGTAAAGAAGAATAGCCGGACGTCCGGACATACGAAAGCATTTTTGCCCATGCTGAAACGGAGACGCTTTGCTCGCTCGCTCAATAAGACCGCAATTAGTTTTGTAATGGAATAGCTGTTAATTAGGGTTCCGTACGCAAAGGGTAAAACGGGACCCTATTACTAAGACTCCGCTGTCCATCCGTCTGTCCGTCTGTCACCAGAGGGACTACCGCGAAGCACAAACGAAGTTTTCCCTCTCTGTCTAACTTATGTACAAACTTGCAAGTGCGACAGAGAGGGAAAACTTCGTTTGCTGATCGCGGTAGCGCCACAGGCTGTATCTCATTAACCGTTATAGTTAGACAGTTGAAATTTTGATAGATGATAAATTTCCGTTACCGCTATAACAACAAATAGGTACTAAAAAACGGAATAAAATAAATATTTAAGGGGGCTCCCATACAACAAACGTGATATTTTGCCGTTTTTATAGAGAATGGTACGGAACCCTTCGTGCGCGTGTCCGACTCGCAATGGCCGGAATTTAATATACACTTTGAATCATTCCACCGTATTCCATTATAATCACTAGATGTACTACCTGTTGTTTCTAGATACTCGCGTACCTGAGCCATTCTACTTTTTCATGTACATAATTTTCAGACTCTTTTTTTTTAATGAAGATTTTGGAATACTTGGCCTTTCACTTCATATTTTTGTATTGTTATTTAGAAAGAAGTTTAATTGCAGTATCACTTCCAATAGTTTTGGTAATCAACGAACCACAACTAATATCCATAAATCGAGTAACTCAGTGGTCCTTGGATGTCTCATCATTTTTATGAAAAAAATGGTTTTTACCACTGTGTTACCCACCTTTTACAGCAATATGTTAATGTTTAAGTATGTTTACCTATCAATTCCTTTTATTAGGTTCAGGTACTATTTCGAAATCCTATTTTGTACACTAATTCAATACATATCATAGTTTTTTTTTGTTATAGAAAACTGGTCATGAAGAAGTAGAATGACCCACCTGCATTATAATTCCTATCTGTTTTTCAAAGAAAGAACTAAAAGTAGATTAACTAGTTTTGTTTAGTCTACGAGTACTAGTAAAGAATGCAACAACTCGTTATCAAATTATATTTTATGCCCTCGACCTTTTAATATCGTAAATAACATAACGATTGATTGGTTTTAACTTAAACACGCCAACATCTGTCGAATAATATATGTCACCATAATCACCAAATGCTACACTTCTTACGTAAAAGTCTAGGTTAGATACTTTCTTCGCTGTTCCATTCTGGCAATCTATTTCGTAAAGTTCATGTAGAGTTACTCCAAAAGTCTTTTGTTCGTCGGTCAGAAAGTGGTAGACTAGAGGTAAATCTTCATTTTTTACCGCTTCATCTGAACCATGCGGCACACAAAAAAGTCCACACATATTAACGAAATGTAAATTTTTACTGTAATCCACTTCAAATTCCATTATGGTTTTCCATTCTCCAACTTTAATAGCTTTCTGATTGTTTTTCACATTGTAAACCATATGATTATTAGCGTCTAGTAAGTACATTTCGTTGTTACGAATCACAATCTTCATAATATTGAAATTGCGGAGACCTATTGCTGTTGCATTCTTATACACTGCGTTGAATTTGTAAAGTCCATCGTCTGAACCGAAATATACATCACCAGTTTCGGAATCTACTCCTACAGCCTTGTTTCTAGCTATTCCGTTTATTTTCGTTGTTTCTTTTGTAATAACATTGACATAAGCGCGTCCAGAATTCTGAAGGACATCATCCATGTAGGTGAAGAATAAATTTCTGCTTGAAGAATCATATGTTAGCTCTCTTGAGTCTTGGAATTGGTCGGTCAGTAACTCTTCTCTGTAGAATCTACTCCCGATTTGTCGAATAGGTACATCAGAAATGTACTTCGTCACTTTAGCTTCAGCGCAGAACAGGAAAATCACAAATAAATACTTCATCGTTACGTATACTCTGATTGAGAACACGTTGAGTACTGATTCATATCATATGTTATGTTTTCTGCATTATCTGTTAAATTACCAACTTTATCAAGTATTGTGACATTTGTGACATTGAAATGTGACCCTTGCTACTAAGAAATAGAAACTGGAGTCGATTGTTCTGGTTGCGGCCTTAATGTCCGTCACAGTTTATGAACATTGTGTTCGGGACAATATTTTGAATGGAAGTACTTTAGAACTGTAATGTCTTTTGTCTGTATTCATTATTAGGTATATATAATAGTTCAGATATCCCATCACACGCATTAGCTAGAGACAAACATGAAAAACGTAACATGTAAATGTATTAATCTGGAGCAGACTCATCCAAAAAGAATAATTTCTTTTTGTTTCGTGACTAAAAAAAGGACTGCATATTTTGATTAAATTCAAATGAACAATTAGTAATGTAATCTGCTTATAAAGCATAGTTCATATAGAACTGGCACGCGTTTATCATAAAATAAAATAAAAATCGGTTTAAAAAATAAAAAAACTGACAATCACAACTCAATGTCAATACGTTGATGACTCAATGTTAGAAATTCGGTTGATCTGACTTTTCGCGTTTGTAAATTATTGGTGATGGAAGTTGAACGGCGAAAATGTATTGTGAACAAATACGTGGAAAATCCCACTTGGTCTGGGTCAATGATTGCTAAATCATTAAATTTCCCGAAAACTACTGTTTGTAGGGTGATAAAAAAATACAAAAATTCTCTGGCCTTCGATAGGCAGCCTCAAATCAACCGACGGTCTGGTACAACGGATAAAACTTTGGAGAAGAAAGTTTTAAGGTCAGTGGCACAGAATCCCGGGCTGTCGGATTATGATTTAGCTCGAAAATTTAATAAAAACCGCAGTACTATAAGAAGAATTCGCCTTCGATCAGGGTACAAGAGCTACAGAGCAATTAAGCAGCCAAATCGAACCGTCAAACAGAATAAAACAGCTAAAACACGAGCTCGTCTGTTGTATGACCAAGTACTGACCAAATTCAAAGGCTGCCTCTTGTTGGATGATGAGACATACGTAAAGCTCGACTTTAACCAACTACCAGGTTCAAAGTTTTACAAGGCCGACGCTAGAGGGAATGTTGACGAAAAATACAAGTTTCACAAACTCGAAAAATTTGCAAAAAAACATATGATTTGGCAGGGTATATGTAGTTGCGGTCTTAAGACTAAAGTTTTCGTCACTGCGGCAACAATGACATCAGATGTTTATGTGAAGGAGTGTCTGCAGAAACGAATATTGCCCTTCATTCGAAGCCACAATAGTCCTGTCAAATTTTGGCCCGATTTGGCTAGCTGCCATTACTCAAAAAAGGTTTTGAAGTGGTATGCTGAAAATCACATTGATTTCATACCACGTGAGATGAATCCACCCAATTGTCCCCAGTTTCGGCCAATTGAAAACTACTGGGCAATAATGAAAGGAAAATTGAATAAAACTGGCAAAATAGTCCAAGACATCCACTCGTTGCGGTCCACATGGAATCAACAGGCAAAAAAGGTGGACGAAAGTCTTGTTCAGAGGATGATGAATACTATTTCAAGAAGAGTCCGTAATTTTGTGCATAAACGTAGTGAATGATTGAAATTTATGTGTCACGCTATAAATTAATAAATGATCTTTTATACTGTTTAATTTAAAACATTGTTTTTCTTTTCATTTAAAAATTATATGCGTTCCATCGCGTTCCAATTCTATATGAACTATGCTTTATCAATTGGTTTATTTACTGCAAGGATTGAGTCTCACAACATTCGTAGCGTCAGCATAAACTATGTGATTTTTATTATCGAACGCAACACCAAAGGCATCATTAATATCTACATATTTCACTAAAGTATGTTTTTCTTTATCTACAGCATAAATACCGTTTTGTACACAAGCATAAACATTGCCATCCTTGTCCTTTGTTAATCCCCTTATAAGTATATCTTCTCCAGCGATAATAACAGCATCTTTCGTCCCTTTCTCTTGAACATAGAACCCAGAACTGTTAGAGTAAAACAGGTGATCATCATTGTCAATCAGAAAACTGTCGACTAGAGTGTCTTCTAAATCTTTAAATCTCGTAATGTTACCGCCGACGATTGTGTATAGAAATTGCGATGGGAAATTGGAGAAGTACACCGCGTCTTTATAATATAACGTCCAAATATCAGTACCATTAGCTCCAAAATACTCTGCTTTGTCCGCGTTAGGTTTGTATTTGTAAATCCCATCACTACCACCGATGTATAAGTCATGAGTAGCTTCGTCTACAGCTTGAGCGAATCCGTTCGGGACTCCATCAATGTCAGCGAATTCTTTAGTATTCAAATCGATTTTAGCGGATTTAGAGCTGTCTTCATCTCCTTTAACACTATAGCTGAAGTAAAGGACGTTGTTCGCGTGGTCTGCGGTGAGTAGGTACGGTCTGTCTAGGTCTGTTTTGAGGATTTCCTTGCTGTGTGGGACTCCGTTGACCAGTGGTCCTTCACATTGGGTGTCTCTCTTGGTTACGCCTGCTTGCACGATGACTAGACTTGATAGCAGGGCGAGGAGCTTCATGGTTGACTGAAATATTTAAAAAAAACTTTGTAGGTATGTCTACACATATCTATATATTCAGTGACAGAGAGTGGGAGATACACACGAAGGGACTTCCGTTTTCGGTTACAGTTAACGATATTTATCACTGTTCTTTTGACAGCTGTCATCCGTGTGTCCAGTGTCAATAAATAATTACATAATTATAAGTCTCAAATTTTTAAGAGGGGGCATACTCTGTCCCTTTTCCGCAAACGCACCTTTGTATTGGAACGATAGTCATAAAAGAGGTAGGGCACAGCAAAATGTCATCTTGCTCGAATTTGGAGCAGCCCAACTGGGGAAGTACCTCCACCTTGCAGAAGACCAAAGCCATAATAACATTATTTACTGTACAAGGATGTAATGTTGTGTTCCTGGAGGTGAGCAAGGTTGCTAGAGCTCCCGAGGATGCACTGTGTTGAGAGCGAGGGACCTAAATGTGTTCTTTCTGCTGTCCACACAGTGCATCCTCAAATCTTATAAAGGGTCGGCAACGCGCCTGTGGCTCCTTTAGAGTTGCGGGCGTTACTATAGCGCTCACGGTCAATGACGTCACTGATCTGTCGCGTTTTCCCTCTCTAACCAGGAACATTAAAACGTTTGCAGCTTAATTATTTTTTGAGATATTTGAATAGGATTTTCACCATTTGCCATATTTTATTGCCTTGTTTCTTTTGGAGTAGTCTTGTGGAGTAGTCAGATTTTGAGTCTACATCCCTATTTGTCATATAATTTGACGTTTCTCGCACCGGGATGCGAGCTGTCAAAAGTTAACTGTGTGTAGCGGCTCGGTCTATTCTTCCTTTCGATGATTTGAGGGCTATTTCATAGGTAAAAATGTGGAAACTCACGGGTCACGGGTTTTTAGGGTTCCGTAGCCAAAATGGCAAAAACGGAACCCTTATAGTTTCGTCATGTCCGTCTGTCCGTCTGTCCGTCTGTCCGTCTGTCCGTCTGTCACAGCCGATTTACTCGGAAACTATAAGTACTACAGTGATGAAATTTGATGGGAATATGTGTTGTATGAACCGCTACAAAATTATGACACTAAATAGTAAAAAAAAGAATTGGGGGTGGGGCCCCCCATACATGTAACTGAGGGATGAAAATTTTTTTTTCGATGTACATACCCGTGTGGGGTATCAATGGAAAGGTCTTTTAAAATGATATAAAGTTTTCTAAAAAACATTTTTCTTAAAGTGAACGGTTTTTGAGATATCAGCTCTCAAAGTCGTAAAAAGTATGTCCCCCCCCCTCTATTTTTATAACTACGGGGTATAAAATTCTAAAAAAAATAGAGGTGATGCATGCTAATTAACTCTTTCAACGATTTTTGGTTTGATCAAAGTATCTCTTATAGTTTTTGAGATAGGTTGATTTAACTGTAATTTTTTTTTCGTTTTTATAGACAGTAGTACGGAACCCTTCGTGCCCGAGTCCGACTCGCACTTGGCCGGTTTTTAATCTAGCAGAGACTAGAGCGATAATCATTACGCTAGTATGTTAATCGATATGTTACGAATATAATAAACAGCTAGGGCTTACCGTCTGTGTCGGCGTGTTCGTGACAACTAGCATGAGGAATCTTCGCGCACGCTATCGACGTAGAACAGAAAATGTCAAGGAGTTGACAATATTCATATAATCAATAATAGAACACAATAAAAAAACATTTTTTTTGTGTTTTCTATGTGATTCGTCTGTGAATTCTCAACGTGCGTCGGGCCTGCGTGCTATTTTTATTCTGGTTAGTCTGGTTCTATGTGTACTTATGTGTTCAATATCAGTTTAGATAAACTGGACAATGCCTTTGTTTTCAGACTTAAAATATAGCTCAAACAGTAGTTATATTTATCTATTTATTTATTTATTTAAACTTTATTGCACAAAATACACAAATTGTACAAATAGCGGGCTTAATGCCAAATGGCATTCTCTACCAGCCAACCATTGGGCTAAATAGATATTTTATAAAAGGTGCAAAAAAAAGAAAAAAAAAAGAAAAAAAGTATGAAAAAGTATATCAATAAATAATATATTTCCACTATTTCACATTTTTTATATCAGGTATTTGATTGCCTGCTTACCAAATTTCTCCATCCTCTTCTATCGTTTGTTCAACTCTGTTTCAATATCATCTTACCATCTCTAGGATAGGTACCATTGGGTGATACGTTTGCACTTGCGTATCATCTTCCACTACGAGTAATTTGTAGAGACATGTTAGACTTTCATCTATAAAAGTGAAACACAGACTGTCTTTTAGATAGAGCGATAAGAAAAAGGAAACAATGAAAAGCAGATAGCCTAACCCTTTGTAAGGCAGACGGAATATTTTTTCTATCATACAACAATAAAAAAAAACATGGACATTACTTGACCCCAAAATGAAATGCATTATGCACCTGTATAATTGTAGATTTTTTTATTTTTTTTATTTAGGTATCACTGCGACCATTTCTGATCTATTGTGATCGCCACATACTACAATTCTCGGTCAAGTCCTACAAACTCAAAGAATCGCAGGATTTTCCTGTACTCGAGACACTTAATCTCATCCGGGCGCATGATGTGCTTGCTCAGCAATGAGCTACGACTGCGCATTAGGCTAGGGCATTCGGTTAGGATCTGTGCAGGCGTCTAATCTATAATTGTAGATATGTCAGACCGAGGGCTATAATCTTCATGTTGCCCATTTTTGAATCGACTGGGCGTGGGCGATCTGTTTAGCATCCTCCTAAGAGAATAAATGCTCCCCCTGCGTTTTATCTTGTTGTATCCTATTCTAAAAGAGCCTGGAGTCCGCATAGGCACCTAATACCAAATTAGGCGTAGGCACTAGTTTTAAGAAAGCCACTGCCATATAAAACCCTTTTCAAGCCATTAGAAACCAGAGGGGAAACAAGACCGAATCTGCTCCATTCATTCCTTGTTCCAAATCATGCGAAATGACCCACAGGTTATCTCTAATAAGTATCGTAAAGTTATGACAACAACGTCCAAAGAGATACCTATTCGCATTATTAGGGCTATATTAATGGTGATTCAATAATTTATCATTTTCCCGTCCATTCGCATATTATTCGGACATAAAATAAATGGGTAATGGTATAATATACCTATACAGTTCACACACACACACGCGCACGTACACACACAAAACAATAGTCGTCTCTTCTGCTGTCAGAGTTAACGGTTTATGTGCATTTAAGCTATGATTTATTGAAAAGAGTGACTCACTTTATACACATTGTGAGTCCAACCAAGACCAAGCCGGCCCTTAACTTTATGATGTCCACAGGAAACACAAAATCAATATTTTGCCAATAGGCCACAAGGGCACTTTTGGGTGATTCTCATTCAAAAATTTAACATTTTCTTAATTTGTCCTTATCGGGCCCGGATTAACGACTCGTGAGTGATTATTGTGACTATTTTAACAGTTTGGGATCCAGGTATAGAGTAAACTGGATTCAACAATAAGTTTACATTGCACTCTGATTTCCCTAACTTTCACTTAACGTTCGGACCGTTAAGGACATCAGTTGACTTTAACAATAAGAATCACCTTTTATATGTCAAAAATACGCGAATCTAAAACTGTGTTTGGCCGGTTTGGATTTGGAATCCGGATGAATAGGGTGGCCAAATTCAGCCTGTATGGCCTTAAAGATGGATTAAATTTGGTAGTAATCGAGTCATGTTTGTTTCAGCCAAAATCCTACGAATTCGGGTACTCGGTGAAGGACGCACAGTCTGGCAACGACTACGGTCGGAGAGAGAGTTCCGATGGCAACGTGGTTCGAGGGGAGTACAGGGTGCAACTGCCTGACGGACGCACACAGATCGGTAACTTGTTATGTCTAGAATAAGGTTCAATTTTAAATGACTTATCAACTTTAGCACTATTCACTCGTTTAAGGCCGAAATCGCCCAAACCGTGACGTAAACAAGATTATAAAATATATCAAGACAACGCCGCCAAGCTTTTCGTAGCCGTAGCGCTACGGAATTTCCTCTACATACCGGGGCACTGGGGACCTTTTGGCACTGAACGTGTAAACCCATTTGAGGTCGAGCAAAGCTACGTGTGATACGCCGTAGCGCATAGCAGCGATTTACTGACATGGAGCGGAAATTGCACGTAGAGGCATGACGCATATTCAGTTCAAATATCGATGTTACTACGATATTGCTATTGCTCTTTTTCCGAAACGATCGATAGGGATAGAGGTAGCTCGACCTCGATGGTAATGGACTTTATTAAACTAGATGTTTCTCTTTCCAGTAACGTACCACGCGGACTGGCAGACTGGTTTCCACGCTGATGTGAGGTACGAGGGAGAGGCGCATTACCCCGAGCCAACCAGAAACCAGAACCATGGTGAGATATTTGTTTTTTTTAACCTACTGTGTGTGTGTGAAAGGATGAGGGCGATGACCTCATTTCGAAGGGTGCCCGAGGGGCTACTCCGAACTTCGTATCGTGCCGTCCCTCTCACTCATATAGTGAATAAACACGAGAGTGAAAGGGACGGCACGATACGAAGTTCGGAGTACAGGATCTGGTCAAACCCGATAAGTCGCATAAGAGGTTTTTTGAAAACGCACTATGGGTAACGTATGTAGAGATGTTATTTCAACCAAAAACAATCAAAAAGATTATCTGCCTCTGCACAGTACCCTACTATGCTTTTCTGGTCCATCATCAGATCCTCAGAGTTAAAGTACATGTACTCCACACCACGTCCTGTGGAAATCGTAAGCGCTGGCCGAGCATTTTCGGAGAAAATTCACTCAAACTCATTTTGGCAAGTGAAAAATGTTTACTGCAGCGCCCCCTGGCGAGTTATCATTGTAACACCTAGCTAAAATTCGTCCCGACTAAACTACAAACCTATTGCAGAAAACCGTTTCTGAATCGGTCAAGCCGTTTTGAAGATATTGATGTGCACACACAAACAAACAACCTCTCACCCTAAACGCATAAGGTGCCTTCGGGTAATTCCGAGTGTCGGGTAATTCCGAAAATAACCAATTCCAGTGTAACTATAAGCGATTTTGTTGCACTACAAAACGATGAGATGCAATAAAATAGCTTAGTCATACTGGAATTTGTTATTTTCGGAATTACCCAACATTCGGAATTACCCGAAGACACCTTATACCTTCTCCGTTCCGTCGTGGATAAAAAGCAATTGGGTGAATCAACTTTTTAGTGCTACTCGTTGCCGTGGTTACGTCTAGTTGTCCAGGGGACAAAATTCGAACACAATAGTGATTTTATGCTAGTTTTTCAAACATAAATACGTATTTGTGGTACTTATAAGCTATATCTATAACGGTGCATCTACTAAGCATGTTAGTAGAACTTAATACAAACTTTTCTTTAACCAACTACGCCACTAGTGTCCCTTGGACAACAGGTCAAGATAACAATGCAAACAAAGTTGATCAACCCAATTATCTCTTTCCATTTTAGGCTACAATTACCAGCCACCGTCGGACTTCAGCGGTTCCCTCACCGGCTTCGGGTCGCGGCCCTCCTCCGCCTACGGACCTCCTGGCTACCACTGACCATCACCACTATAGTATATTATAGCTGTACCTATATAAAGAAACATCAGCATCAATACAGTGGCGGAGGTAATAGGGATTGTGAATAATGTTACAATTTATAACATAGTGTGGCTTAATGGATAGAACCATAAAATTATAACAAGAAATAAGGTGCCTTCGGGTAATTCCGAGTGTCGGGTAATTCCGAAAATAACCAATTCCAGTGTAACTATAAGCGATTTTGTTGCACTACAAAATATCAACAAAATCTTTAACGTTTCTTTTTGATGGTGATGACGATGAGATGCAATAAAATAGCTTAGTTATACTGGAATTTGTGATTTTCGGAATTACCCAACATTCGGAATTACCCGAAGACACCTTAGTTAATTAGACAAATTAATTAGACTAAAAATTCGCAAAACATTGTTTTTTGTTTATTGGCCAAATGTGAATTGGAAGTTACCAATAGAATTCCCACGTTTTAATAAAAAGGAAATTGTATGGCGACTATGTACGTAAACGCAATATTTCACGACAAATTTCCCTTTTTTCCATACAACGGTAGTACGAGGCCACGCAGGCGTGACGTCACGCCTGCGTGTGAACCAGTATGGAGCGTTTTCAGTGCTCGTTAGCTATGATGCACTTTGCCTCTCATTTTCGTCTTTTTGTTGCTTTAATGGTGGTTGGTCCCATACAAACATTTGATCGCCTCTAAAAACTGGTTCGAATGGTATATAATTTTTTTTGTCATATTTTGTACAGTCAAAGGCATAAATATGTACGTTCCCAAAGTGACAAAAATATCTGTTTACCCTTTTACGCCCTTGTTGCTAAAGTCATGTTCGCACATTGTCACTGGAGTACGTATAGATATTTTTGATGATGACTGTACAGTCAATGTGTATACGTTTTTTCACCTTATTCATTTCATTTCATTTCATTTAATCATTGCCTTGTGTGTACAAAAAAGATCTTATAACAATTTGTAAGTTTCAACACAACCCTGCTAGGGCACTGCAATACAATTATTCTACTTAACATAGTCATTACATTCCATTGAAATAAGGTCTAACAATGTATACATATTTATGCAATCGACTGTAAGTTCCAATTGAAACAAAGGACGAAGCTACAAATACCAATGATCTTGTCTTATTGATATTTTGCAATAAAATAAATAGTAAAATGTAAGTTGTGTCAATGCGTAGAACTTTCAAACCAGTGATACCTAATACAAGTACAAAGAATATTATAATTGTAAACTTTTAGTGATAAGAGTTACCAGTATTAATTTTATATGAACTTATTTAAGATTTTTGTACCTACCAGTATATTTTTGTAAGATAATAAATTTGAGAACTTTTTTTGTTATTTATTTTGGGTCATACCTGTGCAAGGGCGTATTTGAGGCTAGCTAGGCTTTGACTTCGAAAAAAATATTTTAACATAATGGCGACTCCGTGGATTCTAGAACTACGGCGAGCATCCAAAAGTCCCAAGCCTAATAATGATGTTCGAAAAATTTTGCGCTTGCTCACGGAAACTAATTAATGTATGTCAAAAGAGAGTATAAAAAATTCACAAAAAGATCGTCAATATGTAAAATAAAAACATAAAAAATAGTATAATCTAGACAGTTTCTAGAATAAAATCTGAATGTCAAGAAGAAAATTTACCGTCAACATCTAGTCATAGTTATGAAACTAGTTATTAAGATGTAATGTCATAATTATTAAAATATAATTAGTATTTCAACCACAATTATACCCACGGTGTTTTATCATTCATGTAGTCTTTTGTGCTATAATATGCTTTCGATATGAGTTTACAATACATAAGTCTTGAATTTATTAATAGATAAATTAGTCACGTTTGTTGGTAGTTTATTATAAAACTTTACACAATTACACGTGAATGATTTTCTTATTTTTTGGAGCCGAGTGGAGGGTACCGCAAGCTTATATTTGTTTCTAGTATTAATATTATGTATGTCACAGTTCTGCCTAAAATTTACAATATTTTTGTGTACATACACAATATTATCATAGATGTATTGACAATGCATTGTCATTATATTAATGTCCTTGAACTTATCTCTAAGTGAGTCTCTATGTTTCATCTTATATATATTGCTCGAAGAGCCCTCTTCTGCAGAATAAAGACAGTATTTATCTCTGCAGCACTGCCCCAGAGTAAAATACCATACGACATAATATTTTTATTGCAATTTCAAGTATCGTTTTATTTACACAATTTCGTTATATTTTTTTATTGAAATTGATGTTGTGTTGAAATTTCATACGAATAATCACATTATATGTATTGCTCTATGTAAGCTAACACAAATTCTCTTTAACCGTTTCTTTCATAAACTGTAATTTAGAAATTAAAATGAACAAATTTAATATTTTCGTTATTTTGTTAGTATCCTGTTTGTCATATAATGACAGCGATGGGGCATACTATCGCTTACGCAATGGGAGAAATAGACTACACAGTCTGTCAGCTCAATCTGCAAGAACATTATTTGACAGAAGAACATTTGGTAGAACACCGTTTGGTAAACCACTACTCCGGAATCGGTTCCGTTCGCAGCTATACAGCAACTATTATCGCGTCCATACCCCTGCACCATGGCTGAGACAAAAGAATAAGAAAATGCCTGAAATACAGACGGAATTACCGAAGAATCCAAATTCCTCGTTGTCAGGTAAATATAAAAGGAAGGTTGCAATTGAGAGAAGAACCTTGTTCTTTTAAAATTGTAATTCTTTCCAACTACCTAGAAAGAGTTATTAGAAATCTAATAGTAAGGATTTACATTTTCTTGCAAACCTTTTTACATATACAGTAGGGCCTTGATAATCCGTACACAGGCTAATCCGAACGTCACAGTAATCTGAACTGCCGAGTGACCCGTTTCTCCTCCGCCGTAACACCTGGCTTTGTTTAAACCATCCGGTTTGTAGTTCTTTCAAGGATACGAAATTACTCTATGCTGTACTGCACACCACGTGTTTTATGATAAGGTTCCTACATTTGAAATATGATATGGTTCCTACACCAAAACGTAAACACCAAATTTTGAGCATTGCTGAGAAGTGTGCCATATTAGACAGCTTGAAAGATGGCGTGTCTGCTACTTCGTTTTCTCAAAAGTATGATATTGGAAAAGCTACAATTTCTGATCTGATGAAAAAGGAACAGAACATTAGGTAATTTCATTCCAACATACTATAATTCGAACGCTCCGTGAGTCCGAACAGTAGTTGTTTCTTTGAAGTTCGGATTATCGAGGCCCTACTGTAATATTATATGACATATAATAATAATACAATAATAGGCCAGGGGAAGCCAATCGGACAAAAATTCTAGTTAAGGCAAGGCCATTCCGGTGCAAATGACCCTCTCTAATACGCGTGAGTTTGCAATTAACCATCCCGCTCTCTACGGAAGCTCTTCGCGTAATTTCGTAAATATTTAGTACATTTTTATTGATTGTTGGAACACTGAATCACTTATGAGAAATATATCCGGTTATTTCCTTAGAACAATAAAAAAGCTATCGTTTTTGTAAAAAAAACGTATCACTGTCGTTGATCATTACAGATCTGCAGTATTAAAGTTTATTTTTACTATGATAGTTAGGATTTTTTGGCAGAGTTACCTAGGCATTTATCAATATCTTGTACGGTTATTTCTTTTCTTTGTTTCGTTTCCAGTCTACTGTAATTTTTATTTAGTATAAAATTCTACATTATTTCTTCACACTGGAAACTCAAACTTCAGTATTTTCGTCAGATCTGTGAATGGCATTGCCTTAACTGCTGATAAAGATGGCGCCTGGCAGGGCTCGGAACCGGTTTTTAATTACTATTTTTGAAATATCTCAAAATACTTCTCATATCTCCATTATTATGTTTTTAAAGATTTGTTTTTGTTATCTCTCGTCTATGAAATAAATGATTTAAAATACTAAAAAATATCGTAAAACGTTATTAACCAAAATATTTAACCGGTTAATCGTATGAAGGCGAAACCGGTTTCCGAGCCCTGGCGCCTGGTGTGCTACCGCGAATCGCAATCGAAATTTTCCCTCTCTGTCGCACTTGCAAGTTTGTACATAAGTGAGACAGAGAAGGAAAACTTCGTTTGTGGTTCGCGGTAGCCCCTCTGGTATTTGCTACGTGGCCAGGGGCTTAGGCCCCTAGATATATGTTTCACAATCTTTTTATCTCAGTTTTCGGGTTCATAAAAGAGGGGCAAAATAACGCAACACTAGTGAATGGCACAAAGTGGAAATGGATCGCCCGCGTCATGCCCACCAACAAATATCCTGCTCCCATGATATGCACCGCTGCTTGCATTACGGACAGAATATTCATCACAGCGGCCATCTGCATTTACAAGTAAGTATGGCCATCCCTCTTCATCAGACATTTTACTTATTTTTCACGTCACTAGCTCGGAAAGCCCTTTTTTATTCTTTAAAAACAGATAGCAAAACTGCATTTTATCCACAAGAGTGCAAAGAATATTTGAAATCCGAACGCGCTATTTGTAACTTTTTTAAACATAATAACATGTATAGGCCAGTCCAGACAGTCCAGCAACAATAATTTTATATTGTGCTGATGTGTTAAAAAACTAGTACCTACGCCAAATCTTGGGATTAGGTAGTGGACAGCTATATTTAGGACAACTGTCAACGTTAGTATGAGGAGGAGGAAAAAAATTTCCTCGCTCTAGTGAGGTGAAAAGATTTGTGTTATACACGGCTGCAAAGTTATTTTACGTCTCGTGTGTTGCAACACTCGCTATGTTCAGGATTCTATTTTTGAACCACTCGCTTCGCTCAGGATTCTATTCTCGAACCACTCGCTTCGCTCGCGGTTCAACCATGGAATCCATTCGCTAGCTCGTGGTTCAATCCTAGAATCCATTCGCTAGCTCGTGTTTCAATCCCATACTCGCGGTTAAAATACAACTTTGCACCCTTGTATAACAAATAACTATTATTGTATGGTAATTTTGTTGCACCGTTTAGCACCACCCAGGGGTCACGTGTAGAGTAACGGTGGGTACTCCCTACGGACGTGGTGCTTTGACCTCCCTTGTCAAGCGAGTGGCCAACTTGACTGATAGAAGTCTTCAAGCCGCCGGCCTCTTTGACTTAACGACTATTACATAGATAGCAGCCGGGATCACCGGCTTAACGTGCCTTCCAAACCACGGGAATGCTCAGTTAGAAACCACTCAAAGCGGTCACCCATCCAAGAACTAACCCGGGCCCATGTTGCTTAACTTAAAATCTTATGTAGGTACACAGTTTGCAAATAAATTTATTCTATTCTATTCTATTCTATTCTATTCCGCCGCGGAGCCACGACTACACGAGCGCTCCAGCGGGGCTAGCACAACTGCCGCTGCGACGCGACGCGAGTAGAGAAAAATCTACCCTCCTCTTTCTAATTCCCACAGTTCGAGTGAGACAGGAATCGCTGAGTCGCGCGAGATACGACTTGGCAGCAAGTAGTGCTAGCCCACCAGACAGTAGTTGAATGCGGCACATCTAGATGTGTTCAGTCGCTGACGTTCAGTCTCGATGGATTTTCCAGCGCTGACACGGTACTGGAGAAGGAGGAAAGCAGGAGAGGGAGAGGAGAGGAATAGGGATGTTGACACCAAATAAGAAAATCAATAACTTCAAATTTTCTTGAAAAGGATCAAATTCTCAACCAAATAGCGAAAAAAATAACTTACCATAATCTTTGTTTAATTCATTGTTGTGGCAGACACGATGACTTTGTCACGCAGTAATGACATGTTTATACCGTACAATTTAACCGTCAAAAAGTTACGTGTTTCCAATCATTTGATCAATTTCTCACTTTAGTATGGCATTTCCATTCAATTATGTACTAGCGTCGGGTACAAAAAACATGACATTAGCTCAGGAATTTATACTTCAAAATTGACATTAAAATCTATCTAACGGTAGTACATAAAGTTACGTGATTACCCCGCAGATACAGATATTACAGATATTGTTAAGGTGCCTTCGGGTAATTCCGAGTGTCGGGTAATTCCGAAAATAACCAATTCCAGTGTAACTATAAGCGATTTTGTTGCACTACAAAATATCAACAAAATCTTTAACGTTTCTTTTTGATGGTGATGACGATGAGATGCAATAAAATAGCTTAGTTATACTGGAATTTGTTATTTTCGGAATTACCCAACATTCGGAATTACCCGAAGACACCTTACTTGTTTATATCTCGCGTAACGCATTTCTAATTATTTTTATAGATCAAAATTGGTATACACCAGAGTATTTTATCAAGATCAGGAGCTTCGGCCGATAGCTTTCGTGTTGCCCTCCAACCAGACGAAGGAAATGTTCGATGATGTAGGATTGATTGTCGTCGACAACGCTTTCAACGGAACATGGTATCATAATAAAGTTAGTCCACAATGGTTCAGACTTGGGAGGCCAGATAATCAATTTTTATGGCATGCCAAAAAAGAGAACTACGGAGCATGGTTCCAAGCACTTGTGATAGGCTACGTCAGTAATGTCGAGGTAAGGTTTATTTATTGACTAGCTTTGGCCCTTTGAGTAACTTGATCATATATCGTAGGTTGACAAGCAAAACTCACTTAGTAACAAATACCTACTTAAAATAAAGCTCGTATCTCAGCATCGTTTCAGTACTGAGATACAAGGTTTCGAAGAGTAGTGACAGATTTGATAGTTAATTTTGGTTGTCAACCGACGATATCTCCATAGAAAATATCTAATTTTTTTCCGCTCAAACTCGTCGGTGAGTTAGTCTTGTAACGTGACCTCCTTTCAATGATGTTAGCCTATCCTGCCATTGGGCTTCATCATTATGCAGCAAGCTTTCGACCAACCAAGTCTCCAACATGTTCCTGAAGGTGTACGTAGTGTTTAACTTGCAGCCATGTTGACGAATGTCCGTGCGGCCTTGCCTATTGACAATTAGACAATTAGCAGCCTGCCAGATGGCGCTGTCTGACGCAAGCGTAAAGGGTGCGTTCAGAATAGGTTAAGGCCGCGTCGGACAGCGGAGCAACGTGATCCACAAACAATGCTGCCGTCTCAAGAAGAAAAACCATAAGTGACATTTTTTGCAAAATTGACTTATTACCAGCCTTGTAATCAGGAAAAAAAATGTGATCTTTCTCTCTAGGAGATATAGTACTATATCTTTTGTAGATCACGATTTAGACAACCACAAGTGCATAATTTACAAGAAATCTAAAGTTTTTTGGCTTTATCTCGAAACTTACTTTTTGTCACTTATGGTTTTTCTCCTTGAGACGGCAGAATGGTCTCGCCGGAAGACCAGCGCTGGCTTGTGAGTCAGCATTATGCTGAGGCGGGACCATTTCGTGGCAATTTTATTAGTTATAAATGTATTACTTATCTTTTAGTGTAATTAGCCACGAATAAATTATTTTCATTTCATTTCATTCATTTCATTTCATTTCATTTCATTTCATTTCATTCATAGTGTAAATCCACCTTGCACACCGGCAACTTGTTCTTCGATTGGTCGGGCCCGGACCCATGCACGGTATTGCGTAGATTACTAAGCTGAGTTTCTTGCTGGACTCTTCTCAGTAGGCTAGGTTTAGTGAACCAGTGACAAAACTCACAGTAGCTCGATTCCACTCACACCTCAGATTTGGTTGAAGCCGCTTAATCAATCTCACTGGAGCGCAAACTCTTAGAGTATTCCAGTATTTTAAACCGTCCGCGTGGTAATGTCGGAGGTTTTTTCCCCTGGATTTTCTCCAGGCTATTCTCCTATCGCTTTGGGCCCGGCCTATAAAACCAGTTAGGTTAAAAAAAGAAAAAAAAGCGTAGAGATTACTACAATATATACTAAGACAATGCCTAACTACAATATCAATTATTGATTTCAGTATGCTGAATATACTGAAAGTGAATCCGCCGCCATTAGAAAACAAGAGACCGTGAAGTTCTACTTGTATCAGTTGGAAGTCTATGTCAGCAACTTCCTTTGCAATTATTTATACACTAAAGAGGCACCTAATGATGCTTTCTTCGTGCCGTGTTACAGTCCGTGTAATCTCACGGAACATTTACAAAACCTGCCAAAATGCTACAAACATTTGTCCGGTTTAGGACACATCATTGTGTGGATGGACACTAAAACTATTATTGGAGTATCGACGTGGGCTGGATATTATAGAAGCGGCATAGAGAATCCGCCCCTGCCTACTGGTTTGTCTATTGCGAATTCTGCCATGTTCAAGGAAGACTTAGCATGTGCAGAGAAGATAAGAGATGCGCCTAACACGACCGAAAAATTTGTAACGATTTGTAAGACACCGTAATAAAATTACTAATCTAGTTAAGTTATTATGTGCGCTATTATTGCAAACCTTAGATCGTTTGAGAATGGAGACGCCAGTGTTATACTTACCGCCCCGCCAATGGTAGGTAATTAGGTATAGTATATATAAGATAAAAATCTGCCACTTTATTAGAAAACTACTTTATTCATTGATTATATCAGTATCAGTCTCGAAAGATCTCCGTAAAAATACCTTTATGTGCATGTGTTTTCGCCGTTTTCGGGTGCAAAAAACATTTTAATTTATCTTTACGAAAATATGAACGTATGTATATTTTCGCTTTAAGTAATTATAATTTTCTGCACAGTTAAGGTGAAACGTCACGGGTTCCTGCCGTGGTTCTCCTAATAGATGGCGGTACTGAAATTATTTTGTGGTTTTTCATAATTTTCCGCGTAACCGCTACATATGATATATTTCAAACTTGGAAGCAGCAAAAAATCCAACGTAGGAATCGCAATCTAGCTGCACTAAACAATGGTTATTTTTAACGTGTAAAATGAAATGAAAATAATTTATTCGTGGCTAATTACACTAAACCACTACTCCGATCGAATGCAAAATATTGCAATTTCGTCCTTTCACGCCACAGACATCAGAGTAAAGTAGGCCGGCAGTGTTAAGCCAAAAGGTTTTCCATATAGTTGTCACTTGTAATCCTTACGGCACACCAAAATGAGTTAGAGTGGGACCGATGGTACGAACTTTTTCGGCCTCCACCGAAACGTCAAAACAAATCGCACCGAAAGACCGCTTTGGGGCATAATGCATGTCATTTTCGTAATCGGCACCCCTAGGGAACCTCGAAGATGACACCCGTATCTATTTTTAAGAAAGATAAATGTCTGCCATCTTGGATTTGAAAATGGATGTTATTTTCGTAATCAGAACCCCGAGGAACCACAAATATGACACCCGTATCGATTTTTAAGAAAAATAAATGTCCGCATCTTGGATTTGAAAATGCATGTCATTTTCGTAATCGGCATCCCGAGGAACCTCAAAAATGACACTCATATCGATGTTTAAGAAACGTAAAGACTTGCTCCTTGCACAAACTTGGAACCTTTCATCCCTTTAAGGGAGCAATTTAGAAAAACACTTCTTTTAAATTCAAATGTATAGATAGGCAGGTTAAACGCTTATAAAAAAACACTTTTAAGTAAGTGTTGCTGGTTGATAACGTGTTGTTTACATACACTGACACAAAATCTAAATCTCAGGACGCAACTTTGAATTTAATTTCCCACGAGCAAAGTTTAAGCAATCATGTTTCGGCTATTGTCAACCACAATCTATAATCCATAATCATATATTCGACAATCGGCCCTTATAGCTTCCTGATGTGGTCAGTACAGAGTTTGAAAGAAGGCTAGATTTTCCAAGGCACGCCCTTACACCATGAGTTTGCATGACCGTACTCGCTAGCGACTGCGTAAACATTTTATATGCCGATTCTTAGTTTTATTGCGTAACCGCCAGAGGCGCTGTACTTTTGCCCATACATTTTTTTTTACAGTCTCTAGCGAGTGCGGCATGTAAACTCATGGTAAAGGCACAGGTGGCTAATACGTAAAGGCCCTTATAATCGCCACAATAATGCCGCAGATGAATGAATGTATAACTCTTTATTCACAAATAATATATGGCTATTCAAAGTCCCATTTTCCCATTATATAGTCAGCCGAAATAAGCGTGTAAAAGTATATAAAAGAAAATGTCAATTAACTTCAAATAGTAAATCAGTAGGTATCTCTTGCGGCGCTCCGCCAGCGTTTTGGGGGCCATCCCGCAGACAGAACTTTTAGATGGAGTGTTTTTTTTTTGTTGTAATTGTAAGTAAAAAATATTGTAAATTTTCAGAATTATATAACCCTAATTGTAAATATAAAGAGTAATAGAACTCAGTATCGTTATTATTATCAAATAGATGCACACATAGACCGTGGCCCACCAATAAATTTCAATAACCAATTTCGTCTCGCACGAAAACTTGTACATTGTTTAAGGGAATGGGGGCTATCGCGTATGAATTCGCCGCTAGAGGCGCTAGTGTAGCGCGAGGTCTCCGAAATGTCAAATGTCACTCTTTGTGGTTGCGGTACGCGGGTTAATATCTAACTGGAACAATATGGTGCCTGTTTTTCAATACCTGAGCTTGATTATGGCAAATATGAGTTACGGGTCAATGACTGTCAGTGCTTTGAGACAGTTTTGTCTTTCGGAAACTTATTTCCTCCTTTTTTCCGAACAAAATGGGACTGCTCTACAATGAAATGTTCTATATTTAATTTTACGGTACGGTTTTAAGGTTTTAAACGTGATTTAAGTGCAAACTTCGTTCTCATGCCCATAATAACCAATAACGATTTTTGACAGCTGGACCTTAGTCGACAGTGGCGCCAACTGGTGAGCACAAAAACGATAGCCCTCATTGTATTATGACGGACTGTGAACGTCTTCCGCGATTCCGTTGGTGGGTTGAGGAGCATCAGCCTCCAAAAGAGGAAGAAAAAGCATTCAGTTATTTCCTCTTGACTGAAACTTGCATTAAATGTTAGTTATACATATTCAGACGGGTATTTTTTTTTCAGTCATTTTCTCGCGCATATTTTTTTTTCAGATGACAGTTTATATGCTATTGTGTATAAATAAATAAATAAAAATAAATAAATAAGTATTAGAGGACAATCTTACACAAATCGAACTAGCCCCACAGTAATAAGCTCAAGAAGGCTTGTGTTATGGGTACTAGACGACGATATATTTAATAGATATAAATACTTAAATACATAGAAAACATCCAAGACTCAGAAACAAATATTCATGCTCATCACACAAATATTTGCCCTGACCGGGATTCCAACCCAGGACCGTCAGCTTCACAGGCAGGTGCACTACCCACTAGGCTAAACCGGTCGAAATCAATTCGTCTGCTGATGATGCCCTAAGCATTGTATAGGATAAAAAAAAATATCAAATGCACATAGACACACGCAACAAGTCACCCACGCTCCCGATTCTGTGCCTTTACCATGACTTTGCATGACCGTACTCGCTAGCGCGTAAACGATTTAGTATGCCGATTCTTAGTTCTATTGCGTAACCGCCAGAGGCGCTGTGCCTTTGCCCACACAAATTTTTACGCAGTCGCTGGCGAGTATCATGTAAACTCATGGTAAAGGCACTGACCTCGATATTGCAATGAGCCCTTGCCTACCAACCCTCGCTGCGTACTCCACTACTCGTAAGTATTAGGCTTTTTTAAGAGACAGGGCCATATTTGTTACTCATTTAGAGACAAGTATATTAATAAAATTTCACTGTATTTTTTTTTTTAATAAATAAATATTAGAGGACAGTCTTACACACAAATCGAACTAGCCCCACAGTAAGCTCAAGAAGGCTTGTGTCATGGGTACTAGACGACGATATATTTAATATATATAAATACTTAAATACATAGAAAACATCCAAGACTCAGAAACAAATATTCATGCTCATCACACAAATATTTGCCCTGACCGGGATTCGAACCCAGGACCGTCAGCTTCACAGGCAGGTGCACTACCCACTAGGCTAAACCGGTCGTCAAAATATTCATTAATAATTTTATTGATTACAAAACTTGTGCAATGTTTGATTTGTTTCTGCCGCTTTTATCTTCTGTGCACACGCCAAGTCTGCCTTGTAACTGGGTGAACCCGGAACAGCCATCCCAACAGGCAAGGCTGGTGATGCGTCTTTTATATACCCTCCCCACGTCGCTATGCCAATTAATACATCTTGAAAATAATCTTTCACGGCGTAGCCCATGCCTG
This sequence comes from Epiblema foenella, assembly GCA_963556455.1. Lineage (NCBI taxonomy): Eukaryota > Metazoa > Arthropoda > Insecta > Lepidoptera > Tortricidae > Epiblema > Epiblema foenella. Next base: position 23,918,344 of record OY747100.1, read on the forward strand.
CCAGGTTTTTATAGCATTTTGATAAGTTTTGCGCACGTTCCGCTGGATAACATGTCACGTAGCACGGCACAAAATACGCATCGTTTGGCATATTGTTGCTGTATGCATAATTGCAGAAGGCGGTGCCGACAGTAACATCTAGTTCGTATAAGGGATACCCGTTCAATTTACCTCCATCGTCTTCAGAAACAGATCTCCGAAAATACTGAAACAACACTAGCACATTACTGCAAAGGCCGCAAAGAAAGCAGGTCATCCCTGTTCGGCGGGGTAATCACGTAACTTTTGTACTACCGTTAGATAGATTTTAATGTCAAATTTCAACTGTCAGCTCATACATTTATACTTCAAATTTGACAGTAAAATCTATCTACCGTTAGTACATAAAGTTACGTGATTCGCCTGCCGGTCAAATCAAAAATCAAAACATTTAGGGTGGGTGTTAGTTGTTATATTTTTCCTGTAATATTTATGTTGATCTCAACCATATATAATAATTTAAATTTTTTGTAAACTTCTGAGATAAGGGGGGGCGGTATTTTTTTATATTTTCCTTCATAAATCGAAAATGACTCAAGGTAAAAAAAATGTCTCAGAATGTGAAACTCAAGCCCTTTCAAATGACACCCCACTTGGCACATTCACTGGAGTTTCAAATTTTGAACCACCTGATTATCTGTCATTTTTCATGTCACTTGTCAAATATAAAAAAATATTAAAAAAAAAAGATCTATACATGTAGGTTTTTTGTTATACAACGTCGGTGGCAAACAAGCGTACGGTCCACCTGATGGTAAGCGACCACCGCAGCCTATTGATGCCCGCAACTCCAAAGGAGTCACATGCGCATTGCCGACCCTTCATAAGATTTGAGGATGCACTGTGTTGACAGCAGAAGGAACACATTTAGGTCCCTCGCTCTCAACACAGTGCATCCTCGGGAGCTCTGGCAACCTTGCTCACCTCCAGGAACACAACACTAGATACTTGTGTAGCAAATAATGTTATTATGGCTGTGGTCTTCTGCAAGGCGGAGGTACTTCCCCAGTTGGGCTGCTCCAAATTCGAGCAAGATGACATTTTGCTGTGCCCTACCTCTCTTAATACGGTAACCCTTTTTTATCACTGTTCCAAATTCCAAATAGATAGCATAAGTGGTTCATGGTATGACAGACAGACAGACAAAGTAAAACTATAAGGGTTCCTTTTTTATCATTTTCGTATGGAACCCTAAAAATGGCTGGTCAGGCTTTAAGAGCGTGTGGAATAAAGATATTGTATCGTGCAACGTGTAAAAATTTAAATCAAAATTATCTTTATTGCCAGATTATGGTAAATTCACAATGGTGAAGATGTTTGGTACAGTTTTTTGTTATGCGCGCATAATCTACTCATAAGAGCATGCAATAGTTACTTTAAATACAGTTAAAAATAATATAACCTACATCACAAAGTACAGAATGAAATAGGTAATTATTGTTGGCGAGTATATTAAGTTATGTCATTAATTATTTCGGTCATGTCAGGTCAAATTTTACATTTTTAGAAATAAATTATTAAATATGTTTAATGTCATGAACATTAAAATTAAAATATTCCTTAAGATCATAAAAACAGTTTTGAACAAGAAGTTTTCTTAATGCATTTTTAAATTTAGTACCTGGCATTACCTTGATATGATTGGGCAGATGATTATAAATCTTAATACTATTATAGTACATTCCCTTGCGTACAATTATCATCTTTGAATTTGGCACTCTATTGTAGTTGTGTATCGAGACATGGGCGCTAACGATGGGCCTCATAAGAAAGCTCAAGGTCACCCAAAGAGCAATGGAAAGAGCTATGCTCGGGGTTTCTCTGCGTGATAGAATTAGGAATGAAGCTATCCGTAGCAGAACTGGGGTCACCGACATAGCCTTCAAAATTGCGAGACTTAAATGGCAGTGGGCAGGGCCATTGCTCGCAGGACTGACGGTCGATGGGGTCAGAAACTGCTTGAGTGGCGTCCACGCACCGGAAGACGAGCTGTCGGTAGGCCTCCGACAAGGTGGAGTGATGACCTGGTGAAGGTCGCGGGAATCCGGTGGAAACGAACGGCACAGGACCGGTCTAAATGGCGAGCCTTGGGGGAGGCCTATGTTCAGCAGTGGACGTCTTTCGGCTGAAATGATGATGAATGATGTGTATCTTCACGTTCTTAAACGATTAAATAGGTGAATAAGCCTTACCTCTGGTTCTGGACCGTCCACGTAGCCTACCACCTTTCCATAAGTTATTTGGCTGAACGCCCGAAGGTGCCACATATATTCATCATCTGCCCACGTTACGTTCTTCGTGGGTATTTTTTTCCATTCCTTTGTGAAGTTTTTGTCGACGACAATTATCCCTATGTCGAAGAACATCTGTTTCGTTGGCTTGGAGGGCAACACGAAAGCTATGGGCTTGAGCTTTACACCTTGGTAATGCACTCTCGAGTACACCAGTTTTAAGCTATAAAAAATAGTAATCAGTAATCAGTAATCAGTCGTTTATTTGCTAAAACATGGTACAACAATTAGGTCATAATCTAAAATATAAGGAACTACATGTTTGGTCACAAGGACATGCAAATATTTAAGGTATGTCATGTGTATCGCATGCATAATTTACTTTTCACACCTGCTATTCAGAAAAGAGTTATTGTTGCTTTCGAATGAGGGATCAAAGTTGTACTTTTCTTCCCTCATTTGAGGGCAACAATGACTCTTTTCCTCATAGAAGGTGTGAAAAGCAGTATGTGACACTGTAGTAAAATCATTTGTAAGATATTTCATGTTTTTAGCAGCGGGCCTCATAGACGGTGTGAAAAACAGTATGTGTCACACGGTAGCAAAATCATTTTCGTCTTGGGCGTAAACACTTGAATCCCTCGCTACGCTCAAGATTCTACTTTAGAATCCCTCGCTACGCTCAGGATTCTATTGTAGAATCTTTCGCTTCACTCAGAATTCAATATACTGCCCTCGCCGTAAATATATCATTTTGCTCCCTTGAGACACAATCTACTATATAAACTAAAAAACAATGTCATTTAAATATTCTTGAATGGAATAATAGGCCTTAGATGCTAAAAAATTATATAACGCAGTTTTAACAGTTTTCATTTCCACTTTCCAGTTTTAAGATCTTCACTGGTAGTTTATTGAAAATTCGGGGTGCCATACCAAATACACTTTTTGATAAGAAGGCGGTTTTGGAGGACTTATAATTTATTTTTTCCTGGTGTCGTAGGCTATTAAATCGAGTAAATTGATTAATGTTATGTTTTACGTACATTGATATTTCGAACACATACAGGCAAGATAGAGTCAATATTTTATGTTTTATGAAAAGCGGCTTGCATGAATCAACTGGTTTGATACCAAATACAGATCTTAAATAAATAGTTCGCGTTAGTAGCTCTAGCGGACGGTAAAACCAATACGGCACCTGGATACCTATCTCGTTCTATATTACAGCGTCGTATCGCTCTGCCGTCCGCTGCCCTGCCTACGGTAGTGGGTACTTAGTTGAGGAACCACGCGCCGTTAAAGAGATAGAGTGCGGCTGCAGAGTACACCTTTTTTTTCTCTTATGTATATATATTTATATATTTTATGTATTATTATGTAGTGTATATTTAGATATATATGCAGTATATGTAGTTTATGTTACTTTGTATGTAACCTCTTTTATATAATCTGTACTCGTCTTTTTTGTTATTATGCACTGCCCAATAACTAATTTCTATTCGCTGTATCGCTATCTGAAGGTTGTCTGGAAGAGATCGCTTTTTAGCGATAAGACCGCCTGTTGTTACCTACTTACTTAAGTCCTGTTCATGTTTTGTCATTGTAATAATTCTCCATGTAGTGCACAAAAATAAATAAAGAGAATAATAATAAAATGCTTTATTAGCATGTTATTATTATTCTCTTTATTTATTTTTCGCCTTAAGCTAGGTTTTTACAATATCTTTATAAAAATTAAAATATAAAAATACACTTACAAAACATAAAATCATTATAAAAACCTAACCTAGTGTGCCGCCGGCAGCGAGGCGGGGCCTAAGCTACCGGTGGTTAGGGAGATAGAGAGAGGAACCTCCTGACTATCCGCGCCGTGTCCAGGAGTACCGCCTTCTGTATCTGACCCTTGACCCAGCCATCTAGCGAGAGTCTCTTGAGGTGTTGGTCGAGACTCTTCGCTATTAGACCGTTCGCAGAGACGACTATCGGGACAATGATCGTTGAATCAACATCCCACATGTGTGCCAAGTCTATTATTATATTATTATTACACCAAAACGTCAAAATCCACATACGAAATGTTCGATAAGTCGGTTAGGGCCCAGCTAATTTAGTGTACTGCTGTATGGGAAATGAATGTAACTTCGATAATTCTCAAGAGGATGTCAAAAGGCCGATTTTTTTGTAGTCAGAATACATTGAGTACTTCTGGTTTTTACGGTTCCATAACCTGATCACTGGTCAGGCTGTTCCCCCAATTGCGACTTTCTGAATGCAGATGCTCAATTTGTTACCGAAAATACTGAAATCGGTATATTTCCCTTGAACTCTTGAAAAGCTCCCTCAATTTCTCATGGTCATCAGAACTGGATTCTAGTAACAACGAGACTAACTTTGAAGCATATGCTTTCAAATAAAGAAAGAATTTTCCAAATCATGCCCTTCGTAGTAAAAGACATCACTACCGCTTTATTACACCTAAGCACAAACTGGCAAGGTCCGCGAGATGGGACCATCGATCTATAACAGACTGCCCGCAACGGGTAAGGATGCAATTCCACCGTTGCGTTTAAGAATAAGCTACGAAAATGGCACTGTACAGTGTCCGAAGTTTTTAAAAGTGCCTTACACCTATATATTATTATGGGGTCCCACAAGTTATTTACCAGCTGAAATCGCGAAGCGTTTGATCGACGTAACTGGTGACCGAAGAGCTGTCCAATGTCCTAAGGGCCCGTTTTAGATTTAAGTTAGTTGTAATAATTATTTAAGTTATTGTTATTTAACTATTACCGCTTGTAAATCAATAAATGTTGAAAAATAAATATTATGAACAAGTGTAATTCATATTATTAATGTAAATATTTGACTTGTATCTATGGTGTAATCAAAAAATTATTGTATTGTATTGATAGATACCGTCACTATTTTTTTCTACTCCTGGCAACATCTTCATATCTGTCAGAGTGTAACAGGGCAAGTTAAATAAATAAAAGCCTGTAAAATGGGTAGGAATGTGTGAACTTGCCGGTAGATGCAGATGGCCGCTGTGATAAATATCCTCTCCTCGATGCAACTAGCGGTGCAGACTGTGGGCGAAGGATCGCGGTCACTCCCCACGATGAGGGCGATCCAGGGGAAGGCATCTTCAGTCACCGAAGTTGCCCCTACCATAGTGTTTTTTATGAACCCGAAAACTGAAATAGCAATCTTGTAAAACAGTGGAGTACCTACGTAGTAAGTATATGTTAGTATAAGAGTCTGGCAACATTACCACGGCGCGGCGCCGTAGTGCGGCACGTCGCCGCGTCGTGCAGATGACACCAGTGTTGCCAGGGCCGTTGGGACGAAAGTTACATTTCTTTTCTTGAAAAATTACATTTTTAATGCAAAAGTTACATTTTATATATTTTTCATAATTACTTATCAAAACATTCGATTCTAAGAAACGAGTCGCTATATACAGCTACAATTTGGCGAGTTCGGCGACAGAATTACGCCGAACTGATGAGCGTTGTCTCAAATGTCATACAAAGTTCCAAGAGACGGACAGACAGAGTCGTACCATGTAGGTTATTTTGTCACCTTTTCTGTATGGAAGCCTATAAATTGTGTCGCTTGATCCCGGTTAGACACAATTATCTTTCTTTTTAAATACAGTCTTATTATCCTCAAAAGTTACAAAAAAATTCTTTACAACAGAAGTTACTTACATGTTACGCGAGCCAGTCAAAAGTTACGAAAAATGTAAGAAATGTAACCATCTGGCAACACTGGATGACACGGTGCCGTATCATGCTGAGCGGCTTCACGGGACGGTCCCACGACGCCCACGACGCCGTGTTGTCCTAGGGCGCAGCGTCGTCAAAATTGTTAAGATCAGTCGTCAACTAGACATCATAAGTATTCTGCTCTTGTTGTTACATAAATCTGGGTGACCCACATTTTTTCATTATGAATCACCGGTTAGACTACTTTAGGAATTTCAATCATTTTCAAACAGAATAGAAATAATATTCGTACCCAAAGGGTAAAACGTGACCCTATTACTAAGACTGCACTGTCCGTCCGGCTGTCATCAGGCTATATCTCATGAACCTTGATAGAGTTGAAATTTTGCACAGATGAAGTATTTCTATTGCCGTCATAATAACAAATACTAAAAAATAATCCCATACAAAAAAAGTGATTTTTTGCTGTTTTTATACATAATGGTACGGACTTTCGTGCGGAAGTCCGATTTTCACTTGGCCGGTTTTATAAGAAATTCGGCTGTAGAGTCAATTTCTGACGCCAAAAGGTTCAATCTACAATGCCATTGTCTTAGGAGGATAGATTTTCGACGACGAATTTAGTTTGGTTGGTATTGGTAGTGACTATGCCTCTACAAATCTGAGGGGCTACCGCGAACTACAAACGAAGTTTTTCCTCTCTGTCTCACTTATATGCAAACTTGCACGTGCGACAGAGAGGGAAAACTTCGTTTGCTGTTCGCGGTAGCTCCCCTGGTGGTGCCGGGTCCGAATCCCGGTCAGGGCATTTATTTGTGTGATGAGCACGAATCAGCAGAAAGAAGCTCAGGCTCAGAATTGGGAGGCTTAAGTTTTTTGGAGTGGTCCATATTATATTTTTTATGGATAGTAAACTGTTGTCAGTTTTTTTAAGGTGATAACGTCTTATATATATAATCGATGAACGGATGCCAACAACACGAAAAAGTGTGTATTAATAAGCGAATTTCTATAAAAATGTTATTGAATTTTGAACCTTATTGTTCGAACTGTAAAACAGCTTTTTGAACGAATTACTTTGATGCAACTCGGCCAACCGAATGATGAAATAAAATGGAATGAATTAGCCGTACTTACGCCCTTTTTGGCGAACTCGCTCTTGGCGTTGTTACTCGCCCTGTGGCGCTACCGCGAACAGCAAACGAAGTTTTCGCTCTCTGTCGCACTTGGACGTTCGGACGTAAGTGTGACAGAGAGGGAAAACTTCGTTTGCTGTTCGCGGTAGCGCCCCTGCCTTACCCACAGAGCGCGGACGACTCCGTCGGTCAAGCAGGCGATCCCAGGAGCGCCTCTTCGATTAACTCGTTCTTTGTATTATACATAATAATGATAATTCAGTGATAATAATTCAATTCAATTCATAAAACAATGCAATTTTTTATCAATGTTTTCTTATGACATTATCACGTAAAATTATATCTATGAACATAAATGTAACTGCCCACATTTGACATCCGTCAGCTGTCAAGTTGATGTTTATTTTTTTTTGTTTCGCAGCACACCAAGGCACGACCCTATTAATATCTCAAAACGTGTGGTATATCAAAGATAAGATTCAAAAAATATTTCTTCATCAGAAAAAAATATAATATGGACCACTCCAAAAAATTTAAGCTTCCCAATTATAACTGGGGTGTTCGTAGATCATGTCGGGGCAAAGCAGGGTTCGGACCGGTTTATACTATTTTTGAAATATCTCCTAAAGTTCTTTTCATATCTCCATTTTTATTTTTAAATTTGTTTTTCATCTATGATATAAATGATTTAAAATACGAAAAAATATCGTAAGACGCAAATGACGGAATTTTTAACCGATTAATTATAGACGAAACCGGTTTCCGAGGCCTGGGGCAAAGGACTATTGAACAACACAGATTGTAGAACGTGTGGCAATGATGAACAAAAGCCTTGCTTGTGAACGTCACGCCTTTGCCAGACAAAGAATGAATAGGTACTTTGGCAATCGTTACCCTAAAAAGGAATTTAGACTTCGGAGTACCTACTCCCGCTGAGCTCCATCATCTGTGGAAATTTTGGAAAAAGGCTGCAACTGCACAAAAGATCCCATCGAGTCAAAGTGCATACGAAAAAAATTAAAATAAGATAATTTGTTTTAGTAAATACTAGGCAAAATCTCGAGCGTAGTTTGGTATCCCAGGAGGATTTAGTGACCAGTGCTACTGGCCCCATATTACACAGTCACAGTTATCACGTGATAAACGACCAGATAAAGCATCTGTTGTTTTAGTAAATTAGTATCTAATTTAAACGGAACTTATTTATTTCAATTTTAAAATTATTTTAATAAACGCAATAAATATTTATATACAATTTTAAAGCAATACGCATAATTATTAATAAAAAATAACATTAAAACTAACCTATTACTAAATATAAACCTAATAAAGATCCCCTAAACCGATCCCCTGTGGCAGGCTGCCCACTAGGCTGGCTATATTCCCCCGCTGGATCGCAATGCCTATCCTTTGGCAGAGGAATGAGCCAGCCCTGCGATCTGCGTTGGACTCCCGTAATTTTTTATTTATATTTTTTATTAAATTGTGGGCGTCCGGACTCCATGGCCCTAGGGTATTAAATTAAAAGGGTAGTAAATTAGTATCTTACTTGACAAAGAGGAATTCGGATGTTTTGGGGTTACCCATCTAGACCTCAACGCTCCGTGCATCCTTGTCGGAGCAGAACGATAGTCTTGTCTTCTTCTGTACAGCCGTGTTTGAAAGCCGTCATTGTGGTATTGTGGTTTACCAAACGGTAACTTATTCCGAAAAGGGTAAGGTAACCCTAACCGGGACAACCTAGTCGCATATCGTGGACGGTAGTGTGGCCCACCATTGTAATATGACAAACACAATGCTAATAAAGTCATAAAAATATAAAACTTGTTCATTTGTTATTTCTGAACCGTAAGTTATTTTTATTGTACAAGTAATGGCTAAACAGATTTGTGTTAGTTGAATTAAAAAAATAGGTACGACATATAATATAGTTATTGGTTCGAAATAGCAAAGTTAAATCAATTTCAATAAAATATATATATGATTGTTGTGAAAACCAATAAACCGATGAGTAGGTACAAGAAATTTCAAGAAAATTGATATAATTCATCACCGCACTGCTGAAACGGCCAGGGTTATAGAAATTTGAAATTTATACTTATATTGCGATCCATAGCCTCAAAGCGCGGAGTTCGTCGAGGGAGTATACTTTAGGCATCTTCTGGGTGAGCTCGCTTCACCCCTCATCTTTGCCCCTGGCTATTAGATGCTGGGCAAGAGCAATCACATTTTCTATTTAAGGTGCTATAATGAAAATATTTGTAACCCTGAGGGGCGTGGCTTGTGCGCAAACGCAGAGCGCTTATGATATTATATATATTGAATACTTGACTTGACTTGACTTATATTGAAATTGATATTGTGTAGCAGGTGCAAAGAAATAACCAAATTATATATGTGTTTGTTTATTTGAGCTAACACGAATCCTCTTTAACCGTTTCTTTTATTCGTTGCATTTTAGAAATTAAAAATGAACAAGTTTTGTATTTGTGTGATTTTGTTAGTTCCCTGTTTGTCATACGATTATAATGAGAGAGCATACTACCGCTCGCGCTATGCGACTAACGGACTGTCCAGCCTGCCGACTCCGATTGAAAGAAAGCTGTTTGGTAGAAAACCATTTGGAAGGACACCATTTGGTAGACCACCATTCCGGAATCGCTTTAAGACGCGGCTATACAGAGGGAACTATCACCATGATAGGTCTGCCTACACTCCACTTGACGCCGCATGGCTGAGACAAAAGAAAGTGCAAGTACCCACGGAAATACCGAAACAGCCAAATTACTCATTGTCAGGTAAATATACTAAATCCATTCAAATAGCGACGGGAAACCTCCCTTTTATATCATTAAAAATACGAAGAAGGCTTTAAAATTTTTGTTCTTTAAACATAATAATATAGTGTTCTTTTAAGTACTTACCTATTATTAAATTATAGTTCAATTCGTCCTTCCCATGGAATGGAATACTTATACATACCATCTACCTGTGAAATAAATATAAAGAAACAAAAAATTCCCCGCAAATTATTGACATACAGACCACTTAAAGACATAGTCGAGGCGATATTCATCGAAGATATGCACTCGATGTCGTTAGAAAACTTGTCCGGAAATGTAAATGAAATGGTTGAGTCTTTTAATATGCACCTACTTACATTGTTTAATGTTCATGCTCCTATTAAACGGACCTATGTTAAAGAAGGATCTTATCCTTGGATCACTTATACTATTCGGGAGATGATGAGGCTGCGAGATGAAGCACACTACAAAAGCAGGCAAACTAAACTTGATGAACATAAAAAATATTATAAAGATTTAAAGGGCATAGTTAACATTGCAATGCTTCGTGAAAAAACCGCTTATTTTAATCGTAATATAAATTATATAAAGAATCCTCGAAAACTTTGGAAAAATATCAAACAGAATGTCGCCAATTTCAAGAAAATTGAATTACAATTGCCTACACACTTAATTAATCCTGACAAAATCAATGACCGCTTTTTGAACCTTCCTAGCAATAAAGAAATCAGCATATCCCTTTTGACATTCTACGAATTCCATAAATTCAACACAAATATTTTTAAACTCAGTCCCGTTAGTGAGATATCAGTGTTCAATATAATAAAATCCATTACATCTAATGCAGAAGGTGACGACGGCCTTAATATAAATATGATCTCACTTACTCTACCAGTAACACTAACAGCAATAACAGCTATAGTTAACAAATCCATAGAAACAGGCATATTCCCCGAGCAGTGGAAAGTTGCAGTTATTAAACCTATTCCTAAAGTCCCATCTCCCAATGACTACAAAGATCTCCGCCCTATCAGTATACTTCCGGTCATATCAAAGGTACTGGAAAAGGTTGTGTGCATGCAAATGACACAGTATCTTGAGGAACATAACATACTACCTAAAAAGCAATCCGGTTTTAGGAAGTCCCACAGTACTGCAACAGCTCTTTTAGATGTGGTAGACAACATTTTAGCTGCACAAGACGCCGATGAGGGAACACTACTGGTCCTGCTCGACTTTTCCCGTGCTTTCGACACAATCGATACTTCTCTCCTCATTTCCAAGATGGCTTTTTATGGCTTTGATAGTCTCTCTTTGAAATGGTTCCACAGTTACCTTAGTGGTCGTACGCAGTACGTCAAAATTTGCAAAGAAGATGGTACAGACTCAGTCTCAAGCACATTACCAGTCACTAGAGGCGTCCCACAAGGCTCGATCTTGGGGCCCACACTATTCTGTTTATATTGTGCAGATATAATTGACCATATAAAAAACTGCAACTATCAAATATATGCCGATGACATTCAATTATACCTATCTTTTAAAACCAATGATACAAATATAGCGGTCAATAAACTTAACGAAGATTTACATAATATAGTTAATTGGTGTCACCAAAACAATTTGGTATTAAATCCCTCCAAATCAAAATTTATGTTGTTAGGTACGAGAAAACAAATTGATACAATTGCATCTCATGACCCACACGTGTCGATAAAAGATGTGTGCTTAGAGCGAGTTACAGAAGCTCGCAATCTAGGATTGATAATGGACGAATCCTTGCGGTTTGAGAAGCATGTCTCGGAGACGATGCGGAACTGTTTCTACAGACTCAAAGTGCTATACAGAATTCGCGAGTGTCTAACTGTTGACATGCGCATACAATTATGCGATTCTCTCATATTGTCCAAACTCAATTATGGTGATGTAGTGTTTGGCGCGCGTTTACTAGCTCGTACTCAGAAAGCTCTACAGAGAATTCAAAACGCCTGTGCAAGATTCTGTTTTCCCGTCCCTCGACGTGCCCATATTACACCGTTCTTAAATCGTTACGATTTAATGAACATGAGTTCCCGTAGACATCTTCATTTCGCGACACTACTTTTTGGTGTGATAAAAAATAGACAACCGTCATACCTTTTCGAGAAGCTTAAATTCTCCCAGCGTGCTGTAAGACATGCATTACGACTAGCATCTCACTCACACCGCAAGGTTGCCTTCCGTGGCAGCTTTCGTTTTGCTGCCACCAAGTGTTGGAATGATTTGCCACCACCAATACGGAATTCCAATACAGTAAATTCTTTTAAAATGTCCCTTAGAAAATATATATTAGCTAAACAAAAATGTACTACTTGAATAGGCAACCTTGCAAACATGCACACACACACACTTACACACACGCACGCACGCACGCAACACACACGCACGCACGCAACACACACACGCACGCACGCACGCACGCACACGCACACACACACACACACACAACATACACACACACACACACGCACACACACACACACTCGATGTATATTAATTATGGACAGCACATACTTGCTCTTTATTTGGAATATCTATTCTGATTTTTGTTGTATAGAGGTGTCTGATCTTTTGTTTCCATATTGTAATATTTCAGTGCCATCTAATCCATCCGATGGCTTCACTGAAAATCAGCGTCACGGAGCGTGTCATGTGACTCGTTTCGTGACACCAAGCTGAGTGAAGACCCTTTGGCGCAATTATGTTTAAATATATTTAGTTTCGTTTGTAAGTACGTGATTTGCGCTAATAAACCATTTTCTTTCTTTCTTTCTTTCTTTATCTACGAATAAGTGAAATAAACTGTAATCTGCACTTACCAAAAGATAGAAGTCTTTAAAGTCGAATATGGACATGGTTCGATCCGGTACGCAGTTCTTAATCATGACAGCAGCTCGCGATGTCAGCGTGTTTAGCACTGCGCTCGTGAGGGGCTACTCCGAACTTCGAAATTCGAACTACGTGTCGTGCCGTTCCTCTCATTCATATAGTGAATAACACGACAGTGAAAAGGACGGCACGATACCCTGCCCGCTCATCTGCTTGCCGCCGGGTAACGTAGTGACGGCGGGGGCGTGGTACCCTCGTTTTTCTTCATTATTGTTCAATGTTGGGTTACACACAACGCTCATTGTCACATGCTAATGTCCCGACCTCCCGACACCGACCACACTCATCACTAGGCTTGGGACATGAGAAGTGAAAAATATGATGAAGAAAAGTTTTGTATATTTTGTTCTTTATGTATTTCAAAGCACAAAAAAATGTTTATGTTAACCATGTTAAAAGTTTATCCCATCAGAATAACTGGTGAAAATAGCTTGTTATTAGATTGGATAGTGCCTTACAACAAACTAGCAGTAAGTGAAAACAAGTCCCACATTTATTGACATCTAATTTAATGATTTATTTTTACACTTTATAAATATTTTAACATAATGGCGACTCCGTGGATTCTAGAACGGCGAGCATCCAAAAGTCCCAAGCCGTACTCATCACAGACGTAGAACACAAAACTGTTCGCAACTGTTCGACAATTGGGATGACGAGTGATAAAAAATATTTACGTCTGTTTCATATATCTTTATCTCAGTTTTCGGGTTCGTGAAAACCGGGCAAAATAACGCAACACTGTCTAACAGTGACACTTGGAAATGGATCGCTCGCTTCATGTCCACCTATTATCTACCAGCGCAGATGATATGCACCGCCGCTTGCGTTAAAGAGAGGATATTCATTACAGCCGCCATCTGCATCTACAAGTAAGTTCGGCCATCCCTCAACATCCTACAGCTGTTCTGGCTGCATGCTAAGTGTCACAAGCGACACCTAGTGGCGCGGCCTGAAACCACAGAGGCTTAGATTACCCATACAATTGAGCGCTGGGATCGCGCTGCTTTACCAACAGGAACCCGCGTTCCTAGAACAGGCAGGGCGATCTCCCTCTCGCTCTCTCTCTTAAAAATGGCGAACGATATACACGGCTCCTTGATGGATTAATATTGTAAATTGATAATAAAAGATTACATGAAGATTTCTCATGTTTTAATAAAAAGGGAATCAATTTCCTTCACTAAGAAACTTAAATGTACCCATGATTACGATCGATTCCAGCGCTGGTAGCATATACTAGCCCATGGCCAAAACTCGAAAGGAATATATCTTGCGCTATTTTTCCGGTGAAGCTCAGGACACGTCTAATAAACACGTCACCAGACCTGCGGTTCGCTTGCTACCTAAGCCTTTGGCAGGGGTACTAGTTTATGCGGAATCACTGCCTGAGCAGGAACGTGAAACTAGAGCTTGACGGCTAAACTTCGGCTATACGGATACCGCATCTCCGTTTCAGACGAAAGAGCATGTCGTGCTATGCACTCAGACTCCAACCGAACCTGCGTATCTGTTTTGTTGTGACAAATTGCTAGATGGTAATGGCATTAATGGCATTAGATAGCGATATCCTGGCAGTTTAGCGACGCGAGCGGTACGTTAATCATATATTGCGGCGTTTCGACCAAGCATGCGGTCTCCATTATCTCCAATTTTTATACTTGTTATGTTTTTGAATTGCCTTTTCTTTTTTTTTAATACAACGCCGGTGGCAAACAAGCGTACGGTCCACCTGATGGTAAGCGGCCACCGCAGCCTATAGACGCCCGCAACTCCAAAGGAGTCACGTGCGCGTTGCCGACCCTTGATAAGATTTGAGGATGCACTGTGTTGACAGCAGAAGGAACACATTTAGGTCCCTCGCTCTCAACACAGTGCATCCTCGGGAGCTCTGGCAACCTTGCTCACCTCCAGGAACACAACACTACATACTTGTATAGTAAATAATGTTATTATGGCTGTGGTCTTCTGCAAGGCGAAGGTACTTCCCCAGTTGGGCTGCTCCAAATTCGAGCAAGATGACATTTTGCTGTGCCCTACCTCTCTGGCCTCAAAGTAGATCGGGCATGAGTAGACCTTCTAACGCGCTTCTAACTTTTTTTTTATAGTGCTAAAGTGGTATACTCCAGAGTGGTTTATCGTAATAATGAACTCCCGCCCATAGCTTTCGTGGTGCCTTCCAAGGAGACCAAAGAGATGTTCGACGACATAGGAATAATTATCGTCGACAGCCATACTTACAAGGGAGAATGGCATACTATTAACATTAGTCCCAAATGGACTAGAATGCGGAGGCCAGACAGACAATTTGTATGGCACGCTAGCCCAGAGCCATGGTACAAAGCACGTGCAATTGGCTACGTCCAAGTGTTCGAGGTGAGATTTATTCATTAACTATGTTGCTTTTTCCCGGGATATCCTTCGCGTGGAACTAGTCGTACGTCTATAACTCCATACAATTTGCAGTTCCCTATTTCACTCCCATAAGGTGATTTCCGGGACAAGCAAATATCTCAATTCATCAAATTTCACCTTAAAAAGGTAACAAACTGGCAGACGGATAGATAGAGAAGGCAGACAGTTACTTTTGCATTTATAATACTAGCTTTTGCCCTCGGCGTCGTCTGTGTATACTCGTTGGTAGCTTTAGGGTATTTACCTAATGCTAGGCATGTAGAAAATCTAGTAGCAAATACGCTTTTTGATTTGCTACAAGCGCAATATTAATAATTAAAGTCTTTATTGACAAAAAGAGAATTACCATAAACATTAACATCAAGCTTTCGACCTACCTACCGAAAAATAGCCGTGTGTATGTAGGCTTGTCGGTTTACTGGACGTCCTCTTTCCTACAAAATTATAGCCAAATGAAACGGTCTCTCAGACTTGCTTCTGCCAAGTGCACATGGCCATCTTACACACCGGCAGCTTGACCTTGATCGAAACCTGAAAATTGCATACACACCAATTTACTAAAATATCATTGGTTTCAGACTGAAGATTTAGATAATAACTACGAAGATCAGCCCGTGCCCATCTTATATGAAGTGGAAGTCCACGTCAGCAACTTCCTTTGCAATTATTTATACAATACAAATACACCTAATAACGCGTATTTTGTGCCGTGTTACAGTCCATGTAATCTTGTGGAACATTATCAAACCCTGCCAAAATGCTACACGTACTTGTCTGGTTTGGGCCACATCGTGGTATCGAATAATTCACTTATAGGCGTAGCGACGTGGGCTGGTTATTATAAAAGTGGCATACAGAATCCGCCCTTGCCTATTGGCTTGTCTATTGCGAATTCAGACAGTTTCATGGAAGACATGGAGTGTGCAGAGAAGATTCGAGACGCTCCAAATACGACTGAAATGTTTGAGACGATTTGTACCTAACATTATAAAATAAAACCTATTGACAAATCAAGTTGACCTTTCCTGTATGATTTGTTTTAAGAAATAGGCACCTATTTAAGCTCTCAGTCCCTATTTTTGTGTACAACACAACTTATACTAGAAGTAAAGTATGTATGGCGACGGTACACATACTTTATATACTTAGATAAATAGATACTTAAATACATACACTAGTAACTATACGTCAAATGGGGTAAAAGGGACATTCATGGCTTATTTGGTTGGGACTTGGGAGACCTGTTTTCACTAGGAACTTGCGCAGGACGTCGAAATAATATTTATAATTGTGACCTGTAATAGTGCTAAGTTTATTAAATGTTTAAGATTAGATAATAAAGTCACACCATAATTGTATTAAAGATTCAATAAACACATCAAGGGCGGGCCTTGGGATATAGGATATACGCCCCGCGCGTATAAATATGGCCGCCCGCGCCCCGCACCAGGGGCGCTACCGCGATCAGCAAACGAAGTTTTCCCTCTCTATCGCACTTGCAAGTTTGCATATAAGTGAGACAGAGAGGGAAAATTTCGATTGTGATTCGCGGTAGCCCCTCAGATTCTTCTCCTCTGAGTGCCGTAGCGGAAACATCTCTCGCAAGACTACAACTCGCGTTATCATTTACACCGGAATCTTCCTACTAGTCTCCTGATCCCAGCTAGAATAAATTATGCAAATAATTAGGCGTCAATCTACTCACTAATCGAAGCATAGGTGATACAGTCGCAGAACTAGTAGGTATGTAATTTAAGGGAATGTTCAGTTGTTCTGCTAATAAATGTTTTTATTGGGGTTCCTGTAAGTTAAATAGCAATATTTATGTAATATTAGGCAATGCTCCTGGAGTTGCAAGCGTCCATAGGCTGTGGTACCCGCTTACCATCAGCAGGCGCGTGCGCACCGAAGTTGTATAAAAATATATAAAAAATCCATTAAGTTTATTGATAGAAATAGATCTATTAGAGGTACATAGTTAGTGCGTGCAAAAAAACAGGCAAAATAAGTAGTATATATAAATGATACAATAATTTTAGCCACTTATAACGAACTAGACTATACAAGGTGTCCATACAATAACTTTTCTTGTCAAACGAGTATAAAGCAGCATTCACATTTGTTTGTCGTGTTGTGTTGTGACGCATAAGAAACGGTATCGCCGGTACCGGTTTCGTACTTTTAATATGGTTGCATTCACATTTCTCTGACACCAACTGCATCAGAGAACGCAACCATATTAAATGTATGAAACCGATACCATTCTGATGCTTCACAACACAACACGACAGACAAATGTGACCTACACTTGCCGTTATACGTATACTAAAAAAATAATAAAATATTTATGGGGGCTCTCTCTATACAACAAACGTAATCAAAAACCCTAAAACCTATCTTGTTCAAAACAAATGTCGTTGAAACTATTTATTAATGCACACCGCCTCAATTTTTTTCAAAATTTTAAACATCATAGTTTGGAAATTAGAGGAGGGGGACACACTTTTTATGACTTTGACAGCTAATATCTCACCAACGGTTGACTTAAATGGAAAAGTTTTTTAGAATCCTCCATATCATTTTTAAAATCGTCCATAGATACCCCACACGACTATATGCGTTGAATTTATTTTTTTCATCCACCGGTTGCATGTATGGAGTCCCCCCCCCTTCCCATAATTTAATATTTTTTTGTAATTTTACTACACTTTTATGTAGCGGTAGCGGTTCATAGAATACCTACACCTTCCTACCAAATTTCATGCTTAATTGCAGTGCATACTTAAACGGCTGTGACAGACATAATGACATAACGAAACTAAGGGTTCCGTTTTAGCCACGGCTACGGAACTCTAAAAAAAAGGAGGTTCTCATTTCGACCGTATTTTTTTTTGTATGTTTGTTACGCGTTACTCCTCCATTTTTTTGTTTGAAAGCATATGCTTCCGATTGGTCACATTGTTATCAATGTTCACTTCTGATGATGCGATGGGAAATCTAAAAGGGGTGAAAAGGGAATCCCAAGTTTGTACGGATAGAAAAAAAAAAGTTTGTTCCGGAAGCCTTTTGAAACGCTGAGGTAGGACCTTCTACAAATAGAGCACTTTATTTTGGCCAGTATCGGGAAACCGCATGTCTCTTCTTCTAATAGTCTAGCAGGCCCGTTTTGCCTTCTTATGGAATAATGTTCAACACCCCCTTTTTCTAGCTCCAAATCCGTTGGTCGCTGCATATCTACCTACAGAGTATTTTTTCACAAAACAGCATCAGACAACTGCACAGAAAAAATTACCTCATTTATATCTCTGTTACCATTACCATCTAAAATCCACTCGGACGAAGTCGTGGACAGCCGCTACTTAGAAGTAGGTATACAATAAAAGAGCATTTGATTTGTTCATAGCTTTTATTTTCTAATATCAGGTACAAATCGAATCATACCCTTCATTCGTGACTGGCGCGTCTCGAATCTTCTCTGCACACTTCATGTCTTCCTTCAAAGTGTCTGAATTCGCAATAGACAAGCCAATAGGCAAGGGCGGATCCTGTAAGCCACTTGTATAATACCCAGCCCACGTCGCTACGCCTATAAGTGAATCAGTATTATTCCATACCACGATGTGGCCTAAACCGGACAAGTACCTGTAGCATTTTGGCAGGTTTTGATAATACTCCACCACGTTACATGGACTGTAACACGGCACAAAGTACGCGTTATTGGGTGTTTTTTTATTATATATATAATTGCAAAGGAAGTTGCTGACTTGGACTTCCACTTCATATAGGGTGGGCGCTGGCTCGTCCAGGTAGGTATTATTGAAATCCTCAACCTGAAACCAATGACATTCTAGTAAATTGGCTCGGAGATGGCTGATATTAGGTTTCTTTCAGTAGGTAAATAACTAAGCTTCCCACCGCCTTTTACCTGAAGAGGGTATGATATTATGTACACCAGTAAGGTTAAGGGAAGTCCTTTACGCTTTAGATACAACTGCTTTTTGACCGAGTGAAACGAAGGTCTCTTGTTTCAGCTTCGACAAAAATGCTTTCGTATGTCCAGATTGCGGACTTCCGGATTTTCTTTAGTTCTCGTCTGCAGGTCGCAATTCTTAACCGATTCTCGTGAAATTTCGTGAGCAGGTTCGATAGTTATATAGATTATAGATATATATTTTTGTCTAATAAGTTTTTGGAAATTAAAAAAATGTACATTTTTCCAACGGTTTGTTCTCCTCTACAGGTCGGATTTCGCAAACTATTCTCGTGAAATTTTGTGAGCAGCGGGGTAATCACGTAACTTTTTTACTACCGTTAGATAGATTTTAATGTCAAATTTTAACTGTCAGCTCATACATTCATCTACCGTTAGTACATAAAGTTACATGATTCGCCAGCAGGTCCGGTTTTTTCGCGATGTACGTTGGTGTGCAATTTTCTGGTTTCCTTCAATCGGAGTAGTGTGCAATACGGTCGTGTTACACTTCTCGGAGGCAAGTCGGAGAGGCCGTTTCAAATGGCTGGTTGTAATTTTGATTTTATAAGACCGTCTGTTGTCTACCTCTGCTTATCTCGTTGAGTTTCTGACCTGCGTTGTGTTTTTATTGAGGTGTGCAATAAAGAGTATTTTTATTGTACTGTATTTTATCAGAAACGGCACAAACACACACGGTAATTTTTTCGGAAGGTCCAGAGTTTGCATATTAGTAATCGACGTTATGTTGCCATATAGACCAAGAAAATTAGCGAAACCTGGACATAAAAGATAACTGTAATTTTCTTTTCCTACGATATGAAGTATTGTTAGTTATACTTAAAATAATAGAAATTAAACATTCTACGGTTGCGCGTCACTGTAAAAAAACCGAAAAACTAAATTTTAAACACATTTTGATTTCATAAGTACAGCATAATATGTAACTTCGTAAAAGTACCTCTATTATGATATGACGCTTGCATTCCAGTTAAATAAATCAAAATTAAACTAATTAATCAACCGGTACTATCATTAATAAAGAACTTTCGGTAAGTAACACATTTTCTGGCTTATCTTATCAGGCATTATAGATAACTGTAATTCAACAATTTATTCTGAATAGTATATTATGTGTGTTGTTAAATTATTAAAAATTAAACAAATTCTCTTTGCGGATCTCTAAAATCACAAATATTGGTAATTTTTCGAAAGGCAAAATACGTAACTACTTCAAAAGTGTTTAATTTATGCCATCAACATATTACTAGCACTAAAAGAAACAAATTAAACAAAAAATATCCACGATTATCAATTAATTGTTATCTTCTCTTATTTGCGTTTTAATATGAACATTATATCTTGCAGAATAAGGTCGTAATTTCTTTGTTTCTCAACTCACGGCCGTGCTGTCGCTACTCGCGAGCTATTCTCGTGTGGTAGTCGGCTCGTGCATTCATTTATTATAGGCTTATAGTCAATGATTGTCAAACTTTTATAAGCACGTGGGGTGCACCACGGTTCGGCTGGGGTATTTCAATAAATTTAATAATCGATAACAAGTAAATTGTTCAAAATGAGATATATAATTTAGTGTTGGGTAGGACATGAAATTAAAATGAGTTTGAAGGAGTACCTTATTTCCAAAAATGAGGTGGTTGAATGTCCTACTTCAAATGAGGTGAGGTAAGGTACCAACATATACTTAGTATCTGTTAGCAGCAAAAACAGGGCTTTTTTGAGATGTAGTGTATATGATAGTCACCAACCACTTTCATGCATTATATTTATACTTAAGTTCATATAAAAATGGTATTTATTGTAGAGGCTGTTTTATTTTGGAATGTCCAGTCAGGTGAATCAAACCAATAAGAAGTTAGAAGATTCTAAGTAATTCCTTTGATTGGCACTGCAAAAGATTTGAGATCCATAGACTTATATAATATGACAACCCAATAGTAAACCTCATAATTAACACTAAACACGTAATATACTCGTAAGTACTCAAGAACTACAGCAGTATAGTTATTATTCCAACTTAATTGAATTTGAGTATGCTTGGGTAATTAAAAAAAAATCACATAAATTAGACTTATACTATCACTACAAGATGTTATCATTTGAACTGACAAATAAATAATTAGCTTACTAATGATATAACATCAATGAGGCGGAATAAAAACAACATTAAAAGTAATTCCGGAATCGTATGTCGCAGTCCAAAATGCAAACCACATGAACAATACAAGTACAGCCACACTACAAGGTACATACACAGATATTCATGTATCGGCTAAATGTTTCTACCGAGGCTGATACAAATATGAATTAAATAAACAAACCTCAGAAACAAACAAGCATCCCAAAGCGATAAAGCTTTGTCAGATTGTCAATGTCAGATTCAGAACTTGTTTGAATCTGACATTGTCAAAACTGAGTTGCGTTCCTTTTGCCCTTTTTTGACCACTTTGAAAAGTGTTTCGTTAACCCATTTTTAAACCCACAAATTCGTGTGGTGTTTAAAAATGATATGGAGGTTGCTTTAAAACTTTTCCATTTAAATCAACCCTTGGTGAGACATTAGCTGTCAAAGTCATAATGTCCCCCCCCCCCCTCTAATTTCCAAACTATGAAGTTTAAAATTCTGAAAAAATTAAGATGTGCATTAATAAATACTTTCTACGATTTTTGTTTTGAACAAGGCAGATTTTACGGTTTTTGTGTTTTCGCGGAAAAAGTGACTTGCCTTAACAAAAGGTCGTAAGTGACGTGAGTTCCATATGAAGATACTTTCTTAGATTCAATGTATTGGGTAGTGGTTTTAACTGTGGACTAGTAGGTGTTGGTATGGAACACTTCATTGTGTGTGATTCGACACGCACTTGGCCGGTTTTTATTTTAATAATTCAACAGCCAATTTATTTTCGTAAAGATTGTATAGATTTTATTCTATTATTTATTAAATAATAACCATATTATATATATATATACGTGTGTCATTTTCGTAATCGGCACCCAGAGGAACCTCGAAGATGACACTCGTAATGATTTTTAAGAAAAATAAATATCCGCCATCTTGGATTTGAAAATGCATGTCATTTTTGTAAACTGCACCCCGAGGAACCTCGAAGATGACACCCATATTGATTTTTAAGAAAAATAAATGTCCGCCATCTTGGATTTGAAAATCCATGTATTTTTAGCAATCGGTACCTCGAGGATCCTCGAGAATGACACCCATATCGATAATTAAGAAACATAAATGTCCGCCGTCTTCGATTTCAAAATGCATGTCATTTTCGCAATCGGCACCTCGATGAACCTGGACGATGACATCCATATCGATTTTCAAGAAAAATTAATGTCCGACATCTTGGATTTGTAAATCCATATCATTTTAGTAATCGGCGCTTCGAGAAACCTCGAGAGTGACACCCATATAGATTTTTAAGAAACATAAATTTCCGCCATCTTTGATTTGAAAATGCATGTCATTTTCGTAATCGGCACCCCGAGGAATCTCGAAAATGACACCCATATCGTTCTTTAAGAAAAGAGAAAATTTGCTCCCCGCATAAACTTGGAACCCTCTTTTCGCCCCTTAAAGGGAGCAATTTCGAAAAACGGTGAAACGTGTTTTGTTGTATTTAAACAGAGACTATATACGAAGTTTCAAATATCTCACTTCAATTTGCTTCCCGTACAAACTTTGAACCCCCTTTTCACCCCTTTAGTGGAGCAGTTTAGAAAAACGCTGAAATACTATATACAAAGTTTTATGCCTCTCACTTCAATAAATACGATTTTTCATACAAACTTTGGATTCCCGTTTCACCCCTTTAGGGGGTGAAATTTGGAAAATCCTTTCTTAGTGCACCTGTCGGCCTTATAAGGAACCTACGTGCCAAATTTGGAATCTCTAGAACCAGCGGTTTGGGCTATGCGTTGATATGTCAATCAGTCAGTTTCTTCTTTCATGTATTTAGATATATCACACCACGGCAGCAGTTGGAATTTGAATTTGAAATCTTTATTGTCATATTGTGAGTTACAAATTAAATTAAGTAACAAGATAGGTAAACGTTCCGTTCGTTACAAAAATTTGACCGTGTGACGTAAACGCGTAAGATGTATGAAATCCTGCGGCGCTTACGACATTTTTGTCAACGCATGAGCATTGAGGTGAGTACTTCATGTCGCACTCGTTACGACAGGTCCGATCCGCCGCACGCTCGCCGCTGGCGCTCCGCTCTCTCCCCTCTCTCCCCACCCCGCACCCATCGCATGCATTCCGCTCCACGACAAGTTCGCACGTATTTTCAATTTGATTTTCGATTTCTTAAGCGTGACATTAACGTGTTTAATAATAATGAAAACACGATTATACTACACAAAAAGCTATTATTAAACAAAAAAATCAGTTACGATTTTTGCCTACTGAGAAATACATTATTATTAAAACGTTAAAAATTAATGTTTAATTTTAGTCTGAAATGTCTAAAAAGACACAATATAGCTTAAATAGATTTAACCATCATAGTTACCATTTTTGCCTATCTAGATATTGAGATCAGATGGATTCTGTGAAAAAAAACGTACTTGCGAAATTGGTTTCAGGTTAATTTTGCTATTCAGTGATCGCATTTGAGTCCACCTCAAAATTATACTAACATGGTATTTGGTTACCTATTTTGCCTGTAGAAAAAAGTTAGGTAGTGTACGATAACTCACGATTTTTTTTTAATACGTTACGATCACGCATTTTTTACTTAATATATCCAATTAATATTTCATACTAAACATTAATATCCGATAAAGTAATAAAAACAACGGGTTATCGAATTATGTCCAGGTCTCGCTAATTTTCTTGGTCTAATAATACATACTCATATAATAATCCCTCACTACACTCAGGACTCAGTCACTCAGTAATTAATTAGTATTGTGCGCAATGAAGTCCCGTTCTTCAATAATAATGCACTAATGTCTGGGTGATTCTCATCGTTAAAGTTAATTGATGTCTTTACCGGTCCGAACGTTAAGTGAAAGTTAAGGAAATCAGAGTGCAATTTATACTTATTGTTGACTCCAGTTTATTCTATACCTGGATCCCTAACTCTTAAAACTATTTTAAAGTCAGAAATAATCACTCACGAGTCGTTAACAATCCGGGCCCGGTAAGGACAAATTAAGAAAATGTTAAATTTTGGAATGAGAATCTTTTCATGTTTAAAACATTAGAAAGATTAAGATGAAATTTGATGAATTGATTTTTTATACCCGATGATATTATCTCAAAGAGTGAAATATACAATTGTATGATATAAGCAAGTTCTATCTACTCGAACGACATCACGGGTAAAAACTAGTTAATAAATATATCTCACCATGATCTCATGGACGTAGCCTATTGCACGCCCGCTGTGCCATGGCTCTGGGCTGGCGTGCCATACAAATTGGTTGTCTGGCCTTCCGCTTTGCAGCCATTTGGGACTAATTTCAATAGTATGCCATTCCCCCTTGTAAGTTTGGTTGTCGACGACAATTATTCCTATGTCGTCGAACATCTCTTTGGTCGGCTTGGAGGGCACCAAGAAAGCTATGGGCGGGAGTTCATTATCTTGATAAACCACTCTTGAGTATACCACTTTTGCACTATAAAAAACAGAAGTGTGTTAGAAGCTCTACACACATCCGATTTGTTTGTTAAAGCCGTTCAAGGTCACCGTTTCACTTCACAGTGTAGGAATGAGATAAA
Organism: Epiblema foenella; assembly: GCA_963556455.1. Taxonomy (NCBI): domain Eukaryota; kingdom Metazoa; phylum Arthropoda; class Insecta; order Lepidoptera; family Tortricidae; genus Epiblema; species Epiblema foenella. The sequence continues at coordinate 23,943,356 of OY747100.1, forward strand.
GAGAAGTACGTGTCATGTTGTCGCACTTGCACGTTCGGACGTAAGTGCGACAGAGAGGGAAAACTTCATTTGCTGTTCGCGGTAGCGTCCCTGAGGGACTACTCCGAACTTCGTATCGTGCCATCCCTCTCACTCATATAGTGCCTAACACGAGAGTGAAAGGGACGGCACGGAGTACAGGCCCTTACTTTACGTCCCGGTGCGAGCGGTCGCTCTGCGCGGACGCCGCATACGCTGTGTGACGTGCCACAAGCGTTGGCACCGGGAGGATCAGCGGCAAGAAAATTGGTGCGAGATCTATTCCTCTCCATTTTTGACCATGGGCCACAGAACTGGCACCATATCGGTATATAGTAGTTCTATTCCAGGGTAATATACTAACATGGATTTTTTTTTTTAACCTGACTGTGGCTTTATAGGCCGGGCCCAATAAAGCGATAGAAGTGCGCGGTTGAAGAGTAGCCTGGGGAAAATCCAGGGGAAAACCTCCGGCACGACCACGCGTGTGGTTTGGAACACTGGAATACTCTAAGAGTTTGCGCTCCAGTGAGATTGCTTGAGCGGTTTCAACCGAATCTGAGGTGTGAGTGGAATCGAGCTACTGGGAGTTTTGTCGCTGGTTCACTAAACCTAGCCTAGCTCAAGAAACTCAGCTAGGCCCGACCTGGGTCGGACTGACTCTGCCCGGTGTGCGCCGGTACCGGCACGAATAGGGACTATATGTGTCACTGTTGTCGCGATCGCGCGGTGGACGTTCCCGCCGGCGGGAATGCCTAAGTGTACGCGTCGTGTCAGAAACATGGATATATGTAACCGTAACAACTAGAATGAGGGATGGCTGAACTTACTTGTAGATGCAGATGGCCGCAGTAATGAATATCCTTTCTTTAACGCAAGCGGCGGTGCATATCATCTGCGCTGGTAGTTTATTGGTGGGCATGACGCGAGCGATCCATTTCCAATTGGCAGTATCAGATACTGTTGCGTTATTCTGCCCGTTTTTTACGAATCCGAAAACTGAAATAAAGAGCTTGTAAAACAGATGTACTTAAAAAAAACGGCCAAGTGCTAGTCGGACTCGCGCACGAAGAGTGCCGTAGCATTACCTATATAAACGGCAAAAAATCATGTTTGGTGTATGGGAGCCCCCTTAAATATTTATTTTATTCCGTTTTTTAGTATTTGTTGTTATAGCGGCAACAGGAATACATCATCTGTGAAAATTTCAACTCTCTAACTATCACGGTTCATGAGATACAGCCTGGTGACAGACGGACAGCGGAGTCTTAGTAATAGGGTCCCGTTTTACCCTTTGGGTACGGAACCATAAAAATAATATGGAAACAACAAAACTTTTACATAGTTTTCTTCCTATTTAAACCTCCCTTTTATAGCATTACATCGGTATTTGGAAGGACTTGTATATTTACCTGACAATGAGTAATTTGGATGTTTCGGTATTTCCGTGTGTACTTCAACTTCAGGCACTTTATTTTCTCTCAGCCATGCGGCAGAAAAAGGGGTGTAGGCAGACCTATCGCGATGATAGTTCCTTCTGTATAGCCGCGTCTTAAAGCGATTCCGGAATGGTGGTCTACCAAATGGTGTCCTTCCAAATGGTTTTCTACCAAACAGCTTTCGTTCAAACGGAGTTGGCAGGCGGGACAGTCCGTTAGTCGCATAGCGCGGGCGGTAGTATGCTCTCTCATTATAATCGTATGACAAACAGGGAACTAACAAAACCACACAAATACAAAACTTGTTCATTATTAATTTCTAAAATGCAATAAACGAAAGAAACGCTTAAAGTGGATTCGTGTTAGCTCAGATAAAGCAATACATATACCTTGGTTATATCTTTGAAATTGCTACACAATATCAATTTCAGTAGGGTAAGGCGGGGTTCAAAGTGCCGCGGGTAGGTAGAGCCCATGCGATTATCTCAGCGAAGAAAAGAAATAGGTACATTATCATTTCATATACACTGTAACGTTAATATATGGAAATAATGTCTCCTCTATACCTTATGAGGCTCGATTTTACATGTAAATATAAGCGGTCCAGCTTACCTCACCAATGGCACATCACGCCCCTTGATGGGGTAAATTGTGCCCCTCTGACATGTATTATATAGGCAAATGAATGAATATTGGATACACCGTGGTATAGCGTATGATTATAAACACTACATTAAATTTTACGTTAGGTAACGCCTAAAGCATTAGTATAACTTTCACAGTAATATCTTGCGTTTTAATAAAATCGGCACGTTGAACCCCGCCCTCCCCTAGTTATAAAGACGAAATTGCCGTGTAAGTTTAAATAAAACGATATTAAATTTTATTTAAACTTACACGGTTATTGCTTTGAAATTGTAAAACAAAATTTCTATGAAATTATACTTACTGTGCAATCATAAAACCAAAGACATTTTACGGTTTTTCTATCCATGAATAAGATTTAGAACAAGAAATCCCCAGTATTTCTTCGCTTGCCAGAATGTCATTTAAAATATTTCCTGCTGCCAATTGCCATAATAATACTAATAGTGAATATGAAAAATGTATGTTTACTCCACCACAAAGTGTACAATAATTTAGTCAATGACCATCATTTTATTTACCATAATTTCATAATGCCATAACCATTGTTTACCATAATGTTCATAAGTCAGAATTGGTATTTTCTTTAAACATATGCCAATAATATAATTTACCATAATAAGTATAATCCCTAACATTCATATAAATTCGGTAATAGACTCCGTTTTAATTCAAAACGTGTTTCCATCACATTTCGAAATTCATCCCCTAAAAGGGTTAAAAAAGGGGTTCTAAATTTGTATGATGAACTACACTTTAAGTGAGAGAATTTATCCATTTTTGCAGGTTTTTTTTTGTTATCTAGTCTTCAATGAGGCACACACAATTTTTTTGTGAATTACATGGTTAATGAATTTCATATGGTTTAATTAACTAAGTATATACTACACTACATTTTCAGTTGGTCAAAAATTTCATCAAACGAAAAAATAATAGCTTTTCACATAAAATACATATCATATATTATTAATAACTTTCTTGTAATGTACAAAAATGACAAAATTCATAAACACAATATTAGCAATTATTTACATTAAAATTAAACTTAAATTCTGAATCAGAGAACGTAAATTTGAACTTCTTATTTTCTTGTGAATCTGTATTATTTTTTACACTATTGTTCTCACTATTATTTTTTTGAGTAATGTCTATGGTAGGTGCATCCCCTGTATTTGAAGTGGTGTCAGCATGTGTTGTGTTGCCAGTATCAACTTGTTCTGGTGCCAAATTGAAGTTAAACCTGAATGAAGTGTCGCCTGTTGTCAAAAATGCTGACTTCCTGAGGAATGTTGCCTTTGGCTGAGCTGGGGTATCGGTAATCTTGATTTTACTTGTCACTGTAAAAAATTAAGTATTATTTAATGAGTATAGTACTAAACTGAGTGAGACAACTTTATTTTATAAGTTTACCTAAATTCAAATACTTGTCTAGCGTAGACTACTCTATGGTATTTTCAGCATTAAAACAAAAGATTGATAAGAGCAAAACCAAAAAAAAATCATTTATTCTGAAAATAGGCCACAAGAGCACTTTAACAAGTCAAAATCTATACTTAATAAATTAAAAACAATGCAATACTCAAAATAGTCAGGTCCAAAAAAATTATTGTTGGTAGAATGTCTACATCAAAGGGAAGGAACTGGATAGATCATTAAATTCATTAAGGTTGACACCTTTTTTCAATGCATAGGGACAGGCATTTTCCTCTTGTCACTTACTACTACTATAAATAAATACATATAGACATAATACATCCATGGTTCAGAAAGAAATATTTATATGTGCATCACATTGGGATTTGATCCCAGGAGGACCCTCAGCTCCGTCGGCAGGGTTACTAGTCCCTACCAGCCGTCAAGATTTGGGATTGGTGTATTGTTGTTGAATATTTCACTTACTTTTAGCCAGTTTCTTCTCTTCAGCTGCCATTTTGGCTCTATAGTCCCCGAAATGCGTCCTCATTAGTTGTCTTTTGCGTATGATTGGTTGGCTGTTATTCTTTAACACTGTCAGTACTTTCCATGCTTCTGTTACTGTAAAAATTTCAAGTGAATTTAGGTTAGAAAATTGTTTGTAAACCATATAACTGTAATGTCTTTACGACGGGTAGCAAACTCCCGTTTTAAAGTGCACCTACATTGCTTTTCGTTCCCTTTGTTATCTGCTAAAGTTTTCTCCAACTGCTGAATGCACCAACAGAGCTCTAACTGAAATTGTCTCAAAGATTCTTCAGGATCCGTAGCTGCAGAATTCTCGCTATCTACGTTCACTGACTTCTGAATGGAGGTAGGTTTCTTTTTAGCATGTAGTTTTGTAGGTTTAGGCATCGTGATATTATTTAATTCGAACTTAATACAAAATAACCTCGCGTTTTGTTTTGAGCTAGTTTTTTTTTATATTCTGACATTGACGTTACTAGAGATTAACAGAAACGGCAAATACCGGAAGTATTTTGTACTTAGTAAATACTCGTAATTTAAAGTATTCGCTTGAAAACGCTCGTCTGTGGTGTACCTACCGTAAAGTACAAAGTGGCGCCATTCATGTGTGACATAACGTGACAGAATTTAGAACTAATTTATAACCTCTCTTAAGCAATTTTGTCACTTAGATTTTTCCACGAGATTTGTAGTATGCCGCTACCAAAATTTGGAAAAATATTACTTTCGTGGTAATTAGTTCAATATTAAATTTATACAGTGTTGTTATAAAGTTTTCTGTGGTGAGCCCCGATGATATCATATTTTTAAAATCTTCTTTCAAACTGTTCCTTTTTCAAAGATATTTCGACAATTGGAATTGATTTAGGTCATCAAAATCTAAAATATGAACATTTCAGCGGGTTTACAATAGATTGCTAGGTAATTAACATTTTAGATGAACTAGTTATGTAGTTACAGTAATCTTAGAGAAAAGATATTTTTCCTCAAGTGTGCAAATGAATCTTATTCCTTCGAAGTAAAAATACAGGTTTGCTATACGAAAAGAATTAAAGTATACCAAATGTGAAGATGATGATTGATGACTGATGAGCAAGAAAAGCCTAGCCCAAATATTACATCTCCATGATCCTATACTCTCCAACTGTGGGGTTTCCTTGACTGCCCTTATACCCAGTTCTAATTGGTCAGATCCAATTGTTCTGGGCAGATCTAGTTCAGTCGAACTTAATTATTTCGCCTCTTGGCAATATGTTTGTGCCATTCGGATGAACATTTGGGCACAGGTTTGCTTTGCTGGCAGGACATTTTAAGTTTAATAATGGGGTGTCGCAAATATACTTGTGCTTGGGCTGGCTCAGGCACAAAACTGAGCTAGCCGGGGACAGTAGGCCCACATCCCTGGTGGGCTTGTTCAGTCTAGTAAGCACCAATCGCACATACCAGACCCATATGTTATAAAACTTGTTAGATTTACTAGCGTAGTGTGTATAACCAGAATTTAGCTTGAGTTATGTGGGATGGAAATAAATGTTAGTAACAGCAGTTCTGATTTTATTTAACTGGTAAAAATAATAGTAATACATGGCCTTATTCAAATAATAAATAATGGATATATAGCATAAATGTAACCCAACAAATTTAACGATATTTCAGGGTTGGCATTACAGTAGCGAGTCTGTCACTCTTTGTGGTGTCCCGGAACACCATCAATGCGAAACGTCTAGAGAACATGAGAGCACGGGAACGCATGCGCAGATCAAACGAAGGAGAGTACCCCGATATCTACAGGAAACTCTGAATTTGTATGTATTTCAAATATTCAGTTATTTTTTTAAATTCCCAATTCTGTAGCAAATGGTGCATAATGCTGACGGTGAGCAGTCAGAGCTGTCAAAGACGAAACCCATGCTGTAATACCTAGACGAGGAGCTTATTCCATAACGGAAGCATTTTAGAGAGGAAATCCATCTGAAATCGTTGTGTCCATTAAGTTAACAATGTTTCCAGGCTGGAGTCGGGATATTTTTAGTATTATGTTGGTAAGTTGATCAATAAATGGACTGCACATGAGTTTCCAAAATTAGACCGGACATTTGGTTTAGTATCTTTATAAAGCCCGACCTGAAATCTCTATCTGGCTGGTTGTCTACCACAAGCTCATGTATACCGCGCTTTATATTGTCCTATATTGTGTCTTGATTATTTGTATCATCCTCAAGGAAGCTTTGTGGCGGCTGCCCCTTTAAGCATAATCAACCTTTTTTACAACAACAGAGAATTCATTTGCTTCAGATAATATTTTGTACTTCCCTGATATTTACAGGAAACTATTCATTTGTAATAATGTACAACCCAGGAGTTCATGTACATAGGATTTAAGTTTAACCTTTTTTTTAACAGACTTTTTTAATGCCACTCCTGTTCGTCGTGTGCCAGCTCTGGCCAGTCCATATAAAATGTATCAAGATCTTCCCGCCATCTCCTTTTCATTCTGCCTCTGCCTCGTTAGCCATCCTGTGGCTACTTTGGCCTATCGCTCCGGGTACATTCGTCAGACATGCCCAGCCCAGTACCTCTTCATGTTCCATTTCCTTTATTCCATTTTAGCATCATGTCGTAGTTTTGTTCTCTTAATTTCTATTTATTAGTTAAAATGGATCCCTTCTTTGGTATAGGCCTCCCCAGAGGGCTTACTCTGAACTTCGTATCGTGCCATCCCTTTTAGTCATATAGTGTATAACACGAGAGTGAAAGGGACTGTACGATACGATTTTCGAAGTTCGGAGTAGGCCCTCAGCTCTTTCCTATTTCTTTCACGTCATCCGGCCCCTTGGCTGAGATACGCGTCATACTCGTGATCGGGTGCTGTTTGTGGAGTTCGGTCTGTTCATGCTTGCAAGGACATAGTGCATGACTACGTTAATACTAGTGTCTTTTTATAGGGGATTGACGAGAGACATCATCCTGTTGTAGATTCGTTTTTATTATCAGTGACTTAGAGACCATATACATCTCTAACAATATTAAATTAATTTTAATTTTGACGCTCAGAGACCATGTACATCTCTGGGATAATATATTAATTTCATTATACTCCTTGTTTAATCTTGAGACCTTATACATCTCTAACTTAATATTTGTAATAGATAACTTTGCAAGTTTATCTTCACTGTATGACATAAATTTTGTTATAATTGTAAACTCGAAATTATTATTCTTTTTTAAATTGTAAATTAATATTTTGACATGTAAAAGTGCCCTTGTGGCCTATTTGCAGAATAAATGTTTGAATTTGAACTTGGGCTCTTGATCTTCAGCCTCCTTATGGCGACTGGACATTTCCATACAATAGTCTTCAAACTCCATCTGTTGTAAGAGACAATAACGACCCTAACACCTAATAAATAATTTCAATTTTCAGTTGACCCAGTTGACCCTAGTAAGCCATAATGGCGGTGCCACAGCTAGACCCAGCGAAGCTCCAGTTGGTCCAGGAGTTGGAAATCGAGATGATGTCGGACATGTACAACCGGCTGGTCAACGCTTGCCACAAGAAATGCATACCTGTCAAGTACCATGAACCGGAATTGGGTTAGTTTTTTTTTTAGAATAGAATAGAATTTTTTATTGCATGTCACATTACAGGTTATAGGTGGAAAAAAAAATAATAATACAGGTATACATGTGACGCCCTGCAAGGGCATAGCAAACATGAGAGGGCTAAACTAAATACTAGTGCTTATTCTAAATACATTTTGAAAAATTTTCGAAATTTAACTAATTTACAAAATAAAATAAAATGAAATAACCTCAAATTAAATATTTTTAAGTATTAACGTCGTATTTTTTTAGATTAACGTAATATTAACGCTTAAAAATATTCAGCCTTAACACCCAATTTTGAAATTGTTTGAATCAATTTTGAACCCTTTTTTGAGAATATTAAAAACTTAGCTTTTACCCGAGAGGTCGGTCTGCATAGAATTCGTTCATTGCGATAGAATTTTATTGCTATTTTTTTATATCAGGCGCTTACGTAGTCAGCGCTCTTTCATACAAACTTCTAACTCAACGAAGCTACAATAGTTTTAATGTTAATCAGTGACCTCGGCCTGTACTCTGAACCTCGAAATCCTTACCTGTACCCTTTTATGGAAAACGCACCCTTCGTTTCGTGCCGTTCCTTTCACTCTCGTGTTATATCTTAATCTCTAATAGAATAGTAAAGACATGGAACAAATTACCTTCAGAAGTAGTGAACGCTAACAGTGTTAATCAGTTTAAAAACAAACTTGACAAACTGAGATCTAAGCAGTGTTAACCAGTGTCAAGTGAACTATGATTTAGACGTATCAGCGTCAGCTGCCTGTCTAAAATATATAATAATAATAATTCTCTGTTGTCGTAAAAAAGGTCGATCATGCTTAAAGGGGCAACCTCACAAAGCTTCCTTGAGGATGATACAAATAATCAAGACAGGGACAATATAATAATAATATATATGAGTGAAAAGGACGGCACATTACAAAGTTTGAATTTCGGAGGAGCCCCTCTGGAGCGCCATAGAAAAATGACGATCGTTCCAATACAAGGGTGCGTTTTGCATAAAAGGGTACAGAATATGCCCCCTCTTGAAACTTTGAACACTTATAATTGTGTAATTATTAAGTCTTTTGAGTTGAGGAGCGCTCGTGGCCCAGCGGCGCCCGCGTACCGCGTGCGGAATGCGAGGTTAAGCAACGTCGGCCTAGGTCGGTTATTGGATGGGTGACCGCTTTGAGTGGTTATTAACTGAGCGCTCCCGTGCTTTGGAAGGCACGTTAAGCCGTTGATCCCGGCTGCTGTCTATGATAGCAGTCTTTAAGCCAAGTTAGAGGCCTTCGGGCGGCTTGAGAACTTCTAACAGTCAAGTTGACCACTCACTTGACAAGCCCAATTCCAATAAGGTGTTTCCCCTTGGGTTGGAAGGTCAGATGGCAGTTGCTTCCGCAAAAACTAGTGCCTACGCCAAATGTTGAGATTAGGTAGCGGACCCCGGGCATCCTCCAGGATGCAACTGTACCAGGATAACGCTAGGATGATGATGATTAAGTCTTTTTGAGTTACTTTTTTCGCCATTTGATTAAGAATTTGATCCTTTTTTTTTACTTATCTGATGTCACCCTATAAATATGTAATTCGTCGAGTGAGAAGCAAAACTCACTATAAAATCTGTCATTACTCTTCGAAACCTCTTATCTCAGTACTGAAACGATGCTGATGTACGAGCTTTATTTTAAGTAGGTACTAGCGACCTACTATTATTTAATGGATGTTATTATACATATAAACCTTCCTCTTCAATCACTCTATCTATTAAAAAAACCGCATCAAAATCCGTAGCGTAGTTTTAAAGATTTAAGCATACATAGGGATATAGGCGGTCGATGGGGCCAGAAACTGCTTGAGTGGCGTCCACGCACCGGAAGACGAGCTGTCGGTAGGCCTCCGACAAGGTGGAGTGATGACCTGGTGATCGCGGGAATCCGGTGGAAACGAACGGCACAGGACCGGTCTAAATGGCGAGCCTTGGGGGAGGCCTATGTTCAGCAGTGGACGTCTTTCGGCTGAAATGATGATGATGATGATGATGAGGGATATAGGGACAGACAAAGTGACTTTGTTTTATACTATGTAGTGATTTGTTACTTCTTTTGCTTGTAACCCGAAGGTATTTTATCCCCAGGCAAAGGCGAGAGCGTATGCCTGGACCGATGCGTCGCTAAATACCTGGATGTCCACGAGCGAATCGGTAAGAAACTGTCAAGCATGTCCCAGGGCGAGGCGGAGGCCCAAGACCTTACTAAGATCAACTTGCAGGAGAAAAAGTAGGCTGAATCTGTAGTACATTAAATAGTGTTGCCATAAAAACGTGATTTTCTGTCAAATACATGTAAATACGGCCAACCAATTTGATTTCTGGGCCACTTCTTACCTTGTCCACAGTGAAAATCGATATGAAAGACGCAAGAGGTCTGTCACTGTGACAAAGTACGAAGTGGACCAGAAATCAAATTGGTTGACCAGTACGATTCTAATTTAACACTAAATAGTTTCCATTACAAACATATGATTTTTAGACCGTGTGTATGTAATATGAACTCTATTCCATGAGTGTTAAAGTAGAATATCCAATGGCTTACGAGCATGTCTGTACAAACACCAACTGACTATTAAAGACCTTTATTACAATGCGCATAAAGTGCAATAATGGTCAGTTAACTGTGTTCGCGATGGTACATCTACGGGTTAGTCCCAGCTGATAAACTTGTACAGTCTGGATCAAAATACGTGAATTGAAATACTATTGACAGGCGTAAGGTTGCTCCTTACCTTCCTTAAGGGTAAACCTTAAGGTCGATTTTTCAATTACCAGTCAAATTATCAGCGAGTTAAAATTATCGCGGTCACTTTCTAATGTCATATGAAAGAAAAGGACAGAGCTAACATTTATCTGACAGACACTTTTTTTGGGAATTGAAAAATCGGCCCTTAGGGATCATATATTTATGAATTCGTCTGTAACAACTTTTTTTAACTGGGAACCTACTGGGAAAAAAAGTCAACTTTTACTTACCACCAAAGGTACCACCGACACTTAGTTAATGGTATAATAGGTATTTGATATACAAGGGTGCAAAGTTATGTTTGAACCGCGAGTGTGGAATTGAAACACGAGCTAGCGAATGGATTCCAGGGTTGAACTACGAGCTAACGAATAGATTCTATGGTTGCACGACTGAAGCCAGTGGTTCGGAAATAGAATCCTGAGCGTAGCGAGCGTTGCAACACACGAGACGTAAAATAACTGCAACCGTGTGTAATGAATCTTTTCACCTCACTAAAGCGAGGAAAGTACTACATAAGAAAAACAACTGAAATATGTAATATCCGTCTTTATTTTAATAGAAAAAAAAATTAAACAAATACATAAATTTAAATTGTCCTCTGAACTGGCCTTTACATCTAATGACACCACTGACACGTAGCGATTTCTAATATTCTTTGCGCTCTTGTGGATAACTTGCAGTTTTGGCTATCTGTTTTTGAAAAATAAAGGAGGGTTTTACGAGCTAGTGAGATGAAAAGTAATTTAACTGTTATCATTATCAGTGGTTAATATAAGCCTATTATGGGAATATAAGCCTATTCACGTTGGTAATATTTAATGGACTATAATCTATCTGTGGTTCACGCCACTTACGAGAAGGACAGAGCAATGAATCATTGGATATACTTGTTATTAAAATTCAAATTCATGCTAAATCAATTTTGCAATGTCTACCTCAATTGGAATAAGCGAGATATGTATATTGAAACATTTCATTGCTATTAAATATGATTAGATCCACAAACTGAAATACATTTTATAGTAAAATGCTTTCAGCTTAGTTTCATATAATTTTTAATTTTTGTTCACCTGAATTTCGACTACGTAATACAAATTGATGAGTTTAAAAGTAATTGTGTGATTCTCAACCAAAGAGAGGACGAATATGTATTCATTATTTGATCTTATATCAATGGAATGAGGTGAAGAAATTTATACATATTGGTGTCGACTGTAACTTTTGCTTAAAGGTGTAGATTTTTTTTCCATCGGGCAATCTCAATACGGTTAGATACGACGTGTCTTTCAATTACCATATTAAATTACTCACAAGTTAATTCTGTTAATATGAAACTTTATTAGTCAATGTTAAGTATCAGAAGGAAACCTGGTAGTATTTTGATATCAAGATACCAAAAATTCGTCTTCCTATCATGGTTTCCCTAACTATCCACCGTCCCGCTAACCTTAATTACATAATAATAATAAGACGTTTATTCAATGACTAGCAGCGCCCTGCGGTGTTACCCGCGGATAAAAGGTAGCCTATGTCCTATTCTGATGTCTAAGCTGCAATACTGGAAAGTTTCATAGAGATCTGTTCAGTCGTTTTTGAGATTAAGTGGAACGTACATCCATCCGCACAAACTTTCATGCTTATAATATTAAATTATTAGGATAAGGATTGTATACATGCCAATTTATGGGTAATTAACACAGGCACAACAAAACAAAAGATACCAAACAATTAAAAAGGTAGGTACATCTCTACTTCAGTCTTTCGACAGTTTACAATCTCGCTAGTTAAATTATATTCTAACGGTTTTTACAATTTAACGGTCACACATATGTGAGGACCAAATTCTTGTCTGTTACTAAATATACACATATATTTTAATTGATTCTGTTGTGACACGAAAGTTACCCATACAATTTATATGGGTAACTTTCGTGCCACAACGGAATCAATTAAAATGTAGGCGTATTAAATGCCTTAACTACGTGCCGTGGTAGGTACATCTCTACTTCACCATCTTTCAGTTTACGATCTCGCTAGTTAGTTATTCTAACGGTTTTTACAATTCGGTCACATATATGGGCGAGGACCAAATTCTTGTATGTTATTAAATATACTCCTAATTCGTGTACTAAATATGCACCTATATTTTAATTGTTTCTGTTGTGACACGAAAGTTACCCATACAATTTATATTGGTAACTTACGTGTCACAACGGAATCAATCAAAATGTAGGCGTATTAAATGCCTTAACTACGCGCCAAGAATTTAATCCTCAATCCTCACCCATATACTAGGAGAATTTATTAATAATTTGAATATTAAACTACACTGGAGATTTTTCAACGTTCACGTATATTCACCCTTTGCGACAGTTTTTCAATACTCGTGTAGCCTCCCACTTTGACGCTGGCATAATTGTCCCACAGGACACTAGCCAATAAACCCAAAAAAAAATTGGTGGGCATTTGTAAAATTTGTGTATTTTGTGTAATAGTTTTAAATAAATAAAATTGTTCCAGAATGTGCAAATCAAGCCCTTTCTTATAATATGACACCCCACTCGACATATCCACTAGATTTCCAAATTTTGAAGCATTTCACAGAAAAAAAAAATGTTCTACGCATCTAGGTAGTTCTTAGCGACGTGACAGACAGACAGACAAAGTGAAACTGTTGCGAACGCAACTCTTATTTAATTTTATACATATATAATAACTTAGTGTGCAGTAGCAAAACGCGCCCGTCGGGCACGGTTAGTATAAGAGCGGTTTTTTTAAAGCCACCAATAGCAACGCTTCACATACGCTTTATCCCTACCATTGTAACATACGTTAACTCAAATTATCAAATCTTGCTCGTCAATACCTATTCTTTGTTCTCACATACCTCTTTTGGCCAAGCTATTTTGTAAATCAGCACCTATTGAAATTATACACTCAACTTTACATCGAAGTTTTATTTGAGTCGTCGAGTTCCATCATCACCGGCACCGGCGTCTACAGAAACCATAATGGATCTATTTTTACAATTTTGGTACGGAACCCTAAAAATGATCGATTCTGACATTTGGGTGAATCAACTTTTTAGTGCCACTCATTGCCATGGTTACGTCTAGTTGTCCACGGGACAAAATTCGAATAAAATCGTGATTTTATGCTATTTCAGTTTATCAAATATTTGTATTTGTGGAACTTATAAGCTATTTCCATAATGGTCCATCTACTAAGCATGTTTGTAGAACTTAATTCAAAATTTTTTTGAACAAACTGCGCCACTAGTGTCCCTTGGACAACGGGTCAAGATAACAACACAAAAAAAGTTGATCCACCCATTTACTGATCAAGTTTCATATTAATGGACATATAAATAATTCAATTACTGAATACATGACTGAAAGTTCGGGGATACTCGTATCCCGAATTTTCCCGATGGAAAAACCGTTCACTACATCTGTACAGGACATAAAGCGTCTTATTGACATTGACAACCAAGTATAGTAGTTTCGCTTGAGATTGACACAGTTATGTAATTATGCATTTTATATTAGTAAAGGTGATTTGTTAGATTTATGACTAGTGACTGTTAGAAATGTTGTTGGAAAATAAAAACATATAAATCACTTTAAATTTTTATTTAAAATCCATTACAATCCTATATCTATATAATCAATCTAAGCTAACACTCGTAACTATACCAGAACGCCTATTTTGCCAATACATTATTTGTTGTTGTTTACTTTAAACTTTGCAACGCCAGTGACGCCAAACTCGTAGCGAATAGGTAGGTACGAAATTAGGGCCTAGTTCTGTCAAACACACGCAATCAAAAAACGACTAAGAGTTCTCACTATAAGCTAGATTCTTGCTTGCGTTCATTTGACAGAATTTGGTCTTACAGTTTCGGACGTACACTTGCAATATCTTTCACTGCCAAGGTAACCTTTTGTAATGACTCTTGATATCACAAGATGTTAAATATTATATGTGAGGACGGCCAGTGAAAGGGTTAACAATAATTTCACTTATTTTTCTCATTATATCCCAGAATATGTCTAAAACCATATCCAGGGGTGTAACTCTTGACAAGTTGTCCTAAAACATAAATATTTGCACAGAAAAACACAACACTCTTCAGCCAAATCAATATAAAAACCTCTCTGGATTTAAACTCCAGTAAATACGCGTAAAACAGCCAAGCCCCTTGTGCGAATACCCATATAAAAGTTAAGAAAAAAGCATTGGCGGGCTTTAAATTAAAATCGTGAACTACCAAAGGCATCAATGATAAAAACCAAATGAAGTATTGCGAAGTCATAACACTGTTAAAAGCAACTAAAACAACAGCTTGGAAAAATAACGCAAAAGGCAGAGTTTTTGGATTACTACCAAATGAAAGACTACCTACAAACAATATAATACATTCAAATATCTGAGAAAGCATCTTGACAACATCGAAAGACATTTGATCCATCGTCAAGTAAGAATAATAGAAAAGCAAAGAGAAATTATGCCTTGTATCTTTTCTGAATAAATGATAAATGTAAGTCTCAAATAAAAACTCATAGCCGTAGAGCAAATACATTCCATAAGTGAGGAGAAAAAGTGTTAAAATGCAACTCACTGCTAAGACAATTTGCTTTATATTGGGGAGTAGAGAAATGATACCATCTTTGATATTGGTTCTTCTATTTATCTTATAATCACCCAAAGACAAATACATCGGAAAACTGAACGCTAACGGGTATAAACGAAGATGTATTGAAATACCTAGCAAAATACCAGAGAAAACATACTTTAATGAGGACTTTATTGCATCAGTCTGCAAGAAAAGGATTGAGAGGATAATGAAGAAACAGGGGACCGAATCAGCATTGCCTCTAGTTGAAATACCAATGCTTAACGGATTATAAAGCCAGAACAACGCACAATATACAGGAATTTGCCTGGACTTCTCTTTAGAACCCAATTGATATTGCACTAAAGACTTCACCGCAATAGTTACCAAGATATCAAACAAAGAGAAGAGTATTTTCCCAAAATTCCTTCCAAGAACTATATTAGGGACCAACAAATACGCTATCAACGGACTGTATCTATATGTATGACGTTTGTATGGCGAGTTTCCATTGAACACGTGCCTAGCGGCATCCGTGAATACTTTATAATCCACATCCGTGTATGGGACATCATACAATCTATCATGTATGTCACCATACACGATTAAAGCCAGTCTAACTACCGTTCCTATCAAGAGATGGTACCTCAAAGGTAAGTCGAGAAATTCTTTCACCGTCATATTATATCCTTGTCTTCATGTCCTTGGCAGCGGATTGCAAACAAACTTTAAATTCCTGGAATTCTTTAGCACAACTGTCTTTCTTTATCTTGTCTTCTAAGTGAAGCACACAACGGGCATACAAAGCACTTTGTTTCCCACACTTTGCGAATATTAAAGGGTATTTCGCGAACCTTTCCCTAGCTTTAGACACCGCTTCCATACCTACCTTCCTAACTAAAGTCTTTTCAGGGTTGTAGGGGGTTCAGAAAAGTCTTCAGGCTCTCGAGGGCGAATGAAAATGTCGTATATCGGCTTAGAAAAGAAGATGCCAAGTCCAAGTAGAGTGAAAGTTATCTGAAAAGTCTTAGGGTACTTGTAGACCCAGCTCCTTTTTCCAAGAGGCTGGCTACGTTGACGTCTCTCCATCACTCACCTGCGAACAAATAACAAAGATTAGGTTCTCAACAAAAATAGTGGATTGTCTTAAGGGAGCAAAATTATATATCTACGGCGAGGGCGGTTTATATAATCCTGAGTGAAGCGAGGGATTCTAAAGTAGAATCTTGAGCGTAGCCAGGAATTCTAGTGTTTACGCCTAAGACGGAAAGAATTTTGCAACCGTGTGACACAGACGGCTTTTCCTATCGCCTATGAGGCCCGCTTCTAAAAATATGACATGCCTTACAAATAATATTGATTTTCACACCTTTATGAGGAAGAGTCATTGTTGCCCTCAAATGAGGGAAGAAAAGTACGACTTTGATCCCTCATTCGAGGGCAATTGAAAATTGCGAGTAACTTTTATAACAATCGGTGGTTAAAGGGTTAAGTACGATTCTCACTGACCGGGACGGATATTTGAATGAAATCGAGTCCGTACTCTGAAGCTCCTACAAATATGAACTATCGCGGCCTCGGGTCGTAGCCTGACACAGGTTTATGTTTGAGGCAATACTGATGCTGCCTCGAACTTACTTCTGAGCCCCGGGCCTGTCGGTGACAGGCGCGAATTCTTTCGGCCTCAGGTCGTAGCTGGACACGGCCTGTGACTGAGGCAACACTGGCGCTGCTTCCAACTTACTTCTGAACCCCGGGCCTGTCGGTGACAGGCGCGAACTGTCGCGGCTGCAGATCGTAGCCGGAACACACGAGCGATACAGGCTTGTGTTTGAGGCAACACTGCCGCATAGCCTCGAACACGACGTCACACCGGACTTCTTGGAAGTTGTTAGCTGAAAATTTAAATTAGTAATGTTAATTCTGCAATCATTGACCTAACGCTTAACTCACGTGGCGCGCGGTGTTGCTAAAACTATATAACGGCGCGCGCACAGAATTCTTGAAAAATAACAAATACTCGCTAGAGTGGCGCCGATGAGGTGGTTGCCTAGGGCAACCTGGACATTTAATCCGCCTCTGGGTTATCATGTTAGTGATCGTTCTGATCTTTATATTTGGAAGAAGAGACGTTGAAGATAAAGGTACGAACGTGTGCAAAATACTCTCCGGTTAGACGTGAGGTACGAAATACCTAAGTATCATACCATTTCAACGTACGTATATCTGTCGCCCGTCAATTTGTGGGATTGACGGCCCCAAACCAATTCTAAGTGGATTTGATGAATTCTAACTCATTCTCACATTATCTTTCCAAATACGGGCGAGGGCGATGTTAGGCGTCGCCCATGCAAATAACTAAGTAGGTATTAATAATCTGGTAGAAATCTTGTGTACATAGCTAGTCCATTGCCGCTGCCGACATTGTACTACCGGATTACACAGTAAACAACACAAAAGTCGTTTCTCCGGTGGTCCATGACCCATGACATGACGTAACTGTTGTAGGTTAAACCCGTCACAGGCTGAGGCTATTATACATATTATAGCTAGGCATCTTACGATTTATTTTGCCTACTTTATATTAATATAAATAATAGCTCCGTCTGTGGACTCTGTCAACTAATACGCAAAATACATCGAAAATATATCGTAAGATGATTTGCTATAATATATTTGGTATATTAATATATATTATAGCAAGTCGTCTTACGCTATAATAGCTCCATATGTGACGAGCTTTATGCTTTTGTTACATCTATTTATAGAAGAGGACACTCCGTTTGTGCGAGTTCTGAATCCGACCAAAAATTTGGTTTTATGGGTGAGGACCTAATTCCTGGCACATAGTTAAGGCATTTAATACGCCTATATTTTAATTGATTCCGTTGTGACACGAAAGTTACCCATATAAATTGAATGGGTAACTTTCGTGTCACAACAGAATCAATTATAATCTCTTTGACCATTCAGCGTGGCAACGTCGCCGGTATTATGGGAACTTTCGACCCATCTACGATCCGGGGCGGTCCTTTATGTTAAGTTAATTTGACGAAGCCTGTTGCGGATTTCATTTTTGGTGTCTCTAATATATGACTGGTATATATGTTTCTGTAATAAATAAATTAAAGATTAAAATGTAGATGTATCGAGTGCCTTAACTATGCGACAAGTATTTGGTCCTCACCCTTAGGCTAGCTCTTTAGTTATGTTATGTCCAATTCTGTGGCAAAGAACAGACGCGAACCTATAATATAATCTGTGTACATCTACTAGACATATATACAGTCAACTGCATAAAGATGTATCCACTTTTTTGCCTTATGCCATTGTAATAATGTCTAAAAGTACACACATCACACATTTTTGTAGTCGACAAAACTGTCAACGAACGGAAGCAAAAAACGACTAAGAGCTCTGAATAGAAGGTAGATTCTTGCTTGCGTTCATTTGAGGGGATTTGGCTTTACATTATCGGACGTTCTATATATACTTTTGACTAGACACCCCACTGTAATCTAAAACTACTTTGATTTCTTCAAAAGGGTCAGTAAAAACATACAACGCAATATAAGCCTTATTCTTAAGCGACTTAAGCCGAGTTTGTTTTGCTACTGATTCGGTCGATGTTGATATGTTAGCATTTTTCGTGGAATGCTAATCGGTGTACGTATCAAATTTGCGTCAGTGTATAATACCTACATATTATTATATATATTGCCAATTCAGCAGAGGGGCTACCGCTAACTGAAAACGAACGAAGTTCGAATATCTCCCTCTCTGCCGCACGAATTAGCAAGTGCGACAGAGAGGGAGACTGCGTCGCGCCGCTACAAGTACATGCGGCCGGCACCCGTCGGGTGCCCGTTCATGCGATAGAAAGTGATGTAGCGAGTAGAAGTGCGTGCGATAGAAAGAGATGGCCACGTTTAGGCACGTTTGGCACACCTACACGGGGATTTGTTAACGGTGGGCCTTCTGTACGTAGTACTATTACTTATTCTGTGGTTTTAGTTGATTCACATACTGTATTTCAATGAAATAAGTATTTGTCACCACGTTAGTGATAGACATTTTTATGTTGCGTCATCGTGAAGAGATAGAAAGACTTATTTAGCTTTTTTTAATTTATTTAAGGTCGCTCAAACATCTAGCGACCACTATAGGTATAAAAACAACATTAAATTAACTAATAATAATCGATTACTTTTAGGGATTTCGAATCACTAAGGGTCGATTGCACCAACATACGATCACACACCGGTCATCGTCAAATATAGCGCCGGCAGCTGTCATCCCATAGAAACTTGTCAAACTTACCGTACAATCAGATTTTAACGAACACCGCTTACGATTACAGACGGTTTGGTGCAACCCACCCTAAGGGTCGGTTGCACCAACATACAATCACCGACCGGTCGTCGTCAAATATGGCGCCGGCAACTGTCATCCCATAGAAACTTGTCAAAGATTTTAACGAAGACCGCTTACAATTACAGACGGTTTGGTGCAACCCACCCTAAGGGTCGGTTGCACCAACGTACGATCACAGACCGGTCATCGTCAAATATGGCGCCGGCAACTGTCATCCCATAGAAACTTGTCAAACTTTCCATACAATCAGATTTTAACGAACACCGCTTACAATTACAGACGGTTTGGTGCAACCCACCCTAAGGGTCGGTTGCACCAACGTACGATCACAGACCGGTCATCGTCAAATATGGCGCCGGCAACTGCCATCCCATAGACTTGTCAAACTTTCCGTACAATCAGATTTTAACGAACACCGCTTACGATTACAGACGGTTTGGTGCAACCCACCCTAAGGGTCGGTTGCACCAACATACGATCACAGACCGGTCATCGTTAAATATGGCGCCGGCAACTGTCATCCCATAGAAACTTGTCAAACTTTCCATACAATCAGATTTTAACGAACACCGCTTACAATTACAGACGGTTTGGTGCAACCCACCCTAAGGGTCGGTTACACCAACGTACGATCACAGACCGGTCATCGTCAAATATGGCGCCGGCAACTGTCATCCCATAGAAACTTGTCAAACTTTCCGTACAATCAGATTTTAACGAACACCGCTTACGATTACAGACGGTTTGGTGCAACCCACCCTAAGGGTCGGTTGCACCAACGTACGATCACAGACCGGTCATCGTCAAATATGGCGCCGGCAACTGTCATCCCATAGAAACTTGTCAAACTTTCCGTACAATCAGATTTTAACGAACACCGCTTACGATTACAGACGGTTTGGTGCAACCCACCCTAAGGGTCGGTTGCACCAACATACGATCACAGACCGGTCATCGTTAAATATGGCGCCGGCAACTGTCATCCCATAGAAACTTGTCAAACTTTCCATACAATCAGATTTTAACGAACACCGCTTACAATTACAGACGGTTTGGTGCAACCCACCCTAAGGGTCGGTTGCACCAACGTACGATCACAGACCGGTCATCGTCAAATATGGCGCCGGCAACTGTCATCCCATAGAAACTTGTCAAACTTTCCATACAATCAGATTTTAACGAACACCGCTTACAATTACAGACGGTTTGGTGCAACCCACCCTAAGGGTCGGTTGCACCAACGTACGATCACAGACCGGTCATCGTCAAATATGGCGCCGGCAACTGCCATCCCATAGACTTGTCAAACTTTCCATACAATCAGATTTCAACGAACACCGCTGACGATTACAGACGGTTTGGTGCAAACCACCCTAAATCCGGCTTCGCTATCGGTACCGACTCCGTTTATCGACTCTTCGACTCTTTTGAATCCTTCAAACCAATTCATTGCGGACTCGATAGTGAAAATTGGCTAAGAAAACCAAAAGCGCAATTCAAACCCGGAACACGTGCGTTATCAATCACAGACAGGCAGATTTAACTTCGCGTCTGACATTCCGATTATATGGCGTGTGAATGACGGCGTTTGTATTTGACAGAGCGTTGAAAAAGTTAGGGATACCTCGATTCGGTCAGCCACGCCCCACGTGAAAGAGACACGCTTATGTCTTTCGCGCACGACAAAACGGTGTGCAACACTTCGGGAATGGCTTTTTTAGACAAATCTCGATAAATATCTGTGTGAAGTTTTTTTAAATTTCATGAGGGGCTACTACGAACTTCGAATCGCGCCGTCCCTTTCACTCTCGTGTTATATACTATATGAGTGAAAGGGATGGCACGTTACGAAGTTCGAAGTAGGCCCTCTGACAGTTTAGATGAAGTAAAACACCATCATTTTAACTTAATTGTGTCGTTCAATAATGCGTTGTTCTGGTAGGCTCAGTAAAAAAAGGAAAGTAAAGACAACTGGTTTTTTTTCTATCGAGAGAATTTTATGCAATCATGTTTCGGCTATAGTCAGAAACACAGTTATATAGTCAAGAATCATATATCTGAAAATCAATCCATTCAGGCACGTATCCAGACTTTTGGTTCGGGGTGGGACAAACATTGAAACAACCATGTGAACTGTGTAAAAATCGCTGTAATCACTACTGGCTAAAAACGTTTTCGGGGGAGGGGGGATAAATCCCAACTATCCCCCCTCTGGATACGTGCCTGAATCCATTGTTTCCTGGTCTGAACAGGATAGCGTTTCAAACGCGTTATTACTCACACGACCTTAAAATATCAATTCCAAAAACTGTCGTGCTAGTTTCCCAGCACTGGAATAATCTAAAAATTATGACACATTTAGTGGGCGTGCATATAATCTCGCTACATGGCATTTCATTAGCACTGATAACGGTTGATAAGCGTACGTGGAGTACGGGAACGGCCAGTGATTTTTGTCAACTTTATTTAATTGCATGCGAATAGACATCTTTTATAGTGAGAGTCAAGATGGCGGGTGTACCTAAACAAATATGTAAATAAAGTGTACCAAAAATTTGTACTGAATTTGTACTATTTTGTACCACTTTAGAAAAAGATTGTACCCTTCCGCATTTAAAGTTATTACAAAGTGAAGATACACCCGCCATCCTGACAGTATTGCCCAGCAGTAGAAAATCATCAAATGTGTAAAACTCGCAAACTACGAATTAGATGGCTGAAGTTTTTATTGTATATTTGAGTACAAATTTGGTACAAAAAATTGAGATATTAACATTGGTTGATAATTGGTAGGATCATAATTTTGCCAGGTACACCCGCCATCCTGACTGTCAGGATGGCGGGTGTACCTTCACTTTGTAATAACTTTAAATGCGGAAGGGTACAATTTTTTTCTAAAGTGGTACAAAATAGTACAAATTCAGTACAAATTTTTGGTACACTTTATTTACATATTTGTTTAGGTACACCCGCCATCCTGACTCTCACCTTTTATACAACGACGGTGGAAAACAAACTAAGTACGCAAATTTAGAATGAAGGAAAAATTGAAAAATTTAGGCACCGAGCAGGATTCGAACATGCACCTGGGTAGCGATTGCACCTTTAGCTCAGTTGGCTAGAGCGACTGGCCGCGAGTGCCGGGAGGTCGCAGGTTCGAATCCTGCTCGGTACCTAAATTTTTAAATTTTTCCTTCATTCTAAATTTGGGTATGGAATGGCGCATCGTAACTGACGATTCTCAATATGATTTAAGACGTTAGTGCCATGAGCATGATCTGGTAGATGTCGCTGTACGCCTCCCTTAAGAGGCCTTATAAGTTTTAAAATGTTTTGATTTCAAATTATGACAAAAGTATTGATGATACCAATAAAGTGATTAAAGGACACGATAACTTTATAAAAGTTTTAGATAGTGACATAGCCATTTTTTGACTTTATTGTGCGTATTAGAATTTAAGCAGAAAAAAGCTGTTTTTAGTTTGAAAATGGTCATTTTGGAGTGATGTTTGAAACGACATTTTTTAATGAAAAATCCAAAAAATGCATTTCAATTTTATGACATTAGGTCGCCATAATCCTGGTCTAGATAGTAACACTGAGAAAATGTCAAGATGCGTGTAAATTCAAACAGAAAATGGCCTAAATAGATGAGCGTTTTTTAACTCGTAAGGGCTCTTAAGGCGTTTGTATAAAAAAAAAAGCTAAGTACGCCCTGCTTGTTAGTAAGCAAACACGTGACGTCTGTAACCGATGGACGCTTGCGACTTCAGAAGAATCACAAGAGCGTTGTCGACCCGTTATTGATTCGTTGTGTTGACAGCACTCAAGCGGGTCCCTCGCTCCCAACACGGCGCATCCTCGCGAGCTCTGAGGGGCTACCGCGAACCACAAACGAAGTTTCCCTCTCTGTCCCACTTATGTGCAAACTTGCAAGTGCGACAGTGAGGGAAAATTAATGCCGTTCGCGGTAGCACTCCTGAGGCACTAATCCGATCTTCGTATCGTGCCGTCCCTTTCACTCGTATGGTGTATCACTTTCACACGAGAGTGAAAGAGACGGCACGATACGAAGATCGGAGTATACTCTCTGGCGACCACCACAAAGATTCTTGTATATTAATTTATTAGCGACTCGCCCCGGCTTCGCACGGGTGCAATGCTGATGCATGTATTATACATATAAACCTTCCCCTTGAGTCACTCTATATATTAAAAAAAAACGCATCAAAATCCGTTGCGTAGTTTTAAAGATCTAAGCATACATAGGGATATAGGGATGTAGGGACATAGGGACAGAGAAAGCGACTTTGTTTTATACTATGTAGTGATGTCTGAGATCCCAGACACGGCTCGGTAGAAATTATGTGGGGGTTTTCGGGGGCCGAGCCATTTTCATGTACTAAATTTCGGACACTTCTTAATGCAGATTTTGAAATACTTGGGCCTCACTTCATATGTTTGTATTGTTATAGTCCCGATAGTTTAGGTAATTACCGAACCATAGCTTATATCCATGCATCGAGTAACTCAGTGGTTCTTGTATGTCTCTCCATTTGTATGAAAAAGTGGTTTTTACCCATCTTTTACAGCAATATGTTAATAAATAATTAACGTGTTGCTGAAAAAGTATTTTTAACTCGAAATCCCTATTTTTAAGTTCATGTACTATTTCGAAATCATATTATTGTACACTAATTCAATACATAACATACAGGCACGTATCCAGAGGGGGGGATAGTTGGGATTTATCCCCCCCCCCCCCCCCCGAAAACGTTTTTAGCCGTCTATTTACAGTGATTACAGCGATTTTTACACAGTTCACATGGTTGTTTCAATGTTTGTCCCCCCCCTCCCCCCCCCCCCCCCCCCGAACCAAAAGTCTGGATACGTGCCTAATATCATAGATTTTTTTTTGTAATAGAAAACTGGTCATGAAAAAGTAGAATGACCCGGCCAACAATCGATCTAGCCAGTTCTCATTCTCATACCCGCGAATAGCTACCCGTTTGCCTTGGAAAATCCCGAAAACGCCGAGCATCTCCAAGGCACTTCAATGTAATACAATATAGAGATAATTAGCTACCTATCTAGGACTAATACTCGATGGCTTTCAGGTATTCTCGGAGAGATGAAATATCACTTTCATCTATATATAAAAAAAATATCACTTTCATATATATATATTACATTTTATTAACAATATGATATAATCGACATGCGTCATGCGCTCTTAATCTCATTAGAAAAAAAGATAATCCTTTTATACAATAAGACACTAAAACCAAACAATAAGATATACATATAACAGAATAATGTTTTACATAACATGGACTTTCCCCTAATTACATTATAATGAATAACTATGGCGGGCGTATGCCTGGCAATATTAAAATAATAAAGATTACAATATCCCATCATATATACAAGTCAAAAGCAAGCTGTAATAAAAATGATCCCATTCTAAAAATCATGTACAATTTTGGTTGCCACAGCCAGCCCGCTACCTCTTTTAAAACCTAAATTACTATATTTCATACATAATTATACATTTTAGTATACTTTTTACAGACATTAGTCTTTTTGATTCACTTCTATTTTGCTGTTTACTGTTTGAACCAATTTTAGCAAAACGAGGATTTAAATCCACTTTTTGAATAAGTGCATCAATAAAAGCTTCGTTGTGGAGCGGCAACAGAAAGGAAATGATGGTTGATATTGTCAACTCGATTGCTACACAACTTTAGTTAAAAGGTGGATTAAATATAATCCACTTTTTGAATAAAAGTGGTTCAACACAAGCTTCGTTGTGGTACGGCATTTCAACCGAAAGGGCATAATGGTTGATCTTGTACAACTCAATTGGTACGTATACACTTGATTGATATAAATTGGTGGTAAAGTCTCCGAGTGCAGTCTGACAATGCAATCATGTTCCAATAAAAATATTGTATATAAAAAATCACTATATGGTGAAAAGGATACCAATATCCTTTGAACTCTATTCAAAGACAGATCCAGGAATAAAGCGCAAATACTGCCAATGAAAAGACATTTAAAACATACATAAAATTACGCTCGTATTCCCAAAAAGGGTCAAAGGAGCTACTCCGAAATTCGTATCGTGCCGTCCCTTTCAAAGTGAAAGAGAAGGCACGATACGAAGTTCGGAGTACAACCAGGCAGATATGGATATAATTTCCAATGCAACTTCTACCGACTGTATGTGTACAGATGGATAAAACGTGATATATCAGTGATAGGTTGGTAACCCATCACACAACACTTAACTCTATCCCAATAGTGGTCTCTAACAACATCCAGGAAAACGGGTTCTAAAAATTATACCCAAGACTGTTAGATAAAATACTATACTATTCACACCCTCAGAAATATTTTAACACCAACCCATTCTATCTACACATTAGTATTAAGATATTTTTGAGTGTGCACAGATTTTTATGCACGCCTTTCCTTTGTAAATGCAGGTGAAAATGCTAACAAGAAAAGTGACAAGCCTCTATTAGTATTTCCTAGATCTGCCTTTGTTTCTAATTCGTGTAACACATCTATCTACATGCTCGCGTGTTAGCAGGGCCGGATCTAGGGTAGAGCGGATGCAGCGGCAGCTCCAGCGGCGCCAGCCCGATGAGAATGAAAGTAGGAGATATACAAATTTGGAGGAGTCTTTTGAGTGGCGCGGAAAAAAAACACTCCTCTAGCCCCGGCGCTGCGTGTTAGTTTTACAGGCACAAACCAACGTTGAAGCAGTTAATCACAGAATCACTCACAACTAAGTGATGAGTTCCAGTAGTAAATAAACAATTAAAAAGCTGTTCTATCTGACAATACACGATAAAGTAATACTTGAATAGCATTAGTTACAACTAATGAGATTTCATCTCATTCACACATACTAAAATGGGTATAGAACTGAAGAGTAAATACTTTGCACTATTGATTGATTAATAGGGTAAATCGCCTATAACTGGCCACTTCAAGTCATTCAGTTACTACCCATCAATTTTGTGAATTTATTTGAATCATATTTACATGCCATTACAGTGATACCAATACGCTGATAAACTAAACTTGGCATACAATACGATAATTGTAATAATGAAACATTATTTAACACTCATACTAATATGGCATTAATATTCAGCTCTGAATCTAGTTATAAATTTTATAGCAAATAGAATCAATTGCTCTGCTTTGTGCATATTTTAGTGGCCAGTTATATGTCTCCGGACACGGATGATCGACTCGAGCCTTCTTTAATATACTCTTATGACATTCCGTGACACAGACAGTCCGCAAGCATTTCAAGAATGAGTATTTACCCAATGGTCTATCCACATTTTTGACAACTTATGGCATTATATATAATATATGGCAATATTGCCAAACTCATAAAGATACTGTTTTTTTATCATTTCCTCTGCAAATAATACCTTTGGACTTGAACCAAATCAACAATTCGATTGTAAGTCATAACAATAATGCAGTGAAGTTTTTTAGATAACAAACCTTTACAAAACATTGAACAAATAACTGTTTAACTTTTGATAATGCAATCATTCATAGTTATCTTGGGTCGACATTAGTTGCTTGATGTATTCTTTGCAGATTGACAAAAAGATGGCTTAACTACATTGAAGTTCAAAATTATATTACTAAAAACTAAAACCGCCATGAAAACTCATCCTCAAGAAGCTAACAGGGACATGTTGTAGTTGAAACATGTCACTCTCAGTGACAATTAATATGTGAGTTTAGTAATACAATTTTAAGCAAAACTAGATGTACATAAAAATGTTTTTTTGACAAAAAATTAGTTACATTTACCGGTCTGAACTGATTAACACTTTTATGTTCTTCAACTTGCTTTCAGTACTACAACTAAGTAGACTATACAACTTAATATTTGAGAAACTAGAATGTCTTGATTATTTCATTGTTTTAACAGCATGGATTTCACTTAGTACATAATATAACTTTTGTAAAAGCTACTTCTCCCACTCCAGTCAGAGCAAGGCAACATTAATTACAATAACTGGCAATATTTACCAGCAACCGAAATATTGCTGTAACAGTCATTGGAAACTACACTACATGCTGATTTTCAAGTTTATATCAATCAAAAACAGAAATGTGTAAAGTGGCTCTGGTCAAATCTGGTAGAAATGTAGGTACAACTCACAGACAACTACAGATTTATAACTTTTATAAGTGTTATGATATTTCGTATGTATGGAATAATGATCAGAAGGCAGACCCTGGAAACTTCTCCAAATTATAGTGCATATCATCCATGTTTGACAACTACAAAAGAAACAATGCAAAAAAATATGCCGAATGGTGAAAATATTCAAATATCCCAAAAAATAATGAAGTTACAACATTTTAATGTTGCTGGTCAGAGAGAGAAAGCGCGAGAGATCAGTGACGTCATTGACCGCGAGCGCCATAGTAAAATTAGTAAATGACGATTTTCCAATGCAAAGGTGCATTTTGCGGAAAAGGGACAGAGTATGACCCCTCTTAAAACTTGACTTATAATACTTATTGTGTAATTATTTATTCTTTTGAGTTACTTTTTTCGTTGTTTGATTAAAAAATTTATTATTATGTACGGATTGGGCTGTGGAGGGGCGCGCCTTGGTGGATGAAACGCACTATAGACTATATAACCACTTTCTCAAAACCGTATTTTGATGGATACAAGCTCGAAAGCTCGATACTGGTTTTGAACCTTCACACAATTGTTTTCAAGTACGAAAACACACAGTTCATATCGTCAGCAGTGGCGACGGCGCACGTGCATATCGGCTATTGACTCGGTTCCTCACTTTCCCTAACACTCACTGGTTTTTCCGCAATGTGAGGCTTTTCGGCAAGCAGAGGTTTTTCCGCAATTTGAGGCTTCTCTGCTATGGCTGGCTTCTCAGATACTTCTGGCTTTTCAGCGATAACAGGCTCCTGTTGTACCGTGGTTGGTTGTTCATCATTGGCTTGATTGTTTTCAATGTGTGCATTGGACATTTTGTTGGTTATTTCATCAGTATCCTGCTCCATTTGTGGGGGTTTGTGATCTTCCTCAACAAGGGGAGGGCCTTGGTGAGAATTCTCTTGGTGAAGCGGCGAAATTGCTCGTCCTGCATAGTCATTGTTAGCCGCATTTTGCTGCCTTTGGGTTGGAGGTTCAGAGGGGTGCGACAGTGTCTGTGGATGGTGGGGATTATGTAACAGCAACCTGGATTTATCACTCTTCCTCCACAGAGTGACTTCTTGCTGTTTGAAGTAGCGACGATCTTCTGTATCCATCAGCACTAAATTTAGGTAGTACCGCACTGAAAACTTGTTATTTATGTCCCTCATTGTTGGGGTTAAATCATACCCTGCCAAGAAGACTCTTATCGGTATGCTTTCTCCTCGAACCGGGGCTCCGTCCATGATCTCGTACTTTGCCACAGTTTCATTCTCCGTAAATGTGTTAGGTCCCGATCCTGTTGTCTCCCTCTTGATTATGGAGATCTCCATATGTTTAATCTTGATACGGACTAGCAGGAAGTAGATTTTACCAACTATCACATCTTTGAGGTGGTACTTTGATTTGTTGTATTCAAACTCTATGTGGAGGCAGTCTTCTATGCCCACTTCCATTTTTATGGAGTTTAGTACATCAGGGTAGCTGCAGAGCGTGTGGACGGCGATGTCCACCTCTTTCACGATGTCAGTGAGACGGCGGACGATGGTCGCTCGAAGGAAATACCTCAGGCGGACATTGGCGCCCGTATACACCTCATATGGCTTCTCCACGTTCGCGAATTCGAACGGATACGACGTGTGTTGAAGCAGGTCTCCCGGCCGCGCCAATTCCTTCACTAGAGATATGAATTCATGGTGGTTACCTCTGTCATAGAACAACTCGATCTGCCCTATTAGTTCGACCTTGATTCCCTGGTGTTCAAGCTTCGACCCCGGTTTCCGGAGCGTTACGTTGACCCGCCCGGACACCGTTTCGCCGTCATAATACAAAAGTAATTTCTCCTTTTTGCCGTCATCCGTTTTCACCTCCGCTACCTTCCGCTTGTCAGCATCGTCGAAAACGATTTCGATATCAGCAGTTTGTCCGAATCCGAAAAAACTCATTTTCACACTGAACTGTTACGTTAATTCCGGGAAAGTTTTTACGCTATTATCAACAAGAACAATCACGTTTTATTTAAGAAAAACATTGAAAAACGGCGATGAAACGCCCGTGAATCCGTAGAGGCGATTGAAGGTTGAAGCAAAGATGGCGACTAAATTTATGTCGGCTGTCGGCCGAGAGGTTGTTAAATGAAAATAATTGACAAAAACTCACCAACTAGACATCTCTGGAGCTCACACGCAAATTTCTTGCAAGGGTCGATCGGCATATATGATAATAATTAGTATATTATAGGGAAAATATCAGGAAATTGGGAAATTTATCATGTGTACAATTGTCAAATTTTGCAGTGGCAACTTTAGAGAATAAATATCGCGTTCACGATTTATAAATTAACGTACCTAATTGATGAATATTAACTACTACAGAAACTTAGATATAATTCGTTTCTCCAGCAATAATAATATTTTTTTCTAGTCGTTCGACTCAATTATTGATTATTAATAACGAAAAGTATACCTTTGTTATAATTTTCATGAACGCTTCTGACTGTCAGTGCTGCCAACTTCAGATTCTTTTGCTAATAAATGGCGGACCATAAAATTTTATAACAAAAGCTAGCCGATATTTCTGTGAATAAATCGCAACGAATTAAAATATTACAATGGAGTTGACTCGCACTACACTCGGAATTGCAGTGGGCATAGCCGGGACACTGTTCCTGGGGTATTGTGTATATTTCGACCAACAACGTCGCAAGGACCCTCTTTTCAAAAAAAAGCTCAGAGAACGTGAGTGCATTGTATTTTTTTGAATTTAGAAAGCATTCTCAGGATCCACTTATGTATAATATCGTGTTCTTAAGACGATATTTTATGTAAATCATTGGCTGCTTTCCCACATCATGCGTTTTCCACTGTCATTGATTAATTTATGACTGAATAACCTACAAACCCAATGATTGTTACGCACTTGTATTTATTTTCGCTTCAATAAAGATATTAATGTATGTACAGATGATTTGCGGGAGCGCATGTGCGGATAATTAGGGCAAATATTGTGCAACATCGCAGCAATGACATTGGTTCGTTGATATAAGTTCATTGAGAGGCCGAATGCACCAAAATAGGTTCACATTACAACTTTGCACTACAAATGCACAATGTTTCGTAGACAAATATACTTCATATCTAGTCACAGAACTTTCTTGTTTAATGCTTTGATAAGTTTCTGTCATTGTTAAAGTATGTGTACTTATATTATTTATATTAGATACTTTCACTGTTACATAAAACTTAATATGTTGTACTCTTATTTGGTAAATAAAATATTATTATTATTATTATTATTAATTTCAGTGTCAATTACAGAACTACTTGGCTTTGTTGCCTTCAACAATCATTTATCTTGATATTTAACTTTACAGACCACATGATCTGTTTAAAAAAACCAACCCCTATGTAAGTCATGACTTGAAGATAATCATTGATTATTATCAGTGAGCAATTAACCTCTTCGCCGCCATTGACGAGACACAACTTACGAAATCTTGCTATTAAATCAAAATACTGTGATAATACAACAGGCCTATTCAAGCATTGCAAGGTCATTAACGTGTTCAATAGGTTTTGTTTGTCCGCACTGGTCGAGCAGTGTGAAATGATACCCTCACTAGAAAGAAAAACACGGCCTAGTAAATTACGTACCCTAGATTATTTACCATCATACGTGTTGCCATGCAATACTAACACTTATGGTAAAAGAACCATGGATTCCTTACTTCCAGCCATTCTTAATAACCTACCTAAGGACTTATTGCATGACCTCACGAATACCGGTTTTAACCTGAATAAATGTAAAAAATTACTTAAAAAATATTACTTAACTTTGGGATAGCTACTTAAAAAAATATTATGTTATTCGTACCTAATTATTAACTTAACTTATAATTCTAACTGAAAATGTTAAATTAAATTAAGTTATAACGCGGCATGAACCGCGCGATCTCGCCAACTATTATTTAAACCGTTAAAGGTTTTAAATAGTGGCTCATATGTACTGTAATAATTGTTCCTAATGATTGTGTTAAATAAATTAAAAAAAAAAAAAAAGAAATCTACTGTGGCGGTGAAGAGGTTAACGCATCGTCTACCAGTCCCGGGGATCCCTGGGCTCTTTACAAAAGAATGCTATTGTTTATTTTTTTTGCCAGGAGACCATGCCTTAAACTACAAGTTTAAATTTAGAATGAAGGAAAAATTTAGGCACCAAGCAGGATTCGAACCTGCGACCTCCCGGCCCTCGCGGCCAGTCGCAAGTTTAAATTGAATATTATTAAGATTATTTCTAAGTCATATTATGGTCTACTATTTGTTAGTGCAAATTCAGGGTTCTATTAGCTTTAGCCAGCACAAAATTACAGGATGTTGAAAATGGTAGAGTCGCTTCGAGGAAAGGATGGTACGCCCGTGCCTGTTTACTTTGCTCGACCCAAATTAAACAATTAATTGCCAGAACAAAACAAGAAAACACTTTTTACTACTACATACATAAATGCTTAGATTATGGGATATATAGATAACACTCACAATAAAAACACACACATATGGTTCCAAATTGTTATTACACGAAAATTTACGTCAATGTTGTATTTTGTAGGTAGACAGAATGCCCGCAAGAACAATTCCCGGACGAGCGCTATGGGCGGCCCGCTCCCCGACATGAGCGACCACGAGGCTATGCAGAGGTTCTTCCTCCAACAGGTAATCAATCAAATCACTACATAGTATAAAACACAAGGTGCTTTCTCTGTCCCTATATCCCTATGTATGTTTAAATTTTTAAAACTACGCAACGGATTTTGATGCGGTTTTTTTTAATAGATAGAGTGATTGAATAGGAAGGTTTATATGTATAATAACATCCATTAAATAGTGCACCCGTGCGAAGCCGGGGCAGATCGCTAGTAATAAATAAAATAAAAAATAAAAAACCTTTTACTTCCTTGTTTGATTTTTACATATTAGAATAATTACATATTAGAATAAATGATTTATGTAGTTGTTAGCTTAATTAACTTTTTCACATTTTTATACTTAGGGTGGGTTGCACCAAACCGTCTGTAATCGTAAGCGGTGTTCGTTAAAATCTGATTGTATGGAAAGTTTGACAGGTTTCTATGGGGTGACAGCTGCAGGCGCCATAATTGACGATGACCGGCCTGTGATCGTATGTTGGTGCAACCGACCCTTAAAACTAATTTTTGTAGGAACTCCACGGGTGCACTATTTAAGGTGAAGGCCTCTTCCAAAGATTTCCACTTTTCCTGGTCTTGAGCAGTAAATTAAAAATTAAATTAACGTTTATTTCAAGCTCGTGGCTCATAAAGTGTTAATTACAATAAAACTTAAAAAACTAGGTTAGTGACATTTTTGTTACACACACAAGGATTCACTGTTACTGGGCTTGTGAAGTCCACAACAGTGCATAATGTACGGACAGTGAATCCTGAAGGACGCAGCTATGCGGCGGAATGAGATAAAAGTGTGTCTTTCCATTTTTCGGGTATTACACGGGGCGTCGTTAATCTAGGCATCTCCTTAACAAGTCACTTTGTCTTCAGATCCAGCTTGGTGAGGAGTTGCTGGCTGCCGGAGACTTGGAGGCAGGTGTGGAGCACCTCGGCCAGGCCGTGGCCGTTTGCGGACAAACACAACAGTTGCTCAGTGTAAGTATATTTACGGTGTTTTAAACTTCGCCTTTTGAACCTTCTTGGAATTGAAGTAAAGTCGAAAATGCGTGGAGTTTATATTTTCAAATATTGAGGATTTTCCTCCTTCCGACGCTCCGGTTGCGGAATGCTGATGTTTTCTCGAAGGATTGCAGTATCGGGTTCTTCAAGAAGTGTATACATTATTAAAGGGCAGTACACTTGTTTCCCACCTACGTGGTATTTAAAACAAGGCACTCCACGACCCATCTATTTTTTATACTTTAGAAAATGGGAATCATCACATTTTTATTTATGTTAGAAATACTGTGCTATCCTGATAGAATATGACCACTCTTATCACTGCGATATGATATTTTCTACATAAATTGCCTGCATTCGCTTGTCACACTGAAAATTAAAGGACTATGCACACCGCGTTTTTTAAACTCGCCGTCGACACGCATTATGCTACTACTTACCATGTTTACAGTAGCACATGTTATAAAACGTGGTGTGCATAGGCCCTAAATTTCATGTTCTTTTGGGAAGTTAAAGTCCGACCACGCTAACTCTGCATTGAAATAATTTGGCAACACTATCTCAAACGTCACATTTTCATACAAATATGACGTATAATGCACAGTGTTGCCAAATTATTCCTTGCAGAGTTAGTGTGGTCGGACTCTATGCGTGAATGCATATATTTGTGATAATCCACATCGAAAGGGACCTTATGGCGGCAGGCGCTTACGTTGCACCTATTCACTATTGTATTGGAACAGCGGCAATAAAGGCGTAAGTGCCGGCCGCCATAAGGTCCCTTTCAATATGGATTATCACGTTTTATGAATATAATTTTACTACTGTTCTCATACCATAACCATCATGTCCACAGGTACTCCAACAAACAATGCCAGCCCCGATCTTCCACCTCCTCCTGAAGAAGCTCCCTGAGGTCTCAGAGCGACTCCGAGCCTCCATGAAAGCCAGCGGAGGCAATGTCTTGCAAGAGGAAGATGTCGAATAAGATGTAGTGGAGAGAAGAGGTACTTGTATTGCATTTGCGAGAATAATGCAACGAGACTATAGTTATATAGTTTTTTTTTTCCGTATCCCCTTTTTATTGCAGAAAAATGTTTCACAGAATTTATTGTCGAAGAATTTTCATTTATACAGTAACCGTTAACTTTTTAGCTACAGCCAATGACGTAATAAAGAGTGGACTCGGTGTAATGTTCTATACATGCAATAAGTACAAATACGAGGCATTTAGATGCAGAAAGAGTAAAACTAACGTTGTCACTTTCTAACCAATATCTTATTCCATATGCAGAAAAAGATGACATTATTTCAGTATGTGCTGCTATGGCAACATTTTTCATTTTACATACCTACGCAATACCTACTGTGGCCGGTCAGCCATGTTAGTGGGACGTCAGAAATGTCAAACCTGTGTCAAAAGTTAACGGTGTTTTGAAAGGATTTTGTAAAAATATCAAAATACCATAGAATTTGCAAGACATTGCAGCTTTATAATTATGTGCAGTGATTAAGTTGGTCAAGGACATAATGCGTAAGTGGCGTGTCGTTGGTTGTGGCGCAAATAAAATTTAAAACCAGAAAAGTTAGTCTCTTCACCGGTATGTTTAAATTTTCACTGAAATATTTGTTATTATTAAAATGAGCAACTTCTTCTGGTGAGTATTTAGTTAAAAATCGTCCAAAGAATACGATTAGTGGCAAATATAAAAAATAAGGGTTTATTTCGATTATTTTCGAATATAAAAATAGGTTACTTTGGTGGCAAGTGATGTGATTTTAATATCGACTTTAAAAAAATGTGAACAGTGTAACATTTGTCTGCGAAAAAAAGGTTTCCAGCCCTAACGGTGTGTAGAATCGACATTTTGATTCAAATACGATAATCATCATCAGAGGGGCTACTCCGAAATATCGTGGCGTCCCTTTCATTTATATAATGAATAACACGAGAGTGAAAGGGACGGCACGATACGAAGTTCTGATTTCGAAGTTCGAAAGTACAGGGCCAGGAATGTGTAGTTAAAAATATTTCGCATTCCTCACGGGCACTCAATGTATTCTGTATTCACATTTTTTCCCATTTGAAGAAGGTACACCTGAAATAACTTTCAAATTTTAACTTTATATCAATGCATGTAAGTTAATTTCACACTGACACATCTCGCAAGTGCAAATGAGCCGCCATATTGAATGACTGAACAGTTTCTCAATCCCGTTCTTCACTAATTGAAACGAACAGGGCTCTATGGGATATTGAACCCTATGCAACATAGAACCTTGTAATATTAGCCTAAAACGAGAGTCCTGTCGTATTATTTGTTCCATTACGCAAAGGACCTTGTACATGGAGTTATCAATGCGGTAAAGTATAATGAAGTACATTACGAAATGTAATATTACTTAGTCAATAAAAGAATTAAGTTGAATAATAGTAGTCTTAATTTTAGTGTATTGATATAATACTTTCTTTGGTTTTCTGATTATGTATGCAAATCATGTTTTTATGAAATGTCACTTTAAAGTTAGAAACATTACATTATTCGGCGCTATTGGAAATTGGTTTCGACTTTTCTTGTACCAGATAGGTATAGGTACGTATTTTTTGGGAGAAAATACAAACCTATTTTGTATGAGTTATTTCCTAGGCATATTATAAAATTATTTCTTTGAAAATAAATTACGTATTCCTCTAAAATTGTGGCAGAATAAGACGTGTCTTGCCGTCTGGAGTTAACCGTTTGACCGCTCACGACGGCATATGCCGTCATCGAATTTCTGTTGTGACGGCCAACAGTTGAAGATGATTTTCGAAAGTGACATGTTTTTAAAAATTCTGTCAAGTAGGGATTGGCTGTGATAAGGTTCCACAAATGTAATCCGCCATTTTCTGTAACTATGACAGGACAGTAATGTAGTTGTTATTGTTTTAGGTTTTGTTCACAATTGGTTAAGGATGCCTGTGAGTTTTGATTGAGATTTTATTGTGAATAAAGTATTGTAAAAAACAAAAGTATTTTATTTGTAGCAGATTGCCTAACCCTTTGGACGATAAGAACACCTAAATAAGTTGCATGTTGTCGTGCCTTCGGCGCCAACTGTTCTTGTCTTTCATATGGCATTAGAAAGTGACAGCGATAATTTTAACTGACGATTGAAAATTGCCCGTATAGTCAAATTCAGCTATGTGTTTTCTTCTGAGATATAACTTTTTTCATCATTCAATCTATTACGTAAAATGTTGCCGTATCACTGCTGTACGATCGACAAAATTGAATCATGACTATAAGGTCATTTTGCTAAGTCATCTAAATACTAGTAGGTTGAAATTCGCCTGAACATACATTTCTATGTTATCTTTTTATTAGACATTGACATTTATTAACTACTGTCTTAAACAGTTTGGATAACCATAACTTGATCACAAAAGAGAAATGCTATTACTATCTCTGTTCTTCACAGTAATGCCATAGCCTTCTTCAGTGAGAACTGTAATCTGAGCTCTTTGTTCTGCCAAATGGCAAATGTGGATGGTGGAAATCTCATTGACTGACCACCTGCCATCTTATGAAACGAGTTAGGTTTTTTTATTATAAATGACAGCTTATTCGACATTCAAAACCTAGCTGTTTTATTTAAAATATATCTATTGCAGTGATAACAAAGGTCAAAATTGCATAGACCTCCGACCCGTGTTGACGCAATTTGTTAATATATAAAACGACCTAAGTGCTACATAGTGCGAGACATGTAAGCCCTATGTTTTGACGGTTCCAAGCCATTTGTAGGCCAAGTGGGTCATGAATCAGTTGGTTCGACTGTACATGACGAATGGCGTTCAAAGAGTTCAACAATTTTAGCATCTTATGGAGCAGGATATGCTTGGCAAATATCATCGCAGCTAAACTTTAATTCTAATTTCACGAGATATATTGTACGAGAAGTTCGGATATCCGGCTGTATAGCACTTGTCACTAGCGACAGATGGATATATCCAAAATTCTATTATTGTGGTAGCTCCGCATGCCTAGTTTACATTGAATGGTCCGAAATTATTTTGACCACAAAAATATGTGCAAAAAGTTTCAAGTCTTCCAGCGAAAAAAATAAACAATAGCATTCTTCTGTTATGATCCCTAGGATCCCAGGGACCGGTAGACGACGTGTTAACACGGATACTATGCTGTCATACTCATACCATGTCTACATCAAAAACAGTAATACTCTCTTGTATATAAAGTAAACTCTGTGTCTTTTGTGAAGCATTTACTTTACACCAGTTGCCTTTTATCGATTACAGTGTTTAGTGAACACGCACGACTCTCTTAGTAAATAATATAAGTAAATAGACTTTATAATTAAATTGTTCTATTAATTAATCAACAAATTCTTAATTTATAAATTTATTTGCATAAGACTTTTTCAGCCCCTCTCCACTGGCTGCCACATGTAAGATCTCTATAAAAATATTTATACTCGTAAGAGGTGTAATCTATTGGGCACTAAGGTGTCGAGTACTGGGACGTTTTACCTTATATAATAAAACTACCATACCCATGTCAATCACCAATATATTCAACAAATAAAATTATTTATATTCAACAAAATATGTCATCACATGATAAGTACTCATAAATATACTAAAATTATAGTTAATTAAACCTAATTGTTCATAACAAATACAACAGTATATATTAGAATGTACAACATATAGGGCACAAGATCCTTGATTGACAGCTTGTATTTAGAGGATTGTCACCTCTATTGCATTGGAATGAGGTAGAACGTTTCCGATAACTATACATAGTTTTGGAAAAATCGTGCGATTGTCATGTGATTTCAAAGAAAATAATCTTGAAACGGGGAAATATGCGGCGTGATATCTTTGAGACGTGATAAGACTGATAATTTACTGAAAAAGAAAGCGACATAAGGGCATGTAGTTAGGGTTCATT
This sequence comes from Epiblema foenella, assembly GCA_963556455.1. Lineage (NCBI taxonomy): Eukaryota > Metazoa > Arthropoda > Insecta > Lepidoptera > Tortricidae > Epiblema > Epiblema foenella. The sequence goes on from OY747100.1 coordinate 23,981,642, forward strand.
ACTGTGTGTCTAAGATAAAATTTACTTTGGCTACTGCCACTTAACCTCTTCACCCACAGTAGATTCTCACACGCTAAAGTCGCAGAGCAAACGACCGAAAATGAGCCTTAGGGTTGTTTCACACGTACCACAACCACACCACGTCGCAGCGTTAAAATGCGGTCAAGCAGTGGTTACGTGTGAATTGTACTATTTATTAAACATACAAAATAAGCGCCCGACCACGTGTTGTGGTTGTCGTGTGGTACGTGTGAATTGTACTATTTATTAAACATACAAAATATGCGCCCGACCACGTGTTGTGGTTGTGGTGTGGTTGTGGTTGTCGTGTGGTTGTGGTACGTGTGAAACAACCCTTACTTGACAGCAAGTATGTTGCTTTCCATCGACTTGATATGAAGCTATGGCGTGTGGGGCACAAAATCTACTGGCGAAAAGGTTCAACATTGTCAACACATCAACCCCCTTCCTTTTACAAACGCTTGGCGTAGTCATGTGTTTCCCGCTTTGTAGCGAAAATTGATTGCTAAAAGAGAAGCCTAAGTCTGGCAGCTTTAATATTGTCTAATATGTTGCCAACGCCAATAAGGCAAACAACACTTAGATTACTATAAATTACAAGTATATCTTCATTGTCCTTTGAATTAGAAAAATGGTTTTTTTTTTTTCTAAAATGTCAACGCTTTCAATATGAAAGTATAGTCTGACCAATCATTAATGTCACATGAGCCTACCATAGTGACTAATCCCATCTCTTTCTTACACTTACCTCCGTTACCGCAAAAAAAGAGATGAGTATATCCTTTCAACTTCAATACTAATAACGAGTTTGGTAGCCAAACAATATTAAGGCTTGGTTTTATAAAGATCCGGTTTGTTATGTCAAAAAATGTACTGAGTTACTGAAATTTGGTCTAACGCACCTTTATAAAACCCGGCCTTATAAAATCCGATAAACTTTCGATGGACCAATAAATAAAACATCAACAAAAATCAGGATTTCACCACAGAGCTCCTAATAAGATCCTGAGTAACTTTCATAACTTCCAAAGCGCCTTTGGAAATAAGAGATTCAGCCAAGTCCTTACCCAACTGATCGCACTTCTCAATAACCTCCACAGGCACGTTCGGGTTCCCTATTAAACCGCAGAAAATCTTAGGCGTTTTTCTCAAAGCCTTTACCTCCTCTAAACTCCTAGTATCTTCACAGTTAAGGTTGCCCGCCCTTTCTGAAATTCTCCTATTCATTTCTTCTATAGGATTATCTAATTTAATTTTTTTATTGTCAGTATCCTCGTCTGGGCTGAGTTTGTGTTTGGAAGTTTTTTTTATCTGTGGGAAGGTTTGTTCGAGGCAGTGATCTATGGTCGTGGCGCCGTCTAAGCTCCATACTGCGCCGGAAATGGTCAGTTTAAATTGTGTGTCGAATGGCTTCAGTCTTGTGGATACGCCGACTGGGGCACTGCAACCGCCGCCTGGAATTACAACCTTGGTGGTAAACAAGCGTACAGTCAGCCGAAAGTGTTCTACTACTTTTGAACCTTATCATACAAAGTACCGCATAATAGGGACAGGACAATATCGTCGGGTTACAAGCAAAAGTCACTAAGTGACAAATACCTACTTAAAATAAAGCTCGTATATCGGCATTGTTTCAGTACTGAGATAAGAGGTTTCGAAGAGTAGTGACAGATACTAGAGAAACTTGTGTAGTGAGAGAAACTTGGAACCGGTATATGACTTCGTACCTCTTACTGTTGAAACGACGGGACCCTGGTGTTCAGAGGCAAAGCAATTTTTACAAGCCTTGGGAAGACGTTTGCAAGATAGGGGTTGCGATCCTAGATCCGGTGCGTACCTGGTTCAACGTATCTCTTTAGCATTCCAGCGCGGGAACGCGGCGAGTATATTTGGGACGTTTGAGCCGGGTACTTATCGGACAAGTCATTGTTAATGGAATATGTAGCATGGGTGACGAAGCGTGTTGTGGATGATTCTTTGTAGCATAAATTGACGAAACCTGTGGTGGATACTTTTTGTTGTGGTTGGACGAAACATCCGCCAATTAAATGTGTAGGTAACAGATTTGATAGTGAGTTTTGCTTCTCGCCCGACGATATTAGTATTCTAGGACAATATTAGTTCAGGAATTTTCGTTTATAAATTATTTAAAATATTAGGTACTTAATAACTAAAACAATGGATACCTGGTTTAGAGCAGCCACTCTAAATGGGCATTTTCACTTTTTGGTTTACCTTTTTTTTTTTAGTGTTACCGTACCCAAAGGGTAAAACGGAGCCCTATTACTAAGACACCGCTGTCCGTCTGTATCTCATGAACCGTGATAGTTAGACAGTTGAAATTTTCACAGATGATGTATTTCTGTTGCCGCTATAACAACAATTACTAAAAAACAGAATAAAACAATATGGGGGCCCCATACAACGTGACTTTTTGCCGTTTTTATAGCTAATGGTAAAGAACCCTTCGTGCGCGAGTCCGACTCTCACTAGGCCGGTTTTTTCGGGAACTAGATAATTTTGGGTTTGTCGACTTACAATCACGGATTTGCTGACCAAGAACTTTGGGTTTGCTGATCAAGAATGAAAATGGCACGATTTTTCATACCAATCATATAAACATAGGTTAATATGCCGACCAGGCACATTAAGTCTAAATTGATAGGGTAATCTTATATTACGTGCGTAAGATAAGTTAGAGATTAAGAGCGTACGAGATGTATGGATGATTATGTATGTATGGGTGAATCAACTTTTTAGTGCCACTCGTTGCCGTGGTTACGCCTAGTTGTCCAGGGTACGAAATTGGAATTCAATCGTGATTTTATGCTATTTAAGTTTATCAAACGTAAAAGTGTTTGTGGTACTTATAAGCTATTTCCATAATGGTCCATCAACTAAGTAAGTTAGTAGAACTTAACACAACATTTTTTTAACAAACTGCGCCACTAGTGTCCCTTGGACAACGAGTCAAGATAACAACACAAAAAAAGTTGATCCACCCATGTGCTAGTATATAAGGAAGCAGTATCATCAATAAAGACAGATTCACAGTTGTACAGATTACTTCTGACTCTCACTGATGCTGTTACAGTAAAGCAGGAGGTTGTATACGTATGGACTGCAGTAGCCTACGTACGTTACTGATGCCGGCACAGTAAATCCTGTGCAAAGGCAGCGATGTGCGGACTACGTATACGTAGTAAGACATCGGGATACGTACGTAATGTGAAAATTAGGACTAACGTAGTACGTAGTCCGCTCCATGACACGCGTCAGTATGCCGACTACGTACGGACAACTTCTTACGCGTAATGGAGCGGCAACAATGCGTAATTGTGTCCTATTTTATACGTAAAATACGTAGCGCGGCTACTTAAATTTTTCTCAGTGTAGGGTGTACAACCTCCCTCAACCAACTTCCCCTAAAGTGAAGAATGATGGTGGCGACATGACTTACCCAGAGTCTTCAGAAAGCTCCTCTCAGCCAGCACCCTGCAGTAAGTCTCCGCGTGGTTGAAGGGCGCCAATATTTCCAAGATGGCGTCGTTATCAGAGCGACACTCGACCGCCAGCGCGCCCTGGCCCACCGCGTACTTGATCTCCGCGCACGGTAGGACCTTTAAATCGATAATCCACATTATCATCATCATCATCATCATCATTTCAGCCGAAAGACGTCCACTGCTGAACATAGGCCTCCCCCAAGGCTCGCCATTTAGACCGGTCCTGTGCCGTTCGTTTCCACCGGATTCTCGCGATCCACATTATCATTTTGGATCAATCTTGTTGTTATTCTGTCCCGTAAGTGAGAAGACAACGGAGGGCCTACTCCGAACTTCGTAACGTGCCGCCCCTTTCACTCATATAGTATATAACACGAGAGTTAAAGGGACGGCGCTATACGAAGTTCGGATTTCGAAGTTAGTAGTAGCCCCTCAGGGACAGCGTTTCTCAGAAACATTTATATGAAGACAACAAGCTTGTGAAGACGTCCCATGATAAAGTGGGTTAATATAATTTGTCACAAAAATGTATGTTTGGTGAGTTAAAATCCCTATGAAATCGTAGGTTTAAAAATTTATTAATTTATCTATTTTTTCAACATTTATGTCAAGTGCATTACAGGAGATGTTACAGGTAGTTGGTAGGTACATGACACCCAGATAGGGCACATAATGTTTACTAGTGTTAAGAGAACACAATGCATACGAAACATATTTAAATTCTAATCGCAATGTCAAGTTCTGTTATTAATAAATTCCAATTTTAATGTCAAGTTTCCTTTTTATAGATTCTAAATACACTGTCAAGTTTGTTAATAAATTATTCTAATTATAATTATGATGTCAAATTTTTGTCTTAATAAGTTATCATGCTTGAAAAGTGAGTCATATTAGGCTTATACGCTACAAGTACATGCGGCCGGCACCCGTCGGGTGCCCGTTCATGCGATAGAAACTGATCTAGCGACTGTAGCGAGTAGAAGTGCGGGCGATAGAACTGATAGATACTGACTAGGGAATGCAATCCCGACTCGAGATTGCAAATTCGAGATCCCGCGGGACTAGAAATATCAATCCCGCGAATTTTCGGGATCCCGTCTAGTTTAAAAATAATAATAAATTTGGATGACTAAAAAAGCTAATAACTGCTTGTTTGTGATAGTGAGGTTAAGTAAAATAACATATTACTCGAAAGAAAATAAAAACCTTTATTCTTTAATCTTACCAACCAAAAATAATTATCAGGTTTTAAGGAAATTAACATAGGTAAATTAGGTAATCAAAATAATAAACATATTTCAAAGGAATTAGGAAGTAGTTACTTAAGACGAGTGATTTTGAAAATGACTCCTTAAAAAAAGGGTATTAATAGTATCCCAATCCCGTCAATCTCGAACGGGATCTCGTCATATGATGCGTCGGGATTGATCCCGAAAAATTACCCGAGATCTCGCAAGATCGGGATCTCGCGGGATCGGGATTGCATTCCCTAATACTGACACAGTTACAAACACTTTCCCATGTATTGCCGAACTTCAATTTCGTTTATCGCATCGTGTTATCAGTTTACTAACGTATTAGTTTTACAAGTGTTTTATAACTAACAATCTCTATGGATCTTAGAAATCTGAAAATAGTAATTTTTTTTTATCTAACCGAAGTGTGACGTCTTTCCTAATCGCGTGCAGTGTGATATTATAATCGCGTATAATGCACTTGCACATAATATAAACGGATATATCTATTGTACGGTCTTATCTTACGAAATCTGATTTATCGCATGCAATGTCTATACGTTAATTGCCTCTAAGTAATATTTGGTCGCTCCCTGTGCCTTTACCATGAGTTTGCATGACCGTACTCGCTAGCGACTGCGTAAACTATTTAGTATGCCGATTGTTAGTTCTATTGCGTAACCGCCAGAGGCGCTGTACTTTTGCCCATACAAATTCTTACGCAGTCGCTAGCGAGTGCGGTCATGTAAACTCATGGTAAAGGCACTGAGCTGCTACCGCAAACAGCATTCGAAATTTTCCCTCTCTGACGCACTTGCAAGTTTGCGCATAAGTGCGACAGAGAGGGAAAACTTTGTGGTTCGCCGTAGCACTCCTGTTATATACAGCAGATGAAAGATCATCTGCTCAGAGGGAGATATTCGACCCTAGAAGACTTACAAGCGCGCTGCCGACTTCATTTACTCGAGGGTTCGTTGTGTTGACAGCACTCACCTTGGACACACGATTACTCCATCCCATCCGCTCTAGCGGCCGCAGCAGCGAGCAGCAAAGCGGAATATTCCCCGTTTTCGTCCAGTTTCCATAAGTCAGCTGTCATTGCCATTAGGCAAATACTTACCTTTTTTTAAATGGCGGCGGCAAACCAGCTTATGGCCTGCCTGATGGTAAGCAGATACTGTAGCCTATGGACACTAGCGACAGTTGCGGCCCTAGAAGAATTAAAAGCGCGCTGCCGACTTCATTTACTGGAGGGTTCGTTGTGTTGACATCACTCACCTTGGACACACGATTGCTCCATCCCATCCGCTCTAACCCCGCAGCGGCGAGCAGCAAAGCGGAGTATTCCCCGTTTTCGTCCAGTTTCTATAAGTTAGCTGTCGTTGCCATTATATAAATACTCACCTTTTTTATACGGCGGCGGCAAACAAGCTTACGGCCTGCCTGATGGTAAACAGATACTGTAGCCTATGGACAAAGTGCGCTGTCGACTCTTCATTTACTCGAGGGTTCGTTGTGTTGACAGCACTCACCTTGGACACACGATTACTCCATCCCATCCGCTCTAACCCCGCAGCTGCGAGCAGCAAAGCGGAGTATTCCCCGTTTTCGTCCAGTTTCTATAAGTCAGCTGTCGTTACCATTAGGCAACTACTTACCTGTTTTATACGGCGGCGGCAAACCAGCTTACGGCCTGCCTGATGGTAAGCAGATACTGTAGCCTATGGACACCAGTGACAGTTGCGGCCCTAGAAGAATTACAAGCGCGCTGCCGACTTCATTTACTCGAGGGTTCATTGTGTTGACAGCACTCACCTTGGACACACGATTGCTCCATCCCATCCGCTCTAACCCCGCAGCGGCGAGCAGCAAAGCGGAGTATTCCCCGTTTTCGTCCAGTTTTCATAAGTTAGCTGTCATTGCCATTAGGCAAATACTTACCTTTTTTTATACGGCGGCGGCAAACCAGCTTACGGCCTGCCTGATGGTAAGCAGATACTGTAGCCTATGGACAAAGTGCGCTGCCGACTCTTCATTTACTCGAGGGTTCGCTGTGTTGACAGCACTCACCTTAGACACACGATTACTCCATCCCATCCGCTCTAATCCCGCAGCGGCGAGCAGCAAAGCGGAATATTCCCCGTTTTCGTCCAGTTTCCGAAGGCGCGTGTTAAGATTGCCTCGGACGTCGCGCACTTCAAGCTGGGGGTGTTTGCCGCGTAATTGCGCCGTACGACGGAGTGACGACGTACCTTGACGGAAATAGTACATTACATGGGACGGTAATACAATAAATAGCCCAATGGTTGGCTGGTAGAGAATGCCATTTGGCATTAAGCCCGCCATTTGTACAATTTGTGTATTTTGTGCAATAAAGTTTAAATAAATAAATAAATCTCTAAGATCGCAGATATTTGCGAACTGAGTCTTACTCTATTACAGCTCGTGGTAAGTAAAGGAAGTGGGATTTTCCGCATGCGTAGCGGGCGGTAATTACCACTTTACGGCTACGTGGGACGTAAAGAATTTAAGATTAGTCCTGCTGCTTGCCTTTATGAGTTAAAAAACGCTAATCTATTTAGGGCATTTTCTGTTTGAATTTACACATCTTGACATTTTACGAGTGTTACTATCTTGAAAAGTACTGTCGCAACCTATTATGAAAATGAGACCGAGTTGTTACAACTTTTTAAACCGAAAAATATGCAGTTTCCATTCACCCTTTAACTGTCATCGTGTGATATCTCTGACATAGTGAGTATAAATATCACCTTCTTGATTTATGACAGAACTGAAAATTACGAGTAACTTTTATGACGTCCGGCGGTTAGCCACTAGTCCCACCGCCAGCGAGCAGCGAGTACTCTCATAGTAATTCTACTCGTTTTCTCGCTCAAGCGTGTAGAATTACTATGAGATTACTCGCTACTCGCCGGCGGTGGGACCAGTGATTCTAATCGTTTTCTCGCTCAAGCGAGGAGAATTACTATGAGATTACTCGCTACTCGCCGGCGGTGGGATCAGTGATTCTAATAGTTTTCTCGCTCAAGCGAGTAGAATTACTATGAGATTACTCGCTACTCGCCGGCGGTGGGACCAGTGATTCTAATCGTTTTCTCGCTCAAGCGAGTAGAATTACTATGAGATTACTCGCTACTCGCCGGCGGTGGGACCAGTGATTCTAATCGTTTTCTCGCTCAAGCGAGTAGAATTACAATGAGATTACTCGCTACTCGCCGGCGGTGGGACCAGTGATGCTAATCGTTTTCTCGCTCAAGTGAGTAGTATTACTATGAGATTACTCGCTACTCGCCGGCGGTGGGACCAGTGATTCTAATCGTTTTCTCGCTCAAGCGAGTAGAATTACTATGAGATTACTCGCTACTCGCCGGCGGTGCGACCAGTAATTCTAATCGTTTTCTCGCTCAAGCGAGTAGAATTACTATGAGATTACTCGCTACTCGCCGGCGGTGGTACCAGTGATTCTAATCGTTTTCTCGCTCAAGTGAGTAGAATTACTATGAGATTACTCGCTACTCGCCGGCGGTGGTACCAGTGATTCTAATCGTTTTCTCGCTCAAGTGAGTAGAATTACTATGAGATTACGCTACTCGCCGGCGGTGGGACCAGTGATTCTAATCGTTTTCTCGCTCAAGCGAGTAGAATTACAATGAGATTACTCGCTACTCGCCGGCGGTGGGAACAGTGCCTTAAACGGGTAAAAGATAAATGTCTGTGGTAAAATTACCTATGACGGAACCCTCTGGCAGGGTTTCCAACGTGTATTCTTTCAGATCATCCCTGAGAACTAACGCGTCTCTAGGATCATCCCTGCAACAATTCAAATGCAACATATTAGTCATATGCACCGCTAGTCTGAGCCTGTACTCCGAACTTCGTATCGTCCCTTTCACTCTCGTGTTATTCACTATATGAGTGAGAGGGACGGCACCATACGAAGTTCGGAGTAGACCCTCTGGCAAGATGAGAATGAGAAAAGGCGGCAAATTCAAAAATTCAGAGTGTGGTATCCCTGACGTGTAACGCGAAAAGCAATCTTGACACTTGTAATATATTTTAAATTTAAAACGATTATATTAATTTACCTGTACATAGTACAATACATTATCACTACATAGTATAATACAAAGTCGCTTTCTCTGACTATATCCCTATGTATGCTTAAATCTTTAAAACTACGCAACAGATTTTGATGCGGTTTTTTTTAATAGATAGAGTGATTGAAGAGGAAGGTTTATATGTATAATAACATTCTTTAAATAGTGCACCCGTGCGAAGCCGGGGCGGGTCGCTAGTTAGTTAATATTATAAACTATCTGTGCCCTGCGACGTCGTCCGCAAGACACATGTGAACTTGACCGATTCATGAGTTAAAATCAATGTTATAATCAATCCCCATATTAAAGAGCGTAGCCGTGTTTTCATATAAAATCGGCCCTTTCACGAAATGGTTTCTGTATTTTTTTCAATAAGAGCTCTCATGACAAATATTGTTTTCTGTAAGCTTCAGCTTCCTATCTTTGTTATTATCGGAGATATGATTTTTTGAAAATTTCCAAAAATAACCGTATTTCCTCATAGGCTAATGCGATTCACGTGAATTTTTGGAACAGTAATAAACATATAATGACTCACGTATTACTAAAATAATATTGAATACTGCCAAAAAAAATCTTGCATAAATGTAGGAAATAAAACTTCAGACTTTTTTTTCTTGCTTTCTAGAAGAGCGAAACCAACAGTTCTTCATTAGGTAATTGCTTATATAAAGGTCTACCATATATATTTTTTTCAAAATAATCCAGTTAGTACTTCATACTTGAAAATACAAAAATAAAGGATGAGGTATACCCATACTAGATCATTTAGTTGCAAAAGAGATAAGTTATGCACATTGCTTCTTTATCATTAAAATTATAGGTACTGGCTGATAGAATTCTTAAGGACGTACGTCAATGTCAAGCTGTAAAATTGCATTTAATGCGTTTCGATTAGATTACTTATGATTGTGTTGCAGCAATAGTACCTATAATTTACGAATTTTAAATTATTGATACCAATAGAATGACACCAAAAGTGACACTTATTAAGAAATGTGCTAATTGTGCTGTTTATTTAAATAAAACGAGAGGGAAAAGGAAAATAATAACAGCAGAAGACCTGGCCTTTTTTTCCAAGTTCTTATCGCCGACACAGACGTTTTGTATCGACGATGTTATCTGCTCTGGATGGCTGGTGGTGGTCTATGAATCTGCTGGTAGGGTAAATCGCCAGTAACTGGCCACCACATACTAAAACTCTATTCGCCTATAGTAGAATTTATTTTTAGTAAAATATTTTAGTAACTGGCCACCCTTCATTAACTGGCCACGTTATAATAAATTGAATTCTGTTTGTAGGGTTACAGAGTTCTTTTTTAGTATGAGGTGGCCAGTTACTGGCGATTTACCCTATATCATTACTCGTAATGATAAAGAGGTTGCAATGTGCATAATCTTTTTTGTGACTAAATGATCTGGTATGGGTATACCTCATCCTTTATTTTTGTATTTTCTAGTATGAAGTACTAGCTGTATTATTTTGAAAAAAATATATATGGTAGACCTTTATATAAGCAATTACCTAATGAAGAGCTCTTGGTGTCGCTCTTCTAGAAAGCAAGAAAAAAAAGTCTGAAGTTTTATTTCCTACATTTTACAATTTTTCTTTGGCAGTATTCAATATTATTTTAGGAATATGTTAGTCATTATCTGTTTATTATAGTTCCAAAAATTCACGTGAATCGCATTAGCCTATTAGGCAAAATCCGGTTATTTTTGGAAATTTTCAAAAAATCATATCTCCGATAATAACAAACATAGGAAGCTGAAACTTACAGAAAACAATATTTGTCATGAGAGCTCTTATTGAAAAAACTACAGAAACCATTTCGTGAAAGGGCTGATTTTATATGAAAACACGGCTACGCTCTTTAATAAAACTGCACACAGACATTTATCGAGATTTGTCTAAACAAGCCATTCCCGAAGAGTGTTGCATCCCGTTTTGTCGTGCGCGAAAGGCATAAGCGTGTCTCTTTCAAGGGAGGCGTGGCTGCCTGAATCGCTGTTAGAACCTCATCAAAGATCACCAAGGGGGAGGAGGGTCTAAAACAAGGGCCAAAAAACCTCACGTGATTTCTGGAGAAGCCCTTAGCCATAGGCTTTTTAAAACTTTTTAATGGCTTCAAAATCCGACAAAGTCGTCTGGCGAATGGTATATTTGAAGTACGAGCCTTATTTCGTTTACATAATCAAGGTAAACCTCCCAGTAATCGACATCTTAGTGGCCAATAGATTACAGTAATTAATCACCAAACCACAGTATTGGGCCAGTGTCGAGTACAGGGACGTTTACCTTGCCAACATATTTAGAACCAAGGAAGTTTATATGTTATTTCAGCAAACATGTTGGTGCTGTTTGTGGAGTCCGGTCTGTTCGTGCTTGCTAGGACATAGTGACTACGTTAATACTATTGTCTTTTTATAGGAGATTGACGAGAGACATCATCCTGGTGGGCTAGCACAACTTGCTGCCAAGTCGTATCTCGCGCGACTTAGCGATTCCTGTCTCACTCGAACTGTGTAAATTGGAAAGAGAGGGGTAGATTTATCTCTACTCGCGTCGCATCGCAGCGGCAGTTATGCTAGCCCCGCTGTTGTGGATTCGTTTTTATTATCTGGGTAATGGTTAAAGTTAAAACATCAATATTTACCTTTCAAACACAGCACCAATAGCCAGTCCCTCCGGCAACGACGTCGGCAAGTCTTTTAACGAATGCACCACAAAGTCCACTGTATCGTTCCTCAGGGCGTCTTCCAAGTCTTTGGTGAATAGGGACTTCTCGCCGATTTTGGGTAGAGAGACATTTAAGATGCGGTCTCCTAATGTTGTCATGCTTACTGCGAAAAATAGTAATATTTAATAAAAATGTTTGAGATGACATATCGAGGGGTACGTGGTCAAACCCGAGAAGTCGCGTAATAAGTTCTTATTTCAAAAAGCAATTACTTACATCTCTTTATCAGGATTGGCAATGGTTTGACCATTTAACACACATACATTTTTGACATACATATTTTGTTTCTGATGTGTATCAAATTGTGTGTAACTAAAAAGTGAATTCATATAAATATGAAATTTAACTGTTCTTAATTTTCGAAACGAAATTCCAAAACAAGATCCTCTGATACTCTGAATGTGACAATAATAATAATATGTTTATTCAATGATTGTATACATTTACAGGTAATCAAGACAGGTACAATAAAACAAAGTATACAAAAACAATTGAAATTGAAAGGGTAGGTGGCTCAGCTTGTCTGTACCAAGAGACCACTGGAGACTGACAGACTCTAACACTCACACTCTAATAACAGATAATTACAACATAAACTACCCATTCATACACGTATTTTAATATTTTACTAGTTTGTATTATAATAAGCCTTGAGGATAACATAATAAAGGTGTTTTCTAAATTAGTTATAGTTCATGAGTAAACTTACCTATATTAAATTCTTTCTCGGGATGTACTTTCTTCAGACTGTCTATTACAAAGTTTGTCTGTATAAGTGCCAGCTAAAACAATAATAATTTACCGAATGTCAGCTTATACTTGGAATTCACTCGTCGGATGAGTTGTATCAAAGTAATTCTTACAATAGGCAATTTTACTGTGCAAACAATAAGGATCAGAATCCAATAACATTGTTCATAGAAAGTCCGCTAACAAAAAGATTTCAACATTGTTTTTTTTGGGCAAAGGCCTCTCCCCATGAATGCCCTCTCCCTCCCCGCATCAGTGCCTCCTCCTGCCAGTTGGCGAGAAAGGCGTCTAAGTCATCCCGCCATCTCCGTTTAGGCCGGCCTCGTCTGCGTCGCTCTTGTGGCATCCACTTGGTAGCTATATTAGCCCACCTGTCCGGACGCATGCGACAGACGCACAGTGAAGTGCGTAGAACAAACTAGGTGGACAAAAACCCCTATCGAATATCTCAAAACTTTCTATTAATAGGTGTACCTGATAGTCATACATTAAGATCGACGCAAATTATTTTCCCCCCCTCCCCTCCATTTGCAAATGATAAGGGTCACTACTTAAGACAACATGCAATTTACAGTGCATTCATTACAGCAATCGCTCTTGACCTTATTCTTGTGATGGATTCTAATCTCAAGGGTAAGTAGTATATTTTGTACTGATTTTTTTTTAATTATATCCCATTTTACATATAGATATAGGTGCCATACTTCGAAGTTATAGCAAATTTCACCCCTAACTTAAACTTTATCGGTCAGAAATTAACATGTCCCCACTTGTCCCCGCGGAGATTTTTAAATATATGATACTTATATGTATGTACTTTCATATACTGTTATCATTGGCGACTCGAGTTAACCCGGAATTAAAATATGTTTTTTTTTCAGATGTGGACGTTTCTCTATCAAGATTGGACTTTTGCAATGTATGGTTGTCTCATGGCAAGGAAACAAGAAATACTGAACTACTTAACCTAGTATCATCGAAATGTGATCTGAGTGGTGCGACTGAAAGCTCTTTAAGGGATGTCAAGGTTGCTATACCACGATTTTCGTCTAAAATTTTACAAAAGTGGGAGAGTTGCCGTAAGTCCAAAACTCGCTTTTTTGAGAAGAATGCTGAGTGGATTCGGGGAGAAGATTTATCGTTTAAGGTGTCTGTGTGTACTGCCGTACCATCGTCATCTTCAGAAATTACTCCAGGTCCCGGAAGACCACAGGCGGAATTTTCAAAATCTTGTCCTAAAACAAAACGACGACGTGTAGATGATCTCATACAAACTCGAAGTTCTAGTGAATTGTTATATGCCGCCGAAGTATCAGCTCGTTTATCAGGTAGTGTAAAAGTGGCACGTAGTATAAAGGAAGTTGCTGACAGCCCCGATGGACCATCCATGTCTACAAAGGATGAAGGTACGGTATGTGGTGCTAGGTGTATGACGAATGAAGAAGCTTTAGCGTATTATTTAGATAGTAAGTCAACAGTGAATACTTATAATATCGCACGAAAGTGCGCCATAAAATTAGGGCATAATTTATATCCGTCAATAGATAGTGTTCATAAAGCTAAAGTTGAGTGCTATCCCCCTAAGGAGAAAATTATTGTGGGCGATGTGAGTGTTAAAATCGAGCTTCAGGCAATTTTAGATAAAACTGCTGTACTGTTAATTAAGTTATAACCTCATTTCAATTAATTACTTTAGTCGTTAGTTAATAATCCTTACGAATAGCCGTAAATTCGTGGTATTATTATACCAAATGTTATGTCTATATAAGATTTATTTGTTTTAATAGTGATAAGTTATGTCGCTTTTGCATTTTATGTTAGTTTAAGACATCTTGTAATTATTGTTTTAATTTTTGTATCACAAAATATACTGACTTTATGATATTTTATTTTATTATTCGAGTCCACCCCCTCTATACATCAAAATATCGATAACAACATGAAAAAAATATGTCATGTATGCATAATAAGCATAAATAAATTGAAATAACTGCAAAAATAATTTTGTCCACCTAGCTTGTTCTACGCACTTCACTGTGAGACGTGACCGGCCAGTCCCATTTGAGCCAAGCAGTCTTTTCGCCTACATCAGCTATGCGTGTTTTGGTGCGCAGCGTGGTGTTCCGGATGCGATCCATGCTCTTAACACCTAATATGCTACGCTCCATAGGCCATTGACAAGCCTTCAATTTGGACTTTTAACTCTCCGTGAGTGACCATGTTTGGGCACCGTATATTAGTATGGGCAGAATACACGTTTTCGTTTCAACATTACCTGGCATTATTATCTTATTGAAACAAATTCTATTTTTTTTATTAACTGGATTTATTTAGGCTAAGTATGGATGATTTGGTAAATACCAGAATAAGTACAGTACTTTTATCTCACGAGCATGGCTTAAACAAATTTCCCTACAATGTACCTGTATATCTCAACACATAAACATAGGTCTATGGCTAACCCGCGTTCGAGAAATGAGAAGCTACCGCAAACTGAAAATGAATGAAGTTCAATTATCTCCCTCTGTTGCACTTGCTAAGGGAGATATAACTTCGTTCGTTTTCGGTTCGCGGTAGCCCCTCAGAACTCACTATCAAATCTATCACTACTCATCGAAACCTCATATCTCAGTACTGAAACGATGCTGATATACGAGCTTTATTTTAAGGAGGTATTTGTTACTTAGTGACTTTTGCAAATATAGTAAAACTCTTTATTGAACAAATAAAATAAATGAACAACAAAAAGGGAATAGAATACAAAGATGAAGTTATTCCTTTAAGCCATGGCCTCCCGGCGAAAAAAATAAACAACAGCATGCTTTTGTAATGAGCCCAGGGATTCCCGGCACCGGTAGACGATGGGACTGTAGACCTAACCCAGCTATCCTTAGAAGTGTGTAAGTTACTGAGAGCAGAAGTGGGTTAGTTGGTCCTTTACAATGTCGTGTTATTATTTAAAAGTAACATGGTTATCATTATGAAAACCAAATTTTAATACGAGTAACAGCTTAAATTTGAATATGACACCTAGCATTTTATTAAGATTAAATACGTAATTTCAATTGAAGACAGTTAACAGAAAAATCCTCTCAGAATAATATGTAATTTATTCTTTCTTATCTATATAGAACTATTGGCTTATAAACTATAATATTTATAATCAATATAAATTTACCTCGCTTTTCCTTGAACCGACACGGATAACGGTTTTTGATTCGTTTTCCATTTTCAATAACTGCTCACACTGTTTATTTAATGTAGCTTACATAAATTTATCGCAGGAAGTTTTTAACTTTAAGGTTATGTCATGTATCACTCCCAAATAATTTATTTTACTGTATAAACAGCAGACTAACTAGTGTAGCTAAATGACTTGTCACTAACACTGTAGTGGACAAGTTAATTAGGCACGGAATTTTAAATCAAAACATCGCTTTCGTAAGATGATTGTGCAACTGTCAATGTGTCAATTACACACTATTATCTAGGGTGTCAATCTAATCTAATAGCTATCCCTAACTGACATATCTAAGGGACTACCCGGAACCACTCCGAACTTCGTAATCCGTACTTAGTGCCGTGCCATCTCTCTCACTCATATTGTGAATAACACGAGAGTGAAAGGGAAGGCACGATACTAGTTTTAGAGTACAGGAATGCTACCGCGAACTGCTAACGAAGTTTTCCCTCTCTGTCGCACTTATGTGTAAACTTGCAAGTGCGACAGAGAGGGAACACTTCGTTTGTGGTTCGCGGTAGCCCCGCTGGCTTTGCGATCCATATTGACCCTGTTCCGAATCACGCTCACAGCGCCTCACGCACGGTCGGACCGATTGAAGCTTACTGTAACATGAGATATCGCGGCGTCGTTGATGATGTCATGGACGGCGCTCATGGTGCTCATACTCGCAGGCGTAAGCAACTTGAGCTCAGTCTATACTAGGGCTCCCGATATCCGTGTTACACGCCGACCCGTTGCCCCGTGTACTTAAGCCCGGCGGTACTAAGAACCCGAATTACACGAACCCGCCAAGATCCGTGTCCCGTGTCTAAGATTCGGAAACGGGCAACGTGTCTCGGCTACGTAGCCGGGGCCCGGGACACGCCGACCCGTTTCCGAATGTCAGGCACGGCCCCACCCGTCCGCGACGGTTTGGGTTTACGCTCTAACGTTTGAATGAAAAATATATGGTGGTAAACAGAGATGGGCAAAATGTAATCGCCTAACGATTAAGATTAACGTACTTAATCGCGACTAACGACTAAAAATTGAGATTAGTAGTAGTCTTAGTCGCACGAGTTCTGATTAATTGAGTCACGATTAAATTAACTGTTGATTAATCTCCAGTGACTACATTTTTAGTCGACTAATTAATTAGATTAATTTCCTCTCGCTTGTAATTCTAATTTTCGGGTAACCATGGCAAGTAACTACAACTTAAGGAATGTATAACCACATTGTACCTAAAATAACACTTTGGTATGAACTATACCTGGTGCTGGAGGACTTGCCTATAAGTATCGCTTCATAAATAACTTGCCAAAGTATTCGTAATTTTCTGACAAATGGTATCAAAGGTGATGTACGCTTTATCGACTGAGAAAGGCAACCGTAATATAGGTATTAGGTAGTCATATATGCATTAACGGATTGTTATCTACTTTTCAATCTCTGGTCGTGGGTAAACAACTAACCGACAAAGGATACGTGAACTCAGATTTATTAATTACCACGTATTATTGACCAAACTGTGGGCTGGGGCAATAAAACCATTAGGCTCGCGTTATCTCTTTCGCATTGTTTTTCACAGAGCGGGCCGAGACCCATAGTGCAGGTAGTAAACCCGTAGCAAGGCATGTCGATAGAATTAAGTGATTAGATAAAATACGTGTTTTAAGTATGAATTTTATAATATGATTAATGAAAGTGGCAATATGCTGTACCTAATTTAATATAAATCGATTTCATCCTCGTCCTCGTCGTTGTCACATGACGTCTTGAAGATTAATTATGAGAGGACATGTGTCTATTAATGTGCTTTTGACAAGTCTTCGTTCTGGAGATAGTCAGCATGACGAACAAGACAAATAACTTGAACTAATACCCATTAAAGTTACATTAACTATTAAACTAATGTAAGTAATTTATCGACGATTAAGTAAAACCCGTATCGATATGCCGCCATCACTATCGTCGCCGGCGTTTATTACCCCAGTCCTCGGTTTAGGATAGTATAATTTACTGCATTGAAAAATAGAAACAAACCAGTAATCTACTGACAAGAAGGATAAAAAAGTCGTTTTCTCGCTCTTTCATAAAACGTTCTCTTTCTAAATTTCTACCTGCACTCCATCCAATCTGTAAATCCTTAACCCTTACCTAGGAAGACTATAGAGTGTTGCACTATCAAAAATATAGTTGTGTTATTGGAACAAATTTATATCGCACAGCACACAAGAAATATTGAATATTGGTTACCTTCGTGTAAAATGAGGGTCATTCAACTTTTAATCGAGAAATTTAGCCAATGAAATTGGCGATTATTTATTTATTTACATGACCAACAGCTTTTATGACACGACAACATTTTAACATATAAACAAGTAGCCAATTATAGATCTCGCAGGTAGAAACAGTATATATGAAATATAAGCAAATTTATACTAATGTCACGCACATACGCAACTATCCATGTAAGCCACAATGCTGGTTAAAACATAAACACTCTAAATGAAAAGTAGATTGTGGCTTTTGGGCCATTAAGAACTTTCTTAGTTCAATAATTTATAGCATACAAAAAAGCAAGCTAAAACAAATACAAGAATCAAGAATACACAAGAAACTAATACTAGATAGCAGGACTAACAAAATGACAACAACACGATCACCTAAAATACTGATTAACCAGATATCTCGCTACGTATATTCAAAGGCACAAGATGATGATGATGATGACCTATTTAATAATTATTCGAATACTCTGTCGATTCATTTAATAGCGACTAAATTGTTTCATCGATGAATTAGTTAATTGTAAAATAATCCATTAATGTCCTTCTCTGGTGGTAAATATATAATACAGTGTATGGTTTCATACACAGATATTTATTTAATATCTTATCTTAACGAGCAGCATTTGTATGCATGTATATAGGCTCTTCAATATCGCTATTTTCGTATATCATTATGGTTCATAACATTGTCTTAGAAAAATGTTTTACTCATAGCTATATTTAACACGTATTTACATCAGTATCCATTAAATTGCTAAAAAATATATACTAATTTATAATGCGATACTGGTTAAAGCAATATAATAACGTTATTTGTTCCAAGATGGCATTGATAACTTTGACAGACACAGACAGACTACATTTTGATAACGTCCAAATCAAGACGCTATAATGTTATTTTTATAACGTTATTCAGAATACTAAATTTCGAAAATACGAAACTTTAAAATACTAGCATAATCTTATCGCCTAATTAATTTAATACCGTTAGACCTGCAGGTGTACATGATGTACAAAATAACGCCTCCGTCGATTAAACAGAATTTTAAAAATAGGAGCTCATCACTGTGTAAGTGTTTTCGTTCTGGTATATTACGCTCTCAAGGCTATACAAATGAAATTATGCGTATTGGATTGGCCTGATGTGACTGTCTCATCATCCAACGCTTCAAGTTAATTCATACGTTGTGTCTCTGATGGAATGGATAGGCTTATTCAAACATTTTCTTTGAGCAAGGAAATTCAATAAATCTTTTCTTATGTCTTTTAAACTATACTTAATATTATTTAAATTGCATTGATATACTGATATCAACACTGCAAGTTAAAAAAGCTATAAAAAATGAAAAAAAAAGTGGATGTGGAATTATGTCACGTATACGATGTGCAATGATCTAGCAAACAATGAGTTTTCGTGTCGTGGTGCTATAGGAAAATATTTGACATGAATTCTCCAATACGGATTACGACATTTAACGAGTACGTACCGACATGTTTCTTACTATATTCCATTTAATAGTTCGTAGTTTAATTATAGTCTATGTTGTCAAAATTATTTCGTTATTTATAGAATGTATTATTTATTTCGTTTACTGTTAATCAGTAATTTTATCTCGATATTGATTGATTTCAATGAATTATATGTCATCAACAGATGTGTCATTAAAATTTACATTATTCAGGCCTTTTTATAAATAAAATCCGATGTCATACAGATAATTCCGTTTGTGTTTAAATTTTCGTTAATATCGAAGTCATTGTTCAGTATACCGTTATAAAAATAACGTTATATGTAATATCTTTTTGATTTTGACGCCATTTCAATGTAGTTTATCAAATTTTTCCATCATTTAATATTACATTTATTAGGAAGATAACGTTCTGACTAAACCATTATCGCCATATAATATTGGTGTTAGTTTTCTAACGATATAATGGATACTGCTTTAAATGCGCCTCAAGCTCAAGTAACATTGACGTAAACAGTTTTTTAGACAAATAGTATAAATTTATAAACATTAAGGAATAATTTTATAAGCACCGAACTAGTGCATTAAATAAATAAAGCGTAAACTCTTTATAACGAAACAAGGAACCAAGCAGTTTTTATCATTATAGAGAGTTACCGTTATATGAAGAGATAAATGAAAAATAAACCAATTATAATTGTTTTTAACATGTACGTACCACGTGTTCTAGGCAATTAACAATAACAAAAGCAAGACGGTTGTTTACGACCTCAGGTGCTTCGGGAACTCAAAGGTTTAGTCGGCATCTTTTGTAGCCTGATAAGATAACATACACAATAAACAATGAACAAATATTTTCTGTCTAAATATCAACACATTTCGTCGTAATAGAGAAGGCTGTTGCGCTATAAACAGTTTAATCAAGAGAGTCAATGTGTGATTTTTAAGGTATACTAACCAAATTGTGCTCACTTATTAATGATTAACTTATTCTAGCTCACTTAGCTAATGTAGAATAATTATTCAATAGTATTAGGTTAGTTTTTAGCGGTTATTTGCTAAAGTTGTTAGTTTTGACTGTTATTCGAAGTCGACTACAATTTGCCTAACTCACAACTACATGTAGTATTATATCCATTTTATGACTTACATCTTGTTTATTAAAAAATAAATTAGTAGTAGGCCTCTAAAGATGAAATATGAACTATTCAATTGAAATTTAATTAATTTTATTTAGGCATAAAATATCATTGACATCACCAATACTTATATTGAAACAGGTTTAGTTGCTAAGCATAATTAATACATAAAGTTAAGTCGAAACAAACACTTACTTATACTTACGTGCTTATATTTATGACGAGCGGACGGGTCGTGTCGACGTGTAATTAAGATCCGTGTACCCGTGTACACGGATCTTAATTACACGGATCGTAACTACACGTGAAAATCGGGACAGAAACCCGTTGCCGTGTAACACGGCAACGTGTACTCGGCAACGGGTACGCGAAACACGGACACGACCGGGAGCCCTAGTCTATACTTGTATCTTTTACCGTGTCGTATCTCCGTCGCGTAGCACCGACTCGTAGCATGATCGTTAGTGTGAACATGATAAGATACGCGATCATGCAACACGCCGTATCTGATACATCGCGATCCAACCAGGGGGCCTACCGCGACTGTAAACGAAGTTTTCCCTCTGTGTCGCACTTGAAAATCTGTACGTAAGTGGGACAGAGAGGTAAAACTTCGTTTGTGGTTCGCGGTAGCCCCTCAGAGGGGTTACCGCAATCCGAAAACGAAATAAGTTCGAATATGGAATATTATACGATTTCGGTGCGCGTAGCCTTCGCCGTCAGCACTATAAACGCTGTGAGCGTTGTTGGCGTGATTCGGAACAAGGAGATTGTCACGCTAGCTGTCAATAATGATACCTATAGCCAAAGAGAATATAACCACTACGTTCTAAGAGACGGGACTTCGAACTAGGTTTTGGATGACAGTGACATTGTCATTGCATGACATTGACGTAGAGTTTGGCAAACATTCTGTATCAAAATAAAATAAAATAAAGGAAATATGTAATGCCAACATGACAGCGCGATAGGGATGTAACTTCGATGTAGTACGATTAACGATATCGATATCGATAAATTATGACTAGTGACGTCGTGGGTTCCGCGTTTATACAAATCCCGGTTAGAGGGCGTCCATTATTTACGTGAGATGTTTATGGCAGGAGGGGATCTAATTTAGCCAAAAACACCTCACATTAATAATGGATGCTCCTTTATTAACAATTGGGGTTTGAATCCATTCTCAATTGGTTAGGTTATGACGACTACTCCACGACGTCCATGTGCTTATTCCGCAGTGGGTAGTGCACGTTTGTTTACAACAGGGCTAGAGTTAAATAACTTATAACTGTCACTGCTGCTTCCCTGCGATGCCCGAAGTGGTTTTTTTTTACAGGAGGTGGTATTCACAGTGCTTATCAACAGCCCTCCTAAGGCATACACAGTGTAAGTCTTACTCCGATTAACGTGTTCAGGATGACTGATGAACTGAGTCGAGACAGTTTATAAATAACGTAGCAGCATACAAAGGGCCTATGTCCAGCAGTGGACTGACACAGGCTGATGATGATTCAAAGGACGGGCAGCGTGAATGAATAATAGATTGTCTCAAGGGAGCAAAATGATATATTACGGCGCGAGGGTGGTATATTGACAAAAAACACAAAAGATTCTAAAGTAGAATCTTGAGCGTAGCGAAGGATAAGTATTTCCGACCAAAACTGAAATAATTTTGCTACCGTATGACACTTACTGCTATTCACACCGCCTATGAGGCCCGCTGAAAAACTTGAAATGCCTTACAAATATTTTTGTTACCGAGTGGCACCTTGACAGAGGTGTGAATAGCAGTATGTGCCACTTATTTGTTGCCCTCAATTGAGAAAAAAAAAGTACGACTTTGATCCCTCATTCGAGAGCAACAATGACTCTTTTCTGAATACCAGATGTGAAAAGTAATAATACATTCAGTTTTGTGTTTCACTGTGAATTCATAAAAATGCTACTGTGTGGAAGCAATGAGAAAACATTCATTAATCATTAATCATCCTGAAATTAAAGAAGGATTTAGGATTCAAAAGGGAAGTAACATTCGCAAATAATTGACGAGTTTTTATTTAAATCCAGAATCTTCTAGAACGTCTTCTCTTTTTACAGATTTACATGGAAACTAGGAATGTAAATCACATTGTTATTACTTCAACATCTTCTATTGTTCAAAATGATGACAAGAAACAGTATAAGATGTGATATACAATACAAATATTCTTTATCACTCACCAAAAATAGTATACAAAAGAATACAATATTTAAATTTAAAAATCTTGCGGGGTAGTATTTAGGTATCGGTAGCCTCCTAGCAGGCGGTAATAGCATCAACACCAAATGATGAATGCCTTGTAAATGCTTTAAGGCTTGCCACATACAGATTGAAGTTGAAACTCGCAACCGCTCCATATATCAGTTATCACTACCGTGCGGTAGTGCTCCCGCCAAGACGAGCCGAGCGAAGCGCATGGGCACTATCTACCTTTCCTCGAAGCGCTTCGTCGTTTTTTTGAACCCTCATAACTAGGGTTTGGGTTATACCAGATAAACAAATTTTTCGGTATATGATGGTCAACAGTGGATTTATTAAGCATATAAACTTTCAATTGCATACCTCTTATACTTAAGATTTTATTAATATCTAAAAAACCCCGATTTCGTCACTCACTGATAATTATTAAAATTCTTAGGGTACTACCTGAAATCCTAGAAAGCTGAAATTTGGTGTGTAAGCTAGTATTAGTACACAAACAACAAAAAAATCCTAAAACTTGGAACTTTTACCCCCCAATCGCTTAAACTAGGGGATATAATTTTGTATGAGACTTCCGTAAGTTTTGATGCTAGAAGTCTGAAAATTGATCTTGGGACTCCTTGTTATAAAATAATAAAATATTATTGTATTTCAGGCGTTTTAGTAAATCACCCCTACCCTTTAAGTTAGGGGATGGAAGTTTGTATGGGATTGTCTATACCTAGTACCTACAAACTTAATTTCATGCTAGACACCTGAAAATTATACCAGTACACAGACATCATTTAACAAATTTAAAAGTACATGTTTCAGGTTTATGAATAAAAACCATCGCTCAATCATTAGGGGATAAAAGATTAATTACCTTGCCGAACCGGCTTGTTGAGCCTTCTTCGCGGCATCAGCAGAGTTATCTTCCAATAAAGAAAAACTCTCATTAATCTTTCGACACTCATTTCTTATCAGCAAAAGCGAAACTATTCGCACCAGGTTCCGAGAGGACACTGTCAAATGTTCTTGACATAGCCAAGACATGTCGAGGTGTCTAAGCATAACACCTTGTGAATATTTGATTATACCATTAATATGGAGCAGGTTTTTAATATTTTCATCAAACAGTTTGGTTAGTAACTGGACTTCTTTACATAAATCGATGCTTGGGTACGTCAAGCGGGGATTGTCGTCCCATTCTTTGAAAGATATATATTTATACATTTCGTTACTTATGTCATGACCTTGTAACACATCACAGCATCTGTTGCAATTGTTATGCATAGATATCATTTTTTTGGCTACGAATCCGCTAACGTACACCACTGGCTGATTGTCGAAGTTATTAAGGTCATCGTATTCTTCACTGAATAGTAAAGGATAATTTGTATCATCGGAATAGTCTACTAAAGGATCATCATCGTTATCCAATGGTGCAGTAGCATTGGTGCATTGGTCTGTTTGTGAATCCTCAAAAACTAAGTTATGGAAATCAAACATAATGTTGTTTCCATCTTGTTCACAATTCCCTCCACGAGAAACTGGCGTACTCAGTCTCGTCAAAATTGACGATTTCATAGCAGCCGTGAAATGATGGCAAGTCGGGTTTCTATTAGTAGGGCTATGTTGCCTTATCAATCCGAAAAAATTTTCAAGTGAATCTTGATTTAACTGTCTCAAGTTTAACCATTTCAATCCCCGAATCTGAAAATAATTCCATATATCTTGGAGAGATGTCAATGTTATTAAATAGCCTTTCACGCACTTGACATTCTTTAATTGCTGTCCATTTTTAATGAAATTTAAAGTTTTCAGTTTTTCCTTATAGACTTTCCATTCCTCATGGTGGAAGCTGTTTTTTGTTACGTTTTCCCTTAATTTCTTTTTAACATCTTTGTACGAAGCAGGGCCATTTGTTAAATCAAACAAGTGATCAAGATCTTTAATTACTTCTGACGATTCTTGTATTTCCGTTCTAGCCGGTTCAGAGGAGGATTCTGCAAGCAGTTTTAAAACAGCAGCAACAGTATTGCTCAAAATTTGAGCGGCAAGCTTTACTTTCATTTTTCCTTTAAATTTAGGCTTCACAGCTTTTTTAGTAATTTTGGTGAAGTGAAGTGTTTCTCTGTTTTTTTCTTCAAGCTGGATTAGATGAGACCATTTAGCCTTTTTGCCATTCCACTCTACTTCCCCAGCTTGGAGAAAATTGTTACGGATAGATTTGAATAAGTGAGGGACATCATAAATGATGTACACCTTCTGATCATCTAATTCGAAATAATTAGAATCTATAGTATTGCCACTTGACAGTTTAAGGCAATTTAATGCCCCAATATTTGTTGGACCCTGGTCGCAAACATTGGCGATGACATTAAAACCTTCTTCAGTAACTTTTCGAATAATTTGTTTAATTAAGACAGTTAACTTTTCAGTACTTATGGTCCCTTTAACGAAATAATAAGCCAAAGGCTGCTTGTATTTTTTTAAGATGCCCTGCATCATAAAAACTAAAGCGTGGTTTGCTACTCTGTTTGTCCTCCCTTCTTCTCCCATGTCTTCAAAACCTTCAATCTTGTCTTTAGAGGTGTTTAAAATTAGTCTTTTTTTCAATGCAATTTCGTCGAACATTATACACACGTTTTATCTTCTGGTTTAAAATTTCGTACGATTTTACCCAGATGTGTGAGTAAGGCGTCATTGATTCCCGGTTCTAATGTCATTTTCTGAAGAACTACTTGTAGCGTCCGTATGCTGGGTAGCGGTAACATATGTCTTAAAAATCGATATGCTTTGGGTGATTTTTTATAAATAGAAAGTGCCAATCCTTTGTCTGAGTTACTCCACCGTCTTGCTTGTCTTTTGCGATTTTGATTTTTAATCGTAGATGTAATTAAGGTCTTCAATACCGGTGATTCTACAGATTCTATGACATGTATATTTTTTTGGAGAGTTTTTAATTTAATCTTTGTAGTCTGTAGTTTCTTTAACAGCTTCTTTGTTTGAGGTGAAACACCTAGAAAAATATATATTCGGGTCACTTAAGCATGAAAACTTACTATGTTTCTTTGATCAGTGTGAACTATGGGTAACCTGACTTTTCTTGACACTTATAGAACACCAGTATGAAGGTGTTGTATACAAGTTTCCAGCTTATTATCTCTCATTCCGATGACAAATCCCTAATATGACTGGATCAATAGGTATTGATATATTAATCTTAACCAGTGGTGGGCAAAGTACGGCCCGCGGGCCAACTGCGGCCCGCGAAAGCATTTTATCCGGCCCGCCGCCGATACATCGAATTAATTAGTACATGGCCCGCGATGATTATATTTTGACGGTTCAGCCAAAAACCAGAGCAGCGGTTTTATACAAAAGTGCAGTTTTGCTGCATTTATGGCCCTCCTCCGAAATTTGTCAAGCTTACTGGCCCGCCATGAAAAAAGTTTGCCCACCCCTGATCTTAACATTCCGTAACCTCAAACAACTATTGTTCAAATCATGCAACTATGGTACAAAAAACTAGTGCCTTCTTCTGGGACAAATAAATATCGTATGATAATAAAACCTACTATGTTTTTTGAAAGATGTAAGCTGATGAATTTGATAATTAGTAGCGGGCTGGTATCTCTACATACACATTTTAAACCTAATCACACAGTTTACAAAAATATAACATAAATGTAATACATAAAGTTACCAGCAAAATCTTCATTTTGGTCCTGGAATTGGTGCCTACAGTTATGTAGCTCGTTTCGAACTTTCGATGTGAACACTTTTGGTGCGGAACTCGACGTTGCTCCAGCTGTAACTAATAATTAGTAATAATTAATAATATACAAACGCACTTAAAATTGCGGTAATTATTTCTACTGTAGATTGGCCTGCAAAATTACCAACTAGGCTAAAGCGGTCGTTAAAGTCATTTAAGTATTTATTTATTTATATATGTATGTATTTCATCGCCTAATACCCATAGTACAAGCTTTGTTTAGTTTGGGACTAGGTCGATTAGTGTAAAATGGTCCACAAATATTTATTTATCTGTTACCAGGGCACTCTTGTTTCTCAGACGCGATTCCACTTAGAGATGACATGCAATAATTGTGGTCGTCGTGATCATGATGTATTCGTTTATTAGGAGATGCTGTAAAAGATACCATAAATGTAATTATATTGAGCGATCATAGAAAATGAATATCTGAATAGAACAAGGAAATGGTAACTAATCTGTTACCAGGGCACTCTTGTTTCTCAGACGCGATTCCACTTAGAGATGACATGCAATAATTGTGGTCGTCATGATCATGATGTATTCGTTTATTAGGAGATGCTGTAAAAGATACCATAAATGTAATTATATTGAGCGATCATAGAAAATGAATATCTGAATAGAACAAGGAAATGGTAACTAATCTGTTACCAGGGCACTCTTGTTTCTCAGACGCGATTCCACTTAGAGATGACATGCAATAATTGTGGTCGTCATGATCATGATGTATTCGTTTATTAGGAGATGCTGTAAAAGATACCATAAATATAATTATATTGAGCGATCATAGAAAATGAATATCTGAATAGAACAAGGAAATGGTAACTAATCTGTTACCAGGGCACTCTTGTTTCTCAGACGCGATTCCACTTAGAGATGACATGCAATAATTGTGGTCGTCATGATCATGATGTATTCGTTTATTAGGAGATGCTGTAAAAGATACCATAAATGTAATTATATTGAGCGATCATAGAAAATGAATATCTGGATAGAACAAGGAAATGGCGACTAATCTGTTACCAGGGCACTCTTGCTTTTTAGACGTGATTCCACATAGAGATGACATACAATAATTGTGGTCATGATCATGATGTATTCGTTTATTAGAAGATGCTGTAAAGATACCATAAATGTAATTATATTGAGCGATCATAGAAAATGAATATCTGAATAGAACAAGGAAATGGTAACTAATCTGTTACCAGGGCACTCTTGTTTCTCAGACGCGATTCCACTTAGAGATGACATGCAATAATTGTGGTCGTCATGATCATGATGTATTCGTTTATTAGGAGATGCTGTAAAAGATACCATAAATGTAATTATATTGAGCGATCATAGAAAATGAATATCTGAATAGAACAAGGAAATGGCGACTAATCTGTTACCAGGGCACTCTTGCTTCTTAGACGTGATTCCACATAGAGATGACATACAATAATTGTGGTCATGATCATGATGTATTCGTTTATTAGAAGATGCTGTAAAAGATACCATAAATGTAATTATATTGAACGATCATAGAAAATAAAGGACTGAATAGAAAAAGGAAATGGTAAATTGGCCAGGCAAGGGCGTTTAATCGTGTGATGAACACGAATATTTGTTTCTGAATCTTGGATGTTTTTATGTAGGTATTTAAGTATCTGTTTATCTATACACGTATGTATAACGTCGCCTAGAACCTGTAGTACAAGCTTTGCTGAGTTTGGGATTAGGTCGATTTGTGTACGATTGTCCACAAACATTTATTTATTATATTTATCTGTTACCAGGCTACTCTTGCTTCTCAGAAGCAATTCCACTTGGAGATTACATGTGCTCATGATGTATTAGTTTATTAGGAGATGCCTTTAAAAGATATCATAAATGTAAATATGTATATCAAGCTATTATAAAAAGAGAATATATGAATACAACCTAAACTGACAGTCAAGAATGTACTATCGCGTTTATATCGTTTGTACTCTAGTTCGTTTTCATGCAGTGGCATAAGACCCCTGTTGTTATGTTAGTAAACCCTAATAAAAATTTCCTAATTTATCAAGTAATGAAACAAACTCTCACAACAATTTGCCATTTCCTGACCTATAAACCTTTTATTAATTCCTTTGCATCTAAATGTTAAATGGTAACGCGGATATACAAACATTTAACATATTTAAAAAAACATATTTCTGAATCTAGTTCCCTAAAACTTAACTAAAAATGCTTAAATTTTATGTCCTAAAAATTGTGAATTATAAAAACTATTTGGGATGCAACTACAACCGTCACTACTTTGGTAAGATGTTGTAAATTGATATGCTAGTTTAACAATACGCGTAAGAAATATATTAAATAAAAAAAAACCGGCCAAGTGCTTGTCGGACCACACACAATGAACCTACTAGTCCACATTTAAAATCACTATCCAATACATTGAATCTAAAAGTCGTATCTTCGTAGGGAACTCACGGCACTTACGACCTTTTGTTTGGGCAAGACAGTTTTTAAGCGAAAACTCAAACTGTAAAACCTATCTTGTTCAAACCAAAAATCGTTGAAAGTATTTACTAATGCACACCACCTCAATTATTTTCAGAATTTTAAGAGGGGGGGGGGGGGACACACTTTCTATGACTTGGACAGCTGATATCTCGTCTCACCAACGGCTGACTTAAATGGTCAAGTTTTTTAGAAACCTCCATATCATTTTTAAATGCCTAGATACCCAGAGATACACGATTATCTGCGTTGAAATTTTTTTTTCATCCACTAGTTACATGTATGGAGTGCCCCCCTAATTTAATGTTTTTTTGTAATTTCACATCACTTTTATGTAGCGGTTCATAGAATACACCTTCCTACCAAATTTCATAATTGTAGTGCTCATAGTCTCCGAGTCAATCGGCTGTGACATACGGATAGTCGGACAGACATGACGAATCTATAAGGGTTCCGTTTTTGCCATTTTGGCTACGGAACCCTAAAAAGGATATTTATGGCATTTTAGTCTGCGGTCAGATACAAACTTGTAAATTTACAATGAATCAACTTACCGCCACGGTTTATAATATGTAGATTTGTTAAATCCAACAGCGCTCGTCCCGGTTTAGGTTGAACCACACATGCTTCTAAAATGGAACACAATATTAATGAATTAGTATTAGTACATAATAATATTTAAATTTAAATGTGAAAAGAATTGACTACAAACAAAGAAAGTAGCTTACCAGTTGTTTCACCAGATTTAACGACGTGACAAGGAAAGTCCAAAAGCAATTCATCTGGTAGTGGTTGCAACTGTATACCGAGCGATGGTATAGACCTAGAAAATACAAAATCATGTAAGGGATCTATTTATTAACAGAGTTCTTACACACTCTTAGCACTCTGTTTCTTCTGCCTAGCCTGCAAAGAACATTGTGTAAAGATATCTAAGTAATTTCTATAATTCTATGCTACTTAGCCCAATCCACAATGGGTGCACGCGTCGGGCCAGGTCTTGTTCGACCCAGGTGTGTGCCTAGAGCATGGAGTGGATCCGGCTATTAAGGAGTATAAAGTTGTGTTGCTTTAATTTTATATTAACCATTTCTTTAAACGACTCTTCTTTCGGTTCAGATCTTTGGGATCAAAGTGGTCACCACATACAAATTTTAATTCGTTCAATTTCTCTATGGGAACGTAAACTAAGTCTTCAATGCCAATGGCTTTCACCCACTGTCTGCAACTGAAAAATACCAGATTTCTACATGATAAGCTAGTTATCGATATGTTACGGCCAACACTAATATGTATAGTATACGAATAATACTAAATTGCAAATACCGCTTTTTATTTTGCTTACATGTAACTTGCTGTGGTACATATTAATAGATAATCTCCAATTAATTGCTTACCGGTCGTGATCTAAAGGAAATCTTGCCATAAATTTCCTTTTCTCCGCACCTTTTCGACTTGCACGAAAACCACAAATAACACATACCCTATAGTGTTTTATAGACCGTGGCATTTTTAAAAAACACTGTCTTCTTACTACATGCGTTTTTGTTTTAAAGTAAGGTTTTTACCATTTATGAATATCAAAATAACAAACTGCAAACTGATTGAAACTGATAAACAAAGAAACAATATGGCGATCACTCAAGTTTAACGGAAGTGGCCAGAGGTGACATTGACATATGACTGAGATGGATTAACTGAGGGAGCGAGGTAGCAGTATCCACCATTATTTCTTGGCCGAACTCCATACAAAAGTGACATTTACTAAATTTTGTTCCTAGTTGCGCGAGCCTGCCTATAGCGATATAGCAATGTGCCGCCGCGCATTAATTACCTACCGGTAAACATTATGAAAATAATGCAAGGAATAATTTAATGCAAGGAATACGCAATGGACCATGATGACCCAATGTAAAAGACGCAGTTATGAGTTAAAGGGAGAAAGTCATATTTAGTATTTAGTTTATTTGTAATTGCGTCCAGAGGGTTACCGCAACCGAAAACGAACGAAGTTAGGTTAGGTTATCTTCCTCTCTACCACAACCGAAGTTTTCCCTCTCTGTCTCACTTATGTGCAAACTTGGAAGTGTGACAGAGAGGCAAAACTTCGTTTGCTGTCGCGGTAGCGCCCCTGAGCTTCGAAATCCGAACTTCGTATCGTGCCCTTTCAATCTCGTGTTATATACACTGTATGAGTGAAAGGGACGACACGATACGAAGTTCGGAGTAGGCCCTCTGCCATGAACGATTATCGTAATGAATAGGTCAGGGTTAAGACAGCAATGAAATACTAATACATATTTAACAAATTTATTATATTTCTACGAGAAATTACAAAAGCGCTTGAAAACATACACAAAATTATACTTAACGCATAAGGTCAATATAACTACGGTCAAAATCGAATATTCTAGACGCGAACATTGAATGTAATGAAAACAATCACAGACTTCTTACGAACGAACGAACATCAAAATATAATCATTCGACTGATTCTCCATCTGATAACTCAAATAGGCAAGTAGTCAACAAATGGTCTTAATTAATCATCCCCACAGATTATCATTGTACAGCGTACAAAGAGCGGTAGCGGCGCGGTACAATGGCGGTACAGCACAGTTTGACACTGGCATGCTCTCATTTCACTGGAACTTCTACTTTAATGCTAATGTAATACGAGTTTCTATTAGAAACGTACGATTTTTTAAAAGTATGTGTAAGTAGAAAGTCATATTTTCATCTCATTCCATCGTATAGCTACGTCCTGGTTCTGATCCATCATGCCCCATTGTGTTTATTAGTGTGACCAAAAACTATAATGTTAGTATATTGTAAGAAAGCTGCTGTACATTTCGATCTTAATGTAATCCAATGGAATAAGGCTTTATGCTGGTGTCATACTTAATAGTACATTACTGCAGAGGTCGCGAAATCGACGAGGCCATCTAGAGATACGAGGCAGACAATCCCTGTTCACGCCAAGGTTTGTATAGTGTATAATGCTTTCCGCAAAAAACGCAATGAAATTTGAAAATTATAATAAACCTCGAAATGAAATTCTAAAAATTCAGTAATTAAAACACGCGCTGCAGCAGGCGTCTGACGCTGTCTTTTGTTTCCGGGGCGCGGCGGAAACCCTGCAGCCTATAGTCACAGTCGGGTTATAAAAACTGTCGGCCTAGGTCCATTATGGGCCGCACCCAAAACATAATACTTCGCAGCCTGTTATAACGAACATAACGTCAAATATAATTGGGTGAATCAACTTTTCAGTGCCACTCGTTGCCGTGGTTACGTCTAGTTGTCCAGGGGACAAAATTCGAATACAATCGTGGTTTTATGCTATTTAAGTTTACCAAAACTATCATTTGTGGTATTTATAAGCTATTTCCATAATGGCCCATCTACACAGCATGTAAATAGAACTTAATACAACATCTTTTTGAACAAACTACGCCACTAGTGTCCCATAGACAACGGATCAAGATAACAACACAAAAAAAGTTGATCCACCCATTTCATTGCATGTTTGAGAAAGTAATTTACCTGTAACGTTTTTTAATATTCGAACTTGTATGAATGTAGCCTCATGCCGTTCTTTCCCAATCGTCATGTGACCTCTTTCATACGAAATCATACATTAGAAATCTTACGCCGCGCCGCACCGCTACTTCTCTTGTCAAAATTCTGTACACGTAAGCTTACTAGAGGTCAATAAGAAAAATATTATCATATTTTAAGGCGGTATTTGTTTCTGATAGGGTCAAGTTAGTCAGACAGCAGTCGCATCGTCAAGCGCTGCGCTTGCTGCTTCGGAGTCGGCGCCGATTGTTAGGAACTGTGGTTTCTCTGGTTCTGGAAGATTTTGTGGACCTTATCGGTGATGTTCCTGGAAAAGTTTAGAAATATTACATATAAGGTTTTTTTTTTTATTAAAAATGGGATCGCTCTTGGCCAGCATCTAGCCAGGGGGCAAAGATGAGGCCGACGATGAAGCGAGCTCATCCAGAAGGTGCCTAATAACTCGTGCTTTAAAAAGGTCTAGGTTATATGAGCTTGGAAACACAAACCCCGGCAGAGAATTCCAAACCTTAGAAGTGCGCATTATAAAAGATGATGCAAAGCGCTTGGTTCCTAAAGCCTAGGTAGGCTAATGTGTTCGATATAAAAGTAATATTAATATAATGTTGGATTAGTACAGTACTTTTACCTCACGAGCGCGGGTACCACACCATAGCTATAGTTGTGACACATACGAACACATTTAGCTCCTAGGCTGAAGCACACAAAGACAATATGTATGTATACAATATATCATACTAGTGTTCAGTGGAATTGACATGATGAGAGACTTCGCTCTGTTCTCATTTGATTTTATTTTTAGACTGACGCTCAGAGACCTTATACATCTCTGAGGATATTTATTTATTAGATTTTATTATTTTCATGTTGACGTGTTATAGATATAGCTCAAAATATTTTATTATGATTAGTGTACCTACTTTATTACCTTTTATCTTGACGCTTAGAGACCTTATACATCTCTAACAAATCTCGATTGTTATTAATTTCTTAGTCCTTTTTTTGACATGTAACACTACATTTAATTAATGATACTTTGATTATTGTATTATTTTTATTTGATGTACCTAGATAGATTTTGACTTGTAAAAGTGCCCTTGAGGCCTATTTGCAGAATAAATGTTTTGTTTTTGATTTATATCTCAACACACAATCAATGCTCACCCGCGTTCGTGAGATAAAAGTAGAAATATACAATGGTTCTTACTTTTAATCTTGCTAGCCGGCGACTTGGGCCGTTCAACATTCTTCACTTCCTTCTTAGCCTTGGTCTTCTTCAGTCGCTCAATCTTCTTCACATCAAGCTTTTCAATAGCGACTTTAACTTCCTTTATCTTAATACCATCAACACTGCTTTTCTTACGTCTAGTGGTCCTAGGTGGCACTTCAGTCTTTGCCTCTTTACTTCTCATAGACCTGGTACATCTATTAACTGGCTCCGGAGGAATCTCTTTTAATTCCTTCTTCTCTTCCTTCTGTTTCATAGCTTCCTGCCTCTCCCTGGCTTCTCTCTTCTCTTTAATTCTATATATTTTAACCATCGCTGGGGTATATCCTTGTAGTTCCTCTGGAATCTCTTCATCTTTAGATGCTTTGCCCGCAAGTCGTTTTTTGAAATTAGCTAATACTTCTTTCATGGCGTAAGTCCATTTCACACCCTGTAAGTAGTCTTTCTGCATTAGCGGCGACTGTAAGGAATCACTGCCCTCTGATGACGCATCAGACAGTTTCCGGATCCGGTATTTACAGGTGTCTTCATCGTCATCCTCATCATTGTTCGCGTTACGCTCCTTTCTGAGTATATCCTCTGGGTTTTGAGCCAAGATTTCCGCCCATGTGAACTGTTTGGCGGAACCCATAAAATTCCCAAACTTCCCGATGCTGCTTCTGTGCGTTCTTTTACCCCTCCGTTTCTGAACCTTCTTCTTCGACCTTAGGTTTTTCGGCGACAGCTTTTTGCCTAGAACGTCGTGAGGCATTAGGGACTTTTTCAGACGAGCGATTAGGTCTGCGTCTGACACGAAGAAGTTCCTCGACGTACAAGGCTTCCTTATCCCTTCGCTAGATATATTAATTGCCTGCTTCAACAGTTCCAACTTCAAATCATTCTCTACGGAACACAAATTTTCTCGCTCAAAGCTTTTCTTTATACCGCTCCTTGCCAAGAAGTCTGGTGGCGTATTCTTTCTGCCGAAACGTCTTGAGTAGCACAATTTGCGACTCATAGGAGAGTTGGGAGGCTCAGCCAACTTCAAAGACACTTCCTTATCTGCATTCTTCATTAGTTCACTCTTGAACAAGCTTCTGCAATGATCATAGTCTGGCTTCTCCGCGAATTCCAAGCTAGTCACATATTCCAGATATTTCTCCATAAACTGCGGATAGAATTCAGTTTTAAAGCTGGTTTTCAAGAACGATTTTATATCACTCATATAGTTCTTCTTCAAAGCGTGGACTAAGTCTGGCTCGGCGAGGACTTCTGTAGTCTTCCATGGCAAGGATCCCGTGAGCCAATCAATCAGATTGTATCCAAGCGTCTCAAGGTCTGATCTTCTAGAATGTGCTCCGATATGCGAGTCCCTGGAACTGTATTCTAACGTCCCGTCGTGTGCTTTCCTTGCGTCCATGCCGAAATCTTTATGATTCCCTTCGGCATCCAAGAACTTAGAAGCCAAGCCATAGTCAAGCAAGTAAATCTGCCTGCTTGACTGTGACAGAACCGCCTCTTTATGTATCTCGTCATCACTATCTGTCTTCTTTCTTTTTGCGTCCTCATAGAACTCCGCTGTCGTCCTAATGAAGGTTTTATTGCCGAAATCATCTAGAAGCTTCTGGTATGATTGGTCGGAGCACACTGAGCTAGTCATGTCTTCATAGTTAACATAACTCGACAGCTGTCGGAGATTGAAAGCGTGGTGTCTGTGTAAAGTCCTACTGCCTCTGTCCGATAGTATTTTCCTTATCTGTTTAACGCTTGCCAGTCTTTTCTCGTCACAACCATCATTTGCTTCTTTGTCTTTGATGACAAAATCTTCATCATCATAGTAGTTTGAAGCTCTTGCTTTCCCACTCTTAGCTCTTCTGTGCTTTCCGGAAAGCACTGCCACTTCTTTCGTCTCCTTTTGGAATGAAGTCTTTGCCATGGGATACTTGTTTATTTTTCCACCTTCAAACCCGAGCATCAGATTTGAGCTTTTTATATCTGAATGTGTGTAACCCTGATTATGTAGATACTCCAGGACATCTAATATCTGCAAGGCTATTACTAGAACATTCTTCAGGTCTAGTACTTTGGTGCGGGCTATGATCTTGTGTAAGTCTATGTCGTAGCGAGGCAGGACAAGGAACCTGTACTTCATGCCAGTCTTCTTGTCTATGAATGACCCGCTCGCGATGTATACTGGCATGCCGATGCGTTTTTGATTGTTTTGTTGACGCCATGCTTTGACTGGAAATAAAATATTGTAGTTACATTAAGCCTAGTTTATAGTTCACTTTCACTGCAACAATAGTTTAAGTGGACAGGTCACATAGCCACAATGTCATACAAGAAATTAACAAAAACAATACCTAATAGGAGACCAAAAGTCGGAAAAAGGAAAGTGGGCAAGGTAAATCAATTATAATAGGCATAGACTGCAGAGAAATAGCAATGGATAGAAAACCATGCAACATGGAAAAATCTACGAAGTACTACTATTTAGAAGGAACAGATAATGGTGATCCGAAAGACCTTGCGAACATGATATAATCAGAATAAGCAAATAAGCAGAAAATAAAATAAACACTTCATATTCTAGGTACAGAAGTTTTATCTCTTAGGCACACAGATACACATGGCAGTTCCACATAAATATAATTTGAGATTTGATCCAAGATTTGACATAAGAACTAGTTTTATGCAAGCGAGTGCTATCTGACCTTTCAACCCAGAGGGAAAGACAACTAGACCATTTTGGAATTAGAGTGGGTTTTTCTATTGCCAACTATCAGACTGCTAAAAGTTACTGTTAATAACAATTAATATTTCATGCATAAGATGTTTTCTAAAGCCGTGGTACTAGAAACTATCTGGGGTTCAAACCTGCGGCCTCCAGAATGAAAGTTACCGTTAACCCTACAGAGGTTCTAACTTAGTTATTGGCTTTGGCTACAGCGGCTATATATAATAATTATTGTTATTAGTACAATACAAAAAACATTTCACTTACTTTTGTGGACAAAAGAGCATGCCCCTTTAAGAGACTAAGGCGGAGAGCCCCGCAAGACCTAATATAGTCGCAACAGACAATATTTAACTAATGGATTTGTCAATGGACAAATACCATTCATGCCAATAACAAAGCACTTAACTCTAGCTAAATGCCTGCTTGACACAGGCAGATTGCAAGAGAGAAAGGATATTAAAAAAAAAAAAAAAAAAAACTTACTTTTAGCCACCTGCGAAGTACGAATCAGACAATGTACTTCCACGAACAGCGGGCCATTGGTGTGCGGCTCAATCTTCACCACGTAGTTGGCGTTCAGTTTAGTCACTTCCTTGTCTACGTTGTCTGACGCCAGGTAAATACGGCCGAAGCTGCCTCTGCCTGGAAACCAAGGGAAATCGTAAATTAATTATAATATCAAGCCATCTGTCATATTTCGTTAAACTAGTGCCTACGGCCTCCAGGTGGCGTGGGGTTAGCATACCACCACCCTTTTCTTTCTTTCCTCCCATGTATCATAAGAGTACACTATAGGAACCAGGTTGAAATCTGTGAGCTATATGCTAGCAACCTACCTAATCCACATTTTCACCATTTTTGAACCAAGAATTACTAAAAGTGGCACTGAAATCTGTCTATTCTATATAAAGCTATATTTATTTATCATATGGCAATTATTTCGAACCGTGAGATCTTCTAGAAGACAGTACGGTTGCCAGTTTTGTTGCACTTTTAGCACCACCCAGGGGTCTCGTGTAGGGTTGCGGTGGGTATTCTCCCTTACACAGTGGTACCATTTTTTCAATTAAATGGTGAGACATCCAAGGACCACAGAGTTACTCGATTTACGTATATTAGCTGTGGTTCGTTAATTACCAAAACTATCAGAAGTGATACTGCAATTAAACCTCTTTCTAAATAACAATACAAAAATATGAAATGAGGGCCAGTATTCCAAAATTTGCATTAAAAAAAAAGTGTCTGAAAATTATGTAAGGTGTCTTCGGGTAACTTCGAATGTCGACTAAATCCGACAATAACAAATTCCAGTCTAACTAAGCGATTTTATTGCATCTCATCATCATCACTATCAAAAAGAAATGTTAAATATTTTTGTTGATGTTTGGTAGTGCAACAAAATCACTTAGCTAGACAGGAATCTGTTATTTTCGCAATTACTCGACATTCGGAATTACCCGAAGACACCATACATGAAAAAGTAGAATGACCCACGAAATTGCAACTATCAATTTATTTCCACTAATTGAGTTTACTGTCAAGTCCCCAGTTAACAAGGTCAACAAACAGATGTCTGGCTTTTTGCTTATACTGCTCAAGGTTACTTTAAACTAACCATTTTAATCATATACATAGTGTTTATTAACAATTTTACTCTGTAAATTCAGCAACATAAAAATTTATCACATCCAAGCCCCATGTGGCTCAGTGGCAAGGCACCCAACTTATAATCTGTTTCGAATCCTGCTTGGTGCCTAAATTTTTCAATTTTTCCTTCATTCTAAATTTAAGTCCAGTAAGGTTTTAAATAATATCGATACAAACATCACTGGCCATACTGTGGCAACATTTGGGCATTTTGACTTGTCAAACATCTTCCCCTTATGGTGGACTTTACTGTAGGTGCTAGTCGAGAACGTCGAAAATCGAAATTAGTAGCGTTACTCACAACCTAATATGCTCTGAATTTGTCAGATTAAAATGATTGTAAATGTTATGATTTATTAGTATTTAACGGATTAAACTTCATATTTAAATACCACTTTTGTACCGTTTAACAAGCCTTTATGTATATCTCATAGATTACAACATTGGAATAAGTTTGGTAGTACAATGTCATGCTTATCAATATATACCATCACTATTTATTTTTTTCTACTCCTGGCAACATCTTGTCTGTCAGTTTACTTCATCTAATTGTGGATTTTAGCTTAGAGGATCTTAGGTTATAAGTTATATGTATCCGCAGGCTAGGTTTCTGCAACTCGACGTCATATTATACGCCTATTTTGCGTGGTGGGTTGTTGGTTCTATTTGTGCCAACCTAGTTCCACGGGGGACGAAGTTGTTCGCGTCCGTAGGAGTTACCTAACCACAACCCTACACGTGTCCCCTGGGTGGTGCTAAAGAACAACAAACGCCGAGTCGTAGGCGGCGGTCAACTAACCTACTTGGCTAGCCTAACAGCCAGCCATGCGAAGGTAGAAAATGACCTTTGCAAACCGTACCCTCGTGGTCATGTTTCGCGAGACCGGTAGTCTTGGCTTCATCGCCTGGGCTATGAGGAAGAAAACCTCTATAAAAAAATAACCCCAATCCCAAGGTGGGCAACGCGCCGATGGGATGAATGGCTGTGGGATTACAGTCGCTAGCGCCAACCTCGATGGAACCGGCTCACATCGTTGTATTGTGCCTTCTTACAGGAATGGGCGTTATCCTGTAAGTGACCTCAATTTCGACCCTTCTCGTGGGAACAAAAACTTATGCATACAGAAACCCAAAAAAACCAGCAACCTCAACCAAAACTGACCCAGCAATTATTTCACCCCGGACTGTTCAACAGACAAAGATCTTCTTCTCTAAGCGACCTAGATAGGGGCCATGTTGTCCCTGATAACCCGGAAGATACGCGTAAAGAAAATAAGACAGAAATGACATCACATGAAGGAAACCAGGAATACCCTGCTCCACCGCCTTGGCAGAAGATGCCTACCCCGCGCATCAGTAAAAAAAGGAAAATATCTGATTCCCCGCCTGCACCAGTGGGAACTTCCACGGAAAACCGCTTCAGCAGCCTACCACTTGACTCAACAGATGATGTACCTGTCGCCAATGTAAAAAATGTAAAACCAAGTAAACCTCCACCGATAGTACTCAATGGCATCCTAGACGTTAATGAACTAAGGAAAATGCTCCTAACGGTTAGCGCTGAAGACAAAATCAGAATAAAAATAATTAACAAACACATCCTTCATGTCCTTGTCGAAAATTCTGAAGAATACCACAAGATTATATCCACCATAAGAGCAAATGGGCTTATAGGGCACACATTCACGCCAAAGGACAAAAAACCCTTTAGGGTAGTTATTAAAAATCTCCACCACAGCACTCCTCATTCAGCTATTCACGAAGCAGTAGAGGCAACCAGCAACAAAGTGAAAGGTGAAATAATTAACGCCCGCTATGGCCCTGACAAGGTTCCTACGTCAACCTTCTTCGTCAATGTTGAGCCGAGTGTGAACAACAGTGAAGTTAAAAATATCAAATATATATTTAATCAGAAAGTCAAGATAGAGGATCCTCGGAAGTCAAAAACCATTGTCCAGTGCCAGCGTTGCCAACAATATGGGCATTCCAAGAACAACTGCATGAGGCCGTACAAATGTGTCAAATGTGGCCAGGCTCACAAAAGCTCAGACTGTAAAAAGGATAAATCCACCCCCGCGACTTGTGGTTTATGCAGTTGTGACCACCCGGCCAACTATAAAGGCTGCGAAGTGTATAAAGAACTACTTGCTCGTAGAAACAAAATAAGAATACGACCAACCACCCAGGACAACCCGGCTCCAGCTACTGCTTTAACGACAAACCTGATCTCCAACCCGGAAAAGAAAACTCCCTGTACCACTGAAAATAGTCAACCTAAGTCATACGCAGAAGCCACAATAGGAAACAATGACAGAAATTATAACAAACTAGAGGAAATCCTAGTGAAACAAAGTGAAAAGATGGACTTACTAATTCAACAAATAGGTTCCCTGGTTGGACTTATAACAACTCTCGTCACAAAACTAGCAAAATGACTACGCTAAACATTGCAACCTGGAACATAAATGGTCTTGCTCCCAACAAACATGAGCTCGAAATACTCATGAAAACTAACAATCTGGACGTGTGCCTTATCTCTGAATCACACACTACATCGCGAAGCAGGATATGCATTCCTGGTTTCTCCGTCTATCTAACCTGTCACCCTGACGGCGGTGCACATGCTGGCTCAGCAATAATAATTAAAAACAGCATAAAACATTGTCTCTTAGAACCATTTGTGACCGCCCACCTGCAAGCTACCACTATCCGAATAGTTGATCGAACTGGACCCCTTAACCTTTCGGCAGTCTACTGCCCACCGCGTCACAACATCAAAGAGGACATGTTCACTTGCTTCTTTGAATCCCTGGGCAACCGCTTCATCGCCGGTGGCGACTGGAACGCAAAACATACTCACTGGGGTTCAAGACTAACAACCACTAGAGGTCGTGAATTAAAAAAAAGTTGCGAGTCCAACCACCTTGCATCTGTGTCTACGGGAGAACCTACGTATTGGCCAACTGACAGCAAGAAAACACCAGACCTACTGGACTTCTTCATCACTAAGAGT
This sequence comes from Epiblema foenella, assembly GCA_963556455.1. Classification (NCBI taxonomy): domain Eukaryota; kingdom Metazoa; phylum Arthropoda; class Insecta; order Lepidoptera; family Tortricidae; genus Epiblema; species Epiblema foenella. Next base: position 24,022,822 of record OY747100.1, read on the forward strand.
GTAGGCAGGCAGAATGTAATAGTTAAATCTAGTCTTGATGGCTCGTCCGACCACACCCCCGTCACTCTAATACTTACTTCGGTGCCTATGATCCGGGAGAGCAATACTGAGCATCTCCACAATTCAAACACCGACTGGGTCTGCTTCCGCGATTATCTCGAATCGAACATCGACCTCAAAATCCCACTCAAAACTAAAGAAGAAGTGGACGATGCCAGCTTATATATTACAAACCTTATACAAGTAGCCACCTGGATCAGCACACCGGAAACAAAAGGGCAGCTATTTAGTGTCCCAATCCCTATTGCAATTAGGAAGAAAATTGCAGAAAAACGTCGATTGCGAAGAATCTGGCAACAGTCCCACAGGAGTATCGATAAAACAAAACTCAACAAGGCTATCAAAGAGCTGAAGGACCTGCTTACTGAGTCGGTTAACGAATCTGTTAAACAAAGACTTGAAAAGATGTCTCCTGACGGTCGTGGAGCCCACAACCTCTGGAAAGCGACCAAAGACAACCTACAACCGCAACAATGTACACCGCCCATTAGATCCGGGCAAACGTCGTGGGCTCGTACCGAAAAAGAAAAGTGCGAAGCCTTCGCCGTCCACCTCGCTAATATCTTTCAACCAAACGTAACCGTTACTCCTGAAGATCCGGAAATTGATAAAGTGCTTGAGGGGGACCTCCAGCTCTGCCTGCCATTGCGTCCCGCCTCACCCAGAGAGGTGGCTAGAGAGATCTCTAAAATGGACCCCAAAAAGGCACCTGGCTACGATTTGATCACTGCTAAGATACTTAAAGAGCTTCCCAAAAAGGGTATCGTCTTCCTCACTTCCCTCATAAATGCAACGCTTAGGACATCTCATGTACCTGCACTGTGGAAGACATCCCAAATTATAATGATTCACAAACCTGGCAAACCACCAAATGAAGTATCATCATATCGTCCAATCAGTCTCACACCAATACTGTCCAAGCTATGGGAACGCATCATCCTCTCGCGCCTCGGGCCTTGCCTCGATATGGATCATGTAATCCCTGACCATCAATTCGGATTTCGGAAGTACCACTCCACCATAGAGCAAGTCCACAGAGTCTACGGCACCATACGTCAAAGTCTAGAAACAAGGAAGTACTGCTCCGCTGCCTTCCTGGACGTCCAGCAAGCTTTCGACCGAGTCTGGCACAAGGGATTGCTTTGCAAAATCAAAAAGTACTTGCCTCATTCGTTCTACCTACTCATGGAATCCTACTTAAGCGACAGAATGTTTCAGGTGAAACTTGGTGATTCTAGATCTTCTTTGTTCAGCTGCAAGGCAGGAGTGCCCCAAGGGTCGGTTCTGGGACCGATCCTCTACAATATCTACACCTGCGACCTGCCTCAATCTCCCAACGTTTCAGTGGCCACATTTGCTGACGATGCCGCCTTCCTTGCTTGCAGCCGGGACCCGAGCGAGGCCAGCGGCTTGTTGCAGAGTCAACTTGACGCCACCAACGCCTGGCTAAACAGATGGCGAATAAAAGCTAGTGCCCCCAAGTCACACCATATCACATTTACACTTAGGCGAGAAACCTGCCCCCCAGTAAGGCTGGGCCCAGCTATCCTTCCACAGTCGACTTGCGTCAAATATCTGGGTTTTCACTTGGACCGGAGAATGACTTGGAAAGACCACATCAAAGCCAAGCGCGACGAAATCAACTTTCGGTTTAAGAACTTGCTCTGGCTTCTGGGAAGGCAGTCTGCGTTATCCCTTACCAACAAGTTGCGAGTGTACTGTGGAATAATTAAGCCTATCTGGACATATGGCATTCAACTATGGTCTACAGCCAGCAAATCCAACATAATGTACCTCCAGAGATCCCAAAACAACATACTCAGGGTTATAGCGTCGGCACCCTGGTTCGCTCGCAACGCAGAAATCCACGAGTATCTGGAAATGCCCACTGTTCCGGAGGAGGCGAAGCGCTATTCTGCGAACTACAAGACTCGTCTTTCAGCCCACCCGAACCCACTTTCTGCGGCGCTATTGGAGCCACATCCAATTACTAGACTCAAGAGAGCAAATGTGCTGCCGGAATTATATGAGAGTTAGGACAGTGGTCCCAACACTCCCAATGTCGACCAAAAACAACCAACCTGCTCATAGTCTTGCGACTGATCGCAGATATAAAAGGAAAAAAAAAAAAAAAAAAAAACCTAGTTCCACCAGAAAGCCTAGCAGACCCTTGATGTTGCCGACGACTTCTGGTCAAGAGCTCGGTGATCCGAGGTATTCGAGGATCTTATGAATCATTGTATAGAACTAGTCAAAATGAGACAATATCAATTGCTAAACTATGTTATTATTACTTTTTTACATTTACTTAATGCATCTCGACCAACAAAAAAAAATAGCATTATATTGTTATGTGCCCGGAGTTCTCCCGTAGGTGGACAACTGCTTAAAAGTATTCTATCAAAGTCACTTCGTAGCATATATTATAGCATAAATTAGTTAATACATTTGATGGTCTATGATGTAACACTTCTCTAAATAACTTGTCAATGTTCACAAATGAACACAGATGGATTTCTCAAGTAATATCTATAAATAACACTTCATAAATAAATAAAAATTACCTACCTGTTAACATTCCAGATCCTATACAGTTGCAGGTTATTTTATTGCTAACACTTTCAGTTCAGACATATCATAGTAACAATATTCGAAAATAAAGTATTCAACATAAGTTTTTAAAGCAAAACACTCACCGATAGGTTTTCCAATGCGCCATTTCTTTTGCTGAATGTCCGAAAAAACAATGCCAGGCGGCAATGCCTCATCATCAGTAAAACTTGCATCCAGACTCGGACATAACAAAGAAAGCTGCTCCAAAACCACTTTAGGCTTCTTTTTAGGTGGCTCCGGCGGCACTGCCGGGTCTGTACCGCGGCGCGGCATCGTAATATTAACTAGTTACCAAGTGAAAGACAACAATAGTGACCACTTCTTCTAATCAACAATTCGCCTTGATAACTAGAAAAAAACACGACGCAGTTAGTTTAAATATGTAAAGGGCTAGTCTTAGTTCAATAAAAGATGACGTGCGCTGCTATGCGCCGATGAAATTCAATTAAATCGGCTTAATTTTTTATTCAACACTGCTTTTACCTAAATTCACATTCCCGAAACAGAGACACCACGCCAGCCACCAATTTCTATTATCACATATAGCATAAAGATTAATTCAAACAATGTACTGGTCGAATACTGCTGTGCTTTGTTATTTAAATTAATCCACAAAGTGCAAATCTTGATGAACAACAACTGATTTCAAGTCCGCCATATTGTTAGAAATCCAGTGTTGCCAGGTTACTTCACCTAAAAGTTTCGTCGCCATTCCTGAAAAGTTCCATTTTAGGTTGAAAAGTTCCATTTTTTTCTAAATCACGAAATACTTATAAATAAGGCAATTTGCAATTGCGACAGAGAGGGAAAACTTCGTTTGCTATCGCGGTAGCGCCCCTGACCCGTTCAACGTTCGACCAATGAGCGGCCACGACCACGGCTCAAGCTTCGTGTGTATGCTCGCGTGATTGGCCGGTTTGGATCAGCTGTATTTTTGTGATAGGAACATAAAACATAATTATTTAGTTTTAACAGAAAAATGAGTCTTTATTACATTTTTAGAGTGTGTTATTAAATATATTAATGCCGGGACCTTAAAAGTTTCGAAAATTGTCCTAAAATCTAAAGTTCCTTCCAAGTTCCACGGGGTTGCCAGAAGTTCCGTAAAACGGAACAAACGGAACCAAATGGCAACACTGTAGAAATCATCGGCTGACGGTCGTGGGGTCGTGTCGTCCGATCAATGCGAGTGACGACCTGACGCATTGAATATACAAGAATGTACGATATATTTCGCAATAGTGTTAAACTAAAATATACCTTGTTACAAGCATTTAAAGATTAATTTTCATTACAATATTTGATACGTTTCAATAGTAAAATTATCATCTAGTTGTTTTTATTCAGTTCAAAAATTAAAAAGTCCGTTGAAATCTTGCTGAAAAACATTGACATTTTCTGATACTCCTGACACTTGACAGTGAAATAAATACACAAGTGATTATAATTATTCTTTTTGTAAATATACATTATAATGAAATGGGAATGAAAATAACACTCGAATTATTGCTAAGCCCTGGTAAAACATAATTAAATTGCTGGTGAAGCAGCTTGAACGATCTATAATATTTGGCGGTAAACAAGCATACGGTCCTCCAGATGGGAAGAGGGGCGAATGTTGCTAGCCGCTGAATGTGTGCACTGATGAAGTTAGGAGTTAGCGTGGCACTATCTCTCGTTTAAAATAAAACCACATTACTTAAATTGAATCAGTAACTCGGACTATTCATACTATTCATTCTTGCTTTAATAAAAATTAGATTATGAAGGTGAAGGTATCATTATTTTATATATTATGTTACTTAGTGCTAATTTGAATTTACTTGTCAGCAACTCCCCTGCCAAAGAAAAGAATTTAGTCCCTGACACATGCATCAGGGTGATTGGAGTGGTGTACCCTCTGCTGTGCTAAAAAAAAACAAAATAATTGCAGTGTCTGACTGATTGATTATGCATCTTGAATTCTTGATTCTTGAGACAATTCCGACCATTTCCAATTACCTATGATATTCAACGTGATTGAACCCAATATTTCCCTTTAGAATAATAATGCAAGGATATCTTTTTTAAAGAAGTACAATACTTCTAACATGAATCAAGGCAGTTTACGAATATTATAATATTTTCAACCTAGCTTAAGACCGGACCAGATTCCTTAATAAATTATAACTGTACATTCATTCTAGGGCTCGCATCATACCTTCAATACCAACACCTTCAAGCCCAAGATAGCTTGAAGAGACTATTTTAAACTTATTTAAAAGTACACTATTTTCTATCGCATGTGTACCAAGTCGAGAGAGGGGACAGCGCTATAAGCGCATAAGTGCATCCCGTTCAACGCACACAGCAACACGAATGCACCGCATCGTTTTATTTAATTTAATCTCTCATTCACTCGGCGGCAGTCGCGGAGGCCGTGCGCTCCGTTGCGTCGCGTTCGTTTGTTTGTCAACAATAAATATGTAGCGAGTTCAGTGTTTTTGGTGACATAAACATTGTGTTTGCAAATGCTATAGTGTTGGAAGATGGACGGTGCGAACGACTCCGACCATTCTATGACTTGGGAGGATTTTTTCGGTACGTATCGAGTGTCTTACGTAGTACTTATTAGTTTAACGCTTGAAACTTCATTACGTTAAAGTTTGTTAGTGAAAACATTGAAATAAGACGAAATTATGGAGTTTAAGTTGAGACTATGGTGTGAGGAGGATGTTTAAAAAAAAGAGATTTGTTGATATTAAAAAGTTTGAATAATAAGTGCGATTGCGAATTTCTCGGTCGTAGAGCAGGTTTGTACAGCATTTCCCCTTATGGCTGTATGGTTGCGTTGCCTGTGCCTGTAGTTATGTTAAAAACGTGATCAATCACTTGGTTTTTTCATATCTACCTACTCATAACATAGCTTTGTGTGCTTGATAAGAAGGAATTTAATAAAACATACGCACGTGAAGCCTCAGGTTCTTAGTTTGACCAGACTTGTGATTTTATGAAACCATTGTTACACTTGGTTATAACAAATAGCCATAAATGCAGCTCAAGTTCAGTTTGGTTTTCGTAAATAAGTTGTTGAATTCATCATCACCTACTAGGAGTAAATATACCTACATGAGTACTTAAAGTACCCAGTAATCCTGGTTTTATAGTTACCGCTTCACATTTCGTTCCCGAGTTAAATAGGTAATTAAGTTCTTGTTTTGGAAACTTATATTCTAAGTGCTTTTATGCAGTTCATAGAAAATAAACGAACGGCTTTGGTAACTAGATACTCCATAACGTACCTATAATACTAATGCATGTAAAATGTGTACATAATACACCTACCTACAATAATAGAAAAATATTAGGCGTCTATAGACACAGTTAATAAATAAACGTAGTGTTCTTAACATTTTAGATATTCGTTAATTATACCTAGAACAAATTGATTACAATTATAGACTGGAGCCTTAAGGTGTTGGTTTGGTTGGTTTCAGTAGTGACTATCCGGATCAAAGGACCAAACATTTGCCTAGTAGGTGGGCGAATATTCAGCGTTTTTACGGCGGTTATTTTACGTCATTGTCGTTTCATTAAATATTGTTAAAGGAGACGATGATCTGAGTAAACTTTTGTTAAAAGCGTAAACCAATGCCGGGTCCGAGTCTTATTTGATCAATGTTTTCGCCGGTTTATCCCAACTTTGGGTAGATAATCTCGAGTCGACAATGACTTTAGAAACGAGCGTTTCAAACGCTCGGAGAATCGCCCAGGTATCACGAGCAATCTCCGCAATCGAAATATCAATATTTATTCTGTAAATGGGCCACAGGTTCTGAGGGCCTATTGCGAACCGAAGACGGATCCCTCTCTGTCGCACTTACTAAAAGCGGGCGTTCGAATTTAAAACCCCGAGCACGGGATTAAAAAAAAATTACGAAATATAATTAACATTAGCTTTTTTTTGGCAGTGGAAGTTGCCCGTTCACTTGACAAGCCTAATTCCAATAAGGTCTGGTTTTCCCACGGGTCGCTTCCGTAAAAACTAGTGTCTAGGCATCTTTCAGGTTGCAACTGTACTGGGATAACGCTAGGAGGATGATGATTTAACAGTGGCTTTTCGGTGAAGGTCACCGGTCTAATCCCAACAAAAGAAGGAAGGTTGGAAGGTCAGATTGCAGTCGTTTTCTTACAACTACTTACTTCCTACGCCAAATATTAGATTAGGTGTCAAAAACCGGGGAAAACGCTAGGATGATTCTGCTAATTATCTAGTAATGTTCAAAGAACCAATGGTCGTTTCTGAACAGTTAACGGTGTAAACCCGCATTCTGTGCTGTAATTAAAGCTAATCAAGTTGGCACGTGAGAACTTAGCCAATGGTTCTGTAGCACAAGCGGGTACGAAGAATGCATGGTATATGGCCATCGATAGGCCACGGTCGAAACACTAGCGGCCAGCGGGGCGTTTTTGCCCGCGGGAATCGTGCGGTGCGATTCCCGCGCTGTTCCTTTTCTATATGAAACAGCTGCGGTTATGTGTGAACCCTTCGGAACATTCTTAATGTAAATAAGGAACCGCCCGCCGCGATTCCCGCAAGTCTGAATCGGCCCTATAGATCGGACTCGTTCTAACGTCCCTATGATAAGGCGGTTTTAAATGAATCGATTTGCTGGCGCCAATTGGGGAGTAAAAGTGCGGACGGGGCACGAAAATGTATTTAAATGGCGCCAGACCAGGGGTCAGTGCAGTACCTAAGGGCCTATTTACACCTGCCAGCAACGCGAGAGCTAGAAAGATATTAGAACTAGGGTTCCGTACCTCAAAAGGAAAAAAGACGGAACCCTTATAGGATCACTTTGTTGTCTGACTGTCAATACCCTTTATATCGGGAACGCGTGGAGGTATCGAGTTGAAATTAAAACCATATACTCAGGTCTACGTATACGTACAGTTCCTTGAAGCTGTGAATAATCAAACTTCTAAGTTAACGTAAAAAATATATACGGCCATTTGTGCCGCAAAAAACGTATATTTCGACACTCAAGGGAATCCAAATTTATAGGGTACCTTCCATTGACCTAGCACTATAAAATTTGGCAAGTAATATCGTCTTATACTACAAGTACAGGGAAAATTCAGAAATAAATCATAAAAAATATAGTCTTTATTTAAAGTACGTAATCAATCAATACGTAAGTATCAATGAAAACAATAACTTATAGGCTTATAGCCAATGGTTATATTATATAGCACAGACGCTGCGGGTCATCGATATAATGCCGGATACAGGCAATGGAATATGATGGCACGTATACAGGACGCAGTTATGAGTTAAAGGGAGACACATGGTTTCATCTCATTCCACCGCTTAGCTGCTTCCCATTGCATGGTTTCGGCATTATTTGATTCAGATTCAGATTCAGATTCAGATTCTTTATTGCATTCATGTTGTAACAATTAGGTCCTAAAGTTAGGTGTAGTGAACATGAGCTCTTTCGAGCATTGCAATATACAAACTAAACTAATAGGAGCTAAGCCATTAACATTATACAAATTAATTATCATTATTAATATACAATTTAAATTACATCATTATATCATTACACAATATTTTAATTACATTATTGCCATATTTGTCAAACGCTTCTAAGCTTTTACCACCTTATTAAAGCGAGTAAGTTAATTTCGTGTGTATTTATGATCGTATGGTAATTCTTATCAGAATCTTATGAGAATTGTACAGGGTTGAGATTACTGTACAGTCTACTGGCGGTCGAGTTGTTTAGGTGACGACTTGCAAGTACAAATAATCGTGTGTTTTGCATTCAAGTCCATATAAAGCTATATATTACAAAGTGAACGACCCATAGCGAACCGTTCGACCCGTTTCGTTTGTATGCTTAGCTAATTAAACGTCAGTTTGACACGAAAGTAGAGTTTATTCCAAGTTCATAAGGTCCATAATATAAGTCGGAGAACCGGTTTGCGATCACTTGGATGCATTGATGAATTGAAAGGATATTTTCTCGACTTTAATGTGATTCCCATTTAATAACTAAGTACCAAATACAACTCACTGTTTATTTATGGTCTGTGAAATATTAAATATCTTCAATGGAATAATCCTTTTGAAACCTCTCATCTTTGGCTCTCGATTGTAAGGAAGCTGCCATAAAAACAAATAATGACTGACAGAATAGTGAAGAAGACACGCCCACAAGCACACAGTTCTTGATCTTTAATTACTTAAATTGCATTTTTAATGGCTTTACATACCATTATAACGTTAAACGTCCCAATCCCAAATCTCGATCGTGTGGCAATATAATAGCGCGGGAATTAAATTAATGAAGTGTGCTTCCTCTGAACGCATCCGGTAGACCGGAAGCGTTGCGTTTTAGTTTGTAATTTTTTCCAGACAGTTGCCATATTGGAAAGTGTTTTTCTTTTCGGAGTGAGAATGCGATTGTTGTCAAAAAGAAAATAAGCGAAATAAGTTGCAAGCATGCAACTAGCACTTTTGAATACTGTAGACTATTAGAATGCATTTACTTTTAAAGTAATGGAACAAGTAACTTTTAAATTCATTTTTCAATTTCGCAAGCCACCACAGAGTATAAATAAATAATCTATTCACGTGTTCCACAGATGAATCAATATCCGTTGCACGGGACATTGTTATGCGCACAGGTAAAGGAACGAAAACCATTGTTCTGTAGGTTGGCAAAGCTGGAATACAAACATTAGTCATCCCAACAGCTGTGCATAGGTTTATTCATTGTTTCTAGGTATTTAGGGCTTATTTAAGCATTACAGTAATAAATGCGCCCAGCGTTTATGGATTTTATCTCAGGCACTCCAAAGCTAAAAGGCAGTATAAAGTTAAGGAAATTTTTCTGCCGCCTCTTTCTTTGCCAGTCCCTACCTACCCACTAATACAAACACTCAAACTTGACACTGATATATTCTCTTATTCCATTGGATATTCTACTATAACCCTAAGTAATAGAGTTTCTATCACATACACACTGTCTAAAAATCGTATGCGATATGGGTCTGCGGTTGGTGAGTGGCCTGGGGAAAATCAAAGGAAACCTCCGACGCGATCACGCGGGCGGTTTAAACACTGGAATATTCTAATAGTTTGCGCTCCAGATACTCCAGTGAGATTGGCTGAGCGGCTTCATCTGAATCTGAAGTGTGAATGGAATCGAGCTACTGGGAATTAAACTCCCAGTAGCTCGATTCCATTCCCACTTCTGGCTGGTACACTAAACCTAGCCTAGCTGAGAAGAGTCCAGCAAGAAACTCAGCTAGGTCCGACCTGAGTCGGACTGACTACCCGGTATGCGGCGGTACCGGGACAAAATAATTCTATACAACTATTGACGTGTCTAAGGGTGGGTTGCACCAAACCGTCTGTAATCGTAACTGGTGTTCGTTAAAGTCTGATTGTATGGTAAGTTTGACAAGTGTCTATGGGCCGACAGATGCCGGCGCCATATTTGACGATGACCCGCCTGTAATTGTATGTTGGTGCAACCGACCCTTAATCTGACTGCATTGGGAGTAGGCCTGCACAGAGCTGTTACATTACATTATTATTTATTACTGACTTTAAATTTAATTTAGCTATAAGACTACATATTGCTGTGCCCTACCAGGGTCCATGTGATCTAAAAATTAAAATAGTAAGACCTATGTAAACCATGGATGCAATAAATGATGATTAAATGATTAAATGATTCTATTTCAGTCTCGTAGGTATTATGGACCAAAACGTTATGGTTTTATAATGTAATATAGCTACTTGTAAGTCAGTCATCAAGTGTCTGCGTAAATGAAGTGGTCAATAGCTCTTATTCCATTACAATAAAGAATAGAACTCTTCATATGCGTAGGTGCTTGTGATCTTGACTGTATAGCTAAAGCGGTTAGTAAGCGCAGGCTTTTTGCTCCGTTTTTTATAACATTGCGTGAGATGTTATTTAATAGCGTAGACGTATCGACATAAAAAAATACAAGGAGTTTTAAGACAAAAACAACGGCCAAGAGCTTGTGGGACGACGCACAGTGAAGGGTGAAGAACTTCTATATCAAAGAAACTTCTATATCATTTTTAAAGGCCTAAAGAAATTTATATCATTTAACACGCTGATGTGCATTGAAAAAATATTTTTCATCCCCCGGCATGGAGTGCCCCCCTAATTCAATATTTTTGTAATTTTTCTTCACTGTTATGTAACTGTTCATTGAATACACCTTCCTACCAAATCTCATAATTGTAGTGCTTATAATCTCCGAGTAAATCGGCTCTGACATACGGAAGGACGTACGGACAGACATGACGAAACTATAATGGTTTCGGTTTTGGCCATTTTGTCTACGGAACCCTAAAAATGGTACAGTACCGAAAATATAATCGACTTGGCGGGGGCACGGCAGTGCCACAAAATGTTAGACTTTATTTTGGCAGAAATAAAGACTACTGTAGCTTGTTTTAAATATGTTTTATTACAGCAAAGTTTTAAGACAAAGGTTGAGAGATAACTGCCTCGTGCCCCCAACTCGGGGCACTAAGTTCATCCTTTGTGTTTAGAAAAAAATATACAATAGGTACTATGTTGAATAGATATATACAGAATTTTGTTTTGTTCACAGTTTCAAGGACTGTAGATCTGAGTATATCGAGGGGTGAGTGGTCAAACCCGATAAGTCATCTAAATGGTTTTTTAAAAATAGAACTCTGCGTAATGGATGTTGAGTTCTTAATTCAAAAATCAATTATCTCGATTTATCGGGTTTGACCACTCACCCCTCGATATGTAGTTTTCATTTCAACTCTATACCTCGACGCGTTCCCGAAATAAAGGGATTTTGACAGACAGATGGATAACAAAGTGGTCCTATAAGGATTCCGTTTTTATTCCTGAGCTACGGAACCCTATAAACCAACGTTGTCACAAAAAACTGGTGTTTTTTTTCAGCTCGAAGATAAATCTTGGCCATTGAAAAAACCATGATGCCAAACTGACAGGCATTGTATTGTTACGAAATACATAAACGGTATATAAAATCCGAATTATTATATTAGGATTATATAATATTTCGTCGGGTTACGAGCAAAAGTCACTAAGTAACAAATACCTACTTAAAATAAAGCACGTATATCAGCATCGTTTCAATACTGAGATACGAGGTTTTGATAGTGAGTTTTGCCTCGCATCCAACAATTTTCCAAAAGCTGATTTCCAATAGCAACTCAGTATTCGTACCAAGGAATTTGATTTAAACTCAGCGAAATTTGTTGCATGCGATGTCTTAGAGAATATACCAATCCTGTATGTTATACTGTCTTGATTATTGCAATTTCAAACCTTATGTTTAAAGTTATAACGTCTAGTTTTGTATGGCACGTAAGTCCAGACAAAATTGAAAACGGCATACTTTTGTCTAATTGGGCCTTAGCTTTAGACATTGTTCATTCTGCCATTTACAGTCTTCCAATTACTTTAATAGTCTGAGTGCCTATGGCGATTTTCCAATTTTAATTTGGAATGATTTAGGTATTAGTTCTTCTAGTCGATCGGTGCCTTTACCATGAGTTTACATGACCGTACTCGCTAGTGACTGCGTAAAAAATTATATGGGCAAAAGCACAGCGCCTCTGGCGGTTACGCAATAGAACTAAGAATTGGCATACTAAATCGTTTACGCAGTCGCTAGCGAGTACGGTCATGCAAACTCATGGTAAAGGCACTGGTCGGGTCGTACTCGCTAGCGACTCCGTAAACGATTTAGTATGCCGATTCTTAGTTGTATTGTGTAACCGCCAGAGGCGCTGTACTTTTTCCCATGCAATTTACGCAGTCACTAGCGAGTGCGGTCATGTAAACTCATGGTATAGGTACAGTATCCACGCCTGGTTCAGTTAAGATTGGTTTTATATTTATTTGATACCAATAAATTATCATTGTAAAAACGATTGATTTTGTTTAGCTTTGATGTACTTATCTATACCGATTGGTACGCGCCAAGTCAAAAAAGTTGTATTCCCATACAGATGTCACAGTCATATGTTTTTTTTTATATAGGAGATTATCATACTCGTCTCGGTCATGATTTATGGACTTAAAGTAACCAGAGGGGCTACCGCAAACCGACAACGAACGAAGTTCGAATATCTCCCTCTCTGTCGCACTTGCTAATTCGTGCGGTAGAGAGGGAGATATTCGAACTTCGTTCGTTTTCAGTTCGCGGTAGCCCATCAGTGGACCAGACAGCTTGCCATGTTTATGACTGTTCAAGTTAGGAAATCATTTGAAGCATTTTAAACGGTAATCTAATTAGAATCCTTTTAAAACAAGGCTAGAAAGTTTTTTGTTGTAGGGTATATATTAAAAAGTTATGTATTATTGAAGAATTTATTATTTGGTCCGTTTAACCGGATAATCGGGGTATTCGATGTGTTCCAGCCTAGCTAGCACGATCGCGTTTAAGTAGGACATATCATATAGCATCCGTCCGTTACTAGCAAGTATATAAGTGCGAGAGGGACCAATGCTATGTCTTACATAAAGGCGAATATTTTATTAATGAAAATTAAAAATTTCAAAAATAAGAAACCGTTAAGAAACATTGTGTCGTTCACGGAAAAGGGTACCTTTTGCCGGTGTCAATTAGGCGATATTTCCATAACGACGCAATTAAAAGGCGTCTTATTGTAGTCAAAGAGGAACCTTTCGCTGGAGCATGCATGACTTTATGCAGGTTTTTCATCAACACAGTGCATGTTTAGGAACTTTGGCTCCGTATACGTAAAAATACTGATTAGAATCAGAATCAGAATATATTTATTGCCTCAAATTAATATAAATAGATAGATAGATACGAACTCTTTACAGACTAAACATAAACAGTAATACTTAATATCTACAGTTAAAATTGAAAACAAAACATTGGTTGGGCAAAGGGTTCCAGTCTCAGCTTGTGCCAAGCACAGGGCCTGACGCTGGTTTTCAGAAAGGACCCTAGAGAGATCGGTCGGTCGATCACTGGTTAACAAATTACCGTGCTTATAAATTACAGTGCTTATAATAATAATATATTAGATTAAGAATACATATACTTAAATTTAGTTTGACTTAACACTCCAGTTTGTACTTTTCATAAAGGAGGCTACGAATCCTCGTACCAAAAAGATCAGCAGCGCGTTTGATTGTTCGGCACTCACAAGCGTCATCTACTATCAGGCAGGCCGTATGCTTGTTGGCCACCGTCGAAGTATAAAAACTATCCGTATCAAAGGACCAGATATAAACGGTTTCCCTTTCTGCGGAAGTCAAACTTGATATTGCCTTCCCGGTGTGTTAATTATATTTTTGCTTTTATTGGGTTCGATTAGCTGAAAATGAGCTTATTATTTGCATTAAAAGCTGCAGTAAGTGGGTATGTATGTCAGTGCGCAGGACGGCTGGCGCCGGCGAAGGTGTAGGGCTGTCGCGAGTTCAGTCAGAAAAAAAATTGACTTTAGTTGGAAGTCACGGCAGACTGTGGGTGGACGCCACTACGGGGTCACCCGACAGCAGTGTTGCCAGGGCCATTGCGACGTAAATTACGTATCGGTTTTTGAAAAGTTACATTTTTGATGTAAAAGTTATATTTTTAATATTTTTCATAATTACTTATCAAAACATTAGATTTTAAGAAATAAGTCGCCACATACAGCTAGAATTCGGCGACAGAATTACGCCGCGCCGGACTGATGGGAGGTGTCTCAAATGCCATACACAGTGGCAACCGAACCGAAGGACAGACAGTCGTACCGTTTGGGTTCTTTTGTCACCTTTTTGTATGAAAGCCTATAAACTGTCTTGCTTGGTCCCGGTTATATACAGTTGACCTTTCTTTTTAAATAGAGTTTTATTATTCTCAAAAGTTACGAAAATGTCGTTTGCAACAGAAGTTACTTACATATTACGCGAGCCGGTCAAAAGTTACGAAAAATGTAAGAAATGTAACCTCTAACAACACTGCCCGACAGTTCGATAATAGTCCGCGTAGCACTGGTAGTGTAATCTGTGGTCGATGTGTGAATATTAATTTTAATGTCAACTGATCTTGTGTGGAACTGTATTAACCATTGACATATACTAAGGATAGGCCCCATGGGCGCGATTTGGGAGCCAGAAATTTGGTACCATTGATACAAACGCAAATTCGAACCTTGGATATTTTGAAATCGACTCAGTTTTTGGATTTTTTCAAAATGGCGGAGCCATGGGTGTCAATAACGTAGAAAATATCACTCGCGGGCCCTACAGTTCACAGTGCCACTAGTTTGAACTTTGAAATGACGCCTTGAGTCGATCAATATTTTTTATTCAATATTGGCAACCCTAAAACCGCAGGGTGTCGAGTCGCCGCCGCAACTCTGGCGCAAGCAGCTCATTAAGACATGCGCGTGAGTTGGGGAAACGGTAGCTTCGTGTTAACGCGGGATTAACTGTTGTAGATGTTGAATGTAGAATGGCGATAAACTAAATAAGTGCCTATCTGATATGGCGTGTCAACAATACAATACAAATCCTACTTATTTAATCGTATGGCTCTTTCATCACTGGATTCAATATAAATAGTTGTCACTGTCGGACAGCTGAGCTACCGTGGGTATCCCTTGTGGTGACGAATCTTTCAATCACTCCACTCTTTTAATTACGTCTTAACGTTCCAGGCCGCACCAATCGAAAAGGTTTTACAAAAAAAAAATATGTATATTTTAATAATAGTTACGTGTTGGTGATTAATTTCAAGACGAGTAGAAATGCAATCTAATTTTAACCTTAAACCCCAGAACTAAGATTGAAATTCTATCGACAAGTGTGTGGTCGATAAATCGTATTATATTTGGAAAAGGGAGGAGACTCGTAGCGACATCTACCGTGAAATTATTGAATCAGAATTAGAATTAGAAAAATGTTTATTGTAGACATGTAGACTACGTAAACTTCTGAACAAGGGATACCCACGGTAGTTCAGTTGGTTAAGAGCAATGTACGTATTCATCGGGAATGTCGTGGGTTCACATCATACATGTGGCGATTAATTTTTCACTTTGAAAATTGTAATTTAGTAAGCACACGCTTCTTCTTGACAAAAAAATTACAATCACGCTAACGATGATTACCGGGTTCGATTCATTGTGATTGTGTGCATCACTCAGAAAAATAATGGCTGACAAAGTAACAATAAAACTTTGTTTTTCGTTTATATTTGCTGTAACAACTTTTTTTTGCTACAGTAACTAACTGTGCTTATTTCCTACCACAACCTTTTTATTGTCGAAAATATAATGTGATTACAACAATAGATTTGTAGATCATTTGACAACGTCAAATATTTGTTGTGCCTGCAGCAATGGATACCCGGCTCATATAACAATGTTTCGAAACATTGATAGGATGACAACGTTAACGTTGTCAGCGTATTAACTTACATACTTATATAGTTTAACAACGTCAAATTTATATTGTGCCCGCAGCAATGGATACCCAGCTCACATAACAATGTTTCGAAGCATTGATATGATGACAACGTCAACGTTGTTAGCGTATTAACTTATATACTTATATAGTTTAACAACGTCAAATTTATATTGTGCCCGCAGCAATGGATACTCAGCTCATATAACAATGTTTCAAAGTATTGATATGATGACAACGTTAACGTTGTTAGCGTATTAACTTATATACTTATATAGTTTAACAACGTCAAATTTATTTTGTGCCCGCAGCAATGGATACCCAGCTCATATAACAATGTTTCAAAGCATTGATATGATGACAACATTAACGTTGTTAGCGTATTGACTTATATACTTATATCGTTTAACAACGTCAAATTTATATTGTGCCCGCAACAATGGATACTCAGCTCATATAACAATGTTTCAAAGCATTGATATGATGACAACGTTAACGTTGTTAGCGTATTAACTTATATACTTATATAGTTTAACAACGTCAAATTTATATTGTGCCCGCAACAATGGATACCCAGCTCATATAACAAAGTTTCAAAGTATTGATATGATGACAACGTTAACGTTGTTAGCGTATTAACTTATATACTTATATAGTTTAACAACGTCAAATTTATTTTGTGCCCGCAGCAATGGATACCCAGCTCATATAACAATGTTTCAAAGCATTGATATGATGACAACATTAACGTTGTTAGCGTATTGACTTATATACTTATATCGTTTAACAACGTCAAATTTATATTGTGCCCGCAACAATGGATACTCAGCTCATATAACAATGTTTCAAAGCATTGATATGATGACAACGTTAACGTTGTTAGCGTATTAACTTATATACTTATATAGTTTAACAACGTCAAATTTATATTGTGCCCGCAACAATGGATACCCAGCTCATATAACAAAGTTTGCCAGCATTGATATGATGACAATATTAACGTTGTTAGCGTATTAACTTATATACTCATATAGCTTAACAACGTCAATTTTGTATTGTGCCCGCAACAATGGATACCCAGTTCATATAACAATGTTTCAAAGCATTGATATGATGACAACGTTCACGTTGTTAGCGTATTAACTTATATACTTATATAGTTTAACAACGTTAAATTTATATTGTGCCCGCAACAATGGATACCCAGCTCATATAACAAAGTTTGCCAGCATTGATATGATGACAACGTTAACGTTGTTAGCGTATTAACTTATATACTTATATAGTTTAACAACGTCAAATTTATATTGTGCCCGCAGCCATGGATACCTAGCTCATATGACAAAGTTTCAAAGCATTGATACGATGACAACGTTAACGTTGTTAGCGTATTAACTTATATACTTATATAGTTTAACAACGTCAAATTTATATTGTGCCCGCAACAATGGATATTCAGCTCATATAACAAACTTTGCCAGCATTGATATGATGACAATATTAACGTTGTTAGCGTATTAACTTATATAGTTATGTAGTTTAACAACGTCAAATTTATATTGTGCCCGCAGCCATAGATACCTAGCTCATATGACAAAGTTTCAAAGCATTGATATGATGACAACGTTAACGTTGTTAGCGTATTAACTTATATACTTATATAGTTTAACAACGTCAAATTTACATTGTGCCCGCAACAATGGATACCCAGTTCATATAACAATGTTTCAAAGCATTGATATGATGACAACGTTAACGTTGTTAGCGTATTAACTTATATACTTATATAGTTTAACAACGTCAAATTTATATTGTGCCCGCAACAATGGATACCCAGTTCATATAACAATGTTTCAAAGCATTGATATGATGACAACGTTAACGTTGTTAGCATATTAACATATATAGGTACTTATATAGTTTAACAAAGTCAAATTTATTTTTTTCCCGCAGCTATGGATACCCAGCTCATATAGTAATGTTTAAATGCATTGATATGATGACAACGTCAACGTTGTTAGCATATTAACATATATACTTATATCATATAATACCTATCTTTTTGTACTTACCTGTATATATGAACACCTAGATCAGATAACAATCGTCATTAAAAACAAGTGTTTATAAAAGTTAGAATACTGTTAAGACTAATACAACTGTAAAATGAAAGGTTATGTACACATTTTTTCACTTTATTTGTACACAGGTGATAAAATGGATACATGTTTTTGCAGTCAGCTGTACCTACTTTCATTTCATCTTCATCCTTACGGATAGGCATAGCCCTAGGCCTTACCTACATTATAGATCAGTCAAGATTATAAATATCGGAAATTTTACATAGGCTTTTTAAAGAAAAGAAAACGAAAGTAAACGGGGTGACTGGTTTGTTTGGTTGGGGTGACATTGATAATCCGCAGATTTTCCACCTAATAATTTGTATTTTTTCGGAGTTATCAACTTTAATAGCTCATACAGACAGTTTCGTAGTTATCTTCCTTTTAACCTGACTGAATTGAGCAAGAATAGTGCCACTTTTATGTATGGTCGGGGAAATTGAATGTATGTCACTATTTCTATCGCAATAGAGTCGAAAAGTGCCAAACATTCAAATTCCTCGACTGTACTTACAATTTAAATTACCGTAACCTCAATTTTTACTAAATTCCCCCAATCCACGGTACATTACATATTTGCGCGTTTAAATATCAAGTCATAATAACTATATCATAGTGGTCCCCCGACTCCAAAGAAATTAAAATACACAATGTAGAAACTTGCTCGTTTCTTTCTTTTTAGTTCATTTTATCTAGTGCAGTCGTGTTTTTTTTATATTATATTTATTTACAATTGTTGATTGAAAAAATAAATGAAGAAAAAAAAATTGAAGAAAATAAACTAATATCAAATGTTAAATATTATATACACTCGCGAGCAAAAATAACGGGTCCTTTTTCTATTGAAATTCAATTTTGCTCGTGAGTATATTTGAAGTCGTCTTTTTAAATCCTTCATTTTGATATCCCACTTGATAAGATCGTATTTTTTTTTAATATCACTCAAAATGGAGTAGGTATATAGTCCACCATATAATTTTTATTACAACGTCATATATCCTATGTTACTCGGGATGACGCATGGATTCTAACGATACCCCACACATCTAAATCGGTTAAGGCGTTGAGAAGTTCTTAGGGAATAAAGAATCTGCTATACCTATAACGTATTTTTTTTTTGTATATTAAGACTTGTTAAGAAGATCCTGACGGTGGAATTTTATTTATGCGCATGCATATTGTCTATTGCGATTTGACATAAGATACTTCAGGCCCTGAGGGCCTACCGTGAACCGCAAACGAACTTTTCCGTCTCTGTCGCACTTACGTACGAACTTGCAAGTGCAACAGAGAGAGAAAACTTCGTTTACGGTTCGCGGTAGGCCCTCTGGCTATTTTCTTGTAGGGAACTTCGCGTATAGAGTTTTTTTTTTCGGGAAATATGAGTAGGAGTCTTAACTGTCCACCCGAGTCTAAAATACTACCTAAGACTCCTGCTGGGGTAACCTACCGGGTTCGAATCCCGGTCAGGGCATTTATTTGTGTGATGAGCAGAAATATTTGTTCCTGAGTCTTGGATGGTTTCAGTCTATTTAAGAAACTATTTATTTCGTAATAAATTGCATTATGTTATTTATTTAGTCTATATTAAAGATTTAAGGATTACGTAATGATAAAACACGAAAAAAAATATTCACAAATACCTACCCATAGCTCAACAAGCTTTGCTTAGTTTAGGACTAGGTCGATTTGTGCAAGATTGTCCACAAATATTATTATTATCATTAAATTACTAGGTGGGGTACTATATATATAGCCATAGGTAGTTTATACTCGTCAGAGTCGTAAGTCTAGTTAGTACTTTTATTAATATTTCATCAATTAAAAATATTAAACGTGTGATAAACACATAAAATATGGATTTATTGATATTTTAGTCTAAAAATTGTGCCAAGTAGCCCCATTTTACGGTATGTAACTTGTCACAACAAGTTTTACTAAGCTGTGATGACGACAACATTCACGTTGTAAGCGTATCAAATTATATATTTATATAGTAACAATATTTTTTTTCAACAAACCTAAAGTTGCTGTAATGTTTACGTTTAGTATGTCACTGTATCAAAGTTCAGGTCAGCGTGACCACTTTCAGTAGTTTCCTACTTTTGTGGTAGTTTTGAAGCAAAAATGTCGGGCTTTTAGTAGAATAAAATAAGTTGGTAGTTTTTAGTACTAATACACTATTTATAGTCTGGCCTGTCGTTCATGTCACTAGAAAACGGAGGAAAATAAAAGAAAATTTTCTACGGCAAAACTTCCTTTTCACATTATTTATTCATTTGATAATGACTACCACACTAGACAATTACGAGTAATAACCTTCTCCGTGTCGAACCTTACAACTGGCTACGCAACAAGCCCTGAACGACATAATACTGGATTACGAGTCCTGGCTCACTATAAACATTCTCAAACTGTGCCATGCAAAACGACACGAGGAATTTTATTTCCAATATACTAATAATTGAATATTTCAAAACGACGGTAACATCGAAATGAAAACACAAATATTTGAATGGATCTGTCAGTACATGTCATTGCGGTTTAGCCATAGTGGCCATATGAACTCGATTTCGTGTATAATTTAGGTATACAAAATAGACCCTTTATTTTAATTTACCACTTTATTTCACGGGCATAATTTATTTCAATAAATGTAATATCTGTTATCCATTTATTAGTAATCGTAATAATTTTATGCACGAAGGAAAAAGACGAAGCTGTTTCTGTAACCACGGTTCGATGGCAGCTCAAACTAAGCGTTGCAGACCAACCTCAAAATTAAGTTGCTTTTATTATCATTATTATTATTATTAGGAGCCTGTACTGTCCCACTGCAGGGCAAAGGCCTTCCCCTCTGAAGTTGCTTTTAATAGAAAAAAAAATCAAATTAAAGAATCTGATTTATTAATATATTAGTATTTGTTGCAAAAATATACGCAATAAGAAATTTCAAGTTTATAGGTTAACGAAAAGTTTTAAAAAATCTTCGGAACCAAAAGCCTTCGCGGAGCCGTATTGTTTGTTTAAAAACATTGAAAAACAAAGTAATGAGAAGCCACCAAAATCAGTATTTTTAACAAAACAGCTGCCTAGTGTCATTGTCAGCTGTCACCCGCGCCCGCTCCCGCCGCTATACCGTTTAATCACTCGTTTAATCGTTTATACGTACATTTTAGCAACAAATGCTAATATATAAGTATTGATACATCAGATTTTTTTAATGTCCGAATTATTCCTGTTAATCTTAACGTTGCGATTGGTTCGGAACCTTCAATGTGCGAAGTCCGACACGAATTTTGAAATAATTTATGGTGCACGATTTTAGGTACAGTAGGATCACAAACAGGTATAATTAGCGGATCCTTCTCACTAGGATTCTCAGATTTACGGGTGAGAATAACGTCATCATCGACGAGCAGTTCGGCTTTAGATCCGCGCACTCGTGCGTCCAACTGGTGCACCGCGTCACGGAGCACGTGTTGGAAGGTTTCTCTCGATTCCCAGGGGCTCAGGACCGGTGTGATCTTTCTCGACGTGGCGAAAGCCTTCGACAAGGTTTGGCATAACGGTCTGATATACAAGTTATATCAGCTCGGTATGCCTGACAGACTCGTACTCACTATATGAGATTTTCTCAGGGATCGAAGCTTTCGATACAGACTGGAGGGAACGTACTCGGACCCACACCCCATCCGGGCCGGAGTTCCGCAAGGCTCCGTGCTCTCTCCCACTCTTTATTCACGTTATTCACGAACGACATTCCCAGGCACCCTAAAGTGCAACTGGGGTTGTTCGCGGACACCGCGCTCTATACAACTCATTGTAAGTACACTTTTATCCGGCGATACCTCCAGGAGGCAATCACTGACCTAGGTCGATAATTAATCTTTGGCGTATCGAAGTTAATCCGGAAAAAAGCACTGCGATAGTCTTCCACCCGTCTGACCGCGTTAGCACGGAAAGGCGGGTGGCTCCGATCCAGATGTTTGACAGGCCCATCCCCTGGGCCAGCGAAGTCAAATATCTTGGAGTGACCCTCGACAGAAAACTGACTTTCTGTAGCGACGTCAGTAGGGTACTCAACTGTGCGTTGTTCGTGCTAGGAAGGCTTGGGCCGATGATTAACAAGTTTAGTAAAATGTCACTTAGAAATAAGCTGACACTACAAAACTTGTGTTCGTCCAATCATGTCTCATGCAAGTGTAGTTTTTGCTCACGTGCCTATGACATCGCTCAAGCCGCTTCAGGTCATTCAGAATCGTTTTCTCCGTAGGGCGACTGGTGCCCCGTGGTACCAGTCGAACCTCAGTTTGCACCACGACATGGTAATTAGCACCATGTATGGTTCCTTTAAGCAGAATGCCAGACGTTATTTTGACAACGCTCCCCATCACAGGAATCCGTTCGTTAGGAAGGCTGTCGACTATTACGTTCCCATCCGTCCCCCCTCTGTCGTAACTCGGCGATCACTGATTAGGGGCCGCACGGTCCGGCGTCCTAGGCACACACTCACGGACCCGGACGACGTAATCAAAGCGTCCATCGAAAGATGGAACGCTGCGCTTACGGCGTCCAACTCAGACACGACGCGTACACTTAGGCATTCCCGCCGGTGGGGACGTCCACCGCGCGATCGCGACAACGCAGACACATATAGTCCCTATTCGTCCCGGTACCGCCGCATACCGGATAGAGTGGGTCCGACCCAGATCGGGCCTAGCTGAGTTTCTTGCTGGACTCTTCTCAGCTAGGCTAGGTTTAGTGAACCAGCGACAAAACTCCCAGTAGCTCGATTCCACTCACACCTCAGATTCGGTTGAAACCGCTCAAACAATCTCACTGGAGCACAAACTCTTAGAGTATTCCAGTGTTTAAACCGCCCGCGTGGTCATGTCGGAGGTTTTCCCTGGATTTTCCCCAGGCCACTCTCGACTCCGCGCACTCCTATCGCTTTATTGGGCCCGGCCTATAAAGCCACAGTCAGGTTCAAAAAAAAAGGTATAATTAAAAGTATCACTAAAAAGCGGCACGTAAGTCTAGCGCTGACCGTTGATGCGCAGAAGTCGAAAATAAGGTATCTCGGGGGAGTGAAGGGGACGCGCGCGGGCGTGCGTAAGCGCTTATTGGTTCCCCAGTCGTACCCTGAGGGGCTACCGCGAACCACAAACGAAGTTTTCCCTCTCTGTCTCACTTATATGAAAACTTGAAAGTGCGACAGAGAGGGAAAACTTCGTTTGCTGTTCGCGGTAGCGCCACTGTCCCGCGCACCGATACGACGCTCCGCTCACTTCTGGTGTACAGTCGCGTTCTAAATTGTATTGTTATTACTGTTGTTGTTTTCTGTTAAGTTTGAGTTTGTTTTTTTAATGTTTAAGACATTTATTTCTCATAAGAATTAACATTCACTTAACATGAGAAAGAAATCGCATTAGGTATGTACAAAGTTAATAAATATAAAACAATTTCGCAGTTATAATATTAGTGATGAGACAAACAAAAACACGTTCTTTATTAGTAAGGATTATTGCAATCAATTTATAGAGATAACAATTGCGTGAGCGACAGTACGTATGCGCAGATATCCCCTCCACGTTTCGTTCACCGCTAGAGTTACGTGCCGCTACTTATAAGTCCTTTATCATATCTGGCACTTTATTGTAAATCCTAACGCACATACTATAAGCGGTTTTTTGTACTAGTGACTGTATGTGTAGCTAATTTTGATGATAAAAAAGACGTAATATTTATGATTAGTACGATTTTTAATTAGCATATATTTTTAGCATATTAACAGAAATTTTAGCAGATTTTCATATACAGTTTTAGTAGTAAACGAAATTTCGAGTTGGCAACACTTTGCGCTGCGTAGGCGGAATGGAAGCGTTCCTTCCAAACGGTTTATTTGCTCGTTGCTCGCAAGTTAAAAAAAAGCCTTGTATTATCACGACAATGGCTGACACAGATTTAAAAGATTTTCTAGAAGAAAATGCCTTAGGGCATCTGTTGCAACGGATGATCGGTAAGTACTTATCATGATTCTTATTCGTATATTTCATCAAGGTATTTTTTTTATTCGCTCGACAAACGACACTTGAGTTCGTTATTTGCAATTGGTTTTTCTTAATTAATATCTACGATGTTGAATATGTTAAATAAACTATTATTATTATAAACTGTTCAATATCATGGCAGATCATTAATGGACACAGACCTACTTCGTGAAACTGAAGAGCTGATTCATCACAATATTTTTCATTCGTCACCTTCGAGCTAATAGGTACATTAATAGTAAATAATGGTATATATAATAATCCAAAACGGTGAATGTGAGATTATTAACTATTCATGAGCCTGAGTAAGTTTTTTTAGGAAAATTTGGGTGTTCACGTGGGCGTCCTGTTATGTTAGGTTAGGTATATTAGTTTGTGCGGTTTGTGTGAAATAATCGTATATAATATTTCAAAACAGTGAATGTGAGCTTACTAACTATTTCTTTAAGCATGACTAACTTGGACTTGGGACTTAATAGGGCTACGATTTTACGAGAACTTAGAGCCTACTCCGAACTTCGTATCGTGCCATCCCTTACCTCATATAGTGTATAACACGAGAGTGAAAGGGACAGCACGATACGAAGTTCGGAGTAGGCCCACCTGTGTGCGTGCTTTTAGGTCAGGTTTACCGTTGGATATTATTATCACCTTTTGTTTTGTTTTGTGAGTGTTTGGGTCTTGTTTGTCTTGTATGTAAATCACCATTCATTTCCATTTATTTTGTGTTAGCTCATAAAAGAATGGAGACGGTATATAATAAACGTTTTGGGTGAGGCCGCGGACTGGGCACTGGGGCGGGCAGCGGCAGGCGTCCATAACAGGTTCATACAAGTGTATACATTATAACCGCGTCGCTCGCTCCGTCCCGCTGCCGACTGGCTTCCAGTCCACGGCCTAATACTAACTACGGAAATCGTATTTATATATATTAGCCGGAGTAAACTGAGGAGTGGTTTTCGGGCGCACATTGGACGTGGTTATTCCATAAGGGTTTAAGTACAGTATTTTTTTTATGAATTAGTGTTATCAGTATATCACCGGTTCGGAATAGCCACAGATGGCAGCAGATCAGATGGCACCAGCCTTCAAACAACAACAACCTACATGTACTCTTATGAAATAATATCTAAACAAATAAATATTCTCACTCACTTCACCTACTCCGGGTAATTAAAAATCTGGTTTTAAATTAATACCTAATTTAGCTACCTGCCATACCTCCTACCTACCTACCTACCATACAGTGCTATCAATGATAACATCACTCTTAATTTTCAGATGAAGAAGTAACATTGGAGCTTTTATTGAATTGCCAAGATAATGAATTGTCTCTTTTCACTAAAACATTAGGCGACAAGATAAAACTGAGACTTGCACTTAACAATCTGCAGGTAAGAATATATTACAACACCTTACTTATATATATTATATTTAACCCCTGTGCTAACGCAGGTTATTATACTGTATTTTTTTTTTAACTATAAAGCTCATAGTAAAATGTATTATTATGGTGCATTCATTTGTTTCTTGTATAGAACTTATATAGCATATCTTCAGAGATAAAATGTATGTTTAAACATATACCTGAACCCAAAAGTTGAGAATAATTATTACTTAAAATTCTGATTGTTTCAAAACATATGAGTATACATACATAGTCTCTGAATTAAGTCTGATTGAAAGTTAAGTAGATACGAAGATAAAGCTATGTTTCTAAATTCTCGCAGTTGTCACAGTCAGCGTCAACCAGTGAGCCTGTTGCTTTGCCGGTACGAGTACGGGACCAAGAACGGCTAGTACTCTTGGATGATTTACCGGTGCTACTCCATGATGAGGTAATATTTTCTAATACAACAAAAAATACCGGTTCTACTTGTTGTTTAAAATATTATGATAAACAGATATATTATTTTTTATTTATTTGTATATTATTGTTTTTAGGGTTCCCTAGCCAAATGACAAAAAACTGAACCCTTATGGATTCGTCGTGTCTGTCTGTCTCTGTCTGTCTGTCTGCCTATCTGTATGGCTGTCTATCTGTCTATCTGTCTGTCTGTCTGTCTAAATTACAAACTCCTAAATTACACAAGATAAATCAATTTTTCTTTATACAAGCTTTTATTTAACTTTATTTAGCTAATATTTACTTACAGGAATTACGGCGTGCAGAGCCTAGGGCTAACTTCGACGTGAATGACGTTTCTCAGGCGTTAAATGACTCAGTCCAGCTGGTAATTTTAATTTGGAAGTTTTATATTAACTTATTTTGTACCTATTACTAATGAATCAGAACCCACTTTTTGTATTAAACTTGGTTAATAAAACATACTGTCCGAAAGATATTTAATGCAGATTCAAAAAAAAATAACAATAAATAAAAATTTGATTGTTTTCTATGTATGGCAAAAAGTCCCGAAAAACGAGTACTACTAACAAAAATCTGCATACATTCATGTGTCGGCGGCTACAAGTTTTAATGCCGTATTATTTTTCAGGAATTGAGTGACAAAGATTTACAAATCTTGAAAACATTAGACTTCTCAAATTTAGGAAAAGAGACTGGGAAAAGTCTTCGCAAACTATTACAGTCGGTCACTTTCGGAAAAAGTTTGCTGGAAAAAGCCGAAAAAGGAATAGAGTTAAAATCTAAAGACCGGACGTTTTTAGTGAAACTAATAGTAGAATCAGAGCTGCGGGCTCTGAATGACGTAACAAACACCATACGAAAAGATGTATGGCAGCATTGGGCAAACGAAGTGGTGGGGTTGTTTAAGGGAGAGGCAACCGAAATCTACTACATACCATACCACGTCAACGGAGGGAAAATTATCCAAGCTAGTGGTATGATCCATAACAGACTGATTACTCATAGAAGATTATTATCTACTAGCAAAAAAAGGAAGAGCAGCACCAGCAGTGGAAGCAGCGGTAGTAGCGTCAGTTCCAAAAACACCTCCAAACGTGTACGACCTCTGCCAGAATCCTTTGCGTCGTCATTGGATGACAAATCAACGGCGCAAGACTGCCTAGACTGGCTTCAAGGTTCTTCAGCGCCTGAAGATCTAGTTACCGAGAAGTGGCTTGCAACTTTTGAATTGCGTAACAAGATATTGTCTGAAGGAATTCCATATCAGGAATATTTTGCATCTTACCCAGCCCTCAGTTTGCCCAATGGCCACAATCTGGTGAGTTCAATAAAACTAATTTTATGTCACACCTGGCCGTAAAGTAGCAATTACCGAACGCTGCGCGCGCGGTTATTCCCACTTCATGGCCAGGGGGAACATACAATTTTGTACCTACCACGGGCGGTAATAAAGAAAGCCTCAGATCGCATATTTATTACCAAAACCTTGCCCTCTGAGACATTCTTGGTTTTATCGCCCTGGGTAAATAATATACTTTTAATCTGATTATATCGCGCGTATAGTTAAAGGCCTCACCACATTGGCGCGGTAGCGGGGTGGGGCAGTCGCAGCACTGTGATGTAACATTGAACGCGGTTGAAACGTCGGGATGTAAGATTAAATATTATATGTGATATAATCAGTTTAAATTTAACTTACCCTGTTAGAACTCGAGCGGAATCTGTTGCGGTTTTTTTTTATTATCACAAATGTATGTCTTCCAGTTATCCCTGGACTTTCAAACAATCAACTCAAATGCTGATACTGTGTTCGACGAGAGCTTCCCGATTAAGAAAACACGACTATTAAATCTATTAGCCGAGAAGGGAGGCTCTACTAAGGTTGATCAATCCACCATAGAACTCTTGGAATTAGCTACGGGTAAGTTTTTTTTATCTGTCCACTTTTCAACCAAACGAGCGAGGTATTGGTATTACGGTCACGCTCATTACTTTCTGACCCATTTTGTAAAATCTTTGAATTTCTATACAGTTTGATAGGACTGTCAATCAATAGGAAGCATTTCATTTCACAAACTATACATAAAACCGAAATCATTGAAAAAACCGCGTAGAAACCGAAAAGCCGGTTTTATTAAATTCGGGCGGTTTTGTGACCACTTGTAACGTTGCTATGGTAAACTACAAATTTTAATTAAAGGAAAAAATTGAAAATTTATGCTTCGAGCAGGATTCGAACCTGCTACCTCTCATATATGCGGCCAATCGCTCTAGCCTATTAGCTATCGGAGAACCACGCTCGGCTCCGAAATTCCTCAATCGTTTAATTGTAGTTTACGTTAGCAGCGTACAAAATTAATTTAATATGCTCTGCCCTAACTCTTTTAGGGAATACAGGCGTATAAATGTGTGTATGTATGATAATATTTAATTATTTTCTCGATTTAAGTAAACCGTTGGTGAGATATTAGCTGTCAAAGTCATAAAAAGTGTGTCCCCCCTCTAATTTCCAAAACATGTAATTAAAAATTCTGAAAAAAATTGAGGTGGTGTGCGTTAGTAAATACTTTCAACGATTTTTAGTTTGAAGAAGATAGGTTATATGGTTTTTGAGTTTTCGCTGAAAAACTGTCTTGCCCAAACTAAAGGTCTTAAGTGCCGTGAGTTCCCTATGAAGATACAACCTTTTTAGATACAATTTATTGGGTAGTGGTTTTAAATGTGAACTAGTAGGTGTTGGTACGGAACCCTTCGTGCGCGAGTCCGACTCGCACTTGGCCGGTTTTTATACTATACGACGGTCGTCACTTCGGGACCCAACAGTACGCATTCTTGACAGCTCGACACGCACTTGGCCGGTTTTTAGTGCACTCCTAATATACAACTAAGTATGTAGTTACTAACAAGTTGCATACCAGTAGGTACCACTCACTAGATTCTTTACAGTCTAATATTGTCTTGTGTTATTGAACGAGCTACATTTATTTAATTAGGCATTGTTTTGTTTCAAAATTGATTCTCGATAAGGGCTATAGTAACGATTACGATAAAATTTATAAAATATAGTTTACAGGGGTATTGAAGAAACCTTGTTCTCAAAACAAGCTGGTCGCGTAACCGGCGCAATGACCATACCGTAGAATCGTACAACTTTGCCCGCTTTTTACAATTTTTTTAATTTTTTAAAAATGTATATATCGTTTCGGATGATTTCTTCACAATACATAAAAGTTTGTATGATTTTCTTTGTACGTGTTAGCAATGTACTGCGTAAAAACGGTTCTTTATTGTAGAAAATTTCACTCAAAAGTCAAGGCCAAAAAAATTAAAAATATTACAGGTTTGCCCACTTTTGGATTATATTTTATGAATTTTTACTTTATCAACTTTATGGATATGTATCTTAAAGACTATAATCTAGAATAGTTATGGCAAAGCTGTATCCAATTAAAAGCCCTATGAGCATAACGCTTCTGTGTTAATTGAAGTGGGCAAAGTCACAAAATATTTTGTGAACTCCATACAAAAATCTGTCTGTGCTAGGGTTGTCAATTTTAAAATAAGCTAAGGTTTGATTTAGTAGGGAATAAAAATCACTCAATTCTCAACATTACTGTCTCAGATGCTTCTAGCGATACCTGTAACGCCATCTATGAGTTTTTTTTTAGTATTAATTATACGTTGTATGAGTTGGGAGGCCATGCTTTTAGATTATTTAAAACATGTTATCATACATAAACTAAAAACTGTTTTTTTTTTCAGTTGGAGAAGAGCAGGCATCATTGGCGGCATTACTGGCTATTATTAGTCTTTTGCGTCAGATGCCAACGATTTCTATGCCAAGAAAGAAGTTATGGAAACTCTCTAGGGAAGAAGTACGTTCGAGCTTCATAGGACTTGTGGCAACGGTATCAGACATTGGAAGGTATTGTGCAGATAGGACGGCTTTAGTGGCGGCAAAAGGTATCCCGGAACAGCCGTATATTCTTGCTGTCGGTTCCTCATGGGCTACCGTATCACAATACGAGGTTGTAGTACATACGAGTCATAGATACACATTTAAAAATATATCTACCGCAATTCGAAAGGCGTATCACATTTACTGGGCTTTGGACTTGGCGTACCCTAAAGATTCAGCAGTATGCTGGATGTTTGTCCAACGAGCTTTATTTCATATGAAATCTAAATATGATACGGAGGGAGTGCCGCTTCGGGAATTACTGAATAAAATAAATTTATAGATCCTACCTATATAACGTATTAAACGTGCTACTAAAATGATACCATGCGGAGTGTGCCATAAAACATTTTTGACGTTCCGAAAATTAAAAGATCATATGACCTTTTATCATCCCTCTGTAACTAATTTTAAATGTGCAAGTGCAGATTGCTTTAGGATTTTTCAGTTATTTAATTCATACAGGAGGCATTACCTAAGTAATCATTTATTCTCGGTAGAATCAAACCTGCCCCATTCAAGTGATGCTGTTGTACCACAAAATGAAGGCGAAAGTGCTGAGACTAGTGTTTTAAATGAAATATCAGGACCTAGTTGCTATAGAGAAGATACTTCCGTTTTAAACAAAATGCCTGAAACCAGTTCTCATATTGAAGTGATTCCTATGGACATGACCCTGGCTAAATTATTTTCTACCCTTTATGCGAATCCTCAAATACCGCAAAATACGACAAATATTGTTTTTGATGCCGTAAAAGAAATATTCACAGATTCAGTTTTGCCTTGCTTAACAGTACATACAAGTAGTAATGGCGCATTAAAGGATCGTATAATGTCGTCTTTATTGAATCAAGACTCCCATTACAAAAGGTTAAAATACTTTGCAGAACTTGGAACCTACATAGAACCTGTAGCTTTTAGCGTAGGCCGTAGATATGACTATGTAAAAAGAGGTGGCACAAGAGTATACGAGGCAGTGAAATGTGAAGCACATCTTGTGTCTTTGCGAGATGTCTTAAAAAAATTTTTTTCATTGCCAAATATATTACAGGCAACGTTGGATTATTTAAACGTATTAATGTCACATGATTCAACCCAAACTGTGCAACATTTTGTGCATGGTTCTTTTTGGAAATCAAGACAGACAATTCATGGAAGAAAATTAGTGATTCCTTTTTTTTTGCAAGTTGATGACTTCGAACCCCTAAATGCCTTAGGTAGTCATAGTTCAATACATAAATTAGGAGCTGCTTATATTTCACTGCCTTGTTTACCGCAATGTTATGCGTCACAGCTGTCAAACATATTTTTGGTTTTATTGTACCATTCTGCAGATAGAGTACAATTTGGAAATAGAATCATATTTCAACCATTAATTGACGAATTTAATTACTTAATAGAACATGGAATATCCTTCGATCTTCCGAATTTCAAAGGTACTATATATTTTGAACTTGGACTTATCCTTGGAGATAACTTGGGCCTTCATAGTATTACTGGCTTTATTGAGAGTTTCTCCGCTAATATTTCTTGCAGAGTTTGCAAAGTTCCTAAAGAAGTAATGAAAAAGCAATTCCGAGAAGACTGCTCCCTATTAAGAAATATAAATAATTATAGAGAAGATCTGACTACAAACGACCCTTATCGTACGGGTATTAAAGAGGAATGCATATGGTTACGCGTCAATAATTTTGATTTGTTCTCGCAAATCGGTGTAGATGTAATGCACGATTTAAATGAGGGAATAATAAAATATATAATGAGTGAACTCATTCTTGTGTTTGTGGACAAATTTAAGTATTTTACGATACTACTAATGAATAACAAAATCAATTCATTTGACTATGGTCCTGATTATGCTGATAAACCGGTTTCAATTTCAATAGAAAATATACGCAAGAGGAATATGCGCTTAAGTGCCTCAGAAATGGCAGTATTTTGCCGTTATTTCGGAATTATGTTTGGTGATTTAGTCCCGCGACAGAATAAATACTGGGCCCTTTATACGCAACTTATGCTTTTATTAGATATAGTAATGTCTTCGGGGTTTCGACCAGAACAGGCAACTTACTTGCAATATTTGGTTATTGAACTTTGCGAAATGTATACTTCATTATTCGATCAGACACTTAAACCAAAGTTTCACAACTTGTTGAATTACCATTCAGCAATGCTAAAATTTGGTCCGTTGCGGTATCTCTCGTCAATTCGCTTCGAAGCCAAACACCGCCCTAACAAATTAACGTCAAAGTCTTCGTGTAATAGGATAAATATGACATCATCCATTTCCCACAGACACCAACTTATGTTGAACGATATTTTACTAAAAAGAGAATTGAAGAGTCCCCTATCTTGCGGAGTGCAATCAAATGTCTCTTTATATGAAGCATCTACGCTTGCACAAAAATTCGATTGGAATGACACTGAAAAAATTAAAATTTTATCGTGGGTAGCAATATCTTCTTCACACTTTAAACGAAATTCTGTAGTGATTTATAATGTGGATCCGCATAATGTTCATTTTGCAAAATTGACTGCAATTTACTCGTATATAGACAACCCTACTAAAGTTGCCTTTCAGGCGCGACCTATGGTGACAATTGCTTTTGATGCGCACTATCATGCTTACAAAGTGACAGATGCTCCAACTGATACGGAGTCAATTTATATTGATTATGATGCCATGCAATACCAGTTTCCGTGCAACATTGCTATAGTCGGCTATGGTGTGCACGCTCAACAGTACGTTATTTTACGCAAACCACTTTGATCTTGAAATATACTTGAATAATACGTATATCTTAAGGACGGCGTCGGCGTTAACTAGTACGCTCCGCCTTATGTTGATTTGTTAGGTGGGTTCCGCGAACACATTATAACAGTGATTATTTCATCAAAACGTAACACGGAATGTTTAATTTTATTTTTTTTGCAAAACTTTGATTGGTACACACACTTTTTCGCTAGGATCAATATTTAATGAGATTTTAAAGGGGGAAAGTTAATAAAAGTTAATTATAAGTGGCTTCTCATTCCTTTATTTTCCAGTATTTTTAAAAACCCAAAATACAATATTTATGCACTCAATGAGCTCTAAACAATGATACCCCATGACCTACCTCATCAAATGGGGTATCATTGTTTAGAGCTCATTGAGTGCATAAATACTGTATTTTGGGTTTTTAAAAATACTCCCTGTATGATTTTTTGGATTTCCAGATTTATAGTTTCACAGAAAGGCACTTTTTTATGTTCTGTAACATGGGTACTAGTTAACCATTTTTTAAAATACGTATAAGATATTTTAGTTACTAGTTTAGGCTAGTGTTAAAAAATGTGCGTCATACTGATTTTGTTTGCAGCAATTTGAAATTTGTTATACAACATATAGCTAACATGATATCCATTGGTAGGTTTATGCGACGCGATAATGTCATCTGTATATTTCTTAGATTTAGTTTCACAGACTAGCACTTTTATGTTCTGTAACAGGGCTAGTGTTAAGAAATGTGCGTCGTACTGATTTTGTTCGCAGCAATTTGAAATTGTCCAATCTGCGATATCAGCGTAGGACGCACCCATGCACTCAAGCGTTATACATAGAGCTAACAAGATATCCAGTGGTAGGTATATGTGACGCGATAATATCATCTCGATCTGGATACTTGCGTGCGACATCGCCTACATCGCGTAGGACAATCTAAAATCTGCTGTAATAATAATGTTTGTTTTTTGTTACTGATGTAAGTGCCGGGAATGATGATACTTACGCACCAATTATCTTATTATATGGAAACTAAATGGCGTAAGTACCACCTACCCCCATAGGGTTCCTTTTGATTTGTTGGAATCCAACATTTAAGCCTTATTTACATACCTACGTACGAGACTCGCATGCGAATTTAATTTGCGCATACATATAACATCGCGCAATGCAGTTAAACTCGAATGCGAGTCTCGTGCGTGTGTTCAAAGGCCTTTTTAGTGTTACGTAAGCATTAATGTCCTGTGTGATATATGATTTAAGTATCAATAACCAATTGTTTTTTTGATATTAATTTTAATGGACATTACATAATAAGTATGCGTAATATTATTTGCAGCAGTTTGAGTATGTGCAATCTGAAATCGGCGACAGACGCACCCATGCACTCAACTGTTAAATTCCGACCGCGCAGTTATAACCTGTAGTTACTTCTACTGCTGTATTGATGATCCAGTCATATTAGGGGTTTAACCTCTGAATGGGAAACAATAAACTGGAAATTTATACACCTTCATTTTGGTGTTTTATAAGTTACCTGAAAAGTTACTCAGTTATTCAAGGTCAAAGGTCACAAAAATCGTTTTTTCGCTATTATCACGGTTTATATAATAACTCCAATGCAGTTAACATCTATATTAACAAATTGTAGAGCATAAAATTTACGACAAACATTATTTCATGCGTTCAACCGTTTTTAGACAGATAAAATAAAATGATATTCAGATGATTCAGTAACTTTAGGTGTTTTTTACCGAGATTCACAGTCGACTTTGTCAAACGGTATAGGGAACGTGCACAACGAAGGTGCTGCCAACTAACTGGTGCCGCCAATCCGAAACTTGTAATCTATCAATGCGGTTTCCGAACGG
This sequence comes from Epiblema foenella, assembly GCA_963556455.1. Taxonomy (NCBI): domain Eukaryota; kingdom Metazoa; phylum Arthropoda; class Insecta; order Lepidoptera; family Tortricidae; genus Epiblema; species Epiblema foenella. The sequence goes on from OY747100.1 coordinate 24,057,594, forward strand.
TTTCCGCAGTATGAGCGGGACACCGCTATAGACTTGCATAGCGATATCCCGCTCGCGCTGCGGAAACCGCCCAGAAACCGCATCAGTATGCCAACCGCCATATAAACAAGTAAACGTAATTAATTTTATTAGTGAAATTTATTGTTCTAGCTAATCATAATGCATTGTTGCATAGCTGAATGTACGAATACATCCACAAAAAATAAAAATAAATCAATTAGCGTAAAATTTTATTACTGTTCTGTAATTGCCATGTTTATGTGCGAAACGCAAAATGGATAAACACCATAAAGCAAAATGCGTAAGTGTGAGTTTTAAGCATTTAGAAATAATCAATAATATTAATAGTGAAAATAACAAAGTTTTGTAATTATAATTGATATAGTTAGTTAATTAACGTTAAATCTATAATATTATTTCTTCAACCTCAAATACATGGCCGGCCTCGAAGAGTTTTTGACTTTGACATATTTTGGCCTAGCTGACGATCATTATTAATAGACCGGAACCCATATTTTCTAACTATCATCATATTAAAAAAATTATATAATTGAAGAGATAATCGCGATGACAGGTCTGATAAGTTTCTTCTTCTGTCCGCGTAGTGTCTCTTTTGTCGATTTAGTACTGCCACCTATAGTTCCTGCACGTTCCCTATATATGGCCGAGTGCTACGTGCTCTCTGCCCTCTGTCCCAAAACGGTGGTACGCACGAAAAAATGTTTCTTAAAAAATTAGTCGTAAATTGAATGCTCTAATTTGTTAATAGATGTTAACTTCATTGGAGTTATAGAAACCGGGATAATAGCGTAAAACCGATTTTTGTGACCTTTGACCTTGAATAACTCGCGGCAAGGACACGAGATTATGTCATTTTGAGGTAACTTAATATAGAACAACAAAATGAAGGTGAACAAGTTTCCAGCTTATTATCTGGCATTCCGAGGTTGGTCCTCTTTTATTTGCTTAAATAATCAAGGCATAATCATTCATTACGTCATAATTCAGTCAGCGTTATGACGTAATGAATTATCATACCTTCGCGCTTTGGATCCTTGAAAGGTGCATCTTATGAGGCCGTCACCAGACAGGAAAATCTGAAACTGCTGTGTGTATGGTGACTGATTCATTATGTAAGTGTGGTATTTAATTGGCATACTGAATAAATATTAACTTTTTATTTTTTTTTGTTTTAATACTTACTCAATTAACAGCCCTACACACCAAAACGCCTCAAAGACACAATTTTACTGACCATATTTGTTTATGCCGCTCATATTTCGTTTACTTTCCTAGCAATATAACTTTGTACGTGTAACAAACCGACCTTATTATCCTTTTGCTTTTCCAGAAATATAACTTTGTGCCTGTAGCAAACAAACATATTCTCCTTTTGCTGTCTTAGCAATATAACTTTGTGCCTGTTACCATCCCAATCACTCTCTTTTTAGTTTCCCAGCAATTAACTATGTGCCCGTACCGACCTCGTACAAGGTAAGATTGCCGAGGGAGCAAAAGAAGAGTGGATAAAGGCACAAAGTTATATTGCTTGGAAAGCAAAACGAGTATAGGCACTGGTACAAGGTTACATTGCTGAGTGAGCAAAGGAGAGTAGGCAAGGGAACAAAGTTACATTGCTAGGTGAGCAAAGGGGAGTAGTTAAGGGAACAACGTTATATTGCTGGAACAGCAAAACGAGAATAGGCACGGGTACAAGGTTACATTGTCGAGGGAGCAAATGGAGAGTAGTTAAGGGAACAACGTTATATTGCTGGAACAGCAAAACGAGAATAGGCACGGGTACAAGGTAACATTGTCGAGGGAGCAAAAGGTGAGTAGATAAGGGCACAAAGTTACATTGCTGGAACAGCAAAACGAGAATAGGCACGGGTACAAGGTTACATTGTCGAGGGAGCAAATGGAGAGTAGTTAAGGGAACAACGTTATATTGCTGGAACAGCAAAACGAGAATAGGCACGGGTACAAGGTAACATTGTCGAGGGAGCAAAAGGTGAGTAGATAAGGGCACAAAGTTACATTGCTGGAATAGCAAAACGAGAATAGGCACGGGTACAAGGTTACATTGTTGAGGGAGCAAATGGAGACTAGTTAAGGGAACAACGTTATATTGCTGGAATAGCAAAACGAGAATAGGCACGGGTACAAGGTTACATTGTTGAGGGAGCAAATGGAGACTAGTTAAGGGAACAACGTTATATTGCTGGATAAGCAAAACGAGAATAGGTACGGATGCAAGGTTACATTGCTGGAGGAGCAAAAGGAAAGTACGTAAGGGAACAACGTTATATTGCTGGATAAGCAAAACGAGTATAGGCACGGTTGCAAGGTTACATTGCTGAGTGAGCAAAGGAGAGTAGGTAAGGGTACAAAGTAAGATGGCTTCTTTAACAATATAAATGTTGTTGCAGAGACAATATAAATGTTGTTGCAAAGACAATCTTCTGCTTGGCAATACAAACTTTGTTGTGGCAACAAGAACAATGTCGCCTCTCCCCCGTTAAAGTTTTATTGTTGCAGCACGCAAGTATAAATGTTGTTACAAAGACAATAATAAATGTTGTTACAAAGACAATAATAAATGTTGTTACAAAGACAATATAAATGTTGTTACAGAGACAATATAAATGTTGTTACAGAGACAATATAAATGTTGTTACAGAGACAATATAAATTTTGTTGCAAAGACAATCTTCCGCTTGACAATACAAACTTTGTTGTGGCAACTAAAACAATGTCGGCTCTCCCCCGTTAAAGTTTTATTGTTGCAGCACGCAAGTGTCGCAATTGTTGTTGCAATGACAATCTTAGGCTTGACAATAAAAACTTAGTTGTGGCAAATAAGTCCCATTGTCGGCTCTCCCCCGTTAAAGTTTTATTGCTGCATGCAGCAACATTTTTTTCTCAGTGACGTTTCAATTTAAATATTTAAAGGCACTTCAAAAAAACCTCCTCACAATGCACCCCAAAAACACCTCAACTTCGGTTCAAACCGCTCAACCAATCTCACTGGAACGCAAATTCTTAGAGTATTCCAGTGTTCCAAACCACACGCGTGGTCGTGTCGGAGGTTTTCCCCTGGATTTCCCCAGGCTACTCTCCAGCCGCGCACACCTATCGCTTTATTGGGCCCGGCCTATAAAGCCACAGCCAGGTTCAAAAAAAACTAACAACCTGAAACTGCTTATTTGCACAGCTCAGACACTAATTGCACATCAAAACCGCGTTTCGATAACGATTATACATATTCATATTTTAGCTGTGCAATCAGTTTTTTTGATGCCCGATCCATACAAAGGGCTCCGGCATGTATGTAATTAAATATTGTCCTTTTTATTTCCTTCGTGCTATGATCTTTGTATCAATAAGTAGTACAGTTGCAAACGATTTAACAAGTCTCCCTTTACTATTTGATAGTAGATTGTAGAGGTATTGCAATAAGGATTGTCGTGTCTTTGATTGCGACAGAAGCCAGCTGCGCCCGCGCATATAAGACTTCAGGTTAGGAGTTGCATACTACATTAGTACAAGAATAGTATAAACGGTGATATTTACTAACATTTATTGAAACCCGTATTCGATCGACGAAAATAATAAACAATAGCATTCTTTTGTTATGTGCTCGGAGATCTCCGGAATGGGTAGGCAACGGCTTAAGCAAGCTACTAACAAATTATAGGTCATGTTGTCTTAATAAAGGATCTTATTATTATTATTGTTTTGAGCGTGTTGAGATTGGAGCGCTCGTGGCCGAGCGGCGCCCGCGTATCGCGTGCGGTATGCGAGACCCAGGTCAGTTCTTGGATGGGTGACCGCTTTGAGTGGTTATTAAATGAGCGCTCCCGTGCTTAAGCTGCCGCTTAAGGCAATAAGTCGTTGATTCCGGCTGCTGTCTATGATAGCAGTCGTTAAGTTAAGTTAGAGGCGCGGCTTGAGAACTTCTAACAGTCAAGTTGCCCAATCACTTGACAAGGGGGTCGAAGTTGCACCACGTCCATAGGGAGTAGCCGCCGTTACCCTAAACGCGATCCCTGGGCGGTGCTAAACTGTGCAACAAAAAATTGCCATACGATGAATGAATAAAAAATATTATTATATTATAGTACAAGAAAAGGACAATATAAGGTATGTTTATCTACTGCCAAAGATGGCAATGGGATTTTATTCAAAGATATAAAATATTGCAACTAAGGATTCGATTACAATCGACCAACTTAAGATTACTGAATCTAAACGTTTTAATGTAAAACTACTCTAAGGCTCGGTTTTATAAAGATCCGTTAGACCTTATGTCGGTTTGTTATGTCAAAAAATGTACTGAGTTACTGAAATTTGATCTGACATTTGGTCTAACGGATCTTTATAAAACCCGGCTTTAATGTGTCGGCAGTCGGAGTAACAGAATGAATAGAAAAGCTCGTTTAATGCTTATTTCGCTCCCCATTTGTTTGTTTTCTTGGCTCAAAAATACAATTCGTAGCAAGTTTAGCTTTGGCACTTATTAACAGTTTATTTAACACGAAACAAACATATAGTATGTAGTGCGTCGCTATGCCTTGTATATATAAAATCCCTGAGGTTTGATAAAGGGAAATAGTCTTTTATTTATGTCCCACCTGTATCCCGCGACTCGGGAAGTTACTTAATACCACTCCGAACCGCGATCGTGACTTATGCGATAATACGCCGTAAATTATGAGATGAGCACTGCATAAAACATGTAAAGAATGTCGGTCGTGTCTTAAACAAAACGGCATTAATCATCAGTTTGGCCAACATGCAAGCATAACAGTAAAAATAAAACGGCGCGAACAACTTGTATTCTCTGTGGCGAATGGCGCGCAAAGGTTTAAAAAAATATAGAAGTGTATTTTTCTCGCAATTATTCTGCATAATTTTTGCGTTTCGTTCTCAGAAACTGGCTGGTTGTGTAATTGTGTGAAATTACATAGGATTGTAAGTAGCTTATTTCCTTCGCTGCCGGAAAGCGAGCTATCTGTTCAGACATCAGTTAAAACTGCAGTGGTTATTTAACCTCCTTAGCCTTAGGTGATGTGTGATGCAGTCAATGCGCTGTTTCTTGTTTGAATTAATAAATATTTGTATAATACTTACGGGACATTTCCCGTATGGTGTTCTTACTTCATTAAATATTAACACCATTGGCAGATAGATATTCTTTCAACATACCATATTATGTACCCATTCGTCGCCGTAATAAGTAGGTAGCTAGGCCCGTTACGGGACCAGTGTCAGTTTGCGACCACCTGAAGAACAAAGTGTTTTCAATTAGAGATATTCACATTTTTACAGACCTAAAATCACCTGTAAAATATGCTTTCAATTCATCAACTCATCCAAGTGGTCGTAACCGGCACACTAAATTGGGTGTTCGTGAACCGATCGACGTATAGAGATATGGTACTGGGTGAACATAAGTCACGGACTTTTTTCGTGAGCTGTTGGCACAACGAACCCTCATATCAATTAAGAGTCGGCAACGAGATTTTGACCTGGATTCGCAAACATTCAGGCGGTAATAATAGGTTTGACATGTTGAAATGTATGTAATCTTGAAAATTAAGTACTTTGTAAGATTAATCATAAAGCCATACTGACTTACAGTTAGATTAGAATAAATGAATACCATCTGCAGTGCTGCCAATCTAGCCACATGTTAGGCGCCAACCGGACCGGACACAACCTTGATCTAGCCATAGACAACGCGGCATAGACTAGAAATAGCGGTCCAGCCAGTGGACTCCAGTCTGCGGGCATTCAGCCGTGATAAGCCAGGATTACACGCTCGGTGGATTTTATAAACGTGAGACGCTTAATTAAATACATATCTATAATATAAAGTATAGACTAGTTTTTTTGTGGTGGTAAGGACGCATGAGTGTTGCAAATTGCAACGCTTCGCACCAACGGTAACCCGTGGTCTCATTACAAAACAATGCAAGGTATGGTTTTTTCGCCGGGAGACGACGGCTTAAATAGGAATACATCAATACACTAATTATTAGTAGCTATATACAAATATACAAAAAAAATTAAAAAATAATGGTATATCATATGAATTTATAACAAGATCAACGCGCGCAGGTTAGGATTAGGCTGCGAATGACGGAACGGTTAGTCTTGCTAATTAGAAAGCTGAGACTAGAAAAGAGCGGCGAATTTAAAAAAATCCACGTGGTGCAACACTGTGTATAATGTGACAAAACAATAATGATACTTGGGCAAAATAATTAAATGTTCGCACTACATAGTTCAGTACATACTGTGCTATAACATTACCAAAAAGAGGATTTATGATATTTAAATATTCCGAGTCTGTTATGGAAGTAGCAATTCAAGCGGAATATGATATGATTTGCTGTATCATGTTTCTGACCCGTATAGGATCAAGCAATGTTTGTCTTCACTGATACGGCAATTGAAAAAAAAAAAGAAAAAGAAAAAACATTTATTCGTGGCACAGACACAGTACAAATTAACATAACACCAAAATACAGAAAATAGCCACGTTTGACACATTTGTCGTAGATATTATAGTTGCCATTAAAAAAGTTTTAAATAAATCTTAGTCTCAGCTTTCATTAGCCAGATTTTATGGTGGAGGGCGCGCTGCGGCGTGCAGGTGCGAGGATGTGGAACTGACCAGAGCCTGTACTCCGAATTTCGAAATCCGAACTTCGTGTCGTGCCGTTCCTTTCACTATCGTGTTATATACTATATGATTGAAAGGGACGTCATGATACGAAGGTCGGATTTCTAAGTTCGGAGTAGTCCCTCAGGCTGCCATGTTGCCCCTGGCCAGACCGTAAATAAGGTCGAAATCTGCATGGGAACGTAACTTATGTGCTAGTCTGCCTCTTGGTCCTCGTCTCAGGTTCAGCGCCGCTGCTGTCATGGGTTTCGGCTGGCGTCAGACGTGATTTCGCGCTTATTGTATGTGGGCGCACCGGAAGACGAGCTCGGTAGGCCTCCGACAAGGTGGAGTGATGACCTGGTGAAGGTCGCGGGAATCCGGTGGAAACGAACGGCACAGGACCGGTCTAAATGGCGAGCCTTGGGGGAGGCCTATGTTCAGCAGTGGACGTCTTTCGGCTGAAATGATGATGATGATGATGATGTATGCGGGCTGCAGTCGAGACTTTGTTAAACTTGCCCTTGATTGAGGACCTTTTTAAGGGCCCTCGTATGGCGGGTCCAGTGAGGTGCGTACCCTGGATGTGGAAAGGAGAAGCAGAAGGACGGACAGATGGTCAGATCCAATTTTAAAAGCGTCTGAATCCTTCCGGTACCTTACATTAAACTAAAATCTCATAACGGTTCAAGGCTTTCGTTCCCCGATACGGTACGGGTCAAACCAAATTCCTAGGCCCGCCATTGCCCCAGCTAGCATGACAGACCTATACATCGTCACGTTCTATGGCCTAACCACGGGGGTGGTAGAATAACAGCGTCTGTAGACAAGAGTCTTTAGTGGTCTCTTGGTCCAGACACAAGCTGAGCCACCTACCCTTTCAATTGTTTTTGTATACTTTGTTTTATTGTACCTGTAAATGTATACAATCATTGAATAAACGTCTTATTATTATTATTATTATTTAACAGTGCCTTTACCATGAGTTTACATGACCGTACTCGCTAGCGACTGCGTAAAGATGTTGTATGGGCAAAAGTACAGCGCCTCTGTCGGTTACACAATAGAACTAAGAATCGGCATACTAAATCGTTTACGCAGTCGCTAGCAAGTACGGTCATGCAAACTCGTGGTAAAGGCACAGTATTAAAGTTAGTAATTTATATAACCGAACATATCTTGCTAGCTAGGCTGATGTTGTCTGCTTACCTCTGGGCAGGTGTAATGTTTGTTTGTCATCTTCGACGTCGTGGTATAAAATCACCATCAACAATTTTCATAACAAGAACATATAGTTAACACTAGTCAGTGCTTTCGATTTCCCTTTTCTTTCAAAAAGTACATCAACCACCAGCACACATCGAAGCTCTTATTCCAATATCATTAAGTCCAATTTAATTTGACTCCGTTCATTGTAAGTTGGCAGTAGCGTAAGGATGTACGTCGTCAGAGTCATGTTTATTTGCACCTTATGCTCCCGTAATAAGGCGGAGAATGTGTACATCTCTTTTACGGCTGGTCAAACTCATGAGTACATACATTTTTGAACCTTATCCGTTGGTAATAAAGCGGAAATCGTGAAATGTCTGTACGCATGCGCGCGCTGCAGACAACGTCTAGACAGGGAGGTCTTTTATCACTCCGAATTCACAGGCATAATACAAGCGACATATCCAGTTTGTATTGAGCTCTGAAGTTTGAATTTGGAACTGGAACGCAAAATGTCGTTGGCTTTTTTGATAGAATGATTATTGGACACCGAATGTGATTTTAGACGGATGCGGTGGATCCAGACAGACTTGCCAGTACGGAGAAATCCGTAAATCTACGGATTTCGGGCCTTGTGTTTCCTACGGAAATTATTGGTGAACCTACGGATTTTAGACTGTCATGTCAAATGGCAAAATATTACTGAGATTTGATATTGACTAATAATAGTTTCAAATTATCAGACCCCTTATTCCCCGTAGATAACCAAGTTTGATAACTGATGGTTTCACACAAAAAGGAATAATTTTTCTGAACTTGTATTGATAGCGGCTTCGCTTCTGGTCGTATTCCGAGTTTTCCCGATGGAAACACATTATACACTTACCCCCTTATTCATAAACGTCTATCAAACCTATATTAGTTAACTTGTCGCTAAAGTTAGTTTGTCTTTATCTGTCACTTTGACACATGTGCTTGTGAGACAGCGACAACAGACATTTTAGTTAGCAGAGGTTTGTTAAGTTTTATGAATAGGGGGTATTTGTATTTCTTTCTTTGCAATACTAAAGGCCCATTTACACTGCAAGAAATTGCATGCGATTTTCATTACATTGCGGGATTTAATCGGCCTTGTCTTACCTCGGTAGCCCGCAGCCCGCAATGTAATCAAAATTGTCACTGCTCAATATCAAATGATATTTACCTAAGTTACAATGAGTACGTTTATTTATACAGGGTTCAAGATGCAATGGCCGCTTCCAAAAATGTCGGAAATGCAGTTGGCATTGGCGAGAGGCCAAGATATTACGAATTATTTCGACGCCCGGATTCAATAGGGGATGGAAATAATATGTCGTTCTGTGTTCTGTTCTCAAGTTAAATGTTCAATTGTTTTCTAATTGTTATTAGATAAATATATTCCTTATTCCAGTTTGTTATTTTTATGTTGATGATATATTTTATTATTTTTATGTTCACGCTTAGAGATATATCTCACAATATTTTAAGATCACAAAACCGGTTACGGTACTAGCATCAGTTTGCGACCACCTGAAGAACTAAGTTTTTTCAATTCTTTTTTGCAAACCCTAAGCAAACAGAGTCGCGTGTTTATTTGGAAGTTACTGAACGGGAATACATAAACTAGAAAATGTTCTTTCAGTTCATCAACTCATTTAAGTGGTCGCAAACCGGCGCACCAAATTAGGTGGTCGGTAACCCTAACCAAAGTTATTTTGTTTATTAGTTTAACCAAGAAATGTTGCCACACAAAAAAAACAGCCTGTATTAATCTATGGTCCAACCTGCCAACTTTTTTCGTGTATGTTCGGTGCGTATCTGTCGCCAGCATGCGGGTGATAACGCCACAGATAACAAATGTCTTGGCATAGATCAGGGGCGGGTTTATTGCCATGGGTGTGGATTATTGACAGGGCTGTCCAAAGTATTTGTTTTTTTTTAAGTTAAGAAACAATTAAATGGTTTATTTTGGGAAATATATATGACATTGACATTAATTAATAATAATTAACTACTAATAAAATAAAAATATATAATGTGATATACATATAATAATATATAATAGGTTATTGATGTATTTACTTAAAAAAGGCGGAAATTATGCTTCTACTAAACGCCATCAAACGTCACAGTTTGGCAAGTTTTATTATGCTGTGATAAAATGTAATTTTCTTTTTCTAAAATAAATTTAAAAAAACTTGTCAACCATTACTTAATCGAACAAAGACAGTTGTTGAAGTATTATTACATAAATACACATTGCTGAAATAAATAAAAATAAAATGAGGAATACGTTATTTTAAGTAATTTGTGGTAAATCATGACAAACCATGGTATTTTATTTTTAAATTTACGTTTTCATACTCGTTTATTATTCGTTCCTGCAATATTCAAAAGTCAATTTCAATTGACGCTATATGGGTTCATTTTCCCTCTTAATGTCATTACATGCTGTATAATACCGGTTTTATGACCAATAAAGCGTTTTACATACATAAACGCTTACGATAAAGTCTTAAATTATGTATGAAATGAACCAAGACAAATTTACATGCGACAAATATGTCATTCCATTTTATTACTGGCCACAAAGGCGCAGTAAACGTCAGATTCCAAATTTAAAAATTAATTCGTCCAAGGGTTGTTGAGCTGTCAAACCAATAACCGTTTATTAATGACCGGAAAATTTATGCAAGCGAATTTGCTACTTATGCTGTAAACATAACGTCTAAAGTAGATTTTGTCCTATAATTGCTCTCGTATTGACGTATAGTCTCTGTGAGATATTCTTCGAAAAAGTTGTCGTACTTGTTCTTATTGTGTTGGCACTCGTTTTTTTACAGTTATTATATCGGCGCCTTGGTAAAATTGAGTTATGCGACGAGACGCATCGTCAACAAACTACTTATTTGCAGTTAAGAATGGATGCGTGGTCGCTATGAACGGGAAATTTTCATGTAGCGATATTACTCGCATTTTTTGCAGCCAGAAAAGATAGTTTGCTATTCTGTAAAAGGACAGGGTAGGTTCTTCCTTAATGGATGAGATGGAAATATAAGTTATACCTTAGTAAGCTAGTAGCGTTAACTTGAAATAATATATGTAATGTTGTATATTTTAATATTAATTACGCATTTTTGTATGTAAATTATGGACATTATTCATTTTTACGGTTTCAGTAAATTGGTTATTTTGCTAAGTGGTAAGTATGGCGAGACCAAATTATTTTTGGGACTCACAAGCGCGCTTTCAGTCTGCTTTATGTCCTTTGGAGTAAGAAATACCTACGTAAAATTTTCCACCTAAAAATAACAAATACAGTAGTAACACAAGTACTATTTATTGTACTGTTCACGATGCAGCAAATACAAAAAGAAACCAAACAAAACGTATAGGTAGAGGCAACATGCGGTTTTTAACGAAAGAGTGATCCTGGTGAAAAAAAAGTACAGTAGTATAATTTCCGTTTACAACATATGTAATTTTAATTTGATGGTTTATTTTTGGTGTGATATATTATTTTAATTTGATTTTTTTGTTTTTTTTTAATGTTTAGGTACTTATTTATTTATTTGGAGAGACAAACAGAGATAGATGTAAGTACAAATTGAAGTAACTTAATTTAGGTTAATGTTATACATTCGTCTAGCTCCTCAACAGCTCTCACCAAGACATAAAAATTATATTATTTATGGACTACCCTATAGAAGATATTACTTACCTACAGTTTGTTATTTTATGTTGTTAAATTAATTTTATTGATATGTTTAACTATTTTTACTGTATTAACATCATTGGACATTCAACACAATGAAAAATATTTTAATTACATAGACTCAACTTTTTTTCAACGTGGTGACATCCCTAACGCACCCTAGTCTGCTTGGTTTGGGATAGGTCGGCGCCGGGTCGATAGCGCCATCACTAAACAAGCGGTTAACGCGAATAATACATGTAATTCTAGTTCCACTTTTGAATTCTGACGTAAGACATAACATGTTATATCACTGATGTAATCCGTAATGAAGTGAAATAAGTCATTATCAAAGAAAAGGTACCTTTCCGCGGCAGCAATAAGGTGCCGTTTACTTACTGACCCAATACGGTATTGGAAAATATGACTAATAACTACTAATTAAAAAATAAACTAGTCGTATTTCTCTACATACTTATCGAGCGTTTTTGACATTAAGTACATAATAAATTGCTAATTTGACCATCAATATGGGTTTAACTATCAATAATTTGACTGTAAATACCGTATAGAAAACGTCTTTATCTCCAAATATACCTACTTGTGTGACAGAAATCTGATTGATTACAATAAATAACTGTATTTATAGACGCTTTTATAATATAAACGTTTGTTAAAGGTGTGATTGCAGCAATGAACTAAATCAACTAAACCATTGGAAATTTATATAAGTATATGTCAACGCTTAACACGCCAATGGAGGCTCCCCTTTTAAAATAGTACAGTCACGAGTAGTAGTTTTAAATATAACAGCATGAAAATACTGACATATTTACTCAAAAACCAAAACGAAATTAACTTAGCAGCACGTATTGACTGATTTATCGCTAAACGCCCTTCTATTACTTCACTAGGGGAAACTAAACGCAATTTGTTTTTACAAATTTAACTTTACGGGTGCACAGCTTTCATTGGGAACGTAATACGAAAGTGGTAAAGAGGGAAATTGAATGGCTACATACATATAAGGTGATTGTACAAGTTCAGTTATGGTAAAATGTATAAACAAAATTAATTGTCATTGCTTTTTAAGGTCAGAATACACTTCGGTAATCAATACAGCCACCATTTTAATGATGATAACACGATATTTTTAGACGTTTTCTATTAAAGATTCTTTTAATAATAAACAATAAATAGAGAAGTGTTCTATAAATAAAGTTAGCATGTAGAGAAAATAAATCGCGATGACAGTGCTGCCCGGGCCCTTAGTACGAAAATTACGTTTTTTTTCTTGAAAAGTCAATTTTTTATATTTATCATAGTTCGATTCTAAGAAATGAGAAGCGACATACAGCTAGTACGGTGACAGAATTACGCCAGGCTGATGGATGGTATCTCAAATGTCATACATAGTTGCAAGAGACGGACAGACAGAGTCGTACCATGTAGGTTCTTTGGTTACCTTTTCTGTGTGGAAGCCTATAAATTGTCTCGCTTGGTTCCGGTTAGATACAATTGACCTTTCTTTTCAAATACAGTTTCATTATTCTCAAAAGTGACGAAAATCTCCTTTACAACAGAAGTTACTTACATGTTACACGAGCCGGTCAAAAGTTACGAAAAATGTAAGAAATGTAACCATCTGGCAACACTGCTCTATAAGCCGCTTTGGGACTTGCGGAAATGCATATGGCGGTAAGTTATGGGTTTAAAAATTTAATCTCGCTTTGTTGTCTGTGGTGTGTGTGAATGGGCATCGATTTTTAGCGCCAAAACACTTTCTCACTGTTATGTTGCAATGTATGTGAAAAAATCGGCAAAGCACGTGTCGGGCCACGCGCAGTGTTAGGGTTCCGAGTTGTCGTCACACTGCTAGTGTGCCATCACGCTAGAACATAATCATGCTATGCCATTTTCTGTTGTATTTCCTGTCACATGTCATGAAAACCTCACGACTGATCACGTTGGGGGAGAGGGGTTACAACGTAGACCTCATGTTAATTTTTTTCCTGGACCTACAAAACCTAAAAATAATATCTACTCGTGTAGGAAGCAGGTCAAAAACAGCGAGTCTATTTACGTTTTTTAAAATTTTGGACCACCTACATAACACATATACGAAAATAATCACAATATCAACTAACACAATACCATTTCAGTCTACATTTTTAATAGTAAAAAAATACACTTGAGGTTTCGTACCTCCCCACAAAACCCCTTTTCCTAGAACCTCACTAAAGATCACCAAGGGGGTGGGAAGGTCTTGTAACTTGACTGTATGTTTGACATAGATTTTAATTTTTTTTTATATTAATTTTAAATTCACTTGGTTGGTGTTATCTGATGAATAAGTTATGATCGTTTCTTGATATTTATTGACTGTTGCCTAACATGTAAGTGCTTTGGTGTCATGCACTGTAAACTTATAATATATTGCCTGAATAAATAAATAAAAGTAGGCCCAAAATGCTCACGTGATTTCTGGGTAAGCCCTATCACAACAGGTCAGTAATGTCAGAATAGTCGGAATAATGACACTTTGACTTGTTTACTTGTCAGGTGCGATGTTAATTTTGAAATGTAGGGAAATAGTTTCATTTCCCGAGCATTTTTTTCCAGAGATTTATTAATTACATTAATATAGTGTTCCGCTCTTGACTATGAATCGTTTTAGGCATCTTTTGTAACTTACCATTTTAAATTTTCAACACTTCACTATTATTGAAATAAACCGAAACTGTGACACTGACAAGTGACAACCTATCATGTAATTATTGCCAGTGTAAGAAATTAGTTTCAATGAAATTCCGCGACATGACGCTTGGTCATATATTTCTGGTCGGGCTTTAATTTGTAGGTAAATAAATATTTCTGAATTTTTAGAGAATTTTAGGACGAGTACCTAGTTTCAGAGATAAGAGGGGGATGGTCAATCTTCGCCTATTTTCTTAAATAAGTTCAACACTATTTATATTAAAATCATAATTTGTGATTTTCACAAAGCGACCTTTTTTGTTATCCTGATCTCACACGATATAATTACAAAAAGGACGCTTGTCCAAAACCTTACGTGTTGCTTCCTACACTGCTTGTACAGCACAGGCCACAGAGATCGAAGGTGACGTTAATCTCAATTGGGTTATTTTCCGAGCAGCTAACGATAGTTAATTGTCTACCAGTGATTAGATTAAGCATTATCTAACGTGTGGTTACGAGAAACTGTTAAGTCGTGTTTGTTAATAGGTTTAAATGAAGTTGTTTATTCCTTTGAGGGTCCAGTGCCTTTAAAAAATGAGTTTAGTGCTTCTGACCTGACGTAATAAGTATATAACTATACTCGTACCTCCTTCTAGGTTAGGATTTGGTGTTGAATATTTACAATGTCAACATAATTGTAATCTTTGAGGCAGTTAGCCCCCGCCTGGATCCGTTACCTACTGTTCAGGAACTTCAGTGCCTTTACCCTGAGTTTACATGCCCGTACTCGCTAGCGACTGTGTACAGACATGTACATACTTCTTCGACGCCAACGACGTATATATGCGCACCATCGGTTCAACGCAACGGCTCCAACGACGGATATACCCGTCACGGCGTGCAGTGAGATATCAACCTACATGCATTTCTATAGGGTTAACTCCGAGTTTGACATTACCATATCATGGCGTGTGAGTGACAGCGTTTGTATTTGACAGAGCGCTGAAAAGGTTAAAAAAAAGAAAAAATAGATAGTCATACTTTTGAGGGCAGCATAAGAGATTTCTAGTTGAATCCTTTTATTTCGCCACTACAGATTACATCTCTTCGCAAGAGCAGATGCCTACTTATTGGTAGTATTTATAATGTAAACGGAAACGCGCAGGTATCCGTCGGGCGTTCACCTCGCTATTTGTGGCGTTGTCTAAACAAAAACATCCCTACGATACGTTTGGTCTGTTTTGGTTTGTGCTAATCTTCTGACTCGCGTTTATTAACACTAGTCTGTTTCTGTCGAACAAATACTTCACTTTTGAAAACCAGCGCCATCTTTTAATTACGCATGTTTCTTGGACACCGAAACTACCGGAAGACAATTAACACTTCTTTCGCCGTTTTAGAAAAAAATGCTTACGTGTCAATGTCTACGTGTCTGTCGTGGCAACCCTGACAACGTAGAATGCTTACGACGGTGTGCAACATTCGGCGTGGCAATGCAACCCTGACAACGTAGAATGCTTACGACGGTGTGCAATATTTGGCGTGGCAATGCAACCCTGACAACGTAGAATGCTTACGACGGTGTGCGATATTCGGCGTGGCAATGCAACCCTGACAACGTAGAATGCTTACGACGGTGTGCAATATTTGGCGTGGCAATGCAACCCTGACAACGTAGAATGCTTACGACGGTGTGCGATATTCGGCGTGGCAATGCAACCCTGACAACGTAGAATGCTTACGACGGTGTGCGATATTCGGCGTGGCAATGCAACCCTGACAACGTAGAATGCTTACGACGGTGTGCGATATTCGGCGTGTCAATGCAACCCTGACAACGTAGAATGCTTACGACGGTGTGCGATATTCGGCGTGGCAATGCAACCCTGACAACGTAGAATGCTTACGACGGTGTGCGATATTCGGCGTGGCAATGCAACCCTGACAACGTAGAATGCTTACGACGGTGTGCGATATCCGGCGTGGCAATGCAACCCTGACAACGTAGAATGCTTATGACGATGCGCGATATTCGGCGTGGCAATGCAACCCTGACAACGAGACGTACATGAGGATATATGCCATAGCGTCATTTAAGTCATTTTTCACTTCTCATGCTCGAAAAGTGTGTTATTTTTGGCTTATCAGGCGGGGAAGTTTCCTCCAGGGAGAGTATGAATACATATTTATGATTTGCAAAACATTCTAATTTGACCAATCAAAATACTTTACCATAATAAATTCACCAATCAAAACGTTGCTAGGTTCTTATTGGTGCATACTTTATTCAACTAATTTAACTATTAAAACATTAGGTCTTTTTTCGTCCCTATTTCAACTATAATGTATCTGAGTCAAAACAGTTTCAAAAAAGATGCCGCCATATTCTCATTGTATTTTATCATTAATTGTAGATGGATAATCTATGTTTATTTATTTTCCCGCAATCGAAGTGAAAACTAGAGTTTATAGCATAACTCTGGTCTAAAAGTCATACTACCACTCGAACTATTTTCTCGTGGTAATATGGCTTATTTTAGACCCTTATCATAGAAGCTACTATTGCGCAAAAAAGACAGTTGGATAGGCCTGGTTGCATAGCGGTCGCCAATACAAGATGTAGTACTACCCAACACAAAGATCACAGCGATTAGAAACAGAGGCAATACAAAATGTAGTAGTAGTACCCAACACAAAGGTCACACCGAATAGAAACAGAGGCAATACAAAATGTAGTAGTAGTACCCAACACAAAGGTCACAGCGAATAGAAACAGAGGCAATACAAAATGTAGTAGTAGTACCCAACACAAAGGTCACAGCGAATAGAAACAGAGGCAATACAAAATGTAGTAGTAGTACCCAACACAAAGGTCACAGCGAATAGAAACAGAGGCAATACAAAATGTAGTAGTAGTACCCAACATAAAGGTCACAGCGAATAGAAACAGAGGCAATACGAAATGTAGGAGTAGTACCCAACACAAAGGTCACAGCGAATAGAAACAGTGGCAATACAAAATGTAGTAGTAGTACCCAACACAAAGGTCACAGCGATTAGAAACAGAGGCAATACAAAATGTAGTAGTAGTACCCAACACAAAGGTCACAGCGAATAGAAACAGAGGCAATACAAAATGTAGTAGTAGTACCCAACACAAAGGTCACAGCGAATAGAAATAGAGGCAATAAAAAATGTAGTAGTAGTAGCCCACACAAAGGTCACAGCGATTAGAAACAGAGGCAATACAAAATATAGTAGTAGTACCCAACACAAAGGTCACAGCGAATAGAAACAGAGGCAATACAAAATGTAGTAGTAGTACCCAACACAAAGGTCACAGCGAATAGAAACAGAGGCAATACAAAATGTAGTAGTAGTACCCAACACAAAGGTCACAGCGAATAGAAACAGAGGCAATACAAAATGTAGTAGTAGTACCCAACATAAAGGTCACAGCGAATAGAAACAGAGGCAATACGAAATGTAGGAGTAGTACCCAACACAAAGGTCACAGCGAATAGAAACAGTGGCAATACAAAATGTAGTAGTAGTACCCAACACAAAGGTCACAGCGATTAGAAACAGAGGCAATACAAAATGTAGTAGTAGTACCCAACACAAAGGTCACAGCGAATAGAAACAGAGGCAATACAAAATGTAGTAGTAGTACCCAACACAAAGGTCACAGCGAATAGAAATAGAGGCAATAAAAAATGTAGTAGTAGTAGCCCACACAAAGGTCACAGCGATTAGAAACAGAGGCAATACAAAATATAGTAGTAGTACCCAACACAAAGGTCACAGCGAATAGAAACAGAGGCAATACAAAATGTAGTAGTAGTACCCAACACAAAGGTCACAGCGAATAGAAACAGAGGCAATACAAAATGTAGTAGTAGTACCCAACACAAAGGTCACAGCGAATAGAAACAGAGGCAATACAAAATGTAGCAGTAGTACCCAACACAAAGGTCACAGCGAATAGAAACAGAGGCTGCATTAACACTGCAATCGATATGTCACTGAACTTGAACCGTAAGTGGAGAGAGGCGCGCCCTTGAATAATTCCGCCCCCTCGCGATGTCATTATGCCGGGTCTAGTGAAATATGCTATGCCCCTCAACGCTACAGATTTTTTAATATTATGCCCTAATGTAACGGAATAAGTTGCAATATTGTAAAAATATCTATGACGTTAACAGTTATTTTGCCTATTCGCTTTTGTTCCAGTGTATAATTCTAAAACCCGTGAGAAAAAAATACAATAGGGTGGTTCTGTAAAATAAGCAAATATGGTGGGAACCTCTCACTAACCCCGCACGCTCCTTTGTATTTATTATCAAAATCAAACATTTATTCTGCAAATGCCACAAGGGCACTTTTACATGTCAAAGTATTAATTTACAACTTAAGAAAGTCTGATGATAATAGTACATTTTTCATGTCAAAATATTAATTTACAGTTCAAGGAGGAATAATAATTTCGAGTTTACAATTATAACAAAATTAATGTCATACAGTGAAGATAAACTTGCAAAGTTATCTATTACAAATATTCCAACATCAGTAAAGTTACAGATGTATAAGGTTTCAAGTCTGATTAAACAAAGAGTATAATGAAATTAATATAATATCCCAGAGATGTGCATGGTCTCTGAGCGTCAAAATTAAGACTAATTTAATATTGTTAGAGATGTATATGGTCTCTAAGTCACTGATAATAAAAACGAATCCACAACAGGATGGTGTCTCTCGTCAATCCCCTATAAAAAGACACTAGTATCAACGTAGTCACTATGTCCTAGCAAGCACGAACAGACCGGACTCCACAAACAGCACCCGATCACGAGTATGTCGCGTATCTCAGCCATCGCCTCCCTCGACCATCAGTTAGGGAAGGTGGCGTAGGGGAATTATAGTATGGATTAACATGTAGATACGTATAATTCCGAGAATCTTCCCTCGAAGCGATGAAATAGGCAGTGGAAGTTTACGCAAACGATGTCTCGGACAAAAGTACTCTTCACTACATAGTATAAAACAAAGTCGCTTTCTCTCTCCCTATATCCCTATGTATGCTTAAATCTTTAAAACTACGCAACGGATTTTGATGCGGTTTTTTTAATAGATAGAGTGATTGAAGAGGAAGGTTTATATGTATAATAACATCCATTAAATAGTGCACCCGTGCGAAGCCGGGGCGAGTCGCTAGTACCTATATATTTTCTATCCATTTCGTTGTTCGTAATCTAGACGGAGCATTGACTTGACTTATATACCCTACCTGTCATTATTTTCGTCGCTCCCACCGACCTGTCACGGCTTCATTTGCTTAATTACTTAATTAAGTCACGACTTGCTAAGTTATAATGCCGTCTGGCGCTTATGCTCGAAGCATCATACATTTGCAATGCAACATTTGGCATGCAAATATCAAGCTCTGTGCGCGATAGTGTTCTATTGTAATCCGTACTTAGATATGTAGGTACTATCTTCACGACAAAATTATTTTGTCATTTTTATTAAAAGGAATAGGTAGAGTATAATTATTAGGGATGCGCCGAATATTCGGTTATTATTCGGTATCCGGCATGTTTTTGAATGTTCGGTATTCGGCCCAATTATTAGGTTCAGCTGGCGAATATTTACCGAAAAATTTTGAGTGGGTTTTGTTACAAGTTACAAGAGTGTATTATAGTTACTGTTTCGTGAAATTAATACTTGACCCATTATTAACAGTGATTTAACATATTTTTTGTCAATATTTCGCTTTGATAATGGACAAAAATCTGTTTTACAACAATAGATGAAGAAATTACGTTGAACTGAATAATCGGCCGAATATTCGGTTCGGCAACAGCTGGACCTAATATTCGGCCGATTGTCCGTATTCGGTCAAACCCATATTCGCCGCATCTCTAATAATTATTGCCTTTCCGCGACCAAACTCGTTATTCGCATTAATAAATCTGATGTTAATCCTTTTGCTAACTAGGTAAGGCACACAAAAGGAAAGACTTATCGTTATCGCCAAGCACACACTGTTTATATTTTATGTGGATCTTAAGTGAAGGGAGTAAGGCTGGAAATTGAATAGATATTAATGGATGGTGAATCACCTTTCCAGGAAGCACGTGTGTCGGTGTTGACAGAATATTGTTTTGCTTATCTAATGAGGGAGATAGGCTAAGACGAGATTGCTGTCCTTAAGCAAGAAGATGCTGAGTACTTAAATACGTAATATTAATAAATATATTTGAATTACTTATCACTGCCTATCATAAGGCCTAGCCTCCTCTGGGCTTCGAAGATTCTGCGGCTATGAGCATATTCTTTGATTTAAAGTAGCAAGCGGACCTCACCTCTCTATCTCGCTCCCTCTCGTGACTCGAGTGACTAAGTGCAACAGATAGGCAGATATTTCGATTTCGGTTTGCGGTAGGCCCTCTTGTTCTCTAGGAATAACGCAGGAATAGAGGAAAGCCTTCAGACACGACGCGTACATTTAGGCCTTCCCGCCGGCGGGGACGTCCACCGCGCGATCGCGACAACAGTGACACATATAGTCCCTATTCGTCCCGGTACCGACGTACACCGGGTAGAGTCAGTCCGACCCAAGTCGGGCCTAGCCGAGTTTCTTGCTGGACTCTTCTCAGCTAGGCTAGGTTTAGTGAACCAGCGACAAAACTCCCAGTAGCTCGATTCCACTCACACCCTCAGATTCGGTTGTAGCCGCTCAACCAATCTCACTGGAGCGCAAACTCTTTCAGTATTCCAGTGTTCCAAACCACACGCGTGGTCGTGTCGGAGGTTTTCCCCTGGATTTTCCCCAGGCTACTCTCCAACCGTGCACTCCTATCGCTTTATTGCGCCCGGCCTATAAAGCCACAGTCAGGTTCAAAAAAAGGAAATCGTCTGGTGCGTTTTCTTAGGGGGTAGGAATAGCGCATGGCATTTGGTCTTTCAAGCATTCAATTCCAAAGAAGATTTGATTAGTTTTTACGGCATTCTCACATTTAAATAAATCGCTACGAATATGGAGCCTATTGCAACGATAAGAGTTGAATATAATGTATTATTAGTTTTAGTAGTTAAGCAAGCTATATAGCTTCAGTGTTCGCAATCCGCATACGCTTGTTTCTCTGATATGAGAACAGGCAAACAATCAACAAACAGATTATCATTGTACAAACATTTTAAATGCTCTCATAAATGTTTCGTAACTGTATGTGCGGGTATAATATGAACCAGATGGTTCGGAGGTCGTCATTATAAACGTTCATTCATTAGTTCGTGCGTAATCGCTTTGAAAACTACGTTTGAATCTCAGAGTACAGTAATTTTATTTATCTCACGAGCGCGAGTTAGACATAGTTGTAGTTGTGACACATACGAACACAGACAATGTGAACTCGTAGGTTCTACGCTGACGCACACATAGACAATGTGTGTGTATAGCAATACACAACTATGGCTCACCCGCGCTCGTGAGGTAAAATGATGGTCACGTTGCCGTTGCATCTGTCACTTTCTAATACCACTCGATAGAAAGTGACAGATGCTTTATCTTCTCGTTTGTCGTCGATAAACGTGACCATAATACGGGGCCAGAGTAGACAATCAATAATACCATTGAGTACGACCACGTATACACATTTGAATAAGAGCGACAGATAGAATATATCGTTTCATGTTTTTGTCGTATATTTCACTTTTTAGGGTTCCGTACCCGAAGGGTCCAATACTCCGAAAGAAACCCTACTCATGTGCTGTCTGTCGTCCGTCGCATTTACAGCCATAACACGAAAGTGAAAGGGACGGCACGATACGAAGTTCGCATTTCGAAGTTCGGAGTACGCCCTCAGTGCATGTTAGAATGTAAATGTCTCGGGTTCAAACCGCGCTAGCAAATGGTTTTTCACACCTTCTATGTGGAAAAGAGTCATTGTTGCCTACAAATGAGGGAAGAAAAGTACATATTTGATCCCTCATATAGTGTATACTATATGAGTGAAAGTGACGGCACGATACGAAATTCGGAGTAGGCCCTCTGTTCTTGGTAATTGCGCTATTGTGAATACTCCTTTTAGCAACGAACTTTTCAATCACTTTCATCTTCTAACGTGTTGTGATGGTAGGAATCACGTGTAAGACATCGCATGTCTACAGTACGGTTTAATTCCTTGATTGAAATTTAATCACTGGGTTAACGTATTAATGCATGAGTTTGAATCTTATTATTTATTAAATAACGCGTTATGAAGATACGTTCTTTTGTTGTACTTTTTACCCAATATCTTTTGATTGCCATTCAAGACGCCCATCACTTATGTCCACTCGGGTGCAAAGAAATCGGACCACCCCAACATTTTTAACATTTTTTCAATTTCTAATGGTAAGTGGTCAATTAGTGCATGCGTTAGAGGCAGTTGGAGGGGGGTGATTTCCACGCCGACATTTTGCACAATATCCATTCCCGTCCTTGAATATTGGTGTCATTTGATAAGGTAGAAAATTATCTATCACGTGTTATTTAAATTGTTACGGTCGAGCTTACAGTTTTAATAGTAATTGGGAAAATGTTACAAATGCTGGGGTTGCCCGATTTCTTTGCACCCGAGTGTAGTACTTAGGTAGTTTTTTTAACTCTCAGACAATTTGTATGGGTAACTTTCGTTACCCAATAGAATCAATTAAAATATAGAAATCATCAGCGTCAGTGAAAATGCGTTGCATGTAAGTATATTAATGAGGGGTAATTCCTTAGTAATCACCGGTTAGGGTAAGATTAACAAGCGAATATTTCATTTTAATTACGCACTTTCCTTTATATGGAGTACTAGCTTTTTCCCGCGGCTTCGCCGGCGTACTAAGTGTAATTTAGCCGTATACAAAAAAAGAGATTCTCAGTTTGTCAGGCATGTTTGTATGTACCTACGTAATGTAGGTATGTATGGATGACAGTTTCGTAATTTTCGAGTGTCATATCTTATTAAGGTTTTGAGCATACATTTTTCATGTCAAAATATTAATTTACAGTTCAAACAGAATAATAAGTTTACAAATATAAAAAAATGTCATACAGTGAAGATAAATTTGCAAAGTTCTATTACAGATATTGCAACATCACTAAAGTTGTATATGGTCTCAAGTCTCATTAAACAAAGAGTATAATGACATTAATATAATATCTCTGAGATGTACATGGTCTCTGAGCGTCAAAATTAAGACTATAATTTAATATTGATAAGGATGTATATGGTCACTGATAATAAAAACAAATCCACAACAGGTGATGTCTCTCGTCAATCTCCTATAAAAATACACTAGTATTCACGTAGTCACTATGTCCTTGCAAGCATGAACAGACCGGGGATTGATGTATGAAATAATCGAAACCATATAACACAGTCCCGACGTTTCCAAGTACTCAGCCGTTCCTATAAACCAATCGGTCGTGGAATAGTTCACTGCGATTCCGCGACATTTTGTTGCATTATGCAATGCGCGCCGGCGATTTACTGATATTAGTGAGGACAAATAGTTTGTGTATGTGACAGTGCTAGGAGAATGTCAAGTAAACAAAGACACAGACCCAGTTAATGACCAACGGCGTAAAGCATAGGATAAAGGTAGATGGGCAAGATATTTAACATGCCGACGAGTATATCTACTTGGGCCAGATAGCAACCTTCGTTAACAGGCAGTCTAAAGAAATCGATCGACGCATCGAAAATGCCTGGACAGGCACGTATCCAGACTTTTGGTTGGGGGGGGGGGGGGGGGGGTTTACAAACATTGAAACAACCATGTGAACTGTGAAAAAATCGCTAAAAACGTTTTCTTGGGGGGGGATAAATCCCAATTATCTCCCCCTCTGGATACGTGCCTGTGCCTGGAAGAGCTTTTGGTCCATGAAGACGCTAATGAAGGGCAACCTTCCTTTCACACTGAAGCGCAAGCTCGTCGACATGTGCATGGCGCCCAAACTTGGTCATTAACCGAAGCCCAAAAGTCTCGACTCAAGGTTTGCCAGCGAGCAATGGAACGCAGCATAGTTGGGAGTCCGAAAGACACATAATGTGGGTAAAAATAATAACAATTCTGCACTGTTCGTCCGATTCCTCGAAATAACAGCAAATGTAAGTGCTTTTTATGTTGCCAACAAACAAGGCTTCGGCAAATAAAAAGAATATTAAAATGAAAAAGACAAGGACTCTGTTAACTATGACGTCACTAGCGTGTTCTCTGTCTCGTATAAAGTTGTTTGTTGTCGTTAATTATGTCTAGGTTTCGCGCTCTTTGTAAAAACAAAGAAAGTGGAAATAACTGCTTAGTGTTTTACCTACTACTAGAGGTACTAGTTGAGTTAATTATATAATTCATATTGCTTAAAGGGATGCCTCGATTCGGTCAGTCACGCCCCCCGTGGAAGAGACACGCTTATGTCTTTCGCGCACGACAAAACGGGATGCAACACTTCGGGTTTTTTAGACAAATCTCGATAAATATCTGACTGTGTGTAGTTTTATTAAATTTCCTCTTGACAGAGCTTAGATAAAGTAAAGTACCATCATTTTAACTTAATTGTGTCGTTTAATAACGCGATGTTTTCGTAGGCTGAGTAAAAAAAGGAAAATAAAGACTTAACTTTGGATTTTTTTTATATCGAGAAAATTTTAAGCAATCATGTTTCGACTATTGTCAGAAACAGTCATATATAGTCACGAATCATATATCTGAAAATCAGTCCTTATTGTTTCCTCGTCTGAACAGAACAGCGTTTCAAAGAACGTGATATTTAGTTACTAGTTAGTGTTACTAGTTAAGGGTCCTTATCAGTTAAAAAATGCTCATCTATTAACGCCATTTTCTGTATGAATTGACACGTATCTTGACATTTTCTCAATGTTACTATCTAGAACAGGACTATTGCGACCTTATGTCATAAACTTAAAATGTATTTTTTAGATTTTTCATTAAGAAATATCGTTTCAAACATCACTCCAAAGCGACCATTTTCAAGCTAGAAACTTGTTTTTTCCGCTTAAATTCTACTACATACAATAAAACCAAAAAACGGCTATGTTACTATCTAAAACTTTGATAAAGTTGTCGTAGCCTTTAATAAATTTATTGGTATCATCAATACTTTTGTTATAATTTGAAATAAAAACATTTTAAAACTTAAGCCTCTTAAGCAACATGAATATTAAATAATTAACTCAACTAATTTGCTGATATGTGTTGTTCGCAGGTAAGACACTGAGCGAAGGAATGCTGCCATTTTCAGTATCTGTACAATCACTGAATTTAAGTGGACAGTAAGTGATATACTTCTAGCTGCTGCTTTTTAGTGCTAATCTACTCACCGATTGGGAAAATCTGCCAATCTCCTATTACGTACTCACCTATACTTTTTTTAAAGATTAGATATTAGGTAAACAAAGTTGCAGTGATCGTAAACTCACACACATAGAATTCGCATTACTCACACGAAAGATCAAAATAAGTGACAGTTAGTGACTATGTCATAGTTAGTAGTCATTACGTTTTTAAAACCTGAACCGACTTCTTATAATCTCTCCCTCTTTGGGTTCTTTATTTTACAACTTTTAGATGAATGGAACGAAACGTAATTTAAAAAATAATTGACTGCTTATCATTTCAAAATATATGTAACTAAATATAAATTATACATATTTTCTTATTTTTGAATAACAATATATAATGTAAGCTGTATAATAACTGTTTTAATATTCATTGAGTTTATTTAACACTTTTCCCGCAGAAAGTGCCCGATAAAGAACCTCGTAAGTCGTTCTCTGTCATTCTTTCTAATGCTAAAAAAAGACAAGGGTAATCAAGCTAAGTTAATAATTAAAAGTTATTCAACTACTTTTATTTAAAGCGGGTGCAGCGGCGGAAAATGCCGAAATGCTCGGCAGAGTACAATTTTGTACCTTTTGGATGGGATCCCAGCCAAGGACCGGAACCGCTTACCCCAACAGGGGTTTTTAAGCGGGTTGTCTATCGCTGGTTTTGAAAAACCATATCATTTTGGTTAAGCTTATCAAGGGGTTAAGGTTTGAACAGCTAAGCCCATCTTTTTAGTTAATTCGAGTTAAGTCAAAACCCAATCACAACCCTGTTAAGGGTTTTTAGCGGTAAGCGGTTCCAGAGTGAGTGACAAACTAAATTGATCCTTATCGTCATAGCTATTCAAATCATTTTGATTTGAAAATACCAAGTCGTTCTCTGAATTAATTCAAGTTAACTCGAAACCCTAACAAAACCCTTTCCTGGGTTTTGCATTAAACGCAATTCATATTGATCCTAAGCGGTATACATATACGATTCAATTTTGATTGTGGTTCGCCGATCGACCTTGCCACGCGGCTCGCCCTCAGCAGCGCAGGCGGCGGCGGTAACCCAGCGCGCACAAGTTACTTACTGAAATCGCGAAGCGTCTGGTTGACGTAACTGGTGACCGAAGAGCTGGCGACTTCATCGCACGACGTATCAGCATTGCGATACGAGGAAATGCCGCCAGCGTCCTCGGTACAATGCCCTAAGGGTCTGTTGTAGATTTAAGTTAGTTGTAATATTATTTAAGTTATTGTTATTTAACTATTATTACCGCCTGTAAATCAATAAATATTTATTAAGAACCTTTATTTTTGATTTCTAACTTACATTGCAGAGAAATAAATATGATAGACATTTTTCCGTTCATGTAAATCCTTCTATGGCATGCAATGCTTGAAACTAAGCGAATGTTACTATACCTTTTTAGTAACAAAAGATGCCTCTTTGGCGAGTATTTCGCTCTAAAATAAACAAATCGCACACGTTCACTAACCATCCTACAAATACTCGTTTGTTAACTTATAGTGTAGTGTTGAAACAGTACAGTCTAGGGCATAAATATGTATCCATTTTTGGATCTTATTTCAATGGAATAAGGTGAATAAACGTTACATATTGGTGCCCTCGACACTTACTACACAATTCTGCTTCTGCAATTTCTACTACTTGGACGACTGAGGCCTTGTTGGTAATGGCTATGGCTACGAAGCCGGTGGTCCCGGGTTCGAATCCCGGTTCTATTTGTGTGATGAGCTTGGATGTTTTGACGTGATAACGTC
Source organism: Epiblema foenella (assembly GCA_963556455.1). Classification (NCBI taxonomy): domain Eukaryota; kingdom Metazoa; phylum Arthropoda; class Insecta; order Lepidoptera; family Tortricidae; genus Epiblema; species Epiblema foenella. Next base: position 24,085,039 of record OY747100.1, read on the forward strand.
TTATAAATCGATGAACGGATGCCAACACGAAAAAGTGTGACGTAATGTATGACTAACCTAAGCCTTGTTAAGCGAATTTCTATAAAAATGTTATTGGATTTTGAACCTTATTGTTCGAACATTACAATAGCTATTTGAACGAATTACTTTGATGCAACTCGGCCAACTGAATGATTTCAAGTTATACCTAAACAGTTGGCGGTCAAACCGGTTTATCTGCTCAAAGGGTAATTCATCAATGTTTTCTTATTACGTTATCTCGTAAAATTATAGTCCGTAAATTCACGAAAGCTAGCGCGGAAAATATATGAAACTGCATGTCTCTAATTTCATATAGACATTCAGCGCCAGCTTTCGTGAATCGACCTATACTTAGTCGTCTAGTACCCGTAGTACAGTCAGTATGAGAAGTAACTACGCATATGAAAACGTCAAAAGTCTTTATTGTAAGGGAATAAGAGCTTTTGACCTCTTCATATGTGTAATTATTTTTGATGCTGACAGTACATACAAGCTTTGCTTAGTTTGGGAAGATTACCCAAACCAAATCCAAAGGGTAAAACGGGACCCTATTACTAAGACTCCGCTGTCCGTCCGTCTGTCACCAGGCTGTATCTCATGAACCGTGATTCTTACAAGTTTTCATATATGATGTATTTCTGTTGCCGCTATAACAACAAATACTAAAAACGGAAGGAAATTAATATTTAAGGGGGCTCCCACACAAACGTGTTTCTTTGCCGTTTTTATAGATAATGGTTCGGAACCCTTCGTGCGCGAGTCCGATTCGCACTTGGCCGGTTTCTTTTATTTACGTGTACAATTTATGATACACCAGATATTCTGTAAACAGCGGTTACCGCGAGCTAGTTTGTGCACTAGAGCAATAAGAGTAAGTACATTGTAATTATACCCCCAAGCGAGGGTTGCTATCTGCTTTCCAAACAAACTGCTTTGTTTTGTTGCTTTTACAATAAACCTGAATAAATGAGAGGCTGTATAAAACGCAGTGTTGCCAGATGGTTACATTTCTTACATTTTTCGTAACTATTGACCGGCTCGCGTCACATGTAAGTAATTTCTGTTGTATAGGAAATTTTCGTAACTTTTGAGAATAATGAAATTATATTTAAAAGGAAAGGTCAATTGGATCTAACCTGTACCAAGCGAGACAATTTATACGCTTCCTTACAGAAAAGGTGACAAAGGAACCTACATGGTACGACTCTGTCTGTCCGTCTCTTGCAACTATGTATGACATTTGACATTTGAGATACCATCCATCAGCCTGGCGTAATTCTGTCGTACTAGCTGTATGTCGCTACTCATTTCTTAGAATCGAACTATGATATATTTTTTATTTTTTTTTATACCACGTCGGTGGCAAACAAGCGTACGGCCCGCCTGATGCTAAACTGTCACCGTAGCCTACGGGCGCTTGCAACTCCTGGGGTGTCACATGCGTTGCCGAACCTTTAAAAACTTATACACTTCTATTTAAAAAAATTGACTTTTCAAGAAAAGAAACGTAATTTTCGTCCCAAGGGCCCTGGCAACACTGATAAAACGTGGGAAGCTTTTATATTTCAACAACAGACATTTTTCGCTGCACCCAGTTAGTCTAATAATATAGGTATGTAAGCGAAAGTAATATCTCATTTATTTGAAAATTGGTATATGTCGTATAAAACTCTTAAGGCCAAATTCTGTCAAACGAACGCAAGCAAAAATCGACTAAGCGCTCGAACTATAAGGCGCTAAGAGTAGGGGTAGAGAGAGGGTACTAAGAATCGGCATACTAGATCGTTTAAGCAGTCGCTAGCGAGTACGGTCATGTAATTTTTTTTTTTTTGAACCTGACTGTGGCTTTATAAGCCGGGCCCAGTAAAGCGATAGGAGTGCGCGGTTGGAGAGTAGCTTGGGAAAAATCCAGGGGAAAACCTCCGATACGACCACGCGTGTGGTTTGGAACACTGGAATACTCTAAGAGTTTGCGCTCCAGAGATTGGTTGAGCGGTTTCAACCGAATCTGAGGCGTGAGTGGAATCGAGCTACTGGGAGTCTCTGGTTCACTAAACCTAGCCTAGCTGAGAAGATTCCAGCAAGAAACTCAGCTAGGCCCGACCTGGGTCGGACTGACTTTATATACCCGGTGTGCGGCGGTACCGGGACGAATAGGTACTATACGTATGTGTCAGTGCATGTAAATTGTAAAATCATGGTAAAGGCACTGATAGAAGAAAAATGATTTATTCAATAAAACACACAAAACAAGACTTTTATACAGATATATGCGTCCTACAACTATGCACAACTGTTTAACATAGGTACCCTTAAAATATATATATATATATATAACAATATACATTATCACCCACGCATCCCCACTCACACACTTTTTGTGCTTATACTTAATGTTTCATTATTTTTTGTTACCACTAAGTTGGTTTTGTCAATAGTATTTCTGTGGACATCTGTCATTGGCTATTGTTTTAGTTCTTTAAGTATGGTATTTTTGTATTGTATTGCTGTTGATGCCCCAAATAAAAAAATAAAAAATATATATAATAATTGTTGGTTCATCGCACACAGATATCACAAGGGAAGTCCAGCAATGTCTTGTGTGCAATAAAGAAAAGGCTAGGACTCAGCAAGATGTTGCAATCTACAAGAAATGCAAGTCGCAACGTTCTGTCATAGCCTTTACATAGTGACTGTCTTATTCCTGTGTGCGTGGCTTCAGCAGTTATACATAGACTTTAGATAGATTAACGTATAATGGAACGTTGCTAAATGCTCAGTGAATGTTAAACGTCAGACATTGCGCAAGAACACGCGCAAAAGCCTCGGAGGAAGCGTAGGTTAGACTTGGAATTCAGTGGTCGATTTGATACAGGGTTCGAAATTATCAAGATAATTATGGTCTTTGATAATTATCGCGATAATTATCTGATAATTATACCTCTTATGGGTAGGGTAGTATACGTTATATTATTAGTTAAATTTATTTTCCGATGTATGACCTGTAAAAAGTATTTTTACCAATAAAGACTGTACTCTGTACTCTGTACTAATATATAAAAGATTATGGTGTTTTAGGCTGCAAAATAAATAGTTGCTATATAATATTTTACTAGTTTTTTATTAACCATTAAAATATAATCAATTAATCATTACAACATCATTATAACACATATACAGAGCGCAATTATTAACGTTCGAATTAACGCACGTATTTTTTAAGACTCATGCCGAATTTACAATTTTTGGTTATTATCAAATCACGATAATTATCAAGATAATTATCATTGATAATTATCCTTTCGAACCCTGATTCGATAGGTCGGTTCGCCGTTTGTGACTTGGATGAATTGATGAACCCAAATGATGTTTCCTCGGTTTTTAAATGGATTCAATGTGGGCTATCGTTTTTGTGCTCACCAGTTGGCGCCACTGTCGTGTAAGGTCCAACTGTCAAAAATTGTTTTTGGTTATTATGGGCATGAGAACGAAGTTTACATTTAAATCATATTAATACATTAAAACCGTACCGTAAAAATATCGAACATCCCGCATTTTAGCGCAGTCCCATTTTGTTCGGAAAAAAACTTATATTTGCCATAATCAAGCTCAGGTATTGCAAACTAGTCACCATATTGTTCCAATTAGATATTAACCCGCGTAGCGTAACCACAACGAGTGACATTTGACATTTCGGAGACCTCACACTAGCGCCTCTAGCGGAGAATTCATACGCGATAGCCCTCATTACTAGCAAGTAAAATGAATACAACTCAGTGTCTGTAAAAATATACCAAATAAGAAAATCAATAAGTTTGAATTTTATCGAAAAAGGATCAATTTCTTAATCAAATGCATTCATCCTCACACCTTAGAACCGAAATGGTCGCGTACGGTACGGTTTCAGAGGAATTTCCTCCCACGGACGCTCCGGTTGTGGAATGAGCTCCCTGCCGAGGTTTTCCCGAGGGACTACAGTATGGGGTTCTTCAAAGGAGTGTATAAATTTTTAAAGGGTCGGCAATGAGCATGTGACACCCCAGGAGTTGCAAACGTCCATAGGCTACGGTGACGGCTTACCATCAGGCGGGCCGTACGCTTGTTTGCCACCGACGTGGTATATATAAAAATGGCTAAAAAGAATAAATAATTAAATAAATAAATATTTGTGGACAATCTTACACCAATCAACCTAGTCCCAAACTAAGCAAAGCTTGTACTATGGGTACCAAGTGACGATATACATACTTATATAAATAAATAGATACTTAAATACATAGAAAACATCCAAGAGTCAGGAACAAATATTCGTGTTCATCACACAAATAAATGCCCTGACCGGGATTCGAACTAGGCTAAAGCGGTCGTCAAATTAAACTAAGTTTGATGTTTTCCATGTATTTTCATAACTTTCGTATAATGGTAACGTAAAAAAACCCAGCCAAGTGAGTCTGACTCGCGCACGAACGCCATACAATTATCTATAAAAACGGCAAAAAACACGTTTGTTGCACGGGAGCCCATTAAATATTTATTTTATTCTGTTTTTAGTATTTCTTGTTCTAAGTAAATTTCAACTTGACTATCACGGTTCATGAGATACAGCCTGGTGACGGGACGGACAGCGGAGTCTTAGTAATAAGGTCCCGTTTTACCCTATGGATACGGAACCCTAATTTTTTTGCTGTTGAATACCGTGTTTTTGTAACGATGTGTCTTTTCGTGCAGTGAATAAATGCTTTCTTTCTTTCTTTCTTTCTTTTTTTTTCTACAATTCTAACCTAACGGTGATAATATCAAGCTATCAGCGCTTCAACTGTGTCAGTTCGCTGCATGACTGTGGGCGGACCGGCTGTCCCACACAGTTTTTCATCCCACAGTTCCACTCGTTACAGTCCGCATCGCTTAGTGCATTGTGTATCCGAGTATTAAATTCAATTGTTTTTTCTACTACCACGGTGGCAAACGAGCATTTCGGCGAAGACAAACATCGTGAGTAAACCCGTCTTTTTAGGGTTCCGCAGTAAACAAGGAACCCTTATAGTTTCGCCATGTCCGTCCGTCCCCCGCTTTTCTCAGTAACCGTTAGTACTAGAGCTGTAATTTGGCGTGAGTATACATAGCAATGACGCCGACAAAACGGTAGAACCCCCCCCCCCCCCATCAGCTAAACGGTGGCTACTAGGCATGTCAAAAAAAATCATGGTAGTAGTATATATGATGAATTTAAAAGGAAAACTATCGCAGCTAAGTAGACATTACCGTAAAGGGCAGAAATATGTATACAACACAACATCTCAAAAAAGTACATCATCAGTACTTAGATCAGTAAAAACCCTTCTACGGGTCCGTAATTCCGCATATGACCGGTGACGTGATGGACGGGCAACTACGGAACCCTACACTATGCGTGGCCCGACACGCACTTGTTTTATACCACGTCGGTGGAAATAAACAGCCCACCTGCTCCTGTACTCCGAACTTCGAAATCCGAACTTCGTATCGTGCCGTCCCTTTCACTCTCGTGTTATTTACTATATGAGTGAAAGGGACGGCACGATACGAAGTTCGGATTCGGAGTTCGAATAGCCTCTCTGATGTTCGCGCGTTGCCGACCCGCAAAAAACCTTTACACGCCTTTTTTGAGGAGTACCATTCTGTAGCCCATTGGGAATACCTCGGCAGGAAACTCATTCCACAACCTAAGTGTGTTCTAATCCCAAGTTTGAGGTCTAATCGAAACAATACGTAACAATAACTTGTGGACGGTAAAACTAAAACAATAATACATTTTACTTCCATCCTGAACTTGTTATCAAAATACACTTTGCTTAACATTAACATAGCTACTGTCTCCTTTAACTGGAGCGATTTCGCGACTATCCAAACCTATTTTACATTTTAAGATGTAATCTAAAAGTCACTAGTCCAATATAAAATTGTAATTTGTTGTACTCATTTGCGCTTAAAAATAGAACAGGTCTACCTACAGCAATTCACATCCAATGCCGTTGCGATTAAAAAAAAAACAAGAACACCTCCAAGCAATGTCACTCATATTTCCGAGTTTCTGAACGCATCTTTTCCTAAAACCAACGCCAACTTATTCTTGCACTCGCGAAGCTTAGTGCTTGTATCTTAATATTTCAGCTTAAGAGTAATTTTTGCGTTGCTTCCTGTTAATGGTCAGTAAATGTGGTTATGAAGGAAATTGCCGCCGTTTTTAGCCGAGTGCAAATTAGAGGCTCGAAGTAATAAATTGCAGAATCCAAGAAGATTAATCGTAAAAATGACACGGTTATGGCTCGGCAATTTGTTCGACTTGATTTTTACGGTAATAGATATGTTAAGTGCGGAGTCTATCATAGATAAACGAGTGTTTCTGCGATCAATGTTACACGACTTCTCTTTTGAGTTACCTAATAATAAGTTTACAATTACTTACTTTTTAAGTTGGTACAGCTAACAACTGGTATAGCATGTGAATTGGCTTGTATAATGAAACAAATAATTAAAAGTTTTTATTCATAAGCTTGTAAAATATTACCCAGGTATATAATCTTAATGTGGAAATAACTCAATTTTTGTTAATTTCTTACGGTAGCTGATTACTTTTACGCATTGTTTAATAATGTCACCTTTTAAAGTTTGTAGAGTTCTGTAATATATATTTCGGTATCTTACGGTATATTAATAGCTATATATAGCTCCGTCTGTGACGGGCTTTATTAAGCATACAATGCTACGTCTACCATTTATGACATTACAAAATCACAACCAAAATGGCGACCAAAACTAACAACTCTTAACGAGAGCTATCAATAAATTGCTACATATATGCTTTTAATGCTGTACAAGGGCTACATTACCAACCATACAATTTTGTCGTTCTATATAATTCAGTTAACAATGGCACCATATTAGACCATCAATTCACCTTAATTTTATTGTTGTTACTTTCACCTTGATTCAAGTGCGCCATATTTGAAAATCGAACTTTCGTTTCGAAATCCAAATTCAAGTTCAATGACAGATGACGCAACGGAAAGTGACAGCTTTTTAAAGATGGCCGTTTACGGATAAACTTTCATCACCTGTCGAAACTGTGAGCGGTATTTTTGTTATTATTACTAATTACTTTCACTTGAGTTTTATGGTAAGGCAACACTTATTTACGTGAGTGATCTTGAGTGGTCGGTGTAATAAAAATTAAGATCGGTGGAATAATTTTGTGCAACACCTGTTTGTTTACGTTTATACGCAATAAAACGTGTTTTATATTTTTGGCGACTTCTGCTTCTAGTATGGTTTTATGGTCGTAAAACGTGACCATCCCTTTTAGTGCACCCCTTTAGTGTATCCCTTGATTTTTAGTGCACCTGCCTGTGAAGCTGACGGTCCTGGGTTCGAATCCCGGTCAGGGCAAATATTTGTGTGATGAGCATGAATATTTGTTTCTGAGTCTTGGATGTTTTCTATGTATTTAAGTATTTATATGTATTAATATATCGTCGTCTAGTACCCATAACACAAGCCTTCTTGAGCTTACTGTGGGGATAGTTCGATTTGTGCAAGATTGTCCTCTAATAAAATAAATATAAATAAATATTTTTGGACAATCTTACACAAATCAACCTAGTCCCAAACTAAGCAAAGCTTGTACTATGGGTACCAAGTGACGATATACATACTTATATAATATTTATTTATTTATTTTATTTATTTCATTTATTTTGTTTATTATATTTATTTTATTTATTTTTATCCCTATGGTGTTAGTTAAGCTGTTCTCTCTCTCCCTCTCTCTTATGTTTATAAGCCAATACATATAACTGGTACACTTTGTATCGAATTTGCAAACACACTGGCCCGTTTTAATTGCTCTTGCTTGTAAAAGTCAAGGTGCCCAGCCCATCATTAAACATTTTGACGTATATTACCAATACCAACGATAGGCAAACAAATTGTTAAATGAAACTATTTAAGAGGCCTTATAAGTTTTAAATGCTTTGATTTCAAATTATAACAAAAGTATTGATAAAACCATTAAATTAATTAAAGGATACGATAACTTTATTAATGTTTTATATAGCAACATGGCCATTTTTTATTTTATTGTGTATATTAGGAATTTAAGCGAGAAAACACAGCTTTTTTAGCTTGAAAATGGTCGTTGGAGTGATGTTTGAAACGATATTTCTTAAAGAAAAATCTAATAAATATCAAGATACGTGTCAATTGAATCAGAAAATCGTCTAAATAGATGAGCATTTTTTAACTATTAAGGACCCTTAAACAGTAGGTTTAACAACACGCTTTTGGCATTATCTGTGTCTTATTGCTTATTACATTAGATCATAGAAAGGACTCCGTTATAATAATTATTTTATCCATGCAAAAATAATAAAAAAACTTTTCGTACCCTTTGAATTTTATTTGTAGCTGAACAATTACAAATTCAATTAAAATTTGTGTATAAGTAATTTAAATCTTCGTATGTATGTGACTCATCTTCTAATTATTTTACTTAACATTCTTCGAATCCCTGAGGTACTTAAATGGTTCTTAAAATTAAGTGCCTCAAACAAACTCATAAACTTTCACTCTTTAACGAATAATGCGTCTAACAAATAAAGTTATCAAGTATGAGTAGTTTAAAAGAAAATGACGTAATTGGTCTATGAGCTTTTAACTGTTACTTTACTGCATCTTAGGACGGGTTGCACCAACATACGTTTACAGGCCGATAAACGTTAAATATGGCGCGGCGCTGGCAGCTGTCATCCAATAGAAATCTGAGAAACTTTCCATACAATCGGATTTTAACGAACACCGCATACGAATACAGACGATTTGGTGCAACCCAGCTTTAAGGTGATGCACTTGGTTGAAGTTCAGTGCAGCAAATGAAATAAATGAACTTTATTCTGAAAGTCGGCAGTGACACTTTTACAATTCAAAAACTACTAGTGTTTCTCATGAGACCACTGCCGAGAAGAAACGCCGAAAGATACTCGACAGTCAGTCATTTTCTCCAAAAATATGTTTATTACAATGATACTACTTAACCTACTTAAGTAAATCTGTAAATCAAAGTTGGGTAAAATGGTTACACGAGTGCATTGAAATTTAAAACTAACTAACTATAAAGGCTTACCGACCCAAGGGGTTTTTTCTTGGCCACGATTTGTCGCCACGTAGAATATTGGTGTCGGAAACACAAATCAACACAAATCTAGCCATCTAATAGCCGTGCCTGATATATAATAAAAAAATATCTCGAAAATCATCCCTCAAATGTATAAAAGAAGTGACATTTTTATGGGAGAGCGGTGATTAATGCTTCACCTGTCGTAAATATATTTGCTTAATACGTTCTACGTGGACGTTGTCGCGTGCAAAAGCTAGTATATAAATTGGCAACACTTTTACAGATAACAAATATCATAGAACTGTCAAAATTTTATTACTCATTGGCCGTGGGCGCATTGAGGAGTAATTTATTACGAGCTATTGGGATATGACGTTTCGGTGCATATTTGCTTACTATTAATGTCAATATGATATACCATTTGTAAATACTGCTTTCACTATTACAGTGAGGTTTGAGAATGAGAGCACAGAATTAATTATACTAGTCTGCAATCAACACACGCTTTCGGCCGAAACCGAATTTTGATTTTTGCTTAATTTTCGGCCTAAACCGAAACCGAAATCAGACATTTTGGCCGTAATTGAAAATGAAACTTTGGTCAGGCACTAATTAATACTTATGTACAGAAGGCTTACTGTCTTACAAAACCGATGTTTGTCAGCTAGAAAACTCAAATTGTGGCATCCCGCTTTACCACACGTTCGTGTAATCAGGGTTGTCACGTTTGCGCGTCAACGGCTTGACACAACGTTGACGACAGACAGTGTCATAGTCAACGATCGGGTGAATTGTGCGCAAGAGTAGTTTAGTTGAAGCAGCAGACGGAAGTCATCAGGTACACTTCACAGAAATTCTGTAACCACGCGTATAACCCATTTCTATATTATGTCTTTATTTGTACTAACCATTCTAATAGGGACGTTGACTCCAAATTTATTAGTATCTCAATTATTACCCAAAAGAAAGAAGACATAAAACTGTGCCAAATGGTGAAAATCCCGTTAAAATATCTCAAAAAATAACGAAGCTACAATCGTTAGAATGTTTTTAATTAGAGAGAGAGAGCGCTACAAATCAGTGACGTCACTAACCTAAAGCGCCATAGTTAATGACGATCGTTCAATACAGAGGTGCGTTTTGCGAAAAAGGAACAGAACATGCCCCCACTTAAAACTTTGAAGACTTATAATTATATAATTGACGACCGCTTTAGCCTAGTTGGCAGTGACCCTGCCTTCGAAGCTGGAGGTCCCGGGTTCGAATCCCGGTCAGGGCATTTATTTGTGTGATGAACACGAATATTTGTTCTTGAGTCTTGGATGTTTTCTATGTATTTAAGTATCTATTTATCTATATAAGTATGTATATTGTCACCTAGTACCCATAGTACCAGCTTTGCTTAGTTTGGGACCAGGTTGATATGTGTAAGATTGTCCACAAATATAGAATATAAAATAAAAAATATAATTATGTATTCTTTTAAGTTACTTTTTCGCCATCATTTGATTGAGAATTTGATCCTTTTTCGTCAAAATTTGAAGTGATTGATTTTCTTCATTAGGTATGGCTGGCTAGGAGAAACTTGCTTTCGAGTAGGCACTCCATTGCATGCGTGACCGTTAGGTAGCCAGACTTGTTATACGTAGAGTAGGAGGGTTTAGGCCTCTCTTTTAGGGATACCAGAGCTCACAATAGCGCAAATTTATAATTTATTACAGGGATCGGATACCGGTATTTTCTCCATAGAAAAATACCGGTATTATTACGGTCACCGGTTCATTATTTTGTTTTTAATGGGGAAATCTAATAATACGACGTAGTACCTAAATACATGATTCAGCCCTACGTAAAGAGCAAAAAATAATCCAAAATATTGGGATAATTCAGGGTTTTTTAAAAATACCGGTATCGGACCCTGATTTGTTAGCGTCGCCGTCATAGACATCAATGAAGAGGACTCAGGTATCCTATATGAGGTATCATTATTGTTTAATAAGTGGTTTTGTGAGTACAGTCTAGTGCAGAAATGTGAATGCATACAACTGACTCAAAAATATGTCCCATTAAGCCGTCGTATCTCGGCGAAAAAAATAAACTAGCATTATTTTGTAACTAGCGACCCGCCCCGGCTTCGGACGGGTGCAATGCTGATGCATGTATTATACATATAAACCTTCCCCTTGAGTCACTCTATCTATTAAAAAACCGCATCAAAATCCGTTGCGTAGTTTTAAAGATTTAAGCATACATAGGGATATAGGGACATAGGGACAGAGAAAGCGACTTTGTTTTATACTATGTAGTGAGCCCGGGGATCCCAGGGACCGGTAGACGACGAGTTGTCTTAATGTCGGCGAATTAAAGGTACACAGAGAGGATTAAATCGTTAGGTACGTATTTTTTTACTTGACTGTACCTATATGTATTTTGCATGGTTCCATTTCTTTGACGTAAAGGATTAAACAAATTGATGTTATCTTCAGTTATGAGGAAGTCTTAATATCTGATAGTAGTCCGAACTCGACTTTATTGCAAAAGTATAAGAGTGTGTTTTGTATGTTTTATTTTGTTGGTAACAAAAAAGTAGGCCGTCCTAGTTAAGCTAATTTATTTTAATATTTAGCTACTTAAAGACGAGTTAAGGCGAAATGATATCGAATAAGTTTAAGAAAAAATGGGTTTTGTACGGGGTTTTTATAAGTGTTACATGATTTTTGTCTCTTGAGTTGTTCATTCAGTACTTTAGAATATTGTTTTTTTTAAATAATTAACATTTTGCCTTTTTGTATAAGTGGGAGTACCGACCTAATATTGGTCTGTGACTGTGACTGAGATTTAGGGTCGATTGCACCAACATACGATCACAGGCCGGTCATCGTCAAATATGGCGGCTGGCTGTCATTCCATAGAAACTTGTCAAACTTTCCATACAATCTGATTTTAACGAACACCGCTTACGATTACAGACGGTTTGGTGCAACCAACCCTTAGGGGCAGATGTTCCAACGTTAATCTCTATTAAAAACGAGTTCAATACAGCATTGTGTCGAAAAAGCCCGATGCTATGATCAGGCTTCCCCAACTCGGAAAAACGGTTTCCGTTTGTTTACATGATGATGATGATGATGATGAGTTTCTATTATCCCTCATTAGGGAAATAGGGCTCGCAGAAGAGTTCTTCATTTGTCACGGTCTTGCGCGGCTTCTTCCAACTCTTCCAGCCGAGGCTAGCCGAGCCAGCCTCTTTTTCAATTGAGCGCCTCGGTGGTTAGAGGACGCCCCGTCCGTCTTCTGCGAGATTTGTTCACTTACTTATGTTTTTGAATGAAAGTGTGTAATTCGCCGCGCTATAATATTTCTGTTTAATATTTCTGTTCGGGGACCAGTGTTGCCAGGGCCATTGGGACGTAAATTACGTTTCGTTTCTTGAAAAGTTACAGTTTTGATGCAAAAGTTACATTTTTTTTATTTTTCATAATTATCCAATCAAAACGGTCGATTTTAAGAAATGAGTAGTCACATACAGCTAGAATTCGGCGAGTTCGGTCACAGAATTAAGTTGGGCTGATGGGGGATATCTCAAATGTCATACATAGTTGCAAGCGACGGACAGGCAAATCATACCATGTGGGTTCTTTTGCCACCTTTTCTGTATGGAAGCTTATAAATTGTAGCGGTTAGATACAACTGTGACCTTTTTTTTAAAATAGAGTTTCATTATTCTCCAAAGTTACGAAAATTTCGTTGACAACGGAAGTTACTTACATGTTACGCGAGCCAGTCAAAAGTTACGAAAAATGTAAGAAATGTAACCATCTGGCAACACTGGCGGGGACGAAATTCTTGTCACATAAATTGCAATGTACATATAAGTTGTTTGGGTATCGTTCGTGTCACAACGGAATCACGTCGTCTACTGGTCCCTGGGATCCCTGAGATCATAACAAAATAATGCTATTGTCTATTTTTTTTCGCCGGGAAACTAAGGCTTAAAATATAGGTGTAAGTATTAAATGTCCTACTCATACTCATATTCTTTATTGATAATATTGTTAAATATTACATGTTACATTACAATTTTGCACAATATATATAAAGTAACATTATCTTAGTACAATCATTATTAGATACAGTGTGAACAAATAACACACCTAACTATGTGACAAGAATTTGGTTCTCACACATAACGTCTCCTTAAGCGCGACATTGATTAGTGTCCACTACCCGTTATTTAATCCTAGTTGATTTGCATTCGAGATGACACTTCATTTAATTACCAATTTCACACGCTTCATTTCTTCGTAGCGATGTCAGTGTTAAGGTGACTTGCAATTTTTTTGATTGTCGTATTGGAAGAAAGATTTGTTCCTCTATACTCGTATTCATTTAACATTTCAATAGCGGTCATCAACTTGACTTTCATCCCGATATCGCAATTTTTTTGCGACAAATCAATTATCTATACAAAACTGTCGCAAAAATGTCATCGCTTGTGTATCATAGTACAGGGTAGGATGGAGCCACGGAGTCACTAGGTACGCATAACATTAGTCAATTACTGATAAAATGACAATTTTACAGCCAAAAATAAAATCTTAAATGCATTTAAGTTTGTTTATTTATGTGCACATGGAGACAAGTCATTTCAAATAACAAAAACGTCAACTGAACAGTTATGCCACCGGTAGTCACCGCTAGCCGTTCAGCTACCCGCGGCCGTCAATACCACGGCCTTATGTTTTATGACCCGATTCGGAGGCGTCGAGTCAGGGGAGCGGTACGCTCGGTCCGCCATTTTGATCAATCGACAAGACTGTGGACAAATTTATAATTAACGTCACAAACGAAAGTAGTGAAAGCTCACAGTATAGCTCCAGTTCTGACGATGAAAATAATCAATAAATTATTTAAATAAAAACTGCTTTTTAAATATAGTACCATTACCATACCACATATTACCTATACCTTATTAAAACACATATAACACTTTCGTAATTTATAATCTGGCAACTAGGTCACTAAAGCCTTTTTTATCGTGCTATTTTATTCGCACCTGTACGACCTTAGGTAGTGTGAGTCACTCTAGTACAAAGGGTGACCGCCTGACTTTTATTGCCCTAGTCGCTAAATGATGTTACGGAAAGTAAAACAGTATTACCTAAAGTAGCGTCTAAACCAATGTTCCGATGGGGTAATAAAACCAGGTAGAATAATAGACCGGCTTTTCACCAACAATAGGCGACTTAGATTTTATTACCCCATCGGAACATTCGTTAAGACGGCTACTCAAAATATAAATGATAACATCGGCTAATATAAAAACCTAAAACGTACAATTCAATATAAATCAGTTTTGTATGAAAGCCAAAATTAAATATATAACTATAAAAATCTTTGTCATCACTGCCGTATTATAGACAAGATATATGTACTTACAAAGCGTTACTGTCTCAATAGTATTTTTTCAGTTTTGATTGTTTTCGACGGCTATACTTTGACATTTAGTTACCGTTTTACTATTGTATGTTCTACGCTTTTAAAAGTTAAACAATGAACAAATTAATAAGTCTTAATAAGATGTCTTTCGAATACTTTACTTTCTGATTCCTTCTTTTACTTTGCTAGTCTATGTAAGAGTACTAATAAAATCCCAACTATATTAATTATGGTGCAAATAAAGGTTTGCGATACCTGCTTGTCCTTGCGTCGCAAGGATGCCGGTACCACTGTATTTCACCGATAGCAAGAAATGCTTACTTTGGGGAACATATGCAACTGTCGTTATTGATAATTACATTTTAGTGGTGAAGGGTGGTCAATGACCGTTATTGAAATGTTAAATGGATTCGGGTATAACTTTGTAACGAAAAAGAATCTCTCTCTCTGTCGCACTTACTGATTCGAAACAGAGGGCTACTCCGAACTTCGTAACATGCCTTCCCTTTTATCATATAGTGTATAGCACGAGAGTGAAACGGACGGCACGACATGAGGTTCAGAGTACAGGCTCAGAGGGAGATACAGTACTTTTATCGGGTGAGCCATAGTTGTTTGTTGAGCTATATTCATATTGTCTATGTGTGCGTCAGCGTAGGAGCTATAAGTTTACATTGTTTATGTGTTCGTATGTGTCACAAGCACAACTATAGCTGACCCGCACTCAGCAGATGAAAGTACTGTGCCTTTACCATGAGTTCGCATGACCGTACTTGCTAGAGACTGCGTAAACGATTTACTATGCCGATTCTTGGTTCTATTGCGTAACCGCCAGAGGCGCTGTACTTTTGCCCATACATTAGAATTACGATTTGAAACGGTATATTACGGTGGTAGTGACGGTGACACTGTCGGAAAAAAGCGAACCAGGAAGAGGGTAGATCGCTATGGTGTGTGGGTAGACCACAACTAAAACTCGCAGCACGTCAGTTAATCTTTGATAATGGCGCTTGCAACAGTGCCGAAATATCGGGAACTCAAAAATACAAATATACATGGTAAATATCCCGTTTCAAATCGTAATTCTAATGTAAATGACCATGTAAGCTTGAAATCTTATATTTTGCCCATACATTTTTTTACGCAGTCGCTAGCGAGTGCGGTCATGTAAACTCATGGCAAAGGCACTGTTAGTTAGGGAGGCGAGGTAGCTAAATGGCGTAATTCAACGGCGCCGTCGAGACCTATCAAAATCGAAAGATAAAATAATTTCGAAAAGAAAAGCTCGTATGGTAAAAACCATTTTAGCGGTGGGTTTGGCGTGTACGGTTTTTCAAAAACGTTAAAAAAAACAGTTACTTGGGCATTCTCGAGCGCGTCAGATATTCATACTACGTATGCCCCAAGTGCCTCTAATAACAACGGTATACTAATCTGCCGGTTTGCGTGGTGGGGGTAGGAATATAAAGTAGTCAAAAATGCAAAAAAAAAAAATTTACTCGAGCGCGTCAGATTTTCGGAAGGGGTGTTAAGTAGGCCCCAAGGAAGCTCCCTTTAAAAAAACTGACGATTTCGGCGTGACGATAAGTTACGATGAATTTTTGAAAATGCAAAAAAAATAAGTTGTTTTGAAATACTCGAGCGCGTCAGATTTTCATAGGGGAGGTTTATCTCTGTATCCTGAAAGCATATTTTCTTAATCTGACAAAAATGTTGGTGGGTTCTCTTAATCTGACCGAAAAAGGTTTTTGGTTTCTTTTTTTTCCTTTCTTTCTCCTTGATAAAACGGGGAATTTAAGAACGACAATATAATAAGCGATAGATACAACCAACTTAAATGTAGATGAAATGTAGTACGAATTGTATTATTTCTTGTATAAAAAATGAAATGATATAAAAATTGTATTATAATTGTATTGTTATGTATGACCTTTACATTTTTGCTCAATACAATTCATCTTCTTCTTCTTCACTGGAACTTTCATATTGTGGCTCCTCATACAAGACGAAATGGCTCCTCCACACTTCCGGTCATGCGGAAACCGGCAGATTTTGTATTTTTAGTAAGTTTTACATTATATTCTTCAAAATTAAAAAAAAGAAAATCGCGCTCGAGAATGCCGGATTAACGTTTTTTTTTACAAGTTCGCGACCCTATAACTCGGCGGCGTCAAGGACTTATCGTCAGATTAGTTAAATTTAGTCTTAAAACACTAAAATCAACCCCCAATATCTTAATCTGACGCGCTCGAGTATTTCAGACTATCGATTTTTTTTTACTAATCTGATCGTCTATCCCAGGCGCGCGTCACTACATATAGAGCTAAATACTTTACAAGGTTGTTCTATTAGGTGTAAGGTATCTCTCATATCTTAAACTGCCACGCTCGAGTATTACCGAAAATTCCCCTATTCGCCTCCCTAACTATGTACTTCGTTCGCGGTTGGCCCTCTGTTATCGCGCGTTATCGCCATCTAGCAAACGCGATAATAACCGCTATTGAGGGCATTCTGCTCTTGTTTACTAAGAACATACCTTGGTGTTTATACTGATGATTACTCGCCATATATGTATAGTAATCTACTTTAGCTTACAAATAGGGGAAAAACATTTATTTCATCGTATGGTATACATACATAAACGTTTCATGTAGCTCGATTCCACTCACACCTTAGATTCGGTTTTTTTTGAACCTGACTGTGGCTTTATAGGCCGGGCCCAATAAAGTGATAGGAGTGCGCGGTTGGAGAGTAGCCTGGAGAAAATCCAGGGGAAAACCTCCGGCACGACCACGCGTGTGGTTTGGAACACTGGAATACTCTAAGTGTTTGCGCTCCAGTGAGATTGGTTGAGCGGTTTCAACCGAATCTGAGGTGTGAGTGGAATCGAGCTACTGGAAGTTTTGTCGCTGGTTCACTAAACCTAGCCTAGCTGAGAAGAGTCCAGCAAGAAACTCAGCTAGGCCCGACCTGGGTCGGACTGACTCTACCCGGTGTGCGGCGGTACCGGGACGAATAGGTTCTTAGAGTATTCCAGTGTTTTAAACCGCCCGCGTGGTCGTGTTTTCCCTGGATTTTCCCCAGGCTACTCTCCAACCGCACACTCCTATCTCTTTAGTGGGCCCGGCCTCTAAAGCCACAGTCAGATTTACAATAAAAAGTTTCATGTAACAAAAAAACTGTAAGTCCACATTCAGAGTCCCGGGCCGCGAGATTGCGGCAACTTACAAATCTTCCGGAGGGACCGATAAATTATTCGGCTAAAAATAATATACTGGAAAATTGTGTACAAAGTAGAGGTTATTAGGTACGTGAATTGATGTGTTGATGTCGGATTACTTTTGAGTCCACAATGTATATCACTACATAGTATAAAATAAAGTCGCTTTCTCTGTCCCTATATCCCTATGTATGCTTAAATCTTTCAACGCAACGGATTTTGATGCGGTTTTTTTAATAGATAGAGTGACTCAAGGGGAAGGTTTATATGTATAATACATGCATTAGCATTGCACCCGTGCGAAACCGGGGCGGGTCGCTAGTTAACATTACTAGGAGTATTCTTCCCGCGTGGTCGTGTCGGAGGTTTTCTCTGGATTTTCCCCAGGCCACTCTCCAACCGCGCACTTCTACATTTTGAAGTATAAATGTATGAGGTGACAATCAAAATTTGACATTAAAATCTACCTAACGGTAGTAAAAAAGTTACGTGATTACCCCGCAGGTTCAAAAAAAAATTGTCAACCCAAATATCGAGTGAAAAAACCGGCCAATTGCGAGCCCCCTAAAATATTTATTATATTCTGTTTTTTTAATATTTGTTGTTATAGCGGCAACAGAAATACATCATCTGTGAAAATTTCAACTGTCTATCTATAACGGTTCATGAGATACAACCTGGTGGCAGACGGACGGACGGACAGCGAAGTCTTATAGTAATAAGTTCCCGTTTTACCCTTTGGGTACGGAGCCCTAAAAAGAAGGCAATTTCAAAAATACTAAGTTTAATTAACACAGCTTCGTATTAAGCCGTCGTCTCCCGGCGAAAAAAATAAACAATAGCATTCTATTGTAATTATCCCTGGGATCCCAGGGATAATTACAAAATAAACAATAGCATTATTTTGTAATTATCCCTGGGGTCCCAGGGATAATTTAAAAAATAAACAATAGCATTCTTTTGTAATTATCCCTGGGATCCCGGGGATAATTACAAAATAAACAATAGCATTCTTTTGTAATTATCCCTGGGTTCCCAGGGATAATTAAAAAAATAGACAATAGCATTCTTTTGTAATTATCCCTGGGATCCCAGGGATAATTAAAAAATAAACAATAGCATTCTTTTTTAATTATCTCTGGGATCCAGGGATAATTACAAAATAAACAATAGCATTTTTTTGTGTCTTGTGTAATTATCCCTGGGGTCTGGCCCTAGCACTGCTTCTAAGGCAGCTCGCTGGGGTCCCCATGCATTGCACTCTTCGAAAGTGTGATGTGCCGTATCCACGGGCGCATCACACTCATGGCAGCAAGGGGAGGACTCCCTCCCTATGCGATGCAGATACTTACCAAAACAGCCATGGTTAGTAAGAATCTGCACCATATGGAACGTCAGGGTTCCATGCCGCCTATCAGCCCAGCGCTCCAAATGAGGCAGTATAGCCCCCACCGTCACCAAGCCGTAATCTGCAGACACCAACTCATCTTTCCATTGGCGGAGCGATTCGTTCCGGGCCAATGTCCGAACTCGTTCCAACTCCTGCCGGTCTGGAAACTCTCCTGCCGCTCTTCTCTCAACCCTATATTGATGGACCTTAGCGAGCACTCGTGCTTGAAGGTCCCAAGGAGGGTCCGCAGCCAGGATCGTTGCCGCTGAAAAGGATATTGTGCGATATCCTTGGGCAGCTCTTATCGAAATGACCCCTGAGGTCTGCGGAGTAGGGTCTTATTTGTCGCTGAGCGTGGGATCCCAAGAATGATTAAAAAAATAAACAATAGCATTATTTTGAAATTATCCCTGGGATCCCGGGGATAGGTAATTAAAAAAATAAACAATAGCATTCTTTTGTAATTATCCCTGGGATCCCAGGGACCGGTAGACGATGGGTTCAGTTACGTTCACGTTTCATAAAGATATAGAAAATATGGGCAATAAACTGGATAGAATTGACATCTATGTGACTAGAATGCAGTACTTCTAATGACAATGCAATAGCAAAATCCTTATTAGTACCCTTAATTACATGCAGATTTGTAGTTTGTATTTTTCCGTTGTAGGTAAGTAGTTTCTTTGTTTCAATCGGATCATTATTGTAGCAATATGATCGTTTGTTTTGAATCGTAAATAGGTAGTTACGTGCTATACATACTAGTTTGTATTACAAGGACGTATTGTTATTCTAGTATTTTCGATTACAGCTGAGCTAAGGATGCTATTATAATTTGACTCTCACATATGTTCTTGGCTATTTCGGACTTATGTAGGGAAAATTATTTGACGTCAATCGTAAATTGAATTGCTGATTGAGGATTCGTTGTGTTGATAGCTAGAGACATACGGAGATCCCTTATTCTCAAATGCGGGGCTAAGATTTTTTTTTGAACCTGACTGTGGCTTTGTAGGCCGGGCCAAAGCGATAGGAGTGCGCGGTTGGAGAGTAGCCTGGGGAAAATCCAGGGGAAAACCTCCGGCACGACCACGCGTGTGGTTTGAAGCACTGGAATACTCTAAGAGTTTGCGCTCCAGTGAGATTGGTTGAGCGGTGTCAACCGAATCTGAGGTGTGAGGGAATCGAGCTACTGGGAGTTTTGTCGCTGGTTCACTAAACCTAGCCTAGCTGAGAAGAGTCGGGCAAGAAACTCAACTAGGCCCGACCTGGGTCGGACTGACTACCCGGTGTGTGGCGGTACCAGGACGAATAGGGACTATATGTGTCAGTGTTGTCGCGATCGCGCGGTGGACGTCCCGGCCGGCGGGAATGCCTAAGTGTACGCGTCGTGTCTGAGTTGGACGCCGTAAGCGCAGCGTTCTTCTTTCGATGGACGCTGTGATTACGTCGCGTCGTCCGGGTCCGTGAGTGTGTGCCTAGGATGCCGGACCGTGCGGCCCCTAATCAGTGATCGCGGAGGCAGGCCTAAGATGATCGTCTTGCTTACCTTCAGGAACACAACACATCAGACGTACAGTATCTAAGATTCTAAGTATTAGTGGTGTTAATAGTGGATTCTTTTGTGGCTTAAAGGTCTCTCCAACCAGGCCATAAAATCCCAAAAAAAAATAGTGGTGTTATTATGGACGCGGTGTTCAAGAAGGTGGGAGTACTGGATGTAATACAAGGTTTCTTTGGGCAGCGAGCCAGCGAAAGTAGATTAATTATTTCTACCATTGACAAGACACTGAAATGCGTATTTGTTATTTCTAAGATCTAGTTATAGCGAACTTGCTTAGCCGCGAATGGAGCTCATTACTCTCAATATTCGAAACCGGATCTAGGTTCAAGATACTTAGTACTTACCATAGTACCACCGCTTATATACAATACCACTACCTGTCCGAGTCCTACCTGGTCCATAGTATTTGTATACCATTTCCATGAGTTTGATAATTTTGGACACTTGGCTTTAAATTTCAGATCCTAAAGAAAAGTAGTGGAAGTATTGAGACGTATATGATAATCAGAGATCGGACAGTCATTGCTCGCATTAATGTGGACTTGACTCCAAAATTAATCAAAATGTTAATCAATAAATTAATTTCTTACTTGACATATAATTTGATTACTAGGCAATAAATACAAAACTTTGTTAAAGTATGTATTTATTAAAGAATATAATCAGTATTTTTCAAAATTTTCTGCAGTCAGTCTATTTCTTTTTACATCAAAAATATTCTTAAGTGCTGAAAAACTCCGCTCGCAATTCACTAGAAACCTTCTTCGTCATAATTAATAATCATAGCAGGATATTTACCATATAAAGTTATAGTAGTTAGTTAGTTAGTTTTTATATATAAAGTTGCCTTGTTAAACTCATAAAATAATTGACTGTTAGAGAGATGAGACTGATCGATCCCACAGTCAAACTGTGCAAACGGTTATGTGGGTCTATGTACTTGTTTGTGTTGTATTATTATTTCTTAATAAATAAATAAATAAAATAATAATAATAAAGTAGTTCGTGTCAGATTAAAATCGTAACTTCTTTATTATATAAAAATATTAACAAAAACGATAACCACTTTGAATAACATTTTGCTATTAAATAAGCACGTATAAACTATTAGCCCCGGAAATTCAAATTTTATTTTAAGAAATAATTAATTGATTAATATTTTGATTACTTTTGGAGTCATGTCCACATTATTGCGAGCAATGACGTTTTGTCCAATCTCTGATGGTAATTCAGACTACAGCAACAACATATATTATGTAAATGTAAAGAGGGCCTTAACCACATCACACGCGCCGGCAACTAATAATCATAAAACTAACAATGAAAATGCAAAACGCGGCGCGCTCAAAGTGTTGCCGTAAACTAGCCGTGTGGCAAAAAGACTTAAAAAGCGAGACTGTAAAGGGGTGTACGGACGCAGCAATTTGATTTGGAAACTATTCGTAATCCAAGGTCTTGGGTTAGCTTTTAATATTGGCTGCAAGTTGCAGTGTTGCCAGAACGTGCATTTTTGGACACGAACGTGCTTTTTACGTGCGCTCCCAAACACTTGCTAAACCCGTGTGTTTTGAAGTGATATGATGCTTTATGATTGTACTATAATAATTGGTAGGTAATGTTGGTTTGGTGCTCACTAAAACATTTTTTTTCTGACGACCATTGTGTCAAGAAATCTCTCTCAATCGCTTTCATATCCTTAAGATAAAAGTTATGTCTTACCTGTGGTTGCAGGACAGGACTGTTCTGTCCTGCAACGGCAAGCTCCGCGCTGCCCCCATGCAGAAAAAGAGTCATTCTTGTCCTCCAATGAGCGCAACAATGACGTTTTTAGCATCATAGGCGGTGTGAAAAACTATATATATTTATAGAAAAATTATTTCAGTCTTGGGCGTAAATACTCGATCATTCGCTAGGCTAAAGACTATCTTCGCTTCCGTTTCCATGGCGGTACATTGAATCCTGAGTAGGATTAAATTACCGACCTCGCCGTAAATATACCATTTTGCTCCCTTAAGACACAATCTATTATTCCAATCGCGTAGCCAACTAGCCATGACCAAATTTGATGTACATACACACTAACCCAAAAATTGTCCCGTCAACGGGGGCCTTAAGTCGCAGTGTTTCCAGTCGGTCGTCAAGTTAGTAGTAAAGGTGATTTATTAGACACTCGCAGATTTTATCGCTTGACGGCAACTCGGCAACCCGAGCCCGGCGATGCCTTTACCGTGAGTTTACATGACCGTACTCGCTAGCGACTGCGTAGAAAATTGTATGGCGCTTCTGGCCGTTACGCAATAGAGAACTAAGAATCGGCATACTAAGGGTGGGTTGCACCAAACCGTCTGTAATCGTAAGCGGAGTTCGTTAAAATCAGATTGAATGGAAAGTTTGACAAGTTTCTATGGGATGACAGCTGCCGGCGCCATATTTGACGATGAGTACTAATGCGGAAAAGTGGTGCTTTCCGCACAGTTTAGCTGCTTAGAAAATGCACTTTTAAAGGGCATGCATTATACAGGGTGTAACAAAACTAGTGAGGATCCGTTTAAGGGCGTATTCGGTATCGTGTAATCAGAAATAGGAAAAAGTAGGAGAAAATTTTTTTGAATATAAATTTTTGGCATTTGTATGGAAAGTTGGCTGACTTGGACGACTTGCCCCATAGAAAAAGAAATTTTTCGCGTCAAAAAAATTTTTTCTTCTAATTCCTAATCAGAACACGATACCGAATATACCCTTAAACGGATCCTCACTAGTTTGTTACACCCTGTAAATATCAAAGTTGCACCAACAAGATTTTGGTTGGAAAAGAAAGGATTTTTTACTGATTCGTGTTCTAATGTACTCTGATAAAACAGATAAAACTTGCATCAGGCCCCGATAAGTCTGGATTGCGCAGTATCATGTCATTTATGAGTCGAGCAGCATGAACTTTACACACATAACACCACGGGGCGCCACCGGCTCAGGGTTGTCACCTGTCTAGTTAACATGATCGTCTATGGTTCGTATAGCATGCGTCCTTCACTAGCAAGTATGTAGTATGTGTAACTAAGGGTTCGAAATTATCAAGATGATTATGGTCTTTGATAATTATCGCGATAATTATCGAATAATTATCGGATAATTATCCAATAATTATCGGATAATTATCCCTCTTATGGGTAGGGTGTATACGTTATTTTATTAGATAAATTTATTTTCCGATGTATGATATGACCGGTAAAATGTATTTTTACCAATAAAGACTGTACTCTGTACTAATATATAAAAGATTATGGTGTTTTAGGCTGCTAAATAAATAGTTGCTTTACAATATTTTACTAGTTTTTTATTAACCATTTAAATATAATCAATTAATCATTACAACATCATTGAAACACATATACAGAGCGCAATTACTAACGTTGGAATTGACGCACATATTTTTTTAAGACTCATGCCGAATTTACAATTTTAGGTTATTATCAAATCAATAATTATGAAAGCATAAAAATCACGATAATTATCCTTTCGAACCCTGATGTAACTAAACTAGAATTAAATAATTGCAAACATATATTGACTGTTTAAATTACTACACTTATTTTGGCTTTGAACACCAGAATGTAATTTATCCCTTTCTGAATATCCGAATAATCAAAAACCTGAATTTATTTATTTAAACTTGATCTAAAGTGTAGGTAATGCCAAATCTTCAGCTCTGAAACCACTCTCCACAGACTTAATATTTTTTGCGTATAATTTTTAATTTTAACATCCATCATATCATTATTTTATGGGTGGATCAATTATTCTTTGTTGCTCGTTACCATGGTTACGTCTCCTGAGTCACTGTTTAAAACTTTGATTTTATAAGGTTTAATTCTACCAAACATGAGCTTTAGCTAAGAGCATAAATCCATTTGGACATGGGTCATCTCTTGAGCATGCTAGAAGTCCATATTAGAAACATTTTTCTAAAAAAAATTGGTTACTGTTGTCTCCTCGCTGACGGGACAGAATAACAACAAAGAAAAGTTGATTGACCGTTATCATCCTTTTTCTCTGCGAACCCTAGTTGGTATTAATTGCTACGTTACGATGGTAGCCCGGACAATGACAAACGTTCGCCGCTTCTCAAATGGTCGGGTTACACGCACGCTCGATTAGGGTTGTGTCACGGTAACGCAATTTGTGTTTATGATTTATTTAAAAACAATTGTCGGTTTATATCGGTCTTGCATTGTGCATGATATGAAGTTTTGGCAGTTACTGGACCATATTTGACTATAAAAATAACAAGGGGGGTCGGGTTTAAATAGCACCGTCTCTTTTCATACCGTTCATATTAATAGGCTCGAAGTTTGAAGTGTGTTGTAGGAAGTGGGCTAACAACTGCAATATCACAGTTTCTCCATATATAAACCTGAGGGGCTAAGATGATCGCTTATATGTCGGACTTATCGCATTCCTCCCTCTCGCACTTACATACTTGACATTATCATAATATTTAAGAGCTTGGCTCTTATCGGTGGAGTAATTGCCAGCTTATTGTACATTCAGCTTTGTCCTTCACTTGTTTTTATGACGTAGCATTTATATTATATTTTATTTGCTCCATGTACGTCATTCTAGGTCTTTTCCTTTTTCCCTCTATCTTTCCTTCTATTATTGTTCTGATCCATTCGTCATGGCGTATGGTCCTATCATTTTTCTCTTCTGTTTTCTATAATTTTCAATAAAGTTCTCTCCTCTTTAAGTAAGTTTAAAACTTCTTCGTTAGTTTTCTTCTCTGTCCAGCTGATTGCGTTTTACGATATTTTTTCGTAATTTATATCATTTATTTCATAGATGAAGGCTAACAAAAACAAATCTTAAAATAAAAATGGAGATATGAGAAGTACTTTAGGAGATATTTCAAAAATAGTAAAAACCGGTTCCGAGCCCTGGTTTTGTATGCGAATTTCGGTTTGTTCTTCTCTAATGATAGCATTTTTCCACCGATTCTCGTGAAATTTTGTGAGCAGGTTCCATAATTATATAGATTATTTTTGACGTCTGCAGCTCACAGAACCACTCATATTTAAAGTAGGTATTAATATAATAATAATAATTTATTCATAAAACATGTAGAAAATTAAGAACTAAGTATAATAGGCTAGGAGTTTACAAATATATGGTAGTAAATAACACGTGCCTGAGCTAGGAAACCCTGTGTTTCAGGCAAAGAAGGACTTACAATTACTTAAAAATATTCACATGCAAAATAAAACATATGCTACGATGCAAAATTATCTCAAAACATTTAATAATTTCTCTGTGTCATCATATGACAACTTTTTTAGGGCTTCTCGTAGCGTAGATTTACATCTCATGTAGTTCAGTGAATATAAATCTAGCCGCGCATTAAGAGCGCTTTAATAAAATGTAACAGGTCCACTAGCGCCACTCGTCAATAAGTGTAATTATTTAAATTTAACGATATATAACTCAAAAAGGGGGCTGCTACATACTGTAGTTTGTATTTAAGTACTTTTTGAATCCGTCAAACTAGTTATTACGTTGCTGGATTCGTCAATCTATGCGTCCAAAGTTAAAACGGCCGTTTCAATTTTGAGCTCATAGAGAAACGAATCTAGCAAAGTAAAAACTAGTTTGATGGATTCATAAAGTACTTAAATACAAACTACAGTACATAGCGGCCCCCTTTTTTAGTTATATATCATTAAATTTAAATAATTACACTTATTTACGAGTGGCGCTAGTGGACCTGTTACATTTTATTAAAGCGCTCTTAAGGCGCCGTAGGTTCAACGAAAAATATCATGCCAGGGGGTGAGGTAAAGAAGAGGACCTAAGAAGTTGAAAAATCTGCAAGAGAACGCGTGCCTGTTATTAATATTTTTAGGGCAAACGATATCTTTTCGTCGTTTACTATCATGGTCAGGGTTGTAAGGGATTCCGGCATGCTGTTTCAAAACTGTGATTACTTAGTATAAATAATTGTCGGACTGTTAAACGTATTAATTTACCTGTATGTCAGCGTCGGGTCACAAAAGCCCGATCAAATGGTCCAATTGCACTTACTATAGTCACTATTTACTGCAATAAGGTGTAATACTATCTATTTATAAACAATAACGTATGAGTAGGTACATGTAATCATAATGATAATTACTCAACAGAAAACCCCTTTATATTCTTATGCAAATGTCATTTTAGTATGCAGTGAGGCGTTGTATGCTAATCTTTATGATAAAATTCATAAAAGGATGTCTGTTTATGGGCTTCAATGGCACTTATGATCTTTTTATTAAAATTCAAGTAAAGACAGAGGGACTGAAACTGCCCCTTCTTGCTGGACTCTTCTTAGATAGACTAGGTTTAGTGAACCAGCAAAAAAAATCCCAGTAGCTCGATTCCAATAACTTCAGATTTGGTTGAATCCGCTCAACCAATCTCACTGGAGCGCAAACTCAAAGTATTCCAGTGTTTAAACGGTCGTGTCGGAGGTTTTCCCTGGATTTTCCTCAGGCCATTCTCCAACCAACGCACTCCTATCGCCTCTGCCCAGGGCCTATACTCCGAACTTCGTATCGTGTCGTCCCTTTCACTCCCGTGTTATACGCTATATGAGTGGCTGAGGCTTTCCGATCGAAGTCAGCACTCTAGCCGACTCGGGCGAGCCCCCAAACAACCGTGTAACCCAAACCGGGCATACAAGGGTTTAACTGTGTAACACGATACCACTAAAAAACTAAAGCATCACCATATCACCAACATATATTTGCTGTTAGCAGTGGCAGCACAATCGCTAACTCAGTATATATATATTATTAGCTTTTAATTCCAGTTTACGCTAGCTGCAAATATAATTTTGTCTAATGTTTGAAAATGGAATACTTAGTTCTGCAAAGTTTTACATGCGGCTAGGAATGGCGCTGCAATTGACATTATCTTGTTAACTTTATATGTAGTTGCATAATTACTTAGTTACGTTACGGATTTTGCCACTAGCATGTTGAAGTTATAAGAATGGCAATGTTGTCAGGCAGTTGAAAATAGCGTTGTAAAGATTTACATTTATCAAAATTATTTTACAGGCGGTCCAAGGAGATTTTAGTTACGGCGTTGGCCGACGGTAAATTTAAGTTTGTGTTGTTTTGGGTAATATCAGCGGGGTGCCGTAATAACTTCGTTTGTTTAATACCTGAGTAAACAGTTTATTCATAGATTGTTTAGAAGATTGGGCAAGTTATGGATTAGTTGAGGCGTATCCGTCACGGGCTCTGGGAAAAACGTGATTTTTTGAAGTCCAAGGCAAGGCCTGTATATTCAGGGATTTGAAGGAAATACTGTGCCTTTACCATGAGTTTACATGACCGTATTCGCTAGCGACTGCGTAAAAGTTTGTATGAGCAAAAGTACACGCCTCTGGCGGTTACCCATTAGAACTAAGAATCGGCATACTAAATCGTTTACGCAGTCGCTAGCGAGTACGGTCATGTAAACTCATGGTAAAGGCAATGTTCTTATACAGCGTAAGTAGATATAAATACAATTGAGTTCATAAATATATACACGTTTCCAAAGGTTTAAAAATATCTGTGCAACATTTATATGTCTTTTACAATAAAGTCGTGTTCACATATTTTTGATCACTTTGTCCGTGCACATATGTTTGAACTCGAATGTACAGTGAAACCTTTTACGCACGTATACATAATAGTATTACTTAACAATTAAACAAGATATAAAACAAAGCACTGACCTTCCGCATGCCAGTCGTAACTCTATCCAGCTGTTTCAACACTATTAACTGCCATCATCATAAATATCTATACATTCTAGGACTTTATTCTCTTAGTGATAAGGTCGAAAAGTGTATACATATGAAGCTGTCTGAACGTCGCGTACTTTGTTGCAGTTGTTTTCGCTTTTTAGGGCCGGTTTTTTTCTAACTGACATTTTATCTTTGTTCATAATTGCTATAAGTCTATCTATAGTCATGATTGTTAATGTCGGAGCATTCAGCGGCAATTATACTTCGTCGTTCGCCTGATGCGGTCGCCGAATTCATTTTGAACTACTTAGGCCAACAAACGTCGTCTTTACATTAATCTGTCCGCCTACCTAATATAAGCGTTGGCAGCTGTCGATCGCCGAATGCGGCCGACTAACGTGTTCTTTACACTTTTGCGGTCGCCGCATGCAGCATGCGGCGAACGACGAAGTGTAATTGCCACTTTCGTCTCTATCGCACTTACATACTTGCTAAGGGACGAATGCTATATGTCCGACACATACATAACTAGTTTTTGCCCGCGAATTCGTGCCTGTAAACTTCTACTCCCTATTTCATCCCGGGATGATTTTCGGGATAAAAAGTATCCTATATGGTGTCTTCGGTTAATTCCGAAAAAAAAAACATTCCAGTGTAACTAAGCGATTTCGTTGCACTACCAAACATGAACGAAAATTTTAACATTTCTTTTTGACGATGATGATGATGACATGCAATAAAATCGCTTAGTATTTTTTTTGGAATTACCCGATATTCGGCATTACCCGAAGACACTTTACTGAGATCGTCAAGGCATTATACAATGGGCAATATCATTCTATAATATCAATTACAATATTAGTATATCAAAGGTAAGGATAAATATGTCACAGATTAAGGGTGGGTTGCGCCAAACCGTCTGTAATCGTAAGCGGTGTTCGTTAAAATCTGATTGTATGGAAAGTTTGACAAGTTTCTATGGGATGACAGCTGCCGGCGCCATATTTGACGATGACCGGCCTGTGATCGAATGTTGGTGCAACCGACCCTAAGATTAATTAGTCGAATATACGCGCCAAACCTTAAAAATTAATGCAGGTTTGCCCTCAAGTGATCCGCCACTGTGCCTTTACCATGAGTTTACATGACCGTACTCGCTAGCGACTGTGTAAAAAATTGTATGGGCAAAAGTACAGCGCCTCTGGCGGTTTCGCAATAGAATGAAGAGTCGGCATACTAAATCGTTTACGCAGTCGCTAGCGAGTACGGTCATGGAAACGCATGGTAAAGGCACTGATTCGCAATCACTTTACGCTATTACATGCTTTATTTGGAAAACTCATTCCTCCCGACCTTCCGCATGCCGCAACCTTATCCTATTTCCACTGCTTTGTTTTAGTGGCGGCCTTAAACGTGGTTTATTGCCCGCAGTGTAATGGAAATGCTTTAACCCTTTGATAGTAAAGTGTCGAATGCAAATGATAGTACAGAACTACAGGTAGGTACAGATAGACATAGGATTCTATGTCGGTGACAACAAGGCGCGCATATATCCTAATCCTAATCGTAATCGTAATATCGTAATAATATTATAAACGTGAAAGTTTGTGCGGATGGATGTACGTTTCGCTTAATCTCAAAAACTACTGAACGGATCTCTATGAAACTTTCCAGTATTGTAGCTTAGACATCAGAATAGGACATAGGCTACCTTTTATCCGCGGGTAACACATCAGGGCGCTACTAGTATATATATATTTATCTGACACTCCTCTATTTCCAGGACAGTAAGGACGTGTCAGATAATTTTGATTGTTTTGTTGTGGCAGATGTTAAAAGCTGTCAGTGTCCCGGTGAAAAAATAAACAATAGCATTCTTTTATAATGAGCTCTGGGATCCCAGGGACCGGTAGACGACGCGTTAAGTTCTAATAGTAACTGTATACATACTTTCATCAAAAAGACTTACCTCAATTAAGATATCTTTGACATCAAGTATGTCATTAAAACAACAACGGTGACAATAAAACTCGCACTTTATGGCCATAACATTATAATTATTTTGTAATACGGCTATCACGCAATGGCTTTTAAGAAAATATTTTCGAATAAGCCAATTAGAAACCTTATACACAACTAATAATCTTAGTTGTAAATATGTACATTAGTATAATGTGTCGCTTTGCTTAACAGTAACAATATAATAATACAAATGTGTAAATTTACTGCTATTCAGAAAACAGTAATTGTTGCCCACGATTAGGGATCAAAGTAATACTTTTCTTTCCTTATTTAAGTGCAATAACGAATTTTTCTGAATAGCAAGAGTGAAAAGCATTATTTACCATTCGGTAGCTAAATTATTTCCGATTTTTTTTAAATAAATAAATATTTGTGGACAATGTTACACAAATCGTCCTAGTCCCAAACTAAGCAAAGCTTGTACTATGGGTACTAGGCAATGATATACATACTTATATAGATAAACATATACTTAAATAAATAGAAAACATCCAAGACTCAGGAACAAATATTCGTGTCCTTAACACAAATAAATACCCTGACCGGGATTCGAACCCGGGACCTCCAGATTCGTAGGCAGGGTCACTACCAGCTAGGCTAAAGCGGTTGTCAAAAAAATTGAATCTCTTTGATTACGCCCAAAACGTCATTCTATTGTAGAGTTTTTGCTTCTCTTTGGATTCAATATTACTGCCCTCGCCGTAAATATATTGTTTTGCTCCCTTGAGACACAATATACTATTTGTTTGTAGTTTATATCGTTATTAATAATCATGTTTTTGTCCGCAGGTAAGATCCGGAAAGATAAAGGCTGCTGGTATTGTTCAAATACCTTCCACGGTATCAATTTCCACGTAAAAACCTTTGACCGATATATATCAGCTCCGTATTACTCTAATAAGAACTTTATTTTCAACACGTGACAATAGCTTTTCATGATTCAGATTCAGATTCATTTATTTCATAGATGTTAATTACAATTTGCATTCTTGTCAAAAGTATACGAATTCACATCATGATCGTCAATTAAGATATAAATAATAATAATGGAATAGGATTTAAACATATTCACCGAATAAGGATCGTCATAACATAATTGGACACACGGAAAATATAAATAAAATACAAATGGAATTTAAGACAACAATATGGTGGCAATTAAATAAATGGTTAATTCGAATGTAATTACACAATTTTAAACAAATGTCAAAAAATAATTAATCACACAATTTATAATAAAACAGTTTATCAGCAAAATGTCCGTAAGTATTATCAATTAAAAATTAAAAATTTAATTTCATGTACTCATTTACCGAGTACAGTTTTACTTATATATGTAATTACGGGCATTTCCTACCTTATAAGGCAATAAAAGGTATGGCAATGAATGGGAATTCTACCTTTGTAGTAATTAACTAGGTACTTTATGCAACTGACAGATACATCATTATGTATTTTATGTAATACCTTAAGCTTAACGGGATGGCCTAGATCTGTAAACCACGTCTCTCTGTCGCACTTGCTAATTCGTGTGACAGAGAGGGAGATATTCGAACTTCGTTCGTTTTCGGTTCGCGGTAGCCCCTCTGGGCTCGGAACCGGTTTTTACTATTTTTGAAATATCTCTTAAAGTATTTGACATATCTCCATTTTTATTTTAAGATTTGTTTTGTTAACCTTCATCTATGAAATAAATGATTTAAAGTACGAAATAATATCGTAAAACGCAATTAACCGAAATTTTTAACCGGTTAATTGTATGAAGACGTAACCGGTTTCCGAGCCTGCGTCTGACCGTAATGATTGGTCTTCTTTGTAATTGTTTAGCAAACAAAATGTAAATTCGTAATTGGCCAATGAAAAAGTAAGATGTAACCTTTTCTAAACATGCTGTAAATCGTGCTGTGGATTTTATAACGATAAATAAATTAGTCCAAAAAAGTCCTCCCCGAAGTGTTTCATCTCGTTCTCTCGTGCGTGGAAGACATAAGCGTGTCTCTTACACGGGAGTAGAAGGAATACGCCGGTTCTGCCCCCAGGTTCTAGACCCCTAGACTGCTAGATTGGTTTTAGATTTCCTAGACTAGAATCTAGAACGCCACCCATCGGTCTAGCATCTGAGCGCCGGGCAAGATTACGACAAAAATTTGAACTGTCTAGTGGCCGAGGGGGCGAGACTGCAAGGGGCGTTTTGTGTTGAAATTAACTCATTTCAATGGTTGACGTTTTTTTTACAGGTATATTTTTAAACTAAAGCGCGTATCTTCAACTACGTGGGTGGTCGTACACGCTTGTATTTATATTTCTAAAAACGTTCCAGAAAAATGCTATCTTGTGTCCCTTTCATTCGCACAAACTTTCACTATTTCTATCCCCTTCATTAGTGCACAAAAAACTGAAGCCTTTCATAAAATTATTATTTTCTGTCCCTGTCACTCGCATATAAATTCATTATTTGTATCTCCGTCCTTAATGCACAAAAAATGACAATAAGAATGGGCTACCAACTACAAAGAGACAAATTCAATGAGACCTATGCGACTGATTGTTATTTCACTGTACCCAATAGTACAAGGTTCTAAGTTGAGCTTTTATCAACTTGAGATTTGAACGCTGTCACTTTAACACAAAGTCTAGTTTTAACTACCTCTATACTATAACTATCTCGTTTAAGTATTCTGTACATATGCAGCACGTATTTATTTATAATTATTACATATATACTTACTCGTTATATGTGTTATATACTTATCGGTAGGTATTTTACCTGTTAATGGATAGTTAAAATGGCCGTCTTTTGGTCAGGTTTCCACTTGTAGGTATTTATTAACTCATTTCTTACTCGAGTTAACTGCAAAAAGAAGTAAGCGCCATGAAATTTACGGCGGTTAAGACCTTTTAATTTTTAATATGCTTCACATTAACCTAACAGAGTTTTAGGCTTTTCTCTTGAACGCTCCACGTCTTGGGTGTCCATTTAGGTACAATCATTTCAATTAATGTTTTCAGAAAGAAACCTGTTTAAACCTGCAATCTGCCCAATTATATACATGATGTTGATGGATTTACATTAACATTAAACCCATTGTTAACTGGCTATTGTAATTTTTGTACAAAGCATTTGTGACAGCCCTCTCTTAAATGTGTATACGAGAAACATGTTTGAACAGGAGATCGTGGCCGTTGTACGAATTATTACATATATACTTACTCGTTACATCTGTTATATACTTAGCGGTAGGTATTTTACCTGTTAATGGATAGTTAAAATGGCCGTCATTTGGTCAGGTTTCCACTTGTAGGTATGCTGTAGGTATAATATAGTTTATTGCATTCATGTTTAAACCAGTGAGAAAGGTGGATAAATAACAAACATGTCTGTGTTTTGTACAAGTTTCGACTTGCATATACATACAAGCTGTAGGTTCAAAAAACGAAGTTCTCATTGTTAATTGTGTAATATATTGCCTTCCTGTTTATATCAGTTATATAATTAGATGGGCTAGTGACTGTCGAAATCCTGTTAAAACTTGTTTCTTCTTCCTAGGTGATCCTCTGTCCCCACTAGCGTGCCCGAGGTTTTTATACACACATTCATATAAAAAGGCCGAAGCTGAGGCTAAATTTATATAGTGCCTTGTAGTTATGAGTTGTACACTTGATTTCTAATAACTGTTAAGTGTTTTTTGTGTGAATGAAAATTTGTGTTTCCGTTCTCCCATAATACCTTTAAAAACTTATATTATAGCGCTTTAGTAATGATAACAAAACTAGTTATAAAATTCAAACAGATCATTCTAAGAAGCGCCCATAAAATAATATTGTTAAAAAGGATACGAAAGTCTAAACAAAAGTATTTGACGGTTTCTATACGCACAGAAAGCGGTGTCTCATTTCTTAATTTGAGAAGACTTATATTGACAAAAATAACTTTCAAGTGATCATAAACGATTCAAAAATATTAAAGTAATAGCTTTCTAGTTTCTCTTTTTTGGAACAATGGTCCTGCTATTGTATACGTATTGTATTTTAGTTGTCCCTTACTCTCGGTGAAAGTTTAAGGGATTCTGTTAACTTTACAAGCTTTCTCCAACTTAACCGTTACCATTTTAAGGAGAGGGGATAAACTGCTATACCTGATATAGGTTATTTAAACTAAAATAAAGGCATTCATTCTGTTCAAGCAGTTACTATGGATAACTTAAACAGTGATTTAAACGATTCGCAGCTAAATAAAATATGTGAAGTCGTCGAGTCTGTACAAGCAGTTACTATGGATAACTTAAACAGTGATTTATACGATTCGCAGCTAAATAAAGTATGTGAAAATGTTGAGGAAGATCAATATAACCCACAACTGGTAAAAGCCTGTGAGGACGTCGAAGAAGATGAAGAATTATATAACGCCGGAGAACTTGCAAGCCAACAGATCAAAGAACCGTGAGTATAACTTTAATCCTTGTTTATACTAAATCTTGTTTCAACCTGTTCATAAAGTTCTTGTCACCACAAGTTCCGGGCTATCCAGTTGAGACATGCCATTGTTGTTGGTTTGGTGGGGCGGACCCTTTCACAATATAAAGGCATTCACTGGGATTGAAATAGTTCAGTAACGTTTATGACTTCAGTGTTTGAGTGAATTTTATTTGTTACAACAATGGCATTTACGTTTTTTCTTGGGCATAGGCTAGCTAGGAGTGAAATAGCCAGTTTAAGTAAAGGTTTTATCCTTCGTAGATTTCATAAGTATATTCGATTGTGGTATATTGAAGGAGTTCTACCGGATTATCTTATGGAGGACCAAGAAATTATACCATATTATACGCCATGCAGCGGTCATGTACAAGGAAAACCGGAAGCAGTATCACATAATTCCGATGTAATTGATGGGGTTCTCCCAATGCAAGCCTATTGTTTGCATTGTAAAAACGATTTAAGTTAGTATTTATAACCTAATGAATAGTTCATACATTTATTACTATGTAATTCGTGTATAATTATATGGTGTTTAATTTTTATAGGTATTCACAAGTTGGAAGAGGGATAAAACGACCAGCAGCGGATCCTGTTGCAGAACCATCGGCTAAGAAGAACCTTCCTTCAACCAGCCGTGAAAACATCGCAACAAATCAACCGTCAACCAGCCGGGACACTTCAACGACAACATCAACAGTCCAAAAACCTACAAGTAAAGTAAGTGCAACAAATAATGATAAAATTGAATGTTCTGTGTGCCATGTATTTGTCTCCAAAAAATATTTCACTAATCATCTTAACAGCAACACTCATAAAAATAATGTCTTTTGTTCTGATAGTGAGTTAATTAACGTTCAGTTAATTGAAAACGCGTTCCGAAACCGAGTTGCAACCTACAGAATATCAAATGAAAGTGATCCCAATTGTCTAGAAACACCGGAAGCGTTTTTAGAAAAAAATAAAGATACGATATTTGCTTTATTAGACCGCTCAATTGCTAATCATTGTTCTTTAAAAGTAAATTTTATACTAAACGCGAATTTTACTCAGGAAACAAAAAGCCTCAACAATGTGTTTGATTTTCAGTTGAGTAATAACCTAGTCAATGTTAGTAGTGATAAAAATGAGATATTTTTATCCCTTGTCAATGAAATTTCAGTGAGATTATCGAACTTTGAGAGAAAAGATAGTGGGTGGTCTTTAACAAAGGTAAATTATCTAGATGTCAATGTTAATAAGTATAACCCATTACGTGGGTCTTCATATATCAAGTTACCGCGTGATATACAGTTGAAAAAAGCTGTAATTAATGTTCAGAACAATGATCACGAATGTTTCCGGTGGGCTATACTATCTGGATTATTTCCACCAGAAAAGAATAATCGTGCTCATAATGTTAACACATACAAAAATCATAGGAATAAATTAAACTTTGAAAACATTCCATTTCCTATGAAGTTAACGGATATTCACAAATTTGAAAAAATCAATAATTTAAGTATTAACGTTTTTGGGATAGAATACGATTCACAGAGTAAACGGCATTCTGTTATAGGTCCACTACATTTCACAAAATGTAAAAAAGAAAATCATTTCAACTTGTTATACATCACCGAAGGTAATAAAGGACATTATTGTCTTATTAATAATTTATCTAGATTAGTATCTGCTCAACTGACAAACACTCAACATGCTGCTCATATATGTGATGGTTGCTTAACAAATTTCACATCAAGAGAGAATTTAGTAAACCACCAACAAAACGATTGTTTTCATGTATGTACTAACTTGCCTTCTGAACAGAACAAACGAAACAACTGGTTCAATGAAAAAGTTGCTTCCAATGAAGTGACTTTCGATAATTATGATCGTAAATTACGGCATCCATTCGTTATCTATGCCGACTTCGAAGCGTTTTTAAATCCAATCCAGTCATGTTCCAATAATCCACTTACATCTTCAACTACTAATGTACAGAAACATGAAGTATATAGTTTCGGATACTATATTAAATGTTCGTATGATGATAACTTGTCAGTCTATTGAACATACAAAGGAGAAAATTGTGCAAGAACGTTTATGGACTTTCTTAAAAAAGATTTGCAGAATATTTGTAAAAAGAATACATTTGTAAAGACCCCTCTGCCTTTGACATCTGAAAACGAAGAAAACATTGCGCAGAGTAGTATGTGTTATATCTGTGATACAAACTTAAACGGAGATGCCACCATTTCATATAATTGCTACACTGGTGTTTACGAAGGTGTAGCACATGAAATTTGTTGTAACAAATTAAGGGTTCCCAATTTTGTACCAGTGTTCCTTCACAACTTAAGTAATTACGATAGTCATTTCATAGTACATGGACTAAATTTTGAGGATGGTGAAATAGAAGTTATCCCGGAAACCAAAGAAAAATACATATCTTTCACAAAAAATTTGCAAATTAATAATCGAGTCATGAAATTAAGGTTTGTTGATTCTCTTAAATTCATGTCCAGTAGTCTTGACAAACTAGCCAAGAACTTAATACCAGAACAGTTCCATGAAATGAAATTGAATTTTCCATGTGAAGATGACTTTCAACGTTTAATACGTAAGGGTATATATCCATATGAACACATGACATCGTTTGATTCATTAAAATTGACATCCCTCCCCTCTCCAGATAAATTCTACAGCTCCTTGACCAATAGTCACATATCGGAAAATGATTACAATCATGCCGAAGATGTATGGAACCATTTTAACTGTCAAAACATGGGAGACTATTCAGATCTGTATTTAAAAACAGATGTCTTATTACTGGCCGACGTATTCGAAAATTTTAGAAACGTTTGTCTTGAAACATACGGTTTAGATCCGGCACACTATTATACTGCACCGGGGTTAAGTTGGGATGCTATGTTAAGAGTCACAAAAATCAAACTTGAACTGTTAACTGACATTGATAAGATTACTTTTATTGCAAAAAATATTAGGGGAGGTATATCCCAATGCAGCAACCGACACGCCAAAGCAAATAATAAATTCATGGCGGAATACGATTCGGCTATTCCTTCATCCTTTCTCATGTATTTAGATGCAAATAACCTATACGGGTGGGCTATGTCGCAATATCTACCAACAGGTGGATTTCAATGGGTGGATGTAAATACGGATTTTAATGTGTCTAACGATGCAGAGCATGGTTTTATTTTAGAAGTTGATCTTGATTATCCCAACGATATACATGATTCACATTCAGATTTTCCCTTCTGTCCAGAGAACGTCTGTTTTGGTGATTCAAAGGAAAATAAATTGATACCTAACTTGAAAAACAAAAAAAACTACGTAATCCATTATAGAAATCTTAAGCAATGTTTGAAAAATGGTTTACAATTAGTTAAAATACATAAAATTTTGAAATTTAAACAATCTCCATGGTTGAAAAGCTACATAGATTTAAACACCCGCATGCGATCACAAGCATCTTCGGATTTCGACAAAGATTTTTTTAAATTAATGAATAATTCAGTCTTCGGAAAAACGATGGAAAATGTTTTGAAACGAGTAAACGTAAAACTATTGAATCATTGGGAAAATAAAGGTAAATCTCAAGGAGTTCAATCATTGATAACAAAACCTGAATTTCATAGTTTATCAATATTTTCAGAAAACTTGGCAGCTGTACAATTGAAAAAAACTAAAGTTTTGTACAACAAACCAATATATCTTGGTTTTTGTATTTTAGATATGTCTAAAACGTTAATGTACAATTTTCATTACGACTATATGAATCCTAAATTCGGTAATAAACTGAAACTCTTGTACACAGATACCGATAGCTTAATATATCAAATTTTCACTGAAAACTTCTATGATGATATAAAATCAGATCTGAATTTATATTTTGATACATCAGATTATCCCAATAATAATGAGTTCGGTTTACCTTTAATAAATAAAAAGAAATTGGGTTTTTTCAAAGATGAGAACAATGGCAAAATTTTCAAAGAATTTGTTGGACTTCGTTCAAAGATGTACGCAATTGATGTCGAAGGTAGTAGTGTGATGGCTAAAGCTAAAGGAGTTAATAAATGTGTAACTAAAAAACTTACCTTAGATAACTACAAAACGTGTTTATTTGATAAGCGCATACAACATAACACAATGTTACGTTTTAAATCAATTAAACATTTAATATTTACACAAAAAATTAACAAAATATCTCTTTCTTATAATGACACAAAGCGATTCTTGTTGGATGATTCCACAGATACCCTTGCATGGGGTCATTACAAAACACCAAATTTTTTTAAATAATTTCATATTACAACATGGCAGGACATTCATTTATTTGATATTATTTTTGCACTTTCTTTCTATAAAAAATGTAGTACTAAAATTGTATGTATAATATACATACTATTTTAGTACTATATTATTTTGATGCGCATGTAACTTGTATATAAAAAATAAAAATGTACTTTGAATATGTAAATAAGATAAAAATGTAAATAATTTTGTTAGTCTTAATCTTGTAAATTTATGAAACTTGTATAAAAGATGTGTTTTTAACTTTTAAATAAAATAAATTACAATGTAACACGACTTTATAACAATGTATATAAATGTCTTTTATTTTAAGTAACAAAAATTTCAATTTAGTATTGTTATTCTTATGTATAATTTGTGATATTTATGAATGTAAATAAATTACCCTTGATTGTTTTACATTAAGTCTTTGCATGGGTACTAACTAAAATAAAATGAGAAATGTAATAACTATTACGTTAAAATTATTTCAATATTGTATCTTGGTTAATAATTATTTTATCTAAATAAATTACATAATTATTAACATACTTATGATTTTTATTATTATATATCCAATTCTTACCTACCCTATTCGTTTTATTTAAATGGTAATAACCACTACAACATTGATCATTTGAATTTCAAACGTTTTCATATCAACACGCACATTACGTTGTTACAATGATTCATTTTTACCATCCATTTACTACCATTGTGGCGGGTCCTAGTGGGTGCGGTAAAACCAATTTTGTTACAAATTTTTTAAATCATTCCAATGAACTATGTAATGTTGAATTTGATGAAATTATTTGGTGTTATGATGAAATGCAACCTTTGTACAATCTAGAAAATGTGAATTATAACCAAGGAATACCTGACATCGCCATGTTTGATGGGAAAAAACCTAAACTTATTATTATAGATGATTTGATGAGGGAGTCAGATGGACGAATCGTTGACATTTTTACGAAAGGTAGTCATCACAGAAACCTAAGCCTGTTTTATATTACTCAAAATATATTTCATCAAGGCAAAGGTCAACGTGATATCTCTTTGAATACGAGCTATATTGTTTATTTTAAGAATCCCCGTGATAAAACTCAAATACGCTACTTGTCTCGACAAGTTTATCCAGAAAATTCAAAATTCGTTGATGAAGCCTACAAGGATGCTACTGCAAATGCACATGGTTACCTCATGATTGATTTGCGACAAAATACTGACGATATGTGTCGTTTTAAGACCAAAATATTTCCATTCGATGGTCATTGTACAGTATATATCCCTAAAAAAG
The DNA here is from genome assembly GCA_963556455.1 of Epiblema foenella. NCBI lineage: Eukaryota > Metazoa > Arthropoda > Insecta > Lepidoptera > Tortricidae > Epiblema > Epiblema foenella. Next base: position 24,125,683 of record OY747100.1, read on the forward strand.
GGTTTAAATATAACAAGAATCACCATGTTTTAGTCAGTTCTAAATGATGCAAGCTAGAGTTAACACATATAAACATTTACTTGAAGCGCTACATTTACTCAAACCAAAATATCGCACGGCTTTACTTAAATCGTGTGATGACGAAGAAATTAATATAATTTGTGAGTGTATTTACAACGTATTAAAGGGTAAAATTCCTTTAGAGAAAAAAGAAAAATCCAAATTAAGAAAATATAAGGATACGTTACGAAAATTAGTGACTAAGGGAAAACATAAGCTAAGAAAAACTGTAATTATCCAGAAAGGTGGTGGTTTTCTGCCTATTGTATTAGGTGCAGTTTTAAGTGCTTTAGTGAACTCTTTAACATAAAGAAAATGGAAAACATGAAAAAAATGTTGTTAGTAGAACCAGATTTCATCGAAAGACTCAAACATAGTGATAACCTATCAGAAAATTCATCATCCCGTCTAGATGGTGAAATGCAAAAAATTCTCAAGAGTAAAATAGATGATCGTGTAAAGTGGGCATTATATTCCCAAGCATTACAACGATTTTTACATTTTACTGAAACGGATCGAAAACCGTTTAAAATACCATTAGTGACTGAAGTTGATCAACTCACCAACGAAAACAATGAATTTCATCCGAAGATCACCAAAAAGGAGGAAATTGTTAATAATAACTCAATCGTAAACGCAGTATTGCCAGAACCAGAAGGGGATGTATACGCAACTCCACCTGGAGGAACGAAATCTGATTTACCTAAACAATATTCTCCATCTTATATTATAGACGTAATACCGAAATCGTATCGATCAAAAAGCCAAACTTTGTTGGAATGTATGGTACAAAGTAAACCAAAAATTTGGTGGAAGGAGAACGGGGAAGTAGTAATAAACAATCGTACCATTCCAAACAGTAATATTCTCGATCTAGTAGGCGACGTGCTTAGACCTCTAAAACGTTCAAAACCAAAAGGTTGGGAAGATTTTGCTAGTGTTTTACATGATATAAAAGTTCCTAAATCGTGTATAGGTAATCCTACGAACTTAGAATTTATGAATGGACTACAATCTAATGATTCTAGAACTTCGATTGCTTCTATAAATCTGGAAACCCCGTCAGTTAAAGAAAAAAACACCTCTACTCCTATATCTACTAAACCACCCAGGCTATCGAGAAAGAAATTAGATTGGGAGAGATGGACCCCCTATTAGAGATAAATAGGATCTACTACGATGTATCAAATCCAGCCAGTTATAGTAGCGTAAACAAATTGGTGAATGAAATGAAAGGTAAAATGAACAGAGCGGAAGTGAAAGATTGGTTATCATCACAGGAAGCGTACACGCTGCATAGACCCGTTCATAAACGTTTTAGTAGAAACAGATACATCCTCTCTAACTTTAATGAACTCTGGCAAGCCGATCTTAGTGATATGAGAACGTATAGTCAATATAACGATGGATATAAATATATTCTATGTGTTATTGATGTTTTTAGTAAATATGCTTTTGCTAGGGCTATGAAAAAGAAGGACTCTGAAACAGTTAAAAAATGTTTTGAAAGCATTTTTTCAGAAGCCAATTCTACCCCTCGTCACATCCAATCTGACAAAGGGACCGAATTTGTTTCAAAGGTGGTTAGAGATTACTTTAAAAACAAAAACATTAATTATTATACCACAAATAATCCTGATATTAAAGCAAGTATTGTTGAAAGGTTTCAAAGAACTCTTAAATCTAAAATGTGGCGTTACTTCACTCATCATAATACTTACAATTACGTCGACGTATTGCAAGACCTGCTTCATTCGTATAACCATGGCTACCATTCTAGCATTAAAATGCGACCAATTGATGTTAACTCTGATAATATTATGACTGTTTGGTGCAATTTATATGATCGCAATAAGGATAAACGAAATATATTGGAATCTCCAATACTTAATGTAGGTGATCATGTTAGAATAACTAAATATAAACATATATTTCAAAAGGGGTATGAGACTAACTGGAGTGATGAAATATTCATAATAGCCTCAGTTATTAAAAGAATCCCACGTATTGTCTATACTTTAAAAGATTTAGAAGGTGAACCAATTATTGGTACATTCTATTCTAAAGAATTACAAAAAGTCACATTACGCCCCTCCATGAGGTATAAAATTGATAAAATAATACGCTCGCGACGCACTGGTGGCAGAAAGGAAGTGTTCGTTAAGTGGCAAGGTTATCCCAATAAATTCAACTCTTGGATACCTACATCAAACTTAGAAGAAATATGAGTGAAGATAGTTTTTATCTAACTTTGTTGAGTAACAGCTCATCGACCTACTTTACCGATAATACTACAGCTCACTTTTTAACTAAATTACCTAGAACCATTAAATTGGAGGGAGAATGGGTTGTTGGATTAGTGGAGTTCCAATACCCATGTTCCATGTATAATGTTCAAGAACATGAAAACATAGTCTACATTAAAAAAAAGGTAGCTGTACCGACTCAGGAAAAATACAAAATCGTTGATGTAAAAACTCACATTCCAGCCACTTCGTATGATAGTATTGATCATTTTCTCAAAGCATTTAACGAAAACCCGCAGCTAAAGACAAAAGTTAAATTTAGATGTGATGCAGTTACTAAAATGGTGGCTGTAACAGCGAACGAAGAGATAACATCAATCATAACTTCCCCTATATTAAGTCTTCAGCTTGGTTATAAACCTAGAACTAATTTAAAAGAAAGTACTATTGGAATACATCCTGCAAATTTATACTTAGGTTTACCATCACAAATATTTGTTTATACTGACATTATTCAACCACAAGTGGTGGGGGATGTAATTACATCATTACTAAGAATAATACCATTAGACCCCACAAAATTTATCTATGGAGCATATAAAATGCATGTTTTTTCACCTGCTCACTATGTTCCTGTTTTACGTAGAGAGTTTGACACTCTTGAAATAGATATAAGGACAACCACGGGATCAAGAATACCATTTCAATTTGGATCCTCTTGTGTGAAGCTACACTTTCGACGAGTAAAATGAATCATAAACGAGTGTCTCACTCCTGTCCATATGAACATTACTATTCTCATCAAGCTGGCTCTGGCGTAGGAATTGTCTATAAAGGTGTTCCATATCAACGAGGGCATGGAATCGGTAGCTTTTTGGGTGGACTATTTAGGTCTGTACTTCCTTTATTATCTAGCGGTTTTAAAACTGTAGGAAGAGAAACTTTAGATGCGGGGATGGGACTGTTGACTGATATGGTAAATTCACGTCCTATGGAGAGTTCTATTAGATCTCGGCTTAAAGAAGCAAGTGCGAACTTAAAAAGGAAAGCTGACGAAAAAATAGATTCTCTTATGTCGGGATCAGGGTATAAAATGTCAACTAAGAGACGGGAACCTCTCATTACTTTGAAAGCCTCACGACGAAGAGGAGGTAAAAGAAATAAAAAGTATAATATTGAGGATATATTTTCAAACTAATTATGTCTTTCTTACATAGTAATTCATGTGAATGTGCTAAATCAGAACTAGATTTGTTTGCACTGCCATCAACTCAAACCAGCATTGAAAGCGGACAGTGGGTTCATTACAAACCAATTTCATCTTTAAGTGACGACGGACCCATTGAGTTTCAAGTTCCCGGATCTGGTGATGACTATATTGACCTATCACATACTTTGTTACATATCAATGCCAAAGTATTAAACCAAGATGGCACAAAGCTAAAAGCAGATGCCCCAGTTGCACCCGTCAATAATTGGTTACATTCCCTGTTTAGCCAACTAGATGTATATTTAAATCAGAAACTCATATCACCACCAAATAATACCTACGCCTATCGTGCTTATATGGAAAATCTACTTAATTATGGTCCAGCAGCTAAAGAATCTCATCTTACTTGTGGATTATGGTATGAAGATACACCACACTATATGGATACCGCTGATGTGAATAATAAAGGCTTTCACAAAAGACAGAAATTTATTAAAGAAAGTAAGGAAGTAGAGCTGATTGGTCACTTGCATGGTGATATGTTTAACCAAGAGAAATTCTTAATAAACGGAGTCGAAATGCGTGTTAAATTGGCACGTTCTAAAGAATCGTTTAATTTAATTTGTCACCAAGATCTCAAACTTAAAGTTCAGATAATGGATGCCAGTCTCATAGTAAGAAGAGCAAGAATCAATCCAAGTGTTTTGTTAGCACATCAAAAAGTATTAGCATCAACCACAGCAAAGTATCCAATCACAAGAGCGGAAGTAAAGGTTCTTACATTACCAGCTGGAATACAGGGAAAAACGTTAGATAATATATTTCTCGGGCAAGTCCCTAAAAGATGTATTATTGGATTCGTTTCAAACTCGGCATTTAATGGTAATCTAGCTTTGAATCCTTTTAATTTTCAACATTTCAATATGAACTCTTTTAGTTTGTATGTGGACGGTCATGAAATACCTTCGAAAACATTGCAACCTTCATTTAATTCTGGTTTAATAGCATCAACTTATCATACGTTATTTTCTGGATCAGGAATTCATTTCCATAATGAAGGTAATGCAATAGACAGATCAAGTTATGGAGGGGGTAATTGTTTGCTATGTTTTGATTTGACACCTGATTTATCTGCCAGTTCAACTTCACACTGGAATCTTGTGAGACATGGTTCTGTTCGGGTAGAAGTTCGTTTTGAATCGTCTTTAAGTACTACTATAAACTGCATCGTATATGCTGAATTTGATAACATAATAGAAATAAACAAAAACCGTGACGTTACGGTAGATTATAATAGCTGATAACTACATATATGTAATAATATTGATCAGTTATTTCATTTGCTGCTTGAAATCGTTAGTAAGATCATCAATGAATGATTATTTTTATCAGAAATGGATACGAATCAAATTCAATTTTGTATGAATAAAATAAGTTCCAGTTTTGTATCAAATGTGTTTGCTGCAAACCAAATCCCCTTTTGGGTTAATTTACCTGCATTTATTATAAGCAACTTGGACCCCGACTCGAGACCTGGGTCCCATTGGATTGCCATTCAAATTGATGTTAATGGAATAGGAGAATACTTTGACTCTTTTGGTCGAAAGCCTACTGGTTATCATAAGTTATTCTTAAAAAGAAATGCTAAGAGGTGGTATCATAACCATAAACCACTTCAAAATTATTTTACCTCAGTTTGTGGGGAATATTGTTTAGTTTATCTTTATTTTAAGTATCATGGGAAAAAAATGAGTCAGTTTTTAAATTTGTTTTCTGACAATACTTTGTCTAATGATCTAGTATTAAGAAATATGTTTAAACGAATCTTTATGAATTAAAACAATACGTACAATGAAATAATGTGTTTTATTTATAAAAATATGCTAACACAATAATTTTAATAGATAGATATTACAATGAAAATATTTCAGATGGTTTTAAAGAGAATGCTTAACTAATTATTTTATATACTACAATATTTATTAAAAACTTATTTTAGACTTATGACTATTAAATTAAACAAGGCACCTTAAACTACTTATTATCAGTTCCCAAACAGTATTTAACACATTTGGGCTTTGCCGCTAACTCTTTCGCGATGTTGTAAATGACATCACGAGCACTTTGTTCATGTGAGTCCAGTTCTCCAACAGTGTAGTACCTAACACGAAGATCACAATGTTTCCAGTGGTCCAATGGCGAAACATTTTTTATTTTCTCCATGTCGTATACTTCTATCTTAATCAGATGTGAGGCATATGCCCCATCATCTTGTCCAGAAGTCAGGTATGCGACACCGTCTTCCGTTGTTTTGGAGACCGTGGAAGATTTCTTGATGACTTTGGGCTTCTTCTTGGACCTTTCGAAAAACACATCGATGTTATTCGATGGACGCTTCTTTGTTATGGCCTGCTTCACTTTAATAGCAAGCGTCCCTTCCTCATCGCTCGCTTCGTCTTCATTTTCATTGAAATAGTAGTTCTTGAAGGTATTGTCGGAGAACTGAAACAATATTCATAAAATCAATACACATACACACACACAAAGCTAAAAATAATAAGTTATTATAGGGTAACACTATTTGAATACTTACATCCATTATCACAAGTAATAAAGTAATAGTCACTTCAATACGTAGAAACGGAGAGCTCTTAACTGAACTGGTGGTCAAAAGACACTATATAAATTTAGCCTCAGCTTCGGCCTTTTTATATGAATGTGTGTATAAAAACCTCGGGCACGCTAGTGGGGACAGAGGATCACCTAGGAAGAAGAAACAAGTTTTAACAGGATTTCGACAGTCACTAGCCCATCTAATTATATAACTGATATAAACAGGAAGGCAATATATTACACAATTAACAATGAGAACTTCGTTTTTTGAACCTACAGCTTGTATGTATATGCAAGTCGAAACTTGTACAAAACACAGACATGTTTGTTATTTATCCACCTTTCTCACTGGTTTAAACATGAATGCAATAAACTATATTATACCTACAGCATACCTACAAGTGGAAACCTGACCAAATGACGGCCATTTTAACTATCCATTAACAGGTAAAATACCTACCGCTAAGTATATAACAGATGTAACGAGTAAGTATATATGTAATAATTCGTACAACGGCCACGATCTCCTGTTCAAACATGTTTCTCGTATACACATTTAAGAGAGGGCTGTCACAAATGCTTTGTACAAAAATTACAATAGCCAGTTAACAATGGGTTTAATGTTAATGTAAATCCATCAACATCATGTATATAATTGGGCAGATTGCAGGTTTAAACAGGTTTCTTTCTGAAAACATTAATTGAAATGATTGTACCTAAATGGACACCCAAGACGTGGAGCGTTCAAGAAAAAAGCCTAAAACTCTGTTAGGTTAATGTGAAGCATATTAAAAATTAAAAGGTCTTAACCGCCGTAAATTTCATGGCGCTTACTTCTTTTTGCAGTTAACTCGAGTAAGAAATGAGTTAATAAATACCTACAAGTGGAAACCTGACCAAAAGACGGCCATTTTAACTATCCATTAACAGGTAAAATACCTACCGATAAGTATATAACACATATAACGAGTAAGTATATATGTAATAATTATAAATAAATACGTGCTGCATATGTACAGAATACTTAAACGAGATAGTTATAGTATAGAGGTAGTTAAAACTAGACTTTGTGTTAAAGTGACAGCGTTCAAATCTCAAGTTGATAAAAGCTCAACTTAGAACCTTGTACTATTGGGTACAGTGAAATAACAATCAGTCGCATAGGTCTCATTGAATTTGTCTCTTTGTAGTTGGTAGCCCATTCTTATTGTCATTTTTTGTGCATTAAGGACGGAGATACAAATAATGAATTTATATGCGAGTGACAGGGACAGAAAATAATAATTTTATGAAAGGCTTCAGTTTTTTGTGCACTAATGAAGGGGATAGAAATAGTGAAAGTTTGTGCGAATGAAAGGGACACAAGATAGCATTTTTCTGGAACGTTTTTAGAAATATAAATACAAGCGTGTACGACCACCCACGTAGTTGAAGATACGCGCTTTAGTTTAAAAATATACCTGTAAAAAAACGTCAACCATTGAAATGAGTTAATTTCAACACAAAACGCCCCTTGCAGTCTCGCCCCCTCGGCCACTAGACAGTTCAAATTTTTACTGTCGTAATCTTGCCCGGCGCTCAGATGCTAGACCGATGGGTGGCGTTCTAGATTCTAGTTAGAGCCAGTCTAGGAAATCTAAAACCAATCTAGCAGTCTAGGGGTCTAGAACCTGGGGGCAGAACCGGCGTATTCCTTCTACTCTCGTGTAAGAGACACGCTTATGTCTTCCACGCACGAGAGAACGAGATGAAACACTTCGGGGAGGACTTTTTTGGACTAATTTATTTATCGTTATAAAATCCACAGCACGATTTACAGCATGTTTAGAAAAGGTTACATCTTACTTTTTCATTGGCCAATTACGAATTTACATTTTGTTTGCTAAACAATTACAAAGAAGACCAATCATTACGGTCAGACGCAGGCTCGGAAACCGGTTACGTCTTCATACAATTAACCGGTTAAAAATTTCGGTTAATTGCGTTTTACGATATTATTTCGTACTTTAAATCATTTATTTCATAGATGAAGGTTAACAAAACAAATCTTAAAATAAAAATGGAGATATGTCAAATACTTTAAGAGATATTTCAAAAATAGTAAAAACCGGTTCCGAGCCCAGAGGGGCTACCGCGAACCGAAAACGAACGAAGTTCGAATATCTCCCTCTCTGTCACACGAATTAGCAAGTGCGACAGAGAGGGAGATATTCGAACTTCGTTCGTTTTCAGTTCACGGTAGCCTCTCTGGTGAGACGTATTCCGACTTGAAAACAGAAATTAAAGTTAGTGAAATGATATCCAATAGGAAGTTATAATGTTAAGCATCATTAATAAAAGGACATTACAATTTTGGAAAACTAAACCATGTGATAGACATATTTATATATAAGAGTTTGAGTTTGGCATGAGGTTGATGGTGTTTACCGTGCTGTGTGTGCTTGTTTAAGCGTGTGCGTACGTGTGTGTCTGCATGTGTGTGGATGCGGACGTGTTTGTGTATGTGTGGCTCTGGCTATCTAATAAATAGATATGACGAAGACGATTGTACCAGGGACCGATACCGGTATTTTTAAAAAACCCTGAATTAGCCCAATATTTTGGATTATTTTTTGCTCTTTACGTAGGGCTGAATCATGTATTTAGGTAACAACGTCGTATTATTAGATTGTCCCATTAAAAACGAAATAATGAACCGGTGACCGTAATAATACCGGTATTTTTCTATGGAGAAAATACCGGTATCCGATCCCTGGATTGTACACAAATCTACCTAGCCCCATGAGTAAGCTCTATGAGGCTTGTCTTGCGTTGAGGTAATTTTGACAAATATCTGACTATGTGAATTTTTATTTTAATTCCTTCCTTGTTTTTTTTAAACTAGATATTGCGGCTGACTGTACATTCCTGACTTGACCTAGACCGATACGCTTCATTTGTCCTTCCCAAGCTTTCTGACTGCAACGAACCACGAACTATGAGTTTGTAGATAAGACCCGGAGCACACTGAATGCGGCGTGTGGCTTCGATGTGATTGACTGTTTTATGAACGGTACACGGAAAAACGCGTCTATTTTTAACCGACTCCAAAAAAAGAAAGAGGTTCTCAATTCGACTGCATGTTTTTTTTGTATGTTTGTTATGCAATTACTCCGCCATTTATGGACAGATTTGGAAAATTGTCTCTTTGTTTGCAAATTTTCACATTCTCCCAAATTGGTCCCATTGTCATCAAAGTTCACTTCTGATGATGGGGACCATGAGTAATTGAGGGAACTCCTCAAAAATTCAAGAGTAACATAGCGATTTTAGTATTTTCGGCAACAAATCGAGCATTTGCATACAAAAAATAGCAATGAATTAACGGGAACTGATGAAGAAGAACACGGATGGTGGTCGAAAACTAGTGTTTCATGGTTAGCGCTAAGATATTTCGGACGTTTCGACGTTTATGAATAAAGGGGCTAAAGTTGGCCAAGTTTCATAGAAATAATTTGTTCAAAAAACTATTTTACCGTTTCCAATAATAAGATTTAAAATGCAGTAACATTTGTATAGAGATTCGGTCAATGAAAATAATTTCAACCGACGCCTTATAAGTTTTAAAATGTTTTGATTTCAAATTCTGACAAAAGTATTGATAATACCAATAAAGTTATTAAAGGCTACGATGATTTTATTAAAGTTTTAGATAGTAACGTAGCCATTTTTTGATTTTATTGTATGTAGTTGAATTTAAGCGGAAAAAACAAGTTTTTAGCTTAAATATGGTCGATTTGGAGTGATGTTTGAAAGGATATTTCTTTATGAAAAATCCAAAAAATACGTTTAAAGTTTGTGACATTAGGTCGCAATAGTCCTGTTCTAGATAGTAATATTGAGAAAATGTCAAGATACGTGTCAATTCGAACAGAAAATGGTGTAAATAGATGAGCATTTTCAAACTGATAAGGACCCTTAACCGTTGTGGCAAAACATTGACACTATACTTCAAGAAACAACTTAGTACGGTTTGTAAACACCTGTCTTACAAGTAAATTGATTGATGATTCTGTGCTTTCGTGGACACATTTTTGTCTAATTGGCTGTAGATTTTGGTGGCATTTCTGAGTTTTGGTTGCGTCGATCGCGTACTTCTACCAAATAACCGAAAACGGCATTATAATCTCCCGGCAAAATCTTAAGCAGTCGTCTCCCGGAGAAAAAAAAACAATAGCATTATTTTGTAATGAGCCCGGGGATCCCAGGGACCGGTACACGACAAAATAGTGACCACGGAAGTGATTTGGAACAAACTGCTATATAATGACCAATTTACCCATCACTCTCCCCTGAGTGTGCCCTAGCCTTAATAAGGCGGGTCCGCCCGGGGCGTTGGATCGTGAAGTCGACTCATGCGCATGTAAATGTCGCACTAATAAGGTTATGGAGAAATTATGAAAGTCTATGGATAGAGGGTAAAGAAACTTAGGTTAGGTTAGGATGCATTTTTACCCGATAAGGATGGAGAAATTATGAAAGTAGGTATAGGAGACAACTAGAACGGGACTGGGTGTTGCGGGTTCGAACCCCGGCTCGTACCATTTCGTTATAAAAACAACTTATGAAGCTATGAAATATCGTTTTGATATTTAACAGTAGCTTTTCGGTGTAGGAAAACCGGTCTTATCTCAATATGGTCTAGTTTTCAGATGGCAGTCGCTTTTGTAAAACTAGTGCCTACGTCAAATCAGATTCGGTGTCAAAGCGGACCCTGCGGGCTCCTTAGGAGAGGATGAATTTGGTCAACTTTTCGTGATAGAGCATACTTAGAACTAGACCTATCTTTTCTAAAGGCGCAAAACACGAAAACGCTAGATTCCCAGGTACTCAATTTATTTAAAAAAAGCTGTGCCTACACCTTTTGGCAATACGGGTATGTAATGACTCCCTAAGCTAACAACTCAAATATTCGTATCTAATACAGTTGCATTAAAAAAAATAAAAACGATTTCTCTGCAGTAACAAAGCGTTCCAAGAAGTGGTTAATCTTTCATTTAACATGATTGTTAGACCGTTTAAATATAAATCATAGAGTGAATTCACTTTTCTCAAGTTCACTCATTTGTCTTCGAATCGCCTAACAATTTAACACATCTTCGACACTATAATTCTCTGTAATTGCCTAAAATACGACGACCAACGGATTGGATCAAGTATAGAAATACAAACTTATCTTTACAGTTAACCACGGCACTGCAATCGTTAGATTACTAGTAACTTTGTAAGTAGATACCGTAGTTCTAAATTTCGCCACGTGTGTACTAAAGTTTGCAAGTAATTTCGGGATGCTACCCCACCAGCCGGCATTTTCTAACTTTGTCTGACATTGGAATTCTACTTTTGAAACGAAACGCAAAGAGCGCCAAAATTAGCAGTTTCGTTTTTTAAATTCGCTCGGCTGGTTGTGGAATTCGCTCGTGATTAATATTTTATTTGTTTTTTCTTAGGGCAGAAGTCTTTGTCGCCGTGAATTCAAAGTATTTTAAGCAAGTTATTGTTTTTTTTAAGTGACAATGGCAGAGAATTTGGCTTGTGTGTTAAAAAGTTTTCATTCTATGTTTATGGGTAAGTTGGTAGTTTTAAGGATCTTTAGTTAATAGGGGATGTTAACTCAAAATGTGACTACTCCGTAAGGCTAATCCAAAAGAAACAAGGTAAAAAAAAGCCAAATGGTGAAAATGCTATTCCAATATCTCAAAAAATAACGAAGCTTCAATCGTTTCAATGTTGCTGGTTAGAGAGAGAAAGCGCGACAGATCAGTGACGTCATTGACTACGAGCGCCATAGTAAATGACGATCGTTCCAATACAAAGGTGTGTTTTACTTATAAATGTAATTATTTATTCTTTTGAGTTACTTTTTTCGCCATTTGATTAAGAATTTGATCCCTTTTAAAATTCGAACTTATTGATTTTCTTATTTGGTATCAACAACCCTATTTTCTTCTATCATCTTCTCCCTTCTACTCTATTCTTCACTCTTTCTTTTCACTTTTCCATTTCTATTTTCCTTTCTTGATCTCGACTTGGCCCAAAAGGCCGAGTCGAGCGGGTCTTCCTGAAAAAGAAACTGGCCCCACTCGAGGCCAATCTTAAAGAATCTATTTAAAAAAATATGTATATCTATTTTCTTAAATGATAGACGTAATTCAGTCTCAACTCTTAACGTCTCAAGCAGTCGTGAAGTGTTAGGCTGAAGTGTTTTTAATCGCTCAATAAAATTAATTTTAATGGATCGTAATCGTAACTATGGAAGTCGAGTCGCTTATTATTGGTTACAATTATTCATTACTAGTTTATTTATGTTGCTAGTTTTACGACTAACAATTAGGCTGTATCATTCTCAATAAATATTATTGTTTTTAAATTTTTTGACTGTTAATTTATTGAAAGATTTAAATTTTTTAAGGTTTCATACCTAGAAAGGAAAAAAATATGGAAACCTTTATAGCATTACTTCGTTGTCAGTCTGTCCCTCCTACTCCTTTTTTTAAATAAAAGAGGACCGATGCTTTTTCACACGACACTCGACTGTATTTAATTCTTTTTCTGTACAGTTTAAAAATATCGATTTCCTGGAATAAACTATAAAAATATCTGTTATATGTTCTAACTACGTTCCTAATGCGGCTTATGTCAGATATTTTTGCGCACCTCTACTTGCCTTGCTTATTCCTGTGGTTTTCCGATATTTTGCCAACAATTATATATTTTCTTTTTTCTGTAAAAAAAATCGGTAAAATCGGAAAGTATCGATACAGCCGCAGTACTGGCCCAGTGTAATCAGAGCTGGCTTAACAAAACAATGGACGCGTTTACTTTCATTCAGGACACGTGTTTTATGTACATTCACTGGCTTAGCTCGGTTTTCAATTTAAAATATATATACATGCGCATAGTAGTGGCGTACGCAATGGGGGCTATCGTTTTTGTGCTCACCAGTTGGCGCCACTGTCGAGTAAGGTCCAGCTGTCAAAAATTATTATTGGTTATTATGGACATGAGAACGAAGTTTATATTTAAATCATATTCAATGCCTTCAAACCGTACCGTAAAATCTAACATACCGCATTGTAGCGCGGTCCCGTTTTGTTGAGAAAAAAAGAAAAAATAAGTTTCCGAGAGACAAAACTGTCTCGAAGCCCTGAAAGTCATTGATCCTTAACTCATATTTTCCATAATCAAGATCAGGTATTGCAAAATAGTCACCATATTGTTCCAATTAGATATTAACCCGCGTAGCGAAACCACAAAGAGTGACATTTGTCGTTTCGGATACCTCACGCTACACTAGCGCCTGGGCCTAGCTGAGTTTCTTGCTGGACTCTTCTCAGCTAGGCTAGGTTTAGTGAACCAGCGACAAAACTCCTAGTAGCTCGATTCCACTCACACCTCAGATTCGGTCGAAACCGCTCAACCAATCTCACTGGAGCGCAAACTCTTAGAGTATTCCAGTGTTCCAAACCACACGCGTGGTCGTGCCGGAGGTTTTCCCCTGGATTTTCCCCAGGCTACTCTCCAATCGCGCACTCCTATCGCTTTATTGGGCCCGGCCTATAAAGCCACAGTCAGGTTCCAAAAAAAAAACACTAGCGCTTCTAGCGGCGAATTCATACGCGATAGCCCTCACTGTAACATGATAAATGTATGCATGTAAGAAAAACATGTTTTAGTAAAGAAATAAATAAAGAACACTTGTTGTACTTTAGCCATTTTCAACAAAATGTTTGTGCAAAACAAAATATCAGACATCTGTATGCTTAATTTGTCCGACGATCCAACGCCAGTGGCGCTACCGCGAACAGCAAACGAAGTTTTCCCTCTCTGTCTCACTTATATGCAAACTTGCAAGTGCGACAGAGAGGGAAAACTTCGTCCCCAGGCGTCACTTGCGTTCTTGACCAAAAGAGTAATTTATCGAAAAACTGGACATTGCGCTCGATATTCTAGTTTGAATATTGACCATTTCAAAACTGTACATGCATATTGGAATGAGTAAACGTTTTCTATACTACGATGGTGGCACACAAGCATAAGGTCTATACGCTACGGTGACCGCTTACATCATGCGTATTATGATACGGTTTTTCAATCAATCTGCAATAATGATCGAGAATAAAGTCTGTTTACCCCTATCTATGCAAACACCATTCAACTGCTGAGAGAGCAATCGATAAACACCCACTCCATTTATGATAAATTATAAATACGATAATGGATAATGAGGCCTGGTCCTTCTGTTTCCTGTCCCGCTTACCCCTTTAGCGTCAGTGTGTAGTGAAGCCACGTGTGCAGGATATTGTGACTGCGCTTTTATTGTGCGCCCGCGCGCGCTCTAGTGATGTCCCAATCAGCCAATTATCGATATAATATTTTTTTTTAGTTTATGCGACTCATCTTCCTAGCGTTTTCCCGGTTACTAAAGTATCTGCCATCTGACCTTCCAACCAAGAGGGAAACTAGACCTTGTTGGTGTAATGACCGGGAAAACCACTGTTAAATATCATATCAAATAGTATTTCATATATAAGTTTTTTGAGAAATAGCCGAATTTGTAACCTCCAGTTGAAAGTATATTCATATTCATTTATATATTCAAGACCCATTATGAATAATAATAATATTTATTGTCGCCAAAAAGGAAAACAATCAACAATACACAAGACATATTCAAGTAGCGTGCTTTACCGCTCAGCCACATTTATGGATAAACACATCAGGTGGGGGTTTTATTTATTTGTTCAATTGTTCTTTTTTTCTTTTTTATTTCTTTTTGTTCTCTACCACTCAGATTTACATAAGTAAGCTAAGTAGTATCATTTTAATAAGCATTTTTTAAGAGAATATGACTAACTGTCGAGTTTTCTTTCGGCGTTTCTTCTCAGCAGTGGTCTCTTGATAAACGCTAGTAGTTTTGACTTAAAAATGCCATTGCGCTCTACTTGCAGAATGAAGTTAATTAATTTATTTATTTCATACATACTTATAATCGTCCACGGAAACAATATTTTCGTTGTGTATCAATAACCTGGAGACATTCGTACTGAAGTTAACAATCTAGGTTAGGCTTCACTAATTAGAATGTGTTTTATCCCTTTCTAACATACTCAAATGTCTACCTGACAGGTAAAGAGAGCGTAACTAAAATGAGTTTAAACACTTTACACGTTGATATACAAGGTCTATTTGGCCCGGCTAATATAGTAAATATATACAAATAAAAACCCGTATCATAAATAAACATTATAAATCCGTAGATCTTGACCTCTGATCTTTATTTATATATATATATAAGTTAACCTACAAACGGTGGCGCCAATCCAATATCCATAAATCTCATTCCAATAAAGTTCCCCATTACTACGTGTACTCATAAAACTGTCACCATTCTGACGTTTAAATATCGATACACCTAGTGATGTAAACCGTTATCGACCTACAAAGTTATCGATAAATCGTTAAGACGTATGGCCCCCGTGCAATATGATGTGTGAGGTCAATGTACCGGCAAGGAATATGCTTACAAGCAAAAGAGCATAGACTATTTGAGTTCTCGAGTTCTTAATGCTATTTTACTTTACTTGCCATTAGTGCTGTAGTACCAACACACACACGATTGAGTATACTTTTTAATTTAGTTCTGACGTAGGTTGTTGGAAGTTTAAGATGGCTTTACAAGTTCTATTTACGTTTGCTTGGCCGCTTGTCTGCTCCATACCCTTAGGTGCATACATTCTTAGTTAGTCTTCTGTTATTTTTTTAATTTGTTATTTTAAGTTTTCGTAGCTGTATATGGTTATTCAAGAAAGGAGTAACTAGATTAATGGGTCAGTAATGTGCATTAAACACCTCTAGATAATAATAATAATAATGATATTGTCTCATCAATATCCCAGCAACCAGTCCCTCAAGTTCCTTCCCATAAAACTGGTGTAGTTTCCCTTCTTTTCGCAGTAGCCCTTACACGTAGAGGGTGCTGTCTCTGGCTGTATCTCTTCAATAGTGCAGGCAGAGATATTATATCGTCTATATCGTATCTCAAAGGGGCCTCTTCGTGTTGGAACTGTATCCCCTTGAACGCCTTCCAAAAGGACCGGACATTGTGCCGTGATATCCCAAAGGAGAGATACAAATAATAATAATATACTTTATTGTGCACTATACAAATAACACTGATAATAATGCAAACAACAGGCTGTCTTATCGCTAAAAAGCGTTCTCTTCCAGATAACTACATGTGAGTTAAGTATATTTATAATGTCGTTAAATGATTATACATTTTCATAAACAAAAGTCACTGACACTGATTTTTTCTCAATTTTTAAACCTACAGTTGCTAAATGTGGCACTGGAATTAAATTTAATGTGCACTGCCTACCGCTTTTGGGAATACAGGCGTGACTATGTATACACGTTTAAGTATAGACAAAAATGAGCGCTATCCATTTATTTCTGTAACTGCTTCTAAATTTGCGGTAAATATTTTACAGAAAATGGTTCCCTATTGTCGCATTTTCCTTACTGACAAATATGTGGGTCAGAATTTCAGAAAACACTCCTAAAGTTGACCGGGTCATGACACGACTAGTTTGTAATGTAATTTAGCGTCCACTATCTGTGGTTCTTTATCTTGATCTATAATCTGCGGGGCATTCTTGTCTATGCCTTATATTTATTACTGGCCCAATGGTGAATGGCCCAAACTATTGGTTTGATGAATCATAGACAATCCCATGAAATATGGTCAATTTTTCTATTAGAAAGCCTTCCGTTTTACCACTCGGCTACTGCGGCTTTACCAGATATTTCTCCTACTCTGTAGTTATTGACATTCTGTTTCTGACGTGATTTTGACGGATCGCTGTGTCAGTGCCTTTACCATGAGTTTACATGACCGTACTCGCTTGTGACTGCGTAAACGATTTAGTATGCCGATTCTTAGTTCTATTGCGTAACCACCATAGGCGCTGTACTTTTGCCCATATACATTTTTACGCAGTCGCTACGGTCATATAAACTCATAGTAAACGCACTGTAAGTACTTCGTTCGCGGTTGGCCCTCTGTTATCGCGCGTTTAAAAATTTGTATTGGCAAAAGTACAGCGCCTCTGGCGGTTACGCAATGCAACTAAGCATCGGCATACTAAATCGTTTACGCAGTCGCCAGCGAGTACGGTCATGCAAACTCATAGGAAAGGCACTGATGAGATGGCGCAAGCAAGTACAGAAAATTCGGTAACCGATTGCCGCCGCTCGCTCTGGCACGGAGCGGTATAATGTGGATCATTTAACAATATATGAAATATTCTTAATTAATTGTAGTTTATATGAAGCTGTTGTCTCCCGGCAATAACATTGTTCTGTTATGTGCCCGGAGATCTCCGGGCAAGAAAGATAACGGCAATGGTACATCATAGCCAATCTGGTATATTGGGAAGTTTTCTGTTAAGGAGGACAGCAAATAATTACATTTGTATAAACAAAAAGAAGGAGTCCGTTTCTAGAGCAAATTTTACATACTTTACAACACAGATTAGAAACAGTCACTGCAATCTGTGTGGTAAAGTGTGACATAGTTAAATAATCGGTCAGTAGTGACGTCTCTGAGTCACTCATTAGTAGGCTTCAAACTGTTACGGTCTGACACTTCAAATGACATTAAAGTAAAAGTTCATATTTGGCGTTCCGTAGCGAAAGATCCTTATGACAAAGGTCATAAGGACTCTTGCTATGGAACGCCACATATGTATATGTGGAAATTCACGTATAGTGTCCCTACGGGCGACATGTTTTGTACTTTTCGGGAATTCCTCAAGACGAGTGTTCACGCGAAGTGTGAGTCGAAACAAAGTCGCTCCTTAAACCTAGTTAAAATTAATATTTTTCATTTTTTATTTTAACTAATATGAAACATTTATCTTGAAAGTATACATTCGGTTACTTTAAGCCCGTAATAACAATTAATACTTTAGTATTTCCAAAAAGTTCATTTTCCCCCTTGGGTTGCAATGTCAGATGGCAGTCGCTTCCGTAAAAACTAGTGGCTACCCCAAATCTTGGTAGCGGACCCCGGGCATCCTTCAGGATGCAACTACTGGGATAACAACGCTAGGAAGATTATGATCAGAGCGCTTTTTATTTTAAATAATATTGCAAGAATAAAAGTGTAGTCTAGGTACCCGGGACAAATACGACATATTAATTAGTAGGTATAAGGTAGAGGTACTACATAGTAGTCTAATACTAGTAACTCCTTTACATTATTACAAGACAAGACCACTGTCACATAGTTTTGTTACACGTGTTGTTTTTAATTTGATAATGATACAAATGCAAGATAATAATACCAGGTGTAATTTGGTTAAAAGATTCGACAAAACAAAAAAAAATACGTTAATATTCACAACATATGCATTTAGCAATCAAAGAGTTCCGCTGTTCAATTTCTAGAGTATCTTTGTATTTTACTACAAAGTTAACTTTATTCCAAATAACATTTTAATTAAATAAAAAGTTTTTTAGAATGATCCCTTTTCTAAGATAATTATTTTGTTTTTTATTCTTTACTAGCGACCCGCCCCGGCTTCGCACGGGTGCACTATTTAATGGATGTTATTATACATATAAACCTTCCTCTTCAATCACTCTATCTATTAAAAAAAACCGCATCACAATCCGTTGCGTAATTTTAAAGATTTAAGCCTACATAGGGATAAAGGGATTAGGGACAGAGAAAGCGACTTTGAAAGAGTTGCATGATTTGTGACCGTTAATTTTATATTAAATAACGAGTGCAAGAATTATTCTTATTCAAATCAATTGCAATAAGAATAAAATTCCTGTTTTTATTCTTATTCTTATTTAAGTTAATTTTTGCCCAACTCTGTTATGCATTATGCCAAATAATGAGGTTTATGACGTTGCCTGTTTAAAAGACAATTCCAGCCAAGGCTAAACAAACGATAAATAAACAATACGCCACGACCTCTCTTAATAACTATTGGCTAATCTATAATGAATTGAACTTAGAGGTCGAGCTGTTAGAATCCTACGCTTTGTGAAACTCGCATTATTCATATTTAATACCGGTGTACACAGGAAAGACTGCTGTCAATTATTTTAATTTAATTTAAATTAATTACTAATAAATGAATGTTATTATGCTAACTTATAGACTACCTATTACTACTACTATTGTGTGTGTGTTGTTGTTTGTTATACTATTGTGTGCCCTTACAGATCATGATCTAACTTAAACCAAGATGTAACACCTATTATGTACATGACATTACAATATTAAATAAATAAATAAAGGAGTACCTACCTTGCTAGTGTTTATAACAGGAATAAGAAAAGGAATATTCTAAGTGATTAAGTGCATGATATACCGGGAAACAAGTGTAAGAATGAATCATAATCAGAAATTTATAAATTATGACTAAATTGTCACGTTTAAAGTAAAAAAACATAAAATAGCAGGTTTATAAATGTCTATTTGATGTTTTATATGAATTAAAATAAACTTTAATATACAATATGTTACAATAAAATTCCGTGCCATTTAACATTACCACTTGACATTTAAAAAATTACTAACGTAAATAACTATCAAAAAGTAATAAATAACGCACTATTTAAAAGGCCAATGCCAATAAGTACACATTTCAACGTAAATAATAAATAGTACTTAAGTTTATCTAGAAAAGCGGTTTGCCATGAATTTCCGCGCTTATAATTCATTCAGAAAACACGTCATAGTTATATACAACTTTACATTTGCGTTTAACATTTAGTTCTTACTTGTCCTATTTTCCTATTACGAAGCGGTAAAGGTCATAATCGTACGCGAATACAATGCCACTACCGCAAAATGCCGTGGTCATTTAATTGGTTGTATTTTGTTTGTGATTCACCAGTTAGTTGCGTTTAGACCAGCGACTGTGTTACAGTGTGTGTCACATCACTATTGCTTTTATTTTTCAAGTTGTTTTTATTTTTAATTTTACTTTCTTTTTAAATGGAAGTGGTGTGTATTTTGAGTCAAACAGCTGGTGATGTTGGTAGCAGTGACAAGTGTTACGTGTATATTCAGTTTGAATAATTAATGTGAAGTGTTTTTGAGAATAAAAATAAAGTTAATGGTGAGTTCATTTGAGATGATTCACTTGTAGGAAGATTTAGTTTGTAATGTTAAGCACGCAGGTAACTAGTTTTGTATTACATGTACTTAAGTTTAGTACCTTCCTTGAGTGTCTCCGTTATTCTAACGGCTTTTGTTTTTAGGGTACAGTCGTCAAATTCGTCATCATACATCGTAACATGCAAGTTGAACCGTGAACAAATGTTTTTCACTTTACTATTATTTATCTATTAACAAATAATAATACAACACAAACAAGTATATAGTCCCACAAAACCGTTTGCACAGTTTGACTGTGGGATCAAGGAGTCTACTCTTTTCTAACAATAAATTATTTTATGAGTTTAACAAGGTAACTATATTAGGAATCTACATCTAGGTACAGTAAATTATTTTATGAGTTTATAAGGTAACTATGCAGCTTTTTACTAAGTTTTGTTTTAATGGCTTCCTGCCTGATGTCACAGGGCAGGCTGTGGAGCATATACGTAGGGAAGGCGTTTCTGGAGGCACCTATCGCCGTAGTAATTAGTGACCCTCGGCACAACAAACTTGCCGCTGACATCGACCTGGTTTCACAAACATCGTTTCGATATAATTGGGTGTACTCTCAACTGCCATGATTATTTGATACTAATAAATATTGCTACTTTGTTTACTAATGTGTGAAATTGAGACTGTAAGCGGGAAGACCAAAATATAAATCTAGAACAGGAATAGTAATGAATCTTAATTCTTACTTTCTAATTACAATATATACGAAAATGCCGATCAACTTGAAATAATGTCATAAAACTACCGTTTTTTTGTCTATTTGTTACAACCATTGTTAACAGGCCATAAGTACATGTAAATTATTTGTTTGACACTCACATATGCTTGTTAGCGATAAGACCGCCCGTTGTCTACCACTGTTATGTGTAATTTAATTTCTGTTGTTCTTTTAAATACTCCGTTTGGTGAGCAATAAAGAATATTTGTATTGAAATGAAATCATTTACTCTTCAATTTAGGCGTATTACATGTACTTATGAATGTCAAATGAGGCTGTATAAAGCGGGAAGACCAAAATATAAATCTACTAGGACAAGAATAGTAATGCATCTTAATTCTTACTTTCTAATTGCAAGATATACGAACTTAGTACTTGAATGAAATGTGATTTTCTTTTCTTTATCTTTACTTATAAAAAGTCATGTTCCCAAAAATGCCTATCAACTTGAAATAATGTCATAAAACTACTGTTTTTTGGGGTTTGTCTATTTGTTACAACCATTGTTAACAGGCCATACATGTAAATTATTTGTTTGACACTCGCATATGCTTGTTAGCGATAAGACCGCCCGTTGAACAACAGAAATTAAATTACAATGTTACGTGTAACTTAATTTCTGTTGTTCTTTTAAATACTCCGTTTGGTGAGCAATAAAGAATATTTGTATTGAAATGAAATGAATTGTTCAATTTAGGCATATTACATACACTTATTAATGTCAAAAAACTACCACCGGTTCATAAAATAAACCTCTGCCTCGATAAAAACTGGCTTGAAAAACTCGGCGAGGTGTCATTTTTTCAAAACAATTTACAATAAATAAAATAAAAAAATTAATATTTTTAGACGATCTTACACAAATCAACCTAGTCCCAAACTAAGCAAAGTACTTGTACTATGGGTGCCAAGTGACGATATACTTACTTATATAGATAAATAGATACTTAAATACATAGAAAACATCCAAGACTCAAGAACTAATATTCGTGTTCATCACACAAATACATGCCTTGACCGGGATTCGAACCCGGGACCTCCAGCTTCGAAGGCAGGGTCACTACCAACTAGGCTAAAGCGGTCGTACAATGCGGTGGTACAATGTATATAAAATATCAGTATCACAATACTACAGAATTAACATGCTACAATATAAAACATATATATATATATATATATATATATATATATATATATATTAAATATTCCAGACAAAATATTTCTGTGTTAGATTACTTGTGCGGGACGCTATCACTGCCAAACGTCCCCATCCATGATGTAATCGTTTATCTTATAATATGCTTCTCCTTTTGTGATGATCTTATTCAATTATATATTTTCCTTTAGCACTAGTGTAATAAAGTTCATATTACATAAACAATTACTCTGTCTAAAAATCGTATATTATAATCGTATATAATAATACTTTCATCACCTGCCAGTCTCAATGTTTCAGTTTTTTTGTGTTTTTTTTAAATTAATCTAAGAAGTTTTAGTAGTTACAGGCTTGCTGGAGCTGACATCGTCATCTTGACGAGAGCTTCTAAATAAATAAAGATAAAAAAAGTTTTAGTATAGTGTATGAATTTAAAAAAAGTATGAAATTCAAATCATGACAAAAGTATAGATAATACCAAAAAGAATACGATGCTTTTATGAAAGTTTTAGATAGTACCGGAGGCATTTTTCTTTTTATTTTACGAGTACTAGATTGTGAGAGGAAAATAATAGTTTTTAGCTCGAAATTTGTCGATTTGAGTGTTATTTCAAATGAGAGATAAGTCCTTATTCTTTTGATAAGTTTATCTTAGTGACATAACATGTGTGAACAACTTTGATAGCTTCCTGTTGGCTCTTTGTTTGTATTTTAGATTAGTTCCCATGACGAGTATAGTTAAGCAATTTAGAAGTCATTCTGTGTAGTGGTTTAACGGTTCGAAGACTCGTTTGATTTCCCGGTACGTTAATTCGAGATAATTATCTTAAAAACAAATTAAATTTAACTACAAAGAAAATGGCGTTTGGGAATATTCGATTTTTAGCTCAACTTCTTGCAAAACATAGACAACTCTAGATTGTGATGTGACATTTGAATGATTGTCTTTTTCTGGACTTTTAAAAACAATGGGTTGTAAAGAGATCTGGATAATATTTTTATGTTTTCCGACAAAAAAAAACTAAGTATTTCTTAGTCACTTTAGCTAGTAAAATTAGATTATGCCACGATTACACGGTTACGGCGCGAGAAATGGATGCAAATACCACAAATGGAATATATCTTGCCTTAATAAATCCGACATCCGCCGCGATTTGTTTATTTTCGGTAGTTTATGCATGAACCATGAGTAATACGAGTAGTCACTTGCGGAAATATGGTTAAGAGCAAATGAAATTGGTACCTAAACTTTGTAAAGGAAATTCATCCTTTTTACCGGTTTTATTTGCGCCTAAGTGTAGTTAAAGGAAGTTTAGATTAGATTTATAGACCTATCAAGAGAGTTAACCCTGACAGTAGAATATTTTTGTGTATGAAAAATAAACAGTAAAATTGTAAGAATAAGATAAATTTTGTTATAGGAAGACGAAGGGAGTTGAAATAAACTCATGATTATGTAAAACTCATGCATATTTTATCTATGGTAAGAATTTGCAAGACGGATTACGAATGTCAAGTGTGACGTCGTATGACACTAAAATGCCGGATGGGCGATGAGGGAACAACGTACATAAAAAATATGTCTTTCTCCCTTTAACGCATAACTACGTCCTGTACGTTGAGTATAATTATCTTTCTACGTTGCTCATTGTGTGCATCCGATTTAACGGCTCTCTGTTTGATACTTGTGACAGACAACATTAGTGATGCGGCCAATCAAAATAGCATACAGCTTTTTCGATAATCGATATGTTTGCGAAAGAAAGATAATCGATTTGAATCGATCGACATAAGAAAAAACAATAATAACGTAGCAACAGTCTAAGATAAAATAATTATTAAATATTTGAATTAACAAAAATACAACCGATAGTACTCGATAACTGACACGAGTGACGGTTATAACAATGAATCGGTTGAACTGCGATTTTGTCAATCACTACGTGCCTTATGATGTTACAAAAATGGCGGCTCGCGTTATCGAGCGGATATTGAAACTGTAAATTTCAATCTTATTGTTTTAGTATTCATCGACTCAAGAAAATTTAATTAAAAAATCCACGAGGTAATTGAAATGTACGGATTTAGGCTATTTTACGAAAATACGTGTAAGACCCTATTATGGTCCTGTTTTGGTTATCTTAATATGAAACAGGATATTTAGATAGCAATTCTCCAGTTTGCGTACTTTCCGATTCTTCGCAGCTCTTCCTCATTATAGTTTAATTTAGATATAAATCTACTGCTTTGTTGTTATTGTTATAATGCAAGCAGTAAAGTAAAGCCATTAAGGGAGAGCGGTGTCTCATGACACAGGTATCTTGAACACTTAATAATAGTCACCAACCTATTAAGTGTGAAGCCTAACAACCTAACTGTGAAGTTGTGTGTAAAGTCAGGTGGGGTAAGGAAAACATAATTTATTATTGGTTGAATATGAAGTGATTTAACTTGTTGCCTAATCGGTGGTTGTTTTCGGAAATAATGTTAGTACTGTAGAATCTAGATACAGCAACAGTCAAGGGTCCGGCGATATTACATATTACATCGCACAGAACGGATAGATTTACTTAGAAAGTGTTTTGTATAAAAACCTAACACGAGGAGATGTCGACGTCGTTAAACGGTAAAACGTTATATACTGTTCATTATCTAAATACTCAGCTATATTTGACTTAATTTTGAACCTTCTAGAAGAAATGCATTAGGATGATTTATTTAAATATTAGAAATACCTCCTAAATACTGCATTACTGACGGAGTAACTAGTGAGATAGAGGGTATAGTTTAAAGTTTTCAGTTTATGAGGTTATGTTCCCCCATAAATCCTCTTACCCCACCTGACCTTACTGTAAAGTTTTCAAGTTAAGAAAAAACAACTATTTATTTCTAGTTTATTTACCGGGCTTGCCTCTGTCTCTTTTGTTGCGGTGTCCACTTGCAATTTTTTCTACTGAAGAATAAGTAAAAAAATTACTTGGCTTGTAAGAAAATCACGACAGTCAGTTGAGGTGTGAAAAAATGGAAAAACAGCAATTAATAGTTTTGCATTAAAAATCATATCCTTAAATGAGTCATTCAGGTGGTACCTAAGTATAATTTAATTAAAACAAACACATTACATTAGAAACACGTAATCAAACCGCAGCGTTGGCAGAAAAACAACGTCTATAGCTTGGCTTTATTAAAAAAAAAATCTTCCTCGCCATTGTTGTCTGTGCGGCGTGGCTTTAACATCCACAGAGCAGATCTTATTCAACTTGGTTCTCATGTTTGATAAAATCATAAACTAATTATGTTTATGTCATAGAGCAGAGAGAGTTGTGGTGGTTATAAGGCCTTATTCAGTACTTATAGAAATTAATATAGACAGAGTAATTGAAATAATAACACAAATAATTTTCAAGTAATTTTTAAACTTGAAACGCTTTGCGTTATTTGTTGTCCGGGCTTTTATTAATGAAATTAAAAGTGATTAGATTATCCGATGCAAATGAATCTGACTGTACCTAGTTTATCTATATTCCGCGACCTAATCAAATATTACAAAATATGGCCGCCTGGGTGGCCAGCCGCCCCAAGGCATGACGCAACGTAGACAATGGCTCTGGCCATAAGGAAGCCTTCCTGAATGTTGCCACTGCCAATTATATTTCTTTGAGTATTGCCATGTATTATAACTTAGTATGCTGGCTGGATGACCCAAAGAGGATCTTGGCCACTGATAAGAGAACGCGATGTATTGTAAAATTGTAGCTATATTTTACAGTTTTTAGCCGCTTTCGTGAAACTAGTACTAACGTCAAAACTAGGGATTACACTCGAGGTCAACATTTTCAGGTACCCTAAATTAAATAACTGTAACAGGTTTTTCTAAATATTTTACACTAATTTTATTTACATGTTGTATTTTTCGTAATACCCAACAAAATTAGCAATTCCCGGGATCCTATCATAAAAATATCAATCTCCAAAACTGACGATTTTTGCGATATCTCGCTCCATTGTTTTTTTTTTCATGGGTTTTTAGGAGTCCGAGATAAACCCGGAAACGTTAATTTTATAACTATTACTTTTGCAGGTTAGATGTAAAATTGAATAAAGATCGTGACGGGATTAAAAAACTGTACAAGTTTGCACTATTTTAGGAGATATGGCGGTACTTTACCGGATTGCAATACACGAATTCAATGTCAATATTGAACAGATTTTGAGATATTTCATTAGATTTTCCCGTGTTCAAACAAAAACAGGAGTGTTGCATTTTTGGAAATGTAATAAATCGTCTCATCCCCAACTGTACCGTTTAGCAACAACAAAAAAGTAGAACTGCGTAGTACAGAATAAATTGATCATTCCTTCCTTTAATTGGCTGAAATGGATTTTATCACGAAGCCGAAGGAGTTTAAAATCTGGAAATTTAGAAAAACATTACGAAAATTATATAAAATATTAAAATATACTAACCGTTAATTTTAATTTGGTGTACAACTAGAATATTACTGAATTTCATAACGGTGGTACAATACATCATGCTTTTTTATCGACATCGATATATAGAACATGTGTCCTCGCACTATTGAGACGTCAAACCGGTCATTGATGCTAAGGTAATTTTATAAAATTGATGTGTGAAAATTGGAAATAGTCCGTTTATTGGATTAGGGTATATAAAATAGAAATTTAACCATCCAACATTTTCAGGTTATTAAGCTCGTTTTCAAAGTCTCCTCAGTCACTTATTTAGATATTTAAATAAGTGACTGAGGAGACGTTAGGGTTTAGAATCTACCGAACATGGCTAAGTTTTTGTTGGTTTATCTACAGGTATTTTTAAATATGACACTGACATTTATACTCTTATTCCAATGGATATTCTACTTTAACACTAATATAATAGAGTTTCTATTGCATAAGTACTTAAATAAGTGACTGAGGAGACGTTAGGGTTTAGAATCTACCGAACATGGCTAAGTTTTTGTTGGTTTATCTACAGGTATTTTTAAATATGACACTGACATTTATACTCTTATTCCAATGGATATTCTACTTTAACACTAATATAATAGAGTTTCTATTGCATAAGTACTTAAATAAGTGACTGAGGAGACGTTAGGGTTTAGAATCTACCGAACATGGCTAAGTTTTTGTTGGTTTATCTACAGGTATTTTTAAATATGACACTGACATTTATACTCTTATTCCAATGGATATTCTACTTTAACACTAATATAATAGAGTTTCTATTGCATAAGTACTTAAATAAGTGACTGAGGAGACGTTAGGGTTTAGAATCTACCGAACATGGCTAAGTTTTTGTTGGTTTATCTACAGGTATTTTTAAATATGACACTGACATTTATACTCTTATTCCAATGGATATTCTACTTTAACACTAATATAATAGAGTTTCTATTGCATAAGTACATAACACTGTTTAAAAATCGTATGAAGTAATAAAAACTCTATAACATTAGCGTTAAAGTATAACCTCCTTATTCATAAACGTCTATCAAACCTATATTAGTTAAGGCGCCTATACCCGCGAACGACCTTGCGCGTTGGGGCGTGGCTTAGCCTTTCCCGCCGCACTACCCGCGCCCCCCCGCTGTAACAGGTTTTGCAGATTTTTTGTATGTGTGTATGTATTTTTTATATTATTATTTTCTAAATACGTAGGAATGTTTGAAGTAATTAAATATATAAAATAGTTAAGTAGGTATATTGTCTCAGAACCGAACTCTTATATTTTAGCGTCGCGCGCAAAGCGACACAGCCTTCCCGTCCGAGAGCCGGTGGCAGACTGCCGCCCGTCGCCCGCGCACGTATCCGCCCCAACTTTTATGACGGTGTGGTAGTTATTCCAGGTTTTTGACAAAAGTAATTATTATTTTACAATATCCGTCGCACAGATTATGAAAAACTGAATTAAGTTTTATTTTCTGAATATCCCGTGTAAAAACATGTCTAGATAGTGAGCAGTAGCGATTTAAAAGGTTGAAAAATGCCTTATTTGATATTTCTTTTTTGTTAGGACAATCTAGGCGTGTTGCAATTTCCATCGCTCAGATTGAAGAGGACATATCAATTCTTCAAGTATAACTTTTCGAGACCTATATTTCGCGCCAGTTTTGAATTTTAGGCCTTTGAATTCGACAAAATGTGGTATTTCACTCTATTACGCGCCTTAACTAGCCGCTAAAGTTCTTTTGTCCTTATTTGTCACTGACATTTACCTTTGTGAGAATGAGACAAAGAACATTTTACTTAGCAGAGGTTTGTTAAGTTTTACGAACAGAGGGATAAGAGCACATGTTAGCGTTAAGGCCGTGCAACAATAAATATCGCGTTCTTTGAACCGCTGTTCTGCCCAGAGGAGGACACAATAAGGATTGATTTTCAGATATATGATTCTTGACTATATAACTGTCTTTCTGACCATAACCGAAACATGATTGCTTAAAATTTTCTCGATAGGAAAAAAATAAAAAAATCAGTCTTTATTTTCCTTTTTTTTATACAGCCTACTAAAAGAACGCATTATTAAACGGCACAATTAAGTTGAAATGATGGTATTTTACTGTGGGATCTTGGGGGACTTCTATTGTGGACTGTATAGGCATAAATGATACGGCGGCTGGTATTTATAATGCAGCACTTGTTCTTTACTTATGTATCTTAAAGTCACCTTTTCTTATAATAATCTATTAGTTCTTATTTTGTGCCCTGCAGCTCCATGCAGCTATATTTCGGGCTCGATATTGCCATACATCTTAATAATCGGCCAGGGATGCCAGCCTAACATTCCTTTTTATATGGTAATGTTGGCACTAACGTCAACATTTACCTCATCTAAACTCTGTCAAGAGGGAATTTAATAAAACTGCACACAGACATTTATCGAGATTTGTCTAAAAAAAACATTCCCGAAGAGTGTTGCATCCCGTTTTGTCAAAGACATAACGAGGGGCGAGTGGTCAAACCCGATAAGTCATCTAAATGGTTTTTTGAAAATAGAACTCTGCGTAATGGATGTTGAGTTCTTATTTCAAAAATCAATTATCTCGATTTATCGGGTTTGACCACTCACCCCTCGATAAGCTGTCTCTTTCACGGAGGGCGATGCTGACCGAATCGATTCCCTTAAGCGCAAACTAATCGTACATTCCATACATTTGAACCGAACCTAACGGTTTCATTCTTTTTAGCTAAGTATGTACAAGATGGAAAAAATAGGTCACGAATTTTCCTTGGAAATGACAATGCCACCTCAATAGGTGGCATTGTCATTTCCAAGGAAAATTCGTGACCTATTTTTTCAATCACACAATTGTGATTCCGGCAAGTTGTACTTAAATAGAATAGTAATTAGGTCTATTACGAATAATAGGCACAAGGCACAATGGATTGAAGAAGGATTAAAGGCACATAATAATAAATAGTACATTACTTACCAAGAGCGGTAAAACAAAGAATCTCTCAGATCGCAGGTATGACGCCCGAGCCGAAGGCAAGGGCGATAATTATGCGATTTGAGGCTTTCTTAATACCGTCCGAGGTAAGTACAAAATTTTATGTCACCCCCTGGCCAGGAAGTGGGATTTTCCGCGCGCGGAGCGTGCGGTAATTGCCACTTTATGGCCAGGTGTGACATAAATTAATATTATCTACTTAGGGCTTATCCATAAATCACGCGAGAATTTTTTGGGCCATTTTTGACCTCCCCCTTGGTGATCTTTAGTGAGGTTCTGGGGTTAGAAAATTGGGGTCAAATGAAAATAGGTACTCATACAATCTCACCTACGATATCGTACGATGACATTATATGCAATCTTATATCCGCTGCATAATCAATAACAAGCTAATTTGAACCCTAACTTTATAATTTATGGTTGATAATGTCAATAGCGGTAGCAGGAATTCACTTCCCACAGTCATGAGTCATTTAGTAAACATGGTATGTAAACATCGGAGCGCTCGTGGCCCAGCGGCGCCCGCGTACCGCGTGCGGTATGCGAGATTAACCAACGTCGGCCCAGGTCAATTCTTGGATGGGTGACCGCTTTGAGTGGTTATTAATTGATAGGGCATATTTTTGAGTAGATAAGTAGTATGCACACTTATTTTTGTACTTGAATGTAAGTACCTATAGTTTTAGAGATTAAAAACCTACAAACTAACAAGACTATGAGCTGGATAATCTGGGCCCTTATGGTGCTACAAGAGATTTATAGCCGCTTATAGAACCACTATAATTCTAACTATCGCTTCTATACCACCTCTGTAGAGCCATTATACATTTACGACCGTTGTAGGGCTATGAGCTGGATAATATGGGTCCTTTTAGTGCTACAAGAGATTTGTAGCTGCTTATAGAACCACTATAATTCTAACTATCGCTTTTATGGCACCTCTGTAGAGCCATTATACCTTTACGACCGCTGTAGGGCTATGAGCTGGATAATCTGGGCCCTTTTAGTGCTACAAGAGATCTGTAGCCGCTTATAGAACCACTATATTTCTTAGTAATGGTGCCGAAGCCGTTATGTAAATCCTTTATCCGGCTGCTATGCAGCTTGTTATAGCGCTTGTGAGCCAGTTGATACGTAAATTAGTAGAAAAATTAATGTTTTTTTTTTCAAAGGGGTTCTCATAAGGCACGTTCAAGGCCAAACGCCTGTCGTGCGTGAAACCGAATGTAAATTTAAAAAATTGTGTCAGATTTGTTAAAAAAAAATAAATCTAACGGAGATTAGCTTTAATCGTGACCATGCCAAGGTGATTTATAATTAATACATTGAGTAAAGCTCTGCTAATACTTTATACAGTTAACAAGATGTACAATACTTGACATGGTTTTAGATTCGTGACCTCACGTACGACACCACAAAGTTAACTTTGCGGGTGTACAAATAGGGAACTATCTTATCGGATGGTATAGGCATACAATTTTGATAGAAGTGTGGCTTGGCAGGGACGCTTTCACCCACAAACGTAAACTTGTATTTATAAAAAGTTAAATTTACTGCTAGTAAAATCAGAATTAAATAAATTATCATGGTAAATGCATGTGCATTAACTGATGAAAACACTGCTTCGGCTGCATTGTTAAAGTTGTGTCATAAAAGTTAGTCGTTAAAAAGAATTTTTATTATTATAATTTATAACGAAATAATTATGAGACAGTGAAATGGAAATGTACATATTAGCATATTCTTCGTTGATTTTTAACGGGATTTCACGGTTTTGTTTTTATTTTATAGTAATAAATAAGTACGATAATCGACATGCATATGGGACAGCATTTCACACTTGAATTCAAATTATTTACTAATTTGTATTCTCTCACACACTCAACACAAACAAATTAAGATAAACAAGGTGACATCGTCAACAGCAATGGTAATAATGCTAATAGGTGAAATGTTTTTGTGTACAATGTTAACGTAAAATTGTGAAAATCAATATTGTATAATCTAAGGGGGCGTCCATAAATTACGTGAGATGTTTAAGGGGGGGAGGGGATCGAGTCAAATCTCATCTAATCTTACGTTGGAGAGAGGGGGGTTCTCGGCAAATATCACGCAATTTTTTTTCCAGAATCCAGATTGAACACGCTTATAAGATTTGATCTTAAGCGTAATCGTAATACGATTAAGATTATTCACTAATTCGTTCGAAAGAGAATAATTTCATTCATACTTCGACGTTAACTCTCAGCAATATTGATTACTAGTCTTAACTATTTTATTTACTAGTAATAAAAGCACGAAGCAATTTTTTTTTCTTTTTACAATTTACGTAAGAAACCCACATTTTAAAAAATCTCACGTGAGATTGGGGGATGGGGGAGGGGGTTGAATAAAATCTCACGACATCTCACCAGGGGGGGAGGGAGGGACAGAAAATTTAAAAAAAAAACACCTCACGTAATTTATGGACGCCCCCTAATCTAACCTTTTAGGTTCAGGTATTCATGTATATAATTTATAGATTTACAAGCGGTGATAATAGTTAAATAACAGTAACTTAAATAGTATTAAAATAACTTAAATCTAAAACGGGCCCTTGGGGCATTGTACCGAGGACGCTGGCGGCATTTCCTCGCTGTATCGCAATGCTGATACGTTGTGCGAGGAAGTCGCCAGCTCTTCGGTCACCAGACGCTTCGTTATTTTTCTTAGTTTTTATGTTAGTTTATAATATCCCGGATTGTGTTAGATTAAAAGCTATAGACATGCACAATTTTACAGTAACTTATAGGTACACAGTAAAATACAAACCACTACAATGAAATTAGTAGTGTTGTGTTGTAGTGTTGTGTTCCTGGAGGTGAGCAAGGTTGCCAGAGCTTCCGAGGATGCACTGTTCTCAACACAGTGCATCCTCGGAAGCTCTGGCAACGGACCACTGGCGCGGGACCTAAATGTGTTCCTTCTGCTGTCAACACAGTGCACCCTCAAATCTTATACAGGGTCGGCAACGCGCACGTGACTCCTTTGGAGTTGCGGGCGTCTATAGGCTGCGGGGGCCGCTTACCATCAGGTGGACCGTACGCTTGTTGGCCACCGGCGTTGTATAAAAAAATATATATAAATAAGAAAATAGCTATAAAATGTGGTCCTTAGTGATATTGGTTAATTTAGCCATCTGATAATGGACTTAGAATTATTTTTTTTCGGAAAGAAGCGCCGAAGGCCTCTCCTGTCTTAAATGCTCTAAGACCTAATCTATGGCCACACTATGGATATCGATTCAAGCAAAAACAGTATCTAAATCATATATTGCAAAGACTGTTTTAGGGTCAGTGACAAGTTATAGTGACGTGCCGTCATTATCTACAATTGCATCGCATCACGTCTCTTTCTATAACTGATGTAACATTTGCGCGCCAAATTCAAATATAGAATCTTTTGACGTTATTGTTTTTAAAGGTTATTGTTCCATTTCCGTTTACTTTCTAAACATCGTATCTTTCATGAAACATTTTTGTAAAATGAATTTTAGGATGGAAGTGTTTAGGGTCATTTTACGGTTCAATTGAAGGAGAGGTTGAGACTTAGACGACAATGGTTGCGCAAATCGAAGATGGCCGCAGAAGATTTTAATCAGTACACTTGTTTCAAATCATGTTAGGTAATATTACATAAGGTGTACATTTAAATGCCATCTAATCTAAACAGTGATAACAAGAAATTATTACACACTTTCCTTTCGGTTTTTTGGGTCACAGTTACTGGAAAGACAAAAGTTGCTTTTTTGTTGGTTCCTTAAAATTATCACTACATTCATTGTTTTAATTGATTTCATACAACCTATAACTATTTTACGGTTTAAAAAAAGAATCATGTCTTTTCTTTAAACCATCAGCAGTGTTGCGCTCAAAACATAATGCCACTCGCGGCGCTTCTAGTCCGATTTTAATTTTTGTCCGCGCTTACTGAGTCGATTATAAAATGTTTAACATATGAAATAATGATCTCACTTTACCGTAAGAAAGCTGAAAGTCTTTTTGTGTGAATTGCATGTTTTTCCGTTCAAAACCTTATAAATCTGGATGTGCACTTAATTAGTAAGTCGCGCCGCTGTCCAGTGTCGACCGATAAATATTCATGCACCTTGTCTTTACTGTTAGAGGCTGCGGAATGTACAGTCGCCATCAAATATATCTGTACTCTTCAGGGTGCTTAAAAATATCTGAACATGCACTTTAACGCCGTGACAATAGAGTCGTGTTCAGATATTTGTGAGCACCTCGTTCGCTCCGATATATCTGATGGCGACTGTACACTTAACTGAACACCAACATTCTGACTTCTCAAGGGTCCTTGTGAGTTAAAAATTCTCATCTGTTTAGACTATTTTCTGTGTCAATTGAAACGTA
Organism: Epiblema foenella; assembly: GCA_963556455.1. Taxonomy (NCBI): domain Eukaryota; kingdom Metazoa; phylum Arthropoda; class Insecta; order Lepidoptera; family Tortricidae; genus Epiblema; species Epiblema foenella. The sequence continues at coordinate 24,159,806 of OY747100.1, forward strand.
TCTTGAAATTTTCTCTTCGTTGCTATCAAATACAAAACTATTGAGCGCTATCTCGTAGATTTTTAGTGTATTTTTTGGATTTCCCATTAAGAAAAAAATTGTTTCAATCACTCTCCAAATCCAGTTTTACGGAACGGTTTTAGGTTATTCATAAGTGATCCAGTGATCCAAAAATCAATTAAAATGTACTAAATATTTACGAAATTACGCGCAGAGCTTCCATAGACAGAGGGATGGTTAATGCAAACTCAGCACGCGTGTTACGAGTAGAGAGGGTAATTTTAATTTAAAATTAAATATATTGCGAACTTAAAACTTCAGTATTTTCGTCAGATCTCTGAATGGGCCTTAAGGCAAGGCCATTCCAGTGCAATCGATCCCCTCTAACACGCGTGAGTTTGCAATTAACCATCCCGCTCTCTACGGAAGCTGTGCGCGTAATTTCGTAAATATTTAGTACATTTTTATTGAGTGTTGGAACACTGAATCACTTACGAAAAATCTATCCGATTATTTCCTTAGAACAATAGAATAGCTATCGTTTTTGTAAAAAAACGTATCACTGTCGTTGATAATTACGAGATCTACAGCATTAAAGTTTATTTTTATGTATTATTAGCTACACGCCCCGGCTTTGCACGGGTGCACTATTTAATGGATGTTATTATACATATAAACCTTCCTCTTCAATCATTCTATCTATTAAAAAAAAATCTCATCAAATCGCATCAAAATCTGTTGCATGGTTTTAAAGATTTAAGCATACATAGGGATATAGAGACAGAGAAAGCGACTTTGTTTTATACTACGTAGTGATGATATTTAGGATTTTTTTACAGAATTACCAAGGCATTTTTCAATATTTTGTTCGGTTATTTCTTATCTTTGTTTCTTTATCAGTCTACTGTAATTTTTGTGTAGTGTAATTCTACATTATTTCTTCACACTGGAAGCTCAAACTTCAGTATGTTCGTCAGATCTGTGAATGGGCCTTGCCTTAATGGCCAGCATTGACGACTGACGTGAAAATTTTAGGGTCAGTGACAAGCCATAGTGACGTGCCGTCATTATCTACATCGCATCACGTCTCTTTCTCTAACTGACGTAACATTTGCGCGCCAAATTCAAATATAGAATCTTTTGACGTTGTTGTTTTTAAAGGTTATTGTTCCATTTGCGTTTACTTCCAGCCAGCCAGCATTGACAACTGACGTGAAAATTTCGGATGTTTCCTTCCTGCCACGGCATATTAAACCCCGTCACGACATACCCATCTCCAAGCAGAACAGTCAGACTGAGACCTAGTCATTTGTCCAGGAGAAACTATCGGACGGCCTTAACTAGCTCTAATGGGGCAATTTTTACCTATTACTTTAGAAACTACCTCATTGACCGATTTCTTCACGTTTCCCTTTGATTTTTCTTGATTAGAAAGTTTGGTTTTAGACATATTTTATAATAAACGGGTCACTTGTATTTAAGGTCGAGTATAGCTGACATGTTTCGGACTATTGGGACTAATTCCGCGTGCATATTCTCTATTGACGCCTCTTCCTCTTTGTTTCAATGCGCCTATAATGTTTACGTCAAATATTATACAATTAAGAGCCCTTATAAGAAAGAAAGAAAGAAGAAAGAAAGAAACATTTATTCACAGACACAGAAGACACACATAAATGACAAGAAAAAAAATTACTCAAAAACCACACAACATGTGTACCCGCGGCAGTGAAACGGACACTGGCTCAGTATTATGCTGAGGTCTCATTGACACCTATAGCGCTGATTTTCTTTTTTTTTTCTTATAAGTTAAAAAAAACGCTAATCAATTTAGGACATTTTCTGTTTGAGTTGACACGTATCTTGATTTTCTGTGTTACTATCTAGAACAGGATTATTGCGACTTTTTAATGATTTTTTTGGATTTTTCATTAAGAAATTTCGTTTCAAATATCACTCTAAAACGACCATTTTCAAACTAAAAACGGCTTTTTCCCGCTTAAATTCTACTAAACACAATAAAATAAAAAAATGCTATGTCACTATTCAAAACTTTTGTAAAGTTATCGTATCCTTTAATCACTTTATTGGTATTGGGTGAATCAACTTTTTAGTGCCACTCGATGCCGTGGTTACGTCTAGTTGTCCAGGGGACAAAATTCGCATTCCATCGTGGTTTTATGCTATTTAGGTTTATCAAACATAAGTATTTGTGGTACTTATAAGCTATTTCCATAATGGTCCATTTAATAAGCATGTGAGTAGAACTTAATACAACATTTTCTTTAACAAACTACGATACTAGTGTCCCTTGGACAACGGATCAAGATAACAACACAAAAAAAGTTGATCCACCCTATTATAAATACTTTTGTTATAATTTGAAATCAAAACATTTAAAACAGGCTTTTTAAGGGGCCGGTGCGTTTAGTTTAAAGTATTTTTACGCTATTCTATCTCTCAAAAACTACTTGACTAAACAAAATAATGGCGAGTATTGAGTTTAAATAACAGAAACAACTAACCCAAGCAGTCGGAGTAAACGAAGAAATTTAGAACCGTATCTCTGTAACAAACTGCTCACGAGGTAAACAAGTACTCGAGGGAAGATTTAAACTGACAGGGCTACGAGTTAATTCTGCTTATAGATATTTGAATTCACTTGAAGAAATTAGACCTTAACATCATAGCAATAAGAATCGAAGGAATTGTAACTACATCGAGGTACAGATAGATAGCTTGCGCGATGAATGACCGAAAAATACGGTAATACCTACCTTTTCGTAAGGAATATTAGTGTGACCATACGATAGAAGAATTTTGTGAGATTTTCTTAGACTTCCTTAGCTCTAAACTATTAATAGTCATAGTCATTACATTTTTTTTTGCCCAGCACATGCTGAGACCGAGACCCATTGCCTCAAATTTTTTTTAATTGTTTTTTTTTATTTTATATCTCAGTTTGTAGTTTCTTTTTGCTGTATCTTTGTTGGCTTTATTTTGTAACTTTAATTCGTGGCAATAAATAATTTCTGATTTTGATTCTGATTTCTGATAATATTATCAATTTATCATTGTCTATATAGGTAGGTGCTTGAAATACGTCATAAATTGTGTTATTTATAGCAGCACCAATAGCTATTTCCCGCAACGTCATCCGCGTGTAACTCGTTTCTCATACTTCCATACAAACTTCCACCCCCATACAAAAACTACTTATCCTATGTCCATTTCAGGGTCTCAAACTATCTCCACACCAAATTTCATTTGAATCGGTTCAGCGGTTTAAGCGTGAAAAGGTAACAGAGAGGCAGCCTTTCGCATTTATAATACTCGCATCATCGTCGGCCTCATCTTTGCCCCCTGGCTAGATGCTGGCCAAGAGCGATCCCATTTTTTAATAAAAAAAAAAAAAGAGCTAGTCCGCGTAGAACTTAAGAGGCCTTATAAGTTTTGAAATGTTTTGATATCAAATAATGACAAAAGTATTGATAATACCAATAAAGTGATTAAAGGATACGATGACTTTATAAAAGTTTTAGATAGTGACATACCCATTTCTTGATTTTATCCTGCGTAGTAGAATTTAAGCCGAAGGAAGCCGTTTTTAGCTTGAAAATGGTCGTTTTGGAGTGATGTTTGATACCATATTTCTTTGAAAAATCCAAAGAATACGTTTCAAATTTATGACATTAGGTCGCAATGGTCCTGTTCTAGATAGTAACACAGAGCAAATATGAAGATACGTGTGAATTCAAACAGAAAACGGTCTAAATAGATGAGCGTTTTTTAACTCATAAGGGCTCTTAATCGAATAGAATTTAGTCGCTATTAATTTATTTCAGACGTTTTCTTCTCTATTCCTTTGTGCTAAATTTCGTGTAAATCATTTCAACGGTTTAAGCTTGAAGAGGTAACTGACAGACAGACGTACATTCTAATTTGTAATATTGTTATTTATTTATTTATCCTTGAATACAGGAGTGGGTCATTCTACTTTTTCATGACCAGTTTTCTATTACAAAAAAATCTATGATATATATTGAATTAGTGTACAAAAATAGGATTTCGAAATAGTACCCGAACCCAATAAAAGGAATTTATACATAAAAATACTTAAATATTAACATATTGCTATAAAGGGTAAAACACAGCGGTAAAAACAGTTTTTTCATACAAATAGTGAGACATCCAAGGACCACTGAGTTACTCGATTTATGAATAGCTGTGGTCCGTTAATTACCAAAACTATCGAAAGCGATACTACAATTAAACCTCTTTCTAAATAACAATACAAACATATGAAGTGAGGGGTATTCCGAAATCTGCATTAAAAAAAAGTGTCTGAAAATTATGTACATGAAAAAGTAGAATGGGCCGAGTACATTTAGGTGACTTAGTTGCAGGGGTAATTAACAAAACAAATGTTGAATTTATGACATGAAATGCACAGGTTAGGCAAGGATTCCTCCGTACTAACTCTATGACGGATTCACACAGATTCATGGTCTCCACGCCCCATCCTTATAGGTAGACATGCGCAGAGGAACGCTAAACAGAACAAAAAGCATACGAGTACTTGTCCCTCTTCCTGATCCAGTCCCAAGTTGGCGGCTTGGCGCGTCTGCGCGGCGCCGGCGCAACTGCGGCGCGGGAAAAGTTTTCTATACATCTGTGCCTTTACCATGACTTTACATGACCGTACTCGCTAGCGACTGCGTAAAAAATTGTATGGGCATAAGTACAGCGCCTCTGGTGGTTACGCGATAGAACTAGGAATCGGCATACTAAATCGTTTACGCAGTCGCTAGCGAGTACGGTCATGCAAACTCATGGTAAGGGCACTTCGGTGGCAAATACGCTGCAACTGAATCACTGTTTGTTCACTGTTGTGACTTCAGCAGAATCATTATTATTATTGGTATGCTGTGGACCTTCTATGCCGCCTCGACCAGTATTTTGATCTATTGTGGCAGCCCTTAAACTTGCTTGCTTGCTTAAACCCGTTGTCTCCAGTAAATTCCAGATTCTTTGGGTCGCAATCTGTTGTAGACACAACAGATTGCAACTGTTGTAGATACAACAGATTGCAACTGTTGTAGATTCAACAGATTGCGACCCAAAGAATCTGGAATTTTCCAGAGGAGATCCTCTGGATGCAGCAGAATCGTACGTTGCCGAACCTTTATAGATTTTAAGATTCGCTGTGTTGATAGCTAGAGGCATTAGTTTTTAAACACAGCGCTCGGCAACATTTTTTTATTTTCTTTATTGGGGAAAAAAACAGATACAGGCCGATGTAATAAATAGGACAAATCAGTATAGATGAAGTATGTACAGTCTGTATCCTAAGACAATTCCCACTAGGATTTCACACATATTAGTTAAGATGACATTGTAAAACAAGTAAGTAATCCTTAATTAAATCTTGACAATATAAGATATACACTATTAACACACAGTACAGGAAATTACGTCTTACAGGAGGAGAAATAACAACCACTACCAAAGATAATTATAAATTATATGAGTTGATTAACTTTGCGCTTAAAAATGGCCCGCGTACTACTAAATATGTCAACCGAGACTAAGCTTTTGTTATATATTATAGAAAAATATGTATTTTATATTTACGAGCATATTGGTATCGATTGTATAATCAAAACATTTATTCTCCAAATAGGCCTCAAGGGTACTTTTACAAATCAATATCTATAGCAGTTAAAAATATTACAATACGCAAAATATCATTGATTAAATGTAGTGTTAAGCGGCAATTACACTTCGTCGTTCACCTAATGCGGTCGCCGAATTCATTTTAAACTACTTCACCAATTCCTTTTAAACGTCGTCTTCACATTAGTCTGTCCGCCTACCTATAAGCGTTGGCAGCTGTTGATCGCCGAATACGGCCGACTAACGTGTTCTTTACACTTGCAGTCGCCGCATGCAGCATGCGAACGACGAAGTGTAATTGCTTTACATGTCAAAACGTAGTGTATATAGATTGTAAGAATAAGGATCGTTCAAATTTGGAACTGCGAAATGACGAAATCAATCTCTTATCTATTTTACATTGCATATTAGCAATAATAAATTGTGGTACACAACTCAGTTTATTCCTTACTTTTTCCCGCGGACCACAAAACCTTTACGCCTCCAGCAACCAGAAAGCTATCTAAACCTAGGTTTCCTGGTGTCAATCGAAGTGAAAGTTCGAACCCATGTACAATCGCATCGGTAATGCACAGCCATTACTCGAGCATGGACAATGAGTTAGCGCGACATAGATAATAGAGTGTAATCAAACGTTTGAAAGGAGGAAAAGTTGAGAAAATACCCCTGGCGGGGCTCGTTACCCGCTCATTCACAACTAGGCATGTCTAATAGAGAACATGCATGCGGAATTAATAATAATAAGAACTGTATGAAAGAAGAAAGAAAACATGTTTATTTAGCATATACAATATTAAAATAATAATAAACAAAACAAAGGAAAATTAATATATGCTAAAATGGTCGTCGAAATAAGCTATTAGGCATTAAGTCGCGGCGCTGATTTTCAGTGGCGCCTGGTAACCGGAGTAGCTGCCACTTATTTAGTATACCACTTACTTAAGGGTCCATGAATAGTAAGTAGTTTGTAGTTTCTTACCAAATGTTGGGCTTAAAATTGTAACTAGTTCTGAGGGGCTAAGATGATCGCTTATATGTCGGACATATAGCATTCGTCCCTTACTGTCAAATACGTAAGTGCGAGAGGGACGAATGCTATATGTCCGACATATAAGCGATCATCTTAGCCCCTCTGATATTGCGATACAGGCGTAGCCTAGTGCGGAGACTCTTGGTATGTACTGATACTGCAATTTTGAAATAAATGATCTTTGTCTTATCTTATCTTTAGTAAACCATTAAATTATGACAATAAACAATAACTTAACCAAATATGCTCAAAATCTTAAAAAGATATGACACTTGAAAGATTTGAAAAATCTTGTATTTATTTTATTGACTTAAAGTAAATTAAAAACCACTATCGGGTTTCTTATTTTCTAATAAACAAAAAATTGTATAATAACAATGTACTTAAACGCAATATTTCACGACCAAAACAACAAATTCCTCGTTTTTGCATACAATTGATAGTTGACAGATGTCAAATGTGGCAGTTACATCTATGATTTTGTCCCCTGATCTGTGGATTTTGTTCATTCACTCCTAGATGTAACTGCCACATTTGACATCTGTCAGCTGTCAAGTTGATGTTTGTTTTTTATTTCGCTGCAGACCAAGGCTCGATCCTATTAATCCCTCCAAACGTGTGGTATGACAAAAATAAGCAAAGATTCCAAAATCTATTTCTTAAAAACGATACTTAATAAAAAAACCGACAACAGTTTTGAACTCTATAATAAGTCTACTACCAAAAAAATATATAATATAGACCACTCCAAAAAACTTAAGGTTCCCAATTGGAAACGTGGCAGGAAGCGGGTGTGCGTTGTTTCTAGTGCTGCTAAATACGGAACCGAAACGCTTTTGATCTTACGTACGCCGCATGGTTGCCGACGCTCGAAAACGTATTTTTTCACACCAGTGGGGCTAGCACAACTTGCTGACAAATCGTATCTCGCGCGACTCAGCGATTCCTGTCTCGCTCGAACTGTGTGGGTTAGAAAGAGGAGGGTAGATTTTTCTCTACTCGCGTCGCGTCGCAGCGGTAGTTGTGCTAGCCCCCCTGCTATTCAGAAAAGAGTTATTGTTGCCTTCGAATGAGGGATCAAAGATGTACTTTTCTTCCCTTTATTTGAGGGCAACAATGACTCTTTTCCTTATAGGTGTGAAAAGCAGTGTGTGACACTCTGTAGTAAAATCATTTGTAAGATATTTTATGTTTTTAGCAGCATGCCTCGTAGACGGTGTGAAAAGCAGTATGTGTCACACGGTAGCAAAATTATTTCCGTCTTGGGCGTAAACATTTGAATCCCTCGCTACTCTCAAGATTCTACTTTAGAATCCCTCGCTACGCTCAGGATTCTATTGTAGAATCTTTCGCTTCACTCAGAATTCAATATACCGCCTTCGCCGTAAATATATCATTTTGTTCCCTTGAGACACAATCTACTATTTCTCAAAACATGCAATGAAATATTGAGATTGTGTTCTTGACAATAGGCTGCGAAGTATTACAGCGCATTAATAGGCGAAACGAGAGTACCGTAAAGGAATTCCATACTAAATTGTAGGCCTAGACCGGCAAAGTGATATTTGTGACATAATATCGTATCATAATTGTTCTCCCGAAAGGTGGCTCGATTTTGTAGCATAATGTTCAATTAATTAACAACCTAGACTCAGAAACAAATCACACAAATACTTGCCCTTTTTGCTTTTGCGGGGTTTTAAGAGGCCTTATAAGCTTTAAAATGTTTTGATTTCAAATTATGACAATACCAATAAAGTGATTAAAGGATACGATGATTTTACTAAAGTTTTAGATAGTAATACATAGCTATTTCTTAATTTTATTGTGCGTAGTAGAATTTAAGCGGAAAACAGTCGTTTTTAGTTTGGAAATGGTCGTTTTGGAGTGATGTTTAAAACGATATTTCTTAACGAAAAATCCAATAAATACATTAGATTTTATGCCATTATATCGCAATAGTCCTGTTCCAGATGGTAGCACCGATAAAAGAATTAGAATTTTATTAAGAACAAAACTTGACATTGTAATTATAACTTATTAAGACCAAAATTTGACATTATAATTAGAATAATTTATTAACAAACTTGACAGTGTATTTAGAATCTATAAAAAGGAAACTTGACATTAAAATTGGAATTTATTACAGAACTTGACATTGCGATTAGAATTTAAATATTTTTCGTATGCATTGTGTTCTCTTAACACTAGTAAACATTATGTGCCCTATCTAGGTACATGTACTTTTTCATGTACATAATTTTCAGTCATCTTATTTTAAATGCAGATTTTTGAATACTTGGCCCTCACTTCATATTTTTGTATTGTTTTTAGAAATAGGTTTAATTGCGATATCTCTTCCGATAGTTTTGGTAATTAACGAACCACTGCTAATATTAAATCGAGTAACTCAGTGATCCTAGGATGTCTCACCATTTGTATGAAAAAATGGTTTTTACCACTGTGTTACCCACTTTTTACGGCAATATGTTAATATTTAATTATTTTTATCTACTAAATCACTTTATTAGGTTCAGGTAATATTTGAAATTCTATTTTTGTACACTAATCCAATACATATGATAGGTTTTTTTTTGTAAAAGAAAACTGGTCATGAAAAAGTAGAATGACCCATCCTACCAACTACCTGTAACATCTCCTGTAATGCACTTGACATAAATCTTGAATAAATAAATAAATATAAATATAAATAAATAAAATGTCAAGATACGTGTATTTTTTTTATTGATAATGGCCTGGATGCGAGTCCTTTAAGCCAAAAGATACGTGTAATTTCAAACAGAAAAGGGCCTAAATAGATGAGCGTTTTTCAACTCATAAGGGCTCTTAACTCACGGCTATCAGCTTCGTAGGCATAGTCATTTACCCATTACGTCTGAAATGTTAAAGAGAGGCAACCCTGGCGCGCACCTAGCATGTTAATCTTGTCGATACTACGACAGTTAGCTCTATTTTTAACTGCAAAGGGGCTTGTAACATAATTTTACATGCAGACAATACCCATTTGTCCTGAGTCCAGTCCACTCCAATCAGTCTAGAACAGGGAGGTGCTTTTTTTATACTTCAACATTAGCGTTTAGGGGCCGTTCAAGTATTACGTAAGCAGATTTATTACAATTATTTACCCCCCGTCCCCCCTTGTCAGCAAAAGTAAGCAAAGCTCTTACCCCCCCCCCCCATGCTTACGTAAACATTGGTGGACCCCCCACCCCCCATGTCATCAAAAATAAACAAAGCATAAATCCCCCCGCCCCCCTGTAGTGCTTACATAATACTTGAACGGCCCCTTACACCAAGACTTGTGTATGTACATTCAGCACAATACCTTTTGCAAAATTTGTATTTTAATTGTATTGTAATTTAATCTGGATATACTTACCTAATCGGGGTTCTGAGACAATGGTTTTATATTCCATGTAACATTAAAAGAAATAATATAAGAAACCGGAGAGGAAATACATATATTACCTCTATTTGTATGCATGTGTGTATGGTGTGTGTATATATCACTACATAGTCGCTTTCTCTGTCCCTATATCCTTATGTATGCTTAAATCTTTAAAACTACGCAACCAAAAATGCAAATTTTTTTTAATAGATAGAGTGATTGAAGAGGAAGGTTTATATGTATAATAACATCCATTAAATAGTGCACCCGTGCGAAGCCGGGGCGGGTCGCTAGTAACTATATATGTAAGCGAACTTTATTGTAGCACTATAAAACGGCCGTTTTAACTTTGGACGCATAGATTGACTAATCCAGCAACGTAATAACTAGTTTGATGGATTCAAAAAGTACTTAAATACAAACTACAGTACGTAGCGGCCCCCTTTTTTAGTTATATATCGTTAAATTTAAATAATTACACTTATTTACGAGTGGCGCTAGTGGACCTGTTACATTTTATTAAAGCGCTCTTAACTAAAGTATGTACAGAAAATATTTCCGGAATTTTGGATGGTATTGTAATTTATGCGAATCACAGTAAAAGGCCGCTAAAAATAGAACTCGTTAAAATTATACTGCCTTACAATGTCGGTTTCCCTTAGCACCCCATATGTAATTAATTCCATGGTAACGAGACTCATACACCATCGTATGGAATAGGTATAGGAACCGAGTTAATTACATTTGCATTTTTAGGGCGTGTTGCATCAATCTGTGATGGCAAGCGAACATCTATGAATGTACAAAATCATGGATATAACTGCCACATTTGACATCTGTCAAGTTGAAGTTTTTTTTGTTTCGCGGCAGACTCAGGTACCATCATCATCATCATCATCATCATCATCATCCTAGTATCCCGGTACAGTTGCATCCTAAAGGGTGCCCGGGGTCCGCTACCTATTCCCAAAAGTGGCGTAGGCACTAGTTTTTACGGAAGCGACTGCCATCTGACCGTCTAACCCGAGGAAAACCATACCTTATTGGAATTAGGCTTGTCAAGCGAGTGGGCAACTTGACTGTTAGAAGTTCTCAAGCCGCCCGAAGGGCCTCTAACTTTGCTTGACGACTGCTATCATAGACAGCAGCCGGGATCAACGGCTTAACGTGCCTTCCAAAGCACGGGAGCGCTCAGTTATTAACCACCAAAGTGGTCACCCATCCAATAACTGACCTGGGCCGACGTTGCTTAACGCGCGGCAGACTCAGGTACGATCCTATTAATCCCTCCAAACGTGTGATGTCAAAGATAAGATTCAAAAAAATATTTCTTAAAAACGATATTTAAAAAAACCGACAACAATTTTGAACTCTATAATAAGTCTATCAATAAAGTATATAATACTAGCGACCCGCCCCGGCTTCGCACGGGTGCAATGCTGATGCATGTATTATACATATAAACCTTCCCCTTGAGTCACTCTATCTATTAAAAAAAAACCGCATCGAAATCCGTTGCGTAGTTTTAAAGATTTAAGCATACATAGGGATATAGGGACATAGGGACAGAGAAAGCGACGGTTTAGGTTTAGGTTTCCAATTGATTGTCAACGTCGTAGTAGGTATATATATAAAAAAAAAAGTTATATCCATGATACACATCTAACACCCTTGATCCAATGACCTTTGCCACAATGGCGGAACGAATTATGAAAGCGTTTGACAACTGCCATTCTTGCTGACAATGAGATTTGAAGGTACAATGGATGGAAATTACTTCATATTAACTATGGTTTAGGTATGCAAGGACTGTCAAGGTAAATAGGGTACCTACTTTCTAAGACATGCAACTATTTATTTATTAGAACCGATTAGTACTCCAAACAACTATTGGATGTATAATTAAAAAAAATGATTAAACCAATTTTTTTATATACAACGCCGGTGGCAAACAAGCGTACGGTTCACCTGATGGTAAGCGGCCACCGCAGCCTATAAACGCCCGTAGCTCCAAAGATGCGTATGCGTTGCCGACCCTTTATGCGTTAATATTACGTTTATGTCTTTTAATTCGTATTTTTATTTTTATAATTTAGTTTAAGAGTTATTGACATAAATATATTTTTACACTAGACCCCGACTTCGCACCGGTGCACTATTTAATGGATGTTATTATACATATAAACCTTCCTCTTCAATCACTCTATCTATTAAAAAAACCGCATCAAAATCCGTTGCGTAGTTTTAAAGATTAAGCATACATAGGGATATAGGGACAGAGAAAGCGACTTTGTTTTATACTATGTAGTGAAGATTTTATTTAACTTGCACTGTTCGTTCGTACATACCTAAACTATGAAACATTTCTTCAAAATTTTAAATACCAAAATTAACTTTAACTTGATGACCGCTTTAACTTTAATCTAGTTGTTAGTGACCCTGCCTACGAAGCTGGAGGTCCCGGGTTCGAATACCGGTCAGGGCATTTATTAGTGTGATGAACACGAATAATTGTTTCGGAGTCTTGGATGTTTTCTATGTATTTAAGTATGTTTATCTATATAAGTATATCGTAGTCTAGTACCCATAGTCCAAGCTTTGCTTAGTTTGGGACTAGGTCGATTTGTGTAAGATTGTCCACAAATATTTATTATATTATATCTTAACTTAAATAGCTTTGATGTTAAGGCAAGTAAAATAAATATAACGGCAGTTTTTGTAGACATGAAATGTTTATATATAGGTATTATAAATACATGAAATTATATTAAACAGAACTAATATATAAAACTGCACAGATTTAACTAACAGTACATTTTACTAGAATGCGGTACAAATACAATCTATACCTACAAGAATGCGCGCGCAACAAAACCAAAACAATGGCTTCCTTCGCGCCTGCGCAGTGACTCACAACGACAATTAAGACATTTCTGCATAGTTGAAGTTAATTTGATAGGCCGATCTAAAGACAGAGATAATAGTGTCTAATACTTAAGAGCGCTTTAATAAAATGTAACAGGTCCACTAGCGCCACTCGTAAATAAGTGTAATTATTTAACGATATATATATGTAAAGAAAACTATACTTTTCTTCATCTTAAATATTCCCGCGTATTAAGTGTCATCGTGACAGAACGCGACTTACGCACCATACCTATGTTATCTATTTCATAACCTATAAGTTGGGCTGTCAATGTCAATGCCGTCATGAGATGAGAAAGCAATTTATTGAAGATTAATATTTGTTGATAGAATAATAAGCTAATTGTGATTTAGGAATCGACATTGTGATTAAGAACATTAAATGTCGTTTCTTTTCTTAAGTTTGCTTTTGTTACTACTTAGTGCATATTGTTTATCTGAATCTTACATGTAAAATAATACAATAAATCTTTTCTTACAGAGAAACTCAGTTGTGTTTTGATTAACTGTGCCGTCTAAATCACTGCGAGTAGAAAACCATCTTATATATAACTAAAAAAAGGGGGCCGCTACGTACAGTAGTTTGTATTTAAGAACTTTTTGAATCCATCAAACTTGTGTTTACGTTGCTGGATTCGTCAATCTATGCGTCCAAAGTTAAAACGGCCGTTACGCCTTACTTAGGCGCCAAAAAAAGGCACCGTATAAACACTTTCGGTGCCATTTTTTCGCGGCATGCCAGCGCTGGCACTGAATAGAACACGCGGCTATTTTTTGGCCCCAGTGACCTGCGCCCGCGTCTCGCTGCCCCCCGCCTATTTGTACTGAAAAGGCGCCGTGTAAACGACTAGTGTCGGTTTGCTGGTCACTGGCGGCGAGATTTAGGCAGCTGAAAATATTCATTGTCTAAACGGTCTGAAGATGTGCTGACGGTAGACACTGGTGTCGTAATTTAGGCGGCTGAAAATAGTCTTCGTCTAAATCGACCTTTAATAGTGTCTGAAGACCAGGGTTGCCAATGCAAGTGCCGCAAATATGTAATTATCCTTTAAATATAACATAAAACAAGAGTTAACAAACTAAATACGTATACCATCTGCGAGAGTATGTGGACTTCGCCCTGCGTTACCGTAGATAAAAATACTGATTCATCTTAAAGCGATATTCCTCGAGGATCCATACAGAGTTGATATTACCCCAACACCAATATTTTATTAATTCTAAAAGCCTATAAACTCATTGCTTTGACAGTCTACTATCGTTATATCTTTTTTTATTTTGACAAAATAATCAACAGTAATTATTCAAGTTGGGACGTTATAGGTAGCAATATGAATATTCATTAAACATCTAAGAGCTGCGTTGCTTGCGCTGTTGTTTGATTGTTGCTATGTATTCGTGTCACTTAATTATTGTATTTGTACTGTAAACTCCAAAGTGACATTGACGCCAACTAATATAAATATTACACAAAATAAGACCAGAGAACATTTGGTCTTATCGCTAAAAATCGATCTCTTCCAGACATCATCCTTCAGGTGGTGGAGAAAAAACGGAATAATTTGAAATAAGTAGGTGAAATAGAAGTATAGTATAAACAGCTGAACCATATTCTTATAAGAAAGATATTATAAATCCGAAAGTTTAAATGTTTGGATGTTTGCTACTCAATTACGCAAAAACGGCTGAACGGATTATGATTACCATGATGACACTTTATATACGAGTTTATAGCCTGGATATAGGATACTTTTTATCCCGAAAATCATCCCTAGAAGTGATAAAATAGGCAGTGAATATACAGAATAAATATAGGCCTACTTGCAGAATAAATATTTTATCTGGAAATTATTTACTATGGAAATACAATAAAAACAAAATAAATGAAATTACCTTAAAATGTACCTAACTAAATGCTAAAATAATACAAAAAAGAAACCATCCATCCTCCTAGCGTTATCTCAGTACAGTTGCATCCTGGAGGATGCCCGGGGTCCGCTACCTAATCCCAAGACTTGGCCGCTGTCGTCTCCCAGCGAAAAATACAAACAATAGCATGCTTTTGTTATGATCCCTGGGATCCCAGGGACCGGTGGACGACGGGTAAAGTTCTAATAGTTACTGCATGGGGAACATACTCTCATAAAAAAATATATAAATAGAATATGCCGTCCAGTAGTTCTGCCTGCGGCTTGGTGTCCCATATTTCATTTTGATTGATTTTGATGTTGCGCACGGATTTTGTAGTTGGGTGTTGTATCACCTCTATGCGCGTCCCGTGTGCCAGTGAACTCCGGCCCCGGTAATTGAGCGCTTCCGTCCAAGACTTGCTTCCTACATACATACATATGCTATTTCGAATTTATTGTAGAGTCCGCCCAGGTTTTAATACTATGTTCAATAAAAAATGTGTATAATTAAAATTAATATTTTTGGACAACCTTACACCAATCGACCTAGTCCCAAACAAAGTGAAGCTCCATGGGTACTAGTCGACAATATACATACTTATATAGATAAATATAACCTTACAAATATTCGTGCTCATCACACAAATAAATGCCCTAACCGGGATTTGAACCCGGGACCTCCAACTTCGTAGGCAGAGCCACTACCAATTACCAACTAGGCTAAAGCGGTCGTCTCGTATGACGATCAAGTCGATAGATAGGCTACGGTATCGGCTTACCACCTGACAGGCCGTATACTTGTTTGCAACCGCCGTAGTATAAAAGGTCTGGGAAAATGGACAATTTTGAGCTCTACGCCCGCGTAGGTATCTGCTGCTGACTGTACTATGACGCGATTTGCTATTGGAGGATCAAGCAATATTGCTTGATCTTTCAAGCAATATTTGTCGGACTGTCAGACTCTGACAACAATGACAGTGCGTTTACTGTTAGAAGTCGTATTACCGCATGTGAAATGACAAAAAAAGTGATGTGGCTAAAGCGATTCGATTGGCAAATTAACTGATTATTAGCAATTTCGACGAGAAACCGGAATCTATTTTTATGATTATCGTTTTACAATTAAAAAAAAAAACAAATACAACGAGAGAAACTTGAAGCGCACAGTAAAACCGCAAAACCACGACGAAGGGCGCATTGACATTTACTTTTACTTTTTTTTAATGTCAAATGTCGTTTAGAAACAGTTTACAAATAGATCGACTACTGATTCACTCGGAAATTTTTAACGATGGTACTGGTTACTGCACTAAATTTAAGAAAAATAAGATGCAGAATGTAAAGCTTGCTTATCGTGTTTTTATTTACGAAAATATGTAGGAAAAAATATAAACTCCATGTAATTGGTGTTAACATGTATGCATTTATGATTTACAAATAGTTTTAAAGCTTAAAATCTAGTGAATATTTTATTTTTGGTTCTGTAAAACGTGCAAGTTTACGTTATATGGGTGCTGTCATGTCTCATAAATGACTTCTAACGGTAAACGCACTGTAAGTGACGTTTGACACATTTGACATAAATACATATTGTAGTTGCCATTTATAAAGTTTTTAAGAAGTCTCAGTTTCAGACTTGCCAGACGCGTTACGCAAATAATAATACCACAACCGATCGAGACGGCCATATACATTTTTGTATAAGAGTGACAGAGAGTTACATATCATTTGTTGTCCCTTTTATTTGTCGAGCACAACCTATTTGATATGACAGTTGTGCTCAATTACGTCAGACAAACGATTACCCGCCCAAGTTATGGAGGTAACTTATGGTAAACCGTCAGCCATTTTAAACAAATTCTCAATTTATCTTAATAAGACCTTTTCCGCCACCCTTGGAAGCACGCATGTAGGATCTCAATAGAAATATTTATACTCTAAGCTCAGTCTCATCACGCGCAGAAACTATCTTGAGTCAAAAGGTAGACGTACTTGTACAAATCAAAACCAATTCCAATTACAAGCGACTTCAACTTTGTGTGTTTGTGTTTTTGGAAAATAAATATCATTAAGCTTGGTATCAAAAACAGCCTCACTATTAAATACATGATATTCCAATTAAATACATTCAATACCAACCGAGCCCTTCATCTAGTTACCTATGGTCGATGCATATCAATGCCCTTATCTTTATGACTTCAGATGGCATAGAGTGGCTATGTCCTCTAAATAGTGTCTTCGTTTTATTATCATGTAAATTGAGTTTACCGCCCGAGGTAGTATCAGATTGGATTGTACTTTGACAATTGGTATGTGGAAGTGAATTGATTAGTTTTTTAGTTTTACATTGACACAAAACTAATTTGAAAAGCTACTGTAGCTTTGTAGCGTTAAGCCAGACTTTCATTTTGGAAGTTGTGGGTACGAACCCCGACTCGTACCGTAAGGTTTCTCAAAAAACTTATATACGAAATATTATTTCATAGCTTAGCTTTTTGATGAAAGAAAACTTGTTTAATCCCAACAAAAACAAGGGCTACTTTCTTTAGGTCGGAAGATCATATGGCAGCTTCTTTCATACAACTAGTGCCTACGCCAAATCTTGGGATTAGTTTGGCAACCCGGTCTTTATAATAGAGCCGGCAAAATCTTCTTGAATTAAAAGAATCTGCTTCAAGTGTTCAAATCGCTGAGACTTCATCATCATCATATATTTAAGAGCCTAACCTAGCTCTTGTCGGTGGAGTAATCGCCATTCTGTTCGGTTCTCCGCCAAGGCTTTGAGCTCCTGATACGACATTACATTGACCTTCTCTTTTGCTTGATCTATAAACGCACGTGTCGGTCTTCCCCTGCCTCTCCTCCCCTCTATCTTTCCTTCGAATATGGTTTTTATGTAATTGTCGTGTCGTATCAGGTGCCCCAGCATCTTTCCTCTTCTGTTCTCGATCGTCCTCAAAAGAACTCACATTTAGAGACTTCTTACTTTAATTCCGTAAGAATTACAAGCATTACCATTTACGACGAAAAACAGACTATTTTGATTGTCCAAAACAGTTTATTGTAGCCATAATCTTAATGTCAATTTCTAATATACATGTAGGTTAAAAATCAACTTTGTCGTCTTCTTAATATAGTCCAAACTCGAATGACATAGAATTGTAACGCCAACTTGCGGTTAAACGATTTAATTATAGTTACAAACTTTGTCAAGTTCTGACCCATAAGTAAACGAAAAAATCGACTTAACTGTCCTCGTAATAAAGTCCAGAGGTGATTGACAAATGGTAGTAACGAAGAGCTAACTTGTGGTTGTCAAAACAGCTCAGTCACGCCCGCCCTATCAAAACATTTAATATCCCTAAAAGGGCCTTTTCGAGTTCATTTCTTAATGACATAATCTTGTAAAAGGGTTTTTGTCCAAATGTTATGATATATTCCTTGATCGGAATTAAAGATAAAAGTTAAAAGCTGGTGATATAACTGGTGCATGACTTCGTAGTTTTTTATTGGGAGACAAAGCCTTTACAACTTATAATTATAATTTATAATGCAAGACAAATGTAATCATTATCTATTAAGGAAGAGAAAAGCACATATTACTATGGAAATCACATATTTTTCATATGTTTAAACTAGCGGCCGCCCGCGACTTTAGATGGTAACAAAGATATAAATGAGGTTTATTTGTTTCTGTCAGTTGTCTGATGCTATTAATCTTTTGTGAAAAATTACTCAAAAGAAAAATAATTGATCGCCATCTTGGATTGAAAATGGATGTCATTTTCGTAATTGGCACCCCGAGGAACCACAAAGATGACAGATTCAGATTCAGATTCATTTATTCACAATATAAGATTACAATATAAATTACAATGTCAATTTACAGGAATCTCTATTGTGATCGTCAATAACATTAAATAAAACAAAATAAATTAAAAATCAATGAATAAAATAGCAGTTAAATAATACAATGAGTATGATAAAATTCACCTGAGAGGATCGTCATGAATATTAATATTTTTGGTACTCTAAACACGGATAACAAGGAAATTAAATATCAATATTTCGTAATGGTCGTCAAAGTAAATATTAAAACAGGAATTAAATTAAATCAATAATATTAAATTAAATGAAACAATGTCAACTATATTTTATTTCCATGTATTCGCTAATAGAATATAACGGGGTTTCTAATAAAAAGTTTCTCAGTTGACGTTTGAATGTTTCGTCAGATGGTTCAGTTCTTAATTTGGCGGGTAGGCGCTCGTAGTAGGTTGGTCCAATTACCCGTGGATTTTTAGCTGAGAGTGCCATGCGACGCGGTACTGTCCTAAGTCTCCCGGTGGATCGGATCTGCTTCCCCGTGACTTCAACTCGTTTAAAAGTTTGCAAATTGCTTCTGACAAACATGAGCACCTCAAACAAGTACAGTGAGTAGTGTGTCATGATGCCGTGCGTTTTAAATAGATCTTTACATGGATGTCTCGGTTTTACTCCCGCTAGCAATCGCATCGCACGTTTTTGTAATAAGAAGACCCGCTTGGAATCAGTTGAATTGCCCCAGATTGCTATACCATATGACATTAGCGAGTGAAAGTGTGAAAAATAAACAGATTTTAATGAACTTCGTGATACCAATGGCTGCAACTTTTTAAGGGCAAATACAGCACTACTAAGCCTATTACATAGTTGGTCAACATGGCACTTCCAGTTAAGGTTTGCGTCAATCGTAAATCCAAGAAATTTGCATTCGCTGCATAATGGCATTGGACCGTTGGTGATACATGGGGGCAAGGCAGTCGTCCGACCTGCAAAGACCATTACCATGGACTTTGTGACGTTAAGAAGTAAGCCGTTTGTCGAGAACCATGTTTGCAGTTGACCACAAGCTTCACGAATTTTCATCGCGAGCTGCTCATAAGTTTTCGCGCTCACTATGACTGTAGTGTCATCCGCGAATAATACAGATAAGCCACTCGTGATCGCCGATGGAAGATCATTAATAAATAGTAAAAATAGCGTATTTCCGATCGCGGATCCTTGCGGAATACCAAGGTTAACGTATCCAGCATCAGAAACAAGTGTTTTGCCGTTTGTTGACATTTTTACGACCTGTTTCCGGCCGCCTAAGAACGACGCAAACAAATCATGTGCGCAATTTTCGATACCGTAACGTTTTAACTTACTTAATAGCAATTTATGGCTTATGACATCGAACGCCTTGGACAGATCACATAGTATGCCGGCTATCTTGTATCTTTCATCAAGTCCAGTCATGACACAATCAGTAATTTTAGTAGCCGCCATGGTTGTTGATTTTTTTTGTCTATAAGCATATTGATTATCGGCAAGTAATTCGTTTGATTCAAGATGCATCATAAGGGAAGAGGATAAAATCGACTCAATTATTTTCGAAATGGTGGGTACTATGGTTATAGGTCTATAGTTATTTACGTCAGACCTATCACCCTTTCCTTTGTACACGGGACATACTCTGGTACTTTTTAGCACACTAGGGTATGTACCAGTACAAAACATTTCATTTATTAAAACCACCAGAATATCTGATATAATCGGCCAAATACTCAGAATTATATTCAATGTAATGTCATATACATCAGCTGTTCCGCGAGTTTTTAACATCGACTTAATTGTTTTGTCCATGACGTCACGAGTAACAAAGGGAAGCTCGAATACGGGAATATCAGAGCCACCCAAGTGCTGACACCTGTATCAATTTTTAAAAAAATAAATGTCCGTCATCTTTGATTTGAAAATGCACGTCATTTTCGCAATCCGCACCCCGAGGAAACTTTCGTCCCTTGTTTTACCCCCTTAGGGGATGAATTTCGAAAAATCCTTTCTTATCCCTAGCCTACGTTATAAATGTAACCGACTGTAAAAATCAATTCTCTAGCGTTAGTAGTTTCGGCTGTGCGTTGATGAGGACTTCTTCTTTTATGTATATATAGATAAATAAATATTTCTATTCGTTATCCTTTACTAGTTACAATCATTAATATCTGCCTAACCTAACCTAACCTAACCCAATTACACTAGTAGATGTTTATGCGCCTTTTTGGCACTTAACTAATTACAACAGCATATATATGGTACCTTAAATTTTCCGCTCCTACTCCTGAGTTTAGCAAATCTTAAAAGTTAAGCAAAATCTCCCATTCTAGTAGTATTCGTATTCAAGCAAAACTTCACGATTTACGAGTTATAGTAAATCGAAACACGTAGTTACAGGTTTTAATCACACTGCCATTAATGTTAACTCCAATTTAATTTTAGATCCAAGCCACAGTTAAACCTTTAAACAAAATCACCCAAGAATGCAGATCCATTAAATAGCCGTTAGCTAATTGAATGTTAATCGAAACTGATTAAATAGTTTCGACTTTATCAATGGTAGTAAAAGGTTCAATGTTGATTGTGGAGTCTTTAATAGCTCGAGATGAGGTAATGAATTTGTTGTTATTGTTGCAGGTAGCACGACAGATCTTACTCCGACACTCATCGGCATTTACGACTCCTTGCTAGAGCCAGCTAAGAGCCTAAGGCCAGAAGCTAACCCTCTAGAGAAGGCTAAAGATGCAAGAAATGATCCACCAGTAGAACACATGATTGAAGAAACAAACGTTACTAAAGATCCCTCCAAAATGGTAGGCAGTGTCAAATTGCCTATAGCCGCAGTGAATAAAAGTTCTTTGTACTCTAGACGGACTTGCAATGGTGCCGAAAGTGACCTTACCAGTGATAAAGTTAGGACGTTTAAAGATAAAGTGTCCGAGACGTCCACTTTTGATCATCTATCACCCAATGTGAAGAGGATGATTTCTAGTGCAACGGAGACGACAACGTTGAAGTTTCAAAGGAAAGGGAATAACGCTAGGTCTTCTACTAGACAACGATCGAATATACCTCTGTTTGGAGCCACATCGAAAATTTCTCAATCTGGAGTCGAGATCTTAGATTCAGTTGAAATTTACGATCAGCCTTGTGGCATAAAGAGTTTTGGTAATAAAAAAAATGAAGAAGAATCTCCCTCTAAGGCACCTTTAAAGCCTGAATTTAGAATAGATGAACAGACAACGTACGACGTCCCAACGAATAATAGACCAGCTATCTACGATGTTCCTGTACCAAATAAGACAGCATTCGAATCTCTATCATTACCATACATCGACCAATCCATTGAGCTCTCTATATCTTCCAACGACAGAGAATTCGATATCAAACTATGCTCAAAAGACAATTCCCCTCAAAAAGAAAATAATGAAGTGCCTTCAGATACATTCCCCAATACAAATGGAACCAATAGTTTACATAGAAAAGATTTTGTTAGTAAGAGTGAGAGTCCGTCTAAGTTAGCCAAAAGTGGGCCTTATCCCGAAGCAGTAGGGTCAACTGGGAATTTAAAGACGATACCAACGAAAGAAGTGACTTTACACCCACCACCGATAGAAGTGACTCGACCGCTGTCAATGAGTTCCATTGCTTCTTCAAGTTCAACTTCCAGTAGCGGCGTTCAGAATAAAGGAGGCGTGAACTCTGCCTATTTAGCTTCTATCGAAAGTTTAGATGATCATAGCGACGCTGACATGGCTTCGGCTAATGGTAGCAATAATTTTGTGAACAATGCAGGCATTTTGAATAACAGTGCGACAGAGGAGAGACATGCTGAGACGATACCACGTAAGTTGCTTTAAGTCCTACAATTTCCAACATAACGTTTAATTTTGAGAAATCTGTTGTTTTTTAAAAATCAAAATAGAAGTAAGCGATGACATTCGTCATCATCCTAGCGTTAAGCGTCTCCTACCTAATTGCAAGATTTGGCGAAGGCTAGAGCCTTCACGGAAACGACTGCCATCTGATCTTCCAACCTAAGGGAGAAACTAGATCTTATTGGGATTAGGCTTATCTAGTGACTGGGCAACATAACTGTTGTTACAGCAAAGCCAAATTGGCAAAAGAAACAGGCCTGCCACATCATCTCATTCATGGGTGATAGGGATTACCATAGAGTATTATCAGGCTTGTAGTTAACAGAAGTATTTTCCAGGTCAATCCTGGAACGAGGTGTCGGGGCTCTCGCAGCTGGAACGAGTCTGTGCAGAAATCGTGCAGACTGAGAACGTCTACGTTGAGGACTTGCGCCAAGTCGTTGAGGTTAGTATACTTGAAATCGTTCCACTGCTGGACATAGGCCTCCCCCAAAGAGTGCCATAATGACCGGTCCTGCGCCACCCGCATCCAGCGGACTCCCGCGACCTTTACCAGCTACCCTTTGAAAGCGACCAGCGACCTTTAGAAATCATATGAGGTGGCCGAATTCTTTCAAACTAATTCGGTCAATAATCTATTTTACCGCTCAAACAATATAGTTTAAAAAAATTAATACAATATCATTTTTATAGAAATTCGATCAACAAAAAGAATTCCAACCTTGGCTTCTTTATTTGTTATTTCTTTCACTTTTATCAATCGCTACTCTTCATATTTACCAGCAAGTGTTTATTTGTCGTTAGTTACGACATTAAATAATAACAACATTCATGTTTTTTAGCCCTTTTTAATAGGTACATGGCAATCTAGTTAAGTTTAGTCATTTTAAATCTTAGTCATAGAATTTTAGTCATTATTGTTATGATTACGTTGTTATCATTGATAACGTCCTCATTTTTATAAACAGCCACTAGCGGGCGCCCGCGACTTCGTCCGCGTAGATTTAAGATGGTAACAAAGATATAAATGAGGTCTATTTTTCTGTCAGTTATCTGATGCTGTATCATCTGTGAAAAAGCACTCAAAAGAAAAAATAAATGTCCGCCCTCTTGGATTTGAAAATCGATGTCATTTTCGTAATCGGCACCCCGAGGAACCACAAAGATGACATACTTATCGATTTTTAAGGAAAGTAAAGATTTTGTCAGTTTAATCACGGAATGCAGAATTATTGATTTAGTGGCTCGAAAAGAAGTTATTTCAATATATGCAATTAAATTATAAAGCAGGAACGTCTAATTCCACTACACAGGAAGTTTATTCCTCTCAAAGCAATTAGTATTCAAGTAAAAGATAAAACATTCCTAAAATAGTCATTTTAAACGACTTTCGATACATTTCAACCATTTCTACTAATAGCAAGTCGATAAGCCTTATCTTCCTTTATTGATTCTTTGAAATTTGAACTGTATTTTACGTGTCGCAGAGTTCCTCTTGTAATTCAATAATGTACTGAAATAGGAGTCTTTTAAATTAACTTCCGATTTTTCGAGTTCTAAAATATAATTACAGTTAAACCAAAAAAAGTAATGCAGATGTTGGAGATCTTAAACTTAAGGAGGAAACACTATTTTTGCTTGACGCAAAGCGTTCTAGGGTTGGGTTTTCAATGCAAAGAAATTCAGATGTCCCTTTGAAATATAACTCTGACCTAGTTCAGTGCGGAAATGGATAAACCCTTTTAGTTTTAAACGGATAGGAAATTGGATTGGAGGATACTATATATTTTTCAAAACTATAATTGATGGAAATTTTGTCAGACATTGTATTTTTCGTCTTGAAATATATGCTGAAAGCTGTAATCATTTTAACGTGGTTTTAATTTCAAGATATTTTGACGTACTAAGAAAACGAATGTTCAGATAATGAATAAAATATTTAAGTATAACCTATATTAATGCGCTCACCTTTTCAAAACGACCATCTGGCGTTACCACTGCTCTTAGTATTGGGATAGCCTGCAAATTTTTTACTCTATAAAAACTATATAAAAATATTAAAATATATCGAACGCAGTGAAACGTGCCGCCGGGATCAGCCGTCAGCATGTATACGGTCCGAAACATGTTGAGCTATATTCGACCATATAGACGTGACTGCAGTCCTGTAGGGAAGTTCGCGTATGGATAATTTTTAAATAGTAGATTGTATGACAAGGGTCTAAAATGAGCCATATTACCACGAGATAGTTATTTTCCCGAACAAAGTGAGGGAAAATAGTTCGAGGGGTAATATGGCTTTTAGACCAGAGTTATACACTCTACTTTTCACTTCGATTGCGAGAAAATAAATAAGCAAAGGTTAGCCATCCAAAATTAACAATTAATTCCACGGCGAACTTATATGTAATTTGGCAGGATGTTTTTTTTCTAAACTGCTTTCATGCTTTGACACACAAAATAGACACCGCGGTTCGCGCGCAACATTCTCGCGCAAAAAAGCTAACTCACCTTCCATTGAGCGCTTTAAAGCGTTGCTCGAACGAACTAATCACTTTTTTAATTATTGTGAAATAGGGACTACTACAAACTTAATCTTTAGACTCTTTAGAGAAATGAATTCTGTTTTCTGATTGGTCGATTTTAGTAAAGCTGTATTCTGGTTTGTTAATACCCAATACCAAATATTTTTTAAAGAGTTAAATTAGTGTTTTGTGTTGGTGGATTCAATTTAAACCAATCATAATACTTCACTTATTAATAAGTGAAGTATTATGATTGGTTTAAATTGAATGTTTTGTAAATCATAAATATGTATTCATATTTTCCCTAGGGGTTAAATGTACTACTTTAGCCCCGCTTGACAAGTCTAATTTGATGCACTTTTCGAGCATAAGAAGTGAAAAATATATTTTTTTAATTTTTGAAGCTGACTATGGCTTTATAGGCCTGGCCCAATAAAGCGCTCCAGTGAGATTGGTTTCAACCGAATCTGAGGTGTGAGTGGAATCGAGCTACTGGAAGTTTTGTTGCTATAGTGTCCGCAAACTATACTGCCGAGCGAATTGATAGCGCTATCTCTTGCATAATTGCATGGTGTTACGAAGTTGGTCTCACATTTTTTATGACGCCGGTCGTCTGTTTTTTTGGTTTGCGGACACTATACTTCACTAAACCTAGCCTAGCTGAGAAGAGTCCAGTAGGAAACTGAGCTAGGCCCGACCTGGGTCGGTCCGGGTATGGATTTTTTTCGGGAAAGTGTAGTATACTAGGATTAATGTTTGGAATAAAAGTTTTTAATTTTCTAAAAAATGACATTAAAGAATGTAATAATTTTAATGAATTTACAAATAAATTGAAATCTTATTTATTGACAAGACCATTCTATACACTAAGGGAATATTTTGAAAACATGCTTGATTGACTAGATACCTCCTTTTTTTTATGTATATCCAAAGTGCAATTTAAGTGTGAATGTAAATTTTATCGATAAGTGAATTATTGTAATTGTTTTAATCTTAATAATTTTGCATGCCAGCTGTGGCGGAACATGCATTCATGAATATGTAATACCACTGACATGACTACTGTACCATCTGTGTGTTTTTGCAAAATAAATGATTATGATTTTAGTAAGTATAAAGCTAGAACTCCATGCTATTTTTAAATCGGATTAAATAATGGCTACCTAATCGCGTAAAGGGCCGTGTCCCACTGACCCCTGCATATTAAGTGGTAGCCCGTGTTTATATCTAGATTTATTTATTAGACAAGGCACAGTAAGTGCTTTCCGCGGTTACATGTGGGGAACACACGAAAGTCGTCATCAGATGTATTGGAGCGAATACCTGGATTTCACCCCTTTTTTAACCTGACTGTGGCTTTATAGGCCGGGCCCAATAAAGCGATAGGAGTGCGCGGTTGGAAAGTAGCCTGGGGATAATCTAGCGGAAAACCTCCGACACGACCAGGCGTATGGTTTGGAACACTGCAATACTCTAAGAGTTGGCGCTCTTCAAGGGATCTCTTCCAGTTAACGTTTGAGCAATTGAGTGGAGAACAGGAACCAGAAGTTAAACAAACTAACACGTGTAGGCTCAAAATTGTATTATTAAGCAAATAAAGATTAATAACAATGTCTGACTTGGCGCTACGTAATATCTCACAACTTTTTACAGTGAAAGAGTTTCGAGACTTGGCCTATTTTTACATGGAATGTTTTTTATGGGGTCTCACTTCTTTTTGTAGGTAAATGTGTCAATACAAAGTTATGAATGCATCTAGAACTAAAAACTTTTCATAGATGCAGGAACTACAAAAGTATAACCTTGTATCGCATGTATTTGTATAGCATTACAAACTTACTTATGCAGTTTGTATATCTCTGAAGCGTGACTGAAATGGCAATATTTTTGATTTTTTTATGACTTTATAGTCTAAAAACAAATTACGTTTAAAATTAGAAGCTTGTGGGTCTACTAGAAGTAACTTAGAATTATGATGATCGGTCAGTCAGTCAGTGTGTCAGTGACAAAACTAAGGAACTTTGAGTGGCAACAGTTCTTAAACTACACGTTTAAATTGAATGTTATTGAGAATATATACAACTCATATTATGCCCTATATGTTAATGAAAATTCAAGGTTCTAGCTTTAGCCATCACAAAATTACAGGACGTTGAAAATTGCCCGAATTGCGAGAAAAGGATGGTACGGCCGTGCCTCTCTGTTTTGTTCGACTTGTCGGGGACACGGCAGTACCAGATTTGGCGTAACAGTGCTGTAAGCTTACATTCTGTTTTTAAAAATAAATAATAAAACAACATAGGAAAACACTCCCATCGCACACGACTAACCAATAAATTATGTATTACGCTTCAAGCTAATTCATTGAATCGATCGCATGACCTAGGCTAACATTTGACCTGGATACAATGCAGGCTAGTCTTTGTTATGTTACGTGTATAGGAAGCCACGCCGCAGCCCAGCGGTAAAGCACACGACTGCTGGAGCTGCGAGCTGGATGATGTGGGTTTGAACTCTGATTCGTACAGTCATAAATATAATATACTAGCGACCCGCCCCGGCTTCGAATGGGTGCAATGCTGATACATACATTATACAATACATATAAACCTTCCCCTTGAGTCACTCTATCTATTAAAAAAAACGCATCAAAATCCGTTGTGTAGTTTTAAAGATTTAAGCATACATAGGGATATAGGGACATAGGGACAGAGAAAGCGACTTTGTTTTATACTATGTAGTGATATATTTTTTTTATACCACGTCGGTGGCAAACAAGCGTACGGCCCGCCTGATGATAAGCTGTCACCGCAGCCTATGGGCGCTTGCAACTCCTAGGGTGTCACATGCGCGTTGCCGACCCTTTAAAAATTATACACTCCTTTCTTGAAGAACCCCATACTGTTGTCCCTCGGGAAAACCTCGGCAGGAAGCTCATTCCACAACCGGAGTCCGTGGGAGGAAATTCCTCTGAAACCGTACCGTGCGCGACCATTTCGGTTCTAAGGTGTGAGGATGAATGCCTGCCGACGGCGAGCGGTGCGATGGTAGAAAGCGGCCGTGGGCATCATGTCGAACAGTTCTTCGGAGCACAACCCATTATACAAGCGATAGAACACGCACAAGGAGGCAAAGTATACGTTCCCCAAGGGACAAAAATATTTTCATGCTTGGGTAGATCAACTATTCTTTGTTGCTTGTTACTATGGTTACGTCTCCTGAGTCACTCTTTAAAACTGACTTTATAGGGTTTAAATCTACCAAACATGAGTTTTAGCGATAAGTATAAATCCATTTGGACATGGGTCATCTCCTGAGCATATTTGAAGTCCATATTATAAACATTTTTCTAAGAAACATGGTTACTGTTGTCTCCTCGCTGACGGGACAGGATAACAACAAAAAAAAGTTGATTGACCCTCTTACGCTCTTATTATTGAAGGTATTTTCGCGTATTTTGTAACTGAGTGAGTATAGATATTTACGAGGTTGTCTCTTAACTACTAGGCTTTTTAATAAATGAAGATAATATCATTTTATATATAACAGTAGTCCGCTGTCCGTCCATCCGTCTGTCCGTCTGTCACCAGGCTGTATCTCATGAACCGTGATAGTTAGACAGTTGCAATTTTCACAGATGATGCATTTCTGTTGCTGTTATAACAACAAATACTAAAAAACACAGTAAAACAAATATTTAAGGGGGCTCCCATACAACAAACGTGATTTTGCCGTTTTTATAAATAGTGGTACGGTACCCTTCATGCGCAAGTCCGACTCGCACTTGGCCGGTTTTTCTTTTTTGTCACCGATTACAGATATTTTCGATGTTGAGTGAACTTAAAAAATTGTAATATCATTTGATATTTAACAGTAGTTTTTATGCGAAGGAATACATCGTGAGGCTACCGGTCTAATCCCACCATGGTCTGGTTTATCCCAAGTTTGTCGAGACGAGAAGAGAAGAGGTCAAAAACAATCGCTTTCAAAAACTAGTGTCAGAATAATATCTATAGGTTACGGTATGTATTCTACAGCAGTGATATATATAATTATATATTATATGTATGTATATTGTTTTTTGTTTTTTATGTGCTATTTTATTATGTGAGGTGTGCAATAAAGAGTATTTGTATTGTATTGTATTGTATGTTATGTCCTGCCGTGGTATTAAAAGCTGGGCTGTTCCGAATGCGAAATTGTCGGGAAAACTAATCAATGTACTCGTTAGCTAGACTTTATTTATACCGGGAACGTATTTTTTAACCCGCTAACAGCTCGAATGACGCGTCATCCGGCGCTTCGACTAATTACCGTTGACAACTTGACAGTTTTGACAGCGCCAGCCCACTTCCTGGAGCAGCCATTTTTGGCGCACAATTAGAACTGTCATTCTACGCGCTACTGGCAGATTTAGATTTATAGTTGTAACCGTTAAAGCCGTTTAAAAAATAAGGAGTTCAAATTGAGTTTTTATTTGCCGGCTGACTGTGGCTTTATAGGCCGGGCCCAATAAAGCGATAGGAGTGCGCGGTTGGAGAGTAGCCTGGGGAAAATCCAGGGGAAAACCTTCGACACGACCACGCCTGTGGTTTGGAACACTGGAATACTCTAAGAGTTTGCGCTCCAATGAGTTTGGTTGAGCGGTTTCAACCGAATCTGAGGTGTGAGTGGAATCGAGCTACTGGGAGTTTTGTCGCTAGTTCAATAAACCTAGCCTAGCTGATGAGTCCAGCAAGAAACTCAGCTAGGCCCCACCTGGTTCAGACTGACTCTACCCGGCGTACGGCGGTACCGGGACGAATAGGGACTATATGTCTCAGTGTTGTCGCGATCGCGCGGTGGACGTCCCCGCCAGCGGGAATGCCTAAGTGTACGTGTCGTGTCTGAGTTGGACGTCGTAAGCGTAGCGTTCCATCTTTCGATGGACGATGTGATTACGTCGTCCGGATCCGTGAGTGTGTGCTTAGGACGCCGGACCGTGCGGTCCTTAATCAGTGATCGCCGAGTTAGGACAGAGGGAGGGGGTATGGGGAACGTAGTCGACAGCCTTCCTAACTAACGGATTCTTATGATGGGGAGCGTTTTTAAAATAACGTCTGGCAGTCTGCTTAAAGAAACCATACATGGCGCTAATCCCCATGTCGTGGTGCAGACTGAGGTTCGACTGGTACCACGGGTCACCAGTCGCCCTACGGAGAAAACGATTCTGAATGATCTGAAGCGGCTGGAGTGATGTCATAGGCACGTGAGCAAAAGCTACACTTGCATAGGACATGATTGGACGAACACAAGTTTTGTAGAGTGTCAGCTTACGAGTATTTCTAAGTGACATTTTACTAAACTTGTTAATCATCGGCCCAAGCTTTCCTAGCACGAACAACTCATGGTTACGTACTGTACTGATGTGGCTACGGAAAGTCAGTTTTCTGTCGAGGGGCACTCCAATATATTATTATATTTCGTTGGCCAAGGGGAAGGGCCGGTTACGAATGCAGTAAAATGCGGTTGCGTTCAACTTATATTGTGTAGAATCGCGAATATGAAGTATCCCGATTGCTTCAAAATATAGACTGTGTAGAATTAAGACTGTAGTAAACTGCAGTTGTGTGGAATCCATATTGTATGGGAATCACGAATAGGAAGAATCGCGTTTGTGTTAATCGCATAATCCGGTCAAACATCTGGATCGAAGCCTTTCCGTGCTAACGCGGTCAGACGGGTGGAAGACTCAGTCTGACCCAGGTCGGGCCTAGCTGAGTTTCTTGCTGGACTCTTCTCAGCTAGGCTAGGTTTAGTGAACCAGCGACAAAACTCCCAGTAGCTCGATTCCACTCACACCTCAGATTCGGTTGAAACCGCTCAACCAATCTCACTGGAGCGCAAACTCTTAGAGTATTCCAGTGTTCCAAACCACACGCGTGGTCGTGCCGGAGGTTTTCCCCTGGATTTTCCCCAGGCTACTCTCCAACCGCGCACTCCTATCGCTTTATTGGGCCCGGCCTATAAAGCCACAGTCAGGTTCAAAAAAAAAGGGTGGAAGACTATCGCAGTGCTTTTTTGACACGTTGACTAACTAAATAGGTACCTACTATACGATTCCGTTGTCATTTCATGTCTTTAAACGGGTCTTACAGATTGTGCTCGCTAAAACACCTAATTAGCTCCTAATAAGTTCGCTAGAAAGCCCCCGTAACGGTGAAAGCCGGTGTTTAGATAAACTGCGGCTAAACTGGGTTTAGTGCCCGCTTAATTGCCGGTTAGCGATTGAGACATTAAGATTGTGAAGATAAAAAAGTTCAGTTGCGGTTTAATTTCGTAATGTTCGGTGCGACGTTAGTCCTTTTGTTATGACATTAGCGCGATTTCTTAGAGGGATAAGCTCGCCTTTGTACATTAAGCCGTTGTATCCCGGCAAAAATAGTGCTTACATACAAACAATCGAAGAGGATACATATTTCTGGGGAAGCTCAATTGGCAAATCTTTAAAAAATAAGATTGCATGCCTAACCCTATCAAATGTAATTTATATGTTTTTTTCAGAAATAACCACTTTAATTTTTTTTTATCGCTTCCGCACAAAATAGTGCCTACGTAAACTACCGGGTTCAATAAGTATACAACTATCTCGATGATGAACGTAAACGACCCCGGGGTCGTAGTGAAAATATGTAAATTTTTAGGGTTCCGTACCCAAAGGCCAAAGGGTACTAAGACTGCTGTCCATCCGTCTGTCTGTCTGTCCGTCTGTCACCAGGCTGTATCTCATGAACCGTTATAGTTAGACAGTTGAAATTTTCGCAGATATATGAAATTTATCCCTAAAGGGGTGGAATTTTGTATGGAAGAGCGATGATTAGACAAGCGCCTGTTATAAAAAATAAGCAATAAAATTCTGTCGCATTGAACGAGTTCTACACGGACGAAGTCGTGGGCAAAAGCTAGTTATAAATAAATGTAAGGACAGCGGTTTCATGCAGTCCTGGTACCTGTTGCAAAAATGTAGACATTTCAAGAGCACCCTACAATCATCCCCATATTGGGCTTTCCCGTTACGAGACATCTTCCGTGCATTCATCTCTATCTGTATCCCTTTGGCAGAGAGTACAATTTCCTCTGAATTGAATGCAGCAGATATAATTGTCACTGGGATTAGAATTACAATTTTATTTAAGTAACGCATTTGCCATGATGCTATGCTTTTATAAATAAAGTTCAATCTCGTCTAAGCTAGCTGCAATAGATTCGTATCTAATGTCCAGAATTGATGGAGCTCTAGCGATTCTAATGATATGTGGATTTCTATGAGAATTTGTGTTGCTAACAGAGTTGCCAGGGCCGTTGGGACGAAAGTTACATTTCTTTTCTTGAAAAATTACATTTTTAATGCAAAAGTTACATTTTATATATTTTTCATAATTACTTATCAAAACATTCGATTCTAAGAAACGAGTCGCCATATACAGCTACAATTCGGCGAGTTCGGCGACAGAATTACGCCGAGCTGATGGGCGGTGTCTCAAATGTCATACAAAGACGGGCAGTCGTACTATATAGGTTATTTTGTCACCTTTTCTGTATGGAAGCCTATAAATTGTGTCGCTTGATCCCGGTTAGATACAATTACCTTTCTTTTTAAATACACTCTCATTATCCTCAAAAGTTACAAAAAATTCCTCTACAACAAAAATTACTTACATGTTACGCGAACCGGTAAAAGTTACGAAAAATGTAAGAAATGTAATCT
Source organism: Epiblema foenella (assembly GCA_963556455.1). NCBI lineage: Eukaryota > Metazoa > Arthropoda > Insecta > Lepidoptera > Tortricidae > Epiblema > Epiblema foenella. The sequence goes on from OY747100.1 coordinate 24,192,764, forward strand.
GGCAACACTGGTTGCTAAAGTTAGTGACGGATCTCGTTATAATGGTGGGTTAGAATAAGATTGATGTACTGACGCCGTGACAGGGTGGGCTTTCTGAATGTACTTGTATATGTATCATCACCATTGTAGACTTTATCTCTTTGGCATAAGGTTCTCGAATAGTCAATTAACTGTGATGCTTACAGTACTAGGAACCCTAGTATCTAGTTAAGTATTTTTACCGTTTTACTGCCCTTGTTCGGTTTAGCTCAATAATATGAGCTATTATTATTTTAAACCCTATTACGTTGAGATAAAGCAGAAGAGCACACGCATCTGCTTACAGAGTCACTAAAGTCCCTGGCAGATGAGATGTTATTCATATCTACAAATTTTGAAAAAAAAAATCATATGTTTATAAGGGGGGCTCCGATAAAGCTAAAGGGGGGGGTGAGAGGAAAAAAAATGGTCTACCCCACCGAGTGATAAGAACTCGTTGAGTGCATAAATATTGTATTTTTTGTTTTTAAAAATATTGAAAAACAAAGGAATGAGAAGCCACTTATCATTACTTTTTTTTCAAACCTTGATTAGATTTTCAACTTTTCCCTCTTTAAAATATCATTAAATATTCATCCTAGCGAAAAAGTGTGTACCTAGAACATTTTTGGTAGAGAATTTTATGTAAATAAATATTTGTGGACAGTCTTACACAAATCAACCTGGTCCCAAACTAAGCAAAGCTTGTACTATGGGTACTAGGCGACGATATACATACTTATATAGATAAACATATACTTAAATACATAGAAAACATCCAAGATTCAGGAACAAATATTCGTGTTCTTCACACAAATAAATGCCCTGACCGGGATTCGAACCCGGGACCTCCAGCTTCGAAGGCAGGGTCACTACCAACTAGGCTAAAGCGGTCGTCAATACTTATGTCTAAGAACATTTTTTGCTATGGGCCACCATTTACGAGTCTTTTACGAAAAACTGAAAAATGAGACCTTCAAATTCCCCCTCCCCCGGCTCAAGGGCTATGGGCGTGGGCTTTGGTATGTTCACCTCCTAACTAGTCCAAACAAAGCTACGAAGCCAAAAAGCGTGTTTCAAGCTTTTTTTTGAACCTGACTGTGGATTTATAGATCGGGCCCAATAAAGCGATAGGAGTGCGCGGTTGGAGAGTAGCCTGGGGAAAATCCAGGGGAAAACCGACACGACCACGCGTGTGATTTGGAACTGGAATACTCTAAGCGTTTGCACTCCAGTGAGATTGGTTGAGCGGTTTCAACGGGATCTGACGTGTGAGTGGAATCGAGCTATTTCACTAAACCTAGCCTAGCTGAGAAGACTCCAGCAAGAAACTCAGCTAGACCCGACCTGGGTCGGACTGACTCTACTCGGTTAGTGTTCCAAGCATTAACTTTTATGCCCTTTCGTTGCCTGACGTAAGTGACGTACGTGGCTTCCATACATGGTTTATCCTAATGTCACTTTTAGGTTATAAAATGTATGGAAATGATCGGTTTCAGGACTGAATTCTTATCTGCCGGCGACAGTAGTTGGGTGATTCTAATCGTTAAAGTTAATTGATGTCCTTACCGGTCCGAACGTTAAGTGCAAGTTAAGGAAATCAGAGTGCAATTTAAACTTTATAACAAGCCAAACATTTATAACAAGCTACCATTACATATAATTAAAATAGATGAGTTAACAGAATTTAAAAAGAGACTGTATAAATTCCTGGTAGAAAAAGCATATTATTCTGTAGGTGAATTTTTAAGCGACACATTTTAAATTTGATTTGTTATTTAAGTTAGTAAATTAGTGTTAGTATAGACATGCATGCAAGATCTGGACTACAATGTTTGTACGCCGAAAGGCAAAACATAGCGATACCTACCTAAAATTATTGTAAGACGTTTTCAACCTATGTTTACAAATAAACAATTTTGAATTTTTGAATTTTGAATTTTGAAACTTATTGTTGACTCCAGTTTATTCTATACCTGGATCCCTAACTGTGAATATAGTTATAGTCAGAAATAATCACTCACGAGTCGTTAACAATCCGGGCCCGGTAAGGACAAATTAAGAAAATGTTAAATTTTGGAATAAGAATCACCCAGTTACAATTATAGAAACGAACGTAAGAATGATTTTAACGGAACCTTAACTATTTGTCCAATTCATGCTTGTCTGAATGCTCATATGTTTTATTACATGGACACGTCTAGTTTATTTATAACCAACGCGTGGGTCCATATATAAATAGTTTTGACAGATTCTGTGTTGTGGCCGTGTGTTGGGTTTACTGACACACTTTTACAGTATTTATTATAGAAAATCTGTGTAGTCGTATTAATGTTATAAACTTTAAAGTAGTGAGGAATATTAACCGGAAAGACTAGTACGGGAAAATACTTATAAAAACCGGCCAAGTGCGAGTCGATTCGCGCATGAATAGTTGCTTACCATGATCTATAGAAACTGCCAAAAAAATCACGGTTTGTTGTATAGGAGCCCCCTTAAATATTTATTTTATTCTGTTTTTTGGTATTCATTGTTATAGCGGCAACAGAAATACATTATCTCTGTAATAGTAATAAATTTCAACTGTCCTAACTCTCACGGTTCATGAGATATAGCCTGGTGACAGACGGAAGGACATCATGTGTTAGTAACAGGGTCCCGTTTTACCTTTGGTTTAAAAAATGGTGGAAATACCTTATGAAGTTTGAAAACCTAGTCCAAGAATCCCATCAAAAACGTAAATAAAAAAAAACCAAGTTCCTAAACGGATTCGCTAATAAAAGAAATTTAATGAAATCTAACTGGAAATCAAGTTCTTTAAAAGCTGCTTAGATCAAAACTCCTGCGTAACGTTCTTCAATTGCTTAAGGCGCGTAATAGAGTGAAATACCACATTTTGCTCGCGTTCAAAGGCCTAAAACTCAAAACTGGCCCGGAATATAGGTCTCGAAAAAATATACTTGAAGAATTGATATGTCCTCTTCAATCTGAGCAACGGAAATTGTAACACGCCTAGATTGTCCTAACAGAAAAAAATTATCAAATAAGGCATTTTTCAACCTTTTAAATCGCTACTGCTCACTATCTAGACATGTTTTTTACACGGGATATTCAGAAAATAAAACTTTATTCAGTTTTTCATAATCTGAGCAACGGACATTGTAAAATAATTATTACTTTTGTCAAAAACCTGGAATAACTACCACACCGTCATCAAAGTTGGGGCGGATACGTGCGCGGGCGACTGGCGGCAGTCTGTCACCCGCTCTCGGACGGGAAGGCTGTGTCGCTTTGCGCGCGACGCTAAAATATAAAAGTTCGATTGATTCGATTCTGAGACAATGTACCTACTTAACTATTTTATATATTTAATTACTTCAAACATTCCTACGTATTTAGAAAATAATAATATAAAAAAACATACACACATACAAAAAACCTGTTACAGCGGGGGGCGAGGGTAGTGCGGCGGAAAAGGCTACGCCACGCCCCAACGCGCAAGGTCGTTCGCGGGTATACGCGCCTTAAAATGACTTTGTATGTTATTTTCTACTGAATAAATCAAAATCAAACATTTATTCTGCAAATAGGCCACAAGGGCACTTTTACGTGTCAAAATATTAATTTACAATTTAAGAAAGTGACTACAATAATACATTCTTCATGTCTAAATATTAATTTACAGTTCAAGAAAGAATAATAATTTCGAGTTTACTATTATAACAAAATTAATGTCATACAATGAAGATAAACATGCAAAGTATAAACTTGCAAATAGCAAGTGGCAACTTGGCAAGTTTTTAACCTCAAAGCAGGTAGGGCTGCGTAAAGAACGTAAACTCGTGCGCAGGTCATGTCATTTAAATGAGTGTGGACGCACGTGGGTTGCGTAGTGAGGTACCAGCAACTAATCGATAATAATTCTCTAAGGTAGGAGATTTTCTGTGTCGTATCCTCTGAATAATTAAATAAATATTTGTGGACAATCTTGCACAAATCAACCTAGTCCCAAATTAAGCAAAGCTTGTACTTCGAGTACTAAGCGACGATATACATACATATATAGATAAATTCATATCTATCAATAAATGCCCTGACCGGGATTCGTACCCGGGACCACCAGTTTCGAAGGTGACTACTACCAACTAGGCTGAACTGGTCCACATCTCGGTTGTTTTCCTGGTATGCGAAGGTAAGTAACGTATCGGTAGTGGTCAACTCTTGGATGGGTGAGTGATTACTAACAGATCTTTCTCGTACTTTGAAGTAGAAGGCACATTACGCCGTTGATCCCGGCTGCATACTGTCTATGACGACTGTCGTTTAGCCAAGTTTGAGACCTTCGGCCGACTTGTGTACTTCTAACAGTCAACTTGCCCACTCACTTGATAAGCCTAATCCCTAGTCATGCGCAAAATGTGTCACTAAAAAGAAAAGATTGATATACTTCATTCCTTCACTGTGAAGTATATCACTCATTCAGTTCACTACTTCAGTTTAGTTCAGTAGCTCAACAGATCCATCTACGATATAGATTGGGTAATGATATCAATCATTCATTCATTCTATGGCATCTATGTTACTCTCGGAGCGAATGAGTAGGTAAACGATATGATTCATGAACTGGTCTGCCTGAAGGATTGAAGTATATGAATCCGAACTGAACTACTGAATGAACGAGTGACACGAGGTGAAGGACTTCATTTGAATCATTCATTCGTGAATTACTCATATGTACTAATCCCAAATCATGATATAAGTTAGCGGATCCCATTTCATCTTTCAGGATGCAACTGTACTGGGATAACGCTAGGAAGCGTTGGGGTAGCGCGGATGATGAATTCCTATTTTATATTTAAAAAAAAACAAAATTTCGTAAACATAACTTTATCGATATTTCATATCACTACTATAGTGTCCATAGCCATAGTCGTGGGCGGCGCACTCAAATTACTTTTTATCAACTGTCGATAAATAAAAATGCCTGTGGGCGTACTCTAATTTATTACGAAGCGACTTGCATTTAATGAATTTGATTACATTTTGTCAACGATGTTCAATAAAGATGTTAAGGTGATCATCCACCGTAAGTGGCATATATTTATATGTAAACACAGCTTCGCACATTGTGGATATTTAAACCTTTATTTAACTTTTAACATTTACCCTAGAAACTGGTGTAGCGACCTATACCTTGTTTTTAAGGTCCGAAATTAGGTAAATAAAGAAGCAGTGGTCGTAAACACACACACATTAAATTCGCATTGTTCCCACGAAAGATCAGAATAAGTGACAGTCAGTCAGTGACTTTGACAGATTACTTTTTTAAACCCGAACCGATTTCTTACAATCTCTGCCTCTTTGGGTTATTTATTGTACCTCATTTAGATAAATTAAACAAAACGTATTTAGAAAAATATTGATTTAAAAATATATAGAAGTAAATACAAATTCAGACAGTTCTCGAAATAGGATCAAATAGAGAATATGCATAATTTTTTTTCACGATGCCATTCGAACCAGTTTTTAGAGAGGAACAAATGTGTTTATGGAACAAGTACAATTAGAACAACACAAAAGACAAAAATTGATTTCAAAGTACAGCTTAAAATCCAAGCGCTTAAAACGCCCCCAGAACTCCCATACTAATTGGGCATAGTGTGTGACGTCATATACTATGCGCCCGTCGTTGTATGGAAAAACGAGTAATTTACTGTTTTGGTCGTGAAATATTGTATTTAGGTACACTGTTATCGTACATTTTTTTGTTTATTAAAACATATGAGGGCGAATATTCAACGTTTTTACGGCGGTTATTTTACGTCATTGTCGTTTCATTAAATATTGTTAAAGGAGACGATGATCTGAGTAAACTTTTGTTAAAAGCGTAAACCAATGTCGGGTCCGAGTCTTATTTGATCAATGTTTTCGCCGGTTTATCCCAGCTTTGGATAGATAATCTTGAGTCGGCAATGACTTTAGAAACGAGCGTTTCAAACGCTCGGAGAATCGCCCATGAATCCTGATAGTGGTTTTTAATATGCTTTTAGTCAATAAAAAAAATAACATAATTTTCCGAAACTCTCAAGTGTAACTTTTTGTTGTCATCATTTGATGGTTTTCTATTAATATAATGACATCTTTTTATTATTAATTCCGCATATTTTCTATTGCAAGCAAGTTCTTGCACCATGTAAATGCAATTTTCATTACATTGCAGTTTCGCGTGCTACTGATGCAGGACGAGAACGGTAAAACGCTGCAATGTAATGAAAATTGCGTTCTAAGTTCACTGTGCAAATGGGGCTTAATACTGTAACCGTGTAAACATATTTGTAATAAATAGAGTGGAAAAGTAGTAGACCACTTTCCTGTCCCCGTACAATGTCGCACGCTGGTAGTAAAGACATAACTCTCCAGTAATGGCGCAAATGGTCACTAAATTAGGAATATAGAACAGTTCGTCTGAATGTAGACCGGAAGACATGTATTGGTGTCTGCCCACTACAACTGGTATTGTGGATACTAAGTAGGTCAGATTATGATTAACATAAGCCACTGCAACCTGCTAACAATCGCTTTTACTATACCTTGTTTTTAGGGCAAGCGAACCGGGATTCCGGGATCCCGAAATACCGGGATCTCAGGCCGATTATAACAGTGTTTCAATACCAGGATTAAAACAGACCAATACCGAAATATCGGAATACCGGTATTGAAGATTTTGCATTAATTTTTAATAGAAAAATATGAGTCTTACGTATTCGTTAAATTATAATTATTTCTTATACTATAACACAGATAGGTGAAAAACCCCGGGATCCCGTAATACCGAAATCCCGGGATTGAGGTCCAATAACGGGATTAGGAATCGTTCGGTATTGCATGCCCTACTTGTTTTTTTTAAATTAGAAATTAGGTAAATAAAGAAGCAGTGGTTGTAAACTGTGTGTTTGACACATTGAATTCGCATTATTCGCACGAAAGATCAGAATAAGTGACAGTCATTGACTGACAAATTATTTTTTTTAATCCGAACCTTACAATCTCTCTCTCTGTGGGTTTTTTATTGTATAACTTTTAGATATTTTTTTACATTTTTCCTCATAAATCGAAAATGACTAGACGTAAGACGTATAAAAAATGTTTCACAATGTGCAACTCAAGCCCTTTCATGTGACACCCCACTTGACATATTCACTAGATCTGTCATTTATCAAAGAAAATAAAAAAATATATATACTAAAAAAAACATGTTCTATGCATCTAGGTTACTCGGCTCATCCCGCGTTCGTGAGAAAAGTACTGTATAAAGTCAAATATTTATTCTTATCAATAAAGTATAGGTTTATAAGGGTTATTTTACATATCAGAGGTAACAATACCTACTATTGAATACATAGCAACAATTAACCAACAAACAAATACTTGGCCATGGATGGAAGGGTCGGAGGGGCGACCAGGTGAAACCTTGATCAAATATCTGTGATACAGAAAAAAGGTCAGGTCAGAAGTACCCGCAACCACCAACCTGTGGCGCTACCGCGAACAGCAAACGAAGTTTTCTTTCTCTGTCGCACTTACGTCCGAACGTGCAAGTGCGACAGAGAGCGAAAACTTCGTTTGCTGTTCGCGGTAGCGCACCTATATGAGATGTGTCCTCGATGTGATTGGAAGGAAAAAAGATCCGTACTATTTGGCATTCTCGTCTTTTTTTTAAATTTATTTATCAAGAAAGATAACAGTTACAACATTTTAATTACTCGCCAAACTGCCATAACAGATTGTTGGCGAGATCGCGCTGATTTAACTAATGTTAGGTTCGTACTATGCTACTATGAACTAAACTTAAACACTAAATATGACAATGCCTAAAAACTTAACTGTAATATTTTTTTAGGTTTTTAACAATAAACATTAGAAACCTATAAAAATTTAAATGTTTTTTTGGTAAGCATTAGTGTACTTTGGCCAAACATGTCTTTTTTAATCGATTTTTTAATTCAATTATGCTGCACTTTTTGTCCGAATCAATTTCGTTGCATATTTTAGTTCTTTTGCCATAATAGTTTTTAGCAGTTTTCTGTACATATTTCTCTGCCTATGCCTACCCCAATTAATACGGGCTTGAGTATATGTACGTATCTTTATCTTTGTGTTGTCTAGATGGGTCTGCAAATTAACATTTTGGCCAACATAGTTCGTAGAATTCCGGAGTAATTTGTGTCTCTTGTCTATCTAATTTTTAGCTGTCTATCTAATTATTATTTTATATTGTGTGTATTTTTAACGACATATTGTATATTCTATATTATAACGTGTAAATTGGCTTTATGAATAAATGACTTATGACTTAATTATGATCACATACTAGGGCATACGGGAGTATGTTAGACGAGTAAATTTCACTGTCACGGCCCGTGACACTACTCCGGCCAAACCGGTGTCACGAGTTGCGACACGCCATTGTTTGTGGATCGAGCCGCGTTTGGTCGCTCGTGCCAGTACTAAACACATAAAACTTGCCTTTAGCTTGTTAGATCAAACGGGTGATTAAGGTACGGTTTCATAAAGATCGTTAGACCTTATGTCAGTGACTCTCGTAAAAAATATCGTACTTATTTAATCTTTATTGTACAAAAAGAAATCTTAACGTACAAAAGGTGGACTTAATGCCATCAGGCATGAGAATGCCTGATGGCATTAAGTCTACCTTTCGGCTTGACTGAAGCAGGGATCAGATACCGGTATTTTCTCCATAGGAAAATACCGATATTATTACGGTCACCGGTTCATTACTTCGTTTTTAATGGGACAATCTAATAATACGACGTTGTTACCTAAATACATGATTCAGTCCTACGTAAAGAGCAAATAATTATCCAAAATATTGGGCGTTCTGGGTTTTTTAAAAATACCGGTATCGGTCCCTGGACTGAAGGTTGACAAGTAGAGATACCTGTAAACCTTCAGGCAAAGCAAACATACCAGAAAAAACCGACTTTGGTAAACTTACATACAAAATATTGATTCCGTATAATGCATAGATATTCAATATATAGTTACATAGACACGCACATATAAAATGTACTGGTTTACGGAAGTTTAATCTTACATTTAGTCTAACGCATCTTTATAAAACCCGGCCTAAGTTAACGCTTTCGAGTGTGCCTAAGAGTGGTCTAAATGTCATTTTCCATACTAAAAATGAGAGTTAGTTCTACCCAACTTAAAGACATGTTACATAATCAATTACCGGCACAACTTGCTGATTTACGATTGACTGACGTACGTGACTCAGCTAAACTTGTCTCACTAGTATTATGTAACTTCTAAATTAGAAACAGGAGAGTAGTTTTTTCTCGTTTTGCGCCGCGCTACGTAGACATATTTCTTCCAATGACTGACGTCAATATTCCCAGGAAAACCGCGAACCTAAATCAATGGAAGGTAGCTCTACTCTCCACGCGGCTATCTTCCAGCACTGTCCTATATCAAACGCGCCCCACACAATCGTTCCCTGTGTAAATATATCCACTACCTACGCATAATAGTGATTATATTCATTATACATCGTCTAGATATCACTTTAGATACCGACTTCCGCTGGTTTTGTGCATATGTAATTTGGAAAATATTATTCAACGTAAGGTAAATGTCTCAATGTGTGACAATTTGATACCCATCATTGTTGACCCCTATTTATATGGACATAAGATTTAAAGTTATTTAGATAACTATATAGATGTTTGACCTTAGGTCTTGCTGATCAACTATTTATTTTTTTATATTGCGGTGCTGGCAAACAATCATACAGCCTGCCTGATGGTAAACGAGACGTAGTCTATGGACGCTTGCAACTAGAAGGGTCGTACGCGCGTTGGCGATCCTTTATTGACTTGAGGATTCGCTGTGTTAAATTCTGTTTATTTTTTTTATTTAGCTGTGTTAATTGTTGTTTTTGTCGAACTAAAAAATTATACAAGGTGTTACAAAAATAGTGAGGACTTTTTAAAGGCATATTCGGTATCGTGTTCTGATTAAGAAAAAGTAGAAAAAAAATTTTTTGACGCGGTAAAAATTTTTTTTTCTATGAGGTAAGTCGTTCAAGACAGCCAAGTGTCCATACAAGGGACAAAAATTTATTGCATCAAAAAAAAATTCTTACCGATCGCCCTTAAACGAATCCTCACTATTTTCGTTACATTCTGTATATTATTGTATCATGGTGTTAGGCCGAGGTCTGGAAGGTGGTATTTCAACCCTAATGGGTGACGGCTTACCATATATAACCTCCTCAACTTGGGCGGGTAACCGTATGTGTGCCACTAAATCATACCAAATAGTTTGAGGCAGGGATGTAACAGAGCTCCGGTTCCGGTTCCCTTAAGTCGGAACTTCCGATTGGTTTTAAACATCCGCTTCGGTTCCGATTCTGTTATTTTTAATACGGATGTTATGTCGGATGTCACAGCAGCGCAGCGGGGGGAAATGAGCGGCCAGGTTCTTACCTGTTGTAATTTAACATCTAAAAGGTGATGCTAATTAGGTATAACTAGTAAATGATTGTAAAATATCTACTAATTAGGTAAGATTTTTTTTGTTGAACACCTAGAGGGTCTTAGTTTGTTAAAGTAGTTACTGCAATACTAAAGGCTGATTAATATTTGGAATTTTTATTTAGAATAGACTTAGCTTAGACCTTAACATCTTATCCATCTATCACTCGGGCTTTCGCATCCGGTTCCGCATCCGTGTATATTTCCGGCTCCGATTCCGGTTCTGAACACCTAGAGGGCCTTAGTTTGTTAAAGTAGGTACTGCAATACTAAAGGCTGATTAATATTTGGAATTTTTATTTAGAATAGACTTAGCTTAGACCTTAACGTCTTATCCATCTATCACTCGGGCTCCGCATCCGGTTCTGCATCCGTGTATATTTCCGGCTCCGATTCCGGTTCTGGTTCCGATATACCGAATTTAAAACATCTGTTTCCGCTTCCGGTTCCGATAAAACTACATCTGTTACATCCCTGGTTAGAGGCAAATAAAAAATATGAAACTACGACAAGAATAACAAATGATATGTCTCTCTCTGTCGCTCTTATACAAATTTGTATACGACCATCTCGCTCGGTGGTGGTATTATTATTTGAAGGCGAGTCTTGTCAGTCTGAGGCTTAACCATACTATTTCGTGGTCCGTTACAATCTAGAACAATTAGTATCGACTAATTAATGAACTGGGCACGTGCGATTTCCCTTTAGGGCCCTTTCGAAAGAGAAACCAAGGTCCTATAAGGTACGGGCTATATAGGCTGTAAAGTTCCCCACTGTCACTGTCTAACAAGTTAAAAAACTAAAAAAAAGTCACCAAACATAGCTAAGAACTATCTCCGCCATGAAGACTTTCGATTAAAAAACGCACTCAAATCGGTTCATCCGTTAGGGAGCTACGTTGCCACAGACAGACACGTATACATAGAGACACATGTTAAACTTACAACACCCCTATTTTGCATTTTCACGTTGAGGGTTACAATTAAACAGTACATTACTGCAGAGGCCGCGAAATAGGGGAGTGCCGGCCGAGTAGTTATAGATGACCGAGAGTTAACGAGGCCCTCTAGGGATACGAGGTCGACAATCACTGTTCGCGCCTAGGCTTGTATAGTGATTTTCTCAAAAATCCAATGAATGTATAGGAAAACTCTAAATGAAATTCTAAGGATTCAGTAATGAAAACACATGTACAGCTAAAATGTCATTGTGTAGACCTCATTAGGTCTACCAGAGGGGCTACCGCGAACCGGAAACGAACGAAGTTCGAATATCTCCCTCTCTGTCGCACGAATTAGCAAGTGAGAGGGAGAGCATACTTTACGTGTCGGAGGTACCCCCTGGATTTTCCCCAGGACACTCTTTAACCGCGCTCCTATCGCTTTATTGGGCCCGGCCTATAAAGCCACAGCCAGGTTCAAAAAAAAGTTTATTTTGAAAAAAATGTTGTCTACGAAATGAAAATTCTGCGAAACATAACATATATATAATACGTTTGTTCGCAAAACAATGGTAAAACCGACTCACACCATCGATATACCTTAAGTTGCGCATAGGTCAAACACGCAATTTCTCACAATGGTCAATTTCTCGGGCCCATTCCGAACCGACCACAACCGGGGTTAGTACACTATGACAATGCATCGCAAAATTGCACTTACTACCCACATATTACATTAGGCCATAACCGACATTATTATTCAAGTTGAATTCGACTTTAAATATAAGACTTTTAAGTTGGTTTTCGTATACTCGTTAGGTATTCGAATTTCGATCCAACATTCCGTTTTATAAAGACGTAACTTATAAGTAATATCAAGCTGGAATGAACTCTAATGTTATGATTTAAGGTTGGTTTTAGACGATACAGTGTTGTGTATTAGGGTTCATATTAGTAAGTTGTGGTCAAGTAAAATTGGAATTGACCGTATAGGTTTTAGTGCGTGGTTGAAGTGAAAAGCTAAGACAATGCTAAATAGGTTCCTAGAAATAGCTACAAGGATAAGGCAGGCTTAACAGTCTTCCATTGAATTAGATAAACTGGGATATTTCCGAGATACGGTACTTTTGTCAGCTTTCCAAGAGTAAGGCGACTTCCTGAGTCAGCGGGGCGGATTCAATACGTGGTAAATTACTTTAAGTATCACACTGACACACTGATATACGCTGATATTTTGTTTATTGGCGAAATGAAAATTTATTTATTTAACATTTATTGCATAAGTAAAACTTATCGTACAAAAGAAGGACTTAATGCCATAAGCATTATCTACCAGTCAATCATAGGGCAAGGCAGACATATTGTGGGTGAACTTCAAATAAAAAACATACATACTAAGCGTCAATATAGTTATTACATATTAATACCAATACATACATAAATAAGTAATAATAAATATATACACATACATATATATTATATACAGACGAAACTATGAACAGAAACATTAGGAATATTCGGTTCTCCGAACCAGGGACCGATACCGGTATTTTTTAAAAAACCCTGAATTAGCCCAATATTTTGGATTATTTTTTGCTCTTTACGTAGGGTTGAATCATGTATTTAGGTAACAACGTCGTATTATTAGATTGTCCCATTAAAAACAATATAATGAACCGGTGACCGTAATAATACCGGTATTTTTCTATGGAGAAAATACCGGTATCCGATCCCTGCTCCGAGCATCGAAATCCGAACTTCGTGTCGTGCCATTCCTTTCACTCTCGTGTTATTACACTATATGAGTGAAAGGGACGGCACGATACGAAATTCAGATTTCGATGTTCGAAGTAGACCCTCAGAGACGAGTAACTTGAATAGAAAACGAATAAGACAAAATTGAAACTTAAATACCAATAGAATTCTCATATTTTAATAAGAAGAATTTGTATGGCAACTATGTACATAAACGCAATATTTCAGTACATAAACAGCAATATCCCTTTTTTTGTGACGTCACGCCTACGTGTGAGTCAGTATTGAGCGTTTTCAGTGCTCAATAGCTATGCTGTACTTTGCCTCTAATTTTCGTCTTTTATGTTGCTCTAATTGCAAAACGGCGGTGTCAAGTTGTAATAGGTCGCGTTCAATTTTTAGGCGAAGCGTGCTACACACACCGTCACTAACCACCCAGGTTTCGCCGGAAGATCAGCGCCAGCTCCCTGAGTCGGCATTACGCTGAGGCGAAACCTTTTTGTGGCGATTCCTTTTTTTTTTAAATTACGTTTATTTATCTATATTTTATGTTTGTATCGTCACGAATAAATGTTTTTCTTCTTCTTCTACTTCTAATGGGGGCTATCGTTTTTGTGCTCACCAGTTGGCGCCACTGTCGACTACGGTCCAGCTGTCAAAAATTGTTATTGGTTATTATGGAAATAAGAACGAAGTTTACATTTAAATCATATTCAATACCTTAAAACCGTACCGTAAAAATATCGAATATACCGCATTGTAGCGTGGTCCCGTTTTGTTCGGAAAAAAGGAGGAAATAATTTTCCGAAAGACAAATCTGTCTCAAAGCCCTCACAGTCATTGACCCTTAATTCATATTTGCCATAATCAAGCTCAGGTATTGCAAAATAGTGACCATATTGTTCCAATTAGATATTAACCCGCGTAGCGCAACCAAAAAGAGTGACATTTGACGTTTCGGAGGACCCCACGCTACACTAGCGCCTCTAGCGGCGAATTCATACGCGATAGCCCCCATTGTAGTAGTCCCATACAAACATGCGATCGTCTCTTAAAACTGGTTCGAATGGCATGAAAAAAAAAAGTTTTTCTCATCATGCCCATTGCAATTTGATTCGTGAAATAGTTGAATATCTGTTTGTTTGTTTTCAGGGTTATCTTCACGAATGGCGTCGTTTCACGACGTTTTCTGAAGACGAGCTGTCAGAACTGTTCAACAATATCGAGCACATATATAATTTCAACAGGTGAGCTTAGTTTGTTAGCTATCCGTAGCAGAACTGGGGTCACCGACATAGCCTTCAAAATTGCGAGACTTAAGTGGCAGTGGGCAGAGCACATTGCTCGCAGGACTGACGGTCGATGGGTCCTGCTGCTGCAAACTGCTTGAGTGGCGTCCACGCACCGGAAGACGAGCTGTCGGTAGGCCTCCGACAAGGTGGAGTGATGACCTGGTGAAGGTCGCGGGAATCCGATGGAAACGAACGACACAGGACCGGTCTAAATGGCGAGCCTTGCGGGAGGCCTATGTTCAGCAGTGGACGTCTTTCGGCTGAAATAATGATGATGATGATGATGATGATGATGATGATGAGCTTAGTTTGACACTCGTACAGTGCCTTTACCATGAGTTTGCATGACCGTACTCCTGAGATTCGGTTGAAACCGCTCAACCAATCTCACTGGAGCGCAAACTCTTAGAGTATTCCAGTGATCCAAACCACACGCGTGGTCGTGCCGGAGGTTTTCCCCTGGATTTTCCCCAGGCTACTCTCCAACCGCGCACTCCTATCGCTTTATTGGGCCCGGCCTATAAAGCCACAGTCAGGTTAAAAAAAAAAACCGTACTCGCTAGCGCGTAAACGATTCAGTATGCCGATTCTTAGTTCTATTGCGTAACCGCCAGATGCGCTGTACTTTTGCGCATACAAATTTTTACGCAGTCGATAGACGGTCATGTAAACTCATGGTAAAGGCACAGTTCAGTTCATAAATATACGGGTGTAACAAAAAAAAAATTAAACTGTTTATTTCTGAAAAAACATATAAATTACATTTGACAGGGTTAGGCATGCAATATTATTTTTTTAAAGATTTTTTAACAAAAATAGTGAGGGTCCGTTTAAGGGCATATTCGGTGTCGTATTCTGATTAGGAAAAAGTAGAAGAATATTTTTTTTGATGCAATAAATTTTTGTCCCTTGTATGGACAGTTGGCTGACTTGGACGACCTGTCCCATAGATTTTTTTTTTTTATTTTTCCTAATCAGAACACGATACCGAATATGCCCTGAAACGGATCCTCACTATTTTTGTTACACCCTGTATGTTGAACCATACTTCATTTCATTTAAAACTAGTTAAGACTTGTGAACCTATCGTGCAAGGACAGGCATTTCGGAATATTTTCTGTTTCACCCGACGGGGTCTTGCGCCCGCATCGTGCGATAGAGAGACTCGGCGCCCTCTGCCGCTTGGCGTCTAATTTCTCGTAGAATTAGTGCTTCGGGCGGCAACATTTTCCGACCCTTTAACCTTTATCATATGAGACAGTACTGGCTTTGATCGATTCCTGACACCCTTAGGTAACTACAGTAGAATCCGCTTATAACGACTCCGCTTATAACATTTATAACGACTTCGAAATCACTATACATTTGATTTGTTATGAAACATTTTCAAAGTAAATAGACACAGATATTTAAAGATTGTTTAAGGTCGCGTTCATGTTTATCTGTTCTTGTCTGTTTAAATTGTAAATTATGACATTTATTTAAATGTTATGTTGTTTGTGACTTTAGTGTTTTTTGTCTTTCGTGGCTTCTCGTGGTCCCAAAGGAAGACCAGCGCTAGCCAATGGCTAGCACTATGCTGATTTGGGGCCATTTCGTGGCTATTTTCTGTATTTTGGTGTTATGTTAATTTATACTGTGTCTGTGCCACGAATAAATGTTTTTGCTTTCTTTCTTCTTTCTAAATTAGTCCGTTTTGTGCGACGTCCTGTTAGTACGACGTAATATCACCGGTCCCTTGACTGTCGCTTTATCCGGATTACACTGTTCATTTGTATGTAGTTAAGGGTGTCTTTTGTTGTATTTTTTTTCTCGTTTATGTAATAATAGCATAAAACTAAGAGGAAATTTTGGAGTCAATAAAACGAATCTTTAACGGTTCATATTTTCACTTGTATGCAATTTTTCCAAAAAATCATAACGTATAAACCTAGTATTTAATGATATCTACAATATTTCCAAAAATCATGCAACAAACGTTGCCGGTTTTTGTATGGAAAAATTCTCTCTCCGATAATTACTAAAGTTGACCAAAACATTTTGACTCCACTCGCCGAATCCACAAAAACTAAAAACATTTTGCGAAATGACAAATTAGCCTAATATCTTGGTATAGAAAAAGTATACCCACGAAGCAAAGTAACTATCACATCCTCGTATCTCCCGTTTCGCTACGCTCGAATCTCGACATTATTCCCACATGATGAGGTGCTGTTTAAAATATTGGTCTTTATAAGGTATGTGTTTGGGAAAAATACGCGTCACCCTAGCGAATAGGGGTGTTGTAATAATAGCGAGGGTTCATGGGGTGGTTTAAAGAATACGTGTATAATGTGACGGCTTGGACACTTAGGGTTCCTTAGGTATTAAGTAACTAGTTATTGCTATGGTTTTTCTTGCTTAAAATCTGAGGTGTGAGTGGAATCGAGCTACTTGGAGTTTTGTCGCTGGTTCACTAAACCTAGCCTAGCTGAGAAGAGTTCAGTTTCAAGTTCAACCGGTGAAAACGATAAAGTACATATAAAGTGTGCAGCTACTTGTGACTTCGACTGTACCTCATTTAGACATGATTTTATATATAGAATCATCAAAGTTAATTCAGTTTCTATTATGTAATGTTCTTACTCACATTTTATTTACTTATTTATTTTATTAAGACTTTCAACAATAATAATACTCTTTTTATTCTTTTGCGGTACTGCTTAATACGAAGGAACTCAAGGAACGGTTGATGAAATTAGAACTGGGTAGTGATTGCACCTATAGCTCAGTTGGCTAGAGCGACTGGCCGCGAGTGCCGGGAGGTCGCAGGTTCGAATCCTGCTCGGTGCCTAAATTTTTCATTTTTTCCTTCATTCTAAATTATAATACTATTACATAATAAAAGTCTTAAATGCACAAATATATGCTAAGTATCTTATTAATTACAGAAGGACACAACATGCATTAATTAACAGTGATATATTTAAAAAAGTGTTTAAGTACAATTAATTTGTTCTTATTATACAAGACATAAATCGTGGCCAGTCCGTTTATTAATGTTTTTAAAATATTGGTTCCATTTATTGAACATTCGTTAGTTGTAAGGCGAGCTTATTATTTCACTTCTAAGGCCTGCAGGGTACCTAATCATGTAACTTTATGTACTAACGTTAGGCATATTTTAATGCCATTTGATGTTAGCTCATAGAGTTACCTATACTTAAAAATTACATTAAAATATACCTGCCTCCATATTAAAATTTACGTGATTTGGCCGTGGGTTTTATAATAGTACATTACTTACCAAGGGTGGTAAAACAAAGAATGTCTCAGATCGCAGGTATTTGACGCCCGAGCCGAAGGCAAGGGCGATAATTATGCGATCTGAAGCTTTCTTAATTACCGCCCGAGGTAAGTACAAATTTTATGTCACCCCCTGGCCAGGAAGTGGGATTTACCGCGCGCGGAGCGTGCGGTAATTGCAACTTTATGGCCAGGTGTGACATAAAGATCAGTTACATATGATAGATTTTTTTTTAATCGTATGGCAATTATGTCGAACCGTGAGATCTTCTAGAATACGGTGCGGTTGCCAGTTCTTGTTGCACTTTTAGCACCACGTGTAGGGTAGCGGTGGGTACTCCCTACGGACGTGCAACTTCCACCCTTACCATGTGAGTGGGCAACTTGACCGTTAGAAGTTCTCAAATCGCCCGAAGGCCTCCAACTTGGCTCCAGCAGCCGGGATCAACGGCTTAACGTGCTTTCTATAAGCAAAGGACCGCTCAGTTAGTAACCACTCAAAGCGGTCACCCATCCAAGAACTGACCCCGGTACATATTGCTTAACCTCGCATACCGCGCGCGGCACGCGGGCGCCGCTGGGCCACGAGCGCTCCGTATATGCTTCTTGGTACAGACACAAGCTGAGCCACCTACCCTTTCAATTGTTTTTGTATACTTTGATCTATTGTACCTGTCTTGGTTACCTGTAAATGTATACGATCATTGAATAAACGTCTTATTATTATTATTATATGTCAGTTTTTTTTTAACATCACTTACTTACGGATGGTCTGACGGATTTATAAAACAGATCCTACAATTTTCTTACATAATCTAACTTAAAACTTGTAAACGCGAAATACAATCCATATTGCACCTCTATTTCCAACTACAGAAAAACGAGGGCATTACCTCGATACAAACTATTTTTACAAGCTTTTGTACCCTCCCCTTCAGCGCGAGGAGGGTTCCGTATCGTCTGACGCCTGTCTAGTTCCCTTAGGGATCCGCAGTCCCGGTAACCTTTTAGTTTTCGACAATCACTCGGTCAGGATTAGAACTTTTTTAATGTATTATTTACTAGCAACCCGCCCCGGCTTCGCACGGGTGCACTATTTAATGGATGTTATTATACATATAAACCTTCCTCTTCAATCACTCTTATCTATTAAAAAAACCGCATCAAAATCCGTTGCGTAGTTTTAAAGATTTAAGCATACATAGGGATATAGGGACAGAGAAAGCGACTTTGTTTTATACTATGTAGTGATTACTTAATGAAAGGAAAAATGTACGCGGTATTCGCGAAAAATATAAACAATAGCATTCTTTTGTTATGTGCCCGGAGATATCCGTTGCCGGGAACTGGCTTCAGAGGGCTACTCCTGTATAACACGAGAGCGAAAGGGACGGCACGATACAAAGTTGGGATTTCGAAGTTCGGAGTAAAGGGCCTGGAGTGCTACCGCGAACCACAAACGAAGTTTTCCCTCTCTGTCGCACTTGCAAGTTTTCACGTAGGTGCGACAGAGAGGGAAAACTTCGTTTGGGGTTCGCGGTAGCACTGCTGGTCTGGTGGTCGTGAGTTTTTGAAAACAACTTAAGTACGAATATGATTTGATTATTTGATGTTTTACCGAAGTTTTTCGGTGAAGGAAAAAAATTATGAGGAGACCTGTCAAATCCGAAAAAAAGGTCTAGTTCTCTCTCTGGATTGAAAGGTCGCTTTAAAAAAACTAGTGCGTACCCCAAATTTTGAGATCAAGGTGTCAAAGCAGACCCCGACCTTTTGGGATACAACCGGGAAAATGCTAGGGATGACTTATTGCTGGAAATGGTAAATAGGGTTCCATACTCAAAGGGTAAAACGGGAACCTATTACTAAGACTTCACTGTCCATCCGTTTGTCACTGTGTGGCTGTATCTCATAAAATAGTAAGACAGTTGAAATTTTCACAGATGATGTATTTCTGTTGCTGCTATAACAACAAATACTTTATGGGTGATTTTTTTGCTGTTTCATCACTACATAGTATAAAACAAAGTCGCTTTCTCTGTCCCTATATCCCTATGTATGCTTAAATCTTTAAAACTACGCAACGGATTTTGATGCGGTTTTTTTAATAGATAGAGTGATTGAAGAGGAAGGTTTATATATACATAACATCCATTAAATAGTGCATCCGTGCGAAGCCGGGGCGGGTCGCTAGTTATAGACAATGGCACGGAACCATTCGCGTGCGAGTCTGACTAGCACTTGGCCGGCTTTTTAAAGCAGTTCTTGTTTCGGGGATTTCGGAAACAGCACTAATACGATGAAATTTGCTATGGGAGGGTTTTCAGGGGCGAAAAATCGATCTATAGCTAGGTGACAATCCGAGATACTATAATAGTGTAGTTTGGCTAGCGTGTCATACAAATTGTCTGTCTGGCTTCACCATTCTAGTCCATTTGTGACTAATGTGAATAGTATGCCATTCTCCCTTGTAAGTATGGCTGTCGACGACAATTATTCCTATGTCGTCGAACATCAAAGAAACAACAACAAAGAATTTTACATACATACATACATACATCTCTTTGGTCTCCTTGGAAGGCACCACGAAAGCTATGGGCGGGAGTTCATTATTACGATAAACCACTCTGGAGTATACCACTTTTGCACTATCACGTTAGAAGGTCTACTCATGCCCGATCTACTTTGAGGCCAGAGAGGTAGGGCACAGCAAAATGTCATGCTCGAATTTGGAGCAGCCCAACTGGGGACGTACCTTCGCCTTGCAGAAGACCACAGCCATAATAACAATTATTTACTGTACAAGTATGTAGTGTTGTGTTCCTGGAGGTGAGCAAGGTTGCCAGAGCTCCCGAGGATGCACTGTGTTGAGAGCGAGGGACCTAAATGTGTTCCTTCTGCTGTCAACACAGTGCATCCTCAAATCTTATAAAGGGTCGGCAACGCGCACGTGACTCCTTTGGAGTTGCGGGTGTCTATAGGCTGCGGTGGTCGCTTACCATCAGGTGGACCGTACGCTTGTTTGCCACCGGCGTTGTATAAAAAAACCTATCAATATGATCACTGCCAACACAGCACGAAGTGAGAGGTAAGGCGACCCAAATACTGGGCCGCTTACGCAATCCACAATCGTGAAGCTTAATGATTCATTATAATGATAATGTGTTAATTATGTTTACCGTTAAAGCTTGATGCTTTGTCAGTCAACGAAGGTCAAGGTAATTTAATCCGTACCATAGACACACACCTCAGATTCGGTTAAAACTGTACAACCAATCTCACTGGAACGCAAACTCTTACCCCCTTATTCATAAACGTCTATCAAACCTATATTAGTTAACTAGCGGCTAAAGTTCGTTTGTCCTTATCTGTCACTTTGACATTGACGTTTGTGAGAATGGGACAAAGAACATTTTAGTTAGCAGAGGTTTGTTAAGTTTTATGAATATGGGGGTTAGAGTATTCCAGTGTTCCAAACCACACCCGTGGTCGTGTCGGAGGTTTTCCCCTGGATTTTCCCCAGGCTACTCTCCAACCGCGCACTCCTATCGCTTTATTGGGCCCGGCCTATAAAGCCACAGTCAGGCTAAAAAAAAGCCGTACCATAAGTAGGCAGAACCGTTTTCGCGTAGATAAAGCCTAGCGTACATACGACTATTTGATTAATATGTCGCCGAGTGAGAAGCATAACTCACTATCAAATCTGTCACTATTCTTCGAAACCTCGTATCTCAGTACTGAAACGATGCTGATATACGAGCTTTATTGAAAGTAGGTATTTGTGACTTAGTGACTTTTGCTTGTAACTTGTAACCAGACGATGTAATGTGTCAAACTTACGTTAGGTAGGTCTAATAGTACATTACTGCGGAGGCCGCGAAATAGTTGATTGCCGGTCGAGTAGGTATAGATGGCCGAGTATTAACGAGGCTATTTACTACATACGAGGCCGACAATAACTGTTCGCGCCGAGCTTCCACAACAAATGCAATTAAATTTGAATATTATAAGAATACTCGAAATTAAATTCTAATAATTCAGTAATAAAAACACGCGTTGCAGCAATGTTGTATGAAATTCCATTACAGGCCGCTCGTTGCGACGCACCCGAAACGTGATACTTCGCAGCCTGTACGTTTGAGGAAATGTAATTTAGGTCAGGCGCGGATACAGGGGGGGGGGGGGGGGGGGGGGCAACAGGGGCAATTGCCCCCCCCCTGAAGCCTGTGTCAGGAGAGGGCAATTGCCTATGTCCTGACGTAGGAAATATGTTCTGACAATAAAAACAGTTATCAAAAGTCAGTTTTATTTTCGGAAAGTTCGAAAGTGCCCCCCCCCTGAACAAAATCCTGGATCCGCGCCTGATTTAGGTACAGAACTCAGTGAATTAATAACCCTATCCTAAGTCCTGGGAGTATTGGAATATTGGGCAAAAAATGAAATATTATCGAGATTTAATGTAGGCGATGTAACCTATACCAATCAATACATATGCAAACGGATTGTCTAACCCTTACAATATATCTTTACCGAGTTTACGAGATGTATTTATACGTAAGTCTGACCGCAAACGATCCGACACCCGACACGCTGACCGACACCCTTGCTGATGTAATGTATACTGCAATAGTACGAGCAGATGCGATTAAAAACTCAAAAATATTAATCCGCGTCGTCTACCGGACCCTGGGATCCCAGGGATCATAACAAAAGAATGCTACTGTTTATTTTTTTCACCGGAAGACAACGGCTTAACCTCGTGAGGTCCCGTGTCATATAGGTACTAGTACATAAAATACAATTGATTTTGAACTATACATAAATTTATTAAGATCGAATTACGATTTGAAACGGGATATTTACCATGTATATTTGTATTTTTTTTTGAGTTCCCGATATTTCAAAAAAAATTATCAAAAAAAAATACAAATATACATGGTAAATATCCCGTTTCAAATCGTAATTCTAATGTAAATGACCATGTAAGCTTGACTTGATTATTTGGTTAATTTTTGAAGGTTAGGCTCAGGTGGTTATGGGGCTCCATGCGCTATTCATCGACCTTTGTCGAGTTTTGAGTTGATACGGCTCCGTCAAGACTATAGATATATTTATGGCACAAACGGTTATCGGTTCTTTAATCCTTTATCTACATTTGCAAGAGCCAGATTTAAAAAAAAATGACTACTTATTTTTTTATGATTTATTCAAACATGGTCCAAAAAGCTCTATTTTCGATACTAGTATGTTGTTTTTGCACTTTTACAGGCTGTAACAAAACTAGTGAGGATCCGTTTAAGGGCATATTCGGTATCGTGTACTGATTAGGAAAAAGTAGAAGACAATTTTTTTGCCGGGAAATTTTTTTTTTCTATGGGGCAGGTCGTCCAAGTCAGCCAACTGTCCCAACAAAGACCAAAATTTTATTGCGTTAAAAAAAAATTCTTCTGCTTTTTCCTAATGCCTGGAGACGACGACTTAAGTAATTACAATTAATATTCCCTAGCGGGAACTTTATTGCGTATAGCAACACTGTCATATTAAAACATTAAATCGCGTATACCTAGTTTTATTGGCCATATTGCCTGTAATGGCTTTTAGTAACAGCTTTTGAGTAATTTAGAAATTTCAGTGGAAAACTAACGTAAGTACCTCATAATTAACACAAGATTAACGACTTTAATGATGTTGCAATAGAAACTAACTTTCATTGAATTTATAGGAGCCTTTACTTTACAGTTAGGTTTAAATATAACTAATTTTATTGGTATACACTCAGAACTGTTAAGTAATTAAGTATTTACCGTAACCTATGGTTGTACTGCCGTGCCGGAAGAGGACAAAGTAGAGAGCCAATCATTCTATTAACGATATATGAAATGAAATGAAATCATTTATTCTTCAATTTAGGCATGTTACATGAACTTATGAATGTCAAAAAACTACCACCGGTTCATAGAGACAACTTCACCTCAGATTCGGTTGGAGCCGCTCAACCAATATCACTGGAGCGCAAACTCTTAGAGTATTCCAGTGTTCAAACTCACCCGCGTGGTCGTGTCGGAGGTTTTCCCCTGGATTTTCCGCAGGCTACTCTCCAACCGCGCACTCCTATCGCTTTATCGGGCCCGACCTATAAAACCACAGTCAGGTTAAAAAAAACCTATTAATTTCTGCAGTTATCTTCAGCTGTAAGCTATCTCATCATCAGACTTTATACGTCCCACTGTAGGGCATGGGTCTCCTCTCACTGATGATAGGGATTGGGTAGCTGTCCCCACGCTGGCCCAGTGCGGGTTGGGGACTTCACATACACCTGTGGATTTCTTCGCAGATGTATGCAGGTTTCCTTCACCGAAATGCTAATGATAAATATCAAATGATAATCCGTGCAAAGTACTAACAGAAAAAACTAACGATCATCTATAGGCTACGGAGTTTTCTGATCAAACGTGCCTTTCTCTCGTTTGCCACCGTCATAGCATATAAAAAACTACTGATACTATAATTATACGTATGAATAGTTATGAGATTAGATTTGATTTCCACTAGGGTTGTCTGGAAGAAATACTTATTGTGGGTTTGTACTTGTTGTTATATCAAAGTAGCGCCATCTATTGAGGCTCTTGTCCACAAGTTACGGTTTTAATCCTAGACTTTCTTTGAATATGATGTTTTATATGACTTGTCATGTCAGTAATGTCAAATATATCACTCTTCGATTAGAGATTTCGTTAGTGTAAAGTACTTTTATACGAGTATCTCACGAACTCATCACACAACCATGGCTCAGGTTGTGTGATGAGTATACATGCACTTTGTCTATGTGTGCGTCAGCGTAAGAGCTATGTGTACACATTGTCTATGTGTTCGTATGTGTCACAACTACAATTATGGCTAACCCGCGATCGTGAGATAAGAGTACTGTACAGAGTACTTTAATTGAGGTGTGCAATAAAAAGTATTGTATTGTATTTAATCTTAATTCCAGATCTCTCTGCGACGAACTGAACTCCTGCCGGCTCGACGCGACCTCCATAGCGCGATGCTTCGTCAACAACACCTCTGGCTTCTCCGTGTACACATCTTATTGCACCGGCTACCCTCGCACGATGTCGCGGCTGGCCGCACTCGCCAGCAAAAGCCAAAGCGCCAGGGAGTTCAGAGAGCGCCAACAAGCGCTTGGGCACCCGTTGCCGCTCGCCAGCTATTTGCTGAAGCCGGTGCAGAGGATATTGAAGTACCATCTGCTGCTACAGGTAGTTAAATTGTCATTATAGAATAGGAGGTCGGTTCTATCACTGGAGAGAGGCCAGCAAGAGCCAGAACGCCAGGGAGCTGGAGAGCGCAAACAGGCGCTTGGGCACCAGTTGCCGCTCCCCAGCTATCTGCTCAAACCAGTGCAGAGGATATTGAAGTATCATCTGTTTCTAAAGGTAATTAAATTGTCATTCTAGAATAGAACCTGGGTCTATCACTGGAGAGAGAGAATCCGTCCGTTTCAATTTGGCTACTCAGCCAGCAAGAGCCAGAGCGCCAGGGAGTTCTGAGAGCGCCAACAAGCGCTTGGGCACCCGTTGCCGCTCGCCAGCTATCTGCTGAAGCCGGTGCAGAGGACATTGAAGTACCATCTGCTGCTACAGGTAGTTAAATTATCATTCTAGGTTAAGAGTTCGGTTCTATCACTAGAGAGAGGATGATAGAATCCATCTGTTTCAATTTGGCTACAAAGCCAGCAAGAGTCAGAGCGCCAGGGACTTTAGAGCGCCAACAGGCGCTTGGGCACCCGTTGCCGCTCGCCAGCTATCTGCTCAAGCCGATGCGGAGGATGTTGAAGTATCATACTTCTAAAGGTAATTAATTTATCATTTTAGAATAGAACCAGGGTCTATCACTGGAGAGAGAGAATCCGTCCGTTTCAATTTGACTACCCAGCCAGCAAGAGCCAGAGCGCCAGAGAGTTCAGAGAGCGCCAACAAGCGCTTGGGCACCCGTTGCCGCTCGCCAGCTATCTGCTGAAGCCGGTGCAGAGGACATTGAAGTACCATCTGCTTCTACAGGTAGTTAAATTGTCATGTAGAATAGGACTACGGTTCTGTCACTGGAGAGAGAATGAGAGGATCCGTCTGTTTCAATTTGGCTACCCAGCAAGAGCCAACGGGTGCCCAAGCGCCTGTTGGCACTCTCTAAACTCCCTGGCGCTCTGGCTCTCGCCAGTTATCTGCTCGAGCCGGTGTGATCGTCTAGAACTGAGCCATGGTTCGTCTGTTTCAGAATGTGGTGAAGCAGTGCGCCACGCGGGAGACGGAATTCGCGCTGCTGCAGATGACAGGGATAGCGCAGCACATCGACGACATGAAGCGCAGACACGAACACGCCGTCAGAGTACAGGTCTGTTTTTTGAGTAATTACTGGGAGACCAAGCTTGGTTCCGGAGAAAACGAGATCTTCCTGCAGGCGCGGATCCAGGATTTTGTTCAGGGGGGGAGCACTTTCGAACTTTCCGAAAATAAAACTGACTTTTCATAACTGCTAATATTGTCAGAACATATTTCCTACGGCAGGACATAGGCAATTGCCCTCCCCTGACACAGGCTTCGGGGGGGGGGGGGGGCAATTGCCCCTGTTGCCCCCCCCCCTTGTATCCGCGCCTGTCTTCCTGGAATGAGACCTAGATATCTAGATCAATTGTTTGCCCCCTAAAACCCCCATATAGCAAATTTCATCGAAATTGAAATAGCCGTTTTCGAGATCGTCAACGGAATGAAAATCGGAGAAATAGTACTTGCAAAGAAATGACTAGAATTATGCAGTATATCCGGTTTTAATGTATCTATATTGTGTTTGACAGGAGATTCAATCGCTCCTGTATGGCTGGACTGGACCGGATCTGACCACGTACGGAGAGCTGTGTGCCGAAGGGACATTCAGGTTTGTAGAAAATGTTAAAAGCAAGAGGTTTCTTCTTCTGAGACTTCTCTTTCCGACAGCGTCTCCTAACACCCTTTACAAAGGTCCTGTAAGTCCCCTTACAAAAGTATATTAAAATGTTCCATGAGACTTTTTTTTTTTTATTTATTTAATACAATCATACAAAAGTTCCCAAGTACCTTTACAAAAGTGCCCTAAGTCCCTTTACAAAAGTTCCCAAGTCCCTTTACAAAAGTGTCCTAAGTTCCTTTACAAAAGTTCCCAAGTCACTTTACAAAAGTGTCCTAAGTCCCTTTACAAAAGTTCCCAAGTCCATTTACAAAAGTTCGCAAGTCCCTTTACAAAAGTTTCCAAGTCCCTTTACGAAAGTTCCCTAAGACCCTTTACAAAAGTTTCCAAGTCCCTTTACGAAAGTTCCCGAAGTCCCTTTACAAAAGCTCCCAAGTCCCTTTACCCCAAGTCCCCAAAGTCCCATTAGACTTCTTTTTTCCTCCTGATTACCCTTATACAAACTAACTAGTTCACACAATATGTTCTTAACTTGCTTGCAGAGTTTTCGGCGCGAAGGCGATGCGGCACGTCTTCCTCTTCGACAAAATGCTGCTCGTCACCAAGAACCGTGAGGACGGTATCCTCGCATACAAGTCTCATATCATGGTACGTTCCACCGCCATCGTACGGTCACGCACTTTAATTGCTGAGCCGTTTAGAGCTCACGTTATACTGGTCACTTCATAGCTTAACTATTCAATTAATAAAATTAGTTTGACACCTAAATCTTTGTCACTTTTGGACTCTATTTCTATTAGAATAGAGTCTAAAACAGCCAAACATTGAAATTCCTCGACTGTACATTTTATTATCTTCTCGTAGCTATTATACCTACACATAATATGTACGAAAACTTATATCCTGATTTCAGACCGAAATAAAAAAAATCCCCTGAAAAATATTGAAAATGTTCTTCGGGGCCATCCATAAATTACGTCACGCGAATTTTTCGAACCCCCCCTTGTCCTTGTCATCGTCACATATTTAATATTTTTACATCTTTTTCTTCTAATATACTAATCCGACTAATATTATAAATACTAAATAGTAATTATTATTATTATTTATTAGCACATAAGTTGACAGTATTACATCAAAACACGTTAGTGTTATTTAAGCTATTACACAGGAAGAATCATAATTATTTAGACACATGAATAACAACACATATTTCAACTGTGGCGTCACTCCTGTCAACTGTCAAATCTGACATGTTCTGCATCGCGCT
The DNA here is from genome assembly GCA_963556455.1 of Epiblema foenella. Lineage (NCBI taxonomy): Eukaryota > Metazoa > Arthropoda > Insecta > Lepidoptera > Tortricidae > Epiblema > Epiblema foenella. The sequence continues at coordinate 24,220,820 of OY747100.1, forward strand.
ATCGAAGTTTCTTAAGTTTGTTGCATAAATATAACTTCGAACCAACTCTCATTGGACTTCGGTCCCTGAGAGATCTCTCCATTGTCGTTTCTTTCTGTGTCTCCTATCTATTGTATATATGTATATTACTTGTAGATGCTCCTTTTCCTGTATATATCTAACCCTTTACATTATCTTTTATAGGAACACATCCTACTTACACAACCATTATAAATTAAATAAATCATGGAATAAACAAAATAAAATTGATAAACGGTTCTAAAACTGTTGAGGATGTAATACATGTATTGATGGAGTGTGTCCGAACCAGGGATCGAATACCGGTATTTTCTCCATAGAAAAATACCGGTATTATTACGGTATCCGGTTCATTATTTCGTTTTTAATGGGACAATCTAATAATACGATGTTGTTACCTAAATACATGATTCAGCCCTAGGTAAAGAGCAAAAAATAATCCAAAATATTGGGCTAATTCAGGGTTTTTTAAAAATACCGGTATCGGTCCCTGGTCCGGACCGAAGCTGTGAGAGCAGCTTGGTCCGATTCGCAACTGTTTGACACCTAGGATATGTAAATAGTTTTTTGTCGCTTCCTATTTCGGAGGAAGCCGAGTATTTATACAATTTAGTAGAAGTAGGTTTAAAATCTAGAGTTTAAGTTTCTTTTTAGTTTTTTTTGTACATATTCTGCTGCCTCTATGGGGCGGTATGTTCGCCTGGCGACAAGCCCCTTTTTTCCTTAAATAAAATAAATAAATAAATAAACGGTTCTAAACAAGTAAATAGCACAGCCTGAATTTTTTAACAGAGAAACTTTCCTACAGAATACTCCAATACTAGATGTTTGCATGTTTAAATGTTTGTTGCTTAATCACGGAAAAACAACTAAACGGATTATGATGAAACTTGGTATACAACGAATTTATAGCGTGGATTAACATATAGGATAATTTTTATCCCGAAATTATCCCTCAAAGGGATGAAATAGGTAGTGGAAGTTTACGCGGACGAAGTCGCGGGCAAAAGCTAGTAATTAGATATATGAAATTTTGAAAGACGTCACAAAAATTTAGGTACTCTACCACCTCTTATCACATAATGTCACACTTCGTCGGACATCCAATACGAATATTCTTTATAACTATCCAAAAAAAGGTTAGATAAAAAACAATGAAATATAGCAAAAAACAGTTGTAGATAACAGAAGGTATGCTCCAACAACTTTTGGGTTTGTAAAATACTAATAATAATAACTCGAACAATTTTGTAAATTTCGTCTAATAAATAAATAAATGATAAAAGTCCACGTTTGAAATTCCAGTGCAACAACATGATGCTAGTAGAATCTATCGCGGGCGCGCCGCTCTCCTTCCACGTGATCCCGTGGGACGCGCCGCGCGCTCAACTCACGCTACAGGCTCGCTCTCCGCGCCACAAGCGGGAGTGGACGCTGCTGCTTAAGAGGGTAAGTTCATTATTGTGTAGCCACGTGATCACGTGGGACAGCTCACGTTACAGGCTCGCTCTCTGCGCCACAAGCGGGAGTGGACGCTGCTGCTTAAGAGAGTAAGTTCATTATTGTGTAGCCACATTATCACGTGGGACAGCTCACGTTACAGGTTACAGGCTCACTCTCCGCGCCACAAGCGGGAGTGGACGTTGCTGCTTAAGAGAGAAAGTTCATTATTGTGTAGGCACATTATCACGTGGGACAGCTCACGTTACAGGCTCGCTCTCCGCGCCACAAGCGGGAGTGGACGCTGCTGCTTAAGAGAGTAAGTTCATTATTGTGTAGCCACGTGATTACGTGGGACAGCTCACGTTACAGGCTCGCTCTCCGCGCCACAAGCGGGAGTGGACTCTGCTGCTTAAGAGAGTAAGTTCATTATTGTGTAGCCACGTGATCACGTGGAACAGCTCACGCTACAGGCTCGCTTTCCGCGCCACAAGCGGGAGTGGACTCTGCGGCTTAAGAGTAAGTTCATTATTGTGTAGCCACATGTTGATCCGGCATTTTAGTTTTGTATGACGTCACACTTGACATTCCTAATGGAGGCTACCGTTTTGCAAATCTTTTGCACACATAAAATATGCATGACTTAAAAATAATCATAAAATTTATTTTACATGATCATGAGTTTATATCAACTCAGTTCAACTTCCTATAACAAAATTTACCTTATTCTTACAATTTCATTGTTTATTTTTCATACACAAAAATACCCTATATAGCGACAAAACTCCCAGTAGCTCGACTCCACTCACACCTCAGATTCGGTCGAAACCGCTCAACCAATCTCACTGAAATGCAAACTCTTAGAGTATTCCAGTGTTCCAGATCACCCGCGTGGTCGTGCCGGAGGTTTTCCTCTGCATTTTCCCCAGGCTACTCTCCAACCATGCGCTCCTATCGTTTTATATTGGGCCCGGCCTATGAAGCCACAGTCAGGTTCAAAAAAAAAGATTGCATAATTATAAGTGGAAGCGGGTGAATGGAATGAATCCGGCATATTTAGTAATCCAAATGGTATCCTTATAAACTCAAAACAACCTCGGCCATGTCTTGAAAAGCAGATTATAATGTTGGAGGGTTGGTAAATCATGTTGTGTGAAGTTAATTATGAGTTGGTGAAGTGCTTCACATTGTTAGAGTAGTTTCGAGACGAGCGAGAATAATCCCTATTTCGTGAGGGCGAATTGATAAAATTTGGTTGGTACCTGACTAAGGACATTCCGTGATAATGGGTTTTTATGTCTTTGTATCAAGCAACAGCCAATACATACATATATACATTTTCCCTTCTATTTCTCAATTTCATTTTGTTTTTATTTTTAATTTTTCAGGTAATCTTAGAGAATTACAACGCAGTGATACCGTCCCATGCGAGACAACTGGTGATGGAGTTAGGACAAAACAAAACCGATGGTCAGTTCTCTTTTTTCAGTAAAATTTTTGGGGTTCTCACGTGTTAAAACGTCAGGACAGAATTTGTGGTAACAAGTGAGATATAATATTGGGTAATATTTGTAATTGTATGGATGCAGGCTGCCTTAGTCTATTTCCAGAAATTTTGCTCAGTATGCCAAATTGTAACCAATCAAGGGTTTGCAGAATTTTGCGGAAAATGCTTAATAGCATGCTCAATAGTAGAGACCAAATGTTCATTCAAATCTAAAATACAAACACGCCATCCTAATAAATCCTAAAATTAACTACAAAAAGTTTATAATTGAAACATTACATTAAATTATATATTCTTTTATTGCAGATGACATATTAGCGGAGAAGTCCCACAACCTAATAACACAAGCATCGATGAGGAAACAACTCTCAGCCCCAGAGTACCTCGAGAAAAGGAAGCTAGAGCGAGACAGAAGAAAGTCTTTCGAAAATGGAGTCAGAGGTCGAATGAAGAAGAACATGAAGTACAGTGTACCCAACAGTAGAACTGGGAATCAAGACTGTGATTGCGCACAGGTATCTTTAGAAAAAGGCACAGATTATACATGTGACTCTTGTTATATAGATCTCTGTTCCGATTGTGAAGTAGATTTATCCAAAAAGAATAAAGCATGTAGTTGCAAGCCTGAGGATGACAAGGAAAAATGTCCCGAATGTGATAGAGCTTTGCAATACATCGATTCCGGTAGCGCTGAGCATTTAGAAAGAAAACCATCTGTCTGTAAATGTTCAGATTTCAAATCCTCCCAAGAAAGTTTCGCGAAAGAATATAACAGCTCGTTAAATAAAATTAGAGGATATCACTCTTCTGATAATATTGTAGGTTACACTGACGCTAAAAGTAAAGAAGATCTAAGTGACACTAATAACTCATTGGTGAATGTTAGGAATATACCTAAATCGTGTCTCAAATGTGCTATGATAAAAGAAAATATTGTAACTGATTCAACAAGCACTATACACTCCAGGAAATCTAGATGCAATGATAATGATAAGCATAAAACAGATACATTAAGGTCTAAGTCTAAGGAAGATCCACAGCGATCTAAATTGTCTAAAATAGGAACGTGGAGAAGAAAATCTGAGCCAGGTTTGCAACAAAATACAGCTGTTCTTGCTAAAAAGAGCATGGATAGTGATACTGATAGAAACGAAGTTAGAGGAACAGAAAAAATCGAATTTGAGTGTCGAAATTGTGGTACTAATAAAATATCGAGAAAAGCAAAGAATAGTGAAGGAATTATTATATCAGATCCTGAAGTAGATGGCAGAAAGAATATCACCACTGGCTTGAAACCCAACATTGAAATAAAAATGTATAACACAAAGAAAGTACCAAAGAAAATTTCGAAATTAAAGAAGAGTAGAGCAAGCGGATTGCGACTAGGAACTGATACCACAGCTAAGTTTTACGCTGATTTCTCGACAGATGTGTCAACCGAAAATATTTTACATATTTCTGAGTCTACTGACAGTCTGAATGTTGATAAATCTAAAGACAGTACACCTAGTTCAGTTGTGCCAGAAACAATAAGCAAAGACGAGGATATAGACGAAGAAACGTACAAAAAGTTAATAGAAAAGACAGATTCTTTCAAAAAGAATGAACTAGAGAAAGTTAAGTACTTAAATCAACAGAAGGTAATAAACGAAGGATCTGAAAATGAAGAAAAAGTTGAAACTAGAGAAGACGTCCCAAGTGGTGAAGAAGTAGAACAGCCTTTGGAACAGATCATATCACAACTATTGCTGCAAAATAGAGAATTTCAGAAGTTATTAAAAAAACAGCAGTTAAGAAACAGTGCCCAACGAAGACATCAGAGACTGCTTAAGTCTCATTCTAACCCTGAACAGGCAACGAGTAAACCTAAATACAGTAGGCAAGCTTCAGAAAACGTACTACTAAGTAAAGATGAACCTGATGTACAAGTATTAAGTCCCCCAAACGAAGTTAATGATGCATCTGATGATGATCACATCTATGAAACGTTGAGAGTAGAAAACAGAGTTGACGAAAGCTTGCATACATTGAACTCTAAATCTATTCAGCATACATCCCACATTTCCCGACCAAAAAGGATACCTTCACCACCTAATGTTGCTCCAACCAAAGTAAAAAATCTAGAATCAGATTACGTGTACCTTTCTTTTAATAAGCTAAACGACAGCGAAGGTATATATGACATACCTGTTAAATCTCCTGAGAAAGTCAAACCTGAAACGGAAGACTCGTACGAGACAATGGAACACCAGGGTCCAGCTATCGAGAATAGTAATGAAAATCTTTACGATAGCTTAATGGAAATATGTAGGAGGCAGAAAGACGTTCCAAAGACGCTGCCTAGTGATTATTTGCCTATGAGTCCAGACCAACAAAGTCCTAATACGCCTGAAATTTGGCTTAGCAGACAAAAGGAACACTTCAATGTATCTAGAGATAGAAAATCTGGTTCTCTGCCAAGAAGCTTTCAAGTAATAACTAACAATCCAGAAGAAAACACTTTGAGCTCCTTCAAATGTAAACCCAACAGTAATAGTAAGACATATCTGAATAGAGATGGAAAAGTCATGAGTACGGATAGACCGTTCACTATTGCGTCGGACAAAAGCGAAATTAGTTACGATGATGTTGAAAATTATATGAGTGAAGGGGATATACTAAAATTCAACAAAACTACGAATTCCACTGACAGCGAGTATGTGCAAAATATTAGCCAATCTACATTAGAGTTAGAACAAGAAATAGACAAGTGTTATAAGAATAATTTTGAAAAAAATCTAGATGCGAACAAAAATGAAAATTTATTGACTGTATCTCAACCTAACTTGAATACGTCAACTACGTCATCGTGCGAAGTATTGCCCTTAGAAAACAACGATGAGAAGAAAGAGAGTGATGTCATTCACCCTGAGCATAAGATTTACAAACCCACCAGTAATATGTTGTCTCTTAAAAATGTTTTAAGTCGCTTCAAAAACAGAAGTCCTCCGAAAAATACTGAAGAAGAAATCAACGCCAATGATCAAAGTAGCCCTGATGCCACGAAAACGGAAGCAAAAAGTCCTACAACTGAAAAACGACCAGGCTTAAATCCAAGGAGTTATTCCAAAAATCTTCTCCAACGGTTTAGGAGTATTATAGGAGACGAACATGCAGATGACAATCAAAATAGGACTGAAAGTAAGAAGGTTACTGATGATAATTCAGCGAAGACTGATATAAAAGTGGTAATCACTTCAACTGATATCAGTCCTACGACATCAACCATCGTTTACTCTGTCAACAATGACGCTTTAAGTAAAAGCGTCTATGAACACACTACTTTGACAGAAAGTCAAAATGAAAAGAACAATCTAGAGGCCTTATCGCATAGTTGTGATAATATATCACAAAAACCAGACGTATTCCGGCCAAATTACGAAAAGAGTGTAAGCTTGGTAACCAACATATCAAATGTTTCTTCTCCGTCCAAATCTACAAGTAATTCTTATCAGAGCTTAAATAAGCTGCCAATCTATATGCAAGGCAGTAAACACTTAGGGGCCAGAATAGCACAACGGGATTATGTCGATCCAGTAACACTAATAAAAGAAAAATCTGCCTTAAAAAATGTGAATGTACTTATTAATAAAAATTCTGTAAGACCTGATAGTTTATTTTCAAATTCATCATTCGTGACTACCTCGAGTGAGAGCGCAGATCATGAAATAAAGCAAGAAGTTAAGATTGATAACAGCAAGAAAAAATCTACAGATTCATCAGCACGTGTCAACTCAGATGAGAGCTATTATGAAAAATCATTTGAGAAAATAGAACATGTTACTGATGAGGATGTGTATAGAGATTCCGCTGTTTATTCCGATCAAGAAGAAGCTGAAGAGTCTAAGACAGAGTCTGAAATAAAATTAGTTAGCAGGACTGTTTCGAGAATCGAAAGTATTAAACACAGCTCGTCATTTAAAGGACAAAGAGTGACAGTGACATCTGGTGTGTGTAATACTAAAGCCACAGTATCTAAGAAGATTATTGACAATGTTAAAACTAAAGTCGATCAGAAAATTGATAAAGACAAACCAAAAGCACCTCCTGTTCCAGTGAAACCAAAAATCACTAACATTCCGACAGCTACTGCTAAGAATGTGGCAGTTAATAAAAATCTAGCAAAGAGTCAAGAGCAATCTTCATCTTGTGAATCAGTTAATATGAAAACTATAAGAAGAAATACCAGTTACATTCACAAACAAATAAAAACAGAAATGGAGTCAAATCCAGAAGGCAAAGTTGATGTCGAGGCTAGCGAAGACTCTAAAGAAGAAACTGATAATTCAAGTAAACTTAAACATCCAGGAAACATACAAATGAAGAGACTAAGCTTCGAGCGAGCTAGTCTTGACTCAGCGACAAGAAAAATAAAAGTGAATGAGAAACGAATATCAGTAGAGCCGCAGAAATCGAAAAGTGTGCAAGAGAGACGAATGGAAATAGAAATGATGTCAAAAAGTTTGTCGAAACCGAGTCAGATTGCGAAGAAACCAGCAGCGAAACCTAAACCAATTACTACTAAAGTTGCTAATTTTGAACGAAATACAGAGGTTAAGAAAGAATTAAAAGCTAGTGTTACTGTTGAGGCTAATGTTTCTAATGATGAAAGAGAAGACAGTAAGATGGAAACGAGCACTGATGACCCTAAAGGTAGTTGGGTAAAACAAGTTGTTAATAAATTCCAATGAGCTTATCTTTTTGCGCACTAAAAACGTATTTGATCTTTAAATGTTCCCTACTAAATGTACCTTGTATGTTCATTATACAATTCTATGTACACGGCAAAAATTACTAGTTTGTTTTTTTAGTTTTATTACTGAGTTATACCTATGAGTAAACCAATTACATTTAAGAGGCCTTATAAGTTTTAAAATGTTTTGATTTCAAATTGTGACAAAAGTATTGATAATACCAATAAAGTGATTAAGGGATACGATGACTTTATAAAAGTTTTAGATAGTGACATAGCCATTTTTGATTTTATTGTGCGTAGTATAATTTAAGCGGAAAAAGCCGTTTTTCGTTTGAAAGTGGCCGTTTTGGAATGATTTTTGAAACGATATTTCTTAATGCAAAAATTCAAAACATACATTTAAAATTTATGACATTAGGTCGCTATAGTCCTGTTCTAGATAGTAACATTGAGAGAAAGTCAAGATAAGTTTCAATTCAAACAGAAAATGACCTCAATAGATGGGCGTTTTTTAACTCATAAGGTCTCATAAACTTATGTACAATCTGTAGTGTTTCATTTTTAATAAAAGTGGTTTGAGATTTAGTTCACGATTCTAGTAGTTTAACCAACATAGTACCTACTCTAAAGAAATAAGACGCATTCTTAGAGATTGCTAGAAATTAAAATGCATAAGGCAGTAAAATACTGGTTTTATAAAAAAAGGTGTTTACTAAAGCTTGTAGTTCAATATATATTTTTGCATTCAATTTGCATGTAGACACTAACCCCTTGTGGGGGGGAAATGTTATTTGTCCCTTTCTCACAAACATAAATGTCAAAGTGATAAATAAGGACAAACGAACTTTAGCGGCTAGTTAACTAATAGGGTTTGATAGACGTTTACGAATAAGGGGGTTATTAATCACACTACTGTATTTCAGTATAATATTTTGCTGTTTATTCGACTCCGTTTTAATATCTATAATCTACTGCATTTAAAATCCGTTTGGTTGTTTACTTCACTTTAAAAACCCATTACAGTAAAACCAATTTTATAATGAACTCCACTCCTGTACCTATATGCTAACATCAGATGTTAAGCGAAAAGCGTTGAAGTGTTGTTCATTTTAACATTAGTTTTATTCGACCATATGTGATAATCCACATCGAAAGGAACCTTATGGCGGCAGGCGCTTACGTTACACCTATTCACTATTGTATTGGAACAGCGGCAATAAAGGCGTAAGTGCCGGCCGCCATAAGGTCCCTTTCAATATGGATTATCACATATTATGAATTAGACACATACTTAGATGTAATTGTTGATTGTAAATATTTTTAACTATCAAACCTCCCCGAGCTTTGATCTTGTGCCATAGACAAAATAATTCAGTATATATTTTGTCTGTATTTTATAGGTACACTATGCACAAATAAGAGGATATGCACAAAGAGCTAGCGTTGAAAATATACACGAAAATCTTTACAAAAAAATGTAATCGTTGATGCATTAGTGCAGTCCTATATATATCGCTCACTGTGTAAATATATTTGTTAAAATGCTTATTTTGCTATGTATTTATTCAAAAGTGCCATTGCATATGATATCTCATTAGGTATATACACAAAAATAATGTTTAACGTGCAATTTGATTAACGATTTACTTAAAAGTATTTATATTTTATAGATTTAGTTTTCGTTGTAGCTACTAACACCAAAAAGTAGATTTTGTTTATAGTATTATTTTCACTAATTTTATATAATACGTTGCTGTTTATTTTTAACATTTAGTAGTTTTTGTTATTTTAATTTTCGTGTATTATATTATCATTTGTTTTCATACAATGAAGTACCTATTTGTAGGAAATTTTCCGAATACGTATACTTAATTTGTCGAGACTGCTAGAACGATAAGATTATAACTTTATCCATTTTAACAGATTTCTAACATTAATGACTTAAAATAGTCAGAAATATATGGGCTTATAGAATTTAACTGGCAGTATCGAATATACCGACCAATTTAGGTTTACTTGTCAATTTTGGTTTTAATTTACGTTAATCATTTTCTGGATTAGTTATTTTTCCCTGTTAAGTAAAAAGATCATATATTTCTGGTATAACATAGTTATATTAACTAACATTATAATTAAATTGCGAACATTTTTAACTTAGCACGATTATTTTTGTATTTTGAAATGTTAAGATAATGTCCCATCGATTTAGACGAAGAGTCCGTAACTTAGACATATTTTTATATCATATAATTTCAAGGCATGCCTTGCTGGTAAGAAAAAAAAGCATTAAAATACAATATAAAACATAAATGGTCCTCACTTTTACTTTTTTCTTGAAGTAAATATACGATATGAACAAAAAAAACATAATTCTTAAAAGTTATATCTGTCCTTCTTTGTTGTATCACAACTAATGAAGATTGTAGTGTCAGAACGATAAACCTGTCCGTATTTTTGTGGATTGAACAATACACCTACACTACTTACCTATATATAAGTTAGCAACGTTTTTAGTTAAGTATTACTAATGAACTTTACAATGTCAAGGTAGAATTTGATAACAATAAAATAAATTTTTCTTACCATTTAGCTTAATTTTATCCCTTTATCGTAAATATAATATACAGTTACATGTAAGTAGTTGGCACTTGTCTCCTTTTAGCATAACTATTGGATTTGAAACCGACCATAGTTGACGATCTTTGCTTATTAGAGTATGATTTGACAAACGATATACTTTTTTATCGTCACGATATTAAAATAAAAAAAATCATTACGTTCACAACTCGCTTTCTTATACGATAGTGGCCAAAGTTACGAATTATTTTTGAATGTTATTGACACTGATATGTAGTAGGTACTGCTTATTTTTAAATTAGGTAGTCAAAGTAGGTTAAACCCAAGAACCGACTTCTTTCTATTGTTAGGTACTAGTTTATTGCGTAAAAAATAAAATGAAATCGCAAAAAAATCATAATCAAGGGTGAAGGAATAATGTTCTTCCTGGTATAAATATAAATAAAAAAGTAGACAGATAAGTATTAGCCCGTGTGGTTGCCGGGTAAGAATTGCGCCACCCCATCTCTTCCCGTGGGTTTCGTAGGAGGCGAATAAGGGAAAATCGGAGGGTGGGCAGCAGCATCCTTCGATCATTACCACCATCAAACTGCGGTCGCCAACCCGCTTGCCAAGCGTGGCGACTATGGCAAATCCCCCCCAAGGGTATTTGGGGGAGGCCTATGTTCAGCAGTGGACGTCTTTCGGCTGAAATGATGATGATGATGATGAGATAAGTATTATATTAACCTATACTATCAAACAACATTTGACGACCGGTGTGGATAGTGCACCTGCCTGTGAAGCTGACGGTCCTGGGTTCGAATCCCGGTCAGGGCAAATATTTGTGTGATGAGCATGAATATTTGTTTCTGAGTCTTGGATGTTTTCTATGTATTTAAGTATTTATATCTATTAAATATATCGTCGTCTAATACCCATAACACAAGCCTTCTTGAGCTTACTGTGGGGCTAGTTCGATTTGTGTAAGATTGTCCTCTAATATTTATTTATGTAAATGGGTTCTCGAAAACTGCTTCAACGATTTCAATGAGGGTCTTAGGGAGCAAAAAAAAACAAGAAAAATTGTGTCCCAGGTAAATTGAAAATAGGTACGTATTCAAATATATTTAGGTACGTAAAGCCTTCAGTAGGTACTAAGCCGGTCCCTGCAAATGGCATGTCCACGGCACGGCATGTCGATGCGCGCCGCACGCGACGCGATAGCGCCGGGTTGCACCGCTCCAAATAGGATTACCCTACCGATTATCTACAGTAGGTACTGTAGGTAATACTTAGGTCATGAACAGAGACCTGTTATTATTATTTGACCTATATAAGTTTGTAGTAATAGAAGAGGCAGGATGATGGGACACCTGATACGGCACGACAGCTTCTTAAACATCTTAGAGGGAAAAATTGAAGGCAGGAGAGGAAGAGGAAGACCTAGACTGACTTTAACCAAGTGAGGGAGGAAGCTGCCGAGTCGTATGGGGAAGTCAAGAAACTGGCAATGAATAGAGAAGAGTGGCGGTTACTCCACCGACAAGAGCGAAGCTCTTAAGTTTTGATGATGATGATTATATAAGTTTGTGGGTATAAGATATTGGTAATGACAGAATAAGTAGTAATCCGACGACAATACAATACAAATACTCTGCAGTACAACAGTGCCTTTACTATGAGTTTGCATGACCGTACTCGCTAGCGACTGCGTAAACCATTTAGTATGCCGATTCTTAGTTCTATTGCGTAACCGCCAGAGGCGCTGTACTTTTGCCCATACAATTTGTTACGCAGTCGCTAGCGAGTACGATCATGTAAACTCATGGTAAAGTTACTGAACAAGCTAGCTAAGCTAAGTACGATATAGGTGATTCGGATATAAATCGCGTATAATTAAAGATTTGTCTTTTACCGATCAAGAATATTTCAACACGTCCAAAATGTAGAAGTACATAAATACAGGCTAATAAATAAAGCTTATGTGGTTACGGGTTTTTTTTTTTAAAGTGTGCATGTTTCAGTTTTTATCAACAACAAAAGTATTTTAAAAAGAAAGTTTTTTTTTAAATCCTTGTATTTATTTATTTTTTATTTTCCTATTCAACATGCAGACTGTTCGCATAATTTTGCATCGTTTTCTTCCTTATAATATTGAATCACAATAAAAAAGGACATGTTATTCATCTATACCAATGAATAACATCGATGCTTTCGTAAAGACGCACATAATCAGATAATAGTTGAAAAAATCATGGAATAAATGACGAAAGTCCATTTAACTTCCAATACGAATGTATACTCTACACATATTGTAATAAGGTTTTAATTTTAGTATTAAAATTGAAGGTACTATCGTCGTTTTCGCCTGCACTGTTTAGTTATTATTGACGACGGTTGCGTGCTTTCATTCCGAAACTGTCTTGGGCTCACGCGAGACACCGCCTGTCTCCGATACCAGGAGTCAGGAGCAATTTAAGGCTATTATTTGTTGATTTTTATATAAAAATATACAATACTTTGATACCTACAGTAATGCTATGGGCAGAATTGTCACAAGTTTGTATGTTTGTTTACATCTTGCACAAGCTATGATGTGCCGTAAGACTGGGAAGTTTTGCGAAATTTATCACTATAATAAGTATGTCGAAATATAGATATCATATGGCCTGGCCACTTTAACTTGTTCAACTTCTTCCTCGTCGAAACTTCATGACAAGGGTTGTGACCCATTTTAAGTCATTTAGTTTGCAGTGCCCGCTAAATTTCCTCAAAGAACCTCAAAAATTTAAGTACCAATTTGTGGGTATTCTGCCTCTGCTTCTCATACCCTCAACTTGACGAGCGTAAATTAAAATATGTAAAATCATCTATTTGCATTTTTTATTGTCCAAATGTTTGAAAATTTGAAGGATTATCCACACGAAATCTGGTGCAAATGCTATACTATTATTTGGTTAATAAAATGTCGGTTCCGTATACCTAAGAGATCCAAAAAATTAAATATGTTATCCCGTAATGTAACCCAAAAACAACGCACTAAAAACGTGCATGACTCCTAGCCTATGTCATCCCGAAGAAGTTTTCCGTTGGAACGAGACGGAGACATCACCACAACCAATACGCGCGAAAGAGACAAAACACAGGAAGCATCGAAACTTCTTTCAAAAACCATTCCTTTTTCCACGGTCGCGTCGTCGACGCGCGTTTGAAATGCATTCGAATTTTGAAAATTCTAATATTAAATTCACATAATTTGCTTCTAAACCGCGATTTGAAACTTTATTCTAATACAACAAAGTTTTAATTGCTACGATTTAAAAAATCTGTGCGTGAAGAGTTATCGTTTATGCAGTTTAATCGATTTTATACTTTATTGTCATTGCGAAAAGGTGTGATTTAAAAATGGGGTCGACGAGTTACTTGACGAAGCCGAAGATGAGTGGGTACAGAACGAAGAGCGGCTCCAGTGTTGGTTCGGACAAGGAGACCAACGGGAAGTTGAGACGGACTAAAGTTAGGCAAGTAATTTAGTTTCTTTGATGATATACTTCTTTCATGTTTTATTACACAGAAAACGAATTGAATATCGATAATATTATTTTTAGTTATTTATTAAACACAATCGTACAAATAGTGGACTTAATACCAAATGGCATTCTCTACCAACCAACCATTGGACTAAAGAGAGATTATTTATTTATTTTGATTTTTTGTTATTAGTTTCAATAATTTCTAAAAATATTTGATGTGTACTTTTATGCAAGCAATTTAATCAAACATTTTCAAAAATGTACCGTCTAAAAGTAAAAATATAATATTTTTATTAAATTCTTATTAGGTATCTATTTGGCATGTGTGAAAATTATATAGCCACTTAAAATTCAATTTACAACCTTAAACGATAACATATCATGTACACTTGAAACAGCGTATACCTAGTATTTTCTACTCGAGTAAATACTCATCTCGGTACTTGAGTACTTACTCAAGCGACCTAATCCACATTTTAATTAGTTACGCTTAACTGTGACGTCACACGTAATCTCCGGTATTTACCGTCGGTAACTAACTTGTTTACTTAACAACGGTAACCATGGTTACGCGTAATCAATACCGATTTCGAAACCCGAAACCATTGCACACAAAACTTTAGCGCAATGCGCAACCCTGCGCGTTCCATTTTCAAAATTCGATTTTTTTATTTAAAAAAATGTGATTGAGTAGTTTTTCTGTTGCAATAAATAGAGTTTATTTTGAATTAGGAATGTTTTGTTGGTAGCAATGAGCTATCCGTATTTTTCGTACAGGCGGCCGAAGATGGAGTATGGGTTAAAAAGAGTGCCAGATTACACGGAGTTGGCTTATAAGGAGGCTGTCTCCAAGCTGCGATATTTCTTATCTGGAAACTATGCGCCGAGTGTAAGTATTTCATTTATTATTAAAAAAAAGGAATTATAATTTTAATTTAATGGTATACATTATATTTTAAATGAATAACATACTTTTTTATTTATTAAGTAATACATAAAATATAATAAACAATTATAATTTAATTATTATTATAATAAACATTAATAACAATTTATTTCAGGCATTGCCCATAAAGTGTTAGTAAATACAAATTCTGAAATCTTACAAAACTAATGTTAGTATATACAAAACATAATAAACCAGAATGACAGGAACCGGATGAGTCTTCGTTACACTTAATACACAAATTATACAATTTAAAATTAGGCAATTTAGAATATATTACATTTAAAGATTTATTAAAATTTAAAATGTTTATCCAATTAAAAATAAAACAATGAAATAAATTAAAATTAAATTGGAATTAAAACATTATAACATAAATTATATTATTAAAAGTAGAAATAAAACTAATAAAAATCTAAAAAAAGGTCCCTGCGGGCTCTGCGGCATGGTTCTAAGAATGCTGACAGCATTTCCTGCTAGGGTCGGTAGTTGGGTTTACGGCCTGCTAATTTGATGCGCCAGTTTGCGGCCACTTGGATGATGAACTGAAAGAATATTTTCTTGCTTTTTTTAATACTTATATTCCGATTCAATGGCTACTAATTAAAACTACTAATCATGAGACTCACTATATCTTTAGGGTATGTAAAAATGTAAATATCTTTATTTAATTTACGGAAATATTTATACTATTTCCGCTGAAATGTATTATGTTCCCACTTACTTACTTACTTATTATACTTATTATCGCATCGTGCATTTGAATATATGTACTACTAGCAGCGCCCTGCGGTGTTACCCGCGGATAAAAGGTAGCCTATGTCCTATTCTAATGTCTAACCTACAATACTGGAAAATTTCATAGAGATCCGTTCAGTAGTTTTTGAGATTAAGCGGAACGTACATCCATCCGCACAAACTTTCACGTTTATAATATTATAGGATGTGTTCTTAGTGAGATATATCCAAGGAGACATCTGTATCTATTGTCTATTTTCTATTTGCTTATACACATTGTATGATTGTTTCTGTGTTATCTCCGTAAATAAATAAATTTAATCGAAAAAACTTCGTTGTTCAGATGGCCGCAAACTGACGCAGGTCGCGTAACTGGCCTAGTGACCCTATTTAATGGTTAATTTTTTAGTAAAGTTTATTCAACGGTAATATCACAGGTTTGATTCCTGCCTTTGCTATATATTTGTGTCATTCTCGGAGAAAGGGCCTTAGATCGGTTCAATCAGTTGGCACATACACTCTATATGCGATCATTAACATAAGCGTCAAATGCGCCAACGACCTTTTTTTTGATTGGCACATTGTATATTATAATCATAGGGTTGAAACGTTTGCGATATTTAAGAACGAGTTTAAAGAGTAAAGGTAGGAGGAGTTTGACATCGGTTAGATAGATAGTTATGTAGATCAATTTATCACTCACCCGTCGTCTACCGGTCCCTGGGCCTGAGGGACTACCGCGAAACACAAACGAAGTTTTCCCTCTCTGTCTCACTTATGTGCAAACTTGCAAGTGTGACAGAGAGGGAAATTTTCAAATGCCGTTCGCGGTAGCGCCGCTGGGGGCCTACTACGAACTTCGAAAATCGAACTTCGTATCGTGCCGTCCCTTTCACTCTCGTGTTATACACTATATGAGTGAAAGGGACAGAGAGGGAACATTTCGAATTCCGTTCGCGGTAGCACTCCAGTGGGGCTACTAAGAAATTCGAAATCCGAACTTCGTTTTAGTGCCAGTGCCATCTTTTTCACTCGAATAGTGTGCACGAGAGTGAAAGGGACGGTACGATATGAACTTCGGAGTACAGGGCCAGCTGAGGCCGATTTACACAACTGTGCCATGAGCTGCCAATGATGGCGCAGGACCAGGGGCGCTACCGCGAACAGCAAACGAAGTTTTTCCTCTCTGACGCACTTGCAAGTTTGCACATAAGTGAGACAGAGAGGGAAAACTTCGTTTGTGGTTCGCGGTAGCCCCACAGCAAGCCTATTGCACTGGGCGCGGCGCGTCGCTTGAATGACTCACGCCTGACGCCCAGTGTTGCCAACCGTACGGTAATTACCGTATTCATACGGTAATTTCATGCCTTGTACGGTAATCAATTACCTTACGACAAATGTACGGTAATTCAATAGCATTCGCCCCACCTTACGATAAATGTACGGTAATTCAATAGCATTCGCCCCTTACTAGCAAATGAGTAAGTGTGAGAAAGACAAATACTTTATGCTGACTGCGTTTTATTCATTAGTTCTGTTTAGTGTATATATCCATAAACAACTCCAATTCATAAGTCTTGATCTTGAGTTTTCTTTTGCTAGAATGAGAGAAAGTATATTTATGTATTGCTGTCTCATTCTCACCGGCAACCATGTCCCTCGCAGTCAGTGTTGCCAACTCAGTGGATTTTCCACTAGATCTGGTGGTTTTGCCTTCTCATTTGGTGGATAAAATTGTACTCTTTTTCATATAAAATAAGTGAATTTTGTGGTTTTCTGAGAGCTGTCTATTGGGAAATGATTTTTTTTTCATACAAATTAAGAGAATCTAATGGTTTTAAGAATTGTTTTTGGTGGATTTGTTAAAACGGACTGTCTGCAGGACAGTGTATCTGTACAACCAGCTTATAAGGTCACACAAAACTACAAAAACCTTGGCATACTTTAGTTGTTAGAAATCACTAAGCACCTGCCGATCTTTAATCTCTAAAATAACAACGCATTTACCTAAAAACTGCAGAGATATTCGTTTTTTGGTAATAAAATGCGTATGGTAAATTATACGGTAATTTTAGGGTAAATAAGACGTAATTCTGGCAATACAGGTTGGCAACACTGCTGACGCCCTCTGAGAGGGCCTGTCAGTCGAGGGCCGCTCGCCGCCGCGCGTGGCCGCGCGAACGCGTTATTATTTTAATACTCGTGCCGCCACAGCCGACGACCGAGCAATGGCAACAAAAAAAAAATCAGTACACATCTACTGTGCTGTGTATGGATGTTTGAATGTAAAGAGGGACGATAATATATCGTTTTTTACGCCAATGTTCGAGTGTTTGCCGCGCATAATCTGGACGCGCCTTAAAAGAGTATCCTTATAAAAAAACACATGCTTCATGAACTTACCTACTTATGAAATGATTAAGTAAATACTTAAAAATTCAAATTTCAAGAGTTAAAGAGAGTTACCGTTCAAGTAGTAGATCAATTTTATGAGTGGCGTTATCAATGATGACACTGACATGCATACATACATACATATCTATGAAGAACGCACAGGGAAGTACTTAACAGTGGCGGCGCGTCAAAAATGTTCGTTTAGAAACCGGAAATAATTTACCTATCTTATTCTTCATGAGCCATAGTAAAAGAACTGGGCTGGCCAAAAATTAGGAAAGCCGGTGGAAATCGCGTTGTATGGATGCTCCGCCACTGGTATTTAATGAATATCGGTTCACTGCACTCGAGCGACATCTGGTGAACTAGAACATTTTTCGTCCTCATCAATTTATTGTTGGCGTGGCAGCCCTAGCGCTACACGTGCCGCGTGCGAATGAATACAAGTTATACGATAGACAGAGATGCGCAGAGTAGGCATGTTTTTGATGCCTAAACGCCGTTTTTGTTAGAGAGTGAAGCTTCTGTACTTGTACTATTACTTATTCTGTGCCCACAGGATACAGCTCAGCTGATATGCGGTGGAATGAGATGGTAATATATCGTAATCCCTGCATAACTGCATGCTGTACGTTGGGCCATGGCCCCTTGTATGTATCCGGCATAAAATTATCTATTCAGATCCGCAGCTACGGCGGCTCAGCCTCCATCAAGAACCTGGAGGAATCAGACGGGGATTTGGACAAGAAATACCTCCTGGACAAGCCGCGCCCGCGTCTCACCGCCAAGTACGCCTCGCTGTACGCCGACAGTCTCAACAATTACACGCCTCACACAGGTTCGTACTACGTATGAACCATAATCAGTAAAATAAAACAAATCCCGACAAAAAACATAGCTGTGGGGCTAGCATAACTGCCGCTGCGACGCGACGCGAGTAAAGATAAATCTACCCTCCTCTTTCCAATTCGCACAGTTCGAGTGAGACAGGAATCGCTGAGTCGCGCGAGATACGACTTGGCAGCAAGTTGTGCTAGCCCACCTGAGATCCATCTCCGCCATCAAGACGTTCATCAAGAAAAAAACTAACTTAAATCGGTTCCTGCATCATCATTTTAAGAGTTAGACTTTTGTCGGTGTAGCTCTCTCCATCTGACTCTATCCAGGGCCGCCTCCTTGATCTCCTTATACGACACGACTGCTAGCTTTCCTTTTATTTGTTGCATGTAGCTTAACCTCGGTCTTCCTCTTCCTCGCTTTCAAGATAAGATAAGATAAGATAAGATAATTTATTTGCAAAATGTAGTGAGTACAGCTGGAACTGCTGCTGGAGTGTGGTCTGCTGTTCCTTCAGTTTTGCCTTCTATGATGTTCTTTATAAAATCGTCGTGTCGTATAAGATGACCAATCATTTTCCCTCTTCTATTTTCTATAATTTCCAACAGTTTCCTTTTCTCCCCCACTCTCAGCACTTCATCGTTTGTAATTTTTTCCGTCCAGCTAATTTTCTCCATTCTGCGCCAACACCACATTTCGAAGGCTTCTAAATATTCTCTATCTCTTTGAGTCATGGTCCACGCTTCCTCCAGTACGGGCGTAAAAGGAAATTTCCACATGTTTCCGACAATAGCGTATCGTATCATTAGTTCAACCCCTCGTGTGTATGTAACAACACTGTTAAAACAGTATTTATCGCAGGCGCGGATCCAGGATTTTGTTCAGGGGGGGGGGCACTTTCGAACTTTCCGAAAATAAAACTGACTTTTGATAACTTTTTATTGTCAGAACATATTTCCTACGTCAGGACATAGGCAATTGCCCTCCCCTGACACAGGCTTCAGGGGGGGGGGGGGGGGGGGGCAATTGCCCCTGTTGCCCCCCCCCCTGTATCCGCGCCTGATTTATCGGGTGAGAAGCAAAACTCACCATGAACTCTGTCACTAGTATTCGAAACCTCGTATCTCAGTACTGAAACGATGCCGGTATACGAGCTTTATTCTTAGTAGGTATTTGTTACTTACATTTTAACCCCCTTATTCATAATCGTTCATCAAACCTATTTTAGTTGAATTGCCGCTAAAGTTCGTTTGTCCTAATCTGTCACTTTGACATTTATGTTTGTGAGAAAGGGACAAAACACATTTTAGTTAGGAGAGGTTTGTTAAGTTTTATGAATAAGGGGGTAAATCTTTGAATGCCGTTTTGTTTCTTTTTAAAAATAAAGGAATGTCTCCTTTAAATAAAAGTAAAGTTAAGGGAAACTACCTTAAATCCTTAAGCTGGCTCCTTAAGGATTTAAGGTAGTTTCCCTCCCCAGGCACGTATCCAGAGGGGGGATAGTTGTGATTTATCCCCCCCCCCCGAAAACGTTTTTAGCCGTCTGTTTATTTATTCGCTTGCGTGTTCTTTCAATAAGTAGGTACACAGTTCACATGGTTGTTTCAATGTTTGTCCCCCCCGAACCAAAAGTCTGGATATGTGCCTGAGCCCGACTTATCTTTCCACACTGTATACCCTGAGCAAGGGAACGTAGGATCCGAAGGAGGATTTCGTTTGAATAGCTCTTGTAAAGTAAAATGCAAACTCTAGGAGTGTCGTAGGATGTCAAAAATAATCGATTATTAAAAAATCGATGAAGTCGATTATTATTTAAAAAATATTCGATTTTTAAATCGAATTAGATTTTGCAATAAATCGATTATGATTTTCACAGCCGATTAATCGTAACATAATTGATCAAAGAATATTGTAAGCTACCACCTTGGACTTGAGAATATTAGACATTTCTAGCAATGAAGCTAATATTGAAGCCACGCCCCTTAGGTATCGCGGATTACAAATATCCGGATTTGCTCAGATACTATCACGATACTGCAATACACGTTCAACATTCTTGTGATACTGATCATGATATGAGTCTATCGCATGATAATAATCACCGTCGAACCGCGACCACATATGAAAAAGAAATAAAAATCGATTATTAAAAAAAACAATTATTATTTCTTCAAAAATCGATTGTTTTTTTAATTAATTTTAATTTGCAGCAAAATAAACGACTATTAATAATCGATTTTTCAAGACGGAGGTGACATCCCTAAAATTAAGGCATTTCCTCAATCAAGACGACAGTTTACATAAAATATAGTTATTTTTTAACTTGCAATGTTTTTAATATGTAGGTATGTATGTTAGGGTCAAATCTTGCAACTGGATTTTAAAGCAATAATCCTCAACCGATTGAGCTGAAAGGCATACTTGTGTAAGTTTTGAGACAATGCGAGCTGATCTGATAATGGAGACAGGACTCTTCTCAGCTAGGCTAGGCTAGCTAGGCGATAAAACTCCCAGTAGCTCGATTTCACTCAGACCTCAGATTCGGTTGAAACCGCTCAACCAGTCTCCCTGGAGCGCAAACTCTCAGAGTATTCCAGTGTTCCGAACCACACGCGTGGCCGTTTCCAAGGTTTTCCCCTAGATTTTCCCCAGGCTACTCCTCAACCGCGCACTGCTATCGCTTTATTGGGCCGGCCTATAAAGCCACAGTCAGGTTAAAAAAAACTAGGTACAGAAGGTAATCCCGCCGGCTCAGCGAGGTACAGTTCGGTCTGTTCATGCTTGCTAGGACATAGTGACTACTTTAATACTAGTGTCTTTTTATAGGGGATTGACGAGAGACATCATCCTGTTGTGGATTCGTTTTTATTATCAGTGACTTAGAAACCATATACATCTCTAACAATATTAAATTAATTTTAATTTTGACGCTCAGAGACCATGTACATCTCTGGGATATTATATTAATTTCATTATACTCCTTTAATCTTGAGACCTTATTCATCTCTAACTTTACTGATGATGTTGTAATATTTGTAATAGATAACTTTGCAAGTTTATCTTCACAGTATGACATTAATTTTGTTATAATTGTAAACTCGAAATTATTATTCCTTCTTGAACTGTAAATTAATATTTTGACATGAAAAATGTATTACTTATTATAGTCAGACTTTCTTAAATTGTATATTAATATTTTGACATGTAAAAGTGCCCTTGTGGCCTATTTGCAGAATAAATGTTTGTATTTTGAATAAAAGCTTGTATCAAAGATGAAATTTTTGTCTGAACTTATTCATATAATCTGATATGGTCCCTAGTTACAGCGCCCCCAACAACGACGCCGGCGGACCTCACCGGCGGCACCAACCCTGACGTCGTCAACTTTATACAGAAGCAGGAAGAGTATATTGAGCAGCTGGAGCGAGAGAGCCAGTACTGTAGGGTACGTCTATATTCTTACTTTACTTTATAGCCTATTGGCTGTCCCACTGGTGGGCAAAGGCCTCTCCCCATGTTTTCCAGGTTTCCCTATTGAGCGCTTCTTCCTCCCAATTCCTGGCAAATGCATCCAGATCATCCCGCCATCTCCGTCTGGGCCTGCCCCGTCTGCGTCGTCCATCATGTGGCTATATTCTACTTTTCTTTTTATGTTGTGGGGGCAAACGATTTGCCTGACCCTCGTATCGCCAGTGCTTTTACCATGAGCCATGAGTTTGCATGACCGTACTCGCTAGCGACTGCGTAAACGATTTAGTATGCCGATTCTTAGTTCTATTACGTAACCGCTAGAGGCGCTGTACCCATACAAATTTTTACGCAGTCGCTAGCGAGTACGGTCATATAAAGTCATGGTCAAGGACGTCATGGTAAAGGCACTGATGGTCTATCGATTGCCGTCGCCCTATAGACACTTACTTCACCAGAGAAGTCACAAGTTTTGTGGAATAAATAAATGTTTTAATTATGTTTAATTTAATAAAAAACACTAGCAGTACTTAAGAAAATTAATTAGTTGGTTACTAACAACTATTGTACCTAGAGGAGTCTTTGTGATACTCGTATTGAATTATTATTATTAAAAACCGATTACAAATATTTTTAAAAAAACGTCCCTTTGCTTCAGACTTACTATCTTGCTTCTCATCAATATCATCCTATTATTATTGACAGAACAGAATCGCGAAGAATTAAATGTTTTACCTCTTTGAGTTCCCTCAATGTTTGAGGTGTCTCACAGCATCCTTGGCCTAGAAAATCGTGCTAGTTGAAATAAATCTCATTGTGTACAGGTGTATTCAATCGGATACCAAATCAGTTTTTGTTCAAGTTAAGGAATTGAAATTGTTTGTGAAATCATCTCAATTGTTAACAATTAAGGTAAACGTCCCAGTGATCAATACTTTAGTGCCCAATAGATGACACGTATTAAATCACCTCTGTCATCATGGCATAAGATTGAAAATGCCATGTATTGGATCAGTGTCGAGCACAGGGACATCTTCCTTAGATACTTAGTGGAAATATTGACATATTTTCTAATTCTACTACCAATTAGGACGAGCTAAACAACCTACTGGGTAAGGTGAAAGAAGTCATATCTGAGAACGAGCATCTTCACGAAGCTCAGAAGAACAAACTGATATCTCGCATGTTTCATACCCACGGCTCTGAGACTGACGACTTGGATGACGTTGGGGACAGCACTGGCTTGGACAGCGATCATAAGGTACAGTATAAGGGACAGAGGGTAGGACAGTATAAGGAATACGCGATAGAACATGCAGTCTATAAGAACTGTTAAGGTACAGATTTTGGAACAATGTAGGAACTTGGACTTGGACAAGGGTTAGGGACAGTAATGGCTTAAAGTATAAAAAAGGTACTACAATATAAGTGATAGACAGTACGACAGTATAAGGTACACATGTTAGAACGTGGTGTATTACGCATGTTTCATACTCACTTCTCTGAAACCGACGACTTAGATGACGTTGAGGACGGCACTGCTCTTTTGTTCGACAAAATGTGACCATTACTTTTAATCCTACTGCGCTTGTTACCTTCTAATATGTAGAAGGTACGGTAATGGAAATTAAAGCACTTAAGTTTTGTCCCGTATCTCCCTGTTTCCATGTCCGTGACTTATGTTACATGCTTCTTTATATTCAGCAACAAAACCAACAAATTATCCGTGTGACAACTTCATTTAGCACTCGCATAAATTGTCCGACCTCCGTGCACTTCAGAACTTTGGCTAACAAATTACAAGCTTCAAACTCCTTCACTCCAATTATCAAACTTTCAACCTTATTCCTTAGATGTACGATCCAAAACAGTTATACATTGTACTGAAATGAGCATCGGTTCTAGGCCACGATAACCAAAACACGCAAGCCCAAGACTCGAACCACGAGACTCGAAGGACCAAATATAGTCTTCGAGTCACGCATCTCGGAATTGGAGGCGCAATTGGCGCAGTCCAAAATCGACCTTAAGAAGGTTCAGGTAAGATTGAATGTAAAGTAGAACATTGAGCAAGTTTTAGTGTCATTTTCCGTGGCTCCTGATTTAGATTTTGTTTCGAGTCGTATATTCTTTATCATGATACCGATTTTGCAAATTTCATGTTGCTTGTTAATTAATGTGATTTTGTTTAATGCTACAAAAATACCTTCGGTGAAAGTTTAAACATTTTATAAGGTGTACCGGATCTAATGAGATCCTGCCAGGATGTGTCAAAAAATGTGTACAAAAAAGATTAAAAAGAACGCTGCGGGACAGATTCGACCAGCATATCTGATCGAAACTGTTCAGTAACGGTAGCAATAAACAATATGTATATTACCAGTTACCAGTTACCCTCCACTAACTGGGCCGACAAACTTCTATGAATCTTGGCAGATATTACATATCTTGTTAAGTTGAAAGGTAAATTAAATAAATAAAAAAAAAGGATCCACCTCATGGGCCGTTCAATCGTTACGAGACGAAGGTTATAAGAAGATTAACTAGTTCTCAGTAAGAAGGAAAATCTATAGGTATCATCAGCTGTAGTCTCTTCGTTTATTTCGAGTACTCTTCTGTCAACAGGATGAGAATAACGAGAATAAACGCAAGCTCGCCTCTGGGCTCGTTGACTCAACTTGCCTTGATGGCTTCAAACGGCAGATCGACAATTTACAAAGGTACGTTTAAAGTTAAAACAGGTATTAACCCTTTAACCGCTGAATGTCCAAAAAGCACTCTTCATTTTCAACTCTGAATATATTTGGTGTCGTTTGAAACACTGTCACTGCCTGATAATATATTAGCCGATGGGTTAAATATAGTAGGTAAGTGAATTACGTGATAAGGTACCTAATTGTCTTGTAATCGAACGGAAGAAAGTCATGAGACAGTATTAATTAGATAAAAAATCAGATGGATGTAAGGGAAAGAAACAGAGAACGAGGTAGGATTGTATGAGAGACATATCCTAATTTGACAATATTAAGCACCAAAGATATTTTTTGCAGAGACAAGTCTTCCCTCGAGTCCCAGATCTCGAAACTGAAAGCGAGCCTGGAGAAACACGACGGCGACCTGGATGGGCGCTACAAGCGTAACGATGTCCTCGAACAACAGCTGAGAGACGAGAGGAACAGTTTGGAGAACGAAGTTCGCAGACTCAAGGTACAGGATCAGACACAATTATTTTGATGATGTTGGATGGACAGCAGCAAAAGTAGCTAAGCAAAATAACACCCTCAGAATGATCTACAGAGAGACATGATACATCTTACACCCATCTTTAGACTGGACTCGTCTGCTCGCCATCCACCTGCATCATCACACTTTGCCTTCAATACAGATTCCGAATTATTCGCAGGTCCTTGCTGTCTAGACCTTTATTCTCCAACATCTTCATTAGTGCCTCCTGTTTGACACGGTCAAAGTACTATAAAAGTAGTATACCCTGGTTTAAATATTTTCGTAAGTAAACATATCGACCTATGTTTCGCAGGAGGATCTCTCAGCAGAACGCGCGAAGATCAGAGAGTTGGTCGGCGAAGGTTCCCGCCGCGCTATCCAGGAGCGATCGGCGGCTGAACAGCGGTACAACGCTCACTGCGACTCGCTACAACATGAGTTAGCTGCCCAGTACGATAGTGTGGCGAAACTTCAGGTCAGTAATGTACGGGAATAACAGGTTCGGCGGCTGGGGAGCGGTACAACGCTTACTACGACTCGCTGCACGAGCTGGCTGCTCAGTACGACATTGGGACGGAACTTAAGTTAAGTACTGTATAGAAGAATCATACAGGAGCGTTCAGCGGATAACCAGCGTTGTACTGTATCGTACCAATTCGACTGCGAAGCACTGTAATATTCAGTTCAGCTGAGCAGTCTACAGGAGTCATTCCATTCACATCCAGCGTTGTAGAAGAATAGATCAGTACTTATAGAAGCGCTTGACGACGCGCCAGTTTTTTCAAGAAGTCTGTAACGACTATTGAGGCTGAGCGCTGAGTATCGAGATACTCATTGGTACAACGGTTTGTGATACACGGAAGTAAGCCTGCCTGGGCTTCTGTACAAGCCTTCTTTCACATCTCAAGCTTTTTCACATTTTAATATGTCTAATAGACTGAACGAACTGGCTTTAACAAACTTCTGTGTTATTCTTTCGCCAGTTGGACTTAGAGCGCCAGCGTCGTGAAGAAAACGAGCTAAAGCGAGAACTATCTATGAAGAACTCTGCCATCGAAGAGCTCAAGATGGAACTGAAGAGCAAAACAGGTAAAACAACATTTCATCGGTAGTCTAGACATCTTTTAACATCGGTGGTTGAAAGAATTTCATGCCCGTCACTAGAAAGATTCTCATAAACGAATTCTGAAGACATTGATATATATTCCATTCCCTTCTTTCGTTCTCAGCATCTCTGCAAGCCGACTTGACCCAGGCACACGCTGAGAAAGCCTCATTGGAAGAGGAACTGGCTTCGGCCCGTCTGGCTATGGAGCGGCATCAGCGACAGGCCAAACATGAGGCCAATAGGCTTAACTCGGAGGTAAGCAGTATGCCCTTGGGAGACCTGTGGTAGAATGCCAAACATGAGGCCAATAGACTCAACTCGGAAGTAAGCGGAGGCCATTGGGAGGCCTGTGATAGAAGGCCAAACATGAAGCCAATTGACTCAACTCGGAGGTAAGCGGGAGACCCTTAGTCCTGTGGTAGAAGGCCAAACATGAGGCCAGTAGGCTCAACTCGGAGGTAAACGGGAGGCTATTGCGAGGCCTGTGACAGAAGGCTAAACATGAAGCTAGGCTCAACTCGGAGGAAAGCGGGAGGCCCTTGGGAGTCCTGTGATAGAAGGCCAAACATGAAGCCAATAGGCTCAACTCGGAGGTAAGCGGGAGGCCCTTTGGAGCCTGTAGTAGAAGGCCAAACATGAGGTCAATAGGCTGTCCTTCGGAGTCCTCCTGTATTTCCAAACTTGAAGATATTTACCTCCTGTTTAAGTATCCAAATCAATGATAATTGCTCTCATAAATAGATATCATAAATAGAAAGACCATCCACACTTTCACATATCGTGGTTGCTCGTGTTTTACTCGTTCTTGTTATCCTGCTTTCGGGGAAGATATTTAGGTATTTAATATATAGCAATACACACTATGGTGTATATAATACTAATGGGTTGAATTATGAAGGAACACGCCCTTACTATTGTGATGTCTCCTTTCTTCAAATCAGTATTCCTATACTATTGGTCCGTTTGACAGATCCAGTCGCTTCGTCAACGCTTGGACCGCGCGGATGCTGATTTGGTGCACTCTCGACGTGAGAACCTACGTCTTACTGAACAGATCGCTACTCTGGAGAAGGAGGTACGTCTATCTCATCATCATTATAGTTATTTTGATCCACAACAACATCATAGTCATCGTCAACAGAAACAACACCACAGTAATCGTCATCATCATTAAAATTTAGAATATGTATATTGGCAATATTATTTTCATGAATGTCTACCAATGTGCTCTCTTTCATGTCCTAGTCGATGTAATGAATTACCGACATACTCAACAACTGATCTTACCACTCACCATATATTTTTATTCTAATTATCACTTACGGTCTTACGAATTAAGTGTAAATCAAACAAAATAATGACATAACCTCTCTTCCACAGTTAAATATGAAGAGTTTAACTCCAACATCTCCGGAGAAGAACAAGAAAGAGAAAGAGATGTCTTCAATGCTGGAATCGATCGAGAATAAGCACGGTAAGGTCCCATACAACCTGCACTCATACTTTTCCAAATCTATCTCGAACACACTTGGGTAATCTAATGGGTAAACTATTGATGTTTTGAAATTAACATGATCGGGCATTTTGATTTTTGTTTCGATAAGTTCAAAACATTCATATTTTACCCTTTCATCTTTATGCATGTTTACTGTATCGTGAAAGGGCTTGACTTCAATAGTTTATTCATCAGATTGTTTATTAAAAACATCCTCATCTTCCCCATGCATAACAAGATCTAAGAGCACCTCTGATTCTAAGCGACATGGTCCTCTATGAGGTTAAGATCGCTTGTGTTAGCACCTTTTCAAACTCAAAGTTGGTACATTTGGTCCCGCAGCAAAAACCGTTGCCGAGTTGGAGTCCATGATTCATTCACAAAACAGTCTGATGGAGAAACTCACCGGAGAATGTCGTTTGCTCACAGACAAGCTAGACGACGCAAGCCGTAGGCACAAGTACGAACAAATTTCATCTCTTAATGCATGAACATACCTACTCGTAAGATTCACTTTAAGTACTTGGAAAGTTTCAAACTTATAGTTGGAGACACGAATACATTTCACGCACTCCTAAATAAAAAAGATCGGGAACTAAATGAGTATAATGCTTGGTAACACTCAAGAACTTTAGCAGCGGATGCTAAATTTTGACATAATGTTAAATTTGAGACTAAATTTAACTATCACTTGGAAATATCCCGAGAAGCACTTAAATTTCACATTATCATTACCCATTAAACTCAAACTGTTTCTAACGTCGTGCTGTGTTTTTATTGGTGGCAGGCAGAGCGCAGTGTCGCAACCGTACAGACGAACCAATCAGAACACAGCGCGACCGCTCAAGATCCCGCGAACCTCCGAAACGCCGTACCAAGCGCCGAGAAAAAGAGTCCGATTCGTCGAATAATTACGCACCAATCACCATTGGTCCGCTAACGACCAATCAGGATCTCGAAAACGACAGAGGAGAAAAGATATACAATCTGCCGCTTATGATTCAACAGCCCTTTTTACGGGAGAAAAAGGAGCCAATCAAAGTTGACATAAGCGTGAAACTAATACCGAAGCCGAGGAAGAAGGATAGGAAGAGACGAGAGGCGGTTGTTGAAGCGATACAGACAGAGAAGGGCGTTAAGAACACTTTTAGTATGGAAGTCACTGAAAGCGATGTTCAAGTTGTAAAACATATAGAAGAAGCTATTGAAAGCAAAGTAGAGAGTAGCGACAATGAGCCCATGGTTGTTGAGAAGGAAGAAATTCCTGAAACCATGGAGGGAAATAATGACATTGATGTTGCACCTGTTTCTCCAGGTGGCAACGGAGGAAATGTAGTGGAGCAAGTAGTAGATTCAGTCATAGGACAAGCAGATAACAAAGTCACTGAACAACCAGAAATCACGGTCCCTGAAAATACTGACCCAGTATCGGTTTCAGAAGTGGCAAGTAAACCAGACGATCAAATAATTGTTGACGCAATAGCTGTTGAAGATATTACAAATAAACAATCAGAATCACAGACGGCAGATACTATAGAGCCTGAAAACTCAGATGGACAAGAAACCAAAGATGAAAATTAAACGCTGAAAACTATACGAGTACAATCTGTGACTGAACGTAACGCGAAAGATCTAGATTTAGGGTTTGTGCAATTATAGATGCTTGAAGTAGATAGTTAATGTTGAAAGATGTTAGTCAAATCATTCATAAAAAGAAAAGGTTGTATTTGCATGTTTCTTGTTCATATTAAATTCTGTGTTAATTAAATTGATAATTCCAAAGTAATTTAAGAAATTGTTTTGAGTCATTCCAAAACATGGACAAAATTTCGTTTTAATTTGGTTATTATTTGTTGTTTTAAATGTTGAAATGATTAGTTACAGTAGCTATATGATATTATAAACTGTTCTGTGTTTAATGGGTAAATGATACATGTTAAAGAGTGCAATAAACATAGTCAAATCTAATTTCTTTTCTATTTCCGTTGGTATTTTTGATAAAACGCATTTTAACTATCACTCAATTTTTTAGTTTATTACTCGAAGTTTATTCCTTCGTCTTTATATTATCATAATTAATTAAATATTTTTGCTTTAACGACATTATGTAAACTCTGACTCAATTTAGTAAACCTCTAATTTCAGTAGTCACTTAAATTCACAGCCACATTACATTTTTCAGAACGGAAAAAACACAATTGCTTTGCAGGAACGCAGAGCTTATGAGAAAACTGCGTACCTTGTGGTCTTCCCATAAGAAGTACTGCACAACTACCATCGCACGAAGCTACACACCACTAAGTGGTTACCCTAGTAGCTCATTTGATCTAGATCGCACGTATTACACTTCAACACCGTATAGTAATAAATTTAGACGAGATGATAGAGAAGGAACGCTAACTAGACATTTTAGCGATCTATCGATTGATAAAATTGATTCAGACGATGATCCGATCAAGGTGAGGAGTTTGAAGAGTGATGTTGGTGATGAGATTGTAGTTTAGAATATGTTTGGTAATGTAGGTGTGACAGTACAGTTTTTGCTTAAAAGTAGCTGTAGTGCTGAAACGCGTGTGTGTATTTAAAAAAGATCATCTTTTAAATATGATAATTGATAACACCTCAAAAAATAAGGAGAGGAAAATGAAAAATTAATAAAAGATTATACTAGAAATAGAATAATGAAAGAAAAGTGAAAGAGAAAATAATTTTCTTATTTTCTTATATAAACTAAAATAGTAAATAGTTTTTACCTTTAAAGGCATTTCGTAATAACAGACTAAAAAATTCTCCTCTTCTCCTAAAAATCTAAATTTAGATTAAACCTTGGATTTTCAATGTGAGTTGTTAGATCTTTGCACTGGTGTGTTGTGAGTTGGGTGTGCATCACAAGTTCTGATTCAGGGCGGAACTGGCAACTCTGCAGCGTCAAGTAGACAGCCTGGGGCGTTCGATGCAATCCGCCTCGCCTAGCCCTCGCACAGGTCAGTAGCATCTTCATTATTGTCAACTTTAGCAAGTACAACATCATCAACATTGTTAACACCGGCGGTAACTACATAATGATTTACATTATTATTAGTGTCATAGTTAACAGTCACAGCAACAACATTGTCATCCATAGTGGTACAGTCAACATTATTTATATCAGTATAATTTTAAGTAGGTATGTATTTAAAACTTTTCATCAATATTATGGGATTTAATGTTTATGTGACACATATTTAATACGATTAACTATAACTTCAATCCAATTTAATATCGTACTCAATTATAATCTGAAAAAACCCTATGTCACTAAATAATGTCAATGGCATCAGTTTCACAGTGACTATTATCACACGATTCACTCATATCACAATACGTATCACTCGTTTATTCATGAATATTAAAGCAAAATCCATACAATAATATTGATACTCACAATACTAGGGAGTATTGTGAGTAATAATCACCTTATAACTGATTCCATTGATTTCGAAACTATTTATTTTTGTATTTATTAGCACACACGCACATTGAGTTTCTTCTTAATTCCTGAAGACTGAGTACTGATCTTATCAAACATCCACTTTTATACTTTGTCATAATAAAGTAATACACATTTCAGCACCAGCCTCGCACCTACCTTCAACCGACCGAAATCCACCAATCGCCGCCGGTGGCAGACCAGACCATCCCGGAGCTAACTCCCCCGGACACCCCAACGTCGCCAATCAGCCAGATCACCGAGAAAGAGCCCTAAGCAAACAAGCCTCCAGAACCTCCCTCAAAAACAGCAACCCGGACCCAGAGCCGACCAGACATGATCCACCAATCAAAAACTCTGAACCAGAACCAATTAGACATGAACCAATTGATGACGATAAAGACCACGATGAAACTATAGCTAAAGTTCCTAATGATAATGAAGTTGAATATGAACAAGAACCAGAATCACATCAAAACGAAGCAGCACAAAATTATGAACAAGATTATGAAAACACTGATCAGAATTATGCAGAAAAAACGGAGCCCTATTACGAAGAACAACAAGGTTACGATCAAAATTATCAACAGAATTATCAGGAAGGTCAATTCGAAAATTATGAACAATATCCTCAGCAACCGTACACAGATCCCAATGCTCAATACACCGAAGGGCAGTATAACTATGAGACAGATGGGACATATCAACAAGAATATAATCCTACGCAATATGTAGAACCTACTACAGAATATGTTGATCCGACTACAGAATATGTTGAGCCTACACAATATGACACTACAGAATATGAAGCACCACAAAACGCACCGATGGAGGAAGCACCTATGGATAGCAAAAGAAGTAATTCTCCGGTAAAAGGCCAGAGTTAGTTTTAGTTTACGTGCAATATCGTTTTCTTTGTTATTTTTTGTGTTAGTGATAGTTTAAGCTTTTATTGCTACTGTGCTGGCAACGTTGCATTTATAGGCTCACGTGAAAGTGTAATTTGAAGGTTATTGTTGCATAAAAAAAAGAAAATTAATAAGTTAAAATGATAATGATACAAGATAGTAGGTACGTAATAAAATGAGCATTAGGTAGTTATTAAAGTCAGTCATATTTATGCATTAAATTACCTTACTCTATAACAGCCATCGTCTCATATACCTGTCAGACAAAGTGACAATGTTTACATCTTTTCATCTATTATAGAGTTAAAAATTGCGGGGTATTTTATTGACATTCGGCGGTTAAAGGATTAAAACACTCCTTTTCCCCTAAACCCAAGATTTGGCTTACGTCCAGTATGAAGTGAGAAATGAAAAATATGCATCGTTGGCAGCTTGGCAGAAATAAACGCTACAAGTATTAAGAGTATGTAGAACGCTTTTGATGTTAGAGTTCGTTACATTGTATAGAGACAATATTTTGCTCAATACAAACAAACTATATATTCATTCGTGTTTTACATTTATACCCACCTAAACTTACCTACCTTCTCGTAGCGTGACACTGAATACACTTACACATTTTGTTCGTGAAATGATCCTTAAATTCGTACAACATTTTACAATAGACGGTCTAGACCTCTGAAGGCCTACCTCGAACCGCAAACGAAGTTTTCCCTCTCTGTCGCACTTGCACGTTCGTACGTAAGTTCGACACATGCGGAAAACTTCGTTTGCCGTTCCCGGTAGGCCCTCTGTTCTCAATGCTTCCAATAGAACAAAAATGCTCCCAATAGATGGCGCCAATGTGTTAACTAAGTGGAGGTCTAAGTGATATACGAATTTAATGTTATAGAGACCTCGCCAATCGCCATAGTGAAACAAGCTACAGCTGTTATTTGAAACAGAGAAAAAATACAAAAAATGAGCCGTGATCTTGCACACAATCTATAGACGGGAATCTAACCCGTGCCTCTGGTTTGCCGGACCAGCGCCCTTACCTCTAGGCCACTCAGACCAGTACGTCATCACCAGAGCTCGGAATAGGTAGTGCCTATTTACCTAAACTTCGCGGGAGGACGTAACTAAGAGTGGTTACAAGCACCAAAAATAATTATTTCTTTTCAATGAATGCAGGATTTCCCGGGATTTACTGTATTATTCTAGAGGCTTAATACATTTCGCTTTACTTATAAATCTTGTTATATTGCATATTATTTGTTTAATTACCTTGAAATAACAATCAGTCATTAAAAATATACTATGGATCAAATTGAATCAAAAGGATTCCGAAATTTGATAGTTTTTAGTTGACTTAGATAGAATTATACTCCTTTCTTCCATTAGAGGGGACCTGTGTCCAGCATTAGGGCGTATACAGATTAGTGATGAGACAGAACTATGATATGGCATAGAAGATATAGTACATATGTATTCTAATTTATTTCTAATATGATGGTATACATGTACTTATATATTAAATAAAACTATTTTTTAACCGATTATATCGTGTATAATGAATTTAAAATACATTCCGTGACCACGAGTGCTGTAAAGGACTCGAAACGTCGGAATGAATGTCAGAATTTTCTATACGATATCATAGTTCTGTCTCATCACCAATCTATATACGCCCTAATGCTGGACACAGGTCCCCTCTCATGGAAGAAAGGAGTATAATTCTGTCTAAGTCAACTAAAAACTATCAAATTTCGGAATCCTTTTGATTCAACTTGATCCATATTATATTTTTAATGACTGATTGTTATTTCAAGGTAATTAAACAAATAATATGCAATATAACAAGATTTATAAGTAAAGAGAAATGTATTAAGCCTCTAGAATAATACAGTAAATCCCGGGAAACCCCACATTCAATAAAAAGAAGTAATTATTTTTGGTGCTTGTAACCACTCTTAGTTACGTCCTCCCGCGAAGTTTAGGTAAATAGGCACTACCTATTCCGAGCTCTGGTCATCACAGCGAATTTTTGCCTTGAATTCAACTACTAGTGACACCTAGTAATTTGATTCGTGAAAAAGAGTACTGTAGCTTATTTTTTTTCACGAATTATTCTCAGGCTGGGCTCATCATTATATATAGGATCGCCATAATATAGACATTGGCAGTCTGTATAATTTACTAGTCTTTGCTACCAGCTATCAGTTGATCATTTGATTAAAGTCATGTAGTTTAACCGTCGTATCAAATTCTATTAAAATTTCGCTGTCTCGATTTAACCTTGAAGAGAAACAGCTAATCTTATTAGTCTTAAGTTGCTTCAAGAAGTGTGGTTCATGCGTATATTTTGAAAAGAATGAAATTGTTTTTAATTGTCCTATTGGCGGTGACATATAAAATTTCGGCAGTAAGTTTGTTAATGTTACGCAGTTATTTGACAAAAAATAGGATCACATGAATAAACGGAATAAACGTAAATAAATTGTCTTATAAGAAAATTATCAGATATACTTGAAACTAACTGACGTAGCGCCAGTTTTTAAAGGCATAAGTAACACAAAAGATTACTTACATAGTACGCAGAGGCGCTACCGCGAACAGCAAACAAAGTCTTCGCTCTCTGTCGCACTTGCACGTTCGGACGTAAGTGCGACAGAGAGGGAAAACTTCGTTTGCTGTTCGCGTTAGCACCCCTGGCTTGAGGACCCAAAGAGGATCTTGGCCTCTGACTAGGGTTGCCAACTTGTGAGTTCAGATTTGCGGTACATTCGTGGTAAATTTGCGGGACGTGGTTAAAAAATGCGGGACTCACGCAGGCGGCTTTACCAAGATACAAATGATAAACTTTTAATGGGTCGGCGCTCAAGAGTCGCCCCTAGAGTTGCAAGCATCCATAGGCTGCGGACCGCTTAGCATAAGGAGAGCCGTACGCTTGTTTTTTTAGAAATACAAAGTCAAAATCCGTTTCTGACACTTTTTCTTTACCACGAACGAAAAAAATCTTGAAAATTCTGTCCAAACCTGAGGGCTATCGTTTTTGTGCTCACCAGTTGGCGCCACTGTCGAGTAAGGTCCAGCTGTCAAATTTTTTTATTGGTTATTATGGGCATGAGAACGAAGTTTACGTTTAAATCATATTTAATACCTTAAAATCGTACCGTAAAAATATCCAACATCCCGCATTGTAGCGCAGTCCCGTTTTGTTAAGAAATAAAGGAGGAAATAAGTTTCCGAAAGACAAAACTGTCTCAAAGAACTGACAGTCATTGACCCGTAACTCAGATTTGCCATAATCAAGCTCAGGTATTGCGAAATACTCACCATATTGTTCTAATTAGATATTAACCCGCGTAGCGCAACCACAAAGAGTGACATTTGATATTTCGGAGACCTCGCGCTACACTGGCGCCTCTAGCGGCGAATTCATACGCGATAGCCCCCATTAGCGTCTCGCGCGCATCCTTTGCGAGACGCACCCACGAGGGTGCTGGAAACGGGACGTCCCATCTGAGGCGGGACGGTTGGCAACCCTACCTCTGACATAAGAGAACGCCACATTTCTCTATCGATTACGCATAGGTATCTAATTGATTCCACATGCTTTTTGATCCAACTGTGTATTTTTTGTCCTATTTCTTTGTACATCCAACTATTATTTCTGCAGATACCAACAGAGAACCATATGATAGTTGAGGTAAGACGTAATAATATGTACATCAGATTTCATAAATATAATATATACACTTTTGCCCTCTATTCCTTTGTAACAAAGTCCAAACATGTGTTTATATTACTGAACCTGACTGGCCTCATCCAAACAGATTCTCTTTACAAAACACACTGCCCACCTAGCAGGATAGATCTTATAGTCGAAATCTTATGGCCATGTTTTATGTGCTGTTTTAGTTAAAATTTCGGCTATAAAACTGGACCGTAATCCAAAGAAATTAAAACTTTTTAAATACTTACCTTAAACTATGGAAGAGAAACAATTGTATGCACATACTGGCTATAGCCGGCTAGGTATATATACTTGCACGATTTCCACACATTATATATAAACAATATATATGTACCTAAGTACTTAGTGTCGTTTTCACGGAAAAAGAAATAGTGCGGTAGGGGCAACGATATGAATAATCAATACAAAGATGTACATAAAAATGCGACGATGCAAAAAGTAATAAGTAATGAATAATGACTAAATAATGCACTCAACAAGACAGTCACTAAGATCAGTGCCTTTACCATGAGTTTGCATGACCGTACTCGCTAGCGACTGCGTAAACGATTTAGTTTGCCGATTCTTAGTTCTACTGCGTAACCGCCAGAGGTGCTGTACTTTTGCCCATATATTTTTTGTTACGCAGTCGCTAGCGAGTACGGTCATGTAAACAGTCATGTACGGTCATGGTAAAGGCACAGGCCTGTTCCTCTTGCCAATTCGGCTAGACTGGGCTCTAGCCGTCTAGCGCACCTGGGAGGTGTCGATATACCCGAGTACGAAAGCCTTACGTATGTATGTGGATGCCATGATTTGCTGTTAAACCGTCATTAGCTGTCGGTTTTGTTAAACAGAAAGTACGTACTACTTAATAATTATGTGGTATCAGAAACAAAACCGAAATACTAGCAAATGCTATCCAGACCAACACAAATAACGTTGTTAATTCTTCCCCTATCAAACAGCAAGAAGTAGAAGATATACCCAGAGAAAGAGATATGGATAAAGAAGTAGTAGATAGTATTAAACGAGAACTAAACACACTGATTCTGTTACGCCACAGAAAACAAGAGAACAAAACATTAAGCGAAGACCCTGGTAATGCTTCTGATAGAACGAAAAGAGAAGTTGATAATACCACAGTTCAAGGTGAAATTGATAAAGTTAGCGATAATATTAAACGAAACGGAACCGGCCAAAATATTGGACATCGTTTCAGTTTTGACAGTAAATATAATGAGGTAATGTTGACTCACAGTATCATATCACATTAGTCAAGAATAGTAGATTGTGTCTCAAGGGAGCAAAATGATATATTTACGGCGAGGGCGGTATATTGAATCCAGAGTGAAGCGAAAGCTTCTACAATAGAATCCTGAGCGTAGCGAGGGATTCTAAAATAGAATCTTGAGCGTAGCGAGGGATTCAAGTGTTTACGCCCAAGACTGAAATAATTTTGTTACCGTGTGACACATACTGCTTTTCACACCGTCTATAAGGCTCGCTGCTAAAATCATGAAATATATTATAAATGATTTTACTATAGAGTGTCACATACTGCTTTTCACACCTTCTATGAGGAAAAGAGTCATTGTTGCCCTCAAATGAGGGAAGAAAAGTACAACTTTGATCCCTCATTCGAGGGCAACAATAACTCTTTTCTGAATAGCAGGTGTGAAAAATGTTTTTGTAATTTATAACAGAAATGTAGATAGTACCTACAATTTCGTATTTCAGCAACAGCCCCCGGCTCGCAAGAAGGTAGTACGAAGCAATTTTGTATCCATGGATAGTACCCTATTACAACACAAAAACGTGTTTCTTAAGAAAAAACTTTAATAAAAGTGTCAAAAGTATATAACATTTTCTTTGAATAGGTACCCCTACAGTTTCGTTTATGAAAATATTAATAATTAGGTATTTAATTGTATGTAACTTGACCCGTTCAAGCATACGGCTGTCCTGAAGGCCTACCGCGAACATGGGTTTTACTCCCGACTTGTACCTAGTACCTACAACAAGCAAAGAAAATAAGTTTTTCGAACTTATGTACGAAATATATATATTAATTTGAAGTAAATTACCGTTAGCTTTCCGGTGAACCTGACTATAACCTAATCCTGCAAATTAAAACGTGTATATCAAGTCCGCAACCCGCACTGGGCCAGAAGGGCTACCGCGAACCGAAAACGAACGAAGTTCGAATATCTCCCTCTCTGTCGTACTTGCTAATTCGTGCGGCAGAGATGGAGATATTCGAACTTCGTTCGTTTTCGGTTCGCGGTAGCCCCTCAGGCCAGCATGAGGACTACTACCCGTTCCCTCCCACCTCCCCATGTACCTATGAGAGGAAACTTTTGCCCAACTAGTCAAACGTATTAGACATTTACAATAGCTAATTTTGAGATTGGATTAAAATAATGAATGCATCGTAACAAATGATTGTGAGGAAAGGAAAGCACATTAATCTAGAGGATTACATTTATAAAATCGTTTTTTTTTCTTCAGAAGCAACGAGATAACCAAGTTTGTGTTACCGGAATCCGAACGCTCCCAAATTTGACAATGACATGACATTGACATTGACAATTATGTATGTAAATTGTATAGATCTAACTGTGCGTTAGATTTCTTCAAGTTTCTTTTATTAAACGTTTCCACTTTAAAATAAATACGGATTATAATTACACGAATACAACTGAATGTGCATATAAATTTCTTACAAATACGTTATCGGTACTGCAATTGACACGACACTTTGAGGTTATGTTTGTAACTTATTAGTGACAACCAAAATAAACATTCCACGATGGTATGCGAAAAATGTGAAAAGAAGCTTGGACGTGTGATCACCCCGGACCCGTGGAAAACCGGGGCCAGGAACACCACTGAGTCTGGCGGCAGGAAAGTGGGAGAAAATAAGGCGTTGACTGCAAAAAAAGGGCGGTATAATCCTTACACTTCGAAGTTCCAGGAATGCAAGTAAGTATTATTTTTCCCCATCCAATAGACTAAGGGTTTAATGCCATACTGCCTCTGTCTTAGTTAATTAGGTATTTTTCCAGTGTGTAGGCCAGTGTGCTTCATGATGCATTTTAAAATTTTTAAGTAGTTTTTGTTAGGTAAAAAATGAGACAATATATTTTATTACACGTAACAATACATAAAATAAACATAAAATGATAAATAATCTAACTAAAACAAGCTCACAACTCTCAGGAGGATAATAGAGTTTAATTTACCATTACTCAATGAGATCTATATTTATTATATTCCAGGATCTGCAGAACGAAGGTGCACCAAGTAGGCTCCCACTACTGCCAGGCCTGCGCATATAAGAAGGGAATATGTGCCATGTGCGGCAAGAAGATTCTAGACACTAAGAACTATCGGCAGAGCTCCACATAGTTTTATTTATAATGTGTACAATAACCTTTCTTGTTGACCCCTGTCACTATTTTGACGACCGCTTTAGCCTAGTTGGTAGTGACCCTGCCTTCGAAGCTGGAGGTCCCGGGTTCGAATCCCGGTCAGGGCATTTATTTGTGTGATGAACACGAATATTTGTTCCTGGGTCTTGGGTGTTTTCTATGTATTTAAGTATCTATTTATCGATATAAGTATGTATATCGTCACTTAGTACCCATAGTACAAGCTTTGCTTAGTTTGGGACTAGGTTGATTTGTGTAAGATTGTCCACAAAATTATATTTAACATATAAGATGAACTCGGGTCGGTTGCACCAAAATACGATCACAGGCTGGTCATCGTCAAATATGGCGCCGAGAGCTTGCATTCCATAGAAACTTCTCAAACTTGCCATACAATCAGACTTTAACGAATACCACTTACGATTACAGACGGTTTGGTGCAACCCACCCTAATTGTAACTTGTTTGGCAGATTTCGTCATTGTCACAGAATAATCAATAGTATTTACGAACAGAAGGGAATAAGTCCATGAGGATGATTGTATGCTGGCTAAGAATGGAACAAAGACCTTTTGAGCATATGCCACCAATCCCTTTGCACCTCCGGGGTGCCTTAGGGTCCCAACAACATACACAATATCGTAAAGAAAGCCCTCTAGATTGTTATGGTTCCTGTGTCTAACAAAACCATTGTTTGACAGAGCAAATCATGGCACTCTTTATATTTACTACTCTGAATCAGGCCAGAATAAGGTATTGTTAAAATAGCCTATAATGCAATTTATTTTCAATATAAATAATCGGATGAGGATCATTTTCCGTAAGGAATACAGTAGTTTTTATTCATTACTTTACTTGACCAACAAAAAATATAAACAATAGCATTCTTTTGTTAAGTGCCTGAAATCTCCGGGATGGGTAGACAACGGCTTAAGCCTTAACAGCTTAAATTCAATGCCTAATACTTAAAGTTGGAGCGACTATTATATTTATTATTTATAAGACTAGTAATTATTCAGTAATTGGTCTATATCACACACGGGGGTTAATACAAATTTTGTTATTGTGATAATCCACATCGAAAGGGACCTTATGGCGGCAGGCGCTTACGTTGCACCTATTCACTATTGTATTGGAACAGCGGCAATAAAGGCGTAAGTGCCGGCCGCCATAAGGTTCCTTTCAATATGGATTATCACATTTAAAGAGAGTTATAACGTTGTCGGGTTTGTTGAGCCACTTCCCATTGTCCGTAATTTAGCTGTGTAATGAATGACAGATGTCACCCGATGTCGTGTCAGTCCCGATTTGCATTACTCGACCAAGTTGCGAACCTTGTCAAGTGGCTCATAATCCCTGTTTGCGACGGTACATATTTATAATTCTGTAAAACTCATGTCACTATCACTACATAGTATAAAACAAAGTCGCTTCCTCTGTCCCTATATCCCTATGTATGCTTAAATATTTAAAACTACGCAACGGATTTTGATGCGGTTTTTTTTAATAGATAGAGTGATTGAAGAGGAAGGTTTATATGTATAATAACATCCATTAAAAAGTGCACCCGTGCGAAGCCGGGGCGGGTCGCTAGTTTACTTATATGGGTTGATCAACTATTCTTTGTTGCTCGTTACCATGATTACGTCTCCCGAGTCACTCTTTAAAACTGTGATTCTATAGGGTTTAAATTTACCAAACATGAGTTTTAGCCAATGAGTATCCATGCATTTGGACTTGGGTCATCTCTTGAGCATGCTTGAAGTCCATGTTATGAACATTTTTCTAAGAAACTCGGTTACTGTCGTCTCCTCGCTGACGGAACCGAATAACAACAAGGAAAAGTTGATTGACTCATATATGTATACAAACAATTGAAAATAAAAGTACATCCATAAGAACATATGTCTATGTAGTATGTTTATGTTGATTTTCAAACGAGGTATAATGTAAAATTGACCACCATTAATTATATCAAATGTTATAATTTCGCTATAATATAAATACTTAAAAAATAAATATTTATTTTACAACTATGTTTTTTCTGCTTCATTTTCTCTTAAGTTAGCAAAAATATTCATAGAGAAACATTTTATTTATCCATAAATTAATCGATAATTTTAGGAGTTCCGTAAATTAGTAGTACCTTACGAGTAAGTATACTATTTTTATCTTTTTTTTTAATACAACGCCGGTGGCAAACAAGCGTACGGTCCACCTGATGGTAAGCGGCCACCGCAGCTTATAGACTCCCGCAACTCCAAAAGAGTCACGTGCGCGTTGCCGACCCTTTATAAGATTTGAGGATGCACAATGTTGACAGCAGAAGGTCACACATTTAGGTCCCCCCCTCTCAACACAGTGCATCCTCGGGAGCTCTGGCAACCTTGCTCACCTCCAGGAACACAACACTAAATACTTGTATAGTAAATAATGTTATTATGGCTGTGGTCTTCTGCAAGGCGGAGGTACTTCCCCAGTTGGGCTGCTCCAAATTCGAACAAGATGACATTTTGCTGTGCCCTACCTCTTTTGAAACGCTCTCACGAGCGCGGGATAGCCATAGTTGTAGTTGTGGCACATACGAACACATGTACAATGTGAACTCATAGCTCCTACCAGCGTAGGAGGGTGGTAGGACGCATGGTTGTGTGTTGAGATATACACGCACACATCGACAATGTGAAGTCATATAGCTCCTACCAGCGTGCAGCGCGCTGCCAGCGTAGGAGGGTGGTAGGAGCCATGGCTGTGTGTTGAGATATACACGCACACATAGACAATGTGCATGTATATCTCAACACGCTCAGAGATCATGTACATCTCCGGGATATTATATGAATTCCATTATACTCTTTGTTTAATCAGACTGAGACCTTATACATCTCTAACTTTACTGATGTTGACGATATCCGTAATAGAACTTTGCAAGTTTATTTTCACTGTCAGTATGACTAGACCCCGTTATCTTGTCGCACTGAAATTGTTTTTCAGTAGACCGTGAATGTTTTTTTTATCGACCTTATTGATATCGATGTTCATATAATGAATGCAATTGAATTTTCGCCTCTTAAGTCTATGCTCAATTTTGATGAAAACTTTTTGTATTACCATCACCAGCTTTTAAAAGGCAATTGTTATTTGAAATTGTGTGGCGCTAGTCAGTGCGTTCTTCGCATGTATATGCAGCAGGATTTACAGTTGCTGCCCAATGTGGAACTTGTCATCACGAAAATCCCTATATAACCCATAGTTACACTGACGTTGTACAATTGTGTAAAATTTATTGTAATTATTGTGGAAAAACTATGATAAATCCTAACGAAAAACCTAGACTTTTATATTTTCCTTTATTATTATATATATTTTTATACAAAAGTAATAAGTAGTACCTAGTGACACTTCTTTGAAATTATCAGTGACATACAGTATCGACATTTAGATAGTCGATAAAAAAAGCATTCACGCTCTACTAAAAAACAATTTCTGTGCGACAAGATAACGGGGTCTAGGTATGCCATTAATATTGTTATATTTGTAATCTCGAAATTAGTATTCTTTCTTAAACTGTAAATTAATATTCTAACATGAAAAATGTATTCTTATAGTCAGACTTTCTTAAATTGTAAATTAATAATTTGACATGTAAGAGTGCCCTTGTGGCCTATTTGCAGAATAAATGTTTGATTTTGAACACAGCCATGGCTCATCCGCCTTCGTGAGAAAAAAGTATTTGTACCTCTATCCTAATCCTAATAATATTATAAATGTGACAGTTTGTGCGGATGGATGTACGTTCCGCTTAATCTCAAAAACTGCTGAACGGATCTCTACGAAACTTTCCAGTATTGTAGCTTAAACATCAGAATAGGACATATGCTACCTTTTATCCGCGGGTAACACCGCAGGGCACTGCTAGTAAGTAATAAATCTTAAACTGAAAGATTCATCATAGTGGAATTTATATTTCATAGTATTTATATACTTACATATTCTCAGTCAACATCAAGCATATCGAATCTGTAATCAAGTGAGTTTCCAATTTAAAAACCAATTTTCTAACTTTGATAAAGACAAGAATTGATTTGATCTTGAACATTGCCTGGCCCGGAAGGAAAAATGGTTGTATTTAATTCAATAATCATCGCATTTGTTTTTATACCAATCGTAAGTATTTTTAATCTTTTTTTTTAAATTACATATGTGTATGCCATAAAATCCAACACTTCAAATCGATAACGACATACGGCCTGCCTGATTTAAAGCGAATACCATAGCCTATGGACAGAGGAGACGAGATTCATAAATAACAGTAGATTATCGAATGAAAACATCGTGAGTATACGCGGGGATCCGGTGGAAACGAACGGCACAGGACCGGTCTAAATGGCGAGCCTTGGGGGAGGCCTATGTTCAGCAGTGGACGTCTTTCGGCTGAAATGATGATGATGATGATGATACCGGTAAAATCCAACACTTCAAATCTTCAGTCTGATTTAAAGCGGATACCGTAGCCTATGGACAGAGGAGACGAGATTAATAAATAACAGTAGATTATCGAATGAAAACATCGTGAGTAAACCGGTCTACGCCCAACAAGGAATAGTTTCCCTTTAGGCTGGAAGGTCAGGTGGCAGTCGCTTTCCTAAAACTAGTTCCTATGTTTTCTTACGCTCTATGTTTTGGGATTATGTGTTGGGGTGTCAAAGCGGCCGGGTTCCTTAGGACACAACCGGGAAACCGCAAGGATGATGATATTGATGATCAAGGCCGGCTTTAAACTGCTCTGCTGATTTGTGTAAACTGTACCATACTTTTTTGGGAAAATAAATTAAATTAAAAAAAAAACCAATTGGAAGCCCTGGGCACACTAGGGTAATGGGGCCCCTATGCCCTTGACAGATCACTAAATATTGGTTATCGTTTGGTGATCTGGCAGTAAGTAGTGGGCCCCTATCGATCGCGGGGCCCTGGGCAAGTGCCCTTAGTGCCCAGTGGGAAATACGGCCCTGTTCATGATGCCAAACAAACCAAGCGTCCAAACTGCTGAAATCTGTACGTTTGCCCCTTTCAGATCTCCTCGCTCAGCCAAAAGGAGTACCCCTTCCTAAAGACTCAGATAAACGATGAAAAGCACGCGGTCGCCTTCAACAAACTGCTCAATTCCATCGTCAAGGTTAACCAGAAAAGGTTGGACGCCATCAAGAAACTAACCAAGTTACAGGCAAGAATTTATTTGTGATAATCCATATCGAAAGGAACCTTATGGCGGCAGGCGCTTACGTTACACCTATTCACTATTGTATTGGAACAGCGGCAATAAAGGCGTAAGTGCCGGCCGCCATAAGGTTCCTTTCAATATTGATTATCACATTTAACTACTATAGCGCCCCGCACGGGTGCACTATTTAATGGATGTTATTATACATATAAACT
The DNA here is from genome assembly GCA_963556455.1 of Epiblema foenella. Lineage (NCBI taxonomy): Eukaryota > Metazoa > Arthropoda > Insecta > Lepidoptera > Tortricidae > Epiblema > Epiblema foenella. The sequence continues at coordinate 24,265,787 of OY747100.1, forward strand.
TTCCTCTTCAATTACTCTATCTATTAAAAAAAACCGCATCAAAATCCGTTGCGTAGTTTTAAAGATTTAAGCATACATATGGATATAGGGACAGAGAAAGCAACTTTGTTTTATACTATGTAGTGATTAACTAATAAGGATCGGTTGCATCAACATACGATCACAGGCCGGTCATCGTAAAATATGGCGCCGGCAGCTGTCATCCCATACAAACTTGACAAACTTTCCATACATCGCTTACGATTACTGACGGTTTGGTGCAACCCACCCTTACTCATAGTTTACTCATAGTCCCTTTTAACGTCAAGAACGGGGTTCAACTATTTTCGACTATATTGTGTCAACCCTTGAACGCTAAGAACGCCTAATAGTACCTCTAGCTTTTTCGAAAGAAAACACAAACGTACGCATTTGCGTCTAGTCTCGTCTGGACCCCGGACATCCAAGTATATTTAGGATGCATCTGTACTGAAAAAATTTTTTTTCCTCACTAGTGAAAAGATTTGTGTTATACACAGCTACAAAGTTATTTTACGTCTCGTGTGTTGCAACTCTGTACACTCAGGATTCTATTTTACTCACTTCGCTCGCGGTTCAACCATAGAATTCATTCGCTAACTCGTAGTTCAACCCTAGAATCCATTCGCTAGCTCATGTTTCAATTCCACACTCCCGGTTAAAATACAACTTTGCACCCTTGTATAACAAATAACTATTATATCATGTCACACACAGGCAACGGACTTGTACCCGACGCTGGAGGAGACATTGCGATCCGACACGACGCGACGCGACAGCGAAGAGTCGGACAGCGATAGCGATGAGAGTAACATCATCTATTTAGTTATAGTAAGTATACAATACGTCTTTTATCTCACGAGCGCGGGTGAGCCATGGTTGTGTGTTGAGATATATATGCACATTGTCTATGTGCGTCAGCGTCTTCGGTTGAAATCGCTCAACCAATTTCAGTTGAAACCACTCAAACAATTTCACTGGAGCGCAAACTCTTACCCCCTTATTCATAAACGTCTGTCAAACCTATATTAGTTAACTAGCCGCTAAAGTTCGTTTGTCCTTATCTGTCACTTTGACATTGACGTTTGTGAGAATGGGACAAAGAACTATTTAGTTAGCAGAGGTTTGTTAAGTTTTATGAATACGGGGGTTAGAGTATACCAGTGTTCCTAACCACACGCGTGATCGTGTCGGAGGTTTTCCCAGGCCCAATAAAGCGATAGGAGTGCGCGGTTGGAGAGTAGCCTGGGGAAAATCCAGGGGAAAACTCCGACACGACCACGCGGGTGGTTTTGAACACTGGAATACTAGAGTTTGCGCTACAGTGAGATTGGTTGAGCGGTCTCAACCGAATCTGAGGTGTGAGTCGAATCGAACTACTGGGAGTTTGGTCGCTGGTTCACTAAACCTAGCCTAGCTGAGAAGAGTCCAGCAGGAAACTCAGCTAGGCTCGACTTGGGTCGGACAAGTAGTTGTTATTGTGGCTGCGGTCTTAGGCACGTTTGTCATACCTAAACGGAGTGATTTGTTAACTGTGGGCCTTCTGTACTTACGTTACGTGTGTACGTTATTCTGTGACCTGAGTCTTTTAATTTTTCGACAATTTGCAATGTGCTTAAAATAATTTAATGAAGTGTCAGTTCATTATTTATAGAATGAAGGAAAAATTGAAAAATTTAGGCACCGAGCAGGATTCGAACCTGCGACCTCCCGGCACGGTAGCGATTGCACCTATAGCTCAGTTGGCTAGAGCGACTGGCCGCGAGAGCCGGGAGGTGTTCCAAATTCACGGTTCTGACGATTCTCAATATGATTTGAGACGTTAGTGCCGTTAATGAAGCATAAGTCTTCTGGTAAATGTCGCTGTACGCCTCCCTTAAGGCGTTTGTATAAAAAATAGTTCATTATTTCATTGATCTTCGTATGATTATGCAATATCTCCCTCGTATACCTACATTTCTGTCTTGAATATAAAAGTAGGTATACACGTATAAAATTTTCAGCCAGAACCTTCAGTCCCCAACACTTCGCAACGCGCTTCAGCCACACCGGGACCACCCTTCACCCCACCGCCCGGCTTACCATCTAATGGACAAAACACCTCAAATCCCATCGCCCCCCAAAGGACAGGAAAACCGATGCAGGACAATAATATCCTATTAGATCAAGTCAACCTACAAAATTTACTGCCTCAACAAAACAAAGTGCACGATTATTCTAAAATAAGAGGACCTAATGACGTAAACCCAAACATTAATACTAATATAACACAGATAAGTATCAGTAGAGATGGCTTGGATGCTCTCAGGCAGAATATAGAGAGGTCGTGTAGGAGTAAAGAGGTGAAGAAATGTAAGAAGGCTTGTGTAGCTGCGACGAAAAGCGCTTGCGAGGTTTATGAGTGCAAGAAAAAGTTGAAGAAGAAACTTAAGAAGGCGTGTAAGAGGGAATGTAAAGATGAGTACAGGTCTAACTGGTGAAATTTTGTTTTAGTTGACAGTTCTCTTAGGGTGGGTTGCACCAGAACGTCTGTAATCGTAAGCGTTCGTTAAGGGGCTCCACACGCTATACAACGATTTTTGATGAGTTTTGAGTCAAAACTATAGATATATTTATGGCACAAAGGGTTATGGGTTATTCAATCCTTTATCTACATTTGCAAGAGCCAAATTAAAAAAAAAATTGACTACTTATTTTTTTATGATTTACGAAACATGATCCAAAAAAGCGCTATTTTCAATACTAGTATGTTGTTTATGGACTTATATATATAAAATTTACATGTAACTGTTCCTAATTGAAGTCTCTAACCGCGCAAGAGATTTTTATTTTTAGCTCATCTTCACATAAGTTACTTCCAAAAAACTCGAAGACAGTGAGTTTTGAAGTAAATATGGTAAACTATTTTAGTAAACCTCGTTGTTCTTCTCTATCACTACATAGTATAAAACAAAGTCGCTTTCTCTGTCCCTATATCCCTATGTATGCTTAAATCTTTAAAACTACGCAACGGATTTTGATGCGGTTTTTTTAATATATAGAGTGATTGAAGAGGAAGGTTTATATGTATAATAACATCCATTAAATAGTGTACCCGTGCGAAGCCGGGGCGGGTCGCTAGTATATATATAAAATGTACATGTAACTGTTCCTTATTGACGTCTCTAACCGCGCAAGAGAGATTTTTATTTTTTAACTCATCTTCACATAAGTTACTTCCAAGAAACTCGAAGACAGTGAGTTTTGAAGTAAATATGGTAAACTATTCAGGGACCGATACCGGTATTTTTAAAAAACCCTGAATTAGCCCAATACTTTGGATTATTTTTTGCTCTTTACGTAGGGCTGAATCATGTATTTAGGTAACAACGTCGTATTATTAGATTGTCCCATTAAAAACGAAATAATGAACCGGTAACCGTAATAATACCGGTATTTTTCTATGGAGAAAATACCGGTATCCGATCCCTGAAACTATTTCAGTAAACCTCGTTGTTCTTAATACGATAAACCATAAAAATACCAGAAGAGAGTTACAAATTCAGGTCATTGGGAGCTAGGGACTCCTTAACATCTGATTGTATGGAAAGTTTGACAAGTTTCTGTGGGATGACAGATGACAGCTGCCGGCGCCATGTTTAACGTTGATCGGTGTGTAATCGTAAGTTGGTGCAACCCGCCCTTAGTGTATAAGTACCTAATAAATCAGCCACTACTAAGCCACATTATTGCGAGCAATGACGTAAATTTGTCCGATCTCTGGTTACGAGCGAATATTTGTGATAATCCACATCGAAAGGGACCTTATGGCGGCCGGCACTTACGCCTTTATTGCCGCTGTTCCAATACAATAGTGAATAGGTGTAACCTAAGCGCCTGCCGCCATAAGGTCCCTTTCGATGTGGATTATCACATTTGGTGACATGTGTCGTTTAGCATCCGCTAATAAATATAACCTTAAAACGTCACATGTCATAATTTATACTGGGATGACAGCTAGCTGTCACTGTACCCGCGCTATGTTAAGAGGACAATAGTGTAGAATTAATATTATAGTACGTGATAAATTACGAATAAACTAAAAGAAAAACATTTTAAAGTTGTCTTTATTTCGTTTATAATACATCAATAAAATACTAATTGTATAACCGCATAATAACTTGTTAATTTGTAGGTAAATATCGCTCATACAGACTTAACCAACAACAAATAAGTATTTTATTATAACAAAATAATACATTTCTTGTAACTTTTATTTCAAAACAGTCTGGTCAGTTTATAACTTACTACCTAGGTATCTGTGTGGTGTTGAGTTCCTGGTGGGAAGATTTGCGTTTGTTCTAGCTGTTAATACAACGAATCCTCATATGAAAAAAGGTCGGCGACGCGACTGAAGAACAAGCGTTCATAGGCTACGGTGTCTGATTACCATCAGGCAGACCGTATGCTTGTTTACCGCCGTCGTAGTATAAAAATACATGTTTCCATAGGATATCAACTCTATAGCAACTATGGTAAATATATATCAATTAATTTACATGTTGGAGTATCAAAGTTAAATCTTAATTACTAACTCATAAAGTCGAGTTTTAGTTAAGAAATGAATTCGAAATTTGAAATATTAATTATTGCATTTCGCATTTCATTCTTTGGGAATTGTGTACTATTTAGCGACTGTTAACCCGCTGCTGTATTTTGCTGATGGTACACGTAACAGAGGGCCTGCTCCGAACTTCGAATAGTGCCATCCCTTTCACTCATATAGTTTATGACACGGGAATGAAAGGGACGGCACTATACGAAGTTGGGAGTACAGCCTGGCTCAAAAGTGCATATGTTCTAGAGGTCAACTTGCCTGTAATTTCTCAAATTAAGAAAATCCACTCCTATGCATCTATTTTGTGATTGGTTAATTTTCAATAATAAGTCCTATCGGGACTAATGGAAGACATCACTGACCAGACTTCAAATAATTCAAAACTTACACATTTACACTTATTTTGAACTACTGGAATGTCAAGTTTTAATAATAGATAAACTATTGCCATTAACAAATGGTTTATTTTTTACATTTTATCCTTTGGGTCACTTAATACAATAAATGTCTGATTTCTGAAATTATAAGGTACCATGGCTTTTTAGCTGCCCAATTATAACATAATATTAATAATAAATACACTAACTATACTATAAAATGGCCCTGAAATGCTTTCACATTTCAAAATAATGATAAATCTACAGTTCACAATACCTATCATGGTAGAAACTTAGGACGGAATGTCAAAAATAATATTTAGGCATTTTTAAATAAATTATAATCTCAATTAATTTGATATTAGGTACTGGAATGTATTAAAAAAAGAACAGTTTTTTTTTATTATTGTGACAGGTCCTTAAGACTATTTTACCAACATTATATTCCACTCACAACCGAAAATAATCCTTAACATTTTTAATTCACAAAATATCGGAAATACACTAAGATCATTAGTAAAAATGTAATAAAATTAAAAAGGCACATCTGTTACAATTTTGGTAAGGATAATAATATTCATAATTTCCGAATCTAAGGCACTTACGTATTCTTTCGATGATTTTTACACTTCGCTTAGATCTAATTGCACTTGCATAAGTTCTGACAATAATTTCAAAAGTCATTAAGAAATTAACGAACTCTTAAGGAAAAGTAATATCGTGATTTGAATTAAGACTTTAACCCTGAGATAATTTATCGATAATTCTACAAAACAGTAGTGATATATTAACAAATATGTTTTTTTTAAAAAGTTCACAATGAAATAACCAAGTAAGTACACAATTGTAAGTAACAACATCGTTTCATGACATTGGATAGGAATTGTTCAGGTTTTCACTAAATAATAAAAGAATAAAGACTGGCACTTAAAAGAAAAAAGTTTTGCCACACATAACATTGCTTTAAAAGATGAACATACAAATGAATCCGTATCAGAACTTACGTGCGTTTTTAATAAAGTTTTTACAAATATTTGCCGCCACTGGGGCTTCTAGAACTAGACTTAATCGAAGTCACAGATATGTTGCCAGAACTTCCGCTGCTTACAAGTTTCGGAGGCGGTGAACTTGGTACAGAAAGCGATTTATCAGTTAAATTCTCCTGACTTAGCGATTTCTGACTCATGAAGACAGGAATCTTTGAAGATACGGTTACTGGTTTAGGTTTTTCAGCTTTAACTGGTATGCTGCTTGGTTTAGCTGAAATAACAGGTTTTGCAGCGCTCGCTTGGTCTCCTGACCTTAACTGCATTTGATCAAGTTGCGACAATCTCCGATTTTCCAAATCGGTGCTTGTGACGATCGTTCCCTTGGGAGATTCGTAAGTTGCCGTTCTGAATTTGATGGTACTGTTTCTTGGTAAGTCGAAGTCGGAATGTCGTTTCTTTGGCTCGTTCTGATTCGTTTTCGTTCGTTTTTCTTCTTGTTTGGCTGTGTGATGTCGCTCGTTTGAGATGAAGTCGTTTAACATTTCTTTATCGAGTTCATAGGAAAGCTGGGGTTCAGAAGGCGGTACTCTTTGCCTATTTGAGACTTTGTCTTTTTCTTTCTGTTGTTTTTCCGTCCGTGGTGTGACTACTTGGATCTCTGTTATATGATCTTTTTTAGGTTCAGATTCTTGAGGGCATTCTAATCTTTGTTTCTGCGAATCGGACAAGGCCAAAGGATTGATTGTGTAACGTGTTTTGGTCACTTCAACCGTATCGTCCTTCTTCTCTTGCGTATCATCTAACTCTCTGATTATCCTGATTCCCAATTTTGATAGTTCTTCAGGAGTCTTCTGTGCCATGAAGCTAGGGTCATTAGTTATTTTATCCATCAATGCTTTCGCTTGCTGCTCGTCTAGCTCTGTATTTAAGATAATAGTTTCTGTCCTTGTATAAGCTGGTTCGTCACTTGTGAAATGAATGTTTGGATTTTGCCTTTTTATTTCGTCTAAAATCTTTTTATCAATGTCAGCAACGTCGCCTTCTTCCAAATCCATTTCATTTATGTCCCTTATTTTAGAAATGCCAAAAGTAACTTGCTCAACCTGTAGAGGAGCATCTCTTTTGTCTGTTATGTAATGTGCAGATATTTTCTCAATATTCTGTCTGATGACTTTATTACCAAACTCATCTTCAGCTACATTTACGGTTACAGTTTTTTGAATAGGCTCTTGAGTCATAGTCAACGACATATTTGCTGGTTCCATATACAAAGTTCGTCCATCTTTTTCTTCCGTTTTCCTCTTTATGCCTTCGACAATATCAGGTATTAACCTTATATTGGTTTCCCCAATTTCTATGCTTTTTGTGTAAGATTTTCTTTGCTCTTCAACTGGTTGGGTTTTTTCTGTAGTTATAGTAACAACATTACTATTCTGCTTAGGTTCTGTCCATTCACTTGAAAATGTTTCCATTGGAGGATTTTTATCAAATTTCATACTGTTATTAGATCCAACTCTGATATTACTTACGAACTCATCGTAATCTCTTAATTTTGGATCAGCCGACTTTAAATTAAAATTAACGATGTCTGGTTGATGCTGACTAATGGCTGACTTAGAGGCATCTGTCATTGGAGTCGGAGTCTCTTTAGCTGTAGTAGCTTCATCCTTTTTTACTTGATCAATATGTACATTTAAAATTGGGTTTTTAGCCAATAACTTCTTCATCATTTCAGATTTAGGTCTTTCTAAACTGTTTACATACGTATTACGACTCACTTTCAAATCATCTGGAATGTTCGTGTCATACGTCATGTGTTTCTCTTCAAATTTATTGATTGGTGATTCTTTTTTAGGGCTCATATCGTGTGTGCTATCTAAAGAGCTCATGTTACTACCGTCTGAGGTAGATTTTGCAAATTCTGACACCAATTTCAAGTGTACTTTCATGTTTTCATCTATTATCCTCCTCGCCAGGTGATCTGATGTTTCATGAGGTTCATTCTCAAGAAGTGGGGGTGAATCAGGTTCTTTTCCTTTCTTTTGAATTTCTTGCTCAAACTTTTCAGAGTTTACAGAACTCGTAGAACCTTTTACGATAGCATCCTCTAAATTACCAAATTCAGAAGCCTTCTTCAGTCGATTTCTTTGGAATGTATTCAGCCCTTCCATAGCAGATGACTTAGCAATGTTTAAGCTAAGTCTAGGCTCCTTATGTTTGATTGTCACTCCTTTCTCAGGGTCCATATCAGGTAGCGTATCTTCTGCAGTAGAATCAAAGAACGTGGATTCTACAACAGACATGGCTTTCCTCTTTTTAGGGGACAACGTCTCATTTATTTCTCCATCTTCAGCAGATATATCTAGACTCTGTGCCCTTTCTAACGTGCCTGTAGATGGTAGATTTGTTTTAACTCTCAATTCGAAACGTGATAAATCGCCTAATGAAGCGGCTTTGCGTTCGTTTTCATCTAAAACCGATGTATTATCTGAGGCAGAGTTAAGAGTGTCATCTAGCGGCGAACTGTGGATCGTGACATCACTGTTGTTAAGCTCAATAGTTGTAGATCCTTTATCGCTTTTGTCGCTATTATTTAAAGATACGACCGAATGGACGTCTTGGTTAGATGAAAGGTTAGATTTGGAATCTTCGAAGTAATTATTGAGGGAATCGCTCTCTCGTTTAAAAGGTCTGTGTACAATATCATCAATGTCATCTTGGCTGAAGTTAATTGAGTCTTCTGCATGCGGCTGGGGTGCAGGTTTGGTTTTTATTGCTTTGGGTGTCGAGGTATTAATGGAAGTTTTGGTAGTGTTAGCAGAATTCATGGAATCGTGCAATAAGCTCGAGAAGTGCTTTTCACTCTTTAAGAAATCGTTAACGTTTTTTAATTGTTCAATCATGCTGTCGTCTGTCTTGTTCTTTTCTACTTCAGGCGGCGATGGCGCTTTGCCTTTAGACTTTTTATTTGGTTTTGGAGCTTCGTCTTTCTTCTGTTCTGTTTTGTCAACCATATCCTTTTCATAAAGCAAATCTGATGAACTCTTTCTGTTGCTTCTCGCCGCTTTAGCAGCATCGAACATATGCTGCGGCAATTCCTGTGGAATACCATTTTCATCTCTTTTAATCCCGCTAGAATTAAGATCGGTTCTTACGAAAGTGCTCGGCGTAGTTTCAGACGTTCTAGAATCAGCGCTTGTGTTTAAATCCTCAGGCTTGACTCTGGCGTTAGGAATAGGCGGTGCCATCTTTTCTCTCCTTTTAGCTACTACGGGTTTCTTAATTTCCGCCTCGCTTTCATGTTTTACTTGGGTAACTGGTGCTGGCCGCTGCGGTTCAGATCTATCTGGTTCATCTACAGCCTTCTTCTCAACTTTTTGAGCAGCGACGATGCCATTTTCGACATTCTTCTGCTTCAGTACTCCATCATCCGGTACATTAGGCGGCAAGACCCTTATACCAAATTTCATTCCTCTTTTAGGATCGTACTCTCTCTTTTGCACTTCAGCGTGTTCTAGATGAGCTGTCCCGTTTTCTGCTTGAATAATGACGTCACCTGTTGAATGCCTTATCTTGGGTCCCTCAGGTTTAGCTGCAGTCTGAGCAACTTCTGAATGTCTGTTCTTGTTTAATTTTATATTCTTCTCATTTTCTCTCTCTAGGGTTGTGGGTAGGTCTTTCTTTTCCTTCTTATTCCGTTCTAGTGTTGTAGGGACGATCTTCTCTGTTATGATCTTCTTGATCCCCTTGTGTTTGGTCTCTAATGTGGAATTATTAGAGTGAGACGCATTGGGAGACTGCGGCGGGTGAAGCAGCTTGCCTTCTTTCTCGAGCTGTAACGAAAAATATTAAAAATGAAATAATATATTGGTGAATTGGTGATCAAGTGGCCGAATATCCGAGTTTTATTTTAATATCAGTTCAGACCATGCTGTGTGGCGGATATTTGAACAATAAATTAATTAGAAAAATAAATCATGTTCTTAGATACAAATTAATGCACGCATTGTATTGGTAACAAGGTAACAATTCATATCACTGACATTTGTTTGTTTCTAAGAAGTGTCAAACAAATTGTATGTGAGTTGCATTACATTGCTGCTCGAGAAAACATAATAGCTTAGTGCGAGTCGCACTCGCGCACGGAGGGTTCCGTACTACTATCTATAAAAACGACAAAAAAAAGACGTTGATTGTATGGGTGGCCCCTTAAACATTTATTTTATTCTATTTTTTAGTATATTTTGATGTAGCGGCAACAAAAATGCATCATCTGTGAAAATTTCAACTATCTTACTATCACGGTTCATGAGATACAGCCTGGTGACAGACGGACAGACAGCGGAGAGTTAGTAATAGGGTCCCGTTTTACCCTTTGGGTACGGAACCCTAAAAACCCAAGTCACGTATTTCCAGTACATATCAGAAACATTCTGCTTTGCATATACTTATGTATATATATATTGCATATATATATATAAATCAGTTTTTTAATTTGCGTAATAGGTTTGACTGAACTTAAATATTGCTTACGAATCCCAAAAGCCACAGTCAGGTTCATAAAAAAAAAGCTAGGGGGGTGATGAGTCATTGAGTGTAAGAGTTTCTTTAGTTGTAATACCTTCATTCATTTATATTTAATCAATGTGTAAAATATAAATATAGCATACGTTCTCATCTGATTGCAGTCTTATTGATAAACATAACATATATTAATAAACATTTCACTTTGTAAACATTTCTATGCTTCAGTTTATAAACATGATCGCAAACTATACCTAAACTACAAACTATGTTATAATCATACCGTCAGATCAAAAGTCAAACATACACAGACATACATGCTTGCCCCGAACAATAGACGATACATTCCTAAACGTATCTATATTGTCTGTGGTATGGAAAACAGGCATTGTTCAAATCTATAACCATCACATCAATTTCTTCAAGCAAATATGAACTTTATTAACTATGTGTAAAACTGAGTTTAGATAAACATTTTTAATCATTATGACGTGTTTAAAATTGTCTGTTAATTTTTAACCAGAGTTAAAAGACCGTCGCTTGAGAGATGTTTTCTTTTAAGTATAAGGCATTGTATGGGTCTTAGTTTTTTGGTTTTTAAAAGTCATAATGTCGAACTAAAAAGCGATAGAACTGTGATATGAATATTTAAAGCGTTTTAAATGTCATTGGAGTTACGTAATAGGTAAATGGGTACGAACACCGGTTTGATAGAAAGCTAGGCGGCACGGAAAGACTAACATACACTTGGTCATCCTCCTAGAGGGGGACCGATTTGGCATTTAACTTATTCCAAGATTTGCAGGCACTTGAGTCGGGCAACGAGAAGGTGGAGGGAAATGCATTTAACACAATTTTTGACTTCGTAAGTTTGTTTGGGTTAGTTAGGAGTTGAACATATCAAATGTCCCCGCCCATAGCCCTTGAGCTGGGGGGAGAGTGGGGGTTTTAAGGTCCCATTTTTCGGTTGTTCGTAAAAAACTCGTAAACGGTGGCCCATAACAAAAAAATGTTCTTAGACATAAGTAATTTACATAAAATATTCTACAAAGAAGGTTGTACAAACATTTTCGCTAGGATGAATATTTAATGAGATTTTAAAGGAGGAAAGTTAATTCTAAGAAATTATTTGGCTTCTCATTCCTTTGTTTTTCAATATTTTAAAAACAAAAAATGTTATATGCACTCAACGAATTCATATCAACTATACGCCACTCGGAGTTACGAAGTCAAAAATTGTGTTCCAAGTAGAGATGCGCCGAATATGGGTTTGACCGAATACGAACATTCGGCCGAATATTAGGTCCAGCTGTTGCCGAACCGAATATTCGGCCGAGTTATTCGGTCCAACGTAATTCCTTATTCTATTGTTGTAAAGCAGACTAATTGAATGGTAAAATTTTTGTTCATTATCAAAGCGACAAAAAATAAGTTAAATCACTGTCAAAGCAGTAACTATAATACACTCTTGTAACTTCTAACAAAACCCTCTCAAAATTGTTCGGTAAATATTCGGCAGCTGAACCGAATAATTCGGCCGAATACCGAACATTCAAAAACATGCCGATTACCGAATAATAACCGAATATTCGGTGCATCCCTAGTTCCAAGCATTTCTCTCTATTCCTTTTTTTGAGCATTTCGTTGCCTGAACGAACTATACTTTGTTTATTTTACTACAAGTAGGTTCGTAGTAAGATGTATGGCGCATTCATTTGTTTCTTTGACCGAGTTAAACGAAGCTTCAGCTTCGACAAAAATGCTTTCGTATGTCCGGATTTCCGTCTGTTCTCCTCTACAGGTCGCATTTCGCAAACGAGTCTCGTGAAATTTTGTGAGCAGGTCCGGTAATTATATAGAATTTATTTGTCGAGTCAGTTTTTGGAAATTTTCAAAAACAATTTTTATTTCAAAGATTTTGTAAGTTTCTGCGTCCGAATTTCGGTTTGTTGTCCTCTACAGGTCGCATTTCTCAACCGCTTCTCGTGAAATTTTGTTAGCAGGTTCGATATTCATAATTGATCTTTTTTATAATGTCTGATTTTGGAAATGATAAAAAAGCTCACTCACGAGGTCTACAGCTCACAGAGCCACTAGTGCATAGAATTTGTTAAGCGTAGTACTGTATACTCGTAGTTTAAAAAAAATAAGTTATAGTTCTATGAAAGTAACTGTTTTGCCATCTGACCTTCCAACCCACAAGATGAACTAGACCTTATTGTAGTCTTCTGTGAGCGCTATAGTTCGTTTCAATATATCTAATGGCGACTGACAATGTGACAATCCGTGTCTCTCCAACCTAATTGGTTTTTCACGTCGCGACAAGTGTTAGAAAACATTCTTAACGCCCTAGTCGTAAAAACCGTAGAAAGCATCGAACAATAAAGCATTTTCCGCACGAGACCAATTAGCCATCGACTAGCTCTCGCTTTCCGTGCGGGAATGACCTGGAATCTGGTGAAAGATTTCTCCGCCATTTTTTATCGTAGGGTAAAAACGCGGAGTAGAATTATCGTGATTTGAGGGTTCCACAATTCCATACTCTTTGTTATAAATATTAAAGGGACGATTTATACAACTGAAACTAACCATAGAGGAAATTATTATATATTGAGATAGAGATGTCAGTCAAGCTTTACAATTGCCGCGCCATATGGTATGGTATTTTTTTCGTTTATTACAAATGGGATTGCTCTTGGCCAGCATTTAGCATAGCCGGGAAGCATTTTTGGGGGTGTCCCAAAAATGGCTACCAAGCTGAAGCAATTACACTAGTACACATAGACACACGTACGCACGCATGCGTACACAAAAACTGTAGCGCCCTCTGACGTGCAGTTCGATAACTAGTCGGCATTATAGCCAATCATATCGAGCCACAGAGTAGAGTCTCAGGATCGAGGCAAATGTTCTGAGTGAAAATCCCGTGGAACTAACTAGACAGTAAGCTCAACAACCTTGCATTAGGGCCAATCGCTGTTCAGTCATTCATACAAGAAAAATAAGGCTTGTGTTGGGTATTAAACGACGATATATTTAATGGATTAGATGTCATCCTCCTAGCGTTATCCCCGTACAGTTGCATCCTTTATTAGGCTTGTCAAGTGAGTGGGCAAATATATTTACGTGAGACAGAGACCGAAACACTCGATCAAACTATGAATAAAACACTCACCGTACTAACGTCGCCTGTAGATCCAGCCCTCTTCAGCAACGGGTGCCGCACCGCTCTCCCCGCGCCGCTAACCCTGCCCCCCTCTACCACCTCCAACTCAACAGGGTAGGGGGAGGCTAGGGACAGAATAGCTAGAGCATCTTCTAGAGGCGTTCCGGAGAACTCTATCTTGATGCTCTTGATTTTGTCTCCTGGAATAATAAGTGGATGAGTGTTAATTATTATGACAATTGGTCAGTCAGTATACATGGAAAGTGTCTGATAGAAACTTATTTCGCTCACTCGTGACCGACTGTATAGTGACGTAGGTACTATGACTGACCTGGCTCTAGTCCCGCAGCACTGAATTTAATCATCATCATCATCATCATCATTTCAGCCGAAAGACGTCCACTGCTGAACATAGGCCTCCCCCAAGGCTCGCCATTTAGACCGGTCCTGTGCCGTTCGTTTCCACCGGATTCCCGCGACCTTCACCAGGTCATCACTCCACCTTGTCGGAGGCCTACCGACAGCTCGTCTTCCGGTGCGTGGACGCCACTCAAGCAGTTTCTGGCCCCATCGACCGTCAGTCCTGCGAGCAATGTGCCCTGCCCACTGCCACTTAAGTCTCGCAATTTTGAAGGCTATGTCGGTGACCCCAGTTCTACTACGGATAGCTTCATTCCTAATTCTATCACGCAGAGAAATTCCGAGCATAGCTCTTTCCATTGCTCTTTGGGTGACCTTGAGCTTTCTTATGAGGCCCATCGTTAGCGCCCATGCTGAATTTAATACTTCTAGCAAAACTTGTTTCCTCGAGGCGCCGAGGCTTTGGTTCTACTAATATTCTTACATATGTTCCTCGTAGTTTTTAAATGTATAATATAACATAATAACTGTGTCTGACGTGGCTCCAGTTTGGCAGCGGCCGCCGTTCCGTAAGCACCGAGTTTACCAATCCTAGCAAACTTGATGTCCCTCAAGTCGGTGTTTTGGGTCCACTAGTATTCGTAGCTATGTTCCTGGTAATGTTTGTAAAGTAATTGGCTGTGTCTGGCCTGGCAGCATCGAGTTTACCAATCCTAGCAAAACTTGATGTCTCTCAAGTAGGTGTTTTAGTTCCACCAGTATTCTTAGCTATGTCCCTGGTTATGTTTTTGTCTGACCTGGATCTAGTTCCGCAGCGGCCACCGGGGCGCTCCGCAGCACCAAGTTTATCAATCCTAGCAAAACCTGTTCCTCAAGGCGGTGTTTTGGTTCCGCTAGTATTATTAACTATGTTCCTTGTAGTTTACAGTAATTTACTGTCTGACCTGGCTCAAATTCTACAGCGATAGCTAGATCGCACCCCAGCACCGAGTTTACTAATCCTAGCAAAACTTGATATGCCCCAAGGCGTTGTTTTGGTACCACTAGAATTCTTAGCTATGTTCCTAGTAGTGTAAGGTACATGTAACTCTGTCTGACCTGGCTCCAGTTTGGCAGCGGCCGCCGGACCGCTCCGCAGCACCGAATGCACCCGCACGCCATCGCGCGCGCCGCCTGAGCACCGGAAGCCGAGACCGGTGAAGTCGCGGGCCCACAGCTTCACCCGCCGAACTCTAGCGCGCTGCAACAAGGAGTACATATACTTAAGATTATACACTAAACAAAACAACACAACAATTTAAAAAATAAATCGCGCCCGGTCGTCTACGTAGCTTAGATTATATGCGCGCATACGTTCTGCCGAGTGTAAACAATAACTACGGTGGGAGAACCAACACCTGTTTAATACCAGATATACTAAACAACCTACCTAAGAATACGCTGAGTAATTTACTAGTAGTAATTGATAACCCGGGGAAATTTAAAACAGTGCTAAAAAAATATTACCTGGAATGTGAATCTCAATTTACACTGTAAGCTACATGGTCCATTGTTGTAAACCTAAATAGATAAATAATATAAGTATACTTAATTAATACTAGTGTCTCCCATGTTAAATTGTTGTAAATGCGGATCGATCCGTGCGATCTCGCCAGCTATTACATAAACCTACCAAGGTTTCCGATAGTGGCTAATAATATGTACATGTAAATTACTCACGCTGATTTAATAAATTGAAAAAAAAAAAATATTTGAGTTCCGAGGTGCTGTGTCAAACTAATCCGTGCAAAAAGCGACTTAATTTTGCATGGCTCATAATTCGCTGGCTCTTTTCCCTTTTAGTTGAAGTCGGCGCAGCGTGTTTTTCTTCCATACCTCTCTATTGCCCGTCATCTCGTCACACATCCTTCGTCACTCGTCTTCCTATCACTCCATCCACCTTTT
Organism: Epiblema foenella; assembly: GCA_963556455.1. Taxonomy (NCBI): domain Eukaryota; kingdom Metazoa; phylum Arthropoda; class Insecta; order Lepidoptera; family Tortricidae; genus Epiblema; species Epiblema foenella. Next base: position 24,281,762 of record OY747100.1, read on the forward strand.
CCTTGACCTACTCAATATGTCGACAGGAAAGACGCAAAGCTTGATGAAAATCCTGACGCTGATTTCCAGGGCAAGGCAGGGCAGGTTCAAACTAACAACTAATTAAACTACAATATATTAGCGAATTACGTTAAACTGTGCGCCGATTTATGAGCATGACTAAAATAAAACAAGGGAAGTAGATAATACATTATAATAGGTAGACTTCACATCATGAGCTTATTAACTTAATAGCTGTTATAGGAGTGGCAACGCAAATCTATAATTGAAACACGCGCATTTAGCATTGCATACTGGTGTCAGTTCTTGGATGGGTGACCGCTTTGAGTGATTAATAACTGAGCGCTCCCATGCTTTGGAAGGCACGTTAGGCCGTTGATCCCGGCTGCTGTCTATGGCAGCAGTCGTTAAGCCAAGTTGGAGGTCTTCGGGCGGCTTGAGAACTTTTAAAAGTCAAATTGTCCACTCACTTGCCAAGTCTAATCCCAGTAAGGTCTAGTTTCCCCTTGGAAGATCAGATGGCAGTCGCTTCCGTAAAAACTAATGCCTACGCCAAATTTTGGTATTAGGTAGCGGACCCCGGACATACTTCAGGATGCAACAGGGCCTGCACCTACTCCGTACTTCGAAATCCGAACTTTGTATCGTGCCGTCCCTTTTACTCTCGCGTTATAGGATGATGATGTACGAATTCGAGGAAGCCAACACACAAGCGGTCATCAAAGTGACAATTTGATCACGAGGTTTACACGCAAGGCCACAGCCTCAGATCTTAGACACAAAACGCCGGTTGCGACTCTCACGGATGCAAGCATGATGTCATGGTGACTTGATGACTTAAAGTGATTTTATCGATAAGGATAATGGTAGACTGTGTGCGTGGCAGGTATAAACAAACGACTAAGTGCCTACATACACACAACACAACAACTACGGTCACAATATCTGAGCACTTCGCCCCGTGTATATATACGTATTATGTCGTCAGAGCTGATGCTCTGTGTTGACCTGCTTGTGTCTAGCTGGGTCATTCTACTTTTTCATGACCAGTTTTCTATTACAAAAAAAATCTATGACATGTATTGAATTAGTGTACAAAAATAGGATTTCCGAATAGTACCTGAACCTAATAAAAGGAATTTATAGGTAAAAGTACTTAAATATTAAGTAATTGCTGTAAAAGGTGTGTAACGCAGTGGTAAAAACCATTTTTTCATGCAAATGGTGAGACATTCAAGGACCACTGAGACTCGATTTATTGATATTAGCTGTGGTTCGTTAATTGCCAAAACTATCAGAAGTGATACTGCAATTAAACCTCTTTTTAAATAACAATGTTTGTTTTTACTATTATTGTAATTGACATACCTACCATGTAATGCACATATTACTTTATGGTGAATAAATGAATACTGAATACAATACAAAAATATGAAGTGAGGGCCAAGTATTTCAAAATCTGGTTTAAAAAAAATGTATCTGAAAATGTATGTACATAAAAAGTGGAATGGCCCAGCTGTCAACAACGAATTCTCGAGAGAGCAGTGTTCATAAATATGTGTATGTTCCCAAAGAATATCTGAGCAACCTTTATGCCTTAAACAATAAAGTTATATTCACATATTTTTGATCATCGTATCCGTGCGCATATTCGAACCTGACCTGAATGACTGACCTCGTAGACCGGGCATTAAAATACGGCTACGGTATCCCTGCCCTGACATCGTGACTAAAGGGGTCATCGGGTTCGTAGATGGTCGCAGTTAGGGGCTGCGATTGTCCATATAGAAAAAAAAAACAGACAACCGAATTGAGAACGCCCTCCTTTTCTTGAATTCGGTTAAAAAGAGCGTGACGCGAGCTCGGCTGAGCCTTAAAGACTCGAGCCATCCAGGCTAACGACTCTCATTAGTATGGTAGAAGACTAGTCTTAGCTTCAATGAATCTTCAGGGCTCGACCGAGCTCTAACTCACAACACTATGAGGGCGTTACGGTGTATAGCCACCTGAAATGCGTCAAAAACCATCCGGGTGTTTGTAGACTGTAATCGATGCGCGTTCGACATAACTTCCGCGGTGTGGTAAGTATATATCCATAACGGATTTACCCTTCATTACAAAAAGAAGGTACGTTGTGTACTGGCTTTTACAACCATTTGTTGTATGAAATTTCATCTAAAGCGGTTCAGCGGTTCAAGCGTGAAGAGGTAACAGACAGACACACTTACGCATTTATAATATTAGTATGGATAGTTTATATATCGTATGGCAATTATTTCGAACCATGAGATCCTCGAGAAGATAGTACGGTTGCCAGTTTTGTTGCATCGTTTAGCACCACCAATCAGGAGTCACGTGTAGGGTCCCTACAGACGTGGTGCAACCCCCAGTATGGATAATATAGTATACATACATAGTATGGATAGTACCTATACATAGTTTGGATATGGATACTATAAGATCCTGTCAGAAATGAATGAATGAATGAATGAATTATTTATTTGAAACCACAACATAAAGTACAGTTAGCTTAAATCTAGGAAATACACATTTGAGGATGGTTCCAAAAAGGAGCCCACTCAGCATTGTGTCGGAGCATGAAGTGCCAAGACGCTGATTTTCAGTGGATTCATTTACACAATAATATACAACTAATTAACCTAAGAGAAGCAGAATATAGCAGAGATGTGCAGTGTCGTGGTATTATGCGAAAATTACGCCAGATAGATTTAGAATAGGATAAAAATGAGTAAATAATGAATATATAATGAGTATAATAAATGAGAAATAATAATAATTAATATATAATGATTATCGGGGAACGAAAACGTGAGTACGCCGGTTTACTCCCAACAAGGTCTAGTTTTTCTTGTGTTGGAAGGTGAAATGGCAATAGCTTTCGTAAAAATAGTCAAATCACGGGATTCGGTGCGGGCCCCGGGCTCCTGGATACCTACAACCTAGAAAACGCTAAATAGGAGGAATAAAATATACTTAGATAATCAACGATATCGTACGACGCGCCTTAGTCTCGGCAAATATACCATGTGTCTTGGAGCCCCAGGGCTTAAACCGAACTGACGGCAAGAGACCGGACGGACTCACACTGGTTCCATGGGTGAGAGGTCGCAGCCTACTCTGGGACGCAACATGCGTCAGCACCTTTGCTCCCTCTCACCTAGCTAGCACGAGGCGTGCAGCTGGCGGCGCCGCTGAAACCGCCGCCAAACTCAAGCACGCCAAGTATAGCAACTTGGAGCCAGTATATGAGTTCGTCCCAATAGCCGTAGAGACTGACGGGCCCTGGTGTGCCGAGGCTAAAGCGTTTATTGCAACCCTGGCTCGTCGCTTAAGAGATCGGGGAGGCGATCCCCGTTCTGGTGAGTACCTGGTGCAAAGAATATCCCTGGCCATACAACGTGGGAACTCCGCCAGTATTCTAGGGACCTTTGCGCCGGGTAGTGATAGGAACGAGGAATCCCCCTTCTCACTCATTATACTCATTTCATATAGTTACGTAGTAATTTAATTGTGAGAATTAAGTATATTAAAATGAAAACGAATAAATAAATAATACTTGTTCTTAGATAATTATTTAGTATAGGTTAAGTAACTTGTAATATTCACTAACATTAAATAACCGTGTTAGGTCACTAGACTATGACGTCACCGATTAGTTATTTAGCTTAGATTAACCTTCTTACCTAATTAACTATTGCATTAACTTTTATCTTGTCTTCTGAACCAAATATCCAAACTTCACATTCTATTTTCAATCCTATGCACGTTATATTACAGTTGATATTCGTAGTAAACCCATATGCAGATGCAACATTTTCCAAATTTCCAAGTGGCATTGTAATTTGAATCTTATATGAGGTGTGTTAGAGTTGATGTTCGTAACAAATGTACCTTGAAGTTGCGACCTTTATTAGTTTAGATCATGACGTCACTCACCTAAATCCTAACTATTACAGTAAACAAGATAGTATTTAAGGCCGGGTTTTATAAACATCCGTTAGTTACAAATTTAGGTAACTAAGTACATTTTTTGACCTTACCGCTTATAACGTACCAATACTACGTGACCGGTTTAGCGAAGGAGGGTGTCCTCGAAATACTACGCTCGGTCACTGGGGGAGGGGGTCTTAGGTCTTCGTCACGTAGTCGTAGTCTGGTAAAATCTCGCGCTTTTGCGAACTACATTCAAATTATGGCGCATTCAAATTATTATTATTATGTGAGGTGTGCAATAAAGAGTATTTGTATTGTATTGTTTGTATGGCGAAGAGTTCAACGCTTTTTAAACTCGCCACCCGTTCCGATGTCACAAAACCTTTTCAATTTATATAAACCCAGGGAGGCCTTTGTACTTTGTACTACTCTTTGTCTGCAAAATATGATTTTAAAACCATATATAAATAAATAAATTAGGAGCGCTCGTGGCCCAGCGGCGCCCGCGTACCGCGTGCGGTATGCGGGGTTAAGCAACGTCGGCCCAGGTCAGTTATTGGATGGGTGACCGCTTTGAGTGGTTATTAACTGAGCGCTCCCGTGCTTTGGAAGGCACGTTAAGTCGTTGATCCCGGCTGCTGTCTGTGATAGCAGTCGTTAAGCCAAGTTAGAGGCCTTCGGGCAGCTTGAGAGCTTCTAACAGTTAAGTTGCCCACTCACTTGACAAGCCCAATTCCAACATGGTCTAGTTTCCCCTCGGGCTGGAAGGTCAGATGGCAGTCGCTTCCTTAGAAACTAGTGCCTACGCCAACTCTTGGGATTAGGTAGCGGACCCCGGGCATCCTTCAGGATGCAACTGTACCGGGATAACGCTAGGATGACGATGATTTTTTTTTATGTTATAGGGGGCAAACGAGCAGACGGATCGCCTAATGGTAAGCAATTACCGTCGCCCATAAACACCTACAACACCAGAGGAGTCGCAAGTGCGTTGCCGGCCTTATGATGATGATATAAATAAATAAATTACACTCGCGGACTAAAAATACAAGTCGAAAAAACTGTTTTCCTAAAATAGTGCAGGGTTAGGCTGCGTTTCCATCAGAGCTGTGCGAGGATGTGTTTCCATTCATTTGACACCTTGCTGGCTAGCTTGCGAGGTATCAAATGTATGGAAACACATCCTCGCACAGCTCTGATGGAAACGCAGCCTTATAGTTGTTTTTATTTGTCATGGATCTTTATTTAATTTTACATCTAAACTGAAAAATAACAGTAAAAAAAATAGCATTTCCAAATTTAAATCGGACTCGTAAAAAGCCGCTAAAACAACGTTAACGGGGTGAGATATCGCAAATATCGTGATTTGGATTTTGATATTTTTATGATAGGTTCCGGAATTTGCTACTTAATACAGTTGGATATTATGAAGAATAAAATGTAAAAAAAATTAACGTAAAATATATAAAAAAAACCTATTGCGGTTGTATTTAACTTAGGATGACCCGACATTTTTGACCTCGAGTACACTACGTAAAAACTAGGAGGGGGTGTTTATTGGCGTATACTACGGGTGGTCACCGATGGGTCAAAAATGGGTCACGTAGTTTGGGTATGTCCCCTAAAGCCTAAATGATCTTTATAAAATCGAACCTAAGAGTCCCCTTGTCAGTCAAAAACGCTTATTAGTGCTAATTTCCACGTCAATCGACACGAAACTTGACATTTTCTCTTCCCTATTGCGGCTTAATAATACAGATTTTACATGTACATATTGAAATTTTCATTACAAAATATATATCGGTTCAAACATATCACTCAAAACCATACCATAGCGAACTATTCACCAGCATATAAACCCTCGAGGTTTCCGTTGGTGAAGCAATATTTACCATTTTTTGTAAAATAATGTTTTTGGCCAAAAAATAAAAAAAAAACTTACAAATTTGAAGCTAAAAACTGTTTACTTGTATTTCGCTTTGATGGCCTTGGCCACCATTTAGTAAACCGTTTCGTCCACCTCCTATTACCTTATGTATGTGTCAACAATATTTCAACGCTCCACCAATGGTAATTTAATTTCACTATTTCACACAAAAACAAAACAAATTTCATAACAGAGAAACTACGGTCAAGGAGTCAAAACGAATAACTATTATGTGGTTAACCACTGTCGATATCTTTCATCCTTTTCATACCAATAGGGATAAAAAGAGCTACTCGTATTTGCATCGTAATTGTAAGGCATCTATTCTCACGCCGATAGAAATTGAAAATCTATATCAGTTTCTTGAAATAACATGGGGGCAAACAAGTGGGGCTGTGTGGAAGATGTTTCATCCTTCCCTACTGGTCCATATAACCTTCTATCATCTACCCGACATATGGACCAACATAGGGTAGGGAAGCAAGGAAAATGCACCCCCAAGTGACCAAGTGGGGCTGTGTGGAAGATGTTTCATCCTTCCCTACTGGTCCATATAACCTTCTATCATCTACCCGACATATGGACCAACATAGGGTAGGGAAGCAAGGAAAACAAATCCACATTTCTATGCCAGGAGGGATACGATGGTAGGGATAGATGGAATAGAAGGATTAGGGCATCTGAAGGCCTACAGCGAACCACAAACGAAGTTTTCCCTCTCTGTCGCACTCGCACGATCGTACGTAAGTGCGGCAGAGGGAAACTTCGTTTGCTGTCGCGGTAGGCCATCTAGACTCATAGGGGTCTGGCATTAGGTCGAGACTCAATTATCTAAGTTACGCTTTCATTATGTCTCGAATATCTAAGTATTTCCCAGTGCCTTTACCATGAGTTTGCTTGACCGTACTCGCTAGCGACTGCGTAAACGATTTAGTATGCCGATTCTTAGTTCTATTGCGTAACTGCCAGAGGCGCTGTACTTTTGCCCATACATTTTTTACGCAGTCGCTAGCGAGTACGGTCATGTAAACTCATGGTAAAGGCACTGTTGTATACAAAAGGAGGCCGTTGGCCGCTTTGTTTCTAGTCCCAAGATTTGGCGTACGCACTTAGTTTTACAAAAGCAACCGCCATCTGAACTAATCTAGAGGGAAAACTAGACCTTGTTGTGATTACACTGGTTTCATCTTTCATCACGATATTGCATATCAAATGAGATTTCAAATCAGATACAGTACTTTTATCTAATCTAGCGAACGCGGGTGAGCCATGGTTGGTTGTTGATATATACATGCACATTGTCTATGTGTGCGTGTATATCTCAACACACAGCCATGGCTCCTACCACCCTCCTACGCTGGTAGGAGCTATGAGTTCATATTGTATATGTGTTCGTATGTGTCACAAACACAACTATGGCTAACCAGCTCTCGTGAGATAAAAGTACTATACTTAAGTTAGTTATATATATATTAAATTCATGCATCTTAAACGTTATCCCTGAGGAAGAATGGTAATATTATATGGCAATTAGGCTAAAGTACTTGGTAATATTCAATTACCCGCTCGTTACGAGTACGTGTTCTTTTATAAGTTTTGTAACATTTCTCTGCAACTTTTTCGGATGTAATATCTTCTATAGGGTAGTGCATAAATAATATAAATTTTATGTCTTGGTGAGAGCTGTTGAGGAGCTAGATGAATGTATAACATTAACCTAAAATAAGTTACTTTAATTTGTACATCTATCTCTGTTTGTCTCTCCAAATAAATAAACCCCTAAAATTATCGATTAATTTATGGACAAATAAAATGCTTCTATAATATTTTTGCTAACTTGAGAGAAAATGGAGCAGAAAATTTGATATCGTCAGCGTAGAAGCTATATATGAGTTCACATTGTCCATGTGTTCGTATGTGTCACAACTGGGGGCAATTGCACAAAAGATCCCACTGGGTCGAAGTGCATCCGCTAGGGCCCTCATCTAAATAAGATAAGATAAGATGTGTCACAACTACAGCTACGTCGAACCCGCGCTCGTGAGATAAAAGTATGTAATTGTAACAAGTCGCGAGCTATACCACTCCGCCACGTTCAAACTTGATTGAACATGAATTGAATCATGTCGCTGAATCGCGTCTGGATAAGATTGGAATGCAGATCGGAATTGCATTGCGATATCGAATAATCAACCGGTTATTGCCTACAATTCTGCGGCCAGGTAAATCGTTAGAAATATCTCGAGAAAGATTGTTTATAAACTAGTAGATATCTAGTTGGGTCATACTAAGTTGAAATAACAAAAGTCGTCCCTCCTGTGGTCAATAGTTAACGGCTTATGTGCATGTTAGCTATGTTTTTATTACAGGGATTTATAGAAACGGAGGCACTGTTTATGCGGGTTACTGGTCCAATCCAAAATTAAGCTTTGTAGCACAGAAAAGACGCGAACCTAAATCCGCGTACGACCCAGTTAGATTTTTCTGGATTCATGTTTACAGTTATAGTTGGGTAGGAATAATCCTATCGCTTCCATCTAAAACATAAATGTAAAAAATGACAAGGTCATATAAACGGTTTCGGTAATAAAAGAAGTGAGATCTATGACAGGGATCCAAGTTCTGTCAAAGCTCCTTAGATCACAGCTCCTGTCCTGTGTGTATTCTTTAATCGCTTAAATTTTAGCTACTTTATTATGTGACTTAATTGGTACATAAGTTTTTTCAAAAATCCTACTACATTGTACTCAGACACAAGGATTAAAGTTGGTAGGTAAAAACGTGTAAAGCAGAGGTAGATAACAGGCGCCCTTACCTGAGCCCCTGATCTCTGACGTGTTTATGGTTGAGACCCTCATTTTGAAACTATATTGAAATGCAAACACAAGCAAGATAAATGCATTACTACGCAAATCAAACGTTTTCACATGTAAATAATAACTTACATGTCATTTGTGAAAGTCATTGCGTAATGACAATTTCTTGCTTGTAATGTTTGTACACGATACAGGACGATAAGGTGCATATTCGTAAACATACCATTAACTTCTGTAGGTAATATATGAGCTGTAAATCATGACATAACTTTGAGTATAAAAAGTAATTAATGCAGTATTAAATATATAGCGTAATAAAAAGTTATAGATGAAAAACTTTAATTTGAATTAGATAACGCAAACATGGGTGTCTATTATTTTATCGAAATATCTTACATCGATTTTCATTTCACCGAAAACTGTTCGACGAATTTCATTAGGTTTTTTTTTCTAATCACATAATCATCAACCTTCGGTAAAATGATGGATTCCCCGCAAACATAAATACCGTTATGTCGATGCATCAACAGCGATTGTGACCAAGTTAGGACACAATAAGTACTGGTTTTCAAATATATCATTCTTGTCTGCATGTATATATATAATTCACCGATTAGAGTCAATCGATTCCGAATCCAAAAATTTGAACTTCACAAATAGGTCTATGAATAAAACTGGACAAAGTTATATTCATAGATCTTAAAAAGGCAATCCCGAGGAGTTACATCTGGCGTTTAAGAAATGCCTTTTGGCGTGAAAAAGCGCCTACAACTTTTCGCGAATAATTAAGATGCTTCAAATATCGAACAGTCAAAAAAGATGCTTCCTGTTTAAAGTATAGAAAAGTATCAATCTTCTAAGTATTAGAGTTAACTATGTTCACACTGAAAAGGTCCTTGTACCTATTTGTCACCAAGTCAAGTCATGCAGCGTGTTACAAAACAATACATGTCATGTCACTAACCGGCCGCATGCATAATGTCGTTATACAATCGAGGAATGCCAGTAGCTATGTAAATTGGAGGCTAACTGACGCTAGAAATGGCTTGAGAGATCTTTTAACAGATCTAGAGAACCTGTTGTAATATGAACTGAGATGTGCCGTTACTGACAACATTTACTAATAGGAATGATGATCGATCATCGGCCAATTTTAATTAATGAAACGCCATTAAATCGCGTTGTGTGAAGTTTGTACGGAAATAAAAAAAATATTTTTTGAAAGAGATTTTTGAAGGTCCAACATCGTCCATATTTTTGAAAATACGATTAATGATGATATGCGAGTGATTTCGCAAGTTTTGTTTGTTTATTGGTGACGTAGAATAATTTATTCTATTGGTGTCGTCAGTGTATGTTAGTGTTCAGTCTTTTATGAGCACACATTAAAAGTTTTAAAGCCTTTTAAGACTTAATTTTGTTTATACTATAGACATGAGTAGTTCACGAATGAATGATTCAAATGAAGTACTTCACCTCGTGTCACTCATTCATTCACTAGTTCAGTTCGGATTCATATACTTCAATAATTCGACTGAATTATTGAAGTATATGAATCCGAACTAGTTCATTTAATGAATCATATCGTTTACCTTCTCGTTCGCTCCGAGTGACATAGAGGCCATGATTGAATGAATGACTGATATTATTACCCAATCGCCAACTGATATCGTAAATGGATCAGGGGCGCTACCGCGAACAGCAAACGAAGTTTTCCCTCTCTGTCGCACTTGCAAGTTTGCACATAAGTGAGACAGAGAGGCAAAACTTCGTTTGTGGTTCGCGGTAGCCCCTCTGTTGAGTTACTGAAATAAACTGAACTAGTGAACTAAATGAGTGATATACTTCACAATGAAGGAATGAAGTATATAAATCTTTTCTTTTTAGTGATACATTTTGCGCATGACTATTATACTACGACGCCAGAGAATGCAAATGCATACGCGACCTGCGTGATCGAAGGCACACACCGTAGCCTATGGACGGTTGTAACATAACTGTAATGCCTCCAGAATGCCTTTGACTCTTCTACTATATTTACGTGTAGACTACACCACATATAGAGCTGCTAAATTAATTACATTTGCAAGGCTTCTACGAAACTAAATCGGAATTTCGGGACCTTTCATACAGATTACCGTCAGGGGGCGGCCCATTAGGCTATCTGAGAGATAGCAACACCGATACTCGGATATTTATGGAAAAAGCTTATTTAATGGCAAAACAGTTACTGCATCCTCTGTTTACTCTTACGTCTGTCTATATATATGTACGCGATAAACTAACGCATAGTTCTCTTTCTCCTCTCCTTCCCTCACCCTCTCTCCCTCTCTTATCCCTTTCTCCTCTCCGTCCTCCTCTCTCACACACTCTACCCCCTAAGACGCTAACTACACTCTCAGAAAATGAGTAACATTCGATTGTCATTTGTCAACAGCCTAAAAAAGCGACCGCCGCGACACACCCACTAGGTCCGCCCCCATAGCCCACTAAATGCAGGTTATTGACCTCACCTGAATGTGTCCGTCGTCCTTGCTCTGTTCGGGCTTGGTGAACTCAGCGTGCAAGGAGCCCTTCAGGGGCAGGGTTGGCGCGTGTTGCCAGGCTCGCTCGTCCTGCCGAAACCCGGGATTGTCGAATGCGAACTCATCCTTGACGGATTCGGGGTCTGTTGAGAAGACTAGGTGCTTTCCTGTGGGCAAAAAAATTAAGAGTTTTATAGAAACTATTAGATAGAGTGGATATAGTTAGTTACCCGTCGTCTACTGCTCACGGGGATCCCCGGGCTCATTACAAAAGAATGCTATTGTTTATTTTTTTCGCCGGGAGAAGTTTTAGTTTGTAAAAGAATTATACATAGCTGAAGTTAAAGTCTATAAAGCCTATTTTTGGTTGTATAGTCGAGTTCGAAAATATGTGCAAGGACAAAGTGACCAAAAATATGTGATCACAACTATATTGTTAAGATAATGTTGCTGATATATTTTTGAACCCTTGGTAACGTACATATATTTATGAACTCGACTGTGCTCTGATGAGAGATTATGATTTTATATGCGATAATAACAATTTACATATCCATGCATGTTTAACCTAAAACCTTAACGAAAGAAACGACGTTTATTTCTTGAACTGTGTATGCCCCAAAAAGTTATTAGAGTGGATGGAACGTGTATATTGCTTTCCTACTCAGACAGATTGCTGCGTCTCTTTCTCTTGTTTTGAATCACGTTGCAATAGCCCTTGTGTGATAACTGATAGGTACAAAGTGGCTACTCCGAACTCCTTATCGTGCCATCCCTTACACTCATATAGTGTATGCCACGAGAGTGAAAGGGTCGGCACGGTACGAATTTCGAAGTTCGGACTACAGGGCCAGTTACCCTTACCATGAGTTGCTTTCGAAAACTCATTACATTACTACAGTCGCTAACGAATAAACGCGTTTCGAATAGATTTCGATTGAAGTCGTACCATGACTATTACACGATAACACGTTTACTTAACTCGCTAATAATATTCAGGAAAAAACGTTCCTACACTTCATTTACAACAGTAATTGTTTAAACTCGTAAAACACTAATAACATTCTATATACTTAAATCCATTTACACTAATAAAAAACTCAATTATTTTTACTTTAAAACCCATTAATTACTAGCTACTTTATAGGCAAAATGTTAAGACTACAATTGCATAACATTGATAGCCTCAATTTTTACGTATTTCCTCTTGCCACATCGGCTAAACTCGACTGTAACACCCCCGGGGTGTAAATTCAGCCGAACAGTGACAGCATCATTCAACTAGGCTGTGTCAACACCTTAGTAAGTGAAGGCGTTGACGCGCAATTAGGACTACTCTAACTAGAGGACAGTGCCTTTACCATGAGTTTGCATGACCGTACTCGCTAGCGACTGCGTAAAAATTTGTATGGGCAAAAGTACAGCGCCTCTGGCGGTTACGCAATAGAACTAAGAATCGGCATACTAAATCGTTTACGCAGTCGCTAGCGAGTACGGTCACGCAAACTCATGGTAAAGGCACAGGGCCTACACTCCGAACTTCGTATCGTACCGTCCCTTTCACTCTTGTCTTATACACTATATGAGTGAAAGGGACTGCACGATACGAAGTTCGGATTTCGAAGTTCGGCGTAGGCCCTCAGACCCTCAGAACATTTGCGGTAGAGCAGAAAAGCATGATTATGTGTTTTCTGGCTGTCAAACACCGGGTTTTGTTCGACAGAAAACCTTATGTACGTATCTTAACAGCGAACAAGTCGCACATGGTCTCACAGATACACTAATTGGTTCAAATTAACAGAACTGCGTGAAAAACCGGCCAAGTGCGAGTCGGACTCGCGCACGAAGGGTTCCGTACCATTATTTACTATACTAGTGTCTTTTTATAGGGGATTGACGAGAGACATCATCCTGTTGTGGATTCGTTTTTATTATCAGTGACTTAGAGACCATATACATCTCTAACAACATTAAATTAATTTTTATTTTGACGCTCAGAGACCATGTACATCTCTGGGATATTATATTAATTTCATTATACTCCTTGTTTAATCTTGAGACCTTATACATCTCTAACTTTACTGATGTTGTAATATTTGTAATAGATAACTTTATAAGTTTATCTTCACTGTATGACATTAATTTTGTTATAATTGTAAACTCGAAATTATTATTCCTTCTTGAACTGTAAATTAATATTTTGACATGAAAAATGTATTACTTAACATAGTCAGACTTTCTGAAATTTTAAATTAATATTTTGACATGTAAAAGTGCCCTTGTGGCCTATTTGCAGAATAAATGTTTGTATTTGTATCTATAAAAACGGCAAAAAAACACATTTGTTGTATGGGTGCTCCCTTAAATATTTATTTAATTCTGTTTTTTAGTATTTTTTGATACGCACAAAAAATACATCTGTGAAAATTACAACAGTGACAAACAGACAGATAGACGGACGGACAGCGGAGTCTTAGTAGTAGGCTGCCTTTTACCTTTGCGTACGGAACCCTAAAAATATCTACGTTCACTTTCAATTTCAGAAAACGAAAGTATTTACTTCGTGGTATGTTTATTGGTGGCAATCGCAACACTAATGATTGTGTGAAAAATATAGATTTCAACGATTACTCTCTAAATAGGTATTTTATGCGCGTTTGATATAAGATATAACGTTTCATGACTTGAGTGTAATTGGAAGGTTAATTTACAGTGTTGCGTTAAATAAGTACTTAATTATTTTCCGAATTCAAACTTTCTAGTTTTTATCGACTTAAGACAGATTTGCGCAGTCGCCGTAGGGCCAACCAGCGTTAGTTTCCAACCACATTTGGGGTTTACTAAGTAAAGATTTCTATTTAATTAGTACCAGGGTTCGAAATTATCAAGATAATTTTAGTATAATTCAATACTTAGATTAATGGAGAATTTGTTTATAGATATTAAGAACCTTATGATTTTATTGTATAACATCAAACTCTCATAGATCTGTACATAAGTTCTGTAAACTGATGTGTTCACCTGCAATTGGGGTACATAAGCCCCCACATTTTTTATACCAAAGACAACTGTAACCTTACCTTATGTACTCTGTTGGTGTCCCGTGTAATAAATAAATAAATAAATTACGATCTTTGATAATTATCGCGATAATTATCCCTCTTATGGGTAGGGCAGCATACGTTATTTTATTAGTTAAATTTATTTTCCTATGTATGATACGATCTGCAAAATGTATTTTTACCAATAAAGACTGTACTCTGTACAGTCTGTACTAATATATAAAAGGTTATGGTGTTTTAGGCTGCAAAATAAATAGTTGCTATACAATATTTTACTAGTTTTTTCTTAACCATTAAAATATAATCAATTAATCATTACAACATCATTAAAACACATATACAGAGCGCAATTATTAACTCATGCCGAATTTACAATTTTAGGTTATTATCAAATCGATAATTATCAAAGCATAAAAATCACGATAATTATCTTGATAATTATCATTGATAATTATCCTTTCGAACCCTGATTAGTACGTAATTAGACGCCTATTTTTGTGCTGTGATTAAATAAATAGTTCACTTCTTTTCGGAGTTTTTATTTGATGATGATGTTTTTTTGGAGTCTAATTTTTTTTAGGTTTGTTTATAAGACTCGTATCACGTGATCTGTTTTCTTTACACCTTTTGGATACGCAAGCGTGACTGTATTATATGTAAGACATGTCATGTCACAATCAGCCGCGCCTTCAAGTTGTTCTATACTGTTTCGGTAGTATCCCGTGCCCTTACCATGAGTTTGCATGACCTTACTCGCTAGCGACTGTGTAAACGATTTAGTATGCCGATTCTTAGTTCTAATGCGTAACCGCCAGAGGAGCTCTACTTTTGCCCATACAAATTTTTACGCGGTACGGTAATAGTAGTGACCACGGTGAAGGCCGTCACACTTGTTAATTCGTTATGTTCATCAGCCACAGATAACACGCCTATTGTTAAATTATAGCTTAGAATAGAATATTTATTACATAATAACAATTAAACAACAGTACTGAAATAGTAGATTGTTAACCAAGTATTGAAAACCACCCACTTCAGACGAGATATTTCGAAGAGCACCAATGGTTCGAGGCTGGGGGGCTACTACGAACTTCGTATCGTGCCGTCCCTCTCACTCTAGTGAATAACACGAGAGTGAAAGGGACGGCACGATACGAATTCGAATTTCGAAGCTCGGAAAACAGAGGGGCTACCGCGAACCGAAAACGAACGAATTTCGAATACCCTCTATATTGTATATTCGAACTTCGTTCGTTTTCGGTTCGCGGTAGCCCTTTTTTTTATACAACGCCTGTGGCAAACAAGCGTATGTTCCCCCTGATGGTAAGCGGCCACCGCAGCCTATAGACGCCCGCAACTCCAAAGGAGTCACGTACGCGTTGCCGACCCTTTATGAAATTTGAGGATTCACTGTGATGACAGCAGAAGGGACAAATTTAGGTCCTTCGCTCTCAACACAGTTCAACCTCGGGAGCTCTGGCAACCTTGTTCACCTCCAGGAACACAACATACATACTTGTGTAGTAAATAGTAAATAATGATATGGCTGTGGTGTGTGTGTTTTTTTTAATTACAGTAGAATCCGCTTATAACGACTTAGCTTATAACATTTGACCGCTTTTAACGACTTTAAAATCACCACACATTAGATTTCATGCCAAACATTTTTAAACTAAATCGGTCCGTTTTGTGCGACGTAATGTCACCAGTCCCTTGACTGTCGCTTTATCCGGATTCCACTGCAGTAAGGTTTTTTAATTTATAGGTTATACTTATATATAAACAGTAGGTAGGTATAACCGGTGTACCGGATTATTAGATTGTCCCATTAAAAACGAAATAATGAACCGGTGACCTTAATAATACCGGTATTTTTATATGGAGAAAATACCGGTATCCAATCCCTATATTGCCATACCTGTCGCAGTATATTATTGTACCATGCTTTTTTTTTTTTATTTTTTTTTTGAACCTGACTGTGGCTTTATAGGCCGGGCCCAATAAAGCGATAGGAGAGCGCGGTTGGGAGATTAGTCTGGGGAAAATCCAGGGGAAAACCTCCGGCACGACCACGCGTGTGGTTTGGAACACTGGAATACTCTAAGAGTATTGTACCATGCATTTTCTATAAATAACAGTTTTCACTGCAGTGAAATCAGCCCCGTTCACACGCTGAGATCAATCAGCAATCACCACATATTGCGTGAGATCACTCAACGTCCCGTGTGCATCATACAATGTGCAATATAAGGTAAACTAGCCAGTGCTTGACAGTCTTGATCAGAGATGCGCCGAATATGGGTTTGACAGAGCCGGATTAAGACTTGATGCCCTAAGCAACCCTCGCCTGTGCAGCCCCCCCCCGTTCAAGATTAGCTAAAAATGAATAGTTAACCAAGTGAAACGAAGATCTCCGTTTCAACCTCGACAAAAATGCTTTCGTATGTCCGAATGTTCATCTCTACAGGTCGCAATTTTGTGAGGGTTCGATACCGATTACTTTTGTCGGGTTAGTTTTTGGGAATTTAAAAATTACTCAAAAATATTTTTAAAGTTTTTGTCTCACATACAGATAAAACAGACCGCAATTTTTTTTTTACTATATACTAATATTCCCTTTCGTGTGTTCATGTGCTAGCAAATTATTTTTGGGTGCTGTTTCTGGTGCCCCCCAAGACGTGGTGCCCTAAGCAATTGCTTAGTCTGCTTAAGGGTTAATCCGGCACTGGGATTTGACCGAATACGAACATTCGGCCAAATTATTCGGTTCAACGTAATTCCTTCATCTATTGTTGTAAAACAGACTAATTGAATGGTAAAATTTTTGTTCATTATCAAAGCGAAATTGACAAAAAATAAGTTAAACAGTGTCAATAATGGATCAAGTATTAATTTCACGAAGCAGTAACTATAATACACTCTTGTAACTTGTAACAAAACACTCTCAAAATTGTTCGGTAAATATTCGACAGCTGAACCGAATAATTCGGCCGAATACCGAACATTCAAAAACATGCCGAATATGCCGAATACCGAAAATAATCGAATATTCGGTGCATCCCTAATCTTGACACTGGCCCGGTAATGACACTTTTAATTTTTATTCAACAATAGAGGTGAACTATTGGGACGTTTACCTTACAGGGTAGGATGTGGAGAAGTGGGCCAGGAAATACAAATGCTTATCTACGCAATTCGAAAATAAGATGTTCACTGAAGTATTGTTCAATTCAAACGACAGATTCATGTTAATATTTTTTCACTTCTCCCATTCGAAAAAAAGGCTTTTCTAGCCCGTTTAGAGGGAGCAAAACTCGTTAATATTTTTTAAAATTCTTTCATTTCTGCCCTGCTGAGAGGGAGCAAAAACGAGACTCGCTACGCTCGGGATTCTATCCTGGAATCCTTCGCTTCGTTCGAAATTCAACACGCTAGCCCTCGGTGAAATACCTATTGCATTTTGTTCCCTTGTAATACAATCTACCATACTCTATTTCACATTTAGACAAAACTTTCATACAAAGTATAAGTTTTTGCATTGAGTATATACTTATTTAAAGATCCGATGGCATTATTGTAGGTATTTTAAAATAGTTTTTCCAGATATATAAAAAAAACATAGTAGATTGCATAAAAGTTAACAGAACTCCATCGGTATTGCCATTGAATCTTCAATGAAAGAAAAAAGCAATTTATTGCTCCATTATGCAGAAATGCATTCATAGTAACCTATATTCACTGGCTCCATTAACTTTCAAGTGATTTGCACACAACACAAGCCGAGCCACTCATAACTTGTGCTATTCAATATTAATTTTAAGGCGACAAAACTCGTATGATCCTGAGGGCCTTTTTTTTTTGTCGACGGGGGAAAATCCGTTATGGATACCTCCGCACCGTGGGGGCGGCGCGGTGGTTATGTCGGACTTGCACCGACTAAAAGCCCCCGCTTGTCCTCATCAACCCATTTCGGGCGGCTCTGGGATCTCCTACGGAACGCACCAGTGCCGCCCTAGAGTCCACTTATGTGGGTCCCGCTATGTTTCTATGACGATCGTAGCCCCCAACTACGACCGTCTACGACCCCGAGGACCCCCTTTTAGTCGCCTTCTACGACAGGCAGAGGATACCGTAGCCATATTCTATGCCCGGGCTACAGGGCACATGATCCTGAGGGCCTACTCCGAAGTCTCCGAAATACGAAATTCGAACTTCGTATCGTGCCGTCCCTTTCACTCTCGTGTTATACACTATATGGGTGAAAGGGACGGCGCGATACGGAGTTCGGATTTCGAAGTTCATAGTTGCCCCTCCGCGTGTGTATAAATAAATGGTGAATGAATGTTAGCGAACTAGTCCCATAGTAATCAATAAAGCGTATGTTATGGGTACAAGACGATTATCATAATCAGTTCACTGCTGAACACAGTGCCCTTACCATGAGTTTGCACGACCGTACTCGCTAGCGACTGCGTAAACGATTTAGTATGCCGATTCTTGGTTCTATTGCGTAACCGCCAGAGGCGCTGTACTTTTGCCCATACAAGTTTTTACGCAGTCGCTAGCGAGTACGGTCATGTAAACTCATGGTATAGGCACAGGCATTTCCCAAGGCACGCCACAAATCCGGGTACTCCTAAGAAACGCTAGTAGTTTTTGATGTAAAAGTGCCATTGCGGCGTATTTTAAAGTTCATTTATTTATTTATGACTCCTATGGAATTTATTTATTTATTCAGTCACATAATAAACTTACAGTGCAGTCACCAAGTCGTTTACATGTTATTTAAATGATGATGTCAATTCATATTAATTACAATGTCGATATTAAATGAAACAATATAGATCAAATTTAGAAAAAAATAAATCAATAGTAGGTTGTTGATATAACATTCACAAGATGACAAAAATTAAATTACAAGCGTCCATAGGCTACGGTGGCTGCTTACTATCATTCTTGTGCAACTGTTATCACTATCACTACATAGTATAAAACAAAGTCGCTTTCTCTGTCCCTATGTCCCTATATCCCTATGTATGCTTAAATCTTTAAAACTACGCAACGGATTTTGATGCGGTTTTTTTAATAAATAGAGTGACTCAAGGGGAAGGTTTATATGTATAATACATGCATCAGCATTGCACCCGTGCGAAGCCGGGGCGGGTCGCTAGTAGTATTTAAAAACGGATTGCTTAGCCTTAACCGTCGAATGCATCGTGGAGACAGTGAATGAACCGTGTGGGCGTTTACTATTGCGACGTACAGTCAGCCAGTCAGTCAAGAATGTAGTACACTTTGCACCTTAATTTACAAATAAGGGGGCGTCCACAAATTACGTGAGGTGTTTTTTTTTTTTTTTCTGTCCCTCCCTCCCCCCCCTGGTGAGATGTCGTGAGATTTTATTCAACCCCCTCCCCCATCCCCCAATCTCACGTGAGATTTTTTAAAATGTGGGTTTCTTACGTAAACTCGTTGGATTGTTATTGTAAAAAGAAAAAAAAAATTGCTTCGTGCTTATATTTACGACTAGTTAAGACTAGTAATCAATATTGCTGAGAGTTAACGTCGAAGTATGAATGAAATTATTCTCTTTCGAACGAATTAGTGAATAATCTTAATCGTATTACGATTACCCTTAAGATTAAATCTTATAAGCGTGTACAATCTGGATTAAATGGACCAAAATAGTACAATATTTTTTTGTTTCAATCAGAAAAAAAATTGCGTGATATTTGCCGAGAACCCCCCTCTCTCCAACGTAAGATTAGATGAGATTTGACTCGACCCCCTCCCCCCCTTAAACATCTCACGTAATTTATGGACGCCCCCTAATAGAGCCGAAAGTGGTGGACAACTTGGTGGTCTTTCGAATGTCTTTGGCTTCATCGAAGTTTTAAGGGTCCTTATCAGTTAAAAAACGCTCATATATTTACTCCATTTTCTGTTTGAATTGAATCGCGTCTTGACATTTTCTCAATGTTACTATTTAGAACAGGAGTATTGCGACCTTATGTCATAAATTTTAAACCTGTTTTTCGGATTTTTCATTACGAAAAATCGTTTCATACATCACTCCAAAATCCAAATCGACCATTTTCAAGCTAAAAACTTGATTTTCCCGCTTAAATTCTACTACATACAATAAAATCAAAAATGGCTGTGTTAATATCTAAAACATTAATAAAATTATCGTAGCCTTTAATAACTTTATTGGTATTATCAATACTTTTGTCATAATTTGAAATCAAAACATTTTAAAACTTATAAGGCCTCTTAAAGAAATAAGCGAAGTTAGGCAGACTTATAGCCTAGCCAGGATGATCCCGTTTTATGTCGGACATATATAGCATTCTTCCCTTACTAACAAGTCTGTGAGTGCGATAGGGACGAATGCTATATGTCCGACATACAATCATACTAGGATAATTAGGGTCGGTTGCACCAGCATATGATCACAAGCCGGTCATCGTCAAATATAACGCCGCACTAACACTGAAATACTCTAAAAGTTTGCGCTCCAGTGAGATTGAGTGGCTTCAACCGAATCTGAGGTGTGAGTGGAATCGAGCTACTGGGAGTTTTGTCACTAAAGCTAGCCTAGCTGAGAAGAGTCCAGCAAGAAACTCAGCTAGGCCCGACTTATACCAGTCCATTTCGTCCTTAACTAACAATAGAAAGTATTTAAGTGCGGGAAAGACGAATAAGTATAAGCTAGGCAGCACGAAGACATCTAAGAGCCAGCAATTTCAATTCGTGTGTAAACATCGGATTCCTGTTTGGTAAAAGGCCACTCAACAGCTACCGCATATCTAATGCAAAGGAACTCCGCTCTTAACGACTATAAGCTAACGCTCAATATGGCTCGTCATGCCGTCAACTTTGACATCGATTGTGGAAGGTCGGGCTTTCTCTGTGGTTGAAGCGTCTGCTTTTCCACAGATAATCTACAGTAACTACCGTCGTAGTTAGTTTTTATTAGTATGTTGGTAGGAAATAGATATTTAATTCGAAAGCGAATGGAATCAACAAAAAAACTGCTAATTTAATAAATCACAATGTTACGAAGCATAGTTATGTAATGTCAAATGCGTGGTACAAATGAGCTGTTAATTAAATATTCAAAATTAAATAGTTTATTCTAAATAACTTAGTGGTCATTTTATATTAAGATTTTAAGTAATTGCCAAGATAATTCTTTATTTTACTAAAACACCAAACTGGTGTGGTGTGTTTTTATAAACATTTGAAATTCGAATATGCATTATGAAATTTATGAACATCCGTTTCTAGATTTAATTAATTATAATCCTTGTTTACATAATTAATAACTAATGGATTATATATCAGAGCAGGTTTTTGTCAGCTTCCTTATCAAGGCATACAACTTTCCATTTTTAAAAGTTTTAAATAAAATACATAATTCAATACAGGATATAAGACGTCATTTGTAATTATTTCATATATGTACTGTGTAAAATTATTATAGCTACATCCTATAGGTAAAATTGTATGGAACAATTTATGGCTTAAATAAATAAATGTAGGTAGATAGTAAATATGTTTATTTGTGTGTTGAGCACGAAACTGTTTTGGTTGTTTTCTAATACATCTATTTAAGTATTTCTCTATTCATATAAGTGTATACCTATCGATTATATCATTGCCTAGTACCCATAGTACCAGCTTTGCGTAGTTTAGTACTAGGTCGATTTGAATTTGTTGACCACATGATGTATTTATTATATTTTATTTACATAGAGGTCGAAAACCTCGATCAAATTCAGCCCTGCTGATTCCACCCGCAACTGCTCCATATATAAAATGTATGACCTAATATTGATGCACATAAAATCTGTGCCCTGTCACAGACAGTCTGGCGGTGTACCCTCGTCGGGCTGTATTCACGCTGTATATCGCGAACCTTAAATGTCAATCACCCCACTGTCGTAAAGTACTTTAAAACAGTGAACACGAGTAAAGTGTTAATTAGAAAACTGTTAAGCAACAATTAAGCGACAATTGCAAGGCGGAATGCTGACAACACTGTACGAGATGAGATCACTGGGTTTAATTGCAAGAAAAAAGTTGCGGATTTCTCACGGGTATAGTTTCAGATAACTTTTTTAATGTTGGTACTTCTAGTGCATGGTTGATGTTGCTCGATCAAAAAAACGTTTAAACTGGGATATTATTGATTAATTAGTGTTTTTACTCGTTTTAGTATTTGAGGAATGTTAGCATCCAAACTCCAGACTCCATCAGAGACCTTATTCCTCTAGAGTATCTCAGGATTTGATAGAATTTCAAGTCATATTTTGGTTAAACCTTAACCTTGAAAAAATGTAGGTATGTTATATATTGGTGCCTTTTAAATGACTTATACATAGGAAACAAAAGAAAGTGAACATAATCAAAACAAATTGCGCTATCAAGCGACCCACTTAGTAAACGAGTGCCGAATTTTTCGCGTTTTTTCGGGCGTGTGCGAACCGACCTGCTTTCAAACCGGTCCCACGACTTTTTTTGGCTAGACGAATATGGGGACTATTATCTACGGCTACAGTTTTGTTTACAGTGGATTTTGAAGACGAATCGGGTCCAAATCTTAACTGTCACTTTATGTGCTAAAGTGTGTAATGAGGCACTGAGGGCTATCTCGTGAGGTCTCCGAAATGTCAAATGTCACTCTTTGTCGTTGCGCTACGCGAGTTAATATCTAATTGGAACAATATGGTGAGTATTTTGGAATATCTGAGCTTGATTATGGCAAATATGAGTTACGGGTCAATGACTGTCAGTGCTTTGAGACAGTTTTGTCTTTCGGAAACTTATTTCCTCCTTTTTTGCCGAACAAAACGGGACTGCGCTACAATGCGGGATGTTCGATATTTTTACAGTACGGTTTTAAGGTATTAAATATGATTTAAATGTAAACCAATAATAATTTTTGACAGCTGGACGTTATTCGACAGTGGCGCCAACTGGTGAGCACAAAAACGATAGCCTTCCTTCGCTTAAGGTAAACGTCCGAGGTGCTTGACTACAATAAAATTAGATACTACAACTGCCTGTCATGCGTCATCACAATGTCCAGAAATTTTTCACTAAATGGTTGCATATTTTTGTCGTAAGTTTGTATTATAAAAACAGTTTTTTTTTAAAGTTAGGCATGATGAAATGGAAATACGTAAATATATATTTAAATTTAGTCATGGTGGCAAAACTACCAGTAACTTGCCACCATTGTTAATATTACTCAATACATTTAATGGCGTTTTTATTCAAATTACTGAGGCTCAATGAATTAGGGCCGCGTTGTTACTCAAGCGCAACCAATAGACAATTAAATAACGTTCCCGCACTGTCAAGTTACTGTCAAAGCGGAGACGCGAGATATGCACAGGGTTACCAGTTTAACCCTATTGGGCAAAATTAAAAGAAAATCGTGAGTTCAAGCCTTAGTAAAACAAAAAAACAAGTGCAATAAAGTTAGCTGCTGTGCTAGTTGCGCGCGCGCTGTTGAGTTGAGAAAAACGGCATGAAAATAAGTTACTTTTGTCAAAACGGATCATTATTTCAAAAAAGTGATGTGTATGTTTTAATAAACGAATTTATTACTATTGTTATATAACATACTAGCGACCCGCCCCGGCTTCGCACGGGTGCAATGCTGATGCATGTATTATATAACAAATCTCGATTGTTATTAGTTTCTTAGTCTTATTTTTGACATGTAACACTACATTTAATTAATGATACTTTGATTATTGTATTATTTTTATTTGATGTACCTATAGATTTTGACTTGTAAAAGTGCCCTTGAGGCCTATTTGCAGAATAAATGTTTTGATTTTGATTTTTGATTTATAAACCTTCCCCTTGAGTCACTCTATCTATTAAAAAAAACCGCATCAAAATCCGTTGCGAAGTTTTAAAGATTTAAGCATACATAGGGATATAGGGACATAGGGACAGAGAAAGCGACTTTGTTTTATACTATGTAGTGATTTTGCGTATTTTCCTGAAAGAGCTATCAGAATATCAATTATAGTTAAAATCAGTAGCGAATATTAAGTAAAAAACAGTCTCGTTCGAATACTTCCAACCAAAGAGAAGTCTAGAGGCTCTTTGGTTTAAGCCTAAATAATTTTGAAATGACTTAATTTTTCAATTGGGAATTTCAGCCCTAACTGCGCTGGACCGGTCTAGTTACGATTGATACCGACTCACGCGCACAATAGGTTGCCAAACCACCAATAACACCATAGACACAGAAAGGCTTAACTTAAAGTTTATTTAGTAAGAAGATAAGCCTTTCTAAAACAAACCTCCGTAATTCTAGCATAAGCACAGAAAGACTTATCTAACGGTGAAGAGATAAGAATAAAAGCCTTTACTGGGCTTAAAATGGTCGTAATTGTAGTATAGGTAAGGAAAGACTTACTAACTTAGTATTTTATAAGGAGATAGGTCTTTTTGGATAAAATAGAGTTGACATTGACGATAATTGTCACGTTTCGATGATGGATTTCAACAAGTTATCTTAATTGATTGCATGGAAAAGTGAAAGAGCTAAAATTTACTTCAATTTAAAATGAGTTAAGGTTAAGCTAACACGATCAGACCGGCAGCAGGCGACGAAGGTTGCCGCAAGTTTTTCTGTATCTGTCTAACTAGCGTTTATGTCGGACTAGGGAGCTAGTAATGGACGAATGCTATATGTCCGACATAAAAGCTAGTTAGATACAGATAGCTTTGTGGCAACCTTTGTCGTCAGCTGATTTGTACATTTCGGTTGTCGAAGTCCTCAAAAAATTATCTTTTCAAGTTTTTTGAATCATAGTATAGTAAATAGTTAAGCGATTTCTATATTTAGTCCTTAGACACTTTCACACCTATTTATTTTTCAGTTTGGTGTTACCTACCTAATGTTACATCCTGTGTCAATAATTCACAGTAGGTTTTTTTTAAATAGTTGACGACGCATTAGAGGATGACATGCCATAACAATCAGCCATGAACATCCGATCATATGCTTGTCTCCCGACTCCGCAATAAAAAAAATCAGTTGCAGCTGATGAATTCTGCATCTTGAGATAATTAAGTATTATTAGTATTAATGCAGGTGACCGTACAACCAGTGTTCTTAGTTAATTGCTAATTACTGGTATTAACGACTACCAATTAATTCAACTCAGGTTATCTTTAATTGGTTCAGTAGAATAATTGTGTTAATTTGTTTAAAGAATATTTGCAATAAGTTGTCGTGATTCGTGATTCCGTGGTGAAAACGAGAGATAATAAATTTTATACTATTCTATCAACATTGTCAACAATGATAATTACCTGCCAATTAAAAAAATATTTATAATGATATTATATTTTGTTATATATGTATCCTTTTGCATCCCTTATTAGAATATTTTAAACGCATTATAAAAACGTAATTCGTCGTAAAATCTCAATCATCACATCCAAAAAGAAAAACAAAATAAGTCGAGAAGCAACTGTTCGCTTTATCTGTGTCATCTCCAAGATGGCGCCTGAATTCGTAATCGTAATCAAACGCAACGTAATTGTTTAGCAATTTTCCATTCCATGGGCGACCTTGACATTTCTCGCTTATTCGACATGCTATCCTACTTAACTCGTTTGGTTAAACGATTTGACTGATTGAATGTGAATGTTTGGGTTTGATCGTGGAATGAGATCCGTTAAGCTCTTGACACGATCTAAGTTGTTAAGTCTGTACTAAGTAGCGATGTTTATAGTTACACAACACACAACGGGAAATAGTGATGAATGAGGCAGCAATAGAATATAAATATTCACTGTGATACATTGCAATGTTTAGGTATAATGCGCTTAAAAGATGCAGGGTAGGCAGTCTAAATAAATGACGACATTTCGGATTCGTCCCTCTCGCACTTACAGACTTGCTAGTAAGAGACGGCTATCACGGAGATCAATAGCTAGGCAGTATATTCCCCTACCAGTATTTTTATCCCAGTTTGTTAGTTCATTTGCAAGAACACCAGTAAAGTTAGTTATAAAAAGAATTCTTCGAAAACTCTAATAACGAAACACGCCAATGTCATCCAAATGTCCTGTAGGTATTCTGTGTATTCTAGAAGAAAAACCTACATGGTTCAAGGACCCATTATTATCTCGTTAAAACTATTTGTCAAAGTCGACCATGATTAAACAATTGCCGTTAATTATAGACCATAGACTACCGCGGTTTTTACATTTGTTTTTTATTTAAATGTGGACTTGAGTGGCCTTAGTTTCTGTTAAATGGAATATTGTCTTGTAAAGTCGTTTTGTGAGTAATTGATCTATTTATCATTCTTATGGTCATCACAGGAAAACATTAAGTTACTGACAGAAGGACAATTTTGAACACAGAATATTAAATATGAAGGTTCAGTCAAATATTTATTTCTATTTTAGTCTGGTCACTAAAGCGTAGCTGAGCTGAGACTGATTCTGATCTCTTTTAAATGCTATCTCATAACATTGTTATCCCAAAGAAATGGATTTATAATATATATCAACTTTAAACTTTAGTAGGTAGCTACTTAGCCTAAAGAATGTAATAGGTATAACTAATCAATTTTTACCCACTTTGAATGGTTAAAGCGTGCCACACATAGCGGCCTGCGGTGGCGGACTGTTGTACTCTATGACAATCCTAACATTCATTCAGACACGCGGCCTTGATTGTCATAGTGACAGCAGGTCGCTGCAGTCTGTGACAGCTTTAACTGCCATGAAACCTCGTGACAAATCAACTAGTAGTGACTAGTTGATTAAAAAAATTGGTTTATTCGTATCGTGCCGTCCCTTTCACTCACATAGTGTATAACACGAGAGTGAAAGGGACGGCACCATTCGAAATTCGGATTTCAACATGATTTTGCTAAACGGCCACTTTTAAAGCATCGTCTACAAACAAACAAGAGAACACAGACAAACTGACACAGTGCATTGTCAAAGTCAAACAAATAAAATACTACACATAATTCTCATTTTACTTACACAGGTGACGTTACGTAAAAGTATTAAATAATAAAATTCTCACACTATTTGTTGAGCTGTCATATCGTAATTTCTTGTAACTTTTATGTCGAAACTATTATAGCAACATCGTGGCGACATAGTTCGTCAGAAAGCTACGAACCATTCACCAACTGTAATAATAGTTGAAATTATTTAAAATGTCCGACATTTTATAAAACTGGTATTTGATCTTGAATTTTCTCGCTTGGGCTAAAGGCGTTTTTTGAACGGACTAATTTTATACAACATATAGAAATTATTTTAATTATACCCCATCTGAAGTTAATTTCTCATAGACTGTTATTCTTATTCTCTTTATTTTAAAGATATTCAGTTTTATCCTTTAGTCTACGCAAGTACCTACTAAGAATTTAAACATAATTCAAATATCGTATTGACAGATCTCGTATGAAAATTAAACTTAAACTCGTAATTAAAACTTGTGTTATGCTAGATTTACTTTTTGATGCAACTTGTCCTTCACTTGATAGTCTGATATTGTCAATTGTTTCACAGAGTTAATTATAAACATGCATAGTAATTGTTTAAAAAAAAAATTAAAGTAACGTTTTTTCTACCCGTTCGAAACATGACTGTTGCAAATCAACGTCGAGAAAAAAAACAACGGCCATCGTTTCTTAAAAATAATTAGATAAGTACTCTTACATGAATGATGCTCAAGTCATTGCCCCATTAAAGAAGTAAAAAAATGATGAATTATTCATTTTATGTGCAAGCGCAGGTTTACTCATTAGATGTGACATTGAGGCATCGTCTTTATGACCGCGGCGTGAATGGGCTTGTTTACAAGTTTATATGTAGGTACTAACCTTTTATACGAATATTTTTATATTACAAAGCAAAAAACAGAATTGGGTTTCCTGGTAATAACAAAAAAATTGCTCCACAAATTCGCTAAACCCGGTTCGAAGGACCATATGTCAGACAGAGTGGTTTTTTTTTTTGAACTTGACTGTGGCTTTATAGGCCGGGCCCAATAAAGCGATAGGAGTGCGCGGTTGGAGAGTAGCCTGGGGAAAATCCAGGGGAAAACCTCCGGCACGACCACGCGTGTGGTTTGGAACACTGGAATACTCTAAGAGTTTGCGCTCCAGTGAGATTGGTTGAGCGGTTTCAACCGAATCTGAGGTGTGAGTGGAATCGAGCTACTGAGAGTTTTGTCGCTGGTTCACTAAACCTAGCCTAGCTGAGCTGAGAAGAGAACAGAGTCTGGTGTTAAAATTATATTAAGCAGTGTAAACTTAACACCAGATTGTGACATATGCGTCTCGCGGTAAGTGCTAAGATTAACCCTTAAATGCATGGTGTAGGATGCATCCTACATAACCAAAACATGGTTAGTGTTTGAAATCTAGATATGTATGTATTATGTTCTTGTATGATTTTGCAAGAAAAACTAACGCATTTTCACATTTATTAACGATTTGTTGGCAAAACTGAATATAAAAAAAGTTATAAATGTTTTTAACCCAAATGGCGGCAATTTAGAAAAAGTTGAATATTGAAGGTTTTCTTCGACTGTGTTTAGTGGTTTTTAACTAAGTAAGTAATTATTTTCTATTACAATTCTTTAACTCATTTCATAACGATTTTACTTTTACAAACTTTAATTAAGGTCTCAGCCAGAAAGTAAAGAATATTTACATATTTGATCTTGTAGGATCTAGCCTACATTATGCACTCCCGGCACTTTGCAATTACTATCGGCACTATCGAAGTTATTCTGGTTGACAAATTTAACTCGTACATTATTTTGATATTTTTACTAGGTTATTTTATTTCATATTTGTTATTACTTAGATAAACAACTAAAGTAAGGAATTATTTCTTTCAACAGTCATCAACTGCTCACCGTGGCGTTTCTAAAAAATCCTAAAACGATGGGTTTCATTACAGAGTTCCTATGCCCTCCTTCTTGCTCCATCATCAGGTCAGCTCTGTGTCATCATAATATTGGATTGTCACGTGATATACACACGTGTGCAAAATTTCAGCTCAATTGGTTAAAGATATCTGCCTCAAAATTGAGTTGCAAGATTCCACCCGAACAAATATAGGTACATATTTAAATATTTACATACATAGTTACAGTGCAAGTTAAATAAAAGCTTTTAAAAAACGCGAAACCTGGTTTGGGTTGCATGGGAGTGCATCATTTAAGGGAAACGACGTGTTATTATATTAATTACGTATATTACAAGCACATATTTTCGTAAATGTTTAATTCGTACCTACAAACATTGCGGATTTCAGATCTGTCATAGACCGTGTATAGGGCTATTTGATTTTGCGGGGAGTGCATAATGTAGGATGTATCCACATTTCGGATAGTAGTACAAAATTCACCCAAAATATGTCTTTAGATTTTTTTTCATATTTTTCTCGTGTTTTTTACGCCATTATGGTATCCACATATTTTTTTTTGATTTGAAAAAAAAAAATCATGCATTTAAGGGTTAACAAGGGGACGTCGGTAAGAGGCCGAAACGGCCGGTAAATCTTAGGATTTCCGATAATTACTAAGATTTACCGTAGTTCGGGTTTTACAGTAACATATACACACATTATCAAGACCTAAGGCATTAAATTATTTTTCATATTTCGCTACTGACTTCAATAACTTCTACTATAATATTTCTGTATTGCTTAATAATTAAATAAATAAATAAAATAAATAAATAAATATTAGAGGACAATCTTACACAAATCGAACTGTAAGCTCAAGAAGGCTTGTGTTATGGGTACTAGACAACGATATATAATTACCTACATACGTACGTATTTCTTTGGTTAAATTTATGCAACGTAATCTTATTGACCTAAAATATAATAGTTGTACGAAAAAGATATAATTACGGTGTTGCTGGTTCGCCTTTACCTACTGACATTTAGCAGTAACATACATGAATAATTACTTAAGGTAAACGTCCCAGTGCCCGACACCATACTGCCCAATAGATGACACCTAACCCGTTAACCCGTCGTCTACTGGTCCCTGGGATCCCAGAAGATGCTATTGTTTATTTTTTTCACCGGGAGACGACGACTTTCACCTCTGTCATCATGCTTTAAGGGGATTAATCAATTCTGTCAGCCACGCCCCCGGTGAAAGAGACACGCTAGTCTTTCGCGGCATGACAAAGAAGGATGCAACACTCTTCGGGGATGGCTTCTTTAGACAAATGTCGATGTCGGTAAATATCTGACTGTGGGAAGATTTATTAAATTTCCTCTTGACAAAGTTTAGATGAGGTAAAATACCATAGTATTAATTTAGTTGTGTCGTTTAATAATGCGTTGTTTTAGTAGGCTAATTAAAAAAAGGAAAATAAAGACTCGAGTTTGGATTTCTTTTCTATAGAGAAAATGTTAAGCAATCAATCATGTTTCGGCTATTGTCAGACTGACAATTATAGTCAAGAATCATGTATTGGGAAATCAATCCTTATTGTTTCCTCGTCTGCGCAAAACAGCGTTTCAAAGAACGCGATATTTTTTTGCACGGCCTTAAGATTGAAAATTCCATTGTATTATGTCAGTGTCGAGCACAGGGACGTTTACCTTACTCGAAAGTTCCGTAATCTTACCCGGAACGGAACCGTGCAATAAGTTTTTAAGGGATTGTGATTAATATGGCTTACATATGCATCGGATCTCGGGCAAAGATTAGTCTTTCTTGACAAACCTATATCTACGTCTCATTTTATTAGATAGCTGCGTTCCTCTCTGGCAGCAGCTATAAATATTCTATTGGTATCGGGATAAGCCGTACGTGAAGCCTGGTATTAAAAAAAAACAAAACAATGTTCGTGTCAACCTGACCCATTCATAAGCACTATAAGCATCATAGTCGTAAATCCCACTCAAATCCTATCGTAAAATCTGCTTTATCTACAACAAAATAAAGATTATATTACAGTGATATAGCGCAGGTACGCGCAAGATGGTGGGAACTGGCTTTCTTATAGTGCGAAATTGGATCTTGTTGCTAAGGTATTACGAGCTTTAGTGTTGAGATTGTCTAAGACGGATGATGTCACTTTTAATTCCAGTGTTGTCTATGGTTTTATAGCTTTGTTGTCCTATGTTTATGGTTAGCCGTAAGGCGAGGTGTTTGCTATGGAAGGAAGCGATAAGAAATATGGCCTTAGATCCTGTATATGTTCAAATATTCTAGCTACCAAATGTGTCAGCATTATAATTTATAATAGTAGCAGAGGCAAGTGACACTTTCAGAGATGGACAAAAATAAACGTCGCGAGAAAAACCGGTGTGATAAATGCAGCGAAGTTAGTATCGTTTTTCAAAACAGTAAACAGTGCCTTTACCATGAGTTTGCATGACCGTACTCGCTAGCGACTGCGTAAACGATTTAGTATGCCAATTTTTAGTTCTATTGCGTAACCGCCAGAGGCGCTGTCCTTTTGCCCATACATTTTTTTACACAGTCGCTAGCGAGTACGGTCATGTAAACTCATGGTATTGGTAAAGGCACAGAGAGGTCATAACAGAACAATTTAAAAATATTCTGACGCATTAAAGCAGCAATTAATTCCTAAACATCTAACGTCAAAGACAAACTTGTTTTCCAACGACTCCATTATTTTGTCCATAAACGCATAAACAAAAATAGATGTTCGGCAATTGGGGTTTTTGCGTTGCGAGTTCGATCAACATCGGCTGAATGTGACCTTGCCATGTATGTACTTGTTGTTTACAATTTAAGAATGTTATTATCGGAGGTAATGTTTGGTTTCGCCTCTTAATATTCTGTGGTCGTGTTGTTGATGTTTCATGGTTAAGTACCTACCTAATTTGCGAGTACGCTGACGAAACTGTGTGTATTTTTTTACCTAAACCTACCCGCTGACCATCAAGTATGAAGTCTATCAAGATTTTGTGCCAGCGTACGGCAGGAATAGTGATTTACGGTCGGAGATACAAAAAATTAAGGAGTAAGGGTCGGTTGCACCAACATACGATCTGTCGCACTTGCAAGTTTGCACATAAGTGAGACAGAGAGGGAAAACTTCGTTTGTGGTTCGCGGTAGCCCCACAGGCCGGTCATCGTCAAATATGGCGCCGGCAGCTGTCATCCCATAGGAACTTGTCAAACTTTCCATACAATCGGACGGTTTGGTGCAACCCTACCTAAATATACTTAACACGAAATGTAGAAAAAAATTAGGGTCTGTCGACTTAAAGGCATTTCGGACTTCCTCATTCGTTACAGCCTTGACTCGGTTTTAAGCAAAAACACCTTCAATGGGATGATAGAAAAACAACTGTGAGAATAAGGAGTGCTTTTTGTGCATTAGTTATGGATAGTTGACGATGTATATAAAAAAATATTTTAAGAGCTAATAGCCAATATGATTGCCTACGGTGGCGTCGTTAATCGGGTCGCCACCTTCCTTAACAGATGGTCGACGGAGGCGATGGCTGAGATACGCGTCATACCCGTGATCGGGTGCTGTTTGTGGAGTCCGGTCAGTTCATGCTTGCAAGGACATATTGACTACGTTAATACTAGTGTCTTTTTATAGAGGATTGACGAGAGACATCATCCTGTTGTGGATTCGTTTTTATTATCAGTGACTTAGAGACCATATACATCTCTTATATTAAATTAATTTTAATTTTGACGCTCAGAGACCATGTACATCTCTGGGATATTATATTAATTTCATTATACTCCTTGTTTAATCTTGAGACCTTATACATCTCTAACTTTACTGATGTTGTAATATTTGTAATAGATGACTTTGCAAGTTTATCTTCATTGTATGACATTAATTTTGATATAATTGTAAACTCGAAATTATTATTCCTTCTTGAACTGTAAATTAATATTTCGACATGAAAAATGTATTACTTATTATAGTCAGACTTTCTTAAATTGTAAATTAATATTTTGACATGTAAAAGTGCCCTTGTGGCCTATTTGCAGAATAAATGTTTGATTTTGATTGATTTTTTTTTATTTATCCGTTTGCAAGAATAAATAAATGTGCAATTCCGATGTTAGATTTAGAAAACTTAGCAAGCAATTTTTTTAAGTCATAACGATCACTACTAAAAATCATCATTGAACAAACTCAAAACAATGTACACTTAAAAATAAAAATGGCGGTCGACCACAGACTGAACAAAAAATAAACATTCGATGCACGTACTTGACGTGTGCATCGAATACCATTTATGGCGACAAGAGTTTTATCTGTGGGCTTGGGTCAAGGTGCGATGTCCCAACTGCCGTCGTTGAAAGAGTTGCCGTCATGTTGGTAGTGATTTTAGCGCCAATTTGATTTAAAAGGTTATTCAGCCACATTTTTTATATATACATTCTAGCACTTTATTCGTATAAGAATAAGGTTCAAAACTGTGTATATATATGTTAACGATGATGACTATAATTTAATTAGAAAGCGCGTGATGTATAACCTTCTGACTTGATTAATGCGTTTTATTATCCAATTGTTTTTACTTTCTGATCAATTTTATTTTTTTATCCGAGAGATAAAGATGGCAAAGTAGGAGTCTTGTCTAAGACACGATAGGCTACGGACGCGTCCCTCCGGAGCCCAAAATATCCGTAAAAAGTCAGCAATTAACAATAGTTTAGCGCGAAAACAATAGAAACACATGTCCAGGAAGGGCCGCCGCCGCGTTCTCTTCCAACCGGTCAAATTAATTTCGCGCGACTCTCTATTTCTTAAAATGCCGATGCTGGTACAAAATGTGCACTGTGTTATATACCTACTTAGTACATATAAATAGTGAGTGTAAGTGTATATAAGGCGAGAGACAACTCGTCTCTTTTGTCCCATGACAGCTGGGATATCCCAACAGCAGTGCCCTCCAATTTGGTGAGATCATTCCATTTTTATGCTTTATACAACCTTAGAAATTAATTATTCGTTTGACGTTCTTACGTTCTTAGGTTCACAATAAAACGGCCAGGTCTACTTGGGCAATACGCTCACGTCTCAGTCAGTGGTCTCCCATGCATAATCTTATATTATAATCTAAAAAGCTTATATAATAGTCTAAAAAGTAGCTCACTCACTATAATCCTTGAGACAACATAAAAAAGCATTAAATAAAATCACGCCCGAATAACGCACGTAGTAGTAAACGTTTCAAACATCAAGAAATCGACGGTACCTTGTTGTGTATGTATGTATCGTATGTATGTGAATGCTTGAAAGGCAAAGGTAGCAGAACACAGACGGAACAGATTATAAGTACCTAGATGCCTACAAACGATCGACATTTCGTTTCGCCTGTATTGCTAAAATTTAGTAGGCAGCTAGGTTATTAACGTCTATCAATTTTACTCTGGCTCAATCAAACGGCGGCATACAGGGGATAACTATATGTCTATTAACAAAAAGATTAGGTTCCGCAGTCATAATATAAACGTCCTTACTGCCGACATCGAAGATAAAATATAAAAGCATTATATATTTTCCTAAATATTTTAAACTTAATACATTGCGTAAATAACAACGAAACAATAACGCCAAACGAAGCAATGGACCCTTTCAAAAAACTCCGGTCCCAAAATCGACATCTGCTATGCAGATCGCGCAAACTGCAGCGAACAAGAACAATGACTCAGAAAAAACCCTAGAACAAAACAATGCTTGCGCACAAAAAATATCGCCTCGAGTCAAAACGATAGGCGTGCTACCTGACCTGTAACGTTGGTCCATAAGACTATACGTAATATCATAGCGTAACTTTTATAGTAAGAGGAAAAGAAAAGAGCTACCCGATCATATCATTCAAACCAAAGCCACATTTATGAAGACACATCTATCGGATTCCAAAGAAGGAATTTCCTAAGGAAAATAAGGATCTCACCAAGACACCGAATAATGAAATAGTTCATCTAGCTAGAGCACTATACTTTTCTCCGAGAAGAAGCGTAAAGCATTGATACACTTTCTACACACTAGCACTACCAGAATTAGTGAAAACTGACTCACCCTGCCGTAAATGAAAACTATTCCGAGGATTCAACATGTAAGTTTTATTATCATGAGGATCACGAAGAATCACGAAGTTCTAAAACAGTAATCGAAACAGGAAATAACTGGGAAAAACGGACAAATCATGTCATGACACGTCTAACACGTAAATCATTAATTGTGTGACAAAAAGGGTTATTTATTTAGTGCGAATGGTGACGTGTTGATATTTTGTGTGAATGCCTAAGCGTGGCAAATGTGTATGGTGTAAATAGTGTAAATACATAAAATTTGTGCTAACTGTCAGAACAGAGCAGGGTTTGATAAAACATATCGTTTAACCTGAAATACCCAAGCAACTCCAAATCTCACTATACAGGTATGTAGCGACCACCAAATACCTAGGTCGCTTTAGCAACCAACACACAAAAGGCTATCGAAGAGAATTACACACCAAGACCGCCCTTCGGACACCAATCAACATTACAGCAGGTTGCTGCCGCAGCCGCTAGTGACAATAAAGTAACTGTGTCTGTGTGAGTGACTGTTTAATTGTTTATAACATGTTACTATAATTTAGTCATGCTCTAATATACTTATCATAGAAAAAGTGTTGTAGGTGTCGCATGTCTTAGACCGTAAGAAACTCACCGTGTGTTGAGAAGCTAGTGCACCACAGTTTATCGTCAAAGTTTGCCTGATGACTTAGATACAAGGATATAACCCACAAAAACCTCTATAATTGGGAAGGTCTCCTATCATTTAATGATGCACTTTAACAAGGAAACCATCGGATGGATGAGAAACTTTTTAATTGTTTACGACGACGATTACTGCGAACCATAGGAACAACAGAGATCCCCGAGAATACTTAACTCTGAAAATAAGAAGACTTCATACCAAGCAACGTGCAGCATCTCACCAACGCTCATCCACCGACGAATTTTCCTACCACTCCTCGTTTCCAATATTGGCTAAAGGCTGCACAGCCGGTCGATTGTGGCCGACTGGCTGCGGCTGGTCGGTCTTCCTTTCCCATCCCAGAGCGTGTCACTCCTCACAAACTTGTGCCCCCTGGTATATCCGGCTCGTCCGGGTCAGGCTTGCTTCCTGGCTGGGTGTGGTACCTATGTTCATGTTCATGTTCATGAGAGATAAAGATGGCAAAGTACTGGCAGAGTACATCGTAGGTTAATAAAGTGCTCACTTTTACACGAGTAAGAAGAATAAATGATTAACTTCAAAAACGTGCCCATTACACAAATTCTTGCCTTTAACCTGGATTCCAACCCCAAACTGTGGACTTCTTATTTCATTAAGTAGACTGCAGTCGAATTTTTTTTCTATGTGTCTTTATTGTGTAAAATGGGACTTAAAAGACGTCGTATCACTATAAAACTGTTGCTCTAGAAATACTTTTGCAATGTTTAAAGCCATTTTTACCGGGGCCCCAAGTTTATCAGATAAGATGTAAATAAGTGAGCCAGTGTATGCACAGCCTTGTGTAAACAGGTTGTTCGCCTGCTCACTGCCTTATCATATGGTAAAACATTGTAATATGAAGTTAAAGGTGTGTCGAATGAAAGGGAAAAGGATAGGTTTTTTGTTTGAGTCACTCAGGTCACTCCTAACGTGAGTAGGTCGTACCCTAATCTACTGATACTGCAAATGCGAAACGTTACTCAATCACGTAAAAACGGCTTAACGGATTATGACTAAACTTGGTATACAACGAGTTTACAGCCTGGATTAACATATAGGATACTTTTTATTCCGAAATCATCCCTCGAGCGAATGATATAGGGAGTGGAAGTTTACGCGGACGAAGTCGCGGGCAAATACTAGTATGTAATAACTGAAAGATTGGGCTAGGCCGCGGACACGCACAGCACAGGATGTATGTAAATCCAGTCCGTTTGACAAGCTCGCACGGCATGCCGCTTAGCATGTAACCTGGGCTGCTATTGCGAAATGCATTCGAAATTTTCAAATTTAGAAATAAAGAATAAATTGAAAAATTTAAGCACCGAGCAGGATTTGAACCTGCGACCTCTCGGCAATCGCGGCCAGCCTAATCAACTGAGCTATAGGTGCAACCGTCACCCGGCCCGAAATTCCTCAATCATTCCTTCATTTATATAAACGCGTACGGGAATTTGTAGTTTACGTTAGCAGCGGTACTGCTTAATACAAAATTAATTCGAAATTTTCCCTCTCTGTCGCACTTGCAAGTTTGCACATAAGAGCGACAGAGGGAAAACTTCGTTTGTGGTTCGCGGTAGCACTCCTGAGGGGCTACCGCGAACCACAAACGAAGTTTTCCCTCTCTGTCTCACTTATATGCAAACTTGCAAGTGCGACAGAGAGAGAGAACTTCGTTTGCTGTTCGCGGTAGCGCCCCTGCACGGTCTTAGTTCGATTTGTAATATTCTTGTGTGATTTGAGTGGGAATCGGAATTTGACATTATTTGACCACCACTTTGGCTTAGTTAGTGATTGTATTTGAATGTGTATTTATTGGAATCTGTGTTGTCCGTTAATTCTGTTGTACGAGTACGTGTTGTTTCACTCTCCTTGCCTTTCTCCTGTACTGCCTGAGGGACTACCGCGAACAGCAAACGAAGTTTTCCCTCTCTGTCGCACTTAAGTCCGAACGTGCAAGTGCGATAGAGAGCGAAAACTTCGTTACAACGTTAACTTCAAGACAAAACAAATGTAATTTTTGTTGTTTAAATTTATTTAAGTGCATGAATAATTAAAATATATTTAAGTGTAGATAAAACCCCCAAACCAAATTCTCAGATATTATGGCTATTTATGAATTTGAAAATGAATAATACCACGGCATCCGATAACAACGAATTGTTAGTACACAATCATGATTGAATCAATCAGTAAATGTTTTTGTGTCATGACCAAGTAGAGCAGTGAGACTAGTGAGAGCATCACTAATTGACACGCGATCATACACTGAAGTGGTGTTTAATACATTTGTCAGTACAGAACAGGCAAATGACTTCGAGGATGACACTGGCACAATATATATATAATAACTAGCGGCCGCCCGCGACATCGTCCGCGTAGATTTTAGATGGTAACAAAGATATAAATGAGGTTTATTTGTTTCTGTCAGTTGTCTGATGCTATTAATCTTTTGTGAAAAATTACTGAAAAGAAAAAATAAATGTCCGCCATCTGTACTCCGAACTTCGTATCGTGCTTTCACTGTGGTGTTATTCAGTATATGAGTGAGAGGGACGGCACGACACGAAGTTCGGATTTCGAAGTTCGGAATAGCCCGTCAGAGTTATACACTACTTTTCACTTCGATTGCGAGAAAATAAATAAACAAAGATTATTCACACACAATCACTACATAGTATAAAACAAAGTCGCTTTCTCTGTCCCTATGTCCCTATATCCCTATATCCCTATGTATGCTTAAATCTTTAAAACTACGCAACGGATTTTGATGCGGTTTTACATGCATCAGCATTGCACCCGTGCGAAGCCGGGGCGGGTCGCTAGTAAATAATAAATTACAATGAGAATATGGCGGCATCTTTTATTTAAACTGCTTTGATGCATAGTAGTGGACACAGGGACAAGAAAAAAATCTATAATGTATTTAAAAAGTTAAATTAGGTTAACAAAGCTGTACCAAAAAGAACCCAACGTTCCGATTGGCTGTCGATGTGTTTTGTGATTGATGGACTTAATATGGTGAAGCATTTTGATTGGTCAAAATAGAATATTTTGTTAATCATAAATATGTATTCATATTTTCCATAGGGGCTAAATGTATCACTTTAGCCCCACTTGATAAGCCTAATATTACACATTTTTCGAGCATGAGAAGTGAAATATTAATTTTATGAATAAGGCCTTAAGTCTCTAACGCATAGAGTTCACAATGTGAAAAAGTCCTTGAATCCTATTCAAGTATGTCTTAAAATATTTTACACAAAGTCACTCGCTATACTTCCCACGATTAACAATGAAAAACAAAATCGGGCCTCTTTTTTTTCAATAGCGTTAGAAGTAAAAAACTTTACGGAAGCGGATTTTTTAACAAACGAATAAAAAAATATATATCAATGTTGCCAGCATCAGCAGTCAGCACCCCTCGGAAAACGCGCATCTCGCAGGTGCGCGGGCGCGGCCGGCCGGACCGCATTCCGCCGCTGACCCACATCGCCGAGCTATAGTCGGGTTGACGTGCGTTGACTATAAGGCTCGATTTTATATAAATAGGGATGTTGACTGAAAATTTATTAATTTCCATATTATTATCCAAAAGAAAGAAGATATAAAACTATGAATGATGAAAATCCCATTAGAATATCTCAAAAAATAAGTAAGTTACAACCGTTAGAATGTTTGTAGAGAGAGAAAGCGGTACAAATCAGTGACGTCACTGACCTAAAGCGCGATAGTAAATGACGATCGTTCTATACAGAGGTGCGTTTTGCGAAAAAGGGACAGAAGATGCCCCCACTTAAAAGTTTGAAGACTTATTATTTATTCTTATGAGTTACTTTTTTTGCCATTTCATTGAGAATTTGATCCTTTTTTGAGAAAATTTTAAGTTATTGATTTACTTATTTGGTGTTAACATCCCTATTCTTTGAGCTTAAGTCAGGTAGTTATGCCGAAAAATGTACTAGAGTCCGCCCAAGCTAACTCTGCGAGGAATAATTTGGCAACACTGTGCATTATACGTCATATTTGAATAAAAATGTGACGTTTGAGGTAGTGTTGCTAAATTATTCCAATGTAGAGTTAGCGCGGTCCGACTCTAAACTAACGGGGTACGCACGACGACCCAAAGTGAGTTTTCGCTCCCGAACCAAGAGAACGCCACTTTGCTTGGTCCTGCGCGATTTCTAGCCAGCTTGTACTAGCTCCGAGCTCACGCAGGTCCGCATCCACCAAACCCTTCCAGCGATATGTGGACAACCCACAGGACGTCGTCCGGTCGGCCGGCCAAAATATCCTCTCTTCACCTATCGATTTCTCCTATCCTCTGGAGGTGGCTCGAAAAATGTACTGAGTTAGCAAAATTTTATGTGACATTTGGTCTAATAGATCTTCATAAAAAACCAATTTCCTGAGATCTATCATACAAAAAAACGAAATTGGACCTAGGAATTCCTTTACTAATTTTGAATTTTATTCGTTCTAAACTTAACAGACGCAAAACCAATGCAACTACAGTAGAATCCGCATATAACGACTTCGCTTATAACATTTGACCGCTTTTAACGACTTCGAAATCACCACACATTAGATTTCATACCAAACATTTTCGAAGTAAATCAGTCCGTTTTGTGCGACGTAATATCACTTGACTGTCGCTTTATCCGGATTCCAATGTATGTCATTTCGAAATTTTATTTATATTTTTATTGTCTATATTATTTCATCTCTATATAGAACGCGGGGTCTCAGGAAGGTCTCACTACTGGGGCTACTCCGAACTCCGTATCGTACTGTCCCTCTCACTCATAACACGAGAGTAAAAGGGACGGCACGATACGAAGTTCGGAGTACAGGCTCAACAGTGGGATGGCACAAGCTTGAGTAGGGCTGTGATGCATTGGCTCGTTCCCATTCGCCTGTATTGCCAAATGAGACAGAGCATGAAAATTCGTCCAGCACAATTTCTGCCAATGTCAAATATATATATACGCGTTTTCACTACAGTGGGTTCCCAACGTTGTCAAGTTCTTTTTAAAAACACAGTGGCACGAGCAGGGATTCGACCCCACTAACCTCCAGGTATCAATCATATGTAGCAGAGGATGCTTACAACTAAGAGGTGCAATGCAAAACTAACCAGGTCTACCAAAAGGCCCTATATTATTGTTCCAAAAATATTCAACGTATTAATGATATAAATAATGACTGTAGCGAATTAAAAAATGGCTCCTTACAAACGCTTTTTATGATATTAAGGAATTATGCGCCATTTAATATTAATATTATATGGTTCGAATAATGACATTCCTATTTAGATATTTACCATTTTGAATTATACAACTTCTTTAAAAGTTTTTGATGAATAAGTATGAGTATTGCAATTTGACTTGGTTATTTTTAGCCAGGAGATTAATTTAATATTTATAAGTTACTACCTACCTACCTAATCTTCGTTTATTGCGTGATAGAAATCAGGTTTTAAAAGAAAATGCGCCGACGGTCGTACTCTTATCGATTTATAATTAAAATAATTATTTAAGAACATCAAACCTTGGCAAGCAGCATTTGTGAACCGTTTGCATGACTCATGAATAATTAATGTCAAGTTAGCTGAACAAATATTAGCAAATTCCAAAGTCATTCGATACGCCGGCGAGGCATGTCATATCCATGTACAATCGAAAAGTTCGAAAACACAACCATATTTTATTATTTTTTCCTAAGAGAACATTTTTTTATGGCGTGACGGTCGCCAACGAGCATATTGCCCGATGGTAAGCAGACACTGTAGCCTATGGACGCTCTAGAGAAGCCATCAGATCACTACCGATTTATTGATACGTTTTGTTAACAGCTAAAGATACATATTTAAATCATGGCCGTATAAAATAGAAATTAATTCCTTCACGATATACCAATTTTGTACAGCGCCACTATACCCTGAGTACCTGGGGCGTATCATTGACGTCACCACTCGTCCTTCAGATTCCAGGGATTTTTTCCCCTTCCCAAAACAATTAGGCGCCTTTTGTTTTTATTCTGGCAACATTATTGACGCGCTTTTGAATTCGGAATTCGAACTGCGTCAAATCTGATTTATGGCATTTGTTTTTTTTATTTTGTACCCTGACATGTATTGCCGCTAATTTTGCGTTTAGTATCTGCTTGCGATATTTTGAACTATGTAAAATCATAAACGAGCTTGTTTGGGAACTCTCCTTTTACATCGACCTTGGTGAATTCAATTAGATAAGTAATTCAGTGATCGATTAGTTTTTGATTTTGAGCGCTCGTCCTGGCGGCACTCATAACTAACATATAAAGAAAGAAAGAAAGCATTTATTCACTGCACCGAAAGATACACCGTTACAAATGTAACAGACTCAGTACATGAACATATTATAATTAAAAAGTGCGTCTTCGCGGCAGTGAATCATATCGAGCGATATTCGACCTTAAAGACGTGAGTGAACTTGAAGTTTCATTACATTTCAATAATAGGAATCATCACATTCTCACCATCTTATTTCATATTCAAAGTTACGCTTATCTTGGTCTAGATTTTTTATCTCGTTTACTTTCACTCTGTTAGTAAACCGAGCTTGGCATCGATTTAGACTTTAGTATCGATTGCTGCGAAAATAACCTTCACAGGAATTGATACGTGTGGAAGAAATTAAAACAATTTACGATAATGGGGGCTATCGTTTTTGTGCTCACCGGTTGGTGCCACTGTCGAGTAAGGTCTAGCTGTCAAAAATTGTTATTAGTTATTATGGGCATGAGAACGAAGTTTACATTTGAATCCCGTTTTGTTCGGAAAAAAAGGAGGAAATAAGTTCCCAAATACAAAACTGTCTCAAAACCAAGGACCGATACCGGTATTTTTAAAAAACCCTGAATTAGCCCAATATTTTGGATTATTTTTCGCTCTTTACGTAGGGCTGAATCATGTATTTAGGTAACAACGTCATATTATTAGATTGTCCCATTAAAAAAGAAATAATGAACCGGTGACCGTAATAATACCGGTATTTTTCTATGGAGAAAATACCGGTATCCGATCCCAGCTCAAAACACTGACAGTCATTGACCCGTAAGTCATATTTGCCATAATCAAGCTTTGGTATTGCAAAATAGTCACCATATTGTTCCAATTAGATATTAACCCGCGCTGCGTAGCGCAACCCCAAGAGTGACATTTGCCATTTCGAAGACCTCACGCTACACTAGCGCCTCTAGCGGCGAATTCATACGCTATAGCCCTCATTACGATACCAGTTGTGCTACAAGAGAGACCCTACACTAGCGTAACTGGGTCATATTTAGTTGAAAAAAAAATCGTCCCTCCTGTGGTCAATAGTTAACGGCTTATGTACATATTAGCTATGGTTTTATTACAGGGATTTATAGAAATGGAGACACTGTTTATGCGGGTTACTGGTCCAATCCAAAATTAAGCTTTGTAGCCCTTAACTTTTGGTATGTCCACAGAAAAGACGCGCACCTAAATCCGCGTATGACCCAACTAGCGTAAGTAGATATACACTTGCTAAAGTAGTAGGTAGTTAAGTACGTTTTCTACTATAGGTAAAAAACTTAAAGCATCTCTTGTATGTAGTTGTGACGTGTTCGAATAGACATTCCATATTTAAAATTTGTAACACAAACAAAACAG
The DNA here is from genome assembly GCA_963556455.1 of Epiblema foenella. Lineage (NCBI taxonomy): Eukaryota > Metazoa > Arthropoda > Insecta > Lepidoptera > Tortricidae > Epiblema > Epiblema foenella. The sequence continues at coordinate 24,325,485 of OY747100.1, forward strand.
TCCACGACTACACTTAGAAGCAATTAAAACGGGACATTTTGTAGCGAAATTCGATACAAAGAGTACCCGAATTTGCTATTGGCTTCCTCTTTATACCACGAAGCCTTACGAGGGTTACGGTCTACCAATTGTTAGAAAGTGACGGATGCTTTATATCGTCGTTTATCGCGCTATCGCGACCATAATACGGAGCCTGGGTACATACGTAACGGGAGATGTATAAAAATCCAATAATACAGAGATGTGAGAGATAAGTCTCCACGCCTCCAGTGGCAGAGGAATGTCAATAAATAATTAAACAACAATGTAGGGATGTCAAAACATAATCGATCATAAAAAAATCGATTATTATTTTTAAAATAAATCGATTAATAAAAAGTAGATTATAGTTTTCACAGCCGATAATCGTAACATAATTTATAAAAGTATATTGTAAGCTACCACCTTGGACATGAGAATATTAGACATCTACAAAGTCCTAGTATGATCCTGGCATTATGAGGACATTTCTAGCAATGAAGCTAATATGAAGCCACGCCCCTTAGGTATCGCGGATTTCAAAATATCCAGATTTGTTAAGGTATTATCACGATACTGCAATACACGTCAACATTCTTGTGATACTGATCATGATATAAGTATATCGCATGATAATAATCACCGTGGAACCGGCCCCATAGGAAAAATAAATAAAAGATAGATTACTGAAAAAAATCGATTATTATTTCTTCAAAAATCGATTTTAATTTGGAGCAAAATAATCGATTATTTAATAACCGATTTTTCAAGACGGAAGTGACACCCCTACAACAATGCACCTATTAGTTCTAACTTTTGCCCGCGAATTCGTCTGTGTAGAACACGTTCTCTTCCATACAAACTTCCACCCACTTAAGGGATGATTTCCGGGATAAAAGTATCCTATGTCCTTCCCCGGGACTCAAACTATCTCCATACCAAATTTCATCTAAATCAGTTCAACGGTTTAAGCGTGAAGACGTAACAGACAGACAGAAAGGCACTCTCACATTTATACTCGTAAATACAAGGTGTTACAAAAATAGTGAGGATTGTTTTAGGGGATATTCGGTATCGTGTTCTGATTAGGAAAAAGTAGAAGAAATGCTAATATCCTATGGGGCAGGTCGTCCAAGTCAGCCAACTGTCCATACAAGGGACAAAAATTTATTGCATCAAAAAAAATATTCTTCTACTTTTTCCTAATCAGAACACGATACCGAATATGCCCTTAAACGGATCCTCACTAGTTTTGTTACAGCCTGTATATTAGTGTACTTTTTTTTAAAGTTTTATATTCACAATATATACAATTGGCTAAGATTACTATAAACCTAAGTAAAGTTAAAAACATATTAACTAACAAAAATAAATCTTTTTTTTAATACCACGTCGGTGGCAAACAAGCGTACGGCCCGCCTGATGGTAAGCGGTCACCGTAGGCTATGGACGCTTGCAACTGCTGGGGTGTCATATGCGCGACCCTTTAAAAATTTATACACACTTTCTTGAAGAACCCCTTCCACAACCGGAGCGTCCGTGGGAGGAAATTTCTGAATCTAAATAACTAAATTAAAAGCTAAATATATAACTAAATTAAATCTAAAATGGCCCCCGCGATATTGTGCTGAACATACTGGCAGCATTCCCTCTTTGAATAGCCAAACTTATTCGTTGGCCGAGGTAAAGCTGCGAGCTGTTAGGCTCGGTTTTATAAAGATCCGTTAGACCTTATGTCGGTTTGTTATGTCAAAAAATGTACTGAGTTGTTACTGAAATTTGGTCTAACGGATCTTTATAAAACCCGGCCTTAGTGTACTCAATTGTTAATATATTGTAATGCTCGGTTTGGAACGACACCCCATTTAAATAATGACGGTACATCGCGGGTAGAAATTGGGGGTAGATAAAAAAATAAGAGGAGGACAAAGAAAAAACTGAGGACATCGGGGCACAGAACAGATAATTGCTCCGGATCGCGGAGTTCAAATTATATTTTAAAGCTTTTATAAAGTGTTTAAAACTGTGAGCAAGTTTACGATGGACACGGGGTAAGCGATAGAACTTTAAGTATAGTCACGAGAATATTGGGTATTGATAAGCCATGGCACTGACGGGTTATTTTGTCCACAGCCTGTGGTGACGCCCTTTTACGTTTTACGTACTACTCATGTGTTTAGAGAAGCACTCTCCCTAATAAGACGCTACGTAAAATTTAATTTTATGGACACCGTAGCATAATAAACCCTCGATTGGGATCTTGATTGCATACTCAATACACGACATCGGGCGTAGAACCCGTACGCTAATTTCGCACAGTTGGAGTAACCGCACGGTGGCGCAGCGGAAGAGCACCGGCCTTTAAAGCGAATGTACCGAGATCAAATCCCAGCAACCAACGGACATTCTCTCTTTTTGTTTTTTTTTTTTGGTTGTTATTTTGTGCATGTTAGTTTTAGCATTTAGATTTTAATATTATTTTATTGTTTTACTTAATTAAGCTTGTTTTCTTATTGTAGGTTTTTTTGCCGGTGGATTTATGTATGTTTGCAATGAAATTGTGTCTTAGATAAGTTTTATACTTTATTATATATTTTTTTACTTTATTACAATTATTGCCCGGATATAATCTTTCATTAATAATTTGCAACCCGCGAAATAACATCATCACATTGGCGCCCAACGGGAATTAATGAAAGATTTTTCAGACTTAGTACACATCAATAAAATCACCAGTAGGGTGACCATGCCATAGTACATTCTAGGACCATTTTGTTCATTATTGAAAATTGTGTAATTTATTCACTGGTAGAAGTGACTGATACGTGTTTCACATAAATATTTATTGTTGTGTTGTGTTTAACATTATTGGTATTTTTTTGTAATTCATCATGTCACTTACGATGGATGCTGGGGATTTGCTAAAAGATGAGCTGGAATTCGAGCTGGCATGCAGGGGTGTGTATAACATTCTGACGGTAATACCCATGAGGAAAATACTTAGGGAAATGTTAAGTTCAGAAAGGAAAGGTAAAACTTTGGTTCAGCTTTCTGCACCGACGTTCAGTATTAATAATCCAGAAGGTGAATTGAATATTTGCCAAGGGAAAATTGTGACACTGTCACAGGCTGTGAATGAGATGTTGGATACACCGGACAGTGCCATGCTTAAAAGAGTTATATCTCGGCTGTTACATCTAAAGAACCGTGCCACGTGGATCGTACCGACTTGCGAGGCGGGACGTAATCGACAGGCAAAAATATTCAATGATATCGAAAGTCTGTTTGAGCTCATCACCGGTCTTAAGACCGACATTGACACTCAGGAGAGTGAGGAGATGTTGTCAGATCAAGATAAAGAGGTCTTGCACCAAACACTGGGACAGGAAGCAATTAATTTGATTGCTAAAATAGAGTTGGAGGGAAAAGGCACGAAATCCGTTGAAGAAGGAGCAGAGAGTTTGGGAACAAACGATGACCAGGACGCAGAAACTGATGAGCGTAGGCATGGAGCAAGGGACTCGCAGACAGCTGAGGGGACATCTAAGGTACAGGGAAAGGAGGAGCTGGGGGAATTAAGACAACCACAAGGAAGAGGGGCCCTGCTAACTGAACTCGATGCCTGTAAAAGATCAGATTTTCGATTAGGACTGCCGAATTTTCCAGTTGACAAACACAAATTTGAACGTTGTTCAACTGTGGAGAAAGAGATCAGTAGTAGGAAACTTGTGCCCATTAAAGATTGGGGTATAAGGTTTTCGGCGAATGGGAGTTTGAGCATAAATGCATTCTTAGAACGAGTAGAAGAACTTAGAGAGGCACGAAATGCTGTCAAGGATGACCTGTGGCGATATGCCATCGACTTATTCGAAGACGATGCTCTGATTTGGTTTAGAGCCAATAAGGATGTGGTCCGGAACTGGGATGAGCTCAAGGAACTGCTCTTGGTAACGTTCCAAAGGCCATACTACCAAGATGAGTTATTGGAGGAAATAAGAAGAAGGACCCAGAGCAAAGGAGAAAACGTGACTATTTACGTATCTATCATGCAAAATATGTTCAAGAGACTACCAGAAGGTTTAGAGGAACATAAGAAGGTGACTATCCTATTAAAGAACATACAGCCGTACTACCAGCAGGCGGTATGCAGAGACAGTTTCAGTACAGTAGCCGAATTGGTTGCAGTGTTACGCGTTATAGAACGTACTAAAACTAATTGTGAGTTATTTCAAGAGCCAAAAACATCTGTAAACGCATTAGAGCCAGATTTAGCGTACAAAGGTCAAGCGAGTAGCGAAATAAATGTGGTTAATCACAAACCCTTTGTCAGGTATGGCGAAAGGACGTTCGTCGGCAATACCAGCAATGTTATGAAATGCTGGAATTGTAGAGCATCGGGACATGGATTTAGAGCCTGTAAACTACCAGCACAAAGATTGTTCTGTTACAAATGTGGGAAATTCGGGCAAACCACAAAGCAATGCTCGTCCTGTGGTAGTGCGGGAAACGGGAAAGAGGAAGACATGAAAGCTGCCGAATGTCTTCCCAAGCAATAGGTCTCCAATATAACGAGAGAGACGAATGGCAGAAATGGCTGAATACGATATCTAGTTATTTTGCGACGGGAGAGGTATGCAGTTTAGCAAGAAAACATGATGACAACCGTTATTATGCTAAAATAAAAATTCTGGGTAAAGATTTTACGGGTTTAATGGACACTGGGGCGACGACGTCAGTCATTTCGAGGGATCTGAGTTTGAAACTAACAGCAATGGGATTCTCAACGCAAGAAGTACCTCAAACCAGATTGTCTACGGCTGATGGGACAGCGCACGTAATAAACTGCATACTGTACTTACCGATCCAATTTGCCGAAGATTACAACGTGATCCAATTCTACGTCATGGATAAGTTGAAACACGACATTATACTAGGTATGAATTTTTTTGATTCATTCAGAGTGGGCATAGCAACCAGGACCGGAAATGTAACAAGTGATGAGACCCATCATTATGGCGAGGAGTCACTAGCACTCAGCGCGTCACCATCGGTTATATCGCGACATGAAATGTCTGTAGAACAAAGACGTGCCCTCGATGAAGTAGTGGCTCGGATGCAGGACACAGTAGGACGGGGTTTAGGTCGAACGAACTGGTTGGAACATAAAATAGACACAGGAGACAATGAACCAGTTAATCAAAGGCAATATCCATTCTCACCCCAGATCATGAAAGAGATAGACACAGAAATTGAGGAGATGCTCAGATTAGGAGTAATAGAACCTTCCTATAGTTCATGGCGGTCTCCTGTGCTATTGGTAAAAAAAGCCTCCGGCAAAAATCGTTTATGTCTCGACAGCAGACGTCTGAATAGACTTACCAAAAGAGACACGTATCCCTTGCCTCGGGTTACTACAATATTGGACAGTCTGAAGAACGCACACTACTTATCCACGTTAGACTTGAAATCTGCTTTTTGGCAAATACCGCTCGATAAGGACAGCAGAGAGAAAACTGCATTCGGGTTGCCAGGAAGAGGTTTATACCAATTTAGGGTAATGCCGTTTGGCTTAGTAAATGCCAGTCAGACGCAACAGCGGCTGATGGATAAACTATTCCCACCTCAATACGAGGGTAAAATTTTCACATATTTGGATGACATTGTCATTTGTACACAAACATTCGACGATCACATTAAAACGCTAAATTGGGTAGTAGACCAGCTAGCCAAAGCAGGGCTCACCGTAAATGTTGAGAAATGTCAATTCGCACGGGCGTCTCTAAAATACCTCGGTTACATAATTGACAAGGAGGGGCTGCGCACTGATCCGGATAAAGTTAGCGCCATCATAAATTATCCTAGACCAAGGACCTTCACGGAGTTAAAGCGTTTTTTGGGCTTGGCTAGTTGGTATAGGAGATTTGTAGAGAACTTCGCCATGGTAGCAGCACCTTTACATGATCTCACGAAAGGAGGGAAAAAGGGTCGAGAAATTCACTGGACGAGCGAAGCAGAAAAATCATTTAGTGAACTCAAAACGAAACTTACTACAACTCCAGTCCTGTGCTGCCCTAACTATTCTTCGGAGTTCATTATTCAGTGTGATGCTTCATGTAAGGGTACAGGCGCTGTTCTGATACAGTTGGAAGATGGAGTAGAGAAGCCGGTGGCATACACAAGTACCAAGCTATCCGATAGAGAGTCAAAATATTCCACCTCGGAGAGGGAATTGCTAAGCGTAATTCATGCCATTGAACACTTCCGTCCGTACGTGGAGGGAACACACTTCAAGGTAATTACAGACCACAGCGCCTTGCAATGGCTTTACAGATCTAAGGACCCCCATGGACGACTGGCTAGATGGGCAATGAAACTGCAACAGTTCGATTATGAAGTCATCTACCGGAAAGGTAAAGATAATGTCGTTCCAGATGCGCTGTCCCGAGCCATAGTGGATCAAGAAATTAATATCATTGAGGTCAAAATGGAGGATAAGGATGAATGGTATAAGGAAACAGAAACTAAGATCGAAGAAGGTAAAGAGGGGTCTGACTGGACATTAAGCCAAGGCACATTGTGGAAGTACTTAAAGCTAAAACAATTTCCAGACGAAAATGATTCTTGGAAAATGGTTATTCCTGAAAAATTAAGGGACAAAGTATTCGAAGAATGCCATGATGATCCGGTAGCTGGACATTTCGGTGTGAAGAAGACAATTAATAGAGTGAGACAGAGATATTATTGGCCTTCGCTTATAAAAGATGTGAAAGAATATGTAAGAAAATGCGAAACATGTGCTAAGCATAAAACCTCTCAATTATCTCCGCAAGGACTTATGGGCAAACACAGGGAGGTCACTGAGCCATTCCAGGTAATATCCATGGACCTCATGGGGCCATTTCCGCGCTCAAAAGCTGGAAACACGATGCTGCTGGTAATATCGTGTTGGTTCAGCAAGTTCGTTATACTCTTTCCCTTACGGAATGGAAAAGCCTCGAACATAACTAGAATTGTGGAAGAGCAAGTGTTCTTAATGTTTGGCTCCCCACAAGTCATCATATGTGATAATGGCAAACAATTTGTCGCTGCTGAATTCAAAGACATGGTGGGGAGTTACGGCACTAAATTATGGTTTACTCCGTACTACCACCCACAAGCAAATCCTACTGAAAGGGTAAATAAGGTTATTGGCACGGCTATCGCGTCATATATTCAAGAAAACCATAAGGAATGGGATAGACATATCCCACACATAGCATATGCGATCAGGACAGCAGTCCATGAGGTCACGGGACTGACGCCTTCTTATTTGTTATTCGGCCGTGAAATAGCACACCATGGAAAGAAGGAAACTATATTTGACCAAGAATTACCACTAAATTTCAACAGGTCGATCCAGCAGAACATATTACAAAGAAGAAGTCAAATTTATGAAGATGTTCACAAGAGATTAAAAAAAGCATATGAAATAAACAGTACCCACTACAACATTCGCAGGCGTAAATGTACATTCGATTTGGGAGATTTAGTATGGAAAAAAACGAAACCACTGTCAAACGCGAACAAAAGTTTTATGGCAAAACTATCACCGAAGTATGAAAAAGCAGTGGTCTCAGATAAATTATCAGACAACGTTTACATCTTGAAAAGCTTGAGAGGGAAAGATTTAGGGAAGTGGCATGTCAGTGACCTGAAACGTGTAATATGCTGCATTGACGAATCCGGTTCGGATTCTTCTTGAGGAGGAGGGATAATGTAATGCTCGGTTTGGAACGACACCCCATTTAAATAATGACGGTACATCGCGGGTAGAAATTGGGGGTAGATAAAAAAATAAGAGGAGGACAAAGAAAAAACTGAGGACATCGGGGCACAGAACAGATAATTGCTCCGGATCGCGGAGTTCAAATTATATTTTAAAGCTTTTATAAAGTGTTTAAAACTGTGAGCAAGTTTACGATGGACACGGGGTAAGCGATAGAACTTTAAGTATAGTCACGAGAATATTGGGTATTGATAAGCCATGGCACTGACGGGTTATTTTGTCCACAGCCTGTGGTGACGCCCTTTTACGTTTTACGTACTACTCATGTGTTTAGAGAAGCACTCTCCCTAATAAGACGCTACGTAAAATTTAATTTTATGGACACCGTAGCATAATAAACCCTCGATTGGGATCTTGATTGCATACTCAATACACGACATCGGGCGTAGAACCCGTACGCTAATTTCGCACAGTTGGAGTAACCGCACGGTGGCGCAGCGGAAGAGCACCGGCCTTTAAAGCGAATGTACCGAGATCAAATCCCAGCAACCAACGGACATTCTCTCTTTTTGTTTTTTTTTTTTGGTTGTTATTTTGTGCATGTTAGTTTTAGCATTTAGATTTTAATATTATTTTATTGTTTTACTTAATTAAGCTTGTTTTCTTATTGTAGGTTTTTTTGCCGGTGGATTTATGTATGTTTGCAATGAAATTGTGTCTTAGATAAGTTTTATACTTTATTATATATTTTTTTACTTTATTACAATTATTGCCCGGATATAATCTTTCATTAATAATTTGCAACCCGCGAAATAACATCATCACAATATATACCATAATAATCATACAAGCTACCCTACCACATGTATATAGATGGTTTCATAATCATGTAATGTTTTGTTTTCATTATACTAAGCGTATTTTTATACGTTCATGATGGCATGACATGACATCGAATGAACAGTGGCGTGCACAGAGTTTTTTGACAGGGTAGGCAAATATTTTAAATCTATTGAGTATTGACTAACCAAAATTGTTGCATTGCGTCATCATCGATGGGTGAGATTTTCCACCTCCAATATCCATATATCGATTGATTTTATAGACATTATCAATTTGTGGATATTCATAGTGGCACTTTTTATTAGTAAATAACACACACGGGAAGCAAAACAGGCGATTGTTATTTACACAACCTGTTAGCCATGGATAGGTATCGTATTGTTTGTTATTAAATTTAAGTGCGTGTCACTTTTCCTTTAATTTGTATTAATTCCAATTCCGGTGCGGAGTACACCTTTCTCTATAACCTGTTTTTTTCTACGAAATAAAGTTTTGCAAACGCATTATCTTTTTAGCACGCACACACCACTACAGCCACTTTCACAGTGAAAATTATCCATTTCTCTAACTAAAATCTATCTCTTCACACCTAGAACCGAACACTAATACTCAACACAACAAACAATGGCGACCAAGAAGAAAAAATAAATAAATTTTGTCATTCAAATATATCCGGGAAAAAAGAAATGGTTACCGTAATTATCGTTTTTTGCACAAATTATTTGAGCAATGTAACTATTTCAAATAGCCGTGTAATTAACTCGCTCGGCTCGGAGTAGTAGGTAGTTCGTAAAGCTTCGTAGGCGCTCGGGATTAGACACTGCCTACCCTGTGCGTTTGTGTGCGTGAGTTTTGTTGTTGAATGCCTCGTGTTATAGGGGTGCACACTACAGTGTATCTGCGTCGCTACACACGCACACATAGATAAATCTAGGCAAGAATAGTTTGTGCCTTCACCGCGGTCGGCCGCGGCGCTAGTGCAGCGTGATACTGTATTGGTTCCATTGCCGTCGCATCCCGTTGGAATTGGGATAATCGAAACTAATTTTATTTTGAGGAGTCGATAGATGGCGTTAACGTTAATTTATGGTTTTGTGATTTATTCATTGTGGATTGCTTATTAAACTTAATGATTATAATACCCAGATAAATATATGACTGTCACAATGACAGGGTAGGCAATGTCTTTTTGTCTTTATGGACTGCACGCCACTGCGAATGAATCATAGATAATTAATTGAAAGTTACTTTTCTATATCACAATAATGATGCTCGATTTTGAATGATAATAATTCGATTAGTCGATTATTATAATCATTCGAATAAGTTGACTAATTTGAAAATCAATCGATTATTGGTAATACTAATAATCGGCGCTCGCTCGAGTCGACTAGTAACTACTAATATTAATAGTCACTATTCGATTATTAGTATTAATATACTACTCATTTCCAATTCATATATAGACATTAGTAATCGCTAATCATTCGAATAAACAAATCATTCGTAGTCGCGCATCACTATATTACTACTTGATTATAAATTATAAACTACGAGAAAAATGAAATTAATCATTTTTTTAACATTTATTGATTTAATAGCGGTAATAATTGTTAAATAACAATTATTTACAGATTATCCATATAACTATAGTTCCAATCAAGCTGGTTACATCACTATAATATATATATATATATATAAGAGGCCTTGTAAGTTTTAAAAATGTTTTGATTTTAAATTATGACAAAAGTATTGATAGTACCAATAAAGTGATTAAAGAACACGATGGCTTTATAAAAGTTTTAGATAGTGACATAGGCATTTTTTTGTTTTTATTGTGCGTAGTAGAATTTAATCGGAAAAAAACCGTTTTTATTTTGAAAATGGTCGGTTTGGAGTGATGTTTGAAACTATTTCTAAATGAAAAATCCAAAAAATACATTAATAATTTATGACATTAGGTCGCATTAGTCCTAGATAGTAACACTGAGAAAATGCTAAGATACGTGTAAGTTCAAACAGAAAATGCCTAAATAGATGAGCGTTTTTTAACTGATAAGGACTCTTAAATAATATAACAACAAACTTAAATCTAAAACAGGCCCTTGGGGCATTGTACCGAGGACGCTGGCGGCATTTCCTCGCTGTATCGCAATGCTGATACGTTGTGCGAGGAAGTCGCCAGCTCTTCGGTCACCAGTTACGTCAAGCAGACGTTTCGCGATTTCAGTAAATAAGTAATTTAAATTCGTGTTTAATATTAGGTCTATAATGTCTAGAGCACCTAAATGTTTTATCTATTCACTTGTTTTGTATCCATTTTCACAACGTGTTTGTAATTTAGGGTCATTCTCAAATCAACGTAGGTCAAACTAAATGCTCGAATAATGATTAATACTCTTGTGAAGCAAACGTATGGTAATAATAATAACTTTTTTATTGATTGTTGTTTTTATGTGCTATTAGACGTTTAGTAATTAGGTATATGTACTTCAAATTTACAAAGTACTTTCGTGAGTTCTATGTTGTTTTAATGGTGTTGCAAAATTAATTCACCCTACTATAAAAGATTATGATGATGGCACACTAAGATAATATATACAATACAATTCACCAACACTGCTCCTAATTATTTAAATGTATTTTAGTTTACTTTAGTTTTCATTTTTAGTCATGTATGATGTGATACATAATATTTTTAGTCATAACGTTTCTTGTTATTTTCGTTTGGGCACAATAAATTATTCTATCACAAAATTGATAAATATGCAAATTATCGCAGGAAACTCAAAATTACTGTAACCAGCTTGATTAAAAATATAGTTATATGGAATATCTGTAAATAATTCTTACATGTATATGTATCTTGTGTTATAGACTTATAGTAGGTACATAATATGGTGAATATTCTGATTCTGATGGTATTTTGTTTTTAGGGTTCCGTACCCAAAGGGTAAACCGGACTCTATTACTAAGACTCCGCTATTAGTCTGTCTGTCTGTCTGTTTGTCCGTCTATCACCAGGCTGTATTTCATGCACCGTGATTGTTAGACAGTTGATATTTTCATAAATGATGTATTTCTGTTGCCGCTATAACAACAAATACTAAAAAAAAACCAGAATAAAATAGATATTTAATTGAGCTCCCATACAACAAACTTGATTTTCTTGCTGTTTTATAGATAATGGTAAGTAACCCTTCGTGCGCGAGTTCGACTCGCACTTGGCCGGTTTTTATCTACACGGACACGGTGCCAAACGGTGATAAATCGCGTTACCGAGTGATGTGACGATTTGTTGTATTAACAGCTAGTGAAAAATGCTGGACCCTGACCCTCACACAGCGCATCCTCGGAAGCTTCTCGCATAAAAAAAATATTTAAAAAACATTAAAATATAAAGAAACAACTTTAGCATTCCAGCGGTTAACGGAATTTAACATTTCCGCCAATATGTACTTTTTTCGTAACTTCGAAAGGTGTTTTTAGCGACCGGCTTGCGGCTACTGGTCGGCATAACTGTACAAACAGCAATACACCGGCTTAGTAGACCTTATCTCGTTCCAATAAGGTTCACAAGTGAACCAGTTAACTCGTTGATACGGCTAACCGGATCGCCATATGAAATAGGACCTCAACCCGTATAAGGTAACTGACCAATGACAAGTTTAAAAGCAATTTCAGTCGTATTTGGCAGTTCTTTTTTAGACCATGTTCGCTATGGACAGGTGATCGGTATTTATGATCCTAGTTTTTAAGTCACCTGCATTTCGTTAGGTATATTATATACAGGGTGGAAAAAATATGGGCTCTGGAAGGGAACCACCTTAAATCATCATGTTAGATCATTTTACTTAAAGGAAACATTATTTTATTTTTAAAAAGTTACAAAACAATATTCAAGGATTTCTAAAATTATCTAAGAACTCGTGTACTAAATATTCGGATTATTATGGATATCTTGTACAACAGATGAGTGTAAAGCCAAATGTTTTTTAGAAATTTTTTATCTTTAACAATGACCTGTATCAGCTGTATCGACTAGTGGAATAAAATAGAGCGTGCTTATTTATTGAAATTATTAGACAAGCGAATTTTAGAAAATCTGAATACAGTTATGTTTCTTTTTTAAAGTAAAAAAATGTTTTTAACTTTCCTTTTAGTAATGTAATGATTTAAGATGTTTCCCTCGAGGGCCCATAAGTTTTTCCCACCCTGTAAAAATAACTGCATAGGGTCAGATACAGTACAAATATAAATTTAGCGTCTCTGTTTTAGTTTGGGCCAAAAAAAAATGTCCGGATGTCCGAATGTCCTCTACAGGTAGCATTGAATTTTATATTTTCTGTTAATGTAACATCCGCTAAGGATAGTTTTTATATATTTTGACAAAAAAATCCAGTTTTCAATCCAAGTGAAAAATTTATCGCAAGTCCATTAGCGGACGCATCCGTTTGACAAAATTTAAAGTTAAATAATTTCAGGTTAGTTTTCCTGGTGATTTCGAATGTTCTCAAGCAAGAATCTTGGCAGGTTAAAACATTTCGGATTTTGAATGTATAATCTCTCTTGACACAAAACGAGTTATGAACGGACATGACAAGTGAAACCACTCATGAAAGGTAAACAGAAAGTGTAAAACACAACATTCACTGTTTGCTGACGGTTGGCCGAAGAATTTCCTGCCGGCGAGTTATTAAAATAACATGCGATTTACATTTTTATCGGAACTTGGATAATCCTTCCGTTGTTTTAATACTACATTGTTCAAGTAGGTACGCTCTGCCGGTTAGGTTTCATAAAGTTTGATTGATGTTTTAACAAACGCTGAGTTTGTTTAACATGTATCTACAGGCCAACTTATATGAAATAATTTGGGAAATAACTTTTACTAGCTTCTAAAGTAAGATATAATTTTAAATAATTTAAATAAAGCAAGAATATTAAAAGCTTTCTTAGTTAGTTCTAGGTTATTTAAGTAGATGCTGTTCTTTTATTTAGTTATCCTATATTTTATTTTAGCTTTATCCTTTGTAGGCCTAAACAACAAACTTTTCTTTAATCATTCGCTGTCTACATTTGTTAGATAACTATATATATTTTTTCGTTGAATATTAACTAGAAACTATGCCAGTCATGTCTGTCTGTGTTTCCGGAAGCCTAAATATAAGATCACTTCCGAATTCTTCTAGTTACCGCATCATCATGCTACAAGTGAATGAGTCGGTTGAATAACTAAGAAAATGACGTGTAATAGATAAATAAAGATAAATGATAGTACATGAGAGGAAGACTTTGTCCAGTAAGTGCGAGTAAATATAGGCTGCCGCTGATACCAGTCTAATTGTAACTACATAATATTATATTTCCAAAAACTATTCACAAAATTGCTTTGATATTTCTGTCTGAGCCACTGCGAGTACGAAACAGATGGCAGCGATTTTTTTAATGTCAAATATCAGTACTATAAAAAGTTATTTTAAAAACAATTCGGTGTATATTTTCAATTAACAGCAACTCTTATGTCTAGATAGTCTGCTAGCTCTCGAGACTATTGAGCATAAGATTATATATCTGAGCATAGCTAAGTAGCTGAGTAGTTTTCTATTTTATTGTATCCACTCTTTATTATCGGTTATTTACACCTTTCACTCTAGTCACATATATTGTTGGCTTCAGTGATTCACGGTTTGTACATTTGTTTATTTCAATATGCATCTTAATGGTACATAAAGTTTTCTATGACCATAAAACTGCATAATGTATCCATAAACTTGTCCCATTAAACAAATTTCTTTTCTAAGAAATAGCTCTTTAAATCTTATTTTATCCATTATTTTTAGTGTACGTGGGATGGATGAGAATAACCCACTCAGATGTTTAATAAGAGAACAACGGTTGAAACTCACTTGTTTTCACTCGTTGTTCTCTTATTAAGTGTAAATATGTCTCACGTTAGTGTAAATTTATGTTCCACTCAGATGTTCTTATAAAAACAGCTTTGACAGCTTAGACACAGTTAGGTACCATTTTTAACTTTTTTCGCTTAATCGAAGCAAAAGGCCTGCTGTTCTAATTAGTATCGTCATTACGCCGGTGTTATAAGACTATGGATAGCAGTAATTAAATTGTGTATCAACTATTAACTGATCGTTCGTGACTTGTCCGAATTAATTGATCTACTCATTAAAATCTGTAGCTACCATTTTATAGATACAGTTCAGAGTGATACAGGTTTTACTGGGTTATAATCGTTATATGTAATAGGTATGATATTCTGGCTTGTAAATTTAGTGGCAGTAGTTACGTGGCTACCGCTGCTTCTACTTCAATAGATTTAAGATAAATATACTTTATTCAGTCACATAAATGTCTTACAGTTATTTAAAAACATACAACTAAACAAAAGTTAAATAATTTAACTAATGTTGTTGTTGTTAATATTATTTAACACATGTGTGGGAGCAACGTTTATTGGTACATAAAATATATTTGGAACAATTATATAAAGCTATAGCTAATAGCTAGATTAGCAATAATAACTTTATTCTTAAAAGAAAAATCAAATTCTGTAACAACATCCAAAAAGTAGGTATTACGAAATAAATTGCACAAGATCGCGAGGAATGGAAAAAAAAGGAGGGCTTTGTCCAGCAGTGGGATATATTAAGCTCAATATAATAATAATATTACGAAATTTCCCAGTGATTTCTGGTAAATTATTAGTATGACAACATTATTTAACAAGTTATTGACCGAGTGAAACGAAAGTCTCTGCTTCAGTTTCGACAAAAATGCTTTCGTATGTCCGAATTCCGTATTTCCAGTGGTTCTCTTCTATAGGTCGCATTAACCGATTTTCGAGGAATTTTATGAGCAGTTTCGATAATTATATTGTTTTTTGTAGTCAGAATTTGGAAAATTTCGAAAAAAAACTCGTGAAATCTACAGCTCACAGAGCCACTAGTTTAGACCCGTATAAGTCGGTTCTCTTGATTATAAAACATGAAACCTGTGGGACTACTCCGAACTTCGTGTCGTGCCGTCCCTCTCATTCATACAGTGAATAACACGAGAGTGAACGGGACGGCACGATACGATGTTCGGATTTCGAAGTTGGGATACAGGCTCTGTAATAAAGGTACATAGATGGGTTATTGTGTGATGAGATTTTTTTCTTCGAATACTGTAAAAAAAGGAGACAAATACTTGAAATAACAAACGCAGTATACATATAACATAATTTGCGTCACCAACTTAACAGTTACGTTTGAAGCTGCGTAGGAGTTGATTTGCCGAGTTAGTTTTGGTCGCTTTCCCTGAGTAATGGCATGTGATGTCAGGCCTTCACGCTTCCAGTGATTAGGTATACGTGACTAGGGAAAGTGTAGACGTGAGTGCGCGTACATGACCTTTTTTGAAATTTACGTTAACTTGTTTGAGTTATTATTCGATTATTGTTGTGTTTTCGCCCATTAAGGCGCGTGGTGCTACCAAATTTATATCTTGCTCGCTCACTATAGTCATAGCTCGATATGCTGTGCTATTCGCCCGCACACGGATCAACTTGCGAAATCTGAATAAAGATTAAAGTTGTCAAAACTAATGATTATTTCGAAATATCAAGCATTCAGATTCTAGATAAATGAATATATAGTTATTTATGGTTAAGTTAGAAGTAGGTAGTAGCGATTTTTAAGATTTTTAAGTTGAACACGGCTGACTTCACTTTTTTTTTGACGTATGCTTAATATTTTACAAGATATTTCAACATTCACGATATTATTTAGACATTATTGCTGGCTGCCTGGCAGATTTCAGAGCTTTAATAGCGTTTCAAAAACTTCCTCTTAATAGAATGTAAATATAATAGAATTAACATTTATTCGTGAAAAAAAAACATAGACCGAGATTATCATATAAAAACACAGTACTTGTGTGCCACAAAACGGTTCCATCTCAGCATGGTTCTGGCATGATGGCATGGCGCTGTTCTTCCGATAGGATGGGATGGGACTATCAGGTGATTAACATGCGTCGCCCGATCTTCATTTTTTTTATGGCTATGGCTATTGGATCCTCGCGACTCAAGAGGAATCATCGCGTTGTCATGTTGTCAACCCTTAATTAGGTTAGGTACATCTCTCTAATTAGGTTTTTACTTTTAACATTGCAATATGATTGCAATATACTTCAATAAATTAAATTTTAAAAGCTACTAATTGTTCTTCAATCAGAGGAAAATGCTTGCAATTAAATACGTATTTGGTTGAACTATTTCCACCAATTCCGGTAGTTTCTAAATATTGGATGTTTTAAATCAATTTATTTCCCGCATTTGCTATTGCAAACCAGATTTAGGTACTTATTTTATCTATCTATATTACATTTATCCATGTATCCATTATAAATGAGTTTCTTTAGGTAAGTTGACTTCTAATGTCTACTTCATATTTTGTAAGGTAAACATCCCAATGTGTGACACCCTGTTGTTTTGTATTTTGGTTAGTGTCGAGCATTGAGACTTGAATATTTTTTTCCTTTAAATTAAAAAAAGTAACATAATTAGTATAGAATGTTTGACAGGCTTGTTCTAATGTACACATAACTAGTGTTTGCTAATCATAGAGCAAATAGAAAATGTGACTTATCTATCTAACTAAAGAATTTTCCACTAGCAAGTCTAATAACTCGCATTAAGCAAGTTAATATGCCGTTCAGGTATGTGAACTATGTAATAGTACGCCAGAGTAGGTCAGTTTACCTGTCTTATCTTAAGAAGGCAGGTACTAAGCTAAGCACGCACACACGTTTAAATTAAACATAATGTTCCTCAACGTGGCCCCGACAAGGCAATATCAGTTTTATTTACGGGTATTTAAAACTTTAATTAATCGAGGTTACTGTTCTTTAAGTCGATTTGGATTTTTACACCACTTTATAACGAGCATTGTACCAAATCAAAACAATTTACGTTATGATATGGGCCAATGCCTATATGCCCATTTGAGATTCAATTGGTTCTCTGAGCTAGAGTTCCTATAAACTTAAGTAGCTTATGCAAAAAAGTTCAAAAAATTATGCAACTAAATAACTACACGTTATAATAAAAATTCCCCCGCCGAGTCTGTCTGTAGTCTCAAAAAACTAGCCGAATGATTTTGAGAAGTGAATATGCGATTCACTTCTGAAATATTTATAAGCTGTTGAGACATGCCGTAACTATTTACTATCCACTTAACACATTCAACGCCATCAGTGTCCCTGTTGTATTCATATTTACGTCCCTACACTAATAAAAAGGAAAAAAAACTGTTAAGGTGACTGTAGCTAGTCGACGCTCGACATGCTGGGCACGGAATCTTGAGAAATTTGAATACAAAATATATTGTCAAAACGAATGAACCTTTCGGAATATCAAAAGTTCAGATTTTATAGAAATGATTTCCCAATGTTTTTTTTAGAAAAAAACCGGGAATGACACTTGTGGTTTAGAGGTAGGTAGCAAATTATAAGTTGAAAACGGCCTTATTTCAAGGTTGTTTCTGACATACAATGATTTACAAAAAATTCAAACGTTCAGATATTAAAAAGATACTAAAGTGTAACATTAATTTTTCTCAGTATTTATTATTCGCTAGCTCATTTAAGAGTCTTAGCGTTTCAAAAGCGACCTACAACCCAGTGTTTCAGGTCAATTTCTTGATATACCTATTCACTGAAATGCTGAAACACCAATTTATTTTTAACAGTTTCTTATCGCGCAACAAACGATTTAACTAGGTAAGCAACTACAAAGTCAAACAAAAAATCGTTTCGGGCGTTTTATTTCGATTCAGCAGACTATAACCACAGCTAGACTAGAACTACCTTAACGCGTTTCCTATTATACTTCCGTTGTTAAAACTGTTTTGCGCAATTCGAAAACATGTTCGACTATTAATTATTAGATACTTTGTAACTTATTTTTACATAATTCTAACTTTTACACTAGTAAGAAGTGATTACTTACGATCACGTATTTTTGCATTGGTTTTTTTTTCGTAGTTTCGTATATTATTCGTATAGGTAGTGCTTCAATTAATTTAATTTAGCGACGGATATTCCAAGTTGACTCATGCACAAACAATTACAATATAAAATATGGATGACGTGTGTTTCTTGATGATGATGATCAAGATACCTATTAAATATGAATATCCGGGAAAATCTATTCTGATGAAGCGAGTGGGGAATGACCTCAGTTTAAGTACTTTTTGATTTGTAACATCATTAGAAGTAAAGCTCTGTACACATGTATAAAAACCGTTACATTTGGCTACCTTGACAAATACTCAACTAAAAAGGTGTTTTAATGAGTAAAATATGAAGTTTAACGATTCGAAGCGAGATATTTAACTCGATGGAGCCGGTTTCCAGTTTAGGAATTGAGGATTATTTAAATCCATCGAGAAGATGACTCGTTTGAATATTTTCCTCGAAGCAAAGGTCATTGCTTTCGAAAAGCCAAGTTCAAGTGGAATAACATAGGTTCCTTTTAGGACTGTCTTCCTGATGTTTTTTGTACACAGTTTGTTAGACTTGCTTTAAGATGAACTGATTAACTATTTTCATTTCATCAAAAATAAGTTTCTTGTAGTAATATAGTGAATAATGATTTTTATTAGTGTCGGTTTCGACTGCCGTCTAATAGAATATTTGTTAGCGTAAATTCCTTACCTTTCCGCGATTTCCAATACAACTTTCTCAAATAATACGCGGCTGCAACCAAGAGAAGAGCACCTATAAAGGCACCTATTGCTGCACCAGCCACGCTACCAGCTCCGTAACAAGCTTGCTCCTGACCATAAACACATTTCACAAAAAGGAACACCAAAAACAATTTTCCGTAGCCCATTTTTAAACACTACACTTTATGGCACATAATATTTTTCCAACGTACACCAGTCACATTCCCTAAAAAAAATAAAACTATCGGAATGCTTTGACGTTTTAATTTTTTAAATTTTCGAACGGCGCGAGACGTACGCCGCGTCAGCCAGCGCGGTGGAGTGTGGTGTGGTTCTGCGGCTGTTGTGTTTGTGTGTGTGAGTAGGCTCTGATTGTTGTGGGACAGAGAACGTGTATGGCAAACTTGTTTAGACAGCGGGATAGTGTCCGTTCAGGTAGCAAGACTACGAGTATTTTTGATTGATTACGGTATCTGCAGTTACATTTTATGTGACTGGTGGTTTTTGATTTTATCATGTCATTTTTTTAAATTGGCCGTTTATATTATTATTTTAATATAGATCTGCATCCTTGTCAACTGACTTCCATTCTTCTTTATAACTTGTTACTATTTTCATGTTAAATCTAACTTTTAGTAAGTAATTTAATTAACAAGGTATACTTATCTAGTTCTTAAAGCAGGCAAATTAAATTAGGAGTGGGGCTTAGCACAGTGAAGCTTTGTCAGGTGGACCGCCAAAATTACCTACAGATAAAAGTTACCAACACAACCCGCTCAGTCTCAGTTAATCAATGAACTTTTCTACTAAACAATGACGTTACAATGCATCCGAATCGTCTTCGCAAATAAATATTAAGCACATATCGTCGGATGACATCCAAACTACTGGCAAACAACAATAACAAATCAAATCTGTCCTTAATCTTATAAACCTCGTACCTATCTTAGTGCTGAAACGATACCGACTTACTGAGATGCGATCTTTATTTTAAGTAGGTATTTGTTGTTACATTAGTGAGTTTTAGTTGACAATACGATCATTCAATTAAGCCAAACTAGTTCGCATTTGTTTGCTAACCAAATTAATTAATTTGGTTAGCAAACAAATGCGAACTAGTTTGGCTTCATCATCAGATCACCTCGGTTGTACCAAAATTTCATCTCAATCGGTTAAGGATAACTGGTTAAAAATTCAGTTGCATATTAGTCCTCAGTTGCATTTTCGGTGGAAACGACACCTCGTGACACCTTCAGGTGTCGGTGATGTTCAAAAGATTAAGTCGAAAGCTGATGATGTAGGTACCTGGTGTGGAGTTAGTGTTGGTTTCATAATTACGAACTATGTTGTTCAGCCAGTATGAAGCACTGTGATTTCAGAAAAATACCCACTGGAAGATACGGAACCCCCGACAAGGCGAGTAAAACAATGGCACGGCCGTACCATCCATCATCATATAGAAGCGATTCAGGCCATTTACAACATCTAGTAATTTTGTGCTGGTTAAAGCTAGAACCCTGAATTTTCAGTAACATGAAGGCCATAATATGACTTAGATATATTCTCAATAATGTACAATTTAAACTTGTAGTTTAAGAACTATTGCCCGTCAAACTTCCTTAGTTTTGTACCTGACACACTGACTGACCGATCATCATAATTCTAAGGTACTTCTAGTAGACCCACATGCTTAAAATTTTAATTGTAATTAGTTTTTAGCGTATCAAGTCATAAAGAACCTGAAAATCATGCGATTTCAGTCACGTTTCTGAGATATACAAACAGTAAGTCTGTAATCCTACACAAATACATGCGATACAAAGTTATACTTTTGTAGTTCCTGCATCTATGAAAAGTTTTTGGTTCTAGATACATTTATAAATTTGTATTGACACATTCAGCTATAAAAATATTCCATGTAAAAATAGGCCAAGTCTCGAATTTCTTTGACTGTAAAAAGTTGTTAGATATTACGTAGAGTCAGTCAGGTATTGTTATTAATCTTTATTTGCTTACTAAATAAAATTTTGTGACTTGGCAATCACACAATACATAGTTTTAGGTATACAAAAATTAATGAATGAAGTAAAGTTGTGTGATTCTCAAGCCTTAAAATTTTATTCAGTTAGCAAATAAAGATTAATAACAATGCCTGACTTGGCTCTAAGTAATATCTCACAACTTTTTACAGTGAAAGAGTTTCGAGACTTGGCCTATTTTTACATGGAATGTTTTTATAGGATTAAACCTAATGGGATACAGAAGTGCTGCTATCAGACAAAACAACAAAATGAAAAGATTGACAAGAGAAAAGACAAAAAGACAAAAGAACGATAAATTGTTGATTATAAACAACAGCACCACCATTTTTACGAGCAAACAGACCAAAACAGAATTAGATATGAAGAATAAGTTGATAGAATAGAACGACTTAAAGATTTACACAATAGAAAGTTAGCTGCCATCGATGCCAAACTAACCTTCTGACTGTAAGTCCACCTCCTCCAAACTGTCCGAGGCTACAAGAAAAATTGAAATCAATTTAGAATTGCATTTTGAAATTGGTCGTGTGCAACACCATACAACAGTAAAATAAAATAATTAGAAAAAGTATTGAATATCTTTAGAAATCATAGAACGAAACTAGAAAAAACAGAGTCTACTCTAAATATATAACCTCAGATAAAATGCTTATTTCATATTGGTCCTAAGTTAACTATTTATACATACGTGATACGAGTATAATACCAGACGTGTCATGAACGGTATAATTGAAACAACACAAAAATTAAACTACAAATAAAATTAACATTTACTCACTGATTTTTCTCACCCTTGGAGGGGGCGGAGGAGGTACTGTTCCTGTGTCACTCATTAAATACTCATAAAAAAACAAATTTAAAAAAGTAATTCGATCGAACACTACAGCACGTATCAACTGATGATAAGGAATGAAAACAATCGGACAGTAATCTGATAAAAGTCTGATATTGATAGAATTGTTTATGCTTATCAGTGACAGTGTTATCGGTGATATATTTAAATATTATCGCATATATTCTAGATTTCCCCATTTCATACATTCCATTGCACAGTCGTAGGCTAGTGATAATGTTATGAAGTTTTTGTCAGACGTCTTTACGAGATGCTAGGCTTGTAGTTCCGTTATTCCATATTTTGTCTAATACCAACATATATTTATATCTTTAATTAAATTTAAGTTTTGGGCAACATAACGTACCGTAAGCTATGTAAGGGTACTATAATTTAATATGTTTAGTATGTATTTTTCAGTATTCATTACTAAAAATATAAGACTAAAAAAAATAAATTATTACGTAACGTCATTAGTTGGCAACTAGATATTTTTTTCATGTTTTTCGTTATTTTTAAACAACTTGACAACCATGGAAATATCATTTAAAGTCAATATTTAATTTTAGTGTATATATTATACCTACTAGATTAACGTACGGTAGCGTAACCTACTGATGTGGCTACGGAAAGACGTACTACGTAGGTATACTTCCACCCGTCTCGCGTCAGCACGGAAAGGCGGGTGGCTCCGATCCAGAAGTTTGACCGGCACATCCCCTGGGCTAACGAAGCCAAATATGTTGGAGTGACCCTCGACAGAAAACTGACTTTCGTACTGAAGCCACATCAGTAGGGTACGCAACCGTGCGTTGTTGGTGCTAGGAAGGCTTGGGCCGATGATTAACAAGTTTAGTAAAATGTCACTTAGAAATAAGCTGACACTCTACAAAACTTGTGTTCGTCCAAACATGTCTTATGAAAGTGTAGCTTGTGCTTACGTACCTATGACATCGCTCAAGCCACTTCAGGTTATTTAGAATGTTTTCTCCGTAGGGCTCAGACACGACGTCCATCGCGCGATCGTGACAACACAGACACATACAGTCCTTATTCGTCCCAGTACCGCTGCATACCGGGTAGAGTCAATCCGAGCCAGGTCCTAGCTGAATTTCTTGCTGGACTCTTTTCAGCTAGGCTAGATTCAGTGAAACAGCGACAAGATTCCCAGTAGCTCGATTCCACTCCCACCTCAGATTTGGTTGAAACTGCTCAACCAATCTCACTGGAGCGCAAACTCTTAGAGTAGTGTTCCAAACCACACGAGTGGTCGTGTCGGAGGTTTTCCCCAGGCAACACTCCAATCGCGCACTCCTATCGCTTTATTGAGCCCTGCATGTAAAGCCACAGTCAGGTTAAAAAAAAATGGTAGTAGTATACTATACTATTCATGTGTATATATATATGTGAACAGCAATATAATTACATATCGATGAAGTTTGCAAATAGTTTTCGATAATGACGTTTAATCACTGCAAATCTGTAACTTGTGCTTACTTGCGTCATCACATTTGTAATGTTTGCGTCATCAGATAATATACGCCAAGAAGACATTGCTGTAGTTTTGTTTGCATCTCTCTTGAAACTATTTTAATTCCTGATGGCCTTGCTCGAGCTTGTAATTCCATTTCATCATTCCATGTTTTGTCGATTACTAGTATATATTTACATATTACTTTAACAATCAGTCACATGAGTCGAATCTCGATATGTGTTGCTGCATCTTTACTGAGAATGATGATTATGATATTTGGAGATTAGAGTCTGACTAATGAGTCGTGGCATAAACATTCGTTGCAAATTCTGTATGACAACAATTTTACCTAACAAATAAGCTGTCAGTTTTACCTATCACGTTGTATTTATTATTGTGTTTTGTTACCAGCATGGGATTTTTTTAATTTGACGCATTTTTCTAATTTTTCTTTTGCCACGACTCTAGGACCCACCGACGTAACGCTAATCCACACCTGTACAACTCGAGCGCAGGTAACACACGCACACAAGCACACCTATTTACAACAGCGTATCAATCAAAACCCAAAAGCGTATGTTCCAAGCGAAACTTAACCTTATTGTCTGGCAATAAGAGTTTTCAGTTAGCATTATTTATGTGGCGTTGAACAGCATATAGTATTAAACATGAAAGTTTATGCTCAAGCGAAACTCGACGTTAAGCCGAGCTAGTAAGAATTACATTGCTAGCAAAGTTAATGTATGTAGCGATAGTATTCTATAATACCACAATACTATCGCTAACGTACGTACCCACACCCATGCGGATTGGTGCCTATTTAAATTTAATACTAATATTTTCAAGTTAGATTGGAATACAAAACAGGTAAAAAGGCTTGGGCTATAGAATCCATTAAAATCCATTATTGATTTTCTTGTTTTAGGGTTCCGTCAAGTGTCCTTAATCTACTACAAGCCTTTTAAATTATTACTGCACCTGTAACTATAGTAAACATCTAGTATAACTAACAGGTAACTAAGTAGTAAAAGAATAAAACCATACTTACACTGGCGGATGTGATTAGACGCTACTGGACGCGCGTTTGATACAATAATCTGGTTTCGAGAGTTCAAGACGATCTGATGATTACAGATGATTATGATGAAGGCTGAAGGTGGAGTATCAGTAACCAATAAAATAAATCATGTGGATATTATTCACAAATTAATTCCCGCATGCCCACAACTTTTATGGTCAACAAACACTTTAACTACGTCTTTATATCTCTAAATAACTGGTGGAAATTTAAAAACATGAGAATCCATACTAAACATTCTATAAAATCTTTTACTAACAACAAAAACAGGTTTTGGTATATAATAAAATACGTAATTTATTAGTTACTGGTTCAAAATATTGCAAGTTAAGAGTGACGAGTTTTAAAAATTAATAAATAAAAAAAATACGTCCAAGATATCAGTTATAGGAATAAAACTCGGTCATTTTAAATTTTACCAAAATTCGGGTTTTTCTATTATACTTAAAGAGTAGTGTAGCCAGCTTTAAAATGCATAAAGGCTAGGTCACACAGCGTACGCGACGTAAGCGGGACGCCACGCTGCATAGAATAACCGTCACGCCGCGTCGCTGTGTTGCGTCGCGCGTCGCTAACCTCTTAGGCTTTGTCCAGATTGTCCGATATCGGATCCGATACGATAAAAGTTATGGAAATGTGACCAATATTGTATCGGTTAGACTGAACAGTAAACGGTTTTCCATGCATTTTTATCGGCCATTACTGTACGTTCCGACGCACAGTGGTCGCGTTGCGCTGCAAATCCTTAAATCTTTCCGTTACATTCGCTATGCGAAGTATAATAGGTGTGCAGGGATATATTAAGCTCTAAGCTTTAATCCATGTGTTAAAGCCGTAGTGTACAAAGTAGAAATTGAGTGTTTTTTTTATTGAATATGGATTCCGCATGATCTGTTTCTTCACAAATGTTTCACTGGCAACATTAGTTTGACTGCGAGCAAGCAAGAGTGTTACAATTTTGCATAGTTTCTGCTAAATCTAGCATATTATCGACTTATTTAACAGTAAATTTTTACATCTAGCATATAATTTTTTAGCACATTTTTCGCAGGTCATGAATCTGTTAAAATATTTATCATATCTTTGAAAAACCATTCATTAGGTATGTAAGGAAACTGACGTCTTAATATTATCACAGGTAGAAATAATCTGAAGATTGAGATTTTTTAGCAGCAGATGGTAGATAAATTGGATTATTAGATTAATATAAAAACCATAGGTATGCGATTTTTATTTAGCATATTTTTAGCACGGTTTCAGAAATTTTAGTATATAGTTTTAGCATAAAACGAAATTTGGAGTTGGCAACACTGCAGACAAGACAAGCGGACCGGACACCGGACCGGATGTTGGCATATTGGCAAATGGCAAACATTTTTTGATGCCGATGAAAAGTCGGACAAAATTTACAGGAATTTCGGTGCCGGTTATAAATACCTAGTCTTTTTTAGTGTTATCACGTTACAAGTATTAGGGCAATATTTAGCTCATTTGTGAGTGTAATTTACTTCAAACATGGATAACGACATATTGGATTCGCTTAACGATTTGGGGTAAGTTTTAGACCCGTATGCTTTGTATTTTAGTACATTTTTATACAAGAAAAAACATTACTAATATATACAAATGTGCTTGTTCGATGAGATGTCGCTGTAGGCTTCGAATTTCCTATAAATACACAATTCGTCTAGGTTATTTTGAAAAAATCTTTTTTGCCGATTTTTTATGTTCAACGTGTAATATTACTAATATTAGATCATTTATAACTGTTTTAAAAATGCGGTACTTAAGTTGTTATATACTCTTTCTTTTAAAGTAGCAAAAAAACAGTTTTCTTAGTGGAAAAATAATTTCATATTTCACAATGAAGAAAAGAAATATGATCTATTTCAGTATATTCAAATATGTTTTTCTATAGTCGGGTGGGCGCCTGGATGATATTGTAACCGAAATTAATAAATAAACATTGTTAAATATAAAAATTAGCTATCTAATAATGCCATTTATGGAAGTAATTGAATTTTTCCAGCTACACCGGCCCTCTTACCGACGAAACAGCCTTTGCAAAAGCCCTAGATGGTGGCCCGAAGTCCCTCGAGTTCACAAAGTTAGTGCACATACTGGCTGAAGAGCTGAAGACGCTCTGTGGCCTCGAGGAAACTGTTAACATGATGAATGACCCGGAGGAGTCCAGTTCGTTCCTACTTGAGCTGAGTTCCTTCTTGAAGGAGCTTCGGTGCCCTTATAAAAAACTAGTTACAGGTTAGCTATTTGTAGAGATGCGCTGAATATGGGTTTGACCGAATACGAACATTCGGCCGAATATTAGGTCCAGCTGTAGCCGAACCGTATATTCGGCCGAATTATTCGGTTCAACGTAATTCCCTCATCTATTGTTGTAAAACTGACTAATTGATCAGAGCGAAATATCGACAAAAAATAAGTGTTAATAATGGGTCAAGTATTTTTGTATTTCATTTCACGAAGCAGTAACTATAATACACTTGTAACTTGTAATAAAACCCTCTGAAAATTGTTCACTAAATATTCGTCAGCTGAATCGAAAAATTCGGCCGAATATCGAACATTTAAAAACATGCCGAATACTGAATAATAACCGAATATTCGGCGCATCCCTAGTTATTTGGAATTTTAACTTAAGAAATTCTTGATGAATTGTGATATTAAGAATTTAATATTGAAGCTGTGTGAGATTATGAATTAATTTATTTTCATACATCTTGCTTTCGTGTATCACATGATTATTTGATATTTAAAAATGTGATGACTTAGGGTGTTTCCTGTAATGTTACATGTTTTTTTGCTCAATAAATATATGAAATAAGTAAGTAAGTAAATAAATAAATAAAATTTTCATAAATGGAATGGAATGCTATGAAAATGAAGGAAGCAAAAGAAATTTGTCAGTATCATAGCAAATGTAAATTCGTGATCTCTGACAAACATTAAGATGAATAAAATATTTTACAATAACATTAATAATTTGAAGTACATATTAACATCATTAACGTGTTGTCTCCATGAATAATAACGTTATTCTATTTGGATTCTGCTTCGAAAAAGAATAACGTTATTAGGAAAGAGTTAGGGGAGGCCTTTGCCTACAAAAGGCATACATGGAAATTAGATATATATATATATGTGGAATCATGTTCGGCTGGGGCGGGTAGCTGGGCGTTATCTTGGGTCTCGGACATAGCGATGAGCTCCCAAGCACGCAAAGGAAACATGTTGATACAACAGCACTTAACTTTTATTTGCGTTAACACACTATCATAATTCAAGTACTAGTTATTCCAAGCTATCGTACTAAACACCTACATAGGTCTAGGATACCTAGGTATTAAAAATGGTAATTGTGGAAACCGACAAGTCTCTTGGCGAGAATGTTGACTCTATCACGACTCCAGGTATAATGTCCAGTCCCTGAACCAATCTTTCCATCTCGACATATATATGTTAACAACAAAATGAAATGTATTTACAAAAATACTTGTCTGAAATAAAGGCTATTTCAATTCAAATTCAATGGTCGTCTATTCCCCAGGATCCCCGAGATCCCAGTGATCATAACAAAAGAATGTTATTGTTTTTTTTTTCGCTAGGGAGACAAGGGCTTTTAACAAAGTTTATTCTTAGTGGTTACGTGGACGACGGGGAAATTGCAGTATTATCATTTCCCCATGTTTAAACTTGAATTGCTGTTAGTAGCACAGAAATTAAATTTCTTTCGCGTTTTGGAAACAAATCCTTAAGTCAATAAAGAGTTGTCACTAAGCTTGTGATTCTTCTGAACTCGGAAGCGTCCATAGGCTACAGTCTGCTTCCAATTAGGCTGGCTGTAAGTTTGTCTTCCACCATTGTTATATAAAAAAAAAAGAATTACACTGAAATGAAATGAAATTATTTATTCTTCAATTTAGGCATATTACATGCACCTATGAATGTCAAAAAAACTACTACCGGTTCATAAAATAAACCTCTGACTCGAGAAGAACCGGCGTAAGAAACTCGGCGAGGTGGCATTTTTTCAAAACAATATACAATGTACATAAAATAACAGTATCATAATACAACAGAATTACAATGCTACAATAGAAAACATATATATGTATTTGCTTTGAAAATATTTAGGACAAAATATTTCTGTGTTAGATTACTTGCGCGGGATGATCATTGGCTTGATAATGATAATGATAAATTTTATTGGTAACACATTGGTACGCGTCAAATATAAAAGTACAATAACTGAATACAATATTAATATATGTAAGTATTTCGCACGAAATACTCAAACAATTTTTTATTTTTGTTTATAAACATTTTATACATCGTCCAGGCCACATGTCCTCTCGTCTGGAGACAAAAGAGGACCGGATCCTTCTGCTGGATTACCTGATCTCCGAACTGATGGCAGCTAGAATTGTTGGTGTCGATCGACCGAAAGAGAAGCCTGGTATGGAAATTGTCATGGTAAGTAATTGTTATAGGCTTTGGTTTCAATTAGTAAAGTCAGGGTTCGAAATTATCAAGATAATTATGGAAATCGATAATTATCGGATAATTATTCCTCTTATGGGTAGGGTAGTATACGTTGTATTATTAGTTAAATTTATTTTCCGATGTATGATATGACCTGTAAAATGTATTTTTATAAAAATATATAAAAGATTATGGTGTTTTAGGCTGCGAAATAAATAGTTGCTATACAATATTCTACTAGTTTTTTATTAACCATTAAAATATAATCAATTAATCATTACAATATCATTAAAACACATATACAGATCGCAATTATTAACGTTCGAATTCACGCACGTATTTTTTTAACTCATCCCGAATTTACAATTTTATGTTATTATCAAATCGATAATTATTAAAGCATAAATCACGATAATTATCTTGATAATAGATAATTATCATTGATAATTATCCTTTCGAACCCTGAGTAAAGCAACCATATACCTAGTTTTAAAATCATATTTTGCAGATAAAGTAAAAAAAACAACCTCCAGGGTCTTGAGGACTCCCTTCCCCCCTAAACCGGTCACATACGTTGTAACGGGGCTCTCGTCGCAAATGTTACAGTGTCTGCCCAAGCATGCATATTATTTTATATGTATAATGTTTTTCAGCATGAATCTCCCACAGCGAAGGACCTGAAAGAGATCCTGATAGCGCTGAAGTTCAACAAGCCACCGCCCAACATCACAGCTGAGATGTTATTCTCTAAACTAGAGTCTAAATTGAGGGACACCATACAGAAGGAAGGTACAATTACAAATTAGTTTAATTTAGTTTATTTATCTCCATATACAATTACATTATAAAACATGTTCGCTTATCTTGCTAATCTTATCGATCGTTATAACAATGAAATAATTATAATATGTGGGTAGGTATTTACTAAATATATCTACATTAAATAAATAATCAGGGAATAATACAAATAAAAGTGTCATATAAATTATAAATAGAAAAATAATACAATTAAAAATGTCATATAAAGTTGTATAAAGTCATACAAATTCTTTTACACTCACTCGCCTAACCCGACTAGCGGGTTCTGCGTGACTTTTCTCAGCCGGACAGGAGGTAAGCCTCTACAGCCGGTGTCTGGGGTACATTAAAATTTTATAAGTTCTATAGATTTCATTGTATATATAATGAGTAATAATAATAATAAGCCTTTATTTTTTTCACACTATTAAGTTAATAATGTTGGACAGTTGTTAATGCTACATTTTTTTTGCCTACATTTACAAGTGAGGTACCCATTTGTGGGCAATGGCCTCCTCCAGCTCCTTCCAGTGTACCCTGTCCTTGGCTTTTCCGGTCCATGATGGTCCGGCTATTAGGGCAATGTCATCAGCCCACCGCCGCCGCGGGCGTCCGCGTGGGCGCTTAGCATCTCGTGGGTGCCAGTATAGGATCCTCTCACTCCACCTATTATCAGTTGTTCTTGTTACATGACCAGCCCACCTCCATTTTAATCTACATGCGAGTTCAGCGGCGTCTGTGACTTTTTTTATTTTCCTTATTTCACAATTCCTTTTTTTGTCGCTCTGTCTGATAGTCAGATTGCTGAATATAAAGAGTAATAGTGTTTAATTTATGGAAAAAAACGTTTTACATAGATACACTTACACTTGCATAGCCAAATCCACAACGCAGGTTTCGTCCAAAATGATACATTACGAACCGGTAACACACTTCATCGAAAAATCTATGCAAGTTAATAATCAGCAACAGGCATCGTCAACAAAGATATCAAAAAATAATCCGCAATATGCTTTTGTCAAAATATACCTGTTCAAGTTAACGCATGTTTCCCTGGACGGCTGGCATCTGGCGCAAATGTGCCCAATATATACTGACAGCATTACCCCACTGTACCGCCAATGATATTTGCTGGACCAGGTACGAGCCGGACCCGAGATAACACTCTCTCTCCCGCAAACGCTGCCCCAACTTCTTAAAAAAACATTTTGCCCCAGAGCACCAGGAGTCACTCGTTTCCACCGCAACCGAACGAAATCGTTCATTGATTTCAACTGTTCCAAGTTCGAATATTTGACGTGCTTGAGCTTTGCTTTGTATAAACTAACTATAATTATGTATTTTCTAGTTAACAGTAAAGAATATTTGTATTGTGTTGTTCTATTGTCAATATCACAACATAATATAGGCGGGTATGGACACCGGCTGAAACGCACAACTTTTGTTGACAATGACTTGACAAGGACCGCTTCAGACTTGCGGGAATCGCGCGGTTCCTTATTTACATGAAAATGTTCCGATGGGTTCAGACAATCGTAAATACGACCCCTTTAGCCTAGTCGGTAGTGATCCTGCATCCGAATCTGGTGGTTCTGAGTTCGAATCTGGTCAGGCCATTAATTTGTGTGATAGACACGAATATTTGTTCCTGAGTCTTGGATGATAGTGACCCAAAATTTGAAAGAAACAAGGCAAAAAATATGCCAAATGGTGAAAATCCTATTCAATTATCTCAAAAAATAACGAAACTGTAACCATTTTAATGTTGCTGGATAGAGAGAGAAAGTGCGACAGATCAGTGACGTCATTGACCACGAGCGCCATAGTAAATGACGATTTTTTCAATACAAAGGTCCGTTTTGCGGAAAAGGGACAGAGTATGCCTCTCTTAAAACTTTGAAGAATTATTTATTCTTTTGAGTTACTTTTTTCGCCTTTTTATTAACAATTTGACCCCTTACTTATTTTCTTATTTTGTGTATCAATTTATCTATATAAGTATGTATATCGCCTAGTACCCACTGTATAAGCTTTGCTTAGTTTGGGATTAGGTCCACTAAGAATTCCTAAGAATTTGACCACTTTTCGAGAAAATCGGAACTTACTTATTTTCTTGTTTGGTGTATCAATTTATCTATATAAGAATGTATATCGCCTAGTACCCACTGTATAAGCTTTGCTTAGTTTGGGATTAGGTCCACTTGTGTAATTAAGATTGTTCACAAAATATTTACTGCGATTCCCGCCAGTCTAAAAACGAGCTTAGTTTCTGCTAGACACTAATTAGGTTTCCATTGACAGGCGATCAGCTGGTAGGCAAGCCGCTATACAACAAAGCCATGACAGAGAAAGACTGGAAGGCACTAGAGGCAGCATTCTCCGAGATGTATGAAGAGTACAGACTGAGGAGGGAAACACTTATTACTAGATTAGAATGTACTGTGCAGAGTTTTGAGGTAAGATATTAATAAATGCATCTTAGAATATAGCTCATTCAGAGGGCCATAGAAGCCAGGACTAAAAAACTAAACGAAATTAACTGATTAAAAATAATCCTGTCTAGTCAAGTTACTAATGAAATCCATAATTTTATTTGCTATAAATATAATGATAACCATAATCATAATTTTCTCAGAAACTTCTATTTGGCGTTGTTGTAAAACGGGGGTCGGCAACCTTTTAGCAGCGAAGGGCCATTTAGTAGCTACTAGCTAGCAAAATTGTCGCGGGCCACCAGGGTTCGAAATTATCAAGATAATTATTCTTTGATAATTATCGCGATAATTATCCTATAATTATCCCTCTTATGGGTAGGGTAGCATACGTTATTTTATTAGATAAATTTATTTTCCGATGTATGATATGACCTGTAAATGTATTTTTACCAATAAAGACTACTCTGTACTATTATATAAAAGATTATGGTGTTTTAGGCTGCAAAATAAATAGTTGCTGTACAATATTTTACTAGTTTTTTATTAACCATTAAAATATAATCAATTAATCATTACAACATCATTAAAACACATACACAGAGCGCAATTATTAACGTTCGAATTCACGCACGTATTTTGTTTAACTCATGCCGAATTTACAATTTTAGGTTATTATCAAATCGATAATTATCAAAGCATAAAAATCACGATAATTATCAAGATAATTATCGTTGATAATTATCCTTTCGAAACCTGCGGGCCACGTGTTAGAATTTGTGACTCTCTCAGACAAAAGGTATTACATTGTTGGCTGTCGCGGTTAATAAAATGTAACAGGTCCACTAGCGCCACTCGTAAATAATTGTAATTATTTAAATTTAACGATATATAACTAAAAAAGGGGGCCGCTACGTACTGTAGTTTCTATTTAAGTACTTTTTGAATCCATCAAACTAGTTATTACGTTGCTGGATTCGTCAATCTATGCGTCCAAAGTTAAAACGGCCGTTTTAATTTTGAGGTCATCGAGAGACGAATCTAGCAACGTAAAAACTAGATTGATGGATTCAAAAAGTACTTAAATACAAATTACAGTACGTAGCGGTTCTCTTTTTTAGTTATATATCGTTAAATTTAAATAATTACAATTATTTACGAGTGGCGCTAATGGACCTGTTACATTTTATTAAAGCGCTCTTAAAATGTTACCATTTCAGCTAGAAAACTTATGGCAAAAGACGATTATGGGAAACGAATATTATGGCAAATTTAATTATGAATATCGAAGGGATCCTGTCTAGTTCGTTAAATGAAACTTAACCCTCTGTTCTATTCTTGTAATTTTGACATGTGTGCAAATTTATAATGTAATTCCTTATCATGAAATAAATTACCTAATCTAATCTATTTGCAGTGGTCAGATCGCCTGAAGACCAAGAAAGACGTCATACAATCCGCGTACCGGCCGAAACGAGACCAGCTCAAGCTGAAGCCAGATGTCAAACTGTCAGATTTCTTAGCGGCCAGGACTTCGCTGCTGCTGGTGGAGAAAACGTCAAGCGCGAGCGTCAGGAAGAATACGCAGAGTGATGTCAATAAAGTCATCATTGGACAGGTAATTTGGACCATAGAAGATTTCGGTTTGACATTGAGGCCTTATAAGTTTTAAAATGTTTTCATTTCAAATTATGACAAAAGTATTGATGATATAAAGTGATTAAGCTACTATGATTTTAGTAACGTTTTAGATAGTAACACAGCCATGTTTTCGATTTTATTGTGTGTAGTAGAATTTAAGCAGAAAAAAACAGTTTTCAGATTGAAAATGGTCAATTTGGAGTGATGTTTTAAACGATTTTTTTTCATGAAAAACCAAAAAAATAAATTTGAAATTTATGACGCTAGGTCGCAATACTCCCGTTCTAGATAGTAACATTGAGAAAATGTCAAGATATGTCTCATTTCATACCGGAAATGGCTTATATAGATGTGCGTTTTCTAACTGATAAGGGCTCTTAACAGTACCTTTTCGGTGAAGGATAACATGGTGATTGAATATCAACAAAGTCTAGTTTCCGCTCTGGATTGGTGGTCAGAAGGCATTTGCTTTCGTAAAACTAGTTCCTACGCCTAATATTAGGATGGCACAACTGGGAATAATGCTAGAATGATCTGTACTAGGTGTTGGTAAGGTAAGACACCTAAGAAAATTTCAAGATTACTATTTGGTTCTACTTCATTCCCTCGGTTCCCACGGAACCCGGTTTCTTCTGGTGCAGGGGTCGACAAAAGAGCAAAATTCAGTACAAATAAAGAAATTTGGGACCCTCGGAGAGCTGCAATGAAATAAATGAAATAAATAAACTTTATTCTGCAAGTAGGCCGCAAAGGCACTTTTACAAGTCAAAAACCACTAGCGTTTCTCATGAGACCACTGCCGAGAAGAAACGCCGAAAGAAACTCGACAGTCAGTGATTTTCTCCAAAATATGATTATTACAATGATACTACTTAACCTACTTAAGTAAATGTAAATGGTAAAAAACAAAAGAGAATTGAAAGAAAAACGAGGAAAAAATAACAATAGGTATTTACAATGTGTAGTTACACAAGAAAACAAAACATGTCGAATCGTTTGATATGCTTTCCTGCAAGAACTGTGTCAACTAGATACAATGAAAATATTAGACGCTTTACGCAATTATCAGTTTGATTCTTTACTATAATTTTGAGGTCACCTCGGACGCAATTGGCCCTTCAAAGAGCCGCGCTCTGTCGATCCCTAGTCTAGGATACAACCAGGAAACGCTAGGATGAGAGGATCATGATGTATGGCAGGGCTCAGAAACCGGTTTCGTCTTCATACAATTAACCGGTTAAAAATTTTGTTTTATTGCGTTTTATGATTTTTTTTTCTTTATTGATCAAAAAACAAATGAACATTTTTACTTAATTTAATACCCATCGTACATTTGGGGAAACCTTGGGGAGGTTTGTATGCCGATGGGGAGTTCTCGTTTTACAGTACTTACTTAAGAGTATTGTGTAGCAGAATTTTTCCATACAAAAAATATCGAACGATGCGGGCGCAAGACCCCGACGGATGAAACAGAGAGAATATTCCGAAATACCTATTCTCGCCCCGCACAATAGGCTCACAATAGTCTAATAGCACATTACTTACCAAGGGCGGTAAAACAAAGAATGTCTCAGATCGCAGGTATTTGACGCCCGAGCCGAAGGCAAGGGCGATAATTATGCGGCGATATTTATAATATATATTAGGCTTAATTACCGCCCGAGGTAAGTACAAAATTTTATGTCGCCTCCCGGCCAGGAAGTGGGATTTTCCGCGCGCGGAGCGTGCGGTAATTGCCACTTTATGGCCAGGTGTGACATAAAAAAACTAGCTACTATAGGTACACTGTGTTACAATTATTATTACAGAATGAAGCTGAAGTCTCTAGACTTCAGTAGGTGCATTTTAATTAGTCTTTTGACTTTTTTTCCGCTAACATATACATTTCGTACATCTTCATATATTTTCGTACTTTAAATCATTTACTCCTTAGATGAAGCCCAACAAAAGCAAATCTTAAAATAAAAATGGAGATATGATAAGTACTTTTAGGAAATATTTCCAAAATAGTGAACACCGGTTCCGAGCCTTGATGTGTGGTTGTGTCAGGTGCCGGACCGCGGTGGGCGGCCGCAGGACGCGCAGCCGCCGCCGCCGGAGATGCCGTCCTGGCAGCAGCGCAGCGCCGGCCCACAGGTGACACACGCACACACACACAATCCACACACACGCGCACACGCACGCACACCCACTCATACAAACAAATTAAATCGAGTTTATCAACGCCATGGCGTAAGCTGTTATGTTGGTAATAGTAGATTGTGTCTCAAATGAGCAAAATTATATATTTAATCATACTCAAAATCATTTATTTATAATATTACTAGCGACCCCGCCTCGGCTTCGCACGGGTGCACTATTTAATGGATGTTATTATACATATAAACCTTCCTCTTCAATCACTCTATCTATAAAAAAAACCGCATCAAAATCCGTTGCGTAGTTTTAAAGATTTAAGCATACATGTAGTGACAAATACTACATGTCCATTTCACTACATAGTATAAAACAAAGTTTATATGTATAATACATGCATCAGCATTGCACCCGTGCGAAGCCGGGGCGGGTCGCTAGTTTATTATTACATTGAATTGCAATCGATTATTATTATTGAATAACATGATTATTATTTACATTTAGGGTTATTAATGTTATTATACTATTATTTGAATATCATTTTTTTTACGGCGGGCCGGTACATTGAATCCTGAGTAAAGTAAAAGATTCTATTCACGCCCAAGACGGAAATAGTTTAGCTTCCGAGTGGCACATACTGGTTTTCACACATATAAACAGAAAATCATTGTTGCTCTCAAATGAGGGAAGAAACGTACGACATTGATCCCTCATTCGAGGGCAACAATGACTTTTTTCTGAATAGCGGGTGTGAAAATTATATTGGTAAGTTATACAATTGTAAGTGAGAGATTTGAAACTCTGTTTAAATATATGGAGTATTTCAACGTTTTTCTAAATTGCTCCCCTAATGGGGTGAAAAGGGGATTCAAAGTTTGTAAGGGGACCAACTCTTTTTTGAAGTGAGAGAATTGAAACTTCGTAAATAGACTCTCTGTTTAAATACAACAAAACATATTTCAGCGTTTTTCGAAATTGCTCCCCTAAAGGGGTGAAAAGGGGTTAAAAGTTTGTATGTGGTCTGCATAGGTACATACAAACATACAGGTCAAAGTGAAAACCTCCTTTTTTGTAGACGGTTAAAAATTATGCTTAATACGCGGGAAAAAGCTAGTAAATAAATATACATACACTTATGTAGTAGACTCACTAAGGGCTATTGTAGTAATTCTATTACCTACCAGGGCGGTGGCCGCGGCGGTATGGGCGGTGGCGGGGGCGGGCGCGGATTCATGGGCGGTGGCGGGCGCGGAGGCGGAGGCGGAGGCGGTAGCGGGAGCGGAGGAAGAGGCGGCCGCGTACAAGGCGGATATAACCAGGGGCAGGGGGATCAACGGTGAGAATGTGTAGTTGAAAGTAGACTTTTTTTAATGTTATAGGGGACAAACGAGCAGACGGATCGCCTGATGGTAAGCAATTACCGTCGCCCATAAACACCTGCAACACCAGAGGAGTCGCAAGTGCGTTGCCGGCCTTTCAGAAGGGAATACGCTCTTTTCTTGAAGGTTTGAAGGTCATATCGGTCCGGAAATACCGCTAATTACGAAATACTTTAAGAGGCCTTATAAGTTTTAAAATGTTTTGATTTCAAATTATGACAAAAGTATTGATAATACCAATAAAGTGATTAAAGGCTACGATGAGTTTATTAAAGTTTTAGATAGTAACATAGTCATTTTTAGATTTTAATGTGTTTATTAGAATTCAAGCGGGAAAACACAGTTTTTAGCTTGAAAATGGTCGATTTGGAACGTTTGTTGGATGTTTGAAACGAAAAGTACAAAAACACACATTTGAAATTTATGATATTATGTCGCAATAGTCCTGTTTTAGATAGTAACATTGAGAAAATGTCAAGATACGTGTCAATTCAATCAGAAAATCGGCATTTTTAACTGATAAGGTCTTAAAACAGTTGCAGATAAGGTTGGTTATAATGTATTTTGTATTGTAAATAAACTATATTTATTGTTGATATTATTTTGTGTTGTTATAACCTACTTTTATATTGAAGCCTAAGAGGAATTACAGAAAATAGGATGGCTATGTATTGTAATTTTACTAGCTGCCATTTTCAAGGACTGAAGAAATTTTTGATATTGACTATACCAGAGAGCTATTACAATATTAGCACTGGTTTGAATGGCATTCATATTATGAATCTGTCAGTTACATACAGCGGAGTATTATCAATATATATTAAAGTGAGTCATTATTATTGACAAGTAAAAAAATCACAACAAGATAATGCATTTTGCAGAGCGTTTTTCTATCTAAAAGATATTCATCATTTAGGTATCTGCAATAGTTGTAGGTCGTTTAATAAATCGTCCTATCTGTGGCATTTGACGTCATAAAATCATGAATCTAAAATTATGTCCAAAAGTATAAAATGACTTATCAACGCGCGAACACGTGTTTCATTAGAATTAAATTCTTATTGACTCTTGTTCTTTTAATGTAATTACGTTCTAATAAACTGACATACTTAGATTTTTACAATATTAAAAAATAAAAATAAAAATAAATATTTGGACAATCTTACACAAATCAACCTAGTCCCAAACTAAGCAAAGCTTGTACTATGGGTACCAAGTGACGATATACATACTTATATAGATAAATAGATACTTAAATACATAGAAAACATCCATGACTCAGGAACAAATATTCGTGTTCATCACACAAATACATGCCCTGACCGGGATTCGAACCCGGGACCTCCAGCTTCGAAGGCAGGGTCACTACCAACTAGGCTAAAGCGGTCGTCATCAATATAGGTGATAAGTATGTGTAAAAATTTGGGTAAAGGGGCAAACTGAGCAATTTAAATAAAAAAAAAGTGTTTCAACTTTACAATTCATAAATATGAGTAGATATTCAATCTAGAGTAGTAAACAATCGTTTTTTTTTCTAAATCTTTTCAGACCCCAAACAAGCCCGGCTCCCTTCAACCAAAACCAAAATCAGCGCAACTACCAAACCTATGAGGTCCCCCCTGGCGGTTACAGTCAGTACAATAATAACCAAGGTTACCAGGGAAGCCAGTACCAAGGCAACCAGGGCACCCAGTACCATGGCAACCAAGGGAGCCAACACGAGAGGGGCTATGATAGAGGGGGTTATCAGAGTCAGGGAGGATATCAAAATCAAGGTAAGTACTAAACCTACTTGGTTCCCACTGGCGGTTATAGTCAGTACAACAACAACCAAGGTTACCAGGGAAACCTAATACCAAGATTACCAAGGAACCCAATACTAAGGGAATCAAGGGAGCCAATGGGAGAGGGGCGATGATAGAAGAGGTTATCAGAGTCAAAGTCAGGGAGGATACCTAAACCAAGGTAAGTTTCTAAGTAATCTGACTAAAGTAATATGCAGTTATTACTAAAATAAACCATTATAAACAACGACAAAGGCAACCATGGCCAGTACCAGGGCAACCAGAGGAACCAATACCAGAGGGGCTATGATAGTGGAGGTCATCAGAGTCAGGGACATCAAAATCAAGGTAAGGTTTACTAGTCTCACTAATGTAATATGCAGCTAGTCTCAAAAAGAACCACTACAAATAACGACCAAGGCTACTAGGACAACCAGAGGAACCAGTATTTGGGGTTACGATAGAAGAGGTTATCAGAGACATGCATATCAAAATCAAGGTAAGTTTTTGAGTAATGTGGCCAAGGCAACCATGAGAGGGGATATATTCAGATATCAACATACAATAGTCATCTATTATCTACCCTTATCTCAGGTTATCGAAACCAAGGTGGATATCAAAGTTCACGCTTAAATTGCTGAACCCATTTAGGTAGTTTGGTGTGGAGATATTTTGACCCGTAAGATAGTTATTATGGAAGTGAAAAGGGGGCAGAAGTTTGTATGGAAGCTAGATAGTCAAGTTCAAAGGTATTTGTACGGATGAAGTTAAAAATAATATCTAAACACGACTTGATTGCATAAGGTATAATGTTACTTAATTATTTTTGAACCTATCCTCCTAAGACCCCGCGTCCTATATAAAGGACAAAATATGGGCAATGGAAAATAAGTCAAATTTTGAAGTGACAGAGTTGCATTTGTTTTGGTTTGATTGATTTTAAATAAAATAAAATTCAACTTTGTAATCGGAACTGTTAGGTTCAAATTCGATTTTATTTTTATTTGTATGGTCGGTCTCAGGAGGGAACGAACATTATATATATGAACTCGACTGTACGAATATAAACGAGCACCACGCGGACGAAGTCGCGGGCAAAAGCTAGTAGTTTGTAAATTGTGGTTACAAAAATTACCTTTTCAACCCTCAGGTGGTGGCGGTTACAAAACCTACCAAACCCAGGGCTACCAGAGCAACCAAGGCTACCAGAGCCAGGGCAACCAGGGCTACCAAGGGCGGGGTTATCAGAACGAACACGATGATCGCACGGAGAGAAGAGGGCGGGGGGGTTACGGGGGGAGAGGGAGGCGTTAGTAGGCTTAGGGGCGTTTGATAGCAAAATATGTCAAAAAAAAGGACTGTAAGGTATCATTCGGCAGTGATGGGCATACAGTAATTTATTAAAAAGTTAACAATTACAATTACAAGGAAATAGTAATCGCACTTTCAATCAACAATTACAAAATGTAATTGGTAATTGAACTAATAATCACATTTTGTATTTGATGTGAATTATTTATTTAGTATTTTACTCAATTACAAATTACTTTTATTTAATAAAATATGTTTGATCAGTTCTATTACCCAAATCGGATTACAAAATATAAGTGAGCTTTTGAATTTGGATTTTAATCCTACAATGTATTACTTTTTATTTTAGTCGCTTATTATTAAACGTCTATCAAATCTATATTAGTTAACTAGCCGCTAAAAGTTCGTGTGCCCTTATCTGTGACTTCACGTGCTCATGAGACACTGACAACAGACATTTTGAGTTAGCAGAGGTTTGAAAAGTTTTATTAATAAGTGGGTTAGTCTTGAAAATTGATTATTCATTGCAATTTTTCCAGTAAATTGACTCCCTTTATCGCCTAAAACAGGTTAAGTAATTACTTAGTAATTTTAATTACATGTAATAATTCGAATTACATACATATAATTAAATTAGTAATTCAATTACATATATAATTAAATACTAGTATCCGATCGAAACATCTTTTTTTTGCCGAAACCGAAACCGAAGGTTCGGCTTTGGCTCTAGTTTCGGCCGAAACCCAAACTTGTAGATGTATTAATATCGTGTCAGCAAAGTAAGTGATTATGTTTTTGTGGGATATAAAAATATAAAATACTTAGCCACAATAAGATGTACTGTTGGCGGAGTCGAGCGATCTACGCCATTGCTGGCTGTGCCGATGTTAGCCGAACGCGATCCGGAAGTACAATGTTGAAAGTTTCGGCGTGGCCGAAAGGTTCTTCAGTTTTCTGGTCGAAACCGAACCTTCGGCCGAAACTGGCCGAAACCGAAACAGAAATTTCGGTCGGATACTGTTAAATACGCCCAACACTGTCATTCGGTAAAATCCACTATCAGTAACTGTAGTAAAGTGTAACCCAGACGACACAAATGTTCTCAACAGCCCTAACATTTACATTAGATATTTGCCGTTGCTATCAAGCCTTCCTAGACAAAACATTGAAAAAAATTAGTGATATTAAAAAATCCTCGTCCTATTTAAATAAATTGATAATCTCGAAATGTATTTAGTAATATTAAGCTGCAATTTATCAAATCCGAAAATTAAAAACATTATTAGACGATCCGTTTTTG
Organism: Epiblema foenella; assembly: GCA_963556455.1. NCBI lineage: Eukaryota > Metazoa > Arthropoda > Insecta > Lepidoptera > Tortricidae > Epiblema > Epiblema foenella. The sequence continues at coordinate 24,367,551 of OY747100.1, forward strand.
AACTACGATAATAAAAATTATGTATCAATTTTGTATCAAAACAAGCAGCTGTATGAGTTCTCACATTTTGCCTTAAACAGCAATAAATTGTTACAGAAATATATACAATATACAAGTTATATAGGTATGATGCGCACTCGCAATAGCCGACATACATGTATGTATTGTTTTTTATATTTAAAATAAAAGACTGCAAGCCGTATTTGAATTTATTTGATTACTATCCACCCCTATCCCTTGGACACTTCGTTTGTTACCTTTTGGGTGCCAACGACAGATATATCCGCACCATCGGTTCAGTGCCAGTGACTGATATAACCGTCAGCGATATCAACTTGCATCATGAAGTAAGGGTAAGACGAGCCGGTAATACACACATACAAAAATCTACGAAAGAGATGCAAGCATAGACAACAACACCGTGGGAGGCGGCATTTTGCAAATAAAACCAGGTTGGGGACAACCCACCTTAATAAAAAATTAATGCTTAATATATTTTTTAAATTATTAAATGAAATATTATTTTAATTTTAGCTAATGCCCCAGGTGGGTAATTGGGATGTGTTTCCAAAATAAATGGCACGGTATTATTTTTTCCTGCACCTGCGTTTTCAGTCTTGCCAACAATATTTGTCGTTTGGGAAATTGACTCATCTGCCTGTCCTTCGCACCTGTATAACGACAGAGAGGGAGATTCACTAATTCGTTCAATCCTTTCGCATTCAGTTGTACGTAAATCCTCATACCTATGGATTTAATTTACGTAATTATGCCTGTACAGAAAATCCTAAGAAATGAAATAAATGAACTTTATTCTGCAAGTAGGCCGCAGAGGCACTTTTACAAGTCAAAAACTACTAGTGTTTCTCATGAGACAACTGCCGAGAAGAAACGCCGAATAAAACTCGACGGTCAGTCATTTTCTCCAAAATATGCTTATTACAATGATGCTACTTAACCTTCTTAAGTAAATGTAAGTGGTAAACAACAAAAGAGAATTGAAAGAAAAACGAGGAAAAAATAACAATAGGTATTTACAATGTGTAGTTCCAAAAGAAAACAAAACATGTCGAATCGTCTGATTTGCTTTCCTGCAAGAACTGAGGGCCTACTCCGAACTTCGAAATCCGAACTTGCTCTCGTGTTAAACACTATATGAGTGAAAGGGACGGCACGATATGAAGTTCATAGTGGGCCCTCTGTGTCAACTAGATACATGACTCTTTACGCTATTTAGGTATTTGGTTGGGGCGGTTTGGGCCATGCGTTTCTGTCTGTTATATAGTCCTCAACTTTATAATAAGCCTTTGACATCAATGTTTTTTTAAGTAATTTTTAGGAGCTGGAAAGGGTAAATTCAAAATTTCATCGGGTAACTTATTATAAAAACGGACACATTGACCTACAAAAGGCTTGTAAACTGACCTAGAAAAGAATCTATAATACTATAAAACCGGTAAATTTGATAATATTGTAAAATTGACTTCACCATATAAACGAGGATGACGACAACAAAAAAAAAATCAAAACGTCAAACGTCAAACAGCAAACTTCAAACTTCATAGTACGTCACAGCGTTCGTTGATACAAGGTTGATACTCTGTTGTGAAAGTGCGTTTAATTTTATTTTCTTAACAATTTGTGGATTCAATATTTCCCCATAATGGCTGCAAAGATAGACCAGAAAGCTTATTTACAGAAATATTTAACTGGGTCGTCGGGCGATAAGAAGAAAAAAAAGAAAAAAGTGGTTAAAGGCAAGGGGTATGTACACATCGTATTTTAATAATTTTTGGATATTTTCTCAGACATGCTTGGCTCCGTTATATTTTAAATCACGTAAGATGCTACATCAAATATACACGGTAAAACTTATTTGCAGTAATATTTCAGGATTGAACGATTTTCAATGTTTTATAGGTTATACAGGTTCTGTAAATTTTGAGATAGAAAGGCGATATTATAACTTATAAATCCGAAATCCGAATATTTGTTCTTGAGTCTTGGATGTTTTCTATGTATTTAAGTATCTATTTATCTATATAAGTATGTATATCGTCACTTGGTACCCATAGTACAAGCTTTGCTTAGTTTGGGGCTAGGTTGATTTGTGTAAGATTGTCCAAAGATATTTTTTATTTTAAATTGTACACCTGTATATTAAAACTATATTGTTGTCATCATATTAAGTTGTTATTTTAATAAAAATAATATTGGACATGAGACAAACCACACTTTTCAATTTAGATTTTTGGTTAAATTGAGAGTAGGTACAGTAAGTCAAGCAATGGTCTACGATTTGTGTACCTTAATGTTCAAATAATATACCTAGACGAAAAGCAGTAGACTAATTTGTTGCTGACTGTCTAAAAAATATAAAGAAATTGAGAGTATATTATTGAAATCTTCTATTGTGTAAGTTTAATGTTACTTTACTTGCTTAAAACGTCCCCAACCGACGAAAAAAATAAACAATAGCATTCTTTTGTTATGTGCTCGGAGATCTCCGGGATGAGTAGACAACAGCTTAAATTTGTATTCTTTTTCAGTTTGTTGTCTGTACTTACTTGTATTTATTCCGTGTCCTGGCGTTTGATACCAACTATAAGTCGGACATGTGTGTGTATTTCTGAATAAATAAATAACAAGGAAGGTTTCTATGTAATAAGAATAAAAATAGCCTTTACAATTGAAGTTTTCTTACATCTATGCTTGCTTATATATATTTTATATCTTTTATCTAAATTTTAATATCTAATGTTCTTGTTCTCCATCGATAACCTCAACTTGTCACTTGACAAAGGCATATTCCGGAGCTTTCCATTTTTCATCCCTTGCCATGACCAAAGGCATATTCCAGAGCTTTCCATTTGTCATCCCTTGCCATGGCAAAAGGCATATTCCGGAGCTTTCCATTTGTCATCCCTTGCCATGGCAAAATGCATATTCCAGAGCTTTCCATTTGTCATCCCTTGCGGTGTCCAAAGGCATATTCCAGAGCTTTCCATTTGTCATCCCTTGCCATGGCAAAAGGCATATTCCAGAGCTTTCCATTTGTCACCCCTTGCGGTGTCCAAAAGCATATTTCAAAGCTTTCCATTTGTCATCCCTTGCCGTGTCCAAAGCCATATTCCAGAGCTTTCCATTTGTCATCCCTTGCCATGCCCAAAGACAAAGGATTGTGTGATAATAAAAATATTAAATATTAACGACATTTGTGTATTAAGGCTCGGTATCATAATGATCCGTTAAACCTTATGTCGGTAAGTTATGTCAAAAAATGTACTGTGTTACCAAAATTTGATCTAACATATTGATCATATGGCTTACAAGTTATTTGGAATATTTCTCATTTTGGTCTGAATAGATATGTCACTAGTCAGTAGTGGAAACCGTATGGCTTATGATGTATTGATGAACAAGAAATAAAAAATAGTTAATCAACCCAAATAAATATATAAACTTCACTATTTATTATAGTTTATAGTATATATGTATTTGCAACTAAAATATATTTTTTTACAGGTTCAAAGTAATAGATGATGACATAGACCTGTCCAAGTTACGTCCACTGGACGGTGATGAGTTGGACATAATGGATGGGGGGGAGGATGCCCCTCAGATCGCCGGCATCATTGATGAGAGGCCGGAGGAGGTGCGGAAGATGGAACAGTTTAAAACCAGCTCCAAGTGGAAAGTTGTTAATCAGGTATGATGCCTCTCGTCTACCGACAAAAAAAAACCCGAAGTGCAAGTCAGACTCCACCCGTTTAGGGTTGGTTGCACCAACATACGATCACAGGCCGGCCATCGTCAAATATGGCACTGGCAGCTGTCATCCCATAAAAAATTGGCAATACAATCAGGTTTTAACGAACACCGCTTACGATTACAGACGGTTTGGTGCAACCCACCTTTAGGGTTACGAACCAACCGTAAAATTAAATTGGTTTTAATATCAAAAATAAGGAAATTTCAATGAAAAGATTTGATTTATCAATGTATTAATAATTGTTGGTAAAAGATAAGTAATAATAAACATTACCATCATCATGTTTGTCGGAAGTAAAAATTTCTTCAGAACACAATTTGGAAAAAAAAAGCATACTGGTGGTTTCTCAATCCTTTGTTTTATAATTTTTTTAAAAACAAAAGATATGGTACATACTTATCTTCTCAATAAGCTCTCAACAACCCTATTGATGGGGTAGATCAAAAATGTATTTTAGCTGTTTTGGAGATTGTTGTTAGCTATGTTTTGTGTCTGGTGTTTAATTTTTTTTATTTTTAATAAACTTAGTGTGTTTACGTTTTTATTATTCCAACAATTGTCACATTTATTTCAGGACGATGGTTTCAACAGCAGACTGCAAGTGCAAGAAATAAAAAGTGACATAAAAGAGAAAGAAAAAGAAAATGAACTCATTTTCGGCAAAATGTACAGCGACTCTGAAGATGAACAACAATCGGAGAAGAAATCTATTCCCACAAACTCGAAAACTAAAGACAGAGATAAAGGTAGTTCTAAGAAACCTAAAAATAATAGTGACAGTGACATTAGTCCACCCAGAAAAAGAAGAGAATCACCTGGACAGAATGACAGGAAATATGATTCTGACCAGTCACCTCCAAGAAAAAGTCAAAATAGAGATAAGAGAGGTCACGATTCTGACGAATCCCCATCAAGGAAGGAGGATCAGAGAAGTAATAAAAAGAATTACGATTCTGACCAATCACCTCCAAGGAGAGGTCAGAAAGATCAGAAAAGCAGGAGAAGTAATGATTCTGATATGTCACCTCCAAGAAAAGTGCAGAAAGAACAGAAAAGGAAGAAGAGTAATGATTCTGACCTGTCACCTCCAAGAAAAGGTCAAGAACAAAGAAACAGAAGAAATTATGATTCTGATCAGTCACCACCGAGAAAAAAAGAGCACAAACCAAAAGAAAGGAGAAAACCAAGCCGTTGGGGCGAATGGGAGAAAGAGAGGCAGGATTCTGACGCGTCACCTCCAAGAAAATCAAGAAAGAGCTCAAAATCACCAAAGAGACATTCTAGATCCCCACAAAGGAAATCCAAGCACTCACAGTCATCAATATCACCAAGGAGGCAAAATGACAGAAAGCGGAAATCACCAAGAAAAGACTCAGATTCTGACATGTCACCTCCAAGGAAGCATAAAAGTAGAGATAACAAACGTAAATCCCCAGATTCTGACCTGTCTCCCCCAAGACGGAATGGTAAGAGACGGGACAGTGATTCTGACTTGTCACCCCCAAGACGGAGAGACAGTCCGCCACCAACTCATAAGAAGATGGCTCGGACTTTAGAAGGGAAGTTAGCGGGGTTGCAGGATGCGGGGCAGTTGAAAGAGGAGAATGAAGCATTTAGGAGGAGGGAAGAGGAGGCGTTTAGTAGAATGAATGATGAGGTTTCGGGGAGGAATGCTAAGGTGGTGTCTAGAAAAGGTAAATTATTTAAAGTCTAGTCCAGAATTAGGTGAACTAACTTGACAGTTCATTGTACACTGATGTTGCCACAGTTTGGCTAGTGCTGTTAATATCGATGGTTACAAAGTCTATTATTATTGTGTTTGGATTCAGACTAATAATTTTACAAAGCAAAATAATAATAATAATAAATTTTGGCAAGTATGTATGAGTGTGAAAGTTTCGACGACAATTACTTGATAAAATATAAATAGAATCAGATTTATAGAAGGTACAAGGTTATATCGACATATTTGTGTCGACACAAACCTATCACTATTAATTTTTTCCTATTTCTGGCAACATTTTCGGCTGTCAAGTTAGTTCGCCTAATTCTGGACTCGACTTTAGTGTATTACCTGGCCGCGATTAGAATACGATTAGGGGTGTCAGCTTTTCCATATAATTACGTCAAAGTGAAGGGAAATAGCTATTCCGATCGTAAAATAATCCCGGTCTTGTAATAATTGTGTAATTATTTATATATGTGTAACATTTTAATTTGCTTTTGGGTTAATGAACTCACTCGGATGCTTGCTATGTATTTAAGTACATATTTTATATCTATTAATTCCAATGAAAATTTTTGATTTCTTTATAAGATTATTGCATTTATATATTTTTTATTAACTTAATTTGTGAATAAATAATTTTTTGATTCAGGCAAAAGAGATACATCAGAAGAGAGGCAGAAGTTAAAAGAAAAAGCGGAGAAGCAGAAGGAATTAGATGACAAATATAAGAAATGGAGCAAAGGGTAAGTTGTGACTGCTATATTACACTCTATGATTATTCAAAAATGTTTTTTCACTGATTACTTGGAGACTGTTAGACCAATTTCGAAAATCCTCTTTTGTTTATATTTTTGTCTTATAGTAGGTACTCCCAAGTTAATCTCATATAGTTTTGGTCATAATCTCATGACAAGATCCATGAGGAATCAAAGGAATTGCTCGGCTTTAAAAATCAAGCTTTCGAGTGTTTCTCGAATTACTAAACCAGTTTTCGTTGAATTACCTTCCAGCTTAAAGCAGATACAAGACCAGGAGTCCAGAATTCAAGAATTCATGCACGAAGCGGCCAAGCCCTTAGCTCGACATAAGGATGACACGGATCTTGAGAGCAGACTCAAGGAAATAGAGCGAGAGGGAGATCCTATGCTTGAATACATGAGGGGGAAGAAGAGGGAACGAGGAGAATTGCCCCCAGGTATGTATAGATAAAAATTGATGAATCCCGGAAATCCCGGTAAATTCCGGGATTCTCCAGAATTAACAAAAGCTAATTGGAAATAGATTTTGGGATATCCCGGAAAGAGAGTTATCCAGGCATGGAGGTTATGTCTATAATGAGAACAGACTCGAGCAGAAACATGATTGGAATCGGAAGCGACAAGTAAAATAATAGTTTTTATTGACCGAGCGAGCGAAGCGTTTCCGTTTCAGCCTGTGAAAAAATGCTTTCGTATGTCAAAATGTCGGGCTTTTCTTATTTACAGGTTGCATTTCTTAACCGATTGTCGTGAATTTTTATATAGATTTTTTTTCCATTCAGTTTTTAGATTTTTCAAAGTGGCAGAACCATGGGGGTTAAATTCATAAAAAAATAGCCTCCTGAGCCACTAGTTTTAATTATTTTATTACACTACCTTTATCTCACGAACGCGGATGAGCCATGGTTGTGTTGAAACATACATGCATATTATCTATGTGTGCGTCAGCGTAGGAGCTATGAGTTCACATTGTCCATGTGTTCGTATGTGTCATAACTACAAAGTAACTGGGTCATACGCGGATTTAGGTTCGCGTCTTTTCTGTGGACATACCAAAAGTTAAGGGCTACAAAGCTTAATTTTGGATTGGACCAGTAACCCGCATAATCAGTGTCTCCGTTTCTATAAATCCCTGTAATAAAAACATAGCTAACATGCCCAAAAGCCGTTAACTATTGACCACAGGAGGGACGACTATTGTTTTTCCAACTAAGTAAGACCCAACTATGGCTAACCAGCTCTCGTGAGATAAAAGCACAGTCAACCGGGGATACTTTCAAATTGAGGGGCGACTTTAAAAATCCAGTTATACCGTATGCTAGTTTTAATTTGGTTAGCATGAGGTCAGTGAAATATCTTGGTAAATTTTCTAACCATTTGTGATAATCCACATCGAAAGGGACCTTATGGCTGCAGGCGCTAACGTTGCAGCTATTCACTATTGTATTGGAACAGCGGCAATAAAGGCGTAAGTGCCTGCCGCCATAAGGTTCCTTTGAATATGGATTATCACATTTACTAAACTGAATCAGACTAAAAATACTTATTGATGATTATATCAGTGTTCTAAATCTATCAAAGTGGCCCCGTTTTTTCCTAGTCACCCCAGTTTACGGTACTGTATACATAATTGTAATTTTTTCCACAGAACGGCCGAGTTATAAGGGTAGTTTTCCGCCAAATCGCTTCAACATACGCCCCGGTTATCGCTGGGATGGCGTCGATCGCTCCAACGGATACGAGAAGAGTTTCTTCGAACACCAGAGTAAGCGGCGGGCGCAAGAGGAAGAGGCCTATAAATGGAGTACAGAGGACCTGTAATGGACCTTAGTATGATAGTGGTAAGGTGCGTTTTAGTTTGACTCGTTTCGTGAACTTACGTTGAAATAAATGCAAGAACTGATGCTCAGTTTATATGGAATTGACCTTGTGGTTAATGTAATAAGATGTGTTTTTAGAATGACTCGGTTTGTGAAGACATAAAAAAGAGAACCTATAATGGACCTTTTGGGGATAGTGATAAGGTGCGTTTTAAATTGACTCGTTTCGGGAAGTTACGTTGAAATAAATGCAAGAACTGATGCTAGGGTTACCTGAAATCGACCTTATGGTTGACATAATAAAAAGTGTTTTAGAATGACTCGTTTTGTGAAAACATTGAAGTCAATTTCAATTTCGAATCCGAACGCTGTTATAGCATAGCATAGAGTACGGAGGATTTTTAATTTTATTATAAATTATTGAACCAATATGTGGAGTGCGTATAAGCTATATTCGACCTTATTGACGATGTGTTAAAGTTTGTTTTGGTTTAATTCTCGTTTTGAATTTCGAACGCGCTGAAGAGCCGTATACGTAGAAAACGAAGGATTTTTAACCCTAAAGCTGAAGTAATAAGGTGTGGATTGGTTTGGCTCGGTTTCTGGAATTATTTTATCAATAAATTAAAATAATTTCGACTTTCGAATCTAGACCAAGCGGCCGGCGCAAGAAATAGTGAAGCTCGAAGAATCTGTAATCGATCTTGTGGATGAAGTAATAAGGTGTGTATTAGTTTGACTCGTTTTGTGAAGTTATGCTACTTATTAAATGAATGCGGCTAGATTAGACCTTATGTTCTACTGAATAAGTTGCATTTCGGCCTTGGATAATCTGAAGTGGGCCTTAACAGTAAAGAGATAGGTTGCGTTTTTGAATTCATTGGCATATAAACGCAGGATTTGAAGATATGTGCTCAATTTTTAAAGGGCCTATAACTAAAGTATGTAGTAACTTGTTTGCTACCGACGTCGTATAAAAAAAATCGACCTTATTGGCAAGAAATATGGTGCGATTTAGTATGAAACGTGTTCGTATACTTGAGTAAAAAATTGTTCAACAAGTGACGATTTTCCACTATGTTTGTTAATTTGACTGCTAAGGCGTGTGGAAAAAGGTACAGTTTCGAAAGGCCTATGTATGAATTAAACGTTTCTGAATACAGAACAAGTGATATGGAAGGATTTTTCTACTTTTATTAAACTTTTACTTGCACATTAATTGGCACGATTTGTGCACGATATTTTGGATATTCTGTAGTTTATATGAGTAGACAATTTTTTTTATGGATATCGAAGAAAATATTTATATTTGTATGTATAGTGGCTGTCAGTGCCTTTACCATGAGTTTACATGACCGTACTCGCTAGCGACTGCGTAAAAAAATGTATGGGCAAAAGTAGCGCCTCTGGCGGTTACGCAATAGAACTAAGAATTGACATACTAAATCGTTTACGCAGTCGCCAGCGAGTACGGTTATGCAAACTCATGGTGAAGGCACTGATTTAATTACTCTTTAAGACTGTTCTAGTAAGCCCAAACACGATGGGATTATCTTGTGTAGTTTAGGAGTTGCTATGGCCAGCTTCTGTCTATCATCAAATCGGTGGTAACATAATATTGTTCTAACCAAAACCGGCTCACTAACTGTAACTGTGACCGAACGTTTACTGTTTACTGTAACCGAATGGTTACTGTAACTGTAACCGAACGGTTACTATAACTGTAATAGAACGGTTACTATAACTGTAACCGAAGGGTTACTGTAACTGTAATAGAACGGTTACTGTAACTGTAACCGAACGGTTACTGTAACTGTAACCGAACGGTTACTGTAACTGTAACCGAACAGTTACTGTAACTGTAACCGTTCGGTTACAGTTACAGTAACCGTTCGGTTACAGGAAACAGTAAACTTTCAGTCACAGTTACAGTTAGTGAGCCGGTTTTGGTTACGGACCGTTCGGTTACAGTTACAGTAACCGTTGTTACAGTTATTATTTTGTTGCCAGTTTTTGTTGCACCGTTTATCGCCACCCATAGTTCACGTGTGGGGGTAACGGTGGGTACCCTACGGACGTGGTGCAACTTCGATCCCCCCTTGTCAAGTGAGTGGGCAACTTGACTGTTAGAAGTTCTCACGCCGCCCGGAGGCCTTTAACTTGGCTTAACGACTGCTATCATAGACAGCAGCCGGGATCACCGGCTTGACGTGCTTTTCAAAGCACGGGAGCGCTCAGTTAGTAACCACTCAAAGCGGTCACCCATCCAAGAACTGACCCCTTCCCACGTTGCTTAACCTCGCATACACGCGGGGCACGTTCGGTATCCACCTAATATTGTGTTATCACCGAACTTACATAAGTATGCATTTCATCTCAATCGGATACCGGCAAGTGTCTAAAAAGTATACACGTTTTGAGGACAACTATCATACATACGACGACCGGTTTAGCCTAGTGGGTAGTGCACCTGCCTGTGAAGCTGACGGTCCTGGGTTCGAATCCCGGTCAGGGCAAATATTTGTGTGATGAGCGTGAATATTTGTTTCTGAGTATTGGATGTTGTCTATGTATTTAAGTATTTATATCTACTAAATATATCGTCGTCTAGTACCCATAACACAAGCCTTCTTGAGCTTACTGTGGGGCTAGTTTGATTTGTGTAAGATTGTCGTCTAATATTTATTATTATTATTATTATTTATTATTACATACGTACATAAAAGTGCAAGTTAAATAAAAGCTTGTAAAAGTGGTCGGCAGCGCGTATTATAGTTCTGCAGTGGCCAGCGTTCGTAGCCTATGGTGTCTACTTGCCACCAAGCCGTGTGCTTGTATGTCACCGTCATAGTGAGGCGTCTTCGGTTAATTCCGAATGTCGGATAATTCCGAATATAACAAATTCCAGTCTAACTAAGCGATTTTGTTGCGCTACCAAACATCAACGAAAATTTTAACATTTCTTTTTTGATCATGATGACGATGAGACAGCCAGGGGGGGGGGGGGGGGCAAACATTGAAACAACCATGTGAACTGTGTAAAAATCGCTGTAATCACTACTGGCTAAAAACATTTTCGGGGGGGATAAATCCCAACAATTCCCCCCTGGATACGTGCCTGCGATGAGATGCAATAAAATGGAATTTGTTATTTTCGGAATTAGCCGACATTCGGAATTACCCGAAGACACCCTATAAAAATACAGATATACAAAATATACAGTCAAAAACACGAAGCTAAATGTCGTAATTGTCTGAAATAGATTGGTGTTTGGTGTATGTTCGTGAATTAGACTCGGTATATCGTTAAATCCATAGAGAAGTACCCCACTCTTTTAGTCTTTAGACGTAGGTACCGTTTCTACCGAGAATTGCGTATTACATTTTTTTTCATACAAAAAGACGCAACGGTTTTCACCCTCTAACCCTGAACCGTTTTGCATAATTTTGGAAATGTAGATACACTCGCGGACAAAGAATACGGGTCGGTAAAATACCGTCATATTTCGTAAAATAGCGCGCGAACCGAAACAGCGAACCGAAAAAGAACGAAGTTCGAATATCTCCTTCTCTGTCGCACTTGCTAATTCGTGCGACAGAGAGTGAGATATTCGAACTTCGTTCGTTTTCTGTTCACGGTAGCCCCTCCATTTGATCTAACGGTATTTTCAATTTTACGGTGGCATATACATTGCTGTAATATAGATAAATATCGTCTATTCAATGTTAGTACTCTGGTGATCTTCCGAAGACTATAATAATAGCAGATTATGTCTCAAGGGAGCAAAATTATATATTTACGGCGAGGGCGGTATATTGAATACTGAGAGAAGCGAAACATTGTACAATAGAATCCTGAGCGTAACGAGGGATTCTAAAGTAGAATCTTGAGCGTAGTGGGGGGTTCAATTGTTTACGCCCAAGACGGAAATAATTTTGCTGCCGAGTGGCACATACCGCTTTTCACACCTTCTACGAGAAAACGAGTAATCGTTGCCCTCAAATGAGGGAAGAAAAGTACGACTTTGACCCCTCATTCGAATGAAACAATGACTATTTTGTGAATAACAGGTGTGAAAAGTATAATTAAGTTTCTACATGCAATTTACGTCAATCTATATTTCGGTTTGCTACCTACTCATATAGATGTCATTTTCTCACGTAGTTTTTTCCCACAGTTTGATTCCACTATTTAAAAAAAAATCGCACAAAATAGTGTCATGTTGGTACTAAATACTAACTAATATATGTTTAATAATTATCTGTTAACTTGATGACTGTATAATGTAATTTTTACCGAGAACACCTCAACTCTCTTTGTTAAACTAAAACCGGGTACTCACTAGAGAGCTGTAACTGTAAACGAACGGTTACAGTTACAGTAATCGTTTGATAATTTTATTGCCAGTTTATGTCGCACCGCTTAGTACCACCAAGGGGTCACGTGTAGGGTAACTGGGTAGTCCTTACGGACGTGGTGCAACTTCGACCCCTCTTGTCATGTGAGTGGGCAACTTGACTGTTAGAAGTTCTCAAGCCGCCCGGAGGCAGGGACGGATACCGGTATTTTCTCCATAGTATTATTACGGTCACTTACAATAATATGACGTTGTTACCTAAATACATGATTCAGCCCTACGTAAAAAGCAAAAAATAATCCAAAATATCGGGCTAATTCAGGGTTTTTTAAAAATACCGGTATCGGTTCCTGCCCGGAGGCCTCTAACTTGGCTTAACGACTATCATAGACAGCAGCCGGCATCAACGGCTTAGCGTGCCTTCGAAAGCACGGGAGCGCTCAGGTAATATCCACTCAAAGAGGTCACCCATCCAATAACTGACCTAGGCCGACGTTGCTTAACCTCGCATACCGCACGTGGTTCGCGAGCACCTCTCGAAGCTCGTGAATATTCGATGGATAGCACTGTCTCAGTTAACACTTGAACTCGTTACAGTAACCGTTCTGTTACAGTTTGCCATAGCTGGGCACCGTTAACCAAATAGTTAACTTCGTTAATCGATAATCCGTTAAAAAATAGTTAACTTCGTTAAACGTTAAAGCGTTACGTTTCCTGCCATTTAACGTTAATCGTTAATTAATCGATATTCCGTTAAAAAAACAAGTTAACTTCGTTAAACGTTAAAGCGTGTGTCTCGGGTCATTTAACGGAAGTTATCGTTAATCGTTAAACCCTGACGCGCCTCACTTGCATCGCCTGTCTCACTTAGCGCCTATGGCTCCCGCTTACGCCGCCCCGATCGAACGGACTTGTCACAACCTGTTTTTCGCGGCGCGGCGGCGCGGTGTTCCTTAGATAAAATAGGTACTTAGTTAACGGATTAAAGGTACTGGACAGCTAGCGGAAGTTAATGAGTCCGTTAACAATTTCGCTAGTTAACTTAAAAGTTAATCCGATACACGGATGGTTAACCTCGTTAATTTACGGTTTAACGAGTTAATGCCAAGATCTGCAGTTTGCTAATGAGTATCCGGCTTATGTTAATACACAGAGAGCAGAGGGGCTACCGCGAACCGAAAACGGCGAAGTTCGAATATCTCCCTCTCTGTCGCACTTGCTAATTCGTAAGGCAGAGAGGGAGATATTCGAACTTCGTTCGTTTTCAGTTCGCGGTAACCCCTCATATTAATAATATAAAATGTATGTTTAGCATTCCAGTTTCAATTCAATGTGACACGCGAAGAAGCAAACGCGTTGACAAATTGAAATGAAATTGGTATTCTTAACGTAAGCCCCAGTTTGTAATTTAGTACCTATTGTATCCTCCTAAGGCCCATAATCCTAATGATAAACGTTTAATTAAAAAAAAATTGAATCATTATTTATGGTAATTATTTACTTACATTAAATTTATTTCCAAAAAAACAATTGAAATTCTAAAACTAAACTAAACGCTAAAAACTAGCCTCATCTAACATTTAGGGTAGAGTTTCAGTTGCATTTGTTCTGATTCTTTCGTCTGATTCAAAGGAAATTCAGCTCTATTACCGACACTTGTTGGTAGAAGTTTCACTACCATGTTTTGCTGTACGGTGGGCCTTAGGAGGTCTGGCCACCAAACGTGTCATAGGTACAAAAAAATGATATACTCATACATTTCTTAGGGGCATCATTTCTAGTGTTAAAAAGAGATAGCATTAAGTCTCTAAGCTACATGACATGAATGGTGACCAGACCATATCTCTTTGCAAATTACAAAATGAATTTGTCTTATGAAGAGCCTAAGTCCAATGATTTGTAATATTGAACCTTATACACGATATACAAGGATAGTTTTTGATTGAAATTGTTGATATTTTTGAAATAATCACTTTGTATTTAAAGTCACTTCCGCAAATTTGTGGCGCTTTTGCGTTTAGAAATCGAACTCTATGCGAACGGAATAAAGTTGAGAATGCATGTTTGCGGAAGTTGTCTTGAATTGTGTATTGATGTTAGTCACAAAACAGGGATTATGATGTATAAATAAATGGAAGTTTAAATGTGAATGACTTTTTTTCTGGAACCTTCGATAGTTCGATCACTTTTCTGATAAAGTTAACCAAGAAAGTGGTGTGAAATGAAATCATTTATTCTTCAATTTAGGCATGTTACATGCACTTATGAATGTCAAAAAACTACCTCCGGTTCATAAAATAAACCTCTGCCTCGAGAAGAACCGGCGTAAGAAACTCGGTGAGGTGTCATTTTTTCAAAACAATATACAATGTATATAAAATAACAGTAATAATAGTACAAAATTCAAATAACCAACCAAATAATAAACATACATACATATTTTTTAATATTAAGGACAAAATATTTCAGTGTTAGATTACTTGTGCGGGACGCTATCACTGCCAAACATTCCTATCCATGATGTAATCGTTTATCTTATAGTATGCTTTTGAAATAAGTGTCTGTTTCAAAACAGATTTAAATTTAGAATCCGTAAGTTCAGTAATGTGTCTTGGAATTTTATTGTAGAATTTTATACAATTTCCCAAGAACGACTTTTTCGCCTTCACTAGTCTATAAAAAGTTATTTTGAGTTTCCCAGTGTTTCTTGTAGTTATTAACTTATCAGTATTCGTTGGGAAATTGTATAAATTCTTCCTAACATACATGATTATTTCAAATATGTACAGCGACGGCAGGGTTAGGATATCTATTTCCTTAAAGATTTCTCGCAATGACTCACGCGACCCCAAGTTATAAATTGCTCGTATAGCCCTTTTCTGTGTATTTTTTGGACCCTCATCATTAAAAAAGAGAATTCCTTTAAAGGCCTCTCGTCTAGCCGCACCCGAAACGTGACACTTCGCAGCCTATTAGGAACATAACGTCGATATTTCATTGCATGTTTGAGAAAAAAAATCTTATTTGTTTCATGCATGGCCTAGTGCTGCAAATACTGAAAAATGGGTGGATCAACTATTCTTTGTTACTCGTTATCATGGTTACGTCTCCTGAGTCACTTATTAAAACTGTGATTTTATAGGGTTTCATCATCATCATCATCATTTCAGCCGAAAGACGTCCACTGCTGAACATAGGCCTCCCGCAAAAGGGGGGGATTTGCCATAGTCGCCACGCTTGGCAAGCGGGTTGGCGACCGCAGTTTGATGGTTGTAATGATCGAAGGATGCTGCTGCCCACCCTCCGATTTTCCCTTATTCGCCTCCTACGAAACCCACGGGAAGAGATGGGGTGGCGCAATTCTTACCCGGCAACCACACGGGGGGGGAGTCTACCAAACGTGAGTTTAGTGATGACAATAAATCCATTTGAACATGGGTCATCTCTTGAGTGTGATTGAAGTCCATATTATAAACATTTTTCTAAGAAACTCGGTTACTGTTGTCTCCTCGCTGACGGGACAGAATAACAACAAGAAAAAGTTGATTGACCCAAATGTCTGTAAATTTGTTCAAGTTGTAGATCGCAATATATACGTAGACTTGCATTTGTTGCTGCAATGCCAGTATGAATGTAGTTAACAAAGTCGATGCGGTTTCAGTCGAATGCTGTACTATAACAGTTTAGGGTTTTGTCAAGGTTTTGCCTAAACAAAAGGTAAGGTAGGTAATAGAGTTTAGTTATCACTTTGACTCACATAGTGAAATGTATTTTTTTAATTTTGCCGTCGGATACGGTGCGGAGGGCGATTCACTTCAATAGTATGCTATCGTATACTTTAGCGGATGAAAGCATGTTATAGGATACTTTAGCTTTAAAAACGTGCGTTAGCTCCCTTTAGCACCTGAACACATGTAATACCATACTTTAACTTCCGATGCGTATAGTGTGTCCAAAATCATCCAGCTAAATGCGATTCGATGCTGATATATGTCTTCACCCATAATCGTCGGGTGAGAAGCAAAACTCACTACCAAATCTGTCACTACTCTTCGAAACGTCGTATTTCAGTACTGAAACGATGCTGATATACGATTTGTTACTTAGGATCGGTTGCACCAACATACGATCACAGGCCGGTTATCGTTAAATATGGCGCCGGCAGCTGTCATCCCATAGAAACTTGTCAAACTTTCCATACAATCAGATTTTAATGAACACCGCTTACGATTACAGACGGTTTGGTGCAACCCACCCTTAGTGACTTTTGCTTGTAACCCGACGATATATGGCCGTTAAAACGTTTCAGATATTTTTGCCGCTTTGGCATAAGTATTTATTATTCTAGTGACTATATTCTCTAAGAAAATCTTTCAAAATGGCGTAGGCATAGGGTTTGAACCGTAAAAAATATCACTCGCTTAGTCTACAGCTCGTCGAACGCTGAGACGTTTACCTTACTAGTGGTTCTGTATCTTAGTGCTCAATAGATAACACCTATTAATCACCTCTGACATCATGACATAAGATTGAAAATGCCATGAATTGGGTTGATATTGGGTCAGTGTCGAGTACAGGGACGTTTACCTTACCTAAAGTCAAAATAAAACTTCAAACTTGCTGCAACAAGCCTTCATTGGCATTTTATTAGCTTATTTAAATATACCTATATCAGTTGAGTGCCGCGGTCCGTCGAGTACTAAATGGTAATTGATATAATTACTAATTATAGTAATTAATATTAGTTCACTTTCTGTCGTGGTCTGGCTGATCGTCGTCGTCCTGATCGCTACTTCTGCTGAATAGGGATTTCTAAAAAAAAAAAAAAAAAAAATACCGTTACAAAACATAGTTGAGAACTATCTCGGCCATCTAGACTCGTTTAAATTTAATATATTTTTCTCAAACATGCAATGAAATCAGGGATCGGATACCGGTATTTTCTCCATAGAAAAATACCGGTATTAATACGGTCACCGGTTCATTATTTCGTTTTTAATGGGACAATCTAATAATACGACGTTGTTACCTAAATACATGATTCAGCCCTACGTAAAGAGCAAAAAATAATTCAAAATATTGGGCTAATTCAGGGTTTTTTAAAAATACCGGTATCGGTCCCTGAATGAAATATTGACATCGTGTTTGTTACGCAAGGAGCGGCCCATAATCGTATTTCATACAATATTGCTGGCCTGGGCTGGCAAAGTGATCGTCCTTTGTTTGCGGGCCCGCCGCCGCGCCCCGGACACAAAAGACGACGCCGGCCGCCGGTTGCTGCAGCGCATGTTTTTAATACTGAATCATTACATTTTCTTTTCGAGTTTTCTTAAAATTTTCAAATTTCATTGCATTTTTTGAGAAAAGCGGTACAAGCTCGCTCGGCGCGAATAGATGATTTATACTACTCGGCCGGCACTCCCCTATTTCGCGGCCTGTGCAGTAATGTACTATTATGGAACTGGTGAACCTTTAGTGACTTACTTGCGGCCTCTGTAACAAGAGAGTACTTGTATAATCTTTTTTGATACTTTTCTTAAACTCAGTACATAAGTTTTTAAATCATGTTTCTCAGCACCTGACTTTTCGCCAGTAAAACGTGACCATAAAACGAATCGTGCTAGCTACTCTCTAAAATAATAAATGCACACTTACGCGATAATAACTACTGGACGAGAGTTGAGGATATACACTCTGAAATAAAATGTCTATGGTTAGATTGATATTAAATATAAACTATGTTTTCACGCCAAAGTTTGACACTTGGAAGTGATTCGACAGTGGTGCCAACTGCCTAGCCAGAGGGGCTACCGCGAACCACAAACGAAGTTTTCCCTCTCTGTCTCACTTATATGCAAACTTGCTAGTGCGACAGAGAGGGAAAACTTCGTTTCCTGTTCGCGGTAGCGCCCCAGGATGATCGCGTCAAGCAGTAGTCGTCCCATACTAGCAAATATGCGAGTGCAAGAGGGACGAATGCTATACATCGTGGGCGTCAATAACCCGAAAGATTTAAACCTCTTATTTTTGACGACAGTACGAGTGAATAATGCTATAGCAACATGGGTCCAATTATGTTTTAATTAAATTACTATTTCAGTACAAATTAAATCATATTAATTGACCGCTTCTTTGTGAACAAACTTACTTCAGAGTGAGCGAGTTTAATTTATCCCAAGTTGAGAAACAGAAAGCGAACATTGTCATTTTAGTGACATCAATTTCAAACTATCAGCCAGTTATCAGGAAAGTTAAATAGTTTGCAATCTCACGATTGAGAACAGAACAAAACATTCGGAGTGTAACCATTTTGTCGGATAGATACCAATTACCAAACTTAATTACGTGAAGCTGGCTGACAACCATGCAGTTAGTGCCTCTGCGTGTAAAAGTGGTAGATAGCTACGTCACGCCTTTAGGGTGTGCTAGAATTGAGATTTTTTAACATGTGATTTGTTTTAAATAATTAATATCTTTTAAATTATGGGTTTTAGGACTACTTATATGTTATATAACTTTATATACTATAATTAGGCTCTAAAATCGTTGGTTTAAAACTTTCGGATTATTAACGCCCACGGTGTATGTTCGACATAAACACTATCATCCTAGCTAGGCTAGTGAGCATGAAACGGTAAGCCCTCATTGCGTTAGTAAAAGCCAAAACTACTACTCGTATTTTGGTTGACACGCTACTTTCTAAACTGACTAGTTTCTAAGACAGCATACCTCATAGTCTGAGGACGACTTGTATGAGCTTAGGCTGAAGGGCTGCAATGAGAAACAATGATTTGTGATAACCCATATTGAAAGGGACCTTATAGCGGCCGGCACTTACGCCTTTATTGCCGCTGTTCCAATACAATAGTGAATAGGTGCAACATAAGCGCCTACCGCCATAAGGTCCCTTTCGATGTGGATTATCACATTTATTTATACAGGGTGTAACAAAACTAGTGAGGATTTGTTTAAGGGCATATTCGGTATCGTGTTCTGATTAGGAAAAAGTAGAATGAATTTTTTTTTGACGCAATAAATTTTTGGCCTTTGTATGGACAGTTGGACTAGGACGACCTGCCCCAATGAAAAAAAATAATTTCGCTTTAAAAATTTTTCTTGTACTTTTTCCTAATCAGAATACGATACCGAATATGTCCTAAAACGGATCACTATTTTTGTTACATTCTGCGTGTATGTAGATAATGTAAATGTCAGACAAACGAAGCTTAGCGGCAATTTCACTAAAACAGGGTTCACGAACGATTTTGAATATGGGGTACCGTAAACCAGGGTTACTTTCAAATTGAGGGGCGACTTTAAAAATTCAGTTTTTAATCGTGTTTTACTTTTTTATTTAGTTAACTTTGATTCAAATTATACCTTCGTTAATTTCCTAACTATTTACTAAACTGAATCAAACTAGAAATACTTAGTGACGAATATATAAGTGTTATATGTGTATCAAAGTAGCCTCGTTTTTTCTTAAAGTAACCCCAGTGTACGGTACAAGCTTCAAAAACTAGGCTATTTAAAAATTCAAGTCAAAAAACGAGTTAAATGGTTATCGCGTATGAACTCGCCGCTAGAGGCGCTAGTGTAGCGTGAGGTCTCCGAAATATCAAATGTCACTCTTTGTGGTTGCGCTACGCGGATTAATATCTAATTGGAACAATATGGTGAGTATTTTGCAATACCTGAGCTTGATTATGGCAAATATGAGTTACGGGTCAATGACTGTCAGTGCTTTGAGACAGTTTTGTCTTTCGGAAACTTATTTCCTCCTTTTTTCCGAACAAAACGGGATTGTACGGTTTTAAGGTTTTAGACATGATTTAAATGCAAACTTTCTCATGCGCATAATATAACCAATAATATTTTTTGACAGCTGCACCTTACTCGAAAGTGGCGCCAACTGGTGAGCACAAAAACGATAGCCCTCATATTAGTCTCACGCGTATATTGTGTAATAAATAATCACTACGATTCGACTTTCGAGCCTTTTGCAGTGCTTGTGGTCAAGCGATTTTTTTCAAACTACCCACATACAGTCGCAAATTTGTTGAGCCACTTGTCATTGTCCGTAATTTAGCCGTGTAATGAATGACAGATGTCACCCGATGACGTGTCAATCCCGATGTGCGTTACACGGCAAAGTTGCGAAGATTGGCAGCTCAATTATCACTGTTCGCGATCTTCAAATGTTACGCGATGAAATCCGTGTTAAATAATTATCGAGGAATCTGATGCTAATTTTAATTTATTTATATTTGACTAGCGACCCGCCCCGGCTTCGCACGGATGCACTATTTAATGGATGTTATTATACATGTAAACCTTCCTCTTCAATCACTCTATCTATTAAAAAAAACCGCATCAAAATCCGTTGCGTAGTTTTAAAGATTTAAGCATACATAGGGATATAGGGATATAGGGACAGAGAAAGCGACTTTGTTTTATACTATGTAGTGATTACATTGTAGCTATTCATTGAAGAGCTAGAGTAGTCCGACTTGTAGTAATCCGGCTGAAAAGAAAAGTATATTTTTATAAAAAATAGATCTCGTGGCCGTCCCAGTGCCTTTACCATGAGTTTACATGACCGTACTCGCTAGCGACTGCGTAAAAATTTGTATGGGCAAAAGTACAGCGCCTCTGGCGGTTACGCAATAGAACTAAGAATCGGCATACTAAATCGTTTACGCAGTCGCTAGCGAGTACGGTCATGCAAACTCATGGTAAAGGCACAAGGGTGCTACCGCGAACGGCATTCGAAATTTCCCTCTCTGTCGCACTTGCAAGTTTGCACATAAGTGAGACAGGGAGGGAAAACTTCGTTTGTGGTTCGCGGTAGCCCCTCTGGCATGGTCTAAGAAAATACGGTCTGACAATACGGATTGTGACACATACGTCAATGTGCACGTCACACTCACACTTGTCATACAATTTCTTTTTTTATTGAAACATGGAATTCTTCGATTCAAACGGGGTCTTGGTCTACGCAACTCAGTAGTCAAGTTCAATAATATATAC
This sequence comes from Epiblema foenella, assembly GCA_963556455.1. NCBI lineage: Eukaryota > Metazoa > Arthropoda > Insecta > Lepidoptera > Tortricidae > Epiblema > Epiblema foenella. Next base: position 24,389,018 of record OY747100.1, read on the forward strand.
ACATTTTCTGCTGCTGCCGCGAACGGCACTCGAAATGTTCCCTCCCTGTCGCACTTGCAAGTTTGCACATAAGTGAGACAGAGAGGGAAAACTTCGTTTGTGGTTCGCGGTAGCCCCTCTGGCATGGTCTAAGAAAATAAGGTCGGACAAAACAGATTGTGACACCACATACGTGAGTGTGGAGGACATACTCACACTTGCCATACAATTTTTTTTTTAAACATGGAATTCTTCGATTCAAACGGCGTCTTGGTCCACGGAGCTCAGTAGTCAAGTTCAATAATATATACACATTTTTCTGCTGCTGCCGCGAACGGCACTCGAAATGTTCCCTCTCTGTCGCACTTGCAAGTTTGCGCATAAGTGAGACAGAGCGGGAAAACTTCGTTTGTGGTTCGCGGTAGCCCCTCTGGCATGGTCTAAGAAAATAAGGACAATACGGACTGTGACACCACATACCTACGTCAGTGCAGGGATCGGATACCGGTATTTTCTCCATAGAAAAATACCGGTATTATTACGGTCACCGGTTCATTATTTCGTTTTTAATGGGACAATCTAATAATACGACGTTGTTACCTAAATACATGATTCAGCACTACGTAAAGAGCAAGAAATAATCCAAAATATTGGGCTAATTCAGGGTTTTTTAAAAATACCGGTATCGGTCCCTGCGTCAGTGTGGACGACACACACACACTTGCCATACAATTTCTTTTTTATTGAAACATGGAATTCTAGTGATTCAAACGGCGTCTTGGTCCACGCAACTCAGTAGTCAAGTACAATAATATATACACATTTTTGGACCTCATTGCAAAGGACTAGAGTGCAACAGTGTACGGTCTATTTGATTTCTATTCCATTTGATACCTTATCACAGTGACGTTTATGGGTGGATCAACTATTCTTTGTTGCTTGTTACCATGGTTACGTCTCCTGAATCACTCTTTAAAACTGATTTTATAGGGTTCAAATCTACCAAACATGAGTTTTAGCAAGCATAAATCCATTTGGACATGGGTCATGGCCTGAGCGTGCTTGAAGTCCACGTTATGAACATTTTTCTAAGAAACATGGTTCCTGTTGTCTCCTCGCTGACGGGACAGGATAACAACAAGAAAAAGTTGATTGACCCTTATATGAGATCTCTAGCGGCTTCTATATTCACTGTGACAAGGTACAAAGTGGCACAGAAAACCAATTGGTTGACTGTACACATAATATGAGAAAACTCGACTGTACCTAATATTTTTTTTATACCACGTCGGTGGTAAACAAGCGTACGGCCCGCCTGATGGTAAGCGGTCACCGTAGCCTATGGACGCTTACAACTCTTGGGGTGTCACATGCGCGTTGTCGACCCTTTAAAAATTAATGTAATTTATATAATACAGTTAAGCGCACCTGGAAGTTCGAACTGATGCTGTAGGGCTGAAAAAAAGGATATCGCATAAATTAAACATGATAATAAATAAATAAATATTTTTGGACAATCTTACACAAATCAACCTAGTCCCAAACTAAGCAAAGCTTGTACTATGGGTACCAAGTGACGATATACATACTTATATAAATAAATAGATACTTAAATACATAGAAAACGTCCAAGACTCGGGACCAAATATTCGTGTTCATCACACAAATACATGCCCTGACCGGGATTCGAACCCGGGACCTCCAGTTTCGAAGGCAGGGTCACTACCAACTATGCTAAAGCGGTCGTAATTAAATTAGACTGGTAGTTTATTCTAAAAATAGCTCTCCTTTTCGTCTTATTTTGTGAGCCAGTTTGGCAACATGACATTTCCGAAGTAAAAGTCAGCTGAGGGGCTACCGCGAAACGGAAACGAACGAAGTTCGAATATCTCCCTCTCTGTCTCACGAATGGGCAAGTGCGACAGAGAGGGAGATATTCGAACTTCGTTCGTTTTCGGTTTGCGGTAGCCCCTCTGAATGTTGCCAAGCCGAATTTTGGCTGCTTTGCTCAAAATTCGAGATGGAGCCAAAACTGAAAAACCCGTCTGGTTGAGCGTCATGTCCTAGAATGGATTTTAGGTTCTCTTAAACATCAATTAAAAAGCATGTTTCAACCCCATTTCATAACAAAGTAGGTGTCACTTCAAAATGTTAAAACTTAAATTGTCGGTTGACAATCAAAACATAAATAGCTAATAACTACTTAAAAAATGCTCGGTCCTCAGCATCTTTTGAGTACTGTGAGTACGAGGTTTCATTGAGTTATGACTTATGACAGATATGAGTTTTGGGTTGTCAGCCGACGAAACACAGGGCCTATTCCGAACTTCGAAAGCCGAACTTCGTATCGTGCCGTCCCTTTCACTCTCGTGTTATTCACTATATGAGTGAGAGGGATGGCACGACACGAAATTCGGCTTTCGAAGTTCGGAGTAGCCCTCTGGGGCGCTACCGCGAACAGCAAACGAAGTTTTCTCTCTCTGTCGCGCTTACGTCCGAACGTGCAAGTGCGACAAAAAGCGTAAACTTCATTTGCGCGAGCGCCCCTGTATACTTTAGTTAGCGCTTCACTTGGCTACTTGAGACTAATGCAGAAACTACTGTCTTAGTTATTTACGGAACTGTTCTTCTGTAGTAAAGTAAAAAAAAATACCGTTAGTTTTATTGATACATCATCATATTAGAATTACGATTTGAAACGGGATATTTAATCTGTGAGTTTCCGATATTTCGGCACTGTTGCAAGCGCCATTATCAAGGATTAACTGACGTGCTGCGAGTTTTAGTTATGGTCTACCCACACACCATAGCGATCTACCCTCTTCCTGGTTCGCTTTTTTCGCACAGTGTCACCGTCACTACCACCGTCCGCCTTGTCACTTGAAACTCGATTACGGTCACGACACACCACACTCACAGTATCAATATCCCGTTTCAAATCGTAATTCTAATGTAAATGACCATGTGAGCTTGAAATCTTACATCATCATATTATTTAACAGCCTAGCCTAGCTCGTGTCGGTGGAGCAATCGCCATTTTGTTCAGAGGGGCTACTCCGAACTTTGTATCGTGCCGTCCTTCTCACTCATATAGTGAATAACACGAGAATGAAAGGGACGGCACCATACGAACTTCGGACTTCGAAGTTCGGAGAAGGCTCTTAGTTCTCTGCCAACGCTTTGAGCTCCTGAGGACTACTCCAAACTTCGAAATCCAAATCTTATCATGCCGTTCCTTTCACTCATATAGCGTATAACACGAGAGTGAAAGAGACGGCACTACACGAAGTTCGGATTTCGATGTTCGGAGTACAGGCTCTGATACGACATTACATTGACCTTCTCTTTTGCTTGATCTGTAAACGCACCTCTCATCCTTCCCCTCCCCTTTTAGATAGAGGTGATGATTTTTATATAGACTGTAAATGGTGTGCAGCAAAAATGTTGTCATAATATCCTAAGGGCTAAAGCAGTTTATTGAATATTGATCTAATTAAACGAACGAGAGCGAAGCTCGAGAAAAGCATGTCTTCTGGAAAGTCTGCTGTGCTACTAAAACTCGCATTTCTCATTTCAACAGATTCTCGTATATTTTTGTGGATTTCCTTGTCGATTCCGTTTAAAGAAAGCGGAACCATTGTTGAAAACGTAAAATTTATCAGTCACAAGATCTACTGCTCACATAGCCACTAGTTCAAATAAATTTGTAGGTCTTACTCATTCTAAACACTAGGTTGTGAGGTTCTACTCACCAAAAATCACCAAGGGGGAGGGGGAGTATAAAAGTGGCCCAAAAACCTCGCGTGATTTATGGATAAATAAGCCTTTATATACGTTATGTACTAAAGTACCTAATTGGGTGGATCAACTATTCTTTGTTGCTCGTTACCATGCTTACGTCTCCTGTGTCACAATTTAAAACTGTAATTTTATAGGGTTTAAATCTGACAAACATGAGTTTTAGCGATACGATCCATATGGAAATGGGTGCAAGCTTGGAGTCTACTGTTGTCTCCTCGCTGACGGGTCAGAATAACAACAAAGAAAAGTTGATTGACCTACCTATAAAAGCATACTCACAGGCCTATAAACGTAGTAATTCTGCAAAAAATAAACATATTTTTTTATGGTGCCATTCGAACCAGTTTTTAGAGATGATCAAATGTTTGTATGGGACCAATTACAATTACAGCAATATAATAGACAAAAACGAGAGGCAAAGCACAGCTGCCGAGCACTGAAAACGCTCGATACTGATAGTAATGCCGTTGTATGGAAAATCGAGTAATTTACCATTTTAGTCGTGAAATATTGCGTTTATGGACATAGTTGCCGTACATTTTATTTTTTATTGAAACATGAAAATGCTACTGGTAATTAAATTTCAATTTAGATTTGGACCAGGCGGGTCAATCAACTTTTTCTTGTTGTTATTCTGTCCCGTCAGCGAGGAGACAATAGTAACCGAGTCTCTTAGAAAAATGTTTATAATATGGACTTCAAGCATGCTCAAGAGATGGCCCGTGTCCAAATGGATTTATGCTCATCGCTAAAACTCATGATTGGTAGATTTAAACCCTACAAAATCACAGTTTTAAAGAGTGACTCAGGAGACGTAATCATGGTAACGAGCAACAAAGAGTTGATCCACCCAGGTATTAAAAAATAATTAATTTTTTGCGAATCTTAATAGTTCTGCGTATGATTTAGTATGCCGATTCTTAGTTCTATTGCGTAACCGCCAGAGGCGCTGTACTTTTGCCCATACAAATTTTTACGCAGTCGCTAGCGAGTAGGGTCATATAAACTCATGGTAAAGGCACTGGTGAGACGACCTACGGCGTCAGCCTCTCGATGGTGCGCGGACGTAAGTGTGAGTGTGTCAGACAGATAGTGACTACGTTAATACTAGTGTCTTTTTATAGGGGATTGACGAGAAACATCATCCTGTTGTGGATTCGTTTTTATTATCAGTGACTTAGAGACCATAACATCTCTAACAATATTAAATTAGTCTTAATTTTGACGCTCAGAGACCATGCACATCCCTGGGATATTATATTAATTTCATTATAGGTACTCCTTATTTAATCTTGAGACCACATACATCTCTAACTTTACTGATGTTAAGTTATCTATATATATTAATTTATCTACAAATATTAATTTGTAATAGATAACTTTGCAAGTTTATCTTCACTGTACTTATTAATTTTGTTATAATTGTAAACTCGAAATGATTATTCTTTCTTGAACTGTAAATGAATATTTTGCCATGAAAAATGTATTATTATAGTCAGACTTTATTAAATTGTGAATTAATATTTTGACATGTAAAAGTATCCTTGTGGCCTATTTGCAGAATAAATGTTTGATTTAGATTTTGTAGCGGGATAAAGAAGAAAAAGAATTACATTTTATAATTTGCAAGGCCTCTTAATTTTAATGTCGTACCTGGTAGTTTCGTGATCTGTACAGCTGTAATGAGAATACATCCATTTAAAAAATGTTGTACATTCGGCTTTTAAGATATTTATACATTTTTCGCCTTGTTTAAAGCTTATTACAATGAAATAAGGTACATTAAAACATTTCCTTACTTATGTGTTCCATTATTGTAGTTGTGCCTCTCCGCTTTGACACCAAAATCAAGACTTGGGGTAGGAACTACTTTTACAAAAGCGACTGCCATCTGAGATTCCAACCCAGACGGAAAACTAGATCTCGTTGGGATCAGATCGTATCAGAATTGATCCAGCGGAATACTTATGTGATCAATCTATGCCATCCCTAGCTGTCAGTACAACGAATCATCGTATAAACAAAGGGTAGGCCGCGTGTTTGTGATTGTACTGACATCAATAGGCATAATCTAAATAATAACCCAACCCCCAAAATTACTCCTAAAACGTGCCAGTGGCGTTGGAGACGGCGAGCCGTGGGGCGCGGAGGCCAGTGACTTTTTCAGGGATTTGGGTCGACGGCTGAGGGAGAGGGGTTGCGATCCTCGGTCCGGATCGTCCTTGACTCAACAGATCACTTTGGCTATTCAGCGTGGCAACGCCGCCGGGGTTATGGGAACTTTCGAGCCATCTACGATCCGGGGCGGACCTTTATGTTAAGTTAATTTGACGAAGCATGTTGCGGATTTCATTTTTGGATTAATATTACAATTAGTTGGTTAATTAACCCCTAAAATAAAACTGCCCATGACAGGCGGACAAACTGTGGAAAACAAGAATACGGTTTGCTTGCCTGATAGTAAGCATGTCTGCTTACTATCAGGCAGTAGCGCTTGGACGCTTTCGACGGCAGAACAATCACAAGCATGCTGCCTCCCTTTGTTTATATGAAGATTCGTTATACTGACAGCTAGAGACAACATAGATTGATCGCTTAAGTATTCCGCTGGATTAATTCTGGTACGGTCTGATTCCGAGATCTAGTTGGAATCTCAGTCGTCTGGGTTGGAATCTCAGATGGTAGTCGTTTTTGTAAAAGTAATTCGTACGCCGAGTCTTGAGTTAAAATAAATAAAATAAATAAATATTAAAGGACAATCTTACACAAATCGAACTAGCCCCACAGTAAGCTCAAGAAGGCTTGTGTTATGGGTACTAGACGACGATATATTTAATAGATATAAATACTTAAATACATAGAAAACATCCAAGACTCAGAAACAAATATTCATGCTCATCACACAAATATTTGCCCTGACCGGGATTCGAACCCAGGACCGTCAGCTTCACAGGCAGGTGCACTACCCACTAGGCTAAACCGGTCGTCAAAGCGGAGGGGCACAACTGGGAAAACGGTAAATCTGGCCAGTAATCCATATCTTTCGATTTGAGAACATTGTCTTAAATTTTACTCCAAAGAAAGCCCCGGTTGTGTGTATGTTTTAGTTTCTCTGCTTTACGATTGGCGGCTGTATAATGGAATTCATATATACCTGGTCATTATTGTTCGGAGGATACTGTGAAATGCGAATAAATTATTTTAACACTTCAAACAATCGCTTTCTTCACGTATTTCAAAGATTTGTTAACACGTCTAACGCGATATTGTTGGACGGTCTGCCTCGACTATATGACCGGTGCAACCCGTGTCGAAACGTCAGAAATATGCATGTGTTAAATGTTTCAATTAAGGAAGGTCCGTTCCGAGATCTGAAGAAAATACTGAAGTTTGAGCCTCCAGTGTGAAGAAGTAATGTAGAATAGGTACTCTACACAAAAAATACTGTGGACTGAAAAAGAAACAAAATAATCGTACAAAATATTGAAAATGCCTTGGTAATGCTGTCAAAAAATTATAAATATCATAGTAAAAATATTTTTTTTTACAAAAAGGATAGGTTTTTAAGTGTTCTAACAAAATAACACATATGTCAATGACATAAGGACAAACGAATTAATTTTGTATTATGCAGTACCGCTGCTAACGCAAACTACAAATTTAAAAATAAAGGAAAAATTGGAAAAGAATTTGGGGACGGGTGGCAGTTGTACCCATAGCTCAGTTGGCTAGAGTGACTGGCCGCGAGTGCTTGGTGCCTAAATTTCTTTTTCTGAAAATTCTGATTCTGATATTTGAAGGACAGACGAACTTTAGCGGCTATTTAACTGATTGATATAGGTTTGATTGACGTTTATGAATAAGAGGATTTATAAATAACTAGCGACCCGCCCCGGCTTCGCACGGGTGCAATGCTGATGCATGTATTATATAAACCTTCCCCTTGAGTCACTCTATCTATTAAAAAAAACCGCATCAAAATCCGTTGCGTAGTTTTAAAGATTTAAGCATACATAGGGATATAGGGACATAGGGACAGAGAAAGCGACTTTGTTTTATACTATGTAGTGATGAAGTTATGAGACTCACGTATGAGAAGTGTAGTGACTGCAACAAAAAAGAAACATTTAAATATTATAAATCATTGTTTGATCTATCTAGGTGTCTAAAGAAAAGTTTCACCAGTCGTCTACCGGTCCCTAGGATCCCAGGGATCATAACAAAAGAATGCTATTGTTTTTTTTTCGCCAGGAGACGACGGCTTTCAAAAAAGTCACTGCTATACCGTTTCTAAATGAAAGCGTTCTATAAAAGATAGACTATACTTTTCAATGTCTGAACGTATAACGAACAGAATGATTAGAATAGGGGTCGGTTACACCAACATACGATCACAGGCCGGTCATCGTCAAATATGGCGCCGGCAGCTGTCATCCCATAGAAACTTGTCAAACTTTCCATATAATCAATTTTAACGAACAGCTTACGATTACAGACGGTTTGGTGCAACCCACCCTAAGGCCGGGTTTTATAAAGACACAACCAAATGTCAGATCAAATTTCAGTAACTCAGTACATTTTTTGACATAACAAACTCACATAAGGTCTAACGGATCTTTATAACCGAGCCTAAATGCTCTTCATTCACTAATTTTACATACCGTTCATCTACTCATTAACTCTTTCTCTCTTCTCCACCAACTCTCACCGTGAACACAGGAGCTCACGTAATTTTTTTTTCATATTACGCGTTACTATTTATTTTATTTTAGTGTAACGTACATTTATAATATTTCGTATTAACGAACACACTGTATAGTTTAATTACATCCAGTGACGAAATTTATTCTCAACTACATTCATTCTCAATACATTTTGACTATTTAATATAATCATATTAGGCACGTTAAGCCGTTGATCCCGGCTGTTGTCTATGACAGTAGTCGTTAAGCCAAGTCAGAAGCCTTCGGGCGGCTTGAGAACTTCTAACAGTCAAGTTGCCCACTTACTTGACAAACCCAATTCGAATATGGTCTGGTTTCCCTTCGGGTTGGAAGGTCAGATGGCAGTCGCTTCCGTAAAAACTATACCAAACCTTGGGGTTAAGTAGTGGACCCCGGGCATCCCTCAGGATGCAACTGTACCGGGATAACGCTAGGATGATGATGATGATGATGATGATATAGGTACACTAATTCTTGCCCGCAACATCGTCCGCGTAAAACTCGTTATCGCGATAGAATGTAATTGCTATTTTTTTATATCAGGCGCTTACCTAGTCATCGCTATACCATACATACTTCCACCCCCTTAAGGGATGATTTCCGAGATAAAAAGTATCCTATGTCCTTATACTGGACTCAGAGTATCTCCATACCAAATTTCGTCTAAATCGGTTCAGCAATTTAAGCTTGAATAGTTAACAGACAGACAGATAGATAGACAGCCACACTTTTACATTTATAATATTACTATGGAATACTTTTAAATTTTGACAAAAAAAGGTTTTTTTACCCCTAGATCGTGCGTCCTCGAGTTTCGCTGAAAGCAAAAATAATAATTATTAGTTACACTTCACCAGGTTTATCTTAAAGTATATTTCGATTAGTCCCGGGTGACACCCATCTACGGGTGAGACCCAGCGCGAACTCCCCCCATCGTCCCCTCTTACCGCCACAGCGCAAAGCTCAAATCAAAAAATCGCAAAGCGCAGCGCTCTATCTCTAGAGCAGGGATGTCACTGAGCTCCGGTTCCGGTTCCGTTAAGTCGGAACTTCCGATTGGTTTTAAACAACCGCTTCTGTTCCGGTTCCGTTATTTTTAAAACGGATGTTATATCGGATGTCAAAGCAGCGCAGCGGGGGGAAATGAGCGGCGTACATCAAAAACGCACAGGTTTATAATTTTTATTTAGAAATAGACTTAGCTTAGACCTGCCCTGCCTTTAACATCCATCTATCACTCGGGCTCCGCATCCGGTTCCGCATCCGTTTTAAGGTCCGGTTCCGATTCCGGTTCTGGTTCCGATATACCGAATTTAAAACATCTGGTTCCGCTTCCGGTTCCGATAAAACCACATCTGTTACATCCCTGCTTTAGAGTCCGGCTAATGATAGCTGAGACAGAGATTTATTTAAAACTTTTTAAATGGCAAGTGTAATATCCACGTCAAATGTGTCAAACGTCACTCAATTGCCGTGTCAATGGAGACAAACATTGCTTGATCCTTTACGGGTCAGAAACAGGCGCGCTACCGCGAACAGCAAACGAAGGTTTCCCTCTCTGTCGCACTTGCAAGTTTGCATATAAGTGAGACAGAGAGGGAAAACTTCGTTTGCTGTTCGCGGTAGCGCCCCCGAGGGACTACTACGAACTTCGATATCTGAACTTCGTATCGTGCCGTCCCTTTCACCCATATAGTGTAACACGAGAGTGAAAGGGGCGGGACGACACGAAGTTCGGAGTATAGGCACGGGATACAGCAAATCGTATCATAGTACATTATTCCACTTGAATTGCTACTTCCATAACGGGCTCGTAATATTTAAATAGCATGAATATTTTTTGGTAATGTTATTCAATTCAGTTTCAATCAGGGGTCGGATACCGGTATTTTCTCCATAGAAAAATACCGGTATTATTACGGTCACCGGTTCATTATTTCGTTTTTAATGGGACAATCTAATAAAACGACGTTGTCACCTAAATACATGATTCAGCCCTGCGTAAAGAGCAAAAAATAATCGAAAATATTGGGCTTATTCGGGGTTTTTTAAAAATACCGGTATCGGTCCTTGGTTTCAATTCAAGTTCAAATACGTAATTAAGTAATAGGTGTACTTAAATGGACGAAAAGGACAGTATTTTTTTCGTACGTAACAAGAGAACTTTCTCAAACTTACGTTGTAAGAATTCATGGCAGGGTTCTGATAAAGAAATAAATACTTTAATGAGCACTCGGAAAAAATGCATACTGTAATTTCATTAAATACACTCAAGTTTTAGCTTTATATTTAATTAATGAATAGGTTCCGTTAAAAATCAAACAAGTTCTGGGTAATATTGCCTACTTACGTATTGTACTTTCAATGTCTATGAAAAAAAACATAACAATATTTAGATATGATTAGGTACACTAAAATCGTTATAAATAAACTCAATGCATTTATTCATTGCTGAGCCATGACGTAAGTAATGTTACTTTAAAATGAAGATAATGTTAATACAGAGACTGCTGCTAGATTCAAACATACCAAGTAGCCAAAATTGGAACCAGTGTATGACTTCGTCCCTCTTAGAGCTGGGACGTTTCGACTTTTCCGTGAAACGAAACAACCGTTTTTTTTATCCCATAACTGTTTTGAGAGCGACGTAAAAAATTGTATGGGCAAAAGTACAGCGCCTCTGGCGGTTACGTAATAAAACTAAGAATCGGCATACTAAATCGTTTCGTTTACGCAGTCGCTAGCGAGTACGGTCATGCAAACTCATGGTAAAGGCACAGTTTCAAAATTAACGCCGAATGTAACGAAATGAAACGAAACTACTCGTACAAACAAACAAGGTATAAGTTCGCCTTTGTACATGATTGTCTTGTGTACAATAAAGTATTTACATACATACATACATACAAACAAACGAAATGACTGCGTACGTTTCTCCGTGTGTTGCGTTTTTACGTTTTGCCAGTTTCGTTTTATTGTAAGCGTTTCAAAACGAGTACATACGTGAGTTTGGTTTTGTGTTGCGTTTATATTTACATTTTGCAATCAGTTATCGAGTTGCGTTTTCACGTTTTGCGTTGCAACTGTAGAATCATTTTGTGTCTCCTTGTCATCGTTTTTATAGAAACAGTTAAGTTCTAGCAAGAAACTGTTTCTCCGTTATTGTACGAGAAACTGTTTTTCGAAACGCTTACGGAAAAAACGCCCAGCTCTAGTCCCTCTTGCTGTTGAAACGGCGGGATCCTGGTGTTCAGAGGCACAGCAATTTATACGGATCTTGGGAAGACGTTTGCAAGATAGGGGTTGCGATCCCAGGTCGTGTGCGTACCTGGTTCAACGTATCTCTTTACCAATCCAGCGCGGGAACGCGGCGAGTATATTTGGGACGTTTGAACCGGGTACTTCGTAACGGACAAATCGTTGTTAATATTGTATGTGTCATAGGTGACGAAACGTGTTGTGGATGGTTTTTTGTAGCATTTCATGAAGAAACCTGTGATGGATACATTATGTTGTGGTTGGACGATACAGAGACTGTCTAGGTATGTAAATTATTTTATCTTTCTTTATGTAAAAAATATGCTATAAACTTACTCCACGGCCTTGATATTTCTAAAAACAAAGGAAAATATAGTGAGACATTTTTTTTTATCTCGGCGGAATGCAGCCATTTATTCTGTCAAAAGGACCATGTTTAAGGTAAGGTAAACTTTCCAATTGTCGACACCTTAATGCCCAATAGTTGGCACCTATCGTTTACCTCTGACACTATGGCATAAGATCGAATGTACCAAGTATTGAGTGACGAAATTTTAAAATGTCGGGACTGATGGTTATATGTACCATATAATTTAACAGTGGCTTTTCAGTGGGGGAAAACATCGTGAGTAAACCCGTCTATTCCCAACAAGGTCTAGATTTCCATCAGAGTTTGAAGGTCAGGTGGTAGTCGCTTTCGTAAAACTAATGCCTACGCAAACATTTTGGGTTGGTTCAGAGAATTTATAAATACGTACATCGTTTAGATAATCCAAATACGAAGATAGCTCTGATACGCGCGTGCTTGGCTATAAAAAGGAAAAATATATTTATTTCTTTAAGCATGTGTTATCTATTGGAAATACCTATGTACCTGCAGGCTTGTCAAGGAAGCTGATGCAGGCAGCACTTCGTCTCCTAATCGGGGCCAAGACTGGTTATGCCTTACTAAACAAGCACCTCTTCATTTTAGAAATAGCCTTCGCAACAGAGCCTGCCTGGAGGACAAAGAGGACATGCCCTGAGGTGGGAACTTACCTGGTGGGCTAGCACAACTTGCTGTCAAGTAGTATCTCGCGCGACTCAGCGATTCCTGTCTCGCTCGAACTGTGCGTATTAGAAAGGGGAGGATAGATTTTTCTCTTCTCGCGTCAGGTCGCAGTGACAGTTGTGCTAGCTGGTAAAATATGGCGGATCACTGAGTCGTCGGCAATGTCTAGGCTTTCTGATAGAATTGGGTTCGCACGATCCAGGAATTCAAGACGGTGCGATCTTTCTAGACGTGGCGAAAGCGTTCGACAAGGTCTGGCGTAACGGGCTGATATATAATATCATCTCGGTATGCCTGGCAGACCCGTACTCCCCGTACGAGATTTTCTCAAGGATCGAAGCTTTCTTTTTCTATACAGACTAGAGAGAACGTACTCGGACCCACACCCCATCCGGGCCGGAGTCCCGCAAGGCTCCGTGCTCTCTCCCACTCTTTATTCGTTATTCACGAACGACATTCCCAGGCACCCTAAAGTGCAACTGGGGTTTTTCGCGGACGATACCGCGCTCTTTACGACTCATTGTAATTTGTAAGTATATACCTCAGTCGGCACCACGACATGGGGATTAGCATCAGGTATGGTTTTGTGGCCGCTCTCAGCGGATTGCCTACATCGTAATCAGGTTTCGAAATTATCAAGATAATAATGGTCTTTGATAATTATCGGAGAATTATCCCTCTTATGGGTAGGGTAGTATACGTTATTTTGTTAGTTAAATTTATTTTCCGATATACCCTGTAAAATGTATTTTTACCAATAAAGACTATACTCTGTACTAATATATAAAAGATTATGGTTTTTTAGTCTGCAAAATAAATAACTGCTATACAATATTTTACTAGTTTTTTATTAACCATTAAAATATAATCAATTAATCATTACAACATCATTAAAACACATATACAGAGCGCAATTATTAACGTTCGAATTCACGCACGTATTTTTTTAAGACTCATGCCGAATTTACAATTTTTAGGTTATTATCAAATCGATAATTATCAAAGCATAAAAATCACGATAATTATTTTGATAATTATCATTGATAATTATCCTTTCGAACCCTGATCGTAATATTCGTTCGACCGCGCGACGCCGTGGAATACCTTATATACCTAATGAATAATTAATTCACTATATAAACTTGTGTTTATTTCAATTTACCCTGTTAGAACTCCGCTGAAAAGAAATTAAAATACAGATGTTATTTTTTTGATTTTTAGCGCACCGTATTGTCCAAACAGAACCCTATTGCTGTCACTCACGTGTCCGTCCGTCCGTCTGTCGTCTGTCACAAAATGTTTTAAAAAAATCTTATTTTATCTTCCCATGTCTATGAACTTGATATTTGGTGATAATGATTATTATTACGTATATTTAACGAACAAATACTGTTAAATTTTGCGGTTGGTTCGGAACCCTAAATGTGCGAAGCTCCGAATCTGAATCTGTTTTTTTTTAAACCGGCCTAGTGCGTGACCGACCGGGTTTTAAAAAATGGGTTTTGATTTTTGTTAGACAATAGACAACAGAGCCTGTACTCCGAACTTCGAAATCCGAACGTCGTATCATACCGTCGCTTTCACTCTCGTGTCATACACTATATGAGTGAAAGGGACGGCACGATACCATTCGGATTTCGAAGTTCGGAGTAGCCTCAGTCAGCAATCAACGTTTTATTTGACAAATAAAACTAATTTGTATATCGTTAAATAGCGACCTCTTTTCTTATAACTGAGCATTGCAGGCAGAATTTAAAAAAAGTATTTGTTCTTTTTCAGCATCATTTATACTAACGACCCTTTACAATAAATATAAAAATAAGTAAAAAATATAAATATTTGTGGACAATCTCCACAAATCAACCTAGTCCCAAACTAAGCAAAGCTTGTACTATGGGTACCAAGCGACGATATAAATACTTATATAGATAAATAGATACTTAAATACATAGAAAACATCCAAGACTCAGGAACAAATTTCATGTTCATCACACAATTTGGAATGCATTACGAGTACCATACCTGGAAATTACTTAATACTTTTTTCCTTATAAGGATTGTTAGTAGGTATCAACGATTCTGAATAAGAAGAAGCAACAAAATGTAAATTTTGAAACCATCGTGATGTACAGGAATACTTACTGCACTACTGCTACTGCTGCTGCTGCTGCTGCTGCTGGATGATCGTGACTGGAAATTAGCAAAAAATATGAATATTTCTGCGCACAAAATAAAATTTGAATACTGTATGCGAATTAAATGTGAATATTGTAGCTTTTTTTTTAAATTCTAAATATTTTGCGCTTGACCACAAAACCTGATGGTAAGCAATATTGTGGTCTAGAATGGAGCGCACTTACCTAATAAAAACCGATTCAATCTCGCTTTTATTTATTTATTTATTTTATTTGACACACCAACAAGATACTAAGCTAATACATTAATAAGAACATAAAGTTAGATGACGCAAGTCCTGCCTGTATGTCAATAACAGGCGTGCAACATCATTAAGTTAAGATACCAGATCAGTATAACAATGAAGACCAAAAGATTGTAGTTCATGAGGAACAAGGATTCCGGCAAGGAGTTCCACAGATTGGCTGTTCTCACAATAAAGGTGGAAGCGAAACGCTTCGTGCGAGTTTTCTGAACAGCCACCGTAAAACTATGGCGCCTTGCCGTATTCCTGCTCGTCCGATGGTAGAAAGGGGCGGGAGGAATTATGTTGTGTAATTCCTCAGCACACTCCCCGAAATGCAACCGATAAAAAACCGAAAGACTGGCAACCTTGCGGCGATGCTCTAGACTTTGCAGCCTCGCATTGCAGAGAGTCCTTTCCTATGAGCCTCTTAGCACGCTTCTCGATTGCCTCCAACGCCTCAAGCTGATATTTAGCCGATCCATCCCATAGGTGCGAACAGTACTCCATGCACGAGCGAACTTGTGCTTGATACAGTGTGAGCAATTGTTACGGCTTGAAGTACCGACGCACCTTTGAGAGGATGCCCAGCTTCTTGGCAGCTAACTGAGCCTTAGATTCGATATAAGAGCCAAAGTTGAGAGTCGAAGACAATGTCACGCCGAGAAGCTCGAGGTGGCCGGTAATCGGCACGGTTACATCTCGGAAAGTGGGGGCCAGATTGAATGGCCTCTTTTTGGTGGAAAATAGACACGCCTGGGTTTTTGCGGCATTGAACTTAACCAGTTTCGTAGATACATAGCTTATGTATCTACGAAATACAATTTTATACGGATGGCAAGAGACCGGATGGCTTAACACTGGTTCCCTGGGAAAAGGGCAAGTGTATGTTGTGGGATGCCACGTGCGTTAGCACTTTTGCTGCTTCGCACCTTGGCCGGACTATGCGGGCGGCAGGAGCAGCGGCTGAGCTAGCAGCAGCACGGAAGCGGGAAAAGTACGCCGTGCTCACTAACTACTTATTCGTGCCGCTTGCGGTCGAAACAATGGGTTGTTGGTGCTCGGAAGCGAAAACCTTTTTTGCGGACGTAGGGCGCCGTTTAAGGGAGAGGGGTTTAGACCCTCGCTCCGGGTCATTCCTGGTGCAAAGGCTGGTAGTCGCTATTCAACGAGGCAATGCCGCTAGTGTGATGGGCACCTTTGCACCGGGTGTGACTCGGGGTGGGTTATTCGATTAGGCTAGTTTTTATAATTTACTTTATATAGTATATAGTTTACTTTTATCTTAGCTTAGAATTTGTATTGTGCTTTCATTTAATAAAATTTTATATTTCTTGTTAAATAAAAAAAAAAAACGTAACAATAGCTTTTCGCTGAAGAAAAACATCGCGAGGAAGCCGTGGGTTGGAAGGTCAGATGGCAGTCGCTTTAGTGAAAGTAGTGTTTTCGCCAAATCTTGGGATGTATGCCCGATTTGGCGAAAACACTACTTAACAGTGTAAAATGCTAAAGCCAATCCTGGATTCCTCTAGAACACAAACGGGAAACGCTAGGAGGAATTATGATGAATATTTCTCAAAACGTTGTTGGCATCATATTTATCATTTACTTAAAGTAAGGCAAATTAAGTATAATTTCGCCGGAAGATCAGCGCCAGCTCCCTGAGCCGGCATTACGCTGAGGCGAAACTTTTTTGTGGCGATTCCTTGTTTTTTTTTTTAATTACGTTTATTTATCTATATTTTATGTTTGTATCGTCACAAATAAATGTTTTTCTTTCTTCTTTCTTTCTTTATTTGAAAGAACGAAAATTTTTGAAAAATCTGACTGCTTATGATTTATTCAAATATGGTCCGAAAAAGCTCTTTTTTCGATACTAGTATGTTGTTTATGGACTTATATATATATGAAATGTACATGTAAGCCCTTATTGCCATCTGTATCAACGCAAGGGAGATTTCTATTTTAAAATGTTCTTGACAAAAGTTACGTTCAAAAAGCTGTTTTTTTGGCCTAAAATTGCCAAAGTTTAATGCCGTATATCTCGAAGATATCGAGTTTCGAAGTAAATATGGTATAGTATTTGGGTAAACCTCGTTGTTTTTAATACATTAAGCCATAAAAAAAACACGAGAAGCGGAGAGTTACAGATGGAAGGTCATTGCGAGCTAGGGGCCCCTTTATACACATATCCTGGTGGTAGGATATTACGGGAAGCACGGGCCCATGAGAGGCCTCCGACTTAGGTAGGCGTTTTCTACCCGCAACGCTGAACTTAAATCTAAACTTACATGTTATCTCTTCTCACTGCCTGGAGCAGTTCGCCAGCAAGGAATCGTGTATATGATTGTGTATTATGTATGTGTCTGTGTTATCCCGCTAAGAGAATCTTCGGTGAGGCCATCAGTCTCCAACTCCTGACTTCCGCAGCCCGCCGTACACCGCCTTCGCTCCCGCCACCGGGACTCAATGCATAGCCGTCTCACTAATATTAGAGACACTACACTACTGTTCCCAAACACCCATCGCGGGCTATATAATTAGCCATCAATCTCGCGACACCGTATGAGGCCGACTGTCTGTGCTCGCTCCCGTATGCGAGCCCCGAAAAACAGCCTTTCGGTCCGGCCTATGAACTGCGACTCAATGCATCGAAGCGACTCGGCGCCGCGCGCTATTATTTCAACCCACCCGACATGTCAAAAAACCTAAATCTACCGTGCCTGGCGAATTGTAAACAACACATTTATATCTCGTATTCGCTTGCTGAGATCACCATTTTCGTTCCATCCTGTCAATTTGTTATGTTGTTCGCTAGTGTTTACTGCTACAAAAGGAAATTGCAAGTAAAACTAGCCTTACTTCGTACGACTTGTCGTCATCATCGTCTCTGTCACTGCTCGAGCTTGATCGTCCTTGACTCTGAAAAATATAACCATCAATCATTATGATGAAAGTCATCAATCAATTCATTTGTCATCAGTTACATCCAATTTACAGAAGACCGCAGATCGTGAAAGTCATATTTTTAATTAGACCAAGTAAACTGACAGACGTCAGCAGGAATTATTCGTAATTTAGACATTATTTTACAAAAATATATATAAAAAAAATACATGTAACCGATGATAAAATGGTAACTTTAATTCATGAAAAGTACTCCCCGGTAGTAGTGCCCGGTCAGGGCATGTATTTGTGTGATGAACACGAATATTTGTTTCTGAGTCTTGGATGTTTTCTATGTATTTAAGTATCTATTTATCTATATAAGTATGTATATCGTCACTTGGTACCCATAGTACATGCTTTGCTTAGTTTGGGACTAGGTTGATTTGTGTAAGATTGTCCAAAATATTTATTTATTTACTGTAATTACTTTAATAATTATGGAATAATCACGTCCGTTGTGCACCTTTTTTTTTAATCTGAGTGTAGCCGGGGGAAAATCCAGGGGAAAATCGCGGGTGGCTTAAACACTGCAATACTCAAATGGTTTGCGCTCCATTCAGATTGGTTGAGCGGCTTCAATCAAATCTGAGGTGAGTGGAATCGAGCTACTGGGAGTTTTGTCGCTGGTTCACTAAACCTAGCCTATCTGAGAAGAGTCCAGCAAGAAATTCAGCTAGGCTTCATTTGGGTCGGACTGACTCTACCCCATATGGATGTTATGGGTTTGGTTGAGTATATTATATTTGTAACGGTGTGTCTTTTGGTGCAGTGAATAAATGCTTTCTTTCTTTCTTTCTTTCTTTCTTTCTATATGGGGCGGTACCGGGACGAATAGGGACTATATGTGTCTGTGTTAACGATGTGCACCTGTAAACGTCAATTTACGTGATGTCATTAAAAACAGGGTCTAATAAACGATTGGCAGTTTGTAACTTTCGAAACTGAAAGTTTCCTTCATTTTTGCTATAAATTTCTGGTTAGTTTCACAGCTGTCAGTGACCATAGTCATTCCTATTTTTAGAGCCGCGGGGTAGTCACGTAACTTTTTTACTACCGTTAGGTAGATTTTAATGCCAAATTCTAATTGTCAGCTCATACATTTATACTTCAAAATTGACAGTAAAATCTATCTACCGTTAGTACATAAACTTACGTGATTCGCCTGCCGGTTGCACCAACATACGATCACAGGCCGGTCATCGTCAAATATGGCGCCGGCAGCTGTCATCCCATAGAAACTTGTCAAACTTTCCATACAATCATATTTTAATGAACACCGCTTACGATTACAGACAGTTTGGTGCAACCAGGGTTCAGAAACCGGTTTCGTCTTCACACAATTAACCGGTTAAAAATTTCGGTTAATTGCGTTTTACTATACCATTTCTTTTTGTATTTGTAATTTTTGTTATTGTGTACAATAAAGAGTTTTACTACTACTACTACTACTACTATATTATTTCGTAATTTAAATCATTTATTTCATAGATGAAGGTTAACATAAACAAATCTTAAAATAGAAATGGAGACATGACTAATACAAAAGGAAAAACCGGTTCCGAGCGCTGGGTGCAACCCTCCCTTACTAATATTTTTATGGAATTATCTTTGCATGAAACCTCAGTAGTCTTACTTCGTAAGTCGAATTATCATCGTCGTCATCTCTGTCGCTGCTAGAACGGGACATACTCTGGAAAACAATGTCAACAAATTAGTTGTAAGTTTTTTATTCCAAAAAAAAAACCGGCCGGAAAAAAACGCCAGGCGAACATACCGTAAAGGCAGCAGAATATGTACAAAAAAAACCTAAAACTACATTTTAAACCTATCTTCTAATTCATGGGTTTTTAGGTATTTTACCGACCCGTATTTTTTCAAAAGAAATCTTAGTAAATGGAAAAAGGCCTCTCACGTATCAGACACCCCCCCCCCCCCCTTACTTCATAATTTATCTCCTTAATTCATACTTACGTCATCGTCGTCGTCGTCCATGTCACTGCGAGAACGGGATAGACTCTGAAAAATACAATACAATACAGTACCTATTATACTATACAAATACTCTTAATTGCTGACTAAGACGAACAGTACATGACATTTTGCCTACTACTATAGTAATTTATACGAGTGTGTTTTTATGAAACGAACCGCAGGCGAGTTCCATAATCAGATCACATGAGTGTTTTAAGACTTTTAAGGCCTATATATCTGTGTACACTACAAGTGCAAGTGCATTTGCGACGAAGCCGTAACTTACGTGTTATGGCGTCCGAGTTGAGTAGGCCTAATTTTAGCCACGATTTTCGACCTTAAAGGCCTTACGAGGCCAACATGCGAGTTTAACTCCATTGCGCGGTTTTATAGAGCGATTCGAATCGTTCTACCTCCGCGACCCGCAGTGTAACGAAACTAGTACGTATACATACGTAATAAGGGGTAATGATAGGAATAAATAAATAAATAAACATTCTTAGACAATTTTACACAAATCAACCTAGTCCCAAATTAAGCAAAGCTTGTACTATGGGTACCAAATGACGATATACATACTTAAATAGATAAATAGATACTTAAAATACATAGAAAACATCCAAGACTCAGGAATAAATATTCGTGTTTATCACACAAATAAATGCCCTGACCGGGATTCGAACCCGGGCCCTCCAGCTTCGAAGGCAGGGTCACTACCAACTAGGCTAAGGGTCGGTTGCACCAACATACGATCACAGGCCGGCCATCGTCAAATGTGGCGCCGGCAGCTGTCATCCCATAGAAACTTGTCAAACTTTCCATACAATCAGATTTTAACGAACACCGCTTACGGTTACAGACGGTTTGGTGCAACCCACCCTTAATCGGTCGTAAAAAGCTCGTCGGTATAAAGCTTACCTCATAAAGATCATCATCGTCATCATCATCGCTCTGCGAGCGCATTATAGATTGACTCTGTAAACGTTAGTTTTTGTATTAGTTCAACACAGGGATCGGATACCGGTATTTTCTCCATAGAAAAATACCGATATTATTACGGTCACCGGTTCATTTTCGTTTTTAATGGGACAATCTAATAATACGACGTTGTTACCTAAATACATGATTCAGCCCTACGTAAAGAGCAAAAAATAATCCAAAATATTGGGCTAATTCAGGATTTTTTAAAAATACCGGTATCGGTCCCTGGTTCAACATACACGACTGTACGAATCGGAATTTGAACCCGACCCACAGCAACATGCATTTGATATGTAAGGGCACATGACCCCCTCCCACCATTGGTGACCACCCGTAGTATACACCAAGACCCCCCACTCCTAGTTTTCACGTAGTATTTATACATGGTTTTAAAATCATATTCTGCAGGCAGAGTGAAAAACAACAACCTCCCTGGGATTGGTACCAGTGTTGCCAGGGCCCTTGGGATGTAAATTACGTTTCGTTTCTACAAAAAGTTACATTTTTGATGCAATAGTTGCATTTTATATATTTTTCATAATTACTTATCAAAACAATGAGTAGCCACATACAGCTAGAATTCGGCGACAGAATTAGGCCGCACTGCTGGGCGTCTGTTGTAACTATGCATGATATTTGAGATACCTACCAATGTCATACATAGCTAACCAATGGATGGCATAATAGATGGCTTAAAAAGACTGACAGACAGAGTCGTACCATGTGTGTTTTTTTGGCACCTTTTCTGTATGGAAGCCTATAAATTGTCTCGCTAGGTCCCGGTTAAATACAATTGACCTTTCTTTTTAAATAGAATTTCATTATTTTCAAAAGTTACGAAAATTTCCTTCACAACAGAAGTTACTTATGTATTACGCGAGCAGGTCAAAAGTTACGAAAAATGTAGAAATGTAACCATCTGGCAACACTGTTTGGTACCTATATCGAAAAGGTTTTGTGACATCGAAAGGGTGCTGTGAGTTTTAAAAGAGTTGAACTATTCGCCATAATTTGAATGTAACTCGAAATAGTGCGAGATTTCGCCAGAGCATATTAACTACGTGACGAAAACCTAATACCTTCCCCCCGTGACCAAGCGTAGTTTTTGAGGACCCCCCTAAAAAGGTCACGTAGTATGGGTACGTTCCCTAATACTTACTTCGTATGTGTGATTGTCGTCATCATCGTCTTCTCTGTCGCCGTTAGATCGCGATTGACTCTGAAAAATAAGGGTCATCATAATCATCATTATATCAGCTGAGTGACGTGACGTCCACTGCTGGAACTAGCTGGACCGGTCTGGCGCCATCCGCATCCAGTGGGACCCGCGACCAGTGTTGCCAGATGGTTACTTTTCTTACATTTTTCGTAACTTTTAACCGGCTCGCGTAACATGTAAGTAACTTCTGTTCTAAAGGAATTTTTTGTACCTTTTGGGAACAATGAAACTCTATTTAAAAAGAAAGTTCAATTGTATCTATCCGGGACCAAGCGAGACAATTTATAGGCTTCCATACAGAAAAATGACAAAAGAACCTACCTAGTACGACTCGTCTGTCTGTTCGTCTGTTGCAACATTGACATTTGAGATACCGCCCATCAGCCTGGCGTAATTCTGTCTCCTAACTCGCCGAATTGTAGCTGTATGTTATTTCTATATGGCTATTCATTTCTTTAAATCGAATGTTTTCATAAGTAATTACGAAAAATATAAAAAATGTAACTTGCATCAAAAATGTAACTTTTCGAGAAAAGAAACGTAATTTTCATTCCAAAGGTCCTGGCAACACTGCCCGCGACCTTCACTAGGTCATCAGTCCACATTGTGGGCTTCTTATCCTTAGACATGATGAGAGACTTCGCTCTGTTCTCATTTGATTTTATTTTTAGACTGACGTTCAGAGACCTTATACATCTCTGAGGATATTTATTTATTAGATTTTATTATTTCCATGTTGACGCGTTATAGATATAGCTCAAAATATTTTATTATGATTAGTATACCTACTTTATTACCTTTTATATTGATGCTTAGAGACCTTATACATCTCTAACAAATCTCGATTGTGTATACACATTTAATGATAATCAAAGTTATTGTATTGTTTTTATTTGATGTACCTAGATAGATTTTGACTTGTAAAAGTGCCCTTGAGGCCTATTTGCAGAATAAATGTTTTGATTTTGATTTTGATTTTTAACATTTTAACTCTAATCTATTTGGGCTATTTTCTGTGATTTTAAACATAAAACTCCCGTGAGGTCTTTAAGGTTGAATATCGCTAAACATGTTTCGGACAAATACGTGGCCCTCAATCATGAGAACCAGCCGCGACGGCGTTTTTCTGTCATTTAATGTATGTATGTATGTATGTAAGCACTTTATTGTACACAATAACAGGTTAAAACAATATACATGTCACATAAGATTAGAGAACAAGGCGAACTTATCCCTATGAGGGATCTCTTCCAGCTAACCTTTGAGGGATTGAGTGGAAAGTGGGAGAATGAGATAGACAGACTTACACAGTGTACTTAAACTTTTCAATAGGGAAACTTATAGCTAAAACCAAAATTAAATAAGTGCTTAACACACTTGTTCTGACATTTAGTAATTATCTAGTTAAGGACTATGGCGGCTTAATATCATTTTACTTTAATTTCTTCGAGTTTTCAACAGATCATTTCCAGTGGAGTAATCACGTAACTTTTGTACTACCGTTAGGTAGATATTAATGTCAGATTTTAATTGTCAGCTCATACATTTATTCCTCAAAATTGTCAGTAAAATCTATATACCGTTAGTACATAAAGTTTCGTGATTCGCCTGCTGTTTAGCGGCTAAACTAAGTTTTAGCGCACTCCCATATTGTCCAGATACCCGATCGCAGGAACAAAAGAGTATGCAGTGAAAAGGGATGCCATGATTAGTTGTCAAGCATCGAATTTGTTAGTCAGAAAACCTTCTGTACGTAAGAACTATGAATTATTCTGTGCCAAGGCTTTGTAAAAGGGGAGCTTGTTGAGGAATTTGAGGGCTGAGCATGATTGCTCCGGTAGCTCAGTTGGCTGGAGCGATTAGTCGCTTATGCCAGGCTGTAGCAGGTTCGAATCCTGCTCGGAGTCTTCATTATCAATCTTCCATACAAACATCGACCCCCTTTGGAGATGATTTCCGGGATATAAGGTATCCTATATCCTTCCCTGAGGCTCAAGCTATCTCCATACCAAATTTCATTTTAATCGTTCAACGTGAAGAGGTAACAGACAGACAGACAACCCAAGTAACACAGCATGCTGAATAAAGTTTGAGTAATAGAAATTCGCAAATTATTA
This sequence comes from Epiblema foenella, assembly GCA_963556455.1. Taxonomy (NCBI): domain Eukaryota; kingdom Metazoa; phylum Arthropoda; class Insecta; order Lepidoptera; family Tortricidae; genus Epiblema; species Epiblema foenella. Next base: position 24,413,487 of record OY747100.1, read on the forward strand.
CATCTCTTATCAACAATAATCTCCATAATGTATGAGTAAAGGCTACTAATATAGTCAAATTCTGAATAATATTCACTTATTCTGTCTGTGTCTTTACCATGAGTTTACATGACCGGACTCGCTAGCGACTGTGTAAAAAATTGTATGGGCAAAAGTACAGCGCCTCTGGCGGTTACGCAATAGAACTAAGAATCGGCATACTAAATCAATCGCAATCGCTAGCGAGTACGGTCATGCAAACTCATGGTAAAGGCACTGTTTAATAAAATATTCTATAGAAAGTCTATTAGTGAAAGTCTTACTTCGTAAGTGGAATTGTCATCGTCATCTTCTCTGTCGCTATTTGATCGGCTCTGAAAAACAATATGGCGAATATTTATAGTTCCATATATTTTTACGATTTTCATTAAGTTGATTACATTAAGTTGTGTATTTTTTTTTAATTTATTTAGAACACAAACAGTCGCATATTCAAATTACAAATGTTATACACGTAGTGTACTTAAAACATTAACAAAAAGACCTGGAGGTTCATTTAAAAAAAATAATACTATTAATTGCGATATTTCGATACGATTCGGTTTAATTTTATACTATTAATTGAGTGGATCAACTTTTTTTGTGTTCTTGACCCGTTGTCCAAGGGACACTAATGGCGCAGTTTGTTCAAAAAAATGTTGTATTAAGTTCTACTAACATACTTAGTAGATGGACCATTATGGAAATAGCTTATAAATACGTATGTTGGATAAACTTAAATAGCATAAAATCACGATTATATTCGAATTTTGTCCCCTGGACAACTAGACGTAACCACGGCAACGAGTGGCACTAAAAAGTTGATTCACCCAATTGCGATAATTCGATGGTTTTCTATCCATATAGTCACACTATGTTTTAAATTGTAAGTCAATCATCCCTATTCGCGTGTCAGTCGGCAAGCATTCATTTAAATGCACAGTAAAAAGCGATACGGAATCGACTAACAGTTTACACTGACAGCTGACAGTTTTCTTATACCGTGCAGCCTCCGCACGGACAAATCAGGCCCTTATTTCACCAAGTTGACATATGTATAACATATGTAGGCTGACAAATCGCCAATTTTCATGTGAAAACTGTTACTACAATTGCAATGTTTTTTGACAATTGTCGCGCCTATCAGCTTTGGTGAAATAGGGGCCAGGAAGTTGCTTTTAGTCAGGAGAGTAGAATCTGAGGTGATTTTATGGGACTATTTTAACAAGCTTCCGGTTTGACTCATAATAAACTGACAACGTAGCGTATGGCCGCTTGCGCTTGCGTTGGGACATTTCATCATCATCATCATCATCAGCCTGTGTCAGTCCACTGCTGGACATAGGCCTCAACTATGGCACGCCACTGAGCTCGGTTTTCAGCTCTTCTCCAATCCCTGCCCACTGCCTTACGAATATCATCGCCCCACCTAGTTACAGGGCGTCCTACACTACGTTTGCCGACACGCTGTCTCCACTCAAGAACCAGTCTGCCCCAACGGCCATCGGGAACATTACACACACACATTTTTTTTTGGGACATTTATCTCAATCGTATTTCCAGTGGGATGGTAAGTTAGCTATGGCAGATGAAGTCGCAGCAAAAGCTAGTAAAGCAACTTACCACTGGCACCGCCAGCGCCACAGCTAACAACAAGAAGAAGATGAGGCACTTCATATCGCTCGATATGTTCTATAGCCCCGCTATCGCTTATATAGTCAGCGGGGCGGGTCGAATCGGAGGTAATTGGTTGTGGGTGTCAATCGGAATTGGTGATTTGGAAGAGTGGTTCCGTACTTCCGTGATGATAATATTGTGATCATTGACAAGTCAGGTCTTTGATGTTTTAATGTGACTTTTCGGTGAAGGACCGCGTCACGAGGAGTCTGTTTTTTGCAGAAATATATGTATCTTACGAATAAAATTAAAACACAGTGCCAAGAACTCCCCTGGGGAGTTCTCTGCTCGTTGAGGTGTAGACGACATGCGTTTCCCCGTATGTAAAGGAAATTCCGTAGTGCTACGAAAAGCTTGGCAGCGAAAGTGTTGACTAGTGCTTATATGACCTTGCGAGACTCGACAAAAAAGGCTACATAACTATCGAAACCATTAAAAATTTTACGAGAATCGGTATCGAAATACGACCTGTAGAGGAGAGCCCAAAAAACATCCGCCGGGCATACGTAAGCATTTTTGTTGAAGCTGAAACGGAGACCTTCGTTTCCCTCTGTCAATAATAGGTAGTATCTTATGTTAGGCACCCTCAAAAACGTGACACCCACATAAGCATGATTACTCTTGATTCAACGTAGATACTGATTTGCATTTTGCGGACATACCTTTTGTGAAAGATGCGTCATACGACGACCACTTTAACCTTGTTGGTAGTGACGCTGCCTACGTAGCTGGGGGTCCCGGGTTCGATTACCGGTTAATGCATTTATTTGTTTCAGAAACTTGGATGTTTTCTAATTAAGTATCTAATTTGTATTTTTTTAATACAACGCCTGTGGCAAACAAGCGTACGGTCCACCTGATGGTAAGCGGCCACCGCAGCCTATAGACGCCCGCAAAGGAGTCACGTACGCGTTGCCGACTCTTTTCTTTTTATTTTTTTGTCTGTATAAATATGTATATCATCGTCTAATAGTACCCATATTACAAGCTTTGCATAGTTTGAGAGGTCGATTTGTATAAGATTAGAGTGTGGCTAATGAAAGCTGAGACTAGAAAAGTGCGGAAATTAAAAACAAAACCACGTGGTGCAACACTGTATAATGTGACAAAACAATTATGATATTTGGGCAATAAAATAAAATGTTCGCACTACATAGTTCAGTACATACTGGGCTATAACATTATTACCAAAACGAAGATTTATGATTTATTTATAGATTTATTATATTTAAATACTAGCGACCCGCCCCGGCTTCGCACGGGTGCACTATTTAATGGATGTTATTATACATATAAACCTTCATCTTCAATCACTCTATCTATTAAAAAAAACCGCATCAAAATCCGTTGCGTAGTTTTAAAGATTTAAGCATACATAGGGATATAGGGATTAGGGACAGAGAAAGCGACTTTGTTTTATACTATGTAGTGATTCCGAGTCTGTTATGGAAGCAATTCATGAGGAATACTATGATACGATTTGCTGTATCCTGTTTCTGACCCGTAAAGGATCAAGCAATGTTTGTCTCCAAAAACAATCTCAGTCTCAGCTTTCAGACTCTAGTAAATACCGTCAACGGGGGTTACTTTAAATAGAGGGGCTACTTTAGAAATCCAGTTTTTAATGAGGTCAGTAAAATACCTTGGTACATTTCCCAACTATTTACTAAACTTAATCAAACTAGAAATACTTGGTGATGATTGTATAAGTCTTCTAAGGCCGGGTTTTATAAAGATCCGTTACACCAAATGTCAGATCAAATTTCAGTAACTCAGTACATTTTTTGTCACAACAAACCGACATAAGGTCTAACGGATCTTTATAAAACCGATCCTCAATCCATCAATTAGATTAGATTTCATTTCCGCTACCCTAAGGTTGTCTGGAAGAAATCGCTCTTTAGCGATAAGACCGCCTGTTGTTTGCCTCTTCTCATTGTGTTTTTGTACTGTACTGTATCCTTTGATTGAGGTGTGCAATAAAGAGTATTTGTATTGTATTGTTGTATCAAAGTAGCCCCGATTTTTTCTAAAGTCGCCCCAGTTTACCGGTAACTAATCGAACCCTAATTCATCTAACATCTTTTATAAAACGGAATGAGTAAATTTTCTAGTCGCAGCTAATCATCGACGATATGAAACACCATGATCGATCAATTATCGTGACATGAGCCTTATAATTGCAATTTTGAAATCAATCAATGACATTATGAGTATTCACATGACACACTACTTTATAACACGGTTTCTTTTAGATTTTTTTTTTAATGAGGAGTGGAGCCTTAAAGTATAAATATTTCCAAAGAGATCCTATACGTGGGCCACCAAGAGTGTCGGAAAAGGTCTTATGCCGATAAATTGAGAATTGGTTTAAAACAGGGATCGGATACCGGTATTTTCTCCATAGAAAAATACCGGTATTATTACGGTCACCGGTTCATTACTTCGTTTTTAATGGGACAATCTAATAATACGATGTTGTTACCTAAATACATGATTCAGCCCTACGTAAAGAGCAAAAAATAATCCAAAATATTGGACTAATTCAGGGTTTTTTAAAAATACCGGTATCGGTCCCTGGTTTAAAATGGCTGCGGGTTTACCATAAATTACTTCCTTAATTTAGGCGGGTAATCGTTTGTGTGACGTATTTGGGCACAACTGTCATATAAAATAAGTTGTGCTCGACAAAAAAGTGAAACTATGACAGAGACAACAAATGATATGTAACTCTCTGTCGCTCTTACACAAAAAATTATATGACTGTCTCGCTCGGTTGTGTATGATTTGCGTGTCGCGTCTGGTAAGTCTGTGAGTGGAGCATTTGCGTATCTTTTTGAACGAGTGTTTGGAACAGAAGGGCTACCGCGACCACAAACGAAGTTTTCCCTCTCTGTCTCACTTATGTGCAAACTTGCAAGTGTGACAGAGAGGGAAAACTTCGTTTGCTGTTCGCGGTAGCGCCCCAGAAGGGCTACCGCGAACCGAAAACAAACGAAGTTCGAATATCTTCTACTCTGTTGTGAAGGTGTGCCCCAGAGGGCACAAGAGGGAAGTAACAATACACAGATGCAGTCAAATATTAACTAATTTATTGTTAGAAAATACATGGTTTATATACTAGAGAGTTTCTTCGTTCGTGTGCATTCTTGTGGAAGTAATATACTTCTCAGGTTACATCGTAAAATAGGTAAATCATGTTACGATAGATAATATGTAATGTGATACAATCGAATTAGTTAAATGGTGCGTTAAATAGGTAAATGGCGTAATGGGTCAATCAACTTTTTCTTGTTGTTATTCTGTCCCGTCAGCGAGGAGACAACAGTAACCGAGTTTCTTAGAAAAATGTTTATAATATGGACTTCAAGCATGCTCAAGGGATGACCCATATCCAAATGGATTGTTGCTCATCGCTATAACCAGAGCTCGGAATAGGTAGTGCCTATTTACCTAAACTTCGCGGGAGGACGTAACTAAGAGTGGTTACAACCACCAAAAATAATTACTTCTTTTTATTGAATGTGGGATTTCCCGGGGTTTACTGTATTATTCTAGAGGCTTAATACATTTCTCTTTACTTATAAATCTTGTTATATTGCATATTATTTGTTTAATTACCTTGAAATAACAATCAGTCATTAAAAATATTATATGGATGAAATTGAATCGGAAGGATTCCGAAATTTGATACTTTTTAGTTGACTTAGACAGAATTATACTCCTTTTTTCCATGAGAAGGGGACCTGTGTCCAGCATTAGGGCGTATATAGATTGGTGATGAGACAGAACTATGACATCGTATAGAAAATTCTGACATTCATTCCGACGTTTCGAGTCTTTTACAGCACTCGTGGTCACGGAATGTATTTTAAATTCATTATACGCGATATAATCGGTTGAAAAATAGTTTTATTTAATATATAAGTACATGTATACCATCATATTAGAAATAAATTAGAATACATCTGTACGATATCTTCTATGCCATATCATAGTTCTATCTCATCACCAATCTATATACGCCCTAATGCTGGACACAGGTCCCCTCTCATGGACGAAAGGAGTATAATTCTGTCAAGTCAACTAAAAAGTATCAAAATTCGGAATCCTTGATGTTATTTCAAGGTAATTAAACAAATAATATGCAATATAACAAGATTTATAAGTAACGCGAAATGTATTAAGCCTCTAGAATAATACAGTAAATCCCGGGAAATCCCGCATTCATTAAAAAGAAATAATTATTTTTGGTGCTTGTAACCACTCTTAGTTACGTCCTCCCGCGAAGTTTAGGTAAATAGGCACTACCTATTCCGAGCTCTGGCTATAACTCATGTTTGGTAGATTTAAACCCTATAAAGTCACAGTTTTAAAGAGTCACTCAGGAGACGTAACCATGGCAACGAGCAACAAAGAATAGTTGATCCACCCTAATAAGAGTAATTGGTAATTTGATACCTTTATGCAGGTGTTCGTGTACCTACCTACACCACACTGTCGCACAAATATGAAAATGCGACAGAGAGAGAGATATTCGAACTTCGTTCGGTTTTGGTTCGCGGTAGCCCCTCAGAATTCGGTAACAAACTTTTCCTTATAGTATTTGCATTCGCAATATAACGTAAAATGTCTTGCACATCGAAATCACAAAGGAAGATAATTGCACTGAGAACGTTCTACGTCTTTTTTTTTTATTTAGGGTCAGCCGGACACCGCCGTTAAGAATCGGTAGTCGTCTAAGTAAATTGATATGAATTTTTAATTTTAGGTCGCAAAAAAGCATTATTAAAATTGTATTTTCTTTTTAAATTTATTTTTACAAAATAATGTATCTAAAAACCTGTTTTAACATTTCGAAAAAACGTAAACTAGTTTTATTTATTTCACGAATAGGTAGTGTAACGATTTCTGAACGATCCGGTATTGACGTTTGAAAATAAACATGTTGTAATGGTGCAGTTCGGCGTAGTTTCTCCGTCGTATTGTGCGCTTTTCTAGTTTCTCTTTGTATCTTTCTAACCCGGTTGTCTTTGTGTATTATTTTTCTGCTCATCTATTAATAAAAATAAGGAAAAGGATAATTAAACTGTAAATATGGATATATTTATCGTCACCTAACAGACAACAAATTTGACAAACAAATAACATAAATGAACTGTAAAATAGATTCCCAGTTAGTTTCTATATTGACTATAGGTGCGACCAACTCGGTCGGTGTATTAAATGCATTTACCTTGCGGGAAAACCATATAATATCAAATAAAAATTCAGAAGTTTTGCACCTTATAGTACATGAAAATATACAAAAAAAATGCACAACTCAATTTTTTTCTGAATTTTAAACTTCACAGTTTGGAAATTAGACTTTTTCTACTCCTGTACTTTATTTCGTGACTTACGCAATCATGAACTCTAATATAAATGCATAGTTTATTTATTCTGTAAAAAGTCTATCTAGTCTATTGCCCAAAAACACACTCCTTACCCTACTTTAATGAAAAATTAAAGCAGATTTGGGTGCCACAGACTACTACAAATACTATGTTTAGTAGTCATTTTGTGCGTTCAAGTGAAACTTTTATGATTAAAATCAGTGCTGCCAACTTAACGCAACTTCACTATAATTTTAATGTATTAATTAATGCATAATATATTATTTACTAATAAATACATACATTTATCATCTTTTTTGTGTTGTTTAACATGTTTTATCTATTTTCGGATATATTTATAAAAACGAAACAGTTAAGATTCGATCCGGATTTGAATTTAGTTTAGGTCGGATGCAAAGTCTAGCAAATTAAAAAAAAAACAAACCATAAACAAAGTGTCATATCTTTGATTTCTATTGATTGATTGACCAAATTCCTAATTGAAAACGAAAACATTCAAGCTGATAAATGATTATATTACTTACGATTTTTTTTTGTGTTCAGATAGAAAATGTGTAGATACGTTGATTCGTTTAAAAATCCACGAAGATGTTATATAGCATTACTGAAAAAATTGCGTAGGTAAGTCGCACAATTACTAAGGGAAAATATGGCGCATGAAAAGTCTGAAAAATAGGTATTGTAGTCGAAAGTCGAGTCGTAGAAAAAGTATTGTATGCAACGGTGTATAACTGGTATAAAAAAGCTCGTGGTGTCTTTACTTGCGATGTTCGCCAAGGCTCACATCGCAACCCACACCACTCGCCTTTTTATACCCTTCTTATACACCAGTTGCATAATATACCATTGACAGCTAATATCTCACCAACGGTTGACTTAAATGGAAGAGTATTTTAGAAACCTCCATATCATTTTTAAAGACCTATCCATGGATACCCTACACGACTATGTGCGTTGATTTTTTTTTTCATTTACCGGTAACATATGTCATGTATGGAGTCCCCCCTAATTTAATTTTTTTTGTGACATACGGACGGACAGACATGACGAAACTATAAGGGTTCCGTTCCTTAAAAGTGTATAGCGATTGAACCGCACCTCCTAAATACCATACCAATATTATATCAATACACCAAATTTGAAGTCAAATAGACCCCAAGTTGGTCTTGACTCTCGAGTGTTGACCTCTACGTCGTAGAGCCGCTACGTGCGTAGACTGCTACGGCGCTACGAGGGCGTTGACCTCGATCGGAAATCTTTACTTGTGTCTGGATTGTTGTGTAAATTACTTCTTATTTAATATTGAGTAATATATATGTAAATGCAGCTGGTGCTTTATGAATACGGAAGGCAAAGGATAGGGAAAAGTAGAAAGAGATGGAGGAGGCCTTTGCCCGTGAATGGGGACACTAGCAAATAATAATATAATAATAGTTAAAATGCATATTACGGCTATTATTATTTATTTATTTATTATTTATTAAGGAAAACAAACAGCATCAATCACACATAAAGTTAATAAATTAAGGTAGATCATAAGCCAGTAAAGTTTTCACAAATATATCTACACTTATAAGGAAAATATGCACGAAGTAAAAGAAAAAAAACATCAAATTAATCGTTTTTGAGTTGTAGCTTCCAAACATCAATTAAAAATCTTAAAGTCTTAAACAACATAAAATAACACCATGTTTCATACCTATTTTATAAGAAAGATATTATTGTAATGATTTCCAAATAAAAAGTATCCTATATCTTAATACAGGCTATAAACTCGTTGTATACCAAGTTTCATCACAATCCGTTCAGCCGTTTTTACGTGATTGAGTAACAAACATCTAAACATTTGAAATTTCGCATTTATAATATTAGTAGGAAGTAGGATATATCTAAAAATAGGGCCGATTGGAGGAAAAGAGGGGAGGCCTTTGCCAAGCAATTGGCACTTATTCTGTTTAAAAAAAAACTAGAGGTTGCGCGCGTAAAACAGTGGTTTAAAAAATATATGTATGATATATCGGTTGTGGTGTAGCAAAGGAGGATTTAGAATTATTTTCGATGGCGGGATGTCATTATGACACATATTTTTTTAATGATTTTACGATATAAAAACGTGTTTTAATTTAAAAAGTTCTCTAATATCTAATAAGGCCAAGATTGCACCTCAAAAAGTTAAGTAATATTGGGAAAAACTTTTGTCTAAAATCGTAAATAATTTTTTGGGGTCACCCTAAAGCCGGTAAAGTAAAATATCCCGGTGAAAGAAAAATAATGAGGAAACCGGCCTAATCCCAGTTTCTCTCTGGGTTGGAAGGTCGGATGGCAATCTAATGTATATAGGTATTCGAGTGAAACAACCGGCTCTGGCAGATGCTCGTTAATTAAGGATGATTCACACTAGACCAGTGTAGGCGCACCTTTATGCATCAACGTGCCATTTTTTCTAAAGAATGTTTAATGGGGCTTTTGGCTTTCTGATTATTTGGAAAATAATAATAATAAATACTATCAAAACTCTTTATTAAATAAAGTAAACAAAAAAGGTACATTTTGGAATGTTTTTATTACACGCATAAATTAAATTACTGTAAAATTAGTGTGACTTCTGTTGCTGCAGGTTAGATGACAAATAATTTATGTTAGGGTTGTAAGATGTTACTTTTAGCAAAATGCATGCTGAACTGGATTCATCTGTCAAACGGTTTCTAATCGAGTTTTTAATGTTATTCACCTCTCAAAATAATGACTCGCAGGCATAGGCTTTATTATCGGCGACGTGCCCAAAATAATGTGCCGCGTGCCATCAATGGCACGCGTGCCATTGGTTCGCCTACCCTGCACTAGACCGTTCCGTGTCCGGGCCGGCCCGTTTTCTATGACAGAAAATCAACGGCCGACCGGCCACGGACGGCCCCGGTGACGCTCGGAAACGGCTCGGACACGGAACGGTCGCTCTATTATAGATGCAAACGTTTGACGGCCGATCTACCGACGTCCGAGGCTCGGAAACGGCACGGTCCCGGCCCGGACGCGGAACGTTTAGCACATTGACACATAAAAACGCTCGGAGTCGAGCCGGCCCGGAAACGGAACGGCCCGGACACGGAACGGTCAACTGTGAATCATCCTTTTCATACGTACAAACAGCACTGTGTGCGTTGGCACACACAAACAAATACACCTTACAATCGCTTTTGTAAAATGTTTTGTACACCCAAAGTTGGGATTATGGGTCAAATTGGACCCCGGGCTTGTTCGAGCACAACCGGAAAATCTCTAGAAGGACGACGATGCTCTTCTAATCCCTAAGGGATTTGATCAAACTTCATTCCTTCGACATTAGTCAAATAAAGAAATAGAAACAAAGAAAATAAAAAAAATAGAAATTTCCTGCCTCGCACAACCAAACTATGGAATGAATTGTCGCCTGCGGTATTTCCGGACCGATATGACCTTCAAACCTTCAAGAAAAGAGCATATTCCCGTCTAAAAGGCCGGCAACGCACGTGCGACTCCTCTGGTGTTGCAGGTGTTTATGGGCGACGGTAATTGCTTACCATCAGGCGATCTGTCTGCTCGTTTGCCCCCTTTTATTAATAATATTATCAATATTACATTCAGAGGTCATCATTAAGGAGGAGGGAGGAGGAGGTTATCATTAAGAGGTCTTATAAGTTATAAAATGCTTTGATTTAAAATTATAACAAAAGTATTGATAATACTAATAAAGTAATTAAAAACTACGATGATTTTATTAAAGTTTTATATAGTGACATAGTCATTTTTTTGATTTTATTGTGTGTAGTAGAATTTAAGCGGGAAAAACAGTTTTTAGCTAGAAAATTGTCGATGTTTGAAACGATATTTCTTAATGAAAAATCCAAAAAATACATTTAAAGTTTATGACACAAGATCGCAATAGTCCTGTTCTAGATAGTAACGCTGAGAAAATTTCAAGATACGTGTTAATTGAAACAAAAAATGGCTTAAATAGATGAGCGTCTTTTAAGCCGTCGTCTCTCGGTGAAAAAATAAACAATAGCATTCTTTTGTTATGATCTCTGAGATTCCAGGGACCGGTAGACGACGAGAACCCGGGCAACCCGGGTGTTGGCATCGACACGGGCACGGGGGGCGATCGACATTTAGAGATTTTGTTAAATTAACAGTATTTGTCACAGCGCAACGGCACCGTATACTAAAGCCTTTTTTAATCCCGTATATTAGAAATAGACTAAGAGCCGATTTTTTAATCCCCAGATAAAACTATCTATTAAATAAATGTTATCTCTGTCCCTTTCTTTCATATGACATTAGAAAGTGACCGCGATAATTATAAGCGACGGATAATTTTATCGGGCGATTGAAAAATCGACCCTTAAGGGTACTTATCAGTTAAAAAACCCTCATATATTTAGTCCGTTTTTTGTTTGAATTGACACGTATCTTACAATTTCTCAATGTTACTATCTAGAACAGGACTATTGCTAATGTCATAAACTTAAAATGTATTTTTTGGATTTTTCATTAAGAAATATCGTTTCAAACATCACTCCAAATAGACCATGTTCAAGCTAGAAACTGTTTTTTTCCGCTTAAATTCTTCTACACACAATAAAATCAAAAAATGGGTATGTTACTATCTAAAACTTTAATAAAATCAACGTAGCCTTTAATCACTTTATTGGTCTTTATTATCAACACTTTTGTCATAATTTGAAATCTCCCGGCGAAAAAAATAAGTAATAGTATTCTTTTGTTATGGCCCCGGGGATCCCCGGGACCGGTAAACGACTGGTTAAGAGACTATCACTTGTAGATGTTGAGACTTACAAATTAAAATTAACACCTATCTGCACAAACAAGCAATATTTGCCATAGTTACATGAAATTTGCAATGGAATCAACTGTAAATCTGAAACAATTCAACCGTATAATCGTGTGTAATTAATTACCGAACACAATCGATACGTATAGTAAGAAAGCAAAATAATTGATGGAAATATTAATCACATTAATTCATTATCTATTTATTGAAATATTAATTATATTAGTATATAATCGAGCATACTGGGAACGATGGACTCGGGCGACATTAGGTTGTGTTGAGGGGGGACAGTTTTGCTTATAATAATTTACTATTCAATTATCCACATGTTAAAATTTGTATCATGTCACTATAAATAATCTAATTAATATTTAATCAAATATTTTGCTCTCGGGAACAAATAAAACAGCTTTTTCTTAAGTTAAGTGTGGCTTTGTAGGCGGGGCCCAATAAAGCGATAGGAGTGCGCGGTTGGAGAGCAGTCTGGGGAAAATCCAGTGGAAACCTTCGACACGATTACGCGGTTAAAAAACTGGCCATGTGCGTGTCGGACTTCGCACATTAAAGGTTCCGAACCAACCGGGAATCTAGGTTGGATTTAATAGAAAAAAAAAAACAAATTTATCAATATATTAGTATTTTTTGGTAAAATGTACGTAATAATCACCAAATTTCAAGTTTATAGTTCAGTGGGAAGTTAAAAAAAAACGCGTGGTCGTGTCGGAGGTTGTCCCCTGGATTTTCCCCAGGTTACTCTCCAACCGCGCACTCCTATCGCTTTATTGTGCCCGGCCTATAAAGCCACAGTCAGGTTCGAAAAAAAAAACGTGTTTTTTCGGCGTTTCTTTTCGGCAGTAGTCTATTGAGAAACGCTAGCAGTTTTTGACTTGTAACAGTGCTATTGCGGTCCACTTGCAGAATAAAGTTCATTTATTTCAGTTTAATAAACCACTGAAAGACCATTCTTGGGCGTTGCTTCTGATCCCAAATGAAAAGGGTTATTTATTAAATTTTCTCGAAGAAATATGAATGGTGAAAAACTAGCCTAAGAGCATTAATTTGTCTAATTTATAAAAAAAAAACAAAAAAAAAATTCTACCCGTTTACCCATAACTGAGTCCTAAATTTTAACATGTGTCATATACCCAATTATAGGATTTCCATCATTCAGTATACTTTTTGGTCTTGTTTTTTTGAAGTAATAATAAAATTTGAGTCAGTAACCCTATCTCAATGTGTTTTGCACTTATTGAAAAGCAATAAGGACTAAAATAAGGCCCCGGGTCTAGAGAGAGAGGAACAGAAACATAAATTCATTCCTTTATAGCTGGTTAACTAAAAACTCCGAAATTAAAATGGAACATGACATGCAATAAAATTTACCATCTTTCACTTTAGAAGATGAAATTATATTCACAAAACGTCCGCCCTCTACCACTATACATCGACATCCGCATAAACAACAGTTTTCTCCCATTAATTCTTCCAAAATTATGGAGAGACGGTATATAAAGACAGTTTCATGGTACGGGGGAGGTAGAAGCAAGATATTCGCAAGGCCGGTACCACGATACACGCGTTTCCGCGTAAGCAATAATGCTGACGCATTATTTTATTGCTACGTGAGTGCGTGTTACATTTAGGCGAGTTTCATGGTACGTGGGAGGTAGATTCATGGGCGGTACCACTGTACATGTTTTTCAGCGTAAGCGATAATTTTTCTGCATTATTCTCTGGCTGTTTGAGGAGGTGTCGAGTTTCAGCGAATATCGTGGTAAGGGTTGGGGAGGGTGTGGCGACGTGGTGTCTGCGTAGAATGCAGAGTAAAAATGGCTTTCGGTATTTATGAACAAACATGGGAACTTTTTTTTATCAGCTTCGGCAAAAATGCTTTTGTATGCCCATCCGGCTGTTCTCATGTACAGGTCGCATTTTTCAACCGATTGTCGTGAAATTTTGTAAGCAGGTTCAATAATTATACAGATTTTTGTCATGTTTTTAGAAAAAAAAACATTTGCGGCGTCTACAGCTCACAGAGCCACTAAAGATGAAAAAATGAATACCCATGACCAAATGAAAGTTGTGACGTAATAGAGTAATCGCGCGTTTCCGGCGTTTCATAAGAAGGCGCTGATTTGATTACCAGTCAAAATTCCAATTTTACATCAGTAACCGAACAATTAGATCAATTTTATTCCAAATTCAAATTCCAAACCGTCACCGCCAGGAGTCGTCAACCTTTCTGATCGATTACAGCGTCAATTAAATTAATCTGAATCAATGGTTGCTCTGTGCGGCGGGATCGTTGCTAGGTTACCGATCGGACCCCGATGTGCAAAATATGTGTGGGAGGATAGCTAATTGGAATAGATTATATTGTGGATTAAATACGGTAGTTATAAAACTAGTTGTTTGAAAAGATCTGTGAACTCACGATGTACTACAAATCTTAATACATATACAGGGTGGGAAAAATATTATGGGCTCTGGAGGGGGATCTACATCCCTTAAATCCTTAAAAATAATTAAAATGAAAGGAAACCATGTTTTATTTATATAGTTACTGCATTCTAACAGTTTAAAAAAAAACATTAATTATATTTCTGGTAATTACAGATACAGGGTTTCATAACTACATCATTTATTTAGAGAGAGGACATGACTCCCGTTCCGGGTCATTCCTGATGCAAAGGTTGTCTATTGCAGTCCAACGCGGTAATGCGGCCAGCGTGATGGACACCTTTGCACCCGGAATGACACGGGGCGGTCTATTTGAGTAAATTATGACGTGTAAACTTATTACGAGAATGTTGACTTATTGAATAAATGTTTTACAAGATACATTATCAATTTACCTATTAAGACACATTCCGGTTGTTTAACAGATTTCAGCTGGTTTTATGTAAGACATGAAAATGAAATATGTAAGGCCTCTTGAAAGTAGAATAGCAATCCTGTCACACATTGCCTACGCGCCTCGATTCCACGCTGCGTTCTATTCGAAATTTAAAACGTACGCACAACCGTTAAAATGACGGGTGCTGGAAACGCGTTTGAATTTATAACGAGCTTTGAAAAGACGCGTTCTTTTGTTTTTAAATTTTCCGAGAGACATTTTTATGGCGTTAAATGGAAGCGTGTTTTTAGTGTTGTTGTGTGACCTAATAAAAGTAATAAAACACGCTTCGTAAATGCGTATCATTTTTTTTATTGAACGTCTGTTTTTATATTGATTATGGCCTGGATGCGAGTCCTTTTATTGGACGTCTTTGGAGAGGCGTTTCTTGTGGCGAAATGTAAACATGTTTCTAGTGTTTATTTTAATAATATCTAGAATGCTTTAGAGTAAAATAGGGATATTGATTGATCAAATTCTCAACCAAATAGCGAAAAAAGTAACTCAATAGAATAAATAATTATATAATTACAAGTTTTCAAAGTTTTAATGCGAGCATTTTCTATCCCTTTTTCGCAAAATGCACCTCTGTATTGAACTATCGTCATTTACTATGAACTTTTAGGTCAGTGACGTCACTTATTTGTACCGCTTTCTCACTCTAATTAAAAACATTCTAACGGTCGTAGCTTCGTTATTTATTGAGATTTTTTATATTTTTTTTATTATTTTTTATTTTATTAATGGGATTTTCACCATTTGTCATAGTTTAATGTCTTTTTTCTTTTGAATAATTTGGATACTAATAAATTGTGAGTTAACATCCATATTGTAGACAAACCGCTTAAATTCCACTACACACAATAAAAGCAAGAAACATTTCTATTACAATTACCTTAATAAAAGTTTCGTATGTTTAAACATTTTTTCTACTCCGGTACTTTTGTCTGTCAATTATATGGTCCCAAATATAAAAGCATGGTTTATCTAGTCTATTCTTCAAAAGACCCTAGGCTTATTATGTGATATAATGCAACTGCTAACAGAAGTGCTCTGTGAACCAAAAACAAATAAAAAAACTAAATTTATAAGGAAATCAAAACTGCCAACTTAACAAACAACTGAATTCATATGGTTGGAAACAATAACAAAACTAAAATAATTACTGCCAACATAAGGAAAACGCAAGTCAGTAAATGACAGTTGAAAAAAAAATTACCGTGTTTATGATTACGTTCTGTGGACTGTCATTTGTCACTATCCAACTTACCACTCTTTCTTATGCTGTATTGTTGTTTAATTTTGTGTTTTATTATTTAATCCCTAGTCGTAGAAAAAGTAATGTATGCAACGTTGTATAAGTAGGACAAAAAAGGCTCATGGCGTCTTTATTAACAATTTTCGGCTTCGCCTCAAATTGTTACACACGCCACTCGCCTTTTTTGAACCCTCTTATACAACTATTGCATAATAATAAAAATAAAATAATTCTTTATTTAGGCAATAATCCCATCACAATTACAATTACAATTATAATTACAGAAACATAAATTATTAGAGAAATTACAGAAATTTAAATTACTTAAGTGTAACAAGTTCACTACGTCGTCCGGTCCTTTATATATTTGGAATGGAGGATACAATATCCAAGTAACAGCTGGTGAATATGTTAGAAACAATTGTGTTACACCTGAGCTACTCAGTCTATTCAGAAAGGACCACTGTCGCTTTTGCATCAAAGCGAAAAAATCGTCTACCCTGTTCAAGGCAAACATGCCAGACGCACTACAGCGCCATGGCAGCATCAACATGAGTCGAAATGCATTATTATATTGCACTCTTAGTGCACTCAAGGAACATTTTGTGAAGTTTTTTTTTATTTTATTTTTATATCAATATATTTATTAATGAAATATATGTAAACTAATTATAACAAACAAAAAGTATCCACCACAGGTTTCGTCAATTTATGCTACAAAGAATCATCCACAACACGTTTCGTCACCTATGCTACATACTCCATTAACAATGACTTGTCCGATAAGTACCCGGCTCAAACGTCCCAAATATACTCGCCGCGTTTCCGCGCTGGATTGCTAAAGAGATACGTTGAACCAGGTACGCACCGGATCTAGGATCGCAACCCCTATCTTGCAAACGTCTTCCCAAGGCTCGTATAAATTGCTTTGCCTCTGAACACCAGGGTCCCGCCGTTTCAACAGCAAGAGGTACGAAGTCATACACCGGTTCCAAGTTTGAATACTTGGTATGTTTGAGTCTAGCAGCAGTCTCTGCTGCCCAGCAGAAGAAGCTGTGAAGCTGTGCTGTGAAGTTGTACCACAACTGGCTAGCGTAAAACGTCTGACAGTATACCCTAAACAGAGTTATTTTAGCTTCAGTTGAACAATACGTGAAGCGGCGAGCTAGCATAAAATGCTATTACTAGAAATTTCAATGTATTTGTCACGTTTTGAGTTCAAAGCATTTTAAAATTTGAAAATACTTAAGATAGGTATGAATACACCGTGTGACTAGCCCCGTCCGTGAAGGCTTAACGACTTGACTCGCCCTAATCGTTCAACTTTCCTCGACAAATGCCCTCACAAATTACTGAGGGTAAGTTTTGACAACGGTTGTCGAAATCGCCCTTAATTACTCAATAGCGTTTACTATACATTCTTGACATATGTGATAATCCATATTGAAAGGGACCTTATGGCGGCCGGCACTTACGCCTTTATTGCCGCTGTTCCAATACAATAGTGAATAGGTGCAACGTAAGCGCCTGCCGCTATAAGGTCCCTTTCGATGTGGATTATCACATATACAGGGTGGCTCATTTAGATCGGTCAGTGTGGGATTGTCTGAAACTATAAGATATACGAAGATCTGTTCTTAGGAACCTTAATCATCGATTTTAATAACAAGAAAAACTGCATTCATACATTTAAGAAAAACCTGTACTTAGCACGGGAATCGAACCCGCCGAAAAACTAACACTCGTGTAGGTCTTAAGCAGTAAATGTTTCTATGAATCATGATATCAAAAATGAATAAAAATAGAGACAATTTTACATGCCTGAATTATATTGTAACACAAAAATGACAATGCTCGCTCTCTGTTTCTCAACTTGAGATAAATTAAACTCGCTCACTCTCTGAAGTAAAGGTTTGTTCACAAAGAGCGGTCAATTAATATGATCCAATCATCAATGCCCACACCCTCTTCTCATTGATACTCACACACAAGTAAACACACATTCAACCACACACCACACATACCTACTCGAGCATATGTTTAGACACGTAAGCAAATTAAAATATAATTGTGTAACTAAGCTAGGACAAAGTAATCAGGTTCATATATTAAGCATACTCATCTATTGTTTATTCTATGCAATACATCTAACCGGGTTATTACTACTATCTATTGCCCTGCTTGAAGATCAATGTAGCGAAGTAGCGATCTCTAAATGAGCATCGGAATTCGCCTGTTCCCTATAAGACAGGTTTACCTAGTTTAGGGCACAGGGCACCGTTCCTAGGCTTATCTAATAATAAGTGCACTCTATGTACCTACTCTATCAATATCAATACATCAGCTTATGGTGTATATACACACCATAAGCTGATGTATTGATACCCAATAAATATATTTTCATTTTCATTTAATTTGTACTGAAATAGTAATTTAATTAAGACACTTAATTGGACCCATGTTGATATAGCATTATTTACTCGTACTGTCGTCAAAAATACGTGGTTTAAATTTTTCGGGTATTCACGCTCACGGTGTAGTTTATTCATATTTATTATTTAGTTCAGCTGGGTAAGTAGCTAACAAAAGGCGTGGGCGGAATATGAAAATTTAAACAAAAAGTCAATAAGTTCGGAAGCTCGTAATGAAAACGACGTTACGCACTGGCCGGGGCGAGCTTAATCCGGTCCCTTGGGAAATTAGAGTTTTTAATCAAAAGCTCAAGTTAACACTGAGGTAGGCGGGGTTAAGTTTTATATAATAAATACAATTAAAAAAACAATACAGAAAGTTGACTAGGTAATCATAATGTTTATAAATATTAAAATATAATAATTGGCTGAGTGAAACGAAGGTCTCTACATGCTCTCTCATTTATAACACGTGGTGTCGTTAATTTTGGAAATTAAACAGGTTTCGTTTCTCTAACTCAGTACTCTTCATGGTGGAATAACAGGACACTCTACAGCGAACTTATCCAGCGAAGGAATCTTTCAGCTAAAATGATGTTTTTAGAACGCGATTTTAATAAATCGGAGCAAAAAATTCGCTTGAAAAACAACCCTCGACGGCTAAAGTAAATGATTGTAGTTAAAAGTGACGTTTGATGGATTAAAATAGAAATAGCCCGTCACCCAGCTTGTTAATAACGCTCACAAATTCTTCTAAAGGTAAGCAATATTTTAATATCCTTCTCATAGTTTCCATTTTTGCTATTATTATTATTATTATTTATTTATTTTATTAAGAAATAATAATACAACACAAACAAGTACATAGACCCACAAAACCGTTTGCACAGTTTGACTGTGGGATCAATCAGTCTCATCTCTCTTCTAACAGTAAATTATTTTATGAGTTTAACAAGGCAACTTTATATATTATGATTCTACATCTGGGTACAATAGTTTATTTTACAAGTTTAATAAGGTAACTATGTAGCTTTTTACTAAGTTTAGCTTTATTGGCTTCCTGCCTGATGTCAGAGGGCAGGCTGTTGAGTATGTAGGGAAGGCGTTTCTGAAGACACCTATCGCCGTAGTAATTAGTGAAGCTCGGCACAACAAACTTGCCCGCTAACATCGACCTGGTATCACAAGCATCGTTTCGGTGTAATTGTAATTGTGTGTACTCTCGATTGCCATGATTATTTAATACTAATAAATATTTATGCTTAAGGCTCACCGGTAGAATATTACAAATTTTGAACAAATTTCTATAATCTTTTTTAATCTTATCTTTGATTGAAATAATACTTTATTTTCCCTGTTGATAGGTATCGATATCAACCGCACCGCAGAATAAAGGTCATATTTCCACGGGCCCTTCGCACTTTCTTCACCGTCTCAGATATAGCCCATTATAACTTTATGTCAAAGTGACTACTAGCAATCACTAGGTAACAACATCTTCTGATTTTCACTTTGTTATCTTCACTTCTAAGTTCTTCTAAATTCTTCTAAAGAAAACCAGTATTAATCTAACCCAGGGTTCCCTAAAGTTTTTCTAACTACGGACCCCTTTTGTAATTAAAAAGTGCTCACGCATGCTTTTATGCAGTTTTAAAGTAGTTGAGGTTTGAACTTGCGAACTAAGGGCCGGAAAGAGTGTGTCTAAGGTTGACTGGTAGAGAATGTTTTAAGGCATTAAGCTCGCCTTTTGTATGATAAGTATTAGTTTTAGTCGACTCTTACGACACCCACGCGAAGAAAGGGGGTAGTTAATAGGAGTTGAATACATTAATATTAATAAATCAGGAGTTTGTAAAAAAAATACAAGAAAATAGTTATCGCAAAATAGCCTATTAAATTAGGTGGTTGGTAACCGGTATAATAACCCTACATTATTAACTCGTTAGTCATTTAAGCACTATCTAGACCTTACCTAAAAACCGGAAAGAAAACCAGCCCAAGCCTTTTTGGCTATCCTCTCTTCGCAGACAAACATAATCTAGTTCAAGTTAGAAAAGTCATAACCGACGCAAGTGTTCCTAAAATATACTCCCTACTATACAAAAACACTTACATATAACAAGTTCAAGCGAAAACCAAAGAAAATCAATTTTAGAAGAGGATTTAAAGCTTACCTTATTACAATGTACTAAAGGTTTAAATTTGTATTGAAAATGAAGTGATCTTCAATCGTTTTTCCCCTGGTCTCTATTTATATGTATGCCTGATATGCCTATAGGTCACGCGCCATCTCTCTAATGTAATGACATTCTCCCTCTATTTGAGAACACCTTCAAGGTAACATACATTCAAGACAACCTTAACACAAACGCATAAGGTTTAATTTCGTGCGATCTATAAGCAAACATAATTATAGATAGACGTTATCCCAAGGATATAGGATCTAAAATCGTTGTTAGTCGTCTCAAAGAGACACGTCTTAACAACAAAAGGTAATAACGACTACGTTAATAATAGGCGGTTAAGACCTTTGATATGGCCAAACTGTGAGCTTTATCACTATGGATTAAGGTACAAAATTGCACTAAATAACCTGAGTGATTATAGCTGAGGTATCTGGTAGGAATTATGCTATGGAAATAATTTGGTAATGAATAATCGAAGAAAGAATATTGGAATCTTATCGCCTACTAATGAGCACATAAATTTGTAAACATACGAGTATATTTGACATGTAAAATTCTATATCACTACATAGTATAAAACAAAGTCGCTTTCTCTGTCCCTATGTCCCTATGTATGCTTAATTCTTTGAAACTACGCAATGGATGTTGATGCGGTTTTTTTTAATAGAGTGATTGAAGAGGAAGGTTTATATGTATAATAACATCCATTAAATAGTGCACCCGTGCGAAGCCGGGGGGATCGCTAGGTTTATCAATAAAATGAGTATGAGTATGAGTATGAGTATGAGTATGAGTATGAGTATGGGGATTAGGGGGTGTTGACCCAAAATTTATTAGTATCCAAATTATTTTCCAAAAGAAAAAAGACATAAAACTATGACACATGGTGAAAATCCCATGAAAATATCTCAATAAATCACGAAGCTACGACCGTTAGAATGTTTTCAATTAGAGTGAGAAAGCGGTACGAATCAGTGACGTCACTGGCCTAAAGCGCCATAGTAAATGAAGATTGAACGATCTGATCGATCGATCGATCTGCGTGCGTTTTGCGAAAAAGGGACAGAACATCCCACTTAAACTTTGAAGACTCTTTTATACAACGCCGGTGGCAAACAAGCGTACGGTCCACCTGATGGGAAGCGGCCGCCGCAGCCTATAGACCCCGCAACTCCAAAGGAGTCACGTGCGCATTGCCGACCCTTTATAAGATTTGAGGATGTACTGTGTTGACAGTAGAAGGAACACATTTAGGTCCCTCGCTCTCAACACAGTGCATCCTCGGGAGCTCTGGCAACCTTGCTCACCTCCAGGAACACAACACTAAATACTTGTATAGTAAATAATGTTATTATGGCTGTGGTCTTCTGCAAGGCGGAGGTACTTCCCCAGTCGGGCTGTTCCAAATTCGAGCAAGATGACATTTGTAATTATATAATTATTTATTCTTTTCAGTTACTTTTTTCGCTATTTGGTTGAAAATTTGATCCTTTTTCAAGAAATTTTGAAGTTATTGATTTTCTTATTTAGTGTTAACATCCTTATTTACTTGTTTACTTGTATGTAATTTGTTCTAGAGAAAAGCTCTAGCGATTTAGACGCAGAGCTTTAGGCGGAGACGTCCACCGCGCGATCGCGACAACACTGACACATATAAGCCCTATTCGTCCCGGTACCGCCGCACACCGGGTAGAGTCAGTCCGACCCAGGTCGGGTCTAGCTGAGTTTCTTGCTGGACTCTTCTCAGCTAGGCTCGGTGTAGTGAACCAGCAACAAAACTCCCAGTAGCTCGATTCCACTCACACCTCAGATTCGGTTGAAACTGCTCAACCAATCTCACTGGAGCGCAAACTCTTAGAGTATTCCAGTGTTCTGAACCACACGCGTGGTCGTGTCGGAGGTTTTCCCCTGGATTTCCCCAGGCTACTCTCCAACCGCGCACTCCTACCGCTTTATTGGGCCCGGCCTATAAAGCCACAGTCAGGTTTAAAAATGGATGAGTTTACGGGCGAAACGTCGATCTAACTAATTATTTAAAGGTATGTTGAATATTGTATCCCCTTATTTCACCGACGCACGTTTCATAGAACGTATTGATTTGCAAAATTACCATTTCATAGAAACTTTTTCTTAGAACCCTATACTTTTTGGGTACGGCTAAAAGGTCATTCTTTATAATTAGATTTTATTTCCGCTGGTTGTCTGGAAGAAATCGCTCTTTAGCGATAAGAACGCCTGTTGTTTGCCTCTACTTATTGTGTTTTTGTACTGTACTATTGTCCTTTAATTGAGTTGTGCAATAAAGAGTATTTGTATTTTCTAAATCCTATTTTTGTGCACTAATTCAATACATATCATAGATTTTTTTGTAATAGAAAACTGGTCATGAAAAAGTAAAATGACCCTTATGGAAAGTTTACGGTATAGGTACATGATTATAAAATTAGTTTAACTATAAAACACCAAACCGCTCTTTAATCGCTCTTTAGCGATAAGACCGCCTGTTGTTTGCCGCTACTCATTGTGTTTTTGTACTGTACTATATCCTTTAATTCAGGTGTGCAATAAAGAGTATTTGTATTGTATTGTATTGTAAAACACATTTGGAAAAATGTAAAAGTATGTTTTATACTTCATGATAATCGGTTGAGAAATGAGAAGCGATTGTGGCTTTAACAGCCGGAAATTTGCCAGACATACAAAAGTATATTTGCTCAAACTACCAAACATAAAGACCAATCAAATACATTAAGTACATCTTTCTCCTAGCGTTTTCCGCTTTTATTCTAAAAAAAATGAAATACGCTTTGAATCCTAATCCCAAGAGAGGCTAAGGACTACTACGAACTGACTTTTCCATCAAGAGAGAAAAATAGTCCTATATCTGGGATTACACGGTTTTCTCTTTCCAAATTCATAACATCAAAAGATATGATTCCATATATATAAAGATATAAACCAAGCAGCAATCACTACAATATACAGCGAATTCTATTTATAACCATAAATAGAGACACAAATCATAGAATGTATACCATATATCTGAACGTAGTCCCATAAGCATTATAACCAGCCAGTATTGCCATAGACTCCAGAGGCGACGGTCGCGCGCGCTCGTCAAATTCCGTTCTAAATTCAAAATTAAGTGACGTTCTGTATTGTTTTGGATTTGTTACCTGCCAGTTGTCGTGAGTATTTTTTTTATTTCCAAGGTTTGGAGTCTAGGTTTTTTATTTATGATCATTAACTAGGTTTTGAAAAATGAAGTATAACTGAAGAATGAAAGTAAATTGTCATTGTTTATGTAATGCTGTTTGCGTGAGAAGTTATTATATTCTGTTTCGTTGCCCGGCAGTATTAAAGGTTATATTTAAGTTAATATTAAGACAAAAATATGGTATAACTGGGATAATTGGCTGATGGTCAAAACAGCAACTTTTTATGAAACGTCAAATACTGTTATAGTACAGTCAAGTATAAATATAAATATGTATCGAATGAATCCTTTCATAAATATGTACCAAAACCTTAATGTATAGACATTAAGATCCATGCGACATATTTTTGAGTAGTTTGAATACACTCATATTTTTAATTGCACCAAGTGACATCACTACATAGTATAAAACAAAGTCGCTTTCTCTGTCCCTATGTCCCTATATCCCTATGTATGCTTAAATCTTTAAAACTACGCAAAGGATTTTGATGCGGTTTTTTTTAATAGATAGAGTGACTCAAGGGGAAGGTTTATATGTATAATACATGTATTAGCATTGCACCCGTGCGAAGCCGGGGCGGGTCGCTAGTAATGTATAAACGACTCTGTTATTGTGACTCTGTTGATTATGTATTAAAAATCTTTAGTATAACAAAATTTAACAGTACCTAGTGATATTTTCTAAGTAGGTACTTATTTTCGTTTAACCTGTCGCCTACCGGTCCCTGGGAACCCCGGGATCATAACAAAAGAATGCTAGTGTTTATTTTTTTCGCCGGGAGAGGACGGGAAATGGTATTAGACGTTATATTTTTGGCGTAGAGAGGTAGGTAGGGCACAGCAAAATGTCATCTTGCTCGAATTTGGAGCAGTCCAACTGGGGAAGTCCGCCTTGCAGAAGACCACAGTCATAATAACATGATCTACTATACAAGTATGTAGTGTTGTATTCCTGGAGGTGAGCAAGGTTGCCAGAGCTCCCAAAGATACACTGTGTTGAGAGCGAGGGACCTAAAGTCCCTTCTGCTGTCAACACAACGCATCTTCAAATTTCATAAAGAGTCGGTAACGCGTACGTGACTCCTTTGGAGTTGCGGGCGTCTATAGCCTGCGGTGGCCGCTTATGATCAGGTGGACCGTACGCTTTTTTGCCATCGGCGTTGTATACAATTTTTTTTTCAGCGGAATAATATATGAATATTGTTCATTAGCAGCGCCCTGGTGATTCTCATTTCAAAATTTAACATTTTCTTAATTTGTCCTTACCGGGCCCGGATTGTTAACGACTCGTGAGTGATTATTTCTGACTGTAACTATTTTAACAGTTAGGGATCCAGATATAGAGTAAACTGGAGTCAACAATAAGTTTACATTGCACTCTGATTTCCTTAACTTTCGCTTAACGTTCGGACCGGTAAGGACATCAATTAACTTTAACGATGAGAATCATCCCCTGCGGTATTAACAGCGGATATTTGATCTGAACTTTATTTTCCAATATGTAGTGAGTAATGTTCACTTTGCGGGCCATTTTTGAGAAGAGAACTGTAATTATTCTATGCCGAGACTAGAGTCGTGTGTACAAACGCCAACACAGTTAAAAAAAAATTTTTTTTTTTTATATTTTTGAACAATTTTACACAAATCAACCTAGTCCCAAACTAAGCAAAGCTTGTACTATGGATACCAACTGACGATATACATACTTAGATAAATAGATACTTAAATACATAGAAAACATCCAAGACTCAGGAACAAATATTCGTGTTCATCACACAAATAAATGCCCTGACCGGGATTCGAACCCGGGACCTCCAGCTTCGACGGCAGGGTCACCACCAACTAGGCTAAAGCGGTCGTCAATACGTAAATATGTAGTGAGTAATGTTCACTTTGCGGGCCATTTTTCAGAAGAGAACTGTAATTATTCTATGCCGAGACTAGAGTCGTGTGTACAAACGCCAACACAGTTAAAAAAAAAATTATTTTTTAATATTTTTGGACAATCATACACAAACCAACCTAGTCCCAAACTAAGCAAAGCCTGTACTATGGGTACTAGGCGACGATATACATACTTATATAGATAAATAGATACTTAAATACATAGAAAACATCCAAGACTCAGGAACAAATATTCGTGTTCATCACACAAATAAATGCCCTGACCGGGATTCGAACCCGAGACCTCTAGCTTCGAAGGCAGGGTCACTACCAACTAGGCTAAAGCGGTCGTCAATACGTAGTAATATATAGTGAGTAATGTTCACTTTCCGGGCCATTTTTGAGAAGAGAACTATAATTGTTCTATGCCGAAACTAGAGTCGTGTCGAAACGCCAACACAGTTAAATTGACTATTCGTGAACCTTATTACACCTGAGCGGCTACCGCGAACCGAAAACGAAGTTCGAATATCTCCCTCTCTGTCGCACGAATAAGCAAGTGCAACAGAAAGGGAGATATTCGATCTTCGTTCGTTTTCAGTTCGCGGTAGGCTCTGGGCGTCATGCCTCTACGTGCGATTTTTCTTACAAGACAAGAAAATGCTATTATGCGCTACGGCGTAGCACACGTAGCTTTCGTAAGCCCCGAATGGGTTAATGTAAATTGACCGAGCGAGCAAAGCTAGTGAAGCGTCTTCGTTTCAGCGTGGAGAAAAAAAATTTATTGATATTATTGATATAAATGGACCGACTGAGCGAAGCGTTTTCGTTTCAATATAAGATTTCAAGCTCACATGGTCATTTACATTAGAATTACGATTAGCAACGGGATATTTACCATGTATATTTGTATTTGTGAGTTCCCGATATTTCGGCACTGTGTGTTCGGCGATGGTAGTGACGGTGACACTGTGCGAAAAAGCGAACCAGGAAGAGGGTAGATCGCTATGGTGTGTAGACCACAACTAAAACTCGCAGCACGTCAGTTAATCCTTGATAATGGCGCTTGCAACAGTGCCGAAATATCGGGAACTCACAAATACAAATATACATGATAAATATTCCGTTTCTAATCGTAATTCTAACGTTTCCGTTTCAGCTTGGGCAAAAATCCTTCCGGTTGTGTTCTATACCGGTCGCATTTTCGACCGATCCTTAAAAATGGTATTTTACAAATACCGCTGAGTTTTGCCCTAAGTTATACGACTTTTCGTTTAACGAAGAGAAATGGCTTTTTAACCGTCCTTTCTGTTTATAGCTGTTTATACAACCATACCGTTTCGAAGTTTTCCAATCATCCAACTTGTACTCAGTTGTATGTATGCAGTTGTATGTAAGTTACGACATGGGGGTAAATTAAGTTATGACTTCACTCCGAAGTGGGGCGGAAAAGTAGTCGTTTTCAGAATCTGTTAATTTTAGACACCTCTGGGTCATTGTCAGATTTAGGTTCGCGTCTTTTCGGTGGACATATCAAAAGTTAAGGGCCACAAAGCTTAATTTTGAATTGGTCTAGTAACCCGCACAAACGGTGTTTCAGTAACTATAAAACCATGCAATAAAAACATAACTTATATGCGCATAAGCCGTTAACTATTGACCACCGGGTGGACAGCTTTTGTTTTTACAACTGACAATGACCCCTCTAGGTCAAGAAAAGGTTAGGTTAGGTTAGAACTGCGACCTTCTGTAAAAAAATAAATCTATTAAACAATAATTCGGGGAAACAAACTCCATAAAACATTTGCCTGCAAAACGATGGAAAATCGTCTTTAATACATATAGCATAAAGTAGAACCGTAGACTGAATGTGCCTACAGTGTGATTCCGCTCAAATCTGAAGTATTGCAAAAGAGTGAGTCAATACGTACCAACGCCAACATAGTTAACTGATCATTCATGCAATTTATGCTCAAACTCAAACATTTACCCGCTTATTCATAAAACATGACAAACCTCTGCTAACTAAAATGTTCTTTCTCCCATTCTCACAAACGTCAATGTCAAAGTGACAAATAAGGACAAACGAACTTTAGCGGCTAGTTAACTAATATAGGTTTGATAGACGTTTATGAATAAGGGGGTTAATCTGCAAATAGGCCACAAGAGCACTTTTACATGTCAAAATATTAATTTACAATTTAAGACTAAGAATACATTTTTCATGTCAGAATATTAATTTACAGTTCAAGAAAGAATAATAATTTCGAGATTACAAATATAACAAAATTAATGTCATACCGACAGTGAAAATAAACTGGCAAAGTTATCTATTACGAATATTACAACATCAGTAAAGTTAGAGATGTATAAAGTCTCAGTCTGATTAAACAAAGAGTATAATGAATTCATATAATATCCCAGAGATGTTCATGGTCTCTGAGCGTCCAAATACAATTAATAGTTTTAACGTCTTTAGCGATGTACATGGTCAAGATTAACACTAATTTAATATTGTTAGAGATGTATATGGTCTCTAAGAGCCAATGATAATAAAAACGATTCCAGAACAGGATGATGTCTCTCGTCAATCCCCTATAAAAAGTATTAACGTAGTCACTATTTCCTTGCGAGCATCAACAGACCGGACTCCACAAACAGCACCCGATCACGAGTATGACGCGTATCTCAGCCATCGCCTCCCTCGACCATCTGTTAGGGAAGGTGGCGACCCGATCAACGAAAACGATTGAAATTTTATTCAAGTTATACACCGAAATAGACTAGCATTTGTTACTGCAATGCCAGTACGATTGTAGTTAACATAGTCTACGCGATTTTAGTCGAATTCTGTACTATAACAGTTTAGGGTTTTGTCAAGATTTTGCCTAAACAAAAGCTAATCGAGTTCAGTTCTCACTCTGACTCAAATGTATAGGCATTGTAAATTCGCTTACCGTAAAAGTACCCAACTATAATCCAGGTCCACCCAACTATGGTCCAAATGAACTCGAACATTACGGTTTAATGTAAGACTATTATTAGGATAAACTCGAAGCATGAGCAATTGAATCAAACAAATTAAAATAAAAGAGTATAAAATTACTCATAGAAAATGTATATTGATAGAAATTAGGGAGTTATCTTTTGGATCATAGTTGTGTGATTGGACAATAGTTGGGAAGTTTTACGGTACCGGAGGTGGAGTCCGAGCCGGAGTTTTTAAATTTAATTTATTGGAGTCGGAGGCGACGACAAGATCAGATCAGGAGTCGGAACTGGAGGCCGATCGATGATACCGGAGGCGGAGACGGAATTCAGTATAAATGCGGGGGAGTGATTTATATACGTAGACAATTCCTGGGTGGCGAGTCACAATTTGTAGGTGCGCGCCGCTGCCGCGGCCGGGCAGTGCGTCTTTTACCACCGATAAAATTTACATTAATGGGATTTCGACCGTAGTTACAGTCTAGCCAGGGGGAACGTGGCAGCCTGGTCCACGATACGACCTCGCATCTGCGCGGCAACGCTTTTGCCTAGCAACCTTAATAACAGTTGGGTCATTGTCAATTGTAAAAACAAAAGTTGTCCACCCGGTGGTCAATAGTTAATGGCTTATGTACATGTAAAGTTATATTTTTATTACATGGATTTATAGTTACGGAAACACCGTTTATGTGGGTTACTAGACCAATCCAAAATTAAGCTTTGTGGCCCTTAACTTTTGATATGTCCATCGAAAAGACGCGAACCTAAATCTGACAATGACCTAGTTCTGTCATTCGCAGCCTAATTTCAAATTATTTCTTAAACTCGGAATCACGAGAATACCCGAAGTATCAATCATGTACTGTAGGTACCTATAGCAAATTTTTTTAAAAACATAACCAGAATTTGGACAAATTTGCGTCATTCCTCGCAATAATGTGGACATAACTCCAAAATTAATCAAAATGTTAATCAATTAATTTCTTACTTGACATATAATTTGATTCCTAGTCAATAAATACAAAAGTTTTGTTAAAGTATATATTTATTAAAGAAAATAATCAGTATATTTTTAAAATTTTCAGCAGTCTATTTCATTTTACATCAAAAATATAACTAAGTACTGAAAAACTCCGCTCGCAATCCATTAGAAAACTTCTTCGTCAGACATAATCATAGCAGGATATTTACCATGTATTAGTTGTTGGGAATTATTTCTGGAGTAAATAATCGTGTCAGTTTAATCGTAACTTCTATATCATATAAAATATTTAAGGAAACGATAACCACTTTAAATAACATTTTGCTAATAATTATAAGCACGTATAAACTATTCCGGAAATTCGAATTTTATTTCAAGAAATAATTAATAGATTAACATTTTGATTAGTTTTGGAGTCATGTCCACATTATTGCGAGCAATGACGCAAATTTGTCCGATCTTTGATTATAACTGTTAATGTCAAATGACTTTATTTAATCATACAAACGGAAATAAAATATTAAAGAATTAACCTAGAAAGTAAAATATTAAACAACTAGTGACCCGCCCCGGCTTCGCACGGGTGCAATGCTGATGCATGTATTATACATATAAACCTTCCCCTTGAGTCACTCTATCTCTTAAAAAAAACCGCATCAAAATCCGTTGCGGAGTTTTAAAGATTTAAGCATACATAGGGATATAGGGACATAGGGACTGAGAAAACGACTTTGTTTTATACTATGTAGTGATTAACAATTAAAATAGAAACTAAGCCTAAAACACAGTGCATCCTTAAATTTTATAAAGGGTCGGCAACGCGTACGTGACTCCTTTGGAGTTGCGGGCGTCTATAGGCTGCGGTGGCCGCTTACCATTAGGTGGACCGTAAGCTTGTTTGCCACCGGCGTTGTATAAAAAAAAATGCCCCCTGCGGCATAGTGCCGAAGCCGCTGGCATTTCCTGATATTCTCGTGATTCCGAGTTTTTCCGATGGAAAAACGTTGGATATATTGAACAAAGCCTTTAATGTACAAGATCATTAAATATAATTCCGTGGAAATAACAACAGTTGGTGTTTTAAAATGGCGGCGCCGGCGGTAAGTGCGTCTGAAGTGCGAGAGTTATTTTTATCAGTAATCTGAGCGAGTGGATCAAGGATGCTGTCACACCGAATGTATTTTTGCTTGTGGTATAAGGCACAATACATTTCATTGGTACAAGATTTTTCACTTCTTATGCTCGAAAAGTGTGTCATATTAGACTTGTCAAGCGGGGCTAAAGTAGTACATTTAACCCCTAGGGAAAATATGAATACATATTTATGATTTGCAAAACATTCAATTTAGACCAATCATAATACTTCACCTATTAAATCCACCAATCACGAAACACTAATTTAACTCTTTAAAAAGTATTTGGTATTGGGTATTAACAAACCAGTATACAGCTTTACTAAAATGGACCAATCAGAAAACAGAATACATTTCTCTAAAGAGTCTAAAGATTAAGTTTGTAGTAGTCCCTATTTCACAATAATTAAAAACGTGATCAGTTTGTTCGAGCAACGCTTTGAAGCGCTCAATGGAAGGTGAGTTAGCTTTTTTGCGCGTGAATGTTGCGCGCGAACCGCGGTGTCTATTTTGTGTGTCAAGGCATGAAAGCAGTTTAGAAAAAAAACATGCTGCCAAATTACATATAAAGGTGGGTTAACCTTTGTTTATTTATTTTCTCGCAATCGAAGTGAAAAGTAGAGTGTATAACTCTTTTAGACCCTTGTCATACAATCTACTATTATTGTCTCTACTTTTTGTTGTGATTTTTTTTCTTTTTGTTTCGTTTGGAAGCTATAAGCTGGACAGAAAGAAAAACAAAACAAGGTTCTGGATTTGATAGGAGATAAGATACTACTTTTGAGGACGATCGAGAACAGAAGAGGAAACATGCTGGGGCACCTGATACGACATGACAATTACATAAAAATCGTAGGATAGATAGGGAGGAGAGGCAGGGGAAGACCGAGACGTGCGTTTATAGATCAGGCAAAAGAGAAGGTCAATGTAATGTCGTATCAGGAGCTCAAAGCCTTGGCGGAGAACCGAACAGAATGGCGATTACTCCACCGACAAGAGCCAGGCTAGGCTCTTAAATATATGATGATGATGACTTTTGTCCACGGGCACCAACTCCTCGTTTACGGTTCTAATGAGCCTAAACACGACGAGTTCAGGAGCTGCTATGGCCACCTTCTGTCTCCAGCATTAGATCAGCTCGGTGGTGCCATAATATCGTATTGTCACTGAACTTACATAAGTAAGCAGTAAGCCAAATTTAAACTCCTCAGACACCAGCAAGGCAGTGTTGCCAGGGCCCTTAGGACGAAAATTACGTTTGTTTTCTTGAAAAGTTACTTTTTGATGCAAAAGTTACATTTTTTATTTTTTCATAATTACTTTCGTAACGTTCGATTTTAAGAAATAAGTAGCCACATACAACTATAATTCGGCGAGTTCGGCGACAGAATTACGCCAGTCTGATGGGCGGTATCTCGAATGTCATTCATACTTAGTTGCAACTGACGGACAGACTGAGGCGTACCATGTAGGTTCTTTTGTCACCTTTTCTGTATTTTAATTGTCTCGCTTGGTCCCGGTTACATAGAATTGACCTTTCTTTTTAAATAGTTTCATTATTCTCAAAAGTTACAAAAAAATCATTTACAACAGAAGTAACTCACATGTTACGCGAGCCGGTTAAAAGTTACGAAAAATGTAAGAAATGTAACCGTCTGGCAACACTGCAGCAAGGGGCTGGTAAAGCGTAATAAATATAGGAGCCTCGGCAGAGACTATAATTTTGTACTTTTGGTGTCGACTCTCTTGGTCCATGGGGTCACAGCGCGCACAAGTTATTTACTGATTTCGCTAAGCGTCTGGTTGACGTAACTGGTGACCGAAGAGCTGGCGACTTCCTCGCACAATGCAGCATTGCGATACAGCGAGGAAATGCCGCCAGCATCCTCGGTGCAATGCTCCAAGGGCCTGTTTTAAATTTAAGTTCGTTATGATATTACTCAAGTTATTGTTATTTAACCATTATTACTGCTCGTAATTTGCACCACATTTGCTAGTTTCTGTTTGGTCCTATGGTCGACTGGTAGAGAATGCCTCATGGCATTAAGTCCGTCCTTTGTACTTATATTCTTTTTGTGCAATAAAGTTTAAATAAATAAATCAATAAATATGTATATAAGTAAAACGTAAGTAATTACATCTTTTTTATATTTTCCATAGACATTTTTAGCATACCAATGGAGATTTAATAACATCTTTTATGTAAACGATTGTTAAAACTTTAAATTTATTACTCAATATACCATATTAGTATGATTAATTGATTATGAATATTCTCATTCATCTGACGCGCTCTGATGTGACGGCTCATACTGTTACAGCCATCAGAGCGCGTCAGACAGCATCCAATCAGATAGTATGAATTCGGCTTAAGCTTTATTACGGTGTGATAGTAAGTCAACATAAAGAAACTCGAGAGTAATTCCGTCCAAGTAGTGACTCTGCGAAATATTATCATGAGTACCATTTCTGCCCACACCACCCTCCGCTACGTTTTACATTAATAATACCTTTGTTTTTGTTTAAGTGATTGAAGGAATTTAAAAAAAACCCGTTCAAGTGCCTATTATTTCAGGGAAATATTAATAACATGGTGTAGAAATTGAACGCCATGGGTAAAGCGCCATCTATAGGCGACTTTTGTTACAAATTTGAGTGACTGAATAACTTAGTATGTATCGTGGTTTTTCAACTCAACCGATTTCAATTTCGTTTTATTTATTTGTAAGAAGGTACTTTGAGCATAATCTCGTAGGAATTTATGAAACACAAATTCATGCAAAGGTGATTAAATTACAAACTTAGTGTAGAAATGTTTTTTGACGATAAAAAAAAGAAAAACTATAGATAGAGCTACAGTTATATTTTTCCTGTAAAATTTACATTGAATCAAGGTTATGTAATAATTTCATATTTTTCCCTTGGTAAACTTCGGAGAATAGGGGGGCGCGAGTGCCGGGAGGTCGCAGGTTCGAATCCTGCTCGGTTCCTAAATTTTTAAATTTTTCCTTTATTCTAAAAATGACAATGTAAAAATTTGTAATTTAGAATGTGCAACCGAAGCCCTTTCATATGACATATGCACTAGACTTTAAAATTTTGAACCACCTATTATCTGTCATTTTTCACAGAAAAATATTTAAAAAAGTCATGTTCTTTTATAATATTTATTATTTTATTTTATTTCTAACTATTCCAAATTTCAAATTGATAACATAAGTAGTTCTTGAGATATTTAGCGATATGACAGACAGACAGACAAAGTGAAACCATAAGGGTTCCTTTTTTTATCATTTTGGTCCGGAACCCAAAAATTATGTACATATATTTTCTGTGTCGAGGAGAGATTAAAGAGCTTTAGATAGTTATGTATGAATTTGGTTTGTCGTTTACCACTGGCGTAGGTAGCAAGGACCTGATGAATTTAATACCGACCTCATCATCCATGTATACCTTATTTATTAAGCATTAGAAAGAATGACAGAGAACGACTGACGAGGTTTTTTAAGAGGCACTTTCTATGGTAACATTATCAAATAATCTCAATGTTTATTAAAACTGTTATTTCATGCTTACGTTGTATATTTTTATACAAAAATAAGAAAATGTATCTTCATTTATTTTGCTTTTATAAAAAAATAAATGTTTGTGGACGATCTTACACAAATCGACCAATCGACCTAGTCCCAAACTAAGCAAAGCTTGCACTACCAAGCGACGATATACATAGTTATATAGATAAATAGATTTGGAAGGTCAGATGGCAGTCGCTTCCGTAAAAACTAGTGCCTACGCCAAAATCTTGGGATTAGGCAGCGGACCCCGGGCATCCTTCAGGATGCAACTGTACCGGGATAACTCTAGGATGATGATGATGATAGATAGATAGATAAATAGATTCTTAAATACATCCAAAGTAGCTGTTGGGTCAAAAATGGAGATGAAAAATCACTAAGGTCATGGCATATTCAATCTTATCGTTTTTAGGTATTAAGTTTTAAATTGTAATGTGTTGTTATTTTGGTGTGCAATAAATTTGGTTCTATGGTTTTATGCCAAATTGACAGATGTGATCTATAGAGCACTCAGGTGTCGATCATTGGAACGTTTACCTCATCGATTTTATATTTCCCTGTGCCCTTACCATGAGTTTACGTGACCGTACTCGCTAGCGACTTGCATAAAAAATTGTATGGGCAAAAGTACAGCGCCTCTGGCGGTTACGCAATAGAACTAAGAATCGGCATACTAAATCGTTTACGCAGTCGCTAGCGAGTACGGTCATACAAACTCATGGTAAAGGCACAGTGCCTTTATTTACCCTTTAAAAAATTGTATGGGCAAAAGTACAGCGCCTCTGGCGGTTACGCAATAGAACTAAATAAATAAATAAATATTTGTGGACAATCTTACACAAATCAACCTAGTCCCAAACTAAGCAAAGCTTGTACTATGGGTACTAAGCGACGATATACATACTTGTATAGATAAATAGATACTTAAATACATAGAAAACATCCATGACTCAGGAACAAATATTTGTGTTCATCACATAAATAAATGCCCTGACCGATTCGAACCTGGGACCTCCAGCTTCGAAGGCAGGGTCACTACCAACTAGGCTAAAGCGGTCGTCAAAGTCGCTAGCGAGTACGGTCATGCAAACTCACGATAAAGGCACAGTGCCTGTACCCTTCAAAAAATTGTATTGGCAAAAGTACAGCGCCTCTGTCGGTTACGCAATAGAACTAAGAATCGGCAAACTAAATCTTTTACGCAGTCGCTAGCGAGTACGACCATGCAAACTCATGGTAAACCCCTCAAAAAATTGTACGAGCAAAAGTACAGCGCCTCTGGCGGTTACGCAATAGAACTAAGAATCGGCATACTAAATCGTTTACGCAGTCGCTAGCGAGTACGGTCATGCAAACTCATGGTAAAGGCACAGAGCTTACTCCTATCCTTTACTCCGGTCTGAGTTGAGCTTTACCGTGCGGCTTAACTTTTCAAAAGGCATTCAATGCAAGCTAGTTCGCTTACCGAAGCTTTCTAAAGGGATTTGAAGTTGCGGCTGAAACGAGCTTACAGGCTGTTAAGTCTGCTTTTCAGTAAGTGTGTTATTTATTTATTTTTACGGATAGCCAACAACCCTAAAAATATATTACGGTGTCTTAGGCTCGGTTTTATAAAGATCCGTTAGATCTTATGTCGGTTTGTTATGTCAAAAAATGTACTGAGTTACTGAAATTTGATCTGACATTTGGTCTAACGGATCTTTATAAAACCCGGCCTTATACTATTACATTTACTTTTTGTATAGCCAATATTAGGCACTTCTCCTACCGCCGGCGAGTAGCGAGTAATCTCATAGTAATTCCACTCGCTTGAGCGAGAAAACGAGTAGAATTACTATGAAAGTACTCGCTGCTCGCCGGCGGTGGGACAAGTGCCTTATCGACAGATTACTATAATAATATATTGTTTGGCACAAACAGGACAGTTTTACTGACCGTTTTGACGACCGGTTTAGCCTAGTGGGTAGTGCACCTGCCTGTGAAGCTGGCGGTCCTGGGTTCGAATCCCGGTCAGGGCAAATATTTGTTTCTGAGTCTTCGATGTTTTCTATGTATTTAAGTATTTATATCTATTAAATATATCGTCGTCTAGTACCCATAACACAAGCCTTCTTGAGCTTACTGTTCGCTAGTTCGATTTGTGTAAGATTGTCCTTTAATATTTATTTATTTACTATATTTAACTATTTTACTATATTAAACTAGGTAAGTTAATGTTAATTAGGTTGAGGATCTAACTGTCGTCTCCCGGAGGAAAAAATAAACAATAGCATTCTTTTATAATATGCCCTGGAATTCTCCTCTATTTGTAATATGTTTCTCTATTTGTATACGAACGACAAAATTGAATCATGACCCACCATAAAAGGTCATTTTGCTAAGTCATCTAAATACTAGTAGGTTGAAATTCGCCTGAACATACATTTCTATGGTAACGAACTTGTTATCATTTTATTAGACATTGACATTTACTAACTTGTTTTGACGGTTTCGAGCCATTTGTAGGCCAAGTGGGTCATGAATCAGTTGGTTCGACTGTACCTATATATCGAATAAAGATAATATAATAGATTGTACAAATCTCTGAATTTAACAAAGCTTTTGCTAGAGCCAAATAAAAAAAAAACTGACTACTTACAAAGCTCTGAATTTAACAAATATTGTGTGTTAGGGATACTACAGCTAAATTAAATTAAGGTTTTTATACGATCTGAAATGGCTTTTACATACTTTGCCTCGGGTAGATTAGATGACATGTATCGATCTGGCTGAGTGTTGGTTGTACGTAGTAACAAGCCTTCGACGAGGAGGCTTTCAAAAAATGATACTGTATATATTGATGATTCATAACTTATGTTATGATACTTAACTTTGAACGCCAAGAACCTATAAAGTGGTCGTGTGCCGTCGTGCCCACCACGCCAAAAACCACTAAAGAGGTCGGAGTGAAGGTGTACTTTGATCATGAATAAAATCTATTATAAATTTTGTTATTTGTTTTTATTGCTTTAAGGGTGATTCACAGTAGACCGTTCCGTGTCCGGGCCGTTCCGTCTCCGGGCCGGCCCGTCTCCGAGCTTTTTTGTGTGTCAATGTGCTAACCGTTCCGCTTCCGGGCCGGGCCGGGACCGTGCCGTTTCCGAGCCTCGGACGTAGGTAGATCGGCCGTCAAACGTTTGCATTGATAATAGAGCGACCGTTCTGTGTCCGGGCCGGCCCGCTTCCGAGCGGCCGTTGATTTTCTGTCATAGAAAACGGGCCGGCCCGGACACGGAACGGTCTAGTGTGAATCATCCTTTAAACGTTTTTTTTACCGTAACAGTGCTTGGCGTGTGAGTGATCACTTCATTGAAATATGAAAGCGTTCAAAGGGTTGCTTGCTTGCTTGCTTGCTTGAAGTAAAATGATATGTAATATAACTTGAGATCACAAAAAAAAAGCGGTCGGTTAATATGATCTAATTTGCGTATATGTATGTTTATTAGAGATGGGCCGACTATGGATTTTGCCGACTAGTCGATTAAGGTGCTCCACGCGCTATTCATCGATTTTTGACGAGTTTTGAGTTGATATAGCTCCGTCAAAACTACGGATACATTAATCTCACGAACGGTTATCGGTTCTTCAATCCTTTATCTTATTTGCAAGAGCCAAATAAAAAAAAACTGACTACATATTTTTTTATAATTTTTTCAAACATGGTCCTAAAAAGCTCTATTTTCGATATTAGCATGTTGTTTATGCACTTATATATACGAAATGTACATGTAACTGTTCCTCATTGACGTCTCTAAGAACTTAATAGAGATTTTTATTTTTAACTCATTTTCACAAAAGTTACGTGCAAAAAACTGGTTTTTTGGCCTAAAATTAACAAAGTTTGATGACATATATCTGGAACTCAGTGAGTTTTAAAATAAATGTGGTGTACTATTTCGGTAAACCTCGTTGTTCTTAACCCGTTGTGCCATAAAATACGTGAAAACGGAGAGTTACAGATCGAAGGTCATTGGGGGCTGGCAGCTCCTTAGTTGCTGCTGAGGTGGCCGACTATAGTCGCCGACTAAATAAATAAAGAAAAAAAAATTAAAAAAAAATTAAATAAATAATAAAAGTGGCCGGATAGTCGGCTTTCCCAACTAGTCGGCACATCTCTAGTCGTTTTTAGGGTTCCGTAATTCAGAAGGAAAAAAACGGAACCCTTATACTATCTCTTTGTTGTCCGCCTGTCGGTCAAGACCCTTTATCTCGGGAAGGCGTGGAGGTATCGAGTTGAAATTAAAACCTTATACTAAGGTCTATAGTCCCTTGAAGCTGTGAAAAAACCATACTTCTAAGTTAACTTAAATAAAAGAAGTCGCAAAAAATATTTCGACAATCTCAAGGGAATCGAAATTTATAGGGTACTTCCCATTGACCTACAACTATGAAATTTTGTAATATCGGCATATACTACAAGTCCATATCATTTCCTGCCTCGCACAACCAAACTATGGAATGAACTGTCGCCTGCGGTATTTCCGGCCCGATATGACCTTCAAACCTTCAAGAAAAGAGCGTATTCCCTTCTGAAAGGCCGGCAACGCACTTGCGACTCCTCTGGTGTTGCAGGTGTTTATGGGCGACAGTAATTGCTTACCATCAGGCGATCCGTCTGCTCGTTTGCCCCCTATATAACATAAAAAAAAACTATAGGGAAAATTACACACATACACACACACACATACACATTTACACTATACATTATAATGAAACATATAAATTACCCTACTTAATATTAGACATGCGAATGTTAGGATATTTGGATGTTTGTCACTCACGCAAAAACGGCTGAACGGATTATGATGAAATTTTATATACATATTTTTCCTGTAAAATACACATTGATATCAATGTAATAACAGACGCAGTTTTAAAAGGGAAATACTGAATTTATTATTTTGAGAAATAATTATATAACATAACGTAATGACACCTGATGTTCTAATAAACATATGTCAAACTATGACACACAGTTCATACTAGTAAAGAGGTCGAGGTATATAGCACATATTTAACCTATTTTAACACTCCTACCAAATTTGAGCTATCCTCTTTAAACAAAATCAATTCAAATAGAAATACAGACGTACAAACATATTAACAAACTACTGAAAGAAGTAAACAGTTAAAAACAAAAAAGTTGTTTGATTATGTTATGTCCACTTTCGAAATCATACCAACTTCATGCCTGAATTTAACTAATTTGTCTTTAGACAAGGGTTTGGTTAACATATCAGCACATTGGTTATCAGTACTGACATAGTTCAAGCTAATGATATTTTCCGAAAACTTTTCTTTGATAAAGTTGAACCTAACGTCAATATGTTTGCACCGTTTATGATAGTCCACATTTTTGATCACGCACATCGCACTTTGATTATCAAGGTTCAAACAGACGGAGTCTTGATTGAACTGACCGATGTCAATCAGCATTTGTCTAAGCCAGATGGCTTCTTTCGTGGCAGCACAGGCAGCCATAAATTCCGCTTCAGTTGTGGACAGTGCTACCGTTTGTTGTCGTTGACTTGCCCACGTGACAGCTGCACCATTCTTCATAAATACATATCCAGTGACAGAGCGTCTGGTGTCACGATCATTGGCGTAATCAGCGTCACTGTAACCGACTAAATCGCTTGCTACATCTGATCGATAGCAGAGACCAAAGTCCTTGGTGGCTTTCAGATACGTAAGTATTTTCTTGACAGCGTTCCAGTGATTCTGATTATAAGAATTAAGGAATCGACTCACCGAGCTGACAGCGTACATGATATCTGGTCTGCTTACGATTGCGGCATGCATCAGTGATCCCACGGCTTCTCTGTAGGGAATGTCGTCCAAGCTTCCGTTTTCGTTCTTCTCTAGCCTCGTATGTGGATCAGCAGGAACACTGCTAGGACGGGTATCGTTCATGTTAAATTTGTTTAACAGCTGGTTGATGTACTTTGTTTGATGAATGAAAATGTATTTTTCGCATTTCTCTATTTGCAAGCCGACGAAATTAGTTGGTGAACAAGTTTTGAGTTCGAAATGTAATTCGAGATTTTTGATTATATCTTGCAATATAGATTCATTTTCACAGAACAATAGTCCGTCATCAACGTAAATCAAGAGATAACATTTAGTTGCATTTACTTCTCCGACATAAACGCATTGGTCAGCATTACATTTTGTAAAGTTAAATTTCTTTAGTACCGAATCGAACTTTGCATTCCAACAGCGGGGTGACTGTTTTAAACCATAAAGCGATTTTACTAATTTACATACCTGATGCGGTTTTGCGTTTAATCCTTCAGGGGGAGTCATGTATATATTCTCTTGCAACTCTCCATACAGAAAGGCAGTCTTTACGTCGAACTGTATCATTTTCAGATGATGCTGAGCAGCTACGGATAACAATAATCGAATAGAATCATACCTGACTGCCGGTGAAAACGTCTCCTGATAGTCAATATCTTCGGTTTGTGCGTACCCCTTAGCACAGAGGCGCGACTTGTACCGGATACCTGTTGGCTCGTCCTTCAGACGGAACACCCATTTACATCCAATCACTTTTGTATTTGTTGGCTTTTCTACTAAGGTCCATGTTCCGTTTTTTTCATGAGCTTCCAGTTCTTCATTAATCGAGACCTTCCATCTTGCAGCTTCTACTGAGTTAATAGCCTCCTGGTAGGTCTGCGGCGTTAAACTAGTTTCTTCGCTGTAACATAAATAGCCATTTGGTTTAGCCGACAGCTCTGCATTCGCTTGCTTTCTTGGCCTCAATGTCATTCTGTTGGACTCAGGTTTAACTTCTTTTACGGCGTCATCTCCCGTATCTGGCACGTATTCTGATCCTTCGGATTGTTCAGATTCTGCTGTCATCTCACAGGCAGTCTGACTTGAATCATAGTTGTCTGACGTATCTTCATCACTACTTTCTTCTAGCTGATCTATTGAACTTGAATTTTCGTTTGTTAACTCAACCGGAACGAAATTCCTTTTCACGGTAGATTCTAGGAAGACAGCATCTCGACTTTTCACTATAATTTTAGACCCGTGTTTAATGAACCTGTACCCACTGGTATGTTCACAGTAGCCAATGAATATCATTTTCTCGGCTTTGGGATCCCATTTCTTTGTTTTCTCCTTCGGCAGGTGAACCATAGCTTCGCAACCAAAGGTTCTCATATGGCTTACATCTGGTTTTGTACCTGACCACATTTCATAAGGGGTTCTGTATGACAACGCTCGAGTCGGTGATCTGCAGATTATATAAGCTGCCGCGTGCACTGCTTCCGCCCAGTACAGCTTCGGAAGTTGAGCGTTCAGGAGCATGCACTTTGCTCTCTCCACCAGCGTGCGGTTCATTCGCTCTGCGAGACCATTAAGTTGCGGCGTGTACGGTGTGGTCGTTTGGTGCACAATACCTGCTCTCATGAGGAAGTCTGAGAAGTCCTTATTTACATATTCTGTGCCATTGTCCGACCTGAGGCACTTAATTTTGCAGTCAAGTTGATTTTCAGCTTCATTCTTGAACTCTTTGAACTTTTCGAGTGCATCTGACTTGCTTTTCAAAAAGTAAACGGAAACTTTCCTCGTGTAATCGTCAATCAAAGTCATGAAGTATCTTGCACCTCCCAGTGACTTTATTTCCATAGGGCCGCACAGGTCTGAATGGACGATTTCTAGCTTTTTAGTAGCTCGGGAACCTTCCTTGTTAAACGGCAGACGTGTTTGTTTCCCTTCCAAGCAAGTTATGCACACGACAGAGTCTTTTGACGACATTTCTGCACCTGTAGTCGCTTGTCTCATTTTGTTCAAGTCGGTGAAGTTTAGATGTCCCATGCGCAGATGCCACAGACAGGCGTCCTTGCTGTCAATGTCTGATATGTATGCGTGATCCTGATTGGTGTTCAGCCGGTACATATTGTTGATCAGGCTTGCTGTTGCGACAATCACATTCTCTTTGTTTAGTATCAAACAGCCTTTTGTATTAAATCTCACTTGCCCACCACTCTTAATAATTTGACTCACGGACAGTAAATTTGTAGCAAGATCTGGCACATAGAGAACATTCTTAAGGAGTATTTTATTTTGCTCGCCTTTATTATTACATACATCCAGAGATACTTGGCCACAACTCTTGACTGACAGCGACTTATCATCAGCAACTTTAATACATTTGGTTGAGGGAGCTGTCACGTCAAATAGTATGTCATGGTGCTTTGTCAGATGCGCCGAGGCACCCGAATCCACATACCATGAGTTATCGTTTGATGTAGTTGCCACAAAAGCTGCTGCATAGCTTGAGCATTGACTCTTCTTATTCTTTGACTTGCACTCTTTGCTGATGTGACCATATTTATTGCAAATATAACACCGCGGTCC
This sequence comes from Epiblema foenella, assembly GCA_963556455.1. NCBI lineage: Eukaryota > Metazoa > Arthropoda > Insecta > Lepidoptera > Tortricidae > Epiblema > Epiblema foenella. The sequence goes on from OY747100.1 coordinate 24,456,345, forward strand.
CTTGCCTGTTTGAGTCTCATTATATTTCTTGGTGTAGCCCTTATGGTTGGAACCATGTCCATAGTTCGCGGCAAATGCGTTAGAGTCGCTTTGTCGAACATCTTGCAAAAGTTTTGCTTTCACGGAGTCAGCGGATATTTTCACACCAGAACTTTCCATCGCCAGAATCATGGGTTGGTACCTTTCCGGAAGACCAGAGAGTAACAGTGTACCGAGCCACTCATCGTCAACCTTAAACCCGATATTGCGGAGTTTGTGTGCCGTACTCATCACTTTACTGACATATTCCTCGACATTGTGACATCCGTTCAGTGTTGTCGTAATTAGATCTCGTAGTAATCCCACACGTCGCGTGAGGCCAGAGTCATTAAATGCGTTCTCCAAATTTGTCCATACTTCTTTCGCAGTCTTAGCTTCCTGTATATGTACGTAATTCACTGGATCAACTAGTAAGATAATCTTTGATCGTGCTTTCGTATCTAACTTGGTGTCTACGGTACCGGAATCTTCAACACAACTCCATAGTTCTTCGTGCTGCAGATAGGTTTGCACCGCAAATCTCCACGTCGGATAATTATCACGTCCCAAAAGTTTCTCAATAAAAGCTAAAGAATTACTCGAAGACATTTTCCGATGAAAAAATTTTCCTTTGTTTTCTCGCGTCAACGGACGACGAACAAATTATTTGGATGTAAATTTCGTAAATTTTATTTTCACTGCAATACGGATGACTATACTGGGCTATCTGGGCCCATAACCTAATAACAGACGCAGTTTTAAAAGGGAAATACTGAATTTATTATTTTGAGAAATAATTATATAACATAACGTAATGACACCTGATGTTCTAATAAACATATGTCAAACTATGACACACAGTTCATACTAGTAAAGAGGTCGAGGTATATAGCACATATTTAACCTATTTTAACACAATGTTATATAATAATTTCATATTTTTTCTTTGGTAAACTTCGGAGATAAGGGGGGGCGGTATTTTTTTATATCTTCCCTCATAAAACAAAAAAGACTAAACGTAAAAAAAAACAGAATGTGCAACCCAAGCCCTTTCACATGACACCCCATTCGACATATTAACTAGACTTTCAAATTTTGAACCACCTATCCTATATCTTATTTTATCTGTCTTTTCTCACAGAAAATAAAAAAAAAAAATAAAAGTCATGTTCTATGTACAGTCGTCATCAAATATATCTGTAATCTTCAGGGTGCTCAAAAATATCTGAACATGCACTTTAACGCCTTGACAATAGAGTCATGTTTAGATATTTGTGAGCACCTCGTTCGCTTCGATATATCTGATGGCGACTGTAGGTAAGCCTTCTTTATAACTATTCCAAATTTCAAATCGATAGCATAAGTAGTTCTTGAGATGTTTAGCGATGTGACAGACAGACAGACAGACAAAGTGAAACCATAAGGGTTCCTTTTTTACCATTTTGGTACGGAACCCTAACATGAAAGAACGTCACTCGTAGGCATAGATAGGCCCCTGTCAATCCTTAATTAAACTTTTATCTCTTATCTTTTCGTCTAGGTGCCTGTACATACAAATAAATTTCAATCCTAATAAGGTTATTTAAGGTCCAATTTCTACTGGCTATCTAAAACTAGATGTAGATTACATTTCCAATCAAATCATACATTCCTAACCCGAACTATTTAAGGCCCAATTTCGTCTACCTATCTAAAACTAGGTTACGTCCAATAAAATTTCACTCCTAACTCAACACGGGTAAGGTACAATTTCGGTTGGATATACCAGATGTAAAGTTTACAGAGAACATACAAAGTACAGGAAGCGTTGACAGCATGTCTGTAAGCGGCATTATAATGCCATGTCTTTTGTCTCGTGTGTTACATACTGAAACAGTAGTGAGGATTGTTAAACCTACAAATATTTCTTACATCGGCATATGTAGGTAGTGTAAATCGCTATTAACTGGAAATTAAAAAACCGGCCAAGTGCGAGTCGGACTCGCGCACGAAGGGTTCCGTACCATTATCTATTAAAACTGTAAAAAAATCACGTTTGTTGTATGGCTGCCCGCTTAAATATTTATTTTGTTCTGTTTTTTATTATTTGTTGTTATAGCGGCAACAAAAATACATCATCGGTGAAAATTTCAACTGTCTAACTATGACGGGTCATGAGATGCAGCCTGGTGAAAGACGGACAGACAGACGGACGGACGGACAGCGGAGTCTTAGTAATAGGGACCCGTTTGAATACACAAATATACAAATCTGAAACACAAAGTTGTTTGAATAGGATCATACGCATATGTTTTTATTTTTATGCCATCCAAATCAGTTATTAGAGAGAATTAAATGTCTGTACGGGACCAACTACTACTTAGTCAAGGATTTTCCACATTTGTCATAAATTGTGATAATCCATATTGAAAGGGACCTTATGGCGGCCGGCACTTACGCCTTTATTGCCGCTGTTCCAATACAATAGTGAATAGGTGTAACGTAAGCGCCTGCCGCCATAAGGTCCCTTTCGGTGTGGATTATCACAATTATTTGTATAAAAACAATGTTTCTTCAGAAATCTATCAAGTGGGGTATCAAATGAAAGGGCTCCATGAGTTGACTCCGAGAATACCATTACATTACAGCCGGTGATTTTGTAAAAAAAAAACATCATTTTCAAAAACACCTAGTTTGGGCCCTTCCTAATACCACGACTGAATGATTTTATCTAAAATATACGCCGAATGACTATGTTGACATCAGTGCCAACATTACCATATAAAAAGGAATGTTAGGCTGGCATCCCTGGCCGATTATTAAGATGTATGGAATATCGAGCCCGAAATATAGCTGCATGGAGGAGCAGGGCACAAAATAAGAACTAATAGATTATTATAAGACAAGGTGACTTTCAAGATGGTTGTACACTGTTTTATAGACAACATTTTTAAAGAATTTCGTTTCGCAGAAAATGTTTCTCATATTATCATTTCACAGAATAATCATTACGCCGAATACTTACTTTGTAGAAACTCAAATCAATGATTTTTGATATCAATATTTTTTAATATTTCGTAATTCATATCATAGAACTACAAATGAAATATTATTTTTTCTTATATTATTTAATTTACGTAAAAATGATTACCAAGACAATAGTTTTATAGAATTTTGTTTCTCATAAAATAAATCTCATATTATCATTTCATAGAATAATCAGTTCGTAAAATAATTACTTTGCAAAATTTTTTATCGAAGATTTTTATTACAAAGAAAATTTCATGTTTCGATATTCATTACGATATTAGAATTACAAATCATATATTCTTTGACCTTATGTTATTTAGTTAATATAAAACTTATTACGCAGTAAAATATGTTATTGAGTTGCAGTTTCTAAACATTCCAATTCATGCCTTTGACAAAATCCATATCCTCTTATAAAATTACAACACTGCGTTCACAACAACAATGCGGTTCAAAATTCTAGTAAAACTGAACTGTCTTAATCTTTTAACTTATCCGCCTTAGAGTCGATTTTGTCCCAATAGGACTCTGGGCTTTTATAAAAAAAATAACCTCGAAGATTAAGACGTGAGCTTCGCTTCGCTTCAGCTCCCGTCTTAATCTTCTAACCTATCCGCCTTAGAATCGATTTTGCCCTAACAGGTCTTTCTGGGCTTTTATAAAAAAATAACCTCGAAGATTAAGACGGGAGCTTCGCTTCGCTTCAGCTCCCGTCTTAATCTTCTAACCTATCCGCGTTAGAGTCGGTTTGCCCCAACAGGTCTTTCTGGGCTATTATTAAAAAATAACCTCTATTATATATAGATATTATGATAGGTATTATATTTTTATATGTACACATAGTTATTGTGTTGATGTATTTGAAATACCATGGAAAAAACACCGATCAAACAATATTCGTTAAAACAGAATTCTACTGTTTGATAAGTTTATTAATTTTTTTTTAATTGGTTGAATTGTGTTTCAGCAAAATATGTTCCTGTGAAATGAATAAGCGGTGATACAATCATTTTCTAAATAAAAATACAAGAACCAAATATTATTTAATATAAGTTTCTGTAAAACGAAATTCTATGAACTTTCTGTCTGCGAAACAATAAACCACTAAACATAATTCTACTGTTTGATAAGTTTGTTTAATAAAAAAATGATATTACAATATTCATTGAATTGTGTTTCTGTGAAATATGTTTCATTCAAGTAAATAGTCATTGGAACAATAATAGTTGAAATAAAAATACAAGAACCAAATATTATTTGAAACATTTTCTGCAAAACAAAATTATATGAAATTTCTGTCTGCAAAACAAGGGGACACCTTTCAAGATACATAAGTAGTGTAATTAGTGTGAACAAGTGCTGCATTATAAATACTCCGTGTTACAATCAGCCGCCGTATCATTTATACCTATACGTAATAAGCCCACGTGTAATAGGCCCGTCGATGTACGAGCGCCTACCCGCCACACTTAATAACGAATCCTCCAACGACATATTTGAACGCCGGCTAAAAGAACTATTAATGCTCAAATCACTGTATTCCATAAAGGAATACAATGAACAGCCAATATGAAATTGTTGATTATTGTTAAATTGTATTTCTGTTATTTATTTCGTTTAATTCTTGACATTACCATATTATTTATTATTTTGACATTGTATTGATATTTGACCATATTTGGAATCGAGCGTTTATATTGTTTTTATTTCTATTATTTTAAATTTGACTAATGACATTGCCTAGGATATTCTAGCCGTGTATACAGACATTTCTATTGTTTTTTACCTTTGACATTATTTGATTTCAATTATTTTTCTTTCATTATTATTATTATACCTATTGACGATCCTTTTGTGAATTTATCTTGTTTTAAAAAGAAAATAAATATATCTATCTATCTATACAGTCCACAATAGAAGCCCCCAAGCTACCACAGACTATTTATTTTTATATCTTACGTCAAAACCAGACATCGCTACTCTTGCAAACAGTGTTTGCACGAATTGGCACATGTCAAATGACGTCACAAGGCACTCCTTAACATCAACGTTGTACGGAAAATAAATCAATTGGGTGATTCTCTTCGTTAAAGTTATAAATAAATAAAATAAATAAATATTAGAGGACAATCTTACACAAATCGTACTAGCCCCACAGTAAGCTCAAGAAGGCTTGTGTTATGGGTACTAGACGACGATATATTTAATAGATATAAATACTTAAATACATAGAAAACATCCAAGACTCAGAAACAAATATTCATGCTCATCACACAAATATTTGCCCTGACCGGGATTCGAACCCAGGACCGTCAGCTTCACAGGCAGGTGCACTACCCACTAGGCTAAACCGGTCGTCAAAGTTAATTGATGTCCTTACCGGTCCGAACGTTAAGTGAAAGTTAAGGAAATCAGAGTGCAATTTAAGCTTATTGTTGACTCCAGTTTACTCTATACCTGGATCCCTAACTGTTGAAATAGTTAAAGTCAGAAATAATCACTCACGAGTCGTTAACAATCCGGGCCCGGTAAGGACAAATTAAGAAAATGTTAAATTTTGGAATGTGAATCAATTGCTGTTTTGGTTGGCAAATACTACGTTAAGGTATCTACAAACAACATCTGTTTTTATTGGAAAACAATTCCCATCCCATCGGTAAATTTAGATTTAGTAAACAGTAATAGTAATAAATTTAGAATGAAGGAAAAATTGAAAAATTTAGGCACCGAGCAGGATTCGAACCTGCGACCACCCGGCACTCGCGGCCAGTTGCTCTAGCCAACTGAGCTATAGGTGCAATCGCTACCCAGCTCCAAATTCATCAACCGTTCCTTCGTATTAAGCAGTACCGCTGCTAACGTAAACTATTCTTAAAATAGTAATAGTAGCAGTAAAACTAATTATTGTACGAAAAACACAACAGCTATGATTTACAGAGAGGGATTAAAGAAGAAGTGAAGTACAAAGGTGAATAAAATCGCGTCGATAAGAAAAGCCGTTCACTTTGGGAGACAGGCGGTATTTTTTTTTTTTAATCTATAATAAAAATTGTTTCAGAATGTCTAACTCAAGTCCTTTCATATGACATTATCACAAAAAATAATTAAAAAAAACATGTTCTATGCATCTAGGTTACCCTTCTTTATAACTGTTCCAAATTTCAAATCGATGCCATAAGTACTTCTTGAGATAATTAGCGATGTGACAGACAGACAAAGTGAAACCATAACCCTAAAAATCGAATATTCAAAGCTTAGAGTATAAATATTTCTATATAGATTCTATATACGTGCCTCCAAGGGGGGCGGAAAAGGTCTTATGTAGATAAATTGAGAATATGTTTAAAATGGCTGACGGTTTACCATAAATTACCTCTTTAACTTGGGCGGGTAATCGTTTCACTGACGTAATTGGGGACAACTGTCATATCAAATAGGTTGTGCTTGATAAAAAAAGTGAAATGACAGGGACAACAAATTATTGATATGTAACTTTCTGTCGCTCTTATCTTATACAAAAATGTATTTGACCGTCTCGCTCGGTTGTGATATTAGTTGCGTGTCGCGTCTGTTAAGTACTTTGATTCAAAGCGTTCAAGTCAAATATTGATGTCACGATGTGTATTGAAGCTCAAAAATGTTCGAACTCCGCGATAATATTGACATACAATTATCTCGATAATATTGACTGTAATATCGGCGTACTGACTATTCCCTGACTAAATCCAATCCTCCAACCAATTAATACCACTTGACTCCATTTATAAAGCCGCGCGGACACCACGGGAGTGAATTAATCACCAGAACAGGAGTATATTACCAGGGCTGGGCCGGGATTTATTGTGGCTATTTATGATTATGGTAATTTGATGGCGTTTGATGAATCTGGTTCGTGCTTTTAACGAAATATTAAATCTGGAAATAGATTTTCATGACACAGCTCCTTCGATTTTGTTCTATAAAATATGAGATACATCACCGAGATTCATAATAGGATCACACGAGTGTTTTAAGCCCTAATTATGTACAGTTGTATACACTACTTTATCTACATCCATGCATTAAATCCTCTCTCATGTGTTGAGGCACCATTGCGTTGAAAGTGCAGGTGTTCGAGTTCGTGAGCTCGTTGAAGTCTTTTTGAGCACGAGCCTGTATCGTAATGGGCGGAGATGGCCATAAAGATACCGTTTTTGATGCTGTTATGGCCATCTCCGCCCATTACAATACAGGCTTGCGCGCGATATTGTAAAGTTGGTCTTTATCTACACTTTTTGAGCACATAAAAGAGGATTTACTGTATGGGTGTAGATAAAAATCTATAATAAACTACCGGCATCAATGAAGACATTATTGGTTCAGGAATTTAAGAAATTTTATAAGATTTTATGCGATAATGGTTTTTACAATGTAAATGAATTTTTGGGACACACATTTTGACATTTGTTATAAATAACTAATCAAAGTAATATTATCAATTTGACTTTTGTATTCATAATTTATTCTTTAATTCATCGTGATTGACTTTTATCTTAAATTCTATTTTATTAATATCAATTATTTAGTAATATATTCTCATGTTATTTTTAGTTAGATATAATATTACTATATTATTTATATTACATTTTAATCTTATGACATCAGGTCGCAATTATCCTGTTCTAGATAGTAACACTGAGAAAATTTCAAAATGCGTGTAAATTTAAAACGAAAATGGCCTAAATAGATTAGCGTTTTTTAACTCATAAGGGCTCTTAAGGGACTACCTCGATTCGGTCAGCCACACCCCCCGCGATAGACACACCCTTATGTCTTTCGCGCATGACAAAACGGGATCCGACACTCTTCGGGAACGGCTTTTTTAGATCAATCTCGATAAATATCTGACTGTGTGACAGTTTTGCTAAATTTCCTCTTGACAGAGTTTATATGAGATTTAATAATGAGAAAAACTTATAGAGGACCGCTCTAGCCAACTGAGCTATAGGTGCAATCACTACCCAGTTCTAAATTCATCAACCGTTCCTTCGTCTGAGCGACTGGCCGCGAGTGCCGGGAGGTCGCAGGTTCGAATCCTGCTCGGTGCCTGAATTTTTCCTTCATTCTAAATTTGGGTATGGGATGGCGCATCATAACTGACGATTCTCAATATGATTTGAGACGTTAGTGCCGTTAATGAGGCTTGAGACTTCTGGTAGATGTCACTGTACGCCTCCCTTAAGGCGTTTGTATAAAAAGAATAGTTTACGTTAGCAGCGGTACTGCTTAATACGAAGGAACGGTTGATGAATTTAGAACTGGGTAGTGATTGCACCTATAGCTCAGTTGGCTAGAGCGACTGGCCGCGAGTGCCGGGAGGTCGCAGGTTCGAATCCTGCTCGGTGCCTGAATTTTTCAATTTTTCCTTCATTCTAAATTTCATGCTTTGACTATCGTCAGAAACACAGTCATATAGCCAAGAATCATATATCTGAAAATCAGTCCTTATTGTTTCATCGTCTGGGCAGAACAGCGTTTCAAAGAACGCGATATTTCTCTATGCACGGCCTTAATCTCAACAAGTTCTAATTTTTCCTCTGGGTTGGAAGGTCAGATGGCAGTCGCTTTCGTAAAACTAGTTCCTACGGCAATCTTGGGATCAGGTGTCAAGCGGACCCTGGGGTCCTCGGGGCACAACCGGGAAATCGCTAGGATGACGATGACTGAGTATGTCAAGTATTGGTTCAGTGTTGACCAAATTAGGGTGCTTTCTGCCAACCATTTTGTTTAGACTTGAGTGCCACGACTCTAAGCAATTCGTAGTCCGATGTCGTTCTCCGAAAATAGACCAAAAGCTTGGTAAGTAGTTGTTAGACTCAATGTAATATGTTTTCATATACTCAGTGAATTTTCCTAGTTGTGTATGGCCAGTTGGAATCTGTTCACAAACGTATGACCAGCCTTCTTCTATCTGAAATTTCGGTAAAAAAGCCAGAGCGACACTTAAGGTGACGAATCTTCTCGTGAATTTTGACTTTAATAATCTAAGATCATTGTTATGTCCGTAAAAATCACCTGGGTGATTATAATATACAGCATAATCCAAAATAATCACCTGGGTGATCTTGCTGGATAAGTTTGTCCACTAGGATCACTCGTGGAATAATATTATTTCATGGGGTATCCTAATGGACATCATTTTGTCCACTGTAATCACCCGGGGGAGCATGACAGACACGTGGTCCAATAGGATCACCTGGGGGATCTCAGAAGACATAATCGGCAAATACAAACGTGGATAACGTGACTTTTAGGCACTTATCCCACCGCCGGCGAGCAGCGAGTACTTTCATAGTAATTCTACTCGTTTTCTCGCTCAAGCGAGTGGAATTACTATGAGATTACTCGCTACTCGCCGGCGGTGGGACATGTGCCTTACAAACACGAAACAAATATAAATATCCCTTAATTAACAAATGTACTTTACTGTGTTAATTTTCCACTAAAACGAATTGCCATGACAGACAGGCTGACACTCCGTATTAATTAGCGGAATATTCATTACTTGTAATTATATTAGTGGAAACATTTCGTTTAGTACAATAATAAAATTATTTGTTAGATATAGACAGACATTGTTTTAGTAAGCTAGGTAAAAAAGGGAAAATAAAAACTCGACTTTGGTTTTTTTTTCTATCGAGAAAATTTTAAGCGATCATGTTTCCGCTATTGTCAGAAACAGTCATATATAGTCACGAATCATATATCTGAAAATCAAAATCAAATCAAAACCTTTATTCTGCAAATAGGCCTCAAGGGCACTTTTACAAGTCAAAATCTATCTAGGTACATCAAATAAAAATAATACAATAATCAAAGTATCATTAATTAAATGTAGTGTTACATGTCAAAAATAAGACTAAGAAACTAATAACAATCGAGATTTGTTAGAGATGTATAAGGTCTCTAAGCGTTAAGATAAAAGGTAATAAAGTAAGTACACGAATCATAATAAAATATTTTGAGCTATATCTATAACACGTCAACATGAAAATAATAAAATCTAATTAATAAATACCCTCAGAGATGTATAACGTCTCTGAGCGTCAGTCTAAAAATAAAATCAAATGAGAACTTAGCGAAGTCTCTCACCATGACAATTCCACTGAACACTAGTGCGAAGTTACTAGTCCTTGCAAACATGAACAGACCGGACCCCATAAACAGCACCCGTTCACGAGTATGACGCGTAAATCAATCCTTATTGTTTCCACGTCTGGGCAGAACAGCGTTTCAAAGAACGGGCTATTTCTCGTTGCACGGCCTTAAGTCGTTGTCTACCCACGCCGGAGATCTCCGGGTACATAACAAAAGAGTGCTATTATTTTTTCGTCTGAAATGATATAAAATTATTCTCATTCTCGGGAATATTGCCAATAAGTATGTTATATGTCTTCAGAAGTTGAAAGGTCTGACGGCAGTTGTTTAATAAAATCTTGGGATTTATTGCTAACTAGCGACCCGCCCCGGCTTCGCACGGGTGCAATGCTGATGCATGTATTATACATATAAACCTTTCCCTTGAGTCACTCTATCTATTAAAAAAAACGCATCAAAATCCGTTGCGTAGTTTTAAAGATTTAAGCATACATAGGGATATAGGGACAGAAAAAGCGACTTTGTTTTATACTATATAGTGATATAGACCCGTATGGTAATCATGTTTAACTTTATGTACTAACGTTAGGTATATTTTAATTAATTAATTTATTTATTAAGGATTACCAACAGATAATACGTCAGACATGCACTTATATCTAGTTTACATTAGAGGCAGATGCTTATCTAACTATAGGTAACCACAACTTACTCCAATACATTTTTACCTATCTCATGCAGTTAACTCTATGTAAATACACAAAATTACAAAGACCTAAAAAAAATATACATAAAAATGATTTTTTATTTTTGTGAGCGAAGATACTAACTTTCTAAACATAATTAAGCATAATTAGCGGTCAGCGCAGCAGGGGTAACCGACAATATATAATATAACTGGATCAATAATAGACTATTATATCGCATTATCTAAAGACTTAAAATATGTTAACACTTTACTTTTAAACCTATTTGAGCTTTCATTTAATGTCATTTTAATGACATCGCTCATCGCTCGTACATTTACATTTCAATAATGACATTAAAAATACCTACCGTTAGTACATAAAATCAAAATCAGAATCAAAATCAAACATTTATTCTGAAAATAGGCCACAAGGGCACTTTTACATGTCAAAATATTAATTTACAATTTAAGAAAGTCTGACTATAATAAGTAATACATTTTTCATGTCAAAATATTAATTTACAGTTCAAGAAGGAATAATAATTTCCAGTTTACAATTATAACAAAATTTATGTCATACAGTGAAGATAAACTTGCAAAGTTATCTATTACAAATATTACAACATCAGTAAAGTTAGAGATGTATAAGGCCTCAAGATTACATAAGGAGTATAATGAAATTAATCTAATATCCCAAAGATGTACATGGTCTGTGAGCGTCAAAATTAAAATTAATTTAATAGGTATTGTTAGAGATGTATAAAGTTATGTGATTAGGCTGCCAGGATAAGGTATAAGGCTTTAAGGTATAAAAACCGTTTCTCTGAACGCTAGAAAGATGACGGCCATTTCTTGACAATTGCTATGCACTAAAGTTAGAACAGTTAAACAATACGGTTCTAAGACAGGTAGCGCTTGTCTTGATGAAAAATACTCCAAAGCTCACGTTTCAAACAGTTACACGAGTTACAAAAGAAGGAGTCGTCACTTCAAAAAGTGACGACACCATCAGTGATCCATGGTTAACATACTGAGGAACACTTAAGAGGCCTTATAAGTTTTAAAATGTTTTGATTTCAAATTATAACAAAAGTATTGATAATACCAATAAAGTAATTAAAGGTGACGATAATCTTATCAAAGTTTTAGATAGTAACATAGCCATTTTTTGATTTTATTGTGTGTAGTAGAATTTAAGCGGAAAAAACAAGTTTTTAGCTTGGAAATGGTCGATTTGGAGTGATGTTTGAAACGATATTTCTTAATGAAACATCCAAAAAATACATTTAAAGTTTGTGACATAAGGTCGCAATAGTCCTGCGGGGTAATCACGTAACATTTGTACTACCGTTAGCTAGATTTTAATGGCAAATTGTAATTGTCAGAGGGGTAATCACGTAACTTTTGTACTACCGTTAGGTAGATTTTAATGTCAAATTTTAATTGTCAGCTCATACATCTTTACTTCAAAATTGACAGTAAAATCTATCTACCGTTAGTACATACAGTTACGTGATTCGCCTGCTGCTCATACATTTATACTTCAAAATTGACAGTAAAATCTATCTACCGTTAGTACATAAAGTTACGTGATTCGCCTGCTGTTCTAGATAGTAACATTGAGAAAATGTCAAGATACGTGTCAATTCAAACAGAGAATGGCGTAAATAGATGAGCGTTTATTAACTGGTAAGGACCCTTAACTGTGCACATCTGTCAATCCGGATCGTGACACCACATACGTCACTGTTAACGCACACTCACACTTACGTCCGCATACCGTAATTTCGTAAATATTTAGTACATTTTAATTACTTATTTATTTGATGATGTTGATGTCCTCCCAGACGCTTCCGTCGACGGCGACATCCTGACAAATTAATTCTATGGGATGTTAGGTATTTTCTTATTGATTGCGAGCATGTGCGCGAGAGTGACTTGCAAAGCCAAACTTGGTTTTGAAACTCCGGCAACATGGGAAACAGTGGAACTCTCCACTTGAGTTGTAAGTATATAGATAGGAGGGCTTGGGTCGAGTTTTACGAATCTGGCGTTTAGCATCCAGAGCTTCGAGACGAGTGCGTTCAAAGTCACTGAGGCCCGTATTAACAGCACTTCGCTAGTCCGACCTCCGAGTAGCAAGCTCCTCCCAAGTCTCGCAGAATGTGCCGGTTGCAGAAAGGTGGCGTTTCAGGACATCTCTGTACCGCAGGTATTGTCCGCCAACTTTGCGTTTGCCTGAGGCTAGCTCGGAGTAAAATACTTATTTATTTACGTACACAACAGTAATAATAGTTAATTAACAATAACTTAATCAATATTAAAACTAACTTAAATCTAAAACAGGCCCTTGGGGTATTGTTCCGAGGATGCTGGCGGCATTTCCTCGCTGTATCGCAATGCTGATACATTGTGCGAGGAAGTCGCCAGCTCTTCGTTCACCAGTTACGTCAACCAGCCATTTTAATTGATTTTTGGAGTATTGGATCATTTTCTCGTTTCAAATATCTATCCGATTTGTGTTAGAACAATAAAAAAAGCTATCCTTTTTGTAAAAAAAGAAACATATCACTGTCGTTGACAATTATGAAATCGGCAGCATTTAAGTTTATTTTTACAATGATATTTAGAATTTTTTGACAGAATTACCAAGACATTTTTCAGCATTTTTTTTTGTCTACTGTAATTTTTGTGTAGTGTAATTCTACATTGTTTCTTCACACTGGAAGGTCAAACTTCAATCTTTTCGTCAAATCTCTGAAGATCACATATCCAATGTTGAATAGCAGTCTCATTAGCGTAAATGACGTGTGTGAGTAGGAAAGCCTGACTTACGTAAACATAGTGACGGCGGTTTATTGTAAACACAATTTGCGAGTCTCGGAAACATGCTTCTGTAAATAAGATACTGAAGGTGTAATGACACCCACAGAACACACTTTCACATTTTATTATGCCGTGTAAATAGGCAATTTTTACTATGCGGGCAGTGTTGAGCGAAATGTGGCAAAAGGTTACGCCGCAGTATATAACTTGATTAACACAAAATAGAAAAATTGAATTTGGAGCTTGGAAACTGCTTACCTGGGTTTTACTGCAGCTTCCTTGGTGATGGTTGTGGTATCACGGTGGCCAATGCTCGTGGTGGCTGGTTTTATGAGCAGCCTATTGCGGGTGGCTGTTATTCGTGTAGCGGGAAGCGGTAGAATACGTAATACGTGGCAATACAAGGATTAATTTGCGGAATAATATTATTATGGTATTAATGTCGACTGCGGTTGATGAGTTATATTTTTCAACTGATTTGACTTGTGTCATGTATTTTTTAATAAGCTTTATGTTATAGAGGAAGCAGCACCCAAAGCGGTTGAACGATGCCAAAAAAAATTTCGATTATACGGAGGCGTAACCAACATTTATGATATTTAGTAAGGATGTTAGTATGGATTCGTGTGCGCGACCGACGGTAGCTTAGCGAAATTAAGCTTTTTTTTAACCTGACTGTGGCTTTATAGGCCGGGCACAATAAAGCGATAGGAGTGTGCGGTTGGAGAGTAGCCTGGGGAAAATCTAGGGGAAAACCTCCGATACGACCACGTGTGGTTTGGAACACTGGAATACTCTAAGAGTTTGCGCTCCAGTGAGATTGGTTGAGCGGTTTCAGCCGAATCTGAGGTCTGAGTGGAATTCCACTCAGACCTCAGATTCGGCGGTAGCTCAATTGAGCTACTGGGCGTTTTGTCACTAAACCTAGCGAAATTAAGCCTTATAGTTTTCCTTATACATCAATGGATAGACAGAGAGACGCCGACCTGTTACCCTTTATTAATGTGACGCGTGACCAAAGGCCAAAGAATTATCAAAGTAATTAACCCCAATTTGTTGATTAGTTAATTAATGTAGTCACGTAACAATTCATGTGTGCCGAATGGTAATATTATTAGTGTATTGTTGTTTTAATTAATAAATGGACCATTTACATTACGTGCTCTGAATGTTAAATATAATAATGGACTTAGGCTCGGTTGCACCAACATACGATCACAGGCCGGTCATCGTCAAATATGGCGCCGGCAACTGTCATCCCATAGAAACTTGTCAAACTTACCATACAATCAGATTTTAAAGAACACCGCTTACGATTACAGACCCACCCTTAGGCTCGGTTGCACTATTGTACCACTAGTACAGGATGGTGGGTGCCCAGGATATGAGAGGTGAGGTAAACTCAGTGTTGCTGGTAGTAGAGTTCTTTTATTGAAATGAAATGAAATGAAATCATTTATTCTTCAATTTAGGCATGTTACATGCACTTATGAATGTCAAAAAACTACCACCGGTTCATAAAATAAACCTCTGCCTCGAGAAGAACCGGCGTAAGAAACTCGGCGAGGTGTCATTTTTTCAAAACAATATACTATGTATATAAAATAACAGTAAAAATAGTACAAAATTCAAATGCTACCTACAGTATAAACATACATACATATTTTTTAATACTAAGGACAAAATATATTAATATCGGATCTAACTATACACACTTTAGGTTGCGCTGATACAAGCAATATGCGTTTATGTCGCAGTAAACTGTTGTTACTGTTTAATACTGAAAATGGCCAATCGTCATACTACACCCACATACGATCACAGGCCAGTCATCGTTAACTATGGCGCCGGCAGCTGTCATCCCATAGAAACTTGTCACACTTATCATACATCAGATTTTAACGAACACCGCTTACGATTACAGACGGTTTGGTGGAACTCACCCTTAAGGCGATATTGCGGCTGCCCCGCTTCTGTAGCGCATCATTGATGTTTGAGTTTGCCGAGGCTCACAAGGATGGTTGTGAAGCCGTCACGCAGAAGAGGGCCATCTGGTGCGTAGTTGCGGAACAGCTCTAATATTTTTTTTGGAAATGTTTGCCGACACAGGTTTTTATTATTTTATAAATATCTCCTAAAGTACTTCTTATATCTTTATTTTTATTTAAAGATTTTTTTGCTAGCCCTATGTATGAAATAAATGATTTAAAATACGAAAGGTTATCGTAAAACGCAATTAACCTAAATTTTAAACCGGTTAATCATATGAAGACGAAACCGGTTTCTCAGCCCTGCCTGACACTCCCATATACCTTTATTACAATAGTTTGATGATTGGGAATCGAAACTGATTGATTGTCATTGAATTGTTGACATGAAGTATTTTAAAATAGATTGAAGTCATTTTAATCAATAATCACTAACACTAAAACGCGTATTACAACTACCTAACTTAGTCCCTATTCGTCCCGGTACCGCCGCACACCGGGTATAGTCAGTCCGACCCAGGTCGGGCCTAGCTGAGTTTCTTGCTGGACTCTTCTCAGCTAGGCTAGGTTTAGTTAACCAGCGACAAAACTCCCAGTAGCTCGATTCCACTCACACCTCAGATTCGGTTAAAACCGCTCAACCAATCTCACTGGAGCGCAAACTTTTAGAGTATTCCAGTGTTCCAAACCACACGCGTGGTCGTGCCGGAGGTTTTCCCCTGGATTTTCCCCAGGCTACTCTCCAACCGCGCACTCCTATCGCTTTATTGGGCCCGGCCTATAAAGCCACAGTCAGGTTAAAAAAAAAACAAAAAAAAACCTAACTACTCATGAAGCTCTAATACCATTAATTCATTTTATGCACTGTTTCGATGTGTAATGCGGATTTACGTTATATGGGTGTTGTGATGTGTCAAAAAGGAACTGATAAATATTTCCCACAATAAGCTATTATTATTGTTATTACGGTGTACAGTTCAAAATATTGTCTTAGGTATGATTTGTCTATGAGCCTTTGTTGCCTGAAATTAAATGTTCTTTTTTTAAAATTTATACTATCGTCGCCTTTCGCGAGGTCAATAGTTTTATACGGCTTTCATTAAAATCACACTTGAACGATCATAATCATAATAATAATAATCATCCGCTCGGTGTATCCCTTGCATTTCATTAAAGTGTCAAAAGGGCCTCTACGTGTTGGCTATGTGGTACTCGTTTGGTACTTCGGTGCCTCGGTACTTCGGCTCCACGCACGCCTCCCAAAGGTCCGGGATACCATTGTCCCGTGAACGGGAAAGAACATACAAATAATAATAATAATAATATTCTTTATTGCACCACTAATACAGGAGTATATTTATAGATTCGGTAACATTAATAATGGTAACAACAGGCGGTCTTATCGCTTTAAAGCGATCTCTTCCAGACAACCTTTGGGTAGCAGGATATATTTCAACATTCATATATCATATATATATTTCATTTCATCATTTTACGCTACGGTTTTTTTTAATTTTTTTTTTATTAAAAATGGGATCGCTCTTGGCCAGCATCTAGCCAGGGGGCAAAGATGAGGCCGACGATGAAGCGAGCTCACCCAGAAGGTGGCTATTCACTCGTGCCTTAAAAACCTGCAAAAGCTTACCCAAATTTAACTTTTTCACCGCTTTAACTTGTATAATGGATGGGAAACCACAAGGGCCGGATTTAAGCCAAGGCTTAAGATAATTCCGTACAGTCATTAATTAAATTCGCCATTGCCGCAAGGAAGTGTACTTTATTTTTAGGGTTCCGTAGCAAAATGGTAAAAAAAGGAACCCTTATGCTTTCACTTTGTCTGCCTGTCTGTCACATCGCTAAATGGGTCATACGCGGATTTAGGTTCGCGTCCTTTCTGTGGACATACCAAAAGTTAAGGGCTACAAAGCTTAATTTTGGATTGGACCAGTAACCTGCATAAACATTGTCTCCGTTTCTAAAAATCCGTGAAATAAAAACATAGCTAACATGCACATAATCCGTTAACTATTGACCACAGGAGGGACGACTTTTGTTTTTTCAACTAAGTATGACCC
This sequence comes from Epiblema foenella, assembly GCA_963556455.1. NCBI lineage: Eukaryota > Metazoa > Arthropoda > Insecta > Lepidoptera > Tortricidae > Epiblema > Epiblema foenella. The sequence continues at coordinate 24,474,086 of OY747100.1, forward strand.
AAATATCTCAAGAACTACTTATGCTATCGATTTGGGAATAGTTAAAAAGAAGGCTTAGCTACATACATAGAATATTACTTTTTTAAATATTATTTTTTATTTTATGTGAAAAATGACAGATAATAGGTGGTTCAAAATTTGAAAGTCTAGTTAATATGTCGAGTGGGATGTCATATGAAAGGGCTTGGGTTGCACATTCTGAAACAATTTTTTTTACGTTGAGTCATTATTGTTTCATGAGGGAAAATGTAGAAAAATAATACCGTTCTTCCTTATCTCCGAAGTTTACCAAGGAAAAAATATAAAATTATTATATAACATTGATATCAATGTATGTTTTACAGGAAAAATATAGCTCTATCTAGTTTTTCTTTTTTTATCGTCTAAAAAAATTTCTATACTAAGTTTGTAATTTAATCACCTTTGCATGTATTTCTGTTCTATAAATTCCTACGAGGTTATGCTGAAAGTACCTTCTTTCAAATAAAGAAAAAAAAATGAAATCGGTTTACGTGATAAAGAATTATCCTTGAAAAACTACCATACATACAAAGTTATTCAGTTGCTCAAAGTAACAAAAGTCGCCGACAGATGGCGCTGTATCCATGGCGTCTAATTTTCACACCATGTTGTTGAGATTTTCGGTCGGAACCGGTACACATCTGTATACGGAACCCTCGGTGCGCGAGTACGACTCGCACTTGACCGGTTTTTTAATAAAGCCTTGGCACGTGTAATAAAGTCAATGGCTCCATTACTATCTAAAATAACCATAAAAACATCGTATTTTTAATCACTTTATTGCAATTAGCGTAACTTCTGTCATAATATGAAATCAATGTTTAAATAAGAAAAAACAATTATTTTTAGTTTTATAATAAATTAATATTTAATTTACTTCTAAATAAATGTATGTTTTGGTGAAATCAATACATTTTAAAAATTGTAAGTTTTCTTAATAGCATGTATTTTAAAGTAACAGATTACATATATTGCACTTTTTCCTACATTGTATGATACTTGAAATATTAAAAACACGTATGGGAATGACACATCAGGTACTTAATTGACAATCAATAGCATTTTACGTTGCCCTTGCAATACCTTTCGTTATGCGATAAAATAGAAATCAACAAACTAGCCCAGGGTTCGGATACCGGTATTTTTTCAAACCGGTTTTGGCCATTGAGCCTAAACCGAAATGCATAGCGTTTTGTTTTTGGTTACTCGTATTTAAACCAGATTATGGGAAATTTAATAACTAATACTATTTAGTTCTCTCAATAAACGTTATTGTGAAAGAACGGAATAATAACGGTTAATGCAGAATATTTAAACGATTTTTTGAAACCGGTTCCGAATTCTTGAGGCACCCTTACCGAAGGCCGTATCCATAACAACAATTGCTAAGTTGATTTGTGTTTCTAACAATGCATTTCAGAAAGTCAGGGCATATTTGAACGTCATCTCGCTCACATTTGGAGCAGCCCAACTGAATAGCCCAGACTCAATATACCGCACCCATAATAACATCACTGCCTATTTGCTCTTTAGGTATGTGGTGTTATGGCCCTGGTTATGAGTACGTTCCCCAGAGCCAGACCAGAACCAGAGCTTCCGACTTTGCGCTGTGTTGAGAATGGACCTGTATATGGTTTCTTACTGTCACAGCGAAACTTCTTATTAACTGAGCACACCCGTGCTTAGGAAAGCACGTTAAGCCGTGGATCCTGGCTGTCGTCTATGGTAGCAGTCGTTAAATGAAATGAAATGAAAATAATTTATTCCAGAACAAATCCATAGATAGCATTATAAAATAAAAATAAAAATTAAAAATGATATTGAATAGGATTAAATTAAATTGAATATAAAAAAAAATACAATAAATTAATAAGCACCTCTCCAAATCGCGGGTTACCCCGAGCCCCGACGACAGGTCTATGGTACCCCCTCCAACGCTCGTGTAGCGGGCTGGCGTCCCACTCTCTTACCGCCACGAGCATAGTGTTGGAGGAAGCGTAAATTGCCTTCCTGGCGTTAAGCCAAGTTAGAGGTCTTCAGGTGGCTTGAGAACTTGGAGTTCGTAAGTGTTTCCCGTTTAATAACGTCAGGCATACCTTACGCTTAGGGCATACAATATCGGACGAGTCTCAATCCCAGTCTTGAAGGCCTTCTTATACATTTTACGAATACATAAGTCTTTCGTATTTTCCTATTAAAGTTTAGTACACCGTCATAAAAAACCACACACACACACACACGCACGCACGGACACACGCACACGCACACGCACACACACACACACAAACACACACACACACACACACACACACACCGACACACACACACACACGCACACACGCACACACACACACACACACACATAATTAATTAAGATTAGATAGTTTCATGAAATTTGTAAAAATTGTAAACCTATACAGACCTGAAAGGTCTCTTAAAATGTAAAATTGGTCTAACAATAACACCTCCTGTCAATGGAAGAGCGGGATCTCCTGACACAAGTATCATTGTTTACTTAAAAGGAGACCCTGACCTCGTACTGTATAATACCTATGTTTACACCAATAAAACATTTTTGATTTTGATTTTTTTGAATGTAAAATCTTCAATACAGGTATTCACAAATTCCGTAGTAGTTAGCTAGTATTACGATGGCTTCTGGGGTGCAGCCTCAGAAGTAAGTGGTCCGTCTAGTAGCTGATCTCGCAACCAAGTGAACTGGTCGGGAGTTCACCCTCCACAATGCGTTTATACCCCTTCCACGTTACTACAGGTTTTATAATAGCGTTGCCATATTAGTAGATTGTATGACAAGGGTCTAAAATGAGTCATATTACCACGAGATAGTTATTTTCCCGAACGAAGTGAGGGAAAATAGTTCGAGGGGTAATATGGCTTTTAGACCAGAGTTATACACTCTACTTTTCACTTCGATTGCGAGAAAATAAATAAACAAAGGTTAACCCACCCAAAATTAGCAATAAATTCCACGGCGAAGATATATACTTTTGCAGCATGATTTTTTTTCTATACTCCTTTGACACAAAACATAGACACTGCGGTTCGCGCGCAACATTCACGCGCGAAAAAAGCTAACTGACCTTCTATTGAGCGCTTCAAAGTGTTGCTCGAACGATTTAACCACTTTTTTAATTATTGTGAAATAGGGACTACTACAAACTTAATCTTTAGAAAAAATAATTATGTTTCCTGATTGGTCGATTTTAGTAAAGCTGTATTCTGGTTGGTTAATACCCAATACCAAATATTTTTTTAAGAGTTAAATTAGTGTTCTGTGATTGGTGGATTTAATAGGTGAAATATTTTGATTGGTCAAATCCAAACATTTTGTAAATCATAAATATGTATTCATATTTTCCCTAGGGGTTAAATGTACTACTTTAGCCCCCTTGACAAGTCTAATATGACACACTTTTCGACCATGAGAAGTGAAAAATATATATTTACCCTACCATTGACCAACGTTTGCCATGTAAAAGTTAATTTTCCTTAATCATAATAATCAAATCATGACACTAGTATTAAAGGATCCCGGGATCGTGGTTTACATGCACTACATACGCTTGTTTACCACCACAATATACCTGCCGGTAAGCAGATACCGTGGCCTATGGATGCTTGGGGCTGCGGAACAATCACAAATGTGCTGCTGATTTTCTTGATATTGAGCAATTATTGCATTGACGACTAACTCCTTTCGCTGACCTTAGACTGCAGAAATTAGATTTTATTGCGCGTACTGGAATAAACGTTATGTTACACTTTAATTCACCAAAATGAACCTTATCACCAGGCTATTTGAAACAAATTACGACAACGCAGCTTTACAAAATCAAATTTGCCATCGCGTGTTTAACGGAAGCGTTAAAAACGACTCGCAATTTCGTAGTTTGCAGTTTTGCCAACGGTAAATGTAAATTTGTGGTAGTAAAAGCATGCGTACGGATGGTATTTATATTCGGCTTATTTGATGGAATGTTTGATGTTACTGTCAATGGCATGTAAACAACACGTCAACTGTAAACGAATTGAAAGCGTTTGATGAAAGGATGTCAAGTGTCAATTGATGAGTTCTACGTATGAGTGAACACTTATTTTGCGCTTGTGATTCTAGTGTCACAAGCAGGCATGCCGCATGTTTGTTTGCCACCGTCGTTATGTATACAAAAAATATGACTCTTGTCGTTTTTCTTGTTTTATTCTGGATAAAAAAGCCCACGGTCGCTTTGATACCCAAACCCAAGACTTGGCGTAGGCACAAATTTTACGAAATCGACCACCATGTAACTTTTTAAACCACATGGAAAACCAGATCTTATTAGGATTACACCGGCTTCCTCACGCTCTTTTCCTTCACGGAAAAGCCACTGTTAAATCATACTCCCGTTATCCCAATAGGCACAGTTGCCTGGGATCCGCTACCTAATCCCAAAATTTGGCGTAGGCACTAGTTTTTACGGAAGCGATTGCCATCTGACCTTCCGACCCGAGGGGAAACCAGATCTTATTGGAATTAGGCTTGTCAAGTGAGTGGGCAACTTGACTGTTAGAAGTTCTCAAGCCGCCCACAGGCCTGTTACTTGGCTTGACGACTGCTATCATAGACATCAACCGGGATCAACAGCACGGGAACGCTCAGTTAATAACCACTCAAAGCGATCACCCATTCAAAAACTGACCTCGGCCTACGTTGCTTAACCTCGCATACCGCACGCATATCAAATGATATTTGGGTCATAGTCTTAGTTGAAAAAACAAAAGTCGTCCCTCCTGTGGTCAATAGTTAACGGCTTATCTGCATGTTAGCTTTGTCTTTATTACAGGGATTTATAGAAACGGAGACACTGTTTATGAGGGTTACTGGTCCAATCCAAATTAAGCTTTGTAGCCCTTAACTTTTGGTATGTCCACAGAAAAGACGCCAATCTAAATCCGCGTATGACCCATTTCGTACATAAGTAATTTAAGAAACCCATTGGTACGATCCGGGATTGAAAATCACATCTGCCTTCCCGCTCGGCCACACTAATATAGGTCCTGCTTACTCAACCGTCAATAAACATAGTGACACAGTGACATCAATACATCATCCACAGTTAAACACGTCAACTTTTGATTGAAATTGATGACTATATTAATAAGTAGGTACCTAACTTCTCATAGTCTCTGCACGCGTAATGCAAACAATGCGGGCATAGAACCGACTCGGGGTGGGAGTGGGGCGATATAAGGATAATATAGCGAAATGGGGTGGACAGAAAGTGTGTGCGGACAAGCGCAAACCACCTATCACCTTACATAGTGCACTATGATCATAATTGCACCCATAAAGACCTTATAGACGCAACTCCTCGGGCCGTGGAACTGGCAAGGCATATTTTTAGAATAGTATAATAAAAATTAGACTCTCCTTTACGCGAATAAAGAAGAAGCACATGCGCGTCACATGTGTCTATACTTATATTGTAATTCCACCTGCTCATGTATAAATGTGATATGCAATAAACGTTTGATATTTAGACGACAAATACGGGCATAAATATAGTTTGTATCTATATATATCTAGTATATGAATAGCGAAGGCTCTTTAAATCTATTCGTCAATAAAATTAATAATGCAATTTGCTTGCTTAGTCCTAAGGTTGACTGGTAGTGAATACTTATGGCATTAAGTCCTCCTTTTGTATGATAAGTTTTACTTTTGTGCAATAAAGATTAAATAAATAAATACAAAGTGAGTATTTGTGTAATGAGCTACAGTAGTCCATATCTTTCATTAAATAGGGCACAAATACCGCATTTTATGGGACCACAGCATGGGATTCTTCAAGAAAGGAGTGTTAAATTTTTAAAGGGTCGGCAACTCGCATGTGACACCCCAGGAGTTGCAAGCGTCCATAGGCTACGGTAACGGCTTACCATTAGGCGGGCCGCACGTTTGTTTGCCACCGACGTGGTATAAGAAAAAAAACTCACACACACTTTATTCTCTGAGAACTTTTTCGTTTTATACTACCCCCTAAAACACAGGTCACACCTAGTTTAGGGGTCGAAAGTCTCGACCTAGCATATATTACTTTTGTACTATCTAGTTCTAGTATGTAGCACTTGTGTAGCAATTTTGTGTACAATAAACATTTTTATTATTATTTATTATTATTATTATTATACTCTATCCGCCCTTGATATTTTGAGATCGACAAGTCTAAACAAGTTCATGCTAAGGTAGTTATGTTGCCTAGTTGAGCAGTTGACTGTAAAGATAGTGACCCACTAGCAACCCTTAGCTAAGTAATATCGGGACCCAACAAGGGTCGCGCCCTCGGGGACAATGGATGTAGGAAAACATGGATCTGCCAGTTGATTAAAGTTACATACATATCTGTAATTCTTTAAATAAATAAATAAATATTAGAGGATAATCTTACACAAATAGAACTAGCCCCACAGTAAGCTCAAGAAGGCTTGTGTTATGGCTTGTGTTGTGGTACTAGACGACGATATATTTAATAGATATAAATACTTAAATACATAAAAAACATCCAAAACTCAGAAACAAATATTCATGCTCATCACAAACCCAGGACCGTCAGCTTCACAGGCAGGTGCACTACCCACTAGGCTAAACCGGTCGTCATATAATAAGAAAAAATAAAAAATATATAAAGGGTCGGCAATGGGTACGTGACTCCTTTGGAGTTGCGGACATCTATAGGCTGCGGTAGCCGCTTACCATCAGGTGGACCGTAAGCTTGTTTGCCACCGGCGTTGTATTAAAAAAATATTTTTGTTTAGATTGTTGTATTTTGTTATATTCTTTTGCTTGACGATCATGCTGCGAACTATTGTGTACTGATCATTGCAGTGCTAGTCGAAGATATGATTCACTTCCTACTGCATTCGATAAAAGGCTTATAAAGACAATTCTGATTTATCAATTCATACTTTAGTTAGATATGAAATAGCATTCTATAATATACAAGGTGATTTTTAAGTCGTGATCTGAAGTGCCATGGGGTGATGGGGATGATCATACTGAGCAACTTTCACTATGGGGCCAATGAAGAAATAATTAAAAAAATATATTTGTTCCATAGATTTAGGATAATTAGCGATCAATTAACTTTTCATTTGGTGTTTTTTCCGCGATTTCATGGCTGGCCCCATAGTAAAAGTTGCTGTGCTCCCCATCACCCCCGGGCACTTCAGATCACGACCAAAAATCACCTTGTATATTGTAATAATCTGAGTGCGTACCAGTGCCTTTACCATGAGTTTACATGACCGCACTCGCTAGCGACTGCGTAAACGATTTCGTATGCCGATTCTTAGTTCTATTGCGTAACCGCCAGAGGCGCTGCACTTTTGCCCATACAATTTTTTACGCAGTCGTCAGCGAGTACGGTCATGTAAACTCATGGTAAAGGCACTGGCCGTTTCATAGTGACTCAAACGTCGAGCACGGACGTGTGATGGAAGTAATTTGCTTGGACGTCCAAGAAAATTGAAACATTTTGTATGGAGACTGTGAACATGTTAAAGAAAAACTACTGATTCGGTCTGAAAACCAGCGTCTTAGCGTCAGGGATCGGATACCGGTATTTTCTCCATAGAAAAATACCGGTATTATTACGGTCACCGCTTCATTATTTCGTTTTTAATGGGACAATCTAATAATACGACGTTGTTACCTAAATACATGATTCAGCCCTACGTAAAGAGTAAAAAATAATCCAAAATATTGGGCTAATTCAGGGTTTTTTAAAAATACCGGTATCGGTCCCTGCTTAGCGTATGCTGAGTGGCGTCTTTTTTTCTGAATTGCTGTTAATAATTCATTTTTAATTTCATTTCATATACTTAATATCATCGACCGTAATTTCAATTATGGTAAGGGACTAAATAAAACTTTTCAGGAGAGACGACAGTTTTTTTTATGGACTGTATCAGTCATAACTTCTTTTGCAATGAATGTTTTTAGGGTCTGTTTTCACAGAAACGCTTCAATATAAATAAGTGGTTTTTTAATAAATTGACTATTTAAGAAATTAGATACTGTCTTTGGCTTAAGTGATTGTTACTTACTCTAAATAAAACTATTTACTTACACGAACGAAAGTTGGGATGTATTTAATAAACAGATTAAAATGAAGTTCTCCGTTTTAGCTTCGACTATAATGCTTTCGTAAGTCAGGTGGATGTCTGTGTGTCTGTTCTCCTCTACTGGTCGCATCTCAACTGATGCAAGTGAAAGATCTGGTTCGACACTTAATTATAATTTTTGGACTAGTCAGTTATTGAAAATATTAAATCAAAAATCAAAATCAAACATTTATTTTGCAAATAGGCTAAAAGGGCACTTTTACATGTCAAAATATTAATTTACAATTTAAGAAAATCTGACTATAAGAATACATTTTTCATGTCAGAATATTAATATACAGTTCAAGAAAGAATAATTATATCGAGTTTACAATTACAACAAAATTAATGAAGAAGAACTTGCAAAATTATCTATTACAAATATTACAACATCAGTAACGTTAGAGATGTATAAGGTCTCAAGGTTGATTAAACAAAGAGTATAATGAAATTAATATAATATCCCAAAGATATACATAGTCTCTAAGTCACTGGTAATAAAAACGAATCCACAACAGGATGATGTCTGTCGTCAATCCCCTATAAAAAGACACTAGTATTAACGTAGTCAACATGTCCTTGCAAGCATGAACAGACCGGACTCCACAAACAGCACCCAATCAGGAGTATGACGCGTAAATGAAATAAAAAAATTACTCGCTAGGTCTACTGCTCACAGAGACACTAGATAATATACCGTTTAATTTCTCACTAAAGTACAATTCGAAAAGGCCTCTTTCTTCATGCCTCCACGTCTCTCTATCTTAGCAAAAAGTTATTTCATTCTATTCTCGTGATAATACGGATCGGAATCGACGCGACTTTTATCCGATTTATATCAAAAATATATATACAGTTTTGCGCCTTATTCGTTTGTGATAAGGAGCAAAATGTTAACATATATTTGACGTCGATTTTACGATAGAAATGGCCGGAGCCGTAACAAAACCTTCGTTAAAATGACGTCTAAATCTAATCCCATATTAAATATTGCGTCTCCTTTTCTTACGGCCACAAATATTTTGAAAACTTTATATTTTAAGCGTAGGATTGCAGGCATTCATAATCGTTTACAAACCAATTTTAGTTAAAATACCACTAAAAGTCGGGTGTCCATCGAAATCCCTACTAACGATTGTCCTAAAGTCACATGCCATAACAGTTTTGCCCTATTGCAGTTTGTCATAACGATGAATAGTCATAACATTAATTTAGCGCGTTGGAGTCGATTTTGCATTTTTCTGGGCTTTTATAAAAAAATTATCTTGAAAATTAAGACGGAAGGTTTATGAAAATAGGACACAGAAAATTGTACATTTTAATTTAGACCCATTGGGTGTCCATTGAAATCCCTACTAACGATTGTCCTAAGGTCACGTGCCATAACAATAATAGGATAAGCACATTTATGGCTATTGTGTGTTAGGATAAATAACTTTAGGTAAATCGTAATTAGGGACATTAGACGTTAGGACAAATAATATTAGGGAATAACCCAGTAGGACAATTAAACGTCGGTAAAAAGGTATTAGGTGTATCATTTATAGGCCTAAAAACGTTAGTACATATGATCAGTATGACAAACTATACGCAGGAATTCAAAAATAGGATAAAAAACTTTAGGGATTCCAATATCGACCCGTGTTCTGTCTGTCTGTCCTCTTCACGCTGAAGTAATGATCTCTTCAATTAAAATGTCTTCTTTATTTACAGCTTTATATATGTTTCTTTGTTCAAGTCGCTTACGAACTGAATCATACGTCAACTCATTCGCCATTCCAAACTATTTCAAACCACATTCCAAATATCCTTATGCATCATTTAGCAGCCAGCATCTTTCACAGCCATCAAAAAGTATCAATCCCGCATTTATCTGTCATTGCAACATAAATAATGTTGGTGAGTGTTCCGTATTAGAACCTTATGGTGCATTAACTGGCTGAAAGCCGTATTGGTATCGATTTTGAATTACTTCATGTCAAACTAGATTTCCATATGAATGATTTGTAAAATACATTATTATTTTTAATATAAACCATGAACCAGTGAAAATATAGTGTTTCAATTACATATATACATCCAAGACAGGGAGAAAAGGACAAAACACATTTTAATTAAAAGAAGATAATATTAACTTTTATTTATAAGAGGGCTAATTAAGAGGGGTTTTAGTGACACGAAATGTAGAAATTATAATAATGTTCCTATACCTATAATCATGACTTGTAAAATACAATATTTTATCAATAAATAAATGAATGAATGAATGAATGAATTATCGCTTTCCCATACAAACTTCCAACCGAACCTATATTAAAATTTCGATGTCCCCTCCGCTAAGCCGCTAAGCTTCCCGGGACCCAAAATATCTCCATGCCAAATTGTAATCCCTACTACTAGGAAGTACGGTTCTATACATGTACTATGTACTTTATTGTAGTCGACGTCAAAAATATGTTTACACTTGCACCTTATTCCATTGTAATAAGGCGAAAAATTTAAACATATCTGTGTCGACCGTACACAATACAAAGACAAAGAAAATCTAACCACAATAGGTCCATATGCTTGTATAAAGGCGAACTTATCCCTGTGTGTCCTTGTGTGTGTGTCTATGTATTGTGCCTAGAAGTCGTGGGGACTAGTAATCCATGTTTGAATTGAAGGACTCGCATTAGTTATTCGGTCACTCCGAAGGATATTTATAGCCATTCCGTAATGGGATAGCGATGTTAACTTTATATACATGTGTGTATAGGCGCGTAGGCGAATTTATTTATACCTTAGTCTCTAAAGGGCCCCTGTAGCCGAGTGGTGCCTTTACCATGAGTTTACATGACCGTACTCACTATCGACTGCGTAAAAAGTATGAGCAAAAGTACAGCGCCTCTGGCGGTTACGCTATAGAACTAAGAATCGGCATACTAAATCGTTTACGCAGTCGCTAGCGAGTACGGTCATGCAAACTCATGGTAAAGGCACTGACTATTCGTGCACTTTATGGGCATTGTAATAAGGTTCACTAATGGTCAGTTCAAAATCAAACCAAGGTCTAGTTTTCGGTTTGGTTTGGAAGGACAGATGGCAGTCGTGCAAAACTAGTGACAATATGACTTTCAGAATTACAAGACTAAAAATAAAGATAAATTGGTAGCATTAAGTACTAGATTAAGAAATGTTCAGTGCGTTTACCATGAGTTTGCATGACCGTACTCGCTAGCGACTGCGTAAAAATTTGTATGAGCAAAAGTACAGCGCCTTTGGTGGTTACGCGATAGAACTAAGAATCGGCATATTAAATCGTTTACGCAGTCGCTAGCAAGTACAGTCATGCAAACTCATGGTAAAGGCACTGACTATTCGTGCACTTTATGCGCATTGTAATAAGGTTCACTAATGGTCAGTTCAAAATCAAACCAAGGTCTAGTTTTCGGTTTGGTTTGGAAGGTCAGATGGCAGTCGTGAAAAACTAGTGACAATAGACTTTCAGAATTACAAGACTAGAAATAAAGATAAATTGGTAGCATTAAGTACTAGATTAGGTATTAGATCTTTACTATGAATGTACACTTCACCTTCCAATTATGCGGAAGGTGGCGTCAACTTCTCCGACCTTTAGATATAATTTTAGTTCAAAATTTGTTTGCATTTTGTATGGTTTTAAATTTTAATGCTAAGTATGTTCTCAGTGAGATACGTCTAGGGAAACATCTTAATCTATATTGTATTTTTATGTAAATGACACCTATTTGTTTGCATGTTTCTGTTTTATCTCCGAATAAATAAATAAATTAAGAAAGGTTCAGTAGCTTTACCACGAGTTTGCAAGGCCGTACTCGCTAGCGACTGCGTAAAAATTTGTTTGGCGAAAGTACAGAACTAAGAATCGGCATGCTAAATCGTTTACGCAGTCGCGACTGGGTCATGTAAACTATAAAAAATATCTGTCTGTCTCGAATACGATATTTTCCCGCATAGACGATGTGTGAACGATTTGGAAAGTTACTGTACAATTTTTGTTGTCACTACGATATTCGATAAAATCTCGTATACGGTATACGAGAAAAATTGCGCCGCGTGAACGTAGCCTTAAGGTGCTCCACGCGCTATTTATCCAGTGAACCAGCGACAAAACTCCCAGTAGCTCGATTCCACTCACACCTCAGATTCGGTTGAAACCGCTCAACCAATCTCACTGGAGCGCAAACTCTTAGAGTATTCCAGTGTTCCAAACCACACGCGTGATCGTGCCAGAGGTTTTCCCCTGGATTTTCCCCAGGCTACTCTCCAACCGCGCACTCCTATCGCTTTATTGGGCTCGGCCTGTAAAGCCACAGTCAGGTTCAAAAAAAAAAGCGCTATTTATCGATTTTTGACGAGTTTTGAGTTGATACTGCTCCATCAAAACTATTGATATATGTATAAGGCACAAATGGTTATCGATTCGTCAATCCTTTATCTACATTTGGAGCAGTCAGGTTTTGAAAAAAGAAACTGTCTACTTACTTGTTTTTTTGATTTATTGAAACATGGTCAAATAAAGCGCTATTCTAGTATGCTGTTTAGCACATATATATATATGAAATGTACAGTATATAATTGTTCATTATTGACGTCTCTAACAGCGCAAGAGAAATTTTTATTTTTAACTCATCTTACAAAAGTTACGTCCAAAAAATCGTTTTTTTGGTCTAAAATTGCAAAAGTTTGATGCCCTATCTCGGAGACAGTGAGTTCCGAAGTAAATATGGTGTACTATTTCGGTAAAACTCGTTGTTCTTAATACTATAAACCATAAAAGGCGTTTTATGATCATAAGGAGTTATTTTGTATTACGCGAGGATAAAGACTATGTATTTTTATAATAATGTATTTACAATACTATAGCTACCTACATTACATTTATGTATGATATATTAAGATGAATTGACATGTAATTCGTTATTACCAATAAATATGATTATGATTATGATTAAAAAAACACGAGAAAACGGAGAGTTACAGCTCGAAGGTCATTTGGAGCTAGGAGCCCCTTAAATTATAGTTTCACTTGTCCTGCCGACTGTACCTGTACAGTGACTGTCATTCTTCACTTACCTGCATGATGCCGCACTATAAATAAAGTTAACTGACATTTAAAGAAAGGTTAAACAGCGGAGCGTTCAAGATTATATTTAAATATAGCTGTAGGTACAGCAAAGTGGAAAAGTGTTCTATAGATTTTTTTTTATACAAAGCCGGTGGCAAACAAGCGTGCGGTCCACCTGATGGTAAGCGGCCACCGCAGCCTATAGACGTCCGCAACTCCAAAGGAGTCACGTGCGCGTTGCCGACCCTTTATAAGATTTTAGGATGCACTGTGTTGACAGCAGAAGGAACACATTTAGGTCCCTCGTTCTCAACACAGTGCATCCTTGCTCATCTCCAGGAACACAACACTAAATACTTATATATTATGGCTGTGGTCTTCTGCAAGGCGGTGGTACTTCCACGGTTGGGCTGCTGAGCAAGATGACATTTTGCTGTGCCCTACCTCTCTTTAAAGATAATGTATGTAGCCTGGTTGATGAAAGCTAGGACTAGAAAAGAGGGGCAATTCTTTTAAAAACCATGTAGTGCAATACTGCGTATAATGCGACAAAACAATAATGATACTTGGGCAATAAAGTAAAATGTTAGCACTACATGTTCAGTACATATTATGCGATAACATTACCAAAAAGAAGATTTATGATATTTAAATATTCCGAGCCTGTTGTGGAATTAGCAATTCAAGAATAATGTACTATGATACGATTTTCTGTCTGTTTCTGACCTGTAAAGGATGAAGCAATGTTTGTATACATTGACGCGGCAATGAGGGCTATCGCGTATGAATTCGCCGCTAGAGGCGCTAGTGTAGCGTGGGGTCTCCGAAATGTCAAATGTCACTCTTTGTGGTTGCGCTACGCGGGTTAATATTTAATTGGAACAATATGGTGACTATTTTGCAATACCTGAGCTTGATTATGGCAAATATGAGTTACGGGTCAAAACTTATTTCCTCCTTTTTTTCCGAATAAAAAGGGGCTGCACTACAATGCGGGATTTTCGATATTTTTACGGTACGGTTTTAAGGTATTAAATATGATTTAAATGTAGACTTCGTTCTCATGCCCATAATAACCAATAACAATTTTTGACAACTGGAGCTTACTCGACAGTGGCGCCAACTGGTGAGCACAAAAACGATAGCCCTCATTTTCAGTCCAGTCTAAGTATTACTTAATACTATAAAATGTTAGACCTACTAGGGTGTTGAATCAAATTTTGACTACTCCAAAAGAAAAACGATAAAAAAATATGCGAAATGGTAAAATCCTATTCAAATATATAAAAAAATAATGAATCTACAACCGTTTTAATGTTGCTGGTGAGAGAGAGAAGCGCGACAGATCAGTGACGTCACTGCCCTCGAGCGCCGTAGTAAATGGCGATCGTTCCAAATTACAATACAAAATAATGAATGACAATCGTTCCAATACAAAGGTGCGTTTTGCGGAAAAGTACAGAATATGTCCACTCTTAAAGCTTTGAAGACTTATAATTATAGTCAGTCCGACCCAGGTCGGGCCTAGCTGTTTTTTGCTGGACTCTTCTCAACTAGGCTAGGTTTAGTGAACCAGCGCTATACAAAACTCCCAGTGGCTCGATTCCACTCACACCTCAGATGCAGTTGAAACCGCTTAACCAATCTCATTGGAGCGCAAACTCTTAGAGTATTCCAGTGTTCCAAACCACACGCGTGGTCGTGTCGGCGGTTTTCCCCTGGATTTTCCCCAGGCTACTCTCCAACCGCGAACTCCTATCGCTTTATTGCGCCCGGCCTATAAAGCCACAGTCAGGTTAAAAAAAACTTGTAATTATGTAATTATTAATTTTTTGAGTTATTTTTTTGCCATTTGTATAAGAATTTGATCTATTTTCGAGAAAATTCGATCTTATTGATTTTCTTATTTGAGTTCAACATCCCTATTCGAGATAACAAAAGGCGATAATTCATTGGCATGTCATAAGTCATACACTTATCTTGGCTTTCATGTCTGTATTTTAAAACCAATGTGACAGATAAGTTTCATACTAAAGTGATATCCTAAGGATATGTCTTGACAGTTAAAACAAATGGAATCGCTGCCCGTATTACGTAGTCGGCCTCATAAGACACTAGGACTCTTTGGTACTTTGTCGTTTTTACCGGTTGAAAATTTAGTATAACAGTGCCTTTACCATGAGTTTGCATGACCGTACTCGCTAGCGACTGCGTAAACGATTTAGTACGCCGATTCTTAGTTCTATTGCGTAACCGCCAGAGGCGCTGTACTTTTGCCCATTCAATTTTTTATGCAGTCGCTAGTAGCGAGTACGGTCATGTAAACTCATGGTAAAGGCGCTGTTTAAATATGATGTTAAAGCGACAGGGTACAGAGGTTGTCCCTTGTTGTGAGGTCACCCGCTGCCGCTGTTTAAAGGTCATGACCCAGGATTCGGAATCATCCTGTATTTAAGTTGCATGTCAACCACTTCCTTGTACTAAGGTTAAAGTTTAAAACTGGGTCAAAACAATATGATATCGAACAAGCCCTCTATGGCAACAGAGCAACAGATGGTCATGGATTGTCAAGGTTAAACATGTCACGATATAAAGCTGTTTTCTGCAAATTGAGACTCTGCCTCACAATGTGATAGCACATCGGTCGGCAAAAAGTAGCCCGTGAGCCCTTTACTTACGGCCCGTGAGCCCTTTACTTGCGGCCGGTGAGCCCTTTACTTGCGGCCGGTGAGCCATTTACTTGCGGTCCGTGAGCAGTTTACTTGCGGCTCGTGAGCCCTTTACTTGCGGCCGGTGAGCCCTTAAATTGCGGCCGGTGAGCCGTTTACTTGCTGCCCGTGAGCCGTTTACGTGCGGCCCGTGAGCCCTTTACTTGCGGCCGGTGAGCCCTTAAATTGCGGCCGGTGAGCCGTTTACTTGCTGCCCGTGAGCCGTTTACGTGCGGCCCGTGAGCCGTTTACTTGCGGCCCGTGAGCCGTTTACTTGCGGCCCGTGAGCCGTTTACTTGCTGCCCGTGAGCCGTTTACGTGCGGCCCGTGAGCCGTTTACTTGCGGCTCGTAAGCCCTTTACTTGCGGCCCCCGAGCCTCCTTATTGACAAGGACAATGTGTTACCTTTTTATCTGATAAAGTCACAAATTATAAAGGAGTAGGCAGAGCACATGAAATTTGATTCCAGTGCCAATTCAGCCATTGTAGGTTTAAAGATGGGAGAAAATGTGATTTTGCAGTGATAGGTTGCTAGCCCATTGTCCATAACACACTACAACCCGGGCGGTCCCCATAGTAGGCTTGTGGTGTATACTAGATATACATATGTATGTAGTCTATAAGACCCTATATATAGATCTGTTATTCTTGTGTAGAGGCAGTAATAAACCATCGTTTATCTTGAATAGTTGTTTCAACTCAGTTCCGAACCCTCACCTTACATGGCGACCCTGCCTGACTCTTACAACATCCGAAGGGAAAAAAATATTTTTAGTGCTTAGTTTTAGAAATGAATGTAATGTTACGTTGTTTTTTACGTTACAATGTTTTGTAATGCACTTGATTTACTAACTAACTGACTAATAAATTGATAAATCAGACTTATTTTTGAATACCGCCAACTTAATTTTGCGCTTGGTTCGAAACCACTTCCCTTGTTTTGCTCGGTTGCGACCTCTGGCTATCAAAATTGAGTTTAACGACCCCCGAAACCCCTTCCCGGGAGACCGCACTCGACTAAATTCGAGTTATATTTACGGCTTTTTTACTCGAATTCCGCCATCTTGAATTTTGAGCAATGGAGCTAAAATTCGTCTTGGCAACATTCGATATCGGATTCAGCATGCTTAGTTTACTTCAGAAAAGTCAAGTTGCCAAAACAGCTAATAAAATGCCGTTGACATTCAAAAGGAGAGCGATTTTTAGAAAAAACTACCGGTCTAGATCGCGTGAATATCCTACAAGTTAAATATTAGGGCAGTGGCAGTACATTAACCTTTTAACTGCCGTGACATGATATGTCAGATGATTTATGATAGTATTTTCATGGCGAGAAACTATTTTGACGATTTTGTACTTCATACCGAAAGTTTATTGATATAAATTTAGAATTAAGGAAAAATTGAAAAATTTAGGCAATTACCAGGATTCGAACCTGCGACCTCCCGGCACTCGCGGCCAGTCACTCTAGCCAACTGAGCTATAAGTGCAATCGCCACCCAGTTCCAAATTCATCAACCGTTCCTTCGTATTAAGCAGTACCGCTGCTAACGTAAACTATATTTTATACAAACGTCTTAAGGGAGGCGTACAGCGACATCTACCAGAAGACTCATGTTTCATTAACGGCACTAACGTCTCAAATCATATTGAGAATCGTCAGTTGCGATGCGCCATCCCATACCCAAATTTAGAATAAAGGAAAATTTATTGATATAGCTTCGTGAAACGAGCCCCTGGAGTTTATTTTTAGGGTTCCGTACCCGGGCAAAACGGGAGCCTATCACTAAGACTCCGCTTTCCGTCCGTCAGTCCATCTGTCACCAGTGCCTTTACCATGAGTTTGCATGACCGTACTCGCCAGCGACTGCGTAAACGATTTAGTATACTGATTCTTAGTTCTATTGCGTAACCACCAGAGGCGCTGTACTTTTGCCAATACAATTTTTTACATAGCCGCTAGCGAGTACGGTCATGTAAACTCATGGTAATGGCACTGGCTGTATCTCATGAATCGTGATAGTTAGACAGTTGAAATTTTCACTGATGACGTATTTCTGTTGCCGCTATATCAATAAATACTAAAAAACAGAATCAAATAAATATTTTTGTTGCCGTTTTTATAGATAATGGTACGGAACCCTTCGTGCGGGAGTCCAACTCGCTCTTGGCCGGTTTTTTATGTTATTGTACTGGCTATACTACTTATATCACAATTGCGTGTCAGCAGAAGCCACGTAGAAGCCCAACCCAAAGCTAAAACTGGATTTACAAGGGCCGACGTGGCAAATAGACCCTGATTTATTTCGGCTGTTACCAGGTAGTCCATTTGACATGACATTTCGCATACCAATGTGATGCCAACGTTGCGCGCTCGCTCCCACGCATGCTGGGCTAGCGTGTCAGAAGGGTTACGCAATAAAATCCTTACTGACCTCATCCTCATCCTCCTAGCGTTTCCCGGATATAGCCTACCAGGGCGGTTCTGATTTGACACCTAATCCAAAATTGACTTAGGAAATAGTTTCTGAGTGGATCAACTATTCTTTGTTGCTCGTTACCATGGTTACGTCTCCTGAGTCACTCTTTAAAACTGTGATTTTATGAGGTTTAAATCTACCACACATGAGTTTTAGCGATGAGCATAAATCCATTTGGACATGGGTCATCTCTTGAGCCCGCTTGGAGTCCATATTATAAACATTTTTCTAAGAAACTCGGTTACTGTTGTCCCCTCACTGACGGGACAGAATAACAACAAGAAAAAGTTGATTGACCCTCCTCTAAAACGACTGCCATGTGATCCTCCAACCCATGGAAAATTATTAAACTATTGGTAGACCGGTTTTCTCAGAATGTTTTCCTTAGCCGAAAAACCTCTATTTTTTTTCTTAGTCTATGTGTAACAAAACTAGTGAGGATCCGTTTAAGGGCATGATGCAATTTTTTGGCTTTGTATGGACAGTTGGCGGACTTGAACGACCTAACCCATACAAACAAAAAAACACCTATTTACACATTTATGCAGCTGTTCAGACTGGTACGCAGAATAGAACGAATAGTAGTACAATATATGTAGTTATAGGATTTAACATAGAATAAGTTAAGTAGCTTTGTTTCAAACTGAGCGCGACTCTCGCCATCAAACGTAACAGTTTGGCAAGTACAAAATTTCAGTGCTAAAATTGTTTCTTTGTGAAGTTAAATAAATTAAAAAAAAAAAAAATTACTTTTTCCTAATCAGAACACGATACCGAATTTGTCCCTAAACGGATCCTCACTATTTTTGTTACACCCTGTATGGGTGTCCCACTGCTGGGCAAAGCCGGCCTCGTCTGCGTCGCTCTTGTGGCATCCACTTGGTAGCTATATTAGCCCACCTACGACCGCTTTAGCCTAGTTGGTAGTGACCCTGCCTTCGAAGCTGGAGGTCCCGGGGTCGAATCCCGGTCAGGGCATGTATTTGTGTGATGAACACGAATATTTGTTCCTGAGTCTTGGATGTTTTCTATATATTTAAGTACCTATTTATCTATATAAGTATGTATATCGTCACTTGGTACCCATAGTACAAGCTTTGCTTAGTTTGGGACTAGGTTGATTTGTGTAAGATTGTCCAAAAAATATGTATTTTATGTATTTACCTGTCCGGATGCATGCGACAAACGTGACCGGCCCAGTCCCATTGGACTTATCCAGAAAGCATCCGAGGTTTTTTGGCCCACTTTTAGACCCCCCCTTCCCCTTGGTGATCTTTGGTGAGGTTCTAGTTTTTCACTATTAAAAATGTAGACTGAAATGGTATTGTGTTAATTGATATTGTGTTTATTTTCGTATGTGTTATGCAAGCGCTCCAAAATTCCAAAAAAACGTGAATAGACTCGCTGTTTTTGAAGTGCGAAATGATGATTTGTAATTTCCTTCATGAGTAGATATTATTTCTCGGTTTTGTAGGTACAGTGACGACCGCTTTAGCCTAGTTGGTAGTGACCCTGCCTTCGAAGCTGGAGGTCCCGAGTTCGAATCCCGGTCAGGGCATGTATTTGTGTGATGAACACGAATATTTGTTCCTGAGTCTTGATGTTTTCTATGTATTTAAGTATCTATTTATCTATATAAGTATGTATATCGTCACTTGGTACCCATAGTACAAGCTTTGCTTAGTTTGGGACTAGGTTGATTTGTGTAAGATTGTCCAAATATTTATTTATTTATTTAAAGGAAAAAATACATGTGAGGTCTACGTCGTACCCCCCCCCTCCCCCAACGTGATCAGTCGTGAGGTTTTCATGACCCCCTCCCCCCTTTCGGAACCTCGCGTGATTTCTCATCCACTTGGTAACTATATTAGCCCACCTGTCCTGATGCATGAACAGACGTGACCGGCCCAGTCCCATTTGAGCTTTAGTAAATCTAATGATATTTCTTATGCGATTAGAATGAAACTCGCGTGGCTTACCACTGGGCCTTAAGGGCAATCCAATAATAAAAAAGTAAATAAATCCATTGAAGGACGAAGTTGCGTCCCTGAGCCACTTCAAAAGAAATATGGTGGCATAAATATTTATTTTTAATTCTCTTCGGGGCACAAATCGTTAAAAGGTTAGGTGGTCTGTTTCACTCGACTTTTTGAAATACAAATGTCTTTATTCTAAATAAGATTTTGTACAAAAATGCCAATACATGTTATTGTTCAAAAATAAAAACTGAAGAATGTGCAGTGCACATTTTACTAGCAACTGGCGTGCAGAAATTGAAAAAATAAAAATGTCATGATTATTCATTTAGATTGTGAAGTTATATTTACTACATAGGTATATCTAATTACAGTCGTCTCCTTCGATCAATGAAAAACACACTAAAATAATAAATACAGTTTTAACATAACTCCCGTCAGTTTAAATTTAAGTTTAGAAATAATAAACGACGACCGATTTAGCCTAGTGGGTAGTGCACCTGCCTGTGAAGCTGACGGTCCTGGGTTCGAATCCCGGTTAGGGAAAATATTTGTGTGATGAGCATGAATATTTGTTTCTGAGTCTTGGATGTTTTCTATGTATTTAAGTATTTATATCTATTAAATATATCGTCGTCTAGTACCCATAACACAAGCCTCCTTGAGCTTTCGATTTGTGTAAGATTGTCCTCTAATATTTATTTATTTATTATTTAATAAACCCATTTATTATTACGTATATTCCTTAATTGATTTATAAACGGTACTAATAGTTAAATAACAATAACATAAAGACATGCGTCGCTAAATGACATAATCCGCAGGTCTCTTGCCACCGTCAACGTGCCTGCCCTTCTTGAGCCGACTGGCATGGTCAGGGATGGTGGTAAGAGACCTGATGGGGTGTCTTTAGTTCCTTGGAGATTGGGACGGATGTTGGTGTGGGATGCTACGTGTAGACACACTGGCACCGTCCCACCTCCAACGAACTACAGTAAACGCGGGTGTAGCGGCGGGAAATGCCGAAATATTAAAGCGTAATAAGCATAGGGCCTCGGCAGAGAGTACAATTTTGTACCTTTTGGTGTCGAAACTCTTGGTCCATGGGGTCCCAGCGCGCAAAAGTTATTTATTTATTTATTTATTTATTTATTTATTGCAACCATGGTAAATACAGTAGATCTTATATAGTTATATTGGTTTCACATGGACCCTGGTAGGGCATTGCACATTTTAAATAGCCTATATGTTACAATTATAGTAATAGCCTAATAGCATGCAACTTGCGGAAATTACAATTTAATTAATTATAGATATTAGATAGGTATATCAAATTTATATTATATAACATTTTATTATATGAAATATTAGTTCACATTTAATTAGGAAATAGTAATATGTCAAGTAGGTATAGCAGTTAAATGCAGTCATCATCATCATCAATGATTATATCATTATTATGTATACATGTCGTAGTATTAATTATTTACTGAAATCGCTAAGCATTTGGTTGACGTAACTGGTGAGCGAAGAGCTGGCAACTTCCTCGCACAACGTATCAGCATCGGTACAGTGCCCCAAACTAACTTAAATCTAAAACAGGCCTGAGCACTCCTCGCTGTATCACAATGCTGCGTTGTGCGAGGAAGTCGCCAGCTCTTCGGTCACCAGTTACGTCAACCAAACGCTTCGCGATTTCAGTACAGTCAACCGGGGTTACTTTCAAATTGCGGGGCGACTTTAAAAATTCAGTTTTTATACCGTATGCTAATTTGGTTAGCATGAGGTCAGTGAAATATCTTGGTAAATTTCCTAACCATTTACTAAACTGAATCAGACTAGAAATACTTATTGGTGATTATATCAGTGTTCTAAATCTAAAGTCACCCCAGTTTACGGTAAATAACTTGTGCGCGTTGGAAGCCCCTGGACCAAGTTTCTACACCCATTTTACCTAATCATAAAATAATCAACATATTCGTCCATGTACTAAAAACATTGTGTTTAATAGCCAATTTTTAAGGGGGAAAAATATTAGCGGGAAAATACTATGAGGATGATGATATTGATGATATAAATTACTTTTCCTTGTTTCAGGCTAACCGTGAACCCGACTATGTTATAGCCAGTTATCGTCCGCCAGTGTAACAGTCACTAGTGCTCATCAATACACAGTGCAATAAAATGGGGTGCAATACTAGTGCCGATGCGAAAGCCGCTAAAGAGGAGACGGGGACTGGACAGGAGAAAGAGAGTGAGAAGCAAAACCACACAGTCGCTCCAAAGGGTAAAGGTGAGATAGAAGATAGTATTTTGCTTTGTCTCGCCTAACTATGTATATGAGTATAGGCAATAGCCGGCGAGTTCTGACATTGACCGCCTTTTTTGGTAGTAAATATAAAACTATTAAGCATATTAATTGTGCAAAACAAAAGTAAGAACAAAAATTTAGAGCGGAGTGACCACGCACATAATCACACATGTAGAGAATTAGCAACCTATCAAAATTTAATATATTATATGTAACTTACATTTCGAGGAATAACCAATTTTTTTTTGAGAAAAGCATAGACACCTCGTCCGGAATAGGGATAGCTTGTCGTATTACTAGACGGCCTCACATAAGCTCGCCCGTCTAAAACCCCTGGCAGCTAATCTTTACTTTCCCAGCATTTGTAATTAGGATTATTATTTTTAAAAGGAACAAAACTGCATTGTAAAAGCTGTTTGTAAAATTGAGACAAAGCCAATGAGTGTATACGTATTAGCTGACTTCTACATCAAAAATATTTCCTCAGAGACCGTAAATAACCCCACATTGATTTGCCGCTTTTTATGCGCAAGATTACTTGTATCTGGTAAATTGTAGCGGTCGTAAATTGGGATCCATAAAGCTGTTGATTTATGTCTTTCTGTACGAGCATTCATCATTGTGTATTTATTATTTATACTTACAAGATTCATTTTACGTAATAACAATAAAAAGAGCAAACTGAGGTCAAATAAGTACCTACACAAGTACTCAAAAGTCAAAGTCAAAGTCAAATTATTTAATGCGTGTAAAAAGGCACAAGTCAAAAATTAGAAATATTTACTTTAGTTAAATAATGTAAATATATACAATAGACAGGAGACACAGGAAGAAACGACAATAGAAGGCTCAGGGACCGAACTCCAATGAGAGTTGGTTGTAAGTTATATTTATGCAACTGACTTAGAAACTTCGATAGCGCGATGCAGAACATGTCAAATTTGACAGTTGACAGGAGTGACGCCACACCTACTAAATAACTTCGGTTGACAAGCAAAACTCACTAAGGTTCGGTTTTATAAAGATCCGTTGGATCTTATGTCGGTTTGCTACGTCAAAAAATGTACTGAGTTACTGAAATTCGGTCAGACATTTGGTCTAACGGATCGGCCTAAGTAACAAATACCTACATAACATAAAGCTCGTATCTCAGCATCGATTCAGTACTGAGATACGGGGTTTCTAAGAGTAATTACAGATTTACTAGTTTTGATACTAGGCGATAATATTACCTGGCTGTACTATTGAAGTAACTCTTTAAAAACAACGCCATCTATACTCACCTCATAAAACTCCGAGCTAAACACGTCACAAATTTTACATGTCTTTCCACGCGGCCTACTTCGTTTGCTAGTTACACGAAATATTGATAGATGGCGTGTATATCAACGTGGCGTAAGCTGGGTCGGAAAGTAAAGATTTTCTCGACATTGCTACATTGTGCAGGATTTTTGTGCCTTTGCCAAGCAGAATTTTATGTTTCAGCTATGACAGGACATCGGAAAATGTGATTATCATAACTTACGAATGTGATGGTAGAAATTTGGGTCGTGTACGTTGCACAGTGGAAAGAACAAAATTCTTATATTATTCTTTAGCAATACCCAAGGGGAGGGAAAAACTCAGATTTAGTTGAGTTTCTTGCTGGACTTTTCTCAGCTAGGCTAGGCTTAGCGAACCAGCTACAAAACTCCCAGTAGCTCGATTCCACTCACACCTCGGATTCGGTTGAAACCACTCAACCAATCTCATTGGAGCGCAAACTCTTAGAGTATTCCAGTGTTCCAAACCACACGCGTGGTCGTGTCGGAGGTTTTCCCCTGGATTTCCCCAGGCTACTCTCCAACCGCGCACTGCTATCGCTTTATTGGGCCCGGCATATAAAGCCACAGTTAGGTTAAAAAAAAAGAATTTACAACTATGTATGATCCTTTTAGTTTACTATTCGATCTTAATACACAAAAATAACTACCCATATTCTTTCTATTTTTTTATCCGCAACGACTAATCGCAAGCGTCCATAGGCAACCGCTTAGGTGTAACATGAGTAAAAAATCATTTAAATAAACCTGTTTAAATGATTTTTTACTCATTTTACACCTAATCTAAACCCTGAATGACGTTTTGACCAAGCAATGCGGTTTTTTCTTCTGCATTCCCAAACGTCAATAGGCTATGGTTTTTGGTTACCATCAGTAGGCTAAATGCTTGATTGCCACGGCTGTGAAAAGGGAAATTTTCATATTTTACATCCACCATAAATCATAACCAGTAAATAATGAATAATGATCATTGGAGATTAATGTATTTCCTATTTTGCTAAAGGCTTATTTTTGATGATTAATCGCTTTTCTAACTAGAAAATAATTTTGCATTTTGGAGTTAAGGGTCATCACTTAACGCTCGTCTAAGCGGACTATTTTTTCTGTGTTTGTGACATTTTCTGTGTTTATGACATTTTCTGTGTTTGTGACATTTTCTGTTCCTACAGGACTAAGGCCGGGTTTTATAAAGATCCGTAAGACCAAATGTACGATCAAATTTCAGTAACTCAGTACATTTTTTGATATAACAAACCGACATAAGGTCTAACGGATCTTTATAAAACAGCCTAAGTAATCTAGGTTTCGCTTCCAAATATCGTTCCAAACATCACTTCAAATTGTCTTTCAATCTAAAAACTGGTTTCTCCGCTCAAATTCCGCGACTATCATAAAAAATACGAAATAACATTCATAAATTCACGCCTGTATTCCTAAAAGGGGTACGCAGAGCACATGAAATTTAATTTCAGTGCCGTATTTAGTAATTATAGGCAATTGTTGGAGAAAAAATAATATTGCAGTGATAGGTTGCTCGCCCACAATTTACTATAAACCCTATGGTCGACTTTTAACACATCCACGGGAAGAAAGGAAGTTTCCTAAGTGTGAGGAATGGAACGTTTAGGTTAATATAGTCTGTGGCGCGCCCCTCTGGCCGTCACTGGGTAACTTCACAAACCGATGTAACCTGGTTGTATGGTTCAAAGAAATAAACTCAAATTAATTAATTTGTGACGTTTTATTTGAAGATACAATAATTGGCGACGAGGATGGGATCCGAACCCACGCGTGCATAGCATACAACACTAACTAAAAAACTTTAATAAAACCATCATATTCTTTATATGTGCAAAATCGCATTAAAAATATATTATCTAACGGGAACAGACAGCGAGGTGTGATCGCTGGAGCGTAAAACCTACATACTTTAATCGCCTACTTAGTATTATTAATGTTATTGTTGTGAGCGGCGCGATACATTCGCGTCACGCATAAACCTTAAACATATATGTTTCTGTGCGCGACTACTAAATATGTTTTGTGATTTTTTCTTTTAATATGAATAAATTAAAAAAAAATTAAATTATCAGTATAATGCCAGTTCAAAACATTTATAATTAAAAATATATATATAAGTGTTTCATATGATTTTGGCCTCTTAATTTCATTGTTGTGTATTGCTGTATCCTTTGTATAATACTGTTTTTTTTTACTATAAATCATTACGCTAAAAGTTTTTTAGTTCGTAATATTGTTCTTCGCAGATATCAACAAAAAATATTATCATCTAAGACTAACATATGAATTTTTTTACGTGCAAGTATTATTTACTTGTAGAAAGTTTATTTTCGTAATTAAATTCCTTTCCAGACACATTTCTCTCTATTATTTCTAAAAATTTCCTAGTTTACCTGGGCCATTCTACTTTTTCATGTACATAATTTTCAGACACTTTTTTTTAATGCAAATTTTGAAATACTTGGCCCTCATTTCACATTTTTGTATTGTTATTTAGAAAGAGGTTTAATAAGAGTATTACTTCCGACAGTTTTGGTAATTAACGAACCACAGCTAATATCCATAAATTGAGTAACTTAGTGGTTGTTGGGTGCCTCACCATTTGTATGAAAAAATGTTTTTTACCACTGTGTTACCCACCTTTTATAGCAATATGTTAATATTTGAGTACTTTTACTTATAAATTCCTTTTATTAGGTTCAGGTACTATTTCGAAATACTATTCTTGTACAGTAATTCAATAAATATCATAGATTTTTTTTGTAATAGAAAACTGGTCATGAGAAAGTAGGATGCCCCATCTATCTGAGTACTGTAAAATCTATCTAAAACCATTACACATAAAGACCTTTTTTTTAAACTACGTCAAACGCAGATACGATTTTATAAAAGTAACATTTCAATCTTCTAAAAATATCCAACCCTATTGGAGGCATAATTCGTACCAAAGGCTGTTACGATCGGTGAAAACCTTTTTGGAAAGCTTTCTGTTAAATAGTTACTGGTTGACGACACCTGCTTCAGATCGATGGTACATTAATATTGAAGTAGTTGTGGATCAGACTGTTTACGACCACTGACTTTTATGCTCCTCTTAGGAAGTTCCTCAGATATACACTCGAGGACAAAGAAAACGTCATATTTCATAAAATAGTGCAAACTTGTACAGTTTTTTAATCCTGTCATGATATTTATTTAATTTTACATTCAACCTGCAAAAATAACATAAAAAAATTACATTTCCAGGATTAATTCGAACTCCTAAAAATTCATGAAAAGGGTCATTGTCAGATTTATGTTCGCGTCTTTTCGGTGGACATATCAAAAGTTAAGGGTCACAAAGCTTAATTTTGGATTGGTCTAGTAACCCGCATAAACAGTATCTCCGTTGCTATAAATCCATGTACTAAAAACATAGCTTACATACACAGAAACCGTCAATTATTGACCACCGAAGGGACAACTTTTGTTTTTGCAACTGACAATAACCCAAAAAAACAATGTTAACGGAGCGAGATATCGCAAAATCGTCAGTTTTGGATATAGATTTTTTTATGATAGGATGCTGGGAATTGCTTATACTGTTGGGTATTACGAAGAATAATATATCATGTAAATAAAACTAGTGTAAAATATTTAGAGAAACTTATTATTTCACCCTAAATTAAACCGGTTATTTAATTCAGGGTGACCCGAAATTTTTTGGAAATTATTTGTTGGACTTTATTATTTACCTTTAAAATAATAAACTCCGACAAACGTTTTCCTTAAAATGGTTATCCTATTTAGGATTTTTGTGTGTGAATTCACACGTTTTGTCGTTTTTCTTAGTTGGATATAGCGATTAGCCTCGTATGCCAGGAAACCTTCTCGGAATCTAAATTTAAAAAAATCCCTTTAATTTCCGTCAGCAGACGTTATTGCTGAATTATCATCTATATTTTACAGGAAAAATATGACTTTGGCTATCTAGTTTTTCTTTTCTTTTATCCACAAAAAAACATTTCTGTACTAAGTTTGTTATTTAATCACCTTTACATGTATTTTCGTATTACAAATTCCTACGAGATTATGCTGAAAGTACCTTCTTTCAAATAAAGGAAAAAAGATGAAATTGGTTCACGTGATAAAGAGTTATCCTTGAAATCCACCATATATACTAAGTAATTCAGTCGCTCAAATTTGTAACAAAAGTCGCCGATAGATGGCGCTGTATCCATGTCGCTCAATTTCCACACCATGTTGTTGAGATTTTCTTGATTTAATAGGGTTGGAACCGGTACACATCTGTATACGGAACCCTCGGTGCGCGAGTCCGACTCCCACTTGACCGGTTTTTTATTTATTTATTAAGTTAACAATTGAAATATCGTCACTTTTAAATACAATAGTGTTATTTAACGATTTAAATAGTTTGTATTTATATATTTAATATGGAGTGAAAATAAAAAATATAAATATTTTTTTATACTTAACAGCCGGTGCGGGGGTTAAAAGTCTAAATGTAGTTTTTTCAAATTATTTTTCCTGTAATCTACAGAATACACAGCAACTTTTGAGCCCTATTACATTACGGTACTCCGAAAGTCGTGATTTTCGACCCACCCTAATCGTCAGTCGTCATTCCTATTAACTGAAGTTTCGATTAAAAACTCGCTTTGCCTCGCCAGTGGAAACCATTTTGGAGATGTCGCTTGTCAAATACGAATGTTGAATCCTCCAGAAAATAAACAAGGGGAGGAGACAATTTACGGCCATTTTGTTTATTCCGATCAGGTAGGAGCTGACTCAGCACAAACACTTGTGGCGGTAAATTTGACACAACATTTTGCATTCCAAATATTGATATAATCTTTATTGCATAAAATAATATGTCATCTTGCTCGAATTTGGAGCAGCCCTACTGGAGAAGTACCTCCGCCTTGCAAAAGATCACAGCCATAATAACATTATATACTATACAAGTATTTAGTGTTGTGTTCCTGGAGGTGAGCAAGGTTGCCAGAGCTCCCGAGGATGCACTGTGTTGAGAGGACCTAAATGAGTAAATGTGTACCTTCTGCTGTCAATACAGTGCATCCTCAAATCTTATAAAGGGTCGGCAACGCGCACGTGACTCCTTTGGAGTTGCGGGCGTCTATAGACTGCGGTGGCCGCTTACCTTTAGGTGGACCGTACGCTTGTTTGCCACCGGCGCTGCAGATAAAGACAACCGAATAACGGCATTTTAGCTAAGTTAGTGTTGATGAACGTTTATGAATAAGGTCATTAATCTTTGTTGCACATATCATAGGTCTTTATGCCATATTAGCATTAGTCAAAATAGTCAACTTTAACTACTTACTTTAAAAATGATTTAAACCCAAGTTATGATAAAAAAAGTGGTTGTCTGTAAAGTCGGTTTACGGACGATAATTTTACGTGATAACGTCATAAGAAAACATTGATGAAGAAATGTATTTTCCGGGCGTTTACGTGTTTCATCCTTTGAGGAGGGAAACCGGTTCACCGTCAACTGTTTAGGTATAACTTGAAATCATTCAGTTGGCCGAGTTGCATCAAAGTAATTACTTCAAAAAGCTATTTTACCGTTCGAATAATAACGTTCAAAATCCAATGATATTTTTACAGAAATTCGCTTAACAAGGCTCATGTTAGTCATACATTACGTCACACTTTTTTGTGTTGGCATCGATTCATCAATTTATAAGACGTTATCACGTCAAAAATAGGTATTTATCATCTAATGCTGCGCTTGTTTTCCGAACTTCGAAATCCGAACTTCGTGTCGTGTCGTCCCTTTCACTCTCGTGTTATACACTATATGAGTGAAAGGGACGGCACGATACGAAGTTCAGAGTAGTCTCTCTGCTACGTAAATATTAACTTTTTCCTTGCAGTTAAGTAATAGTATGGTTAAGGGTATCTTTACTATTTTTTACTGTCAAATGGGGGACCCATTTGACAGTAAAAAATAGTAAAAGATGGTTATTGTCAGATTTAGCTTCGCGTCTTTTCGGTGGACATCAAAAAATAAGGGCCACAAAGCTTAATTTTGGATTGGTCTAGTAACCCGCATAAATGGTGTTTCCATAACTATAAATCCATGTAATACAAATGCTTTATTTACCAAAAACTGAAAGTTTACATGAATGTTATCTATCAGACTCCAAACTAGGCTGAGCCTGTATTTTGGACGTCTGCGAGGGCGAGTAACAATAAAACGTAGATTACAATAGAAGGTAAGACAAAGGTAAGTAAGCACTTAACTAAACAGAGGAAAACAAATAGTGTGAAAAAACATCCTTAACATTATTAGTATTAATTGAGAACATATACTTAGTTCGTTCATGTGTGTGTGGATTTCGCGCGGGGAATATGGGCTTGGAAGATTAGAGGCGCGAATTCAATGTGAGTACAAATCTAGAGATAAAAAAGAAAATAAAATAAGACATAAGAAGTAAGAAGTTTATTCGTACATAAAAGTTTACAGGTATAGTTGAACATATCATCATTTATAAGTAATGTACTGAGTGGATTTTTCGTTATGCGGTTCGACTGGCCCCTACACTAGGCTAAGCCTGTCCCGTAGGTAGCCAATTCAAAAATGGATTAACAATATGTGCGCGAGAAGTCAGAAAAGATGACAATACAATATAATTATTATTACTAACATATACTAGATATAAAAATGGAAACAAGCATAGAATCTACGAATTGAGAGTAAGTATGTGTTTAGTGTGTATGCGTGGGCGTGTAAATGCGTGTGTGTGTGTGTGTGTGCGTGTGTGTGTGAATAATAATAATAAAAGCGCTATGAGCAATTCAGTAAAGATCTAGGGATCATCCTTTCGGTTTCATCGTATGACAATGTGTAAAGCCATTTCCTCACAGTGTTTCTGGCCCTAGAAACCGTAAGTTCCCTCGGATCCACCACTCTGTAGACATTATTGCAAAAACGAAACTAAATAAAAAATTCCCATGCAGCTAAAATCATTGCCATACGAGGAAAGACTACAGAACCTAGGCCTGACAACACTAGAAAAAAGGCGTGAACGTGGACAATTGATTGTGACTTATAAAATCTTAAATAACTATTATGCCTGTCCAGAGCTGAGCGACTTGTTCACTCGAAACACAAACACACGCACGAGAGGACACAACTTTAAATTGTCAGCTAACAAATCTAAAACAAATATCGGCAAGAACTTAATCTCTAATAGAATAGTAAAGGCATGGAACAAATTACCTTCAGAAGTAGTGAACGCTAACAGTGTTAATCAGTTTAAAAACAGACTTGACAAACTAAGATCTAAGCAGTGTTAACCAGTGCCAAGTTAACTATGATTTAGACGTATCAGCGTCAGCTACCTGTCTAAAATATATAATAATAATAATAATAACAGACTGAGCTGGATACCCTGGACCGAAGGGTGCGTGTACTGCTCACTGCGCACCGCATGCTACACCCACGCTCGTCTGTTATGAGAATGTACATCCCACGGAAGTGTGGAGGTCGCGGCTTTCTAAATGCCAAAGACTTCCACAACCGTGAGGTGTGCAGTCTCAGGGATTATTTCCTTAACAGCGAGTGTGGGATGCATCGGGACGTAGTAGCAGTAGACGCATCTTTCACCCCGCTTCCCATGGCAAAGGAGAACTGGCGCAGACTTAAAGTATGGACCACCGAGGAACGCAAGGCGGTATGGAAGAGTAAGGAGCTACACGGGCGGTTCTACAGGGCCCTCACAGGGCCCGACGTAGACCTGCTCGCGTCGGTGAACTGGTTACGTTTCGGGGATCTCTTCGGGGAAACCGAAGGTTTTGTCTGTGCAATTGCGGACGAAGTTATCATGACGAACAACTACCGGAAGTATATCCTGAAGGACGGTACGGTCGACATTTGTCGGGCATGCCGCCGTCCCGGAGAATCACTCAGGCATATCATTTCCGGTTGTGGTCATCTTGCTAACGGCGAGTACTTGCACAGACATAACTTAGTAGCCAGGATCATTCACCAGCAACTTGCTCTTTTATACGGTCTTGTGGACTTCGAAGTGCCGTACTATAAGTATACACCTGCACCAGTTCTCGAAAATGGTCGTGCCACGCTCTATTGGGATCGATCTGTCATTACGGACAGGACTATTGTAGCCAATAAGCCTGATATCGTACTGACAGATCGATCGAAACGCCAGGCAGTGCTCGTTGACATCACCATCCCCCATGACGAGAACCTCGTGAAGGCTGAGAAGGACAAAGTCAGCAAGTACCTAGACTTGGCACACGAGGTAACCGCCATGTGGGATGTTGATTCAACGATCATTGTCCCGATAGTCGTCTCTGCGAACGGTCTAATAGCGAAGAGTCTCGACCAACACCTCAAGAGACTCTCGCTAGATGGCTGGGTCAAGGGTCAGATACAGAAGGCGGTACTCCTGGACACGGCGCGAATAGTCAGGAGGTTCCTCTCTCTGTCGCCCTAACCACCGGTAGCTTAGGCCCCGCCTCGCTGCCGGCGGCACCCTAGGTTAGGTTTTTATAATGATTTTATGTTTTGTAAATATTGTTTTATATTTTACTTTTTATAAAGATATTGTAAAAACCTAACTTAAGAGAAAAGATAAATAAAGAGAATAATAATAAATAAAAACGTAACTTACATGTACATAAGCCGTTAAGTATTGACCACAGGGTGGTCAACTTTTGTTTATACAACTTACCCTGACCTAATGACCCGGACATATTTAGAAATCCAAGCCGTGGTTCCATTTGTCTTTCCAGACACATGCTGATATCATTTTTGTGCCTCTGTCATTCCGATTTAAGTCGGACATGAAAATGGGGATATCCCTCCAACATGTAAGGATGTCACGTTTGAACCAGGAATCGGGCCTTTGGTATTATGTGTGAGGGAGGTAATCGTGAATAGTGGACTCGTGGTAATGCATAGACGTGGCCCGAGTCTTGAGAGTTAGCGATTTGCAAAATTTTTGCGAATGTACGGCGTCAGATCGTCTTGGGATTTTGTACAGTCGGCCTCATAATTAGCTGGAAACTTTGGGACTTTGAATATCAAATATCAAATCTTTATTTGCAGAATATGGTAACAAAAGATCTTAAAGCTAAGTACATTTACATATCCTACCTACATGCAGGTGTGAAAATTTTAAGATTTCAAACTTACATGGTCATTTACATTAGAATTACGATTTGAAACGGAATATCCCGTTTCAAATCGTAATTCTAGTGAAAATTTCAAGTTTCTTTTTTTGTCTCAAGTGAATATAATCCTAATATGAAAAAACTACATTATTATTATTAGCCAACTATTTTAGTTTTAAGTTTCTTTTTTATTACAAGGTATAAATGTCAAAATAAAAAATAGAGAAATTAAAGTTAACGTTAAACAATTGTATTATTATTATTAGTCAAATGGGTCATTGTCAGATTTAGGTTCGCGTCTTTTCGGTGGACATATCAAAAGTTAAGGGCCATAAAGCTTAATTTTGGATTGGTCTAGTAACCCGCATAAACGGTGTTGCCGTAACTGTAAATCCATGTAATAAAAACATAACTTACAGGTACATAAGCCGTTAACTATTGACCACCGGGTGGACAACTTTTGTTTTTACAACTGACAAGAACCCAAATATTCCTTAACATTAGAAAAACATTTACTTAGTAGCTAGTTAATCCTCCTCCAGGTACAGGTCGCATTTCTAAATTGATTCTCGTGAAATTTTGTGAACAATTTCGGTATTTACATTTTTATTGAAACAAATGAAAATAAAATACTATAACAATTACATACTATTAATATAAGGCTTAAGTCTATAAAAAAAAAATAGATTAAAAACTAAACTAAATCTAAAAATTAGCTTCCTTTTCAACATAGGCTTATTTTCTAGTTTAATGTCAGGTATGTTATATATGAGGATGCACATGTTATAGCAGTTTTTTTGTATATAACAGCTTGACATGAAGGCTGAAATAAAAAAAAAATCTGTATTGAGCTCTAGTTTGTCTTAAAGTGGAGTCAGTACCAGTTAGAAAATTGGTGTGAGAGTTTAAACATGAAATTAAAGCGCCGGTACAGAGGTGTTAAGCCCATTGCGAAGCCGTCTGTACGTATAAATTATGGACTTCTAATAAGCATACATACTTCTTTCTCGCTTCAATAAGATCTATCATCCTCGTCATACTTTGAAGACCGCTTTAGCCTAGTTGGTAGTGACCCTGCCTGCGAAGCTGGAGATCCCGGGTTCTATCCTGGTCATGGCATTTATTTGTGTGATGAACACAAATTTCTTCCTGAGTCTTGGATGTTTTCTATGTATTTACGTATCTATTTATCTATATACGTATGTATATCGTCACTTAGTATCCATAGTATAAGCTTAGCTTAGTTTGGGATTAAGCTGATTTGTGTCAGATTGTCCAAAAAATTTTTTTTTATTTATGCAGGTTCATCGCTTGCTTGTACTTCTGACCTGCTTTTTTTCAGTATCGCAGAAATTCCCTCGCTTTGATTGCCCTCTTCAAACCTGTTCCATCCATCTCTGGAAACTATGGTATTTGGCATTCTTTGGTCTCTGTCTACCCTAATATACGTTATGTATGTACTTATTACTTACTAGCTTTTACTCGCGACTATGTCTGCGTAGCACTTGTTATTATAGCACTAAGGCTATAATATATCTAAATATATTACAGCTATGAAATTATTTTTATTAATAATAATATTAACTAATGTTATTATTATGCTTCTTATACGGAAGGATTCCGTTTTATCCTACGATTTTGTTCACATCGTAGGACAAACCGGACAGAAAAATCGGTTTTGAATAAATTGAAAATTAAATAAGATAAAATATTTGAATTAGGTAATCGTCATGTTCTAAAGTGTACGCCTTTCTTTATTATACCTCGTCGGTGGCAAACAAGCTAACAGCCCACCTGATAGTAAGTGGTTACCGTCACCTGTAGACGCTTACAACACCACAGGCGTCACTCACGCGTTGGCGTCCAGTAAGAAACGCTTCACGCCTTTAAGTGATAAAAACTTAAGAAAAGGTACCAAAAACTAAACAAAAAGGTACCAAAAACTTAAGAAAAGGTACCAAAAACTAAACAAAAATGTACCAAAAACTTAAGAAAAAGTACCAAATACGCCACCTGCTATACCTTGAGGCAGAACTGGGTATCGAGCTCTCCTGCCAAATGTCTACTAACACTTATTATATAGCTCCTAATTACATCACGAAGTTTTTCCCTATGGAGAGCGACGGATTAATGATCTTTTGAGGAAATCTGTTGCGGATACTTATTTTTGTATGGACGTAACCCGCTGTGGATCTTAATTTAGTTTTTATTTGTAGAATAGAATAGAATAGAATAGGGTTTATTTTCATAGAATACGTATGTACATTTTTATCCTTAGGTGGTATGTGACAATAGGTAGCTTATCCTGCTATTTGTATTATATACTAGCATGCAAATATTTTTGAAAATGTTATTAATGAATATTTTGAGCCAGAAAATCCTTCACACTATAGTAATTATTTTCAGTTAAAAGCTTAATTAATGCATATTTGAATTTATGTAAAGGTAGCTCTTGTATACATTTCGGTAACTTATTGTAAATTTTCATGCACATGACACCACAGGTACCTTATAAACTATAAGTTTGGATTAATGATCTGTTTCAACCGTCGCTCAGAGACCGTTCGCGAGTCAATATAATGTTTATAACCGGTTATAACCAGTTACGGTTACTTAATGTTAAAACATGGAAAATAAAATGTAAACACCGTGAAATAGAATGAGACCACTCCATGTGGCAATCCAAGTACATCCCCTAACATAGACAACATTAAACACATTAAAGTTTTAGTTTAACACATAGGATACGCGTCAATTCGTGAACGGGTGTTGTTAGTGGGGTCCGGTCTGTTCATGTTTGCAAGGACTAGTAACTTCGTACTAGTGTTCAGTGGAATAGACGTGATGAGAGACTTCGCTCTGTTCTCATTTGATTTTATTTTTAGACTGACGCTCAAAGACCTTATACATCTCTGAGGATATTTATTTATTTCATTTTATTATTTTTATGTTGACGCTTAGAGATATGTCTCACAATATTTTATTATGATTAGTGTACAAACCTACCTTATTACCTTTTATCTTGACGCTTAGAGAAGTTATACATCTCTAACTAATCTCGATTGTTATTAGGTTCTTAGTTTTATTTTTGATATGTAACACTAAATTTAATTAAATATACTTTGATATACATAGATTTTGACTTGTAAAAGTGCCCTTGAGGCCTATTTGCAGAATAAATGTTTTGATTTGGATTTTGTACCTTTAGAATCAATACGACAACTAACGAACATGAGCACAGTCTTTTTTTATCATCCAATAATTCTACACTAGAACTTCACATAGTAGTAAAAATCACAGTAAATAATGCAGGAAATTTAACTCATTTTCAATAGTTTAAATTACGAAAAATATAACTGAACGTAACCGAATCCGGTTTTTCAAATTTCCAAGAACCGATTATCAAATTTTTCCGTAACAACCGGATATCACCGGTTTTTCGGTTACGGGTAAAACCGGTTTGCACTAATTGAGATGTGCCATAAAGAGTATCTGTATTTATCTGTACGCTAGCGCTGT
Organism: Epiblema foenella; assembly: GCA_963556455.1. Classification (NCBI taxonomy): domain Eukaryota; kingdom Metazoa; phylum Arthropoda; class Insecta; order Lepidoptera; family Tortricidae; genus Epiblema; species Epiblema foenella. The sequence goes on from OY747100.1 coordinate 24,510,861, forward strand.
TAATATCATGATCAAGCGAGAACAGAGCAGGACACTGTGCGAGCGTGATGGTAATATTACCGCGGGCGTGCGATAGACTGCGCCAGAATTTAAAAAAAAAACGCTATCTCTTATGCCTTGCACTATCGCTATGAGCTGGCGCCTTGAGGAGCCGACACATCTAATTACATCGCTAATAGCTTTCTTAATGTAACAAAGCGAAAGGGAAACTCCTCTCTCATCTTCCTTTCTCGCTCTCTCCTGTTATTTTACCAATAAGTTTGGAGCGCTCGTGGCCCAGCGGCGCTGGCGTCGGCGTCGGCCGGGGCCAGTTCTTGGATGAACGACCGCTTTGAGTGGTTACTAACTGACCGCTAGCCGTTGATCCCGGCTGCTGTCTATGATAGCACTCGTTAAGCCGGGCACGTATCCAGACTTTTGGTTCGGGGGGGGGGGACAAACATTGTAACAACCAGGTGAACTGTGTAAAAATCGCTGTAATCACTAAAAACGTTTTGGGGGGGGGGGGGGGGATAAATCCCAACTATCCCCCCCTCTGGATTCGTGCCTGCGTTAAGCCGAATTAGAGGCCTCCGGGCGGCTTGAGAACTTCTAACAGTCAACTTGCCCACTCACTTGACAAGGGGGGTCGAAGCTGCACCACGTCCGTAGGGAGTACCCACCGCTACCCTACACGTGACTATCTTCTAGAATATATAAGTTGATCTCTTTTTGAGGCTCGATTCCGGAATTCTGATCTATCGAGCCTTAATCCATTCAAGGCCAATGACGATCGTCATGCCTCTACGTGCGATTTCCGTTACAAGGCGGAAAAACGCTGCTACGCGCTGCGGCGCAGCACACGTAGCGATCGTGGGCCTCGAATGAGAGAGACGCGTAGCCGATACCATGAGTTTCCTTGTATGTAGAGGAAATTGCGTAGCGCTACCAAAAGCTTGATAGCGGTAGTGTTAAGAGGCCTTATAAGATTTAAATTTTTTTGATTTCTAATTATGACAAAAGTATTGATAATACCAATAAAGTTATTAAAAGCTACTATAACTTTATCAAAGTTTTAGATAGTAACATAGCCATTTTTTGATTTAATTGTGAGTAGTAGAATATAAGCGGAAAATACAAATTTTTATCTTGAAAATGGTCGATTTGGAGTGATGTTTGAAACGATATTTCTTAATGAAAAATCAAAAAAAAAACATTTAAAGTTTATGACATAAGGTCGCAATAGTCCTGTTCTAGATAGTAACGTTGAGAAAATGTCAAGATACGTGTCAATTCAAACAGAAAATGGTGTAAATAGATGAGCGTTTTTTAACTGATAAGGACCCTTAATCGGTTTCACTATTTACATGTAATTAAGACGCCGTAGCCCGAGTAAGGCAACAGTATGTATCATCCGTAGCATTAATACTACTAATTCGTAGACCCTCTACGAACTTCGTAGTCGATGCTAGTGAAATGCTTTCGTGCTCACCAGTTGGCGCCACTGTCGAGTAAGGTCCAGCTGTCAAAAAATGCTATTGGTTATTGTGGGCATGAGAACGAAGTTTACATTTAATAGTAGATTGTGTCTCAAGGGAGCAAAATGATATATTTATGGTGAGGGCGGTATATTGAATACTGAAAGAAGCGAAAGATTCTACAATAGATTCCTGAGCGTAGCGAGGGATTCTAAAGTAGAATCTTGAGCGTAGCGAGGGATTCAATTGTTTACGCCCAAGACGGATATAATTTTGCTACCGTGTGACACATACTGCTTTTCACACCGTCTATGAGGCCCACTGCTAAAAACATGAAATATCTTACAAATGATTTTACTACAGTGTCACATACTGCTTTTCACACCATCTATGGGGAAAAGACTTATTGTTGAGAGAAATGAGGGAAGAAAAGTACAACTTTGATCCCTCATTCGAAGGCAACAATAACTCTTTTCTGAATAGCAGGTGTGAAAATCATATATTTAAGACCTTAAAACCGTACCGTAAAAATATCGAACATCCCACATTGTAGCGCAATCCCGTTTTGTTCGAAAATAAAAAACCGGTCAAATGCGAGTCGGACTCGCGCACCGAGGCTTCCGTATACAGATGTGTACCGGTTCCAACCCTATTAAATCAGGAAAACCTCAACAACATGGTGTAGAAATTGGACGCCATGGGTACAGCGCCATCTATCAGCGACTTTTGTTACAAAATGTGCATAAAACTAGTGCCTACTACAAAATAATAAACTAGTAATATAACTATTGTACTTAGATGTAGAATCATAATATATGAAGTTGCCTTGTTAAACTCATAAAATAATTTTCTGTTAGAAGAGAGATGAGACTGATCGATTCCACAGTCACTGTGCAAACGGTTTTGTGGGTCTATGTACTTGTTTGTGTTGTATTATTATTTCTTAATAAATAAATAAATAAATAATAATAATAAAAGCGGATCCCGAGCGCTCTAGGATGATGATTTTATCCAACTCGACAGTACTATTAGCATCAGTTATCAGTTCAATCGTGAACCTTATTGCAACGAGAGAAGGTCTACAATTTGGAGGCATAAAATTCTATTTCTCGTCCCCACAACAAGCCAGCAACTGTCTGTTTGTCGATCATACGAGCCTAAATAACCGGAAGGCAGTGAAGCGTGACCGCTCGATAGCGGCCGGGAAGCTATCGCTTCCGGGCCTTGTGGAAGACACATTTTTAGGGTTCCGTAGCCAGAATGGTGAAAACGGAACCATTACAGTTCCGCTATGTCTGTCCTACCGTATGTCACAGCCGGTTTACTCGGAGACTAGAAGTAATACAATTATGAAAGGTAGGAAGGTGTATTCTATGAACCGCTACATAAAAGTGATGTGAAATTACAAAAAAATGTTAATTTAGGGGGGGGGGGGGGGGGCAATTCATTCGGTATATATATATATAACAATCGCGCTGCCCCCACGCGGAGGTATCCGTAGCGGAGTTTCCACGTGTCCAAAAAAAACAAAAAAGGTTCCTTTATTATTATATTCCCATTTGTGAAACATAGTCTAGAATAACTTTGGTGGAACAGCTTAAATAAACAGGTAGGGTGCAGTGAGGCGTGATCGTTCGATATCGACGCGGCTGGAAAGCTATCGCTTTCCGCACGGTATTGTGGCGGACACAATTTAATACATTATTGCTTCGTACTTTCGATCGTTTCTTGGCCTACTTTGCAGATAGTTCGCCCGAGGCAAAAATAGCCTACGTTTAACTTGTGGAAAATGCTAAAAGTAAATACATTTTTCGGGTTTCATACAATGATCACGTTTTGGACCCAATCCGGTTCGAAGGACCAATGAATAACTGGGTCCTAAAATAATACACTCGCGCTTATTATACACATACTTTAATGATAAAATAGGACGAAGTTCGTATAATATTCATACTATTATGAAATGAAATAAGAAAAATATAGTATTTCTGAGTATAGTACTTTTATCTCATGAACGCGGGTGAGCCATGGTTGCGTTGAGATATACATGTACATTGTCTTTGTGTGCTTCAGCGTAGGAGGTATTCAGATTCAGATTCATAAAATTTAGTACTTTACATGTCAAAAGTTGTACAACATAACTTACATAACAAAGGTTATATAAATATCCACATTATATACAATGTGTTTATAATTTTGTTATATAAATATTCACATTATTTACAATGTATTTATAATTAATTAAATTATTTCAGATTGGGTCATCGACACCTATCAACAAACTCATCGACAGTATAGCACGCCAAGTCGGTTAGGAGCGTTTTAAGTAGTGACCGACCGAAACATGTTATTTTGCCGAAACCGAAACCGAAACCGAAGGTTCGGTATCATTGTAGTTTCGGCCGAAACCGAAACCGAAACCGAACCTTTTATAAAAAAAAAGTCCTTAAAAAGTCGAAAAAATGTTAGTAAGTTTTTTTCTAAAATCAATATCTCGCCGACCTATAATTACAGGTTTCTACTTTCAAAGATTTATCACAATGAAATTTCAGCACAGTTACAGAGGTTCTGTTTGAAAATTTAACTACCCTATAAATAAAGTGAAAAAAATACATTATTTGTAACACAAAGTTAGCGATTTTTTTAATGGTGGTATAAAATAAGTCGGCCGGCGGAGTCAGGCGAGCGACGCCATATTGCCAGCCGTGCCGAGCGCGCCCGACGTTAGCCGAGCGCGACCCGAAGGTACGATGTTGTAAGTTTCGGCGCGGCCGAAAGGTTCGGCCGTTTTTGGCCGAAACCGAAACTCGGGCCGAAACTTGATTTTTTGGCCGAAACTGGCCGAAACCGAAACCGAAACCGAAATTTCGGTCGGACACTAGTTTTAAGTTTGTGTATGAATTGTCTATCGTTTTTTGATTTTGTAATCTCCACTGAGAGCGAGTTATGTAGTTTTGGTCCAACGACCGCCAGTGATTTGTTCATGTGTTCGTATGTGTCACAACTACAACTATGGCTAACCAGCTCGTGAGATAAAAGTACCTAAGTACTACACGTACCTACAAAATACAGAATCTAAATATGTTGATTACCAGAGGGTTATAATAAAGTCAAGGGACATTTGAGACAAGAGGCCATAATATCGCCATTCATATGTTCAGTATCAGACTGATATCACTACATAGTATAAAACAAAGTCGCTTTCTCTGTCCCTAATCCCTATATCCCTATATATGCTTAAATCTTTAAAACTACGCAACGGATTTTGATGCTGCTTTTTTTAATAGATAGAGTGATTGAAGAGGAAGGTTTATATGTATAATAACATCCATTAAATAGTGCACCCGTGCGAAGCCGGGGCGGGTCGCTAGTATTAGATATATAAATCTCCCTGTCTTCGAGATATATGGCATGAAACTTTGGCAAGTTAAGGTAACTTTTGTGAAGATGTGTTAAGAATAAAAATCTCACTTGCGTTGTTATTGACGTCAATAAGGAATAGTTTCATGTTTTCTTATATTATAAGTTTGTATATACCATAATAATATCGAAAAGAAGATTATTGGACAATGTTTCAAAAAAAAAATAAGTAGTCAGTTTTTTTCAAAATATGGCTCTTGTAGATAAAGGATTGAAGAACCGATAGCCGTTTGTGCCATAAATATATCTATAGTTATGTCGGAGCTATATGTCAGCTCAAAACTCGTCAAAATCGATGAATAGCGTGTAGAGCCCCGTGTGTTTTATGTTATGTACGAATGAAGGGGTGTACTTTGACTGCCACATGGAGAGCACTACCTAAAGTTCAAAAAAATATTACGAGCTCATTATCTTAAATTCTATCTATTCTTATATTGCTATCTGTGATTATATTTACACAACTAACGCACGTAAGTACACATATAAAATCATAATTATTATTATCATCGCATACACACATATAAACACAAATAAATGGTTCAGCGCCACGGCATCACTGACAGGTCACAAACATTGACCGACCTGCAAATATAGGGACCAATCTGAAAATCAGCGCTGGATAGACAGAAACTGTCTGGCAAAGGCTGAGATTGGTACCCATTGCGATTACTTAAGGTTAATGGTATTGTTAAGTTTACGATAAGTTTTAAGTAAGTAATTTAAATTTATACCTATCTGTTTTTTTTTAAGTGTCGCAATAAACACAGTTTTTTATTTTATTTTTTTTACTGTTAAACTACAACGGCAAGTTTAAAACCTAAATAAAACACATCACACTACACAAAATTAAACACACATCACACACATACACATCTTATATATAGGTAGGTACGCTGCTAAACAATATAAATAGATAGGCAGTTATAGTATTTGAACACATCTAAACGCTCTAAACCTCAAATGTAAAAGTTGCCGGGCAAACAATTCAGTTAGTATATATAGTATATTCAGTAGTGTTACGACCAACCCTGTCGAAGGGATAACCAGGCTGAAGTGGCAGTGGGCGGGACATATTTGTCTCAGAACCGATTGTAGTAAAACTCCTCTGGATCCTTTTGAATAATTTATTAAACAACGCTAATAGTCACCATTACACTCGTCTTAAGTCTAAGGTTTACTTTTACACGTCTGCTCTTTCGCACCGTTAACAAAGAAGTACCCAGAAACACCTTGTTCCCCTTTTTTAAAACCTCACCATTCCGCCCTCTGCCTTCTTTTTTACCCGTTAATCTTTTTCTAAGTCATAATGGCGGCGGAATACCCTCAAACTTAATAAAAAGTGAAACTTAAATGAAACCTAACACAGTATAACATAAAAATCATTACAATAACATAAAAATCATTACACTCGGCCATCCGACTGCGTGCTATCTCCGGAGCACGCAAACAATCATTACACTCATTATTACCAACTAATACTTTAACAATACATAATTATGTTACTATTCCATTGAAATTTCTTTCTCAACACCAATGTAATAGAGTTTCCTCAATATAGTAGTAAAAAAAAATCAGAAAAATAATCGTACGCTTGTAACAAACAGTCCATCACACTGATGCTAAGACAGAATCTCAAATGGATCAACACCCTCCGTCAGTTTCAAAGTGTCATCAATTGTTCTGTACCAAATTTATGATGCCGGCCAACAGGTTTTTATTTCATGGTAATCAAATTATTTACACATTTAATCATATATCAAACAATAAGTCAGTTTTCGTACATATATCTAAACTGATTTGCTATCCTTGCATATACACACAGACACACACACATACATAGTCAAACATACTTACATAAATATCCATAATATATATTTGCAAACATCTTTACTACAATTTCGCCCATTCGGAATCCGCATCGTTATAGGAATCAGATGTATTACACGGAAAAAAAAAGTATCTTCATCGAAGACAAATTCTCTTCGTCAAGACAAATGTAGTTTCGTATATAGGTGGAAACAATGTTGTCTTTATTCAAGTAAAATATTGTTTCAGTTATGTTGTCTTAATACAAGACAATTGTTTTGAAACAAGAATTTCGTGACTTTCACTGAAGAATTTACCATTGTCTTGAATCAAGACTACATGTCATTTCAAGACATATAATGTCTTACATATGGGGAAAACCATTATTTTCTTGGATTAAGAATTCTTAATATTCTTAGCTGAAGACATGTTTGCCTTAAGGTAAGAATTGTATGTTTAGAACTGAGACTACATATTATTGAGTGAAGCCTCAATATTCTCAGCTGAAGACATATTTGCCTTGGGGGAAGAATTGTATGTTTTGGACTGAGACTATACATTATTGAGTGAAGTCTTAATATTCTCAGCTGAAGACATATTTTGTCTTGGGGGAAGACATGTATGTTTTGGACTGAGACTATACATTATTGAGTGAAGTCTTAATATTCTCAGCTGAAGACATATTTGCCTTGGGGGAAGAATTGTATGTTTTGGACTGAGACTATACATTATTGAGTGAAGTCTTAATATTCTCAGCTGAAGACATATTTTGTCTTGGGGGAAGACATGTATGTTTTGGACTGAGACTATACATTATTGAGTGAAGTCTTAATATTCTCAGCTGAAGACATATTTGCCTTGGGGGAAGAATTGTATGTTTTGGACTGAGACTATACATTATTGAGTGAAGTCTTAATATTCTCAGCTGAAGACATATTTTGTCTTGGGGGAAGACATGTATGTTTTGGACTGAGACTATACATTATTGAGTGAAGTCTTAATATTCTCAGCTGAAGACATATATTGTCTTGGGGGAAGACATGTATGTTTTGGACTGAGACTATATATTATTGAGTGAAGCCTTAATATTCTCAGCTGAAGACATATTTTGTCGTGGGGGAAGACAGGTATGTTTTGGACTGAGACTATATAATATTGAGTGAAGCCTTAATATTCTCAGCTGAAGACATATTTTGTCTTGGAGGAAGACATGTATGTTTTGGACTGAGACTATATACTATTGAGTGAAGCCTTAATATTCTCAGCTGAAGACATATTTTGTCTTGGGGGAAGACATGTATGTTTTGGACTGAGACTATATATTATTGAGTGAAGCCTTAATATTCTCAGCTGAAGACATATTTTATCGTGGGGGAAGACAGGTATGTTTTGAACTGAGACTATATATTATTGAGTGAAGCCTTAATATTCTCAGCTGAAGACATATTTTGTCTTGGGGGAAGACATGTATGTTTTGAAGTGAGACTATATATTATTGAGTGAAGCCTTAATATTCTCAGCTGAAGACATATTTTGTCTTGGGGGAAAACAGGTATGTTTTGGACTGAGACTATATATAATTGAGTGAAGCCTTAATATTCTCAGCTGAAGACATATTTTGTCTTGGGGGAAGACAGGTATGTTTTGGACTGAGACTATACATTATTGAGTGAAGCCTTAATATTCTCAGCTGAAGACATATTTTGTCTTGGGGTAAGACAGGTATGTTTTGGACTGAGACTATATATTATTGAGTGAAGCCTTAATATTCTCAGCTGAAGACGTTTGCCTTGAGGGAAGAATTGTACGTCTTGAACTGAGACTACATATTATTGGGTAGAGCTCTTGCAACATCGAATCGCATTTTGGCTAATGAAAATGGCCGTTTAGTGTGAGATGCGTACACACGCGGATAGCTGAACGCACGCTTACGCGTCTCACCATTCATTAGCCAAAATGCGATTCGATGTTGCCAGAGCTCTAACCAGTAATACGTTGTCTCAGTGCAAAACATACAAGTCTTGCTTCAAGGCAAACATTGTCCTCAGCTGAAAATATTAAAGCTACACCCAATAATATGTAGTCTGTTCAAAACATACATATCGCGTCTTAAGGGAAACATGTCTTCAGCTGAAAATATTAGAGCTTCACCCGATAATATGTAGTCTGTTCAAAACATTAAATCTTGTGCCTCAAGGCAAACATGTCTACAGCTGAAAATATTAGAGCTTCACCCGATAATATGTAGTCTGTTCAAAACATACATATCTTGCCATAAGGGAAACATTATGAAACAAGTTGTGATTCCACCTTAATATTCTAAGCTGACAAGAAAAACATAGCATCAAATAGTTAATAGTAGCAGTCTAAGTAACCAAATAAATCGTAAACACATCCTTACTGTCATACAAAGAAAGATCTGTACATATATATTTGGCTACTTAGATTGTTACTACAGTACGATATAAAGTACATAAAAATCAAAAAGTCAATATAAAGTCATATTTAGGATTTAGGCAACACTCAATAGGTACAGCGCAATAGAATATAAGGACTATTAATAATTATAAGAAATAAAACGTTTATAATTTTGATTATGTCTTTATTATTTTCGCATCATTACAACAACATTATCCTAACAAGTGTGCTGCTATGCGCCACCATAATGAAAATCAATTATATGGTGAAATGATGTACGCTGAACACCATGATATAATTTTTTTTAAATTCGGAGCGGTGCGCGGGAGCGCAGAAAGGATTTATTTCTCCCTCGCACTCTCCTCTCTTATTAACAGCTCCTACCATTCAGGCGGTTCTATCTATGAGTTCGAAGTGGCGCCGCTATAGAGTATTCTCCACAGCGGCACCACAATCAACGCACATTATTTCGTTGCCCGGTACAGGTACAGCCATAACATCATATATGTAAATGGTGAAATGATGTACGTTCAACGTACATCATTTCACCATATCATTAATTTATTTTAATTATTATAAATCGCCAGTAACTGGCCACCTCCTACTAATAATGAGCTCTGTTCACCTATTAACAGAATTCATTTTAAGTATGAGGCTCTAAATAACTGGCCACCCTGCAATAAGACTTGTACTTAAATGGATTCTGTTTGTATATATTGAAAGGTGGCTAGTTACTGACGATTTACCCTACATAGAAAGGTACATATACATCTGAACAAAAGTATCAATCAAAAATATGTGACAGTCTACGTATATAGATACCATTTGGCGGCAGGCGCCGACTTTTTTTTTTTTGCTTGAATGCAACATTAAATCCGTACTATATCGACGTAAGCGCCTTCCGTCAAATGCTACCTGAAAATGACAATCATCGAAAAGGGTACCGTCCTGTCAAATGATACATTTGTCTCTTTCACTTCGAGAGTGACGTCATAGACGTGCCATTGATCTTTGCTTGCGGCTTCTTACCCATTTTTGCTACTTTCGTTGTACAATCGACCTAAGATGTTTGATATCAACATTTATAACTAGCTTATCGTTTAAACAGTATGAAGGGGTCATACTGTTTAAACGATAAACTATTCTTGAAATCAAGTCTATTAGTTAAAGCAATGGTGCGTAGTTACAGTGTCCGAGAGGCAACCGGATGGCTCGGGATATTTAAGCTTCCCACGTGTTGTGGAACCACCCTGTGCAACCCGAACTGACCCACGTTGGACTTTGTTTTTCACCGACAGCCGGTGTGAATGGCAATTTGCGTGCTCGTTCTTCATCAAATACAGATACTGAAAATTGTGGTGGTGGGGGGGGGGGGGGGGATGAAAAATAAAGTCCAACGTGGGTCAGTGCGGATTGCACGGGGTGGTTCCACAACACGTAGGGAGCTTAAATACCTCGAGCCATCCGGTTGCCTCGCGGACAATGAAACTATAAGTCATATATAGTCAATCAGCGATCACATAATATGTATATCTTATGACTTAAAGTGAAAGAGACAAACGTATCATTTGACAGAACGGTATAAGTACTCTAATATTCATTTAAGTACTTTAATTTAACTTGTGAAATAATTTAAAAAAATACTTGTACAGATATTATTAGTTATCAGTTGCTTACGTATTGGCTGCTCTACATGATGGGCCATCATAGGGACGCAGCTATACGACGGAACGAGACCGCAATATCGTTAGCTCCCTCTAATGCATAGCTGCGTCCCTATGATGGCCCATCATGTAGGGAGCCATATTACTGAGGGGCTTGCTCAGATTAGTATGACAGGTTTCATGTGTACATTTTGATTAATAAATCTGTTCAGAATGTTCAGATGTATATGTACCTTTCTATGTACTAGATAAAACTTACAATGGATAATTAATTAATTATGGTTCCACTAACAAATGCCGTCTAGCATAGGCCTAGTTTCTTTCATTACTACTGCACTTGTATTTAACATCACAAAGACGGGATTCTTAATAACTCCTTAAATCTACATAAAAACATTGATTTAACTTCCTAATTAAAGTAGGTGTTTTACAATCACAATCTCCTAAAGTAACTAGTCTTGATTTAGTCGTACTTTCCACAGTAAACGCCATATAATGAGATGAGTAACCTACTGTTTCTAGTGCTGTACACAAAAACGAAACCATAGTCTGATCTGTTTCCTTTACAAAAATTTGGTCTATCTTATAAAATAATGGACAGTTAATGTCGTACTTGTACAAAATAACGTTTTTATTACTGTATTTTACACCGTTATTTTCGTAATACTCGACACAGATGTACTCTGCTTCGTTTAATTCACTTGGGTAATGATGTACATGAATTACTTTACCACATGTAATACTGTCAGAAAAGCTGTTTTGTGCCATTAATCTACTGCTATTTTTTAACTGGCACCTTGTCGCTAGAGTTAAAGGTAAGTTTTTTCTACAAGATATTGACTGAGCTATTGCCTTCAATTCTTTATGTTTTGATTCAAACTTAAACGCGCTGACTAGTATGGGTGGACCAATTTGTTCAATTACTCTCGGGTAATGAAGAAGAAAATGGTGTTTTGGTTTCAAAGAACAATGGAATTTACTTTGTAGATTGTCGAGATAATTTTCGATCAAATTAGTCAGATACCCAAGAAGTTCCCGGGTAAAAACCTGAGATGTCAGTATGTCTGTTATTTCTAACAGGCATAAGTAATGAAGCCAAGTTGGATCATTTACATCTTCTACTAAGTCTCCTACAATAAATCTGAAGTTACGAACGAGGCACAACATTTCCGAAGCGGAAAAAACTAATTGTCCATTAAGTAGATGTTGCTTTGTAACTGATGGTGGACAATTTTTTTCACTTCTTAAGTAAGTGAAAAACTTAATTCGGGCATTTAGTACCTTCAGTGAAAAATAGTTACTATCAAGTAAATTTTTAATAATAATACACATATCATATCTATGCACACCTTCACACAGGTCATGCATAACGTCACAAGTCAGATTTTTATAAGTATGAAAATTTAACTGATGCCATACGCATTCTTCTTTTATTCCTACTTTGTCTTGACAATGTTTTTCGTAATCAGCCGTTTTCCGAATATTTTCAAGTCGCTCTTTCGTGTCTGTTTTAGTTGATTGTTTGGATGTTATACAAAATCTACAAAAATTGTTTGATGAAAAGCTCTCATGGAACCCTAAAATTGAGTGTAGGCCTAAGTTGTCACCAGACATATTTGCAAGACAAAATTTCACAACAGTTGAATGTCCTCTGCTAAATATTAAGATACCTTCCCGTTCTAGAAACTTAAGTTCTTCAATTAAAGGGCCAAAAATGGCTTCATTGCCAAACATAGTTTTATCTGCGGTGTAAAATATATGCGCTAGCATAATATTTTCTAAACGGCTACTAAATTTAGGGGGTATAGTTGAAATAGTCGCATACACAACTCCAATCTTCTGGCTACCCGCATGACTGCCTAGCGGATTTCCCGATTCAAAGTCGTCGTAGTAAATTGTTAGCGGTAAGATGTTTTCTTCCTTATTGTGTTTGCGTAAATCTTGCCAACAATTTCCGTTTACTAAGTTTCTCAGGGTGAGATTATCTTCACAAATAGCTTTTTCATAATTTAATATATCGTCTAAAACGTTCGGTACTTCCAAAAACGATTTGAGACTTTCCCGCAACGGAATCATATAGGAACATCTATTTTTCAATGTCATTTCCACACTACCATGCACTGATTTAGTGTCTTCCGAAACTCCTACTGTTTTTGGGACCGGCTTAGTATACGTCCGCAACTTTTTTAGACACTCTATTCTCTTATAATCAGTTTCAAAATTTTTAAAAGAATTTTGGAGTCGTGACAGCATTGATGAACATTCTTTTGATATACTACTCAAAGCTTTCTTTAATATTAGGATCGGTTCAGATGTAAATATATTACTTACTAATTGTACTATAGTTTGAATTACTGTTTTGGGTAAGCTAGAAATACTGTATAGTTGAGACATAAATGAAAGAAGTAATTTGTTTAGTTCAATTTCAAAATTTGATGGCACCGAACTATCATTGCTATGGTCATCGTGTAACATTGTTTGAGAAACAGTAGGTTCATCACTTTCATTAGAAGTCATGGGATTAATATTCGTTGCTGAATTACATACTTTCTCTTGAGTTTCCGTAATACAAACATTATTTTCGTTCTGAACACCATGATAGACACAAATGTGTTTTTTCAAAGAGGATTTCGTATGATATACTCGCTCACAAAGCTCAAAAGGACATTTAAAATAATCAGATATGTTGTGATAATAATTCAGATGAGCAAAATAAGTTTTGAAATCATCGTATTCACTTTTACATAATGAACACTGCATCTTAATTAAGTAAATGAAACGAAACAGTATATTCTTAGATATGATCTAACATTTGGCATTTGAAACCAAGTCTAAAATGTAAGGCGGGATCACGTCGTATTTTGTATTTATATTGTAGACACATTTCTGTATAAGTAGATACAGATGGTATCCTGCCTTTGGATAGGACACGTGAAGTGCGTGATAACACTTAAAGAGTGTATCAAATGCCTTATATGCACTTTGGAAAACGTACCTTACCTTATCTATAATTAGATAAAAGGTTCCTCCCGTTTCGTCGTTTGAGCAGCGTATTATGTAAGGTTGTAAAGTCTTCCTTCCTGATGCGTCCGACGAAAGTTTATTGATTTTCTCTTGAATATCGCCAGGTGTCTAAAAAAAAAACAATAACTTTAAATACAGTTAAAACGCGTGTTATCCTGCATGTATGAATAGGTAATTAATTATAAATTACATCCCTAAAAAGTTGGCCGACATCATTACTCAAAAAATAAACCAAATTCAAAATTTACCCGAATGAAAACTACATTTTCTTAATTCAAGAAGATTCGTAGGTAGTTCGAATTTCCTGACCGATTTAAGGCAAAAAACCGGATAAGAGTATGTCGGGCCATGCTCAGTGTAGGGTTCCGTAGTTACCGGCTTGTTACAATACATCCGTTCAAAAGGTCATTTATTAAGGGATATTTGGAGGCGCTTAGGTCATTTTACAATGCGGAACTTACGTCCTTTGGCGTTTTTGAGTGACCAGGCCTCCTTTCATGTTTTATTTTTCAAATTTTTTGGACCCACGGTTCAAAAGTTAGATGGACGCCCTTTTTTACTTTCAGATCTATTATTTACGAAACTATTAGTTTTATCCAAAAACTGTTCTAGAAGACCTCTATTCTTTTTGAAAGACCTATCCAACAATACTTTACACGATAGGATTGGAGCGAACAAAAAAATTCACCCCCCATTTCACATACTCATACCTCAGCTTTCTAGTGCTAACGGTCACTCAGCTAGATCGCGGACAGACGGACGGACATGGTGAAACTATAAGGGTTCCTAGTTAACTATACGGAACCCTAACAACCGATTATCGGTTGTAACGCTTGTAACATAGTTACGGCTATTAATGTTAAGAGGAAGAAAAAAACCTTTGAAATAACTTTAAATACCAAGAAAAAGATAATAGCCAGTTCTAAATGGATACAATAAGACAATACAATATAAATTAGTTATTTTAAGTCAGAATTACACTATAGTCTACAATCTACATTAAGAAAATTTATGTTAAATGAACATTATGGGTACTTTACCTCAACGTCAACAATAAAGTTCTCTGTGCATTCCGCAATTGAAAATTTTTGGTGTCTGTTCAAACGACCCTTTGGAGGCACCAATTGGCACAGGAGCTTGATTTGAAGTGGAAGTTTGTCATCTAAAATAAAAACATTTTATTATTATAAAATATGGGCATGTATTAGTATACCGGGCAGCTTAAGTAACTGAACTCGAGTGGCTTAAAGGCTCCGTTAGACTGGCGCGTTTTGTAAGCGGGGCGCGACGAAAGCACATCGCGTCTGATCCGCGCTTGCACCCAGCGCTCATCGCCCCGCGCCCGCGTAGACACACAACACAGGTCATTGGCCCTCGAGGTTGTGAGCGCGGCGTCAGCGGGCCGCGAGCATGATGCCGGCGCGACGCGTGATACTCTCTTCGCGCCCCGCTCACTAAACTCACTTAGTCAGACGGAGCCTTAAAAAAATTAATACATAAGTACTAAAAAATAATAGAACTAAATTGGAGCCCCCATAAAAAATGTTGTTATAGCAGCAATAGTAAACAGTTTCTAAATTTCATCTGTTAGTTATATATATTATGGTTCTTGAGATACCTAGGTATTAGCTCGCTGACGGATAAATGACGGATGAATGACTGACGGACAAACGTTGCACGAGTTCAGGGAGTGGGTTCCGTTTATCACTATTTAGGTACGGAACCCTAAAAAATTTTAATCGAAATTAGGTTCTTCTCGAGGCAGAGGTTTATTTTATGAACCGGTGGTAGTTTTTTGACATTCATAAGTGCATGTAACATGCCTAAATTGAAGAATAAATGATTTCATTTCATTTCAGTCGCCCTCAGATATATCGGAGCGGCCAAGGTGCTCACAAATATCTGAACAACGACTCTGTTCTCAAGGCGATAAAGTGCATGTTCAGATATTTTCGAGTCCCCTGGCCACTGCGATATATTTATGGTGTAAACCTGTGGCTGATAACAAGCTTTTTACAAGCTTTAGGTAGAATCTTGCAAGCCAGATTTGAACCAGTTCCAGATATCCATTGAGCTGAAATTTAGCATACCTTGGATGACAATAAAATATTTTTATTTTTGGTACCATGGTCTGATGATAAGAACAGGTGGTCATAAATTCAGAACTCTGTGATAAAACAATGGAAGCTCAGTGTTTGGGTTTGTTAGAATCATCTCATTGTGCAGTAGATGACTTTTGCAAGAAAAGTACAGTCGGCGTTAAAAGCTTGTATTAAAAATGAAATTTTTCATAAAAACTTAATAAATCTTCCAACTTACATTATATGCCAAATAAAAGTTGCCGTTTTATATTTTACCTGCCCGATAAAATAATAAGGCCAAAATATGTATTTTTTTTTCTCAGCCCTTATAGTGTCCCACCGCTGGGCAAAGGCCTCTCCGCTTGACCTCCAAAAACGATTTTAACGAAAATATGTATTATTTAATATTTAATTTACCGACAGATGCAGTAGGTGACATTGTTTTATAACATGTGCTGATGATATTGTTGTTATTGTTACCTACCATCATTCGGTAATGCGTTTATATACTCCGACAGAGTCTTTGTTTCGTCTTTACAATTTGTGTTTTTAATTTCCAGTATTTTTTTCATAAAGTCACTCCATTTCAGGTGGAAAGAATTCGCCCTATCGGGATATAGTGCATCGAAATCTAAATTGATCTGTAAAAGACAAGCGAAAAGTCAATTAGGATGGCTCCGAAATCTGTAGTTTGTAGGGTATTTGTACCCAAAACGTGCCATTGAGCTGCTATTGCCTTTGCAGCCGCTTCGCCCGTCAGTCTATGAGCGGAATTTATATCATGACATGAAATAACTCAAGACACTGTTTACTTTAACCTTTTGAACGCCAAGCATCGGACGAAAAAATCGTACCGTCACGTCAGCGCCAGCGCATAGCGAGCGAGCAAGGCAAATCAGTTATATTTTGGACGTGATATCACGTGCTGGCGCTGAGGGCACGACTTTCCGTGCGCGTGATTTGACGTCTTTGGCCGTCAAAGGGTTAATGAAGAAGATTTATTCTTAATTAAAAATAATAATTTGGCAGTAAAAATAAACAAAAAATAAGACGGGCGTACCGACAAACACAGACATTGCGAAACTATAAGGGTTCCTATAGTTGACTACGAAACCCTAAAAAACAAGAATTTGACACTATGATAGGAATGACAAGTATACAAATACAACCTATGCTGGCGCCATCTGTAAATACTTTCGACCGGCCAACTCCATTAAATAATTCCTGCATGGCCGGAAGAGCGCGGCAGACTGGTTAAAAAGTAACGCGATTGACTCCAAATTTACGTCACTTTTGAAACAGTCTGCCGGGCACTTCCGGCCATACAGGAACTGGCATACTGGGTTTTTTTGTACCTACATACTAATTGCTATTTGTTGCCACAAGTGTCATCTTTATATCACATGACGTAGGTAAATACCATTCATTTTTTACACCGGAAGTGGTAAGTACTTTTTTGTGCTTTCGGCCAATTCTAATTTTTTTAACCATTTTTTCGGAACTCAATATCACTTTTATAATCATGTGCCATGGAGCTTATATTTGTGTCACGTTACGTAGCAGATCATACGGTAGCCGCCCGTACTATTTTAAAGCACTTACCAAGACATCACTTTTAGTGTTGTTTAATGTGGGCCAATATTTTATAAATTCACCCACGGTTTCAAATTTTTGCAGTTGCCGAAGTTCAAATGAAGATTTCCACTTATCAATAACGTCTTCCCAGGGCTCACAATTATTTTTGAGCCATGTGACATCCTCTTTGTATGTGTCTGAAAAAATATATCTTTATTCAAGTACTTTCGATACAAACTTCAACTGCCTCACTAGTATCTCTACATTATGCTAATATCTAACTACATAGTATAATACTAGCTATTTTGCTTGGCTACATTACAATAAATTATATCTTGCATGAGTCTTTGTATGAACTTGTATAGAGATAAATCTTCATGAAAATATTTAAGGCCATTGCACACCGAGAGCGCGGCGCGGGGCGGTAGCGGCGCGGCGGCGGAGCGAGCGTGGCACGCTGTATAGCATTGAATGAAATACGGTGATTCACACCGAAGCGCGCGGGCCCACCGCGCTGGCGGTGTGAATCACCGCTCTTCGGTGTGCAAGGGCCTTTAAAAAATAACAACAGGAAACTCAGCTTTTTCCAAAAAATCTTATTTGATTTTAAGTTTCTACAACAAAAACCTGTACAAATAAATCATTACATGTGACTATAAATTTACTCATCACTCTTCTTCTAAGTGCTACCTACACGATATAGTAAGATGGATATAGAAATATAGCGCTTGTGTAAACCACTTCTGTAGAATCTTAACAATATATTAATCTTCTATATATATATAATTTATTATTATTTTACTTGTATATAAATATATACTTAAATAAAACAGTCGTGTCGGTTACACCATTTATAACTCATCTGCTGAATAAATTTTCATGATCATTGATTTTTTGGATTTATCTACGCCCCAAATATAGATTTTATTATTTTCATGTTGACGTGTTATAGATATAGCTCAACATATTTTATTATGATTAATGTACCTACTTCATTACATTTTATCTTGACGCTTAGAGACCTTATACATCTCTAACAAATCTCGATTGTTATTAGTTTCTTAGTCTTATTTTTGACATGTAACACTACATTTAATTAATGATACTTTGATTATTGTATTATTTTTATTTGATGTACCTAGATAGATTTTGACTTGTAAAAGTGCCCTTGAGGCCGCCTATTCGCAGAATAAATGTTTTGATTTTGATTTTGAATAACTAAATAACTATTAAAATATTGGAAGAATATAAAAAAAATGAACATGATCTATGAAAGTGAAGTAAAAGTCGTTGGGAGTCAAAAGGAGTGGGTGAAGACAATGGGAGTGAGGCGGTAAGACTGGCGTAGGAGTCAGTAGGAATGGGGTTAGAGTAGATGGGACTGAAGTAAGAGTCGGTGGGAGAAGCGTGGAAGAGTAGTAGGAGAGTTGAGGAAGAGTGTGAAGTTAAGGATGGTGGAAGTCTACAGCTATACTGCTAACTACGTACAACTATCTAAAGCAGACTACAATTAGGTAATGGAAATAAACCTTCTAGTTTTTCTAAATCCTTGGTTTTTTTATATTTATCAGGACTTGCTGCTGCTGTTGATTTTCTTTTACGTTCACCAGATGTGTAAAGAGTGTTGCGGAGTTTATCAACTAGTTTGCCTCGCGCAAAACCTGGTTTACCAGATATAGAGTCTCTCTTTTTAACAGGAGGAACAAAATATGTTCCAGCATTTTCAGTCGGAAATAAAGCTATAATTTTAGCAGTAATTATATTATACTCTTCATGATTAATACGGCTGAAAAAAATCTAACTTTTAGGCTAAGACAGAAAACTATGTTGGACATGTTTGTTGTCAATGAAGGTAATTAATTAGATGGGTAACATAGCAGATAACTTCAACTTACTGATTAACAACTCGTGTGAAAATGCGCCTTGATATGATTTCAGTCAGGTTATTTCTATGTTTGTTTGTCAACTGCTTATACGTGCTGTAATAGGTAAGAATGCTGTTTCCTGTCGGTGACGTAGACAGCAACGTCTCCAAATCAAAGTCTGGAAATGGTGGACGACATCCTATCATTTCGAGCACCAAGGTGTCATCAGAATCTGGTTCTGCTTCAGACACACTTGGCACTGTAGATGTTTTTGTCTGAAAACAGAAAAATAACTATAACTTTTAAGCTCACAAGTACATTTACTAGGTATTTAGTTACTGAAATAATTTAAATAGATACTATCTAGTTTTAAAACATTTTCTATGAGCTTCATTTCAATTACCAGAAGTTTGTGTTTGGATATATCATTTTTATTATTTCGTAGCTAAACTACCTATAAAACGAGCAATAGGACACAAACCTCCGCAGTTAAAAATTCATCTATTTTAATTTTTAGTTCCAAGCGGGTGCTAATTTTTGGGCACAATTCTTTTAATAGGTCATCATTTAGTTGTTTAAAATGGGATGTTTGAACTCCATTTTCTGAAATAAATAAGTAATAACAATATAATTAAGATATACCTATACCTACCTAAGAATTTAGATCTTTTAAAATATCAAATTTCACAGTCATAGTTGAACTTTACAAATAGCCAGGCAAAGAGGGCTTAATCAGATTTTATTTTATTTTATTGGTAAATCACTGCTTAAGAAGCTATCAATATTACATTACACACTAAACAACAATTTAGTTGTGTTTGACACAGCACAATTTTTAAAATGGCTTCCGGATTTCTAAATTTCCTATACAAATGATCATTGTCTTGGTAGGAGACACAAATTCTTGAATAGGTAAACCTACTATTTTCAATATTTTTCATAATCAAAGCTTCACGTTCACTCCACTGCGGGAAGTTAAGCCATAATCGCTTTGAAATAAATCAAATTGCCACGGTCGGGCTGGGTGATTTCAAGGTCTAGGTCCTGACCTAGACCTTGAAATCGCCCAGCCTGACCGTGGCAATTTGATTATTCCTGATCCTGATCAGGACTCTGATTTGACATAATTATAATAATTAACGAACACATTATTTCTTAAACTTACCTATAAACCTTTCGATTACGCTTTCGGGTAACTGCCAGCTTTTCAACAATGTCACAGTGCCTTCATATTCGGAATCAACGTCGCCGCCGCCGCACTCACCCATTTCTCTCCAGAAGTATAATATAACTATAAAATACCGCCCGAAGATCGATTAGATCGAACCAAGATCGAACATAAAAAACGCGACACACGTCTAGTCTAAAAACAAATGCCGCTGAGTCAACTGGCCGACTACGTTATGGCGGTTGGCGCAGTGTTGCCAGGGCTCTTGGGTCAAAAGTTACAGTTTATTTCCCAAAAAGTCGCGTTTTTGCTGCACAAGTCACATTTTTATTGATTTTTACACGACTGCCCAAAAAAAGGAGTGTAATGTTTTCAGGGTTCATGTATGTATGTATGTATGTATGTATGTATGTATGTATGTATGTATGTATGTATGTATGTATGTATGTATGTATGTGAGATTCTTTGTTCCCCCAGAACTTCTCAACGCCTTAACCGATTTAGATGTGTGAGGTATCGTTGGAATGCTTACGTCAACCCGAGTAACATAGAATATGTGATGTTGCGATGAAAACAATGTGGCGGACTATGTACTGCATTTTGTGTTCTGATGAAAAAAAAATGTTGCGATCTTATCGAGTGGGGTATTAAAATGAAGCATTTGAAATTGAAATTGAAAAAACGATTACAAATATATATATATATATTGTATCTATTTAAAACATGATTTTACGACATAAGATACTTTAAAACGTAAATCAAAAATTGAAAAATAAAATTATAATTAAAAATCAAAAACACGACTGCATTTGATTTTTTTTGCAGTCGGTGGACCTAATATTTTGGTATTGTATGTAGTTAGGACCCCGACTGCAAAAAAAAACAATTTACTTAAGTTCTTGATTTGGAAACTTGTTTTTATCTTTTTTTTTTATTTAGTTAGTTTTATGTTTAACTATTAAGATGAAACTTTAATTACATCGCCTCAAATTCTTTGGTCTATCTTGAGCATGTCTCGTTACACGCAACACGACTAATTTTAAAACACGTTTCAAGATGGCTGATATCATAGCGTAACCAGCCTACATAATTTAGTCGGTTAATAGTGTTTCGGAGCGGATACGGACCAGTAGAAACCTTATTACCATGCAAAACAGTCGTTTATAAATTACTACAAAAAACGGTTGTCATACGCTACCTACGAGATTTGTCAAATAGAAAATTGTAAACAAAGGGCTGATACATGCTGTTATATGCAAGTCAAATTAAATTAATATAAACTTATATAGATGTCATACACAAGGAAAAAGTGACCTAGGCCTCCGGTGCGGTGCGGTGCGGTGGTGAATATTTATTAAAATAATATTTGTTTTTAAAGTTAAATTAATATCTTATTAGAATGGCATATAGTTTCAGGATAAATTATCAAAAATATGAACAATTACAATTAATAATGATGTGTCCGAAGTGTAATCAAAATTCTAGTGATTCGCCTAACCTAACCTTTGTGACGGCTACGGTGGTGTACAAGACAGTCTTGATTGTAATATCCTAAGCTGACTGGTACACAAAATTTTCATGGGTCCATGACAAACACATTTACTCGCAACGCATCCTCGCACAGCTTTGGTGGAAACGCAGCCTAAATCTTGCATCGTGGTTTCATAAAACCACACATTTTTTTAAACTGTGCTTCCCGATAAAATAAAAGTAAAAATGACACACTCTAAATTGTTGGCCCGAGTAGAATACATAATACGATAAAAGTAGGAGATCTGGCAACACAGTTATTGATCGGTGCCTGCACTGCTCTCTAGATGGCGGTAGCTGAGTCGACCTTATTGCGTAGTTCATAAGGTCTATCAATTTACCTTTTAAGACGCTCGACACCAGAGGACGTGAGCGTGAAACTCGAGAAACTTCATCATTCTGGAAGTTTCTCGAACATTTCAGTTTACGTTGGCGCGCGCGCTTTTTTAAAGCCGCTTCCTGACTTGGCGACAAGGGTGCGGTGCAGTAAAAGTACTCTGTAAAAAAGCGTACCACTTACGCAGTAGGGGCGCCTATATTTAAATTATATGAATGGTTTTTAACTTTTTAATGTGTTTAAAAAGTGCTAACTGATGGGAAGATTTGGTTCGGGCCGGACTTTTTGAATTTGGTTTCGTCGAATCATATCGCCACCACTTGAGGGTCTACCGCGAAGTTCGAAAATCGACAATTCGTTGGTCCCGTCTCTATCGCTCTTGCATATTCGAAAGAGAGTGATGCAAATAGACGATTCGACGAACGAAGTGCTTCGCGGTTATAGCACAGAATAAGTAATAGTACAAGTACAGAGGGGCTACCGCGAACTGAACACGAACGAAGTTCGAATATCTCCCTCTCTGTGGAACGTATTAGCAAGTGCGACAGAGAGGGAAATATTCGAACTTCGTTCGTTTTCAGTTCGCGGTAGCCCCTCAGAAGCTTCACTTCCTAACTAAAATGGCGTTTAGGCATAAGAAACGTGCCTACTCTGTGCATCTCTGTCTATCGTATAAATTGTAATCATTCACACGCGGCACGTGTAGCGCTAGAGCTGAGGGGCTACCGCGAACCACAAACGGAGTTTTCCCTCTCTGTCTCACTTATGTGTAAACTTGCAAGTGCGACAGAGAGCGAAAACTTCGTTTGCTGTTCGCGGTAGCGCCTCTGTCTTGGCAAAACTACATCGATGAAGGAAAAAATGTTCTAACTCACCAGAGGTCGGTCGAGTACAGTGAACCGATATTAATTAAGTACCTACGTGTTACTTCAACATTTTATGTACTCGTATGTCAGTGTCATTGTGAATAACACCACAAATAAAATAATACCGCCACAATTATCTTGATCTCTTAAAATTTTAATTCGTAAGTAAGAATAGTTCATAAAGCGTTCGTTTTTATTGGGATACTCTTTTTAGGTTTCCGTAGCAACTTTGTTTCTAAATTGTTTTGAACAGTAGGTATAATAATATATCTTTAATCCTTTGGCATTAAGTCCCCCATTTGTACACTGTATTTTTGTGCAATAAAGTTTAAAATAATAAAATAAATACCTCAAAAGATTACCTTATCACTGGAAAACTCCCCCTTGCAAAAAAACGACGTAATTGCCGTGATTTTCCTATCCGTACTTTTATATTGGAAATCTAGACATTATTTGGCAAAGTGCTGCATTACTTAGAACTCAAGAAGATGCGTAGGTTAGGAGGAAAATGATAGAAATATAAAATAGACAACAGGTAAGGTCACTGTGGAGAAGTCCGTCTACAGGGCAAGTCCGTCTACTGGTCATAACTTTTGAATTTGAATACGTATCCCCGTGTATCGTCCGGTCGATAAAGCAGTTTTTCATTCTAGTTCCAACGCACTAAAAAAGATGTCGCTGTGACGGCTAACTGCAGAGCGATTCACTGGCCAAGTCATTTCATGTTTTGAACTCGATGAGTTAGTGCAACAATCCTGCAAAAGCATTTTATGAAAAAATATTTTCTGAAGCAGGTGCTACCAGAGAAAGGCTTTGTATGTAATTAAGGAATCAACTATCTCATTTCTATGTTTAAATTAACGGAAAACGCCTTAGTCTAGTAGTTATGTTAATGCCAATTTTTAGAAAAAAATTATCATTAGATGGAAAGTCCGTCTACTTGGACCAAGGCAAGCCCGTCATATGCCGGACTTGCCTTGGGGCAGAGGTTGGAAACTGATTTTCCTGCCTCAATATTATTTTAATATCTTATTACTGGCTTCTCATTCCATTGCTGTCCAATGTTTTTAAAACTACTCAACCAGCTCTAAACAACGATACCCCACTCGATGGGGTAAAAATTTTGTTTGCGCGCCCCGTTTTTAGCTGAATTTGGATCAACCAAAATTCTCATACTATGAAATTTCCAAGAATGAAGCTTTTTCCCATTTAATATCTCATTAAATATTCATCTCAGCGGAAAAGTGTATAGAACCTTTTTTGTTCAGAACTTTATGTATATCACTTATGTCTCAGAACATTTTTTCCTACGGGCCACCGTTTACGAGATTTTTACAAACAAACCAAAAAAGGGACCTTTACACTCCCCTACCCCTTACCTTCACCCCCCATCCACCAGTACATCCGCAAGTACAGTATGTTGTTTAATATCTTTACCTACAACTGTGGCAAAATTCGCTTAGTACCCTAATTATTTTGGCCAATTGACAGTTCTTCGTTGGGTGTACTAATTACCGCAACTCTTCCTATTTTACAATATAATTAAGAACTATGGATAAAGTAATGCCTACCCTGTGATCTCAGTAAATCAAATATACACTTTGGACTATTTATTTCGGAACCCACATACTTAAATAATAAATATATACTTATCTTCCTAAAAAGGTTCTCAACCCCACCTTTGTGATATATGCCGATCTTGCCTTAAATTTATAAAAATGTAATTTACTCCGAATTTAAACCCTATTCAGGTGTGTTTAAGATACAAATTTCAATGTCGTGAATAATTATTTTGATGAACTTGGTTGCAAACGTATTAGTGACCAAATTGTGCGTTAAATCATTAGTAGACGGACTTGCCTTATACTACACGGGAAGACCGTCTACACGTCAAGTTTTAAAAAAAACTCTGTTTTTTTGCTTTATTCGTATTAAAAGGCTGTGACACTTTAGTTAAATGGTAAAGTACAAAATTCTTTACTATGTGCCATCACAGTCGTTAACCTAATTTGAATAAATAAGGTAGTATTTCACACCAAAGTTAACTATGAAAAAAGTATGCCGGTCTTATCCTCAGTGACTAAAAGACACAATAAGTAAATTTATTCTTAAGAAATAACAAAATAATACTATTACCAGAGATGTACAAAATGGTTTTAAAAAAGCATTTAAATACAAAATGCAAAATACTTTTCAGATTTACTATTTCAAATGCAAAATACCAAATAATTTTACGTTTTGTATTTCAAATGCTAAATGCAAAATAGGTATTTTCAAAATACTTTTTCAAAATAAAATACCTTTTGACCAAATCGAACGATATTTTTATTTATGTTAGGTATTTATCATGAGAAATAGAATAGAGATACAATGCCGAGCCGAAGTTGGTCATATAATTATCGTCGTTCGTCGATAATGTTCGTCGTTTTCGTTTGACATTGACACTAGTCAGCCATAAGGCGCGCACTCTGACCAGAGGGGCTACCGCGAACCGAAAGAAGTTCGAATATCTCCCTCTCTGTCGCACGAATTAGCAAGTGCGACAGAGAGGGAGATATTCGAACTTCGTCGCGGTAGCCCCTCAAAGAAGAAAAAGAGGGCACGCAAGCGTCATTCGTTCATTTCATTTTGTTTGACTGGTAATGTTGGCTAAACTTAATCACAAAGTATTTTGCATTTTGAAATGAATATTAAAAATGCAAAATACATCTCGAAAGGTATTTCAAATAAAATACAAAATGTTTTTTACTAAAAGGCATTTAAATGCAAAATACAAAATAGGTATTTTGCATTTTGTATTTGCATTTTAAATAGAAGTATTTCAAATAAATCGCATCTCTGACTATTACAAATTAACTAACTTAAAGAACTTTCGTCCCTTGTGGTATTTAAACAGCCATACACAAAACAGCCGCGTATTGATCTCAATCTTGTTGCCATCGTGGGATTTTAATCACTCCGTAAATTCGTGCGGCTCGTCGCATTTAAGTCGGCGGCGGCCCGAACCAAATCTTCCCGTCTGTTAGCTTAGCACTATAATGTTTTAAAGTTTTAAATCATATTGATTGGCGGGTCGAATGCAATGGCATATAACTGGACAATTTACAAGTTGACAGTCTGACTGTCTGACAGTGACTGTCGATATACAAGTTGACATACTTAAGGTATATTACGATATATTTTACGTACAAGTTGACAGACTCCACACACGGGAGCTATAATATATATTATAGCTTCGTGTGTGGAATCTGTCAAATAGTACGTAAAATATATCGAGATATATCGTAAGATACCGAGCTATAATATACAGGGTGGCTAAAAAGAACTGAATTCCCGTTGGCTGTAAGGTTTTCGGACGCAAACAATCTCCCCTAGATGGTTTTGGAACCTCTCAGCTCGATTTGATTTTTGGATTTTGTATGGCCATTACCCACCGCCGCCGGTCAATGGTATTGGTTGCGTCTACCGTTGCCAGGCGTCCGGATAAATCTGAACATAGGTAGGCTTTTTGATTGCGTGTCCGGCTAAAATAAACGGTGTCCGGCTTGTCCGGCTTTTGTTAGGCTTTTTACATTTCGCAAACGAGCGAGCGCCGAGCGTGGCCGAGCGCAGGTGAGTAACTGTCAATCCCTCTCGCAGGCCGCAGTGCCTATTAATACTGAGACCATAGATATATATATATGAATATATTATATGCTCTGAGACTGAGACACAAAATCCTCAATAAGGTAGGATGTCCGGCCTTTCTACCCAAATGTCCGGCCAAACTGGCTGGTCTGTCCGGCTATTAGGCTTGGCGACCTGGCAACCCTAGTTGCGTCCCAAAACCTTACAGACAACGGGAACTCAGTTCTTTTTTGGCCACCATGTATGTTATAGCTCCGTCTGTGACGGGCTTAATAGACTGCGAAGTAACGCGTTTCGGGTGCGGCTAGGCAAGAGGTCTTTGGAATTTCATACAAAATTGAAGGTCTAGGCCGGCAAGTGCCTCTTTTTTAATTTCAAAGCTTCTTAGATCACTGTGTCTGTCATACATAACGTTTTTCAATCACTTACAATGATTTATTGTTATATTTGCTACTTAATAGTGCGACTTGGCAAGTTGTTTTCTCTTACCTATGTACTTGATTGATCTGTACTATGACTTCGCCGCAGTTTTTTGATTACTTGGATGGGTCAAAACGTGCCAAGTTGCGCTATTAAGTAGCAAATAACACAAAAATCAAGATAAGCAAAAAAAAACGTTACGTATGACAGACACAGTAATCTAAAGAGCTTTGAAAGAACTTGGTTTCCAGTTAGATCGCACTTCTTTTATTAGCGAAACCGTTTACGAACTTGTCATTCATTCATTCACAGTTATATTTTCTCTCATTCATATTTTTTTGAGCTAAGAAAGTTTTTCTTAAACGAAAATCATTATTTTCTTGAGTCAAGATTACCTATTGTAAATATTTGAACTGAGTAAGTGTTTTCTCAAATGAAGAATAAAATATTCTCATACGAAAAATATAAATGTCTTTAGCCAAGATAATCTAACATTTTCATACAAATATAGTATTTTCTTCAGCTAAGAAAGCATTTCTTAAACGAAAATCATTATTTTCTTGAGCCAAGATTATTATAAATATTTGAACCGAGTAAAGTGTTTTCTCAAATGAAGAATAAAATATTCTCATACGAAAAATATAAATGTCTTTAGCCAAGATAATCTAACATTTTCATACAAGTATAGTATTTTCTTCAGCTAAGAAAGCATTTCTTAAACGAAAATCATTATTTTCTTGAGCCAAGATTATTATAAATATTTGAACCGAGTAAAGTGTTTTCACAAATGAAGAATAAAATATTCTCATACGAAAAATATAAATGTCTTTAGCCAAGATAATCTAACATTTTCATACAAGTATAGTATTTTCTTCAGCTAAGAAAGCATTTCTTAAACGAAAATCATTATTTTCTTGAGCCAAGATTATTATAAATATTTGAACCGAGTAAATTGTTTTCTCAAATGAAGAATAAAATATTCTCATACGAAAAATATAAATGTATTTAGCCAAGATAATCTAACATTTTCATACAAGTATAGTATTTTCTTCAGCTAAGAAAGCATTTCTTAAACGAAAATCATTATTTTCTTGAGCCAAGATTATTATAAATATTTGAACCGAGTAAAGTGTTTTCTCAAATGAAGAATAAAATATTCTCATACGAAAAATATAAATGTATTTAGCCAAGATAATCTAACATTTTCATACAAGTATAGTATTTTCTTCAGCTAAGAAAGCATTTCTTAAACGAAAATCATTATTTTCTTGAGCCAAGATTATTATAAATATTTGAACCGAGTAAAGAGTTTTCTCAAATGAAGAATAACATATTCTCATACGAAACATATAAAGGTCTTTAGCCAAGATAATCTAACACATTTATCCAAGCATAGTATTTTCTTCAGCTAAGATAGCTTTTCTTAAAAGAAATCAATTTTTTCTTGAGCCAAGACTATTTTAAATATTTTGAACCAAGTAAAGTGTTTTCTCAAATGAAGAATAAAATATTTTCATACGAAAAATATAAAGGTCTTTAGCCAAGATAATCTAACACATTTATCCAAGCATAGTGTTTTCTTCAGCTAAGATAGCTTTTCTTAAACGAAATCAATTTCTTCTTGAGCCAAGACTATTTTAAATATTTTGAACCAAGTAAAGTGTTATCTCGAATGAAGAACAAATATTCACATACGAAAAATATACACGTCTTTAGCCAAGACAAATGTAAATATTTTCATCCAAGTATTGTATTTTCTCGGTCTAAGAAAGTTTGTCTCAAACGAAAATTATAATTTACTTGACTCAAGATTATTCTGAATATTTTGAACCAAGTAAAGTATTACTTCAAATCAATACTAAATAGTCTTAAATCAAGACATTTTATAGTCTTCATTCAAAATCTATAATTGTTTTTAGAGGAGAATTAAATGTTATTCAATTAAGAATATTGTCTTGAAACAAGAAAATAAAACAAGAATATATTATTCTTTATTTAAGTAAACAGGGTATCTTGGGCTAAAAATATATACTTGTTCCAAGACAATATTTACTTATATTTAAACAATATGTCCGAGAATATTGGTATTCTTGGCTGAAGAAATCTTTTTTTTCCGTGTAGGCTCGGAACCAGACGACTTGTTAATCTGTAATGCCTGAACGCTAATCCAAGACCGCAGCCTACCCGATACTGCCACGATCTCCTTCTTCCTAGCACTGAACCCTGGTACATTGACTATTTTATATTGGTTCCTAAACATTTCCACTAGCACTGAACATTTCCTAAACAACACGTTACTTTGCTTTTTACGGGTCGACGAACTTAGTTAAGAGCCTTTTTGATTTACCCGTCGTTGTAAAAATTAGTCTTCCCAAGTTTTACTAAATCGCCAACAGAGCAGAAAATCTTATTGAACCATAAGTATATTTTCCTTTGCCGTATCAGCTAACTAAAGGGAGCTTGATATTATCAGAAGCTTTTTTCCTAATTTCGTCGAACCGATTACCGTTAGTGCTCATCGGAAGTGATGTGGAACACTATTAGGAGCATCGATGGATGAGATCCTACCGAAATCCTCATCATTGGTCAAGTCTGCTATATGAGTAAGTCGATTGTCATCCTTAACTTTACTGGCAATTGAAATAGACTGGCTATCAACTTATTATCGATGGGGCAACTTAATCTAACCCCAAATAGTAATTTCGATGCGCTTTTCATAGTTGCGGCATTAACAGTAATTATTAATACTCCACTGCACTCCACTCAGCTGTTTATATCAATCACGCTCGTTATTCTCGAAATTATGAGTGGATAACGCGGTAAGAATAGTTTGGTTATGCTTGTGGTTATACTTCTTTGCTTCTGCATTCGCCCTCAGACAAGAAACTATATTTAGTAGGTAAATGTTTAATGCCTTCACTGACACAGAAGTCCTGAAATGCAGCTCAAAGTCATGGAATAAACTGTCCAATACTCCAGCTATGTTTTTTTTTGTTTTTGTGTTTTTGACCGGCCTTGCAAAGACATATTTTGTAAAGCCATCACCTATGGTTAGAATTTAAGTATAGCCAGCTTTGCTTTTTAGAAACGGTCCCTCGCTACCTTAGAAATTACTAGCCGACCTAGCCGTAGTCCTTCTTCCTATGTAACGCATTCCTAATCACGAAGTTATTTTTAATATCAATGACTTCCTAACGTGAGCCCGGTTTCCCTAATCAGTTTATTCATCCACTCTAACGTCACATTTATGTAAAGGTGTTCCTTCGTTTTCATTATGGTCAAACTGAACGACTAGAGCTTTCACTTCTGGTATCGTTGGCAACTATTAACTCGCCCGCCTTGAATTAAAGAGGCGCATTACCTAGTCAAAGAAGTGACAAATATTACTGCCTTCCCATTGTTAACCCCATAACAACCTTTGTGTAAGTGATATTCTTGGATTCGTAATCTGATTGTGTCCAGAACCACACCATGACATAAGTTTAAGCACCCAAGGCTCCTTAGTGCAATTGTCAGTAAGCATAAGCTCGACCCTACCCTATGGCACCTTTCGCATTTCGTAATGGGTTTTCTACAATCCTGATAGATGTGACCACAACTTGTAATTTAAACATACTGCTTCTGTTCCCCTATTAAGTACTCATGCCGTCTCTATGAGAATAATCCCGCGCAAACCCCGTCTCTTGAAAGCATCTACTACTGGTTGGACTGGCGCGGTGTCCCTTTACTGCGTGGGCTATTTTGATGCTAAATAGTCCAACAAATCCTCTGGTTCCTCACATTTAAGAGCCCCCCATTCCTGACGGAACTGTCAGTGATTCCGTAAGTAAATTACGCAATTAACCGCTTTACGACCGACAATCTCGCACCTACGTAACAATCATAATCTGTCGTAGAAACGTTAAGTTAACTTTTCGTATGCGCGAGATTTTCGGTTTAACATTTCATCTAATAGCTTGTCATATACATCGTTTGAAAAAGCCTTCTTTAGTTTACTCTACCAGACCAGACGTTCCAAATGTAATTCTCAGCACAATCGGTCGCCTTCTCAATGACCGCTCGACGTCCTGCACTCCGTAATTAGGGTCGACCTCAGTTACTCTTACTTGGTACGCCTTGAAGTGCAGATATTATCTTCACCAATTCATCAGCTGACATAGCCGGTTAGCTCGGTTTCCTTTGGTAGGTGTTCTCTCACCCTCACTTTACGATGAAGATCTTCTTCGCCTCCGTTTCGACCGCTTCGGCCGTCTAAGTGTAACTATCGCTTTCTGTATCACCTGAAATTTACAGCGCATTTAATGTTCTTTCTCTGAACCATGTGTAGCCTAGACTTGAACTTTGACCTTGAACTTTAAATGTAGACTTTTTACTTGGACTTTTAACTTGATCTTTTAACATGGACTCTTAACTACTACTTTTAACTTGAACTCTGAACTTCGTATAACTATTTCGACTTTGAACTTTAACTATGAACTTGAATTTCGTCTTGAAGAAGATCTTCTTCGCCTCCGTTTCGACCGCTTCGGCCGTCTAAGTGTAACTCTCGCTTTCTGTATCACCTGAAATTTACAGCGCATTTAATGTTCTTTCTCTGAACCATAAACACTTCCAACATGGACTTCCAACTTGGACTTTCAACATGGACTTCCAACATGGACTTCCAACATGGGCTTCCAACATGGGCTTCCAACATTGGCTTCCAACATGGGCTTCCAACATGGACTTCCAACATGGACTTCCAACATGGACTTCCAACATGGACTTTCAACATGGACTTTCAACATGGACTTCCAACATGGACTTCCAACATGGACTTCCAACATGGACTTTCAACATGGACTTCCAACATGGACTTTCAACATGGACTTCCAACATGGACTTCCAACATGGACTTCCACCATGGACTTCCAACATGGACTTCCAACATGGACTTATAACATGGACTTCCAACATGGACTTCCAACATGGACTTCCAACTTGGACTTTCAACGTGGACTTTCAACATGGACTTCCAACATGGACTTCCAACATGGATTTCTAACATGGATTTCTAACATGGACCTCTAACATGGACCTCTAACATGGACCTCTAACATGGACCTCTAACATGGACCTCTAACATGGACCTCTAACATGGACCTCTAACATGGACCTCTAACATGGACCTCTAACATGGACCTCTAACATGGACCTCTATCATGGACCTCTAACATGGACTTCTAACATGGACTTCTAACATGGACTTCTAACTTGGACTTCTAACTTGTCATGACTTCACTTGACTTTCGAACATGGACCTTTGAAATTGCTTTTGAACTTGGACTTTAGAACTTGGACTTTTGAACTAAGACTTGAACTAAGACTTTTGAACTTGTACTTTTGAACTAGTAGTTTTGTACTAAGACTTTGTACTTGGACTTTTGAACATGGACTTTGGAACTTGGACTTTGAACTTGAACTTCGAACTTGGAATTAAAACTGGTCCAACATTGAACTAGGACATCGAACTTGGGCTTGAACCTGGTCATTGACCTTTGACATTGAACTGACATTGCACTTAGACATTGAGCTTGGACATTAAACTTGGACATTGACCTTGGGCATTGGACTTGGACATTGAACTTGGACATTGGACTTGGACATTGGACTCGGACATTGGACTTGGACATTGGACTTGGACATTGGACTCGCACATTGGACTCGCACATTGAACTTGGGTACTGAACTTGGAGTGAACTTGGTCATTGCGCTTGGACATTGAACTCAGGCTTTAAACTTGGACATTGCTTTTGGTTGAACATGGACATTGAACTTGGACATTGAACTTGGACATTGAACTTGGACATTGAACTTGGACATTGAACTTGGACATTGAACTTGGACATTGAACTTGGACATTGAACTTGGACATTGAACTTCGACATTGAACTTCGACATTGAACTTGGACATTGAACTTGGACATTGAACTTGGACATTGAACTTGGACATTGAACTTGGACATTGAACTTGGACATTGAACTTGGACATTGAACTTGGACATTGAACTTGGACATTGAACTTGGACATTGAACTTGGACATTGAACTTGGACATTGAACTTGGACATTGAACTTGGACATTGAACTTGGACATTGAACTTGGACATTGAACTTGGACATTGAACTTGGACATTGAACTTGGACATTGAACTTGGACATTGAACTTGCACATTGAACTTGCACATTGAACTTGCACATTGAACTTGCACATTGAACTTGCACATTGAACTTGCACATTGAACTTGCACATTGAACTTGCACATTGAACTTGCACATTGAACTTGGACATTGTTCTTGGACATTGAACTTGGACATTGAACTTGGATATTGAACTTGGGCATTGCTCTTGGACATTGAACTTGGACATTGTCATCAACTTGACTTTCAAGTTAGAATTTAATTTGGACTTCATTTCATTTGGACTTTGAACTTGGACATTCAACTGACTCTCATCAAAACACGTTGACAAAGTATCACTACAGGCTTATACGGCATAACTACATGGCCGTTCACCATTTTATAAGCAGCACACTTGCTAGGCAAACAGCACATCTACATGGCTGTTAACTCACTCTATACGCAGCACACCTACATGGCCGCACACATGCTAAACAGCACACCTACATGGCTGTTAGCTCACTCTATAAGCAGCACACCTACATGGCCGCACATATGCTAAACAGCACACCTACATGGCTGTTAGCTCACTCTATAAGCAGCACACCTACATGGCCGCACTCATGCTAAACAGCACACCTACATGGCTGTTAGCTCACTCTATAAGCAGCACACCTACATGGCCGCACTCATGCTAAACAGCACACCTACATGGCTGTTAGCTCACCCTATAAGCAGCACACCTACATGGCCGCACATATGCTAAACAGCACACCTACATGGCTGTTAGCTCACTCTATAAGCAGCACACCTACATGGCCGCACTCATGCTAAACAGCACACCTACATGGCTGTTAGCTCACTCTATAAGCAGCACACCTACATGGCCGCACTCATGCTAAACAGCACACCTACATGGCTGTTAGCTCACCCTATAAGCAGCACACCTACATGGCCGCACTCATGCTAAACAGCACACCTACATGGCTGTTAGCTCACTCTATAAGCAGCACACCTACATGGCCGCACTCATGCTAAACAGCACACCTACATGGCTGTTAGCTCACCCTATAAGCAGCACACCTACATGGCCGCACATATGCTAAACAGCACACCTACATGGCTGTTAGCTCACTCTATAAGCAGCACACCTACATGGCCGCACTCATGCTAAACAGCACACCTACATGGCTGTTAGCTCACTCTATAAGCAGCACACCTACATGGCCGCACTCATGCTAAACAGCACACCTACATGGCTGTTAGCTCACCCTATAAGCAGCACACCTACATGGCCGCACATATGCTAAACAGCACACCTACATGGCTGTTAGCTCACTCTATAAGCAGCACACCTACATGGCCGCACATATGCTAAACAGCACACCTACATGACTGTTAGCTCACTCTATAAGCAGCACACCTACATGGCCGCACATATGCTAAACAGCACACCTACATGGCTGTTAGCTCACTCTATAAGCAGCACACCTACATGGCCGCACATATGCTAAACAGCACACCTACATGGCTGTTAGCAAACTCTATAAAATTGTACCAACCATCTCATGTAGTGAGGTACACGTACAAGCGTTACAATCAAATTCCATCATTCGTTACTTATGTCAGGATTACTCAAAAATATTCTCTCAGTGAATGCAACACTATCTCATTTTGTACGTGTACCTACTCTTACGATCAATGGTCTAGTTATCTAATAAACAGGATATTCAAAATTACTTAACTCCGTTTCCCATGGCGCGCAGGCACACGCCCACTTCTGAAGTGTAGTAAAACTCCTCTGGATCCTTTTGAATAATTTATTAAACAACGCTAATAGTCACCATTACACTCGTCTTAAGTCTAAGGTTTACTTTTACACGTCTGCTCTTTCGCACCGTTAACAAAGAAGTACCCAGAAACACCTTGTTCCCCTTTTTTAAAACCTCACCATTCCGCCCTCTGCCTTCTTTTTTACCCGTTAATCTTTTTCTAAGTCATAATGGCGGCGGAATACCCTCAAACTTAATAAAAAGTGAAACTTAAATGAAACCTAACACAGTATAACATAAAAATCATTACAATAACATAAAAATCATTACACGATGGCCGATGGGGCAGACGAGCTCTGGAATGGAGACCACGAACGACCCGGCCCGTGGGACGACCCCCCGCCAGGTGGACCGACGACCTGGAGAGAGTGGCGG
Source organism: Epiblema foenella (assembly GCA_963556455.1). Classification (NCBI taxonomy): domain Eukaryota; kingdom Metazoa; phylum Arthropoda; class Insecta; order Lepidoptera; family Tortricidae; genus Epiblema; species Epiblema foenella. The sequence continues at coordinate 24,546,484 of OY747100.1, forward strand.
GAAGCGGTTGGATGCGGAGAGCTGGGGACCGGGTGTGGTGGCCTGAATTAGGGAAGGCCTATGTCCAGCAGTGGACGACTGCAGGCTGAGGATGATGATGATAACCGGTTTGTAGAAAAAAAATAATTCTATGCATCTAGGTAGTAGTAGGCGTGACATCACGCGTGCATAGTATCAGTATATATGGAGCGTTTTCAGTGCTCATTAGCTATGCTGTATTTTGCCTCTCATTTTCGTCTTTTGTGTTGCTCTAATTGTAGTTGGTCCCATACAAACATTTGATCTTCTAAAAACTGGTTCGAATGGCATTCATTTTTTTGTCATCATGGAATGTCATGTTTTGTCATCATAATGTTTTTTTTTGTCTATACATCAATTTTTTTAATTTTTTCGAATTGGCGGAGCCATGGCTTTTGAAAACATAAGAAATATCACTCGTTTGATAATTATTTCTCTAAGACCGGCAAAATTTGCTAAACTTTTTTTTTTGTCTATCCATCATTATTCGCAAATTTTTCGAATTGGCGGAGCCATGGCTTTTGAAAACATAAGATCACTCGTTTGATAATTATTTCTCTAAGATCGGCAAAATCTGCTAAACGTTTTTTTTTGTCTATCCATCATTATTCGCAAATTTTTCGAATTGGCGGAGCCATGGCTTTTGAAAACATAAGAAATATCCCTCGTTTAACGTTTTACTCACATTGCTACATCTCGTTTTTCTGGCAATTTTTCACCACAAGAAAAGAAAACCGACCGCCATCGACCGCGCCCCAAGCCAAAGAGAATCCTCCCCTCTTTTTTTCCTCCTAACCTCACAACTCTCACTCTATGGTTAGGCGGTGGCGAGCCTCAAACATAACTTCAGTTTTATTATTTATGCGGGACGTCGCGATGCGAAAGAAAGTTACTTAATTATATCCCGTTTAATTATTTAAGTATTTATTATAGAATATAAAAGAAGACGACATAATCTAATTAACATTAAATGTTGTATTTCTCTAACACCGGCAAAATCTGCTAAACGTTTGAGTATATCTATATGTAAATGTGGCGGCGGGCGTTAACGCGTCAACGCGATTGGCCGAAGCCATTGATTGATTATTGCTGCAGCCGTGGTGTAACAGCTGCTCGCTCTAGAGGACTATTTTCGTTCTGGGCTTCACATATTAAGAGCGCTTTAATAAAATGTAACAGGTCCACTAGTGCCACTCGTAAATAATTGTGATTGTTTAAATTTAACGATAGATATCTAAAAAAGGGCCGCTACGTACTGTATTTTGTAATTAAGTACGTTTTGAATCCATCAAACTAGTTATTACGTTGCTGGATTCGTCAATCTATGCGTCCAAAGTTAAAACGGCTGTTTTATTTTTGAGCTCAAAGAGAGACTAATCTAGCAAAGTAAAAATTAGTTTGATGGATTCAAAAAGTACTTAAATACAAACTACAGTACGTAGCGGCCCCCTTTTTTAGTTATATATCATTAAATTTAAATAATTACAATTATTTACGAGTGGCGCTAGTGGACATGTTACATGTTATTGAAGCGCTCTTAATCGTATTTTAATGTTTTTTTATTCGATAGCTGCGCTTATGATTCGTCTAGAGTGCTGACTGACTGACTGCCATCGGATGTATTAACTATTTCAAAGTCTATGTTTTATGGCAGATTAAGGGTCGGTTGCACCAACGATCACAGGCCGGTCATAGTCCAATATGGCGCCGGTAGCTGTCATCCCACAGAAACTTGTCAAACATGTCATACAATCAGATTGACGAACACCGCTTACGATTACAGACGTTTGGTGCAACCCACCCTAAAGAAACAAAGTTCACCAGTATCGGGGTATTTGGATATAAACCTAAAGTTTATTAAAAATAACTGCAATCGGATGCAGCAAACAAAAATAGACTTCAGATCTATTTGTGTTCGCGGCGTCCGATGGCAAGCACATTTCAATTGTTTCGACGATTTCCATTAAAAGCACACGGAGCTGACGTATCAGAATAATTGCGAAATACGTATTTAAATACGATTTAACTTAGAATATATACACGAATACTTAACAACAATAACTTAAAAAATAATAAAAGTAACTTAAGGCCAGGCCCATTCAGACATCTGACGAAAATAATGAAGTTTGAGTTTCTAGTGTGAAGAAGTAATGTAGAATAACACTATACAAAAATTACAAACAGAACAAAATATTGGAAAATACCTTGGTAACTGTCAAAAAATCCTAAATATCATCATAAAAATAAACTTTCTTGCTGCAGATTTCGTAACTATCATCGACAGTGATATGTTTTTTTACAAAAAGGATAGCTTTTTATTGTTCTTACAAAATAACCGGATAGATTCTTCATAAGCGTTCCAGTATTACAAAATCAATTAATATATACTAAATATTTACGAAATAACGCGCAGAGCTTCCGTAGAGATCGGGATGGTTAATTGCAAACATGCGTGTAAGGGTCATTTGCCTCGCCTTAAATCTAAAACAGGCTCTTGGGGCATTATACCGAGGACGCTGGCGGTATTTCCTCACTGTATCGCAATGCTGATACGTTGTGCGAGGAAGTCGCCAGCTCTTCCCTCACCAGTTACGTCAACCAGAATGACTACTGTACTAATACGATTCGAATTTAAAAGAGTTAAATAGGATCCCCAATAAATGGAATAAGGTAAGCCTTTTTCTTCTAATTCCGATAAGACTTGCAAATTAATTCTATTAAGAAACGTTAGACGCAAAAAGGATCTAAAAGCATCTTAAGTTTAATTAAAAACAAACAAAAAGATATTTAAACAATAACTTCGTAAAACCGGAGCAACATAAATCATTGCGAGGGGAACTCTTTATAAAAACCAGCGTTATGGAGCCAATTTGAGAGTTTAGTTTCACATTCCAATCGGGTTTGAATGTGTCGGACTCGCTTTAACAAGTTAATTAAGAGTGTAGCTCACATCTCAGACTCGGTTGTAGCCACTCAACCGATCTTAATGGAGCGCAAACTCAAGAGTATTCCATTGTTCAAACATCAGCCATCGTGGGCGTGTCGGAGGTTTCTCTTGGATTTTCCCCAGGCTACTCTCCAACCGCGCACTCATCTCTTTATTGGGTCCGCCACAGAGTAAACAAAAATTGTGTAGGAGCATACGCGAAAGGGTCAGCAATGCACCGCGATTCTTCTGGGCTGCGGTTAACCTACGTGCCATCGGGCCGTAAGCTTATTTGCCACTATCGTTGTGTAGAGAATCTACAAATGAACTGAAAATTATGATGATGATGATTCCGACCGGTTTCGGCCATGGCGACCACTTCGACTCCTAATCAGTGCCCCGGCGCTCATGCGCCCGAAGATGGCTAATGTAGCCTATTTTAGCAATAAAACTCCGCGCACATTGAGGGCACGTAAGCACGCCGTCTACATAATTGTAGGAGATGGCAGCAGGTGGGCGGGCCTTAAGCTGGTCGCGTTTGGTATCAAGGTCAACTTTACGTTGATCCTCGAATGCCCGTACCTTGCCGTTCACCAGCCTGCGCCATTCTGGGCGTTGTGCTGCCAAACACTCCCATTGAGAGGGCTCTATGTCGCATCTCTTCATGTGTCGCTTTAGGACATCCTTATACCGGAGGAGTTGACCGCCATGCTTCCGCTTGCCCTCCTCCAGCTCAGAGTAGAAGATGCGCTTCGCCACTCTCTCCTCCACCATACGTGATACGTGACCACACCAGCGAAGCTGCCGACGCATTAATTATGCCTCAATGCCACCAACATTGGCTCGTCGTAGGACTTCGGTGTTACGCACTCTGTCGGACCATCTGATCTTCATAATGGTACGTAGGCATTTAAGGTGGAAGCGATCCAGAGTGCGTACGTGGCGACGATACACACACCACGTCTCGGAGGAATATAAGAGGTTTGGCAGCACAATAGCCATATAAACAGATATCTTAGTGGCCAACTTAAGGTCATGTGAGCAGAAGACCTTGGAACGCAAAATTATATTTAAAAATATATATATATTTATATTTGAAAATTATATTTATTTATTGTAAACCATTATCAGCACTAACAGCTAAACCTTACGTGCTAAGTGGTATTCTATTTTAATAACATGCGTATTGTAGGTTTATACTTATTTGCCACTATCGTTTTGTAGAGAATCTACAGATGAACTGAAAATTATATTTATTTATTTATTGTAAACCATTATCAGCACTAACAGCTAAACCTTACGTGCTAAGTGGTATTCTATTTTAATAACATGCGTATTGTAGGTTTATAATTATTCATACATAAATCTGATACACATTAATTACGTTAGTCCAGGCCGTACAAAAACAATAGAGATTTATTTCGTATGTCAGCATTGGATAGTACATTACATAAAACTTAAAATAAACCTTACGTGCTAATTGGTATTATATTTTAATAACATGTGTATTGTATATAATTATTAATACATAAATCTGATAGTCATTAATTACATTAGTAGCAGTCTAAAAAGCAATACAAATATGTAGCAATTTATTTTTTAGATGTCAGTATTGGACAGTACTTTACATAAAATACTTAAAAAAATACTTAAATTTTTTTTATCGTTCGGAGCGCTGGTGGGCCTGCGGCGCCTGCGTACCGCGTGCCGTATGCGTGGTTAAGCAATATCGGCCCAGGTCAGTTCTTGGATAGCCCTATACGTCTGGGGAGAGGTCGGAGCGTTACCGACCCTTCCCTTCATATTTTTGTATTGTTATTTAGAAAGAGGTTTAATTGCAGTATCACTTCCGATAGTTCTGGTAATTAACGAACCACAGCTAATATCCATAAATCGAGTAACTCAGTGGTCCTTGGATGTGTCACCATTTGTATGAAAAAGTGGTTTTTATCACTGTGTTACCCACCATTTACAACAATATGTTAATATTTAAGTATTTTTAACTATAAATCCCTTTTATTAGGTTCAGGTACTATTCATCGTAACCACGGCATTAGAAATAGTCCGGGAAATCGATAAGAGGATCATGACGTAATATTCATCTTTTCTAATTATTTGTATGAAACTTCGCAACCAAGCCTTTCATATAAATACACACGTCATACCCTCATCAATTAACCCTGTTCCCTTTTGAACATATAGCCGGCAACGTAATGAAAACTAGTAGTTATTTTATGATTAGAATTTCACTTAGAAATCCTTCGTCAAATATTTTATGTGTAATTTTTCATTATATATAAATTCAAATATTATCTAATAAATTGTAATCTGGGCTTGATGAGAGGAGGGCCTCTTTAGTTTGCTTGCAGGTACATAGGTATTTCCAATACATAACTCATTATTTATATAAGTCGTCGTCTCCCGGTGAAAAAAAATAAACAATATAGCATTCTTTTGTTATGATCCCTGGGATACCAGGGACCGGTAGACGTCAGGTTGAAATAAAGAGTATTTGTATTGTATGTATCTGTCCTCAACTTGACTACTTTGATTCGTAATACTCTTACATTCAGAATTACTTTCAACTATTAAACTCCAGAAATTGCATTATTATTGCTATTTCTCTCCGGAAGGTTTCGCCGAAAGACCAGCGCTGGCTTGTGAGTCAGCACTATGCGGAGGCGGGACCATTTCGTGGCAATTTTATTAGTTAATAGTTCAATATGTATTATCCTGTCTGGTTCTATGTCACGAATAAATTATTTTCATTTCATTTAACGAAGCCTAGAAAGAATACTCCTTTATTTACAATTGCTTAGTAACAAAACAAACATTTTGTAAATTTACTTTTTTAAGCTACGAGCTTCTTAGTTACAAAAATATAAATAGGTAGGTAAAATAATAAGAACTGAACCTAAATTATATTTCTTAATGAAATATTATCAATTATATAAAAAAAACAACAATTTCAATACTGTCCGTATGAAAAATGCCCCAACGAAGCCTACCGTAACTCGTGACGTCACACGGCGCCGACGCGCCACAGTGCCCGCGACCGCCGTTGAGAACGCACGTCTTCGAAATTCGAATTTCGAACCGCCTTAAACCGCTGCTCGCGAGTGAACGACCAATCAAATTTGTGTATTCATAACGGACTGTGCACAGGTATGTTTTCTATTACAATTTTCGCAGCCGGTTTTCTGTTACAAGTAGTTAATTAGGTGCTAGTTATTTACATGCATTCGGACCTTGAGAGGGGCCGTTACCTGCCTAGATTTATTATTAAATCAGCCTTGAAAATGGGCCCATTTATTGGGCTCTTTGTTACAGTCTTGGGGCATTTTTATGCTTCGAATATGATCGCCCGCGTAAAGCTAACGTTTCAGTGGCACTAAACTTTTGTGTTTTGATACAAAAAATGTATAGAAGATCTAAAGTTCGCGAAGTATAAAAGGCGACATAAGGTGGATTATAATATAATTTATAGAAGAAACTTAATCAATATATAGAAATGAAGACAAAAGTTGCCATTGAAAATGTCCACAATCCATTACGCGGAAACAACTTATATTTAAGTGTTTTCCCTGACGCTTTATCTTCTTTTATAATTTCATTTATACTCCTCTGAAGCTCGTTAATTTATATATTTAAGGTAAACGACCCCGTTCTCGACACCTTGGTGCCCATTAGATGACTATTAATCACCTCTGTCAGTGACATAAGATTGAAAGTCCATGTATTGGGCCAGTGTCGAGCGAGGAACGTTTACTTTAATATTACATTTTTAAATAAACTGCAATTTAAATTAAACTACAAATAATTAAAGGGCCTACAACCAAACTTAAAAATAAAAACTTAAAAATAAATAATCTAAAATAAGGGGTCCCCCCGCGGCATAGTGCCAAAGATGGTGGCAGTCTTCCTCGCTGTATAGCAATGCTTATGCGTTGTGCGAGGAAGCTGCCAGCCCTATGGTCATCAGTGTAGTGTACACTGACCTTTTAGCAAGTTCCTTGAAGAACTCTTTTTAAATAAATATATAGCGCTGAATATCTTGATGACATTTTAAACTTTACATTCTATACGTTGTTAATAGCGTGACCCCGTAAATAAGATCGTTAATACAATTACCGAAAAATTATAGGTATACATCTTTTTTAATCGACTGTACACAAAACGTGATAGTACAAAAACCAAAAAAGCAAAATTTCGAAAGCGTTTGTCATGTTCTTTTTGCGAAATAAACTAATAAACCACATTAAACTACTATCATAAGATATAAGCGATTCTGTTACGCGGTTTGTCATTACCATCGTGTGATCGATTTTCGCACTAGGCCGTAAAAACTCAATACGAGTGCCTTTGATTTTATACGTTGCTTAGACGTTTGTATCATCACTACATAGTATAAAACAAAGTCGCTTTCTCTGTCCCTATATCCCTATGTATGCTTAAATCTTTAAAACTACGCAACGGATTTTGATGCGGTTTTTTTAAATAGATAGAGTGATTGAAGGTTTATATGTATAATAACATCCATTAAATAGTGCACCCGTGCTGAAATGGTATTGGGCGGCGCCACTAGAGTATGCCTAGCTCACTTACCAGACTGGATGAATAGATTAATAACTGAAATGTAATTAACTGATTGAAATAAAGGTCTGTGCTATTAGGAAGGGTGTGTAAAGTAAACAAATAGTTAGAGTTTAAGTCAAAGTAAATTTATTGATTGATATTATTTGGCATTTAATCGAAGCTCTTGATTATTTAACCGAATATGACTAGTGGTAGCCTTATTTGGTGTCTACTTTGCTTGACCTAGGCCAAATTTAGAGGGAAAAGCTAGTAGACACAACGAAAAACCCTCTTGCCTGTATCCTAAATACACAAAATAGTTAACTACATGAGTAAGTGAACAATAAATTATAACCTTAGGCTCACTAACGTAACTATTGGTACACAAAACGTTTGAACTACAAAACACAATATATTTCTGATACACAAAACATAAATACACCCAAGGAAATATGTCCATTAATCTACCTGAATCAATTATACCAAACTGGATAAGGGTTTACAATGCTGAACGGAATCAAACTCACAAGACATTATACGCACTAACAGGGGAAATTGGTGAATAATACGCACTAAAAGGGAAATTAGTGAATAAAGTATAGGTTTACACACAATAAGACGAGTATGGTATTTACAAGTAGCTTCCTTATAAGTACTTGCATAAATTAATTCCGACCAAGGGTTCGAACCTTGATATAAATTACCAGACCACACAATTTACGGTCTCAACTTCTACTGACACGAGATTCGAACTCGTCAACCGCTATTGTATACAACCAGCATGACAATTTCAATGTATTTAGTAAATCAAATACGAATCAAAAATTATACACAATCTGCATCCCATAATATTAAATGAACAATATTTGTATATTTCAAGTTATTGGCACAGTCGACGTTTAGTTAATGGAATCGTCTAATCGAATAATATGAGTCAAGGATGAAGCATCATTGCTAAAACCATGAGATCAGATCCCTTGTTCTGTCTTCAACAAATATTCACTTGGTTATATACTGCGCAATGTGATCACATAGGTAACAGTGTGGCTACTTGTTATTTATTAGGTAGCCGACTCATTTTAACTTGTGACGATTTCTTGCCAATAAAGTCCACAGAAAACTAAGATGGGATGGAAATTGATTCCATGGTATCTTTATAAAATATAAACAAAAATCCATAATCACAATTAAAGCAAAGTTGATGACTCAGCTTAATCATTCGGTTCAATATTTGTTTGAAGTTAATGAAATTACCATTTAGCTTCTTCAACCTTTAGGAGGAAAAATAATATCTTAAATTAGAAGAAAGAATACACCTGTTCCGAATGAGAAAGTCTAGGGTCAAAATATAGTAATTACTTAACTTGGTTCAACCGGCAGGCCCACAACTGGTCTCCTGCGCTGACTTATCTCGTACCACAGAATATGTATCTCTCATAAACTGTACGATATTCCAAACTCCGCGCTCCGTTCCAAACTTCTCTCCTCCAAGGTCTCCGATCAAGTCCCCCTTGTCTTTAATTTCTTTATTACCTAAACTTAACTAACATAACAACTTTATTTGTAACATCTCTTATAATTATTTTCGTCTTAATTACAATACAATAAAGACTTCTCGTCGGCAATTCTTCCATGGTCGTCCCCTCCGCTCGGTCAACTTGCGCAAACGCCTCCTTTTCAGGTCCTGCTCCTTCCTGCAGGGTGTGTAGCGCCGTCTCACTCTCTCCGCGTGATAGTGGGAACCTTTCACGATACATCCGCCTGATGACCACATGTTTGGGTAACTGGAATTGAAAAAAATACTTTGCGTAGCATTTGCATAGTAAAATGTGCTCTATGCCAAGCATGGCGAAAGTCGTGGTTTCTTTGCTTGGTTGTACACAAAATAACAGATTTTTGTAGAAGTGTTCTTCGAAATGCGATACTTAAGGTTTACTAAATGGCCAAACCTTTTCTAAGCACCTTTTGTCTCCACTTCACCATATTGTCTAATCAATGACGGCAATTTAAGTCACAGACATAAGTTATAGTTGTTTATTTAGGGCCAATTCGCCTTTCCCTTTGCCACCTCTAAGTATTAGAAGAAATTCTTAAAATTTATTACTTCCTTGTTAAAGGACTCCAGTTCTAAAGGTTGGGGTTTTTTGTTATTCTTACAAATAAAACTAGGATCGCGCATATAGCATGTCTAAGTTGCCATCACATCCCCCTCTCTGTAGATAGCTAAAATATACATACATTTTCGCTTTCTACACCTTATTGGTAACTACTACCCTAACCAACGAATATTACGGATAAAGCATAACGACATAAAAGCAAAATATCCTACATACACCTTTCTGGTAACTAACTTAACCATCTAAAATTACGCATATAGCTTAAGGGCATAAAATAAAAATATCCGACCTATTCTCCAAGCCCAAAGCATTAATTGTCCTACTAAACTAAGTATTGTCTAATCCTAAGTGAGGCAATAAAACTCCTTTATTACTAGGCGCCGGCGCTGCCTACTCGTATTGTGTCCCTTCTACCTAACTTGGCAGCTGCTTACGACTTTTCTCACTGTAAGTTAGTTTTTTTGTTTTATTGTTATTCAATTTATTAATTATCGCGTAATTTCCCTGTTGTTGGCTCATTCATTCTTAACCTAACTAGGCCTACTCCTACACTAACCTACCTAACTTGTCTTACTTCTGTCACCTTAACCGTAGAGGGAAATAGAACAATCTTAGTGTCGGCCCTGATCTGTTGTTTTCCGAGTTCGCCTATATTAATAGCCTGACTGTAACAAAAGAACAATCGTCGATGGTGGTAATAATCTATTGTTATAAACAATTTAACTAGACCTCAGCTTAAGCCTGAGCTTATTGCATGTGTAATGAAAACTATGATGTTGACTATTATTATTGAGCTATTTAAATTATCTTGAACAGACAACGTCTTAGCCACACGTTCCCAGAGTCATTTCCTCACGGAGCGAGTTTGTTTCACTATAACTATCGTAGTCTTCGTCTTGTGGAAGAAAGAGTTGTTAATTCTCGAGCCAAGCTGCGTCCAGCTTAGGTGAGGCGCAAAACATTCCCCTCCTAAGTGTAAATGTTACAAATAACAGGGCTAGCCTGTGCCTCTGGTACGCCAAAACTTCCAGAGTTGGTTCGTTTGCTACCCACGTACGGGGAAGGAGGTGCCCATGAATTAAATTGCTACGTAGCGGTCCTATCCGCAGCCTATTGCTGGGATCGCCATAAATGTCTGAGTAGGAGGGTTGACTAGGCGCATAGCGCTAGTGGTGCATGTGCAGGTACAGTTTATGATTCGGTGATAGGTATAGTTTTTATTGGCTCATTGTTGAAGAATGCATTCTTTGTTTATGTAAGTGATAGCCTCGCTTTTGTTTGAGAGTGGCCACTCTAATGTCAACCCTCGTGCGCATATGTAATGGACACCCAATCCACTGCAGGTCGTATAACGCTTCTCGTCTTCCGGCAATTCATCAATCCCCTAAATTATAATAACGACGTAAAACGACATGAATGAATCATGACACTTTACTAAAATGGAAAAGAAGTTAGAGTACGATGACTAGGCAAAATTATTTGGTAGTCAATGTTATATGTAGAATGAAAACTTGTGGTCTTAAAGATTTTCCCCAGACAGGTAAGATCCTCTCTAAGATCACGTCAAAACTACCGAAAGAGCCGAAGGCTTTTCTACCTGATCCCAACTCTGGTTGTCTATCAAATGGCTAGATGCTCTAGGTTCGGCTGAAAGTAAAATCCTTTAAAAGTTAATCATCATCTGTTCAAGTACAATAGCATATTTGCTATGCCTGGGGATTTTTTTTTTTGTAAAGGGAAAATGTTTACCCATTTTTTTTTTCCTAATATAGAATAAAATTGACAGCACTGAATATTGTGGAAGTTTTAAAATAGGTAAATGAAACCCGAAATTTGAAATATGTTTTAGCTGCAACTGATTAATATTTTTATTTGCCAATTCCTAATTCATTTAATGCTTTATCATGTTGTACCTACAAGGGGCAATTAAAATAATAGGGGCGATGAAGCCGGTATCGTTATTTATGTTTCGTTTTGTACAATAGGACCTCTCAACTTATTTGTCGTCTCCAGTATCCACACATCACGTGAATCATTCATCGTCTTTCAAAACGTAGACTCTGGCCAGAGATTTTCCTTTCACATCTGAAGCTATTTTTTTTTTATATTGTCATAGCTACAGTTCATCACACATAAAGTAATTTATTCATTACACCTCTAAATCATTTATCATCTACGGATAAATAATAATCACACCTAAAGCTAGACTCCATTCTGAACGTCTAAGCTGTGAGGTCATTAAGTCAAGAGGTCTTTACCAAACACATCAATGATAACAAAGTTTTATGTAAAAGTTATTCCGCCCTTTGGTATATGATAAAACATCTAAACAAATGTTTATTATTCATAAAATGTATAGTATAACTTCCATGTATTCAAAGTGCGCCAATTTTCATTAACTGAAATTAATAATGATAATCTATTTTACTTTTGTAAAATCTGACTCTGCTTTCGCGAATAAGCCAAACAAAACTAACTTGCTGCAATAATTATGGGTTAGTATATTACTGGTCATAACCTCAATAGTAGCAATGCGCATGTAAATTCAATTATTAGACTGAGACTTATGGGACAACTCAAGTTTTATGAAGCGAATACTTTAACGACTAAAAATCTACTTCATTATTTAAATAACACATAGATTAATAATACGACCACTATTACAGTAATAATAGACACTCCTAGACGAAAGCTCCCCTAAGTAAATTGGATGTTTAACAAAATACACACATACTACGTTACACTACACTACAACAAACTATGCTATTCCTGAATCTGCGCTTGCTAGAGCCTCACTTGTTTACTGACTAATTGAAGTACGAGATCAGTTATTAACTTAAGTAAGTAACCATAACTCTTAAGCCAGTGCCTTTTGGACACTTAGGCCTCCGATAAGTGCGCCTGTAACTCCTTTGAATATCTGCTAGGTGAGGTATTTTTATTACTACTCGTTAACCTAAAATCTCTCTTTGCCTTTTCATAGGTAGGTGCCACTATCGACACATACGTTGCGGTTATAAAAATTGTCTTGAAGTGCGTGTGAGACATTATCATTTATTTTGATAAAACTTCAAATGTAGTAGCAACATTACACCTTCTAGCCTATAACTAGCGGATCGCGGCTGTTGCACACGTTCCCAATATATCTCATTATATTATTTACTAACGTCCTGTCCTCTAATTGTATCTACATAAAGCTCGGACATATTTAAATTACCACGGGAACCATAATAATAACAACTAGTTATCAATTTGTATTTAACCATTCTAATAGTAAATCTCCAGCGTTTACATGAGAACTTACATTACTGTACGGGGTATACCTGCGAAATAGGCTAATACGATATTGATTGCTCTATTGTATGCATTTTAACCGTTATATACCTGCGCAACTTATTAATAGCTTGCGTCACATTAGGATCTGCCCTACCATAAAAATAAGGCCTACGAAGCGTTTCAATGGATAGTGTAAAAACATTAACATCAGCCTCACTATCATTATGTATTATTTCCTGTGTTTTGATACCTTGATCTAGCTCTACTGACGATTGCTGAGTGAGATTTCTAGGATGACCCGTAAAACGAACTGTACGCAATTTCCGAACAATGTCAACACTCTAACACGTTCACTTAACTCATCTAATCACCCTACTAGTAATCTATCACGTCTTGGTATCTAAAGCTAAGTACCTATAATCAATACATAATTCTCTCACCGAATGCTAATTTTCCTATGTTCAAAACAATAAAATTCCTATTGAATAAAATTAAGTAACAGTAGACGGCTATAACGGATCTCACAATAAACAAGCATTATATGCAAAAAACTAGTCAATGCACACACAAACTCAAATTCGACGATAAGTCAGTTGTACAATGTCTTGGAATTCTCGTCCGTTCAATGATATACTAAACAATAATTCATTCTATACAAAATGTCCTAATAGACCCCTCTCAGATCTTAAAAATAAATATATATAAGTAGATATTCAATGCCAATAGCATATTTTCCTTTTGAAATTTATTTATTAAAATAATATGGTAAATGTGGGAATTATAAAAGTGACACCCCTCTCAGACCTTTCAAATATAAAAATGAACACGTGATCGTCATAGTAAGGTAAAATATTAGTTTCCTACGTTGTGTTATTTTTTTTTTTTTTATTAAAAATTAATGTAATGGTTCATTTATCTAGTTGTGCTTCATTGATTATGAACACAAAATCTAGAATCCTGCGTCACGCGCGCCAGGTGAAATGGTATTGGGCGGCGCCACTAGAGTATGCCTAGCTCACTTACCAGACTGGATGAATAGATTAATAACTGAAATGTAATTAACTGATTGAAATAAAGGTCTGAGCTATTAGGAAGGGTGTGTAAAGTAAACAAATAGTTAGAGTTTAAGTCAAAGTAAATTTATTGATTGATATTATTTGGCATTTAATCGAAGCTCTTGATTATTTAACCGAATATGACTAGTGGTAGCCTTATTTGGTGTCTACTTTGCTTGACCTAGGCCAAATTTAGAGGGAAAAGCTAGTAGACACAACGAAAAACCCTCTTGCCTGTATCCTAAATACACAAAATAGTTAACTACATGAGTAAGTGAACAATAAATTATAACCTTAGGCTCACTAACGTAACTATTGGTACACAAAACGTTTGAACTACAAAACACAATATATTTCTGATACACAAAACATAAATACACCCAAGGAAATATGTCCATTAATCTACCTGAATCAATTATACCAAACTGGATAAGGGTTTACAATGCTGAACGGAATCAAACTCACAAGACATTATACGCACTAACAGGGGAAATTGGTGAATAATACGCACTAAAAGGGAAATTAGTGAATAAAGTATAGGTTTACACACAATAAGACGAGTATGGTATTTACAAGTAGCTTCCTTATAAGTACTTGCATAAATTAATTCCGACCAAGGGTTCGAACCTTGATATAAATTACCAGACCACACAATTTACGGTCTCAACTTCTACTGACACGAGATTCGAACTCGTCAACCGCTATTGTATACAACCAGCATGACAATTTCAATGTATTTAGTAAATCAAATACGAATCAAAAATTATACACAATCTGCATCCCATAATATTAAATGAACAATATTTGTATATTTCAAGTTATTGGCACAGTCGACGTTTAGTTAATGGAATCGTCTAATCGAATAATATGAGTCAAGGATGAAGCATCATTGCTAAAACCATGAGATCAGATCCCTTGTTCTGTCTTCAACAAATATTCACTTGGTTATATACTGCGCAATGTGATCACATAGGTAACAGTGTGGCTACTTGTTATTTATTAGGTAGCCGACTCATTTTAACTTGTGACGATTTCTTGCCAATAAAGTCCACAGAAAACTAAGATGGGATGGAAATTGATTCCATGGTATCTTTATAAAATATAAACAAAAATCCATAATCACAATTAAAGCAAAGTTGATGACTCAGCTTAATCATTCGGTTCAATATTTGTTTGAAGTTAATGAAATTACCATTTAGCTTCTTCAACCTTTAGGAGGAAAAATAATATCTTAAATTAGAAGAAAGAATACACCTGTTCCGAATGAGAAAGTCTAGGGTCAAAATATAGTAATTACTTAACTTGGTTCAACCGGCAGGCCCACAACTGGTCTCCTGCGCTGACTTATCTCGTACCACAGAATATGTATCTCTCATAAACTGTACGATATTCCAAACTCCGCGCTCCGTTCCAAACTTCTCTCCTCCAAGGTCTCCGATCAAGTCCCCCTTGTCTTTAATTTCTTTATTACCTAAACTTAACTAACATAACAACTTTATTTGTAACATCTCTTATAATTATTTTCGTCTTAATTACAATACAATAAAGACTTCTCGTCGGCAATTCTTCCATGG
Organism: Epiblema foenella; assembly: GCA_963556455.1. NCBI lineage: Eukaryota > Metazoa > Arthropoda > Insecta > Lepidoptera > Tortricidae > Epiblema > Epiblema foenella. The sequence continues at coordinate 24,562,025 of OY747100.1, forward strand.
TCGTCCCCTCCGCTCGGTCAACTTGCGCAAACGCCTCCTTTTCAGGTCCTGCTCCTTCCTGCAGGGTGTGTAGCGCCGTCTCACTCTCTCCGCGTGATAGTGGGAACCTTTCACGATACATCCGCCTGATGACCACATGTTTGGGTAACTGGAATTGAAAAAAATACTTTGCGTAGCATTTGCATAGTAAAATGTGCTCTATGCCAAGCATGGCGAAAGTCGTGGTTTCTTTGCTTGGTTGTACACAAAATAACAGATTTTTGTAGAAGTGTTCTTCGAAATGCGATACTTAAGGTTTACTAAATGGCCAAACCTTTTCTAAGCACCTTTTGTCTCCACTTCACCATATTGTCTAATCAATGACGGCAATTTAAGTCACAGACATAAGTTATAGTTGTTTATTTAGGGCCAATTCGCCTTTCCCTTTGCCACCTCTAAGTATTAGAAGAAATTCTTAAAATTTATTACTTCCTTGTTAAAGGACTCCAGTTCTAAAGGTTGGGGTTTTTTGTTATTCTTACAAATAAAACTAGGATCGCGCATATAGCATGTCTAAGTTGCCATCACAGTGCGAAGCCGGGGCAGGTCGCTAGTTATCATATAAATGTAGCCTACTAATTAAAATACATAATTCATGACCAGTCCCGAAAGAGACAGTTGTATTCTTTTTATGTTGCCAATAAACGTAACCTACAAAACTTATTGAAAAACAGCCCATGAAGGCATTTCTAGTTAAGGATTGGAAAGAAAAATTCGTATGATTGTCACACACGATGTAATAGCAAAATCTTTTTTTTATTGGTGTCCCCTTATTTGTATGTAACATATGTATAGAATAGAAGAATAGAATAGAATAGAAGATAATTTATTTCAGTATAAAAACACGGTATGTTGTTTCAGCATTTCGTGGCACTGTACTTAAAACTGCCACGAAATGCTGCAGTTCTGTGTTTGGAGCACAAAAGAAGAGTAGATACTCTTTGGCGTTGCAAAAATCTGAGCTATATATGCAAGTAACGAGGTGCTTGGATCTGTATATGTGATACCTACCGATATTTTTCATATACTAGAAGGTATCCTATGACACCCGGACTATAATAACGAACCGATTGACACCTCATTCATCAAAATCGGTCAAGTGACTGAAGCGCTACGGTGGAACACAGAAAAAATGCGAACATACATAGGGTCAACCGAGACAAAGGCATATCATATCGTATCATATATAACCTCCCCCTATTTTACATACTTAAGATTTTTTCCTATAAGTTGCACCGCCCACAATCTTTCTGCTTTACCTTAAGGTTGACTGGTAGAGGATGCTTTTGGCATTAAGATCGCCTTTTGTACTATAAGTTTTTCTTTTATGCAATAAAGATTAATTAAATAAATAAATAGGGTCAATACGGGAAATGTGTTTTTTAAGGATTTAACACAAATACAGTATACCTTCAAGAAAAGAGCGTATTCCCTTCTGAAAGGCCGGCAACACATTTGCGACTCCTCTGGTGTTGCAGGTGTTTATGGGCGACGGTAATTGCTTACCATCAGGCGATCCGTCTGCTCGTTTTCCCCCCATAACATAAAAAAAAACTTCAAGAACTACTTTGGGTCATTGTCAGTTGTAAAAACAAAAGTTGTCCACCCGGTGGTCAATAGTTAACGGCTTATGTACACGTAAGTTATGTTTTATTACATGGATTTGTAGTTACGGAAACACCGTTTGTGCGGGTTACTAGACCAATACAAAATTAAGTTTTTTAGCCCTTAGCTTTTGATATGTCCACCGAAAAGACGCGAACCTAAATCTGACAATGACCCATTTAGGACTTCCCTACTGGCGTTTGCATTTTGAGAATAAAAATAGTTCAATATCTTTTTATCATTTTAATGAATTTGTCAAATACAATACAATACAAATACTCTTTATTGCACACCTCACATAATAAAATAGCACATAAAAAACAAAAAACATAGATACAGGGAGACAGAAGCAGAACAATAGGCGGTCTTATCGCTAAAGAGCGATCTCTTCCAGACAACCTTTCGGTAGTGGAGAAATGAAATATAAAGCTGAAAAGTAGGTGGTGCGTAAACTATTACAATGAGAAAAAAAAAGATTCCAAAACAACTATTCAATATAAATACACATACTTAAATAATATACAAATATACATACATAAAAATATACATACATATAATATATAATTATATATATCACTGCTATAGAATAGTAAGAATAAAATAGTGTCAGCCATAATAATTAATTAAAAATTTTAAGGGAGAGATAATAGTAGATTGTATGACAAGGGTCTAAAATGAGCCATATTACCCCTCGAACTATTTTCCCTCACTTCGTTCGGGAAAATAACTATCTCGTGGTAATATGGCTTTTAGACCAGAGTTATACACTCTACTTTTCACTTCGATTGCGAGAAAATAAATAAACAAAGGTTAACCCACCCAAAATTAACAATAAATTCCACGGCGAAGATATATACTTTTGCAGCATGTTTTTTTTTCTATACTCCTTTGACACACAAAACATAGACAATGCGGTTCGCGCGCAACATTGACGCGCGAAAAAAGCTAAACTGACCTTCCATTGAGCGCTTCAAAGTGTTGCTCGAACGATTCAACCACTTTTTTTAATTATTGTGAAATAGGGACTACTACAAACTTAATCTTTAGACTCTTTAGAAAAAATAATTATGTTTCCAGATTGGTCGATTTTAGTAAAGCTGTATTCTGGTTGGTTAATACCCAATACCAAATATTTTTTTAAGGGTTAAATTAGTGTTCTGTGATTGGTGGATTTAATAGGTGAAGTATTTTTATTGGTCAAATTCAAATGTTTTGTAAATCATAAATATGTATTCATATTTTCCCTAGGGGTTAAATGTACTACTTTAGCCCCGCTTGACAAGTCTAATATGACACACTTTTCGAGCATGAGAAGTGAAAATAATATTCTTCAAATTTACTATTTATAGTGATAAATTTATGGTTTTCTATCCACATAACCACACTATGTTATAAATTGTAACATGGGAATCCTATTAGTGACAGTTAACATAATCTTACTTCAACTACTTAACCATCATCCGTCTAGTGTTTTCCCGGTTGTGGCCTAAGTATCCCGGAGTCTGCTTTGACACCTAATCCCAAGATTTGGCGAAGGACCTAGTTTTAGGAAAGCGATGCCATCTAAACTGAAACCAGATGGAAAATATCTCGTTGGGATTTGACATCTCCGATTTACCGAACCCTATTTTTTATTCCGCCATTTACTGTATTGAAAGTACAATTGAGTTAGAAATTAGGTCAAAGTGTATAGATACAGTCGGCCGCCATATTTCCGCTTCCAAACTTTGTTACTTTGTAATCGATCTCTGAGTTTGGAGTTCGAACTTCGGAGATACAGATGGATATCGTGTTAATCAGTTTAGCAATAATTTAAGACAATCTTCATTTATTTATTACATCCATGGTATTACAGATCTTATACATAATATTTTCAGTCTCACATGGGCCCTGTTAGTGCATAGCATTAGGTAATATTATTAACTAAGGTCATTTTAAATTACATAATCTATTAATCTCATCATCATCATTTCAGCCGAAAGACGTCCACTGCTGAACATAGGCCTCCCCCAAGGCTCGCCATTTAGACCGGTCCTGTCATCTATTAATCTATTATTAATTATTATTATTCTTCACATTATTTTATTTTATTTTTACATTATTTTATAACATCTTAAAATAGAAACAAAGGAAAATATGCACTATGCGATTATAATAACAAATACTCTTCATTGCACTCCAAAAATAGTATACAAAAGAAAACAAGATCAATAAGTTTAATACCATGATTGTATTTGCAGACCACTTCACTCACTACATGGCAATTAGTAGGCACTAGAATTGTCAGGTTTACTGATGAGTAATTTTTCTGAATAAATACTGATATGAGTTATGATAAAAAACCAAGCCGCTCTGCACCTGTGCACGGTGATAATAGGAACCAGAAAATATTTATTTTCTAGGCAACTAAAGTTTCTCCCCTTAGAATGCGAGATGGCGCCACTTAAAAATAATATTAAAAATATATATAAGCCAGAAAATATTTATTTTCTAGGCAACTAAGGTTTTACCCCCCAGGATGCGAGATGGCGCCACTTATAAAATAATATCATATATTAGCTTAACATGTGCAGCAATTTTGGCGACTAATATCGTATCTATTAAAATTTATTTAGTAGATATAAAATTTACTTCACAAAAACATTTATGTTTTTATTTTTTTTACATTTTCTTCGCAATTACTTAATAAAAGTGTAGCCAAAAAAATAATAATAATAATTTATTCACATTTTTTTGTTATAGTGTAATAGTAATTTTATTGTAAGTTCTTAGGCTAAACTAAACTTTTGTAAACCATGTTTGTACCATCAAATACTACCCTGGTGTCCACAGGCGTCACTGAAAATCAGCGTCACGATGTAAAACCACGGTTTGCTTCGCGACATCAAGCTGAGTGACGACCTTTTTAGCATCTATAGCTCTATATAATATCTTTTTGTTTGTATTTCTTTAAATTGCTAAATAAACTTATTTTCTTTCTTTCTTTCTTTCAAATTACATTATTTTATTACCCTTCGATAACTGTTTTTCTATCTTATCTCTTCGAATATTTCCTCTATACGTTACAATGATACACTACAATCAAATTTGCCCCATTTCTACCGGCTACATTGTCACAAATAAGTGCCATAAAATATACAAGCTATCGAAGTGTCTGAGACTGCCAATTGAATTATGGGGAGACGGGAATACAATGTATTACGGAATTTCCGGACGGCAAAAATTGTGTTGCAAATTTTATTCACTTGACCCGGTGGTTGGTGGACAAATATTCAATTTATGATATGAATTGCGTGAGTATACTAAAACTAGTATAAAATGAATATTCAGGTTGACATCGGAGACGTGATGAAGGGACAAAAATTACTTTATGAACATATGCCCTTATTCAATGGGATTTTCTACTTCACTATCACTACATAGTATAAAACAAAGTCGCTTTCTCTGTCCCTATATCCCTATGTATGCTTAAATCTTTAAAACTACGCAACGGATTTTGATGCGGTTTTTTTTATATGTATAATACATGCATCAGCATTGCACCCGTGCGAAGCCGGGGCGGGTCGCTAGTATGAATATAAACATTGTATTGCACGGGTATAGTAAAACTAGTATAAAAGGTTCATCAACTTTTTCTTGTTGTTATTCTGTCCCGTCAGCGAGGAGACAATAGTAACTGAGTCTCTTAGTGAAGTGTTTATAATATGAACTTCCAGCATGCTCAAGAGATGACCCATGTCCAGGTGGATTTATGCTCATCGCTACAACTCAAATGGAACTTGTTTGTTTTAGTGTTGCCATACAATATAAACGTTATTTGAGCTGTGTTATTAAGAGCGGTGGTCGTGTCGTCACCCATTATATATTAAATAGGTTAAGACTAGTATATATATTTTTTGGTTGTCCTGAAAATCAGCGTCACGACACATCAGTCGTGGCACATGCTGAGCGACAACCTTTTTGGTGTATACCCACTTCTAATTTGTAAAATCTTCTTTTTATCTGTATGTACACCAAATAAACGTTTTTTTCTTTCTTTCTTTCATGTTTGATAGATTTAAACCCTATATAATCACAGTTTTAAAAAGTGACTCAGGTGACGTAACCATGGTAACGAGCAACAAAGTAGATTCCACCCAAATGATGTGCATGAAAATTTACAATAAGTTACCGAAATGTATACAAGAGCTACCTTTACATAAATTCAAATATGCATTAATTAAGCTTTTAACTGAAAATAATTACTATAGTGTGAAGGATTTTCTGGCTCAAAATATTCATTAATAACATTTTCAAAAATATTTGCATGCTAGTATATAATACAAATAGCAGGATAAGCTACCTATTGTCACATACCACCTAAGGACAAAAATGTACCTACTTATTCTATGCAAATAAACTCTATTCTATTCTATTCAAAAATACAGGTTGACATCGGAGACGTGATGAAGGTGTGGTGCGACGTTAGTTATTAAAACACCACATATAATTAAGATGTAAAGTTTATTTTAATTTAGAAACACTTTGCCAAACTGTAGAAACGAAATACAGAAGAAGAAAGTTCACAGTGCACAAGCAGGACGATAACAGAGCAAAAACAAATAAATAATTATATTCGCGTAAGCGGTGACGTATGTCGTTAGGAGGACGTGCGCGCAGCCTCTCGGCGTGGGACATGAGAAACGACTGACTTGAGTGGGAAAACCGAGGGCACACGAATGCGCCCGAGCATGCTAGACCGTTAGGTGATGACGTCACGGCTAGCGCTGCGCCGGTGGGATGCGCGCAAGTCCATGGTAACAAGAAATGTAAATATTTATGTAAAACTTAATATAACTAATGTCGCTACATCAGCCCCTTCGGAGACCTTTAGGTCGATCAAAAGTAATCGGGAAATCGTACTACACGTTTCGAGCGCGTTCTGTGCTCGACAGGCCTTGGTTGCGGCATTAAGAATGTGGGCTGAGAACGATTGTCGAAATCGGAATTCGACAACATATATGCGGGTTTTAAGCGATCGATGGAGACACTGTTGGGCTTACCCTTAATATCTAACTTAAAAAACTTGTCCCCTCTCTCGATAACGCGATACGGACCCGTGTATGTGGGTTGTAGAGGTTTGCGGACAGCATCGTTGCGCAAAAAGACGTGCGATGATGACGCCAAGTCTTTATGCACAAAAACGTTTTGCGTGCCATGACGAGCAACAGGGGCTGGGGTCAATTTGTGCATCTGAAGGCGCAAACGGGCGAGGAAGTCTGTGTAGTCAGTTGGTGTGTCTTGACCTGAGGATTTGAAGAAATCCCCAGGCAAGCGCAACTGCTCGCCGTAGACTAACTCCGCGGTGGAAGCGGTGAGATCTTCCTTCCATGCCGTCCTGATTCCTAATAGAACCAGGGGCAGGACTTCCACCCAATCCTCACTCCCGTGGCATTTAATGGCAGCCTTCATCTGCCTGTGAAAACGCTCCACTAAGCCATTCGCCGCAGGGTGGTAAGCTGTTGTCTGCACGTGCTCAGCTCCTATGGTCTCCGCAAACCTCCGAAATATGTCCGACATAAACTGACGACCTCTATCGGTCGTAATTCGCCTGGGGCATCCGAATCGCGATACCCAGCCGGAAACAAAAGCGTGCGTGACAGTTTCTGCCTTGATGTCAGAAATAGGCATAACCTCTGGCCATCTAGTAAAGCGGTCCACCGCCGTCAGGCAATACTGAAAGCCACGTGAAATCGGCAATGGGCCAACCAGATCGATATGCACGTGTGCGAACCTCTCTGACGGTGGTGTGAAAACCGCTACAGGTGATCGCACGTGCCTTGAAACTTTGCAACGCTGACAATGCTGACATGCTCTAGCCCACACTCGACAATCTTTCCTGATCCCAGGCCAAACGTACCGCTGCGTCAGAAGCTTCACGGAAGCCCTGACACCAGGATGGCTGAGACCATGAACAGTGTCGAAAGCGTGACGACGAAACCCTGAAGTTAAGTATGGGCGAGCTGCTGGGCCAGACGTGTCACAATAGATTACCGTGTTATTACCGGTCTCCGGAACGACTAGTTTTTTAAGTTGCAACGATGATCCGTTCTTGATCAGTTGCAGCAGCTCAGCGTCGGACTCCTGAGAAGAAGCCAATGCCTTGTAATTAATACTGCTGATTGCGTCTACTGGACGAGACAGGGCGTCAGCAACGACATTATCTTCGCCAGAAATGTGACGAATGTCAGTTGAAAACTGCCCAACAAAATCTAAATATCGGAACTGGCGGGGTGAGCATCTGTCTAGGGGTTTGCTAAATGCGTACACAATGGGCTTGTGGTCGGTATAAATTACGAAAGGTTTAAGTTCCAACATATGGCGGAAGTATTTGACACCTTCGTAGATCGCCAGCAATTCCCTATCGTAGGGGCTGTACTTACGCTGGGCGACGTTTAATTTCCGTGAGAAAAAACCCAAGGGTTCCCACGTGTCATTCACCCGCTGCTGGACAACTGCCCCGATCGCTACATCCGAAGCGTCCGTCACCAACGCAACATCTGCGTTTGGACGTGGATGGACGAGCAGCGTTGCCTCACCCAGACTCACCTTGCAGTCCTTGAAAGCGGCGTCAAGGTCATCGCTCCAGTCTATCTGCGATGAGCTTTTTCGTGATGGCCAGCCAGTAAACCGTTTAGCGGAGCTTGTTTCTGGGCAGCGTGCGGCAGAAATCTCCTATAAAAGTTGAGCATGCCTAAGAAACGTCGAAGCTCCTTAATGTTGGTCGGACGCGGGAAGTCAGTGACGGCTTTGACCTTCTCCGGCAGCGGTACTGTACCTTCACGGGAAATCTTATGTCCGAGAAAGGTAACCGCTGACGCACCAAACACGCATTTGCTTGTGTTTATAACGACACCATGCTCGCGAAGTCGTTCAAAAACCTGCTGAAGATGACTCATGTGTTCATCTGTATTGGACGACGCGACGAGAATATCGTCCAGATACGGGAAACAAAACTCCAGGTCGCCTAAGATCTCGTCAATAAATCGCTGGAATGTTTGGGCTGCATTCCTCAAACCAAATCCCATAAACCCGAACTCGAAGAGACCAAAAGGAGTTGTGATGGCCGTCTTCGGAACGTCGTCTCTAAACACTGGGATCTGGTTATAGGCTCGAACTAGGTCTAGGGTACTAAATACCTGACAACCATGAAGATTGTGCGCGAAGTCAGCGAGATGCCTCACTGGGTACCTATCTGGTATGGTGCGGGCGTTTAACGCACGATAGTCGCCGCATGGTCGCCAGCCGTTATTCTTCTTAGGCACCATGTGAAGAGGCGAAGACCATGGGCTGTCAGATCGGCGAGCGATACCTGAACGCACCAACTCCTCAAACTCCTGTTTGGCTAACTTGAGGCGGTCGGCATCCAATCGTCTCGGACGACAATACACGGGAGGGCCAGGGGTAGTACGGATATAGTGAAGCGTACTGTGCTTCACCTCACGCTCCGTGGGATCGCCTGCTGGCCTAGTGACCTCGGGGAACTGTTGTAGCAAACAATGATATGGCGTGTTACCTGAAATAACTTTTACATGGCATACAGAGCAAGAAGCAGCAGAATAAGCAGTAGTAGACATTGCGGTACAATTATCGATTAAGCGCTTATTTCTAATGTCCACAAGCAAGCCATAGAAAGAGAGAAAGTCTACACCTATGATAGGTTTCGTAACATCGGCCACTACAAACTTCCAGCTAAATGCACGACGCAAGCCAAGATTAAGCGTAACACTAATCGAGCCATAAGTAGCGATAGCAGTCCCGTTAGCGGCAAAAAGCTCGTATTTGTCCTTCCGCCGCCGATGCCCGCGTACGAACTTCACAGGCCAAACACATAAGTCCGAACCACTGTCCACTAGAAATTGCACTCTCGTTGTTTTGTCCGTAACGAAGAGGCGGCCGGGGGACTCTGGCCAGTCACTTGCCGCCATTAGCGACTGCCGTTGGCATTTCCCTCCGACCAGTTGCACGGTGCTCGGCATTTGCTAGCCCGCGAGCCAAACCTCTCGTGGTACCAACATCTCCCGTTAGCGTTGTTGCGGGAGCGACTCCTTGAGCGGAAGTTACCTCGATGACCTTTGGAACGAGAGTGAGCACGACCACGGAAATTATTCATCGACAACGCAGCCACCTGCTTCATCAGCTCGTCGATGCGGCGATTGAGCCTCTCCTCGATAGTACCCGGCGCACCAGACGTCGACGTAGAAGCGGCAGCTACCGATGGTGGGGAGCTGTGGGCCTCCGCTACGTTAGGTATGTGCGCCACGATGTCGTAAACCTTGTCTGCCAGAGTAGCCACCTTGTCCAAGCCATCCTCTGCCATTGTCGCGATGACAGTCTGCACGTGAGTTGGCAACCGTTTAGCCCACATACTTCGCAGGAAACTTTCCGATATATCGGTACCGGCCAAGTCGCGGAGATACCGAAGAAACTGGGAGGGCTTACGGTCACCCAATTCCGCTTGCGAGACTAGCTCCTCGACGCGCCTGTCCTTGGACACTGACAGTCGACGCACCAGTTCTGACTTCAGCCGGTCATACTTTCCAACTGCCGGCGGCGAGGTTATTACGTCCTTGACCTCAGCGGCATACTTGTGCTCAAGGTTACTTACGACGTGATAAAATTTCGTCGAGTCGCTAACCACATTCGCCAACGTAAACTGTCCCTCAAGCTGCGCGAACCATAAAGCCGGCTCCTCCGCCCAAAATGGCGGAACCTTAACGCCAACCGCACTAATAACTGTTTGTGATGTACTAGGCGGTGCACTGGTAGTAGGCGTCACACCAACAGTAGTAGTAACTGGAACTGGATCCGGTGCCATAGTCCTCTAATCTGCACTTAGCGAGCAAAGCAAAGTTCACGCGCCCGCTACTATAACGCACTGCACTCAGTTCGAACGTCGATAGGTCACCAAATTATGTGGTGCGACGTTAGTTATTAAAACACCACATATAATTAAGATGTAAAGTTTATTTTAATTTAGAAACACTTTGCCAAACTGTAGAAACGAAATACAGAAGAAGAAAGTTCACAGTGCACAAGCAGGACGATAACAGAGCAAAAACAAATAAATTATTATATTCGCGTAAGCGGTGACGTATGTCGTTAGGAGGACGTGCGCGCAGCCTCTCGGCGTGGGACATGAGAAACGACTGACTTGAGTGGGAAAACCGAGGGCACACGAATGCGCCCGAGCATGCTAGACCGTTAGGTGATGACGTCACGGCTAGCGCTGCGCCGGTGGGATGCGCGCAAGTCCATGGTAACAAGAAATGTAAATATTTATGTAAAACTTAATATAACTAATGTCGCTACAAAGGTACAAAAATTACTTAAAGAACATTGACATATGCCCTTATTCAATGGGATTTTCTACTTTAATACTAATGTAATAAAGCTGTTAGGGCAATTTGTCTATTATGTTATACATATATATATATTGTTGTTTTGAAAAAATGACACCTCGCCGAGTTTCTTACGCCGCTTCTTTTCAGGCAGAGGTTTATCTTATGAACCGGTGGTAGTTTTTTGACATTTATAAGTGCATGTAAAAAGTGTGTGTGTGTGTGTGTTGTGTATTTATAAGTGTGTTTATATTTTTTTATTTTTTATGTAATATGCCTAAATTGAAGAATAAATGATTTAATTTCATTTCATCTCAAAGTCCAATATGAAAAGCTTTAAACATCTCCATCCAAGGTCCTAAACTGGACGTCCTTGATACTTTCAAATCATCTTGGAATAACATATGGCTAAAAATTTTATTCATACACAATAATATAAAGCATTATAAATAAAAAAATTGCCCTAAGTCTTCGGTAAAATAAACATTTTCAATAAAATAACGGTCAACTTTGACCCAATTATTTTTTCAACGTCCAAAGATACTTAGTATTCACATCACTGTTACAATTCCATCGTCCGACGGCAATTCCGATATTGCGGTTCCTGCCATGAATGTTCCCATTCATATCAGGAACAATAGAACGTTGTAACTATTATAGTTTTTCATAATAATGAAACATCGTAACAAGCTGTTATTCAATGAATATTATTAATTTCATTACACTCCTTGTTTGGGACTTTATACATCTCTAACTTTACTGATGTTGTAATAGAAAACTTTGCAAGTTTAAATAAATAATAAATAAATAAATAAATATTAGAGGACAATCTTACACAAATCGAACTAGCCCCACAGTAAGCTCAAGAAGGCTTGTGTTATGGGTACTAGACGACGATATATTTAATAGATATAAATACTTAAATACATAGAAAACATCCAAGACTCAGAAACAAATATTCATGCTCATCACACAAATATTTGCCCTGACCGGGATTCGAACCCAGGACCGTCAGCTTCACAGGCAGGTGCACTACCCACTAGGCTAAACCGGTCGTCATAATGAAACATCATAACAAGCTGTTATTCAATGAATATTATTAATTTCATTATACTCCTTATTTAATCTTGAGACCTTATACATCTCTAACTTTACTGATGTTGTAATATTTGTAATAGATAACTTTGCAAGTTTATCTTCATTGTATGACATTAATTTTGTTATAATTGTAAACTCGAAATTATTATTCTGTCTTGAACTGTAAATTAATATTTTAACGTGAGAAATGTATTATTATAGTCAGACTTTCTTAAATTGTAAATTAATATTTTGACATGTAAAAGTGCCCTTATGGCGTATTTGCAGAATAAACGTTTGATTTTGATTTTGATGTTAATAACGATATGAATATCAAAGGCAAAGTCAAAATATTCTTTAATCAAAGGCAACAAGAACTTTTATATCGTATCTAAAGATTTACAGGGGCCTATCCTTTAAAATCGAAGTTCACTAAAAAAAACGATTTTAGAATGTGTTTTTTAAGCACTTTCATATAATGCTTATACTCATACTCATACTCATTTATTGATTTTATTGAAATATTACATGTCAGGTATAAAGATTAATATATGTGATAATCCACATCGAAAGGGACCTTATGGCGGCAGGCGCTTACGTTGCACCTATTCACTATTGTATTGGAACAGCGGCAATAAAGGCGTAAGTGCCGGCCGCCATAAGGTCCCTTTCAATATGGAATATCACATATATTATCTTCCGTAGATGGCGAATAGCGAAGGATATTGGTATAGAGAATTGTCGTGGGATCAATTACTTACATAAATAATTCATGAGATACACTGTGTTGAGAGCGAGGAACCTAAATGTGTTCCTTCTGCTGTCAACACAGTACCCTCAAATCTTATAAAGGGTCGGCAACGCGCACGTGACTCCTTTGGAGTTGCGGGCGTCTATAGGCTGCGGTGGCCGCTTACCATCAGGTGGACCGTACGCTTGTTTGCCACCGGCGTTGTATATAAAAAAAGATACGTTTCGACAGACGGACAGCAGGAATCTCACCTTCATAGTTATTTAGCTTTTTCGTACGAAACTAACCGTCTTAGAAATATTTTGTATTTGTATGTGTATTTGTATTTAAAACAATACAAATATACATGGTAAATATCCCGTTTCAAATCGTAATTCTAATGTAAATGACCATGTAAAAAATATATCGTCGTCTAATCTATTAAATATATCGTCGTCTAGTACCCATAACACAAGCCTTCTTGAGCTTACTGTGGGGCTAGTTCGATTTGTGTAAGATTGTCCTCTAATATTTATTCATTTATTTATGTAAGCTTGAAATCTTATATTAACTGTCTTAGCGTGACAAGAAAATTGCCAAGATTAAACTTGACGATCTTGTTTTGATTATCTCAGTATAATCCGCGATCCCTTTTGAGGGATGCTCCCAAACTTGCTAACAACTTTAAGTGCCTACGAAAATCCGTAGAGCCTCTACGAGTTGCGACTAAAGCTACACAAGTGCTACGACTTGCTTCATCCGCTTAGTTAAAAAAAATAGTTTCTTGACTAGAAGCTTACCGGGAAACGTATCAAACACTTAAGAGGCCTTATAAGTTTTAAAATGTTTTGATTTAAAATTATGACAAAAGTATTGATAATACCAATAAAATTATTAGAGGCTACGATGATTTTATTAAAGTTTTAGATAGTAACATAGCCATTTTTTGATTTTATTGTGTGTAGTAGAATTTAAGCGCAAAAAACTGATTTTTAGCCTGAAAATAGTCGATTTGGAGTGATATTTGAAACAATATTTCTTAATGAAAAATCCAAAAAATGTATTTAAAGTTTATGACACAAGGTCGCAATAGTTCTGTTCTAGATATTAACATTGAGAAAATGTCAAGATACGCGTCAATTCAAACAGAAAATGGCGTAAATAGATGACCGTTTTTTAACTAATAAGGACCCTTAATGTAAATATTGAATCATAAAGGAATGCGTAAAATATTTATAAAAACCTCTAGATGCATTTTTAATTAAGAATGAACAAGATAGCAAAGGCCGGGAGGTGTCAGTCTAGTTGAGTAATTTCCATTATTTTCTCTCTATCTCGAATTTGGTAACAGTTTCGACAATTTGGCAAACCGCCTTTAGAGATATCGATTTGAGTAATTTCGCTTCATAGACATTTTAATGATTTAGTTATTTTGCCACTCAAGTAACCTTATAGTTTGTGGGCCTAATTGTTGCCTACGCCGCAAAGTCGTTTTGCGGCGTAGGCATTGTGAGCGAAAAGGTGAGTCATCAAATAATGCCTAATGTTTTTATTTGAACCTGACTAGGGATTTATGGGCCGGTCACAGTAAAGCGATAGGAGTACCCGGTAGGAGAGTGGCCTGGAGAAAATCCAGGGGAAACCTCAGAGACCACGCGGGCGGTTTAAACACTGGAATACTCTAAGAGACAGCATCTCTTATTTGCTACCCTATCTTGCCGTACAAATGCTGGTAAACGCTCGCCATTATACCGACTTGTTCATACTTACAATGATAATTTTGTATCTATTGATATTATAGCCACTAGTGCTGCCAAATTTAAAAAAGAAACACTTAAGCTATTGAAATAATGTAATACTTAACTTATTAGCTCTGCCTTAATAGCTGTATGTTTGACGTTTATTGCTTATTGTAATCTTTAGTTTTTACTTTCCATCTCATTGATGTACTTCAAAATATGTAATTTATATTTGTAATATGGAGTTAACGTTGTTGGTATCACAATTACCAAACCTTAAATGTAACTTTTAAAGTAATACATTATTGTGATCACTGTTTGTTAACTTATAATAAATGAAAAAAAAAAGAGTTTGCGCTCCAGTGAGATTGGCTTCAACCAAATCTAAGGGGTCAGTGTAATCGAGCTACTGGGAGTTTTGTCGCTGGTTCACTAAACCTAACCTAGCTGAGGAGATTCCAGCAAGAAACTCAGCTAGGCCCGACCTGGGTCTGCTCTTTAGTCTACTCGTTTAGACCGGAAAAACAGTACCGTATCGAAATATGTAGTATACCGTTACATTACGTATCAACCAAGTGGCAGATTGTAAAGATATGCAGACCGATATTTGACATGAAAAATGTAATACTTATTATAGTTAGTCAGTAAATACAAAAGTTTGTTAAATATACTTATTAAAGAAAACAATCAGTATTTTTTCCACCTGCAGTCAGTCTATTTCTTTTTACATCAAAAATATACTTAAGTGCTGAAAAACCCCGCTCGCAATCCACTAGAAAACTTCGTCAGAAATAATAATCACAGCAGGATATTTACCATGTAGTAGTCGTTGGGTATTATTTCTAGTGTAAATAATCGTGTCAGTTTAAAATCGCAACTTCTTTATTATATAAAAAATATTTACGAAAACGATAACCACTTTAAACAACATTTCGCTAATAATTATAAGCACGTATAAACTATTATCACCGGAAATTCAAATTTTATTTCAAAAAATAATTAAATGATTATTCAACCGATTGGGATAAAATATCAATATTTAAGTCGCCACAGACAAAAAAAATCCAATTCATGTGTCATGTCAATTGTCAACATTTATCTATCAATCAACCTTCCTTTCTCGTATTTTGTCGAAGATAAAACTTGTACATTAATCTATTTAAATAACGCTATTAAATGATTAATATTTTGATTAATTTTGGAGTCACGTCCACATTTTTGCGAGCAATGACGCAAATTTGTCCGATCTCTGATTGTAAGTAAGGCAGCGGGGCAATCTAGACTGCGGGAAATAATATAAATAGAAAATATCTCTCGTGTGTATCACTAAAGTGTTATATGCGCGGATAATGGAAAAGCGCTTTCACAATGAAATGAAATGAAATGTACATAATTTATTCCAGAACAAGTCCATAGATACCATTATAAAATTATAAAATAAAAATAAAAATTAAAAGTGATATTGAATAGAATTAAATTAAATTGAATATAAAAAAAAATACAATAAATTAATATGCACCTCCAAATCGCGGGTTACCCCGAGCCCCGACGACAGGTCTATGGTACAATTTCACCAAGATGGCACTCTAGTAAATGACGTGAAACACGGAAAATGTTTCGATTAAGTAGTTTTACTTTCCCGCAGTTTAGATTGGCCCGATGCACCTTACTACTAATTAGAGATGCGCCGAATATGGGTTTGACCGAATACGAACATTCGACCGAATATTAGGAAAGAAAGAAAGAAAGAAAAAGCATTTATTCGTGGCACAGGAGTAATACACGTACCAAGGATTAAAGTTGAAAAACGAGTAAAAACAGTAAAAAGGTGTAAAACAAAAAGAAAACAATCAATAATGCCACGAAATGGTCCCGACTCAGCATGGTGCCAACCTAACTGGTCGACGCTGGTCTTCCAATGCCAATCGGGGAAATTCACGGCGGGTAACACATAAACAAAAACGAACTATAGAGACATATTACTTATTAGGTCCAGCTGTTGCCGAACTGAATATTCGGCCGAATTATTCGGTTCAACGTAATTCCTTCATCTATTGTTGTAGAACAGACTAATTGTATGGTAAATTTTTTTTCATTATCACAGCGAAATATTGACAAATTATAAGTTAAATCACTGTTAATAATGGGTCAAGTATTCATTTCACGAAGTAGTAACGCTCTTATAACTTGTAACAAAACCCTCTCAAATTTTTTAGAAAAATATTCGGCAACTGAATCGAATAATTCGGCCGAATACCGAATATTCAAAAATATGCCGAATACCGAATAATAACCGAATATTCGGCGCATCCCTACTATTAATTATTCTGTGACAGAGCATAACAATCACATTATTCCTTTCCGTCAATACATTGCAGTCATATCGACGATATCGACGTGTAACGATCTCACCCACTAATGGGATTGGTGGGGAATCGACATAATTAGTCGTAAGCCTGGCTTACAGCCGTGTTCATATAGCCGTGAGGAATGCACGTTATGAGGTTTGAGGTACACAGTAAAAAAATACAGCTCATAAATTCTAGCGATCTCCCGGTGGTGGCCTGAGAAGCCCGGATCAGCTTTGACATCTGATCTCAGGATTTGGCGTAGGAACTAAATGAAAATGAAAATGAAAATGATTTTTATTGATAACAATTGTTACAAGTCAAGTCACTAATTTTATAAAGGCGAATGCCATCTGATCTTCCAACCCAGAGAGTGCGACTAGCACACGACTTCATCTACATGCAACTTCTTTATCACAAAACTTCTATATAATTATCGAACCTGACCAAATTTCACGAGGATCGGTTGAGAAATGCGACCTGTAGAGGAGAACAACCGGAAATCTGGAAATCCGGAAACCCGGAATTCGGAGATACGAAAGCATTTCTGTCGAAGCTGAAGCAGAGACCTTCGTTTCACTCGGTCGATCATAGGAGCCAAGCACTGAGCCGTATAATATTAGGTTTGATGATGATTATTTTATTTATCGTATGGCAATTATTTCGAACCGTGAGATCTTCGAGAAGACATTACAGTTGCTAGTTTTGTTGCACTTTTAGCACCACCCAGAGGTGATGAGTAAGATAGCGGTGGGTACTCCCTACGGACATGGTGCAACTTCGACCCCCCTTGTCAAGTGAGTGAGCAACTTGATTGTTAGAAATTCTCAAGCCGCCCGAAGGCCTGCTATGGACAGCAGTCTCATAATAGCGGTATAACAGCTTCCGTAAACTGTACTTTTTTATTTTATCGTATGGAAATTTTGTTGCCAGTTTTTTTTTTTTTTTTTAGCACCACCCAGGGGTCACGTGTAGGGTAATGGTGGGTACTCCCTACGGACATGGTGCAACTTCGACCACCCTTATCAAGTGAGCAGGCAACTTGACTGTTAGAAGTTCTTAAGCCGCCCGGAGGCATCTAACTTGGCTTAACCACTGCTATCATAGACAGTAGCGGGTATCACCGGCTTAACGTTCCTTCCAAAGCACGGGAGCGCTAAGTTAGTAACCACTCAAAGCGGTCACCCATCCAAGAACTGATCCGGGCCCATGTTGCTTAACCTCTCATGCCGCATGCGGCACGCGGGCGCGAGCGCTTCATGCTGATTATAACACCTCATTAAATACACTAGAGGGACGTTTAACGTTATATATTCTGCTTAGATTCTACCTACTCAATATTTCCTTATGTGGAAAGTGTATTTACCAACATTCATCCACAATGTTCCGCTATTGTACGAACATATATGTCAGCAGTTTCAAAAACTAGATAGAACAACCCAACAAAGAATAATGCAAAGTAACCCAACTTTTGCTGTAAACTTGGAACAAACATGGAGAGTTCGTTAATCCGAAAGGCAGTTAGTGTCAGGGAATACTAGTGTAGTTGTGTCGTTTTTGAAGCAGGATTTGACGTGGGGTAGAATAAATGAGGCCATGTTAGGTCGTATTCGCTTGTTTTGGAACAACGTAGTTTTGAGCAGGTGGGATATTGTTTGATGTTCTTCTATACAGTTATAGAATAAATAATAGTACTTAGGCAAAAACCTGCCCCGGGGGAGTTAAATTAGCAATGATTATAGCAACCCTACCTACCTGTCATGTTGACAACAACACACAACAACAAGGTCCACACCAAGGGCCATGATGGCCCAAAACATGTGCCATTGTGTTGATGGTAAAATAGTCTGTGAGTGGCCATCATTGTGACGAACGTAATCGGTCATTAGCGGTACATCTACGGTTTATCATACGTTATTTTTTTGATGGGCTATCATGATCCATGCTTGGATCCGGCTCACTTTAACAGCAATTGACATAAGGAATTAACATCTAGTTACTGTTGCCAGTTCAAGAAATTAGTTCTAATAGTTTTCCGCAATATGGTGAGGTTTTTTATTTAGGTCAGGCTTTACAGAAGGTTTTCTGTCTAACAGAATCGACGTTTGACAGCTAATCATGGTATCTCGCTCTTAAGCGATCGACTCATAACATGTAGTTTTGTTCCTAGCCCGATAGGGTATCTGGGCACCACGGACGTATGCTAGAGCCAGTTTAGCCCGACGGAGAGACGACTTAGTAGAAACTAGTGCCTATACTTGGGATTAAATTAAGTGAGGTCAACTTTCGCCCATTTAAGGCCCATGACGCAACATGTGCGTGATAATTCTACGTGCGATTTCCGTTACAAGGCGAAAAAATGCTGCTACGCGCTCCAGTGTAGCACACGTGGCGTTCGTGGGCCTCGAATGGGTTAATAGTTGACTGTAAATTTTACATCGTGTCTTATAGCAACAGATATACGTATAGGGTAAAAGTCTCTGCGCTTAACACTGACCCAATACATAGTATTTATAAGGTTAAATAAGTGTCAAATGTTGTACACTAAGATGTCGAGCACTGGACGTTTACCTTACATCAAGCTGCTTATCTGATATAAGATTGTACGAGTAACTTTCGTGTCACAACGGAATCAATGAAAAAGTAGGCGTATTAAAGGCCTCAAATACGTGATAAGAATTTGGTCCTCACCCATTACAATTTTAACCTTCGTTACATAAAAAATCTTTTCTCTTTTAGTTTTCAATAAATCACCTAATAATCCACACTGTTACAGCCTTCAACCTAACCCATAAAAAAACTATTAGTTACTGTCCAACAAATCTCAAACGAAAAACGACTTAACTGCCTCCAGTTACGTGTTAATAGAAGTCTTTTATGTTACGGTCGAAATGTGTTGACGGACGTAACATAAAGCAGCGTTTTATGTAACCGTGGGTTTAATTGAGGTTTAGGTCGTGTGTGGTAAAGTTTTGTGGGTTATCTGGTTTAGGGTGAATCAACTTTTTAATGCCACTCGTTGCCGTGGTTACGTCCAGTTGTCCAGGGGACAAAATTCGAATAAAATCGTGATTTTATGCTATGTAAGTTTATCAAACATATGTATGTTTGTAGTGCGTATAAGCTATTTCCATAATGGTCCATCTACTAAGCATGTTAGTACTCGTAGAGCTTAATACAACATTTTTTTGAACAAACTGCGCCACTACTGTCCCTTGGACAATGGGTCAAGATAACAACACAAAAAAAGTTGATCCACCCTAATAGTTTAGTATAAGATTATACAAGAAATAATTAAAATCGTACCAACATACATCTAGAAAGAGAAAATAGTAGTCACTGTAAGTAAAAGGCCTAAATCTCCACTTTAATGTAATGTAAGAAATGAAGTAGTTTTCTACTATCGCGGATACAGTCATGTCCTCGTCCAATATTATGTCTTGCATGTAGTTAGTAAGCATGGTACCTTATTACAATACAATACAAATACTCTTTATTGCACACCTCACACAAATGAATCAGCTACACACGGAGTCAAAACAACAACAGTATACAGGTAGAGGTAGACCACAGGCGGTCTTATCGCTAAACAGTGATCTCTTCCAGACAACCAAATCAATCATTTCAAATCAATTTCAAATTAAAGGCAGAAATTGAAGAATGTAGCCTCCGCTGGCCATATGCGGCCAATGGCTCTAGCCAACTGTGCTACCGGAGAAACCATACTCGGTCCCAAATGTACTAGATTAATGTTCGTATTTGTAGCAACGCAGTAGAAAAACAAAACTTTGAAAAGTGTATATATTTTTTAATTTCTAACCACTAAAAATGTGGATAGTTTCGACTCCTCGTGGTTCTGCCTTAATATTAAGTTTAGGAGTCAATACTCTTTCAGAAGCTTATTTGTGAAACGAACAAACCCCAGATCCTTTCTGGCTATCAAAAAGCCTTAACTTGTCTGATAAACCATGTCACTTACACCATTATGTTTTCGTAGTGGTGTTGACAATTTAAAAGGTCGTAAGCGCCTTTGAAGTTCCTAGATTATTAGACGTTATAGTTGAGGAGTGTTGAGACGCTCACATTATTGAGCTTGGGTTGTGCACTGGTGCATGAATAATCGGATATAGGACGCAGTATTCACTTGAAAACAGTTTCAATACTGTATTTGTATAATAAAAATATTATTTTTATGTTAATCACTACATAGTATAAAACAAAGTCGCTTTCTCTGTCCCTATGTATGCTTAAATCTTTAAAACTACGCAACGGATTTTGATGTGGTTTTTTTTAATAGATAGAGTGACTCAAGAGGAAGGTTTATATGTATAATACATGCATCAGCATTGCACCCGTGCGAAGCCGGGGCGGATCGCTAGTAGTAAATAAAACTTAGGAAAATAAGCAATTTGAGTTATTTTTTAAATAGAAAGTCGCTGGTTTGATATTGGCCCTTTAAAATACTGAAATGTAATTTGTTTACGTTGACAGAAAGAAAGATATATTTATTCGTGACACTACACACTACAAATAGACACTACATACAGAAATTTGCCACGAATTGGCTTCAAATTAGCGTTGTGGCGTTACTCACGTCATCGGTAAAATAACCTAACCTAACCTAGCTGAGCAGAGTCCAGCAAGAAACTTAGCTAAGCCCGACCTCGGTCGGACTGACTCTACCCGGTGTGCGGCGGTACCGGGACGAATAGAGACTATATGTGTCTCGGTGTCGCGATCGCGTGTGACGTCCCCGCCGGCACAATATTATTTATTGTACAGCTCACACAAACACTTGTCGAAGAATCTTGTTTTATAGGTTTGTGTGTAGCGAAGACAGAAACACCATGACACTTTGTAAACCAAGCCGTTAATGAGTTGCTGATTAACTAAGCTAAAATCCACAATTAGGCGAACTGACCAATAAAATGTTGCCAGGGGGAAAAAAAGTGACGGTATGTCTATAAAAACATCGATAAGCATAAAGTTGTACTAGGTACCAAATTATTTCAATGTTGTAATCTATGAGATTCTCGTTAAGCGGGACAAAAGTGTACAAGTTAGTTCTTTTTCAAATTCAAACATTTATTCTGCAAATACGCCACAAGGGCACTTTTACATGTCAAAATATTAATTTACAATTTAAGAAAGTCTGACTATAATAAGTAATACATTTTTCATGTCATAATATAAATTTACAGTTCAAGAAAGAATAATAATTTCGAGTTTACAATTATACCAAAATTAATGTCATACAGTGAAGATAAATTTGCAAAGTTATCTATTACAAATATTACAACATCAGTAAAGTTAGAGATGGATAATGTCTCAAGATTAAACAAGGATTATAATGAAATTAATATAATATCCCAGAGATGTACATGGTCTCTGGGTTATTATATAAATAGGAATAAACCATTAGATTTAACAAATCGTTTTAATTTGATAAATTCAGAGCATATTGGATTGCGAGAAACACTACTTATTACGATATTCGATACCCGATAAATTAATTCGTCTAGTAAGGCCTTAAATAATATCGATACGAACAGCACTGGCCACACTGTGGCAACATTTATGGATGTAGACTTGGCAAACAACTTCGCCCAAATGGTGGATTTTACTGTCAGTTAATTATCTTATAACCTAATTTTATCGTTGAATGTTGACGCAGTTCTAATCTGTACACTGTCGCGTAATAAATAGAGTTTACTGTGGATAATGGAGGATCCGTGAGGTTCATTCACGAGATAAGCCAAAGAGTTGTCTGAGATAATAGGCAAACCACAATTACATTGTAGACAAATTGGATTATTTAAACATCGTTTTAAAAAAGTGTACATTATTTATGCTCTTTCCCTTAACTTTTTTCGGTGGTGGCTTGAAGAGCCCGGGGTCCTTTGATCTCATGATTGGCGTAGGAACCAGTTTTACAGCAGCGACTGCCATCTGACCTTCCGATCTGAAGCAAAAGCGAGACCTTATTGTCATTAGATCGGTTTTCTTGCGATTTTTTCCTTCACCAAAAAGCCACTGTTAAACCAAATAAAATTTCGTATATAAAGTTATTCGAAAAGGAATTGGCTCTGGTGAAGCCTATATGCCACAACAGAGCAGAGCGCGCATAAATATCTGACATAACTCTATTTATAGGGCCGTTAGTACGAGTCAGATATTTTTGCCAGATATTAATGCAGGGTCAAATTAATTTATATTTATTGATAATGAACAAGCGTATGAAATAAAATAAAATATAAACTAAGCTTAAAATGCAGGTGAATATACTGTATGACATGATGAGAGACTTCGCTCTCTTCTCATTTGATTTTATTTTTAGACTGACGCTCAGTGACCTTATACATCTCTGAGGATATTTAGTTATTAGATTTTATTATTTTCAGGTTGACGTTTAGAGATATCTCGCAATATTTTATTATGATTAGTATATCTTATTACTGTTTATCTTGATGCTCAGAGACCTTATATGTGATAATCCACATCGAAAGGGACCTTATGGCGGCAGGCGCTTACGTTGCACCTATTCACTATTGTATTGGAACAGCGGCAATAAAGGCGTAAGTGCCGGCCGCCATAAGGTCCCTTTCGATGTGGATTATCACATATATCTCTAACAAATCTTGATTGTTATTAATTTCTTAGTCTTATTTTTGACATGTAACATTTAATTAATGATATTTAGATTATTATAATTGATATAGAGAGATTTTGACTTGTAAAAGTGCCCTTGAGGACTATTTGCAGAATAAATGTTTTGGTTTTGATTTTTAATTTAATTTTATACAGTTAATATGAAAAGTAAGGTAACCTATCGATGTTTCGAAAATTTATTTACCGAATTTTACTTGTCCGAAAATGGTTCACCGAATTTTTACAATCTAAATACTTTGTTTTGCAACTGTTTTAAATACCACAGATTCATTTTATTACAATATCATTTGTCCGCCATTCAAATGTCCGCTTTACAGTCCTCAATTTTTACATTTGACAACTTATTCGTTAGCCATATTTTCATAATTTCAATGATACGGAAAGTCGACGTGACATTTTCCATAATTTCGTTATACCGCAAAATATACGTAACGCCGCTTTTAGAAGAATCTATTCGCTGGGGCCCATTTCATCAAAAAACTCTCCATCTGAAATAGGATCTTTATTCTCTCTGCATCTAGAAAATATTAGAAAATAAGTATTTCGCTTCAGTCTTAATCTTCGAGGTTATTTTTTTTATAAAAACCGAGAAAGAAAAACGACTCTAACGCGGATAGGTTAGAAAATTAAGACGGGAGCTGAAGTGAAGCGAAGCTCCCGTCTTAATCTTCGAGGTTATTTTTTTATAAAAGCCCAGAACAACTTGTTGGAACTAATTCGACTAATAATATGAGAAACATTTTCTGCGAAACGAAATTCTTTAAAAATGTTGTCTACAACACAACGTACAACCATTTAGTTAACAAGAAATAAAACACATGTGAGTTGATTTAACATTTTATTCAACAAATATATTAAGGGTCTTTACAGTTAATTCGTCTACCTGAATCCGATATTTTGTCTTACCCGAAATATAATTATGAGTTTCAAATAACGCAGTATTAATGATTTGTTATAATATTACGCAAATCGACGGAAATTAACATTGTTATCTTTAGAAATATCTGGATAATGACGTTACGGTATTTTAACCCTACGGACAAAAAAAAATTTGGAAAATGAATGTACGGAATTATAATCATTGGGATTTTAAACCAGCTGGATAATAAAATTGTGACCATACAAAAATCTGAAAATGAAATTTCGGACAAATGAAAAAATGTAAAACAAAAAAATGCGTTTCGTTTTCGGACTTTCAATATTCGACATAAAAAATTTCGAATTTGCAATAGGTAACCGAAAAGTAACCAGAAGCTCTTATTCCCTTACAATAAAGACTTTTGTGTGATGAGCCCGAGTTCGAACCCGCGACCAGATTGAAACTTACCTTATAAAAAGTAATGTAAAAGTCCCTGTTCTCTACACTGACCACTTTCAACCTCATGTCATGTTGACAGAGGTGATTAATAGGTGTGCCATTCTACTTTGTCATGTACATAATTTTCAGTCACTTTTTTAATGCAGATTTTGGAATACTTGGCCCTCACTTCATATTTTTGTATCGTTATTTAGAAAGAGGTTTAATTGCAGTATCACTTCCGATAGTTTTGGTAATTAACGAACCACAGCTAATATCCAAAAATCGAGTAACTCAGTGGTACTTGGATGTCTCACCATTTGCATGAAAAAATTGTTTTTATCACTGTGTTACCCACTTTTTACAGCAATATGTTAATATTTAAGTATTTTTACCTATAAATTCCTTTTATTAGGTTCAGCAGGCGAATCACGTAACTTTATGTACTAACGATAGATAGATTTTACTGTCAATTTTGAAGTATAAATGTATGAGGTGACAATTAAAATTTGACATTAAAATCTATCTAACGGTAGTACAAAAGTTACGTGATTACCCCGCAGGTACTATTTCAAAATCCTATTTTGTACAGTCAAGGGCATAAATATATATACGTTCCCAAAGCGACAAAATTATCTGTACTATCTGTTAGCCCAAAATATCCATACAACAATTTCAATCAGAAATATGTGAACATTAACCGAGTCATCAAATTGTGTACGCTAATACGTTCATAAATATGCGTACAATGACAGACAAATATATGTAGACAAACATGCAGACAAAAGTATCTATGCATAAGTTTTTCATAAACATGTGAACAAAGCAGGGGTCTAAAATATCTACACAAAGATTTTCTAATTTCATATAGGTAGTAAATAGAAACGAATTTCTAAACAATCTTTTTTTCATAGAGATCTAGGCGTTTTACAAACACAATTATATCTGGATAAGAAGAGGGCAAAAATATGTAACCATGCAAAGCCCATAAATATCCGCACTGTAAACAAACCAATATCGTAATTTCGAAATTTGACGTTCATCGAGAAGAGATCAGAAATGTCATGCGATACATTCGTCCCTTTCATTTTGAACCTTCATTTGTTTATGGAAATCGCCTTTGATTTACACGTTTATTATATTCAGATTTTGCTTCTTATCAACTATAGAGTAAGTTACAGATAGTTCAATGTAGCAACCAAGGCTTTTGTTGTTTTAATAAATTAATAGCTAACGCGGGACAATGGTGTCTGAGGATATACATACACTTTTATTATATCACTCTTATTTGCAGACAGATCGGTAGTTAAAAGAAACGCAACCCCTTTTTGCATTTAAGTATGTATTTATCTATATACTCGTAAGTGTGTAAAATCGTCCTCGGGTACCAGAGGAGAGAGAAAGCTTAGTTTAGCACATTATTATTACATCTTTATTTATTTTAAAACGAAGGTAAGTATTTCACTATATGTTACAAACTGTATAACGGACTTTAGATTTTTTGAATTATCTTGGTGTATCCTACTCGTAATATACAATGAAAACTAGAGTGTGTCTCAGAAAATTATGTCTTATTAATTTGACTACTCTGTCTTAAGCTGTCATTCGACTGTAGAACATTTTTGACGTTTAGGTATTATTTAAATATGTGGCCAGTATTTACTACTTGCACCTCTTAACACCTAAACAGGTTTAATGCGGAGGGTAGGTTTATAGGTAGGAATATTTTTAAGTATATGCATATCAAAAAACTATTGATTGAAATTGGTATTTTTTACATTACATTATTTCTATATAGTTATCGAACCTATTCACAAAATTTCACGAGAATCTGTTTAAAAATGTAGAAGAGAACAACCGGAAATCGGACATACGAAAGCATTTTTGTGAAAGCCGAAGCAGAGACCTTCGTTTCACTCGGTCAATTACATACGTTTACCTAATACTTACATACATTCAATTACTTATATCAATGGTAGAAAACGCATAATTATAGATATGGTATGTATGGGCTTGACTGTCACATTATGTATGTATTATTTATCTGGCCTTTTGCTTATATATATGTCGCAAAAATGTGTATAGATATTTTTGACCTCTGTTTTGTTCACATGATTATTGTTTGACATACGTGTATCTAGATATTTTTGCCCTCTGCTTTGTTCACATGTATATGAAATACAAGTGCATTGATACCTTTGTCTGCGTGTTTGTCTACATATATTTGACTGTCAATGTAGTGATATTTATGAACGTACTAGCGTACAGAATTTAATAACTCGATTAATGTTCACATATTTCTTATCGAAATTGTTGTATGGATATTTTTCGCTAATAGATAGTACAGATATTTTTGGCGCTTTGGGAACGTATATATATTTATGCCCTTGACTGTACATTAATTCAATACATATCATAGATTATTTTTGTAATAGAAAACTGGTCATGAAAAAGTTGTATAATCCTGTGTCATCTACTGGGCACTAAGCGTCGGGCAATGGGACGGTACGACCTTAAAAAGTAAATTATCGGGCAGGCTTTCAAAGCGGTCGATATTCAACAACCGATTACACCCACTTCGATGGTGCTTGACTTTATATTCAGCATACGTATTATGGGCGTATTATAGAGAATTTAGGCTTCGTGATATTATAAGGGCTGTTAGGTTTGTATGAAGGTAAAATATGTACAGTCAGTCCGAGTAAAGTACGATTACTTGTTGAAATCAATATCAATCAAAATCAAAACATTTATTCTGCAAATAGGCCTCAAAGGTACTTTTACAAGTCAAAATCTATCTATATCAAATAAAAATAATACAGTAATCAAAGTATTAATTAAATGTAGTGTTACATGTCAAAAATAAGACTGAGAAACTAATAACAATCGAGATTTGTTAGAGATGTATAAGGTCTTTAAGCGTCAAGATAGAAGGTAATAAGGTATTAGGTACATTGATCATAATAAAATATTGTGAGATATATCTCTAAGCGTCAATATTTTTTTATTTATTTATTTAGAAACAAACGGTCTTAAAAAACATAAGTAACTTAGCTGTGGCTATGTGAGTAATAACATACTAGACCTATAGTTTCATACATTACAATACAATTACAATTAGATATTTATGTTATTTTTAATTCTAAAATATGACCGGCATCATGCTTTGAAAGTGCATTTACATCCATAAACCCCTACACACAAAAAACAACTTAAGTAATTATATTATATTTGAACAAAGTTTCAGCTTACTACAGATTAACATGTCAATATGAAAATAATAAAATTAAATGTGATGAAATATGAAATGAAATCATAAATTTTACAATTTAGGCATATTACATGCACTTATGAGTGTCCAAAAACACTACCGCCGGTTCATAAAATAAACCTCTGCCTCGAGAAGAACCGGCGTAAGAAATTCGGCGAGGTATCATTTTTTCAAAACAATATATTATTCAATGTATTGACGACCACAATAGGGATTCTTTTAAATTGACGTAAATGTAATTTATAATGAAGTCTTGTATTGTGTAATAAATGAAATCTAAATCTAAATCTATGTTGAATATATACCTATATGTACCTATTTTGTAATTCTATATAGGTACATGTTTAAAATGAATTGTTCATGAATGTATTTGCATTATGTTGATGTTTTTTATGACATGTGTTTAGATATTTCGATATCATCATCATCATCATCCTAGCGTTATCCCGGTACAGTTGCATTCTAAAGGATGCCCGGGGTCCGCTACCTATCCCAAGAGTTAGCGTAGGCACTAGTTTTGGAAGCGACTGCCATCTGAGCTTCCAACCCGAGGGGAAACCAGGCTTGTCAAGTGAGTGGGCAACTTGACTGTTAGAAGTTCTCAAACCGCCCGAAGGCCTCTAACTTGGCTTAACGACTGCTATCATAGACAGCAGCCGGGATCAACGGCTTAACGTGCCTTCCAAAGCACGGGAGCGCTCAGTTATTAACCAATCAAAGCGGTCACCCTTTCAATAACTGACCTGGGCCGACGTTGCTTAACCTCGCATACCGCACGCGGTACGCGGGCGCCGCTAGGCCACGAGCGCTCCCCTTCTTTAGTATAATACATAATCCTATTAAAAAGAGGCAAACAACAAACGTTAATTTAAACTAAGTTAATGGTAACTTAACCATTTTTAACGTCATGTTAAATGTACAAGAAATTAATAACACGCTGGCACGCAAACTTGTTCATTCTACCGAAGAACCTTTAGGGGCGCCCCGGAGTCACTATTAGCGAATGGAGACCGCTCCAAACACATACATTCATGTCAATGATGTAATTATTAGCAATCGAAACTGATTGCTGATCATTGAATTATTGACTGGAGGTATTACAATACAATACAATACAAATACTCTTTATTGCACACCTAAATCAAAGGATACAGTACAGTACAAAAAACACAATGAGAAGAGGCAAATAACAGGCGGTCTTATCGCTAAAGAGCGATTTCTTCCAGACAACCTTAGGGTAGCGGAAATCTAAACAGAACGATTCATAGCAGGTGGTGCAGAGTTAATACATATGAAGCCTACTAATAATTACAACAATAACATTTAATTAAGGATAAATAAACATACATAAATATAGTATAAAAATATACGTACATATACAAATATATAGTCAGCCACATAGTCTAAAGGAGCTAAGTCTTAAGTGTGTCATGAGAGAGACAAATAGTGATCTTTAAGCTGTTTTTTGAAGACAGCAAGAGATTCAGCACGCCTCAAATCAGGAGATAAAGAATTCCAAAGCCGAATAGCTCGAAAAGTGAAAGAAGAATTATAAAATTTTGATGAGGAAGATGGAACAGTGAGAAGCAAGTAT
The DNA here is from genome assembly GCA_963556455.1 of Epiblema foenella. NCBI lineage: Eukaryota > Metazoa > Arthropoda > Insecta > Lepidoptera > Tortricidae > Epiblema > Epiblema foenella. The sequence continues at coordinate 24,591,774 of OY747100.1, forward strand.
AAGAAGAAAGTAGTAGAAGTAGGTATTTTACAGTAGTTTTAAAGTTAATTTAATCACTATAACTAACACTAGTTTCATTCACATGTAATTTACTAGCCAATGGATCTGAGTTATCTGAATAAAAATGCCACGAGGCTTGCCGAGTGGTCTAATTAAGGTTCGAGACTTAAAAAGCTAATTATATAACTATTGCATACACTACTTTTTCTACGAGTCAACGGAAATTAATTAAACAAACCGAAACTATCAAGCAAACTAGTCCTGCGGCAATGACTATTAGATTAGGCACATGGGTCGGGCGCTCGTTGGTCTTTTGTTCTATGTCCGCGACGTCACGTGATTTGTCAATTTCATAAGAGTACTGTAATGGCGACACGTGATTGGCCAATTTCATGAGAGTACAGTAAAAGGCGACACGTGATTGGCCAATTTCATGAGAGTACAGTAAAAGGCGACACGTGATTGGTCTGTTTCATAAGAGTGATACTTCAAGTGATTGAAGGGAACCAATAGAGAAATGTATGTGATTTTAGTTTTGTCTACTATATCGTAATTCAAACATTGAAGTCGACGAGTAGAAAAACTACTACTATTAGTAAATAAAAAATTACATAATTTTTCGAAACTTTCAAGTAAGTATATCTTTTTAAGATTTTGAGTTTATTTATTAATTTACTGTTTTTTGCCATAATTTGATGGTTTACAATTCATATAGTGACATATTATTATTAGTTCCGCATGCATATTCTCTATAACGGACAATGGCAAGTGCTCAACAATCCCGGTTCGAGACTACAAGAAAAACGTCCTAGTGCTCGACACTTTAGTGCCCAATAGATGACACTTATGACAGAAGATTGAAAATGCCATGTGTTGGCTCAGTGTCAACCACAGGGACGTTCACTCTACTTATCCAACGCAATACAAGGAAAGAATGAGCCAATTTTCCATTCCGTTACATATTTATTTATTCGAGGGTTCAAAGGATCACGTGCTTATAAAGATGGATTGTAGCACGACGTCAAAAATATATCCCCTCTTTTGCACCTTACTACATTGTGATAAGGCGAAAACTGTATATATATTTTTGACTTTCACGGTGCGTGGAATGAAACTCAAAACTGCAATATACAGATGGATCATTCTTGTAATATATTCGTATTTAGACGAGTTTTATATTTGTTGATTTTGCTACTGTTGGACTAATAATACAATACGATACGCGTCATACTCGTGATCGGGTGCTGTTTGTGGAGTCCGGTCTGTTCATGCTTGCTAGGACATAGTGACTACGTTAATACTAGTGTCTTTTTATAGGGGATTCTATACAAACAACTGGCGGTTTTATCGCTAAAGAGCGATCTCTTTCAGACAACCTTAGGGTTTTTATGAAGCCCGGGGTTTGGCACTTAATCCAGATATTTAGCGTAGGTACTAGTTTTAATTAGAAAAGAATTTGAATTTACGAAAGCTACCGTGACACGACCTTACAATTTGGAGGGAAAACCAGACCTCAGGATGTTATCCTTCACCGAAAAACTGCTAGTAAATATTAAACGATTCTTTTTTGAATACCACGTCAGTGGCAAACAAGCTTACGGCCTGATGGTAAGCGGTCACCGTAGCCTATGGACGCTTGCAACTCCTGGGGTGTCACATGCGCATTGCCGACCCTTTAAAAATGTATACACTCCTTTCTTGAAGAACCCCATACTGTAGTCCCTCGGGAAAACCTCGGCAGGGAGCTCATTCCACAACCGGAGTGTCCATGGGAGGAAATTCCTCTGAAACAGAGACAAGCCAAGCTTCGTACAGTAAGCCAAAAAGTAATCCTACCACTTTTCTGTATTACCACTCTATTAATGTGTACACTAGACCTCTTTTAAACAGTCAAAATCAATGTAATTGGGCCATTCTACTTTTTCATGTACATAATTTTCAGACACTTTTTTTAATGCAGATTTTGGAATACTTGGCCCTCAATTCATATTTTTGTATCGTTATTTAGAAAGAGGTTTAATTGCAATCACTTACTTACTTACGATAGTTTTGGTACAGCTAATCCATAAATTAAGTAACTCAGTGGTCCTTGGATGTCTCACTATTTGTATGAAAAAATGGTTTTTATCACTGTGTTACCCACTTTTTACAGCAATATGTTAATATTGAAGTATTTTTACCTATAAATTCCTTTTATTAGGTAAAGGTAGTAATTCGAAATCCTATTTTTGTACACTAATTCAATACCTACATATCATAGATTCTTTTTTGTAATAGAAAACTGGCCATGAAAAAGTAGAATGACCCAAATTATTCTTCAATTTAGGCATATTACATGCACCTATGAATGTATTTTTTTGACTGTAAGTACTTAAAACTCAAACTCAAAATATTCTTTATTCAAATAGGCCTAGCAACAAGTACTTTTGAATCGTCAGTTATATATTACATAAATTGAATCTAATTATTCAGAGCAATTTATTGATGCATATGAAATTAAAAAAATATAAATAAATTACTGTAATATATGTCAAAAGAGAGTATAATAAATTCACAAAAAGATCGTCAATATGTAAAATAAAAACATAAAAAATAGTATAATCTAGACAGTTTCTAGTATAAAATCTGAATGTCAAGGGGAAAATTTAACGTCAACATCTAATGTCATAGTAATGAAAATCATTAAGATGTAATGTCATAATTATTAAAATATCATTAGTATTTCAACCACAATTATACCAACTTTATTGGGAATCTTTCTTACTATCAAATTGGGTCATTTATCTTCGATTCGGGTTTCAAATCCACGTCCCTCAGATTGAATGTGCTTTACGGCTGTCTACATTGTTTTCTTGGATAGCAGACTTCCAATGCATATTTACCTAAAGTTGGCAAAGTTAAATACACACACAAAGTTTAGGTAAATGAGCATTGGAATTTCCGATCCCTGTTTTTACCTATCCCACAGTTTGTCATTTATCGTTAACTAGTTTCCAACCTATAATGTCTATCGATAACGTCTATTATGCAGCCGACAATAGACGACAAATGTATTGCGATAAATCTCACAATAGCGGTATAACAGCTTCCGTAAACTGTACTTTTTTTATCGTATGGCAATTTTGTTGCCTGTTTTTGTTTCGTTTAGCACCACCCAGGGGTCTCGTGTAGGGTAACGGTGGGTACTTCCTACGGACGTGGTGCAACTTCGACCCCCCTTGTTGAGTGAGCAGGCAACTTGACTGTTAGAAGTTCTTAAGCCGCCCGGAGGCCTCTAACTTGGCTTAACCACTGCTATCATAGACAGTAGCGGGTATCACCGGCTTAACGTGCTTTCCAAAGCACGGGAGCGCTAATTTAGTAACCACTCAAAGCGGCCACCCATCCAGGAACTGATCCCGGCCCATGTTGTTTTACCTCGCATACCGCACGCGGCATGCGGGCGCCGCTGGGCCACGAGCGCTCCAAACTGTAGAATACTCGTATAATAGAATAATCATTATTAATTTATTCGTGAAAACATCAAAACACGGACAGTGATCAGCGTAATATAAAAGATAGTACTGCTTATTATAACGATATAGACAACCAATTAGGTAACTACGTAGGCAGATTATAATAGATATTTATTACAACTGCGAAAGAGAGTACAATTTTGTACCTTTTGGTGTCGAAACTCTTGGTCCATGGGGTCCCAGCGCGCAAAAGTTATTTACTGAGATCGCGAAGCGTTTTGTTGACGTAACTGGTGACCGAAGTGTGTGAAACACACCTAAATAATATGACTGTGAATGCGCCGTAAGCGCTAATATTTGATATCATGTGAACGCGACTGAAGCGCTGGCAACATTTTTGACTTGTCCCTTCCATCTCCGACCATAAAGCTATTAACATCGTATTTACGTGTAAAATTATAATAAGTGAAATAAAACAAGTTTATAAAAAGAATTGTTTCCCTCAAGACTACAATCCTTTTCACGAAGAGGTGGTGACTTCCTCGCACAACGCAGCATTGCGATACAGCGAGGAAATGCCGCCAGCATCCTCGGTACAATGCCCCAAGGGCCTGTTTTAGATTTAAGTTAGTTTTAATATTATTTAACGATTAATACCGTTTGTAATTAAATTAACATATATTCACTGTGAAAGTAACTTGCAGAAGACATCCTCCTAGCGTTTTTCCAGTTGGATTCTGAAGAGCACAGGGTCCAACTTTGACACTTAATACTAAAATTTGGCGTAAGCACTAGTTTTACGAAAGCAAATGCTGTCTGAACTTGCAACCCAGAGGGAAAGTAGACCTTTTTGGGATTAGACCGATTACTTCCCGATGTTCTCCTTCGCTACGAGAATGATGATGAGAGAACAACGGTTGAAACTCACTTGGAAAGGCACTATTTGCGACATGTTTCAATGTGTTGTTGTTGTTGTTTTCATGTTTGTTTGTTGTATAACGCTCAACCTGATGAAGGACTCCAATTGTAGTCCGAAACATGTCGCAAATAGTGACTTTCCAAGTGAGTTTCAACCGTTGTTCTCTTATTAAGTGTAAATATGTCTCACGTTAGTGTAAATTTATGTATGTTGATGAGAATTACATAGTATTTATAACTTTCGTCACACATAGGGTCGATTTTTCAATCACCAGATGAAATTATATGTTAGTTAAAATTATCGCTGTCACTTTCTAATGTCATATGAAAGAAAAGGACAGAGCTAACATTTATCTGAAAGATACTTTTATCTGGGAATTGAAAAATCGGCCTTTAATGAAATTAGGTTATATAGCCTTAACTGATTTTTTAAAGTTGTGATTGGTTTTAAATAATTAATATGTCTTAAATTATGGGTTTTTGGACTATATGTATAACTTTATATACTCTAATTAGGGTCTAAAATCGTTGGTTTAAATCTTTCGGGTTATTAACGCTCACAGTGTATAGCCTTAATTATATTTCGCTTTAGTCATTTTCCAGTAATAATGCGATGCCAAATAAAACTTGAAGAATCTTTAATGGCTCAGAAACCATATAGCGCTCACTAACCATAAAACTTTTCTAGGAACTCAAGCACAGTGAAAACATTTTTCCCAGTATTTTTGAGAGCTTGTGTATTTTTTATACTCTATACGAGTGAAAGGACGGCACGATACGAAGGTCGGATTTCGAAGTTCATAGTGGTCCCTCAGGACATGAACGATACGACCGGTGTCGAAACGTCGGTAACAATAGGGTATTAAACAAAGGTGGAAATAAATTATTTTTACATCACTACATAGTATAAAACAAAGTCGCTTTCTCTGTCCCTATGTCCCTATATCCCTATATATGCTTAAATTTTTAAACTATGCAACGGATTTTGAAGTTTTTTTAATAGATAGAGTGACTCAAGGGGAAGGTTTATATGTATAATACATGCATCAGCATTGCACTCGTGCGAAGCTGTGCGAAGGTCGCTAGTTACTTATAAAAACTCTTACGAAAATACTCAGTAAACATCAATATTTAATTTTTTTACCTATTTTAAAGATTTTATACGCATAAACATTTAAAAAAGGACGCTATTTGATCATAGTAATTTCATGACGTCACTAAGACATTATTTCCCTACAAACTACTGTGTTTTTGACGTTTAATAAAAAGTTGATGAATTGACTATCAATAAAATACCGTATGGTAAATACATAAGTCTCGCGTTAGATTCGTTTAAGAGGCTTTATAAATTTTAAAATGTTTTGATTTCAAATTATGACAAAAGTATTGATAATACCAATAAAGTTATTAAAGGATACAATGACTTTATAAAAGATTTAGATAGTGACATAGCCGTTTCTTGATTTTATTGTGCCTAGCAACAGCGGAAAAATGCAGTTTTTAGTTAGAAAATGGTCCTTTTGGAGTGAAGTTTGAAACGATATTTCTTGATGAAAAATACAAAAAATTCATTAAAAATTTATGACACTTGATTGCAATAGTCCTGTTCTAGATAGTAACACTGAGAAAATGTCAAGATAAGTATCAATTCAAACAGAAAATGGCCTAAGTAGATGAGCGTTTTTAACTCATAAGTATGTGTACATACTTAAAATATTTGTTTAAGAGCCCAAAACACAAAATATACTCAAAATATTTGTTGTTGGTACACCAAGCGCGAGAGTTCAAAATTTTATAAGCACGATTGCGTCGATTGCTTGTAGTTAAAATACTGTGCTCACTGTGCCATAATTAAGTATACATTTCAAGCTTTCCAGAAAATGGGTCATGTTTGTTTATTGCTTCAGAAATTCTTTTAGTGCAGAATAGTAATAATGTTGGCACGGGACGCGCCAGCTCCGGGAACCGCGTCGCTCGTCCGCGGTTGTCACGTTCGAAACAAAACACGGCGACGAAGCCGGCCGTGGGCTGCTACCGTGCTTTATTCTAATTAAATAAATAAAAAATAAATAAATAATAAATAAATATTCGAGGACAATCTTACAAAAATCGAACTAGCCCCACAGTAAGCTCAAGAAGGCTTGTGTTATGGGTACTAGACGACGATATATTTAATAGATATAAATATTTAAATACATAGAAAACATCCAAGACTCAGTAACAAATATTCATGCTCATCACACAAATATTTGCCCTGACCGGGATTCGAACCCAGGACCGTCAGCTTCACAGGCAGGTGCTAAACCGGTCGTCAAAATTTTTAGCTTGAAAATGAAAAATTATTAGTGAAATCCTTGGCCTTAATTTGGAGCTTCCTTATAATTTTCAAAATTCCTCGCATTTTTTGAGAAATGGCCTCGGCCGGAACAGGTATGATCTTCCTTTATTCGCGGCGTTTCCAGTAATGTACTTATTAATAAATACCAAAAACAAAAGCCGCGAGTGCTACAAGACACACACGCACGCACGTGACTCCTTTGGAGTTTGGGCGTCTATAGGCTGCGGTGGCCGCTTACCATCAGGTGGACCGTACGCTTGTTTGCCACCGGCGTTGTATAATAGACGCTGCATTATACGGAGTAAAACTACAGATTCTACAAAAATAGAAGATACAATTCCAATAACATGGCGAGTCACGAAAGTGATTGGGTTTTGGCGGACTGATTGATTCTGTTTCTAGTTAAGTAGCCTTGGTTTTTCTTTATTGTCTCGCAAGGGGTGAGAAAAGTAGAGTATACATCTCGGGGATAAAACTGTTTTAGTCTTGGGCGCGTTTAAATCCCTCACTACACTCTGGACACAGTCTTAATTCCCTCGTTTAGCTCGGGTCTTAATTCCTTCGTTACGTTCAGGATTCAAAATCGCGCCTATGACATAAAACAGTGCTTTATCTCCTTGGTGAACAGTCTACTATTCCGTCCCAAACTAAGCAAAGCTTGTGTTATGAGTACTAGGCGGCGATATGCATACTTATATACATAATGGTCCTTATCAGTTAAAAACGCTCATCTATTTACGTCATTTTCTGTTTGAATTGACACGCATCTTGACATTTTCTCAATATTACTATCTAGAACAGGACTATTGCGACCTTATGTCATAAACTTTAAATATATTTTTTGGATTTTTCATTAAGAAATATCGTTTCAAACACCACTCCAAATCGACCATTTTCAAGCTAAAAACTTTTTATTTTCCGCTTAAATTCTACTACACACAATAAAATTAAAAAATGACTATGTTACTATCTAGAACTTTAATAAAATTATCGTAGCCCTTAATAACTTTATTGGTATTATCAATACTTTTGTCATAATTTGAAATCAAAACATTTTAAATCTTATAAGGCCTCTTAAATATATAGAAAACATCCAAGACTCAGGAACAAATATTCGTGTTGATCACACACATAAATGTGTCCGGGATTCGAAGCCGGCACCTCCAGCTTGGTAGGCAGGGTAGCCAACTAGGCTAAAGCGGTCGTCAACCTACAGAGCCGCTAGTTTAAATTATATAGCGACAAAATTCCATTGCCTCCAGTTTAAATGGATTCATTTTATGGCCACAGAAATTGCACAGTTCCACATTATATATTACCGCAAAACTTTTTAGTCACGTAGCAACTGCACTGCGCCCGTATGTTATGTTAATTTGACTTGTTTCGCCATACACCATGTGTATACGGGCCAAATTATCTTGATTACTTATTTTCGGCTTTCTACAACTGTTTCACTACATATCTAAGGCGCGTTTCTGATGTGTCGGTGTGGAGGCTGTACGATATCAGTAAACCGTCAACTGTCAGTCGAGTCAGTACCGCTTTTTAGGGTTCCATAACCGAAAGGGTCCATACGGAACCCTATTGTTGTCACTCACGGCCATCCGTCGTCTGTCAGGAGGTTTTATAGCCAAACGATTGGAGCTACAAAATGGCACGTTTGTGAAATGGGTAGCACTCCTAAGACGTAATTTAAGTCTTGTTTCTAATACAAAGCCTAAAAGTAACTTTAAAATCTCAAAAATATGCTCTTTGTCAAGCGAAACAAAAAGTACAACAAGCTATTGTTATTGAATATTGAATTGAATATCAAAAAGCAATTAACCAAAATTAGAGTGGTATTCGATGCTTCGCCTCTAATATTAATACGTACACTCTAAAACCAATCGTTATTCAAACATTCATGAATACACTTTAATATTCAATCCACTCGAACTATCAGGTCGATTGAGAGTAGAAATAAAAGGACATAGAAATGTCAGTTAAAAATCCGGCCAAGTGCGAGTCCAACTCGCACACCGACGATTCCGTAGAATTTTTCAATAATCATTAATCTTGTTTATAACTATTCCAAATTTCAAACCTTGAGTTCTTGAGATATTTAGAGATGTGACAGAGTCCCGGATTCTAATGAAATGAATACTTTTATTGCAGGTTATATTTTATTAATATTAAAACTATGAACATATTTATAAGATAGTAAAAAAACACGTTCCATATAATAAAATGCATTCTGGTAAGTATCCGCGTTGGTTTTCCCCTGCGTTAAAACACATATACAAAAACAAAAATCGAGCATGGGTAAAATGGAAAACATACAAAAATTTCATTGATTATGAGACCTTTTCTAAGCTAAGATCACGATTTAAATCTGAATCAATAAAATGTTACAATAAATATATAAATTTGGTAGAGAATAGTATACGAGGCAATATAAAATACTTTTGGACTTACATTTCGAATCGTAACCATTCCTCAGATATACCTACTAATATGTCATATCAAAATGTACAATCCAGTGACTTGGTAGAAACCTGTAATATGTTCTCGGATTTCTTTCTCTCAGTTTTTGAACCCTCTACGCTAACTCAAGATTTTGACATTACTGAAAACAATCCGACCTCTCACATAAATATACACGACATATATATCACCACAAGCAATATTAACCACGAATTAAACCAACTTGACGTATGTAAAGGTAAAGGCCCCGACAATATTCCCCCTATTTTCCTTAAAAAAGTTGCAAAAACAATAAGTGTACCGTTAACAATTCTTTATAACAAATGTCTCAGTGAAGGTGTATTTCCAACTATATGGAAAACCGCTAGCATTGTGCCGGTTCATAAAGGAGGTTCCAAACATCTCATTGAAAATTACAGACCAATATCAATCTTGTCCACTCTGTCAAAGACCTTTGAAAAATTAGTACATAGAAAAATTTACCCGCTTATTCATAATCAATTAATCTCAAATCAACATGGTTTTGTTCAACGTCGTTCAACCACAACAAATCTTCTTGTATACACTACATACCTATTTGAAAACTTGGACTATAATATACAGGTAGACAGTGTTTATACAGACTTTCGAAAGGCTTTTGACAGAGTTGATCACCAACTGCTGCTAGAAAAGATAGCTTTCAATGGGATACGCGGAAACTTATGGCGCTGGTTTAAATCTTACATCACAAACCGCACTCAAAAAGTTACCATAAATGGACATGAGTCACATGCTACCACAATTAGTTCCGGTGTTCCACAGGGATCCATTTTGGGACCACTGCTATTTGCAATATATATAAACGATGTAAGCTCCTGCTTTAAATTTTGTAATGTGTTGCTCTATGCAGATGACATCAAAATATTCCATACTGTTAGCAATAACGATGACTGTGAGAAATTTCAGCAGGACCTAGATCGTTTCTCGGACTATTGTAAAGTCAATAAATTAAAACTTAATATGGACAAATGTAAACTTATCAAATTTACTAAAAAAAAAATAATCTTAGATGTCTATTGTGATATCATTTGTGTAATACTAAACTAGCTATAGTCTATTCAATAAAAGATCTAGGAATTACTTTTGACTCAAAATTGCATCTAGATCAACATGTAAATACTATTATCAATAAAGCGTTCAAGATGTATGGCTTTGTGATGCGTTCCAGTACAGAATTTCGCCAACCGAGTACATATCTGCACCTTTTCAAATCACTAATCCGCTCTCAACTAGAACACAATGTATCAATTTGGAACCCTTATTACTGTAAATACAAAGATGCCCTTGAATCTGTTCAAAAAAAATTTCTAAATACCATGTACTATAGATGTTATCGTAGTAGACTATCTTATCCAGAACTTTTAAAGAAATATTGCATGCTAGACCTTGGCTCCAGGCGCTCATTACTTGAAGCACAAGTATTGTACAACATTTGTAATAATAATTATGATTGTATTGCCCTGAACAACAAACTTAGTTACAGAGTACCCACCCGTTGTAGACAGCGCGAGGCGCGCCCCCATCAGCTGTTCGTTACCGGCCGTTGCCGTACGCACGCTGGTGAGCGCGCTCCTCTGCGCAGACTTGTCAGTACTTATAATAATAATTTTAATCATGTAGACATCTTTAGTTGCAGCTTAAGCGTTTATAAAAAACGCTGTACTGATGTACTCACCGCACCACTAACCAAGCATTAATAGTTTTTTTTTTTTTTGTTTTATAATATTGTCACACCTTATACTATAGAATGTATTTCAATGTTGTTGTTGCCACCGTGAGTCCTAACGACTTACGGTGAATACTTACCTACCAGACTTGCTCTGAATGAACCATTAAATATATTAATCAGTGGTAAGTGTTGTGGGCCACACATATTGTAAACAATATAGCTATAAGTAATTTAAGTACTATTTGTAGTGGCTGTTTGCTTACCCAAATAAATGAAAAAAAAAAAAAAACATATTTTATGAGAACTCGTTTAGTTTTTTAGGGTGCCGTACCAAAATGTTAAAAAAGGACTTTATCTGTCTGTCTGTCGCATCGCTAAATATCTCAAGGACTACTTATGTTATCGCATTGAAATTTGGAACAGTTGTAAAGAAGGGTAACCTAGATGTATAAACCCGTTTTTTTAAATATTTTTATTTTATTTTCTGTGGTTCAAAATTTGAAAGTAGTGAATAAGTCAAATGTCAAATTTTTTTAAATTTAATTTCACACTTGTCACTACTACTGCTGTTGTGGCGCAACTACCCGATGTGGAACTTGGCTTCCGACACCAAATACCGCCAGTACGGAACCCTAAAAATAGTAAAATTGTTCATAGCGTGCGTGACCAATGCACATTGAAAAGATAATATTGGTAGCATTGTCGTCTACTACATTCTACTTTTATTTTCAGACAGATATCATCAATGATATATCTATGAAACGTAATTGGCATCATTCTAAAAGTGGTTACAGTCAGGGACCGATACCGGTATTTTTAAAAAACCCTGAATTAGCCCAATGTTTTGGATTATTTTTTGCTCTTTACGTAGAGCTGAATCACGTATTTAGGTAACAACGTCGTATTATTAGATTGTCCCATTAAAAACGAAATAATGAACCGGTGACCGTAATAATACCGGTATTTTTCTATGGAGAAAATACCGGTATCCGATCCCCGGTGTCAAATCCATACAATGCTCTAGTTTTCTTCCGGTGCAAAGGACAGATGGAAGTCGCCTTCTCAATCAATCTCACGGGAGCGGAAACTCTTAGATTATTCCACCATTCAAAACCACACGCGTGGTCGTGCCGGAGGTTTTCCCCTGGATTCTCCCCAGGCTACTCTCCAACCGCGCACTCCTATCGCTTTATCGGGCCCGGCCTATAAAGCCACAGTCAGTTTAAAAAAAAGTCGCCTTCGTAAAACTAGTGTTACTCCAAATCTTGGGATAAGGTGTCGGAAACGTAGGAAGACGCTATACCAATGAAAATACCAAGTATTCAAATCGAATTCCGGTTCAACGCCTAGATCTAGATTTCTAGAAACGGAATAACTTAGGTATTTACTTTTCTTTTTTCCTGCTACCAACGGTTGTCTGGAAGAGATCGCTTTAAAGCGATAATACTACTATAAGATTTCAAGCTTACATGGTCATTTACATTAGAATAACGATTTGAAACGGGATATATTGGTAGTGACGGTGACTCTGTGCGAAAAAAGCGAACCAGGAAGAGGGTAGATCGCTATGGTGTGTGGGTAGACCACAACTAAAACTCGCAGCACGTCAGTTAATCCTTGATAATGGCGCTTACAACAGTGCCGAAATATCGGGAACTCAAAAATACAAATATACATGGTAAATATCCCGTTTCAAATCTTAATTCTAATGATAATACTACTGTTACTATTGTTACTGTTTTTTTTTTTATTTTATTCTTTTTTGTATCAATTCCCTCATTTAGTGGTGCAGTAAAGAATATTTATTACTATTTATTATTAGTAACAATTTTATCGTCATGTCAGTGCTGTTAAAATGTCATAAAAGCATGGCTCTAAAGCGTGAAATGACAGTACTTTACACAATATTGCTTTATTAGTATTCATAAACTTGAATGTCAGGTTTAGACATGACATCGTTTGTGTATTTTGCGAAAAGTGATGTGTAATTTTAATATTTGTGCCTCATATCGATATCGATGTAATTATTTTTTGATCTGATATAATCCATCCATTATCATAGACAACAACCAGGATCTGCTCCATCCATTATCATAGAGAGCAGCCAGGTTCACATCAGCATCCACGGCTTAGCGTGCCTTCCAAAGCACGGGAGCGTTCAGTTGAAAAAGGGTAAATTATACAATACAACAATGCAATACAAATACTCTTTATTGCACACCTAAAAAAAAATAAGAACACAGTACATATAGTATTTAATGTCTATTTCTTTTTTTTGTAAATTCTAGACGAGATCACGAGAGTATGTACGGTATCTACATTATCTTACTTTGTATTATGTTCTTGACACAGCAGCGGCTGATACTATTGTGGCAAATATTTACCAGTTCCTTTTTGACACATCACAACACCCATATAAAGTAAATCCGCATTACAAACAGTGCATAAAATCAAGTAATGATATAGAGATTCATGAGTAGTTAGGTTAGGCTATACAAATAGCTGGTACCCGCTGGCCACAAATAGCTCAAGACCGAGAAAAATGGAATTCTTTGGAGGAGGCCTTCACCTTCACTTGAGGAGGGGTTCTTGCAAACAGTAATTAGTTTAAGTTCTAAATTGTTATATTGTCGTTATATTGCATGAAATAAAAGGCTTTTTTTTTTTTTGATACGCGTTTTAGAGGAGCAATCAAATTAATGTATATTTTTACCTATCATGCGTAGTAATTTATGATAATAATTCACCATGAAAACAGTTACGTACTAAATCTTTTATTTTTTATCTAGTGTAGTGACTAAATCATTAGTTTCGATTCAGATGATGTTTTGGAAATTGATCAAATGAATTTTATAATCGTAATAAATGACGTGTTATTAAAAAAGTAGTATTCCAATAAATTTCAAACGAATGAAGTGTGAAATTACCTTTATCGCGGAATTTGGAAATGCGTATCGATTTCTGAACGATGCAAAATGGATGTGGGTAGAATAAAAATCATATAACAAAAGTTCTTACTCTAGATTCGTATCGTATGGGAACATTAAAAAACAAATTGTTATAAAGTCGATTTGAATAATTATCCACCATTCATTAATAATCGCTAATTAAGACAATCGATGCTTACCCTCATCACTACAAACGCCAATTCATAACTGTCAAAAAGGAACTGGGAAATATTTCCCACAATAAGCGGTTACCGTGGCCCACATATGCTAGTAACTCCAGGCGACTCGCATCTACTATTAATAGTCATAGTCATAGTCATAGTCATTTATTAATAATATTATCAATATTACATGTCATTGTTATAGTTCAATTATACAGTATTAATTATTATGTGTTAATTCAATTCTACAAATTACTGAAATCATAATCATAAGTAATAGGTATTGTTATTATTAATTATTGGGTAGGTCATAAAATTCTTTAATGCTATAAAATGAGTGAGTGAGGAGCCATGATTTTAATTTTTTTAAGCATGTGGAGACACTACCCGCATTTTTCACTTCTGCGGGAAGTTTGTTATATACTTTAGGCCCCACATGATGCATGGTTTTGGTTGACTTGGTCAGTCGACAGGTGTGTGTGAGGAGCTGGTATGCTGACCCTGGTAATACCTCTGGGGAAGTCACTGATCTTTTCATTTTTGCCTCAAGGACGGTGTTTAAATGAAAAAATTGGTTGCCTGTAAAGTCGGTATACGGGCGAAAGTTTTACGTGACAACGACTTTGAGTGGTAAAATAATTTTGCTCGAGTGGAAGGGACGCGTGCCTTTCACTTTTTATGTCTGTCTCTCTCGCTCTTAGGCGGGCTAACCATGCCTCTCACTCGCTCTCATTGTGAGCGCATAACGTGAGCGGAGCGTAACGCAGTTTCTTGAAGTGTCACCCGGCAAACCAATTTATAAGACGTTGTCACGTCAATAATGAAATAAATGAACTTTATTCTGCAAGTAGGCCGCAAAGGCACTTTTACAAGTCAAAAACTACTAGCGTTTCCCATGAGACCACTGCCGAGAAGAAATGCCAAAAGAAACTCGACAGTCAGTGATTTTCTCCAAAATATGCTTATTACAATGATACTACTTAACCTGCTTAAGTAAATGTAAGTGGTAACAACAAAAGAGAATTGAAAGAAAAACGAAGAAAAAAATAACAATAGGTATTTTCAATGTGTAGTTACACAAGAAAACAAAACATGTCGAATCGTTTGATATGCTTTCCTGCAAGAAATGTGTCAACTAGATACAATGAAAATATTATACATGACTCTTTAAGTCTTTACGCTATTTAGGTATTTGGTTTGGGCCATGCATTTCTGTCTGTTAGATAGTCCTCAACCCTATAATGAGCCTTTGACATCAATGTTTTTTTAAGTAATTTTTAGTATATGAGTAGTTTTAAAAAAATGTGACACCCCAGGAGCTACAAGCGTCCATAGGCTACGGTGACCGCTATCAGGCGAGCCGCACGGTTGTTTGCCACCGACGTGGTATAAAACATGTGTATATAGGATTCTGTCGCGAACCCTATAATAAGCCTTTAACATCAATGTTTTTTTTAAGTAATTTTTAGTATATGAAAAGTTTTTAAAAAATGTGACTCCCCAGGGGTTACAAGCGTCCATAGGCTACGGTGACCGCTATCAGGCGAGCCGTACGCTTGTTTGCCACCGACGTGGTATAAAAAAATGTGTATATAGGATTCTGTCGCGAACCGGGATTGTTCAGCCAGTTGCCGTTGTCCGTAATTTAGCCGTGTAACGAATGACCGATGATACCCGATGACGTGTTAGTCCCGATTGGCATTACACGACCAAATTGCGAAGATTAGCAAGTGGCTCAAAGATTCCTGTTCACGATGGTACATTAGTTAGGGACTTAACGCGACTACTTTTTAAGCTCTATTTTTATACAAACGCCTTAAGGGAGGCGTACAGCGACATCTACCAGAAGACTCATGCTTCATTAACGGCACTAACGTCTCAAATTATATTGAGAATCGTCAGTTGCGATGCGCCATCCCATACCTAAATTTAGAATAAAGGAAAAATTTAAAAATGTAGGCACCGAGCAGGATTCGAACCTGCGACCTCCCGGCACTCGCGGCCAGTCGCTCTAGCCAACTGAGCTATAAGTGCAATCACTACCCAGTTCCAAATTCATCAGCCGTTCCTTCGTATTAAGCAGTACCGCTGCTAACGTAAACTATATTTTTATACAAACGCCTTAAGTTCTTACTTACTTTTTAAGCTCTTTTGTGTTAGGTACGAAAATTTGTCATACTAAAACTACATGGGTAATTTTAAAATAACAATTAAAAAACACGACTCCTTGGTTCGCCTACAACGCTTTGATTGACCGTGTCAGTAGGTCGAGGTCAACGTTTTTATATCGGTAATGATGTCGTAGCTGACAGAGCGGGACAGTACGCTCAACGGCTCAAGTCCCTCTGAAAAGTCTCTGAGTCTTTTCTATTCCTTTCTTTTACTGTGTGTGTGATCTCACTCATTTAGTTCACCAGTTCAGTAGCTCAACAGATCCATTTACGATATAGATGGGGAATAACATCAGCCATTTCGATGATGCTTTTTTTACCGGACTGTGGCTTTATAGGCCGGGCCCAATAAAACGATAGGAGTGCGCGGTGAGTAGCCTGGGGAAAATCCAGGAGAAAACCGCCGGCACGACCACGCATGTGGTTTGGAACACTGGAGTACTCTAAGGGGTTGCGCTCCAGTGAGATTGGTTGAGCGGGTTCAACCGAGTCTGAGGTGTGAGTGGAATCGAGCTACTGGAAATTTTGTCGCTGGTTCAGTAAACCTAGCCTAGCTGAGAAGAGTCCAGCAAGAAACTCAGCTAGGCCTGATCTGGGTCGGGCTGACTCTAATGCGGCGGTGCCGGTCAATCATGGCGTCTATATCACTCTTCGAGCGAAGGTGATTCTCATTCCAAAATTTAACATTTTCTTAATTTGCCCTTACCGGACCCGGATTGTTAACGACTCGTGAGTGATTATTTATGACTTTAACTATTTTCACAGTTAGGGATCCAGGTATAGAGTATACTGGAGTCAATAAGTTTATATTGCACTCTGATTTGCTTAACTTTCACTTAACGTTCGGACCGGTAAGGACATCAATTAACTTTAATGATGAGAATCACCCAATGCGCAGGTAAACGATACAATTCATGAACGGGCCTGACTGAAGTATTGAAGTGTATGAATCTCAGCTGAACCACTGAACGAAAGAATGACACCAGGTGAAGTACTTCATTTGAATCATTCATTCGTGAACATGAACAACATGTCTAGTCCTTCCGCGACGACGAAATTATATCATAAATTTTACTTGTACTTTTTAGGGTTTTTTTTATATACAACGCCGGTGGCAAACAAGCTTACGTTTTCGGATATGACTCAACTAAAACCAGGGTTTTGTTCCGCTTACATTACTATACCCAATTACAAGCCTAAGGCATCGCATTCTTCAATTAGTTATTTGTATTTTTCTATACTTTGGTTATAAATTGAGTTAAGATACCTTATAGGTTTTGAAATGTTTAGATTTCAAATTATGTCTAAAGTATTGATAATACCAATAAAGCGATTAAAGGATACGATGACTTTATAAAAGTTTTAGATAGTCACATAGTCATGTCTTGATTTTATTGTGCGTTGTAGAATTTAAGCGGTATTTCCGGATCGATATGACCTTCAAACCTTCAAGAAAAGAGCGTATTCCCTTCTGAAAGGCCGGCAACGCACTTGCGACTCCTCTGGTGTTGCAGATGTCTATGGGCGACGGTAATTGCTTACCATCAGGCGATCCGTCTGCTCGTTTGCCCCCTATAACAAAAAAAAAAGCGGAACAAGCAGTTTTTAGTTTGAAAATGGAGTGATGTTTGAAACGATATTTCTTTACGAAAAATCCAAAAAATACATTTAATTTATAACATTAGGTAATACCGAGAAAATGTCAAGATACGTGTCAATTCAATCAGAAAATCGTCTAAATAGATAAGCGACTTTTAACTTAAAATTTGTAACATATTTCAAATTTCAACAACCGTCAACAATAGGTTAAGTACACAACAAAGAACTCAAAACCCTCTTAACAGCAATTTTATTAATAACAAAAGGGAACGGACAGGTGTCCACACTACAGCCTTTCCGGGTTCCACAAGGGCTTATCTAAATAAAAATAATGGGTGAAGTAAGGATAAGTAGACGACGTAAATAATGGCATGAGAGAGAAAAGGACCAATATACTAATAACGGCATATCAGATAGGGAAAGAGATTCTCGTCTCTTTGGCTTTGCTGTAACCCTTATTATGGCTTGTATTAGATAAAGTGTTTCATTTAATATTAAAGCGATCGATGGCGTCAAGGTAGGTAATCTATAGTTTGGTTACGATTTTTGGTCTATTTGTGTTGAAATTTCTAATACAATGAAATTGAAGTTATGGAAAAACACAATATCAGTTCGCTTATGTTTGTAGGAGACCAATTGTGGAAATACCACCGCCTTAACACAGTTCATACTTAGAATAATTAATAAAATATGCCTTAGTGAACCAGTGAACCAGCGACAAAGCTCTCAGTAGTTCGATTGCACTCACACCTCAGATTTGGTTGAAGCCGCTCAACCAATCTCACTGGAGCGCAAACTCTTAGAGTATTCCAGTGTTTTAAACCGCCCGTGTGGTCGTGTCGGAGGCATTTCCCTGGATTTTCCCCAGGCTATTCTCCAACTGCGCACTCCAATCGCTTTATTGGGCCTGGCCTATAAAGCCACAGTCAGGTTCAAAAAAAAAACATACCTGAGGTTTTCTTCTAACAAAACCGACGTTTGACAGCTAATCTTGCCATGTCGCTCGCGCGCTCGCCTCACAGCACGCGCACTTTCGTTCCTAGCGCGAGTAGCGCGACAGGATATCTGGACACCTCGGAGGTGCCAAGCGTTTAGCCGAAGCGGCAAGAGGAGCAAGTCTGACCTTACATAAGACCCATAATAACACCACTATAGGCTCTGTAAGTATGTGGTGTGGTGTTGGCTATTGGTGAGTAATGTTGCCAGTAGTGTTGCCAACTTATGTGCATAAATAAATGAATCACTGGAACACATTAGAATTATACTCCATGCATTGTAAATGCCGACGCCGCTTTGTATGGCTTACTCACATGGCCCACAATCGCCCAAATACATCATCATCATCATCATCATTCAGCCGGAAGACATCCACTTCTAGATATAGGCCTTCCCCAAGCAGGGATCGAATACCGGTATTTTCTCCATAGAAGAATACCGGTATTATTACGGTCACCGGTTCATTATTACGTTTTTAATGGGACAATCTAATAATACGACGTTGTTACCTAATTACATGATTCAGCCCTACGTAAAGAGCAAAAAATAATCCAAGATATTGGGCTAATTCAAGGTTTTTTTAAAAATACCGGTATCGGTCCCTGCCCCCAAGAAGCGCCACATGACAGCACACGGTCGCGAGCCACCCAAATACACGCTCGTGAAAAACATCGCAAATACGATCTGGCTGCAGATCTTAGAGCATCCTTTACTCCCCTTGTGGTCTCCTGTGACAGCATTGTCGGAATGGAATATGAATCCTTTATAAAGAAAACATCCCTAAAGCTATGTGAAAAGTGGTCCAAACCATACTCACAAGCTGCATCAAAGTTAAAATACAAATATCAATCATCAGAGCGGTCTCTATGAGAATTAGAGGAACGAGAAGAAGAATAGAAAGATTTGTATGCGAAGACGGCTGTGGAATACCCATCATAGAACACTAGATTCCTTTTCATTTTATGATATATTATTTTATATATATTGTATTATTTAACGTAATAAAGTTCCTCTCTCTCGAATTATACTCCATGATCATAATTTAATTCACTCTACTTACAAAAGATAAATGACTGCCGCTAATCGTCAACGAACTTTTAATCTTGCCGCCTATTTTGTAAATTGTAATGTACCAAAAAGGCGGATGATTTGCACTTTCGTTGATTTATTGAGGCGTTTTCGTGGAACATTTTTTTCATCAGTTTATACGCCTTTCATTAAGTCTGACGTAGTAATAATCTTTTTACTATTTATTGAAGGTTTCATTCATTTAATTCTGCTAATTAGCAACGGATTAATCTATTTACTAATAGTTACCTTGTAATATACTTTTGAACGAACTGTTTGTTTCACGACAGACTTAATTTTTTTGAATGTGCAACATGAGTAAGTTAATGTCAAGGAAGAAAACACCACATATTTGACATGGTTTAGCCTAGTGGTTAGTGACTCTGCCTAAGAAGCTGACGGTCCTGGGTTGGATCCCGGTCAGGGAAAATATTTGTGTGATGAACATGAATATTTGTTTCTGAGTCTTGGACGTTTTCTATTTTTTTATACAATACAATACAAATATTCTTTATTGCTCACCAAACGAAGTACATTCAAAGAACAACAGAAATTAAAATACATGTAACAGTGGTAGACAACAGGCAGGTTTATGTCTATTAAATGAGGTCTATTTGTGTAAGTTTTTCCATGTACTTAATATTCATTTTTTTATTTACCGATGTCGCCCCGCCATATCAGGCAGTCGCCGAAATTGGTAACATAATATATTTTAATCTGTGGGTAACATTCAAATCTATGTAATTGACCGAGCGAGTGTAGCGAGCGGGGCATCTCCGTGTTAGCTTGAGCAAAAATGCTTACGTATGTCCGGCTGTTCGGCTAAACAGGTCGCATTTCTCAACTGATTTCCGTGAATATATATTTTTGTAAACCTGACTGTGGCTTTATATGCCGGGCTCAATAAAGCGATAGGAGTGAGCGGTTGAAGTAGCCTGGGGAAAATCCAGGGGAAAACCTCCGACACACGGACGATTTTGATTAGATTAGATTAGATTTATTTATTTCATTCTGAAAATTTACATGGTATTTTATAAAAATGTCAATTGGTAAAATATCATGGATTCACAAAAAGATCGTCAGATTGTATATGAATTAATAATAATACAATAATAATACAGTCTAACACAAAAGAAGAATATTTTTTAAACAATACAAAATAATTCAATAATAATAATATGGTACAATGGCAAATAGGTGTAATTAAAATGTCAAAAAATAATAACCAATATTTTTTAATTTAATATTTTGAACACTGGAATACTCTAAGAGTTCACGCTCCAGTAAGATTGATTGAGCAGTTTCAACCGAATCTGAGGTGTGAGTGGCATCGAGCTACTGGGAATTTTATAGCTGGTTCAGTAAACCTAGCCTAGCTGAGAAGAGTCCAGCAAGAAACTTAGCTAGGCCCGACCTGGGTCGGACTAACTCTACCCGGTTTGCGGCGGTACCGGGACGAATAGGGACTATACGAGTCTGTGTTGTCGCGTTCGCGCGGTGGACGTCAGTGTGTGCCTGGGAGACCGTGCGAGCGTGCGGCCCCTAATCAGTGATCGTTACGACAGAGAGGAGGGATGGGAACTTTTTATTTATTTATTTATTAAGCCTTTTATTCCTTAAATATACAATACTACATTTAATTTTGTTTTTTCTCTATTTTAAGGACCCCTTTTGGGTATAGGCCTCCTCCAATCCTTGCCAGTATATCCTATTTATTGCATCTTGGGTCCAACTTGGCCCAGATATTGAGACAATATCGTCTATCCACCTCGTCTGTGGTCTCCCACGGTGTCTGGTACCTTGAGGTCCTTGCCATTCTGGGACCGCCTTTGTCCATCTTTGGTCTTCTAATCTGGCTACGGGATGGGAACTTAATCATAACTAATTACTTCAATACTTTGTTGCAGGTATGTTATCAACTTATCATCGATGAATACAATAAGTATAAAGAGGTAGGTATACTAAATCCTCAGGCTGGAACAATCTTCACCAATGTATACGCATAGCCATCCAGCGGATGAATGTTGCCAGCCTTATGGGTAGGCTGCCATAGGGGAAAGATTTGGGAGGCTTCTGGGGTCATCATCACTACATAGTATAAAACAAAGTCGCTTTCTCTGTCCCTATATCCCTATGTATGCTTAAATCTTTAAAACTACGCAACGGATTTTGATGCAGTTTTTTTTAATAGATAAAGTGATTGAAGAGGAAGGTTTATATGTATAATAACATCCATTAAATAGTGCACCCGTGCGAAGCCGGGGCGGGTCGCTAGTTAGGTATATTTAGTAATAGGGTAGTTTTATTACGGGTAGCTAACTTCTTCTTTATCCTATTACCCTCTGCTGGGGTGTACAAGGAGCTATAATGTTGACTAATGTTTATTACTTTACTATTGGGAACCTTATTTTTTTGGAGTGTTCCATATTATATTTTTTATTGAGTTTTACTTGTTATTTTGTACATGTTATTTTGGGTCGATGGCTGAGGGAGAGGGGTTGCGATCCTCGGTCCGGATCGTTCTTGGCTCAACAGATCTCTTTGGCCATTCAGCGTGGCAACGCCGCCGGGGTTATGGGAACTTTCGAGCCTACGATCCGGGGCGGTCCTTTATGTTAAGTTAATTTGACGAAGCATGTTGCGAATTTCATTTTTGGATCAATAGTACATTAGTTGGTTAATTAATAAATTCAATAAGAGATAAAAAAAAAATTCAATCAAAATAAAGTATTTTGTACATTCATAGATGTAACTGCCACATTGACGTCTGTCACCTGTCAAGTTGATGTGTTTTTTTTTGTTGTTTTATGGCAGACCAGGACATGATCCTATTAATCCCTCCAAAAGTGTGATAAGATTCAAAAAATCTTAAAAACTGTACTTAAGAAAAAAACTGGTCTACTATAATTAAAAAATATGATTTGTACAACTCCAAAAAACTTAAGGTTCCCAATTGTGTTGTATTTTATAATCCGCGTACTGAGCAAACTAGACAAATAATAATGCAAGTACAAAACGAGACGGAAATAATACATTCGATTAAGGCAGACAGAGATATATCATTTTAATAATTGTTTTTGTCATACTTCAATTCTTTAGCCACAATCGGCTCGTTAAGAAATCATATATTCGTAACTGAAACTCTATTACATTAGCGTTAAAGGAGAATATTGAATGAATAAGAGCATGTTAGTGTGAAACTTAAGTAATCGTATAGAAAATGTCGTTGACAGAAACTATTAATTAGTTGCTGAGTGTCTCTTGTCACGAATTTGCTTTCAGCGACAGTATATCCCACTGAGTGACGGTTCTGTAAACGAGTACATTGTTATGAACACCGAATTAACTGCTCAAAATAATTGATAGTACTTATGTCAGAATAATTTATAGTAGTTACGTCGTGGCCACTCACTGTACGTCTTGTCCACTAATTTAAGGTCGCTCAGCGAGCTATGGAGCGAGCTATGCTTGGAGTCTCTCTTAGGGATCGTATCCGGAACGAAGTTATTCGTCAGAGAACAAAGGTTACCGACATAGCTCAGCGAATTAGTAAGCTGAAGTGGTAGTGGGCAGGTCACATTGCTAATAGATACTGTTGTAGTTGTGGGTTTTAAGCCCAATAAAAATGGTCAAACAGATGAACTATATAATTTTAATGATATATATATATATAATTTACACGGCACAGATATTAACAAAATAGCGGAAAGAAATACTATAAGAGAGGCAACGTCCGTTCGGTGCAACTCGCAATCGGATCTCCCCGCGCGGTGGGCCGTCCCCCCCGCCCGCGACCCTCACCCCGCCGCTGCTCTCGGCTTTCGTCGGCAACATCCTCCACCCCAGTGCTGGCTAGCAGCACTCACCATCAACGGGTATTCGAGCGATGCGTGCAGCTGAGCGCATGAGTACACCGTTCTTGGTTTTCACTCTGACGGCTCTGACTCGGCCATCTTTGCCTGGCAACACTTGTTCGACTAAGCCCTTTGGCCAAACGCATCGAGGTCCATCTGGATCCACAATAAGGACAAGGTCACCCACTTGCAAGGGCCTCTCTTCTTGAGTCCATTTTTTACGTGGTAACAGGTCTGGGAGGATTTCTTTCACCCACCTTTTCCAGTATAAGTCGGCTAGTCGCTGGGCGATTCTCCACTGTTTTTTCAAGTAAAAGTCAGTATCGTTGTAAGCGCCAAGATGCGGTAAGACTGAGGAGGATCCCAAGAGGAAATGATTTGGAGTCAAAGCTTCTGTACTGCCCGGTTCCACGGAGACATGCGTCAGCGGCCTGCTATTCACGATACTCTCTACCTCAATCAATAGTGTATGCAGTGTCTCCTCTCGGGGGGCTCGTTCTTTCAGCACGACCTTTAAACATCCTTTAATAGTCCTGATTAGCCTTTCCCATGCACCAGCCCAGTGTGGACTTCCAGGAGGGATAAATATCCATTTGGTTCCATAATTCAAGGACTCCCGCTTGAGGTACTCTTGGTCCAATCCCTCAATCGACTTTTTTAGCTCAGAGTCAGCGCCTCGTAGATTAGTACCATTATCTGAGTAGAGATATTGAGGCCAGCCGCGCCTTGCCCCCATTCGCCGGAGGGCCATTATCAGTGAATCGGAGGTAAGTGAATTTACAATTTCTATGTGCACTGCCCTCACAGTTAAACATGTAAAAAGAACTCCATATCTCTTTTGTCTTCCTCTTCCCACAGTGACTTCTAGAGGCCCAAACAAATCAGCTCCTGTATAGGTGTAGGGACGCTGATGATGAGCAACTCGTGCTTGGGGTAAGTCTCCCATGCGTGGAATTTCTTGTTTGCATTTTCTTATTCTACATAGCATGCACTTTGAAGTCACATTTTTGACTGTAGGTCGTAATCTTAATATCCAATGCTTTTGTTTCAGATTGTTAACGACCGTTTCCTGGTTCCCGTGCGCTGCGAGTACGTGGTAATGTTTCACCAGGAGCCGTGCTACGTACTCTCGCCCGTCCAAGATTGAAGGTCTTTTTATTTCAGGTCCAATATCAGCAGCAGCGTCGATGCGGCCGCCGAGCCGCAAAACTTCATGTTCATCGAGGTACGGCGATAAGGTAAGTAGTTTACTCGTTTTAGGTAAGTATAATCCATTTTTTAGTTTAATTATTTCGTCCTGAAATGATTGTGATTGAGAGTATTTTATAAGCAACCTTTCAGCGCTGTCCATCACAATGCCGTCATCTTCATTTATATGTTTACATTTGTTTACAAATTTCAACATTATAAAAGTAGCCCTGAGCAGCCGTAACCACGAAGAAAATCTTGTCGGCTCGGGAATAGGTAAGTTTCCATTATTGCACGGCGTAATCGTCATTATACATTCCAAATCATCTTTGTTTACTTGAGCGTTCAATATATCTTGCGGCCACTCGGTCTCACTTTTTTGTAGAAACGCAGGGCCCCGGATCCACTCGGTAGGCAAAACAGAGCGATCATATGTTTCTCTGGTGGCTATATCGGCAACATTTAGGTGCGTAGGTATGTATCTCCATTCGCCCATTTGCGTAAGTTCGTCTATTTCGCCCAGCCGGTGCGCGACATAAGTTTTATAAGTACGCGCGCTATTTCTTATCCAGTGTAGCACTGTCGTGGAATCACTCCAAAAAATACGACGTTCCGGTTTTATTCTGTGTTCCTTAGTTATTGTTTCAGCTAATCTAGCGGCTAAGACTGCAGCAGCCAGTTCGAGGCGAGGCACCGTCGTTGATTTCAGCGTTGCGACGCGACATTTGCTAGCGATAAATGTTTGATGCACTGTGTTGTTTTGTTGCCAACGCCAATATGCAACCGCACAAATAACTTTCGTAGATGCGTCGCAATATAAATGAAGTTGCAGATTTTTATAACTGTTCATAGATAAAACTGGTTTCGATGCATGCGGGAGCGCATCACTCCCGCCCGGCGTACTGATAATAACATCTAGCCGCGTCCCGCTCGCGCTCGCGGAGTCTGCGGCTGTGTCGCTCGCACTTGCAGCGGCGGCGTCATAATAATATCTAGGTAGACGTACTTCGCGCATTGATTGTAGTTGTCTAATCCATTTTAGCCATTTCTCGTAAATGATATCCGGTACAGGTTCGTCCCAATCTATTTGAAGTTGCCACGCTTGCTGAATAATAAGTTTGCCATTTATTGTGAAAGGCGATAAAAATCCATACACGTCAAAGATAGACATTATAACTCGTAATAAGTCTCTCTTTGTGGGCCTTTCTTTTCCGTTGATTATATTTTCAGATAGCTTTTTCAGCGAAACATCGAATCCAAGCGTGTCGTCATTAGGATTCCATAACAAGCCAAGTGTTCGTTCGCCCTCGTACTGTTGCCCGACTTTGAACCTTACTGCACTACTACCAAGAGTCTCTTTTGGTATGCTGTTGATGATTGTTTTACTATTACTGTTCCAGTTGCGTATATGAAAATTCCCCTGTGCATGTATATAGGTGACGTCACGGACTAGCTTCATTGCAGTTTCTTCATCAGGTAAGCTGTCGATATAGTCATCTACGTAATGTTGCGTGTATATCGCGTTAGCTGCCTCTGGCATAGTAGCTTCGAAGCGTCGCACGTTTCTATTCTTGATAAACTGTGCGATGAACGGTGAGCAATTTGCGCCAAATATTAGTGACGTCATCAGGTAAGTATCTATGGGATCTTCAGGTTTGTCTCGGTATAGGAAGCGTAAGGCGTGTTGGTCTTCAGGTTCAATTTTAACCCTGAGAAACATGTCTTTTATATCTCCGGAGATCGCGACTTTATTTTCACGGAACCGCCACATTATTCCTATTAGCGGCATAAGTAGGTCAGGGCCTTTGTATAGGTAATCGTTTAGAGATAACCCTTTTGATGCCGCAGATGCGTCGAAGACCAAACGAAGAGATTTCTTGTTAGGATTATCTATCCCAAAGCTAGGTAAATACCATGTTCTAGGCGTGACAGCTGGATTCTCCAACTTCTCCGCATAGTCGTTCTCCAACAAATGTTGTATGCGTTCTTTATACCTTCGTGCATACTCTTCACTTCTTTTCATTTTCAGCTCGACCCCTTTCAGTCTTGACAGTGCGTTGGGAAAGGAGTCAACGGTGACACAATGAAGATCTTTCCAAGGTAGGCCGACTTGCCATTTGCCATCGATAAGTTCAGAGGTTTTTTCCAGGTGCTCCTGGGCCCGTACGTCCTCCGAGTTCTGCCTAGGTTTAGCAGATACGCCCATGGAATCGATGGAGAAAGACCGGCGTATATCTTCATGAAGTTCGCGTAGAAGTTGATTATTTTCATTTATTGTAACTTGCTCTTCGCCATGACAAACGTGTAATGACGTGTGTATATTATCCTTTTGTGCCATTACAGAAGCCGGCGCTCGTCCATGCAGACACCAGCCCAGCGGCGAGCGAGTAGCACAGGGTTCGTGTTGTCCACCCCGCACCACTTCTAGAGGTACAAGTAAGTGGTAGTTATCTTGTCCAATAAGTATTTCAGGTTTCAGTTTTTCAGTGCACAATTTTTTCTTTATAGGTTCCAGGTACTTATAGTTCTCGCATTTAACTACACCGAGGTTTTGTGCAGGTAAGTTAAGATTGTCCACACTACGCGCATTTAACGTAAACATTGTCCCATCTTTATTAGATAACGTGCAATCGATCAGCTGAGTTTCGCACACCAGTTCCGTACGGTCCCAAGCGCCGCGCACTCGTAAACACTCGCGGCGCCCGCGCAGCCCGGCCCGCTCGGCGAGGTTTGCACTAATTAGCGAAACACTCGATCCATCGTCAAGTAGGCATGTCGTGTTAATTTTACCGTTAGGTCCATGAATTATTACTGGCACGATTTTTAATAGTACTTCGCACTGATTAATGTTTATATGCGTTACAGTTTCGGTTTGGGCATCATTATTCGTCACATCCACTATATCACAATGAGTTTGACGTGAACTTTGAACCGGTACGTAATGCAATAGCCGGTGGTGAGATTGTCCGCACCCCTCCACGTCACACACGGCGGCCGCGCATGATTGTCTGTCATGGTGCGATAACAAACACTTGTAACATAAACCGAATCGCTTCACATATTGCCATCGGTCCTTGCGTAGGGATTTTTTAAACTTTTTACATTCTGGTAAAATATGTTTTCCTATGCGACAAAAACGACATTTATCACTGTTACTCGTATGTCCAGTTTGCACTAAAATAGTTTGCGGTTTATAGTCACTGTTTTCATAGTTCCTACGTTTATAGTCCGAACGCACTTGGATAAGAGATGCACTGCAGGTTGATACTTTCACAGCTTCTTCGTGAAGAAAATCGGCGAGAATGTCTAGTTTAGGTTTAGTTCCCTCTTTTATTTGCGTGTAACTGTAGTCTGTCCATTTAGGTAGTAGTACCGTAGGTAGCTTGGACAACACAATAGCGACTATGTTCACTTCTTGCAGGTACTCTCCACGACCCAGCGCTCGAACAGCTGTGACGTAGTTTTTTATCTTAACGGAAAACGGTACTATTTCTTTATGGTATTCCGGTGGCAGAGGGTGTAGCTTTTTAATTTCCATTAACATGCGCGATATTATTAATTCCGGGTTTCCATATTGTAACTCCAGCGTTGACATAAGAGTTTCAGGTGAGGTGCCACTCATAAGCAGAGCGTTGACGGAATCTCTGGCGGGTCCTCGTAGACACTTTCTTAATCGCCACATATTTTCGATATCGCTAAAACTACACACTCTTGTTGATTCTTCGAAAGCTTGCTTGAACTGCAGCCATTCCATTGGTTCACCGAAGAACAGAGGCAGTTCTCTCGGCGTGCTGATGCGGCTTAGCAGCGTAGCGTTTTGGTTGTTATTGGATGCAGAGATGGTGGCCAATTCCTTTAGTGCGCTGGCCAACTCTTGAACTGGCACCTCCGTGCCGGCAACTACGGGTGCCGACTGACACAGCAGGCCCTGGTTAATTCCATTCTGGGGGGCATGCTGAGACTCCAGCTCTAACTGACTGCGCTCCACCCACTTGGCGACATCACTATTAACAGATTTTTGATCCTCTTCTGACTGTGGACTGTATTCATCATCTTCATCTTCCAACTCGGCGAGATCCGCCTGTAACTTTTTGTCTATCAGGTCCATTTGTATGCGAGCCTTTGCTTCAGCTGCTTCCAGCTCCAGCTTCTTCCGTCGTGCCATAACAGAAGACGAAGTCGACTTTTTCGATACGGTATTGCTGCTTTTGCGAGAACAATGACTTTGCGGTTCTAGAATTTTCCTTTGTTCTGATTTTATCTGACTACCCGTTTCTAAAATAATAGTCTTACGTTTCGATGTTGTAGGTTCTTCTTCTTTTGTAGGCATTTGTAGAGGTTGATTTAGAAGCTCTTTCTGTTCTTCTTCTATTCTTTCCTTCTCACGTTTAGCGGTACTACGTGTGTTGACCATCTTCGGTGTGTGGAACATCCAACGATCCGGTTCGAAGACCACTTTGTTGTAGTTGTGGGTTTTAAGCCCAATAAAAATGGTCAAACAGATGAACTATATAATTTTAATGATATATATATATATAATTTACACGGCACAGATATTAACAAAATAGCGGAAAGAAATACTATAAGAGAGGCAACGTCCGTTCGGTGCAACTCGCAATCGGATCTCCCCGCGCGGTGGGCCGTCCCCCCCGCCCGCGACCCTCACCCCGCCGCTGCTCTCGGCTTTCGTCGGCAACAGATACCCTCTAAATACATATTTTATTTTAGGTTTTAAGGTAGATTAATTTGTTAAGAGCATGAGTGTATTACTCGCCAATAAACGTTGTGTTTGGCGAACGGTTGTTAATGTAAAACTGTATCTAACTTTTTTTGGTAAATAAATAAAAAAAAAACATATGTCGTAGAACCGATGGCCGTTGGGGCAGACTGGTTCTTGAGTGGAGACCGCGTGTCGGCAAACGTAGTGTAGGGCGTGTAACTAGGTGGGGCGATGATATTCGTAAGGCAGTGGGCAGGGATTGGAGAAGAGCTGAAGACCGAGCTCAGTGGCGTGCCATGGGTCCAGCAGTGGACTGACGCAGGCTGATGATGATGATGATGAGTTACGTCGTAGGTATAGAAGGTTTTCTTCTAACAACACAGGGGGGCTACAGCGAACCGAAAACGAAGTATCTCTCTCTGTTGCTCGAATAGGCAAGTGCGACAGAGGGGGAGATACTTCGGTTTCGGCTCGCGGTAGCCCCACAGACGTTTGACAGATAATCTTGAAAAAGAATGACAGAGAACGACTTGCTACGTTTTTCATCAGGCGCGTTCTGCGGTAAAAGTTTCAAATAATCCCAATGAATATTAAAACCATCATTTCTTGTTACATTATATATTGTTATTTAAAAATAAGAAAATGCATCTTAATTTACATTTTCTTACATATACTTTTTAGGGTTCCGTAGCCAAAATGGCAAAAACGGAACCCTTATAGATTCGTCATGTCTGTCCGTCCGTATGTCACAGCCGATTTACTCGGAGACTTACTACAATTATGAAATGTGGTAGGAAGGTGTATTCTATGAACCGCTACATAAAAGTGGTGTGAAATTACAAAAAAATATTAAATTAGGAGGGGCACTCCATACATGTAACCGGTGGATGAAAAAAAAATTCCAACGCACGTAGTCGTGTAGAGTATCGATGGATAGGCCTTTAAAATGATATGGAGGTTTCTAAAAAACTTGTCCATTTAAATCAACCATTGTTGAGATATTAGCTGTCTGTAAGAAATTGGTTCGGGATTTTAAAAAGTAATTTGTCGTAGTCACTAACTGTCAATTAGTCTTATCGTTCGTGAGTAATGCGAATTCAATGTGTGTTTACGAGCACTGCTTCTTCGTTTACCTCTTTTCTAATCCTTAAAAAAACGGTAGCATGTGGTCTTTCTCTACCACGATAGGGTATATGAGAGGCTTACTCCGAACTTCGAAAACCGAACTTCGTAATGCGCCGTCACTCTCACTCATATAGTGAATAACATGAGAGTGAAAGGGACGGCACGATACGAAGTTCTGACTACAGGGCCTGGACATCATGGAGGTGTTCCAGAGCCGAGTTTAGCCGAAGAGGCAAGAGGAACTTCCTGCTTACGTGCAGAGGGGCTACTTCGAACTTCGTATCGTGCCGTCCCTTTCTTATCTTATCTTATCTTGTCTAGATGAGGGCCCTTGCGGATGCACTTCGACCCGGTGGGATCTTTTGTGCAATTGCCCCCTCCTTTATGTCTACTCCAAGCTGTTCTCCACCATTTCCATAAACCGTATGATTGAGTTCAGCGGGAGTACTCTGAATTCCTTTGGCTCGGGGTAGCCGATTCCAAAGTCATTCATTCTCTGTCTGGCAAGGGCGTGACATTCACACAGCCGTCCCTTTCACTCATATGGAGAATAACACAAGAGTGAAAGGAACGGCACGATACGATTTTCGGAATTCGAATTTCGTAGTACAGGTTCAGACTTTCAATCTGAAGGTCGCGATGCCCCACGATCTTGGAACAGCATATACGGTTTGAACTGATACGGATATTGTGATACATTGGAAACGTCGGTCAAACATTAGAAAAGGTAAAAAAAATAGTATTATACGCGATTAAGCCCCGTTTTCTGATAATGAGTGAAAATCGTTTAAAAT
Organism: Epiblema foenella; assembly: GCA_963556455.1. Taxonomy (NCBI): domain Eukaryota; kingdom Metazoa; phylum Arthropoda; class Insecta; order Lepidoptera; family Tortricidae; genus Epiblema; species Epiblema foenella. The sequence goes on from OY747100.1 coordinate 24,623,280, forward strand.
TCCTTTTTGGATTACTTTTCTAAAAAAGAGATCACTCACTCACAGAGTCTGTTACTATGTTTACGGATATATTCTCACAGTCAAAGCATTTCTCAAACACGCTCAGCCGTCGTGTAAACTGCATAAAACACCAGATGTGGTACTTAGTATCACTACCGAGTGAACACGCGTTTGATCTCACATTGTTTGTAATAAAAATTCTTAACTTACCTATTTTTGGCTTCAGCGGAAGTAGCGGATTAACATCTTATTTTTTTGACAACTTTAACTCTCTAGTAAACCCGGGAAAATCTGTCATTACTCTCAGAAACCTTATATCTTAAGCCCTTTTTCATAATCGTTCATCAAACCTTAACCAGCAAATTAATTGATTGTGTTTTATTTGTGAGAGCGAAATTTATACAGTACTACTACAGACGTCATATTTAGAGAGAGCGAGACAGAGCATCGCTAGTGAAGCGATGAGTACCGATTAGGGCTGGAATACATACACCACAAAACCTATTTCAGTTTTTTTTTCCCGACTTCACAGGCCGGGCCCAATAAAGCGATAGGAGTGCGCGGTTGGAGAATAGCCTGGGGAAAATCCAGGGGAAACCTCCGACACGACTGAGCGGGAGGTTTTGAACACTGGAATACTCTAAGAGTTTGCGCTCCATTGATATATATTGGTTGAGCAGTTTTTTTTAGCCTGACTGTGGTTTTATAGGCGGGGTCCAATAAAGCGATAGGAGTGCGCGGTTGGAGAGTAACCTGGGGAAAATCCAGGGGAAACCTCCGACAAGACCACGCGGGTAGTTTTGAACACTGGAATACTCTAAGAGTTTGCGCTCTATTGATATTGGCTGAGCAGTTTTTTTTAGCCTGACTGTGGTTTTATAGGCCGGGCCCAATAAAGCGATAGGAGTGCGCGGTTGCAGAGTAATCTGGGGAAAATCCAGGGGAAACCTACGACAGAACTATGCGGGTGGTTTTGAACACTGGAATACTCTAAGAGTGGAACACTCTAAGAGTTTGCGCTCCATTGATATTGGGTGAGCAGTTTTTTTTAGCCCGACTGGCTTTATAGGCGGGGTCCAATAAAGAGATAGGAGTGCGTGGTTGGAGGGTAGCCTGGGGAAAATCCAGGAGAAACCTCCGACAAGACTATGCGGGTGGTTTTGAACACTGGAATAGATATAGCTCAAAACATTTTATTATGATTAGTGTACCTACTTTATTACCTTTTATCTTGACGCTTAGAGACCTTATACATCTCTAACAAATCTCGATTGTTATTAGTTTCTAAGTCTTATTTTTGACATGTAACACTACATTTAATTAATGATACTTTGATTATTGTATTATTTTTATTTGATGTACCTAGATAGATTTTGACTTGTAAAAGTGCCCTTGAGGCCTATTTGCAGAATAAATGTTTTGATTTTTGATTTTGATTTTGACTGGAATACTCTAAGAGTTTGCGTTCCATTGAGATTGGCTGAGCAGTTTCAACCAAATATTAGGTGAGTGGAATCGAGCTACTGGGAAAGATGCTATAGAGTTAGAAAATGTTATCCTGTTATTATAACTTTATAAAACTTATTATTATTATAACCTTTGCGTGGTAGCACCATAAATATCTTACTTGTAATACGACGACGTTTTAATAAAAATGTTTTTCTAAGATTTTTGTTATTTCATGATCCACCTCCACATTATTATCTTAGTAAATATCATAAAAATATTGTAAGTGAAATATTCATATCCTTTTTCAGAATTCATACTCTCATTTGTCCACTTTTTGTACTTGTTTTTGATCAATGGCATCCTTCCAAAGGACGTACCCAAATTACGTGAAAAATTAGCCCTCCTGATATCAGATTGCCTTTTTTCCTGACCTTTCTATGGCCTTATTATACTGTCCTAATAAAACATCAAAGAGCGGCTGAAATCTAAGTTAAATTTTTCGCGATGTTCGAATAGAAATTTACGGTACTATAAGTAAAAAAATCGCGAAAATCTTCTTAAGTAATACGCAGAATAATGTAGGTTTTATGTCAAATATCAATATACTCATAGGCTACACGTACACCTTGATGAAGTACTATGTATTGTATTGTACTATTAAAACGAAAAATCACCATGTTGCTCAACCCAATTCATTTGAGACAAACATATATTAGTACAGAAAGAAATGTCACCTTAGTGTAAAAAAATGGTAGGTGCGCTAACTCACAAGTGTCAAAGAAATGTCACTTTAGTGTAAAAAAATGGTAGGTGCGCTAACTCACAAGTGTCAAAGAAATGTCACTTTAGTGTAAAAAAATGGTAGGTGCGCTAACTCACAAGTGTCAAAGAAATGTCACTTTAGTGTAAAAAAATGGTAGGTGCGCTAACTCACAAGTGTCAAAGAAATGTCACCTTAGTGTAAAAAAATGGTAGGTGCGCTAACTCACAAGTGTCAAAGAAATGTCACCTTAGTGTAAAAAAATGGTAGGTGCGCTAACTCACAAGTGTCAAAGAAATGTCACTTTAGTGTAAAAAAATGGTAGGTGCGCTAACTCACAAGTGTCAAAGAAATGTCACTTTAGTGTAAAAAAATGGTAGGTGCGCTAACTCACAAGTGTCAAAGAAATGTCACTTTAGTGTAAAAAAATGGTAGGTGCGCTAACTCACAAGTGTCAAAGAAATGTCACTTTAGTGTAAAAAAATGGTAGGTGCGCTAACTCACAAGTGTCAAAGAAATGTCACTTTAGTGTAAAAAAATGGTAGGTGCGCTAACTCACAAGTGTCAAAGAAATGTCACCTTAGTGTAAAAAAATGGTAGGTGCGCTAACTCACAAGTGTCAAAGAAATGTCACTTTAGTGTAAAAAAATGGTAGGTGCGCTAACTCACAAGTGTCAAAGAAATGTCACTTTAGTGTAAAAAAATGGTAGGTGCGCTAACTCACAAGTGTCAAAGAAATGTCACTTTAGTGTAAAAAAATGGTAGGTGCGCTAACTCACAAGTGTCAAAGAAATGTCACTTTAGTGTAAAAAAATGGTAGGTGCGCTAACTCACAAGTGTCAAAGAAATGTCACCTTAGTGTAAAAAAATGGTAGGTGCGCTAACTCACAAGTGTCAAAGAAATGTCACTTTAGTGTAAAAAAATGGTAGGTGCGCTAACTCACAAGTGTCAAAGAAATGTCACTTTAGTGTAAAAAAATGGTAGGTGCGCTAACTCACAAGTGTCAAAGAAATGTCACTTTAGTGTAAAAAAATGGTAGGTGCGCTAACTCACAAGTGTCAAAGAAATGTCACTTTAGTGTAAAAAAATGGCTAACTTACAAGTATCAAAAAAAAATTGAAATATAAATATTTGTCATGAAAAATCACCAAGTTAATGTTGATCTAGAGACGTCTGGTTTTTGCAAAAACCTTCTTCAAGTCATTAACAATATATGTTAATTATATATTTTGATAAAAAAAATGAAGTGACATTTCAAGAAAACTGTCAATAATTACGGGGTAAAACTTGGCAACTTCATTATAAAAGGTTCTGTTATATTGAACAGCCACTTAGTTTTATTTTAAAACCGTGCGTACCTGGTAATGAATCTAACTATGGTACTACTATGCTACTATTATGGTATGAAGGTTAACTGGAAGAGATCCCTTAAAGGGATAAGTTCGCCTTTGTCCATACCATTTCTTTTCGTATTTGTAATTTTTGTTATTGTGTACAATAAAGAGTTTTACTACTACTACTACTAAATAAGACATCTAATGTCTTTACAACTGTTCCTCGGTATTAACCCTATACTAGCCAATAGCCATATAGTCCAGCTGCAGACTGAATAACAGCCACGTTTCGGCGTTCGTGAGGCTGAACAAAGGTCCCGGATTAGGGAGGCTTATCTGTGTGACGTCATAAGCCCACCTGGCACCACGCCCTCCACGGATATGCGAATACGTTAAAGACAATGTAGAGGAGGTATTACAATTTTTTTTTTAATTCAAATGATGTCAAGCATTTGTATCGCGTAGCGTACTGCTAGGGCAGCCTAGTTCTGGATCTGCCGGTTATCCATGTTTTAAATAATAATTTATTATACTCAATAATAATTACACAAAAAAACAAAAGAAAATATAATTGATGTAAATGTTTTAGTTTCATTTATATAAAGATATAAGAGTTGTAAGGTTCCAAAACAAATTGTTTAATTTTTTCAAATTTAGAATGAAGGAAAGATTGAAAAATTTAGGCACCGAGCAGGATTCGAACCTGCGACCTCCCGGCACTCGCGGCCAGTCGCTCTAGCCTATAGGTGCAATCGCTACCCAGTTCCAAATTCATCAACCGTTCCTTCGTATTAAGCAGAAAAAAAAATTTTTTTTCCATTAATCATTGATCATACACAGATAGAAAATAGTTCTTCAACCAAATAAATACTCTTGATTCAATATATTTCGTGTTTCCTATATCAGGAAAACTTAAATTACTTGCGTTTAGCTATAAAATGTCTCACAGTTTATTATTTAACCTAAAATATTAAACACTTAATCCAAGCTCTAAACGGGTTTTTTTTTAAAGATCGTGACCGTTTTGCTTTATCTATGTATTTTTAAATTGAACCTCAAGCGTGTTAGTGCAATACTTAAAGAACATCTACCAAGAAACTTTATTTCTGGGTTCAAGAGTATATTACTCAATGTAAAAATTGATATTTTTCAAATCAACATCCAAAGTTTCTTGGCGCATGAAATCGGTAAATTGAGACAAACTATAGTATTTTTTGAATTGAATCTGAAGTGTCTCAGTGCAATACTTGAAGAATTTGTACGAAGAAACTTTATTTCTTGCAGTTAAATACTCATAACTCAATTGAGATTTGTATTTCTCCACGAAAACAAAAAACCCATTGGTTCTAGAGTACGTTACTCAATGTAAAATTTGATATTATTTACATAAAGAGCTAAAATTTCTTGAAAACAAAAAGGAGAGAAAGTCAAATTGCTGAGAGTTGATGTACCAGGCATGTAGGTACCTATAGGACGCATACTAGATGGCACACTCATAGAGGAAGAGACCTGGAGCTCTCTGGCTGGGTGGCGTCAGAATCTGATTCAGTTGTCTTAACTTCTATTCTCGAGGTCACCTATTTAGATAAATAAATATACTCCAGAGTAGAATTATGTACAACGCGGGATATATACAAAGGTTACTTACAAATTATATACAATGGACAGAAACACAGAAACAGACCACAATTGAGAGATCGCTCAGCGACCGAAGTCACAGGAGAGTTATTTGGATGTTGTATTTATGCAACTGGGTTAAGAAACTGATAGCGCGATGCAGAACAAATTAAAAAGTCTGCAATGAAATATTTGGTGCTTCTTCTTTGGAATAGCTTTAGCTCTTGACTGTAGGTTGAATACATCAAACCAAGAATTAATCGCTCTCGCCTAAAAACTTAAGTCTCAAAAGAAACCTTTGGTGTTTCTTCTTTGAAATAGCCTTGGATCTTGACTGTAGATTCAAAACAACAAACCAAGAATTAATCATATTTGCCTAAAAACTTAAAAGTCTTAAAGGAAAATTTTGGCGCTTCTACTTTGTAATGGCTTTGGATCTTCACTGTAGATTGAATCCGGAAAATGTTACACTCCTTTTTTTGGGCAGTGGTGTAAAAAGTAAAAAGCCAAACAGCCGCATCCACAAGAACAAACGTTCATGCTAGAACGCTGACCTCCTACAGCGTGGGTAAGTGTATGTATACGTATATTTATACCCACAGCGTGTAATCGCAATACCTAACACTTCTCCGAGCTCTGTTTCAGCAATTTAGCGCAGTTTGAAACAATTGACCGGTAAGTTTTAGAATTCGGTGCACGTTTTCGAATCATCAGGTAAACGTACAGTCGTCGTCAAAAATATGTTTACACTTGCACCTTATTCCATTGTAATAAGGCGAAAAATGTAAACATATCTTTGCTGTCAATACCAGTGCTCACTATTAATCACCTCTCTTATTAATTTTTGACATATGATACAAAAAAGTCAATTAGAGGTTCACACCACTAAGATACAATAGCATAGAACAAATGGTGATTAGCACTCTATACACTTCATCACAGAAACCAAGTAAAGCAGTAGTAAAAAAAAGTCTAATATTAAATAGTAGATTGTGTCTCAAGGGATTACTCCCAATGATATATTTACGGCGAGGGCGGTATATTGAATTCTGAGTAAAGCGAAAGATTCTATAATAGAATCCAGAGCGTAGCGAGGGATTCTAAAGTAAAATCTTGAGCGTAGCGAGGGATTCACGTGTTTACGCTCAAGACGGAAATAATTTTGCTACCGTGTGACACATACTGCTTTTCACACCGCCTATGAGGCCCGCTGTTAAAAACATGAAATATCTTACAAATGATTTTACTACAGAGTGTCACACACTGCTTTTCACACCTTCTATGAGGAAAAGAGTCATTGTTGTCCTCAAATAAGGGAAGAAAAGTACACTTTTGATCCCTCATTCGAAGGCAACGTTAACTCTTTTCTGAATAGCAGGTGTGAAAAGTAAATTACACTCCGTTTAAGACACGACACGCTCATTCAAAGAAATTCTCCATCAGGTTACGCCGCACAGTTTAGATGTTACTATTAAAGATATCGTAAGCGATCTCCACCAGACAACCTTTGGGTAGTGGAGAGAACGAAACACACATATTCAGTGGGTGGTGCAAAAAGAAAAACTATGTACTGGAATGTATAATAATAATAATAATAATAAAATCTTTATTTCGGACTTTGTTTATCCATATCGTGTTAGTACAGCTTACACCTACGTATTAGTATTAAATTAAATTAATTACAATTATATAGGGCGCAGCTCCTAATTTGACCCACCCAGTGCTCCAAGATTGGACAGTCAAACCTGTCAACAATGACACTCAGAAGTCTAAGAGATATAAATACAACTAAAAGATAAAAATGAAAGTAAAACACATATAATAAACATACATAAATAATATATAAATAAACATACGTAATTAACTATACATGTATACCACAAACTTAAGAGAAACCCAAAAATAAACTACAGACCAGTATCAAATAAAAGTAGTTCTTATGGAAGAGACAAGTAATATTTTTTTATATTATTTTTGAAGGACGCACTAGATTTAGCCTGCCGCACATCAAGAGGCAAAGAGTTCCAAAGTCAGACAGCTTGGAAAGTAAACGAACAGTTATACAGTTTTGAGGAGGATGAAGGTACGGCAAGAACTAAGATGATTATTAGAAGACCTGACTGAAGATAGATATATCACTTCACTTTCACATATGAAGTTTTTTAAATTATTTTTCTTTTTCCATAAAGAGTATATAAAGGAGTTCACAATTCGGTACAAACAAGGTACAATACAATACAATACAAATACTCTTTATTGCACACCTCACATAATAAAATAGCACAACACAACAACAACAACAGGCGGTTTTATCGCTAAAGAGCGATCTCTTCCAGACAACCTTTGGGTAGTGGAGAAATGAAATATAAAGCTGAAAAGTAGGTGGTAAACTATTACAATGAGAAAAAAAGATTCCAAAATAACTATTGAATATAAATACACATACTTAAATAATATACAACTACTGCTATAGAATAGTAATAATAAAATAGTGTCAGCCATAATAATTAATTAAAAATTTTAAGGGAGAGACAAATAATATTCTTTAAGATGGGATTTAAAAATAGCAATCGATTTAGCACGTCTTAAAGTACTAGTGTAAGTAGATAAGATTTTTTTACATGGTTCCCTACATGTCATGTCGACCACACGACGCCACGCCACATCGTTGCTCACGCCACATTACATGCAAGATTTGCACGCCATCAATGCCACTCTGTTCGGCAGTAAATACCTAATAGTTGTCTTTTAGGAGAAATATTGAACAAATACTAGTGGCTCTGTGAAATGTAGACCTAGCGAGTAATTTTATTTTATGAAAACTGACTCGACAAAAGAACTATATAATTACCGAACTCTCCAAAAATTTCACAAGAATCGGTTGAGAAATGCGACCTGTAGAGGAGAACAATAGCAGTCTCAATAAAAATAATAATAGTCAGTCAATAGGAGGGCTGTCTTATGCAATCTCAAAAAAGTTTATCTAGTCTATTCTTCATAAAGATTAGGGTTATTATGTGATATAGTGCAACTGCTAAAAGAGGTGCCTTGTGAACCCAACAAATAAAAATAACAATAAATTTACAACAAAAATCAAAACTGCCAACTTAACAAACAACTGAATTCATATGATTTGAAGCAATAACAAAACTAAAATAATTACTGCCAACATAAGGAAAAACGCAAGTCAGTAAATGACAGTTGAAAAAAAATTACCGTGTCTATGATTACGTTCTGTGTCATCTGTCACTATCCAACTTACCGCTCTTTCTTATGTTGTATTGCGGTTTATTTTTGTGTTTTATTATTTAATCCCTAGTCGTAGAAAAAGTAATGTATGCAACGTTGTATGAGTAGGTCAAAAAAGGCTCATGGCGTCTTACACATACCATTCACCTTTTTTGAACCTTCTTATACAACTATTGCATAAAATACTATTAAATAATATAGGGGCGGTTCTGACTCGACACTGCCAGCTGACAGATTTCTCATACCGTACCGCTTCCGCACCAAAAAATCAGTAAGCCGCCTGATTTGATTACACGGACCACTGACATTCAGATGAGAACTCATGGTAAATGCATAGCCTATTAGTGGTACGGGTTAATTAACACGTTGCATGTACTGGGAATATTAGAAAGAAAGAAAGAAAATACATTTATTTAGCGCATAAGTACATACATTAAAACATATACATAAAGGTGCAACGCTAAAAAGGACCCCACTCAGCATAATGCCACGGCTAGCCGCGACGCTGATTTTCAGTGAGGGTCTGAATTATAACTAAAGAGTGATGACACAAACGCTAGACAGAAAGGTAGGTTTAAGAGAGGTAGGGCACAGCAAAATGTCATCTTGCTCGAATTTGGAGCAGCCCAACTGGAGAAGTTCCTCCGCCTTGCAGAAGACCACAGCCATAGTAACATTACCTACTATACAAGTATGTAGTGTTGTGTTCCTGGAGGTGAGCAAGGTTGCCAGAGCTCCCGAGGATGCACTGTGTTGAGAGCGAGGGACCTAATTGTGTTCCTTCTGCTGTCAACACAGTGCATCCTCAAATCTTATAAAGGGTCGGCAACGCGCACGTGACTCCTTTGGAGTTGCGGGCGTCTATAGGCTACGGTAGCCACTTACCATCAGGTGGACCGTACGCTTGTTTGCCACCGGCGTTGTATTAAAAAAAAAGAAAACAAAAACAAACAATATAAATAGAGCATACTAACAAAAAATAAACAAACAATTCACTGAGAATATTAAAAAAATAAGGTAGACAGTTAAAAATCACACAATATTATTTGAATATTAAGCAATATATATACATACATTTTTTTTGAGGACACACATGCATTTAGCAAAGAACATAAAAAAACTAGAAGAAATTAAAAGAAGCTATTAACTTGTCTGTTCAAAAAGTAAGTTCGACGTTTCAGTTTGAACGTACATAACGCTTTCAAACTAAAATTTGGTTGAGTTGAAGTAATGTTTTAAACGATATTTAATTTAAAAAAAAAGAGAAATTTATAGAAATTTCGACGACATTAGACTGGAATAGTCATGTAGGAAAGGTTGTCTGGAAGAGATCGCCCTTTAGCGATAAGACCGCCTGTTGTTCTGCCTCTATCTCCCTGTATCTTTGTTTTTTGTGTGTTATTTTATTATGTGAGGTGTGCAATAATAGTACATTACTTACCAAGGGCGGTAAAACAAAGAATGTCTCAGATCGTAGGTAAATTATGCGATCTGAGGCTTTCTTAATTACCGTCCGAGGTAAGTAAAAAATTTTATGTCACCCCCTGGCCAGGAAGTGGGATTTTCCGCGGGCGGAGCGTGCGGTAATTGTCACTTTAGGGCCAGGTGTGACATACAGAGTATTTGTATTGTAGGCGTATAGTAACGAAGAGAAAATGTATAGATACACAGAATATTGCCTGAATAGGAGCGCTTTCAAAACTGATAAGGGCCATTAATATTAAGCCATGGCAGCACGGGGTTCAAATGTCATGACGTCGTGACATTTACTAATATCAGCCGTCACGTCACGCTCACCCATCATTTAAGGCCGTGCATCGAGAAATATCGCGTTCTTTGAAACGCTCTTCTGCTCAGACTGTATGGCGTTCCGTGAGTCACCGATGGTACTGACTGAAAATCAGCGCTGTAGGTGTCAATGACACTTCAGCATAATGCTGAGCCAGTGTCCGTTTCACTGCCGCGGGGACACACATGTTGTGTGGTTTCTGTGTATTTTTTCTTGTCATTTATGTGTGTCTACTGCGTCTGTGAATAAACGTTTTTTTCTTTTTTTCTTTCTTTCTTTCTCATACGAGAAAGCAATAACTTTAATAAAATAAATATTTATTGATTTACAGGCGGTAATAATAGTTAAATAACAATAACTTATTTATTTATTTATATATATTAGGAGAACCAACAGCAGTAAAAACAATGTAACAACATGCGTATTAACAGCAGAGCCAATTACAGGATCTCACAGATAGCGCTAGAGTGTATATACTGAACTAAAGTGCGCACTCGTACACAATTACAAACGTTATTGGAACAAGAATGTTAAAATAGAAAAAAGAAAAAAACAAGCAATCCAAGCCTAAACTAATGTTTAACTTGAATAAATTAAATTGTAAATGACGAATATTAAATGAATATATGGCGTATCCTACAAAGCACTCAGCGAAAATACGCCGCCTCCATGCCTCGCCTCACAGAAGGAATTTTGCAATTAAATATATCTATGTCTAACTCCTTCCTCCTCTTAAATAATATTACAACTAACATGAATCTAAAACAGGCGCTTGTGGCATTGTACCGAGGATGCTGGCGGCATTTCCTCGCTGTATCGCAATGCTGATACGTTGTGCGAGGAAGTCGCCAGCTCTTCGGTCACCAGTTACGTCAACCAAACGCTTCGCGATCTCAGTAAATAACTTGTGCGCGCTGGGGCCCCATGGACCAAGAGTTTCGACACCAAAAGGTTCAAAATTGTACTCTCTGCCGAGTCCCCTATATTTATTAGGCTTTAATATTTCGGCATTTTCCGCTTTATTGACTGTATTTCTGACAATAGCCGGAACATGATTGCTTAAAATTTTCTCTATTGAAAAAAAATACAAAGTTGTGTCTTTATTTTCGTTTTTTTACTCAGCTTACTAAAATAACTCAATATTAAACGCAACAATTAAGTTAAAATGATGATATTTTACCTCACCTAAACTCTGTCAAGAGGGAATTTAATAAAACTGCACGTAGTCAGATATTTATCGAGATTTGTCTAAAAAAGCCATTCCCGAAGAGTGTTGCATCCCGTTTTGTAGTGCGCGAAAAACATAAGCGTGTCTCTTTCACGAGGGGTGTGGTTGACCGAAACGAGGCATCCCCTTAAATGTACAGGGGTCCTTGACCGGTAAAAGGGTTGGAGACAATATTAAAGCTTATAATAAAACGTCCCTTTCTGTCGGATTTTTTCAAAGGAAACTTTTTTTATATCACCGTAAATATCAATGCGTCGCGCTCACGGACGTTTAACAATGGCATACTCAAGACAATGCTAAAAATCAAACTAAAGGACAGAATCAGAAATGAAGATATTAGAGAACAGACTGGAGTAAGAGATGTCATATCTGTGATTAGAAAGAACAAGTGGGGCTGGGCGGGCCATATATGGCGATTGACAGATGACCGATGGACCAAACTTACTACTGAATGGATACCTAGAGACAAAACAAGAAAGCGGAGAAGACCCAATCTCAGATGGAGAGACGAGCTCGCGAGCTTTGATAAGTACTGGTGGAGAACGGCACGGAGTAGAAGGAATTGGCAGGAGTTGGGGGAGGCCTTTTCTGCAGGGGCGGCATGCGAAATAAGAATAAACTGTATTTATTTATTTATATTCACAATTTGCATGAAATAAAGGCTACTATACTATACTATACTATATACTCAAGACAAAGGTGTAGTTTTCCGTCTAGGTTGAAAAAAATGGCAATCGCTTTCGTTAAACTAATTCCTACGCTTAAGGCAAGGCCATTCTATTGCAGATGTACCGCTCTAACGCGTGAATTTGCAATTAACCATCCCGCTCTATACGGAAGCCCTGCGCGTGCTTTCGTAAATATTTAATACATTTTATTTGTTTTTTGAATACTGGATCACTTATGAAAAATCTATACGGTTATTGTGTTACAACAATAAAAAAACTATGTATAGTGTTTCTTTGTTTCTTCAGTCTACAGTAATTTTTGTGTAGTGTAATTCTATATTACTTTTTCACACTGAAAGCTCAAACTTCAAGCTTTTCGTCAGGTCTCTGAATGGGGCTTGCCTTAATCTTAGAATTAGGGGTCAAAGCGGATTCCGGCATTTTTTCCGGACCCAGGATTCCGTACTCAAAGGGTAAAGGGACCCCATTACTAAGACTTCGCTGTCCGTCCGTCTGTCACCAGGCTGTATCTCATGAACCGTTATAGTTAGAAATTATCACAAATGATGTATTTCTGTTGTCGCTATAACAACGTAAAAAACAGAATAAAATAAATATTTAAGGGAGCTCCCATACAACAAATGTGATTTTTTTGCCGTTTTTATAGATAATGGTAACCCTTCGTGCGCGAGGTCGACTCGCATTTGGCCGGTTTTTCTGTTTTTGAGTTTAGTTCAAATGTAACCAAAAACCGCCGGCGTTTCACATTTGGCCGCTGAGTCACTGTCGAAGTTTGTATGTTTTCTGCCATTGTTCAAAGTTGTAAACACACTTGCAATCTGTGCTTAGTTGTGCTTTCGTGAGCTTTATCGATGATTCCATCAAGATACGCTTGAAAGCTCTGTCCTTACTTTAGCTGACGCTGAAATATACTTGTATAAATTTCGTCTCACTAAAGCGTGAGCAAGAAAGATAAGATAAGCACTATTTATTTGCAAACAAAACACGTACGTGTAAAGCAAGCATTCTAGATATCATAAATCGGAGGTTTTAAGGACGCTATATATTATTTTCAGGGTCTATGTAATTATAGATGTCAAAAAGCGTGATCTCTAATTGCATCAGCAAGAAAATGACACTTTATTGACACCGCCAGTAGTCACCATTTTGCTTGAGAATTATATCTATCCCCACATTGCATTCAGTTCCACATATGACACAACCGACACATTTATGAATTGCGCCAAGGTAGGTACGACATCTGTTACAAGTTGATGGACACAACAGGCACGTTGCCTGCTATGAATCGTTCTGTTTAGATTTCCGCTACCCTAAGGTTGTCTGGAAGAAATCGCTCTTTAGCGATAAGACCGCCTGTTGTTTGCCTCTTGTCATTGTGTTTTTTTTGTACTGTACTGTATCCTTTGATTGAGGTGTGCAATAAAGAGTATTTGTATTGTATTGTTGCCACTAGGCGGCGGTATCTATCGATTTTCCTATTGGATGTGCCAGATATGGTACTCCATGAATTGACGTTCATATTCACAACAAAGGGCAAACGCACTTGTGATTCTCCTTGAGTTGTAAGCGTCCATAGGCTTCAGAATCCATTCCATGTCAGTGGGCCCTTTGCTTGTTTGCCTTGTGATATATATGTATCATATCAAATCATGTCGTTTCGCATTACCAAGGCATTTAATCCTAATCTACTAAACTCGAAAATGGCTCCCCATCGTACCTACGTGCCGTATCTGCCGCGTGGCCGAAATCGTGTTTAATTATTTCCCTTCCCGCGTACCACATTTGATCATTTGTTAATCTTATTCCAAGTAGATAGGGTATAATAATGATCAGTGGGATGTACCCATTCAGGGAGTGCTGCATACCTGTGTATATATACTTCGGGTAGGTTTGAGTTGTAGCCGTATATGGCATGCTGTTATGGGGTAAATCCTTTGTGTGTTTCCGAGCTTTAAATTTTCCATAATGTTTGATGTTGATTGAATAAAGAAATATCTCGAATTTTTTTTCTCTTTTTTTTGGAATATGTCCATTGCCAGATACACATAATGGTCCATGCTGGCCCAACGTACAGGAATTTATGATATACACAGTACAGTTTGTGTACAGTGATTTTATTTTATGTATACACTAACATTCGCGCATGACACTTGGGTATGATTTACAGTGTCCTTGTATGAAAAGTCTCGAAAATCCCGGGAACTTTACATACAAGTCCCAGGACCGCAAACCCTTCATCATAGGGTATAGATACTTGTATAGGTACTTCAGTGTGTACCTATTGCGTAATATAATAGGGTGTTTTATGTTTGTCTTTCCAGCTTGAAAATATTTGTATGATATTATAATATCATTTCGGAAACATGAAAGGGAAAAACCCGTCGGCATGCCGGTGTCATATTACTTTTATTAATTCCAATTAAAAGGTGAAGTGTGATATTCTGAAAGTCGTTCTTGGGAAATTGTATAAAATTCTACAATAAAATTCGAATACACATTACTGAACTTACGGATTCTAAATTTTTAATCTGTCGTGAAACAGACACTTATTTCAAAAGCATATTATAAGATAAACGATTACATCATGGATAGGGATGTTTGGCAGTGATAGCGTCCCGCGCAAGTAATCTAACACAGAAATATTTTGTCCTAAATATTAAAAAAGTGTATATTTTTTTAATTCTGTAGTATTATGATATATTTTATATACATTGTATATTGTTTTGAAAAAATGACACCTCGCCGAGTTTCTTACGCTTATTCTTCTCGAGGCAGAGGTTTATTTTATGAACCGGTGGTAGTTTTTTGACTTTCATAAGTGCATGTAATATGCTTAAATTGAAGAACAAATGATTTCGTTTCATTTCCTATCAATCTGCTATTCTTTATACATTCAACAAAACTCCATTCACAATTTTCAAAAACAAAATCCCGAAATATAAATATGTACGGAACTATACATTGAAACTTCTTAAATACATATAACCTCAAGATTTTTTTAAAGTTTATTTTGATCAGATGTTATTGATGACTTTACCATGTACAAATCCAACAGCATGCCATCCCAATATTTTCTCAGCTTGTTAACCATACTAACCTAAAAGTATTCCCAAGCCATATTGTCCCGGATTGCTCTTACACAAAAGAACTCATTTGCAAGGAAATGCACAAGCTAGGTAGGCTAAAAGGCAGAATAATCTCATTTAGAGTAGCTTGTGGACGAGTATGCACTTCATTAAAATTCGCGGGACCTGTGTCAACAGCGGTACTGAATATACAAGCTGACATTATGAATAGGTCTCGGCATTTCCCGCTGCGGCCACAGTCGCTTATAAGATTATGTCAGGTCTCACGGGTTTATTTTATGCGACTAAAAACTACCGATATAATTATCTACTACCGATACCGATATAAAAAAAAAACTTTTCACACAGAAAAGAGTTATTTTTGCCTTTGAATGAGGGATCAAAGTTGTACTTTTCTTCCCTCATTTGAGGGCAACGATGACTCTTTTCCTCGTAGGTGTGAATGGTTTTGCTACAGAGCGGCGTGTAAATCATTTGTAAGATATTTCATGTTTTTAGCAGCGGGCCTTATAGACGGTGTGAAAAGCAGTATGTGTCATACGGTAGCAAAAATAATTTCCGTCATAGGCGTAAACACTTGAATCCCTCGCTACGCTCAAGATTCTACTTTAGAATCCCTCGCTACGCTCAGGATTCTATTGTAGAATCTTTCTCTTCACTCAGAATTCAATATACCGCCCTCGCCGTAAATATATCATTTTGCTCCCTTGAGACACAAACTATTATTTGCCAGAATAGATATTAAAATTGAATAAAATTAAAAGTAAGTTTTATAAGTAAAATGAAATAAAATAGCCTTTTCTTATACCATTTGCATGCTTACATCATTATAAAGTAACTAGCTTTTGCCTGCGACTTCGTCCGTGTCCACTCCCTTTTTGGGATAAAAAGCATCCTATATGTTAATCCAGGCTATAAACTCGTTGTAAACCAATTTTCATCATAATCCGTTGAGCCGCTTTTGTGTGATTTTGTAACAAATATCTAAACATCCAAACTATTCGCATTTATAATATTAGTAGGATCAATTAATAATAAATAAATAAATATTTGTGGACACTGTTACACAAATTGACCTAGTCCCAAACTAAGCAAAGCTTGTACTATGGGTACTATGCGACGATATACATACTTATATAGACAAATATATACTTAAATACATAGAAAACATCCAAGACTCAGGAACAAATATTCGTGTTCATCACTCAAATAAATGCCCTGACCGGGATTCGAACCCGGGACCTCCAGCTTTGTAGGCAAGGTTACTACCACTAGGCTAAAGAGGTCGTCAATAATAATTTTTCTCATTTTTTTAATATATTTATTGCATTTAAAATTACATTCTTTATATCACATGCACTATCACAGTATTTATACATTTATTTTGACACCACTAAAGTTTACCGATATAAGTACTGTAATGTGTAATTATTTATGTCAAGTCAATTTAATATTGAGGAGTCTTTATACTATCGCGTATGTAACATTATAGTTCACCAAAGTATTGTTTTATATTCCTAGGTTTGTTACGTACCGTTAACTTTCTAGGGGATTATCTTTTGTACCTAATTATATAAAGGCTTCCCATAAATAGTGGAAAGAGAATATTAGTCGCAAACCACCAATCCGCACCTAAGCAATCAATCTCAATAACAGTTGTGCCACTGAAACTGCGCATCTCCACTAACGACTGGAGCCAGTTAGCGGAGATGCGCAGTTTCGAATTGTATTATTATGTGATATCGTTGACAAAACAAACATCCAAAACGAAGGATAATATATCGTAAATCTATTGATGTGACTAAAATAATAGCGAGACTTTTTCCATCGAATTATATAGAGGTACTATCAGGCGTGACATTTTTTTTTTTAAACTGTTTATTTCAAAAGAAAGTTAATTACATTTTATGTTAATTACTTAGCTAAATCTTTACATTTTAAGATTGTGATGCTAAGCTTATATTTTATTTAAAATATGGTCTTCTTTCGTTTAGATTGGGCTATACAATATTGTTCTTTTTATGATATTTTTAGTTTGCTTTGGATTGCCTTCTATTTTATTGATAACATGTATGGGGAAACCATTTAGTGTATGAGGTAGGTAGTACGTCCATACTCTCCTGCCATATACATTACTAGTATTATTAGGTAAAATGTATGTTTTTTGTTAGTCAAATATCGCAGACCGGTTGGCCTCTCATACCTATTTAGTTTTCCCATTCTGTCCTTATATTCTGATATTATGGCTAGTTTGACTTGATCATATACATTTTATTTTTATTTTGGGAAACGAATTACAGTAGGCGCTCGATAATCCGGCACCCGATTTTTTTCCTTTATGCCGGATGGTCGGAACTGCCGGATTATCGAATTTGTATATATAGCAACGCTGAGAAACAAGAAAAAGCAAAACAAACACGTGGCTTCACTTTGTTTTTGATATATTACTTAGGACGATCCGAATATTACTGAGCACAATCATAAACATTTAACCGACGTTAGCATATGCTTTTAATTATAATTATAATAGTAAGAAATGAATATGTTTTAAAGAAAAACGACATTATGTATTAGATCTTGATTGACGAGGCATGCTCTATCTTATTTAGCATCGTGTACTATACAAAATGTTAAATGTGTGAGTGTGACAATAAATGATTCTGATTCTGATTCTGATTCTTTTAAGGTTAGGCCCGGACTGCCGAGCGAGAGAAACTACTCGAACAATTCAACCCAACCGCTCAGTAGTCCGGCGTTCAGCTGTGTAAAATGCCGGATTATAGAGCGCGCTACCTGAGTCCCAAAGTGCCGGACTACCGAGCGTGCCAGATTGGCGAGCGTATTTGTTTTTCTTTCTGGGGGTTGGTCTTAGAAATGTTGGACCAAAATTTTCAAACCGCCTTTTATTACTTTTTTTACTTTTATGAAGGCTGTTATATCTACTGTTGGCATTCTATATAATGTATATAATGTAGGATTAATGTAAACCCCGTAATGTAGTTTTTTAAACATTTTGGGGCTTAAAACCAAACGCAAACTAGCAGCCATAATCAAATTCCTTTATATAATGCGTCAAAACATTCGTAAATTATCGCTTCACTCATATTTTGATCATGATTTAGACTCAAAATCAAAAAATCTAATCAAAATCAAACATTTATTCTACACTAGGCCACACTTAAAATCTAGTAAGTTAATATTTTGACATGTAAAAGTGCCCTTTACGAGTACATGTCAAAATATTAATTTACTATTTAAGAAAGTCTTACTATAAGAAAACATTTTTCGTGTAAAATATTAATAAATAATTTCGTAATTACGAATATAGGAAAATTAATGTCATACAGTGAAAATAAACTTGATAAGTTATCTATTACAAATATTACAACATCAGTAAAGTTAGAGATGTACTGTACTGAGACTTTTAGTATGATTAAATAAAGAGTATAATGAAATTAATATAATATCCCAGAGATGTAGGTTAGATGGTTGGTGGAGAGGTAGGGGTAGGATGGAGGTAGGATGTTAGCCTTCAAAATTGCGAGACTTAAGTGGCAGTGGGCAGGGCACATTGCTCGCAGGACTGACGGTCGATGGGGCCAGAAACTGCTTGAGTGGCGTCCACGCACCGGAAGACGAGCTGTCGGTAGGCCTCCGACAAGGTGGAGTGATGACCTGGTGAAGGTCGCGGGAATCCGGTGGAAACGAACGGCAAAGGACCGGTCTGAATGGCGAGCCTTGGGGGAGGCCTATGTTCAGCAGTGGACGTCTTTCGGCTGAAATGATGATGATGATGATGAGAGATGTAGGTACATGGTCTATGAGCCCTACTACAATTATTAGTTATTATCCTAACGTCCATAGAGATGTTCATGGTCTCGGAGCGTCAAAATTAAGACTAGTTTAATATTATAAGAGATGTATATGGTCTCTAATAGTCACTTATGATAAAAAACTAATCCAGAACAGGATGATGTCTCTCGTCAATCCCCTATAAAAATACACTGATATTAAAGTAGTTACTATGCCCTTGCAAGCATGAACAGACCGAATTCCGTAAACAGCACCAGACTACGAGTATGACGCGTATCTCAGCCATCGCCTTCCTCGACCATTTGTTAGGGAAGTGGTGACTACCTTAGTATATTCGCTGACAAAGGAAATTTCTAGTGGCGGCGCGAGTAATGAACACTTGACGGTATTTGCTCAAAGTGGCACGTGTACTACGGAATATCGTTAGAGGGAGACGAATACTTGTATATATTTTTGACAATTTATGATAACCGGAACATTATGAGATTCCACAGTGACTGTCGTCTTCAGTAATTTTCACTCCATGAGCCACCAAAATGTAACTTATCTCATTGTAGTGTCTTTTCAATAACTATAATAGCAAGAACATTATGAGATTCAAAAATTATCAAGTCATCATAGTCTACAGTAAATATCCCCTCATGGGCCACCAACATGTAACCCACCATTGTAGTATCGCGCTGACAAAGGAGCTCTCTAGTGGCGCGGGTAACGATCACTTGACGGTGTTTGCTTGAGGTGGCACGTAGGGAATGTCGTATGAGAAAGGTTTGGGTGGCTTAAGTCTCCATCATACAGCTACAGATTCACATGTTGTAAACTCATATACCTTAGCTAATTTATAATATGTCCTTGGTTTGGTGTTCTGTATTCAATAGTTTTTAGCTCAATCTGTAATGCATTTAGAATTACTTTGTCACTGTCAAAAAGACATATTTAAATCTCGTCAGGAATTAATCGCCAAATAACATGTTGTACCATATTTTAATAACACAAAGATACGTAGACAAGTTTTTTAATCTGAAGAAAGGGAGATTAGGTCACTATTTAAGGAAATATAAAACTAATGAATATAACACGTCTTTTATTGATTTTGAGATTAGAAAAATACATTATAGTTAATTGATTTTAGCAATCCCAATAAGGTATGATAACATTCATAGTCTATTTAATTGGTTCATATTTAAGTGTTCAATCTAAAGCTGGTGCAGGAGGATAATTAGTTCTAGTCCCGTACCATTTCTTTGATGTAATGTAGATTTTTGGGGTGCAATTTCGATGTTTTTGTACCTAAACGACGTACAATTTTTATGTTCTTTTTGTACCTGTTTACATATCACAATATATCAAGAGAAACAGGCGTATATTTAGTTATTCGTTTGCGAATATATATCTCTGCTGCTAATTTGTGTTTGTATTTTTAGTCAAGCATAAAAAATAATAATTGATTTGAATTTAGAATTAAAAAAAAAAACAAAATTTACTAATGAATAATTTTATGTACAGTCACGCACTAAATTACGATACCCAAACTTTCACATTTACACAGCAGTAAATAACGCAAGCTTGCTCATTTAATATTATAATATGTGCCAACAAACAGTGTAACAATGTTGGTACAGGATAGTACACAAGTCATACAGGGTGTCCCTTGTTTCCAGATACCAATTATTTATTTAAGATGAATTCAGCCTAATAAGTATCTAATAAACGTCATTATTATTATTAAACTTGTGTCGTGTTAAAAAATATAAAACTAAATGAAAACAGAAATAACACTAAATAGCAAAAATTGTAGTATAAAACCGCCTGTTGTTCTCTCTCTGTCTCCCTGTGTCTTTGTTTTTGTTTGATCATGCCTTTTTAAAATCAGAAATAGGGTAAATCTATATAATATTGACTTAATTTTTATTTCAAATCTCGAAAAAGTATCATCATCATATCAGCCGAAATACGTTCACTGTTGGACATAGGCCTCCCCCAAAGAGTGCCATAATGACCGGTCCTGCGCCACCCGCATCCAGCGGACTCCCGCGACGTTTACCAGGTCATCAGTCCACCTCGTGGGGGCCCTACCCACGCTGCGCCTTCCGGTCCGTGGCCGCCACTCGAGAACCTTCCGGCCCCAACGGCCATCGGTTCTACGTGCAATGTGCCCCGCCCACTGCCACTTAAGTTTAGCGATTCGCTATATCGATTACTTTGGTTCTGCTACGGATAGCCTCATTTCTGATGCGATCACGCAGAGAAACTCCCAGCATAGCAATGGATGTAGATGTAGATGTAGTGTAGGGACGCCTGGCCGGAAACAGGCGGGCTGACGATCTTTGTTCAGGATCATCCAGCCCATTTCCCCAGAGTTTGAGCTCGAGGTTATTGTCCCGGCGGCGCTCCCACATTTGCTCCTTCCAGTCTTCCCGTTCTCCTGCAGAACAGAAGGACATCTTTAAGGTCGACATCCCTCAATTCTCCCTCCTCCAACACATCTCTACCGAATATATTATAACGCGTTGCTGCGTACATACTACACTCTGCTAATAAATGTTTACTAGTTTCTTCCTCTCCACAGTGAGGGCAGGAGGCATCATCAATGGATAGGCCATTGCCCTCTGAATGACTTTAAAAAAGACTCGAATGATTGAAACTAAAGTCAAGCAAAGGCATCGTTGCACTGATGTTCACACGAATGAACGAGTGAACGGTTGAAAGATTAAATGAACAAACGCAGCAGAAACTTTCGCCCACGCGTACATCAAACGGACTAAAAATAGCAATGCAACCTTTATGAAATGATGTCGTTGTAAGGGCAGACGAATAAGGTCACTACGGCGCTGCCTTAAAGTACGATTTTGATTGTGTCCGTGAATTCATTGTTGAAATTAATGCAAAACCAATTTATAATTCGGAAACTCGTTCAGGCTCATGTTGATGTTGCTAAATATTTATAATATCGATTTATTTATGCGAAAGTAACTCTGTCTGTCCTTTTCACGCTTAAAACACTAAAGTGATTTAGATGAAAGGCATTATCCCGGTAAATCATTCTTTGAGTGGGTGCAAAGTTGGTTGGAAGTTTATATTGAAGAACGATAATCACACGTGCGCCTAAAATAAATTAAAAGCAAATATTTCCCTACAGGATAGCAGTTAAATGCTATAAATAAGCGTGTCGGAGGTTCTCCTCTGGATTTTCCTCAGGCTACTCCCCAACCGCGCACTCCTTTTGAAATACAGTATCGATTTCTGAACGATACAAAATAGACTTGGGTAGAATAAAAATCATATGACAAAAGTTCTTGCTCTAGATTCGAATCCAGTAGTGAAATATATGGGAACATTAAAAAACAAATTGCTATAAAATCGATTGGTATAATCATTCACCATTCATTAATAATCGCAAATTAAGACAATCGATTCATCTTACCCTCATCACTACAAACGCCAATCATAACTGTCAAAAAGGAACTATACCTTTACCATGAGTTTGCATAACCGTACTCGCTAGCGACTGCGTAAACGATTTAGTATTCCGATTCTTAGTTCTATCGCGTAGCCGCCAGAGGCGCTGTACTTTTTCCCGTATACATTTTTAGCAGTCGCTAGCGAGTACGGTCATGTAAACTCCTGGTATAACTACTGGTAAATATTTCCCACAATAGTTAGTAAGATTCACATACTATTGAACTTCCCAGTAGTGTTGAAAGTTTGCCACAAACACCGTTTTACCACCGCACGCACCGTTTTAGTAACCTATATATTGTGAAGCCATTTGTTCCAGTTTCAGCAATTTCCAACAACATGATTACACAAGTTCTATCGAATACAATACGCGCTACGTAAGGCTTGAATAATCTCCTCATATTTCAGAACAGCGGATATTGTGGTATAGTGTTGTCAATAACATAAATATTAATAGACGTTGCGATTAAAGAAATGAACTCTTAATTTCAGGATTAAAAAGCAATTACATTTCATGTTATTTTAACTAAATCTTTAAATTTTTAAGGGTCTTTATCAGTTAACAGCAATGCTGATCCGTTGAGCGAGGTACGCACCAGCCTTCTGGTCACCCGTCGCTTCCACAGGACTCGTGATTTGGTTGAATAATATATTTATTAATAATATATTTGACGACCGCTTTAGCCTAGTTGGTAGTGATCCTGCCTTCGAAGCTGGAGGTCCCGGGTTCGAATCCCGGTCAGAGCATGTATTTGTGTGATGAACACGAATATTTGTTCCTGAGTCATGGATGATTTTCTATGTATTTAAGTATCTATTTATCTATATAAGTATGTATATCGTCACTTAGTACCCATAGTACAAGCTTTGCTTAGTTTGGGACTAGGTTGATTTGTGTAAGATTGTCCAAAAAAAATTTATTATTTATTATATACTCAAAGTGATAACGTGACTCCTTTGGAGTTGCGGGCGTCTATAGGCTGCGGTGGCCGCTTACCATCTGGTAGACCGTACCCTTGTTTGCCACCGGCGTTGTATAAAAAAAAGTTTAAGATTGATAATCTTACGCTCTTCGAGAATCCACCGATTTTAGCGTTCCGTACCCAAAGTGTAAAACGGGACCCTATTACTAAGACTTCTGTTAGTCTGTATATTATGAACCTAAATGATGTATTTTTGTTGCCGCTATAACAACAAAAACTAAAAAAAAAAAAAATTAAGGGAACTCTCATACAACAAACATGATTTTTTGCCGTTTTTATAGACGAACCCTTCGTGGGCGAGTCCGACTCATTCAGTCCTTACCTCAAGTCCGCCGTAAATAAAATCAATATCGATATGTACTAAAATTGATAAAAAAATGCAAATGTACAATCCGAATGGAAAGTGAATAAAGATTTTTAAGCCGTAAATTAATAATCGATACCGATACCGATACACGGCGCAGCCCTAGCGCCGCACCTCTTAATATCCGGTATAGTCCCGCACTAATACCGGGAAATTACTACCGCCGGCTATTTTTAGAAGTTCGTACTGAGGTGGGGTATTACCTAGATATGACAGCCGTACAGTCAGCTACAAAATGTATCTAAGTGGCGTTTGGCACGGTGATTATATTGCCAACTTTAGGGGAAGTTGGTTGAGGGAGTGTGGACTACACCCCAGAGGGGTTTATGGAAGTCCACAGTCCACTCAATCCCTCAAAGGTTAGCTGGAAGAGATCCCTCATAGGGATAAGTTCGCCTTTGTACTCTAATCTTATGTGACATGTATATTGTTTTAACCTGTTATTGTGTACAATAAAGTGCTTACATACATACATACATACAGTCCACATTCAGTGAGACTCAGAAGTAATCTGTATAACTGTATATCGTCACTTGGTACCCATAGTACAAGCTTTGCTTAGTTTGGGACTAAGTTGATTTGTGTAAGATTGTCCAAAAATAATGTATAAAATTAAAAAAAAAAAAAGTAATATAAGGTTACCTTATCAATTTAGAATTATGTGCCTGGTCGGCACACCAACCAATACACTCATATCACGAAATGGATCACGAAAATATTGATGAATATTGAAGCAGAGCCAAACACTTTTGTGATCTGCGATAATATTGACACAGTATTCTGATAATAATCAATTAATCATCGTGTAAACTTTAAATGAATTTAACTTTATAAGATCACTTCGTTGTCGATCAACTTGAAATTAAATTCAAATTTCCAAGTCTGCAATATTTTGAAGCCAAATAACTTCATTAGCAAATAACTTCTAAATTAAAGCTAAAGATAAACAGTAAACCATTTTGCAGACATTTATGACCTAAAGTGCCCTCTACGCTTAGTCTGCTGCCATTTTAAAATGCAGACAAAAATATTCCACGATAAATATGGCCAATTCAGCTCGCAAAGTGCCCACTGTGCCAAGTCGCCGCAATGCGTAGTGGTTCGTTCTAATTTTGGACACTAAAAAGTTTTATGGAGGGAAATCTTACAGTCTACTTTATTACAGCGTTAGGACGTGATATCTATAGCTCTTCAGAAAAAAACTCATTAAGAGAGGTAGGGCACAGCAAAATGTTTTGTCTGTAGAACTAAGTTTCCTACTGGAGTTTATCATGGATTGGAGGCAGGCAATTAAAATAACTGATGACCGCTCTATAGAAACTTTCGCAACTATGAAAATTTCTCATTGGTGCATTGTGCAGGTATTAGCGCAGGTTTCTAGCAACAGATTTGTTAGAAATGGAACACGTTGAAAATGTAGGTAATTTTAGAAAGTCTAGGAGGAAAATGGAGCGATGAATGAAGTTAAGAGAGGTAGGGTACAGAAAAATGTCATCTTGCTCGAATTTGGAGCAGCCCAACTGGGGAAGTACCTCCGCCTTGCAGAAGACCACAGCCACAATAACATTATCTGCTATACAAGTATGTAGTGTTGTGTTCCTGGAGGTGAGCAAGGTTGCCAGAGCTCCCGAGAATGCACTGTGTTGAGAGCGAGGGACCTAAATGTGTTCCTTCTGCTGTCAACACAGTGCATCCTCAATTCTTATAAAGGGTCGGCAACGCGCACGTGACTCTTGGAGTTGCGGGCGTCTATAGGCTACGGTGGCCGCTTACCATCAGGTGGACCGTACGCTTGTTTGACACAACACTACATACTTGTATAGTAAATAATGTTATTATGGCTGTGGTCTTCTGCAAGGCGGAGGTACTTCCCCAGTTGGGCTGCTCCCAGTTCGAGCAAGATGACATTTTGCTGTGCCCTACGTCTCTTAGTATTTTTTACATATGTTAAGTCCACTTAAATGTAGTTATATAATTTTATTTCACCCACCTGCCTGTGAAGCTGACGGTCCTGGGTTCGAATCCCGTTCAGGGCAAATATTTGTGTCATGAGCATGAATATTTGTTTCTGAGTCTTGGATGTTTTCTATCAGCTACTACACCAAAGCAGTTATGTTTCATCAAGAAAATACCTGTCGGTTTTTAAATGCCGCTGTTAAAAATTACTGGTCCGCTTTAATTTACGAGGACTAGTTTATGGTTTAAGAGTGCACCGCAATGCGTATGGCTACGCGATAAAACAGAAATCATTTTTTTTTCAAGTTTTTCCGTCGATGCACTGTGGTTCGGTAATGGTAACATGCGATGCAGTTCATAGTTTTGGTATTCTGCTATTTTATATAAGGCGACGAGGTGGGCAAGCTCCATACAAACTTTGTGCAAGTTTTTCTTCGTTTGCGTTTGCACTACAGTTATAATTTTCGGTCAGTATGCTTATTTTTCTGTTAGCCATAACCTGGAGAAAAAAAACTTTTTTGTAGTTTTTTTGTTTCTTTTTTTTGTATTTTTTTGTTCTCGTCAGGTTCTTCGTATATCCAATATTTACAAGCAATAAAATAATAATATTCGGGAGTGCCAAAACCGACGAATGAAACTTGCACAAAGTTTGTATCGAGAAGGCCTTGCCCTACCCTACGCCTTAAATCAGCAGTGTTTTTGACAAGTAGATGAATCGTGAGTAAATATCTGTTTTTGTTGCTGTAGTTACTGCAAAAATAATTCGGATAAAATCGTGCCTCGTTTTGAACACTGATATTTTTGTACAAAAATGTACCATCAAATACTTTGTTTCTATCAAGACTTGAAGATATTTAAGAGGGGTAGGGCACAGCAAAATGTCATCTTGCTTTAATTTGGAGCAGCCCAACTGGGGAAATACCTCCGCCTTGCAGAAGACCATAGCCATAATAACATTATCTACTATACAAGTATGTAGTGTTGTGTTCCTAGAGGTGAGCAAAGTTGCCAGAGCTCCCGAGGATGCACTGTGTTGAGAGCGAGGGACCTAAATTTGTCCCTTCTGTTGTCAACACAATGCATCCTCGTATTTTATAAGGGTCGGCAACGCGTACGTGACTCCTTTGGAGTTGCGGGCGTCTATAGGCTGCGGTGGTAGCTTACCGTCAGGTGGACCGTAAGCTTGTGTGCCACCGGCGTTGTATAAAAAAAACTCACTACAGAGAGAGAATTTTCCTGAGTAGAAAAACCATTTTGTGAATGTATATTTTTGGAATTTGCGAATAAATAACACGACACCAATTTACGATAATAGTCTGAAACCAAGGCATACATTTTTGGTGTGATATTTACCTTCTTAAACCCTGTATAAGTCCCACTGCTGGACACAAGATTATTTTGATCGAAATCAGGAATTTAAATTTTAAATTTTGCCGCAGATTATATTTATTCATTTATTTAATCTTTATTGCACAAAAGAAACTGTATAGTACAAAAGGTGAACTTAATTCCGTATAGCATTCTCTACCAGTCAACCTTAAGGTGAAGCCGAATAATTTGTTGTTATAATATGGAAGTTTCCGCAAAATATTTTCCTTCGCCGAGCTCACTATAGAGTTATAACATATATTGTTCTTCGTATTTTAGACCTGAGTTTATATCAGTAATAAACTTCAAGAGCCGTAAATAAATAAACTACGCCACCTCAAACCATCACATCGTTCCAACTCACAAACTACGCCACCTCAAGCTTAATATCGTTATTTTAATAGAGGTTAACTTTGCATTACTAACCACATATTTCGGTTCTGTCAGGCGCCATTTTAATCGAATACAGTCAAATTAGAGCCCTTGTAGGGATCGTAATCAGTCTTGATAGTTTCGTACTAGTCTGGTTAATAAAAGCTGAGACTAGAAAAGAGCGGAAATTAAAAAAAAAAACTACGTGGTGCACTGTGTATGTGACAAAACAATTACAAAATAAAAAATAAAATTATTATTACTAATTATTATTAATAAAAAATAAATAAAAATTTGTAAAAAAATATTTATTATTATTATTTGGGCAACAAACTAAAATGTTCGCATTACATAGTTCAGTACATACTGTGCTATAACATTATTACCAAAACGAAGATTTATGATTTATTTATAGATATATTATATTTAAATATTCCGAGTCTGTTATGGAAACAATTCATGAGGAAAAATGTACTATGATCCGATTTTCTGTATCCTGTGTCTGACCCGTGAAGGATCAAGCAATGTTTGTCTCCATTGACACGGGAATTAAGTGACGTTTGACACATTTGACGTGGATATTATAGTTGCCATTTAAGAGGCCTTATAAGTTTTAAAATGTTTTGATTTCCAATTATGACAAAAGTATTGATAATACCAATAAAGTGATTAAAAAATATGATGATTTTATTAAAGTTTTAGATAGTAACACATCCATTTTTTGATTTTATTGTGTGTATTAGAATTTAAGCGGAAAAAAGCAGTTTTTAGCTTGAAAATGGTCGATTTGGAGTGATGTTTGAAATTATATTTCTTAATGAAAAATCCAAAAAATACATATTAAATTTATGAAATTAGGACGCAATAGTCCTTGTTCTAGATAGTTACATCGAGAAAATGTCAAGATACGTGTCAATTCAATCAGAAAGTCGTCTAAATAGATGCCCTTTAAAAGTTTTAAATCGATCTCAGTCTCGGCTTTCATTATGAAATGAAATGAAAATAATTTATTCGTGACATAGATACTACAAGATGATACATTTTTAACTATTAACTAATAAAATTGCCACGAAATGGTCCCGCCTAAGCATAATGCTGACTCACAAGCCAGCGCTGGTCTTCCGGCGAGACCATTTTTTGGGGATCACGTTGCTCCGCTGTCCAACGCGGCCTTAACCTATTCTGAACGCACCCTTTACGCTTGCGTCAAACAGCGCCATCTGGCAGGCTGCTAATTGACTAATTGTCAATAGGCAAGGCCGCACGGATGAGACTAACAGCGATTAGCTTACATTTGGCGACTAAATCGCTCTCTCTAGCTTCCTAGCTATATGTCCCACGTGGTCGTGAGGACCTTCTCCACTTCAAATTGAAGCATTCATTATTTTTATCAATTCAAATTTAATTACTAAATATCAAATCTGTTTTCATAATTATTAGAAGGCCGTGCTTGCGGTGTTTCAAAGACAAATGCAATAAAAATCAAACTTATTTAAGAGGCCTTATAAGTTGTACAATTATTTTGATATCAGATTATGACAAAAGTATTGATAATACCAATAAAGGGATTAAAGAATACAATGATTTTATTTAAGTTTTAGACAGTAACATAGCCATTTTCTGTTTTTATTGTATGTATTAGAATTTAAGCGGAATAACACAGTTTTTAGCTTGAAAATGGTCGATTTGGAGTGATGTTTGAAAATATATTTCTTAATAAGAGATCCAAAAAATGCATTTGAAAATAACATTATGTATATATTTATCTATATCAGTATGTATATCGTCACTTAGTACCCATAGGACAAGCTTTGCTTAGTTTGGGACTAGGTTGATTTGTGTAAGATTGTCCACAAATATTTATTTATTTATGTCGCAATAGTTCTGCGGGGTAATCACGTAACTTTTGTACTACCGTTAGGTAGATTTTAATGTAAATTTTTAATTGTCACCTCATACATTTATACTTCAAAATTGTCAGTAAAATCTATCTACCGTTAGTACATAAAGTTACGTGATTCGCCTGCTGTTCTATATAGTAACATTTAGAAAATGACAAGATGCGTGTCAATTCCATCAGAAGATCGCCTAAATAAATAAGCGTTTTTAACTGATAAGGACTCTAAATCAATATTTTTTCGGCCACTACATGCATCATCATTAGAGATGTACCGACTATGGATTTTGCCGACTAGCCGACTAGCCGACTAGTCGGCGCCGAGGTGGCCGATTAGTCGGCCGACTAGTCGGCAAGGCCGATCATTGGTTTCGGCTGAGTTCGGGCTCAATCGGGAATGTTGGTTTCGGTCCGCTCATCGCGCCGATCGCCATGCGTTCGTGTTTTGTTTTGACAAGTTTGTTTTGTTTACATTTTAGTGATTTACTTGCTACACCGGCCGGCGTGTTTCATATAGCAAAAAAAAGACAAAACAGTGAAATTATCTAATTATTGTGTTAAACACACAACTAGTGCTCTTCATTAGCATAATGTCGAAAA
The DNA here is from genome assembly GCA_963556455.1 of Epiblema foenella. Classification (NCBI taxonomy): domain Eukaryota; kingdom Metazoa; phylum Arthropoda; class Insecta; order Lepidoptera; family Tortricidae; genus Epiblema; species Epiblema foenella. The sequence goes on from OY747100.1 coordinate 24,653,294, forward strand.
GGAAATTGCGTGTGTGGACATTTTTTGACGATATTGAAGGTGATTCAAGTAAAGTTAAGTGTAACCAGTGCCAGGTACTTATTTCTCGTGGTGGTCAGGGCAAATTGGCAAATACTACGAGTATGACCAACCATATAAAATACAAACATAAAATATAAACCGATCGAGCAGAGATATTAACTTTCCTGCACCATAATTTGCCTTTAGTAGCAAAATAATGTACTAATATAAGATTTCAAGCTTACATGGTCATTTACATTAGAATTACGAGTGGGTGTGTGGGTAGACCACAACTTAAACTCGCAGCACGTCAGTTAATCTTTGATAATGGCGCTTGTAACAGTGCCGAAATATCGGGAACTCAAAAATACGAATACTTATACATGGTAAATATCCCGTTTCAAATCGTAATTCTAAAATAATGTAGTGCCTGCACCCCTAAACCACTTGTAACTGTTGATTAAATGATTATATTGATTATTAATTATTCTAATGATGAAAAATTCATGTTTGTGAGAATGGTTATCTTATCTGTTTAAAATATACGACTTGAAGTAAATATTGGTAGTTTATTTTTATATTTTTTTATATTCTCCAGCAAGTCATAATGTGCCGAATAGTCGGCCTCTTTTGCCGACTAGTCGCCGACTATTCGCCGACTATAAATGTGGCCGGATAGTCGGCTTTCCCGACTAGTCGGCGACTAGTCGGCGACTAGTCGGTACATCTCTAATCATCATCATCATCCTAGCGTTATCCCGGTACAGTTGCATTCTGAAGGACAGGGGTTCGCTAACTAATCCCAAGATTTGGCGTAGGCGTAGTTTTTATGGAAGCGACTGCCACCAAGAGACCACTAAGGGAACATACACAAACTACGTGACCAATTTTTTTGCGTTTTTTACCCCCATCCCCCCCCCCTAGGTGACCAAGCGTAGTATATGCCAAGACCCCCCCTCCCCCCTAGTTTTCACGTAGTATCCCAACCAGCAAAATAGTCCCAGAATGCGCACTTTATAAGAGTGGTAGGCTTATAGCGCTCTAATATTTGTTTGGGAAAATGTCATCGCTCTTATATTAGTCTTAGACAAGCTAGTACGGTCTTAAGAACGCTCAGTCTTATTACCTAATCTCATATATATATATAACAGCATTTTATAATGCTATTATAAGCCTCTTGCTTTTATATTAGTCTTAGACAAGCTAGTACGGACTCAAGAACGCTCAGTCTTATTACCCAGTCTCATATATGTATATGGCATTGTATAATGCTATTATTAGCCTCTTGCTCTTATATTAGACTTAGACAAGCTAGTACGGACTCAAGAACGTTCAATCTTATTACCAAGTCTCATATATGTATACAAGAGCATTGTATAATGCTATTATTAGCCTCTTGCTCTTATATTAGTCTTAGACAAGATAGTACGGACTCAAGAACGCTCAGTTTTATTACCTAGTCTCATATATGTATATAAGAGCATTGTATAATGCTATTATAAGACTCTTCCTCTTATATTAGTCTTAGACAAGATAGTACGTATTCAAGAACGCTTAGTCTTATTACCCAGTCTCATATATGTATATGGCATTGTATAATGCTATTATTAGCCTCTTGCTCTTATATTAGACTTAGACAAGCTAGTACGGACTCAAGAACGTTCAATCTTATTACCAAGTCTCATATATGTATATAAGAGCATTGTATAATGTTATTATAAGCCTCTTGCTCTTATATTAGTCTTAGACAAGATAGCACGGTTTCAAGAACGCTTAGTCTTATTACCTAGTCTTATATATCTATTTAAGAGCATTTCATAATGCTATTATAAGTAAGCCTCTGGTTCTTATATTTAATATAATAACATTTACGAAAACTTGCGCACTTGAGAAAACTTGTTGTTATAGCCCGATTCTCTAAGCTCATTTGATTTTATAATATATTTACTAGACGCTGTTTTAAGGATGTCAGGCTAATATCAGCATAGCACAAGACTACACTGTTAGTACGTACTTTTCTGATCAAAAGTAAAGCTATAATGAGATCAATAGCACTTTGTCTAGTAAAATATTAGAGTGACATTGGATCAACACACTTACAATACAAAATACAAGATCAATATAAAATGATTTGATCTTAAATATATTTTGGGAACACAATTGTAAGAGCAAGATTTAGTTGGCTAAAGTGAGACTGTGATTTTAATATTAGTGAGGGTTCTGCAGGTTCTACTTATATACAAGAGATCGATATTGAGAGAAATCATCATTTATCAGATTACGATAAGCACAATGGCGATTTATACTAAATAAGTAATAATATTATTAAGATATGTTGATACTTAATACTGATGGTACAAGACAGGACAACCGATTATTTTATGGAGTTGTTGTGTAAAATATTAATGCATGCTCTAATAGAACACTCCCACCTTCTCATTCTAATAGCTACTTGTCCTTTTAGTCGCCTAATAAACCCGTAAAAGATCACACGTTTGTTTATTTATTTAAATTCATTAATTACCAAATTTTCAAAAGTGAACCTAATTACATCCTTCAGGTGTCTTTACAAATTTTCATTGCAAAGACTATAAAATAGTCGGTTGTTTCTATTGATTATCCGAAGGGAATTATATCATACTAGTTAAATCGTTATGCCATTTATTTGTGGTTTCTCTTAATAAATGAAAAATATAATTGAATCCTTGCTTTTATTGAAAAAGGACACAATCAATTACATATTTAAGAATGTTCTTCCAAAATCGGTAATATATTATACTTGACGTATCTTTTTTAAATGGTACAACGTTTGAAAGTTCATGTGTAACGAATTTGCCAATTTCGTTTCGGTCTCATTTATCTTAAGGGTTTGCGGTGTTTTATAAAGGTAAGCACGGAACCCAAATTAATTCAACATGGCCGTATAATTCGTACTCAGAATGCTAATATTAGTGTAAATGCTCTTACAATAGTCTAATAGTGCGCTGGGAAAATGCAGCTGTAGCAATGGCGATACTCCCAATACAAATAAAGAAATAAAATAACTAAAAGAGAACACGAAATACCAGGAATGATAAGGCGCATCAAGTTTGAAGCGAGAAACAGGGTCTACTTTACAGTAAATAATTTATTCCCAGGCGATTACTTACCGTAAAATAAACACACCCGATGATAACAAACACTACGACAATATATTTCAATATCATAATTACTTCAAGTTTGTTACTTTTTTTTCACATGATGCACTAGTTGTCACACTAACGACTCCAGAATATTGAAATACCGTGTGAATTTAAACAATATCAAAATAAGCTAGTTTAGACTTACAGGATTCTAACTTTGGACCTATATAATCCTATGTAGGCTTATAGGGTACTTACGTAAAAGCGATATTAGCCTAAGTCAGCTTAAATTACTTTTGGGCAAGATTACTTTAAATACGAACAGCATTCAATAAGACTGATATTAGAACGATATTAGCATATTTACTCTTATAATTGGTGCCCAAATCCGGGCTTAGACGATGATATAGAATCAATATAAGAGCAAAAAAATTTAGTCTTGAGACTTTTATAAGCCTGATTTTTGCTGGTTGGGATATTTTATAAAAATTTTTTTGCGGAAAGTTGAAAAAAATAATGGCTCTTTGTATTTTCTCATACGGGCCCTAAAAATGCATACTTCGAGAGTGCAAGCGTGGTATAGCGTAGCTATTCAATTGTAATTGTATTTAGTAAAAAATATATCAAGAAGAAACAGTACATTGCGCACCAAGGGCGGTTAAAAAAGGATTACAATCAAGTGCCTATAAATGTAATTTTGTTAAGTTTATTGGCTTGAGTCTGCCATCTCTTTTTCCGCCCTTCACAATGATTTTGATCATATTTGCGGGGAAAGAAATAAAATCAAAATACAGGAAAGACAATGAACTATTTATTAAATTAATAAAACGTTTCCAGAGTCGATCCACTCGAAAACGTTATGTATAACGGGGGCGGTGGTTTCTGAAGAAGAGGGGTGATGGGGTTAAACCGTGGCGTGTGAGTCCGCTTCAATTAGAATGTTTCTCAAAAGTATTCTACCGGCCACGTGACAAGAAACCGACCCCCCCCCTTCCCCCGGTGACCAAGAGTGGTACTTTGACGACCCCCCTAACGGTTCACGTAGTTTGTGTATGTTCCCTAAGGACTCTTGGTCTACAGACACTGTTATTCGGCCACCCCCCCCGTGGCTTAAAAACTAAAGCAATTTCTTTTGCTTCAATCATATCCATACCAGTCATATAGGCTCGTCGGTTACAGGTACTTCGGACCTGGCCTTTCAGTATCATGATTCACAAAGTGTTAAAAGTAAATAAACTAAATACTCTATAGACCAATTAATTTTATAGTTTGCCCGCGGTGAAAGCTTATCGCTTTAAAAGTCCATTAATATCGTCATTAAACGATACTGCGATTGGATCGTTAAATTATGGTGAGCGTGGAATAACAATGTTTTAATGATATACAGGGTACAACTATGCGATCCACTAAGCATTCCCGCCGGCGGGGACGTCCACCGCGCGATCGCGACAACACGACACATATAGTCCCTATTCGTCCCGGTATCACCGTATACCGGGTAGAGTCAGTCTGACCCAAGTCGGGCCTAGCTGAGTTTCTTGCTGGACTTTTCTCAGCTAGGCTAGGTTTAGTAAACCAGCGACAAAACTCGCAGTAGCTCGATTCCACTCACACCTCAGATTTGGTTGAAACCGATCAACCAATCTCACTAGAGCGCAAAGTATTTCAGTATTCCAAACCACACGCGTAGTCGTGTTGGAGGTTTTCCCCTGGATTTTCCCCGGGCTACTCTCCAACCGCGCACTCCTATCGCTTTATTGGGCCCGGCCTATAAAGTCACAGTCAGGTTAAAAAAAACCTTAAGCATTCGTCCTTCCTGTCATCTAACAGCTCACCCGTTTTTATATAGAAACCGTCAAATGTCATTTGTCACTCTTTGACAGTTTCCATATAAAAACGGGTGAGGGGTGAGGTAACAGGTGAGGAAGAGTCAGTTTTTTTTTTATTTGGGTAAATAAACAGTCACTACAAAGGGTGCTTATACTAACTTATTGTAATAATGTTTACTATATGTGTGACCCACACCGTTTACCACATCACATATATTATATGAGTTTATCATTTGGAGATATTCAGTGCACCGTCAGTCTTAAGGACTTTCGGTGTCGACAATAACAACATAAAGAACTTCGGTTTGTGAATAACAGCCCTGTACTTTTATCTGAGCGCGGGTCAGCCATACGAGTATTTGTAGTTGTGACAGATACGAATACAGACAATGTGAACTCATAGCTCCTACGCTGACGCACACATACACAATGTGCATATATATCTCAACACAACCATAGGTCACCCGCATTCGTGAGATAAATGTACTGTATCAGGAAGATATAAGAATCTGTTAAGTGGCTTGGTACGCGAATTTAAATCTAGAGTTTATGTATGGATACAATATAAACATACATACATATTTTTTTAATATTTAGGACAAAATATTTCTGTGTACAGCAGCCGTTAAGCCAAGTTGGAGGCCTCCGGGCGGCTTGAGAACTTCTAACAGTCAAGTTGCCCACTCACTTGATAAAGGGGGGTCGAAATTGCACCACGTCCGTAGGGAGTACCCACCGGTGACCCACCGCTACCCTACTCGTGACCCCTGGGGTGCTAAAAGTGCAACAAAACTGGCAACCATACTGTCTCCTCGAAGATCTCACGGTTCGAAATAATTGCCATACGATAAATCACTACATAGTATAAAACAAAGTCGCTTTCTCTGTCCCTATACCCCTATGTATGCTTAAATCTTTAAAACTACGCAACGGACTTTGATGCTGTTTTTTTTTAATAGATAGAGTGATTGAAGAGGAAGGTTTATTTGTATAATAACATCCATTAAATAGTGCACCCGTGCGAAGCCGGGGCGGGTCGCTAGTAAATAAATATATCTGAAATCTCAGTAAAAATCCCTCGATTCCTTGAAATATCTTGCCGACTTTACCTACGTCAGGCACTGATTAATGAAGGGGAAAGAAACTTCGGCTGAGTATACAGCCAGCCAAGAAAGTGATCTACCACTTTTAAACCTTAACGTACAAGTAATAGAGTCGAAATTATTAGACCACTTTCTTGGTTCACTGTGCTTTGCCAATAGACGTTGATTGAAGCGTGTTCGCGGAGGTTCGAGCCACTTTATGTGTCTTTTGTAAAAGTTTTTGTTATACTTGGATTTTTCAATGAGTAGTCAAGTTTGCGTTTGTACTGCAGTGAAAGGAAGCGCTAAGTACTTATAGATATCTAAAAATTGTTCTAATTTTTAGATATCTATAAGTACTTAGCGCTACATACTAATCTATTAATCTGTGGACAATGTCGTTGGTTTCACACTCTGTAATTTTACAACTTCTACACTTAAAGCATGTAACCTTGTGTGTAACTGTTTTTTGTCCTTAATAAATTAAAAAAAAAAGGTCAAAGTAAATTTAGAATGTTCACCTACAGTAACAAGAGGCTTATAAAACAACTAGCGGCCGCCCGCGACTTCGCCCGCGTAGATTTTAGATGGGAACAAATATATAAATGAGGTTTATTTGTTTCTGTCAGTTGTCTGATGCTATTAATCTTTTGTGAAACATTACTCAAAAGAAAAAATAAATGTCCGCCATCTTGGATTTGAAAATGAATGTCATTTTCGTAATCTGCACCCCGAGGAACCACGAAGATGACACCCATCTCGATTTTTAAGGAAAATAAATGTCCGCCATCTTGGATTTGAAAATGCATGTCATTTTCGTAATCCGCACCCCGAGGAACCTCGAAGATGAAACCCATATCGATTTCTAAGAAAAATAATTGTCCGCCATCTTGAATTTGCAAATGCATGTTATTTTCGTAATCGGCACCCCGAGGAACGTCGAAGATGACACCTATATAGATTTTTACGAAAAGTGAAGATTTGCTCCCCGCACAAACTTGGAACCCCCTTTTTACCCCATTAGGGGAACAATTTAGAAATACGCTGAAACATGTTTTGTTGTATTTAAACAGAGAATCTGTGTACGAAGTTTGAAATCTCTCACTTCAAAAAAGATTTGTTCCCCGTACAAACTTGGAACCCCCTTTTCACCCCTTTAGAGGAGCAATTCCGAAAAATGCTGAAATACGTTTTGTTGTATTTAAAGAACAAACTTCCCCCTTTTCTCGCCTTTAGGGGAAGAATTTAGAAAATCGCTGAATTCGGTTTTGTTATATTAAAACAGAGAGTCTATATAAGAATATTCAAGTTTCTAAGTTCAAAAAATTACGTTTCCCACACAAACTTTCTTCCTTTGTTTTACCCCTTTAGGAGATGAATTTCGGAGAATCCTTTCTTATCCCTAGCCTACGTTATAAATGTAACCGACTGTGTAGAAATCAACTCTCTAGCGTTAGTAGTTTCGGCTGTGCGTTAATGAGTCAGTCAGTGAGGACTTCTTCTTTTATACATGTATTTTTTTTTATATAACTCAGTTGGCTAGAGCGATCCCATTTTTAATAAAAAAAAAAAAAAAAAAAAAAGCGACTGGCCGCGAGTGCCGGGAGATCGCAGGTTCGCTCGGTGCCTAAATTTTTCAATTTTTCCTTTATTCTAAATTTATACATGTAATACAGAATGTAACAAAATTAGTGAGGATCCGTTTAAGGACATATTTGGTATCGTGTTCTGATTAGGATTTTTTTTTCTATGGGGCAGGTCGTCCAAGTCAGCCAACTGTCCACACAAATTCCAAAAATTTATTGCGTCAAAAAAAATTCTTCTGCTTTTTCCTAATCAGAACACGATACCGAATATGCCCTTAAACGTATCCTCACTAGTTTTGTTACAACCTGTATCATAAAAAAACGTCAAGAATGTTGCTACAATTTACTCATTTGAATATCAAAGCTTTTGTATCAGCCTAATTACAAATTCAAACATGAGACGCTTAAATATGAATAAATGAGTTTTTTTAACTTCAAACTTGTTACTTCAATGTGTAGAGCCTAGAAGAGCTATTAAGGGGCGAACCGGCAAAATCAACTAATATTGGTGCATTTTGCATAGTAACTAGTTCATGGGGTCTTAAGTTTTCGTATTCAGAAAGATGTATGTTATAGGGTGACCTTTTATTAATACTTTTGTCAACTAGAATTTTTTTATACAACGCCGGTGGCAAACAAGCGTACGGTGACCTGATGGTAAGCGGCCACCGCAGCCTATAGACGCCCGCAACTCCAAAGCGGTAGGCACAAAAACACACATAAATCGTAACTACATTTTTTTGGAATTACTTATCAACAAGACAACTACAACTTGCATTTAAGCGGTATTTGCATCTATGCATTTTTATTTAATTAATACTTTTCGAGAAAAGAACAATAAAAACTGTTTTTTTAAGTAAAAATTACAAAGCTTGATGGCATATATCTTGGTTTCAGTGATTGGTTGAGGTAAAGTGAGATCGTGTATTGTTAAGGACACCCGTTGTTAATACGATGAGAAAAAAACAACAAGTGAAGAGCTAAATTTTCAAGGTCATTCAGATAGGGTAGACCCTTAAGAGCTGGTTGCACCAACTTACGATTACTGACCGATCAACGTTAAATATGGCGCGTTAAAGATGTTGAGTGAGGCTGTTTAATCTGAGTACCTACCTCAGATTAACCAGCCTCACTCAACATCGCATAATACCACCACGAAGAGAGATAGTCGTATACAAAGAATAAGATCGATAGAGAAATGTAATATTTTGTCTTCACTTGATTGCGTGCCCATCGGTTTGATACGAGATTGTGGCAAACAATCTATTACTCGTCCGAGTTAAATAGGTTGTTAGAATAAGAATAAGTTATTTATAGAGTCGTGCAATTTATGAAATATCATAATATTCCTAATATGTGATTCGGCTGTAAATAAAGAATGTATCTTTAATTTCACTTAAATTTCTGTCGTAATTACTTTGACTGGACAAATGACAAAAAATTAACCCCCGACAAAAAAGTCTTAATAAGGCAGACTAACGAAATGAAATGAAATGAAATCATTTATTCAATTTAGGGATATTACATGCACTTATGAATGTCAAAAAACTACCACCGGTTCATAAAATAAACTTCGGCTTCGAGAAGAACCGGCGTAAGAATCTCGGCGAGGTGTCATTTTTTCAAAACAATATATAATTTATATTAACATACATATATAGTAATTAATGTTTAGAACAAAATATTTCTGTGTCAGATAACTTATGCAGGACGGCTAACTGACGGCTTAAAAACACAACCAGAAAGTTTTAGCAAATTGTAAATCACATGAAATATCAAGGAAACTTTCGCTTTATTTTATTTTATTTTTATTTCGAAAGTCAAAAGCCGCCCATCGCTAGTCGTGCTACCTTGGCTTTAATTATGAATTCCTGTTTCCACAAAGCCTTTCAGAGCATTTTTAGCAAGAACAAAGAAAGCGTGTAATATCTCGTTTTAACTAGTGCTGCTATTTTTAAACTCTGGTTTTCACCGTAGGATTTTTTTATGGTGAATGATTCAAAGGTCTGAAATAAATGTTTATTATTTTAATTTTATTGGCATCTAATCCAAAGGTTTATGAAACTGCCTCTAAACATTTTAGGGATGACATAGGGTTTCTCGAATGGAAGGGTATAGTCGGCTAAGCAAGGTCAAACTGCTCTTAACTAATAAATGATTTTCATATTACCTGATTATTTGGGTCATTGTCAGAGTAAAAACAAAAGTTGTCCACCCGGCGGTGAAACGTATAAGTTCTATTTTTATTACATCGATTTATAGTTACGGAAACACAGTTTGTGCGGGTTACTAGACCAGTCCATAATTAAGCTTTGTAGCCTTTAACTTTTGATATGTCCATCGAAAAGACGCGAACCTAAGTCTGACAATGACCCATTTACCTTAATGGCACTTTCACCCAATTTTAGCCGTCAAATGCCTGTGGTTTTTAAGAAAATCGCAAAAAAAGGAAAATCATTTATTTGCTAAGGGCAGTTTGACTATGCTTAGCCGGCTATACCCTTTCGTATAATTAGTATTTTTCACCCAATACTGCGCGAACTTCAAACCCACGACTACCAGATTCAAATTCGCTTGTCTTACATTACCGCTCCGTTACAATACCTTCCTAATGCAGAGTTTTATAAAGAGCCTTTAGTCTTAATGTCAGATCTTTGGTACATCTTTACAAGCATTTATTTAACTTGCACTGTTCGTAGTATTTATTTGTAGTTTTCAATCCTTTTTACTCCCTCTTGCCGGTATCCGATTAAGGTTGGCATACTTATGTAAGTTGATTGACAATACAATGTTATACCACCGAGCTGATCTGATGATGCAGACAGAAGGTGGCCATAGCAACTCCTAAATTACACAAGATACACTAGTCGTGTTTGCGCTCATTAGAACCGTCTAAACGAGTAGTTGATGTTTGTGGGAAATAAGTACAGCAATAAAAGCTTGTAACAAAAAAATATTTGTCTTATAACTTACCTAAATGAGGTCTAACAGATTATAAAACTAAGCCTAAGCAAACCTAATTAAAGTCAAAACAACACTGAAATTAATTTATTCTGTACCTCACTATTTACTCGCACCTGAAACACCACTAATTGAAAATAAACAACTCAAAATACCTCTGATATTAATACTACAAACTAAAATAGCTATACAAATGTACGTGTGCGGTCGGAAAATATGGAAACTGCATTGTTTGTTGTACTATTTGTGCCTTTTGCGACCGCATGAGCAAGTTGTTGGAGGTTGTATTCAAATATTGAAGAACAGGAAAGGTTGTGAGGTAGAATTTGGTTTAAGGGTTGGTTCTATCTGAATAAGGAATGAAGATTTATGTCCGGAATACCAATAACAAGAATTAAACGTAAATAAGGGTAGCCAAGGCATTCATCATATATCTGTTCCTCTTCAACGGTGAAGACTCGGACTAGGTCTACGGTCTCCCGGCCTGTCGTAAAAAGCGACTAAATAAAAATGTAATACACACATATTTTTGAACGGTTGATGAATTTGGGACTGGGTGGCGATTGCACCTATAGCTCAGTTGGCTAGGGCGACTGGCCGCGAGTGCCGGGAGGTCGCAGGTTCGAATCCTGCTCGGTGCATAATTTTTTCAATTATTCCTTTATTCTAAATTTGTAATACACACACATCATAATGGAATGAGAAGGCATGAGAACTGTTGTCGTAATAACCCGTTTGAAGTCTGAATAGCAATTATTTTCGTGCAGCATTATTTCCTCTGTAAATACTGTATCCAGCTCTCAGCAATGTTTCTATAATAATGTTCCCCACGGCGTCATGTACAATGCATGTACAAGTATGCTCGTGAACGTCGGGAATTCTAACTCGTGTGGCGTCTTGTCTTTAGTTTAGATTGTGTATGTATGTAAATGTATAAAGGACTCAAAAAGTGCAACATTATTTAAAAACAAACTCACATTATTCCTCACTGATAAAGCCTGTTACTCAATTGATGAGTTTACAAATATGCCAGAGTGTCATTGACCCAGTAGCGTCAATAGCACCTAGATAACATCCTGTCATTTATATTAATATTTATAATTGTAATATGCTGCATGTTTAAAAATCTCATAGCTGACCTGTAAAAAATGTTTATTTTTACCAATAAATTCAGTATTCTGTATTCTGTATAAATACTTTATTGTACACAAAACACAGGTAAAAATACAGACAAATTCGGGTACATTAACACGGATTATGTACTCATATTCGTCCGATAGTCAGTCCGACCCAGATCGGGCCTGGCTGAGTTTCTTGCTGGACTCTTCTCAGCTAGGATAGGATTAGTGAACCAGCGACAAAATTCCCAGTAGCTTCCAATCACACCTCAGATTCGGTTGAAACCGCTCAACCAATCTCACTGGAGCGCAAACTCCAGTATTCCAGTGTTCAAAACCACCCGCGTGGTCGTGTCGTAGGTTTTCCCCTGGATTTGCCCCAGGCTACCCTCCAACCGCATACTCGTATCGCTTTATTGGGCCCGGCCTATATAGTCACAATCAGGTTAAAAAAAAACCCTAAGCATTCGTCCTTCCTGTCATCTCACAGCTCACCCGTTTTTATATACAAACTGTCAAATGTCATTTGTCACTTTTTGACAGTTTCCATATAAAAACGGGTGAGGGGTGAGGTGACAGGTGAGGAACCGTCGGTTTGTGAATAACAGTCGTTTTATCTGACGAGCGCGGGTCAGCCATACTTTTAGTTGTGACACATACGAACACAGACAATGTGAACTCATAACTCCTATCGCTTTATTCGGCCCGGCCTATAAAACACAGTCAGGTAAAAAAAAATAAAGAAAAAAATAAAAAGTTGTATTCGTAAGAAGATATGATCACACTGTAGCTCAAAACGTAGTGACGCGACTCATGCGTGACGTTTTTAACTCATGACTCTCGCCCTTTCGTCACAGCGATTACGGCACGTCGGCGTATTTTGAGTAGAGACACAAGGAAAAACAATGTAATGCAGCTTTTTAAAGACAATTTATCACCAATTAACTACTAGCAGTCAAAAATCGATTCGTTTTCAACCCATTGAATCCATGAAACCGGCTGTTTTTTTAAATCTGGAATACCAATGGATTTTGAAATGCGTTCGATGCATAAAGAAAACCGTAGCGGTCATTTTATAACTGAGATAAGACTTTTTGGAGTTGAATGCTTGTGTCGCGGTTAAGCAAAGAATGGCGTAACGACCATGTTTCGAGTATTGATATACGTCCTTTTAAGTGTGGAATTTGAACATCACAATGGAATAAAGGGCGTGCATTTATTTCCAGTATTTTCGCGGTAGATTTATTCAAATCCGAGGGCTCGGCCATCCGTTGCGAAAATAATTGAATTCGATGTTGTCGTTTTGTTTAATTTTGTTTTTTAATTGTCTGCGATTGATTCTGATGTCCACATCAGAATCAATATCATGATTGTTGAAATTACCGTATTCGTATAATCGTCTGTGAGATTTTTAGCAGAATTTAGTACGGTCAGGCTTTTAAGGGACTCCACGCGCTTTTTCACCAGTTTTGAGTTAATATAGCCTTCAAAACTATAGATATATTTATGACACAAACGGTTAACGATTCTTCAGTCTTTTATCTACATTTTCGAGAGCCAAATTTTGAAAAAACTGACTACTTATTCTTTATGATTTTTTCGAACATGGCCCAAAAAAGCTCTATTTTCGATACTTATGTACTAATATCTTGTTTGTGCACTTATACAGGGTGTCCCACGGCTATGTCACATGAAGGGAAAGTACCTTGAATATTGTAGATGGAACATTTTACTGAAAGAAGACATTATTTTAATTTTAAAAACAATTTAAACTGCATTCACAGATATTTAAATATTACTTTTTATTACACATGGTTTGGTGCAACCCACCCATATTCTTATGTTTAGATTTACATTCATTTGATTCGCCCTGATTTGACCTCATTCAACACAGCGCATCGGAAATTTCGACTTTACTCAGCACTAGTGTTCACTCTAGGACTCCTCGAAAGCCACGGGCCCATCAGATAGCTTCACTCAAAAACTGGGTAACCCTGGGGTGAACACGGGATGCGATACGCACCTCTGATACTTAAAAACTTAAACATAACACTTATAATTACGCGGTCTTCTCTCTTCTTTCTACGGAGACAGGGCCCAGCCGTTGGTACCAACGCCGGCCATGAGGACAATGATTAACAGATACCCGTCCCACTGCGGCAGGCCACCATGGCCTGATTGCGCGAGCCACATACAAAAGTACATTAAACCTAATCCATTACCGCGCTGGCACTATGCCACACAAACCGCAAATTCAACCAAATATAAATAAAATAAATAAATATTAGAGGACAATCTTACACAAATCGAACTAGCCCCACAGTAAGCTCAAGAAGGCTTGTGTTATGGGTACTAGACGAAGATATATTTAATAGATATAAATACTTAAATACATAGAAAACATCCAAGACTCAGAAACAAATATTCATGCTCATCACACAAATATTTGCCCTGACCGGGATTCGAACCCAGGACCGTCAGCTTCACAGGCAGGTGCACTACCCACTAGGCTAAACCGGTCGTCAACAACATTAAACCTAATCCATTATCGCGCTGGCACTATGCCACACAAACCGCGAATTCAACCAAATATATCTACACAATTCAATTATGCGCGTCCGCACACGCGGCTCGTATCCAAAAACGACTGTCTATTATTCATCAACTGATAGCTTAATGACGTGTGACTTTTTTTTTGAACCTGACTGTGGCTTTATAGGCCGGGCCCAATAAAGCGATAGGAGTGCGCGGTTGGAGAGTAGCCTGGGGAAAATCCAGGGGAAAACCTCCGGCACGACCACGCGTGTGGTTTGGAACACTGGAATACTCTACGAGTTTGCGCTCCAGTGAGATTGGTTGAGCGGTTTCAACCGAATCTGAGGTGTGAGTGGAATCGAGCTACTGTGACGTGTGACATTTTATCGGTTACGCTAAGGATGCGTTTGTCCGCAACAACCAGAAACTGTCCTCATATTCCTTACAATTGTTGCGAATAAAAAACTAACCTTCGGAGGACGAAACCTCTTTATATGAAGCATGTTCTTGCCCGCGATTAAATCAGGTCAAGAAATAGCGACATTACTGAAACTTCTTGATCCTTGCGCCTTTGAACAGTCAAGAGGAGTAAATAAATTCCGTCCGTGTAAATTATTTACATTCCGGGGGGTTTTGTTCCTGTTTTGTACAGGTTAAGATGAATTGAGGATGAAAAATGATCTGATCTGGTGTAAACGTAGCGAAATAAGTGTTTTTGCTTCAAAATTACCTATGATTAATGGAACTCAATTCCGAAACGTTACGACAAAATCAATTTTCCCACGAATTTATTTTTCCTGTGCAATGCTATTATTTCCCCAAGTATACAATGGAAAAGTAAAAATGTGTTATATTTAACGATGAAATAAACAAAAGAGAAAGAAGAAAGAAAGAAAAAAACATTTATTCACAGACAGAGAGAGCAAAACAAACCACATAACATGTGTGTCCCCGCGGCAGTGAAATGGACACTGGCTCAGTATACCTCCGCACACCGGGTAGTGCCAGTCCGACCCAAGTCGGACTTAGATGAGTTTCTTGCTGTACTCTTCTCAGCTAGGCTAGGTCTAGTGAACCAGCGATAAAACACCCAGTAGCTCTATTCCACTCACACCTCAGTTCCAAACCACACGCGTGGTCGTGTCGGAGATTTTCCCCTGGATTTTCTCCAGGCTACTCTCCAACCGCGCTCTCCTATCGCTTTATTGGGCCCGGCCTATAAAGCCACAGTCAGGTTCAAAAAAAAAATAAACTGGCTCTGTATTATGCTGAGGTATCATTGACACCTACAGCGCTGATTTTCAGCCAGTACCATCGGTGTCTCAAGAGGTGTACCATTCAAACTTTCTGATAGCCTGTTTACTAAAACTATATAACTATCGAACCTGCTCACGAAATTTCACGAGAATCGGTTGAGAATTGCGACCTGTAGACGAGAACAAGCGGAAATCCGGAAATCTGGACATACGAAAGCATTTTTGTCGAAGCTGAAGCAGAGACCTTCGTTTCACTCGGTCAAAAACTCTTTATAACACTTCTCAGTAAATATAACTAATACATAAATCGAGAAACGTTTGGTTGACGTAACTGGTGGCCGAGGAGCTGGCGACTATAAATGGCGCGCACATCTCTCACCTGTGAATCGCGGACGACATTGTCATTATGGCTGAAACGCTTCAGGATCTACAACAAATGTTGGATAGCCTCACTAATTCGTCTCGGCGAATCGGTCTCCGGATGAACTTGGATAAAACCAAAGTTATGATCAACGAGCACGTGGATCCGGGACCGATCTTTATAAACGGAGTCTGCCTCGAAGTTGTTTCCGAGTACATATACCTAGGGCAGCTGCTCCAACTAGGTAGGAACAACTTCGTGAAGGAACTTACGACATACGGAGCCGAAACGTGGCCACTCACTGTACGTCTTGTCCACCAACTTAAGGTCGCTCAGCGAGCTATGGAGCGTGCTATGCTTGGAGTCTCTCTTAGGGATCGTATCCGGAATGAAGTTATTCGTCAGAGAACGAAGGTTACCGACATAGCTCAGCGAATTAGTAAGCTGAAGTGGCAGTGGGCAGGTCACATATGTCGCAGAACCGATGGCCGATGGGGCAGACTGGTTCTTGAGTGGAGACCGCGTGTCGGCAAACGTAGTGTAGGACGCCCTGTAACTAGGTGGGGCGATGACATTCGTAAGGCAGTGGGCAGGGATTGGAGGAGAAGAGCTGAAGACCGAGCTCAGTGGCGTGCCATGGGAGAGGCCTATGTCCAGCAGTGGACTGACACATTCTGATGATGATGATGATGATGATGAGGAAATGCCGTCAAGGCTGCTACCGCGAACAGCACTCCAAAATTTTCCCTCTCTGTCGCACTTATGTGCAAACTTGCAAGTGCGACAGAGAGGGAAAATTTGGAGTGCCGTACGCGGTAGCAGCCATTAAACTTCGATTATGGTTCGCGGTAACACTCCAGCATCCTCGCTACAGTGCCCCAAGGGCCTGTTTTAGATTTAAGTTAGTTGTAATATTATTTAAGTCGTCGTTATTTAACTATTATTACCGCCTGTGAATCAATAAATGTTATGTAAATAACAAATATACTTACTGGCTTAAAAAAACAGAGGACTTAAAGCTAGATAAATAATGATTTTATCTGTTCATCGATATTTATGCCCCGTTGACATTTATTCCAGTAGAATTCCAGTCCAGTGATTGAAACCAGCGCAGCGCTGGAATGCCAGTTGAATAATATGCCGGCACTGGAATATTATTGGCAGTTATGTTGAATATTGTCGAGTTACAAGCAAAAGTTTACTTGTTCACTATTGTAACATAAAAAGTTATTTCATGCAGACTGTCTCGACATAAAGAACAACTTCACGAGCATGAAAAGTACTTAAATCTCAGCGAATGTTCCCCTGGATACCTAATATTATAATCTTTTTTGTGTTGAACTGTGGGTGGTGGGTGGAAGTGGGTGCGGTCTGAAAAACAGCGCTGTACAGCCGACCAGGCTCGCAGCACACGCTGAGCCCGAGCCTATTGTCGCACCATTGTTGATATTCTTAATTGTAACTTCGAAATTTAACCATGGTTTTTTTTCTGTATTGCTGATTGTGTTTGTTTTTTTTTTGCGACAATAAATACTTTTTTATTTTATTTTTTTAATTTTAAAAGTCACCAAGTAACAAATACCTACTTAAAATAAAGCTCTTATATCAGCATCGTTTCAGTACTGAGATACGAGGTTAAAACAGTAGTGATAGATTTGATAGTGAGTTTTGCTTCTCACCCGACGATATATTTATGAGATTTAGTACGGCTTAAATCAGGAGATAAAGGGTAGTTAGAACATACTCTACTTAAATTTAGAATGAAGGAAAAATTTAAAAATTTAGGCACCGAGCAGGATACGAACCTGCGACCTCCCGGCACTCGCGGCCAGTCACTCTAGCCAACTGAGCTATAGGTGCAATCGCTACCCAGTTCCAAATTCATCAACCATTCGTATTAAGCAGTACCGCTGCTAACGTAAACTATTTTTTTTATACAAACGCCTTACGGGAGGCGTACAGCGACATCTAAAACAAGGCGTTTGTATAAAAAAAATACTCTACTTATTCTGATTTGTACTATGGTTGAATATTGCAAGTTACGGCCAGTAAGAAAGACTGTTTTATTACTAACCTAATCGCTGTTGTTCAAGTACCTGTTTTGAGCACTTAATAGCCGACATCACGCGAATATGTACTTGTGAACCTAATTTTTACAAATAGTTCTAATGTCTTGAGTTGTGTAGGGAAATTCTTCGCTTAAAAGGTGAAGTATAGTTGGGAGCTTAGTTGAACGATAATAGACTTTGTGAACAAACCAAACCTTATTTTTCGGCTCGGGTAAAAATGCTTTCATATGTCCGACATGTCTCAACCGATTTTGTGAAATTTTATGATTAGGTTCTATAATTATGTCGATTTTTATGTCGTCAGATTTTAGGTTTTTTCCAAATTTCGGATTTTTGGGAGTAGAAAACGTAAAAAATGCTAGTTCTAAAAAAGTAACCACTAAAGTTATGTGAAACTTATAAGTAGATAGTGCTGCGGGGGATGTAACGAAAAATAGCGGTCTTCAAACATAACAGATACAATATTTGGCGAAATACTCTCTATAGAAACTAATTCTGAAAATAAAACTTTAATCAACAACTCAAGGCGTAGCTAAGTGTCCAGAGAGGGCACTAAAAGCCGAACGAGTTTAGTTTTACTGTTCTAGCTCCCTGCGCGAAATTCTCATCTAGATTTCCAAAATAGCGTAATATTTTTGTAAACCTATGGCTGTTGCAACGTTTTGTTGATTTCATGTGTGAATGGTTAAGTGTTTACGCCTCTTTTTAGTGACAAAGTAATTTGTTGTAAATAGATTTAGAAAAGCATTTGAGTCTAATATGTAACTGGCTGATTCTCATTCCATTTAAAGTTTTCTTAATTTGTCCTTACCGGGCCCGGATTGTTAACGACTCGTGACTGATTATTAGTCCCCCGGGGCACCCCGGAATCAACCTATTAGTGAATGGAGACAGCTCCAAAACTATAAAGAAACAAAAAAAAAGAGTGATTATTTCTGACTATAACTATTTTAATTTAACAGTTAGGGATCCAGGTATAAACTGGAGTCAACAATAAGTTTACATTGCACTCTGATTTCCTTAACTTTCACTTAACGTAAAAACAAAAAAAATATGCATAAAACGTCACGGCATGTTTTTTTTAGAATGAAGGAAAAATTTTAAAATTTAGGCACAGAGCAGGATTCGAACCTGCGACCTCCCGGCACTCGTGGCCAGTCGCTCTAGCCAACTGTGCTATAGGTGCAATCGCTACCCAGTTCCAAATTCATCAACCGTTCCTTCGTATGAAAAAAAATGTGTTTTTTTTAATAAATAATCGTTTATTCACATAAATAACAAATGTTTACACAACTTACGCACTTCTGCCAAACCACAGTGCGGTTTGTTGGCAGACAAGACTCCATTTACATTTACTTAAGTAACATTTGTATTGTAGGTATTGTATTTACTTAGCTAATGCGAGAATATAACATATTGAGGTTCTGGGCAGACACACTAATAGTACAGAATAGTATAATAGTATTAATAGCCAAGGGATTAGGAACTTGTTTCTCCGTTTGTAACAATTATAGTATTGCATTTTTAACTTTATTTATTAACACGTTACTAACTTCCTTTTTAAATATTTTTTTTGTATTGCACTTATTTTTTATAACTGAAGGTATTATAGATTTTGGGAATTAAGTACTTTCGACATCTTTTTTCATAGTAATTCTTAAAACTAGGCACTTGTAAAACATCAGCATCCCTACTTCGGGTTAATCTTTGTTTACTTATTACATTTTTAAATTCATTATTACAGAGTTGCTCTAAGGCCAGTGTTAATACTACCTTCTCATGGACTGGCAACATGTTACATTCCAGGAAAAGCTGCTCATAGTTACTATTACATTTTATTTTAGTTTTTTTGTCCACCATTAGCTTCATGAATCTAATCTGTAATGCCTTAATTTTGTCTAAATGGTACTTTTTCATGAACAGTTTTGAATTACAAAAAATCTATGATATGTATTCAATTAGTGTACAAAAATAAGATTTTGAAATAGTACCTGAACCTAATAAATGGAATTTATAGGTAAAAATACTTACGTATTAACATATTGATGTAAAAGGTGGGTAAACACAGTGGTAGAAACCATTTTTTCATACAAACGGTTAGACATCCAAGAACCACTGAGTTGCTCGATATATGAATATTAGCTGTGGTTCGTTAATTACCAAAACTATCGGAAGTGATACTGCAATTAAACCTCTTTCTATATAACAATACAAAAATATGAAGAGCGGGCCAAGTATTGCAAAATCTGCTTTAAAAAAATGTCTGAAAATAATGTACATGAAAAAGTAGAATGGCTCAAATATGTTTTAAACGTACGCCCTTAACTTGCCAGTCCATATGAAAGCAGCGAGTCCACTAGCGCATAATATACTGAATACATAGTAGCCCTGTTTAATATGAACTTCAAGTGGTGGAATTTTACAAGCACTGATCGCAATTTATTCAAAATCAAAATCAAAACATTTATTCTGCAAATAGGCCTCAAGGGCACTTTTACAAGTCAAAATCTATCTAGGTACATCAAATAAAAATAATACAATAATCAAAGCATCATTAATTAAATGTAGTGTTACATGTCAAAAATAAGACTAAGAAACTAATAACAATCGAGATTTGTTAGAAATGTATAAGTTCTCTAAGCGTCAAGATAAAGTGTAATAAAGTAGGTATACTAATCATAATAAAATATGTTGAGCTATATCTATAACGTCAACATGAAAATAATAAAATCTATTAAATAAATATCCTCAGAGATGTATAAGGTCTCTGAGCGTCAGTCTAAAAATAAAATCAAATGAGAACAGAGCGAAGTCTCTCATCATGTCAATTCCACTGAACACTAGTACGAAGTTACTAGTCCTTGCAAACATGAACAGACCGGACCCCACAAACAGCACCCGTTCACGAGTATGACGCGTAACTCAGCCATCGCCTCCCTCGATTCCCTCCCTATTGCAAAGGTATGAAATTCTATAATGGGCCGCTCGTTATGCCGCACCCGAAACATGATATTTCGCAGCCTGTTATCACTACGTAGTATAAAACAAAGTCGCTTTCTCTGTCCCTATGTCCCTATATCCCTATGTATGCTTAAACCTTTAAAACTACGCAATGGATTTTGATGCGGTTTTTTTTAATAGATAGAGTGACTCAAGGGGAAGGTTTATATGTATAATACTACTACTTACGATGTATTTTTAACAGAGGTATCAATTTCATTGATTTGCTTTACAAGCATGTAACTTGTTATTGTAAAATACAAGTTAATTATGTTTTTTCCTTTATGTTATAGCCACGAACCTCCTTATGTTTTATTTTGTATGAAACTATAGGTCTGTTCTTCTTTTCTTTAATTTGTTCCATAAAACTATGTATGACTGTTTGATTCTGAATAAATAGAAAAAAAAAATACATGCATCAGCATTGCACCCGTGCGAACCCGGGGCGGGTCGCTAGTAACTAACATAACATTTAAATATTTCATTGCATGTTTGAGAAAAATAATTTTACAGAAGGTACAATTTTGAAATTCCCTGTTTTTCGCTACTGGATTTAAAGCTTAGTAGACTGGGTCAGTTCTCAAACCTGTTTCGGCATGCTCCAATGAGGCCATATTTGCGAGCACAAGTCTCTTTTGTCTCCGAAAGGTTATATACCAACACTTTGTACCAACTAAATATAATATTGTACCTATAATAAACTACTTATTTTTTTTATGAACCTGACTGTGGCTTTATATGCCGGGCCCAATAAAGCGATAGGAGTGCGCGGTTGGAGAGTAGCCTGGGGAAAACCTCCGGCATGACCACGCGTGTGGTTTGGAACACTGGAATACTCTAAGAGTTTGCGCTCTAGTGAGATTGGTTGAGCGGTTTCAACCGAATCTGAGGTGTGAGTGGAATCGAAAACTACTTACCTATGTATAATGACATACCTGACATTTTGTGTTATATTAGATACATATTTTGACATTTTGATAATTTTAAATTCTCATTGTATATGTTTTTCTTTTTTGACATTCGACGCACACCTCGAAATTTTTTGTTTTACTGACTGCTCTAACGTCATTTTCAATGTTATTTATTAAATTCATAATATTGATTTTGCATGCCACCAGTTGGCTGAATGTATATGGCTCGTTTTGTATAACTGTCACCATTTTATACCTACACTCTGGCAAATAATAGTAGTATGCAACTGATACATAATGAGAGGTCTAAAAACATGAGTGTGGTTTTATGAAACGAGCGTCAGGGAGTTTCATAATAGGATCCGAGTTTTTCAAGGCCTAATTATGTACAGTTACATACACTACTTTATCTACATCCGTATATTACTTAAAACCTCTTTCATGTGTTCAGGAACCATTGCGTTGCAAGTGTAGTGAGATCGAGCGTGAGCCCGTTGAAGTCTTTTGAGCACGAGCCTGTATCGTTATGGGCGGAGATGACCATAACGATACCGTTTTTAATGCTGTTATGGCCATCTCTGCCCCGGACCGGCGCGATATTGTAAAGTTGGGCTTTACCTACACTTTTTGAGCACATAAAAGAGGATTTACTGTATGGGTGTAGATAAATGTATTCCTATTTCTAATCACCTATGTCTCACATCGAACATATTATTTCGAAACTTTGCAGAGAAAGTTATGTTTTCTACTTTTTTCCAAATACTAAAATAAAATAAACGAGTTACCCACGTCTTTAAGGACGAATACATATATCCCTTATTCATGAACGTCAATCACACCTATTTTAGTTAAAATATCGTTGATATTCGTTTGTCTTTATCTGTCACTTTGACATTTATGTTTATAGGAAAGGGACAAACCACATTTTAGTTAGCAGAGGTTTG
The DNA here is from genome assembly GCA_963556455.1 of Epiblema foenella. Lineage (NCBI taxonomy): Eukaryota > Metazoa > Arthropoda > Insecta > Lepidoptera > Tortricidae > Epiblema > Epiblema foenella. The sequence goes on from OY747100.1 coordinate 24,676,068, forward strand.
TTAGTTTTTATGAATAAGGGGTTAGCCTTTAACATCGAGCAGAGCCGAGCGGACAGGACGCGCGATGGTTCTCATGACTAAGGACCACGTATTGGCCCGATACATCTCGAGCGATATTCGAACTTAAAGACATGAGCGTCCCATTTGTTATATTATGTTTCAATATGTTGAAAGGAGTTATGTGGAAAGTCGTTATAAACAGTTATCTTAGTATTAAAAATAAAAAAATAGTATGCAATAAAATACAATTTAAAAAACTGTGCATAAAAGGAAGAATACGAAAGCAAAATAAAAACAACATTTAAAAAAATATCTTTATATGGAGTTATGTTTGAAACGATATTTCTTGATAGACTGGCCGTGAGTCTCCAGTTTTCTCTCAAGAAATATCGTTTCAAACAAAACTCCATATCAACCAATTTCAAGATAAAAACTATTATTTTACGGTTTAATTCTACTAAAGACTATAAAATAAATGGCTGCGTTATCTAATTCTTTAATAAAAATATCTATTATCTATACCTTAACCAGTTTATCGTACATATTATAATTTGTTAGTGTAAACTTAATCCTCTCACCTGAAATAAATTTAACCTGTGCGCCAAAACAGTCGTGTTTCGAGGTATTTCTGGCGTTATGCTTGTATTTTGTGTGAGATTTTAAAGTTTCATAGCCCGCCTGAATTTGTGCCATGAATATGCAAGACTAACCCACGCTCCATTATAAATGCACCACGTACATGCATTGATGGAACATTATTATGCTAGTAAATGCAGATATACCTGGTCGCTGTTGGGAAAAGTCCGCCATTTTTAATTAACTTACTAAATTATTTTCTCGGTTAAGGATCGGAGTCTTCATAGCAAAATTAAAAATCTGCATCAAGATTGAAATTGACTAAGAATGGCAACTTTGCCCACTTTCGGTAATTTGCCAGTCGCAATAGTTTGAAAAGCGTTGGTATCAAGTATTCATGTTAAAGTAGATTTATTATACATATTTAAAATGAATTTAAAAGCATACACGATTACTGATGTGTCATTATTTTTATTATCTATGCCTACTACAACCTAGTATAATTCACGATTTGAAATTATACATAACATGACATACACACATTTCCCAGGTGTGGTGCCATGCTGACTATCACCGCTGTGTTGAATGGCATACTCAACCAAGTATTCTCAGGTAACTTTGCCATATATTTCGCTAAAGCTAGCATTGTTGCTGAAAACTCAAACAGTGTCAGTTACACTAAATAAATTGTAAAAAAAAAGAGTTAATTACTAATTACATTGGCAACTTTGCCATACATACTGCTAAAGCTAGCTACTCAAACAATGCAAGTTGTACTATATAAAAAAAGAGAAGGACTACTTACCAATTTACTCATGTAAACTTTATCTCGTAACGTTGCCAATTGCTCTGCTAATGCTGAGGATACTGTGCTAAAAATTACTACATCATAGCAGTAATACTATTTTTAAATCATTTGGAAATTAAATAAATTACAAAAACACTTATTTGGTCGAACAAAGTCTAAATAAACAAGTAACTTTGCCACAGAATACGGAAACGCTATAATTTTCCACTACACTCTGTAAAGTTTGGTTTCAAAATTTGCAATTATACCATCATATATGATGGTATAATTGTAAATTCAATATTATGTTAAGTAAAGTATGACTAAAATGTAATTTTAAAATAGATATTGAGGGATACTCATTTGACCAATCGAATATGAATTGCTGGTAAGTTGGCCACATTATTCCGCTAGCATTTTGCTGCAAGCAGGCTGCAGGTAGGTACACCAGATTAAATTATTAAAAAATGAATATTTTAATCTAAGTATGCAACTCAGATTTACTAATATGTGCAAGTAAGTATTTACTGGCAACTTTGTCACATTTCCGCTACCAATATGTTTAAAAATACTACTTTTTATGTATTAAAAAAGCCATGTCATTCTCGCCTATCACTGCAATATCTCATTTTCTCCATCTTTAAACTTACAATTGCTAAATGTGGCACTGGATTAAATGTCATTTGCTCTGCCTACACCTTTTTACAGGTGTGAATTTATGGTTGTATGTATATTATTCTCCTAGCGTTTTTCCCAGTCGTATCTGAAAGGAGCCCCGTCCGCTTTGCCACTTATTCCCAAGATTTGGGGCAGGTGTTTCGAAAGCGAATGCTATCTGATTTTTCGATCTAGAAAAACATCTATTCCTTTTCGGGGATTATACCGGATTCCTCACGTTGTGTTCCTTCACAAAAAAGCTACTGTTAAATATCACAATATATTTTGACCATGATTGAAAGCGTGCCTTACCGTCAACCGCACGATAAACCACATAGCATTTAATTAGGTAACTTTGCCCAACATCCCGTTAATGTTATACCTGTTTGCGGACTCAATAGCATTCTAATTTTCTCTCTCAATAAATAAACCAATATCAGCTTCACTGTATAGATTATCTTTCACATTTAAATTGCATTTAAATATATTTTGGTCACTTTTTCTGACACGTCAGTTGCGCGTGCTTAAATCATTAATAGAATGTAGCCGTCAATATTTGTCTCGCTCGCTCACTAATATTATCTCAATCCTTTCAAATTAAGTGTACCTATTTCCGAATTTTTGATCACTCATTTATTCAGCTTCTAATATGATTGGGATAGGCAGTGACGATCAAAAATATATCTATACACACGCTCCACTGCCCACCTACCCTACACAAAAGACACCTGTATCAATACATGAAAATGGGTCACCTCCCTCAGATTCGGTCGCACCGCTCAACCAATCTCACTGGAGCGCAAACTCTTAGAGTATTCCAGTGTTCAAAACCACCCGCGTGGTCGTGTCGGAAGTTTTCCCCTGGATTTTCCTCAGGCTACCCTCCATGCACTTCTATCGCTTTGGGCCCGGCCTATAAAGCCACAGTCAGGTTCAAAAAAATGGGTCACCTCTGAGGGCCTATTCCGAACTACGAAATCCAAATTTTTAGAATTCGATGTTCGGAGTAGGCCCCCTGATGTCACAAGCATAAAATTTAACACGTAATTTTTCAGTGCCACGACGGATTTGAATTTTAACTTGAAATCGCTCGTGCAATTTATCAAAAGTGTTGAAAGAGTAAAATATATATCATAGAGTTCTGTTGGATTCGAATGTGATTTATCTAACGTGATAGGTATGAACGTCGGCTGTGACATCGACTGGTTAAAAATTGGGTATTAGGGTCGGTTGCACCAACATACGGTCACAGGCTGGTCATCGTCAAATACTCATACTCATACTCGTACTCTAATATGGCGCCGGCAGCTGTCTTCCCATAGAAACTTGTCAAACTTTCCATACAATCGGATTTTAACGAACACCGCTTACGATTACAGACGGTTTGGTGCAACCCACCCTTAGACACATAAAAATCTATAACATAGTGTGGTTATATAGGTAGAAAACCATCAAATTAATCAATATAATAAAATTAAATGGCATTAAAAATATTCGCATTTTTTTTTTAAATAGTCCAAATGTAAATTGAAAGTTACCAGTAAAATTCTCCTATTGCAAGAAAAAGAAATTGTAAATGCAATATTATACAAATAAAATGGAAAATTACTCGTTTTCCGTACAACTGTATTACGAGGCCATATAATTGTGACGTCACATTGCACTGCCTATCAGTATAGAGCGTTTTCAGTGCTCGTCAGCTATGCTATAGTTTGATTCTCGTTTTCGTCTTTGTGTTGCTCTAATTGTAGTTGGCCTCATACAAACATTAGATCGTTAAAGACTGATTCATACGGTGCCATAAAAAATATTTAGTCGAATAGCTAATTAACAAATTAAAGTGTCCAGGCCAAATGATATCCATATATGAAAGTAGTTATTATAGCGATAAATTTCGCAAAATGTCGCAGTCTTGCGGCACATCATAGCTTGTGCAAGATGCAAACAAACGTATAAACTTGTGACAAGTTTGCCCATAGCATTTTTTATAAAATAATATTTTTAAATATTTTTTTTTCTTTAAATATCCTGCCTCTTGCCTGTATGTAACACGCAAAAGCTAATACTGCACAATTGTAAGCTAGTTTGCTTTAGATATCACACAATTGTACACGAATAGCATCTAACATTTAACCAGGAAACTTTGCCCAACATTTAGCTATTGCTTTTTGCCCGCAGAAATTGCATTATACAGTGTATAACCGTCGGATTTTTTTATTTTGTTGAAGACTTATGAACTGTTATTTTTTTATTAATCACCAAGTAGGTATACGAAGTTGTCTGAAATTTAGAACTAAGTTTCCTACTGGAGTTTATCATGGATTGGAGGCAGGCAATTAAAATAATTGATGACCGCTCTATAGAAATTTTCGCAACTATGAAAATTTCTCATTGGTGCATTGTGCAGGTATTAGCGCAGGTTTCTAGCAACAGATTTGTTAGGAACATGTTGAAAATGTAGGTAATTTTAGAAAGTCTAGGAGGAAAATGGAGCGATGAATGAAGTTAAGAGAGGTAGGGCACAGCAAAATGTCATCTTGCTCGAATTTGGAGCAGCCCAACTGGGGAAGTACCTCCGCCATGCAGAAGACCACAGCTATAATAACATTATCTACTATACAAGTATGTAGTGTTGTGTTCCTGGAGGTGAGCAAGGTTACCAGAGCTCCCGAGGATGCATTCTATAGGATGCTTCTGTTGTCAACACAGTGCATCCTAAAATTTTATAAAGGGTCGGCAACGCGCACGTGACTCCTTTGGCGGTGGCCGCTTACCATCAGGTGGACCGTACGCTTGCTTGCCACCGGCGTTGTATAAAAAAACAGGTAGGCAGAGCACTATGAAATTGAATTCCAGTGCAATTAAGCAATTGTAGGTTTAAACATGGAAAAAACGTGATATTGTAGTGATAGGTTGCCAGCCCATCACCCACAACACACTGAAATCCGGTTTGCATAGTCGGCTCTTATGACCCCCACGGGAAGAGAGGGGGAAGTGCTATTCTAACCCACCACACGGGGTGCCGGGGAAACAACGTAAAAAAGAAAAAAAAACTAAAATGCTATTTGGTTTAAGATTATAACTTTAGCGGACGAAATGCAATGTCCTCATGGGAAATTTAAGCCGAGTATGCTTTTAATATATCACCGTATATACTGAAAATATCTGTAAGTAATACAGTGACAAAATATGCGAAAATGACTTCAATGACAAGGGCGTAAGGGCGTAAAGCTATTATTGTCGCTTTGGTAACATTCATAAATTTATGCCTTTGCCTGTACTTTATCGAAAGCTTATTGTAGATAGTCTAGATTCTCTTACTTATCTTGGTGAGGGTAATTGATTCTTCCGAGCTTTTGGTATGCTGAAGTTCTTAGTACCCAAAATTCATTGATATTAATTTCCGACCCTTTGTCATAAAACATGGTCTAAGAAAACAAGGTCTGACAATCCGGATCGTGACACAACCATACGTCACTGTCGACGAAACACACACATCGCATACCGTCGATAGGCTGATGAGCAACGTCGTGTCACTCACACTATTATAAAAGATTGAACTACCCATGAAAGTAACAGTAACTACTAAAGTAATGTAAGTAATTTATCGACGTTTAAGTTAAACCTGTATCGACATGCCGCCATCCCTACCGTCGTCGGCGTTTATTACCCCAGTCCTCAGTTTGGTTTGAGGATAGTATAACCGATCCAAAGATTCAAAGAATTTATTTGCTCAGAATACATGATAATACATAAGGTGTTGAAAATAAATATGCCCAGTGCATTCAGCCTGCATGCAGGCGTGCAAACATTATTTAGGAGCGACATAATTAATCAATAATTTAATATATCTACACAATTAGCAAAATTTACGAAACAATGTCAAAGTAGTCAAAATTATAATAATGATATCAAATAATAATAGTAATAATTCATGAATTACAATGTCAATTAGGGTAAATATTTTCTTACACTATAAAAGCATTTGTCCAGAAGCCAGCCAGTCATTTTGTTCTTAAAACTATTGCCTTGTAGTAATTTCATGTCATCCGGCAGTTTATTATATATTACGATGCACATGTTAAATATTATGTTCTTCGCATAGATCGTTTTGCGAGCTCGTGGCTTGTAGAGCAAGTTCATGATTTTCTGTCGGGTCAGTCTGTGCATCACCATGTACCGGATTGCCATACCTGGCCCAGTATATTATTGTATTGTATCATGCATAAAAAAATCGCACAAATCTTGTCTCCCAAAATATCCTCCTCAGGATATGTAGGGGGCATAAAAAGCTATTAAAGGCCACTAAGGTGGACTTGTTGTATGTCTAAAATTAGTTTTTAGAATTTTTGGAGACTTTAACCATACGACCGTCCACTAACAATCTCTTTTATCGTGTTACTAGCTTTTTCCCGCGGCTTCGCCCGCGTACTAAGAGTAATTTTTAACAGTTTACAAAAAAGGAGGTTCTCAGTTTGACCCGTATGTTTGTATGTACATATATAGATATGTATGGATGCCATTTCCGTAATCGGCACCCCGAGGAACCACAAAGATGACACCCATATCGATTTTTAAGAAAATAAATGTCCGCCATCTATGATTTGAAAATGTATGTCATTTTCGTAATCGGCATAACGAGGCACCTCGAAGATGACACCCATATCGATTTTTAAGAAAATAAATGTCTGCCATCTATGATTTGAAAATGCATGTCATTTTCGTAATCGGCACCCCGAGGAACTTCGAAGGCTACACCCATAACGATTTTTAAGAAAAATAAATGTCCGCCATCTATGATTTGAAAATGCATGTCATTTTCGTAATCGGCACCCTGAGGAACGTCGAAGATGACACCCATATCGATTTTTAAGAAAAATAAATGTCCGACACCTTGGATTTGAAAATGCAAGTAATTTTCGTAATCGGCACCTACTAAAAAGTCAATCAGTCAGTCAGTCAGTAATTTCTTTTATATATTTAGTTTTTGACGACCGGTTTAGCCTAGTGGGTAGTGCACCTGCCTGTGAAGCTGACGGTCCTGGGTTCGAATCCCGGTCAGGGCAAATATTTGTGTGATGAGCATGAATATTTGTTTCTGAGTCTTGGATGTTTTCTATGTATTTAAGTATTTATTTCTATTAAATATATCGTCGTCTAGTACCCATAACACAAGCCTTCTTGAGCTTACTGTGGGGCTAGTTCGATTTGTGTAAGATTGTCCTCTAATATTTATTTATTTTATTTATTTAGTTAGATTATTTATATAATGTGTTTTTTTAGTAGGTGGTTGTAACCACCCCAAACTGTTTAGCTTTAATCTATTTGCATATTGTGTTTGCCTGTAATCTGATAAACACTGCTTTTGTATGCATAATTTACTTCGTAAGTCATATAGTGTGTGTGCGTGTAGAATCATGCCTGAAAGTGGGGCGGTAAGCCTGCCCAAGTAACACAGCATGCTGAATAAGGTTTGAGTAATAGCAATTCGCAAATGTTTACATCTCGTATCAGCAATAATCTCCATAATGTATGTTAATAGCCTTTACTCACAAAGGCTATTAACATACCCAAATTCTGAATAATATCTTTAATACATCATGACAGTTTAAATCGATTTAAAGCGAAACTTCTGTCGATTATCGGTTGAAGTGCCTCAATAACCATAGCCATTCGTCATTAGAGTTTGGACCCTCTTGTTCCTAGTTTATTTTTAAGCATATTACGTACTATTAACTAATTATCATTATGTACTTAGATGTTTTCTTAAGTTTTTCTAAAGTCGACGCTTCCTGTAATGCATGCTGTGTTCACCTGTAATTGGTGGCGCAATTAAATGTAAACTATGTACTTTTCTGTGTATAGTGCTAATGACTGTTGTTGCCACTGTTGGTGATCCTAGATAATAAATAAATAAATACCTCTTTAAGCTTAGTTTAAGTTGAATTAAGGTGGGTATCATACCACAGTATTACTAATCTATTACCCAGACTTTTCATCGCTGTTATACAGGCTAAAGCATTTGAAAATGTACCCAAATTGCTTGAATAACAGCTGAATAGACATTTACTCAAACTTTATTCAACATGACTGTGTTATTTGGGCGCAGTACTGCAAGAGTACCGCCCTGTATCGGCACATCCCGCGCCTATCAGCGCTCAACGTAGGCGTGCAGTAATGAATAAGTACTGTCTCGGTATTAGCTTACTGACACCGCACCGAGTTTGCATCTCTAAACGGACGTCGACTGATTCTGATTTATACATTGAATAACTACATATTCTCATTAACGTTTTGAGCGGATAGGCGATTGTGGCGATTAAATTTTATATTAGTTTGGCATCAAAATGCTCTTGGTAAAATTGTTGTTCAGAATATCATATGCTTTTAATACTCACCTTCATATACATACAATACAAAAACCCTTTAAAACACCTCATGAAAAGTACATTAGGCTTAAAGTATAGGTAAACAACAAGTCTTATCGCTGAAGAGCAAAATCTTCCAGACAACCTTGGGTAGCGGTCACCCGTTCTGAGTCGGTTTCCTAGCAAGATCTCGAAAAACAACGTTGTTATTAGTAACATATTCAGTCTTTCAAAATCAATATTAAGAAGTTTATGCTCGAACATCAAAAGAGAGAGGAAAATTGCAGATTGGAAACTAGCTGTCTGTAACAATAAGTATGCATTATCTTACCACTGGGTTATGCACCATTTGCATGATTGATTGATTGCTATTCTCTCTCTCGTTTTGTGACTACAACGCAGACATTTCATTTGCTTTTATATGTTTAGTTTTAATAAGAAACTTTAATATTGTCATATGACGCTAACCTAATAATGCCTCCATTCTCATTTCACGAAATCGCGTAATCTGTCACTGTTTTAGTGGTTGTCCGCTGGCGCTAGTTGCGACTTGTGACAGACCACAGATATTTAAAGATTATTTAAGGTCGCGTTCATGTTTGTCTGTTCTTGTCTGTTTAAATTGTAAATTATGACATTTATTTAATTGTTATGTTGTTTGTGACTTTAGTTTTTTTTGTCTTTCGTGGCTTCTCGTGGTCCCAAAGGAAGACCAGCGCTAGCCAATGGCTAGCACTATGCTTATTTGGGGCCATTTCGTGGCTATTTTCTGTACTTTGGTGTTATGTTAATTTGTACTGTGTCTGTGCCACGAATAAATGTTTCTTCTTTCTTTCTTTCTTTCTTTATTATGACAGTTTTTTCAGCTTCCACACTTTGCCGGTTCATAGCACACGATACGCCTCCACTACACAAAGAACAAACGTCTCTCATGTCCCCACTTAATTCCGGGTAACTTAAGCCATAGCAAATAGGTAAACAGGAAAATTGACATTCGCTCTATCGGCACTTACGACATCTAACTTCAGGTCCACAGTTACTTAAGAGCAGTACACTAACTTGGTAGTAAATATGTCTCATTTATGTCTCTAATACAACAAAATACATCCTCGAGGCATAAAGGCGCGTTACCGACAACGCTCTTGCATGTCAAAAAATAATCGATTATTAAAAAATCGATTAAAAATTGATTATTATTATACAATATAATCGATTTTTAAATCGGTTTAGATTTTTCAATAAATCGATTAACAAAAAATCGATTACGATTATCACAACCGATTAATCGTAATACAATTTATCAAAGAATATTGTAAGCTATCAACTTTGACATGAGAATATTAGACGTCTACAAAGAATTAAGTAAGATCCTAGCATTATGAGGACATTTCTAGCAATGAAGCTAATATTGTAGCCGAAAATGCTGAGATATTATCACGATACTGCAATACTCGTCAATATTCTTGTGATAATGATCATGATGTGAGTGTATCGCACGATAATAATCACCGTGGAACCGACCCCATAGGAAATATAAATAAAAAATCGATTATTCAAAAAAACTTTTCGTTGGAGGAAAACATACCTGGGCTACTTTTCCCTCTTGGTTGTAATGTTAGAAGGGCAGGTTGTGTTGGGGGCGGAAAGTCATAGAATGAGAAGGGTATGCTATGAATGTGGAGAGGTTTAATGGGATGCCTCGATCCGGTGCTACTTCACACAGTCATGAAGAGGAAATTAATAATACTTTATTAATTTCCTCTTGACAGAGTTTAGATGAGGTAAAATACCATCATTTAACTGAATTGTGAATATTTAATAATGCTTGTTAATTACTCAACTTTGGATTTTTTTTTCTGTCTAGAAAATTTTAGGCAAACATGTTTCGGCAATTGTCAGAAACAGTTATATATAAATCATGTATCTGAAAATCAATCCTCATTATTTCCTCGTCTGGGCAGAACAGCGTTTCAAAGAAAGCGATATTTCTCGTTACACGGCCTTAAGGAGGAAAATTTTCTTGGCTAAGTCTGTTTGTAAGTAGACCTTTTCCCGCTCCTGGAGGGCTACCGTGAAACGAAGTATCTGCATCTCTATCGCACTTGCTATTCAAGTGACAGAGACAGAGATATTTCGTTTTCGGTTCACTGTAGACCCTCTGAGCATTGTAACTTAAGATACTGACGTTTTAACTGTGATCCGTTAACAACCAAGGCAGTTCAGGCGTTTATTCGCTTCACTTTTCCTTATAAGTTCATTTTCAAGATCAGAGGGGCTACTTCGAACTTCGTATCGTGCTGTCCCTTTCACTCATATAGTGAATAACACGAGAGTGAATACGACGGCATGATACGAAGTTCGGATTTCGAAGTTCAATGTAGCCCCATCTGTTTATTTTACCGGGAAAAATGTAGCTAGTAGCTACCATTCCTTGAACGCAGTTACATGAAATTTGAGATAATTTGACACCATGCCATGGGGAGAGTAAGGAATAGTTTCCACTCCAGAAATCGACAGGAAAAATGTAGCTAGTAGCTACCATTACTTGAAAGCAGTTACATGAAATTTGAGATAATTTGACACCATGCCATGGGGAGAGTAAAGAATAGTTTCCACTCCAGAAATCGACGTGAAAAATGTAGCTAGCAGCTACCATTCCTTGAACGCAGTTACATGAAATTTGAGGTAATTTGACACCATGCCATGGAGAGAGTCAAGAATAGTTTCCACTCCAGAAATCGACGGGAAAAATGTAGCTAGCAGCTACCATTCCTTGAACGCAGTTACATGAAATTTGAGATAATTTGACACCATGCCATGGGGAGAGTAAAGAATAGTTTCCACTCCAGAAATCGACAGGAAAAATGTAGCTAGTAGCTACCATTACTTGAAAGCAGTTACATGAAATTTGAGATAATTTGACACCATGCCATGGGGAGAGTAAAGAATAGTTTCCACTCCAGAAATCGACGGGAAAAATGTAGCTAGCAGCTACCATTCCTTGAACGCAGTTACATGAAATTTGAGGTAATTTGACACCATGCCATGGGGAGAGTCAAGAATAGTTTCCACTCCAGAAATCGATGGGAAAAATGTAGCTAGCAGCTACCATTCCTTGAACGCAGTTACATGAAATTTGAGATAATTTGACACCATGCCATGGGGAGAGTAAAGAATAGTTTCCACTCCAGAAATCGACGGGAAAAATGTAGCTAGCAGCTACCATTCCTTGAACGCAGTTACATGAAATTTGACGTAATATGACACCATGCCATGGGGAGAGTAAAGAATAGTTTCCACTCCAGAAATCGACGGGAAAAATGTAGCTAGCAGCTACCATTCCTTGAACGCAGTTACATGAAATTTGAGGTAATTTGACACCATGCCATGGGGAGAGTCAAGAATAGTTTCCACTCCAGAAATCGACGGGAAAAATGTAGCTAGCAGCTACCATTCCTTGAACGCAGTTACATGAAATTTGAGATAATTTGACACCATGCCATGGGGAGAGTAAAGAATAGTTTCCACTCCAGAAATCGACGGGAAAAATGTAGCTAGCAGCTACCATTCCTTGAACGCAGTTACATGAAATTTGAGGTAATATGACACCATGCCATGGGGAGAGTAAAGAATAGTTTCCACTCCAGAAATCGACGGGAAAAATGTAGCTAGCAGCTACCGTTCCTTGAACGCAGTTACATGAAATTTGAGGTAATTTGACACCATGCCATGGGGAGAGTAAAGAATAGTTTCAACTCCAGAAATCGACGGGAAAAATGTAGCTAGCAGCTACCATTCCTTGAACGCAATTACATGAAATTTGAGGTAATTTGACACCATGTCATGGGGAGAGTAAAGAATAGTTTCCACTCCAGAAATCGACGGGAGAAATGTAGCTAGCAGCTACCATTCCTTGAACGCAGTTACATGAAATTTGAGGTAATATGACACCATGCCATGGGGAGAGTAAAGAATAGTTTCCACTCCAGAAATCGACCCTTCTTCTTTATCCCGTTACCCTCTGGGGTGTATGGCTCGAATCAATTCTCTCCATTTGCTTCGGTGATGGGCAACTTGGGTTCTTCTTCTTTTATTGTTTTGAAGCTGTTCCTTGTTTTATTCTTTATTTTTTTCATTTCGGTATATATCCCCCCACTGTTGAGTAAATTCCTCCTCATGTTCACACCAGTTTACCCTGTTTTGTGGTAGTCTCATTCATATACATAACACCTTTGATTTTATTCATTATATGTATACCTTTCCTATATGTATAGTATGTTGTGTTGCGTTCCGTGAATCACGTACGATGCTGTCTGAAAACCAGCGCTGCAGGTGTCTGACCTGACACCTCGGCATAATGCTGAGACAGCGACCGATTCACTGCCGTGAACACGCACTTTTTAACTGTATGTTCATGTACTGAGTATATTATATTTGTAACTGTGTGTCTTTTGGTGCAGTGAATAAATGCTTTCTTTCTTTCTTTTCTTTCTTCCCAGTTCATCCCCATAGAACCCCTTGATCCTCGGAACGCCGCCAAGTTGTTCTAGGTCGACCTTTTTTCCGCCTGCCGGATATCTGCCAAGTCAGAGCCTTCTTAGATAAGTGGGAGTTCGGTTCTCGAATTATATGACCGATCCAGTGCCATTTCCGTAGCAGTATCTTTATTTATTTATTTATTTAATATTGTAATGTCATGTACATAATAGGTGTTACATCTTGGTTTAAGTTAGATCATGACACCCTGTAAGGGCACACAATAGTATAACAAACAACAACACACACAATAGTAGTAGTAATAGGTAGTCTATAAGTTAGCATAATAACATTTTATTTATTAGTAATTAATTTAAATTAAATGAAAATAAAATAATTGACAGCAAATCTTAAAACTGAATGGAAGAATATAACGTCAACAATATATTGGTAGATGGTTAGTTGAATTAATTTGTCAGTTTATTATTAATAGTAATTATTTTAATTGGTGTTCTCTCTTGTTGTATGGGTTTCTGCTTTAAGATTCTCCACAGCTCCGAGTTTGTGATGCAATTTGGCCAGAAGATGCGAAAAATTTTAAATCGACCCTTAAGAGGATGAAAAGAGTGGAAGTAAGGGCAAAAGCTTTGTCTATTAGAAAGTGTCATTTATAGTAAGGTCGCCATACGACCCGGTACTCCGGGACAGGTCCCGGTTTGAAGCGTGGTGTCCCGGGGTCCCGGCCATTAAGCAAATAGTCTCTCTCTCATCTCAAAAATCTTAAAAAAGTACATCATCAGTACTAAAATCAGTAAAAACGTTCTACGGGTCCTAATTCCGCATATGACCGGTGACGTGATGGACGGGCAACTACGGAACCCTACACTGTGCGTGGCACGACACGCATTTGGCCGGTTTTTCTTTAATTGCCCCGGTATTAGTCCCCATATTTATTGGGGGTTGCCAACCCTACATTAGAGGTGCGGAATCCCTTGTTTGATGTGGCTAATAGCAGGTTTGTATGGTGAGGCACGTCCCCCAACCACGAGTAATGGACAGATTATTGATGAGCCGAAAGGAGCCGTGTGATTAGACACGTATAGTACTTTTAACGCGGGTTATCCATTGTAGTTGTGACTCATACAAAGGCAATGACAATGTGACCACATACCTCCTACGCTAACACTTAGATACTTAAATGGCGCGACGTCCGCCGCGAGATCGCCACAATACTGACACAAATAGTCCTTATTCTTCCCGGTACCGCCGCACACCGAGTAGAGTCCGTCCCAGGTCGGGCCTAGCTGAGTTTCTTGCTGGACTCTTCTCAGATAGGTTAGATTTAGTGAACCAGCGACCGATTCCACTCACACCTCAGATTCGGTTGAAACCGTTCAACCAATCTCACTGGAGTGCAAACTCTTAGAGTATTCCAATGTTCCAAACCACACGCGTCGTGTCGGAGGTTTTCCCCTGCATTTTCCCCAGGCTCTCCAACCGCGCACTCTTATTGCTTTATTGGGCCCGCCCTATAAAGCCACAGTCAGGTTCAAAAAAAAAAGATACTTAGACAACGTGCATGTATATCGCAACACACAACCATGGCTCATCCGCGTTCGTGAGGTAAAAGTACTACAGTAGTATTTATGTATTTTCTAATAACATCTCTATATACACAATACAATACAATACAAATACTCTTTATTGCACACCTCAATCAAAGGATACAGTATACAGTACAGTACAAAACACAATGAGAAGAGGCAAACAACAGGCGGTCTTATCGCTAAAGAGCGATTTCTTCCAGACAACCTTAGGGTAGCGGAAATCTAATCAGAACGATTCATAGCAGGTGGTGCAGAGTTAATACATATGAAGCCTACTAATAATTACAACAATAACATTTAATTAAGGATAAATAAACATACATAAATATAGTATAAAAATATACGTACATAAACATACACAAATATATAGTCAGCCACATAGTCTAAGGAGCTAAGTCTTAAGTGTACACACACATACACACTATGTTCTTGCAATAAATAAATCCTTAAGAGGCCTTATAAGTTTTAAAATGTTTTGATTTCAAATTATGACCAAAGTATTGATAATTCCAATAAAGTGATAAAAGGCTAAGATGGTTTTATTAAAGATTTAAATAGTAACATAGCCATCTTTTGATTTTATTGTGTGTAGTAGAATTTAAGCGGAAAAAACTAGTTTTTAGTTTGAAAATAGTCAATTTGGAGTGATGTTTGAAATGATATTTCTTAATGAAAAATCCAAAAAATACATTAAAAGTTTATGCCCTAAGGTCGCAATAGTCCTGTTCTAGACAGTAACATCGAGAAAATGTCAAGATACGTATCAATTCAAACAGAAAATGGCCTAAATAGATGAGCGTTTTTTAACTGATAAGGACCCTTAAGCTGTAAAAAAAAACTAAACTTCGCCTCAAACGCTCGTAAGGTATGATATAAATGAAATTACATACGTCATTCATTGTAAATAATAATGTAATATTAGTACAATACCCCACAAGATGGCTACCGGAACAGAGGCAGACCAAAAAGGAAATGACGGCACGACCTTGCTTAACATGGCGTGCATGGACGAAAATAGGAAAGACCTTATCCCAGCAGTGGGACACTCAAATAGGCTAGTAAAACAAAGAAATTTGGTACAAACGAATGATGATTTTATTTTCTACAATAAAAGTTCGTAAAACTAGTTATTGTTGTACCTCGCTGTAGCAATAGATTCCTTCATTTATTTTCTTCTCTATCCTCAACTCGCTTAGTCGATTGCCGTCTGACCTAATTTCAGTATAAATAAGTAACGTCCAACCTCTCTCGAATGCATGGGATCTGGAATTAATTGCATTTCTTATGACAAGTACAATCTGTAATGGCGTGGAAGGTCGCTCGGTATTCAGTCGACTAAGAATACAGTGTAATTTTAGCTTAGTTTGTGTAGTGTTTTTCTAAACAGCTGCTTTTTCAGTCACTTGTTATTAGCTTAAAGACAGCTCGATTTAAAATGAGAATAATGAATAGTTAGTATTCTAAAGACAAAACAAACTATTACTAAGAGTCATTCTCAAACAACATTATAAATATTTTTTTAATACAGTTGCTCAAAAAGTGGTACTTTATGTAGCTGTATATCGTGCGCAAAATTGGATTCGCGCACTAGTGCTTTTAACTTTTCCAATTTTTTTAAATTTACTGTTGGTCCATTCCAAACATCCAACAGAAGAGTTTTAGGTTCAATCAGTTTACTCATTTATTTAATAAAGCATTTGGCATTGAAACTATACTTCTATTATATTTAAAACATTACAATTGCGTATTAAACAGGTTATCATGTACTAAAAATCTATAACTGCTTTCAAAAAGTTATCTGATTGAGTAGACCAATGACCGGAAACAAGTATTATGCGAGTCCTAAGATTAATAGAGTATTATGCAGGACCGCCGCGCCGGATGAATGAACGCTTGTGTTGTTTCGTCAAAACATCAAATCCATACTCGTATTATTTACAATTTTAAAAATAATTGTTTTTTCATGTTTAAATGTAATATAACTACCATGTAACATAAAACCTCTCCCAAAATAGTTCTTGATTTGGCTGAATGCTGATACCATGGCATGTTGAAAAAAGTTTATCAATTAAAAGTTAAACCGACTTTTTAATTCCCGGCTCGTTCATTCATAATTTCACGGAGTAATTTCGTAATGAAGTATTGTTTTAATAACATTTTTCTGATATGTGCGATTTATACGATTGTTAGGTAAAATGCAGGCCACACCAGATGTAAACCAGGTACGTGCGAAGCCCACAACCTCAAACCTTCCTCACTTTCATCAAAATGTACTTATGTATCTCATCTTTAAATAAGCCAGTCAATAACTCTCCTAAATTGGATTTACATTCCGGGAATTTTCGTATCCGATTTTCGTGCCTGCTTTATTCGGAAATTGCCTTGAGACTGTGCAATAAAAAATGTTCGTCTTATTTGAAACGCAGTTTTGATCATGTTATGGAAACAACAAGGACATTTATTTTCTGATTTTTCTTAACTCTATTATATGATTGTTATTTGATTCATTCCCGAGAGGTGTTGCATCTCGTTTTCTCGACGGAAGACATAAGCGTGTCTAGCGGATAACGTGGTTTACAAAATCTAAACACACAGTTTAATAATACAGATATTTCTTTATTTATTTAGGCAAGGTAACAAAATGCAAATTATTTCAGACATATACAATAGCTTAATGAGACAAGTATTAAATTTACATTTCAATAATAACCAAGCACAATTGTCTAATGACATGCTAATAACAAATTATAAGTATAAAATTTAATGAGATCATGGATTAGTAAATTACTTAACTATGAGACAATTTTTAACACTATTTTTGAATGAGTTTAGACATAAACGAAAAATATCAACGTCCTTACAAATTTTATTATAAGATGTGGACATACTTGCCAGTGGACTGTTCACAGAATTCGTTCTAAGAGCCAGCCACGAAGTTATCCTGGATTTTCTTCAATCTCCAACCAACAAAATTATTGTTTTAATCGGCAAAAATATTCAAAGAGAACATACCCAAAGGTTTACGGTTACAAACGATGACGATGTTTCGAACCCTTTTGGAGTTCTTCAAGAAGAGTGCTAACCTATTCTCCTATTTCTTTGCAGACGACAAGAGTCCCACTGAGGAGGAGGCAGCGACCAAGATACAGGCAGCGTTCCGAGGGCACCAGACAAGGAAATCGATCAGTATGAAGACCAGCAAGCCTCAACAGCAGCAGGAGGAGCCCGAGCCGACCAGGGCTGAACTGGAGGCCGAGTTCAGAGCTGATGATAAAGGTAGGACTAGCTTAAAGAGGACAACAAAGGAATTATTCACAATGGCAATTTACTGCATCATCATCCTAGCATTATCCCAGTACAGTTGCATCCTAAAAGTTCCCCGGATCCGCTACCTAAGGCATAAAAAAATAGCAACAAAATTCTATTGTGACGAGTTCTACGCAGACGAAGTCGCGGGCAAAAAGCTATTAAAGAATATGTTGAATTGTTCCGAAAAATTGCGAATAAGTAGAAAAATGTATTCATAAATCCTGGCATAATACTCAGTTACAACTATAAGCTACTCAAATAATTCCGAAATAAACACAAAATGACGTACATAATCGTCGACATTTTCTCAAACATAGCCGTCTCAGGTCTTTGTAATCTCGTAAAGCGCTCTGCGAGGTGTTCCTTTGTGGAACGTAGCCGTGGCTCAGCCAGTTGTATTGGAAGTGACTGAGGTAGATTTAAAAAAGGCTTGCAGACATTTCACGGAAAAGATTCCGAATGGATCTTTGGGATGCGTGGAAAAGAAAGTTAATATGTATGTAAGATGTAGTATTTAGCATTCTTTCTTTGCCTACCCTAATTGGATTCGCGCGTAAGTATGTAATATAATATAACACACGGTCGCTGCGTAGCCAGTTCCGTTCCTTTTAATTTGGCTTGATGCTGCCGTGTGTCTAGATGTATATAATATCCATGTATATAAGTCTATTTATAAACTAATATTAAGCGAGCAGTGTTCCCTCAAAGCCTCGGCTTATTTCCCATTGGATCCATTCATCCGTCGCAATATTTAATTTACCTTATTTCTTTCACAACTATCCCATGAGCTTCATGAATAAAATATACTAAGGCTCTTATTAACTCTGCCTTTATTCATTGAATTCTATTTAATGTGAGAACTTGCTTCTCTTGAAACATTTACTATGATTATAAGATAAACTTCCTATCATTCTTTCATCAGTCCTGGTTCTTGTGTGTATCCTCCTACAAAATGCATATATGAAAAACCGCCCAAGTGCGTGTCGGACCACGCACAATGAAGGGTTCCCATACCAACACCTACTAGTCCACATTTAATATCACTATCCAATACATTGAATCTAAAAAAGTCACGGCACTTACGACCTTTTGTTTGGGCAAGACAGTTTTTAAGCGAAAACTCCAAAACCATAAAACCTATATTGTTCAAACCAAAAATCGTTGAAAGTATTTACTAATGCACACCACCTCAATTTATTCAGAATTTTAAACTGTATACTTTGGAAATTAGAGTGGGGGACCACACTATCTATGATTTTGACAGCTAATATCTCATCAACGGTTAACTTAAATGGACAAATTTTTTAGAAATCTCCATATCATTTTTAAAGGCCTATCCATCGATACCCCACACGGCTATGTGCGTTGAATTTTTTTTGTTTCATCCACCGGTTAGGTGTATGGTTTGCCCCCCCTAATTTAATACTTTTTTGTAATTTGACATCACTTTTATGTAGCAGTTCATAGAATACACCTTCCTACCAAATTTCGCAATTGTAGTGCTTATAGTCTCCGAGTAAATCGGCAGTGACAGACGGACGGACGGACAGACATGACGAATTTATAAGGGTTCCGTTTTTGCTTTGGCTACGGAACCCTAAAAATGGTTTTTACCATTAACACACACCCACGTTTTACAGCATTATTTTAATATTTAAGTATTTTTATCTACAAAATTCTTTTATTAGGTTCAGCAGGCGAATCACGTAACTTTACTAACTACTACTTTTTATGTACTAACGGTAGATAGATTTTACTAACATTTTTGAAGTATAAATGTATGGACTGACAATTAAAATTTGACACTAAAATCTACCTAACGGTAGTACAAACGTTACGTGATTACCCCGCTGGTACTATTTCGACTTCCTATTCTTGTACACTAATTCAATACATACCATAGTTTTTATTTTGTAATAGAAAACTAACTGGTCATGAAAAAGTAGAATGACTCGTTTTGACTGATGACGTCATCACGCACCCCGTTACCTTAAGTGGTGTAATTTAAGGGCTATTTACGAATAAGTATTGAAGATAATACGTTTCATCTGGAAGATTCTTTTTATTGTTGATTTAGCTGGTTTACTGCAGCTTTGTCAACTCAGATTCTTTTCTAGGATTCTGTAAATTTCCCAGTGCTCATCACTGATCTAGTAATTGGTGCTTTTAATCTTGTTACTTGGACCAGATGAAGAAAAACGTCCTTTCGTATCGAGCAGTCAAAGAACGGACTGGAGAGAACTGCCCCGACAAGAGTGAAACTCTTCAATAATAATAATATAATCTTATGTCATAATAATAGAAATGAACAATAGGTGACGACTATTGAGTATTAAGCTGTTTAATATGATAGGGACGTTTACCTTACAAAAAACTCAAGAACAAATAATTTGACGCCTTTTTAGCATAACTGGAATATCTAAGTCGAGCTTAGAGTATAAATATTTCTAAAGAGATCCTATACGCGGGCCACCAAGAGTGACAGAAAAGGTCTTATGCAGATAAATTGAGAATTGGTTTAAAATGGCTGCCGGGTTACCATAAATTACTTCCTTAACTTGGGCGGGTAATCGCTTGTGTGACGTATTTGGGCACAACTGTCATATAAAATAAGTTGTGCTCGACAAAAAAAGTGAAACTGTGACAGGGACAAAAAATTATATGTAACTCTCTGTTGCTCTTGTACAAACATGTATATGACTGTTTCGCTCGGTTGTGGTATTATTATTTGTGTGTCCCGTCTGGCAAGTCTGTGAAGTCGAGCAAAAAGAGGTACGGCCGTACCATCCTTTTTTTGGAGCCATTCAGACCATATTCAACATCCAGTAATTTTGTGCTGGCTATAGAGATTCCTGAATTTTCAGTAACGTATAGGGCATAATATGACTTGGATATATTCTGAATAACATTCAATTTGAACTTGTTGTTTAAGAACTATTGCCCGTCAATGTTCCTCAGTTTTTGTCACTGATTTATGCACTGACTGACTGACTGATCAACATAATTCTAAGGTACTTGTTAAGTGACTCTGTGTTACCGATTGCAACCAAGTCGATAATCATAATATCAGCCGAAAGACGTCCACTGCTGGACATAGACCTCCGCCAAAGAGAGCCATAATGACCGGTCCTGCGCTACCCGCATTCAGCGGACTCCCGCGACCTTTCGGTTCAAAATTGATCGGTTCTACGTGCAATGTGCCCCGCCCACTGCCACTTAAGTTTAGCGATTCGAAAGGCTATATCGGTTACTTTGGTTCTGCTACGTAAGTCGATAATAATCTTGGATATGTCGATTTTACCCATAACATTTTATCGAGTTCTTATCGATTGACTATCATACATGCGGCCAGGATTCGTTGTGTTAACAATAAGTCCCACGCTCTCACCACATTGCATTCTCTGGAGTCTTCATAAAGTCCGAGAATGCATAAAACCACCCAATCAATGTTGTACATTTAAATATTCAGATACATACATACAGATTGCCGGTCCGACCGGGCTGACGACGGAATTAATCAAATATTTACAAGCCAGACCGTAGTACGCCTGTGCGGAAACATCAAGATTTACGGACGGAAGTGTTTTTACGGAGAATATGTTTTTTTAAGTTGACTTTCGGGTGCGCTTGGAATGTTTCTTCCACCGACTATCATAGTGGCCAGGTAGTTAGTTAGTTATTTTTACTGGGCATCTTCCGAAAGTCGACATCCAACGTGCCTATTTTGCGTGAAAAAGGGGTAGCACTACTCAAACCACCCTAGTTCCTGTATGAACCTTATTAGTGCTTTTATATTGTTTACTTTATACTATATTGTTTATATTGTTCGGAGGGTGGGCAGCAGCATGCTTCGATCATTACCACCATCAAACTGCGGTCGCCAACCCGCTTGCCAAGCGTGGCGACTATGGCAAATCCCCCCCCAAATTGGGGGAGGCCTATGTTCAGCAGTGGACGTCTTTCGGCTGAAATGATGATGATGATGATGATTGTTTACTGCTTCCTGCAGTGTTCGGATTTCCTATGTGCTTCTTCCTGTACACTTCTACCTGATTACAGTCTAGTAGAATGTGTCTAGAAGTCTCCTCTGCCTCCATGCATGCACTACACATGGGGCTGTCTGTGATGCCTAAGTTGTAAAGATGTTTGTTTAGTGTATTATGTCCTGTTGTTATTCCCACTACTTTCCGTAGTTGGGTTTCAGTGTGTTCTCAGTAGTATAGTCGTGAGTTTGTGATTTCGTTCTAGCAGTATTTCTTTAGTCTGTCTGCACGTGTCTATCTCTTCCCAATGTATTTGATGTAGTTAGTGGCCAGGTATTTAACAGTTATTTCCTCAACAAATACCAAGTTAAGCCGCATAACTACCGGATAAGTAGTCTCGGACCTTTTGGATCGTCTGTCTCTCGTCCCAAACCGCATCAAAGTAAACAGACTAAGCTTTAAATCCGGGGCACAGTAAGGGCCGGCTGGTGCGTGTCTGTTAAAGCTCTTATGTAAGCTTGATTATTGAACTTGCTTAATAACCAAAAGATAAATATGTGTAGATAAATGTAACTATGTTCCATAGATACGTATATTGAATTAATATCAGTGATAATGAGATGCATCCAGTTGCTTGTTTTTGCATGCGGTTAATGCACCCACCCTCCGCACACGCAAACATGCAAGTAAATACAATTACCACCACCAATATTGCCACAAACCTCGACAGGTGTTTCGCTTCTCTCCGATGGATCATCAGGAGATGCTGGCAGGAGATGTTGCAACATCTGTCGCGTGGCGCAAGCAACATCAGTAAATTGTATGGAGTGCCCCCTTATTTTTTTTTTGGAATTTCACATAACTTTTATATAGCGGTTCATAGAATACACATTCCTGCAAAATTTTCATTATTGTACTACTATATATATAGTCTCCGAGTAAATCGGCTGTGACATATGGACGGACAAACCTAGCGAAACTTGCGCCATTTTGGCTACGGAACCCTAAAAACGAATTTAAAAATACCCTTAGTCCAAAGCTCTGTCTGCGCCTTGTTTTTGAAAACGATTTTTTATTTTTTACGAAACCACTGGCCGAAATGTAATAGTGTGGTATAATTTTTGAATTAGCTTAGGTACGTAGTCCTTTCATTTGATACCCCATTCGATAGGTTTCTGAAGAAAACGAAAATTGTCTGGTAAATGTAACAGATGACTGGCCAACCAAGATTTAGATTAGATTTAAATTTCATTTATTACACAATACAAGACTTCATTATAAATTACATTTAAGTCAATTTAAAAGAATCCCTATTGTGGTCGTCAATACATTGAATAGAATAATAACACATAATAAAACAAAAGAAAAACAAACATAAATAAAAATAACATAAGTTTCACCCAAGAGGATCGTCATACTATTACTAACGTAGGTATTGATAACAATATAATAATGGTTAAAATACGAAATTACCTACCTATTTATCTAAATACTTACAATGTCAAAAAACTCAAAAATACTTAATATCAAATAGAATGTCACAATAAAGCATTACGAAGTTAATTTACAAAATTCATTTACAGAATATAATGGATTATCCAATAGAAAGTTTCTCAGCTGACGTTTAAATATCGAATCACATGTTTCTGTCCTTATTTCGGCGGGCAAACGTTCGTAGTACGTCGGACCTATGACACGCGGGTTTTTACTGGCAAGTGCCATGCGACGTGGGACTGTTCGTAGTCGCCCTGTGGAACGAATAGTCTTACCCGAGACCTCGACACGGTTAAACATGGATAGGTTATGTCTGGGTGGATCAACTATTCTTTGTTGCTTGTTAGGTACCATGGTTACGCCTCCTTAGTCACTCTTTAAAACTGTGATTTTATAGGGATTAAATCTACCAAACATGAGTTTTAGCGATAAGTATAAATCCATTTGGACATGGGTCATCTCTTGAGCATGCTTGAAGCCCATATTATAAACATTTTTCTAAGAAACTCGGTTACTGTTGTCTCCTCGCTGACGGGACAGAATAACAACAAGAAAAAGTTGATTGACCCGTCTAACAAACATAAGAAGTCTAAGATACTTGCTTAGATTCCTACTACACAATCCAGTAACAATTTTTTTCCGTATGCGAATTTCGCTAAGGCATCAATTTGTCAGGTCCTATATAAGTTATCCCTGTGAACCGCAAGAGCGATTGATCAGACGGATCGACCTCATTTAAGTATTAAATGAAGCGGTTAGAGCCTCTCGGTCAGAACCACTAAACGCCTTCACCCATGGATGGATAAAGGTACAGGCTGTGGAGGTCGAATATATATAGGCACAATGCGATTAAAGTTGGGTATACAAGCGAGCACAGTGGATCATACCATTGGCTAGGGTGATTCTCATCGTTAAAGTTAATTGATGTCCTTACCGGTCCGAACGTTAAGTGAAAGTTAAGGAAATCAGAGTGTAATTTAAACTTATTGTTGACTCCAGTTTATACTATACCTGGATCCCTAACTGTTAAAATAGTTAAAGACAGAAATAATCACTCACGAGTCGTTAACAATCCGGGTCCGGTAAGGACAAATTAAGAAAATGTTAAATTTTGGAATGAGTATTACCCGCTAGCGCTACGCTGATTTGGGGCCTTTTCATTTATTTATTTAAAAGGTACACTTTACATTTTTTTCAATTGTTTTAGTTTGACATTTAAATATGATTAATAACAGTATTATACTGTATTTATAATGACCGCTTTCCTATTTGCAGTGCGGTTTGCTATTTATATATTTTTATTTTTTCTCCATATATTTTAGTCTGACATTCTTTTATATTAATTATTTTTCATTGCTTTATTATTATTATTATCACTAATTTAAATCGACATTAATATAATAGTAATCACATAATTCCAATGACATGGTTACTGAGAATTAAAGTATTGTACGCCAAATTCTGGCTTATTGTGATGTAACCAAGTTACTAACCCTACCGCCATTTATATCTACTCACATTCGAACAATAAATCATTTGTAGACCAGCATGACCTCCGGCGAGTAGCTAAGAGTAGAATTACTACTCTTAGCTACTCGCCGGCGGTGGGACCAGTGCCTTATTGACTAGGAATCAAATAATATGTCAAGTAAGAAATTAATTAATTGATTAACATTTTGATTAATTTTGGGGTCATGTCCACATTATTGCGAGCAATGAATGACGCAAATTTGTCCGATCTCTGATTAGAATACAATCGAAAACGCTATGAAGTAAATTGAAATAGATTCGATGTTTTTTTTAATGTTCACACGCATGTCTGTACGCAGCTTTAGGGTTTTTCAATGCGGGTCAATTAACCCATTTATAGAATATATAATAGGCAGCGTGACAGGGTTAATTACCGTGTCGGGATTTTTGCAAACTACTATTTGACTTCGCTTGTTAGGCCCGCTCGAACACAGTTTTAGGCAATTATGTGATATATGCAATATAGTTAAATATAAATAATAATTGCCTAAATTTACTTTTTTTTTTTTTTATTTATTTATTTATTTGGACCTTCAACAATAAGTACACTGATACATGTTAGGTAATTACATTTCCACTTAACAGTTAAGCGCCTTATCACTTAAAGAAGATCACCACATGCACAGATAAAGAAATATACATAACTATATAAACTTAACTAAATTCAACTTAGTTAGGCCGCGAGTACCTACTGCAGTGACTCGCAATGTTGGGAAGACAGTTTCTGTGTATAAACTGTTAATCTTATTATTAAATATCATTTAATTAAGAGCATCCTTTTTATGTTTGAGAATGAAGTACAGTTAATGTCCAAATCATGTTGGTATTGTTGGTAAGTATTAAACATGCGCGTTAAAGGACAATGCCGCCTAAGGTTAGTGCGACAGATAGGTACATTGAATAACTTGATATTGCACGGTCTGGGATGTCTAGATGGAATATGGAAATTGATTTTTTGGAGCAGATCAGGGCAGTTAAGTACACCTGTCACTATCCTTTTCAGGAACTTAAACTTTACTTAACGTCATGTACGGTATTTAACGGTATGTTACCTTTGCACGATAAAACCACTAAAGAGGTTCAGTTGAAAACGAGCATTGAGGTTTAATCGCAGTATCACTTCCGATAGTTTTGGTAATTAACGAACCACAGCTAATATCCAAAAATCAAGTAACTCAGTGGTCCTTGGATCTCTCACCATTTGTATGAAAAAATGGTTTTCACCACTGTGTTACCCACCTTTTACTACGTTAATATTTAAGTATTTTTAGCTATAAATTCCTTATCATGTTCATGTTGCGAAATCCTATTTTTGTACACTTACATATTATAGGAATGGAACGTAAGAGAATGGAGTGAAACGGAACGTAAGTGTGTAAGAAGGATGACAGGAGGAGCGAGAGGGACGGGGAGAACGATTGGAACGAGGAACGGAAGCGTGCGTGGCTAAGTGCATAAAATAAAATAATAGTGTTTAACGCAGTAATAAAACCAAATCTTATATATTCTGGATTTTTATTAAGAAGCCTTCCAAAACCCCACAATATCATAGATTTTTTTTTTGTCATAGATAATCCAAATTGAAGGTTTGTCAACGGGCTATGGAGCGTAGAATATTAGGTGTTAAGAGCATGGATCGCATCCGGAACACCATGCTGCGCTCCAAAACACGCATAACTGATGTAGGCGAAAAGACTGCTAGGCTCAAATGGGACTGGGCCGGTCACGTCTGTCGCATGCGTCCGGACAGGTGGGCTAATATAGCTACCAAGTGGATGCCACAAGAGCGACGCAGACGAGGCCGGCCTAAACGGAGATGGCGGGATGACTTAGACGCATTTCTCACCAACTGGCAGGAGGAGGCACTGATGCGAGAGTCAAGGCATTCGACGACCGGTTTAGCCTGTGGGTAGTGCACCTGCCTGTGAAGCTGACGGTCCTGGGTTCGAATCCCGGTCAGGGCAAATATTTGTGTGATGAGCATGAATATTTGTTTCTGAGTCTTGGATGTTTTCTATGTATTTAAGTATTTATATCTATTAAATATATCGTCGTCTAGTACCCATAACAAGCCTTCTTGAGCTTACTGTGGGGCTAGTTCGATTTGTGTAAGATTGTCCTCTAATATTTATTATTATTTATTATTCATGGGGAGAGGCCTTTGTCCAGCAGTGGGACACCCATATAGGCTAAGAAAAAAGAAAAAAAATAGAAACTGGTCATGAAAAAGTAGAATGACAAACACTTTTACACATTTTTTCTACTATATTTAAATTAGTATAAAGAAAGAAAGAAAGAAACATTTATTCACAAACACAGAAGACACACATATTACAAAAAAAAACAACAACAGATGAAAAACAAACCACAACATGTGTGTCCTCGCAGCAGTGAAACGTACACTGGCTCAGAATTATGCTGAGGTATCAGACACCTACAGCGCTGATTTTCTGCCAGTACCGTCGGTGACTCTCTGAGTATGGTAGGAGATTAAGTCCTGTTTTTCAATAATAATGTGTCAAGAGTCTGGTTTGTGTCTAAGTAAAATCGAAGCTCTATCAATTTTAAGGATCGTTAAAATATACTCGTAAATACCTCGTGGTCTCAATACAAGTGTAATATATCCAGCGTCGTTATAAAGGAGACTTTGATGTTGGATCCCTCGTTATATCAACCCACGTCTTGAATGTGAAAGGAAGCATAAACTTCCAGGCATTCATATACTTTTCTCATTAAATGTAATTTTTTTACGAACTTTCGTGAATATTCTTTGAACGAAAATGTGATATTGCGTTGGGAATAGGAGAATTAACTGTCGTGATCCTTACTTTTGAGGGTTCTGTGGTAAAATGATAACTAACTGAAGAGTGACAAAATAACGCTATTTCCATTTTCTATTTTTTAAAACTGTAAATGAGGTTCTGCTTATAACAGTAAATTACGAATTTTCTTTAAGATTAAAGTTCTAAAAGTTCTCTAAAAGAATGTTCAAATACCAGAGTTCAGATCAAAAGGGCCTATTACTTAAAATAAATAAATAAATATTAGAGGACAATCTTACATAAATCGAACTAGCCCCACAGTAAGCTCAAGAAGGCTTGTGTTATGGGTACTAGACGACGATATATTTAATAGATATAAATACTTAAATACATAGAAAACATCCAAGACTCTGAAACAAATATTCATGCTCATCACACAAATATTTGCCCTGACCGGGATTCGAACCCAGGACCGTCAGCTTCACAGGTAGGTGCACTACTCACTAGGCTAAACCGGTCGTCAAACTACAACATCACTTCCTCATATACATTTAAAAACATAAAACCGTGGACTTACGTTTTACTAGATTTCCCAACAAAATAAGCCCCTTTTGAAAAGATGCTCCTCAACTATTACTAAACCTTCGCTATCCATTGAACAGGTCCCCAGGTCGGGCCTAGCTGAGTTTCTTGCTGGACTCTTATCAGCTAGGCTAGGTTTAGTGAACCAGCGACAGAACTCCCAGTAGCTCGATTCCACTCACACCTCAGATTCGGTTGAAACCGCTCAACCTCTCTCAAACTCTTAGAGTATTCCAGTGTTCCAAACCACACGCGTGGTCGTGCCGGAGGTTTTCCCCTGGATTTTCCCCAGGCTACTCTCCAACCGCGCACTCCTATCGCTTTATTGGGCCCGGCCTATAAATACAGTCAGCTTGAAAAAAAAAACGGAAGAGAGATTTTTATTCTTAACTCGTCTTCACAAAACTTACGTCCAAAAAAATAGTTTTTTGGCTTAAAATTTCAAAGTTTGATGCCATTTATCTCGAAATTATAGTTGAGATTTGTGTTGGCCAATATTTTTATAAAACTTGTATTCTACTATGAATCTTCTAGCAAACAGGATTAAGTCGCTTTTTGAACGGAGTGCTTTGACAAAACTCGGCCAAGTTAAGTATACTGTCCTTTTGGGATTTAATCTAGTATAGCTCTTGCAATTCACGAAGGCGAGTGGATTTGACGAAATTAGACTTTAGCGTCATAGTAATAGGAACCACTACACTCGCCTCCGTGGATGGCAAGAGTAGGATAGTTGTTAGGAGTTGACATCGTGCCAAGGAGGTTGATGTGTAGGGCGACGAGCTGTCTGGGTTAAAGCGATAACGGAGAGAAGGGAAATACGGTGTTTTCGGGATAAGATGTCCTTGACGGTCATTTTTTTTTTTATTATTTGTTTAATCTACGGTTTAGTCTAATATACGGACTATCTAAATCCGATTTTCATATCATATCGTAAAGTATATTTGCACCGTTTTTTCTCAAACATTCAACGAAAAATCAATTTCATATTATCAACAGATTTAGATACATCCCAATTTCGAATCGTAACGGCCATGTTTCATAAATAACTGACAATGTTCCATATTATTATTCCTTTGTTTACAGTGAAAATAAGTGGGAATTTTTACGTTTCCATTGTAAGCTTATTATTTCTGGTATTGTTTTTGTGTTTCTGTTATCGGTGTGTGTTTATGAGAGAAACGCCACGATTTCAGATGTAGAATGTTTTGGCAAAAATCGTATTATAAATGTAATAGGAGGTATCGATAAAGCAACGGTTTTGTGTTGAAACGCTTGTCATTGTTTTTTGTGAGTTTACAGATTACAGTTACGCTGTAAGCTCATCATCATCATAAGCCCACTTCAATGATTAAAAATTCGTGAAGGAAGGGTTCCGAACCATTATCTATAAAAACGGCAAAATCACATTTGTTGTATCGGAGCCCCCTTAAATATTTATTTTATTATGTTTTATAGTATTTGTTGTTATAGCGACAACAGAAATATATCATATGTGAAAAATTCAACTGTCTAACTATCACGGTTCATGAGATACAGGCTGGTGACAGACGCACAGACGGACGGGCAGCGGGGTCTTAGTCATAGAGTCCCGTTTTACCGTTTGGGTAAGGAGCAGTAAAAACGCTTTTAGACTATTTCCTGAATTGACATTTTTTCAACATTATTACATAATATACATAGTACAAGATTATTGCGGCCTTATGTCATTATATTAAATGTACTTCTTTTTATTATTTAATTATCATATCACTCCAAATCGACAAAACTTTTATTTTCGCTTAATTTCTACTACTTACATACAACCAAAACTTGAAAATCCGTTACTATCTAAAATTTAAATGAAAGCATTACTTTATATTATAAATATTAAGGTCAAATTTTGAATTCAGAAAGTTTTTAATATTCAAGGCCTCTTATTAATATGTACGAGTACACGTGAAGTTTTTTAAATAATTGCTTTATAAATCTAATCTAGATAAGCCCTATTCCAGCCGTAATTACAATTTCTCAAATGCAAAGAACCTTTTCAAATAACGGTGTATATTTTGCTCACTCTAAATTTATTGTAGCGAATATAGGCGTCAATAAAATTACGAGTGGAAAATTCTGTTTTATGGCTGTTAAACATTAAAATAAAAGTATTCATATTCTTTTAAATGATTCTTGAGACACACACTGCCACCTTGTACTGAAATATGGATCTTAAGAAATTACGACAAGCCCGATTATTGAGTGTATGATTTTTAAAAGCAATATTTCTCATCCAATATTATTCTTAGAACTGTTCTAGTAATTTTGCAAATTAAATCTAAACAAACCAATTTAGCATATTGCTCCATAATTATGTACATAACTCTTAAGTTCAGAGGGCTTCCTCTCAACGATATTTATGTTTCCATTATTAATGTGAAATTGATTGAAATAACTATCAATATACATTATACAAGATGAATTTCCAATCACCACGAATACCTACAAACAAAAATATTTATTCAAAACATTTGCTTGTAAGATGGCTCTTATTACTTCGATTTGAGGCTCATAATCCAGGATATTAAACACGAGGGTTTTATAACATAACAATACTTATAATAGAAATATGTCATTATCTCGCTATCTTGTATCGCAATGTACTATTGAATTGTAATCACTACGTAGTATAAAACAAAGTCGCTTTCTCTGTTCCAAAATCCCCATTCCCTATGTATGCTTAAATCTTTAAAACTACGCAACGGATTTTGATGCGGTTTTTTTTAACAGATAGAGTGATTGAAGAGGAAGGTTTATATGTATAATATATGCATCAGAATTGTACCCGTGCGAAGCCGGGGCGGGTCGCTAGTAGTTTAATATAGTAAAAATGTCCTATTTGTGCCAACCATAACAATGTATTATTACAGTACTCTGCGGATAATGTCAGCGGCTATACAAAAAGTAAATGTGGGTCATTGTCAGTTGTAAAAAGTTAAGTAAGTTGTCCCTTCGGTGGTCAATAGTTAACGGTTTATGTGCATGTTAGTTATGTTTTTAGTACATGGATTTATAGCAACGGGGACACTGTTTATGCGGGTTACTTGCCTAATACAAAATTAAGCTTTGTAGCCCTTAACTTTTGATATGTCCACCGAAAAGACGCGAACCTAATTCTGACAATGACCCATGTAATAGTAAGACACTGTAACTTATAGTATGTGGCTGTTTTTTATCCCTAAATAGAAATAAATAAATAATAAATTCTCAACACATTCATGACAAGACATACACATATACATAAAAAAATCACGAAACAAACCACACAACTGAAAGACTAGTAATAATCCTTATTTTAATAATATTCCTAATCTAATAAACACTTATAACGGTTAATCGAATATTGCTACTCTAATAAATTGTAACGGTTAATGGATTTTTTAATGTTATTACTTAACAGAATAACCGTTACACCCTGCAAAGCACGATGTAACGACTTTCCTTATTTTGACACGCGTAACAAACAGCCCATGACGCAAATATCTCTGTGATTTATTTTATATCCACCCTTCTAATCTTCTAAGAAAGGGTGTAACCGCCTTAGTCTTCATAGCGAGTTGTTTCTCTATCGCCCCCTGAAGCAGAGTACACTGCTCGTAAAGAGACTGTTCTACCCTGAGTTTTGTACGAAGTTTGGTCGTTTTGCGTGAAGACACCGGGGGTTTATGATATGACCCGGTTGGAAGTGGGTCACGGTATGGCCTCAATTGATTTTCATGGTGAATTGTTATCGAGCGTTGAGGAATCATGGTCAAGTACATTTTATACTTTTGATGGTATTCAAGATGGTTTGGTTAATTGGTGATTGTGATTTTTGCGTACTCATATGATAAGATAAGATAATTTATTTGCAAAATGTAGTGAGTACAGCTGGAATTGTCATTTTAAGAACTTACATTTTACTTAAAGAAGCATGCAAATATTTACTTACAATCTATGAGTTATTATTTAATACATTAGGCATTATTATTACATTACTAATTAAACATGGAAGACAAATTAGCAGAAATAAGCATGAAATAGCTCGAAAATACAGTTACCATGTAAACATGCCTATTAAGCTGCACCGCAATCAAGCTACGCTCACCGTATGAATGAATCATGAATATTCTAGATGCAGTTCATTAGTATAATCCTATTTGCTGCTGTATTCGGCCAAATTGGAATAAACGTTAATTCAGTGGGATAGTGTTGTAAAAAGGCCAGTGGTTTAAGCATCCGGCTGTTTATTGGCTATCGTTTAGTTCAAATCCCGGCTCGTAGAATTTTTTTATACAGATTTTTTTTTAATGCGCGGTATACCATTTCATATTGTTATGAGCGTGGGGTCACGCTGCAATGTTCCGAGTATAGCTATATCCTTCTACTACTGCTATCTTTGTCACTCGAATGTTCTGAGTATAGCTATCTATTTCTCCTACTGCTATCTCTTTCACTTCTGCTGGAAATTTCGCCATATACTAATATAAAATAATATTGTTAAATATTACATGTCACATTCAAATTTTGTATATATATATATATATATATATACGTGTCGTATAAAAACCGGCCAAGTGCGAGTTGTGCACGAAGGGTTCCGTACCATTATCTATAAAAACAATCGCGTTTTTTGTATGGGAGCCCTGTTAAATATATATTTTATTCTGTTTTTAGTATTTGTTGTTATATCACCTTCGCAAATTTCAACTGTCTAACTATGACGGTACTTTGAGTAATTATGTATACTACTAGAGCAGACATCTCAACTTGATTTCCTGTCCAACCTGTTTGAGTTAATTGACACGCTTGCCCTTAGTCTGTTCCAGACGGCTGTGACAGTTGGACGCATATAGGAGAAGATCGTACATCTAAATATGCCGACCTGTGTTCTTAGGTACTGCACAAACCGTCCAAGCAAATCAAATAAAAGCCCCGGAGTGGTTTATCATCTTTAAGTTTACTACTATTTCGTTAAATCTCGCCCAATTTAAATATTTTTGTAACGATTTTATTTCATACCCACACGCCATGTTTGAACGAAGTCATAGAGTAACAAAACGGATTTACGAAGACGTGACAATATCGATATGGAATGTTAATAAGAGATAAAGAAATTATTTTAGTTCCCCATCAGATATTTAATGAAATAAGCACTTATTTTTGGCGGTTACGAAGAAAAGATTATTTTATTCATTTATTTATTTACAAATATTTCACCACGCTGTCAGGAAAGTAACAAGTTTAAAGTAAGTCCACATTTGTAGGAAGTGTAGCATAGTGTACCTATACCTACTTAATATTTATGTATCAGTGGGAACTCTCAAGGGGGTAAATGCATATTTAGCAACTAAGTACTGGTACTTTCATGTTTTCTTTTTATACATTTACTTCGGCTTGTTTCTCCTAAAAAAAAAATACAATGCCATTTACTTTAAAATTTTAATAGGGCAAATTTAAAAAAAAATACATGTGAGCTTTCGTGGAGGCGGCGGGGCGTCGCCTACAATCTCACTATCCCTATAAGTACAAAGATCACCAAGGGGAAGGGGGGGTCTAAAAACCTCGCGATATTTCTGGATAAGCCCTATGTAGAAAATAATTTATAAAGACTCTTTCCGAAGCCCTAAAATAAAAAGAAATCCCTCACATTACCATACTTGAAGAAGAAATTCAGGCTTTTATATTATATCTCCGGGAAACCCGCATTCCAAATGATACTCCAGGAAACAAAATTTATTTTGCCGCTCACAAATTTATACCTTATCTTAAGCTTATAATCCTAAGGCTTGTTACCGGGCTGCAAAAGATCAATTTGGCTCGGGCTGCAAATGGGTTTTGAAGTGCGGATAAGAAAATTACACGACGGCCGTGAATTGGTAAAACGCAAATAAGATATTATCAAAATTGAAATTGGTCGTTATTTGAATCGTACATAATTCACTTCTCTTATTTGATTTTCTTTTTTGTTACATGTATGGAAAGAGGAACATCTGTTTTAACTAGGAGCAAGTTATATTTTTACTAAACGGTAAAGTAGAAAAGTTTTCGGAACCGACAACCCTAGACAGACTGTCTTGACGCAAAAACCCAACTCCGAATAACGGGTACAAGGACGGAAGAATAAGAAACGGTAAAGTATAAATAACTATCCCTATAAGATAAACAAAAAGTCGTCGCTTTGACTGTACCTAGTATATATAAAGTAAGTAAGTAGATGTATGGGCATATAATGTGTTGGTAATAGAGCTGGGTCGATTCAACCTTTCCGTGAAACGAAACGTAACCGGTTTTTATCACATAACTGTTTTGAGAAACAGTTTCAAAAGTAACTGGTTTCTCCGTGCGTCGCCAGTCGCCAAACGTTACGAAAATGCTAAAGCTCTGGTTAGCGGTATAATCAAAACCGGTATTCAAATATATTAGCGTTTTCGCCAATTGACAAAAATACCTCTATTTGACACTTTACCCATAAAAACAATTACCTAGTAATAGCTGTCAGTGTTAATATACTCGATTATTTGTTTCTGCAAACTGACGTATTGTAAAAAGTAGGTATTAACACCTATTTGTTGCGTTCTAGTAGTAATGTATTTAATAGACATTTTACCTTTCAAGTGTAATGAATAGCGGTATTGAATACAGGTAATTAATATCGTAAATAGTCTATATATAGGTATAAATAAAAGCGGAATGACAACAATACCTCTAATTAGAATATAGGTATTCTTTTATTAGCGGTAATAGTCTGTCAATTTCTACACAGGTATTAAATAAAACCGGTTTTACAATTTCAGATACAAACAAACGAAATTTCTCCGTGTGTTGCGTTTTTACGTTTTGCCAGTTTCGTTTCGTTGTAAGCGTTTTGAAACGAGTACATACGTGAGTTTGGTTTTGTGCTGCGTTTGTTTATAAACGCAAACGTAAACGTAAATATAAATATTTACGTTTTGTAATCAGTTATCGAGTTGCGTTTTCGGTTTAGCGCCGCAACTGTAGAATCATTTTGTGTCACTTCTTTGTCATCGTTTTTATAGAAACAGGTTTAAGTTCTAGCAAGAAACAGTTTCTCCGTTATTGTACTCCTTTCGAAACGCTTAAGGAAAAAAACGCCTAGCTCTAGTTGATAATACATATAACGTTATTACTTGTAACTAATTCATAGACTAATTGGTGAGGAAATCATAATGAAAAGAGTGTACAAATTGATACTCACTTCCAGAAACACAACCACAGATACTGTTTTATGGTTCCATACTAAACCTCCTATAGCCCTCAACCCCGCTTATAGTTTTACAATGTCCGTATGTCTATCCGTAACTAAGCCCGGTAACCTTTTATATTAGAAAGTTGTAATTTGACATGAGTATATACAAATCAGCCATACCGACATAACGTTAAAAAACCCTGTAAGTGCGAGTCGGACTCGCGCACGAAGGGTTCCGTACCATCACTACATAGTATAAAACAAAGTCGCTTTCTCTGTCCCTATATCCCTATATCCCTATGTATGCTTAAATCTTTAAAACTACGCAACGGATTTTGATGCGGTTTTTTTTAGTAGATAGAGTGATTGAAGAGGAAGGTTTATATGTATAATAACATCCATTAAATAGTGCACCCGTGCGAAGCCGGGGCGGGTCGCTAGTCATCTATAAAAACGGCAAAAAACACGTTTGTTGTATGGGAGCCCCCTTTAATATTTATTTTCTTCTGTTTGAATTTTTTTGTTTCAACGGACTAACTGTCACGGTTCATGAGCTGCTGCTGCATCTTCTAACTATTATAGTTCTAATATCGATCGAAGTCTTAGTAAATTACTAAGACTTCGATCGATTAGGGTTCCGTTTTACCCTTTGGGTACGGAACCCTAAAAACATGAAAAATACTTTTTTTATACACCCAAAGTGGAGATAACACATTCCAAAAATGTTATGGGTTTTGTGAAGTATACAATTTCTGTGTGTTGTGCAATAAAATTTAAATAAGTATATATAATTATAGGTGACTGTACATTCTGGCTTCAATTTATTTGAATAATGTCGGATGTTACACTGGGAATTATTACGTCTTGTTTGAAGAATGAAAGCATTGTAACACGCGAGGTTTGTGCGTATAACTGATTGCCGTCATATACAGGACACTTTGTAATCTAAATGGCCCAGTACCCGACACCCTAGTGTCTAATAGATGACACCTATTCACCTGTCTCGTAATCAGATTGAAAGTGTCATACTTACCACATTCAGCATTATTTTATATGCTAATATTGACGCAGAATATGTGATAACTATTAGTATCATATATACCATCTGTTCCAAGATACATTCTAATAATATTAATAAAAGAAAATTATTGAGATAACTCGGATCCATTGATTAGAAATACATGTAACTAAAACTAGTGTTAGTAATTTATACTAGATTGTATGACAAGGGTTTAAAACGAGCCATATTACCACAAGATAGTTATTTACCCTAACGAAGTGAGGGAAAATAGTTCGAGGGGTAATATGGCTTTTAGACCAGAATTATACTCTGCTTTTCACTTCGATTGCGAGAAAATAAATAAACAAAGGTCATTCACCCAAAGTTAACGATAAATTCCACGGCGAACTAGACGGTATGTTTTTTTTACTAAACTGCTTTGACACATAAAACAGACACCGCGGTTCGCGCGCAACATTCACGCGCAAACAAAAGCTACTGACCATCCCCATTGAGCACTTCAAAGCGTTGCTCAAACGATTTAATTATTTTTGAATTATTGTGCAATATTGGGTAATACTACAAACTTAATCTTTAGAGAGATTTATTCTTTGTTGATTGGTCGATTTTAGCTCTATATTCTGATTGGTTGATATTGATATCCGATACGAAAAAAAATTTAAGAGTTAAATTAGTGGTCTGTGATTGGTGGATTTAATAGGTACAGTAATTTGATTGGCCAAATTAAAATGTTTTGTAAATCATTCATATTTTACCTAGGGGCCAAATGTACTACTTTAGCCCCTCTTGACAAGTCTAATATGACACACTTTTCGAGCATGAGAAGTGAAAAATGAATAAAAATGATTTTAAAATACTTCCTGTAAACAATTGAATGACTAGCAGTTTCGATTGACAATCATCTAATAACCACAATTCTACAAACTAGACTTATAAAAACGTAGTGCTTAACTTATCTTCTGCCTCTTTACTATCTTTTCTAAAAAAATATTACTTGGCCATTCTACTTTTTCGTGTACATAATTTTCAGACACTTTTTAATGCAGATTTTGGAATACTTTACCCTCACTTCGTATTTTTGTATTGTTATTTAGAAAGATTAATTGCAGTATCACTTCCGATAGTTTTGGTAATTAACGAACCACAGCTAAATCCATACATCGAGTAATTCAGAGGTCCTTGGATGTCTCACCATTTGTATGAAAAAATGGTTTGTACCACTGTGTTACCCACCTTTTACAACAATATGTTAATGTTTAAGTATTTTTACCTATAAATTCCTTTTACTAGGTTCAGATACTATTTCTAAGTCCTATTTTTGTACACTATTCAATACATATCATAGATTTTTTTGACAAACGATTGCTTATAAAGGCTTTGTGATTCGTAATCGAGATTAGAAATAGACAACCTTCAAGGGCTGAAAATCATTATTTCCCGTCCTTGTCGGCAAGGTAACTTGAACGGATCGACTTGTACATTCGTAGCGTTTACACTCAAGAGCAAAAATAATGAGTACACTTTGTATTGAATTTCCATAGAAACACACATTATTTATGCTCTTGAGTGTATTACATGTAATAGGGAGATTTATTCAAGTTAGTCATCCATATAGAACATACACACATACACATATACACATATACAGAAATTCACGCCTGTATTACCAAAAGGGGTAGACAGAGTACATGTAATTAACATTTCCCACATTGTCAATGTCATGTTGTATGTTAGGGACAGCTCTCTATCATGTTTACTGTTTTATAATTTGACGACCGGTTTAGCCTAGTGAGTAGTGCACCTGCCTGTGAAACTGACGGTCCTGGGTTCGAATCCCGGTCAGGGCAAATATTTGTGTGATGAGCATGAATATTTGTTTCTGAGTCTTGGATGTTTTCTATGTATTTAAGTATTTATATCTATTAAATATATCGTCGTCTAGTACCCATAACACAAGCCTTCTTGAGCTTACTGTGGGGCTAGTTCGATTTGTGTAAGATTGTCCTCTAATATTTATATATTTTATAATCTCCATAATATGTGAGTAAAGGCTATTATAATTCTGAGTAAAAGCTCCCTTACCTAAACCTCTTTAAAAGTTGTATTAAGTTGAGTATCATACCACAGTATTACTGAGGTAGGTATTAACGAGAATTTACATCGCTGTTATACAGGTTATAGCGTTTAAAAATGTGCCCAAATTGCTTAAATAACAGCTGAATAAACATATACTCAAACTTTATTCAGCGTGCTGTGTTACTTGGGAAGTGTACATCATCATCATCATCATTCAGCCGGAAGACATCCACTGCTGGATATACGCCTCCCCCAAGGAGCGCCACAGCACACGGTCGCGAGCCACCCGCATCCAGCGACTCCCCGCTGCCTTGACCAAGTCATCAGTCCACCTAGTGGGAGGCCGTCCAACGCGTGCGAGGCCGCCACTCGAGAACCATTCTTCCCCAACGGTTATCGGTTCTAGGAGCAATGTGGCCCGCCCACTGCCACTTCAACTTGCTTGGAAGTGTACATTCACACAAAAATACCCTTGTATGAAAAACCTAATATTCCGTCCCAAACTAAGCAAAGCTTGTATTATGGGTATTAGGCGACTATAAATAGATATTTATCTATGCATATGCATATCGTAGCCTTGAGAAATGCGACCTGTTTAGCCGAAAAGCTAACACGGAGACCCCTCGCTCTGTCAATGGGGGCTGTCGCGTGTGAATTTGCCGCTAGAGGCGCTAATGTAGCGTGAGGTCTCCGAAATGTCAAATGTCACTCTTCGTGATTGCGCTACGCGGGTTAATATCTAATTGGATCAATATGGTGACTATTTTGCAGTACCTGAGCTTGATTATGGCAAATATGAGTTACGGGTCAATGACTGTCAGTGCTTTGAGATAGTTTTGCTTTCGGAAACTTGTGTCCCCTTTTTTCCGAACAAAACGGCACTGCGCTACAATGCGGGATGTTCGATATTTTTATTGTACGGTCTTAAGGTATTAAATATGATTTAAATGTAAACTTCGTTCTCATGCCCATAATAACCAATAACAATTTTTGACGGCTGGACCTTACTCGACAGTGGTGCCAACTGGTGAGCACAAAAACGATAGTCCTTATGGCATATATTTGAATGTTACACACAGGATTAAAAGATATCGTATTACCTATTAAAGCCACTGCCTGACATGGCGGGGCGAGATAGCTAAATAAAAAATAAAAATTACATGAAAGATCTTACACAACTCGACTAAGCCCCATTTTATGGGTACTAGACAACGATATATTTAATACACATAAATACTTAAATACATGGAACACATCCAAGACCCAGGAACAAATGGGTTATTGTCAGATTTAGGTTCCCGTCTTTTCGGTGGACATATCAAAAGTTAAGGGCCAAACAGCTTAATTTTGGATTTATCTGCTAATTAACCTGCACAAACGGTGTTTTCGTAACTATAAATCCATGTAATAAAAACATAACTTACATGTACATAAGCCGTTAACTATTGACCACCGGGTGGACAACTTTTGTTTTTACAACTGACAATGACCCAAATACACACAAATTACAAGCCACAAGCTGAGCCACCTACCCTTTCAATTGTTTTTGTATACTTTGTACCTGTCTTGGTTACCTGTAAAATTATAAAATCATTAAATAAACGTCTTATTATTATTATTATTAAATATTCGTGTTGTGAATCCGAACACGCCCGTAGCGAGTGACTCATACCATAAAAAACAAAACTAACGTTTGTCTATGTTTCCGCTGTCATCGTTTGCTAGCTTGCCCATCAACATGTCGTAATTCTGTGTTAAAACCCAAAAATGGAAATAAAAGTGAGTCTCGAGATATGAAGCATTTTAATTGAAGAATATTTCCCAGCGGCAGTTACCTCTGCGTTTCACAACAATTCGTGTGCATCATACAAATAAATGGCTTTTGCTTCGTAAGTACTAGGCTAAATAAAGTGAATACAAAACTGACATTATTGGTATAACTAAAGGCCTCTCGTTTATGTAAACGGTGCCTGCGCAAGTTAAGGCTCGTGGTGATCCCAAATTTTTGTCTTGCTCGCTCGCTAGTGGTAGCTCGATATGCCATGCTGTTCGCTCGTGCACGTACCGACTATCATTTGAGGTATATCCGCGCCATAAGAGCGGAGCCGCCTAACCGTTCGGACTCACGAACGCTTTGAAATATACATATACATACGAACTAACTACGTAAAAACTGAACATTTTCCCAAACTCCGTCAACAACTTTCAAAAACTCGTTCCCATTTTAAAACGAAAAGTTACCTTAATTCAATTTGTCATATCCGAATGAGCAATCCAGCCTTCAATTCCAAAATGCCATAATATAATTAAAATCGTCCTAACAATGAACCTAACTACATTAACATTAGAATTGGCATTTGATTAACAAGTAAAATGAAAAGAAGTGAGTAAAATTTCAAACGTTTTGTGTAAAGAGAATATTTTGACATAATGAGGGATGAGGATTAGACTTAAATGCTCGTTGTTACTCGTATTTGGGGACTAAAACAAATATAATGAAATTTATATTTGTTAATATTTTTTCAGGCGATCTACCTTCTAGGCAACACAGTGCGTTACCGGCATTTATTGAAACTGATAATATGTTCCATTAGCAATTATTTCCATGTATGAGATGAAATAAATGAAATAAATGAACTTTATTCTGCAAGTAGGCCGCAAAGGCACTTTTACAAGTCAAAAACTACTAGCGTTCCTTATGAGACCACTGCCGAGAAGAAACGCCGAAAGAAACTCGACAGTCAGTCATTTTCTCCACAATATGCTTATTACAATGATACTACTTAACCTAAAGTAGTAAATGTAAGTGGTAAACAACAAAAGAGAATTGAGAGAAAAACGAGGAAAAAATAACAATAGGTATTTACAATGTGTAGTTACACAAGAAAACCAAACATGTCGAATTGTTTGATATGCTTTCCTGCAAGAAATGTGTCAACTAGATACAATGAAAATATTAGACTCTTTACGCTATTCAGGTATTTGGTTTGGGCCATGCATTTCTGTCTGTTAGATAGTCCTCAAACCCTATAATAAGCCTTTGACATCAATGTTTTTTTTGTAAGTAATTGAGTAAATCATAATTATATGTGTTAACTGCAGAATTAAATTTCCTAACTACGCACCTTCAATATGCTTAAGATAACGTTGTAGTAAACAAAATATTCAGTGCTGTCATTTGTACTGCATTGCTGTAAATTGCTGGCTATGAAATTTAGTTTTATGAGAAAATTATGCACATGTCAGGTTAAGGACCTACCTTTAAATACCATCCTAAAAGAGAAGCCCGCATACCATTAACACACTGTGTAAAGCTAAATTATTATGATATTAAAATTTATGTACGAAATATTACTTGAGAATTATCAATAGCTTTTTAGGGTTCTGTAGCCAAATGGCAAAAACGGAACCCTTATAGATTCGTCATGTCTGTCCGTCCGTATGTCACAGCCGATTTACTCGGAGACTATGAGCACTACAATTATGAAATTTGGTAGGAAGGTGTATTCTATGAACCGCTACATAAAAGTTATGTGAAATTACAAAAAAAATATTAAATTAGAGGGTGCACTCCGTACATGTAACCGGTGGATGAAAAAAAATATTTCAACGCACATAGTCGCGTGGGGTATCGATGGATAGGCCTTTAAAAATGATATGGAGGTTTCTAAAAAACTTTTCCATTTAAGTCAACCGTTGGTGAGATATTAGCTGTCAAAGTCATAGAAAGTGTGCCCCCCCCCCTCTAATTTCCAAACTATAAAGTTTAAAATTCTGAAAAAAATTGAGGTGGTGTGCATTAGTAAATACTTTCAACGATTTTTGGTTTGTACAATATAGGTTTTACGGTTTTAGAGTTTTCGCTTAAAAATTGTCTTATGTGCCGTGAGTTCCCTATGAACTTTTTTTGATTCAATGTATTGGATAGTGGTTTTAAATGAGGACTAGAAGGTGTTGGTACGGAACCCTTCATTGTGCGTGGTTCGACACGCACTTGGCCGGTTTTAATAAGAAAACTAATCTGACCCTAACAAGGTTTATGCCATGGATGATGATATGGATATTTATCTAGTATGGTCAGACGGCAGTCGCTTCGTAAAACTAGTTGGTATTTTGTTACGTGATGCATGGCGGTATATTTTCTAGTGTCTAGTTTCATTAGCCAGATTTATAATGAATAGAGAATATGCATGCGGAATGAATAATAATAAGACATATATGAATAGTAGACCATCAAATTATGACAAAAAACAGTACTTAAATTAATAAATAAGCTCAAAATCTTAAACAGATATGACACTTTGAAAGTTTGGAAAAATGATATAGTTTTTTTGTTGACTAAAAGTAAACTATTGGTTCTGTGAGCTGTAGACCTCGTGAGTGAGTTTTTTTATCAATTCCAAAATCTGACATTATAAAAAAGATCAATTATGAATATCGAACCTGCTAACAAAATTTCATGAGAAGCGGTTGAGAAATGCAACCTGTAGAGGATAACAAACGGAAATTCAGACGCAGAAACTTACAAAATCTTTGAAATAAAAATTGTATTTGAAAATACCCAAAAACTGACTCGACAAAAAAAAACTATATAATTACCGGACCTGCGGGGTAATCACGTAACTTTTTTACTACCGTTAGGTAGATTTTAATGTCAAATTTTAATTGTCAGCTCATACATTTATACTTCAAAATTGACAGTAAAATTTATCTACCGTTAGTACATAAAGTTATGTTATTCGCCTGCTGCTCACAAAATTTTACGAGAATCGTTTGCGAAATGCGACCTATAGAGGAGAACAAACCCTTGAGCAAATATATTTTAATTTAATTTCCAAAAACTTATTCGAGAAAAATAATCTGTATATTTATCCAACCTGCTTACAAAA
Organism: Epiblema foenella; assembly: GCA_963556455.1. Lineage (NCBI taxonomy): Eukaryota > Metazoa > Arthropoda > Insecta > Lepidoptera > Tortricidae > Epiblema > Epiblema foenella. The sequence continues at coordinate 24,719,404 of OY747100.1, forward strand.
TTTCACGAGAATCGGTTAAGAAATGCGATCTGTAGAGGAGAACAAACCGAAATTCGCCCGCAGAAACTTACAAAATCATTGATAAAATAATTGTTTTTAGAAATTGCCAAAAACCGTCTCGTCGAAAAAAAACTATATAACTATCGAATCTACTCACGAAATTTCACGGGAGTCGGTTGAGAATTGCGACTGTTAAACGAGAACAAACGGAAATCCGGAAATCCGGATATACGAAAGCATTTTTGTCGAAGCTGAAGCAGAGACCTTCGTTTCACTCGGTCAATTAAAAACCACCATCAGGATTCGTATGTTTTATAATACAAAAAATGTATGATAACAATGTACTTAAATGCAATATTTCAAAAGCAAAACAGTAAATTCCTCGTTTTTCCACAATGGTAGAAGTATATGACGTCACATGCTATGCTCGTTTTGAGCGCTAGGATTTTATGATGCACTTTGAAATTCATTTTTGTCTTTTGTGTTGTTCTGATTGTATTTGTTCCATATACACATTTGTTCCTCTCTAAAAACTGGTACGAATGGCATTATGAAAAAAAAAGATGCATATTCTCTACTCTATTCAGTTATAACTAAAAGTTGAGCAAGATGTCCCAATTCGTTCAAAAATGTTTGCATCAGGCATATTACAATTTCAATATTCCAACCTTTTCGATTACACTTCAATATTCCCTTCAGACGATTTGTATCTCAGCTCTTGATAGAAGTTTCTTAATGCTGGTGCCTGATATAGCTAACTTTTTTGATTGCTATATGTAACAGGAACTTTGATTCAAATACCCTTCCACATAGCAATCGTAATCAAACAAAGTGTTCAGACAAGTGGAGCTTTATCTGGGGATGTCATAAGAGTCTTTTTTATTAAAAATGTAGCTAGATTATTATTTTCCGTCGAAACGATACTAATTTCCTTACAAACGTAATATGAATACTTCCATGAGACGATTTCAATCCAATTATTATTAAGAATGTTTCGTAAATTCGGAATGAAAAAGGTTAATCCAATTTTTATATAGCTGTGTCACAAGGTAAGATTATTTTTAATGAGGTCCATTTTATTTTTAGCTAACCGGGATTGACGAAAGCAATTGCAAAAAATATCTGTATTTATCAATTCCCTGAACTAAATGTAATAATGTGCTGTTTTATCTACCTCATAAAATTTTATGGTAGAGAGTGATCTTATCGTCGGGTGAGAAGCAAAACTCATTATCAAATCTGTCACTACTCTTCGAAACCTCGTATCTCAGTACTGAAACGATGCTGATATACGAGCTTTATTGTAAGCAGGTATTTATAGTGACTTTAGCTTGTAACCCGACTCCGTCCCTTATAAATTCTGTGCTAAAACGCACAATTCATTTATTATTTTGGCCACACAGCACGTATTTCGATATAATTTTGCGTAAAAATATTTTTTACTCAGATATAACATTTAGAATATGCCCATTTTAACAGTGTTTTTATTTCCATTGATCCCCAGCAGAAACCTTATAAGACCAAGTCTCCATTGAATTGAAAATGGCCGATTCATCGCCAGCTGAATAGCTGGCATAAAAGCATTCATCGCCGATCGAATCTCGGTGTATAAAAGATTTACGCGAAAATATGCTCTTTTACAGGCGTTTTGTAGCCACAGAGGCAGGAATAGTATGACTGGGCAATAATTTGGTGTAAAATACTTTTTTAGAAATTTTGCTGTTTCGCAGAATTCGTCGTTCTCATTCTTTTTATTTCAACAGACATCTTGATAGTTCATCAGCAAATTCCATTTGAGTTGATATTTCGCTTTGAGTCTGATGATATGTATGTGTGAGTACGTCAAGCTATTTTTTTATTTATTTACAATGGGCTAGCATCTACTACTGCCTACGCCAACTCTTGGGATTAGGTAGCGGACCCCGGGCATTCTTTAGGATGCAACTCTACCGGGATAACGCTAGGATGATGATGATGATGATGATGGGCTAGCATCTAGCCAGGGAACAAAAATGAGGCCGACGTTGAAGCGAGCTCACCCAGAAGATGCCTATTCACTAGTGCCTTAAAAAGGTCTAGGTTGTATGCACTTGGAAATACAATATAGTGTTTGTCACGAAAGAAGTGTACAGATTTTTAAAGGGTCGGCAACGCGCATGCTAATCCTTCGAAGATGCAAGCGTCCATACGCTACATTAACCGCTTACCATCAGGCGGCCCGTATTCTTGTTTGCCAACAACGTAGCTTACAGATGTTGTGTAACTGAATTGAATTCTTCAAATTATAGTTATTCTAGTAAGGGTCACTGTCGTTCGACCGATTGTTTTAACCACTTGTATGTCAGTGTTCTGTGAAAAATGTGAAATTTCAATATATAAGTACATATAATTAACATCCACCACATTCAACTATTCAAGTAACATTTATAATTGACCTTTACGCACGCTCAAACCTTTAACATGTGAGATTTACTAAAAGAGCTTGTAAATTAACCGTAATTTGGAGCAAAATTACACTTTTCTCATTTCCTTTTAGTTTGTGCGGCAAAACCACGAAACTTCGAAGACCGCGCGAGCTTGAGAAAAACCAATTTACAAACTCGTTTGATGGGACTTTAACTCTTATTCCACTTGTAACATAGACGATTTTCCTGTCAAACGCTTGTGTTAGATAGGTGTTCCGGAAAGCAAACTGGCTTCCCGTACAACACGACCTTCATATATCAGTCATTCCAAGGTAACTATGTGACTATATGTCGGCCCAGCACTCAATAAAAATTGCCAGAGGAGTAAACATATGTGGTGTTCCCCAAGGCAACCTCTTGGTACACTGTTGTTCCTTTGATACAATATCCTGAATTAAAAATCAAAAAGTCTCAAACTTGTATCGTTTTTCAGGTTTTTTTTATTTACAATAGATTTGATATTTCCATATATTGCCATATATTGGGTCAGTATCGAGCACAGGAACTTTTACCGCATTTAGAACTTCATTTATCCATTTTTACTGCTCATATCATTAACTATCCAAGGGCATTCAAGCTGAAACTTAGACTATCAAGCCCATTGTTGGTGGTCGAAAGAAATCAAAATGGCGGCTACTTTAATAGGCGTTGTATACTTGTAAACATTTTATATCGGTGCTGGTTGTACATGGTACCAGCCAATTAAGCTGAAGGTCAGTCGTGTATCAGCAGTTAAAGTAATTTGTCTCGTTCTATTAACCGTTTCAAGTCGAAATGTTAGGTCTATTTAGGTTTTATTGTGCATATTATTTGTAATTGGTTTAGTTAAAGTAATATGTCTCGTTCTATTAACCGTTTCAAGTCGAAATTTTAGGTTTTTTTTTGAGTATTTTAGGTTTTATTGTGCATATTGTTTCTTACTGGTTATGCGGCTGCTTATATTTAAAATACATAAGGACTGCATTTTTGAACAGTTGTCTGTTTTGGCACTGTTACTTTTTGTGTTGACGAAATATATTTTTCCTGAATAAATTACTATTATTTAGAAAGAAAAAAAAGAAAGAAAGAAACATTTATTCACAGACACAGAAGACACACATATTACAAAAAAAACAGCAACAGAAGAAAACAAACCACAACATGTGTGTCCCCGCGGCAGTGAAACGGACACTGGCTCAGCATTATGCTGAGGTGTCAGACACCTACAGCGCTGATTTTCAGCCAGTATTTCGCTTTAATTCTCTTATTATTTGAATATATAAGCTTGCAAGCGTGTTTGTTCTGTGTCCTGCTGTAAGAGGTATTGTTATTATTAATTATTGGGTATGTAATAAAATTCTTTAATGCTATAAAATGAGTAGGTGAGGAGCCACGATATGTGTAAAACATCCTAATATTACTAATGTCAAGACAAGGTTTGCTACATGTAACATAATGTTAAATGTTATCTTTAATTGCACCATTTTTCACGACTTAATTCGCCTGATGTACACCAAAACCCTAACTTCGTCTTATTAAGAAATAACTTAGATCCAAACTACGCATTTTTTTTCCAATTTTGGTGTATATAATGCATAAAGGTCGTAAATGCGCGTTAACTCCTTTTCACTAGAGGCACAGATGTACAAGTAAGACTACATGGGGAAGTTATAACTGTATTAGTCATTGATATGTTTATCATTCGCCCTGGTCCAGATTACTAGATTGCACCAAATTGTAACTGTAAGCAGTATTTTATATAAGCTTGACTCGTATCTATGAAGTGACAGCCGTCGGCGCCATATTTCACGTTATCGGTCTGTAGTCGTATAGTCGTCGGTAGTTACGCAATGATGACCTGTGTTATAACAGAGATGTTTTGTTTGGACCTGACTGGTTTTATAGGCCGGGCCCAATAAAGCGATAGGAGTGAGCATCTCCGTTACAAACTGTCTCGCTTTACGCCAATTAACCCGATAAACTAATTGGCTTTACCTTGTTAGTGGCACGGGATTACTTATTGGATTATAATTAACGATATTTGTGATTCATCTTGTCCTTTCACTCTTAAAGGTGACAAAAATACGTAAATCGTTAATTAGTCTAAAATTGTTGGAGCAGATATTGAATGGTTTTCTATTTCGCCTCTTTATTTCATGTAGCAATAATAAAGAGGTAGTGAATGTTATTAAAATATGAGTTTCGTTTTTTGAGTTTGTGATGTAATAATAATAGGTTGGTCTACTGTGACGGAGGGGCAGGCGGGTTGAGGGATGTGACATACTTTGACATTCAATCTTGATTTATTGAAGGAGATTATACAGCGTTTTGTGGCCCAGCCAGAGACCAAAGTCTCGAGGGCAAACTGCTTGACGTCTTCCGTCATATCGTGTTTATAAACATCTAGGCAGGCGATTTTAATTACGAACAATGCTGTCTAGCTCTATAGAGGTCGGAAATACAACATTTACAGTATTTTCGAAACTGCTGATTGAATTTAAAAAAATCTGGCACCCGAATATAGGTTGGACCTTTGGAATGGACATAGCTTTACCCGTTCTATGCTTAGTGCTTATCCCTCCGGAAAACAAACATGGTAAGTCATCATCATCCTAGCGTACTGTTAGCGTAGGTACTAGTTTTTATGGAAGCGACTAAGGGGCAAACTAGATCTTAATAGGAGTAGGCTTGTCAAGTGGGCCACTCGTCTTTTAGTAGCTCGAAAGCGTGTAACTTGGCTTAACGACTGCTGTCAGACAGCAGCCGAGATCAACGGTTTACCGAGCCTTTCAAAGCACGGGGGCGCTCAGTTAGTAACCACTCAAAGCATGGTTATACGTGTATATATATGTCGGAGCGGGAGAGCGAGAGCGCGGGAGGGAGACGAGAGCTCAACAACGGCATCAGAAGGATCAAGAGTTGAATCCATGTTAAGTGGGCGGAACAGTGGGTACAGTCACGCACACGAGTTTCACGCATTAATAATAATTAATTAAGTCACATGTCATAAAATCACAATTCAATGTCAATAAATCACAATCACAAGAGGTGGAAATCAAATCACAAGGTATTTCACACTAAATAATTATCAAGCGAAAACACAATAACAATGTTGAAACGGAAACGAATCCGTGGGTCAAGTGGTACTCGCACGGCGCGGTCACGGTAGGGAATGCGTCCCTTCTCAATCATAGATCCCATCAGAATGCCCGCTCGGCATCCTAACCAAAGCTTTAGAACAATGAACATGATATCAAATTTCATTCAATTCTCAGACCCACGGCTACGTTCGGCAATATAATCTCATCAAAACAACTCATACATTGCCCCGTCTCAAAGAACAAAGACTTCCTCTGTGTCAAATAACAATCTTAATGCTGTTAACATAAACATTGAACTAGGAATGCGTGTCACCTGCGCGAGCCCCAGCTACCATGAGCTTTTAACCAGCCCCGCGCCGACACGGCGATCCTGACTGTCACACGTCCTCGTGTGCCAAACAACTTCACAGAGTCTCTACTGAACCATATTTCATCGCTCGGCTATCCTGCCACTAAGGCACAGCCATAATTAACTATAGGTAGTTTCCAAAATCCATGACTTATCACCAAGTCACCAACAGTCATTAAACATTTCACAGGACACAGTTAGGTACAGCCCAAAACTCGCACTTCCATAAGTATCTAGTACAATATTACTCAATTTCATATGGATACAGCTATTTGGCTCAACCATCATCACACACGTGATATCACCCATAACAAATGGTCTCAAACAGACCATAACCAATGCAAGGTCACAGACCACAACCAACGCAAGGTCACACAGACCACAACGCAACCGTAATCCTCCTGTTTGCCACCGCACCGCGCAGTCTCCGTACCAGCTAAACTGGGTTTGGCAAGTGACCTACGGCTAGTGAACAAGTCAGTAGACCACGTTGCATAAAATGCACGGCCATACCAAAATGACCACAGTGCAACCAACACAAGGTCTCACAGACCACAACGCAACCGTAATCCTCCTGCTTGCCACCGCACCGCGCAGTCTCCGTACCAGCTAAACTGGGTTTGGCAATTGACCTACGGCTAGTGATCAAGTCAGTAGACCACGTTGCAAGAGCCAAATCGAAGTATATCAAGCAAACAATACAAAATCTGTGTAAAATCCACATTCAATACACATCGCCGACATGGGCTGATCCTGACTGTTCCCCATAAACGTTAAAACGTAGGTATTTTAAACTCTGTGGGAATATAGCAATTCAGCATCACAAACAACCCACATACTTGTAAAATAGCTTTCAAAAAATACGGTCTCCTTCAAACAAATTGAATTCTTAAATTTACCAAAAACTTCAGTTTTTACTTAATTTAATTTCCACTCATATGATTATGATTAATTTTAATCAAAGCAAACGTTTTACCTTAAACATAGAATTCATCACCTGATCCCTGATCCAACCATATCAGTTTCATCAATAACTCTATTAGACTAATTATTCCTTTGGCTTTGTTATTAAAAGTAAGCTGTTTTGTTACGGAGTCATCACATCATGTTATGTTCTGCCATTATTTGATTATTAATTCCAACAAGGTCACTTACAGTAACGACTTTGCTTTAGCTGGCACGCTAAGTTAAAGTCAATACGAAATCTTGTAATCATACCATACATAAATCATGTCTTTTTTTTTTCAACATTACAAAAAACAGAAGTCTAACTCAGAAATCGGACAGATCAGAAGTCGATTTGTTATCCTAATAGATGCATGAACTGAACGTATTCCAGAATGCAAGGCATTAATAGCAACGTCAATAAATCAGAATTCAGAATTGACAATCAACAAGGACAAAATAAAGTCTTTAAATATCGATTTTCAGCTCAACTTTCCTAGAGCGTAAATATGGAAACCATGCAACATTAATGTAGCTGGATGAAGCTTAGCTGATATTTTTTTTTTGTTTAAGTTAACTAATGTGCATTTTGTGTAATTCCCAATAAAATCTGCATGTTTCCTCACATTGGGAAACCAATACCAATCCAATGTCTATTAAATGTCTTTCTCTTTTAAAGTCTCGCGGTATCACGTTATACACAAACACTGATAGTTATCAGGTTAGTTAGTATTTGAAAGATTTCATTTCAGTTTCATTTGAAAATATAGTAAAAATGTCGACATCTTGTGCTCAATCCAGTATGGAGCCGTTTTTATTTTCGTTTTGAGTAACAAATCAAACATTTCCAATTGCGTGTTACTTCAGTTAAGGATTTATAAAAACAATATGACCCATTCGTTTACCGTTTCTACATAAAATATCAAATGCAAAAAAAATCAACAACAATACTTGGTGGGTTTTTAAATTGTATGTACCACAAGTAAGGCTTAACTACGAACAGTGTACTTTGCAAAAATTACGAAAATGCTTTACTCTATCAACAATCGCGAAGTTGTTTTGTTCGTAATTGATTTCAAAACAACAACAGATCCTTTTTCTGCCATATGGAACAACAGGGACTTGCTGCCCTTCTTCTGCATTATCACAGCACTTTAATCAACTGTATCCTAGTGTAGTTTCAGTTTGCTACTGAAAACTGACATAGCCTGGTAGCCCAAATATGCTACTAATCGAGTTCCAAAACTTCAATTTTTAATATTGGATTTTCAGACTGCGTTTAGGTATCATAATCTCATTACTATCACCATAATCTCACCTTGACCACCATAGTCTCATCGTGACAACCATAATCTCAACGTGACCACCATAATGTCATCATGACTACCATAATCCCATCATGACCGTCTTAATCACATCATGACTATCAAAATCTCATAATGATCACCATAATATCATTACGATCATCATAAACTCAAAACCACCAATGGCCATCATAAACTCATAATTCATGGCCACCATAACATCATCATGGCCATCATCATGTCCATCATAAAGTCATCATACCTACCATGACATTATCATAATCAAAATTATCATCATCATCATCATAATGATAACATAGATAACCATAATCATCAAAGCCACAGGCCCAATCTCCTATAGACGAGAGAGAACAGGCTACAATAGTTCCCCTCCTGTCCAGTACTGGCCGGGGACTACACGTAGTCTCAAACTTTCTCACTGACGCATGCAAGTGTCTCCACGTATTAGAGGCAGGTTTTTTTTTTTATAATCGCCTCGTCAAATATTTTTTACTGAAAAATATTCGTAGTTATAAACATCACACATCAGACTGACGCAATATTTTTGTACAATCAAAACAATATTGTCTTCTCGATAGAAACCTTGATCTATCAGGCACACTGCAGAATTATTATTTAGTTCTCTTTGTATAATGAACACAAAATCTCAAAAGACATAAGGCTCGCAAACAATGAGCTACTAGTTTTAATGTATTAGCTATCAATTTTTTTTTTATATCTTCTGACGATCTCATCTCTCACCAGGAACCAATCTACAAGAACATCATTGAACTGTAGAAACCATTACGATCAATAAGTTTTTACTCTTTTGATTCAACTGCATGTAACACTGCTATCGAGCGCGTACCTTAAAACAGCGGGTTTTTTTTTAATACCAGATGATCACAACTGCATCTGCATTTCTAAAGTCAATAAGTAAACGTTGGCTTACTGATATTTCATACGTTGAAACTCAACTGAAAAACATGGGGCACTTACATCACTGCCAAATAAAATGCCATAAATATTGCATTATCAGAAATAAACAGTATGCAACAGAGATTCTGAAATAATATCGTCAATACAAAATTTGTTTAATTCATGAGCACTATGTTTCCCATTCAGATTCAGAGCTTATCTGACAAATACTGTTCAATGCACATAGGCATGATCAATGCCCTACAACGTAACAAAAGGCTCGAAACTTTGGCCTCCAAAATAATTTGCTCAAAAAGTATCTTTAAAATCAGATATCGTTCAGAATCAAAACAATAATTGGAACGACTGACCGGATATGTAAGCTGAGACAACACAGCTTCAGCTGTCAACTCGCTGCTGCACCGCAGTTCACTTGTCACTCGCGCTGGCCGAGTGCGACGAAGATTTTCGATGAACACCACATTGAGGAGTGATGGTATCCAATTCGCTCATATTCGAAGTAAACTACAGATCAATTCTGCTTTCATCCTTGTTGTCATCCACAATTTCATTTGACCATATGTACAGCACAAGGCAATTAAAAACAATCACATACACCAGAGTTCTCTTCAGACATAAATGTCAAAAGGGTCGAAACATTAAAATCGAACATCCTGCCAAAAATATGACAGATTTATAATGGAAAACTTCACGCACATGTTCATCATCACTAGGCATAATACAATTTATTCACACCAAAATCTGCGGAAAAAATCTCAGTGAAATCAAATATTGCCAAAATTATTTCACAAAACTATTTCCAATTCATTCCGAATTAGCTGGTCTGAGAAAATAACGATGACGCCAAACCATCAACAGGTGTTCAGAATAATTGTAAAATCTCTCTCTGATTATTCGTTTCTCTTCAATGCCCGAAGTCACTGTGCCATATCCAGTTCTAACTTTAATTCGGCATACGATCACACTTTTCTCACGCGATTTCCACCTGATTCTCGTGGCGCGTATCCCACTTCTGATGTCGGAGCGGGAGAGCGAGAGCGCGGGAGGGAGACGAGAGCTCAACAACGGCATCAGAAGGATCAAGAGTTGAATCCATGTTAAGTGGGCGGAACAGTGGGTACAGTCACGCACACGAGTTTCACGCATTAATAATAATTAATTAAGTCACATGTCATAAAATCACAATTCAATGTCAATAAATCACAATCACAAGAGGTGGAAATCAAATCACAAGGTATTTCACACTAAATAATTATCAAGCGAAAACACAATAACAATGTTGAAACGGAAACGAATCCGTGGGTCAAGTGGTACTCGCACGGCGCGGTCACGGTAGGGAATGCGTCCCTTCTCAATCATAGATCCCATCAGAATGCCCGCTCGGCATCCTAACCAAAGCTTTAGAACAATGAACATGATATCAAATTTCATTCAATTCTCAGACCCACGGCTACGTTCGGCAATATAATCTCATCAAAACAACTCATACATTGCCCCGTCTCAAAGAACAAAGACTTCCTCTGTGTCAAATAACAATCTTAATGCTGTTAACATAAACATTGAACTAGGAATGCGTGTCACCTGCGCGAGCCCCATGCCGTATATATATTAAACTTAATATATATACACGTATAACCTTTCATAATTACACTGCTACCACGGTATGTTCGGAATGCGCGTATCGACAGCCGTACATTTAATATATATACACGTATAACCTTTCATAATTACACTGCTATAACTTAATGAATAAATAATCAATAAGTAAGCAGTTTATAAATTATACGAACTCTTTGATACTGCCCTGGACTATGATGGGTTGCAAAAAGCTACGTATTATCCGTCCGACCAACATTATCTCCTATTACAAGAAGTCTTCATGTGTGGTTCTTCTCACTAAGAAGAGCGGAGATACTGCGAATACTAATATTAAGCGTGTCACACACTACGCAGATACGTATTTTATCTGCGTATAATAACTTAATGATCTGAAACTATCACACACTACGCAGATACGATAATATACGAGACGATACATTCAGTCTAAATCCTTCAAACTGAGTAGACTTGTTTTTTGGTGCGAATTATTTATACAGGCTGTTTTCGTGTTTATCTCTGCACCATACGCAGTACGCACGTCATCCAAAGGTAAACAACGAATGAGCCAGTAGCGCAGCGAACACAGCGGGCATCGGGGCGGAAAGGCGCGCGGGCGGGACGGGGCGCGTGCAGCGGGGCGGGTCGGGGCGCAGGCGGACGGCTCCGTCGTGAGACAGGTTGATGTGAATCAACCTGTATCTATCTGCAGATAAAATACTATACCATGTTTATATCGGTAGATATTATACGCAGATCAATATATATACGCAGATAATATCTTTGCCATCTTTCGATATATGTCGGTGCCCACAGATACCTCACGATAAAATATAAGTTATCTGCGCTGTGTGTGTTAGCTCATTGAATTGTATAGGGAGCGATATTGACAGATATGCGTTCAGATACAGATATCTTATCGTATCTGCTTAGTGTGTGACACGCTTTACTTTACCAAAAATGCAATAGATAAAAACCAAGCACTATTTGTATGGTGTAGCAAACGCGAAAACCACCTTCACTATTCCTTATCGAGGATCTTTCGAGAAAAATCGAATAGCCAGTTCAGAAACATTAGAGGTAAGGTGGGAACATATTAAATTGGAATTTATCGTTCCCAAGCGATAATGGAGGACCTATTTTCTTCTAAAAAGTCCTATGTTTGTATAAGACTAGATGTATATTAGACTTTTGGTATTAGGAAGGTATTATTAGAGAACTAGTGAGATTCTTAGGATCACCACTCGAGGGCGATTACTAGTTTAACAGGATTTGGGATAAATAACTGAGGACTTGTTTATAGACCAGATTAAGACAAGATTCTGCTTTAGACGTCAGAATATAGAGGGCGTGTTTACTTTAGATCAAGTAGCAGCTATATACTATTGTACACAGTCAAATTTATTTAATCTTCAATTTAGGCATATTACATGCGCTTGTGAACGTCAAAAAACTACCATCTGCGGGGTAATCACGTAACTTTTGTACTACAAATTTTAATTGTCAACTCATACATTTATACTTCAAAATTGACAGTAAAATCTATCTACCGTTAGTACATAAAGTTACGTGATTCGCCTGCGGTTCGTAAAATAAACCTCTGCCTCTAGAAGAACCGGCGTAAGAAACTCGGCGAGGTGTCATTTTTTCAAAACAATACACAATTTTATATAAACTTACAGTGTCACAATATGTCAAATATATTTAGTACAAAATATTTTTGTGTTAGATTATTTGTTCAAGACGCTATCACTGCCAAACATCTCTGTCCATTTGTAATCGTTTACCATATAATATGCTTTTCACACCTGCTATTCAAAAAAGAGTTATTGTTTCCCTTGAATGAGGGATCAAAAATGTACTTTTCTTCCCTCATTTGAGGGCAACAATGACTCTTTTCCTCATAGAACGTGTGAAAACTAGTATGTGACACTCGGTAGTAAAATCATTTGTAAGATATTTCATGTTTTTAGCAGCGGGCCTCATAGACGGTGTGAAAAGCAGTGTGTGTCACGCGGTAGCAAAGTTATTTCCGTCTTGGGCGTAAACACTTGAATCCCTCGCTACGCTCAAGATTCTACTTTAGAATCCCTCGCTCCGCTCAGGATTCTATTGTAGAATTTTTCGCTTCACTTAAAATTCAATATACCGCCCTCGCCGTAAATATATAATTTTGCTCCCTTGAGACACAATCTATTATTTGAAATAAGTGTTCGTTTCACGATATATTTAAATTTAGAACCCGTAAGTTAGCGGGGCAGTCACGTAACTTTTGTACTACCGTCAATTTGATTTTAATGACAATCTTAATTGTCAGCTCATACCTTTATACTTTAAAATTGACAGTATAATCTATCAGTATAGTAGAGAGGTAGGGCACAGCAAAAAGTCATGTTTCTCGAATTTGGAGCAGCTCAACTGGGGAAGTACCTCCGCCTTGCAGAATACCACAGCCATAATAACATTATCTACTATACAAGTATGTAGTGTTGTGTTCCTGGAGGTGAGCAAGGTTGCCAGAGCTCCGGAGGATGCACTGTGTTGAGAGCGTGGGACCTAAATTTGTCCCTTCTGCTGTCAACACAGTGAATCCTCAAATTTTATAAAGGATCGGCAACGCGATGACTCCTTTGGAGTTGCGGGCGTCTATAAGCTGCGGTGTCCGCTTACCATCAGATGGACCGTACGCTTGTTTGCCATCGGCGTAGTATAAAGTATAAATAATCTATCTACATAAAGTTACGTGATTCGCCTGCAGTAATGTGTCTTGGGATTTCATAGGGACATCAAAGAAGAGAAAATCAATATGTTCGAATTATCTCGAAAAGTATCAAATTATTATTCAAATTCCAAAAAAGTAACTCAAAAGAATAAATAATTACACAATTATAAGTCTTCAAAGTTATAAGAGGGGATATATTCTGTCCATTCTCCCGCATTCTCTTTTGTTTCCATATTGTAATATTTCAGTGCCATCTAATCCATCCGATGGCTTCACTGAAAATCAGCGTCACGGAGCGTGTCATGTGACTCGTTTCGTGACACCAAGCTGAGTGAAGACCCTTTGGCGCAATTATGTTTAAATATATTCAGTTTCGTTTGAAAGTACGTGATTTGCGCTAATAAACCATTTTCTTTCTTTCTTTCAAAACTCACCTTTATATTGGAACGTTCTTCATTTACTATGCCATTCGAGATCAGTGACGTTACTGATCTGTTGCGCTTTCTCTCTCTAACCAGCAACATTAAAATGGTTGTCGCTTCGTTATTTTTCGTAATATTTGAATAGGATTTTGTCTCTTTGGCACACCTTTTTGCCGTGTTTAGTCTTTTGGAGTAGTTAAATTTTGACTCAACAACCCTATCTTAAATTTTATACTTTTTCGCCTTTATTAGTCTGTAAAAATGATTTTGAGTTTCCCAGTGTTTCTGGTGGTTATTAACTTATCAGTGTTCGTTGGAAAATTGTGTAAAATGTAAAACAGTGAATGTACCAAAGGTCTAATTTTGTAAACAACTGTAGCCAAGTATTAAGCCACGGGTCATTTATCCTAGAGGTAGCGGGTTTGAACTTCGGATCTCACTATTTATTTTTTTTCGAAAAACTTATATAGCTTCGAAATATCATTTGATAAATTTCAAAATTTTTTTTATCGTATGACAATTATTTCGAACCGTGAGATCTTTGAGAAGACAGTACGGTTGCCAGTTTTGTTGCACTTTTAGCACCACACAGGGTCACGTGTAGGGTAGCGGTGGATTCTCCCTACGGATGTGGTGCAGCTTCGACCCCTCCTTGTCAAGTGAGTGGGCAACTTGACTGTTAGAAGTTCTCAAGCCGCCCGAAGGCCTTCAACTTGGCTTAACGACTGCTGCCATAGACAGCAGCTGGAGCTGGGATCAACGGCTTAATGAGCCTTCCAAAGTATAGGAGCGCTCAGTTAATAACCAATTAAAGCGGTCAGGTGACCTCAGATGATGTTGATGGGTATCAAAGAACTAATCTGGGCCGCCGTTGCTTAACCTCGCATACATTAACTTCGCATATATTAACACATTTTTAATACTGTTGTTTCTAACAATGTCATTGTAGATTACACTTCATCATCATCATCATCATCATTTCAGCCGAAAGACGTCCACTGCTGAACATAGGCCTCCCCCACTTACTACATTTAAATTTAAATTTAGTTATACTTCACAGATTACGCACGCGGAGTTTACCTTTAAGTAACTGTTACACTACTCGTAGAAATAAGTATGCATGTACATAATCTTAAGCATTGGTGTAAACATTTGTTGGTAAACCTTGATCAAATAAATAAATAAATACCGCACGCGGACACGCGGGTGCCGCTGGGCCACGAGCGCTCCCAGTTTCAGCAGTGGCTTTTCGGTAAAGGAAACCGTATATAATAATACCAATAAGATATAAATACCCTTTTGGGTTGAAAGCCAGATGGCAGTAGCTATCGTAATCTTCGTTCCTAAGCCAATATCTTGGGATCAGGTGTCGGAGAAGACTTTAGGCGTCTTAGGGCACAAACGTGAAAACACTAGGGAATGATTCATGACTAGTTTCCAAAGTCATAAATCTAAAGAAATCTCATTCAAAGAATATTCCCTCTGATTCTTTCTTGAACGATTTACGACTTACTATAAAATGAAAAGACAATATCTTCTTAAGTAACGTTTAAAACAAAATGCGCATTTGCTAGAGGGTCAATCAACTTTTCTTTGTTGTTATTTGGTCCCGTCAGCGAAGACAACAGTAACCGAGTTTCTTAGAAAAATCTCTACAATATGGACTTCAAGCATGCTCAAGAGATGACCCATGTCCAAATGGATATATGCTCATCGCTAAAACTCGTGCTTGGTAAATTTAAACCCTATAAAATCACAGTTTTAAAGAGTGACTCAGGAGACGTAACCATGGTAACGAGCAACAAAGAATAGGTGATCCACCCTAGAAACGACAATTTGAAATACTTTTTTATATCTACGTAAAATTACTTGTGACAGATCTTGTCAGGGTACAGTATGTACTATTACTGTACCCTGACAAGATCTGTCACAAGTAATTTTACGATGCAAGTGCGGGGCACGTATATCAAACGACGCTTTTTAATACAGTTGCGAGAAAGTATCAAAGAAACAAAAATAAATAAACAGCACCTAAAAGACAAAAGAAAATCTGCTTACTTGCCATTGTGGGCTTTGCGCGTACCTTCACTATATCTCGCGTAGTTTAGATACACACATTTTATTTAACAATCGTACAATTCGCATATATCAAAAAAATATTAACTGATCTGTCGCGCTTTCTCTCTCTACCAGCAACGTTAAAACGGTAGAAGCTTCGTTATTTTTTTTTGAGGTATTTTCACCATTTGGCATATTTTTTTAGCTTGTTTCTTTTGGAATAGTCTTTTGAGTCAACAACCCTATTTTCCAAAATAACGGAAGTAACTTACGATTACCGTCCGTTTAAATAAATAATAAATAAATGAAATAAATTAACTTTTTTCTGCAAGTAGGCCGCAAAGGCACTTTTACAAGTCAAAAACTACTCGCGTTTCTCATGAGACCACTGCGGAGAAGAAACACCGAAAGAAACTCGACGGTCAGTCATTTTCTCCAAAATATGCTTATTACAATGATACTACTTAACCTACTTAAGTAAATGTAAGTGGTAAAAAACAAAAGAGAATTGAAAGAAAAACGAGGAAAAAATAACAATAGGTATTTACAATGTGTAGTTACACAAGAAAACAACACATGTCGAAACGTTTGATATGCTTTCCTGCAAGAAATGTGTCAACTAAATACAATGAAAATATTACACTCTTTACGCTATTTAGGTATTTGGTTTGGGCCATGCATTTCTGTCTGTTAGATAGTCCTCAACCCTATAAGAAGCCTTTCACATCAATGTTTTAAAGAAAACGAACCTTAGAATGAGAGTACTAAATATATGATCTTAAGATGACAACACGACATGTAGGAAAGAGATGAGTATAGTTAAGTTTTCAGCATCATTGTACTTACTGGGAGGATTAACTTTCCAGATTATTTATCAAAATACAGACTATTTTTTTTAATGGCTTGTTATGCAACTGTTACATAATAACAAGTAATAAAACATGAGTGTGGTTAAACATATTTATAATAGTGGATTTAATATATGAATGTAAACAAACTAGTGTATGAAATTGTACATAATTACGCATTAAAACATTCGTGTGATCTTATGGAACCCGCCTCCAGCTCTCGTGTTTTAATGCCTTTCATTATATAACAGTTACTTACATAAACTAGTATTTTTAAATACAGCGCTATAATTAGTTTTTAGTCATTACTTGTACTTTAATATGTTTACAAGTTAGAGACAAAACTTATAAACTAGGAAAAAGAATAATGTTCAAGTTATCATGAACAGATAACTTAAGCATTATTCTGTCCAAGCTTTTACTTAAACGTCTGTCGTTCATAGCGGTAACAAAACGCTAGACTTGCTGGCTGAAAGATGCCCGCCGCAGACATTGTAATTAAAAAAGCACTCTTTTTTTTACGCGTCATGTGCGCGTCATTGACTGATTTTACAATCTCTGGCGAAAACGTAAAAAAAAAGAGTTTTACGCATTGTGTCTTTTTGATAGAGGTTATAGAAATTCTTTATTTAGAGATATTAGAAACAACTGTTGAACAGAAAGAAATTGAGACAGAGGAAATAACGTTTTAAAAAACCTACTGCTTCAGATTGAAAGACGCGTGCCTTACGGCTAACCTGTGCCTTTACCATGAGTTTACATGACCGTACTCGCTAGCGACTGCATAAAAAAAATTATGGGTAAAAGTACAGCGCCTCTGGCGGTTACTCAATAGAACTAAGAATCGGCATTATAAATCGTTTACGCAGTCGCTAGCGAGTGCGGTCATGTAAACTCATGGTAAAGACACTGGCTGTTAATATTGTACGGTCACTTCGCACCTTGTCACAGTGAGAATCTATAAGAAAGCCGCTAGCGATCTCATATTAAAGCCACTTTGTAGGCTCAGAAACCAAATTGGTTAACAGATACGAGTGCCTTTATTAAAACCAACGGCGTACATAATAAAAAGTTAGTACAACAGTTAATATACTTGATACAAACTAACGCTTATCTCGGCTCACTGGATTAGCTTCCTTGTATAAGTTTTTGTAGTTCTATCCGAACGTTTAGGTACTAGTTTTTGGTCTAAAAGACTTACCTTAGAGCTCGTTAGCACTACTATACAAACTTCTGCACTTTATGACGTTATTTTGACAGCGCTTCTCATCATAGGAATCCGGTAGTTAGGAAGGCTGTCGACTACGTTCCCATCCCTCCCCCCTCTGTCGTAACTCGGCGATCACTGATTAGGGGCCGCACGGTCCAGCGTCCTAGGCACACACTCACGGACCCGGACGACGCGCACACCGGGTAGAGTCAGTCCGACCCAGGTCGGGCCTAGCTGAGTTTCTTGCTGGACTCTTCTCAGCTAGGCTAGGTTTAGTGAATCAGTGACAAAACTCCCGGTAGTTCGATTCCACTCACACCTCAGATTCGATTGAAACCGCTCGACCAATCTCACTGGAGTGCAAACTCTTAGAGTATTCCAGTGTTCCAAACCACACGCGTGGTCGTGTCGGAGGTTTTCTCCTGGATTTTCCCCAGGCTGCTCTCCAACCGCGCACTCCTATCGCTTTATTGAACCCGGCATACAAAGCCACAGTCAGGTTAAAAAAAAACTTTATGTCTCCAGAGTGGTTAAGATGATCGCTTATATGTCGAACATATAGTATTCGCCCCTCTCGCACTTACATACTTGACAGTAAGGGACGAATTCTATATATCCGACATATTGTAATGTAATTTATTTTAGAATAGTATTGACATTTTAATGTGGTAATGTATTTCTTTATGTCCTGTGATAATGCTAGAATGTTAATGTTGTTATTGTTTGCTTATATTTTTATTGCCTATTATAAATGATTCAAGTTCTTTTTTTTTCTCTTGTAGGTATGTTTATGTAGATCTTATAATGTGATTGGTCAGAATTAAATAAATAAAAAATTAAAAAATATTATAAGCTATCATTAAGTCCCTAAGTAATGTGAAAACTTTTATATTGTATTGTTTTCGTAGACTTGAACATCTTCTCTATTACTTCTAGATCAATATTCATGACTGTCGGATCGAGAATACAATCATTCATTCAAGCGGATATCATGTAGCTGGGATATTACTTTTGTTTTGTGTCTCGGCGACTATTATTTTGAAAGACGACCGCCTTAGCCTAGTTTTTGGTAGTGACCCTGCCTACGAAGGTGGAGGTTGAATCATCATCATCATTTCAGCCGAAAGACGTCCACTGCTGAACATAGGCCTCCCCCAATTTATTTTACCGTTGGGGGGGATTTGCCATAGTCGCCACGCTTGGCAAGCGGGTTGGCGGGAGGTTGAATAGTTGTTTTGGAATCTTTTTTTTCTTTTTTTCTCATTCTAATAGTTTATGCACCACCTACTTTTCAGCTTTATATTTCATTTCTCCACTACCCAAAGGTTGTCTGGAAGAGATCGCTCTTTAACGATAAGACCGCCTGTTGTTCTACCTCTGTATCTTTGTTTTTTGTTTTTTATGTGCTATTTTATTATGTGAGATGTGCAATAAAGAGTATTTGTATTGTATTGTATTGTCCCGGGTTCGAATCCCGGACAGGGCATTTATTTGTGTGATGAGCACGAATATTTGTTCCTGAGTCTTGGATGTTTTCTATGTATTTAAGTATCTATTTATCTATATAAGTATGTATAACGTCTCCTAGTACCCATAGTACAAGCTTTGCTTAGTTTGAGACTAGGTAGATTTGTGTCAAATTGTCCCCAAATATTTATTTATTTAATTAATGTAGACCGAAAAACGTTTGCATGAAAACTGCATCGCGGTATTTATCTTCTTATACTTCAAAAACATATATATTTTAGAGACAACTCCGTTCTCTTGCCAACTGTACCGACGCCAAAGCACTAATTACTGTCTAAGTGAACTAAGTTTTTGTTTAGTTTCCATTGTATCACGCCGCAGTTTGGTTAATTGCTGGTAAATGTCTGGTGAAGTTTTTCTTCTTTAGTCTTCAATAAATAAACGCGGGAATAGCTAATATTTTTAAAAGTCAGTTGTAACAATATTACTTGCCGCTCCCTTAAGGCCATTCCAGTGCAAATGACCCCCTCTAACACGCGTGAGTTTGCAATTAACCATCCCCCTCTCTACGGAAGCTCTGCGCGTAATTTCGTAAATATAAATAATAAATATAAATATTTTTGGACAATCTTACTCAAACCAACCTAGTCCCAAACTAAGCAAAGCTTGTACTATGGGTACCAAGTGACGATATACATACTTATATAGATAAATAGATACTTAAATACATAGAAAACATCCAAGACTCAGGAACAAATATTCGTGTTCATCACACAAATACATGCCCTGACCGAGATTCGAACCCGGGACCTCCAGCTTCGAAGGCAGGGTCACTACCAACTAGGCTAAAGCGGTCGTCAAATATATTTAGTATATCTTTATTGATTGTTGGAACACTGAATCACTCATGAAAAATCTATCCGGTTATTTCCTTCGAACAATAAAAAAGCTATCGTTTTTGTAAAAAAGACGCTGTCGTTGATAATTACGAGATCTGCAGCATTAAAGTTTATTTTTACTATGATATTTAGGATCTTTTTACAGAGTTCCCAAGGCATTTTTCAATATCTTGTTCGGTTATTTCTTTTCTTTGTTTCTTTTTCAGTATACTGTAATTTTTGTGTAGTGTAATTCTATATTATTTATTCACACTGGAAGCTCAAACTTCAGTGTTTTCGTCAGATCTGTGAATGGGCCTTCCCTTCATTTTAATATGTATATGTGTACTCGTATCTATTTTAGGATTTTTTGACAGAGTTACCAAGGCATTTTTCAATATTTTGTTCAGTTATTTCTTTTATTTTTCAGTCTACTGTAATTTTTGTGTAGTGTAATTCTACATTATTTCTTCACACTGGAAGCTCAAACTTCATTCTTTTCGTCAGATCTGTGAATGGGCCATGTCTTAAGTTGCCTTTTAGTATGTATGTGTATTCGTATCTATCTACGATATTAGGAAAACTGCAGGGTTACCCTGGACTAGAAAAGCAAATTCTTGGGGAGGCTTTTCTTGGAAAGCAAGACAAATAACTTCAAACAGAGATAATTACTAGAGTTTAAGGAAATTACACACTAAGCAGCAAAATATATATGGTGTCTTCGGGCAATTCCGAATGTCGAGTAATTCCGAAAATAACAGATTCCTGTATAACTAGGTTATTGTGTTGCACTACCAAACATCAACAAAAATATTTAACATTTCTTTTTGATAGTGATGATGTGATGCAATAAAATCGCATAATTAGACTGGAATTGTTCTTTTCGGAATTAGCCGACATTCGAAGTTACCCGAAGACACTTATGTAAAAAAAATGTAGATTGTTAATAAAAGGCTTTATTATTATTATCTATTTGTGTATTTCGATTTGATACTGTATTATTTCAAGGTGACCTCACGTTAGTTTTTACTGTACCTACAAAATCGTGAAATAATATTTAGAAATTATAAATCTTCATTAACACGCCAAAAACAGCGAGTCTATTTTTGCATAACGCATATACGAAAACAAACATAAGATCAACTAATACAATAAACTATCATTGTTCGGTCTTTTTACTACTTTGAGAACTCTATGGTTAATTTGATTTTAAATATATGTCATGTGTGTCAATCAATAAAAGTCATGTCGATATAAAACTAAGTTTTCTTGAAACAAAATTAAAATAAATCACGAATAACGTGAACATGGTCCTTCGAACCGGATCTTTAAGTAATTCAGTGACCTAAACATATACAAATATAATTTGCGGTAGTAAGTTCCCATATTTCGATCGAAAAGAACAATCATATACTTTGAAATTTAAATAGTGCTAAATATATACGTAACTTTTTATGGATTATGAGGAGTCACCAAAGATCACCAAGGCGGAGGGGGGTCTAAAAGTGGCCCAATGGCCCAAAATACCTCGCGTAATTTCTGGATAAGCCCTAGAGTGGCTTCAACCGTCTCTGGATGTTTTTTTTATTTTATTTATTGAGAGAAACAAACGGCCATATAAAAATAAAAATGTGTACAGAAATGCTTGTAGTTGACATAAGACCTACAGTTTCCTAAAATTGTAATTGTGCTAAATACAATATACTTACACAAGATAATAATTAAAATTATTATAAAATGTCGGATTCCTTAGTAAAAATGTTATTAGATTTTGAACCTTCAGTTTTAAAAATGAAGGTAGCTTTTTAGGGCGTATTATTTTGATATGTGAGATGTGATTGGAACTGGGCTCAACCTTCAAACCAATTACGGTATAAACCGATGACTATTATCCATCACTGTCTTCTACAGTTGGAATAATATATCATACAGTTTAACTTATATGCTTGAACCTAAATGGTAAGATAATATAGTTTATAATCGTTTGACAGTACATGAGACGAATATGAATTCATCTCTGTAACATCTGGAAGTTATACTTAGTTAATATGCAGCATCAATTGGCTTCATTATAAGGGCCTAATATCATTATATTCAGCATAATTATGACCGTTTTAGCCTAGTCGCTAGTGACTGGCTAAGAAGCTGAAGGTCCCGGGTTCGAATCCCGATCAGGGTATTTATTTGTGTGATAAGCACGAATATTTGTTCCAGATTTGTATATATACACTCTTTAAAGAATTCAGTAATGTAGTCTGTCAGGAAAACCTCGGCAGGGAGCTCATTCCACAACTGAAACATCATTACAGAAATACGATGATTCCTTCGAAAAAGTCATTATTCGGAGCAGCGACAGTAGTCAACGAACTACTACGGGACAAATCACATCTACTATAACATTCTCGAAGAAGAAATTCGATTTCACTATTTCACAAAGTTGGGCCTGACGTTTATGGTCGCCGTGTATGCATTTAATGCAATAGTTGTATAAGAGGGTTCAAAAAAGGTGAGTGGCGTGTGTAACAATTTGAAGCGAAGCTGAAAATTGTTAATAAAGACGCCATGAGCCTTTTTTGACCTACTTATATAACGTTGCATACATTACTTTTTCTACGACAAGGGATTAAATAATAAAACACAAAATTAAACAGCAATACAGCATAATAAAGAGCGGTAAGTTGGATAGTGACAAATGACAGTCCACAGAACGTAATCATAGCCACGGTAATTTTTTTTCAACTGTCATTTACTAACTTGCGTATTTCCTTATGTTGGCAGTAATTATTTCAGTTTTGTTATTGTTTCAAACTTTTTTCAGTTTTGATTGTCGTTGTAGTGTTTATTTATTTTTATTTGTTGGGTTGGGGAGGTGCTCTGTACCTCTGTTAGCAGTTGCACATAATAACCCTAGGGTCTTTATGAACATTAGACTAAATATACTTTTTTGAAATGGCATAAGACATGCTTTTATATTCGTTTGCGGGATCATATAATTGACAGATAAAAACGGTAACGAAAACATACTACTTATGTGACGTTGCTAGCTCAAGAATAAATAAAATCCCTATGTAAACGAATTGCAGCGAATTGCCTCTTTCAATCGAACTCGTATGCTTTAATTAAAACGGCGTTTTTTGTTTTCTGTTGCCGTTTCCTTTTCAGCGTACTAATTGGTAATTATGCTTTAAGCTTACATTCAGTTCAGACTTTACGAAGGTTTTTAATATCATACTAACGGACCTAGATTTTCCGCAGGCTACTCTCCAACCGCGCACTTCTATCGCTTTATTGGGCTCGGCCTATAAAACTACAGTCAAGTTTTAAAAAAAACACATTCAAGATGTGCTGTTCTGATAGGTCGTAGTTTACTTTTTTATACAACGTTGTACAGATATAAGGAGCGCTCGTGGCCCAGCGGAGCCCGCATACCGCGTGCGGTATGGCGGTATGCGCTCTTTAGCGATAAGACAGCCTGTTGTTTACCCCCTAATTAGGCTTAAAACACAGTACAGTAGTTACTGTATTGTGGTTTTCTTTTGAAATAAGGTGTGCTATAAAGATTACACTCGCGGACAAACATACGGGTCGGTAAAATACCGTGATATATTCTAAAATAGTACAAAATTGTACAATTTTTTAATCGTGTCATGATCTTTATATAATTTTCCATCTAAAATGCAAAAACAACAGTTAAAAAAATTAACGTTTCCGGAAGGCCTCTAACTTGGCTTAACGACTGCTATCAGAGACAGACCGGGATCAACGGCTTAATGTGCGTTCCAAAGCACGGGAGCGCTCAGTTAATAACTACTCAAAGCCGCCACCCATCTCAGAACCGACCTAGTAAATATCAAGATTTAATACATTATTCAATCAGATTCGCGTTAATGATAACAGACGTTCATTAAAATTCCATTTCACACCCGCCTTTACATCCCTTTCTATCCCAATCATTAATAATCGTCGACAATTTGACTTCCTACATCTCGCCCATTAGTCTTATAACTTATGGCTCGATTTATCACAGCTGACAAAGGCTCGGAAATGGTTTCTTTTTGTGTTCTGGGGAAAATTGGCGTCTGGCTGGTAATAGTATCAAAGGATTTACAATGGAACGTTTAACTAATTGAGGAACACTTAGGTAAGTTGAAATTAAACTATATGAAAAGACCTACCTAACTATAACTATATGAATACCTCCAAGAAAAGAGCGTATTCCCTTCTGAAAGGCCGGCAATGCACTTGCGACTCCTCTGTTGTTGCAGGTGTATTGCTTACCATCAGGCGATCCGTCTGCTCGTTTGCCCCCTATATAAATAAAATATTACATATTAAAAATGAAAAATACATATCACTACATAGTATAAAACAAAGTCGCTTTCTCTGTCCCTAATCCCTATATCCCTATGTATGCTTAAATCTTTAAAACTACGCAACGGATTTTGATGCGGTTTTTTTTAATAGATAGTGATTGAAGAGGAAGGTTCATATGTATAATAATATCCATTAAATAGTGCACCCGTGCGAAGCCGGGGCGGGTCGCTAGTAGAGTTATATTTGAGACCTGTAACTAGTGCAATCGGGTGACAGTTACGTAATTGGATAAACTGTTTTCAATAGAAAAAATTCCAAACATGCCTCTATTCTTGAACTTAAAACTCACTTTATTTCAATTATACGTGACTTTATGAATAGAAAATTATACCAAAATAAACGTCTTTGATATATAGCTCCGTCTGTGTACTCTGTCAACTAGTAGGCAAAATATATCGTAAGACGCCTTGCTGTAATATATATTATGACCGTCTGTGATGGCTTTATCCGTTTAGTAAAATCTAGCTAACTGTACTTATATGTACTGATATTTATTAAACCGGAGAAACAAATAAAGTAGTCCTGTTTTTTAATTACGGCTGTTATGGTTATGGTTATGGTTATGGACTCCTTTTTCCGCACTTAGTCCGTGTAGGTCGGACCATTGTGCGTGGGTGAATACCAGCTAGGGAATTAGCCAGCCTAACTCCGACCAGAAGCGCAGGATCTTCCTGGTGTCACCACAGGCTTCGCGGAGTGACCTCGGTGCGTTGAGGATTTGAGTCCGTTGTGCAGCTACACCTTCGCATTCCAGGATGACTTGGGGGGCTGTTTCATCGGCCGACAGGCATCCCCTGCATAGGGGGCTGTCGGTCGTACCTAGAACATATAAATGTTTGTTGAGTGGGCAATGTCCAGTGATAATGCCTACGATTATACGTAGTGACGCTCTGTTGAGAGAGAGCAGACGCCTAGTAAGGCGTGCATCCGGGTGTGGTATTGTTTCCCGGGATTGTTTGCATGTACTGTTATTTGTCCATTGATCAGCGTGTTGTTTTGATGTTCTGAGACGTAGCAATTACGGCTGTTACTAGCAAAGCTGCAGGCAATACCAGGGACTTTTTCTTCTTAGGGTACCATATCCTAACGGATGTCGGCGATCATCATACGAAAGTCTCTGTTCTTTGCCGTCCTGGCAAGAGTGGCGGCCTCAATATTACCGGCCCAGTCCCTGATATTTTCAAACCACGATTTTTTTTTTTTTATTAAAAATGGGATCGCTCTTGGCCAGCATCTAGCCAGGGGGCAAAGATGAGGCCGACGATGAAGCGAGCTCACCCAGAAGGTGCCTATTCACTCGTGCCTTAAAAAGGTCTAGGTTATTTGAGCTTGGAAACACAAACGCCGGCAGAGAATTCCAAACCTTAGAAGTGCGCATTATAAAAGATGATGCAAAGCGCTTGGTTCGAATAAGAGGAATTTCGACCAAGTAAGGATGGTATCCAGCCGTACGTCTGGATGTCCGATGGAAGAAGGGGGAAGGCGGTATGGGCTCAAACCACGATGTTCTAGGTTTTCCTCTGCTTCTTTTGTGACGACCGGTTTAGCCTAGTGGGTAGTGCACCTGCCTGTGAAGCTGACGGTCCTGGGTTCGAATCCCGATCAGGACAAATATTTGTGTGATGAGCATGAATATTTGTTTCTGAGTCTTGGATGTTTTCTATGTATTTAAGTATTTATATCTATTAAATATATCGTCGTCTAGTACCCATAACACAAGCCTTCTTGAGCTTACTGTGGGGCTAGTTCGATTTGTGTAAGATTGTCCACTAATATTTATTTATTATATTTTCAAACCACGATGTTCTAGGTCTTCCTCTGCTTCTTTTGCCTTCTATTTCCCGTTATTATGTTTCTTATTATATCATATTTTAACACCAGTGACAATTAAGTTAAATAAAATAAAACCCTGGCCACAACAGGCCCTACCGGGGTTAATAAAATTAAGCATAAAACGTCATCCGGGCAAATTGTCGCAAACTTGAGCAGCCCGGGCAAAGTTAGGCCGTGATAGCGATTCGAATGTAATTGAAAAAGTTCTGGACGTTTTGCATCTAGCATTGTTGAATGGTAGCATTATGGAGACTACTAAATTAAAAATATATTGAGGCATCTGAGGCAGAAACGCGGACAGGAAAATATATTATTAGGAAAATAAATAAATAAATATTAGAGGACAATCTTACACAAATCGAACTAGCCCCACAGTAAGCTCAAGAAGGCTTGTGTTATGGGTACTAGACGACGATATATTTAATAGATATAAATACTTAAATACATAGAAAACATCCAAGACCCAGAAACAAATATTCATGCTCATCACACAAATATTTGCCCTGACCGGGATTCGAACCCAGGACCGTCAGCTTCACAGGCAGGTGCACTACCCACTAGGCTAAACCGGTCGTCAAAATCGCGGTTCACTCTTGGAAGAAAGCTCAGTACCTCTATACACAAACGAACGCGTTTCTTCCTCTCAATTTGTATGGCAAAAACTAGTTACCACCTAAGGCCACCAAAGCCGTTCGCATTGTTATGCCATACAAATTGAACGCAAACAGTTCATTTGTGTTTTGTTTCGAGAAAACTTACACTAGAGGTACTGCAGTACCTCTGCCATATCATGCCTATGCCACCCGTCCCGGTCCATGGACCGGGACGGGTGGCATCCTAGAAGAGAGGCCTATGCTCGGCAGTGGACGATTACAGACTGAAAAAGATGATGATGATTCAAACAGAGCTACTATAAGAAATAAGAAATATAAGAAATAAAAAATATTTATTCGAAACAAAGACAACAATTAACACAGCAAAATAGAAAATAAAAATAAACAAAAAAGTTGTGTTATCTCGAAACGGTACCATCCCAGCATAATGCGGGCAATCGCCAGCGCTGATTTTCCGATGGGACCGTCGAGTGATTTCACGGTGTGTAACTGTACGAACATAAAATAATAATAATAATAAATAAATAAAGAACGATTAACATGAAAAAAAGAAGACAGATTTAAAAACAAATTTTGTATTTTTTTTTAAATACTAATATTATAACTTTTTTTTTTATAGGAAATATTCAGCATTGTGAGAATATTCAATGTATATACACAGTAATGGTAGTATAGACTGAATTTGCAGAAAGTAATTTAGTCTTAACTTGAGCAGTATCATCATCATAATCACCATCATGCTAATTTTCATTAGCCTGTATACTTCCCACTGTTGGGCACATGCCACCTCTCATGGATGAGAAGGAACGGGTAGTATTCCCCACGTTAACCACGACGGGCAAGAGTAGGATAGACAGATAGAGGACTTTCAATTTTGAAAGTAATTTCAGACTCACTCTGTATAATGATGGGTTTGGGGTATAAAAGGAAACTAGGTTCAGATATTACATATTCCACCTGCCTGCCTGTTGTTTGCCTCTTCTCATTGTGTTTTTTGTACTGTACTGTATTCTTTGATTGAGGTGTGCAATAAAGAGTATTTGTATTGTATTGTATTGTATTAGTGTATATTGTACAAAACCAGAACACGACGGGACGAGATCTCGGCTTGGGATAAATGAAGTGATCGATGATGATGTAGAAGGGAAGAAGAAGTGAGGATGAAGAAGGGGTCAGTCTGAAAACCAGCGCTGGATGGACTATGTTCAGCAAAAGCTGAGACTGATACCCATTGCCTAGATACTTAAGTTTCATTGTTTATATTAAATAATTATTGATATTTATTTGAGGCGTTTGGGGTCGAAACTCTGGGACCATGGGGACCAAGTGCGCGTCGACTATACAAAGTTTTGTCGGCGCGCCTAATAGAGACCACTGGTGACCAGAGGGCTGGCCAATATTTCGGACAAAGAATAAGCATTGCCATACAGCGTGGCAATGCAGCCAGCCTTCTGGGCACCCTACCCGCTGACGGCGACTTGGGACAAATTTTTTATCTTTAAGTTTTACTGTTTACTATTGCCTAGGTTAGATTTTTATTTTATTGTTTCTTCATATATTGTATATTGTTATTTTAATAAAGTTATTCCACGGCGAACTTATTGTGTATTTTTTTTTGTTTGTTTTAAGTTCGTTGTTCACAAGGCAATAGACAATTTTTTATTTTATTTTAAAAAGTGTTCTTCGAAACGGTTTGGTATAGACCAGGGTTCGAAATTATCAAGATAATTATGGTCTTTGATAACTATCGCGATAATTATCGGATTATTATCCCTCATATGGGTAGGGTAGTATACGTTATTTTATTAGTTAAATTTATTTTCCGATGTATGATATGACCTGTAAAATGTATTTTTACCAATAAAGACTGTACTCTGTAGTAATATATAAAAGATTATGGTGTTTTAGGCTGCAAAATAAATAGTTGCTATACAATATTTTACTGGTTTTTTATTAACCATTAAAATATAATCAATTAATCATTACAACATCATTAAAACACATATACAGAGCGCAATTATTAACGTTCAAATTCACGCACGTATTTTTTTAAGGCTCATGCCGAATTTACAATTTTAGGTTATTATCAAATCGATAATTAACAAAGCATAAAAATCACGATAATTACCTTGATAATTATCAAGATAATTATCATTGATAATTATCCTTTCGAACCCTGGTATAGACTGAATCACAGACTACTGTGTTTATTACTCTACCACAGATTAGGTACTATATATTGCGTTTACAAAGCATCCAACATATAAATCAATTAACAGTAAGTTTAGAATCAAAATCTAAACATTTTCCCATCTACATTAAATTCAAATAGTAAGCTTTCGTAAACGGATTTGTTGCTCTTACCATTAATTAATTATATTTCTAAAGCTTTTAGTATAAAAGCTTTATGAAGCTCTGAAAACTTTAGCTATATACCATGCTATATGCTATATATCATGATACACTCCAATAAAGTTCGAAACAAAATCATGTGAGGCAATTTCATTTGCCATACACGTCACGAACCCAAAAGATACGGAATTCACAATACCCGATTTGCAATCAAAAAGCAGTAAAACAAAATGGTTACCCTAAAAAGAATGGGAACATAAAATGCCCATTGATTGAATAAAATCGGTTACATTACGAGTATAACGTACTGTTTCATGTTAAGGAATGCAGTTCGCATGACAAAGGAGTAGGTTTTTAATTTTTTTTTTTATTTATTTATCAAAAAAGTACATAACAGTTATTATTATTTATTTGCTCGCCAAACTGCCATAACAGTTTGTTGGCGAGATCGCGCTCATTTAATTAATGTTAGGTACTTACTATGCCCCCCGTGTGGTTGCCGGGTAAGAATCCCCCGTGTGGTTGCCGGGTAAGAATTGCGCCACCCCATCTCTTCCCGTGGGTTTTGTAGGAGGCGAATAAGGGAAAATCGGAGGGTGGGCAGCAGCATCCTTCGATTATTACCACCATCAAACTGCGGTCGCCAACCCGCTTGCCAAGCGTGGCGACTATGGCAAATCCCCCCCAAGGGAAAAATAAAAAACATGCCCAAAGGGCGAGCCTTGGGGGAGGCCTATGTTCAGCAGTGGGCGTCTTTCGGCTGAATTGATGACTTACTATGCTATTAGGAACTAAACTTAAACACTGAATATGACAAAGCCTAAACATTTAACTGTAACTGTTTGTTACAATGTAACCTTGTACAATCCTAATCTTAATAGGGATGTGAACACTAAATAAGAAAATCAACTACTTCAAATTTTCTTGAAAAAAGGGTCAAATTCTCAACCCAATAACGGAAAAAGTAACTCAAAAGAATACATAATTATATAATTACAAGTCTTCAAAGTTTTAAGTGGGGGACATGTTCTGTCCTTTTTTCGCAAAACGCACATCCATAGTGCACGATCTTTATAAAACCCGGCCTGAAATTGCTAAATAAACAAATAGTATGTTTGAAGTACCTAACTAAACTTCGTCTCTACGTCCCGAGCGGACGCGTTCCCGAACAGAAATTGAATTTCAATCAGGATTTCGTTCTTTTTATTTGTATGAAATCCATTAGTCTACGTTAGCTTTGATTTGAGTTTGCAGTTTAAAATGAACTTAAGCTCTAGTCCATTTGTGGACCGGACCTAATAGGAAACTCTCATAAAAGTTGTCGGCCCCCAAAAATAAAATAAAATTTAATGAAACGACTCTCATCAATATTTCCCCTTTGGTTGATTATGCCCGTCGGTCTGCTTCGCATCTAACCCACCTTATCCCAAGATTTGGCGTAGGAACTAGTTTTACGAAAGCGTTTGCCATCTGACCTTCCAACTGGAAAGACTCATCATCATCATCATCATATCAGCCGAATGGTGTCTGTTGGAGTCCAACAACAGATACCTAAATCATTAAGTTGGTACTACTGATATTCTAGATTAAACGTAGTATTATGATTCAGTGTTTCCTGTCTGGATTATTATCTGTGGCACTGGTCGCCATACTTATCTACTTCGTGTGCAAGCCTATAGTCGCAATACATTGTTTCCTACGATTTATCCTCTTTTACTGCTGCTGCATCTCGCCCACAACACACAAAACGAATCAACGCTTCAACCCTAACAGTCTACCCAACAGTGTCCACTGCTGGGCATAGGCCTCCCCTAAAGAGTACCATAATGACCGGTCCTGCGCCACCCGCATCCAGCGGACTCCCGCGACCTTTACCAGGTCACTGGAAAAACTATATCGGGTTAATCACGATGTTTTCATTCATCATTTGACGACCGGTTTAGCCTAGTGGGTAGTGCACCTGCCTGTGAAGCTGACGGTCCTGGGTTCGAATCCCGGTCAGGGCAAATATTTGTGTGATGAGCATGAATATTTGTTTCTGAGTCTTGGATGTTTTCTATGTATTTAAGTATTTATATCTATTAAATATATCGTCGTCTAGTACCCATAACACAAGCCTTCTTGAGCTTACTGTGGGGCTAGTTCGATTTGTGTAAGATTGTCCTCTAATATTTATTTATTTATTATTTATTTATTATTATTTATTATCAAAAACCGCCCGTTAAATATCGAATGATATTTCGTACATAAGTTTTTTGGAACGAGCCGGGGTTCGAATCCGCGACGTCCAGATTGTAAGTCATAAATGAAATAATGAAATAAATTAACTTTATTCTGCAAGTAGGCTGCACTGGCGCTTATACAAGTCAAAAACTACTAGCGTTTCTCACGAGACCACTGTCAAGAAGAAACGCCGAAAGAACCTAGACGATCGCTTGTCTCACCGCTCGGCTGCATTGGTTCTTGGACCTTAGAGTCGGTTGCACCAACATACGATCGCAGGCCGGTCATCATCAAATATGGAACACGTAATGTGATATTAATTGTTTTTTTCTTTTTTATTTTATTATTATTTTATTATTGACATGTAAATTGGTTTTATAATATAAATGACTATGACAATGACTATGACTATGGCGCCGGCAGCTGTCATCCCATAGAAACTTGTCAAACTTTCCATACAAACAGATTTTAACGAACACCGCTTACGATTACAGAAGGTTTGGTGCAACCCATTCTAAGAAAACAACGTCTGACAATCCGGATTCATGACACCGTGACGTCACTGTCGACGACACTCACACTTACACTCGCATATCATAGATAGGCTAATGTCGTAGCTGGTGTCACCCACACCACCAACCGGTGTACCATATTGCCATAACTGGCGCAGTATAATATTATTGTATCATGATTGGAACCTAGAAAATAGTAGTAGAACCTATAACTACACGATCCAATAGCCATTTAGAAACTCGGGAAAGTAATTTTCGCTTCATCGAGCAGTGGAAATTGTATTCAGGGTTCATTCGCGTGGTAACAGTGTAATTATGAATTGTTTTTATTTCCACTTTGTAATTGTGTTTTGGGTCAAATTGTTTGTAGATTACTTGGGTCGGCATGAGTAGGAAAGGGAATACTGTTTTACTTCCCAATCCACCCCAAACATAGGTCAAGTTAACCCAACAAGGAAAAAACCGGCAAAGTACCAACACCTACTAGTCCACATTTAAAACCACTGTCCAATACTAAAAAGGTCGTCTCTTCATAGAGTACTCACGACACTTACGACTTTTTGTATGGGCAAGAAGTTTATCAGCGAAAACTCAAAAAACGTAAAACCTATCTCGCTCAAACGAAAAATCGTTGAAATTATTTATTAATGCACACCACCTCAATTTTTTACTTCATAGTTTGGAAATTAGAGGGGGTGGGGGAGACACTTTTTATGACTTTGACAGCTAATATCTCACGAACGGTTGACTGAAATGGAAAAGTTTTTTAGAAACCTCCATATTATTTTTAAAAGCCTATCTATGGAGACCACATACGACTGTGCGTTGAAATTTTTTTTATCATCTACCGGTTACATGTATGAAGTGCCCTCCTAAATTCACATTTTTTTGTAATTTCACATCACTTTTTGTGTAGCGGTTCATATACACCTTCCTATCAAATTTCATAACTGTAGTGCTTATAGTCTCCGACTAAATAATCGGTTGTCGTGACATACGGACGGACGGACAGACATGACGAAACTATTGTTTTGTTTTCGCCATTTTGGCTACGGAATCCTAAAACTGTACCTTGTTGGGATTAGATCGGTTACCTCGCGATATGTTCGTCACCGAAGTTACAGTCAAATATCAAATGATATTACGTATGTTTTTTTGAAAAATAAAAGATCTGCCCCGTCGGTGTATAGTTGTTTAGAACTCATTGCGTAGATACGTTTAAGTAATGTATTTTTGTTGAAAAAAAATTGGAAAGCAAAGGAATGCGAAGCCACAAAGATAGCTTTTCTTACAAAATTATGTCCCGAAGAATTTTTTGACTTCCGATTGACCATGAACTTAAAAATTGGTGATAATGTCTGTTATTACGTAAATTTTGAAAAAAAAAACCAAAATAATGATATAACAATTTTGTTTCTTTGAAGGTCCGTCATTTTTCCCATTACGACCAACATAATTTTGCGGTACGTTCCGAACCCTAAATGTGCGAAGTCCGACACGCACTTGGCCAGTGTTCTATAATGCTGAACTGACTATAGGGAAAAAAAAAAAAAATCACTCTCTTTGAAGTGAGTATAAAAAGACGGCCGTTCCGAGCCAGCGTTTAAATATGGAACACGCCAGCGGATTAAGAATAAAGCTTTATACACACGACCAGCGAACTCCGACCGCTAATTATGGCGTAAGCCGCTCAAAGCCCGTGTGTTTAAGCCTTACAGGAAGATAGTTAAAAGTGCCGACTTATATGCTATTTATAAACTAAGTGTTGTGTAAATATCACACTTCCGTTTAAAGAAAAAGTACTTCCGAGCGGAACAATTTTTAGCGTGTACTATGTTAGAAAGTTTTTCATTCCTTCCAATGATCTCTTCACTTTTCCGTATTATTTTTATCTCATCGTACACACAACAGCCGTGGTTAAAAATCGGTGTATTGTTAACGACGAATCTCACTTTATCTCAACCACCACCATTTAGATGTTGGCAGTCCAAAACTGTGCGTTTTCTCAAGAAATTTCCTGCCTCGCACAACCAAACTATGGAATGAACTGTCGCCTGCGGTATTTCCGGACCGATATGTCCTTCAAACCTCCAAGAAAAGCGCATGTTCTCTTCTGAAAGGCCGGCAACGCACTTGCGACTCCTCTGGTATTGCAGGTGTTTATGGGCGACGGTAATTGCTTACCATCAGGCGATCCGTCTGCTCGTTTGCCTCCTATAATATATATAAAAAAAAACTCAACCAGTCACCAGTCACTGAAACCAAGATATAAGCCATCAAGCTTTATATTTCTTAAGACAAAATCCAGTATTTTTATACTTTATTCTAAAACTATTCAGAAATTTAAAAAAAGCTAAAGGAAAAGTGGTGCTAAAATGCAGGTCGTAGTTATTTAGTTGATTAAGTAGTTTCAAAAATGTAGTTTCGATTTTTGTTGTTTTTATGCGCGGAGATTTTTTTATGAAGTTTACAAGACTTGTTTCTAAATTCTAACAAACGAAAGTGTTAATAAAAGACCACCATACAACATATTATATTTTTTTGAATGGGAAAACTTAACATCGCATGAACTAGTTACTATGGAAAATGTTAAAATCGGTTGGTCGGGTAACCCCTTTAGAAATCTCCCTATAATTGTTAGTACTCTCGTAATAATTAAGTTAATTAGATTAATTAAAGCATCTCTGCCCTTGTCTGTGCTATTTTAGGCTGTATTTATCCTTAATATAATAAGGAAAAGTAATTTAATGATACGCTTTTGTACTTTATTCTAAACGTTGATATAATTGGAAGCTGTAAATGTAAGGGTTTTAATAATTATTATGTGAAATAACCCGTTTTTTGGGTTCCGTAACCAAAATGGCAAAAACGGAACCCTTATAGATTCATCATGTCTGTCCGTCCGTATGTCACAGCCGATTTACTCGGAGACTATAAGCACTACAATTATTAAATTTGGTAGGAAGGTGTATTCTATGAACCGCTACATAAAAGTGATGTAAAATTACAAAAAAATATTAAATTAGGGGGGGGGGCACTCCATACATGTAACCGGTGAATGAAAAAAAAAATTTCAACGCAAACGCAAATTCTGAAAAAAATTGAGGTGGTGTGCATTAGTAAATAAATTCAATGATTTTTGGTTTGAAAAATATAGGTTTTACGGTTTTTGAGTTTTCGCTTAAAAACTGTCTTGCCCAAACAAGAGGTTGTAAGTGCCGTGAGTTCCCTATGAAGATACGAGTTTATTAGATTCAATGTATTGGATAGTGATTTTAAATTTGGACTAGTAGGTGTTGGTACGGAATCCTTCATTGTGCGTGGTCCGACACGCACTTGGCCGGTTTTTATTAAGTGTTACCTAAAATTCCGTGACATTTCTTAAAACCATAATTGGATGGAAAATTTAAGATAGAAGTCTAATATCATATAAAACACTTCATAATTGTAGTGTCCTATACAGTGAGTCTTGAAGAATCAAGCCGTCAGGGCTAATACGAGTCTTAGATTCTCAGTACGGTAGGTAAAGGGTTAGCTTGAACGATTCGAGCCTTTAAAGCTCGGCGAAGCCCTAATTCACAGTTGGGAACCTTAAGTATTTTGGAGTGAAAGAAAAAGAAAGAAAGAAAGAAAGCATTTATTCACTGCACCAAAAGACACACAGTTACAAATATAATATACTCAGTACATGAACATACAGTTAAAAAGTGCGTCTTCGCGGCAGTGAATCGGTCGCTGTCTCAGCATTATGCCGAGGTGTCAGACACCTGCAGCGCTGGTTTTCAGACAGCACCGTACGTGATCCACGGAACGCAACACAACATACTATACATATAGGAAAGGTATACATATAATGAATAAAATCAAAGGTGTTACATATATGAATGAGACTACCACAAAACAGGCCAAACTGGTGTGAACATGAGGAGGAATTTACTCAACAGTGGGGGGATATAGACCGAAATGAAATTGGTCCATATTATATTTTTTATTGATAGTGTCTTCGGGTAATTTCGAATGTCGGGTAATTCCGAAAATAACAATTCCAGTTTAAATTCGATTTTATTGCATCTAAAAACGACAAACCCTCCAGTGAGAAAATTGGAAACTATTTCAAGATTCGTCGACTTAGATAGATTCAACGGCGTATCCCATATAAATCCGGATAAGTAAGAGCGATCAGAGTTGTCGATAGATCCTAAGATGGACTCTTAAATTAGTATTCCAGTGCTTGAACCACCCGCGTGGTCGTGTCGGAGGTTTCCTCTAGATTTTACCTAGGCCACTCTCCAACTACTATCGGTTTATTGAGCCCGGGCTCTAAAGCCACGGACAGGTTAAAAAAAACACTAAAATTAGAAAGCGAATGGAAATAGAAACCTCGCGATTGATAGTTTCAATCGGTAAGATTTTTTGACCGATCAAGCGCTAAATAAGAGCGAAGCGTCTCTATGTCAGCTTAGGAAAACATGCTTTCGTATGTCGGGCTGATGATCCACTGTGCTCTCTCTAGGTCCCATTTCTTACCGATTGTCTTCAAATTTTTGTAAGCAGGTTCGATCATTATATGGTCGTTCAGTTTTCTGAAAAAACTTCAAAGTGGCTGACTGTTGAATAAATACAAAATACGTATTTATCGTTACGTAATCTCTATTCGTAATACGAGTTCCGCACAACGTATCCGTACTTCCTGAAGTATGGATATGTTGGTGCGGAACTCCTGAGCATCATGTAGCGTTTGTCGGCCGCAGTACAATCGCGCATAAAGTGCGCAAAAATGGGAACTAGATCGCGCGGCAGGTCACCTATGGCCTGGACTGACGAAGTGAAATTCGCTGTAGGAAACCGCGTATCTGACTGCATCAGACAGTCTACCAACAGGGAGGGATGGGGATCTTGCGGAAAGCTGTTTCTGCCTCTACCACCGATATGGACGTCTCAACGTGACCAAAGAGTAATACAACGTACAAGAAGACTATCTATTCGTCTATATTATTGCGAGATCTACATTTCACGGAGCCACTAGTGAAATATTTGGTACTTTTTCCGTAAAGAAACTGCGAACTAAACTATCATAATTAACATCCCAGAACAATGCTGCCAACATGAAAAGGTCAAGCTACGGCTTTAATGAAACTGCCAACTTAACAGATTAATGAAATGAGAATGGCGACGGAGGAACGAAGTGATCAAGGCAAGCTATATTGATCACTAGTGGACGCTATTTCGTTGCAATAAGGTTCACAAATGGTCATTCAGTGAATTGTGATGCTGATAGTGCATCACATGTATACATTATAGCACTTCAATTCAATTCTAAAAGTGTAAAGTAAATGTCCAATACTCGACACATTCATGCCCAATATATAACACTTATTAATCGCCTCAAAATGAAAATCAAACATTTATTCTGCAAATAGGCCACAAAGGCACTTTTACATGTCAAAATATTAATTTACAATTTAAGAAAGTCTGACTATAATAATACATTTTTCATATCAAAACATTAATTTACAGTTCAAAAAAGAATAATAATTTCGAGTTTACAATTATAACAAAATTAATGTCATACAGTGAATATAAACTTTGCAAAGTTATTTATTAGAACATCAGTAAAATTAGAGATGTATAAGGTCTCAAGTCTGATTAAACGAAAAGTATAATTAAATTATTTTAATATCTCAAGAATAATAATTTCGAGTTTACAATTATAACAAAATTAATGTCATACAGTGAATATAAACTTTGCAAAGTTATTTATTAGAACATCAGTAAAATTAGAGATGTATAAGGTCTCAAGTCTGATTAAACAAAGAGTAAGTATAATGAAATTAATATAATATCCCAGAGATGTACATGGTCTCTGTGCGTCAAAATTAAGACTAATTTAATATTGTTAGAGAGGTATATGGTCTCTAAGTCACTGATAATAAAAACGAATCCACAACATCTGATGTCTCTCGTCAATCCCCTATAAAAAGATAGGATGAGATTGAAAGTGTCAAGTTTTGGGTCAGTGTCAATGACTGGGACGTTCATATATAAATTCTTTAAATACAATCCGTTTTCAATTCGTCTTCGTCTCTTTAGAGATGCAATTTATTACTCGACTTCAGGACTATTTCAATTAGAAAATCTACGGGAAGTATTGTAAAACTTTTAGCGCTCAGACTTATCGTAGAATGAGGAAAGCAATCTTGGAATTCATTTTAGTTTAGTCTATGAAACTAGAATTCTAGATAAAGTTTAGTGACCTTTTTAAGGCACGAGTAAGTAATCTTCTGGGTGAACTTGCTTCATCGCCGGCCCCATCTTTGCCCCCTTAATCTTCTGGGTGAACTTGCTTCCCCATCTTTGCCCCCTGGTTAGATACTGGCCAAGAACAATCCCATTTTTAATAAAAAGCTATCTCCAGTTCTGCATCAGAGCAGACTGTTGTTTGAACTACGACAAAACTATTTATCATCATCATCATCATATCAGCCGAAAGACTTCCACTGCTGGACATAGGCCTCCCGCAAAGAGTGCCATAATGACCGGTCCTGCGCCACCCGCATCCAGCGGACTCCCGCGACCTTTACCAGGATGTGACAAAACTATTGGACTAAAGAAAAAGGGTCTCACTCATTTATCCATAGGTTTCTGTTTTGTTGTCACTGGCCAAGTTCCCAGATAACATTGAACCAAATTGTACATGGCTATTCATAATAATTAACAACTAAATAAATAAATAAATATTTGTGGACAATCTTACACAAATCAACCTGGTCCCAAACTAAGCAAAGCTTGTACTATGGGTACTAGGCGACGATATACAACATACTTATATAGATAAATATATACTTGAATACATAGAAAACATCCAAGACTCAGGAACAAATATTCGTGTTCATCACACAAATAAATGCCCTGACCGGGATTCGAACCCGGGACCTCCAGCTTCGAAGGCAGGGTCACTGCCAACTAGGCAAAAGCGGTCGTCGGACTTTTTAGTTTATAAGACCTAGTTTTTGCCAGCCGGCTATTTGCGATTGACAAGAACTTTAGGTGCCATAAGAAAGGTTCGATGTTTCGAAAAGTTTACCGAATTTAACTAATCCGAAAACGGTTAACCGAATCTGTATAATCTAAATGCTTTGATTTGCAACTGTTTGAAATGCTAAGGATTCATTTCACCACAATGCCATTGTCATGTTCGCAATTCAAAAACCCGCTGTACAGTTCCCAATTTTTACATTTGACAACTTATACATTAGCCATTTTTTCATAATTTAAATGATATGGAAAGTTGACGTGATCCATAATTTCGTTATACCGCAAAATATACGTAAAGCCGCTTTTAGAAGTGTATCTGTTCGCTGGGGCCCATTTCATAAAAAAACTCTCCATCTGAATCTAGAACTCATCTTTATTCTCTCTTCATCCTCCGCTCCTCCGCTTAGTCTTCTGGTGTTAGGTATTTTTTAATGCGCCTTGAAAAATCAAGCTTGCTTGCATGCATGCGTGCTTGCTGGTTTGCATGCATGCATGCGTGCATGCTTGCTGGTTTGCTTGCATGCGTGCGTGCTTGTTTGCCTGCTTGCATGCATATATTCGTATGCGTGCTTGCTCCTTTGCATGCATGCATGCGTGCTTGCTTGCTTTTCAGTACAGTAAATTTCCAACTGGACCACTTCCCCCCGTCCCCCTCCCCATACACCGTCGCCTCCAAAGCTAGGAAAGCGCGAGGGGGGCTCTAGTGCGTTCAGTACTGAGATCCTAGAGTTTCCCGCACGAGAGCGTAGATGGCGGTGATGGATTTTTTAGTGGGTAGAGATATCACAAAATCCAGCCATCCCCCGATGTCTGGGTACTTGCATCGCGGGTTTTCTCCATAAAAAAGGCACTAATTTTACGACGATGCCATTCGGACCTCCACTTTTAAAACAACGACGGCGAGGAACAAGCTTCCAGTTTTTTTGATCATTAGCAGACACCGTAGCCTATGGAGGCTTGCGACTTTAAGATATTTAAACCTACAGGGAAATCTAGATCTGCATTGATTGGCAACTGTAGATAGAAATACGTGCGTGACGTAAATACGTTGGGATTATATCGGTTCCCTAAAGATGCTGATTAAAGGAAAACCTTCTGTTAATATCAAATGATACTTCGTACGTTACTTAAGGGGAAGTCATCAAAGTAACACCAGGGAAGGTGCGATCAATGATTTACATAAATTGTGCCGAGTGTGATGTCGAAGAAGATGTCTATCATATTTTAATGGAATGTGTCCGCAACGAATCGGTCCGTAGAGAGATTATGGATGGGGCCTTTTTTGAAATGGGCGGATGTAATTATATTCTAGCTCACCCAGTGTCAGATTCGGCATATCTTATTTATAAGCTTGTAAAAGTAGGTTTAGGTAGAAGATAATAATTTAATATATAAGGATGTATATACAGAGCGACATCGTCACTCAGTGACAAAGCTCTTTAAATAAAGAAAAAAAAATGATTTACATATATAGGGTCATTTTTTGTTCGTCAATATCAGTATTTATAGATTTTAGACATCCCCGATTTCAATTTAAAACGTCTTGCAGAATAGACCACCATTATTCGGTATTTTGTACTTCGGGAAGTTGGTGATTGATTGATCACTGGCGCTGAAAACTGGCGGTTTTGTTGAGCAAAGTTTAATGTTTGGTGGATTCTAAAACTTTAATGATTGGATTAATTACAAACAAGAAAGTTGTCTTAGACTTAAAGTGTTATTCGTCGAGAAAGTACTTAAATAGGCTTTTAAAATGTTATTTTCGTTTTGAGAAGAGCTTTAAACTAGCTAAATAAGTAAGTTAGAATTTCTATAACTTGATACAAACACAGATATAACTGTTATGCCCGGAGTACACGAGGCGAGTTTTTCAAGCCAGCATAGGGAGCTAGTGCTAGTAAGCTAGCAAGCTAGTGCGTCTATGTTCGTGTACACAAACCTAGTTTTGTATACACCAAGATCATTCGGTTTGTGGAAATGCTGGAGAGCAGCTTGGAGTAGGCATAAAGGAGGGGGCAATTGCACAAAAGATCCCACTGGGTCGAAGTGCATTCGCAAGGGCCCTCATCTAAATAAGATAAGATAAGATAACATACACCAAGATAGATTAATACAATCTTTTAACAGTTTACAATCTCGCTAGTTAGATTATAATCTAAAGGTTTTCACAATCTGACAGTGACGTATATATAATACGTATAACATAGTAGGTATGTAAGTTTCAATATTTTTTTTTATCTTTTGTTTATACCTACCTGGCCCCTATTCCACCAAAGCTGACAGGCGCGACAATTGTCAAAAAACACTACAACTGTAGTTAGTGAAAGAGTTTTCACATGAAAATTGTCGATTGTCAGCCTACATATGTCAAATACATACACATGTGAATTTCGTGAAATAGGGGCCAGCTTTGTGCTTGTAACTAGTTTGTCATGAATAATTTATTTTCTTTCTTTTCGGCTTTATAAAACAGACAATACCTATCCTGAACAAGATACGACCTGGCAAATCACGTAACTTTATGTACTAACGGTAGATAGATTTTACTGTCAATTTTGAAGTTTAAATGTATGGGCTGACAATTAAAAATTTGACGTTAAAATCTACCTAACGGTAGTACAAAAGTTACGTGTTTACCCCGCAGATCGCGACCGTGAGATCTGTGTATGAGATCTCACAGTTCGAAATAATTGCCATACGATTAATAAATAAACACGTATATTATACATTTCAAGCTTACATAGTCATTTACATTAGAATTACGATTTGAAACGGGATATTTACGGTGGTAGTGACGGTGACACTGTGCGAAAAAAGCGAACCAGGAAGAGGGTAGATCGCTATGGTGTGTGGGTAGACCACAACTAAAACTCGCAGCGCGTCAGTTAATCCTTGATAATGGCGCTTGCAACAGTGCCGAAATATCGGGAACACAAATATACAAATATATATGGTAAATATCCCGTTTCAAATCGTAATTCTGAACACGTATATTGAAATAAACTTTCATGTTGGCAACAATTTCTAAATCCCTGAAACCCCTTAAGTCGGCATGATTAACATTAAACGTCACCCAGCCAACTGGTGCTTGGAGATAATTGTATTGTTCGTTTAATATCGCATGTAAACAGGAAAGTAAACTCATGCTTTCTAAACCCTTGGGACAAAAATTAGTCCTTTTCTCCCTGGTTTTCGACTCCATTTTTAAGTGCGGGGAAAGAAGGACGAAGGACCAGCGGTAAAAGACCGAAGCGAAAACGGAGTCTATGGGTCTGTGAAGAAATGTAAAATTTATTAGTTGCTTCAGTTGCAGATTCCATTAATATGTGTTCATTTCTGAGCTGTAGATTATTAATAGGTCGTAACACAAAATTTTATAATTTTAAGTAAATATTGTTTATGGTTAGTTATATATATATTTTTATAGTGTAATAAGTAAACATGTATTTAACCTAAATGCGGTCATGTGACACTCAACCTAAGGATCCACATAATATCAGCGTCGGGTCATCCACTGTGGCCCGACATTGTGTTGAGTGGACTCCTTTTTCGTACTTTAAAAAACACTACCTGTAACTAGCGTAATTATGTATATGTACCTAGATTAAGGTTTGCGAAATAATTTTTCTTTTCTTTCTTTTCTTTTCTTTAAAATGTTGTATATGGTGGCCTGCCGTACCTTTTATTCTGCTGAAGATATTCCGGGGCGGCCGCCACTCTTGCTGATGCTGTAGTGTGTAAGACTGTTAGGATGCTGGTTATGGTTTCTCCTTATGTGTACATGAAATTGGGTATTTATCACGTATTTTCAGTTAAATTCATTATTTTTGCACATTGACATCAATTATTTTATTTATTGGTATTCAGGACAACTACAGCCGTAGATATAACCATGACATATTGATAATTACATAAAAGAAGGCCAATAACAGTTATCCATTGATTTCTCATAGTGTAAATTTCCCAGTGCCCAGCACCAACCCAATACTTGTCACCTCCGATCTGAAACCATTATAGGTAAAAAAACGAACAGTATATATGTGTCAACTATTGGGCATAGGTGTCGAGCGTTGGTACGTCTACCCTATATCTAGCAATATTAAAATAAGCGTAATCAAACACAGTGAATATGTGAATACATTCCAAAACAAATGCTCGATACCTACATGTCAGAAACTATACACATAGTACAATGACATTAAATCTCTCCTTTGGCATGCAGGCAATAAAGCGGATGACGTGAAAAAGAGGTTTAATTCAGAAAAGTATGAATGAGGTGCGCGATAACGAATGATGGCGGGTGAAAGAGAGGGCGATAACACCAATTCTATAATCGCCACAAGTTAACCAATACACCTGCCGATAAAATTGCAAATCAAAACCATCTTAATACACTCGATTATATTCATTTTCTTTTTTATTCCGGTTATAATAGTTAATTAACAACAACTTAAATAATATTAGGGCGAATATTCAGCTTTTTACGGCGGTTATTTTTCGTCATTGTCGTTTCATTAAATATTGTTAAAGGAGACGATGATCAGAGTAAACTTTTGTTAAAAGCGTAAACCAATATCGGGTCCGAGTCTTATTTGTTCAATTATTTCGCCGGTTTATCTCAACTTTGGGTAGTTAATCTTGAGTCGACAATGACTTTAAATACGAGCGTTTCAAACGCTCGGAGAATCGCCCATTAATAATAACTTGAATCTAAAACAGGTCCTTGGGGTATTGTACCGAGGATGCTGGCGGCATTTCCTCGCACAAAGTCGCCAGCTCTTCGGTCACCAGAAACCATGAAAATCGATGTAAGATATTTCGATAAAATAATAGACACCCGCCTTATAAGTTTTAAAATGTATTGATTTCAAATTATGACAAAAGTATTGATAATACCCATAAAGTTACTAAAGGTTACGATAATTTTATTAAAGTTTTAGATAGTAACACAGCCATTTTTTGATTTAATTGTGTGTAATAGAATTTAAGCGCAAAAAACAAATTTTTAGCTTGAAAATCATCGATTTGGAGTGATGTTTGAAACGATATTTCTCAATGAAAAATTCAAAAATACATTTAAAGTTTATAACATAAGGTCGCAAAAGTCCTGTTCTAGATAGTAACATTGAGAAAATGTCAAGATGCATGTCAATACAAACAGAAAATGGCGTAAATAGATGGGCGTTTTTTAACTGATAAGGACCCTTAAACGGATCCTCACTACTTTTGTTACATCTGTATAATAGCCAGTATTATAAGATGGAGCGTAGGACACACCAAATGGAATACAAAATCTGGCTAAGTGATAAAGGGAAAACTATCATAACGACTACTAAAATATTCAATGCACTTCTCCTTAATGAAAAAGTTTTTTTAATGGAGCACCCAACTAGTCCAAAAGGCACGACTAGGAATTTGATTCATCCCTTTCACATTCCAGACGTATTTCAATGTTTCCACTCTTTCTGTCACGTTAGCATAGCGTGCGTTGGAGCGAGTGCACAAAATAAAATTCAATGCGAGATGTGAAACGATGTGAAAAGAAAATAGACCTACTTTCATATTTTCTTAAGATGTTTGTTCGGTAAGTTATAATGGCTACCCAAGTATTCAATGCACTTTTATTTATTCACCAGACGCTTCAGTACATAACTTGTGCGCAATGGGACCCCTCGATATATTAGAATTGATTTATTAGTACTAGCTA
This sequence comes from Epiblema foenella, assembly GCA_963556455.1. Lineage (NCBI taxonomy): Eukaryota > Metazoa > Arthropoda > Insecta > Lepidoptera > Tortricidae > Epiblema > Epiblema foenella. Next base: position 24,764,337 of record OY747100.1, read on the forward strand.
GCGTGAAAAAGCACTACTAATATGACGTCATAGAAAGAGACATGTACAAAGGTACATTTTTCGTTGCTATAGCCTAAGTAGGCGAGCATTATTTGATTTAAATATGTCAAAAGTGGGCTTCTGATATCATTTCATTATCTACACTTATACAGGATGTAACAAAAGTAGTGAGGATCCGTTTAAGGGCATATTTGGTATCGTGTTCTAATTAGGAAAAAGTAGAAAGAATTTTTTTTTAACGCGAAAAATATTTTTTTTTTCTATGGGGCAGGTCGTCCAAGTAAGCCAACTGTACATAAAAAGGCCAAAATAGAAGAAATTTCTTTTGAAGCAATAAATACTTCAAAAAAAAATTTCTTCTACTTTTTCCTAATTAGAACACGATACCGAATATTCCCTTAAGAGGCCTTATAAGGGGATCCATCATTTTACCGAAAATCGTTACATCGATTATCATTTCCCATAACACTATTCGCAGAATTTTATTATCACTTAGGAATCATTCATCGAACTTCGTTAGATCGCTCAAACATTTGCTCGAATTACCTTTTACACAAGAATCAACTCATCGAATTTTAATTCAGTATTTTATTTGTTCATCGACGTAGTCGTTCATCGAATGGCCTTTAGTATAATTTTGGTTTAACGAAGGTTTCAGTTCCCAAAATTCTTATTACCTAGAACATCATTTCACCACTGTTTACTATTCTTGATATAAGTAAGTCTAAAATTATTTTTTTTCTCAGATTCTTGGTGTACTCTGTAAAAGTACTCATAAACAAAAATACTCAAAAACAAAAATACCCAAAACCTAAAATGTACAAAAGACCTGTTAGGACAAAACCGACTGTAATGCGTATAGGTTAGAAGATTAAGACGGGAGCTTTGCTCCCGTCTTAATCTTCGGGGTTATTTTTTTATATAAGCCCAGAAAGACCAGTTAGGGTAAAACCGACTGTAATGCGGATAGGTTAGAAGATTAAGACGGGAGCTTGGCTCCCGTCTTAACCTTCGGGGTTATTTTTTTATATAAGCCCAGAAAGACCAGTTAGGGCAAAACCGACTGTAATGCGGATAGGTTAGAAGATTAAGACGGGAGCTTTGCTCCCGTCTTAATCTTCGAGGTTATTTTTTTTATATAAGACCAGAAAGATTATACGCCTTGAAAAATCATGCTTGCTTGGTTGTTCGATGAAACATTGTTCTTGGAAAGAATACTATATGGAACGTACTATCTGTAAATCAAGTTTCGTTAAATTAATACTATGAATAACGAATATTTCGATGAAAGGTAAATTCGATGTACCGTTACGCTACGATTAGAGACGGATTCGAAACGATTAACTATGAAAAGTGGTTCGATTATATAAAATGCAATGAATTGATGATTATGTGATTAGAAAAAAAAACCTAATGAAATTCGTTGAACAGTTTTCGCTGAAATGAAAATCGATGTAAGATATTTCGATAAAATAATAGACACCCGCCTTATAAGTTTTAAAATGTATTGATTTCAAATTATGACAAAAGTATTGATAATACCCATAAAGTTACTAAAGGTTACGATAATTTTATTAAAGTTTTAGATAGTAACACAGCCATTTTTTGATTTAATTGTGTGTAATAGAATTTAAGCGCAAAAAACAAATTTTTAGCTTGAAAATCATCGATTTGGAGTGATGTTTGAAACGATATTTCTCAATGAAAAATTCAAAAATACATTTAAAGTTTATAACATAAGGTCGCAAAAGTCCTGTTCTAGATAGTAACATTGAGAAAATGTCAAGATGCATGTCAATACAAACAGAAAATGGCGTAAATAGATGGGCGTTTTTTAACTGATAAGGACCCTTAAACGGATCCTCACTACTTTTGTTACATCTGTATAATAGCCAGTATTATAAGATGGAGCGTAGGACACACCAAATGGAATACAAAATCTGGCTAAGTGATAAAGGGAAAACTATCATAACGACTACTAAAATATTCAATGCACTTCTCCTTAATGAAAAAGTTTTTTTAATGGAGCACCCAACTAGTCCAAAAGGCACGACTAGGAATTTGATTCATCCCTTTCACATTCCAGACGTATTTCAATGTTTCCACTCTTTCTGTCACGTTAGCATAGCGTGCGTTGGAGCGAGTGCACAAAATAAAATTCAATGCGAGATGTGAAACGATGTGAAAAGAAAATAGACCTACTTTCATATTTTCTTAAGATGTTTGTTCGGTAAGTTATAATGGCTACCCAAGTATTCAATGCACTTTTTCTTGCTTGTAACAAAGTCAGCCAAGACTGCAAGTAGGGCACGGAAAAACCAAGTTTGCTTTGACATAATTGAATTTACGTTCATTCGTCGTTTTACAACGGAGGTATTATAGTCACTCGCCGGTCCCATCGGAAGACCAGCGCTGGCGATTGCCCGCATTATGCTGAGATGGTACCGTTTCGAGATAACACAACTTTTTTGTTTATTTTTATTTTCTATTTTGCTGTGTTAATTGTTGTCTTTGTCTCGAATAAATATTTCTTATTTCTTATTTTCTGCAGGTATTTGGGTTTATATTGTAACGTAATTAGATTTTCTTATCCATTTTGTACTTGATTCTCTGAAATGATCTATTACTTAGGTTAGGTAATGTGTTCCGTTTCTTTAATGCTTCATGAATATTTTCTTAACTTTAGATATTAGGTCATGTTTATTATAGTTTACTTATATTTGTTTCTGTCTTCTTAAAGATATTATCATACTTTTATTAAGTCTCTGTTTAGCACAATGGTTGGCTGTGATTGTGCAATCAAATTTGAATCTATACATCTATACATATAATAAAGCTGAAGAGGGTTGAAAAAAAGTTGGGTATACTTAGAATCGATAACAGAACTTTTTCCAGTTCCAGCAGTCTTTATATTTTTTGTCTGTTTGTTTATTTGAACGCGCATCACTGTTTTAGGCTATAAATATGCAGATTGGGGGTGAAAAGGGGTTAAAAGAGGGGTTAAACTTTGTAGAATTACTTAAATTTGTGATATAAAGCCTTGCAAATTGGTAAGTATATACTTGGATGTAAATTAAAAACGACCGCATTCAAACATTGTGTAATCATCACTACATAGTATAAAACAAAGTCGCTTTCTCTGTCCCTATATCCCTATGTATGCTTAAATCTTTAAAACTACGCAACGGATTTTGATGCGGTTTTTTTTTAATCGATAGAGTGATTGAAGAGGAAGGTTTATATGTGTAATAACATCCATTAAATATTGCACCCCTGCGAAGCCGGGGCGGGTCGCTAGTTAATGGATAAAATGTTAAATGGGGGGTGAAACAAAAATAGTTACGGCCTAAAGACAACACAACAATAGTCCCTCAAACCATAGTAACTGCTTGTAATGAGAGATCAAATTATGTTGGATAGTCAGTCGCTATCAACAATCACAAACCAATCATATGAAATCCGCGTACCTATTGTATTTACGGGTCATCTAGCAGGTTGTTAGATCCCTTCAACCATAACTTTTTGAAATGAGAGATCTAATTGGGTCATACTTAGTTGAAAAAACAAAAGTCGTCCCTCCTGTGGTCAATAGTTAACTGCTTATGTACATGTTAGCTATGTTTTATTACAGGGATTTATAGAAACGGAGACACTGTTTATGCGGGTTACTGGTCCAAAAAAATAACCTTTGTAGCCCTTAACTTTTGGTAAGTCCACAGGAAAGACGCGAACCTAAATCCGCGTATGACCCAATTATCAGTCGCTATCAACATTCATAAACAGGTTGTTACGTACCCTTACGTAACTTGAAATGGTTGGGCTTTACAGCAGAGAACTTAATGAAGTTCAAAAATAAACGTAATACTGGCAACATCAAATATTGTTTTAATCAACCAACAAATTCCAGTTTCCCTGAATGTGATTAGACACGCCCCCGCTTTTATGAAATTCAATATTGCTGCGATTCCTTAGAAATGTAATTCAGAGGGTCCTAATAATTAATTTCGAAACAAGAACCGTTGGATACATAACTGGAAATATGATATAGAAAGTGTAACTCTATGTTATAGTGATTTAAGGCTCATTCCATTTGGAATAGAGTTAATTTTAATTTATTTTATTTGTACTTGCCTATAGTACAACAATAACATTATTTGTTTGCAGTTGAAGATTATTAGTAATTAGCAACATATGTACATCTAAATCTAATATCTATTTTCTAATTATATTTCTAGATTTTAATATGCTATTTTCTACACACAGCCGCAAGCACACACACACACACATACACGTAAGAGAGGTAGGGCACAGCAAAATGTCATCTTGATAAGAGAGGTATGGCACAGTAAAATGTCGTCTTGCTCGAATTTGGAGCAGCCCAACTGGGGAAGTACCTCCGCCTTGCAGAAGACCACACCCATAATAACATATTTACTATACAAGTATGTAGTGTTGTGTTCCTGGAGGTGAGCAAGGTTGCCAGAGCTCCCGAGGATGCACTGTATTGAGAGCGAGGGACCTAACTGTGTTCCTTCTGCTGTCAAACAGTGCATCCTCAAATTTTATAAAGGGTCGGCAACGCGTACGTGACGTCTTTGGAGTTGCGGGCGTCTATAGGCTGCGGTGGCTGCTTGCCATCAGGTGGACCGTAAGCTTGTTTGCGACCGGCGTTGTATAAAAAAAAACATACACACACGGTAGGAAGGCATCACGCACATATTCAACGGCGCGCAAAGATTGAATAAAAATCTTTACAAAACTTGTTTTTATTTCGAATCGTCTACAGATACTCGTACAAGCTGTTTTTTTTTTGTTTTTCTTTAATTGTTTTGAAACCGAGCCAACGCTGTGTTTGCTCTGCTTAATATATGAACTGATTTCACTTTACTTTTTTGCAGCCTTCTTTCTATAGACGACCGCTTTAGTAGCTTTGGTAGCCTCCCTACGAAGCTGGAGGTCCCGGGCTCGAATCCCGATCTGGGCATTTATTTGTGTGATGAGCACATAAATATTTGTTCCTGAGTCTTGGATGTTTCCTATTTATATAAGTATATATTTCTTTATATAAGTATGTATATCGTCGCCTAGTACCCATAATACAAGCTTTGCTTAGTTTGGGACTGGGTTGATTTGTGTAAAATTGATCCCAAAATATATATTTATAGTAAGTTGCTTTTAAGAAGGGTGATGCTTATTTTTGAAATTAAGCCATATTGCATTTAATAACAATTTTACGATTAGGCTTTTGCTCCGGATTTTAAATACGATTATCTCTGTGGTCAGAATTGAGTGACCGCCATTTTAAACATTTTAGTTTCCGAACCGATTGAATGAAAGCGAAATTAAGTATTCGTCTGTATAGGACATCTCGACGAGTGTATTTATTTTATTAATAATATATATATTTATCACGTGGTATACGGAATTATTTAATGAAGATGAGCTTGTGTAACTTATGGCTGGTATTTAAAGGCACATAAAAAAACTTAACAAACTAAAACTACTGATTTGCACAGCTAAATTACAAATCGTTCATATGATGATAGGATGTCACTATATGCACAGTAAACCATCTAATTACGACAAAAAACAGTAAATTAACAAATATGTTCGGAATCTTAAAAAGATACAGATGACACTTGAAAATTTCGAAAAATGATATAATCTTTTTATTGACTTAAGAGTACTTATCAGTTTAAAAACGCTCATCTATTTAGGCCATTTTCTTTATGAATTGACAAATATCTTGACAATCTCCAGAAAGGACTACTGCAACCTAATGTCATACATTTTAAATATATTTTTCGTTAAGAAATATCGTTTCAAACACCACTCCAAATCGATCATTTTCAAGCTAAAACTGTTTGTTTTGCGCTTAACTTCTACTATCCATAATATAATCAAAAAATGGCTGTGTTACTATCTAAAACTTTAATGAAATCATTGTGTCCTTTAATGACTTTATCAATCAATCAATCAAATCGTTTATTTGCTGGAATACAGTAAGTACAAATAGGTCTTATACATTATAATACAGTTCCATGTATTCAGCATGCACGCAGGCATGCACACATTTGCGAGTGCTGCGTATGTTATGATATAATATGTCAACAATAATAAATTAGCAAAAAATACAATAATTAAATAATAATAATTATAAAAAATAATAATAATAGAAGACACAAAAAGTAATAATTATTAAAATAAATGTCAAGTGTCAAAATACCCACGGAGTCAAAAATTACAGCTTCTATGTCAACTTTGATTTAAATAGCTTTTTACACTGTAGAAGCATTTGTCTAAAAGGCAAATGGACAACCTGTGTTTAAAACTATTGCCCTGTAGTAACTTTATTTCGTCAGGTAAATTATTAAATAGTTTATTGGTATTATCTATATGTTTGCCTTAATTGGAAATCAAAACTTTTAAAAACTTGTAAGGCCTCTTAAAGTAAATTAAAAACCACCGTCAGGATTCTTACGTTTTAATAAACAAAAAACTGTACAACAAGAATGTACCTAAACGCAATATTTCACATCTAAAACAGCAAATTCCTGGTTTTTCCATACAATGGTACGCGCGCATAGTATATGACGTCACATGCCATGCTCAATTAGTATGGGACGTTTGAGGGCTCGAATTTTATGCTGTACTTTAAAATCCGTTTTTGTCTTTTATGTTATTCTAATTGTACTTTTTTGTGTACACATTTGATCCTCTCTAAAAAGTGTCACATCATGAAAAAAAAATCATTTTTCATGAGCAAAATCAGTATTGTTTTGGAGCGCAATCAGTATTTTTCGATAAGCGATATTTTCTCGTAATTTATTAAGTAACGTAAACAAGTTCCTCGATGCCAGTAAAATCTCCGTTGACAGATGAAACGCCGTGAGACAAGGACAGGTGATGTGCGAAGAGAGGTGTTGCGGTAGGATCGATGGCCGTGTACTTCCATGGCACAGCGGGAAAAACTCACAGGACTCGATAATATCTACGTCGGGTACTTTTTTTATAGTGTTAACGGAGTAAGATCAGGCATAGGCAATAGGTAAGGGAGCCATTCTACTTTTTCATGTACATAAGTTTCAGACACTTGTTTTTAATGCAGGGTTTGGAATATTTGGCCCTTACTTCATATTTTTGTATTGTTATTTAGAAAGAGGTTTAATTGCAGTATCACTTCCGATAGTTTTGGTAATTATCAAACCACAGCTAATATCACTAAATCGAGTAACTCAGTGGTCCTTGGATGTCTCACCATTTGTATGAAAAAACGGTTATAACCAGTGTGTTACCCACCTTTTAAAACTTTAATATTTAAGTATTTTTATCTACAAATTCCTTTTATTAGCTTCAGGTACTATTTCGAAATCCTGTTTCTGTACACTAATTCAATACATTTCATAGATTTTTTTTGTAATAGAAAACTGCAGGCGAATCACGTAACTTTATGTACTAACGGTAGATAGATTTTAATGTCAATTTTGAAGTAGGTATGAATGTATGAGCTGACAGTTAAAATTTGACATTAAAATCTATCTAACGGTAGTAAAAAAGTTACGTGATTACCCCGCTGGTCATGAAAAAGTAGAATGACCCAAGGTGCAGCGGGGAAATCTAGACGGCGGGAAATTAAGACTAATCGAGAATACCTTCCGTGTTTACATCATTTACTATAGTGCTATCTATGCCCGGATAGCGGAAAAGCGCTTTCACAATTTCGTCAAGCTCTTTATACGACATTTTTTACCTTATCTTTGACTTGGTCCATCAATACTCGTGTCGGCCTTCCCCTTCCTCTATTTTTAGGGTTGACGACCGGTTTAGCCTAGTGGGTAGTGCACCTGCCTGTGAAGCTGACGGTCCTGTGATGAGCATATTTATTTCTGAGTCTTGGATGTTTTCTATGTATTTAAGTATTTATATCTATTAAATATATCGTCGTCTAGTACCCATAACACAAGCCTTCTTGAGCTTACTGTGGGGCTAGTTCGATTTGTGTAAGATTGTCCTCTAATATTTATATTTATATTTTAGGGTACCGTACCAAAATGTTAAAAAAGGAACCCTTATGGTTTCACTTTGTCTGTCTGTCTGTCTGTCACATCGCTAAATATCTCAAGAAATATTTATGTTATCGATATGAAAATTGATATAATTATAAAGAAGGCTAACCTAGATACATAGAACATGACGTTTTTATATATTTTTTTTTATTTTCTGTAAAAATGACAGATAATAATAGGTGGTTCAAAATTTGAAAGTCTAGTGACAATGTCAAGTGGGGTGTCATTTGCATGTATTTTTGTTTTATAAATTCCTACGAGGTATGCTGAAATTCACCATCTTTCAAATAAAAATAATAATTGAAATCGGTTGACGTGATAAAGAATTATCCTTGAAAAACTGACATACATACTAAATTATTCAGTCGCTCAAATTTCTAACAAAAGTCACCGATAGATGACGCTGTACCCCTGGTGTTCAATTACTATACTATGTTGTTGAGATTTTCCTGGGAGCCTACTCTGAACTCCTATATTCGAACTTCGTATCGTGCCGCCCCTTTCATTCATACAGTGTATAACACGAGAGTGAAAGGGACGGCACGATACGAAGTTCGGAGTAGGCCCTCTGAATTAATAGGGTCCGGTTCCAGTACACATCTTGAACGGAACCCTCGGTGCGCGAGTCCGATTCGCAGTTAACCGTTTATGTACCCTCAATTCATCACCATCCTAGCTTATTTTTACATGCCAGTTTCTGGTGAAAAATAAGAATTACATAACACATTGAACACATTATATTGAGCCCAATTAACTGGACTCTTCACAGCTAGGCTAGGTTTAGTGAACCAGTGATAAAACTCCCAGTTGCTCGATTCCACTCACACCTCGGACTTGGTTGAAGTCGCTCATCCAATCTCACTGGAGCGCAAACTCTTGCAATATTCCAGTGTTTAAACCGCCCGCGTGATCGTGTCGGAGGTTTCCCCTGGATTTTCCCCAGACCACTCTCCAACTACGCACGCCTAACGATTTATTGGGCCCGATCTGTAACGCCACAGTCAGGTAAAAAAAAGGTGGTGCACTTTAGTGGCTCTGCTCCTCCGCTGCGTCTCCTCTCTATAATCTACTATTTGTTTATGTATCTGGTGTTGTGTTCCTGGTGGTGAGTCTCCAGTGCTCCCGAGTATGCGCCATGTCGTGAAAGGGGACAAATACACATTTGTCTCTAGCCATACCATTGTAGCGACCATTGTGGCGTCTGTCCCTCTCTCACAACATAGCGCATACTCGGGAGCTCTGGAGACTCACCAACATATACATGAACAATAGTAGATTACAGAGACAAATGTCAGAGCCTATAAAGCCACAGCCAAATAAGAGAAAAAAAACAGATGTAACCGGGCGGGGTGTTAGCCGCATCTTACCATAGTTCTAAGAACATCCTGAGCAACCTTTGACTGTATGTCTGTCTGTTTGTCCGCAGACCTGTGCAACGCTGCCACGAAGATCCAGGCATCATTCCGTGGCCACCAAGCACGCAAGGTCACCCAGGCGGAGAAGGATAAGGAACAACAGGATCTGCAGGATAAGGTATGTTCTTTGTTTTCTGTTTGGTCTGCTGTGCGACCAACTGCAGATATGTTTTGGAGCAACCTCCCTATGCGGCCTTAAGGGACCTCATAGGGGAAAGAAATAAAATGAAATCGTCGGGTTCATTCGAGCGTTTCAACCGCGTTACAATACAATACAAATACTCTTTATTGCACACCTCACATAATAAAATAGCACATAAAAGACAAAAAACAAAGATACAGGGAGACAGAGGCAGAACAACAGGCGGTCTTGTCGCTAAAGAGCGATCTCTTCCAGACTACCTTTGGGTAGTGGAGAAATGAAATATAAAGCTGAAAAGTAGGTGGTGCATAAACTATTACAATGAGAAAAAAAGATTCCAAAACAACTATTCAATATAAATACACATACTTAAATAATATATAAATATACATACTTAAAAATATACATACATATAATATATAATTATATATATCACTGCTATAGAATAGCAAGAATAAAATAGTGTCAACCATAACAATTAATTAAAAACGCGTTACTTCTGTGCTCAGTATTTTGTTGATGTGAATAAAGATTTTAGTGACGTTTTCGGTTATTTAGTGGAAATCAGGGATGTAACAGAGCTCCGGTTCCGGTTCCGTTAAGTCGGAACTTCCGATTGGTTTTAAACATCCGCTTCGGTTCCGGTTCTGTTATTTTTAAAACGGATGTCAAAGCAGCGCAGCGGGGAGAAATGAGCGGCGTACATCAAAAACAAACAGGTTTATAATTTTTATTTAGAATAGACTTAGACCTGCCCTGCCCTTATCCATCTATCACTCGGGCTCCGCATACGGTTCCGCATCCGTTTTCAGTTCCGGCTCCGATTCCGGTTCTGGTTCCGATATACCGAAAATAATCATCTGGTTCCGCTTCCGGTTCCGATAAAACCACATCTGTTACATCCCTGAAGGAAATACGGGTACGCTACACACTAACCTCATAAATGCTACCAAAATCTACAGGTAATTCGTCAAAAATGTGTCCACGCGTTTGAGACGCTTGAATAACTACCCCACCGTCAACATTGGCATATGTATAATGGCACAATGTATCTTTCAATGTAATTATTTTCAACAACTTTGAATGGGGTGTTATGTAATATTCAAAACGGCTTTTCACTTGCTTATATTTATGTATTTATTTATTTAATATTTATTGTACAAAAGAAACCTTATCGTACAAAAGGCGGACTTAATGCCGTATGAAATTCTCTACCAGTCAACATTAACGCGAAGCAGAGAGATTTGTTAAAACAAAATATATTATATTAAATGTGTTATATTATTTAAAACAAAATTATGCTTCGACGCCTAATTCTAATATTTGGCTAGGACCTAGTTTTACTTTTTTTAGTAGCCCTATTATATACGCATATGAAATGCCAAACCCCCTAAGGTTCTATTTCCGGAGATTGGCACATAACCTCTCCTATTTGAAATAAAGAAAGAAAAACATTTATCCGTAGCACAAGAATTAAACAACCGAAGTAATACACATACAAGGATTAAAGTTGCAAAACAAATAAAAACAGCAACTTAGCAGCAGCGTGTTTAGCAAATTTCTTTTCGACTTTTGCACTCAAATCTTAACTTGCTTTCTACTGTGAATTATAAAACGTGGGTTAACTTATCTTAAGTTGGAAACTGTTAATTATTAGAAAGATCAAGTTAAGAACTAGAGCTCTTCTAAGTTTTAAACTTTATCGTTTAACTCTTAATTTAAGTCTCAGATACGAGATTATTGCACCTCATTGGGAGTCTAGTAGGATGTAATAAAAAATCTAATAAAGATTCTATTTTACTTTTTAACAAACGAAGGTGAAACTGTAGTGTATGCAGTGCCACACACAGACACACTCCCACACCAGCCATATTATAAAAGCTCATGTACCTACCATATTTAGAATAATATATGTTAATCTCAACACGAACAGTTACGCCCATCCCTACATGGCGATCCTGGCAGGATTCAATAACAGAGTTGTCCTGCTCTATTTCAGCCAAGTCGAACCAATGATGTATCAATAATCAACATGAACACTACTAGTAACAAAAGTTTGATTAAAGGAGATAAGTATACATTCTTAGGTGCTAACTGAACTATAAAACTGAAACGAAATAAAATAAACAAACATGGAAATCCGGGCAAAGCGTCACATCATTGGACAAAAATGCATTGGGATTGGACAAAAATTTGACCATAGGATTTTGGACTTGATTGGATTTAACCATGTAATTAACCCTGCTCTGTACTGGTCGACTTGACACTAGTGCTGTATGTGCACTTGGTCAATTATGCGCTTACTTATTGATCATGCTGTGTGCACTTACTTAGGATGTCATGCTGGTCTACAAGCTACTGATTTTGTACAAACTTAACTGTATCATTTATCGTGTGATGTCTGTAAAGTGTGCCTTTTAAATAAATAAATAAATCTGAATCGGAGACGTTCTCTCAATTCAGGTGTTCATTATTTGGACGTTTAGCCTACGATCTAGATAAAGAGATGAGAAACCCACAGAGACCATCCCAAATTACCTAAATACCTAAACAATTTGTCTGAAAGGCCTAACGCCTGCTCCGCGCCCCGGGGGATTCTACCGAAACACAACACTCCACTCCATAGTGAACGAGATTAATAGAGAGTGTTTTTGGGAGATTTACCCCGTGATTAATTAGGCATAGATTGCAGGATTAATTCCTGTCATTAGAGGTGGTTGTTGCCATTTATTTTAACACTGGTTTGGTGTAATATTTGACGTTAACGTTTTGTAAAATCGAACAGTTAATGTTATAGTACTACTTACAGAAGGCCCACCGTTAACAAATACTCCGTTTAGGTATACCAAACGTGCCTAAACGTAGCCATCTCTTTCTATCGCACGCACTTCTACTGGCTGCATCACTTTCTAACCGCACAGGTCAGGTGCGAGCCGTAATAGCCACATGTACTTGTTGGGGCTTAACCAGAAATCACGCCAGGTTTTTTGACCCACTTTTAGACCCCCCCCCCCTCCTTGGTCATCTTTGGTAGTTCCAGGAGACCTCACGTGTATTTTTCACTAGAGGTTAAAAATTTAGACTGAAATGGTTTGACAGAAATAATTTTAATTGATTAACATTTTGATTAATTTTGGAGTCATGTCCATATTCTTGCGAGCAATGACGCAAAGCTGAGAAACTGGACATTACATATTTAAGACGACTAAAACAGCCACTTGTCACAAAATGCTATTACAAAATTGACTAATATCTAAATGGTAAGTTTTGGCGTGGCCTAACCTTTTGATTTTTTTTTTTGAACCTGACTGTGCCTTTATAGGCCGGGCCCAATAAAGCGATAGGAGTGCGCGGTTGGAGCGTAGCCTGGGGAAAATCCAGGGGAAAACCTCCGGAACGACCACGCGTGTGGTTCCTAACTTTTTGAATGAAATTGAATTATGATCGCATGACAATTTAATTTTATTTGTATTTTTTAATCTGTAATATTTGAAGCCAATTGCAATGTATATATATTATTCCCTATTTTACTTGTTATAAAAGGGTTCTATGATTGAGATGTTATTGTAATGTATAATATATTAATATTAGGTAAGGATTGTTACATTTAACTTCAAATTGCCATTCCCTAACCGGGTTTCATGTACAGTCGCCATCAGATATATCGGAGCGAACAAGGTGCTCACAAATATCTGAACACGACTCTATTGTCAAGACGTCAAAGTGCGTGTTCAGATATTTTTGAGCACCCTGAAGAGTACAGATATATTAGATGGCGACTGTACCTTTTTTTTTGACGGTGTGAAAATGCATTACGCATACCCCCGGCCCGGGGAGGGACTTATGGGGGTTATGTGGGACTCTCTCCTCCCGTAACCCCCTCTGCTAGCCAGAGGGAGGGGAGGAGCATACCCACTAAAAACACACCGGCGTCACCCGCTCTGGTGAAGGTCAGCGACGCGTGACCCTCCCCCCAGACGTGTAGGGCCGTGCCGTGTGGATCCCCAACCCATCGGCCCTACTGGCGGCTGCAAACCGCGCGCGTCCTCTACCCCTCCGTCTGCGCCGGAGTGGGAGCGCATCTTCCCTTTCTTCGCGCTCCCTCTCCGAGATGATTGTTTCGCAGAAGGAGGCCACTGCCTCCCAGCATCTCTCACTGCGCAGCATGGCCGAGATGGCGACTGTACCTACCACAACTCAATGTACCAACTATTATTGTAATGGGCATGATAAGCAATGAATGAGGGCTATCGTTTTTGCGCTCACCAGTTGGCGCCACTGTCGAGTAAGGTCCAGCTGTCAAAAATTGTTATTATGGGCATGAGAACGAAATTGACATTTAAATCATATTTAATACCTTAAAACCGGTACCGTAAAAATATCGAACATCCCGCATTGTAGCGCAGTCCCGTTTTGTTCGGTAAAAAGGGGGACATAAGTTTCCGAAAGCAAAACTGTCTCAAAGCACTGACAGTCATTAACTCATATTTGCCATAATCAAACGCAGGTATTGCAAAATAGGTACCATTGTTTCAATTAGATATTAACCCGCGTAGCGCAACCACAAAGAGTGACATTTGACATTTCGAAGACCTCACGCTAGCGCCTCTAGCGGCGAATTCATACGCGATATTTGATTACGCGCCATTGATTAATAGATGTCATCTATCGGGCACTAGGTGTCGACCACTGGGACGTTTACCTTACTAACTTCATCCAAATTGAAGAAATGAAGATCTTGATAAAGCAAATGGCTTTGAAACTTTTTATCAACATTACGTCAAAATAAAGTTTCAAATCTTGTTTCGTTAAAAGTTGAGAACCAACTTGGAATAAAACTCACCCTAATTGAGAACTTAATTCAAATTGTTCTGTATTTAGACGATTAATTTCATTCCACACCTGGGAGATTTGGAGCCGCTTTCCATGTTTTCAACAAACTTTGAATTTCTACAACTATTATGGACTGTGGTATATTCTTAGTGCTTTAACGTAAGAGCAGAGCTGGACATTAACTCGTTATCCGTTAATCGTTAATTAACGAAGTTAACCATCCGTGTATTGGATTAACTTTTAAGTTAATTGTTAACGGACTCATTAACTTCCGCTAACTATCCGTTAACTAAGTACCTATTTTATCAAAGGAACACCGCGCCGCCGCGAACCGAAAACGAACGAAGTTCGAATATCTCCTCTCTGTCGCACTTGCTAATTCGTGCGACAGAGAGGGAGATATTCGAATTTCGTTCGTTTTCGTTTCGCGGTAGCCCCTCAAGTTCTGACAAGTCCGTGCGATCGGGGCGACGTATGCAAGTGAGGCGTGTCAGGAGTTAACGATTAACGTTTACTTCCGTCAAATGGCCAGAAATGTAACGCTTTAACGTTTAACGAAGTTAATTTTTTTTTAACGGTTTTCGATTAACCAAGTTAACTATTTGGTTAACGGTGCCCAGCTTTAAGAGTCATCCTTATCAGCGTCTGATAAAACGTAGCTATCTATTGTTTAATGCATACAATTGTTATAACTATTTTAGGGCAATAGCGATGATCATCATCATCATATCCGCCCGACAGTCGTCCACTTTGAACAAAGGCTTCCCTCAATAATCGCACAACTAGACTGCCTTCATCCACCGTGCTCACCAGATGCCATCCTGACATTAAAAAAAGTATTTTTTTTTTCCAGGAAGACATCGAGAAGATAGACCTCACCGATCCTGACCTGAACAAAGCGGCCACTAAAATACAGGCCTCATTCCGCGGCCACAAAGTGCGCAAGGACGTGCCCAACTAGGGTGACCACACGAGAGCTCTGACTTCAAATCTCGGCTTTTCCTCCTCCACTTCAAAACTCTCTTCGACGAGCTTTTAAGCAGCTTTAAGAACGTAGGAAGGGGATTTCTAGAAAGTTTTTTTTTATACTGACGGCCGCTATGGGCTGTCGGTAAATACCGACTCCTGATGAAACAAAAGCGTTGACTAGAAGTTCTCTCACTCTCAACACAACGCGTCCTCAGGAGCTCTGGCGACCTTACCATCAGGAATAGAACACTACATACCTAAAGAGCAAGTACACGTATTATTAGGTCTGCGGCTTTCTGTCAGGTACTTCCCCAATTGGGCTGCTCCAGAAATGAGTAAGATGATAAATTTATAAATTGGTTGATTCGGGTTATAACTTATAAGTGGCATATATATGCGAAGAATCCAATGTTTGGGATTTCAATGAATACGCATGTATGTTAGTAGCCGTAGTACCTTAAACTTCAGAGAATTGCTGGTCAGATTTCGCAACTGCGAATTAATATTGCGTACGTGTTCTGTCTGTGACTATTAAATATTATTAATAAGATGGTTTATGTGATTATTCACTTACTAATTACTACAAAAAAGTACGTAAAGCCAGTGTCATGTAATTTGGAAATGGCTTACAGGATAAGTAGTTATGATGGAGTAAAAAGCTTGTAAGAGGAGGGATTTTGATTATTTTTTGTTATTTGGGTGGTTGGAGTCAGAGAGCCGTTTACTAGTTATGTAATGAGTAATTGTGAATGATATGTCAATTCGTTACTCATGTATCACTATGTCAATTTTTACCCTTTTTCATCTACTGACAATATTGACATTGAGTTGACGTGTCTCATAAATACCAAAGAGTAGATTTAAATCGGAATGAATTGAACTATTTATAATAAATTATGTAATATTAGGACCTCTAACTGTCCCGTCTTTTCTTACTAAACTTTTGGTAACACTACTTCGCGGAATAATGTACTTCATGCAATTTTGCTTTCATTTATAACATTCCAGTACTTTCAAAGTTTGTTGAGAATATAAGATTTTATTTTAGAATAACGTAGAGTTAAGATATTTAAATAGTTTTAGCGGGAGACGAACTGCTTTAATCTGTGTTGAGTATTATTTAATACTTTTTAACATATCGTTTAGCAATTTATTGTACCGTCTTCAATAATTATAGTTACGTTTGTCTGGTTCCCTACGTATTTCTATTCTGCTGATTGTTCCTGTAAATTGCTGGAAAGTATAGGTTTTTTGTTAAATAAAATATTTAATATTCGCCTATGATAACATGCGTGTGTGTTTTATTTTTGTCTAACCAATGGTAAAATCGAGGTACAATATAAATATCATAAATATCTCTATTTATTTACTTTAGAAGTTCAACAGCGTTTACAGAAAAATGTACAGATTTCTTATTATACTACAAAAGCATAGCCAATGAGAAAATTCCCTTTATAATGATATAAAATTAATTCTGAGTTGGATTTTACCATGTAGGTATATCTAATAAAGGTTTACTGAAAAAATTAAATGGGCGATGAAAACAAAAGATGAATGAAAACAACAATTATGATAAAAATAAAATTACGAGCAAAACATGATGTTTGGATGTGTTGTGTGAGAGTGTGTGTGTGAGAGAGAGGGTGAAAGTACTACCAGGAGAGCCGTTTTACAATGAGAGATTTGAAAGAATTCCTGGATGTGAGAAACGGTGACGGTGTAACGGGTTCGATTCCCGGTTCAACCATAAAATTATTTAAATATCTGTGAATGCAGTTTAAACTGTTTTTTAAATTCAAATAATGTCTTCTTTCAGTAAAATGTTCCATCTACAATATTCAAAGTACTTTCCCTCCATGTGGCATAGCCGTGGGACGCCCTGTATAGGCATTGTCTGGGTAAACTCTCTTGGCTATAAGCGACCACAAATCCGTGTTCAACTGATCTCCCACAAGATATGCATCGCATAAACATACCTGAATGCACCTGGCCACATGTGTCGTTCTGAGGTAAATACGCCATTTGATTTGAAATAGCTAATATCCAGGACCTGTGGCCGATTTATGTGTCGAACGCTCGACTTTTCAGTCGACATCTGTCAAATCACTATAGTTTACTGGCTACTGTCCTATAGGGAAGTCTTCGTAAGGAATTTTTTTTTTTGGAAAGTTGAGTAGTAAAATGTATTTTTATCCATACATTCTAAGTATGGAATAATAGTACATTACTTACCAAGGGCGGTAAAACAAGAATGTCTCAGATCGCAGGTATTTGACGCTCGAGCCGAAGGCAAGGGCGATGATTATGCGATCTGAGGCTTTCTTAATTACCGCCCGAGGTAAGTACAAAATTTTATGTCACCCCCTGGCCAGGAAGTGGGATTTTCCGCGCGCGGAGCGTGCGGTAATTGCCACTTTATGGCCAGGTGTGACATAAAATACATTTTCTTCAATACTCTATTGAGATACGACATCATTATATTTAAGCCAGTGGTTTCGTAAAAATTTAATTCCTTTTCAAAACACTTCGTGCTTGGGCTTTCCTGATCGAAAATGGCTGTTTTTGTTTTCTAAAATATACATTATTTTCAGATACTTTTTTTAATGCAGGTTTTGGAATACTTAGCCCTCACTTCATATTTTTGTGTTGTTATTTAGAAAGAGGTTTAATTGCAGTTTAATCACTTCCGATAGTTTTGGTAATTAACGAACCACACCTAATATCCATAAATCGAGTAGCTCAGTCCTTCTCAGGTCCTTGGATATCTCACCATTTGTATGAAAAAATGGTTTTTACCACACTGTGTTACCAATGTGTGGCAATAAGTGTTTTTAAGTATATTTATTTACCTATAAATTCCTTTTATTAGGTTCAGGTACTATTTAGAAATCCTATTTCTGTACACTAATACATACATATCATTTTTTTTTTTGTAATAGAAAACTGGTAATGAAAAAGTAGAATGACCCAGTTATTAAAACATGAGAAACGAGACATGATTTTTATCTAACTTCGCGTTGGTTCAAATTCCACCTGTGGAGATAAATATTTCAATTTTTCACTTTGATTGAAAATAGTCATCTTATTAATTTATAAGCGTATATCAATTTTTTACGTCATTTATTTACTACATTGATATGGATTGACATAATACAACGGATTACTTAAGACTCCATTGTTCTTTGAATACTGTTTCTGTGTTATGCTGTAATATTTCCTGTAATATTCGGGACTTTGTATATTTGTCACGTCTTTTCTTTCTCCATTTATAAACTTGCCAAGATCATTGGGATTCATGTTTTTAGTATTTATTATGGCGTCTCGGTCTAGCCAAGTCTTTCTAGATCTTGTATAATCTCCATTATTTTGATATTTTTTTTCATTTGATGGATTAGGCGAATTGGCATAATAATATCCATTATTTCCATAATATTGTAAATTGGGATAATAATACCCATTATTTCCGTCATAATATTTTCCATAAGTGTCTATAGGATAGCTATTAGAATGTGAACTATCTTGTTCCAAAATATTATTATTATCGTAGGGTATTGGACGTGAATTGTAATTTTGTCCCATGTTAATGTTATAATCATTTAATTTACAAGGGCTCCGCAATAATTCTTCTTCATATTTGTGTTCTTCTATTTCAATAAGATGCTCATCTAAAATGAAAAACAAATAAAATCTTTAATCACAATATAAATAAACACAATGCAATTGGCAAAAACAGGTTTCAAGTTTTAGCATATTACACATTTTGTATAATAACACAATTGGATCAAAAATTTAAAACATGTGCAGGTATGGCACAGACTTAAATTGACGCGCGTATTCCTTTTGTGTAGGTAAAGATCAAAGAATTCTTTCGCATTCTCTACTACGGTCCTTGCATACTTTTCGCTTACCGCATCCATACATCTCGAAAATATACAAAGCCAGTGTAGTGAAAACCAATGTCGCAGTTTATTCTTTATCTATTCAAAACACTGAACAAAACTGAACTAATTAAAAAAAACATTAAACTCTGATCATCTTCCTTTGCCTGTAAAGTTAATGGATACGACACAAGCTGTAAAACGTCTAAGAAAACACATTGTGTAGGCTGTATGAAGGTTGAGCGAGGCGACAGTATCTTAAACCGAAACACAAATAAACTGAACAAGACTGATTATAGTCACTAAAAAAAAGAAAAAAGCAGTATAAAAAAAGAGAAGAATAAAACTGATCATCTACATTTCATTAAACTAGTGAAGGTTAAAGTGACTTAACGGATGTTTTGAATTGCATTTAACATTATTTTTAACGTTTTTTCAAGCTACTGTTACTATCAAATGCACGAAATTCATTTCTATTAGCGGCTGAAGTTATCACAAGGTCACTCTGTTGCAAAATATAAATCAATTTATGGTTTTCAGATGGTACAAAAAGGCTAATTTTTCTCGTCCAATGTGCTGTGCTGCGGAGACAGAGACAATTGCAAAATTCTCTGGTGACCTCGTAATCATACACTAACAAAACTTTTTCCAAAATCATTATAATCCTAAAAAGTCACGCAGGCAGTAAAATTTACGAAATCGACTGACATTTGACCTTCTAACGCACAGGGAACACTCAACCTTATTGGGATTCAACTAGTTTCCCTCTGACTTTTTTCCTTCAAAAGCTACTGTTAAATATAAAATGATACCTTGAACAAGTTTTTTGAAAATACCAGAGGTGCGAGTCAGACAGAGCTCATCCCACGACCTAAAAATTGAAATTCGAGTGCCTTACCTCTCGGCGACTTCATCTATCAAGACTTGTGACACTGGTTTTTGTTTGGAACTTACTTGGCATTCTGTTAGTTTCATCAGCATCCTTAGATAATTCTTTGTTGAATCTTCTTCCGTTGGTTGACAACGATTTATTTACATTTATAGGCATTGAAACCTTATTTTCGATATGACCGCGATTGGAAATATCCTTAGTTGGAACCTTTCTAACAACATGTGTTAATTTATTTGTTTTTTTTGGTTTCACTTCATTTCCATTAGCTTTTATCGGAGTTTTCACATCGTCTACTTTAGCACTGCTTTTCATGCTGTCCAGGTTATCTATTTCATCAACCAAATGTCTGATTTTATGAACGCCTTTAATTTCATTAGGATTATGAGCAATCGTAGCTATTTCTTCAAGTATATGATTAATTGTTCTGACATCTTTTGGTTCGTTTCTTTCATTTATAGGAGGTTTAATTTTATTTACAGGTTTTGGTGTAGGTATTGGTTTTGGCTCCGCAACAGTCCTGCTAATAGGTGTCGCTAGTTTGATTTGTTTGTTTTCAACTGATTTTCGCTTTTGGCAGTCATTTTCGTGGTATCGTTTCGTTCTCTCGTTAATTTTCGAATTCTGATTATCCTAAAAAAAGTACAGAATTGCGATTAGTAGTTCCACGTGATATGAAACAAATCAGTAGTCGTGGAGATACAAATATGGAGGTGGATACGTAGGTGAGGTATACTTGGTTTATTCGATTATTTTTTGGTATCAAACAACAAAATAAAGCGAAACTTGTATACCAGAAACATTTGCAATTAGAACTACCTGCAGTCAACTATATACCTTAATCGGTTGTATGCCCAGGGCATGTTAGGATTTCCCCTTGATCCGGTTGATCCGCGGTAAAGGGTAGAGCTCAGGCCGGTGCGCCCTGGAGGCAACGGCAGGAGATCATTTAGTGGACCCTAAGTGATCGCCTGCCGATGCTACCAATAACCTGACACAGGGGGGATGGGGACCACCAGGGAGTCGGAAGGCTCCCCAGGTGCGCCAGTGAGGCACAGGAGGCGGGGTAGGGGCGTTTGTCCTCCCGTGGCCTGTTTGGGGGGCACTGCGGACAGGGTAACAAGGGACCTGTGCCGTTGCGAGGTGGCTGTTCCGATTCCGGTTGGCAGAGGGCCTAGAACCGGATCGGATGCGGCGTGGTTGCGGAGTAGGGCCATTTGTCCTCCCGCGGAGCCTTAGGTTACGTAGTGGTATGCAGTTTCATGCATTTCTCAAAAAAAAAGGGCATATCAGGATAACGTGGGCGGCTGTCTTTTCGTCCTCCATGCAGACTCTGTAAAGAGAGCTATCTGTACGTAATTTTCAAATGCATCACTCACCTGATCATCACAAAAAACATGAATAAACAATACAACCAAACATGATAAAATCGACCATATCTTCATGGTGGTCATAGGATCACTGATATTCGAATTTGCAATAAGATACGCAAAAGGCTTATCAATGTTTAAAGAAAATGTGTAGTCGATTAAATCAATTATGAAAGGTGGTTTTATAAACATAACTGCTAGACATAACGCTGCTGGCTGCTTTATGTGACTTTTTTATTACTTAGGTACAGTTCTAATAATTTTCCATTGAAAACATTTTTTTTAAAGGTAAAACGGGACCCGATTACTAAGAATTCGCTAATTCGTGTATCTCAAGACCCATGATAGTTAATTTTCACATTCGTCCGGTGAGAAGCAAAACTCAATCGAATCTGTCACTACTCTTCGAAACCTCGTATCTCAGTACTGAAACGATGCTGATGCTGAGCTTTATTTTAAGTACGTATTTATTAATTAGTGACTTTTGCTTGTAACTCGACGATATGATGTCTGCTATAACAACAAATACTAAAAAAAGAGAATGAAATAAATATTTAAGGGGGCTCCCATAGATCAAACGTGATTGTTTTGCCGTTTTTATAAATAATGGTACGGAATCCTTCGTGCGCGAGTCCGACTCGCACTTGGCCAGTTAAGGTTAGATTGGAAAGAAGCCAGAAGCCTAGTTTTTATTTGTACAGAGTTCCGAGCTTGAGCCGATTTTTTATGTGTAAGGTAAACGTCCCTGTACTCGACACATTCGTGGCCAATTGAAGACCCCGTTAATCACCTCTGTCATCATAACATAAGATTGAAATTATGAATGTATTGGGTCAGTGTCTATAACAGAGACTTTCAACTTAAATATTGTTAATTCAGGATTTCGTTTATACTCATCATCATATCATCATCATCATCATCAGCCTGTGTCAGTCCACTGCTGGACATAGGCCTCTCCCATGGCACGCCACTGAGCTCGGTCTTCAGCTCTTCTCCAATCCCTGCCCACTGCCTTACGAATATCATCGCCCCACCTAGTTACAGGGCGTCCTACACTACGTTTGCCGACACGCGGTCTCCACTCAAGAACCAGTCTGCCCCAACGGCCATCGGTTCTGCGACATATGTGACCTGGCCACTGCCACTTCAGCTTACTAATTCGCTGAGCTATGTTTATACTAGGTATATGAAAACATAAATTGTACTCTAACAGCGTTTATTCCACAAATGTATACAATATGTTAATAAGGTGAACAATCGCCGGATACAATTCCACCAGTGCAGCCACCGCTAACGCCACCACCGTCGCCACCCGAGTGATGCTGCGCACGAGTTCCAACCTGTTCAAACAAGTCTTTAAATACCGTTAACCTGGGTTACTTTCAAATTGAGGGGCCTCTTTAAAAATCCAGTTTTTATGCCGTGTTTTAGTTTTTATTTGCTTAACATGAGGCCTTGGTAAGTACCCAACTATTTACTAAACTGGATCAAACTAGAATAGGGCTGCCATAAGCATGAGGTCGAGCACCGGGACATTTAAAGAAAAAATAGTATAGGTAGAGATCATGAAGAAAAATTGGAAGGACATCAGCGCAATGCCTCATCCCCAAAGTCAAAGCAGATGTGGGAGCGGGTCCGGTCTTTGCCGTAGGACGGTATCCTTCATGCGCGCGCGCCACGCAGGCACTGCCTGTCTTAAGCGTTAGGCTTACAGCCGTCCGTACTACGTACATGCATACGAGGGTGAATTGAAAAGTTCTGAGCCTGACCTATAAATTAAAGACTTATGGATATATAACAATTTTATTTTTCTACATAGTCTCCTGAAAGATCACAACACTTTTGCCATCTTGATTCTAACTTTAGGATTCCTTGTAAAAAAAATGATTCTTCCAGGTCATCAAAATATTCAGTTACGGCTTCTTGCACCTCGATATCCGTCTTGAATTTTCGCCCCGCTATGTGTGTGTTTTTAGATTAGGGAAAAGAAAATAGTCGGATGGGGCCAAGTCTGGCGAATAAGGCGGATGCGGCAACAATTCAAACCCACAATTCTGTATTTGTGCGATTGATTTTGCCGCAGTATGGACAGGAGCGTTGTCTTGGTGGAACAAAACTTTTTTAGACAACATACCAGGCCTTTTCGTCTTAATTTCTTCACGTAAACGCTGTAAGAGTGTGCAATAATAGTCAGCATTTATAGTTTTACCCTTTTCAAGATAATCGATCATTATGATCCCTCTGCAGTCCCAAAAAACTGAAGCCATTACCTTCTTGGCGGACAAAATGGCCTTTGCTTTTTTCGGCGGGGGTGAACCTGACCTTTTCCATTGCTTGGATTGTATTTTTGACTCCGGTGTATTGTGGTGGACCCAAGTTTCGTCCATAGTCACAAATCGGTTAGTAAAGTCTTGCGGATCACTTCTAAACAAGTCCAAACAATCTTGTGACACTGTGTGACGGGTGCGTTTATTTTCCGCTGAAAGCAGCCTAGGTACCCATCTGGCAGAGACCTTAGAAAATCCAAGATCGTTGGTGATTATGTTTTGCACTCGTTCGTAAGATATCCCTATTGCGTCCGCTATCTCCGCGATCTTCAACCTCCTGTCGTTCATAACCATGTCTAGTATTTTATGGACATTTTCATCTGTAGTGGCTGTTAACGGCCGGCCACTCCTAGGTTCATCTTGAACTGCTTCTCTGCCACGTTTGAAATCCGCTGCCCATCTTTTTACAGTGGCATACGATGGTGCGAATTCCCCTAAAGTCTGGCACATATCTTCATAAATTTGTTTGGGCGTTAACCCTTTTTTTTGCAAGTATTTTATGACGGAACGATGCTCAATTTTATCCATTGCTAAGAAAATCGCGAACCTTCTTTACTAATTCGATCATAAATTTTACAAAAGTGACAGCAAAAAAACAAAAGACGATGCATTATGATTAAAAAACCTGTGAGTATAACGTGCCAGTATTATTTTTTCTTTTTAATTTGAAGTTCAACCTCAGGCTCAGAACTTTTCAATTCACCCTCGTAAGTACTTAAGCTGCTGGTCCCTACTAATTAACTATGCTTTTCAAACCGGGACAATTTGCTTAATGGGCGGGACACTGGGACACCATGCTTCAAACCGGGACATGTCCCGGCATACCGGGACGTATGGCAACCTTATTCTAAATCCATCAAAGCGGCCCTGTTTTTTCTTAAAGTCACCCCAGTTTACGGTAAGTATTCATGATAATTAGGTATAATTTTAGACGATAAGTTGTCCTTTACATTACATATTGACAGTATATTAAAGCGTGCCTTTAGAAATCTGGGTTTTATAAATAGAATTACCAAACCTTTCAGGGAAATTTCTACTCTTAAAATCCTTTATTTTGCATTTGTTCGATCAATTCTCGACTTCGGATGTGTAATTTGGAGTCCTTTTTATAAAAATCATATCGATCGTGTCGAAAAAGTCCAAAGAAAGTTTGTAAAAATATTAAACTTTAGATTTAATCACCGTAGCGAACACTACAACCAATCTCTGACACACTATAAACTTACGAGTCTAGTTAACCGGCGCAAGCAATTTGATATTTCATTCCTTTACAAAATTGTCAATAATGAAGTTGATTGCCCCGCATTACTTTCAAAAGTAAATTTCATCACTAAAGCTAGACTCCCAGTTCGCCCCAATCGTGATCTTCATATGTTCGCGCCACCCATCCTCCGAAAAAACTATACCAGAAACAGTTTCATTCCCCGCACAATGACACTTTACAATAAAGAATTTAAGGACCTAGATATGTTTAACACAACTCTCAGGGGTTTGAAAAGTAAAATTATTAATAAGTTGTCCAATTACGACCAATAAATTTCGTGTCAAGTAATATTACGATTTAAATTTAAATTTAAATTTACTGTTTTAGAGTTAATACCTCTTCTTTTTTTTTTGTAGTGAGCTTCCGGGAACATTATGAATTATACGTAGACACTTACATGTAGATATACTCTCTCAAATGCAATGATATTTTATAACCTGCTAACCTCATCACTTTCTGGAGAAGCTAGGTAGTTTTAAGTTTTAAGCAAATGTAATTTAAACTAAACTAAGGTGGGATGGAACTGTACATCTACAGTGATAAGTGTGTATATGCCATCAATCATATATGCTAGACATCACATCCGGTCTACAGTTCCACTGAAATCTGTATTCTTTTATTATTATTATTTTTTTACCTCGGGTCCGTTCTAACAATTAAAAGTAATATAATCTACTAAATCATTCGGCACTGTTTTGTCTACATACTATGTAATGTTATTCACAAAATGTAAATCTTTGTAATGACTGTTTGTGCCAAAATAAAGTGAAAAAAAAAAAAAAAAAAGATAAAGGCTCCGTATCAATAAGGTAAGAAACTGGCCGCCCTTTTTTACTGACTGCGGCTTAATGACCGAGCCCAATAAAGAGGAGTGTTTGTTGCTGAACCATCGACAAAACTCCCAGTAGCTCGATTCCACTCACACCTCAGATTCGGTTGAAACCGCTCAACCAATCTCACTGGAGCGCAAGCTCTTAGAGTATTCCAGTGTTCCAAACCACACGCGTGGTCGTGCCGGAGGTTTTCCCCTGGATTTTCCCCAGGCTACTCTCCAGCCGCGCACTCCTATCGCTTTATTGGGCCCGGCCTATAAAGCCACAGTCAGGGTTCAAAAAATAAATAAAAAAAAGGAGTGCGTTTGTGGAGAGCAGCCTGGGGAAAATCCAGGGGTAAACACCGAAAAGAACACGCAGGCGGTTTAAACACTGGAATAATCTAACGAGTTTACGCTCCAGTGAAATTGATTAGCGGTTTCAAAGTAAGTAGGTTGTTAGGTGGGTTTACGGCCTGTTAATATGATGCGCCAGTTTGCGGCCACTTGGACTGAAAGGATATTTTCTTGTCTTTTTAATATATATGTGATAATCCATATTGAAAGGAACCTTATGGCTGCCGGCACTTACACCTTTATTGCCGCTGTTCCAATACAATAGTGAATAGGTGCAACGTAAGCGCCTGCCGCCATAAGGTCCCTTTCGATGTGGATTATCACATATATTCACATTCAATGGCTACTAATTAAAACGCATACGACTCAGTATTTCTTTAGGGCATGTAAAAATGTAAATATCTTTCATTGAAAAACTTCGTTTTTCAGAAGGCCGCAAACTGACGCAGGCCGCGTAACTGGCCTAGCGACACTATTCAGTATTCCATACCAACAAGGCAAAAAACCGGACACCTATAGGTTGGTCGTACCACCCACAATGATGGGTTTCTATCAGTCCACATTTAAAATCGCACATGATCAAACACCGTGGGTATAATTGTGGTTGAAATACTAATTATATTTTAATAATTATGACATTACATCTTAATGACTATTTTCATAACTATGACATTAAATGTTGACGTTAAATTTTCCTCTTGCCATTCAGATTTTATTCTAGAAACTGTCTAAATTATACAATTTTTATGTTTTTATTTTACATATTTGACGATCTTTTTGTGAATTTATTATACTCTCTTTTGACTTACCTACATTACAGTAATTCATGTCTTTTTTTAAATTTCATATGCATCAATAAATTGCTCTGAATAATTAAATTCAATTTATGTAATATATAACTGACGATTCAAAAGTGCTTGTTGCTAGGCCTATTTGAATAAAGATTATTTTGAGTTTGAGTTTGAATCACTATCCAATACGACATGGTGGTTACAGGTAGACAGACAGCCTACCTATAGACGATTGTTCAGTGTGGCTGAGATTTCTTGTTTGAGTTAATGGTGATCGGTAGATGACGTTGTATCGTCCGCGTCGATTTCTGAATCGCGCTATTAAGATTTTTCATAAGATAATGAGCCTTAGTCAAATGACCATTGATTTTGTTTACGAAACGTCAGAAACGCTCGGTTACTATGAAGTTTGGAATATTGACTAATGATATGACGTCACAATTCTCTATGGTCATCATCTTCGTCATCATCATCCTCCTAGCGTTATTCCAGTACAGTTGCATCCTGAACGATGCCCAGGGTCCGCTACCTAATCCCAAGATTTGGCGTATACACTAGTTTTTTACGGAAGCCACTGCCATCTGATCTTCCAAAACGAGGGGAAATCAAACCTTTTTGGTATTAGGCTTGTCAAGTGAGTGGGAAACTTGACTATTAGAAGTACGCAAGCCGCTCGAAGGCCTATAACTTGGCTTAACGATCGCTATCATAGACAGCAGCTGGGACCAACGGCTTAGCGTGCCTTCCAAAGCATGGGAGTGTTCAGTTAAGGGTCTTTATCAGTTAAAAAACGCTCATATATTTAGGCCATTTTCTGTGTGATTTACAAATATCCTGATATATTCTCAATGTTACTTACTATCTAGAACAGGACTATTGCAACATAATGTCATTCATTTTAAATGTATTTTTTGGACTTTTCATTAAGAAATATCGTTTCAAACACCACTCCAAATCGACCATTTTCAAGCTAAAACTCTTTATTTTCCGCTTGACTTCTACTACACACAATGTAAACAAAAATGGCTGTGTTACTATCTAAAGCTTTAATAAAATCATTGTGTCGTTTAATGACTTTATTGGTATTATGTATACTTTTGTCACAATTTGAAGTCAAAATATTTTAAAACTTGTAAGGCTCTTAATAACCACTTAAAGCGGTCAGCCATCCAAGAACTGACCTCGGCCTATGTTGCTTAACCGCGTATACCACACGCGGTGCGCGGGCGCCGCTGGCCCACGAGCGCTCCTATGGTCATAATAATATGTTCCAAGTAATTTCCTAAGTTTAGTTAACTGGTAACATGAAAATGATATTTTTTACTACGTTCAATAGCATATTGTATAATAGTTCGTAATAAATTACCTGTTAGGTGGCGGCAGAGACTTCCGGAGTGACTGCTGAAAGATTGTGACTGGCGGGGTTACCTGGAAAACAAAGAACGACTGCCGTTTACACTGCGTTAGAATAGAATAGAATAGAATAGAAAATGTTTATTCATAACGTTGACAAAAACTAAAAATAACAAGTGCTTATACATAATCGTCATTAAAATGGCCTCCACTCAGCTTTAATGTCAAGGTATCTTGCGAGTATCTTGAAGCTGGTTATCCGTGGATACCTTTCAAGAGAGCGCTCCAACACGCTTCACAAATAATTACATATAGCATTCAAAATCTTACACTAGGTTTGAGATTAGATACAGATGTTATAGATATGGGCCATATTGCAATAGGTATAACGGATCAAATCCAGTATTAGGTACTAACATGTAAATAGGTATTAAGAGGCCTTATAAGTTTTAAAATTATGACAAAAGTATTGATAATACCAATAAAGTGATTAATGGATACGATGATTTTATTAAAGTTTTAGATAGCAACATAGCCATTTTTTATTTTATTATGTGTAGTAGAATTTAAGCGGAAAAAACAAGTTTTTAGCTTGAAAATAGTCGATTTGGAGTCATGTTTGAAACGATTTTTCGTAATGAAATATCCAAATAATACATTAAAAGTTTATGTCATAAGGTCGCAATAGTCCTGTTCTAGATAGTAACATCGAGTAAATGTCAAGATACGTGTCAATTCAAACAGAAAATGGCCTAAATAGATGAGCTATTTTACCTGATAAGGACTATTAATTCGGCTGGAGTGCCTTATTATTAAAATGAAATTATCATGAAAGTGGATATTTTTGTGTAATTGGTACATCAACGATCGTTTTGCAAATTCACAATATACTTTTTGTGTTTAAATTTAAAAGAAGCAACTGATACGTGGGCTATTCTACTTTTTCATGTACATAATTTTCGGACACTTTTTTTTTAAATACAGATTTTGGAATACTTGACCTCACTTCATATTTTTGTATCGTTATTTAGAAAGACGTTCAATTGCAGTATCACTTCCGATAGTTTTGGTAATTAACGAACCACAGCTAATATCCATAAAAGTAACTCAATGGTCCTTGGATGTCGAGTACTAAAAAACTACAATGAGTATTTCTGTGACATCGATCCATTTATGCACTCCCTTGATATTCTAAAAGAACGTACGAGATCCAAATTGTTATTGATCAATAATACTTAGTGTTCTACCCACTTACTTTCCTACTCGCTAAGACGCTGTTGTATATTTTTGCTTAATGTTTGTATTTATGAACCTCCAGGTCTGTTTTTATACATATTTGTAACTTACCTCTATCTTTTTATGTATGACTGTATGTGTTCTGAACAATAAATAAATAAATAAATAAATGTCTCACCATTTGTATGAAAAAATGGTTTTTACCACTGTGTTACCCACCTTTTACAGCAATGTTAGTATTTAAGTATTTTTACCTATAAATTCCTTCTATTTGGTTTTGTTACTATTTCGAAATTCTATTTTTCTACACTAATTCAATACAAATCATTTTTTTTTTTCTGTAATAGAAAACTGGTCATGAAAAAGTAGAATGACCCACGTTACATAGTTAACTAGCTAATCCTTCATCTTTTATTGCAAGCACTTAACCTACTTCATTATGCTGCCTTGATTTAAACTTTACAAGCAATTTAAAAACTAACTGCAGTTTGCGGAGTGTTTGGGGTAAGTTTACTAGGTATATCTCTGTTGCAAAGCTTCGTAAGCCTGGGACTTGTAGGTTGCTTGGACTGGAGTAGCTGTGCTACAGAGGAAGAGTAGAAACAGTAGTACAAGGTTGCAAGAGTTGCTGGACTAGTCATCGATGCAACCTTTGTGGGGGAGCAGTGAATGAATGAATGAATTATTTATTTGAAACCACAACATAAAGTACAGTAAGCTTAAATCTAGGAAATACACATTTGAGGATGGTTCCAAAAAGGAGCCCACTCAGCATTGTGTCGGAGCATGAAGTGCCACGACGCAGTGGGCATCCTTCGGCTGATTTGACGATGATGATGATGACAATTCGTTAAAGTTTGTTGCAGAAAAAATAGCAGTAATAAACCACAAATGTATCATAATTCGCAACGCAGGCTTTACCATAAAAGCACAAATAAAAACGCGTTTTGCTACATGCTCCGTTACAAACTAACCAATGATAGGTAATATCCGCAAAAGGAATACGTTCATTACCCGTAAGAAATAAAGCAGAATTTATAAAATCATCATTCATTTGATACAGAGAACAAATACAAAGTAAACATGGACCTTGATCTCGCACGCAGCCTAAGACGGGAATCGAATCCGTGCCTGGTTTGTCGGACCAGCGTATTTAATTTATTTGATTCGTGAAAAAGGTTAAACTCATCGTTGTTAAATAGTAAATCGTTAATATATTGAATTTATTAATTAACCAACTAATGTACTATTAATCCAAAAATGAAATCAGCAACATGCTTCGTCAAATTAACTTAACATAAAGGACCGCCCCAGAT
The DNA here is from genome assembly GCA_963556455.1 of Epiblema foenella. Classification (NCBI taxonomy): domain Eukaryota; kingdom Metazoa; phylum Arthropoda; class Insecta; order Lepidoptera; family Tortricidae; genus Epiblema; species Epiblema foenella. The sequence goes on from OY747100.1 coordinate 24,795,354, forward strand.
CGTAGATGGCTCGAAAGTTCCCATAACCCCGGTGGCGTTATGTATATAATAGTAAATTGTTAACCAAGAAAGGTACCCATCTCACCCGAGATATATTGATGTGAAATGGGTGCGGTTTCACCTGAGTTAAACACTCTACTTTCATTTCGACCATGATTCGGTAATAAAAACACGCGCTGCAGCAACCAGTAGCAGGCAGCAAAATACTTTCCGCCCTAGGGTTTCCACCCCGAACAGCAGAGATGAAAAACTAATTTCAAAATTAATGATTAGCTTCGGGAAATTTGACACGGAGATAACAGTCAGAATGTTTTAGAAAAGTTATAAGTTTCACAAATAAAGTTTTCTGATTCTATATTATGACCCAATTGCATTTACATCATACCTATCCTGCTAGCTTTTTTCTCAGTTGTATGGTTTGTTTCGTTTTTCCCAGTTTGGGCACCTAATCCCAAGATTAAGAAGAAGACGAAGATCATGGAGTTTGATTCATATCAAAATTGAGTTAACAATTGTTACAAAAACACATGCCGAACGTTAACCCCAAAAGATTTAAAAGACCGCTGGCCATGTAGCCCCATCAAGTATTGACATTGAAGTTTTTGCGGAACCGACTGCCTAAGGTGGAAACTACCCGAATACTAAACCTGTCATAAAAATTTGATGGTTTCTAAGGTTTGAAAATTCCACCGACCAGTGAAATGTTGTTTTCACTTGGATTTTCGTACTGTTTCGCAACTTTCTACTAGGGTCGGTTTTTGCTGTCGTCACTTTGATGAAGTGGCCAGTGTCTCGACTTCACAACTTCTCTCAGTGAATACTGCTCTGAAAAGATGTTACTAGATTGTGAGCCTAATAAACTAGAAGGGTAAAAAGTTGTTTAACCAACGATCTATAAGGAAGGCGAAGATCGCGATTAATTCATTTAAAGGCAGTGGGGCTTAGTGAGGTGAAGTTACCTGAAAAACTGTTCCGGGTTCGATTTGCGAAGGGAGGTAGCCAGTTGAACACGGCTGGAAACCATTAACACTGCTTAAGAGGCCTTATAAGTTTTAAAATGTTTTGATTTCAAATTATGACAAAAGTATTGATAATACCAATAAAGTTATTAAAGGCTACGATAATTTTATTAAAGTTTTAGTAGTTAGTATTTAGTATGAGCGTTTTTTAAATATCACTCCAAAACGACCATTTTCAAGCTAAAAACTTGTTTTTTCACAACACACAATAAAATCAAGAAATGGCTGTCACTATCTTAATCTTTTATAAAGTCATCATATCCTTTAACCACTATATTGGTATTATAAATACTTTTGTCATGATTTGAAATCAAAACATTTTATAACTTATAAGGTCTCTTAATCCAGTATACAAATTCGTTGTATACTAAGTTTAATCATATTCCGTTCAGTCCTTTTTGCGTGATTAAGTAACAAACATCCAAAACTCTAATCTTTTGGTATTTATAATATAAGTAGGATTATTTTATAGAATCTGTGTAATCCCGTAAGGCGTCCCGTAAGGAGCGCTCGTGGCCCTATGACGCCCGCGTACCGCGTGCGGTATGCGAGGTTAAGCAATGTGGGCCCAGGTCAGTTATTGGATGGGTGACCGCTTTGAGTGGTTATTAACTGAGCGCTCCCGTGCTTTGGAAGGCACGTTAAGCCGTTGATCCCGGCTGCTGTCTATGAGAGCAGTCGATAAGCCAAGTTAGAGGCCTTCGGGCGGCTTGAGAACTTCTAACAGTCAAGTTGCCTACTCACTTGACAAGCCTAATTCCATAAGGTCTGGTTTCCCCGCATGTTGGAAGGTCAGATGGCAGTCGCTTCCGTAAAAACTAGTGCCTACGCCAAATCTTGTAAAATGTCAACTAAATTAAGATACACCTCAAAATGTTGTCCCAGAAGATTCTGTTCATAAAGAGTTGAGACTTTAGGAAGCTCTTATTACACACGTGACACCTGGTCGTATTCCGTCATCGATTTGAAAGTTATAACAGATTTAAAATCGCAATATATCCCGTCTGAAAAATATTACCTTCGATACTAGCTAACTAAAAAAAAACAACCATTACCACAGGTGACCGGAGGGTTGGCTCTTTTTTTTAACCTGACTGTGGCTTTATAGGCCGGGCCCAATAAAGCGATAGGAGTGCGCGGTTGGAGAGTAGCCTGGGGAAAATCCAGGGGAAAACCTCCGGCACGACCACGCGTGTGGTTTGGAACACTGGAATACTCTAAGAGTTTGCGCTCCAGTGAGATTGGTTGAGCGGTTTCAACCGAATCTGAGGTGTGAGTGGAATCGAGCTACTGGGAGTTTTGTCGCTGGTTCACTAAACCTAGCCTAGCTGAGAAGAGTCCAGCAAGAAACTCAGCTAGGCCCGACCTGGGTCGGACTGACAGCGTTGGCTCGTTCCTCGGCCAACGTATAGGCATTGCGGTGGAACGAGGTAACGCAGCCAGCCTTCTGGGGACCATTCCCAGCTGCAGCGGCGATTTGGGAGACACATGTAACCGTTATGTTTGTAATAGTTTTCCTAGTTTTTAATATTAAGTTTATTTTTATTTTTAAATTTGACCACCGCCTTAGCCTAGTAGGTAACTACCCTGCCTAAGAAGCTGGAGGTCCCGGGTCGTATCCCGGTCAGGGCATTTATTTGTCTCATGGTCACGAATATTGTACCTGAGTCTTTGATGTTTTCTATGTATTTAAATATTTATTTATCTATATAAGTATGTATATCGTCGCCTAGTACCCATAGTACAAGCTTTGCAGACGATTTGTGTAAAATTGTCCCCCAATATTTAATTTATTATTTAATTTTACTTGTACTTTTCTTACAACCCTTTTATTCTAATAAATAGCTTTGATAGTTCAATAATTAAGTTTCGTAAATAAAAGGAAAATTTAGATGGAAATAAAGTATAAAGAAAAATAAAATTAATGTAATGAGGTAGAGGTAGCACTGTGAGTTGATATACGAGTTTTTTTTTAACCTGACTGTGGCTGTATATTAGGCCGGGCCCAATAAAGCGATAGGAGTGCGCGGTTGGAGAGTAGCCTGTGGAAAATCCAGGGGAAAACCTCCGATACGACCACGCGTGTGTGAGTGAGTTGATATGAGTGTGAGTTTTAATATACATACTTGTGATTCTTCGAAGGTGCATAAAGTTCTTCGGAGCGTGCGCTGGGAGAAAAACTTGGTTTCAAAAACACCTTTTTTAATATTTTTTTTATATATTTATTAAAGTTCCAAATAATTTAGCGCACAGTTTGAAATTGCTTAACTGCTAAAGCCATGAATGGCTTATTTACACCTAGAGTTCGGACTAAGACTTACATTACATTCAGTTCATTGGTAACAACAAGAAAGTACTTATCATAAGGCGTATTAGGGTGGATCAAATATTCTTTGTTGCTCGTTACCATGGTTACGTCTCCTGAGTCACTCTTTAAAACTGTGATTTTATAGGGTTTAAATCTATTAAACATGAGTTTTAGCGACGATCAACAATCCAATTGGACGTGGGTCATCTTTTGAGCACGCTTGAAATCCATGTTATAAACATTTTTCTAAGAAACTCGGTTACTGGTGTCTCCTCGCTGACGGGACAGAATAACAACAAGAAAAAGTTGATATGACAAAATATTTGTTAACATCTTTAACTAATGTATGGTTGGACAGGTATGAATCTTGTATGTGTGTTGGGGGGCTATTTATAATTTTAGGAATCAAATAGAGATTGGTCCTTATGCCCTAAACATTTTTCATTTGTGGCAGTAAGAATCTGTGTGTATTGGATAAAAGCCTTAAGAGACCTTATAAGTTTTTCACTTCTCATGCTCGAAAAATGTATCATATTAGACTTGTCAAGCGGGGCTAAAGTAGTACATTTAACCCCTAGGGAAAATATGAATGCATATTTATGATTTACAAAACATTTGAATTTGACCAATCAAAATACTTTACCTATTAAATCCACCAATCACAGAACACTAATTTAACTCTTAAAATTATTTGGTATTGGGTATTAACCAACCAGAATACAGCTTTACTAAAATCGACCAATCTGGAAACATAATTAATTTTTCTAAAGAGTCTAAAGATTAAGTTTGTAGTAGTCCCTATTTCACAATAATTAAAAAAGTGGTTAAATCGTTCGAGCAACATTTTGAAGCGCTCAATGGAAGGTCAGTTAGCTTTTTTCGCGCGTGAATGTTGCGCGCGAACCGCAGTGTCTATGTTTTGTGTGTCAAAGGAGTATAGAAAAAAAATCATGCTGCAAAAGTATATATCTTCGCCGTGGAATTTATTGTTAATTTTGGGTGGGTTAACCTTTGTTTATTTATTTCTCGCATTCGAAGTGAAAAGTAGAGTGTATAACTCTGGTCTAAAAGCCATATTACCCCTCGAACTATTTTCCCTCACTTCGTTCGGGAAAATAACTATCTCGTGGTAGTATGGCTCATTTTAGACCCTTGTCATACAATCTACTATTAAAATGTTTTGATTTCAAATTGTTACATAAGTATTGATAATACCAATAAAGTGATTAAAGGATATGATGACTTTATAAAAGTGTTAGATAGTGACATAGCCATTTCTTGATTTTATTGTGCGTTGTAGAATTTAAGCGGACAAAAGCCGTTTTTTTGGTCGTTTAGGAGTAATGTTTCAAGCGATATTTCTTAATGAAAAATCCATAAAATATAATTAAAAATATCATATTTGGTCCCTATAGTCCTGTTCTAGGTAGTAACACTGAGAAAATGTCAAGATAGATGTAAATTCAAACAGAAAATGGCCTGAATAGATGAGAGTTTTTTAACCCATTAGAGCTCTTAACCTACTATTACAGTGGTATTAATTTAATTGAGTTACATTATTTTATTCTTGTTTGAGTATGGACAGTTTTACTAAGTTTTGCATGGGAAGTACCTTGCAATATTGGAAAAGGTGTGAATAGTCATTACTGTAATTAATTTTTATATATATTTCAATTTTTTTTATACAACGCCGGTGGCAAACAAGCGTACGGTCCACCTGATGGTAAGCGGCCACCGCAGCCTATAGACGCCCGCAACTCCAAAGGAGTCACGTGCGCGTTGAAGACCCTTTATAAGATTTGGTGATGCACTGTGTTGACAGCAGAAGGAACACATTTAGGTCCCCCCACACACATCACATTTGGGTATAATTTAAAATGAGCACAATTTTCATACACGACTAAAATGCAATAACCTCCTAAGACCCCGCGTCCTATATAAAGGACAAAATATGGTCAACGGAAAATAAGTTAAATTTTGAAGTGATAGAGTTGCATTTGTTTTGGTTTGATTGATTTGACATAAAATAAAATTCAAATTTGTAATCGGAACTGTTAGGTTCAAATTCGATTGTATTTTTATTTGTATGGTGGGTCTCAGGAGGATAAAATTTGTTTTTAAGTGTGTTCCTTCTAGGGCCAGACTGGGGTGTCGAAATGGGTTTTTGGTAATAATAAGATGCGTGTTGATTCTATCGTGTCTATTTGGAAAAGGGGCTCTGTTTAGAGCTACATTCGTTTATATACTTAAATTCTACATTAATAACAGCGCCCACTATCGGTGGAGCTGTGAACTATGCGGTAAGTTAGATAGCCTTATGATGACAAAGTGATACTTTTCCCTTTGTTTTTATCTCAAATTCTGCCAGGATATAATAAAGTCCCAAGCTATAGAGTTACAAACAACAATCGATCACTACGTGACATGTTAATAACGAAGGTTTCCCAGAACGGCACGAACACAAAGAGTCCATTGTAATACATGGAGATTTGTACGCTTTTGTCTAAGCAAAAACACAAAATTACTTCCACGAATTCCTATTTTATTGTAGCCTAGCATTCTAAAATAAACCCTACACAGTTAGGAATAGATTTTAAAGTTGATTGTGATGAGGATGGGTGTTATGAAGTTGTTAAAAATTTAGTATAAATGGAGAGAGTCATGTGAATGTGAACTGGTAAAAAGTGTAAGTACAGCTATTTCTGGTGCTAAATTAAGCTTAGTTTTTGAAAGGGTTATGAACAGAAGCCGAGTGAAATATAGAAGTGAATCAAATTCGCATTGAAGGAAACAATAGGGTAGTCGATACCAATGATTGAAAATAAAATAGGAAAATCAATGATAGAATTTTCACGAAAAAGGATCAAATTAAATTCTTAATCAAAAGGTGAAAAAAGTGATTCAAATGAATAAATAATTACATAATTACAAGTTTACAAATTTTAAAAAGGGGCATATTCTGTCCCTTTCCGCCAAATGCACCTTTACCTTTGTATTGGAACGATCGTCATTTACTATGGCGCTCGAGATCAGTGACGTCACTGATCAGTCGCGCTTTCTTCTCTAACCTTAACATTAAAACGATTAATTTTGTATTAAGCAGTACCGCTGCTAACGTAAACTACAAATTTAGAAATAAAGGAAAAATTGAAAAATTCCAGGCACCGAGCAGGATTTGAACCTGCGACCTCCCGGCACTCGCGCTCAGTGCCTTTACCATGAGTTTGCATGATCGTATTCGCTAGCGACTGCGTAAACGATTTAGTAGACCGATTCTTAGTTCTATTGCGTAACCGCCAGAGGCGCTGTACTTTTGCCCTTACAATTTTTTACGCAGTCGCTAGCGAGTACGGTCATGTAAACTCATGGTAAAAGCACAGTTGCTGTAGCCAACTGAGCTATAGGTGCAACTGCCACCCGAATGTGGCTACGAGATGGGAAAACTGTTCCCATTTGGTAGCTGGCTACGAGATGAGAAATGTGATTTCCCTTTGGAAGCCAGCTCCCGAATATGGCTACGAGATGGGAAAACTGTTCCCATTTGGTAGCTGGCTACCAGATGAGAAATGTGATTTCTCATCTGGTAGCCAGCTCCCGAATATGGCTACGAGATGGGAAAACTGTTCCCATTTGGTAGCTGGCTACGAGATGAGAAATGTGATTTCCCATTTGGAAGCCAGCTCCCAAATGTGGCTACGAAATAGGCCTTTTGAATTCCCATTATGTAGCTAGCTTCGAATCGGGATTATTTTTCCCATTTGTAAGCCAGCTACCAAATCTGACTACGAGATGGGACTAAAGGGGGCCGGGTTGACGGCGAGTTAAATTTTTCCTTTATTTCTAAATTTTGTATTAAAACGGCTTCAGCTTTTTTTTTGAAGTTTTTGAATAGGGTTTCCACCACTTGCATATTTTTCTGCATTGTTACTTTTAGAATAGGTACTAGCCAAAGCTTGAGTCTACAACCCTATTATCAAATTAGTGCAATAAACGTGATGACGGTTAAATTATGTGTCGCGAATATATAAAACCTTCTACTAATTTCATTAAACTAATAAAAAAAAAAATTGTCTCTTCCATAATAAATGCTTTGTTTTGCTTTGATGCTGGTCTGTAGTTTATTTTTGGGTTTCTCTTTAGTTTTTGGTATATATGTATGTATGTACAATGGAATCCGGATAAAGCGACAGTCAAGGGACCGGTGATATTACGTCGCACTAATAGGACGACGCACAAAACGGACTTATTTACTTTGAAAATGTTTGATATGAAATCTAATCTGTGGTGATTTCGAAGTCGTTAAAAGCGGTCAAATGTTACATGCAGAGTCGTTATAAGCGGATTCTAGGTACCTACTGTATGTATCTTTATTTATATATTATTTATGTATGTTTATTATTTAGGTACATGTCTTACTTACATTTTTATCTTTTAGTTTTACATATATATTCCAATACCCTGTTTTTATTTTTGCACCACCCACTGAATGTGTTTAGTTCTCTCCGCTACCCAAAGGTTGTCTGGAAGAGATCGCTATTTAGCAATAAGACCGCCTGTTGTCTACCTCTGCTTATTTCTCGCTATGTTATGTTTCTGACCCGCTTTGTATTTTTATTGAGGTGTGCAACAAAGAGTATTTGTATTGTATTGTATTGTAAAATCTCATTCGACAAATTGGGTTTCATTATTGTATTATTCGCATTCCTCCTTCATGTTATATACCTAACGGACAACGATTATCATAGCTACCAGTATTATGCCATATGAAAAATGACAGTAATAAAAATATAAATAATTAAACGTGTGTAATCTTAGAAGTATAGCTCACTACGAAGTTAATAAGATACCTAAATCTTTGTTTAAATGAACAAGTAGGTACTTAAACGGCGAAACAGTTAACGAGCTGTTGTTTGTTTTACTACAAAAATATACACAATTCTGTGACCCAAACGGTCTTTGTTTAATAGAGCGTAAATGCCTGTCGGTTAACCGGCATAGGAACTGTGCCTTTACCATGAGTTTGCATGGCCGTACTCGCTAGCGGCTGCGTAAACGATTTAGTATGCCGATTCTTAGTTCTATTGCGTAACCGCCAGAGGCGCTGTACTTTTGCCCATACAAATTTTTACGCAGTCGCTAGCGAGTACCGTCATGTAAACTCGTGGTAAAGGCACCCTGTCTTATACCGCACTAAAAGGTTACTAGTAGAAATAGGTTATTACTATACCTACATAACTTGATAATAGGTGACTATGATCCCTGGTAATGTGGTTTAACATCGTCATATTGCCAGTAAATGTAGACATTCGCCTGAATTTAAAAACTATAAAAATAATAGGTACACATTTAAGACAATTGGGTCATTCTACTTTTGCATGACCAGTTTTCTATTTAATAACAAAAAATAATCTATGACATGTAATGAATTAGTGTACAAAAATAGGATGTTAAAATAGTACCTGAACTTAATAAAAGGAATTTATAGGTAAAAATAATTAAATATTAATATTGCTGTAAAAGGTGGGTAGCACAGTGGTAAAAACCATTTTTTCATACAAGGTGAGACATCCAAGGACCACTGAGTTACTCGATTTATGGATATTAGCTATGGTTTGTTAATTACCAAAGCTATCGGAAGTGATACTGCAATTAAACCTATTTCTAAATAATACAGAAATATGATGTGAGGGCCAAAGTATTCCAAATTCTGCATTTTAAAAAAAGTGTCTGAAAATTATGAAAAAGTAGAATGGGCCAATTACTTGTGATCGGGTGCGATTGGCTGGTTTCGAAAGGGCTAAAAACTGCAAGCGAGAGATCCAGCCAAATCAATGATTTTGATCAGCTCGCTGATTTGCCTCTATTTGTTATACAGGTGGTACGGAAAAAGAAGGAAGGAGCAGGATGCTTCCTTCTGGACTGATCGATATAATTATTTTGACAGGTACCTGTTCAGTGACGGTCATTTCAGATTTGACGTCTGCATGAATGGGCTGGACATTGTTTGAGATTATGTCTAGACTACCGCCGACGTCACGACGTTGTCGCAGCTGTGAAAGCAGTAAGATAGATTACAACACAGATTCGGTTGAAGCCGCTCAACCAATCACATTTTCCAATGTTTAAACCGCCAACGTGGTTTTATAGTTGGCTACGAAACGGGAAGTCACATTTCCCATTTAGAAGCCAGCTACCAAATGGTAGCAAATGGTAGCTAGATACAAGATCGGAAAATACATTTCCCATTGATTTGTTAGCTGTTAGGCCAATACGCTCTTCGTCCAAATTGGATTTCAACACTCATTTTGTCTAACACTCATTTCGTCCAACTCGAGTTTCGTCCAACTCGCATTTCGTCCAACGTTCCTAGCTAGCTACCAAATGTGGCTACGAGATGAGAAAGTCATTCCCATTTGGTAGCTAGCTACAAGATGGGAAGTCACATTTCCCATTTAGAAGCCAGCTACCAAATGGTAGCTAGCTACAAGATCGGAAAGTACATTTCCCATTTCGTAGCGAACTACCAAATGTGGCTACTAGATGGGAAAGTCATCCCATTTGGTAGCTAGTTACGAAATGGGAAATTTGCTTTCCCATTTAGAAGCCAGCTACCAAATGTGGTTACGAGATGGGAAAGTCATTCCCATTTGGTAGCTAGCTACAAGATGGGAAAGCACATTTCCCATTTCGTAACTAGCTGCCAAATTTGGTTACAAGATGGGACTAAAGGAATGTGGTCGTATCGGAGCTTTCCCCTGCATTTTCTCTAAGCTACTCTTCAACTGCGCACTCCTATCGCTTATTGAGCCTGGCCTAAAGGCACAGTCAGGTGACAATAGAGATTATTTCCCATTCAACTAATAGAAAACTTCCAAACTTATTTCACACCCGTAGGATATGATTTCCGTGGAAAAAATCCGATGTCTTTCCCAGACTTCCCAGTCTCAAATACAGAGTGTAACAAAAATAGTGAGGATCCGTTTAAAAGCATATTCGGTAGGTGTAACATGTTCCGATTAGGAAAAAATAGAAGATATTTTTTTTTTGGCGCAATAAATTTTTGGCTTTGTTTGGACAATTGGCTGAGTTGGACGACCTGCCCCATAGAAAAAAAAACTTCCACTTTTTCCTAATCAGAACACGATACCGAAAACCCTTAAAAGGATAATGACTATTTTTGTTACACCCTGTATCTAGACCAAATTTCATCTCAATCGGTTCAGCGGTTTCAGCGTGAAGAAGTAACAGACAAAGCTACTTTCGCATCACTACATAGTATAAAACAAAGTCGCTTTCTCTGTCCCTATATCCCTATATATGCTTAAATCTTTAAAACTACGCAACGGATTTTGATGCGGTTTTTTTTTAATAGATAGAGTGACTCAAGGGGAAGGTTTATATGTATAATACATGCATCAGCATTGCACCCGTGCGAAGCCGGAGCGGGTCGCTAGTTGATAACACATTAGTATGGATATGAATATGAACATTAAATTGTCATCTAAAAAATTAAAGGATAGGAGTGCTATGGATTTTTGCAAGACTCTTCTGCCAATAATACAACAACCACAAGATTGTCTTTGATGAAAATCAATTCACACCTATATTAAAATGTGTTAATCAAAACAAAAGAAATGTAAAGTATTTACCGGCAGCCTTAAGTATCCATTAACATTAACAGAGATGCTTATTACAAAAACTATGGTACACGTATACATATTGTTTCACAACATGCTTTTGGTTCGGGAAAGAAGTTGTAAGCCAAACCAATTTAAATCGTAAATATTTAAGGCCGGCTGTACACTGTGCGAAGTTAGTCGGCGTTTTTAATTAATTATGTTAATAATCTTTATCCCGCCCGCCGCGGTTGACGACCGCTTTAGCCTAGTTGGCAGTGACCCTGCCTTCGAAGCTGGAGGTCCCGGGTTCGAATCCCGGTCAGGGCATTTATTTGTGTGATGAACACGAATATTTGTTCCTGAGTCTTGGATGTTTCTATGTATTTCAGTATGTATTTATCTATATAAGTATGTATATCGTCACTTAGTACCCATAGTACAAGCTTTGCTTAGTTTGGGACTAAGTTGATTTGTGTAAGATTGTCCACAAATATTTATTTATTTATTTTATTTTATTTTATATTTCTATAATATTATCATATCAATAGATGAGTATATGAGTAATGCACTTACCTTTTATTTTTTTTTGAATTAGGAAACTGAGTTTAACTTAATCGGGATCATTAGTAGTAGTACTAACCGCCACCGCAGCTTATGAACGCTTGCTACTCTATCATCATCCTGTTGTGGATTCGTCTTTATTATCAGTGACTTAGAGACCATATACATCTCTAACAATATTAAATTAGTCTTAATTTTGACCCTCAGAGACCATATACATCTCTGGGATATTATATTAATTTCATTATACTCCTTGTTTAATCAGACTTGAGACCTTATATATCTCTAACTTAACTGATGTTGTAATATTTGTAATAGATAAATTTGCAAGTTTATCTTCACTGTATGACATTAATATTGTTATAATTGTAAACTCGAAATAATTATTCGAATTATAAAATGTAAATTAATATTTTGACACGAAAAATGTGTTATTATAGTCAGACTTTCTTAAATTGTAAATTAATATTTTGACACGTAAAAGTGCCCTTGTGGCCTATTTGCAGCATAAATGTTTGATTTTGATTTTGTTTTTTATTTTCCGGGTGTCTCACATAGGCGTTGCTGACTCTAGCCTAACCTGATTGTAGATAAAAACTTACATGATTGGGAATAAATTACAGTTTTTTACGGAATTTTCGCCACGTGTTCGACGGGCCTAACTTTATCCCAGACATATTTATTGGTTCGGTCTTGCATTGCAGAAATAAAGACATTAACACTACCAACAGAGAGCAAAACCATGCTGCAAATATTATTATCGTGTTTACTCATTTGTATAGTTAATGGACATAATAATGTAAGTATTAAGTAACTTTAATGGAGCGAAATTGGGGATTAATGTTCAGTTTAAGATATAGCCTAAATGGAACGATAAAGCAGCAGTCATGCTGAAAACGGTAAATTGATTCAAATGGGATTTGAAATATAGATAGTCTGAGAATGGAACGGGTAAAGGATAGTTTTTATCCCAAAAAAATAAAATGGGGCTAGCATGTGGGTAGTAGTTTCCATTGGAGTACGAAAATGAATACAGGTCGATTCAAGTCTAACTACATTTTGTGGTTTGAAATTCTAGATCGAATAAACTCATTATATTTTGTTAACCAGCAATGTACCTTTATTTAGTGTTCGTGAGTAGTTAAATCAATCTAATAATTAGAAACTAAACGAACGTACCAAGTGAAGTTCCATTCCATATATTTTGCGAAGGCGCTCTTCAAGGAAATAGCGGAGCGCCTTGTCGAAATGTCGGGTGACCAGAGGGCTGGCAGCTATTTTGGCCACAGGATTAGTCTAGTAATCCAAAGAGGAAACGCTGCCAGCCTTCTGGGCACTATGTATAGCTAATGGTGGGGACATAGGGGGCATCTTCTTTTTATAGTTTAGGTATAGGTTTAGTTAGTTTAATTAGGTTAGTGGTGTATTATTTTAATTGTTTTTTTTAAGTTTCATTTCAATTCTATGTACTGCATTGTCTCGAAGATATATTATATGGTGTATGCCACGTTATATGGTAAATACTAGTTCTTTTAAATTTACAATTAAACATTAGCCAAACATTTCAGCGGCTCACAACACCCTCAACAGATCAAAGGCTGGTTATTTTACAAGAATTAGTAAAAATAATTATACCTTCCGGTTCCTATACATTATTGAACTGACTAAGATTAACCAGATTAATAAATAATGAGTGAATTTTTCTCTCCCTAAGATGTTGTAAGAGAGATCTGGTTCAAAAGTTGGGGATCGAGTTTTTGTTCCTATAGCCCAGTTGGCTAAAGCTATTGACCGCGTATCAGTAGCAGTTCAAATCCTGCTCCGAGCTTTTAATGTTATTTTTTTAACTAGTGAGTGTTTGTTAAAATAGTGGGTGTCTGAGTGTACACGTATTTACGTGATTATTTGAGTCAATCAACTTTTTCTTTTTTAAAATTAAAAGTATAATTATTAATTGACGTGATAAACGTTCTATTTTTTCTTCAGCAATTGTTTGACTTCAAAATATTTTTTTTTTTTTTTTTACTTTTTCTTGTTGTTATTCTGTCCCGTCAGCGAGGAGACAACAGTAACCGAGTCTCTTAGAAAAATTATTATAATATGGACTTCAAACATGCTCAAGAGATGACCCATGTCCAAATGGATTTATGTTCATCGCTAAAACTCATGTTTGGTAGATTTAAACCCTATAAAATCACGTTTTTAAAGAGTGACTCTGGAGACGTAACCATGGTAACGAGCAACAAAGAATAGTTGATCCACCCATTTTTAAAATTTGTATGTCTTCACGTTGCAATATCCGTACTGTCAACGGCAATAAATCGATACCTGTATACCATTAATTATTAAAGCAACAGCCGGAATGTTTCCGAGTTGAAAATGGTACTTTTCCCACGTATCGATGGTTAAAGTTATAACTAGTACCTACTAAGACGGAAGAAGGGCATTACAGTACGATTACTTTGAATTGGAAATATACACAATTATAAATTTAGAAATAAAGAAAAAAAATTGAAAAAAAAATTTAGGCACCGAGCAGGATTTGAACCTCCCGGCACTCGCGGCCAGTCGCTCTAGCCAACTGAGCTATAGGTGCAACCGCCACTCGGTCCGAAATTCCTCAATCATTTCTAAATTCCTTTATTCCTAAAGTAGTTTACGTTAGCAGCGGTACTGCTAAATACAAAATTAAAATTGATACACAATTATGCTCTTTGGATCTACTTTAAAGCTAATGTATTGGAATCTATTACAAACATACGATCTTTAGACAGTGTGTATGTAATAAAATCTCTATTATATTAGTGGTAATATAGATCCTTGTAGAATAGTGACATACTTACAGTCAAGCTCGGAACTGGTTTTTATTATTTTTCAAATATCTCCTAAAGTATTTGTCATATCTTCATTTTAATTTTAAGATTTGTTTTTGTTAATCTTCATCTATGAAATAAATGATTTTTTTTTCTCTTTATTTAAGGAGCTTGTCACACGTGATCATGTCGCTCCGTTATGATCAACATATATATTATTATCTAAGTCTAACTTATTCTATTCAGAATAGCCTTCCGAACTAGCTCCAACAGTGCTGCGGCCTCGTCCGACAGCGGAGAAGCCAGAGCACTGTTGCAGGCCCCGACATCAAAACCGGACTCAGTAGCCAGTCGTCTCCTGGCGGCTTCATTCCGGACACATTCCATTATAACATGGTACACATCATCCGGTACATTACATTCATCGCAATTTGGAGATGCAACTTTTCTCATCAAACCGAACTTATTTAATGGAATATGCCCGGAACGCAGTCTCATCATCAAAACTAAGTCTCGTCTACTTAAAGTGCAATCTATCCAAGGGATAATCTGAGGATGTGGTTGGATCGTCTTATACCAAATTCCTTTTTCCTTTGAAATAAATGATTTAAAGTACGAAATTATATCGTAAACCGCAATTAACCGATTTTCAGTGTTGCCAGGGCCGTTGGGACGAAAGTTACATTTCTTTTCTTGAAAAGTTACATTTTTAATGCAAAAGTTACATTTTATATATTTTTCATAATTACTTATCAAAACATTCGATTCTAAGAAACGAGTCGCTATATACAGCTACAATTCGGCGAGTTCGGCGACAGAATTACGCCGAACTGATGGGCGGTGTCTCAAATGTCATACAAAGTTGCAAGAGACGGACAGACAGAGTCGTACTATGTAGGTTATTTTGTCACCTTTTCTGTATGAAAGCCTATAAATTGTGTCGCTTGATCCCGGTTAGATACAATTAGCTTTCTTTTTAAATACAGTCTCATTACCCTCAAAAGTTACAAAAAAATCCTTTACAACAGAAGTTACTTACATGTTACGCGAGCCAGTCAAAAGTTACGAAAAATGTAAGAAATGTAACCATCTGGCAACACTGCCGTTTTTTTTTAACTGGTTAATTGTATGAAGATGAAACCGGTTTCCGAGCCCTGCTTACAGTAATTTACCTGTACGCCATTACGTTTATTATGAAGACTGCAAAAAGGTTTTTTTTAACCTGACTGTGGCTTTATAGGCCGGGCCTAATAAAGCGATAGGAGTGCGCGGTTGGAGAGTAGCCTGAGGAAAATCCAGGGGAAACCTCCGACAAGACCACACGGGTGGTTTTGAACACTGGAATTTTTAACATGTGTCAAATACTCAATTATAATAACGGAAATATACACTCAAACCACATAACATAATATGCGTGTCCCAGCTGCAATGTAACGGATACTGGCTCAGCATTATGCTGAGGTGTCAGACATCTAAATACAGCGCTGATTTTCAGCCAGTAACGTACCATCATTCATTCTTAAGTTTGGAGTTATTAGCCCGGTTAGGCCGGTTTAGGCCGGGTTTTATAAAGATCCGTTAGACCTTATGTCGGTTTAATATGTCTAAAAATGTACTGAGTTACTGAAATTTTATCTGCATTTGGTCCAACAGATCTTTATAAAACCCGCGGGGTAATCACGTAACTTTTGTACTACCGTTAGATAGATTTTAATGTCAAATTTCAACTGTCAGCTCATACATTTATACTTCAAAATTGACAGTAAATACTATCTACCGTTAGTACATAAAGTTACATGATTCGCCTGCCGGCCTAAATAACTCCAAACTTAAGAAATGTTTTTAAGAATTTGAGCCCCACTTTACCTTACTTAACAACCAAGAATCTCTGAATACACATCGAAAAGTTACATCCTTGAAAAAAATACCGACAGTACTTTGATTGCCAAAGTTTCGAAACTTATTCCACTCGAAATATCGCATTTGTGAAACCATTTTCCATGAAAAGTTAGGGCATTAAAAGAAATAATGATAAATATTATTCGAATATAAGGGTCCTTACCAGTTAAAAAATGCTCATCTGTTTACTCCATTTTCTGTTTGACACGTATGTTGATATTTTCTCAGTGTTACTATCTAGAACAGGACTATTGCGACCTTATGTCACAAACTTTAAATGTATTTTTTGGATGTTTCATTAAGAAATATAATTTCAAACATCACTCCAAATCGACCATTTCCAAGCTAAAAACTTGTTTTTTCCGCTTAAATTCTACTACACACAATAAAATCAAAAAATGGCTGTTACTATCTAACACTTTTATAAAGTCATCGTATCCTTTAATCACTTTATTGGTATGATCAATACTTTTGTAACAATTTGAAATCAAAACATTTTAAAACTTATAAGGCCTCAGTTAATGAAACAATAATCGAACTTTGATTTGGGACCTCCAATGGTTCCCCCTTTAATTTGGTACTCCCAGGAACTACATGTAGATAAAATAAAACATTGCGAAATGAGTATATATTAAGCATGACCGTAAAAATAGTTCAGACTTGTACATTATGATGTGAACTTATTGATGTCGCACAAATTACCTCACTTGACGGGATACTATCAGTGTGTTATTACATCTGCGCAGGAGTTGTTTACGTCATGCGCGGAAGCGGGGCAGTACTGCATTCGTACAGCACCGCTTCCGCGTATCTCGCGGCAGTCGGAAAACCGCGATGCGATATGCGATGTGTGAGTTTGAGAGAGAAAAATATAGATTAGGGAACATACCCATACTACGAGATCCGATTAGGGAAGGAAGGGGGTCTTCAAAATACCACGCTTGGTCACTGGAGGCTGGGAAGAGGGCCTTAGGTCTTCATCAAGTAGTCAATATCCTCTAAGGAAACCTCCCGGTTTTGTGGTTTTTGAACACTGACTTACATATGCCGAGACACCAGCTGGTTTAAAACTGTCAGTTTCTGTACTCAGACAGTGGTAGTGTGATTAGAAAATGATTTATAACCATTCTAATACGTGGAAACTAGAGGGGCGAGGCGGGGGTCTTTTATTATACAACGGTAGGTCACTGAAGGGGGGGGAGGGGTAAAAATTGTTCGTTCTTTAAAGTTCAGTCGGTCGTTTTCGATAACAACTACATGTGATTAATCAATTCTATTGTTTTTTCAGAAACGAAGTAACGATGCCGATTTGCAGTCGGAGCTCATGCCACAAGAGTTGAATCCCTTCTTTGTTCCAGCACCTGTGGGTTATATTCATCTGTGAACAACTTAATACATTATTTTATATATTTTATGTACCGGAAATATAATACAAGAATACTCAATTACAATAACTTAAACAATATTAAAACTTGGGCATTGTACCGAGGATGCTGGCGCATTTCCCCACTGTATCGCAATAGTGGTACTTTGTGTGAGGAAGTCGCCAGCTCTTCGGTGAACAGTTATTATAGATTGTCACAAGCTTGTTATAGATAGTCACAACCAGGCTAATACGACATGCCACCGAGTCTTACCTCGCGCGACAGCGATTCCCGTCTTACTCGATCTTGTGAATTAGAAAGAGGAGGGTAGATTTTTCTCTTCTCGCGTCGCAGCGGTAGTTGTGCTAGCCCAGGATGACCTCGAGCGGCAGTCCGTAGCGCAAGAAGGAGAGCCAGATGGTCTGGCGATATCAAAAACAAAAACACGGCAGGGCCCACCCATGGTCTAAGAAAACAAGGTCAGGCAACTCGGATCGTGGTACCAGTGACGTCACTGTCGACAATACACTCACACTTACGTCCGCATACCATTGATAGGCTGATGCCGTAGGTCGAGTCACCCATACTACTAACCGATGTACCGGATTGCCATACCTGGTGCAGTATATTATTGTATCATGGGGCCAACGAACACCAGAACCGCTACGTTCAGGAAGGAATAGAAATTAATGGATGCATATCCAGCTATGCTATCCAGCAATGGACTCAAATGAAAGAAGAAGACAAGCATGTGCCCACCCTTTATTGATTGGAGGATTGCTTGTGTCGGAGCTAAATTCAAAGCCAGGTCTATCGGTCTCAACACAGCGTAGACGCGAAGAGCTCTCGGCAATCATTCTTGACACGAACATAACACTTAAAACTGCTGCTTTCCCTGTAGGTCTCAAGAGACCTACACACAACACGTGTAGGTACTTCGCCAGCTGCGCTGCTCCAAATACTTAGAAGCTTACTCATAAACGATTACTTTCAGATACCGTCCATGCCATCACCGCTGCGTGTACGTCGTGAGTCAGACGTAATTACGCTTCCTGAGAACAACACAATGCAGCAGGTTTGTAATTTCCTGATCTACGATCTTACATGATAGAGTATCAGGCACGCGAAGACGATGTCGACGATAGAACGATGTTGTGAAGATTAACCCGGAAAGCTAATCCTAACCACAATATCGGCTCCATAACTAGGAAGAGAGAGAGGCCTGCTATTATCCACTGGCATTTGATTTGATAAGTCCTATCAGGTCAAAGTCAAAATATTTACAAGTTCCTAAGTATAGGGAATTTGATCCATATCTTTTCAGATGTATAGTTTAGTATGTGCAGCAATTTTGTCATGGAAATTAGTAGTTGGTTTCGAAAAGATCATTCTGAATCGGGCTGTTGCTAAAGATCCCGGTAAATTATAATGAAGCCATAGGTCGCGGGATCTTGATCTTTGCCTGAAGGCCTAGGAAAATCTAGTGAAATTACAATCTTATGCCAAACAGAGAAACCTAGAGCGCTGCTGCTATGAATGTTGATATTGTTGATAACAATATGGATGATGATGATGATGTCTGGTACAAAAATATCAGTGTTGAGGGACTACTCCGAACTTCGAAAACCGAACTTCGTATCGCGCCGTCCCTTTCACTCATATAGTGTATAATACTAGTCGGAAAGGGACGGCACGATACGAAGTTCGGATTTCGATGTTCGGAGTACAAGTCCTGGACTTTGAACAACCGGTTAATTTGAAGCATTTATTACGTCGTCGGCTAATATCGCAAACCTCTACAATGGAGTCAACAGGGTTTCGTATAGACGAAACCTGTTGTGTAAGTCGCAAATCTCTTGGCTCTAAAAATGTAATGTTTGTGACTTTAGCGGACGAATTTTATCTTTATCAGGTGAAGACTTACACTCGGATCGTCGCCGGCATCGTGTTAGTGCTGTCTGCTATCGTGGAGATAGTATCGTACATTATGGAAACTTACGTTACTTAAAATATAAATAAATGTTATTGTTTATGTTTGTCTTTAATTATCTTTTTAGCTAGCTCCTACTCTCTGGCGTCCTCCTCATCTTTGATACATTGTACTCATCCCATTATTCTGACGAGTAATTACGCAAGTTTTTAAGCGTGCGTAAGGTAGATCTAAATGTCATTTCCCATTAAAAAACCTAACAGATTTATATATCGCACGTTCGAAAAGACAGTTATGTGATTACCCTGCTGTTTACCTACCTTTTGATTTTGAAGGAGCCTGTGGCACGATTACTGAAAATCACAAAAATTGTTGGAGCCACTAGTATTACGGAGACTAGTGACCATGTTAGTTGACCTTGACCAGGTCTCACCAACCTACAGCTCCCGGGCTGGGTATGGCCCGTGGAAGGGATGTGAGAAAACCAAGGGATTTATGTAATTGAAATGATGACTTTTATACACAATGCGATATTTAAATCAATTATACCTTTTAGACATTTTATCTTTATTTTTGACGTGTAATGTATATGATTCATTGCAAATAAAGTATGACTATTGACTATGAGTATGAGTATACTCAATTTAGCAACTTTTCTATTGTCAATATCGTAAATTTTTAAATCTTTAGGATTCTAAATTCATTTAACTATAATAAGTATAAGCTTGATATTTTCCGCATCCCGTGTGGTTGCCGGGTAAGAATTGCGCCACCCCATCTCTTCCCGTGGGTTTCGTAGGAGGCGAATAAGGGAAAATCGGAGGGTGGGCAGCAGCATCCTTCGATCATTACCACCATCAAACTAATAAAACACAATGACTTTTCGTTATCGACTGATTTATTTATTTAACATTCGGGTAGGTACAAATGT
This sequence comes from Epiblema foenella, assembly GCA_963556455.1. Lineage (NCBI taxonomy): Eukaryota > Metazoa > Arthropoda > Insecta > Lepidoptera > Tortricidae > Epiblema > Epiblema foenella. The sequence goes on from OY747100.1 coordinate 24,815,798, forward strand.
TGCCAAATATTAAAATTACCTACTTATATATTTTGTTAGAATAAACAATATCCCCACTTAACAAAATAAATGTAATACTATCACATATTTTTTTTATTTACCTTTAATCCCTATCATCTCCATGAACTTATAATGTTTAGTGGACAAGAGACCTTTGGTCAACAAGTCGGCAGGCATTTCTTGTGTAGAAATGTATTCAATTTGGATTAAATTATTTTTTATTGCATCTCTAACATAATGAAAACGAACATCAATATGTTTGGATCTATTGTGTGCCTGATGACTTGTTGCTAATTTTAATGCACTTTGATTATCACACTTTAACTTAATGACACATCGTTTGCCAGTAATTTCATACATTAAATTTTGCAAATAAATAGCTTCTCTAGCCGCCTCTGATAGAGCAACATATTCTGCTTCACTACTGGATAGTGAAACAGTCTTCTGTTTTCTACTCTGCCATGAAATCACAGAAGAATTCATGGTAAAACAGAATCCAGTGTAAGACTTGCGATCCAGACTGTCGCTTGCCCAGTCTGCATCAGCGAAACCCACTAACTCCGCATTCCCCTTACTGTATTTTAAACAATAGTGTTTGGTTTTCTGTAAATATTTTAATACCCTTTTAGCATAATTATAATGATTTTCATTATAGCAGTTATTAAATTGGCTCAAATAACTAAGAGAATATGCCACATCAGGCCTACTTAAAATAGCTACATACATGAGGCTTCCTATTAATCTTTGATAAGGAACATTTATGGCACATTTTTCAGATTTCTCAATGTTCAATTTGCTTTCAATAGGAGTATCTACAGGTCTACAATCTGACATATCAAATCGCGACAACAGCTGTTCTATGTATTCCTGCTGATCTACTGTTATTGTATTACATTTTTTATCCACATTGATTCTCATGCCTAAGTAACGTCTAACAGGACCTAAATTTTTTAATTTAAATTCAGAACTTAGAACGGATATTAAATTCTCTGTCTCTTTGATACAATTCGAAAATATCAGAAAATCATCAACATAAATTGTTACAATTATTTTTACATTTTCAGAAATATTTGTAAACAAGCAAGGTTCATATTCACTCATTTTTAAACCCAAGTTACATAAACAGTTTTTTACTTTTTCATACCAAACCAGAGAAGATTGTTTTAATCCATAGATAGCTCTGTTTAGTTTTAAAACCTTTCCTTTACTGCTATTTACAAAACCTTCCGGAATAGACATATAAATAGTTTCCTTCAAATGTCCATTCAAAAATGCAGTGGTCACATCTAGGTGTGTAATGTCCATGTCCCACTGTACACCGAGTGCAAACAACATTCTTAACGTGGAATGTTTCACGACAGGAGAGAAAGTGTCCTCATAATCAACACCACGTCGCTGAGTGAAACCTTTTGCCACAAGCCTTGCACGGTACCGCACTTTATCATTCACATCTAGCTTTTTATTTAACACCCACTTACACTTCACAATTGAGCCGTCACTAGGAATATCGACAAGCTCCCACGCATTATTGTCCTCGAAAGACTGCAGCTCCTCTTGCATGGCCTCCCTCCACTGCTTGGCTTCTGGTCCATTGAGCGCTTCTGCAAAAACTATCTGTTCGATATCTGGACAATGATTAGAAACAACCATGTTGCTAAATCCATAGCGTTCTGGGGCTTTCCGTACTCTCTTGCCCTGTTCAGGTGGCTGAAGAGGTTGAGGTTCTCCATTTGACAAATCTGTCTCAATATTCGATGTAGTCAAGGTGTCTTCATTGTCAACGCTGGATTCACTTTGCGGATCTGTGTATACAGATTCGGTAGAATTGTGTAGAGATTCATTATTCGACAACTCCCCCACTGAATCTCGATCGCCTTGAACCAATGGTGATGATATATGTGTCGGAGGCTTTTCCTCACTGCCTTCTATTGATTCATTTTCATCCTGTATCCACGTCACGTTTCCATCTTCTTTATTGTTTGTCTGAGTTTTAATTTCATCTTCCATTATTATGACATCCCTCTTCACAGTAATAATGTTTGCTTTGGGGTCATATACACGGTATCCTTTTGTTGTTTCTGAAAAACCAACAAGAATGTACTGTTGAGCTTTTCTGTCCCATTTCAGCCTCCTTTGTTTTGGTATGTGAACCATCACTGGACTTCCAAACAGGCGGATATGATCTAGGTTCGGTTTCTTTCCATACCATACTTCGTAAGGAGTTTTATTTCCTAAGCTTGACGTTACAGACCTATTTTTTAAATAGACTGCTGTATTGGCTGCTTCAGCCCAGAATTTCTTTTCTAGATTAGCATCAAACATTAAGCACCTGGCTTTCTCAACAACCGTTCGGTTTGCACGTTCGCAAACACCATTTTGTTCAGGTGTATATGCATTAGTAGTTTGGTGGATTATGCCTTCTTTAAGTAAGTACTGATCCATTTCTCCATTACAAAATTCACCACCTAAGTCTGTGCGTAGAATTTTTATTCTTTTATTTTGTTGATTTTCAACCATAGCTTTGAAATCTAGAAATTTCTTGAACACTTCACTCTTATGCTTGAGGAAATATATAAATGTCATACGACTACAGTCATCGATGAACAATACAAAAAACTTTGCGCCACCAATGGACTTGGTTTCCATGGCACCACATACATCAGCATGTATTATTTGTAGTGTTTCTGTACTCTTCTGTCCCACATGTGAAAATGGCAACCTTGTCTGTTTGCCTTCGCAACAGGTCACACATTTATTCTTCATCATGTCACTGGAATCAGGAAAAGACAAACCATCCACAATGCCATTCTTCATTTTATTCAAATCACTAGTGTTTATATGTGCTAACCTCCTGTGCCATAGCCCTGCACTTGCTACAGCTGGTGCTGCCAACATACAATCTGCTACTTTTATATTTAGCTTGTATACTCCATTGTTTGAATCTGCCGTGGCTACCAGCTCGTTCTTCTTGTTTCGAATGTAACAACGATTAGCTTCAAAAACGACTTTGTTTCCATTTTTGATTAGTTCACTTACTGACAGCAAATTGGTTGTCAAGCTTGGCACGCATAACACATCACTAACTGTGATATCATAATTACGATCAGTCGATATCTGTACGTTTCCAGAGCACAAGACCGGCACTTTCATGTTATTCGCAACGGTGATTTCTGATAAACTTTGAATAAAGTTCGAGTTGTTTATCCACTGCTCGTTTGCCGTCATATGTTTACTGGCCCCGCTGTCCACGTACCATTCACTTTTACTATATTCTCCGTTTAAGAAAACGACGCTAAAAGCATTAGATTGCTTATTTTTCTGCAATAATGGACACTGGCTTCGGTAATGGCCGACTTGTTTGCATTTATAGCACGATACGCTTCTGTCACCTGCAACTTTTGAAGTTGTCATACTTGTCATCGTTGACGTACCGCCGTACCGCTTTGGTTTTACGCGTTGCGTTTTGTTCGCAGCGAATGCAGCGCCGCTGGTATCCGTGTCGGTATTTGAAACCTCCATATCGATCAATTTCGATTTTATTGTATCGGTGGTAATTGTTATGCCAGAGTGCTCTATAGCCATAATCATCGGCGAAAATCTTTCTGGCAAACCTGCCAACAACAATGATCCAATCCACTCATCTGTGATTGCAAAACCCGTGCCTTTTAATCTCTGTGCTGTCTCGACTACTTGCGTCACATATGAGGTCATGGAATCGCAATTTTCTTGTCGCAGCGAGATTAAATGTCTTAATAATGTTATTTTCCTTGAGAAACCCGAATCATCAAACATTGTTTTCAATTTTTTCCACAATTCCGAAGACGTTTTAGTTTCCTTAATGTGCACGTACAATCCCGGATCAATTGTTAAGACTAATTTAGCCTTTGTTTTGGCGTCGTCTGTTGGTTTTGACTCGAAACCTTGTACCGGCTCGGTTTTGATGTAATTTGCCATGTTCTCCAGCACCAACAAATTCTCCACAGCATAACTCCACTCATCATAGTTTTCACGTCCTTTCAGTTTAGGTATACTTTGAATATAGTTTGCAGCCATGTTTTCACAAAAAATCACTAATTTTCAACTGTAATAACTATTTTGTTTTAACTGTAAATTACTGAAAATTATGGATAATGCCCATAACCTAATAAAACACAATGACTTTTCGTTATCGACTGATTTATTTATTTAACATTCGGGTAGGTACAAATGTTGCCAAATATTAAAATTACCTACTTATATATTTTGTTAGAATAAACAATACAAACTGCGGTCGCCAACCCGCTTGCCAAGCGTGGCGACTATGGCAAATCCCCCCCAAGGGAAAAATAAAAAACATGTTGGGGGAGGCCTATGTTCAGCAGTGGACGTCTTTCGGCTGAAATGATGATGATGATGATGATGATGATGATTTTCCGCACATTTTGGTAAGTTTTATTTATTGTTGATGTAAGATTATTCTTATTTTTGAAAGAAAACCAAAGAAACTGCAGAAAGTTTATTTAAACAATCATTTATTCATCATAACGTTGTTTTCTCTTCTCCGGACTGTCATTCAAGAACCTCCTATTGAACCTTTTAGTCATATAAGGATCATCCACTTCCATATTTACATCTTTAAATTTATCGAACGTCCCCATAAAGCTATTTACAGCTTTATTGAATGCTCTTCTGTAGCTAGTAACAGGCATTTTTTCTCTTAAAGTCACAACTGGCTCGAAAGGTATGATCATACCCGCTGCTGAAGCAATAAGAGGTATCATGGGTGCTGGTACATAATAAGTCATAATCTCCATGGCTCCATTAACCATGCATGTACCAACGTTTCTGAACACTGTTACTACTTTTGGGCTTGCAAGGAAATCTTTAATAGCTTTCATTATAGTGTTATACATTTTAATGATGATGTTAGGCTCTGTTTCCATTATTTCTTTTTTAAGTTCGGTGGTCGATGGTTCACTGGTCGGTTGGTTGGTAGTGGTTGCATTTTGATTAGTATTATTTAAAATCACGTTTGTTATTTGTGTTACGAAATTGATGTTGCTTGCTGTATTCTGGGCCTGTGAAAGATTCCGTATATTAATTCAATACCCAGTCATTTGCTTTTGGTAACTTTCAAGGGAACAAAGGTCAACTCAAAACTCAAAGCAAAGGCTGGATACTAATTTTTTCCTTTGAAATTTGTATCTTATACGAAGAGTTGGGATATATTTTGCTATTGCTATATGTGGCTATTCAATAAGGCTTAGCCTTCTACTATTAGATACATAAATGACAAAAGGTAACATTAAGCATGAGAGCAATAAACTGAAACTTACTACAACTTCGCCTGCAGTTGCAACTAACAAACATAACAAAACTTTGCTTGTTATCATTACGAAACTCCGGGACACAACATGTTTTCTACAAAACAATGGAGTCTTTGATGCGAAAGAAATAGAGTTGTTAACTTTGGTGATAAAACTTCGATTATTATTGTATAGCGAAACAATTTTATTATAAGAATATTATAGAAAGATTTTCTATGGATTTGTAGTTGGAAGGTATAGGACTAAGAAGCTATTACTAGATCTGTCTGGATTCTACGTTCAACGTTGTGTGATCCCAACCCGCATCGGTTTAGCGTGGGGTTTTTAGCGGATTTCCTATATTCTGTGAGAAGAGGCTAAAATAATCGTACCTGTTCAATTCCCAGTATCTCGATTCCACTCACACTTCAGATTTAGTTGAAACCGCTCAACCAATGTCATTGGAGCGCAAACTTAAAGTATTCCAGTGTTTAAACCGCCCGCATGATCGTGTCGGAGGTTTCCCCTGGATTTTCCCCAGGCCACTCTCCAACTGCGTACTCCTATCGCTTTATTGGGCACGGCCTATAAAGCCACAGTCATGTTAAAAAAAAAGTACCTATTGAAGTGGACTATATATTTTTAATGGACCTCTGGAAGGCTAGAGGTTACGAACCGGAAATAGATTCATAGAATATTAAGTTGATTAAGTAGGTACCTAGATACAGTAAAACAAATTAAAAAAGGAACGAAGTGCGTAACGTAAATAAAAAAATAAATTTAGGAAATATTAATTATAAATAAATAACTATTATTATATTTAATTTATTCAAAGTGCGTATATTTTAAAATTGATTTTACTCTATGGAGTCTTCTATTTTTTTGTTTTCAAAGCTATGCATAACATGAAATTTTTGTCTAGTAGCAATTAGGTCATGATTTGAATCTGACCCTTTTATGTAATCAAATATTACAATTTATATTTTGATCACAATTCGTATTGCTGTTTTAAATTTTGTAACAACATTTTATATCGATCATAAAATCCGCGCTAAATCAAATTCGAGTCATAAAACAAAGCGAAACAAAGCATTACAAAGTAGGCCGCATTCGCATATGTTTGGGCGTCTAAAAGAAATTGAAAATGCATTTTATTATCTTCTGTATTTTGATAGTGATGAGTATTGTGATAGCGATTCCACAGGTAAGTAATATCTTCAGTATAATAGTCACAGTGAAGGAAAACATTGTAAGGAAACCGGTTTAATCCCAATCTCTCTAGTAGCAGGTCTAGTTTTCTCTCTAGTAGCATTCGTGAAACTAGTTCCTACATCAAGTCTTGGGATTTCGTCTCCATTCACACGGAAACCTCCGATGTTACTAAATAGAAGTGGACTTGCGAAATTGCAAAAAATTAAATCCATACTATCCATACCCATACTATAAATGCGAAAGTGTGTCTGTCTATCTGTTACCTCTTCACGCTTAAACCGACGAACCTATTAAGATGAAATTTGGTATGGAGATAGTTTGCGTCCCGGGAACATAGGCTACTGTTTACCCTTTAAGGGTGTGGAAGTTTGTATAGAAGAGCGATAACTAGGTAAGCCCCTGAAATAAAAGAATAAAAATTAAATTCTAACGCGGTCAAAGAGCTCTACGCCGACAAACGCGAGGGTAAAAGCTACTGTAAATATAATTATCTGGGATCCAAGGCAACATCTAAATTCCTCTGCGACACAGTCCAGTGTTTCATAGACCAAAACGCTAGTTAATTTCGTCACAGCTGTCCCTATATAATATAATATTAGCTACCCAAAATTGACGAGGCTACTTTCAAGAAATATTTTAGTTTACATTGACCGATTCAAAGGCTTCAGCTTCGACAAAAATGTTTTTATATGTCCGAATTCCGAATTTTCGGTTGTTTTCCTCTACAGGATGCATTTCACAACCGATTGTCGTGAAATTTTGTGAGCAGGTTCAGTAATTATATAGATTTATTGTCTAGTTAATATTTTGATATTTTTCAAAAAAATTTTTTTATTGATTTAGTAAGTTTCTGCGGGCTAATTTCGGTTTGTTCTCCTCCACGAGTCGCATTTTTCAACCGATTCTCGTCAAATTTTGTAAGCATGTTCTATAAGTAATTATTTGGATTCTTTTGTCGAGTCAGTTATTGGAAAATGTCACAGAAAAAAAACACGAGGTCTTCAGCTCACAAAGCCACTAGTGAACCTGATTATTCATCCTCCTATCGTTTTCCTGACTGTGACCTAATCCCGGGGTCCACTTTGACACGTAATCCCAAGATTAAGCGCAGGCACTAATTCTACAAAAGTTTGGGCTTAGACCGGTTTTCTTGCAAAATTGTTAACGGACTCATTAACTTCCGCTAACTGTCCAAAGTTCCGTTAATTCGTTAACTAAGTACCTATTTTATCAAAGGAACATAGCGCCGTCGCGCCGCGAAAAACAGGGCTGCTACCGCGAATCACAAACGAAGTTTTCCCTCTCTGTCGCACTTATGTGCAAACTTGCAAGTGCGACAGAGAGGATACATTTCGAAAGCCGTTCGCGGTAGACACAGTTCTGACAAGTCCGTTCGATCGGGGCGGCGTAGGCACGAGCTATGCTCGGAGTGAAACAGACGATGCAAGTGAGGAGCTTTTTTTTTGTAGCCTGGGGAAAATCCAGGGGAAAACCTCCGGCATGACCACGCGTGTGGTTTGAATCACTGGAATACTCTAAGAGTTTGCGCTCCAGTGAGATTGGTTGAGCGGTTAAATGGCCCGAAATGTAACGCTTTAACTTTTTTTAACGGATTATCGATTAACGAAGTTAACTATTTGGTTAACGGTGCCCAGCTATGGATACGGGCGTGAGTTTATGTATGTACCTATGTATGCCTATATATCATTTTCTGTCTCCTAATTTTCTGTCTCTGTCTCCAGGTTCCGTATGACTACATCCCTCTCGGCCGCAAGTCGATGCCGACCAACCATCCGTCAGACATCAATCTCAACTATGAAAGACTTAACCCGTCGCGCCGCAAATTCATTGATTAAATGACGAAAATAGAAATTATATTATATTTTAGTCAGACTCATTATACGCACACCTAAATAAATAAATAAATATTAGAGGACAATCTTACACAAATCGAACTAGCCCCACAGTAAGCTCAAGAAGGCTTGTGTTATGGGTACTAAACGACGATATATTTAATAGATATAAATACTTAAATACATAGAAAACATCCAAGACTCAGAAACAAATATTCATGCTCATCACACAAATATTTGCCCTGACCGGGATTCGAACCCAGAACCGTCAGCTTCACAGGCAGATGCTAGACACCTATAGTTTAGGGGAAGTTGGTTGAGGGAGCGTGGACTACACCCCAGAGGGGTTTAGGGAAGTCCACATTCATTGAGACTCAGAAGTAATCCGTACAACTGAATATCTCTTTATTGATAATACTGTCTTTGTAGACATAATCGTCCATACATCTCGCACGCTCCTAATCTCTAAAACGCACGTATATAGGGTGTCCAGTAAATAATGGACAAGCTTTTAACCACCGATAGAGCACCGGAGGCTGGTCCAGAAAATGGACTTTCAGGTTTAGTAAGCCCCTTGGTTTCGAGATAATCGAACTTTTCCATTTTCTTAATAATTGGTACCTTCTTTGACTAATGACCGCCGAGGCCATAAATGAACAGATATTCTCGTTGTTTTTATTGCTAAATATTCTCTAATAGTGTTGCTAAGAGACAGGCATTAGTTATCTCTATTTTTCATTAACAACTTTTTTCGTTGACTCAGGTGGTGGCCAATTATTAAGAAAATGGAAAATTCGATTAACTCGAAAACGAAGGGACTTTTACTAAACATGAAAGTCCTTTTTCTGGATCAGCCTCAGGTGCTCTATCGGTGGTTAGAAGCTTGTCCATTATTTACTGGACACCCTGTATAAGATTACACTATCCGTAATTTAGAATTATGTGCCTTGTCGGCACACTTAGCGTACTCTCGGCTGTACCTCAAGGAGCCCCGGTTCCGCTGTCTTCTAGAGAGCCATCAGACCGTCAAAGCCACAGGGGAAATTAGACCTTGTTTTGATTAGACCAATTTACTTACGGTATTCTCCTTCACTGAAAATCTACTATTAAATATCAAATGTGATAATCCACATCGAAAGGGACCTTATGGCGGCAGGCGCTTACGTTGCACCTATTCTCTATTGTACTGGAACAGCGGCAATAAAGGCGTAAGTGCCGGCCGCCATAAGGTTCCTTTCAATATGGATTATCACAAATTATCTCTAATCCTTACTGCGATACTTTTCGCTACAACATATTGTAGATGCATGAATACTCATTAAAATAAAGGTAGGTATCTTAAGAAGGGGTACCTATACCTAACTTTGAAATAATTACAGGGGTGGCTTTGGAAACAGCGTAAAGATGCTTATTTTAAGTACATCCTATATACCTAACTAATTGATTAACAAATATTTAAATAATGAAATAGTTTATTTTAATTTAAAATAACACGAAAATATATTACTAAAAATTAAAACTGAACTAAAATATATTTAAAAAATTGGGACCCCTGGGTATAGTCACTAAGATGCTGGCAGCATTTCCTCGCTGAATCGCTATGCTGATGCGTTGAGCGAGGTATCTGCCAGCTCTATGATGCCCCGTGGACTCCACCAGCTTTTTAGAAAGGTCTTTGACTAGGTGACTGGCACTGGGATACTGAATTATTAATAAATGTGTATATGGAATTATTAGTAGGATTCATAGGATAGGTACAAAAAAACAACAGTTTTGTTCGACTAAAAGCACACCTCAACTTTAATACATAAATACAAATACAAAATATCAAAACATCGCCAATGACTACAAAATATCTACTTATATACTAATAAAATATAAATTTCAAACGAATCTACATTTTCTAGTGGGATACGTAAAGTGGAATTTCGTTAGACCACGGCAACACTGATTAAGTTCACAAAATGGCGGAATTCAAGATGGCGGATCAGAATTGCCGTGCCCGCGTCGGTCTAATCCCTCTGGGCGCTGCGTAGTCCGGAGACCAATCGGTTGACATCTACGTTACTTGGTACGGGTGAGGCCATTTCAGCATAGCGGCTGGTGTAATCTTGACCCTGAAATGAAAGAGATTTTATTATTAGTTTACTTTTTAGAGAGTGAACACAGGTGAACGTTATTTCGCTTACATTTTGAGCAGCAACTGGGAAAGTACAGTGCGTCTACTACAAGTACTTCGGTGAGTGTGAACAAAACTCCCAGTAGCTCGATTCCACTCACACCTCAGATTCGGTTCAAACCACTCAACGAATCTCACTGGAGCGCAAACTCTTAGAGTATTCCAGTGTTCCAAATCACACGCGTGGTCGTATCGGAGGTTTTCCCCAGGCTACTCTCTAAGGGCGCACTCCTATCGCTTTATTGGGCCCGGCCTGTAAAGCCACAGTCAGAGATGTACGGCTGGCTACCACCCCTTACGTGTTCAAAATTCCTCTTTCATCTTATTTTATAATGCGCGCTGCTAAGGTTTAGAATTCCCTGCCGGCGTCTGTATTTTCCGAGTTCATATAACTTAGAACTTTTGAAGGCACGAGTGAATAGGCATCTTCTGCGTGAGCTCGCGAGGATGCGCTGTGTTGAGAGTGAAAGGGAGATATGCATATGTCTAGTCCACACAACAAATCCTAAAGTCAATGTGCTTGTGATTGCTTGTGCAACTAATATTGCTAAGTTTCTTAAAAAAGAAATTCAGAATCAATTGACATAATAGGGATGATGACTCAGTTACAATTTATAACATAGTGTGGCTACGTGGATAGAAAACCATCAAATGATCACAATAAATAGTGAATTATACAAATTAATTAAAATCATAAAAAGATATGTGACTATAAAGATCCGCAAAAAAGTTGTTTTTTGTTTATTGGCCAAATGTAATTTGGAAGTTACCAATAGAATTCTCATGTTTCAACGAAAAAGAAATTGTACGGCAACTATGTACATAAACGCAATATTTCACGACCGAAACGGCAAATTACCGTTTTTTCTATACAACGTACGTACTACGAGGCCACGCAGGCGTGACGTCACGCCTGCGTGTCAATCAGTATGGAGCGTTTCGAGGGGTGCGTGGTCAAACCCGATTAATCGAGATAATTGCTATTTGAAATAAGAACTCAATATCCATTACGCATAGTTCTATTTTGAAAAAACCTTTTAGGCGACTTATCGGGTTTTGACCACGAAACCGTCGGTTTTCAGTGAAATAGAAATAGAAATGCCTTTATTTGCCAGAATGTAGGTACAAAATGGTGACAGTTATACAAAACGAGCCATATACATTCAGCCAACTAGTGGCATGCAAAGTCAATATTATGAATTTAATAAATAACATTAAGAATGATGTTAGAGCAATCAGTAAAACAAATAATTTCGAGGTGTGCGTCGAATGTCAAAAAAGGAAAACATGAACAAAGAGAATTTAAAATTATAAAATTGTCAAAATATCTAATATAACACAAAATGTCATGCAAGTCATCATAAATAGGTAAGTAGTTTATTATAGGTACAATATTATATTTAGTAGGTACAGAGTGACACTTTGTGCTCGTGCGCATTCGTCTTTTGTTTTGCTCTAATTGTAGTTGGTCCCGTACAAACATTTGATCGTCTCTAAAAAGTGGTTCGAATGGTATGATTCTTTTTGGCATCATACCTATTGGTTTAACCGGTACCTAGCGAGCGCAGACCGGTTCGCTAGCGCGGCCGGCCGGCGAGAGATAACGATAAGACACTGCAGTGTTCTACATATTAGTTGTAAATTGTATGTTTATGTTATTAGTACCTAGTTAAGTAGTTATTAACACTACTAACACTACTAAGTTGTGGAATACTACATCGAAACAAACCACGCTGTGGTTCAACGGTGCTGTTTAACCAAATATATTGTTCGTGTGTTTTAATTTAATTAATAAATAATTCTTCAGTGCCTTTACCATGAGTTTGCATGACCGTACTCGCTAGCGACTGCGTAAACGATTTAGTACCTATGACGATTCTTAGTTCTATTGCGTAACCGCTAGAAGCGCTGTACTTTTTACGCCCATACAATTTTTTACGCAGTCACTAGCGAGTACGGTCATGTAAACTCATGGTAAAGGCACTAGAGTCAGAAGTCTCCATAAGCTGCATATCTGCTTTTCATCTAGCAGGTTGTAAGCTTATGTTTACAAAGAATATTTCGAGGGGTGAGTGGTCAAACCCGATAAGTATCTAAATCATATCGATAATCTAAATCATCATCATCATCATCATTTTAGCCGAAAGACGTCCACTGCTGAACATAGGCCTCCCCCAAGGCTCGCCATTTAGACCGGTCCTGTGCCGTTCGTTTCCACCGGATTCCCGCGACCTTCACCAGGTCATCACTACACCTTGTCGGAGGCTTACCGACAGCTCGTCTTCCGGTGCGTGGTAGTCATCTAAATGGTTTTTTGAAAATAGAACTCTGCGTAATGGATGTCGAGTTCTTATTTCAAAAATCAATTACCTCGATTTATCGGGTTTGACCACTCACCCCTCGATTTATTATAAATTTATTGTATTTAAAAATAATACATAAATCTCTGCTGCCAGGCCACTAAGTGCCAGCTTGACGTCTTGTTTCGATCCCTAATCCAATTCAGTTAGCGACCCTTTTCAAGGAGGCTGTCAAGTTATCACCAAAAAAGGTAAAAGGGACGGGCGTTAGTGTTAAATGGACTAGTTTAAGCCGTCGTCTTCCGGCGAAAAAAATAAACAATAGCATTCGTTTGTTATGATCCCTGGGATCCCAGGGACCCGTAGACGACTAGTCGGTTGCACAACATACGATCGCAGGCCGGTCATCCTCAAATATGGCGCCGGCAGCTGTCATCCTATAGAGACTTGTCAAACTTTCCATACAATCAGATTTTAACGATCACCGCTTACGATTACGGACGGTTTGGTAAGTTCCCATTCTAAGAGTAGCAACTGATTTGTAATAATTCGGTGTAACGTACTCCTAAGGTTGTCTGGAAGAAATCGCTTTTAGGGATAAGATCGCCTGTTATTTGGCTCTACTTATTGTGATTGTCTGCTGTAGGTACTGTGTCCTTTAATTTAGGAGTGCAATAACGAGTATTTGTATTGTATTATAATTGTGCGAGTACTTGTTAACCCTCACATTTACTTGATAGGATTCTTGGTAGTAGATTATAAATAAATAAATAAATATTAGAGGACAATCTTACACAAATCGAACTAGCCCACAGTAAGCTCAAGAAGGCTTGTGTTATGGGTACTAGACGACGATATATTTAATAGATGTAAATACTTGAATACATAGACAACATCCAAGACTCAGAAACAAATATTCATGCTCATCACACAAATATTTGCCCTGACCGGGATTCGAACCCAGGACCGTCAGCTTCACAGGCAGGTGCACTACCCACCAGGCTAAACCGGTCGTCAAAGATTGGAACAGAATGGAACACGAAAGACGATTTATTGATATAATCTTGATTTATTTAACTTGATAGGTGTGCACACTTATGAGTAGCGAACGAAAAGTGAGGTGAATTGACTTATTAGCTAATTACGAAATAATTTAATTAACACGAGCATTGCAGCAGTCAGAGCAGCGACGTGAGTCAGACTCTCACACAAGGGTTCCTTACAATCGTACGGAACCCTTTGCGAAACTGAAGTCTGCTACACAGAGGACCGAGGTCCGTCTCTCTTGTGGACATTTTCAAAGGTAGGAACAAATCCAATAACGCGTATGAAAAATAAACAATAAAATTGTAAGAGTAAGATAAATGCTGTTATAGGAAGTCGAATTGAGTTGATATAAACTCGTGATCATCACTACATAGTATAAAACAAAGTCGCTTTCTCTGTCCCTATATCCCTATGTATGCTTAAATCTTTAAAAATACGCAACGGATTTTGATGCGGTTTTTTTTAAAAGATAGAGTGATTGAAGAGGAAGGTTTATATGTATAATAACATCCATTAAATAGTGCACCCGTGTGAAGCCGGGGCGGGTCGCTAGTGTAAAATAAATTTTATAATTACTTTTAAAACTCAAGAGGAAGGTTTATATGTATAATAACATCCATTAAATCCGGCGGGACTTCCTGACACAGGTATTGTATACTTACTAGGAAGTCCCAACCTTTATATTATTGGTGTAACCTTTATTGGTGAATAAATGCTTTTTTTTTTTTTTTTTTTATTAAATAGTGCACCCGTGCGAAGCCGAGGCGGGTCGCTAGTGTAAAATAAATTTTATAATTACTTTTAAAACTCATGCATATTTTATCTGTCTTTAAAATGCACAACTGGTCGGCCATATTGGTTTTGTAAAGGAACAGACATTCCTTTCACATTACCTAGTTGTGTACCATAGTGATTATATTCTCTTTGTTGTGTATCAGGAATATTTACCCCTACCCGTGCTGGGGCGCTACCGCGAACAGCAAACGAAGTTTTCCCTCTCTGTCGCACTTGCAAGTTTGCATATAAGTGAGACAGAGAGGGAAAACTTCGTTTGTGGTTCGCGGTAGCTCCTCTGGTAATTTAACTGGGTTATTGTACGGGGAACAAGCGAAAAAAACATTGATTGAACTCACCAGCGCCATGCACACGACGGCGACGACCGCACAAAACGCGAGGAGCCACTTCATGGTCGTTGAATGTCGACAATACCGACTCCTGCGCAGATTTATACCGCGCGTTTTAATCAACGCGAGGTGTGGATTGCGATTATTTTGTTAGTTACGGACATAAATAAAATGTGTGGAGAGCGGAGTAAAATGGCGGGCGATTTTCAATTGTCTTGCTACGGTAGTAACATGTTTATTATGTAGGTACTTTAGGTAACGTTTCAAACTTAGGTTACTTTAGCTCAGGCACGGATACAGGGGGGGGGCAACAGGGGCAATTGCCCCCCCTGAAACCTGTGTCAGGGGAGGGCAATTGCCTATGTCCTGACGTAGGAAATATGTTCTGACATTATAAACAGTTATCAAAAGTCAGTTTTATTTTCGGAAAGTCCTAAAGTGCCCCCCCTGAACAAAATTCTGGATCCGCGCCTGCTTTAGCTCGATTCTACTCACACCTCAGATTCGGTTGAAACCGCTCAACCAATCTTACTAGAGCACAAACTCTTAGAGTATTCGTGTTCCAAACCACACGCGTGGTCGTGCCGGAGGTTTTCCCCAGGCTACTCTCCAACCGCGTACTCCTATCACTTTATTGGGCCCGGCCTACAAAGCCACAGTCAGGTTAAAAAAAGGTACATCTATATGCAAATCCCCAAATCAAAAAAAAAATCCCCCCCCAAGGGAAAAATAAAAAACATGCGGCAGGACCGGTCTAAATGGCGAGCCTTGGGGGAGGCCTATGTTCAGCAGTGGACGTCTTTCGGCTGAAATGATGATGATGATGATGATGACTAATACATGGAAATAATTGCTAATGGAAAATATTATCAGTTTCAATAAATGCCATCTATATGCAAACCATCAGTTCGATGTCCTCGACTCATATATCCGTCTAGCGTCTAATGTGACATCCTACATGCATATTTATAGGGTTCAACTTCGCGTTTGAAATTCCCCTGTCATTTGACAGAGGACTGGAATGGTTAAACACAGACAAAGCCGAAAGTCATCTCGCTAAGATTTAGAGCAGCCCGATTGGTGCAATAGTTACCTCGGAAGACCGCAGCCAGAATAACACCACTACTTGTGTTTTAGGCAGGTGTACCTACGTGGTTTTGTATTCCTAGTGATGTGTGTGTGTGTGTGTGTGTATGTGTGTGTGTGGTAAGGTCGTAAGAGCTCCCGAAGATGCGCTGTGTTGAGACAGGAACTTGCAGTCTCTAACGTCAACACAACGAATCCTTAAGTTCAAACGGGACGGTAACTTCTGGAGTTGCAAGCGTCCCTAGGCTACGGTGTCTTACCATCAGGCAGGTCGTAATATTATCTGCCACCGACGTTGTATAAAATGGGCCCAGGATTCCGTACCATTATCTATAAAAACGCCAAAAAAATCATGTTTGTTGTATGTTTAAATATTTATTTTATTCTGTTTTTTTTTTTGTATTTTTTGTTACAGTGGCAACAGAAATACATCATCTGTGAATATTTCAACTGTCTAACTATCACGGTTCATGAAATACAGCTTGGTGACAGACGGACGGACAGCGGAGTCTTAGTAATAGGGTCCCGTTTTACCCTTTGTGTACGGAACCCCAAAAAAAATCTCCCAGCAATCATTACTAATCAAGTCATTAGTCCGAATGTCATATGTCCACCATGTTATAAATATGTCGAATTGAGCTTCAAGTCTACGGCTCATACTCCAGTTTGCATCTTATTTTTCAGTTACTTTAATAATATTGATATATTGCTAACCGATTAAGATGTGGTTGAAATTTACATTAGTCAAGCCTTTAATGAAAATACCACGTCGTATTTGATATCAGAGTAGCTATTAGTTATATAGTAGTGTATAGTATACAGACCTACATGCATGTACGCAATAGTACTTCGATTGATCTAAAATGAGCCATATTACGACGAGATAGTTATTGGTGGATTTAATAGGTGAAGTATTTTAGTTAGTCGAAATTGAATATTTTGTAAATCATAAACATGTATTCATATTTTCCCTAGGGGTTAAATTTAGTGTCCGACCGAAGTTTCGGTTTCGGCCTAAAAATCATGTTTCGGCCGAAGGTTCGGTTTCGGCCAAAAAACTGCCGCAAAATTAATAAAATACTAGAACAAAACGCTCGTGAAATGAAACTGTTTATGCTACAAAACGTTTCAAAAATTATATCATAACTGACAGGTGAACAAGTCGAAATGTCGTTATTCCGACTATACTGACATTATTGATATGCGGCGTAATCGAATCGCGTAACCTTTGTACTACCGTTAGGTATATTTATATACCAAATTTTGATTGTCAGCTCATACATTTATACTTCAACATTGACAGTAAAATCTATCTAACCTCGTCTATCGTCGAATACCTAACCTCAGCGTAACAATATAAATATGTATAGGCATAGTTGCAACGAGAGCGTGTCTCCGCCAACAAACTGTTATACAGTTTGGCGGGTTCTAGGTTAAGCTGCCATGTAACTTTTTTTTGGAAATAAACGATTTTGTTTTTATTTTATTTTTTTTACTGTTAGTACATAAAGTGACGTGATTCGCTTGCTGTTGCCATATAAACGAGAATAATAACGCCGTCTTGACAATTCATATATTTCTGGTCGGACTTTATCTAGCCTTCTGATGCCCGCCCACCGTACAGTACGAAATGACACTGAAATATTGATCGACTCGTGTAGGCAATACAGATAGATTTCGTTTGCATTAAAAATCGACCAACCACAAAGAAAATTGAACTCTTTTCTAATTGAAAACGATTTCTTTTTTTCTATAGATTTCTGTTTGGTCCTAAGGAAGCTAGAAGAAAGTTTCTTTGGGAATATTGTAATATAATGATCAGTCTGACTCCACATATATAGGTACGTGTAAGAGGGACGGAGTAAGCCCATGTGCAGCTAGCTGCTATAGAGAACTAGACAAGTTCTCAACAAACAGTTTAAAATCGGCTAACCAAAAGAACCTGAGCCTGTACTTCGATCTTCGTATCGTGCCGTCCCTTTCACTCTCGTGTTATTCACTATATGAGTGAGAGGGATGGCACGATACGAAATTCGGATTTCGAAGTTCGGAGTAACCCCCTGTACCGACCAGGTGCATGGGATAGCTCTCTCTCTGAGATTGAATAGGGATCGTAAACGGCTTAAGTACAGTCAGATGCAAAAGTAGCTACGCAAAATAACACGCTCGATATGATTCCCACAGTCCCTATAATCTCTTGACGCATTTAGTAGTATAAATTGTAGATTTTTAACCAAGGGTTGAAGCCACCCATGTCGGACGAGATAGTTCTAGCATGTAATGGGTGGTCTCACCCAAGTTAACTCTGCTTTACGTTTCGAATACGAAGAAAATAAAAAAATGCCAAAATATGAACTAACATTTTCTAAATAAGCGAAAGAACCATTTTGGCGGGAACTGATGAGTGACGTTAACAGTCGTTGTGTATTGGGCTTTCTTTTTTAATTAAGATTTAATTGTACTTATGGTATGGGTTACTGCCTTTGCCCAAATTTAACTACGATTTACCGTACTTCTTTCTTTTTAATATTCTAGAGCAGAAAAGTACTTTCAGAGGGGCTGCCGCGAGACGAAAACGTACGAAGTTCGAATATCTCCCTCTCTGTCGCACTTGCTAATCCGTGCGACAGAGAGGGAGATATTCGAACTTCGTTCGTTTTCGTTTCCCGGTAACCCCTCAGCACGCCACCTAGATGAAGAATGACGCACTTTCAGAGTATGAGAAATAAAAAGTAATTATGAGCACTCAGTCCGCTTTTTTTTAACCTGGCTGTGGCTTTATAGGCCGGGCACAATAAAGTGACAAGAGTGCGCGGTTGGAGAGTAGCTTGGGGAAACCCTCCGACACGACCACGCGTGTGCTTTGGAACACTGGAATACTATACTCTAAACCCCGTATTCATAAAACTTAACAAATCTCTGCTAACTAAAAAGTTCTTTGTCCCATTCTCACAAACGTCAATGTCAAAGTGACAGATAAGGACAAACGAACTTTAGCGGCTAGTTGGGTCATTGTCACATTTAGGTTCGCGTCTTTTCGGTGGACATATCAAAAGTTAAGGGCCACAAAGCTTAATTTTGGATTGGTCTAGTAACCCGCATAAACGGTGTTGCCATAACTATAAATCCATGTAATAAAAATATAATTTATATGTGTATAAGCCGTTAACTATTGACCACCGGGTGGACAACTTTTGTTTTTACAACTGACAATGACCCAGTTAACTAATATAGGTTTGACAGACGGTTATGAATAAGGGGGTAAGAGTTTGCGCTCCAGTGATATTGGTTGAGCGGTTTCAACCGAATCCGAGGTTTAACTCAGTCCGCGTTGCAACTTATAGGTACCTACTGCTGACTGTACAGTCGAGATTGAAAAATGTGCACGGACAATCAGAACATGTTTTTATTTTAAATATAATATTCCCGTGAGTTTCAGACATATTGAAATATTATAAAGGGGTCACTCACGTAATTAAAGTCTATATTATTAAGGGAATAATGTTGTTAAGATATTTTTGAATATTTGGGGACGTATATATGTAACAAAAATAGTGAGGATCCGTTTAAGGGCATATTCGCCGGTATCGTATGTGATTAGGAAAAAGTAGAAGAATATTTTTTTGATGCAATAAATTTTTGTCCCTTGTATGGACAGTTGGCTGACTTAGACGACCTGCCCCATGAAAAAAATTTTTTTGGCGATAAAAATATTTTTCTACTACGTTTTCCTAATCAGAACACGATACCGAATAGGGCATATTCGGTAAAGGATCGCGATTAATTTGTCACACCCTGTATATATAATTATACAGGGCGTCCCACGGCTATGCCACATAGAGGGAAAGTACCTTAAATATTGTAGATGGAACATTTTACTGAAAGAAGACATTATTTGAATTAAATAAATAATTTAAACTGCATTGCCAGATATATAAATATTTTTATGGTTGAACCGGGAATCGAACCTGTTACATGTAATAAATTGATAAATTTTGTATTAAAAATGTTTAAATACATGGTCTTCCTTTTATTTCTGACACTATGTTACTTAGCAAAAAATAATCCTTATGATAAAGCCTTTCGATTAGTATGATAAAGCTACAGGGTAATTATTTTACTCGTGTAACGGGTTCGATTCCCGGTTCAACCGTAAAATTATTTAAATATCTGTGAATGCAGTTTAAATAGTTTTTTAAATTCAAATAATGTCTTCTTTCATTAAAATGTTCCATCTACAATATTCAAAGTACTTTCCCTCCATGTGGCACAGCCGTGGGACGCCCTGTATATATATGACTTAAGACTGTAATTCTTTTAGATACTTAAGGTATCGGCAATAGCCTTGTTTACCGTAAGTCTGCCTCGACAAGTTAAGCCTGTTTCAGGGCATTTCGACCGTTGTCACCCGTCACCTGTCGCTGCTGATTAGGGTCGTCTTATTTACGCGGTGACCTTTATAGACCAGTCAAGACAGTTGATTACATGATTTTTTTAACCTGACTGTGGCTTTATAGTTTAAAAAAAAGTTGCCGCCGTATTTCATAGTATTTTATTATTAGTTGTTAATAATCGAAAATTATTATTAATTAAAAAAAAATTAAGAAAAAAATAAACCTTTGTTTTAGTAACAACTAGCTGACCGTGATTGCCATCGATTACTGAATTAGGAATAAGTATCAGTTAAAAATCATCGGTATATCTATGGAAAGATGGGTGGCGCTATAATATATAAAATTACTCATTAGGGATCGCACTGGGATATCAAATAGAAAAGTTAGGTACTAATAAAATCCATAATTTTATTTGCCCTAATTACATTTATGATTGCCATAATCTTATTTTTCCCAAATCCTGTTTACTTTCATGATTGTTATAAAACTAATCTGAACTACTAGGCTCTATCCTATTTGAATTATCCTGAAAATGTTATGGACTCAGAGAAAATAAATTTTATGGCAAATACTCGGCTTATATGGCAAACGAAATTATAGTTCTCGAAGGGATCCGCAAATAGAGACAAAACAAGATATCTATGTAACAATTGCTATTGCTATTTGAAATAAGGACTGAAAATCTAGTACGCGTACAGTTCTAGTTTACACGTGACTTATCGGGTATCGGGTAGGTACGACCACTCTAAAAAAACATTTTTATAAATTATTTAATCTTTCCACCATTCTATAGGTTCATATGTGACCGTATTGTATCGCCGCACGAATCTCAGTTGTCCCAGAAATGGGCAATACATACTGAACACTATTATACCTTCGGTACCGTTCTGCGTAGCGTTCTGTGTAGCGTTTGCAGTTTCTGCCTTCCGTGACAAGTACAAGCCGTGTTCCATATATGGGGCAATTGTGCGTTTAAATCTGTTTCTTAAGCCTGACCAGTGATTTTTGAAACGAGTATTCCAGGGTCGTACGTTAGACCTGCTATCTCTTCTAGGCAGGTTATGAGGTCCTTTTATTATATGTTTGCTTGGTCTTAAAATCTTGAATGTATCGCCATTTAGGTTTATTTCGCCCATTTTTTCGAAGTCAATGTGGGCTGGGTATTGGTATGATACGTAGAACTAAAACAGTGAAAGTGTATTAGGGTGGATCAATTATTCTTTGTTGCTCGTTGTCATGGATACGTCTCCTGAGTCACTCTTGTGATTTTATAGGGTTTAAATCTACCCGACATGAGTTTTATCGATGAGTATAAATCCATTTGGACATGGGTCATCTCTTGAAAAGGCTTGAAGTCCATATTATAAACATTTTTCTAAGAAACTCAGTTACTGTCGTCTCCTCGCTGACTGGACAGAATAACAATAAGAAAAAGTTGATTGACCCATTACATTAACAATACGAAAAACGCTTTTACAAAATCAGGTTTGTGTATTGTATTAAATCCGTACTTTTTCCAGCGGCATCGTCTGCCTGCCGTCTAGTTTTTAGCTTTACAATAATAAATGCTATTTTTTTATTTCAGGCGCTTACCTAGTAATGCCTTTTCCATGCAAACTTCCACCCCCTTAAGGAATGATTTAATTTAAAGTGTCATATGTTTTTCCCGGAACTCAAACTATCTCCATACCAAATTTCATTTAAATCGGTTCAGTGGTTTAAGCGCGAAGAAGTAACAGACAGACAGACATACTCACGCATTTACAATAATAGTATGGATTATATACTTCTATATCATAAGAAATTATGTTCCTTATATAAATATCAAAGGCTTTTTTTTTCGTTTACAACTAGTAGACAGACTTTCTTCGCGTTCGGTAGATTACACACACATATAACAACTAAATTAATTGTAAGTTGACACATAGATTCACATAGCCTGTATCTGTAGCCTGTTATCTGCAGGCCATAATTTTTGTACAATTTAACTTACCTGCAATATACAAATAATCCAAACAAAAATCATTTTATACTAATCTGCTGCGATCAATGTTTGACTAGTTTTAATTAAAAATAAGGCAATAAAGATTGTAAAATCAATCTCCTTGTAATTCGTCGTCATTGGATAGATGTTATTTTGCCATAGCAAAAGAAATATAAATATTCTGACGCATAAGTGATGGGTGATGGTGTATAATAACGTAGCTGACAATTTGTGACAAATCACTGTAGTTTTTGATATGGAACAAATAGGGAATTCACTTTTGATGCAACAAAGGTTCAAGGAGTACTTTAATGAGGGCGGCAAGATGCCAAGTATATGGTATTTAAAAATAGTGAAAATAAACTATTGAGGTTGTAAAAAAACCTAACCTAAACATATCACTACATAGTATAAAACAAAGTCGCTTTCTCTGTCCCTATATCCCTATGTATGCTTAAATCTTTAAAACTACGCAACGGATTTTGATGCGGTTTTTTTTAATAGATAGAGTGATTGAAGAGGAAGGTTTGTATGTATAATAACATCCATTAAATAGTGCACCCGTGCGAAGCCGGGGCGGGTCGCTAGTGGTAAATAAAGTGAATAATTAAACTACTTCCGAAAATACTAGGAAACAGAACTTCAACATAATATTGCAGCTATTTAAAAGATTATTCAATTCGCTGTATGACCCTAAAAAATGTCATGTCACTAGTATTTGCTTACCTATAAACTTCATACAGAGCGTTTTCGACATTTCATAAAGCTTTCCTGATTGATAGTTAGTCAAACTATATTTGTTGCGATATAAGACATTAAGGTCTTTGCCTAAAAAGGATTCGTTTGGCTGAAATGCTCATAAGATAGATAAAATTGAAACCACACAGTAAATTTTACAGAATTATAATATATTTGCAACATATCCATACTAAAGCGTAAAACGAGACAGCCTCCTAATGAACAATCCAATACTCCGCCAAATATTCGAATTTACTATGCAATCACAATATCTGTGCCTCTACAGAGCGTAATCGATCGCCAATATGACGTCACGCTTTCAAGTACACACAAATTGTGACCGGGTAGTACCAACTAAACAATTAACCCTTTTTAACTTACGAACACGGATCCACGTAATAAAAAAAATGCATTATCATATTTTGCATTTCCCCAAAAACAATAAACGATTTTTCACTTAATTTGTACATGCACGGACCCACGTATTAGATTAGTCAGATTGTTAAAAAATACAGATCCACCGAAAAATCAATCATTTAAAACTTAAATGTAACAAGAATTCATAATTATAGTTCTCTTGGACAAACTCAAAGGACATTCGATACTATTTTTATATTAAATTATTTGGAACACAAAGTAGTTTTACTGTACGAAAAAAGACAAAAGATGCCAGCTTTAAAAAAATACTTACGTTTTTAGTTTCTCGTCCCTAGCAGATAAAAAGTCAATGTTGGAAATTATCATTTCTACGGGTCCATTTGATAATCTTTAAATATTTTTCATGGATACACATGAAATGAAATGCCAAGAATTTTTATCAGCTGGTCTGAAGGAAACGAACCTTCATGATAGTTTAACTGAGTTTCTATGCCTTTTTAAATCATTAACGTGAAAACGTGTTCATTGTCACACAATACATGTAATTTTATCTTCCAAATTAGATATCGTAATAAAATAGCATCAAATGGCCTTTCATCATTCCAAACCCAACGTGTCTTCCCAATCCTAATAACAAACGTTAGTAAACGTGCAAGTTTGTATACTTAATGAGGTACACGTCGAACACGATATGATAGTGCTACAATATGCACCAATTTTGTCATTTTTCTCTCGTCCAAATAAAGGCACATAACTATAGTAACATTAATAATGGTGTAAAATTGGTTATTGTAACACAAGATCATTGAACAAATCGACATTATTAAAAAAAAACATGTTCCGATATCGGCCCAAGTTCTAAGCATTTTGCCAGTGTCAAAATGTTCATGGCCTTTGGCCAATCAGTCACTGTTATACTTTTGCCCTTTATTTGGACTGAAATCACTGATACTTAAGGCATTGTATAAATAATACAGTAACGAAGTAAAAACTTCAATTTCGTATTAAAATATTCCGTATCATCAAACTCAATTGTTCATTTTGAAATATTTTTCAGAATGATGTCAAAGCAAAGTAATGAAATTAATATTACGTAAATTGTGATATTATTGCAAAAGCATAATAACTAGACAACAAAATTTCATATAGTTCTCATGTGACTTGTACTGTATACACGTAATTTTATTATCGCTAATATTTACCATGGTTTATAATCGATGTCACTAAGCGATAGTGTATACACAGCCTAAGATTATAAGATAATATTATATAACTTTGGACAAGAATATACGACTTTGTGTGTAATCCCAAAAATGTTGTGCCGATTCATCCCAAAACTCCCCTTGTTTAAGACACGTTTTATTTAGGTTAAATTAGTTTATACGCAATAATCAGAAGTAGGATTACACACAAGTGCAATATACATTTTTCGTCCAAGCCTAATTTGACTAGTAAATTGGTGGATATGTATTCATTCATAAATACCTTACGGTCCTGATAAACTACTTATTATTAATGGTAATATTAATTACAGGGTTGTGGGTACAATGGATTGGATTAATTATTATTAAAAAAAATTAAATAGGTACAATGAGATGAGAATAAAGAAGCAGAAGATTACTTTGAAAACGAGTAAATTTTATTCTAAGACACGATGTTCCATTTATGGAACAAGACAAAAGACTATAATTTTAGCTACTTATGCGTGAATAAAAATTTCAAAATCTTCCTGACAAACAATTTACACAATCAAACAGTACTAAAAACATTTAATTTCTCGTTACACAAAAACCTTTCTAGCTTGTTGTTTCTCATATCATTGATTAGTAAAATATCATTAACTACTAAATTCAGTCAGGTTATTTAAAGAGCGATAAGCGAAAATATTAAGAGTACTGCACCATCTGTACTACTCATCTAATATAGACAGTAATAAAATATATAATGGATTCACTACATGGTGGTATTTAAAATGAGGTCTCCGCGCAATTGGTGTATGAAACGTGGACTTTGATACACTATTTAGTTAAACATTGTCTGTTTTCATAATTTACTAGTCTGCTAGAACACGATAAAGACAGGATAACACAGGTTCCATGAATGGTTGCTGCATTGGAAAAGGAATCTAAAACACTACCTACCCAGCTGACCCGATCTTCTATTTGGGATTGTTAACAAATTAATATGAGATAATTAGAGAAATCTACAGGTACCTAGACACACGTTTATTAGGTATTAGTTTTTTGTTTAATGAAATTATGGGCGACGTTTTTCTATATTACTGAATGGTTTCTAATTTTGCAGATGACAATTAGATCTACAGGTGAATCGTGTTATTTTCATATTTATAACATGATTTTTTTGATACCGGCTTTAATTATAGTAAAAAATGTAAGTAGGTAGATCAAGAACTTGGCAATCATTAAAAGTCATCAAAATTTAGGATTTAAGATACAATAAAAAAAACATTGGTGCAGTGTAAGCTCGTACAATGTTGAACTAAAATGAAACTACTTTCTTAATTTACATTGTAAAGGAAGATGTTCGTATCGTTTAGAGTTCGAACAATAAAAATATATTTACATCAACAATATTTTAAAGTATATTAGTTATGCTAAATATTAATATTGCAAATATCATAAGTCAGAGTGTCAAAATTTGTATCTCATTACATCATTATACATACACAATTCTTTAAAAAATATAATCTATATGAACGACTATTTAAGTAATTTTAAGACAGCTTTTTTCATACGAAAATATAAGTAATATTTATTTTACAAATATATTTACAAAGCTTACGGAAATTAGCTTATGAGTAAGATGAATACTGATTAGAAAAAAACTGGAATTTAAATTGTCTATTATGTAACTACGCTTGAAGGTTGAAGCGAAATAAATACATTGTTTTATAAAATTGTGCTTCATCGCCTAACGCTTAAAGTTTGTTTTTCAATAAGCCTATAATACTATCACACGTTTTTTAGAAAATAAACCGTATAGGTAATGTGAAAATGGTGTAACTGGCTATAAATGGAGCTTTTTATCAGACCCAAAAGGCATTTAAAGAACTATTTACAAATTTGAAGTACAAAAACACCGAGATTATCATTGCTGATTAATAAATTGAATTATTATCAAGTATTGGAACTATGCTAAAAATTAACGGATCTTAACGGTATCATTATGGAATTCATTAATTTAAATCTATTTATAACAAATTTGGAGTAGACTATACTTGCTCTCAATATTATGAATGAAATGTTCTATGTAAATCTTCAGTAAAATTAGAGTGATCTTTCTAAACAATGCTTTGAGTGTGCCACATATGGAACTTTGTTTTTTCATAGATCATGACGTAAATCAGTTTCTCTTTTGTCACCATTGAATGCTTGCTATTCGTTGCTCTCAGCTTTAGTTCGTTGTCAGTTGACATACGTACATTATCTTTATGATCAAAATATCCATCATGGACGTATATACTCGTCCTTCTCACTCATGCTTGCTCCACACTCATACTTGTGTTTCTTCCATAGCCCAGGAAAGGATGAGGCGCTTTTTCATTGACTGAAGAGATATATACTCATGTTTTTTTTTATTAGAGTATAACGAATACAACGTTTAAGTGCTTAGTATTTTTATATGTTTAGAGCAAGATGCTAGATTGAAATTGTATAGAGTGAATACAAAATGCCTCTTATATTGAAGTAGGAACGATTGCTATTGCTTTCAGAGTAATCTATATGAGTAGTCTATATGACATTTATAGATGTATACGATTCTTACAATATTGGTGTTAATGATACTATCACAAAATGTACAGTTTGCGACGATGCAATAAATAAAGCCGATAAATTGTGAGCAAATGCGGTCTAAAACTAAACACGGTAAAATCTAATGAGATGAAAATAATGGAAGAAACCGTTAGACCATATGTCCGTAAGATACATCACTTGAGTGCGATATTCAAGACATTATGTTCTTGTAACTATGAATGACCTGTAAAATCCAACCACGAATTTATAATATATTGGAACATACAATCTCGACGCACAAGTTAAACATTAATTTATAACGAACGTTTGCACTATAAAGGTTTGCTTCCATATTACCGCTAGTTTATTCTGTTCCATACATGAAACACTGCTGTAAAACAGTCTAACGATTCTCCATAATTCTCTAAGCGATTGAACTATAAAAATAATTCCTAGCATTTATTCGACACTTTTGACCCAAACTCGTGTAAAATGTCACACGCCATTTCTAAATCGTTCCTCGTAATGCCTAATGCCCGCACTACAATGTCTTTTGGATAACCCTCGCCTACTAAACGCGCAATGTAGTCCAAATTTATGTTTTCGTACGACACGTTTTCACCGTATTTCCGGCCGTTCTTGTCGTGCGTGAGGGGGTTGAATTTTTTCACTGAAAAAGAAATTATTTTGTTAATCATAGAACGATATCTATCTCATCTGTCTTTACATGGACATATTTAAGATTACGATATTCATGATCACAATTTCAGATACAGACCTTAATGGTGGGTAAGATATGTACAATCATTCTATTTTGCAGTATTTAAATCGTCAGATATAGGAAGAGATAGTGAATCTTCAGTAAGGGTATCACGTGGATGAAAACTAAGGAGTAACAGAGCAATGTTTCGCTTTAATGTTCTCGTTGAACTCATTTTATTAGGAACTTATTAAAAAAATACGTAAGACGGCATGCTACCTGATATGTCAGGCCCCTTTCCTTAAACAATTTGAAGAAAATTTGAATTTGTAAATAACATGATTAATAATAAATTTGCTGAAAATATAAGCAAATTTAAAAATAATGAATCATCGAACAGAATCAGGTGAATGGTAATTACTTCATCGTCGTCGAGCTTAACCTTTAAATATTAATTACGTATATAGTACATGTGAAATACGCGAATACGTCTATCATACACAATAATTAAGATCACTTACTTGCAACAGCCAACTCATTCTTCTCGGAGGCGACGTTTTCATACGGAGGATCCTTAATATCCTCCGATGGAAACTTTGGCATCGTCGTAGATTTAGTCGGCTGATGATCACTTCCACTAGTCGTCGACGGCAAAGACCTCTGTCGGGGCGGCGCCCGATTCTCAACTCTATCGAAACGTTCAGGTAACCTCTCCGGTTTATCAGGCAATCGGTCGGGCAAATGTCTATTATCTAAAGGCACTCTAGCGTCTCTATTGTCGTGTCTTTCTGGTACAGGTACGTGATTAGTTCTCTCTGGCACTCTATTTTCGTCTCTCTCTGGGCGGTCGGGTATCCTAGTTTCTACTGGTATCCTGTGTTCCCTTTCTGGAACAGGTCTGTGTTCCGGTACCCTGTGTTCCCTTTCTGGAACAGGCCTGTGTTCCGGTACCCTTTCGGTAACCATATGTTCCCTTTCCACCGGTCTTTCGGGTACTCTATGCTCCCTTTCTGGCCTCTCGGGCCTTTCAACTGGTTTTTCTTGGGGTCTGGTTTGTTCAACAGGTTTGTCGGGTACCCTGGTTTGTTCGGATCGTTCGGGTCGGTGGTCGGGTCGGTCGGAGTCAGGTCGGTCGGGGGTGTGAGCTGCAGGGGGCGGGGCGGGGAGGGGGCGGCTATTAGATTGGGGAGTATTGGCGCGACGGGGCTTCTCGAAGGCTCTGGGGTCTGGTGGCACCTGAAAAAAAGGAGATAAGGCTTGAAGTACATTATTTTATTTTAAAAAAATATTAGATATTAAATCGTATGACAAAAATAAACTAGTGGAAATATATTCTACGGGTAACCAAACGCATGTGAAAAAAACAGATTGGTGAAAAATTGCATTGGTAAAGATGCGTGTAGCCAAAATAACGACTAGAAAAAAATGCGTGTGGCGAAATTATCTGTTGGTAGAAATAATGTATAGAGAATAAAGAAAATGGGGAAAAACGCGAATGGGACTAAAAATACCGGGGAAAAAAATTATTGGGTCATTCATCTATACAGTCTCAAGATATTTCATAAAAGCTATTGGTTTAAAGTTATAATTAAAATAATTTGAATTGTCCTAGTTGTATCATATTAGTCCGTTCAAAACCGACTTTACTGTCCAAATAAGACGATTCAAAATTGAACACCACTTTTATAAAATATCGGAAATTTTAAATATTTTCAACTATACCTCGTGCCGCGTATCAATGATGCCAGTGATGGTTTCCGTGGATCCAGTGATGATAGACGTCAGTCGATGCCTCGAGTCTGGTTCGGGTTCTAAGGAAGATCTTCTTCTAGGTTCTGCGAATTTAATGTAGAATTTACATAGGTGCCGAAAGAAATTACATAGGATACTGTTCCTGTAAAGTAAAATTAACGATCAATGCCATATATCACTTTACATACCTACCGTTGTAACTAATGGTTGTAATGTTACGATTAAAATTTAGAGTTACTAATGATTGTAATGCTATAATGTAAAACTTTATAATTTAGACAGCGCTTAAATACAGTAAATTGGTTCTACAGAAGTAAGTAGGAGAAGGAG
The DNA here is from genome assembly GCA_963556455.1 of Epiblema foenella. Lineage (NCBI taxonomy): Eukaryota > Metazoa > Arthropoda > Insecta > Lepidoptera > Tortricidae > Epiblema > Epiblema foenella. The sequence goes on from OY747100.1 coordinate 24,845,915, forward strand.
TTTACCTTGAATTCAAAAGACACTGTCACGGTTTAATTTGTGTCTATTATTTCTATCAGCGCCATTACTCATTTAAGTATGTTTGCGGGACCGCGCCAAATTACATATATCTTTTTTTGCATAGCATAACGTGTCACACAAATGTGTTAAATATTGTTTTAAATCCGGAACAATACCACTGAGTATGGTAAATCCTGAGAAAAAGTAAAGAGAGAGCTCTTAGGCTTTTATAAGTAAAGAGAGAAAAATTTGTTCCAAATCTGTGACATTGTGTATGTTGAGGTAAGGACCTTGAGCAGTCGAAGGGGCTATATCCCGCACCCTCTACGCCCAAGCCAGAGTCGGTACCATTGACAATAAACTCTATCTAGGCGGTTAATTCCTTGTGTTTACCCATGGCGCCTGCTAGGAGGGTAATCTAGGCCTTAGTTTTTGTAAACGTTCCAAATGTGGAACAAGCCTTACCTTGAGTGTTCGTCGTCGCAAATTGCGACTCGCAATATCCTGCACGCTGCACGCACAAGCCATAGTAGGCTCCGCCGGCGACAGACTTTCTTGGCGGGAGCGGAGGCGACTTTATATCTCCGTAGGCGTTCTCTCTAACCACGGCATATGTGGTACACGTCTCACCTTGAGCACTCGCCGTTGCAATATCCTGCACGCTGCAAGCGCAAGCTATAGTCGGTTCCGCCGGTGACAGACTCTTCCTCGGCGGAAGTGGGGGCGCCCTTAGTTCCCCGTAAGCGTTCTCCCCGGTGGTGGTTGGGGTGTGGGTGGTGGGGGTGGGGTCATTACGGCGTATGGCGCGAGGGGAATGTCGTGGGGAGGCAAGGGGAGAGCGCGCGGGACGAAGTGCAGCTATACTTGATGCCGCCGCGTTGAATTCAGCCCAATCCTGAGATCGTTTTTTTTAATTAGTAAGCAAATTTTTGAATAAATAAGAAACGTTTATTCATTCGAGACAAATCAAACTTGGGAATAATACGGAATTTATGGGTAAAAAATAAGCATTTTTGTATTTTTTGGTGTTTGTTTATCCGCCATTGGTGTTTTTTTAATAGCGAGTTTTACTAAGTTACAGTTTTATTTTAATTAATTTGACTTTCGAAATTGCTATTCGGCGAGGCAACGCGGTCAGCGTTATGGGCACATTGCCCAGTGGCACCGATTTAGGCGAAATTTGTACATATAGGCGAGGTTCGGATAATTGAATTCAGATTTAGTCTGTTTTATTATTTCTTACATTTTTGTGTTTTCTTTTTTTCAAATATTTTTTTTATTTTTATTTTGGCATTGACAAAATTATAAAAATTAACTTTTTATGTTGCCATCACGCACATGGATAAATGACATTAAAAAATAATTAATAAAACAAATGGAAAATACTATAAAATAGCACTCGTTTCTATAATAAGGGGCACCTGCAGTGACTTTTACTAAAATGCCTTCAATGTTTTATATTACCTAATATAAAAGTGACTGATGCGCACGTTTAATATGAGATAAGCGAAAAAAGAAAAAAACTTACTTTAACATTGCAAGCACACACATGCTCAAAGCATGCCACAAAAAGCACAAACAGGATGATGAAACACATTCCAACGCGTTTAAAAACCAAAAAAAAAATCAAAATGCACTGAGATCATTACAACATTTTTAAACAAAAAAGTCCACTTCAAAAACAAGTTCCCGTTTGCAGTAACGGTCCAAAAACGCTTCAATATATTTGTTTTTATTGTAAACGATAATTTACAATAATTATTTTTCGACAATTCTGTATCCATGTCGATATAATTGTGTACAGCCAACAAAATTAATTTAATTCTTACACAATATTACTTCAAAGTTTGAAACTGGCATATGCTCTTATAACTACTTTAACGCTAATGCAATAGAGTTTATATTACACACGATCTTTAGACAGTGTGTATGTAGGTAATAGAAACTATATTACATTTGTGTTAAAGTAGAATATCGAATGGAGATCATATATTTTTTAGTTAGTGTCTTACTTAAGTAATTTACCTGTACAGTATAAACTAAATTATTTCTGAGTTCCAAACATAAAGCAGTGTACAGGTATCTTCGACCTTTGTGAATATTTTGGACTAACTAAATTAAAAGCATTTTGCCAAAACGTACAAGAAAAGGCACAAAAAAAAACACAAAAAGCGGATCACCAAGCGTATAATTGTCAACATCAAACTTACAAATAAATAAAATCAATCAATTACGAGTACATCAATAAACATGAATCAATTTAAATAATTACACTGGTCTGCGAATAAAAATGCACAATATTGTGTATGGAGTAATGTTCTTAATTCATTGAAACAACAAAAAAACATATACGTATGATTTAAAAATAAATACTGCATGTTTAAAAAAAATATTCAGTTCAAGACAACAATAAAAATCTGCAAACTACTAATAGATCACCAATTTGGAAATTCATCGGATATTATAAACATCGATAATATTCAAATTTCGAGCTGAGCAACAGAAAAATCACGTTCTAACATAAATGTCACAATCAATTTGATTTCTGGCCTTCTTCGTACCTTTTCACAGTGAAAATCAATATGAAAGCCGCCAGCGATTAACGCCACTGTGACAAGGCACGAAGTGAGCCAGGAATCAAAAATTGAATAAGTACAAAATCCGCGTTTTGATCGCTAGTCAATATATAACAAATATTTTTTTCAATAATACATATGTATGCATTTTTAATTTATTTAAATGCAGCAAAAACTAATAATGACATGTAAATATATTTACTTATTTACTGAACGAGTAGCAAATATTTTTATTTTCTACAATTGATTTGATTTAAAACGCGCTGGCTTAAAAAACATTCCCTAAAATAATTATATTTTTCATTAGCTAAAACAAAACGTACAATTTGTACGATTATTAATATAAAGTTAAATTAAATTCATTATACATAACCAGGCCTAAAATGACTTGAACGTAAATTAAAACAATGGCACAATTCGAAAAAATAAGTAAAGAAATATTCAAAATAAGCTTTTTTAACCAAAAACGATAAACGATTTCCGTACTTCGAAAAGAAGAAAACAACACTTAGAAAAGGTTACTTTGTTGTCCGTCTATCTGTCAAGACAGTTTATGCATAGTCTTATGTAGATATAATTTTACATCCTAATAAACCGGCCAAGTGCCTGTCGGATCACGCACAATGAGGGGTTCCGTACCAACACCTACTAGTCCACATTTAAAACCACTATACAATACATTGTATCAAAAAAGGTCACATACGACCTTTTTTATGGCAAGGCAGTTTCTCATCGAAAACTATAAAACCATAAAACATGTCTTGTTCAAACCAAAATTCGTTGAAAGTAATTATTAATGCACAGGGGTAGGAGGACACATTTTTTATGATTTTGACAGCTAATATCTCACTAATGGTTGAATTAAATGGAAACCTATATAAGAAATCTCCATTTCATTTTTAAAGGCCTATCTATCCATTGATACCCCACACTATGTGCTTTAAAATTATTTTTTTTCATCCATTGGTTACATGTATGGAGTGCACCCCTCCCCAATTTTTTTTAAACCGGTACATAAAAGTTATGTGAAATTACAAAAAAAATTGTAATTTAACAATTATGGTACGAAGTTTACCAAGGGTGTATTCTATGAACCGCTACATAAAAATGATGTGATATTACAAAAAAAAATCAGCGAGGGGGGGGGGGGGTGTTGCACTGCAAGAAGTTAAAATTAAAAGTTCAGTGCAACACCCCCCCCCCCCCCCTCTCGCTGATTTTTTTTTTAGTAGTAAAGAAAATGGAGATTGCTGCAATGACAGGACCAGGCCCTCTTAATATTGATGATGATGATGATGATGATAATAGTAAAGAAATTAAATAATTTTGAATTTTTGAATTGTGCCACCGTTCCTTAAAAGCAATATAGCTAATAATGATTATCAGTACTTTTTCATAAATTAACATCGCTAAGTTAAATTTAGATGAATTGAAACCTAAGTCGTAACACGTATTTACAGAAAATACTTATTTACTAATACTTGTGCATAATTAATTAATAAATACAATAGATTTAATCAATTTTCTTGAATTTCATGTTACAACTTGTCATACACTGTGGTTTGTTTTATGCCAAAAATGTATGTACTTACAAAAAACAATATAAAAATTTAAGCTGTGTTTACATTTATTTAAATAGTATTTAAGTTTTCAAAATTCAAGGTAAGGCTTTTGCGTCATGTATATTAGGTAACAATAGACCATATTGCCAATAATTGGCTGGCATTTCGCAAAAATATACAGTAAGTAGGACATTTGTTGATTTTTCTGCGATTAAGTCATATCATAAATACTACTGTTTTGAAATATTTTGTTAACAGATTATGAATACAGCCCATAAATTCAGCAACTAGATCATAATTTAGAATGAAGGAAAAATTGAAAAATTTAGGCACCGAGCAGGATTCGAACCTGCGACCTCCCGGCACACGCGGCCAGTCGCTCTAGCCAACTGAGCTATAGGTGCAATCACTACCCAGTTCTAAATTCATCAACCGTTCATTAAAAAAAAAATATCATAATTTAGTAAGTGACCAGTTAGTGGAGATTTACCACAAATATATCGTATATACTTTTTTCTTTAGATCATCCTGGGACGTGCGGAAGAGACGACGATTATATTTAGCGTCTATGCTTCGGTAAAAAGGTTTAAAATCAATATAAAATTATTTAAACAGGACGACAGTTTATTTTTTGGCTAACTAGAAAATGACGTAAAACCACAGTGTATTTATTCCCAATAAACTTAATGGAATGTAAGTAACATTGCGAACGGCACACAGACAAAGACACGTGCAAATACTAAGCATGCGGTGATTTTCTCTCGCGTCTCTGCGGAACAAAGAACACTTTGCTGTATAACCATGCGATATAACGAAATAAAATGAGGACATTTTTAGTAGGACGTCAACTGCATTGATGTAAATAGTATTACCCCCTTATTCATAAAAATATAAATAAGTTTTATTCATAAAACCAATTTACATGACAATTATGACATTTGATATGAAAATAGTAATTATTAAATGAATTAAAAACTTGAAATAAAACCTAACTAAACATTAAAAATTAATATCAAAATTAGGTCCCCATTACGCAGGCAGCATTCCCGCGCTGGATTGCGATGGCAATTCTTTGCGCGAGAAAGCTGCCTGCGCGTGCGTCACCTGTCGCCTTCATAAATGTCTATCAAACCTATATTAGTTAACTAGCCGCTAAAGTTCTTTTGTCCTTATTTGTCCATTTGACATTTACCTTTGTGAGACAGGGACAAAGAACATTTTAGTTAGTAGAGGTTTAAGTTTTATGAATAAAGGGGTCACATATTATACATTATTGTCGAGGCCGGGAAGGAGGCAAATTGTAGGGTGAGTATTAGTTTTAAACGGACGAGTTTGCGAGTCCGTTTAATTAACACGAAGCCTGCAATTGCCATTTCGACCGAGGCTAATATATTGTTTTTTTTTTAAAGGGGGAAATATCAAGAACTTTGAATGAAGGTTTAATAAACATAACCTTAAAACGTCAAAAATTTAATGGCTTTCCGCCGCTAATTTTTAATAAAATCGTAAAGTGTATTTTTAATATATAAAACTAATTGAAGAAAAGGATAGCTATATATTTTTTTAGCTGTATACTGAGTTAAGACAAAAATTACTGCTAAGAAAATACGTAACACCTTGTTTGGCAGCCAAACGACACTTATTCATGCCAAAAACGAGAGTATCAAAAATGCTTCGTGCACTTTATTATGCGGAAAGAACTGGCGATTGACAACGAAAAAGCAGTCATACCAAAAGTGTTAAAGAGATCCGAAAATGCTTGACATGGGAGAGGATCAAAATTTCGCAATTTTTCGTGACGTAATATGTGGACGGCCCCTTATAGTTAGTGCCTCATGTGATGTACTATTTCGTTGTAAATTTGATACACATGGCGTGTATCACGGGCAGCAAGGAATTAAACAGTCAAGTCATGATATATAATTAGTAGATTGTGTCTCAAGAGAGCAAAATGATATATTTACGGCGAGGGCGGTATATTGAAGTCTGAGCGTAGCGAGGAATTCTAAAGTAGTCTTGAGCGTAGCGAGGGATTCAAGTGTTTACGCCCAAGACGGAAATAATTTTGCTACCCACATGACACATACTGCTTTTCACACCGTCTACGAGGCCCGCTGCTAAAAACATGAAATATTTTACAAATGATTTTACTAAAGTGTCACATACTGCTTTTCACACTTTCTATGAGGAAAAGAATATTTCACATCCATGAACCCGTTAAACGCCTATAATACTAATTGTTCAAAATATTATTGCAAATTGCAGCCCGTTGTCAGTCAGCAGTTCTAAACATTCAAAAATGAACTCTAAAGCAATGCGGATTAAGCCAATTGTTGAATTTCTTTTTAAATTTGCATCCTTGTCAGTCACCAGATCTCGCCATTCTAAAATGAACTCTAACTCAATGTAAATAAGCTTACCTCCGCGTCGTCGTCGTCCGTGAGCCCGTTGAATGTGTTACGCGATGACCAGCCGTTGGCACTACTCGATATTGTCACGTCCACGCCTGGAAATCATAGTAAATACATATCAGTACAGTCGGGTTCATAAATAATTCCACAGATTAAAAAACATCTGAGCAACCTTATGTCCTTACCAATATACACATTCACATATTTCACATATTTTTGATTATTTCGTCCGTGTATATAAATAAATAAATAAATATTAGAGGACAATCTTACACATATCGAACTAGCCCCACAGTAAGCTCAAGAAGGCTTGTGTTATGGGTACTAGACGACGATATATTTAATAGATATAAATACATAGAAAACATCCAAGACAAGACTCAGAAACAAATATTCATGCTCATCACACAACGTCAGCTTCACAGGCAGGTGCACTACCCACTAGGCTAAACCGGTCATCGTTCGTATATTATCGAACTCAAGCATACAATAAGAAATACGCATGCGAAATCAATATATGGATAGTATATCAAAAATAAATAAACGAATAAATCGTCGGGTTACAAGCAAAAGTCACTAATTAACAAATACCTACTTAAAATAAAGCTCGTACATCGGCATCGTTTCAGTACTGAGATACGAGGTTTCGAAGAGTAGTGACAGATTTCATAGTGAGTTTTGCTTCTAAATCCGACGAAATATGATCAAATAGTTATAAAAAGATTTTGATCATATTTATTAAAGAAATTAAAAATTCCCAAATTGTATCTATCTATTTTCTATTACTAAAAGTAAATTAAAGAAAAGAAAGAAAGAAACATTTATTCATAGACACAGAAGACACACATATTACAAAAAAAAACAACAGAAGAAAACAAACCACAACATGTGTCCCAGCGGCAGTGAAACGGACACTGGCTCAGCATTATGCTGATGTGTCAGACACCTACAGCGATGATTTTCAGCCAGTACGGTAATTAAAAACTATCATTTGGATATTTGGGATCCTAAATAAAAAAATTACTAAAACTTACATGGATAATACATGCACATTGTCCATGTGTGCGTCAGCGTAGGAGCTACGAGTTCATATTGTCTACGTTCCATGATACAACAGTATACTGCACCAGGTATGTCAATCCGGTACATCAGGTACAGGTTAGTACGGCACGACCTACTGCATCAGCCTATCGGTGGTATGCGGACGTATGTGTGTGTGTTGTGCTTTCTAAGACCACATTTATGGGCCGCCAGCAGTCGCTGAACGTACACTCCTTTTGCCTTTGCCTTTAAATTTTTTTTTCCGTTTCTTTGTTAGCCTTTAAATGCTAGTTGTTATGTTATTTATTCATTTGTGTTCTAGTTTTCAACATTTTGTTTTAATGACAATAAATTCTTTATTAGAATTACGATTTGAAACGGGATATTTACCATGTATATTTGTATTTTTGAGTTCCTGATATTTCGGCACTGTTGCAAGCGCCATTATCAAGGATTAACTGACGTGCTGCGAGTTTTAGTTGTGGTCTACCCACACACCATAGCGATCTACCCTCTTCCTGGTTCGTATTTTTCGCACAGTGTCACCGTCACTACCACCGTCCGCCTTGTCACTTGAAACTCGATTACGGTCACAACACACCACACTCACAGTATCAATACGCGTGTTCGTAGTATGTGTCACAACTATCGCTAACCCGCGCTCGTCAGATAGTACAATACTTACCTGGGGCGGTAGAGCAAATAATGTCTCGAATCGCAGGTATTTGACGCCCAAGCCGAAGACAAGGCGATAAATATGCGATTCAAAGCTTTCTTGGTTGGGAAATATAAATAAAGTATAAAAAATTATGTCTACCCCTGGCCAGGAAGAGGGATTTTCCGAGCGCGTAGCGTGCGGTAATTGTCACATTATGGCCAGGTGTGACATAAAAGTACTGTACTATCTAATAGATAAATAATACTAACTTGATCCATTGCAGCCCGACGAACCAGAAGATCCGGATGAATTCGATGACACTTGTTTTACAGCAGTCTTTGTGTGTCTATGGAAAAAAACATTAAGATTTAAATATTTATAATAATAACATTATTTATGTGACACCCGACCATAAAGTGGCAATTAAATCTCATTTCCTGGTCACGGGGGGAGAGAATTTTTCACTTAACACGGGCGGTTATAAAGAAAGCCTCAGATCGCATATTTATCGCCTTTACCTTCGGCTCGGACGTCAAATGCAGGCGATCTGTGACGTTATTATATAACAGTAGCATAAACTACTATAATTTAGGTATTTTTGACTGAACGAGCCGTGAGTCCTGCTTGGAATAAAATGCATGCGCATTTCTAAACCGATTCTCCTGAAATTTTGTGAGCAGTTTCGATTAATCATATGAAATTGTTTTGTCGATTCGGTTTTTCCATTTAAAGCCCGACCAGAAAAATATATAACAATTGTGAAGAGGGTGCTATTATTCTCATTTATATTGCAACAAACTAAATGACATTTTGATGACAATTTTGAAATGTTTTGCAGCGAAATAGTTTCAATTTCTGAACGTTTTTTCAGCAGTTCATTACCTATATACATTATTTATAATGTTCCGCTCTTGACTAAGGGTGGGTTGCACCAAACCGTCTGTAATCGTAAGCGGTGTTAGTTAAAACCTGATTGCATGGAAAGTTTGACAAGTTTCTATGGGATGACAGCTGCCGGCGCCATATTTGACGATGACCGGCCTGTGATCGTATGTTCGTACAACCGACCCTAAGTAACAAATACCTACTTAAAATAAAGCTCGTATATCAGCATCGTTTCAGTATTGAGATACGAGGTTTCGAAGAGTAGTGTCAGAATTGTTAGTGAGTTTTGCTTCTCACCCCACGATATTAGAATGCATTTTTTATGCCGAAAATTATCTCTCGAGGGGATGAAATTGGGAGTAACTAAAGAAAGAAAGCATTTATTCACTGCACGAAAAGACACAACGTTAAAAATATAATAGACTCAGTACATTGAATATATAATTATAAAGTGCGTGTTCGCGGCAGTGAATCGGTTGCTGTCTCAACATTGTGCCTCGGCATCGGACACCTGCAGCGCTGGTTCTCAGACAGCATTGTAAGTGATCCACGGAACGCAACACAACATTACTAGTTTATGCAATTGTTACATAATGAGAGGTCTTAAAACACGAGTGTGGTTTTAAGAAACGAGCGTCAGCGAGTTTCATAATAGGATCACAAGAGTGTTTTAAGGCCTAATTATGTACAGTTGTATACACTACTTTATCTACATCCATACATTAAATCCTCTTTCATGTGTTGACGTACCATTGCGTTGAAAGTGCAGGAGTTCGAGTTCGTGAGCTCGTTGAAGTACGCACGAGCACGAGCCTGTATCGTAATGGGCGGAGATGGCCATAACGATACCGTTTTTGATGCTGTTATGGCCATCTCCGCCCCGGACCGGCGCGATATTGTAAAGTTGGTCCTTACCTTTTGAGCACATAAAAGAGGATTTACTGTATGGGTGTAGATAAACTAGTGTTCATCATCATCATCATCATCATCATTTCAGCCGAAAGACGTCCACTGCTGAACATAGGCCTCCCCCAAGGCTCGCCATTTAGACCGGTCCTGTGCCGTTCGTTTCCACCGGATTCGAATGTGCTGGCCCACTGCCACTTACTTCTCGCTTAAAACTAGTGTTATATACTTACTTCTCGCCAGACGTGTTGGGCGGGCGAGGAGGTACGAAAGCGTCAACCACGACCTGTTCCGTGCCTTTGATCTCCGCGCGACAGAATGGACAGCCCTGCCCTTCAGAATCCTGTAACAATAAATAAATATAATAAATATTTTTTTGGACAATCTTACACAAATCAACCTACTAGTCCCAAACTAAGCAAAGCTTGTACTATGGGTACCAAGTGACGATATACGTACTTATATAGATAAATAGATACTTAAATACATAGAAAACATCCAAGACTCAGGAACAAATGTTCGTGTTCATCACACAAATAAATGCCCTGACCGGGATTCGAACCCGGGACCTCCAGCTTCGAAGGCAGGATCACTACCAACTAGGCTAAAGCGGTCGTCAATAGAGAATATGCAACATTTCTTTATCACGATGCAATTCGAACCAGTTTTTAAACAGGATTTTTGTGTATATGGGGCAAGTACGATTAGAACAACACAAAAGACAAAACTGGATTTCAAAGTAAAGCATAAAATCCGAGCGCTCAAAACTGCCATACTAATTGAGCATTGTACGTGACGTCATATATGAAAATTTCAACTGTGTAGCTATCACGGTTCATGAGATACAGCCAGGTGACAGACGGACAGACAGACGGACGAACGGACAGCGGAGTCTCAGTAATAGGGCTCCGTTTTACTTTAAAAAACTATCGTGTCGCATCAGGTGTCCAATTATTATTGTTATTTTTCTTTAAGTTTTCATCTCCTGCTACCCAAAGGTTGTCTGGAAGAGATCGCTCTATAGCGATAAGACCGCCTGTTGTTACCTATTAGTTTTTAAGGATATCCTTGTGACAATTCCTTTTTGTGGTGCAATAAAGAATATATTATTATTATTATACTTCCTCTCCTGTTCTGTATTGATTTTAGCATAGTTATCGTCTCTTTCACGATGCTTAAAACCTCTTCATTTGTTTTCCTTTCCGTCCAACTAAGAAAAGGTATAACAAAACATTATTTATCAATTTGGGTACATTTCACTGCAACGCGTTTGAACCACATACAGGAATATCCCCCGATACAGTGTGTCACGTGAAGTCTCATTTCCTCGTTGCGGGGAATTCTATTTCTATTTTATAAACTTATAAAACCTAAATTAGAAATATAGCTATGAGGATATTGCGTGACAAATCCGCACGTGTAACTATTGCCAACAACTGTCTTTATTCATTTCACGATCGACCGAGCCTAAAGCCCGATTCAAAGTCCGACAGCATATATGACCCTGCGCCATTTTGAGGAATTTCATTAAAACTAGTTTCTTACAATGGAAATATTTTTTATGATATGTTGTCAGACTTGTCAGTGTCACAGTTGTGGGTTATTTTCGATACTATTAATGTTGAAAATTAAATGATAAATAACAATAAATGCCCAAAACGATCCCTAGTCAAGAGCAGAACTTTATTAATAATGTATATAAGTAATAAACTGATGAAACAAACGTTTGGGGAAATGAATTTATATCGCTTTAAACATTTCATAATTAACATCAGGGTCATGCAAGGAGTTAGGCTCGCGTCTTTTCTGTGGACATACCAAAAGTTAAGGGCTACAAGGCTTATTTTTGGATTGGGCCAGTAACCCGCAACAGTGTATCCGTTTCTATAAATCCCTTTAATAACAACATAGCTAACTTGCACATAAGCCGTTAACTATTGACCACAGGGGGAACGACTTTTGTTTTTTCAACTAAGTATGACCCATCAGAATATCTGCTTCATCATGCAAAGCGCCTAAAGTGGAGATGGGTAGGACATGTCGCCCGGTACAAGGACAAAAGATAGACAAAGACGGCTATTATCTGGAAAGGGCCAATAGGTAAAAGGAAGAGGCAGGCCAAAGGAACAATGGTCAGACGTGTTAATTGAGGTGGCTGGTAGCACCTGGATAGAAGCTGCTCAAGACAGAGGTTTATGGGAAAATTTGGAGACCTTTACCCAAAAGGGGCCTTAATTAAATATATATACATACATATATTGTATAAGTTCAAATGCTTGTCGCTGCATTATGTAATTTTTTAATTAAGGAATAAAAGAGGTTTATTATATTATATGACCCATCAGAGCTGACATGCAAACAAGTCAAAATGGCATTTAGTCTGTTGCCATATAAATCAGAAAAATCACCCTCTTGACAATAGCCATATATGTGATAATCCATATTGAAAGGGACCTTATGCCGGCCGGCACTTACGCCTTTATTGCCGCTGTTCCAATACAATAGTGAATAGCTGCAACGTAAGCGCCTGCCGCCAAAAGGTCCCTTTCGATGTGGATTATCACATATTTCTGGTCGAGCATTACGCGGTTGGATAGATCGATTGAAGTCAATCATCGTCCACCTAGCGTTATCCCAATACAGTTGCATTCCGAAGGATGCCATGGGTCCGCTACCTAATCCCAAGAAGCGTAAGCTAGTTTTTACGGAAGCGGCTGCCATCTGACCTTCCAACTCAAGGGGAAACTAGACCTTATCGTGATTACGCTTGTCAAGTGAGCGGGGAACTTGACATCACTTATGATCTCTTGACTTGATGATATCGATTGAAATCATTATAACCGGGTAACCCGCAATGTAATTAAAATCTCATACGAGTCTCGTACGTGTGAAAATAAAGGCAGGTACGAGACTCGCATGTGAGTTTAACTACATTGCGCGTTTTTATAAAGCGATTGAACTATTCAGCGTTTCTACGGCATTTTTTGTCGTCATTGAGAACTTCTAATAGTCAAGTTGCCCACTCACTTGACGAGGGGGGTCGAAGTTGCACCACGTCCGTAGGGAGTACCCACCGTTACCCTACACGTGACCCCCGGATGGTGCTAAAAGTGCAACAAAACTGGCAACCGTATACTGTCTTCTCGAAGATCTCACGGTTAGATATAATTGCCATAAGATAAATCACTACATAGAATAAAACCCTTCTTCTTTCTCTGTCCCTATGTATGCTTATATCTTTAAAACTACGCAACGGATTTTGATGCGGTTTTTTTTAATAGATAGAGTGACTCAAGGGGAAGGTTTATATGTATAATACTATAATACATGCATCAGCATTGCACCCGTGCGAAGCCGGGGCGGGTCGCTAGTAAATAAATAAAATGCAACCCGTCCGTTGATACTTATGTCCATGATATCCGTCGTCTACCGGGCCCTGGGATCCCAGGGATCATAACAAAAGAATTCAGATTCAGTTTCAGTGTGTGTGACACGATCTACGGCATCAGCCTATCGACGGTATGCAGACGTATGTGTGAGCTTGTCTTCGACAGTGACGTCACTAGTGTCACGATCCTGATTGTCAAACCTTGTTTTCTTAAACCATGCCCATGTGCATATTGTATGTTGCAGTGCCCTTACAGGGCGTCATAGTGGACCTTATCACCCTGTAATCCCTATATTGTACCTATAAATAATAATAATAAATAAATATTTGTGGACAAACTTACACAAATCGCCCTAGTCCCAAAATAAGCAAAGCTTGTACTATGGGTACTAGGCGACGATATACATACTTATATAGATAAATAGATGCTTAAATACATAGAAAACATCCAAGACTCAGGAACAAATATCCATGTCACTCACACAAATACATGCCCTGACCGGGATTCGAACCCGGGACCTCCAGCTTCGTAGGCAGTGTTGCCACCAACTAGGCTAAAGCGGTCGTCACCTATGAATGAATGAACTTACTATTTGCCAGGCGGTAAGGCAGGGTGTACACAGGAGATGGCCACAGGGCTCTATCCTGATGTCCTTGTCGTTTTCAGCGCAGATCTTGCAGAGTTGAAACGTGCTTCCTGTAACAGATGGGTCATACTTAGTTGAAAAAAACAAAAGTCGTCCCTCCGGTGGTCAATAGTTAACGGCTTATGTGCATGTTAGCTATGTTTTTATTACAGGGATTTATAGAAATGGAGACGCTGTTTATGCGGGTTACTTGTCCAATCCAAAATTAAGCTTTGTAGCCCTTAACATTTGGTATGTCCACAGAAAAGACGCGAAGCTAAGTGACCCAGATTATTTGTTCTAAATGTATACTGAGTGCTTTATATGCGCCATGTTGCCATCCCTTTTATATATCTCACTTACAAATTGCTGTTGGTATTCCTAATATCCATACTATCTATCTATCTTTTCTCTCTTCACGCTTAAAGCGCTGAACCGATTTCGATGAAATTTGATGTAGAGATAGATTGAGCCCCGGGGAAGGACATAGGATACTTTTATAGAAGAAATTATCCCTAAGTTTGTATGGAAGAGCGATGACTAGGTAAGCGCATGATATAAAAAAATAGCAACAAAAATCCTATCGCGATGAACCAGTTCCACGCGGACGAAGGTGCGGGCAAAAGCTAGTAAACAAATAAATTAGTGCGTGTGGTTTTTGGACTAAAAAATGGTTCAACCAATCTCTAAAATTTCTCGCTCTTCCCATTATGTGTGGGGTGGGTCTTGATAACTGATCGAGCGAGCAAACTGAGCGTAGCGTCCCCGTTTCACCTTGAACAAAAATGCTTTTGTATGCCTGGCTGTTTGTTCTCTATACAGATCGCATTTCTTACAGATTCTCGTGAAATATTGTGAGTAGGTTGGATAATTTTCATCTTTAGGTGCATACAGTATATAAAACCATCATCATTTCAGCCGAAAGATGTCCACTGCTGAACATAGGCCTCCCCCAATTGGGGGGGATTTGCCATAGTCGCCACGCTTGGCAAGCGGGTTGGCGACCGCAGTTTGATGGTGGTAATGATCGAAGGATGCTGCTGCCCACCCTCCGATTTTCCCTTATTCGCCTCCTACGAAACCCACGGGAACCATGATACTAAATTTTATTTCTGAAATTTATTACCTACATAAATAAAAATATAACCTACGTAGATTGACTTTCTTACTTAAGTTCAACCAACTCTCAATTGACGTAAAGTTAAGTTAGACAAAGTCCCAAATTGACGTTAAGTTGATTTCGCCCGTGTTATCTCAGGTGTGTCGCTTTTAACATAGATTTTTTATCGATTCCGCTTTACGAAATAAATAAAAAAAATCCGTGTATACAGCTCACAGAACTTAATTGGCGTTTTCGATCTAACGTTATTAGGCGATTTTCTTCAAAGTACTTGATACCGTGAATTATGGTAGAACGCCAAGTTGGCTGTCGACTACGTTCCCATCCCTCCCCCCTCTGTCGTTACTCGGCGATCACTGATTAGGGGCCGCACGGTCCGGCGTCCTAGGCACACACGGACCCGGATGATGTAATCACAGCGTCTATCGAAAGATGGAACGCTGCGCTTGCGGCGTCCAACTCTGACACGACGCGTACCTACACTTAAGCATTCCCGCCGGCGCGGACGTCCACCGCGTGATCGCGACAACAGTGACACATATAGTCCCTATTCGTCCCGGTACCGCCGCCGCACACCGGGTAGTCAGTCCGACCCAGGTCGGGCCTAGCTGAGTTTCTTGCTGGACTCTTCTCAGCTAGGCTAGGTTAGGTTAGGTTAGGTTACTTTAGTGAACCAGCGACAAAACTCCCAGTAGCTCGATTCCACTCACACCTCAGATTCGGTTGAAACCGCTCAACCAATCTCACTGGAGCGCAAACTCTGAGTATTCCAGTGTTCCAAACCACACGCGTGGTCGTGCCGGAGGTTTTCCCCAGGCTACTCTCCAACCGCGCACTCCTATCGCTTTATTGGGCCCGGCCTATAAAGCCACAGTCAGGTTAAAAAAAGGCCCCCAACTTGCCGTTATGGCGGCTAACTCCTCCCAGTGCTCAGGATTAATAGCGCAAGCGCTCGCGTGTCGTTTTAGCACGTCCTTGTAGCGCAGATGCTGCCCGCCGTGCTTATGTGCTTATGTGCTGGTATGTAGGTATATATGTATTGTATATACTGACCCATCTCACAGTAGAGTTCGTACTGTTCTTGCGTGACTGTGATATGGTCCTCAGCAGGCGATATGATAGCGCTACTGAGGTCTGGGTTCACATCTCTCCCGTCCGGGTACAGATAGCTGGAAATTAAAAAAAAAATGTTTAAAACAAACATATTTGTATTTGGAGACTGACGTCTTGACAACTGACATAACTGCCTGGCCTAACAACCTCAAAGCTGTACTCTGATTGCCCTATATAATTATTGTCATGTGATTAAAAAAAAACCGACCATTGTGTATCGGACTTTGCACATTTAGGGTTCCGAACCAACTGCAAAATTAAATTGGTTTTAATAGGAAAAAAATATTCATATTTTAATTAGTCTTTGGTGGTAAAATATACATTATAATATATAAGTTAAAAAGTTCTTCAGAACAAAATTTTGTGACAGACATCGGACGGAAGGACGGACGGACACGTGAGTAACAGCAGTAGGATTCCGGGTCCGTAGCCGAAGGATCCCTAAAAATGACAAGTCACTTTACATAGAAAAGCGATTGAGAACTAATTTTAAAGTGGTTGACGGCTTACCCTAAACTACCAACTGTTGGGCGGAAAACTGTGGTTTTGATATTTATATTACGTATGACACTGACGTATGATCTAATTCAATGGGATATTCTTACTTATACTTGTACACTCGCCTTTTCATATTGCAAAAAAGGGCACTCAGAAACATTTACAGTGTTCGTGCAAGAGGGGGACCTGTCCAAGCGAAGCATCTTTAGAAAAAGTGACATACTTAATTTAAATTATAATTAAGTTATATAAATGTATATTCGACCTTATTAGCTTATTAAATATTATATATGAACCTATCTATTAATAAAAACATTATACTCAATTACAAAGATTGCAAACCTGAACCTAGAAATAAGACGTATTCTAGTGTATGTCAACGGAATAAATATATTTTGACTTTGACACTAATGTACCAGCGTTAAAGTAGAATTTCCAATGTTTTTTTTAATCTGCAATCACTTGTACTATAAGCAAATTTGCTGGAAGCTTTATATTGTGACATGTCGAGTGTGTCCTCCATTGAGGGCATCTACTCTTTCATTAAATCTAGTCGGGTAAAATGTCTTTTCTTTTGAGCCTCTTCCCATATTCTCTAGTTCTCAGTTTTACAGCAAGCTAATTCGGGTGATGTTTCAGCCTCTTTGTATGCTTTCATCACAAAGAGTATTTCTTCCTTCCCTGTGTTCATTTCCAGATACTTGTGTATTTCAGAGTTGGTAGTATCCAATGAAATTAGAACATAATAATATCAGCGTTTAACTCAACTACGTATGTACGGCTTAGTAACTTTCAAATTAGATTCTACAATACAAACAATAATGATAAAGGTACTCACAATCCCTCTCTATACCCGTCGAGTAGAGCTTGCACCAAGCTCTTGTTCTGCGGTATGGTTTGAAGGATCTCTCCGTCCACTGTCACGTATCCTATCGCCCATTGGCCCAGTCTTGTACACGATAATCTAAAAAAAGAATTTCAATATTATTTTAGTCCATTTGCATAGATTATGATCATACAGTACTGCAAACTATGTGGGCCATTCTACTTTTTCATGTACATCATTTTCAGACACTTTTTTTTAAAATGCGGATTTTGGAATAGTTGGCCCTCACTTCATATTTTTGTATTATTATCTAAAAAGAGGTTTAATTGCGATATCACTTCCCATAATTTTCGTTATTAACGAACCACAGCTAATATCCATAAATAGAGCAACTCAGTGGTCCTTGGATGTCTCACCATTTGTATGAAAAAATGGTTTTTACCACTGTGTTACCCACTTTTTACAGCAATATGTTAATACTTAAGTATTTTTACCTATAAATTCCTTTTATTAGGTTCAGGTACTATTTCGAAATCCTATTTTTGTACATCAATTCAATAGATATCATAGATTTTTTTTTGTAATAGAAAATTGGTCATGAAAAAGTAGAATGACCCACGTATCATACAGTCATGTTGATACAACACCTTAAACAACACCATATTCTAATGTAATATAAATGTAATAAACAGTTCAAATTTTAATTTTTTTAATTTTTTTTTTACCTCCTTTCCCTGCTGCATGGGAAGTAGCGTGGAAGAGGCAGAGACATAGTGTGGCCACTAGGGAAAGCAAACCGGTCCTAACCGTAACCGAAGATGGTTACAACCGTTAGGAAAAGTATAACCGGACATAACCGTTAAACCAGTTTCGGTTGTTCGGTTACACTTTTCCTAATTTAAAGTACTAAAAAATTAATACAATATGTTGTATTATTTACTGTGATTTTTACTATTATGCTATTTTAGTGTAGAATTAATGGACGATTAAAAGGCCGACAGTAGGGATGTTGATTCAAAATTTATTGATATTCAAATTATTATACAAAAGAAAGAAGACATAAAACTATGCCAAATGGTGAAAATACCATTAAAATATCTCAATAAATAACGAAGCCACAACCGTTAGAATGTTGTTAATAAGATTGGGAAAGCGCTACAAATCAGTGACGTCACTAACCTAAAGCGCCATAGTAAATTAGAATGCTTATGGCATTAAGTCCTCCTTTTGTACGATAAGTCTTACTTTTGGGCAATAAAGGTTAAATAAATAAATAAATGAGGGCAACAATGACTTTTTCATCATAGAAGCTGTGAAATGCAGTATGTGACACACGGTAGCAAAATTATTTCCACCTTGGGCGTAAACACTTGAAACCCTCGCTACGCTCAAGATTCTACTTTAGAATCCCTCGTTACGCTCAGGATTCTATTGTAGAATCTCTCGCTTCACTCAGAATTCAATATACCGCCCTCACCGTAAATATATCATTTTGCTCCCTTGAGACACAATCTACTATTTACGCCCCTGTATCAACATCAGAATTACAGAGAAATCAATAGGGATCTATCCCCTTGTCATATCGCGGTTAGAGCAGTGAATATTTCCCGTACCTCAAGCTAATTTCGTCCTCAATTTAATAACAAACGTAGGTGTATGATTCACAATTAGGCGTGGTTTTGCGGTGATCCCATATACTACTAGGTATTACATGTGGGTTTCTCCGAACTTTATTAAAGCGGGCAATCAATAGGCAAAAGCCCGTCACAGACGGATCTATATTATATTTTAGTATACCGTAATATATATTTATATACATATTCACACACGTAATATATATACAGGACGACCCACGGCTATGCCACATGGAGGGAAAGTACGTTGAATATTGTAGATGGAACATTTTACTGAAAGAAGACATTATTTTAAAAACAATTTAAACTGCATTCACAGATATTTAAATAATAATTAAACCGTGAACCGGGAATCGAACCCGTTACACAAGAAAAATAATTACCCTGTAGCTTTATCATACCAATCGAAAGGCTTCATCATATGGATTATTTTTTGCTAAATAACATAGTATCAGAAATAAAAGGAAGACCATGAATTTTAACATTTTTAATACAAAATTAATCAATTGATCACGTGTAAAGGGTTCGATTCCCGGTTCACCCACAAAATTATTTAAATATCTGTGAATGCAGTTTAAATTGTTTTTAAAATTAAAATAATGTCTTCTTTCAGTAAAATGTTCCATCTACAATATTCAAGGTACTTTCCCTCCATGTGGCATAGCCGTGGGACGCCCTGTATATTTATATACATATTCACATACGTAATATATAAATACAGTAACCGGATATATTTTACATAAGTGATTCAGTACGCGCAGAGCTTCCGTAGAGAGCGGGATGGTTAATTGCAAACTTACGAGTGTTAGAGCGGGACATTTGCAATGGAATGGAAATGCGTCAAGGGTTTGTTTATGTGTTTATTTACAATATTGATGTACAAGTAAAACACTCTCCAGCACTCACCTAAAAACATAACTGCCAGCCTTGTGTATGTACTTCTGTAGCCTCGCCTTAACCTCATCATACGTGAGGAAGGCGACATACCCTGGATGCGTCACTGCCAAGAGTTGCCAGTTCCGCAACAGCGTACTCCACGGCTGGAATAGCCTGCAATTAAACACAAATACATACATACAATTTCAATAAAAGGGAAGAATCGAAACATAATTCGCTACGAGCATGTTTGAACCAGGGATCGGATACCGGTATTTTCTCCATAGAAAAATACCGGTATTATTACGGTCACCGGTTCATTATTTCGTTTTTAATGGGACAATCTAATAATACGACGTTGTTACCTAAATACATGATTCAGCCCTACGTAAAGAGCAAAAAATAATCCAAAATATTGGGTTAATTCAGGGTTTTTTAAAAATACCGGTATCGGTCCCTGGTTTGAACACACGCCTCCCAGTTAGGAGTCTCTTGCCAACTGAAATATTGCGAGATTTTGCGAGCCAGTTACGATCCTCTTGCCAGGCACGTATCCAGACTTTTGGTTCGGGGGGGCGGGGGGGGGGGGGGGACAAACATTGAAACATCTATATTTTTATTTACCTACTTATTGAAATAACACGCAAGCGAATAAATAAACAGACGGCTAAAAACATTTTCGGGGGGGATAAATCCCAACTATCCCCCCCTCTGGATACGTGCCTGACTCTTGCCAACTGAGCCATTACTGGCCTTACTGACTGCCAGTTACGAACCTCTTGCCATCTGAACCGTTTATAGCCATAGGGCTACTTTCTAACTTCCAGTTACGAACTTCTTGCCAGCTGAGCTATCGCGAGTTCTATCTACATTTTGACTGCCAGTTACGAACCTCTTGCCATTTGAACTATTACTGGCCCTACGCCCTATTTTCTGACTTCCAGTTACGAACATCTTGCCAGCTGAGCTATAGCGAGTTCTATCTACATTTTGACTGCCAGTTACGAACCTCTTACCATCTGAACTATTAATGGCCCTACGCCCTACTTTCTGACTCCCGGTTACGAACTTCTTGCCAGTTGAGCTATCGCGAGTTCCATCTACATTTTGACTGCCAGTTACGAACCTCTTGCCATTAGAACTATTACTGGCCCTACGCCCTATTTTCTGACTCCCACAGTTACGAGGGCCATTCTACTTTTTCATGTACATAATTTTCAGTCACTTTTTTTTAATGCAGATTTTGGAATACTTGGCCCTCACTTCAAATTTTTGTATTGTTATTTAGAAAGAGGTTTAATTGCAGTATCACTTCGAATAGTTTTGGTAATTAACGAACCACAGCTAGTATCCATAAATCGAGTAACTCAGTGGTCCTTGGATGTCTCACCATTTGTATGAAAAGATGGCTTTTACCGCTGTGTTACCCACCTTTTACAGCAACATGATAATATTTAAGTATTTTTACCTATAAATTCCGTTTATTAGGTTCAGGTACTATTTTAAAACCCTATTTTTGTACACTAATTCAATACATATCATAGATTTTTTTTGTAATAGAAAACTGGTCATGAAAAAGTAGAATGACTCACGAACTTCTTGCCAGCTGAGCTATCGCGAGTTCTACATTTTGACTGCCAGTTACGAACCTCTTGCCAAATGGCCCTATGCCCTACTTTCCGACTCCCAGTTACGAACGGCCTACCAACCGAGCTATTACTGGCCGTACGCCCTACTGGGACGCCCTGTAGGTTCGTAACTGGGAGTCTGACTCTACTAAGGCAGTGTTTTGCTTCCTATCATACAAACGTTACAACGTACACATTACACACATTAACTGCATAATTTACAACATGTGTAAAATCGTCACATGTTTATTTCTACCCTGCATTTTCGGCATACCGAACACGCAAGTTCGTTCAAAATTAAACTTTAAGATGATGTAGAAAGTTTGCAGTTACCTAAAACTGGTGTTAGACTGCCGCACGCCTTATTTGTCTAATGAATAACCAAGTCTGCGCCGCCGGGAGCAAACATTTGTTTTGGACCCTGTATTATTAATTACACAGTTGCCCCCTGGCCCATCCATTTACCACGCTCGCTAAAGTACACGATACTTACAGATATAACTAGATATCATAAAAATATATGAGACTATAAAGATTAGCAAAAATGTTGTTATTTTAATCGTCGAAATGTAAATTGAAAGTTACCAATAACATTCTCATAAATAATTAAACAAGAAATTGCATGGCAACTGTATGTCTATAAACGCAATATTTCACGAGTAAAAAGGCAAGTTACTCGTTTTTTCCATAACACGATATTCCGAAGCCATAGGACTATGACGTCACATATCACTGCCTATCAGTAGGTATATTTGGAGCCTTTTAGGTGCTCATCAGCTATGCTGTACTTTGCCTCTCGTTTTCGTCTTTTGTGTTGCCCTAATTGTAGCTGGTCCCATACAAACATTTGGTTGTCTATAGTTAAACAGCCAATTGGCAACACATTGTCATACGAGGGGCGTTCAAAATATTCTCGGTATTGATATCATATAACCTCTTTTTGAATTTGTTTTGTTACTGGCTGGTAAGGTTCATTTTTTGACATTAAAAAAAAGTATAATTCAAACCGAGATGTTCTTTTGTTTTTCTGCAATTTCTGAACAAACACGAACACAGTGAGTGAATTAACAATGTTAACGAAATTAGAACATCGTTCCGTAATAAAATTCTTGACGAAACAGGGTAAAAACCAAAAAACCATAAAAGAGGAAATGGATTGTGTTTACCGTGAGTCTGCTCCTTCTTTATCTACAATTCAAAAGTGGTCAAGCGAATTCAAACGTGGCAGGGAGAGTATTGAAGATGACCCTAGACCTGGCCGGCCTGTAGTAGCTACTTCACAAGAAAATATTGATCAGGTGGAAAACCTTATATTGGAAGATGGTCGAGTGAAGATAAAATCAATAGCTCAAGTAACCAATCTTTCTATTGGTACCGTACATGACATTATCCATGACCATCTTAATATGTCAAAGGTCAGTGCAAGATGGGTTCCACGAATGCTGACTCGACTTCAAAAAGATGTGCGTGCAGCTTGCTGTTCCGATTTTATTGACCTGTGTGGTGAAAATCCTGATGAGGTGCTGCAAAAGATAGTTACTGGAGATGAAACCTGGGTTCATCATTATGACCCAGAGAGTAAACAGGAGTCCATGCAGTGGCACATTAAGGGTTCAGCTCATCCCAAGAAGTTCAAGGTCGTCCCTTCCGCTGGCAAGGTCATGGCAACAATATTTTGGGATTGTGAAGGAGTATTGTTGATCGATTATAAAGAAAAAGGTGTAAATATCACGGGACAGTACTACGCGAATATTCTACATCAATTAAGGGACGCAATAAAAGAAAAAAGGCGAGGAAAGTTGTCTAAAGGTATTCTGCTTCTGCATGACAACGCCCCTGTCCATACTGCTCATATTGCCAAGACAGCTATTGCTGAATGTGGGTTCGGAACTATAACTCATCCACCGTATAGTCCGGACTTAGCCCCCAGCGACTTCTTTTTGTTCCCCAATCTCAAAAAGGATCTGCGTGGAAATCGATTTTTTGACGATGAGGCGTTGAAGGCGGCAGTAGAGGAGCACTTTTATACCAAGGATAAAAAATATTTTTATGAGGGATTAAAAAAAAAAAATTATCGATCTTTTAAGTGTATTAACATAGGGGGGGAGTATATTGAAAAATAAAAAATATCAAACTGTTCATACTTGTTTGTTTTCATTCCAATACCGAGAATATTTTGAACGCCCCTCGTAGATATATTGCATTTACCGTGTGGATATTGTTCATTTGTTCCCTGAAAACCTCCCTACTCATCCAAGAGTGCAGTCCTGGAGTGGGAGTGAGTCTTAATAGTAAATTGTATGACAAGGGTCTAAAGTGAGCCATATTACCAGGAGATAGTTAAAATAGTTCGAGGGGTAATATGGCTTGTAAACTCTACTTGTAACTACGATTGCGAGAAAATAAATAAACAAAGGTTAATGGCTTGTAAACTCTACTTGTAACTTCGATTGCGAGAAAATAAATAAACAAAGGTTATTAACCAAAAATTAGGAATGTGTTTTTTTTTCTAAACAGCTTTGACGCACAAAACATAGACACCGCGGTTCAAAAAAATGCTAACTGACATTCAATTGAGCGCTTCAAAGCGTTGTTCAAACGATTTAATCACAATAATTTTTAATTATTGTGAAATTGGGACTACGACAAACTTAATGTTTAGACTCTTTGAATAAATTAATTCAGTTTCCCGATTTTAGTAAAGCTAAGTATATTCTGGTTGGTTAATACCCAATACCAAATATTTTTTAAAGAGTTAGTGTTCTGTGATTGGCGGATTTAATAGAAGTATTTTGATTGGTCAAATTAAAATGTTTTGTTATATCATAAATATGTATTCATATTTTCCCTAGGGGCTAAATGTACTACTTTAGCCCCGCTTGATAAGCCTAATATGACACTGTTTTTGAGCATGAGAAGTGAAAAAATTATTTGTAATGTATTATAGATTCGGATGGGTGAGGTCTCATGCAATTTATATCGCTGCTTAGTTAATTAAATTTAATGATAATGTTGATACTAATATCCTCTACTAGTACTACTACTAGCTAGGGGCTTTAGCCCCGATTGACAAGTCATGAGAAGTGGAAAATACGTTTGGTAACTAGCGAAGTTGGTATTTTGCGTGTTATACATTTAGTAACCAGCGAAGTTGGTACTTTGCGTGTTGTCGGTTTGGTAACTAGCGAAGTTGGTGCTTTGTGTGTTACACATTTGGTAACTAGCGAAGCTGGTAATTTGCGTGTTACAGTTTTGGTAACTAGCAAAGTTGGTGTCTTGCGAGTTTGTCACTTTACAATCTTGGTACTTTGCCAAATTGGAATTTTGCATTACATATGCGTGCATTGGCACTTTGCGAATTTGGTACTACGCGTCGAAACGTTTCACTTACCTAGTGAAGACATCAAACTCGAAATTAGATATGAAATCGTTGCACGTAAGATCGATCGTCGTCTTCAGCGCCATAGTCTCCAAACCAGACGAGATCGGATGGACGTTGTTCAGTTCCTCCCGGAACAGTTTCCAAGGGACCAGGGTGCTGGAGACAAGAGAAAATTACATTCAATCATAATCACAATCAAACGTTTATTCTGCAAATAGGCCACAAGGGCACTTTTACATGTCAAAATATTAATTTACAATTTAAGAAAGTCTGACTATAATGAGTGATACGTTTTTCATGTCAAAATATTAATATACAGTTCAAGAAAGAATAATAATTTTGAGTTTACAATTATAACAAAATTAATGTCATACAGTGAAGATAAACTTGCAAAGTTATCTATTACAAATATTACAACATCAGTAAAGTTAGAGATGTATAAGGTCTCAAGATTAAACAAGGAGTATAATGAAATTAATATAATATCCCAGAGATGTACACGGTCTCTGAGCGTCAAAATTAAGATTAATTTAATATTGTTAGAGATGTATATGGTCTCTAAGTCACTGAACGAATCCACAACAGGATGACGTCTCTCGTTAATCCCCTATAAAAAGACACTAGTATTAACGTAGTCACTATCCGCCAATTCGTGTTTTTCTTTGATACATTAATATAATGTATCAAAGAAAAACACGAGTTGGCGATCTGACCCAGGTCGGGCCTAGCTGAGTTTCTTGCTGGACTCTTCTCAGCTAGGCTAAGTTTAGTGAACCAGCGACAAAACTCCCAGTAGCTCGATTCCACTCGCACCTCAGATTCGGTTGAAACCGCTCAACCAATCTCACAGGAGCGCAAACTCTTAGAGTATTCCAGTCATCCAGTGTTCCAAACCACACGCGTGGTCGTGTCGGAGGTTTTCCCCTGGATTTTCCCCAGGTTACTCTCCAACCGCGCACTCCTATCGCTTTATTGGGCCCGGCCTATAAAGCCACAGTCGGGTTCAAAAAAAAACGAATTGATGCAAATACAAGAATTTTTGGCCCGTTGAAGGAGGCGAGTTTTATCCAAAGGGTAAAACGGGATCCTATTAGAAGTCTTCGATCCAACTATATTTAGGATGCAACTGTACTGGAATAACGCTAGGACGAGGGGGAGAAAAATAAAATTCCTCGCTCTAGTGAGGTGAAAAGATTTGCGTTACACATGCTGCAGTTATTTTACGTCTCGTGTGTTCCAACACTCGCTACGCTCGGCATTCTATTTTTGAACCACTCCCTTCGCTCAGTATTCTAAGGTTGAATCACTCGCTTCGCTCGCGGTTCAAGCATGTAATCCGTTCGCTAGCTCATAGTTCAACCCTAGAATCCATACGCTAGCTCGTGTTTCAATTCCACACTCGCGGTTAAAATACAACTTTGCACCCTTGTATAACAAATAACTATAGAAAACCTGCAAACGAAAATGATATTGCAGACTACAATTAGTCATGTTAATACATTTCGGTTGAAAGTCAGTGAAATGGAAGATTTTTTTTTTAATTTTATTTAATCTGTTTAATTTTTAGCCCGGCTAGCCGGCGGGTTATAAATAAAACTAATCTTAACTATAATATACAATACAATATAATTTAATAAAAAAGGTATGTATACAAAAATAGTTCAGTCAGTACGGCGGCATAAGAAAACACAAGTCACTGGCCTGTAAGTATTATGTTGAGGAAATCTGTAAACTGGAAGGTGGTCTGTGAGTTTCCGCTTAGTTGTGTAGATATATGGTAATTTCAAAGGCTGTACAGCATCGGCAGCTAGCGTCGAGACAGCGCCGACGAAAGTATGTACATTCCTGGCACCCAATGTAATCGGTAGTAATGTATCCAAGTAGAAACGGCTGTAAACATCTCGTGCTTTAAAAAGGTTTGATCTAGGCCAGTGACGGCTAAATGAGGCTTGGATTGGGTTTCACAAGCAATTATACCTATATACAAATTTGAAAATAATATATACAATAAATACCTGCGTAAGTGGCAGCCCTTGTATGATTAGTATAAACTATACAATATTTACAGGTGAATTTAGAAATAGTGCATTATATATATCACTATTATTCCAGTCACAACACAAGTTTATTTAAATAAGTATTAGAATAGTTTTCCAGAAACAGCACGCTCCGAGTCAAATTTTCCATCCCAAAAACAAAACACGGCCGTGAAAAATGTGTACTTTTTCTTTCTCACCGGCCAGCGGCGCCACCAGACGCACCGTGACGGTTTTGCCGTGTTATAATTTCAGTATTAAATTACAAATATATTTATTTCAGTCTACATAGTCAATAATCTTTTACATTTAAGATTTTATTAAACTATGGGGTGTTGGGAGTGGCTCCCTATCTATAATTTAAATATACATTTGTTTATTTATCTGACATTGTGATATTGTATATACATATATATGAGAACAGGCATAATCCCATTCTACTGGACTATCGTTTTATTATTCAGAGCTTGTCTCGCCGAGTAACCCAATGCAATACTCTTTTCAAAGGAATTCGAACATTTGTTTAAGTTTCATATTCATGCATTATTTCAATACCTGTTTTTTTTATCGCACTTGGACGATATTTATTTCAAAGTTGTCACGAATAAATGATTTGAGATGAGCGAGATGACGTTCCATTATCCTACCTGTATTCATTCAGAGCATTGGGAGAATTCGGAAATAGTGCGTTTATCTACACAGAATGACTGGGATAACATTTAACATTCGTTTTTAAAAATCGCTCTGTGGCAAACAGTCTATAGAGATCCTCTTTTATTAGGGTTCCGTAGCCAAAATGGTAAAAACGGAACCCTTATAGATTCGTTATGTCTGTCCGTCCGTCCGTCCGTCCGTATGTCACAACCGATTTGCGCGGAGACTATAAGCAGTACAATTATGAAATTTGGTAGGAAGGTGTATTTTATTAACCGTTACATAAAAGTGATGTACAATTACAAAAAAATAATTAAATTAGGGGCACACCATACATGTAACCGGTGGATGAAAAAAATATTCCACGCACATAGTCGTGTGGGGTATCGATGGATAGGCATTTAAAATTGATATGGAGGTTTCTAAAAAAATTGTCCATTTAAATCAACCGTTTGTGAGATATTAGCTGTCAAAGTCATAGAAAGTGTCCCCCCCCCCTCCCTTCTAATTTCCAAACTATAAAGTTTTAAATTCTGAAAAAAATTGAGGTGGTGTGCATTAGTAAATACTTTCAACGATTTTTGGTTTGAACTATATAGGTTTTACGGTTTTTAAGTTTTCGTTAAAAAACTGTCTTGCCTAAACAAAAGGTCGGAAGTGCCGTGAGTTCCCTATGAAGATACGACTTTTTTATATTCAATGTATTGGATAGTGATTTTAAATGTAAGTGTAGGAACGGAACCCTTCATTGTGCGTGGTCCGACACGCACTTGGCCGGTTTTTTCTTTTTTGTGAAAACTTAAATAAAGGTGATCCAGTACTTAAATAAAACAAGGGTGTAAAATGTGCCATATTACCACGAGATAGTTATTTTCCCGAATGAAGTGAGGCTTTTAGACCAGAGTTATGTATACACTCTATTTTTCACTTCGATTGCGAGAAAATAAGTAAACAAAGATCATCCACCCAAAATTAATAATAAATTCCATGTCGAACATATGTAATAATTTAGGCGGTGTTTTTTTTCTAAACTGCTTTGACACAAAACATAGACACCGCGGTTCGCGCGCAATATTCACGCGCGAATAAAAGCTACTGACCATCTGACCAAATGAGTGCTTTAAAGCGTTGCACTAACGATTTAATCACTTTTTACTTATTGTGCAGTAAGGACTACTACAATCTTTAGAGAAATGAATTCCTTCCGGATTGGTCGATAATAGTAAAGCTATTCTGGTTGGTTGATACCCAATAGGAAACATTTTTTAAAGAGTTAAATAAGTGTTCTGTTATTAGTGGATTTGATAGGTGAAGTATTTTGATTGGTCTAATTAAAATGTTTTGTAAATCATACATATGTATTCCTATTTCCTCTGCTTGACTCTAATATGACACAGTTTTCGAGCATGAGAAGTGAAAATTTATATTCGTCCTTTTCCTGGGAATACAAAATCGAATAAAACAAATCGAAAAAGTACCCAAAATCTCCAATCATCGGTCCAAGCCTTCCTAACACGAACAATGCACGGTTGCGTACCCTACTGATGTGGCATCGGAAAGTCGGTTTTCTGTCGAGGGTCACTCCAAGATATTTGACTTCGTTGGCTCAGCGGATGGGCCTGTCATACATCTGGATCGGAGCCACCTGCCTTTCCGTGCTAACGCGGTCACACGGGTGGAAGACTATCGCAGTGCTTTTTTCCGGATTATCAACACTAATATTATTGAAATAAACCGCAATTGTGACACTGATAAGGCTGACAACCCATCATAAAAATTATCGGCCATATATTTCCGGTCGAGCTTTACATAAGCATGTCAAATTTCTGCTATATCGGATACAGGCAAGTGGCTGAAAAAAGGATAGCAAATTATGAGTACAAGTTACTTACTATATTACTTAAACTAGCGACCCTATAAACCTTCCTCTTCAATCACTCTATCTATTAAAAAAATCCGCATCAAAGTCCGTTGCGTAGTTTTAAAGATTTAAGCATACATAGGGATATAGGGTTATAGGGACAGAGAAAGCGACTAGAAAAGGTCTAAATATTATAAGGAAACTAGCGACCCGCCTCGGCTTCGCACGGGTGCACTATTTAATGGATGTTATTATACATATAAACCTTCCTCTACAATCACTCTATCTATTAAAAAAGATCGCATCAAAATCCGTTGCGTAGTTTTAAAGATTTAAGCATACATAGGGATATAGGGATATAGGGACAGAGAAAGCGACTTTGTTTTATACTATGTAATGATATACACACGTACTTATACATACGAAAAGTTATAGTTAAATAAAAGCTTGTAACAAAAATGGTTTTACTTTAAACAAATTTGCCTATGTCTTTAGTTTAAATATGGTTTAACACACACGTAAACATATGTTATGACGCTACACATCCATTAGTGCACTTCAATTCATAAAGAGTAATTAGCTAAGTGCAATCAATTACGTAGACTCCATTAAAAAGTATCGGGTGTCAATTTACTTGGATCTAATGAATGAACAGAACTTTGCATTTATTCATCATTGAAACCACGAGGAGCCCACACCTCCGCGTCTATTGATTTAGTGTAGAAATAGAAATATTTGTATGCTAGAGAATACGTTACATAAAAGGTCTTAAAACTAGTGGCTTTGTCAACTGTAGACCTCGTGAGTGAGTTTTTTTATCATTTCCAAAATCTGACATTATAAAAACGATCAATTATGCATATCGAACCTTCTAACAAAATTTCACGAGTAGCGGTTGAAAAATGCGACCTATAGAGGAGAACAAACCGAAATTTGGACGGAGAAACTTACAAAAATCTTTGAAATAAAAATAATTTTTGAAAATTTCCAAAAACCTTCTCGACAAACAAAAAAAATCTATATAACTATCGAAAATGCTCACGAAATTCCACGAGAATCGGTTGAAAATTGCGACCTGTAGACGAGAACAAACGGAAATCCGGAATCTGGACATACGAAAGCACTTTTGTCGAAGCTGAAGCAGAGACCTTCGTTTTACTAGGTCAACATAAAAATGTAAATAATTAACATGTCAATGATACAAAATTATAAAAAATAGAACAATAATTCAGCCATTCGGTAACAGTAAAAAGTCCAGCATTGTCCATTAAAATTTAAATAGTCCTTCACACTATAAAAACAATTTTCGTGTAGCCACTTGGTCAGCTTTGTCTTGAACACTTTGACATGTAGGATTCTCAACTAATTTGGAAGCTTATTAAATAAAACAATACACATATTAAACGATTTTTTCCTATATATATCACATCTACATAAATACAAATACAAATTATTTTTTTGGGTGGATCAACTATTCTTTTTTAACCACTGCCATGGTTACGTCTCCTGAGACACTCTTTAAAACTGTGATTTTATAGGGTTTTAATCTATTAAACATGAGTTTTAGCGATGAGCAACAATCCATTTGGACATGGGTCATCCCTTGTGCATGCTTGAAGTCCATATTATAAACATTTTTCTAAGAAACTCGGTTACTGTTGTCTCCTCGCTGACGGGACAGAATAACAACAAGAAAAAATTGATTGACCCATTTGTTTGAACACGGTTACAAAGATCTTATATTTAGAAAGTTCATGCGCATTCATCCTCCATGCAGGTGTACAAATTTTATCAGTGATATTTCTAATTTAATGGAAGATGTATTACAATGTCAAATATTTATTGTATCATATTATGATTTAGCTTTCAGTGCGTCAAATATTCATTAATATTATAGAAACAATATAAGATCAAGCTTACATGGTCATTTACATTAGAATAACGATTTGAAACGGGATATTTACCATGTATATTTGTATTTTTGAGTTCCCGATATTTACACTGTGTGTGTGTGTTATATATACTGTGAGTGTGGTGTGTCGTGACCGTAATCGAGTTTCAAGTGACAAGGCGGACCGTGGTAGTGACGGTGGCACTGTGGGAAAAAGCGAACCAGGAAGAGGGTAGATCGCTATGGTGTGCGGGTAGACCACAACTAAAACTCGCAGCACGTCAGTTAATCCTTGATAATGGCGCATGCAACAGTGCCGAAATATCGGGAACTCAAAAATACAAATATACATGGTAAATATCCCGTTTCAAATCGTAATTCTAATTATAGAAACAATTTTCCTGTAGCCATTTAATCAATTTACTTTTAAAGAACATCTCATTATCTAGTTTAATATTTATAGGTAGTTTATTATACAAGACTATGCACATGTCTTAACAATTTTTCTTATAAATAGAAGTGTGGCAAGGAGGCTGATATAAAAGGTCCCTGTATTGTGCTCGGGTGTGTCTTGCACTGGTGTCATTACGTTGAATAGTGGTGTGGGTTCATTTTCACCAGAAGACACATGCTAGCTGATATAAGCGATTTTTATACTGCGCTCGCAGTTCTTCTGTGAACATTTCGTCAAACTCCTTAAAATATTGTGGATGACTTTCGGTAAATACGCATGCCTTTAAAATGTACATCGAAGCTAAGTGAAGAATTTTGAACTTAAAAAAGTGGTCTACAGCTGTCATCAAATCGCGCGATGAGTGAAATAAAAAGTATTCCTATTATATTATACTGCTATTAATTAATGCGAAAGTTGAGATGTTGAGATGTTTGTTATTCGATCACGCAAAAACGGCTGAATGGATTATGATGAAACTTTGAATAAAACGTGTTTATAGCCTGGATCAACATATAGAATACTTTTTATTCCGAAAAAAGAGTAGTTGGACAACAAAACAATTGAAGTTGTGCAATTTATGGAGCTCTGGGTTTGGTGTGGTATGATACCTAATTATGTATTTAATTCGAATATAATATAGTCAGACATTTTGCCTACGGGAAAAGTAGTGCCAGTCCGCTTGTATTTAATAGAGAAACGAATGAATGGGCTAAATATAATGGGCACGTGGCCCAGCGGCGCCCGTGTACCGCCTGCGGTATGCGAGGTTAAGCAACGTCGGCCCAGGTCAGTTCTATGATGGGTGACCGCTTTGAGTGGTTATTAACTGAGCGCTCCCGTGCTTTGAAAGGCACGTTAAGCCGTTGATCCCGGCTGCTGTCTATGATAGCAGTCGTTAAACCAAGTTAGAGGCCTTCGGGTGGCTTGAGAACTTCTAACAGTCAAGTTGCCCACTCACTTGACAAACCTAATCCCAATAAGTTCTGGTTTCCCTTCGGGTCGGAAGGTCAGATGGCACTCGCTTCCGTAAAAACTAGTGCCTAAGGTCGTTAAGCCAAGTTAGAGGCCTTCGGGTGGCTTGAGAACGTCTAACAGTCAAGTTGCCCACTCACTTGACAAGCCTAATCCCAATAAGGTCTGGTTTCCCTTCGGGTTGGAAGGTCAGATGGCACTCGCTTCCGTAAAAAGCCTAAGCCAAATCTTGGGATTAGGTAGCGGACCCCGGGCATCCAGCAGGATGCAAATGTACTGGGATAACGCTAGGAGGATGATGATGATTAATAGAGAAACGAATAAATTGATTGCCAGGCATATACAATAGCGAATCTACATGGGTGGGTGAAACCCTGCGATTGATATCGTGTGGGTGTGAGGTGACCATGCGTGGGAACATAAAATAGGGAAATTCCACGAATAGAGTAAACACAATCCGTAGTCGGGATTAATAACTATAATTGATTCATACACCAACTGTTGAAACCCACGTGCATTCAAAACTTGGTAATTTTAGAAGTAAAATTAATCACATTTTGCTATAAAGTTTATGGACTTATTTATTATGTTTTTATCATTATCATTCCAGATGAACAGTAGGTAGTATATATGACGACCGTTTTAGTCTAGTTGCTAGTGACCATGCCTACGAAACTGGAGGTCCCTGGTTCAAATCCCGGTCAGGGCATTTATTTTGTGTGATGAGCAGAGTCTTGGACGTTTTCTATGTACTAAGTATCTATTTATCGATATAAGTATGTATATCGTCGCCTAGTACCCATAGTACAGGCTTTGCTTTAGTTTGGGACTAGGTCGCTTTGTGTAAGATTGTCCCATAAGTATTTTAAAAAATCGTCGACACACACTCGAGGGGAGTTCAGTTAACTTTTCGTAGAGCTACGTAATTTCCTCCGCATACGGGGAAACGCATCCGCGAGCAGAGCGGCCCCTAAGCAGGTTAATGGCATTGAAAGTGTTAACACTTTCGCTGCCAAGCTTATCATAGCGCTACGCAATTTCCTCCACATACGAGGAAACGTATCATGCCACTATTTTGTACATACACTTAGTTGCAGGCGAGGTATTTTATTTATTTCTTTCTTTCATTGTTAAGTTTTTTTTTTTATGTTATAGGGGACAAACGAGCAGACAGATCGCCTGATGGGAAGCGATTACCGACGCCCATAGACACCTGCAACACAAGAGGAGTCGCAAGTACGTTGCCCGCCTTTCAGAAGGCTTTATTATGGCTGCGTTCATTGTTATTTGTTAAGCTCTCCACGGACGTATATTGTTTTCATTGTAATTTTACTATAGTTATTTAGATTATCATGCCCTCTTCAATTGTATAGCTATATATCTATTCTATTTTTTCATATACATAATTTTCAAACACTTTTTTTAATGCAGATTTTGGAATACATGGCCCTCATTTCATATTTTTGTATTGTTATTTAGAAAGAGGTTTAATTGCAGTATCGCTTCCGATAGTTTTGGTAATTAACGAACCACAGCTAATATCCATAAATGAAGTAACTCAGTGGTTCTTGGTTGTCTCACCATCTGTATGAAAAAAATGATTTTTACCACTATGTTACCCACCTTTTACAGCAATATGTTAATAATTAAGTATTTTTACCTATAACTTCCTTTTATTAGCTTCAAGTACTATTTCGAAATTCTATTTTTGTACACTAATTCAATCCATATCATGGTTTTTCTTGTAATAGAAAACTGGTCATGAAAAAGTAGAATGACCCATATGTTTCTTTTAGTTCTTTTTTCTAAAGTATACTGTTTATTTGTTTACCGTTTGATGTGTTACCCCAATGCCCTCACCAAATGGACTCTGCGGAAGACCAGCGCTGACAACAAGTTACCATCATGCTGAGCAGGGTCCATTTCGTGGCAACTTCCCGTCCATTATTTTATCTCTTTGTTTATTTGTAACAACTTATGTTGTCATCAATAAATGTTTGAAGTTTGAAGAAGGGAATACGCTCGTTTCTGAAACCGGAACGTAGTTCCTAATATAAAAATTGTGTTAGCGGAACCGCGGCTCGTTTCGAATCGTTACAAGCGAGCAGTTGCAGGGTTAACTTGATTTTCCACTTAGCTAAGTGCCCCCTTGGCGGGGTTAATGACTTGAATGGGATCTAAAAATGGAAAGGAAAATGAATAACAAGTACAGTAAATCCTAATAATATTATAAACGTGAAATTTTGTGCGGATGGATGTACGTTCCGCTTAATCTCAAAAACTATTAAACGGATCTCTATGAAACTTTCCAGTATTGTAGCTTGGACATCAGAATAGGACATATGCTACCTTTTATACGCGGGTAACACCGCAGGGCGCTGCTAGTGAATATATATTTGTGGAATATTACAAAAATCTACCTAGTCCTATGGGTACTAGATAAACGACAATATACTTATATAGATATATTATATGACGATCCTTATTCGGTGAATATGTTTAAATCCTATTCCATTATTATTATTTATATCTTAATTGACGATCATGATGTGAATTCGTATACTTTTGACATGAATGCATTATATTGTAATTTATATCTTTGAAATAAATGAATCTGAATCTGATAAATAGTACTTAAATAGGAAACATCCAGAACTATGAACAAATATTCGTGCCCCCACACACAAATAAATGACCGGGTTTCGAACCCGGGACCTCCAGCTCCGTAGGCATCAGGGTCACTAAAAACTAGACTGAAGTGGTCGTACAAACATAACATTTATGCCAAAAACGGAACCCTGAAACTTTTCCCTGTAACTTAACCGGTGGTGAGATATTAGCTGTCAAAATCATAAAGAGTGTCCCCCCCCCCTCTAATGTCCAAACTATAAAGATAAAAAAATCTGAAAAAATTGAGGTGGTGTGAATTAATAAACACTTTTAACGATTTTTGGTTTAAACAAAATAGGTTTTACGGTTTTAGAGTTTTCGCTGAAAAACTCTTGCCCAAACCAAAGGTAGTAAGTTCCGTGAGTTTCCTATGAAGATACAACCTTTGTAGATTCGGTAACTATTTTTGCCATACAAATGGAGACTTAAGGATCGGTTGCACCAACATACGATCACAGGCCGGTCATCGTCAAATATGGCGCCGGCAGCTGTCACCCCATAGAAACTCTCCAACGCAAACGTGTTCAATAAAAGGTATCTATAGGTACCACAAATTTAAAAAAAAAACACACCCACACACCACACCACACCACAACTTTAACAGGAGAAAAACCTATGCCGCTTTATTAAAACCTCATCTTCCCAGCCAAGTTATAGCAGATCTCAATTTAGTATAAGGGTCAATCAACTTTTTCTTGTTGTTATTCTGTCCCATCAGCGAGGAGACAACAGTAACCGAGTTTCTTAGAAAAATGTTTATATGGACTTCAAGCATGCTCAACGGATGACCCATGTCCAAATGGATTGTTGCTCATCGCTAAAACTCATGATTAATAGATTCAAACCCATAAACATCACAGTTTTAAAGAGGGAGATGTAACCATGGAACTAGCAGCAAAGAAAAGTTGATCCACCCATAAGAACTCGTTACACTACATACAGTCTCGGTTTCAAAGAGAGCTAGATTAAGTAGTACCAAGGTACAGTGAAAAATAGAACAGTAAATCTGTAACGTTATACGTTGCGAGGGAGAAAATAAGGAAGGCAATTCATACTAACAGGTATTATAAAAAGTATCCGCCTTAGTACGGATATAGTTTAAGAATCAGGAAGGTAATAATGATATAATAATGTCTGAATATACTAGTGTCTTTTTATAGGGGATTGACGAGAGACATCATCCTGTTGTGGATTCGTTTTTATTATCAGTGACTTAGAGACCATATACATCTCTAACAATATTAAATTAATTTTAATTTTAACGCTCAGAGACCATGTACATCTCTGGGATATTATATTAATTTCATTATACTCCTTGTTTAATCTTAAGACCTTATACATCTCTAACTTTACTGATGTTGTAATATATGTAATAGATAACTTTGCAAGTTTATCTTCACTGTATGACATTAATTTTGTTATAATTGTAAACTCGAAATTATTATTCCTTCTTGAACTGTAAATTAAAATTTTGACATGAAAAATGTATTACTTATTATAGTCAGACTTTCTTAAATTGTAAATTATTATTTTGACATGTAAAAGTGCCCTTGTGGCCTATTTGCAGAATAAATGTTTGATTTTGATTTTTTGATTTTGATAGTTTTTATCCCCGAAATCATCTCATTTCTATGGGAGTGACATAATTGGTGCTGTGCCTATACATGATTTTAATTAATTAGGTTGAAGGACTACCGCTGTGACAACAAAAAAACCGACCAAGTGCGTATCGGACTCCGCACATTTATTTAGGGTTCCCAACCAACCCCAAAATTAAGTTGGCATGAATAGGAAAAATAAGAAAATTTCAATGACAATATCTCATTTATCGACATATTAGTATTTGTTGTTAAGCATACTTAGGCCCGGTTTTATAAAGATCCGTTAGACCTTATGTCGGTTTGTTATGTCAAAAAATGTACTGAGTTACTGAAATTTGATCTGACATTTGGTCTAACGGATCTTTATAAAACCCGGCCTTAATAATAAACATTATCGCCTAATTTCAAGTTTATAGGTTAACGACTAGTAAAAAAATTCTTCGGACCAAATTATGTAACACAAGATGGTGGCTTCTTATTCCTTTATTTTCCAATATTTTAAAAAACAATAAGTACAGTATTTATCTACTCAATGAGATCTAAACAACGATACCCCACTCGACGGGGTAGATCAA
The DNA here is from genome assembly GCA_963556455.1 of Epiblema foenella. NCBI lineage: Eukaryota > Metazoa > Arthropoda > Insecta > Lepidoptera > Tortricidae > Epiblema > Epiblema foenella. The sequence goes on from OY747100.1 coordinate 24,883,759, forward strand.
ACATTTTTTTTGCTCCCCCCTTTAGCTGTATGGGACATGCCCCCGTTACAAACATTTACAAATAAGTTTTGACAATTTGTATGGCTATGCGTCATAAAGATGCTTATACTGTGAACATTTAAAACTTGTGTCACAGCTTAGACGACGGACGGACGGACGGACGGACGCGTGAGTGACAACAATAGGGTTCCGTTTGAATCTTTCGGGTACGGTTAATAAGGTTCTCACGTGGTTAATAAGGTTTTTAAATTTATACGAAATTAGATACCTTATTAAACACGTGAGAACATGTGGTCCCTAAATCACCTATTTCAGTAGACAAGGCCCGGACCTCTTGTAATATGATCGTGAGTCGCCCCAAATTGCAGGCATGTAATATGAGCGAGCAAGACAATATGCTTGACCCTCGAGAGTTTCGGGAATATCCCACTTTGTCCAGTAGAGCTGGGTCGTTTCGATTTTTCCGTGAAACGAAACGTAACCGTTTTTTTAAATAACATAACTGTTTTGAAAGTAACTGGTTTCTCCGTGCGTCGCCGGTCGCCGAACGTAACGAAATGAAACCAAACTACTCGTACAAACAAACTGCGTACGTTTCTCCGCGTGTTGCGTTTTTACGTTTTGCCAGTTTCATTTCGTTGTAAGCGTTTCGAAACGAGTACATACGTGAGTTTGGTTTTGTGTTGCGTTTTTTTACGTTTTGCAATCAGTTATAGACTTGCGTTTTCACGTTTTGAGTTGCAACTGTACAATAATTTGTGTCGCTTCCATGTCATCGTTTTTATAGAAACAGTTTTAAGTTCTAGCAAGAAACTGTTTCTCCGTTATTGTACAAGAAACTGTTTTTTCGAAACGCTTACGGAAAAAAACGCCAACTCTATTGTCCAGTTATCACGGACACTTGTCACGGAGTGCGACCTTTATATCGTTGAATTGTTATATATGTGTTGTCTTTAATGTCATTTTGTTCATCATGAGTACTCTGAAATTATTTGACACATAAACACTAACGAACGCGTTTGCGTTTAGTGTTAGTTAATTAAAATCCGGTCAATAACGAATGGGTGGGGAAATTTCGTTATTGACTGGATTTTCAAATAAAGGCCATCTAGTTATAACAAGCATACGGCCGATCGATACGAAGAATCACAATCGATACAACCACAACATTTTTTTTTTAATGAATGAATATTATTCTAGAACAAGTCCATATAGCGTCCATGTAGCAGAAAAGTACGACTTCGATCCCTCATTCGAGAGAAATAATGACTCTTTTCTAAATAGCAGATGTGTAACTATATTGCGTAACATACATTTGATTCAGTAACTCACCTAGTCGCAGAACTAGGTCACTCGGATCACAATACTGTACCTTTCGAATGAGTCAGTAGCCCAAAAAGGTGCTGCAAATGCATGGGCAATGCATTGCTCACTGAATTGCCTAGTAGGTGTCGAAAGCGTTACTAATTCAGACAAGGATTATGAGCCATTGTTTGAGTATGCGTTTACTAGAATTCAATGTATATGTAACATATGTACGATTTGAAAACAACGCCCAGGATCGAACAAATTGGATAAGGGCAAGTAGCCGAACACTAAGGGTGGATTGCACCAAACCGTTTGTAATCGTAATCGGTGTTCGTTAAAATCTGATTGTATGGAAAGTTTGACAAGTTTCTATGGGATGACAGCTGCCGGCGCTATATTTGACGATGACCGGCCTGTGATGGTATGTTGGTGCAACCGACCCTAGGTATAGGTTGCACCAAACCGCTCGTAATCGTAAGAGATGTTCGTTAAATTGGTCAGTTTGACAAGTTTAGTTTAGTCACATATGTTGGTCTATGCTGCCATCTCTTTCGCACATCTTTGTATGTGTGTATTGTTGGCTCCAGCCTTATCTTTACTTCCTGGTAATCGTAAGTTGTTGCAACCCGCCCTAAGTAGAAGATACTTATGTCATTATCATTAAAGTATATGATTGGAGCAATACACAAAGTTTTCATCATGATAATAGTGTAGGCGTAAATCTGTTACGTTGTGGGTTTAATTGGGCGAATCAAATTTTTAGCGCCACTCGTTGCCGTGGTTACCTCTAATTCCCCACGTTATCCTGATATGCCCTGGGGTGGCAGCTTACCGGGTAAAATACCTCGGATCACCGAGGTCTCTACTAGAAGTCGTCGGCAACATCAGGGGTCTGCTGGGCTTTCTGGTGGAACTGGGTTGGCACGAGTAGTGCCACTAACCCATCACGCAGAATAGGCGCATGATTTGACGTCGAATTGCGGAAACCAAGCCCGCGGTTACCCATAACCTATATACCTCTAATTGTCCAGGGGACCAAATTCGATTATAATCGTGATTTTATGCTATTGAAGTTTATCAAACATACGTATTTGTGGTATTTATAAGCTACAATGTAATCCGGATAAAGCGACAGTCAAGGGACCGGTGATATTACGTCGCACTAGCAGGACGTCGCACAAAATGGACTGATTTACTTTGAAAATGTTAATGGTATGAAATCTAATGTGGGGTGATTTCGAAGTCGTGATAAGCGGTCAAATGTTATAAGCGAAGTCGTTATAAGCGGATTCTACTGTATTTCCAGAATGGTCCATCTACTAAGCATGTTAGTAGAACTTAATACAACATTTTTTTGAACAAACTGCGCCACTAGTGTCCCTTGGACAACGGGTCAAGATAACAACATAAAAAAAAGTTGATCCATCCAATTCCAAGAAGGGCGGGTAATTATGTCAGTTGAGAAATATCAATTAATATGAATACAATTAGTTAAGTTGGAAGTTGGCTGGAGTTGGAAGGTCAGATGGAAGTCGCTTCCATAAAAACAAGTGAATACGCCAATCCTTCAGGATGCAACTGTACTGGGATAACGCTACGAGGGTGATGGATTTTTAAAGTAAAACAAACCTTATGTACGATTAACATCTGACGTAAGCATATGGGCACAATAGAAACAGACATCAATTACCATACTAGAAACCATTCATGAAACGGCTTTAAAGTAGATTAATCTAGAATGTTATGAATAAATAGATAAATAAATAGTTGTGGACGATCCTGCACGAATCGACCTAGTCTAGCCCCGAACTAAGCATAGCACTATCAATGATATTCAGACATCGGAAAAATTTGGGTCATTGCTCGCATTAATGTGGACGTGACTCCAAAATTAATCAAAATGTTAATCAAATAATTATTTCTTGAAATCAAATTTGAATTTCCGGAGATAACAGTTTATACGTGCTTATAATTATTAGCAAAATTTTATTTAAAGTGGTTATCCTTTTCGTAAATATTTTTATATAATAAAGAAGTTGCGAACCTGCGACCTTGCGAAAGCTATTTCCTGTAACTTCAAAATGTACGCCGATGACTTAAAGTTATATCAGACCATCGAAAGTAGTACCGATATAGGTCACCTGCAAGCGAATATTGATAAGGTATCAAATTGGTGTAGTATCAATAACATGACTCTAAATGCCACCAAATGCTACCACATCAAATTTTCCCGGAAGAGAATACCAACGCATACCACGTACAATATTAACGGAATTCCAGTGACCGAAGTAACTAGTATTCGCGACCTAGGAGTTACTATCGATGATTCTCTCAACTTTCGGGAACATGTAGATACGATTGTTAAAAAGGCATCACAACTCTCAGGGTTCGTAGCGAGACAAATTAAATCCTTCAAGGATGCAAAAGTAATAATACCAGTATACAATTGCCTAGGAAGAAGCATACTGGAATATTGCTCACCAGTGTGGAATCCAGGGTACACGGTGCATTCGGACCGCATCGAGCGAATCCAGAAACGATTCCTATACCACCTGGCATATGCTCAAAACAAATGTAAAGTGATGCCATCGTATGAATCAAGACTTGAACATTACAAAATTGAGTCATTGTTCTCTAGGCGGAAAGCATGCGATATCTTGTTGTTATACAAAATTATCCATGGTTTAGTGGATAGTCCACACCTACTAGAACATGTCAAGGTGGTTGTTCCTCGAGCGGGTAGTCGCCTATGCAATAGAAAGCCTTTCTCTCTTCCTCTTTGTCGCACTAATATTGGCAGGCATGCGCCTCTTCATAGAATGATTGCATCATATAGCGGCATCAAGTCCGATATAGACATTTTCCACTGTTCCTTGGCCTCAGTAAAAACCAAACTTAAAGCGGTTCTCTAATGAATTAATTGTAGCTATTTTATTTCTTATTATTTTTATGTCTTTCCCGGTTCCATTCATTTTTCATAGTTTTGTTTAGCTGAACTTACTAAATTCAATTATCAATTAGTATAATTTTGTAAACTTTGTAAACTATTACATATTTTGTTTTTGTAAAACCTGCACGCATATTCTAAGCATGATGTGTCTACTATTTTAGGATGTACAAGAGTGTAACTAGCCACTGTAATGTAATAGACCATGAGTGTTCAAAACTTGTAACATCTAGTTTGTAGACCATAATAAAAAAAAAAAAAAAAAAGTTACGATTTTAAACTGACACGATTATTTACACTAGAAATAATACCCAACAACTACTACATGGTAAGTATCCAGCTATGATTATTATTTCTGACGTAGAAGTTTTCTAGTGGATTGCGAGCGAAGTTTTTCAGCACTTATGTATATTTTTGATGTAAAAAGAAATAAACTGACTGCAGAAAATTTGGAAAAAAAAACTGATTATTTTCTTTAATAAATATGTACTTCAATAATTTTTGTATTTATTGACTAGGAATAAAATTATATGTCAAGTAAGAAATTAATTAATTGAATAACATTTTGATTAATTTTGGAGTCATGTCCACATTATTGCGAGCAATGACGCAAATTTGTCCGATCTCTGATGATTTTACATTAACCTTTTCACTTCTTGTTGAAATCTGGCGACAAACAATTTGTAAATCTTTTTTTAAATCTTAGTGAGAACTAGTTAGGAGAGGGAGATGCACCTCTAGTTTCAGTAGTTCGGTGGATTAGTCCGGGACCGAACTAGTGCCACATTTTTTTTCCCATTATTTCGGCTCTGACGTCAAACCGAACTACTGGGAACCTATAGTTTCACTAGTTCGGTTGCTTAGTCCGGGGCCGAACTACTGACTCATTTTTTTTCCCGTTAGTTCGGCTATCACGTAGAACCGAACTATTGGGAAGTATTGTATAGTTCGGTTAATGATGTGCAACTTTAATTCTGTCGGGCCGGTCAGCAATTTATAAGACGTTATCACGTCAAAAATTCTGAAAGATTTCTAGAAATCAAATCTTTTTCTAAATCTCACCAAGTCAACCAAGTTCAATATTAAGAATAAGCGTGGTTGTCAACTTCGCCGACAAAAGAATTAAGATTTTGGTGTGATTTTTGGTACCGATTGTATTATTATTCATTACTCAAAAGTAAATAATAGGTATATATGAAATTATTTATCTTTCTGCATTTACGCTGTATGATTGCCCCTATGGGTGTGCCTATAATATTGGCGTCGATTTTAGACTTAATAATAATGGCATTAAAGATATTTTTGATATTTTTTTACCCTCAGACAACAGGGAACCGAACCTGGTCAAAATCTTTGTAAATAAAGTTATACATTCAGCAAGTTTTTTCGAATTAGATGATGCGAATCATAAGTCATATGGAACACATTTTTAATGGAATGTCTTGTTTGAATCATCGAAAAAGATTTTTTTTTTTGGACCACGTTACATACATTCTCCGTCAAAATTTCAATTTCTGACAGTGAAACAAACCTTTTCTTTTATACCTTTATTATTGAATTTAAAATCGACGCCATGGTTCCTAAGAAGTAAGAACAGATCTTTCATAGTTTCTGACTTCTCTCTACTGACCCATTTGGATTGATCATCCAGTAAGTATATGAAATTTCGGGTTCTAGTTCATTTAAGGGGTTTTAATACATATAAGTACCAATGGTTCGTGTAATATAAATATAACACACGGATGCTGCGTCGCTAATTCCTTTTGGCTTTAAACTTGGCTGGAGACGCTGCCGCGTGTCTAAATGTAATACGAAGAAGGTATTTAAATTTTGTTTTATTATTTTAAAAAAATGTAATGAAAAAATAATTGGTTTTTTTATTTAGCTGCATCCTTAACCGTACTTGTGAGTCGTTTTCATTCTCAGTAGTTCGGTTTGACGTGCTAACAGAACTAATGGGAAAAAAAATGTGTCAGTAGTTCGGCCCCGGACTAAGCAACCGAACTAGTGAAACTATAGGTTCCCAGTAGTTCGATTTGACGTCAGAGCCGAACTAATGGGAAAAAAAATGTGGCACTAGTTCGGTCCCGGACTAATCCACCGAACTACTGAAAATAGAGGGAGATGCATGATTTGTAAGCAGTTGGAAGACAATATGTGACGAATGACGATATGTGGTTATGTAAGGCGATGGATGACCGTCCGTCTTCAGTTAGTTATTTAAGATTCGTCAAATCATGTATAACACAATTGTGTATCTAAAACAAGCCTTGGTGTATCACAGTAATACTGTGGAATCTATAAATAAATTACTTGTAGTTATATATAGTTGCAAATCTTTAGGTACATTCAACTCTGTTCTCCAAATAAACTAGTGGCTCGTGTGAGCTGTAGACCTCGTGAGTGAGTTTTTTTATCATTTCCAAAATCTGACATTATAAAAAAGATCAATTATGAATATCGAACCTGCTAACAAAATTTCACGAGAAGCGGTTGAAAAATGCGACCTGTAGAGGAGAACAAACCAAAATTCGGACGCAAAAACTTACAAATTTTTTTATATCAAAATTGTTTTACAAAATTTCCAAAAACTGACTCGGAAAAAAAATTCTATATAATTACCGGACCCGCTCACAAAATTTCACGAGAATCGTTTGCGAAATGCGACCTGTAGAGGAGAATAAACCGTTGAACAAATATATATATTTTTAATTTCCAAATACTTGTTCGACAAAAAAATCTGTATATTTATCCAACCTGCTCACATAATTTCACGAGAATCGGTTGAGAAATGCGACCTATAAAGGAGAACAAACCGAAATTCGCCCGCAGAAACTTACAAACACATTGATAAAAAAAATGTTTTTGGAAATTTTCAAAAATATAACTATCGAACCTGCTCACGAAATTTCACGAGATTCGGTTGAGAATTGCGACCTGTGACGAGAACAAACGGAAATCCGGACATACGAAAGCATTTTTGTCGAAGCTGAAGCAGAGACCTTCACTCGGTCAATAAATAAATCTATCAAATCTAACTACACTGGCATAGTAAAAGTGTTTATAAATGACTCCATTGACTCCATTCATAAACAGTAGAACGGTATCAATGGTTGAATTTAAATTCAAGGTGAGAAACTTGGCAAGTCAGCGAGAGGGGGAAACGGACGGAAATATTCATTCATTTCTGTGCGGTCGTTATTGCCACAGACAAGAGTTAAGCCAACAAAAAAAAATCAAAAGCAGGAAGAATTCCGTTTATTGACACCCCATTGAATTGCCGCTGCGCAAGCGGGACAGAAATACAATTATGCGCGTGCGATAGAGATAGGGAATGGCGTGTTAATGTACGAAATTATTCGTTCATCGCGTCCTTGCTTTAGTTGACAACAGGTAAAAGTAAATTTGTTACGGAGTAATTTTACACGTCTGCTATCTATAGTTTTGAGACTCTTAGCGCCATCTGTGATCAGCTATTTGCAGTCAGGTACAGAGCCATCTGGAGAGTACGGACGGCGACGCTAGCGCATGTTCCGATCGTTCGTCTCTAGATTTTGTTTTCGATATCCAAATAAATAGTTTTCACTAGAAGTCCTTAAATAATAAACAAAGATATTAAAAAAAAAGGCATAGATTATTATAAACTTCTCAAACTAATTAATTGTCTCGAAATTTTGTTTGTTTACAAAATTGTTGGAGTCCGACATACGAGAACGCATCGTTGCTCATGTCACAGACAGCAGCGAAAGGAATAGACATCAATCAGTGCGTTGCCATCATGTGAAGAGAGAGCACGTACTCGCTGGTATTCGCTACGGCCTCCGGCCATATTTTGTTAACTTAGCTTGCAACTATGTAACAGTTTTAATCTAATAACATCTCGCAAAGAATTTGGGCGATGACACTATGGAATAGGAGGTAAGTGCGCGCGCATTATGGATGCATAAGCGGCGTTTATATTTGTTGGTTTAGTAAAACATTTCAGTGCGTGACACGTTTTATTTTGTTACAGATGATTTAAAATTTGTACAAGAACTTAACCAAGGAATACACCTTAAGCTTAGTCTCGTATCTAGCCAGGTGAGTTTCATGTTTATCCCGTGATTGGTTCACTCTGTGCATTTAGAGATCGCGACGGGTTGCTTTCTTTTCAGGAGTGTTGTGTCGTGTTATGAATATACGTTAACATTTAACGGTGTTTACAGCGATTGGATGCTGGCCGCTGGGTTTTCCCCTGTCCCAGTTATCCATAGGCCGTCGATCGGACGCCGTGAGCGTCGAGGTGCAGCTTGGCGCATGCGCCGGCACCGAGCGCGGAACCCGTCACGAGCTGGTGGCCCCTGCGGTCATCAGGGGAGAAGCGTGTCGTGGTCTGCGCGTGCGTGAGCTCCGCCGCGAACGCCACGTTTGACAGGTGACATCGTTCCGCAATCAAAATTCTAACCTCAACGTAATTTAACGCATTCTGTGTTGCCGGATATGCTTTGTAAAAGAGGTCTATAATTTGTAACACACCTCAAGTTCTCACACAGCAGCTTAGTCTTTATTTTAAGCTTGAAAACTATAATATTCTACTTTAGAGAGTCGATTTCAAAACCTTGGTCAGGTTGAGTCCGCTCGGGACAGCCATTTGCCATGACATATAGATATAAGAATAAAGTAATGTAAGCAGGCATGGCCGTGTAACATTGTTTTAATGTGCTCTTACATATTCTAATATACATACCAGGTGGTTTTCAATTCAAGTTTTGTTTCAATTATCTAACCGTTATATATTCAACCCAAGACTCTTGGCATTTGGAGTATAAATATAAATGCCTGGCGCCCTCTATCTTCTCTATTCCAATCGAGCATACTATTAGCGTAGATCCACGACCGCTGCCCAAACCTACCCACGTTCATCCCTGAAAATACTCTCAGCTGACTAGACCGAGGCATACCAACAAGTGTGGAGGGACGTTGTACCTAACCAAGTAACTATCACACTCAAGTAAGTGGGGCTGTCGCACAGAAAACTTAAATACCACAGCTTACACGTTACAAATTATCCCACCGACGCGACGTGGTATAACAAAAATATATAAAACTTGCGCTAGGTTTTACTAGAAAGTGGATCGTATGAGAAATGCGACCCGTAGACAGGGTTCGAAATTATCAAGATAATTATGGTCTTTGATAATTATCGCGATAATTATCCCTCTTATGGGTAGGGTAGTATACGTTATTTTATTAGTTAAATTTATTTTCCGATGTATGATATGACCTGTAAAATGTATTTTTACCAATAAAGACTGTACTCTGGACTAATATTTAAAAGATTATGGTGTTTTACGCTGCAAAATAAATAGTTGCTATACAATATTATACTAGTTTTTTATTTACCATTAAAATATAATAAATTAATCATTACAACACCATTAAAACACATATACAGAGCGCAATTATTAACGTTCAATTCACGCACGTATTTTTTTAAGACTCATGCCGAATTTACAATTTTAGGTTATTATTAAATCGATAATTATCAAAGCATAAAAATCACGATAATTATCCTTTCGAACCCTGCCCGTAGAAGAGAAAGGCCGAAATACTGATAAAATGAATGAAAGAAAGAAAGAAAAAACATTTATTCGTGGCACAGACACAGAAAAGAAGAAATGAAGATATGTAATAAAATTAGAAAACTTGCAGTCCTACGTTTACCGAAAAACCTTCAAGAGAAATCCCTGCACCGAGACATACCTGTGATTCATATAGACACCAGCTTTCCTTTCATAGGATACATATAAATCTATTTGTCATTTTCAATACAAAACCAACGAAGTGAAGCCCACGTAGTACAACGACGTAAGACCCACTATACACGTGTGGTGTTATCCTCTTTTAACTGGTAAGATTTATCTATCGCTATCACCCTTTCTACAAAGAAGTCTACGAACGTATTGTGATTTTAAACTAGGTATCAGTGAACACGTGTAAATCCTCGTGTGGGGGTTCAAGAAAAGGTTGAGTGAATAGAGATTCGAGTGCTGCTAAAAGTATTATTGATCGAGTGAAGCGAAGGTATCCGATTCAGCTTGGGCAAAAACATACGGAAATCCGGGGGCCATAGGAAAGTACGGATATCCGGCTGTTGAATGCTTGAAGTCGCATTTGTCAAGCGATTCCCATGAAATTTTATGAGCATATAAAATATCTTTATTTCTATTCGATACATTCAACTAATGAAAGCGACTGCCATCGTGGTACCACCTGGGCCTGTACTCCGAACTTCGTATCGTGCCGTCCCTTTCAATCTCGTGTTTATACAATATATAAGCGAAAGGGACAGTATGATACGAAGTTCGGATTTCGAAGTTCTCTGACCTTCCAACTAAGAGGGGAGTCTAGAGCTTGTTGGTACGTTTCCTAGCGATGTTTAACTTCACCGAAAAGCCACCAAATACTATCGCCGTGCGCTTTCCATCTCGTGTTATACACTATATAAGTGAAAGGGACAGTATGATACGAAGTTCGGATTACGAGGTTCGTAGTAGCCCCTCTGACCTTCCAACTAAGAAGGGAGTCTAGAGCTTGTTGGTATAAGGTTTCCTGGTGATGTTTAACTTCACCGAAAAGCCACCAAATACTATCGCAGTGCGCTTTCCATCTCGTGTTATACATTATATAAGTGAAAGGGATAGTATGATACGAAGTTCGTAGTAGCCCCTCTGACCTTCCAACTAAGAGGGGAGTCTAGAGCTTGTTGGTATAAGGTTACCTAGCGATGTTTTCCTTCACCGAAAAGCCACCAAATACTATCGCAGTGCGCTTTCCATCTCGTGTTATACATTATATAAGTGAAAGGGACAGTATGATACGAAGTTCGTAGTAGCCCCTCTGACCTTCCAACTAAGAGGGGAGTCTAGAGCTTGTTGGTATAAGGTTACCTAGCGATGTTTTCCTTCACCGAAAAGCCACCAAATACTATCGCAGTGCGCTTTCCATCTCGTGTTATACATTATATAAGTGAAAGGGATAGTATGATACGAAGTTCGTAGTAGCCCCTCTGACCTTCCAACTAAGAGGGGAGTCTAGAGCTTGTTGGTATAAGGTTTCCTAGCGATGTTTAACTTCACCGAAAAGCCACCAAATACTATCGCAGTGCGCTTTCTATCTCGTGTTATACACTATATAAGTGAAAGGGACAGTATGATACGAAGTTCGGATTTCGAAGTTAGACCCCTCTGACCTTCCAACTAAGAGGGGAATCCAGACCTTGTTGGTATAAGGTTTCCCAGCGATGTTTTCCTTCACCGAAAAGCTACCAAATACTATCGCAGTGCGCTTTCCATCTCGTGTTATACACTATATAAGTGAAAGGGACAGTATGATACGAAGTTCGGATTTCGAAGTTCGTAGTAGCCGCTCTGACCTTCCAACTAAGAGGGGAGTCTAGAGCTTGTTTGTAATGTTTCCTAGCGATGTTTTCCTTCACCGAAAAGCCACCAAATATCACACATGTTGATATATTTCACCTCCCTTTAGTTAAGTTTAAGCGTGAAATATCTAACGCCTTAAATGGATGATATTTACACTGCGCCTAGTATATACATATATATATAGGATTATTACATATATATATTTCCCAGCTCAAATCCTAGATTATCCCGTAATCTGTTCTACCTATAGGTATGTAGTTATTAAGTTGTGGCAACTTTGTTGGTTTATGATTTAAGTAACTGATATACTATAAGAAATAGTGTACTGTTTGTGCCCAAATAAACATTAAAACATTAAATACTTTTTTTATTTTATTTTTTTATTTATTTACCAAAAAAGTTAGATACAATTTTACATTAACAACCGTTCGCCAAACACAACGTTTATTGGCGAGTAATGCACTCATGCTCTTAACAAATTAATGTACCTATCTACCTTAAAACCTAAAATAAAATATGTATTTAGAGGGTATCTATTAGCAATTTTTTCAATTTAGCTTTGAAGACGTGTTACTATCGCGGTGCGATCAACAGTTTTCTAATAAACGGAGCCAATATACTTGACCAGATTTATATCAACTCGTAAAGTTGAAGGTTGGCTCTTTATTGGTCAATAGCAGTAATCCGTCCCGGGACAAAGGTTGTCATTGTATTTATTACTTGATTAAACCGTTATAGGACTATGGGCTTATCCCCCCGCGAAATCTCACGTGTGTTCCAGAAACGCCTTCCCTACATACTCAACAGCGTGCCCTCTGACATCAGGCAGGAAGCCAATAAAGCTAAACTTATTAAAAAGCTACATAGTTACCTTATTAAACTCGTAAAATAAACTATTGCACCTAGATGTAGAATCATCACTACATACTATAAAACAAAGTCGCTTTCTCTGTCCATAATCCCTATATCCCTATGTAGGCTTTAAATCTTTAAAATTACGCAACGGATTTTGATGCGGATTTTTTTAATAGATAGAGTGATTGAAGAGGAAGGTTTATATGTATAATAACATCCATTAAATAGTGCACCCGTGCAAAGCCGGGGCGGGTGGCTAGTAATATATAAAGTTGCCTTGTTAAACTCATAAAATAATTTACTTTTAGAAGAGAGAAGAGACTGATCGATTCCACAGTCAAACTGTGCAAACGATTTTGTGGGTGTACTTGTTTGTGTTGTATTATTATTTCTTAATAAATAAATAAATAATAATAAAAAAAAATTTTCACTATTCAAAATTCGACTGAAACGGTATTGTGTTTATTTTCAAATAACGTTAATAGACTCGTTTTTTTGACGTGCGAAATGATGATTTATAATGTCCTACATGAGTAGAAATTATTTCTCGGTTTTGTAGGTACAGGAAAAAAATACACATTAGGTCTACTTTTTGTATATACAAAAGTACAGCGCCTCTGGCGGTCACTCATAGAACTAAGGATCGGTAGTATGAGTTCTACGGTAAATTACCTGTCGAAAACTAAACGCTAGCGACTAACGTTTTGTAGCTGTCATGAAAATCAGTACCATGAGTTACAAACTTGATAGATGCCATCGAACACTACGATATCGACTGTAGAAAACTATTTCACTAGCAAAATGCAGATTTGTATGGATATTAATAGTAATCGAGAGTTTCTGGAGTAACAAAAAGTAGCTGATTTAACTATCAATATAGTATTGTAAACGCGATTATGTCACATTTACTTACATATGAAGTCATCAAGGACAAATTAATATATTGTATGAAATATGTATTTTTTCCTACATTGAGTAGAGTCATAGAACTAACGATAGGTAGTATGTCCTACAGAATAATACTAAAGCACGTTTTGCTAAAAGGTTGACGAATTCCACAAAATTAAGCTGATTACACTGTCAAGCACCTGGCAAAGCTCCGAAGCTTCCAAACGGACGCTCTAAACTTTCCAAGCGAATTTCGCAAACTTCTGAAAAGTTGTTGTACGAGTTTCAAGATCGTTAAACAAGAATCAGAAGATCAAAAGATTTCGCTGTTTTTTAACAAAAAGAATAAATAGCGATATAATGATTATTAAAACGCTCGTGGCCCAGCGGCGCCCGCGTACGATATGCGAGGTTAAGCAACGTGGGCCGAGGTCAGTTCTAGGATGGGTGACCGCTTTGAGTGGTTATTAACTGAGCGCTCTCGTGCTTGAAAGGCACATTAAGCCGTTGATCCCCGCAGCTGTCGCAGTATCGCACTATAGCAGTCGTTAAGCCAAGTTAGAGACCTTCGGGCGGCTTGAGAACTTCTAACAGTTAAGCTGCCCACTCACTCGAAAAGTCTAATTCCAATAAGGTCTGGTTTCCCCTCGGGTTGGAAGGTTAGATGGCAGTCGCTTCCGTGACTAGCGCCTACGAAAAATCTTGGGGTTAGGTAGTGGATCCCAGGCATCCTTCAGGATGCAACTGTACTGGGATAACACTAGGAGGACGATGGGTATTAAAGCGTGTTCGGATTTATTATATTCTTTTGAACGTTCCAGAAAGGTACATAGTTACACTTGCCAGAATTTGTAGTCCAACGTGTATGGTTTAAAACCATCTTATTACTATAGGGTTGTTGATGTTGGTGAGTCCAACAATAGATACCTAAATCGTTAAGTTTAATTTACAGTTATTACATCCAAATAACAATTTAGTCATATAACCCGCCTCTCATTGTCCCGGTGCAAAAGTGCCCATAACGCTAGCAGCATTTCCGCGCTGAATAGCGATAGAAAGTGCTTTGCACCAGAAACGATTCGGAGCGGGAGTCCTCTCCTCTTTGCCTAAGTCGACGGCCTATTTCTCGAACAAACTCCTTTGCGTCCTTCCCCCAGCAACCAGCCGTTCGATGAGGGGCGGGTTATATGACTAAATTGTTATTTAGATGTAATAACTGTAAATTAAACTTATAGAAATGTTTGAATCATTAAGTTGGTACTACTGATATTCTAGATTAAACGTAGTATTAAGATTCAGTGTTTCCTGTTTGTATTATTATCTGTGGCACCTGTCGCTATTTTTACACTGTTCTTGTGCAAGCCTTCATGGTCGCGATACATAGTTTCCCGAAATTACCATCTTTCACTGCTGCTGCATCTCTCTCACAACACACACAAGAATCAACGCTTCACCCTTAAAAGTCTACCCAACAATTGACTCAAAAATCGACAACTTCAAAAGAATCAAGGCAAAAAATATGTAATATAATCAAGGCAATAAACGGTGAAAATCTTATTCAAATATCTCAAATAATAACGAAGCTACAGCCGTTTTAATGTTGCTGCATGGTCAGAGACCTCTAGCATCGTAGTAAATGACGATAGTTCCAATACAAAGGTGCGTTTTGCGGAAAAGGGACAGAATATGGCCCATCTTAAAATTTTTAAGACTTATAACTATGTGATTATTTGTTTTGAGTTACTTTTTTCGACATTTCATTAAGAATTTGACCCTTTTTCGAGAAAATTCGAACTCGCCGGTTATACAACGTACTTGAACTCGATATCAAATCGCCAATGAAATCCTGTGTGAAACCCGTTTTGAAACATGGAATTCGATAAAGGGCTGGGGATCAGAATTACATAAAAGTAACAGCTCAAAACAAAATTAACCCATTTCGCTAGAACAGCAAAGGGCCACTAACCCAATTCCATTATTCATCCGGCCCTCTGCAAAAAATAAATTTAGGGTCACAAGCGAGATTAAAACTTGGAGCGCTCGTGGCCCAGCGGCGCCCACGTACCGCGGGCGGTATGCGTGGTTAAGCAACGTGGGCAGAGGTCAGTTCATGGATAGGTGAACGCTTTGAGTGGTTATTAACTGAGCGTTCCCGTGCTTTGGAAGGCACGTTAAGCCGTTGATCCCAGCTGCTGTCTATGATAACAGTCGTTAAGCCAAGTTAGAGACCTTCGCAGCTTGAGAACTTCTAACAGTCAAGTTGCCCACTCACTTGACAAGCCAAATTCCAATAAGGTTTGATTTCCCCTCAGGTTGGAAAATCACATGGCAGTCGTTTCAGTAAAAACGAGTTTAGAGTCTTCAATAGCGGACTCCGGGCATCCTTCTTTTTTGAACCTGGCTGTGGCTTTATAGGCCGGGCCCAATAAAGCGATAGGAGTGCGCGGTTGGAGAGTAGCCTGGGGAAAATACAGGAGAAACCTTCTACACGACCACGCGTGTGGTTTGGAACACTGGAATACTCTAAGAATTTGCGCTCCAGTGAGATTGGTTGAGCGAGTTCAACAGAATCTGAGGTGTGAGCGGAATCGAGCTACTGGGACTTTTGTCGCTGGTTCACTAAATCTAGCCTAGAAGAGTCCAGCACGAAACTCAGCTAGGCCCGACCTGGGTCGGACTGACTCTACCCGGTGTGCGCGATACCGGGACGAATAGGGCCTATATGTGTCAGTGTTGTCGCGATCGCGCGTTGGACGTCACCGCCAGAGGGCATCCTACAGTAAACCTAGCCTAGAAGAGTCCAGCACGAAACTCAGCTAGGTCCGACCTGGGTCGGACTGACTCTACCCGGTGTGCGCGGTACCGGGACAAAAAGGGACTATATGTGTCAGTGTTGTCGCGATCGCGCGTTGGACGTCCCCGCTTTATTTATTATTTATTTATATTTATAACTATACTGGGTTAACGCTAGGAGGATGACGAAGCGACATTGAAACTCTTACGTACAATACAACATTCCCTACATTTTGAAGACATGCCTTTCGCTCTAAGCACTCCGCCACCCACAAGTTTGGATGTGGAACTTAACACCAACTGCACCGATGCAGAATGCGACACCTGACCCAGTTCCACAACTCATCGGGCGACACTGTTCAAGTCTACTTTTGAATTGACTCGAGCGTCAACTTCATAAAGCGAAGTTTTCGTTGACCAATTTCTCTAGCAGAGTCGGTACACTTTTGTCTTTATCGCTGTTCGACACCGGCAGATGACAGTCAAGCAACTGCACCGATAGTGCAGAATACGACACCTGACCCAGTTCCACAACTCATCGTGCGATACTTTGTTCAAGTACACTTTTGAACTGACTCGAGCGTCAACTTCATAAAGCGAGGTTTTCGTTGGCCAATTTCACTAGCAGAGTCGGTACACTTTTGTCTTTATCGCTGTTCGGCACCGGCAGATTACAGTCAAGTAACTGCACCGATAGTGCAGAATACGACACCCGACCCAGTTCCACAACTCATCGTGCGATACACTGTTCAAGTACATTTTTTAATTGACTCGAGCGTCAACTTAATAAAACGAGATTTTCGTTGGCCAATTTCACTAGCAGAGTCGGTACACTTTTGTCTTTATTGTTCTTCGGTACCGGCAGATGACACTCAAGTCTCGTTTAGATTAAAAACTTAAATGTGTGTAATCCAGACCTGATATATATACGTCAAATAAATGTGATAAATACAAGTTCCTCAAAAAATAAAAAATATACAGGTAGGTAGCATATTCGTAACGGTTTGAATAAGAACTTCACTACATAGTATAAAACAAAGTCGCTTTCTCTGTCCCTATATCCCTATATCCCTATGTATGTATGCTTAAATCTTTAAAACTACGCAACGGATTTTGATGCGGTTTTTTTTAATAGATAAAGTGATTGAAGAGGAAGGTTTATATGTATAATAACATCCATTAAATAGTGCACCCGTGCGAAGCCGGGGCGGGTCGCTAATTTTTTATAAAAATGATAAAACGCAGAGTATGATACCGTGGTTGTATTTCGATGTAAAAGTAAAAATTAACTTTTACCGGCAAGCTTGACCTAGTTCAAATTAAATTACGCCATTAGAATTAAATTGTCCCCATTGCAGCCGGCAGTTACTTCTTTCAGAAAAAGTTTCAGAATTAATCTCGCTATCTTTTTTCTTGTGTTGTTATCGTTGAATTATTACTTAGCTACTTGAGCAATTGTATAATATTACTCCATTTGTTCATAAAACCGGCCAAGTGCGTGACATACCACGCACAATGAAGGGTTCCGTACCAACACCTACTAGCCCACATTTAAAACCACTATCCAATACATTGAATCTAAAAAGTTGTATCTTCATAGGGAACTCACGGCACTTACGACCTTTTGTTTGGGTAAGACAGTTTTTTAGAAACATCCATATCATTTTTAAAGGCTTATCCATCTATACCCCACACGACTATGTGCGTTGAAATATTTTTTTTCATCCCCCGGTTACATGTATGGAGTGCCCCCCGTATTTTCACATCACTTTTATGTAGCGGTTCATAGAATACACCTTCCTACTATACGTATAAATACGTATATTAACTTTTTCTCAGTGTTACTGTCTAGAACAGGACTATTGCGACCTAATGTCATAAATTTTAAATGTATTTTTTGGATTTATCATTAAGTAATATCGTTTCAAACATTACTCCAAAACGACCCTTTTTAAACTAAAAACGGCTTTTTTCCGCTCAAATTCTACTACGCACAATAAAATGAAGAAATGATTATGTCATTATTTAGAACTTTTATAAAGTCATCGTAGCCTTTAATCACTTCATTGGTAATATCAATACTTTTGTCATAATTTGAAATCAAAACATTTTAAAACTTATAAGGTCTCTCAAAATAATTATAATAGAGAAAGCATATTATTCAATACATGATTTTAATGGATCCATTAAATCAATACTAGCCTACAATTATTAACTGTAACCTTGTTTTAATAATATAAGTTACTAATTTTAAATTATTATGTTACAATATAATACTGTTAGACGACATTATGATAATCCGTAGCATGCAAAAACATGTCAAAAAAGTATTTGTATGCTCCGAACATCACATAGAGAGACAGAACCAAAATGTAATAATACCTTTTACTACCTATGTTGAACAAATAAATCTTTTACCCCCTTGTTCATAAAACTTAACAAACCTCTGCTAACTAAAATGTCTCTTGTCACTGTCTCACAAGGACATGTGTTAGAGTGAAAGATAAGGACAAACTTAGCGGTCAGTTAACTAAATAAATATTAGAGGACAATCTAACACAAATCGAACTACGAGGGGCGTTCAAAATATTCTCGGTATTGGAATGAAAACAAACAAGTATGAACAGTTTGATATTTTTTATTTTTCAATATACTCCCCCCCTATGTTAATACACTTAAAAGATCGATCAATTATTATTTTTAATCCCTCATAAAAATATTTTTTATCCCTGGTATAAAAGTGCTCCTATACTGCCGCCTTCAACGCCTCATCGTCAAAAAATCGATTTCCACGCAGATCCTTTTTGAGATTGGGGAAGAAAAAGAAGTCGCTGGGGGCTAAGTCCGGACTATACGGTGGATGAGTTATAGTTCCGAACCCACATTCAGCAATAGCTGCCTTGGCAATATGAGCAGTATGGACAAGGGCGTTGTCATGCAGAAGCAGAATACCTTTAGACAACTTTCCTCGCCTTTTTTCTTTTATTGCGTCCCTTAATTGATGTAGAATATTCGCGTAGTACTGTCCCGTGATATTTACACCTTTTTCTTTATAATCGATCAACAATACTCCTTCACAATCCCAAAATATTGTTGCCATGACCTTGCCAGCGGAAGGGACGACCTTGAACTTCTTGGGATGAGCTGAACCCTTAATGTGCCAATGCATGGACTCCTGTTTACTCTCTGGGTCATAATGATGAACCCAGGTTTCATCTCCAGTAACTATCTTTTGCAGCACCTCATCAGGATTTTCACCACACAGGTCAATAAAATCGGAACAGCAAGCTGCACGCACATCTTTTTGAAGTCGAGTCAGCATTCGCGGAACCCATCTTGCACTGACCTTTGACATATTAAGATGGTCATGGATAATGTCATGTACGGTACCAATAGAAAGATTGATTACTTGAGCTATTGATTTTATCTTCACTCGACCATCTTCCAATATAAGGTTTTCCACCTGATCAATATTTTCTTGTGAAGTAGCTACTACAGGCCGGCCACGTCTAGGGTCATCTTCAATACTCTCCCTGCCACGTTTGAATTCGCTTGACCACTTTTGAATTGTAAATAAAGAAGGAGCAGACTCACGGTAAACACAATCCATTTCCTCTTTTATGGTTTTTTGGTTTTTACCCTGTTTCGTCAAGAATTTTATTACGGAACGATGTTCTAATTTCGTTAACATTGTTAATTCACTCATTGTGTTCGTGTTTGTTCAGAAATTGCAGAAAAACAAAAGAACATCTCGGTTTGAATTATACTTTTTTTTAATGTCAAAGAATAAACCTTACCAGCCAGTAACAAAACAAATTCAAAAAGAGGTTATAAGATATCAATACCGAGAATATTTTGAAAGCCCCTCGTAGCCCCACAGTAAGCTCAAGAAGGCTTGTGTTATGGGTACTAGACGACGATATATTTAATAGATATAAATAATTAAATACACAGAAAACATCCAAGACTCAGAAACAAATATTCATGCTCATCACACAAATATTTGCCCTGACCGGGATTCGAACCCAGGACCGTCAGCTTCACAGGCAGGTGCACTAACCACTAGGCTAAACCGGTAGTCGGTCGTTAACTAATATAAGTTTGATAGACGTTTATGAATAAGGGGGTAAATCTTTGAATCTTTGTCAATACCACTCAATAAAAGAGAACCGAAATGCACCGACTGAAGCAGGCGAAATCAGCCCGATGCAAAGACGATAACATACAATTATAATATATTCTGCTTTAGCGCCTGGGGCAACTGTCAGAGCAAGCACACAATAGCATTATCTTCTAAGAGCGTGAAAGTTCTACTAAACCTAATGTCAATGTAGTATAAATTCATTTGATATAATCCATTTTTCGAATTTAAGTACGTATATGACAATGATTAAAAAAACATATTTATCGTATGGCAATCATTTCGAACCGTGAGATCTTTGAGAAGACAGTACGGTTGTCAGTTTTTGTTGCATTTTTAGCACCACCCAGGGGTCACGTGTAGGGTAGCGGTGAGTCACCGGTGGGTACTCCCTACGGACGTGGTGCAACTTCGACCCTCCATGTCAAGTTAGTGGGCAACTTGACTGTTAGAAATTCTCGAGCCACCCGGAGGCCTCTAAATCGGCTTAACGACTGATACCATAGACAGCAGTCGGGATCAACTGCTCAACGTGCCTTCCAAAGCACGGGAGCGCTCAGATAACAACCACTAAGCCGTCACCCATTCAAGAACTAACCTGGCCCGACGTTGCTTAACCGCGCTATGCGAGGTACGCGGGCGCCGCTGGGCCACGAGCGCTCCTGAATAATGAATAATTTATGTATAAGGAATGCTATTGGATCTTCGCGTAACCACCTACCTCCGCTTATCGGCTCGGGTTTATAAACACCCATGGGACCTTACGTCGGTAAGTTATATCAGAAAATATACTGAGTTACGAAAATATTTTTGGTCTAGCAGATCTTTATAAAATCCAGCCTTAGACTGTCTGTCTTTATTTACTGTGCTCCTCTCATCTTTAGTTTTCATGAAATTCTCATAGCGCAAACAGCAGTTTTGGGCACTCTTGACTAGTGATAGATTTCTGAATTACAATTTAGGTACCTTAAGCGTGAAACATTTCAACTGTAGAAACATTTAAATTGAATTAAGTTTCTGAAATGTTTACGTAATAATTACTTCGATTTCTCAAATGTCAAGTACATAATGAGCTGTCTTAATTCAAAAGTTCCACGACTCATGTCAATTATCTAATTACAATCACTATAGTAGCTGACGGCTTGGAAACAAAACCAGATATTTATAACAACTTTCTGTAACTTTCTGAAATTTAAAGGAAACTTTCACTTCGGAAAGTTACAAGCCACCCATCGCTACCCTTGAAGCCGAAATCGGACGGAGAACATAATTTGGTTAGTGAATTACAGCGTGACCACTTTATAATCGGGGTTCCTACTAAAAGAGTGGTCAGAAAACTACTAAAAAATACCAAATGAATTTCATAATCTACTAGAAACTACTAGACTAACTAAATCAAGCTCGATTGTGTTTAAATCGCAATTATTTGTGTATAAATTTTGTATATCGTAGTTCGGAACAAGCATTCGTCCCTTGCTAGTAAGTTAGTGAGTGTGAAAGGGAAAGAATGTCAGTTAAAACACTCAATCATGCAAAGGGACAGCTTCGAGATAGAGCGAGACAACCAAGGTCATCATATCCCTATCTTGCAAATCTTATAAATTGCAGTATTGCTATGATCTCCCGTAGCGGTCAGATACACGGTTATTATTATCACAATAATAGGGTGTCAATATTATCGTGGTATTGAAATATGGACTGGATCGCGTTTTAGCGTGAAAAATGAAATTCTAAAAGTATGGATTTCATAATAAGTAAACAAATATATGTTTTCTTAAAAGCTGAAACGTTTAATTCACAACATTTTAACATATTGAAACAGATTTTCAAAAATTGTCAAGTAGCCAATTGTGGATTGCTATAAACTACTAAAAACCACTGACATATTTTCTTCTACTAAAAGCTTGAAAAAATTCAAACTACCAAAAAAGTAGGAAACTACTAAAAGTGGTCACGCTGTGAATTAATCTTTCGCGTAATTAATACGTCGTCTGTATTGACAACGGAACCCACTAGCACGGCAAATATGTGAGTCAGCGCAATTAAAGTGCTCTTCTCTCGTCAGTATGGACGCAGCATTATATGTGGGAAAACCGGGTCAAGTGAGCTTCACTGTGCCGCTGCATGAAGAGGCGTATGTTATCAGGAAAATTGTTAATATTTGGGACCTTATGTGTGTGATCTGAAGTATTATTATAGGTGTTAATTGACGACACGGTTCGCTAAGTCTATAATCAGGAAAATTTTTAATATTTGGGACCTTCTGTGTGTGATCT
This sequence comes from Epiblema foenella, assembly GCA_963556455.1. Taxonomy (NCBI): domain Eukaryota; kingdom Metazoa; phylum Arthropoda; class Insecta; order Lepidoptera; family Tortricidae; genus Epiblema; species Epiblema foenella. The sequence continues at coordinate 24,906,388 of OY747100.1, forward strand.
GAAGTATTATTATGGGTGTTAATTGACGACACGGTTCGCTAAGTCTATAATCAGGAAAATTGTTAATATTTGGGACCTTCTGTGTGTGATCTGAAGTATTATTATGGGTGTTAATTGACGACACGGTTCGCTAAGTCTATAATCAGGAAAATTGTTAATATTTGGGACCTTCTGTGTGTGATCTGAAGTATCATTATGGGTGTTAATTGACGACACGATTCGCTAAGTCTATAATCAGGAAAATTGTTAATATTTGGGACCTTCTGTGTGTGATCTGAAGTATTAATATAGGTGTTAATTGACGACACGGTTCGCTAAGTCTATAATCAGGAAAATTGTTAATATTTGGGACCTTCTGTGTGTGATCTGAAGTATTATTATAGGTGTTAATCGACGACACGGTTCGCTAAGCCTATAGCCCGCCTACATTGTGGATATGTGTTTCCGATTAGTTAATTACCTAGACAGAACGGGTTATGATCATTTCGTCTAAATCGCAAGTAGTACAAGCGTAAAAAATGAGACCTGAGGACCATAAGACAAGCTATATTTCATCAAGAAACAAATTATTACAGACACTTAGGTTAGTCGAGTTTTAGACTACTTCCTGCTTAAGAAGACAGCAAATGTTTAGTCAGACTACTTAAACCAACTGCATTTTAGACGAGACACTACTTAGGTCAGTTGTGGCTTAGACCCTTTACTACTTCGACCAGCTAAGGCTTAGACCACGTACTCTTAGGCCAGCTGTGTTTTAGACCACTTACTGTTTAGACCAGTTGCAGTTTAGACGAGATGCGTTTTAGACTAGCAGCGTTTTAGACCTGTTACCACTTGTACTAGTTGCGTTTTAGACGAAATTATCATAACCCGACAGAACGATGGTCGAAGTTACAAAGCAATTGTTAATTGATCGTTTGCCGTCCTTGGGACATTTCTTGAATAAACGGACATTCGGATAGTATTCTGATGAAGCCAGCGAAGCCGCCTCGTGCTCGCAGAGAACAGCAGACATAATGTTAATTAAAACAGCACTCGAGAGTGAAATTTATTAAACTTCTCTAATTAACCCCCGTCAGGCAAGCAGATCATCAAGCGGACTAGGTACTACGATTATATTTTGCAAAATATTGCGTTCTATTTACTGAAGAAAATTAACAAACAATTGAAGGAGTCAAGGGGCTACCGCGAACTGAAAACGAACGAAGTTCGAATATCTCCCTCTCTGCCGCACGAATTAGCAAGTGCGACAGAGAGGGAGATATTCGAACTTCGTTCGTTTTCGGTTCGCGGTAGCCCCTCAGGAGAATTAAGCCATACCGACGCTAATCCAAATAGTGAAATTCATTGCAATAATTCTTACTCTTGAAAAAAACAGTCATATAAAAAATTTCTTCGCCGCATGAAATTACCTACTTAACTGTCTCTAATCCAAATTAGTTTTTTTTTTCTATATGACAGAACAGAACATAATCTTTTCGATTCTTTTGTACAGTCGTCATCAAATATATCTGTACTCTTCAGGGTGCTCAAAAATATCTGAACATGCACTTTAACGCCTTGACAATAGAGTCGTGTTCAGATATTTGTGAGCACCTTGTTCGCTCCGATATATCTGATGGCGACTGTACCTATAGTTTCTCGAGAGTGACCGATTCGGATGCTACTTCTGGTACCTTAAGGCTCGGTTTTATAAAGATCCGTTAGAACTTATGTCGGTTGCTTATGTCAAAAAATATACTGAGTTACTGAAATTTGATCTGACATTTGGTCTAACGGATCTTTTTAAAACCCGGCCTAAGCCGTCATCACCCGGCGAAAAAAATAAACTATAGTATTTTTTGATCCCTGGGATCCCAGGGACCGGTAGGCGACGGCATGAAGAATTGAGCATCATTGGTCATTTACAACACAACCGTTGTATTAGAAGTTCCCTTTGGATTTTCTCGAGCCTACTTTAATTCGGATTATGTACTCGTAAAAATAAGCACACGCATAAACTTGCAGATGAACAATGAACATAGATTGTATAAAGTCAACCAAGACCATCAAGATACCTATCTATTGAGCAAATTGATATCCATCCAATCCAATACAATCAGTGTAGATTGGTTTCGATAAATCTTGAACAATATGTACCTGAAACAAAACAAAGCCGTATTAGATACAATTCAATTATGCAAGACTCAGAAGCGTTTGTCCAGTCCAGCGTATATATAATTCAATTACATGAAATTAATTTAAGGCTTGCACCACACACACGTATAAAAACAATGATTCACAAAGTTTAACGACTCCAACTCAAAGTCACAATGAACAATGCCATTTCCAAACATTATAATTGGATGCATAACGTACTAACAATGGATAAGCACTACAATGCTAATTTTGCAATTCGCGATGCGTTTCGAATTATGAAACTTATCAGTATCATAAAGTAATCTTTAAAACGTATCAGTAGATAGTATCTCAAGCTATAAAGCTTTGTGATTATTTACTAATCTTGTAAAATATTCATCAGAAGATCAAAAGATATCTAGTAAGATTTTCTCTAGAAAAATACGAGAGAAAATAGAAAAAAAAAATGTAATTCGTGATTGTCTATAGAGCTTATACTTATCAAGTTTCCGGATTAAGGTAATATTACGGCTATGATAAAACTGCCCGGGAAAAAAATTGCAAACAAGAACCAATTTTAACCAGTAGAAAATTGACACCGGATATTGGGATTTTTTTTTGAGCTGAAGAGAAGGGATTTTATAGAGTTTAATGATGCATAAATTATGAAACGTCTTAAGTTCACGCGCCCTCATTTTTAGGATAGCCAACGACGACGTACATGAGGTAATACGATTGCTATAGGCTTTGAATAGAAGGCAGATGAAAATGGATAAAACGCGTATTTCGCGCAACGTAAGTACTTCACGGATGGTACCCGAGGTGACAAATTTATCGACAGCGGCAAATCCCCCCTCTCTAGGGAGCCGAAGGGTAAATGACTTCTTTCTACCCAAGGACTAATTTGTGCCAAGCGCTCTCTGTTTACGCAACGTATTTATATTTATCTCTGCGGTTGCGTGAGGGATTATAAATTAAATTTTAATGAAAAACACGAGGACAGCTCCGGTGGAAAATGCTACTTGATCAATGTATGCTAGGCGGTAATATAGAAATTCAATATTAAACAGTACTATCTTCACCGTTCCACGACGGCGCCTCCCATCGGCTTGTTGATTATGTTATTATTTATTTATTTATTTAAACTTTATTGCACAAAATATACAAATTGTACAAATGGCGGGCTTAATGCCAAATGGCATTCTCTACCAGCCAACCATTGGGCTAAACAGATAATTTATAAAAGGTGCAAAGAAAAGAAAAAAAAAGAAAAAGAGTATGAAAAAGTATATCAAAATATCTAATAAAACAGCTATGAGCATTATATGCTGTTATGAGCAATTTTAATTTAAAAAAAATCCTGTAACGTCTCACAATTTGGAAGTGTTTCTTTTTCTTCATATATACCACGTCGGTGGCAAACAAGCTGACAGCCCACCTGATGGTAAGTGGTTATCGTCGCCTATAGACGCTTGCAACACCAGATGCGTTACTCGCGCGTTGCCAACCCGTAAAAAACCTTTTAACGCCTTTTTTCTACCCAAAAAACAAGATTCTAATAATAATAATAAATAGTGACAGTTGCATCAAGACATAGCGAATCAGAATACTGATCTACATTCAAATGCAATAAAAAGGGGTCACTGGATACGACAATTCTGTACAATCTGTTGCCATTTATTATGCTCTTGACTATATCGTTAATTTACCGATGTAAGTATCAACGGTCTCTAAAGCTATATTCTGAAAAAATCGATAAGTATTCATGAATTTGGATCTTGTCCGGTTGACATAAAGATCAAAGTGTAAAAAAGAAAACGTAAGGTTTATGCCGTACCGTACATATCGATAATACGGTCCGTTATCAGTGATCCTTTAGAGAACCCTTTTCTTCATTGAAATATAATTTTATTGTAAAAAAATATGATATTTCCTTCTGCCGCTATTATGATTGGAGCTGAGTAAGTAGATCGATAGTTGTATAATTTAACGTTAACACAAATGCGAGGGATAAAACTTACACAAATCGTATGGTCGGCCTCACAAAGGACCACCTGTGTACGGTGTCGCTTAAATGTCACGTTTAGACTGTCATACAAAATTGTCAACGTTTGAAAGCGACAGTCCCAAAGCGCCCAGCTACTTCTTACTGCACATTGGAACGCGTGCTAAGCCGTTGATCACGGTTGTTGTTCAAGAAAGCAGTCGTTATGCCGAAGTAGCTTTTTATCAGTCATGTTCATGTTGTCCTCTTCTTGATAAAAATCTAATTCCAATGAGACAGGTCTCAGTCGCTTACTCAAAAACCACTGCTTCATCATCCACCTACCGTTTTTCCTGTTGTGCTCTAAACAGCCCGAGGTCCGCTTTGACACCCGAATTTCATCAAAATTTTGCGTACGCACTAGTTTTTTACAGGGATCGGTATTATTACGGTCATCGGTTCATTATTTCGTTTTTAATGGGACAATCTAATAATACGACGTTGTTACCTAAATACATGATTCAACCCTACGTAAAGAGTAAAAAATAATCCAAAATATTGGGCTAATTCAGGGTTTTTTAAAAATACCGGTATCGGACCCTGGTTTTTTACGAAAGCGTTTGCCATCAAGAGGTCAAACCAGACCATTTTTGGGATTAGACCGGTTTCTTCAAGATGTTTTCTAGTCAAATGCCCTAATTAGCAAACAGCCCAACCAGCAAAAACTAGTTGTACAAGGGTCCATAGAACGTTTCGTAAACTCCATTTGGTGTCAGCATTTGGTTGTATAAGAGGCCATAGAATGTTTACATACCCCCGAAGTGGCGCATTTATAATTCCATTTAATAATAAGGGAGATAGCGATGCCATTTAATAACGTAATTATCATTTAAAGGTAGCAACTACCTACCTTTACGTGCAATTTTGATGTTATAAAGAATATGAAAACTCTTTTTCAACACTATATGGTGTCATAAAGGAACAATTATAACCCTTTAACAACGCTTTTACCATGTAAAGGAATTTCCGTGACAACTAGGTACATGGATCACGTTATAAAAGAGTTTAGAAAATTGTTGAAGCACTATTAAGCGATATAAACTAAACTATTATACATATAACAACACTGTTCTATGGTAGTGTCGTTGTGACCACTATAGTACCTAAGTACTATGACGGTGATCTGTAAAACCACAATTTCCCATTTACTTATATTGTTGAATCCTTATCACTGCTACAACGCAATGCCTATACAAGTTTCCAAAATACCTTTATTGCGGCAAACAATTGCATAATGGCGATTTGAAAACACTACTATAAAGCAATATGGCACTTTACCGGTAATATCACAACCTACTATAAAATGGCGATGTAAACCTTTACATCAATCGGTTATAACACAATTCGGCTCTATAAGCTTATAGAGCAAAAAAGTATAGTCCAGTGCTTTCATACAACAAGCTGTCACCGCTAACACTTTAATACGACGTTATATGATCATTTTGGGGTTCAAGTTCAAGTTATAGGACCATTTTGCTGATTGGGAGATGCTATATTTCTTCAGTATGCAACTGGAGCAGCGTTAAATGACAGTCTTAGAGGGTGGGTTGCACCAAACCGTCTGTATTCGTAAGCGGTGTTCGTTAAAATCTGATTGCATGGAAAGTTTGACAAGTTTCTATGGGATGAGAGCTGCCGGCGCCATATTTGATGATAGCCGGCCTGTGAATGTTGGTTCAACCGACCCTTACACAAATGGATCAAAATACTTCGTCCAATTTTAACAACAATGAGAGTGGGTTTACCAAGCCGTAATCCCCCTTGATAATTCCTGTTCCTTATTTATTATTCCTCTCAATCAACTTCATGAGTTTAATCCGACGTTCATTTTTTATCTGTTACCTTTATACCTGTAAAGATAACTGAACAAATTTCAGACAAACTTGGTATCTTAATTACACTTGTACACTTAAATTATTAAAATTGTTTTGGCTTTCAACTTCATATCTAGATTGTACAAATTTCATGTTGAAATCGTCGTAAAAGTATATTCTATAGCCTAGCGTAACCATCGCATTTCTCAATAACCAGGTCTTATCTTAACTTATCTTGTTTAGGTTATGAGGGCCCTTGCGGATGCACTTCGACCCAGTGGGATCTTTTGTGCAATTGCCCCCTCCTTTATGCCTACTCCAAGCTGCTCTCCAGGATTTCCACAAACCGGATGATGGAGTTCAGCGGGAGTACTATAAATTCCTTTGGTTCAGGATAAACATTGTCAAAGTCATTCATTCTCTGTCTGGCAAGGGCGTGGCATTCACACAATAAGTGTTCCATTGTCTCGTCATCTTCGCCACACATCCTACATTCTAAGTCATCTGCTAGTCCCATCTTGACCAAAATTCCTTTGACCCCGAAGTGACCAGTAAACACTCCAGTTGTCATCCTGAGTTGCTTTCTGCTGTATTTCTAAAAAAATTTTGGCCCAAACTGTATCCACTCCTATGAAGAGCTTTGAGTGTCATAGACTAAATTTCTGATTTAATTTCAATACAAAAGACCTTTACTTCAACAAAAAGGAAATTAAATAAAAGTAAATTTGAAGACGGAGCAATAAAAAAGGGAAAAATCAACGAAAGTTAACGCTTCATTTATCGAGACATCGGGAGAAGGCTAATGGAGCATGTTACTAATAAAAGTAATAAATTATATTTAATCTGTCAGTCAGATTATCAATAATTATTGGACACGTATTTTCTCCTTCGTCAATCAGATAAAAATGATGAAGATGAAGCTCGATAAAGCTCCGCGTGACGTCACTTTATTCTACAAAATGTTCAAGAAATTGACGACACACGGAACTTTTCTTCATTTTTTGTTTGATTGATAAAGAAAAAAACACGTGTTTAATATTTATTTGATAATCTAACTGACGGACTAAATAGTTTTTTTTTAGTAATATTCTCCATTGTAAATGAGACTACCTTAATTGAGAAAATTGGTTTACTCCCCAAGCAATTTTAAGTTTTAAGTAGTAGTACTGGGATTTACGTCTCTGTCTGAATAAATATTGGTATGCGGAGGGAGTTTTATGCAATGGCTTCCCAAGACAATTAGACAACCTCAGGCAGTAAAAGATTATAATTTTCAGAAGCATTATTTTGATAGGAAGAAAACGGACGATGGAGGGATTATTTAACATAAATTAAAGAGATTACGAATAAGATACAGAAGTGAAAAGTGATGAAGTTAGGACGACAACTGTTTTTTTTTCTAATTCTTTCAAAGATGACGTTTTCTGAGACAGTCAAAATCTAATATTTAGGGTGGGTTGCACCAAACCGTCTGTAATCGTAAGCGGTGTTCGTTAAATATGATTGTATGGAAAGTTTGATTGTATGGAATGACAGCTGAAGGCGCCATATTTGACGATGACCGGCCTGTGATCGTATTTTGTTGCAACCGACCCTTATTCTGCAAGTAGGCATCAAGGGCTCTTTTGCATGTCAGAGTTTATAATATAATTACAATGATATCATTTACCAGCAGACAATTTTACTTTTGTTGAATACCGTATTGTCGTGTAGCAATCAGAAAGAAGCAATTATTTAGTAGTACCATCGCCTAGTACCCATAGTACAAGCTTTGCATAGTTTGGGAATAAGTGGATTTGTGTAAAATATTCCACAAATATCTATTTATTTAGACATCTAATAGAAAATACACAAGACGACGTCCTTAATGTCTTGGAGTTGTGCTATGTACGAGAGAGATTTATCTCCAAGCTTACAGGGTTTAATAACTTATAATTATGAACCCATTTACTAGTAGCTATATAGGTTTAAATCCGTCAACAAAGTTGGTTAAGCCTACTTTAGTTGGAACTACCAACTGCTTTAACAAATGACGGTATATCAGTTAGGTTCTCTGTTTCCTGTTCATAACAGTTATGTTAAGGCCTTCAAAGTTTATATACTTTATAAACTCGTTGTTTGAATCAGCACCAAACTTGGATATATTTGCTAATACACTCGCGGACAAATAATACGGGTAGGTAAAATACCGTTATATTTCGTAAAATAATGCAAATTTGTACAGTTTTTTAATCTTGTTATGGTCTTTATAAATAAAATAAATAAAAATAAATAAATATTAGAGGACAATCTTACACAAATCGAACTAGCCCCACAGTAAGCTCAAGAAGGTTTGTGTTATGGGTACTAGACGACGATATATTTAATAGATATAAATACTTAAATACATAGAAAACATCCAAGACTCAGAAACAAATATTCATGCTCATCACACAAATATTTGCCCTGACCGGGATTCGAACCCAGGACCGTCAGCTTCACAGGTAGGTGCACTACCCACTACTACTTTATTTAATTTTACATCTAATCTGCAAAAATAAATGTTAAAAAAAAAACGTTTACAGGTTTAAATCGGACTCCTATAAACACATGAAAAAAAACCGGTCAAGTGCGAGTCCGACTCGCGCACCGAGGGTTCCGTACACAGATGTGTACCCGTCCAGACCCGATCAGTTAAAGAAAATCTTAACAACATGGCGCAGAAATTGAACGCCATGAGACAGCGCCATATGGGCAAATTTGTATGGTGGGTTTTCAAGGATAATTGTTTATCACGTGAACCGAATTCATTTTTTTTTAAAGTATGTACTTTCAGCATAAGCACATAGGAATTTATAAACAAGAACCATATGTAAAGTGGATTAAATTATAATCTAAATATAGAAAGGTAATATTTTTCCCGTAAATTAAATTAAATTTTTACATAAAATTAATATCAATATATTAATTTTATGTAAAAATTTCATTTAACTTCGGAGATAAGAGGGGAATAGTATTTTTTTTGCATTTTCCTTCATAAATCGAAAATTACTCGATGTAAAAAAAAATGTTTCAGAATGTGTAACTCAAGCCCTTTCATATGACGCCCCACTTGACATATTCAGTAGACTTTGAAATTATGAACCACCTTTTATCTGTCATTTTCACAGAAAATAAAAAGAGATGATAAAAAAATCCATGTTCTAGATGCTTTAACCTTTATAACTATTGCAAATTTCAAAACTATAGCGTAAGTTCTTGAGATATTTAGCGATGTGACAGACAGACAAAGTGAAACCATAAGGGTGCTTTTTTCACCATTTTGGTACGGAACCCTAAAACAATGTTAACGGAGCGACACATCGCAAAAATCGTCAGTTTCGGAGATTGATATTTTTATGATATTAGGATCCCGGGAATTGCTAACACAGTTGGGTATTACGAAGAATAATATGTCATGTCAAATTTAAATCTAAAGTAAAGGCGTGTTTGATGGATACTTTCATTAAAGAAAGTGAAAGTAGTTAAGTCGCACAAATACCTAGTGTTTATATTTATCTTTCTTAATGGAATTAAGGTAAATGACCCGATGCTTGACATTGCTTCTTTGAGTGACACTCAATTGTCTGTCACTTGTGTTGTCATTGCGAATTAAAACATCTGTTTATGCGGTGGGAGGCAGTGGGCCATTTAACGCGAGTAGGTATAAGATGTTAGTTTTTAATATAATAGCCTAGTTTAAACGGTCAAATGTAAAAAAGAGTGCTGGCTTCGCCAACAAACTGTTTTGCAGTTTGGCGAAAATATTTGAAGTGTTTTTGTTATTGTATCTTGTGGCTTAAATAAATAAAAAATTAAAATAATGCCATATATATTTAGAAAAACCTACTGCGGTTATTTAATATAGGGGGACCCGAAGTTTTTGACCTCGAGTGTAAATGGATAAATGTGTGTAAAGAACGTTTATGCCGCAAAAGCGCATATTTCGACACTCAAAGCGATTACCAATTTATAGGGTACTACCCGTTGACCTAGAACCAAGAAATTTGGTAAGTAATGTCGTCTTATACTACAAGTACCTACAGGGAAAAAACTGAAAACTATACATTTCTAATTAAATCATAAAAAATATAGTCTTTTTTTGTTTTCTTTTGAACCTGACTGTGGCTTTATAGGCCGGGCCCAATAAAGGCATAAGAGAGCACGGTTGGAGAGTAGCCCGGGGAAAATCCAGGGGAAAACCTCCGACACGACGATGTGGGTGGTTTTGAACAGTCCCGTTTTTTTGACATTAAAACCACGCATTAGTATAGTCAAAAAACATCGCACTAAATTGGTGATGTATCTATCTTTTGAATCCTTTCTCAAAACAAGTTTCAAAAGCCGTTCGCTAATGAAAGGAAATTTATGTACGTGTTCCCGTGTCTCAAATTCAATTCGACCTAACGCCCGTACACATAAGGTCTTATCTCAAAACTCGTGACGTTTATACGAGCATCTTATTCCTAAGACATACGGTACAAAATTGCATACATATTAATAGACACGATTATTGAGAAATCACAGCTTGCGAGATGAGAGGCAGAACTTTGTTTCTGTACAAAATGAGTTTCGAAATGACGATCGACACGAGGATACTTTGATAAGTTGGTACGTTGACTTTGGACTTAAATACTAAATATGTGATAATCCACATCGAAAGGGACCTTATGGCGGCAGGCGCTTATGTTACACCTATTCACTATTGTATTGGAACAGCGGCAATAAAGGCGTAAGTGCCGGCCGCCATAAGGTCCCTTTCAATATGGATTATCACATATGGTAGTGAGCCACGACTCGGCCACCGGTAATATTTTTCTAATTGATATCATGTATTAAACAAATATGCAAATATTTCGACTTTGTTCCTAAAACCGTGGAAGTTTTTTTTTGTCCGCGTGTGAGCGAAGCGATCGAAGGTCTCCGTTTTAGATTCGGCAATGCTTTCGTAAGTTCGGGTTTCTCCTATAGGTAGAGGTCGCATTTCTCAACCCATTCTTGTGTTTTTTTTTAGTAAATATTGCATAATGTTAAAAAAATGCTCGCCAACACACTAAACACTGACTTACAAGTAGTTTCATACTATTTTATGCAACTGCTACATAATGAGCCATTAAAACACGATTGTGTTGTTTTATTTAATTAATTATGAATTGTAGTAGTAAATAGAGTATAGCATATTTGACCTGTGATGTGATGTATATAATTAGCTTATTTCCATTTTTGACATAAATGGGTCATACACGGATTTGGGTTCGCGTCTTTTCTGTGGACATACCAAAAGTTAAGGGCTACAAAGCTTAATTTTGGATTGGACCAGTAACCTGCATAAACAGTGTCTTCGTTGCTATTAATCCCTGTAATAAAAACATAAATAACATGCACATAAGCCGTTAACTATTGACCACAGGAGGGACGACTTTTGTTTTTTCAACTAAGTATGACCCAATTATGTAATCTGTTGTTGTAATACTTAATTATTCGTGTATAGTGCGGCTTATAACAATGTATTTTTTTTTCTATGTTATGTTATGTATTTACATTAAGTTCAAACACATATTGATTGTTGATGAAAAAATGAATATGAAATATGAATATATGTGTTTTATGAAACGAGCCGGACGAGTCACGACGCGTATGTTTTTTTACAAGCCGGGAATCGAACCCACGACCACCGTCTGACAGCCTCATTCCATTTAAATAGGGTTCCAAAATGTATACATATTTATGCCCTCAACTGTACCTTAGAAAAGGTACTGTGTGTTTACAAATACTCCTAACAGCCTTATTTCATTGAAATAAGGTTCCAAAACGTATACATATTTATGCCCTCAACTGTAACTTAGAAAAGGTACTGTGAGTTTACAAATACTTTTGCACATAAAAAGAGTGTTCGGTGTATTATAAGAATAACAGGGAAAATCCCAGTATCTTCATTGAAATTAATGTTTATACGGGGATATGAAATAATTAGGTATTCCCGCTTTTATGAACAGCCATATATTTATCAGGTTTTTTTAATGGAGATATGTTAAATATTATGAGTCAGATTCTAATGAAATCAGTTGTTCTATAACTTGAAAGTATTATATGGGTTAGTACTTTTTTTTTGAACCAGACAGTGGCTTTACAGGCCGGGCCCAATGAAGCGATAGGAGTGCGCGGCAGGCTACTCCCTGGGAGAAAATCCAGGGGAAAACCTCCGACAAGACCACACGCGTGGGTTTGGAACACTGGAATACTCTAAGAGTTTGCGCTCCAGTGAGATTAGTTGAGTACATTAGTGTTTACTTTGGGCTCCCAAAAAAAAAAATCTACAAGTAGACTGCAAAAGTGCTCACTTTTGCAGTCTAATTGTAGATTTTTCAAAACGGTGACAAGCAATCAAACAATACAGATACCGTAACCTATGGACGCTCCGTTTCCAGAACGGATAGAACCACGTCGTTATTGGTTTGAGGAATAGGTGTGTCGACAGTTAGAAGTGAACTACCATTTAGCCTAGTTGGTAGTGACCCTGCTTTCGAAGCTGGAGGTCCCGGGTTCGCATCCCGGTCAGGGCATTTATTTGTGTGATGAACAGGAGTATTTGTTCCTATATTCTTCTTTAGTTCCTTGGATGTTTTCTATAAATACATAGTATCTATTTATCTATATAAGTATGTATATCGTCGCCTAGTACCCATAGTACAAGCTTTGCTTAGTTTGGGACTAGGTTGATTTGTGTAAGATTGTCCACAAAATTATTATTATTATTATTTAGTTTTGCTTTGTTTTTCTCTCAAAATGGAGGTAATTTTACTTCCATATTTGCGGGCTTTTGGCCAAACGAATATGGAAGGCAAAGGGCATAAGAACCTACTGTTCTAGGGATAAAAATTTGCGGACTATTCTGCATGTGTTCATTATTATTATTATTATTTGCCCGCGACTTCGTCCGCGTAAACTTCCACTCCGTATGTCAACCCTTCGAGAGATGATTTTAGGCATAACATGTATTCTATATTATAATAATTCAGGCGACAAGCTCGATGTATACCAAGTTTCATCATAATCCGTTAAGCTGTATTTGAATGATTGAGTGATAAACATCCAAACATTCAAACATCTAAACTTTCACATTTATAATATTAGTAGGACTGTACTGTATAAACCAACAAGGGTCTTATTACACTAGCGATTTACGAGCGGTTCGCAAGCGACACCAACCTAAGTCCCCGACACATTTGTCTGTCGTGTTGTGACGAGGGGCTACCGCGAACCGAAAACGAACGAAATTCGAATATCTCCCTCTCTGTCCCACGAATTAGCAAGTGCGACAGAGAGAAGATATTGGAACTTCGTTTTCGGTTCGCGGTAGCCCCTCCGTTTCATACATTTAATACAGTTGCGTCCACATTTCTCTGACACTTAACCGGCAATTACAATTCGTCGATCGCCGCATGCGGTCGCCGAATACATTTTAAACTACTTAGGCCAACAAACGTCGTCTTCACATTAGTCTGTCCGCCTACCTATAAGCGTTGGCAGCTGTCGATCGCCGAATGCGGCCGACTAACGTGTTCTTTACACTTTTGCAGTCGCCGCATGCAGCATGCGGCGAACGACGAAGTGTAATTGCCGCTTTACGGCATCAGAGAAATGTGAACGCAACCATATTAAGGGGCTCCACGCGCTATTCATAGATTTTTGACGAGTTTTGAGTTGATATTGCTCCGTCAAAACTATAGATATATTTATGGTGCAAACGGTTACCGGTTCTTCAATCCTTTATCTACATTTGCAGGAGCCGAATTTTGAAAAAATGAACTACTTATTTTTTTATTATTTATTCAAACATGGTCCAAAATGCTCTAATTACGATACTAGTATGTTGTTTATGCAATTATATTTATGAAATGTACATGTAACTGTTCCTTATTGACGTCTTTAACAACGCAAGAGGTTTTTATTTAGAATTCATCTTCACAAAATTTACGCCCAAAAAAACTGGTTTTTTGGTCTAAAATTGAGAAAGTTTGATGTCATATATCTCGAAACAGTGAGTTTTGAAGTAAATATGGTATACTATTTCGGTAAACCTCGACGCTACGAGCCCCTTAAATGTTTGAAACCGATACCGTTCTGATGCCTTTTTTTTTGAACCTGACTGTGGCTTTATAGGCCGGGCCCAATAAAGCGATAGGAGTGCGCGGTTGGAGAGTAGCCTGGGGAAAATCCAGGGGAAAACCTCCGGCACGACCACGCGTGTGGTTTGGAACACTGGCGTTCTGATGCGTCTCAACACAACACGACAGACAAATGTGAAAGAGCGTGCTCCACACAGCCGCAGTTTTGCTCGCGACGCTTGCAAACCGCTTGCAAACCGCCAGGGTGAAGCTTGGGTGGGCTTGCTAAAACCAGGGATCGGATACCGGTATTTTCTCCATAGAAAAATACCGGTATTATTACGGTCACCGGTTCATTATTTCGTTTTTAATGGGACAATCTAATAATACGACGTTGTTACCTAAATCCATGATTCAGCCCTACGTAAAGAGCAAAAAATAATCCAAAATAAGTCCATAGTTTTTTAGAAATACCGGTATCGGTCCCTGGCTAAAACCTGTGCTTTATTCGCTAGCGACTGCTTAAACGATTTAGTATGCCGATTATTAGTTCTATTGCGTAACCGCCAGAGGCTCTGTACTTTTTCCCATACCGATTTTTACGCACTCACTTGCGAGTACGGTCATGTATGTAAACTCATGGTAAACGCACTTATTTCAATATGGCAAATTGCAATACGCTCACAGCCAACGTGGGTGAATAAACTAATGCTTTATTTATATGAGCGGCACTTGCAAAACAGGGGATACAACCATCCTACATATATGAATAAAATAGTAAGGACGTATACCCGAGATTTCCCTTTTTACCCAGTGTTTCCTTATGTTTCTTTAACAATTTTGTATTCGCATGTATATAAAGTTACATTACAGTTGACCTTTCAGTGTCGAAATGGATATTATACCAAAGTCGCGCACCGGTTTATTTCTGAGAACCTTTCATGATTCGTTTATCCTGCTTTTTATACCTGATTTTTCATTCAGAATTATATTAAGAGCTTAAAGTGCTATCTTGACATGTTTTTGTGTAACAGTAAATTGTATAAACCTATTATAAATTGATAGGTTTTAAGCACCAAAATTACTTTAAATTACAATAAAACATACCTTTATCCATTCTAATATTGTAAACTGTCTGCCACCTTTTCTCGCTTAAATCGCTGAACGGATTTAGAAGAAATTGCTATTGAGACAGTTTTAAGACCCTGGGAAGGACATAGAATAATTTTTATCTCGGATATCCTCCATTCCTTAAGCGAGCGGAAAGGGAGGTGGACGTTTGTATGGAAGAATTATAATTAAGCCTGTACGTAAAACAATTTAAAGGCAATTCGACGATAGGTTTTAGCCTAGTGGGTAGTGCACCTGCCTGTGAAGCTGACGGTCCTGGGTTCGAATCCCGGTCAGGGCAAATATTTGTGTGATGAGCATGAATATTTGTTTCTGAGTCTTAGATGTTTTCTATGTATTTAAGTATTTATGTCTATTAAATATATCGTCGTCTAGTACCCATAGCACAAGCCTTCTTGAGCTTACTGTGGGGCTAGTTCGATTTGTGTAAGATTGTCCTCTAATATTTATTATTATTATAATTATTTATCTAAGACGATAAATAGTACTATATGAACGAAGTCGCAGGGTACATAGAAGCCCGTTTGGTTGTACCTAAGTAAAATATACCTATGTTGAAGTTTGTTAATATTTCCTATACCTTGTTTTTTTTAATGATAGGTAAACAAAAAAGCAGTGGTTGTAAACACACACACATTGAATTTGCATTATTCGCACGAAAGATCAGAATAAGTGACAGTTAGTGACTATGACAAATTACTTTTTAAAACCCGAACCGAATTCTTAAAATCTCTGCCTCTTTGGGTTTTTTATTGTACCAACTTTTAGATGAAACGTAATCTAAAAAAACATATACACAAGTAAATATTAATTAAAGACATATTTTCTTATTTGTCAATAACAATATATTCGACGGCCGCTTTAGCCTAGTTGGTAGTGACGCTGCCTACGAAGCTGGAGATCCCGGGTTCGAATCTTGGTCAGGGCATATATTTGTGTGATGAGCATGAATATTTGTTCCTGAGTCTTGGATGTTTTCTATGTATTTAAGTATATCTTTATCTATATAAGTATGTATATCGTTGCCTAGTACCCATAGTACAAGCTTTGCTTAGTTTGGGACTAGGTCGACTTGTGTAAGATTGTCCCCAAATATTTATTTATTTAGCATAAAATAACGGTTTTAAAATTCATTGAGATTATATGACACTTTTACTTCAAAACGTGCACGATACAAACCTCGTAAGACGTTCTCAAAACAAAGTATAGTATTTTCGTAAGTTCTGTTCAATGGTAAAGTATTTTATTTACCGTTATTTTGTATTGTGAAATTGTCGTCACGCGTAACGTTTCCTACGCAGAGCCTACACTCACTATAATGACTAAGACGTGACAAATCTGAGCGCTCTAAAATATTTACGATCGATACACTCCTACCCACGCTCTTGCAAGTGAGGCATCACGTATTTATAAGCTTTTATACAATTTGTGCCAAACTTACTGTCATCTTTATGGTAACGAGGCACTTTACCTTCAACAAAAACAATGAATAACATGGTTATTCTACGGATGGCCTCATATCTGATGTGATCACGCAGAGAAACTAGAAATGCAACAGATATCCGGCCACTACCCGGTAACCAGACTATCCGGCCGAATACCAAATAGTGGCGTAGTATGCGGCCGGATACCGGATATACCTATGTTAACATTCTTACCTCTATTCTTATTTCGTTCTTGTTAAATCGGGTAAAATAAGATTGAATAAATAACTGATTCAATAGTAATATATTATTAAACCCAGTTTTCTGGTGAGCAATAAAGAATATTTGTATTGTATTGTAGTTTTAATATAAGCCTCAAAACCACCAAAATCAACATGTACGCTGGCTCCTGTTTCAGTTTGACTTTGACAGAATAATCTCACAGCAAAGTTAGGTCTTTGTCGCAGGGAGAACAGTTTGTTTTGAGAGTGTGAGACAAACATTTGTGGTAAGCCTTTTTCCATGTCAGAGAGCACGGAATGTGGACGACGAATTTAACAGTAGCTTTTCAGTAAAGGAAAACATCGAGGAAACCGGTCTAATCACAACAAGGTGTAGTTTTTCCTCTGGGTTAGAAGTTCTGTTATCTTCTGAGAGCTTCTTTGACACCTAATCCTAATATTTAGCATAGGAACTAGTTCAATGATAATATCTATACACACTCTAGTGCAGTGGTGGGCAAAGTACGGCCCGCGGGCCAACTGCGGCCCGCGAAAGCATTTTATCCGGCCCGCCGCCGATACATCGAATTAATTAGTACATGGCCCGCGATGATTATATTTTGAGGGTTCAGCCAAAAACCAGAGCAGCGGTTTTATACAAAAGTGCAGTTTTGCTGCAATTATGGCCCTCCTCCGAAATTTCTCAAGCTTACTGGCCCGCCATGAAAAAAGTTTGCCCACCCCTGCTCTAGTGACTAACACAAGCCACCATGACTTTATAATGACAAAGACGTAAAAGCGTGCTTTTATTTTTGTCGCTTTGGTCACACATATTTTATATTTATAAATGGCTTTACCTGATAATATAACTCACGTATATGTAGAGCCAGTGGACGAAATGGATCCTTTTTCAATTTTTATATCATCATTTCATATTTACCTGAAACAAACAAGACATTCATTAGAAAAAAATACGCATCAACAATTTTCTCAAATTATTAGGAAAACGAGCTAAAGATTATGTCATATTTTCTGTTTAGAATTAACTTCCTATTTATTATACTTATCACTAACCCATTTAAGAGTTTCAAAAGCGAAAAGAATACCTAAATAATAAAATAGCACAAAATTTATCCGCCCACACAACACAACACCAGTAATTTTATAGGTCATAGTTTCAAATCGGCCGCAAAATATTTATTCAGGAGTAATTAAAACGTCATTCAAACACCAATTAGGAAGTACATTTATACCAAGTGTACCGATTTCATCGTGATTATAGCAGAATAGGAACTTTCTAAGACAGTTTCAAGATTAGCTTAGCTCTGTCACCGAAAATAATTGTCGTTCCAAAGTAAACAAGCCTCCTGGGTGGTGACTGAATTTGCAAATCTAATCTCGTACAAAGTATACATATTCTTTATGAAGCCAGTGTAAAGACTAAAGCAAGCAGATACATCATCACTTTGACATAACGAGTATGTGCTGATAATATGCACTACTTAAAAAATTCGTTTAATTTCTTTCTTTCTACAACTACATATTTTCAATATAAAAATAAGCCATGTCACGGGATATTTTTATTCGTATTCAGCAATTAAATAAATTATTACAACGTAGGTAATTTGCAGTTCAATATAAAACAAGTGAACAAAAATCTTTTTCTTTTCGTATGTGCTCAGCAAACCCAAGATCTCAACTACAGTTTAGATTGTTAAGGTTGTGGTGTTGCAAAGATCGCCTGTTATTTGCCTCTACTCATTGTGATAATGGACTGTACTGTACCGCCCGGTACCGACGCATAATCAAGAGTCAGTCCGACCCAGCTCAGGCCTATAGCTGAGTTTCTTTTGCTGGACTCTTCTAAGCTAGGCTTGGTTTAGTGAACCAGCCAGCTACAAAACTCCCAGTAGTTCGATTCCACTTACACCTCGGATGGTGTCGGAGGTTTCCCCTGGATTTTCCCCAGGCCACTCTCCAACCGCGTGTTCCAGTCGCGGTATTGGGCCTATGAAGTCAGGTTCCAAAAAAGGAATGTACTGTGTTGTTGAGGTTGTGCAATAAAGAGTATTTGTATTGAGTTGTATTGTACAACCTAAGCCCCTTATTCATAAAACTTAAACCTGTGATAACTAAAATGCGTTTTGTCCCTTTCTATTAACAAACATACATATCGAAGTGACATATAAGGATAAACGAATTTTAGGGGCAAGTTAACTAAAACGGGTTTAATGAACAATTATGAATAAGGGGGTTAATCTGGTTGGTGATGACAATCAAACAGCAACACACACAATAGCTTATACCGCAACGTTTAGAGTATAAATATCTCAAAGAGCCTATACGCGGGCCACCAAGAATGACGGAAAAGGTCTTACGCAGATAAATTGAGAATTGGTTTAAAATGGCTGCCGGTTTACCATAAATTACTTCCTTAACTTGGGCGGGTGTTCGCTTCTGTGACGTATTTGGGCACAACTGTCATCAAATAAGTTGTGCTCGACAAAAAACTGAAACTGTGACAGGGACAGATAATGATATGTGACTCTTATACAAAAACGTATATGACTGTCTCGCTCGGCTGTGGTATTATTAGTTGCGTGTCTGTGCCGTAACGTTTTAAACGTGACGATGTAACATATCGTGCGTTGGCAGTCCGATGTAACAAAACGTAACAAAATAAACGCAAAATAAAAGAAAACAATTCTTTACCCGCAAGGGTACAAAGATCTCGTTAAGAGTGATACACCACAAACAACTAACCCTATTATAGAATGATTGACGGGAAAACAGAATATTTCACCCAGAACAAAAGAACGAAAACATTCACGATATTAAAAACAAATCCAACGGAAAAGGGAGTATAATTTTCCGGGGCGTCAAATCAAATATAGAGAAATCTGCAAAGCGTAACTAAGGATATTGAAAAGGGGAAACGATATCACTACATAGTATAAAACAAAGTCGCTTTCTCTGTCCCTATGTATGCTTAAATCCCTATGTATGCTTAAATCTTTAAAACTACGCAACGGATTTTGATGCGGTTTCTTTTTAATAGATAGAGTGACTCAAGGGGATGGTTTATATGTATAATACATGCATCAGCATTGCACCCGTGCGAAGCCGGGGCGGGTCGCTAGTTTTTTATATATACGACTGCGGCAAGCTGACGGCATGTATGTATTAACAGACACCGTAGCCCATAGACGCTTGCAAGTCCGAAATAATCGCAAACGCGTTACCGTCTTTTATTGACTTGAGGATTTGTAATGGAGGATTTGTTGTCTCGTCCAACTGTCCGGAGTTGTTTTAAATGCATTTTTAAATTTTTTGAGTAAGAAATATCGTTTCAAATATCACTCCAAACCGACCATTTTCAAACTAAAAACGGTTTTTTTCCGCTTAAATTCTACTACATACAATAAAATAAAGTAAAATGCTATGTTACTATCTAAAACTTCTATAACGTCATCATATCCTTTAATCACTTTAATGGTATTACCATTATTTTTGTCATAATTTGAAATCGAAACGTTTTAAAACTTATAAGGCCTCTTAATCAGGGATCGGATACCGGTATTTTTTCCATAGAAAAATACCGGTATTATTACGGTCACCGGTTCATTATTTCGTTTTTAATGGGACAATCTAATTATACGACGTTGTTACCTAAATACATGATTCAGCCCTACGTAAAGAGCAAAAAATAATCCAATATATTGGGCTAGTTCAGGGTTTTTTAAAAATACCGGTATCGGTCCCTGCTCTTAATATATTGCGCCCGGTATGGCAATCCGGCGCATCGGTTAGTAGTGTGGGTGTCACGACCTACGGCATCAGCCTATCGATGGTATGCCGACGTAAGTGTGAGCGTATCTTCGACAGTGACGTCACTGATGTCCTCATCCTGATTGTCAGACCTTTTTTTCTTAGACCATGAGTAAGATTAATGGTGGTTATTTAAATGGGGGGTAACATCTGTGTCCCTAATATGTTACGGGGGTAACGACATTGAAATGAAATGAAATCATTTATTCTTCAATTTAGGCATGCACTTATGAATGTCAAAAAAACTATCACCGGTTCATAAAATAAACCTCTGCCTCGAGAAGAACCGGCGCAAGAAACTTGGCGAAGTGTATAAAAAGGTTACGAACCACTGAACTAGGTTAAATAAATGGTCGTCAAAAACGACCAATTTAACAAAGACAAGTGACAAGCTACAACAAAAAATGACAGAATGTTCTCACAGCACCCATCGCTCGACAAACCAAAGCCGGTCGAATGCCGTGCCACATTGTTTTCTTACAAAATGCCGTTAGGCACAGTTTAGACGGATCAATTAATAGCACACACCGTTAGCGCGCATCTGGGTAATCCTCAGTACTGAGAAAGTACAGTCAGCATCATCCTTGATATTACGACGGTGGCAAACAAGCAATGATACAGGTACTTTAAGTTTGAGTGGTTACTAACTGAGCACTCCCGTGCTTTGGCACGCTAAGCCGGCGATCCCGGCTCCTGTCTATGATAGCAGTCGTTGAGCCAAGTTAGAGGCCTCCGGGCGGCTCAGAACTTCTAACAGTCAAGTTGCCCATTCACTGCTACCTCACTCACTTGCTTTTGACAGCAACTTCGTCCGCGTCAAACTTCTCCATACCAAATTTCATCTCAAACGGTGTAGAGGTTTAAGCGGGAAAAGATTACAGACAGACTTGCTTCGGGCCACATTGGCTGCTATTTTCTTAGCTACTGGCTACGACTTAACTGCCACGTCTCGTCACGACTCAGCAATCTGTCACGCTCGCACTGTGCAAATTAGAAAGATAAAGGTAGATTTTCTAGTAGTGCGTCGCGTTGTCAACCGTAGATGCTGACTATATTTAAGCTAGAGCTGTTTTTCCCAGTATCGTTAATGGTACAGGGACATGTTATGCATTCTATGAAGCAGAGGACTGGTCCGGCCGTTAAGTATCAGGTTAGCTATATTAAGGTCTTACGAGTGATCAGGAAAAACCGACCAAAGGTGTGACGGACTTGCACATTCAGGCCGGGTTGTATCAAGATCCGTTTACCATATAATCGATCAAATTGGTAACTCAGTACATTTTTTGACATAACTTTGCCGACGTACCGCCGTATTCATAAAACTTAACAAACCTCTGCAAACTTATTTGTTCTTTGTCGCTTTCTCTGTGTTTTTTTTTTATTTTTTTTTTCTTTTTGTCAGGGCAAATATTTGTGTGATGAGCATGAATATTTGTTTCTGAGTCTTGGATGTTTTCTATGTATTTAAGTATTTATATCTATTAAATATATCGTCGTCTAGTACCCATAACACAAGCCTTCTTGAGCTTACTGTGGGGCTAGTTCGATTTGTGTAAGATTGTCTTCTAATATTTATTTATTTATTTTATTTATTCTCACATACATAAATGCCAGTGACAGATAAGGACAAACGAACTTCAGCGGCTAGTTATGAATAAGGGAGATAAGGTTTAACATTAACGGATCTTTATAAAAACGACCGTTATAGTTTATAGCGTTCCGTACCTTATGTGCACATTTCTGTAAGTGTGTGTGCCTTAACACGGGCGCTTGGTTTACCTGTAAGAGTTAAAAAATCTACTTGTATCCTAGACTGAATAGTCTCTATTGGCAAACAGATTTAAGCCCTACTTCAATTCTTCCTTCAGTGATGTTCTTATATTTTCTTGCAAAATCTTAAAAGAAAACAACAAAGTCGAATTAAACGACTATTAATAAAACGTTAAGAGGCATTTGTTTGAGCAGCAGCAAAGATAAGAACATTTTGAAAGACGATGATACTAGAACAGACAATCGCTTGCTTGAGCACTACAAATTTATAAAGATCTAGAAATCATACATGCTGTTTTACCTTAGAACATCTACCTATGTTTGTCCCACACGCATTACATTGCGTGTTGTTTTATTACTCTGCGCTCGTACATATTTGTACCTCCATATATTGTCACTATTATCAGTCATATACAACATGTTTTAAGTGTTTAAATGTTTATCTACACCCATATAGTAAATCCTCTTTAATGTGCTCAAAAAGTGTACGTAAGGACCAGCTTTACAATATCGCGCCAGCCCGGGGCGGAGATAGCCATAATAGCATCGAAAACGGTATCGTTATAGCCGCCGCCGTCCATAACGATACAGGCTCGTGCTCACAAGACTTCAACGGGCTCACGCTCGAGCTCACTACACTTGCAACGCAATAGTTCCTGAACACATGAAAGAGCATTATATATGGATGAAGATAAAGTAGTGGATACAATTGTATATAATTAGGCATTAAAACAGACGATCACACGAGTGCCTCTAATTATGTAGCAGTTGCATAAACTACTATTAGTTTACTGTATTTTTTGTCCGTGACCTCTTTTAGCTTCAAGTGTTATGTTATGTCATGTTCCATAACAATAGGTTAAGACATGTTAAGATAATAGTTTTAATTTTTGATGCCAATGCCACAGACTGTACATGTGCCCGGAGTCGGGTTTTTTGAGCCAAACGTGAGGCGTTTTTGTAGTTTATGTCATACTAACCTTTTTCACGAATCAAATTATTTTTAATTAAATTGTTTTTATTCGTGTTAATTTAATGTGGAAGTTATCATGATCAAATTTTCAATACAAAGAAAAAATGGAACGTGTCTCACACGCAGCCTAAGACTTACTGGGGTCTGGGTAGCCTAGTGGTATGTGCGCTGGTCCACTTGGTCCAGCAAACCATAGGCGCGGGTTCGATTCCCGTCTTAGGCTACGTGTTAAATGATTTAAGTCATATTCATTAATGTTTTTGCTCGTTTGTATTTTATTTTCGTTATTTGTTTTTGATTTGTGTACACTTTGATTTGTGTAATGGTCACAACGGAAGACCAGCGCTGGACCTGGAACTGGGTAATTGTCAGTTGTAAAAAGAAAAGTTGTTGACCTGGTTAAGTTATATTTTTATTACATTACGGCTGGATACCATCCTTACTTGGTAAATTCCTCTTATTCGAACCAAGCGCTTTGCATCATCTTTTATAATGCGCACTTCTATGGTTTGGAATTCTCTGCCGGCGTTTGTGTTTCCGAGCTCATACAACCTAGACCTTTTTAAGGCACGAATGAATAGGCACCTTCTGGGTGAGCTCGCTTCATCGTCGGCCTCATCTTTGCCCCCTGGCTAGATGCTGGCCAAGAGCGATCCCATTTTTAATAAATAAAAAAAAACATGGATTTATAGTTACGGAAACACAATTTGTGCGGGTTACTAGACCAATCCAAAATTAAGCTTTTTGGCCCCGCGAACCCAAATCTGACAATGACCCAACTATTAGTTGAGACCATGTCGTGGCAAAATGCGGTTACATAATGTCATTGTTTGTAACAGGGCTCGAAACCGGTTTTTACTATTTTAGAAATATTCCCTAAAGTACTTCTGATATCTCCATTTTTATTTTAAGATTTGCTTTTGTTATCTATCTATGGAATAAATGATTTAAAGTACGAATAGATATCAATAAAACGCAATTAACCGAAATTTTTAACCGGTTAATTGTATGAAGACGTAACCGTTTTACGAGCCCTGGTTTGTAATTGTCTTGTGTTTGTCGCGAATAAATGTATCATTCTTTATTTACTTTCTAAAGCAATTCGCTTGCTCGGTTCAAAAACGTGCTGTTTACTTAGCAAAACCTTTTAACAGTTATTAATCCAAGTTTTCTCATTATCTGATGAGTGCGTACAATATACATGGAAACTCAACGTTCGGAAACTTTCAAACACAACAGCTGTGTTTACGAATTATACTGGATGAAATTAAAGTAAGTTGCTCTCAATGGCGGCCATGTTTTCTGTAAGGCGCTCCTTGAAAGTGAAATAGGCGAGGGTCGATTTTTGAAGTGTCAAACGTGTAATTTTTTTATTGAAATGAAATTAAATGATGCTTTATTTGCTGAATATGGTGAGTTACAGCTGTTACAATATAACTAGGTTAAGTACATATTCAGCCGGAATTCCGGCATGCGAATGTTATGAATACAATAGAATTTAAATTGTCATTAGTTTACTTATTAACATGAAAACATTACAACAAGATACTGGTTACATATATTTTTTAATTTAATTTAAATATGTCAATATGTGTAGATATATAATTAATGTCAAATTCTTAAGTTTAATCAAACTCAATTAATATTTATTAAATCTACAAGAACTGTTTTGCAAGAATTCTTTGACTGTGTAGAAGCACTTTTAATTCAACCACGAGTGCAGGGTTTTGCAAAAACTGTTCAAAGGCTGCTAATTTCCAGGGGAATGGAGTTATACACCATCGCCGCCATATAATAACAGTTATTTTTATATAATTTTAGTCTAGGAAATGAGCTAGCGTTTGATCCTCAACTCGCCTGATGATAAAATTATCATCAGCAAGAAAGAATATGCATGCGGAATGTAAAGTAAAAAAATATCACTATATCGAAAGTAAACCATGAAATTGTCACAAAAGAAGTAAATGAGGGTTCGTGAGATAAAAGTACTGTACGAATTACGGCACGATAGGTACCTGGGTGGATCAACTATTCTTTGTCGCTCGTTACCATGGTTACGTCTCTTGAGTCACTCTTTAAAACTAGGATTTTATAGAGCTTAAATCTACCACGAGTTTTAGCGATGGGCATCAATCCATTAGGACATGGGTCATCTCTTGAGCATGCTTGGAGTCCATATTATAAACATTCTTGTAAGAAACTCGGTTATTGTTGTCTCCTCGCTGACGGGACAGAATAACAACAAGAAAAAGTTGATTGACCCACTTAATTAAAATTAGCTTTTCAGTGAAGGAAAACGTGAATGAGAGTTGTTGGGATTAGACCAACAAGTCTAATTTTCTTCAAATAAAGTTCCAGATATATTGATATACAATTGTTTCCTAATATCCATAGTACAGTCAACTACAAAAAGATGTATAGACTTTCAGGTCCAAAAATGGATACATATTTTTTTATTCGACTGTACCTAGCATAGCATTGCCTTGTCTGAAGAAAGAGTATTATCACCATCATTTGCAACCACACAACACATCGATGGAAAAAGTTGCACCTGTCAATTGCAAAGGGATCATTCACAAACATTATTCAACTTTATATCAACGTAATAAGGTACACAATTGTAAACAAAGTGTTTTTATTTTATTTTATTTTATGGGCTCGATAATGACGTATGAAGCCCATATAAAGTCTACGTATTCATCTCAATACCCGAATAGGCTTTAAATAATAATACCACTACCGAGCAAGATGGCCGTATACAAATGTGAATAAGAACGACAAAGAGACATAGGTATCATTTGATGTCTTTGTAATAGTTTCACTTTGTTTTATTTCCCTCATACAATTCGATACGAGTTTGAGGAATTAATTTAAAATATTTGTGTACAATCTTACACAAATCAACCTGGTCCCAAACTAAGCAAAGCTTGTACTATGGGTACTAGACGACGATATACATACTTATATAGATAAATATATACTGAAATACATAGAAAACATCCAAGACTCAGGAACAAATATTCGTGTTCATCACACAAATAAATGCCCTGACCGGGATTCGAACCCGGGACCTCCAGTTTCGATGGCAGGGTCAACCAACTAGGCTAAAGCGGTCGTTAAAACAAACTATAACCCGCCCAACTTAAGGTTATTTAATGGTAAGGCGTCAGAGTCGTTTAAAAAAGTTCTCAATTTAGCTATATAAGTCTCCAATCTTCCTTTAAAGTCTATAAGTAACTATGGTTAACTTACGTACTTATTCGCTGATAAACATTTGTTTATAAACACTAACAGTTTCGAAATTTAACTCAACAGTCAGGGTCATAAAATGTATACACTATAGTACTTTAATGTTTAGACATAATGTCGAAAAAGTGGATAAATGGCTGGATTGGCTTACAAAATGTGACCACCCGCCGCATGTCACAGGAGAATATTGATATCCCCTTCTGTCAATTAAGACGAATGAAATAGTGACTCTTAACACATGTATAAGAAAATACATATTACAAAACAATGATATAATCACTTAATTACTGCTGTGGCGCAACGACCCGAAAGGGATCTTGGCCTGCGACACGAAAGACCACCTGAGGGGCTACCGCGAACTGAAAACGAACGAAGTTCGAATATCTCCCTCTCTGTCGCACTTGCTAATACGTTCCACAGAGAGGGAGATATTCGAACATCGTTTTCGGTTCGCGGTAGCCCCTCAGGCTTCCGTTAGCTATTTCCGTCCAGTCGTCGACAATCTGGAGCTCTTCTTCTCTTTTTATCTAAATGAGGGCCCTTGCGGATGCACTTCGACCCAATGGGATCTTTTGTGCAGTCTCGAGCTCAGTTAGATCCCTCTGGACTTCGCCCAATCGGCACCTAAGTCGCCCAAAAGGTCTTCGACCAGATGGACGGCCCGAGTACGCTCGCCGGACTGCACGATCGTCATGCACCCATTCGGAATACGTGCCCGAGCCATCGGAGTCTTGGAGATTTCGTTTCTCCTATGATGTTTGGCTTTACCGCAAGATCCTGAGACCCACTTATAGAGAGCCAGGCACTTGTAGGATCCGCAAAAACCATGATTTCAAAACAATGATACACTTACGAAAAAAACTACGACTTAAAACCAGAAGCGATGGTCAGTCCTTTTAAGATATGACTCAACTTAAAATCAATTCAGCCAACATAAAACCACTTATCTAGTTAATTTTTCAATGCCTCCATGACCACTTATTTCCCTAAAGAATAACCCTCAAATTTTCAAAAAGCATTTCCAAAAAGACACACACAATGAAAGATCTAGAAGACTTGTTACCTTTTAGAACAAGAAATAACTGTGTAAATGGACCTCTTATAATTATTCGCGAACAGTAAAATAAACATTACCGTGGAGGACTCTTCTCACAATGAGGACAGTGACATTTTGCAAGTCCATATTGTTATTTTAAAAGGCATTTTTGAAGAGGGGTTAAACAAAAAGGATCTTGATGATAGGACATAAAATAATGGTGGAAAATTACATTGCCTATAAGAATGGCTGGCAGCCAATGCCGCTGGTGAGAAATTAAGTATTCATTAATGTAATACTGGCAAAACAATACACGAATAGGTATTATATCACCAAGCAAACCGAGCCACAAAAGCGAGTATTAATTTCAAGTTTTCCTTTCATTTATCCAAAGGCCGAGCAAATTGCTCAAGGGAGTAAAATCAGTTTCTATTCCCCTACCAATAAGGGAATTTATTGCCCCAGTTCAGTAAAAAACATCATGTAATGAAAATGGTTTGACATTACAGTAGCGGTTTCTTTCATGTTTTCTGTGGGGAAATGTGAATTTATTTATTATTTTTAGACATTACTGGCTTGTTGTCAAAAATATTTGCGGGCAACAGGCATTAACATTCCCTGAAAAAAATATTTGTAAATAGGGTTCTCTGAAAACCAAGCCACTTAAACTTACATTTTTGTAAGGCAATATGTTCTGGCAGACAAAATAAGTATAAGCTGGTAGATTAAACTGAATGTGCTTTCAAGTGTGATACCGCTCCGATCTAACATAAACTATCATCATCATTCAGCCGGAAGACATCCACTGCTGGATATAGGCCTCCCCCAAGGAGCGCCACAGCACACGGTCGCGAGCCACCCGCATCCAGCGATTCCCCGCTGCCTTGACCAAGTCATCAGTCCACCTAGTGGGAGGCGGTCCAACGCTTCGTCTTCCCGTGCGAGGCCGCCACTCGAGAACTTTTCTTCCCCAACGGTTATCGATAACATAAACTATAGTAGGTGCAAAACACAGAAAATTAAACATTGATACAATCATCAATTTCCAATGGTCGACACTGGCGTTTTATGGACGAGTTAGCTACAGCCAGCAGGGAATTACGATAACAACTCACCTTTCTTTTCTCCGAGATCATTACACTAAACAATTTCTAAATGCATATTACACGAACGATAAGAAAAACAAAACTCAATTTACCAGATCCTTTATCATAGCTATGCTTCTCTAATTACAATCAACGTACTTCAACACAGTGTACACAAGACGGGAATTAATTGGAATTTACGGTAGCGTAATTACAAAGACGAGAACAGGTAATTTCAAAGTGCTATAGGTTTGGCTTGACATAAATTAAATAGACAGTATAGATGGGACAAAAAAAGGATTAAGCGTAATAAAAAGGATGTGAGACCTTTTAGAAACTGTCTAGATTATACAATTTTTTATGTTTTTATTTTACATATTGACGATCTTTTTGTGAATTTTTATACTCTCTTTTGACATACATTATAGTAATTCATGTCTTTTTTATAATTTCATATGCATCAATAAATTGCTCTGAATAATTAGATTCAATTTATGTAATACATAACTGACGATTCAAAAGTGCTTGTTGCTAGGCCTATTTGAATAAAGAATATTTTGAGTTTGAGTTTGAGTTTGAGTTTATTTCAGAATACGTATGCGCGGATATTAGGCACGTCAAGCCTACCACCGCTGCATATTATGAATTTATGGAACAGTCTATGTAAAAACGCGCATGATAACTACTTTGATACATATCAGCCTACCACCGTTGCATATTGTGAATTTATGGAACAGTCTATGTAAACACGCGCATGATAACTACTTTGATACATATCAAACTTCAATTGATAGAAAATGAAAGAAATTAACAGTCACTAAGCCGCTCAAAGATGATTCTCAGTTTAACTACTTTATAAAAGCTAGAGACGATGGCATAATAAGACCAAAACGCTCCAGTTCTCTGGACTTAGTTGGTCCTATACTTAGCACTATTACAAAACCGTGATTAGTTTGGAATTGGAAAATTGGAATAACTGTCAATTCTCATGCATTTGGAAAAACTGACACTTCCCATACCATTATCATACCGGCTAGGTAATACAATCATTATTGCAGACCATATCATGGAGGTTAAATGGATGCATATCCCATCAGAAATATGCGAGGATGTGCCCTCTGTCATACCAAGCTCTCAAACTTGCAAAGTATCAAATGCATAAAAATACAGCTTGGTACAATTCGAACCTTAATTTCACCAACCAACCAACCAACCTTAAGGTCAAGCAGAACCAAATTGGTGCTGAATGAATATTGAAACTATGAAAATTAATTAAATGTACTCACAAACGCGTATGATTACTCTTTGACTCAGCAGTGGAAATACTAGTAATAGAATCAATTAACATGCTCGAAATGCAAATCGGTGGTGACGAGGAATGGAGCGGAATTGACTCAAGATAATCACATTGCTCATATTTAATGCTCTAGATTTCAACTTTCGTACGTCATGAAACTGACAGGATTAAAAAAATCTGTTACTAACAGAAAATTTTCGATAGCAGCGACGAAAATAAGAAAGGCATATGAATAGTTAAGCAGGGATTAAAGTCATAAAAATATTCTAAATACATTTATTTTCAAAATATTTCTCAATACAAGAATTTAAAAACAGTTACGAATGCTTGATTAAAAGCATTTTTACTGTTATAAATTCTAGACAGGATTACGAGTAAAACTGGTTTGCATTTGCGTTGCAAATGTCACATCACATTAAAGCTTTTTTAGCCTCGAGCTGATCCAAGATTACCAACGATTAACACTAGCTATACCAACAGATTACTGTACAAAGTACACACAACATTGACAAAGACCTTTAAAACTTTTGAAGACATCAGACCCGCGTCATGAAATGAAACTAAACGACGCTTTTACGGCGAAGCGGGCCATGAAATTAATTGTATCTTAAATGGAGACATAACTGTTTATAACAGATTTAAGCTTTCCACGTAAACATTTTAATTCGCACTTAAACCGTTATGAGGGCATTTGACAAAATCAAATGAACTACTCTAGATTTTAATTAGACTACTTAATAGATTTGACTATATGTTCTGTAGTTATGTAATGTTGTGCCGGTGGGCTGTTGTATTAGTGGTAAGTAAGGTCGTCAGAGTTCCCGTGCGCTGTGTTGAGACTAAGAGGTCTAGAGCTGTCAACACACAACAGGTCATGTTTATTATTATTTAAACCATGACAAAACAATCCTGGGGTGAATAAAGGGTCAGTAACGCAGTGGCCCTCCTCTAGAGTCGCAATCGTGATTAATAGTCAGACTATAGCTTGCATACAGATAATTATAGAGAAGGAAATGATACAGTATTAAGTTCGTTACGCTATGGTACTAACTGTAAGTGCAAATGTGACTGAAATAAAAAAATAGAGATAACTGATCGACAAATGTGTTTTTTACTGACTATTTCAGTTTCACACAAATCGCCGTAGTCGTAAGCTAAGCAAAGCATGTCTCATGGGTACTAGGCGACGAGAGACACGTGTATTAAGACGAAGTGGATACTAGACGTAGGACGAAGGTAGCTGATAGGGATAAAATACACTTTAAATTTTTAATTACGTTTGCAGACGTTACTGTTTAAATATAATTAAGAGCTACTGCTTAAACATAATTAGTAAACAGCAATAACTCAACAAACATCTTTATTTGATCTGCACAAGACTATATCAAACGAATAAGTCTTGCTGGAATTTAAGCATGTCATTCGGGTCTTGCACAACTTCTGCCGACGGAATAAGACTGATGATTCCAATCAATTCAATTACATGAATAATAGGTAAGATAAGATAAGGTATAATGGAAGTAGCTAATTCAAAGAGAAACATTCGCGCTATACCCGACTCGGGACCATAGACGAGAATACCAATACGATATTGAAAGCATTGTGGGCGAGATAAAAGCGATCATGGAATTCGATGAATGAATTTCAATGTGACGATTTGGAGTGCTCGAACGTTTAAGAAACAGAAAGGTAATAACGCCTAAAATAATTTGTTACGTAACGTAAAATAAATATAACGTTTCAAGTTACTTTTTAAACACATTTATTTGGATCAGTTTGATTTCACCAAGTAGTGGTTTTTTGGGCTTTTTAAGAGCAAACAAATGAGTTATCACACTAGAATTGATAGTGTAAGAGAGCTACCGTCATCTGTCCTCGTTATTAAATTATGGCCAACTATATTGCCACCATTTCTAACAGATAATCAAATTGGAGAGAAATAAATGGAAATTAAGAAAATCAAGCCGACCAATTGAAAGTCATTCTAAACGAAAACAATGTCCTCCATCCTCATTAATGCGAATTTATTTATTTATTTAAGCCACAAGATACAATAACAAAATATTTTATATTTTCGCCAAACTACAAAACAGTTTGTTGGCGAAGCCTAATCGATAGACTATTACGAACAATTTTAAGTCTAGGTTAAATTATTATGAATAGTTTTACGTCCTAATAGTAAATACGTTTTAAGAAATAATTATTCGGAAGTAAGCCAATTCAACGCTGGCAACCAATTTGGGCCCAAAGTAGATTGACCTTCGAAGCATCTTAGAGGACACATTAATTAATAGTCATCATAAGCCACAAACAACACAAGCTTAGTACTATGTATTCTTTCAGTTTCTGAACATAGACGATATAGGCGGTCTGGAAGAGATCACTATATAGTGATAAGACCGCTTGTTGCTTATCTCTGCTTTAATATTTATATTCTGTATTGCGATCTTTTTTCAGGTGTGCAGTGAAAAGAAAGAAGAAAAGAAAAGAAAAAAAATTTATTCGTGGCACAGACACAGTACAGATTAACATAACACCAAAATACAGAAAATAGCCAAGAAATGGCCCCAAATCAGCATAGTGCTAGCCATTGGCTAGCGCTGGTCTTCCTTTGGGACCAAGAGAAGCCACGAAAGACAAAAAACACTAAAGTCACAAACAACATAACAAACATAACACAATTTAAACAGAGAAGAACAGATAAACATGAACGCGACCTTAAACAAAATTCAAACATCTGTGGTCTGTCACAAGTCGCAACTAGCGCCAGCGGACAACCACTAAAACAGTGACAGATTACGCGATTTCGTGAAATGAGAATGGAGGCATTAGGTTAGCGTCATATTATTATGACAATATTAAAATTACACTAAAGAGTAGTGCACTAAAGAGTATTTGTATTGTATTGTAACTTACGTAATACTAAAACATCAAAATGTTTTACGAATAGAAATTTATAGTAGCTACCCGAAGCCACAAAATAATTGGGCTATCCCAAGGAACCGAAACATGACTTTCCCTAACGAGACCAATGAGGTAAATTGTACAACATCTCTGGAAACCAATATTGTGAAAGCATTAATTTATTTGGCGGTCCTGGATTCGACTTTAGAAGATTGTGTTTCAAGCAGGGATCGTTACCGGTATTCTTACTTTTAAATAAGGTATAACCGGTTATAATTGCATTCCGCTATTTATATCGCTAAAGCTCTGATTAGCGGTATAATCAAAACCGGTATTCTAATATATTAGCGGTTTCGCCAATTGACAACAATACCTCTATTTGACACATTACCCATAAAAACCATTACCGGTAATAGCTGTCAGTGTCAATATACTCGATTATTTGTTTCTCCAAACTGGCGTATTGCAAAATTTGTAAACAGTAGGTATTTGCAGCTATTTGTTCCGTTTTAGTACTAATGTTTAATTGACATTTTACCTTTAAAGTGCAATGAATAGCGGTATTGAATACAGGTATTTAATATCGTAAATAGCGTATAGGATAAAAGCGGAATGACAACTACACCTCTGATTAGAATATAGGTATTCTTCTATTTGCGGTAATAGTTTGTCAAATTCTGTACAGGTATTAAATAAATCCGAAATAAATAAATGAAATAAATGAACATTATTCTGCAAGTAGGCCGCAAAGGCACTTTTACAAGTCAAAAACTACTCCGGTTTTACAATCCCTGGTTTGAAGGCAGCAAAATTCTACAATAGAATGTTGAGCGTGAAAATAATTTTGCTACTGCTTTTCACAACGCTTATGAGGGCCCGCTGTTAAAAACTTGAAATGTCATACAAATAATTTTGCTACCGAGTAAATTCGAGTGCAACAATGACTCTTCTAAATAGCAGGTCTGAAAAAAATATTTTTCACATAACCAAGATTTCTCAAACAACGCCGTAGGTGTTTTTTTGCTTTCCGAAAATTAAATATGCTGATGAGCAGTATAAAATTAAATAGTATTACCAACTCCTACACAAATATTTACTTTTATGACACATTTTGCTAATATTAGAAGACATTTAACAGATCTCTGAAAGACGTGGGTTGTCCTTCAAAATATATCAAAACACATTTTTATTTCGCAGAAATACCTGATTTTCGAATTTACTTAAAGTTCTTTGATGGAAACGTGGTTCAGAGACAATTTATTTGTGCAGCAGAGTATTGATTTCGTAGGGAAAACGGGAATATTCAATAATTATACTACAAATACGACTGAAATAATATAATTTTATATTAACAGTGTCAACGGAGAGGTTACTTTTAAGTAACCTCTCCGTTGACACTTTTTCAACTTACAGAATATGCTCAGTTATAATCAAATAAGTAAGACATACTCACTTAAAAGGACAGTAGATGGAGTAGCAAAGGTAAATTTTTTAGGGTTCAAACTAACTTTACGGTTGACTACACTTATGCAATACACACGACAATCGACAGTGTTTGAAAGGGAATGGGGGCATACGTACGCGAATTCTATAATTATATGCATTTCGAAAGTGTTCAGTGCAGTGTATGTGCACCGAAGTAATGGGTGATCACTAATCACCCATTCATTGCCCAAGCGTGTTGTTCAGTAACTCAGTTGATGCAACTGCATTCGCTGATGCAATTTTCCATGCACTTGATACGCTAATTAGAGAACGGATGGTTGTATTTAAACAGATAGAATCACGAAACTATTTTGACACATCTTAAACGCCGTAATCTCTCGAAATTTGCTTCTGTATATTTTTTGTAAAAATAAACGAAGCACGCCGCTCTAAAAGAGATTCTCAGAAACGACACGCGATGTATTGTCGGCAAAATGATCCTAATTAGACGTGCTATTAATACGGGAGAACAACGAAGTCGTCACTTAAGATCTTTGCCATTAATAGCACGCGATTCTGTTCACATATTTAAGGGAAATAATAGTTAAATCGCAAACGGTTTACTTTAATAACCCTTTCCTATTAATCGAAATTCTAAAAATAACCTCGTTACGTTAAAAAGTAAAGTACAACTTCAAATTGAAGTGTTTTAAAAAGAGCTGCGATTTAAAACATTTATAGATCTATGCGGTAATAAAGCAGATGTACCGACTACTAAAGGTATACTGGTAAATGTATCGAAGGGCTGACTTAATAAGGACGTAATGAATCGTTAAGCGACTTAAGTAGCACCGGAGAAGAATTCATTGATGATTAAATTAGTCAATCAAGTTCTACTGAATTTCCAGCCATTTGAATAAAAAAAAAGTCATCAAAGAAACAAATTGATAAAATTCACTTTTGAACACGATCTTTGAGGCTAATGATGCTCAGAACGAGACTTGTTAAAATACCGCGGCATGTCAATGAAATGAGATTACACCCACAATTCAGTAAAACAATGACAATTCCAGTCACATATAACGAAGATAAAAGCGAAATTAGGACTTGTGTAAGCCAAACACGTCTGAAGAAGAAATGTACAATCTTTTAGCCAAATTAAAGACATATATTATGTAAGACCCGTCACGCTTTCGATTGACAGGTTTAACGAATAACGGTATGGGAAACAGAATTTCGATACGAATTTGGAAGATTTCCTAAAATGTGCTACAAAATATATTTTAACATTTCCAAGTGTAGTGCCAAATGTGTCAATAGTGTATTCGTGTATATAAGCTTAAGAATTGAAGACAGAGAACTGAGAGTACTGAGATAGGAGTAGGTGTACTGTGGCAAGAATTTAATGAGAATTTGGTTTGCAGGTAAATAGTTGATAAGATTAAATTCCTCACAAACTTTGTAACAAAACAACACTCGTGGGATGGGGGAGGACCCCTCATACTTCTCAAAGTCAGTTTAGTAATTTCTCAAACTTTAACATTAATTACGTAGAAATATCATGTTTAATGAAAATATTGGCTAAGAGCCGCCGTAGTACAGTAAGTAATTGAAAAACATCTTCTACATTCATAATCGGGCGGACATGGCATGGTTAGTGCAGAAATCAGTGTTATGAAAAATTTTAAGATCTGTAAACACGTACCAATAAATACCTTAATCAAGATCAAATACTTTAGCAAAATTAGTAGGCGTTAAAGATTATTGACGAACGCTTTTTGGAACTAGTCATAAATCCAGTTACACTACTTTAATAAACGGAGTCGTCGATGGGTTAACATAATGCCCGCAATAAATCCAAGATGGCCGGAACGGAAACTGTAACGGATCTCGCCAGCAGATGACGAACGCGGGTTCATTACCGGTCGCCGCCTTTTTGCTCTTTTGGCGGCGCAAACGCATCCAGACTGCATTATGCTCGAATGCGTTTTTAATGCAGGTGCTATTGTAACACTTCAAGGCTATAGAGCAAGTGTAAAAGTCTTTTCACCAGCATGTGTAAATAACGACAAAGCGTATGTAAAATAATATTTTAGACACGCTTTGTTCTGTTATGCTTTTTCTAATCGTTTCGTGATTTCTTAATTCCATGTTTGCCCGCTTCTATGGCATTAATTTAATAAATCAGATCAGTTTGGAAGTCAGGTGAAAATACAAATACAGTTTCCTCACGAAACTCTCAATAGTCTTTATTATTCAACTCAAGAGGAGTTACTTGTCTAGTAACTCCTCTTGAGTTTCATCAGTAGGCGTTTTTTTAAGTACACACATCAAATACCTACAGTGATTAATACGCCTTTTTCATTGAACGCCAATACAAATAGAACTTTTCAAAACGTAAGGTCCCTTCCTCCGCAGAATGACACAAGTATCTCCACGAAAGATCCAGCAAAAGATTCCAGTGCAAAACAAATTTCAAAAGCCTTTTTAAAGTCTGCACTTGAAAAACAAGCCGTTGCACAACCAACCGGGCGAGCTCAATCTGAAGGGGAATGGTAGGTAGGTACCTACTTTAAATTTATTTGTATTTGCATTACTCATGTTTTTATTGCGTGTTATTGACCTTAACATCCTTTTTGTCGTTGGCGTACTGCACTTAATACCCTTAATAACATCTTAATGCGAGTATTTGTCGTTCCTTCGTGCAGGAGCTTAGAGCGACGAACCAATATTTTGCAAGGAATGAGAGAAATTTTATTGTGACTCCCACGTGTTAATCGATGTTTGGTCATTCGAGATGTACAAGAGCGTTATTTCAAATGCCACGACAGTGGGAAACTGGTATACGTCTTGCCTTATAGTATGCTAACATCGTAGCCTAATTGCAAATGTGATATCATGTGCCTTAATTTGATTTCAGATTTCATTGTGTTGACAGATAGAAAAATACAGGTCTCTTGCTAAATGTCATCTATGCCATGGGAATTATATTTCTAGTTTTAGGTTCACTAATGTAAAAACTTTTTATTTCAATTTATATCTACTCCCAATAACTTTCATAACAAGCGTTCCCCTCACAGTTTCTACTTCCGTCAGAAATTGACACTTTATTTCTAATTAGAAAGCATTTAACAGCATTTCGAAGTGAAGAAAATAGTTGTTATATTTTTTCTTAATAGAATCACTTTTAAATTCGATATAATACTTTAAACTTTCGCTCATTGCGCACGTACTTATTTAATTATATATTTTCAACGCGTTTGATGCAGTGGCTTCAGATGACTGACGTCCCAGCATGTTGTCAACGGACATATGGGTATACAACATTTAGATATAACTTACTAAACCAGTCCATAAAAATGTGCAGGGTATAGACCCGACAAAAGCCCACACGTCCATTATTGATACTAATGTAATTGTCTAAGACACGACAATACTCACAGTACCTATCCTAGCACAGATCCGAAGATAGATCCTCTTATTTAAGTTTCTGAATCACTGATCCCCAAGTAGCAGACAAATTGAAACCGTCCTCCATATTACAAAATTTCGGGTGTTTCTTGATTTATATCACTTCTCGTAAAATATGCGGATAAAAGCGGTGTTGA
The DNA here is from genome assembly GCA_963556455.1 of Epiblema foenella. Classification (NCBI taxonomy): domain Eukaryota; kingdom Metazoa; phylum Arthropoda; class Insecta; order Lepidoptera; family Tortricidae; genus Epiblema; species Epiblema foenella. The sequence goes on from OY747100.1 coordinate 24,944,441, forward strand.
AACGTCAGATACATAACGCTAAATAAATTTAAGAACTAATCTTTTAAATTTAATACAGTTCTATTTCTGCTAGTGTTGAAACCTGATGTAGCGTTAAAGGCAGTGTTGAACAAAAAAGTGCATTCTATCGCTTTGGACAAATAGCCCATTTATCCAAAGCGATTAATCTATATATGGAAGTTGAGACGCATTTGTTTTTATAACACACAGGTCGTATTCTCAATTCACATGCAATTTTTAGCGATATAGCCATCGACTTAACTTCAATCTAGAATTTTGGTAAAGAACTGAAATTACTAAAGTATCAGCACGGGTAATTTGTAAAAACATTTTCGTTCAGCGTAGGAGTAGAACCGTTGTAGCGTGGCAATGGTCAAGGACATCAATCAATTGGCCGTATCCGCATTCCAAGTTCGAATTTGTTCCTTATTTGGACTCGAATTTCGACCAGCGCAGCAATTTAAGTTCTAACGTGGTCTAACCCAATATTTATCCAATAGGAAATACATAGAACCGTTTCAACTTTCCAAACATAAAAATTTACAAACTTATTACGATTCTGTGTGGCCGTTCTTTCAAATTGATCAACGGACTGTTCAGACCGCAGTGGGCGCCCCTTCAACGGATGTGCTTACCGGTACGTCTGCGAGTGAAATGTGGTGGTAATTTACGATCATATATGCACAGAATCTCATATATATTTCAATATGAGATTCTGTGCACATGATCGTTTGACCATATAGATAACAACCAATCTTTTTTAAATTAAATCATTTTCGATTGAAAATATTTTCTGATATGTCCATCCTAAAGTGAGTTTGAAGCATTTTGTAATGGACATAAAATACACGGTTTTCGGAAAGAAAATGAAAGAAAACTGCATATTATTTGCTTAGAGTTAATTGCTGCATTTTTAGGGCTGAAAACATTTGCTAAAAATATTACGAACTGAATTACTGCTTAGAATTGATAATATTACAGTTATTTCCTGTATAAATCGCATGGGTAGGCTTCAATATCCATATCTAAATAATTTAAGCGCACGACATTTGGCAATGGTATGAGGAACATAAAATTATATTATTTGCGTCATATATGTGAAAATGTTGAGGCAGAACTCTCCCGCAAAAAAATTGAATATACAGAATGGCAGCTATGTGACTAGCCTTTCCGAGTAATGGTAAAGACTTATGGGCTATGGCAACCCTACAATCGACTTGTGCCATTCGGTGTATCGCCAAATACCCAAGATACGTCTCATGAATAATAGACCCGAAAGCTTGCGCGGTGGATACGTTTCCAATTACATGCAAAAATAAATGTTTTTATGTCACACCTGGCCCTAAAATTTTGTACTTACCTCGGGCGGTAATTAAGAAAGCCTCAGATCGCATAATTATCGCCCTTGCCTTCGGCTCGGGCGTCAAATACCTGCGATCTGTGACATTCTTTGTTTTACCGCCCTTGGTAAGTAATGTACTATTACGCATTTCCACCATTTGCTATCATATTAATAATAATTCAAAAAATAATTTCGCATCTTTATCTATCCAGTATGGCACTACTAGAATCTAGGGCTTTCGCTAGGAATTCTAGTGATGCCATACTGGCTTACTCAGCTTCCATATTTTGCGAAAAATATCAGTTCGAACTTGTGACTTGTGACTGCACATGGATGCAAACGTTAAGATTGATTAAGTTGAACAATGTTAATATCGTGGAGAATTTAGAAGTTCTTATAAAAAAAAGCAGCTCGGATAAAAACCTCGGGTTTAAATCCTCTGAAATTACCGTTTTTTTGAGGAAAACCCCACTATATGTCCGACAAGATGTTTGATTGCATATTGTTTATTTTAAGAAAACTAGCAATTTACAGTCGGGCAGTGAAAATCTTATTCTATAATATCATCTCAGCGAATAAGCCATTGGATCAAAGACACTAAGGCAATAGCGGTTTGGATATTTCGACGTTTGGCACGCATAGTACTAGGCATGCAGCTACATCGATATCTAATTCACTCGGCAATAGCATAGACGTAATTCGAAAAACATCTAGTTGGAGTCAATCCTCCTCAGTGCTCGGTAGATTTTACAATCGGGAAATTATAGTCGATCCTACAAAACAATTTGCTCCAACGATTCCGTCGAGTACATCTAATACAAATTAATTGGTAATATTTGAGTGACGTGTTTTTTCTTTGTAATAAAATATCCTTTTCTTTTCTTTTTCTAATGTTTTTTCTAGCAACATCTTACAAAATGTAAAGAAATCACTATGAATAAAGTTGAGAAATATATATAAGCAGCGCCCTGCGGTGTTACCCGCGGATAAAAGGTAGCCTATATCCTATTCTGATGTCTAAACTACAATACTGGAAAATTTCATAGAATCGTTCGGTAGTTTTTGAGATTAAGCGGAACGTACATCCATCCGCACAAACTTTCACGTTTATAATATTATTAGGATTAATGATCAAACAAACTTATATTTATATTAGCTTCATTCTTAGCGATGAATTATAAAAAAAAAACATTTAAACAAAATGAAGATCGGCATAGAAATACGTGGTGGGAGGTGACGAATAGTAACTATCCGTAAAAGACGGTAGCATGGAACACTACTACAATATGTAGACAAAAAACTAAGAATGAAGCTGATCACATAATCATGATCGAACTTCACGTACACGTAAGTTCGTTTGATTATTATATATCTGGTCGAGGCGGCATGGAAGGGCCACAACAAACCAAATTATAATGACTGATTGGCTTGATATTACATAGATTAATAAATAATGGGACGAAGATTGCCAGGTTTAATTTACGATTCCCGTGAGATATCCAAAATATTATTATTATTGTTAGTTGTGGGCCTTCTTTGCCGCCTCGACCAGTATTGATCTATTGTGGCAGCCCTTAAAGTTCTTTGCTTATACCCGTTGCCTCCAGGAATTTCCAGATTCTTTGGGTCGCAATCTGTTGTATCTCCTCTGTGGGCATAATGTGCCTCCCTAGATAGATACTTCCTTTGCGCATAAGTGGTCCACAGGAGCAGAGGATATGGATGGCAGTTTCCTTCGACTCTTGGCAGAACCTGCATGCTGCACTTCGTTTTATACCCATTTGGGATATCCAAAATAGCATTTCCATCGCAATATTCTAAGTAGTAATTACACACTCCCTATCGAAAATTGACAAAATTCTTGATAACCTGCATCCGTTTAATGACCTACTGGCTGAAAATAGCTCCCACATCCGATTGGCGTCCGCCAAGGTTATGAGCGTCCAAAACTGAAGAGCGTTGGCATAAGGCCACGCGTAGCAGACGATTGTGGTATTCGAATGGCATACAGACCACTGTTAGACATTTGGCAGTGTATAACAATAAATCCATAGAGAACATTATACTAAGAACGAAAACATCATGATATATGACGTCGTTGTTTTCCCAAGGCCATTATTTAGACCGGATCCAGTTCTCTGGTGGCTGTAGAAATGGCAAATAGATAAAGCAAAACCTTACAATAGAAATTATAATGGAATCTATGAAGTCACATTGTGTGTGGTTTATAAAATTTGTTTTCGATTGAGAACGGAGTTTAGTTTACATAAGACTTGTTTATGGGAATTTGTACTCTACACTCCACTGATTCTGAATCCCGGTTAAATAATTCATTCAGCAGGATAAACAGTCTTGGAGGGTAAACAATTCTCCCACGCTTTTAAAAGTCGCGTGCTTCATCGGAGCCAACTTCCTTGGTATAATCTGGTTTGTGATTGAATTCACAACATCCGATGTAACGTGAAAATGGGGAACTGAAATGTTTAAGCGAGATTGGTTGAGTCGATGGCCTTGAGCAAGTCTCAGTTGACGTCAGAAATGTGTACACAATTTCCGCCTTATAACCAATTTATAAGTTGTGTTGTTGTATTTATATCCCTGATACAAATGGGAAGCAGCTACCAGTAGGGCACAAGGACAAAATATTATTAATCCCTCTTACTCGTTTTGAAACTAAAATAGTCCTTCCACATATTAATTTACCTTCACAGATATTGTTGGCCTCTTGACTAATGTGTTATTCACAAGTTTTGGGGAGGACTTGTCCACTGTTTACATATTTTGTCAGTCATTTACTAAAACAAAATTACAAGGAAGATACACATACACACTGTCGAAAGAATAAAAACAGTGTCGCTGCATAGGGGCGAACTATTTTTTTGGAAAAAAACCTTTTTAACCCAATGGAACTTATCAATTAGGTTTGGCTATGTTTGTGGTTAGTCGTGAAAGACCCGGTTATTGAAAAGATTAAGACATGGAAATAAATCATTTGCTACAATTAAAAAGTTAATTAAAATTGTAATCGGAAACAAGCACCTATTATCTAATCAAATCAGAATCAGATACTCAGCAGCGTAAAAAGTCGAAAACTTAAAATAAGTAGAGGCCTAACTTAAACTAATCAAATCAAAGTATAAAATCGTGTCAGTTTTTAAAGCGTGTATATTGTAACTTCATTTTAACTAAAACTCAATTACCTAGTTCAATTAATACCACAACATTGTTATTGATGACAAGCAAATTATTAGCAATGCTAATTTATGTTTCTACCACCGACCGCTGATATTCAGAAATTTGTTTACAAATTGGAACAGTTTATTGGCTTGCTCAACAAAACAACAGATTGATTTTGCTTCGGGACCTGTCGGAAAAACAAACGATTCAATTGACAATATTATTGAACAAAGGGAAAGCCGTCGTTTACAATTGATAGGTTTTTGTAACTTTCCTCTTACAAATACATGCAATCATATGTCAGAATGTTAAGACGTACGTGTAATATGTATACACTACTGATTTTGTAATGCTTAAAATGACAATGTAAAATAGTCTGATTGATCGTAATGCCAAGATGTTATTGGAATCGCTGACATCTAAATTCACTTACAACGAATTGAAGTGTGTATGACCTTTAAAGGAAAAATCTCTAAAATAAAGCACCGAAATATTGGAAATACAAAGACTACGAAATAGGTCGTTTGTCTACGAATCATACCTATTTATAACCTATAGCGCAAAAATTTGATAACACTATACACATTAAGATAGCCAGAGGCAGAACATAAATGATCGACAAAACAAATGCACTAGTTTCATTCATACTTCTGTTGAACGATAAGTATAACGTTCGAATTATCGCACACACATTAAAACGCACAAGTACATTAAGGCATTAATAATACCTTACCGAATGCATCGGCACACATCCAGCGACAAAGTATTAATACTTTAACCACGCCCCTTCACGCCCGTATCAATGAAAATGCGTCCATTCATGCTACTACATGAGCTCACAAACAGATATATCAAGAGCGTGACGAAACAAAACTTCCGGTACCGAGTAGAAGATAAGAAGTAGACGTCTATTGAATGCAGCGAACGTATTTCCCGAGCGTTGATAGTTCATCTGGATCTGGAAATTTCTTCATGGATCACACACTTATTACGCAATATAAGGAAATATTTGTGGATAATCCCACAATTTACACATTTTCGCAGATTAGTCTTTTGGGACTACTTTACTCGATGGGAGTAAGTCAAACCTTACAAATATAGATTTTTGGAAAGGACACAAAGCTATAAAATGAATCACAGATAGACAATGATAAAGGAAAGGAACAAATCGCTACTCGAACGTAACCTTTGGCAAGAAGCCAATGCGACGAATACGGCCCCTTACATTCCCACCATTCACTTCATGGCCGTCTGACTTAAAATGGCGACACCAGACTTCATTCACAAAAAGACATTCAATCCAGACACTAGCATGAATAAGGCTGATAACACAGAAAATAAACACGGCTACAGCAACGCAAGTATACGTGATATTAATACTGAAGAAATCTATATGATGTTATTATTCAGAACGAGTGTCGAGTGTAAAAATAGCCCATTCACTGAAAGTAAGGTAAATAAGAATCAATTGCTGCCGACGCCACGACACTTCAAAGCGAAATCAGTCCTAATTCTATTAAGGTTATAACGTCTAAAATCCTGCGTATTTTGGGTCAACTATTTTCCGGGGCGGACGAGCTCAAGTTTCGTAAGGGGTGCGAGATGAAATGGAATTTAGGTTAGTTTTCTTAAAGCTCAGATTACAGTGTGTGAAGGAAACTGAGATTGGGACGGGTCGTTACGATTCTTCAAGGGGTCAAGTTTGCAAAGACGTCGATTTATTTGACGAAGATTGGGAAAAGAGCAATAGAAGACTCGCTATAATTCACTGTGACATCCCATCTATTCCGACGTCATCCGAAGAGTTAAGGTTAACAACAAGTACTCAAGTGTATGCTTGTGCTTTTATTCTTCCAGTTTTGGAATATTACAAGACAGAGAACTTTGCCATATATAATTTGCAGTGGTATAAAAAAATAGGAGGTAAATATAACTATATTATTATGGTTTCCATTAAATATTTGAGATATTTGTGTGTGAACAGCATTTTGGAACATCAGGGCCTCACTTCTCAAAGCGTATTAGTCTATAACATTATTTTTGGTGTCATAATGACATAAAACATATTAACGCTTTGAGAAATCGGGACCCGGTCTGCAAAAATACTGACGATATAACATTATTGTAACAATTAAATTATTCATAAAGATTTTACAGCAAAAGGAGTTAAGAAATAAACAGAGCAGCAGAGCATTAATTTAACACAAGACGTATCCCGTTTGCTTAACTATAGCTTCTAAGACAAGGCAATAAAAACGCCAAGTCTACGAGTTTTTACGACGTCGTATTTTAGGATAATCAAGATATACAGCAGTAATATTAAATTGGAAGTCACTAAATATTATATTACTTTGTGTAAAGACTTTATCACATTAAGGCGGAATAGTACTTTCGAACAGCGCGTTTAAAGTAAAACAGTTTCTATTACTTTCATTACAACTCATCGTAAGAAACCCTTTCAAGCTTTTAATTAGCATATAACAAATGCTTTAAATTATTCGGAAGAGGCCTAGGTCAGAAGGATCCTACAAACATAAGTTTTGAAAAAAAAAGAATAAATAAACGGCAAACAAAAATTAATATGTTTGTAAAAGATAGCTTAATAAATAAATGCTTTATCCTCCTGGGGTTCAAAGTGATAATACTAGGACAAAATCAGTTTGCAGTGAAAGCCCAAGTATTTTAACAGAGAGTTGGAGCAATGACCCACTGTGATAGTACTAGAACAAAATATACGGTTAACCAGATATGAACAATTTTTGGTCCGGGCGTTCAGTACTTTATTAATTAGTTCTAATATTAGGATATTGGGTCTTCCTCGGAAGTACCGTCTTCGAAATTGGGTCGTAGGAGGTTAAATTGGTAATTTTACCCAACCATTAGTTCTTTTTCGTCAACATAAAGAAATCATTCTCCTTTATCAAATCGAAAGCGAAGTACACCTAGTACAGTTTTGTGAATTATATTATACAATTTGTTTTCCGTCTGACTGGACATTCTATAATGTCAGACAATTGACATTTAGCTGATCACGACGTTGCCGCCTTGTGCGTTGCGAACGGGTCCGATTGTACTTAAGATTGAAATTTAGAAAGGTTATTTGGAATAAATAAATGGATTAGAATGTTTTGAATCACGAGTAGCGTAGCGTTTATTTAGAAATAGGGTATTGTTTATTAATAAAGATGGCGTCATGGATTTCACGTCTTCAAGGGTTTTTCATTTATAAACAAATTTACTTCCGGAAAATTTTCAACCATATTTTGCTCCGAGAAGCCTTTTGAAATTCTTGAACGAATAACAAAAGGATGGCTTATCAACTTATCATGCAAAACCATTCATAACGTAGATAGCTTATATAGGATGGGAGTAGAAAAAGCAAGGTCATGGTGCAGTTTTGTCTGCTGTAATACAGTCAATAAGAGAACGCCAATGAAGCTCCTTTTTTGAACCTGACTGTGGCTTTATAGGCCCAATAAAGCAATAGGAGTGCGAGGTTGGAAAGTAGCCTGGGGAATATCCAGAGGAAAACCTCCCGAGACGACCACGCGTGTGGTTTGGAACACTGGAATACTCTAAGAGCTTGCGCTCCAGTGAGATTGGTTGAGCGGTTTCAACCGAATCTGAGATGTGAGTGGCATCGAGCTACTGAGAGTTTTGTCGCTGTTTCACTAAGCGAAGGTCATTTTACTATGGACTAAATAAAATATTAGTGGACAATCTTACACAAATCAACCTAGTCTCAAACTAAGAAAAGCTTGTACTATTGGTACTAGGCGACGATATACCTAATTATATAGAAAATTAAATACTTAAATACGTAGAAAACATTCAAGACTCAGGAACAAATATTCATGTTACTCACACAAATGCTCTGACCGGGATTCGAAACCAGGACCTCCAGCGTCGTAGGCAGTGTCACTACCAACAGTACCAACTAGGGTAAAGCGGTCCAAACTCTTAGAGTATTCCAGTGTTCCAAACCACACGCGTGGTCGTGCCGGAGGTTTTCCCCAGGCTACTCTCTAACCGCGCACTCCTATCGCTTTATTGGGCCCGGCCAATGAAGCCACAGTCAGGTAAAAAAAAAAAGAGTAAAGCGGTGACGACCGAATGGGTGTTTGACTAGTAAGTGGAATTTTGTATAGTTTGAAGTACCTAGGGCGATATGCTCTTGCGATGCTTAGTACCTTTGGGTTTGCTCTTGACCAGCATATCTAGTCCAAAGGTAAAGACGTACTAAATAATCAGTACAGTACTTTTATCGTACGAACACGGGCGAGCCACGGTTGTGTGCTGAGGTTGAAATATACATGCACATTGTCTATGTGTGCGTCGGCGTAGGAGCTATGAGTTCAAATTTATCTATATGTGTCCGTTTCGTATGTGTCACAACTACGACTATGGCTAACTCGCGCTCGTGAGATAAAAATACTGTATGAAAAAGGTAATGAATCACTTGTACAATAACATATGGTTCAAGAATACTACTTTGAGTATAATAGTTTATTTTTATATCGCAAAACGTCTTAGTGAATACTTAGTGATGAAAAAAAAAACGAGATACTTAAATTTGGGACGTATATTAATTGGACAGTATCAATTTTGAATGGTCATACGAATGTTTAAGATCAACATTATCAATAATAAAAATGTCTGAAAATTACATGATGCGTTATAATTTATAAATGACGATAACGAACGCATCATGCGGTTGTCAGAGATTATTATTCTTCTAAAAGACTGAGCAGCAATTGACGCCAGAATCACCTGATGGTAATGTGGCGCCAAATAGAGCTAACTTGTTCAATAATAGCTTATCTCTCATTACTCATATACAAGCTGTCTAAGAGCTAAGAACTATTGCATAAATTACATTATATCCAGTCATACAAGATTCAACCTCTGCAGATTCCTGCCGCGAACTAGACTGGATGTCTCATTTGCATTGAGATTGGCTCGGCATGTTAGTTCCTAGGCTGCCAATAACGTTAGAAACTTTGTGTTTCAGTTGTAAAGGAATTAAACCTCCACATTCCTATTATTGTTATTGTGCTGTAACAACAGTGTACCAAAGCCGTAAATTACTTTAAAGAAAATTTTAAAACCGTAGCATACAATTTAGCATTTCTCATGCATTACATTTTTGCGTGTGCTTAATTTGGGTTATACTCAAATTTCGAGTCCTGTACAATACAAATACTCTTTATTGCACACCTCACACAAATGAATCAGCTACACACAGACTCAAAACAACAACAGAATAGGTAGAGTAGGGGCCTGTATTTATTTATAAAAGTATAAATGTTATCAATTTGTCATCCGATCTAGTATGTATTAAGACTAGCATCCGCATATTCTAACATGCAAATTTAACATGGATGACATAGGTACAGAACGCAGCATTTTTATTATTGGTAAACTGAACAATGCAAAGGTGCACTCTTAAACCGAAACGGCATGACATTAAATACCAACTGACCACAGTTTACACTTACTACTGCAAACAGCGCATGATGACGTCACACAGAATGGGGCCGCCAAGTCTACCGGATGCCGGGAACGGATGGTGCTCCCAGTGGTATTCCGAGGATACCGCTTTTAGACTTTCTGTGTCAGTCAATTGAAAGGGTAAAGGTCGGATGTTTTTTTCCTTGTTGAAACAAGTGAAAAGTATACTATACGTTTATAATAAATCGTTCTTAACAGAAAAAGACTTTATGCTGACAAAGGGACAATTTAACGAGACCCTTTGTCAAAGTTATATTGCCTTATGCGTCTATCTCGTTTATGTACTGGGAATCTCAAGTTTTTTGGAGTGGCCTATATTATATTTTTATAGATAGTAGACTTATTATAGAGCTGCTGGTATTTCTTTTCAGAATCATTTTTAAGATTTTTTTTAATCTATCTTATCACACGTATGGAGGGATTAATAGAATCGTGCCTCAGTCTGCTGCGAAACAAAAACATTAAACATCAACTTGACAGCTGACAGATGTCAAATATGGCAGTTACAACTATGATTTTATAAATTCATGAGAACGAAGGACTGCAACTACGACGAAGTAAATCTAAGGCAGACCATTAAAAAAGCAAATATACATTCTTTTCTACAGGTGACATAATTTGCGTACGTTACGATTATATAAATATCATTTAGAAAAACAACACGCTAATTTAGACTATAACATCCCATATCATATAAACAACTCTTGCTATGTTCAATATACATATATGCGCAGATATATCGCGTATTGTTGGAGGAAACATCCTGTTAATATGTTCGCATAGATACAACTATGTGTTAGTACTTCCTCAAATAGGTATGTGGGAGTAAACTAATACCGTCTTTATTAAGCTTATTTTATTTTTATCCTGAATGATCGCACTCGTACCGGCGTAAAATACTATTGTCTTAATTATAGGACAGCGTTAATGAATGCAAAAGGAAAAATGGAATGTCTTATTAAGCAAAATTGCAGGGTCCGACATTTCTATAGAATCGTTTAGGGATATAATTGGTGTAGGCAAGGCTGGGCTGGGTACAATAAGCACACAAAAAACAAAAAGGAATTAGTATGAAAGAAAATGTCAGAAGGCATTGAGAGCATCAATCGCTTTCTCACCACTACTATACTACACTGTCAGCATTCGTGAGCCTTATATCAACGAGATAAGGGCTACCAACAATGGTCAGTTAACTATAGTGCTAACAGTAGGTAACTGGGCATAACATTTTTTTATTATATGACAATACGACAACTTGGTATTTACCCAATTTCCATCATCTTTTATAATGCGCACTGTTAAGGTTTAGAATTCCCTGACGGCGTCTGTATTTCCGAGTTCATATAACCTAGACCTTTCAAGGCACGAGTGAATAGGCATCTTCTGGGTGAGCTCGCTTCATCGTCGGCCTCATCTTAGCCCCCTGGCTAGATGCTGGCCAGGAGCAATACCAGTCTTAATAAAAAGAAAATTTTTCATATTTCACGTGTTTCTATTATAGTATAACAGACCTGTGTCTGTTACCTACTCTATTCCTCCTTCTAGGCCTGTGCCTAGTGAGTTGATAGTAATAGATATCATCATTCTCCTGGCGTTTTCCCGGTTCATACCTAAAGAAGCCCGAGGTCCGACTTGGCATCTAATCCCAAGATTTGACCTTCCAACACACAGGGAAAATAAAATTTTGCTGGGATTAGACCGATTTCCTGACAATGATGACCTTCACCGAAAAGCTATTGTTAAAATGTCAAATGATTAAAGATGTACCGAATAGTCGGGAAAGCCGATTATCCGGCTAGATTTATATTCGATTAGTCGGCGACTGTAGTCGTCAAAAGAGACCGACTATTCGGCACTTAATGATTTACTGCAAAATATTAACATTGTACCAATATTTACTTAACGTTTCATATTTTTAAGTCTCTTCGGAACATGAACTTTTTATTTTGATCATATACCCCCCTATTCATAAACGTCTATCAAACCTATATTAGTTAACTAGCCGCTAAAGTTCGTTTGTCCTTATCTGTCACTTTGACATTGACGTTTGTGAGAAGGGACAAAGAACATTTTAGTTAGCAGAAGTTTGTTAAGTTTTATGAATATGGGGGATAGACTACACACCTCAGCACCGATTAGTCGGCTAGTCGGCACAATCCATAGTAAGTCCATCTCTGCAAATGATATTTGGTAGACAAGTTTTTTTTTAAACCACGACCTAGCTCGAATATCATCTTTTCTCCTCGGCTAGTCTTTGCTAGTAATAGATAATGGATTCCTAAGTCCCCTTAATCGGCGTTCATCGCTAAGATCTCTGGTACCAATAGTCTTAGTACTACTATTAGAATTACGATTTGAAACGGGATATTTACCATGTATGTATATTTGTATTTGTGAGTTCCCGATATTTCGGCACTATTGCAAGCGCCATTATCAAGGATTAACTAACGTGCTGCGAGTTTTAGTTGTGGTCTACCCACACACCATAGCGATCTACCCTCTTCGTGGTTCGCTTTTTTCGCAGTGTCACCGTCACTACCACCGTCCGCCTTGTCACTTGAAACTCGTAATTCTAATGCAAATGACCATGTGAGCTAGAAATCTTAGTACTACTGTGTACAATAGTCGTACAGTTCTAAAAGGATTCGGGTCTGTACAAGTTTTAATGCCATAATAAGCGAATTTACCGAGATCCTGCTCCGAAAACTCAATCAGGACTGTAAACTGTTGACACAATCCACATCAAATTAAGGAAAAGCTATTTCTGGCTTCCGTCTATACAAAAGGCCTCTAATATTTAATCAAAATATAAAACGGCAAATTCTGCGAAGACATAATGAACTACACCGCCGTTTGAGCTCCATAATTTTGTATTAGCGCCGTCAAATTACGTTATTTCCACCCGGGTGGGTTTGCGAACATTCACCAACTCGCCCGCAATAGACCAGAGTAGTCTAAGCTCCCATTTGGTAAAGTTGCTAAGAATCTACAGCTCTAGAGCTCGTCTAGAGGTTTGTGGTTAGAGGCGTCCCGCGAATTGCATAGTTGGAATTACTCGTGAAATGACAAAGGGTGCGAATGACTTCCTGCAGCTGTCTTCGAGTTTTCAACGGTACATTCAATCGATAAGCGAAAACCCGGCCACGGTAACCAGCTTGATACGATACTCAATTATTTGTACCCGTTAATACCCGTTTAAATAAGACACGCATATTTCGAGTCGGACAAATCATTCGTCCCTTCCTAGCAAGTATGCCAGTGCAAGCGGGACGAAAGCTATTTCTTTTTATACAACGCCGGTGGCAATCAAGCTTACGGTCCACCTGATGGTAAGCGGCCACCGCAGCCTATAGACGCCCGCAACTCCAAAGGAGTCACGTACGCGTCGCCCTTTATAAAATTTGAGGATGCACTGTGTTGACAACAGAAGGGACAAATTTAGGTACCTCGCTCTCAACACAGTGCATCCTCGGGAGCTCTGGCAACCTTGCTCACCTCCAGGAACACAACAATACATACTTGTATAGTAGATAATGTTATTATGGCTGTGGTCTTCCGCAAGGCAGAGGTACTTCCCCAGTTGACTTCCTCCAAATTCGAGCAAGATGACATTTTGCTGTGCCCTACCTCTGATATGGACATATTTATTGGGTGGACACCCAAGTCGACAACCGTTATTTACTCGAAACATTTTGGATGCCCTTTGAAAGTTCTAACTTACCGATTAAGATAGTTCAAACACGTAAACGCAATTACGATGCATTATGGTGAATTTAAAACGCGTTAAAAGTAATCATCGATGCAATCAATTCTTTTGTTAAACGACCACTTATCGTGCACGCATCGAAACCTAAAGGTTTCATGCTAGCTTTGAAGATGATTGATATCCTCATTTCAAAGGCACCTTTAACCCTTAAATGCATACTGTAGCACGCAGCTTCCATAACAAAGAATTCAAGATTTATTTAAAAGTAGGAATATTTATAACTAGCGACCCGCCCCGGCTTCGCACGGGTGCAATGCTGATGCATGTATTATACATATAAAGCTTCCCCTTGAGTCACTAAAAAAAACCGCATCAAAATCCGTTGCGTAGTTTAGCATACATAGGGATATAGGGACATAGGGACAGAGAAAGCGACTTTGTTTTATACTATGTAGTGATAACATTGAGACTCATTTCACAAGGAAATTTAATATATTTCCATATTCATTCTTAAAATATTAACGCTTCTATACAAAAAATAAGTATTAGGTACATTGGTTTATAAACGAAAAGCCGGTAATTTCAAAAATCCGCCGCCAAATTTTTTATGGACTTTTGTAATCGGTGTTTTTGGCGGCCTAATGTTTAGAATATAATTATTTTCTTACTAAAATATATTTCTACACGTCATAAATATTGTCCGAGCACTAAGTTTGGTAAAATGTTACACATGTATATAAGCATTATTTGTATATTTTTATGATGTATGAAAAAGTCTTATTTTTTATATTTAAAAAATTTGTATCAAAAACTTACAACAGAACTTTTGTTATTTTTTCGTTTTACCAAATATCGAGTTTTTATGGAAAAAGAAAAAATCATGTATTTAAGGTCACGCCACACCGCTACTCTGATGACGCAACGGAAACGCAGTGAGATGAGGAACCGAGTTAGTTAAAAACGTCACTGCGTTTTCGGTGTGTCAGAGTATTTTGAGCAGCTGTGTGGTCCATCCTTTATTTAAGTTAGCTGACAGAGCTGTCATCCAAGTATAAATTGTCATGTTAGACAGTATTTACTAATGCACACCACCTCAATTTTTTTCAAAATTTTAAACTTTATAGTTTGGAAATTAGAGGGGGGGGGGGGGTCACACTTTCTATGACTTTGACAGCTAATATCTCACCAACGGTTGACTTAAATGGACAAGTTTTTAAGAAACCTCCATATCATTTTTAAAGGCCTATCCATCGATACCCCACACGACTATGTGCGTTGAAATTTTTTTTTCATCCACCGGTTACATGTATGGAGTGCCCCCCTAATTTAATATTTTTTTGAAATTTCACATCACTTTTATGTTCATAGAATACACCTTCCTACCACATTTCATAATTGTAGTGCTTATAGTCTCCGAGTAAATCGGCTGTGACATATTACGGACGGACGGAATCTATAAGGGTTCCGTTTTTGCCATTTTGGCTATGGAACCCTAAAAACAAGGTGTACGCGAAAATGGTCGTCAAAACTTGCCACTGTCCTGTTCTAAATAGCAATGCTAAAACCTCTTTAAAATCGTTTATGCTAATTTCAGTTCACAGTTCACAACGATGCCACGTCCAACACATTAGCCCTAATACGCTGCCTAATGCAATAAAAGGGCTTACATAAGCATAAACGCCATTACTTATGACTTTCTTAACATGAGTGATATACATATAAGTAAGTATACCATTAGATAGGAAATGATACGGTCAAGTTACAGCAATTGCATAAACCGAATTCCGATCTTACATTGTTTTAATGAGGGCTACCGCGTATGAATTCGCAGCTAGAGGCGCTAGTGTAGCGTGAGTGAAGTGTCAATCTTTGTGGTTGCGCTACGCGGGTTAATATCTAATTGGAACAATATCGTGACTATTTTGCACGCACGCACACACGCACGCACGCACGCGCACACACACACACACGCAATCACATTAATCACAAAGCTCTTTCAAGTGGAGTACCTCTTGATATTAATTTGTCTTGATAAGTAGTTTGTAATACACGCATATTTAGAAACTTAATTTTTAAATGAATTGCCTGCTATCTTAGCCTCTGTTTTACCAGTTGTATGTTTTATGTTTTTTTTCAACTAACTGTCTTTGTGTGGACATCTATAATTAATTGGCTTTGTTATTAGCTATTAAGTTTTCTATAATTTTTCTGTAATGCTGTTGATGCCCCGAATAAACAAAAAAAAAAAAAAAAAAATACCCGAGCTTGATTATGGCAAATATGAGTTACGGGTCAATGGCTGTCAGTGCTTTGAGACAGTTTTGTCTTTCGGAAACTTATGTCCTCCTTTTTTTCCGAACAAAACGGGACTGCGCTACAATGCGGAATGTTCGATATTTTTACGGTACAGTTTTAAGGTATTAAATATGTTTTAAATGTAAACTTCGTTCTCATAACCAATAACAATTTTTGACAGCTGGACCTTAATCGACAGTGGGGCCAACAGGCCCCTATTTCACCAAAGCTGACAGGCGCGACAATTGTCAAAAAACATTACAATTGTAGTTGGTGAAACAGTTTTCACATGAAAATTGTCGATTTGTCCGCTCTACATATGTCAAATACATACATATGTCAACTTGGTGAAATAGGGGCCTGGTGAGCACAAAAACGGTAGCTCTCATTGCTTAGTGTTGTTAGTGCCTTTTATTTGTCCTCCGACCCAGGTCGGGCCTAGCTGAATTTCTTGCTGGACTCTTCTCAGCTAGGCTAAGTATAGTGACCCAGCGACAAAACTCCCAGTAGCTCGATTCCACTCACGCCTCAGATTCGGTTGAAACCGCTCAACCAATCTCACTGGAGCGCAAAGCTCTTACAGTATTTGTGTTCCAAACCTCACGCGTGGTCGTGTCGGCGGTTTTCCCCTGGATTTTCCCCAGGCTACTCTGCAACTGCGCACTCCTATCGCTTTATTGGGCCCGGCCTATAAAGCCAGTCAGGTTCAAAAAAGAAACTCGAAAACAACCCTTCTACAATCGGGTGCAAAAATATAAATACCTTAATCATTTATTGGTTAAATATTGATTGATAAATTCGTTTGTACCGTGATGTAACATTAGTTGAATTAAATAATCATAATGCATCATTTCGTTTGTGAATCAATTGATAAATGATAACGATTAGCAGGAAATGAGTAAGACAAGGAGCTTTTTATCGGTTGATAAGTAATAATTGTAGGTAAACGTATTAAGACAGTAAGTTCTTGATTAGTTGACGACCGGCTTAGCCTAGTGGGTAGTGAACTTGCCTGTGAAGCTGACGGTCCTGGGTTCGAATCCCGGTCAGGGCAAATATTTGTGTGATGAGCATGAATATTTGTTTCTGAGTCTTGGATGTTTTCTATGTATTTAAGTATTTATAGCTATTAAATATATCGTCGTCTAGTACCTATAACACAAGCCTTCTTGAGCTTACTGTGGGGCTAGTTCGATTTGTGTAAGATTGTCCTCTAATATTAATTTATTTATTTATTAGTTAATATGTTTACTGAGTATTTTTTTACCGACGAAAAAAAAATTGATTCTTTAGCCCGACCTTTGTTTAGCAAATTTCTGTTGTAAATTACTTATATTGATTTGTATATAGATGCCAGTCCGGTATGCTAATGCTATACTAGTAAACTGTGTCAAATAAAACAGGTTTTTTTATTGACACACTTGAAATTCGTACTTTTTCGTTTTGTTTGGCTAAAGCAAACGTCATACATTAAATCAAATCCAATGCGATATCTCGCCGGCTGGGTATTTTTGCAAAACAAACAACTTCTTGACCGATTTATACATGCATTTTTTTCCTCCGCCGAAGTGTTTCTTGGGAAACAATGACCAACATCTAACGTAAACATATTTTTTTCCGTACTCCAGCATAACGGAAATTGTACTGATAACGCTCGATAGCTGTTATCATTTATCAGCGGCTCAAATAAAGCCACGTAATCTCACCCATTCATAAAACATGCCGTCGATAGATGTGTTATATGAATGAAATCCTATAATTATGATAGAAGCGCTCGCTATTCACAACGTATTCAAAATGCCCATTTGGGCCGGCGCCGGCTACGATCCGACAACGTCCTTTCAGCCGACGATATGTAGACCTTCGATGCTTTATAAGTTTTAAGGGGATGCCAGGATTCGATCAGCCACGACCCCCGTGAAAGAGACACGCTTATGTCTTTCGCGCAAGACCAAACGGGATGAAACACTTAGGGAATAGCTTATTTAGACAAACCTCGATAAATATCTGTGTGCAGTTTTATTAAATTTCCTCTTGACAGAGTTTAGATGAGGTAAAATACCGTCATTTAAACTTATTTGTGTCGCTTAATAATGCATTGTTTTAGTAGGCTGAGTAAAAAAAGGAAAATAAAGACTCAACTTCGGATTTTTTTTCTATTGAGAAAATTTTAAGCAATCATGTTTCGGCTATTGTCAAAAACAGTCATAGTGTCGAAAATCATGTATCTGAAAATCAATCCTTATTGGTTCCTCGTCTGGGCACAACACCGTTTCAAAGAACGCAATATTACTCATTGCACGGCCTTAATAGGTTTTGATTACAAAATATGACTAAAGTATTAATAATACCAATAAAGTGATTAAAGGATACGATAAAAATTATGACATAAGGTGGCAATAGTCCTGTTCTAGATAGTAACATGAGAAAATGTCAAGATACGTGTCAATTCAAACGGAAATGGCCTAAATAGATGAGCGCTTTTTAACTCATAAGGACTCTTAAGGTTGACGAAGCCTGTTGCTGGAGGTCTATGATGGTCACGTTTATGACAAACAAGATAAATCATCCGTCACTTTCTGATACCACTCGGTAGAAAGAGACAGATTGTCGTTTGTCCATAACACGGCGCCTGATAACAACATTAGTGTGTAGGTACAGTACTTTTATACATCTCACGAACACGGGTGGGGTGAGCCATGGTTATATTTTAAGACAATACATACATCACGTCGTCTAAGGTATGAAGGAGCTTTGTGTTGGATTACTCCGAAAAAAAGACACGCCATATGGAATTTGCGACGATGCCTTATGTGTGCGTTAGCGTAGGAGCTAAGAGTTCACATTGCCTGTGTTTATATGTGTCCTAACTAACAACCATGGCTTGATAGCTAAAATGGCTAGATGAAATTTGGTATGGAATGGAGATCCATTCCATACCAAATTTCATCTAAATCGGCTCAGCGATTTAACCGTGAACAATTAACAGACAGACGGACAGACATACTTTCGCATTTATAATATTAGTATAGATACATTTGTCCTTTAGTATTACCGACGCTCATTTTTCTGGAATAATTGTTTATCCTAATTGACTCCCCGTTCCTAGTTTAACTTGACCCTAAAACAATAAGATTAATAAGTACCTACTGGTGGGGCTAGCATAACTTGCTGTCAAGTTGCGTCACGAAAGACTCAGTTCCTGTCTCACTCAAACTGTGCGAATTGGAAAAAGGAGAGTAGATTTATCTCTACTCGCGTCGCGTGGCAGCGGCATTTGTGCTATTGCTAATAGCCAGAACCTCCGGCTTTGACGCAAAGTACCCTGTACTTTCAAGCGAGAAGGTAATATTTCACTTCTGTCAGTACAAGCCATATTGTACAAGCTTTTCCCGCGGCTTCGCCCGCGTACTAAGAGTAATTTTTAACCGTCTACAAAAAAGGAGATTCTCAGTTTGACCTGCATGCAGGTATGTATTGGATGTCATTTTCGTAATCGGCACCCCGAGGAACCACAAAAATGAAACCCATATAGATTTTTAAGAAAAATAAATATCTGCCATCTTTGATTTGAAACTGGATGTCATTGTAACGCTGCTAAGGCAAATTGCAAACTAAAGGGAAAGATTGGACAATTGAGGCTCGGGGCAGAATTCGAACCTGCGACATTCGGTTCGCGGCCAATCGCTCTAACCACTGAGCTACAGGAGTAATCACGATCGGCCCCCAAATTTTTCAAACTCGAAACCTCGAATTTGAATCCTGCTCATAACCTAAATTTTTCAACTTATCCCTTTCATTTGAAATCTGCACTTCAGTATATATATTCATAGCATTTTAAGGGGTCAGACTTACACAGGGACATTTGAGGCGAATTCCTTTAGCGGTGTGAATAGCACACAAACGAATGAATGATTAAATTTTTCGTGTGACCCTTTATACTGTTGGGATAAAATAGGATTACAAGATTAAAACGGGCTGCGGGCCTACTCCAAAATTCGAAATCCGAACTTCGTATAGTGCCGTCCCTTTCACTCTCGTGTTATTCACTATACGAGTGAGAGGGCCGGCACGACACGAAGTGCGGATTTCGAAGTTCGCAGTAGCCCCTCTGTTATATGACGCGTCTATCTTTGAATAGGGATGAAAACGATGAATGGAAATTACATGTAATCTTTATAATCAATATAAAAAAACCCGAATGGATATATTGTTTTCAAATATAGAACAATACGAACAAAAATTATAAGTTTACTAACTGCTTATACAATACACGTCATTATCATCCTGGCCGATTTCGACCACGGCGGCTGGAAAAAGACTGGCTAGTGAGAGCGTCTTTTTTTTTGAACCTGACTGTGGCTTTATAGGCCGGGCCCAATAAAGCGATAGGAGTGCGCGGTTGGAGAGTAGCCTGGGGAAAATCCAGGAGATAACCTCCAACACGACCACGCGCGTGGTTTGGAACACTGGAATACTCTAAGAGTTTGCGCTCCTGTGAGATTGATTGAGCGGTTTCAACCGAATCTGAGGTGTGAGTGGAATCGAGCTACTGGGAGCTACTGAGAAGAAACTCAGCTAGGCCCGACCTGGGCAGTGAGAGCGTCGCTCGTGAGCTCTTAGGTGACTGACATATATACCCCTCCTAGCTCAGTACGCCTCCGAAATAATCATAGTGGATGGTCGCAGGTAGTCGGGCCTTCAAATTCTCAACTTAGCCTCGAGTTCACTTCGTCTTCCTTCTTCGTACATCAACCCACACTGTATGCCTCCATTTGGCCGAACCAAAAACTCCCAGCATGATCCTTTTTATACAAACGCCTTAAGGGAGGCGTACAGCGACATCTACCAGAAGACTCATGCCCGGTGCTCCTGCTCGGTGCCTAAATTTTTCAATTTTTCCTTCATTCTAAATTTTAAATCCCAGCATGATGATTCAACATCAAGTCTCCGCATGTGGCGCTTCAGCACATCTTATAGCGCAGGAATTGGCCGCCCTATTACCGCTTGCCATCTTGCAGTTCAGAGCAAAAGATGCACTTAGCTACTCTGTTTGATTATTCCGGAGATGTGACCACACCATCGCAACTGCCTACGCATTAGATAGGCTTAAATATATATACAATGACAAGGTCGCTATTAAATCTCATAAAGATTTCCAAACCTACGTCAATTATTGTCAGTTGCTTTAAATTAATCCATCGAACTGATATAAATACAAGGGTATGGTAGAAGCGATTATAGCATTAAAATTTGGCAGCTATTAATCAAGATTGTTTGAGGGAAATACCGACACTTTCTGTCAAGGTCAGAAAGTGACGAATGTCATAATATCTTGAGTTTATCGGGCGATCGTCTAATCGCCTAATTAGTCCACAATAAGGCTTGTGTCATAGGGGCGGGCGTTTACAATGATTATTATCACGCAATACATATAGGTACTCATATCACGTATCTGGTGAATATTGATTTATATTTCAACAACATCCAAACAATTTTGCAATCCGCGATAATATTGACATTCCAGTATTGTTTCAAATATAAAACACCCGTGACTGTCAGACATATTGAAATATAAGAAACATGTCGAGCGATAATCGACCTTAAAGACGCGAGTGACCCATTTATTATATTCCAGTATTGTGATTATTACTAGTGTATAAACGGCCACATGCCAAGGATCGACAGCTTCCCAGAGCATGGGCTCACAAAAAGCAAGAAATACCGATTTTTTATATGACGCTTAGTTTTCTCATTATCACATGTGAACTGCAAATACTGCAATGGCATGAGAAACATAGCCTTTGCCTTTGTATCTGTATAGAATGTTAATTCGGAATGATATTAAATCATTGACATATGTGATTAAGCTTGGGAACTATCAGCAATTAGTAATTACGATCAGGAAGTAATTCCCACCTAAACTAGTAAAGGTAACAATGGTTATTACGTGTGAGAAATTCTATTGCGCTGGGATTGTTCTATCTCTTTCATACGTACAAACTAAAAGATCTTTGTCTTACAAACTTAGGACTTAATTCTACGTTGTGTTGATGTCAGATCGCATAGGTAGAATACTTTCTTGTAAAGTAAAAAAAAATATTTTGTTAGATCCGTAAGCACTATTAACATCTCAGTGCCCCATACCAACGCAGGGGATTAGATCTCAATATCAAAACTGCTTTCGCCAGTCATCAAAATAAAAAATACGAGGTTATAGGCACGTTAAGTCCTTTTTTTTAATAGCCTATATAGTGTCCCACTGCTGGGCAAAGGCCTCCCCTCTTTTTCGCCACTCGTCTCGGTCGCGTGTACAAAATGTATCAAGGTCGTTCCGCCATTTCCTTTTCGATCAGCCTCTGCCTCGGAAGCCATCTTGTGGGATCCATTTGGTGGCTACTTTGGCCCAACGCTCCGGGTGCATTCGACAGACATGCCCAGCCCAGTCCAGTATTATATTATAACAAATATGTCTGGGAAACATTGTCATATTTTTGACGACCGCTTTAGCCTAGTTGGTAGTGACCCTGCCTTCGAAGCTGGAGGTTCCGGGTTAGAATCCCAGTCAGGGCATGTATTTATGTGATGAACACGAATATTTGTTCTTGAGTCTTAAATGTTTTCTATGGATTTAAGTATCTATTTATATATATATAAGTATGTATATCGTCACTTGGTACCCATAGTACAAGCTTTGCTTAGTTTGGGGCTAGGTTGATTTGCGAGACTTAAGTGGCAGTGGGCAGGGCACATTGCTCGCAGGACTGACAGTCGATGGGGCCAGAAACTGCTTGAGTGGTGTCCACGCACCGGAAGACGAGCTGTCGGTAGGCCTCCGACAAGGTGGAGTGATGACCTGGTGAAGGTCGCGGGATTCCGGTGGAAACGAACGGCACAGGACCGGTCTAAATGGCGAACCTTGGGGGAGGCCTATGTTCAGCAGTGGACGTCTTTCGGCTGAAATGATGATGATGATGATGAGGTTGATTTGTGTAAGATTGTCCAAAGATATAAGATAAGAATAACAAATTAACTTAGTTGGGTCACCATTGGGTTGAAAGACGTTTATCCAACATACCTATCTATACCTATTAATACAACACCACATATTGGTTTCGTTTTAAACAACTAGGCAATTAACAAAGTGCCGTCTACGCGTGTGGAATGTCACACTCAAACAAGGAATGTTGACATAAAACACCTGAACAAACAAATAACACCTGACACTGGTGTTTAACAGTTGCAACGTTTAAACTTTAGAGGACACAAATATTATTATGAATGACTAAAATCACGATAACCAATATTAGGTATATAAAAAGTACCCCTACCCCATTATAGCCTGGTCAGCAAAACTGGGACATGATGTCCTCGGCATTGAGGGAACAACTAATGTCGATGATGATGACTCCGTTAGGTGTATAAAGTCCCCCTAGCCCATTATAACCTGGTCAGCAAAACTGGGACATGATGTCCTCAACATTGAGAGAACAACTAATGACGATGATGATGACTTCATAGGTGTATAAAGTCCCCCTACCCCATTATAGCCTGGTCAGCAAAACTGGGACATGATGTCCTCAGCATTGAGGGAACAACTAATGACGATGATGACGACTCCATTAGGTGTATAAAGCCCCCCTAGGCCATTATAGCCTGGTCAGCAAAACTAGGACATGATGTCCTCAGCATTGAGGGAACAACTAACGACGATGATGAGCGCATTAGGTATATAAAGTCCCCCTACCCCATTATAGTCTGGTCAGCAAAAATAGGACATGATGTCCTCAGCATTTTGAGAACAACTAATGACGATGATGATGACCCCATTAGGTATATAAAGTCCACCTTCCCCATTATAGTGTGGTCAGCAAAAATAGGACATGATGTCCTCAGCATTGTGGGGACAACTAATAATGATGATGACCCCATTATTGCCTCTTGAGAATTAAATTAATATTTAAGACTGCAGTTACAGCAATAGCGATTATATTTCTGTGTGCCTTCTGGTTTAGGTAATAATTGTTAGAGAACGCCTCATTGCCATGAGTCCGCCTTTTGTATGTTAAGATTTTTTTTTGTGCAATAAAGAATAAATAAATGCAAAGTTGGATATTGAATATTATTTGGTTAGCATTAAACTTAAACTTACAAATTAGTAATTAGTGCAATATAGTAAAAACTGATACAATACAATATGTAAACAAAAATAAATTTTACTTGTCAGCCAAAAGAGCTAAAATATAATAATACATAGTATATACGTATTTGTTAGTAGGTATATAAATTAATACACACACACACATGCAATGGCAGAGCATGCCTAGTAACATGATAGTGAGACATACAATTAATAAATTAATTTAAGTATATAAAATAAAATTCAGTTATTGTTAGGGTGGGTCGAAATTCACTAATTTAGGAGTAGATACAAACAGCACTGGCCATACTGTGGCAACACTCGTGCATTTTGGACTGTTAGATCAAAAAAAGTCAAGATGGTCAATTTTAAAACAGCCTAAATAACAAGTACATTAAATATTTATTCAAGAGGCATACATTTGCATATCTAAGACGTTTTCTATGCATGTAAATGTTTACTTATGTAGTTAATGCTTGAAATCAATATACTTAGTGGTACAATTTTGACATCAAGGTTGAAAACCTCTGACTGATGATGGAGTGCAGAGGTGTATCACAGATCATCCTAAAGGAAATCTCAATAGGTACATATCATTTCACTCAGTGTCCTCATTTTATAATTGTCAACAAATAATATTAATTTACTTTTCCTGCAGTTTGATAAGTACAAATTGTTTATTTATGTAATAAATTGTAGCCAATAAACCTGATATCCTGCTGACAGATCGATCGAAGCGCCAGGCAGTGCTCGTTGACATCACCATCCCCTATGACGAGAACCTCGTGAAGGCCGAGAAGGAAAAAGCCAGCAAGTACCTAGACTTGGCACACGAGGTGACCGCCATGTGGGATGTTGATTCAACGATCATTGTCCCGATAGTCGTCTCTGCGAACGGTCTAATAGCGAAGAGTCTCGACCAGCACCTCAAGAGACTCTTGCTAGATGGCTGGGTCAAGGGTCAGATACAGAAGGCGGTACTCCTGAACACGGCGTGGATAGTCAGGAGGTTCTCTCTCTGTCGCCCTAAGCACCGGCAGCTTAGGCCCCGACTCGCTGCCGGCGGCATTCTAGGTTGGGTTTTTATAATAATTTTATATTTTGTAAATATTGTTTTATATGTTACTTTTTATATAATTATTATAAAACCTAACTTAAGCGAAAAGATAAATAAAGATAATAATAATAATATGTTTATTCAGTTATTGTATACATGGCAATTTACTGGTAACTAACACAGACACAATAAAACAAAGTATACAAAACTATTGAAAAGGTAGGTGGCTCAGCTTGTGCCTGTACCAAGAGACCACTAAGGACCCTTGGTCAACAGAAAGCTGGTATCCTGCCACCCCCATGCCTTAAAAACTAAAGCATGTGAACTAAAGTAAGTGTTTACTTATGTAGCTCCTTTCTATGCAAAGTTAACCTGTTATGAATTAAAAACCTGGCAGTTTACTAACAATTGGAAGATGATTAGGTACATTGATGAATTCGGAAGGAAAATTTGTTAGTAAACATTTATAATATCGCAAAAAAATGCTTGAAGATAGCTTTAAATTTATGTCAAACACTTATTAAGGCTCAGTTTTATAAAGATCCGTTAGACCTTATGTCGGTTTGTTATGTCAAAAAATGTACTGAGTTACTGAAATTTGATCTGACATTTGGTCTAACGGATGTTTATAAAACCCAGCCTAAATAGTTCTTTATGTGTACAAAGCGCCAGCAAATAATATTTCAACTACATGTTGTTTTTTTAGAGAACTACTGAACATTTTTTTGAAATTTAAATATTAGGTATTGATAATTTTACGTTGTATGATGTTACACCTTCGTCTACCATTACAAAAGAATGCTTTTGTTTATTTTTTTCGCTGGCTCGCTTAACAAAAAGGTGAGATATCGGTGAGCAGGGATGTTTGTCAGTGATAGCGTCCTGCACAACTAACCTAAGGGTTTTTTAAACTGTAGCATTGTAATACTGTCATTGTGTAGTATTGCGATACTGCCATTTCACATAAATTGTATATTGTTGTAAAAAAATTATACCTCATCATTTTTTAACGCCCATTCTCTAGGCAGAGGTTTATTTTCGAAACCAGTGTTTGCAAAGTGAAGATTTACAAGAGGTCGAATATCTCGCAGACAATATGATGTTCACTGTTATCTTAATGCAAGGTAGAGAATATTATTTATCAATCAAGCCTGTCAGTTCTATTTAGAAAGAGATGTATCGGAGCTCTTCCATTAACTGGTGAAGAGACTTAAACGTCACTGGGGACAAGAGAGCTGGCAGTTTCCTCGCACAACACTTTAGTATCACTATACAGCAAGGAAATGTTGCCAGCATTCTTGGTATGCCGCAGGGATCTTTTTAAGTTAGATATTGTTATGATTTTTTATTTTAGTTTATGTATTAATTAGCATTAAGGTTTATTAATAAATGTAACTAATTTAGAAAACAGTGAAGAAAGTCGAGGTAAAACGCATATCAAACCATCTAATTTAGTCTGTTTTGGTAACAACCACTCTTCTGCAAAGGAAATTTTGTTCCTAATTCAAAGATCATACGGTTTTAAATCGATTGTTGAATAAAAATGCCATCATGATCATTACTGGTTCTTGTACCCCATGTAAATAATAACTACAAGCTAAAACTCACCTGTTACCGAAGTTATTTTTCCAGAACTCGGCAGCATCACTCTTGGTTATACGGAACTGGTCTCCCGCAAATGTCCCGTTCGGAAACATCGCCTTTAACTCACTCAACATGTGACTGAACACCAAACTCAACTTCGTCAGATTCCTCCTATAGTGTGAATTTTCGTCGAACATTTTTTCTTTACCTTCCTTGAACAACTTAATAGCCTGCTTGCATTTTCTAATCAAATTAATAATAAATATATTGAAATGTTCATTGCTGTTCAGCGCCTGCATATTGTCCTCGTATTTAGAATAAATAATACGCAACCTCTGATATGTGTCCGGCAAAATATCTAAAATGAATGGAGGACTGTTTTTCAAGTTCATTTTGTGATGTTGACACAGTTTTACCACTTTGTCCATTAACTCCCATGTTTTATTCAGAGTCCTTTTATCAGTAGCCAGCTTCGTAGGGCACACGGCGCCGGAGAAAGCGCCGTGCAATTTGGAAAATATTGATGAGATGTTTTTCTGTTGTGATTTCTGACGGGGAGCCGCCATGTTGCAAGTCCGATGACATACAAATGAAAACAATTACAACGAGACACTGAACTCAAAAAGCATTCATCACTTAATAATAAGGATGTCCAGCGTAGGTTTTCTCATTATCACATGAACACACCACATTTACGTTACGACACAAATATGTACACGGGTGCGATCACCCACTGACACATCTCCGACGCGTATGACAATTTGACAACTTTATGAATTAACTCCGGTTTTTTTTTACTGTGACCGAGTTCGAGCGTGGACCTTGTCGGCCAATCGCAGGTAAGGTAACGTACTGAATTGTAGGCTGTGATTGGCTGGAAATCGTGAGCGTTAGCTATCAAAGGACAAGGAAAACGTGCTACTACTACAGTTACGTTACGAGGTTATTTGGTGTTGCAATGTAAAATTTCTAGTCTCCCTAACGTAGTGCTAGTGGAATGTTTTTTTAGGAAATAAAATAATTAAATAATAATAGTTAAATTATTTTCAATAATCCTGAATTATAATGTAAGATTGATACTTTTTGATAGTTACATAAGGTGCTGGTTGTTAGATAATAAATATATTGAATATTTTTTTACTTCGGAAATCTCATACAGTCGAGTTTAATCGAAGCGCTAAGACAACAGCATGCCCAATTAATTTGTGTTTGACTAGCTGCTACGCTCACGGTTGATGCTAACATTACAAATCTATTTTCAATCACAGCAACAAAATATACAAATTACGAACAAAGTGCCTGTGGAAACCGAGCTGTGCTAGTCGTTTGTGGTGTTTTTTCGGCAATAACTATTTTCCCGAAATTCTCGGGAATGAAACCTAGGCAGTTAAATATTACAGTCCAAGCTGTAGCCAATCAGAGCAACCCGTCAACTAAGATCAACCTTACAATCACGTTTGAGGGTGCGTAGATAAACAGCCGTTGCTGCAGGTGCGCAGAGTACGGCATGCTCTATCAGTATGAGATTTTACATCCAGAGTCCGTAACTGCTTAGAGTCTGGCTCTGGCTAATGAAAGCTGAGAGTGAGATATCTTTAAAACTTTTTAAATCGTAACTATACTTAATATTTACGGCGATTGTGTCCAACGTCACTTAATTTTTGAGTCACTGGAGACAAAATATATTTCTTAATCCTTGACGGGTCAAAAAGAAGGTAAAGCTAAATCATATCATAGTGCATTATTCAGATTAATTTGCTACTTTTATATACCTTCAGTATTTTTTTAACCTGGGTGTGGCTTTATGGGCCGTATCCCACAATATGTACTGAATTACGTAAGCCTAATAAATGTATTTTGGTGCCCAAGTATTATTATTGTTATACTACAGTACAGTATACACAGTGTTGTAAAACGCAGATCTTTTAAATTTGCAATCTCAGTTTTCATTAGCCATACTTTTTTAACCTTAGATTGGTCATGCCACTATGCTAGTTATTAAACATAGTTTTAAAATTCTATCTTCATTTGCTATTTTACCACTTAAATGTATCATTCTTAAAAGTTGGCAACACTAGGTAAGTGCGTTCTGTTTTCGCTCGTAGAATTTTCATCAAGTCTCCTTTCCATTCAATGTTACCTACATAAATATTTTTAAATATGCTATCAACACATTATTGTAATATTATTATTTGATTAATTATTGTAATGTCTGTATTTTGACATACATTTTCTTACTATACTGATCTTTTATAGGTGCCATCTATTTTACACACCGAGCAGTATTTGTCACCTCAGCGTGGCTCTAATTTCGCATAATAACAATAGATGTCTCTAGCAGCAGGAGAGTTGCTGGTTCTATAGAAAAATGCCAGATGGCGTTGTAATAAAACATTGAAGGTACGGCTACAGGAAACTGAAGCGTGTTTTTCTTGTTTAGGATGAAGCTTATTTATAAATAGTTTCAAAATCTAATCTTATACATCTATTAAATTATGGCAATAAACAAACCAAGTAAAAACTGACAAATCGTCGCGTTACAAGCAAAAGTCACTAAGTAACAAATACCTACCTACTTAAAATAAAGCTCGTATATCAGCATCCTTTCAGTACTGACACACGAGGTTTCGAAGAGTAATGACAGATTTGACAGTGAGTTATGCTTTTCACCCGACGAAATATTGTTATTTAATACATTTCAAGCAATTGACCTTAAATATAAGTGTCCTAAACTATAAAAAAAAACAAAATGGCAGAAACTTATCAGCCATCAATTAATAGGGTAGGTATTTTTGTGTATGTAAAATAAACAATAACATTGTAAGAATCAGATAAATTTTGTTATCTATTAGTCGAATTGAGTTGATATAAAATAAATTTTATAATTACTTTTAAAACTCATGCATATTTTATCTGTGCTAAATAAAAAATTCCAAACGATAGCCGCTATTACGAATGTCAAGTATGACTTTATACAAACACTAAAATGCCGGATCAACACAATAGGCGATGAGGGCACAACGTACATAAAAATATGAATTTCTCCCTTTAACGCATAACTGCGTCCTGTACGTTGGGTATAATTCTCTTATCTTTCTATATAGCATATTGTGTGCATCCGACTTAAAATCTCTGTGTTTGACACTTATTACAGACACCATTAGTGATGCGGCCAATCAAAAATCGCATACAGTTTTTTCGATAATCGATATGTTTTACGAAATAAAGATAATCGATTAGACTCGATTGACATTAGAAAAAAGAACAATAACGTAGCCACAATCTAACATAAAATAATTGTAAAATATGTAAAATATTTGAGTTCAGAGGCCTTATAAGTTTTAAAAAGTTTTGATTTCAAATTATGACCAAAGTATTGATAATACCAATAAAGTGATTAAAGGATACGATGATTTTATTGTAGTTTTAGATGGTAACACAGCCATTTTTGGATTTTATTGTGTGTGGTAGAATTTAAGCGAAAAATAACAGTTTTTAGCTTGAAAATCGTCGATTTGGAGTGATGTTTGGAACGATATTTCTTAATGAGAAATTTATCATATTAGGTCGCAATACTCCCGTTCTAGATAGTAACATTGAGAAAATGTCAAGATATGTCTAAATTCATACAGAAAATGGTTTAAATAGATGAGCATTTTCTAACTGATAAGGACCCTTAACAAAAATAGAACTACTCTACAAAGGCAGATGCAATATTACTTGATAACTGTCACGAATCGGTTAAACTGCGATTTGCGATTTTGTCAATCACTATGTGCTGTATGACGTTACAGAAATGGCGGCTAGATATCAGTCTTAGAGCCCATTTAGGTACACGGTGCAAGAACTTGCATGCGATTTTCAATACATTACAGGGTTTGATCGTCCTGGTCTTACATCGGTAGCCCGCAACCCGCAATGTAATCAAAATTGCATGCAAGTTCTTGCACCATGTAAATCGGCCTTTATTGTTTTAGTAGGTATTTATCGATTCCATTAAATATAAATAAAAATTACAAATATTTTTTTTTATTACCTACGGAAATAAACAAAAATGTTGTCTATATTTATTAGTAGTATCTATTAGGTATATGGTAGGGTGTCCAGAAGGCTGGCTGTATTTCCTCGCTGCATGCCAATACTTATTCGCTGAGCGAAATAGAGGCCTCTCTTAGGCGCTTCGACGGGAACCTAATTACTCCAAAGTTCAAACGGTCTCAAACGGCCGCAGAGGGCCTACATATAGTGAATAACATGAGAGTGAAAGGGACGGCACGATACGAAGTTTGGATTTCGAAGTTCGGAATACAGGGCCTGATGGTTGCATAACCGTGCTGAGGGGCTACCGCGAACCGAAAACGAACGAAGTTCGAATATCTCCCTCTCTGTCGCACTTGCTAATTTGTGCGGCAGAGAGGGAGCTATTCGAACTTCGTTCGTTTTCGGTTCGCGGTAGCCCCTCTGGCGACTCTACCAACTATAAGTTTTTTGGAAGGTAACAAGGCTGACTCAAATTAAACTAGATGAAAGTTCAATTATTTATTACAAAAAAAAAGTTTTGAAAATACGGCTTAGCATAAGGCTGGCTACACAGACTTACCATACGTGACACGCAAATAATAATACCACAAGCGAGCGAGACAGTCATATACATTTGTGTATAAGAGCGACAGAGAGTTAGGTACATAACATTTGTTGTCCCCGTCATAGTTTCACTTTTTTTTGTCGAGCACAACTTATTTTATATGACAGTTGTGCCCAAATACGTCAGACAAGGGATTACCCGCCCAAGTTAAGTAAGTTATTTATGGTAAACCGGCAGCCATTTTAAACCAATTCTCAATTTATCTGCATAAGATCTTTTCCGTCATTCTTGGTGGCCCGCGTATAGGATCTCTTTAGAAATATTTATACTCTAAGGCTGGCTACTTCCTCGGTCAAAGGATATGGCTGGCCCTATGGGCACTATCCCCAAAGACACCTTGGGGAATGTATAATTATATTGTCAGGGGTGCTACTGCGAACCACAAACGAAGTTTTCCCTCTCTGTCGCACTAAATAAATAAATAAATATTAGAGGACAATCTTACACAAATCGAACTAGTCCCACAGTAAGCTCAAGAAGGCTTGTGTTACGACGATACATTTAATAGATATAAATACTTAAATACATAGAAAACGTCCAAGACTCAGAAACAAATATTCATGCTCATCACACAAATATTTGCCCTGACCGGGATTCGAACCCGGGACCATCAGCTTCACAGGCAGGTGCACTACCCTCTAGGCTAAACCGGTCGTCAAACACGGCACTTGGTGATTCTCATTCCAAAATTTAACATTTTCTTAATTTGTCCTTACCGGGCCCGTATTGTTAACGACTCCTGAGTGATTATTTCTGATGACTTTAACTATTTTAACAGTTAGTGATCCAGATGTAGAGTAAACTGGAGTCAACAATAAGTTTAAATTGCACTCTGATTTCCTTAACTTTCACTTAACGTTCGGACCGGTATGGACATCAATTAACTTTAACCCCATGAATTAATTTATTAATTAACCAACTAATGTACTATTAATCCAAAAATGAAATCCGCAACATGCTTCGTCAAATTAACTTAACATAAAGGACCGCCCCGGATCGTAGATGGCTCGAAAGTTCCCATAACACCGGCGGCGTTGCCACGCTGAATGGCCAAAGAGATCTGTTGAGCCAAGAGCGATCCGGACCGAGGATCGCAACCCCTCTCCCTCAGCCGAACCGCCGATTAGCCGATTAACTTTAACTATGAGAATTTAAACTTGCAAGTGCGACGGAGAGAGAAAACTTCGAATGCCGTTCGCGATAGCAGAGCCGTTCTAACATTAAGCTGTCGTCTCCTGGCGAAAAAAATATACAATACAATTCTTTTGTTATGATCCCTGGGATCCCAGGGACTGATAGACGACGGACTAGTTTTGGCAGTAAGTAAATTTGCTAAAATAGACATGTATGGTGAACAACCACAGCTGTGTTTACATATATTTGCCCGGGAACTGTTTGAGTTAAACGGTAGGTTTTACCTATGTATAGTTATAAAAAAATACAGTTAATATGACCTAAAACCGGCCAAGTGCGCGTCGGACCACGCACGATGAAGGGTTCCGTACCATCACGTACTAGTCCACATTTAAAATCACTATCCAATACATTGAATCTAAAAAAGTCGTATCTTCATAGAGAACTCACGACCTTTTGTTTGGGCAAAACAGTTTTTAAGCGAAAACTCAAAAACCGTAAAACCTATATTGTTCAAACCAAAAATCGTTGAAAGTATTTACTAATGCACACCACCTCAATTTTTTTCAGAATTTTAAACTTTATAGTTTGGAAATTAGAGGGGGGGACACACTTTCTATGACTTTTACAGCTAATATCTTACCAACGGTTGACTTAAATGGACAAGTTTTTTAGAAACCTCCACATCATTTATAATGCTCTTTTTTAAACTCGCCCTTCAGAAAACTTGACAGAAATCAACACTTTTGGTTCAATGCTTTCGTCGATCGACGCCAATCGACATCCCCTCATCCAAGTCATCCAAACCTTGCAAAATATACAGACCTACCCCCTTATTCATAAACGTCTGTCAAACCTATATTAGTTAACTAGCCGCTAAAGTTCGTTTGTCCTTATCTGTCACTTTGACATTGACGTTTGTGAGAATGGGACAAAGAACTTTTTAGTTAGCAGAGGTTTGTTAAGTTTTATGAATACGGGGGCTACTCTCCATACTCCGGACATGGCGAACTATCCATCTTAACAAATTTCAAAATGGCGCCCTTCACACCAATAATCACATTATCAGAAGCGTCTAAAGCAAATGTATTTACATTTTGAATGTCAAATGCACCAAGAAGTGTAGCTTTCGCGTTATCAGCGTCTACATGATACAGTTTACCTATCTCGTCCATACCATATACTATTCCAGATTTACTGACAAATACCCCAGTCATTTTGTCAACTGGTAAACCTTTGATTTTGATAGGAATCGTATGTCCCGCTTGAAGAATGTATGAAGTTTTCGCAGCTACGAAATACATGTTATCCCTGTTATCTATTTTTAAGTCATGACCATTTGGAATGAGTGGGAACGTCTCCTGTTTTCTACCATTTTCTGTTATGACGTGGACTCTGTTCTGCGGCCATGTGGCTATGAATAACTTCTTTCCGTCACTAGAAGTAGCAATATACATAACATCTTCTCCTGTTGCAGTATATGGAGTAGCTGCGTCATTATCGTATTTGTATACACCGTTATCAGAAGCTAAATATACGATGTCATTTTGGTTATCAACAGTTGTTGATTGACCGATGGCATCTAATTCAATTGTGTTTAAACGACCGTTTTTCAATACTTGGAGCTTCATTTTCGAATAGTCTTCGCTTATTAATGTGAAGAATATTCTTCCAGTGCGCCAGTGGATGGATATATCCGATGGTACACCAGTCAAGTTGGTAGGCACGTCTTTCACGTAGTAGAGGTTGTTTACTTTTTTTATAACCATGTTCGCACATTGGTCAGGTGTTTCGAATGTCTTGTGGTTTCTTGTTGTAGCTGCATTTACTGATACCAACATAAATAAAATCAGCAATGGCTGCATCTGGAACAAAAAACAAACTAAGTTTTAGTTTTAGAAGGGATTTGAATTTTTTTGTCGATTTTCATCTTTTTTATGTTATAGGGGGCAAACGATCAGACGGATCGCCTGATGGTAAGCGGTTACCATCGCCCATAGACACCTGCAACACCAGATGAGTCGCAAGTGCGATGACGGCCTTTCAGAAGGGAATACGCTTTTTTCTTTTCTTTGATTTAATAGTGACATTATTGATGATCTAATCACCTACCTATGTCGAACTAAATGACAACGGTCTACTTGTAGTTATTTTTCAACACCCCGTTATCATATCATCATCATCATCATCCTACTCTCGTGTCATGGACTATATGAGTGAAAGGGACGGCACTATACGAAGTTCGGATTTCGAATTTCGGAGTAGTCCCTGTAGAGTAGATGAGACTGAGATTCCCTCTTTATTGAATGTCTTTTATATTTTTCACACTATAAAAGTGTGAAGTGGGAAACATTCAAATTACAATAGTTACGTTACAATACAACAGCTGAGACTGTACTACTCTCGTGTTATTCACTATATGTGTGAGAGAGACGGCACTACACGAAGTTCGGAGTGCTCCTCAGTGCCTTTACCATGAGTTTACATGACCGTACTCGCTAGCGACTGCTTAAAAATTTTTATGGGCAAAAGTACAGCGCCTCTGGCGGTTACGCAATAGAACTAAGAATCGGCATACTAAATCGTTAACGCAGTCGCTAGCGAGTACGGTCATGCAAACTTATGGTAAAGGCACTGATCCCAAGTTAAAATAAATTATATACACTTAAACTATTTTCATTTGCAATTGATCCGTTCAAAAAGCTATTTTACTATACAAGCGAAATGATTCAAAATCGAATACCAGTCTTATAAAATTGGATGTTTTAAATAATTGCAACTATAACTTAACGATTAAATTCCTTATTATTAAAACCTTTCATCTCGCCGTGATTCTATGAAATTCTCAGTTATGCAGTTTTGAGTATCTCCCCCTACAAGCAAATGGGCAGCAAGACACAATTACCCACCTTTTCCTACTTTTGAAGTCTAGAAAGTTCTAGAACAGTGTTCAAACAAAACTGTTTAAGGTATTGTGAGTTTCTACACATGGACACTAGGAGCACTCTCACTTCACTGATTATAATTTATCAAGAACGCGGGTCTTTAAGAGGGTATGGTTATCTGTTGTTTTGTCTATCCTATAAATATTATAAACTAGCGACCCGCCCCGGCTTCGCACGGGTGCACTATTTAATGGATGTTATTATACATATAAACCTTCCTCTTCAATCACTCTATCTATTAAAAAAAAACCGCATCAAAATCCGTTGCGTAGTTTTAAAGATTTAAGCATACATAGGGATATAGGGATTAGGGACAGAAAAAGCGACTTTGTTTTATACTATGTAGTGATACCGTAAACTGGGGTGACTTTAGGAAAAAACGGGGCCACTTTGATAGATTTAAACACTTATATAATCATCAATAAGGGTCAGTTGCACCAACACACGAACACAGGCTAGTCATCGTCAAATATGGCGCCAGCAGCTGTCACCCCATAGAAACTTGTCAAACTTTCCATACAATCAGATTTTAACGAACACCGCTTACGATTACAGACGGTTTGGTGCAACCCACCCTTAGTCCGCGTAAACTTCCACCCCCTATTTCATCTCATAAATATACCTTCCAATCAACTCTCATCGGACTTCGGTCCCTGAGAGATCTCTCTATTGTCTCTGTACATATAATATGTTAGATACCCTTTCCTGTATATATCTTACCCTGGTAATTATTATATAGGAACATAATACTTGTCTACACCTTTCTTAGAACGAACATCCCTAGAGTTTGATTTCGCTTCGATTTCGTAGGTGTAAGCATATAATAGGCGCAATATACAGATTTTCATATAATGAAACAATATCTACTACTTAAGAGAGAATTAACTTCGTATCTTCCTAATAAACAATGTTCTTTAGTACCTACGAAATAGACAAAATGATACACTTGACAGATTAATGAAATTACCTGTCTCTGTAGGTCGAAGAGAATTTCCTGTTAATTTATTGTTAATATCTTCTGAATGGTTTAATTTGCCAATGAAATAGAAATTGTATTGTCAAGTTTTTGGTTTACTTAATTTATAGCGCTTTTCTGTTTTTGTTTAGGGTCGGTTGCACCAACATAAGATAACAGGCGGGTCATCGTCAAATATGGCGCCGGCAGCTGACACCCCATAGAAACTTGTCAAACTTTCCATACAATCAGATTTTAACTAACACCGCTTACGATTACAGACGATTTCGTGCAACCCACCCTTAGGATCAGTTGCACCAACATACGATCACAGGCCGGTCATCGTTCAATATGGCGCCGACAGCTGTCATCCATAGAAACTTGTCAAACTTTCCATACAATTTTAACGAACACCGCTTACGATTACAGACGGTATTGTGCAACCCACCCTTAATGTGTGTTTGTTGTAGTAAACAAGCAGATCTCCAGGAAATCACTATGTATTCCGATATTTCCGATAATAACGATAACCTTTTATTCACATTCAAGGAAGATAAGTATTGTCCCGCGAGATTTCTTGTTTTCTTTCATGGAAGATATTGTTGTTGTTGTTATTGTGAGATTTCTTGTTTACTTGATAATTACTCAGAGATAATATAGCATGAGCATGATACTATAATATACTGCGCTAGTTATGGCAATCCGGTATATCGGTTAGTAGTGTGGGTGACACGAAAGGAATGCTTTTTGAGCTGCGGTGTGGTCGAACTTAAACAGTCATGAAAACATTTTTTTTTTAACCTGACTGATGTCTTTACAGGCCGGGCCTAATAAAGCGATAGGAGTGCGCGGTTGGAGAGTAGCCTGGGGAAATCCACGACCACGCGTGTTTGGAACACTGGAATACTCTAACCCCCGTATTCATAAAACTTCTTTTTTTTTTTGTTGATGGCTTTCACTCCTTGCTGAATTTGGCAAGGGGTATTTCGCCAATGTCGCCGTATACAGACATATCACACGAGAGGAGAATGATCATAATAAAAATTATTAACAAACCTCTGCTAACTAAAAAGTTCTTTGTCCCATGCTCACAAACGTCAATGTCAAAGTGACAGATAAGAACAAACGAACTTTAGCGGCTAGTTAACTAATAGGTTTGACAGACGTTTATGAATAAGGGGGTAAGAGTATTCCATGAAAACCTTTCGAATCGCTCCGTATGTTGCAATTCCTTTATAGCCCGCATTTGTAAGCAAAACTCCTTTGCGACTTCCATATAATCAAAGGCTTGACATGGACAAATCTAATATTGTAACAAAATATTGCGAGGAACGTGCTCAAACAAAATTGTTTACAAAATTATACGTACTAGGCGCTAGGGTTGTCAACGCTGAGATCTTATAATAACTAAACCCACAAATTCGAATTAAGGCTTGGTTCTATAATTTTTTTTAAGGTTTAACCTTAAGTAAGTTCTGTCAAAAATGTACTGAGTTACCATTTCATTGATATTTAATCTGACGGATCTTTATAAAACCCGGCTTAAATTTTATTGAGTGTTAGAGGATGAAATGTTTTATAGCTTCGAATTTGTCAATTTGGAGTGTCTCATATCTGGGCCAATTTTTATGTACTTTTTTTTTGGGTAGATGGAGTTCCTTATGCTGATCCGTATGTGTACGATTTCCTACAGTGTCCTACAACTTTTTTTCGTTGAGTGACAAAACTTGGAGTTTTCGTAACTCAGTGGATAAAGTCCATGAGAAAAACATTTTAGGGTACATATTATATTTTCCCGCGACAGACTGATCTTCACATTGTTCTGTCACACCAATGTGGAAATAAAAATCCTACGCTTACTAGCAATGTGTCAGACAGACAAATGATTTCCTAACGGTCATAGTTTTGTTATTAACCGCCATATCTATGTATTTTCTACAGAAACAGGAGCTCATCCAACCTACCTATTTTCATCTAATTCAGCCAAAAAATTAAAATCGACAATAGGAAAAAAATTGGCCCTTTTATTACACTAGGCCTCAATGAAATAGTCCTGTAGGTACTAGATAGTAAGAGAAGATGATTCTGATGATTACACAGAAATAGCCTAAATATATGAGCATTTATTGATTTACAGGCGGTAGTAATAGTTAAATAACAATACCTTAAATAATATTACAACTAACTTAAATCTAAAACAGGTCCTCGGGGCATTGTACCGATGATGCTGGCGGCATTTCCTCGCTGTATCGTAATGCTAATACGTTGTGCGAGGAAGTCGCCAGCTCTTCGGTCACCAGTTACGTCAACCAGGCGCTTCGCGATTTCAGTAAACTTGTGCGCGCTGGGACCCCATGGAGCAAGGGTTTCGACACCAAAATGAGCATTTATAACCGATAAAGACCAAAAACACAGCTTACGATTACCGACGGCTTGAGACCTATCCTTAAGGTATGCCTAGTTTCGGTAGCCACGCCCCTCGTGAAAGAGACACGCTTATGTCTTTCGCGCACGACAAAACGGAATGTAACATTTTTCAGGAATGTTTTTTTTTAGAATAGAATAGAAATGTATTTATTTAGCACACATTATTAAAAAGTATACAATTTAATTGTAAAACAACTTGTACATCTTATGTGCTAAATAGGACACCCACTCAGCATGTTGTCACGAAAACCGTGACGCTGGTTTTCAGTGAGTGCCCCAAAACTAGGAATAAAATAAACTAAACAATAAATAAACAAAACTTTTATAATTTTTAGGCAACTTATTACCTAAAAGTATATATTTAGACAAATCTCAATAAATATCTGTGTGCAGTTTTGTTAAATTTCCTCATTACAGTTCAGATGAGGTGAAATACCATAATTTTAAATTAATTGTTTCGTTTAATAACGCGTTGTTTTAGTAGGCTGAGTAAAAGGGTGAATCAGCTTTTTAGTTCTACTCGTTGCCGTGGTTACCTCTAGTTGTCCAGGGGACAAAATTCGAATACAATCGAAATTTTATGCTATTTAAGTTTATCAAACATTGTGGTACTTATAAGCTTTTTCCATAATGATCCATCTACTAAGCATGTTAGTAGAACTTAATACAACATTTTTTTGAACAAACTGCGCCACTAGTGTCCCTTGGACAACGGGCCAAGATAACAACACAAAAAAGTTGATCCACCCAAAAAAGGGAAAATGAAGACACAATTTTGGATTTTTTTCCTATCGAGTAAATTTTAAGTAGTCATGTTTCGGCTATTATCAGAAACACAATCATATAGTCAAGAATCATATATCCTTATTGTTCCCTCGTCTGGGCAGGACAGCGTTTCAAAGAACGCGATATTTCTCGTTGTACGGCCTTAAGTGTTGACAACCCTAAGTATGGCGAGGCGATAGATTTTCCGGCGAACACTCGCGAGTTTAAATGCAGTGAGCACGAACACGTATACCAAATCTTAAAGGAGTTAAGCAAATGTTAGGGCTGTGCTGTGCCTTTACCATGAGTTTACATGACCGTACTCGCTAGTTACTGCGCAAAAATTTGTATGGGCAAAAGTACAGCGCCTCTGGCGGTTACGCGATAGAACTAAGAATCGGCAACTACTACTACTAAACTCGTTACTACAACTAAATCGTTTACGCAGTCGCTAGTGAGTACGGTCATGCAAACTCATGGTAAAGGCACAGGGATGCTGTTCACAAACCGTAGAATGAGGATCCTATGGAGGATTAGCGAACGCCCAAAAGAGCAAATATACTGACTAAATTGAGATGTATCAGAAGACTGATATATCCATAAACACGATTCTGACATCTCATAATTAGTCGTGCTGTGTATACGTTGGCGCGAAATTTAAATTAAGCCAATGAGGGCTACCGTGTATGAATTCGACGTTAGAGACGCTAGTGTAGCGTAAGATCGCCGAAATGTCAAATGTCACTCTTTGTGGTTGCGCTACGCGGGTTAATACCTAATTAGAACAATATCGTGACTATTTATGCAATATCTGAGCTTGATTATGGCAAATATGAGTTGCGGGTCAATGACTGTCAGTGCTTTGAGACAGTTTTGTTTTTCGGAAACTTAAATCCTCCTTTTTTCCGAACAAAACGGGACTGCGCTACAATGCGGGATGTTCGATATTTTTACGGTACGGTTTTAAGGTATTAAATATGATTTAAATGTAAACTTCATTCTGATAACCAATAACAATTTTTGACAGCTGGACCTTACTCGACAGTGGCGCCAACTGGTGAGCACAAAAACGGTAGCACTCATTAAGCCTATTCATCGAATGTTTCGGTTACACAGGCCGGTGATAAATAATAGGAACCTTATAGGCGATGAGGGACAGGATATATTATGACACATTGTATCTCGTTCCCACGTATGTTATTGTCTATATGCTTACATCTCTTTCGGACATCTTTGTATGTGTGTATTGCCGGCTCAGTCTTCACTTCATAAACCTACTCGTCCTATCACCTCACCCCTCACTGTCAAAAAGTGACAAATGACATTTAACAGTTTCCATACAAAAATGGGTTAGCTGTGAGGTGACTGACGAGAATGGTGTTTGAACAATTGCATAGGAGAAATAGTAGCGAATGAGAATTAAAAAAAAAACTCTCTCACTCGGACTCGCGCACGAAGGTTTCCGTACCATTATCTATAAGAGCGGCAAAAAAATCACGTTTTTTTGTATGGTAGCCCCTTAAATATTACAATACAATACAAACAATACAAATACTCTTTATTGCACACCTCACATAATAAAATAGCACATAAAAAATAAAAAACAAAGATACAGGGAGACAGAGGTAGAACAACAGGCGGTCTTATCGCTAAAGAGCGAATATACTGATTCTATTCTGTTTTTTAGTATTTGTTGTCTTAGCGGCAACAGAAATACATTATCTGTGAAAATTATTATTACTTACATATATATATTTTTTAAAATATTAACGACAAAATATTTCTGTGTTAGATTACTTGTGCGGGACGCTATAACATCCCTATCTATGATAAAATCGTTTATCTTATAATATGCTTTTGAAATAAGTGTCTGTTTCCGTAAGTTCAGTGTGAGCAGGATTAACGTATCGATTTCTAACTAATAGAGTTCGTTTTAGGCTAGCTTTATTCAAACGGAGGTCGTATCTGTACATCCACCATCAATAATTATATAATTATGAGAATGACACGACTCTATAACCATCTCCCACACACCATCGGAGCCGATATTTTCCATGACAGCCCAGGGAAGTTTAAAAGGAAAGTGTCAATGTATTTTGACTCTCTGGGGGCAGCGCGATAATGTTTGCTGTGCCTGTATCTACGCTATCCGATGATGCTATGTATTAGCTAATTTACATTTTATTTCCCATTTTTCTTTAGTTAAAATAAAATAAAATTTAAACTGCATGGCTTAGGTAAGAAGACACAAATGTAAGTAGTGGTTGCCTATAATTGGATAAGCGTCTATCACGAACTGTAAAATAGAAATAAGAACATTGTACGATAAGATAAGATAAGATAAGATAATTTATTTGTAAAACCAATTTACACGTCATTGATAAATAATTAGCAGAAACACCTAGTGATTTACTACAATATATGATAGTTATTACAAATAGTTCTGATTAATTGCTTAATGTCATAAAATATAATGATAATAGTTAATATTAACATGTAGTATGTTTATACTACTTGGTGGAACATTAACATAAAATAATAGTAAATATTGTGCCTTATACGCAATGAATTCGTCATAGCTATAAAACGATTGCTCGATAAGCCACTGCTTTAAGCGGAATTTAAAGCTGCCCAAGCTTGATGTATTATCTGTTGGCGATCCTTAATAAATAAATAAATAAACATGTACATATATATACCTTCCGAGTTGTCTAAGTACTCATCATTATCCTAGGATAACGCTACTAATGACGTCCTGAAGAATGCACGAAATCCGCTACCTAATCCAAAGATTTGGCGTAGGATTTTAAGATTTTGTGGAATCGACTGCCATCTGACCTTTGAACCCACGGGGGAAAC
Source organism: Epiblema foenella (assembly GCA_963556455.1). Classification (NCBI taxonomy): domain Eukaryota; kingdom Metazoa; phylum Arthropoda; class Insecta; order Lepidoptera; family Tortricidae; genus Epiblema; species Epiblema foenella. The sequence continues at coordinate 24,986,983 of OY747100.1, forward strand.
TAGACTATATTGGGATGAGGCAAGTGAGTGGGCATCTTGACTATTAAAAGCGGGGATCAACTTAAGGTGCCCCCCAAAGTACTTTTCTAAGTACTCTGCAGAAATAATTAGGAATATAGCAAATAACAATGAGTAAGGCAAGGCCCATTCACAGATCTGACGAAAATACTGAATTTTGAGCTTCCAGTGTGAAGAAATAATGTAAAAACACTACACAAAAATACACTAGACTGAAAAAGAAACAAAAAAGAAATAAACTAACAAAATATGGAAAAATGCCCTAGTAACTCTGTCAAAAAATCCTAAATATCATAGTAAAAATAAACTTTAATGCAGATCTCGTAATTATCAACGACAGTGACACGTTTTTTTTTTACAAAAACGACTGCTTTTTTATCTTTCTAAGGAAATAACCGGATAGATTTTTCATAAGTGACTCAGTGTTCCAACAATCAATAAAAATGTACTAAATATTCACGAAATTACGCGATGAGCTCCCGTAGAGAGCGGGATGGTTAATTGCAAACTCACGCGTGTTAGAGGGGGTCATTTGCACTGGAATGGCCTTGCCTTAAAAAAATCGTCAATGCTATTGACACCATCAACAAAGATATAATAAAACAGTTTCAATCACGCAGCGAATACTCGTAATGTGCGCTTTCCTGCCCTAGAAGGCAACGCTACATTTAGGTAGGTGCACTAAACTGTAATGTGCATTTTAAAAATTCATTCTTCCTCGCGATAGACACGGCTAGACTGTACAATGGAGATTTATTTCTTGGAAATACGGGGTTATTTGTACGTTTGTAAAACAAGGAGAAAAGAAAACTGCTTGTGGCATTGCAGATCGGAATTAAACTTTGAATAGGAGTAATTGTCTTTGCACTTCGATAAAAGTCAAATCAATATAAAAAAAATGGTTTGCAACTCTATCTTACAATGATACATAATACGCACTTACTCTTGGTCTGTGGTCAGCTAAATCTTTATCAGCTAAGCTACTCGCACTCATTCACGTCACACACGCACACACCACACCCCTACTCACATACACACTCACACATCTTCACACATATTACACACAAACACTTTTACTTAGTTTATTAATTTTCATGTTTTATACTCGTAACTGCTACAAATGGTGCATTCCAAGATACAGGCTCGCCTAGTTTGGACTGCATCATTTGTGTTAGAATCAATAAATTTACTCTTTATTTATTTACTCTTTCCTTGCATTTGAAATATAAAACAACATTGTTTTGGTGTCGAAACTCTTGATCCATGGGGTCCCAGCGCGCACAAGTTATTTACCGAAATCGCGAAGCGTTTGGTTGACGTAACTGGTGACCGAAGAGCTGGCGACTTCCTCGCACAACGCAGCATTGCGATACAGCGAGGAAATGCCGCCAGCATCCTCGATACAATGCCTCAAGGGCCTGTTTTAGATTTAAGTTAGTTGTAATATTATTTAAGTTATTTTTATTTAATTATTATTACCGCCTGTAAATCAATAAATGTTTATTTACACCATAAAAAAAACAAACTAATCATTTTGTATTTGATGCTGCATGCCATATACCTATGACATTATTTTGTATATATTATAATATACTAGCGACCCGCCCCGGCTTCGCACGGGTGCACTATTTAATGGATGTTATTATAAATATAAACTTTCCTCTTCAATCACTCTATCTATTTAAAAAACCGCATCAAAATCCGTTGCGTAGTTTTAAAGATTTAAGCATACATAGGGATATAGGGATATAGGGACAGAGAAAGCGACTTTGTTTTATACTATGTAGTGATAAATTACTGCTTAAGGACCTTTTTGTGGGTGACATAGTTATCTCACCATGTTAGGAGCTGTAGCTAACGAACTCAAATTGGCCAATTTGGAGATTTTTTACACAGAAACATTGAAAACAAAAACAATATTTTGTGAAAAACGCATTCAGAAATATCCTGTCATGTTTTATACTCGTAACTGCTACAAATGGTGCATTCCAAGATACAGGCTTGCCTAGTTTGGACTGCACCAGAAATCCCGTGTAACCTGTTTATCATTTGTGTTTGAATCAATAAATTTACTCTTTACTCTTTACTCTAATAATTGGGAAAAATTGAAGGCAAGTCATTCAAGATAGGTATTAGCTCGAATAACCGATAACCGATATCGAACATCGAACTCAGATGAAAACTCATACAATCTCTTATTCCTGATTACCAATACCGTAACAAAAGCCACTCCCGATGTTGACCTGCAGGCTAATCACGTAACTTTATGTACTAACGGTAGATAGATTTTACTGTCAATTTTCGACCGTTCGAACGCCTGTCAAAAATTCGCACCAGGTAACTTTATGTACTAACGTTAGAAACACCGTTTCGTACCGTACCGTTCACAAGGTGAATGAGATTCGACGTTCTGTTATTGCAAAGGTGATCCAATGAACGAATGGTTGTTCCTTCCAATGTTTTGCACAAATTTACTATCATAATAACCCAATTCAAAGCACTTTATCTAAAATTAAGGAAAAATGTGATCTTGATAAATGAACACGAGTTATTATATTTAAATCACAAATACTAAACATGCAACCGATAAACACAAAACGCATTATTACAGAGAGAGTATGACAGAAAGACAAATGTAAATGTGACGATGTAAAACCTTTGTAATATTTTAAATTATTTTCTTTTAATAAGTCTTTAAATAATATCGGTACAAATAAATATATCAATTTATATTGTATCATTTAATAATATTTATTTTAAAGAACTAAATGCCATCTAGTATCGAATAGGAGAACTTGTTGACAGTTAATTCACTTGCATTCCATAATATTGACATCTAGTATGCAGTAGGAGAACTATCAGGCAGTAAAATAATGTTGGCTATACACCGAAGCCTAGACCCGCACCGAATTATAAAATGAAAAGTGTGGTGAAATTGCATTATCATAACAATATTATTATTGCAATAATCTTATATCGGTATAGTCTTTCAAATCAGTCCAAAAAGGTTCAAATTTTAAGAATTGTAGGCATAACCTGCCTATTTTAGTTAACCGTTTAATCGCCATGGGTCATGTACGGCAGTGATCCCTACAAACAAACTCATTTTCCATAAGAGATTGTATATGAACTTTAGTGTAAAGCACGAAGGTCACTTTGACAACGTACGTGACACCACACCACACCACACCACCAGGTAAGCAGGTAACACCTATTAGTCATATCAAGAGGGTTAATCTACCTACGTCCCCAAACAGAAATAAAACGAGCATTTATATTTCCCAAATTTAATACATAATAGCTCTGGACGTTCCTTGAATATCCACAATAGACAGAATGTTCTCTATAATTCAATCGGATCCGACATCAGTGTACACTAAGTAGGTACATGAAGGCAAAGGCGTCCACTATCGGCACGGCACGGCAAAGGGCTCCTCAGCCTCACACATTAGACTAGCGGGATAGACAATGCATGCCATAGGTGTGCTTGGGAATGCCGAGGAATGCTCGGCATGCCTAATGAGGCCTGGGCATGCCTAAGGACGTCTCGGCAACCCCGGCAATCCTAACCACATCTTGGCGTGCCCGAGGAGGAATCCCTTGGCGTGCCAATGCCGTGCCAATAATGGGTGCCAGGCCTAAGGATTTGACAAACTTCTGACAAATTGAAGGTCACACTGTAGGCTTGCCTAATTATTGCTTCATGACTTTACTTCGTAATGGTCCATAATGATAAACTAAAAATCATTCTTTGCCCGTGGCCCTACACCGTTAGTCCTAATAATTGTACCACAGGTAATTTTCTTTGTCCTTGGTTCTATCAGTCTGACCATAGACACCTAGCATCCTCTTCTCCAATATGTTTGACTGTCTGTTTAACCAGTTGAACATATTGTATAACTTTCCTTCAATTTTTAAAAAGTAGTCGAGCAACTTGTTACTTAAAAATGCAATAAGTTCAATTACAGTATTATGACGTTAAATAAAATGAACTATTCTTACGATACATTTCAAAACAATAGAGGAAAGTTGTCCAATATGTTCAACTGATTAAACAGACAGTTTAGTATATTGGAGCAGAGGCCTAGCATTACCCGTATTCCATATATCTCTACCACTACATTTACCCTGGTAGCTTACCGTTAGATTTCCCTCCTTCCACTTGGTGCCCAAGCCTATGATTCCATGGAATTGCAACGTAATGTTTTTGTCGCTATGCTCCCATGGTATCATTAGATGTATTTTGATGCCGTTTGGCTGCCATAACATCCATTGATAACTAAATATTTTTCCGTCATGCTTCCATGCAACTGCCCTGTGGGATCCAGCGGTGGTACTTTTCCTCGTCTCTCCCAAGCCACTGCCCAACGGGATCCAGGGATAACGTTATTCCTCCTGGTTCCCATACCGCCGATTTTCCCTCTTGGCTCCCATACTGCTGCTGTTTGGGACCCAGGAATTTGTTTTCCTTCTGGCTCCCATACCGCCCACCAGGGTAGGCAGAGGTGGCTGCATGCCAGATATACAATAGCTTCGACTACTCCTACTACCGATATCTTTATATGAAAGTAAGGAAATGAATATATTCCTGGGTGCTATTGAGCTGTGGCGTGGCTTGGGAGTGGGAGCCAAGATATCTGGGATACCAGTATGCAATAAGTTCCATCCTATCCTTACCTGTGATTTCTAACATCTCCCCCGGAGGGTCGCTACAAATGAAACTACTGACGTCCACCTACATCTGTTAAGGGTGGTCGTTATAAAAGTAGTACGTTTGACGACCATCCTTAAAAAGAGGTGTAGGCACGACGACGAGCGAAGCTAGGAGGAGTGTTCGTAAAACTGTGCGACCCGACAAGTTGCAAATAAAATGGTCGTTAGAAAAGACTGTTCGGTTCAGGTGCTTCGCCGGCCGCTGCCGCGGCACGGTCGCTTTGCTTGTAATGTCGCAGTTGTACCAACACTTTTTCTAGCTGCGCTCGTTGGCACACTGGCAAACAAGCCTATTACCCGAGGTCCCACCAACATGTCCCCCTTGTGGATCCACGGGTATTTTTTTTGACCCGTTGTCCTACCGCTCTAAATAGTGTTCTTCAGTGGGCCCGTAGGGCAATTTATTTTTACCATAGTCCCACTGCACTACGTATTCGACTCTAATGCAGCGAAGCGAGGAGTGTTTAAACAGATCTATGAGCCTACAGAGCCGGCGAAACGCCAGAACCGAACATTCGTTACAATTGGTTAGGTCAGAAATATTACTTGTTCGCAGTTCTACCAAACAAAATAGCTAGTTTTTAATTAATGTTTACCGCTTAATGCAGTGGGACCGTGGTAAAAATAAATTGCCCGCAGACCCACTGGTGAATACTGTTTATAATGGGACGACAACGGGTCAAAAACAATTACCCACCAGGGGGACATGTAGACCCACCTGCGAACACTGTTTCGAACTGTAGGACGACGGGTCAAGAACGACGGTAGGACAACGGATAAAACAAATTACCCGTGGACCCACCAGAAGGCCTTCCTTAACCGTGGCACCATCAGATAGTACCATTGATGGTTCTATGGTTCTTTTTTGGCTATGGTAGCATTAATGGTACAAGCGAAGTATTTTATTGCCGTGGTATCTGGTATAATTGATGGTAATACGGTAAAATAAATGTTTACTAGTACCATTGCGTTGCAATTATAATGGTCAATGATCAGCCAGTCAGTGACAAAACTAATGAACTATGACCTGCAATCGTTCAAAAACAACAAGTTCAATTGAATCTTATAATAGAAAATGAAATAAATTATGAATGGAGCTTTAGCCAGCACAAAATTACAAGAGGCTGAAAATGGCCTGAATGGCTTCGAGAAATGGATGGTAATAGCCGTGATTTTGTATTGCTCGACTTGGCTAAATAATAATATATGCAGTTATTAAAATAAGATCTTTAAATTATATGTAACCATTATCTACATGACTGTTAATTAATTACCAAATTGTCTACTATCCAGTACCACGGGTAACAAAAAATAATATTAGCCGTAGTACCATTGTTGTTACAATCTGATGGTACCACGGTTAAGGAATGGTTGGTGGGACCACGGGTAATAGCCAAATAATATCCCTACCGGTAGAGAAGAAAGTAAAATGTCCACATTTCTCTAACAGACGGGATGTGTCGGTAGAGACATATGGAATAAGGGTAAAGAACGGCTATTTTCGGTAAGAAATACGTCGGATCCTTCATACCTTTAAAAGTATTTAAATCCTTTTTTATTAGGGATCTTTCTATAATAATAAACCAACACATAAATAGCATTTATTACTACCTAAATAAGCAAGTACCAAAAATAACGGGTACACTTTGTATCGATTTTTCTATGGAGAAAGTATATACCCATTACTATTGCTCTTGAATGTATAAAGTATCGTTACGTTCTGGGCCTGCCGCGATGATTTGAACGTTGCGAGGAAGACCGTAGCAAGTCATAATTTGTAGTAGTAAACCTTCTGCTTGCAGTTTTCAAGCATTCCTGAAAAAAAAACATGATCTGTAGAAGTTGCTTTGTAAACTGAATTGTACCTATTCATATACATCATTTTACAATCCGAAATTATTATAACAGTAATATGTAAACTGACATAAGTATAAGGTACGAAGAGCTACTCAATAGAATAGAGTTAGTAGTTATTTACCTACTGAAATTGCGAGGCATCTGGTTCACGTAACGGGTGACCGAAGACCTAGCGACTTCCTCGCAGAACGTATCAGCATTGCGATATAGCGAGGAAATACCGCAAGCATCCTCGGTACGCCTCCCTTAAGGGCCTGTTTTAGATTGAAGATAGTTTTAATATTATTTCATATATTGTTGTTATGTATTACACTATGTATAGAAACTAGTGCCTACGCCAACTCTTAGGATTAGGTAGCGAACCCCGGGCATCCTTTAGGATGCAACTGTACCGGAATGACGCTAGGATGATGATGATGATGATTGTTGTTACGTATTCTTGTATGTATTTTCTTGTCACTGAATTATAAGAATACTACTACATGACGACCTCGAGCGGTAAGTTCTAGTGTGGGAAGGCCACAAGCCAGATGGTCGGACGACATCAAGGCATATGTCCAGAAGTGGATGCAAATATGCTGCAAGAGAGAGAGAGAGAGAGATGCGACAAATCCTGTTAAAGATGTCTTCTTGCCGTCAGACATAGGCAGGCCATAAGCTTCAAAACACTTGATGATTGAGTACTACTTTCTTTCTAAGCTCAAGGCACAATTTACTCTCATTCTGCAGGCTTCTGAATAATATACATATAGATATCAATATCAATATAATATAGCTTAACCTTTAGCTGACGTTGTTCTCTTGCAAACTTCTATCGTATTTCAGAGCTAAAAAAATTATTATGTTAGTCATATCCTGTAATATTATACGTTTAGATCTGTACCTAATCCACGTAGCATATTATAGAATTACTTGTCTGTAATACTCAAACATATGATTTTATTTTTATTTTTGTTAAACATTTAAACTTTAATATTAAAAAATATATAGTCAAATTTTGTTAAAATCTTTTGGAACCATATGATAAAACACAAATCAGTTCATCACCCGAGCTAGTGTAGCCGAGCGGTGAGACACTTCACTTTCAATCTTAAACTATATGATATTTCGTTTAATATGTAACAATGGCGCTTCAGTGAAGGAAAACATAGTGAGGAAACCGATCAAATCCCAACAGAGTCTAGTTTTCCCTCTGGTTTGTAAGGTCAGATGGAATTCGCTTTAGTAAAACTAGTTCCTAAGCCAACTCTGGGGATTAGGTGTCAAAGTGGACCCCAGGATCCTTAGGGCACAACCGGAAAGATGCTGTGAGGATAATGACCCCCGATTTGTTAAACATTTTGAGCAGCATAATACTGGAGAAATATGCTACTCCTTGGAGAAGCCATAATAATAGTATATAATATAGCAATAACACATAATTACTAACACATGAGGCGTTGTGTTCCTGGCAACCAAGAATGCCAGAGCTTCAGAGGTGGAGCTGTATTGAGAGCGACGGACGCCATATTTTAGCTGAAAAATAGTTACAATAGTTAGTAGACATTCCAAGTATGATATGAACGATACCGCGCAGAAAAGGCGCTTTTATATTTACTTTTCCGTGGTCGTACAATGTCAGCACTTTGAATCCTCATAATTATGAGGATATTGGTTGGGCAACACGTTTGTGCGATTCAATACATACTTACTTTCATACCTATTGGTTAAAATAAAGTTTAACAAAAGCAAGGAGAAGAATCTCCTTTTAAGCAATAAATGTACTTGTGTCAGGAGACTACGCTCGCCCAAAAACCATGTAAGGGGTATCTACAATACATGCATACAAACCTCATGACCTTTTTATTTCAACAAAAATTATAATTATACAAACTCTTCGCATATTCAATATTTTGAGAGAAAATCTCTAACACCATGGACTGCAAGGCGAACAAACCAGTCCATCCAGCTACGTTAAGCTGTCGACTATCGACAGTATGTCAGGACTGCATCCTCATATATATTTCGAACACCTCTCACGACGTTCTTCGGATAGCCAGTAGATAAATATTATGACGGAAAAAGTTGAGGGCCAGAGGTCCCGAGGCAGACTACCCGCTAGACGGAATACCCAAATCACTGGTGGTGTCCTGTAACTATATCTGCACGAGGCCATCCATAAGGTGGGTGACAGGAGCCTATGGAGGAGTCTGGTCAGCAAGAATTGGACATTATGTCCTCAGCATTGACGGAACGACCGATGATGATGATGATGATGTGCCGCATCCACGTTGTGCGGAAAACTAACTTACCTAGCAGTCTACTATTAGGCATGGTTTTGGTCCGGCATAATGTGACAATGAAAAGGAACTGTCGATTTTTAAGAACCCTTTTTACATGTTTTTGATGTTCCTAAGAGAGGCACAAAATTAAAGAAATGTATTTGTACCTTTAGTTGTTCCTTTTCTGAATAACTATGAGAATTTTCGTATTTTAGCGGCGTCGGGACGCCGCTACGGGACTCTCGTTTAATATATTTTTCTAATATCACATTACTTTTATATAGCGGTTCATAGAATACACTTTCTTACCAAATTTCATAATTATAGTGCTTATAATTTCCGAGTAAATCGACTGTGACATACGGACGGACGGACGGATGGACGGACGGATGGACGGACGCACGGACGGACGAACGGACGAACGGACGAACGGACGAACGGACAAACGGACGAACGGACGGACAGACATGACGAAACTATAAGGGTTCCATTTTAAAAATGTCCTCGATTTACCATATAATATTTTGTGTCAGTTTTGTGACGTGCCATATAAAACTGTATGAGAAATGCGTCACAAAACGGACTCTTTTCACACTTTGTATAAGAGTTCCTTGTTTAATACGGAACTCTAAAAGTTGCGTGTGTTTGGTCCTTCAAGAAAGCAGTGAACCGGTTTTTGTGACTTATTGGCAGCACATGAAATATACCTGAAACGAAAAGCGTCCACAGGCTCTAAAAACAGTATCCTATCAGAACTAGATAGGTACGTACGCTTTATTAATTATTGTTCATTCCACGACGTAACTCTCCACTCAATAAGCAAGAAATAATTTGGCACTTATACGTATGTAGCTCCACTTCACGATGTGGACATCTGTCGATCGAACGACATGTGACACATTACAGGGCATAGTCGTGGGCACGAGACCACGTGACGGCTGGCCCATGAGGTGGGCTGATCAAATTAAGGCCGCAATAAACTGCCCATTGTACGAAAGTGCCAGGTGTTTAGACGTTAGACGGCCACAACCATTCTGTCAAGAGTGTAACGACGAAGAAGGAGATATAGCTCCACTGGAAATTACGAGTACTTTTGATGAGGTAACCTCCTTTAAAATTACAATATCCCTATTCTGGTTGTTTTAAACTGTATTTTAGAGATTACTCAATAAAAAAACTTACTTGCCTTGAGGTAAGGAGATCTTGTGGACCAGGCAGCAGGGTGGCGGTTATAGATTTTCAATTTATCCAATTATCATCATAACCATGTGTTGATCAAAGAAATAGTCATCTTTAACACGTTGCCTAAAAATACGCAATTCACAATTGCACTGAAAGAAGAAGTTAGAGCATAGTATGAACATCTTGAAATAGCATCTGAATTATCATGAGCCTAGCTATAGATTATGTATATTATAGTAGCAGTAGAAACTAAGAATACTACATTTTATATTAAGGACATTCCCTATTTGACTCAGTACCATTATCAGTATCACCCACGCTCCATAGTCTCAAAAGTCCGCAATTTATAATACCAAAATACGCATTTACATATCCCTGTCCCTGAATCCTAAACTCAATAATGTGCGGCAACGTGCTTGTGATTGTTTAGGAGTCGATAGCGTCCATAGGCTATGGTGTCTGCTTAACCCACGCCAGCGACTTCTCGAGTGACGAATGCGTATCGGATGACGCAGTGAGTGAAGGCTCCTTACGAGGTGGCCTGATGACCTTAGAGTCAAAAGACCTGGGACGACACGCGACCGATCAGCAAGGCATTTTCCGGGAAAGGCCTATGACCAGCAATGGACGTCTATTCAGCTAATGATAATGAGTTATGCCATGGTGTTATGTTGTAACATGCACACTATTTATTAGTGATATGTAATAAAATTACTTACCCTTGGCGCGTTGTAGCAGATAAAGTCGTTACTTAAGTGAACTACCATAGCCAACTATTCGATACGAGCCATTATGAAAAAATGTTTTTTATACGTGACATTCACCAAATAAGTGTTTAATATTGCTCTGGACTAAATATTACATAATAATTGAAAAATGTATTTATTTTGTTGTACTCATTTTTTCTAAAATGTTGACTGACACGACGTGTCAAATTATTATTTTTAAAAGTTAAAGTAGCTATCCAGCCTCTTAATGCTAGAAGAAGACTACCGGATTTTACCGTTGCTATTGTATGAAACGAAATGGGTTCAACATAGACATCTAGCGTCAAGTAGAATAAGTTATTGTATATACATTACTAGCTATTTTATTGAGAGGTGATTAAGAGAAACTCAGTCTTTATAATCTATCCATGCACACGTTGGGCAGCACTTGTATTTTACAATAAATATCATATAAAATTATAATCATGACCAATAACGTGATATTAATCTTTTCACACATGGATTACATTATTGCATCTACAACATTACTCGAGATTAATGTATTTTGAGCTCAACTACGCAATCGGTACTGATGAAGTCCCTTGGCTTCTTGTTCTTGCCAAATTTATTGCTCTGCGCTAGCGTTATAGACTGCTTTGGGTGCGATATGTGCCTTGATAGTAACCTATCTACACCCCACAAGGTTTATAGATTTGCCCACGCGTCGCTACTCGTACCGTTTGAATAAAAAAGAGTAAGAGTATTAATGAAACTCCTTCTTCTTTCTATTTGCATAGTTAAAGAAGAATTTAATTTAATGAACATAAGTCGATGCAATAGCATACACACCGTTTCAATATAGTGTATTCATATGTACCTGCTTACACCTAATGAATGACGAAACGTATTATTTACGTATTTAAATAATGTAAACAACAACGAAAAAATACAAAAATATATTAAGAAATAACATCATGTCTTACAACTTTCTTCTCTCTTCATGCGAGTAGGATTTTTTCTTGGCAGTAAACCCGCGCGGAATTAAAAACTCACTAGCAACACCGACGGCTTCGCAATCTCGTTGTATCATCTAAAACATTTGACATTTGTGTATAACTCTTGTCTTACTTTACCTGCCTACCCACGCGGATCCGCCGGAGTATTACTCTATTTGCTAGGGAAAGCAAGTAGAGGCGCGGGATATAATATATCTTATGTACATACCGAAGCTTCACATTACATGCTGGTTACAAAGGAAGAAAGAAATAGCATCCCAAGTGGACTTAATAAACTCATGTTTAAAGGATTCGGAGACTAGGTAGCTACGGGTCGGTAATTTATGTCGTCCTATTACTTTTCATAAATCGACAAGCATACATTGACACGCGGGGCACGTATATGAAAAAGTACATACTTATAAATTAACACTTCTATATTTCAGCGATGAATAATATGGCACGCTATTGCTTGGTTCATGTTACTTCATAGTTTCCCTCGTTTTATCTCTCCCACTCTGCATCTTGCAGTATCGCATCATCACCAAGAGATGGGGAATCTGGTTTACGTACATCCTGAAAAGAAGCACATAATAATACCAAATATATTAGTAAATACGAATGTGAGCAAATAAATACCACATGACCATGACATTTGTTGTTACTTACTTTTCGTTTTATTTAAAGTGCTTAGGGAATTTTAAACTCGATCGTGTGTTTTAAAGACATTTCAAGGAAATTTGGGGCATTTTCACTAATTAATAAACTCAAATCATGACCAAAATCTTTGTTTAATTCATTGTTATGACATGACAGACACGATGACTGACGATGACTTTGTCACGCAGTAATTGACATATTTATACCGTACAATTTAACCATCAAAAAGTTACGTGTTTCCAATCATTTGATCAATTTCTCACTTTAGTATGGGATTTCCATTCAATCGTTCATTCAATTATGTACTAGCGTCGGGTACAAAAAACATGACATTAGCTCAGCAATTTATACTTCAAAATTGACATTAAAATCTATCTAACGGTAGTACATAAAGTTACGTGATTACCCCGCTGTTCGCCGGAAATCTAAGTATCAGAATTCCAAAAGATGCCCAATTTAAAAAGAGCTACCGACCCCACCGATGTTTGAAAGAAAACAGAAGTAACAGGGGCAAATAATTACGCTATCGGAGCTCAAGTATCATGAGTCGTTCTATGCGTACAGAATTCATAACGCCGTTCGGTGAGTAGGAATTAGATCGTATGCCGTTTGGGTTTAGGGTGACGTCTTATTTGAGGATGGCAAAGAAACTTTGGCGATTGTAAAGGCTTCATTCATTACCTACCTTGACGCAGGGTAGTGAAAAATGATGTCTTTCTTGAACCTCACTCAAATTCTGAAAGAAGGAAGTAATGTTGGATGTTGCAGGTAATGGAAGCTTCACGTTTTCAGATTATAGATTTTTGGGGACGAAATATATGGTTTGGAGGTGAATCTCGTTACTATTTATTTTAATTTAATTTAATTTATTTATTCTTCAAAATTGCGAGACTTAAGTGGCAGTGGGCAGGGCACATTGCTCGCAGGACTGACGGTCGATGGGGCCAGAAACTGCTTGAGTGGCGTCCACGCACCGGAAGACGAGCTGTCAGTAGGCCTCCGACAAGGTGGAGTGATGACCTGGTGAAGGTCGCGGGAATCCGGTGGAAACGAACGGCACAGGACCGGTCTAAATGGCGATCCTTGGGGGAGGCCTATGTTCAGCAGTGGACGTCTTTCGGCTGAAATGATGATGATGATGATGATGATTTATTTATTAAATAGGCACACAAAACAAGTATCAATCATTAATACAACCATACAGCAATATTTTTTATAAAAACTAGACTGATGCTCTAAACTATGTGTACACAGCACGATTCAAACTTATACATTAGTTGAGGGACATTATAGTCATGTAGTTAAGTTATATAGTATATACATTAATCCAGACTTAATTTTCATTTAAAGTGTAGGTAATAAAGAAAGTGTTAGTAGGTACATTTACTTAAGGTATAATAAGGTAAAAGTGAAAGTGATTATGTAAAGATTTTGGTTATTTGGCTCTTAAGTACAGGAAAACTACTTTTATATATGTCCAGTGAAGAATGCTGCGCTACAGTGTCATTGTATAGTCTTCGTCTTATTTATTTATTTATCGTATGGCAATTATTTCGGATCGTGAGATCTTCGAGACGACAGTACGGTTGCCAGTTGTTCTTGTTGCACTTAGCACCACCCAGGGGTCAGTTGTAGGGTAAGGATGGCTGCAGCTTCGACCCCAAATAAGACAAGTGAGTGGGCAACTTGACTGTTAGTTCTCAAGCCGCCCGAAGGCCTTGGACCTTGGGATTGGCTTAACAATTGCTATCATAGACAGCAGCCGGGATCAACTGGTTTATGGGCCTTCCAAAGCACGGGAGAGGTCAGTTAATTACCACTCTCAAACCAAATCTCAGCTTTCTAGGACTTCAGAAAGTATCCTAAGAATTTTAATGATCATCAGTGAGTGACGAAATTGGGGTTTTCTAGATGCCAATAAAATTTAAATTATAACAGTTAAACAAATTGAGGCTTTACCTGTTTAATAAGTTCACTATTGGCATTATATCCCTAGAATTTAGTTTATATGGTATAATCCAAGTAATAAGGGTTCATAAAAACGACGAACCGCTTCGAGAAAAGATACGTAATGCCCTTGTAATTGTATGGACCTTAGTAGAAGTAGAGAGAAGACGAAGTAGAAATTAAACCTTAACTGAGTTACGTTGATTGGAGGTACAGTCGCCATCTAAGACAAGGGTAAATCATCTATCAATATAATTAAAATATATTACATGTTTCGCTGTTCTATTTATATTAGAATTACGATTTGAAACGGGATATTTACCATGTATATTTGTATTTTTGAGTTCCCGATATTTCGGCACTGTTGCAAGCGCCATTATCAAGGATTAACTCTTGATAATGGCGCTTGCAACAAATAAATAAAAAAATAACAAAATCGAAATTCTGTAAGCTTGAAATCTTATGTTCTATTTATAGTTATTTTGTATTTAGTATTGTTGTTCAAATTATATTACCTGGGTAATAGTGACCCAGTTACTATAATTACTACCTCGAATTTGAGATAAAAATACTTAAAAAATAGTTAATTGCTTACAGCAGAAACTAACACAAAACCAAACACAACATTCGAAAACATGTTTCAAGAAATGCTTGACCGTTTTTAGTCAAATCAACTCGTCAAACCACTTGCAAAGTCACTTTTAATACAAAAACGTCATGTTTATTTTGAGAGTTGCAAGTACATATGACGTTTTTGATCTAGTGTTCAAGTCATAGAAATGTTTAGCTAAGTTTCCGTCCAAGTTACGAACTTTCCTTTGTATTGTGCGTATGGAATACGGAAATCGAGGTAAAGTTTGGAGGTTATCGTTTCTGTTTGGAATATTTTCAATTTCGCTGGGGGAAGTATTTTGTTGCGTTTTCCAGTTATACATATAGAATAGAATAGAATAGAATAACTATTTATTGTCAAAACTGTGTACATTGTTATAACATGTCATAAAATAATGAGTATCAACAGTTTGCCCATTTCAAACGTACAATAATAATAAGATAATAATCTGAAATAACTAAGAAAACAGTGATATAATAATTAATGAAATAATAATCTTAATCATCATTTTACATCCCATTTGAAATATTCGTTCAAGTCATAAAAAAAATTGTCTAGCAGTCACCCCTTAAGTTTCTTTTTAAATAAATAAAATATAAAGCCCGACCATAAATATATGGCCATTCTTATTCTCATTTATATAAGGTCAGTAATGTCAGTATAGTCGGAATACTGACGTGGTAAATCTACGAGCAGCTTTCTATGTTTTTTTTTTATTTATTTTTTTAATTTATTTATCAAAAAAGTACATAACAGTTGCTATTATGAACTAAACTTAAACACTGAATATGACAATGCCTAAACATTTAAATGTAATATTTTTTTAAGTTTTTATAACAATAAACATTACAATGTTACCTATAGCTATAACAATTTAACCATTTTTTTGGTTTTTTGGTAAGCATTAATGTACTTTGGCCAAAAGTGTCTTTTTTAATCTACTTTTTAATTCAGTTATGCTGTACTTTTTGTCCTCTCATAATAAATCAGTTTCGTTACATATTTTTGGTATCATAAATGTATTAGTTCTTGTATATTAGTGTTTGTTTAGTTGCTGTTGTCATGTGCAATTCTATGTACTTCCTAAGTACGGGAAAAAATTATAATTGTGCGCAGGAGTTAAGGGTGCTCAAGGGTTAAATTATGTAGGGGTTGATGTTCTATTTCTAAAAACACAACCCCCACCGCGGAGACGCCTAGTTTTTTTTATTAACGACATTTAATTGTATGTGAACGACATCAAAATCGGATGTGTCAAACCTCGCTCTCTTCGAAGTTGTAGGTTGTAACTTTCGAGAATTCAGCTCTAGGTATATCTACGGTAAAACCATACGATTTAGGCTCGGTTTTATAAAGATCCTTTAGACCTTATATCGGTTTGTTATGTCAAAAAATTTACTTAGTTACTGAAATTTGATTTGACATTTGGTCTAACGGATTTTTATAAAACCCGGCCTTAACGTGCATTTGTTATATTTAAAAATGTGTGTGTTGTTGTTAAGTAAGGGACCTGTTTAGGCTGTTTTGTGTGTCAATTAATGTAAATATGGATATTTCCTCTCGGACAGATAAAAAATATAAACAAATAAATAAAAAAATATATATGAAATGTGGATTCTGAATCTGGACTATTGCAGAGTACATATGTTTTTTGGATTTGTGATTAAGCGTAAACGTAACTTATCTAAGAATTTACTTAAAAAACATTAAGAATCGTATCTTTTACTTTTACAACTAGCAAGACCTCCTTGTTTGTCGATTACCAGCGTCTCGAATGCGGGGCGTGATTTTGTACCCAATGTTAGAATCACATAATGTGGTGTGGTTGTTTATTATTCTATGTATTACCCAGTATACGAACAAATTAAGGGATTCAAGCATCGATATCGCCAGAAGCCTTAAATCATATCATATCCAGTTGTTAAGTGTTAAACAGTGGCGATACCGATGACGTAGACATAGACACGTAGACAGTGGCGCCGCGGAACAGTGGCCGATATGGGTAACTAATCATTTGCCGCGTATTTCTGCGGTCGCCCTTGGCAGATGTAAAATTAAAAAATAATGCAAGCTTCTTGAAGAAATTATCGATTGTTGAAACTGTTGTTATAACGTTGTAATAGTTATTTGTTATACAAGGGTGCAAAGTTGTATTAAAATACAACGCGGGTTAAAACCGCGAGTGTGGAATTGAAACACGAGCTAGCGAATGGATTCTAGGATTGAACCACGAGCTAGCGAATGGATTTTTTGGTTGAACCGTGAGCGAAGCGAGTGGTTCAAAAATATAATCCTGAGCGTAGCGTAGTTTGCAGCCGTGTATAACACAAATCTTTTCACCTCACTAGAGCGAGGAATTTTTTTTCCTCCTCCTCGTCCTAACGTTGACAGTAGTTGCGTCCTAAATATAGTTGTCCACTACCTAATCCCGAAATTTGGCGAAGGTACTAGCACTTTTTTAACACAACAGCACAATATAAAAATATTGTTGCTGGACTGTCTGGACTGGCCTTTACATGTTATTAGGTTTAAAAAAAGTTACAAATAGCGCGTTCGGGTTTCAAATATTCTTTGCACCCTTGTGGATAAATCTGTTTTTAAAGAATAAAAAAGGGCTTTTCGAGCTAGTGAGGTGAAAATTAATATAATGCAGAATAAGCATACTGATTGTACAAAAATACTATTCAGATAATTCATAATACCGGTATTTTATGGAATAATGGAGTTTCATTAACACCAGTGTTTACCAACACAGGGTACTCCCGTACAACTGGATGCAAAATGGATGCTTAAGCTATACCAATTTGATCCGCCTCATCTCCTATCTAACACCACACGGTGATATGTAACGGTGTCAGCGCAAGCGCCGGCGAGGCGCCGTCGCTCGTGACAAGGTTAGGCTATAGTCATGTGGATAAGACTTACTGAAATAATCTACAACCTTATCATATTAGATTTTATTATTTTCATGTTGACGTGTTATAGATATAGCTCAAAACATTTTATTATGATTAGTGTACCTACTTTATTACCTTTTATTTTGACGCTTAGAGACCTTATACATCTCTAACAAATCTCGATTATTATTAGTTTCTTAGTCTTATTTTTGACATGTAACACTACATTTAATTATTGATACTTTGATTATTGTATTATTTTTATTTGATGTACCTAGATAGATTTTGACTTGTAAAAGTGCCCTTGAGGTCTATTTGCAGAATAAATCTTTTGATTTTGATTTTGATTTTGATATTAAAATAAAATCTTTATCTTAGAAGATTCTACCTGTTTTTAAATTTTTGTTCAAATTATGTTATGCGTATGTGATTTCATTTCCGCTACCCTAAGATTGTCTGGAAGAAATCGCTCTTTAGCTATAACCGCCTGTTGTTTGCCTCTACTCATTGTGTTTTTGTACTGTACTATGTCCTTTAATTGAGGTGTGCAATAAAGATTATTTGTATTGTATTGTTATTGCATAGTTCTCTTCTCTGTTCTTCCTGTACTCTTGCTTCTTTCTTTCTGTTTCCTTTTATTTATTTAATCCTATTTATGCCTCAAAATCAATCTGTTACTTCGTTCATTCAACGCATTTCACAGCGCGTTATGTTTTTTTTTAACCTGACTGTGGCTTTATAGGCCGGGCCCAATAAAGCGATAGGAGTGCGCGGTTGGAGAGTAGCCTGGGGAAAATTCAGAGGAAAACCTCCTACACGACCACGCGTGTGGTTTGGAACACTGGAATACATTAAGAATTTGGGCTGCAGTGAGATTGGTTGAGCGGTTTCAACCGAATCTGAGGTGTGAGTGGAATCGAGCTACTGGGAGCGGTAATACTGCAAGCATTTGAATTTTGTACTATTTTTACTGTTATTTTATATACATAGTATATTGTTTTGAAAAAATGACACCTCGCCGAGTTTCTTACGCCGGTTCTTCTCGAGGCAGAGGTTTATTTTATGAACCGGTGGTAGTTTTTTTGACATTCATAAGTGCATGTAACATGCCTAAATTGAAGAATAAATGATTTCATTTCATTTCAAGCGTAATGGGAACTTTTGAGCCAGTTGCGATTCGTGGCGATCCTCTTTAGTTGATGTATTAAGGTTAATTGACGAAGCCTGTTGCGGATTGTTATATTTTTGTATGGATATCTATACGTGACGACGCCTGTTGCTGATTCATATTGGTACCCACCGGATGAAGCCAGCGTAGCAGATTAGATCTTAGTGACGTCAAGATGATGATAATAGTAATAAATATATTACTTAGGTACCTGTTATTGGTCGAAACTAGTTCTATGAAAGCGACCGCCATTTTACCTTCCAACCCAGGAAACTAGACCTTGTTGGGAGTAGATCGGTTTCCTCACGATGTCATAATTATTAATATTATAAAGAACCTCAAGTGTCCCATTGGTGGGCAAAGGCCTACAGTAGTACCCAACTGATATGGCTTACCGATGTACCTGCGCAGAAGATGAATTTTTAATGCGCGGGAAATGCTATTGACCAATCGGCATGCTCCACGCGCCGCGCTTCTTTTTCTGTACCGCTATTGGTCCGCAGCTGCCGCCATGTTAGCGCGCGCCGCGTGGCATGTTAGTCAGCCGCCATACTTCTGATCGAGTGCACGCGCATTATGAACAGTGTATTATGAACCTTATAGTAGTGATCTAAGGTTAATTGTAAGTTTTAAGCATTCTTTCGTTAATCTTCGGAGCGATACTTTCTTTTCTGCGCGAACGAAGATTCACGACGCGCCTTATCAGTTGGGTACTGCTGTACCTCTTTATCTTTCACGCGTCCCTGTCTTGGATGGTCTCCAACCAGTCCTGATCCGAGACGTCAAGTTCGTCTCGCCATCTCCGACGAGGTCTGCCACGACGCCGTGCTCGGTTATAATATTAACATATTATAGTATATTATAAGATAAACGATTATATCATGGATAGGGATGTTTGGCAGTGATAGCATCCCGCACAAGTAATGTAGCAAAAATATTTAGTCCTAAATATTAAAAAAATATGTATACAGTAGAATCCGCTTATGACGACTTTGCTTATAACATTTGACCGATTTTAACGACTTCGAAATCACCACACATTAGAGTTCATATTTATTTATCGTACGGCAATTATTTCGAACCGTGAGATCTTCGAGAAGACAGTACGGTTGCCAGTTTTTTGCTGCACTTTTTGGCACCACCCAGGGGTCACGTGTAGGGTAGCGGTGGGTCACCGGTGGGTACTCCCTACGGACGTGGTGCAACTTCGTCCCCCGATTAGAGTTCATAAAAAAACATTTTCAAAGTAAATCAGTCCGTTTTGTGCGACGTTCTGTTAGTGCGACATAATATCATCGGTCTCTTGACTGTCGCTTTATCCGGATTCCACTGTATATATGTTTATATTGTAACATTTTAATTCTGTAGTATTATGGATACTGTTATTTTATATACATTGTATATTGTTTTGAAAATATAACACCTCGCCGAGTTTCTTACGCCGGTTCTTCCCGAGGCAGAGGCTTATTTTATGAACCGGTGGTAGTTTTTTGACATTCATAAGTGCATGTAATATCCTTAAATTGAAGAATAAATGATTTCATTTCATTCTCATTTCATTTCAATAGTATATATTTTCATATCCATATTAAACTAACGTATCGAACGTAGATATTCGCGTGGGCGTACCCAAATAAGGTCACTCTTTGTGAGTTACATCGCGAAACTTGTATTTAATTATACTTCGTCTATCATTAATATTGACTTAATTATATATTGTCTGTAGCTTATGTAAAAGTTGTTTAGATTAGTGTTCAATAGGATTAGTGGATGCGAAGTGATGTCGACGATTTAACATCATTATTATGTAAATCAAATGATATTTTATCGTATTGCTCATTCATTTAAACGGCAAATTTGATCGTATCTGACATGATACGAGTATTCAAGCCACGGTAAAAGTTTTGTCTGTCAAGTGGTGGTTCTGGGTTCGATTTCAGGTTTTTTTTATGGGTTCGAATTCTAGCTGTTTTTTTATTGCTCCGCGTACGTCAAGTCAATCCATTATTATGTAAATTATTTTCCGGAAATCTGAAAGTAGAATAGAATAGAATAACATTTATTCAGGTAACACATCATAAGTGAAAAAGAAAATAAAAACAAATAAAAATTACATCGAGAAAAAAAAATTACATCGAGAAAGTAGGTAGACATTGAAAGTGACAAAATAATAACAGTAACAATTTACTATTTGTAATATTTATTGCACAAACCAATACGTAACTATATGAAATGAGTATAGTGAGTGAGAAGGGGAGATTCCTCGTTCCTATCACTACCCGGCGCAAAGGTCCCTAGTATACTGGCGGAGTTCCCGCGTTGTATGGCCAGGGATATTCTTTGCACCAGGTACTCACCAGAACGGGGATCGCCTCCCCGATCTCTTAAGCGACGAGCCAGGGTTGCAATAAACGCTTTAGCTTCGGCACACCAGGGCCCGCGAGTCTCTACGGCTGTTGGGACGAACTCATATACTCATATATGTAAATAGTAATGTAATGTAATAATATTTTATTTAACCCTTAATAAGGCAGAGGCGATTTAGAAACCACTTGGTAATTACACATTTACGGTAAAGACCGTCACCCTTTTTATTTAATGTTAATAGTATTATAGTTTAGTTTAATTTAGTTTTATTTATCACAGAATACAATCTCGTGTAACAAATAGATACATTTTTGCTTATACTACTATTGCATACTGATCTTCAGGCGCTCTAATTGCGTAACAAAAAATGAAAATAAATAAGAATATACGGTTCAGTATGTTCTTACAAGCACATAATTAATGTCAAATACAAAAAATACAAAAAATTAGAACATTAAATTGAATATAAATAAAACCACATACAAAACAATCCAAAAATACAGCTAACATATCACGCTTTCTGTCCTCATTCTTACTTTTTCGGTTATTATTCAATTGTAATGTAAATAATGAATCAATCAAAGTATGTCGTCAATATATGCACTATGTCTGTCAAGCGAATCAAATTTTTAATACTGTTATCTATAATTTTTCCTGAAATTCACGTGCCTCTAACAGTCAGAGTGTATATAATCACATGTTTTTTTAAAATTATTTAGTTTCATTTTGCTCTAAATATATTCCCCAGGTCTCTGCAACCATGAGAATATATTAAACTTTTACGTAGCATATCTGTATAGCTGGGGCCTTATTAAGGGTTAAATGCCTATACATAAACAATTCACATCGATAAAATATGTCGATATTCAATATTATAGCTCGTACGTTTTTTTCCTATCCTATATGGGTATGCCACTGCTGGCCAAAGGCCTCTCCCATTGAATGACCTTCGTATTTGTTTCTTCCAGCCAATTGTTGAAGAAGACATGTCCGCAGACCGTAATACAGGTAAATTGCTTATAACACGACACTGACATAATTATGCTCTCCATTAACACTAATGAAACAGAGTTTCTGTTACATACACACTGTCTCAAAACCGTGTGTAATAGGAACTCTATTAAATTGGACTTAAAGTTGACTATCGAATGGAATAAGAGCATATGTCAGTGTCAGTCTCAAGAACAAGTGAAAATCCGTGATCACTCGTGAAAACACGTAGGTAAGGTTGATATTCTTTGGCTCGGTTTTGTGTCTTCGGGTAATTTCGAATGTCGGATAATTCCGAAAATAACAAATTCTAGTCTTACTAAGCGATTTTATTGCATCTTATCATAATCACCATCAAAAAGAAATGTAATTTTTTTTTGTTGATGTTTGGTAGTGCAACAAAATCACTTAGTTACACAGGAATCTGTTATTTTCGGAATTACCCTGCATTCGGTATTACCCGCGGACACCATATTTTAATTTATGTTGTTCTTTGAACTTTGTTTGGTGAGCAATAAAGAATATTTATATTTGTATTGTATTGTATATAAGATTTCAAGCTTACATGGTCATTTACATTAGAATTACGATTTGAAACGGGATATTTACCATGTATATTTGTATTTATGAGTTCCCGATATTTCGGCACTGTTGCAAGCGCCATTATCAAGGATTAACTGACGTACAAAAAAATATACATGGTAAATATCCCGTTTCAAATCGTAATTTTATTGTATTGTATATTTATTTCCAAAAAAATCCGTATACAAACCTCGCAATCGTTGACAAAGGATCCGCATTCATTGTACGTGATTCATACGTTTTCCAAAACCTTCCTCGTTCATAAGGCCTTTACACATTCAGCCATACAGGTATGTTATGTATTCTTGATTGTTAGGAACAAGGGTGAGATGCGTCGTGTTTGTAAATGCAAACTTTCTTCGCCTTGTACGGGAATGTTTGGAAACATTTTCCGTGTGAAACGCGAACTGATTTCGGAAGTTTTCGAGAGAGTTCCAATATAATAAAAAACAAAACAAATAGAATAGAATATTTATTGTATTTATCATACATTTTTAAGAACATTATCTAATATAAAAATAATTTAGAATAAATATACAATATAAATTAATTGACACAGAATGGGGGCTATCGCGTATGAATTCGCCGCTAGAGGCGCTAGTGTAGCGCGAGGTCTCCGAAATGTCAAATGTCACTCTTTGTGGTTGCGGTACGCGGGTTAATATCTAATTGGAACAATATGATGACTATTTTGCAATACCTGAGCTTGATTATGGCAAATATGAGTTACGGGTCAATGACTGTCAGTGCTTTGAGACAGTTTTGTCTTTCGGAAACTTATTTCCTCCTTTTTTTCCGAACAAAACGGGACTGCACTACAATGCGGGATGTTCGATATTTTTACGGTACGGTTTTAAGGTTTTAAACATGATTTAAATGCAAACTTCGTTTTCATGCCCATAATAACCAATAATATTTTTTTACAGCTGGACCTTACTCGACAGTGGCGCCAACTGGTGAGCACAAAAACGATAGCCCCCATTGCGTAGTCATACTTATTAGAATAAGGGCCGGTATACATTTTGATTAGTGCGAGTGCGAGTTCATAGAATAGGAGCGTGTTCTATTTTTTTGCGAGTAGCTTTTGTATGGACTCGCACTAAACACTAATCAAAGTGTATACCGGCCATTACATAAAGTCACATTTACGTCAAATATCGTGCTTTGATTTGATACATTCGTTCACCAATCGTTATTCGTCCAGGAAGTCTTACACAGAATAATAAATAGGCTTTTCCCTTCAGCGGGATCTAAGGCTTTGAGTAAAAGAGCTTTCTGTGTCAGCAATTTTGATTTTCTCAGGTATTTCGTTGTAAATCTTAGGACCTACTACACCGAGGGATCTGCCTGTTTTCTGTAATCTGTGTACTGCGACGCGCTGTCGCTTGGGTGTGGGAATACACTTTTCTCAGACATGCTTGGAAATGTATGTGTTAATATAACGAAATGAAGACATGAAGTTTCTTGTTTATGGCTCCCTACATTAGCCTAAGGCCAAGAAGTAATGTATGAAAATCTAAGAAAAACCATTACTGTTCGCCGCTCTAACTTTTTAAATTAGCTTAGACTGACAAAGGAGAATTGACATACTGCCAATTATATCATTATCATGTTTTATTATTAATTGTGGATGGATAATCTTTGTTTATTTATTTTCTCGCAATGGAAGTGAAACGTAGAGCGTATAACTCCTAATAGGGCTTATTTTAAACCCTTGTCATACAATCTACTAGTTCGAGCCAGTCTTAGCGTAACTGGATGTATATGAACTGTACAGTGCTAGTCCAGCGCTGGCGCGAGTCAAAATGAACCCCGAACTCCTTTAGTCCCACCTAATATGGAGGATACAAAGCTACGATGATGACCCATTATCTTGTGCGTGTCAAATACAGCTCCTTAACCATGTTACCAGCTCCCCCCTCCCCCGCAAACGCCTTGATCTATTTTCAATTTACAAGACGCTTTGTGCCGTAATTACCTCGCCTGGGGGAAAAGCGTTAATATGGGATTATTTGTTAATTATCTATGAAGTACGCTTTGATAATAAGATATTATTATTTGGATGATTAAAGAAAGGAACGGTATTATCCATAAGCTATAACTGTCGACTATAAGTCGGATTAGTACCATGAAGTAAGGATAAGACTGGAGCCGGCAATACACACATACAAAGATGTGTGAAAGAGATGCAAGCATAGCCACCAACACGTGGGAACGAGATACGATCAGGGACCGATACCGGTATTTTTAAAAAACCCTGAATTAGCCCAATATTTTGGATTATTTTTTGCTCTTTTCGTAGGGCTGAATTATGTATTTAGGTAACAACGTCATATTATTAGAATGTCCCATTAAAAACGGAATAATGAACCGGTGACCGTAATAATACCGGTATTTTTCTATGGAGAAAATACCGGTATCCGATCCCTGGATACGGTGTGTCATTTCCTGTCCCTCATCGCGTATTATTTGTCACCGGCCTGTGTTACCGAATCGTCATCAAAATATTCAAGCCTATTGGCTTAATTTAAATTTGGCTCCAATGTATATACAGCACTACTAATTATGAGATGTCAGACTTGTGCTACATCCATATCAGTCTTCTGAGACATCTGAATTTAGTTAGCCTATAAGTTCGTCCCTCTTGGTGATTCGCTAATCCTTCTTCTATCTAATCCCCTTTTTATGGGCAGTACGGATTCTGTACTGCGTAGCAAAGTGTAACGCAGTAAAAAGCGGTTTCTAGACTGACAGTTGACACTGACAGCTGACAGTTTTCTCAAATTGTACGACCGCCGCACCGACTAATGAGAAAGTCGCTTTAGCTAGCATGTATCCTAACATTTTAACTCGTATATCCATGGGATCCCAGCGCGCACAAGTTATTTACTGAAATCGCGAAGCGTCTGGTTGATGTAACTGGTGACCGAAGAGCAAGCGACTTCCTCGCACCATACCCATTAGGGTTTCTGAGCACATACGTAGTTGCCGGAGGTTTTCCCCTGGATTTCCCCAGTCTACTCTCCAACCGCGCACTCCTATCGCTTTATTGGGCCCGGCCTATAAAGCCACAGTCAGGTTCAAAAAAAAAACATACGTAGTATTAAAAAACGGGATATACGAGGTTCTGCAGTTACGAAGCATTCACTGGATTCTGGCTCAATGCAATATATTCGATTTGACAAAGTAACCGTGCTAGCGAGAGAAAAGTTCTTTTCTCAAACATGCAATGAAATATTGACGTTATGTTCGTTATAACAGGCTTCAAAGTATCACGTTTCGGGCAGAACAACTCGATAGAACTGTAAAGGAATTTCATACGAAATTGAAGGCCTAGGCCGGGAAGTAATTTTTTTTTTTAAAGTAACCATGGCGTCTGTGTTCATGAACAGGGCTGCGACCGCGATTCTTGTCATCAAGTTGTGTATAATCAAAAATCAAAACATTTATTCTGCAAATAGGCCTCAAGGGCACTTTTACAAGTCAAATCTATCTAGGAACATCAAATAAAAAAAAATACAATAATCAAAGGCCCTAATAGGGTGTATTCGAACACTACACACGCGAAATACGGACAACTTCAGTAAAAAAAATTATTATGAGGGATTGGAGGGAAAATTAAAATTTGTTTTATAAGAGGTGTCTTTTTTATTTCATTGCATATGTTTAGGAAAAGCACTATATGTGGATTCTCGCCCCCCGCACCACCGCCGCCGCCAACATCAAGCCGATCGAGCCGAGCGCGAGCGCGCAGTGCTAGACGCGCGGCCGTCGCGGCTAGTTCTCATGATTAATGGCCACGTATTGGACCGAAACATGTCGAGCTATACTCGACCTTAAAGACGTGAGTGACCCGTTTATATTTCGATATGTCTTAAACTCACGGGAGTTTTATAGTTTTATTATCATCATTCAGCCGGAAGACATCCACTGCTGGATATAGGCCTCCCCCAATTGGGGGGGTTTTGCCATAATCCCCACGCTTGGCAGGCGGGTTGGGGATCGCAGTAATAATAGGTGTGACCTTCAGGGAACGCTGCTGCCCGTTCCCTGGATATTCTCCGTCAGTCGCCTCTTACGACACCCACCGGATGATATAGTTTTATTATTGTTTTAAGTAATTTTTGTTAAGTATTCCTGTCAATAAATGTATAAAATTTTTGCTAAGAGACCATTTTTAGGATGGAAAATGTTATTCAAATGAAACTTTATGCACGCTCTAAAACATAAAGTTCTAGGGCTTCGCCCAATAAAGCCAGGAAGTAAGTTACATACGTGAATAATATAATTATGAAGTATGGCGTAAAGCTGTTTGGCGTTCTCATACAATAACTCAGGGGTAACTCCGTCTAAGTCGACCGACAAAGCGAAAACTCCAACTTTGGCGAAAACTGGCGTACACAGAGTTGCGAATTGGCCCCGCGATAGGCCAAGAGTCGAGCTGCATTTTATTTAAGCATCTAAATATCTTTGTACAAATAAAGTACAAAGTCGAGTAAATTAAGTAATACCTTTAATTTTACACTGGAGACGTTCGCCATAATTTTTGTCTTTAGCATATTCACCCTCAGACCTACCAGAAGAGAAGCATGGTGAAGATTATGAATCATGTTTTGGAGATCATCAGCGTTTCTGCAAACAAGACAATATCATCAGCGAACCTTAAGTGTATCACTCGTGTAGTCTAGTAGATATTTACAGTTTGATTTTCGACAGAGAAAAAAACTGGTTCCTACGGAAATCTTGGGAACAGGCATCAATGCGGACCGCGAGCTCGTTATAGCATAACCGGGAAGACGCTAGGATGTGACCTGTGGAGTTGCAAGCGTGTATAGGATGCGGTGACCGCTTACCATCAGGCGAGCCGCATGCTTGTTTGCCACCGAAGTGGTATAAAAAAATGATGATGATGATTTACCGTTTGATTTTCGGCAAAGGTAAACATTATAAACTACATATCTGGGAAGAAATTCAAAGGTTCAAATTCAAAGGGTGTGAAGTTCTCAACGCGCACTAGGTTGGCTAAGTTTAGTGAACCAGCGACAAAACTCCCAGTAGCTCGATTCCACTCACACCTCAGATTAGGTTGAAACCGCTCAACCAATCTCACTGGAGCGCAAACTTTTAGAGTATTCCAGTGTTCCAAACCACACGCGGGGTCGTGCCGGAGGTTTTCCCCTGGATTTTCCCCAGGCTACTCTCCAACCGCGCACTCCTATCGCTTTATTGGGCCCGGCCTATAAAGCCACAGTCAGGTCCAAAAAAAAAAACTAAAAAACAAAAAATAAACAAGCGTGGGCACTATTGCTCGTTCCCTCTCACCCATAAAAGAAAGCCTGTGCCCAATAGTGAGACGTATATGAGACTGATGATTATGTAGTCCCTGTCTTCTGAGGTAACTAACCCTTAGGGTCCTGGCAGAATATCAGCGATGTGGCTACCTGCCGCATAATTATGCTGAGCCAGCGCCCATTCTCTGCCACAACATATGGCTCATATTGTATCACTTTTAGTTTATTTGATTTCTATTTTTTTTTCTGATGAATAATCATGTTAGTCCTTAAGGTGCATGTTTCTTTTCTTAATGTATGTTATGTAAATTGTGGGAATGAATAGTGTTTATCTATCTATCTATCTAAGGTCAATTTTTTCACAGTTTCTACGCGAGTACCACTACTGCCTGTATACTTGACCATACCAATTCAAACGTAATTTTTTTTATTGCGAATGTGTTCTTGGCTATCTAGTCTAGCCCAAGGGTAAAGATGAGATTGAAGATGGAGCGAGCTCATCCAGAAGATACTTAATCAAACTTAAGAAAAAAGGTTCGGATAAAAGAATTTGGAAAAACATGATGCCGGCAGGGCATTCCAAATCCTAGTAGTGGGAATTATAAAAGAGGGAGGAGTTAGTTTTGATCTCTAACAGAAGTAACATTTTCAGCTCTCTGTCACATACAAATGCTGTCACTCACACGCCGTGACATCGGAATGTCAAACACGAAGTTGAACTCTATAGAAATGTACGTAGGTTTTTATTTATTTATTTATTTATTATTATAAAGAGGTACAATTTTACAATTAGTGTCTGTCCCACAAAACGGTTTACACAGTTTGACCGTGGGATCGGAATCTCTTCGGTAACTAAATTCACATACATGACTATTACTATGTACTATCACTATTTACTAGTGTCTACTATGCTATTTAAGAAATAATTAAATAATTTTCTTTTATATGTTGCTCTATTGGCCTCCAGTCTGAAATCGCATTGGACGCCTTGACGCATATATGCGTCGTTACGCCGAAAAGGTTAAAATAGAAAGTTCCAAATTAAAAATAGCAAATTAAATTGAAATAGTCTCGTAAATGCGTATCCTAGCTCTTGGAGCACGAGCACAGTGAGGATTTATACACGTTAGACCGCGTCGTTACCAAACTTCAGCGACCATTGACGTGATTTGCCGATTTAGGCCACTTGTGTTGTTTGTCAAACATAAAGAGGGCAGGTTATTGAATTTGAAGCGTAGTCAGGGATTCAAAGGAAACTTATAGTGAATCTTGGAGATCTGTAGGTGAAGGCCACTGTATTTTTTTTATAAAATGACGGCGGCAATAATGCTTAGGTACCTGCCTGATGGTAAGCAGATACCATAGTCTATGGACACTTCTCCAAAATAATCACAAGCGTGTTGTGATTTTATTATAATATTATTTCCTTAATCTTGTAATATATTTCATTATTGGATTCGAATTTAGAGTAGGAACTTATGTCGCACGATTTTCATTTTACGTCAATTTTGTATCGTTCAGAAATCGATACAGTATTTCGAAATTCAACGATAACTTTAATTTCATACTTCATTAGTATGCAATTTATTGGAATACTTATTTTTTTAAATAACCAGTAATGTATTACTCTTAATAAGAGAACAACGGTTGGAACTCACTATTTGCGACATGTTTCGGACTACAATTGGCCATACGTGTGGACATAGTTAGTTCGGTGTGCCTGCCGTCGGTCGACTTGGACAATTTGTTGGAGCAGTCAACTCTAACACAGGACTGCGCCGCGAGCTTCGCGCCTCGGAGGGCAGTGTTGCGCGGTCGGTTGCCTTGATAACACTCAACCTGATGAAGGACTCCAATTGTAGTCCGAAACATGTCGCAAATAGTGACTTTCCAAGTGAGTTCCAACCGTTGTTCTCTTATTAAGTGTAAATATGTCTCACGTTAGTGTAAATTTATGTAATGTATTACTGTTATAAATTCATTGATTAGATCGATTTCCATCGACTTACGGAAATATTGTCTGAATTGAAACGAATTATTTAGGCACTACACTAGATTTAAAAAATAAAAGATACAGTAACTGTGTCATGGTGAATTATTATCATTAATTACGTCGCATCAGTGATAGAATAAAATATACTTTCATTTGATTGCTCTAAAACGCGTATTACAACTTTCTAACAACTCATGAAGCTCTTAGGGACAAGTTCGCCTTTGTACTCTAATTTTATGTGACATGTATGTTGTTTTTAGAGACCATATACATCTCTAATTAATTTTAATTTTGACGCTCAGAGACCATGTACATCTCTGGGATATTATATTAATTTCATTATACTCCTGGTTTAATCTTGAGACCTTATACATCTCTAACTTTACTGATGTTGTAATATTTGTAATAGATAACTTTGCAAGTTTATCTTCACTGTATGACATTAATTTTGTTATAATTGTAAACTCGAAATTATTATTCCTTCTTGAACTGTAAATTAATATTTTGAGATGAAAAATGTATTACTTATTATAGTCAGACTTTCATAAATTGTAAATTAATATTTTGACATGTAAAAGTACCCTTGTGGCCTATTTGCAGAATAAATGTTTGTATTTGTATTTGTTTTAATCTGTTATTGTGTACAATAAAGTGCTTACATACATACATACATAGCCTTTTATTGTTTCTATGTGTAATGCTTAAGAGCGCTTTAATAAAATGTAACAGGTCCACTAGCGCCACTCGTGAATAATTGTGATCGTTTAAATTTAACGATAGATATCTAAAAAAGGGGGCCGCTACGTACTGTATTTTGTATTTAAGTACGTTTTGAATCCATCAAACTAGTTATTACGTTGCTGGATTCGTCAATCTATGCGTCCAAAGTTAAAACGGCCGTTTTAATTTTGAGCTCATAGAGAGACCAATCTAGCAACGTAAAAATTAGTTTGATGGATTCAAAAAGTACTTAAATATAAACTACAGTACGTAGCGGCCCCCTTTTTTAGATATATATCATTAAATTTAAATAATTACAATTATTTACGAGTGGCGCTAGTGGACTTGTTACATTTTATTAAAGCGCTTTTAACATTATATGGGTGTTACGATGTGTCAAAAAGGAACTGGTAAAAAAATCCGATAATAACCATCCCGCTCTCTACGGAAGTTCTGCGCGTAATTTCGTAAATACTTAGTTTTTTTTATACGGTGGCAAACAAGCGTACGGCCCGCCTGATGGTAAGCGGTCACCGTAGCCTATGGACGCTTGCGACTCCTGGGGTGTCACATGCGCGTTGCCGACCGTTTAAAAATTTATACACTCCTTTCTTGAAGAACCCCATACTGTAGTCCCTCGGGAAAACATCGGCAGGGAGCTCATTTAGTATACATTTTAATTGATTTTTGGAACACTGGATACTTGGGTCAATCAACTTTTTCTTGTTGTTATTCTGTCCCGTCAGCGAGGAGACAACAGTAACCGAGTTTCTTAGAAAAATGTTTATAATATGAACTTCAAGCATGCTCAAGGGATGACCCATGTCCAAATGGATTGTTGCTCATCGCTAAAACTCATGTTTGGTAGATTTAAACCCTATAAAATCACAGTTTTAAAGACTCACCCAGGAGACGTAACCATGGCAACGAGCAACAAAGAATAGTTGATCCACCCACTTACGAAAAACCGTCCTGTTTTTGCATTAGAACAATAAAAAAGCTATCCTTTTTGTAAAAAAAAAAACATAACAATCTCGTTGATAATTACGAAATCTGCAGCATGAAAGTTTATTTTTAAGACGATATCTAGGATTTTTTGATAGAGTTATCAACGCATTTTTCAATATTTTGTTCGGTTACTTCATTTTTTTGTTTCGTTTTCAGTCCACAGCGATTTTTGTGTGTGTAATTCTACATTATTTCTTCACACTGGAAGCTCAAACTTCAGTATTTTCGTCAAATCTCTGAGGCCCGGTTTTATATAGATCCGTTAGACCTTATGTCGGTTTGTTATGTCAAAAAATGTACTGAGTTACTGAAATTTGATCTCATATTTGGTCTAACGGATCTTTATAAAACCCAGCCTGAATGGGCCTCGCCTTAAAGTCTCAAAAGCAGCACTTGAAACAATGAAACGACAATGCGAAATGTTTGTCTTAAACTGACCCGCTGATGTATATCCAATGTTTAAATCGCGATTATTAGTACACGATACGTTCAGAATACAAATGTATTAATCGAGTTGGGATAATTAGATTCATTTGTTATCATTAGACTGATTTCATATCTGTTCATTGGTTGTAATTTGGTTATTGTTATTGAGAATCGGATTTAGTGGATTGAAAATTGGTCAAATAAGTTATAACGCGGCATGAACCGCGCGATCTCGCCAACTATTATTTAAACCGTTAAAGGTTTTAAATAGTGGCTCATATGTACTGTAATAATTGTTCCTAATGATTGTCTTAAATAAATTAAAAAAAAAAAACAAGGGTAAAGTCGGAGATTATAGTGATAAAATGTAAAAGTAACAAATAGTATCGACAATGGTGCGATAGGCTCGGCTAGTATACACATACATACATAATATACTCACGCCTTTGGTGTTACTTGGTCTCTACCGTAAGGACCGTAGTCCGTACATACTTATTTCCATCCTTACATAGGTACTTCAATCACCATACATCTCTTCATGCATGCTCGTCAGTTGCGGCAACTTCCGACCTGGCCGCAGAAATTTGATCAAGACACCCTCGCCTTGGTCGTCTCCTTCCGAGCCTTCCATCCATCTCTTGACCATAAATCCTCTTAGTTAGTCTGCTTTCACACATTGTCTCAATAGCTCAAACCACGGAAGGATACCTTTTTCAATCTTTCGTTAGATAGATAGATAGATAAACTCTTTATTCATATCCACAACATACATGGCATAACACAGTACTACAATTAAATAAAATATTAACTCTGATAGTATATAACATGCAACTACTTAAGAACTAAGACTTAGAAACTAATCAGATAAGCCATGTGTCGTGGCAGAGAATAGGCGCTGGCTCAGCATAAATGCTGTGGCATGCCACAGCGCTGGTATTCTGCCAGAACCTTATAAAATAACGGCCAGTGCAACACTAAACATCCCTCAACAATACGTAGATGCTGACCTTATAATTATCATCGTCATCATCATAATAATGATCATCATAATCATGGTCATCATCATCATTGTTCAGAGAACAGAATAACCCGCCTCTAAAGGCGTCATGAGATACACGTGTGTTACGAAACATCGCCCTAGATTAAGTTATCCTAAGATTCCGCACATTATTAAGTCCAAAAGATCAATAAATATTACCTGCACTGCACCCTTTTTATTACCTTCCTTGCACATTACACCTATAGTATACTAAGATAAAATGTAATAGTGTGCCATAAGCAAAACTTGTATATAATAGAATAAGAAATTGTAATAAAGCCCAGTTACCAATTGTCCGTTGGTCTTTATTTACCTATAGCCCTACGCTCTCTCCGGGAGTGTAGGGTCCACCACCCATTTCAGGAAACCTCTCACAGTGGCGAAGACACCTTCAAGCCTTAATCGGTCAAGTGAGCCTGCTTGATCGGCTGTGAGAAAACCACAACCTCCGCTAACCCTATTTCCTTCCCGTAGGAATCCATCTGTTGTCTTAGGTCGAGGTCGGCAACAGATATCCCTGTAAGAGTAGCTGTGTGTGTAAAGGTAGTAAGTGTGGATAGGTTAGGGACTTAGGGAATTAGGGACGTAGGATGGTAGGCTCCCTTGCCTTAAGCCCACCCCTGTTCTAGTAACTTTACGCAGTCTGTGCAGTCGCACACTGGATTAAATCCCGTCCTAGGGAACTTACCTTCATTCCCGTCCTAGGGAACATACCTTATTTACCTGCCCGTCCAGGGTAAACTATAACCAAAACCGTCCTAGGGTTCCTATATCCAGTTTGCGACTGTACATATGGTCCTTCGAGCCGGATTAGTACCGGGTCCGGATTAGTACCGGATTTAAAAAAAAAAAAAAAAAAAAAAGTCCTCCCAAACTAGTTAGGAACGTGGGTTTCCATTTCCCACGCCTCTTTAACGTACCCTCCCAGATAGGAATAAACGATTAGGAACCGACCGACAAACTGACAACATGGACACTGTCAAGCTCAACAACCTTATCGAAAGCCAGGAGAAACTAGGAAACCAAATTAAAACCATATTAACCAACATAAAAAAAGATGCCGCGAGTAGGAAGACGTTGAAATACATCGCGGACAGGAAGACTACCTTAAGAGACTTGATAAGGGCAGTAGAAGAAAACCACGAGCAGTTGAAAAACGAAGAAAAGTTGCTTAACCATGATTACCTTACCACCGACCACTTTGGTGGTATCATGGACCTTTTCAAGGAAGCAATAACCCACCTAAGCTATTACGAGAAAAAGTTGCAAGAGGACGGACAAACCCTAGTCAAGCCGTCTACCTCTGCCTCTGCCATGAAGGAGTTAGAAACAGAAGAAGCAAACCCTAAACTTGGAATCCATAAGTTCCGAGTGTCTCAGTTAGAAAGAAAGTTAGCTGTAGCCAGGCAGTTACTAACCAGAGAAGAATCCAGTTTTATGTTGCAAGCCACATTAGAAAGCATCCAAAAGCAATGGGACACCATAGAAGGTTCACATGCTGAGTTGCTTATAGAAGGTACAACCCTAGCTGACTCATATTTTACTACCAAGAAATTTGAAGGAGTCCAGGAAGAGTATGAGAACGTAACATACCAGTTACTTAGCAAAATAAATGAGACCTCCATAAAACCAAGTTCCACCAGTACCAAGGCTGGGAAAAATCTGCCAAAAATGACGATCCCAATATTTACCGGAGACTATGAGTCATGGTATTCATTCCATGATTTATTTAAGAATATGGTTCATAACGAGGCCACATTAACTAGCGCAGAAAAAATGCAATATTTGAAAACGCACGTACGCGGTGAGCCAGCACGTATGATTCAGCATTTGTGTATTAGCGAGTTGAATTATAATGCAGCGTGGGAATTGCTGACAAAAAGATATGAGAACGAGCGACTAATCATTTCCAAGTTTATAGACAAGATATTAGATTTGCCAAAAATAGACCGGGTTGACACAATGAAGTTGAAAAACATGTACGACTTGATAAGTGAAAGTATAGCGGGCTTAAGGAACCAAGGAGTGGATACCGCGACTTGGGATCCAATGCTGACTCGCATCATTTCAAGAAAGTGGGATTCAGAAACGAATAATATGTATGAGTTATCTCTGAGTGAACCGAATAAACAACAAAGTTTTACCAGCATGATGGAGTTCATGTCAAAAAGATTTAAATGCCTAGAATCCACTAACAGTACCAATAAAAATTATCCGCACCAGAATCGTGTCAGTACGTACAAGCCTGAATATAGTCCAGGGAAAGTGTCGATCCCGGGTTGCTGGTATTGCAACAAACACGATCACGGTATTTACCAATGTATGCAATTTAAAGCATTGAATGTACAAGATCGCACAAATGCAGCAAAAAACAAAAAGATATGTCTAAATTGCATTAGCCATTACGCAACGGACAAATGTTACAGCAACTCAGTATGCAGCGTATGCGGGAAATATCACCACTCAATGCTTCATATGGATATCAATTACAATAACAAATATAATAGACCAGCAATGACTAATACGAATAATTATAAACTTGGTAATAGAGGGATGCCCCAGAAGGAAAAATTGCCTAATAAAATAAACTCTCATGTATCGTCAATGGAGCCAAGCCCAGGGGGCAAGAAAACTACAATTTTAGCGACGGCCCTAGTGGAAACCTCTACATACCATGGAGGGACTCAGTTGTTAAGAGTTTTGTGTGATCAAGGCTCAGAGGCATCGTTTTGTAC
Source organism: Epiblema foenella (assembly GCA_963556455.1). Lineage (NCBI taxonomy): Eukaryota > Metazoa > Arthropoda > Insecta > Lepidoptera > Tortricidae > Epiblema > Epiblema foenella. The sequence goes on from OY747100.1 coordinate 25,023,152, forward strand.
GGAGGAAACTGCGCAAATATTATCTTATCCAAGAGAAAAGGTTCAAACTGAGATAAAAGGTATTGGCGATGAAAAGCCCAAGACATCGAGATGTACTATTACCATAACATTAAAACCACGCTTTCCAAGTGAATTTAGGCTGCCAGTGACACTTTTTGTGTTACCAAAACTGACTTCTGCACTTCCAAAACACGAAATACCACAAATAAGTTCCGATAAGATAGGAAACCGGCTTATAGCTGATCCAACGTATTATAAGAGAGGTCCAATTGATATCATACTAGGGGCTCAGGAGTATAGTAAGCTACTGCTAGGGGGTTTAGAAAAAAAACAAGACAACATGATAGCGCAGGATACGGAATTCGGGTGGATTTTTTCCGGATGGCAATTAAGCAACGAAACTAAACACATGGAAATAACGAGTATGACTGTGTGTACCGAAGAAATCAAGCAGTTGACAAAATTTTGGGAGCTCGAAGAGATTCAAGAGAAGGTGGAGTTAAAAGAAGAAGATAGAATATGTGAAGAAATTTACCAAAAAACCACGCAAAGAAATAAAGACGGTACCTACACCGTTCGCATTCCCATTAAGAACCGAGAAATAACATACGCAGACTCACGTAAAAGGGCTGCGGCTAGATTGTTTCAGTTAGAAAGGACGTTTGGAAACAATGAACCACTACGAAAACAATACCTAGAATTTATGTCTGAATATAAAGACATGGGTCACATGAGGAAAGTGAAGAGAACAGACCACGGGAAAGGGGTCTTCTATATACCCCACCAACCAGTGGTCCGGGATGATGTTTTAACGACGAAGTTAAGGGTAGTTTTTGATGCCAGTGCCAAAAGAAAAAGGGAAATGAGCCTTAATGAAAACATGTATAAGGGTCCGAGGTTACAAGAAGATTTGACAAATATTTTATTACGCTGGCGAAAGCATAAGATAGCCTGGATGGCGGATATAGAGAAAATGTACCGATTCATAAGAGTAACTGAAAAGGATTTAACGTATCAAAGAATCCTTTGGAGAGAATCACCCAAGGACCCGATCGAGGAATACGAGCTTACTACTGTAACATATGGAACTTCTTCAGCGCCCTATTTAGCTGTTAGAACGCTACAGCAGTTAGCATTGGACGAACAGGCAAACTATCCGCTAGCCAGCAAAACCGCCCTTCAAGATTTTTTTGTGGATGACCTCTTATCTGGTGAGAAAAGTGAGGAAGAGGCTAAAGTTCTGCAAAACCAGTTAATAAACATGTTTAAATCAGGAGGATTTAACCTACGGAAATGGTCCTCGAATAGTGAAGAAATTTTAGGTAATATTCCAGAAAACTTGAGGGAAGACATGGTCAAGTTACCCCAACATGAAACAAGGAAATCACTCGGAGTTATGTGGTCGCCTCTACACGACACATTCCAGTTTAAAATCAAGATTACAACCAATGAAAACCCAACTAAAAGATTTATATTATCCGAGATTTCAAAAATATTTGACCCCATGGGGTGGCTAGCACCGATTATTGTGACAATGAAGACATTAATCCAGGAGCTCTGGACAAATGGGTCAGAATGGGACCAACCGGTAGACGAAGGTTCCAAAAAGAAATGGGTCGAATTCCAACAACAAATAAAAGCTGTCGAAACGATAAAAATACCAAGATGGACAAAATATACAAGTACAAAAATAGAACTGCACGGGTATGCTGACGCATGTGAATCGGCGTACGGCGGAGTAGTATACAGTAGAATCGAGGTCAATGGACAATATTATGTGACATTGTTACAAGCAAAGAGTAAAGTAGCGCCAAAAAACCAAAAAACAACAATACCCAGGCTAGAACTAGCCTCCGCGCACTTATTAGCGAAATTGATGGATAAAATTAAAAATGCATTAGATTGCAAGGATATAACCTGTTACTGTTGGACCGACTCAATGATAACATTAGGATGGATAAAAGGAGAAGCCGGGAGATGGCAGACGTTTGTCGCAAATAGGGTGACAGAAATCCAGAAACTTATACCAAAAGAACAATGGTATCACGTAAAAACATCAGATAACCCTGCGGATGTATTGTCCCGGGGGATCGAACCAACCAAATTAGAAAACCATCACTTATGGTGGCAAGGACCAAGTTGGCTCCAAGATAAAAAGATACCATTCACGAAAACTTTACCAGAAGTATGTAAGGAGATAGAAATGAGCCACCATATAGTCGTAAACGACGCGACCACTGAAGAAAAAATATGGGATCGATTTTCCGAATGGCAAAGAATGCTACGAGTACTCTCATATTGCCATAGATGGACCCGAAAAGACGTTAAAAACGAGCACCTATCGTACCAAGAAATAGTAGAAACCAGCCGCATAATAATCAAAAAAGTTCAAGTTGAAACCATGCCCGAGGAGTACATGTGCCTGAAAAACAAACAACCCTTAAAAAGAAGTAACAAACTATCAAACTTGGACCCATTCATTGATGAAAACGGGATCATGCGTGTAGGTGGGCGACTTGAACACTCACAATTACCATATGCCCAGAAACATCCCGCAATATTACCATACAACCACCATGTATCGGTTCTACTTATCCGAGATGCACATGAAAGAACATTACATGGCGGAAACAAGCTAACATTAGCCTATGTCCAGCAGAAATACTGGATAATTGGTGTTAAAAGAATGGTCAAAGCTTGCATAAATAAATGCGTTAGATGTATACGCTATAAAGCCATCACACCATGTCAGAAAATGGGACAGTTACCAGCACCAAGAGTAACTCCATCACCAACGTTCAGCCATACAGGCATTGATTATGCTGGACCCGTGCAAGTAAGGACAACGAAAGGAAGAGGAAACAGATCCACCAAAGGATACATAGCAGTATTCGTATGTCTCGCTACAAAAGCCATACATCTTGAATTAGTGGGAGATTTGACAACTGAAAGCTTTATAGCTGCGTTCGCCAGATTCAGGTCAAGAAGAGGTCATGCGGACCATGTCTACAGTGACAATGCAAAAAACTTTGTAGGAGCAGCCAAGTTCCTGCACACTGAACTATTACAAATAACACAGTCACCGCAATTCCAGAACGCGGTAACAAACCTGGGAACACAGTGGCATTTTATACCACCCCTAGCGCCCCATTTCGGAGGGATTTGGGAAGCTGGAGTCAAATCTATGAAGCACCATTTAAAAAGAGTAATAGGAGATTCCACGTTGACTTACGAAGAATTATCAACACTCCTATGCCAGATAGAGGCCTGCTTAAATTCCAGACCGTTATGCGCACAAAATGATAACGTAAACGACAACGTAATTCTAACCCCTAGCCACTTCCTGATATCACGAGAATCAGTGGGCATTCCTGACCCAGTAGCGGACACTCATATGGACCTCCAAAGTAGGTGGAAATTGATTCAAAAGATGAAAAAAGACTTCTGGAAAAGTTGGACACAAGATTATTTGCATCAATTACAACATAGGTATAAATGGAAATTTAACCAAACCAATTTAAAAAACGGAACTGTGGTATTAATAAAAGACGAAAACGTATCGCCTAGTAAATGGCCACTTGCAAAAATAAAAGAAACACATGTAGGAAGCGATGGTATAAATAGAGTGCTGACATTACAAAGGCCGTCGGGCACCTGCCTGAAAAGAGCAATTCACTCAGTCATTCCCTTACCGATTGAGGAACATGATACAATAACAATGAACAGGCGCGAGCCGCCGCCGAGTAATGCTGAAAGAGCAAATAATATTAAAACTACGCCAGACAGTGCGCCGTCTAGAGTAACCTGCAACCTGATCCGCTCGGCACGAGCCAACAATAATGAAAACAAACGTAGGCGAAAAGGAACATCAATTGGATTAATTAATTGGATGTTATTATTCGGCATTTTATTGAGCTTATTCACAACAACATATGCAAATTATACTTTAAAAAATATAGAGGAAGGAATATATGTGGAACACATTGGAACTGCAACCATAGATCGTGGGATATTTCGAATACAGGCTAATTATGAAAAGGAGTCCATAGCACATGATGTGAAAAATGTACAAGGCATAGTATCCCAATTTCAACAGTTTTGTGAACAGACAAAAAGAGATAACACGGACATCCATTGTATGCAGTTATATCAACATTTATACGAAGAACAAACAAAGTTAGAAAAAGCCCAAGAAGTTATAATGGAAATAGGATACGTTAGAAAGAAAAGAGGATTATTTGGACAGTTACTAACATCCATATTCGGCGTAAATGATGAAGTTTACAACGACATCGACACGTTGAGAACAAACCAGAATAAACTCATAGAAGCGGCAAATCATCAGACCAAGTTCATGATTTCCACAATAGCCACAGTCAACCAAACAGAAGAAAGAATTAACAAAAAACTCCAAAGATTCCAGACGAATCTAAATCAAGCCGTCGACTATATTAATAAAGTAAACGTTTGGTACAAGAGAATAGATCACAACTGGTTGCATATCCATATATTGCAAATGTACCAACTGGCAGTTAACTACATAACCGAAATATTGGAACATTACTCAGGGCTATTAGAAGTATCCCTGCATCAAGGCACAATTTACAATGTGTTGAAAGTTAAAGATATAAAGCAGATTATAACCAATGCAAACACGAAACTGCCTACCAAATTAAAAATAGTTCAAAATCAATTAATCTACACGAAAAGCACAGAAAACCAAACACACATACAAGTGTATGGTTACTTCGCAATTCAAGATATTGCAAAATATTCTCTGATCCATGTGACACCCGTTCCAAAGAAGGATCAAGAAGGAAACCTATACAGCATAGAAATATATCACAATATAATTGGAATCGATTACAACAATGAAAACTATTTTGAACTCGACAAAGAAGAATTCCAGTCATGCCTTAAGAGAAATAACGATTACATCTGCTACCCAACTTCCGTAAAGAACATGCAATCAAACAAAAACTGTGTCAATGACTTATTATTTAAGAAAACCGAAGCTATAGAATGCAACACCCGACTCCTTAACGTCACATCCACGATTTGGAAACAACTTTACATGCCAAATACTTGGCTTATCATTACAAACAAGAAGATCAAAACATCAATTATTTGTGACGGCGAAAGGGAAGAAATAACCATAGAAACTAACGCAGTCATTCACATATCTGAAAATTGCATAATAAAAACCAGAAATAATATACTAGCCGCCAGACGCATGAACACAGTGAGTGTATTAGCCACATACTCCAAGAAAGCAAATTTCTCCATGAATACAAACACAACCACAAGACTAGTTCAAAATCTGGCCAGAGATGAGGAAGTACTTGACAGTTCCAGAGACTTATTTAAACACTTAGTAAATAACGAAATTGCTCTTAAAACAGAATTAGACAACACAATTTGGCAGCAGATCCAGTCTCATTCGATAGCAGTCAGTCTCGTCTCATCAGCAACAACATTTATTATTATTTTATTAATATTTTACTTTTGTCCACAGATCATCAAGTGGGTTCGAGCCAAGGCAGCCGCCCGCCGGTCCCACTCGGTCCCCGCACCGCCGTGCCCCGTCAGCCCGGCGCCCCCCAGACGGGCTCCGCCGAAGCCCGCACGCCAGCGGCCCAGCCAAAGCACCGCAGAGCAACACGGAGGCAGCTTTGAGATGACAGAGCTACGCCCAATACAGCCCCTGTAACGCCCACGCCTGGCCGAGAGACGCCAATATGTTCAGAGAACAGAATAACCCGCCTCTAAAGGCGTCATGAGATACACGTGTGTTACGAAACATCGCCCTAGATTAAGTTATCCTAAGATTCCGCACATTATTAAGTCCAAAAGATCAATAAATATTACCTGCACTGCACCCTTTTTATTACCTTCCTTGCACATTACACCTATAGTATACTAAGATAAAATGTAATAGTGTGCCATAAGCAAAACTTGTATATAATAGAATAAGAAATTGTAATAAAGCCCAGTTACCAATTGTCCGTTGGTCTTTATTTACCTATAGCCCTACGCTCTCTCCGGGAGTGTAGGGTCCACCACCCATTTCAGGAAACCTCTCACAGTGGCGAAGACACCTTCAAGCCTTAATCGGTCAAGTGAGCCTGCTTGATCGGCTGTGAGAAAACCACAACCTCCGCTAACCCTATTTCCTTCCCGTAGGAATCCATCTGTTGTCTTAGGTCGAGGTCGGCAACAGATATCCCTGTAAGAGTAGCTGTGTGTGTAAAGGTAGTAAGTGTGGATAGGTTAGGGACTTAGGGAATTAGGGACGTAGGATGGTAGGCTCCCTTGCCTTAAGCCCACCCCTGTTCTAGTAACTTTACGCAGTCTGTGCAGTCGCACACTGGATTAAATCCCGTCCTAGGGAACTTACCTTCATTCCCGTCCTAGGGAACATACCTTATTTACCTGCCCGTCCAGGGTAAACTATAACCAAAACCGTCCTAGGGTTCCTATATCCAGTTTGCGACTGTACAATCATCATCATTCTTTTTTAATATCTCGTCGGTGGCAAACAAGCGTACGACCCGTCTGATGTAAAGCGGTCACCATAGCCTATGGACGCACACATGCGCGTAGCCGAACCTTTAAAAATGTATACACTCCTTTCTTGAAGAACCCCATACTGTAGTCCCAGTTTGTGTGTGTGTAGTTCTTTTTCTTTCTTTATTTTAGGTAAACTGTTAAGGGTGATGCGTTGATCCTCGTATAGCGGGAGATGCAGCTGCAGTAAAAAATGGTAAATTCAGGAAACATTGTATTGCGACCATGAAGGCTAGCACAGCAAGAAGTAGTGTAGGTATGGCGACACGTGCCACAGATAATAATACAAAAAGGAAACACTGAATTTTAATAATACGTTTAAGCTAAAATATCAGTAGAATAGAATAGAATTGTATAAACTGTGTAAGTACATAGATGGTGAAGATGTTTTAGTACATGTTTCAACAGTTACCCTTGCGGGCATACAATGTTTAATGATCTTACAAATAATTCACAATTTACTAGCATAAAATTCGTTTAAGTTATAATAGGCTTTATCTATTAGCCAGTTTTTTAGTGTTATTTTAAAAGAGTTATCATTTATACTTTTTATATCAGCGGGAAGATGATTAAATACACGAATGGTAGAAGTACCAACATAATGATTAAGGTATCTATTGTTGGACTCTCCAACAAGCTAAACCTTCAATAATTATTAAATTGTCAATGAAAACATTATTTTATTTAAAATTATATAAAAAACAAAAGAAAAGTTATAGTTGGACATTTTATCCAACAATTCCAGTAAAACGATATAACACATTAGTTTCCATAACAATTCTCAAACATAACAACACTGATAATATATCATGGTAAAGAGCATCAGAATAAATCTGCACTGTTAATATGAAAATTATCAATATGGAATCACAAAACAAGAAAACAAAATAATAATTCAACACTGCAGCAAAAGAATTTGTATAAATAGTGTTATTTACAAGATAGTATCCTAGAATAAAAAATAAAGAATAGCATATGCAGTATATTAACAGTAAAAACAATACACGAAGTGCTAATAATAGTTCCAAGCGATTTATAGAAACCAAATCATACATAAAAAACAAAAACATTTTTATATACAATTGAATGAAACAAGCCGTAATAACACAACATATTGTGAGTTCTAATTTATTAAACATAATTATGTTAGACCTAGCTAAGATTATACGAGAAATGAAAATGAATGTAATCACTAAAGTCCATAAAAACATCAGTAATTCGGTGTAATATTTCGCATACGTTACAATACCTTCAAATTCTTCAAACGTGTCAGAAGAATACATTAACACTAGTGAAACATGCACGAAGGAAATAAGAACTTTATTTATAATAGCGTATTGAACTATTTTGCTTGAATGCAGCTTTAGACATGGTAGATTATAGTTCAAATGAAACATCAAGATGTAGAAAACGGCGAAACCACTGCCAAGCGTCAGAACTACAAATGATTTTGGCTTCTGAAAGATGAAATCCTTCTTTATTTCATCCATCATAGCGCCAAAGTTTGTGTGATTGAGGATTTGAAGTGCATTCATCTTCATTTATTTCTGTTCTATATTGATTTTTCCGTCACTATTTTACTACACTACACGAAGCGATTTGCCTCGTCCAACTTGGTCCACGATTTACTCGTATCTTCAAAGAAAGTGTTAATAGTACATTCAATGAACTAGAACTCCTTAGACTGTCATCACTTTAACTTAGGAACACTAATAGTCAATCGCTGGTCCTTTATATATAAATAACACTTGTTCATAATTCTAATTCATTATTTTCCTTTAATGACCGTTTCACAACCACAAAAACGAGTAGAATGGTATAAAATTCAACATTAACTGGAAACTACATATCGTATTAACATTTCAGACATGTGGATATCATTAATTGTTGATAAGAGCATTGACATTAATTAATTAATAAATATATTTTTCCTGTAACGCAAAACTGTACCCAGTAGTCCTATTGAATTATTACAATATATCCACCAAGTAATCCACGACTGCCCATTACGGAAATATGATGGAAATGTTCTAGATTATACTCTCCTAATGTAGACGCTATTATATGGAAGAATTTCGATATTGTTTTATATATTGATCTGTGTAAAGTAACTATTAACTACTGTAAGCATGTCATACGAATAAATAAATAAATTACATAAATTTACACTAACGTGAGACATATTTACACTTAATAAGAGAACAACGGTTGGAACTCACTTGGAAAATCACTATTTGCGACATGTTTCGGACTACATTTGGAGTCCTTCATCAGGTTGAGTGTTATCAAGGCAACCGACCGCGCAACACTGACATCCAATTGTAGTCCGAAACATGTCGCAAATAGTGAGTTTCCAAGTGAGTTCCAACCGTTGTTCTCTTATTAAGTGTAATTAAATTACTTTTATTAATGGGACAAGATGTTTATTATGAGCAAACTTAAAAAATAGATAGGTACTTAAAAGAATAAATACAAAAGGGCCATTGTCAGTTGTAAAAACGAAAGTTGTCCACCCGGTGGTTAATAGTTAACGGCTTATGTGCATATAAGTTGTATTTTTAGTACATGGATTTATAGTTATGGAAGCACCGTTTATGCCGGTTACTACAGCAATCGAAAATTAAGCTTTGTGGCCCTTAACTTTTGATATGTCCACCGAAAAGACGCGACCCTAAATCTGACAATGACCCAAAAATAAAACTACTATTACATTAAAGTAAACTTTAAAATTAGAAAAATAAATAAAATAATTAATTAATTAAGAGGGCTAGGCCTCTTGGCAAGGACTCACGCAGGCAGCAGACACGTATCCAGACTTTTGGTTCGGGGGGGGGGGGGGGGGGGAAACATTGAAACAACCATCTGAACTGTGTAAAAATCGCTTTAATCACTGTAGTATAATTTTTAATAACTTCAAGAAGTACCGTCCGTAGTTTAGTTACACACTTATAAGTATTTTAGTATTTTCGGGGGGGGGGGGGGGGGGGGGGATAAATCCCAACTATCCCCCCCTCTGGATACGTGCCTGGCAGGCAGCATTCCCGCGCTGAACTGCGATTGCGATTCTTTGCACGAGAAAGCTGCCTGCGCGAGAGTCGCCTGTTGCCTCTCTCATTCTTTTGCTGACCTCCCTGTGGAGGTCCACTGCACCTTTACCCCAAGGACCTAGTGTCTCGACGACAAAAGCACAGAATTGATATTGGGCGCCGAGACAGCTGTATTTTGAGAGCTATATTAATTAATCGTCACGATTTTGCTACCAATTTTGGCAAAAAAATACGATACGATACCAACTGCTAACTGACGTACCAATCCAGAGGAAAATGCGTGTGCGCAGCATTGACTAATAAACAAGTGGACGCATGTCATTATCGCTAATAAAGCTACACGTTCTTTCAGCGATATAGCGAAGGATTTTTTTTTTAATATACAACGCTGGTGGCAAACAAGCGTACGGTACGGTCCACCTGATGGTAAGCGGCCACCGCAGCCTATAAATGCCCGCAACTTCAAAGGAGTCACGTGCCCGTTGCCGACCCTTTATAAGATTTGAGGATGCACTGTGTTGACAGCAGAAGGAACACATTTAGGTCCCTCGCTCTCAACACAGTGCATCCTCGGGAGCTCTGGCAACCTTGCTCACCTCCAGGTACACAACACTACATACTTGTATAGTAGATAATGTTATTATGTCTGTGGTCTTCTGTAAGGCGAAGGTACTTCCCCAGTTGGGCTGCTCCAAATTCGAGCAAGAACCACATTTTTTTTTTCACACAAACACCTCTCTTAAAATAGTGTAAAGAACGTTATAATTAACCGATTGAGAACTTCCCGTCAGGCTAGGTGACATACACATTGAACGGGATAGAGTAAGCCAAATCGAAGAAGGAGAAGACTTGAAAATATATCTGGCGATAGACAGGCGATTTCCGACAATATAGGAAACGTTCAGTAAACCTAGAAAATATCGATCTGAACTAAGTGCCAAAATATTAAGAGGCATTATAATGAAATGAAATTATTTATTCTTCAATTTAGGCATATTGCACCTATCAATGTCAAAAAACTACCACCACCTACCATAAGTTTTTAAAAGTTTTGATTTCAAATTATGACAAAAGTATTGATAATACCAATAAAGTGATTAAAGAACACGATGATTTTATTCATGTTTCAGATAGTAACATAGTCATTTTTTTATTTTATTGTGTGTGAATTTAAGCGGAGTTTTTCCGCTTGTTGCCACAGTTTTTAGCTTGAAAATGGTCGACTTGGAGTGATGTTTGAAACGATATTCCTTAATGAAAATTCCAAAAAATACATTTTAAAATTATGACATTAGGTTGCAATAGTCACTAGATAGGAACACTGAGAAAATGTCAGGATACATGTCAATTCAATCACAAAATCGTCAAATAGATGAGCGTTTTTTTAACTGATAAGGACTCGTAAAGCGTAATAAATGCAAGCTCACGCTTGTTAGAGGGGGTCATTTGCACTGGAATGGCCTGGCCTCAATCACTTTTAATACGTTGAAATTCCTCGCAGGACTGACGGTCGATGGGGCCAGAAACTGCTTGAGTGGCATCCACGCACCAGAAGACGAGCTGTCGGTAGGCCTCCGACAAGGTGGAGTGATGACCTGGTGAAGGTCGCGGGAATCCGGTGGAAACGAACGGCACAGGACCGGTCTAAATGGCGAGCCTTGGGGGAGGCCTATGTTCAGCAGTGGACGTCTTTCGGCTGAAATGATGATGATGATGATGATGACGTTGAATGTTCCCGGCAACGTAACCGTCCGTTGCCGGAATTTCCCCAATGTTACGGGCAACACCAAATTACTATTTGTCATCATATTCTCGCAGGATCCCGAACGCAAGATCACTAAAGCCTGCCGATTGTTCCACGATTACATGGAACGGAACGTGAACAAACCAACATGAAACGGGATTAATTGAGATATCGTTGCTTGCGACCAATGATTACTAGGAGCTGCGAAAATATTCAGAGTCCGCATTCGATTTTATTAAGCCGTCGTCTCCCGTCGAAAAAATAAAAAATAGCATCCTTTTTTTGACCGGTAGACGACGAGTATTTGCTGTATAAGTTACCACCACCCGTGTTCGAAAAACTGTAAGTATGTTTTACGAATAATATGAAAATGGGTGAAACTTTTTTTACATAGCAGTCGGTACAAACAAGCCCACCCGATCTATGGACGCCTGCAACTCATTATACACGCGATAGAACAAGCAAAAGGAGGCAAAGTTTCTCCTAAAACAACGGGTCAATATCGCTTGTGAGTTTGGGATCGTCTACAATCCGCACAGCACGTCTCTGAAGCGAGTTAAAATGCCCAAGCTGGTATCCAGGGCTGCTACCGCGAACGGCATTCGAAATTTTCCCTCTCTGTCGCACTTGCAAGTTTGCACATAAATGTGACAGAGAGGGAAAACTTCGATTGTGGTTTGCGGTAATACTCCAGGTGCTCCCGCCCAGAGGTGACAGCAATACTCCATGTGCGTCCCCACATGACTTGTGACTCATATAACAGTTTTATAGGTAAAATTCTATATATTTTTTGTTTTTAGTCTACAAATATTTAGTATAATGAGATCAAAAATTATACCGTCTCAATTAGATGTACCTATTACCAGACATTTTCCGAATATAAAATAAAAACTAAAATAAATTACACATAAAAATTAACACTAGTTTTACCCATAAAGTTGGATGAAATTTCATTTTCAATTTCTTTAGGGAAGTAACAAGTTTATCGAAAACATGTTTAAGGCTTTTTCATCATCGAGTTCATTAAAAAAAATCAAACATTTATTCTGCAAATAGGCCACACGGGCACTTTTACATGTCAAAATATTAATTTACAATTTAAGAAAGTCTGACTATAATAATACATTTTACATGTCAAAATATTAATTTACAATTCAAGAAAAAAAAATAATTACGAGTTTACATATATCACATATATGGCCTATGTAGTGGTATGACATGCGGTACAGAAAATGGTACAGACACCTCCGAGGTGTGGGTATAAAAGCGGTGAGCGCGTGCGAGCCAAATACCGGCGATTTCAGATATTATTTTTTTACCACGTACTATTAGAAATGTACGCAAATGCCAGTTCCTAAATTTCGTAACTCATGGTCACAACACGAACCCCAAATTCGTGTGTAATGCCTTAACTACCGGACACTGCAAACCTACCATTTTGAATTGTAAAGTTGCGTTTTTTGTTGCCTCTTTTTTGACCTGTCGATAGGTGTGCTGTAGAAGTATGGAGAGAGACATTACTATTTAGATTTATAAGTATATACGAAGTGTCTTGTTTGAAAAATATGTATATTTGTGGATAATCTTCCACAAACCGACCTTACGAAAACTGCTACTTATGAAATCCCGTGGACGTCAGCTGGCGGTCAGTTAGTGGGTTGAGCAGCAGTAGCCTCCCACGTGCTTAAAAAAAGTCGAATCCGCGACCTATAAATTCAATAAATGATTAAGATGGAGCGCTCGTGGCCCAGCGGCGCCCGCGTACCGTGTGCGGTATGCAAGGTTAAGCAACGCCGGCCTAGGTCAGTTATTGGATGGGTGACCGCTTTGAGTGGTTATTAACTGAGCGCTAATGTAATTTGGAAGTCACGTTAAGCCGTAATCCCGACTGCTGTTTATGATAGCAGTCGTTAAGCCAAGTTAGAGGAATTCGGGCGGCTTGAGAACTTCTAACAGTCAAGTTGCCCACTCACTTGACAAGCCCAATTCCAAGAAGGTCTGGTTTCCCCTCGGGTTGGAATGTCAGATGGCAGTCGATTCTACAGCCAGACAGTCTTTAGCTATTAGTTGTAAGCCTTCGTGTATGTAAAATTTATAATTTGTTTAGAAAGTATTATGTATAATCATCATATAACGCGAAAACGTAACGTTCAAGCTGAAAAACCCCGCGCACACTCTGTCTGGGTCCGGCAGAATACCAGCGCTGTGACAGCAATGTGTGTGCATGCTGAGTCGGCACCTTTTCGCGGCTATGTCATGTCATGACAATAGTATAGGCATTAGTCCATTAGCACTGTTTTTATTTTATAAGTGTGATTATTGTAAGAGTAGTTTTTTCTAAATTGTCAAGTCATATCCGTCAATAAAGTTTTTATCTATCTATCTATTCTGTTAAAACTAGTGCCTACGCCAAATCTTGGGATTAGGTAGCGGACCCCGGATGATGATGATTGAGATAGAAATTCTTATAAAAGACATCGCAAGGTGGTTTCCTCTGAATTTTCATCATGCTACTCTCCAACTGCTTTTTATAGTTTAGTTCGTTTTGGTCTTTATAACCATTGTTTATTAAAAAAATTACGTTTTATAAATGATTATGATGATACAATTCAAATACTCTTTATTGCACACCTCAGAAAAAACACAGTACATTAGGCAAAAGATATAACACAGAAATTATATAATCTACTTCCATACTTTGCATACTTACCAAACATAGAAGATCAAGTACTTACCGACTGAGATTCGGCAGCATCCGGTGATTATCTTAAACGTACACCATACATTATAATAATGTAGCCTGTATTGCAATGATATAAGATCCAAATTGATCCAAATTGTACTGAGAATTTTCGTCGCATGTGTTGATTGAGTCTTGGGTGAAAATGTGAATAAAATATACGATTCATGATACAAAATACACGTACTTGTTTTTTATATATGTTGTCATCTGGTGGTGAGAAAGGTGGCTAGAACTCCGTGTCAGATCAGACCGACCCAGCTCGAGCCTAGCTGAGTTTCTTGCTGGACTCTTCTCAGCTAGGCTAGGTTTCTCACTCAGGCTACCAATCTCACTGGAGTGCAAACTCTTACCCCCTTTATTCATAATCGTTTATCAAACCTATTTTATTTAAATTGCCGCTAAAAATCGTTTGTCTTTATCTGTCATTTATGTTTGTGAGAAAGGGACAAAACACATTTCAGTTAGCAGAGGTTTATTAAGTTTTGTTAGTATTCCAGTATGCCGAGCGACTAGCATACCGGGTAGTCAGTCTGACCCAGGTCGGGCTTAGCTGAGTATCTTATTGGACACTTCTCAGCTTGGTCAGGCTTAGTGAACCAGCGACAAAACTCCCAGTAGCTCGATTGCACTCACGCCTCAGATTCGGTTGGAGCCGCTCAACCAATCTCACTGGAGCGCAAACTCTTATAGTATTCCAGTGTTCCAAATCACCCGCGTGGTCGTGTTGGAGGTTTCCCCTGGATTTTCCCCAGGCTACTCTCCAACCGCGCACTCCTATCGCTTTATTGGGCCCGGCCTGTAAAGCCACAGTCGGATTTCGACTTTTATGACTGTAATTTGTTTCTCTGCAATAAATAAATGCAATCGTCTTTTTTTCTGAGTCCGTGGCGTCGTACTGTTGACCACATTCATTATAGTTCAGTAAAAGCGGGACGTGATTGGTCAAATTCATTATAGTTCTCTAAAGCGTTGAATAATGAGTTATTATAGTCAAAGTGATCGTGGCCCAGCAGCGTCTATGTGCCGCGTGCGGTATGCGAGGTTAAGCAACGTGGGCCGGGGTCAGTTCCTGGATAGGTGACCGCTTTGAGTGGTTACTAACTGAGTGCTCCTGTGCTCGGGCGGCTTGACAACTTCTAACAGTCAATTTGCCCACTCACTTGACAAAAGGGGGTCGAAATTGCACCATTTCGGTAGGGGGAGTACCCACGTGACCCCTGGGTAGTGCTAAAAGTGCAAAAATACAAAACCGGCAACCGTACTTTCTTCTAGAAGATCTCACGGTTCGAAAATAATTGCCATGCGATAAATAAATAAATAGTCGAGTCGGGAGTATGTGATTATAGTTTGCTCTACGAAGTCCTAACTTATTCAATCATTATACATAGTCGAATACCCTGGATTTTCCCCCAGGCTACTCTCCAACCGCGCACTCCAATCGCTTTATTGGGCCCGGCCTATAAAGCCACAGTCAGGTTAAAAAAGTCAAACAGCACATTCAAACAGTATAGTATATATAGTATATTTATTTCTTTACTAAAATCGCGAAGCGTTTTGTTGACGTAACTGGTGAGCGAAGAGTTGGCGACTTCCTCGCACAACGCAGCATTGCGATACAGCGAGGAAATGCCGCCAGCATCCTCGGTACAATGCCCCAAGGGCCTGTTTTAGATTTAAGTTAGTTGTAATATTATTTAAGTTATTGTTATTTAACTATCACTAGTGGCTCTGTGAGCTGTAGACCTCGTGAGTGAGTTTTTTATCATTTCCAAAGTCTGACATTATAAAAAAGATCAATTATGAATATCGAACCTGCTAACAAAATTTCACGAGAAGTGGTTGAAAAATGCGACCTGTAGAGGACAACAAACCGAAATTCGGACGCAGAAACTCTTGTAAGTTTCTTTGATATAAAAATTGTTTTTAAAATTTCCAAATACTGGCTCGACAAAAAAAAAAATTGTAATTACCGGACCTGTTTAAAAAATTTCACGCGAATCGTTTGCGAAATGCGACCTGTAAACGAGAAAAAACGGAAATCCGGAAATCAGGAATCTGGACATACGAAAGCATTTTTGTCGAAGATGAAGCAGAGCCCTTCGTTTCACTCGGTCAAGTAACGCCTGTAAATCAATAAATGTTATAATTAAAAAAAATATAGCAGTTCGAGTAGAAAAAAGAAATTGTACTTGATTTATGTGGCCGCAACGGCCGCCGCCTATCCCATACATTGTTCTGCGGGTCACGAAGGAAAAATAAACCTATACCCACATCTACCGGCCGAGTAACCCTTCCGCCGTCCGACCCCGCATCCATACGGTTATTCTATTTTTATTTGTCTTTCTGTTTATCGATAGAACTGGGCCCTTATCACTAAATTGAATTGGTCGGGGGAAAAGGTTCGGGACCGCCGAAAATGGATCGTAGGGTTGCCGCGTACATTTTCTGGGAGTTTTTATTTTTTTTGCCACAGATTCAGATTCAGATACTTTATTAATAAAATTAAACATTTTACACATCCCTCCCGGTCCCTGGGATCCCCGGGGTCATAACAAAATAATGCTAAGGTTTCCTCGGGTATTTTCGAATGTCGGGTAATTCCGAAAATAACAAAACCCAGTCTAAGTAAGCGATTTTGTTACAGTACCAAACATCAACAAATATTTAACACTTCTTTCTGATGATGATGATGATGAGATGCAATAAAAGCGGTTTGTAGGGATGGCGCTAGAGAAACAGCAGCTTCGTAGGAGATATGATTTGTTACTAGTCAAATTAGGCTAGACACATGTTTATATAGGCACTTAGATACTAATTACATACTGCTTACGTAGGGACCACACCACAGATTAGTTAGACATAACTTTGATATTTTCGGAATCAGCCGACATTCGGAATTACCCGAGGACACCTTAGAGTAGAGAAAATAAATTGTAAGTGATTTATGTGGCCGCAACGGCCGCCTATCCCACACATTGTTCTGCGGGTCACGAAGGAAAAATAAACCTATACCTACATCTACGGGCCAAGTAACCCTTCCGCCGTCCGACCCCGCATCCATACGGTTATTCTATTTTTATTTGTCTTTCTGTTTATCGATAGAACTGGGCCCTTATCACTAAATTGAATTGGTCGGGGGAAAAGGTTCGGGACCGCCGAAAATGGATCGTAGGGTTGCCGCGTACATTTTCTGGGAGTTTTTATTTTTTTGCCACAGATTCAGATTCAGATACTTAATATGAGAACAATGGTTGGAACTCACTTGGAAAGTCACTATTTGCGACATGTTTCGGATTATAATCCGAGTCCGAGAGTAGAGTCCTTCAGCAGATTGAGTGTTATCAAGGCAACCGACCGCGCAACACTGCCCTCCGACGCGCGCGTAGCTCGCAAAATCGAAGTGTAAATATGTCTCACGTTAGTGTAAATTTACGGATTCAGATACTTTATTAATAAAATTAAACATTTTACACATCCCTACCGGTCCCTGGGATCCCCGGCCTCATAACAAAAGAATGCTAAGGTGTCCTTGGATAATTCCGAATGTGGGGTAATTCCGAAAATAACAAATTCCAGACTAAGTAAGCGATTTTGTTGCAGTACCGAACATCAACAAATATTTAACACTTCTTTTTGATGACGGATCGCCTGATGGTAAGCAATGACCGTCCCCATAGACACCTGCAACACCAGAGGAGTCGCAAGTGCATTGCCGGCCTTTCAGAAGGGACTACGCATACACAAAAGGAAAAAAATACGTATTCAGATTCAGATACGTTATTAATAAAATTAAAAATTTTACACGTCATGATACAGTTGCTCACTAACTTGACAAACTTAACTCCAATCAGGTCTGGTTTCCCCTCGGGTTGGAAGGTCAGCATTCGTTTCCCTAGAAACTAGTGCCTACGCCAAATCTTGGGATTAGGTAGCGGACCCCGGGTATTCAGGACGCAACTGTACTGGGATAACGCTAGGAGGATAATTTTTAAATGCCACTCATTCTTCATGGCACTTTTAAGGCCCTACTACATAAGTATGAGTCTTGCGTGCGATCTTACCTACATTCGTGCGGTTTTATTCATGCTTGCTAGGACATAGTGACTACGTTAATACTAGTGTCTTTTTATAGGGGATTGACGAGAGACATCATTCTGTTGTGGATTCGTTTTTATTATCAGTGACTTAGAGACCATATACATCTCTAACAATATTAAATTAATTTTAATTTTGACGCTCAGAGAACATGTACATCTCTGGGATATTATATTAATTGCATTATACTCCTTGTTTAATCTTGAGACCTTATACATCTCTAACTTTACTGATGTTGTAATATTAGTAATAGATAACTTTGCAAGTTTATCTTCACTGTGTGACATTAATTTTGTTACAATAGGGATGTTGACTCAAAATTTATTGGTATCTAAATTATATCCAAAAGAAAGAAGACATAAAACTATGCCAAATGGTGAAAATCCCATTAAAATATCTCAAAAAATAACGAAGCTACAACCGTTAGAATGTTGTTAATAAGAGTGAGAAAGCACTAATTTGTAGTGACGTCACTGACTTAAAGCGCCATAGTAAATGAAGATCGTTCCATACAGAGGTGCGTTTTGCGAAAAAGGGACAGAACATGCCCCCACTTAAAACTTTGATGACTTGTAATTATGTAATTATTTATTTTTTTGAGTTACTTTTTTCGCTATTTGGTTGAGAATTTGATCCTTTTTCGAGAAAATTTGAAGTAGTTGAGTTTCTTACTTAGTGTCAACATCCCTATTGTAAACTCGAAATTATTATTCCTTCTTGAACTGTAAATTAATATTTTGACATGAAAAATGTATTACTTATTATAGTCAGACTTTCTTAAATTGTAAATTAATATTTTGACATGTAAAAGTGCACTTGTGGCCTATTTGCAGAATAAATGTTTGATTTTGATTTTTTTTTGATTTTATAGAACGATTGAACTCTCTTATACTATGGTAAATACTGAATAACTGAATTACAAAATATACGATGCCCCATAAAGAGTAGATATAAATAGAATTTCAAACTGAAAACTGTTACGTGATTTCATAAATTTCAACTTACTTATATTATAGCATACAACCTACTTTAAATTAATTATATTGTTATTGTAATTAATTTAATTTTATAACCCTTATTTAGTGTGAAACCAACTCACTGACTACGGGTGGGCTTAAAACCAGCTTAGCGCTGTGCTCACACCGATTTTTCAACGTCTGAATTTTAATACCCTTACTTTCTATAGATTGAACATTGTAAAATTTTGAGAAATAAACCTTTTTGTATTTGTATTTTTTGTATTTTGTATTTGTATTTGGTAAATAATATATGTATTTTTTAATTATGTGTGACGAGTGGCAACCCTGACCTCTTATCTCGCGCATGATTAAGCTCTCGGGCGACTCTCAGATGCGGGAAGCGCCCACTTTTCTCCCGCTCTTTCCTTTGTACGGTCAACTTGTAAATGTTATTGTCGTCATTTCGGTACCTGTACCACTGATATCTGTTAATTCTATCTTGACATTTCTCGTTACACATATAGATATTAGTGGCTCTGTGAGCTGTAGACCTCGTGAGTGAGTTTTTTTATCATTTCCAAAATCTGACATTATAAAAAAAAACAATTATGAATATCGGACCAGCAGGCGAATCACGTAACTTTATGTACTAACGGTAGATAGATTTTACTGTCAATTTTGAAGTATAAATGTATGAGCTGACAATTAGAATTTGACATTAAAATCTACCTAACGGTAGTAAAAAAGTTACGTGATTACCCCGCCGACAATTAAAATTTGACATTAAAATCTACCTAACGGTAGTACAAAAGTAACGTGATTACCCCGCTGCTAACAAAATTTCATGAGAAGCGGTTGAAAAACGCGACCTGTAGAGGAATACAAATCGAAATTCGGACGCAGAAACTTACAAAATTATTGATGAAAAAATAGTCTTTGGAAGTTTCCAAAAACGGTCTCCTCAAAAAAAATGTATATAACTATCGAACCTGCTCACGAAATTTCACTAGAATTGGTTGAAAATTGCGAGCTGTAGACGAGAACAAACGGAAATCCGGAAATCCGGAATCTGGACATACGAAAGCATTTTCGTCGAAGCTGAAGCAGAGACCTTCGTTTCATTTATATCATGGATAGGGATGTTTGGCAGTGATAGCGTCCCGCACAAGTAATCTAACACAAAAATATTTTGTCCTTAATATTAAATATGTATGTATGTTTATATTGTAACATTTGAATTCTGTAGTATTATGATACTGTTATTTTATATACATTGTATATTATTTTGAAAAAATGACACCTCGCCGAGTTTCTTACGCCGGTTCTTCTCGAGGCAGAGGTTTATTTTATGAACCGGTGGTAGTTTTTTGATATTCACAAGTGCATGTAACATGCCTAAATTGAAGAATAAATCATTTAATTTCATTTCACTCGGTCAATTAAAATAAAAACAACTGTATCTAACTAAAAACTAAACATTAAAAATTAGTATCAAAATTAGGCCCCCTCGGGATGGTGCCCATTACGCAGGCATCATTCCCGCGCTGGATTGCGATGGCAATTCTTTGCGCGAGAAAGATGCCTGCGCGTGCGTCACCTGTCGCCTCCATAAGCCGCTTCCTAAGCTCCCTGTGGAGTCCCCGCGCTAACGTTGCTGGCGTAAGTTGGTGCAACCGGCCTAATTACCAGTACATATATGTGTAAAGAATCAAGTAAATAACAGAGTGTTCTCAATCAAGACAGGTCAGGCCCTGTATACTCCGAACTTCGTATCGTGCCGTCCCTTTCACTCTCGTGTTATTCATTATATGAGTGAAAGATATATTTTTCCTGTAAAATATACATTGATAGCAATGTTACGTAATAATTTCATATTTTTTCTTAGTAAACTTCGGAGATGAGGGGTATCGGTATTTTTTTACCCTTTCGCTCATAAATCGAAAATGACTCAAGGTAAACATAAATAAAAAATTGTTACAGAATGTGCAACTTAAGCCCTTTCATATGACACCCCATTTGACATATTCACTAGACTTTCAAATTTTGAACCATTTTTTATCTGTCATTTTCACAAAAAATTAAAATTATTAAAAAAAAACATATTCTATAGCCTTCTTTATTACTTATTTTTTTATACAACGCCGATGGCAAATAAGCTTACGGTCCACCTGATGGTAAGCGGCCACCGCAGCCTATAGACGCCCGCAACTCCAAAAGGGTCACGTACGCGTTGCCGACCCTTTATACAATTTGAGGATGCACTGTGTTGCCAACAGAAGGGACAAATTTAGGTCCCTCACTCTCAACACAGTGCATCCTCGGGAGCTCTGGCAACCTTGCTCGCCTCCAGGAACACAACACTACATACTTGTATAGTAGATAATGTTATTATGGCTGTGGTCTTCTGCAAGGCGGAGGTACTTCCCCAGTTGGGCTGCTCCAAATTCGAGCGAGATGACATTTTGCTGTGCCCTACCTCTCTTTAAACAACTCTAATTTTTTTTATAACTGTTCCAATTTTCGAATCGATAGCATAAGTAGTCCTTGCGATATTAATAAGGGTTCCTTTTTTACCATTGCGGTACGGATCTCTCATAATGCATATTCCTTATTATTTCTTACAGGAGGGATTACAAGACGTCGCTGTCTTCTCCGACTCCATGTTTGCCCTACAGGAATTAAGTAATCGTAGTAGCACTCAACCCATTACACATAATATTCACAGGCGTGCTATTGAAATAAGAAATACAGGGTCGATAATATTTTGCTGGGTGAAAGCTCACAATCAAATTCAGGGAAACGAAATGGCGGATGTGGAGGCGAAGAGGGCAGCGAATCTTGATAAAGCACCAGACTAAACCAACTTCCCGATTTCATACGAAAAATTGCATAGAAAAAAAGGATACCCATTTGGCCCACAAACAAAATTATTTAAATTCAGTAACCGGAGCGCACCTAAAACAACACTTGCCCACAATTAACGACATAAGAAGCGTAAGATGCGCCATTCCAATCAGCTTCCAGTTAACACAGGTGCTCACCGGACACGGGTACCACAAATCCTACCTGCACAAGTTCAAAATAACCGCGGATGACCTGTGTCCGTGTGACACCACTAGTTCTCAAACGATTGATCACCTACTTAGCCAATGCCCTAAATTTAATATATATAGAATGGACCACGAAATCGTGAGTAATAATATGAATATAGATCCATATAACATTAAAAGTATAGTTAAAAAAAATCCGCTATTCAGTCTTTCACAAAATATATAAACATAATTATCAACAGCCTTAAAAAAATTAATAACACGTAATTCTTAATTAACCTAGTGTTAAAAATGTGTATGTATATACATTAAAAAGTTAGTATTATAATAGTTTAAAGAGCTCAAGTTAAAAAAAAAACATGACTGGGTATTCAGCCATTGGACGAGTATTTTTATAGAACGGAAATCATTAATTACGAAAGTCACTTAGCCTGTACCATTTCCCATATCTAGGCCGGTATATTTCTAGACCACATTAAAATGTAACCTAAGTCAGCTAAGTTACTTTGATTGCCGCTATCAAGGTCGATTTTATGCATTATAATGAGTACAGTTGACGTCTATGTTTACAATTTTGCACCTTATACCATTGAAATAAGGTCCAATAATGTATACATTATTGTGTCCTCAATGTACATACTCTAACCATGAGAGATTAAAATGATAAGGAATTGCTAATACTGGGTGAGCCGTAAATTTTATACCAAAAACATGAAAATATTTGTAAGGTGCCGCGGCAGCAGGGCAGTCTAGACTGTGGGAACTTAAAGCTGATCGAAAATATCTTCCATACCTACCGTGATTTAAATGATTTTTCACTTCTTATGCTCGAAAAGTGTGTCATATTAGACTTGTCAAGCGGGGCTAAAGTAGTACATTTAACCCCTAGGGAAAATATGAATACATATTTATGATTTACAAAACATTCAATTTAGACCAATCATAAAATATTTCACCTATTAAATCCACCAATCACAAAACACTATTTTAACTCTTTAAGAAATATTTGTTATTGGGTATTAACAAACCAGAATAGTACAGCGTTACTAAAACCGACCAATCAGAAAACAGAATTAATTTCTCTAAAGAATCAAAGGATTAAGTTTGTAGTAGTCCCTATTTCTCCCTATCTCTCTTCCCGTGGGTTTCGTAGGAGGCGAATAAGGGAAATCGGAGGGTGGGCAGCAGCATCCTTCGATCATTACCACCATCAAACTGCGGTCGCCAACCCGCTTGCCAAGCGTGGCGACTATGGCAAATCCCCCCCAAGGGAAAAATATTGGGGGAGGCCTATGTTCAGCAGTGGACGTCTTTCGGCTGAAATGATGATGATGATGATGAGTCCCTATTTCACAATAATTAAAAAAGTGATTAGTTCGTTCAAGCAACGCTTTGAACCGCTCAATGGAAGGTGAGTTAGCTTTTTTGCGCGTGAATGTTGCGCGCGAACCGCGGTGTCTATTTTGTGTGTCAAAGCATGAAAGCAGTTTAGAAAAAAAAAACATGCTGCCAAATTACATATAAGTTCGCCGTGGAATTAATTGTTAATTTTGGATGGCTAACCTTTGTTTATTTATTTTCTCGCAATCGAAGTAAAAAGTAGAGTGTATAACTCTGGTCTAAAAGCCATATTACCCCTCGAACTATTTTCCCTCACTTTGTTCGGGAAAATAACTATCTCGTGGTAATGTGGCTCATTTTAGACCCTTGTCATATAATCTACTATATTAGAGTGCTATACATCATGGGCGCTAATAACCCGAAAAATTTAAACCAACGATTTTAGAGCCTAATTAGAGTATAAAAAGTTATTTACCATATAGTTAAAAACCCATAATTTAAGAGATATTAATCATTTGAATCAAATTACAAAACATCTCAATTCTAACACTCCCTAAGGCGTGACGTAGCCACCTACCACATTTACACGCAGATCCACTAACTGCATGATTGCTAGCCACATTCACTTAATTCCTACAAAAAGGTTTCACTACCAAAAGTTTTGTTCTTTTCTCAATCGCGAGAGTGCAAACCATTTACCTTTACTGATAACTAGCTGATAGTTTGAAATTGATGTCACTGAAATGACAATGCTCGCTCTCTGTTTCTTAACTGTTTATGACATTAGGTCGTAATGTTTCTGTTCTAGATAGTAGCATTGAGAAAATGTCAAGATTCGTGTCAATTCAATAAGAAAATCGCCTAAATAGATGAGCGTTTTTTTACTGATAAGGACTCCTAAAGCACTACAGTGCCTGTATGACCGTACTCGCTAGCGACTGCGTAAACGATTTAGTATGCCAATTCTTAGTTCTATTGCGTAACCGCCTGAGGCGCTGTACTTTTGCCCATACAAATTTTTACGCTAGCGAGTACGGTCATGTAAACTCATGGTAAAGACACTGGTGTTCAAGGGTCAATCAACTTTTTCTTGTTGTTATTATGTCTCGTTAGCGAGGAGACAACAGTAACCATGTTTCTTATAAAAATGTTTATAATATGGACTTCAAGCATGCTCAAGAGATGACCCATGTCCAAATGGATTTATGCTCATCGCTAAAACTCATATTTGGTCAATTTAAACCCTACAAAATCACAGTTTTAAAGAGTGACTCAGGAGACGTAACCATGGTAACGAGCAACAAAGAATAGTTGATCCACCCTCAATCACAAAATAATGTAAAAAATCATTTAACGCATTCGAATTTTAAGTTTCTTAAAACTTGAGTTCCCCACCATAGGATAAGATATAATTTATTGTCATACTTATACTGATACTTATCCCTCTTATCAGCAATTTAACCAAACTATGTAACTTTCCTCTCATCCAGACATAACTCTAGTGTAATCACGAGTTAGTAAAGTGCGGGCTGAGCTGGATAGCACTAGACCGCCTAATTCAGTCCACAATTCGGACTAACTCTATCACAGGGATCTAATTACCTGAATGTGACATTCGCAGGCCTAAAATATGGATTTACGGATTCAACACTATTGCATTACACTACACCTATTTTCTAACTAGTTCATAAAATTAAGTAGTTGAAAATATGAAATCTTGTCAATTGTCCACGCGTTACATTATGAGGACTTGAACGTTTGCAAACTTATATTAACTGTCTTTGACAGAACTGACAACATCGTTATCTAAGTAATCAATGGAAATTGTACGAAAAATAGCTTAAACTAACACTTAAAGTTTACAAAGCGTCTGTGTTGTCTAACATTTGTAGGACGCGGTACACTGTTGTGACTAAAGCCCGGTTTGACGGGGGAAATTATATGCTGACGTCTCAATAGTGCGAGGACACATATTTCATAAGCCAATGTCGATAAAAAGCATGATGTATTGTACCATCGTTATGAAATTAATAAATATTATAGTTGTGCATAAAATGAAAATGAACGGTTGGTATTTTTTATAATTTTCTTCTTTTAATATTTTATATAATTTTCTTAATATACAATATTAAAAAAAACAACTTTTTCCGTTTTTTTACTTCCGGTTTTCAGTGACTTTGGCAACTTAATTTAATATTTACATTTTATTATTCCCTATAACAAGTATGTCTTGAATGAAATCGTCGTTAAACCCGCAACGACAGCAGAACAACACATATTTTAGGGATGAAAACAGTCTCTCAACGCTCACCTGCGTTGCTGGAGGCGCTAATGCTGTAGTTGCTAAACGGTACAGTTGGGGATGAGTCGATTTATTACGTTTCCATAAATACAACACTCCGGTTTTTGTTTTAACACGGGGAAATTTAATGAAATCTCAAAATCTGTTCAATATTTATATTGAATTAATGTATTATGTAGTCCAAATTATTGTTTTTTCGTGCTTCTGCAAAGCGTAAAATAGCGTCGTATGGAAGTCGATAGAATAATCGATATTTAACTACAACACTAGGAAAAGTGCATTTTTCTCCAGTCAAATCGGGCTTTGGTTGTGACATATTTAGCATACAAGATTTGTACGTACGTCCGTCATTTTCAGTGCAGCTATGCCGATGTCCGTAACGTAATCAGAGTAACATCGTCGTTGTAAGTACAAACTTCACATGGGGCCACTAAACACGCGCCAATTAAGCCATTCCATTGCAAATGTAATGTAACGCTCTAACATGCGTGAGTTTTCAATTAACCATCGTTCTTCTACGGAAGCTCTGTAGTAATAGTAGTAGTAGGGTCAATCAACTTTTTCTTGTTGTTATTCTATTCTGTCAGCGAGGAGACAACAGTAACCATGTATCTAAGACAAATGTTTATAATATGGAATTCAAGCATGCTCAGGAGATAAGCGATGTCCAAATGGATTTATAATTATCGCTAAAACTCATGTTTGGTGGGTTTAAACCCTATAAAATCAGTTTTAAAGAGTGATTCAGGAGACGTAACCATAGTAACAAGCAACAAAGAATAGTTATCTGATAATAGTTAGTTGATCGACCCAGTAACTCTTTATTGTACACAATAACAAAAATTACAAATACAAAAAGAAATGGTATGTACAGAGGCGAACTTATCCCTTTAAGGGATCTCTTCCAGTTAACCTTTGAGCAAATGAGAGAAGAAATGAACGGAGGTAAGGTAGACAAATTCAGCAACCTGTACAACAAGGTATAAAAAAAGACAAGAGATATAAAACATACATAGATATATAATTTATTAAGGACAAGTATAAATACACAAATAAACGATATTAAGAAGCAAGATTTAGCCTGAGCAAAATAAAAGGTAAATATTTTGTGAAATTAGCCAGAATCACTAAGCGACAGTTTCTTCTACTTCTCTACTCTGCGCATAGTTTCGTAAATATTTAGTATAATTTAATTGCTATCCATTTTGTAAAAAGAAAAAATATGTCACTGTCGTCGACAATTGCGAAACCGGCAGCATTTAAATTTATTTTTACGATGTTTTTTTAGGATTTTTTGACAGTGTTACCAAGGCATTTTTCATTATTTTGTTCGTTATTTTATTTCTTTTTTAGTCTATAGTAATTTTTGTGTAGTGTGATTCAACATTATTTTTTATATAGATAAATAGATACTTAAATACATAGAAAATATCCAAGACTCAGGCACAATAAATGCCCTAACCCGAATACCGGTAAGGGCATTTATTTGAAGCCGGGGTACCTCCAGCTTCGTGGGCAGGATCAGTACCAACTAGGCTAAAGTGGTCGTCGACGTTTAAGAATGTCGAATTAAGACTGAATCCGCTATTCGTATGGCCCCACACGCTCCCCACTAACTTAAATGTGTGTGATTTGTGAGGGAGTAGGACACCGTAACATAGTTTTCTTTGCTGATCGGAACAAAAGGCACTTGTGGATAATATGCGGACGTTTAGCACGCCGTGTATGGACTATACGGGCCCGTTGCATAATTGCATTATTTACCTGTAACTTGTATACAAGCGGAAATTATTTTCACATTCTATTATTACAAAGACATTCGCTTTTACTACAAGTTCATATGCAACCGGTGCCTTTGCCATGAGTTAACATGACTGTACTCGTTAGCGACTGTGTAAAATTTTGAATGGGCAAAAGTACAGCTCCTCTGGCGGTTTCGCAATGGAACTAAGAATCGGTATACTAAATCATTTGCGCAGTCGCTAACGAGTACGGTCATGCAAACGTATGGTAAAGGCAGGGGCCCAGGAGATTAAAGTTTAGGTATTTATCGCTTTTTCCAATCCGAGATAGAGAGAAAGCGAAATGCAACTCTCTTCGGGGGTGGCAATAATTTTTCGCCTCTAATTAGGCTTACGTGCATGTTGGTTGTATTTTTAACTCTCCACACAACGCAATAGGATTTTTTTAACATGTGTATTGTATGCCTGTCTGTGGCGTAGCTCCCTAACGGATGAACCGACTTATATACGATTTTTCGAAAGTCTTGATGTTGGAGATGGTTCTTAGTTATGTTTTGTGTCGGGGTATTAAAGCATGTTTGTTAGGGTTTCGTATCCAAAATGGTGAAAACGGAACCCTTGTAGTTTCGTCATGTCTGTCTGTTCGTCCGTCCGTATGTCACGGCGATTTACGTGTGGAACGAAATTATATAGAGGCCAATTAAGTCGACCTTTGTTGAGATATTAGTTGTCAGTCATAAAAAGTGTGTCCCTCCCCCTCTAATACTCAAACTATGAAGTTTAATATTCTGAAAAAATGGAGGTCGGGTACATTAATAAATACTTTAAACGTTATTTGGTTGAACAATATAGGTTTTACAGTTTTTGAGTTTTTATTGAAAAACTATCTTGCACACAAAGTTTCTAAGTGAAGTTACAACCCTTTTAGATTCATTGTATTGGACAGCGATTTTAAATGTGGACTAGTGTTGGTACGGAACCCTTAATTATGCTATGCCGACACGCACTTGGCCGGTTTTTTAATTAAGTTATTACATAGGTCTCTTCCCTAAGACTGGCTCAGGAATGGGACGAGTGGCGTACTCGAAGAGAGGCCTATGCTCGTCAGTGGGCGATTACAGGCTGATGATGATGATAGATTTATAGAAAATTATGATGATTATGAGTCCAGTCTAAAATATTCATTACTTGAACGACTTACCAAACTTTTCTCACGTTTCCACATAATTTATTCTGTAGTGAATAATCTCAACTTTCAACTATGAACTTTTGCGTAAAAATAACTTCAGTTCACAGGCAGCTTTCATACGGCCTTACTTTGTTCTACTTCGGAACTAAAATCCCCGTAATAATTATAAATTTTCATATTTTATAGAGCTTCTCTGATCCTCTGTAGGGACCGCAGGAATTTTAGACTACGTAAAGCGCGGCGTCTACTGAATATGTATACTTTTAAGGGTTTCGTTGGTCGATAGGGCCCGACTCAGTCATTCTACTCGCTGTGTCAACCTTCGTTTCGACGCGTAGTACCAAATTCGCAAACTGCCAATGCACGCATATTTCCAATAACGCAAAATTCCAATTTGGCAAGTACCAAGATTGTAAAGTGTCAAACTCGCAAGACACCAACTTCGCTAGTTACCAAAACTGTAACACGCAAAGTACCAACTTCGCTAGTTACCAAAACTGCAACACGAAAAGTACCAACTTCGCTAGTTACCAAAACTGCAGCACGCAAAGTGTCAACTTCGCTAGTTACCAAATGTATAACATGCAAAGTACCAACTTCGCTAGTTACCAAAACTGTTGTTAGCCGATTGTACCGACGCCGATTGTTATTTTTTTGCCCATTCGTCAACTACAGTGTCCGCAAACTAAACTGACGACTGAATTGATATCGCTATCTCTACATACTTGCATGGTATTACGAAGTGTGTCTCACATTTCTTATGACTTCGGTCGTCAGTTTGGTTTGCGGCTACTATAGTCGCCATCACGGCTCTAACGAACCTTAAGGCCGTGCTATTAGAGATATCGCGTTTTTTGAAACACTATTCTGCTCGGACGAAGAAACAATATGAATTGATGTTCAGGTATATGATCCTTGACTATATGATTGCTTAAAATTTTCTCTATAGAAAAAAATACAAAGTTGAGTCTTTAATTTTCTTTTTTAATCAGCTTACTAAAACAACCTATTATTAAACGACAATATTAAGTTAAAATGATGGTAGTTTACTTCATCTAAAGTCTGTCAAGAGGAAATTTAATAAAACTGCACACAGATATTTATCAAGATTTGTCTAAAAAGCCATTCCCGAAGAGTGTTGCATCTCGTTTTGTCATGCGTGAAAGACATAAGCGTGTTTCTTTCATGGGGGACGTGGCGACACAGACAAATGTTTTAAAGAATAAGGGTTTAGAGGGATATTCATTTATTTATTTTATGCCTGACGATGACATTTTTATAGACTGTTACAAGGTAGTTAAGGAACCTTATCAGTAAAACGTTCATACATTTAAAGTCCGACCAGAAATATATGATCATCAGGCAGGGGTATTATTCTCGTTTATATGGCAACAGGTCAGTAATGTCAGTATAATCGGAATAATGACATTTTGACTTGTTTACCTGTCAGTTATGATGTTAATCTTGAAATGTTTTAATATAGTAATATTTCGTATTTATTTATTTACTTAATGGGAAAGTATACAAAAACAGTCGTGTCACGAAATGGACCCAACCTTATGTAACCCTGTATGTTGTGTTGTGTTTACTTTATGTAATACTAGCTTATGCCTGCGACTTCGTTCGTGAACATCCATATCAACTTATATTGCATATTTCATACCGTTGGGAGACGATTTCTGGAATAAAAAAAATATTCCAACATATTTAAGGAGCACTCGTGGCCCAGCGGCGCCCGCGTACCGCGTGCGATATGCGGGGTTAAGCAACGTCAGCCTAGGTCAGTTATGGATATTCCGGCTAACACAAGTCCTCTCGGAGCACGGTTGTTTCGGGAGGTACCTTCACCGCATAGGCCGAGAGCCGACCGCCGAGTGTCACCACTGCGACAACTGCCTGGAGGAGACGGCCCAGCACACACTGGAGGAGTGTTCAGCCTGGGAGGAGGAACGCCGAACACTATGCGCGACAGTAGGACATGACCTCTCGTTGCCCACCGTAGTCCACAATATGGTGGGCAATGATAGGGCATGGCAAGCGGTTCTCGCCTTCTGCGAGACCGTAATCGGGCAAAAAGAGGCGGCCGAGAGACAGAGGGAGGCAACTTCCGATGATCCCGGCCGCCGACGACGAATCGGGCGAAGGCGGCGAGCGTATGATCGCCACCTTCCCCCTTAACTGTGGCCAGGGCCGGTAGACTTGGGGAAGTTTGCCGGCCGCACAACTAACTGGCCCGAGAAGGCGTGGCGTTTTGCCCCACACGCCACTCGAAACGACGTCGCAGGGTGGACTTAACACCTCATCCACCTGCCACAGAGGTCGGGGCCTTCCAATTGGCCAGTCACCGCCGGGTCGCGGAAGAGTGCAAGACCGTTCCCGTAACCCGGCAACATGGTGACGAGTTGGAACACCGTGGGGTTTTAGACGGTAGTCCGGGCGGTTCCCGGGAGTCCGTCATACCCGCCCTGGCTTCCCCGGCAGGGCGGGATGCGTAAAAGCATTTCCCCACGTAAAAAAAAAAAAAAAATAAGGTCAGTTATGGATGGGTGACCGCTTTGAGTGGTTATTAACTGAGCGCTCCCGTGCTTTGGAAGGCACGCTACGCCGTTGATCCTGGCTGCTGTCTATGTTAGCAGTCGTTAAGCCCAGTTAGAGGGCTTCGTGCGGCTTGAGAACTTCTAACAGTCAAGTTGCCCACTCACTTGACAATCCTAAATCCAAAAAGGTCTGGTTTCCGCTCGGGAAGCGACTACCATCTGACCTTCCAAGATGGCAGTCGCTTCCGTAAAAACTAGTGCCTACGCCAAATCTTGGGATTAGGTAGCGGACCCCGGGCATCCTTCAGGATGCGACTGTACCTAGATAACGCTAGGATGATGATGATTCCAGCATATTTAAATTCAGTAGTATTGTGTACGTATATATTTTACGGCTCATCATGCTACGTCACGTAAACCTGCTGGTGTAATATGTTTCATTCGGCACATAATATTGGCTTCCGCAATACAGGTGCGTCATTGACATCAGACGGCACTAATCTCCGCAAATTGACTGCTGCATACACTGGCGGACAAAACCAGGGACCGTTTTTGGTACGGTATAAACGGTATGGTAGCGGTATTGGATATCGATACCGCTTCGTTATTAAGGTAGAACTATACCGGTTGAAACATAAAGGTACGCTACCGGTATAAAATAACGATATCGCTATTTTTCATAGGTGTACTCAAACTTTTATTATAACGGTAGCCAAACGGTATTATTTCGGTAGCGCGACCAACAGCGAACAGCGACTAAGTCAGTAATCTATCGCGCCGAACAATATTTAACAAAAATGGGTATTTTAGGCGTACACCCAATAACTAGTGCTAATTGGTTGGCGCCATTGGCGGCACCTCGTAAAGCCCAAACGATACCTTAATGAAAACGGTTCAGGTATCGAAAAAAATTGCGGTACCGTTATCCGGTACCGAAAAATTTCTATTGCGGTATCGAAACCTAACCGAAACGAAACGGTATGACGATATACCGTTTTAAAACGCTACCTTTATTTTCCGGTTATGCAGTCCCTGCACAAAACATTGGAGCCAGCGGGGACGTCTACCGCGCGATCGCGACAACACTGACACATATAGCCCCTATTCGTCCCGGTACCGCCGCACACCGGGTAGTCAGTCCGACCCAGGTCGGGCCCAGCCGAGTTTCTTGCTGGACTCTTCTCAGCTAGGCTAGGTTTAGTGGCCACAAAACTCCCAGTAGCTCGATTCCACTCACACCTCAGATTCGGTTAAAACCGCTCAATCAATCTCACTGGAGCGCAAAATCTTAAAGTATTCCAGTGTTCCAAACACACGAGTGGTCGTGTCGGAGGTTTTTCCTTGGTTTTTTTCCAGGCGACTCTCTAACCGCGCTTTCCTATCACTTTATTGGGCCCAGCCTATAAGTCACAGTCAGGTTAAAAAAAAACATTGGAGCTATTCATTTTCTCACGAGCCGAGAGCTCTAGTTAAAATTCTGTACAATAGGGATTATGACTCGTGTTACATTTTATAACATAGTGTTGCTATGTGGATATAAAAACATCAAATGATCATTACACAAATTCATTAAAATCATATAAAGATATGGGACGAAGCGATATGAGAGGAAATGAGTTTTGCTCCCTCCAAACGGTTTTTTTCGAATAGGGAAAGTGAAAAGACATTTTTATCTTTGGATTTACAAAGAAAATAGCCTAAAAAATCGCCGTTTTTAACTAATAAGTCGTAAGCAAAGTAATTTAAGCATGTGGCTTAAACGTATTGTCTACAAAGCGCGAGAATTTAAAGTGTTAGTGTGTTTTAGTGTGTGTGTTTTGACGACCGGTTTAGCCTAGTGGGTAGTGCACCTGCCTGTGAAGCTGACGGTCCTGGGTTCGAATCCCGGTCAGAGAAAATATTTGTGTGATGAGCATGAGTATTTGTTTCTGAGTCTTGGATGTTTTCTATGTATTTAAGTATTTGTATCTATTAAATATATCGTCGTCTAGTAGCCATAACACAAGCCTTCTTGAGCTTACTGTGGGGCTAGTTCGATTTGTGTAAGATTGTCCTCTAATATTTATTTATTTATTTATTATTATTTACACCGTTTATTGTCCTCAAGTGTACTCGGAACAAAGCGCACATCCCCGTTCCCCGCACGATGTAACACGTCAATCATCAATCAAAAGCCTTATTAGTCTTCCTCTGTCTGATCTGTACTGAATTGTGGTAATTTGAATTGTAATAGCTGTATCGCTTGACGTGGACATCACTTACGAGTATGTAGTGATTATGTTATGGAATATCTGTGTATGTGTGTTATTTAATACTCTATTTTTCAGTTTTTCAGTTTCACCTCATCATCATCATCATTTCAGCCGAAAGACGTCCACTGCTGAACATAGGCCTCCCCCAAGGCTAGCCATTTAGACCGGTCCTGTGCCGTTCGTTTCCACCGGATTCCCGCGACCTTCACCAGGTCATCACTCCACCTTGTCGGAGGCCTACCGACAGCTCGTCTTCCGGTGCGTGGACGCCACTCAAGCAGTTTCTGGCCCCATCGACCGTCAGTCACCGTCAGTTTCACCTACTTATACTTTTGGTATGTTTTTTAGGACATCTTTGCGTACAACTGTGCCAAAATGCGCTTATACACGAATTATTTACGCAAACTTTCCTTCGTTGGGCGTACTATATCGTTGTTGTTGTGGTGATTGTGTCACAGAATAATAACTAGTACTTCGGCTGACTGTACACAAGCGGTAAGGCGCGACTTTCAATCTGGCGGGTTCGAATTCCGACTCGTACCACTGGTTAAAGGTAGACTTCCGACTAGAGCGGCTCCGGCGTCACTAACGCAGCGACAGTAACGCGGCGATCGAGCGATAGTATTATGCAGTACGGAAACGTATGAATGAACGTTCGAACTGCGACACTCAGTTCCGCTCTAGTCGGAAGTCTACCTTTAAAACAAAACTTATTAACGAAATTATCATTATCGCTCTGCTTCTCGTGCTGCCTCGAGCTCTCTGCCTTCTCTGTCTTCTCTGTCCACAGACTGCTCTACTGGCGCAATTAATATTTAGCACGTCCGCACTAGGTTCTTTGACTGGCGACCAAAAACCGACGAAATAGAGGCACGTGTAGCATGGCACGTTTTATTGCCACACTATGTGTCTGCCCGCTCTCCTCGCTGCCTCCCATACCGATTGACAAAAGTGCAGCAGCGGCTACTAGGCATGTGAAAAAATCATGGTAGTTGTATATACGATGAATTTAAAAGGAAAACTATCATAGCTAAGTAGACATTACCGTAAGGGGCAAAAATATGTATACAACACTACATCTCAAAAACTTACATCATCAGTACTAAGATCAGTAAAAACCCTTCTACGGGTCCGTAATTCCGCATATGACCGGTGACGTGATGGACGGGCAACTACGGAACCCTACACTGTGCGTGGCTCGACACGCACTTGGCCGGTTTTTTTTTTCTTAAATAAATGGATTGATTATTAATTAAGTATTGTTTTTTACTTACTTATTTGAATGAATTAATATTTTGACATGAAAAATGTATTACTTATTATAGTCAGATTTTCTTAAATTGTAAATTAATATTTTGACATGTAAAAGTGCCCTTAGGGCCTATTTACAGAATAAATGTAAAAAAAAAGAATATTTTTTTTCTTATAGAAGAAGTGACAAGAAGAGTGTATTACACGGCAGCAAAATTATTTCTAACTAGGGCGTGGCGATTTGATACCCTCATAACGCTCAGGATTCCATCCTGGAATCCGTCCTTCGTTCGGGATTCAACACGCTAGCCCTCGATAAAATATTGCTTTTTTATTATTTTTCCTGTAATCTACAGAATACACAGCAACTTTTGAGCCCTATTACATTATCATACTCCAAAATTCGTGAATTTCGACCCACCCTACTTTGTAGCCCTTAACTTTTGATATGTCCACCGAAAAGACGCGAACCTAAATCTGACAATGACCCGTCTATATGCCATCCCCTACTGCCCACGCCACTCGTCTAATCAGGGTATAAGAATACAGTCCTGCCAGACTACCTAAGCTCAGCGCAGCTTGTAACAAAGCCACAAACATGGCTCATTGTGTACTGCAACAACGGTTTAATTCAAGTAAGTGCGCATTATACACTCGACAAAGATGCGGGGAAATTGCACCACAGCGCGGGTGCCGTCCGCTTAGCACCAGATGATGCGACAAATAACTACACTTAGGCTCGCTTTTATAAAGATCCGTTAGACCTTATCTCGGTTTGTTATGATTTTTTTTTAAACTACGCCGGTGGCAAACAAGCTTACGGTCCACCTGATGATAAGCGGCCACCGCAGCCTATAGACGCAACTCCAAAGGAGTCACGTACGTGTTGCCGACCCTCTATAAAATTTGAGGATGCACTGTGTTGACAACAGAAGGGACAAATTTAGGTCCGTCGCTCTCAAAGTGCATCCTCGGGAGCTCTGGCAACCTTGCTCACCTCCAGGAACACAACACTACATACTTGTGTAGTAGATAATAAATAAAAATATATTATTATATTGATATTACTATTATTCTCTTTATTTATTTTCCTTGTTAGGCTACGTTTTTACAATATCTTTATAAAAATACATTAACAAAACATTAAAATATTATAAAATCCTAACCTAGGGTGCCGCCGGCAGCGAGGCCGGGCCTAAGGAACCTCCTGACTATCCGCGCCGTGTCCAGGAGTACCACCTTCTGTATCTGACCCTTGACCCAGCCATCTAGCGAGAGTCTCTCTTGAGGTGTTGGTCGAGACTCTTCGCTATAGATCGTTCGCAGAAATGACTATCGGGACAATGATCGTTGAATCAACATTCCACATTGCGGTCACCTCGTGTGCCAAGTCTAGGTACTTGCTGACTTTGTTATTATTATTATTATGTCTAAAAATGTACTGAGTTACTGAAATTTGATCTGACATTTGGTCTGATCTTTATGAAACCCGGCCTTAAGCATTCCCGCCGGCGGGGACGTCCACCGCGCGATCGTGACAACACAGACACATATAGTCCCTATTCGTCCCGGTACCGCCGCACACCGGGTAGAGCCAGTCCGGCCCAGGTCGAGTCTAGCTGAGTTTCTTGCTGGACTCTTCTCAGCTAGGCTAGGTTTAGTGAACCAGCCACAAAACTCCCAGTAGCTTGGTTGAAAGCGCTCAAACAATCTCACTGGAACGCAAACTCTTAGGCCGGGTTTTATAAGGATCCGTTAGACCAAATGTCAGATCAAATTTCAGTAACTCAGTACATTTTTTGACATAACAAACGGACATAAGGTCTAACGGATCTTTATAAAACTGGGCTTTAGAGTATTCCAGTGTTCGAAAGTCGAAACCAGCCGCGTGGTCGTGTCGGAGGTTTTCCCCAGGCTACTCTCCAACCGCGCACTCCTATCGCTTTATTGGGCCGGCCTGTAAAGCCACAGCCAGATTCAAAAATATATATATATGTTGTTATAAAAATTACGAACTAACCCAGATACTAAAAATATTTTTCTATTTTTATTTTTTACTCGAGTTTTAACCGCGGTATCTAAAGGGAATATCACAATAAACATTACCTTAGAATCCTGGGGTTAAAATACCAGTTTATACAGGTTGTTACAAAAATGGTGTATGAAGCGCTTAAGGCAATAAGCGGTATCGTTTTGAAATTCCGAAAATCACTTCCCTATTATTCTTAGACAACTTTAAATAATACTTAGTTTCATGAAAAAATAACACTTGAAAAACTTTTCGAAAAAGGTTGCTCCCCTGGTAATGTCAAGAACGAGGTCATTGACCTATCGGGACTTCTTTGACTTATGCCGCTATAATCTACGAAATTAATTAATAAAGCAAGCCGACAAACACGGCGCCAGTGAAGCTGGACCTATAATAAATTACGCCTAGTTCTTATATTAAGGATTAGATTTTATTTTTAGACTAGCGCTCGGTGACCTTATACATCTCTGATGATATTTATTTATTAATAATAAAATAATAAAATGTCGGTTGGCGGAAATGTCATGATGCGAGTTTTTGTTTGTTATTTTTTTGTTCTGGCACGTCTTTTGTACACCCTAAATTTAAGTTTTATTTTTTATAACATGTTTTTTTTTTCTTTATGGATCAATTATCATTTCTACTTTTTTTTATGTAAAATATATCTGTCATTGACGTCTGTGTCGCCACTTATCTTAGTTTTAAGTTAGGTCCCCACTACTGAAAATCAGTGCCTCAGCTTGCTGTGTCTCGCCGTGGCTTAATGCTGAGTGGGGATCCTTTTTAACTATCTCTCTTCTATTTTTAAATTAATATGTTTTTTTATTTAGTCGGCTGCATTGTGATGTTAAATAAACGTATTTTCTTTCTTTTCTTTCTTTCTTATTAGATTTTATTATTTTCATACTGACGCTTAGAGATATGTCTCACAATATTTTATTATGATTAGTGTACCTAATTACTTTTTATCTTGACGCTTAGAGACCCTGTACATCTCTAACAAATCTGTATTGTTATTAGTTTATTAGTCTTATTTTTCACATGTAACACTTAATTAATGATATTTTGATAATTTTAATTTTTATAGATAGATTTTGACTTGTAAAAGTGCCCTTGAGATCTATTTGCAAAATGATGTTTTGATTTTGATTTTAACGAGCGTGGGTTAGCCATAGTTGTAGTTGTGACACATACGAACACATAGACAATGTGAACACAGCTCCTACGCTGATGCACACATAGATAATTAGTTTCTTAGTCTTATTTTTGAGATGTAACACTACATTTAATTAATGATGTTTTGATTATTGTATTATTTTTAATTGATATAGATAGATTTTGACTTGTAAAAGTGAATAAAAAATTGGCGCAGAATAAATGTTTTGATTTTTAT
Source organism: Epiblema foenella (assembly GCA_963556455.1). Taxonomy (NCBI): domain Eukaryota; kingdom Metazoa; phylum Arthropoda; class Insecta; order Lepidoptera; family Tortricidae; genus Epiblema; species Epiblema foenella. Next base: position 25,061,393 of record OY747100.1, read on the forward strand.
TTCTTTGATCGGGGTAAAATAAAACTAACCGATGCAAAGAACTCATTGTGAATTACATATGCGACAGGAGTTAGCAATGTTCTAAATGTTTCTTTTTGCATTCTTTTTTATAGTGTAAAAAAGAAAGTGATTTTTGTATCCCAATTCCCAATTCGGTACCGCTTATTGCCTTAAGCGCTTCATATACAATTTTTGTAACATCCTGTATACTAGAATAATATTTTTAGAAAACGTCCAAACGCCACAAAGGCATTCCGGAAGGCTGTCGTGTCCCGGCGCTTCCGTTTTGGCTGACTCAGCGACTTGCGTAACACATCGCAGTTTACGTGCTCTGTATTTTTTAGTCATTCAGCAAAAATTTCATTATACTAGATTTTTTTATTAAAACTTTTTGGCTGTCAAAAAAATTGGATATATCTTGTTAGAGCCAAGTCTGAACATACTCAGGAGGACCGTAAGCTTGATTGCCACCGGCGTTGTATAAAAAAATACTATATAGTTTATTTTTTGCTTGAAAGAAATAAGTTTGTAAGATTTTCCCGTTACCTTCAGGCCTTCCTTCTTCAGGCTTTCCTTCAGGTTAACTCTGCGTGATGGTAAGCGGCAACCATAGCCTATGGATCTTGCAAATCCGGAGGAGTAACATAACAAATTTTCGGAAAGCAAACCATGGTCCGGAAACTTGTCTAAACTCAACAAGGTTATCATTTTCTAGTGTTACTTTTTTCGAAACAAGACACAAACGAACTCGTTTACGTTTAGTCCTGTATGGCAAAAAATAGTTACAACCTAAGACCACCAGAGTATGAGTATATTGTAAATTTATTCTAAGTTCTTTTATATTTTGACATGAAAAATGTATTACTTATTATAGTCAGAATTTCTTAAATTGTAAATGATTCATTGTGAAGAGCAGAACATTATTAAAAAATACAAATGCAGAATCAACTAAGATAAACTTAAAATTAACTTAAAAAAAAATAAACAAAAGAAAACTAATCAAAAATTAACTTTTATATTGGATAATGTTCTTAACAATGTATGATCAATACAATAAATGATATTCTATTCCAGGGCTCAGAAACCGGTTTCGTCTTCATACAATTAACCGGTTAATAATTTCGGTTAATTGCGTTTTACCATATTTTTTCACACTTCAAATCATTTATTCCACAGATGAAGGTCAACAAAAGCAAATCTTAAAATAAAAATGGATATGTGAAGTATTTTAGGAGATATTTCCAAAATAGTAAAAACCGGTTCCGAGTAATGTTCTATTCTATTCTATAATATATAATGATAATATTTCATTAATGATCCTTTTTCGAGAAAATTTGAATTTATTGATCTTGAATCTTATTTGGCGTGAACATTCCGATTATCGTATTAGGTGTCAAAGCCCCGGGCTCTATTAGGATACAACCGGGATAAAGAGTGATTGAGAGCCAAGTGGAACGTACCAACAATGTAATCACGCTGCTTAGGGGTTTCATCTCCGTATCTGTGTCATACTTGTGACCAGCTTGAGTCTGGAGGTCTACTACGAACTTCGAAATTCGAACTTCGTATCGTGCCGTCCCTTTCACTCATATAGTGTATAATACGAGAGGGAAAGGGACGGCACGATATGCAGTTCGGATTTCGATGTTCAGAGTTCAAAACATTTTGAAACTTATAGGGTCTCTATAAGTTTTAAATGTATTGATAATACCAATAAAGTGATTAAAGGATGCGTTGATTTTATAAAAGATTTAGTTAGTGACATGGCTATTTCTTGATTTTATTGTGCCTAGCAGAATTTAAGAGGAAAAAACAGGTTTTTAGTTTGAAAATGGTCGTTTTGGAGTGATGTTTGAAACGATATTTCTTGATGAAAAATCTAAAATATACATTTAAAATTTATGACACTAGGTCGCAATAGTCCGGCCCCTATTTCACCAAGTTGACATATGTATGTATTTAACATATGTAGGCTGACAAATCGACATTTTCATGTGAAAACCGTTTCACCAACTACAATTGTAATGTTTTTTGACAATTGTCGCGCCTGTCAGCTTTGGTGAAATAGTTGGTGATTTACATGAAAAATGTCGATTTGTCAGCCTACATATGTCAACTTGGTGAAATAGGGGCTTGTTCTAGATAGTAACATTGAGAAAACGTCAAGGTACGTGTCAAATCAAACAGAAAATCGCCTAAATAGATGAGCGTTTTTAACTCATAAGGGCGTGTGTACAGTGAGTTCTTTACATATTTTCAGCGTTTGTAAAATTTTAAGTTCTGGTTGCAAAGATTTAGATTTAGATTTATTTATTTCATAATATAAAAATACAATATAAATTATCCTAAGTCAATTTATACGACTTTATATTATATTCGTCAAGAAAAAAAAATGAAATGTCAAAAATGATAATAATAATAATAAAATTAAATTGTACAACCAAAAGCAATGGAAAGAGCTATTCTCGGGGTTTCTCTGCGTGATAGAATTAGGAATGAAGCTATCCGTAGCAGAACTGGGGTCACCGACATAGCCTTCAAAATTGCGAGACTTAAGTGGCAGTGGGCAGGGCACATTGCTCGCAGGACTGACGGTCGATGGGGCCAGAAACTGCTTGAGTGGCGGAACGCGGACGCACCGGAAGACGAGCTGTCGGTAGGCCTCCGACAAGGTGGAGTGATGACCTGGTGAAGGTCGCGGGAATCCGGTGGAAACGAACGGCACAGGACCGGTCTAAATGGCGAGCCTTGGGGGAGGTCTATGTTCAGCAGCGGACGTCTTTCGGCTGAAATGATGATGATGATGATACAACAATTATCAAAGTTATTTAAATAATGATCATACTACTAAAATCACATCATTTATAATAACAAAAATCCGCGTCAATAATATAATGTCGAAGTCAAAGGCATATAGAAAGCGATAAAAAGTGTAATATTGTGAACATTAGTACAGGATTCCCCCTTTTCCGACTGTCGCGGAGACCGGGCCATTGTCCTACATAGTACAATATAATCTTTAATGTCTCTTGGAAGCTGTCTTAATAATGCTATAAAATCCCCGCAAGACACTTTCAAAGTGTCTGAGAGTGAGGAAAATTAAAAATACTTGTACGGAACAGTTGAGCTTTGAAATAAGGTTTAATTTTTAGGGTTCCGTACCGGAATGGTAAAACGGGTTACTACTAAGATTCCGCTGTCTGTCACCAGACTGTATCTCATGAACCGTGATGTTAGACAGTTGAAATTTTTACTTGACTACACCTCTTGAAGCTGTAACAACAAATTTAAAAAAACGGAATGAAATATATATTTAAGGGGGCTCCCATACAATAAACGTGATTTTTTTGCCGTTTTTATAGATAATGGTACGGCACCCTTTGTGCTCGAGGTCGACACGAACTTGGCCAGTTTTTTATCTTTTTGGTACGGAACTTAAAGTTTCCGTATTAAAATCTAATTAAGACAAAATTATGGTATGGAGCTTAGAATCGTGTAGGTATCGTAAAGCAAGAGTTTGAGAATGGATTCGACGTGTGTTTTGGGCAATGTGCTAACAAGTTATGTAATATCACATTATTTCCATCTTCAGCTACATACAACTGCTATAGCAGAGCCACTGTAGCTACGCGATAAAACATGATCATCATCCTCCTAGCGTTATCCCGGTACAGTTGCATCCTGAAGGATGCCCGGGGTCCGCTACCTAATCCCAAGATTTGGTGTTGGCACTAGTATTTATGGAACTGCCATCTGACCTCCCAACCCGAGGGAAAACTTGACCTTATTGGAATTAGGCTTGTCAAGTGAGTGAGCAACTTGACTGTTAGATGTTCTCAAGCCGCCCGAAGGCCTCTAGAGGTAACTTGGCTTAACGACTTATCATAGACAGCAGCCGGGATGAACGGCTTAGCGTGCCTTGCAAAGCACGGGAGCGCTCAGTTTATAACCACTCAAAGCGGTCACCCATCCAAGAACTGACTTATGCCCACGTTGCTTAACCTCGTATACCGCACGCGGTAAGCGGGCGCCGGTGGGCCACGAGCGCTCCCGGCATGATTAGTTTTACTAATACTTGTAAATAACCAGCCTCTGATGTCTTTTTTTTTTGAACCTGACTGTGGCTTTATAGGCCGGGCCCAATAAAGCGATAGGAGTGCGCGGTTGGAGAGTAGCCTGGGGAAAATCCAGGGGAAAACCTCTGATGTCTGTTGAGGGTGTTGTGAACCGCTGAAACGTTTGGCTAAAGCAAAGCAAAGCCCCCGTCACTCGATTCCACTCACACCTCAGATTTGGTTGAAGCCGCTCAACCAATCTCACTGAAGAGCAAACTCTTAGAGTATTCCAGTGTTCCAAACAACACACGTAGTCGTGATGGAGGTTTTCCCATGGATTTTCTCCAGGCCACTCTCCAGCGCGCACTCCTATCGCTTTATTGGGCCCGGCCTATAAAGCCACAGTCAGGTTAAAAAAAAGCCTTTCAAAGCACTCTCGTGCAGATTTGTCGGAGGGACTGAGACGACAAATCTGGCGCGAACATGACCTGTGCAATCCGTGTCGAAACGTCGGTAAAAAGGTCAACACATAATTATCCCGTTAGACCCGTTTAAACAAATCTTTTAAGTACAATAAGATAAGAACAATTAATCCAATTAACAAAACCACAATCAATACTCGACCCATTCTCTCTAACACAAAAGAGATTCCCAAACTTTGCCACCAATAAAATAAACATAACCCGATATAACAGCGTTAATATTTGGCAAAATTTTATAGGGCATTAACTTTTGGATAACGGACAGTTTAACTCGCGCAGGGGGCATGATTACCCTCTTTTTAACGATTGTTTAGGAGTTTCGGGGTAAAACTTTTTGTTTTACCACTGGTTAGGGATTTGTCCCCTGTAATTGTTGGGGCTATATTTTTGCATCCGTTGTCGGTCGTTGCCATCAGACTTGCGTGAGCCGCGCGGTGGCGTTTCCGTGCGTTTCCTTATTTATATGAAACAACCGCGCGGTATTGTCTGAACACCTTGGAACATTTTTATGTAAATAAGGAACCGCGCGGGAATCGCACCTCGTGGGAAGTCTGAACTGGGCCTTAGTCTTTGTTAATTTTGTAGGTATAAGGCAAGATAAGTCCCAGAGTTCGACACTGACCCAATAATTAGCACTTTCAATCTATGTCATAACGACAAAGGTGGACGATAGTTGTATATTATTATATCGTAACGTACGCAGCACTCGTAAATGTTTTGTCGGGCAAGCGGTTGTATATTGACACACATAGACAATGTGCATATGTAGCTCAATACAAAACCATGGCTCAGCCGCGCTCGTGAAATAAAAGTATGAATATAATATACGTGATAAATTGAAACCCTTCAGTTAAGTTAGAGGCCTTCGGGCGGCTTGAGAACTTATATATTTTTTATTTTTTTATTTTATTTTTTATTTCGAAAGGTACATAAAACAGACAGTAATCGAAACGTACAGTGAAATAATATATAAAAGAAGACATACATGACTAGATTACAGTCCAAAAATATATGTACACATCATGGCTATGAGTTATAATTTAGAGAGAAAATAAAAAAGTAGTTTGAATTACAGAGAAAAAGAATAGCAAAAGGCGAACAAACAGTTATTCAATCATTTTAAATTATTTGTAGCTAAAAATACAGATTTTTTGAATTGAGAGATATTGGAAACATACACATCAAGGTCCTTACAGACGCGAACCAAGTCATCAAACTCCCGACACATGCGAACAAACACAACAGTCAAGTTCACGTCACAAGCTAACTTGACAAACCTAATCCCATTAAGGTCTAGTTTCCCCTTGGGTTGGAAGGTCAGATGGCAGTCGCTTCCGTAAAAACCTACGCCAAATCTGCCCCGGGCATCCATTAGAATGATGATGATGATATAAAGCGTTTTATAAAATTGGGTAAACCATCTCGTCAACTTAACATCTTTACTTTTTTTGGAATCACTCGGGTATAAAAGAGCTTGGATTACATCGAGAAGTCAATTAATATAAGATAATTATTTACATAACGGAAACCCAAATCACTAAACCAAATAGCTCCAATTTGCACCTTGCGACGTATAAATACGGATCAAAATCATTTTCAAGTTATAACTTCCGCAAATCATAATTTCACCGTGTAGTTTTGGTTCTAAAATAATCAATTATTTCGCTTATTAATGCCTTATGCGGGGCGATTATTCGATTGTTAATCTTATTTCAACCTCCATAAGGAAGGTGATCAGTTGATAAGTTTCAGAAACTATTCAACCGTCAATAAGTCAAAAAGGTCTGCTAATGTTCAACGGTTCCGGTCTTTTAAGTCTTTTTGTATAATTTAAATGCAGTCACTACAATACCGTATTCGTCGGGTGATAAGCAAAACTCACTATAAAATCTATCAATACTCTTCGAAACCTCGTATCTCAGTACTGTAACGATGCTGAGATAAGAGCTTAATTCTAGGTAGGTATTTGTTATTTAGTGGCAATTGTTTGTTACCGGACTGTTTTATTTATTTTGCAGAATTTCACGCTTAGTTAAACTGTTGCGTTGATAAAACAATATTTGCTTTGCAAAACAGTTTTTTCTGCATTTTCGATTTCGTTTTCAACACTTTTTTTTTGTTTCTTTAGTCATGCTGGTTATTAGTGAAAAAAAGTTTGTTGCATCACGATTTCATGGTTAAAAGACACGCAATTTTACATCGACATTCTTTTTGATTGCTGATGAAACTTTTGATATAGTAATTGTCACGTTACTATTATACTTATACTCATCATACTCATACTCATTTATTAGTAAAGCCAATTGACATGTCAAAAGAATCTTAATCAATATCAATATTTCATTATAATATCAAAATCAAATTATTAGGTCATATTATACACACCAAATTCTAATACATTTTATCTACATCCATATCATAACTGACATGACATACAAGTTCAGAAATGATAATCAAATGGCCTATATTAAGAAACCTGTATCTGTTGCATTTTAATGTTTGCATTAAAGTATTGATAATCGATAATTGAATTACATTTAAATCCCCCCGCGCGCACGCCGTATCCGCATCACATTATGAGATCACGTACAACTTTACCGTACAGTGCCTTTACTATGGGTTTGCATGACCGTACTCGTTAGCGACTGCGTAAACGATTTAGTGTGCCGATTCTTAGTTCTATTGCGTAACCGCCAGAGGCGCTGTACTTTTGCTCATACTTTATACACAACCGCCAGTGAGTACGGTAATGTAAACTCATGGTAAAGGCACAGGCTCTGCCTCGGAGTATCTCAGCAAACATGGGTTACACATGGAAGAGAATTGAATATATAGATGTAATAAATATTTGGTATTGGGTATTAATCAACCAGAATACAGCTTTACTAAAATCGACCAATCAGGAAGCATAATTAATTTCTCTAAAGAGTCTAAAGATTAAGTTTGTAGTAGTCCTTATTTCACAATAATTAAAAAAGTGATTAATTCGTTAGAGCAACGCTTTGAAGCGCTCAATGGAAGGTCAGTTAGTTGTTTTCGCGCGTGAATGTTGCGCGCGAACCGCGGTGTCTATGTTTTGTGTGTCAACGCAGTTTAGAGAAAAAAAACATGCTGCCAAATTACCATATGTTCGCCGTGGAATTTATTGTTACCTTTGTTTATTTATTTTCTGGCAATTCAAGTGAAAAGTAGAGTCTGGTCTAAAAGCCATATTATCCATCGAACTATTTTCTATAATAACTATCTCGTGGTAATATTAGACACTTGTCATACAATCTACTATTATTTGATTACTAAATAAAAAAAATTACTTGGCAATCACACGTCGGTAGGTGGGTTTACGGCCTGTTAATTTGATGCGCCAGTTTGCGACCACTTGGATAAGTTGATGAACTGAAAGGATATTTTCTTGCTTTTTTAATATATTCCTATTCAATAGCGTCTGATTAAAATGCATGCGACTCACTATGTCTTTAGGGCATGTAAAAATGTAATAGTAGTTTATGCAACTGATACATAACGAGAGGTCTTAAAACACGAGTGTGGTTTTATGAAACGAGCGTTAGCGAGTTTCGTAATAGGATCACACGAGTGTTTTAAGGATTAATTATGTACAGTTGTATACTACTACTATTATTCCAAATTTCAAATCGATAGCATAAGAAGTTCTTGAAATATTTAGCGATGTGAAAGACAGACAGAGAGACAGACAAAGTGAAATTATAAGGGTTTCTTTTTTACCATTTTGGTACGGAACCCTAAATACAAGGTTGGTATATACAGGCTGTTCTAAATTATGAGCAAGATATTAGCTTCGGAATCAGCTTATTAATTTTGTAAATGCCTTAAAACGTTTTAGACGGATAATATTAAATGTCGACAGCAATATCAAAATTTTAGGTGATAAACCTTTTAGTTAAATTGTTTAATTAAAATCGCTACAAGTTTCCTAAATAAGAATAAATTGTATAACAAATAATTTCAAGGTTAAGAGGCCTTATAAGTTTTCAAATGTTTAAATTTCAAATTACGACAAAAGTATTGATAATATCAATAAATTGATTAAAGGATACGTTGATTTTATTAAAGCTTTAGATAGTCACATAGCCATTTTTTTGATTTTATTGTGTGTATTACAATTTAAGCGGTAAAACACAGTTTTTCGATTTGGAGTGATGTTTGAAACGATATTCCTTAATGAAAAATACCTAAAATACATTAAAAATTTATGACATTAGGTCGCAATAGTCCTACTCTAGATAGTAACATTGAGAAAATGTCAAGACACGTGTCAATTCAATGAGAAAGTCGCGTAAATAGATGAGCGCTTTTAACTGATAAGGACTCTTAACGAGCTATTTATATTAACTGAAAGTAATTTCATCTGGGAATAGTTCTATTTAAAGTAGAATTTATGTAAATGTTTAAAACCTTTCTACCTTTTAAAGATAAGACACTTGATTCTATTGTCTTTTACTTAAGAGGATGTCTCGATTCGGTCAGCCTTGCCCCCTGTGAATGAGACACGCTTATGTCTTTCGCGCATTCCAAAACGGGATGCAACACTCTCCGGGAATGGCTTTTTTAGACAAATCTCGATAAATATCTGACTGTGTGCAGTTTTATTAAATTTACTCTTGACAGGGTTTAGATGAGGTAAAATACCATCATATTAACTTAATTGTGGTGTTTAATAATGCGTTGTTTTAGTAGGCTGAGTAAAAAAAGGAAAATAAGGACTATTGTGTATTTAAAATGATAACACGACGCGATTTGCAGAAACAAAGTTTATTATTATTTAAAGTTTGAGTCGAGGTACAAAACACTGGCTAGCTGAATAGAAACACAAAACTAATAGTTCTAATACACTACACACACTAAATTAGGCCCGGCTAACGCCTCAATAGTTATTTAACAAGAAATTACTGTAATTAGGATAAGTTTAACATCGAAAGATGCGCGTCGGTTCTAGCCAGAGGTCAGACTGATTCGCGGAAATGGCTGCCGCTCAAAAATGGGCGGGTGCCGCGCGAGTGTCAACTTTATGTCGTTTATGCCGCGAAGTTTAAATATCGGGAGTTTGGTATTTTGGCGCGCATATTAGAAGTATTTACGATAGGACTCTATTTCGGATTTTTTCTTTCGAGCAAATTTTAAGCGATCATGTTTCGGCTATTGTCAGAAACACAGTCATATAGTCAAGAATCATATATTTGAAAATCAATGCTTATTGTTTTCTCGTTAAGGCAGAACAGCGTTTCAAAAAACGCGATATATCTCGTTGCATATGTAACTCTGTTTGCCTGTTACCTTTCACGCTTAAACCGCTTAAAGGATTTAGGTAAATTTGGCATGGAGAGAATTTGAGATGCCGACAAACACATAATTATGTATTTAAGTATTTATATCTATTAAATATATCTTCGACTAGTACCCATAACACAAGCCTTCTTGAGCTTACTGTGGGGCTAGTTCGATTTGTGTAAGATTGTCCTCTAATATTTATTTATTTATTATTATTATTATTATCTCTCTACTTATTTTATCACTTAAGTTAGGTTTTTACAATATCTTTATAAAAAGTAAAACATAAAAATACACTTACAAAACATAAAATCATTATAAAAACCTAACCTAGTGTGCCGCCGGCAGCGAGGCGGGGCCTTAGCTACCGGTGGTTAGGGCGACAGAGAGAGGAACCTCCTGACTATCCGCGCCGTGTCCAGGAGTACCGCCTTCTGTATCTGACCCTTATTAACCCAGCGATCTAGCGAGAGTCTCTTGAGGTGTTGGTCGAGACTCTTCGCTATTAGACCGTTCGCAGTTTAATAGTTATTATTATTATTATTATGATAGATACTTAAGGGGCTCCTAGCTCCCAATGACCTTTGAAATGAAATGAAATGAAATCATTTATTCTTCAATTTAGGCATGTTACATGCACTCATGAATGTCTTTCAAAATCAAAATCAAAATCAAACATTTATTCTGCAAATAGGCCACAAGGGCACTTTTACATGTCAAAATATTAATTTACAATTTATAAAAGTCTGACTATGATAAGTAATACATTTTTCATGTCAAAATATTAATTTACAGTTCAAGAAGGAATAATAATTTCGAGTTTACAATTATAACAAAATTAATGTCATACAGTGAAGATAAACTTGCAAAGTTATCTTTGATCTGTAACTCTCCGTTTCTCGTGTTTTTATACTTTTTATGGCTTATCGTATTATGAACAACGAGGTTTTACCGAAATAATACACTATTTACTTCAAAACTCACTGTCTTTGAGATATATGGCATGAAACTTTGGTAATTTCAGGCCATATAACCAGTTTTTTGGACGTAACTTTTGTGAAGATGGGCTATAAGTAAAAATCTCTCTTGCATTGTTAGAGACGTCAATAAGAAATAGTTACATGTACATATTATATTAAGTGCATAAACAATATACTGGTATCGATACATTTCACTTTAAATGTATACTAGTATCAAAAATAGAGCTTTTTTGAGCCGTGTTTGAAAGGATGATAAAAAATAAGTAGCCAGTTTTTTCAAGATGGCTATTACAAATGTAGGTAAAGGATTGAAGAACCGATAACCGGTTGTGCCATAAATATATCTATAGTTTTGATGAAGCTATATCAACTGAAAACTAGTCAAAAATCGATGAATAGCGCATGGAGCCCCTTAAGTAATATTTTTTTTTTTTATAATTTATTTCACAGTATACTATGTCCCTTAATATAAATAGCGCGTGGAGCCCCTTAAGTAATAAACTTTTTTTTAAATAATTTATTTTACAATATACTATGCCCTTAATATAAATAGCGCGTGAAGCCCCTTAAATACCATGAAACCTTCTTTTAATTTGATACCAATATATTTCGCTTTTACTAACAACTTAACTCAGCGCGCGTGAAAATAGTGTGCTAAACATCAAAATCACGCTACAATGTCAAACGTAAGTCACAAATCGACCTACTTTTTAGGATGCCGTACCCAAAGTGTAAAACGCGATTCTATTACTACGACTTCGCTGTCCGTCCGTCTGTTTGTCTGTCACCAGACTGTATCTCATGAACCGTGATAGACAGTTGAATTTTTTACAGATGATGTATTTCTATTGCCGCTATAACAACAAATACTAAAAAACGGAATAAAATGAATATTTAAGTGGGCTTCCATACAACAAATGCTTCTTGCCGTTTTATAAGTCCGACTCGCACTTGGCCAGTTTTTCCCCTAATGTACCATCTAATGCGACCGAGCGTATATCTTCAGAAACATCTGAACGTTCCATTTATCCTGAAGATTTGAATAAGGACAAATTTGAAATTTAAATCCACCGTTTACCTCAAATTGATGGTGAATCCTGAGTGTTCAAAAGCTCTGTGTGAATGGTGTATGGGTGTATTATATTGACGGGCGAGCTGCGTTTTTAAAACGCGCGTTTTTCCTACTTTAGGGTCTATCAGACGTACTACAATCACACAACAACCACAACGATAACACGTCGGACGATAATTTAGGTGATCGTCAATTGTAAAAACAAAAGTTGCCCACCCGGTGGTCAATAGTTAACGGCTTATGTACATGTAAGTTATGTTTTTATTACATAGGTTTATAGTTATGGAGACACCGTTTAAGCGTGTTACAAGACCAATCCAAAATAAAGCTTTGTGGTCCTTAACTTTTAATATGTCCACCGAAAAGACGCGAACCTAAATCTGACAATGACCCATTTATATATTAACTAATGCAAGTGTCCTTCTGTAATTAATACGATACTTAGCATATATTTGTGTATTTAAGACTTTAATCACTACATAGTATAAAACAAAGTCGCTTTCTCTGTCCCTATGTCCCTATATCCCTATGTATGCTTAAATCTTTAAAACTACGCAACGGATTTTGATGCCGTTTTTTTAATAGATAGAGTGACTCAAGGGGAAGGTTTATATGTATAATACATGCATCAGCATTGCACCCGTGCGAAGCCGGGGCGGGTCGCTAGTTATATAATATTATTCTTACGGTTGAAGATCCTAATGAAATAAATAAATAAATAGTTTTATTTACATGGACCAAAGACTGCCGTCAAAGTGTTTTTTTGAACCTGTACCCTTACCATGAGTTTGCATGACCGTACTCGCTAGCGACTGCGTAAACGATTTAGTATGCCGGTTTTTAGTTCTACTGCGTAACCGCCAGAAGCGCTATACATTTGCTTATACAAGTTTTTAGGCAGTCGCTAGCGAGTACGGTCATGTAAACTCATGGTAACTTTTCTAGTCGAATTGTTCGCCCTTGTGTTTCCTCGGTCGCGAATCCAGGTGAAATAGATGCCGCTATTAGACTGGTTGATTGCTATTTTTATCCGACTGCGGTAAGGGTGCTGTTCCGATATTAATATGCCCGACGAATCAAAAAGACAGTCGGTGGAAATTAGACAAATATGGCCGCCGACCTCGAAGAACTCTGACGAAGCATTTCGACGCCGCCTGAAATGCCTTTTAATAAAACATCCATTATATTATTATATTAAGTTTCCTTATTGAAAATTAATTCTTGTATTAAGCAGTACCTGCTATCGTAAACTACAAATTTAGAATAAAAGAAAAATTGAAAAATTTAGGCACCGAGCAGGATTCGAAACCGCGAAAGGCGTTTGTATAAATGAAGGAACGTTTGATGAATTTGGGGCTGGGTGGCGATTGCACCTATAGCTCAGTTGACTAGAGCGACTGGCCGCGAGTGCAGGGAGGTCGCGGGTTCGAATCCATATTGAAAAGTTTTAGTACACTGTGTAAGTTTGTCTATGTCATTATCCCACTTTCCACTCAATTCCTCAAAAGTTAGCTGGAAGAGATCCCTCATAGGGATAAGTTCGCCTTTGTGCTCTAATCTTATGTGACATGTATATTGTTTTAACCTGTTATTGTGTACAATAAAGTGCTTACATGCATTCATACAATATATTCAGTGAAAAAGTATCTTGAACTTGACATGTAAATAATTATTATTCCTAAATAGTGTACCTATTTTTTTTAAATACCACGTCGGTGGCAAACCAGCGTACGGCCCGCCTGATGGTAAGCGGCTACCGCAGCCTATAGACGCCCGCAACTCCAAAGGAGTCACGTGCGCGTTGCTGACCCTTCATAAGATTTGAGGATGCATTGTGTTGACAGCAGAAGGAACACATTTAGGTCCCTCGCTCTCAACACAGTGCATCCTCGGGAGCTCTGGCAACCTTGCTCACCTCCAGGAACAATTACATACTTGTATAGTAGATAATGTTTTTTGGCTGTGGTCTTCTGCAAGGCGGAGGTACTTCCCCAGTTGGGCTGCTCCAAATTCGAGCAAGGTGACATTAATTTGCTGTGCCGTACCTCTCTAATATTTGTAACGGTGTGTCTTTTCGTGCAGTGAATAAATGCTTTCTTTCTGTAAAATCTTCGCAGGTCCGTGGTGGTAAATAAAAATAGTGGACTGTAGATTTAGGAGCTGGTGTAAGTAATCCAAAATAGAAAAATATACAGAAAAGTGAGTGTAACAGTCTTTGGGAATTGCTGAACAACCGTAAGTATTAACGTAACACAATTTTGAAATCTAAACATTGCCATATGAAAATTGTCCATATTAGCTCGACTGGTTATGAATTTAATGTTACATTGAATATTTTATTTAAAAAATATGCAAGAATGATTGAAATAATTATAAGATGAATTTATTACATACAATTAATTGGGTTATTTTAATATGAATTATTGAATACAATTTTGATTCAAGAAAAAGGATTAAAAACGTTTTAGTTTTTAAACGATTCTGAACACTTTCTTTATTAGCTTATAGGCACTCATTCCTTGAATAAGTTTTCTAAATTCCACAAAAAGGAACCATTTCTAGAATAGCCCGTGAAGCATGACTATAAAACTTTAAGTACTGGTTTAAGTTAACAACTTGGTTAAAGTCGAAATGAAATCTCTAGAGAATTAACTTGCTCGGCCGTTGCTAGAATTGAAGCAAGAAAACAGCGTTGAAAAGAGTAAGTGGGATAGAAACTATAGGTTTTAGGTAGGGTAGGGTGTCATGTACTAAATTTGACCGCGACATCTTTTTTTTAATGTTATAGGGGGCAAACGAGCAGACGGATCGCCTGATGGTAAGCAATTACCATCGCCCATAAACACCTGCAAGACCAGAGGAGTCGCAAAATTAAAATAATTTCTTCAAAACTAAATTGAGAAAATTGCTAATAGATACCCTCTAAATACATATTTTATTTTAGGTTTTTTAAGGTACATTAATTTGTTAAGAGCATGAGTGCATTACTCGCCAATAAACGTTGTGTTTGGCGAACGGATATTAAGGTAAAACTGTATCTAACTTCTTTGGTAAAAAAAAATGCGTTGCCGGCCTTTCAGAAGGGAATACGCTCTTTTCTTGAAGGTTTGAAGGTCATATCGGTCCGGAAATACCGCAGGCGAAAGTTCATTCCATAGTTTGGTCCGCGTAAACTTCCATTGCCTGTTTTATTACATCGACCACTTATTGGACCAAAACATGTCGAGCAATAAAATGTCGAAACCTTAAAGGGAGTGACCCCGTAATGATTCGCAATTTTAAATATAAAACTCCCGTGAGTTTCAGACATCGAAATAATAATAAACGGTCACTCACGTCTTTAAGGTCGAGTATCGTTCGACATCTTTCGGAAAAATACGTGGCCCTTAATCATGAGAACCGACGCGTAGCCTTCGCGGCTGGTTTCGAGCGATAATTGACCTTAAAGACGTGAGTGATCCGTTTATTATATTTCAACTCACGGCTATAGTAGCTTGGTCTTGACCGCAAGGCTACAGTAGCTTTATTATATATTATAGAGTGACCATTCTGTTTATATTAGTCTTCCCACAGAAAAGCCGAAAGAAGTTCCCCTGTGTTTCACACGTAGCGCTAAAAGCGACAGAGTTCCAAACACATTTACAACTGTACTAGATGGTACGTTGTCTCGCTAAGTATTTAAACTAACTTTACGAACTTTCGAGAGAATTTTAGAATACTTTTTACGTTGGAGTAGATAAGAAATGCTCACTTAAATTAGGATTTAATGAAGTTACTCTACTGCTTAGTCCGTAGGCTCAACTAGGGAAGTAGCTCCGTTTTTATATATCCTCAGAGATGTATGAGGTCTCTGAGCGTCAGTCTAAAAATAAAATTTAATCAACTAGGCATAATTATAGGTCCATCTTCACTGGCGGCGTTTTTTTTTTGAACCTGACTGTGGCTTTATAGGCCGGGCCCAAGAAAGCGATAGGAGTGCGCGGTTAGAGAGAAGCCTGGGGAAAATCCAAGGGAAACCTCCGACACGACCACGCGGTGTGAACACTAAAGTAAATAAATAAATAAATAAATATTAGAGGACAATCTTACACAAATCGAACTAGCCCCACAGTAAGCTCAAGAAGGCTTGTGTTATGGGTACTAGACGACGATATATTTAATAGATATAAATACTTAAATACATAGAAAACATCCAAGACTCAGAAACAAATATTCATGCTCATCACACAAATATTTGCCCTGACCGGGATTCGAACCCAGGACCGTCAGCTTCACAGGAAGGTGCACTACCCACTAGGCAGCAGGCTAATCACGTAACTTTATGTACTACCGTTAGATAGATTTTAATGTCAATTTTGAAGTATAAATGTATGAGCTGACAATTAAAATTTGACATTAAAATCTGCCTAATGGTAGTAAATAAGTTACGTGATTACCCCGCCGGTCGCCGGTCGTGAAGTAGCTCGATCTTACAGAAGACCGTAGTCAAAACGCCATGACTTGCTCTTTAGACATGTGGTGGTGTGCCTGGAGGTGAGTAAGACCGCCAGAGCTCCCGAGGATGGGCAGTATCCTTTAAATCTTCGTCCTAATAAAAAAGGTGTCAATTAGAGGTAGAGAGATGTCAAACAATGGAACGTTTCAAAGTCAAGGATCAATAAAAAAATCATTCTTCAATTTAGGCATATTAAGATAAGTTAAGCTTTTATTTCCTTATATCATGTTTTTGTACATTATAAATTAAAGAAATGAAAATAAATCAAACGTCTTATTCGAACCAAGCGCTTTGCATCATCTTTTATAATGCGCACTTCTAAGGTTTGGAATTCTCTGCCGGCGTTTGTGTTTCCGAGCTCATATAACCTAGACCTTTTTAAGGCACGAGTGAATAGGCACCTTCTGGGTGAGCTCGCTTCATCGTCGGCCTCATCTTTGCCCCCTGGCTAGATGCTGGCCAAGAGCGATCCCATTTTTAATAAAAAAAAAATCCTCTTCTGTATAAGAACCGCCTAGAGCGGTGAAAGCCTCCTCCAAAGATTTTCAAGTTTCCCTGGTTTTTGCTGGTCTTGTCCAGCAGCTTCCTGCTACCTTTTTAATATCATCACTCCATCTTGAGAGTGGTCTTCCTTTCCATCGTGTATGGTCCATGGAGTACCAGTTTGTTACAATCTTCATCCATCTTTCATCTGTCACTCTTTGTGTATGCCCTGCCCACCTCTATTTGAGTCGTAGTGCTTGTATGGCTACATCTGTGGCTTTGGTCATTTTTCTTATTGCCCTGTATTTGACTCTGTCTCTAAGTTTCAGCACAAGATAGCTTCTCTCTATTCCTCTCTTAGGCATATTATGCATCTATTAATGTCAATAAACAATAATGTGGGCCTTTTAAATAAGCTCAGAGTTGCTCAGCGTGCGATGGAGAGAGCTATGCTTGGAGTTTCTCTGCGGGACATGATCCGAAACTCGGAGATCCGCAGAAGAACGAGGGTTACCGACATACATAGCTCAGAGAATCTGCAAGTTGAAGTGGCAGTGGGCGGGCCACATTGTTCGTAGAACCGATAACCGTTGGGGAAGAAAGGTTCTCGAGTGGCGGCCTCGCACGGGAAGACGGAGCGTTGGACCTCCCACTAGGTGGACTGATGACTTGGTCAAGGCAGCGGGGAGTCGCTGGATACGGGTGGCTCGCGACCGTGTGCTGTGGCGCTCCTTGGGGGAGGCCTATATCCAGCAGTGGATGTCTTCCCGCTGAATGATGAATGTCAATAAACTACCACCGGTTCGTAAAATAAAACTGCTTGGAGAAAACCCATTTACCTTATATACGATAGGTACTATAGGTTTGTCTAAAACAGAAGCTTCTGAAAATGAAATTTACAGTCAACGCCCTTAAAATGTACAAAGTTATCAATAAAAACGTTCATTATAATAGGCTTATTTCTGGAACACAACATCGCCAAACTTTTTTTCTGCTAAAAGGTCAATCAGCCTCCACAGTTTTTATTTCAATATGATGATACGCGAACTCTTTTTGACCTGTAAGATCCATAAAAGTGCCCTTGTTGCTTTGAAGTATAACCCCCTTATTCATAAAACTTAACAAACCTCTGCTAACTAAAATGTCTGTTGTCACTATCTCACAAGCACGTGTGTCAAGGTGACAGATAAGGACAAACAAACTTTAGCGGCTAGTTAATTAATATAGGTTTGATTGACGTTTATGAACGGGGGTAAAAATTTGATTTTCAACAAGCATTCCAGTTACATAATGATAGCAAACACATACTGAGGCTTGCTAATGTGAACAAAATATTAAGCGCTCGCATTCTAATGCGTTAGTTCTGCGTGTGAAATATCACCGCAATATTGATATTATTCCCAAATAGATGTATTTGTTGCATTATCTCCGATACCCAAAGATGCCTTTTTTTAATAAATAAACGGTATTTATTGTTATGGGCCAGCGCCTAGCCAGGGGGCAATGAGACCGACGGTGAAGCGAGCTCACTCTGAAGATGCCTATTCACTCATGCCTTAAAAAGGTCTAGGTTATATGAACTCGGAAATACAGACGCCGGCAAGGAACTCCAAACCATAGCAGTGTTCATTACAAAAGATGATGAAAATCTGTCTGAAAGAGCTCTTTAGCGACATAAGATCGTCTCTTGTTGACTTTAAACTTTAATGTTCTGTGCCTTTACCATGAGTTTGCATGACCGTACTCGCTAGCGACTGCGTAAACGATTTAGTATACCGATTCTTAGTTCTATTGCGTAACCGCCAGAGAACTGTACTTTTGCCCATACAAATTTTTACGCAGTCGCTAGCGAGTACGCTCATGTAAAGTCTTGGTAAAGGCACTGTATTGTGTTCTTTCTTGATGTGCGCAATAAAGTGTATTTGGGTGGATCAACTATTCTTTGTTGCTCGTTACCATGGTTACGTCTCCTGAGTCACAGAACTGATTTTATAGGGTTTTAATCTACCAAACATTAGTTTTAGCGATGAACATAAATCCATTTGGACGTGCGTCATTTCTTGAGCATGCTTGATGTCCATATTATAAACATTTTTCTAAGAAACTCGGTTAGTGATATCTCTCGCTGACGGGACAGAATAACAACAAGAAAAAATTGATTGACCCATTTATATTAAATTATTGTATCATATTAGAATGCAAAATGTCGCGTGATATTGGCCTCAAGATTAAAAAAGATAGATCCATTGTCAGACGCTAATCGCAGGGAAGATACAACTTTTTATCGCGATCAGACAAGATCAGTATTGATTTTAGTACCCCAGTAGGGTTTGCAGAAGAAATCCGTTTTATTTTTATAGCAGAATAAAGTAAATGAGTATATATTATAATGTAAACGTCTCAATACTTGACACTTTCAATCTTATATTATCTAAGTCATGTGTCTTTATGATATAAGTCATGACGATCGCATTGAACAACAGAAAAAAACATAATAATATGAATGTCGTTGATAATTACGAAATTGGCAGCATGATAGTTTATTTTTACGATGATATTTAGGATTTTTTGACAGAGTTACGAAGGCATTTTTCTATTATATTTTTGGTTATTTTGTTTCTTTTTCAATCCACAGTATTTTTTGTGTAGTGTAATTCTACATTACTTCTTCACACTGGAAGCTCTAACTTCAGTTTTTCATCAGATCTGTGAATGGGCCTTGCCAACCAGTCGTCTCCCGATCCCGGGGATCCCCGGGCGCATTACAAAAGAATGCTATTGTTATTTTTTTTCGTCTGGAGACTGTAATGTAGGTAGATAAGATTAGTTCATAAACATCTAGGAACATGAGGGTAGATTTAAGGTTGGTCTTGCAATACAAGAATATCCTGAACGGTTGTGTTTCCTTGCGCCCCTGCTGTAATAAATATCCCAAGGGAATTGTTAGGTATATTACAGTGGCGAATCCCATCCTCGTCGCCACTGTAATATACCTAACAATTCCCTTGGGATATTTATTACAGCAGGAGCGCAAGGAAACACAACCGTTCAGGATATTCTTGTATTGCAAGACCAACCTTAAATCTACCCTCATGTTCCTAGATGTTTATGAACTAATCTTATCTACCTACATTACAGAGACCATGGCTTAAATAAAAGTTCCATTTAAAGTCTCAAGGGTCCATAGACTACGGAGTCTATTTGCCATCTGTCAAGTCATTCAAAATTTGATTTATTATCTCATTTCCCATAGAAAACCACTTACCCCCTACTACGTAACCCCCCATGTTCAACCCCCACTAAACACGCACGCAACAGCCGCTTCATTTCCGCACGGCTAACATTTATTTGCACAGGTAATGACGCCAAAGATTTACTGTTAGTAGAAAGCATTTAGATGCCCTTTGAATAAAAACAAAATCACTGGCTGTGTGTGTCTGTTGACCGCGCTAGCGATATCTTCATTTCAATCCCATGCAATTAAAATAAACCGAATAGACAAAAAAAACATATAATGATCGATCCCGCTCACAGAAGTTCACGAAAATCGGTTGAGAAATGCACCTGCAGAAGATAGATAGATAGATAAATTCTTAAATCTTTTCCACAACATACATGGTAAAAATTTAAACACAAGAAAAAAAAAGTTAAAATATCAAAGAGAGGCATGCAGCTTAGAAGAAGAGATCAGCCGGACATTTGCTAGACCTCATCAGGACAGGCACAGGAAACCATTTTCAATGAAGCTGCTTTTCATCATCTTTTATAATACGCAATGCTAATGTTTGGAATTCCCTGCCGGCGTCTGTATCTTCGAGTTTATATAACCTAGACCTTTTTAAGTCACGAGTGAATAGGCATCTTCTGGGTGAGCTCGCTTCACCGTCGGCCTCATCTTTACCCCTCCCCCCCCGGCTAGATACCAAAGAACAACCCCAATAAAAAAATATGAAACGGAGACACTTTACTTGCGCTAATTATGTGAGGGGAGTGGCAGCAGCGGAGGAGGTAAATGATAGAAGGTCTGTACGATGGAATAGAATATAATTGGTGCAAAAGACTACAATAATATCTTAACTAAAGTGTCCAACCTAACTGAATTTGAAGTAAAGATTGGCCTCGAGCCTTGGCGGCAATTTGCTTTTATTGTTCATGTTACTGGGTATTACAATCACAAGCACTGTATTTGGCGGTGGCCCGATACACTACGTATGTTGATGACGCGGTGTGACGTAGGCCGACGCAAAGGGCTGACGGCGAGCAGTGACGTGGTGAAGTGTGATGTCACCCGTGACACGCTCCTCGCTCGCTCGGTCAATAAGTTTTTAAAGTTAAAACAAATTTCAAACGCCTCTAGTGTGAGTCAAGCTCGTAACATTCTTTTCTGAGCACTACTGTTTTAGAAAAAAAATTCTTGGAGCCAATTCTGGAGTAAGCTGAACGTTGCAATCGGCTAAAATTGAGCGATACGCCTCTTGTCTCTTGTCGGCAATAGGGGCAGTTCATATAGCAACCTGTGCCTTTACCATGAGTTTACATGACCGTACTCGCTAGCGACTGCGTAAAAATTTGTATGGGCAAAAGTACAGCGCCTCTGGCGGTTACGCAATAGAACTAAGAATCGTCATACTAAATCGTTTACGCAGTCGCTAGCGAGTACGGTCATGCGAACTCATGGTAAAGGCACTGACCATATTTCGGCTTTGAGGGGAAGGTTTAGGGTGGGTTGCACCAAACCGTCTGTAATCGTAAGCGGTGTTCGTTAAATTCTGATTGTATGGAAAGTTTGACAAGTTTCTATGGGATGACAGCTGCCGGCGCCATATTTGACGATGACCGGCCTGTGATCGTATGTAGGTGCAACTGACCCTTTGTGACATTGAACTCTTTTGCTTTTTTCCATACAGCATTCTTCCCTTTTTATTTAAGAGTTACTCTTGTCGTTGGAGCAATCGCCGGCCATTTCTCTCCTGTGCTATCTCCTTCACTCTCTGATAAGACATGACCTTAATCTTTAATTACAGCTTTATTTTAATAGAGAAAATGTCCACTAATATTAACTCCTTTAAATACTTCCGCCACAGCATTAATGGGAGCTTGCTCGTAGTCACATTTGGGTTTAGAAACATCAATGTTTAACTTTTCTTTGATTTGTCAGGTAAAAGCCCGTTAATTATCGGAACAATGTTTGGAGTAGTGAGGTTCGATTTCAAATCAATGTGTAATGTCAACAATTAGTAAATTGGTTGAGGAACTGTAAAAAACGTGGCATCTCCGTAATAAGGCCCATCCTGTTCTGTGGTCCCGTCACATTGCTGCACAATATTGTTAGCTAGAACCTAAGAAACAAGAACATTTTTGTCTTGTAGTCCATCTTCATATACAAGTAAATGATGGGTCATGGTTTTTGGAAACTTCACGTCCGCTAAAGTTTCGAACGTAAATTTTTTATCACCTAATAATCGTTTTCTGGCCCTGTGCCCGTTTTGTGGCCTGTGGTTCCTTTTTTGAACTAATAAGCGGTACTTATTTTCCTTCTGCTTTTAGACCTTCGAAACTGTCCTCATATATAGTTTGCTTCACAAAAATATTTTTTGCCGAATGATTTCCTCGTGCAATTTTAGCTCAGCACTGCATGTTTCTCTATTACAGTTAGTGACAATTAACGTGTATTTGTACTTTCCGAAGAGTCAAAAGTCTTCGTTTTCTCGGTTTTTTGAGATATATTTCCGTCATCTTTTTGACGACCAAATACTACAAGGAGCATTTAATTGATATTTAATGTCTTTTATAATTCAAATTGATAAATGCAATCATGCTGTTAATTGACACATGATTTAAGTGGTCAGTATTTTTTATGTGTAAAAAGATTAGGTTAAACGTCAACCAACTACTCACCAAGGCGGGGCAGGTTTAAAATAATCTATTTTTTAATCGCAACTTCGTCTACGTGGATTTAAAAAGATAATTTTGAAAAAAGTAACTCGTAAAAATTGGACATTCCCGGAATGGGTATTTGGGAAATTGGACGAAATAGACAGACTGGACATTTAGAGAATTTAACAAAAAAGACAGATTGGGCATTTAGAGAATTGGACTTTCGCGGAATGGGTATTTGGGAAATTGGACGAAATAGACCGACTGGACATTTAGAGAATTTGACGAAAAAGACAGACATTTAGAGAATTGGGCGAAATAGAGAGATTGGATATTTAGAGAATTGGACCTTCGTGGAATGGGTATTCGGAGAATACCTAACGGACAGACTGGACTTTGTGAAATTGGACCTAATAGACCGGACCGTATGCGCAGTAGTATCTGATAGTATAAGTTATCATCAGAAAAAATACTGAGACACCAAAATTTGATCTTTATATTAAAAAAAAATTCACAAACAAACAGGACCTTGCTTTTTACTATGGCCACTCTTATGAAGAAGACGTTTGTAACTTTTGCAGACCGTACCTCTAAGAAGCGTTTTAATATGCTAATGTACCAAAATAAATTCGAAGACGTTGCTTTATGGAAAATGAAGAATAAATTCAATTATCTGTGCGTGCGGTCTAGTTTTATATTGAGTAGGATATATTTAATACCTATACATATGTTTCAGAAATATCACTTATTGTCGGAAATATTTACCAGTTGGGTCATTGTCAGTTGTAAAAAAAAAGTTGTCCGCCTGGTGGTCCATAGTTAACGGCTTATGTACATGTAAGTTATATTTTTATTACATGGATTTATAGTTACAGAAACACCGTTTATGTGGGTTACTACACCAATCCAAAATTAAGCTTTGTGGCCCTTAACTTTTGGTATGTCCACCGAAAAGGCGCGAACGTAAATCTGACAATGACCCAGTTCCTTTTCGAGTTATGAATTGTTGTTTGTAGTGTTTTTTAATGTTCCCATACAAATATTTAACTACTGGATACGAATCTAGAGTAAGAACTTTTGCCATATTTTTTAAGGTTGACTGGTAGAGAATGCTTTTGGCATTAAGTTCGCCTTTTGTACTATAAGTTTTTCTTTCGCGCAATAAAGATTAAATAAATAAATAAATATGATTTTTATTTTTCGCACGTCAGTTTTGTATCGTTCAGAAATCGATACTGTATTTCCAAATTCCGCCATAAAGGTAATTTCACACTTCATTCGTTTGCAATTTATTGGAATACTAATTTGTTTTATAACACGTAATTTATTACGGTTATAGTTTCATTCATATGATCCATTTCCATTAACTTACGAAAATATCATTTGAATCGAAACGAATCATTTAGTTACTGCACTAGATTTAAAAAATAAAAGATTTATTACGTAACTGTTTTCATGGTGAATTATTATAATAAATTATTGTTACGCATCAGCGATAGAAAAAAATATACATTCATTTGGTTGCTCCTCTAAAACGCGTATTACAACTACCTAACTACTCATGAAGCTCTAATATCATTACTTGATTTTATTCACTATTCCGATGTGTAATGCGGATTTACGTTATATGGGTGTTGTGATGTGTCAAAAAGGAACTGTGCCTTTACCATGAGTTTACATGACCGTACTCGCTAGCGACTGCGTAAAAAAATGTATGGGCAAAAGTACAGTGCCTCTAGCGGTTTCGCAATAGAACTAAGAATCGGCATACTAAATGGTTTACGCAGTCGATAGCGAGTACGGTCATGCAAACTCATGGTAAAGGCACTGGTAAATAATTCCCACAATACTATCAATGTGTTAAAAGCGTAAGTTAAACATGTAAGTAGGTAGTATCCTACGTCCATACAATCTTTCATCTCCATTTAACCCATTAGAGTGTGATTTCCGGTATAAAAACTAAACTATGTCCTTCCTTGGGATACAAATTATCACCACGCCAAATTTCTTCTGAACCTGTTTAGCGTACACGTAGGGTATGTAATGAGCCCCACATTGCATTCTCAATCCCGGGATTGAAATCTGGCATTGGACCTCAATCTATTTCGGTATCCAGGGGAAATCTCCGACGCGAAGACGCGGTTTTAAATACTGGAAAACTCTAAGAGTTCGAGCTCCGCTCCAGTGAGATTGGTTGAGCGGTTTCAATCGAATTTGAGGTGTGAGTGGGATCGAGCTACTGGGAGTTTTTTTTTTTCATTTATTATAAGTTAATAAACAGTGATCACAACAATGTATTACTTTAAAAGTTACATTTAAGGTTTGGTAATTGTGATACCAACAACGTTAACTCCATATTACTAATATAAATTACATACTTTGAAGTACATCAATGAGATGGAAAGTAAAAACTAAAGATTACAATAAGCAATAAACGTCAAACATAGTTTTGTCGCTGGTTTACTAAACCTAGCCTAGCTGAGAAGATTCCAGCAAGAAACTCAGCTAGGCCCGACCTGGGTCGGACTGACTCCCGGTATGCGGCGGTACCGGGACGAATATGGGCTATACGAGTATATGTCTGTGTTGTCGCGATCCTAATTAAGGTACACACACATTTTATTGCAAATTTGAGAGAGATAGGGCACAGCGAAACGTCATATTACTCATAGAGATTTACACACACGCTATTATAAAGGGGCTTTCACACTTTACGTCTATAAAGCCTGTTCCACACTTCCGCTCTCAGGAAATTGATATCGCGTGACGCGAGTCAGCGGCGGTTATAGGTTAGAATGGGGAACTTGCATGAATATACATCCAGAAATTATATTAGTAATTCTAAAATGATAGCCATTACAAGTGTATCATTGGAAGATTTATTCTGAAATTATTATTCTTTGAAAATATTTTAACTAAAAGTTATATCAATTGAAACGTAGGTAATTTAAAACGCGTAGTGACGTCACTCCATCAGTCACTTCATTAACTTCAGTTGAAAATATTGAAAGATACTCTTTATTGCACACATCAATAAAAATACAAAGCAGGATATCTATAAAAAACCAAAAAAAATTATATAAATATAATAAATAAAAAATAAATACCTATTAGAGGACAATCTTACACAAATCGAACTAGCCCCACAGTAAGCTCAAGAAGGCTTGTGTTATGAGTACTAGACGACGATAAGTATATAATATTAAAGATATCGATAAAATGGATAATGATTTAATATGAATAATTTATTATATTAGATGAAACTGACATATTATTTCTGTGATGTCAATAACATTCATGCGCCATGAAATATTTTACCAGTGATCGTTTACGCGCGAAATTTGAAATTTCGATTTTTAGGGCTCCGTCCCCAAAGTGCAAAATGGGACCCTATTACTAAGACTCCACTTCATTTCATTTCATTTCATTTATTTATTTTGCTCACAGAAAGTTCCATGCAAAAGATGTCTATGTGTGTCTGTCCGTCCATCACAAGGCTATATCTCATGAACCGTGATAGTTAGATAGTTGAGATTTTCACAGATGATGTATTTCTGTTGCCACTACAACAACATATACTAAAATTTCAAGCTTACATGGTCATTTACATTAGAATTACGTTTTGAAACAGGATATTACGAACGGAATATCGGGAACTCAAAAATACTAATATACATGGTAAATATCCCGTTTCAAATCGTAATTCTAACATATACTAAAAACAGTATAAAATACATATTTAAGGGGGCTTCCATACACAAAACGGTTTTTTTTGCTGTTTTTATAGATAATGGTACCGAATCTTTCGTGTGCGAGTTCGATTCGCACTTGGACGGTTTTTTGATTAAAAGATTACAGCAATGAAATAAATGCAAGTTCCCTGTTAAGTAGCTTTACACGTGAACATATCATAGTTTAGGTAAGTCTTATATTAGTTTAGACACACAACATTGTTGAAAAATGTCGATCCTCATCCTCCTATCGTTTTCCCGGTTGTGCTCAAGGAATCCGGGGTCCATTTTGTGATCTAATCCAAAAATTGGCGTAAGCACTGTTTTACCTAGTTGGGATTAGACAGGTTTCCACGCGTTGTTTTCCTTCAAGAAAAGCCACTGTTAAATCAAATGTTAGGTACTTATTTACATTACGGAGCGCTACGCTCGTGGCCCAGCGGCGCCCGCGTACCGCGTGCGGTATTCGACGTTAAGCAACGTTGGCTTAGGTCAGCTCTTGGATGGGTGACCGCTTTTAGTGTTTATTAACTGATCACTCCCGTGATTTGGAAGGCACGTCAAGTCTTTGATCCCAGCTGCTGTCTATGATAGCAGTCGTTAAGCCAAGTTGAAGGCTTTCGGGCGGCTTGCGAACTTCTAACAGTCAAGTTGCCCACTCATTTGACAAGGGGGGTTGAATTTGCATCACGGTCGTAGGGAGTACCCACCGTTACCCTACACGTGACCCCTGGGTGGTGCTAATAGTGCAATAAAAACTGGTAACCGTACTGTCTTATGAAATAATAGTTGCCATACAATAAATAAATAAATACCTTATAGTATTCCCGCCGGCGGGGTCGTCTACCGCGCGATCGCGACAACAGTGACACATATAGTCCCTATTCGTCCCGGTACCGCCGCACACCGGGTAGAGTCAGTCCGACCCAGGCCGGGCCTAGCTGAGTTTCTTGCTGGACTCTTCTCAGCTAGGCTAGGTTTAGTGAACCAGCGACAAAACTCCCAGTAGCTCGATTCCACTCACACCTCAGATTCGGTTGAAACCGCTCAACCAATCTCACTGGAGCGCAAACTCTTAGAGTATTCCAGTGTTCCAAACCACACGCGTGGTCGTGCCGGAGGTTTTCCCCTGGATTTTCCCCAGGCTACTCTCCAACCGCGCACTCCTATCGCTTTATTGGGCTCGGCCTATAAAGCAAAAGTCAGGTTCCAAAAAAAATACCTTATAGTAGTTATAAGAGCCCCTAGTTAGTATCTACAGTTACACGTAACCTCTGGCTGATGCTAAACGGTGCAACAAACTGGCAATAAAATTGACATCCGTTAAATACGAGAAATTTGGGACTAGTCGAGTTATACACTCTATTTTTCACTTTGATTGCGAGAAAATAAATAAACAAGCAAACCCAAAATTAATAATATATTCTACGGCGGACATGTCTATAATTTGGCGGCATGTTTTATTTTTCTAAACTGCTTTGACACAAATTAGACACCGCGGTTCGCGCGCAACGTTCACGCGCACATAAAAGCTACGTGACCTTCTATTGAGCGCTTCAAAGCGTTGCTCAATCAATTTAATCACTTTTGCAATTTTTAAATAGGCTACAAACTTACCCACTTATTCATAAACGTCTATCAAACCTATATTAGTTAGCTAGCCGCTAAAGTTTGTTTGTCCTTATCTGTGACTTTGACATATGTGCTTGTGAGATAGTGACAACAGACATTTTAGTTAGTAGACGTTTGTTAAGTTTTATGAATACGGCGTTTATCTTTAGAGAAATGAATTCTGTTTCCTGATTGGTCATATTTAGTAAAGCTGTATTCTGGTTGGTTGATACCCAACACCAAATATTTTTAAAAGTTAAATTAGTGTTATGTGATTGGTGGATTTAATAGGTGAAGTATTTTGATTGGTCAAATTAAAAGGGGCTAAATGTACTACTTTAGCTCGCTTGACAAGTATTTTCGAGCATATAAAATAAACTCATACTCATTTATTTATAATATTACAAATGTTACATGTCCATGGGTTATTATTATTACGTTAAGTTGTATTGAATTACATGTCCATTTTATTATGAAATTGAATTGCATTCGATTATTATTTACAATTAAGGTTATTATATTATTATTTTAATGTCATAAAATTCTCTTCACTAACATAGTATAAAACAAAGTCGCTTTCTCTGTCCCTATATCCCTATGTATGCTTAAATCTTTAAAACTTCGCAATGGATTTTGATGCGGTTTTTTTTAATAGATAGAGTGACTCAAGGGGAAGGTTTATATGTATAATACATGCATCAGCATTGCACCCGTGCGAAGCCGGGGCGGGTCGCTAGTATAAAATAAAGTCATACTCATTTATTTATAATATTACATGTAAATATTACATGTCCTTGGGTTATTACATTGAGTTGTATTGAATTACATGTCCATTTATTATCAAATTGAATTGCATTCGATTATTATTTACAATTAAGGTTATTATATTATTATTTTAATGTCATAAAATTCTCTTCACGAACATAGTATAAAACAAAGTCGCTTTCTCTGTCCCTATATCCCCATGTATGCTTAAATCTTTAAAACTACGCAACGGATTTTGATGCGATTTTTAATAGAGAGAGTGATTGAAGAGGAAGGTTTATATGTATAATAACATCCATTAAATAGTGCACCCGTGCGAAGCCGGGGCGGGTCACTAGTAAATTATAAAATGTAGTCGCCGTGGTACGGATTTAGAACCTAGGACCTCGAAGATTGCAAATCACGTGTCTTACCGCTCGGCTACAATAGCTTCAATTCAAGTTAGGGGGCATCCATAAATTACGTGAGATGTTTAAGGGGGGAGGGGGTCGAGTCAAATCTCATCTAATCTTACGTTGGAGAGAGGGGGGTTCTCGGCAAATATCACGCATTTATTTTTCTGATTGAAACAAAAAAATATTATACTATTTTGGTCCATTTAATCCAGATTGTACACGCTTATAACATTTAATCTTAAGCGTAACCGTAATACGATTAAGATTATTCACTAATTTGTTCGAAAGAGAATAATTTCATTCATACTTCGAGGTTAACTCTCAGCAATATTGATTACTAGTCTTAACTAGTCGTAAATAAAAGCACGAAGCAATTTTTTTTTTCTTTTTACAATAACAATCCAACGCGTTTACGTAAGAAACCCACATTTTAATCTCACGTGAGATTGGGGGATGGGGGAGGGGGTTGAATAAAATCTCACGACATCTCACCAGGGGGGGAGGGAGGGACAAAAATTAAAAAAAAAACACCTCACGTAATTTATGGACGCCCCCTTAGTAAAACGTAAGCACAAATCTTTAAGGAAAATACAAAAGCATGGCGGCTCTCACTAAATAACGTTAAGACAGGCATAAATCCGGGCAGATGAAACGGCAGAAATGGGGTTAACATATCCTTAAGGTCTTCCGACGAAAATATTTGTATTGCAGTTTTATTTCCTTTTATATTTCGACGACCGTTTTAGCCTAGTTGGTAGTGACTCAGCCTTCAAAGCTGGAGGTCCCGGGTTGCACAAAACACAAATATTTGTGATGAGCATAAATATTTGTTTCTGAGTCTTGGATGTTTTCTATGTATTTAAGTATTTATATCTAATATTTATTTATCTATCAAATATTTGTGATGAGCATGAATATTTGTTTCCGAGTCTTCGATGTTTTCTATGTATTTAAGTATTTATATCTATTAAATATATCGTCGTCTAGTACCCATAACACAAGCCTTCTTGAGCTTACTGTGGGACTAGTTCGATTTGTGTAAGATTGTCCTCTAATATTTATTATTTATTTATTTGTTCCTGAGTCTTGGATGTTTTATATGTATTTAAGTATCTATTTATCTATATAAGTATGTACATCGTCACTTAGTACTCATAGTACAAGCTTTGCTTAGTTTGGGACTAGGTTGATTTGTGTAAGATTGTCCACAAATATAAAAAAAAATAACTTGGACCGTCTTCGTTTTCTTCGAGGCGGGGTCATCTTGATCATTTCTGCGATACTGGTATATGATCTGCGTATCAGAATTCGCAAATTTATGTAGGTCGTATTATCCTGTAATAGTCCCTCTCGTACATATATACTTGAAGGACGAATGCTATATGTTCAAGAAACCTAGCTTATCTTACTGAGTGCACAACCTTTTAGTGTCCAATATAAGACACCTATTTATCTCTCTGTCATCATGGCATAAAGTTGAAAGTGTCATGTATTGGGTGTGTCTAGCACAGGGAAGTTTAACCTATATTTATGAGTAGATTATAGACCATAACAGCAGCCAATCTAAATGGTACCCAGTTAAGGGACTGTTAAATTTTAATAGCCCCTTAGGGAATCAAAAGGGATATAAAACCCGGCTAAGTTCTACCCCGACTTATTTTTAGGGGTCCGAACCAGCCGCAAAATTATGTCGGTTTTATGTATGTGTTGGAGGATCGGGCGGCCGAACAGGCGTGTGTGACCTCCCAGTAGCTCGATTCCACTCACACCTCAGATTCGGTTGAAACCACTCAACCAATCTCACTGGAGCGCAAACTCTTAGAGTATTCCAGTGTTCCAAACCACACGCGTGGTCGTGCCGGAGGTTTTCCCCTGGATTTTCCCCAGGCTACTCTCCAACCGCGTACTCCTACCGCTTTATTGGGCCCGGCCTATAAAGCCACAGTCAGGTTCAAAAAAAAAAAGACGTAGCTCGTGTCACCTACACTAGTGTATTTTTATAGGGGATTGACGGGAGACATCATCCTGTTGTGGATTCATTTTTATTATCAGTGACTTAGAGACCATATATATCTCTGGGATATATTAATTTCATTACTCCTTGTTTAATCTTGAGACCTTATACGTCTCTAACTTTGTCTAAGATAACTTTGCAAGTTTATCTTCACTGTATGACATTAATTTTTTTTTAGTTTACAGTCACTACTTAAATTTAGAATGAAAGAAAAATTGCAAAATTTAGGCACCGAGCAGGATTCGAACCTGCGACCTCCCGGCACTCGCAAAAAAAAAAATAGTCACTACTTAGATAAACTAGGGATTTTATAAAGTACCTTTCTCCAAATGTCAGAACTTTGGTAAACTCATTTTTTTAACGTAACTTACCAATTTGAAGGTCCTACAAATCTTTATAAAACCGACACTAACTGTTCCTACAATTTCACGAAAACGTACGTAGTTCCATTTCCACTTAGATCGAGGCAATATGTGAAATACATGCCCAAAAACAATTGAATACTCCCAGCCTTTACGTTCCAAGCCTTAACGGATCCATTTTGAATTAGGAAGCGAACGTTCGAACTGATACCATTCTATATTCAAATTTCAATTGGAAAACCGTTAGGCGAACTTACGATTGGTAACTTGCGAATACTAAATTGGGAAATATTCGGCTAGTTTTAGAACCAGAGAATAGAAGACCAGACTTACTCCAAGACATGTGATATGTATAGTAATAGCAATATGGTGTTTTAATAATAATGTAGCCTTTATTGAACCAAAATGTGTTTACATTGATATATATATTTTCTTTATATATCTTTCCTTTCCAAATGGTCTTAATTTATAGGATAGGCCTCCCAAAAGACTTCCATAATTTGCGATTATGCGCCTGCTACCCCCTAGTAAATGTCGTCCTCCCATCTGTGGTGTCTGCCTTTCTTTCTTTTATATTGTCTTGGACACCACTCTATGACATTTTTAGTCCAATTCTCTTTTTTGCTACGTATCATATGGTCCGCTCGCTTCCATTTAAGTCTCTTAATACAATATGTGATATTAGTCATCTTTCTTTGTTTCCTTATTTTTTTTAGTCAAGTCAAGTCGGGGCTGGACTGACCATCGTCTTATCAGGTCCCAGATTAGACTGAATTACAAGCCACCGCGCAGAGCAAATCACAAAATACCGGCACGACTAAATTCTGCGAAACTGTTGCACAACGACGAAGTGCGGCACGAGCTTGACGTGGAATTCGATGCGGCGATGTCCCATATCGTTGATATTCCTTCGGCTAACATCAAATGGCGCACTTATGCGGAAACTCTTCGCGAAGTCTCTCTGCGAGTATTAGGTAGGCCGTCGAAGAAAAACCAAGATTGGTTCGATGAATCTGACGCGGAGATACGGAAACTCGTGGAGAGATTTCGCCACGCTCTGAGGAGTGCCAGCGGTTTGGGACAGCGCAACATCGTACACCAGGAACTCAAAGCGAAGATTCGGGAACTTAAAGATAACTGGTGGGAACGCAAGGCCAAGGAGATGCAACAATTGGCAGATACCAGTCAAACTGCGAAGTTTTTTGAAGGTCTTAAGGCCGTGTACGGACCTCGCTGCAAGAAAACAGCCCCAGTTTACTCGCGTGACAAAACCAGGAGACTGACTGATCCCGAAGAAGTCCTCCTTCGATGGGCTGAGCACTTCAATGAGGTACTCAATCCCGGTAGTCAAGGAGCAGATCTATCTTATGTTCACTCGCTCGAGAACCTGCCATCTGTGTCTGGTTTGGATGAACCGCCTTCGTTTCCGGAGTTCATTGCTGCGGTGAACCGTTTAAAAAACGCAAAAGCTCCAGGCTCAGACAGCCTTCCATCTGAAGTGTTTAAGTACGGTGGACCATGTATTAACTCCAGGCTGTTTGACCTTATAAAGTATATTTGGGATGTTGAGGATGTTCCACAAGACTGGAAGGATGCGACCATCAGCAAACTTTACAAGGGCAAGGGGGACCTCTCGGACTGTAGCTCGTTCAGAGGTATTGCATTGCTCTCTGCAGCTGGCAAGATACTTGCTCACATACTCAACAAGCGCCTCAACACACTTGCAGAGAGTTTCCTTCCTGAATCCCAATGTGGTTTCCGAGCAAATAGAGGTACAGTTGACGCCATTTTCGTTGTCAAGCAAATTCAGGAAAAAAGCCTTGAACAACACCGGGACCTTTATTTATGCTTCGTGGACCTCGAAAAGGCATTTGACCGTGTTCCTAGAACTGCTTTGTGGACTGTGTTACAGAAATGTGGTTGCTCTGTGAAATTCACCAATTTAGTGCGACAATTTCATGACGGCATGAGTGCCTCCGTACGCCACGAAAACGATTTCACTGAACGATTCCCAGTTACAAGCGGTGTAAAACAAGGCTGTGTCTTGGCTCCCACCTTATTCGCCATCTACTCGTACTTTGCCGCGGTAATGAATGATGCACTTAAGAAATGCAACAACAAGATACTAGTAAATTTTCGCACGGACAAGAGTATATTTGACCTTTCACGTCTTAGGGCTAAACGCAAAACACAGTCTGCCTCAGTGACCGAGGTTCTTTACGCTGACGACGTTTGTCTTATGGCGGATAGCTTGGAGATCCTACAAAGCTATCTCGATAGTCTAGACGATTCCTGTCGTAGATTTGGCCTAATAATCAGCGCGTCGAAAACCCAGATTGTTAAGCAACCTGCAAGAGGGAAATCTGCGAGCGACGCTGCCATTTATTTAAGGGGCATCGCATTAGAAGAAGTAGGAACGTTTCGTTACCTTGGAAGTCTTTTGCGGAGCGACAATCGTTTAGACTCCGAGATCTCCGCACGGATCGCGAAAGCCGCTGCGGCCTTCGGCGGACTGAACCAACGAGTTTGGAAGTCGCACGACCTCAGACTGTCCACAAAACTCGCCGTCTATAGAGCAATTATTCTGCCTTTGTTGCTCTACGCCTCGGAGACATGGTGTCTATACAAAGGAGACATCAAACGTCTTGACACTTTTCACTTAAAATGTCTCCGAGCAATTCTTCGGCTGAGGTGGCAAGATCGTGTTCCAAACTCGGAGGTCTTGCGTCGAACGGGCTTGGTTGGCATGGAATGTCTTCTCATGAAGGGCCAATTGCGTTGGTGTGGACACCTCGTGCGAATGCCGTCATCAAGATTGCCTAAAGCAGTATTTTACTCCGAGCTAGCCTCAGGCAAGCGCAAAGTCGGCGGACAGTACCTGCGGTACAGAGATGTCCTGAAACGCCACCTTTCTGCAACCGGCATATCCTGCGAGACTTGGGAGGAGCTTGCTACTCGGAGGTCGGACTGGCGAAGTGCTGTTAATACGGGCCTCAGTGACTTTGAACGCACTCGTCTCGAGGCTCTGGATGCTAAACGCCAGATTCGTAAAACTCGACCCAAGCCCTCCTATCTATATACTTATAACTCAAGTGGAGAGCTCCACTGTTTCCCATGTTGCCGGAGTTTCAAAACCAAGTTTGGCTTTGCAAGTCACTGTCGCGCACATGCTCGTAATCAATAACAAAATATCTAACATCCCATAGAATTAATTTGTCAGGATGTCGCCGTCGACGGAAGCGTCTGGGAGGACATCATCATCATTTTTTAGTCAAATAAGCAACTATTTATGAAAAATCAAAACCGCTCGGTCGGTATGAAGTTTGTAGGTAAATATGACTAGTGACGTCACAGTTTTATATGACCAAATTGCGTCATTTTCCATGTTTACGTGTTAAAAAGCTAGTTTAACAGGCTACTGTACAAAAGAAAACGTTTTTCTGTAATTTTAAATAAGTAAGCGCGTTCCATCTTAGACCACAATATTGATTACCATCAGGTGATTTATAGTCAAGCGCAAACCTATTTAGAATAAAAAAATCTAAATTTTCGGTTTTCGATAGGGATTTTGACTCAATATTTTGTTACTGCAAAAGAAAAAAGGCCAAAAATATGTCAAATGGGCAAAATCCTATAAAATAAAATACCTCAAAAAATAACGGAGCTACAACAGTTTTAATGATGCTGGTTAGAGAGAGAAAGCGCGACAGACCAATGACGTCATTGACCACGAGCGGCACAGTAAATGATGATCGTTACAATACAAAGGTACATTTTGCGGAAAAGGGACAGAGTATAACTTTTAAAACTTTCAATACTTATAATTATGTAAATATGTAATTATTTATTATTATGAGGTTTTTTTTTCGCTATTTGATTAAGAATTTGATCCTTTTTCGAGAAAACTCGAATTTATTGATTTGCTTACTTGGTGTCAACAGTTTGTAGAATTTGTGTCTGTTTGTCTGTCTGTTTATTTGTCTCATCATCACGCGAAAACTAGCTAATAGATTTTAGTACAACCTCCACTAACAAGTTTAATGGATCTTCGGACAGGTTATAGGCTATAAAAATCATATAGATTGGGGATGAAAGGGGGTGAAAAGAGGGATTGAACATTGTATGAGAAGTTCTTCAATTCGTTCGGCTTGAAAATTGGTAAGCATATAATTGGAAGCAAAATAAAAATAATCTTATTCAAAAATTGTACAATAAACAGATAATATGTTAAAAAATGGAGGCTAAAAAAGTGCTTAGGGGACTAGCGAGAAATAAACAAAAATCCATCAACCCCATAGTAACTGTTTGAAATGAGAGATTTAATTATGTTAGACAGTCGCTGTCAACATTGACAAACCGGTGCCTTGAGTTCAAGGCACGGACGGAGTTCCGTCTACGTATAATTGATATGTCTTCAGTAGTCATCCAGAACGTTGTTAGAGTGATCGAATATGATAACGGTGTTATCTGAGGGCCTATAAAATCCCACTAATTCCCACTATTCCCACTAATATTATAAATGTGATAATTCGGATGTTTAGATGTTTGGATGTTTATTACTCAATCACGCAAAAACGGCTGTACAGATTATGATGAAACTTAGTATGCAACGAGTTTATACCCCGGGTTAACATATAGGATACTTTTTAACTCTTTATCGTCCCTCAAATTAATAAATTCTGAATCTATGAACCAGAGTCATACAGATATTTACAATCGTCTCAGATGAATCAGTGTAAGTCTAAGCTCCGAAAATGCAAATAGTTGTCACGACTATCGTGAGGCGAGTCTAGACAGTTATAAATATCATGATATTTGACGTTTGGCGTGTCAGAGACGTGGCATTACACAGATGATCGAATGTCTAATCGAGGTTAATGAAGATTATTTACTATTTGCACAACTCAATAATTTCGTGTCTTATTTGCTGACAAACCTTTCCGGACCTCATTATATTTACTGGACGAAAAACTGGTATTTTCTCCCGCCCACACATTACCTCCCCTTACCTTGACCTTCGCGCAATCACGACTTCTATGAATCGTTTTCTGCACGAGGTCGTAAATACTTGGAAAACTTAACTCGTAGTAAACGTATCCTAGAATATTAATGTTGAGTCGTTTTCAGGTGAATTTAACTAAAATGGGTCTGCAACCGAGCTCGACAATAATTATATTATAGCATATAACTGTGTATATCTATATTATACATCTCAAATAATTTATCGGCTTTTCCACATTTATTTGTTTAGTAATGTCTCGCACCTGCAGGCGAATCACGTAACTTTATGTACTAACGGTAGATAGATTTTACTGTCAACTTTGAAGTATAAATGTATGAGATGACAATTAAAATTTGACATTAAAATCTATCTAACGGTAGTACAAAAGTTACGTGATTGCCCCGCTATGATTATTTTCTGTTTGGCTTGAAGGTTGACTGGTAGAGAATGCCTTACGACATTAAGTTCGCTTTTTGTATCTGTAACCTGTTACTGTGCAATAAAGTTTAAATAAATAAATACAATCTAGAGGCAGCGGGTTCCAACTTCCAACCTTGCATCGTACCAATAAGGTATTTCAAAGAAACGTATGTATGAAATAGAATTTGATATTTAACAGTGGATGTTCACTATGTTCAGTGAAGGACAAAATCGTGACGTAACCTGTCTAATCCCAAAGAACTAGCAGATATTTACGGAACCAATGACAGGAGATTATTGCTCAAACTTGACCAATTTTTTAACATCAGTTTAAGTCAATTTAAACAGAACGATTCGCCAAACTGCGATTTTCTTTTCCAAATCGGGTTAATACATCGTACTGCACCTATTTTATCGCTTTAGTTCAAATAACTTCGTTGTAAAACGGCGAAACTCAATACAAAATAATGTGTTACTTACTACCTTTTGATTAGGAAGAACAGAGAAAAGGCTCCAAGTGAATGTCTACTTTGTAGCCTGGTGTTAAGTTTTATTTCCTGTTGGAACATTTTATGGTGCTAAAAGTCTATTGCGAAAATTGCATTCTCTGAGTATTAGAATTTGGGATTTATTCTCGTAACGTTAAAATTTGATTGAAATTGAATACGGAGTTCTAAGAGACGGGACTTCGAATTAGGTTTTGGATGACAGTTACATTGTCATTACATGACATTGACGTAGAGTTCGGCTAACATTCTGAACCACAAAAAAAAATAGGTAATGCCAACATAAAAGCGCGATAGGGATGTAACTTTGATATAGTACGGTTAACGATATCGATATCGATAAATGATGACTAGTGACGTCGTGGGTTTCATGTTAATACAAATCCATCATTATATTTTAATTCATTCAACTTCTCAATCGGAACGTAGGATAGGTCTTCATTGCCAACTACTTTCACCCACTGTCTGCATCTGAAAAATATCATGAATTCTATATGATAAGCTAGTTATCGATATGTTACTGCCAACACTAGTATGTGTAGTATACGAACAAATAAAATAAATAAATAAATAAATATTAGAGGCCAATCTTACATAAATCGAACTAGCCCCACAGTAAGCTCAAGAAGGCTTGTGTTATGGGTACTAGACGACGATATATTTAATAGATATAAATACTTAAAATACATAGAAAACATCCAAGACTCAGAAACAAATATTCATGCTCATCACACAAATATTTGCCCTGACCGGGATTCGAACCCAGGACCGTCAGCTTCACAGGCAGGTGCACTACCCACTAGGCTAAACCGGTCGTCAACGAATAAAACTAAATTGCAAATAACGCTTCTTATTTTGCTTACATGTAACTTGTTGTGGTACATATTAATAGATAATCTCCAATTAATTGCTTACCGATCATGATCTAAAGGAAATCTTGCCATAAATTTGCTTTCCTCCTCATCTTTTCGACCTGCACGATAACCACAAATAACACATACCCTATAGGGTGAAACAGTCCGTGGCATGTTGAAAAACAATGCCTTCTTACTACATGCTTTTTCACTTTAAATTAAGGTTTCTACCATTTATAAATACCAAAAACAAACTACAAATTGAACAACAAAGAAACAATATGTAATATTAAGAAAACGGAAAAGTTCGATTATCTCGAAAACCAAGGGACTTTTATTAAACCTGAAAGTCCATTTTCTGAACCAGCCTCAGGTGCTCTATAGGTGGTTAGAAGCTTGTCCATTATTTACTGGACACCCTATATATAGACCGGATAGATACGAGGTTGGCAACCCCTTTTCACGCCGAGGTAAGTATACTTGTATAGTGCTTTTCTCAAACATGCCATGAAATAAATTAAAAAAAAACTCTAAGAAATCAAACTTTGATTTAATTTCTTTCTCTTCCTAAGAGAGGAAGGGCACAGCAAAATGTCATCTTGCTCGAAGTTGGAGCAGCCCAACCGGGGGAGTACCTCCGCCTTGCAGAAGACATAATAACATTATCTGCTATACAAGTACGTAGTGTTGTGTTCCTGGAGGTGAGCAAGGTTGCCAGAGCTCCCGAGGATGCACTGTGTTGAGAGCGAGGGACCTAAATTTGTCCCTTCTGTTGTCAACACAGTGCATCCTCAAATTTTATAAAGGGTCGGCAACGCGTACGTGCCTCCTTTGGAGTTGCGGGCGTCTATAGGCTGCGGTGGCCGCTTACCATCAGGTGGACCGTAAGCTTGTTTGCCACCGGCGTTGTATATAAAAAAATCTAAAGAAACTAAAAGTAAATAAGACAAAAACATAACTAACACATATATTACTATTTCTTCATCGCTGTTGTCATCGGCGTCCGAAATCATATTTAAAACAGCAAAATATAGCAAACATCGTTTATTTTTACTTTTTTATAATCGTAGTGGCAGAATGTCATGACGAACCAAAAAGCAAATAATTGCTTATGGCTGAACGCCGTGATGCTGTGTCATAAATAAATCATCATCATCATCATCATTTCAGCCGAAAGACGTCCACTGCTGAACATAGGCCTCCCCCAAGGCTCGCCATTTAGACCGGTCCTGTGCCGTTCGTTTCCACCGAATCAAATAAATGTGGAATGGAAATTAAAAAAGAGCATCTTGCAGGCCTCCAACTTTGTACGAAATTCCTTTAAAGGCCTCTCGTCTAGCCGCACCTGAAACGTGACACTTCGCAGCCTATTTTAAGGAGCATAACCTCAATATTTCATTGCATGTTTGAGAAAAACAAATTGAATACGAATTGAATTTCTGTGTGTAGAATTACTTAGTTTGAAATTGGGAAGTTTCTAATACTTTGAGTGAGGTACTTTAATACTTAAAGCCGTAGATGTGAGACTGTTGGGAACAGAACATTGAGCATAATAAATATGTACAGTCAGGTTAAATATATGTATCGAATGAATCCTCTTATAAATATGTACCGAAACCTACAGAGGCCTTGTAAGTTTTGATTTCAAATTGTGACAAGTTTTTTTTTTATACAACGCCGGTGGCAGACAAGCGTACAGTCCACCTGATGGTAAGCGGTCACCGCAGCCTATAGGCGCCCGCAACTCCAAAGGAGTCACGTACGCGTTGCCGACCCTTTATAAAATTTGAGGATGCATTGTGTTGACAGCAGAAGGGACAAATGTAGGTCCCTCGCTCTCAACACAATGCATTCTCGGGAGCTCTGGCAACCTTGCTCACCTCCAGGAACACAACACTACATACTTGTATAGTAGATAATGTTATTATGGCGGCTGTGGTCTTCTCCAAGGCGGAGGTACTTCCCCAGTTGGGCTGCTCCAAATTCGAGCAAGATAACATTTTGCTGTGCCCTACCTCTCTGAAAATAATACCTATAAATAAATTAAAGACTACGATGATTTTATTAAAGTTTTAGATAGTAGCATAGCCATTTTTTATTTTTATTGCGTGTAGTAGAATTTAAGTGGAAAAATCAAGTTTTTAGCTTGAAAATAGTATTTAATATTATATACTCAAAATATCGTCATCATCATTATCATCATTATCATCATTATCATCATTATCATCATCATCATCATCATAATCATCATCATCATCGTCGTCGTCATCATCATCATCATCATCAACCTGTAATCGCCCACTGCTGAGTATAGGCCTTTCTTCGAGTATGCCACTCCTCCCGGTCCTGAGCCAGACTTATCCAAGAGTGTAAAAAATACGATACAATAATATACACACATATTTATACAATTCCATTGCCTTACTGAGTTTAAATTAACTTGTTAGGAATATAACCCATGCAAAAATGGGAAAGCTAATGCATTTTTCACTTAGAACAATTAAAAATTAAATAAAAAAAACCCGCTAATTAACAGCGGAGTGTAGATTAAATGTAATTAACGGTCACTGTTTCAGTCAAATCAAAAGAAATGCTTAGAAAGTTTTTTTAAAAAAGTCGTAAGTAACATCTGTATCCTACTACATTACGACATTTTGTAAATTAGTAAAGGTAAGCACGTGACACCTTGATTAACTAATTACATTAACTCTCAAGCGCCTGTAAATAGTGCTTAATCTAAATTCGACCTTGTTGGCTTGATTTAAAATTATTTTTTAAATACAGCGGGAAATAGAGATAGGTCGTTGTGAAACAAGTAAGCGAATTTCCTTTTTACAATTTTAAATGCAAGTGAGTGAGTTTTATTTTGGTTTTGTATTTTTAGTAGTGTATAGGATGTTTCTTTTTAAAAGGTGCGGTTCGTTTGGAGAATAAAAGATGTATTTTTAACTAATTAAATACTATTCTCTGTGACGTCTAAGAAAAAACTTAGGTATTTTAGCGTTTTTTGTAATGATGTCGTGTAAGCAAGGGAACCCAATTCTAGGATAATATTTAATACTTTATTACTTTTCAGAGTTCCGTGGTGTAATTGGGTCAATCAACTTTTTATTGTTGTTATTCTTTCCCGTCAGCGAGGAGACAACAGTAACCGAGTTTCTTAGAAAAATGTTTATAAAATGGACTTAAAGCATGCTCAAGGGATGACCCATGTCGAAATAGATAGTTGCTCATCGCAAAAATTTATGTTTAATAGATTTATACTTATTTATAAACAACAGCCGGGATCAACGGCTTAACGTGCCTTCTATAGCACGGGAGCGCTCAGTTAATAACCACCCAAAGCTTTAATTTGTATGGATAAATTGATTTATTTTTATAGATGTCAAAAGAAGTTCATGAGGGGCGTATATTTCCAACTCGGAAAACCGTATGAAAGATACACACTGTATTGTACACATAGTAATGTAAACTTTCCAATGTTAGACATCTTAATACCCAATAGTCACTCACACCTCAGATTCGGACTCACACCTCAGATTCGGTTGAAACCGCTCAACCAATCTCACTGGAGCGCAAACTCTTAGAGTATTCCAGTGTTCCAAACCACACGCGCGGTCGTGCCGGAGGTTTTCCCCTGGATTTTCCCCAGGCTACTCCCCAAACGCGCACTCCTATCGCTTTATTGGGCCCGGCCTATAAAGCTACAGTCAGGTTAAAAAAAAAACCCAATAGTCGACACCTATTGTTTACCAAGTGTCAAGTATTGGGTCTGTATCGAGCATTGGGACGTTTACCCTATCCATACTAGCTAAGAAAATGTTTCGAATTTCATACCTGATTGCTAATGCTATTTTTAATTTAAATACATACACTAAAACACTTACCATTAGGATTGAAAAGTATACCTTAATTATATTACTAAAAATATTCACGAAATTGAATCTTACTCCATCGATTTAAGCATCAATGTATATTTACGAAGCCATGATTATAAATGAATGGAATGTAGGGAGACGCTTGCCACCTGCTCTAGCGCCGCGCCGGCGGGATAATCCGAACGTGTGTGGAGTCCATACAAATAGGAATCAAAAATATATAGACGATTTTGCACCTTAACCAATTGACTTAGGGGAAAAAATTTATACATATTTTTATACGGGTTAATACATCTTTTTTTTGCCAGTATGGGTTCGTTGAATTAAGTAAAGAAATATAAAATAAATAAAGAGTAAAGAGTAAAGAGTAAATTTTTTTGATTCTAACACAAATGATACAACAGGGGCGCTACCGCGAACAGCATTCGAAATTTTCCCTCTCTGTCGCACTTGCAAGTTTGCACGTAAGTGAGACAGAGAGGGAAAACTTCATTCGCGGTAGCGCCCCAGGTTACACAGGATTTCTGGTGCAGTCCAAACTAGGCGAGCCTGTATCTTGGAATGCACCATTTGTAGCAGTTACGAGTATAAAACATGAAAATTAATAAACTAAGTAAGTGTTTGTGTGTAATATGTGTGAAGATGTGTGAGTGTGTATGTGAGTAGGGGTGTGGTGTGTGCGTGTGTGACGTGAATGAGTGCGAGTAGCTTAGCTGATAAAGATTTAGTTGACCACAGACCAAGAGTAAGTGCGTATTATGTCTTCTGTATCATTGTAATAAAGACACGTACACACATATATTTATTTATATTACTTAGTCCCAAAGAACATCACGCAAAATAGGCGCATGATTTGACGTCGAGTTGCGGAAACCAAGCCCGCGATTACCTAGTCCCAAAGAAAGTCTAGGTCCATATGGCGTGGCATAAAATAAGTAGGATTTCAAGCTTACATGGTCATTTACATTAGAATTACGATTTGAAACGGGATATTTACCATGTATATTTGTATTTGGAAGTTCCCGATATTTCGGCACTGTTGCAAGCGCCATTATCAAGGATTAACTGACGTGCTGCGAAAAAAATACAAAAAAATATATACAAACATACATGGTAAATATCCCGTTTCAAATCGTAATTCTAAAATAAGTAGGTTAGAAATCCGCAGTTAGTTTACTTACAGTAAAAACAATTTTAAAATGTGCAGCCAAGTTCGAAAATATGTATATACGGAAAAATTGACCAGAAATATGTTGATATGACCTTTATAGTTAAGGCTCGCTTTATAGGGGGTGCTCGTGGCCCAGCGGCGACCGCGTACCGCGTGCGGTATGCGAGGTTAGGCTACGTCGGCCCAAGTAAGTTCTTGGATGGGTGACCGCTTTAAGTGGTTATTAACTGAACACTCCCGTGCTCTCGAAGGCACGCTAAGCCGTTGATCTCGGCTGTTGTCTATGATAGCAGTCGTTAAGCCGAGTTAGAGGCCTCCGGGCGGCTTGAGAACTTCTAACAGTCAAGTTGCCCACTCACTTGACAAGGGGGGTCGAAGTTGCACCACGTCCGTAGGGAGTACCCACCGTTACCCTACACGTGACCCCTGGGTGGTGATAAACGGTCCAACAAAACTGGCAACAAAATTGCCATACGATAAAAAATATGTATAGATAGGAGTAAGCTGTTGCTCAGATGTTTTTGAACCTTTGCGTATGTACTTGAATTCATGAACTCTGTAAGTAGGTACGCATTGTTTGAAAGTGTGAGTTTCTGTGTATTTCGCATAATTATAATTATACTTAACTAGCGACCCGCCCCGGCTTCGCACGGGTGCACTATTTAATGGATGTTATTATACATAT
Source organism: Epiblema foenella (assembly GCA_963556455.1). Taxonomy (NCBI): domain Eukaryota; kingdom Metazoa; phylum Arthropoda; class Insecta; order Lepidoptera; family Tortricidae; genus Epiblema; species Epiblema foenella. Next base: position 25,105,535 of record OY747100.1, read on the forward strand.
AAACTTTCTTCTTCAATCACTCTATCTATTTAAAAAAACCGCATCAAAATCCGTTGCGTAGTTTTAAAGATTTAAGCATACATAGGGATATAGGGATATAGGGACAGAGAAAGCGACTTTGTTTTATACTATGTAGTGATGTAGATGTGAGTGGTTGGACACTGGAGTGAAGATCATTTTAAAATTGGTATAATTTTAACTTTCTATCAAGATAGATCATAACCTTAACCAGTAAACTGTTAACAATAGTAGGTTTCTTCAATCAATTCAAAGGGACGAGACTCCTTGTTAATCAAACTACAATAAAAAAACGATATAATTTTATAGTCTAAGAATTATGTCAGCCAGTCTAATTCACACCCTAAATCTAAGTGCACCAAAACCGAAATGAAGCGAATATGAGCTAAGAAACTGGCAAAATTCTTAATCCTTCGGGTTTAACAGACACAATATAAAATAACTGCGAACTAAAACATCGTATAAACATTGATAAGGCTTTTCTTATTACGTTTTCTAGACTTGACAAACGCTATGGATAATATTGGTAATGTCAAAAGGGCCCGCGTTAGGGTCACTGAGTTTCCAGGCATGCCTTTTAGTGTTACCACGGATTTAGGTTGAATATTGAAACGGCCTGAGCAAGGCTACTTTGAATTCACTCTAATGCCTTTTTGGTCTTGGCAATGTATTAGTGTAAGCTTCGCGGGAACCGCCCGGGTGTCCTAGACGTGGGATGTAATTACCTGTCCGTCTTATAGGACGTCTTATACTGGCTTTATACTAACCCTTTTGTTGCGCAATCGATTGCCAATTGTTGGGTGGAGTTTTCTGTCTCATTTGTTATGCGATACTTGTTTCGGGTAAGTGTTTAGCTGTTTAGTCTCTGTATAAATATAAAATCGGATACACGATGGATTGACGACATTAAAACCGGCCAAGTACGTGTCGGATCACGCACAATGAAGGGTTCCGTACCAACACCTACTAGTCCACATTTAAAACGTCTATCCAATACATTGAATCTAAAAATGTCGTATTGTTATAGGGAACTTAAGGCACTTACGACCTTTTGTTTGACCAAGGCAGTTTTGCAGCGAAAACTCAAAAACCTCAAACCAAAAATGGTTGAAAGTTTAATGCACAACACCTCAGTTTTTTTCAGAATTTTGAACTTCTTAGTTTCTTTGTTAGGGTTTAAGCATCAAGAGGTAACAAACAGAGAGACAGACGGCCACACTTTTGCATTTATAATATTAGTATTTTATATTTTTATTTTCTCAAGTCAAGGTTTAATAAATTCACACAACTCAAACTCCTTCCACGACTTTCAGAAACTAAAATTCGATACTTTCGTTACTTGCTGGACTTTCTTTATCTTTTACAATTTTCAGAGTACCTTACTACTAAATGCAAAATTAAATACTAGTATTTACAATTATATTACCTGGTAAAATATTCCGATATAAGTCAAGGTTTAATAAATTCACACAACCTAAACTCCTTACCATGACTTTCAAAAACAAAAATTAGATACATTCGTTACTTGCTGCATTTATTTTTTCTTTTACGATTTCCTAAGTACCTTAATGAACTTCACTTGGATGAATTGATGAACTAAAAGGATATTTTCTTGCTTTTTTAATATATTCCCATTCAATAGCTACTAATTAAAACGCATACGACTCACTATTTCTTTAGAGCATGTAAAAATGTAAATATTTTTATTGAAAAAAAAAATCGTTCTTCAGTAGGCCGCACACTGACGCAGGCCGCGTAACTGGCCTAGCGTCCCTACTAAGGCCGGGTTTTATAAAGATCCGTTAGACCAAATGTCAGATCAAATTTCAGTAACTCAGTACATTTTTTGACATAACAAACCGACATAAGGTCTAACGGATCTTATAAGACTTAAACAAAAGGACAACACACGGTTTGAGCACGTCGCTAACAGAGTCTATGTAGTAATTAAACATAACATCTTATCTCAAATATCTTTGTATCTCTCTTAGGGTGCCCTGAAAACCAGTGCCTTAGCATACATTGCTATTGGCATATGCTGAGTGGTATCCTTTTTGGTGTTCATAACTCATACTTAATTTAGTGTTTATTTCATCTTATTTCATTTTTGTGTATTGTGCAGGGATCGGATACCGGTATTTTCTCCATAGAAAAATACCGGTATTATTACGGTCATCGGTTCATTATTTCGTTTTTAATGGGACAATCTAATAATACGACGTTGTTACCTAAATACATGATTCAGCCCTACGTAAAGAGCAAAAAATAATCCAAAATATTGGGCTAATTCAGGGTGTTTTAAAAATACCTGTATCGGTCCCTGGTATTGTGTAATGATTTAACACCAAATAAATATTACTTTCTTTCTTTCTTTCTAAATATCCAGTTGTATATGCAATTCCTGGTTCCATCTTAAACCGGATTCCCAGACAGAATTGTTGCGAGTCGTTAGGGACATTAGTCGAAGGGACTTCACCAACTATGACAATAAACTCTACTTCCATTAAAGGAGCTCCAAACTTCACTGTAAATATACGGGGTCTGGAGCTAGTACTGGTCCGCTTCAGCCTATGGAGGAAACAAACCTGTTGTTGGTAAGGATGATTCACACTAGACTGTTCCGTGTCCGGGCCGGCCCGTTTTCTATGACAGAAAATCAACGGCTGCCCGGCCACGGTCGGCTCCGGTGACGCTCGGAAACGGGCCGCTTCGGACACGGAACGAAAGAAGAAAGAAAGAAAAAACGTTTATTTGGTGTACATACAGATAAAAAGAAGAATACAAATTAGAAATGAGTATACACCAAAAAGGTTGTCGCTCAGCATGTGCCACGACTGATGTGTCGTGACGCTGATTTTCAGGACAACCAAAAATATATATACTAGTCTTAACCTAATTAATATATAATGGGTGACGACACGAGCGCTCTTAATAACACAGCTCAAATAACGTTTATGGCAATACTAAAACAAACAAGTTCCATTTGAGTTGTTGTAACGGCCAAATCCTAATGAAAAGAAAAGTCCGTCTCCGGGTCGGCCCGTCTCCGAGCTTTTTTGAGTGTCAATGTGCTAAACGTTCCGCGTCCGGGCCGGGCCGGGACCGTGCCGTTTCCGAGCCTCGGCCGTCGGTAGATCGGCCGTCAAACGTTTGCATCTATAATAGAGCGACCGTTCCGTGTCCGGAGCGGCCCGTTTCCGAGCGTCACCGGGGCCGTCTACTGTGAATCATCCTTTAACCAGTCTTCGACCGACGAAAAAGATAAGCAATAGCATAGTTCTTTTGTTATGTGCCTGGAGATCTCCGGGATGGAAGGAGTTTTTGCTACGCGACGCAGTAAAATTCTACTGGATTTGAATTTAGTCCACTTATCTATCAAAATCCATACTAAAACATTAATTCTGCAAATAGGTCTCAAGGGCACTTTTACAAGGCAATATCTCTAAATCAATTAAAAACAATGAATTAATCAAAATATCATTAATTAAATGCAGTGTTATATGTGAAAATTAAGAATAAGAAACTAATAAAAATACAGATTTGTTAGAGATGAATAAGGTCTCTAAGCGTCAAGATCATCATCCTAGTGTTATCCCGGTACAGTTACATCCTAAAGGATGCCCGGGGTCCGCTACCTAATCCCAAGAGTTGGCGTAGGCACTAATTTTTACGGAAGCGACTGCCATCTGACCTTCCAACCCGAGGGAAAACCAGACCTTATTGGAATTAGGCTTGTCAAGTGAGTGGGCAACTTGACTGTTAGAAGTACTCAAGCCGCCCGAAGGCCTCTAACTTGGCTTAACGACTGCTATCATAGACAGCAGCCGATATCAACGGCTTAACGTGCCTTCCAAAGCACGGGAGCGCTCAGTTAATAACCACTCAAAGCGGTTACCCATCCAATAACTGACCTGGGCCGACGTTGCTTAACCTCGCATACCGCACGCAATGCGCGGGCGCCGCTGAGCCACAAGCTTCTCTAAGCGTCAAGATAAAAGTAATAAAGTACACTAATCATAATAAAATATTTTGTGTATTCCCACTCACACCTCAGATTCGGTTGAAATCGCTCAACCAATCTCACTGGAGCGCAAACTCTTAGAGTATTCCAGTGTTCAAAACCACCTGCGTGGTCGTATCCGAGGTTTGAATTTTCCCCAGGCTACTCTCCAACCGCGCACTCCTATCGCTTTATTGAGCAGGCCTATAAAGCCACAGTCAGGTTAAAAAAACATAAGTCAACGAAATATGAATATGTAGTGTGTTCAGACCTTCCCAAACAGAATAAAGCCAAAGTAATAACAGTAATTACCGACATATTCCCTGGATAAAATACTTGTGTTTAGTATTTTCTGCTGTTGGAGTGCTCGTGGGTCAGTGGAATTCGCGTACGAGTACTGCGTATGGTAAGATAAGATTAGAAAATTTATAAGCAAAATGTAGTGAGTACAGTTGGAATTGTCATTTTAAAACTTACATTTTACTTAAAGAAGTATGCAAATATTTACGGCTTGTGATCGTATGTTGGTGCAACCGACCCTAAAAGTGCAACAAAAATGGGCAACCATACTGTCTTCTCGAAAATCTCACGGTTCGAAATAACCGCCATACTATAAATAAATTATGTTTCCTTCTAAAACTGAAAAAAATATGTTAAAAGTATGACTCCTGTTTTAGTTCCTAATAATCACGATTTGATATATCTAATACAAATGAGACAATCGTGACGTTACTGCATCGGGCAAGACATACTTGAAATGATTTGAGTTGACCGATTTGCATCAAAGTATTACGTTTAAAAAGATATTTTACGAATCAAACAATAAGGTTTAAAATAAAATAATATATAGATATAAAATTCTGCCAACAGAAAGAATATCAGCCTTACAGACGAATGCAAGCCAGTATTAACACAGCTCGGGGCGACAAACGACGCGGCAGGTGCGCAGTTTAGAGCTCGTTGAGTCAGTCGTGGACTCGTTATGCTGGGGATACACCGGCGGTTAAACCGCAACGTTATTACTAGTGGCTCTGTGAGCTGTAGACTTCGTGAGTGAGTTTTTTATCATTTTCAAAATCTGACATTATAAAAAAGATAATTAAAGGCATTACGCTGAGGCGAAACCTTTTTGTGGGGATTCTTTTTTTTTAATTGCGTTTTTTTTATCTATATTTTATGTTTGTATCGTCACGAATAAATGTTTTTCTTTCTTTTTTTCTAAAGATGAACCTGCTAACAAAATTTCATGAGAAGCGGTTGAGAAATGCGATCCGCGGGGTAATCACGTAACTTTTGTACTACCATTAGGTAGATTTTGATGTCAAATTTTAATTGTCACCTCATAAATTTATACTTCAAAATTGACAGCAAAATCTATCTACAGTTAGTGCATAAAGTTACGTGATTCGCCTGCTGTAGAGGACAACAAACCTAAATTCGGAGGCAGAAACTTACAAAATATTTGAAATCATTGTTTTTGAAAATTTCCAAAAATTGGCTCGACAAAAAAAAATCTATATAATTACCGGACCTGCTCACAAAATTTCACGGGAATCATTTGCAAAATGCGACCTGTAGAGGAGAACAAGCCGTTGAACAATTTTTTTATTAATTTCCAATAACATATTCTACAAAAAAAATCTATATAACTATCGAACCTGCTCACGAAATTTCACAAGAATCGGTTGAGAATTGCGATCTGTAGACGAGAACAAACGGAAATCCGGACATACGAAAGCATTTTTGTCGAAACTGAAGCAGAGACCTTCGTTTCACTCGGTCAACTAACGACAGTGTGTTACCAGCATGATGTCATTCCTTTTATTTATTTATTTATTTTATTTATTCAGGACAACAACAGCCATAGACATGCATTTTACATGAGATGGTGGCCTTAGATGTTAACTATTTTTTCCCATACGAATTGAGACTAAACGCAAACGCGTTCGTTCGTGTTTTGTTTCGAAAAAACTTATATCAGATGTACAGGACGAGAAACGACGCAGCAAGCACGCAGTTACATCTTTACATGAGAGGAAACAACTTAACTGATAGTTTATTTTTCTGATTAAAATATAAAACGCAAAGTGTACCGTAATCAAACTTAACCAGGTTTAAAAAAGCCATATTTTTAGTGCTGAAGTTTATAAATATCATACGTTCTTGGACCTTAGTGAAGCGCCAGCTTTACATGAATCAAGCGCCGAAGGTTGGCAATCTACGTTCGTAACGTGACGATCGATATTGTATGCGAATCGCTGGAAGAAATCGCCAACAGTTGGTGCATTTTAATATATTCGTAGTTTCGTATAATAATTCAGTGTTAAGTATTTGTAAAATATCATGTAAGATTTTATGACACTGTGATGAATATAATTACTATTTAATAATAAATAACAAAAAACCGACTCAGGTGACTACTCATCTCATATTTATTAGGTACTGAGAGTCTGAGAAAGAAACACTCTAGGACAGTGGTTCCCAATATAGAACAGACCAAAACTCACCTAATAAAGTAAGTATTAAGACTCACTTCTTGGGTGTCCGTGAGCAAAATGAGCGTAACTGTGTATGAATACTGGATTGTCCAAGCATCTCAGGCCGATCCATAGTTTGGGAAATACTGCTCTAAGGTATTTACCTAGGTAGGATTTGAGTCCCGGAAAAGGGCATAGGATAGTTATAATCCCCGAAATCATCTCGTATAGTGGCGAAAAGGGGTGAATGAAAGTTTGTATGAAGATACGATATAAACGAACTCCAAGAATACGAAGTCGAGGGTAAAAGCTAATTCTTGATAAATATATATATTTTTTTTATACAACGCCGGTGGCAAACAAGCTTACGGTTCACCTAATAATAAGCGGCCACCGCAGCCTATAGACGCCCGCCATTCCAAAGGAGTCACGTACGCGTTGCCGACCTTTTATAAAATTTGAGGATGCACTGTGTTGACAATAGAAGGAACACATTTAGGTCCCTCGCTCTCAACACAGTGCATCCTCGGGAGCTCTGGCAACCTTGCTCACCTCCAGGAACACAACACTACATACTTGTATAGTAGATAATGTTATTTATGTCACACCTGGCCATAAAGTGGTAATTACCGCACGCTCCGCGCGCGGAAAATCCCACTTCCTGGCCAGGGGGTGACATAAAATTTTGTACTTACCTCGGGCGGCAATTAAGAAAGCCTCAGATCGCACAATTATCGCCCTTGCCTTCGGCTCGGGCGTCAAATACCTGCGATCTGAGACATTCTTTGTCTTACCGCCCTTGGTAAGTAATGTACTATTATATGGCTGTGCCCTGTGGTCTTCTGCAAGGCGGAGGTACTTCCCGAGTTGGGCTGCTCCCAATTCGAGCAAGATGACATTTTGCTGTGCCGACCTCTCTCTGATATTTCGTATACCTCGCTACATTTGATAATACCCCGTTCATTGTCTACTCTTATTATCTTAAATGGCAGACCAGACCCCTTATCGTACTATCAAGACCAAACCTAAACCCTTATTAGTCTAGCTAGACAGAAGCTTAGTAAGGTCTGTTACAGGTAAATACCTAGACAATAGTAAAATGATCCTTTGAACCTAAAAAACTGTGACATGTGGATAGCTAGATTTGTATCTAACTTTGTTTCTTTTAATTTATATCATTGCTTTGGGTGAAGCTCTATTTTTTTAAATATAGAATAAACATTTATTGATTTACAGGCGGTAATAATTAATAATAATAATAACGAACGGTCTAATAGCGAAGAGTCTCGACCAACACCTCAAGAGACTCTCGCTAGATGGCTGGGTCAAGGGTCAGATACAGAAGGCGGTACTCCTGGACACGGCGCGGATAATCAGGAGGTTCCTCTCTCTGTCGCCCGACACCACCGGTAGCTTAGGCCCCGCCTCGCTGCCGGCGGCATACTAGGTTAGGTTTTTATAATGATTTTATGTTTTGTAAGTGTATTTTTATATTTTACTTTTTATAAAGATATTGTAAAAACCTAGCCTAAGGCGAAAAATAAATAAAGAGAATAATAATAATAAACATTAATTACAGGCCATAAGCCCATAAGTTTTATAACTGGTTTACATCGGTTTAACTCTAGAATTACAATTAAAATTAAATTGAATTGAATAATGTTACTAAATTAAATAAAGCTAAACTAAATTAATTGCAACCATTACTGGATGCCAAGGCCAAGCATTATTTGTCTTCACTTGTTATATATCGGGCAATCCGGCCTACCAGATAACACCACCAGGATGCTGTTGCTGCTAATTAATACAACTGTATTTTTAGGTATTACATTGAACTCAAAATTGCAGTGTGGTTCCCACATAACCGCTATAGGAAGTAGGTTGAGCTCTGCTGCTTTTGCAGTCAGGAGAATAAGGCAGCTTACCAATGTGGCAACGGCTCGGTTAGTTTACTTCGCTTATTTTAATAGTATAATTAGTTATGATCTTATCTTATGGGGATCAGCTGCAAATATCGAAACTGTGTTTATATTGCAAGAAAGCCTTGGGGTCACGTGAGACATTGAGTGAAATCTGTAAGGAAATAGATAGGCCCTGCCGTCGCTGTACATATTTGAAATAATCATGTATGTTAGGAAGAATTTATACAATTTCCCAACGAACACTGATAAGTTAATAACTACAAGAAACATTAGGAAACTCAAAATAACTTTTTACAGACTAGTAAAGGCGAAAAAGTCGTTCTTGGAAAATTGTATAAAATTCTATGATAAAATTCCAAGACACATTGCTGAACTTACGGATTCTAAATTTAAATCTGTCGTAAAACTAACACTTATTTCAAAAGCATATTATAAGATAAACGGGAGATGTGGAGGGATGTTTGGCAGTGATAGCGTCCCGCACAAGTAATGTAAATGTAACAAAGAAATATTTTGTCCGAAATATGAATATATATACACACACATATATAAATATTGTGTTTTATATTGTAGCATTTTAATTCTGTAGTATTATGATAATGTCATTTTATATACATTGTATATTGTTTTGAAAAAAAATGATACGTCGCCGAGTTTCTTACGCCGGTTCTTGTCGAGGCAGAGCTTTATTTTATGAGCTGCGGGGTAATCACGTAACTTTTGTACTACCGTTAGGTAGATTTTAATGTCACATTTTAATTGTCAGCTCATATATTTATACTTCGAAATTGACAGTAAAATCTAACTACCGTTAGTACATAAAGTTACGTGATTCGCCTGCTGGTGGTAGTTTTTTGACATTCATAATAAGTGCATGTAATATGCCTAAATTGATGAATAAATGATTTCATTTCATTTCAATATTCAGTCTGTGAAGGACATATTGTTTTGAAACATTAACACAAAAGAACAAGTTTACGTTTAGCCTCAATTTTTATAGTGACAAATAGTTACGTATTCTCGAGGTAAAGTTTATGTACTAAATATATATTTTAACATAATAAATATAGAATTAGGTTCCTAACAAATAGAGATGCGCCGAATATTCGGTTATTATTCGGTATTCGGCATATACGGCATGTTTTTGAATGTGCGGTAATCGGCCGAATTATTCGGTTCAGCTGCCGAATATTTACCGAACAATTTTGAGAGGGTTTTGTTACAAGTTACAAGAGTGTATTATAGTAACTGCATCGTGAAATTAATACTTGATCTATTATTAACAGTGATTTAACTCATTTTTTGTCAATACAGTGGAATCCGGATAAAGTGACAGTCAAGGGACCGGTGATATTACATCGCACTAACCGGACGTTGCACAAAACGGACTGATTTACTTTGAAAATGTTTGGAGTGAAATCTAATGTGTGGTGATTTCAAAGTCGTTAAATGCGGTAAAATGTTATAAGCGGGCTCTACTGTACTTAGCTTTGGTAATGAACAAGAAATTTACCATTCAATTTGTGTTTTACAACAATAGATGAAGGAATTACGTTGAACCGAATAATTCGGCCGAATATTCGGTTCGGCAACAGCTAGACCTAATAATAATAAACCTTTATTTCGAGACTATGCGATCCATAATTTGTTAATTGATACTTATATTATACTAGGGTTAGGGTCAATACAACTAACAAAACACATTTAAATACAAAAAACAAAACAGAAACTAATAAATATGTGCTCCATCCCTTGACACTGGTTAGTCCTACATGCAGTTTGTCCCAGTGTCTCGGTAGTGGTTCATCCAGTTTATCAACGAACGTATTCAGGATGCTATTAGCGCTGCCACTCAGTCTTCGCATTAGAGATGCCAATCGATTGCGTATTATCGCGTAAAAATCGCTCGTACGCGCCTCCGCGAACATAGCGGACGCACTGCAATATCGTGGCAGCTTTAACAGCATCCTGAAGACACTGTTGTACCTACTGTATGCGCAGGGCATTGTACGACCGCCGAGTGTAGCTGGTCCACAGGCTGCAGGTGTAAAATGTTTGACACAATGCCTTGAAAAGTGTTGTCTTAACGGCATTATTACACCTCGCAAACCTGCGGGCCAGCATGTTTCCCCTAACCGCCAATGCCCTGCGCTCCCTCTCAATATCAATAACTCTTTAATATTCGGCCGAATGTTCGTATTCAGTTAAACCTATATTCGGAGCATCTCTACTAACAAGCTTGTAGGCATAGTTACTGACAACACAACACGACGACTTATATAATTGCCGTAAGCCGTGACGGAGTTAATTATAATAATATATTACAAGTTCTTGTCGCGGGCTGAAGCTATCGCATCGTATTAATTATATGTCGACAAATTGACGTGCTCTTAATTAAAAAAAAAATATATTAGAATGACGAAGTAGTTTTTTAGGGTTCTAAACCAAAATGACGAAATGACGGGGAGCGCTCGGAGGAATTGTTCGGAATGATACCTGCCGCATCTTTTCGTCATCGTCCTACGCGTCAGCATTTCCATCCTCACCATTTAGATAGTTGGCAGTCCAAAACTGTGCGTTTCTCAAGAAATTTCCTGCCTCGACAACCAAACTATGGAATGAACTGTCGCCTGCGGTATTTCCGGACCGATATGACCTTCAAACCTTCAATAAAAGAGCATATTCCCTTCTGAAAGGTCGGCAACGCACTTGCGACTCTTCTGGTGTTGCAAGTGTTTATGGGCGACTGTAATTGCTTACCATCAGGCGATCCGTCTGCTCGTCTGCCCCCTATAACGTAAAAAAAAATGGAAACTTCATAATTTCGTCATGTCGATCCGCGGGTATATCATACTCACAGCCGATTTATGGAGACTATAAGTTCTACAATTGGGTCATACGCGGATTTAGGTTCGCGTCTTTTCTGTGGACATACCAGAAGTTAGGGGCTACAAAGCTTAATTTTCGATTGGACCAGTAACCCGCATAAACAGTGCCTACGTTTCTATAATCCCTGTAATAAAAACATAGCTAACATGCACATAAGCCGTTAACTATTGACCACAGGAGGGATGACTTTTGTTTTTTCAACTAAGTATGACCCAATTATGCAATTTGGTGGGATGGTATATTCATCGATTTAAAATACCCTAGATGCACCATCCGCCTGTCAAAAGCGTCCGCGCTCAAGAGTGCTTAAATGCCTTTTAAGCACTCTTGCGCTCATAGTCGCGCGCTAGCCATCGGCGAGTCAACATGCCCGAGTGCTCCGTAAAAAAATGCATAAACAACACGTTAACGACGTTAAAAAAGGATGGAATTTCGTATTTTCGGTGAGTATTTATTTAAAGTTTCATTATTTAATTGATTTGTAGTTATATTAAGCTATAACGCGCTTATAACAATTATTTTATCAAAATATCAGACACACGACCAGCTATGCTACTGTCTCTTTCCCTCACGTTGAGTGAGTCGTATATCGAAACGAAACGGGAGACCTATGAATCGGACTATAGTAAAATTTCGAAGGAATGGAGTCGCAGACTGACTAATTTTTTTATGAAAGCTTTCAAGTATTGTTTGTTATTAGTACACACCTATGGAGTGTGTATGTAGATATGTAAGATCGTAAAAACTATAAATTAAAATATTAGCGTTTATCTAAAAGAAAGTGAATAAAAAGAATTAAATGATGGCTGTTTGTAGAAAGATAAGTTCTGGTAATTTTGAGGGGTATGTTACCTATATGTAATTTCAAAATGTAAAATAAAGATTTCAAAGCTTGAGACACTATCATATATATAAGTTACTCTGATTCAGTGTATTTTTTGTAAATTAAACCTTGTTTTTAAAAATATTGTGTTACGGATAATAATATTCTATTTCTTCTTTCAAGTATAACTTATTCGATTAACTGCTTTAAATTTAGAACTGCTTTAATTTAATGGTAAGTAAAACATGAAATTACAGTAGAACCATTTAAAGTGGCTTTGTCATAGTCGCTTGAGTATCTTGATCGAAATATCTTAGCGCCACACACAAACACTAGGTGTTTTGGATGATCCCATCCATGGTCTTCGTCATCAGCTTCTGTTCTTCAAATGCTACTTTCTGAATGCAAATGCTCGATTTGTTACCGAAAAACTAAAATCGCTATATGTTTCCCCTGGTTTTTTGAGGATTTCCCTCAATTCCTCATGGATACCATCATCATAACTAGTTTACGGCAACAACGGGACCAACATGCTTCGAGCATATGATTCCAAACAAAGAAAGAATTTTCCGAATCGGTTCATAAACTACGGAGTTCTAAAGTAACACACATTAAAATAATAAAAATTAAAAAAGAACATACAACATAATAAATCGATTTATCATTACTATTTATAATAAATCGACGTTAACACCTGACGTCGTATACTTGTTTACCACCTACCTATTTTAAACAAATCATTTTCGACTCCACGGTACACGATACCGACTCTGTTCCAATGTATGTCCAATGCTGCCAACACAATCAGTCCCGACTTGATTCGTGCAATTTGTAATGCTGTAACCGCCAAACGCTCTCATTTAAAATAAAACGTTACGCTGCTGATATAAGGCTGTCTATTGGAAAAAAATAAATTGATCCCAATTGACTTACGCTCGTTTAGCGTGTGTCTAACACGCACACACTCACAATGTCAGCTCGGCCGGCTCGGACACTTTTTCGTCTTGAATTTGTAGGTGATAGTGTATCTAGGGTATTTTAAATCGATGGGTATATTCTATGAAACGCTACATAAAAATGATGAGAAATTACGAAAAAATCATTACACGCACTTGGCTGCTTTTTAGGGTTCCGTACCCAAAAGGTCCAAACGGAACCCTATTGCTGTTACTCATGCGTTCCTCCGTCCGTCCGTCTGTCACTAAATCTTGTTCCGATTTTTTTTTAACTTCCCATTGACGAACTTGAAATTTGGTGATAATGTTTAGTTTTACGTAAATTGATAATGTTTAGTTTTACGTATATTGATAATGTTTAGTTTTACGTATATTGTTTTAGGTATTAACATTATATGGACGCTATTTATCATTTACCTAACCATCTTCATATGTACGTAATGTTAAGCAAATAAATATATTTCATTCCATTTCAGATATTTTAATTGAAATTTCCATATTATTTTACTATTATTTCCGTAGGCTTCACACGGGTGCAAAACTGATACTAAATATAGTACAGAATATCTTTATGGGTCATACTTAGTTGAAAAAACAAAAGTCGTCCCTCCTGTGGTCAATAGTTATTATAGATATTAGGTCATGTTTTTATTACAGCGATTTATAGAAACGGAGACACTGTTGCGGGTTACTGGTCCAATCCAAAATTAAGCTTTGTAGCCTTTAACTTTTGGTATGTCCACAGAATGGTATGACCCTTATATACAACGTTAATAGCTTTTTTGTCATTAGACAATAAAAATATGTTTTCTTTAGAGGTTACTCTTGAAAGAGTGTCATGTAATTGGCTATGTGTATATAGTAATGTACAGGCCCTCTGGCCGGTAGCGCCACAACCGCTATGTCCCTGCATTTTAAATTTGTAATACCTTCTAAAATTTTATTTTTATACAAACGCCTTAAGGGAGGCGTACAGCGACATCTACCAGAAGACTCATGCTTCATTAACAGCACAGGTTCGAATCCTGCTCGGTGCCTAAATTTTTAAATTTTTCCTTCATTCTAAATTCTAAAATATTCATTTAAATTACATGCGGTAACAGGCCATATTGATTAATATTAAATACACAATGTATTTAAGGTACTTGGTTGCATAAAGATTAATGATATATTTCTTAAAATCGCTGCATAAATAAGCCATTATTTCTCGTAAAAAGTAAAGGATAAAAAATGGTTATTGTGGGTTATCCCTAAGAAATAGGCATATACAATTTAGGACTTTTATAGACCTTTTGAAGGTGTACAATACCGTAGTACAGTATTTTGATCTATCTCGTATGGTTCAGCCAGCGTTTGCAATGTAAGCGCAAAAAAATGTGTTTATAAACGGCATCGCATTAGAAACCTCTAAAATTATCAGTAATTCTGTACTATATTATGCATATAAACCTTCCTCTTGAATCACTCTATCTATTAAAATCTGCATCAAAATCCGTAGCGTAGTTTTAAAGATCTAAGCATACATACGGACAGACAGACAGACAGCGGAAAGCGACTTTCTTTTATACTAAGTAGTGATGATTAAAACCAATAAATAAAATAAATAAATAAATATTAGAGGACAATCTTACACAAATCGAACTAGCCCCACAGTAAGCTCAAGAAGGCTTGTGTTACGGGTACTAGACGACGATATATTTAATAGATATAAATACTTAAATACATAGAAAACATCCAAGACTCAGAAACATATATTCATGCTCATCACACAAATATTTGCCCTGACCGGGATTCGAACCCAGGACCGTCAGCTTCACAGGCAGGTGCACTACTCACTAGGCTAAACCGGTCGTCAACCACCAATATTTTAACCTTTTTCTGAACATACATATATTTATTACTGCATTCGTTTTCTGGCGAGTTGCAAGCGTCCATAGTCTACGATGTCTGCTTACCGATAGACAGTAGATATGATTTTTACTACCGGAGTAAATACAAATACAGGTATAACTGATCAACAAAGTATATTGTTATCTCGTGAGATGCATGTGGTACTTACCGCGAAATCGGATGACCCTTAACCAGCCTTCGGAAGCCTATACTAACTGGATTACTGAATAAAACGACCGTCACCCATCCCTTTCTAGCGCCACGCGACCTTATTTCTCTCACTCGCACTTCACAGCAACCGCTATTCGCATCCCACTCCCACGGCACGCTTATTCGTCTATCCTTGTCGTGTTGGGTGAACGCACGCAACGTCCGCTTAAACAGGTCTACAGGTGCAAAAACAACTTGATACTTTGAAACATAAATGTTTTAAAAACTGCAGCCAAGCGCTTGCAATTTGAACCCTATGATCTTACATATGAAATCGAATTTTGAACGGTTTCTAAAAGCTTTTATTTTTTTTAGATTTACGGTGCCTCGTCATCTCGACTGACCAGAGAATGCCTTGGTTTTTTTTTAATTGTGTGGTACCAGATGGCGTTTGTGGTTATCCAGAATCTTGTCTTTTATGGCTTGGGATTGTATCAAGTTACTTGCGATATTGTAATGAATTATTTATACAGAAAAGTGGGCTACGGAGAGGTTTTCTTACTATTTACATGAACACACACACGCACACACACACCCACACACAGGATTTTTACGTCCATAACTTTATAGGAAAATTCTTAATGTCAAATAGAGTTAATTTCTCTATGAAACAAATGTTTCAACTATTACTATTTTTGGGATATTCAGTAAATAACTTAATGGCTGGAACAGTTAAGTGTAAAAGGTCCAATACGTCCTTATTAGGTACTTATTTTTTAAATAAATATCGCCAGTAAAGCGTTTTCGACTCATAGCTATTCACTACAAGGTGTTTATTGAGGTGAGTTCGTTTGACATTACATACTTTTTCTTGACAAACTTGACATTAGCTTTTGTGTAATTAGCAACCACAAAGAGTGACATTTGACATTTCGGAGACCTCACGCTACACTAGCGCCTCTAGCGGTGAATTCATACGCGATAGCCCCCATTGGAACAATATGGTGACTATTTTGCAATACCTGAGCTTGATTATGGCAAATATGAGTTACAGGTGTAAGGGCTTTGAGACAGTTTTATCTTTCGGAAACTTATTTCCTCCTTTTTTCCGAACAAAGCGGGACTGCGCTACAATGCGGTATGTTCGATATTTTTACGGTACGGTATTAAGGTATTGAATATCATTTAAATATACACTTCGTTCTCATTTCCATAACAATTTTTGACAGCTGGACCTTACTCGACAGTGGCGCCAACTGGTGAGCACAAAAACGATAGCCCCCATTGGCCGTCAATCAATCAATCAATCAATCAATCATTTATTTCTAAGAATATGGTACAATATTATAGGTTAGTAAATGGGTTAGTTCAGCATATTCTGCCAACGTCGGCGTAGAAATATTGGAGAGAATGGTTAGTAATTAGTAATGGGTTATTATTAATTAAAATTTATGTGTACATGTCAAATGAAAATAATGATAACAGTATATTCACAATTAATTCAATGTCTAAGTTCTAAGTATATAACTAAATAATCTTATATTGTTCTAGAAAACATCTAACACTATAAAAACATTTATCTAACAACCAGCCATTTAACTTAGATTTAAACAAATTACCATCCAACATCCTTAATTCTTCGGGTAGACGGTTGTGAATGGCAATACACATATTAAATGCATTCCGCTTGTAAATATCTTTGTGACATTGCGGCTTCAGTAACAGGTTTTTCCCCTTAAGTCTAGTCTGCCTTTGCGAATTTTCCCCACGTTTATTAAAGTAACCTTCGTATTTTTTCACAAATATGCATACTTCTCTGAGGTATAAACAAGGCAAAGGCAGAATGCGCAATTTCTTAAATAGGGGAACACAGCTATCATCTAACCACGCATTGCTAATGACCCGAATGCACTTTTTCTGAATCCTAAAAACTCTATCTACGTCTACCGAATTGCCCCACAGAATCAAGCCATACAGTAACACCGAAGAAACATACCCGTGGTAGGCTGTAAGCGCAGCTTCCGGCGAGACTGTATCCCGCAGTCGTTTCAGGGCAAAAACAAAGCGGTTTAGGCTTGTACAGACTTGATCTATGTGATGCTTCCAATTCAGATGTTTGTCAATTACAATGCCCAAAAACTTAAACGTGTCTACTTTCTCAACGTCCGTTGATTTGATGCAACCGAGGAAATTATGCAATTAAAACTTCAAGGCTCATTGAGGAAGGAAGGAAAACGGTCTTTTAGAAGAGCACAAACATATATTAGTTTTTGGATTTATTTCAAAGTTATGGAGGCATTGTAAGAGAAGAGGTTGGGGATTGTGAGAGCTGGGAGATATATATATATATATTTATTTATTTATTTATTTAATCTTTATTGCACAAAAGAAACCTTATCGTACAAAAGGCGGACTTAATGCCGTATGGCATTCTCTACCAGTCAACCTTAAGGCGAAGCAGAAAGATATATATTATATTTATTATTAAAAATGGGATCGCTCTTGGCCAGCATCTAGCCAGGGGGCAAAGATGAGGCCGACGATGAAGCGAGCTCACCCAGAAGGTGCCTATTCACTCGTGCCTTAAAAAGGTCTAGATTATATGAGCTCGGAAACACAAAACGCCGGCAGAGAATTCCAAACCTTAGAAGTGCGCATTATAAAAGATGATGCAAAGCGCTTGGTACGAATAAGAGGAATTTCGACCAAGTAAGGATGGTATCCAGCCGTACGTCTGGATGTCGATTGTTGTTGGTGTACATGAAAGCTGGCTCGAAATAACGGAATGAGTGTATGTCGTAAAGGTTGACATGTATTTTTTTTAACCCGATTGTGCCTTTATTTGCCCAATAAAGCGATAAGGAGTGGTTTGAGAGACGTCCGACACGACCAGGCGGGCGGTTTAAACACTGGAATACTCTAACTCCGTTATTCATAAATCTTAACAAACCTCTGCTGACTAAAATGTTCTTTGTCCCATTCTTACAAACGTAAATGTCAAAGTGACAAATAAGGACAATCGAACTTTAGCGGCTTGTTAACTAATATAGGTTTGATAGACGTTTATGAATAAGGATGTAAGAGTCTGCGCTCCTGTGAGATTGGTTGAGCGGCTTCAACCGAATCTGAGGTGTGAGTGGAATCGGCACAGGTTTGGTGCGCGACGCAAATGTTCATTTGAACGATAAAGAATATCAAGATGTAACAAAAATAGTGAAGAACCGTTTAAGGGAATATTCGGTATCGTATTCTGATTAGGAAATAATAGAAGAATAATTTTTTTGATGCTATTTTTTCCCTTGTATGGACAGTTGGCTGACTTGGAAACTTGCCCCATAGAAAAAAAATTTTTTTCGCGTCAAAAAAAAATTTAATCTATTTTTTCCTAATCAGAACACGATACCGAATATGCCCTTAACGGATTCTCACTATTTTTGTTACAGCCTGTAGAACCACGCACACCTTGTTCGTTATATTAGCGCCAGCTAAAATAATCTTGCAGGATGCAACTGTCCTGAGATAACGCTAGGAGGATGATGATGATATAAAATTTATTATCACACATATAAATTATGTTATAACTTAAGTCGTGTACAATTGAGCTGTAACATTAGAAGCTTGTGTTAAAAATAGAAAAAAAAACTGTTCATAATAATAAATACATACACTTTTTTATATTTAATTGAGTAATTTCAGTTTGTAGTGACACAAGTCACAATCTTTCTTATAAAATAGTTATGAAACATGCTGTTATTTTATTTTATGTTGTTTAAGACTTTATTTTTAATTGATGTTTGGAAGCTACAACTCAAAAACGATTAATTTGATGTTCTTTTTTTCTTTTACTTCGTGCATACTTTCCTTATAAGTGTAGATATATTTGTGAAAACTTTACTGGCTTATGATCTACCTTAATTTATTAACTATATGTGTGATTGATGCTGTTTGTTTTCCTTAATAAAGAAATAAAGAAAGCATTTTAGACTTTTACTCAACATGTTTAAGAGCGAATATCGCGTCTTAGCCCGCACAAAGCCCAACTCAAGACGCGTTGACCTAAATGCGGCTCGATTATGTGCTTGTTCCCGATCCGGCACAATTCAAGTTTTACGCGAAAAATGGCCACTTTGAGTCTTGTACACTCAACCACTGAAGTTATGAAAGCGAAGTTTATTACCTAACAATAGAAAATTGAATCTAGGACCCATTTTAGACATAAGACTACCTAATATTATATTCGCCGAATTTCTTACGCCGGTTCTTCTCGAGGTAGAGGTTTATTTTATGAACTGCGGGGTAATCACGTAACTTATTTACTACCGTTAGGTAGATTTTAATGTCAAATTTTAATTGTCACCTCATACATTTATACTTCAAAATTGACAGTAAAATCTATCTACCGTTAGTACATAAAGTTACGTGATTCGCCTGCCGGTGGTAGTTTTTTTGACATTCATAAGTGCATGTAACATGACTAAATTGAAGAATAAATGATTTCATTTCATTTCATTTCGTTGGTAGACTTAGGCCGGGTTTTATAAAAATTGGTTAGACAAAATGTCAGATCAAATTTCAGTAGCTCAGTACATTTTTTGACATAACAAACCGACATAAGGTCTAATGGATGTTTATAAAACCGAGCCTTAGGCCGGGTTTTATAAAGATCCGTTAGACCAAATGTCAAATCAAATTTATATAACTCAGTACATTTTTTGACATAACAAACCGACATAAGGTCTAACGGATCTTTATAAAACCGAGCCTTATTTGTAAAAAAATGTTGAGAGTAGATTGTGTCTCAAGGGAGCAAAATGATATATTTATGGCGAGGGCGGTATGTTGAATCCTGTGTGAAGCGAAAGATTCTACTTACAATAGAATCCTGAGCGGTGCGAGGGATTCTAAAATAGAATCTTGAGCGTATAGCGAGGGATTCAAGTGTGTACGCCCAAGACGGAAATAATTTTGCTACCGTGTGACACATACTTTTCACACCGCTTATGACGTCCGCTGCTAAAACATGAAATATCTTACAAATAATTTTACTACAGAGTGGCAACTCTGTAGTAAAAATACTGCTTTCTACACCTTCTACAAGAAAAAGAGCCCTTGTTGCCCTCAAATGAGGGAAGAAAAGTACGACTTTGATCCCTCATTCGAGGGCAACAATGACTCGTTTCTGAATAGCAGGTGTGAAATAGTACATTGTACACCAAGGTTATAAATCACTGTTTTATGCCACGGGCGCAATATTGAATCCGAAGTAACGAAGGAGTCCAGATTTTACTCCCGAACCGAAGGTGCTATGAATTAAGAGAGTCCTGAGTGCAGTGAGGGATTTAAGCGCGCCCTAAACAAAAACAGCTTTATCCCCGAGGAGTATACTCTATTTTTCTCACTTCTTGTTCGTAAAATTTTTAGGCCCTAAGTTACATAACCCGAAAATTTCATAAAAGTAGGACGTGTAATATAAAAAGTATATAAAAAGATATTTATTACGTAAAAGGCATACGACGCAGGAACAAACATTCGTGCTAATCATCTAAATTAATGCTCTGACCGGGAATCGAACTCAGGACCACCGACTTCGTAGGGTCACCATTACTGAACATTATATGCCAATAAACTAGAGTTCAATTTAAAATATCTAAAACTAACAACTAATAGCTAATAATAGTTAGTTAGTAGCTTTGTCAACTAATAGTTGACAAATATTGTTCGCCTTTAATAATGCATAATGAATAAGATTGAAAGTGTCAAAATTAGGTCAGTGTCGAGGATTGGGACGACGAAGAGATTCTATCATATGTAAGAGTAAAACATATGATAGAAAATTGAAGACGTCACTTCACTGTAGTTGAATTTAGAAATATACGAGGTCCTACATGAAGGACACTTTTTGTAACCATCCTAAGCATATGCGATAAATTACATTATTTTCTCCGATTAATCTTGGCATAAAATGTGAATGGAAAGTTTTAATGCATGTAAAGTTTTAATGTTCAAATAATAACAAAAGACTCGCGCAATTCTGTCTCACTTTCTTTCACTAAATATCTAAAAGCGTTAATCGCCTTTCTTCTGAGCGGTCTGAAATGAATGAGTTTGCTGGATGCCGGTGGTACATACAAACATAATATCTACAGGTGTTTATTGCTTCGGAGGCAAATAACCGTGTACAGATGCCAACATAGTTTACTGATCGTTCGTGACTCTTATTACAATGCGTATAAAGTGCACGTAGTCAATTTAAATCTAGGCTAGGTTTAGTGAACCAGCGACAAAACTTCCAGTAGCTCGATTCCACTCACACCTCAGATTCGGTTGAAACCGCTCAACCAATCTCACTGGAGCACAAACTTTTAGAGTATTCCAGTGTTCCAAACCACACGCGTGGTCGTGCCGGAGGCTTTCCCCTGGATTTTCCCCAGGATACTCTCCAACCGCGCACTCCTATCGCTTTATTGGGCCCGGCCTATAAAGCCACAGTCAAGTTAAAAAAAAAACAATTTAAATTTACTGTAGCCTGTAGAATTGTAGATAAAGAGTATTTAGCACTCTAGTGAGCTATTTCTTAAAAAAAATTATTATTTATACACCCCTTTTTAAGATCCCTATGTTGTGTTTCCCCTTTCTTTGTTAAAAACTTATTGATTGAAGTATTTATTATTTTATACATGGGTGTAAATAAACACGATTATTTATATACTCATGAGTATCAAGGCAGACGCAAATCATGAGTCACGATCTTGATTATTTGTAAAAAATCATACATTCCCTGTAGACGTAGAAAAAGAACATGTTTTTAAACTAAACGTTTTTTTATTGGTAATGGTAATTAAATGATAAATAACAAAAAAATAACCAAAACGATTCCTAGTCAAAAGCGGAACATTAAACGTATAAAATGAGCATTGCTGTGGTAGCGGGTAAAATGACCTTGTTTTTTTTGTAGGTAGGTAAGCACGGAGTTTGAGGAAGTAAGTAAAAAAGTTACTTTTTTAAATACCACGCCGGTGGCAAACAAGCGTACGGCCCGCCTGATGGTAAGCGGTCACCGTTGCCTATGAACGCTTGCAACTCCTGGGGTGTCAATTCCTGCAAACTTGTTACAATACAATACAAACCAATACAAATACTCTTTATTGCACACCTCACATAATAAAATAGCACATAAAAAACAAAAAACATAGATACAGGGAGACAGAGGCAGAACAACAGGCGGTCTTATCGCTAAAGAGCGATCTCTTCCAGACAACCTCCTTGTTACCTTTGAGACAAATAGATATATGTCTAAAAAATATCTCAAATTATCTCCGGCTTGCCTAAATTATATATTTGACGTCACGCCATTTCACGCATAAAATAGATTTGTATGGCAACCGGCGTCACAGACCTCTTAAATCTACACGACAGCGAAACGAAAAAACGACAGTCAGCGCAGTTTTTAATAACCCCAGTTTACGTCCATTTGATAGTCATGCCGTTTCAGATGCCAGACAAGAACGGGACACTGTTATACATTATAACTCCCGTCCTTTAAAACACCATCAATTGGAGACTTTAAACAAAAACGTACTTTAAAAAGGACACTGCAGAGTTGCGTCTAAAACGATACGGAGTTTGAGTTACGCCGTTTTATGATGAGAAAGTGTGCGAGAGAAAGAAACCTATGTTATACAGTAGGATGATGGGAAAAAAGTCATAAAACCTTTTGTGTGCTTGAATGAAACAAAGAAATTGTGTGAATGGTGTTTTATAAGTCGCTGGAATGGGTTCGAGGTCTAACAAGGTCACTTTTTAAGACAAATATGTGGTACCGTTGCTAGGTGCAGTGTTTGTTTAGTAATTAGCTAGCGGTTGTTAAGTAAATGTTTTATTGCGAACAAAGGGAACATGAAACAACATAATACGTCATAGAACACACTTAAAGTTCGTTGTATTTATTAATTTTGAGACCATTAAATGCAAGTACGATTAAGATTGTTGCTTGATGTGACATAATTTGGTAAACTTTGGTTTTACGAGAGTTCAGTTCCACACGATGTGAACATTTATGGTGGATATTATATCACCTAGATGTGACAAAAGAACACCGCACATATTTTTGAGAATTTCGTGAACATAAAAACCTCTAACCTATCTTCTATTATGATACACCAAATCACTACATAGTATAAAACAAAGTCGCTTTCTCTGTCCCTATATGCCTATGTATGCTTAAATCTTTAAAACTACGCAACGGATTTTGATGCGGTTTTTTTTAATAGATAGAGTGATGTATGTATGTATGTAAGCACTTTATTGTACACAATAACAGGTTAAAACAATATATATGTCACATAAGATTAGAGTACAAAGGCGAACTTATCCCTATGAGGGATCTCTTCCAGCTAGCCTTTGAGGGATTGAGTGTAGAGTGGGAGAATAAGATAGACAAACTTGAATTGAAGGGGTGATTGAAGGGGAAGGTTTATATGTATAATAACATCCATTAAATAGTGCACCCGTGCGAAGCCGGGGCGGGTCGCTAGTCTATTATAAATTTATAATACACTAAATCATATATACATCAAAATAATCGTACCCAATTACAAGTTGACAGCCTTTTAAAAGAACAATTGAAATACAGTTTAGCTGACACCGATACAACTGCGGGTATTGATCTTGATCGTGACCGTATCATTATGTCGCAGCATGAAAAAATACTTAGAGCATATCATTTGGTAAAACAAACGCTAAATAAACAGGACGAATGGGTTAAAATGTGTTAAAATGGGAAAAAATCCATGTGAAACACACGATAAAATATAATATTACTTATACTTATTTGGATTTTTTTTGGAATCTGACTGTGGCTTTATAGCCCGGGCCCAATAAAGCGATAAGAGTGCGTGGTTGAAGAGTAGCCTGGGGAAAATCCAGGGGAAACCTCCGACACGACCACCCGTGTGGTTTGGAACACTGGAATACCTACTCTAAGAGTTTGTGCTCCAGTGAGATTGGTTGGGCGGTCTCAACCGAATCTGAGATGTGAGTGGAATCGACCTACTGCAATCACTAAACCTAGCCTAGCTGAGAAGAGTCCAGCAAGAAACTCAGCTAGGCCCGACCCGGGTCGGAACTTATTTAGATCTAATCGTCGTTTACCATCAGGTAAGATGGTGATCAATAGCTGTATCTAATAAAAAATATATGTTGACAGAGTATTTATATAGTTTGCCTGGTTATTATAAAGAATCCACCAGCGGCAACGCTTAATTCTGATTATAAACACGCATCTTCAGCAGCAGATGTTCAAAAAACAGGTCCCTAAAAAAAACAAAGTAACAACGAAATTGGACCACAGAGATCCAAACAGCCATAGCCCAGCTAATCACTAATGCAGCTGCAACCGTGCCGAAGGTCGCACGCATCTTTGACTTTGACAGTGCGGCGCGAAACCCCGCGACTGTCGCACGCTCGGTACACGTCAGCGGCGATCGTGTTTTGTTTCGAACGTTTTTGAATTTCGAACCCTGAAGTTCGTCGGTGAAGTATCTGGATTTCGAATGTTGTTTTTTTAATTGTTGGTAAATTGGGTTTAGTGTTGTGCGTTTTTGAAAGGATTTTTAAAAGGACAGTTTTTGTTTGATAAGGTGAGTTAAAAAATGTTGTTAGTATTGTAGAAGTTTAATAAGCGGATAAGTTTTTTGTTAAACGTGAATGAACTTTTAGTAACTTGTTATAATAGTCGTCGCGTGACTAAAAGCTTAACTGGCAATTATGAAACGCAAGATAATGATATAAATTGTTTGAACAAAGTTTGTAAACTTGTTTACTGTCCATAAACAAAAGCACCCAAAACAAGAAAATTAAGTTAACTACTATTGTTAGTTGTCATGGTATTTCAAATGTATAAAATAGTTTTAAAAGTATATGGCGCCAGTTTAAGTCAATAAATGTCTAAGGAAAATTCCAACAGATGGCGCTAGTAGGCCTAACCTAACAGCAAATGTTATTAGCAAATTGTAGTCTTCATTTTCTGCAACAATATCGTTCCATGTGTATATCTGTATTAACTATTGATTATTTAAAAAGTTTAATTGCAATATTTAATGAAAAATTATAATTAATGAAAATACGAGTACCTCCTTACACTCAAACGAAACCAAATGAATTCTAATAAAAAAGACATTATCAGGTAGTCGGGTGTCCTAAAAAAAGGACAATCAAGTCGATGCTACGAACTCGAGATGAATATCAAATACAAACTTATGAATGCAACTTTCAATAATAGTTTAAACGATTTACAAACTTAAGTTGCTGAAGATAAGGTTTGGAGATCTTAGAACGATGGTAAAGTTATGGTGGCGAATTGTATTTTTTGTCGACTAACTGGTTTTGATACATGTTTGTAATTAGGGCAGGTGTTCGATAGGGCGGTGCTTTTTGTTGTTTTAAGCACTAGATTTTTATTTTCAACGATGTGAGATGTATTTTAAGATGGACAGGTCTGCTTTGACTTGCTGCTAAGTGCTATAAGTAACATGTATTTTTATGATGTACATTGAGAGTATTTTTATTGTGTCGCTTTATTTATGTGTAGTTTTATTATAGTACATTATTATGTCGGTGCCGATTTTAAATAATAATAGGCTTGGTAATCATAATTGAAAAATATTATTTTAATAATTTTTAACAACAATATCAGAGTACATGAATGACGAAAAAATAAATATATGTTGTCTAGTGCATTTATTATTACGAAATAAACTTTTTTAAGGCCTGATAGGAAGTAATATTCTATGTAGATGTATCCATAACAATTTACTAACGTACAGTCACCAACAACTATCATAATGAGGCATTAAATCCTCGAATATATTATTTCTTGTACTATAAAAAGGACAACCATAAAATCTTTTAAAAGAACTCGCGAATCGATTTTTAATGGGCGATTAAAATCAATTACTTTGCAAAATAATTTAATGCATGCAAAAAATATGAATCATTTTTTAAATAATCGATTTGCGTCGTTATTTTCCTCATATTCGAGCTGTTCCTATAATTTCGACTTTCAAACCTGTTTCGACCACCTAGGCTTAAATGTACAATGCTGATTGATTTTATAGACATATTATGTCCCGTTCCGCGATAAATGTCTACATATATATGTACTACATAAAGATCCCCTGTTGTGAATCAGTAATAATCAGTATGGATTTTTGTGGTCGGATTGCTTGCTTGTTTTATTACTGTTTAGTTAAAATGATTTAAATGGTTTATATTTCACATCTGCTATTTGGAGAATAGTAGATTGTTTCTCAAGGGAGTAAAATGATATATTTACGGCGAGGGCGGTAGATAGATAGATAGATAGATTCATTTATTTCCTTTAGAAAATAACATTATTATTTTACATCAAAATAAAATAAAATGGTATATTGAATCTTGAGCGTAGCGAGGGATTCAAGTGTTTACGCCCAAGACGGAAATAATTTTGCTACCGTGTGACACATACTGCTTTTCACACCGTCTACAAGGCCCGCTATTAAAAACATGAATTATCTTAGAAATGATTTTACTACAGTGTCACATACTGCTTTTCACACCTTTTACGAGGAAGAGTCATTGTTGCCCTCAAATGAGGGAAGAAAAGTACATCTTTGGTCCCTCATTCGAAGGCAACAATAACTCTTTTCTGAACAGCAGGTGTGAAAAGATCATTGTTGCCCTCAAATTAGGGATCAATATTGTAATATTCTTCTTTCATAGTAAATTTATCGTTTTGCTCCATTGAGACAATCTCTACAAACGATTATTCGTGGGTTTTAAAAAAAGGACACAACCAATTAAAAAAACTATCAATATTTAATATTACGGTCAATCAACTTTTTCTTGTTGTTATTCTGTCCCGTCAGCGAGGAGACAACACTAACCGTGTTTCTTAGATTTTTTTTTAATTATGGACTTCAAGCATGCTCAAGAGCTGACCCATGTCCAAATGGATTTATGTGCATTGAAAATGAAATGAAAAATGAAAATAATTTATTCCAGAACAAGTCCATAGATAGCATTATAAAATTATAAAATAAAAATAAAAATTGCTAAAACTCATGTTTGGTAGATTTAAAAGCACAGTTTTAAAGAGTGACTATAATCACAGTTTTAAAGAGTGACTCAAGAGACGTAATCATGGTAACGAGCAACAAAGAATAGTTGATCCACCCATTAAGAAATTAGTAACGTAATAAACTAGGAAGGTACATAGAGTTCGTCAGAATTTTAAATATACAACTCCCGTGAGTTTTAGGCATATATAGCAGTGCTAGACGCGCGGCCGTCGCGGCTGGTTCTCATGATTAATGGCCACGTATTGGTCAGAAACATGTCGAGCTATACTCGACCTTAAAGACGTGAGTTACCCGTTTATTATATTTCGATAGGTTCGTCATTTAGTGTGAATTGAGAGAATGTACTTACGAGTAAATGTTCACTCAAAAAAAATTATAGTTTTTCTATAAATACACAAAAACACGCTTAATTATATATAGCAAACTTTCCTTATTTAGTATTTAAGACTTGACCCACATTGTCAGCAAAACAACTATGATTTTCTCTTGACTACACACAAGTACCAGCACACGCCAAGTCATTCAAAACTAGACTTTACTTCATTGAAATAAACTATAACGGCGAACGCACTTAGTTGTATAAAAGATGTTCTATTAAAAAGCGGTTAAATAGCATCGAACTTACTTGAACAGTTAATGTCAAAATGTTGAAAATTTAGTACCTTATTGCTTTCAAAATAAGGCAAAAGATGTAAATATAAATTTGACACCGTGGACGAACTAAAATGCACTCTTGTACACCATTAGTGTTTTGTTTATTCAGTTTTACAAATTTATTTCCAGCTTGCAGTTAACTAGTTGGGCCCTAATTGCCGGTGTTAGAGTTCATTTTTGCATGACTGAGCTGCATTTGGGTTTTACGTTATGGTTATTCTAAAATGCCAGTTCACCTACGCGAATTCTTAAGTCTTGTCATACGAGTTTGTTTCGAGTTGTAGTAAATGAAAGACCAAGTTATATTGAACTGTGTTCGTTAGATGAGTATTATTTTAAAATGGCTAGGTAGACCTTGTTATTTTAGCATTACAAAGAATGACGGAGAACGACTAACGAGGTTTCTTATCAAGCACGATCTTTGGTAAAAGTATCGAATCAATGCATATAAAAACCGTTATTTCATGCTCACATTAAATATTGCTATTCATACATGTTAATTTATATTTACTATTTATTTATCAAATCACTTTATAATATAAACACATAATAAAACAAATAACCTAATTAAAATTAAAATTAGAGATGTACCGACTAGTCGGGAAAGCCGACTATCCGGCCACATTTATAGTCGGCGAATAGTCGGCGACTAGTCGGCAAAAGAGGCCGACTATTCGGCACATTATGACTTGCTGGAAAATATAAAATAAACTACCAATATTTACTTCAAGCAGTATATTTTAAACAGATAAGCTAACCATTCTCACAAACATGAACTTTTCATCATTAGAATAATTAATAATCAATATAATCATTTAATCAACAGTTACAAGTGGTTTACATTATTATTTTATTTATTTTGCTACTAAAGGCAAATTATGGTGCAGGAAAGTTAATATCTCTGCTCGATCGGTTTATATTTTATGTTTGTATTTTATATGGTTGGTCATACTCGTAGTATTTGCCCTGACCACCACGAGAAATAAGTACCTGGCACTGGTTACACTTAACTTTACTTGAATCACCTTCAAAAATGTCCACACACGCGATATCCTTTTCGACATTATGCTAATGAAGAACACTAGTTGTGTGTTTAACACAATAATTAGATAATTTCACTGTTTTGTCTTTTTTTGCTATATGAAACACGCCGTCTGGTGTAGCAAGTAAATCACTAAAACGTAAACAAAACAAACTTGTCAAAACACGAACGCATGGCGATCGGCGCGATGAGCGGACCGAAACGAACATTCCCGATTGAGCCCGAACTCAGCCGAAACCAATGATCGGCCTTGCCGACTAGTCGGCCGACTAGTCGGCCACCTCGGCGCCGACTAGTCGGCTAGTCGGCTAGTCGGCAAAATCCATAGTCGGTACATCTCTAATTAAAATTACAAATAAAAAATTTGACCTAAATCGCTGTCAATGGGGGCGATCGTTTTTGTGCTCACCAGTTGGCGCCACTGTCGACTAAGGTCCAGCTGTCAAAAATTGTTATTGATTATCGTAGGTCGTGTCACTCTAGTAACAGATGTAGCGGATTGCCATACCTGGCGCAGTATATTATTGTACTAGCGACCCGCCCCGGCTTCGCACGGGTGCACTATTTAATGGATGTTATTATACATATAAACATCCTC
The DNA here is from genome assembly GCA_963556455.1 of Epiblema foenella. Taxonomy (NCBI): domain Eukaryota; kingdom Metazoa; phylum Arthropoda; class Insecta; order Lepidoptera; family Tortricidae; genus Epiblema; species Epiblema foenella. The sequence goes on from OY747100.1 coordinate 25,135,070, forward strand.
TTCAATCACTCTATCTATTAAAAAAAACCGCATCAAAATCCGTTGCGTAGTTTTAAAGATATAGGGATATAGGGACCGAGAAAGCGACTTTGTTTTATACTATGTAGTGACGATGATTCAAATCATCCAAGTCGCTGGCACACAATATAAGCTGGTCGCTAACCGACTTATCGATGTTACCCGTAAACTCAAGGTTTTCTATACCGAAATCCAACTATAATTTATAGCCTAACTTCTCTTTAGAAAACTATTAATATTTCCAACAATACATACCGTCGAGTTCATTAACATATGTACAATTTTGCACTTTATTCCTTTGTATTAAGATTCAAAAACTCAAACATATTAAGGAACATAACTGTACAAAAACTTTGAACGCGGAATCCCCACACCCATTTAAAACTATATACACCAACAGATTATATACTGGTATATCATGAATTTGTCATCCAAATCGACACATTAGAATTTAAGTCTAATGTTAGTGATACAAAGTTTGATTTTGTTTAATATTTGATAACAAATAACTCATATTTTATGGAGTTGGAAATACCAAATTAATTGTTTGGAAAATAATTATTCATGTTTAGAACTTTGTTTCGATTTAAGGATACTTTGATAGGCGTTAAGCTGTTTATTTGGACAAGTTTTGATAATTATACTGTCTACCTACTGTGCAACTGGGTCAGCTTATTTCTAAATGTCACTTAGAAATAAGCTGATACTACAAAACTTGTGTTCGTCCAATCATGTCTTATGCCAGTATAGCTTTTGCTCACGTGCCTCTTTTTTTTTGAACCTGACTGTGGCTTTATAGGCCGGGCCCAATAAAGCGATAGGAGTGCGCGGTTGGAGAGTAGCCTTGGGAAAATCCAGGGGAAAACCGCCCACGTGCCTATGACATCGCTCAAGCCAATCGTTTTCTTCATAGGGCGACTGGTGCTCCGTGGTACCAGTAAAACCTCAGTCTGCACCACGACGTGGAGATTAGCACCATGTATGGTTTCTTTAAGCAGACTGCCAAACGTTATTTTGACAACGCTCCCCATCATAGGAATCCGTTAGTTAGGAAGGCTGTCTCTTCTCCCTCTTTCGTAACTCGGCGATCACTGATTACGATTAAAAGTCATTTGTGGGTCTCTGTACACGCTACTACAATATGCTCCCTGATCAGATTCTGAATATGTCAGAAAATAAATTTTAAGGCCATTGTAAAACAGACGTTAGAAAAGAGAGCTTATTATAAATTAGACAAATATTTAGACGATAAAGAAATATGGACAAATGCCATCGCCATACCTAATAGCAGGCTGTAAATTATATATAAGTTATATAATATTATTATTTACTAGTATTTGTATGAATACTAGTATCTCTTCAACCTTTGACATTCAAAAAGTGTTCTTTACGAATTTATTTTGAATAAATATTTTTTGACCTTTTTGACTTTTGACGGGCCGCACGATTCGGCGTGCTAGGGCCTAGCTGAGTTTCTTGCTGGATTCTTCTCAGCTAGGCTAGGTTTTAGTGAACCAGCGTCAACTTCCAGTAACTTGATTCCTCCACACCTCAAATTCGGTTGAAACCGCTCAATCACTCTCACTGGAGCGTAAAATATTAGAGTATTCCAGTGTTCCAAACCACACGCGTGGTCGTGTCGAAGGTTTCCCCCTGGATTTTCCCCAGGCTACTCTCCAACCGCGCACTCCTATCGCTTTATTGGGCCCGGCCTATAAAGCCACAGTCAGGTTCAAAAAAAAAAGGAGCGTAAAATATTAGAGTATTCCAGTGTTCCAAACCACACGCGTGGTCGTGTCGAAGGTTTCCCCCTGGATTTTCCCCAGGTCACTCTCCAACCGCGCACTCCTATCGCTTTATTGGGCTCGGCTTATAAAGCCACAGTCAGGTTAAAAAACAACTGCTGTTTCGACCCCAAGTAAATGGGAGAAGGGCAAGTGATATACTGTCTCTTTAATTCATTGGCTAAAGTTACAAAGCATAGTTCCGTACACCATATTGTATGGTGTTACAATCTTTTTGGCCACTTTGGTTGCTACATACTTGACGCTGACTGTAACCCTACCTCTCTTAAAGTTACCGCTGCCAAGCTTATCGTAGCGCTACGCAATTTCCTCTACATACGGGGAAACGTATGGTATCGGCTACGCGGTTACAAGCAGAGCGCCCGTTAGGCGGGTTCTTGAGGCTACTCCGAACTTCAAAATCCGAACTTCGTGTCCCTGTCCCTCTCACTCATAAAGTGAATAACACGAGAGTAAAAGGGACGGCACGATACGAAGTTCGGATTTCAAAGTTCGGAGTACAGGGCCTGGTAGCGAATGTGTTAATCGGTCAATCAACTTTTTCTTGTTGTTATTCCGTCTCGTGGGCGAGGAGACAACAGTAATCTAGTTTCTTAGGAAAATGTTTATAATATGGACTTCAAGCATGCTCAAGAGATGACCCATGTCTCATAGACGACCGCTTTAGCCTAGTTGGTAGTAACACTGCCTACGAAGCTGGAGGTCCCGGGTTCGAATCCCGGTCAGGGCATATATTTGTGTGAGTGACATGGATATTTGTTCCTGAGTCTTGGATGTTTTCTATGTATTTAAGTATCTATTTATCTATATAAGTATGTATTCGTCGCCTAGTACTCATAGTACAAGCTTTGCTTAGTTTGGGACTAGGTCGATTTGTGTAAGATTGTCCACAAATATTTATTATTATTTGTATGTCTTTCCCGTTTACGGGACAATGGTATCCTGGACCTTTGGGAGGCGTGCGCGGAGCCGAAGTACCGAGGCACCGAAGTACCAAACGAGTACCACATAGCCAACACGTAGAGGCCCTTTTGACACTTTAATGAAATGCAAGGGATACATTATTATTATTATTATTATATGTCCAAATGGATTTAAGCTCATCACTCCACTGATCCACCCTAATACATACAAAGCACACAATCATTCTCAAATCTAACTCATTCCAGGAATGGCTGACCAATTTAAATGTATTCATGGGCACAATTAAAAGGCATACATATGTGTAATTAAAAGGCAGACGACAATAATTGGAACAACGAGTATTTCCGTCCAATGGACATTTTTGGACGATGACTGGGCGGAAGAGATATTTCCATGATTTTATAACATGACCACAGAACGATATATCCAGGTGAACCTAAAGGTGACGAACGATTATGATTCATAATCGTTTGTCACCTTTAGGATTGCCTCAAAAATTTATTTTTGTCCATTAGTTCCCACCTACTTGACAATAATTCCAATTAGGTCTGGTTTCCCCTTGGGTTGGAAGGTCAGATGGCAGTCGCTTCCGTAAAAAATAGTGCCTACGCCAAATCTTTGGATTAATAATAATAAATAATAAATCGTTTATTTCCAACAAAAAGTTACATGGCAGCTTAACCTAGAACCCGCCAAACTGTATAACAGTTTGTTGGCGGAGACACGCTCTCGTTGCAACTATGCCTATATATATTTATATTGTTACGCTGAGGTTAGGTATTCGACGGATTAGGTACACGCCTTATCAATTATCACTATGCAATGCAGATAACAAGACCTCCTTTGCCTTATTTTTAAATACCATTTTTGACATATTAGGTAGCGGACCCCGGGTATCCTTGAGGATGCAATTGTATTGTAACGCTAGGAGGATGATGATTTTAACATTGGCTTTTCGGATAACATCTTGAGAAAAAAGTCTAGTTTTCACCTTTAGGGTGGAAGGTCCGGACGCTCCGGTTGTGGAATGAGCTCCCTCCCGAGGTTTTCCCGAGGGACTACAGTATGGGGTTATTCAAGAAAGGAGTGTATAAAATTTTTAAAGGGTCGGCAATGCGCACGTGACAGCTCAGGACTTGCAAGCGTCCATAGGCTACGGTGGCCGCTTACCATCAGGCGGGCCGTATGCTTGTTTGCCACCGACGTGGTATTAAAAAAAAGGTCATATAAAAGTCACTTTCGTAAAACTAGTTCCTACGCCCAATCTTAGGATTATGTCAAAGTGGACTCCGGGCTCCGGGTGCAACCGGAAAAAATTGTGTAAGAAAATCAAAAACATGGTTTAAGAAACAATGTTTGCTGTGAAAAAGCCAATAATGCTATAAAATGAATAATGTGTTCTATAATATTTATATAAATACATCTTTGTACACGTGTTGGTTTGTCTACAGTTTAGTTCCTATTCTTCACTCAATTGCTCAAAGGTTAACTGGAAGAGATCCCTTACAGGGATAAGTTCGCCTTTGTACATGATTGATCTGTTTTTTTTCTGTATAATTTATTTTACTTGTCTTGTGTACAATAAAGTATTTACATACATACATACAAAATGTTAAACATCAATAGATAATTTATATCCATCCAACTTCAAACATTTTCCGTGCCCAATTTCCGTGTCGAAAACGTAAAACCGTCACAAACCGTCACGAACCGTCACGAGCCATCGGATCGTCACAGTGACGGACGCTAATTGAGTTCCCTGTGGACGACAATAACTTTAGATTAAAAACATTAACCGTTACCCTTTGGGTAAAGTGGGGATATGCCCTTATTTGAGCATAGTGAGGTTTTTAATCTGTTGTGGCTTTTAGGCCGGGTCCAATAAAGCGACAGTGCGCGGTTGGAGAGCATGGGGAAAATCCAGTGGAATCCGAATCCTATTCGGCTGTTTTGCGTGATCAAGTAAGAAACAGCTATTTGTGGAGTCCGGTCTGTTCATGCTTGCTAGGACATAGTGACTACGTTAATACTAGTGTCTTTTTATAGGGGATTGACGAGAGACATCATCCTGTTGTGGATTCGTTTTTATTATCAGTGACTTAGATACCATATACATCTCTAACAATATTAAATTAATTTTAATTTTGACGCTCAGACCATGTACATCTCTGGGATATTATATTAATTTCATTATACTCCTTGTTTAATCTTGAGACCTAATACAACTCTAACTTTACTGATGTTGTAATATTTGTAATAGATAACTTTGCAAGTTTATCTTCACTGTATGACATTAATTTTGTTATAATTGTAAACTCGAAATTATTATTCCTTCTTGAACAGTAAATTAATATTTTGACATGAAAAATGTATTACTTATTAGTCAGACTTTCTTAAATTGTAAATTAATATGACATGTAAAAGTGCCCTTGTGGCCTATTTGCAGAATAAATGTTTGATTTTGATTTTGATTTTTGAAAAACATCTAAACCTTCGCATACGTAGAAAGTAGTATATATATTTATATTCATATTGATATTAATTTATTTCATATTATTACATTACATTATAAATTACATTAATGTCAACTCATAAGAATGAATAATTATGATCGTCAAAAGTTGTAACAATTGAGATTATGAATAGATTATACAATACAAACAAAAACGCCGAGCTTCACAAGTTCATGAATTCATCCATGCAGTATATTGTGTTCTCAAGCAGTTTTTGCTTTGGGTTTTTGTTTGTGCTTTTATTAAGGTGACAATCAGACACCAACAGTGTCTTTACCATGAGTTTGCATGACCATACTCGCAAGTGACTGCGTAAATGATTTTTCATCTCACTAGCTCGGAAAGCCCTTTTTTATTCGTTAAAAACAGATAGCAAAACTGCATTTTATCCACAAGAATGCAAAGAATATTATCCGAACTCGCTATTTGTAACTTTTTTAAACATAATAACATGTAAAGGCCAGTCCAGACAGTCCAGCAACAATAATTTTATATTGTGCTGTTGTGTTAAAAAACTAGTACCTACGCCAAATCTCGGGATTAGGTAGAAGACAACTATATTTAGGACGCAACTGTCAACGTTAGGACGAGGAGGAAAAAAAATCCTCGCTCTAGTGAGGTGAAAAGATTTATGTTATACACGGCTGCAAAGTTATTTTACGTCTCGTGTGTTGGAACACTCGCTCCGCTCAAGATTCTATTTTTGAACCACTCGCTTCGCTCAGGATTCTATTTTCGAACCACTCGCTTTGCTCGCTGTTCAACTATAGAATCCATTCGCTAGCTCGTGGTTCAATCCTAGAATCCATTCGCTAGCTCGTGTTTCAATTCCACACTCGCGGTTAAAATACAACCTTGTATAACAAATAACTATAGTATGCCGATTCTTAGTTCTATTGCGTAACCGCCAGAGGCGCTGTACTTTTGCTCATACAAATTTTTACGCAGTGGCTAGCAAGTACGGTCATGTAAACTCATGGTAAACGCACAGATATATCGCGTTCTTTGAAACGCTGTTCTGCCCGGATGAGGAAACAATAAGGATTGATTTTCAGATATTTGATTTTTGACTATATTATTGTGTTTCTGACAATAGCCGAAACATGGTTACTTAAAATTGTGTACTTAGAAAAAAAAAACAAAAAAAAACAAAGTTGAGTCTTTAATTAACCCTTTTTTAATCAGGCTACTAAAACAATGCATTATTAAACGTCACATTTAAGTTAAAATGATGGTATTTTACCTCATCTAAACTCTGTCAAGAGGAATTTTAATAAAACTGCACACAGTCAGTTTTATTAAACTTTCTAAAGCAGAGGCCGTAGCTGTTTGCTATCGTCACTTTATAAAAAACTAGCAGCGCCCTGCGGTGTTAGCCGCGGATAAAAGGTAGCCTATGTCCTATTCTGATGTCTAAGCTACAATACTGGAAAGTTTCAAAGAGATCCGTTCAGTAGTTTTTGAGATTAAGCGCACAAACTTTCACGTTTATATTATATAAAAAATAGGATAGCGATAGGTACATTTTGGCGTTGTTTTGAGCGCTCCTGGCCCAGCGGCGCCCGCCTACCGCGTGCGGTATGCGATTTTAAGCAACGTCGGCCGTCAGTTCTTGGATGGGTGACCGCGGAAGGCACGTTAAGCCGTTGATCCCGGCTGCTGTCTATGATAGTAGTTAAGCCAAGTTAGAGGCCGTCGGGCGGCTCGAGAACAGCTAAGTTGCCCACTCACTTGACAAACATAATTCCAATTAGGCTAAATTTCCCTTTGGGTTGGAAGGTCAAATGGCAGTCGCTTCCGTAAAAACTAGCGCCTATGCCAAATCTTGGGATTAGCAAGCGGACCCCGGGCATCCTTCAGAATGCAACTGTACTGGGATAACGGTAGTAGGATGATGACATTTTGGCATTTCGAAGAAGCTTAATATCCACGCTCAAGGTTTATAACGCCTAATTCCGAGATTTCGTTCAATTGGAGACAATGTTTTAAAAAATTTAAAGGAACCCTTCGCATTAACTCATAACACAGCCGGTGAATAAAATTCACATGACTTTTTTGTAACCACATTCTTGCTATATGAAGAAAAACCAGTAATATACGCTGTATAAAACTCACAGAGTAAGTTCCGTATAGCATTGTTTATGACGGTGAAAAATAGGCACACCGTACTGTGTAAGTCGTAGTGTGTAGACGGTTGCGAATGCTGAGAAGACACAATACAAGTTGCCGACCTTGAGGATTCTATTCTAAGACTTAATTAAATTAATCCATCTAGCGTTATCCTAGTACAGTTGTATCCTGAGGGGTGCCCGGGACCGCTACTTAATCCCAAGATTTGGTGTTGGCACTAGTTTTAAGGAAGCGACTACCCTCTGACCTTCGACTTCGACTTTTGAAAAGCCATTGCGTTTGTCTTTTATAAGCGACACTTAAATAGAACTTCCCTCGCCGGTGAAACAGCACCTTAAGACCCCTCTATAACAGAACATTAATTGAAATGTTAAATTAAGTGAATAATCGCTTCCTTAACCCTGCAGTCGACGGAGCGAGAACGCTATCGATTCTGTCCGTGGGAAGTATCGAATTGTTCCGATAATCGATTGTTACGAGATCGGCTAGCGGGAGTGTGAATCGGACTTGGGTTCCTTGTTTTATTAACCTCTTCACCGCCACAATAGTAGATTGTGTCTCAAGGGAGCAAAATGATATATTTACGGCGAGGGCGGTATATTGAATTCTGAGTGAAGCGAAAGATTCTACAATAGAATCCTGAGCGCAGCGAGGGATTCTAAAGTAGAATCTTGAGCGTAGCGAGGGATTCAAGTGTGTACGCCCAAGACGAAAATAATTTTGCTACCGTGTGACACATACTGCTTTTCACACCGTCTATGAGGCCCGCTGCTAAGAACATGAAATATCTTACAAATGATTTTACTACAGTTGTCACATACTGCTTTTCGCACCTTCTATGAGGAAAAGAGTCATTGTTGCCCTCAAATGAGGGAAGAAAAGTACAACTTTGATCCCTCATTCGAAGGCAATAATAACTCTTTTCTGAATAGCAGGTGTGAAAAGTAAAATGTACCTACTGATTTTATAGCCAAAGCTGATTTTAAAGTCAATGGTAAGTGAAATTTTTTTTGCGGCTTCATCACTACATAGTATAAAACAAAGTCGCTTTCTCTGTCCCTATGTCCCTATATCCCTATGTATGCTTAAATCTTTAAAACTACGCAACGGATTTTGATGCGGTTTTTTTAATAGATAGAGTGACTCAAGGGGAAGGTTTATATGTATAATACATGCATCAGCATTGCACCCGTGCGAAGCCGGGGCGGGTCGCTAGTGAGTACATACATTAACATTAGATAATAATAATTAATTGCTTTGTGTTGTGTGTTTTTGTTATGTGTTACCGTAAACCGGGGTTACTTTCAAATTCGGGGGCGACTTTTAAAATCAAGTTTTTAAGCTGTATTTCTTGTTTTTATTTGGTTAACCTGAGTCGGTGTTGATGTGAGTCGGTCGGTGTTATCGCTTGGTATATTGCCTAACTATTTACTGAAATTAATCAAGTTAGAAATACTTAGTGACTATTATATTAGTGTTCTTAGACCGAGTTTTATAAAGATCCGTTAGACCAAATATCAGATCATTTCAGTAACTCAGTACATTTTGTGACATAACAAACCGAAATAAGGTCTAACGGATCTTTGTAAAACCGAGCCTTAATCTATCAAAGTGCCCCCGTTTTTTCCTAGTCATCCCAGCTTACGGTACTAACATATATGGATGTAGGTAATTCAAAATAACTAAATAAATAATGGCGGTGAAAAGGTTAAAAAGATAGTAAAATAACGAATGGTGGTAACGAATGGTCGGTGGTTGTCTGGAAGAGATCGCTCTTTAGCGATGAGATCGACCTCTAAAATAAAATAAATAAATAAATATTAGTGGACAATCTTACACAAATCGAACTAGCCCCCACAGTAAGCTCAAGAAGGCTTGTGTTATGGGTACTAGACGACGATATATTTAATAGATATAAATACTTAAATACATAGAAAACATCCAAGACTCAGGAACAAATATTCATGCTCATCACACAAATATTTGCCCTGACCGGGATTCGAACCCAGGACCGTCAGCTTCACAGGCAGGTGCACTACCCACTAGGATAAACCGGTCGTCTCTGATTATATCTCGCTATTTTATGTTTCTGAACTGCTTTGATTTTTTATTGAGGTGTGCAATAAAGAGTATATAATATATACTCTTATACATATTATGTATACTGAGGGCCTACTCCGAACTCCGAACTTCGTATCGTGCCGTCCTTTTCACTCATACAGTGTGTAGCACGAGAGCACGCTTCGCCTTAAGGTTGCCTGGTAGAGAATGCCATACGGCATTAAGTTCGCCTTTTGTACTGTAAGGCTTCTTTTGTGCAATAAAGATTAAATAAATAAATAAAAACATAACAACCAGGTTCCCATAGTCGTTTAAGAGAGGTAGGGCACATCAAAATGTCATTTTGCTCGAATTTGATGCAGCCCAACTGGGGAAGAACCTCCACCTTGCAGAAGACCACAGCCATAATAACATTATTTATTATTCAAGTATGTAGTGTTGTGTTCCTGGAGGTGAGCAAGGTTGCCAGAGCTCCCGAGGATGCACTGTGTTGAGAGCGAGGGACCTAAACGTGTTCCTTCTGCTGTCAACACAGTGCATCCTCAAATCTTATAAAGGGTCGACAACGCGCACATGACTCCTTTGGAGTTGCGGGCGTGTACAGGCTGCGATGGCCGCTTACCATCATGTGGACCGTACGCTTGTTTGCCACCGGCGTTGTATAAAAAAAATCAAGAATTAGCTTTTGCCCTCGACTTCGTATTCTTGGAGTTCGTTTATATTGTATCTTTATACAAACTTTCATTCCCTTTTCGCCTCTATACGAGATGATTTCGGGGATTAGAACTATCCTGTCCTTTTCCGGGACTTAAATCTCTATACCAAATATCATCTAAATCGGTTCAGCAGTTTAAGCGTGAAGATCAAATATACTCTAGACGAAGACTAAGTCGACTTTACGACACCCACGGGAAGGAAGCGGGAAGTGCTATTCTAGCCTGGCACCACACGGGACCCTGCTACCCTCAATTAATCCAAATCCAAACTTCAATATATACCAGTCATCCATCGATGAGGTTAAACAACTTGTAGCTGTCGCCCGACCGGTGTGACGACTGGTTTGACGACAAATCGAGCCCCCCGCTGCTTTAGCGAAAGAAACTGTTCGCGGTCTATTTAGATAGATTCATTCAAGTCGCTCGTCTCTGGAACAGTCTACCCATTAAAATCAGGCAATCTGATACCAAAATAGTGTTTAAAAACTCTCTACGTAAATTTTTTGCTAGCAGAACCGAATATTCCTAATGTTTCTGTACATAGTTTCGTCTGTATATAATATATGTATGTATGTATGTGTATATATTTGTTATTCGTTATTTTTGTATGTATTGGTATTAATATGTACGTACTATATTGACACTTAGTATATTCGTTTTTATATTTGGAGTTGCACCGCCCACAATTTGTCTGCTTTGCCCTAAGGTTGACTGGTAGAGAATGCTTATGGCATTAAGTCCTCCTTTTGTACGATAAGTTTTGCTTTTGTGCAATAAAGATTAAATAAATAAATAAATAGATACATGTTGTAAATTATACATTTACAGATGTGGTTCTGTTAACAATCGACACAATAGAACGTAACTTACATGCACATAAGACGTTTAACTATTAAGGAAAGGCAAGTCCATTGCAAATGACCCCTCTAATAATAAATAAATAATAATAAATAAATATTAGAGGACAATCTTACACAAATCGAACTAGCCCCCACAGTAAGCTCAAGAAGGCTTGTGTTATGGGTACTAGACGACGATATATTTAATAGATATTAATACTTAAATACATAGAAAACATCCGAGACTCAGAAACAAATATTCAAGCTCATCACACAAATATTTGCCCTGACCGGGATTCGAACCTAGGACCGCCAGCTTCACAGGCAGGTGCACTACCCACTAGGCTAAACCGGTCGTCATAATACCCGTGAGTTTGCAATTAACCATCCCGCTCTGTACGGAAGCTCTACGTGTAATTTCGTTAATATATAGTACACTTTAATTGATTTTTGACACACTGGATCACTTTTGAAAGATCTGTCTGGTTATTTTATTATTAGAACACTAAGAAAGCTATCATTTATAAAAAAAAAACACAATTTTTCAATACTTTGTTTCTTTTTCAGTCCACGGTAATTTTATGTGTAGTGTAATTCTACTCAAGATTTGGCGTAGGCACTAGTTTAACGAAAGCGACTGCCATCTGATCTTCGAGCCCAGAGGGAAAACTAGACCTTATTGGAAATAGACTAGTTTCCTCACGATGTTTCGTACCCACATAAGTTGTATGAAAAACCTATTTTTGTGACTACAACGCAGACATTTTATTTGCTTATGTGTTTAGTTTTAATCAGTAATTTTAATATTGTCATATGACGCTAACCTAATGCCTCCATTCTCATTTCACGAAATCGCGTAATCTGTCACTTTTTTAGTGGTTGTCCGCTGGCGCTAGTTGCGACTTGTGACAGACCACAGATATTTGAAGATTGTTTAAGGTCGCGTTCATGTTTATCTGTTTTTGTCTGTTTAAATTGTAAATTATGACATTTATTTAAATGTTATGTTGTTTGTGACTTTAGTGTTTTTTGTCTTTCGTGGCTTCTCGTGGTCCCAAAGGAAGACCAGCGCTAGCCAATGGCTAGCACTATGCTGATTTGGGGCCATTTCGTAGCTATTTTCTGTATTTTGGTGTTATGTTAATTTGTACTGTGTCTGTGCCACGAATAAATGTTTTTTCTTTCTTTCTTTCTTTCTATTGGTACCAGCCCAGGTTCGAACCCGCGACCTCCAGATTGAAAGTCGCGTGGATGTATTAAAAATGTCGATTGATAAATATTGTCAATGTACCTGGCTCGTTAAAATGTCGCTGCCAAGTGGGGCACGACCGCAATCAGGCTTTGTATGGTTTCCAGCACAGAGTTCAAACAGTAACCCATACCCATACCCGGTTTAAGGCGCGTAATAGAGTGAAATACCACATTTGGGTCGCGTTCAAAGGCCTAAAACTCAAAACTGGCTCGAAATATAGGTCTCGCAAAAATATACTTGAAGAATTGATATGTCCTCTTCAATCTGAGTTGCGGAAACTGCAACACGCCTAGATTGTCCTAACAAAAAAATATATCAAATAAGGCATTTTTCAACCTTTTAAATCGCTACTGCTCACTATCTAGACATGTTTTTTACACGGGATATTCAGAAAATAAAACTTAATTCATTTCTTCATAATCTGAGCTGCGGATATTGTAAAATAATCATTGCTTTTGTCAAAAACCTGGAATAACTACCACACCGTCATAAAAGTTGGCGTGGAGTGCGGCGGGAAAGGCTATGTCACGCGCAAGGTCGTTCGCGGTTATACGCGGCATCCACTAAGATCACCTGACCTGATCACCCAGGTGATCGTATTGAACAAATCTATCTTCTGAGATCACCCAGGTGATCTTATTGGACGCTATATCCTGCACGATCACCTGGATGATTTTATTGGACAGATATATCCAATAGGATACCCCTGAAAGTAATATTAATCTGCAAGTGATTCTAGTGGACGAACTTATCCAGTAAGATCACCCAGGTGATCGTGCAGAATATAGCGTCCAATATGAACATCTGGGTGACCTCAGAAGACATATCAGGTCAGGTGATCTTAGTGGATGCCGCGGTTTAATATTATTTCTTTCATTTCTCTTCTTTGAAGTACAATCTATTTAACAGTAAAAACGTCAACATACAATGTTATATTTAAAATAGATATAAAATGATAAATAACCTGATAATAACAAAAACTAAAATAAATTTAATTGTTATTAAATTATCTTAATAGGCCCCCGTGGCATCTTACCAAAAACGTGCCTTTTTCATCTTTGATTATGTTGTTTTTATGATATAATTAAACTTCTAGTGAAATTTTGCGAGCAGTTCGAAGATATTTTTTTTTCAATTCAGTTATTGGAAATTTTCAAAAAGTTTTTTTTTAAATAATGAATTCGCATGTTTCTGCGGGTTTGTCCTCCTCTACAGGTCGCATTTCTCAACTGATTCTAGTTAAATTTTAAAATACATGTTTTTTCAATGATTCAAAAAAATTTTCACGAGGTCTATAACTCACAGAGCCACTAGTGTAGTTTAGGAGTTGCTATGGCTACATTCTGTCTCCATCATCAGATCAGCTCATTGGTACCATAATTGCATTGTCACCGAACTAACATACGTGTGTCAAATTTCAGCTTCGGATACGGCAAGCGCAGGGTGACCAAAGTTTCGTTACTGTTATTTTCTACCCACTGTAGTTGCTTCTTACTTCTTCTAGTTAATAAGATTTCACGAACGCCTTACATTTTATAGGTTTCTTTTCTAGATGAACCGAAATATCGGAAAACCGCTGAAGACGTATATAAACTTGTTATTAACTTATTTTATGAGTTTTTTTTTTCAATTTGATAATATAAATACACTCAGGACTAGGTATTTACATATTGTACTTTGTGATTTAGAGGTATAGTCAATAATAATTAGATACTTGCCTGAAATAAATACATAAATAAAACTCCCAGTGGCAGTAGCTGCGTTGTGCGAGGAAGCCGCCAGCTCTTCGGTCACCAGTTACGTCAACCAAACGCTTCGCGATTTCAGTAAATAACTTGTGCGCGCTGGGACCCCATGATCAAGAGTTTCGACAAAAGAAAAATGTAGATTTATAAAGTCGTTTTAAGTATTAAATAAATTTAGAATGAAGGAAAAATTTAAAAATTTAGGCACCGAGCAGGATTCGAACCTGCGACCTCCCGGCACTCGCGGCCAGTCGCTCTAGCCAACTGAGCTATAGGTGCAATCGCTACTCAGTTCCAAATTCATCAACCGTTCCTTCGTATTAAGCAGTACCGCTGCTAACGTAAACTATTCTTTATACAAACGCCTTAAGGGAGGCGTACAGCAAACGAATCCTGCTCGGTGCCTAAATTTTTCAATTTTTCCTTCATTCTAAATTTGGGTATGGGATGGCGCATCGTAACTGACGATTCTCAATATGATTTGAGACGTTAGTGCCGTTAATGAAGCATGAGTCTTCTGGTAGATGTCGCTGTACGCCTACCTTAAGGCGTTTGTATAAAGAAAAGTATTAAATATATTACAAGTGTCAAGACGGCTTTTCGCGTTACTCGTTCATACCACTCTGATTTTTTTTAATTTGCCGCAATATCTCATTCTCATATTTCATTTGCCAGACTAAACCTAATAATGCTTATAAAAGTACATTCCCCCCAGTGCCTTTACCACGAATTTGCATGACCGTACTCGCTAGCGACTGCGTAAACGATTCAGTATGCCGATTCTTAGTTCTATTGCGTAACCGCCAGAGGCGCTGTACTTTTGTCCATACAAATTTTTACGCAGTCGCTAGCGAGTACGGTCACGTAAACTCATGGTAAAGACACTGGTTCATTTCACTGGCTATCGTGCCCGTACTGGCAGTGTTGCCTCTTTGGATAGCTTAACTTATCCTTTATCAAAAATGGCTGCCTTTGGTTAGCCGTTTAAAAAAGTAATTGTAAGTTCTATAAGGGTGGGTCTGTTGCAAAAACAAAAGTTGTCCCTTCCGTCGGCAATAGTTAACGGCTTATGTACATGTAAGTTATGTTTTTAGAACATGGATTATATAGCAACGGGGCCACTGTTTATCCAAAATTAAGCTGTTTGTGTGTGTGTATTTTTATACTATATTTATGTATGTTTATTATCCTTAATTAAATGTTATTGTTGTAATTATTAGTAGGCTTCTAATATGTATTAACTCTGCACCACCTGCTATGAATCGTTCTGATTAGATTTCATTTCCGCTACACTAAGGTTGTCTGGAAGAAATCGCTCTTTAGCGATAAGACCGCCTGTTGTTTGCCTCTTCTCATTGTGTTTTTGTACTGTACTGTATCCTTTGAGGTGTGCAATAAAGAGTATTTGTATTGTATTGTATGTGTCCACCGAAAAGACGCGAACCTAAATCTTACAATGACCCATAATTTGCGTGTTTCATCGCTCTGCTACAGTGGATACTTAATGTTATATGTAAAAATAGAAGATAAATTATCTCTAAATATCTCACTCACCCTTCAACATGCCCTTAAAAGCATAATACAATTCAAAGCAGAAATAAAACTTGTAAACCCTAATCAAAGCAAATTGCTTATTCCATGGCTTGTTAGTCTATATAGCCGATGCAAAAACAGGACGCACCCTGTACATGATGCAATTTACATAGATACGATGCCACCCGGCAAACAAGAAAAACAAGCTGGGATATACGGGGGTGAATTTTGTTTAACATATGGAGTGTAACAATATTAACGGTGTTAAGGAGCGGTCGTGGCCCAGCGGCGCCCGCGTACCGCGTGCGGTATGCGAGGTTAAGCCAACGTCGGCCTAGGTTACTTATTCGATGGGTGACCGCTTTGAGTGGTTATTAACTTTAAAAAAGTTAAGCCGTTGATCCCGGCTGCTGTCTATGATAGCAATTTAAGCCGGATTTTCCCCAGGTTACTCTCCAACCGCGCACTCCTATGGCTTTATTGGGCCCGGCCTATAAAGTCACAGTCAGGTTCAAAAAAAAGGGCCATACAACTAAATTTTGGATTGATCTAGTAACCCGCATAAACGGTGTTTCCGTAACTATAAATCCATGTAATAAAAACATAACTTACAAGTACATAAGCCGTTAACTAATAACCAACGGGTGGACAACTTTTTTTTAACTGACAATGACCCATATAGGTAAGCATTATCTCTCTATATATTCCACCGTTGCTCGTAAACAAGCTTGACACATTGCCTCCCCGTGTGTCCCCTACCCCGCCCCGCCCTCTTGCAAACCAGCGTTGTATTTTAACCAACTCTAACCAACCATATGTTGCACATGCTAACTAGATTGCGTTGTTATTGACTGTTGATGTTCGAAACACATTGATACGTGAGGACCAGGCATGAATTTTGGTAGCTAAAAATGACATGTAGGGAGTTCCTATCGATAATAGTATTTTATGCAATAGTTGTATAAGAGGGTTCAAAAAAGGTGAGTGGCGTGTGTAACAATTTGAGGCGAAGCCGAAAATTGTTAATAAAGACGCCATGAGCCTTTTTGACCGACTTATACAAAGTTGCATACATTACTTTTTCTACGACTAGGGATTAAATAATAAACTATTCCAAGAATGCTGAAGAAACACAGCAATACAGCATAAGAAAGAGCGGTAAGTTGGATAGTGACAAATGACAGTCCACAGAACGTAATCAAAGACACGGTAATTTTTTTTTAACTGTCATTTACTGACTCGCCTTTTTCTTTATGTTGGCAGTAATTATTTGTTTTGTTATTGTTTCAAACCATATGAATTCAGTTGTTTGTTACGTTGGCAGTTTTGATTTTCGTTGTAAAAGTGTTGTTGTTTTCTTATTTGTTGGGTTCACAGGGCACCTCTGTTAGCAGTTGCATTATATCACTTAATAACCCTAGGGTCTTTATGAAGAATAGACTAGATAAACTTTTTTGAAATTGCATAAAACATGCTTTTATATTCGTTTGCTGGACCATATAATTGACCGGAGTAGAAAAAATAATTTATCGATTTTTCCCCCTTACACCATCCTAGCGTTATCCAGTACTGTTGAATCCTGAAAGATCTTGAGGGTCCGCTATCTGATTCCAAGATTTGGCGTAGGCACTAGTTTTTAAAGAAGGGACTGCCATCTGATCTTTTAACCTAAGGGGAAAGAAGAAGGAACCTATTGGAAATGATAAA
This sequence comes from Epiblema foenella, assembly GCA_963556455.1. Lineage (NCBI taxonomy): Eukaryota > Metazoa > Arthropoda > Insecta > Lepidoptera > Tortricidae > Epiblema > Epiblema foenella. The sequence goes on from OY747100.1 coordinate 25,152,313, forward strand.
ATATGTGAAGACAACAATACAATACAATACAAATACTCTTTATTGCACACCTCACATAATAAAATAGCACATAAAAACAAAAAACATAGATACAGGGAGACAGAGGCAGAACAACAGGCGGTCTTATCGCTAAAGAGCGATCTCTTCCAGACAACCTTTGGGTAGTGGAGAAATGAAATATAAAGCTGAAAAGTAGACAACTTTATAATCAAAGGCATAAGGTTGTATTATTTACATACTTTTCTCAAACAAGCAATGAAATATTATGGTATAGGTTATGTTCCTTATAATAGGCAGCGAAGTGTCACGTTTCGGGTGCGGCTAGACGAGAGGCCTTTAAAGCAATTTCATACAAAGTTGGAGGCCTGCAAGATGCTCTTTTTTAATTTCCATTCCACAGTTATTTATTACACAGCATCACGGCGTTCAGCCATAAGCGATTATTTGCTTTTTGGCCCGTCATGACATTCTGCCAATACGATTATTAAAAAAAAACCATGTTTGCTATATTTTGTTGTTTTATTTATATAAAATCGTCACGAACATTATAAATAACACATTATTAACACATTCCAATAATTTTAATTTAAAATATTTCATCCAAATATTAGCGGTAAAAATGTCTACTCAAACCGTGAGGGTATTTTTTAAATAATTTTGGAGTCAAAACTGTTTTTTTCCATTCTGTAATTGGAGTTTTTTTCTTATTTACTTTTAGTTTCTTTAGAAATTAAAGTTTGATTTCTTGGAGTTTTTTTAAATTTATTTCATTGTATGTTTGAGAAAAGCACTATACATACTTCAGCGTGAATAGGGATTGCCAACCTCGTAACTTTCCGGTTTCGCTACGCTCGGCCATCTATATGTCCTCGGCCGGCAACCCCTTACTTCTGGGCCTCTGTAGTAATGTACTATTATTGAACATATGAATGACAAAGGTAAACAAATACAGACAGATGTAACGCGTGACCATAGAATTCTTTTTGCACTAGTCCATGCTTTAATTTCCTGGTAGTATTCCTTGGAATGTGCATGAGAATATTAACGGCATATCAAAAAGGGCGTTCCAGAATAATAGGGATGTTGACACTAAGTAAGAAACTCAACTACTTCAAATTTTCTCGAAAAAGGATCAAATTCTCAACCAAATAGCGAAAAAAGTAACTCAAAAAAATAAATAATTACATAATTACAAGTCATCAAAGTTTTAAGTGGGGGCATGTTCTGTCCCTTTTTCGCAAAACGCACCTCTGTATGGAACGATCTTCATTTACTATGGCGCTTTAAGTCAGTGACGTCACTACAAATTAGTGCTTTCTCACTCTTATTAACAACATTCTAACGGTTGTAGCTTCGTTATTTTTTGAGATATTTTAATGGGATTTTCACCATTTGGCATAGTTTTATGTCTTCTTTCTTTTGGATATAATTTAGATACCAATAAATTTTGAGTCAACATCCCTATTGTCACCTATCTCACAGTTACTCTACTCGACGTTTTTCTCCAAGCCACACGTATCATTTAAGTGCCTCCACCGTCACGTCAATATTGACGTGAGCGTCATTAATATAATTGCATGGACAGCGAATGTGGAATTATGCGGTGTGTTTAAACAACTCGGTGGTACTGTGGGAACTCGAACGGATTTTATTGATATTTAATGACTTATTAACTAGATTAACTGTAGCATGGTGCTAAGGCAGGCGACTGTCAATGTATTGGTCGGACCTAGCTGTTTCTTGCTGGTCTCTTCTCAGCTAGGCTAGGTTTAGTGAACCATCAACAAAACTCCCAGTAGCTCGATTCCAATCACACCTCAGATTCGGTTGAAACCGCTCAACCACATTGGAGCGCAAACTCTTAGAGTATTCCAGTGTTCAAAACCACACACGTGGTCGTGTCGGAGGTTTTCCCCTGTATTTTCTCAGGCTACTCTCCAACCGCGCACTCCTATCGCTTTATTGCGCCCGGCCTATAAAGCCACAGTCAGGTTAAAAAAAATCGTGTTTGTGGGTTTACACCCCAACTTATCCCACTATGGAGCATATGACAGTGTCAAAACACTGACATATGCTCTTATTACATTAGAAATTGTACTTTAATGCTAAAATAAAAGAGTTTATAATACAAACATACGATTTTGAGATAGTGTGTTTGTAGTATAAACTTTATTGCATTAGCTTTAGAGTAGAATACCGAATGTAATAAGAGCATGAGAGGGCCCCATGTGTTGCCGGGTTAGAATAGCACTTCCCCCTTTCATCCCGTGGGTGTTGTAAGAGTCGACTATGGGAACCAGGTTGTAGTGTTGTTGTGGGCGATGGGCTAGAAACCTTTCACTGCAATATCACATATTCTCCATCTTTCAACCTACAATTGCTAAATGAGGCACTGGAATTGAATTTCATGTGCTCTGCCTACCCCTTTTGGGAATACAGGCGTGATTTTTTTTTTATACAACTCCGGTGGCAAACAAGTGTACGGTCCACCTGATGGTAAGCGGCCACCGCAGCCTATAGACGCCCGCAACTCCAAAGGAGTCACGGGCGCGTTGCCGACCCTTTATAAGATTTGAGGATGCACTGTGTTGACAGCAGAAGGAACACATTTAGGTCCCTCGCAATCAACACAGTGCATTCTCGGGAGCTCTGGCAACCTTGCTCACCTCCAGGAACACAACACTACATACTTGTATAGTAAATAATGTTATTATGGCTGTGGTCATTTGCAAGGCGGAGGTACTTCCCCAGTTGGGCTGCTCCAAATTCGAGCAAGATGACATTTTGTTGTGCCCTACCTCTCTTTATGTATGTAACGTACGAGTTTATGTATGTATTAAAGACTATATGTCAGTGTCATAGTAAAAGTAATTGAGGTAACGTGACTGTGACTGCAGCCTATGGACGCCTGCAACTCCAAGGGTGACTGACACATATCAGGTAAAGTACATTCATATAAGAAATAACTGTTATCACTGCGTAAATATGTGTCAAGTAGTATGACAATTGAGGTAACTGTACGAATTATGATTTTAACAGTAGCTTTTCGGTGAACGAAAACATCTCGAGGAAATAGCTGTAATTATTCAAGTTGAAATTACCCTCTAGGTTGAAGATCCGATGGCAATCACTTTTGCGCCGGGATTCGAACTCGCGACCAGCCAAGAAAGATTGAATGATATCACACTTAATGGTAAATTAACACAGCCAATGACAGGAAAGTTAAAAAATTACATTGTACAATGGTCGTGTGAACCCTGTTATATAAGATCAAATCAACTGATAACTTTAAAAAGTCTAGACAATCATGATGCCGTATAAAATATAAGGAAACAGTGCCTTTACCATGAGTTTGCATGACCGTACTCGCTAGCGACTGCGTAAACGACTTAGTATGCCGATTCTTAGTTCTATTGCGTAACCGCCAGAGGCGCTATACTTTTTCCCATAAAAAGTTTTCGCATTCGCTAGCGAGTACGGTCATGTAAACTCATGGTAAAGGCACAGGACGCTTACATCTTCAAGAGGACTAAAAATGTATAAAATTATTTTAAGGAACCTTATAAGTTTTAAAATGTTTTGATTTCAAATTATGACAAAGTATTGATAATACCAATAAAGTAATTAAAAACGATTTTATTAAAGTTTTAGATAGTAACAGCCATTTTTTGATTTTATTTTGTGTATTAGTCTTAACTTATTCAAAAACCAGTTTTTAGATTGAAAATGGTCGATTCGGAGTGATGTTTTAAACGATATTAATTATGTACATGAAGAAGTTGATTGGCCCTAATATCAACTTATTAAAGATTACAGAATACATACCGAAGTACACACATACAATATGTTATATACTTACACACATACCTACTTTATGTCTATAATAGCGCGATTCAAAATTCGTCGCAGAGAGAACATATAAATATACATTATATGCGAAACAATGAAACATATAAATATACGAGCGACTGCCCGCTGATCTTAGACTTGAACCATCTGACGAAGCATTTCGACGCCGCCTGAAACGCCTCTTATTGGAAAATCCATTATACTCGGTTAAAGAGTATATGGATCTTAGCTTACTGACATGTAAATAATTATAACTCAATTTGAATTCAACTGATTTGTATTTTGTAATGGACATTATTATTATTATTTATCTGACTGACGACTCCGAATGGAAGATGCATTTATTTTTCTGTTTACTTTTTATCGTGTTTTGTATTACTCTAGTTGACATTATGTTATTTTTATTTTTCCTGTTATGACGATCATGATAACAATTCTTGTAATTTTGACATGTGTGCAAATTTATAATGTAATTCCTTATCATGAAATAAATTATCTAAATCTATCTAAATCATTTATATTACGCTTATTGAATGATACGCGGTTGAACGGATAAGTAGGGTGTAGAATGTGAATCATTAATTACAAAATTACTCACATGACACGCGCGGCGCAAGAGCACCTTAACTTCGCAGACGCAACGCTCTGAAAGCATCAGTCTAATTGCTGGAGATTTGTCTGAGGTGTTGCCGTGCTTTATACTGCGTTTACACGATACGTTCAAGTCACTTGGAATTGTCATGGGCAAGCTACTTGCCTGTTGCTTATACATAATTATATAGATTACGCCATTTCAAAATGGATAGTTTGCAAAACAGAAGAAGTGTAAACGAATTAGTAATACTATATAAAATTATTAACAATATGATAGACTCCGATCTCGTCAGTAACATATACTTTCGGGTATATCCTAAACCAAGTCGCAGCCCTGCTCAGTTTCTAGTACCTGTAGCTTCCAACAATGTCTCTCAAAATAGTCCACTGGCACGTATGTCCACATCTTATAATAAAATCTGTAAAGACGTTGATATTTTTCCTTTAAGTCTGAACTCATTCAAAAATAGCGTTAAAGATTGTCTCATAGTTAAGTAATTTACTAATACATGATCTCATTAAATTTAATTCTTATAATATGTTATTAGCATGTCATTAGAAAGTTGTGCTTGGTTATTATTGAAATGTAAATTTAACACTTGTCTTATTAAGCTATTGTATATGTCTGAAATAATTTCCATTTTGTTACATTGCCTAAATAAATAAATAATAATCATAATATCATGTAATTAATTACGTAATAACTGGCGGCGCCCGTACGATCGCATCTGTTGCGTACCGGGGACTTCTCCCTCTTCTAATCTCTACTCGTAGCATAGATAAGGTTTGTCACTAGAAATAGTTCCTTCCTTTTTCTAATTTGGAAAGCGCAAGCCTCAAACAAGGGCACGACTTGCTTCTCAGGTAACCAAGGCACAGGCTGACCAAGCAAAAGTGGGGACAGTACCATTTCATGGCATATTTTGTTGTTTTTCTATTTGTTACTATGAATGTATGTGTTATTGTGTCATTAATAAATGTTTATTTTTATTTTTAATGCATTTGTACCGCTTCGCTTCCGTGCAAACCGCGCCAGTCAGTCACGCAGTAAAGAATGAATATTGACTAGAATGTCAGCTGACTGAATGCGGAAGTAGCTTCACGTAGCGAATATAGCCAGTAACTCGCTCCTCTACTATCCCCTCACTAAACATTCACACCAAGACGTATATTTGGCGGCAGTAACTTGCTCCACTACTAACCCCTGTCTAAACTTACACACACGTAGACGTATATTATTTATATTCCGCACATTTAGCGACTCGGAACGCAATCAGTCGAGTCGGTATGCAACAATTTACCGAGCATTGTGTACGGAAAGCTGTATTTTAATGGTAGTTTAGAAGTACTTATGTCGTTGTTGACTTGAGCGAGTATGTGGAGTGTTTAGACGTGTAGCTTGTACGTTAGTTGCGTTCTGTGCTAATGTGATGAACATTTTCTGATGAAAATTCAGTAGAAACGTTATATAACAACGGTATAAGGGTGGATCAACTATTTTTTGTTGCTCGTTACCATGGTTACGTCTCCTAAGTGCTCTTTAAAACTGTGATTTTATAGGGTTTAACCTACCAAACATGAATTTTAGCGATGAGTATAAATCCATTTCGACATGGGTCATCTCTTGACCATGCTTGAAGTCTATATTATAAACATTTTTGTAAGAAACTCGGTTACTGTTGTCTCCTCGCTGACGGCCAGAATAACAACAGAAAAAGTTGATTGACCCATAAAACTGTTTTTACGTTACCAATAAAACCAGATGTTACATAAATAATCTAGAAATATGAAGATTTGATTTATTTATACTACTTTAAATATTTTTTAATAGTTTAATATGAACATAAGGACGCAGTTAGACCTCAAAAATTATGACGTCATAGTTTACCTACGAACTTCATTTCATACTCACCCAGCGTTTATTGGGCTCGGCCTATAAAGCCACTGTCAGGTTCAAAAAAAAAACTCACCCAGGGATTTTGACGTATCATAATAGTAGTTTATGCAACTGCTATATAATGAGTGGCATTAAAATATCGCCGGCTAAAAAAGGTGTTCGAAATTTGAATGAAAAGTTTAAGTATCGATTATCGATTTTATCGATACAGATACAGGTTTCTATGGATATATAAAACAATATAATGTTGAGTCTAGCCCCTTTTAACATCACTCATTACCTCTTAATATTTGCCTAACTTTTTTTCTAACCTGACTGTGTCTTTATAGGCCGGGCCCAATAAAGCGATAGGAGTGCGCGGTTGGAGAGTAGCCTGAGGAAAATCTAGGAGAAAACCTCCGACACGACCACGCGTATCGTTTGGAACACTGACCTTACCAAATGTTAGTTTTTAAGGTTCCGTACCCAATGGAGCTTCGCTGTCTGTCCGTCTGTCACCAGGCTGTATCTCATGAACTATGACAGTTACAGTTGAAATTTTTACAGATGATGTATTTCTGTTGCCGCTATAGCAATAAATACTAAAAAATAGAATAAAATGTATACTTAAGGGGGCTCTCATACATTTTATAGATTGTACTACGGAACCCTTATTATATTATTTTTTTGAACCTGACTGTGGCTTTATAGGGCGGGCCCAATAAAGCGATAGGAGTGCGCGGTTGGAGAGTAGCCTGAGGAAAATCCAAGGAAAAAGCTCCCACATGACCACGCGTGTGGTTTGGAAGTATTGTTAAATAAAATATTTCTATGTTTAAAAAGTTGATACAACTAGTGTCTCAGTGAGATGTAGACGCGAGTGTTTTTTTTTTTAATTTCTAAAATATAACTACAAAAAATCCACACCCTACCTCAAAGAATTTCATTAGAATCGGTTGAGAAATGCTACCCGAAGAGAACAAATGGAAACCCAGACATCTGGACATACAAAAGCATTTTCAAAGCTGAAGCGGAGACCTTCGTTTCACTCGGTCAATCAAACCGCAACAGTGGCCCGTCAAACGCACAAATGAACTTAGATAATCAAAAACACATAACACATTTACATTACCCCATATCAAAGCTATCAGAATCCTAATTGACATGGAATTGTGTTGGTCCTTCGAGCCGGATAGCGGAATAATTCAGCGTTCGCACAATGCATTGCCAATCGATACCATATAAGGCTTTATGTACGCTATTCAGTATACTCATTAGGGTGATTATATTGTGCGAGATGGATCATGTAGAGAGGAGGTTGTAAACAGGTATACTAATGGCTCTGTGAGTTGTAGACCTCCTGAGTGAGTTCTTATGAAAAAAGATCAATTATGAATATCGAACTTGCTAACAAAATTTCACGAGAAGCGGTTGAAAAATGCGACCAGCGGGGTAATCACGTAACTTTTGTACTACCGTTAGGTAGATTTTAATGTCAAATTTTAATTGTCAACTCATACATTTATACTTCAAAATTGACAGTAAAATCTATCTACCGTTAGTACATAAAGTTACGTGATTCGCCTGCTGTTGAGGAGAACAAACCGAAATTCGCACGCAGAAACTTAAAAATCATTGATAAAAAATAGTTTTTTGGGAATTTCCAAAAACCGTCTCGACAAAAAAAACTATATAACTATCGAACCTGCTCACGAATTTTCACGAGAATCGGTTGAGGATTGCGACCTGTAGACAAACAAACGGATATCCAGACATACGAAAGCATTTTTGTCGAAGCTGAAGCAGAGACCTTCGTTTCACTCGGTCTATTATATTGTCACCTCTAAGTGAGGTTAAAAAAATATATTTCCGAAACCATGGGGCCCAGGCCCGATTTATAGAGCGAAGTAAGTAGCATTTGGCCCCACCTCTTCGCTGTTTTTGTTTGTCCAACCATATGCCAAGCACCTTGTATATTATATATTTTACTGTCCTAGGTGTGTAACACAGCTATTTCCTAATTGTTCGTCGGTAGATAATAACTTTGTTGACGTAAGAGCTATCAAATTTATCGCCAGAGCACTGACATTTGACCTATGCACGAATACATAATAATTATTAGATTGTGTCTCAAGAGGGCAAATACAATAGAATCCTGAGCGTAGCGAGGGATTCTAAAGTAGAATCTTGAGCGTAGCGAGGAATTCAAGTATTCACGCCCGAGACGGAAATAATTTTGCTACCGTGTGACACATACTGCTTTTAACACCGCCTATGAGGCCCGTGCAAAAACATGACATCGGAAAGGGTGCTGAGTTTAAAAAGCGTTTATTATAAAGATTGTGTCTCAAGGAGGCAAAATGATATGTTTACGGCGAGGGCGGTATATTGTATCCTGAGCGTAGCGAGGGATCTAAAATAGAATCTTGAGCGTAGCGAGGGATTCAAGTGTTCACGCCCAAGACGAAAATAATTTTGCTACCGTGTGACACATACTGCTTTTTACACCGCCTATGAGGCCCGTTGCTAAAAACATGACATCGGAAATGGTGCTGAGTTTAAAAAGCGTTTATTATAAAGATTGTGTCTGAAGGAGGCAAAATGATATGTTTACGGCGAGGGCGAGATATTGAATCCTGAGCGTAGCGAGGGATTCTAAAGTAGAATCTTGAGCGTAGCGAGGGATTCAAGTCTTTTTATAGTCAAATAATTTTGCTACCGTGTGACACATACTGCTTTTAACACCGCCTATGAGGGCCGTTGCTAAAAAAATTCATCGGAAAGAAAAGCGTTTAATGCTTCGTCATCATTTGACTGTAGCGTCAAATATCCCCCAAACAAAGGTCCCCCCCCCCGTGACTAAGCGTAGATTTCGACCGACCGACTTCGAAATATCGGGGGCGCTAAATTAGCAATATCGTGTAGCCAATCACCGAACCAGGTGGGCAAAAAGAGAACGGGATTTTTGCCTTCATTATCTCCAATTACTTGCAGTTTTCAAGGAAACGAAAAATATCGACAAGAGTCATTATTCAACGTATTTTGACATGCGATCCTGAAATGCTCGTTTTCTCTATATTTTAAAACAAGTATTTAACAACCATTTAAATTTGACCCCTAATTTATTACCACTAGAATCGAAATTCACTTAAATAGTGGAACGACAGTGTGCCCTGCTGCGGTAGTATTAATAAATTAAAAGTCAAGTCGCTATAATGAATTCAAGTAACTGAAGCCCTTTTGAAAATTAACTGCTGTATGCAATTATGACTGGACACTAATAACTTGTCACTGGTTGGTTTGAAAAATATTTCCATGCAAATTATTTTGCAGTTGCATCAACTAGTTTTGCACCTTAACACTTTTAGATAACGGTCACGCGATCTGTGGATGAAAAGTTGTTTCGTTGCAGGGTTTGTAGCATTTAGTTTTAAGTACGAACGGACGTAAGTGTTGTGAAATTTGTATTAAAATACGCTGTTTTACTTGAAGAGGGGTAAACAGGGTTTGTTATTAAATAACATCGTCTTTTAACTGGTAGCCAACGGGAAATGCTTCACAATGCAGAAGAGAATATACACTAACCCGCTTATTCATAAAACTTCACTAACCTCTGCTAACTAAAATGTTCTTTGTCCCATTCTCACAAACGTCAATGTCAAAGTGACAAATAAGGACAAACGAACTTTAGCGGCTAGTCAACTAATATAGGTTTGATAGACGTTTATGAAGGGGGTAAGTGAGGGCGTCTTTAGTTAAAGCACTAAATAGTAGAGATGATGTGAAAGCCGACTATCCGGCTTTATACATAATCGGCCATTAGTCGACTAAAGAGACCGACTATTCGGCACTTAATGATTTACTAAACAATAATAAAAACACTACCAATAGTTACTCCAAGTCTCATTTATTTATTTAAACTTTATTGCACAAACAATTAAGTACAAAGGGCGGACTATATGCCATAAGGCATCATATTATTAAAAAAAATTAACATGAGGTTTCAGATTTTAAATACCTTTCTTAAATAGAGTAAAAAAATATCTTAGGAATATGTATTTTTTATTTTGATCATACACTATTTTTTTTAAAAATACTAGAAATATATACCGACAAGTCGCCCGGGAAAGCTAACTATCCTATAATTTATTGCACAAACAATATAAGCACAATGGGCGGACTTAATGCCATGAGGCATTATATTTAATGTGAGGTTTATTATTTTTAAATATCTTTCTTACATACTTAACTGGAAAAGTTTTTCGAAACCTCCATATCATTTTTAAAGGCCTATCCATCGATACCCCACATGACTATGAGCGTTGAAATTTTTTTTCATCTACCGGTTACATGTATGGAGTGCACCCCTAATTTAATATTTTTTTGTAATTTCACAATACTTTTATGCAGCGGTTCATAGAATACACCTTCCTATTAAATTTCATAATTGTAATGCTTATAGTTTCCGAGCAAACAGGCTGTGACATACGGACGGACAGACATGACGAAACTATAAGGGTTCCGTTTTTGCCATTTTGGCTACGGAACCCTAAGAGGACTTGACATGATTTTGGGAAGACAATCAACTATAGCACTGCCCCCGATGTTATATTAATAATATGTAGTTAACGAGCTTTTTAATTTTGAACCTGTAACTGCAATATATTCTGTCCATTTTAGTAGTAGTAGTTGTAGTAAACTCTTTATTGTACACAATAACAAAAATTACAAATATAAAAAGAAATGGTATGTACAAAGGCGAACTTATCCCTTTAAGGGATCTCTTCCAGTTAACCTTTGAGCAAATGAGAGAAGAAATGAACGGAGGTAGACAAATTCAGCAACCTGTACAACAAGGTATAAAAAAGACAAGAGATATAAAACATACATACATATATAATGTATTAAGGACAAGTATAAATACACAAATAAACGATATTGAGAAGGAAATTATAGCGAGAGCAAAATAAAAGGTAAATATTTTATGAAATTAGCCAGAATCACAAAGCCACAGTTTCTTCAACTTCCCCTTGAGCGACGCAACAGACTGCGACTGCCTAAAGGACTAGGCAAGTCATTCCACAATTTCACAGAGCGCACCGCGAACGATTTATCATATGCACGCACTTGTGAGGAGGAATAGACAGTGCCAGGTTGGCACTAGACCTCAAACGATGGCCACTACCGTCTGCCATAAACTCCCATAGCCAAAATAACAACACCACTACTTGCTGTTGTATGTGGTGTCCCATACAAATAGAACACAGAGAATATTGACATGTCACTTGTTTACCGTTTGTTGAAAACAGAAGTTATGTTATATGTAAAGAAAGAAAGAAACATTTATTCACAGACACAGAAGACGCACATATTACAAAAAAAAACAACAGAAGAAAACAAACCACAACATGTGTGTCCCCGCGGCAGTGAAACGGACACTGGCTCAGCATTATGCTCAGGTGTCAGACACCTACAGCGCTGATTTTCAGCCAGTACCGTCGGTGACTCACGGACCGCCATACACTAAATATTAGCCAAAAGAAAAATAATTAAATATGACTACAAAAGAAAAAATAATACATAAGAGAAAAATAATAATAATATCCACTTACTACTTACATACAGATATCAGATGTACATTAAATGTCAATCAAAAGAAGAAGCCAAGAAATCACGTTTCCAATTTGTAAAAACGTTTGTAAAAACGCCACTATTTCAAAGGACAAGGAAAAGAAGCCTGATACTAACAGCCAGTCTAGCCTATAATTTTATTTGGATTTTATATCATATATATAAATACTTACATGCGTAGAAGACATCCAAGACTCAGAAACAAATATTCGTGCTCATCACATAGGTCATAAATTTGTCATTACCAGGATTTGAACCCAGGACCGTCAGCTTTATAGAAATGGTCACTACTCAGTACTCACTCTATACTAACCAGCCATGTATGTGATAACAGAAAATGAATATAATGACGAAGTAGTCCGTTTTGTCCTACGATTTTGTTCACATCGTAGGACAAACCGGACAAAAAATTCCGTTTTGTTCACATCGTAGGACAAACTGGACAGAAAAATCCTGTACTTCGAACTTGGAAATCTGAACCTCGTATAGTGCCGTCCCTTTCACTCTCGTATTAGTCACTATATGAGTGAGAGGAATGGCACGATACGAAGTTTGGATTTCGACGTCCGGAGTAGCCCCTCAGGTGTCCATACAGGGATGTATATGTTACCGTAAACATGTAAAAATAATCTAACTAACGAGATTGTAAATTGTCGAAAGATTATGAACCGTAAATTGTAAAAAACGTTAGATTATAATCTAACTAATGAGATTAAAGAAAGTTAGTTGCAATATTATTTTATTAAGCCGTCGTCTCCCGGTGAAAAAAAATAAACAATAGCATTCCCTTGTTATGATCCCGGGGATCCCAGGGACCGGTAGACGACTAATTACGACGACGATTTAACTATTATAATAAATGTTAAAAACTAACGAGATTGTAAATTGTCGAATGATTGTGAACCGAAAATCCTATTGTACTTACTTTCCTTCAGCCTTCAGCAAGTCGACGTAGGCCCGCTGCGCAGGGCTTCTATTTCTGCTCTGAAGAATCTAAATAACGAATGAACCTAACCTAAATTGTAAGTTTTGGAGCCGTAATATATTGCTTAATATTTCGGTAGATTACAATCTTTCAGCAGTTTACTTATAATCTAACGGTTTTTACAATTAGACGGTGACAAATACATTAAGAGTGACTATTTGAATGTCCGTCAGTTATCTTTTGCTATTACACTGTCTTGCATCTTATAATATATTATTTTCTATAAATAAATGCTGATGAGGCAAAATAAAAACAAGCGTGCAAAGTAAGTTACCCAGAAAACAGATACCTGCATGTTGAAATTTACCTCATTAAACTAATTCGTTGTCTGAAATTCGTGATATACGTCGAAATACCTCAAGGCAGTAACCTTGGTCCAACACTATTCCTTGTTAACAAGAAATGCCGCAGGCTACTGGTTAACAGTACAAAGCATATTTACTATTATTAACACTAAAATAAATCTGTCTGTCTGTTACCTCTTTGGTCTTAAACCACAAAACCAATTTTAGATGCAAATTAGGTAGTAATCTATAGATCAAACTGCTTCTTTTTTCATCTCTGATGCTTTATGTATTTAGTAATATTTAGGAACACGCAAGTTTTTTTAATAAATTATAATGATCTGCTCTAACATTTACATATTAACTGTTTAAAAAATGATTAGTTTGTGTACTAAATCAAATATTTTATTTTCTTAGTAAAATTCGTAAATCATAAACATTACACACATAAATAAATTGAACGTTGATTCGAGTATTTTCGTTAGATATTTTTTTTATACAACGCCGGTGGTAAACAAGCGTACGGTCCACCTGATGGTAAGCGGCCACCGCAGCCTATAGACGCCCGCAACTCCAAAGGAGTCACGTACCTACGCGTTGCCGACCCTTTATGAAATTTGAGAATTCACTATGTTGATAACATAAGGGACAAATTTAGGTCCCTCGCTCTCAACACAGTGCATCCTCGGGAGCTCTGGCAACCTTACTCACCTCCAGAAACACAACACTACATACTTGTATAGTAAATAATGTTATTATGGCTGTGGTCTTCTGCAAGCTGAAGGTAGTTCCCCAGTTGGGCTGCTCCAAATTCGAGCAAGATGACATTTTGCTGTGCCCTACCTCTCTTATTCATTTATTGGTAACAATAACAATATATTGTTACCGTTGTTAAATACCATATTAATCAGATTAAATCGCGTAAAATTTTTGGTAATTTTATATCATTTTAATTTAATAAGAGTTTGGTTTGGAAGTTGCGTAGGATTAGGTAGCAGAGCCAGAGGGGCTATCGCGAATCGAAAACTAAAGAAGTTCGAATGTCTCCCTCCCTGTCGCACTTGCTAATTCGTGCAACAGAGAGGGAGACATTCGAACTTCGTTCGTTTTCGTTTCGCCGTAGCCCCTCTGACCATCCTTCAAGATGTAACTCAACTGAGATAATTCTAGGAAGAGAATGATGAAAGGGTTTGTTGTAATATTTGATTATTTAGTGAAATTAATTTCGAATAGCATCAGAAATAGATTAACTTAAACAGAATTTTTATGATAATAAGGAAACATTTATTCACAGACACAGAAGACACACATATGGCAAAAATGATAAATGAAGAAAAACGTATTATACACAAACCACATAACATGTGGACACACATGTTGTAAAATTGAGTAATATTGTAATGATGTGATATTGTTTAAGACCGGACAAATTTACTTTTTAAAATATCTGATACAATACAAAAACTGAACATAATTTAAAACACTTCATTATGTAAATGTGAAAGCATTTCATTATAATTCGTAAAATCTTGGGTGTTCCTCAAGGCAATGTTGACATTTGATTTATATTTAACCGAAATCGATATACCTTTATAATCTTGATGGTGGCAAAGAAGCATACAGCCTGCAGATACCGTAGCCTATAGCACACTATAATAGCCTATTGATTGTCCCACTGCTGGTAAAAGGCCTCTCCTCATGTTTTCCAGGTCTCCCTATTGAGCGCTTCTTCCTCCCAATTGCTGGCAAATGCATCCAGATCATCCCGCCATCTCCGTCTGGGCCTGCCCCGTCTGCGTCGTCCATCATGTGGCACCCACTTGGTGGCTACATTAGCCCACCTATCTGGATACAAAGAAGCATACAGCCTGCAGATACCGTAGCCTATAATACTACTATAATAGCCTATTGACTGTCCCACTGCGGGGAAAAGGCCTCTCCCCATGTTTTCCAGGTCTCCCTATTGAGCGCTTCTTCCTCCCAATTGCTGTCAAATGCATCCAGATCATCCCGCCATCTCCGTTTGGGCCTGTCCCGTCTGCGTCGTCCATCATGTGGCACCCACTTGGTGGCTACATTTGCCCACCTATCTGGATACATCTTATCTATCTTATCTTTATCTTATGGAGGTAGCAATTTTTGTCAGGAAACATCCACATCTGTTCAAGGCTAAAACTGATACACATAAGACCAGACACCAATATAAAAATAAATTGATGGTACCAAATTCCAACTTAGCTATGTATAGAAATGGCCCTTACTACTTAATGTATTAAAATAACAAATAAGATCCCGAATACATTAAAAATGTTACCAAGTGATAAGCTCTTCCACAATAAGTTAAAGGAACTATTAATTGAAAAATGTTATTACTCCGTTGAAGAATTCTTCAATGATGAAACTTTAATCAATTATAATATAGACTAAATAATTAATACTACGACATGTATACATAATAATGATTATAATGACTGCATTTAACTGCTATACCTACTTGACATATTACTATTTCCTAATTAAATGTGAATTAATATTTCATATAATAAAATGTTATATAATATAAATTTGATATCCCTATCCAATATCTATAATGAATTAAATTGTAATTTCCGCAAGTTGCATGCTATTAGGCTATTACTATAATTGTAACATATAGGCTATTTAAAATGTGCAATGCCCTACCAGGGTCCATGTGAAACCAATATAACTATATAAGATCTACTGTATTTACCATGGTTTGCAATAAATAAATAAATACATGCGACAGAGGTGGCCGGCCGTAGCCTATAGATTGGAAATTAATTCCAAACAAAATCCTAAAGCAAACGTCCCTGTACCCGACGCTGACCCAATTCATGCATTTGCAATTTTCGATGACAGAGGTGATTAATAGGTGTCATCTATTGGGCGCTTAGGTGTCAAACACTGACATGTTTACCTTAAAAACGGTCATATTTTGTTAACCGGCTCCTAAATCAGAATGTTCACCAAGTAGCTTCATATTAAAACATGTCCCGTTATGCTAACAGGTTGTTCTATGTAACCTGAGCTTGATAATTATACAGTGCTGTCATCGAGATAGTCGAGATAGCGAGATTATCGATAATGTCATGTCAAGTATCCGTACAGAAATCAGCCCAGCTGGAAAAAGTGAGGAGTTCCTCAAGGTAGTGTCTTAGCACCTTTGATTTATTTCCATCCGAAAATTATGGTAGAATAAAACTGTACCTACACAACGACGACCGCTTTAGCCTAGTTGGTAGTGATCCTGTCTACGAAGCTGTAGGTGCCGGGTTCGAATCCCGGTCAGAGCATTTATTTGTGTGATGAGCACGAATATTTGTTCCTGAGTCTTGGATGTTTTCTATGTATTTAAGAATATCTATTAATCTGTATATCGTCACCTAGTACCCATAGTACAAGCTTTGCATAGTTTGCGACTAGGTCGATTTGTGTAAAATTGTCCCCCAATATTTACCTATTCATTATTTATTTATTTATAACTAGGGTACAGAAATCTAGACCCCGCTCTAATAATCCCGCTCACATCAAGGCAAAGAAGCGAAATACATATATATAGGTTATAGGTTATAGGTAATCGCGGGCTTGGTTTCCGCAACTCGACGTCAAATCATGCGCCTATTTTGCGTGATGGGTCAGTGGCACTACTCGTGCCAACCCAGTTCCACCAGAAAGCCTAGCAGACCCTTGATGTTGCCGACGACTTCTAGTAGAGACCTCGGTGATCCGAGGTGTTTTGCCCGGTAAGCTGCCACCCCAGGGCATGTCAAGATGACGTGGGCGGCTGTCTCTTCGTCCTCCATGCAGGCTCTGCAGAGAGGGCTGTCTGTAACACCTAGGGTAAAAAGGTGCTTGTTTAGTAGGGCATGACCAGTGATGGCCCCCGTTAGGAGGCGGAGTGTAGGCCTTTTCAGCTGCATCAGCCTCCTTGACAATCCGGGGTTGATTGTCGGGAGGGCCTCCTTGGTTTGCCTGCAGGTACCTAAGTTGTGCCAATATTTTTGGTGTTCTACCTTGGTGTTTTGTCGCAGTGTATTACGCAGCCATGCAGAAGGCAGAGGTATTATAGGTTCTGGTCCCTCCACACTCGAGTCCGACCCTTCTCTGGCTAGTGCATCCGCTGCGTCATTACCGCGTGAATTGCTGTGGCCTTTGATCCATTGCAGGGTTATGTCGTTATCGGTACATACCTCCGTCAGGATCTTGTGGCACTCATGTATCAGCCCTGATGTTGTTGTGTGGCTCTGTAGGGCTTGTAGCACTGATCGACTATCAGAAAGTATGCGGATGGGGTATCCTCTTACCTCCCTAGAGACGATTGCGTGAGCAGCCATTATTATGCCCATGCACTCCGCCTGAAAGACCGTGCTGTGGGCTCCTAATGGTGTCGAGATGTGTATGTTCAGGTCCTCCGAGAATACTCCCGATCCAGTGCCTGACCTTGTCTTGGACCCGTCCGTGAAGATTCTCAACTCCCTGGGGTTAAGACCTTCTCGAGGGGATTCGTGCAGTTGTATTTTGTATTTTTTGTCGAAGACAAATTGCCTGGGTATCGTGTCGTTCGTCGCCTCTATGAGAGGTTCCTTGCCTATTGCCTCGTATAGTATTTCGGTGTGAGGTACCCTTGGCAACCTCCAGAGTTTCTGTTTTTTAAGCCGTATGGCGGAAGCTAGAGCCTCCTGCCTAATAAAGAGGTGTAGCGGCGGTAGGCCCACTATGGCTTCCAGGGCTGCAGTCGGTGTGGTCCTCATGCAGCCCGTGGTCGCCATGCATGCCAGTCTCTGGAGACGCTGTAGTTTAGCTTCGACCGTAGTTAGAGTGGTGCGAGGCCACCACACTACGGCGCCGTAGCTTACCATTGGTCGAATTACTGCCTGATAGAGCCATAGAGTAATTTTGGGGTTGAGCCCCCATGTTCTACCTACCATTCTACGGCACTGCCAGAAGGCGACTGTAGCTTTTTCGATTTTGTTGTTTAGGTGACTGCTCCAATTCAACCTGTTGTCAAGTATTACACCTAGATACTTCACCTCGGGTGACAGTTGGAGCTCCGTATTGAACAGCCTGGGTAGTCGGTAGTTACCCAGATTCCGTTTGTTAGTGAACATTACCATCTCAGTCTTCCTTGGGTTGACCGATAGTTCGTTGTCGGTGCACCAGCGTTCCACGATAGAGAGTGCAGAGCAGGTGACGTCGTACACCGTACCTGCGTGGATACCGCTCGTGAGTATCGCTATGTCATCCGCATATCCAATGGCGTAGTGGTGACTGTTGTTTAACTTGGTGATCAGGTCGTTGACTACCATGTTCCAGAGGAGTGGTGAAAGGACACCTCCTTGGGGGCATCCTTTTGCCACTCGTGCGTGCTTTGTTTTGTCGTCCCCAAGTCTTATGACTCTCTGACTCAACATGTTCCTTATCCATTTTATCATAACTGCATTGACGCCATGTCTTACCAGTGCTGCTGTTATGCTGGTGAATTTGGTCTTGTCGAAGGCACCTTCGATGTCGATGAAAGTGCCCAGGCACATAGTCTTGTTTTTGATCGCTACTTCAATTTTGGTGACCACCGCATGAAGTGCGGATTCTGTAGATTTACCTGAACTGTAGGCATGTTGATTTGGGTGCAGGGGGAGATGGGCTAGCGCTTCCTCCCTCAGGTACCTGTCGCATAGCCTCTCCAGTGTCTTTAGTAGGAAGGAGGTTAGGCTTATTGGTCTAAAGGACTTGGGGTCCGTGTAGTCTCCTTTACCTGGTTTTGGTATGAAGATAACTTTGACCTCTCTCCATAGTCTTGGCACGTACATGTGCGCCAGACAGGCACTCAGGACGGTGGTGATTCTTTGGGTTAGTCTCTCTCCGCCCCACTTCATCAGGGCGGGGAATATTCCGTCTGGTCCTGGTGACTTGTAAGAGTCAAAGCTGTCGATTGCCCACTGTGTTCTTTGGGGTGTAATTACCTCATTGGCCAGTCGCCATCCTTCCTCTGTTGGGATGGTTTCCTCCTCCGACCACCCGATTGGACCCGATATCTCGCAGTCCGGGAAGTGCGTCTGCACCAGCACGCACTGAGTTTCCCCGGGTGAGTTGGTGAGGGTGTTGTCTGGCTTGCGCAGGGATCCTAGATTTATGGCCGGATTGTTGGAGAGAACTTTCCTTACCCTGTTAGCCTGTGTAGTGGTCTCAATGTTGGTACAGAAGTTTCGCCAAGAGCTAGTGCTTCTGTATCTGAGTCGTTTTTTGTACCTGGACTTGGTCGCTTTGTAGTTGTCCCAGTCCTGGTCTGCCCCAGTGTTCATTGCCCTGTTTAGTTGCTTCCTCATCTTCCTCCTAAGTCTCTCCAGCTCAGGTCCCCACCAGTTAGCTTTGCTGCCGCTGCCTGTCGGTGGGGTGGATAGAGGGCATGTCTGGTGGTAACAGTCCATAACAGTATCCGTTAGGGATCTTACCTGTTTTTCTATTTCCGCAGTGCCCATTATCTTAGGTGGACCCTCTGCCTGCTGTAAAGAGTGGTTAATGCGCACAGCATATTGGGCGCGGTCTGTTTTGCGAGGGTTCCTTCTGGGCACTACTGCTAATGTATTTACCTGAATGTCGTATCGAATCCACCTGTGGTCTGAGCATGACAATTCACTTGATACATGCCAGTTTGAGATGAGCTTCGATGCCTCTTCAGTTGCCAGTGTCAGATCAATGATTGTCTTGCTTCGTCTGTTCACAAACGTTGGCGTTGAACCTGTATTGATTATATTTAGGTTTGTAGTAAATAGGTATTCGACGAGCTTCTTACCTCTGTCGTTCCCTGTAGGCATGCCCCAGAGGGCGTGGTGTGCGTTGGAGTCGGTGCCCACGATAAGTTCGAGTCTCGCCTCTTCGCAGTAGTTGATCAACCTAGTCAGGTCATGTGGTGGTGGGTCATCTGCTTCCGGCATGTAGGCAGAAGCTATCACCACCTCCTGAAGGTTGGAGTCCTGCGCTCTCTGCACCTTTATGGCGCACAGGTCTCTGGAACAGAAACTTGTTAGAGGATGCGCATGTATATTTTTTGTGGTGTAAATGCAAGCCCGGGGATTTTCCGGCCCTGCGTGTACTGTCAGCTTACCTTCCGTGTTGCGGAGTCCGCAGACAGTGCCCTTCCTGACCCACGGCTCCTGGATCAGTACGATGGCTGTAGTGTTGACCTCCAACCACTTCCGGATCTGAGCCGTCGCGGTTTGACTGTGGTGGAGGTTGGCTTGGAGGCAGCTACATGTTGGAGAAGAAGGGGACGGCGACATCGTCATCGATCTCCCCCGTCGACATCTCCTCCTCCTCCTTGCCCTCGTCCCTGCGGATCGCCAGCTTGCCTAGCTCCTCCGCGCATTCCTCCCCACTTTCCGAGTGGTCGCGAAGAAGGAGCTCTTCTTCGTCCGTCTCGGAGGCGGGGATGGTCTGCTCTGGAGCTAGGGGCTCAGGTGTCGCGACTGCGGTCGCGGCAACCGTCGCCGTGGCAGTCTCCGCAGGAGGGGCTGTCGTGCCTGCATCCGCTGGGGCGGTGGTTTCGGCCGGCGGGTTCTCCACGTACTTGCCGCGGGACCCCTCGAACTTTACGTACACCGAGCCCAGCATGAAGCTGAGCCGGCGTCCGCGGTCCATCAGGGGTCCCACCACCGTCTCAGGGATGCTGAGTGTGGCGAACGTCTCCGTCGCCTGCCTGTCAAATTTGTGGAGCAGCCATCTATCGACGTCTGCCCACTTGTTTTGATAGCGCAGCGTGTGCGCCACCTCCTGGGGATTGTCATAGATCCCAGGCAGCAAGATGCCAATGCGCACGCGCTTCGGCAGCTCGCTCGGGCGCCTTACCACCAATTCCTGGCCGTCGGAAAGGGTGATGGCACTCACGCTGCGCTTCAGCCACTCTAGTGTAGCCTTGTCCTCGCACCACAGCCTCAGGGAACCGTTGGCTAGCACCGGCTTTCCTCGAAACTGTGGTCCTTCGGACTGGCTATTGCCAGGCTGCATCGCCTCCTTAATGAGGAGGCGCTGCATCTGTTGTTGAACCTCGTCGGATTGCTGCGGGCTCAGGTGTTCCGCTGTGGCAGTAGTGATGGCCACCAGCAGGTCCGCCTTCACAGCCTCCGCATAATCAATCCGGGGCGTTCCCCCAGGAGGCCCGGTCTTCTGCCTTTTGGGCTCGCCTCTCGGAGATATTGTCTCGTCGAGACGCGCCCTTTTGGCTGAAGGCCGGGTCACCTGGGTACTCCCCCCACCGGGTGTCTTTTTGGCCCCTTTCCCTTGGGGGACGGTACGGCCTGCTGCTGGAGCTCCTGCTGCTGCCTGCGCCGAACCCTTTTGGGGGTCGGTACGGCCTGCTGCTGGAGGTCCTGCTGCTGCCTGCGCCGGTCCCTTCTGGGGGGCACCCTGCTGTAGCGAGGGCGCCGAGGCTGTCGTCTCAGGGACTAATCGTCTGTCTCTTTCCCTGCGGCGCTGCTTCTTGTTCTTCTTGTGGTGCCCTGCCGTGGCGACGTTTGGCTCCGGCACGACGCGCTTGGCGCGCTTGGCCTTCTTCGCCTTCTTTTTCGGCAGAGTCCACCCAGCATTCAGCCGCAGGGTTGTCTCGTCCTGTGTGACGGGTTCCGCTGTGGTGGCCTGCCCCGGATTGGTAGATTTCTCCACCACCGGAACGGCCTCCACAACTTCCCCCCGTGTAGCTGACGGGGTCCGGCCTTCCGCCTGTACCTGGTCAGCTTTTGAAGGGGCCTTCTTGGCTACCGGTTTCCCAGCTGCCTTCCTGCCCCACGGGTTCTTTTTTGACCTGTGCGGCGGTACTGTATGCACAGCGCCGCCGCCAGGTGCGTTTGATTTGCCTTGCGCACCCCTGAAGGCACGTGTGTTGGTGGGAGGTACTGTGTTCACAGCGCCTGCACCTGTCTGGGTATCGGGTACAGCGGGAGCTGCGCCGTCTACCTTTTGTGGGGTTGGGGATCTGGTGTTGTCCATGATTCCTTGTCTTTTTACTTCACCTCTCGAGCTTCCCACCCTCCGTGGAGCCCGCACCTTTGGGGATGTCCATTAGGACACCAGGAATACCCAAGAGGTATAGATGTGGCGGGGTGGCACTCCTGCGCGACATCGGGTGCTGCAGACTGGCGGCTGGGTCAGACGATCCTATCTGTCCCAGGTGTTCCGCCAGCCCTTGCTCCGTCAGCATGGCTGAGTCCCATGTGTTCTCCCAGAGAACACCCCCCCCACATCTAGCCTGCGGACCGTACCACCTCGACCGTACGGGACGCGTGTCCATTACCCATGTGGTGGCCGGCCACAGGGCTGCCGTTTCGCCTGAAATCGGGTCCGAAGAGGGCGTGTTGCGTCACGGTAGTAACTAACCCCGACTACCGATCAGCTCAACCCCCCAGGCTTCCTTCATCCCGGCTCGCGACGCTCAACTGCGCAGGACAAACGCAGGTAGGTGAGGATAGTCCACCGAAGTCACCTACGACCCCCGGCAGAACCGTGGAAATAAATCCGGGAGGGGAAATTGGAAAAGGTGTTGGAGATCTGGAAAAGGTGGGGAAAGTGGGGGGGATGTATTGACAGGGGGAAAGGAGAGGAAGGAGAAATTGGGAACACAGGAAGGGGGTTTAGGAGTACTCAACTGGTGGGACTTCCAGAGGAGTATGGCCTTTCTTACTTAGCTACTAGCGATCCGAGGTAGATGGTCAGAGTGCGGCGCTCGTTAAGATCGCTAGTATTTCCAGGGTGCACGGTCCGCTCCCTGGAGGAGCAGACTCGCCCCTGACCTGCGGCGGCAGAATCAGGGGCGACGAGGACGTGCAAGAAAGACTTGGGTAGTTGTGCCGGTAGCCCAGCGCCGCACACCTAGGCGAGCACACCTACCCCCGCACCCCAAGCGAAATACATACAAACTGATAAACTGTAACTCAAACTCAAACATTTATTCTGCAAATAGGGCACAAGGGCACTTTTACATGCCAAAATATTAATTTACAATTTAAGACTAAGAATACATTTTTCATGTCAGAATATTTTTACGCTTAATACATATTTATTTCACGTAACAGCACTGAGAATATGACTTCCACATAAACACGGGCAGAATATTAATTTACAGTTCAAGAAAGAACAATAACAGATTACAAATATAACAAAATTAATGTCATACCGACAGTTAAAATAAACTTGCAAAGTTATCTATTACGAATATTACAACATCAGTAAAGTTAGAAATGTATAAGGTCTCAGTCTGATTAAACAAAGAGTATAATGAATTCATATAATATCCCAGAGATGTGCATGGTCTCTAAGCGTCAAGATTAATACTAATTTAATATTGTTAGAGATGTATATGGTATATGGTCTAGCGGAGTTCACTACATTTTATTTTTTTTCCATTTTCAACATCTTTTATTAGAAAGAGATTTCAAGGGCCCATTTCACGAAGCTACGAGTTAGACCGAGCGAGCGAAGAGTCTTTGGGAAAAAATGCTTTCGTATGTCCAGTTTTTGCTGTTAAAAAAAAAACACTTTTAAGGCCTACAGCTCACAGAATCGCGCGTACAAGTAAAGACAAAATATACCACAAAACGGAACCCTAAAATAAAACTAGCTACCGTCTCTGGCACCTTCGTGGTGTCCAGATAACCTATCGCGCTAGGAATGAAAGAGCACGCGCTATGCGCCTAGCGCGTGCAAGCGGGATACCAAATTTACCTGTCAAACGGTCTTGTTAGACAGAAAACCTTCTGTGTGTAAGTATTATTAATTACATTGTGCTACCGTTTCGCCATCGTACATAATTTTCCAATCAATGTGATTGCTTGTGACAGCCCACAATTAACGTTTCCGTCTTGTGCGGGAAAGTTTCCATTACGTATTCCGAAATATATCAATGCATTTAAGGCGAATTCTGTGCCTACAATGGTAATTTTGAGGGCAATAAAGTAAACAAAAATCTGAAACTTTTGGTTTTCAGTATAACAAATCTCTTTTTTTATAATATTTACCCAAATTATGCTGGCTTCTCAGACATTTTTATCGCTTTTTCGGGTACATAAACAAAATGTACAAAGACATTTTTTATAGTTCGAACATTAGCCGCATCGGTCTAAAGTGATATGTAATGAGACTAATGAGTAGGTTGAAAGTTTACATATTTATTTAAAACATATACAGTCACCAACCGGTATTGTTGAGCCACTTGCCATTGTCCGTAATTTTGCCGTGTAATGAATGAAAGATATTACCCCATGTCGTGTCAGTCCCGATTTGCATTACACGACCATCTTGCGAACGTTGTCAAGTGGCATCATATCAACAAGATTGCATTAACGACCAAGTTGCGAACGTTGTCAAGTGGCATCATATCAACAAAATTGCATTACACGGCCAACTTGCGAACGTTATCAAGTGGCATCATATCAACAAAATTGCATTACACGACCAAGTTGCGAACGTTGTCAACAGGCATCATATCAACGAAATTGCATTACACGACCAACTTGCGAACGTTGTTAAGTGGCATCATATCAACAAGATTGCATTAACGACCAAGTTGCGAACGTTGTCAAGTGGCATCATATCAACAAAATTGCATTACACGGCCAACTTGCGAACGTTATCAAGTGGCATCATATCAACAAAATTGCATTACACGACCAAGTTGCGAACGTTGTCAACAGGCATCATATCAACGAAATTGCATTACACGACCAACTTGCGAACGTTGTTAAGTGGCATCATATCAACAAGATTGCATTACACGACCAAGTTGCGAACGTTGTCAAGTGGCATCATATCAACAATCGCTGTTCGCGATGGTACGTTGCGAGTTCAGCAATCTGCGCGAACCACTAGTATTTAATTTATAAATTACTAAACAACTATTTAAATCTAAAATTTAATAAAAAGATAGTTTGCTTGATACATTCATCACATTACTTTCAAAATTAGACCTAAAGTTTCAATAACTGGGTCTAAATTCGAAAAATAGTAATAAAAAGATTCAAAGACATTTAAAAGATCTAAAAGATAAGAAACGAGTCGGCTTCCTGTTTCAATGAAATATGGTTACACTTAACACATTTGGATGTAAAATCGATTTATTTTTAACAGTACGCTTTTCTGATTTATGTAGAATTAATTAAAATTGATTATTATAACCGCTTTTATATTTAAAATTGATTAATAAGAAATCATCACCATATAATAGAAATTGTACGGGAGAGATCTTGATTTTTAAGATACAAATTTGTATATCTGTTAAATGGTAATAGGGTTAAAGTGGGGGCTTATAAATATGTATAAAATAGATTCATCTGTATAGTATTATTGCACCATTAATATTATCGCACATTATTATCAAACTCAAAATTAATTCCTAAAAAAATGGGACCCGGAAAGGAGAAAATCAGATTGTGAAATTAAGCTAATTAAAAACAAGAAAAGTCTCGTTTAATCACAAGATGTCTCATTCAACAGTTAATGCTTTCAAGCATAATGTTGATTTAGGTCCAATGTGTGGTGTAAGTGATGAGAGTCCGCTTATGAGGAAGCGGACTTGGTTCGGAACCGCTTTTTACTATTCTTGAAATATCTCCTAAAGTATTGGTCGTATCTCCATTTTTATTTTAAGATTTGTTTTTGTTAATCTTCATCTATCAAATAAATGATTTAAAATACGAAATAATATCGTAAAACGCAATTAACCGAAATTTTAATCGGTTAATTATATGAAGACGAAACCGGTTTCCGAGCCCTGGAAGCGGGAGCTGATTAAAAATTATTTAAGTACTCTTTTTCTTGTGAATTATATGAATAATTTAAAGTGGAAGCATATACAGCAGCCACAATCAATGGCTTGATGTGTTTCCAAATAACGGGAACGCTCAGCTAATAACCACTCAAGTGAACCAATCCAAGAACTGACTAACTTCGCATAACGCACGCGTCTTGAGATTAGGCATCAAACCTGACCCGAGCTCCTTTTAGTCACTGAGCGATACCTCGTTATCTCTCAAAGCGAAACTCATTGTTATGTTATTAGTTATTTGTTCCGCAAATCGCTAGCGCCTATAAATTGTAAAGTGTAAAAGAACTCGAATCGTAAACACTCGCATACATTATCGTCCCCAATTAGTTTTAATTAAGGCTGCTTTATTGTCTCCAGCATATACTCTAGGTCGGAAATCAATGCATTTCGAAACATCCGCCTTGAAAGTTTTTTGCTCGCGTAGAAAGAAATGGACATAAAACAGTTTTGTCCTATCTCTGTAGGATAAATCGGATTAGGGTATTTTCGAACCCCGGCTTATCACTGGGTTTTTTAACAGGTTAAACGCCATCCATGACCCCATCGATGACCTCGTAGGATATGTTAGTGGTAAATTAAGCACATGCGTTAAAAAAGAAACACAAATACAATCAAAACACTTCCAGCGACCTATTTTATTTAAGCAGTTTAAGGAATAGTCATTGGTGGATTGCCAGAATACATGCAAATATTCTTTTAATTTTTTATCATTTTTTTATTGAACTGTATTTTTATTTTCAAAATAAAAAAGTATCTATACATATATCGATGTAATAAACAAAAACCATAATTTACATTTAAATCATATTCAATACCTTAAAACCGTACCGTAAAAATATCGAACATCCCTCATTGTAGCGCAGGCCCGTTTTGTTCGGAAAAAAAGAGGAAATAAGTTTCCGAAAGGCAAAACTGTCTCAAAGCACTGACAGTCATTGACCCGTAACTCATATTTGCCATAATTAAGCTCAGGTATTGCAAAATACTCACCATATTCATATTCATATTCATATTTATTTATTCATAAAATATACAAAAATTTTACATGTCAGAAGATTGTTACAATAATTTAATTATGTCGATTAGGTAAGTAAAAAATAAAAATTTCAATTAGATATTATATTATTCCAATTGGATATTACCCCGCGTACCGCAACCACAAAGAGTGACATTTGACATTTCGGAGACCTCACGCTACACTAGCGCCTCTAGCGGTGAATTCATTCGCGATAGCCCCCATTGAGATCAAATGCAAATACGTTCGTTTGTGTTTTGTTTCGAAAAAAAAAAATTGTGGGAAATATTTACCAGTTCCTTTTTGACAGTTATGAATTGGCGTTTGTAGTGATGAGGCTAAGACGAATCGATTGTCTTAATTAGCGATTACTAATGAGCGAAGACTGGTTATGCAAATCAGGCACCTATCCAGACTTTTGTTTCGGAAGGGGGGGACAAACATTGAAACAACCATGTGAAAATGATGAATGTTATTGAAAGAACACGCAAGCGAATAGATAAACAGACGGCTAAAAACGTTTTCGGGGGGGGGGGGGGGGGGGGGGGATAAATCCCAACTATCCCCCCCCTCTAGGTACGTGCCTGTTGCAAATCGATTAAATAACAATTAGTTTTCTAATGTTCCCATATATATCACTACTGGATACGAATCCAGATTAAGAACTTTTGTCATATGATTTTTATTACCCACGTCAATTTTGTATCGTTCAGAAATCGATACTGTATTTCCAAATTCCGCGATAAAGGTAATTTCACGCTTCATTCGTTTGCAATTTATTGGAATACTTGTTTTTTTTCATAATACGTAATTTATTACGGTTATAAATTCATTCATTTGATCGATTTCCATCAACTTACGAAAATATTATCCGAATCGAAACGAGTGATTTACTCACTACACTAGATTTAAAAAATAAAAGATTTAGTACGTAACTGTCTTCATGGTGAATGATTATCATAAATTACTACACATCAGTGAAAATTCTATTGCTCCTCTAAAACGCGTTTTACAACTACCTAACTACTTATGAAGCTCTTATATCATTGTCGGATTGGTACTTTTTGATGGCCGTGCAAGATGCTGGCTGCTAGAATAAGGAACATTCGAATGTGGTTTGAAATAGTTTGGAATGGCGAATGAGTTGACGTATGATTCAGTTTGTAAGACGATCTAGACGAGTTAAGACAATTATATTATTAACGCTGTAAATAAAAATAATCTTTTCATAACGAAGGGTTTATTATTTCAACGTAAACCCTGTCCAGGGTTTACATCATTACATGATTTTATTCACTGTTTCGATGTGTAATGAAATGAAATCATTTATTCTTCAATTTAGGCATGTTACATGCACTTATATGAATGTCAAAAAACTACCACCGGTTCATAAAATAAACCTCTGGCTCGAGAAGAATCGGCGTAAGAAACTCGGCGAGGTGTCATTTTTTCAAAACAATATACAATGTATATAAAATAACAGTATCATAATACTACAGAATTCAAATGCTACAATATAAACATACATACATATTTTTTAATATTAAGGACAATATATTTCTGTGTTAGATTACTTGTGCGGGATGCTATCACTGCCAAACATCCCTATCCATGATATAATCGTTTATCTTATAATATGCTTTTGAAATAAGTGTCCGTTTCACGACAGACTTAAATTTAGAATCCGTAAGTTCAGTAATGTGTCTTGGAATTTTATTGTAGAATTTTATACAATTTCCCAAAAACGACTTTTTCGCCTTCACTAGTCTATAAAAAATTGTAATGCGGATTTACGTTATATGGGTGTAGTGATGTATCAAAATTAGACGTACTGTACGTTGTTGCCGTATTGAATAAACCACCATGCTCTAATATGCATAGACCAATAAATAAAAGATGACATTAACAATTCAACAGTGGAGCCAATCATCATAAATCATCCGATAGCATCAACAGATTATTAATATTTTAATTAAAAATGGCCGACGGAGAAATCCAGGACATAATTGGATGGTGTGATTTTTTTTAAAAATCTGTTTTGGGATAAAACTACTCTTTGAGCTTTACATCTCGTACGCTTTTTCACGCCATAACCCTACGGCTCTGCCATTTTGAAATAATTCTAAAGGAAATAAATAAATCTAATCTAATCTAAGGCACAGCGGATAATCCCACTCATTTGTATATTTATTTATTTAGCAGTAACAACATACAAATCAAAAACATTATGACAAAATAAATTACAATATACATTAAAGTATTAATATTACAATATAAATACTTAAATGTAATTTTATTTCATTTCTATAACTATATTTGTACTTATTGATACCGCTCAAGTATATACGTTGCGTACAAACAAAAATACATTTATTTAAGTCCATATATGGTTAGTTAGAAAGATACATAAATATCTGGAGCAGACCAAAAAACGAAATATTATAACCTTACAGAAGACATGTTTTCCATCATTACGGTGTATACAAAATATAAATACAAATACAATTACTCTTTATTGCATAACCTCAAAAAAAAAAACATAGTACAGTACATAATTACAATGAATAGAGGCAAACAACAGGTAGTCTTATCGCTAAAGAGCGATCTCTTCCAATCAACCTTAGGGTAGCGGAAATCAAATCAAGCATTATGATGATTCATGGTAGGTGATGCATGAGAGAAAGTATATGGAACCTACTAAAAATCAGTTAATACTAAACTAATCATAAAATACAAACATATAGATATCCATAAATATATACACATATATACAGTAAGCCACAAAGTCTAAAGGAGTTAAGCTATTTAGTGTCATAGGAGAGACAATTAGTGAACTTTTAGTTGCTTCAAATACTCTAAGCCTGAAAAGAAACTATTATACTACTTACCAACAATTGCGTTTAATGTAAACTTGTAAACAAGATTATCTCTTAATCATAACTGAGTTGTTTGAAACAAATTATTTAACACATCAAAAGTTAACAGCACTTAACCGCAGACGTCTGGAGTGCTTAGTTAAACATCGTTTAGTTTTAGTTACACAATTTTCCCTGAAATTGTTGAAATTATCAGCACAAACTACTTTAGCAAGTCCTTGACAATAAAGTTAAGTTTAGCATTATAAATGTTATGTTACAGTGAAATTGTGAGCTTCGATAGTTTAAAACCTAACGCGTTCAAACTAACCTAACCGTCACCTAAGTGTACGAAGTCCATTGACAAGTCTTGTCACTTTACAATCCCACTGTCGTTAGTATAAAATTATTGAAGTCAAATTATGAACTATTGTAGTTTAAATTTTACAGTAACATAATACATCATATACCTTGACAATACTTTAAAAAACCGGCCAAGTCCGTGTCGGACTTTGCACACTTAGGGTTCCGAAGCAAAATTAAGTTGGTTGTAAAGGGAAAAATAAGAAAATCCCAATTAAAAATTATCTTCGTTCCGTTAGGTCCTCCCGAAACTTGCTTCTCACTGTTCCATCTTCCTCATCAAAATTTTATAATTCTTCTTTCACTTTCCGAGCTATTCGGCTTTGGAATTCTTTATCTCCTGATTTGAGGCGTGCTGAATCTCTTGCTGTCTCCAAAAAACAGCTTAAAGATCACAATATGTCTCTCTCATGACACACTTAAGACTTAGCTCCTTTAGACTATATGGCTGACTATATATTTGTATATGTTTATGTACGTATATTTTTATACTATATTTATGTATGTTTATTATCCTTAATTAAATGTTATTGTTGTAATTATTATAATAATAATAATAAGCCTTTTATTTCCTTAACTTTACAATTTTGATCAAAATTATTTTAAAATAAATCTTACATACTAAGTTAAGGCCCCTTTCTGGGTATAGGCCTCCTCCAGTTGTCTCCATTTCTTTCTGTCTTCTGCTTTCCTTTTCCAGCTATTTCCAGCGACGTTTTTTATATCGTCGACCCACCGCTCTCGGGGGCGCCCTCTATTTCTATGGCTGCTGGGTCCTGGCCATGCGGTGACTCTTTTTATCCATCGCTCGTCTGGTGCACGAGCGACGTGGCCTGCCCACTTCCACTTTAGGTGTTGAGAGTGATGGAGAGCGTCTATAATCTTTGTCTTGTTTCTTATATCGGTGCATTTTTGCCTGTCACTAATTTTTATTTTGAGAATGCTCCTTTCCATCGAACGTTGACATGTTTTTATTTTGTTTTTTATTTTGTTGTTAAAGATCCAAGTCTGTGAGCCGTATGATAAACTGGGCAGTATACAAGAGTCCATCACTTTTAATTATTGTATCACGTTGTAATTATTAGTAGGCTTCATATGTATTAACTCTGCACCACCTGCTGTGAATCGTTCTGATTAGATTTCATTTCCGCTACCCTAAGGTTGTCTGGAAGAAATCGCTCTTTAGCGATAAGACCGCCTGTTGTTTGCCTCTTCTCATTGTGTTTTTGTACTGTACTGTATCCTTTGATTGAGGTGTGCAATAAAGAGTATTTGTTTTGTATTGTATTGTATTGTAAAAAATCTAATTTATCAATATATTAGTATTTGTTGATAAAATATGCGTAGTAATAAATATCATCACCAAATTTCAAGTTCGTAGTTCAATGGGAAGTTTCAAAATTCTTCGGAACAAAATTTTGTGACAGACGACGGACGGATGGACGGACGCGCGAGTGACAGTAGTAGGGTCCCGTTAGGACCCTTCGGGTGCGGAATCCTAAACGCAACGTTTTTGCGATTTTCGCAGTTCCATTTCTTTTAATGATTTTGATTAATATGTCTAATTTACCTACTTAATATTGTGATAATTTGATGGTTTTCTATCCAAATACCAAATTTTAGAAAGGGTCGGCAACGCGCACGTGACGCTTTTGGAGTTGTAAGCGTCTATAGGCTGCGGTGACCGCTTACCATCAGGAACATCCGTGCACTTGTTCGCCACCGGCGTTCTGTAAAAACATCTATAAAGTCACAATATGTTATAAATTGTAATATTAGTCATCTACCCTATTAATATAGAAAATTTCAAATATTCATTGTCAGTAGAAAGATGGAAACCTCAGCTTTAAGAGGCCTTATAAGTTTTAAAATGTTTCGATTTCAAATTATGACCAAAGTATTGATAATAACAATAAAGTCATTAAAAGATACTGAGATATGTTGAGATTGGTTGAGGGATGATTGGAGGTTCTAAGTGAAACCAGACATAGTAACACCGAAGATGTTGTATTCTCGGTAAAGTTTAAGAAAAGAACAAGGTATAACTCAACGTACGGTACTTATAGCTAGTTATTGCTTACATGCTATTTTACTCAATTACGTGCGTCACATGTCGCAGGGCGTAACGATGAGTTACCGTTATTGTGTTAATTAGGCGTATAGTACACCTCCCCTGAAAAGCTACTCTTCAATACGATAATTTTATTAAACTTTTAGATAGTAATATAGCCATTTTTGGATAATTATAGTGTGTAGTAGAATTTAAGCGGAAAAAACAAGATTTTAGCTTGAAATGGTCGATTTGGAGTGATGTTTGAAATGATATTTCTCAATGAAAAATTCAAAAAATACATTTAAAGTTTATGACATAAGGTCGCAATAGTCCTGTTCTATATAGTAACATTGAGAAAATGTCAATATGCGTGTCAATGCAAACAGAAAATGGCGTAAATAGATGAGCGTTTTTTAACTGATAAGGATCCTTAAGTCAGATCAAACTTTCGAAAAACTCCTAGCGCTTGAGAAAGCGCTAAAAATATTACGTGCCTATTTTAAACTTGGATACAGTCGGTAAATGTACCTCGCAAAGGGCGTCCAAGCCTTTTTGCACGGTTCACCCTTCTTTGTCACAGAGTAAACTGCAACAGAATGTTCACTATATAAATAGATATTAGATATTTGTTATCCAAGTCTGGAAAGTGCGCGAGATTGAAAGTGTGTGATTAGCGTGAGAGCTTGTATTGAAAGCCGAGTTAGCGAAGGATTGTAAAATAACCTAGTTCTAAACTTCAACTAAGTGACACGATTAATTACATAAATTTATATCATGAGAGACTGCGGTGGCCGCTTACCATCAGGTGGACCGTAAGCCTGTTTGCCACCGGCGTTGATTAAAAAAAAAGTTAATAGAAAGTGAAAATTAAAGGAACCTTCTGTTTCACATACTCTATGTCGTCGCTAAATTCATCCGCACTGCATCCGCACTTTTATTTTTCAGTCTGGCCTGAAACTTTACAGCACAAAGGAAAATCAACCATAATCCCTTACTACAGAGTTTAAAGTAACTCACACCTCATAATTTCGTTATTTAGCAAAAGTATTAAGTTGGATTCCTTTTGATATATAAACTGCCTATTTAGTAAAATCGTATGTTAGTATGATTTCCGTGGCGCTTAAGATATTTTTTTAATTTCAGTGGATTTTCAACGTATTTTTAAAGCGATTTTTACGGACGGTTTACAAGTTATTTCTGGCTTTGTGTAATTTTGGCTCTTCGTTTTTTGGCTTAAAATAGTGTATAAAGAAAAATGTGTTTAAGGATGTTTTGACTATGACAAGATTCAAGTTTGTTTTAAAGACTACAGATATAAGAACTCACTGAGTGTAGTAAATATAATAAAATTCCAACAGTTCCTAATTTATCTTCGCAAAACAAATCTTAATCCTTCTTTATGAACTCGAGAGACTGTTACTTGCCGCTTTTGATTGCTAACGCCTATAAATAAATATAAATTAATACATATTTTTGGACAATCTTACACAAATCAACCTAGCCCCAAACTAAGCAAAGCTTGTACTATGGGTACCAAGTGACGATATACATACTTATATAGATAAATAAATACTTAAATACATAGAAAACATCCAAGACTCAGGAACAAATATTCGTGTTCATCACACAAATAAATGTCCTGACCGGGATTTTAACCTGGGACCTCCAGCTTCGAAGGTAGCTGAATGAAGGGAACTGCAACAAAAATAATAGACATGGACATATATCTCAGTCCGACCCAGGTCGGGCCTAGCTGAGTTTCTTGCTGGACTATACTCAGCTAGGCTAGGTTTAGTGAACCATTGACAAAATCCCAGTAGCTCGATCAGTCACACCTCAGACTCGATTGAAATCGCTCAACCAATCTCATTGAAGCGCAAACTCTTAGAGTATTCCAGTGTTCCAAATCACACTTGTGGTCGTGTCGGAGGTTTTCTCCTGGAATTTCCCCAGGCTACTCTCCAATCGCGCACTCCTATATTATTGGGCCCGGCCTATATACAGCCACAGTCAGGTTCAAAAAAAAAGAGAAAATTTTATATCCTTTATCGAAACGTCGGTAAAAAATGTCAATACGTAAATATCGTGACAGTTTAAAATGTTATATGTTAGACAGTAGAATAGTAATAGGCAATTTTCGTATTGAATACATTGAATATTTTATTTAAAAAATATACAAGTATGATTGAAATAATTATAAAATGAATTTATTACATACAATTAATTGGGTTATTTTTATATGAATTATTGAATACAATTTTGAGTCAAGAAAAAGGATTAAAAACGTTTTGGGTCATACGCAGATTTAGGTTCGCGTCTTTTCTGTGGACATATCAAAAGTTAAGAGCTACAAAGCTTAATTTTGGATTGGACCAGTAACCCGCATAAACAGTGTCTCCGTTTCTAAAAATCCCTGTAATAAAAACAAAGCTAACATGCTCATAAGCCGTTAACTATTGACCACAGGAGGGACGACTTTTGTTTTTTCAACTAAGTATGACCCTTTTTGTTTTTGAACGATTCTGAACAACTACACACACATTTCTAGATACACACAATATGAAGACATAACATGCCCACCGTCTTGAGCGGAAAAATGAGTCAACACTCATTATTCGCATTAACCAATTCCCATGGACACGATAACATAACATTTATTTATATAACTCTCATGCATTATCTGATGAGATCTCCCAATTACCAACCGTCCTTTTCTACCTAAAATATAATATCACGTATGACATTTTATTATTCATAGCAACACACTCGTATCTCTAAAAAATAATATTCGTGATCTCTTAATGTATGTGTCGAATTTAAAACCTTATTTACGGTACCTAAGAACCATAATGTAGACGTATATTAACTGCCTGTACTTACGTCCTTTTGAATGTTATAGATGTTATATGAGTCATTACTTTGAGAATGAGATCGATCCTCACACATGGTAATTATAAAACCATGTGTGGCTTTAGCTCTTGTGGGCACATTGGAAAATAATCAATGAGATTAGACTGAATGAAATACATATGAAAACATTATCGTTAATGGCGGTAAATTTTATCTTAACTTCCCTTCTTGAGGTCTAATTACCCTGGGCCATTTTGTTTTCTATGGAAAACTTTCAGTCATTTTAGAGCATTTATACTGTTTTTCTATTAAACAGAAAATCTTAAGTACAATTATAGTAAATAGATTGCAACAAGATCGCTTACTCAAAGGATTTAATAGTAATAGTTATTTGTTATACAAGGGTGCAAAGTTGTATTTAACCGCGAGTGTGAGCTAGCGAATGGATGAATGAACTACGAGCTAGGATATGGTTCAAAAATAGAATCCTGAACGAAGCGAGTGGTTAAAAAATAGAATCCTGAGCGTAGCGAGTGTTGAAACACACGAGACGTAAAATTACTTTGCAGCCGTGTATAACACAATTTTTTTCACCTCACTGGAGCGAGGATTTTTTATTCATCCTCGTCCTACCGTTATTCCAGTACAATTGCATGATAAATATAATTCGATGCCCGGGGTCCACTACCTAATCCCGAGATTTGGCGTGGGTACTACTTTTTTAACACAACAGCACAATATAAAGTTATTGTTGCCGGACTGGCTTACAATGTTTAAAAAAAGTTACAAATAGCACGTTCGAATTAGAAATATTCTTTGCACTCTTGTTGATAAAATGCAGTTTCCGAGCTAGTGAGGTGAAAAACATTTTTCACACACCACATTAGCAAAAAAGTTGTTTTAGTATTTGTTTTTTTAATAGCGGAAATATTGGGATTTTAAATATCACTCACGAAGGTACAGTTCATAGAGCCACTACTAATAATAATAATAGTAGCTATATTTTTTGTTTTCGTTGAATATAGTTGCTTAAACTAACTAAAGGAAAAAATAACAAAAGCGAGTCGGACTCCGCACATTTAGGATTCCGAAGCAACCACAAAATTAAGTTGATTTTAATACAAAAAATAAGGAACTAATGAAAAAAATCTGACTTACCAATATGGTTATATTTGGTGATAAAATATACGTAATAATAAACATTACCACCAAATTTCAAGTTTATGGGTTAACGGAAAGTAATAAAAATCTACGGTATAAAAATTTTGAAAATAAACCTGACTTTGGTGGGTTCTCATTTCTATGTTTTACAATATTTTACAAAAAATAAAATAGGGTATTCATCTACTCAATAAGCTTTAAGCAACGATACCTCAACGATATACCATAATCGTATATTTTTATACAAACGCCTTAAGGGAGGCGTAATATACTTTACGTTAGCAGCGGTACTGCTTAATACGAAGGAACGGTTGATGAATTTAGGACTGGGTAGAGATTGCACCTATAGCTCAGTTGGCTAGAGCGACTGGCTGCGAGTGCCGAGAGGTCGCAGGTTCGAATCCTGCTCGGTGCCTAAATTTTTCAATTTTTCCTTTATTCTAAATACCATAATCGATGGGGTAGATCAAAAAAAATTTTTCACGCTCGCGTCTGTATGATCGCTCATGTATGGGACCCCCCCTTAAAAACAAATAAAAATATATTTTGTCTCTTTGTATGAATTTGGGTCAACAAGATTTGTGGAAATTTGAAGACTAGGTCCAAACGTTTGGCTATAAAACCTGTGTGATAGACGACGGACGGACGGACGGACGGACGCTTGAGTGACAACAATGGGGTTCGTTAGGAACGGAACCCTAAATACTAGCAACATTGAGTTCGAAGTTGGCGAGCATTGCAAGACATAAATTTTTGACAGGACCTTAGCATCAATGTTTCGTATTGTATGGTAATCTGAAACATACTTTTACCGACCTAGGTATAATCTCTAATCCCTAACTCATTGACGAGTGCGCCGATCTGAAATAATCGCCCCTAACTTCACGTACTTAAAGTTGAATAACTTGAAATGTCCGATATTTATTTATTTATTTATATTAGGAGAACCAACAGCAGTACAAACAATGTAACAACATGCGTATTAACAGCAGAGCCAATTACAGGATCTCACAGATAGCGCTAGCGTGTATATACTGAACTAAAGTGCGCACTCGTACACAATTACAAACGTTATTGGAACAAGAATGTTAAAATAGAAAAAAGAAAAAAACAAGCAATCCAAGCCCACTCTAAACTAATGTTTAACTTGAATAAATTAAATTGTAAATGACGAATATTATTTAAACTGTCATTGGATTTTGAACCACCTTGCTTCTACTGTAAAATCTCGTTTTGAACGGACTAATTTGACACAACTCGGTATGTTTTAATGATTTTAAGTATACTATTATTTCCGTTTCGTAACTTCCGATATCCGCAACTTCTTTCCGGTTTCCGGCGCCACAGGGCCTCCATTTTACTATTACAATTTCATTTAAACATTCGTTTCTAATCAGGGCTAAAGTTGAATAAAAGTAAAAGCCTCGGCAACAAATACAATTTTGAGACTCGGTCCGTGGAGTCCTAGGGCCCATGACCTCTTCGAAGAACTAGCTAAGAGGTTAGTGGACCACATAATAAAACTAAATAATAGTTTAAGGCAAGACCCATTCACAGATCTGACGAAAATACTGAAGTTTAAGCTTCCTGTGTGAAGAAATAATGGAGGATTACACTACACAAAAATTACAGTAGACTGAAAAAGCAACAAAGAAATGCCTCGGTAACTCTGTCAAAAAATCCTAAATATCATAGTAAAAATAAACTTTAATGCTGCAGATCTCGTAGTTATCAACGACATTGATATGTTTTTTTACGATTAAACGATAGCTTTTTTATTGTTCTAAGGAAATAACCGGATAGATTTTTCATAAGTGATCCAGTGTTCCAAAAATCAATAAAAATTTACTAAATATTTACGAAATTACGCGCAGAGCTTCCGTAGAGAGCGGGACGGTTAATTGCAAACTCACGCGTGTTAGAGGGTGTCATTTGCACTGGAATGGCCCTGCCTTAAGATTTAATTAATTAAGTAAATCAGATTTTTTCATTAAAATTTCCTTATTTTTTGTATTAAAATCAACTTAATTTTGCGGTTGCTTCGGAACCCTAAATGTGCGGAGTCCGACTCGCTTTTGTTATTTCGTCTTTTAGTTAGTTTAAGCAACATATTAAACGCAAACAAAAAATACCGCGACTATTATTGTTATTAGTAGTGGCTCTATGAACTGTAGACCTTCGTGAGTGATATTTAAAATCCCAATATCTCCGCTATTAAAAAAACAAATACTGAAACAACTTTTTTGCTAATGTGGTGTGTGAAAAATGTCTTTAACATGAGCAATACAAACAGGATCCGTCCTGTAATCAGTTACAATGAAATGACCCATAATTATGTCATAATTTGAGTTTAAACTTGTAGGGCCTCTTAATTACTGGTACGTTGCGCTCACACATAATTGAAACCAAAAATATCAACAAAAAATTCATACGTCAAAAACGCGCCACGGAATCGATCCTTCTTTGAAGCTGTAAACGTTCGAATAACACCGAAATTAAAACGTAATAAGCGCCACGGAAATTATACATTTCTTCCTTTTAACTTAAAACGTGTTTACCCCCGCATCCGCTCGCACTTGACCGTTTTTTTTTTCACAAAACCCGAACGGAAACGGCCACGTGGTAGCGCCCTCGTAAGGGGGCGTTTTCTAAAAATACAACAGTATTCTAAACTATACATACCGTTTAGTCACGTCTCGCCGCTCCCGAATGCTTGACGATTCGAACCCAGTTCCAAATTCAAAATCCAAATTCGAATTTGGAATTTCGCGACCGTTATGTAGTGTTTAATATTCGTGAGGTTCTTTGTGATCGTGCGCAGTTTCAGAATGAGGTATGGCTTTACAGGTATTTGGCGGTAGTTTTGCATTTTTTTTTATGTGGCTTCTATTGTCTGTGTTAAATTTCGCCAGTTTTGCAGTGCCAGCGAGGCAATTTTTCATTTTAATAACGGTGAAAATTTACGGATAGAGAAAAGCTAGTGGTATTTTTAAACGTCTCTAAGAGTCGAAAATGCTCTAAACTGAATTACTATTTAGAATATAACCTTAAAATGACTACAATTTGAATAGGTAAGTTTCTTTCGGAATCTAAATCTTAAAGGTGATCTAAAATTAATATCGTCTTAATGTACCTACCAAATAATTTAATGTAATACTTATAAACATTTAGTATAATATCGTTACCATCATACTTATAACACAAACGTAAAACACACATCACAAATACTCATATCAAAAAAAGATTCAGCAACCCAATTTTGATTGTTCCGCTGCCCGTATGATGTCCACTTACAATGAGAAAGGCCGTATGCTTATTTGCCACCGTTAATGTAGTTATATATGGGCTAGCTTTTGTCCACAACTTTGTCCGCGTGGATCTCGTTAATATCTTACCTCCATACAAACTTTCGTCGCCATTTAACTCTTTACGGGATGATTTTAGGGATAAAAAGTAGCCTATGTTCTTCCTCGGGATACAAACTATCTACATGATAAATTTTATCTAAATCCGTTAACCGGTTTAAGGGTGAAGACGTAACAAACAGACAAGAGTTATTTTCGCATTTATATAATATTGGTATGAATACTGCCGTTTATTAATTTTACAGCTTACATCAGCAATATTCTAAGCTGTCATTAAATTATTGGAATAGCGTCCCACTTGATATTTCCCGCCAACTAAATTTATCCGACAGGTCAGAACCTGTTTCGGAGATGACTAACTGAAATATATCTGAATGTTATGAAATATTGAAACGATCGTAGCTCAGACTAATAAAAAAAGGAGTCAAAAACCATGCCCAAGGTTAGCTTTTTTTTTTAAAAACTGACTGTGGCTTTATAGGCCGGTCCCAATAAAGCGATAGGAGTGCGCGGTTGGAGAGTGGCCTGGGGAAAATCCAGGGAAAACCTTTGACACGACCACGCGGGCGGTCTAAAGACTGAAATACTCTAAGAGTTTGCAGTTAGCATGCATGATTGAGATTGTGCTTTCTTAGGGCAAGTTGCTCCAACTTACGATTACTAATCGATCAACGTTAACATAGCTGTCATTCCACAGAAATTGTCAAAATTTCCATAATCAAAAAAAAATGAAAATCAAACATTTATTCATCAAATATTTGCTTATAAGTATGTTTAGTTATAGGTATCGACATAGTATATACTTCTGCTTGTATTGTGACTTAGTTGATAATTAAAGTAAAATTAGTTTTGTGACATTTAAAATGCATGTGCATGATCGTATACTCAAAATAAAATTATTCAATACAAACTTTGCAATACCCTAACAGGGTTGAACTGTTACTGTTTATAGTACAGTCGCCATCAGATATATCGGAGCGAACAGGGTGCTCACAAATATCTGAACAAGACTCTATTGTGAAGGCGTTAAAGTGCATGTTCAGATATATTTGAGCACCCTGAAGAGTACAGATATATTTGATGGCGATTGTACCTCACCTATTATGAAACTGTAAAAGTGCTAAGCAAGAATAAACAATAAAGGTGGTGCAACTTCGATGCCCCTTGTCAAGCGAGTGGGCAACTTGACTGTTAGAAGTTCTCAAGACGCCCAGAGGCCTCTAACTTGGCTTAACTACTGCTATCATAGACAGCAGCCGGGATCGCCGGCTTAACGTGCCTTCCAAAACACGGGAGCGCTCAGTAACCACTCAATTTCGCATTTGTTTTGGTTTAGGCAATTGCAAAACAAAATAAACTCTACTCATCCTATTATAGGAGATTAAAATTTCATTGCCATTTTTAGGATTCCGTACTCAGAAGGTATCTGTCTGTCCGTCTGTCATCAGGCTGTATCTCATGAACCGTGGTAGTTAGTCACTGGAAATTTTCACAGGTGAAGTATTTTTGTTGCCGCTATAACAACAAATACTAAGAAACAGAATAAAATAATATATTTTTTAAATAATTTGATTCTTATTAGAGAAAAATCGACCTTATTGATTTTCTTATTTGATGTCAAAATTCCTATTTGAAAACTACTACGATTTTGAATAATTTGTTTACGTAGTTTTTTATAAGTTGCACAGTTAGTGGTTAAATAAAAAAAAATGTTTATGCTCGGGAAGATGGCAACGCCACTGTTTCTGAGAAGCCAGACGGCAGACAGACAGACGGAAATAGCTGAACATTTCCTTTTGCAATAAACGCTTAGGGCTGAAGCTTTGAAACTTCAAAGCTTAAAGGCAAATTAAGTAGATTTCTTGCTTTTAACACAGTCCTGAAATCAATATAGGACTTGTGAAATGTAGACGGCCATAGGCTAGGGTGTGTGATTATCTAGACAGCTTGTTTACCATCATCATGTATTTTTATACTAGGACGATTATATATAAGAATACGACTGCTTGTTTGAAATCAGACATCGTAGCCTATAGACGCGTATGACTGAATAACAATCACAACCGCTCAGTAGTGTAAAGAAATAAATCCGATAGCGAAACCTCAAAAGCTTTCGTCAATACTCTATACATCTTGCTTTCAATTCGATACTCTAGTAGCACGTTGATTTACACATAGCTGAGCTTTCAGTAAAAGCTACAGCTTTTAAAAGTGTGATGACATTTTTATATCTATTTCGCAAGCTTACGTCAGATAGTTCCATTTAATGTGGCCGTTACATTTGGTGTATTCTAAAATTTTTGACTTTTAGGGTGAGTTGCACCAAACCGACTGTAATCGTAAGCGTTGTTCGTTAAAACCTGATTGTATGGAGAGTTTGACAAGTTCCTATGAGATGACAGCTGCCGGCCCCATATTTAGAAAGAAAGAAAGAAATTGGTTTATTAGCGCAAATCACGTACTTACAAACGAAACTGAATATATTTAAACATAACTGCGCCAAAGGGTCTTCACTCAGCTTGGTGTCACGAAACGAGTCACATGACACGCTCCGTGACGCTGATTTTCAGTGAAGCCATTGGACGGATTAGATGGCACTGAAATATTACAATATGGAAACAAAAGATCAGACACCTCTATACAACAACAATCAGAATAGGTATTTCAAATAAAGAGAAAGTATGTGCTATTTGACGATGACCGGCCTGTGATTGCATGATGGTGCAACCGACCCTTAGTAGCGGTAGGGCATCGTGGATATTCCCCTCAAACTGAATAGT
This sequence comes from Epiblema foenella, assembly GCA_963556455.1. NCBI lineage: Eukaryota > Metazoa > Arthropoda > Insecta > Lepidoptera > Tortricidae > Epiblema > Epiblema foenella. Next base: position 25,194,803 of record OY747100.1, read on the forward strand.
AACTTTACCTAAAAGATTGCAGCTAGATACACGAGGTAGGTACATTATGCTGGCGCATTTGTTTTCAAAACACGATGAATATTTCTAATAAGATTCAAAACGTAGTCTATAATGTACAGATTTCAAACAGCAATTGAAAAACTCAACAACGTAGGCGTTTAAAAATGGGTTTTGAGAGCGCCTCAATAGATAAAATATTTTTAGTCCCTATTCCCTATTGTTAAATCTGTTAAGACTGACATTGTTGGCAATCGTCCTAATTTAGGGCTAAGAAATCACCTGGAGATAATAGGTAGTGTGTTGAAAGGGTTTTCAAAGAAAATTGCGGAAATAGATGTTAACTAGGTTGAATTTTCAGTGCCAGGTTTTCTTCGTATACTAATCAGTCTTACTACTTTTTCATGACAAGTTTTCTATTACAAAAGAAATCTAAGATATGTATTGAATTAGTGTACAAAAATAGGATTTCGAAATAGTACCTGAACCTAATAAAAGGAATTTATAGGTAAAAATACTTAAATATTAACGTATTGCTGTAAAAGCTGGGTAACACAGTGGTAAAAACCATTTTTTCATACAAATGGTGAGACATCCAAGGACTACTGGGTTACTCGATTTATGAATATTAGCTGTGGTTTGTTAATTACCAAAACTATCGGAAGTGATACTGCAATTAAACCTTTCAAAATAACAATACAAAAATATGAAGTGTGAGCGAAGTATTCCAAAATCTGCATTAAAAAAAAAGTGTCTGAAAATTATACATGAAAAAGTAGAATGACCCAATTATTTATATGCCCTTGTTGCCTGAAATTAATGATTTATTATTATAACTAGCGACCCGCCCCGGTTTCGCACGGGTGTACTATTTAATGGATGTTATTATACATATAAACCTTCCTCTTCAATCTATTAAAAAAAACCGCATCAAAATCCGTTGCGTAGTTTTAAAGATTTAAGCATACCATACATAGAGATATAGGGACAGAGAAAGCGACAATGTTTTATACTATGTAATGATTATCTATTAGTTTTTGAGCTGTGCAAATAAGAAGTTTTAGGTTATTAGGTTTTTTATGTGCCATTAAATACTACCCATTAATTAATGTATACCATTTAATACATAAATTCTTTTATCAAACAAAACCGATATTTTATAGCTAGTATCTAAACACCTACTCACACAACTCTGTTGTCAAGTTAGGGTACTCTCGTTTGCGTCAACGTCAAAAATTCGATGCGCAAAAGTAGACTTTCAAGGACTTTTGTGGTTGGTAAAGTAATCAATTACCTAATTTGTTATTTCCCTGTAGCAGAACAACAGTGGCATGGACACAAAATAAATTAATAAGTACCTATATTTTCATAATTAAATTAGTGGTTTCGATTCGCGAATATTCCCGTAAGGAAAACAACTTATTTTGGACACTTGTTAATGCTACGATACCTAACTTAATATGCAATTTAAATATTTGAAATCAACATTACGGAATTGTGGAAGCTTCTAAGAAAATATATTAAAAATAGGGTTATTAGGAAGTGCTTGGACTGCCAAGGACATGTTTGTGTCTTAGAGGTCTTTCTGCAGCTCTGTGCCAAAAGTGTGTGTGTGTGTTTCGCGAACAATACAGCAAATTATCTTATTTTCCAATACAAAAATTGATTCGAATTTACAGGGTAACAAAACTAGTCAGGATCCGTTAAGGACATATTCGGTATCGTGGTCTGATTAGGAAAAAGTAGAAGAAAATTTTTTTTGATGCCATAATTTTTTTTTTCTATGGGGCAGGTCGTCCAAGTCAGCCAACTGTCCATACAAAGGACAAAATTTATTGCGTCAAAAAAAATTTTCATTTACTTTTTCCTAATCAGAACACGATACCGAATATGCCCTTAAACGAATCATCACTAGTTTTGTTACAACCTGTATAGTTGTGACGTCATTATTCAATTAGTAGGAGCAATTTCTGCGCTCGCTACTGACGAGCTGATTTTAATAATTAATAAATAAAGAAAGAAAGAAAGCATTTATTCACTGCATCAAAAGATACACCGTTACAAATATAATATACTCAGTACATGAACATACACTCAGAACATATACTCAGTACATGGGCAGTGAATCGGTTCACTAGTTTTGTTACAACCTGTATAGTTGTGACGTCATTATTCAATTAGTAAGAGCTATTTCTGCGCTCGCTACTGACGAGCTGATTTTAATAATTAATAAAGAAAGAAAGAAAGCATTTATTCACTGCACCAAAAGACACACCGTTACAAATATAATATACTCAGTACATGAACATACAGTTAAAAAGTGCGTCTTCGCGGCAGTGAATCGGTTGCTGTCTCAGCATTATGCCGAGGTGTTAGACACCTGCAGCGCTGGTTTTCAGACTGCACCGTACGTGATCCACGGAACGCAACACAACATACTATACATATATTATAGGAAAGGTATACATATCGACGCTGGAAAGGCAAAATGGGCCAAAAATGTCGGTTATCCCATTTTGCCTTTCCAGCGTCGATATAATGAATGAAGGTAAACATATGATAAAAATAATTATTTTTGCATTATTTTAATGCTCACATTGCAATTGTTCCCAAAGACGTTTGATCCTCTGTATAAGCTTGTTCGAATGTAATCATAAAAAATACCTGGTCAAGTAGCTAATTTGTTATCAGTGTGTAGTCTGACAGAAAACAAGTGAAGCTGTTTAAAGTTGCAAGATGTCTCTGTGAATGGTTAAATCAATTTTATATGTATTTTTTTTTCTTTAATTCGAATGTGGCTTGATAGGCCGGGCCCAATAAAGCGATAGGAGTGCGCGGTTGGAGAGTAGCCTGGTAAAATCCAGGGGAAATATATTATTGCGTCCCTTTGTTCCCACAAAAGTAGAATGAAAAAACTATTTTTTGAACTGTACATTCTCATACCACGTTTTCAATATTGCATAATCATATAATATATATTTCACTACCTGATTATATATCTAATATATTTAACTATACAATAAACAAATTGTTATCCTATAAGTATATATATATATATTTTTTGTTTTTAATTGTATTTAATAATTTTAACTTTACATTGATCATATCTACACAATTATAATGAACCCGATCGCTCTCACAAAATAAAGTCGCGCAACAAATATGTAACTAGCCCTAACGCAGGCCTCGGTCTTCCTGGGCTGTTACTGCACACTAGTCTTTAGATGCTTGTCTGGATCAATATGTAATCGTAAAATTAATAGTGTTAATTAAGTTTTATATTTAATTAGTGTATAAATAAATAAATAAATAAATATAATATAATGACAATAAGTACAAAACCAGGTCTACCTGTCTCAAAAGTCTCGCTACAACCGCACCAAAATTGATGAAGCCCTCGAGATTGCACATAGTAACAAATTGATCCGAATTTCATTTTACCGAACTATTTAAATAAGATATTTTTCTAGACTTTAGTCTGCAATACCAAAGCCTGTCTCAAAAGTTTCGCTAAAACCGCTCCATAATCGATGAAGTCCAACATTAGACACTACAACAAGTTAATACAAAATCCATTACAGGCCTATTTAAAGAACACATTTACCCTGACGGGGGCTTATTCCGAAAAACAATGGCATCCTCAGGTTCAACGTTCGATACGAATTTAGATTCGAACAAAACTAAAACACAAGGGGGCCTATTCTTGCATCGCGTTCCGAAGTTTCTACACATTTAAATGAATATTTTTTTTCGTATTTTTTTTGTTTCGTTGGATGGCTTATTTTGTCATAGTATTTTAATATCAGTGACTTTTTTATTATCAGTGACTTAGAGACCATATACATCTCTAACAATATTAAATTAATTTTTATTTTGACGCTCAGAGACCATGTACATCTCTGGGATATTATATTAATTTTATTATACTCCTTGTTTAATCTTGAGACCTTATACATCTCTAACTTTACCGATGTTGTAATATTTGTAATAGATAACTTTGCAAGTTTATCTTCACCGTATGACATTAATTTTGTTATAATTGTAAACTCGAAATTATTATTCCTTCTTGAACTGTAAATTAATATTTTGACATGAAAAATGTATTACTTATGCATAGTCAGACTTTCTTAAATTGTAAATTAATATTTTGACATGTAAAAGTGCCCTTGTGGCCTATTTGCAGAATAAATGTTTGATTTTGATTTTTTTGATTTTGAATAAACGGTTATAACTCACAAATCGAGCAAGCTTCATTTGTTTTTTAAAATAATAAATATTTTTTCATCATACAAATCGAGCTAGTCCCAAACTAAGCCGAGCTTATACAGATACTTGACGACGATATACATATATACATAATTAAATAAATACATAGAAAACATCCACATCCCCGGAACAACTTCGTGTTCATCACACAAAATATGTTTTTAAATTCTTGATTTTAAAACATGACTGTGGCTTTATAGGCCGAGTCTAATAAAGCAATAGGAATCCGCGGTAGGAAAGTACCATGAGGAAATGCAGGGTAGCCTTCGACATGACTACGCGGATGGTTTAAACACTGAAATACTCTAACCCCCTTATTCATAAACGTCAATCAAACCTCTATTAGTTAAATAACCGCTAAAAATCGTTTGTCTTTATCTGTCACCTTACTTTTATGTTTGTGAGAAAGGGACAAAACATATTTTAGTTAGCAGAGGTTTGTTAAGTTTTATGAATAAGGGTGTAAGAGTTTGCGCTCCAGTGAGATTGATTGAGCGCCTTCAAAATCTGAGCTGTGAAATTCTTGATGATCGGCACCTTGTGTGCCGCCTTAGACCATTGCATTATGTGTATTCTAAATTCGCACGTGTGTTAGTGGTAGGAAAATGAGTCACTTTTTGCCTGGAGATAGACTATTTGTGATAATCCATATTAAAAGGGACCTTATGGCGGCCGGCACTTACGCCTTTATTGCCGCTGTTCCAATACAATAGTGAATAGGTGTAACGTAAGCGCCTGCCGCCATAAGGTCTTTTTCGATGTGGATTATCACATTTATTTATAAGTTGCGTGTTACTTTTCTTTTGGTTTATCTTGTGTTGAGTTTCTATATGTATTCAATAAATTTACACAGCTATTATGTAATTTGTATGTTCATCCTCCCAGGGGTTTCCTGGTTGTGCTAGGAGCCCGGGGTCTTTGACACCTAATACCAACATTTGGCGTAGGAAATAGTTTTGCAAAAGCCACTGCCATCTGACCTTCCAACGTGGATCTAGACCTTGTTGGGATTAGACCGGTTTCCTTACAATGTTTTCCTTCACCGACAAGCCATTTTTAAATAAGTATCAAATGATACTTTGTAGATACTTAAGTTTTTTTTTTAATCCAATGGTGCGTGGATTTGAACCCAAGACCGCCGCTTGACAGCCGTATGCTTAACCACCGGTACTCGTACATCTTAAAAAATATCGTGAGCCCACAAACCGAAAAACCACATTTTCCAAACCAACTTTTATCATTACCTATTTTTAACGACATTCGATATTTTTCGTACAGACCACACGCGTTGACAGAGTCAATGACATTTATTTATAACATAGATTAACCACAGATAAAGACCTTAAGTCGACGCTTTAAAGTCGAAAGTCAAATGGCATGAGACAATAATATGAACCTGTGCTTAAAACTTTGGTTCGCTATTTCAAAGACCTTAAGCCGATGTATTAAAGTCTAAACTTGGATGACACACGTTAAAGTTTGGGCGATAATGAATGTCGCGTAATTAGGTGTAGTTAATAACCCCCTTTCTATATTGATTTGCTGTTGGTGTTTGTTTTAGAATGTGTACTCTTTGTGGATGACAATAGGGTTCTATATTAAATGCCTATTGTGTAAAAAGACGACTATCGTGGATATGCTAAGTGCAATCAACATTAGTCTATTTTATGTTTCATAGCATAGTGTATGGTAGACGGTAGGCTGACACCGTAGCTTATGAACGCTGGCGAGTCTTGCGACTCCAAGAAAGTTACAAGTGCCCGAGTTTTTATACAATTTATTAGAAGTAAGTTTAAAATGTATTGTTTCAAGTTTTTCGTTTTTTTTTGTTCATATTCTGCTGTCTTTACGGGGCGGTATATGTTCGTCTGGCCTTCGCTAGAGTCTGGCTGATGAAAGCTGAGATTAGAAAGGAGCGGTAAATTTAAAAAAAACCACGTGATGCAACACTGTGTAAAATATTACAAAACAATAATGATACTTGGGCAACAAAATAAAATGTTCGCACTACATAGTTCAGTACATACCATGTACATACTATGCGATCAATTGGGTGGGTCAACTATTCTTTGTTGCTCGTTACCATGGTTACGTCTCCTGAGTCACTCTTTAAAAATTTGATTTTATAGGGTTTAAGTCTACCAAACATGAGTTTTAGCGATGAGCATACATCCATTTGGACATGGGTCATCTCTTGAGCACGCTTGAAGTCCATGTTATAAACATTTTACTAAGAAACTCGGTTATTGTTGTCTCCTCGCTGACGGGACAGAATAACAACAAGAAAAAGTTGATTGACCCAATTACCAAAAAGAAGATTCATGCTATTTAAATATTACGAGCCCGTTATGGAAGTAGCAATTCAAGTGGAATAATGTACTATGATACGATTTGCTGTATCCTGTTTCTGACCCGTAAAGGATCAAGCAATATTTGTCCCATTGACACGGCAATTGAGTGACGTTTGACACATTTGACGTAGATATTATAGTTGGCATTTAAAAAGTTTTAAATGAATATCAGTCTCAGCTTTCATTAGCCAGACTCTAGCCTTTTTTTTATACCACGTCGGTGGCAAACAAGCTGACAGCCCACCAGGCCCCTATTTCACCACAGCTGACAGGCGCGACAATTGTCAAAAAACATTACAATTGTAGTTGGTGAAATAGTCTTCACATGAAAATTGACGATTTGTCAGCCTACATATGTCAAATACATACATATGTCAACTTGGTGAAATAGGGGCCTGCTGGCGAATCACGTAACTTTATGTACTAACGGTAGATCGATTATACTGTCAATTTTGAAGTATAATTGTATGAGCTGCAGGCGAATCACGTAACTTTATGTACTAACGGTAGATAGATTTTACTGTCAATTTTGAAGTATAAATGTATGAGCTGACACTTGAAAATTGACATTAAAATCTGCCTAACGGTAGTAAATAAGTTACGTGATTACCCCGCCGTAATTAAAATTTGACATTAAAATCTACCTAACGGTAGTAAAAAAGTTACGTGATTACCTCGCTGATGGTAAGGTTACCGTCGCCTATAGACGCTTGCAACACCAGACTAGAGGCGTTACTCGCGCGTTGCCGACTCGTAAGAAACCTTTTCACGCCTTTTTGAAGAGTCCCATTCTGTAGCCCATTGGGAACCTCGGCAGGAAGCTCATTCCACAACCTAAGTCTAAAAAGTGCCTGTTGAATCGTACTGTAACTTTTTTCCTTAAATAAAAAAATAAATAAAAAACCTTGAAAGAAAGAAAGAAAGAAACATTTATTCACAGACACAGTAGACACACATAAATGACAAGAAAAAATACACAGAAACCACACAAAATGTGTGTCCCCGCGGCAGTGAAACGGACACTGGCTCAGCATTATGCTGAGGTGTCATTGATAGCTACAGCGCTGATTTTCAGCCAGTACCATCGGTGACTCACGGAACGCCACACAGTTGCAGAAAAATAAATTAGTAAAATAAAAATAACTGCAATAGTGAAAACAATTAGTAACAAGTCGTACATGAATAAAAAAATAAAATAATAATAATAATAAGCAAAAATAAAAACACTTACTACATACAGCATCGGGAGTACAAAAACAAAAAAGCTACAAATTTGAAATCCATAAATGAATACGGTTGGTATATTTTTTTGCTGATCTCCGATCCCATTGGATTGAGCAGTAGTCAATCTCCAGATTTAAAGTCCCGGGAATACTGTCTTTGTTTTCCCCAATAATTAGTATGTAAATATAACAACTTTCTAGTACGCTAAGCATAATCCATAGTTAAATCGCCTAAACTCCTCTTCGTGCCAAAAGGAAATAAGCGCCAAGCATTTCCATACCACATAATCCCTTTCGTACGTGCCATGGTATTAACTCGTAGCTACCAAAATAATAATTCACTTCGGATGTTTCTGTGGCATGGAATTAATGTTGAATTTCGCTTGATACAAGTTGTGCTAGGTTGGTTATATAACCACCACGCTAGTAATTCACTTGATATGATACTTATAGCATCACATTAAGGTGTAATATGGATCGATAAAAGTTTTCTTGTCTATTGAATTTATAACTCCTGCTGTTTAATGTAACTAGACTATTTACAATTTACGTTCTCGCTTTATGGTTAAATATTAGGCATTAATTAATTTTAGTATAAATTTAAAAATGTAAAGCCCAGTTTACACGGGTAAAGTAAGCAAGAGAGCATATTGTAAAAAAGTATTTAAATAAATCGCGTTTCATTGCGATAACTTATTTTTTATATTTTTACCGCCTATTCAAATTCTAAATCAATCGATCGTTAAAATAGGTTTCATTTATGCTGAAAAGTACAAAACTCAATCAATTTATTTAATAGATTTTATTATTTTCATGTTGACGTGTTATAGATATAGCTCAACATATTTTATTATGATTAGTGTACTTACTTTATTACATTTTATCTTGACGCTTAGAGACCTTATACATCTCTAACAAATCTCAATTGTTATTAGTTTCTTATTCTTATTTTTGACATGTAACACTCCATTTAATTAATGATACTTTGATTATTGTATTATTTTTATTTGATGTACCTAAATAGATTTTGACTTGTAAAAGTGCCCTTGAGGCCTATTTGCAGAATAAATGTTTTGATTTTGATTTTTTGATTTTGTATCATTAATTAATATTACAACGACCATTTAAGTTATAATTTCTTTCCTTTACTAAAAATCTACTGTTAATAAAATATCAAACCAAGTATTACATACATAAGTTTTATTTTGCAACCGGCGGCACTCACAGATTGAAAGTCGCGTAATTATTTGTGATGATTCGTCTTTGTACAGTGACTTCCAACCACTTATATACTAATAGCTTATATACCAACTACAGTAGAATCCGCTTATAACGACTCCGCTTATAACGAATCCGCTTATAACATTTTACCGCTTTTAACGACTTCGAAATCACCACACATTAGATTTGATATCAAACATTTTCAAAGTAAATCAGTCCGTTTTGTGCGACGTTGTGTTAGTGCGACGTAATATCACCGGTCCCTTGACTGTCGCTTTATCCGGATTCCACTGTAGACAAACCTCAATACGTATGAATTACTATTTCAATCAAAACAAAATCAACGGTCAACATCCAAAAATTGACTTGTATGTATGTAAGCACTTTATTGTACACAATAACAGGTTAAAACAATATACATGTCGCATAAGATTACAATACAAAGGCGAACTTATCCCTATGAGGGATCTCTTCCAGCTAACCTTTGAGGGATTTAGTGGAAAGTGGGAGAATGAGATAGACTTACACAGTGTACTAAAACTTTTCAATAAGAAAACTTGTAGCTCAAACCCAAACTAAATAAATATATAACAAATAAACATATAATAAATACATGGTATAAATAAAAAGTAACTGCACTCGTGTAAGCGCGGCTTTATCTACAGTCGGAATGGAAATTTTATAATTTAAAACATAATGAGGGAATTTAGTTTTATCTATTAAATTAAATACCCTACTAATAACAGGTTTAAACTACTTAAACGTTTTTAGTAGGGATTAAAGAATTAGGGAACATTTAGAAATAAAATTAAGATTTTTATTACTTTAGCTTAATTCATATTTTGCGTGGGTGAAAAACAAGAGCGTAGCCCACGTTTGAACATGAAAATAATCGTATTATATTCTAGCTGTTTTAATGTTGTTTAGGGTTCCGCACCTTAAAACGAAGAAAAACTAACCCTTATAGGATCACTTTCTTGTACGTCTGTCTGTCAAGATCCTTTTATCTAGGGAACGCGTGGAGGCATCGAGTTGAAATTGAAGCCATATACTCAGGTCTACAGTTCTTTGAGGCTGTGAAAAAAAAATACCTTTAAAAAAAATAATATCGTCTCATACTACAAATACAGGGAAAAGCTGAAATTATACACTTCTAATTGAATCTTCTGATTGACGACCGCTTTAGCCTAGTTGGTAGTGGCCCTGCCTTCGAAGCTGGAGGTCCCGGGTTCGAATCCCAGTCAGGGCATGTATTTGTGTGATGAACCCGAATATTTGTTCCTGAGTCTTGGATGTTTTCTATATATTTAGGTATCTATTTATCTGTATAAGTATGTATTCTCGTCACTTGGTACCCATAGTACAAGCTTTGCTCAGTTTGGGACTAGGTCGATTTGTGTAAAATTGTCCAAAAATATTTATTTATTTATATATTTAATTAAATCATAAAAAAATATACCCCCTTATTCATAAACGTCTATCAAACCTATATTAGTTAACTAGCCGCTAAAGTTCGTTTGTCCTTATCTGTCACTTTGACATTGACGTTTGTGAGAGTGGGACAAAGAACTTTTTAGTTAGCAGAGGTTTGTTAAGTTTTATGAATACGGGGGATAGTCTTTAAAGTACGTAATCAATACCTACATGTACGGAACCGGTGGGCGAGTACGACTCGCATTTGTTTTTATTTAATGATGACCTTGTAAGTTGAAAGATGTCAGAATAATAATATATATTAAGGGTGGGTGGCAAACCGTCTGTAATTGTAAGCGGTGTTCGTTAAAATCTGATTGTATGGAAAGTTTTTTCCTCCGCCTGTCATAGAAGGCGACTAAAAGGGAGTCGTCGGGGTCGTAGACGGTCGTAATTGGAGGCTACGATTGTCATAGAAACATAAATAAATAAATAAATAAATATTTTTTGGACAATCATACACAAATCAACCTAGTCCCAAACTAAGCAAAGCTTGTACTATGGGTACCAAGTGACGATATACATACTTATATAGATAAATAGATACTTAAATACATAGAAAACATCCAAGACTCAGGAACAAATATTCGTGTTCATCACACAAATACATGCCCTGACCGGGATTCGAACCCGGGACCTTCAGCTTCGAAGGCAGATAGCCACTTACATGGGTCCACATGGGTGGCTATGTTTCTATGATATCCAAACGTTCCCGCGTGTGGTTTGGAACACTGGAATACTCTAAGAGTTTGCGCTCCAGTGAGATTGGTTGAGCGGTTTCAACCGAATCTGAGGTGTGAGTGGAATCGAGCTGCTGGGAGTTTTGTCGCTGGTATATTCTGTGACCACATTACAAAAACATTGCACAAAAACAGTTAACACTAAACTCCTGCCACATGTAGGGCCATGTGCGATGTTATCGCTGTCACTAAGTTTACTAGAAGCGCCCGCGAACGCGAATAACAGTGCCTTTATCATGAGTTTACACGACCGTACTCGCTAGCGACTGCGTAGAAATATGTATGGGCAAAAGTACAGCGCCTCTGCCGGTTACGCAATAGAACTAAGAATCGGCATACTAAATCGTTTACGCAGTCGCTAGCGAGTACGGTCATGCAAACTCATGGTAAAGGCACTGTTCCAATTGAATACTAGGGGTTGCATCAAGTTACAATAGGCTAGATGACAAAAATTGTTTTCATGCCATTCGAACCAGTTTTTAGAGACGGTCAAATGTTTGTATGGGACCAAGTAAAACTATTTTAAACTGGTTTTAACGTAGTGAAGAAAAAAATATACTATCAAAACCCAGACAAAATATGGCAGTACCCTAGTAGTATATATATATATAGTAGATTCTTAAAGCAAATTACTTATACTTTTAATATTTAAAAAATCAAGTATGAATGCAAACTTTTAATATAATTATAAAATGATCGTCCCAGTACTCGAAACTAGCCCAATGCTAAACACTTTTAATATTAATTCGTTACAGTGTAAGGTAAACAATAATTGTCAACTATTGGGAATTTGTGTGTCAGGCATCGGCAAATTTACCTTATTTGAAGTAAAGCAAATATCTACATAATGCCACTTCCATTCATGAATATCCACGTTGTTTAGGCCACGTGTTCCAACAAATACAATTTCAACGCCTACTTTTTATAATTACCACTCCCGATAATTACCGAGGCTTGTTCCCATGACTTTACACTTGCTACAAAGGAAATGGCTGTTTATATCTTTTTAATTAAGGACAACGCAAAAAAAATAAGGAATGTGGTTGCGAATTTAGATTATGAATCTCTCTCACGGGTCGGTCCCTCATGTCAGGGGATCGTGGTCAGCATCAGGTTTGCATCTGGAGCTGATGATCTGCCTCCATCGGTTTCTGCCGGTAGAATTTGGAGGATGACGAGTCTTTCACTTGATCGTTCCATCCTTGACGACCGGTTTAGCCTAGTGGGTAGTGCCTGTGAAGCTGACGGTCCTGGGTTCGAATCCCGGTCAGGGCAAATATTTGTGTGATGAGCATGAATATTTGTTTCTGAGTCTTGGATGTTTTCTACGTATTTTAGTATTTATATCTATTAAATATATCGTCGTCTAGTAGCCATAACACAAGCCATCTTGAGCTTACTGTGGGGCTAGTTCGATTTGTGTAAGATTGTCCTCTAATATTTATTTATTTATTTATCCTGTTGGTGAACCGCACGATCTTTGACCTTCGGTGTTCCCAACCACAATAAATTTCATTGCATTGTGTGGCCGAAATACGCAAGAATGCGCTGTTGGCATATGGTATACAAGCGAGTTTTAATTCGAAGCTGGGACTGTATCGATGCATAGTGCGTTTCGCAGTCCAAGGTATCCTCAGCATTCGCCTCCAGCACCATATTTCGAATGCAGCTATCCGCTGTCTTTCTCGGATTTCAGATTATTAATCACTAATTATAAATAGATCAGAGTTGTTTTCTCTTGATATGTCATTTTCTGTATTGTAGAGGGACTAGTTTATGAGTATTGATACGGAGGCAAACCTGATGGAATAAATTAATAATTATAATCATTTCTAGTAAGGTGCATACGTATGTGTTATACCAATGACGCATAGATAGCGCTATATGCAACTTTTTGTATCAAATTATGTTAATCTCTAATGCGTAAGGGTATTATAGCCACTTGCTTTATCGCTATACAACTAAGCTGTTGAAATCGTTATCTATCCAACAAATTCAAAATCTATCAAACACCTCGGCATAATGCTGAGACAGCGACCGATTCACTGCCGCGAAGACGCACTTTTTAACTGTATGTTCATGTACTGAGTATATTATATTTGTAACGGTGTCTTTTGGTGCAGTGAATAAATGCTTTATTTCTTTAAATTTTGAATTATAATTGAATTTATTTTGTCATATTTATTTTTTTGTAATTAGAGTTTCTGTAATTGTTCTTTCTTTTTTCCAGATATGTCTCAACCACCTCCCCTGTGATGTCAAGACCATGTCAGTGACATGGCTGCCCTTCCGATGACCGGAAGCCCGGAAGTGGTGCTGTTGCTGCTGCTGAGCTGTTGCTATGGTTACCAGGAGCAGAGGTTCGCTAGAGAACCTGGAGATCAAGTGAGTTGCCATCTCTCGTATAATGCATCGGGCATGTTCGCGCAGGCAGGCACAGAGTGCTTCCACAGTACCATGCGCGTGCGCTGCGTCCCTGGTGCGGCGCGCACGAGCCAGTCCCAATGTCGTCCTGGCGGTAATCGCAGACCGGGTTGACTGTCCCTATATTTTGCATTGCTGTGACAGACATGTTAAAACCGGAGTGGGGTAAACGTGGGGCGTATAATTTTGACCATTTTGACATTTTGTCATTTTTTTAATCTATTTTAATTTTATTGTAACTTATTTTAATGTTTAAAGTAATCTATCTAAAATTTTTAATTTTGTATTGATATTTTGTAGACTTGATAATCTTGATATTCTAATAATTGTAATGGTATGTCTTTTTATCTCTGTATGAGCCTATAGACGCTTGAAATAAATGAATTTTATTTTTTTATATTATTTTATAATTACCGTTGTCATTTTTGCCAGCACCGTCATTATTATCGCCGCCGTCATCATTGCTCGCTACAGTTTTCATTATTATCGCTTAAACCATCATGAAATATCAATAACAACTGTTTTTTTATATGTTAAGATCGAAAGAGCTCGTCTCTTTGATTCGAATAACACACATAATGTAAAAACCGGCCAAGGGCGAGTTGGACTCGCGCACGAAGGGTTCCGTACTAGTATCTATAAAACAGCAAAAATAACTTAACCAAAATTACAGTTAAATCAACCTATCTCAAAAACTATAAGAGATACTTTGATCAAACCAAAAATCGTTGAAAGAGTTAATTAGCATGCATCACCTCTATTTTTTTTAGAATTTTATACCCCGTAGTTATAAAAATAGAGGGGGGGGGACATACTTTTTACGACTTTGAGAGCTGATATCTCAAAAACCGTTCACTTTAAGAAAAATGTTTTTTAGAAAACTTTATATCATTTTAAAAGACCTTTCCATTGATACCCCACACGGGTATGTACATCGAAAAAAAAATTTTCATCCCTCAGTTACATGTATGGGGGGCCCCACCCCCAATTCTTTTTTTTACTATTTAGTGTCATAATTTTGTAGCGGTTCATACAACACATATTCCCATCAAATTTCATCACTGTAGTACTTATAGTTTCCGAGTAAATCGGCTGTGACAGACGGACAGACGGACAGACGGACAGACGGACAGACGGACATGACGAAACTATAAGGGTTCCGTTTTTGCCATTTTGGCTACGGAACCCTAAAAATCCTACAAAAGTGTTTGTTTTTAAGGAAATGCTCCACTGTTTTCTGTATAGTAACTTCAAAGCTGTGATTATATCATTACAAGTTATCATTAGGTACCGACAAAGGTATCAATTGACAGTTTCTCTAATTAGTCTCCAAACGACATTCTTCAAGCAAGCTAATTAACAAGTTAATTAGTATTAATTTTACCGACCAGATCTGGGATTAATATAGCTTTAACAGTTTTTTTACGTTGTTCGTTTTATGAGATGTCTTTGACCTTTCTGGTTTCATTTGTTATTTGTTTCTTCTAATGATTTAAAACGTGTTACAAATGATAAAATAAATCTTGTTGTTGAAGCAATAAATAGAAATATACTAGATTAGATGTATTTTAAATGTGGCCAAATAAAATACTAGCTAATGGAATTTTTCGCTATCGACATAGCGAATCTTCAAATAAAACAAGATTGGCAATGGGCTTCTGACTCCTCTAGGAGTATAGGTGTCCATAAATAAATAAATAAATAGGTTAATATATGACTATTTTCCCCTATTTCTTGGTAGTAATAACTTATGAGATTGGTTCAAAAAGCTGACCAACACCATGCACGATTTATAGATAGGAAGAGAGAGAGAGAGAGAGTAATAATTTATGTCCCTTTCAATTTTAATTTATAATGGGGTCCCAGTGCACACAAATAATTTGCTGAAATCGCGAAGCGTTTGTTTGACGTAACTGTGCCTTTACCATCAGTTCGCATGACCGTACTCGCTAGCGACTGCGTAAAGGATTTAGCATGCCGATTGTTAGTTCTATTGCGTAACCGCCAGAGGCGCTGTACTTTGGCCATACTTTTTACGCAGTCGCTAGCGAGTACGGTCATGTACACTCATGGTAAACGCACTGGTGACCGAAGAGCTGGCGACTTCCTCGCACAACGTATTGTGATACAGCGAGGAAATGCCGCCAGCATCCTCGGTACAATGCCGCAAGCGCCTGTTTTAGATTTAGATTAAGTGTAATATTATTTAAGTTATTGTTATTTAACTATTATTATCGCCTGTAAGTCAATAAATGATAATTTAATTCATAATAATAACAGGTGAACAGTAGGTGTTAACAAAGTATTAAGATGTCACACAATGGAATATTTATCGTCAAGTAAATTCTACAACAAATCGTTTAGTTTTCAGTCTGTTCGGATGTGGAATGCTTTGCCCATTGATATTAGGAGTGCTCCATCACTCCCTATTTTTAAAAAGCGGTTAAAAGAGCATTATTTATATCTTTCTTAGTCTTGCTCAATTCCTGTAAACTTTCTTTTGTTTGCGTTACCTTGTCGTTGTTTTCTCTTATGTATATATATTTATATATTTTATGTATTATTATGTAGTGTATATTTAGATATATATGCAGTATATGTAGTTTATGTTACTTTGTATGTAACCTCTTTTATATAATCTGTACTCGTCTTTTTTGTTATTATGCACTGCCCAATAACTAATTTCTATGCGCTGTATCGCTATCTGAAGGTTGTCTGGAAGAGATCGTTTTTTAGCTATAAGACCGCCTGTTGTTACCTACTTACTTAAGTCCTGTTCATGTTTTGTCATTGTAATAATTCTCCATGTAGTGCACAATAAAGCATTTTATTATTATTATTACCTTTGTAGCCACTATAACTAATTGTACTTGATAATCTGTTTATATCTGTTTCCAGGCTAAGATGTTATAACTTGTTTAAGTATACTTTATGATTCTCGATCGTTACGGATTACCAATTACTTTTACGACACAATAAGCGCCATAATAATAAAAATGGCGCATGGTCAGGCTTACAGAATGGTAATTATTAATTTACTCGGTAATAAACGGTGCTAGTTATAATTTATAGTAAAGTGGGAGTAGTTAGGTATTAAGATATTCTTTATAGGATTGTGTATTCATGTCCATTTATTGGTATTAATCATACACTGTCACTGTACAAGAGATTACATATTTTAAAGTAATAGAATAAAAATAAAAAATAATTTTGACAAATAATGATACTACTGCAGTAAAATTAAGATGTCAGATAGATCACTATTACTTGTCAATTTATAACTAGTGGCTCTGTGAGTTGTAGACCTCGTGAGTGAGTTTTTTCATCATTTCCAAAATCAGACATTATAAAAAAGATCAATTATGAATATCGAACCTGCTCACAAAATTTCACGAGAATCGTTTGCGAAATGCGACCTGTAGAGCACCGTAACCTTACGCCAGTGGACCGTACGCTTGTTTGTCATTGGCCTTGTATAAAAAAGGAGGACATATTTTTCGAGAAAATTACTGACTGTCGAGTTTCTTTCGGGGTTTCTTCTCGGCAGTGGTCTCATGAGAAACGCTAGTAGTTTTTGACTTGTGAAAATGCCTTTGCGGCCTACTTGCAGAATAAAGTTCATTTTTTTTACTTCAAGGTAAACGTCCCTGTGCTCGACACTGACCCAATAATAATAATAATAATAAATCTTTATTTTCAGACCAATGATCCATAATTTGTTACAAAGTACATTCATATCTTTCTGCTTCGCCTTAAGGTTGACTGGTAGAGAATTCCATACGGCATTAAGTCCGCCTTTTGTACGAAAAGGTTTCTTTTCTGCAATAAAGATTAAATAAATAAATACTTATATACTAGAGTTAGGGTCAACACAACTAATAGAAAAACACATGTACATACAAAAAATACAAAAAAAAGAATTGCACCATCCCTCGACACTGGTTAGTCTTACATGCAGTTTGTTCCAGTGTCTCGGTAGTGGTGCATACAGTTTATCCACAAACGTTTTATGTATATGCTATTAGCGCTGCCATTTAGTCTCCGCATTAGTGACGCCGATCGATTGCGTATGATCGCGTTAAGGCGCCGTGAGTTCACGCAACAGAGATTTTGAAATATCATAACGCGTTTGTAAATGATGATATGGTTTCCAAAAAATATGCACAACAATTTTGAGACCTTTCTGTATTGCCAAAAGCGATTCAAAACATGATTAACCAACTTTCGCTCGATAGAAAAAAATCGCAAACTTGCGTCTAAAGCAAACCTTTAAAAATTTGTAACTATTTTTGCATATTAGCTATTTACATGAAAGTTATATCAATAAATTCGTAATATTGTACTTCATGACATTAAGCGATTACTTTTTCTTGCATAAAAAACAATGAAAAATAATGATTCAAATGAACTATTTTCCGCGAATCGTTTGTGCGGGCCTCCGCGAACATAGCCAGCGCACTGCATTATCGTGGCAGTTTTAACAGCATCCTGAAAACGTTGTATTGTATGCGCAGGGCTGTACGACCGCTGAGTGTAGCTGGTCCACAGGCTGCAGGCGTAAAATGTTTGACAGAATGCAAACCTGCGGGCCAGCATGTTCCCCCTAACCACCAATGCCACTCAATGCTCACTCAGCACGAGGACGCTGACATGTTTGCTGATCGCTTTTCTAAGCAGCCGTATTGCTAAGCAGTTCCTTGACGATTTAAATTAATTTTTATTTTAGTATATTGTATAATTTTTTATGGATTCTATAATTTCGAATGTTCTCAATTTGACGACTTTTCTATTTGACATGTATATATATATTTTTTCTGTTTATTGCTATTTAATAATTTGTCGTGTAAGTGCTTTGGTGTTATTTTATGCTGTAAACTTACATTGTATTTAATTGAATAAATGAATAAATGAATGAATGCCCTGCGCTTCCTCTCAATATCGAGCTCGTCTGACAGCCCCTCGGTATACATACACTTTTAACCTTATGTCATGATGACAAGGTCACTAATAGGTGTCATTGGGCACTAAGGCTCGGGCAATCAATCAATCAATCAATCAATCAAATCGTTTATTTGCTGGAATACAGTAAGTACAAATAGGTCTTATACATTATAATACAGTTCCATGTATTCAGCCTGCACGCAGGCATGCAAACATTTACGAGTGCTGCGTACGTTATGATATAATATATCAACAATAATAAATTGGCAAAGAATACAATAATAAAAATAATAATAATAATAGAATTCACAAAAAGTAATAATTATTAAAATAAATGTCAAATGTCAAAATACCCACGGAGTCAATAATTACAGCTTCTATGTCCACTTTGATTTAAATAGCTTTTTACACTGTAGAAGCATTTGTCTAAAAGCCAAATGGACAACCTGTGTTTAAAACTATTGCCCTGTAGTAACTTTATTTCGTCGGGTAAATTATTAAATAGTTTTATACACATGTTGAACACATTTCTGCAGTACATCGCCTTACGAGCGCGAGGTTTATGCAACAGGTTTGGTGGAAACAGGAGCGAATGATGGTTATGCAGACGGTGGACGTTGATGAGAAATAATGAAGACGTTCTTTAAATTTGACTCCCTTTACTTAATTACAAAAAAATATAATAAGTAACAAGCGTATGCGCTCGGTAGTTGGTAAAATGAGAGTGGGGCACGGTCCTGCTCGCGCTGGCTGGTCGCTGACGCATGTGAGTGTGTGTGTGCCTATGCACACATACGCTGGGCGTTAACAAGGTTCATAATTCTTGGTCTGGTCTGCCTGTGCATGACTTCAGCACGTTTTTTGAAGTATGACCGATTGTTGCAGACAAAAACACATACATCTCTCATATATAAGCACGGTAATGGGAGTATGTTTAGCTTTTTAAATAAGGGTATGCAGCTATCATCTATCCACGCATTACAAATGGCCCTGACACACTTTTTTTGAATTTTGAAAACTCTGTCCACATCTACTGAATTACCCCACAGTATTAACCCATACCGGAGAACAGATGACACATAGCCGTGGTAAGCTGTGAGTGAAGCCTCAATTGACACAGTGTTTCTCAGCCTTCGGAGAGCAAACACAAACCGATTGAGCTTTTTGCAAAGTTGTTCTATGTGTTCTTTCCAATTGAAATGCTTATCGATTGTAACGCCAAAAATAGATACTACCTCGTTATGTGTAACAATGTGACGTTTACCTTATATAAAAGCTTTGTATTATTTTTAAGGCTCGCTCTCCGATTTTTTTAAAACGGGGTTTTTCACATGGTCCGTATAGCACCCGATGACCCCCCGATAAGCAGAACCGTCTAAATTATTCATTTTGATACGATCAAAATAAATATTTAACATTTTGTTCAACATGTCACAGAAATTCTGACCAATTATGTGTTTTGAATATTCATTAGGTAGATTAGCGTGATATACATACATATTTGATTTCTTTTGGTATAGATTTAATACTAAAAGGCATAAATAAGAAGTTAACAATCTCATGTTTACTGTCAGCGCGTATTTCTGGAAGGAGTTTTAAGCGATGAGCGCTTAGCGATTTTATTCCTGTTTTTGGCTTGTGTGTCGAATGTGTACACAGGCTACGATACCTGCTTGCCATCAGGAAGGCCGTAAGCTTATTTGCCACCGTTGTTATATAGAATATCGGCCAAGTATGATTCGGACTCGCGTACGACGGGTTCCGTAGCGTTATCTATAAAAACGGCAAAATAAATCGTTTGTTGTAAGGGTTTTTATTTATTTTTATAGCAGCAACAGAAATATAAATATTCTTTATTATTCACCAGAAAATACATTGAAAACAAGATTTAAATTAAACATGTTGATGGCAGACAACAACCAACCAACCAACAACCAACCTTCAAGAATAGAGCGTATTCCCTTCTGAAAGGCCGGCAACGCACTTGCGACTCCTCTGGTGTTGCAGGTGTTTATGGGCGACGGTAATTGCTTACCATCAGGCGATCCGTCTGTTCGTTTGCCCCCTATAACATAAAAAACACAAAAAAAAAACATGTGGTATTATCGCTAAAAAGCGGTACACACACCGGTAATTACACCGGTAATTACTATATTAAATGAACAGAAGTAATAAGCAAACTATTTATCACTTTATCACAATGTAATAAGGTGTTTAAAATTTGTTTTTGATAGACATTAGGGCTTGACTGTACGCTTTATAAATTCACTAGCGACCCGCCCCGGCTTCGCACGGATGCACTATTTAATGGATGTTATCATACATATAAACCTTCCTTTTCAATCACTCTATCTATTAAAAAAAACCGCATCAAAATCCGTTGCGTAGTTTTAAAGATTTAAGCATATATAGGGATATAGGGATATAAGGACAGAGAAAGCGACTTTGTTGTATACTATGTAGTGATTTTCGCTTTACGCATTATTATTAGTTTGTTTTCTAGTATAATGTACTTGATTTGTGCAATAAAGTGTTTACTACTATTAATACTATAAATAATTGTTTCCGCTCACCGCTTACTTCTTAGATACCAACTTTAACAGTTTTAATTTGAATTTATAATTACTTTCGGCATTTGCATAGGTATTTGTAGGATCGTAATGTGCCATTTTGCTATAAGTAGCTACGCTACGGAATTAAATGGGCTTATCAAAAATTTTAGGAGCATTTAATTGTAGCTCCTTTATGCTAAGACCTAATCGCCGACTTTCACGGGTACGGTCACAGACATAGGTGAAAATAGACATCACATGAACGAGATTTGTATAAGGTTACAGGAGCTCCCGAAAATACGTGTTGAGACAAATATTGTAGATGGCTTGGATGGATGGATTGGAATTTTAAAGGGTCAGGAATGTGCAGGTGCCTCTGGAGTTGCAAGCGTCCATAGGCTTCGGTGACCGCTTACCATCAGGCGGGCCAGAGACTTATATTATATGATAAGCTACAAGTCCGTTCCCCACATGAAGTATTGCTGTCACCCCTCGATACCAGCTTGGGCCTTTTTTCGCTTCAGAGACGTGCGATATTGAACCGTTAAGTTTAAGGACAAACTTTGCCTTCTTGTGCGTGTTCTATCGCTTGAAAAAAAAAGAGATGGAGAGTACCTCAGAATGTCGTCTTACAATATTTGAAATAGGCAAACTGGGGAAGTATTTAATTACCACAGTTTTTTTGAACTTGACTGTGGCTTTACGGGCTGGGTCCAATAGAGCGATAGGAGTGCGCGGTTGGAGAATAGCCTGAGAAAAATCCATGGGAAAACCTCCGACACGATTACGTGTGTGGTTTGGAACACTGGAATACCCTAAGACTTTGCGCTACAGGAGTATATAATTAGGATTCGAACACAAATGTATGGATTAGATACACTTATTATACGAAGGCATGCGAAAAAAAGAGCGTCTGTATGATCTAAGAACAATACATCTATGGTTACTGAAAACTCTAGGGTTGTGTGGGTATGTAGGGATAAAATCGTGTTAGAACAATATCTAGAGTTAACTTAAGCTGAGTCATAAGCAGAGCCTTGAAACTTTACGGAAATTATATTGAAGGGAACTAGGGTTATGGTAATGAGATTGAAAGTTAGTAAATGAGGGCTTGGTGATTAGGGTTTAAGTGGCGACATATTGTACCAAGTGCACTGATAATCTGGTGAAGTTTATGAACACAGTTTATGTTTTTATTTTACATATTGACGATCTTTTTTGAATTTATTATACTCTCTTTTGACATACATAACAGTAATTCATGTCTTTTTTAAATTTCATATGCATCAATAAATTGCTCTGAATAATTAGATTCAATTTATGTAATATATAATTGATGATTCAAAAGTGCTTGTTGCTAGGCCTATTTGAATAAAGAATATTTTGAGTTTGAGTTTAAAACAAAACTTTTTTCCATCAATTATATTTTTCCTGTGATGCTTTCGGAGATATACAAAAATTGGAATTGTTGAAAGAAATCTTCTATATTTTAATATTTACCTAACATCACGATGATTTCAAATAAGCGTATGATATAAGACCTACACTATAGCCTATGGGTGCCTGTGACTACGATATGTTTGGCCATTTGACTTGCATAAGTCAGCATAACGAATCTTCAAATCAATATAGTATCGGCAACTTTTTCTGGTCTCTGGTGTCTGATTAAGAGCTTTATAAGTTTTATAATGTTTTGATTTCAAATTATGACAAAAGTGTTGACAATACCAGTAATGTTATTAAAGGCTTCGGTGATTTTATTAAAATTTTAGATAGTAACATAGCCATTTTTTGTTTTTTTGGATATAGTAGAATTTAAGCGGAAAATACAAGTTTTTAGATTGAAAATGGTCGATATGGAGTGATGTTTGAAACGATTTTTCTTAATGTAAAATGTAAAAAATACATTTAAAGTTTATGACATAAGGTCGCAATAGTCCTGTTCTAGATAGTAACATTGAGAAAATGTCAAGATACTTGTCAATTCAAACAGAAAATGGCGTATTAGATGAGTGTTTTTTAACTGATATGGACCTTTAATATCAGGGCCATGTCGCATATAAGTTATAATTACAATAAAATTTACAAGTGGCATATAACAAAATGTTAACTTTAACTATTTCATTTGTACTTTTTGGTACCTAGCACACGTGGTCTACAATTTAAATTGACTTGTATTGTATAAAGGTATGTAGGTACGTGTATACTCCGTAAGCTTGTTTTCCACCGTTATCGTATATCTCATTGTATTTTTTTTACCGGGGCTATGGATTGTGGCTTTATAGGCCAGGCCCAATAAAGCGATAGGAGCGCGCAGTGTAATCTGGGTAAAATCCGTGGGAAACCTCCAACACGACCACGCAGGCGGTTTAAACACTGGAATCGATTTTAAATAAATAAAAAGAGATTTATTGCCGCCAGAAAGAAGTTCATCATCATCATCATCATCATTTCAGCCGAAAGACGTCCACTGCTGAACATAGGCCTCCCCCAATTTATTTTTCCCTTGGGGGGGATTTGCCAGAAAGAAGTTACACAAAATAAAAGCAACAAATAACAGAAACAGAAATTAATAATAGAGGTAGGTACATTAAAATAAATTAAAAGTAATTGCGACAATAGGCTCGGGCTCAGCATATGCTGCGAGCCTGGACGGCCGCGGCTGGACAGCGCTGTTTTTCAGCCCGCACCTACTTCACAGCTCAAGAATATATGTGTAATAGCTAGTTATGGGAAACATTCGCTTGAGTATTCTACTGAGATAAGCTAATCTATTGTACTTAAAACATTTAATACTTACATATTATCTATTATTCTCTTACATTTAACTATTATTTTATACATTATTATTGGAAAAAGGGACTTAATCGCGTGCAATTCCAATTTATTTACATTTCTCAAGGTTTGCTCGACGTTTGGAATATATCAGAATATCCATGGTCGCGAGCTGACTGGCGTGAGCGAGTATCAACATCTAGCCGTGCGGGTTTTTCAAACTACCCGCACTGGAAAGTTCCAACAATAATATGTGAAAATCATGTATAAGTCACCACACTCTGGCTATACCGTCGCATAAGCACCGTGCCTTCTCCAAATCTTTCACAGTGGGCGCCGTAAAATTGTGGAACAAGTTACCGTTGTCCTTAAGACAGTCCCAGTCTGTAGCATCATTCAGGAGCAAGTTGAAGGAATTATGGCTATCCAATGACTTGTGAATTGCTTGGATACTATATTTATATGTATTATTTTATATTTTATTTAGATATATGTACATATATATTTATATATTAGTAATATATGCTTATTAATGTGTAGTTGTATATCTAAAATATTTATATAAATACATCTTTGTACACGTGTTGGTTTGTCTATCGTTTAGTTCCTATTCTTCACTCAATTGCTCAAAGGTTAACTGGAAGAGATCCCTTACAGGGATAAGTTCGCCTTTGTACATGATTGATCTGTTTTTTTTTGTATAATTTATTTTACTTGTCTTGTGTACAATAAAGTATTTACATACATCTAAATATATAAAAGAAGAAACTGACTGACTGATTGACTGACTGACTGACTGACTGACTGACTGACTGACTGATCTATCAACGCACAGCCCAAACCGCTGGTTCTAGAGATTCCAAATTTGGCACGTAGGTTCCTTATAAGGTCTAGGGGTGCACTAAGAAAGGATTTTTCAAAATTCACCCCCTAAAGGGGTGAAACGGGGGTCCAAAGTTTGTATGAAAAACCGTATTTATTAAAGTGAGAGACATGAAACTTTGTACATAGAGTCTGTGTTTAAATATATTAATGGCGTATTTCAGCGTTTTTCTAAATTGCTCCACTAAAGGGGTGAAAAGGAGGTTCAAAATTTGTACGGGAAGAAAATCTTTTTTAAAGTGAGATATTTGAAACTTTGTATATAGACTCTCTGTTTAAATACAACAAAACGTATATAAGCGTCTTTCGAAATTACTCCCCTAAAAGGGTGAAAAGGGGGTTTCAAGTATGTACGGGGAGCAAATCTTTTTTGAAGTGAGAGATTTAAAACTTCGTACATAGACTCTATGTTTAAATACAACAAAACATATTTAAGCGTTTTTTGAAATTGCTCCCCTAAAGGGTTCAAAAGGGGGTTCCAAGTTTGTACGGAGAGCAAATCTTTTTTGAAGTGAGAGATTTAAAACTTCGTATATAGACTCTTTGTTTAAATACAACAAAACGTGTTTCAGCGTTTTTCGGAATTGCTCCCTTTAAGGGGTGAAAAGAGGGTTCCAAGTTTGAGCGGGGAGCAAATTTTTCCTTTTCTTAAAAATCGATATGGGTGTCATTTTCGAGATTCCTCGGGGTGCCAATTACGAAAATGACATTCATTTTCAAATTAAAGATGGCGGACATTTATTTTTCTTAAAAATCAATATGGGTGTCATCTTCGAGGTTCCTCGGGGTGCAAATTACAAAAATGACATCCATTTTCAAATCCAAGATGGCGGACATTTATTTTTCTTAAAAATCAATATGGGCGTCATTTTCGAGGTTCCTCTGGGGGCCGATTACGAAAATGACATTCATTTTCAAATTAAAGATGGCGGACATTTATTTTTCTTAAAAATCAATATGGGTGTCATCTTCGAGGTTCCTCGGGGTGCAGATTACAAAAATGACATCCATTTTCAAATCCAAGATGGCGGACATTTATTTTTCTTAAAAATCAATATGGGTGTCATTTTCGAGGTTCCTCTGGGTGCCGATTACGAAAATGACACTCATTTTCAGATCAAAGATGGCGGATATTTATTTTTATAAAAATCGATATGGGTGTCGTCTTCGAGGTTCCTCGTGGTGCCGATTAAGAAAATGGCATGCATTTTGAAATCAAATATGGCGGAGATTTATTTTTCTTAAAAATCAATATGGGTTTCATCTTTGTGGTTCCTCGGGGTGCCGATTACGAAAATGACATCCAGTACATATCTGCATGCAGGTCAAACTGAGAACCTCCTTTTTTGTAGACGGTTAAAAATTACTCTTAGTACGCGGGCGAAGCCGCGGGAAAAAACGTTGAAACTTTGTATAAAGACTCTCTGTTTAAATACATTAATGGCGTATTTCAGCGTTTTTCTAAATTGATCCCCTAAAGGGATGAAAAGGGGGTTCAAAGTTTGTACGGGGAGCGAATCTTTTTTGAAATGAGAGATTTGAAACTTCGTAAATAGAATCTTTGTTTATATACAACAGAACATATTTCGGCGTGTTTCTAAATTGCTCTCCTAAAGGGGTGAAAAGGGGTTCCAAATTGTACAGGGAGCAAATCTTTTTTGAAGTGAGGGATTTAAAACTTCGTTTATAGACTTTCTGTTTAAATGCAACAAAAAATTACTCGGCATTTTTCGAAATTACTCCCCTAAAGGTATGAAAAGGTGGTTCCATGTGGTGTTTGTACGGGGAGTGTATAGACTGTGTTAAAATACAACAAACCATATTTCAGCGTTTTTTGAAATTTCTTCCTTAAAGGGGTGAAAAGGGGGTCCAAATTTGTACGGGAAGCAAATCTTTTTGAAACGAGAGATTTCAAACTTCGTATATGGACTCTGTTTAAATACAGCAAAACACGTTTCAGCGTTTTTCGGAATTGCTCCCCTAAAGGGGTGAAAAAGGGGTTTCAAGTTTGTGCGGGGAGCAGTAATATGGGTGTCATATTCGAGGTTCTTCGGGATGCCGATTACGAAAATGGCATGCATTTTCAAATCCAAGATGGCGGACATTTCTTTTTCTTAAAAATCGATATGGTTGTCATTTTTGTTGTTCCTCGAGGTGCCAATTACGAAAATGACAACCATTTTCAAATATGATGACGTTATATAATGGATATACGGTCTTTTTTTTTCCTAAAAATCGATATGGGTGTCATCTCCGAGGTTCCTCGGGGTGCGGATTACGAAAATGACATGCATTTTCAAATCCAATATGGCGGACATTTAATTGTCTTATAAATCGATATGGTTGTCATCTTGGAGGTTCCTCGGGGTGCCAACTATGAAAATGACATCCATTTTCAAATCCAAGATGGCGGAAATTAATTTATCTTAAAAATTTATATAGGTGTCGTCTTTATGGTTCCACAGGGTGCCGATTACGGAAATGACATCCATACGTATCTACATACATACATACAAACATACGGATCAAACTGAGAACCTCCTTTTTTGTAGACGGTTAAAAATTACTTTTATTACGCGGGCGAAGCCGCGGGTAAAAGCTAGTACATACATAACTTTAAGTCAATATCATCATCATCCTAACGTTACTGGGTTATTCTCATTCAAAAATTTTACTTTTTTTTAATTTGTCCTTACCGGGCCCGGATTGTTAACGACTCGTGAGTGATTATTTCTGACTATAACTATTTTAACAGTTAGGGGTCCAGGTATAGAGTAAACTGGAGTCAATAATAAGTTTATATTACACTCTAATTTCCTTCACTTAACGTTCGGACCGGTAAAGACATCAATTAACTTTAATGATGAGAATCATTCTATCCCGATACAGTTGCATCCTAAAGGGTGCCCAGGGTCCGCTACCTAATCCCAAGTGTTGGCGTAGGCATTAGTTTTTACGGAAGCGACTGCCATCTGACCTTCCCGAGGGAAAACCAGACCTTATTGGAATTAGGCTTGTCAAGTGAGTGGGCAACTTGACTGTTAGAAGTTCTGGAGCCGCCCAAAGGAAGGAAAGAGAAGAACGTTTAAGTCTATATATAAGTATTATTTTGTCCGCAGGAAGCGATAGTCGGCTCAGAAGTGATTCTGCCCTGTCGCGTAGAAAACAAGGCCGGGGCACTACAATGGACGCAGAACGACTTCGGTCTAGGTACCAACAGGAATTTGAGCGGGTACGATCGGTACTTGATGATTGGGAGCGACGAAGAAGGTACGTCTTTTATACCTTTTTTGATATGAAGACAGGCTTAAGAAATTCAATCTGGACACGTTGCAGGCCAGACGTAAGATAAGCGACCTATGCACCTTATATAAAATTGTAAATTCTGTTCTAGACACGACTTTATTGAACCATATTTCTTTTAAAGTGCAAAGCAGATCCAACCGTAGGCAACATTTATTCAGCGTACCCCTAGCTACAAATAACGTATCTCACTATAGCCCAATACCGCGAATGTGCTCCCTTTACAATGACATTAATAAAGATCTAGACATTTTTCAACACAGTATCATTACATTTAAGCATAAAGCTATATCCCGACTCAAACGGCCTTAATTTATATATATATATATTTTTTACCGGTAAAATCAAGAGTACATTTAAATGTCGTGCACGGTTGTCATCGATGTACAAATTTAACAGGATAACCATGTAATTTATTTTGTTGTAAACTTTTTGATTTGTATGTTGTTACTGTGCCTAGTAAATAAATAAATAAATAAATAAATATATTTTTGGCCCGACGTGACAAGACGGCGGTGTCAAGTTGTAATAGGTCGCGTTCAATTTTTAGGTGAAGCGTGCTACACACACCGTCATTAACCACCTAGGTTTCGCCGGAAGATCAGCGCCAGCTCCCTGAGTCGGCATTACGCTGAGGCGAAACCTTTTTGTGGCGATTCCATGTTTTTTTTTAATTACATTTATTTATCTATATTTTATTTGTATCGTCACGAATAAGTGTTTTTCTTCTTCTTCTTTCTTCGTTTGTGGGAAGAAATCCTGCAAACCAGCTACTCATTTATTGGGTAATAGCTGTATTACATTGTATCTATCCACTAAAATCTCCACTCTCATGACGAGACCGCGGAAGCTTCAGAAGTAATTCTGTAATAAAAACTATTAAAGCGACATACAAAACACATATTTATTTATACTGAACGCCCCACATTTAAACAATGTCTACATGGAAAGGCATCCATTACTCTACTGTATATTTCTATCTAGAATTAAAAATTCGTAGTATACGGTCATCTGACATTGTGCTCATTGCCAATTTTCAACAAAAGCTTAACAGGCGGACATTGACATAATCTATCTTGGCCGACTTTTTTAGTTTTCATTTCTTTAGTAACTTTTTATGAGACGCCGTTTTGGACAGTCCGATATCTTTTTTAGCTTTAGAGGAATCATGTTGCATTATGTTTTTAAACACGTTGAAAAAAAACAGTACGAAATATATAGAAAATGTACCGTTTCTATTAACTTTTTTAAATCAATTTAAGCAATTGGATGTTTTATTGAAAGGTAATCAATACTAGATTTGCGTAAAAGTGTAAAATATAGTATTTCGCAAGCATTAGTAGGTTAGTATGTATACAACTACACTTAGTATTTAGTAAAACACACGTATGCGATCTCTTGTTTATGTGAGTTTATTTGGCACACGCACACAGTTACACATTGGAAATATTTAGGTAAATTACTCGCAATTTTATTTATACAGATGCATACGTCTCTTACTAGCAAGTATGAAGGTGGGAGAGGGACGAAATCTATACATATGTGCGACGGTAGACGCTAGCCTTGTACTATGAGATTTTAAACCTTGAGGAATAAATCTTGGTTTGACTTTAAAATTAATTAGTAGACTTCTTTACTATTACCGTTACATACTTGATACATTGATACTATTTAAATTAGTAGGATAAACCCAATAATAACGGTTTCTATTGTACATATGTAATTAATTCTCTGGTAATGTTTTGCGTAAATATTTGTGTCTGGTAATTATACAAAACCTGGTAAATATATAAGGTAAATGTCCAGATGTTAAGCACCTTAATGCCCAGTGTTTTGCGTCTATCGTCATAAATTTGAGTGTTAAGTATCGGGTCCTTGTCAAACACGGGGATTATTTCCTTATGAGGGAATAATTTTATTTATCGATGAATAAAGTGATGAATAAATCTATAAATAGTGGCGTATTAGAATAGAAATAAGCAGAAAAGATTAAAGATAACAAATTAATAAGCGCTGACTGTTAGAAGTCCTCAAGCCGCCCGGTGGCCTCCAACTTGGTTTGACGACTGCCACAGACAGCAGCCGGGATCAGCGGCTTAACGTACCTTCCAAAGCACGGGAACGCTCAGTTAGCCATAGGCCCATGTTGCTTAACCTCGAATACCGCAAGCGGCATGCGGGCGCCGTTGAACCAAGAGCGCTCCAAGCCACTGTATATCGTACTGTAACTTGATAATAATACAGTTGCAATCGCGTCGTTAAAAACTAGTCCTTAGTAATAAGCGGACCTCGGGCATCTTTCAGGATGCAATGTACTGGGATAACGCTAGGAGGATGACACAGTGGTACGGTCGGCCTTAGCTTAGCACCTTTATACCGTGTCACTTTAACATCATGTTTGCACTGTCATACTAAATTTCCAACAGATGAATACGCCAAAGTGAGAGTGGCCAGCTAGCTTTGAGGCCGACTGTTCGAGCCGCGGTTTAAACCCACGATCTCCAGGGCAAAAGTCGTTTTATAATTACCGTACAGTGGCTTGACAATTACCGTACCTTCCATCTATTTATAATTACCGTCTTCCTCAATTGTTCTGAATTCTGAGCCAAATAAATCTAACCTTGAATTCTTTCATGACGAACGACGTCCATTGCCAAGATGATGTGAATGAACTTTGGTTAGTAATATACATGTGGAGTATGAAATTTTTGAGATGCAGCGTATAAAAATAACCACGTTTTTTATGGACGGCGCCTCGTGTTTTGCGTGAATGATTTTGTGTGCAGTGTAATACTTGCCACAAAAATGTCTCTTCCAACAGAATATGAGAGAACGAAAGAAAAAACATTTATTCGTGGCACAAATACAGTACGAATAAACATAACACCAAAGTACAGAAAATAGCCACGAAATGGCCCCAAATCAGCATAGTGCTAGCCATTGGCTAGCGCTGGTCTTCCTTTGGGACCAAGTTACAAAAAACATAATACTTAAATAAATGTGATAATTTACAATTTGAGCAGACAAGAATAGATAAACATGAACACGACTGTAAACATCTTCAAATATCTGTGGTCTGTCACAAGTCGCAACTAGCGCCAGCGGACAACTACTAAAACATTGACAGATAACGCGATTTCGTGAAATGAGAATGGAGGCGTTAGGTTAGCGTCATATGACAATATTAAGATTACTGATTAAAACTAAACAAATAAATGAAATGTCTGCGTCGTAGACACAAAACGAGACAGAGAATTACAATCAATCAATCATCGCAATGTAAATGGTGCATAATTATGCTTGACAGTTTAATTTTTCACACGCGTGATCGTGTCGGAGGTTTCCCATGGATTTTCCCCAGGCTGCTACCCAACCGCGTATTCCTCTTTATTGGGCCCGGCCTATAAGGGTCATTGTCAGTTGTAAAAACAAAAGTTGTCCACCCGGTGGTCAATAGTTAACGGCTTATGTACATGTAAGTTATGTTTTTATTACATGGATGTATAGCTATGGAAACACCGTTTATGCTGGTTACTAGACCAATCCAAAGTTAAGCTTTTTGGCCCGTAACTTTTGATATGTCCACCGAAAAGACGCGAACCTAAATCTGACAATGACCAATAAAGCCAGTCAGGTTAAAAAAAAAACAGATAATTGAAATCCTGTTTCTTACCTTAATTGACCGATTGAGCAAGCGAAGTTCGTTGCAGCTTTAAAAATATAAATATAAATATTTTGTTGACAATCTTGCACAAATCAACGTAGTCCCAAAATAAGCAAAGCTTGTACTATGGGTACCAGGCGACGATATACATACTTATATAGAGAAATATATACTTAAATACATAGAAAACATCCAAGACTCAGGAACAAATATTCGTGATCATCACACAAATAAATGCCGTGACCGGGATTCGAACCCGGGACCTTCATAATAATGCATATGCTTTCATATGTCTAGATGTCGCATTTGTCAACCAACACAAACTGAAACTTTGTGAAAAGGTTCCATAATCATTTATGTAGTTTATTCGTCGATTCAGTTTCCTGACTTTTCAATAAAACAAAATCACAACACAATGCCCAAGTTTGTGAGAAGGTTCCGTAATTATATTTATGGAGTTTATTAGGTTTAAATATAAATATTATTATTAAATTTCTAGTTTATATATATGTTATTCTTAAAAATATTCAGTGCAATGTCAAGATATTAGGTTTAAATATCAATATTATTGTTAAATGTCTAGTTTGTATACATTATGTTATTTTTAAATTTAATAGTCAGTGCAATGTCAACAATATTAGCTTTAAATGTCAATAATATTATTAAATGTCTTAGTTTGTTTACATATGTTATTCTTAAATACCTAATTACATCGATTTTTTTATGCCGCAAGAACCCCTTCTCGGGTGAAGGCCTCCTCCAGAGATACGTTTAAATAGAAAAGCAATAAATAAATTAATTGCATGATCTTACATGTAGAGACTGTCAGACATACACATTTGCTCAAATTAAAAAAAAAGCTTTTCTCGCTCGCTAAATGCGCTTCTCCGAAAATAAAAGTAACAAAAGGTGTCGAAAAATGCTGTTTACGCGCCTTCTGAAGTCATCATGATGAATAACACACTAGGATTTGGAAACAGAAAAAAATGGCATAGTAACGTTAAAATAGTTTCATCTGTAATTACGTAATTGGACAACACTTTGGCGTGAACTATGAGGAAAAGAGTCTATTCCCAGATAAGTCCATACTAATCTCAGAATATCTAATGTACAGGCGGTAATAATAGTTAAATAACAAAAACTTAAACACTCGTAATATTACAACTAACTTAAATCTAAAATAGGTTCTTGGGGCATTACCGAGGATGCTGGCGGCATTTCCTCGCTGTATCGCAATGCTGCGTTGTGCGAGGAAGCCGCCAGCTCTTCGGTCACCAGTTACGTCAACCAGATGCTTCGCGATTTCAGTAGATAGATAGATAGATAAAAACTTTATTGACGGATATGACTTGACAATTTAGAAAAAACTACTCTTACAATAATCACACTTATAAAATAAAAACAGTACTAATGGACACAAAACTATACTAATTCCTATACTATTGTCATGTAGTGTCAGTAAATAACTTGTGCGCGCTGGGACCCCATGGACCTAGAGTTTCGACACCAAAAGGAACAAAATTGTGTACAGAGTATCTGAGATTCCATGATGAGTTTTGGAGTTTTGACTATTAGGACCTGATTAGTGACCTGAGTAAAAAATCTAGAAAAACATTCTTAGATGTAATTACTCGCCTCCGTATGCCCAAGCATTATAACCTTCCATCGAAATTAGCAGTTTTCGAGAATCCAATCAAGCAAATAAATATACTATATAATTCATAATAATTCATAGGGTCGCCAGTTACGCGGCCTGCGTCAGTTTGTGGCCTCCTGAAGAACGAAGTTTTTTCAATTAAATATGTTTACATTTTTACATGCCCGAAAGACATAGTGAGTCCTATGATTTTTAATTAGTTGCTATTGAATGGGAATATATTACAAAAGCAAGAAAATATCCTTTCAGTTCATCAACTCATCCAAGTGGCCGCAAACTGGCGCATCAATTTAATAGGCCGTAAACCCACCTACCGACCCTGTTACATGTCAAAAATATCATCGTTACAAGTTATAAAAATTGTATAATCCATATACATAATGAAATAAAAAATTAAAGCTTACATAAAATTGTGTACATACATCTCAAAGCTCTTTGGTAATATATTCATAGTAACTACAGAAAGTGTGCTCGATAAGCCACAAATTCAGAGGGCCTTCTCCGAACTTCGTATCGGGTCGTCCCTTTCACTCTCCTGTTATACGCATATGAGTGAAAGGGGCGGCACGATACGAAGTTCGGATTTCGAAGTCCTCAGTCGTGATTTAAAACTGGCCAGCGACGGTGCATCTATAATCTCTGCTGGAAGTCGGTTGTACACGACTGAGGGGCTACCGCGAACAACAAACGAAGTTTTCCCTCTCTGTCTCACTTATATGCAAACTTGCAAGTGCGACAGAAAGAGAAAATTTCGTTTGCTGTTCGCGGTAGCGCCTCTGGGCCCATAACATGCGTGAGTTTGCTAGACTTCGCTAGTCTATGCTGAAATCCCGCAAGTCTGTGAGTGTACTAATGTTAGTATAGTGTCCTTTTGTTGTTGATAGAGATAGCTTAACTATACCATCACTTGTTCGTCTTTATCACATTTTCTCAGTGTAGGCGCATGTTATTTCTTCCATACCTCTCTATCACGCGTCATCTCGTCACTCACATATTTTCTATTCTCTCACACAGTCCTCATTTTCCTTGCCATACCTCTTCTCTTACATTCCTCCATATTCATACCTAATACACTACTACTTGTCACATGACTTTTATCCCTCCGCATAACATGGCCATACCACCGTACGCGATTTGCTCTTAACTCGTCAACTATATACAGCGTGTAACAAAAACAGTGAGGATCCGTTTAAGGGCATATTCGGTATCGTGTGTGAAGATTTTTTTTGACGTATAATTTTTTTTTTTTCTATGGGGGATGTCATCCAAGTCAGCCAGCTCTGACAACTCCATAAAAAGGGCAAAAATTAATTGTATCAAGAAATTTTTTCTTCTACTTTTTCCTAATCAGAACACGATACCGAATATGCCCTTAAACGGATCCTCACTAGTTTTGTTACAGCCTGTATATGATTTTTTTTATATTTGTGGACAATTTTACACAAATCGATCTAGTGCCAAACTAAGCAAAACTTGTACTATGGGTACTAGGCGACAATATACATACTTATACAGATAAATAGATAATTAAATACATAGAAAACGTCCAACACTCAGGAACAAACATTCGTGGTCATCACGCAAATATTTTATTATGATTAGTGTACCTCCTTTATTACCATTTATCTTGATGCTTAGAGACCTTATACATGTCTAACAAATCTCGATTGTTATTAGTTTCTTAGTCTTATTTTTGACATGTAACACTACATTTAATTAATGAATTAATGATACTTTGATTATTGTATTATTTTTATTTGATGTACCTGATGTACTTGATAGATTTTGACTTGTAAAAGTGCCCTTGAGGCCTATTTGCAGAATAAATGTTTTGATTTGATTGATTTTGATTTTGAATAAATGCCCTGACCGGGATTCGAACCCGTTATCTATAGCTTAGTAGGCAGGGTCACTACCAACTGGTCCTCAAACTTAACTACACCATCATCCTCTTAGCGGTATCCCAGTACAATTGCATCCTGAAGGATGCCCGGGGTCCACTACCTAATCCCAAGATTTGACGTAAGCACTAGTTTTTTACGGAAGCGACTGTCATCTGAACTTTCTTCCTTCTTGGAATTACGCTTGTCAAGTGAGTGGGCAACTTGACTGTTAGAAGTTCTCAAGCTGCCTGAAGACCTAACTTGGTTTAACGACTGTCGTAGACAGCAGCCGGGATCAACGTCTTAGCGTGCCTTCCAAAGAGGTCATCCATCCAGGAACTGACCGCCCGACGTTGCCTAACCTAGCATAGCGCACGCGGTACGCGTGTGCCGCCGGGCTTAGCTACCATATGTGATAATCCACATCGAAAGGGACCTTATGGCGACAGGCGCTTACGTTACACCTATTCACTATTGTATTGGAACAGCGGCAATAAAGGCGTAAGTGCCGGCCGCCATAAGGTCCCTTTCGATGTAGATTATTACATATGTAAATAAAACACTGATAATTTTAAATTGTTTAGGTAAAATTTTATATAGGCCGACTTGTAGACCGTTTTACTCAGAAGCGTGGGTGAAGTGAAACAGTAAACACAGCAAAACCACTCGTTATGAGAGTTAAAATCGTTTTTGAATGTTCTTAACTTCCGAGAAAATGAGAAGAATAAAAGGTGAGGTAAACGTACCAATGTCAGACACCGTAATTTCCCGTGGTCGATAGTTAGATACATTTAGGCTCGGTTTTATATCCGTTAGACCTTATGTCGGTTTGTTATGTCAAAAAATGTACTGATATACTGAAATTTATTCTGAAATTTGGTCTAACGGATCTTTATAAAACCCGGCCTTATAGTTATGTATGTATGTATATAAATACTTTATTGTACACAAGACAAGTAAAATAAATTATACAGAAAAAAAAACAGATCAATCATGTACAAAGGCGAACTTATCCCTGTAAGGGACCTCTTCCAGTTAACCTTTGAGCAATTGAGTGAAGAATAGGAACTAAACTGTAGACAAACCAACACGTGTACAAAGATGTATTTATATAAATATTCTAGATATACAACTACACATTAATAAACATATATAACTACTAATATATAAATATATATATACATATATGTACATATATTCAAATAAAATATAAAATAATACATATAAATATATTATAAATTGAAATTGAAGTGTCAAGTGCTGGGACTTTTAACTTACTTATGCGTGAGTGAAATATACATATTTATTGACAGAGCGAGCGCGTTTCCGATTCATCTTGGGCAAAAATGCCTTCAAATATCATGCGGATGTCGGGATATTCTCGGTCGCATTTCTAAACCGATTCTCGTGCAAGTTTTTGATTATTAAAAAAACTACCCAAGTGTGTGTCGGACTCCATACCATTGTCTATAAAACCGCCAAAAAAGTCACGTTTGTTGTCTGGAAGCACCCTTAAATATTGAAATTAATATAATATCCCAGAGATGTACATGGTCTCTGAGCGTCAAAATTAAAACTAATTTAATATAGTTAGAGATGTATATGGTCTCTTAGTAACTGATAATAAAAATCTGACCTTCCAATCCGAGGGAAAACCAGACCTTATTGGAATTAGGCTTGTCAAGTGAATGGGCAACACTCAATCGATCGATAATTAATTTACAAACTTAACAACTTTCTTTGTTATAGGAGACTTCTCCTTGAAGATACAGAATGTGACCCTTGAAGACGATGCCATCTACCAGTGCCAAGTGAGCTCGGGATTAAGTGGTAAGTTTATTATGTACTCCCCCACCC
Source organism: Epiblema foenella (assembly GCA_963556455.1). NCBI lineage: Eukaryota > Metazoa > Arthropoda > Insecta > Lepidoptera > Tortricidae > Epiblema > Epiblema foenella. The sequence continues at coordinate 25,232,012 of OY747100.1, forward strand.
TCATCGGGGAGACAAAGAACGAAGAACGACAAATTCCAACGGATGTTACATACTTCTTTCTCAACTGCTCCAATTACTTGTTAATATTTAACAATCATAACCTATTAATTAAAGTAAAATACTTAGGTTGACATTTTATCCACGTATTGTCACCTTCACAGCCGCCGAGCAAGAGAGCTCAGTGGAAGGTGCCTGGGTATTTATGAACTCTTTGTGACGTCACCGGTGAGACTGGATTGGAACCGTCAGTGTTGCCAGTGCCGCCAAGTGATGGTCTTGCCACCCAAAATAACCCGGGCGACAACACTTATCTAATCTGACTGAATTCTCAGAAGTCGAATTTAGGAAATTAAGTTCACTCTTACTTCTCTGTTCTAAGTTTAAATATTTCATTTTGTAATATAAATCCCATCAAAAACATTCTGTAAAAAACCAGCCAAGTCGCGATGGAGCTGCTTGTTTATCTCTAAAAAGTAATGAAATCTAGACAAAGTCGTGCCAAGTCTAAGGTTCCTTACTGCGATTTCTTTATTATTTATAGTTAATGTTGTGTGACTTGGCCGTTGACTTGTACCCACTAACGTATAAAGAATGAACAAATTATATTCTCAACGAACATTCATCAAAATCAAAAAAATCAAAAATGTTTTATTGGTGTAAACATAGGTATTATACAGTACGAGGTCGGGGTCTCCTTTTAAGTAAACAATGATACCTGTGTCAGGAGATCCCGCTCTTCCATTGACAGGAGGTGTTATTGTTAGACCAATTTTACATTTTAAGAAACCTTACAGGTCTGTATAGTTTAAAAACTCATACTATGTACTTCATACTACGTAATCCTCTGTGTACAAATGTGTTGAACATTCACCTTTATATTTGTGAGATATTTTGTAGTACCAAGTCTCAGGCATTCTTATTATTCTTTATTTGCTAAATAAAATTTTGCAACAGTGTTTGCTTCGCGCTCGAATTGGTGGGGGCACTACCGTGCTATGATATGTCGTGTTTTGGAATTGGGTGTAAGTAACACGCCATTTTGTCCAGGGGAACCTGCCATCCGCTCCCGCTACGCCAGACTGACGGTGCTGGTGGCACCGAATGCTCCTCGCATCGTGCAGGGCGCCTTCATAGACGCCACCGACGAGCAGCCGGTGGACATCGAGTGTGTATCGGTTGGCGGGAAACCACCAGCCGAGGTAAGAGAATTAGATTGTATTACAAGGGAACACAGGGAGACATGGGCGCTAACGATGGGCCTCATAAGAAAGCAAGGTCACCCAAAGAGCAACGGAAAGAGCTATGCTCGGGGTTTCTCTGCGTGATAGAATTAGGAATGAAGCTATCCGTAGCAGAACTGGGGTCACCGACATAGCCTTCAAAATTGCGAGACTTGAGTGGCAGTGGGCAGGGCACATTGCTCGCAGGACTGACGGTCGATGGGGCCAGAAACTGCTTGAGTGGCGTCCACGCACCGGAAGACGAGCTGTCGGTAGGCCTCCGGACAAGGTGGAGTGATGACCTGGTGAAGGTCGCGGGAATCCGGTGGAAACGAACGGCACAGGACCGGTCTAAATGGCGAGCTTTGGGGGAGGCCTATGTTCAGCAGTGGACGTCTTTCGGCTGAAATGATGTTGATGATGATGATGACAAGGGAACAAAATGCAACATTTCATTGAGGGCTACCGTGAGTCTAATGTGGAATCCTGAGCGTAGTGTGGGATTCAAACCACCACTCCCGAGTTAATTATTGTGCTGCAGTGTGAGTGCATAAACTAAAATCCGTCCGCGGAGCCCGAAGCGGGGGGAGTCCCCTGAATCACCCCCAAGGTGTAAAGCAAGCTATGGAACTGAAAAGCAGATAATACTCGAGCATAAAACCCATTTTACCCTCCACATGACTACCCACTCTCTCGTTTGACTCGTTTTATGTTCTTGATGTACAATCTGCTATTGTCCTAAATATTAAAAGTAAGTAATGTTTTCTATTGTAGCATTATAATTCTGTAGTATTATGATACTGTTATTTTATAAACATAATATTATTATACTGTTTTGAAAAAATGACACCTCGCCGAGTTTCTTACGCCGGTTCTTCTCGTGGCAGAGGTTTATTTTATGAACTTAGTTTTTTGACATTCATAAGTGGATGTCATATGCCTAATTTGAAGAAAGAATAATTTCTCTCTAATTTTCTCGTCTAGTACCCATAACACAAGCCTTCTTGAGCTTACTGTGGGGCTAGTTCGATTTGTGTAAGATTGTCCACTAATATTTATTAATAATAATAATAATAATAATAATAATCAGTCAACGTAAGGCGGCTTGTGGCGAGCTGTTAGGGAGTAGCGACCCTACGTACCTGAGTCCTCCTGGGAGAGGCCTGTGTGGTTGGTGGGACAGGCCCCCCCGCCTCTGGCTTGCCTTAACCGGCCGTCCAGAGTGGAGTCGCAAGAGCTGATGCTCGAGGGTGGATGTGGTCACCTAAGTGACGAGTTGGCTATATGTTTAAAGTCCAGTGCCACCTCTCCACCCCCAGATCTCTGACCGGTGTTGCCCTTAGGCCATTTTATAATGTCGCTATTTTATGGGGGCCCATCTAGCAGAGAGCGAGTCACCGCCTGCCGGAAATAAATATTTGAGACAGTTTTATTAGGCAGGCGTCCGGTGTCTCACGCAATAGCCCAGCCATTAATCCAACATTTTCACCCAATAACCCAGTTCATTTAGACTCCATCAACCAGAAATAGTCCCTGTACACCCTGGCGGGTGCTGTCTCTGTGTGCGTCCCATGACACGGGCAGGGACAGCATCCGCTCGGTGTATTTCGGTCGCATTTCATTAAAGTGTCAAAAGGGCCTCTACGTGTTGGCTATGTGGTACTCGTTTGGTACTTCGGTGCCTCGGTACTTCGGCTCCGCGCACGCCTCCCAAAGGTCCGGGATACCATTGTCCCGTGAACGGGAAAGACATACAATAATAATAATAATCCTTTATTTCAGGCTTAGCCCATATTACAACACAAAATTACATTTCATCTCATAAAATTACATTAGGAACATTAACCAAAAATAAAAATTAAATTAAGAATAAATTACAATTTCGAAAAAGACAAATACACAATAAATAATAATAACAATAATAATAAATAATTAAATGCACCATCCCTGGACACTGGCTAGTCCTACATGTAGTTTGTTCCAGTGTCTCGGTAGTGGTGCATCTAGTTTATCAACGAACGTTTTCAGGATGCTATTGGCGCTGCCCTTAAGTCTCCGCATTAGTGACGCCGACCGATTGCGTATGATCGCGTAAAAATCGTTTGTACGGGCCTCCGCGAACATAGCCGACGCACTGCAATAACGTGGCAGTTTTAACAGCATCCTGAAAACGTTGTTGTACTGTATGCGCAGGGCATTGTACGACCTCTGTGTATAGCTGGTCCACAGGCTGCAGGTGTAAAATGTTTGACAGAATGCTTTGAAAAGAGTTGTCTTAACGGCATTATTACACCTCGCAAACCTGCGGGCCAGCATGTTCCCATGCATGCATGTTTATTTATTTTATTTATTTATTTATTGAATAATTTGTCCCTTCTGCTGTCAACACAGTGCATCCTCAAATTTTATAAAGGGTCGCCAACGCATTGGAGTTGCGCGCGTTTATAGGCTGCGGTGGCCGCTTACCATCAGGTGGACCGTAAGCTTGTTTGCCACCGGCATTGTATAAAAAAGAAACATTTCATTTCAGTCGACAAGCTTTATTTGACATGTACTTATGTACGTTTTTTTTTTAATTTGTCAACTATTTTTTGTGCAGATAACGTGGCTCGATGGGAACCAAGCAGTCATAAAGAAGAATGTTAAGACTTCAGATGAAAAGTTACCAGATGGCCAAAGGTCCAAAACGAGGTAATTAAAATGCCTGTATTTAAATTTTTGGGGGAGGCTGGACTGATGTAAAACTTATGTATCTTAATGCGCAAATAATAGTTTCGAAAATTGATTCACCACTTTAGTGGCTGATTGTCACATAGGTACACTACACTATGTGATAATCGAAATCAAAAGGGACCTTATGGAGGCCAGCCCTTACACATTTACTGCCGTATTTCGAATACAACAGTGAATCGGTGCAACGTTAGCGCGTGCCGCAATAAAGTCCCTTTTTATTTGAACTATCTCATACGGGGTGAAATAATATTGACAGTTCAAATTTTCACTGGATTCCTTGGCGAAAAATAAAAATACGTGTTTTTCTTTCAGTATCTTTCAATACTAAAATATTATGTCTGGAAAAAATTTGAGCGGTCAATAATATCGCACCCTGTGTAATGAAAACGACATATAGTGCATGTATTCTCTCTAGTACAGTACATCAAAAACAACTACGCATGTGAAGAGCTCAAAAGCAGGGCTCGGAATCGGTTTTTACTATTTTTGAAATATCTCTTAAAGTATTTGTCATATCTCCATTTATATTTTAAGATTTGGTTTTGTTAACCTACATCTATGAAATAAATGATTTAAAGTACGAAATAATATCGTAAAACGCAATTAACCGAAATTTTTAACCGGTTAATTGTATGAAGACGAAACCGGTTTCCTAACCCTGCTCAAAAGTCCTTATTGTAATAGAATAAGAGATTTTCACCTTTTCATTTACGTCGATTCTTTTCACGCTACAAGAAATGTAGAGAATATTCTGTCCAGTACTAATTGCAAGTGTCAACGACTGGTCACCAACGTAATAACTGTCACAGATCGGTGTTGCGGTTGACGCCGCGCAAGGAGCACCACAAACAGACAATCACGTGTCAGGCGCAGAACACCGCCGACCGCGCCGCTAGGATGGCCACAGTTTATATCGAGGTGAGACTATTATATGTTATTTTAAATCTATTAGGGCATCAGTGGAGTCGGTCGACCAATACGTGTATCTTGGGCATATTTTATCCTTTGACAAGGAAAGCCAAGCTAAGGAGATCTCCAGGAGAGTCCAGCTAGGGTGGGCTGCTTTCAATAAACTGGACGACTTCCTTAAATCCACCGATGTTCCACAATGCCTGAAGACTCGCCTTTACAACCAATGTGTACTGCCCACCATGACGTATGGTGCCGAGACATGGACGCTTACAAATGAGGCTGTGCACAAAATCCGAGTAGCACAGAGAGCCATGGAGCGCGCCATGCTCGGCATTAGACTGCAAGACCGGGTGAGGAATGCCGAGATCCGACGCCGCACAAAAGTGCGTGACGCCGTCATTACCAAACTCAAATGGAGTTGGGTAGGACACCTTGCCAGGTAGAGTGATGGCAGGTGGACCAAAATAGTGTCAGACTGGTGGCCACTTAGTGGTAAAAGGAGCGTCGGGCGTCCACCGGCTCGATGGGTCGACGATATTAGGAAGATCGCGGGTCACTCTTGGATGAGACTGGCTCAGGACCGGGACGAGTGGCGTACTCGAAGAGAGGCCTATGCTCAGCAGTGGGCGATTACAGGCTGAAAATGATGAATGATGAGGGTATCAGTGTCTGTGAGGTTCGCAGGTCCTCAGGAGTGGGTGTTTAGATGGGGAAGCAAAGATTGGTAGCCAGGGAAGAAGATATTTATTTCATAAAAACAATAAGGCACCTGCAACAAGCATACGATGCGTTTAGCCTATGATTTATTGGTCAGCTACGTATTAAATGGGTTAAATCAACAAATAGGTATGGAAACTTACAATATTGTGCCTTGGAACGGTATAATACACTGCACTGTAGAAAATAACAGAATACAAATCTCTGGATCACAATACGAATAATATCATAGAACTTCACTGTTTTCAGCAGGTATTTAGGTCTAATATATTTAATTTTATTAAAATAACAGCATAACTGGGTAGATGATTATCGATCGGAAATCAAGATCGAACTGCGCTGCCCATAATGGCTGCGCAACGTCACGTGGAATTCGAAAATGTAGTTCAAATTTTTTAAATTTAGAGTAAAGATAAGTCAGAAAAACGGCCAGAAAGTTTGTATGTAACGGTCCGATACACGCATCGTTACAGTGTCAGTTATATCAATGGTCTCCTCATTGCTCCTAGATGTCCGTATTGTCGTAAAGATTTTCTCTTTGACTCGATCGATAAACGCACGTCTCGGTCTTTCCCTGCCTATCCTTTATCTTTCCTTCGATTATGGTTTTTATGTAATTGCCATGTCGGGAAAAAACAAGACAATAAAAAAATTAAAGAGGAGAGGACTCCCGCTCCGAATCGTTTCTGGTGCAAAGACTTTCTGTCGCTATTCAGCGCGGAAATGCTGCTAGCGTTATGGGCACTTTTGCACCGGGACGATGAGGGGCGGGTTATATGACTAAATTGTTATTTAGATGTAATAACTGTAAATTAAACTTTCTATAAAAATTTAAACTTTATTTTAATCATTGGATCCTGTCAACAATTCAACATATTTACCATCTAAATTTTTATCACAGGTCAGATACGCGCCAAAACTAAAACTCTCCGTAAGTTCCGGGGACGTGGACGGTAAATTCCCTGAGGGTTCGGATGCAAGGTTGAGATGCCAGGCCGACGCGAATCCTAGAGCCCAAGTGTACCGGTGGTACATAAACAACAGCCCTGTTGTTGGAGACTATACTGAGGAAATGGTGAGTCGTGAAATATTTACGAATAAGTACTATTTTGCCATAAAGTGATTTAAATATCAGGTCGCATAGAGCCCAAGTGTACCGATGGTACATAAACAACAGCCCTGTTGTTGGAGACTATACTGAGGAAATGGTGAGTCGTAAAATATTTACGAATAAGTGCTATTTTGCTATAAAGTGATTTAAATATCAGGTCACATAGAGCCCAAGTGTACCGATGGTACATAAACAACAGCCCTGTTGTTGGAGACTATACTGAGGAAATGGTGAGTCGTAAAATATTTACGCATAAGTGCTGTTTTGCCATAAAGTGATTTAAATATCAGGTCGCATAGAGCCCAAATGTACCGATGGTACATAAACAACAGCCCTGTTGTTGGAGACTATACTGAGGAAATGGTGAGTAGTAAAATATTTACGAATAAGTACTATTTTGCCATAAAGTGATTTAAATATCAGGTCGCATAGAGCCCAAGTGTACCGATGGTATATAAACAACAGCCCTGTTGTTGGAGACTATACTGAGGAAACAGTGAGTAGTAAGATATTTACGAATAAGTGCTATTTTGCCATAAAGTGATTTAAATATCAGGCCGCATAGAGCCCAGGTGTACCGGTGGTACATAAACAACAGCCCTGTTGTTGGAGACTATGCTGAGGAAATGGTGAGTCGTAAAATATTTACGAATAAGTGCTATTTTACCCTAAAGTGATTTAAATATCAAGTCGCATAGAGCTCAGATGTAGTACCGGTGATACATCAACAAGATCAAAAATCAAAATCAAAATTCTGCAAATAGTCCTAAAGGGCACTTTTGCAAGTCAAAATCTATCTATATCAAATAAAAATAATTTAATATTCAAAATATTTCTTTTAAGATTTATTCATAAATTTACAGATCATTTACAATTAAAGAACATAATACAACTAAATTAAAAATAAATTTAAATAAATAAAAAGTATAATTATAAAAAGAAAACAGCGTCCAGCTCCCCCTCCCGCGGCATGGACCCCAGGACGCCAGCCGCATTACCCCTTTGGATCGCAATGGCGATCCGTTGGCAAAGGTACCTGCCAGCCCTGGGGTCTCCCGATGCGTGGATCATATTTCTTTTAAGTACTATTCTGATATAGAGCAACAGAGATGCCAGGATGGTACCAGGTGTAACAGTGGTACACCAACAGCCCAGTAGCCCTGATGTCGTTGGAGACTATACTGAACATTTTTTTTAAGTGTCATTCTGCCCTTGAAGAGATAGATACATGGTGTGTATCAACTCATAGGATTTTTACGTTTGTGTGCAATTGTCCAGGAAAAAGTCTGTAACTGTAAATACCTATTTTATTACCATTAATAACCTTAATATTTAATTGAAGGTTGTTCTGTTCCAATTAACTGAAATAAAAATAATAAATACTATTATCAATTAAGAAAAATAACAATTAAAACTTAACCGTGCGAAACGTACACTAGATTATCGGATTAACTGTTTTTTATGCGTTCATTTTTCAGTAGAGTGCATTTTATAGTTTATGCATGAACGGAATTGCTATGAAACCCGATGGAAAAGTGAACTCAACCCATACCCGGTAATATTAAAATTGTTTCAATTCTCGATATTGCGGGAGAAAAATGTACTATTTTGAGCTTACAATTTTTGCGAAAAATTTTTGTTAAGCAATGGAACGCATTTATATAATCTAGCTAAAATGCATTTAGCTAAAATATTTTGATAACTAGTATGATATTTTGTATTTTTTGACGCTGGGAACAGAGTTAGTTAGTTTGTTGATTTTTTTTGTATGTTATTAAGCTTTGTTATGATTAATTTCGTATTAAGCAATACCGCTGCTAACGCAAACTGCAAATCACTAAATAGTATGAAACAAAGTCGCTTTCTCTGTCCCTATGTCCCTATATCCCTATGTATGCTTAAATCTTTAAAACTACGCAACGGATTTTGATGCTATTTTTTTAATAGTTAGAGTGACTCAAGGGGAAGGTTTATATGTATAATACATGCATCAGCATTGCACCCGTGCGAAGCCGGGGCGGGTCGCTAGTTTAGAAATAAAGGAAAAATTGAAAAATTTAGGCACCTAGCAGGATTTGAACCTGCGACCTCCCGGCACTCGCGGCCAGTCGCTCTAGCCAACTGAGCTATAGGTGCAACTCGTGACGGAGGTCGCAGGATCAAATCCTGCTCGGTGTCTAAATTTTTAATTTTTTTTTTCTAAATTTGTAGTTTGTTATATTGTTATTGGTGTCCATATTGACTAGACTTTTTTAGATTGATGGCTGAAAATGATGATGACTGATAGTAATATATTATTCATAAAAACACACATCGTAAATTAACAATGTTTGTCTTCATTGGAAGGAAGACCAGAGCTGTAAAATTATTCTGGATTGAAATTTTAACATTATTTTATTATTGTCACTAGCGATCATCATAAGAATTCTTATAATTTTGACATATAAGCAATATCGTTTTTTTTATAGTGAAATAAATAAATATAAACCTAATCTTAAAAACTTGTGAAGAATGTTTGTCACGAGTAAATGTTTGAATTGGAATTTGATGAATACGGAACCATAAATGCAGTGAATACATTTGATTTTATCCTTGTCATCAGATAATCTTCAACGTAACCAGGAAATTCCACAACGCCGTGTTGAAGTGTGAAGTGAGCAACTCTGTGGGGAAGAGCGAGGAGACTATCACCCTAGATGTTACTTGTAAGTGAGATATATAATTAAATTACATAAAATATTAAAGACTAAAACAATGATAAAGGACTAAAAATCTAAATAAAAATAGACAGAATTATACTAAACTAAGAGGTCCCCCCGAGGCATGGTCTCGAAGATGTTGGCAGCATTTTCTGGCTGTATAAACTGATGTGTTGAGCGAGGAAGCTGCTAGCTATATGATGCGGCCAGTTGTAAGTTACATAATGTAAAAGTGTGGACTCTGAAATTGGTTTCACTAAAAGTAATCTATTAAATGAGCATGATAGTACAAAATGATATAGGTTGCTACAGTACAAAAGACAAAAAAAAAGTAACACAAGATTTAGATACAAAATTTATATGTTTAGAATTAGACAACAAACTGTTTACTTTTGTATAGATATGCTTTGACGCTGAACAACCACAACCAGAATAGAGTGTGAGAACAGATTTGTTTGACAATTTGATATTTTTTTACTAAAATACATGTTTCTTTATTAGATCCTCCCGTTTTTCGCAAAAGGCCGCGTGACGTAGAAGCAGATGAGGGATCCACTGTTACTCTGGACTGTGACGTGGATGGTCAACCAAAGCCTGAAATAAAGTGGGTGTTTCACGAACCAGGACGTATCGCGGTAAGCAACTACCATGCTTAACAAATTAGACTAGTATAATAAAAAAAGAAGCATTTATTTCATCAATCAACGTGTATAGGTTAACAATAGTGTATAGGTTGGGACGTCCTAGTAAGTATTATAATACCTGTGACAGGAAGCCGCTCTTCAATACAAAAGTTACTATGAACAAAATACAATAAATGAGCTTGGAGTAGAACATGGAAGAATAGTAACATACGTAAAGTATATCTAACTGCCATTTTTGTAAAGGAACATGACATCATCCTCAAAGACATTCCACATGACATTTTTATGTGAACTTGACACACATTTCAGCAGCCTAAGGGCTCAGAAGCAACCCTCAAGATAAAGGGAGTAAACGAACAAAACGCTGGTAAATACGTCTGCATCGCCAAAGTGAATGGATACAACGAAATCAGGACCGAAGCTACTATTTTCATTAAAGGTTCGTCATTTGTTATTTCCAACTCCTCTTGTGATAATGATCATTATTGTTCACTTGTTTTTGAATTACGGTTGTTGCAGCATATCTTTTCCATGCATTCCTTCCTATTCACATCGTTTTACGTACTGTTCCTTATTCTTGTACTATCTCTTTTTTTGCAACCCTCAATATTCATGTTACATGTTCGTACTACTGTAGGTCCTTAGCTTTTCACTATGGATTTGTGCTACTTTCACGTTTCCTCTTTTATACTCATTCGTTATCCGATCTATTTTCGTCACGCCACATATCTCAATAATGGTACACTAGCATAATGTATTCTTTGCTGTAATCATTAAAATATTTGCTTCTTCTAGGACCACCAAAAATTCTGTCAAACAGGACGCAATTTGGATCTGAAGGAGATAAAGTGACGATAGAGTGTACTTTTTTTAGTGTTCCTAAATCTTTCGACATAGTATGGTACTTTGAAGGCAAAGAAATTAACATAATTCAAAATCCGGTAAGACACATTTACATTATTTTGTTATAGAAACTAGTTAAGCATCTAATACTTGTGTCTTTATATTTACAAAATAGGCCAAGTTCGTGTCGGACCTCGCAAAATTAATTGGTTTTAATAGAATAATAAAGAAATTTCAAAGAAAAAATGTGATTTATCAATATTTTAGTATTAGTTGGTAAAATATATATTATGATAATAAACATTATCACCAAATTTCAAGTTCGCAGGTCAATAGGAAGTAAAAAATTCTTCGGAACAAAATTTTGTGACAGACGACGGACGGACGGACGGACGCGTGAGTGACAGCAATAGGGTTCCGTTTAGACCTTTCGGGTGCGGAACCATAAAAATTAAATATTCGATGTGAGTAGTCATATAATCAACTTACTGTTCTTGTTTTAGGACTATGCGACCTTAGAAGATACCATAGGCGACGGAATAATGAAATCTAGTTTAGTAATAAGAGCGAGTCAGTCGAGGCATTACGGACTTTACAACTGCAGTGTCACCAATGATATTGGGAACGCTAATACTGGAATCACTCTTAAGCCTTTGAGTAAGTCAAAGTTTATTTATATTGATTCGAATGCTATTCACACGTAATTTAAAATTGTTAGTTACTGTTTTCATTTGCACTGACACTTTGCCTCTTTGGCAGTTTCTCCTTCTTAACACGGTTCTCTGAGAAATAAAGACCCAATCAAGTGAATCTGCGATTCTGCATTTACACTTGCTTTTGATTTTTTTGTAACTTATACGAGTATTGTAGACTAGACCAATGCAACGCAATTTTAATTCTTCATTTTTATCGATTTCTTCACATCTGACATCGCTTACTAAATCTATAGTATAATATTTTTAGAGACCCCACCTATCTTCATTATCCTCATTGAAGTCAATGGAACTAACGAAATCTATTTTTTAATTTTCTTACAGAGACCTTACCCCTATTCATCATCCTCATCGGAGTGACTTCAGGCATCATCATCTTCTCCGCCTTCATCATCCTCCTCGTTATCTGCAACAGGAGAAGAAGGCAGAAGAGTCAGCAGATGAGCGAGAAGCCAGACGTCACTGTGACCACTTGCGATATGTACAACAAGGACAGCGATAGGAGCTCAAATATTAGCGATTTAAAATTACAATTGCCTCATGGTGATGGGAGTTATGAGTTGGTGAGTTATTTAATTGTTTCTGTCTATTATATATATGTCCACTTTAATCCGTATAAGTTTTATGTTCTTTTATAGTATGTATTCACAAGAGTGGGATTAGTTTCGGATCAGAATAGCAGTCATGTCATACACTTTAACGTAATTAATGAAAAATCTGTCACCTGTAATCGTATTCTAATCGCGGCTAGGTAATATTATTGTGGATCATTATTCAAAATATCTTGTTCCATTTAAATTCCAGTAAAGTTTCTTCCTAGATAAAATGCAGTAATATTATTATTATTAGGAGTCGGTAGTGTCCCACTGTTGGCCAAATGCCTCCCCCCACTTTTTCCATTGCTCCCTATTCTGAGCAGTCTCCGGCCATTATTTAAAAAGGAGTCTAGTGCGTCTCGCTATCGCCGCGTCTCGGTCTCGGGCTGCCAGTCAGTGGTGATCTTATTAACGTCAATATTAACCAGTGAATTATTCCACAGGACTACACCAGCTCAGACAGATCTGACTCTAAACTCCAGTCAGGTCTACCTCTCGCCGGGCCGGTGACTTTACCAAGCATTCGACTAGACGACCCACTGATGCAGTTCCGATATAGCAACGATTATTCCGATCCTGCGTATAACGAGTCTTATTATAAGGTATGATTCGCTCTCCTATCTTTTTCCCGGTTGTGCCCGTGGTCATCTTTAACACCTAATCTCAAGATTTGGCGTAAGCTAGTTTTCAAAAACGACTGCCATCTAACCTTATAACCCAGAGAGACAATTTGAACCTTGTTGGGATGAGATCTGTTTCCTTAAAATGTCAGATGAGATACATATTTTAAGTCATTATTTCAATGATTTCCTTATTCCAATTTTAGTTGGGTTTCTAATGATGATTTTTTTCATTATCAGGATCATAATAATGTTCACTCTTCTTTATTTACTTATGTTAATTTAAATTCATGGAACCTTTATTTATGTGCTTAGACATTCTTAGTAAATATTATTCCCAGTATAACTGAAAATGAAGAAGACGAATATCCCAACTTTTAACTTATTTTGTATTAAAGTAATTTATCACGATTGAATGCCAACTATTTTAATTAGTATCGTCTATAGCACAAACAACACTGTCAATATCCAAAGTGTTCCAAAACACACAGCCAACAAATAGTCAATGATCTGTCGCAATACATCCGTTACAAATTAGAAGGTACAGTTACACCCCAAAACAACCCTTTAGTCCAAGTCGAGATACAAGCCAAACAATTGCACATCGATTTCCCAAACAACCTATCTCTCCTTCGTCTATCATTCTAAATTGAAGCTTCTCACTGAGAACCTAAGCTAGATTTTAGAATTGCATACATGGATGTAAAGACGGTTTATCTAGTTGTACGGCCTACAACTCAAGTTGGACCGCAAGCTTGTTGACGTGAACAGCTGACATGATACGTGTGTTTGCAGAACCCCGGTGGCTACGTGTACGACTACCCACAGGGTTATGCTCCGCCGAACAATTTGAGGGTACAGTCGCCTCATGAGCCAGCTGGTAACAGGTTAGTGCAAGTCTTGCGTAAAACCTGTTACAAATACATTGTATTAGACTAGTATTTATACTAAAGTGCAATGGTAACAAGCGTAGTTTGTTCTTCAGTGGACTGAACAATTTAGTCTCCAGTCTTATTGCATGCATGATATTAATATTGTTGGCAGTGATGTCAACAGTATAGGGTTATTTTGGAGTTTTTGCTCTTGTGTGACCATATTATTGGGTCATTCACAAATTTAAGTTCACGTCTTTCCTATGGACGTGTCAAAAGTTTAGGGCTAAAACGCTTAATTTTGGATTGGTCTAGTAACCTGTATAAAACTGCCATCCACATCTTCTGCTCCTGTGGACCACTTATGCGCAAAAGAAGTATCCACCTAGGGAGGCACATCATGCATCCAAAGGAGATAGGTACAACAGATTGCAACCCTAAGAATCTGGAATTTTCTGGAGGCAACGGGTTTAAGCAAAGAACTTTAAGTGCAACAATAGATCAAAATACTGGTCGAGGCGGCATAAATCGCCCAATACCAATAATAAATAAAATAAATAACCTGTATAAACAGTGTCTCCGTTTCTATAAATCCAGTAACTCTAGTATAAGTTTTTTCCTAACAAATCTCAAACGAACTCGTTTCCATTTCGTCTCAATTTATAGGGCAAACAATAGTTATCACCAAAGACCACCAGAGGCGCTGCTCGCGTTGCCATACAATTTGAGACTAAACGAAAATGCGTTCGTGTTTTGTTTCTAAAAAACTTATACCAAAGCTAAAGATAATAAAAACATAAATAGCATGCACATAAGTCGTTAACTGTTGACCACAGGAGGGACGACTTTTGTTTTTTCAACTTTGTATGACCCAATTATGTGTTCGTCATGCTTACAAAATAGTTACTATCCACAAAAGATTGCTAACTCTACTGTTGTTTCGTTGTTGTCTTCAAAAGTCTTTCGTTGGTACACAGACTGTATGGTGATTTGATTTTAGAATTGACTCAAACATCTTGTTTTTCAAATCGGATGAAACAGGGGAATCTCTTATTTAATCATATTTTTAATTGAATTATTTTACTATTTATTTATTTTATTAATCATAAGGTATTATATAATATATCGATGTACAAGACAGTTTATAAGTACCACCTCATTAGATATTCTGCTATTGGAGTCATAAGTATTTAAGTAACTTTTCCAAAGTTTTGAAATGGTAATAGAACCCACACAGCACTAGCTTAAAAAAAAGACCGTTGATAATTAAGACAAGAAATAACTCTAGAAATGTCCACGTGCGTTTCGGATCAAGCACAACGAAGGGTTCCGTATCAACACCTACTAGTCCACAATTAAAACCACTATGCAAATATGATTCAATGGAATCTAATAAGGTCGTATCTTCATAGAGAACTCACGGCACTACGTTTGGGCAAGACAGTTTTTCAGCGAAAATTCAAAAACCGTAGAACGTATCTTGTTCAAACTAAAAATCGCTGAATATATTTATTATGCACACTATCTCAATTGTTATCAGAATTTTGAACTTCATAGTTGGGAAGTACTATATAAGAGACACAGCAGACAATATCTCAACGACGGTTGACTTAAATTGAATTTTTTTTAGAAAGCTCCATTTTATTTTTAAAGGCCTATTCGTCGATACCCCATACGACAATGTGCGTTAATTTTTTTTGTCATCCACCAGTTACAAGTATGATGCCCCCCTTATTAAATATGTTTTTCTAATTTTACATCACTTTTATGTAGTGGTTTATAGAATACACTAATTCATAATTGTAGCACTTATAGTCTTTGAGTAAATCGGCTGCCACATACGGACGGACGGACGAACGGACGGACAGATATGACGAAAACATGTTTTTACAGTGTAGGAGAATATTTAAATTATAAAAATCTACTGACATCTTATTGAGTCATTATCTTTTTATTATCATTGTTATTTAGTGACATCTATTAAAATTGTATTCTAGATGTAATTTATCAAATATTTGTACTCATGCTTGCATGTTGAATACAAGGACATTTTATACTGTAAAATCTTTTATAACTGTATTCTGACAAATAAAAAAAATCTGATTTCTGAAACTATAAGGGTTTCGTTTTTACCATTTTGGCTACCTAGCTTCTCAATCCAAAAGTTTCCACGTTTAAAAGTCCCTTTTACGGAGCATTTATCCATTTGGGAAACCTAAACAACCTTAAATATCCCCAAGGTCCGAGCAACCCTCACATATTCCAGTCACTTCACTATTCCCACT
The DNA here is from genome assembly GCA_963556455.1 of Epiblema foenella. Lineage (NCBI taxonomy): Eukaryota > Metazoa > Arthropoda > Insecta > Lepidoptera > Tortricidae > Epiblema > Epiblema foenella. The sequence goes on from OY747100.1 coordinate 25,247,977, forward strand.
CCCACGTTCAGAATATCCTACTTATTGCGTCTCGCCTCAATAAACTGAGTAAACTACCACCGCCCTGACATTCGGGCAAGAAGTTGCCTACTAAATTTCTGCAATGTTTTTGTTGACCCCTACCACTTTAACCAACGACAATTCTCCATCCAGGTCTCTTCAAGGATCACTGACGCGTAGCATCGACACCGCGTCAACATTACCATTGTCAGCCGGCAATGGATCGCAGAATAATTCTTTACAACGAACGAAAACCCAGGAGGAGAATGATGCAATCAATAATTTGGGCCTGCCGGTTGGTGGCGACAGTAAGTGAGGTTCTTGTTATGATTAAGAGTAATTTCGTTAATCAAATTAGTTGAGACGAAATTGATAATGTCCTTAAATCTCAAGGGCGCTTGTGTCTTTGTTCATTTTGTAATTTTGGATTGTGTTCTGCCTCCAGTTGTTTCCGGATTATTGACAATGTTAAATATTAATAGTCAGTAAAATCGGCATCTAAAGGTCCTTATGAATTAAAAAAGCTCATCTATTTAGGCCATTTTCTATATGAATTGACACATATCTTGACATTTTCTCAATGTTACTATCTAAAACACGACTACTGCGACCTAATGTCATACGTTTTAGATGTAATTTTTGAATTTTTTCATTAAGAAATATCGTTTCTAACGCCACTCCAAATCGACCATTTTCAAGCTAAAAACTGTTTTTCCGCTTAACTTCTACTACACACAATAAAATCAAAAAATGGCTGTGTTATTATCTAAAAATTTAATAAAAACAATGTGTCCTTTAAAGACTTTCTTAGTATCATCTATACTTTTGTCATAATTTGAAATTAAAATATTTGAAAACTTGTAAGGCCTCCTGAATCGTTCAATCTACGAATGTAAGACTACCTACCTACTAAATGGACAAATAGTAATGAATTAAGAAATGAAAAGGAGTGGGTTGTCCGTCAAACGTCATTAATCGTGGATGAAAGAATAATGACAGTATTTTTGGTAGCAATTTGTTATAATAAATGAACTATCTACAGTACCTGTTATCGGTAACATGGCGCTACTTATTTTGTCATTCTTATAAACGTGGTTTGGCATAATTTAAGTTAACTAACCGCTGAATTACAGTTGATTTAACCACTGATAATATACTAAAATAAATAGCCTTGTAAAACGCCTAGATTGAGTTTATTTTATAGGTTAAATGGAGCCATAGCACACTCGGTAATAATAAAAAATAACAAAATTCCCTTTATTTCCCCCCGTTTCTAAGTATTTTACAAAAAAATGTTACTTTAGTTTATTTACAAGTTAAAGTGTAGCAACAAAAAGAAAAAAAAAAGTTCCAGTTTCATGGATACCTTCCATTTCTGGATGAAGACCTCCATCCCAGCCAGTTTTCTTTTTCTGGCCTGTCACGTCCATAGATTACCGGCCACTGATACAATATCATCACCTCCAAGCCTAGCAACGTGATCAAAAAAAAAGATCATGAAAAAAAAGTTATGGATACCAACGTTTTACCTACCTTTACGTACGGCTGCAAGACTTGGGTACACACAGTGGACACTAGGCTAATGGCCAGATCATTCCAAAAAGCAGCAGAGCGCAGTATGTTCAGTGGCGTAGCTAGGCGACCAAGGGTCTTGGGGCAGAAAAGACTGGGGTCCCTAAACGTATTTTTGTAATGAGTTGCCATGATTAAAGTAGTGTTACAACCTATTTTATTTAGATACCGAACGTGAGAGAATTTTGCGCTAGTATAATAATAGATGGGTTATCATCATTTCGTCTAAAACGCAACTAGTACCTACAAGTGGTAACAGGTCTAAAACGCTGCTAGTCTAAAACGCATCTCGTCTAAACTGCAACTGGTCTAAGTAGCTACCAGTCTACGTCGCTACTGGTCTAAACAGTAAGTGGTCTAAAACACAGCTGTCCTAAGAGTACGTGGTCTAAGCCTTAGCTGGTCAAAATAGTAAAGGGTCTAAGCCACAACTGACCTAAGTAGTGTCTCGTCTAAAATGCAGTTGGTTTAAGTAGTCATTTGACTAAACATTTGCTGTTTTCTTAAGCAGGAAGTAGTCTAAAACTCGACTAACCTAAGTGTCTGTAATTGCTAATCAGGTATTGGGGGCCCTGGGGCACTGCCCCGCCTAGCCCTTTGGTAAGTACGCCACTGAGTATGTTAGGGATTAAAGTAATGGACAGCATTAGGAGTAATGTAAATAAGACAAAAATTATCGACGCTCTTGGAATGATCGCAAAACTGAAGTGGAAATGGGGCGGTCCACTTAGTAATCTAAATCTGTAACTGCTTAAGAGAGCTTTAATAAAATGTAATAGGTCCACTAGATTCGTCTCTCTATGAGCTCAAAATTAAAACGGCCGTTTTAACTTTGGACGCATAGATTGACGAATCCAGCAACGTAGAAACTAGTTTGATGGATTCAACAAGTAGTTAAATACAAACTAAAGTACGTAGCGGCCCCCTTTTTTAGTTATATATCGTTAAATTTAAATAATTACAATTATGTACGAGTGGCGCTAGTGGACCTGTTACATTTTATAAAAACGCTCTTAAGCGTCAATATTAGTTTATTATGGTTTATTGACCACTTCTTACTGTTTGGGAGAGCGGTGTCCTGACACAAGCAAAATCTTTAAAAACAGAAATAGACTTTTTCATTCATAAAAAACGTAAATCTGAGAGAGACTTGTGTAAAAATATCTTATTTTGATATTCTTAAATACCAATACTTTGTTACTGTAATCAAGTTAAAAAAAATGCCTTTATTCAAATAGGCCTGGAAACAAGCACTTTCGAATGGTCAGCTACACACATCACAAAATTTTCTGATTCGCTTTATTTTCTGTACATGTGGTATTAACCTAAAAAATGTTTTCATCCGGCTTACCTCAACTTTTAAACTTAAATAACGAGCAGAAAAGCACCGTAAATAAGCTCACATGCTTGGAAGGTTTTTAAGTCAACTCGAATGCAAAACGTGTGGGCTTGCATAAAACCGCTAACTTTTGTTTCATAACTTTTTTCCACGGAACTTTCATAGCTAAAGCTAAAAATAAGCTTAGAGCTGTGGTTTTGGTGTATTGTGTTGTAAATGTAGACAAATAATGTTGTATAATATTTTCGACGTGTAACTCTTTTGGCTGGAATTTGTGGATATTTATAACTTGAAGTATTATAAACGTTCCTCTTATTCATTAACTTTAAACAAATCTATTTTAGTCAAATAACCGCTAGAATTTGTTACTTAGACATTTGCATTTGCGAGAATGGGACAAAACATATTTTAATAAATTACATAAAAAATCTTAAGCAAGAATTTTTTTTTTTTTATTCTTTATTATTATTATTTTTTTATTTCGAAAGGTACATAAAACAGAGAGTAATCGAAACATACAGTGAAATAATATATATAAGAAGACATACATGACTAGATTACAGTCCAAAAATATATGTACACATCATGGCTATGAGTTATAATTTAGAGAGAAAAAAAAAAGTAGTTTGAATTACAGAGAAAGTGAATAGCAAAAGGCGAACAAACAGTTATTCAATCGTTTTAAATTATTTGTAGCTAAAAATACAGATTTTTTGAATTGAGAGATATTGGAAACATAAACATTAAGGTACCGTTTCTCAAAAATACGCCACACAATATTCAAAATATAAACAAACTATTTCATTTTATGTCAAAATGGTTCTGAAAGTCGATCAGACCAAATTGTCCGGGAGCATTTGTAAGGCGGATAACAAAATATATTTTTTATAAAGAACAAATATAATTACAGTATTATATGTCACACCTGGCCATAAAGTGGCAATTACCGCACGTTCCGCGCGAGGAAAATCCCACTTCCTGGCCAGAAAAAAAAATTGTACTTACCTCGGGCGGTAATTAAGAAAGCCTCAGATCGCATAATTATCGCCCTTGCCTTCGGCTCGGGCGTCAAACACCTGCGATCTGAGACATTCTTTGTTTTACCGCCCTTGGTAAGTAATGTACTATTGTGTCCAGTAAAAACGTTACATTTTTTCACGGCTTATTCGTTTTACAGCCCCGCCGGTATACGCGAAGGGTGCGGTCGACTTGCGGTACGCGGCCACATACGGGAACCCATATCTGAGGAACAGTTCTCATGGTGAGTATTGTAGACTAGTTTTTTTTTTATTCAAAATAAACTTACGTGGTAGGTATACAAAAAGTTTCGCCAAACTGAGGTCAGTTTGTTGGCGAACAGTGCGCTCACTTTAACAACATTTTCTGTTATACCTACTATATAAACTAAATACTAAGTTACTAATCTACTCTGATCTAAACTTGGTTACAAGACTAAAGTGTGAGTACTATGTATTTATTATGTTAAGTACAGCAAGACGTATGCATTTGCTACCCTCTTCATCCCACGAAGGCAATATATACGTATACATTTGACACCGTATTAAAATGGACTAAGGTGCATAATTGTTAACATATTTTTGTAGCATATGCATGGCAGTTCGATCAAAATAATTCGTTTAAATAATAATTTTACAGGTTAAATCGATAAGGTTGAAAATCGATTTGCACAGAAATTGTTCTAAGAAAAAGGCGATCAGCCTTACTAGGTAAAATAAGTCATTATGAGTTTTATGGTTGGGGATTATAAAGACTTTATATGGGAACTAAAAGAAACCAATGTGGAATTGCTTGAAAAAAAATCTTTTAGAAACAGCGATATTATAGAGATTTGAGTAGGTAATAATTAAATAATTAAATTCATCAAGGCATGTTGATTAAATGGTTGTCTGAAAACGACTACCGCTTAAGAGCGCTTTAATAAAATGTAACAGGTCCACTAGCGCCACTAGTAAATAAGTGTACCTAATTATTTAAATTTAACGATATATAACTAAAAAAGGGGCCGCTACGTACTGCAGTTTGTATTTAAGTACTTTTTGAATCCATCAAACTAGTTTTTACGTTGCTGGATTCGTCTCTCTATGAGCTCAAAATTAAAACGGCCGTTTTAATTTTGAGCTCATAGAGGGACGAATCTAGTGGACCTGTTACATTTTATTAAAGCGCTCTTAAGTCTAGTTGATAGTGATCCTGTTCACAACCGGTCACGGGTTCCAATCCTAAAAACGCCCTGTTTGACCCCTCTGCACCTTTAAAATCACATGTAACCTCAGACATAGACATTTAGGGTCGGTTGCATCAACATACAATCACAGGCCGGTCATCCTCAAATATGGCGCCGGCAGCTGTCATCCCATAGAAACTTGTCAAACTTTTCATACAATCAGATTTTAACGAACACCGCTTACGATTACAGACGGTTTGGTGCAATCCACCCTTAACCTCAGACATGATTTAAATTTATTCTCCCCACCGATATGTAAGTTTATTGTCTTACCGAATTTGATAGAACATTGGCCACTAAGCCGATTTTGATGATATTGATTTTCGGACCGTCTCGTTGTTAAGGATTTTGAATTTTTTCCTTTAAAGAGAACAGCATGTAATACTTGGATTATTTTTTTAGCAGTGGATCTGTTGGGATTAGGTTTGCTTTTAAAGCTTAAAGGTAGATAATATTCTGTGGGAGCAGTCAAAGGACACATTTTTACTTGAGATAATGTGAGATGAAAGTCACTTAATCTTCGGTGCAAAATTACAGATAAAATGAAAGGACTTTAGAATTTCAAACTAAAAGTTCTTTATTCTTCAATATAGACATTTTCATACACCGACGATACGACTCTTATCAAACTAAAGAAAGAAAGAAAAGAAAGAAAAAACGTATATTTGGTGTACATACAGATAAAAAGAAGATATTACAAATTAGAAGTGGGTATACACCAAAAAGGTTGTCGCTCAGCATGTGCCACGACTGATGTGTCGTGACGCTGATTTTCAGGACAACCAAAAAATATATATACTAGTCTACAAAACAAACAAACAAAACTAGACCACTACTACTAACTAAACTAAAAATATAAACTAGAGTTAATTATCGATCTCGCGTTCAAACTTTCACCCCCTTTTTACCCTAACGAAATTATTTCCACGATGAAAACAATTTTAAATCCGTTCAGTGGTTTAAGTGTTACAGCAGACAGACAGATAGTTACTTTCGCATTTATATTATTTAGGGCCGATTTTTCAATCCCTAAATAGAAGTCTCTGTCCCTTTCATAGCGGCGATAATTATAATTTTATCTAACGATTGAAAAATCGACCTTAAGAATATCTATAAGGACTAGGTTAATTCTATAAAACAGCCACCGATATGGGACCTGTTCCGAATGAGACTAATATAGGCTGATAATGATGATAATAACGATGTTGGCGATTATGATGAAAACTACAGAAAAGAATAGAGTTTATTTGCATACAATAAGTAATGCATCATTGTCGTTACCTCAAATTTGGTTGAAGCCGCTCAACCAATATCACAGGAGCGCAAACTCTTAGAGTATTCCAGTGTTTGCAACTGCCCGCGTGGTCGTGTCGGAGGTTTTCCCCTGGATTTTCCCCAGGCCACTCTCCAACCGCGCACTCCTATCGCTTTATTGGGCCCGGCCTACACAGTCAGGTTCAAAAAAAAAAAACAAACATTGTCGTTACATAGTATATGACAATAATTTTATGTAGCTTATTCAGCTATTCTAAATATTATTATCAATATTTTGAGACAGGATTCAATAGTATTTTTTAAAATTAAAACTTGAATCTACTTAAAGGTAGGTAGAGGTCTACTTAAAGGCCCTATTGGGTGAATTCAAATCTCACGTGTGGCGATAAAGATTTATTGTAAGTTATAAAAATATCCGTTTATTGCAGGCTACCCAAACCAAGTGCACACAGCAAAACCGGCGGCTACCCCCGCCCCGCCGCCGTACTCCGCAGTGCGGAGCTCCGTGGTCATGCCATCAGGTCAGTAAGGTATCGTGTCACCATCATTACTATTAAGTTAGATAAAGACGGATATGCTCATGAATACGCTTAATGATAAATACACTGGTGCCGACACCGTTTCCCGCAGTGCGGAGCTCCGTGGTCATGCCATCAGGTCAGTAAGGTATCGTGTCACCATCATTACTATTAAGTTAGACAAAGACGGATATGCTCATGAATACGCTTAATGATAAATACACTGGTGCCGACACCGTTTCCCGCAGTGCGGAGCTCCGTGGTCATGCCATCAGGTCAGTAAGGTATCGTGTCACCATCATTATTATTAAGTTAGACAAAGACGGATATGCTCATGAATACGCTTAATGATAAATACACTGGTGCCGACACCGTTTCCCGCAGTGCGGAGCTCCGTGGTCATGCCATCAGGTCAGTAAGGTATCGTGTCACCATCATTACTATTAAGTTAGACAAAGACGGATATGCTCATGAATACGCTTAATGATAAATACACTGGTGCCGACACCGTTTCCCGCAGTGCGGAGCTCCGTGGTCATGCCATCAGGTCAGTAAGGTATCGTGTCACCATCATTATTATTAAGTTAGACAAAGACGGATATGCTCATGAATACGCTTAATGATAAATACACTGGTGCCGACACCGTTTCCCGCAGTGCGGAGCTCCGTGGTCATGCCATCAGGTCAGTAAGGTATCGTGTCACCATCATTATTATTAAGTTAGACAAAGACGGATATGCTCATGAATACGCTTAATGATAAATACACTGGTGCCGACACCGTTTTCCGCAGTGCGGAGCTCCGTGGTCATGCCATCAGGTCAGTAAGGTATCGTGTCACCATCATTACTATTAAGTTAGACAAAGACGGATATGCTCATGAATACGCTTAATGATAAATACACTGGTGCCGACACCGTTTTCCGCAGTGCGGAGCTCCGTGGTCATGCCATGAGGTCAGTAAGGTATCGTGTCACCATCATTACTATTAAGTTAGACGAAGATGGATATGCTCATGAATAAGCTTAATGATAAATACACTGGTGCCGACACCGTTTCCCGCAGTGCGGAGTTTCGTGGTCATGCCATCAGGTCAGTAAGGTATCGTGTCACCATCATTACTATTAAGTTAGACGAAGACGGATATGCTCATAATGGGTCATTGTCAGATTTAGATTCGCGTCTTTTCGGTGGACATATCACAAGTTAAGGGCCACAAAGCTTAATTTTGGATTGGTCTAGTAACCTGCATAAACGGTGTTTCCATTTGACCACCGGGTGGACAACTTTTGTTTTTACAACTGACAATGACCCGAATACGTTTATGATAAATACACTGGTGCCGACACCGTTTCCCGCAGTGCGGAGTTTCGTGGTCATGCTATCAGGTCAGTAAGGTCTCTGTCACCATCATTACTATTAGGTTAGACGAAGACCGATATACTCATGAATACGTTTAATGATAAATACACTGGTGCCGATACCGTTTCCCGCAGTGCGGAGTTTCGTGGTCATGCTATCAGGTCAGTAAGGTATCGTGTCACCATCATTACTATTAGGTTAGACGAAGACCGATATACTCATGAATACGCTTAATTATAAATAAACTGGTGCCGGCGCCGTATCCCGCAGTGCGGAGCTCCGTGGTCATCCCATTAGGTTAGTGAGGTATCGTGTCGGCATAATTATCATGTCTTATCAAGTTGAGAGCCTTGCCGATGCTTAGACCCGATGGGATCTTTTGTAAAATGTCCCCTCCTTTATACCTACTCCGAGCTTCTCTCCATCGTTTCCAGAATCTGGATGATGAATTCCTTTGATTCTGGATAGCCCTTGCCAAAGTCATTCTTTGTCTGACAAAGGCGTGACATTCACACAACACTTGTTGCATTGGCTAGTCATTCTTGCCATTAGGTTAGACAATTAGTTAAATAAATAAATAATAAATGTTTGTGGACAATCTTACACGACCTAGTCAGCAAAGCTATAGGTACAAAATGACGATATGAATATATACTTATATAGATAAATAGATACTTAAATACATAGAAATCATCCTTGACTCACATAAATAGATGTCCTGACCGAGATACGAACCTGGGACTACCAGCTTTGTAGGCAGGGTCAATACTAACTAGGCTACAGTGGTCATCGGATACTGATCCATGCGTAATACACAATACTTTTAATGAATATCATATTCATGCCATTTCACTAAACTCATTTTCAACACAACTGTTATTAAGAGTCCTTATCAGTTGAAAATCGCTCATCATCTAGGCTATCTTGTTTGAATTGCCAAGTACCTTGTAATTTTCTGTGTGTTACTATCTAGAACATGACTATTGCGACCTTATTACATAAACTTTTAATGTATTTTTGATTTTTCATTAAGAAATATCCTTCACATCACTCCGAATCAGCCATTTTCAAGCTAAAAACTTGTTATTTCCGTATAAAGTCACACAATAAAAACAAAAAATGGCTATGTTACTATCTAAAATACTAATAAAATTATCGTATCCTTTAATCACTTTATTGGTATTATCAATACTTTTGTCATAATTTGAAATCAAAACATTTTATAACTTATAAGGCCTCTTAATCACAATTTTGAAATCATTATCGGTGTACGTAACATCCTCGTATTTTAATTAAATCGGTGTCACTAAACGTTTATTTATTTTACAGGTAATGGCAGCCAACCGGCGCAGGGTACACATGTATAGCAAATGCATAAAACACGACTAGTGTAAAAACTATTGAGTGAACTGTGAAGTAACTACGAGTGCCCGAGGCCTATAGTACTTCCCTGCCCCCCGCTCCAAATATGGGTGACAATGGGAAATCAGAGGGGAAAGAGTGCATATTCAATGTAGATATGTTCCTAAAATAGATTTTTAATGTATGACTGAATGTAAATAATAATAGAGTAAGTCTGTACTTCAGAATAAAAGTGGGATTAAATGTTTAATTTTGATAATATAGAGAGATCAATAAAATTATATTGTTCCGGGTATTATTTCATTGCTCTTATCACGAGAACAGTGTAATAATATGTTTGTTCTAGTGTCAGCTATTTATTTGTTCTTGGCCGTGTAAAAACATTTATCCTGCTTTATCCAGTTTCGATTTTATCTGGATTTTTGTGCCGTATTGTAGATAAAATATATTTTTCTCAATGTTTAAAGCATTTGCATTTTATTATAATTTATTAGCTTGTATATATAATACTTAAAATAGATATCTGCCCTGTTTTGTACAGATTCAAAGTAGATATTTCTAAAACTTCGTACCACCATATGTAATTTTTAAAAATGGCCCCAAACTGTTAAAAATGACTACACCTATTTAAATAGTATAATATTATAAAAACGCTGTTGCTCAAATAACTAAATCGATGTACGATTCCAATTTTATTCCATTATTATTATATTTATAAAACATATTATTGTTAAACATAATAATTCTAGAAATAAAACAGACTGAAAAGTTTTGTGAAATTTTTTGATATTCTTGGATTTAAATAAGAAAATTCGATTATTGAGTGTTTTATTAGCTGGCCGGTAATAAATAATTATTATTTATAAGTAGATAAATTAATGTATAGGAAATGAAATGATGAAACTATTAAAAGAATTTCATATTTTCTGTGATAAAAGAATAAATGGTATCGGATAGGCTTCATTTCGTGTTTTTAATTTGAGTTTTTTTAGAAAAATCAGAAATGAATAAAAATTGTCTAGCATTGTATTAAGAGTGTATAGTTGTATACCTACTTAAATTTCCGACAGCCTGTGGTTGTTCGTAATTTTTTAGTATATTAAAAACATGAAAATGTATAAAAAATAATGCATGCCCCAGTGTTTTGTTATTGCATGCCAAATTGATTTGCCATTACTTCCGTATATTGAAAATAAACATCTTAACTGAAAAACTGCTTTTATTTAACCCTTTCATAATCAATGCACATACAGACAAAACGACACAATACGTAAGTACCTACTGTTATATCACAGCAAATCGACCAGAAACTGGCTTTTTTCGCTGACATTTTGCTAAGCACAATAAAAGCTAAAAGTAATTGTTCTTTAATCAGAATAATCAATACCTTTCTCATAATTTGAGTTCAAACATATTAAAATGTGTATGTGACACGACGACACTACTGTATTGAACTATACTTGTGTAATCCACACGGGTCAAGAAGAGTGTGAAATTCGGAAATACTACCCCTTCGTTTTGATTTGGCCATTTCTTCCCTGTGCCCATAACTAAATACGTCACGAGAGACCGGCCAACTGGAAGCGACGGCTTGTAAGTAATTTTTTTCTATAAACTCACTCTTACAAAGACGACGCAGTTCAAACATATTAAAATGTGTATGTGATACGAGGACACTACTGTATTGAACTATACTTGTGTAATTCACACGGGTCAAGAAGAGGGTGAAATTATAAATAACAATAACACATATAAACAACACAATATATAGGATTTTGGAAATAAAATGCCCATTGATAGTTTCTTGAGGAAATTAAACGCGAAAAGGTAAAATTATTGTAGATAAAAATTGTAATGCTACGGTTTTAATAACACTATTTGTTTTTGCAATATTCCATGTAGTTATTATAACAGACCACCTTCTTGATATCCTGTTTTTATGGCAAGATTTTAATTGAAATTCTTGATTACTGGTTTTAATAACCATAAAAATGTAACCAAGAAAATGGATGATTTACATGAAAACACTAAGAATACAATGATAAACATTACGAAAGGTATTACAAAGGTACCTAACTAAAACTAATTATAACTATTTAATTTAAACAATACTGCCAGGAAGAAATCGTTCTTGTGGGAAAGTTTAGGTACGTATAAGTAAATTATGACAAACGGTCCGATTCGTACCTGGTCCAATAGATATTGTTGGCCCACTGCAGCGGGTTCATGCCGCCAGCATATTGGGCACATTTGCGGCAGGTGCCTGCCGTCCCAGAGATTGGATAAATGCATCAATGAATGTAGTTTTCACTGGACAACATGATGCGGATGGTTTTATTGAATTCATAATATACGTTGCGTATAGACATTTGACAAGTTGGTAAGATATAAATATAAGATTTCAAGCTTACATGGTCATTTACATTAGAATTACGATTTGAAACGGGAAAATACGATTTGAAACGCCGAAATATCGGGAACTCAAAAATACAAATATACATGGTAAATATCCCGTTTCAAATCGTAATTCTAAGATATAAATAAATGGAAATTATGTACATAATACTGACGAGGGCGCTTTATATATCTGTAAATCGTCATAGTCGACTCGACACAATAAGGGTTAAAATAAAGATGTGTGACTTAATGTAAACTGGAGATAGTTTGATTCCAAGGGTGAGGTTGATAAACTCACTTTTTCTCTCAAATTTTTGCATGCGTCATTTGTGGCTGGGAAAAGTTTAGCCGATCATCAGCTGCTTATTTTATTCAATCTAAATGCGAATAGTATTGGTTTTATGATCCATACTAAACGATCATATAGGCCCCATTTTTTCTAAAGTCACCCCAGTTTATGGTATTGCATGAATGCAGAGATAACCCTAATGGGTCATGCAATAATGGACACTGCTGCTGGAGAACTTCAACTTATTCTATATAGTATTGGCAGACTAGTGGACATAGTAAAAGTATTGTCAGTTTATTGTTTAAGTGGATGACGATACAAGTAAGTAATTAGTAAATGAATAGAAGGTATTTCCGCTCGTCTTCCGGAAGACGAGCTGTCGGTAGGCCTCCGACAAGGTGGAGTGATGACCTGGTGAAGGTCGCGGGAATCCGGTGGAAACGAACGGCACAGGACCGATCTAAATGGCGAGCCTTGGGGGAGGCCTATGTTCAGCAGTGGACGTCTTTCGGCTGAAATGATGATGATGATGATGAGAAGGTATTTTGAGTGAAATGTTGGACCACCAAGACCGAATGGAATTCAATCGCTACACGATCAAGCCTCCTTCTTAGTGTTTTATTGGGTGTGCTTAACATTGAACGTTAAGATTTTTTTGTGCGAATTGACATGGGTCTCAATATTTTATTAATATCTAGTACAGGACTATTGCAGCCTGTTATCACAAATTTTACATATATTTTTTTAAGTTCCGTAAGACTACCCAATCATACACTGTGGGAGTTAATAACCCGAAAGATTTAAACCACATATTTTTGACGACGGTACTAGTAAATAATGTTATATCAACATGGGACCAATTATGTCATTAATTAAATTACTATATACAAATTAAATCACATTGACCGCTTCTTTGTGAACAAACCTTTACTTCAGAGAGTGAGCGAGTTTAATTAATCTCAAGTTGAGAAACAGAGAGCGAGCATAGTCATTTTAGTGACATCAATTCAAACGTCACATTATTCAGCCAGTTGTCAGTGAAGAACAGAACACAACTTGCGGTAGTGAAACCTTTTTGTAGGATAGATAACAAACTGCGTATAAAAGTGGTAGGTGGCTATTTAACGCCTTTAGGGTGTGTTAGAATTGTGAATTTTTAACTTGTGATTTGTGTTAAATAATTACTATCTATTACATTATGGGTTTTTGGACTAAATGTTATGTAACTTTATATACTCAAACTAGGCTCTTAAATCGTTGGTTTGAATCTTTCAGGTTATTAACGCCCACGGTGTACTATAATGTAAGACAATTATTACGGATAAACTCTAAGAGGAGCAAGATAATCAAACAATTTAAAATAAAAGCGAAAATCAGTGATAGAAAATGTATATTAACGGGCGTTATCTTTCGGACCATATTTGGGTGATTGGACTATTGTTAGATTTTAGGGTCCTCATTAGGAAATATAATTTCCTAATGAGGACCAAGGGGAAAATTTTCAAGTTTTTTTTGCGCAAAATCTAAGTACTACAACAATGGGTAAAAATAGGCCGTCTTATTCCTACCCAAAACATTACTGTATAAGCAATTAATAATAGTTATAAACGACTTAATTTAGCTTCGTGAGATGTATCTTACCTATGGCGACCAGAACATTTTATTAAAACATACATTCTATATATAATTAAATACCATATCGTAAAGTTAAAATACTGTCAACTTTCGCTACATCCTATAGAAGAAATCCTGAGTAAAAACAAGAAAATGTGTTTTTGATGACCGCTAACGATTGCGATAATTATACTTACTTCCTATATTTCAAAACATCTTATACGCCGTTCAATAGTACAAATTTAACTAACCCTTTGTGAACTTTGTTGCTACAAGATAAGATATATAATTGTTCAGTTAATTGTGTCACTGTTTCTTCTGTTTCTGTCCTTTTTACTTACATAGTAGTTCAGCTCGTGCCGTTTTCTCATATCAAAACCGACTATCTATGAGTTTTATATGTATTTGTGACATTATGTTAGTGTGAGTATTATTGCTGTAAAAACTGCATTCGAAAGACATTTCTGTTGCGTCGGATTAGATTAAAAAAAACCGCATCAAAATCCGTTGCGTAGTTTTAAGCATATATAGGGATATAGGGACAGAGAAAGCTACTTTGTTTTATACTATGTAGTGATGGCAAATTTCATTAGGTCAGTTAAATTGAAAGTTTTCCGAAACAACTTTACTTACACATTACAAATAGAGGCACTGATTTAGTATTTCTCCTACTCGATCGAATACATACCAGACCAATATAAGTAAGTACCAACTTAACTACTTTAAAAATACCGCCTCTCATACACAAAATGATCCTTAATGTGTTCAAAATAAGGTCGACAACCATTATTTACACATGAAACACATGTTGTTATGACTAGTTTTGACCGCAGATATTTCTTGATGCTTGAAGAGTCGTAACATGAGATGACATTCCTATTGACTAATGATTTGTATGGATTTGTGGAATGTATTGGCTGATTGAATAATGTAAAACATGCTGTGGGTGTGCTTAGAGTTGCCATGTGTATGTATGACAGTGTATGATCGATGCAAAGATCAAGCGAGAGAATACTCCGATTCAGCTTGGGCAAAAATGCTTTCGTATGTCCGTCTGTTCTATTTATTTATCGAACGGCAATTATTTCGTACCGTGTGATCTTCATGAAGACAGTACGGTTGCCAATTTTTGTTACACTTTTAGTACCACCCAGGGGTCACGCAACTTCGACCCCCTCTCTGTCAAGTGAGTGGGAAACTTGACTGTTAGAAGTTCTCAATCCGCCAGAAGGTCTCCATAGATAGCACTGCCGTCTCAAGAAGAAAAACCATAAGTGACATTTTTTGCAAAATGGACTTATTACCAGCCTTGTAATCAGGAAAAAAAATGTGATCTTTCTCTCTAGGAGATATAGTACTATATCTTTTGTAGATCACGATTTAGACAACCACAAGTGCATAATTTACAAGAAATCTAAAGTTTTTTGGCTTTATCTCGAAACTTACTTTTTGTCACTTATGGTTTTTCTCCTTGAGACGGCAGAGCAGCCGGGATCAGCGGTCACCCATCCAATAACAGACCTTTTTTTTTTTCGACGGGGGAAAATCCGTTATGGATATCTCCGCACCTTGGGGGCGCCGCGGTGGTTATGTCGGACTTGCACCGACTAAAACCCCCCGCTTGTCCTCCTCAACCCATTTCTCTACGGAACGCGCCTGTGCCGCCCTAGAGTCCACTTATGTGGGTCCCGCTATGTTTCTATGACGATCGTAGCCCTCAACTACGACCCCGAGGAGCCCCTTTTAGTCGCCTTCTACGACAGGCAGAGGATACCGTAGCCATATTCTATGCCCGGGCTACAGGGCACATCCAATAACAGACCTAGGCCGACGTTAGGCCACGAGCGCGAGAGGATGAGTTAACTAAATAAATAATAAATATTTGTGGACAATCTTACACGACCTAGTCAGCAAAGCTATGGGTACTAAACGACGATATGCTATTAACGTGCCTTCCAAAGCACGGGAGCGTTCAGTTAATAACCACTCACTGTGATCACCCATCCAAGAACTGACCCCGGCCCATGTTGCTTAACTTTGCATACCGCACGCGGCACGCGTGCGCCGCTGGGCCACGAGCGCTCCATTCCTCCTCTACAGGACTACTAATACATTTTTTTTTCATAAATCCTAAACCTTGGGATTTAGTTAGTGGATCCCGGGCATCCTTCATGATGCAACTGACTAAGATAACGCTAGGAGAATGATGATGATGAATGTATAATAACTCAATATTCTTACTTTTTTGAATATATTGATCCATTGTAAAAGAAACCTTGTTTCATCCCGATCTTCACAAATTAACGGGTAGCGAGCACTTATCTTTATTTTCGCGGGTGACAAGGACAGTATATCGGTCTAATACCAGCGAGCGAGCAAGACAAAAACTTGGCAACGGTCGAACCTTAAAAACATGTGGCAGTTAGTTTATGACAAGTTTATACTCTTGTTTAAGGCTGAGTTTTATTTACTGTTATTTTTTTATCGTATGGCAATTACTTCGAACCGTGCGATCTTCTAGAAGACAGTACGGTTGCCAGTGTTGATGCACTTTTAGGACCACCCAGGGATCACGTGTAGGGTAGCGGTGGGGACTCCCCATAGACGTGGTGCAACTTCGACTCCTTTCTCAAGTGAGTAGGCAACTTGACTGTTACAAGTTCTCAAGCCGCCCGAAGGCCTCCAACTTGGTTTAACGACTGCTGCCATAGCCAGCAAAATCAATGGATTAACGTGCCTTCCAAAGCTGGGTTTTAAAAATTATGTATCAGATATTTAAAAAAAATGTATTTAGTAACTCAAGTTTTATGTATATAAACTTCAGTTCCTAAATACATTTTTTGGGTTAACTCACCGGCACCGACCGGGTAGCCTAGTGATTAGTGACCCTGCCCACGAAGCTGACGGTCCTGGGTTCGAATCCCGGTAAGTGCAAATATTTGTGTGATGAACATGAATATTTGAGTCTGAGTCTTGGATGTTTTCTATGTATTTATATATATTAAATATATCGTCGTCTTGTACGCATAACACAAGCCTTATCGAGCTTACCATGGGGCTAGGTCGATTTGTGTAAGATTGTCCCTATAATATTTATTTATTTATTAGGTCTAACGGATTTATAAAACCGAATATTCGAAACCCACGTCATAAATTATGTAAGTCATGAAGTAAACGTGGAATGTAGACACTAACCTGGCATTTTCAATCTTATATATGTCATGATGACAAAGTTGATTAATAGGTGTCATTTATTGAGCACTAAGGCGTCGGACACTGGGACGCTACCGTAAGTAATCCTTAATCCGTATCCATATCAAAGTATCTCTCTCTGTTGCCTCTTCACGCTTAAACCGCTAAACCGATTTCGATGAAATTTGGTATGAAGATAGTTTGAGTCGCGGGGAAAGACATAGGATACTTTTTATCCCGGAAATCATCCCTTGAGGGGGTAGAAGTTTATATGGATAAGCGATGACTAAAATAAGCGCCTGATATAAAAAAAATCGAATAAAATTCTCTTGCGATGAACGAGATCTACGCAGGCGAAGTTGAGGGCAAAAGCTAGTATTGAGTAAAAACTAAGTGCGAGGGAACGTCGCATATTGAAACCGCAATAGTGCCCACTGTTTTACTCTATGTTATTTGTGGCTCCTTGCAGACTCATTCCCGTGCAAGAAATACTAGGAAAACACAGCTTACTCAATAAAAAATAAAATACGCGGAAAAAATACACTTAAAAGATTTCTTTTCACTAAAATCTCTCGGGTGATTCTCATCGTTAAAGTTAATTGATGTCCTTACCGTAGTGAAAGTTAAGGAAATCAGAGTGCAGTATAAACTTATTTTTGACTCCAGTTTACTCTATACCTGGATCCCTAACTGTTAAAATAGTTAAAGTCAGAAACAATCACTCACGAGTCGTTAACAATCCGGGCCCGGTAAGGACAAATTAAGAAAAAGTAAAATTTTGGAATGAGAATCACCTCTCGCATTAAGATATAGCATTCGTAAATGAGAGGTATCTGCGGAACATAATCTCACTCAGATCTGGAGTAGCCCAAATGGGGAAGCATATTTTTTTTATTCAACCCCGGTGGCAAACATGCATACGGTTCACCTGTTCGTAAGCGGACACCGCAGCCTCCGAAGGAGTCACGTGTACGTTGCCGTCCCTTTATAAAATTTGAGGATGCACTGTGTTGACAGTAGAAGGGACAAATTTCGGTCCCTCGCTCTCAACACAGTGCATCCTCAGGAGCTCTGGCAACCTTGCTCACCTCCAGGAACACAACACTACACAGTCATCATCATCATCATCATCCTAGCGTTATCCCGGTACAGTTTCATCCTGAAGGACGTCCAGGGTCCGCTTTCTAATCCCAAGATGGCGTAGGCACTAGTTTTTACGGAAGCGACTGAGCCATCTGACCTTCCAATCCGAGGGGAAACCAGACCTTTTTGGAATTAGGCTTGTCAAATGAGTGGGCAACTTGACTGTTGCCCTATTTCTATTTATTTATCGTACGGCAATTATTTCGTACCGTGTGATCTTCGAGAAGACAGTACGGTTGCCAATTTTTGTTACACTTTTAGCACCACCCTGGGGTCACGCAACTTCGACCCCCTTTTTGTCAAGTGAGTGGGAAACTTGACTGTTAGAAGTTCCCAAGCCGCCCGAAGGCCTCTAACTTGGCATAACGACTGCTATCATAGACAGCAGCCGGAATCAACAGCTTAAGGTGCCGTCCAAAGCACGGGAGCGCTCAGTTAATAACCACTCAAAGCGGTCACCCATCCAATAACTGACCTGGGCCTAGGTTGCTTAACCTCGCTTACCACACGCGGTACGAGCGAGAGAGATTGATTAGTTTTCGTCTGTGATAACGTTCAGTGGACTAGCTGTTCTATTCTACATCATAACCACAGACCGGGTGCAATGCCCTCTTAAGACCACCGTGTATTCGCAACTTTATTGTCACCTACGAATTGACAGCTTACTTTCCCAAACTACTATAACGACTACAACTACCATGCAATATCAACCTTATCACGTACGCGTAACGTTGATTTTTAAAGCGAGTTCCGCGTATATGGTGACGTTCTGGAAGTAACTCGACAATATTGTCTGTTTCTAGTTTATTAGCAGAAAATGCTTGAGACATATCTTTACTGGTTGCATCGACCGCCTTTATTTGAACCCTGGTTTATCCTATACCTAATTAAGGTATAGTCTCGATGACTGGGGGACATTTTTGTATGATGTTTCCGGTAATTTAAAAAACTCGTGTGACAGACGACGGGTATACAGATAGAGGGACAGCGTAAGTGTTACCAATAGGTCTCAATTTGGAAACTCGAGTATGGAACCCTGAAAAGCATTTCATTATGTCAACTTGGCACAATGACAGTTCATGTCAAAATTACGAATAATGCTTAGTAAAATTCGAGTTCTGGTAGGTGTGCAATAAAGATTATCTGCATTGTATTGTTCTTTTTTGATCGAGTGAAACGAAGGTCTCTGCTTCAGCTTCGACAAAAATGTTTTCGTATGTCCGGATTTCCGTTTGTTCTCGTCTACAAGTCTCAATTCTCAACCGATTCTCGTGAAATTTCGTGAGCAGGTTCAATAGTTATATAGAATTTTTTTGTCGAGTCAGTTTTTAGAAATTTTTAAACCAATTTTTATTTCATAGATTTTGTAAGTTTCTGCGTCCGAATTTCGGTTTGACCTCCTCTACAGGTCGCATTTTTCAACGGCTTCTCGTGAAATTTTGTTAGCAGGTTGATATTCATAATTGATCATTTTTATAATGTCAGATTTTGGAAAACTCACTCACGAGATTTACAGCTCACAGAGCCACTAGTCCTAGTAGTTATTTTTTAAATGCGTGTGCAATGCAACACACCTAAGTATGTCATATGATGTGAGCGTAGCGTATAGAGGATTGAGGGAAATCATTGTGAAATGTAACTCGGCCAATTTTTTTTTAACCTGACTGTGGCTTTATAGGCCGGGCCCAATAAAGCGATAGGAGTGCGCGGTTGGAGAGTGGTCTGGGGAAAATCCAGGGAAAAACCTCCGACACGACCACGCGGGCGCTTGTCACATCATTTTACTGCAAGTCTTACGTACCTTCATACCAAAGCACATAGCGGAATTAATTTCTTGGCCTAAACTTAGGTATAAACAATTACCCGCTTATTCATATAACTTAACAAACCCCTGCTAACTAAAAAGTTCTTTGTCCCATTCTCACAATGTCAAAGTGACAGGTGAAGTGTCAGAAGAGGACAAACGAACTTCAGCGGCTAGTTAACTAATATGGGTTTGATAGACGTTTATGAATACGGGGGTTAGGATTTAGGTACAGTAATGTTCAAAAATGGTTATGTTTTAATGGTGGCTAATGGAGGCTATAAGCTGGACAGAAAGGCAAGCAAACGAAGAGCTTCTGGATTTGATAGGAGAGAGGAAACTAGGTTTGAGAACGATCGAGAACAGAAGAGGAAACATGCTGCGGCACCTGATACAATAGAGAATATGCAATATTTTTTTTAACGATGCCATTCGAACCAGTTTTTAGAGAGGAGCAAATGTGTATATGGGACAAGTACAATTAGAACAACACAAAAGACAGAAATGGATTTCAAAGTACAGCATAAAATCCGAGCGCTCAAACCTTCAAAACACCCATACTAATTGAGCATAGTATGTGACGTCATATACTATGCGCCCGTACTACCATTATATGGAAAAACGATAATTTACTGTTTTGGTCGTGAAATATTCCGTGTAAGTACATTGTTATCGTACAATTTCTTATTTATTAAAACATAATAATCCTAATGGTAGCTTTAAATTTACTTTATGTCAATAAAAAAAATTACATCATTTTTCGAGACTTTGAAGTGTCATCTTGCCCAGCCCAACTGGGGAAGTACCTCCGCCTTGCAGAAGACCACAGCCATAATAACATTATCTACTATACAAGTCTGTAGAGTTGTGTTCCTGGAGGTGAGCAAGGTTGCCAGAGCTCCCGAGGATGCACTGTGTTGAGAGCGAGGGACCTAAATTTGTCCCTTCTGCTGTCAACACAGTGAATTCTCAAATGTCATAAAGGGTCGGCAACGCGTACGTGACTTGGAGTTGCGGGCGTCTATAAGCTGCGGTGGCCGCTTACCATGGTGGTGGACCGTACGCTTGTTTGCCACCGGCGTTGTATAAAAAAAAATCCGCATGCATATTCTCTATTTAAAATACCATATTAGAAGAAAAGATAGGGGAGGAGAGGCAGGGGAAGACAGAGACGTGCGTTTATAGATCAAGCAAAAGATAAGGTCAATGTAATGTCGTATCAGGAGATTCAGGAGCTCAAAGCGTTGGCAAACTGAAAAGAATGGCGATTACTCCACCGCCAAGAGCTAAGCTAGACTCTTAAATATTATGATGATGATGTTCGAAAATACGTGCACGGGTGAAGTGATTAAAAATATGATAAGATAAGATAAGATAAGATATCATTTATTGTCAAAACTGTGTATATGACATGTCATAAAATAATAAGTTTCAACAGTCTGCCCATTTCGGACGTACAATATTAATAAATTTAAAATAGATATAGATAAAATTAACATCACAAGAAATATTCATTTAAGTCATAAAAACATTTGCAGATTAACCAGTCCTTCAGTTTTTTCTTGAATTTTGGCCTGTCTAACGACTTAATATTTTCCGGCAACATATTGTATATTTTAATTCCTGTAACATATGTGCTCTTCTTGAGTATATAACTAGTAGGCCTTACTGTACACAAGTCATGTTGATATTGAGATCTTAGATTCTAATACTCTTTGCGTTCTTTGACAAACAGACCCAGTATATATATATATACACGTCAGGGTTAATATTTTTTGGTGTTTAAACACAGGTCGGAGAGATTCTCTATTTTTAACATTAAACATTATTCTCAAACACTTTTTTTGGAGACTGAGTTACCCCAGAATATTACACCATACGTTAGTTGGGGATAAACATTTCCATAGTATGCCTGTTTGTGATGTGAACACTATTGTCAAAGGCTGGTTGCTCAGATATATTTGAGCCATTGGGAACGTAGATGTATTTAATTAATTCGACTGTTAATCTATTATTAGGTAAGTCTAGCCTATCCGTCTTTGTCTAAGCATGTATTATATATTCAATAGCAATCTTTTGAATCACTCTACTATTACCTTTGACACAGAATACTAAACCTAATTGATAAGTATTATGGTTGTATTTTAAAGCAAACTCACGATTGATAAAGGTTTATGGCGTTTTCAAGGAAAATAGATTTTATTTCGATAGTTATATGAGTTAAATTTGAATGAAACTTACGGTAGATAGGTCCTTTTGTGTTAAACTGATAATCTTGGTAGTTCGCCTAAAACAAGCTTAGTCAAGGCTCCTGAAAGCGCTTTGAAGTCTCAAAGGAATTATAGATATAATTTAATTAATTCTACTGAATGAGACTCGAAAACTTGCAATACTGCAATTGTATTTTACAATTATATCGAAGACAAAGTGAGGTTCAGTTTAGTCGTGCAACAATCTTAAGAGGCCTTATCACTACATAGTATAAAATAATAAATAAAAAAATATTAGAGGACAATCTTACACAAATCGAACTAGCCCCACAGTAAGCTCAAGAAGGCTTGTGTTATGGGTACTAGACGACGATATATTTAATAGATATAAATACTTAAATACATAGAAAACATCCAAGACTAAGAAACAAATATTCATGCTCATCACACAAATATTTGCCCTGACCGGGATTCGAACCCGGGACCGTCAGCTTCACAGGCAGGTGCACTACCCACTAGGCTAAACCGGTCGTCAGTATAAAACAAAGTCGCTTTCTCTGTCCCTATATCCCTATGTATGCTTAAATCTTTAAAACTACGCAACGGATTTTGATACGGTTTTTTTTAATAGATAGTGATTGAAGAGGAAGATTTATATGTATAATAACATCCATTAAATAGTGCACCCGGGCGGGTTGCTAGTAAGTTATAAAATGTTTTGATTTCAAATTATGACAAAAGTATTGATAATACCAATAAAGTGATTAAAGGATATGATTACTTTACAAAAGTTTTGGATAGTGACATAGACATTTCTTGATTTTATTGTGCGTAGTAGAATTTAAACGGAAAAAGCCGTTTTTAGCTTGAAAATGGTCGTTTTGGAGTGATGTTTGAAACGATGTTTCTTAGAGAAAAATACAAAAAACACATTTAAAATTTATGACATTAGGTCGTAATAGTCCTGTTCTAGATAGTAACACTGAGAAAATGTCATGATTCGTGTAAATTCAAACAGAAAATGGCCTAAATAGAGCGTTTTTAACTCACTAGGGATGTCGATACCAAATAAGAAAATCAATAATTTCGTATTTTCTCCCAAAAATATCAAATTATTAATCAAAAGGCGAAAATAGTAACACAAAAGAATAAGTAATTAAAGGTAGGGTAGTCTAAAGAAATAAATGAAAAAAATATCAGGTAAGTACTTACATGAGCTTCATCAAATGATGTAACATTGCTGTGCGGCCGACGTCTAGTTGACGTGTGTGAATTTCGCCTTATTACAATGGAATAAGATGCAGTGTAAACACGTCCTTAACATTGACTGTAAACTGTAACATAATATGTATTTATTTAGTGCAAGAAATAAAGTATATGTAGCGTACGTGTACCTCCTAATTTTAATAAATTAGATAAGCGCATCGCTAACAAACTGCTTCGCAGTTTGGCGAAGCTTTAGTCTAAGTACGCATTTTGTATTTCTCTTAGAATTAAATTAAAAAAAAATAAGAAAGAAAGAAAGCATTTATTCACTGCACGAAAAGACACATCGTTACAAACAGAACAGAGTCACAGTACATTGTGTATAATTATAAAGTGCGTCTTCGCGGCAGTGAATCGGTTGCTGTCTTAGCATTATGCCGAGGTGTCAGACACCTGCAGCGCTGGTTTTCAGACAGCACATGATCCACGGAACGCAACACAACATACTATATATATATATTTATGTTATAGGTGGCAAACGAGCAAACGGATCGCCTGATGGTATGCAATTACCGTCGCCCATAAATACCTGCAACTCCAGAGGAGTCGCAAGTGCGTTGCCGGCCTTTCAGAAGGGAATACGCTTTTTTCTTGAAGGTTTGAAGATCATATCGGTCCGGAAATACCGCAGGCGACAGTTCATTCCATAGTCTGGTTGTGCGAGGCAGTAAATTTCTTGAGAAACGCACAGTTTTGGACTGCCAACCATCTAAATGGTGAGGATGGAAATGCTGACGCGTAGGAGGATGACGAAATATAGGGAAGGTATACATATAATGAAGAAAATCATAGGAAATATATATATGGATGAGCCTTACTCAAAACAGGGTATATGGATGACACTAACTCAAAACAAGACAAACGTTACTTTTTGAGATAATTTAATAGGATTTTCACCATTTGGCATACTTTTTGCCTTGTTTCTTTTGGAGTAGTCTAATTTTGAGTCAACATCCTTTTTTATAACCTGACTGTGGTTTTATAGGCCGGGCCAATAAAGCGATAGGAGTGCGCCGTTGGAGAGTAGCCTGGGGAAAATGGAAAACCTCCGACACGACCACGCGTGTGGTTTGACATCCCTATTACTCATTAGCTCATTCAAGCCTTGGCGTTTCAAATAAGATCTTTGACGATACAGCCCTCTCAAATAATAAGTAACGAATAAATACATGAAGACGCAATTATACCTTCAGTGTGTTCGCGTGGCCGGTTTATGTCCACTTGGGTGTGGGTTTTATAGGCGACGGTGGTGTGTTTCTCTTGCAACCTTATTAAACAAGTGACAGCCCGGCCGCGACCTTGACCTTTTTTTTCTCTGTTTGGTTTACTTAGCGACCAGCAACAGATATTGTTGTGGATGACCTCACTTTGTGGCCTGTTGGGCTAGCAGTTAGATCTTGCGCGAATTGCGGCGCGGTAAGCGTTTTATCTGTTGTTCATTGCTTAGTCGACACGCGCAACGCAGAGTAGCTAGTTGAAATCACTAGCAATGTTGTATGAAAACACCTGCGCAAATTGTGGCGCAGTAAGCGTTTTATCTGTTGTTCATTGCTTAGTCGACACGCGCAACGCAGAGTGGCTAGTTGAAATCACAACCAATGTAGTAGGAAAACCGCGGTCACTGCCACCTCCGCTCGAAGTCGTGGCTGAGCTGTGCGAAGCGCGGAACCGCACTGGGCCAGGGCCCTTGTTAGATATCCGTGATCCCGTGACCCTTGGAGGGACCATGGGGAATAAAATCTACATGGTCGCTTCAATTTGACAGAATACTGAAGACGAATCTGTTGCAGTTTTATTTCAAACCTCTTAAGTCGGCAGCATTGTATTTCTCGAAAGTACCACGGGGATGTTTATGCCCATGGTCCCTCAAGGGTTTACGAAAGGGTAGTCCGGGTAGCAAGCCATGGGGACCAATGTCCGTTCCCTCTCATGAGAGGAGGACCCAGAACGCAGATGACCGAAAGCGGTTCTGGTCTCTGACATAATAACACTCACTTTGCGCAGTTCTGTGCAAGTTCTCGCCAGCCTTGATTGCGAGCTCACGCGGATTCACCTCCAATTCCTTCCAGCGATACTTAGAACGATTGGAAAGACGTCGTCCGGTATTTATTTATTAAAGGTGAAAGCACTGATGAGGGCGATGATAAATGAGAAGATGAGAGAAGATCGACAGGGATAGAAATAGAAATACATTTATTTGCTAGAATGTAGGTACAAAATGGTGACAGTTATACAAAACGAGCCATATACATTCAGCCAACTGGTGGCATGCAAAGTGAATATTATGAATTTAATAAATAACATTAAAATGTTGTTAGAACAGTCAGTAAAACAAATAATATCACGGTGTGCGTCGAATGTCAAAAAAGAAAAACATTATACAATGAAAATTTAAAATCATCAAATTGTCAAAATATCTAATATAACACAAAATGTCATGAATGCTATTATAAATAGGTAAGTAGTTTATTATAGGTACAATATTATATTTAGTAAGTACAACATAAGTTTTTCATGTTGCAGAACACAGGACACGTTTGTTCTCAGATACAGTATTTTTAAAATTATTTTAATGGTTGGAAGCACAAAGTGGAACAAACCAAAAAGATGTTCCAAATTATCACATGAACAAATATTTTGTTTGGAACACTTTTATGAGCAGTAATACGGCATGACAACGGGTCCTCCATTTATGACAGGATGACGTAAACGCCTCATATTTTCTATACACGTAATTCATTCTGCTAGAAATAGCCTGATATGGGTTGTTCGGGGTTCGAGTCTCTTTTAGATAAAAACAGAATTACGTTGAAGTGCTGTAGACACATAACATAAAATAAAAAAATATTTTGTATAATATTTATATTATTATTGTATTTTTTCTACTCCTGGACACGGCGCGGATAGTCAGGAGGTCTCTCTCTCTGTCACCCGACACCACCGATAGCTCAGGGCACGCCTCGCTGCCGGCGACACACTAGGTTAGGTTTTTATAATGATTTTGTAAATATTGTTTTATATTTTACTTTTTATACAATTATTACACAATCTAACCTAAGTCCTTAAATAAATAATACATAATATCTTGCTACGTTATATAAACAAACATAAAACTTCCATATTAATAACATTATATGGCCGTCGGAATGGCGGCATGTCAAACGAGACATAAGTCGGGTAATGGTGCAGTAACAGCCGTATTATTTTTTATACGACTATTGGTGCTCTAAAAGTCGTATAACAGGCCGAGTGTATTAAAACGGCATTTAAGATATTTTATGTCCTTTGTGGGGTGAATTTGACGTATGATGGGAAAAATATTTTTATTACAATAATATGGCGTGTAATGGTCGTAAATATGGATTATAAGTAGCCAAAATAATGTATTAAGCAAAAGCTGCCTCTTTATCGGTATCAATAAGGGTGATTTTTAATAGTGTCGGTAAAGAAATCCCGTTTTATTGGTGCAGCCTAACTGTTCATAGTGCCCATTTTTGCTTGCTACGAAGTAAGTTTCACTCTAGAGGTCGCGGGTTCGAATCGCAATTAGTACCTCTGGGTATTTCTAAAAACTTATGTATAAATTAGTACTTCTTCGTGTGTTGTAATAAATTATGTAATTTTTTACGTTTTTAACTAGGTCTAGTTCCACCATTTTGAAAATTTCCTGTAACTAAATCGTCAAAAAATATAACCTGTATGGGCGCTCGTGGCCCAGCGGCGCCAGCGTGCCGCGTGCGGTATGAGAGGTTAAGCAACGCGGGCCGGGGTCAGTTCTTGGATGGCTGACCGCTTTGACTTGTTACTAACTGAGCGCTCCCGTACTTTGGAAGGCACGTTAAGCCGTCGATCCCGGCTGCTGTCTATGGAAGCAGTCGTTAATCCAAGTTGGAGCCTTCGGGCGGCTTGAGAACTTCTAACAGTCAAGTTGCCCACTCACTTGACAAGGGGGTCGAAGTTGCACCCCGTCCGAAGGGAGTACCCACCGCTTAGCACCACCCACGTGTAGGGGACACGTGGGTGGTGCTAAAAGTGTAACGAAAACTGGCAACCTTACTGTCTTCTTGAAGATCTTATGGTTCGAAATAATTGCCATACGACAAATTTAATAGTAGGTATAAATAATAATAATCGGTTGAGGAATGCGACCTGTACATGATTTACGATTTCTTGGTAGATGTCGCTGTACGCCTCCCTTAAGGCATTTGTATAAAATATAGTTTACGTTAGCAGCGGTACTGCTTAATACGAAGGAACGGTTGATGAATTTGGGACTGGGTGGCGATTGCACCTATAGCTCAGTTGGCTGGAGCGATTGGCCGCGAGTGCCGGGAGGTCGCAGGTTCGAATCCTGCTCGGTGCCTAAATTTTTCAATTATTCCTTTATTCTAAATTTTTCTTGACAAGAGTTACCATGGCATTATTTTGGGTTATCTTGTTTGTTTTTCAGTTCACAGTAATTTTTGTGTAGTTTAATTCTACATTACTTCATCACACTGGAAGCTCAAACTTCAGTATTTTCGTCAGATCTCTGAATTTGCCTTGCCTTAATAAAAAACGTAGTTGAAAATTAAATAAATAAATATTTAAAAAAATATATTTGTGGACAATCATACACAAATCTATCTAGTCCCAAACTAAGCAAAGCTTGTACTATGGGTACTAGGCGACGATATTCATACTTATATAAATAAATATATACTTAAATACATAGAAAACATCCAAGACTCAGGAACAAATATTCGTGTTCATCACACAAATAAATGCCCTGACCGGGATTCGAACCCGGGACCTCCAGCTTCGTAGGCAGGGCCACTACCAACTAGGCTAAAGCGGTCGTTAATACCAATTTAAGTACCATATTAGCTACTTTTACTGCCATCTACACATAGTCATACATACTACTTATATCATTTACAGCACCATACGCGACAATAAAACCATTGGTCATTTTACGACCTCTCTCTTTACTGCCTGCTACCATGTATATGTACCGTTACAGTACTGACATAGTTTACGTATGGCCAGTAAGTTCATTCCCATTTTTTTAATCGTATGGCAATTTTATTGCTTTTTGTTGCACCGTTTAGCACCCAGGGGTCACATGTAGGGTAGCAGTGGGTACACCCTACGGGCGTGGTGCGTGGTACTGTCCTTTTTTCTTTATTTCAACTTATTGATTTTACAAACACAGTACCACGCACCACGCCCGTAGGGTGTACCCACTACTAAATTTCACAATTTTGTGCAACTAAGCACAGGTGTACTTTAGTTTGCAACTCTCCGAGCTCTAGTACGTATTTTTTTTTTAGTTATTAGTTGGGACCAGACTGAAAACTAGCGCTGGGCACTCCTGCCCAGCACATGCTAAGCCTGGAACTCTTTGCCTCTCCTTTTTTCTTTATTTCATCTTATTGATTTTACAGACAGAGGCAAAGAGTTCCAGGCTTAGCATATGCTGCGCAGGAGTGCCCGGTGCTGGTTTTCAGTCTGGTCCCAACTAATAACTAAAAAAAAATACGTACTAGAGCTCGGAGGGTCGCAAACTAAAGTACACCTGTGCTTTGTTGCACAAAATTGTGAAATTTAGTAGTAGTAGCAAAGCACGAGGGGGCTCCAGAGTATTAAGATCCTGGAGTCTCCCGCATGAGAGCTCAGATGGCGGTCACCGTGGAGTTGATAGTGGATAGATATACCACAAAACCCAGTTTTTCCACGATCTCTGGGTATAGTATTTGTGTTTTTCTCATGTTCAATTCCTTGTCCTATTGTGCGGTTTGCTACAATATTATCGTCCGACATAAAAGATAAGTATACTTCGTAAGTAAAGACTGCATGTGCATTAATACTACCAGATTATCAAATCTAGGGCCTTTGCCAAAGGTTTAAAATGCTTTAATAGATATATGACGTTACCCGCATGGCCCAATACACCCGGCGGCGTTTACCTGAATACCTGAGAATGGACAGCCATTTTTCTATTGGTGCACTCGTAATCTTTTGCTTACGGAGATAGAGTTGATAATCAATTGAACATTCAAGGCAGCTGTTACAACTTTCTGCAAAGTGGCCATTAGTGTTATTTGCGGTTACCCCAACAATAGTGTTGTTTTCTTTAAATGGATCGGCCTAAATTGAAAAACAAAGACTATACCTGGTTCGCAGGTTTTCTCCACGTAAAAAAAAGATGATGATGACCTCTCTGTGTTACGAGTACTCTGTGCTGGGGTAGTGAAAGACAATGCGGCCTGGCGTCCAGCCAGCGAGTGAAATATTTTCTCACTCCCAAATAAAACGGCTGTCTAGATTTTAGATTTGCTGTAATTGAATCTTCAGTGAACTGCGTTGTATAGTCAGCTAGGAAAGTGGTCATTTTCTTAACATTTTCATAGTCATAATTTGCACTATTTTGTGGTTTATACTCTATTTTTCTGTTTCACCTACTCAAGTAATTTTATTTTTTCATTTTTCTTCACTGTTCACTGAACGCCAATTGGCGATTTGCGTTCAGAGAACGAACCCGCTAGCGGCCTGTGGACCAAAGTTTGAGGAACCGCTTTGGCATCAAGGACTAGTCTCACGAAGCCAATGAAGATGACAAAATTACTTTCTCGACTAGCCGAATATACTTCTTTAATATTTTCATTAACATTTCGGGAAAAATCCAGTCGCAATACCTTTTTTAATTATTAAATACAATTCTTCACATCACAATACATTAAATTGATAAAGTGCATTCAATTACCACCCAAGAGACAATGGACACAAATTGATTTCATTAAAAATATTAAACGCCGTTTAGCGTCAACCGATAAAGTAATTACTTTTATCGGATGACTTGATTATACTGGCTGACTTCTAAATCGTGGTACAAAATAACAAAATCGGATTCTATCGATGATTACGAACCAGTATTACTATGGGACCAAATCTGCTTCTACGTGCATATCGATTAGTCGATTGAAGACCTGCGGGGTAATCACGTAACTTTTGGACTCTAACGTACGAATATACTGAAAAACTCTTGATAATTATTGTTTGAGAGATACCTTTGAGAATCAGATTTATAACCTTTACTTTAATTGTTTTTTCCCCTTATCACTTAATGAAGATTGTGCATCACGTCTACTTTGTCACTATGTATTTTTAGTTTTAACCCAAATTGTAATGTAAACTTATATCTAAATTCATAAATTCATAGTTCTTATAAAGTTAGTATTTATAATGAATATTAATGAACTACAATTTTAATACTTAAATTTGTATGTAATTTATTTTGCATCTTACAAAACACTGTTATTAATACTCCGATTCATCTCAAATGCTAATTACTATTGTCCGAACGGCATTTACGTAACCTGACACTGAAGAAGAGATAAATCTAACTCCCGAGACACAGGTCTCCCACCTAGTTCGGGGGTCGGAAATATCGACCACTACTTTTAGGCGTTGTTGTACTGTCCAGATGAATTTCTATGATGTATTGTGATTGTTTGTAGCTATGTACAAAATAAATAAACCATCATTATATAACTTTTGTACTACCGTTAGGTAGATTTTAATGTCATATTTTAATTGTCAGCTCATACATTTATACTTCAAAATTGTCAGTAAAATCTATCTACCGTTAGTACATAAAGTTACGTGATTCGCCTGCTGTTATTATGAACCAGCTGTATTTTTTTTCGCCCTTTATTTTTTCTTTTTTTGAATAGGCTGGACCCAATAAACCGATAGGAGTGCGCGGTTGGAGTTTAGCCTGGGGATAATCTTTCGAAACGACCACGCGTGTGGCTTTGAATTGGAATACTGTAAGAGTTTGCGCTCCAGTGAAATTGGTTGAGCGGTTTTTCCCGAATCTGAGATGTGAGTGGAATCGACTTATTGACAGTTTTGTTGCTGGTTGACTAAACCTAGCCTAGCTGAGAAGAGTCCAGCAAGAAGCTCAGCTAGGCCCAACCTGGGTCGGACTGACTCTACCCGGTGTACGGCTGTACCGGGACGAACAGGGACTATATATGTTCGATCGCGTGGTGGACGTCCCCGCCGGCGGGTATGCCCGTCGTGTCTGAGTTTGACTCTTTCGATGGACGCTGTGATTTACGTCGTCCGGGTCCGTGAGTGTGTGCCTAGGACGCCGGACCGGGCGGCCTCTAATCAGTGATCGCCGAGTTACGACAGAGGGGGGAGGGATGGGAACGTAGTTGACAGCCTTCCTAACTAACGGATTCCTGTGATGGGGAGCGTTGTCAAAGTGACGTCTGGCAGTCTGCTTAAAGAAACCATATATGGTGCTAATCCCCATGTCGTGGTGCAGACTGAGGTACCACGGAACATCAGTCGTGATAAATGTTTTCGCCGGTTTATCCTAAATTTGTGCGGATAATCGTGAGTTAACAATGAATTTAGAAATGAGCGTTTCAAATGCTTAAAGAATCGCCCAGACTCATAGGCTACGGCAACTGCTCAGGTACCAAAGCACTGGCTTAGCTAGGCCGTAACTTTGTTTTCCACCGAAGGTCAGATGACATTCGCTTTCGTAACTAGTTCCTACGCCAAATCTTGGGATAAGATATAAAAGCACACCACGGACTCCTTAGGGCACAACCGAGATAACGCTAAAAGATACATTTTATAGTTACAGCTATTATGCTATACCTTATTTTTTGCATTAGAAAGAATGACAGAGAACGACTTACGAGGTTTTTTATTAGGCACGTTCTGGGGTAAAAGTGACAAATAATATCAATAAATATTAAAATCATTAGATATAAATTGTTGTTCAAAAATAAGAAAATACATCTTACTTTGAATTTACTTTTAACTATAGTTTAATAATAAGGTATAATTTTTTTTAATTTCGTTTCGATTCATTAGTCTAATAGTTGTACAATAAAAAAAACCCAAAGAGGCAGAGATTGAAGGAAGTCGGTTCGGGTTTTAAAAAAATAAATTGTTATAATATCTATCTGTCACTTATTCTGATCTTTCTTGCGATTGACGCGAATTCAATATGTGTGTGTTTACGACCACTGCTTCTTTCTTATCTTATTTATAATCTTAAAAAGACGAGGTATAGAAAGCACTGACATTTTCAATCTAGTAGTTAAGTTTACTAGATGGAGCTACGAGACTTGAATTATGAACGAATGTTGCAGTGCGGAAGTGCTTTGAGCTAGCTAGTGTTAAGTGCAAAGGCTTTGTCTTATGTATAAGGATAGAGTTAGGTATTAAGTCCCCTTTCGCAAAACGCAACTTTTTCATAGAGTTTTAGAGTTTTCTCGCGCGCAGCCTAATAGTTATAAATTAGAATTTTTTTTAACTGAATTTCGCTGTTACACCCGGTTTCAGGGCCATTCAACTTTTTCATGTAAATAATTTTTAGTCACTTTTTTAAAAATGCAGATTTTGGAATACTTGGCCCTCACTTCATATTTTTGTATTGTTATTTAGAAAGAGGTTTAATTGCAGTATCACTTCCGATAGTTTTGGTAATTACCGAACCACAGCTAATATCCATAAATCGAGTAACTCAGTGGTCCTTGGATGTCTCACCATTTGTATGAAAAAATGGTTTTTACCACTGTGTTACCCACCTTTTACAGCAATATGTTAAAATTTAAGTATTTTTACCAATAAATTCCATTTATAAGGTTCAGGTACTATTTCAAAATTCTGTTTTTGTACACTAATTCAATACATACCATAGATTTTTTTGTAATAGAAAACTGGTCATGAAAAAGTAGAATGACCCATTAACCAATGCCAGTTACGCGGATTTGCCCTATGGGTGTTGTGTAGATACGCAGTATTTACCAGTGCTAGTTACGCGGTATTGCACTATCCCCGACGATATTACTGCTCTTAAATAGTAGCTCAATTTTTCGTAATGTATCAGAGAAAAGCTAAAGAGATTAGATTATGACCATTTACTATATTTTAACGTATAGAAACTATTGATAACGTCTATAATATTCTGCAGCACACAAACAATCTGTATCGGACGTATAGAAAATACAAAAACGTGGATAGAATAATACGCGGGAGAGAGCATATAAATATGACTGGTTAGCAATGGATTGTTGGAAAATTCAGCTTATTTCGTTTATTTTGTGTGTGAATGAAGTTTAAAATATTTTATTGAGTTTAATTTAAACTATCTGTACCAGTTGAGTTTCATTTTTAGGGTTCCGTACCAAAATGGTAAAAAAGGAACCCTTATGGTTTCACTTTGTCTGTCTGTCACATCGCTAAATATCTCAAGAACTACTTATGCTATCGATTTTAAATTTGGAATAGTTATAAAGAAGGCCTACCTACATACATAGAACATGACTTTTTTAATATTTCTTTTTTAATTTCTGTGAAAAATGACAGATAACAGGTGGTTCAAAATTTGAAAGTCTAGTTAATATGTCGAGTGGGGTGTCATATGTGTTGGAGAGTCCAACAATAGATACCTAAATCATTAAGTTGGTACTACTGATATTCTAGATTAAACGTAGTATTAAGGTTCAGTGTTTCCTGTCTGGATTATTATCTGTGGCACTTCGCCATAACTTACCTAACTTCATGTGCAAGCTTGAGTCGCAATACATTGTTTCCTACGAATTACCTCTTTTACTGCTGCTGCATCTCTCCCACAACACAAAACGAATCAGAGCTCCAACCCTAACAGTCTACACAACATATGGTCCTTCGCATGGAAGAAATTGGGGAAGCTAACGCAGCGTGGCGAGGTTGGAAACCGACCGGCAAATCAATGTGAGTCAAAATTATACCATACTCGCAGATCTCACATGGAGCAACGCAACGAGCGACGCGAAATCTTCGTCGCAGCAAGCCTATTTATTTAAATCATAGCACTGCAATTAATCGTGCTCGACCAAAGTTCCAGTTTACATTGGACGTCGAATATACTACGTGAGTCAATATATTTGCTTCTCTTCAATATTAATAAAGAAAAGCTTCGATAACGACGCAAAATCTTCGTCGCAATCGCAACAATTTATATTTCGACTCATCATCATTGTTATCATTCAGGCCAAAGGAGCAAGACTTGTCCTCCATTATTTCATTGCCTGCAATATTTTAACATTAATTACATTAAAATCGACAAGAAGCAAGAAATTTATGAAGCAGAACTCTCGTCGCATTTAGCATCCAGCTACAATTAATAGAAAATTAATAAATCGAGGTGCCTAAACTCGTCAGCAATTTCATCAAGGAATCAGTTTCGTCGTCATAAACGCCGTGTCATCATCACTTCATCGAGCAGCAGAGTAGGACAGAAGTGGTAATATATCCCTCTCGTTCGCGCCCGAAGACATGCGCTGGCGACACAGCGCTAGTGTAGTGCGGTACACAGCGGAACTACTACGTAGCAAGGACAACGAAACGGAACTTTTGAATCTGTGGTGGACTGTCGCAATAGTTTTTAAGTTTTAATACTTAACTTACCTAACTTCATGTGCAAGCTTGAGTCGCAATACATTGTTTCCTACGAATTACCTCTTTTACTGCTGCTGCATCTCTCCCACAACACAAAACGAATCAGAGCTCCAACCCTAACAGTCTACACAACAATATGAAAGGACTTAAACTGCACATTCTGAAACAATTTTTTTTAACTTTTTACGTTGAGACATTTTTGATTTATGAGGGAAAATGTAAAAAAAATACCGGTCCGTTGAAATCGGTTTACGTATTAAAGAATTATCCTTGAAAAACTACCATACATACAAAGTTATTCAGACGCTCAAATTTGTAACAAAGTCGCCGATAGATGGCGCTGTACCCATGGGGTCCAATTTTCACACCAGGTTGATGATTGATTTTCCTAATTGAATAGGGTTGGAACCGGTACACGTCTGTATACGGAACCCTCGGTGCGCGAGTCCGACTCACACTTGACCGGTTGTTTTTAGTAGTTGTGTCCTGTAATTAATAAGATACTTAGCATATATTTGTGCAGTTAAGACTTTATGTAATAGTATTGTTTGAGTGGGTTGCACTTAACCGTCTGTATTCGTAAGCGGTGTTCGTTAAATCTGATTGTATGGAAAGTTACAATTTTCTATGGGATGACAGCTGCCGGCGCCATATTTGACCCTAATGGTCGGTTGCACCAACATACGACCACAGGTCGGTCATCGTCAAATATGGCGCCGGCAGCTGTCATCCCATAGAAACTTGTCAAACTTTCCATACAATCAGATTTTAACGAACACCTTACGATTACAGTAATCGTAAGGTGTTCGTTAAAATCTAATTGTATGGAAAGTTTGACAAATTTCTAACAGACGGTTTGGTTAGCTGTCATCCCATAGAAACTTGTCAAACTTTCCATACAATCAGATTTTAACGAACACCTTACGATTACAGTAATCGTAAGGTGTTCGTTAAAATCTGATTGTATGGAAAGTTTGACAAATTTCTAACAGACGGTTTGGTGCAACCCACCCTTATTGTTGAAGGGCCTATAAAAAAAAGCTGCCGTCGCTTTGTGAAACTAGTGCTTACGCCAAATGTTGCTAATAGGTGCCAAAGCTGACTTCAGACCCCCAAGCTCCTTGTAGGATACAGTAACAAAAGGGGAGAGTTTGTATGGTCGAGGTAAGTAAGTATTTCCTTATTACATGTAAAATTGTTTATGTAATAGGTAGTTAACTAGTGTATTTACGACATTGACCTCAATATCTCAGCAACGGTTGACTTAATTTGAAAAGTTTTTTAGAGACCTCTATATATAGTTTTAAAAAGGCCTATCCCACACATTAAAAAAAACCCCTGCCCATACTTCCACGGGGGGGTAGGACCCCTAAATTTTAGCGGGACTCCGCAGATCCTCATGTCTAGTGTCCACATTTTAAACTAAGTTACATTGACGTATATATTTTGCGTCCAAAATATGTTATTTTTCAATTCGCTGCCAAAAACTGCCCGTCTTTTTATTTTCTCTGTGACTCAGACATCGTCTGAGTTCGTGATTTTTATTCGTAACATATTCGCAAACAGAATAAACAAAAACACTGCTAACAATGCAAAGCAAAACAATGCTAATATGAAAACACGTCCCATTTCGTGCCTCAAAAATATACGACTTTGTATCAAATAGTATATTCGTTGATCACACTACATATCAGACATGTTGCTTTTGAAAAACAGATGAGCATCATTTTTTCCAACGTTTTATCATTTCATATTCGACTCAGGTGACGCAAATGTCAATCTCATGACAGGATGTGACGAGCCACATTATTTTATGCAAGGAGATATGGATGACGAAACATTATGGGTAATAGAATTATTGTAATGTAACAGAATATTTTTGTGACCTGGTAGTTTTTGTCTATAATGTAATTCCAAAAAGGTCTGGTTTCCCCTCGGGTTGGAAGGTAACTAACTACATCTTGATTTATCATCTGTGACTCAACACCATCAGCTTACATAGATCTTTTTAGACACAAGTTAGCTGACACAATCCCATTTCGGGAACGCAAAGATGTAACACTTTAATAGGTAATAAAAGTATTCTCATTCTCATTCTCATTGGAAGGTCAGATGGCAGTCGTTTCCGTAAAAACTAGTGCCGCCAACTCTTGGGATTAGGTAGCGGACCCCGGGCATACTTTAGGATGCAACTGTACCCGGATAACGCTAGGATGATGATGATGATGATGTATGGAAACATGAATAGAACCTAATTTTCTTTTCTTTTGTTTGCATTTTAAACTAGGATAATTAACTAAAATACCCCTACCCAGAGCAAATATTATATCTGTTTTTATTTAATTATGTTCTTCGCTTGTTATTAGGTGTGTTTTAAATAAGACATTAAAAAACGTTAACTACGTAGATAAGGTTCTTCATAAAATACATAATGAATGAAATCTTTCATACTAATTCAAAACTACGTATATACTTAAGACTATAATAGACTCATGGGTCCCACAGTCAAACTGTGAAAAGTTTTGCGGGACGTTGTATTTAATTGACAGAGTGAAACGAAGGTCTCTGCTTCAGCTTCGACAAAAATATCTTTCGTATGTCTGGATTTACGTTTGTTCTCGTCTACAAGTCGCATTTCTCAACCGATTCTCGTGAAATTTCGTAAGCAGGTTGGATAAATACACCGACTTTTTTTGTCGAATAAGTTTTTGGAAATTAAAAAAATATATATTTGTTCAACGGTTTGTTCTCCTCTACAGGTCGCATTTCGCAAACGATTCTCGTGAAATTTTGTGAGCAGGTATGGAAATTATATAAAAATTTTTTTGTCAAGTCAGTTTTTGGAAAATTTTCAACCGCTTCTCGTGAAATTTTGTTAGCTGGTTCGATATTCATAATTGATCTTTTTTATAATGTCAGATTTAGGAAATGATAAAACTCACTCACGAGGTCTATAGTTCACAGAGCCACTAGTTTTAAGTCATGTCATTTGCATTTACTGAATAAATGAAAAAAAAAAACTTCCTGCTGACGAAAACGCATTGTTTCATATTGTAAATGCCATTTGGATATACCATACGTCCGTTTGATAACTAGGAGTCGGGTAAGATTTTTTTTCAATACCACGTCGGTGGCAAACAAGCGTACGGCCCGCCTGATGGTAAGCGGTCACCGTAGCCTGTGGACGCTTGAAACTCCTGTGGTGTCACATGCTCGTTGCCGAGCCTTCAAAATTTATACACTCCTTTCTTCAAGTCTCCCTGAATGGACATTTCCATAAGTTACCACCTTTGACAGCCACCATGACAAACATTACACGTCAAGGTGTAAGGAACATATTAGTCCCCACACACCATAAATCCATACAATTTAGCATAACACCGCTATAACCGTAAATCTCTATAATTAATCTCAGGGACGATGACTGCTCTTTGGACGGGTTCCAGGTTCGAATCTCGGATTACCTGCTTGGGAATTAACTGTTATAGCGGACTTTGGGTGGCGCTCAGGGTAACGTATTGGCTCCAGTAGTGTTACTACTATTGAAAATTGGTGTATCGCAGGGCTGCGTATAGGAACCAATAGTATTACTACTATATACAAAACTGTGTGTGTATGTCCTGATTTATACGACGTGTAAAATTTATATTAATTGAATGGAATTGTGGTTTATTTATATATAATATATCGTATGGCAATTATTTCGAACCGTGAGATCTCCGAGAATCCAGTACGGTTGCCAGTTTTTGTTACACTTGTAGCATCACCCAGGGGTCACGTGTAGGGTAACGGTGGGTACTCCCTACGGACGTGGTGCAATTTCGACCCCCCTGGTCGAGTGAATAGGCAACTTGACTGTTAGAAGTTCTCAAGCCCCTGAAGGCCTCTAACTTTGGCTTAACGACTGCTGTCATAGACAGCAGTCGAGATCAATGGCTTAACATGCCTTCCAAAGCACGGGAACGCTCAGTTATTAATCACTCAAAGCGGTCGCCCATCCAAGAACTGACCTGGGCCTACGTTGCTTACTTCGCATACCGTACGCGGTAAGGGGGCACCGCTGGGCCACGAGCGCTCCATTGAATTGTAGTATGTCACATTGTTACTATTATAGATAACTACGGTATTTCGCCAATGTACTAACAACCAAGTATTAATGTAATGATTTAGTATTCATAGAGGCGGGTAGAGCATATACTCTCTTAGGCATTCCTGCCGGCGGGGACATCCACCTCGCGATACAACACAGACACATATAGTCCCTATTCGTCCCGGTGCCGCCGCATACCGAGTAGAGTTAGTCAGACCCAGGTCAGGCCTCGCTGAGTTTATTGCTTGCTTCTCAGCTAGGCTAGGTTTAGTGAACGAGTGACAAAACTCCCAGTAGCTCAATTCCATTTACACCTTAGATTGAATAAAATAGTACTTGAACCTAATAAAAGGAATTTATAGTTAAAAATACTTCAATATTAACATATTGCTCTAAAATGTGGGTAACACAGTGATAAAACCATTTTTTCATACAAATGTGAGACATCCAAGGACTCAGTGGTTACTCGATTTATGGATATAAGCTGTGGTTTGTTAATTACCAAAACTATCGGGAGTGATACTGTAATTAAACCTCTTTCTAAATAACAATACAAAAATATGAAGTGAGGGCCAAGTATTCCAAAATCTGCATTTAAAAAAAGTATCTGAAAATTATGTACATGAAAAAGTAGAATGGCCTAACTACAACATGAAGAGTTTGATGATGTTTCTCAGTGATAAATATATCTTTGAGGAGTATTAATATTAACGCAAAATTAACTTCGTCTGTTTGTTATCTTTTCACGCTTAAACCACTAAACAGATCCGATGGAGGTCAGGTCATGGAATAGTTTTTGTCCCGGTAATCCCCAAAGGGTGTTAAATGGGGGATATAGTTTTGCACCTTATAATAAAGAGTATACGTACCATGCGGACGAAGTCACGGGAAAAAGCTAATAATTCATCCTCAACCTCCTAACGTTTTCCCGGTTGTGCCCTACGCAGTCCGGGATCCCCTTGATTTGGGGTAGGAACTAGTTTTATAGCGACTGCCATCTGACCTTCCAACCCAAAGGGAAAACTACATTTTTGGAATTACACGGGTTTCGATACAATTCACTACGAAAAATTAAATTTACCAACACCTTTCTTAGAGTCTGAAAACGTATGATTAATTTCAAAATATCGAATCTCTTCACAGTTTCACACAAATTTCAATCTTACCAATTTGAAATACATTTCAAACTCAGATGAATCAGAAATGTGATACTAGTTTCTGTAGTTAATCTATGTAAAGCATTCTACTTTACAGAATCTAAAGAGCGTATGGGGTATTTGAGATCATAAATATGCAAACAATTTTAAACTTTACCCCATTGATAATAGAGTTGAAGTAAAAACGTATTCGTAACTGTAACTAAATCGTGTTGGCCATGACGTATATATAAATCGTGCTGCCTCGTAAAATTATTTTCAGTTTAGTATTATTGTTTAGAAATAAGTTGGATAAAGTTTTAATATCCAGCTGTCCAAAGCAAGGAAGGGTTAGCACGCGCTGGTTAGGGTTGTCGCTGCTCGGAAAATATATTATTGATATATAAAAAATAAAATCGCTTCCTTTTTAAAACATAGATTAATATATTTTCCGAGGTGCTTGCAGGTAAGTTTTTACACGAAACATCAAAAATATCTATCTAAGTGACAAAATACATGAATATGACTTTAAGGGTCCTTATCAGTTAAAAAACGCTCATCTATTTAGAAAATTTTCTGATTGAATTGACACGTATCTTGACATTTTCTCAATGTTACTATCTAGAAAAGGACTATTGCGACGTAATGTCATAAATTTTAAATGTATTTTTTGGATTCTTCATTAACAAATATCGTTTCAAACATCACTCCAAATCGACTATTATGAAGCTAAAACTCTGTTTTTCCGCTCAAATTCTAATATACACAATAAAATCAAAAAATGGCCATGTTACTATCTAAAACTTTAATAAAATTATCGTATTCTTTAATCACTTTAATGGTATTATCATTACTTTTGTTATAATTTCAAATCAAAACATTTTAAAACTTATAAGGCCTCTGAACGATAAGGGCGTTAAAGCGAACCGATATTTTTGGCACATTGACGTATATCAAGCCCCAATTTGTGCCTCGGAAAATTGCTTGTTTGAACTTTTGAGACCTTACTTATTATTTGTTCGACTGGTTGGGGCACGGTAATTTTTACCAAGCCGCTGCTGCGCAATGACATAACAAGTATTGTCACACTTTATGTGGTAGCATAGACAAATGAAATTTTCGGATACCTATCCATATTAGCACACGCACAGTTTGACTCAACTCCCAGTAGCTTGATCGCACTCACACCTCAGATTCGGTTGAAACCGCTCAACCAATCTCACTCTCGCGCAAACTTAGAGTATTCCAGTGTTCCAAACCACACGCGTGGTCGTGTCGGACGTTTTCCCTTGGATTTTCTCCAGGCTACTCTCCAACCGCGCACTTCTATGGCTTTATCGGGCCCGGCCTATAAAGCCACAGTCAGGTTCAAAAAACAAAAAAAAAGGTTGACTCATTTTGTATGAAAAACGACACGGCAATTTAGACCGTAAATCCTAAAAAGTAGTGACTCGTTTTGACTAAACAGTGAAACTTATGTAGCTATCATTTCATAGACCGTGAGTCAAAGATACAGTGTTTTGTTGAAACAATCCTTTATGATTTTACGAAAAGAGGACAAAACACTGTTAAGTTGTGTTATATGAACATTAGTGAAATATGTCGTGAAAAAACATATATTTCTAGGTAACTTATATGTAACACACAATACAATACAAATACTCTTTATTGCACACCTCAATCAAAGGATTACAGTACAGTACAAAAACACAATGAGAAGAGGCAAACAACAGGCGGTCTTATCGCTAAAGAGCACAACAACATACAA
Organism: Epiblema foenella; assembly: GCA_963556455.1. Taxonomy (NCBI): domain Eukaryota; kingdom Metazoa; phylum Arthropoda; class Insecta; order Lepidoptera; family Tortricidae; genus Epiblema; species Epiblema foenella. The sequence continues at coordinate 25,290,009 of OY747100.1, forward strand.
ACATATGTAACATAGAAATATGTGTTTAAACTTCTATGTACCTATGTCCAAAAAAAAAATGTAGCAAGTGTTCTTTTGCAGTTTGGCTACAAGATGTAAAAAGGGGCATGTTTAGCTTCAAATTCATTTAAATCGAATTAATATCGCGATTTTGGGGCCAAATAACCAAAACATTTATTGCGATTTCTGTAAATTTACTGTTTTTTTAGTGTATTGTCATAACATGTCAGTCCTGTTGACGCAGGCTACAAGTACCTACGTCACTCATCTGAGAGCTCACGAACGCTCACCTAAAACATAAAAAACATAAAACATTTATTTAATTTCTTTACATATTCTAATTTAGTTTACATTCTAAGTAGCCGAAATATACATTTGGAATTTGCAAAGATTTCCTTTGCGCTAATTCCAGAGTTATGCACCTAACCAGTTTCTTCCTTTTTGGTTTCTTCCTGGAGTAGACTGGTTGACGATGATGACGTAAAATTACCAAGGTATTTATAACTAGTATTTTTTTATGCCACGCCGGTGGCAGACAAGCTGACAGCCCACCTGATAGTAAGTAGTTACCGTCGCCTATAGACGCTTGCAACACCAGAGGCGTCACTCGCGCTTTGCCGACCCGTAAAAAACCTTTTCACGCCTTTTTAGGGTCCGTACCAAAATGGTAAAAAAGGAACCCTTATAGTTTCACTTTGTCTGTCTTTCTGTCTGTCTGTCACATCGCTAAATATCTCAAGAACTACTTGTGCTATCGATTTGAAATTTGGACTAGTTATAAAGAAGGCTTACCTACATACATGGAACAAGACTTTTTTTAATATTTCTTTTATTTACTGTAAAAAATGACAGATAACAAACAGGTGGTTCAAAATTTGAAAATCTAGTTAATATGTCGAGTGGGGTGTCATATGAAAGGGCCTGAATTACACATTCTGAAATATTTTTTTATTTCTTTTTACGTTGAATCATTTTTGTTTTATGAGGGAAAATGTAAAAAAACAAAACTCGCCGATAGATGGCGCTGTACCCATGGGGTCCAAGTTTCACACCATGTTGTTGAGATTTTCCTGATTTAATAGGGTTGGAACCGGTACACATCTGTATACGGAATCGGTGCGCGAGTCCGCCTCGCACTTGTTTTAATTTCATTTAACACAGTGGCAACCCTAGCATGGACTCGTTTAGTGGTAGCATAGGAAATGAGCAGGCCTGTAACGTCTGTACGTGGGTTAATAATTAAAGACCCCGCTCTTCTATAGCCCATTACATGTAATGAAATTACATACTGAAAATGTATAGTGAGTTTTATTCGCCGCTAACTATGTTGTCATCAATCAAAATTAAATAATCAAACATTTATTCTGCAAATTAAACCACAGGGGCACTTTTACATGTCAAAATATTAATTTACAATTTAAGAAAGTCTGACTATAATAAATAATACATTTTTCATGTCAAAATATTAGTTTACAGTTCAAGAAGGAATAATAATTTCGAGTTTACAATTATAACAAAATTAATGTCATACAGTGAAGATAAACTTGCAAAGTTATCTATTACAAATATTACAACATCAGTAAAGTTAGAGATGTATAAGGTCTCAAAATTAAACAAGGAGTATAATGAAACTAATATAATATCCCAAAGATGTACATGGTCTCTGAGCGTCAAAATTAAAATTAATTTAATATTGTTAGAGATGTATATGGTCTCTAAGTCACTGATAATAAAAACGAATCCACAACAGGATGATGTCTCTCGTCAATCCCCTATAAAAAGACACTAGTATTAACGTAGTCACTATGTCCTAGCAAGTATGAACAGACCGGACTCCACATACAGCACCCGATCACGAGTATGATGCGTATCTCAGCCATCATTATTGTATACTTCATGTATTTCTACCCGGTACCGCTGCATACTGGTTAGAGTCAGTTCGACCCCGGTCAGGCTTAGCTGAATTTTTTGCTTGAGTCTTCTCAGCTAGGCCAGGTTCATAGTAAACCAGCGACAAAACTCTCCCACTAGTTATAGTATTCCACTAACACCTCAGATTCGGTTGAAGCCGCTCAGTCACTCTCACTGGAGCGCAAACTCTTACCGCCTTATTCATAAAACATTACAAACCTCTGCTAACTAACATGTGTTTTGTCCCTTTCCCACAAACACAAATGTCAAAGTGACAGATAAAGACAAACAAATATTATCGGCATTTTAGCTAAAATAGGTTTGATGAATATTTATGAATAAGGGGGTTAGAGTATTCCATTGTTTAAACCGCCCGCGTGGTCGTTTTGGAGATTTCCCCTGGATTTTCCCCAGGCTACACTCAAACCGCGTGCTCCTATCGCTTTATTGGAGCCGGCCTATTAATCCACAGTCAGTTAAAAAAGTACGGCATGAGGACCAACTATTACATGCTTCCAGAAATAAACATTCTCCCAAACTCAAACTCAGACTCAAAATATTCACGACAAGACTTCAAATAGGCCTATCAACAAGCACTTTTGAATCGTCAGTTACATATTACATAAATGGAATCTAATTATTCAGAGCAATTTATTGATGCATATGAAATTAAAAAAAAAGACATGAATTACTGTAATGTATGTCAAAAGAGAGTATAATAAATTCGTCAATATGTAAAAAAAAACATAAAAAATAGTATAATCCAGACAGTTTCTAGAATAAAATCTGAATGTCAAGAGGAAAATTTAACGTCAACATCAATGTCAAGTTATGAAAATAGTCATTAAGATGTAATGTCATAATTATTAAAATATAATTAGTATTTCAACCACAATTATTCCCAAAACACATCATACAACCTACGTTACCTAACTAGAACAAAAAACAGCCATTAAAATCCCTTGCTCCTCTGGACCAATATCCTTGTAAAAGTACAATCTTGGCTAAAAATAATTTCAGCTTTAAAATTTCATATCAGTTACTACCCACGTCGTATTTACTACGTGGGAACGTAAGTCGTCGATGGACCCAATATGAGGGAATCTACTCCTACACAGGATTTTAAAACCTGACTCATTGAAAATACCCACTTGAAATAATTGAGTCTTAAAAATACAATCACAAGAATTCTTTATTCGTGAGATTCTTTTAATATGTGTACCTCATTATTAGCATGTTTATTTGAATTTATATAACATTTAGGTTGTGGAATGAGCTTCCTACTGAGGTATTCCCAATTGGCTACAGAATGGGACTTCAAAAAAGGCATTGAAAAATTTCTCACGGATCGGCAAAGCGCGAGTGACGCCTCTGGTGTTGCAAGCGTCAATAGGCGACGGTAATCACTTACCATCAGGCAGGCTGACAGCTTGTTTGCCACCGACGTGGTATAAAAAAAGACGGAGCCTTTTTTTTAACTATACCTATAATAACAGTATTTTTAAACAACATATTTTTTTTTGTTATGAGTAAACCCTCGAAAAATACTTGGGGTCATACTTAGTTGAAAAAACAAAAGTCGTCCCTCCTGTGGTCAATAGTTAACGGCTTATGTGCATGTTAACTATGTTTTTATTACAGGGATTTATAGAAGCGGAGACACTTTATGCGGGTTACTGGCCCAATCGAATATTAAGCTTTGTAGCCCTTAACTTTTGGTATGTCCGCAGAAAAGATGCGAACCTAAATCCGTGTATGACCTACTTGGGAAACATCAAAATTCAACTTATATACTATTTTAAAAGAATATTAATTATGTATTATTTATTTATTTTTTTGTTTGGCGAGTGCCAGGAGGTCGCAGGTTCGAATCCTGCTCGGTGCCTAAATTTTTCAATTTTTCCTTCATTCTAAATTAATTATTTAATTTGCCAATAGATTTTGAATTCTTTAGTCATAATTGTGCCGCCATTTGTACGTATTATATCAATCTAGTCATATTATTTCCCCATAAAGTTCATACAAACTTCGAGCTTTTTCGATGTTTCATAAAATGTTGCTGATTTAAAGCATTACCATACCGTATTGCTAAAACTGGCATTAAACTTATAATACTAGCCGTGTTTTATCCAAACTCGATGTTGGCACAATCATCAAGACTTTTATAAAACAAATAGCGATCCGCCCCGGCTTCGCACGGGTGCACTATTTAATGGATATTATTATACATATAAACCTTCCTCTTTATTCACTCTATCTATTAAAAAAACGCATCAAAATCCGTTGCGTAGTTTTAAAGATTTAAGCATACATAAGGACAGAGAGAGTGTTTTTGTTTTATACTATGTAGTGATCAGGGCAAGGAAACCGGTTTCGTCTTCATACAATTAACCGGTTAATAATTTCGGTTAATTGCGTCTTACGATATTTTTTCGTATTTTAAATCATTTATATCATAGATAAAGGCTAACAAAAAACAATTTAAAAATAAAAATGGAGATATGAAAATCACTTTAGGAGATATTTCAAAAATAGTAAAAACCGGTTCGGCGCCCTGGTAGTGATTTAGCACACAAAAGAATCATCAGCGTTATCCCAGTGCATTTACATCCTGAAGGATGTCCAAGGTCCGCTACCTAAGCCCAAGTTTTAACGTAGGCACTATCGTGCAACTTGATAGTTTGAAGTTCACAAACCGCCCGAAGGTATCTAACTTGTCTTAACGACTGCTATCATAGACAGCAGCCGGGAATCGGGATCAACGGTTTAACTTGACTTCCAAAGCACAAAAATTGATTGACTGATAGAAATTAACATTAATTTGCGCTCTAATAAAAAAAAATTTGAACTGTTTATATTACATAGACGTAGACATAAGACATAAGAAGTTTATTCGTACATAAAAGTTTACAGGTATAGTTGAACATATCATCATTTATAAGTAATGTACGGATTTTTCGTTATGCGGTTCGACTGGCCCCTACACTAGGCTAAGCCTGTCCCGTAGGTAGCCAATTCAAAAATGGATTAACAATATGTGCGCGAGAAGTCAGAAAAGATGACAATACAATATAATTATTATTACTAACATATACTAGATATAAAAATGAAAACAAGCATAGAATCTACGAATTGAGAGTAAGTATGTGTTTAGTGTGTATTGCGTGGGCGTGTACATGAGTGTGTGTGTGTGCGTGTGTGTGTGTCTGTGTGTGTAGGTATTGATTTATTTAGTCACTCTCAACATGTACTATATATCCTCATAACAAAGGGATTTCAGCCATGTCCGCACTTTAAGTTTTAGTTCTCTGATTGAGTATTCTTGCAAAGGGAGTTCTTTTCATATTTTATTATAAATGAATTGATGAAGAAATGTCCTAAACCTTTTCGCAAAAGCTGACTTTGTAGGAGGAACTGGGATCCGGATACATATATATTACATTAGAATTCATGTTGTTAACTACTAATCTTAACATTAAAGATTATTTGAGTTAAGGAGCCGCTTAATAAATAGTGACACAACATATTAAATTAATTAGGCACATTTAGGTTTAGGTATGTGCAATTTTTTTTAACATTTCTCTCTTAAGGATGTTGCGAATTTGATTACTACTTTTATTACTAATATCTGTTAGGAGTTCTGTCGGAAACCTATTCAAATACTTGGGAGGATAGACCAGACCCTTTGTCCGTTCATTATTATTCTGACTACCCTCTTCGGAATACACGCTTGTGTATGTGTATGTTTATGTATGTAAACCAACATGTTATTTTCGAGGGAGTACAAAGGCGGACAAACCAGCCCCGAAGAAGGCGGAGTGAAAAATTACTGCCGACTTGGCGCATTTTTCACCTCGCGAACAACTCGTGGGGCGAGATACGTAGATTCTGGAAGTGGCTGTACACTTGCGTTGGAATATTTTTTTCACACCCGCAGGCGAATCACGTAACTTTATGTAATAACGGTAGATAGATTTTACTGTCAATTTTGAAGTATAAATGTATGAGCTGCGGGGTAATCACGTAACTTATTTACTACCGTTAGGTAGATTTTAATGTCAAATTTTAATTGTCAGCTCATACATTTATACTTCAAAATTGACATTAAAATCTATCTAACGGTAGTACATAAAGTTACGTGAGTAGCCTGCTGACAATTAAAATTTGACATTAAAATCTATCTAACGGTAGTACAAAAGTTACGTGATTACCCCGCTGCTATTCAGAAAACAGTTATTGTTGCCTTCGAATGACGGATCAATGTTGTACTTTTCTTCCCTCATTTGAGGGCAACAATGACTCTTCCTCATAGAAGGTGTGAAAAGCAGTATGTGACACTGTAGTACAGTCATTTGTAAGATATTTCATGTTTTAGCAGCGGGCCTCATAGACGGTATGAAAAGCAGTGTGTGTCACACGGTAGTAAAATTATTTCCGTCTTGGGCGTAAACACTTGAATCCCTCGCTACGCTCAAGATTCTACTTTAGAATCCCTCGCTACGGATTGTATTGTAGAATAGGGTGGGTCGAAAATCACGAATTTTGGAGTACCGCAATGTAATAGGGCTCAAAAGTTGATGTGTATTCTGTAGATTACAGGAAAAATAATTAAAAAATTCTAAATTTAGACTTTTAACCCCCGCACCGCCGCCAAAGATCGATGTTAAGGCCTAGATTATATAAGTACTTAAATAAAGTACGTAACAATTATTTTAATAATTTATCACTTAATAAAGTAAATTAAACTGTAATAAAGCTAAATTATACTGAGACTTTTTGGTTATTTTCAAAATAGTCGACATTATAGCGTTTTGAAGTTTGATAACTTAAAATATTATGGCACAAATAAAGCAAAATGCTATATTTATATAAATTTTTGCTACTATTTTTTAAATACAAGCTTAAATGTAAGAGCTAATCGAAATATTACAGGCAAGAGTTGTTTTCTTCTAAAACATACGGTATTTATATGTTTTTAATGGTACGCAACAGTACCAAATAGCCTTAAAATTGTGTTTTTCGAGTATTGTTTCTCGCCTCGTGTTGCTTTAATCGATATATTTTTTGTTTCTATTGTCTGTGTTTAGACCACTGATGATCCGTTAACAGTTTTAAATTATAATTTTGCCGGTTTAAGCACATCAAAATGCGTTTTACATAAAAGGCCAATTTTCTAGTTTGGCTACATGATGACAAAATATGATACATGGATAAAATATAATAAAAAATAAATAATTTTTAAATAAAATAGTGTTATTTAATGATTTAAATAGTTTGTATTTATATATTTAATATGGAGTGAAAATAAAAAATATAAATATATTTTTATATTTAACAGCTGTGCGGGGGTTAAAAGTCTAAATCTAGAATTTTTTAATTATTTTTCCTGTAATCTACAGAATACACATCAACTTTTGAGCCCTATTACATTGCGGTACTCCAAAATTCGTGATTTTCGACCCACCCTATTGTAGAATCTTTCGCTTCACTCAGAATTCAATATACCGCCCTCGCCGTCAATATATCATTTTGCTCCCTTGGGACACAATCTACTATTCTTCTCATAAACTCTGAGCTAAAGCCTCTGTTCCTCGGCCAGAAACTGCTTGAGTGGCGTCCACGCACCGGAAGACGAGCTGTCGGTAGGCCTCCGACGAGGTGGAGTGATGACCTGGTGAAGGTCGCGGGAATCCGGTGGAAACGAACGGCACAGGACCGGTCTAAATGGCGAGCCTTGGGGGAGGCCTATGTTCAGCAGTGGACGTCTTTCGGCTGAAATGATGATGATGATGATGAAAGCCTCTGTTGCCAGCCCGTTTGGGTTATATTAATACATTCTAATTTGTTAGCTAACTCAATGTAAGTAAGAGTAATTTCCGTTGAAAGTTGTAACTTCGTATGTGATGACTATTTTCGCGTACAAGCACCACGACTGCGATGCGAAAACTTTAAATTCCACACGAGATCAGACGAAGTTTGGTAGTACAAGTGAGGTAACAATGGGATTTTAAGTTTTGGTGCAGCATCTTCGGATGAAAACGAAAACGGGCACATATGCGCCGTAGGTATAACGAAATTTAGAATGAAGGAAAAATTTAAAAGTTTAGGCACCGAGCAGGCTTTGTATAAAAAGAATAGTTTACGTTAGCAGCGGTACTGCTTAATACGAAGGTTGATGAATTTGGAACTGGGTAGTGATTGCACCTATAGCTCAGTTAGCTAGAGCTACTGGCCGCGAGTGCCGGGAGGTCGCAGGTTCGAATCCTGCTCGGTGCCTACATTTTTCAATTTCTCCTTCATTCTGGGTATGGGATGGCGCATCGTAACTGACGATTCTTAATATGATTTGAGACGTTAGTGCCGTTAATGAAGCATGACTCTTCTGGTAGATGTCGCTGTACGCCTCCCTTAAGGCGTTTGTATAAAAAGAGTAGGTATAACGATTTCTAAGTTTCCAATCGCCTGAAATGGTTTCTGAAATATGAATTTACACTGATAATGACTTGATTAGGTACTATTAATTTTTCTGTGCTGCAGCAACCCCGGATTGTTAAGGAAGCTGATGCAGCAGAGGAGGCCGGCACTCCGCCTCCAAACGGGGACCATTACTGGCCATGCCTTACTAAACTAGCACCTCTTTAGGTGTTACAGATAGCCCTCACTGCAGAGCTTGGAGGACGAAGAGACAGCCGCCCACGTCCTGACATGCCCTGGGGTGGCAGCTTACCGGGCAAAACACCTCGGATCACCGAGGTCTGTACCAGAAGTCGTCGGCAACGTCAAGGGTGTCCTAGGCTTTCTGATAAACTCAAACTCAAAATATTCTTTATTCAAATAGGCCTAGCAACAAGCACTTTTGAATCGTCAGATATATATTACATAAATTGAATCTAATTATTCAGAGCAATTTATTGATGCATATGAAATTCTAAAAAAGACATGAATTACTATAATGTATTTCAAAAGAGAGTATAATAAATTCACAAAAAGATCGTCAATATGTAAAATAAAAACATAAAAAAATGTGTAATCTAGACAGTTTCTAGAATAAAATCTGAATGTCAAGAGGAAAATTTAACGTCAATATCTAATGTCATAGTTATGAATATGTCATAATTATTAAAATATAATTAGTATTTCAACCACAATTATACCTACGGTGTTTTATCATTCATGTAGTCTTTTGTGCTACAATATACTTTCGATATGAGTTAACGCTTTACATAAGTCTTAAATTTTTATAAAACTTTACACAATTACACATGAATGATTTTCTTATTTTTTGGAGCCGAGTGGATAGAATTGAGTTGGCACGAGTAGCGTCGACAACCCATCACGCGAAATAGGCGCATATGACGTCGAGTTGCGAAACCTAGCCCGTGGAAACCTATATAACCTACATCCTATTATTCTGTGCTAAAGACTTCGACCGGCTCCAACGACAGCGGTTTTCTTAAAAGATTGCGTGTGACCCCAACTAACCGCAGTGCGTTACGCGTCTCGACCGAGCAATGAACAGATTAAACGTTTGCCCTAGCTAAAGTACCTAGTGGCTGGGCTGTAAGTAAACCCAACCTTTCCCTTCTTTCTATATCCACGTAAAAACCTGTGATTTATGAAACCTAGCCGAAACATTTCAATTAGAACTTTGACGAGTCACTAGCAGTATTGATTTATTTACAATAACTTTGCGTATCAATAAATAACAAGGTGCTTTGTTCCATAAAGTACGGAAACGAGCCATTTTGTATCTTATTCGTATAATGTAAGTTTCAAAATCTATTTGACTTGTATTATAAAATGTTTTGCATGAGGGCGGGGTTCAATGTAGGAATTTCTGATATCTTTTACATTCACTAGAGGGTGTCAGGTAAATAAATTATGGCTTATTTCAACAGAGTAATAGGGAACATGCATTATACCATTGAGCTAGTCTGTCTTGCACACAAATTTGAGCGATTTAACAACTTAGTATTGTGGTTTTTCAAGGATAATTCTTTATCACGTGAACCGATTTAATTTTTTTATTTATTTGAATTTATTTCAACAAATCTAATCTACACCGCAGGTTCCAACCGATCTCCTGCGGAGGTTTTGTTCGGTAGGAACCTGCGGTGTAGATTAGATTTGTTGAACCCTTTACCGGGGCCCTCACCCGATGCAACATTGTCCGAAACCGTGCGGCAAAATCAGTGTTCGCAGATGCGGCATTATCGTGGGAGTAGAAACATTAACTTCAAACGAAATGACTTAGTTTTAGTAAAAGTGTACCAGGACCAAAAGGTCATTTGGTCTAAAGCGATTGTAACGAAACAAATAGGAAAATCCACTTATATTCTTCAACCAGAGAATTCGAGACGCCAAATTAAGAGACATAAGAACCAGATGTACAAGTTTACGGGGGAGGAAGTTGCAGATACGGCATGTCAATCTAGGCCAAAAGACACTGAGTTGACCCCATCGAGGCAAACAAACTGGGCTCCCGAAGTAATGCCAGCGACGGTAGTAGCGACCGCGGTGCCTAATATACCATCGATACCAGCAGCGCCGGATGTACCTATAGATTTACTACCAGGGCCAGAGGCCCAGGTTACAATGCCAGAACGCGATCCTGTACTAACATCAGAAGCGATGACAGCGACATCTACCATGATGGGAACAGAGCCAGAGGAATGTCCCGATTGCCAGGAACCAGAGGGGCCTAGCACAAGCACAACTGTAATGACAAGCGTGCCTTTGCCGGGGTCGATTCTCTCCGCATCGGAAGAAGGCAGCGCTCCGCCTACAAGATCCAAACGTGCTAGAAACCCGGTCAATTATAGACAGTTCTTTTAGAATTAAGTTCATTATTGTTTTTAAACTATTGGTGGAGGGGTGTTAGGTTTAAGATAGCGGGTAGACCAAGATTTGAGGTCAGCCGGTTGCACCCGGCGACAGCATTGGCAGTCGGATTATAGTACTTTCGATAAGCGCCCGTGTCTCATTTCTCGGTCCCTTTCTCCCACCCAAAAGAACACAGCGTAATCTCGTAGGAATTTATAAAACAAAATACATGCAAAGGTGATTAAATAACAAACTTAGTATAGAAATGTTTTGATTATAGAAAAAAAGAAAAACTAGATAGAGGTAATAGTTATATTTTTCCTGTAAAGCATACATTGATATCAATGTTGTCATAATTTCATATTTTTTCCTTAATAACTTCGGAGATAAGGGGGGGGGGGGGGGGGGCGATATTTTTTAAAATTTTCCTTATAAAACGAAAATGAGTCAACATAAAAGGAAATTGTTTCAGAATGTGTAGCTCAAGCCATGAGACCCCACTCGTCATATTATCCTATTATCTGTCATTTTTTACAGAAAACGAAAAAAAAAAACTTAAAAAGGTCATGTTTGTGTATCTAGATTAGCCTTCTTTATAACTGTTTCATACAAATCGATAGCATAAGCAGTTCTTGAGATATTTAGCGATGTGACAGACAGACCATGAAACCATAAGGGTTCCTTTCTGGTACGGAACCCTAAAAACGACGTTTCCAATTTCGCGCGTAAACGCTCACCGGATTGACGTGACGTCATTGCTGCAGACGTCAAACTTATCATGGCGCATGGATATGATTAGCATCACAGAAATAGTATATTTTTAGTTTTATTGAACTTCATAAAATAAATCATTGATAATTATATTTTTCCATTTTTACATTTTATAGATTTATTATTATTTAGAATTATTACATTTTTCCCTTTTAGGTATAGATATTTTTCAATGTTTGCAACTGAAGTTACGCTCAGGATTCTATTGTAGAATCTTTCGCTTCACTCAGAATTCAATATACCGCCCTCGCCGTAAATATATCATTTTGCTCCCTTGAGACACAATCTACTATTGTTGCTTATCGAATGTCCTCATTTCTATTTCTATCTTTGACAAACTGATTTTTTTTCTGCGTTCTTTTCTGCTCCATGTTTGGCAGGCATAAGACAGACATATACAACCTTGTACTATACTTAAACCTTATTGCAACGAGATGAGGTTACCAATGGTAAGCTAACTATAATTCTGGGTAGTATAAGGACACCACAGGATCGACTATGGCATTTAACCGCAAATACCTAAATATACAGTACACATAAAATGGTGCAATAAACATAAAAATGAAAACCCCCGAATTTCAAAGCCATAATTCCAAATCACTCGGCCAAACATCTCTATTCCCGTATCCGAAACATATATGTCCGTTTTAAATGCTAATTTGTATCGATTGGTCCGACCCGTATGTTTTTGGGGTTCCCAAGTCCATTTGTCCTTTATACAGGACATCGTTTGGAAACGTAAACGCTCGTTTTACATGCTAATTTAGATAGTTTCTGCCCGCCTGTATATTTTTAGGGCACATTTCTATTCAATGTACTTTATAAAGCACATGGGGCTTCATGTTCTGAGCTCGTATACATCTTGTAGGGGTTGCATGCATTTTTAAGGCTTTTATGAATAAACTGAGCTTCGGCCGCGATTTTGTATTCATAGACGGAGTAAACTAATCTTAAATTTAACGCCTCTCACTTAAGATCTGTTCAAAAACGGTTATCTATTTAGGTCATTTCCCCTCTGGCCACGTGGTCCTACTGCCTTTGTCCTACCGATCGGACCACATGAACTTTTTTTCCGGTCGGTTCGATTATCTAATCGGACTATAGAAACTGACGTTTTCTTAGACCACGTAGTCCCACTTTTCTATGAGAATTTCTTTGAAAAATGATCCTCAGCGACACTGGTCAGTTTAGATATCCGATAACCCCTTTTTAATGTATTTTAAATTGACTTTAATTGTTTCTAATTGTTTTAAAACTGTTACCTGTTCTCTTTTTCTTTTTTATTTCTGTCTGCATCCCCCCACTGTTGAATAAATTCCCCATCATGTTCACACCAGTTTGGCCTGTTTTGAGGTAGTCTCATCAATATATATATATATATATAACCTATGATTTTATTCATTATATGTATACCTTTCCTATATATTATGTTGTGGATCACGTACGGTGCTGTCTGAAAACCAGCGCTGCAGGTGTCTGACACCTCGGCACAATACTGAGACAGCAACCGATTCACTGCCGTGAAGACGCACTTTATAATAATATGTCAATGTACTGAGTCTATTCTGTTTGTAACGATGTGTCTTTTCGTGCAGTGAATAAATGCTTTCTTTCTTTATAATCTAGTCCGCACGCAAATAAGTAGAAATTTGTGCTTGATTGTTTTAATGTTGGTGCGTAGTAATGGGAAAATGGTTTGCAAGTGTGCGTAGTTTTATATATGTGTGTTACCTCGTCCTCCCCAGAATTTGGCTAAATATTTTGTTCGGAATAATGCGCCGAAGGCACCACCTGTCTGAAATGCTCTAAGGATGTAGGGGCACAGAAAAAAGCGGTAATGAATCGACTGACAGTTGACATTGACAGTTTTCTCAAATCGTACCGGTTCCGCACTGACAAATCAGGGACTCGTTTAAACACTGCAACGAAAAATCCGACTCGACTTAGCCAATTTTTTATCGTAATTAAAATAAAAACGCGGGGAAACGTTGAAACATCGAAAAATCTTAATTACTAGATGTTGCAATTTTTGACGGTTTCCAATTTCCATGAGTAAGGTTTGATGACGCATATGTCACTGGGAAAATGGAGATATTTATTTTTTGCTTTTAACAGAAATCGTGTGGATAGCTAATGGCGTTTGAGTCCAGAACTCATTTGTTTGTATTTGTCTTTTTCTTTTATTGCAAATTCTTTCATTGGGTTTGCTCTTGGCCAGTATTTAGACAAAGTAACTAAATCTAAATACAGGGTGTCACAAAAATAGTAAGGATCCGTTTAAGGGCATATTCAGTATCGTATTCTGATTAGGAAGAAGTAGAAGAAAAATTTTTTTGATGCAATAAATTTTTGTCCGTTGTATGGACAGTTGGCTTTAGTTAGTTGGTTGGGTTGACTTGGACGAGGACGATCTGCATGAATGCAATTTAAATTGGTTTTTAAAATTAAAATAATGTCTTCTTTCAGTAAAATGCTCCATTTACAATATTTAAGGTACTTTCCCTCCATGTGGCATAGCCGTGGGACACCCTGTATAATCTAGGCCTTAACATCGATCTTTGGCGGCTGTGTGGGGGTTAAAAGTCTACATTACGGTACTCCGAAATTCGTGATTTTCGACCCACCCTAATGTACGTTCCTCTTAATCTCAAAAACGGCTGTACGTATTTGGCTGAAATTTTGGAATGGAGGTAGTTAATATCCTGGATTAACACATAGGCTACCTTTTATCCGCGGGTAATATCGAGATCGTTGCTAATCTGACATAACACGGCATCCTCGGCTGTTAATCAATCAATCGATACTAACGATGATTGCAATTGAAAAAAAATGCCAGTTTCTGGTTTGAATGTGTTGATTGAATCCATTGTCCTATAAAATATTTGCCATCAAAACTCACTGTGCCACATATCCCACGACTGAACGGTTAAAAACTGTCGCCCACGGAACTATAGACCTGGAATGGACATTTATATGGAATGGATATTAATTATGGTATTCATTACTTCATTTTTAGTTTATTTTTATTTAAATGTGTTACCTTCTGGGAAATCACTTAATGGTTCTGTCGGAAGATCAGCGCTGGTAATCGCGCCAGCACTACGCTGAGACAGAACCATTTCGTGCAATACCTGCTTCTTCTGTTTTTATTTATTTTCTTGTTCTTCTTGCACGAATAAAAAAAAAAAAAAAAAAAAAAAAAAAAAAAAAAAAAAAAAAAAAAAAAAAAAAACATTTCCATGACTAATCTACCAGAAGACTCGGCAGTTGGCTCGATAGTTGAATCGAAGTTTTCGGGATGGACTGGACTGAAACTGTTGTAATATGCATAGGTTGAATCCAACTTTCGTTAAAAAATGTAACTACATAATATAATAAATAAATAAATAAAAATAAAATATATTTATTCAGTATCTTAGGTTTAGTTACATTTACTGTGCTGGGTGTCTCTTTTTAAGTATACTGGATACTTGTGCTAAGAGAGCACCGCTCTTCCACTTGATATTATTTACAACTAGTTATAGGGTATAAACTTATTTTCACTACAATTTAATTAATAATTAATAACAGCGAAAGATTAACATATTAAGCTTAAACTTTTTTACTTTACCTATTTATTTAAGTACCTCTTTCGCTGTTAGAGAGACAATAATAAAAGCGAGAAATAAAAGCTATATATATCTATATGTGTGTGTGTGTGTGTGTGTGTGTGTGTGTGTGTGTGTGTGTGTGTGTGTATAATATGTAAGTATTAAATGTTTTAAGTACAATAGATTAGCTTATATCAGTAGAACACTCAAGCGAATGTTTCCCATAACTAGCTATTACACATATATTCTTGAGCTGTGAAGTAGGTGCGGGCTGAAAAACAGCGCTGTCCAGCCGTCCAGGCTCGCAGCATATGCTGAGCCCGAGCCTATTGTCGCAATTACTTTTAATTTATTTTAATGTACCTACCTCTATTATTAATTTCTGTTTCTGTTATTTGCTGCTTTTATTTTGTGTAACTTCTTTCTGGCGACAATAAATCTCTTTTTATTTTTTTTTTTTATTTTATTGCATTCAATTTCGGGGCAACAGTTATAAATATAACATGTAGGCTGTGTTTTGTTGCGCAGAAAAGAGCTATACGTACTATTGCTAAAGCTCCACAGCAGACATCTTGTTAACCCTACTTTATTCCCACTGCTACCTACTTTATTTCAACAACCAATCTTTGATCTGATATTTGTACTAACAGACGTTAACCCCCACGGCAGATTCTTTCCCCAGTAGCGCTCGTGACCCAGCGGCGGCCCCTGTACCGCGTACGGTATATTGATTAAGCAACGAGGGCCGGGGTCAGTTCTTGGATGGGTGACCGCTTTTTTTTTAATTTATTAAGGACAAAAAACAGTTACACACAAGGTTACATGCTTTAAGTGTAGAAGTTATAAAATTACAGAGTGTGAAACCAACGACATTGTCCACAGATTAATAGATTAGTATGTAGCGCTAAGTACTTATAGATATCTTAAAATTAGAACAATTTATAGACATGGTAGTTATATGCAACAATGCTAAATAGTGGGTACATTTAAGTATGTGAGTCAGTAGGTGACAAACAACGCACGGATAGTTATTAAAAAACAAAAGAAAGAAAGAAACGGTACAAATGAAAACATAAACCATGACTTAAATGTCAGTTGGTGTCGGCATCTAGCAATCTGAGCAACACCCTTTTTTTGCTTTGAGTGGTTAACAACGCTCTCGTGCTTTGCAAGGCACTTTAAGCCATTGATCCAGGCTGCGGTCTATGGCAGCAATCGTTAAGCCAAGTTGAAGGCCTTCGGGCGGCTGGAGAACTTCAACAGTCAAGTTGCCCACTCACTTCACAAAGGGGGGTCGAAGTTACACATCGCTCCCCTACACGTGACCCCTGGGTGGTGCTAAAAGTCCAACAAAACTGGCAACCGTACTGTCTTCTAGAAGATCTCACGGCTCAAAATAATTGCCATACGATAAATAATTTCACATAAATAATTAGTTAATGGGCAGCGTTCGGGAAGCTTCGCAGTGTATTCTCGTCCAGTTTACCGCAGTGCTTCAAGTCAAAAGTCTTTGACCAGTGTGTGTTGCCAGTAATGACATATGGATCCGAGACATGGGCGCTAACGATGGGCCTCATAAGAAAGCTCAAGGTCACCCGAAGAGCAATGGAAAGAGCTATGCTCGGGGTTTCTCTGCGTGATAGAATTAGGAATGAAGCTATCCGTAGCAGAACTGGGGTCACCGACATAGCCTTCAAAATTGCGAGACTTAAGTGGCAGTGGGCAGGGCACATTGCTCGCAGGACTGACGGTAGATGGGGCCAGAAATTGCTTGAGTGGCGTCCACGCACCGGAAGACGAGCTGTCGGTAGGCCTCCGACAAGGTGGAGTGATGACCTGGTGAAGGTCGCGGGAATCCGGTGGAAACGAACGGCACAGGACCGGTCTAAATGGCGAGCCTTGGGGGAGGCCTATGTTCAGCAATGGACGTCTTTCGGCTGAAATGATGATGATGATGATGAAATAATTTCACATAAATAATTAGGTAATTTGAAACTTTTTATTCGTGTTGCTCTTTCCAGTTATTCTGAATAATTCTTTGCATCCATTCAACCATTGTAGTGAGCCTCCATATTGGGACGTCCGGGAACGACCTTTTTTCCGGCCGGATAGTTTTTTAAGCATTGCGATGGCAGTGTGTGGGGAAATTTATTCTTATGAGGTTTTTGCCGGCCTTTATCTCCATTTTAATAGAGGGTCCAGTTTGACGGTTGCTTTTGTGTCGGGAATAAATGTGTGACAATGGCACACTTACGTTCAAGTTAGTGTAGATAGAAAATAGATAAAATAGTTTAGGTAGTTGGTACGATGTTGTTTGTTTTTGTTTTATATTATGGTAGTAAAGATTCATGAATAACAAAAAAGAAGACAAAAGTGTTTATGGCCTTTTCCGAACGAATAGTATATACATTACTGCAGAGGCCGCAAAATACCCTGTAAACTAACATTGTGGAATGAAATAAATGAAAAAGTATTGGGTATAGGGGATTGCCGCGACTATCCATGTTCGCGCCTAGGCTTGTATAGTGCTTTTCTAAAAATATAATGAAAATTTAAAAATAAAAATAACATGAAAAATATAAATGAAATTGTAAGGATTCAGCAGCCGGCGGCTGGCATCGTTTTTTTCGGGGCGCGGCGGCGGGCCCGCGGGCCCCGTAACAAAAGACAATAACTGCCGCCGGTCGGTAATGTTGTATGAAATTTCATTGTGGGCCTTTTGCTGCGTGTGGTTCGTTGCACCGCACCCGAAACGTGATACGTCGCAGCCTGAGGGGCTACTCCGAACTTTGTATCGTGCCGTCCCTTTTACTCATATAATGAATAAGACGAGAGTGAAAGGGACGGCACTATACGAAGTTAGGAGTATAGGCTCTGTTATAACGAACATAACGTCAATATTTTATTGCATGCTTGAGGAAAAGGGAGAGAAAAATTCTATACCCGTAATAAAATTATAAATACCGTTGAACGGATTTAGAAATTGTCATGAAGATAATTTGTATTCCGACGAAGGACATATAATAGTTTTTTTCCAGGGAATCTTCCCTTAAGCGGATAATGGGGATGAATATTTTTATAGAGGTACGATATTAAACATCATCCATCCGTACGAAGTCGAGTGCAAAAACTGATTGTAATATAATGAAACTCCATGAGTTATTTTAATAGTAAATTACTACAGAGGCTGGGAAGGGGTTGCCGGCCGAGTACATATAGACGGCCGAGTGTAGCGAGTCGGATAGTTACGAGGCTTGCAAGCCCTTTTCACGACGAGGTATGTATAGTGCTTTTCTCAAACATGCAATGAAATAACTTAAAAAACTCCAACAAATCAAATTTTAATTTCTAAAGAAACTAAAAGTAAATAAGACAAAAAATAACTAACATATATATTACTATTTTTTCATCGCTATTGTCATCGGCGTCGGAACTCATATTTAAGCGGGTAACAAATTGAAATGTAAAAAAAACAATTTTCGCCTCCAAAATGATTTAAAAAATATCTTCACGGTTTGAGTAGACAACTTTACTGCTAATATTTGGATGAAATATTTTAAATGTGTATTTTTGTAGTTAAAGTTGCTATTAAAATTATTGGACTGTGTTAATAACGTGTTATTTTTTATGTTCATGTCGATTTTATATAAATGAAACAGCAAAATATAGCAAACATTGTTTATTTATTTTTTAGTGGCAGAATGTCATGACGAACCAAAAAGCAAATAATTGCTTATGGCTGAACTCCATGACGCTGTATCACAAATGAATGTGGAATGGAAATTACAAAAGAGCACCATGCAGGCCTAGGCCTCCAACTTTGTATGAAATTCCATTAAAGGCCTCTCGTCATAAGTTCGTAAATTTTGCATGTCCAAATATTGGCGAGATGTGCTGATCCTTAACAAAGTTGTTCCACCTTATTGTTAACCATGTCTCAAGAAAATAAATTTCATTTCATTTCATTTCGTCTAGCTGCACCCGAAACGTGTCACTACGCAGCCTATTATAAGGAACATAAGCTCAATATTTCATTTCATGTTTGAGAAAAAAATATTGTTTTATATTTCCCCTTATAATAAAAATCTTATTAAAGTTACATTAGAGAGTAAACTCCCTAAGCAATTACTCCCAAGGTTAGATTAAAAAAATAACGACGCAAGGTATGAATTGTAATTCCAGACAAAATGAGAACTCTCTTCTTTGTGTTCAAAATATCCTTATTAACGCGCTATTATGAATTCATAAACGTCATTTGGAATTGGCAGAGTAGATTTATTTAGAGTAAGCATATAAGACGAAAGTCTTTGATCAGTGTGTGTTGCCAGTGATGACATATGGTATGGAAACGTGGTCGCTCACCATGGGCCTCATAAGAAGGCTCAAAGTCACTCAGAGGGCAATGGAGAGGCTATGCTGGGAGTTTCTCTGCGTGATCGCATCAGAAATGAGGCTATCCGTAGCAGAACTAAAGTAACCGATATAGCCTTTCGAATCGCTAAACTTAAGTGGCAGTGGGAGGGGCATATTGCACGTAGAACCGATGGCCGTTGGGGCTGGAAGGTTCTCGAGTGGCGACCACGGATCGGAAGGCGCCGCGTGGGTAGGCCTCCCACAAGGTGGACTAATGACCAGGTAAAGGTCGCGGGAGTCCGCTGGATGCGGGTGGCGCAGGACCGGTCGTTATGGCACTCTTTGGGGGAGGCCTATGTCCAGCAGTGGACGTCTTTCGGCTGATATGATGAAGTATATGAGATGTAAACGTACCAATTTTCCACACCTGACACCCTGAAACCCTGATCGCTCACCTCCGCAAGCTCTGTACCTCAAAAGTACATTTAATCTCTTCTCATTTGTATGGCATTGTGGTTTTTGGTGGTAAGTATTTTTTATCATACAAATAGAGACTAAACGCAAACGTGTTCGTTTGTGTTTTCTTTCGAAAAACTTATACTAGGATTCTGACTAACGAGTCGACACAAGTATTTTTTCCAAATTATGTACGAGGTGACGTGTGGTGTGGTTGCGAGACTTAAGTGGCAATGGGCAGGGCACATTGCTCGCAGGACTGACGGTCGATGGGGCCAGAAACTGCTTGAGTGGCGTCCACGCACCGGAAGACGAGCTGTCGGTAGGCCTCCGACAAGGTGGAGTGATGACCTGGTGAAGGTCGCGGGAATCCGGTGGAAACGAACGGCACAGGACCGGTCTAAATGGCGAGCCTTGGGGGAGGCCTATGTTCAGCAGTGGACGTCTTTCGGCTGAAATGATGATGATGATGATGTTTGTGGTAACAATTGTGCCTAACAAATAAACTATCACTATCAGTTATAAACCTATCATGTTGCTATATATTTTTGTTACCGGCTTGCGATTTTAATTTCAACGCATATTTCTTGTGCCTAGATTCATTAGTCACTCTATCAGTCAAAAACCTAATTTTCATTAAATATTAAAATTATACTTCTCCACTTTTCGCAGCTCCACTTTACTTTGAAGCGGGAATTACCGTGTACGTATTGTACGCGTAAAACTAATATACACAAATTTGAATCATATTCCCTTGACACAAGATCTCAACTGCGCACATATTTATACACGTATTATACGTTCACTTTGAACTTTAATTACTTTGACGATGATCGCGTTTCCTGTAAGAATAAGCTTTGAAAAATAAACGAGAGGGCGGATGAACTTCAAGGCAGATTTTTGATGTGTTTAATAAGTTAATGTAAATGTTAAATTATTTCTTTATTCTGTAGATAATCATTCTTGAAATTATGAGTTACCTACTTGGAATATCAAGAAGCGATATGGTTGGGATTAGGTGTGCCATTCTACTTTTTCATATACATAATTTTCAGACACTTATTTGGAACTTCTAATTTTGGAATACTTGGCCCTCACCTCATATTTTTATGTTGTTATTTAGAAAGAGGGTTAATTGCAGTATCACTTCCGATAGTTTTGGTAATTAACGAACCACAGCTAATATCCATAAATCGACTCCTTGGATGTCTCACCATTTGTACGAAAAAAGGGTTTTACCACTGTGTTACCCACAGCAATATGTTAATTGTTAATATTTAAGTATTTTTACCTATAAATTCCTTTTATTAGGTTCAGGTACTATTTCGATATTCTATTTTTCACACTAATTTAATACATGTCATAGATTATTTTTGTAATAGAAAACTGGTCATGAAAAAGTAGAATGACCCAGGTACTTACAACCGGACCACAGGCTGGTTTTGAATAAAATCAGAGAAACTCTAGAAATAATACCTTTCTTCTAATTCAACACGATGTCTGCTTAAAGTACTAACATACGGTGTAGAAACGAAGTAGTCCGTTTTGTTCTACGATTTTGTTCACATCGTAGGACAAACCGGACAAAAAAAATCGTTTTGTTCTACGACAGCATATGTCAAATTTCTTAGGACAAAACGGACATGATAATCCGTTTTGTTCACTGCTTAGAATTAAACGGATAGACGCTGTACTACAATCGAGTTCATAAATATATAACAACGAAAATGATGCAAAATTCATTAACCGGTAAAGAAAACCGGCCAAATGCGAGCCGGACTCGCGCACGAAGGTCTGTGTACCATTATCTATAAAACGGCAAAAAAAAATACGTTTCTTGTATGAGAGCCCCCATAAATATTTATATTATTCTGTTTTTCTATATTTGTTGTTATAGCTGCTACAGAAATACATCATATGTGAAAATTTCAAATGTCTAACTATCACGGTTCATGAGATACCTACAGCCTGGTGACAGACGGACAGACAGACGGACTGATAGCGAAGCTTTAGTAATAGGGTCCCGTATTACCCTTTGGTTACGGAACCCTAAAAATTGCTCACTGAAAACCCTTTTTACAATATTAATGAATTCGAGTAATAAATGTAACTAATATCAACTAATTTAATTATATACGTACATTTTGACTATTTTTGAAAAAAACATTGAAGACATTAATTCAACTGACATACCCATTATACAAATACTAGCGACCCGCCCCGGCTTCGCACGGGTGCAATGCTGATGCATGTATTATACATATAAACCTTCCCCTAGAGTCACTCTATCTATTAAAAAAACCGCATCAAAATCCGTTGCGTAGTTTTAAAGATTTAAGCATACATAGGGATATAGGGACATAGGGACAGAGAAAGCGACTTTGTTTTATACTATGTAGTGATTAACCTTATTTTCCTTGACATGTAATATTGTATATTTTATTAATAAATGAATATAACAAAAAACTGTTTATTGCGACACTTAAAAAATACAGGTAGGTATAAATTTAAATTACTTAGAAACTTATCGTAAACTTAACATTAAGTACCTTCAACCATAAGTAAGTATTAGTAATCGCAATGGGTACCAATCTCAGCCTTTGCCAGACAGTTTCTGTAATAGAGTGTAGTGTGTATAGCGCACCTTAAAATGCACCACCTGTCACTTTGTCTATGTACGGTGGCAACATTGCCTGGCACTCGCACTGAACCTGGTTATTCCAAGTGTAACACATCTCGATATTCACAACCTAAGTATTAATATTTTAAAACATAAATAAACACCTCGAAGACTTTACCAATTAGTTTTATCCAAGAAATACTACAGTTTCTGTCTATCCAGCGCTGATTTTCAGATTGGTCCCTATATTTGCAGGTCGGTCAATATAAATAAATAAATAAATATTTGTGGACAATCTTACACTGATCAACCTGGTCCCAAACTAAGCAAAGCTTATACTATGAGTACTAGGCGACGATATACATACTTATATAGATAAATATATACTTAAATACATAGAAAACATCCAAGACTCAGGAACAAATATTCGTGTTCATCACACAAATAAATGCCCTGACCGGGATTCGAACCCGGGACCTCCAGCTTCGAAGGCAGGGTCACTGCCAACTAGGCTAAAGCGGTCGTCGGTATATGAGTAGACACCGCAGCCTATGGACCGTCCCAGCCATTTATTTCGGCCCTCTGAACCCACGTGTAAAGGGTTACCCTTCCTGTATCGGCTAAACTGATAAAGAGTTATTCACAGCCCAAATTAATGCCTTCATGAGTCGACCCTTGGTAAACACGACTGGGCCTCCATTGTATAACTGCTTTCTTTTTTCAGTTCAAAGTTATTTCTATTTATTTTCATTCTTAGGCTAGGTTTTTACAAAAATACACTTACAAAACATAAAAACCGGCCAAGTGCGTGTCGGGCCACGCACCGTGTAGGGTTCCGTAGTTGCCCGTCCGTGCTCATCGTGTTGGATATCGTTGGATAGCTTTTTCAAAAATATTATAAGGTTTCTAAAATCATTTTTTGATTCAAGAATCGGTTGGCGTGATATTAAGCTTTGAAGTGATAATTTTTGCTATGGTCAAGTGTCCCCCCCCCCTGCCAGCTAAATGGTGGCTACTAGGTATGTGAAAAAAATCATGGTAGTAGTATATACCATGAATTTAAAAGGAAAACTATCACAGCTAAGTAGACATTACCGTAAAGAGCTAAAATATGTATACAACACAACATCTAAAAAAAGTACATCATCAGTACTAAGATCAGTAAAAACCCTTCTACGGGCCAACTATTGGGCGCCGACACATACCGGAAATGTGTTTTTCCTGACATTTTGGTTTCCTTTCTACATTTTCTAACATAATTTCCATGTTTAAAACGCGTTCCCGAATCGGGTCCCTGACTTTTTATGAGTTCGCATAAATTTTGTCGGGATCGCCCGAACGTACTTATCCGCTAATAGCCGTATTAAAAGTTAAATGAATGTGTCATTTTTAATATTTGTATTTCGGAACAATGTGGCTCCCCTTTTGACTCATGTTGGGGCCTTTTTAGACCACCCCTAGCCTTTGGTGAGGTTCTAGGAGAAAAAAAAACCTCACGTATATTTAGACTGAAATGGTATTGTGTTTATTTTCGTATATGCGTTATGCAAACGCTCCGCTAAAAAAACGTAAATAGACACGGTGCTTTTTACGTGCGAAATGATGATTATAACTTCCTACGTAAGTAGATATTATTCCTCGATTTTGTAGGTACAGGCCAAAATACACGTGAGGTCTACGTTGTACCCCCCCCCTTAGGAATCTCGCGTGATTTCTGGATAAACCCTTACAGGAAAAATACTTTCAGTATGACACTAGGTAACATATTATGATTTTATGCCATAAGATAGTCTACTTTAATACTAAAGAGTTTTAATTACATATACATATTTTTAAGGCACGAGTTAATAGGCACCTTCTGGGTGAGCTCGCTTCATCGTCGGCATCTTTGCCCTCTGGCTAGATGCTGGCCAAGAGCGATCCCATTTTTAATAAAAAAAAAACGCACTGTCTAAAAATCATGTGTTGGTAAAAGAAAATCCAATAACATTAGCGTTCAAATAGATTATTTAAGTCAGCGCTCATGGCCCAGCGGCACCCGCGTACCGCGTGCGGCATGCGAGGTTAAGCAACGTCGGCCGGGATCAATTTCTGGATGGGTGACCGCTTTGAGTGGTTATTAATTGAGCGCTTCTGTGCTTTGGAACGTTAAGCCGTTGATACCGGCTGCTGCATATGATAGCAGTCGTTAAGCCAAGTTGGAGGCTTTCGGGCGGCTTGAGAACTTCTAACAGTCAAGTCGCCCACTCGCTTGACAAGCCTAATTCCAAGGTCAGGTTTCCCCTCGAGTTGGAAGGTCAGAGGGCAGTCGCTTCCGTAAAACCTAGTGCTGCAGGATGCAACTGATGGTGACTTTCGAAAATTTGACGACCGCTTTAGCCTAGTTGGTAGTGACGAAGCTGGAGGTCCCGGGTTCGAATCCCGGTCAGGGCATTTATTTGTGTGATGAACACGAATATTTGTTCCTGAGTCTTGGATGTTTTCTATGTATTTAAGTATATATTTATCTATATAAGTATGTATATCGTCGCCTAGTACCCATAGCACAAGCTTTGCTTAGTTTGGGACTAGGTCGATTTGTGTAAGATTGTCCACAAATATATTTATTTTTTATTTACGTGGTTACTCCGCTGACCAAAGGTATATTATAAAGCAACACGGATTTAGTAGATTTTAAATGTAAAATCGAAAACTAAATAAGCCTTCTTAGCCATTGTTAGGCATTCTTTATGAAGCCGAGCAATTAGCGTGGAGCATAGACAGGTCAAAAGCCGGAAGAATTAAATTATTCTTCCTTGGGCCAGCTGGGGGCGCCTCCTAAAATTCGTAATTGAGAGGCAAATTCTTCAACTGTGGGAAATATATAGAGTTGTTAATAATAGGCCTCGTGTGTGATCGTTTTTTTATGTTATAGGGGGCAACAAAGCGGACGAGATTATAATCGCCCAAAGTCGCTTTGAAGAGCAATGGCTCCGCCAGTTTGAAAGAATAAGCCGACCCGTAAAAAAACGAGATACTGTTGACAAATGTGACCTGTATCATGAAATAAGACATTGTATTAACAAAACGAATGACTTTCTTTTAGATTTTTTTTAACATTGTTTTGGGACCCCTTATTTTAGATAATTTAATTTTTAAGTTTTTATGCTTGATTTGTAGGCCTTTTACTATTTGTAGTTTAGAATTTATATCTATATTTCATATTGTTTAAATAAACGAATGACTGTATCTAAACGAGCATTTAGATTTTACAAATATGAATTACATATCTTTTATCGAAAGCACGGAAAGTTGTAGTTTAGAAGTAGTATTATAAGATGATATGACATAGTGTTTAATGTTTTACAAAAAGTCCAAACGTTGACATTATAAATGTAAGATTAAATAATTTTTATTTTTATTATTTACCCGCTCATTTTAGAGCCACTTGAAAATCTATTGTTTAAGGTTTCTCCGCGTGATAATAGTAAGGTTGGTCTTAATGTGCAAGTCATAAGCGAGCCAAGAGACTCCAGCATGATAATTTTTCGCCAAGGGAAAACTTCACCTGGCAGGTTTGCGGTCGTGTAAAACGAGGGTTGCCTTTTAAGTTGTGTCGTTTGAAATAAGTATAGACAATATATTAGTTTATTACTATTTATTGTTTTTCAAAGAATACTCCGCGGTATATCATAACAATAACATTGGCCAGGGTCATTGCCTTCGTGGGATGAAGAGGGTAGCAAATGCATACGTCTTGCTGTACTTAACATAATAAATACATAGTACTCAAACTTTAGTCTTGTAACCAAGTTTATATCAGAGTAGATTAGTAACTTAGTATTTAGTTTATGTAGTAGATATAACAGAAAATGTTGTTAAAGTGAGCGTACTATTCGCCAACAAACTGACCGTTTGACGAAACTTTTTGTTACACATAAGTTTAACACATAAGTTTATTTTGAATAAAAAAATATAGATATTGTCCATCCCTTCGGACCAGTTTTTATAGTAGATTATATGACAAGGGTCTAAAATAAGCCATATTACCACGAGATAGTTATTTTCCAGAACAAAGTGAGGGAAAATAGTTCGAGTGGTAATTGGCTTTTAGACCAGAGTTATAAACTCTACTTTTCACTTCGATTGCGAGAAAATGTATAAACAAAGATTATCCACCCACAATTAATAATGTTGTTTGACACTGTTTACATAGTCTGCAATAGACTTAAAGGCCATAATATAATATAAATATAAATAAATAAATATTAGAGGACAATCTTACACAAATCGAACTAGCCCCACAGTAAGCTCAAGAAGGCTTGTGTTATGGGTACTAGACGACGATATATTTAATAGATATAAATACTTAAATACATAGAAAAACATCCAAGACTCGGAAACAAATATTCATGCTCATCACACAAATATTTGCCCTGACCGGGATTCGAACCCAGGACCGTCAGCTTCACAGGTAGTTGCACTACCCACTAGGCTAAACCGGTTGTCGAAATGTTTATTTTTATAGTTTAATTTAGTATTAACCTGATAAAAGAAGGAAAATGAATAAAGAATGAAATAAATTGAACTAGGGTATTATCAGCTCCATACATTATCCGTAACGTATCTTATGACCTAATTCAGAAGGCGGTCCGACCCAACGTAACAAGGTTGGAACCTTCATTTGGAAGCAAAATTTTTGTTCTCTTTTTAGCATCTTGTAGTTTCGACGGGCTGTTACGCACCTGACCTTTTCAAGGGCTTTTGAGGGCAGGTTTATGTCGTTTTATGAGTTTTAAGGGAATATTAACAACCATTATTGTAATTATGAATTATGTTACAAACATAAAAAAACGGACATTAAAAAAAGACAAGTGAAGTGATATTATAGACGCATCAGGTTAGGTTAGGTTTTTATAATGATTTTATGTTTTGTAATTATAAAATCTGACCTAAGACCTAAAATAAATAAAGAGTATAATAATAATATATATAAAAAGATATTTTTAACGTTTGTAACTCATTGGGCTGCGCCGTTTTGAAAATATTCGAAAAACCGAATTGAAAGAAGCCAAATAACTATCGACCCTGCTAATAAAATTTCACGAGATTCGGTTGAGAAATACATGTATATATAGGAGAACAGCCGGTCAGTTGACGTCCTAACTTATGGACACTTTTAACTCAATAATAATCACAAGCGCGTTGTCAAGCCTTAGTTTTATTAAAAAAAAGTTAAGATTGTTTGGCAGATTCTTTAGGATATACTCGGCAAAACTCTTGGAGGAGAATTAACTTTCTTCTAAAAAAACTACAACTTTTAGGATACAACCGGCAAGTCGTAGGAAATCGACGGTTTGACGACCGCCTTAGCCTAGTTGGTTGTGACCCTGCCTACGAAGCTGGAGGTCCCGGGTTCGAATCCCGGTCAGGGCATTTATTTGTGTAATGAACACGAGTATTTGTTCCTGAGTCTTGGATGTTTTCTATGTATTTAAGTATATGTTTATCTATATAAGTATGTATATCGTCGCCTAGTACCCATCGTACAAGCTTTGCTTAGTTTGGGACTAGATCGATTTGTGTAAGATTGTCCACAAATATTTATTTATTTAATATTTAATCATTTTTTTGCTTAAACTCCGTTTCGACGGAGACGGTTTCCTCGTGCTTCTCGCTCGCTCCGTCGAAAGACCCTTTTAAATTTATCCCCAAAGCACTGCTTGTCTTGTTTCAAGCAATATAGCTGCATGGCTGTTGCTAGACCGAGTTTAGTACAATACATGCTGTGTAGAGGCAATTGACAACAGAAAGCTCACAGGGAGTAGTAACAACGTGAGTGTGAAGCGGGCTGATGTGTCCGCAGCGCAGACACGGACTTGGTTCTATGGCATAATCTTTCATATTTGGATTTCTTTCTCCCTCTTTCGTCCGGTCTCTCTCGCTCCTACACTTAGCAGGCACACGTACTTAGCAACATCAACTTTTGATAGATGGTCCGTTCACACGCAACTCTCTATGTAAGATTTCTTAAAATGTTGATATAAAATAAATAAATGAATATTTGTGGACAATCTTACATAGGTGACAGGAGCTCCCTGAGTCGGCATTATGCTGAGGCGAAACCTTTTTGTGGCGATTACTTGTTTTTTTCTAATTACGTTTATTTATCTATATTTTATGTTTGTATCGTCACGAATAAATGTTTTTCTTTCTTTCTTTCTTTCTTTCTAATGTATATTACATACCTCTCTTTTTGTTGAAACCAGCTGCTCACTGTTCCAAGGTGACATAAAGATGAAAAATTATGGTATTTTAAGCTATAGCCCGGCAAAATCAAGTGTATTTTTATATTAAGAAGCTCGGAGTTCGGCCCTGCCTCTTGACAGGTAGTTTGTGGACAAACTCGCAGCCCAACGAACCGACAGCGATATTATTTCGTTGTCGTGTTGTCGATGTTTGTTATCGTTATACACAGGAACCGCCGAGTCATTTATTTGTACACATTGTACACCTTTCTCGTCCTTCGCCCAGGTGAATTTCAAAAATGTGTTAAAAATATGCGAAAATGACTTTAATGAATGCTTTTGACTGTACATAGTTAAAGACTTTTCACCTCACTAGCTGGGCAGCTTTTAGGGTTCCGTAGCAAAAATGGCGAAAACGGAACCCTTATAGATTCATCATGTCTGTCCGTCCGCCCGTATGTCACAGCCGATTTACTCGAACACTATTATTATTATTATTTTGCAGGTTTTAATTTTTTTTTTCTCGCTATTAACCGGTATACTGCTATGCACGGGCCTAAGCCAAGTGCATATCAGGTAAGTGTATTTATCTTATATTCCTATATATATATATTCATTCTACATTTCCTTATATATGTGTACCTTATATTCTAAATATTCTTAGGCATATGTCTTATATTCTACATTTAAGTGGTTCAGTAGTTAACAAAGTAGGCATTACGGTGGTACTCAGGGTGGTTAGTAAGGTTGCGCGTGAGCGAGAGGATGGTATGGTTGAACACTATAAACACTAAAATTATGAAATTTGGTAGGAAGGTGTATAAAAGTTGAAGTACAAAACGTCACTAAAAATAATTTAGATTTAAAATTATTTTCTTTTGAAATTCCTATTTAAAGCACCGAATTCTCAAGAAACTGCAGTGTTCCTCAAACAAAATCTATTGAAAAGTGCAATGTTATTTATTTATCGAGGGCATTAATTAAAATAAAATAAAGAATTACTCATTATTTTTTCTTACCTGTGAGACATATTATTATCGTACTGTCCCAAGAATATTATAGAAACCTTTTCTAGAATTTTTCCCAACAGTTTAATCTCAGGGTCCTGTTCAGTGTAAAACACGCGAATATTCAATATCCTATTCATCGAGTGACATTGTTGTTCAGCTGAGTTATGTGTACCTAAGAAAGAGACAAAGAATACCACCTATCGTGTTGCACTTAGTGCGTTTTTTGACAGGATGACTGTCACGAAAAAGTCCAGAAAGCCGCATCGTAATCGGTCAAGTTCACACAATATTTACGTACGTAATACGTATAATTCTAGGTATTTTTAGCATTTTGATATGTATGCTACTCACACGAAGGCTTACTTTGGCTTAATTTTGGTTAAATGTTTATAAATTGATGTTTTTTTGGTATTACTTAAAAAAATCTCAGGAACCTGGTCTCAGGATCGTGTCAAATTGAGAGCAAGGATACTGAGAAATACCCATGATCCTATAGTTTTTATTTGTAAGGTAAATAATAAATAAATGTTGATTTCGGTTAATTTTCGTATTTTTCCTCATAATCCTAGTAACACTCATAAATCAAATTTATTAAAATACAGGGCGTCCCACGGCTATGCCACATGGAGGGAAAGTACCTTGAATATTGCAGATGGAACATTTTACTGAAAGAAGACATTATTTTAATTTTAAAAACAATTTAAACTGCATTCACAGATATTTAAATAATAATTAAACCGTGAACCGGGAATCGAACCCGTTATACAAGAAAAATAATTACCCTGTAGCTTTATCATACCAATCGAAAGGTTTCATCATATGGATTATTTTTTGCTAAATAACTTAGTATCAGAAATAAAAGGAAGACCATGCATTTTAACATTTTAAATACAATATTAATCAATTGATCACGTGTAAAGGGTTCGATTCCCGGTTCAACCACAAAATTATTGAAATATCTGTGAATGCAGTTTAATTTTTTTTTTATTAAAATAACGTCTTCTTGCATTAAAATGTTCCATCTACAATATTCAAGGTACTTTCCCTCCATGTGGCATAGCCGTGGGACGCCCTGTATATTGAGTGTTCCACTTATCATAAGGTAAAAGACGTTGTATACTTGTTAATGGACTAAATTTACTAACCAAAAAAAGTCAGGCCCAAATCATACTCAGTTTCACACCTAATTTGTGGGTCCATATTGGCTCACATAACATTACTTGTCATATTATTTTTCATAATAACGCTTTTTGATCATAATAATCATTTTTCATAATTTTTTTGCCTACAAATTTGTTGTATATACATTTGTATTACCAACATCGTTACTCATAATTATATTTAGGCAGATTTTTGAACAACATAATATCATTTCCAACTATTCATCACAACTCATAATGGTTTTTAAAATAAACTTAATAATTATAAAATTATATTGTATATCGGCTGTTAATGTATGCGCTGAATTACAACATGTACATTTGATTGTCAATAAATCATCTATTATGTCGATTATCCCCGCAACTTTTTTATTTTTCATGTACCTAGCTTATTAAGCGATTTCGGCCCGCCGAGGAGTCGACGGAGCCCCGCTTCGCGGGGCTCCTTTTTCCGCTCTGAGGAACAAAAGACACCTAACACTCCTCCTCGCTTCGCTCGTCGTCGTACCTATCCCGACTCTGGGACTGTATTTTTATTTTGATAGCAAGTTGAATGTGGTGTGGAAGATACCTGACAGTTTATAAATAAAACCAGGTAAAGTTTAAAATACATATTATATAAATTTTTATTACTAATTTGTCGTTGTTAAAAAATAAATATGATTTAAAATTTTATTATTTAAAAACGTTATATTTTAAAAATAAATGAAAATTAACATTAGTATTACAGATATTTATTATGATTGACATTATTAACATGAATGATTCAGTGTTACGATAGTTATGCGCAAAGACAAGTTATAAGTAATGATCATTATGATATAAAATTATATAACAAACATTTTCGGACTTCCAATAATCGAAGTAGCAATTTTATGTGAACTTTGGCGCACCCCTAATTTGTAGAATACGTGTATCAAATTACTCATGCTATACTTAATTAAAGGACTAGAGCGATTTGTGGAAAATGTCATTAATTCATTTATTCAAATGACTTGTGACACTACGGCGTATCAGCGATTGCGCCTTGAAAGAGGTACAGGTGATTAACTAACGTATAATCGATTAATATAAATTCCTTTTGAGTGGTTCTCTATTAATCTTTTTCATTTCGTCCATCGTCAACATCGAAGTTTATGCGAAGGAGTGAACGACAAGCTGTCAAATTGTACAATATTAAATACTACGCCTCAAAAACGATCAAAAACAAACCATTCACTCGTATTCCGTAGCAATAAAGCTCAAAATTAAAGTATAGTTTGCCTGGGATCTGCTAAATATGCTAGTCCTTATTATAATTGAGCTTTAAGAATGATGGAAATATAAAGTAGCTATAGAAATGTAATTTATGTAAGATGTCGCTGTGACAGAATAAACACTCCTTTTTAATGTTGGTGATTTATAGAGTAGGGCCTAGTATGGGTCCTTGGGGTATTGCTATGATTAATAGTTGGGCTCATGTAAAACAGTGTATTGTATTGCGTATTTGAAGTCACGAGTAATCAGTTTATTGTATACACTGACGGTGGCAAACAAGCCTACAGCCTGCCTGGTCGTAAGCAGACACCGTAGCCTATGGACGCCTGCGACTATAGAAGAAACACCAGCGCGTTGCCGACTCTTTATTGATTTGAGGATTTGTTGTGTTATCGTTGCGAGCATGAACAGACCGGACTCCACAAACAGCACCCGATCACGAGTATGACGCGTATACCTTTGACACTGACATGTTCTTTATTCCATGGGATATTCTAATGTAGTACTAAAGTATTAGAGTTACTTTTACACTGTCTAAAATCGTATGTTAATACTATTATTAACATACGATTTTAGACAGTGTAAAAGTAACTTACACTACTTACTTACTTAGTTTCTATAAAATCGATTACGTTAGCTTTAAAGTGGAATATTGAATGGAATAAGAGCACATAATATCAGTGTCAAAGTCAGAGTAGTTAATTTTACTGTATTGTATTTCGATCCAGAAAACTACGAATTAATTTAGCTGAAGGTCACAAACTATTTATTCAATAATAGACAATACTTTTATTTGTATAGGTGACATTTTTGAATCTTTTATTATTACTATTATTTTCCTATTGTTATTCTTACTGCTATTGTTTCTCTTCATTCAGCTATTTTTTTTTGTTGTTGTTGTATAGTTCGAAAAATTTGAGACGAAATAATTTAATGTAATTTTTAATTTTTATTGTTAAATTGTGTAGTTTTTTTGTATGAAATCGATTATGTTTTACTGTTTTATTGTATATTGAGACATTCAAACACAAAGAAAATTGTTAATGTATTAAATAAACGGGTCATTGTCAGTTGTAAAAACAAAAGTTGTCCACCCGGTGGTCATTATGTACATATAAGTTGTGTTTTTATTACATGGATTTATAGTTATGGACACACCGTTTATGCGGGTTACTAGACCACTCCAAAATTAAGCTTTGTGGCCCTTAACCTTTGATATGTCCACCGAAAAGACGCGAACCTAAATCTGACAATGACCCAAACTGAAACTGAAACTGTGGGACTTCTATTGAATTTATTATAACGAATAGGTTGTTATAGGTCGCGTGTTTGCGCTCGCAAAGTCTAGCATCCGTTCGACAGAATCACAATACTGATTTTATATCAATACGACAGTCGAATACACTGAAAGGTCCAGTTTAACAGACAATCTTACACAAATCGAACTAGCCCCACAGTAAGCTCAAGAAGGCTTGTGTTATGGGCACTAGACGACGATATATTTAATAGATGTAAATACTTAAATACATAGAAAACATCCAAGACTCAGAAACAAATATTCATGCTCATCACACAAATATTTGCCCTGACCGGTATTCGAACCCAGGACCGTCAGCTTCACAGGCAGGTGCACTACCCACTAGGCTAAACCGGTGGTAAATAGCAATTTTATTCATTTCTCTAAAGGCAATATTCCATGCGATAAATCATGTCGGGACAAGCCTCGAAAGAAGAAGCGTATTTCGTTAAAATGGCGTACATTTATTATTTTGATCCGGAAAAATCGAATTTAAAGTCTAAAAGGGAGTTTATGAAAAATATGGCTACTCATTGTATTTTTAACCCCTGTTAGACGAAGGCGCTTAGTATTTTTTTTAAAGTGTTGCGCCCTCCGCGCTAAAATGACTGTTATATGTATGACAATAACTCGTATTATGAGTTTGCGCTTCTCAGCGGCTTTTTGTTATTTTTACCACTTTTGTAATATGAGATTTCAATGGTCATTTACAAACATTTTTTCGAAATACCGGAAAATCACAAATACATTGTAGACGCCGGTGCCGGTGATGATGGAACTCGAAGACTCAAATAAAACTTCGATGTAAAGTTGACTGTATGATTTCAATAGGTGCTGATTTACAAAATAGCTTGGCCAAAAGAGGTAATGACAAGCAAGATTTGATAATATGAGTTAACGTATGTTACAATGGTAGGGATAAAGCGTATGTGAAGCGTTGCTATTGGTGGCTTTAAAAAGCCGCTCTTATACTAACCGTGCCCGACGGGCGCGTTTTGCTACTGCATACTAAGTTATTATGTGTATAAAATTAGATAAGAGTTGCGTCCGCTACATACATGGTAAATAATCCTTTTATTAATCGTAATTTTATTTTTGTCCCCGCAACTTTGCCCACATTCAGTCTTGAATTTTTCACAGTATTGACCCAAAGCTATATAAATTATGAAAAATTATTTTTTAATGTTTTTAAGGGGCTTCATACAGCTAAAGGGGGGCGCGATTTTTTTTTGACCTATCCTCTCGAGTGGGGTATCGTTGTTTTGAGCTGACTAAGTATATAAATACTGTGTGTATGTGTGTTTAAAAATATTGGAAAACAACGAAGTGGGACTACCAGTTATCTTTTATTGCATAATTTTGTTCCGTAGATTTTTTTAATTTCCCATTGACCTGTAAACTTGAAATTCGGTAATAACGTTTATTATTACACTAGCAACCCGCCCCGGCTTCGCATGGGTGCAATGCTGATGCATGTATTATACATATAAACCTTCCCCTTGAGTCACTCTATCTATTAAAAAAAACCGCATCAAAATCCGTTGCGTAGTTTTAAAGATTTAAGCATACATAGGGATATAGGGACATAGGGACAGAGAAAGCGACTTTGTTTACACTATGTAGTGATATATTTTTCCAAAACATACCAATATTCATAAACCAGGTTTTTTAGTTGAAATTTCCTTATTTTTTCTATTAAAACCAACGTAATTATGCGGTTGGTGCGGAACTCTAAATGTGCGGCCGGTTTTTTAGATCGCTACTTTAATAAAAATAGTGGAGTGTGTAGTTATTGGTGTGACCCTTCTTTAAAAAGCCACATTATGCCATTCCACCCGAACCAGCGATTAAACTCCCAG
Organism: Epiblema foenella; assembly: GCA_963556455.1. NCBI lineage: Eukaryota > Metazoa > Arthropoda > Insecta > Lepidoptera > Tortricidae > Epiblema > Epiblema foenella. The sequence goes on from OY747100.1 coordinate 25,325,343, forward strand.
CAGCTTGATTCCACTCACACCAGATTCTGTTAAAACCGCTCAACCAATCTCACTGGAGCGCAAATTCTTATAGTATTCCAGTGTTCCAAACCACACGCGTGGTCGTGTCGGAGGTTTTCCCCTGGATCTTTCTCAGGCTATTCTCCAACCGCGCACTCCTATCACTTCATTGGGCCTGGCCTATAAAGTCACAGTCAGGTTCAAAAAAAAACCATTCCACCCCAAAAAGTCTCTTATAACACAGTAAACGTCGTCATGCTTGACACTGATCCATTACGTGACACTTTTAACACATTAAATGCCAGGAACCTACTTAGCTGGCGCTCTGTTCGTAGGCACGTTGCCTATACCATGCGCTTCCCCGTATGTAGAGGAAATTGCGTAGCGCTACGAAAAACTTAGCAGCGAAAGAGTTAACCCGTCCTCTCCCGGCGAAAAAATAAACACTAGCATTATTTTGTTATGTGTCCAGAAATCTCCAGCATAGGTAGACTATGGCTTCATAAGTAGGTATGTCATATTTAATAGTGGTGACTAAAACAGACTCAGATTCATTTATTTCATAGATGATTTTTTTTTTTCTTTTTTTTTATAGCCTATATAGTGTCCCACTGCTGGGCAAGGGCCTCCCCTCTTCTCGCCACTCGTCTCGGTCGTGTGCCAGTTCCCGCCAATCCGTACAAAATGTATCAAGGTCGTTCCGCCATCTCCTTTTCGGTCTGCCTCTGCTTCGGGAGCCAATTTCATTCATTTTAATAGAAATAAAAAAAGAAATTTCCATTCATGTCAATAGTATACGAATTCACACCAAGATCGTCAATTAAGATATAAATAATAATTATTATTAGGGAATAGGATTTAGAAACATATTCACCGAAGAAGGATCGTCATAACATAATTGAACACACAAAAAATATATATAAAATACAAACGGATTTTAAGACAACAATATGGTGGCAATTAAATAAATAGTTAATTCGAACTTAATTATACAATTTTAAACAAATGTCAAACAGTAATTAATCACACAATTTATAATAAAAACAGTTTATCAGCAAATTGTCCTTAAGTATTATCAATTAAAAATGTAATTCCATGTACTCATTTACCGAGTACAGAGGGTTATCCAACAAAAGCTTTCTCAGTTGATGTTTAAACGTTGTGTCAGATGACTCATTCCTTAAACTTGCAGGTAACCGTTTGAAGTAGGTTGGACCGATTACCCGGGGGTTTTTTCTTGGGAGAACCATGCGACGAGAGACAGTTCGAAGGCGCCCCGAGGAACGCAGTTCTTTTCTCGGAATATTCACCCGAACAAACTGAGAAATATTATGTCGGACATATAGCAATCATCATCATTCAGCCGGAAGACATCCACTGCTGGATATAGGTCTCCCCCAAGGAGCGCCACAGCACACGGTCGCGAGCCACCCGCATCCAGCGACTCCCCGCTGCCTTGACCAAGTCATCAGTCCACCTAGTGGGAGGCCGTCCAACGCTTCGTCTTCCCGTGCGAGGCCGCCACTCGAGAACCTTTCTTCCCCAACACTTCAACTTGCAGATTCTCTGAGCTATGTCGGTAACCCTCGTTCTTCTGCGGATCTCCGAGTTTCGGATCATGTCCCGCATATAGCAATAAATCATACATATGTGAATAGTGTGTCATTATTAAACTATCCACTTTTGAGTATGAAAAAGTTAATATTGGCATGTTATTTATTTACATTCTGTTATTTCCCTACAACATTTTAAACCGAAAAACCCGACACAACCCTCAAAATTTACTCCATCCCTGTCACGTTTTCTAATGGACGCTTTTCCCTCCTTTGTTCCTGTTTTTTTCACCTCATAAATTCAGTTTTAAATCAACAATATGACTTATTTTCCTACCAATTTGAAGGTGTTTACGCCCTTTTAGATATGAAAGGCGGAGGGTCGAGTCATTTTTCATAATTGTACTGTAATGACAGTGATTTGGACGGTGTTTTGTGAAACGGGGAATTAAAAAACATTTTGTCTGTCTGCTTTAGTGGGTAGTCGTGTAGATGTGCTGATACGGAAATGACTAGGATTCTTGCTTTGATCATGTTGTGATAAGTTATGTGATTATAATTTAGTGTTTATTATATGTTTTATGATACGTTTGACACTCAATCACTGGACACAAAAAAACAGATTAAAAGTTTGCCAAAAAGTTAAGGTGCGTAGCATTCTGGGAGTGAAACGGATCGATGCCTTTACCATGAGTTTACATGACCGTACTCTCTAGGGACTGCGTAATAAAGTGTATGTGCAAAAGTACAGCGCCTCTGGCGGTTACGCAATAGAACTAAGAATCGGCATACTAAATCGTTTACGCAGTCGCTAGCGAGTACGGTCATGCAAACTCATGGTAAAAGGCACTGATCCGAAACTACTGTCATGATTTTATTATTATGATTGAGGGAAATTAACTTTTACATGGCAAACGTTAGTCAATGGTAGGGTAAATATATATTATATGGCAACACTAATATAAAACCGGTAGTAACGTGGAAGGGGTATAAACGCATTGTGGAGGGTGAACTCCCGACCAGCTCACTTGGTTGCGAGATCAGCTACTAGACGGACCACTCTTACCCCTGCGGCTGCACCCCAGAAGAAATCATAATACTACGCTGCGCTCAAAAACCCGCATTGCTGACGTTGGTATCAAGACCGACAAGCTGAAGTGAAAATGGGCCTGCCACGTCTGCGGGTATCCGCAAAGATTGAGAAATAAGAAATAAGAAATATTTATTCGAGACAAAGACAACAATTAACACAGCAAAATAGAATATAAAAATAAACAAAAAAAGTTGTGTTATCTCGAAACGGTACCATCTCAGCATAATGCGGGCAATCGCCAGCGCTGGTCTTCCGATGGGACCGTCAAGTGATTTCACGGTGTAACTGTACGAACATAAAATAATAACAATAATAAATAAAGAACGATTAACATGAAAAAAAGAGGACGGATTTTAAAACAAAGTTTGACATTAAAAAAGAAAAACAAAAACGTGATATATGAGCGCAGCAGCCTGTGCTATCTGTTCCAGCTAAACTAGCGCCAATGACAGTTGGAATTGATTGGCTTAACTAGCCTCGGTATGGGTGCCGAATGTCGGGCGACGACCGCGTGGCAGACCAAGACGGAGATGGCGGGACGACCTGGACACATCGTGAAGATTGGCTAGGGAGTACCCAGAACCGCGAGTGAAAATCAAGAGGTGAGGCCTATGCCCAGCCGTGGGACACTCAATACAATACAAATACTCTTTAATGCACACCTCAATTAAAGGACATAGTACAGTACAAAAACACAATGAGTAGAGGCAAACAACAGGTTTATCTCTAAAGAGCGATTTCTACCAGACAACCTTAGGGTAGCGGAAATGAAATCTAATAATGATTCATAGCAGGTAGTGCAGAGTTAATACATATAAAACCTACTAATAATTATGACAATAACATTTAAATAAGGGTAATATACATACATAAATATAGTATAAAAATATACGTATATAAACATATACAAACACACTATGCTTCTAATAATAATAAGGGCCACCACCTAATTTAAGGGCGCTTATTACCAATTTAAAAACTGCTCATATAAGCCATCTCCCAGGCCCGGGGATCTCCTAACAAAATCAAAGTTATTTAGCCTTCAAATTAGGCATATTGCATGGACTTATGAATGGCAAAAACTGCCACCGGTTCGTAAAACTAACCTCTGCCTCAAGAAAAACCGGCTTGATAAACTCGGCGAGGTGTTATTTTTTTCAAATCCATGGGGTCGCAGGCGTTTGGTTGACGTAACTGGTGAGGGAAGAGCTGGCGACTTCCTCGCACAACGCAGCATTGTGATACAGTGAGGAAATGCCGCCAGCATCCTCGGTACAATGCCCCAATGTCCTGTTTTAGATTTAAGTTAGTTTTTTTTTAATAGATTCATGTTAAGAGGCCTTATAAGTGTTAAAATGTTTCGATTTCAAATTATGACCAAAGTATTGATAATAACAATAAAATCATTAAAATATACGATAATATTATTAAAGTTTTAGATAGTAACATAGCCATTTTTGGATAATTATAGTGTGTAGTAGAATTTAAGCGGAAAAAACATGATTTTAGCTTGAAAATGGTCGATTTGGTGTTTGAAATGATATTTCTCAATGAAAAATCCAAAAAATACATTTAAAGTTTATGACATAAGGTCGCAATAGTCCTGTTCTAGATAGTAACATTGAGAAAATGTCAATATGCGTGTCAATACAAACAGAAAATTGCTTAAATAGATGAGCGTTTTTTAACTGATAAGGACCGTTAAAAGAGAAAAAATAACAATACAAATTTAGTAGTCGCGTAGGCACAGAAACCTGTTTAAGGTTTATGCGTGACGCGAATGTATCGCACCGCTCAAAACACTCGTAACATTATATGTACTAAGTAGGCGATTTAAGTATGTGTAGGTATTGTGAGTTTTACACTCCAGCAATCACACCTCGCTGTGTGTTCCCGTTAGATAATATCTTTTTGTCTGTAAAAATACTTGTGTGTATTCTGGTATTGTATTTAGAATGTTAGGTAGCATGTGCTCCCACGTACATACCATATACATATATATAAGTAGTTAGGTAGAATTTATTTATGTTGGTTGTCTAAGTTACGTAATTTGTATGTATGTATGTAAATACTTTATTGTACACAAGACAAGTAAAATAAATTATACAGAAAAAAAACAGATCAATCATGTACAAAGGCGAACTTATCCCTGTAAGGGATCTCTTCCAGTTAACCTTTGTTATGTCTATATCGAGTTTTTAACAATTTTATCCTATTATAGTCTTCTAGTTGTAATATTATTTAAGTTATGCTTATTTAACTATTACTACCGCTTATATACAATGTATATAAAACATAACAATATTCTTTTTCGCCGGCCGTCAACGGGTTAAGGTTCTATAAATAGTTTTGGTACTGTAAATAGTGTACCTATATTTCATTTTATTTGAGATGTCGAAAAGCAGTTGAAGCGGGATTTTACAACGCCTAAATTGCCTAAATATGTCAAAAAATAACAAAGAGACGTCATTAAATTTACCGAGGGGCGACAAGTATACTATGTGTATCGTAAACATGTTTAAGAGCGCTTTAATAAAATGAAACAGGTCCACTAGCGCCACTAGTAAATAATTGTGATTGTTTAAATTTAACGATAGATATCTAAAACAGGGGGCCGCTACGTACTGTATTTTGTATTTAAGTACGTTTTGAATTCATCAAAATAGTTATTACGTTGCTGGATTAGTTAATCTATGCGTCCAAAGTTAAAACGGCCGTTTTATTTTTCAGCTCATAGAGAGACGAATCTAGCAACGTAATAATTAGTTTGATGGATTCAAAAAGTACTTAAATACAAACTACAGTACGTAGCGGCCCCCTTTTTTAGTTATATATCATTAAATTTAAATAATTACAATTATTTACGAGTGGCGCTAGTGGACCTGTTACATTTTATTAAAGCGCTCTTGAACTACACTCCTGCGCAGTTTACAAACCCACTTGAATATAACAGTTAAACATGGTGGTAATGGTTGGATTCAAGTACTTTTCTTCATCTTTAATAAAACTAGTGGCTCTGTGAGCTGTAGACCTCGTGAGTGAGTTTTTTTGTTTTTATCATTTCCAAAGTCTGACATTATAAAAGAGATCAATTATGAATATCGAACCTGCTAACAAAATTTCACGGGAAGCGGTTGAAAAATGCGACCTGTAGAGGACAACAAACCGAAATTCGGACGCAGAAACTTACAAAATCTTTGAAATAAAAATTGTTTTTGAAAATTTACAAAAACTTATTCAATATAAAAATTTGTATATTTATCCAACCTGCTCACAAAATTTCACGACAATCGGTTGAGAAATGCGACCTGTAGACTAGAACAAACGGAAATTCACTCGCAGAAACTTACAAAATCATTGATAAAAAAATTGTTTTTGGAAATTTCCAAAAACCGTCACGACAAAAAAAAATCTATATAACTATCGAACCTGCTCACGAAATTTCATGAGAATCGGATGAGAATTGCAACCTGTAGACGAGAACAAACGGAAATCCGGAATCTGGACATACGAAACCATTTTTGTCGAAGCTGAAGCAGAGACCTTCGTTTCACTCGGTAAATAAACTAAACATGATCAGAAGGTCTAATTCTAAAATTCACAAACTATATTTCACTAAACAGTTAAAACTCACGTCACTTCAAGCGACATGTTTCGATCTCTTCATTAATTTCATATTCACAAAGCGTACAGCTAACCCCACTTTGTCTGGAAGTCGTCTTAGTCAGAATCAACAAGTGCCCTCCGTACAATAAGCAGTATTACGTTGCTAGGTTCTTTTATGTCCCTTTAAACACTAGCCATCAATAAATGAATGTCGTACTTGCATGATAAAAAACCCACCACACTAAAACATCACAGTCTTGAAGCAGTTATTATCCTAAATAAATATACAATTATGCACCTTAACCCTTTCAGTTAAGTGAATGAATGTATACATATTTATGAGCTCCGTGTTATGCAAAGCTACGCTCGTTAGATCAGGAAAGCTCATACATATATTTGCAATATTCATGTGAATTTTGGGCCAGAAAACATGTAAAATAGACTAGCTTGATTCAAAATCTTAGTACAGAATAATTTTGTACACACATTCTATCGAAAAAAACCGATTGGCAAGGAGAAAATACTTCATCAGCAATCTGTTCTATCTCATAACATGTTACAGTCCCGCGTGGTCGTGTCGAAGGTTTCCCCTGGATTTTAACCCGGGCTACTCTCCAACCGCGCACTCCTATCGCTTTATTGGGCCCGGCCTATAAAGCCACAGTCAGGTAAAAAAAAAGTTACAGTACGTGTATCTCACGAACGCAGGTGAGCCATGTTTGTGTGTTGACCTCATGCACATTGTCTAGGAATTCTAGGCATTTCCGCCGGCGGGGACGTCCACCGCGCGATCGCGACAACACTTACACATATAGTCCCTATTCGTCCCGGTACCGCCGCACACCGGGTAGCCAGTCCGACCCAGGTCGGGCCTAGCTGAGTTTCTTGCTGGACTCTCAGCTAGGCTAGGTTTAATGTACCAGTAGCTCGATTCAATTCACACCTCAGATTCGGTTGTTACCGCTCAACCAATCTCACTGGAGCGCAAACTCAGAGTATTCCAGTGTTCCAAACCACACGCGTGGTCGTGTCGGAGGTTTTCCCCTGTGTTTTCCCCAGGCTACTCTCCAACCGCGCACTCCTATCGCTTCATTGGGCCCGGCCTATAAAGCCACAGTCTTAAAAAAAAACAATTATCTTTGTGTGCGTCAGCGTACAATATATGAATTCACATTTTCTATGTGTTCGTATGTGTCACAAGTACAACTATCGTGAGATACGTGTACGTGCTGTCGTATAGTAAAGGTAGTTTAGTTTGGTTGCAACGCAGTCTTTTAAGACAAGGCCATTCCAGTGCAAACGACCCCCTCTAAAACGCGTGAGTTTGCAATTAACCATCCCGCTCTCTACGGAAGCTCTGCGCGTAATTTCGTAAATATTTAGTACATTTCTATTGATTGTTGGAGCTCTGAATCACTTATGAAAAATTAATCTGGTTATTTCCTTAGGACAATAAAAAGCTATCGTTTTTGTAAAAAGAACGTATCACTGTCGTTGATAATTAAGAGATCTGCAGCATTAAAGTTTATTTTTACTATAATATTTAGGATTTTTTGACAGAGTTACCAAGGCATTTTTCAATATTTCGATCGGTTATTTCTTTTCTTTGTTTCTTTCTCAGTCTACTGTAATTTTTGTGTAGCGTAATTCTACATTATTTCTTCACACTGGAAGCTCAAACTTCAGTATTTTCCTCAGATCTGTGAATGGGCCTTGCATTAAGTAGTGTTTAAACACTAGTTGAAGGATGTCGTTACTGTCCGGGGCAGTGCCACGTTCGTGAGCTTAGTGCCAAGAGCAACAGGCCTGAACGTGTTAACATTATCTTGACTACAGCCCCATTTACACCAGAAGTCGCATTCAAATTTAATGTGACATATGTGATAATCCATATTAAAAGGAACCTTATGGCGGCCGGCACTTACGCTTTTATTGCCGCTGTTCCAATACAATAGTGAATAGGTGTAACGTAAGCGCCTGCCGCCATAAGGTCCCTTTCGATGTGGATTATCCCATATAATAAGATAGGTACACAATGTGTTCAATCGATCTATTAAACCGTGTCCAATACGACAAATAAATTAGAAACACCCTTTACTTTTGATGAAGTTTGAAGTTTGCTCTAAATGCGGCGCATGCGCATTATACACCGTGGGCATTAATAAGATTTAAACCAACGATTTTAGAGCCTAATTAGAGTATATAAAGTAAAATAACATATAGGCCAAAAACCCAAAATTTAAGAGAAGAGAAGTTAAAAAATATCTCAATTCTAACACACACAAAAGGCGTGACGTAGCCAACAACCAATCTTTACAGGCAGACGTACTAACTGCATCGTTGTCAGCCAGTTTCACTTAATTAAGTTTAGTATCTATCCTACAAAAAGGTTTCACTATCGAAAGCTTTGTTCTGTTCTCAATCGCGAGCGTGCAAACTATTTACCTTTACTGATAACTGGCTGATAGTTTGAAATTGAAGTCACTAAAATGACAATTCTCGCTCTTTGTTTCTCAACTTGAGATTAATTAAACTCGCTCAGTCTCTGAAGTAAAGGTTTGTTCACAAAGAAGCGGACAATTAATACGATTTAATTTATACTGAAATAGTAATTTAATTAAGACACGTAATTGGACCTATGTTGATATAGCATTATTTACTGGTACTGTTGTCAATAATACGTGATGAATCTTTCGGGTTATGACGCGCACGGTGTATAAAAGCGAAAAGCTCGTAGAATGTTGAAGATCGCTTTTAAAAATCATGCAGTTAAATGAGTAAAAGGAGAACCTTTGAAATTTTGATACGCCCGGTTCTAACGTTTGTTTCGATTAGACCGATCGAGCCGGGAATAAGACTGATGTGAAGTCATTAGGTAGTTAGATCAAATAAAACTCTGAGAACAAACTTCGTAGCATGCCGTCCCTTTCATTCATATAGTGTATAACGTGAGAGTAAAAGGGATGGCATGATAAGAAGTTCGGATTTCTAAGTTCGGAGTACAGGCCCTGTACCGGTGTTGGTTTACGTCTATACAAATAGTTAACAATATTTACCCTTTCCAGCTCTTAAAAATTACCTAAAAAAACATTGATGTCAAAGGCTTATTATAGGGTTGAGGACTATCTAACAGACAGAAATGCATGGCCCAAACCAAATACCAAAATAGCGTAAAGAGTCTAATATTTTCATTGTATCTAGTTGACACATTTCTTGCAGGAAAGCATATCAAACGATTCGACATGTTTTGTTTTCTTGTGTAACTACATATTGTTATTTTTTCCCTCGTTTTTCTTTCAATTCTCTTTTGTTTTTTACCACTTACATTTACTTAAGTAGGTTAAGTAGTATCATTGTAATAAGCATATTTTGTAGAAAATGACTGACTGTCGAGTTTCTTTCGGCGTTTCTTCTCGGCAGTGGTCTCATGAGAAACGCTAGTAGTTTTTGACTTGTAAAAGTGCCTTTGCGGCCTACTTGCAGAATAAAGTTCATTTATTTCATTTAATGTGAAATAATAACGAAAAAATACCACAAAAGCTATTTAAAATATTAAATATGTAAAATAATCGAATAAATACGTAGCAACAGTATTTTTTCATATTAGTCCAAAGTAGAACAAAACGGACTACTTCAAAGCATTCGATGGTCCCAAAAAACAGAATCGATTGAAAAAAATATGGCAATACGCGAATTCCTTCTCTGAAAAATGTTGTTGTGTGTATCAATTTCAGCTACAGAATTCGAGAGTTTTAATTTCCTGAGTCGAACACAGAGGAAGTAGGTACAGATATAACACTCGCTTCTAAAGCTGATTCTAAACTTCAGTTTACTGGGACATCAAACAGGAAATGTAGTTAGTTAGTTTTGATAAATGTTGACGGTGTATAGTGTTCGTTTCTGTAATATAATTGAATAACATTAAAAGTTGGTAGGGCGTAAGCTGGGAGTGGCGGGGGAACCGGGACGAATAGGGACTATATGTGTCTGTGTTGTCGCGATCGCGAGGTGGACGTCCTCGTCGGCGGGAATGCCTATTTTTTTTAGCAAAGCCTGCATTTTATATTTTACAGCACAGTTACATGAAAAGTACGATGTTTTCTTAACAATTTCGCTGCCAAGTTTTTCGTAGCACTACGCACTTTACATACGGGGAAACGCATGATATCGACTACGCGTCTATGTGCAGAGTACTCGCTAGGCAGGTTTCTAGCAGTGATTTTGTTAATATATACCCTGAATCGTAATTTTTAAGGTTCCGTACCCAAAGAGTACAACGGGACCCTATTACTAAGACTTCGCTGTCCGTCCGTCTGTCACCAGCCTGTTGTATCTCATGAACTGTGATAGTTAGACAGTTGAAATTTTCTGTTGCCGCTATAACGATAAATACTAAAAAAAATTATATTTAAGGGGCTCCCATGCAACAAACGTGATTTTTTGAAGTTTTTATAGATAATGGTATAGAAAAAAAAATGTATTAAGCAGTACCGCTGCTAACGTAAAACAAAAAAAAATGGCATAGAAACGTTCGTGCGCGACTCCGACTCGCACTTGAACGCTTTTTGACAATATTTTCAAAACTTTCAGACGCAAAAGCGAGTTTGACAGTAATTTATATATCATGCTACAAGCTTGGGTTTCGTTTCTTACAATATTGTCTTAAATTTATTGTTTTCGTGTCATTTATACATGTCGCTGATACTTAAACTAGGTAAATCCTGTGCTATAAGTAATAGGCAGCTCAGGGGTTAATTTAAGGCAGCTGTAGCACTCAAATGAATGTCTTGCTCATTTCTACAAACATGGAACATTTTTTTTAAATTTATTCATATTAAAAGAGCAATACAACAAACAATGCAAATTTAGATTTATTTTATTTAGTTTAGTAATTTAAGGGTCGTTATCAGTTAAAAAAATAATCATTTTTTACACAATTTTCTGTTTTAATGGACACGCATCTTGACATTTTCTCAATGTTAACTATCTAGAACAGGACTATTACGACTTTATTACATACATCTTGAATTGCATTTTTGGAATTTTTCATCAAGAAATATAGTTTTAAACATCACTCCAAATCGACCATTCTCAAACTTGTTTTTTCCGCTTAAATTCTACTACACACAATACAATCAAAAATGCCTATGTTACTATCTAAGACTATAATAAAATTATCGTAGCCTTCAATAACCTTATTGGTATTATCAATACCTTTGTCATAATTTGAAATCAAAACATTTTAAAAGTTATAACGCCTCTTAAGCCGCTTTAAAATAAAACATTGGGTAAAAAAAGCGAATTCTCTGTTTCTGTGCGCTGTATTCTAAGCTGATGGGATTGGCTTTCATGGTCATAGTTTACGTTTCGTTCCACGTACGAGACTTGAGAATTTTTTGGGTTATTAATTCGTTTTCGGTTAATAGTTACAGCAGATGCTAGTTACTTTAAAATCAACTTCGGAAATGTTATTAATTAGGTAGTAGTATTCAATGTTTTACAAGAATATCAGAAATCAATCAGAAATATTTATTCGTGCAAAACAAAAAGAACAAGAAAATAAATAAAAACAGAAGAACAAGGTATTGCACGAAATAGTTCTGTCTCAGCGTAGTGCTGGCGCGATTGCCAGCGCTGATCTTCCGACAGAACCATTAAGTGATTTCCCAGAAGAAACATTTAAATAAAAATAAACTAAAAATTACAAGAAGCTATAACTACAATTAAAAGAACAGAGAAAAACAAGCGTAAAAAATAACAGAAAACAAGAATATAAATAAATTAAAAGAACTAGACTCCGTAATGCCTGATCCAGCAACCCGTCCAGCCGATGGGCGCGGAGTGTCGGGCCGGGCACTACCGTAGCCGTACATTAACAGCACAGATTTATCGACTCTGTGTGATGAAGATGATAAACATGTCAAACACTTGCGCATGCCCATGCGTGCCTTAATTTGTTATTTTATTGCAAAGTTATTAATCAGTCATCAGTTATCAAACTATCAAATTACAAATGAAAGATTAAAGGAAAGCGTATAAAAGTATATGCTTTCTATTCACCGTGGTGCAGCTGGCGTCCCACAGGGTGGTGTGTTATCCCCTCTGTTTTTTTTTTCATATTTATTAATTCCATCACAAACAGCATTTTTTCATTCTACCACCTTTATGCTGACGATCTCCAAACGCTCATTGGTGCCATTAGTGATTTACATAAAATTATTCACTCGTTAAATATTGACTTGATATTGTTTGACTATTATTATCTCTTTATTTATTTTTCACTTAAGTTAGGTTTAATAATAATTATATAAAAAGTAAAATATAAAACAATATTTACAAAATATAAAATCATTATAAAACCTAATCTAGAATGCCTCCGGCAGCGAGGCGGGGCCTAAGCTGCCGGTGGCGTCGGGCGACAGAGAGAGGAACCTCCTGACTATTCGCGCCGTGTCCAGGAGTACCGCCTTCTGTATCTGATCCAGCCATCTAGCGAGAGTCTCTTGAGATGTTGGTCGAGACTCTTCGCTATTAGACCGTTCGCAGATACGACTATCAGGACAATAATCGTCGTAGCAACAACCCTTAGTTTGTCGTTTCTTTTTGCTATATTTTTGTTGGATTTATTTCGTAACTTTTAATTTGTGGCAATAAATAATTTCTGTTTTCTGACGCAGCGTATTTCCAGAAGCGATCACTACGGACTCAAAGTCAATCCCGCTAAAACATAAGTCATAGTCGTAGGCAGCCCTAAGCTCATACCTAGGGTTGACTCTGACTGACTGACGACCGGCGTCATAAAAAATGTGAGACCAACTCCGTAACAACACGCAAGTATGCAAGGGATAGCGCTATAAATTCGGTTGGGACTTTGGTTTGTAGACACTATAATATGAGGAAGTTTAAAATTTCAGAACGATCACAAAAACACCATCTTACAGAATTTTGCTTTTTTTTTTCTCACGCGACCCCGTTAATTCTAAAACACTTTTTCTAACAATACTTCCGCACGCAATTACAGGGACGTACAAAAAGCGACAAATATAGTGGCTAATTCGGTAACGTCAAAGTAACATACTGTTATTGCGTCAATAACAATAAAAAAACCAGCCCGTATTTATGTACGGTGAAATACGTCGTACTAACTAGCTGTGTAGCGTGAGGGAAGAGATACAAGCGATTTTAAGCCTTGTTGACTGGGACTAAAGCTTCATTTCAAATAGAATTTGTATGGGTTAATGCTGATTGCTTAATCAGCAGTACTGTTTATTAACAATATGATATAAGCAAACATAAGGTAAAAGCCCCGGTGCACGGTGTGTTGATTGATAAAGAATCTTTTTAATATGAGTGCGTTTGCGACCCGAGCAGACTGTACTGCAAATTAATATAGTTATAAAAATACGAGAGTTTTAAGTCAAGTTGATAGAGTCTTCAGTTGCATTTGTCATTTGTATACCTAATGTTTATGTAACAGGTATCTAATGTTCCTTATTACGTACATTTTACAAACAAATAGTAAAGTAGGTACTGATTTTTACATAACAAAACTGGCATTCGTACTGTCTTCTCGAAAATCTCATGGTACGAAATAATTGCCATAAGATAAATAAATAAGTAGATTTTTTAAATGAAAATTTCTTTTTTTGCTATTACAACCAACTTAACTAGCGTTTGGTTCGGAACCCTATATGTGTGAAGTCCGACACGCATTTGGCCGCTTTTGGAAGTATAACTCTATGAGCTCATGTGAAAAAATGAGATTAAATGCCTAAGTAGGTACATAAAGTTACATCGCCGCTCGCGCCGCGCAGCCCGTGTGACGTCGCTAAACTATTACTGTACGTTCCGTCGCGCCGCGCGATCGCACTCAACTCGTAGACGCTGCGCTATATCTCTATCTCTCTCGTATTAAAGACTAGAGTACCTAAACACAGTATGTAACGACAAAAACTAATATTGAAATAATCTTGTACCTTGTACCAATTCCAATAGTTTTCCCTGTTGGCTATAATGGTGATGCTGCAGGAAATTAACCCTGGTTAATGTATCGAGGTTTCTAAAAAACCTTCACTTACGCGCCCATGGCTGTGCATTACTTGGCTTTTGTTGGAGAATATCTTTAATTCTCCAAGTTAATACTTCCTTAGTTAATACTACAGTCAAAATATTATCATCAATTTGGCGAAAGTACGATCGACAAAATTAATTCATGACCCACCTAAGGTCACATAAGGTCAATTTGCTAAGATATCTATTTTAGTATTTACTACTAGGTTGAAATTCGCCTGAACATACATTGCTATGGTAACGAATTTTTTATCATTTTATTGGACACTGACATGTACTAACTACTGTCTTAAACAGTTTGGATAACCATGACTGAGTCTCGGCCTCCGCTATATTCGTTGATAACAAAAGAGAAATGCTATTACTATCTCTGTTCTTCACAGTGATGCCATAGCCTTCTTCACTGAGCACTAGAATCCGAGCTCTTTGTTCTGCCAAATGCCAAATGTCGATGGTGGAAATTTCATTGTCTGACCACTTGACATCTGACAAGCGATTGATTTCTGAAATTGTTTTTTTTTTAAATAAAATAAAGATTTGATTAGTTTGGGACTAGGTCGATTTGTGTAAGATTGTCCACAAAATATTTATTTATTTATTTATTACGTAGGTGAACACTGAAAAACTGTTCTGTTTAGATTGTTTTTAATCTAGTGAGGTCAATAGAGTGCCTTACAGGCAGGTGCCTATAAGGTAAACATCTCTTTGCTAGACATATCAGTCAAGATAGAAACATCACTGCCGAAATCAATTTCATGTCATAATGTCAGTTTATTAATAGGTGTTATCTATTGAGCACTAAAGTGTCAAGTAGTGATAATTTGTGTGATGAAAATAATTAGGTTTTTTATTATAAATGACAGCTTATTCGAGATTCAAAACGTAACTATTTTATTTAAAATATATTTAATCCCAATCAGTTGTCGCCCATAGTTTATCAAATACAGATTATTAACATTGCCCTGAATTTATATATTACAAGCTGCGATTTTTGTACGTGAAAACCCTCATCTATTTGAAATAAATCAGGACAAGGAAAAGACTCGAACACAGTACAGAAATAAATTATTGGTACCAAAGACTAACCTAGAAATGTGTAGAAATAGTCCACATAATAGGTGTATTTTAATAACTCATAAAATCCCAAATTCAATTAAACAGGAACCACAAAATACACTATTTAAAAACAAACTAGAAAAACTGTTAATCGACAGATGCTATTACTCTGTAAAGGATTTTTTAAATGATGATAGTTTATAAAATTTCATGATATTATTTATTTTTAGAAAATGTGTATTGTTTTAGTAACTAGTTTTTATGTTATTGTTGTGTGCCCTTTCAGGGCATCATAGTCTGGCTTTAATTGTATAATTACACCTTAATTGAAATGTACATGACTTAACAACGAAATAAACATATGTATAAATAATACAGTGATAACAAAGGTTAAAATTGCATAGATCCCCAACCCGTATTGACACAATTTGTTAATATTTAAAACGACCTAAGTGCAACATAGTGCGAGACATGAAAACCTTATTGTTTTGACGGTTCCAAGCCATTTGCAGGCCAAGTGGGTCATGAATCAGTTAGTTCGACTGTACTGATATATTTTTAGTTTGCCGTTATCACTTGATACGAGTAACGATCGTGCGAAAAGTTATCCCACAATGTACCGTAGGTCATAAGAAAATGCTCTGTGGTCTAAACCTCTTGATGAATTAAAAAAAAACATTATATCGTTAGCGTAGTAGTTAGTGACCCTTCTTACGAAGCTGGAGGTCCTGGGTTCAAATTCCGGTCAGGGCATTTATTTGTGTGATGAGACGAATATTTGTTCCTGTGTCTTGGATGTTTTCTATGTATTTAAGTATATATTTGTCTATATAAGTATGTATATCGTCGCCTAGTACCCATAGTACAAGCTTTGCTTAAATTTAGAATAAAGGAAAAAATTAAAAATTTAGGCACCGAGCAGGATTCGAATCTGCGACCTCCCGGCACTCGCGGCCAGTCGCTCTAGCCAACTGTAGATGCAAAAAAATAAAATAAATAAAATAAAGCTTTGATTAGTTTGGGACTAGGTCGATTTGTGTAAGATTGTCCACAAAATATTTATTTATTTATTTATTACGTAGGTGAACACTGAAAAACTGTTCTGTTTAGATTGTTTTTAATCTAGTGAGGTCAATAGAGTGCCTTACAGGCAGGTGCCTATAAGGTAAACATCTCTTTGCTAGACATATCAGTCAAGATAGAAACATCACTGCCGAAATCAATTTCATGTCATAATGTCAGTTTATTAATAGGTGTTATCTATTGAGCACTAAAGTGTCAAGTAGTGATAATTGAGATGAAAATAGCCGATATTTAAAAACAATCTAACCTCACTGTCAAACGCCCGCAAAATTCAATAACCTCACCTAATCATCTACATTTTCGTCCGCCATTATTTTAACGCTTCTCGGATTCAATTTGCGAAGCATCAACGTGGTGCTACGCTCGTCTCAATTCGTTCCACCATTTGCATATTAAAATGAGATGCGACCGAACGATTTCCAATAAAATGTCCTTAGTCACTTATATTTCAACGAGACATAGATCCTTTTTCCGAAGTATAGAGCCTCTTTTCGAAATAGTCCGAAGCGTCTTCCATTTTGGTAACATATATAAGGCCTTTTCAAAGCGATACCGAAAGAGCGTAAGTGCTATGAATTGGTGAGGTATATACGTCTTTTAGTAGAACTGTGCTGGTTTATTTGGTCTGTATAGCGATATTTAACATTAATATTAACGTTTACGCTTGAGCGGTAGGTGAAAATTGAGGGATATTCAGTTGAAATTTAGATGATTCGTTAGAAAATGACGACCGCTTTAGCCTAGTTGGTAGTGACCCTGCCTTCGAAGCTGGAGGTCCCGGGTTTGAATCCCGGTCAGGGCATGTATTTGTGTGATGAACACGAATATTTGTTCCTGAGTCTTGGATGTTTTCTATGTATTTAAGTATCTATTTATCTATATAAGTATGTATATCGTCACTTGGTACCCATAGTACAAGCTTTGCTTAGTTTGGGACTAGGTTGATTTGTGTAAGATTGTCCAAAAAATATTTATTTATTTATTTATTAAAAATATATGTGAGTGACACTAACAGTATTAGCGAACATATTTTTAATAAGAATTTGTGGAAAACTAGTTTTCAAACTGCTCGCCCTCGTGTGGTGCCGGGTTAGATAGCACTCCCCCATTTCGCCCTATGAGAACCGGGTTGTAGTGTGTTGTGGGCGATGGGCTAGCAAAGTATAACTGCAATATCAAATTTTCTCCAACTTTAATCCTACTAGTGCTATTTGGCACTGGAATTAAAGATGTGCTCTGCCTACCCCTTTTGGGAATACAGGTATGAGTTTATGTATGTCTGTGTGTGTGTTATTCTTAATCTGACCTCGATCTGACAATGTACAATCACAAGTCCAACTTGCGCATTCAATATAGGAATGTGACGCATGGACTCCTGAAAAAGATGTGCGTGACTCCATATTTGGGCCGGGAAACTTGTTAAGCAACGTCGGCCGGGGTCACCCCTTGGGTGGGTGACCGCTTTGAGTGCCAATTAACTGAGCGCTCCCGTGCTTTGTACGGCACGCTAAACCGTTGATCCCGACTGCTGTCTATGATATCAGTCGTTAAACCATGTTAGAGGCGGCTTGAGAGGATCACACAAGTTGTCAACTTACTTGACAATAATTCCAATGAGGTCTGGTGCCCTCGGGTTGGAAGGTCAAATGGCAGTCGCTTCCGAAATAACTAGTGCATACGCCAAATCTTGGGATTAAGTAGGGGGCCCCGGGCATTCTTCATGATGCAACTGTACTGAGGTAACGCTAGGAGAATGATGCCTAAATTTATAGTATACCGTATAATGTCTAATTCCAATGAGGTCTGGTCTCCTCGGGTTGGAAGGTCAAATGGCAGCCGCTTCCGTAAAAACTAGTGCTTACGCCAAATCTTGGGAATAAGTAGCGGACACTGGGCATTTTTCAGAATGCAACTGTACTGGGATAACGCTAGGAGAATGATGCCTAAATTTAATATAATAAAATAAAATAAAATATTATTATTAATTAAATTTAATATAATTGGAGCCTCGTCTGCCAACAATCCGTACTGTGGTTTGGCAGAAGTGCGTAAGTTGCGTAAACATTTGTAATTTATGTGAATAAACGATTATTATTATTAATATTTTGCAGGTTTTTTTTCTCGGTTTTAACCGCTATACTGCTATGCACGGGCCTAAGCCAAGTGTATAACAGGTAAGTGTATTTATCTTATATTCTACATATTCTTATTTATATATTCATTCTACATTTCCTTATATATGTGTACCTTATATTCTAAATATTCTTAGGCATATGTCTTATATTCTACATTTCTTCATTAACTAATGAAAGTGGTGGTGTAATAGGTTGTGTGGTAAGTTGTTCAGTAGTTAACAAATATTATTATAGTATACTGTATAATTTGTTCATCTCATTTATTCATGAGTTATGTGCATGTAGAACTGTCGTAGGTTTTGCTACGAATCAGTGTTATACAATGTTTTAAATGCATGCATTATTTGATATAATAATGCAATAATAATGTATAATGTATTTGATTAGTTCAATGCAGTTTGGATCTGTTTGATAATGAGTTTTTACAGATCTCAAGATACGAAATAATTTCCATACGATAATAGTTTAGTTTAGTTTATTTTATCTCACCATACAAGTTTCATATAATACAAGACGTTTGCCTACTAATCATATCGTAATCGTTTAACAAAATAATAATTAACAATGGGCAATAGATTACAATTTGCAGCACATATACAAAACATCTAGCTACAGTTAATGAAAATAATAATATCAATTATAAACTCCCTGTTTTTAATTGATATTATAGAAAGGTCATATTAATGTCAATTTGAATAACAATAATGGAAAATAGAAATAATGATATAAAAGCAGTACTAAAGAAGTACATCTCAATTAATTAAATAATAATTATGGCAAATCTTAATACTAACAATAATACAAATAATAATTTGGTACCATAGGTGAGTACCTGTCATTTAAAATATTAACAATGTCAAATCATAGTATACTAAAATAAGCAAATTTCTATTCATATGAAGATATAAATACAGATAGGTAATTGTCAGTTGTAACAACAAAAGGTGTCCACCCGGTGGTCAATAGTTAACGGCTTATGTGTTTACTAGCTTTTACCCGCGGCTTCGCCCGCGTAATAAAAGTAATTTTTAACCGTCTACAAAAAAGGAGGTTCTCAGTTTGATCCGTATGTTTGTATGTATGTTTGTAGATACGTATGGATGTCATTTCCGTAATCGGCACCCCGTGGAACCATAAAGACGACACCTGTATAATTTTTTAAGATAAATTAATTTCCGCCATCTTGGATTTGAAAATGGATGTCATTTTTATACTTAATTGGCACCCCGAGGAACCTCGAAGATGACAACCATATCGATTTATAAGAAAAATAAATGTCCGCAATCTTGGATTTGAAAATGCATGTCATTTTCGTAATCCGCACCCCGAGCAACCTCGGAGATGACAACCATATCGATTTTTAGGAAAAAAAAACGACCGTATATCCATCATATAACGTCATCATATTTGAAAATGGTTGTCATTTTCGTAATTGGCACCTCGAGGAACAACAAAAATACACCCGTATCGATTTTTAAGAAAAAGAAATGTCCGCCATTTTGGATTTGAAAATGCATGCCATTTTCGTAATCGGCACCCCGAAGAACCTCGAATATGACGCCCATATTACTGCTCCCCGCACAAAACCCCTTTTTCACCCCTTTAGGGGAGCAATACCGAAAAACGCTGAAACGTGTTTTGTTGTATTTAAACAGAGTCCATATACGAAGTTTTAAATCTCTCATTTCAAAAAGATTTGCTTCCCGTACAAATTTGGACCCCCTTTTCACCCCTTTAGGGAAGAAATTTCAAAAAACGCTGAAATACGGTTTGTTGTATCTTAACAGAGTCTATAATATATACGAAGTTTTAAATCTCCCACTTCAAAAAAGATTTGCTCCCGTACAAACATCACATGGAACCACCTTTTCATACCTTTAGGGGAGTAATTTCGAAAAATGCGGAGTAATTTTTTGTTGTATTTAAACTGAACAGACAGTCTATATACGAAGTTTTAAATCTCTCACTTCAAAAAAGATTTGCTCCCCGTACAAACTTGGAGCCCCCTTTTCACCCCTTTAGGGGAGCAATTTAGAAACACGCTGAAATATGTTCTGTTGTATTTAAACAAAGATTCTATTTACGAAGTTTCAAATCTCTCACTTCAAAAAAGATTCGCTCCCCGTACAAACTTTGAACCCCCTTTTCATTTCTTTAGGGGAGCAATTTAGAAAAACGCTGAAATACGCCATTAATGTATTTAAACAGAGAGTCTTTATACAAAGTTTCAACGCTTTTTCCCGCGGCTTCGCCCACGTATTAAGAGTAATTTTAACCGTCTACAAAAAAGGAAGTTCTCAGTTTGACCTGCATGTAGATATGTATGTATTGGATGTCATTTTCGTAATCGGCACCCGAGGAACCACAAAGATGAAACCCATATCGATTTTTAAGAAAAATAAATGTCTGCCATCTTTTATTTGAAACTGTATGTCATTTTCGTAATCGGCACCCAGAGCAACCTCGAAGATGACACCCATATCGATTTTTATAAAAATAAATATCCGCCATCTTTGATCTGAAAATGAGTGTCATTTTCGTAATCGGCACCCAGAGGAACCCCGAAAATGACACCCATATTGATTTTTAAGAAAAATAAATGTCCGCCATCTTGGATTTGAAAATGGATGTCATTTTTGTAATTTGCACCCCGAGGAACCTCGAAGATGACACCCATATTGATTTTTAAGAAAAATAAATCTCCGCCATCTTTGATTTGAAAATGCATGCCATTTTCGTAATCGGCACCACGAGGAACCTCGAAGATGACAACCATATCGATTTTTAGGAAAAAAAAATGTCCGCCATCTTGGATTTGAAAATGGATGTCATTTTTGTAATCTGCACCCCGAGGAACCTCGAAGATGACACCCATATTGATTTTTAAGAAAAATAAATCTCCGCCATTTTTGATTTGAAAATGCATGCCATTTTCGTAATCGGCACCACGAAGAACCTCGAAGACGACACCCATATCGATTTTTATAAAAATAAATATCCGCCATCTTTGATCTGAAAATGAGTGTCATTTTCGTAATCGGCACCCAGAGGAACCTCGAAAATGACACCCATATTGATTTTTAAGAAAAATAAATGTCCGCCATCTTGGATTTGAAAATGAATGTCATTTTTGTAATTTGCACCCCGAGGAACCTCGAAGATGACACCCATATTGATTTTTAAGAAAAATAAATGTCCGCCATGTTTAATTTGAAAATGAATGTCATTTTCGTAATCGGCACCCAGAGGAACCTCGGAAATGACACCTATATTGATTTTTAAGAAAAATAAATGTCCGCCATCTTGGATTTGAAAATGAATGTCATTTTTGTAATTTGCACCCCGAGGAACCTCGAAGATGACACCCATATTGATTTTTAAGAAAAATAAATGTCCGCCATCTTTAATTTGAAAATGAATGTCATTTTCGTAATCGGCACCCTGAGGAATCTCGAAAATGACACCCATATCGATTTTTAAGAAAAGGAAAAATTTGCTCCCCGCTCAAATTTGGAACCCTCTTTTCACCCCTTAAAGGGAGCAATTCCGAAAAACGCTGAAACATGTTTTGTTGTATTTAAACAAAGAGTCTATATACGATGTTTTAAATCTCTCACTTCAAAAAAGATTTGCTCTCCGTACAAACTTGGAACCCCCTTTTGAACCCTTTAGGGGAGCACTTTCAAAAAACGCTTAAATATGTTTTGTTGTTTTTAAACATAAAGTCTATGTACGAAGTTTTAAATCTCTCACTTCAAAAAAGATTTGCTCTCCGTACAAACTTGGAACCCCCTTTTGAACCCTTTAGGGGAGCAATTTCGAAAAACGCTTAAATACGTTTTGTTGTATTTAAACATAGAGTCTATGTACGAAGTTTTAAATCCCTCCCTTCAAAAAAGATTTGCTCCCTGTACATACTTGAAACCACCTTTTCACCCTTTTAGGGGAGTAATTTCGAAAGACGCTTATATACGTTTTGTTGTATTTAAACAGAGAGTCTATATACAAAGTTTCAAATATCTCACTTTAAAAAAGATTTTCTTCCCGTACAAATTTTGAACCCCCTTTTCACCCCTTTAGTGGAGCAATTTAGAAAAACGCTGAAATACGCTATTAATATATTTAAACAAAGTTTGTACAAAGTTTCATGTCTCTCACTTTAATAAATACGGTTTTTCATACAAACTTTGGACCCCCGTTTCACCCCTTTAGGGGGTGAATTTTGAAAAATCCTTTCTTAGTGCACCCCTAGACCTTATAAGGAACCTACGTGCCAAATTTGGAATCTCTAGAACCAGCGGTTTGGGCTGTGCGTTGATAGATCAGTCAGTCAGTCAGTCAGTCAGTCAGTCAGTCAGTCAATCAGTCAGTCAGTTTCTTCTTTTATATATTTAGAAGATGACATGGATTTTTAGTTATGGAAACACCGTTTATGCGGATTACTAGACCAATCCAAAATTAAGTTTTGTGGCCCTTAACTTTTGATATGTCCACCGAGAAGACACGAACCTAAATCTGACAATGACCCAGATCCATGATTAATAAAATAGGTGAGGACCAAATTCTTGGCACATAGTTAAGGCATTTAATACATCTACATTTTAAATTCCTTAATTATTTGTCAAGAATCAATCAAGAAATAAAACAAATGTGAAATCTTTATTTTTTTTATATCTTTTAATTGGTACGAACAAAAACACGTGGAATCGGTACTTGACCATAACATCATCGGCACATCACTAGTCGTGACGTGTTTTCGTAAAAAAGGAATAGCATATTGCATTTTCAACTTGATGAAAAGGGATAGACATAGTGTGTTTGTACCGAAGTATTCGCAGCGACCAGTATAAAATGGCCTCCGCTGGCTATAAATATTTTCAAAGAAATAATGAATTTGAGTTATCTGTGGAATATAATTCCATCTTTTTGTAATTAGAAGTATTTGAAGGCTCCCATACCACCCCACACTACAAAATCTTTTTCTGTATAATTTATTTTACTTGTCTTGTGTATAATAAAGTATTTACATACATACATAAATCCCCTGTCTAGGCACGAGAATCCAGTGTTCTATATTTTTTTTAAAGAGACACGCACACTGTGTACAGGTCGTTGACTTGGACGCAACTGAAAGGCAGGCGGGCGACCGCGGATTATATAAGCCCTATAAGTCCTACGAGTGGTGACTCGCATCAGGAACAAAGTAACCGACATTAGGATTCTAGAGGGAGGTGTTCTGTGTTAACGAAATCAAGGCATCCTCTTAAACTTATTTAACACCTTTTTATTACAATTAATCTAACAACAACCATTTATATGACTTGTAAAATCTTATCAGAAACTAAATTGCGTCATTTAATTCAATTCCACTAGTGGGTTACGTGTAAAGGCGTTCATTACATTGTTTAATATGTTTTAAGGATGATTCACACTAGACCGTTCCGTATCCGGGCCGGCCCGTTTCCAAACGTCACCGGGCCAGGCGGCCGTTGATTTTTTGTCATAGAAAACGGTCGCTCTATTATCAATGCAAACGTTTGACGGCCGATCGACCTACGTCCGAGGCTCAGAAACGGCACGGAACGGGTCGGACGCGGAACGGATAGCACATTGACGCACAAAAAAGCTCGGAAACGGGCCGGCCTGGACACGGAACGGTCGCTCTATTATCAATTCAAACGTTTGACGGCCGATCAACCTACGTCCGAGGCTCGGAAACGGCACGGAACGGCTCGGACGCGGAAAGGATAGCACATTGACGGACAAAAAAGCTCGGAAACGGGCTAGCCCGGAGACGGAACGGCCCGGACACGGAACGGTTTACTGTGAATCATCCTTATAAAGTTTACAATCTTATCAGGGTAATATAAAGCCTATACAAAATTGTTTTGAAGCACGCGAGGTGATTCAATGGAGTAATGAGGAATTTTGTATATTTAATGGGTTATATTCCGCTATAATTTTAATAAAATTATAGCTTATAAATGAGTTTGAAGGTATGAGGTAGGTGTTCTAGTATTCATCCTCCTAGCGTTATCCCAGTACAGCTCCATCCTGAAGGATGTCCGGGGTCCACTACCTTATCCAAAGATTTGGTGTAGGCACTAATTTTAACGGAAGCGACTGCCATCTGAACTTCCAACTCGAGGGGAAATAAGACCTTATTGGAATTAGGCTTGTCAAGTGAGTGGTCAACTTGACTGTTAGAAGTTCTCAAGCCGCTCGAAGGCCTCTAACTTGGTTTAACAACTGCTATCATAGACAGCAGCCGTAGATCCGGCTTAACGTGCCTTCCAAAGCACGAGAGCATAGGGATTAGCACTAGGGATGGTTTCTTTAAGCAGACTGCCAGACGTTATTTTGACAATCATAGGAATCCAGTCGACTACCTTCCCATCCCTCCCCCCTCTATCGTAACTCAGCGATCACTGGTTAGGGGCCGCACGGTCCGGCGTCCTAGGAAACACACTCACGGAACCGGACGACGTAATCACATCAGCAGCGTTCCATCGAATGATGGAACGCTGCGCTTACGGCGTCCAACTCAGACATGACGCGTTCACTTAGGCATTCCCACCGGCGGAGATGAACACCGACAAAACAGACATAATATATAGTCCCTGTTCGTCCCGGTACCGCCGCATATCGGGTTGAGTCAGTCCGACCCGGTCGGACCTATATAGCCTAGGTTTAGTAAACCAGTGACAAAACTCCCAGTTGCTGGATTCCACTCAAGCCTCAGATTTCTAATAATCTCGCTGGAGCGCAAACTCTTAGAGTATTCCAATGTTTGAACCACCCGCGTATGTCGGAGGTATTCCCTGGATTCTCCTCAGGCCACTCTTCAACCGGGCACTATTATCGCTTCAGTCAGGTTCAAAAAAAGCAATGGAGCCCTCAGTTAATAACCACTCAAAGCGGTCACCCATCCAAAAAATATATACAAAGGTGATTGAATTACAACGATTATTATAATAAAATTTATACGTAGATAGAGATATGGTTACATTTTTCCCTTAATATTTATATTGATTAATATTTCAAATGCAATGTATAATATTGTTTATTGAATAAATGAACTGAACTGAACTGAACTGATGTAACGTTATGTATAAATTTCAGGTTTTTCTTCGTTGAAAACTTCGGAGATAAGGTTGGGAATGTTATTTTTTTTATTTTTCCTTCATAAATCGTAATTTATCCACCGTAAAAAAAGAAAAGATATTTCAGACTTGTAAACTTCAGCACTTTCAAATGATATCCCACTTTATATAGTGAATTTGAGTGACTGAATTTTTCCCCCCTCGTATCGGTCATTTTTCAAAAAAAAATAAAACAGATGTTTAAAAAAATCATGTTCGAGTTACCCTTGTTTACAATAATTCACAATTTCAAATCGATAGCATAAGTAGTTCTTGAGATAGTGAGCGATGTGACAGACAGATAGACAGAGTGAAACCATAAGGGTTCCGTTTTTACCTTTTTGGTACGGAACCCAAAAACTACGTAACTTCAGAGCAAGCAGTGGTATCATACTACCGTCTTCTGTATGGAGGTATTTTCTTAGTTAGGCTCCCCCAGTTCCCGAGGATTTTTCAATATGACTTGACCTTTTTCTCATATGACTTTTAAGTTAGGCCGTTAGGGGGATGCCTCGATTCGGTCAGCCACGCCCCTCGTGAAAGAGACACGCTTATATCTTGCGCGCACGAGAAAACGGGATGCAACACTCTACAGGAATGGCTTTTTTAGACAAATCTCGATAAATATCTAACTGTGTGCAGTTTTACTAAATTTCCTCTTGACAGAGTTTCGATGAGGTAAAATACCATAATTTTAAATTAATCGTGTCGTTTAATAATGCGTCGTTTTAGTAGGCCGAGTAAAAAAGAAAAATATTTTTTTGGATTTTTTCTATGTAGAAAATTTTAAGCAATCATGTTTCGGCTATTAGCATAAACACAGTCATATAGTCAAGAACCATATATTGAAATTAGTCCTTATAGTTTCCTGGTCTGGGCAGAACAGCATTTCAAAACACACACAACAAACTGTTATGGCAGTTTGGCGAGTAGTTAAAATGTTGTTACTGTTATGTACATTTTTGATAAATAAATTAAAAAAGAAAAGAAAAACAACGCGATATTTCTCGTTGTACGGCCTTAACCGACTTTAATATACACACTGTTCGAATATGGTATTATTGGTAAACTAGCTGAATGGGAAAAGATTTAGTTTTCATAGCCAGAATACAGAATATAAAGTGGTTACGTGCCTTTGACGATTTTCGTATCACAATGCGAGGATTATTCAAAGCAAAAGTTTCAATGTATCGCTAACAAACTGCAGTATGAAACAAGTTTCTAATCTAGACAAGTAGTTTCATTTGCAATATGGCGGGCGTATTGCACACCGAAAAGAACACTAAGAGGCCTAAAAAAATTAAAATGTTTTGAACTCAATTTATCCGTTAAAACTACTTATTTATTTAGGATATTTTTTGTATGAATTGACACGTATTTTTAAATTTTCCCGTCGTTACTGTCTTGCACTGGCCTATTGTGGCCTAACATGATAGATTTTTTTATATACAATTTGTGTATTTCATTAAGAAATATGAAATAAATAAGAAATAAGAGAAATAAGAAATATTTATTCGAGACAAAGACAACAATTAATACAGCAAAAATAGAATATAAAAATAAACAAAAAAGTTGTGTATATGAATTCAAACATAACTCCAAATCGATAACTTTCAAGCTAATAAAAAATTTCCGCTTAAATTCTACTCACAGTAAAGCAAAAAATGTCTCTAACATTACTAAAAGCATCGCATTCCCCAGTTTGTCTATTATCAATACTTGTACCATAATTTCTGATAAATTAAACCAGAATATAGCCGCAGGAACTATATTTATTTAAATAAATACACACGTTATGACGTCTCAGAGTAGAAGTATATTGTATC
This sequence comes from Epiblema foenella, assembly GCA_963556455.1. Lineage (NCBI taxonomy): Eukaryota > Metazoa > Arthropoda > Insecta > Lepidoptera > Tortricidae > Epiblema > Epiblema foenella. The sequence continues at coordinate 25,352,907 of OY747100.1, forward strand.
AAAAGTGGCGAAATAAACAAAAGAGTCAAGCGGGAGCTGATGGAAAGGCGCGAAATTCAAATTTTAAATTATGAATCCAACAATTTTCTTTCAAAATATATTTACTGACTTCTTCTTCGGACCTTCACTGCTGAGGATCGCGACTACACATAGCTTGTTTCCAAATGGTGCGGTTGTAAGCTGTGTGAACCGCGTGGTGAATGTCACCACCCACTGCCTTCTTAAAAGGATCAGACCACCTAACCTAACCTAACGGGTGCCCTGCCTTGAGCTCTTCTGCCATTTATTTGACCTAATATTATGCTTCTCTCGAGGTCATGCTCAGTAGTTATTTACTGTAAAGCATCTTAAATCTCCAATAAAATTCAAACCCACGGCCTATCCTAACTTATTACGGCCATTCTCTGAGTCTGTACTCCGTGAAACTGTAGACAATATCCGTAAAAAGTTACGGAGTTTACGCTGACCGCAGATATAAAAACATAAACATAAATTGGCAAAATCTGCCAAACTTACCCACGTGATGGGCCCGACCGTGTACAACCGACTGTCGGCGCATGTTACAGATTCCCCGTCACTAGCGGCATTTAAAACATCGCTAAAAAAATGGCTTATCGAGCACACTTTTTATAACTTTAATGAATTTATTATGCACGACTCAAGTACTTAAAGTATTTTGACATATTTTTTATTTTATTGTGACTGATTATAATTATTTTATTTTTAAATTAATATTCTGAATTGAATTGAGATTTATTATACATATTGATTATTAATATTATCATTGTTCATTTGACGTAACTATTGACATGTAATGTGAATTATAATGAAAATAAATGAATATGAATATGAATAAAATTTTAGTATGACCGATTACGCGCCGGTGTGACAGGCAGCTGCTGAAGCAGTCATGTTCAGTTCCTGGGTTATGGCCGCTCTATAATCAACTTCGCAACGCCTCTTAGCCGTATTCAAGCGTGTTCATTTTCGAGCATACACTCTACAGGGTGTCCAGAAACTAGTCGAGCCAGGGATTCTATCTGAATCGAACCGTCGCCATTTTTCTACATAGCAAAAACTGTAGATACTTTGTTCATAAACTAGCTTTTACACTCCCTATTTTGTCCCTTTGAGGGACGATTTTCGGGATAAAAAGTATCCCAATACAGTTGCATCCTGACGGATGCCGGGGGTCCGCTACCTCATCCCAAGATTTGGCGTAGGCACTAGTTTCTACAGAAGCGACTGCCATCTGACCTTCCAACCCAAGGGGAAACCAGACGTTGTTGGAATTAGGCTATTGTCAGGATGTCAGTTGACTGTTGGAAGTTCTCAAGGCGCCCGAAGCCTAACTTGGCTTAACGACTGCTGTCATAGACAGTAACCAGGACCAATAGCTCAACAGCCTTCCAAAGCACGGGAGCGCTCAGTTAATAGCCACTCAAAGCGGTCACCCATCCAAAAGTTTACCTGGGCCGCTGGTAACCTCGCATACCGCACGTGGTAAAGAAAAAAAGAAAATTAAGAAAGAAAAAAAGAAAAAACATTTATTCGTGGCACAGGAGTTAAACAAACGGAGTAATACACATAACAGGATTAAAATTGAAAAACAAATAAAAACAGTAAAAAAAGCATAAAAACCAAAAGAAAACAATCAAAAATGCCAGGTGATTCTCATCGTTAAAGTTAATTGATGTCCTTACCGGTCCGAACGTTAAATGAAAGTTAAGGAAATCAGAGTGCAATTTAAACTTATTGTTGACTCCAGTTTACTCTATAGAGGAAACAGGTATACCTGGATCCCAATTCCAAAATTTAACATTTTCTTAATTTGTCCTTACCGGACCCGTATTGTTAACGACTCGTGAGTGATTATTTCTGACTATAACTATTATAACAGTTAGAGATCCATGGAGTAAACTGGAGTCAACAATAAGTTAAAATTGGACTCTGATTCCCTTAACTTTCACTTAACGTTCGGACCGGTAAGGACATCAATTAACTTTAACGATGAGAATCACCTCCTATCGAGCTAGGAACGAAAGAACACTTGCGAGGCGAGAGCGTACAACCAATATGCAATGATTAGCTGACACACATCGGTTTTGTTACACAGAAAACCTTGTTTACAAGTACTTTTTAATTCTGTGGTAATAGGTACATTTAAATGTCACACTATTCCACCAAATTCACTTTGTATTTTCTAAAATAACCCCCTAACGATACGTCTTCCGTGGCTTAGCGCCAACCAAATTTCTAGAGCTCTAATTGCCAACCACTATTATATAAAGTAAAGTTCAAACTACATTGGTCGGTTGTAAGACCATAATTTAAGTCACCTGAGACTCTGAGACCTTATCGTGGCATGTCAGAACCCTTTTCAAAGCAAGGGTAGCTGGATTAATTATCTACCGATAGGAATAGTAGAACGCAACGTTTTGATGGACGAGTTCAAAATATAGAATACAGAATTTATTGGTTTAAAAAATGGCTAAGAATTTTATAAGTCATAATAATACTCGACTATACAAAACGTGCGACGTATTCCAAATAAATAATAAAATTACATGATGTTGTAATTTAGATGGGGCGATGATATTCGTATGGCAGTGGGCAGGGATTGGAGGAGACGAGCTCAGTGGCGTGCCATGGGATAGGCCTATGTCCAACAGTGGACTGATACAGGCTGATGATGACATGATATAAATAAATAATAAATAAATAAATATTTTTGAACAATCTCACACAAATCAACCTAGTCCCAAACTAAACAAAGCTTGTACTATGGGTACCAAGTGACGATATACATACTTTCTTGAAAAGTTTCATAGAGATCCGTTCAGTAGTTTTTGAGATTAAGCGGAACGTACATCCATCCGCACAAACATTCACGTTTATAATATTATTAGGATTATTAGGATTAGGATTAGGATATTTCAATACAAATATTTACTAATGTTGTCACGTTTGTTTTTAAGAGGCCTTATAAGTTTTAAAATGTTTTGATTTCAAATTATGACAAAAGTATTGATAATACCAATAAAGTGATTAATGGATACGATGATTTTATTAAAGTTTTAGATAGTAACACAGCCATTTTTTTATTTTATTATGTGTAGTAGAATTTAAGCGGAAAGAACAAGTTTTTAGCTTGAAAATAGTCGATTTGGAGTAATGTTTGAAACGATTTTTCGTAATGAAATATCCAAATAATACATTAAAAGTTTATGTCATAAGGTCGCAATAGTCCTGTTCTAGATAGTAACATCGAAAATGTCAAGATACGTGTCAATTCAAACAGAAAATGGCCTAAATAGATGAGCCTTTTTAACTGATAAGGACTCTTAAGGTCAAACTGCGTCTTTTTATATACCCAAAGACGGTAACGCGAAAAGGTAGGTTTATGAATTTAGCAGAGGGTAGAGGCTAGTCGAATATAAATCGAGAATAAATAGACATCGCAAAAAGTCGTTTTAACCATTCAAAGCGCGAAACTCGGGTCTGGCAGTTAAAGTCCGGCAGCAAACACCCATTTATTTTCCTCAACTTATAATAAAAAATGTTTAACGTACTAAAACTTTTCCGTTTACTGCCCTCTAAATTTACACCTTTACGGGTAATAAAGGAAATCGAACGTATTTCCTCCCTACATACCCCAGTCGATAAGGACTCTTTTCAGGTTAATGATTTACCCCCTTATTCATAAAACTTAACAAACCTCTGCAAACTAAAATGTGTATTGTCACTGTCTCACAAGCACATGCGTCAAAGTGATAGATAAGGACAAACGAACTTTAGCGGCTAGTTAGGTAACTAATGTAGGTTTGATAGACGTTTATGAATAAGGGGGTTATTATTTATTGCATATAATTAGGTAGAAATTGTTGTATAAAAAGCGGACTTTACGGCGTAGGCATTTCTTAGCAGACAAGCTTTTTAAACTATAATTTTGGCAATATGTGGCAGGACTAACAAACTTTTTTCGTCCGAAATCGTTTGGGCTGTCACCGAGGCTTGAAAAAGGGAATTTAATTTTTTTTGACAAATATTGATATAATTTATGGTAAAAAAAAGCGGAGTTTCAACCATGAACAGCCTTTGTGCAAAGCAGAAAATGTGGGTGGTGCAACTACAAATATAATAAAATCAGTAATAATCATACCACTGTTTAAAGTATAGATCTAGGACAAACAGCAGTTTCTTGTAAGACCGGAAGATTTTACGAAAAAAATTTACAACTTGGCCTTTCCAGTGCGCAGAAAATGAAGTTAAAAATATCAACAAAATCATACTAACGGTGAATTTGCCTTAGAAATAACCATTTTTTACATCACAACGTTGCAAAACATGCCTACGTCCTTCATTATGGTAAGAAGATACCGTAGCTTATGGACACTAGCGATTCAAGAAGCATCACAACATTTTGGGACACTTTTTTATATAAGATGGGATTTTCAATTCTGAGTAGAGATACAAATAAATTTCAGAATTCTGAGAAATAAAATGACCTAACTTACAACTTTTCATAAAATGGTTCAAATTTTGTTGACTTTAGCGCCCTCATTGGTTGGTATAGAATTGCTTTTATTTACGGAAGCAGACATATTTTATTACATTAGAAGTCGGTTTTATTAGCCAAATATATATATTTGGTGGGGCGGTGGATGGAAATTGGTAATAGTTACCGAACTTGAGGTGTGTTGAGGTTTCTTACCAGTTATATACGCTCATTTATTTAGGCTCATTTTCTGTGTGAATTGATAAATGTCTAGACAGAAGTGCCCCTCTAATGCCTTGATTATAAAGTCGTGTTCAGAGGGGCTAAGATGATCGCTTATATGTCGGACATATAGCATTTGTCTCTCTCGCACTTACGTACTTGACAATAAGGGACGACTGCTATATGTCCGAAATAAAAACGATTTTGGTACGATGTATCCCTTAAGGATCCTTTTCAGTTAAAAAACGCTCATCTATTTACGCCATTTTCTGTTTGAATTGACACGCATCTTGACATTTTCTCAATGTTACTATCTAGAACAGGACTAATGCCACCTTATGTCATAACCTTTAAATCAATTTTTTGGAATTTTCATTAAGAAATATCGTTTGAAATATCACTCCAAATCTACCATTTTCAAGCTAAAAACTTGTTTTTATGCCCTTAAACTCTACTGCACACGATAAAATCAAAAAATAGCTATGTTACTATCCAAAACATTAATAAAATTATCGTAGACTTTAATCACTTTATTGGTATTATCAATACTTTTGTCATAATTTGATATCAAAACATTTTAAATCTTATAAGACCTCTTAAAGGGATAAGTCCGCCTTTGTACCAATGTAAGCGGATTTGTCTGTATTTTTTTACCTGTGTTTTGTGTACAATAAAGTATGTACATACATACATACATACATGTCTCTGGACAGCGAATGCTCATTATTTTACTACTACTAACATGAAAAATATAAACATATTTCTATCTCTAATAGGGTTTTTTATAATCTAAAATCCTTTATAAACTAATTGCGGTACCCTCAGCGCGCAGATCAGAGTCGCCCTTGACCGATTTTTCCGTACTTAAAGAGTAAAATGGGACATTACTAAGACTTCGCTTTCCGGCCGTCTGTCACCAGGCTGTATCTCATGAACCGTGATAGTTAGACAGTTGAAATTTTCACAGGTAATGTATTTCCGTTGCCGCTATAACAAAAAATACTAAGAAACAAAATAAGATAACTATTTATGGCGGCTCCCTTACAACAAACCTGTATTTGCCGTTTTTTTAGATAACTAGCAACCCGCCCCGGCTTCGCACGGGTGCAATGCTGATGCATGTATTATAGATATAAACCTTCCCCTTGAGTCACTCTATCTATTAAAAAAAAATCATCAAAATCCGTTGCGTAGTTTTAAAGATTTAAGCATATATAGGGATATAGGGACATAGGCACTGTATCTTGCTATAATAAGATAACAGTGCCTACAAGTAAAACAATGCCTAAAGACAATGTAGCCGGGTCAATCAATACTGACTAAATCGTTCATCGCACGTCCTCGTGTCCATTAGAGACTAACGAAGAGTCGAGAAAACAAATGGACTTGCTAATATTCTAATTTAATTATTAGCAGTGTCCGATCGAAATACAAATACAAATACAAACATTTATTCTGCAAGTAGGCCACAAGGGCACTTTTACATGTCAAAATATTAATTTACAGTTCAAGAAGGAATAATAATTTCGAGTTTACAATTATAACAAAATTAATGTCAACAGTGAAGATAAACTTGCAAAGTTATCTATTACATATATTACAACATCAGTAAAGTTAGAGATGTATAAAGTCTCAAGATTAAACAAGGAGTATATTGAAATTAATATAATATCCCAGAGATGTACATGGTCTCTGAGCGTCAAAATTAAGACTAATTTAATATTGTTAGAGATGTATATGGTCTCTAAGTCACTGATAATAAAAACGAATCCACGACAGGATGATGTCTCTCGTCAATCCCCTATAAAAAGACACTAGTATTAACGTAGTCACTATGTCCTAGCAAGCATGAACAGACCGGACTCCACAAACAGCACCCGATCACGAGTATGACGCGTATCTCAGCAGAAACATGATTTTTTGCCGAAACCGAAACCGAAGGTTCGATGCTGGCTCTTTGTTTTGGCCGAAACCGAAACTCTTGTAAGACGTATTAAAATCGTGTCAACCAAGTTCGAAAAACAAGATAAGTGATTATGTTTCTGTGGGATATAAAAATATAAAATACTTAGCTATAATAAGATGTACTATTGGCGGTGCCGATGTTAGCCGAACGCGATCCGGAAGTACAATGTTGAAAGTTTCGGCGCGGCCGAAAGGTTCGGCAGTTTTTTGGCCGAAACCGAACCTTCGGCCAAAACCGGCCGAAACCGAAACTTCGGTCGGCCACAAATTATTAGTAATCTTTAATGTTTTCTACGTATTTAAGTATTTATTGAACTATATATATAGTATATTATTATCAGTGACTTAGAGACCATATACATCTCTAACAATATTAAATTAATTTTAATTTTGACGTTCAGAGACCATGTACATCTCTGGGATATTATATTAATTTCATTATACTCCTTGTTTAATCTTGAGACCTTATACATCTCTAACTTTACTGATGTTGTAATATTTGTAATAGATAACTTTGCAAGTTTATCTTCACTGTATGACATTAATTTTGTTATAATTGTAAACTCGAAATTATTATTCCTTCTTGAACTGTAAATTAATATTTTGACATGAAAAATGTATTACTAATTATAGTCAGACTTTTTTAAATTGTAAATTAATATTTTGACATGTCAAAGTGCCCTTGTGGCCTATTTGCAGAATAAATGTTTGATTTTGATTTTTTATGTCTACAGCGTAACTGGCATCTTTAACGTAACCATGTGCTTAATTTTACAATGTACGTACTTAATTTAGGCACCGAGCAGGATTTTGAACCTGCGAGCTCCTGGCACACGCGGCTAGTCGCTCTAACCAACTGAGCTATAGGTGCAACTGCCACCCCACCCGGTCCGAAATTCTTCAACCGTTCCTTCATTTATACAAACGCCTTATAATGGAGGCGTATAGCGACATCTACAAGGGGCCTATACCACAAAACTTTACACGCATACAATTTGACGTTTTAGTAAATTTTTCGTATGGAAAATTGTACAATTATTATGAGAAATAATAATTAACTACAAGACTCAAATATATTTTTCTATAGAAACCGCTCAACCAATCTCACTGGAGCGCAAACTCTTACAGTATTCCAGAGTTCCAAGCCACACGCGTGGTCGTTTCGGAAGATTGTCCCCAGGCTACTCTCCAACCGCGCACTACTATCGCTTAATTGGGCCCAGCAGTCCCGGTACACAGATAGATGATACATACGTATAAGATGTGTGATGAATGTCATGAATGCCTGAAGTTCTGCGACAAGATGGATGCAAGACCATCTCCTGTGTAATTATTATTGTGTAAGCTGGTTTTTTTTATACAACGCCGGTGGCAAACAACGTACGGTCCACCTGATGGTAAGCTGCCACCGCAGCCTATAGACGCCCGCAACTCCAAAGGAGTCACGTACGCGTTGCCGACCCTTCATGTTTGAGAATTCAGTGGTATTCATTCATTCAGCTGGTATTTGTGATTTTATTTTATAGTACTTTGGAATTGCTGTAATTCTGTAAAATCTAACTGTTTCGATATATAAACACGTAAATTAATAAGATAACAACGGTTGGAACTCACTTGGAAAGTCACTATTTGCGACATGTTTCGGACTACAATTGGAGTCCTTCATCAGTTGCCTTGATAACACTCAACCTGATGAAGGACTCCAATTGTAGTCCGAAACATGTCGCAAAACGGTTGGAACTCACTTTCCAAGTGAGTTCCAACCGTTGTTCTCTTATTAAGTGTAAATATGTCTCACGTTAGTGTAAATTTATGTAACACGTAAATTATAGTCACGTGTTTTGCTGCTCGGTTACAGTGTTTGTATTTATTTATTCTATCCACCCTCTTCATTTCAAACGTTCGTAGATGCATGTCCACCAATATCGTCTCATTAATTATTTCTGTACGCAGAGTGGCGGGCATAAAATCATGCTTTATCAACTTGAATACTAAATACATATCCACCTCTTTATCATTATTATAATCTGCTATAGTAAAGTCCACCATTAAGTTATTTGAAGGTCAAAATGCAAAAATGTTGCCACTGTATGGCCAGTGCTATTCGTATCGATATTACTTAAGGCCTTACTAGACCTACCGATCTTTCGGTGCAATTTATCGGGTACTTCTAGGTGCTTGCCGAGAACATCGAAAACGGAAATTAGTAGTGTTTTTCTCAATATATGTTCTGAATGAGTCAAATTACCCCCAGTTTCGGTTGAAACCGCTCAACCAATCTCACTGGAGCACAAACTCTTAAAGAGTATTCCAGTGTTCCAAACCACACGCGTGGTCGTGTCGGAGTTTTACCCCTGGATTTTCCCCATACTACTATCTAACGGCGCAGTCCTATCGCTTTATTGGGCACGGCCTATAAAGCGACAGTCAAGTTAAAAAAAAATACATTATGGGATGAATTCCGGCATAAAAATCATCCTATCCTTCCTCGGGATACAAAAATATATCTTAGCCAAATTTCATTTAAATCTGTTGCGCGGTGTAAGTCTGAATAAATTGAAATATACGCCTTATCGCTCAGGTACAGGGCTGTTATTCAAACCGACTAACCCCGACTCGTCCTCACTTAGACTGACACTTCACCTCTCACCCGTTTTTATATGGAAACTGTCAAAAAGTGCCAAATGACATTTGACAGTTTCCATATAAAGACGGGTGAGAACGGTTTAGTGGATCGCATAGCAGAAACTGTTGTCGTGCTTCGTGTTCCGCCGCATTTATCATTTAATTAAACGTCAGTGTCACAAATGTTGGTCGAATTTGCCGCTAGATGGCGCTGTTCCCTCTGCGATGAATCCTGAATCGCGCTGTTAAGATTTTTCTTGCAACAATGAGCTGTGGCCAAACATTTTCATTTGCTTTAGGAGCTCGACGTGCCGCATTGCAACGCGACCTGACACAGCTCACAAAGCCTCGAGCGCAGGAGGATCCCCCAGCACCCAAAGCCTCCAGCGCAGGAGGATCCCCCAGCACCCAAAGCCTCCAGCGCAGGAGGATCCCCCAGCACCCAAAGCCTCCAGTGCAGGAGGAGCTCCCAGCACCCAGGAGGGTACAAAAGAAACTCGAACGAACGAGGTTTCTTGTCCAAGTTTTAAAGTCGAAATGTAGTATTATTTTGGGGCCCCTCTGAACACTTGTTATGATAAAAGTGGATTGTTTTAACTTAACATTTATGTCACTTAATTTCCTGTTTCACAAACAAATCCAAACCATGACCAAAAGAGGCTTATTTGTTGGCACACTGCCTGTTCCATAAACGTAGCACACTAAATGTGGCTCTTGGGAGATTTCTTTCCTAGATAGCTTTTTGATGAGGCTTTTATGCTTAAAAGTAATTCTTAAGCTTTTTGAAGACAACATTTTGTAATTTGGGTAGGTATTTATGAATTAAAATGATGTCACTATATAGTTAAGACTTAGATTATTACAGTAAGTAGTGAATCGGCATTTTTACTTTCTAGTGTTTACTTAAAATTATTTAAAAGTGTTCGAATAGTTTCAAAGTAATACGTGCAAGAAGAGAGATAGGGCACAGCAAAATGTCATCTTGCTCGAATTTGGAGCAGCCCAACTAGGGAAGTACCTCCGCCTTGCAGAAGACCACAGCCATAATAACATTATCTACTATACAAGTATGTAGTGTTGTGTTCCTGGAGGTGAGCAAGGTTGCCAGAGCTCTCGAGGATGCATTGTATTGATAGCGAGGGGCCTAAATTTGTTCCTTCTGTTGTCAACACAGTGCATCCTCAAATTTTATAAAGGGTCGGCAACGCGTACGTGACTCCTTTGGAGTTGCGGGCGTCTATAGGTTGCGGTGGCCGCTTACCATCAGGTGGACCGTAAGCTTGTTTTCCGCCGGCGTTTTATAAAAAAGAAGTGATTTTACTGCCCGAGCTTGTATTTAAATAAATTACAAACAAGTGCGACTCGCGCACCGAGGGTTCCGTACACAGATGTATATCGGTTTCAACCCTATTAATTCAGGAAAATCTCAACAACTGTTTGTTTGTAAGAAAAAAAGAGACTAGATAGAGCTATTGTTAATTTGTCTCTGTAAAATGTGAATTGATATCAATGTTTTTATTACACATTCATATTTTTTCCTTTGTAAACTTCGGAAATCGAAAATGACTCAACGTAACAAAAAATAAAACAATGTTTTAGAATGTGTAACTCAAGCCCTTTCATATGACACTCCACTTGACATATTCACTAGACTTTCAAATTTTGAACCATCTATTATCTGTCAATATTCACGGGGAAAAAAAAGTTAAAAAAACAGGTTCTATGCATCTAGCTTACCCTTCTTTATAATTGTTCCAAATTACAAATCGATAGCAAAAGTAGTTCTTGAGATATTTAGCGATGTGACAGACAGACAGACAAAGTGTTTTTTAGATAGTATAGTATACAGTATTATAGTTCCTTTTTTACCATTTTGGTACAGAACCCTAAAAAGTGGGATTTTCTTACGACCTTGACGGGCTAAGATGATCGCTTACATGTCGGACATATAGCATTCGTCCCTCTCGTACTTACATACTTGTCAGTAAGGGACGAATGCTATATGTCCGACATAGGCGATCATCTTAGATAGCCTCTCTGATGTGATATGACATACTCGTCATCATCATCATCATACCCGAAAGACATCCATTGCTGGACATAGGCCTCCCCCAAAGAGTGCCATAATGACCGGTCCTGCGCTACCCGCATTCAGCGGACTCCCGCGACCTTTACCAGGTCATCAGTCCACGTTGGGGGGCTACCCACGCAGCGTCTTCCGGTCCGTGGTCGCCACTCGGGAACCTTCCGGCCCCAACGACCATCGGTTCTACGTGCAATGTCACTCAGAGACAATGGAGAAGGCTTAAAGGCACTCAGAGGGCAATGGTGAGGGCTATGTTGGGAGTTTCTCTGCGTGATCGCATCAGAAATGAGGCCATCCTTAGCAGAACCAAAGTAACCATATAGCCTTTCGAATCGCTAAATTAAAGTGGCAGTGGGCGGGGCACATTGCACTTATGACATACTACATACATATTCATCTAAATAACTATGCATAATATTAATCGTCGCATAATAGCCATAGTACAAGCTTTTTAGGGTTCCGTAGTAAACAAGGAACCCTTATAGTTTCGCCATGTCCGTCCGTCCGTCCCCCGCTTTTCTCAGTAACCGTTAGTACTAGAAAGCTGTAATTTGGCATGAGTATACATATCAATGACGCCGACAAAACGGTAGAATATAATCATAAAAAAAATTTTTTTTAGGGTACCTCGCCTACATGTAAAGTGGTGGTGCAATTTTTTTTTGTCCCAAACCCTATCATGTGGGGTACTGTTGGATAGCTCTAAGAAAAATATTATAATGTTTCTAAAAATATTTTTTTATTCAAGAATCGGTTAGCGTGATATTAAGCTTTGAAGTGATAATTTTTGCTACGGTCAAGTATCCCCCCCCCCCCTGCCAGCTAAAAGGTGGCTACTAGGCATGTGAAAAAAATCATGGTAGATGTATATACGATGAATTTAAAAGGAAAACTATCACAGCTAAGTAGACAATTCCTTAAAGGGCAAAAATATGTATACAACACAACATCTCAAAAAAAGTACATCAGTACTAAGATCAGTAAAAACCCTTGTACGGGTCCGTAATTCCGCGTAAGACCGGTGACGTGATGGACGGGTAACTACGGAACCCTACACTGTGCGTGGCCCGACACGCACTTGGCCGGTTTTTTATCTTGGGACCATATCGATTACTGTAACATTCTGATGTATTCATTTGTGATAATCCATATTGAAAGGGACCTTATGGCGACCGGCACTTACGCCTTTATTGCCGCTGTTCCAATACAATAGTGAGTAGGTGTAACGTAAGCGCCTGCCGCCATAAGGTCCCTTTCGATGTGGATTATCACATTTAATATTTTGACGACCGGTATAGCCTAGTGGGTAGTGCACCTGCCTGTGAAGCTGACGGTCCTGGGTTCGAATCCCGGTCAGGGCAAATATTTGTGTGATGAGCATGAATATTTGTTTCTGAGTCTTGGATGTTTTCTATATATTTAAGTATTTATATCTATTAAATATATCATCATCTAGTACCCGTAACGCAAGCCTTCTTGAGCTTACTGTGGGGCTAGTTCGATTTGTGTAAGATTGTCCTCTAATATTTATTTATTTATTTAATATTTATTACAATATCTTTATAAGCTTCAGCACCCTCTGTCTTTATACATTAATTCCATGTCCGTTAATTGAGGGTTCTCAGGGCGCCTCATTAATTATTCTTAAACCTTAACCCGTTGGGTTAATTTGGGAAAGGTGAGTTTTTACGTGAGTTGGTTTGGTAAATGTGACGTGACTGGTTGCCCGGCCCCTGATATTTTTCTTTTGGTACTCGTCATACTCGTGAACAGAGAGGCTACTGCGAACCGAAAACGAACGAAGTTCGAATATCTCCCTCTCTGTGGAACGTATTAGCAAGTGCGACAGAGAGGGAGATATTCGAACTTCATTCGTTTTCAGTTCGCGGTAGCCCCTCAGGTGCTGACTTCAGTCCGACCTAGGTCGCGCCTAGCTCAGTCCGACCCAGGTCGGGCCTAGCTCAGTCCGACCCAGGTCGGGCCTCGCTGAGATTCTTGCTGGACTCTTCTCAGCTAGGCTAGTGAACCAGCGACAAAACTCCCAGTAGCTCGATTCCACTCACACCTCAGATTCGGTTGAAACCGCTCAACCAATCTCACTGGAGCGCAATCTCTTAGAGTATTCCAGTGTTCCAAACCACACGTGGTCGTGCCGGAGGTTTTCCCCTGGATTTTCCCCAGGCTACTCTCCAACCGCGCCCTCCTATCGCTTTATTGGGCCCGGCTTATAAAGCCACAGTCAGGTTCAAAAAAAAAGGGTGCTTACTCTACCCGGTGTCTGAGGTGAGTGGACGTCCCCTCCGGCGGGAATGCCGAAGTGTACGCGTCGTGTCTGAACTAGACGCCGTAAGCGCAGCGTTCCATCTTTCGATGGACGCTGTGATTACATCGTCCGGGTCCGTGAGTGTGTGCCTAGAACGCCGGACCGTGCGGCCACTAATCAGTGATCGCCGAGTTACAACATGACATTATGGCATGTGACAGTTATGGATTACAATGATTATGGAAAATGAGATTATTGATATTGATATTATGGAAAACAAAGATTCTGTCATATAATTAATATGGTAAATAATGAGTATGGCATACGAAATTATAGAAAACAACATTATGGCAAATAAAATTCCGGCAAGCAAGAGTATACCTGGGATTACTTGCGATTAGACCGGTTTAATTCATCAAAAGCTACTTTTGAACATCAAATTCCTAGTAACGTTATAAATATATGAGCAAAATGAAATTCCGCATAAAAAGAAAAATCTGCGCCGACTAAGTCGGATAGGCTAGTTATTTATGACCGTTTCTGTTGTGCTTGAACTATTATTTACCGAAGAGGAGTTCGTACATAAATTTCACGATGCTCATATTTTTTACGTCCTCTTTTTACCAGGACATGGGTTTCGATCCTGGTTGTTGCTGGAGAAAATTACAGCAGATCCGCGAAACTGTTCCCGATCTTTTTTAATTATTGATTTACATACTCATACTCATACTCATTTATTCGTAAAGCCAATTTACATGTCAAAAGAATTTTAAGCAATATCAATGTTTCATTACAATATCAAAATTAAATTATTATGTCACATTATGAAAAATACGATAGATTATAAAAAATGATAATTAAAATAGCTCAATAGAGAAAAAGAAAGATCATAATAATAAAAATAAAGATCATAACGTGGTCAAATTCCAATAACATCATTCAAATTTAATATATAATTTACAATTAATTTTACCGTTCGGTGTTTTCTATGAATTCCGTATACGTGTAGAACGGGCGCTCAACAAGCCAACGTTTCAGTCGACTCTTGAAACTGCATAGGCTCGGCGCCTCCGTTATGGTTTGGGGTAGTTTGTTGTATATGGTAGGTCCCATCACATGCGTCAGTTTGGTTGATTTTGTCAATTTGCGACTAATACCAACGAGTTTGTCGGGGTTCCTTGGGTTGAAACTGTGAACCATCCATTTTGTTTTGTAGGTGGTCAGGTTTTCTCTCACGTAAAGAGCTACCTGCATTATAATTATTGAAGGCAGCGTCAGAATCCCTAACCTTATAAATAATGTTTTAGCCGGTGTGTCAAGCGGCACCCGAGCGATATTTCTAACAGCCCGCTTCTGGAGGCGGAAGACGCGTTCCCAATGGGCACAACGACCCCAGAGCTCAGCACCATACTGAATGAGTGAGTGTACTGTGGCGAAGTAGCATGTGCGGGCAAAGCACGCACTGCCTACTACCTTTATTTATGTATATTAATTTAAATACGTATATATTTATTGTATGTTAAGTTGTTATATATTTATTTAGTTTTGGTTTTAGATATAACTTTCCTTACTGAAAAGTTTTAGTACACTGTGTGTTTGTCTATCTCATTCTCCCACTTTCCACTCAATCCCTCAAAGGTTAGCTGGAAGAGATCCCTAATAGGGATAGTTCGCCTTTGTACTCTAATCTTATGTGACATGTATATTGTTGCTCCCGTGCTTAGGAAGGCACGTTAAGCCGTTGATCTCGGCTGCCGTCTATGATAGCAGTCGTTAAGCCAAGTTAAAGGCCTTCAGGCGGCTTGAGAGCTTCTAACAGTCAAGTTGCCCACTTATTTGACAAGCCTAATTCCAATAAGGTCTGGTTTCCCTCGGGTTGGAAGGTCAGATGGCAGTCGCTTCCTGTAAAAACTAGTACATTAATAAATAGCCATTAAGAAGCGGACCCTGGGCATTCTTCAGGATGCAACTGTACCGAGATAACGCTAGGATGGAGATGAATAAATTTCCCGATCTTCAGCAGTGAGGGAATCATCAGGAAAAATGTTTTTAACTTAGAATAGTACACAACACCACATCATCATCATCCTCCTCATCATCATCATCCTGAAGGATGCCCGAGGATCGCTAACCAATGCCAAGATTTGGCGTAGCCACTAGTTTTTACAGAAGCGACTGCCATCTGACCTTCCAACCCAAGGGGAAACTATAAGACCTTATTGAGATTAGACTTGACAAAGAGAAGTTCTCAAGACATCCGAAGGCCTCTAACTTACTTAAACGAGCCTACTGTATCTGTCTCTTTGACTGGTCAAGTAGGAAGATATGAATTATTTAATCGGTCCTCCGTATTGTTGGAGAAATATTACCATATCATTGTTTTTTCGTCCGAGAATCGTTTTTCGACCATTCCGCTTTCTTTCTTTCTATTATTCACGACTTGCTTTCCCGTGGCCATCTTTGTTTTCTGGAACCTATTCTAAACAAAACTCATTTATATATTTATGTGTTTTTAGCAGTCTATAAGGTTAAGGTCGTGGGAGTCCGCTGGATGCGGGTGGCGCAGGACCGGTCATTATGGCGCTCTTTGGGGGAGGCCTATGTCCAGCAGTAGACGTCTTTCGGCTGATATGATGATGATGAGCAGTCTATAGACTGCTAAAATCATAACCTTTTCTTTCGGCTTTGCCGTAGGTAATCAGGTAATAATATAAATTTATTTAATTATATGGATATCGATGATGAGCAAACTACAGAATATTAAACAGCGTATTGCTAACCATTTATTGACTTGAGGATTTCTCAGCCGCCTCTGTAATTCTTTGCAGAAGTAAAAGCGAATTTGTGTCCTCACGTGTTCTTAACTAGCTATTGCACGCGACTCTTGACTGCATAGAATATGAATTCTAGTCGTAGTCAGTGCTTTAGATTTTAATTGCTATTCTTTTATTTAAGGCGCTTACCTATTTATCGCTCTTCCATACAAACTTCCACCCTCTAGCCCGTCCTCTCGCAAAAAAATAAACAATAGCATTATATTGTTATGTGCCCTGAGATACCTGACACCGGGTTATGATTTCCGAAATAAAAAAATATCCTGGAAGTGTCCTGAAAGTATCCTTTGTCCTTCTCCGCGGCAAACTATTCCCATACGAAATTTTATCTCAATCGTTTCAGCGGTTTAAAGGTGAAGAGACAATAAATAGACAGACATACTTTCTCATTTATTATTTACCAGTGATCGGACAATTTGCGTCCTTACTCGCAATAATGTGGACATGACTCCAAAATTAATCAAAATGTTAATCAATTAATTAATTTCTTACTTGACATATAATTTGCTTACTCAGTAGTGACTGAGTCAATAAATACAAAAGTTTGTTAAAGTATATATTTATTAAAGAAAATAATCAGTATTTTTTTCAAATTATCTATTATCTTTCTTTTTATATCAAAAATATACTTAAGTGCTGAAAAACTCCAGTCGCGATCCACTAGAAACCTTCTTCCACAAAAATATTAACCATAGCAGGATATTTACCATGTAGTAGTTGTTGGGTATTATTTCTAGTGTAAATAATCGTGTCAGTTTAAAATTGTAACTTCTTTATTATATAAAAATATTTATGAGAACGATAACCACTTTAAATAACATTTTGCTAATAATTATAACCACTTATAAACTATTATCGCCGGAAATTAAAATTTTATTTCAAGAAATAATTAATTAATTAACATTTTGATTAATTTTGGCGGCATATCCACATTCTTGCAAGCAATGACGCTTTGTCCGATCTCTGATCATTACACAATAATAAGTCCATGAAATAAGATGAAATTAACACTAAATTAAGTATGAGTTACGAACACCTAAAAGGATCCCACTCAGCATATGACAATAGCAATATATGCTAAGGCGCTGGTTTTCAGGGCACCCTAAGAGAGATTCAAACTCTATCTCATTCTAAACTCAAACTGATTATTACTACTAATTGACAGTATTATGGATTAATGATTTAATCTATTCTGTGGTAAACTTTAAACTAGCTTTACTACTCTTAACACCGGTCAGGGAATCAAACACTCCTAAAATACGGTCGCAAATTACCAAGCTAACTAAGTTAGCAGTTTTTATTGCACGAACTCTGAAAGCAAGTTCGTTATATATGCGACTTGTTTGTTTCAGTCAGGTTTCAGTGATTTAAACTCTTGTAAATCATAATGTTAAGGATAGTAAAGTATACTTATTATGTTGGAAACTTTTTCAATTGGAGTTTGTTCCGGTAGCAACATTTTTAACTTATGTGGGGTTAAAAGTAACATCAAATGGTCGTATTTTATACAAACGCCTTAAGGGAGGCGTACAGCAACATCTACCAGAAGACTCATGCTTCATTAATACGAAGGAACGGTTGATGAATTTGGGACTGGGTAGCGATTGCACCTATAGCTCAGTTGGCTAGTGCGACTGGCCGCGAGTGCCGGGAGGTCGCAGGTTCGAATCCTGCTCGGTGCCTAAATTTTTCAATTTTTCCTTTATTCTAAATTTGGGTATGGGATGGCGCATCGCAACTGACGATTCTCAATATGATTTGAGACGTTAGTGCCGTTAATGAAGCATGAGTCTTCTGGTAGATGTCGCTGTACGCCTCCCTTAAGGCGTTTGTATAAAAATATAGTTTACGTTAGCAGCGGTACTGCTTAATACGAAGGAACGATTGATAAATTTGGGACTGGGTAGCGATTGCACCTATAGCTCAGATGGCTAGAGCGACTGGCCGCGAGTGCCGGGAGATCGCAGGTTCGAATCCTACTCGGTGCCTAAATTTTTCAATTTTTCCTTTATTCTAAATTCAAATGGTCGTTATTGAAACGCGAACCACTTTATTTATAATCGTCCCCTCTCCTCAACTGGTGCCTTATTGTTGAGGATCGTGACTCCGCCGACAGTACTCGTCTCCAGGAGTTTTTTTTTTATTAAAAATGGGATCGCTCTTGGCCAGCATCTAGCCAGGGGGCAAAGATGAGGCCGACGATGAAGCGAGCTCACCCAGAAGGTGCCTATTCACTCGTGCCTTAAAAAGGTCTAGGTTATATGAGCTCGGAAACACAAACGCCGGCAGAGAATTCCAAACCTTAGAAGTGCGCATTATAAAAGATGATGCAAAGCGCTTGGTTCGAATAAGAGGAATTTCGACCAAGTAAGGATGGTATCCAGCCGTACGTCTGGATGTCCGATGGAAGAAGGGGGAAGGCGGTATGAGCTCATGGAACTCCTGAGCACACTCTCTCGTCGGCTGCCTGATGAAGCGCTGCATTTTTAAGATGCTCCGACACCTGGCTTAGCTACTTTGCGGCTCCGGTCTCCTGGTCTCTTGCTTTCTACTGTTTCTGTTACCACCAGTTTCTCCAAATACTCGGGATTTCGACGAGCTTTATGGTTGGCCACCGTTTTGGCCATACAGCTCGTAACAGCAGAATAATTGCGTTTTTTTTTGAACCTGACTGTGGCTTTATAGGCCGGGCCCAATAAAGCGATAGAAGTGCGCGGTTGGAGAGTAGCCTGGGGAAAATCCAGGAGAGAACCTCCGGCACGACCACGCGTGTGGTTTGGAACACTGGAATACTCTAAGAGTTTGCGCTCCAGTGAGATTGGTTGAGCGTTTTCAACCGAATCTGGGGTGTGAGTGGAATCGAGCTACTGGGAGTTTTGTCGCTAGTTCACTAAACCTAGCCTAGCTGAGAAGAGTCCAGCAAGAAACTCAGCTAGGCCCGACCTGGGTCGGACTGACTCTACCCGGTGTGCGGCGGTACCGGGACGAATAGGGACTATATGTGTCACTGTTGTCGCGATCGCGCGGTGGACGTCCCCGCCACAGTAATTGCGTAATTTTTTGAAATAAAAATAAGAAATTACGATATGTCATAACCAAGTTCGAAAACTTGTAGTAAACCAGTTTTTTAGATAAGCTCCCATATCCTAATACAAATTGTTTAAATGTGTGAGTGTCTATGTTTTACATCTGTATGCTTAGGTACGTCAAGTGTGAGTGAAAACACACAATAGGGGCGTCTATTTCAAAATTGTATTACTGTGACATGGTTTTTTTTTTGGGAGCGACAGCCTTCCTAACTAACGGTTTCCTATGATGGGAAGCGTTGTCAAAATAACGTCCTGGCAGTCTGCTGAAAGAAACCTTTCCTAAGTGCATTTCATTGATTGTATATGAGGAAGCTAGTAAACTATATAAAAGGAGACACGTTTACATAATGATAGAGTAAAAAGGCGAACTTTACTAATCCCTTCAAGGTATAGGTACTAATGGGACTCCTAACTCCAAATCAGAAGGAATGTTTGCACAAAGGAAAATCACGTATATAAGTAGAATTAAGTTTATTTACTGTTCTTCACTGGTGTACACAAATGGTTTAAAGGTCACGATGTATTTAATTAATTTATTCTCACAAGGTAATGTTCATAAGGCTAGGTATAGCTACTTTTAACCGATAATCTTTAACGGACCTAACCTAACCGGGCAGGGCGAAATGTAGGGAACAGCTGGCGAGCTCCGTCCGCGTCTCGCGCCTCGTGGCTGTAATGCAATGTCAGCATTAGGTATTATCATCATTTCAGCCGAAAGACGTCCACTGCTGAACATAGGCCTCCCCCAAGGCTCGCCATTTAGACCGGTCCTGTGCCGTTCGTTTCCACCGGATTCCCGCGACCTTCACCAGGTCATCACTCCACCTTGTCGGAGGCCTACCGACAGCTCGTCTTCCGGTGCGTGGACGCCACTCAAGCAGTTTCTGGCCCCATCGACCGTCAGTCCTGCGAGAAATGTGCCCTGCCCACTGCCACTTAAGTCTCGCAATTTTGAAGGCTATGTCGGTGACCCCAGTTCTGCTACGGATAGCTTCATTCCTAATTCTATCACGCAGAGAAACCCCGAGCATAGCTCTTTGCATTGCTCTTTGGATTAGGTATTATGTGTCCCTACAAAGGCATTTTCGTCACGACTTTCCTTGGTCTCATTCTCTAAACAGAATAGCCTTAAAAATCCCGTCACATTATTTACCAAACTCCGGGAAACTGGAGTTTACCTGATTTGTTGGACTTTACAACTTCGCAGTTTGCACCTACGAGAGAAAAGTCGGTGCATCCCTCACTAGTTGTGTCACAGGTCACAGATTGTGTATCTGTTAGACTACACAAACACGTTTTTAGGGTTCTGTAGCCAACATGATGAAAACAGAACCCTTATAGTTTCGTCATGTCTGTCCGTCCGTATGTCACAGCCGATTAACTCGGAGACTATAAACACTAAAATTATGAAATTTGGTAAAAAGGTGTATTCTATGAACCGCTACGTAAAAGTGACGTGAAAATATAAAATATATATATATATATATAATATAAAAATATGATATATAATATAAAATATATATATATAAATATAAATAAGGGGGGCACTCCATACATGTAACCGGTGGATGAAAAAAAAAAAACACCGCACATAGTCGTTTGGGGTTATTCATGGATAGGCTTTTGAAAATCATAGCGAGGTTTCCAAAAACCATTTCCATTTACATAAGTCAACCGTTGGTGAGATACTAGCTCAAGTCATAAAAAGTGTGCCCCCCCCCTCTAATTTCCAAACCATGAGGTTAAATATACTATAGTTATAAATACTTTCAACGACTTTTGTGAACAAGATAGGTTTTACGGTTTTTGAGTTTTCGTTGAAAAACTATCTCGCCCAAACAAAAGGGTGTAAGTGCCGTAACTTCCCTATGAAGATACGACCTTTTTAGATCCAATAGTGGTTTTAAATGTGGATAAGTAGGTGTTGGTACGGAACCCTTCATTTTACACGCACTTGGCCTCTTCTTAGAAATAGACTTTAGAAAAAGTCTTCCATCTGCTCACCCAGTAGATTCAAAATTTTGCACTTATAAATTTTTCACCTTCTATAATTTTCAATTTAGTTCATTCAGTTAAGTAGAGCACTCACTATTAAATAAAAAGCCTTATTTACTAAATAAGCTGACGTAAAAGCTTTTCAGAACATTTGCAACTTTCCTTTCACGGGGCACGTTTAACTCCTATTTACAAAATGTTTAAAGAGCTTCTATTGCTATAGCAATAAGCCCTAGAATGGTTCGAAGACGTGTTTGGCGTGGAAGCTTCTAATTAGGTAAAGAATTTTCTAGTAAACAAGGATGTTAGGAATTTGCTTAAGAAATAGTGGTGGGAATTCGTTTTAGTTCAGACATTTTAATGCTGTTTCTTGGCTTCGTGTAGTATTTGGTTGCTTTTTGATATTTTAAAGGGTGTGTATTAAAAATATCGGTTGACCTGAAATGAAATGAAATGAAATCATTTATTCTTCAATTTAGGCATGTTACATGCACTTATGAATGTCAAAAAACTACCACCGGTTCATAAAATAAACCTCTGCCTCGAGAAGAACCGGCGTAAGAAACTCGGCGAGGTGTCATTTTTTATACCTTGTCGGTGAGTTATGTAAAAAAATGTAGAGAATACTTAATTGTGACATTCATCCGACATTTGGTCTAACGGATTATAATGTAAATATAAAATCCGCCCTTAATATACGAATGTATCACAACACATTTTAACCGTTGGTTCCCATAGTCTACTCTTACGGCATCCAAGGGAAGAAAGGGGATGGTGCTATTCTGACCCGGTAGCGGGCCACGACACCAGGGCAACCCGGCACTACACGGGCAACCCGTCACTACACGGGCAACCAGGCACTACAAGTACGATTCGGCACTACACGGGCGACCCGACACTACACGAGCGACTTGGTATAGTCTGGCTAATGAAAGCTGAGAAAAAAAGAGGCAAGGTGGTGCAACACTGTATATAATATGACAAAACAATAATGATATTTGGGCAACAAAATAAAATGTTAGCACTACATAGTTCAGTATATAATAAACGCTAACATTACCAAAAGGAGGATTTATGATATTGAAATATTCCGAGTCTGTATTGGAAATAGCAATTCAAACGGAATAATATACTATGATATGATTTGCTGCATCCCGTTTCTGACCTGTAAAGGATTCAGCAATGTTTGTCTGCATTGACATGGCAATTAAGTGACGTTTGACACATTTGACGTAGATATTACAGTTGCCATTTAATTTTTTAAAATAAATCTCAGTCTCAGCTTTCATTAGCCAGACTCTACTACATGGGCGACCATGTACTACACGGGCGACCTAGAACTACACGGACAACCCGACGCCACCCGGGCAACCCGACGCCACCCGGGCAACCCGGCACTACACGGGCAACCAGGCACAACATGAGCAACCCGGTGCCCAACGCGCAAGCCGGTACCACAAGAACGACCCGGCACCAAATGATTTGAAATTGAATACAACATGGCTGAAAATTTCTAGATACGAATAATATTATGTGTTTGTTTATTGTATGGTATAGGCGACGGTGGCCACTTACTCACACCTCAGATTCGGTTGAAACCGCTCAACCGATCTCACTGGAGCGCAAACTCTTAGAGTATTCCAGTGTTCCAAACCACACGCGTGGTTGTGCCGGAGGTTTTCCCCTGGATTTTCCCCAGGCTACTCTCCAACCGCGCACTCCTATCGCTTTATTGGGCCCGGCCTATAAAGCCACAGTCGGGTTCAAAAAAAAAAAAAGGTGGCCACTTACCATCAGGTGGGCTGTCAGCTTGTTTGCGACCGACGTGGATAAAATGAGAATATAATATATCGGGGTCACTGAATAATGAAACTAAAGAAAATATAGCACTATTTTTAGGTACAACACTACCAAGCAAGTATAATATATAATTCTAAAGCTTTCGGACAATAGCATCCTCATTATACCGACACGGCTCCTCAGGCTAGGAATTTAAAAATATTTCTAGATCACGTTGAAAAAGATAACTTACGTAGCGTTAGTTTGAGACATAGCACGTTTTGATGCTGAAATTTATGATTATCTTTGAGCTTGCAACTTGTTGGGGGTTAGAATAGACTTTCTGTTATATAAAGTAATATTTGTAAGAGGGAAAAGCTTTTTCAAAGACGTAGAGCGTACATCATGAGGTTCTTTGAGGAGGGAATTACAAATCATGCCCCACAAAGAGTAGTTATAATAACATTTTAAACTGAAAACTGTTATGTGATTAGAATTACGATTTGAAACGGGATATTTACCATGTTAATCCTTGATAATGGCGCTTGCAACAGTGCCGAAATATCGGGAACTCACAAATACAAATATACATGGTAAATATCCCGTTTCAAATCGTAATTCTAATGTAAATGACCATGTGAGCTTGAAATCTTATATTGTTATGTGATTATCTGCTTATATCTCGCTGTTATGTTTCTGACCGGCTTTGTTTTTATTGAGGTGTGCAATAAAGAGTATTTGTATAGTATTGTATTGTGATTTCATACATTTCCAATTAACATACATTAGCTTACAACGTAGAAAGAAGAAAGAAATATTTATTTGGTGTTAAATCATTAACAGAGATCGGTCAAATTTGCGTCATTGCTCGCAATAATGTGGACATAACTCCAAAATTAATCAAAAATTAATCATTACACAATAATATGTCCATGAAATAAGATAAACTTAACACTAAATTAATTATGAGTTATGAACACCAAAAAGGATCCCATCTTCTCAGCTAGGCTAGGTTTAGTGAACCAGCGACAAAACTCCCAGTAGCTCGATTCCACTCACACCTCAGATTCGGTTGAAACCGCTCAACCAATTTCACTGGAGCGTAAACTCTTAGAGTATTCCATGTTCCAAACCACACGCGTGGTCATGCCGGAGGTTTTCCCCTGGATTTTCCCCAGGCTACTCTCCAACCGCGCACTCCTATCGCTTTATTGGGCCCGGCCTATAAAGCCACAGTCAGGTTCAAAAAAAAGGATCCCACTGAGCATATGACAATAGCAATATATGCTAAGTCGCTGGTTTTCAGGACACCCTAAGAGAGATACAAAGATAATATTAACTAATAATACATTTTAACTAGACTAGCCAGTTTAATTTAATGACCGAGAAGGAGAAGGAGAGATCGCTGGTCGATTTCAAATATAAGTGTTATGGAAATTAGGTACAAATTTGGCTAAACTAAAATATGTAGGTGACACGATATTGTCATACCTACTGGTACTAGTACATAAATAACTTAAGAACTTAATTAACTACCTAATTAACTTAATAACCTTTATTTAGTGTGAAACTAACTCACTGACCACGGGTGCGCTTAAAACCGGCTTAGTGATGTGCTCACACTGATTTTTCCATGTTCTTTATACCTACACTTATTAACAATTTAATGAGAACAATGTGAAAAATAAACAATTTTTCACCTCACTAGCTCGGAAAGCCCTTTTAATTCTTTAAAAACAGATAGCAAAACTGCATTTTATCCACAAGAGTGCAAAGAATATTTGAAATCAGAACGCGCTATTTTTAACTTTTTAAAACATAATAACATGTAAAGGTCAGTTCAGACAGTCAGGCAACAATAATTTTGTATTGTGCTGTTGTGTTGAAAAAAACTAGTACCTACGCCAAATCTCGGGATTAGGTAGTGGACAACTATATTTAGGATGCAACTGTACTGGAATAACGCTAGGACGAGGAGGAGCAAAAAAAAATTCCTCGCTCTTGTGAAGTGAAAAGATTTGTGTTATACAGAGCTGCAAAGTTATTTTACGTCTCGTGTGTTGCAACACTCGCTACGCTCAGGATTCTATTTTTGAACCACTCGCTTCGCTCAGGATTCTATTTTCGAACCACTCGCTTCGCTCGCGGTTCAACCATAGAATCCATTCGCTAGCTCGTGGTTCAATCCTAGAATCCAATCGCTATCTCGTGTTTCAATTCCACACTCGCGGTTAAAATACAACTTTGCACCCTTGTATAACAAATAACTATTGATTGATCGATTGAATTTTTTTAAACGGTTGATGAAAGAATATTTGAATTTAAAGTGTTTTGAATACTAATTTACCTTTATCTAAGCTAACGTGACTTTCTAGCCCGATAGTCGATTACGTAACGTTTTAAACGACTAAGATTCATCATTTTCCTATACAGAAATGACATAACTCATGCTATAAGATTTCAAGCCTACAAGGTCATTTACATTAGGATTACGATTTGAAACGGGATATTTACCATGTATATTTGTATTTTTGAGTTTCCGATATTTCGGCACTGTTGCAAGCGCTATTATCAAGGATTAACTGAGGTGCTGCGAGTTTTAGTTGTGGTCTACCCACACACCATAGCGATCTACCCTTTTCCTGGTTCGCTTTTTTCGCACAGTGTCACCGTCACTACCACCGACCGTCAATATACATGGTAAATATCCCGTTTCAAATCGTAATTATAATTCATGCTACAGTTACACACGCTGATTACTAGCACGAAAGCATGCCACTATTGAGCAATTGCTACTTAGTAGTATGTGTGTCGTAACATTGCCAATAATGAGCATGCTCACTTCGAGTTTGCTCAATAATCGACGCTCGTGCGATTTTTGAGCATGCTACGTGCAGCGCGGGTGGAGGGGGGCGTGGTATTAGCAAGATTAGCAAGTGTGGACGCTCTTGCTTAATTGAGCATGCTAGATGTTAGTATGGTAGTAGTATGCTTATGCCAAGCAAATGTATACAACTCAAAAGCATACTCATTTTAAGCATACTAATAACCATGCTTTTTACGTGCTAATTTTGAGCATGTGTAACAGTACCTTCATGCTCGCATACATGTTAGGTAATCCTTATAAATTCCATAGCAATTCACAAAAATTCTCACAAAAACTGTAAATAAATCGTATAAAACCCCAAAAACATGTGTAAACAAAACGTAGCAAGCGTGGAAACCAATTCACCCATAATCTTGTATGATATGATAAAAATCTGCAATATGCCCGCCACCGTGACATGGGTACGATCGGATCTAATAGAAGATGATTTATACGAACTTGGTTGTAATTTTCTTGCGCATTTTTTTATTGAGTCAGTGGTGGCCGCAATTTGTGAGATTTCAACCCGTTTTTGGAAGAATCTTTCAAACTCAACTCAAACTCAAAATATTCTTTATTCAAATAGGCCTAGCAACAAGCACTTTTGAATCGTCAGTTATATATTACATAAATTGAATCTAATTATTCAGAGCAATTTATTGATGCATATGAAATTAAAAAAAAGACATGAATTACTGTAATATAATGTCAAAAGAGAGTATAATAAATTCACAAAAAGATCGTCAATATGTAAAATAAAAACATAAAAAATTGTATAATCTAGACAGTTTCTAGAATAAAATCTGAATGTCAAGAGGAAAATTTAACGTCAACATCTAATGTCATAGTTATGAAAATAGTCATTAAGATGTAATGTCATAATTATTAAAATATAATTAGTATTTCAACCACAATTATACCCACGGTGTTTTATCATTCATGTGGTCTTTTGTGCTATAATATCCTTTCGATATGAGTTTATGCTTTACATAAGTCTTGAATTTATTAATAGATAAATTAGTCACGTTTGTAGGTAGTTTATTATAAAACTTTACACAATTACACATGAATAATTTTCTTATTTTTTGGAGCCGAGTGGAGGGTACCGCAAGCTTATATTTGTTTCTAGTATTAATATTATGTATGTCACAGTATCTTACTTTGTATCGTAACACGTATCATTACCGTATTTTTTTACCTTCCGAGCTGTTCGGTTGTGGAATTCTAAGTGCTAAGTCTCTTCCCGTATTTAAAAGCAGATTAGAGGAGTACTTTTTATCTCACCCGTAATTACTCGTAGGATCTATTTTTGTGTGTGCTGTTTACTTTAGACTGTTGGTGCTACGGCTTCTTGAATACTTAGTTATTGTATTTATATATGTGTAGGTTTACATATCTATGTATTTATGAAAGTTTATGGTGCTTCTTATAGTCATAGTTAGTATGATAGGTTGTTTATACTCTATTTTTCTATTTCACCTACTCAAGTAATTTAAATTTTCTAGCTTAGTTTCTACTACCCAAAGGTTTTCTGGAAGAGATCGCTTGTTAGCGATAAGACCGCCTGTTATCTACCACTGTTACATGTATTTTAATTTCTGTTGTTCTTGGAATGTACTTCGTTTGGTGAGCAATAAAGAATATTTGTATTGTATTGTATTTGTATCATTAATCCACGGTAAGGTAGTATGAGAGTAAATTAAAAAGAATCGTACATAGTCTGCTGTAAGAAAAGTTGGTTAGATTAAGTTAGAATTGAAACCCTTCCTGAAAAGGTAATTTGGTCTACTTTAAAGAGAATCATATCAAAGTTGGATGAATTAAGTAGCATTGCGAGTCTTTCAGAAACGAACTGTTTTGAAAAGGTCATTTGGTCTACTATTGAAGAATGTGTGTAAAACAAAATACGGTGTGTTGCCGGCATCCAGGTTTTTCTTTAAGTCGGGTATTAAACTTAGTTCCTTATCCTAACCATGCGCATATTTTTTTAATAATAGAACTAAAATTTGGAGTTCACTTAATTTCTAATTTTTAAATTGCCAGCAATGTATAGCAAAGTAAATTAAAAACGCAGTAGGCTGGACTGAAAATGATGAAACCAGGCCCTTAAAATATACAATAGGTACTTTTTATCCTGAAAATGATCCCTCGTAGGAATGAAATATGTGTGGTGTAGTCCCTACGTAAGTAGTATGTAGTATCTAACTGCCTATATAAACATATGTCTAGCCTAATTTGAGTAATAAATCATATCTCCTACGAAACTGTTGTTTCTCTAGCGCCATCCCTACATATGTGGCTTTTATTTTAAAACCAGCTTTTGGCCGCGACTTCGTCCGCGTAAATTCCCTTTTTCCTCCCTTTGAGGGATGAGTTTCGGGATAAAAAGTATTCTATATGTTAATCAAGGCTATAGACTCATTGTATACTAAGTTTTATCATAATACGTTCAGCCGTTTCTGCGTGATGAGTAACAAACATACAAGCGTCTAAACATTCGCATATATAGTGTTATATACAATACAAATACTCTGTATTGCACACCGCACACAATAAAATAGCACACAAAAAACAAAGACACAGGGAGACAGAGGCAGAACAACAGGCGGTCTTATCGCTAAAGAGCGATCTCTTCCAGACAATCTTCCTTCTTGTTATATATATTCCGCATTTATAATATTATATTACGATGATTACGATTCCATTGGAGTTTGGGGTCCATTAAAAGTTTTCTAAATAGGATCCAAAAGTGAGCATAAAATTTATGCTTACATACAAATCTTGTGGCTGACTCTACAGAAAACTAGACATAAGTAAATACAATGTAATATTTCGATTTTTTTTTAAATAAGATGCGCACGAAGTCCGTGCAATATGGTGGGTACATAGCGCTAGTCAGATCTGTAAAATTGGCATTTTCGTTTTATTGCGTCAATGTCATTAAAAATTGCTATATTCTATTACAACATTCCCAGTTTTTCAGTTTAACTATTATTTTTCGAGATTTTCACGTCAAAAATGTCGGATCTTCTACAACGCCCGTTTAATCGTCGGATGATACGTTGCGACTTTGTTAATGGGGCGAGGAAGAGACGTCGCGGTCGTAAGTGCCATAGGTCCATTAGTGAACTAAATAAGCTTTGATCCTGTAAAATACATTTTTTAGAAAATCGATCGGTTTGCTTTTAAAATGCGTATTTGAAAATGCCGCGGTGATGGGCGCCAATTTTGATGCCGCGGTAATAGGCGCCGTTACCTTAGTCAATTTAGCTAAACGTTGCGGATTCTAAACATTTTCTTTGCCGCCAACTAATTTAAACTTATTCATTAGGTCTCCGGAATGCCACGCATTTGCTTAATCAGGCTTTGAGCAACTTTAATTAGTTCACGAATAACTAGGTAGGTGTAACATTTACTCTGAGTTGCACAGTGTATTTAGATTTAATGGAGCGAAACTAATTAATTACGGGTCGACACGGTCAGCATTTTTCATTTTATTTTAATTACCTACATTACATCCCTTTTTTGAGAGTATAATTTGTCTTTAATGTTCCCATATATTTCACTACTGGATACGAATCTAGAGTAAGAGTAAATGACAAAAGTCATATGATTTTTATTCTACCCTTAATTTTGTATCGTTCAGAAATCAATACTGTATATCCATTTTTTTTTATACAACGCCGGAAAACAAGCGTACGGTGGAAAACAAGCGTGCGGTCCACCTGATGGTAAGCGGCCACCGCAGCCTATAGACGCCCGCAACTCCAACGGAGTCACGTGCGCGTTGCCGACCCTTTATAAGATTTGAGGATGCACTGTGTTGACAGCAGAAGGAATTCCGCGATAAAGGTAATTTCACACTTCATTCGTTTGCAATTTATTGTAATAGTTTTTTTTTTATAACACGTAATTTAAATTCATTCATTTGATCGATTTCCACCAACTTACGAAAATATCATCTGAATCGAAACGAATGATTTAGCCACTACAGTAGATTTAAAATATAAAAGATTTAGTACGTAACTGTTTCCATGGTGAATTATTATCATAAACATCTACACATCCGTGATAGAAAAAAATATACATTCATTTGATTGCTCCTCTAAAACGCGTATTACAACTACCTAACTACTCTTAAAGCTCTAATATCATTACTTGATTTTATTCACTGTTTCGATGTGTAATGCGGATTTACGTTATATGGGTGTTGTGATGTGTCAAAAAGGAACTGGTAAATATTTCCCACATATAGTATTTCACAGATATTATATTAATTTCATTATACTCCTTGTTTAATCTTGAGACCTTATACATCTTTAACTTTACTGATGTTGTAATATTTGTAATAGATAACTTTGCAAGTTTATGTTCACTGTATGACATTAATTTTGTTATAATTGTAGACTCGAAATTATTATTCCTTCTTGAACTGTACATTAATATTTTGACATGAAAAATGTATTACTTATTATTAGTCAGACTTTCTTAAATTGTAAATTAATATTTAGAAATGTAAAAATGCCCTTGTGGCCCATTTGCAGAATAAATGTTTGATTTTGATTTTCAACGATTTAACACGAAACAAATGAATGTGCAACAAGTTAGAGTAAACGCCCGCTTGCCAAAAAATCTAGAACACGCTCTTAAGCCATGTCCTAAGTCTTAATTAGCGCTTTAAGTCGCTTTGGTTTGGCAAGGTTTGGTTAGCTTTGTTGCCAAACTAGGAATTACACGTGTAACTACTTTAATTTACAGTATAAACATTACTTGCTTTTGGGACTAGATCGATTTGAGTGATAATAGCGACAAGTATGTATATTATAAGATTTCAAGCTTACATGGTTATTTACATTAGAATTACGATTTTAAACGGGATATTTACCATGTATATTTGTATTTGTGAGTTCCCAATATTTCGGCACTGTTGCAAGCGCCATTATCAAGGATTAACTGACATGCTGCGAGTTTTAGTTGTGGTCTACCCATACACCATAGCGATCTACCCTCTTCCTGGTTCGCTTTTTTGCTAATACATTTTGAATTATTTTAGCTCTACTAAAGTTTATCTATGTATTTTCTCACTCAGATTCGGTTGAAACTGCTCAACCAATCTCATTGGAACGCAAACTCTTAGAGTATTCCAGTGTTCCTAACCACACGCGTGGTCGTGTCGGAGGTTTTCCCCTGGATTTCCCCCAGGCTACTCTCCAACCGCGCACTCCTATCGCTTTATTGGGCCCGGCCTATAAAGCCACAGTCAGGTTAAAAAAAAGTAGGTACTTCATTTATTTCAAACATGTATTCCCATTTATTCCCCCCGCAGATCTTTACTAAACTCAAATCACTAACCCGCACAATCAAACTAAACTAAAACCAAACAACGCATGCAAACTGTCTGAACAACAGTAGACCTTGGCCTGGAATTAGGTATGACGTTGAGACGTCTTAGGGAAACAATTATTCAATATAACAAGTTTATATTTGACCTTCCATTTACATATTTGGAATGTACGGGGAGAGATTTCAAACAGGGGCGCGACGTTTAGAAAGATGTGTAGTTTAAAAAAAACGATATCGCATAAGAACATGAAATACAAGCAACACACAATGTAATTATTTGTTTCTAAAAGAATTAAACAAGCTGACAAGCATAAACATTCATATAATTATCATGGTTATGTGTCAGCACTCGCGCAGGCCGAGATTATTAATTAGCGTAGATCAACCCTCAACTGTTATGTTGTGATTCATTACTAAGAATACCCGCATGATAATATATATGTATTTTTAAATAAGGTGAAATTAAGTAGGTAATATAATGTTACTAACATATTTAGATGGCTGAGTAAAAAAATAAAGTGTTTCTTTCACCAACAAACTGTGATGCAGTTTGGCAAAGTTATAGTGTAAACGAATGTAAACTTTTATTGTAAGATATAAAAAAATAATAATGCATGCACTTAACATATTAAGTGTTTTTTTAGGGAGTGTGGCTTACCTAACCTACCTAAAAATGTTTACGTAAGACAGCTTTTGGATAGGTAAAAATAGTACATTGCTGCAAAGGCCGCGAAATAGGGGGCGCCGTGTTTTTTTTTAAGGCGCACCTGCGCAGCGGGGATCATGAAGTTCTATATTTTTTTTTTGAGAAAATTAATTACTTTATTATCCTGAAATGGTATTGGAGGCTTCATATTCAATAGTAAAACTAACACCTACAGCGATTGACTACTTCAATGCAAAAATCTAAACCAAACATTTATTCTGCAAATAGGCCACAAGGGCACTTTTACATGTCAAAATATTAATTAACAGTTCATGAAAGAATAATAATTTCGAGTTTACAATTATAACAAAATTAATGTCATCCAGTGAAGGTAAACTTGCAAATTACAACATCAATAAGGTTAAAGATGTATAAGGTCTCAAGATTAAACAAGGAGTATAATGAAATTAATACAATATCCCAGAGATGTACATGGTCTCTGAGCGTCAAAATTAAGACTAATTTAATATTGTTACAGATGTATATGGTCTCTAAGTCACTGATAATAAAAACGAATTCACGACAGGATGATGTCGCTCGTCAATCCCCTATAAAAAGACACTAGTATTAACGCAGTTACTATGTCCCTGCAAGCATGAACAGACCGGACTCTAGCACCCGATCACGAGTATGACGCGTATCTCAGCCATCGCCTCCCTCGACCATCTGTTAGGGAAGGTGTGCATAATGATGTACTATACCCTGTATTGTTATTAAATAAAAGATGTTGTAAGGTCTGTATTTTTATTGAGTTTGTATTTCTTTACTTTATAATTATTGACTTAATAAACTTTATCTTACATAATATTTAATGCGGAGCTACATGTTACTGTATCGAGCTATGGTGGCAAAGAGACACAACTCTTATCTAGGAAGAGACAGCTGTCAAAGTGACATTATGAAACATAGATACAGTAGAATTACGATTTGAAACGGGATACAAATAAACATGGTAAATAACCATGTATATTTGTATTGTTCATTGGATTGAGTTGCACAACCCTCAGATCCTCTCGACAGAACGTCATTACATACCTAGGTTGGTTAAGGAAGCCATTGAAATCCAAAGTCATAAGAATTACAACCGGGAAGATGGGTTTCAACTGTCAAGTGTCTGGCGTCCAGTGATCCAAAAGTTCTCAAATCGAAAAGAGACTGTTTTCGGAAAGAACTCGCGTATTGATACTGTAAGTGTGGTGTGTCGTGACCGTAATCGAGTTTCAAGTGACAAGGCGGACGGTGGTGGTGACGGTGACACTGTGCGAAAAAAGCGAACCAGGAAGAGGGTAGATCGCTATGGTATGTGAGTAGACCACAACTAAAACTCGCAGCACGTCAGTTAATCCTTGATAATGGCGCTTGCAACAGTGCCGAAATATCGGGAACTCAAAAATACAAATATACATGGTAAATATCCCGTTTCAAATCGTAATTCTAATGTAAATGACCATGTAAGCTTGAAATCTTATATTGATACAGTAATAAGGTACGTGCAAACACTACTATATTCCCAACTCAAAGAAGGCGAACAACGCTTAAGGACAGAAAACACTCCCGTGTGTTACCGAACTAACCCTTCTCAGCCAACGGGGCACGCTAAATATCGATCCATCCACATTACGTCACTCCGACGGACACTTTGTTTTTTCATAGCTTTTATAATTTATTACGTTTATATAGTCCAGTCTTAGTAAACATTTATTTTGGCTATTTGTGGCGTTTCCTTAGTTGGCTTTAAGGGGTGTTAAATAAGTTTAACATGTTTAAGTATATGTCTGTTTATGGCATTGTAGCTCATGCTACCAATGTAACCGTGGTTTTTTAAGGGGGTTATCATCATTTCGTCTATAACGCAACTAGTACAAGCGGTAACAGGTCTAAAACGCTGCTAGTCTAAAACGCATCTCGTCTAAATTGCAACTGGTCTAAGTAGCTTGATTTTAGTTGTAAAAGTGTTGTTTTTTTTTGTTGGGTTTACGTTTGTAGTTGGGTTGCGAGACCATATAATTGACAGATAAAAGTACCGGAGTAGAAAAATATAATTAATTTGTATTCAATTAATTAGTAAAACATACGTCGAGGCTGTCCACTATCGTTATAGAGTTCTGAGCATCCTTTTCTTTAAACTACGTCCTTTCATAGTTACATTGTTTTTTTTGGAACACCTAGTGGTTACGGTCCGGGGTTAGAATCCGCGACCTACAGATTGAAGGCCTCTTGCCTTATCTCTCGTTTAAAGTGGTTTTTACATACCGCATGCGTGTTGCGTAGTCTGTAGTAGGTAATACACTTAAAGCCATTGATATTAGCCGCCGTGCAATGTACATATTTCGTGTACACCTAATGACCTACCCTTTAATTTCGCTTCTATCGGCCGAGTGTAAATATTAAGTTCCTGACTGGAACAACTTTTTTTGTGTTTAACGTGACCCGTTGTCCAAGGGACATTAGTGGCGCAGTTTTTTCATAAAATGTTGTGCCAAAACCACGCTGCGCTCCTTAACAAAAATAGCAGATGTGGGCAAGAACCGGAATACCATGCTGAAGACCGCACACAAGAAAACCGCCTTATTTAAGTGGAACTGGGTAGGCCATGTTTGCCGTATGCATCCACAGAGGTGGGCTCATTTGGCTATTTGGTGGTTGCTACAGGACGGACACAGGTGACGATGCAGGCCCAGGTGAAGATGGCAGGATGACCTGGACGCGTTCGGAAATGATAGGCTAGAGATAGCGGGAGACAAATGTGTGGAAATCAAGGGAAGGCCTTTGCCCAGCAGTGAGACACTTGATAACTAGCGGCACTAAAAGTTGATTCACCCACCTGCATAATGGTAAATTAAATAATAATAATAATAATATACTTTATTGTGCACTATACAAAATGGAAATGTTAAAACAAATTTTAACTCTGACAATAATGCAAACAACAGGCGGTCTTATCGCTAAAAAGCGATCTCTTCCAGACAACCTTTGGGTAGCAGGAAATTCAGAAAAAGAAAGTTAACAGGTAGTGCATATTAAACTTGATTGTTGTGGGTGAAATATGATTATATATAACTTTTCTTGTGTATATTTAATGTAAACTTAATTGTAGTAGTTGTAAATTTTTCCTGTAAGCGAATTGTATAAATTCTTATGAGAAAAATCTTTAACCCTATAAATGATTCTGACCTGTGACATGACAGGAAAATCGATATGTTAAAAGTGTGCATTTATTTGACCACTATCTGTCAATAATCCGCTCATCTTGACAAATTGGAGTCCGCCCTTGCGTCAAATGGTGTGGAAGAAAAAAAGGGAAAGGGCTTCGATAAGTTTTTGATAAAGAGCTAACATATTGTAGGGTTTTATCTAGGAGAGTTTCTGTAGATAAGGAATGGTCATTTTTCAAGCTTTGTTATGTTGGTGAATGATTGTTATTTATTAAAAGAATTTCATCCTAAACAATACCTAACTAGTGCCTTTGTGAGATGTAGGCCTGTTTTAATTTTCCAAAGACTGACTCGGCAAAAAACATGTATAATTATCGAACTTGCTCACAAAATCTCATTAGAATCGGTTGGGAAATGCGGCCTGTAGAGAACATACCGAAATTCCTCAGCAGAAAGTTACAACATCATTTAAATAAATTGGTTTTAGAAATGTTCCTAATTTGACTCGAAAAAAAAATCTAAAATATGTATAATTATCGAACTGCTTACAAAATCTCATGAGGGCTGAGAAATGCGGCCTGTAAAGGAGAACATACCGAAATTCGCCAGTAGAAAGTTACAAAATCATTTAAATAAATTGATTTTAGAAAAAAATCTAATTTGACTGGACAAAAAAATCTATGTAAACTTTATTATATAAAATAATGAGACTTAGATATACCTAAATGTTTAAATCCAACTCGGAACTAATTTTATATCATTCTTTTTTTTAAATGTTATAGGGGGCAAACGAGCAGACGGATCGCCTAATGGTAAGCAATTACCGTCGCCCATAAACACCTGCAACACCAGAGGAGTCGCAAGTGCGTTGCCGGCCTTTCAGAAGGGAATACGCTCTTTTCTAAAGGGAGTTCTGTCATTGGCTATGCTTATAGTATAATAACGAATATATATTTTTTCTGTAAAAGCTGTTGAACTTCTTAAATAAATAAATATGTTTACCGAACCTGCTCCCAAAAATTCACGAAAATCGGTTGAGAAAATGTGACATGTAGATGAGAAACCCGAAAATCTGGAAATCCGCAATTCGGATATACGAAAGCTTTTTAGTCGAAGGGATCTTCGTTTCACTCGGTCAAAAAGTGGTTCTGTGAGCTGTAAACCACGCGTGTGTCATTTTACCGTTTCCAACCACCATGGCTCTGCCACTGGAAATTTTCCGAAGACGGTAGCGACAAAAAATAATGCACAGTTAACCAATATAACTTCTGGGCCACTTTGTGTTTTATACAGTGAAAATCAATATTCAATTCAGGAGAGGTAGGGCACAGCTAAAATGTCATCTTGCTCGAATTTGGAGCAGCCCAACTGGAGAAGACCACAGCCATAATAACCAGGGATCGGATACCGGTATTTTCTCCATAGAAAAATACCGGCATTATTACGGTCACCGGTTCATTATTTCGTTTTTAATGGGACAATCTAATAATACGACGTTGTTACCTAAATACGTGATTCAGCCCTACGTAAAGAGCAAAAAATAATCCAAAATATTGGGCTAATTCAGGGTTTTTCAAAAATAGCGGTATCGGTCCCTGATAATAACATTATCTACTGTACAAGTATGTAGTGTTGTGTTCCTGGAGCTGAGCAAGGTTGCCAGAGCTCCCGAGGATGCACTTTGTTGAGATCGAGGGACCTAAATGTGTTCCTTCTGTTGTCAACACAGTGCATCCTCAAATTTTATAAAGGGCCGGCAACGCGTACTTGACTCCTTTGGAGTTGCGGGCGTCTATAGGCTGCGATGGCCGCGTACCATCAGGTGGACCGTACGCTTGTTTGCCACCGGCGTTGTATAAAAAATATATATGAAAGCCGCTTGAGATCTCATATTAATATCAATGCGACAAGGTACGAAGTTGCCCAGAGATTTCTAAATTGGTTGACCGTAGATAATAATCATGTAACTTTATGTACTAACGTTAGGCATATTTTAATGTAATTTGTAATTTTTCTACATTATGGCTCATACATCAAAAATGAGTTTAAAATATACCTCCCGTTAGTACATAAAGTTACAATTAGCCTGCTATTCATAAAAATTCTCGAACATCGCTTGAGAAATGCGACCCGTAGAAAAACGCTGGAAATCCGGACATATGGAGGTATCTTGTTCACGCTGAATCGGAAAAGTAAGTAAAATAATTGAAATATTCGTCAGCACAAGGGGTACCCACGGTAGCTCAGTTGGTTGAGAGCGATTTACGGAGTCCAAAGATAGTGGATTCAAATCCCACCAGTGGCGACATTTTTTTCAATTTTTCACTTTGACTGAAATATAATAAAATCCTATTTTTCCTGTAAGGTAACACTCGCAATGTCTGACACCTTAATTAATACTGAATCGTTGAAAACTCACCTATATTAATATTAAGTCAGTATCAAGCACTGGAAAACCTTAAATACTTATGTTTAAACTTAAATTATTAAAGTTCTTAAATTACATAATGGCCACTAGCATTTATTTCAAAACAGAATAAACCTACGTATTTCAGGATTAAAGTGGATTTGGCAGATGCCTATCACACAAAACGATTACTAGAAGTTTGCAATAACATTTCTATTACGAGGTTCGACCTTACACCAATGATAAAAGGTGAACTCCAAAAATAACTCCCTTCCAGTTTATTAATACGGGCACAAAAGAAACTGACGGTAGAATTACAGATAGGAATAGTACTGATGTGTTATTATCGGTAATTGTCATAATGTCAACTGCGAGATAATATCGACTGTCAGAATGGGGATGGATTATTCCGGCCCGTACCATGATAGTAAACAAACGTTACCTACGATTGGATCACAATATTTTCTTACTTTTGTATCACAGTTTTAGGGGGCAAACGAGCAGACGGATCACCTGATGGTAAGCAATTACCGTCGCCCATAGATTCCTGCAAGATCAAAGGAGTCGCACGTGCGTTGCCGGCCTTTTAGAAGGGAATAATGTGGTACCCGACACTATCCGAAATGCAATATATCTAGTAATGACATTATTATTGACAATATGGTGTTTATTTTAAGGAAAACTCATAAAGAACGATATACAAAACTGGTTGTTTTATATGATAAATGATTGTGTCTGAACCGCCAAATAGATAAAAAACCGGCCAAGTGCGGGCAGGACTTGCGCACGAAGAGTTCCGTACCATTATCTACAAAAACGGAAAATAAATCACGTTTTTTGTATGGGAGCCCCCTTAAAGATTTATTTTATTCTGTTTTTCAGAATTTGTTGTTATAGCGGCAACAGAAATACATCATATGTGCAAATTTCAACTGTCCAACTATCACGGTTCATGAAATACAGCATGATGACAGACGGACATACAGACAGACGGACGGACAGCGGAGTCTTAGTAATAGGGTCCATGTAAAACGACTTTGGGTACGGAACCCTAAAAATTTGACATCAATTACCATATTTGTACTAACAAAATTTTAACCTAGCAATGTTTTAAATACAAATACAAATAGTTTATTTACAGATGATAAACATGCTCTGGTAGATTAATGCTGACCCCCACACTAGTCATGGCCTGTCCCGTGGGGGAGATCTTACGATTTGTTAAACTATGTCTATTTAGACAAACAAATAAGTATATATAAAAAAATAAACATATTATATATATTTTTAAATAAGTATATAGACCACGAACCGGAAGGCGCAGCGTGGGTAGGCTCCCCACAAGGTGGACTGATGACCTGGTGAAGGTCGCGGGAGCCCGCTGGATGCGGGTGGCGCAGGACCGGTCATTATGGCACTTTTTGGGGGAGGCCTATGTCCAGCAGTGGACGTATTTCGGCTGATATGATGACGATGAAATAAGTATGACTATATGTTGTACTTCTACGTAGAAGGGTAGAATGTTGACCTGGTGAAAGGTCGCGGGAGTCCGCTGGATGCGCGGGCGCAGGACTGGCCATTGTGGCACGCTTTGGAGGGGGCCTATGTCCAGTGGACTGATATGATGATGATGACGATCTTTTAAGATAATCAGTCAGCCAGTATTGAGTATTTTATGGACATATAATAATAATATTTTATTTTAAACTCGCGATTTGTATACATTTAAAATATTTGTTTAAACGGGTCTAACTCCATATTTATGTGTTTATATTTTTTACCGACGATTCGACACGGGTGGCACTGGGCCTGTACTCCGAAATTAGAAATCCGATCTTCGTATCGTACCGTCCCTTACACTCTCGTGTTATACACTATATGAATGTAAGGGAGGGCACGATACGAACTTCAGAGTAGCCCCTCTGGTCATGTTCGAGGTAGAAATGGACGCCGTTATGCAATCATGTGTGAACCAACTATAGGTTTTCATATTAGTTTGATACATTATTGCATTACAGCATCCAACTGTCGTCTCAGCAAGTTGTCAACGGGGATATGGGTACATAACATTTGACTACCCTACAAAATTTTATAAAAATATAAAGAGTAGGCCCGAAAAAAAGGTAAATACATAAATATTGCGTTAGACCCGTTAAGAGCGCTTTAATAAAATGTAACAGGTCCACTAGCGCCACTCGTAAATAATTGTAATTATTTAAATTTAACGATATATAACTTAAAAAAGGGGCCGCTACGTACTGTAGTTTGTATTTAAGTAAAACGGTCGTTTTAACTTTGGATGCATATATTGACGAATCCAGCAACGTAAAAACTAGTTTGATGGATTCAAAAAGTACTTAAACACAAACTACAGTACGTAGTGCCCCCCTTTTGTAGTTATATATCGTTAAATTTAAATAATTACAATTATTTACCAGTGGCGCTAGTGGACCTGTTACATTTTATTAAAGCGCTCTTAAACAAATATTTAAATATAATAAACTGTCACTCACGTCTTGAAGGTCGAATGTTGCTCGATATGCTTCGTAGGCGGTCCTTAGTCATGGAGAACGGCGTCCTTAAGAATTAATAGTCATCACAACTCTTATTTTCATATTTTTATTTTATTGACTTCCTTTTGCCCACGTTTCGTGGTACAGGCCACGTCATACCCGTAAGAAAACTAAGATTTCCCACAAGCGAGAAAAGGATAAATCGTGACAAGTGTCCGCACTAGCGGGGATTTCGCAAACTTGTCGCCGGCAGTCTCTGGATTTAGACCCAACTTTGCGAAAAGATTTTTAAATTTCTAGCTCGGGACCACTAAGACTATTTACGTCGTATGTAAGTTTGTGTTTACTGTTTTGGATGCTTGTGAAGTTTAGGTAAGAATGATGATTTAAGCCACGGGGGTGGCAGAATAACAGCGTCTGTAGACAAGTCTTTAGTGGTCTCTTGGTACAGACACAAGCTGAGCCACCTACCCTTTCAATTGTTTTTGCATACTTTGTTTTATTGTACCTGTAAATGTATACAATCCTTGAATAAACGTCTTATTATTATTATTATTATTGAATTTAAGGGCTATTCTACTGTTTCATGTGCATAATTTCAAGACACATTTTTTTCATTGCAGATTTTGGAATACTTGGCCCTCACTACATATTTTTATATCGTTATTTAGAGAGAGGTTTAATTGCAGCATCATTTCCGATAGTTTTGGTAATTAACGAACCACAGCTAATATCCATAAATCGAGTAACTCAGTGGTCCTTGGATGTCTCACCATTTGTATGAAAAAATGGTTTTTACCACCGTGCTACCTACCTTTTACAGCAATTTTAATATTTAAGTATTTTTACCTGTACGGAATGTATTATTAGCTTCAGTACGGAATGTACTATTTCGAAATCCTATTTTTGTACGCTAATTCAATACATATCATAGATTTTTTATTGTAATAGAAAACTGGTCATGAAAAAGTAGAATGATCCTTAAACGTTCGTGAATTGGTTCAAGGTTAAAACAGTACAATACAATACAAATACTCTTTATTGCACACCTCAATTAAAGGATATAGTACAACTGATTAGTAAACTATATAACAGATAACTTTGTAAGTTTATATTCACCGTATGACATTAATTTTGTTATAGTTGTAAACTCGAAATTATATTCTTTCTTGAACTGACCAGTTTGACGACCGGTTTAGCCTAGTGGGTAGTGCACCTGCCTGTGAAGCTGACGGTCCTGGGTTCGAATCCCGGTCAGGGCAAATATTTGTGTGATGAGCATGAATATTTGTTTCTGAGTCTTGGATGTTTTCTATGTATTTAAGTATTTATATCTATTAAATATATCGTCGTCTAGTACCCATAACACAAGCCTTCTTGAGCTTACTGTGGGGCTAGTTCGATTTGTGTAAGATTGTCCTCTAATATTTATTTATTTTATTATTTTCTGTAAATTAATATTTTGACATGAGAAATGTATTACTTATTATAGTAAGACTTTTTTAAATTGTAAATTAATATTTTGACATGTAAAGCTGCCCTTGTCCCTTGGCCTATTTGCAGAATAAATGTTTGATTTATTTTTTATTTTTCTGATATATTTTACTAATCAGTTGAAATTTACGTACCTAGTAATTGACGGTCCGGGCAATGTTTCTAACTAGGCGTAGGCGTAGAGATCGGCAGTAGACCTTACAACCACATCGCGTATGCACTCATCATGAAGAAGAACCCGGAGAGTTTGAAGCATGTTGCCCGGAGTAACACACATGTAGCACACGAACATCAGCTAGGCTAGGTTTAGTGAACCAGCGACAAAACTCCCAGTAGCTCGATTCCACTCACACCTCAGATTCGGTTGAAACCGCTCAACCAGTCTCACTGGAGCGCAAACTCTTAGAGTGTTCCAGTGTTCCAAGCCACACGCGTGGTCGTGTCGGAGGTTTTCCTCTGTATTTTCCCGAGCCTTTTTTTATACCACGTCAGTGGCAAACAAGCGTACGGCCCGCCTGATGGTAAGCGGTCACCGTAGCCTATGGACGCTTGCAACTCCTGGGGTGTAACATGCGCATTGCCGACGCTTTAAAAATGTATACACTCCTTTCTTGAAGAATCCCATACTGTGGTCCCTCGGGAAAACCTCGGCAGGAAGCTCATTCCACAACCGGAGCGTCCGTGGGAGGAAATTGCTCTGAAACCGTACCGTACGCGACCAATTCGCTACTCGCCAACCGCACACTCCTATCACTTTATTGGGCCCGGCCTATAAAGCCACAGTCAGGTCCAAAAAGAAAAAGCACACGAAGATGTTTCATTTTCAGTGCATAAGTTCGTAATGATTTACTAGATCATAAGCTTAAGCATGTAGAACAAATGACTATCATCATAATTTTAGTAGTTTAACTCTTGTCAGTGTTGCTCTTTTCTTCAGACTCTATCTGGGGCCAGCTGCTTAGTTTTCTGACACAACACGACTGCTAATTTTTCGTTCTCTTCATTTATTACATGGAGTGATGACCTGGTGAAGGTCGCGGGAATCCGGTGGAAACGAACGGCACAGGACCGGTCTAAATGGCGAGCCTTGGGGGAGGCCTATGTTCAGCAGTGGACGTCTTTCG
The DNA here is from genome assembly GCA_963556455.1 of Epiblema foenella. Taxonomy (NCBI): domain Eukaryota; kingdom Metazoa; phylum Arthropoda; class Insecta; order Lepidoptera; family Tortricidae; genus Epiblema; species Epiblema foenella. The sequence goes on from OY747100.1 coordinate 25,395,871, forward strand.
GCTGAAATGATGATGATGATGATGATTTATTATATACCGCTTTTCGTTGGTTTCTCTCCTCGTTTTCCTTTAACCTTCTACGATGTATATTACTACATAGTATAAAACAAAGTCGCTTTCTCTGTCCCTATATCCCTATGTATGCTTAAATCTTTAAAACTACGCAACGGATTTTGATGCGGTTTTTTTTAATAGATAGAGTGATTGAAGAGGAAGGTTTATATGTATAATAACATCCATTAAATAGTGCACCCGTGCGAAGCCGGGGCGGGTCGCTAGTAGTTTAATAAAAGGTGATAATTATTAATTGGTTGGTCACATTACTTTTTTCAAATGTACGACCCGAAAATTCATAAATTACCTAAGTAAAACAGTTCAGGTGATTAAGAAACTTGGCCAAATTGGTTCTTTTAAACAGATTTATACATCAGTTCTGTGGCACTAACTGATTCAAAGCGCCAACGTTACCTTTCTGTTAAGAAGTGTCGAAAAGAAAGCAACGCAACCAATTTCAGAAAATCGCAGCAACTAGTTAACGCAGGTAAACTTTGCCAAGTTCCACGTTGGCAGTTGCCAACTTTGGCCTGTATGCTACTAATTGGCACCAAGGGGATGGCAATTTGGGGACATTTATTTTAGTTGTGAAGAAATGCCCGTTAGTCAAGCGATTAGTGTTATTGGGTCGTTTGGGTGATATTGGATTGAGGGTAACTTTTGTAAGAATTGTTTTGATTCATTATTTGTTTAAGTAATAAGCAAATTAGTTATTATCTCATTAAAATATAAGTTTGATTGTGCGATGACATAAATTGAATGCGAAAATTACTCTGTCTGTCTCTTAACTTTTAATGCTCAAACGCTGAACCGATTTAGATGACATTTGATATGGAGATAGTTTTGTAATTTTTGAAATGACAGAGAAAAGTTTTCGCCCCGGGAATCAGGATTCACAAGCAATACTAATTTGACTGACAATCGACACTGACAGCTGACAGTTTTCTATTATCGTACCGCCTCCGCACCGACAAATCAAGCGGTCAGCTAACACTTTCACTGTCAAGTTGTTCGTAGCGATACTGAATTTCCTCTACATACAGGGAAACGTATGTTATTTACGCATTATCACCAAACAGCCTCGATTTTGTAGTGCATCGGCTATGTTTGCTAACGCCAGGGTACCTGACTTTTTTGCCATTATTAGAAATAGAATAGCGTCGTTTTGGCACAGAGTACGGTCTTCTAATAATGTACTTATTAAGACGGTTGACAAAAACATATGCCGCAATCTTATTTGTTTACATTGGTTGTCTGTACATCGGCAACCGAATCGCAAATAGTTTGTATTATACATATGTTTATTTTTATGGTTTGTATTGTACCTATATTATTGTATACACTGTTTTATTTCATTTTTGTGTAATGGGTCCATTACCTGGAAATAAAAATTATTCATTCATTCATTCATTCATTCATTCATTCATTCATTCATTCATTCGTTATCGGCTACGCGTCTACGAGCAGAGAATTCCTTAGCGGTCACATATACGTCACAACCCATCCACACCCTTAAAGCATATTTCCTTTCCCGCAAAGAATGTTATCTTCCGTCCCAAAAGATAAGCCAAAACATAGTGATATCATGTATGTCGTGTGTACGAGTCAAAAACGTAGGCCTCGGGCCCTCAGGCCTCGATAATATTGAAAGTACCCTGGAGGATATCGAGTACTCTTGGTACGGTCGCTACGTTGGAATTAAAAATAAATAAATAAAAATAAATAAATATTAGAGGACAATCTTACACAAATCGAACTAGCCCCACAGTAAGCTCAAGAAGGCTTGTGTTATGGGTACTAGACGACGATATATTTAATAGATATAAATACTTAAATACATAGAAAACATCCAAAACTCAGAAACAAATATTCATGCTCATCACACAAATATTTGCGCTGACCGGGATTCGAACCCAGAACCGTCAGCTTCACAGGCAGGTGCACTACCCACTAGGCTAAACCGGTCGTAAATTCCGGTCGGTAATTTTAAGGTCTAACTATATTTTGTTATTTCCAAATTATTATCCTTACTAGCTTTCAGTCCCAGTCATCGCTTTTCTACACAAATTTCCCCTTCAGGGATGTTTTCCAGGATAGAAAGTATCCTATGCCCTTCCCGGAATCTCAAACTATCTCCATACCAAATTTCATCTAAATGTATTTAGCGGTTTAAGCGTGAAGAGGTAACAAACAAACAGACAAACATACTTTCAAATTTATGAAATTAGTATGGATGGTAAGATTTTTTAAATTGTAAAATGACATGTAAAAGCGGAGTAATTTGATTTTGATTTTACGATTTTAATTGCTGATTGTGACTTAAAAATTTATGATTATTTGGACAAAATGATAATGCGCTGAAACAGAAACTAACATTAAGAGTGGATTTGAAACAATGGCGAAGAATCTCATAGTCTTACATTTAAAAGGAGTGATATTTTTTATTTAGCCATCCCCCTTAGCTCCTACATTAGAAAAAACCATATGAATATGAATGAATGAAAGAATAAATGGTTTATTCATATTGAATATATGGTTTTACATCAGATCTTAGTACATATTTCTTCCCATAATATATTCAGCCAGATCAGGCATATGAAAACTTAGGTCAGTGATTTAATCACTCAGTCTATAGATAAGGATACAATGACATCTAAATAAGGTCACTATATTAAACATTGCATGCTTCATCAGCTACGCTAAATTAAATTAAATTAATATGTATAAATAGCATTGATAATTTTTTAAGTCAATTAAGTAATAATAACAGTCAATTAATTATGTGACATACTTCTTTAAATCTGTTATTTAAAAATTCTGTTCACAAAACTTCATGAGGAACGGTTGAGAAATGTGACCAGTAGTCGACCGGTGGATAGCCAAATATCCGCCAGGCAGACGAACGAAAGCATTTTTACCCAAGCTGAAACAGGGGCGCTACCGCGAAGAGCAAACGAAGTTTTCGCTCTCTGTCGCACTTGCACGTTCGGACGTAAGTGCGACAGAGAGGGAAAACTTCGTTTGCTGTTCGCGGTAGCGCCCCAGAAACGCTTCGGCAATCGATCAATTACCAGATTTAGGTAGTCCAAAAGGCATCTTTAATTCGTACCTGCGATGTTGCATAGTCGAGGAGACAAGAGGAAAAGAGTTGTCAATTTAGACTCTTTTCTATTAACATATAAACCCTTTTAGTTTGTAAATGTCGTATGCTATCCAACGGCGAGCCTGTATGAATCTGATTGAAGCGAAAGAGGTATTTTAGAACTTTGGCATTTTTTGGTCTTTGCCTACCTCAAATAGGATGTGGGGATGTCCAATAGAGAGACCGTACCGGGAACGTCTCAGGAACTGGCAAAGTTATCACCGTCTTCGACAATCATGCTCTATTTCACACACACCTTCTGTATTGGTGGGTCACGGTACTTTTATTTTTTTTACCATATCGGCATATGGACGCTTGCAACTCCAGGCGTGTCACATGCGGACCGTTAAAATTTATACACTCTGATTTGAAGAACCCCATACTGTAGTCCCCTCAAAACCTAGGCAGGGAGCTCAACGGGGTTTCTTCTCGTACCAACGACCGGTTTAGCTTAGTGGTTAGTAATCTAACGAAGCTGATGGTCCTGGGTTCGAATTTCGGTGAGAGTCAATATTCGGTAATTCTAATAGTCCTGGGTTCGAACTGTGAGAATCAATATTCGGATAGCTACTTTTTGGTCAGGTGTGACGATAAGATATACTTATGCGATGTTGATTTGATACGCGGTACGAAATGTAACTACCCACTTCAAGTTATTCAAACTTCCCTATAATGAAGTAGAAATAGAAATAAGAATTATACACTATCGGAAAATTGGTTAGAAGATGCCTAACTCGGAAATTTGATTTTTCTGTCCGTTTTGTCCAACGATGTGAACAAAATCGTAGAACAAAACGGACTACTTCAATTTATAATGGTAAGGAAATGTAATGAGCTGTCAAAGCAAAGTTAGTGTCCGCCGGGACCATAATTTGATTTTCAATCAATGACAGCCGGAAATAAATAAGTACACAATAAGTCGATACTAAAAGCAAAGTACTGAAAGCTGAGTCAATGTTAGAAACTTTGAAAGTGCTCGCTTTTACGGCGCAATGTATGTACTAAAGGCGGATTTGTTTAATATATGTTTTAAAGGTCCGCACAACCCCTGTTAACCATCCACTGATGACGCAATATTCAACTGTTCATTAATAATAATTCCCTTATTATTGTAAGTATCTAATTACTATCAATCGTTTAAAACACTTGAACGCAAATCTTTCTCACAAACACAAGATGTCGTAGTCCTGAATCATTTTCAGACAACGTATGGGTCATCAGCCTCCCAGTGTTATTCCAGTACAGCTGCATCCTGAAGGATGCCCGGGATCCGCTACCTAGTCCCAAGATTTGGCGTAGCCACTAGTTTTTACTGCAGCTAACTACTGCCTTCTAACCTCCCAACCCTAGGGGACACCAGACCTTATTGGAATTAGGTTTGTCAAGTGAGTGGGCAACTTGACTGTTAGAAGTTCTCAAGCCACCCGAAGTCCTCTAACTTTGCTTAACGACTACTATCATAGACAGCAGCCGAGATCATCGACTTAACTTGCCTTTCAAATCATGGAAGCGCTCAGTTAATAACTACTCAAAGCGGTCACCCATCAGATAACGTATGGGTATTTTTTTTTAATTTCGTTCCTTGCAATGGTAGATACGTTTTTCATCAAGGCCGAATCATATCAGCCGCAAGATGTCCATTGCTGATGGGCTACCGCGAACCACAAACGAAGTTTTCCCTCTCTGTTTCACTTATATGCAAACTTGCAATTGCGATAGAGAGGAAAAACTTCGTTTTTTGTTCGCGGTAGCGCCCCTGGACATACTTTCCCCAAAGCCACAATGACCGGTTCTGCACCCGGATCCAGCGGACTCCCGCGTCCTTTTTAACGTTTTTAACTTAGGGCAAACCCTAAAAACTGGGTCAAGTTGGCTGAAAAGGTTTCAGCGTAGATTTAGCCGCGAGTCTGAGTCGAGTGTTCGAATATTCCGGTGCCATGTAAAATGGATTCCATTAGATGTTTTAAATCGTCGGATATTTTAACACCAACATTTTGAAAAGTATATTACGATATATTTTAGATGTTGCATCAATTCGTATACGTTTCATTAATGAATGCCAATGCCTCGCCAATGGGCAAGGTATAAAAAAAAACTTTTATTGGCTCCTGTATCTGAGTGGTAGCACCCATACTTAACTCAAACTCAAAATATTCTTTATTCAAATAGGCCTAGCAACAAGCACTTTTGAATCGTCAGTTATATATTACATAAATTGAATCTAATTATTCAGAGCAATTTATTGATGCATATGAAATTTAAAAAAGGCATGAATTACTATAACGTATGTCAAAATATTTATTACACTTATTATACTCTTTGGTAGCACCTACCTCTTTCTTCCCGTGGGTGTAAAAGTCGACTATGGGAACCGGGTTGTGGTGTGTTGTGAGCCAGAGCCCATCGGCTAGCAACCTATCACTGCAATATCACATTTTCTCCGCTAAATGTGGCATTGGAATTAAACTTCATGTGCTCTGCCTACCTCTTTTAGGAATACAGGCGTGAGTTTATGTATGTATATTATTATCTGAGCAGTTTGCCCTTCGGGCATCTGAAGCGAGGTATCCCACAAACCTAAACTGCCTTTCGATAAATTACAGTCCTAAATGAAATTTGATAAACTTGGCGCTTTTATTTTCTGAACTACATGTAATTTCACAAACATGGAGCGCTCATGGCCCAGCGGCGCCCGCGTACCGTATGCGGTATGCGAGGTTAAGCAACTTCGGGCCAGGTCAGTTATCGGATGGGTGACCGCTTTGAGTGGTTATTAACTGAGCGCTCCCGTGCTTTGAAAGGCACGTTAAGCCGTTGATCCCGGCTGCTGTCCATGATAGCAGTCGTTAAGCCAGATTAGAGGCCTTCGGGCTTGAGAACTTCTAAACAGTCAAATTGCCCACTCACTTGATATGCCTAATTCCAATAAGCTCTGGTTTCCCCTCGAGTTGGAAGGTCAGATGGCAGTCGCTTCCATAAAAACTACTGCCTACGCTAACTTTTTGGATTAGGTAGCGGACCCCGGGCATCCTAGCATAACACTAGGATGATGATGATAATGTAATTAAACAAATGTATGTTCACGAATTTTCTTACATGTAAGCTGACATAAGTGAAATGAACCACCAATTCGGGTGCCTTCTAAAAGTGTTCCATAATATTTCATTTTATAACGTTATCATAAATTAAAACGCTATCTTGTAATATAACACGTGACACGCGTTCGCCGTAATTCACGTTAATTAGTAGCAAATAAGTTCTCTTCCCGCATGTTAATTAGCCGTGTAATTAAAAATATTTCCTTGAAATTCGCCCTCGTGTCATTAAACCAACGTAGTCGGGTGGTAAGTCACGCGACTTACAATCTCCAGGTTGCGGGTTTGAATCCCGACACGTATCACTGCAATCGCGCGGAATAAAAAGCGCCTATGCGCCAAATTAGTTTTGCCTCAATAAAAAAAAAAAATATTAGAGGACAATCTTACACAAATCGAACTAGCCCCACAGTAAGCTCAAGAAGGCTTGTGTTATGGGTACTAGACGACGATATATTTAATAGATATGAAAAAAAAAACAGAAAAATGACCTTGATTCGATAAATCACTAATCACAATAATAGTTTATATCAAAAGCAATAATACACCATTTTTTACTTACATGGCATGCAAGGTAACGCCACACAATTGAAAATAGATGAAAATAAGACATTCTTTGGTGATTTTTTTTCTATAGAGCCAATTTTATTACAGTATGGTTTTTTCAGACTCAAAAACAGCAAATATGATCTAGTTTTCGTGTGATTATTTTCGTGGCATTTGCACTTTATTGTGATAGGTAAATAATCTATGTAAGAACTTCGGTATTTTATTAACTATTTTTGTTGCCATTCCAAAAAAGCTGTTCCACATTAATGCTGTTTTCATAGGCTGATTATATAGCTGTATTTTATATTGCGAACGAGTGGGAAGCTTTCGTTTTTCTGATACAAATCTGAACATATCAATATGGCGTTTTACGAATAGAGCTACCTCTAAGATATACAATAAATAATAAATAAATATTTAGTAATAAATAAATAATAAATATTAGAGGACAATCTTACACAAATCGAACTAGCCCCACAGTAAGCTCAAGAAGGCTTGTGTTATGGGTACTAGACGACGATAATTTAATAGATATAAATACTTAAATACATAGAAAACATCCAAGACTCAGAAACAAATATTCATGCTCATCACACAAATATTTGCCCTGACCGGGATTCGAACCCAGGACCGTCAGCTTCACAGGCAGGTGCACTACCCACTAGGCTAAACCGGTCGTCAAATGAAGGCAAAGTCAAGAGTTTCAGTGATTTAAATATAGGAACACAGCTGTCTCTTACGTTTCAAGAAAAGGGCGTATTCTCTTCTGAAAGGCGGCAATAACATAAAAAAAAAGAATAGCGACGGAGAGCCTTTACACTTCCTCTTTGCCTAAGACGGCCTATTTCCCGAAGAACTCCTTTGTGTCCTTCTATAATCCTATAATCTTCCTTTTGTAAAATGTAAATTTCTGTAATCTGTCATTGACGACCGCTTAGCCTAGTTGGTAGTGATACTGCCTACGAAGCTGGAGGTTCCGGGTTCGAATCCCGGTCAGGGCATTTATTTGTGCGAGTAACATAAATACTTGTTCTTGAGGGATGTTTTCTATGTATTTAAGTATCTATTTATCTATATAAGAATATATATCGTCGCCTAGTGCACATAGTGCCATTTTGCTTAGTTTGGGACTGGTCGATTTGTGTAAGATTGTCCACAAATATTTATTATATTTATTTATTAAATAAATTTTATGATTCATTGTACAGTAATAGCAGTTCTTTTTATTTACGAACCGCCATTAAACATCTATATGCAACTCAAAGTGACGAAAGCAGAACATTTAAACGAAAAACACTAACTACACGGTGCCATTCAAAATATAAAACATCATCCTTTTACGCTGATTTGCAATTTTTACGCTCTCGACTCTATTTTGAGGTAAAAAACCTAACTACTTCAAAACGTCGTATCTTAATAACATCCTCCTAACAAGATACACCGTTTTCTAATTCCGAAGCTGAGTACACGGCACCAAATATGTAACGGCCGTTCAACTTTATTACGTTGAGATAAGGTTGACATTTGTATGCTTATTTGAGTGGCAACCACACAAAGAGTCTGATAGGACAATGCATCGTCACTGGCTGACGGGAGTGCTGGCGTTTTCTTTTTTAAAAAGTTTGGCTGTCATGTGTAGTTTAGGAACTTAATTTAAATTTTATTTGACGACGGGGATGCCAGTACAACCTTTGAGCATAGCGGCGGTTTTTCTATTAATATCCAACTTAAAAAAACTGCTCATATAGCAAGATTTTGTCATGATTTTTTTTCTGATTAGCGATGGAATTACATATATCACCGAGTAGCCAAGGTTTGCCCTACCGATCTCGTCCCACTAAATCAGGAAATCACCATGGTAAATTCGACTTGATATATTGTTATCAATACCTACATTAGTAATAGTATGACGATTCTCTTGGCTGAAACTTGAAATGTCATTTTTATTAAATTTATGGTTGCTTTTCTTTTGTTTTAATTGTTTTATTATGTGTATGATATTCAATGTATTGACGACCACAATAGGTATTCATTTAAATTGAATTAAATGTAATTTATAATGAAGTCTTGTATTGTGTAATAAATGAAATATAAATCTAAATCTATATTATTATCATCAAAACTGGTGACAGAAGAGCTGGCGACTTCATCGCACAACGTATCAGCATTGCGATACAGCGCGGAAATGCCTCTGCATCCTCGGTATCATTCTCCAAGAGCCTGTTTTAGATTAAAGTTACTTTTAATATTATTTATATTGATTTAGTAAATAAATAAATATTTATATCCTTAAATTCAATTCCTTATTGCGATCTGATCAAATTTGGATCTCAAGGTTTTCCACCAGCGAGAAAAGTTTGTAAAATATTTAGTAATAGATTAGTCACTAATGAGACAATAGACCATACACAATAGTTAGTATATATTCTTTGACAATAGGGCATTAGTAAAGTTTAGGCGGTAAACTTACAGGCTAACCCGAACACCGAAAACCAGAAAGTTCGTTCTTGCCTCACCTTCTGCCGCTCGAATTTGCAATTCTGTGCTTTTCGCGGCAGCCGCTTATTGATAGCATTATATGTGACGTTCTACGGGTAAAGTTTTGTTTTGAACCTGACTATGGCTTTATAGGCCGAGCCCAATAAAGCGATAGGAGTGCGCGGTTGGAGAGTAGCCTGGGGAAAATCCAGGGGAAAACCTCCGACACGACCACACGGTTTGGAACACTGGAATACTCTAAGAGTTAGCGCTCCAGTGAGATTGGTTGAGCGGTTTAACGAGCTACTGGGAGTTTTGTCGCTGGTTCACTAAAACTAGCCTAGCTGAGAAGATTCCAGCAAGATACTCAGCTAGGGACTATATGTGTCACTGTTATCGCGATCGCGCGGTGGAGTTCTCCGCCGGCGGGAATACCTAAGTGTACGCGTCGTGTCTGAGTTGAACGCCGTAACGTGTATACCTTATGACAAGTAATAAGGTACCCATGGAACGTTTCATATTTTCCGATAACATCACGTTACTCTTTTACTTAGCCGTGCGATCGTCATGTCATTATCATCCATTATTATAAATCAAGTCGAATTTACCAAGGCGATTTCCTGATTTAGTGGGACGAGATCGGTTGGGCAAACCTTGGCTACTCGGTGATATGCAGTTATTCGGCGATAGTTTGTTATCGTCTTGTAGCTGAGAAACATTAAAGAAAATAACCTTGCCTATCATAATGACTGTAAGTGGCGCAAAAAACAGTACAAGCTACAAAAATATCAGATGACTGCTATAAGACGATAACAAATTATCAACGAATGACTGCATATTACCGAATACCCAAGGTTTGCCCTATGTATTATATTTAGTACTTTGACGTCAGCTTATTTATGTCGCACAGACTTCACTTAAACCTTAAATTATTAAATTAAACACACAAGTAAGTATTAACACACTCATAACGTTACACTTACGACAAGTACCTTCCTATCAAATAATTATTAAAAGTCTAACTTTTTAAATTTCAACTCCACGATTGGTTTATTTTCTGTACATTCTTCTTAGTTTTTAATGTTTTTGTCTTTAGCGCAAGATATTCAGTTAAATGGCAATCGGATCTTGTGTCAGCCTACGATACAGGCCTAGCCTAGTGTAGGGGTCACAGAAAAGTGTTTTAATTTACTTTGTCATGCAGTGTCTGTAACATTTTCTTTTTTTATATATTTTGATCGTTTGGTAGTGTTAATAGCACTGTGTATAAATAAACTATTTTTGTTTTTTTTTTTGTTAAATATATATACTAATAAATAAGTAAATCATTAGGTTTCTGTACGTCCCGCGCCAGTTAAGAAACACTCAGGCGCGAAAGAAGAAGAAAAGCGGTAAAGCTGTACTGACTTCGGCAGCTCACATTACTTAACAGCATTCTAGCTATCGTACCGCCTCGGTATCGAGTCAGAATAGTAGTTTATGCAACATACATAATGAGAGGTCTTAAAACACGAGTGTGGTTTTATGAAACGAGCGACAGCGAGTTTCATAATAGAATCACACGAGTGTTTTAAGGCCTAATTATGTATAGTCGCATACACTACTTTATCTACGTTCATATCATAATTCTACTTTCGTAAAAGCAAAAAACCAATAATGACAACAGTAAGGGCAGCAATTCCAACCTCCGTCAACAAGATTTTTTATAAATCATAGACAAACGAATGAAGTCCTTATTCTCATGTCTCTCGAGATCAAATGTCGTGCGGTTTATATTAAAAAACATTCTGAATTGACGTTTCGTATCGATAACTGTTTAATATCTATGGACACTAGAATAGAAACCCACTTGAGTTTTGACAGCTGTTCCAAATTTAAACTCATAACCTTACAAAAATCTGTACTGTAATAACATTACAGTACAAATACCTACTACCACAGATAAGAAATTTCTCATAGTAAAATTGGTTGTCGTAATACTGGTCATTTCCTACGGTTTCTGAACGCGTTTTAGAGCACTAATGATATGTGCGTAGATAAAGTAGTTTTATTTGAACTTAAGTGAGCGAATGCTCCCAAACCTAGATAATTACACCTCTAGGGAGAAAAGTAAATTATTCCCAAAACCAAAACCAATTTATGCTTGGATCTGAGTTTTTCATTAAATTATGCAGTCGAAGCGAATGTTCCGCATCATTACGAAGTTGGTAACTTTATTCTGGATATTGAGTTCGTGTTTTGCGTACTTAAATACATTATTTAGTACTTCGCTGGCCGGCTGTGGCTACGCTATAACTATGTTTATACGAAAATGGGGATAACTTTAAGGCAAGGCCATTTCAGTGCAAATGACCCCCTCTAACACGCGTGAGTTTGCAATTAACTATCCCGCTCTCTACGGAAACTCTGCGCGTAATTTCGTAAATATTTACTACATATTTATTGATTGTTGGAACACTGATGAAAATATCCTTTTATTTCCTTAGAACAATAAAAAAAATATCGTTTTTGTAAAAAAAAACGAATCACTGTCGCTGATAATTAAGAGATCTGCAGCATTAAAGTTCATTTTTACTATGATATTTAGGATTTTTTTACAGAGTTACCAAGTCATTTTCCAATATTTTGTTAGGTTATTTCTTTTCTTTGTTTCTTTTCTAGTCTACTGTAATTTTTGTGTAGTGTAATTCTACATTATTTCTTCACACTGGAAGCTCAAACTTCAGTATTTTCGTCAGATCTGTGAATGGGCCTTGCTTTAATTTTGTTTTTGTCCAGTTAGTGTAATATTATGTAACAGAATCGAGTCTCCACTACGCCTACCCCAACGGGTTGTCGATTCTGTTATCTCAAGTCTCCACTGGAGACCACAGCTTTGCAAACTTGGTGTAGGATACCCTCCAGCTAAGATGAAGTCCACAATTAAGCAAAGTAAACTGACAGATAAGATGTTACCAGGAGTAGAAAAAAAAAAGTGTACATCAGTGGCGGCGCGTCAAACATATTCTTAAAGAAACCGGAAATAATTTGCCTTTCTTATTCTTCATGAGCCGTAGTAAAAGAACTGGACTGGCTGAAAATTAGGCAAGCCGGTGGGAATCGAGTTGTATGGACGCTCCGCCACTGGTGTACATATACAGTATACAGGATGTCCAGTAAATAATGGACAAGCTTCTAACCACTGATAGAGCACCTGAAGCTGATCCAGAAAAAGGACTTTCAGGTTTAGTAAAAGTCTCTTGGTTTTCGAGATAATCGAACTTTTCCATTTTCTTAATAAATGGCTACCACCCAAAGTTGTTAATGAAAAACAGAGATAACTTTATGTAGGACATTGTCTCTACTAGCTGTCAGCACAACCATCCACAAGTCAATAAGGGTAGGCAGAAACCGGCTTGGGAATCTTCTGGAGTAGCAAGCGTCCATAGGCTAATTTTTAATAATGAGTCCTGGCTACCCTATAGCTCTAATACCTGTCTGTTAGCAACACTATTAGAGAATATTTAGCAATTAAAAGAACGAGAATATCTCTTCATTTATGGCCTCGACGGTCATTAAAGTCAAATAAGGCACCAATTATTAAGAAAATGGAAAAGTTCGATTAGCTCGAAAACCAAGGCACTTTTACTAAACCTGAAAGTTCATTTTCTGGACCAGCTTCAAGTGCTCTATCGGTGGTTAGAAGCTTGTCCATTATTTACTGGACACCCTGTATGCAGAAGCCTTTGATCAGTGTGTGTTGCCAGTGGTGACATATGGTACGGAAATGTGGTCGCTCACCATGGACCTTATAAGAAGGCTCAAAGTCACCCAGAGGGCAATGGTGAGGGCTATGCTGGGAGTTTCTCTGCGTGATTACATCAGAAATGAGGCTACCAGTAGCAGAACCAAAGTAACCGATATAGCCTTTAGAATTGCTAAACTTAAGTGGAACTGGGCGGGGCACATTGCACGTAGAACCGATGGCCGTTGGGGCCGGAAGGTTCTCGAGTGGCGGCCACGGACCGGAAGGCGCAGCGTGGTAAAGGTCGCGGGAGTCCGCTGGATGCGGGTGGCGCAGGACCGGTCATTGTGGCACTCTTTGGGGGAGGCTTATGTCCAGCAGTGGATCTTTCGGCTGATACGATGATGATGATGATATAGATAAATTAAACATATCGAAAAGTATAATGTTGTACTACCAAAGTTATTCCAATGTTGTAATCCATGAGCTTTCAACTTTCCGGCCACTAAAGGTTAAGCGGAACAAAATTAGTATTTAAGTATGAAGTTTAGTCCTTTAAATATGAATAAATCATAAGATTGTAAGTCGTTTTATGTTCTCCCACAGCGCACCCCTAGGTGGGGGCCGACAGATAGGTAAGTCTATTAAGGCCTTAATTATATCGATATGAACTGCACAGGCCACACTGTGGCTACATTTGTGCATTTTGACCTGTCAAACAGCTTCGCCCAATGGTGGACTTCACTTTTTTTTTTAATAAATAAATAAGTATTAGAGGACAATCTTACACAAATCGAACTAGCCCCACAGTAAGCTCAAGAAGGCTTGTGTTATGGGTACTAGACGACGATATATTTAATAGATACTTAAATACATAGAAAACATCCAAGACTCAGAAACAAATATTCATGCTCATCACACAAATATTTGCCCTGACCGGGATTCGAACCCGGGACCGTCAGCTTCACAGGCAGGTGCACTACCCACTAGGCTAAGCCGGTCGTCAAACGTCACTTTAGGTGGAGTGATGACTTAAGCAAAGCTGCTGGCAGCGGTTAGAAATAAAAAACTCAAGATCGAGTTCAATGGGATGCCATGGGAGAGGCCTATGTCCAGCAGTGGACGGAGGTGGGCTGATGATGATTATAATTACGTCATCATCCTCCTAGCGTTATCCCATTACAGTTCTGAAGGCTGCCCGGTGTCGGCTACTTATTCCAAAGACTTAGCGTAGGACTTTAACGAAAGTGAGTGCCATCTGACCTTCCAACCCAAGGGGAAACTTGACTGTTTAGAAGTTCTCGAGCCGCCCGAAGGCCTCTAACTTGGCTTAACGACGGCTATCATGGACAGCAGCTGGGATCAACGGCTTAACATGCCTTCCAAAGCACGGGAGCTCTCAGTTAATAACCACTCAAAGTGGACACCCATCAAAGGGGTTGACCTCGGCCGACGTTGCTTAACCTTGCACCGCTGGGCCACGAACGTTATTATTATGGAACGTGCTAAAATTTCCAGGTCGATATGATATTTTGGTAGATACCTATGTAATGTACCCTTTACTTTACCCTTACCCTTACCCTTTTTGCTGTTCGGTGTTTAGACCCGAGGGTCGAGGAATCGAGATCCACGGGGTCACAGGGCCCATGGTGTCTTCAAGAACAGATTAGTGGATACCACTGGTGACCAAAGTGCTGGCAGCTTCCCCGTCACAGGCATTGTTTTTTTTTCATTTAAATACTAACCCCATTATTCATAAAACTTAACAAACCTCTGCTAACTAAAATGTCTGTTGTCACTGTCTCACAAGCATGCGTCAAAGTGACAGATAAGGACAAACGAACGTTAGCGGCTAGTTAACTAATATAGGTTTGATAGACGTTTATGAATATGGGGTTAAGTTTAGTGAAAATACAGACTATTTTGTATGCAACAAATGTAGTAACAAATAAAAAAGTCAATTATTCCACGAAAACACCGTCCTTCCTTGCGTATAATTTAACAGGCGCAGAAAACAAATAAATATAAATGAACGGGAAACAAGAGAGAACAAATTTGAACAAGGAGAGGAATATATTGTGTTGGTACAGCCATATGTTAAGTCGGCAAACGCTTGGCTTTGATTATTTTACCGACTGCGAAAGAGGCGTTTCATACAAACCGCCTACTTTTTTGGCACCAGACTGTGTCTTTATAGGCCGGGCCCGATAAAGTGATAGGAGTACGTGATTTCAGAATCATCATCATCATCATCAGCCTGTGGCAGTCCACTGCTGGACATAGGCCTCTCCTATGGCACGCCACTGAGCTCGGTCTTCAGCTTTTCTCCTCCAATCCCTGCCCACTGCCTTTCGAATCAGAATTTTCAGGATTTTTAGAATCGCCTGGGGATAATCAAGGGGAAACCTCCGGTACGACCACGCGGGCGGTCACTGGAATACTCTGAGTTTGTGCTCCAGTGAGATTGGTTGAGCGGTTTTAACCGAATCTGAGGTGACAGTGCTACTACGTCGCAGCTCTAACCTAACCTACTTTCTAGAAGCAGCTGGTTTCTGTGAGCGTACGCAGTTGTAAGGGAACGTACCCAACTACGTTACCCGTTCAGGGGAAGATGGTCACTTGGTCACAAGGGGGTGGGCCTTAGCTCTTTGTCACGTAGTTCAATATCCTCTAAAGAAATCTGGAGCTAATAATAATAATTTTTATATTTTACTTTTTATAAAGATATTGTAAAAACCTAGCCAAAGGCGAAAAATAAATAAAGAGAATAATAATAAAATCTTTATTTCGGACTTTGTTTATCCATATCGTGTTAGTACAGCTTACACCTACGTATTAGTATAAGCTAACCAATCAAACTTTGTATAATGCAGTGGAGCAATTTAGACTGTAGAAAATTAAAACTCGAAATATTTTCCGTTTTGTAGATGATAGGGCCATTCTACTTTTACATGTACATAATTTTCAGACACTTTTTTTTTAAATGAAAATTTTGGAATACTTGACCCTCACTTCATATTTTTATATTGTTATTTATAAAGAGGTTAAATTGCAGTATCACTTCCGATAGATTTGGTAATTAACGAACCACAGCTAATATCCATAAATCGAGTAACTCAGAGGTCCTTGAATGTCTCACCATTTATATGAAAAAATAGTTTTTACCACTGTGTTACCCACCTTTTACAGCAACATGTTAATATTTAAGTATTTTTACCTATAAATTCCTTTTATTAGGTTCAGGTACTATTTCGAAATCCTGCATTTGTACACTAATTCAATACATATAATAGATTTTTTTTGGTAATAGAAAACTGGTCATGAAAAAGTATAATGACCCATTTGCTAGACTGCCCTTCATCTTGGTCAAATTGTGAAAGCACTTTTCCGCTATCCTAGCAAAGATAGCTTTCTAGTAAATGATGTAAAACATCGAAGATATTTTCAATTAGTTCCTCGCAGTCTAGATTGCCCCGCTTCACCTTACTTCTATATCGTCGGGTGAGAAGCAAAAAATTCACTATCAAATCTGTCAATACTCTTCGAAACCTCATATGTCAGTACTGAAACGATGCTGATATACGAGTTTTATTTTTATGGTAAAAGGACACGCAGCTACTTAACACCGTGAATATTTAACACAATTATATTTGAAAACGAGTGTAGCAGTAAAAATATATTTAAAAACAAACTCAAAAGGTTGCTATTAACGCAAGATGCTTAATATTAATTAAATAAGCTAGTACCCATCTTGTTTTATATTCAAAGGATAGGGGTTAATTACTTTATTACTTAGGTCATTAGATACTATAACTTGGTACAAAAAATGAAAGTGAGTGTAATATTACGCCGATAAACTTAATGTTTGGCGAAACGGAAACAAATGGCATACTTTCTTGGGAAAGATAAAGTAAAAAAAAAAAAAAAATTAAGCAGGTATTTGTTTCTTAGTGACTTTCGCTTGTAACCTGACGACATGTTTCGCTTATTACTACTATATGGTTACGTAATAAAATATACAATATTATGTGACGCTATAATAACAAATATTTAATATTATCTTTCATCAGAAATGACGTACGCGCTTTTAAAATCAGCAGCATAACTGTTTTTTTTTTTAACCTGACTGTGGCTTTATAGGCCGGGCCCAATAAAGCGATAGGACTGCGCGGTTGGAGAGTAGCCTGGGGAAAATCCAGGGAAAACCTCCGGCACGACCACGCGTGTGGTTTGGAACACTGGAATACTCTAACAGTTTGCGCTCCAGTGAGATTGGTTGAGCGGTTCAAACCGAATCTGGTACGCTAGCACAACTTGCTGCCAAGTCGTATCTCGCGCGACTCAGCGATTCCTGTCTCACTCGAACTGTGCTAATTAGAAAGAGGAGGGTAGATTTCTCTCTACTCGCGTCGCGTCGCAGCAGCAGTTGTGCTAGCACCGCTGAGGTGTGAGTGGAATCGAGCTACTGGAAGTTTTGTTGCTGGTTCACTAAACCTATATATGTATACCGATATGTGCGATACCGACTCGCACTTATCCTTGTTTACTTATATTCATAAATATATTCTCCACACGTAGGGTAACTGCGTCTATAGCTGAACCCAATATATAATAAACAGAACAACACAAATCAAGCGGGCGGACGAGTGCGGGCAGCCGAGCTATTTGTCTTGTCGGAGCAGATCTCTGAGATAACAGATAAACTGCTCCTTTTGATCGCAACGTCAAAAGATTTATGGGCCGACGGTTGGTGTTTTACCCTACTGTTTGTGGTTTTGTAGGGACAGTTTGGAAATGTGATATATTTATTTTGAATTTGGTATTGTCTCTGGAATAGGAAAAACGCCACAGAATAATGCTGATGTCCGTTTCAGAGGGGCTACTCAATTATTGCGCGTAAAAAATTACATTCCAGTTTACGCAACTATGATATACATTTTAATTAAATAAAATATCTCGAGACTTCGGGTGACCAAAGGGCTGGCAGCTATTTTTGCCAAAGAATAAGTTTAGAAAGAAAGAAGAAAGAAAGAAAAAAACATTTATTCACAGACACTGAAGACACACATATTACAAAAAAAAAAACAACAAAAGAAAACAAACCACAACATGTGTGTCCCCGCGGCAGTGAAACGGACACTGGCTCAGCATTATGCTGAGGTGTCAGACAGTGCTGGTGTCTGAGGATGGTGTGAGGTGTTTAGCTATCCAAAGAGGCAACGCAACTATGATATACATTTTAATTAAATAAAATATTTCTTAAAAAAAATACCTCGAGACTTCGGATGACCAAAGGGCTGGCAGCTATTTTGGCCAAAGAATAAGTTTAGCTATCCAAAGAGGCAACGCAACTATGATATACATTTTAATTAAATAAAATATTTCTTAAAAAAAATATCTCGAGACTTCGGGTGACCAAAGGGCTGGCAGCTATTTTGGCCAAAGAATAAGTTTAGCTATCCAAAGAGGCAACACAACTGTGATATGCATTTTAATTAAATAAAATATTTCTTAAAAAAAATATCTCGAGACTTCGGGTGACCAAAGGGCTGGCAGCTATTTTGGCCAAGGTATAAGTTTAGCTATCCAAAGAGGCAACGCAACTATGATATGAATTTTAATTAAATAAAATATTTCTTAAAAAAAATATCTCGAGACTTCGGGTGACCAAAGGGCTGGCAGCTATTTTGGCCAAAGAATAAGTTTGGCTATCCAAAGAGGCAACGCAACTATGATATACATTTTAATTATTATTTTTTTTTTTAATATCTCGAGACTCCGGGTGACCAAAGGGCTGGCAGCTATTTTGGCCAAAGATTAAGTTTAGCTATCCAAAGAGGCAACGCTGCTAGCTTTCTGGGCACGATAGCCAATGAAGGAGACCTGGGGAGAATTTACTTTTTATAGGTATTTTTAGTTTTAGTTTATAATTTAGTTTTAGATTAGTTTATTCATATGTGCTACGTCTTTTTCTTTCTTTTACCTCTTTACTCTTCACTACATAGTATAAAACAAAGTCGCTTTCTCTGTCCCTATGTCCCTATATCCCTATATCCCTATGTATGCTTAAATCTTTAAAACTACGCAACGGATTTTGATGCGGTTTTTTTTAATAGATAGAGTGACTCAAGGGGAAGGTTTATATGTATAATACATGCCAGTGTTTTATAATCTAGTAACACAGTTGTAATGGCTAACATTATTGGATTCCTAATTTAATTTCTTTATGTAGTCTTAATGCAAGTTAACTGTGGAAAGGTATTAAGTATATATATCCAACATTTCCAGTCTTTGTGTATTCAAATCATGTATTCTCAATGTCTCTCTAGAGACCGATCAGTCACATCATTTCCGCGTTATGACGGCCAAGGTTCATACTTATATTGAATTTTGTAAATGGCACGTTTTTCTCAAAGTTTTGTATGAATTAAGGGGATGCCTCGATTCTATCAGCCACGCCTCCCATGTAAGAGACACGCTTATGTCGTTCGCGCATGACAAAACGGGATGCAAGACTCTTCAGGACTGGCTTTTTTAGATAAATCTCGATAAATATCAGACTGTGTGCAGTTTTATTAAATATCCTCTTGCCAGAGTTTAGATGAGGTAAAATACCATCATTTTAACTTAATTATGTCGTTTAATAATGCCTATTTTTAGTAGACTGAGTAAAAAAGGAAAATGAAGACTCAACTTTGGTTTTTGGTATAGAGGAAATTTTAAGCAATCATGTATCGGCTATTGTCAGAAACACATTCATATAGTCAAGAATTATATATCTGCAAATCAATCCTTATTGTTTTCTCATCTGGGCAGAACAACGTTTCAAAGAACGCGCTATTTCTCATTGAAAGGCCTTAAATAGATAAATTCTAAATTACGGAGATCAATTTTATCTTTTAAAGCACCAACCTACGAAGCCGAACTTTTTCTTCACGGTGTGGAAATGATTTATACGTACCCCCCAGTCTGGAAAACCTGATGGGGGTTATGTGGGACTCACTCAGGAGCATATCCACTAAAACCACACCGGCGTTTCCCGCTTTGCCATTGACGGGGGCAACATTGGATCGCTGTCAGTCCGACCCAGTTCGGATCTAGCTGAGTTTCTTCAGCGATAAAACTCCCAGTAGCTCGATTCCAATTACACCTCAGATTCAGTTGAAACCGCTCAACTAAATCTCACTGGAGCGCAAACTATTAGATTCCAGTGTTCAAAACTACCCGCGTGGTCGTGTCGGAGGTTTTCCCCTGGATTTTGCGCAGGCTGCCCGCCAACCGACAAAACTTCCAGTAGCTCGATTCCAATCTCACTGAAGCGCACACTATTAGAGTATTCCAGTGTTCGAAACCACCGGCGTGGTCGTATCGGAGGTTTTCCCCTGGATTTTGCCGAGGCTACCCTCTAACCACGCACTTCTATCGCGTTATTGGGCTCGGCCTATAAAGCCACAGCCAGGTTAAAAAAAAGGATCGCTGTAATTTTGCGACGACACCCCCGGTACCAAACCGAACCTCCCGAGAAGGTATATACTCAGTTATACTGGTCTTACAACAGGGTACAAATAGAAAAGCTGCGAAAGATGGAACGCTGCGTTTACGGCGTCCAACTCTGACACGACGCGTACACTTAGGCATTCCCGCCGGCGGGGACGTCCACCGCGCGATCGCGACAACAGTGACACATATAGTCCCTATTCGTCCCGGTACCGCCGCACACCGGGTAGAGTCAGTCCGACCCAGGTCGGGCTTAGCTGAGTTTCTTGCTTGCTTCTCAGCTAGGCTAGGTTTAGTGAACCAGCGACAAAACTCCCAGTAGCTCGATTCCACTCACACCTCAGATTCGCTTGAAACCGCTCAACCAATCTCACTGGAGCGCAAACTCTTAGAGTATTCCAGTGATCCAAACCACGCGTGGTCATGCCGGATGTTTTCCCCTGGATTTTCCCCAGGCTACTCTCCAACCGCGCACTCCTAAAAAAAAAGCTGCTTTCAATCACTTTCTGAACTAAAGACTCAAATAACTATTCCGGCATTGACCGATTGAAGAAGGTCTCCGTTTTAGCTTGGATAAAATGCTTTCGTATCTGGCTGGCAGATTTCCTGAAATTATGTGAGCTGGTTCGGAAATGGTATCATAGCATTCTTGTCGAGTCAGTTTCTCGAATTGTTTCAAAATGGGGAAATTACGTGGGTTGAAAAATTAAACCTCGCAATGTTCAAATACCACTTAAATCTATAATTGAGCATTTCTAACTTGGGTGCTACATGAATGGGCCATTCTACTTTTTCATGTACAAAATTTTCAGAAACTTTTTTAATGCAGATTTTGGAATACTTGGCCCTCACTTCATATTTTTGTCTTTTTATTTAGAAAGAGGTTTAATTGCAGTATCACTTCCGATAGTTTTGGTAATTAACGAACCACAGCTAATATGAATAAATCGCGTAACTCAGCGGTCCTTGGATGTCTCACCATTTGTATGAGAAAATGGTTTTTACATCTTTTACAGAAATATGTTAATATTTAAATATTTTTGCCTATAAATTCCTTTTATTAGGTTCAGGTATTATATCGAAATCCTATTTTTGTACACATATCCTAGATTTTTTTTGTAATATAAAACTGGTCATGAAAAAGTAGAATGACCCAAATTCTGTATGCTCTTAAGAGGCTATTCTTATTTATTCATATTTTCACAAGCAAAACAGAAACTTCACACACCATAAATTATTGAAAAACGCAAGTATTATCCTATGTAAATAAATACGAAAAGGTAGCCATATTTCTTCATGAAAATCATGGAGCCGCTCCAAACGGCCTTTTACTTTGCACCAAAAGGTAATGTTTTAGAAATTGATTTTTGTGCCTGTGATATCACAGTTAAATTAATTTTGAGTATAAAGTATTTTACTTAGCGACCGCTAAACTATATCAATAATATAAACCAAACGCACAAGCATCACATACACACACACACAAACACACACACACACACACACACACACACACACACTACACACATACGCACACACAATTGTAAGATAATATATAGTTATAAGAAACCATTTAACGTTATTCTTGGAATGTTTTGTAATTTGGAAGAGCGAGGCCTCCTGACACGGGTACCTACACAATACCTAATAGGAAGACTCGACCCCACTGTATTTACCACCTAAGGTTAAATGGAAATAAAGTTATTATTATTATTATTATCATTACTTAGCGACCGCTTGCGCTAATGGGGGCTATCATTTTTGTGCACACCAGTTGGCGCCACTGTCGCGTAAAGTCCAGCTGTCAAAAATTGTTATTGGTTATTATAGGCATGAGACCGAAGTTACCGTTCCGTAAAAATATCGAACATCCCGTATTGTAGCGCAGTCCCGTTTTGTTCGGAGAAAAAGGAGGAAATAATATTCCGAAAGACAAAACTGTCTCAAAGCACTGACATTCATTGACCCGTAATTCATATTTGCTATAATCAAGCTCACGTATTGCAAAATACTCACCATATTGTTCCAATTAGATATTAACTCGCGTAGCGCAACCACAAAGAGTGACATTTGACATATCGGAGACCTCACGGTACACTAGCGCGTCTAGCGGGGAATTGATACGCGATAGCCCTCATTCAGTGAGCTGGTTTAAGGTGCCTTTACTTTAGTTTTCATGACCGTACTCGCTACCGATTGCCTAAACGATTTGGTATGCCGATTCTTAGTTCTATTGCGTAACCGCCAGAGGCGCTGTACATTTGCCCGTATAAATTTTTACGCAGTCGCTAGCGAGTACGGTCATGTAAACTCATGGTAAAGGCACAGTAGATGGATTGAAAGTACCAACTAACTCACACATAAACATTTTGTGTTTGGTTTCAATTTATTAATGTCATATTTTCTCCTTATTTTTAATGAATTCCAATTCAATAACTACTAAGTAAAACGCACGCGTTTTGAATGTCACTTATATTTAGCCAACTTTAAAGGTTATGTACGAACTGTAAGGTTTTATAAAGATCGTCGATCTCATGTCGGTTTGTTATGTCAAAAAATGTACTGAGTTACTGAAATTTGATCTCATCTTTATAAAACCCGGCCTAAAAGTGTTAATTATTTAATATTAGTAAAAAAAACTTTTTCTTCTGATGATCGCAAACTGAAGCGTCGTGAAGAAGGGCCACAAAACCGCCAAAAAACCGGTCGCTGAGTAAGTGCATTATCTGTTGTTTTTTTAATTTTTATTTTTGAGGCACCAATAACAAGTTTTTTTTTTATTAAAAATGGGATCGCTCTTGGCCAGCATCTACCCAGGGGGCAAAGATGAGGACGACGATGAAGCGAGCTCACCCAGAAGGTGCCTATTCACTCGTGCCTTAAAAAGGTCTAGGTTATATGAGCTCGGAAACACAAACGCCGGCAGAGAATTCCAAACCTTAGAAGTGCGCATTATAAAAGATGATGCAAAGCGCTTGGTTCGAATAAGAGGAAGTTAATATACTGTGTCTATTATACTAGTGTCAGACATTTTGCATGTCTTACTTTATAAAGCTTTTAGCAGTCCTCAGAGAATAGGGCTTTTTTGACATCGATAGGTTATTACGGCCCTTTTTAGGAGTTGGAATAAGTAATACAGGGTGCAAGAGGACTGTCGACCTTTCAACACCCCTGATTAAATTCGCGAAACCCTTGGTATTTTGAGTGGTGAATATTTTTATAGGTATGTCGGTACATACTTCCAGTTCATAAGTAAACCTTTGGGTATAGTGGTGACCATTTTAAGACTAGCTTTAATATCCTGATTTTTGCCCTGCTCGGCAGCAGTAGATTTTTGATACATACCGATACGTTTTAGCATAATTCATTTAATTATTATTTATTAATGAGTCATTGTCAGATTTAGGTCCGCGTCTTTTCGGTGGACATATCAAAAATTAAGGGCTACAAAGCTTAATTTTGGATTGGTCTAGTAACCCGCATAAACAATGTATCCGTTGCTATAAATCCATGTAATAAAAACTTAGCTCACGTGCACATAAACCGTTAACTTAATGACCACCGAAGGGACAACTTTTGTTTTTGCAACTGACAATGAGCCTAATAGAACAGACGATAGAAACTTAACTAATATATACATTCCCCAAGGTCGCTTTGGCGATGGAATCAAAATCAAAAATTTATGCTGCAAATAGGCCACAAGGGCACTTTTACATGTCAAAATATTAATTTACAATTCAAGAAAGTCTGACTATAATAAGTAATACATTTTTCATGTCAAAATATTAATTTACAGTTCAAGAAGGAATAATAATTTCGAGTTTACAATTATAACAAAATTAATGTCATACAGTGAAGATAAACTTGCAAAGTTATAAAAGATGGTGTCCATAAGGCTGGCCACATAGCGATACCTATACTTTGACCGAGAAAGTAGCCAGCCTAAATTAATTCCTTATTATTTTTAAAGGACGGACAAACAATGCTGGTGGCAAACAAGCTTACGGTCCATCTGATGGTAAGCGGACACCGCAGCCTATAGACGCCCGCAACTCCAAAGGAGTCACATACCCGTTACCGACCCTTTATACAATTTGAGAATGCACTTATAAATTTATTTTTCTATTCCTGTACTTTTTTCGCGACTTATCATGAACTCTAGTATAAAATATATAAATACATACATTACTTATATTGTAAAAAGTCGATCTAGTCTATTGCCCAAAACACACTCCTTACCCTACTCTAATGAAAAATTAAAGCAGAGTTGGGTGCCACAGACTACTACAAATACAATATTTGGAGCGTTCAAGTGAAACTTTTATGATTAAAATCAGTGCTGCCAACTTAACGCAACTTTGCTATAATTTTTATTTTTTTATGTATTAATTAATGCATAACATATTATTTACTAATATAAATGCGTACATTTATCATCTTTTTTGTGTTGTTTAACAAGTTTTATCTGCTTTCCAATATATTTATGGAAACGAAACAGTTGAGATTTGATCCGGATTTGAATTCAGTTTAGGTCGGATGCCAAGTCTAGCAAATAAAAAAAAAACCGTTAATAACGTATTATATTTTTGAATTCCCACCAAATTCCTAATTGAAAACGAAAGCATTCAAGCTGATAAATGATTTATATTACTTAAGTAAAACGTTTTTTTTTGTGTTCATGAAAAATGTGTAGGTAAGTTGATTCTTTTAAAAATCCACGGACAAGTTATATAGCATTACTGAAGAAATTGCGTAGGTAAGTTGCACAATTACTAAGGCTAAATATGGCGCATGGAAAGTCTGAAAAATGCTTACTTTTATTTGAAATGAATCGTACGAGTAGAAAAAGTATTGTATGCAACGGTGTATAAACGTTAGTGGGCCATTGTACTTTTTCATGTACATAATTTTCAGACACTTTTTTTAAACGCAGATTTCGGAATACTTAGCCCTCACTTCATATTTTTGTATTGTTATTTAGAAAGAGGTTTAGCTGGAGTATCGCTTCCGATGGCTTTGGTAATTAACGAACCACAGCTAATATCCATAAATCGAGTAAGTCAGTGGTCCTTGGATGTCTCACCATTTGTATGAAAAAATGGTTATTACCACTGTGTTACCCACCTTTTACAGCAATATGTTAATATTTTTCTAATAGGAAACTGGTCATGAAAAAGTAGAATGACCCTAGTACCTACCTGCATAATGGCAAATCAAACTTGATTGTTATTGGTTACTTATGATTATATAGTATAACTTTTCTTGTGCATCTTCACGTAACCTTAATTGTACTAGTTGTAAGTTTCTCATGTAGGCGAATTGTATAAATTCTTATGAGAATAAAATAATCTTTAAACCGAAATGGTATAAAAAGGCTCGTGTTGTCTTTACTTGCGATGTTCGCCAGGGCTCACATCACAACCCGCACCACTCACCTTTTTTTACCCTTCATATACACCATTGCATAATATACTATATATTTTGTAGAAAGAATAAACGCCTCTAGAATATAATTAGCACCTAATTGCTCTTAGACTAGCATTAAGGGAAGTAGTATAGGATGCAAAGCGACATAAGTGGTTACCCCGCTGCATCTACTGTGGGAAGTGCAGCTTCCGTGTGGGTATACTGCTACCCTTGCAAGCTTCAGGTGTCGTCGCACTTATTATAACCAGTTTTCATTCCTCATACTCTGAAAGTAGATACTTTCAATGTAAACTCTCATGTCTAAAGAATGCTTCTAATTAATCTATTGTAATTTTAAGGTGAAATATTTACACGCATGTGATGTAAAAGTAAAGCTTGGAATACTTACATGAATTAGAATTTCAACGGTAATTTTCGAACAGATTTTTTTCGATTCCTTGGTATATCTGAGGATAATATTGTACTAATCTCACATTTTTCAGTAGTTTATCACGTGTCAAAGACGGCATCCACCTATTTTCCAGTTTCAAAATGGTTTTCTGAACGCACGATTTTTTTAATTAAAAAAAAAATGGAGTTAAAGCAGTGTGCATTGCCTGCATTAAACCCAGTTTATCGCCTGAGTTTGCATACACTAGGCAAGTTATACACTAGCATGAATCACCATGTTATTAGTTTAGTTTTTATTGGCGTTTCTGCTACAGATAACTATTGGCTGTTAGTGTTTCGCTACAAATAGTATTGGTTGTTTTGCATTGTATTTTATAGACCTCTACTCTACCCGACTGCGACGAAGCCCAAAAGTAGGGTTATGAGTTTGATTTAGATTTATGTGCGATCCTATGTCCGCTTGTTACTAATCTACTTAGTCGTTACTATTAATTACAAAATTAGTGGCCACTAACTTACTGAAGTTTTCTGAAATTCCGAAATATTGACGATTCAGTTTCAGATTCAGATTCATTTATTCACAACTAGCGACCCGCCCCGGCTTCGCACGGGTGCAATGCTGATGCATGTATTATACATATAAACCTTCCCCTTGAGTCACTCTATCTATTAAAAAAACCGCATCAAAATCCGTTGCGTAGTTTTAAAGATTTAAGCATACATAGGGATATAGGGGCATAGGGACAGAGAAAGCGACTTTGTTTTATACTATGTAGTGAAGTACTGATTTTAACCCAGAACAAATAATCACATACGATGTGCCCGTAAACGTCAATATACATTGTCTAATTAAAATTTCAAGTGTCGATTTACATACGTATAAAATAAACTATTCTACGTAACCGTAATATAGAATGGTGCCATTCGAACCAGTTTTAAAAAAGCAACAAATGTGTATATGGAATAAGTACAATTAGAACAACACAAAAGACACAAATGGATTTCAAAGTACAGCATAAAATCCGAGCGCTCAAAACGCCCCCAAAACTCCCATACTAATTGAGCATAGTATGTGACGTCATATACTATGCGCCCGCACTATCATTGTGTGGAATAACGTGGAATTTACTGTTTTGCTCGTGAAATATTGCGTTTAGGTACATTGTTGTACTACAATTTTTTGTTTATTCATCATCATCATTATCATTCAGCCGGAAGACATCCACTGCTGGATATAGGTCTCCCCCAAGGAGCGCCACAGCACACGGTCGCGAGCCACCCGCATCCAGCGACTCCCCGCTGCCTTGACCAAGTCATCAGTCCACCTAGTGGGAGGCCGTCCAACGCTCTTTTGTTTATTAAAACATAATAATCCTGGTAATGGTTTTTAAAATAATTTGCTTTAAGTCAATAAAAAAAAATTACACTATTTTTCGAAACTTCCATTTGACATATCTTTTTAAGATTTTGAGCATATTTATTATTATTATTATTTATTTATTTCTACAACGCCGGTGGCGAACAAGCTTACGGTTCACCTGATGGTAAGCGGCTACCGCAGCCTATAGACGCCCGCAACTCCAAAGAAGTCACGTACGCGTTGCCGACCTATAAAATTTGAGGATGCATTGTGTTGACAGCAGAAGGGACACAATTAGGTCCCTCGCTCTCAACACAGTGCATCCTCGGGAGCTCTGGCAACCTTGCACACCTCCATGAACACAACACTACATACTTGTATGATAATGTTATTATGGTTGTGGTCTTCTGCAAGGCGGAGGTACTTCCCCAGTTGGGCTGCTCCAAATTCGAGCAAGATAACATTTTTCTGTGCCCTACCTCTCTGAAATACAGTGAAATCCATTTATAATGACATCGAAGGGAATTGACAAACACGTCATACTAAGCGGACGTAATACAAAGCATTAAAAAAAAACCAACCTATTATTTAGGTAAATACTTATTTTAATAGAGAAACATAGCATATTACATCAAAATGAAAACTGCATGTAATATCACTAATAAACTAAATAAACAAGATGACATTTTGGTGTGCCCTGTATCTTAAAATATTATTATTATTATTTATCATAATTTGATGGTTTACTATTCATATAGTGACATCTTATTAATAAATTCCGCGTGCATATTCTCTCAATAGAGACATTCATGATATACCTACCACACTTACACAATTCAATATTTCAACATTCCACAAGCATAAAGCAGAATCCAACACGTCATACATCCGGATCTCCCCTCCTCGAGCCGGCCCGGAATCCCTTTCGACATTCTAAAACGCTTCCGGAAATACCTGCACACGAAAAGGTAACAACAGTATAGGAATACGAGCGCACTTACGCCCTTTTAAAATAATTACGCCTAAATCAGTACGATAGTACCACGTTTGAATTTAAACCTTATCGTATTGACTTAAGGTTGTTGTAACTTCAGGGCGCTGGATTATAAACGTTGTTGATTTGCTGCCTATTTGAATGTAGACTTTATCGCTTCGGTATAAGGTTGCTGTATTGTAGCATAGTGGCTTCCGTCTCGGTCCGTTATTACGACAGTGGCGTGCAGCCGTGTTAGAGTGCAGACGTGTACGTCGATAAAAAACGCGATTATAGTTCAATATTGTTCAATTTATTATTGAAATAAGGATCTATTTATCACAGGTAAGCCTAGTTGGTGTTATCTTTCCGATATCCGGATGGTGTCAGCCATTTTGTTTCCTTTCTTTGCTACATTACGAGGTCGATAGACATTCAAGGATGCGTCGCTACCCGTCTTGCTCGCGCTTCAGTGATAGAACAGGAAAGGTAGATTCTTGATATTGACGTAAATATTGATCGGTATTATTATTCGCGTGTAGTTTTTGTTCACATCTCGTTTTGTTGTTTATGTAGTACAGTCGAAAATAATAAGTTTAGTTTTTAAATAATGTACTTACTTGAATCGTAAATCTTAGTCACTACATAGTATAAAACAAAGTCGCTTTCTCTGTCCCTATATCCCTATATCCCTATGTATGCTTAAATCTTTAAAACTACGCAACGGATCTTGATGCGGTTTTTTTTAATAGATAGAGTGACTCAAGGGGAAGGTTTATATGTATAATACATGCATCAGCATTGCACCCGTGCGAAGCCGGGACGGGTCGCTAGTTTTTAAATAAGCGACAGATTTTTTTTAAATAATTGGTAGGCATTTTTATAAACCGGCTAGCTTAAATAAGTAATTAAAATGAATAGATTTATTGTACTGAGTATACAAAAGATACTAATTAGGTATGTAGGTAAGTATATATATGATATATATATATACATTAACGAGTAAAAATAACAGGTATATTTTGTATTGAATTTCTGGGTCATTCTATTTTTTCATGACCAGTATTCTGTTGCAAAAAAGATGAACACAAAAAAATATGTATTGAATTAGTGTACATAAATAGGATTTAGAAATTACTCTGAACCTAATAAAATTATTTTATGCGTCAAAATATTTAAATATTAACATATTGCTGTAAAAGGTGGGTAACACAGCTGTAAAAACCATTTTTTCATACAAATGGTGAGACATCAAAGGACCACTGAGTTACTCGATTTATGGATATTAGCTGTGGTTCGTTAATTACCAAAACTATCAGAAGTGTTACTGCAATTAAACCTCTTTCTAAATAACAATACAAAAATAAGAAGTTAGGCCCGAGTATTCTAAAATCTGCATTAAAAAAAAGGGTCTGAAAATTATGTACATGAAAAAATTAAATGGCCCATATTTTTTTTCTCGTGAGTATATATATATTTTACTTATTTGTCATGTTTACTTTAACTTTACAAAAGCAATCTTAAAATTAATACCCCTCTCTTAATACCTAGACATTCTTTCGACAGACTATAGCGGCAACGTACCTATTAGAGTGGCGTTCAGTCAAATATTGATTCGAATGTATAAGTATGTATGTATGTAAATTCTTTATTGTACATGAGGAAAAATATAATGCAAATTACAAGTAGTACTAGTCTTATTACCTACGACGGAACGGAGAAGGTGTATGCGTTTAGAGTGAGAGGTTGTTTGTTTGCTTGTTTTTTTTTGTTTGTTTGTTTTTATACAACGCCGGTGACAAACAAGCGTACGGTCCGCCTGATGGTAAGCGGCAACCGCAGCCTATAGACGCTCGCAACTCACAAAGTCACAAAAAAGTCACGTACGCCCTTTATGAAATTTGCGAATTTTTTTTTTTATATTCCCAGATCAAACTGTACTTAATTTGATTGAAGAAGTAAAAATGGATAAGAAAGCGGACGCCGAACATCTGATATCCACAATTAAACGGCACGAAGCAATTTGGAACAAAAATTTAAAAGAATACCACAGCAAAACTAGTAAAGAAGTTGCTTGGAACAAAGTCTGCGAAGAGATGGTTCATGGATGGAGTGAATTGGATGAACCGGAGAAAATTCATAGACGTGAGTTTTAAAAATAAATAAATAAAATAAATATTAGAGGACAATCTTACACAAATCGAACTAGCCCCACAGTAAGCTCAAGAAGGCTTGTGTTATGGGTACTAGACGACGATATATTTAATAGAAATAAATACTTAAATACATAGAAAACATCCAAAAATCAGAAACAAATATTCATGCTCATTGTTCACGGAGGAACTATTTTTATGCATTTAGTATGTCAAAACGGCAAAACCAGAACCCTTATCGTCATGTCTATCTGTCTCTATGTCACAAACATTTTGCTTAAATCTATCTTCTTGGATATCGTGTTTATTAGATACTTTAATGAAACGTGTCTGAATAAGAATGGTCCAATGATTTTTCAGTTATCACTGAAAAACTAACTTACCCAAACCAAAAGACGTAAGTGCCCTGAATTTCTTATGAGGATACGATATTGTAGGATAGTGGTTTTAAATGTGGATTTATAGTATTTTTATCGTATGCCAATTTTGTTGCACCGTTTAGCACCATCCAGGGGTCACGTGTAGGGTAACGGTGGTACTCCCTACGGACGTAGTGCAACTTCGACCCCCCTTGTCAAGTGAGTGGGCAACTTGACTGCTTGACTGTTAGAAGTTCTCAAGTCCCTCGGAGGCATCTAACTTAGGTTAACGTCTGATATCATAGACAGCAACGGGATCACCGCTTGACGTGCCTTTCCAAGCACGGGAGCGCTCAGTAACCTCTCAAAGAGGTCACCCATCCAAGAACTGCCCCCGGCCCATGTGGCTTAACCTCACACACCGCACGTGGGTGCCGCTGGGCCACGAGCGCTTCAGGTTAGGCTGGATTAGCAGTAGTCAAGTTTAAATTTTTAATCTACAAAATATAAATACAAATAAAGACATTTATTCTGCAAATAGGCCACAAGGGCACTTTTACATGTCAAAATATTAATTTACAATTTAAGAAAGTCTGACTATAATAAGTAATACATTTTTCATGTCAAAATATTAATTTACAGTTCAAGAAGGAATAATAATTTCGAATTTAACAATTATAACAAAATTAATGTCATACAGTGAAGATAAACTTGCAAAGTTATCTATTGCAAATATTAAGTTAGAGATGTATAAGGTCTCAAGATTAAACTAGGAGTATAATGAAATTAATATATTATCCCAGAGATGTACATGGTCTCTGAGCGTCAAAATTAAAATTAATTTAATACTTATTGTTAGAGATGTATATGGTCTCTAAGTCACTGATAATAAAAACGAATCCACAACAGGATGATGTCTCTCGTCAATCCCCTATAAAAAGACACTAGTATTAACGTAGTCACTATGTCCTAGCAAGCATGAATAGACCGGACTCCACAAACTACCATAATCAAATGTATACTATAATATATTTTAGAAGGCGAGTTGAAAAAGAGATGGAACAACATACGAGACTACTACAAGAAAGATTTGTCTCTGCAAATCAACGGTAATATAGGACAGCCCACTATGAAGCGGAATAAGTATATGTTCTCGAAGCACCTGGAGTTTTTAAAACCAGTCTTAAGTCAATCACGGTACGTATCATTATCATCATAGAGCCCAGGGTCCGCTTTGACATCTTTTTAGGGTTCCGTAGCCAAAATGGCAAACACGGAACTCCGTCCGTCCGTATGTCACAGCCGATTTACTCGGAGACTATAAGCACTACAATTATGAAATTTGGTAGGAAGGTGTATTCTATGAACCCCTACATAAAAGTATTAAATTAGGGGGCTCCATACATGTAACCGATAGATGAAAAAAATTCAACGCACATAATCGTGTGGGGTATCGATGGATAGACCTTTAAAAATGATATGGAGGTTTCTAGAAAACTTGTCCATTTAAGTCAACCGTTGGTGAGATATGAGCTGTCAAAGTTAAAATTCTGATAAAGAAATGAGTTGGTGTGTATTAGTAAATACTTTCAATGATTTTTGATTTGAACAATATAGGTTTTACGGTTTTTGAGTTTTCGCTTAAAAACTGTCTTGCCCAAACAAAAGGTCGTAAGTGCCGTTAGTTCCCTATGAAGATACGACTTTCTTAGATTCAATGTATTGGATAGTGATTTTAAATGTGGACTAGTAGGTGTTGGTACGGAACCCTTCATTGTGCGTGGTCCGACACGCACTTGGCCGGTTTTTTATTAAAAAATGCGATTCTCTTGGCCAGCGTGAAGCGAGCTCACCCAGAAGATGCCTATTCACTCTTCCCTTAAAAAGGCGTGCTTATCCCAATATTTAGCGTAGGAACGAGTTTTACGTAAGCGACTGCCATCTGACCTTCAACCCAGATGGACCTAGACCTTATTCGGATTAGACCAGTTTCATTTCTATGTTTTCCTTAACCGAAAAGCCACTGTTAATGTAACAGTCTATAGACTTTTATATCGTCTCTGCTGTTTTGTAGAGGGTAGGCAGAGAAAGGTAAACCCGGTGTCGTATCTGGCAGTCAAACGAAATGCTCAAGAAAGCCACCGACAAGAGCCTAGTTCTTAAATTAATGATGATATTGAGGCAAAACTCAAGGGCTTTCATCAGCTATAACCCTGATAACATTCTTTTGTTTCGTTCACTTTCATAACAATCATCAAAGCTAGCTTAGGGTACTTTATATGATCTTTTCTGAGAATTTGTAAGGAGAGACTCTTCATCATCATCAGCCTATATACATCTCACCACTGGGCTTTCTCTCATCGAGGAGAGGGAATGTGCAGAGGGTCTGCTCCGAACGTCGAAATCCTAACTTCGGATCGTACCGTCCCTTTCAATCATATAGTGTATAACACGAGAGTGAAAGGGATGGCACGATACGAAGTACCCACCCACGCTGGCCCAATGCGGGTTTGGGAACTTTACATACATATTTGAATTTCGTCATATCGATGCAGGAATGCTTTCAATCTATGCAGATTCCCCACTGTTTTCCTTACCGAAAAATAGATTTGGAAGGAAATCTTCCTGAAATTTCTAGAAGCCATTTGAACTATCCGGAACAACACATCATCATCATCATCATCATTTCAGCCGAAAGACGTCCACTGCTGAACATAGGCCTCCCCCAAGGCTCGCCATTTAGACCGGTCCTGTGCCGTTCGTTTCCACCGGATTCCCGCGACCTTCACCAGGTCATCACTCCACCTTGTCGGAGGCCTACCGACAGCTCGTCTTCCGGTCCGGACCCGGAACAACACGTTGCGCTCTAAAACACGCATAACAGATGTAGGCGAAAAAACTGCTAGGCTCAAGTGGGACTGGGCGGGTCACGTCTGTCGTATGCATTCGGACTGGTTGACTAATAAAGATACCAAATGGATGCTACAAGAGCGACGCAGACGGGGTAGGCCTAGACGGAGATAGCGGGATGACTTTAGACGCCTTCCTCGCCAATTGGCCGGTAGAAACACAATCATGGAAGTCATGGCATTCACGGGGACAGGCCTTGGCCCAACAGTGGGACACACATATAGGCTAGTTAAAAGAAATGGACCAAGAAGATTCCGCAACGTCTTGGATTAATTGATTTTTGTAATCTAAAATAAGTAAACTCTTACAGCACAATCACCTATGAAAAAACCGCATCGGACGACGAAACCGAAGAAATATATTTCGAAGAAAGCTACAGTACTGATTCAGAAACATCTCATCTATTAAAAAGAAAGAAAATTCTAGATGGCCACAGTTTAGATGAAAGCAAAGCAGAAGAGCTTGTGACAATTGCTACAAGAACAACAGAAAGAGATGAAGATAGTGATCTATTATTCTTAAAAAGTTTATTACCCGATATGAAAATGATGACTTACTCGCAGAAGATAAATTTCAAAATGGGTATTTTAAAGCTGTGTAAACATGCATTT
This sequence comes from Epiblema foenella, assembly GCA_963556455.1. Taxonomy (NCBI): domain Eukaryota; kingdom Metazoa; phylum Arthropoda; class Insecta; order Lepidoptera; family Tortricidae; genus Epiblema; species Epiblema foenella. The sequence goes on from OY747100.1 coordinate 25,430,593, forward strand.
GAAAATTCTGGAGAAGAATACGAGGAATGTGATAGTAAAAACCCTTTGAAATAAATTTTTACTTAAAGCATTTTAAAATCATTGTTTTGTTTTGGTATTGAGTACTTTGTTGACAAGTAAGGAGTCCTTTCTCTTGGGTGTAGGTGTATTTTATAGGGAGAAAGCACCAGTAATGGACAAGGACCCATGCGCATTCACTTACGTAAAAGATAATGAGAGATTCTATACAACAATGAATTAAAAATCGTATCATCTTTGAATTAGGAATGAAGTGTCAATTACTGATGCTTACCAGCTTAAATGGTTCATGACTGAAGCCCTACCTACCCAAGAAAAAGGGAAACCATCACCCGGACGACATAATCACAGCGATCACGATAACACTGACGCATATAGTTCCTATTCGTCCCGGTACCGTTGCACACCGGGTAGAGTCAGTCCGACCCAGGTCGGGCCTAGCTGAGTTTCTTGCTGGACTCTTCTCAGCTAGGCTAGGTTTAGTGAACCAGCGATAAAACTCCCAGTAGCTCGAATCCACTCACACCTCAGATTCGGTTGAAACCACTCAACCAATCTCACTGGAGCGCAAACTCTTAGAAACGATACGCGACTATGGCTTTATAGGCCGGGCCCAATAAAGCGACAGGAGTGCGCGGTTGGAGAGTAGCCTGGGGAAAATCCAGGGGAAAACCTCCGACACAACCACGCGTGTGGTTTGGAACACTGGAATACTCTAAGAGTTTGCGCTCCAGTGAGATTGGTTGAGCGGTTTCAACCTAATCTGAGGTGTGGTGCTACAATCCATTTTTAACTAAATCACAAGACCATCCAAGATGTACATAAAGTAAATACATACCTAATAACCAAAATGGCATTACCTCAATCCAAAAATGTCCTATGTCATCGTGGGACAAGATAAGACATTTTATTTGAACAAGTTATATACGTCATGCTGAGGTACTCAAAAATATACCTTAACTCGATACATTAAGATTGGTAGAATAGTTCACCGTCCATGGTACTTCACAATAACAAGTGCAAGTCTATGTTTGCAGTAACCGTGTGTTTAGGACGACTGTCCTTTGCATTGCTCACTTCGCCCTTTTAGTTTTAAAGCTAAATATACTCTATTCCTAGGTGCTATGGTTCACTTTTACATGATCGGATTGGTAAGAGTTTGCCAAAGTGGATTAGCTGTTTAAGATTAAGTACAGAAGGTATTTTCATACTATTTAGTATTTTAGGCAGTTAGTTGTTTCACTCATTTCTGATAATAATATGGTTAAGAGGCCTTATAAGTTTTAAAATGTTTTGATTTCAAATTATGACAAAAACATTGATATACCAATAAATGTATTAAATGATACGATGATTTTATTAAAGTTGTAGATAGTAACATAGCTATTTTTTGATTTTATTGTGTGTAGTAGAATTTAAGCGGAAAAAACAAATTTTTAGCTTGAAAATGGTCGATTTGGAGTCATTTTTGAAACGATATTTCTTAATGAAAAATCTAATAAATTGATTTAAAGTTTATGACATAAGGTCGCAATAGTCCTGTTCTAGATAGCAACATTGAGAAAATATCAAGATACGTGTCTATTCAAACAGAAAATGGCGTAAATAGATGAGCGTTTTTTAACTGGTAAGGACCCTTAAAGGAAAAAATATAGTTAGTGCGACGGATGATATTTAGGATGGTTTTTAGTGTGTCATACCAAACAGGTATTTAACAATGGCACCTTTATAAAATAAAAAAATATACAGAAAGGCCGATCCCGCCGTTCTTGAAAATACATACCTAAACTTGCCCGACTCACTAGGGTTGCTTCTGTATTGGTTCTGAATTTTAAAAAGGAGTAGGTAATATAAGCTTACAGACATCCATAAATCGATTCGTTTATACATAGATCTTATTATGTTTACATTTAACATCTATTTAGCATCAAATATCCATTGAAGGTCCCGACACCACACATGAAGACTGGATCGTAACAACTTATTACAACTAACTACTAACTAGCTAACAAGGTATAACTATGATAGTGATCCCACTAAAAACGCAAAGGTGAAAAAAGTTCGACAAAAACATAAATGTAAAAAGGGTGCCAAGTTCAGCGAAAAATAGTTGAAATCTAAAAGGGTTACACGTTCCATATTTTTTTTAAATAACAATTTCGTCTATGGACTTCAAACACGTAATTAATATTTTCTTAAATGATGATTTTTTATCTAGTCACCTTCAAAAATAGAAAAACCTTTATCCTCTTAACGCCCATACTTACGTCTTTATAAGTAAAGTCAATCTAATTATACAGTGAACTAGGTTGAATTTCTTTTGTACAAATAAAAAATGAAACAAAAGAAATGCTACTTTACTTGCTCTTATAAAAGATTTCAATTTAATTGAAAGGGAATGTACATTGTAATGTACACTGGACGTTACGAAGAAATGCAAGTACTATATCAAGCAATAGCGGTAATTATTTTCAAAACAAGATAGTGTGTTTATAATGATCCCAATACTTTCAATCTAAGTGCAACCGTATTCGAGGAATGAATCCCAGATTTCATCCGCTCCAAAATGTATAGTTTCTATGAATTTTCGGACCGTCTACTCCAAATTAATGATCATATAGAAATTAGCATTCTAGGAGCACTCGTGGCCCAGCGGCGCCCGCATACCGCGTGCGGTATGCGAGCTTAAGCAACGTCGGCCCAGGTCAGTTATTGGATCAGTCTCTGCACAATCTCACAAACACGATCAACGGAACAGCCTGAGAGGTCTTTACGTTCTTTATAAGTTAACGAGGACAGGTGGGCCAAAAAGATAACTTCAGGGAAGGGACCTGTGCCTTTAACATGAGTTTGCATGATCATACTCGCTAGCGACTGCGTAAACGATTTAGTATGCCGATTCTTAGTTCTATTGCGTAACCGCCAGAGGCGCTGTACTTTTGCCCATACAAATTTTTACGCAGTCGCTAGCGAGTATGGTCATGCAAACTCATGGTAAAGGCACTGTAGGCAAGAGAACCAGAGGTAGGCCGGCGGAGAGATGGCTTGATGAGATTCAAAAAGCAGCAGGAAAACATGACAAACTGAGAAAGCAAATGACAGATTTATGTGGAGAAAATTGGAGGAGGCCTTTACTCTATGAAGAGGACCTTGATAAAAAATGTTGAATTGAAATTATGTGTAATTAAAAAAATTATCAATTATAAATTGCATGATATTTAGTCACAATGTTATTGCAAACTGAATTTTATTAAGGAAATAAAAAGGCTTAATTATTATTATTATCATAATCATAATCATTTATTTTGCAAAAACATACACAGATGGTACAGTAGTCATGTCAGTGGTATTACATTTTCATGAATGCATGTTCCGCCACAGCTGGCATGCAAAATTATTAAGATTAAAACAATTACAATAATTCGGTATCGATAAAATTTACATTCACATTTAAATTGCACTTTGGATATACATAAAAAGAAAAAGAAAAAAGTAGGTATCTAGTCAATCAAGCATGTTTTCAAAATATTCCCTTAGTGTATAGAATGGTCTTGTCAATAAATAAGATTTCAATTTATTTGTAAATTCATTTAAATTTTTACATTCTTTAATGTCATTTTTTAGAAAATTAAAAACTTTTATTCCATTGTACTCCACACTTCTTTTAAAAGTTAATATTAAGTTAAAGTTATTTTATAAGTTAATCCATTTTCCACCGCCCTCTGCAGTAGTTCTGTTCAACGCGCTGGCCAAGTCGTAATTATTTACATTCAATTTCATCATGCGATCTTTTAACCATGTTTCTGGTTAGCAGACTATATATCATCATTCAGCCGGTAGACATCCACTGCTGGATATAGGCCTCCCCCAAGTGGGGGGGGTTTTGCCATAATCCCCACGCTTGGCAGGCGGGTTGGGGATCGCAGTAATAATAGGTGTGACCTTCAGGGAACGCTGCTGCCCGTTCCCTGGATATTCTCCGTTAGTCGCCTCTTATGACACCCACCGGATGATATGGGGTGGTGCAATTCTAACCCGACACCACGCGGGCGTGACTATATATACATTTAACTTTTCTGTAAATAAATCTAAATCTGGTATTTTGCCAGTGAAGCGATTTATGCTGTCGAAATGCTTGGACCCTGGAGCCTAAGCGCTCATCAGTTGATCAGCGAACTAGCCAAGAAAATGCTAGGACATCCGGAGACCATAGCGCTGGCTCGATTCTCACCCAGCGGATAGGGATGGCTATCGAAAGGGGAAACGCTGCCAGTCTTATGGGAACCCTTCCCCTAGGGATCCGACCTGGAAGACCTATTTTGGTAATTTTATTTAGTTTAAGCCATCCTCTCCCGGCGAAAAAAATAAACAGTAGCATTCTTTTGTTTCGATCCCGGGGACCCCGGGACCGGTAGATGACGGGTTTAGATTAGTTTATTATGAATTAAGTTTTTGTATATTTAATTGTTCTATTTATTGGTTTTAGTGCAGATAATCTTTAAAAAAAAACTATAGAACTTTCTTATGTCAGAGAAGTGATCAATAGGTGTCAACTATTGGGCATTAAGGTGTCGATCATAGTAACTCAGTTTTAGAAAACGTTACGTAATATACCCACTAGTTTTCGATATTCGAATACCTATCCGCACTGTCCTCACAGTTTTTTAATTTAATTTATCTAAAAACTAAATAAATCTCTATAAAACGCACAAAATGCCAACTCGCTCTTGACCGTTTATTTCTGTTTTTCGAATTCTTCCTGTTAACGTTGGTACGAAAATCAAAACGTTTTTCAGTTAAAAAAAATTCAGTCGTCCAATTTTAAAAAAAGGCCACCGGAGCTAGCTTCCGTAACAATAGAACTTTTTATTTTTTATTTTGTTCTGACTAAGAGCTAGTAGTCAAAATTGGTAACGGTTAAGTCTACGGAGCGTTTGAATTTTGAACCGTCCCTTCCCATATATTACAAAATATTCATTAAAATGTATGAACTTTTATGAATGCAGTTACCTGTCAACACGCCGTTCTTAAGAGGCCTTATAAGTTTTAAAATGTTTTGACTTCAAATTATGACAAAAGTATTGATAACACCAATAAAGTGATTAAAGGATACAATGATTTTATTAAAGTTTTAGATAGTCATAGCCATTTTTTGATTGTATTGTGTGTGTTAGAATTTAAGAAGAAAAACACAGTTTCTAGCTTGAAAATGGTCGATTTGGAGTGATGTTTGAAACAATATTTCTTAATGAAAAATACAAAAAATACATTTAAAATTTATGACATTAGGTCGCAATAGTCCAGTTCTAGATAGTAACACTGAGAAATGTAAATATACGTATCAATTTAATCAGAAAATTGTGTATATAGTTGAGCATTTTTAGCTGATAAGGACTCTTCATTCCATAAAATTTTTATGCATTTAACCTACGGGAAAGGATGGTTGTTAGCCTCTGTGGTTTTACCCACCTACTTAATCAATTTATACTGCAACTGATAACTATTGTAAGCCTGTCTCCTATGTTCGCTTTTATATAATATATGTCATCATCTTCCTAACTTTATTCCAGTACAGTTGCATTCTGAATTCATAATCAGTATATGACGCCATGTTTCAAATATTAATTTAGTTCCTTTAGTTGCTGCCTGCCATTCCAACTGTCATTGGCGCTAGTTTAGGTGGAACAGATAGCACAAGCTGCTGCGTTCATATATCACGGTTTATTAAAAAAAATGTCAAGATTTGTTTTTAAAATCCGTCTTCTTTTTTTTCATGTTAATCGTTCTTTATTTAGTGTTATTATTTTATATTATTACAGTTACACACAGCGAAATCACTCGACGGTCCCATCGGAAGACCAGCGCTGGCGATTGCTCACATTATGCTGAGATAGTACCGTTTCGATATAACACAACTTTTTTATTTATTTTTATTGTTTATTTTCTATTTTTCTGTGTTAATTGTTGTCTTTGTCTCGAATAAATATTTCTTATTTCTTATTTCTGAAGGAAGTTCAGGTAAATTATTATTATTATTATTGCTATTATTTATTGTACGGTAGATTTCGCTTGTCAGCTCTTTGTCTAGACTACGGCTGGGTGTTTCTAACACAAACTATCGGTATTCAGCTAAAATGCGCAACAAATATACTAGTATGTTACTGTTTTTATTGAGAACCTAAACTGTCGCTTTACTAGAATTCGTGGAAAAATAATTGAAAAAAAAACTGGCCACGTGCGAGTCTGACTCCGCACATAAACTTTGGTGTACCTACTTAATAGGAAACATAAGTAAATTTTCAAATAAAAAAAAATATTTATTGATAATGACATTAGTATTTGTTGGCAAAATGTACGTAATAATAAACATAATCATCAGGTTTCAAGTTCATAAGGTCAATGGGATGTAAAAATTCTTCGGAACTAAATTCTGTGAGAGACGACAGATGGACAGACTGACGCGTGAGTGACAGCAATTAGCGTTCCGTTTGGACCATTAGGGTAGGGAACCCTAATGAATGGAAATATCATTTGGTATTTAACAGTAGCTTTTTGGTTAAGAAAAAAATAGCAAGGGAAGCGTTTTAATCTCAAGATCTAGATTTACCTCTAGGTTGGAAGGTCAGATGGCAGTAGCTTTCGTAAAAATAGTTCCTACGATAAATCTTGGGATTAGGCGTCAAAGCGGACCCCGACCTCCATAGGGCACAACCAGGAAACGCTAGCTTGGTGATGACGACGTCTCTGCGTCTTTTAGTTGCTAGGTCACATGTCATTCGACGAGTGTGTAATAGGGTATTTATGGTAGGGGAGCCCTAGAGCGGATTCTGGGATTTACTCGAACGTGCTCTGACACGGGGATACCTACCTTTCACTGTATTGAGCACCTCCACCATATAAACCCTCTATATAACCCTCTATTATATATATATTCGATTTTTTTAAAGAAAAAACAAGGTCTACTCAGAAAATCTGACGGACTCAATTTTTTTCTCTATCTCTACTCCTCAACCAGCCATGGCATGGAAACCGGAAAATTAACACATTCCCTACATCAGAGATAGGTGAGACACTATCAATGTCTAATGCCTTGAACTATGTTAACCCGGCGGGAGTGTGGCAGGGATTATTATATATCAAAGTAAAAGATAATTCACAAATTAATGTGTTATGAATTAGACATGTATGAATAAAGTTAATTTTGTATGTGGGTAACGTTTGGTCACCACACTCCCGCCGGGTTAATGCAACTATTTTTTTAACGTTTTATTTTGTTTGTAGACGCTCAACTCACTGACGGTACACACATCATATTAGCTTTTTTTTCTTCCTATCATTCCATCTTCAAAATCCAATAGGTCCCAACGATGCTCGAGTAAATCGACAATTAGTATAGTGGCCTCCCCTACTATTATGTCTGCGCTCGATCGCCCCACTATAAACCTAAAACTGCCTATTTAGTTCTAGCAGGACCAACGGTCCGTTCCCTCAATAGTGTTGGGGCGTGTCTAATGCAAACTACAAATGTAGTAAAAACCCTGCGTCGCTCGACATATTCATGATCGGATCCTATCGACACTGGGAGGGATAAAATGCTGCTTTAATCCTTTAAGGGGCTCCTAGCTCCCAATGACCTTCTACCTGTAACTAAATAAATATGATATAAAACATAAATATTTGTGGACAATCTTACACAAATCAACCTAGTACCAAACTAAGCAAAGCTTGTACTATGGGTACTAAGTGACGATGTACATACTTATATAGATAAATATATACTTAAATACATAGAAAACATCCAAGACTCAGGAACGAATATTCGTATTCATCACACAAATAAATGCCCTGACCGGGATTCGAACCCGGAACCTCCAGCTTCGAAGGCAGGATCTCTACCCACTAGGCTAAAGCGGTCGTCACTCTCAGTTTTCTCGTGTTTTTTATGGCTTATCGTATTAAGAACGAGATTTACCGATTAGTATGCCACATTTACTTTAAAACTCACTGTCTTCAAGATATATGGCATCAAACTTTGGTAATTTTAGGCCAAAAAACGGTTTTTTGGACGTAACTTCTGTGAAGATGAATAAAAAATAAAAATCTCTTTTGCGTTGATAGAGACGTTAATAAGGAACAATTACATGTACATTACATATGTATATGTGGATAAACAACATACTAATATCAAAAATAGAGCTTTTTTGGACCATGTTTGAAAGAATCATAAAAAAAATAAGTCGTCAGTTTTTTCAAAATTTGGCTCTGCCGAATGTAGATAAAGGATTAAAGAACCAATAACCGTTTGTGCCGCAAATATATCTGTAGTTTTGACGGAGCTATATCAACTCAAAAGTCGTCATAAATTGATGAAGTGGAGCCCGTTAAGAAGCTTATATATTTTTACTCAAATTATAACAAAAGTATTGATAATTTCAATAATATAAACTGACGAAAGATGCAATGCTTTTAGTAATTTTTAAATAGTAACCCAATTTGTTTTTGCTTTTATATTGTGTAGCAGAATCTAAGCGGGATAAAAAGATTTTACGTTTATTACCTTTTGAATTGTTTTTTTTTTGGTAAGCCAGTGTAGACTGTGGTTACCATTGCCAATTTAATGATTATTAATCGAAATCAAGATTTGCCATACAATTTATATGGGTATTTCGTGTCGAAACAGAACAAATGAAATTGTATTTACTTAATCGAATTAAATGCCTTAACTATGTAACAGTTTCAAAATTTGGTCCTCATGGTCGTGATATTTTGCCCTAGATTGCAGCGCCATTTTACCCGGTCATCCTGTCTGTACACACACTAATGTATGCGCATACATTGTCGCCAACAACCGTTCCGCTTGTATCTAAATTTCATGCATAAACAACTAAATATTTTTTCCATGATACGCTAAAAGTCTTGATTGCGGATAAAAAATATTTATTTTGCTGACGACATCCTCAATTTAGTTTACGTATATGTTTGAAATCTCAATCGGATTTCAAACCACATGTAACAACGGCGTCCTTAACTACGCCATTATAAATAAAATAAATAAATAAATAAATATTTTTGGACAATCTTACACAAATCAACCTAGTCCCAAACTAAGCAAAGCTTGTACTATGGGTACCAAGTGACGATATACATACTTATATAGATAAATAGATACTTAAATACATAGAAAACGTCCAAGACTCAGGAACAAATATTCGTGTTCATCACACAAATAAATGCCCTGACCGGGATTCGAACCCGGGACCTCCAGCTTCGAAGGCAGGGTCACTACCAACTAGGCTAAAGCGGTCGTCAACATTACATACAGAGTGACTACCTATATTACATAACACTACCTATACATAACATTCATTAATCATAGACAGTCAGTGTTGGGAATTTAAGCTACGAGGCATAAACTACAAGACTCGAGTCGCGACTGCTGAGTCTAGAAGCCTCGAACCTTAAAGCCTCGAGCGTATAAGCCTCAAATTAATAAGTTCGCGTTGCTGCTTACGATCACAGAAACCTCGAGTCTTTAGGCCTCAAGCTTTAAAGCCTCCTGAGCTTTGAAGGTTTAAGTCTGTAAGGTTTTTAGCTGTAAAGGTTTGTAGCAAAAAGTACAAGCTTTTAACAAATTAGATCAATGTATGCCATAGGGTGAAATAGGTTTTTATGAAATTGAAAAAAAATATATTTTTTTAAATTTAATTTAGTACTAGTAGTAGTAGAGTATTTGCCTATGTTCCACGCTACACCCCGTATAAGAGTTCAAAACCGGTATAGTGGACTATAACGGGCTAAAAATCATGAACGCGATCGAAGGTCTCCGTTTCAATGCTTTCGTACGTCCCAAGAGATCCCTTAAATCAAATCAAAATCAAAAATCAAACATTTATTCTGCAAATAGGCCACAAGGGCACTTTTAATGTCAAAATATTAATTTACAATTTAAGAAAGTCTGACTATAATAAGTAATACATTTTTCATGTCAAAATATTAATTTACAATTCAAGAAGGAATAATAATTTCGAGTTTACAATTATAACAAAATGAATGTCATACAGTGAAGATAAACTTTCAAAGTTATCTATTACAAATATTACAACATCAGTAAAGTTAGAGATATATAAGGGCTCAAGATTAAACAAGGAGTATAATGAAATTAATATAATATCCCAGAGATGTACATGGTCTCTGAGCGTCAAAATTAATACTAATATAATATTGTTAGAGATGTATATGGTCTCTAAGTCACTGATAATAAAAACGAATCCACAACAGGATGATGTCTCTCGTCAATCCCCTATAAAGACACTAGTATTAACGTAGTCACTATGTCCTAGCAAGCATGAACAGACCGATTACTTATATATGAGGGTGTACATTTTGAGTCTAAATCATCTAAAGTTGGTAACTACCAAAAACACAATAAATTACCCTCGTATTTTCACATAAACCTTACCAGCCATTACAAGCAACAATCTAATTCCAATATAACATAAACTATTTCGCAAATAAAGCCTTAACGAGCCATAGAACAACAATTAAATGCAACGACATTACAAGGAGTTTAACTGTCATTTTCTCTTAACACAATGTCAGATGTCATATGGACGACCAAGGTTTATATGTCGTTGTATCAGGGAATCAGAATAGTGAAGCGTAAACTGTTCAGTCAAAATGTCACAATATCATTTGGGAAACGAGGTCCTTATGTCATTTGGACCAGGAGGTTAGGATAGCGAAGCGATGTACAATGTAACATGTGTTTGGAAGCATAAATTACAAGGTTGGTTAGTTATGTTACCAGTAGTCAAGGGTTTAACTGTGTAGTGATATGCTGAATGTATGTAATCAAGTGGCTTTGATTTTCATTTATAAAATGTAATCGGAATTGACAACTATGTACAAAAACTATGGTTTATTTTATGAACATAAACAATTTTTGACGACCGGTTTAGCCTAGTGGGTAGTGCACCTGCCTGTGGAGCTGACGGTCCTGGGTTCGAATCCCGGTCAGGGCAAATATTTGTGTGATGAGCATGAATATTTGTTTCTGAGTCTTGGATATTTTCTATGTATTTAAGTATTTATATCTATTAAATATATCGTCGTCTAGTACCCATAACACAAGCCTTCTTGAGCTCACTGTGGGGCTAGTTCGATTTGTGTAAGATTGTCCTCTAATATTTATTTATTTATTTTATTATTTAATATAAGTTAAACTCATCATCATGCTAGAGTCATCCCAGTACAGTTGCATCTTAAAGGATGCCCAGGGTCCGCTACCTAATCCCAAGAGTTGGCGTAGGCACTAGTTTTTACGAAAGCGACTGCCATCTGACAACGTCCAAACCGAAGGAAAACTAGACCTTATTGGAATTAGGCTTGTCAAGTGAGTGTGTAACTTGACTGTTAGAAGTTCTCGAGCCGCCCGAAGGCCTCTAACTTGGCTTCACGACTGCTATCATGGACATCTATTCGAAGCACGGGAGCGCTCAGTTAATGACCACGCAAAGCGGTCACCCATCCAATAACTGACCTGGGCCGACGTTGCTTAACCTCGCATACCGCACGCGGTACGCGGGCGCCGCTGGGCCACGAGCGCTCCAAACAATTAAGTTAAACTGAGTATGTTTATTTTAAAATAATAACCATATATATTTATAGTACATTACTGCAGAGTCCGCAAAATAGGGGATTGCCGTCCGAGTAGTTATAGATGGCCGAATGCTAACGAAGCCATCAAGAGTTACGAGGCCGACACCTGTTCGCGCCGAGGCTTGTATAGTGCTTTTCTCAAAACATGCCATGAAATATGAAAATTATAAGAAAAATCGAAATTCTATTCTAAGGATGCAGTAACAAAAACACGCACTGCAGCAGCCGGCGGCCGATCACTTGGCCGGCCTAGGCCGGCAATCTTGTATGAAATTCCATTATGGGCCGCTCGTTGCGCCGCACTATAAACGTGATACTTCGCAGCCTGTTATAATGAAATTAATGCTCTCTCTCGTTGGGTATTTAGCCCTATTAAGGGTCCTTATCAATTAAAAACCTTCATCTATTTAGACGATTTTCTGATTGAATTGACACATATCTTGACATTTTCTCGATGTTACTATCTAGAACAGGACTGTTGCGATCTCATGTCATAAATTTAAAATGTATTTTTTGGATTTTTCATTAAGAAATATCGTTTCAAACATCACTCCAAATCGACCATTTTCAAGCTAAAACCGTTTTTTTCCGTTTAAATTCTAATACACACAATAAAATCATAAAATGGCTATGTTACTATCTAAAACATTAATAAAATCATCATAGCCTTTAATCACTTCATTGGTATTATCAATATTTTTGTCATAATTTGAAATCAAAACATTTTAAAACTTATAAGGCCTCTCAATAAATTCATTTTGAAAAACCCCTACACGCTTCCCTTGTACTCATATAATTTCTAATCATGACAGCGAACTCACTTAGTTACTAATAAGACTTAGGCCGGGTTTTATAAAGATCCGTTAGACCAAATGTCAGATCAACAGTAGCTCAGTACATTTTTTGACATAACAAACCGACATAAGGTCTAACGAATCTTAGTTGTAATGCTATGGGTAGAGACTAAAAATCAGCGGTTTTGCTGAGTCTCAATCCCTGTCAATATGCTGACATACTTACGTTATTGTACAGTCGCCAACAAATATATCTGTACTCTTCAGGGTGCTCAAAAACATCTGAACATGCACTTTAACGCCTTGAAATTAGAGTCTTGTTCAGATATTTGTGAGCACCTTGTTCGCTCCGATATATCTAATGGCGACTGTACATTGGTTAGAAAATTCTCAGCAGCTGTCGTGTCAACCTGTATATAGTTCATTGTTCTAGACCTGTTATATATTCTTGTTCTCCGTCAGTTCGTAATTTGTTTCTAGTTATCAATATATTTTTCACCACATGACAACTGTTTTGATTTGGCCTGTTCTCAGCGAATCTTTTACATCAACAGTATTACCACTGTCCATCACCAATATTAGATTGAGCCTTAATGTGTCACTAATTGCACACCGTTTATTGTATTGTTTCGGTACCCGAATTGGGATTATCTATTTAATATTACCTCACAATGTAATTACCATGTTGGTGTCTTTGTTCAATGTGTCATACATAGCTTTTAGCTCATTTTCATATAAACTCACTACCTTATTGTCCGCGAATGTTGTGTCGATACAAACCCGATAGGGTTTAACGACACTTATCTGTCAAACCTAATATAAGATTTTTCTTTTTAATGTAAATAAATGTGATATTCTCATGATCATAAGTTTGTTACCCTAAAAATAACCGTTTAAAAAGGCGCTGAGTTTCCCGCTGTCATTATCAAAGTTGCCGGTAAAGTTACCCGCAGTTTCCAGTAATGTCCCACCGTTCCCGGTAAGAACATATTATGCGTACCTCAGACGCAGCATATTTTGGTTATCTCAAACGAGGCAGCCCTATCAACCGCCTGACAGCGACTCGGCCAACTCAAATGCTTTCAAATATACATTGTATTGCAAATGTTATTACTGCAAGTACGACTTCAGTCATGTTTAATCAGTTATATTAAATCTTTTTTGTTTCTGGCATACTAAACTATGTACCCTATATTATAATAAGCGTAATAAATATAGGGGCCTAGTACAATTTTGTACCTTTTGGTGTCGAAACTCTTGGTCCATGGGATCCCAGCGCGCACAAGTTATTTACTGAAATCGCGAAGCGTTTGGTTGACGTAACTGGTGGCCGAAGAGCTGGCGACTTCCTCGCACAACGCAGCATTGCGATACAGCGAGGAAATGCCGCCAGCATCCTCGGTACAATGCACCAAGGGCCTTTTCTAGTTTTAAGTTAGTTGTAATACTATTTAATTTATTGTTATTTAACTATTATTACCGCTTGAATCAATAAATACTGAAAATGTACCCTATATACTTAATTTGTAGAAAATCTGTAAATTAGGCTATTAAATGTAAATATCACTTATAGTCATATATATGGACAAAAACTTAAACATAATAACAATACATTAAATAATCTTAAAATTTTGTATGATGTATAACAAAAAAAGGCAATATTATATTTATACAATTTACATTTGTTTTGTTTTTTGTTTTGTGTTTGTGTTTGTGTCATGTTTACATTTAAATTTGTGTTTCGATTGTTTTTGTGTCTGATTCTGACGCGGTACCTTTGCGCTTTGATTTCTGTATCTCCAGTTAAAAACAGGTACTTCTTTCAACGTCTTTAACAAAAAAATTGCAACAGATCCTAAAAATAAAACAAAAGAAAAACTTTAACTTGACAACCCTACTCGTAATAAAAGTAAAACGCACATTGCTCTTATTCCCTCAACCATTACTCTGGCGTGTGGAACAATAACTCTTAAATTAAATTAACACAGCACGTTTGAGGGTTGAAGGCGTAGGGTTGTCACTAAAATTAATGATTATATTATGACATTTATATAAAATGTTATGTGTAATATTAACTAGGTCCCAGAATAAAGGATAATATGGTATATGGTAAACGAACCTAGCCTACGTTCGCTTAGCCAGGGTGTTATGTGTCGCATACCTATGTTACAATTTGTCGTATGGTACATAAGCTCACGCCTGGTATTTCCAGGTGGCGAAGACAGAACACATGAAATTTAATTTCATTGTCACTTGTTAGGGTTCCGTAGCCAAGATGGCGAACACCGAACCCTTACAGTTTCCTCATATCTGTCCGTCCGTATGTCACAGCCGATTTACTCGGAGATTGTGAGCACTACATTTATAAAATTTGGTAAGGAAATGTATTCTATGAACTGCTACATAAAAGTGATGTGAAATTACAAAAAAATTCATGCTTTTTGACCGAGCGAAACTAAAGGTCTCTGCTTCAGCTTCGACAAAAATGCTTTCGTATGTCCGGATATCCGGATTTCGGTTGTTTTCCTCTACAGGTCGCATTTCTCAACCGATTCTCGTGAAATTATGTGAGCAGGTTGGATAAATATCTTTTATTCCTTTTTGTCAAATAAGTTTTTGGAAATTAAAAAAAAAATTCTTCAACGGTTTGTTCTCCTCTACAGGTCGCATTTCGCAAACGATTTCGTGAAATTTTGTGAGCAGATCCGGTAATTATATAGTTTTTTGTCGAGTCACTTTTTGGAATTTAAAAAAAAAAAAAAATTTCAAAGATTTTGTAAGTTTCTGCGTGCGAAATTCGGTTTGTATTGAGCCAACTGTATAAATGCTTATAGTAATAATTGTAGCTTTAGAGATGGAAGATATGTGATATTGCAGTGAAAGGTTTCAGGACACCGTGAATTTTGATATTTTTTGGATTATTGACCAAGTAACGGGTAAGCAAAGGCAGACCGAAAAGGAGATGGCGGGACGACCTTGATACATTTTGTACGGATTGGCGGGAACTGGCACACGACCGTGACGAGTGGCGAAAAAGAGGGGAGGCCTTTGCCCAGCAGTGGGACACTATATAGGCTAGTAAAAAAAAAAGCGGCTCTACGTTTCAGCTTGGTTGTTTTCCTCTACAAGTCCCATTTCTCATGCGATTATCTTCATTTGTAAGAAGGTTCGATAGTTACTTGTATTGAGAATTCTTGGCCGAATCATTTTTTCAATTTAAAAAAAAGAACACTCGCGATGTCTTACTCAGGCCTAAGTAAAATAAAAATGTTGAGTCACATTGACCTCCTTGACCATAGATTTAGATAATTTATTTCATGATACGGAATTACATTATAAATTTGCACACATGTCAAAATTACAAGAATTGTTATCATGATCGTCATAACAGGAAAAATAAAAATAACATAATGTCAACTAGAGTGATACAAAACACGATAAAAAGTAAACAGAAAAATAAATGCATCTTCCATTCGGAATCGTCAGTCAGAAAAATAATAATGATGTCCATTACAAAATTCAAAACACAAAAATACAAATCAGTTGAATTCAAATTGAGTTATAATTATTTACATGTCAGTAAGCTAAGATCCATATACTCTATAACCGAGTATATATAATGGGTTTTCCAATAAGAGGCGTTTCAGGCGGCGTCGAAATGCTTCGTCAGATGGTTCAAGTCTTAGATCAGCGGGCAGTCGCTCGTAATAGGTGGGCCCAATGACACGTGGGCTCTTACCTGCAAATTTTACCTATATTTTATTGCACTTTGTAACTTACATGAAACTGGCACACAATTATTATTTATTTATTATTGATACATAGCATTATTCATATTCATATTCATATATATTCATATTTATTTATTCATAAAATATACAAAAATTTTACATGTCAGAAGATTGTTACAATAATTTAATTATGTCGATTAAATAAAAAATAAAAATTTCAATTAGATTAGGTACATTATTTAAATTATTAAATAGTGAATTTAAATGTCAAAAAAAATAATAATTACAATTACAAAGGCATGCAACAAATTTAATTTACATATTCATCTATGTCATAAAAGGCCTTCGCCGTTAGCCATTTTTTAAAATTATTTATAAATGTCACGTCACTCTCAATATTTTTAATTGTTTCGGGTAGTTTATTATAAAAACCTGGCCCCACAATAGACACCGTTTTATTAGATTTTGCAAGTCGACAACATGTTGCGGCCAACATATTTTTGTTTTTTTGTGCAATACGTGAGCTTTTTGATGTCTTTGTTGGAAATAATTGCATGTTACTACGCACATATTTAATTATGTAAAACAAGTATTGTGATGTCATTATTGTCTTATAACTAATAACGAACTTAAATTTCACATGATAAAACACTGGACTGCCTTTTCTCCATCGCCTCGCAAAAACTCAAGCATTCCTCACACACAGCCGCCCATCACAATAAACTATTTACTGCACCGTCCTGCAATCCCTGAAGGCAAATAATTAAGATATGCCCTAGTAACAATAAAGGCGCACGGGCCCACAAACGACAACAATACTAACATTACATTGTTATGGTTTTGTTGGCGGTTACAAACGTTAGTGACACAGTAGCCAGGTTTCGGAACAGTAATCGCTAAAAAATCATACATTAAACCAGGGATCGGATACCGGTATTTTCTCCATAGAAAAATACCGGTATTATTACGGTCACCAGTTTATTATTTCGTTTTTAATGGGACAATCTAATAATACGACGAACCTAAATTGATTGATATGATTCAGCCCTACTTAAAGAGCAAACAATAATCCAAAATATTGGGCTAATTCAGGGTTTTTTAAAAATACCGGTATCGGTCCCTGCATTAAAAGCGCATGCAAGCTTTATAATGAAAAATGTATGGATGCAGATTTGTTTGGCAGTTCATTTACAACATTTAAGGAACAGATATGTGCCTTGTTAAAGTAGTGTTAAATACATGTATTAAATGCTCTTATATTGATATTTCAAGGTTTTTACATTTTGTGTGTAAATTGACTAAAAATGTTGCAAAGTATGATATTTGTTAACAGTCGTTAGTGATTTAGTTACATGTAATTAGTGAAAAATATAGGAAACTGTAGGTCTTGTTATATTGTTATTGTATAGCTATTAGCTAATTGCCCTGCATATATTTAGGATTGTTTGTTTCTAAATAAATTAAAACAAACCCCCTTATTCATAAAACTTAACAAACCTCTGCTAACTAAAATGTCTGTTGTCACTGTCTCACAAGCACGTGTGTCAAAGTGACAGATAAGGACAAACGAATTTAGCGGCTTGTTAACTAATATAGGTTTGATAGACGTTTATGAATAATGGGGAAAGTAATTATCCTCCTACCGCTTTCCTCTTTGTCGGCGAATGGCTGTGGCGACTTTTTTAGAGGCCGTATCTCAAAAGGAAAATACGGAACCCTTATATGATCACTTTGTTGTCCGTCTGTTGCAGTCGTTAAGCCAATTGGCCCTCGGGCGGCTTGAGAACTTCTAACAGTGAGGTTGGCCACTCACTTGACAAGCCTAATCCCAATAAGGTTTAGTTTCCCCTTGGTTGGTCAGATGCCAGTAATATCCATAAAAACTAGTTATTATTATTATTATATTGAGCCTAGTATGTCCCACTGCTGGGCAAATGCCTCCCCCCACTTTTTCCATTCCTCGCGGTCTTGTGCAATTTCTGGCCAGTCTTTTAAAAGGAGTACAAGTTATCCCGCCACCGCCGGCGAGGTCTACCGCGTCTCCGTTTTGAGTCGTGGGGCGGCCACTCTGTGGTCTTCCTGGGCTACAGCTCATTCGGCATCCGGTAGACGTGACTAGCCCAGTCTCATTTTAACTAGGTTCCATAAAAACCAGTGCCTAAGCGAAATCTTGGGATCCGCCCATCAGGATGCAACTGTACTGGGATAACGCTAGAAGGATGATGAACGAGTATCTTTAGTTATAGACTCAGAAATGTACACCGCATTGTCATTGTCAGGTGACAATTGTAAACATTGTCATTGTCAGATGACAATTGCAAACAGTATGTCTTAGGTACTGGTTTAAACCCATTTACTGTGACCCAAAACAAACCGAGACAAATATTTTAACGCGACAATAACACAAGACATTGTTCTAGGAAATTAGGATGGCCTTTAATTTAAATGACAAGAGAACCCTTGAGCATAAAGTGTATTACGCGGGATCTAAGCGGTTTATTGTGTAGTGCTAGCGGTACGCCAAAGGATGCTGAAAATGGTGTTATAAGCATAGAAATCGGCACTATATATTTTTTTTTATTAAAAATGGGATCGCTCTTGGCCAGCATCTAGCCAGGGGGCAAAGATGAGGCCGACGATGAAGCGAGCTCACCCAGAAGGTGCCTATTCACTCGTGCCTTATATGAGCTCGGAAACACAAACGCCGGCAGATTTATTGATTGATTTATTGATTTGTAGGCCGTATTTGACCCGTTGGACCAAAAAATAAATAAAAAACCGGCCAAGTGCGTGTCAGATCACACACGATGAAGGGTTCCGTACCAACACCAACTAGTCTACATTTAAAAACCACTATCCAATAAATTCAATCTAAAAAAGTCGTATATTCATAGGGAACTCACGGCACTTACGAGCTTTGTTTGGGCAAGACAGTTTTTATGCGAAAACTCAAAAACCGTAAAACCTATCTTGTTTAAACCAAAAATATGGAAATTAGAAAGGGGGGACACACTTCACTTTTATTGACTTTGACAGCTAATATCTCAGCAACGGTTGACTTAAATGGAAAAAAATTTAGAACCTCCCTATCATTTTTAAAGGCCTATCCATCGATAAGGGTATCCGTGGATGAAAAAATACATTTCAACGTATGTACGTTGAAATGTATTTTTTCATCCACCGGTTACATGTTTTGATATTACTTTACCATTTCACATTACTTTTATGTATCGGTTCACAGAATAATACATGGTACGAAATTTTATAATTATAGTGTTTACAGTTTCCGAGTAAATCGGCTGTGACATACGGACGGACGGACAGACATGACAAAACTATAAGGGTTCCGTTTTTGCTATTTTGGCTACGGAACCATAAAAAGGAGAGGAGTTATGACGTCATCTTTCAAAAATATATCACATTACATTTTAGTTACTTCTTTTAAATTAAAAAATAAAACCTAGTAATAAAATAAAACGTAGTTTGGGTTCCTCTAGATACGATACCTTTTAATATTTTTTTGTAAAATATACCTGATATGATAATATATGAAAGCAATTCTGAATATATTTACATTTTTTTTCCATTCCATTGATTTATAGAGGTGATATTACTTATATTCGGACATTTAGTATTTTTTCCAAATTTTTAATTAATACAGGATGTGATAAGACGCCTTATTGCGATCAACAACGGAAAACTGGCAAAAATAATACTTACTTAATGCCATGAGGCATTCTCTACCAGTCGACCATAGGGCCAAGAAACTACCAAATGATATCACGATTCCTAAAATACAAATCTTTAACCAAATCTTAATTAATATTTATTATCCATAACCACTTAAAAATATCGTGTTTCTGGACGATTAATTAATTCTCAAGACTTGAAAGGGTTAAGGGTCGACGTTACAAAGGGCGTACTGAGGAAATGTTAGAAAAAGTGGCAAAAACTCGGGCAGGCTGAAAGGTTTTATAATTAGGGGATGACAATGTCTTCGGAATTAAGAAGGGAGTAAGTAGGGACTTGGTTAGGCTGGAGTTTTAAAGATAACAGAGGTTTTTTTTTCATTCTATGTTATTCGAAAAACAGCTCCCGAAGGATACGGGCGGC
Source organism: Epiblema foenella (assembly GCA_963556455.1). NCBI lineage: Eukaryota > Metazoa > Arthropoda > Insecta > Lepidoptera > Tortricidae > Epiblema > Epiblema foenella. Next base: position 25,450,907 of record OY747100.1, read on the forward strand.
TGAATTCACTATTACGACCACTGCCCATGTGGTGACACACAAACAATCGACCACCTCCTGAAAAACTGCCCAAAACTGCAGGCTGCTGCGTTCATATATCACGGTAAAAAAAAAAGTCAAACTTTGTTTTTAAAATCCGTCTTCTTCTTCATGTTAATCGTTCTTTATTTTTTATTATTATTATTTTATGTTCGTACAGTTACACACCGTGAAATCACTCGACGGTCCCATCGGAAGACCAGCGCTGGCGATTGCCCGCATTATGCTGAGATGGTACCGTTTCGAGATAACACAACTTTTTTGTTTATTTTTATATTCTATTTTTTGCTGTATTAATTGTTGTCTTTGTCTCGAACAAATATTTCTTATTCTTATTCTTATTCTTATTCAAATTTCACCAACCCTAGACTCAACCATGAACTCGCCCGTCATAATCTCCACATAGAACCATACAATTTTCCTGTTTTAAAATCTTCACTGGTAGTTTGTTGAAAATTCGGGGTGCCATACCAAATACACTTTTTGATAAAAAAGCGGTTTTGGAGGACTTATAATTTATTTTTTCCTGGTGTCGTATAGGTGTACATAACATAATTTACAGGACCTCATTAGAACCACCATCATAAATAGCCTAAAAAAGTTCAACAGTACATAGTTCGACCCACAGTTCACCGAATTTCATCACCGGATTCAACTACCATTCTCTATATATACAGTATATCACATACATTAGAAATCATTCATTACTAAGGAATAAAAGATAACAGAGTATTAACACATTCACTGCTAGGAATCCGCCTAGAGTCTAGCTAATGAAAGGTGAGACTAAAAAAAGCGGCAAATTTTGAAAGACTACGTACTGCAACACTGTGTATAATGTGACAAAACAATAATGATACTTGGGCAATAAATAAAGTGCTAAAACACTAGCTAGTTCAGTACAGGTGTCTATTGTTTGCCCGAAATTCATATGGAATAATTTCAATAGCTCGATAAACATTTGCCCGAATGGTTCATTTATCGACGACCGCTTTAGCCTAGTTGGTAGTGACCCTGCCTTCGAAGCTGGAGGTCCCGGGTTCGAATCCCGGTCAGGGCATTTATTTTTGTCATAAACACGAATATTTGTTCCTGAGTCTTGGATGTTTTCTATGTATTTAAGTGTATATTTATCTATATAAGTATGTATATCGTCGCCTAGTACCCATAGTACAAGCTTTGCTTAGTTTGGGACCAGGTTGATTTGTGTAAGATTGTCCACAAATATTTATTTATTATTTATTTATTATAAATCATTTGACATACTCTTGTATTCCCGAATATTACATGACAGAATGATACGAATGTCATGCGTATTTTGGCCGCGTTCGTAGATGACACGCACTATAGTATCGATCGCCTAACCATCTCAATGGAAAGCAAGCACGCATGCATCATACATGCATGCAAACGAGCAAGCAAGCATGCATGCATTCATGATTTTTCAAGCCGCATAAAGAAAAACCTAAGGCGCTTCGCTTCCGCCTCCTACCGCTACCTAGAGAAGATATGGCGTAGGCACTAGTTTTTACAGAAGCCACTGCCATCTGACCTTCCAACCCGAGGGGAAACCAGGCCTTATTGGAATTGGGCTAGTCAAGTGAATGGGCAACTTGACTGTTAGAAGTTCTCAAGCCGCCCAAAGGCCTCTAAATTGGCTAACGACTGCTATCATAGCAGCCGGGGTCAACGGCTTAACGTGCCTTCCAAAGCACGGGAGTTCTCAGTTAATAACCATTCAAAGCGGTCACCCATCAAAGAACTGACCTGGGTCGACGTTGCTTAACCTCGCATACCGCACGCAGTACGCGGGCGCCACTAGATATGTAAAAAAATATAAGTACATAAACTAATTTATATGAGTATTTCATTATTTAATTCCTATTATCTAAAAAAAATGCCACTAAACCTCTCAAACTTACACAGATTAAAAGAAAATATCGTGGAAATGTAGTTTCTTACATCAAAACATAATTCAAAGTAAGAATTCATTTTTTCACCTGCTATTCAGAAAAGAGTTATTGTTGCCTTCGAATGGGGGATCAAAGATGTACTTTTCTTCCCTTATTTGAGGGCAACAATGACTCTTTTCCTCATAGGTGTGGAAAGCAGTATGTGACACTCTGTAGTAAAATCGTTTGTAAGATATTTCATGTTTTTAGCAGCGGGCCTCATAGACGGTGTGAAAAGCAGTATCACACTTGTAAACACTTGAATCCCTCGCTACGCTCAAGATTCTACTTTAGAAGAAGAAGAAGAAGAAGAATATTTTATTGCCACACAACACAGATAATTACAAAAGAAATAGGTACATGCCTTATTATATATTTGTATGTGACAAAAGGAGCGGACTCAGCATGTGCTGTGTCAGCCAGTACGGCTGCTCAGTGCTGGTTTTCAGTTCGCCCCTTTTTTGGTACATTCACTAACTCCCTCGCTATGCTCAGAATTCTATTGTAGAATCTTTCGCTTCACTCAGAATTCAATATACCGCCCTCGCCGTAAATATATCATTTTGCTCCCTTGAGACACAATCTACTACCTTTCTTTGTGCATAACAAATACCTTCCATTTTTAACGTAATACTTTAATGGGAGCAGAGAAAACAATCTTAATGTATTCAATAAATGCAGATCACTCGTAAAAGACTTAAACACGGTTTGAAAAGAATAAAAGGGAAACAGCGAGAAAGAAATATCGAGAAAATACGAGTGTAAATATTGAAAGCAAAATGGCCGGTATTGTTTGTGGGTTATGCAATTTGATCTTCTATCGAACGACACGTGTACCATTGGAGAGACTGCGTTCCCATCCCTCCCCCCTCTGTCGTTACTCGGCGATCACTGATTAGGGGCCGCACGGTCGGTCCTAGGCACATACTTACGGACCCGGACGTAATCACAGCGTCTATCGAAAGATGGAACGCTGCGCTTACGGCGTCCAATTCTGACACGATGCGTACACTTAGGCATTCCCGCCGGCGGGGACGTCCACCGCGCGATCGCGACAACACTGACACATGTAGTCCCTATTCGTCCCGGTACCGCCGCACACCGGGTAGAGTCAGTCCGACCCAGGTCGGGCCTAGCTGAGTTTCTTGCTGGACTCTTCTCAGCTAGGCTAGGTTTAGTGAACACTCACACCTCAGATTCGGTTGAAACCGCTCAACTAATCTCACTGGAGCGCAAACTCTTAGAGTATTCCAGTGTTCCGAACCACACGCGTGGTCGTGCCGGAGGTTTTCCCCTGGATTTTCCCCGGGCTACTCTCCAACCGCGCTCTCCTATCGCTTTATTGGGCCCGGCCTATAAAGCCACAGTCAGGTTCAAAAAAAAAGTACCATTGGAGTTATCATACGAAACTTCGACTAGCTGAAAAAACTACTGATTATTTACAATTTTACATGATTAGAAAATGATTTAGATTAAAAGTTAGGTGCTTAAGATTAGAGTCCTTATCAGTTCGCAACGCTTATCTATTTAGGTTCTTTTCTGTTTGAATTGACGCTTCTTGACATTTTTTCAATGTTACTATCTAGAACAGGACAATTGCGACCTTATGACATGAACTTTAAATGTAATTTTTGGATATTTCGATAAGAAATATCGTTTCAAACATCACACCAAATTGACCATTTTCAAGCCAAAAACTCGTTTTTTCTGCTTAAATTCTACTACTCAGAATAAAATCGAAAAATTACTACGTTACTATCTAAAATTTTAATCAAATCATAGTACCCTTTAGTTTAATATTAGTTTAATCAATTTATTGGTATTATCAATACTTTTGCCATAATACATTACAATACAATACAAATATTCTTTATTGCTCAACAAACGAAGTATATTTAAAGAACAACATAAATTAAAATACATGTAACAGTGGTAGACAACAGGCGGTCTTATCACTAACACCAATCGATCTCTTCCAGACAACCTTTGGGTAGTAGAAACTAAACTAGAAAATTTAAATTACTTGAATAGGTGAAACAGAAAAATAGAGTATAAACAACATATAATACTAACTATGACTATAAGAAACACCATAAACTTACATTGATACATAGATATGTAAACCTACATATATGAATACAATAACTAAAATAAAATAACAACAACTAATAATTTGAAATCAATACATTTTAAAACATTATAAGGCCTCTTAATCACAGAACAAAATGTTCAACTTCCCAACACATAACTATGTAGTTATTTATTATTTTTATTTGGTGTCAACATCTCAATTCAATGGCAGTTGTCTAACAAACCACGACTGAATATTTCTTCAAGTTGCAAGTGTGCGAGGACAAAACGGTTTGCAATGGTTCGCGAGCTACGGGCGGACAAACAGACGGCAGGAGCGTCTGCATTCTGGAGTAAGACCGTTTGAAGAGCAAACATTGCGAACTGGTACAGTGTAGGAGAAAAGTGTTACCCTTGTGTTAATATTTTCACTAAAAATAGTAGATTGTTAACCCAGGGTTGAAAGCGACCCATTTCATCCGAGATATTTTGGCGCCCGAACGAAGTGAGACAGACATAGTTCCAGGGTGAAATGGGTGCTGTCACCCGAGTTAAACACGTCATTTCGACTATGAGGAAAATAAATGAGAAATAAAAGTGGATTCAGTAATAAACAAGTGCGAGTCGGACTCGCGCACCGAGGGTTCCGTATACAGATATGATGTGTAACATATAAAATAAAAATGACTCAACTTAAAAAATAAAAAAAAATGTTTCAGAACGTGCAATTCAAGCCCTTTCATATGACACCCCACTCGACATATTAACTAGATTTTCAAATTTTGAACCACCAGTTATCTGTCATTTTTCAGAAATTAAATATAAATATTTAAAAAAGTTATGTTCTATGTATGCAGGTAAGCCTTCTTTATAACTATTCCAAATTACAAATCGATAGCATAAGTAGTTCTTGAGATATTTAGCGATGTGACAGACAGATAAAGTGAAACCATAAGGGTTCCTTTTTTACCATTTTGGTAAGGAACCCTAAAACATGCATTGCAGCAACCAGCAGCGGGCGCCGCCGCGCTCGCGCCCCGTGCGTGCGGCCGGCGCGCGCCCGCGGCCTAAGCAACTTAAAAAAAAATACTTTCCACCCTAGGGTCAGAAAAGCGACTTTCAACCCGGCTATCTACTTACGAAAACTGAACTTTCCGAACAGGAAATATGAAAATAACATTGCTGTAAACAAGTTCGTACAGTCGGCTAATGGACATATTGGTAATTCGTCGCTTTTAGCCATAGGAAACTTAGTACTTACGTTATGACAGTTTAATTTAGTAAGACATAGATGTAAAGTCCCTCATGAGGCTGACCTTATACTTACGTTTTCACTTATTATTATGTCGGTGCAACGGCACCCTAAGTTAGATTTTTATAATGTATTTGTATTTTATATATTTTTTTGCATATTGTTTTATACATATCGTTAAAAAACCCAGCCTTAGATAAATCATCATCCGGTACTAGATTTTACGGAAGCGACTGCCATCTGAACTTCCAAACCAAGGGGGAAACTAGACCTTACTAGGCTTGTCAAGTGAGTGGACAACTTGACTGTTAGAAGTTCTCAAGCCGCCCGAAGCCCTCTAACTTGACTTAACGACTGCTGTCATAGACAGCAGCCGGGATCAACGGCTTAACGTGCCTTCCAAAGTACGGGAGCGATCAGTACATGTTTCATTTTTCATTTAATATGATTGCGTTCACATTTCTCTGACACGCACGGCATCAGAGAAATGTATGAAACCGATACCGTTCAGAGGGCCTACTCCGAACTTCGTATCGTGCCCTCCCTTTCACTCTCGTGTTATACACTATACGAGTGATAGGGACGGCACGATACGAAGTTCGGATTTTGAAGTTTGGAGTAGGCCTTCTCATGCGTCACAACACAACACGACAAACAAATGTGTAGGCCAATATAAGCATTAGATAAATAAAGAGTGAATAATAATAGTTCATTATAAATAAGGCTTAATGAATGAATAGCAATTTTCTGCCAAGGTTTTCGTAGCGCTACGAAATTTATTGTACATACGGAGAAACATATGGTACTGACTACGAGCCTACGAGAGCGCCCGCCAAGCGAGTTCCTGACAGTCAATTCGAACAGATTTTAAAATGAAATATATCGTTTTACCACTTTTGTACCAGAGTGTACTCTTACGCATGCGACTAGCATGTGTATGTCAACAGATACTACCTAGCACCACCCTAGCACCGTGTTCGGTATGCAGCCCTAATGTCTGAAGGTTTGCACACGTTTGGTAAATATACTCAAGAACAAATGAAATAGGTACACTGTCTATTGCTTTTACAAAGTTTTTTATAGACTAGTGACGGCGAAAAATTGTATAAAATTCTACAATAAAATTCCAAGACACATTACTGAACTTACGGATTCTTTTAAGTCTGTCGTGAAACAGACACTTATTTCAAAAGCATATTATAAGATAAACGATTATATCATGGATAGATGGCAGGATGTTTGGCAGTGATAGCGTCCCGCACAAGTAATCTAACACAGAAATATTTTGTCCTTAATATTAAAAAATATGTATGTATGTTTATAGTGTAGCATTTGAATTCTGTAGTATTATGATACTGTTATTTTATATACATTGTATATTGCTTTGAAAAAATGACACCTCGCCGAGTTTCTTACGCCGGTTCATCTCGAGGCAGAGGTTTATTTTATGAACCGGTGGTAGTTTTTTGATATTCATAAGTGCATGTAACATGCCTAAATTGAAAAAAAAAAGTATTCTCAGTTTTTGCTTGAGCGTATGTATAACAATATTGGCAATTTACAATGAAGTTTTTTAAGTAAGCACTTAATAGGCCATAGATATACATTTCACAGTGAGGATTTTTTTTTAAGTAAGCACTTAATAGGCCATAGCTATACATTTCACAATTGTATTGAACTCGACAGAGTTTTGACGAACGATTTTAACATTTTTTTTTATTTCAATCAATCTGAAGCGTTGGAGCGCTCTCAGCCCAGCGGCCGCGTACCGTGCGCGATAGGTGAGGTTAAGCAACGTCGGACCAGGTCAGCTCTTGGATGGGTGACCGCTTTGAGTGGTTATTATCTGAGCGCTCCCGTCATTTAGAAGGCACGCTAAGCCATTGATCCTGGCTGCTGTCTATGATAGCAGTCGTTAAGCCGAGTTAGAGGCCTGCGGGCGGCTTGAGATCTTCTAACAGTCAAGTTGCCCACTCACTTGACAAGGGGGTCGAAGTTGCACCACGTCCGTAGGGAGTACCCACCGCTACACTACACGTGACCCCTGGGTGGTGCTAAAAGTGCAACAAAAACTGGCAACCGTACTGTCTTCTCAAAAGATTTAACGGTTCAAAATAATTGTCATACTATAAATAAATAAATAATGAATCAATCTGAAAAATTAATCGCCATAGGAGGTATTTGAACCCATGCACGACCTCTGGAATCCGTCCATTGCTCTTAACCAACTGAGCTACCGTGATTTCCATATTAGCTGTGAAAGTCAGTATTTTTAGGTTTTTAAGGTTCCGTAAAAAACAGTAAAATTCAAATTCAAATTGTATTTATTTACAGATAACAGTGATCCAATTTTGTTGGCTACATGTGGCTTATAGTTAAAGTTAGTAAATAATTATTCAATTAATTTTGATTCATTAATTTAAAAAAATAAATTCTAAGTTCGATTTCACAATCCTGATCAAATCAAATAGTATCGGGCACTCAAAACACCCGGCAATCATTCTGAGAAAAAAGGAATTTATGGTTTTACTTTGTCTGTCTGTCACATCGCTAATCATATCAAGAAAACTTATGTTATCGATTTGATTTTTTGGCATGCATTTAAATACTAGCCCATAATTAATATAATTATATAGATAAGTATAAAGCTGAACGTTTGTTCTAGCAATACTAATATTAAGCATTTCAAATCTGACGAATGTTTTGTGTTACCTACTTATCTTCACATTTATAATGAGTGAGCAAGAGAATCGATTTTTTTTAACCTGGCTGTGGCGTATAGGCCGGGCCCAATAAAGCGATAGGAGTGCGTGGTTGGAGAGTGGCCTGGGGAAAATCAACCGATTTTAATGAAATTTTGTGTTCAAGGTTGATCATTATAGTTCTTAGTTCAATTTGTGCCTATTTAAGTTTTATTTTAAGGCTTGTAATGTTTTTTTGCATTGTAAACACTTATCAATTTGGTGTTAAATAAAAATTTTCTATGTCTATGTCTATGTCTTAGGGTTCCCTACCCGAAGGGTCTAAACGGAACCCTATTGCTGTCATTCACGTGTCCGTCCGTCGTCTGTCACAAAATTTTGTTCCGATATTTTTTTTAACTTCCCATTGACCTATGAACTTTGGTGATAGTATTTATAATTGCCTACGTTATATTTTACCAACAAATACTAATACATTGTTATATAGTTTTTTGAAATCTCCTTATTTTTCCTATTAAAACCAACTTAATTGTGCGGTCGGTTCGGAGCCCTAAATGTCCGCAGTCCGACACGCACTGGGCCGGTTTTATTGTATATGATTTTTTGGAAATATTTCAAAATAGCAGAGTCATATAGGCAGCTAAGATACTCGTAATGTCTATTACCTCCTTCGAACACAATCTCAAAAAATATTTAAAAGAAAAGCAAACTGCCAATACCTAAACAGATGTTTAGTGTTATGTTCTTATGTTTTAGTGTTTAGTTAGCTCCATGTAAATTCTGTATTATAATGAACGATTTAGCTTGTATGTGCAGGTACAAAATATTATTCTGTATATGGCTACACATTTCCCACATTGTCAATGTCATGTTGTATGTTACGGACAGCTCTCTCATGTTTACTGTTTTATAATTTCATGTTGTTTCCTGGTTGCCCTGAAAATCAGCGTCATGATTCATGACACTATGCTGAGCGGCACCCATTTTGGTACTAAATAGGTACCTATTTACAATATCCTAGAGTGTGTAAACAACTTGTACCAAATAAATATTTCTTTCTTTCTTTTTTCTTTCTAATGCCTTGCGAGTACAGCTCAGAACCACTGTTTATCCCTTTTACTACAGTTTTTTTTACATCCGCTTGCCAATAGCAAATAATGCTCACACAGCATCCCGCCAGTCGCAGCTGCTTGAAAATTCCATCTCGCACCGCTTTGTCCGTAGTGCCGACTGCCCGATTGTGCGATATTACCGCCCAGGCGACGAATACCGCTACTAAATTGACAATTACACAATTAGAAAGAAAAAAGAAATAAAAGAAAAAAGAAAAAATATTTATTCGTGGCACAGACACAGTACAAATTAACATAACACCAAAATACAGAAAATAGCCACGAAATGGCCCCAAATCAGCATAGTGCTAGCCATTGGCTAGCGCTGGTCTTCCTTTGGGACCACGAGAAGCCACGAAAGACAAAAAACACTAAAGTCACAAACAACATAACAATTAAATAAATGTCATAATTTACAATTTAAACAGATAAGAACAGACAAACATGAACACGACCTTAAACAATCTTTAAATATCTGTGGTCTGTTACAAGTCGCGACTAGCGCCAGCGGACAACCACTAAAACAGTGACAGATTACGCGATTTCGTGAAATGAGAATGGAGGCATTATTAGGTTAGCGTCATATGACAATATTAAAAAAAAAAAAAAAAAACCCGGCCAAGTACGAGAGTGCGGGTTCCGTGTACAGATTTTGTACCGGTTCCAACCCTATTAAAATATTCACTTTATAATCCGTTATAGTGGAGGCTTCCACTTGGCAAAATTTAAACTAAGCGAGGGTTACCGACCGATCAAATCATTTATTTCCGAACTTACGGTGTGTTAAAACTACCTAGAATCCATATTTAGCCCATATAGCGATATTGTATACTGTCTAACGATAACATTAACTATTTTTAAGCAGTATATAACGGTTCACAATCTTTCGACGTGTTCAATTTACAACTAAGGGTCGGTTGCACCAACATAGGGTAACAGGCCGGTCATCGTCAAATATGGCGCCGGCAGCTGTCATCCCATAGCAACTAGTCAAACTTTCCATACATGATTTTATCGAACACCGCTTACGGTTACAGACTTGGTGCAACCCACCCTTAACCTTCATCATTCGTCAACCTTGTGTCGCTGACAGGGAATATGAAAAAAAAAGCCTAAGAATCAACTGTTTGGACACATTATACACAGTTTTGTAACACGTAGATTAGAATTTAGAATCTTAAACACAGGAATGATAAAATATAAAGATGATCATAAATCAAATTGCTATTTGAAATACGAATAAAATTTTCAATTAATACGTATTAATCTGGTTTACCTACAAGAGCCTATTAGAGATTTTATGTAAAAGTAATCTCATAACACAGAAATATAGTCTGGAGTTTTTACCCAGGTAATAAACTAAATTGCGTTATTATTATACCTAATTCAAATGTCTCTTTACAAATCCTAATTGCCTATCAAGAAAAGAGATTTAAAAAACCTTATTTTATTATGTGTCGAACTGGTTTCAAAGTGCTTTTAACTGAGTAAGTTTTCATCTATTACATTTTAAGGACATAAAAAATAATTCTAATTTCTTTTAGTTATTGTAATAACTAAGTACTTACTTAACTCTTTTAATTAAATTATTATCCTTACAATAAATGCCTTTTCTGAGAAATGAAGTAGATGATTCGCTTTTTTTTGAACCTGACTGTGGCTTTATAGGCCGGGCCCAATAAAGCGATAGGAGTGCGCGGTTGGAGAGTAAGTAGTCTGGGGAAAATCCAGGGGAAAACATCCGACATGACCGCGCGTGTAGTTTGGAACACTGGAATACTCTAAGAGTTTGCGCTCCAGTGAGATCGGATGAGCGGTTTCAAATGAATCAGAAATGTGAGTGGAATCAAGCTACTGGGAGTTTTGTCACTGTTTCCCTAAAGCTAGCCTAGCTGAGAAGAGTCCAGCAAGAAACTCAGCTAGGCCCGAACTGAGTCGGACTGACTTTACCCGGTGTGCGGCGGTACCGGGACGAATAGGGACTATATGTGTCAGTGTTGTCGCGATCGCGCGGTGGACGTCTCCGCCGGCGGGAATGCCTAAGTGTACGCGTCGTGTCTGAGTTGAGCGCAATGTAGATAAAGGATTCAAGAACCGATAACCGTTTGTGTCATAAACATATCTATAGATTTGATGAAGCTATATCAACTCAAAACTCATCAAAAATCGATGAATAGCGCGTGGAGACCCTTAAATAAAAGCATTGATTGACGCCTCAATACCCAATAGTTGACACCTGTTTCTCACCTCTATTACTATGACATAAGATTGAAAGTGGTTGAGGTATTGGGTCAGTGTTGAGCACTGTGACATTTACCTTATTACAGCGACCGCATGAGTACTATAACTACATACTTAGATATAATGACACAAGTGTATCAAGAGCATTCTAACTGCCAACAAACTGTTACGCAGTTTGGCAGTGTAGTTAATTTTGTGTAAATTGATGTGTCTTTATGAAATAAACGATTAATAATAATAATTTAAAAAGCTTGTTGCAACCTCATCCACCTGGTTCGCAGTAAGCTGTACTAGAGTATGCAATGAGATGTTTGGTACTTTTTTCTTACGCATACTGTCTGTATTTTATGGTGGTTATACTCTGTGTGTGCCTATAATGCTGTTTAACTTGTGAATCTTACGCTAGATAGATTTTACTTTAAAATCTTATATTTACGTTGCCAGTAAACAATACTTACGAGATTACTTGGAACACATCAAAACTTCAACCATAGTCATAGTCATAGTATTTATTGCAAAAAAAAAACAATAATATTAATGAGAAGAGATGTCACAGAAGCAAATTCAATATATGATAAAAAAAAGTAAACTACCAAAAGACAGCCTATATTTTACTTAGTTTAATTGCAGTATCACTTGCGATAGTTTTGGTAATTAACGAACCACAGCTAATATCCATAAATTGAGTTACTCAGTGGTCCTTGGGTGTCTCACCACTTGTATGAAAAAATGGTTTTTACTACAGTGTTACCCACCTTTTACAGCAATATGTTAATATTTAAGTATTGTTACCTATAAATTCCTTTTATTAGGTTCAGGTACTATTTTGAAATCCTATTTTTATGCACTAATTCAATAAATATCATAGTTATTTTTTTCATGAAAACGTAGAATGACCCAGAGAGAGAGAAAGCGCGACAGATCAGTGACGTCATTAACCACTCACCCACTCACCCACTCACCACTCACCACTCCCACTCACTTCCACTCACACCTCAGATTCGGTTGAAACCGCTCAACCAATCTCACTGGAGCGCAAACTCTTAGAGTATTCCAGTGTTCCAAACCGCACGCGTGGTCGTGCCGGAGGTTTTCCCCTGGATTTTCCCCAGGCTACTCTCCAACCGCGCACCCCTATCGCTTTATTGGGCCCGGCCTATAAAGCCACAGTCAGGTTAAAAAAAAAAGACGTCATTGACCACGAGCGACTTCCTAGAAGAAGAATTCTTCCCTCCCCCGTGAAAGAGACACGCTTATAAATGTCTTTCGCGCATGATAAAGCGGGATGCAACACTCTTCGGGAATGGCTTTTTTTGACAAATGTCGGTAAATGTCTGACCGTGTGAAGTTTTATTTTTCCTCTTGACAGAGTTTAGATGAGATAAAATACCAACATATTGACTTAATTGTGTTTTTTAATAATGTGTGTGTAGTGGCAGTGGGCAAGTCACATATGTCGCAGAACCGATGGCCGTTGGGGCAGACTGGTTCTTGAGTGGAGACCGCGTGTCGGCAAACGTAGTGTAGGACGCCCTGTAACTAGGTGGGGCGATGATATTCGTAAGGCAGTGGGCAGGGATTGGAGGAGAAGAGCTGAAGACCGAGCTCAGTGGCGTGCCATGGGAGAGGCCTATGTCCAGCAGTGGACTGACACAGGCTGATGATGATGATGATGATGAATAATGTGTTGTTTTAGTAGGCTCATTAAAAATGGAAAAAAGACTCAACTTTGTTTTTTTTAGTGAGAAATTTTAAAGCAATCATGTTTCGGCTAACGGCTATTGTCAACTGACAATTATAGTCAAGAACCATGTATCGGATAATCAATCCTTATTATTTCCTCGACTGGGTACAACAGCGTTTCAAAGATCACGATATTTTTGCTTGCACGGCTTTAAGAAATTGATCTTTTTTCGAGAAAATTCGAAGTTATTCAGTTTCTTATTCGTTGTCAACAACTTTTTTATGACGTCTGTTAATCATTGGTATTTCCCGTGCAGCCGTTAAGTTCGCTTGTTAATTCTTATTGGAAGAAACCTACATTTAATATTACAATACAATAAAATACAATACACATACTCTTTATTGCACACCTCAATCAAAGGATACACAGTACAGTACAAAAACACAATGAGAAGAGGTAAACAACAGGCGGACTTATCGCTAAAGAGCGATTTCTTCCAAATAATAATATAATATTAATAATATAATAATTTAATATTTTGGCAAAACTGTGATTTTCTTCAAAATATAGCAACTAGGAACGACTATTTGAACTAAATATTGTACTAATATGGCACCCAAATTAGCCTATATTAAATTTTCTACGAATACATAATGGTTTCCAGCAGAGACTAATAACTTTCAATCGTATTCAAATTACTAGCAATTTCTCTATTACCGTTTTCATGTTTATGACTTTTAATGTTTTAGATTTAGATTAGATTTAGATAATTTATTTCATGATAAGGAATTACATTTTTATTTTTGCACTTTGACTTTGAAAAATATTTTAACATAATGGCGACTCCGTGGATTCTATAGAACCACAGCGAGCAAGCAAAAGTTCCAAGCCTATTTATGACACGATTATGTCAATTATTTCAAATAAGTGTATATTATACTTAAGTTGTTTTCAAGCAAAAGGTTAGTTTTGTATTCGACAGTCGGTTATTTAGTTACATACCATATAAGAAATTAATTAAGTTTCCTCAAAGGAACTATTGTGTCTTTTAAGGCCCACGGAGATTCAAAAGTGTCCAAATGTTATACAAAAGAAATCTAACATTCACATTTTAATTAAAAATATAACTTATCGTTCTATTTTTTTGACAGAGTGAAACGAAGGTTTACGCTTGAGCTTCGACTCCGAATGTCCGAATTTCCGGTTGCTCTGCTCTACAAGTAGCATTTCTCAACCGATTCTCGTGAAGTTTGAGCAGGTTCGATAATTCTTTTGTCGAGTCAGTTGTTGGAAGTTAAAATAAACACTCGTCTACAGATCATAAAGCTATTAATTGTATAACCCCTCTTTTTTCTCTTTTTCAATTGCCTGAATCAACTTTTTAGTGCCACTCGTTGCCATGGTTACGTCTAGTTGTCCAGGGGACATTTGAATACAATCGTGATTTTATGCTATTTAAGTTTATCAAACATACGTATTTGTGGTACTTATAAGCTATTTCAATAATGATCCATCTACTAAGCAGGTTAGTAGAACTTAATACAACATTTTTTTGAACAAACTGCGCCACTAGTGTCCCTTGGACAACGGGTCAAGATAACAACACAAAAAGTTGATCACCCAGCTGTCACTTTCTAATGGCACATGAAAGAAAAGGAGACAGCTAATATTTATCTGTCATATAACTGTTAGCTCTGAACTGGGGATTGAATAATAGGTCATTAAGTGTTTCAAAATCTATCATTTCGGGGTTACCCCACGCCAAGATTTGAACTGTGTATAATGTAAAAAAAAAGATTCTTCATTAACTTTGTACAGGAATGGAAGTCATTACAGGGATCGTTATTGTAGTGACTTTTACTATTTTTATGAAACAAAAAAATACCCGGGTGATCTGAAGAGGGTCTACTCTGAACTTCTAAATCCGAAATTCGTATCGTGCCGTCCCTCTCACTCATATACTGTATAACACGAGAGCGAAAGGGACGGCACGATACGAAGTTCGTAGTACAGGCCCCGTAGCGAGATATAACTGATATCGTCACAATTTTCTATGGACAAACTGCGTTCTTTTGTTTCATCTTCGTATATAAAAACCGGCCAAGTGCAAGTCGGACCCGCGCAGGAAGGGTTCCGTACCATTATCTATAAAAACGGCAAAGAAATCACATTTGTTGTATGGGAACCCCCTTAAATATTTATTTTATTCTGTTCTTTTAGTATTTGAAAGAAGGAAAGAAAATGATTTATTCAATAAAACACACAAAACAAGACTTTTATACAGATATATGTCCTACAACTATGCACAACTGTTTACATACCCTTAAAAAATATATATAATATATAATAATTGTAGGTTCATCGCACACAGATATCACAAGGGAAGTCCAGCAATGACTTGTGTGCAATAAAGAAAAGGCTAGGACTCAGCAAGATGATTATTTATTGTCATGGCGGCAACAGAAACACATCATTACTGAAAATTTCAACTGTCTATCACGGTCCATGAAATACAGCCTGGTGATAGACGGACAGACAGACGGACGAAAAGCGAAGTCTTAGTAATAGAGTCCCGTTCAAACTCAAACTCAAACTCAAAATATTATTTATTCAAATAGGCCTAGCAACAAGCACTTTTGAATCGTCAGTTATATATTACATAAATTGAATCTAATTATTCAGAGCAATTGTTGATGCATATGAAATTTAAAGAAAGACATGAATTACTATAATGTATGTCAAAAGAGAGTATAATAAATTCACAAAAAGATCGTCAATATGTAAAATAAAAACATAAACGTTTTGTCCTGTGGGTACGGAACCCTCAAAATTAAATCAACATAAATACAGTTGATGCTTTTCAAGTAATTTCGTCCCTTTTTTATTGGTGACGTAAAAAACGTATTTTTACTGCTGTTTCAACTTCAACACATTCACTGCTAGACACCCGCCTAGCCTCTTCCAATCATAGCCTTTCCTCGTATACAGGGTGTAACAAAAATAGGATCCGTTTAAGGGTAATAAATACATAATAAATAAATATTAGAGGACAATCTTACACAAATCGAACTAGCCCCACAGTAAGCTCAAGAAGGCTTGTGTTATGGGTACTAGACGACGATATATTTAATAGATATAAATACTTAAATACATAGAAAACATCCAAGACTCAGAAACAAATATTCATGCTCATCACAAAAATATTCCCAGCCATATATATATTATTATATTATTATTGCGTATATTTTATTATTTTTTATTATTATTATATTATTCAGCGTTCCCTGAAGGTCACACCTATTATTACTGCGATCCCCAACACGCCTGCCAAGCGTGGGGATTATGGCAAAACCCCCCCAACTTGGGGGAGGCCTATATCCAGCAGTGGATGTCTTCCGGCTGAATGATGATGATGACACAAATATTTGCCCTGACCGGGGGGATTAGAACCCAGGACCGTCAGCTTCACAGGCAGGTGCACTACCCACTAGGCTAAACCGGTCGTCACAATCGGGTGTATTCGGTATCGTATTCTGATTAGGAAAAAGTAGAAGAATATTTTTCTTGATGCAATAAACTTTTGTCCCTTGTATGGACAGTTGGCTGACTTGGACAACCTGCCCCATAGAAAAAAAAAAATTTTTTCGCGTCAAAAAAATTTTTTTTTCTACTTTTTCCTAATCACAACACGATACCGAATATGCCCTTAAACGGATCCTCACTATTTTTGTTACACCCTGTATAAAGAAAATTGCGTAGCATTACAAAATGCAAAAATATAAAAATACAAATACAAAAAGGTTTATTTCTCAAAATTATACAATGTTCAATCTATCCCGGTCAGGGCATTTATTTGTGTGATGAACACGAATATTTGTTCCTGAGTCTTGGATGTTTTCTATGTTAAATATATAAAAGTATCTATTTATCTATATAAGTATGTATATCGTCACTTGGTACCCATAGTACAAGCCTTGCATAGTTTGGGACTAGGTTGATTTGTGTAAGATTGTCCAAAAAATATAATAATATAATAATATAATATATAGTAAGTATGGGTATGGTAAAACGCTTGGCATCGAAGGTGTTATAGTATTGAACTGTACCTAAAAAAAAGTTTCCACATAAAATGGCGTCGCTATCTGTAAATACCAATTTCTTTAACATAACGCGTTATCAGAACCCATTACGTACCTGTTGCTCCGTAAATAGGGCAATTCCCTAAATTAACGCGAATCCCGCTCGCGTGGCTTACGGAGTCGCGGTGATAAAACTAATTTGCATAGAAATAAAGGGCAGATTCGCCCTTATGTGGAATTTCGGGCGTTGTTTTTGGTGAAAATGTTATATGGCTGTTTAAGAAAAGAGTGTTTACATTTTTAAGGGGTTAGCAACGAGCTTGATACCCCTGGGCTGGATTACAGGCGTTCATGGGCTGCGGTGACCGGATACGCTTGTTTACCACCAACGTGGTACAACTGGGTGGCGATTGCACCTATAGCTCAGTTGGCTAGAGCGACTGGCCGCGAGTGCCGGGAGGTCGCAGGTTCAAATCCTGCTCGGTGCCTAAATTTTTCAATTTTTCCTTTATTCTAAAATTTGGGTATGGGATAGCGCATTGCAACTGACGATTCTCAATATGATTTGAGACGTTAGTGCCGTTCGTTAATGAAGCATGAGTCTTCTGGTAGATGTCGCTGTACGCCTCCCTTAAGGCGTTTGTGTAAAATATGACTGTATTTTACCGATCCATATTCTTTGTCAAGGCAAAGGCCATTCCATTGTAAATATTCCGCTCTAACACGCGTGATTTTGCAATTAACGTTTGGCTCGGACTCTTCAATTTCTTGTGATGCTGGGCTCGGACACTAGATCTTCGATTTCTTGGTTTCCTATGATGTAGAACTCAAGCAATATTTTATTTTTCCACTTTTAAATCAAAATCATTTTTTTTTTCTGCAAAGGCACTTTTAGATGACAAAATATTAATTTACAATTTAAGTAAATCTGACTATAATAATACATTTTTCATGTCAAAATATTAATTTACAGTTCAAGAAAGAATAATATTTTCGAGTTTACAATTATAACAAAATTAATGATACAGTGAAGATAAACTTGCAAAGTTATCTATTACAAATATTACAACATCAGTAAAGTTAGAGATGTATAAGGTCTCAAGATTAAACAAGGAGTATAATGAAATTAATATAATATCCAAGAGATGTACGTGGTCTCTGAGCGTCAAAATTAATACTAATATAATATCGTTAGAGATGTATATGGTCTCTAAGTCACTGATAATAAAAACGAATCCACAACAGGATGATGTCTCTCGTCAATCCCCTATAAAAAGATTAGTATTAACGTAGTCACTATGTCCTTGCATGAATAGATCGGACTCCACAAACAGCACCCGATCACGAGTATGATGCGTAGTTTCAGAGCCTTACCGCATTATTCATAAACGTCTATCAAACCTATATTAGTTAACTAGCCGATAAAGTTCGTTTGTCCTTATCTGTCACTATGACACATGTGTTTGTGAGACAGTGACGGCAGACTTTTTAGTTAGCAGAGGTTTGTTAATTTTTATGAATAAGGGGCCTAACCCCCTTCTCAAATATCTGTGAATACAGTTTAAATTGTTTTTGAAATTCAAATAATGTCTTCTTTCAGTAAAATGTTCCATCTAAAATATTCAAGGTACTTTCCCTCCATGTGGCATAGCCGTGGGACGCCCTGTACACAGGAAACGGTATCTACATATTATATTTACTTATTTTTTAATAACGATATATAAAAGCATGAAATTAATAGATATTTATATTATCATCAGGTAAAACTATAAAATTTATTCAATTCATAATCGGTATAAAGCATGAGAATATATGACTAAAAATTAAAACTAAACTAAACTAAAACTAAAATATATTTAAAAAATTTGGTCCCCTAGGCATAGTCCCTAAGATGCTGGCAGCATTTCCTCGCTGAATCGCTATGCTGATGCGTTGAGCGAGGAAGCTGCCAGCTCTATTATATTATATTATATACATGTATACAATAGATAGGAGACACAGGAAGAAACGACAATAGAGAGATCTCTCAGGGACCGAAGTCCAATGAGAGTTGTTGGGAAGTTATATTTATACAACTGATTTTAGAAACTTCGATAGCGCGATGCAGAACATGTCAGATTTGACAGTTGACAGGAGACGCCACAATACCTTATATCCAGACTGGTGAATGCGCCCTAAATCGTAACTTAAGAGGCCTTATAAGTTTTAAAATGTTTTGATTTCAAATTATAACATAAGTATTGATAATACCAATAAAATTATGAAAAGCTATGATGATTTTATTAAAGTTTTAGATAGTAACCTAGCCATTTTTTGATTTTATTGTGTGTAGTAGAATTTAAGCGTAAAAAACAAGTTTTTAGCCTGAAAATGGTAAATTTGGAGTGATGTTTGAGACGATATTTCTCAAAGAAAAATCCAAAAAATACATTTAAAGTTTATGACATAAGGTCGCAATAGTCCTGTTCTAGATAGTAACATTGAGAAAATGTCAAGATACCTGTCAATTCAAACAAAAAATGGCATAAATATATGAGACTTTTTAACTGATAAGGACCCTTAAAGCTTCATCGAACCCTAATCAAGGCTTTATCTGGGGGAGGACTTAAGCTTAAACAGGTTGACAGCAGATCAGGCTTATCTTAGTGAAGATACGATTGCACGACCTAAACTCGGCCGGTTTCTATGACAGATTGCGACATGACGCTTTCGTAAATCTAGTGCCTATCTTTATAGCCTGAGAGCTGGTTACGACAAATAGGGATGTTGAAAATTTGACTAATATGTCCTTGGGTAATTCCGAAAACACAGACTTACCAGACGCGACACGCAAATAATATCACAACCGAGCGAGACAGTCATATACATTTTTATATAAGAGCAACAGAGAGTTACATATCATTTGTTGTCCCTGTCACAGTTTATCTTTATTTTGTCGAGCACAACTTATTTTATATGACAGTTGTGCCCAATACGTCACACAAGCGATTACCCGCCCAAGTTAAGGAAGTAATTTATGGTAAACCGGCAGCCGTTTTAAACCAATTCTCAATTTATGGATCTATCTCATTAGATCCATTCAGTAGATCCACTGTGTATCTAATGAGATTCTTTTTTACCGCTAGATACATTGCAATTCATAATGGATCTATTGGGATGTTTTTTTTCATTAGATACATTTTAGCCGGGGTCTGTGAAGAATGGATCTAGTGAGAGTTTATTTCTCATTAGATTGAAATCTAGAATGGATCTAGTGAGAAGTTAACAAAAAATTGTTATTATTTATCATTGTATTAATATTTTTTTGTTTTTATTTTTTATTTTATTCCTAATTTAATTCTACTAAATTAATAAATAAAATAATAAATTAATGAGAAAGATTGCATGTATAGACATTAATTCCTCAATCACACTAAACAGTCACGTACCTACAGTTTATATTAAAATATATGCAAACCTACCCAAATACCTACACTTTTTTTATTAATATTTTTTCTCTAAAATTATTTAAACTCAATTTTATATTGCATAAAAGATAAAATGTAATGAAGTTTGATCACTTCGTACTCTCTACTTTGCTGTTTCATTTATGATTCTTACCTACAGTATAAATGTACACTGTATAAAAAGAACCTCCCGTAGGTACTCGATCGAGAAAATTATAAAATCACAGATTTCACCTACTGAAATTAAGGCGTTTCCATTTATTTGGAATTTAGGAAGAATAAATTGAACAATCGAGTAGAATAGATCTTATGAGAAATACTTCTTCACAGATCCTTTATTAATAATAGGAATGGATCTAATGAGAAATAAATTGTCACTAGATCTATAATGTATCTTGGGAAACAGATCTAGTGGGAATAAATGCTTACTAGATCCACAGTCTTCAGAAGTAATAGATCTAATGAGAAATAACTCTCACTAGATCTATAATGTATCTCGGGAAATAGATCTAGTGGGAATAAATGCTTACTAGATCCACAGTCTTCAGAAGTAATAGATCTAATGAGAAATAACTCTCACTAGATCTATAATGTATCTCGGGAAATAGATCTAGTGGGAATAAATGCTTACTAGATCCACAGTCTTCAGAAATAATAGATCTAATGACAAATAACTCTCACTAGATCCCTGATAAATTGTAATCCAATAGATCCAATGAGAAAAACACTGTCACTAGATCCATCATGTATGTCACAAAAAAGATCTAGTATGAATAAACTCTTACTAGATCCTGTAATGAGAAACTAGATCCTAGATCTACAATTCTATAATAAGATTTATAGAAAATCTCTAGCATATAGGGACAGCATAGGAATTACAAGCTTTATATGAATTTGGTCGAATGCTTCATAATTTCAATTAATTATAACAAGTTTTTTCGGTATTTATTTGATCGGCTCACAAGGAAACGAGCCCGAGCGACGGACACAAATCATGTCCTTGCCTTTTGATTACTTCTGTTTAAATAATATACAATAAAGAATAATACACTTCTTTTTAATCCTAGCTAGTATAATGGCCGGATTTAGAGTACCTAATTAATCAACGATATTTATATTCAATATTAGAAATCCTTGGATTTCAAATATTGAATATAAAAGTCGATTAGAGTAGACCTACTGTAAATAGGATATGTATAACATGGGATTATTCCCAAAAAAACTTATGTACGACCCTCTCGGTTTTAAAATAAACTTATGTACGAAATATCATCTGATATTTAGCAGTAAAATTGTCATTAAATATTTAATGGATCTGGGAAAATAGATCTATTGGAAATAAAAATCTCGTAAGATCCATTGTCTTTGATCTAATGATAATAAATTCTCATAAGATCCACGCTTGGTCAGTAAATGTATCTAGAGAGGATAAATTTCTCATCTGATCTATTTTATATAATCTAATGAGAAATAAATTCTCACTAGATCCATTCCTCACAGCCCCCGGCTAAAATGTATCTAATGAAAGAAAACATCCCAATAGATCCATTATGAATTGCAATGTATCTAGCGGTAAAAAAAAATCTCATTAGATACACAGTGGATCTACTGAATGGATCTAATGAGATAGATCCCAATTTATCTGCATAAGACCTTTTCCGTCACTCTTGGTGGTCCGCGTATAGGAATGCATCCTCAAATTTTATAAACGGTCGGCAACGCGTATAGGCAGCCTATAGGCTGCGGTGGCCGCTTACCATCAGGTGGACCGTACGCTTGT
The DNA here is from genome assembly GCA_963556455.1 of Epiblema foenella. NCBI lineage: Eukaryota > Metazoa > Arthropoda > Insecta > Lepidoptera > Tortricidae > Epiblema > Epiblema foenella. The sequence continues at coordinate 25,473,264 of OY747100.1, forward strand.
TTGCCACCGGCGTTGTATAAAAAAAAATAAGCTATCTCATGCTTGAGTTTTTAATGTCACTTAATTAAAACTATGCAGTTTATGTTAAGTTCCCTCGTGTATTGTCTCTTTAACGTTTAAATATCATACTAAATCTCAATGGTTGAAAGCGAAAGTACCGAAATATACAGCTACTTTGAGTTCAACTGTACTTTCCTGCACAGAATAACTTTATTCCGAATAATAAGGTTATTTATACATCGCATAAACAGGTAAGCAAATCAGCAGAGCACACATCGATATATCAAGTCAAGAAAGAGGTCAATCTAACGCTTAAATTCGCATTCAAATTTCATATCAATATATCGTGCACTTCTTCTAATACGTTAAGGGTGGGTTGCACCAAACCGTCTGTAATCGTAAGAGGTGTTCGTTCAAATCTGATTGTATGCAAAGTTTGACAAGTTTCTATGGGGTGACAGCTACCGGCGCCATATTTGACGATGATCGACTTGTGATCGTGTGTTGGACTGTTGGTGCAACCGACCCTTAGTCGATGCGCGTATAGCGTTGTATAAACGACACATAGAAGCTGTAATTTTTGACTCCGTGGGTATTTTGACATTTGACATTTATTTTTGTAATTATTACTTTTTAGGAATTCTATTATTTATTTTTTTTATAATTTTTTTTTAATTATTGTATTCTTTGCTAATTTATTATTGTTGACATATTATATCATAACGTACGCAGCACTCGCAAATGTTTGCATGCCTGCGTGCAGGCTGAATACATGGAACTGTATTGTAATGTATATAAATAAACGATTTGATTGATTGATTGATTGATAAAAACAAATAAAAAATGTACATGTGACAAAACACGATCGTGGCAAAATGCGAATAGGGATAAAAATGAGCCCGGGCAAAATGAGTTCGTGGCCCACCTAAAATAATATATCTGTGTCCATGTAATAATGAACGCCAGGGTCCCATGGGAAGCATACTTATCAAATTGCATTAACATTGTAACCTAACCTAGAAATAGAGAATATGCATGCCGAATGAATAATGATAATTTGTTACTATAATGAATATGTCAAATACCGCTTTAGCCTAGTTGGTAGTGACCCTTCCTTCGAAGCTGGAGGTCCCGGGTTCGAATCCCGGTCAGGCCATTTATTTGTGTGATGAACACGATATTTGTTCCTGAGTCTTGAATGTTTTCTATGTATTTAAGTATCTATTTATCTATATAACTATGTTTATCGTCACTTAGTACCCATAGTACAAGCTTTGCTTAGTTTGGGACTAAGTTGATTAGTGTAAGATTGTCCAAAAATATATATTTAAAAATAATGTGTGTTTATTTATTTATTTAATATTAAACCACTAAATTGTGTCAAAAACTAGTAAATTAATAAATATGCTCAAAATGTTAAAAATATACGATACTTGAAAGATTCGAAAAAACGTATTTTTCTTATTGACTTAACGTAAATTGAAAACTACCATTAGGAGGATTCTTATGTTTTAATAAATGAAAAAAATTATGATAACAATGTACTTTAACGCAATATTTCACTACCAAAACAGTAGCCTGTACGTTTGTTTGCCATCTTTGTAGTAAAATATCAAGTTGGTATGCGAAATGACGAGGAAAATTGATGCTCACGTGACTGATGGCCCTATCGAAGCGAAGGCAGCTTTATAGAAAATGTTATTTCTGAAAATAAAGATGGTTATTCATTTGTTTCATGGGTTATTTTCTTGTTGTACAATGAGACAATATTAAATACAATCTCAATATGCACAGGGTATTATGTAAATAAAAATATCAATTGGGTGCAGTATAGTCAAGGGCGCCAATATGTATACATCGTTTCACCTTATTCCACTGAAATAAGGTCCAGAAATGTATACATATATATGCCCTCGACTGTATAATTACTTCGTGGTTGGCACTGACATATGTCGTTTCATTGGATATTCTACTTTAAACGAATGCAATAGACTTTATATTGCAAATATACGATTTTTAAACAGTGTGTCTTTAACAGAAACTATTAGATTAGTTTTAAAGTAGATTCTCCAATGAAATAAGAGCTTAATATAAATGACAGACTTTTCCTTGTTTTTTTTTAATACCAGGTCGGTGGCAAATAAGCGCGCGGCCCACCTCATGGTAAGCAGTCACCGCAGCCTATGGACGCTTGTCACTCCAGGTGTATCAAATGCGCGTTGCCGACCCTTTAAAAATTTAACACTCCTTTCTTAAAGAACCCCATACTGTTGTACTTATTTACCTGTACCCTTCTGATTTCAATTTTATATCTAGTTTTAATATAACATTATTAACACATTCTCTGTCCGGGTGCCCCTAATATTGGGTCATGCTTTTTTCTTTTTTTTTCAGGACTCCATACTCCTACTATCCCCCTAGTCCCCATACTGGATGCACAGTTGGACTTATGAGAACAGTAAACGTGTTAGTTAAATAAACGCCCCTCTCCTAGAAATTATTTGAAGTTATGTGTATTGCGCTAACACGGTGACATCCAATGTGATTGAAACACAGAACAGGCGTTCAGTTTAATATTGGTTTTACTCTATAACCAAAACCAGTGTACAGTTGCATATCTAACGGTCTAAAGGGACGAGTCGCGAACGGGACAACTCGCGAACGGTACGACTCACGAACGGGACAAATCGCGAACGGGACGTAATGCGATTGCAGTGCCTTCACCATAAGTTTGCATGACCGTACTCGCTAGCGACTGCGTATTGCGTAAACAGGCGTTCAGTTTAATATTGGTTTTACTCTATAACCATAACCAGTGTACAGTTGCATATGTACAGATCATATTTCACCTGTCTAACGGGACAAGTCGCGAACGGTACGAGTCGCGAACGGTACGACTCGCGAACGGTACGACTCTCGAACGGGATGACTCGCGAATGGGACGACTCGCTAACGGGACAAATCGCGAACGGGACGTAATGGGATTGCAGTGCCTTTACCATGAGTTTGCATGACCGTACTCGCTAGCGACTGCGTATTGCGTTTTTTATTTATTTATTTTTATTTTTTATTTATTTATTTAATTCTGAACAATATACATTGTGTCGAATACATCACATTATAAGATATACATAAACATACCTACAAGAGAAAAAAACAGAACTTGAATCATTTAAAAAATAAAAATATAAGCAAACAATAATAACATTAACAATGCGTAAACGATTTAGTATGCCGATTCTTAGTTCTATTGCGTAACCGCCAGAGGCGCTGTACTTTTGCCCATAGAAATTTATAAGCAGTCCCTAGCGAGTACGGTCATGTAAACTCATGGTAAAGGCACAGGACGATCTGCTAAAGGGGGGAATAGCGAACGGGACATATGCGACAAAAAGTTATATTCTAGACAGCATAAGAGCAATTTAATGATTTTGAAATGTAAAGAAATTTGAATTGTTCGTCAGATTCAGAAGTGCAATCAAATTTTCGTTTCCTGTACTAAAACCAATTGTCATTAAATCAAAATATTTAGTGTAACACCTTCTCAATTCAAATTGAGCTTTTAATATTTAGAAATTGGGTTTAAAATGTAATAAATATGTTGCTACTCTCGCTACATCGATGAATACAAAGAGTGAAGTAGTGAAATATTGCGAAATAGCACCGACAGTAGGGTATCTGTATAGGGGCGACTTTGAATTGCGACCGATTAGTTTACGATCGGAATAGCTGTCATTTCAAACATTTATGTAATTTTATGGAAAATTGGTCACCACTAATCCTATTCAGTTAATTCCCAGTAGTCCGGCGGAAGAAATTCCCCCGCGAAACTAGTGAAAATATTATTGGCAATAGTTCAGTCAGCCTTAGAAGGGGTAGTTAGGTGCGACGACGAGCGAAGCGAGGAGGAGTGTTAGCGGAACTGCGACCCTACAGCGAACCGAACATTTTGAACGGAACTTTTGGAAAAAAAAACTCGCTAGTTCCGCCACGGGATTACTGGGAATAAGCGTCAAATTCTAATAGCGGCTAGGTAATACCCACAAGGAGCGCCGTAAGCTTGAATGCCACTGTAGGTGTATAAAAACTCATTCGTGTGTAGCAGCCTTAAAGTTAGATGCAGTGCATCAGCCAACTACAACGAGATGTACATTTTTAAACCTTATTACAATGGGCTAAGGTAATAAATTGGATACATCTATTTGTAGTTGACGTACCTACCTGCACGAGTGAGCACAAGCACTTGTGTTGTTAAGTACTGAACTGAAAATATAACTCTATCGCTAACCGCTATTCGACATTCTTGTTTTGAAGGGAGAAACAGAGATGGAGAGGGTTTCTATTCAGAAAAAAGTAATTGTTGCCGTCGAATGACTTGTACTTTTTTCCTCACTTGTGTGTCAAATGTGTAAAACAGTATTTCATGTTTTAGCAGCGGGCCTCATAGGCTGTGTGAAGCGCAGTATGTGATACGCGGTATCAAAATTATATCCGTCCTGGGCGTAAGCACTTGAGTCCCTCGCTACGCTCAGGATTCTATTGTAGAATCTTTCGCTCCACTCAGGATTCAATATACCGCCCTCGCCGAAAATATATCACTTTGCTCCCTTGAGACACAATATACTGAATTCGGTTCGCTTTGAACATAAAATAAGCAAATAAAAAGTATAAATACAGTAAGTAGAATTAAATAAAAGACTTTCAATCTGGAGGTCGCGGGTTCGAATCCCGGCTCACACCACTTGGTTTTTCAAAAAAAACGTATGTACCTACTAAATATCATTTGATATAATGTTGGTTTTTTGGTGAAGGAAAACATGGTGTGGAAATCGTTGTAATCCTAACAAGATCTAGTTTCCTCTGGGTTGGGTTGCTATTGTAAAACTGGTACCTACTCCAAATTTTGGGATTAAGTGTTAAAGCGGCTCCTGGCTCCTTAGGGAACAACCGGAAAACGATAAGGCGATAAAAGAGAGAAAGAAAATAGGTTTTAACCGCCCAAGGACGGCATCGGAGCCGGCCTAGTGCGGAAAATTTGATCTATTATATAGTACGTCCAATTATCAAAAACGGTGAACCATCAAGCTACTAAATTCTATGAAACAAACAAGGAAACGTGCAAATAAACTGTATAAACCGAATAAATGAATTAGTTATAGTAAGATAATATTTCCGTAGAAAATATTAGCTTTCCAATTCGGCAGTGCACATCGACACTAGCCGAGGCACGTTCGAAATGGCATTAATTATTGACCGTCAATAAAACAAAGTCCTACATGAATTATACATCTGTTCTATTCTCAGCCTTGGGACTATTTCAATACAGTAAGATTTTGAACGCCAGCTTTCGTGAGTTAGGGCACTTTGGGTTTAAGTTAATGCTTATTCTATAATCCGTCAAAATATTCGTTAATATTCGTAAACAATGGCAATGCTACGTTAAATCTCTATTTAAATACCAAAATGTCCCGTTTCTCTGTTAACTTGCACGCTATTCTAGGCTTTAGGAGTCAAGCAATAAAAAGTTGAATTGCGTGTAGATTTTTTTACATAGTCATTTTGAGAATTGAGTTCAAAACCGCGTTGAATTTTTAATTGTCAGACGGACAGTTGGGGATGAAAATAATTTCAATAATTACTGTGCACGTTATTAAAGAACGTTTAATAATTAAAGGTATTTGTGTACAGTCGGCAGAGGATCCGCTTACAAAATTGAGGCTAATTTAAACTTTATTGTTAACGTACTGATACTTAAATCTTAAATCTAGAACTTTGAAGAGGTGTGTTGGCAGCGAGGGACCTAAATGTGTTCCATCTGCTGTCAACATAGTACATCCTCAAATCTTATAAAGGGTCAGCAACACTCACGTGACTCCTTTGGAGTTGCGGGCGTCTATAGGCTGCGGTGGCCGCTTACCATCAGGTGGACCGTACGCTTGTTTGCCACCGGCGTTGTATAAAAAAAACAAAGCAAGTCAAAATGTCATTATTCCGACTATACTGACCAGACTTATATAACAGACCTGTTGCCATATAAATGAGAATAATAGCGCCCTCTTAGGGTCGGTTGCACCAATACACGATCACAGGCCGGCCATCGTCAAATATGGCGCCGGCAGCTGTCATCCCATAGAAACTTGTCAAACTTTCCATACAATCGGATTTTAACGAACACCGCTTACGATTACAGACGGCTTGGTGCAACCCACCCTTAGTGTCGGTTGCACCAATGACACGTCATAACTTTATAAAATGGCCCAATTATAAAACTAAAAAGATACAATTACTAATGAAATGACAGATTCTTAACTATTAATGTATTCAAATTATTTTCATCCCCACGTATTTATCAGTGATAAACCACGCAAAAGACGCTTACATTCCATAGTTACTTGTTTACCTTATAAAACTAATCGCGCTAGTCAAACGTACGCAATTAATTAGAATTTTAGCTTGGTTCACGGAATTGATTCGTTCAGCGAATCAAGCTAAAATTCTAATTAATTACACCATTAAAAAACGGCCGATTGCGCCGTGGCGGCCCGTTAAGCCATCTGAGTTTAATAAAGATCCGTTAGAACAAACATCAGATCAAATTTCAGTAACTCAGTAGATTTTTTGACATAACAAACCGACATAAGGTCTAACGGATCTTTGTAAAACCGAGCCTAAGTAAGAATTACAAGTCTTCGTTTTGAAAGCTGAGTGACAGCTGTCTTCAAGATAATGCGTTCGCTATCACCAGAAATTGCTGCTAAATTGCGTCATTGGGACATAAGGTAAGTGTCCTAGTGCCCGATACTGAGGGGCCACTCCGAAATTCGAAATCTGAATGTCGTATCGTGCAGTCCCTTTCACTCTCGTGCTATACACTATATGAGTGAAAGGGGTGGAACAATACGAGTTCGGAGTAGGGGTCTGACAGCACTTTCAATCATGTCATACGGCACCTCCGTATGTCTTCTACCGTTACCGTACCGTCTTTTATTTGGTAGTGTTAGTAAAGACTCGAGTCCTTGGAGTCTTCGATCGTTTCTAATATTTGAATTATACCTATTTTTATTAAGAAAGACACACACAATAAATCGCATTATTTGCACGAAAGATCCAAACAAGTGACAATTAGTTACTATGGAAAATTATCGTTGTATAACTTGAACCAAATTCTTACAATCTCTGCCTCTTTTGGGTTTTTTATTGTACAATTTTTAGACAAATGAAACGAAACATAGTTTAAATATCCCCTAGTTGGTCTGTTCCTAAATGAAAACAGTGATTAGGGCGCTCCTGGCCTGCTCATAAATGAAAACAGTAATTAAACCGCTCTAGGTTTGCTCATAAATGAAAAAAGTGATTAGGTCGCTCTTGGTCTGCTCATAAATGAAAACATTGATTAGACCGCTCTTGGTCTGCTCATAAATGATAAAGTGATTAGGCGGCTCTTGGTCTGCTCATAAATGAAAACAGTGATTAGGCCGCTCTTGGTCTGCTCATAAATGATAAAGTGATTAGGCGGCTCTTGGTCTGCTCATAAATGAAAACAGTGATTAGGCCGCTCTTCGTCTGCTCATAGATGAAAACAGTGATCAGGCCGCTCTTGGTCTGCTCATAGATGAAAACAATTATTAGGCCGCTCCTGGTCTGCTCCTAAATGAAAACAGTCATTAGGCCGCTGTCTTGCTTTAACTTTTACCTCCCTAAGGCGCAATAGAAGAGTCTAATGATTGAAAGATTTGTCAGCACACGGGATACCCACGGTGGCTCAGTTGGTTAAGAGCAATGGAGGCCTGGACAGATTCCAGAGGTCGTAGGTTCAAATCCTACTTTGAAAATTTAATTATTTCATTGAAAATAACAGACATTTCGATTAGCATTTATTAGGTACATAACAACTATTTGCAGACATACAAGTCAAAACTATAATATAAAGTGTTGAGTATCATAAAATTCATAAATATGTGGGTAAAATATAAAACACAGATATTTCACAGATAATAGAATTCATATGAAAATTAAACAGACTCGGGACACCTGAAACAAAATCATTATATGTAATGTAACTGTAAGGGCACCAATGTATACATCTTTTACTTTATTCCATTGAAATAAGGTCCAAAAATGTATACATATTTATGCCCTTGATTCCAGTAAGCATCATAAATATGTACCCAATTTTAGTCCTTTATCTATAGGAAATAAACGCTGATTGGACGTCAGCGGATGGCAGTCGAAATCTTGTATTTTCTTTGTAGCAATTTAAAAATAGGCATAATATTTCCAAAAGTCATCTCAATCTATGCATTGTTTAGGCTAAGATGATCTCTTATATGACGGACATATTATAGCATTTGTCCCTTACTGTCAAATAAATAAGTACGAGAGGGACGAATGCTATATGTCCAACAAATTCATAATCGATCATCTTAACCCCTCTGCTGACAGCCGAAACTCACTAGCAAATCCGTCACTACTCTTAAAACCTCGTATCTCAGTACTGAATCGAAGCTGAGATACGAGCTATATTTATATTTGTTTGGTGTCAAAATAAGAAAATCAATGAGTTCGAATTTTCTCGAAAAAGGAACAAATACTTAATCAAATGTCAAAAAAATAACTTAAAAGAATAAATAATTTGATAATTATAAGTCTTCAAAGTATCATACTTAAGACTAGTGAACTTATCGTCCGGGGCGAGAACGGGCGTTTCGGAATATTGTTTCTCTCTCACCTGTATCGTGCGGTAGAGAGACTCGTCGCCTACGGCCGCCTAATTTCCCGCAGAATTAGTGCTACGGGCGGCAACGTTTCCACCCCTTAAATCTCCATCAAATGAGACAGTCCTGGCGTTGATCGATTCGTTACATCCTTATTATAATTTTTTTATGTTATAGGGGGCAAACGAGCAGACGGATCGCCTGGTAAGCAATTACCGTCGCCCATAAACACCTGCAACACCAGAGGAGTCGCAAGTACTAGGTTTATACGTTTCGCTTTTTTAGTCATTCTTTCTCGTTTATGAAATAATAGCAAAAAAGCAAGAGGAAGTCGAGTCAAAAAATTAATCTTGAATCTCCATATGAGCGTATTCCCTTTTGAAAGGCCAACGCACTTGCGACTTCTCTGGTGTTGCAGGTGTTTATGGGCGACGGTAATTGCTTACCATCAGGCGATCCGTCTGCTCTTTTGCCCCCTATAACATAAAAAAAAAATTGTAGGCAGTTTTTCCAAGAAAATCAAAACGTACAAACCTAGTTTTTAATGATATCTAAAACACTGACAGAAATCATGCAAATCGGTTAAGGATTAGGGGGTAGAAAACGTTGCCGCTTTTTTAATCAAAAAAATTTATTACACAATCGCATTAAGAGGCCTTATGAGTTTTATCTACACCCATACAGTAAATCCTCTTTAATATGCTCAAAAAGTGTACGTAAGGACCAGCTTTATAATATCGCGCCGGCCCAGGGCGAAGATGGCCATAATGACATCGACAACGGTATCGTTATGGCCATCTCCGCCCATAACGATACAGGCTCGTGCTCAAAAGACTTCAACGGGCTCTCGCTCGACCTCACTACACTTGAAACGCAATGGTTCCTGAACACACGAAAGAGGATTTAATAACGGATGTAGATAAAGTAGTATATGCAACTGTACATAATTAGGAATTAAAACACTCGTGTGATCCTATTATGAAACTCGCTGACGCTCGCTTCATAAAACCACACTCGTGTTTTAGGACCTCTCATTATGTATCAGTTGCATAAACTACTTTTAAAATGTTTTGATTTATAATTATGACAAAAGTATTTATAATACCTTTAAAGTGATTAAAGGATACGATAATTTCATTAAAGTTTTATATACTAACATGGCCATTTTTTGATTTTATTGTGTGTATTAGAATTTAAGGCGAAAAACACAGTTTTTTGCCTGAAAATGGTAGATTTGAAGTGATGTTTGAAATGATATTTCTTAAAGAAAAATACAAAAAATAAATTTTAAATTTATGACATTAGGTTGCAATAGATTTTCTAGATAGTAACACTGTGAAAATGTCAAGATACGTCCCAATTCAATCAGAAAATGGTCTAAATGGGTCATACTTAGTTGAAAAAACAAAAGTCGTCCCTCTTGCGGTCAATAGTTAACGGCTTATGTGCATGTTAGCTATTTTTTTATTACAGGGATTTATAGAAACGGAGACACTGTTTATGCGGGTTACTGGTCCAATCCAAAATTAAGCTTTGTAGCCCTTAACATTTGGTATATCCACAAAAAAAAAGGCGAACCTAAATCTTTGGAGATCTTTTAGACTTCTTGTGCATCTCCAAACCTTATTATTGACCAAGCAGATTCTATACTCTTTCTTTCTCTCTTTTCTCTTTAGATTTAGAGGTTATTAGGTTTACTTTTGGTATGTCCACAGAAAAGACGCGAACCTAAATCCGCGTATGACCCAAATAGGAGCGTTTTTTGACTGATAATGACCCTTAATGTAATTACCTTTACGTGTTATTTGAACGTTGTAGGTGCTCCAAAGTTAAGCGAGAAGTTCCATGAATTTCCTTTCTTATTTAGACTGTGAAAAAAAAACTCCCGTTAATCTGACATATTGAAGTATAAAATTGCGGCCACTATAGCAGCACCCCTGCTCTTTATACTTAGTCTCACCTCATGTATGTGTTAGGTGTGGATGAAGGAAACGCTCAATAATAACTTTAACAACAGGTTTATTTTATAAAAACAGTTCAGAGTATGAAATACAATAGTTAGCTGTTGCGTCCATCTTGGAATAGAGTGGGGGTCGCGTTGCCGCCACTCTTAGAAACAATAGTGATGGGGTCGATATTCAGTGATGTACAGTCAGCGTCATATAGTTCGTAGCACCCAAAGTGGCCAAATATTTGGGAACACCATATATTTTGTACGGTGTTCGCAACTATTTGACCACTTTGGCTGCTACATACTATATGACGCTGACTGTACCTAACAGTATGTAGGTATTTTTAAGCCAGTTTCTAGGTATTAAATTTTAAATTGTAATGTGTTGTTATTTTGGTGTGCAATGAATTTGGTTCTATTAAATCGTCAGGTGAGAAGCAAAACTCATTATCAAATCTGTCACTACTCTTCGAAACATCGTATCTCAGTACTGAACTAATGCTGATATCATCATCATCATCACATCAGCCGAAAGACGTCCACTGCTGGACATAGGCCTCCCCCAAAGAGTGTCATAATGACCGGTCCTGCGCCACCCGCATCCAGCGGACTCCCGTGACCTTTACCAGGCAAGGACCGATACCGGTATTTTTAAAAAACCCTGAATTAGCCCAATATTTTGGATTATTTTTTGCTCTTTACGTAGGGCTGAATCATGTATTTAGGTAACAACGTCGTATTATTAGATTGTCCCATTAAAAACAAAATAATGAACCGGTGACCGTAATAATACCGGTATCCGATCCCTGTTACCAGGTCATCAGTCCACCTTGTGGGGGGCCTACCCACGCTTGACGCTGCGCCTTCCGGTCCGTGGTCGCCACTCGAGAACCTTCCGGCCCCAACGGCCATCGGTTCTACTGCTGCCACCCGCCCACTGCCACTTAAGTTTAGCGATTCGACAGGCTATATCGGTTACTTTGGTTCTGTTACGGATGGCCATCTCTGATGCGATCATGCAGAGAAACTCCCAGTATAGCCCTCTCCATTGCCCTCTGACTTTGAGCCTTCTTATGAGGACCATGGTGAGCCAATACCAATGCTGATATACGAGCTTTATTTGTTATTTAGTGATTTTTGCTTGTAACCAGACGGAATTATTATAATTTCTCTAGACCCACACCCTGTATAAGGACTAGGGGTCATCCATAAAGTACGTCACACTTTAAGGAGGGATGGGGGTCATCGAAGTGTGTCATTATGTGACAAGGAGGGTCCTACGTTTCGTGATGTCACATTTCAAAATCCAATAAATCTAAGTGTTAAAATGCCAAATAGGATCTATTAACTAAAATATTAAAAATACAACTCTATTTGTGTAAGTGTTAAATTGTTTTTCTGGCAATATTTTTTATGATTCCTTTAATATTTACAAATGTTTGACTTTATGTAGATTATATTAAAACGAAACTACTGTAAAATTGCAAAATATATAACGTCACATTAGTCACTAACCAATAGTGACAAGGACGGGGGAGGGCTCAAAAAAAAACGAAATTAGTGTCACGTACTTTATGGATGACCCCCTCCCTGTATACAGAAGTTACTCTGAACAGGCCTGAAGCATTTAATATAACTAGAACGTATCATTTCAAATAGATAATTATTATAAATTATACTCGAATTCATTACACAAGTATTAAAAATATACTTACGACTTTGGCTTTTTGTTCTTTTTAGTCCTGAAAAAAAAAACAATTTGGTAATAAAAGTAACAATTGATTTTTTTAAATATTATAGGGGCCAACGAGCAGGTGTTCGCCTGATGGATTGTCAACGCTAAAGTGCTATTTACACACGTATTAAACTAGCATGTGAGTTTTATTAAAACCCGACCAGAGATATATGACCCCTGTCAAGAGGGCGCTGTGCGTGTGCGTGTGCGTGTGCGTGTGCGTGTGCGTGTGCGTGTGTGCGTGCGTGCGTGCGTGCGTGTGTTTTCGGGATATCACCAAAAATTTACAATAAATTGCCGAGAAATATAACCATGGTAGAAGGATTGACAGAATTTAAAAAAAGTCCATTTGCATTTCTAGTTAAAAAAGCCACTAAGGGAATACTTGACAGATGAAGAATTGTAACTGTTTAAGCATGCTCCATCTTGACTCAAAATATTTGCATGCCTTATGGCAAAACATACAGAGAAATTAATAATTATAAGCCTATGTAGGTACCTATCAGCGGCGGCGGGTCAAGAATATTCTTAGGAAAACCGGAAATAATGTGCCTCTCTTATTCTTCACGAGTCGTAGTAAAACAACTGGACTGGCTGAAAATTAGGCATGCCGGTGGGAATCGAGTTGTATGGACGCACCGCTACTGATACCTACGTACAAATAAATGTTTTTGACTTTGACTTTGAAAAAAAAATGTGGTAGCACACTTACTTTTTTGGGTAATGAATGGTCACTCCTTTCGGCGTAACCCTTTGCCTGCATGGTTCGAATTTCCCGCAATTGCATCCTTTGTCTGGCACCAGGCCTTCGTGACAGCGATTTGGTACCGCTTTTATCCTGAAACACAGAACTTTTATTGCTATCTGTACCATTTTTTTTTTTTTTTTGTAGGTTGTCTGGAAGAGATCGCTTTAAAGCGATAAGACCGCCTGTTGTTACCATTATTAATGTTACCGAATCTATAAATGTACTCCTGTATTAGTGGTGCAATAAAGAATATTATTATTATTATTATTATTTTCACCCACACTCGTTGAGACGGTTCCAATGAGCCCAGACAAGACAACTTTGTTTTATATAGTAATGGAAAGAAAGAAAAAAAAAAATTACCGCTTTAGCCTAGTTGGTCGTGACCCTGCCTTCGAAGCTGGAGGTCCTGGGTTCGAATCCCGGTCAGGGCATTTATTTATGTGATGAACATGAATATTTGTTCCTGTGTCTTGGATGTTTTCTATGTATTTAATTATATATTTATCTATATAAGTATGTATCCATAGTACAAGCTTTGCTTAGTTTGGGACCAGGTTGATTTGTGTAAGATTGTCCACAAATATTTATTTTTATTTATTTATTCGTGCCACAGGGGTTAAACAAACGGAGTAATACACATAACAAGGATTACAGTAAAAAAACATCGTAAAAAAGCGTAAAAACAAAAAGAAAACATTCAAAAATGCCACGAAATGGTCCCAACTCGGTGCCAACCTAACTGGTCTCGTAGAAGATGCTATAGCCAGCTTCCTTCTCCATCATCAGATGCTCGAACTCACATAATAAATACTTTTTTATTTTGTTAATTAGTTACATATGCATTTAAATTATTCCACTTAATTTTCCGTACCTAAACAAGTTAAAATTTATAGTAAATCGTAAATCCGAACTAACAGAAGCATTTCAAATTCCAACTCAATCGGTAAAGGTTAGTTAACTGATCTATAATTCAGCTCAATCAATTCAGTTAGAAGATTTTCCCCTAACACATATACATAGTGACATACAAACATTGCAACTTAAATTAAAGCTTGGATTTTTTTTCACGCCCAATAAATTATAGTGTAGGATACATCCAGCGCTCGGAGTCGGCGCGCCTAACTGGAGTCATAATTCAAATTTTCTGTGCAGTGATAACTTCTTAATTAAAAAATAGGGTAGGTCTCACTTCTACAGACACTTAGGGCATGTTTCCACTAACACGGAACGGAGCGGAGATACTGTATAGACCACCAATCAATGTCAATAATCGAAGCTGAGAGAAGTGGCGTGGAGAAACTAATTTAAATTCATATTAAAAAGAAACTTACTCAGTTTTTTTAAAAACTTTCCATTTCGGCTTCTCCGTCACTATGTATCTCAAATCAGATAAACTGAAACAAATAATATTGAATGTAAGTATAGACCACATTGCTTTCTCTAGTATATTTTTTCGATTCCTGCATTTTCATACAAAAAGATGGATTTTTCTACATTTTCAGAGAACAGACAAGAAGCTAAAGCTACTCTACTCTACCTTCAATCTAGAAGTCGTAGGTTCGATCCTCAGCTCGTACCACGTGGTTTAAAAAAAACGTATAAAATGTCATCTACTATTTAACAGTAGCTTTTCGTTAAAGGAAAACACCTTGAAGAAACTGGGCTCCCAACAAGGTTTATCCCGTATCGTATTGGTCCGAAACATGTCGAGCCATATTCGACCTTAAAGACATGAGTGACCCGTTTAATATATTTCAATTTATCCAAACAACTGCGGTGATCGCTTATCATCAGTGCCTTTACCATGAGTTTACATGACCGTACTCGCTAGCGAATGCGTAAAAATTTGTATGGGCAAAAGTACAGCGCCTCTGGCGGTTACGCAATAGAACTAAGTCATAGTAAATCGTTTACACAGTCGCTAGTACGGTCATGGTATGTACATACCAATTACAATGTCTAGTTTTCCCTATGGGTTGGAAGGACAGATAGCGGTCTGTTTCGTTAAAATAGTTCCTACGCCAAACTTGGGATTAGGTGTCAAAACCGACCCCGGACTCCATAGAGCACAACCGGGAAAACGCTGGGAGGATGATTGAGTTAGAAAATCGCATTAGGGTTTATCCAGAATCACTCGTGGCTTCGAGGGGGGGCTTTGAGTGGAAAATGAGAGAACGAGATAGATAAACTTACACAGTGTACTAAAACGTTTCAATAAGGAAACTTATAGCTAAAACCAAAACTAAATAAATAACAACTAAACATGTAATAAATACATATAAATAATATATTCGTATGGTAAATAATAATTATAATACCTCGTATTACTGGTCGAGCAATCTATCTTGCGGGCCTGGGCCTTACTGCCTTGGGCCCCCATCTTCCCAAGACTGGAAACTGTTTCTTTACAGCATTAAGTCCTTTTGTACTCGAAATCATCCACAACAAGATTTAAATTTCATACATGCTGAAAAACTAGACCATTTCGGTATTTTAGCCTAAAAATTGGGAATATTTACATTATTTGATAAATGACAGACGTGACATATGACTGAGTTGATTTCTTTATTTTTCATTTGACAGTTGGAACAAAACCGTTAAATAGATTGCATACAAAATTAAAACTGAGGGCCTGCTCCGAATTTCGAAATCCGAATTTCGTATCGTGCCGTCCCTTTCACTCTCGTGCTATTCACTATATGAGTGAGAAAGACGGCACGATACGAAGTTCGGATTTCGAAATTCGGAATAGCTCCTCTGGGTCCCAACTTCGAGATTTTTCCAAAAGTCTAGTTTTTGCCCACGACTTCGTCCGTATGGGAGTCTTTCATATTGTACATCCATACAAACTTTCGTCCGCATTAAACCCCTTAGGAGATTATTACAATTATAGCTACTGTCAGAAGACATCTTTACCTGTATAACGTAGAATGAGGATTACATAGAACGAGGATTAGCGAATTACCAAGTGGGACGGATTCATGATAGGCTGACTGACATGATTTGTTTTTAAGTTTTACGTGACGCTAGAGCTGGGAACTCCGGAGTTCTGTATCTAACAGAGCTTGAGCTATCTTCTTAGACCAAAACCAAGCCCAGAACTCCTCAAAAACTATCAGCATATCACATGTGAATTTAGCATATCATTGGGGATATAAATTATACTTTTTTAAGTTTTATTGATAGAACTATGTTTATAAAGTATCAGGAACTACATATAGCGGGTCCTGTAGACAGGCATAATATCATTTTTTTTGTACATTTGGGGAATATTGATATGCTACATTTGGTAGAAATCCATATGTTTTATTTTTTCGGAAAAAACGGCAGAACTATAGAACTATGCTGCATGCGAATAGAACCCCAATTATTTTGTGATCTGCTGGAACTTGATATGCTAACTTCACGGACATGACTAAATTGAGATGTATCAGAAGACTGACATGGATATAGCACAATTCTGACATCTCATTTAGTCATAATGTATATAAATTGGCGCCAAATTTAAATTCAGCTTGAAAACATTAATGACGTTTTGGAGGTTGGTGAAAAATAATACGCGATGAGGGACAGATGACACATTGTATCTCGATCCCACGTGTATCGGTGTCTATGCTTGCATCTCTTTCGCTTTGTATGTGTGTATTGCCGGCTCCAGTTTTATCCTTACTTCATGCCGTAGAACATCACATTTAGTTAAATCGTCGGTTGACAACCAAAACTCACTAACTAACAAATACCTACTTAAAATAAAGCTCGTATTTCAGCATTGTTTCAGTACTGAGATACGAGGTTTCGAAGAGTACTGACAGATTTGATAGTGAGTTTTGGTTGTCAACCGACGAAATTATCACATGGTTCTCTTCTCCCCGTCGGACCCCAAACGACTTGGAACTGAGCAAGTGAGCATGGCTTCTAACTTTTATGTTTTCACGGCCTCCTTTACATGTAAAACCAAAACGTCATATCTTCAAAATAATTTTACTTGACAGAAGACGTTTTGAAATTAGACGGTAGAAGGGTAGACCCGGGATAATTGTAATGTTTGGGAAAATATTGCGAAAATGTGGAAGTATGGGCAGTAGATGAAGGGTATTTTAAATATTGTCTGCTAGGTTTTTTTTTACATATATGTCAGTAATTCAGTTTTTGTACGATACGGTTGATATATGTGCAATAAAGATTAAATATAATTATACTTCTCCTTTGACATAGAACCTTTTTTGATTTTATCATGTGGCTTATGTAACATAATCTTTACTTAAAGTAGTAATTGTTCCATACTTTTCAAGTTTTTAGATGTTCCTTATGATGCACTGTCTCTGTATTAAGAGTGTGTCACCCAAGACAAAACATTATTATCATTGGTTATTTTTGTGAGTCGTTCGTTTCGAAGGCTTGCTTGGCCTGGCCTCAGCTGTATTTTTAAAAGTAGTAAAAGCGTGTAATTATCACCGTAATATTAATCCATCATAATCCTCAGCAAAACATCTGGTTTCGGTCTTGCCCAAAATATTTTGTAAAAGAATACGGAAGAGGGGTAGCAAACCGGTCATTTATAAAATTAAAATAACTGTCTAGATTATTAAAATTTTTATGTTTTTATTTTACATATTGACGATCTTTTTGTGAATTTATTATACTCTCTTTTGACATACATTACAGTAATTCATGTCTTTTTTTAAATTTCATATGCATCAATAAATTGCTCTGAATAATTAAATTAAATTTATGTAATATATAACTGACGATTCAAAAGTCCTTGTTGCTAGGCCTATTTGAATAAAGAATATTTTGAGTTTGAGTTTGAATAATGCACAAAAAATTTCACTGACAATAAATACTTTTATGCACTTCTGTGGCAAGTGAGAGCAATAATCACTCGCTTGCCACATTTGTAAAAGCTTTCGTAATAGTGTTAGGATTGTTCCACTCTTCCTCGGTCTCCCCGATACTCCAGTGTCACCAAAAGATTGAAACTTATCAAGCAACACTAAGCACTTATGCTGTTTTACGTTTAAAGCCATTCACCAAACTTTGACAATAGAGACCGGTAATTAACGAAGAAGTTTCGTTGTTTTGTATTGTTTATGGAAAATATTAAAGTGTCTGAAGGGTTAATACAATTTTATTATTACTACTGTGGTTTCACACGAGACATGTTTTCTGTACGTGAATTGTTTTCTGTACAATGAATTGTTGTACGTACAGACAAATTCGGTCACATTTGTACAAAGGCGAACATATCACTAAATATATTGCCTATATGCTACAAAGTATACAATTATACTTAAAATACATAAACTAGTGACTAGTAATACCTTATCCCTATAGTGTCCGCAGAACAGACTGACGATCGAGTTGATAGCGCTATCTCTTACATACTTGCACAGTGTTACGAAGTGTGTCTCGTATTTTTTATGGTACCGGTCGTCAATTTGGTTTGCGGGCACTATAGCAATGATAGTTTCAAGATAAAGCACCAATAAGACTATGAACAAAGCTCTGTACCATTAGGAAGTCCACAGCAAAGGCCGAAGCTTTTACCAGGTCAGCTTTAGAACTTATTTACGGGCAGTATTGGCTTTCAATGAGCTTCCGAAAGTTCCTGTGTTTATTAAAGGGCTGTACAGCTTTGTAAAGTTTTGCTTCGTATGTGAAAATGGAGCTTTCAATACCTAATACTCAAGTATTAAAATTTTGAGCTTAACTTTGCTGTTTCTAAGGGAATTAATCCATTAAGTACTAAGTTATTTACAGAGACCGGACAACTTTGCGTCATTGCTGGGAATAATGTGGACATGACTCCAAAATTAATAAAAATTTTAATCAATTAATTAATATCTTACCTGACATATAATTTGTTTCTTAGTCAATAAATACAAAAGTTTGTTAAAGTATATACTTATTGAAGAAAACAATCAGTATTTTTTCCAAATGTTTTGTTTAGTCTACTTCTTTTTACGTCAAAAATGTACTTAAGCGCTGAAAAACTCCGCTCGCAATCCACTAGAAAACTTCTTCGTAAGAAATAATAATCATAGCGGGATATTTACCATGTAGTAGTTGTGGGGTATTATTTATAGTGTAAATATTAATCGTATCAGTTTAAAATCGTAACTTCTTTATTATATAAAAATATTTAATAAAACTATAACCACTTTAAATAACATTTTGCTAATAATTATACTCGTAAGCACGTGTAAACTATTATGTACGGAAATTCAATAATTCAATTTTTTTTTATAGAAATAATTAATTGATTAATACTTTGATTAATTTTGGAGTCATGTCCATATTATTGCGAGCAATGACGCAAATTTGTCCGATCTCTGATTATTTATTAAACTTAATTGGAGTGAAAATGCAAAAATCTTCAGCTAAAGCAGGCCAGTTGATCTTGCCGTCTCAGCTAAACTCGGCTCTGGCACACCAACGTGGTGTACCTTATCGAGCTAGGAACGAAAGAGCACGTGGTATGGCGTAAGTGCGTGCGAGCGGGATGCCATGATTGCTGTACATTGGTTTTGCTACACAGAAAACCTGCATGTAAGTATTATTAAGGCCGTACAAAGAGAAATATTGCGTTCTTTGAAACGGTGTTCTGCACAGACTAGGAAACAATAATGATTGATTTTTAGATATATGATTCTTGACTACATGATTCTGTCTCTGACAATAGCCAAAACACGATTACGTAAAATTTTCTACAAAGAAAAAAAAACAAAGTTGAGTACTTATTTTAGATTAGAATACTAAAACAACACACTTTTAAACGACACAATTAAGTTAATATGATGGTATTTTACCTCATCTAAACTCTGTCAAGAGGAAATTTAATAAAGCTGCACACAGTCAGATTATTATAGAGATTTGTCTAAAATGGCCATTAACGAAGAGTGTTGCATCCCTCTTTGTCGTGCGCGAAACACATAAACGTGTCTCTTTCGCAGCGCGCGTGGTTGACCGAATTGAGGAATCCCCTTGACTATTCTGTGCCATAATAGATATTATGCCATATCGTTGTACTTTTATAAACTGGTACTGAGACTTATAATAAAGTATTAGTTGCTCTGTTAGCTGTAGATCTCGAGAATGATATAGTTTACATTCTGGAACCCCATGGTTCCGCCATATTGAAAAAAAAAAACGAAAACTTGATCAACAAAAAAATCTATATAGAATCCATCCATCTATCATCCATCCGATAATAGGAATATTGTAACAAAAGTTCATAAGAATTAGTTGAGAAAATTTATGTTTAGTCAGTAGTTGTGTTTGTCCAGACATACGAGAAACATAAATATGTTATCCAAATCATATAGTGCTCACTGAAGCATATTAAGCTCATAACAAAATAAATATTCCGACGTTATTAAAACATCGAAAAACCTTTTTGGTATGTGGCAATATATGAGGAATAGCTAAATATTCCCCTTTTTTCTTCATCTTATAAAATATGAATATATTTAAGTAAACAGTTTTGTTCACTCCGTTTAAGTGATAAAATGTAAGCGATTTTAAGTACACTTCTATATTGCACTGAGGGTGTTTTATAAGTAATGTCGATGCGACAACTTTTATAGATCTTACCTAATGATTTTAAGTGGTGATGTGTTGTGTCTTTAGAAGGTTAAGTGAGTCCAATAATTGACGAGAGTTGTTGCTAGGTTGGTTTTCAACGGCTTTTTAGTTACGAAACCCGATATCACTATGAGACACCTTCAGTATGAGTACAAATATTGTGGGCGAGGCCTGTAAAGAATGATTCACACTAGACCGTTCCGTGTCCGGGCCGGCCCATTTTCTATGACAGAAAATCGACGGCCGCTCGGCCACGGACGGGCCCGGTGACGCTCGGAGACGGGCCGGCCCGGAGACGGAACGGCCCGGACACGGAACGGTCTAATGTGAATCATCCTTAATACGGCAATAGGGATGTTGACTCAAAATTTGACTACTTCATAAGACTACTCCAAAAAAAAACAAGGAAAAAAAAGCCAAATAAAAAAAAAGTATAGTATCTTCTCTAACATTTCTCATGAATCAAAACAATATACAATACAACAATATATTGGGCACCATCCTACAGGCGTACCTCCTGGGAAGCTTAATTTATTTCGTTTTTCTTTTTTACTCCGTAACTTTTAATTTTAACTACTAGGGATATTTTTAATTATAAGTTATTTCGTTTTTGTATTTCTTTATGTTAATTTAATATTATATTTTATTATTATTCACTTTATTCATTGTTATTATGCATGCATGTTCTAGCTCCCAAAATCATTAACTCCTTACCCGATGACATAAAAAACATGGAGTGCTTTTAAATGCTTTTAAAATAAATTTAAAAAATGGCCCTACATTTTATGATTTAAGAGTATTTTATGACATTAAAATAATAACATAATTAACATAATTGTAAATAATAATCATATTATTTAATAATAATAATCAAATGCAATGCAATTCAATGTAATAATAAATGGACATCTAATATTTGTAATATTATAAAATGAGTATGAGTATTATATTACTACTGACTGAATGAATACAATACAAATATTCTTGTTTATGACTAAAGACTAGATGTAAATAACGGGCGGTCAATGGCAAACTATGGGTAAAAGCTAATAAAACGGGTACTTTGCGTTGTCTCGATCGAATTTCCCTACAAAGAGTACAAACTGATCAGTTTTAACTGGCCTAAGTGTAAAATCGCTACCTCCCATAACTTATCCCACACGATACAACACACAGCGGTACATCAATCATGTGGACGACAACGTGGAATCAATAGCGAGTGGGCTGTTTAGTTGAATTGCCAAGTTGCCAAGCCTGGCCTCAAAGATATCATCACAGTTAACTTTGTGAACCTTATTATATGGAGATAAGATGCCCTTTTCAGCTTCAATCAGAACCGATGGCCGTTGGGACCGAAAGGTTCTCGAGTGCTCACGTACGGGAAGGCGCAGCGTGGGACCCTCCACAAGGTGGATTGATGGTGAAGGAGTCCGCTGGATGCGGGTGGTACCATGTCTAGCAGTGGACGTCTTTCGGCTGACATGATGATGGTGAAGGTCTACTAATGGTCAGTTAACTACTGATTGTGGGGCTAGAACAATTGATGCAACGCGAGACATTATACCCTCGTTTTTATCATCACCCCCCTAGATTCCCGGTTGTAGCCTAAGTCCGGGGTTCGTTTTATCACCTAAGGGTGCCTTTCCATCAGAGCCATGCTACGCTGCGTTGCTGTGGATGCGTTTGAAATCCACCAATCACATTAATTGGTTCAGATAGCATAGCATTGGTGTTCATCTAAGCTATGTTTTTATATGGAAGGATGAAGGATGCGTGCTGTCGATTCGTGCTGAGGATGCGTGCTGTCTGGATACATAAAATAGAGAGTACAAGTTTGCGCAGACGAAGTCACGGGCAAAAGCCAGGATATTCATAATTAGGTATTGAAAATTATTACTAAGTTGAAAAGAAATTTCCTGCCTCGCACAACCAAACTATGGAATGAACTGTCGCCTGCGGTATTTCCGGACCGATATGACCTTCAAACCTTCAAGAAAAGAGCGTATTCCCTTCTGAAAGGCCGGCAACGGTGTTGCAGGTGTTTATGGGCGACGGTAATTGCTTACCATCAGGCGATCCGTCTGCTCGTTTGCCCCCTATAACATAAAAAAGAGGAAAAAACAATGATTAGATATCCTAGTTTTTGCCTGTGACTTCATCCTTGTAAACTTCTACTATGTATTTTTGAGGCTACTCAAGAAATTCAGTAGACTTTATCCGCTTGATTTACGTATTCGTATCTGTAAATAAATAGTATATCAGATAGCTAAGTGTCTCCGCTTGAGACTCAAAGTGGTCTCGAGATTGCTTTGTGTATTGTCTCCCGCTGACAAAGAATATTTATTTTTAAAGCCACGTCCATACTGGAACGGACTTTGTATCGAAAGGGCTGTTAAATGGGTCAAGACGCATTGAGGGTGTTAAAAGATGAAAGGGTGAAAAAAATAAGGTTTTGACCGAGTTTTTTTTTATAATATGGCAACGGCCTTTTTTTTGAACCTGACTGTGGCTTTATAGGCCGGGCCCAATAAAGCGATAGGAGTGCGCGGTTGGAGAGTGGCCTGGGGAAAATCCAGGGGAAAACCTCCGGCATGACCACGCGTGTGGTTTGAAAATGGCCTGTCTATTTGTAAGCATACGCCGTACAAACAGAACAAAGTATCAAGTTTATTTTTCTTGTTCTCAGCAACATTACCAGCAATACAGGCAATGGGAGTGATAATTATACAGTATTGGGCTTGAGAACACATATCTCTCTCAAAATCGTTTCATAATTGGCGCGTAACACCTCGCCAACTCATTCGCTACCGAACTTCATAAACATGTTCCTGTCATCGAAGGGCGACCGTATTTTGACACATTCGCAATATGCTACTGGCAAACGTAGTGATTATAATTCTCTCTGCAGCGGCTCTACTGAGCATATAATCACTTAGCCGGCTCGGATCACATATAACATCCCGACAACTGTTAATTAAGAAAGAGAGAAATCAATTTATTCGTGGCACAAATACAGTACAAATAAACATAATAACACAATACAGAACATAGCCGCGAAATGGCCCCAAATCAGCATAGTGCTAGCCATTGGCTAGCGCTGGTCTTCCTTTGGGATCACGAGAAGCCACGAAGGACAAAAAATACAAAAGACTACTGAAATAATAACAGCGGCTGCGCTAGCGGCAGAGGGCCTACTACAAACTTCGCATCGTGCCGTCCCTTTCACTCTCATGTTATACACTATATGAGTGAAAGGGACAGCACGATACGAAGTTCGGAGTAAGCTTATGAATGTGTATTGCATGGCTATAAAATTCCTGAGGTAGCGATTCTACCTATAGCTCAGTTGGCTAGAGCGACTGGCCGCGAGTGCCGGTAGGTCGCAGGTTCAAACCTGCTCGGTGCCTAAATTTTTCAATTTTTTCTTTATTCTAAATTTGTAGTTAACGATAGCAGCGGTACTGCTTAATACAAGAATTAACTAGAAAGCTGTCCCCACAGACCAGTTGATGCTCTGTGGCTGTCCTCAATTTCCCTTAGCGTTTCTTATTTAGTGTTCTAGATCCTTGTTTCCTCCGGGAAGTAAACTAAACGTTTCTTTGGCCAGCTTTGCAAATGGCGTTTTGAGAAGTCTTCCGTAATTCCCACTTATGCTTAAATATTCACGTTTTATACGTAGAGGTTTATTTTTTAAAGGCAAAAATGTTTTCGTTCCGGGCTTTGTTTAGTAAAAAAAAAAAATTAGATTTCGTTCTTTTCCAATAATATATTGATGGTAAATAAGAGTATAGCCCGCCTGACGATTAGTCACCGTAGCCTATGGACGCTTGCAACTGAGTGTGACATGCTCATTGCTGACCGTTTATGAAATTTCAATCAAAGTGAAAAATGGGTCATTGTCAGATTTCGATTCTCGTCTTTTCGGTGGACATATCAAAAGTCTTTTCGGTAGACATATATCCCACGCTATATCCCACGTATCCTACGTAATCTGTCCCCAAACAATTGATTCCACTAGTTCTTATTAAAAAAAATGTATTTCTATTATGTTTCCCATGTCCATCACTTTCTGTTGTTCTGAGCTATCTTTCAGCCATGAGCTCCACGGAAGACCAGCGCTGCGGCATTGTAAAATGTTACAGCATTATGCTGAGTGGTGTCCAATTGCGGCCACTATAGCAGCACCTCTGCTCTTTATACTTAGTCTCACTTCATGTATGTAGGTATTTCTAAGCTAGTTTTAGGTAGTAAGTTTTAAATTGTAATGTGTTGTTATTTTGGTGTGCAATAAATTTGGTTCTATTCTTAGTTAAGGGCCAAAAAGCTTAATTTTGGATTGGTCTAGTAACCCGCACAAACGGTGTTTCCGTAACTATAAATCCATGTAATAAAAACATACCTAACTTACATGTACATAAGCCGTTAACTATTGACCACCGGGTGGACAACTTTTGTTTTTACAACTGACAATGACCCTTATGGTTTTGTAAAATAGTATTAAAAATAAATAAATAAATATTAGAGGACAATCTTACACAAACCGAACTAGCCCCACAGTAAGCACAAGAAGGCTTGTGTTATGGGTACTAGACGACGATATATTTAATAGATATAAATACTTAAATACATAGAAAACATCCAAGACTCAGAAACAAATATTCATGCTCATCACACAAATATTTGCCCTGACCGGGATTCGAACCAAGGACCGTCAGCTTCACAGGCAGGTGCACTACCCACTAGGCTAAACCGGTCGTCAAAGTATTAAATTTGTTTTGTTCAATATTTTGTTAAATCACTGGATTATTCGTTATTTCCCGAATACACAACACATCGATATAACAACTCTAAGATATGGACTTGTAGGTAGGCATATTTTAGCGATTGCAAATCCGCCATGGCATGACGTCACCGGATATTGCGGAAGGGATGCGCGGAAATCAAGTTTATTATGTTTTCGTATTATATTTGTGGCAAACTCAATTCTAGTCGTACGAAAACATTTTTTTTAAATATAATACAGCCCTCCTCGCCGGATCCGGAGATTTCGTCAACTGACTTTTTTTTGTATTGAACGCACCGATGTGGCTTGCAAATCCAAATTTTGTTTCTTTTTTTTAATACGGACAGGCTTGCCTAGTGTAGGAACCATGCATAACTTTGGAATTAGCGCAAACGAAATCTTTGCAGATTCTAAATGTATATTTCGGCTACTTAGAATGTAAACTAAATTAGAATATGTAAAGAAATTAAATAAATGTTTTATGTTTTTATGTTTATGTTTTAATATAACTGCTATGGCAAACATACGTAGCGAGAAAATTCATTAAATCAGGTCAATTAACTTGTATAGTTTTGTAAATTGGCACCTACCTCGCGGTTTCCAGATGAACATACTAAAAGTTTTCGAGAGGAGGGGGAGGGGTATGCTGAAGTTGTAGGGGGGATTGAGGGTACTTTTTTCAGATTATATCAAATACGAATAGCATTATCATTTTTTTCGCACAAATCGGGCCATATTGAATTTTTTTATTTTATTTTTTTAGATCAGTAAAAGAGCCTAACTTGGCGAACCTGAAACACTTTGTTTTTATTTGTTTTTAGTTATTATTTGTCGATTTTTAAATAAAAAAATTGACGTAAATACAACGAGACAATTAAAAAAAATATCGCTATCGCGGATTTTTTAAATTTTCATCAAATATGTGTTTTTACTATATTTGTACTGAACCTTGGCGCTCAAGCAGCCGTTTCTTAATCGAATCCCTTCGTATTTAAAGTAGCAAATAAGCAAAAAAAAAAAAAACAAATTATCGACAATCAGCCTACTTGGATTCCGCGATTATCTGATTTGGTTTTATTATCGAGATAATAAAGTAAGAGTCAAAGTAGTAGTAGTAAAGTAATTAATATGTATATATTTTTACCTTAATCCATTTAAATAAGGTCCGAAATGGTATACATATTTGTGCGACGGAACTTGGAGGTTTTTGGAACAATAAATATGTGACGATCTACCGGTAAAGGCCTCTTCTCAGCTAGGCTAGGTTTAGTGAAGCGACAAAACTCCCAGTATCTCGATTCCACTGACACCTCAGATTCAATCCGCTCAACCAATCTCATTGGAGCGCAAACTCTTAGAGTATTCCAGTATTCCAAATCACACGCGTGGTCGTGTCGGAGGCTTTCCCCTGGATTTTCCCCAGGCTACTCTCCAACCGCGCACTCCTATCGCTTTATTGGGCCCGGCCTATAAAGCCACAGTCCGGTTAAAAAAAGGGTAAAGGCAAGTTGACTGTCGCCATAAGTAGGTCCTATTACAGGTGAAATTTTAAATAATACTCTTAGTATAAATACAGTGGAATCCGGATAAAGCGACAGTCAAGGGACGGTGATATTACCTCGCACTAACAGAACGTCGCACAAAACGGACCGATTTATTTTGAAAATGTTTGGCATGAAATTTAATGTGTGGTAATTTCAAAGTCGTTAAAAGCGGTCAAATGTTATAAGTGGATTCTACTGTAGTTGTTTGGGTCATTCTACTTTTTTTGGTCATAAAAAAGTAGAATGACCCTGAGTTTTCTATTACAAAAAAAAATCTATGATATGTATTGAATTAGTGTACATAAATAGGATTTTCAAATAGTACCTGAACCTAATAAAAGGAGTGTATAAGTAGAAATACTTAAATATTAACATATTCATGTAAAAGGTGGGTAACACAACACGGTGGTAAAACCATTTTTTCATACAAATGGTGAGACATCCAAGGACCAGTGAGTTACTCGTTTTATGAATATTAACTGTGGTTCGTTAATTATCAAAACTATCGGAAGTGATACTCTAATTAAACCTCTTTCTAAATAACACTACAAAAATATTAAGTGAGGGCCAAGTATTTCAAAACCTGCATTAAAAAAAAGTGTCTGAAAATTATGTACATGAAAATGTAGAATGGCCCGTTTATTCATCTAATGTTACTAAAGGAAAGAGAGACATTTAAAACTATTGTGAATATCGTGCCTGGATTGTTAACGACTCGTGAGTGATTATTTCTGACTTTAACTATTTTAACAGTTAGGGATTTTTTTTTAACGGGATCGCTCTTGGCCAGCATCTAGCCAGGGGGCAAAGATGAGGCCGACGATGAAGCGAGCTTACCCAGAAGGTGCCTATTCACTCGTGCCTTAAAATGGTTTAGGTTATATGAGC
This sequence comes from Epiblema foenella, assembly GCA_963556455.1. Lineage (NCBI taxonomy): Eukaryota > Metazoa > Arthropoda > Insecta > Lepidoptera > Tortricidae > Epiblema > Epiblema foenella. The sequence goes on from OY747100.1 coordinate 25,501,214, forward strand.
TCGGAAACACAAACGCCGGTAGAGAATTCCAAACCTTAGAAGTGCGCATTATAAAAGATGATGCAAAGCGCTTGGTTCGAATAAGAGGAATTTCGACTAAGTAAGGATGGTATCCAGCCGTACGTCTGGATGTCCGATAGAAGAAGGGGGGAGGCGGTATGAGCTCATGGAGCTCCTGAGCACACTCTCCGAAGTACAATTTGTAGAAGACGCACAGACATGCTACTTTGCGTCTATGTGCTAGGCTCTGTAGCTGCTGCTGCTGCTGCTGTTAGCTGGAAAGCATACAGTGGCATTGAAAGACAGTAGGAAAACTGACTTTTTTTATTAAAAATGGGATCGCTCTTGGCCAGCATCTAGCCAGGGGGCAAAGATGAGGCCGACGATGAAGCGAGCTCACCCAGAAGGTGCCTATTCACTCGTGCCTTAAAAAGGTCTAGGTTATATGAGCTCGGAAACACAATCGCCGGCAGAGAATTCCAAACCTTAGAAGTGAGCATTATAAAAGATGATGCAAAGCGCTTGGTTCGAATAAGAGGAATTTCGACCAAGTAAGGATGGTCTCCAGCCGTACGTCTGGATGTCCGATGGAAGAAGGGGGAAGGCGGTAAAGGAAGGGATCCAGGTATAGAGTAAACTGGAGTCAACAATAAGTTAAATTGCACTCTGATCTCCTTAACTTTCACCTAACGTTCGGACCGGTAAGGACATCAATTAACTTTAACGATGAGAATCACCATATTGTCTAACTTAAATCAATAAAGCATTCATAGTGTGTACTTACCACGTACTTAGTGTAATAGTTTAACACTGTAACATTATAAAAAAAACTCCTCAGTATTTTACACCCTGTATTACACTAATTAATAAATTGCTCAAAGGTTAACTGGATGAGATCCCTTACAGGGATAAGTTCGCCTTTGTACATGATTGATCTGTTTTTTTTTCTGTATAATTTATTTTACTTGTTTGGGTACAATAAAGTATTTACATACATACATACACTACCAGTATAAATTTTCAGTTTCCAAAAACTTTCGAACACTGCAAATATCCCAACCTCATACTATACAAATATTTAGCACTGCATTGAGCCGATTACACACATCCCCCAACTTTCTACACCATTCCGTACCGTCCTAAACAAACTGGGCAAAATACTTCATCCATGCTACCAAAACATCTTAACTACAACTCAAACTCATAGGCACTTACATCCTTTTGACAAATACAGGCTAATTCGAAGTAACAATGTTGGGAAAGGCGTATAATTCATGTTCTTTCGAGGATGATAGGTCGTTTTGTAAGTAATTGTGCAACTAAATCTCTTCCTTTCCAAATAAAGTCATCTGGCCAATCAACGTAGCCTATTCAGCGAGTGTCTTTTATTTAAAACAATACGATAAGGGTTGGGGTATACTCAGTGAGAGAGACTCGCATGAGGCTCGCAGAAAGAGGTTGGACTGAAGGATGCGGGAAATCATTAATTAAATTTAGCAACTTATCAATTACCTAGTTTATATTCAATAATAGTAGAAAGTTTAGAAAAGTCTAAATCTAGATTTTTTTATTATTCTTCTTGTAATCTACAGAATACACAGCAACTTTTGAGCCCTATTACATTACGATACTCCAAAATTTGTGAATTTAGACCCACCCTAATTGTGGCCCTTATTTTGTTTAGTAGCAGCATTTATATATTTATCGTATGGCAATTATTTCAAACTGTGAGATCTTCGAGAAGACAGTACGGTTGCCAGTTTTTTTGCACTTTTAGCACCACCCAAGACGTGTATGGTAGCGGTGGGTACTTCCCTACGGACGTGGTGCAACTTGACCCCCTTGTCAAGTGAGTGGGCAACTGACTGTTAGAAGTTCCCAAGCCGCCCGGAGGCCTGCAACTTGGCTTTAACGACTGCTGCCGTAGACAGCAGGGATCAATGGCTTAACGTGCCTTCCAAAGCACGGGAGCGCTCAGTCAGTAACCACTCAAAGTGGTCACCCATCAAGAAATGATCCGGGCTCATGATGCTTAACTCCATAGGCGGCACGCGGGCGCCGCTAGGCCACGAATGCAATTTTGAGCAGTAGGTATTTCTAACTAATAACCTAAGGACCCTGTGCCTTTACCATGAGTTTGCATGACCGTACTCGCTAGCGACTGCGTAAACGATTTAATGGGTCAATTTCCCAAGCAGTAAATATTGTTGGCAAGACTGAGAACGCAGGTGCAGAAAGATTAAATAATAATTAACCTTTTTTTTTCGGAAACACATCCCAGTTAACTACCTCGGGCAATAGCTAAAACTTAAATATTAATGTATTTAATAATTAAAAAAAATATATAAAGCACCAATTTCTCATCAAGGTGGGTTGTCCCTAACTTGGTTTTGTTTGCATAATGCCGCCTAACTCGAAAACTATGTATGATAATAAAAATATTTTAGCTTCATTTTAAGACCAGCTAAATAGGCAACAATAAATATAGCTTCTTTTAAATCTCATGTGTACCTAACCGTTTTATAAATAGTATGCCAATTCTTAGTTCTATTGCGCAACTGCCAAAGGCGCTGTACTTTTGCCCATCCAAACTTTTACGCAGTGCTAGCGAGTACGGTCATGTAAACTCATGGTAAAGGCACTGTTGTAATTCTCGCCTAATGAAACATTTCTTAACTCGAACGAACCGTTTTATTCGCGAAAGGCATTTGTTTTTGTTAAGATTAGCCCCTTAACAAAGTTTGGTGTCTCAGAAAACTTTTCCCTTTTATCTTTTCAAATGAAAATGTATTTCCTTTTCCCCCTCGTGTATAACGAGCTAGTTAAAGTTTTTTTTTGTTTAATGGACCTTTGGATCTCGTATTGGTGGTTGAATTTTATTTATTTGTACCGTTTTGAGTCCTAATTACAAGTGTTTTGGCCTAATTCCAATAAGGTCTGGTTTCCCCTCGCGTTGGAACTGGAAGGTCAGATAGTAGTAATTTCTGTAAAAACTAGTGCCTACGCCAACTCTTGGTATTAATAGGTAGCGGACCACGGGCATCCTTCAGGATGCAACTGTACTGGGATAACGCTAGGAGGATGATGTATAGTTTTGAGTAAAATATACATTATATCCTAAAACGCTGCTAACTTAAATAAATATGCCCTATTTATTACTAAGACTCCGCTGTCCGTCTGTCAACAGTATCTCATGAACCGTGATGATAGACAGATGAAAATTGATTGACAGATGATATGTTTTTGTTGCCGCTATAACAACAAGTATTAAAAACAGAATAAAATATATATTTAAGGGGGCTCCCATACAATAAAAGTGACTTGTTGTCGTTTTTATAGATAATTGTACGGAACCCTTCGTGCGCGAGTCCGACTCGCACTTGGCCGATTTTTAATTTGGCATCGGATTAAAAATTTCATTGCTTATTTTTTTTAAACAACAAATACAGGTAATTAATCTCTTTTATCATAAATATTGACTTAAATTTTGAAAAGACTATATAAACTTACATCACTACATAGTTCTAACTTTTGTCATGTGATTTTTGTTCTATACCTTCGTCAATTTTGTATCTTTCAGAAATCGATACTTTATTTCCAAATTCCACATAAAAGGTGATTTCACACTTCATTCGTTTACAATTTATTGGAATACTCATTTCTTTTATAACACGTAATTTATTACGGTTATAAATTCATTCATTTGATCGATTTCCGTCAACTTACAAAAATATCATCTGAGGGCCTACTCCGTTCTTTCAAATCCGAACTCCGTATCGTGCCGTCCCTTTCACTCTCGTGTTATACACTATATGAGTGAGAGGGACGGAACGATACGAAGTTCAGAGTAAGTCCTCTGAATCGAAACGAATAATTTAGTCACTACACAAGATTTAAAAAATAAAAGATCTAGTACGTAACTGTTTTCATGATGAATTACTATCATAAAGTACTACGCATCAGTGATAAAAAAATATATACATTCATTTGATTGCTCCTCTAAAACGCGTATTACAACTACCTAACTACTCATGAAGCTCTAATATCATTACTTGATTTTATTCACTGTTTCGATGTGTAATGCGATGCGTTATATGGGTGTTGTGATGTGTCAAAAAGGAACTGGTAAATATTTTCCATAATAGCCTATATTAGCGAACGAACAAGACATTTGATGGAAACATACACTAATGTAGACTCGAGTTCATAATTATATGTACGTTCCCAAAACTTTAAAAAATATCAGCTCGATCTTGTACCCTTAACAATATGGGCGTGTTCACATATTTTAGAACAGTCTGTGCAAATATTTCGAAGTCACTTGCACGATCTCTACCGACCGGGCGAGGCGCGCACATTGTTATTGTCAAAGGAGATTGAATCGTATCTGCTGTAGTTAAATTCCATATTTGCATATCTTGCCACCTGCTACGCGCGCGGACGTCAAGCGTATTCCGTTCAAATATGGAAATTAACTACAGCATTTATTCGCTTCAATTTCCTTTGGCACTTACAATATGTACGCGGTATAGTCGAGGGTTAAAGGTTCGCCAATTATCGACTTTATTTTAACAATACTTAAAGTCCAAAAAGCGACACTTTATTTCACGACTGTACAGAAAAGAAATATGTTCTTGCCACGGTACAAGATAAGTGTTTATTACTTTATCACATACATCATGTCATTAAATAATTCAAAGTATCGATTCACATCGAATCGAAATTTACACCCAAAAAAAGTTCAATAAGTGTGAATCGTTTAAAAACCAATTTTTAACATTAAATGCCTCATTACTTTTGCCTGATAAAATTTTACCACACTTACTTTTACCTATTATATTCAGCTGCTTCAAGCCGACTCTAAGTCGATTGTACTAAGGTTCATATTTAAGCGTAGTCAATTATCGAACGGCAAATATAAACTAGTTAACAAACTTTTTGATCTTCGTCTTCGATATTCAAATTTACGTCAATATTGTTTCAGTTAGTCCTTATGCCTAAGTAAATAAGGTTTGCTTTATAATCCCATTCAAAATGAACAGCTTTTTTTAACACCTGAACTATCAAGTTTCAATGATAATCAATTTTAGTTATCGGTATAATGATCTATTTTGGCTAAAACATTAAAAAAGGTCTTAAATTTATTAAAGTTCGTATGTACTTATGTTCGTTATTTTATTTAGGTGTTATAATCGATGTAAAGTATTAGTTAGGTGCTTTATAATCGATAAAATCTATTAAAAATGTACATACAAAGAAGTATCTTTTGAATGGAAGGCGTTTAAGCTCACATTATCATTATTATAATGCAAATACAGAATAAAATATCTCTAAGCCCATTTTCGTTAAAGTACATTTTAATTTACATTATGTTTAAAGGTGTGAAAGGTTTTTAACGCGTTTCATATTAGCTTAAGGGTCCTTATCAGTTAAAAAATGCTCATATATTTAGACCATTATCTGATTGAATTGAGACGTATCCTGACATTTTCACAGTGTTACTATCTAGAAAAGGACTATTGCGACGTAATATCATAAATTCTAAATGTATATTTTGGATTTTTATTTAAGTTAATATCGTTTCAAAGATCACTCCAAATCGTCAATTTTCGGGCTAAAAACTGTGTTTTTCGGCCTAAATTCTAATACACACAATATAATAAAAAAATAGTGAAATTATCGTATCCATTAATCACTTTAATGGTATTATAAAAACTTTTGTCATAAGTTAAAATCAAAACAATTTAAAACTTATAAGGCCTCTTAATACGAATGATCAGTTCAGCGCCTCTGTTGGCCTCTAAACATATTAAATTACCAACACTAAAGATGTTATCAATGCGTGAAAATCACGTTTGTCATGTAGACGATAGGATAAAACATCATTTATATGCCTCGAATTGTTTTCACTTATTTATTTTTTATGGCGTTCCGTGAGTCACCGACGGTACTGGCTGAAAATCAGCGCTGTAGGTGTTTGATACCTCAGCATAATGCTGAGCCAGTGTCTGTTTCACTGCCGCGGGGACACACATGTTACGTGGTTTGTATGTATTTTTTTCTTGTCAAATATGTGTGTCTTGTATCTGTGAATGAATGTTTCTATCTTTCAAAAAAATCATTTTTGGTACAAACCTTTATTGCTGTACTCTTTCATCACAGTCATCCAGTGCCGGATTAACCCTTAAGCAGACTAAGCAATTGCTTATCTTATCTTATCTTATCTTATTTAGATGAGGGCCCTAACGGATGCACTTCGACCCAGTGGGATCTTTTGTGCAGTTGCCCCCTCCTTTATGCCTACTCCAAGCTGTTCTCCAGCATTTCCACAAACCGAATGATGGAGTTCAGCGGGAGTACTCTAAATTCCTTTGGTTCAGGGTAACCATTGCCAAAGTCATTCATTCTTTGTCTGGCAAGGGCGTGACATTCACACAGTAAGTGTTCCATTGTCTCGTCATCCTTGCCACACATCCTACATTCTGTGTCCTCTGCTAGTCCCATCTTGACCAAGGTTCCTTTGACCCCGAAGTGACCTGTAAACACCCCAGTTATCATCCTGAGTTGCTTTCTGCTGTATTTCCAAAGTTTTTTGGTCCAGCCTGTATCCACTCCTTCCATAAAGAGCTTTGAGTGCCTTAAGCCCGCCTCATTCCTCCACTCATGTTGGTGCTTGGTTTTGGCGCATTCTTTCAAGGCTAGTGTTATGGTTCTCTGCGAGAGTCCCACAAACGGTTCCGGACCTACAAAACAGTTTGCTGATCCCCTTCTTGCAAGCTCATCAGCTTTTTCGTTACCAATGAAGCCCTCGTGCCCCGGTATCCATACCAGTTGCACTTTGTTGAGTCTCCCAAGCTTATTTAAAACTTGGATACCATTGTACACAAGTCTAGAGTCCACTTTCGGCGCTGTTAGCGCCTTAAGGGCTGCTTGACTGTCACTGAGTATATAGATATTCTTCCCTCTGGTTCGTCTATCTATATTCACCTGTGCACAGGCAATTACGGCGTATGTCTCCGCCTGGAAGACAGTCGCGAATTGCCCCATGCTTACACTACTACTATAGTCATTCGCATAAATGCCTGCACCCGTACCGGATCCCATTTTTGATCCGTCTGTGTACCAGATATCGTCTTTGTTACCATAAGCAATTGCTTAGGGCCCCATGTCTTGGGGGGCACCAGAAACAGCATCCAAAAATAATTTGCTAGCACATGAACACGAAAGGGGATATTAGTATATAGTAAAAAAATAGAGGGGGGGGGACATACTTTTTACGACTTTGAGAGCTGATATCTCAAAAACCGTTCACTTTAAGAAAAATGTTTTTTAGAAAACTTTATATCATTTTAAAAGACCTTTCCATTGATACCCCACACGGGTATGTACATCGAAAAAAAAATTTTCATCCCTCAGTTACATGTATGGGGGGCCCCACCCCCAATTCTTTTTTTTACTATTTAGTGTCATAATTTTGTAGCGGTTCATACAACACATATTCCCATCACATTTCATCACTGTAGTACTTATAGTTTCCGAGTAAATCGGCTGTGACAGACGGACAGACGGACAGACGGACAGACGGACAGACGGACATGACGAAACTATAAGGGTTCCGTTTTTGCCATTTTGGCTACGGAACCCTAAAAAAAAATTGCGGCCTGTTTTATCTGTATGTGAGACCTCCTAAAAACTTTAAAATATTTTTGAGTAATTTTTAAATATCCAAAAACTGACCCGACAAAAGTGATCGGTATGACTATCGAACCCTCACAAAATTGCGACCTGTAGAGGTGAACATTCGGACATACGAAAGCATTAGTGTCGAGGCTGAAACTGAGATCTTCGTTTCACTTGGTTAACTATTCACTTTTAGTTAATCTTGAACGGGGGGGGGGGGGCACAGGCAAGGATTGCTTAGGGCATCAAGTAGTCTTAATCCGGCTCTGCAGTCATCAAGTACTCGGTGAGACGGTTTCAACGACGTGTTTATCTTGTGTAGTTTAAGAGTTCCTATGGTCAGCTTCTGTCTCCAGCTTATTGATCAGCTCGTTGGTATCGTAATATGTATGTATGTATGTAAGCACTTTATTGTACACAATAACAGGTTAAAACAATATACATGTCACATAAGATTAGAGTACAAAGGCGAATTTATCCCTATGAAGGATCTCTTCCAGCTAACCTTTGAGAGATTGAGTGTAGAGTGGGAGAATGAGATAGACAAACTTACGCAGTGTACTAAAACTTTTCAATAAGGAAACTTATAGCTAAAACCAGAACTAAATAAATATATAACAACTATAACATATAATAAATACATATTATAAATATATACGTATTTAAATTAATATACATATATAAATATATATAGTATTCAACCAAATCACAAGTCGTTGGAGAGCCACAATTTCTTTAAATTACTCTTAAGTGAGGCGACAAACTGGGACTGTCTTATTGACAAGAGCAACTCGTTCCATATCTCGTAATATTGTGTTGTCACCGAACTTACATAAGCATGCCAAATTTTAGCTTAGGGTCGGTTGCACTATCATACGATCACAGGCCGGTCATCGTCAAATATGGCGCCGGCAGCTGTCATCCCATAGAAACCTGTCAAACTTTCCATACAATCAGATTTTAGGGAACACCGCTTACGATTACAGGCGGTTTGGTGCAACCCGCCCTAAATCGAATGCCGGTAACTGGCTGGAAAAAGGATTGCAAGTAACTCGTCTTCTACCGGTCCCTGGAATCCCAGGGATCATAACAAAAGAATGCCATTGTTTATTTTTCGTCGGGAGACGACGGCATAAGCCTATAGTTATATTGTCTACGTCTAGGTAAGAGGTCGAAAACCATTGGTCCGATTTTAATCCTGATCACAAATTACCGGAAACTCCGCAGCTTGCTGTGAAAATTTAAACGGAATACCGTAAATAGTCCGCGCTTGACCGCTAATGGTCGATTAAACCGGATTAGGCCGGTTCAAACAGAAATAGCTCGTTAAACTTATCAAACCGACTGATAACCTATAAATCTACGCCGTACGAGTGCCGCGTTATTTCTAAAACGTCGTATCTATGTACTTGGTTCATATAGACAAACGATACTTTAGAAATAGAAAGGGCAGATGTGGGCGAACATGTTATTTTCGAAATGTCGTATTTGTGTACTAGTGTCATAGTGACTTACGATCTTTTGGGTTGGAAGCGTTATGCTCAAATAACCCGGAAAATCGCTTCGATAAAATTGAGGGTTTGAATCCTACTGGCGGTGTAATAATAATAATAAATCTTTGAGCCCGGATACCTACTACAGACCCCAAAATACTTAATACGCCTTTAATAATATATATGACATAAGGTAAACGTCCCTGTGTACGTCACTTTTTTATGCAACGCCGGTGGCAAACAAGCGTACTGACTTGATGGTATGCGGCCACCGCAGCCTATAGACGCCCGCAACTCCAAAGGAGTCACGTACGCGTTGCCGACCCTTTATGAAATTTGAGAATTCACTGTGTTGACAGCAGAAAGGACAAATTTAGGTCCCTCGCTCTCAACACAGTGCATCCTCGGGAGTTCTGGCAACCTTGCTCACCTCCAGGAACACAACACTACATACTTGTATAGTAGATAATGCTATTATGGCTGTGGTCTTCTGCAAGATGGAGGTACTTCCCCAGTTGGGCTGCTCCAAATTCGAGCAAGATGACATTTTGCGGTGCCCTACCTCTTTTACCCATTGTGTAAGATTGTGCACAAAAATGTACTTTATTTAATCTTGTAGAGCAGCGGTCAGCAACAGGGGGCCCGCTCCTTGCTTGCGGCCCGCGATCCTTTCCTATTGACCACCTACAATTACCTACCTTACCTTTTGTATGATAGAGTCACAAATTAATTGGCCCTTGACTGCTAAAAGGTTGTCTATCCCTGTTGTATCTGCCTTTCGTTATATTACATACTGCATTAAATATTGCTAAATGCATTGATATAAGCTTGCGGTACCCTCCACTCGGCTCCAAAAAATAAGAAAATCGTTCATGTGTAATTGTGTAAAGTTTTATAATAACTACTTACAAATGTGACTAATTTATCTATTAATAAATTCAAGACTTATGTAAAGCGTAAACTCATATCGAAAGCATATTATAGCATAAAAGACTACATGAATGATAAAACATCGTGGGTATAATTGTGGTTGAAATACTAATTATATTTTAATAATTATGACATTACATCTTAATGACTATTTTAATAACTATGACATTAGATGTTGACGTTAAATTTTCCTCTTGACATTCAGATTTTATTCTAGAAACTGTCTAGATTATACTATTTTTTATGTTTTTATTTTACATATTGACGATCTTTTTGTAAATTTATTATACTCTCTTTTGAAATACATTACAGTAATTCATGTCTTTTTTTAATTTCATATGCATCAATAAATTGCTCTGAATAATTAGATTCAATTTATGTAATATATAACTGACGATTCAAAAGTGCTTGTTGCTAGGCCTATTTGAATAAAGAATATTTTGAGTTTGAGTTTGATAAAAAAACATTAACTCATTTCCAATTTCAATGTGTACCGACTGGCCATCGATTTCATTAAAAATACACATTGAAAACCATAGAATGAAAGCACGCAGTGGATTGAACCGTCAGTAGGTAAGAATGTCTCTTGAAATTAATTAAAAAAATACTACGCATATAATTTTGAGCTAGGCCTTACAATTCTAAATTCCATACAAGTGTTACTGGTATTTTTTTCGGTACCTGAAAGAAATAGGATTGATATACTGTTTTTCTACTCGTCGACTTCAATGTTTGAATTAAGATATCGTAGAGGAAACTAAGATCACATACATTTATCTATTGGTTCCTTTCAAGTGAACTCTTATGAAATAGACCAATCACGTGTCGCCTTTTACTGTACGCTTATGAAATTGGCTAATCGCGTGTCGCCATTACAGTACTCTATTGAAATTGACCAATCACGTGACGCCGCGGCATAGAATAGACGACATCAACGAGCGTCCGACCCATGTGCGTAAACTTCATGTTCGCAAGACTAGTCTGTTTAATTGTTTCGGTTTGTTTAATTAATTTCCGTTGACTCGTAGAAAAAATAATGTGTACAATAGTTATATAATTAGCTTTTTAAGTCTCGAACCTTACTTAGACCACTCAGCAAGCCTCGTGATCTAATCGCGGTTCTCGACTAAAAAAGCATACATTATATAACGATGGCATAAACTACTATTAATTACTGTACTTAAAATTACAGGTCGCATTTTTCAACCGATGATCATGAAAATTTGTGACAGTTCGATTATACGGATTTTTTGTCGATTCAGCTTTTGTTGTTCCATGGGGTGCGAAAATGTAAAAACCCGGCCAAGTGCGTGTCAGATTTTGCCCAATGAAGGGTTCTATATCGAACTACTAGTCCACATTAACAACCATTATCCAATACATTAAATCTAAAAAGGTCGTATCCTTATAAGAAACTTACGGCACTTGCATTCTTTTGCTTGGGCAAAACAGTTTTTCAGCGATAAGTCTAAAACCGTGAGATCTATCTTATTCAAACTAGAAATAGTTGAAAGTATTTAGTAATGTGCACGAACTCAATTTCTTTCAGAATTTTAAACATCATAGTTCGGAAATTAGCGGGGGCATACTTTTTGCGACTCTGAAATCGTACATCTCACCATAATTTTATCCATAGATCCTACACGCCTATGTGCACTGATTTTTCTTTTCATCCCTCGGTTATATGTATGGGGTGCTCTCCCTAATTTAATATTTCATTGTAATTCCACATCACTTTTATGTAGCGGTTCAGAGAACCTTCCAACCAAATGTCATAATTCTAGTGCTTACAGTCTACGAGTAAATCGACTGCGACATACGGACGGACAGACATGATGAAACTATAAGGGTTTAATTTTCGCCATTTTGGCTACGGAACTCTAAAAATATCACTGGTGATGTCTACTCAGACTCACTGGTAATAAAATGACGGTCAGGTAGCAGGAAACAAGCTGCAGAGCCTAGCACATAGACGCAAAGTAGCATGTCTGTGCGTCTTCTACAAATTGTACTTCGGAGACTGTGCTCAGGGGCTCCATGAGCTCATACCGCCTTCCCCCTTCTTCCATCGGACATCCAGACGTACGGCTGGATACCATCCTTACTTGGTCGAAATTCCTCTTATTCGAACCAAGCGCTTTGCATCATCTTTTATAATGCGCACTTCTAAGGTTTGGAATTCTCTGCCGGTGTTTGTGTTTCCGAGCTCATATAACCTAGACCTTTTTAAGGCACGAGTGAATAGGCACCTTCTGGGTGGGCTCGCTTCATCGTCGGCCTCATCTTTGCCCCCTGGCTAGATGCTGGCCAAGAGCGATCCCATTTTTAATAAAAAAAAAAGTCAGTTTTCCTACTGTCTTCAATGCCACTGTATGCTTTCCAGCTAATATTTGTCGGTCAAAGCTGCACGGCTCGAACGTTCTTTGATTCAGTGAGTCGATGCAATTCACGAATGCAGGAAAATATACTCGAATTCAGCTCAGCGATATCGGGAAATGTGAAGGATTCCATCGTTGCGGGGTCAGTTCTGACCCCCATATTCATAAAACTTAACAAACCTCTGCTAACTAAAAAGTTCTTTGTCCCATTCTCACAAACGTCAATGTCAAAGTGACAGATAAGGACAAACGAACTTTAGCGGCTAGTTAACTAATATAGGTTTGACAGATGTTTATGAATAAGGGGGTGAATCAGTAAGCTTTCAGTGTCAACTGTCAGCCGAATCGGTTAAAATTCTTTACCGCGCCTAAGTTTAAATAAGGGGTTGCTATTGGTCCGTGAAGCAGTACTGCATCTGTAGCTTATCAGTATGCTGTCGGGGAAGCAGTCAATATCACATAGTATATGGCCCATACAAATCCGCCTCGCCAAGTCAATAAGTAGATAACTATGGCCGAATTCATAGTATGATATTGATATTCGAAGTGCCTTAATACAAGTTAGTTGCGAATTATCGGGTTTTCCGTTGGTTCGGACAATTACTTCTAGAGTTATATTATTTGCTAATCGCTTAATTGACCGAGTGAAACGAAGGTCTCTGCTTCAGCTTCGACAAAAATTAGTTCGTATGTCCAGATTCCGGATTTCCGTTTGTTCTCGTCTACAGGTTGCAATTCTCAACCGATTCTCGTGAAATTTCGTGAGCAGGTTCGATAGTTATACAGAATTTTTTGTCGAGTCAGTTTTTGGAAATTCAATAAAGCACACACAACTGGTCTTAATAAATAGGTGTAAGATAATATACAGTGAGTGAAGGTGCACAATGAGTCCAGCAATGTGTGCCATAAAGAAAAGGCTGAGACTCAGCATGTGTTGCTATTTGCCGTGCAAACTGCAACGCTGTTATTCTGCCACAGCCTATGAGTCTAATTCGCAGTCTAGTCCATTAAAATCATACAAAAAAAAGAAAAATATATATGAGTCTTGTAGTTAATTATTATTTTTCATAACTACTTGTGAATAATGATGCTGACAATACCATTATACTAATTTCTAAAGTTACCAAAACAATTTAATAATGTTTGCTTTATATAGTTTCCATGTTTGCCTAAATAGTTCAAGTTAACCAGCGCCTTGGCATATGCTGTAATCTGTAAATAAATGTGTTAATAGATAAATATCAATAGAAAAAAAAGAAACGAATATGTATAAATGTAAAACCCAATAATAATAATGTGTATTTATGTAAATAATCTATGAGTACAATTTGTAAATATGTATAAATTTTGTACATAATAGGTTAAGTAGAAATCAGGATAGAATTTAAATTTAGATCTGATATTTTCGTTAACTGGTCTTTATAAAACCCGGCCTCAGTTTGTCTGACAATTCAACATTAGGGCGATTCTCCGAGCGTTTGAAACGCTCGTTTCTAAAGTCATTGTCGACTCAAGATTATCTACCCAAAGTTGGGATAAACCGGCGAAAACATTGATTAAATAAGACTCGGACCCGACAGTGGTTTACGCTTTTAACATAAGTTTACTCAGATCATCGTCTCCTTGGGTCATTCTACATTTTCATGACCAGTTTTCTGTTACAAAAAAAACTATGATTTATGTATTGAGTTAGTGTACAAAAATAGGATTTCGAATGAATACCTGAACTTAATCAAAGTAATTTATTGGTAAAAATACTTAAATATTAACATACTGCTGTAAAAAGTGGGTAACACAGTGGTAAAAATCATTTTTTCATACAAATGGTGAGACATATAAGGACCACTGAGTTACTCAATTTATGGATATTAGCTGTGGTTCGTTAATTACCGAAACTATCGGAAGTGATACTCCAATTTAATCTCTTTCTAAATACAAATACAAAAATATGAAGTGAGGGCCAAGTATTCCAAAATCTGCATTTCGAAAAAAAAATGTCTGAAAATTATGTACATGAAAAAGTAGAATGGCCCCCTTTAACAATATTGAATGAAACGACAATGACGTAAAATAACCGCCGTAAAAACGCTGAATATTCGCCCATTAACAAACGGCTAGTAAACCCGTAAACTCGCTAAGCACGCAAAACGCCACGTAAATCATTTAGCTCGGCGTTTGTCACCGGCCGCCATTTTGGTCGTGATTTCGCGCCAATCAAGCTCATTAGTGTGTTGGTTGTCTCTTTCTATTATTCCGTGGCTCGTTTACGCCGGATATTGGGGTATTGTGATTGTGCCTCGTTTAGCTGATGTGGGTGCAGGATTTTGAAATATGTGAACTCGACTTGAATATGATTCAACCTTGGTGAAGCGCAATCAATGGCCTCCATTACTGTGCCTCGACGTAACAGGAAAATAGTGGCATAGATTAAGGTCGTGGCTGATAAAATGGGTGACTCACAGGTAGGTTAAATTATTTTTGCTGGCTGAGATTATCTCTGATTTACTTTACTAATCCCCCTAAGTGGAACAAGGACGTCCGCACACGCCACGCTATTGCATTCTGTAGTGGTTCTGTCGGTACTTCTTTTCGGGCAATGATAGCCCGTCTAGCTTCAACTTGGATGCCACTGAGCGCAGCCAGGACTGATCAGCTTGATTCAAAATGGTCATCAATCGATCATTTTGAATCACCAAAACGAGGTAAAACTTTATTTGTGCAAGGTACTTTTTCAACGAAAACATAAAAACTGAAAAATCTATCTTGTTATAAACAAAAATATTTGAAATTATGTAATTATACACCACCTCAATTTTCTTCAGACTTTTATTATATACTTCATAGTTTGGAAATTAGAGGAGGGGAGGGAGGAGACTGACACACTTTTTATGAGTTTGACAGCTAATATCTCACCAACGGTTGACTTAAATGGAAAAGTTTTTTTAGAAACCTCCATATCATTTTTAATGACTTATCCATGGACCCCTCACGACTACGTGCGTTCAAGTTTTATTTTTCTTCCGGCGGTTACATGTATGGAGCGCTCACCCCCCCCCTAATTTAATATTGTTCAAACCAAAAATCGTTGAAAGTATTTACTAATGCACCACCTCAATTTTTTTCAGAATTTTAAACTTTATAGTTCGGGAGGGGGGATACACTTTCTATGACTTTGACAGCTAATATCTCACCAACAGTTGACTTAAATGGACAAGTTTTTTAGAAACCTCCATATCATTTTTAAAGACCTATGTGCGTTGAAATTTTTTTTTCATCCACCGATTACATGTAGGCATGGAGTGCCCCCCTAATTTAATATTTTTTCGTAATTTCACATCATTTTTATGTAGCGGTTCACAGAATACACTTTCCTACCAAATTTCATACTTGTAGTGCTTATAGTCTCCGAGTAAATTGGATGTAACATACGGACAGGCATGACGAAACTATAAGGCTTCCGGTTTCGCCATTTTGGCTATGGAACCCTAAAAAAATAGTTGCTCTAAGATTACAGCTGCATGTATTCTGTAAATTGGAGGTACTGTGTCGGGCTGGTCCATGGTATGAGCAAGATAATATACCGCTGTGCCCTATCTGTCTAAAAAGTAACACAAGCTCAGGATTGTTTACGTAACGTTTTGGAGCGCGCCTGTAATTTTCATAGTGACTGTTAGCGTCAGTTTGAAAATTCACTGCTGCTACTGACAATTGGTTAAGTAAAGCTGATGATTTGATCTAAACGAGGCATTAGTGACTTCCGCGTTAGAATTAACGATAAACTGCTGCGTTGTGGAGTTAAGAATTTATCTAAGTAAGCAGGTACCTAATTCCCGATTTGGGGTCAATAATTAAGGCAGTATAAATGGTATAAATATGTATACGTTTTCGGACCTTATTTCAATGGAATAAGGTGATATATTGGTATCTTTGACTGTATAATGAATAATATCGCGTTCTTTGCAATACCGTTCTGACCAGCGTTAACCATGTAATTAGTTGCTCCGTGTTGGTTGACTTGACACTAGTGCTGTATGCGCACTTAGTCAATTATCCACTAACTTGCTTTGAATTTTAAGTTGAACTCTATTCCCTTGTAATAAGGATGACGATTGGTAACCAGAGTTGCCAAAAGCAAGTAAGTTATGCTCTTACTTATGTGTGCACTTGCTTTAGATGTTATGCTGGTCTATGAGCTACGGATTTTGTGCAAATTTTACTGTTTCATTTATCTTGTGATGACGTCTGTAAAGTGTACCTTTCCTTAATATATAAATAAAATTAAACGACCCAACTAAGTTAGGTACTTGTTTTTTTTATCTCGTCTAAAATGTCACAAGAAGAAATACGAATAAACCTCCTGAAGTTAAATATTTAACGAAAATTTACAAAATATCCATTTCCAAAAAAAATGACCTTATTAATACAAAAATGTTATTACTCCATTTCCGATTATTTAAATGATAGTTTAGCGTAATTTGATTGACTTTTGAATGATAAAAAATTATTGATTATTTATATCTGACATTTTGAAACTGGCATTACATCTATTTTTATTTTTTCTTTTTCTTCGACATACACTAAACTTACATTGATCTTATTATAATTTCAACAAAGGCACAAAAGTCTGTATGCATGATAGATTAGTACCTATTTTAAAATTTTAATATTAAGTTAATTTTTTGTACGCCGATTGGCAAACATAGTGAAACTTTCTAAAAATACCATCACTGTAAATGCCTATGTTCACAAATAAACACTTACTTACTTACTTACAAACAGTTGCATCTCTTTCGCTCAGGTAGGCTGGACGCTACTCATATTATGCCTTTGACGTGGTATAATAAAACATGGCCTGTTTTTGTTTTAATCAGCGGGATAATCAGGTAACTTTTGTACTACCGTTAGGTAGATTTTAATGTCAAATTTTAATTGTCAGCTCATACATTTTGTACTTCAAAATTGTCAGTAAAATCTATCTACCATTAGTACATAAAGGTACGTGATTCGCCTGCTGTTAGGTAGATTTTAATGTCAAATTTTAACTGTCATCTCATACATTTATACTTTAAATTTATCAGTAAAGTCTATCTACCATTAGTACCTAAAGGTACGTGGTTCGCCTACTGTTTGGTAGATTTTAATGTCAAATTTTAACTGTTATCTCATACATTTATACTTAAAAATCGTCAGTAAAATCTATCAACCATTAGTACAAAAAGGTACGAGACGTGATTCGCCTGCTGTTAGGTAGATTTTAATGTCAAATTTTAACTGTCATCTCATACATTTATACTTCAAAATTGTCAGTAAAGTCTATCTACCATTAGTACATAAACGTACGTGAGTCGCCTGCTGTTAGATAGATTTTAATGTCAAATTTTAATTGTCTATCTGTCTGTGTGTGTTGTTATCGATTAATAATTACTTAGTGTTACTTACATTCCTACTCGCTTAGACGCTGTTGTATATTTTTGCTTAACGTTTGTATTTATGAACCTCCAGGTATGTTTTTATACATATTTGTAACTTACCTCTATCTTTTATGTATGACTGTATGTGTTCTGAACAATAAATAAAAAAACTGTCATCTCATACATTTATACTTAAAAATCAACAGTAAAGTCTATCTACCGTTAGTACATAAAGTTACGTGATTCGCCTGCTGGTCGTAAAATGAAATTCAATAGAGCAAATATTATTATTGGTACAGTAGCTTGATAAATGGCGCTTCCACAATTATTTTCCTTTAATCATGGCTGATACATCGGATTAGGACTCACACCTCAGATTCGGTTGAAACCGCTCAACCAATCTCACTGGAGCGCAAACTCTTAGAGTATCCCAGTGTTCTAAACCACACGCGTGGTTGTGCCGGAGGTTTTCCCCTGGATTTTCCCCAGGCTACTCTCCAACCGCGCACTCCTATCGCTTTATTGGGCCCGGCCTATAAAGCCACAGTCAGGTTAAAAAAAAACGGATTAGGACAAATTAAATAATAACAAATGGGTAGTTTTACACCACCCCGCAGCTCCTCTATTCTCCTAGCGTTTTCCCTGTATTATAAAGAGCTCCGTAGTCTGCTTTGGCACCCTAATCCCAAGATATGGCGTAGGAACTTGTTTATTCTCTCTAAAATAGATTAAGGCAAGGCCCATGAAAATACTGAATTTTGAGCTCCCAGTGTGAATAATAACTTCGTGCAGAGACCACTTATTGAGACAAGGCATTTTAACGCACTACTCACTCTACGTCTTCGAAATTATTATGTTCGTAAGGAACAACCTTTCTGACTTTAATACAGTAAATGCAATTGGGCAAGACACTCCGCCATACTGGGCGTTTGAGAACAGTTCCCCGTCGCATGGCACTTGCAGGTAAGAACCCACGTTGTAACGGAACGCAGTTCTAAGCCTTAGTCACATTTAGTATGAAGTAGGTTTAAAAGGGATTTTGGTAGCGTAAGTTTATGCAAAGAACAATACTATGAAGGCACTGCTTTCTACTAATATGTTGAGGGTCACTAACCTTTGAAGTCCTAGCCTGTTCTGCACGACAGTCAACGCTGTTCACAATTTCATACTGAAATTATAGTATAGAAGTTATTTTTATACACTTAAAACCACGGAATACACACTTAAAATCACTCTGATTCAGCTAGTTTTAAAAGGAGTCATCGTTCAAACGTTTGACTGAGCTGTTCCTAGTGAATAGACTCCTGAGGAGTATGTCTTCATGGTAAATTCACTGAAAACCGCGAGATCACGTTCATTATTTAAATATTATATCAGAACTGAGCAGGTTAGAAATCGGTCCCTGATGTCTCGGATTTTGTCTGTGATGTCTCGGATAATGTATCGGATGTTTCGAATGTCGCCGAAGGCCCTGAATTGCGTCTGTAATGTCTCGGATAAAGTCTCTGATGTCTCGGATGTCGCTGAAGTCTTTGAAATGCGTCTGTGATGTCTCGGATAATGTCCCGGATGTGCCGAATGTCTTTGAAGTCTTTGAAATGTGTCTGTGATGTCTCGGATTTTGTCTTCGAAGTCTCGGAAAGTCTGTCCTTAATGTCTCGGATATTGGGCTATAAAAGGATGGAGAGGTTACAAGGTGGGCACTTAGAATTCGTCATTCAGACTGTCAAGGTCTCTGGCTTGCTCAATATAAAACTCTTGGTGGGTGATTTTATTGACATAAGGGTGGTTCGTCATCTGAGGAGTTTCTCTTCATCATGAGGGATCACTTTTTGACTTATTATTTGATAATTTTGGGGTTTTTGAGTTATTTTCAGTAAAATTTAAAAGCCAGAACTTTGTCCAGGTTGAGTATACCTGAGGAGTCATTCCCGCCTAACGGTGTCAAATGGGCATGATTCAGAGTCTTAGCTATCAGGTCTGAAGGTGGCCTGACGTCTCTTCTTTACCAACATAGGAGACGATCTATCCTTCACGTTCTCACAATGTCCAGCTGGCAACGTAAACGAGGCTGCCATAGTTTGGGTCAGCATAGAGGAGTATTCCTCGCTCGTTGAAATTGTGCAGTATTTGGAGAACGGTCTTGTTAAATATATTTATATATCATCTTTATATACACAATAGGGCGTTTTACTCACTGTACCCTGTCTGCGGACCAGTGGGGGGAGACAACTTACACAGGCTTTAGCATTGCAAATCTCAGTTTAGCCGACTGAACTTTCAAAGCTTAGTTAGGGAATACGCATTCTTAGAAACTAAATCTGGTAAGAGTTTAGTTTCTACAGTTTAGATCTATTTGGGTTAGTGATAGGTTAACTTCATACACTGATTTAATAAGTTCTTTCTGGGAATACTGAATAGGTTCAGGATATTATGGTATTTTCTAGAGTCGCTAATTTGTACGTTAGTAGGTTTTCATAACGGTGACAAGTTGAGGCGTCTCAAATTTCAGTTTAATTGAAAGGGTAATTAGTAATTTGGTTGCTGGGATTTTAAATAGAATTGGAATAAATCATTAAAGCTATTATTGGTGACTAGCTGAGCAGTTCATTTTGTGCCAAGTGACAAGCAGAGCAGTTCATTTGTATGATTATACCAAGTGACAAGCAGAGCAGTTCATTGGTTTAATCTATTTAGTGACGAGCTGAGCGGTTTACTAAATAAAGATTACATAGTGACGAGCTGAGCAGTTCACTAAGGTTTAATGACAGGCTGAGCAGTTCATTAATCTAGCAATTCTTAGATTTATCTTAGAACAATTGAATTCTGGAAATAGAATTAAAATATAGTTTTCTAAGTTATACGCATAACACAGACTGGAGAGTTTCTTGGTGTTTCTTCTCTTCAGAAAACTAGGTTCCGAAACACTGGTAGATTTTATGGAATAATATCTATTAAAACTAAACACAATAAAATAGATATTCCTAGCTACTTTGATTTCCCCCATCCAGGCGTCAACAGTAGTGAAGTAAGTGTGTATGTTTGGAACAGAATAATTGAATTTCTTTAGCTAGCTAGGACTGGTTTATAATAAAGTAATTGTTAATGTAGGAAATATTATTCTGTTCATAGTTAAGTTTAGGATCACTACTGTGGCGGTAACGGATCATCGGTAGGTCCTGGTAGGGGCCAGAACTTTGTCCAGGTTGAGTATACCTGAGGAGTCATTCCCGCCTAACGGTGTCAAATGGGCATGATTCAGAGTCTTAGCTATCAGGTCTGAAGGTGGCCTGACGTCTCTTCTTTACCAACATAGGAGACGATCTATCCTTCACGTTCTCACAATGTCCAGCTGGCAACGTAAACGAGGCTGCCATAGTTTGGGTCAGCATAGAGGAGTATTCCTCGCTCGTTGAAATTGTGCAGTATTTGGAGAACGGTCTTGTTAAATATATTTATATATCATCTTTATATACACAATAGGGCGTTTTACTCACTGTACCCTGTCTGCGGACCAGTGGGGGGAGACAACTTACACAGGCTTTAGCATTGCAAATCTCAGTTTAGCCGACTGAACTTTCAAAGCTTAGTTAGGGAATACGCATTCTTAGAAACTAAATCTGGTAAGAGTTTAGTTTCTACAGTTTAGATCTATTTGGGTTAGTGATAGGTTAACTTCATACACTGATTTAATAAGTTCTTTCTGGGAATACTGAATAGGTTCAGGATATTATGGTATTTTCTAGAGTCGCTAATTTGTACGTTAGTAGGTTTTCATAACGGTGACAAGTTGAGGCGTCTCAAATTTCAGTTTAATTGAAAGGGTAATTAGTAATTTGGTTGCTGGGATTTTAAATAGAATTGGAATAAATCATTAAAGCTATTATTGGTGACTAGCTGAGCAGTTCATTTTGTGCCAAGTGACAAGCAGAGCAGTTCATTTGTATGATTATACCAAGTGACAAGCAGAGCAGTTCATTGGTTTAATCTATTTAGTGACGAGCTGAGCGGTTTACTAAATAAAGATTACATAGTGACGAGCTGAGCAGTTCACTAAGGTTTAATGACAGGCTGAGCAGTTCATTAATCTAGCAATTCTTAGATTTATCTTAGAACAATTGAATTCTGGAAATAGAATTAAAATATAGTTTTCTAAGTTATACGCATAACACAGACTGGAGAGTTTCTTGGTGTTTCTTCTCTTCAGAAAACTAGGTTCCGAAACACTGGTAGATTTTATGGAATAATATCTATTAAAACTAAACACAATAAAATAGATATTCCTAGCTACTTTGATTTCCCCCATCCAGGCGTCAACAGTAGTGAAGTAAGTGTGTATGTTTGGAACAGAATAATTGAATTTCTTTAGCTAGCTAGGACTGGTTTATAATAAAGTAATTGTTAATGTAGGAAATATTATTCTGTTCATAGTTAAGTTTAGGATCACTACTGTGGCGGTAACGGATCATCGGTAGGTCCTGGTAGGGGCCGTTTTACCACAAAACAAAAACATTCTTATTTATGAGAATAAACATGAGAGTTTAAGTTCTGGATTTATGATATCAAGTCGATTAGTTAGATCAAATTAAGTTTCAGTAATTAGAATGAGAAATCCAAATCTTGACATGAATTCACATAAAAGATAATGGGTTTTACGGTTCACAACTCTTCAAGGGTTCTACCCTAGACGATTCACTTTGGCCAATTCGTAGTATTAGTTAGTTTAAATAAAATAACACCTCTCAATTTAGTTAATTAATATATTTATTTATTTAGTAGGGGGGGGGGGGGGGGGTCGTTACAACGTGTCATTGGGCCCACCTATTACGAGCGACTGCCCGCTGATCTTAGACTTGAACCATCTGACGAAGCATTTTGACGCCGCCTGAATTATTTGAATTGGTGTGTTTTGTATTACTCTAGTTGACATTATGTTATTTTTATTTTTCCTGTTATGACGATCATGATAACAATTCTTGTAATTTTGACATGTGTGCAAATTTATAATGTAATTCCTTATCATGAAATAAATTATGTAAATCTAAATCTAAATCTAAGTAATGTAGAATTGCACTACACAAAAATACTGTGTACTGAAAAAGAAAAAAATAACCGAACAAAATACTGAAGAAAAATGCCTCGTTAACTCTGTCTAAAAATCCTAAATGTTATCGTAAAATTAAACTTTCATGCTGAAGAATTCGTAATTATCAACGGCAGGGACATTTTTTTTACCAAGCGGATAGCACTTTTTTGTTCCAAAAAAATAACCGAACAGATTTTTTATAAGTGATCCAGTGTTACAAAAATCAATTAAAATGTACTAAATATTTCCGAAATTAAATGCAGAGCCTCCGTAAAGAGCGGGATGGTTAATTGTAAATAAAAGCGTGTTAGAGGGGGTCATTTGCAATGGAGCCTTGCCTCAAGGCTCTTTGTTTACTAACAAACTATGGACCACTGATGTCTGATAATGAACTTTTTTTTGTTTTGTTTATTTTTATTTTTTTAACTAAGTCGGTGCCGTTATTGGGAGTAGACCGCTCTCCTCTCTGTATTACTTCATCGGAAATGTTATCGTAGCTATTAGGTAAATATCAAATGTTATTTCGTAAATATAATAAAGCTAGATGTGTCTGAAAATTGTCTGAAAATTATGTAAAAGTAGAATGACCCATGGAACTATACGAAGGATCGCAAAACCGTTGTTTTTCTCATTGTAAAGTTAAATGTATAAATTGTAAATTGAAAGTTACCAACAGAATTCTCATGTTTGAATTAAAAAAAAGAAATTTTATGGCAGCTATGTACAAAAGCGCAATCTTTCACAAGGAAAACGGCAAATTTCTCTTTTTTCCTTACAATAGTAGTACGAGTTCTCCCAGACAGCAGCCCGTAGACACTTTCAATGCTCATTAGCTATGCTATACTTTGCCCCTCATTTTCGTCTTCTGTGTTGCTCTAATTGTAGTTGGTCTCATACAAACATTTGATCGTCTCTAAAAACTGGTTCAAATGGCATGTTTTTTTTCCATCTAGCCTATTATCAAACCTGCTCACAAAAATTCACGTAAATCGGTTGAGAAAAGCGACTTATAGAGCAGAACAGCCGGATATCCGCCGGACATACTTGAAAGCACTTTTTGCCTAAAGCTGAGACGCTTCGCTTGCTCGATCAATAATCTTACAATACAATAAAATATTCTTTATTGCTCACCAAATTACTGCAATGGTCAGAACCATTGCAGTAAGAGATTTTGAAGACCTTGAGAAAATCCAGGAGAAACCCTCGACACAACGACGCAGGTGGTTTAAACACTGGAATACTCTAAGAGTTTGCGCTCCAGTGAGATAGTTGAGCGGCTTCAACCAAATCTGAGGAGGGTGGACCATTCTACTTTTTCATGTACATAATTTTCAGACACTTTTTTATAAATGCAGATTTTGGAATACTCGGCCCTCACTTCATATTTTTGTATTGTGATTTAGAAAGAGGTTTAATTGCAGTGTCACTTCCGATAGTTTTGGTAATTAACGAACCACAGCTAATATCCATAAATCGAGTAACTCAGTGGTCCTTGGATGTCTCACCGTTTGTATGAAAAATGGTTTTTACCAGTGTTACCCACCTTTTACAGCAATATTTAAGTATTTTTACCTATGTATTCCTTTTATTAGGTTCAGGTATTATTAGGAAATCCTATTTGTGTACATTAATTCAATACATATCATAGAATTTTTTTGTAGTTGGAAGCTGGTATGAAAAAGCAGAATGACCCGGGTAACTCACAGTAACCCACTGTCAAAGAAATGGCAATAACAAAACAAAATGGCATTCGTAGAGATTTTCCGAGATAACGCTCTATTCGGGAATTGTTCGAATCATAACTGGGAGATACTGCGACAGTGACAAACGCGATATGCCTCTGGAGGAAATATGGCGGCTGCGTGGGGCAGAGGCATAAGCGGGAGCGGGAAGCTGAGCGGCATAAAAATCAAAATCAAATACAAAACATTTATTCTGCAAATAGGCAACGAGGCCACTTTTACTAGTCCGCTGACGACCGCTTTAGCCTAGTTGGTAGTGACCCTGCCTTCGAAGCTGGAGGTCCCGGGTTCGAATCCCGGTCAGGGCATGTATGAACACGAATATTTGTTCCTGAGTCTTGGATGTTTTCTATGTATTTAAGTATCTATTTATCTATATGAGTATGTATGTATATCGTCACTTGGTACCCATAGTACAAGCTTTGCTTAGTTTGGGACTAGGTTGATTTGTGTAAGATTGTCCAAAGAATATAAATAAATAAAATCTATCTATATCAAATAAAAATAATACAATAATCAAAGTATCATTAATTAAATGTATTGTTCCATGTCAAAAATAAGACTAAGAAACTAATAACAATCGAGATTTGTTAGAAATGTATAAGGTCTCTAAGCACCAAGATAAAAGGTAATAAGTTAGGTACACTAATCATAATAAAACATTGTGAGATATATATCTCTAAGCGACAACATAAAAATAATAGTGCTTATAGTCTCCGAGTAAATCGGCTGCGAAATACGGACGGACGGACGGACAGACATGACGAATCTATAAGGGTTCCATTTTGGCTACGGAACCTGTCCAACCGCGTAGTAATTTATGTATTGTTTAGCGTGTTTTCGTGATGTGTTTCTCAGTAGTTGTCAAGAGATGGCGTTAGCTGTCCTCTATTTACACCTAAAATAATTGTACTAAAAATGTTTTATTTATGTAATTCTATTCTCCATAATTTTACGAACATGTTTACTTAAATTTATGTTTATAAAGGTTAAATGTAACTATTAGCTTTTAGTTCATACATTTGTCAGTAGATGTCGCTGTTCCAAGGAGAAACTAGCTAACGATTGTCAACCGAAATCCAATGAAGCATTGGAAGTTTCTTGTGTCGATAATCCTACCTAATAGCTCATCGTGTGATATATAAATATACGTATTGAAATAGAGAAGTGTGTGATTTTTGGACCCCTTGTTCAGAACCCTAAAAACGAACCATTTTATTCACCGGTCAGTAAGATATGATCCGCAAATTCCGCGGTCCGCTTAAGGCTCTATTTTATCCGTTAAACCTTATGTCGATGTTGTCGATTGGTTGGTTATATCAAAAACTTTATCTGATATTTGATCTGACCTTTAACTTTGACTTTGATCAAACGGATCGTAATAAAACCTGGCATATGTAAGTTAGCTCAAATCTCAAATATCTTTTGACTTGAATCATACCAGTATCGCATATGTTTGTAGAAAGTCTAATGTTTCAAAGAAAACTCTGGAAACACGCGTAATTTGATACTATACATTGAGATAAATAATGATATATGATGTCTCAAAATAAACCGCGAGTTTACATTACATTTTGTCTCTTGATATTTAGAAAAAATACTCAATTTTCTAAAAATGCATGTAGTGAAGTTAAAGTACTAAGGGTGGGTTGCACCTAACAGTCTGTAATCGTAAGCGGTGTTCGTTAAAATTTAACTGTATGGAAAGTTTGACAAGTTTCTATGGGATGACAGCTGCCGGCGCCATATTTGACGTTGACCGGCCTGTGATACAACCGATCGTATGTTGGTACAACCGACCCTAAGGGTGAGTTGCACGAAACCGTCTGTAATCGTAAGGGGTCATCCATAAAGTACGTCACACTAATTTTGCGATTTTTTGGGGTGTGAATTCACACGAATGTGTCTGACACCGCCGGACTTTGGCAGCAGCTTCCACGATGATTTCTTTCACCGAAGAGCTACATACTGAAGCTGGGCGACTGAGGGGACCGGGAAGACACCGTGAGGCACGCGTGAGGAAGTGTGATGCGTTTCGTTTTTACACAAAATTAAAAACCATGTCGGGCGCGCGCAACTGCGCACTGCGTTTAAGTAGATAGTTGTTACACAATTTTATTCTGTATTTTTACATTTATAAGGATCCTATTAATTGACATGGATTCTTTGACTTTCTGGCAATAAATAATAAAACATATTATTTTTTAGAATCTTTGTAGTCTCATCTTTTTATTTTGATTAATTTGTCTAATCACTACATAGTATAAAACAAAGTCGCTTTCTCTGTCCCTATGTCCCTATATCCCTATGTATGCTTAAATCTTTAAAACTACGCAACGGATTTTGATGCGTTTTTTTTTAATAGATAGAGTGACTCAAGGGGAAGGTTTATATGTATAATACATGCATCAGCATTGCACCCGTGCGAAGCCGGGGCGGGTCGCTAGTTAACTAATAATTACGTCATATTTCTGTCCACTTTATAAAAGTGAACATGTGTCAAATATCGTATTACACACAGTTACTAATTTACGTGTCAAGTTATTCTGGATGTGTGCCGTTGACTGGTTTTGAATGGTTTTATAAATTCCTCTGTACCCTCACGACGATATTCCCATGTGAGTATGCTAGTGCCGACTACTAAAAGGGTCAGAGTTGGGACAAAAAAAGGCATATTGTTACTAGTACAGCCGGGAATCCATGTCAGGGGAAAATTTGGGTACATGGCACTTATTACGAGATGATATAGTGGAACTGTGAGCTAGACCTCGCGAATGATATTTTATGCCATCAAACCACATGGCTCCGCCATTTTGTTAATTTTCAGAAATTATAAAAAAACATAAGTTAAACGTCAGTGTGCTCGACACTGACACAATGCATGACACTTTTTTTTTGAACCTGACTGTGGCTTTATAGGCCGGGCCCAATAAAGCGATAGGAGTGCGCGGTTGGAGAGTAGCCTGGGGAAAATCCAGGGGAAACCTCCGGCACGACCACGCGTGTGGTTTGGAACACTGGAATACTCTAAGAGTTTGCGCTCCAGTGAGATTGGTTGAGCGGTTTCAACCGAATCTGAGGTGTGAGTGGAATCGAGCTACTGGGAGTTTTGTCGCTGGTTCACTAAATCTAGCCTAGCTGAGAAGAGCGCATGACACTTTCAATGTTATGTCACAGACAGAGGTGATTAATGTGTCACATATGGGGCACTAATGTCGGACATTGGGATATATTTATTTTTTAATACAACGCCGCTGGCAAACAAGCGTACGGTCCACTTGATGGTAAGCGGACACCGCAGCCTATAGACGCCCGCAACTCCAAACTCACGTGCGCGTTGCCGACCCTTTATAAAATTTGAGGATTCACTGTGACAGCAGAAGGGACCTTAATTATATTATTATGACTGTTCCGTATTAGAACCTTATTTGTACATTAACTGGCTGAAAGCCGTATTGGTTTCGATTTTGAATTACTCTTGTTGTCAAACTAGACTTCTATATGAATGTTCTGTAAAAATACATTATAACTTTTAATATAAAGTTATGAACCAGTGAAAATATAGTTTCAATTACATATATATACATAATACACAACAATGACCTGCTGGGAAAATTTCATGAGAATCGTTTGAGAATTGTGACCTGTAGATGAGAATAGCTGGACATCTGGACAGACGTACGAAACCGTTTTGCCAAAGCTAAAACGATTTTCCAGGTCAGCTCGATCCGCTCATTTGGAAAATTATTCTTGTCACCAGAAAAAATTGTGTCATCTTATTGTTAGCTTTATTTGTCCTAAAAATATACGAGTATTCAAGAAAAACGTAATTATGATGTATCGTACATCCCACACACTCCCACGCATTAGAGTAATGCAAAAAAGATAACAGAACGCTACCAAATTACATATAAGTACATTCAACTTTTTTTCAAAGCTATCTACCTATGCTGTACTTTGCCTCTCATTTTCATCGTTTGTGTCCCTATTCGTCCCGGTACCGCCGCACACCGGGTAGAGTCAGTCCGACCCAGGTTGGGCCTAGCTGAGTTTCTTGCTGGACTCTTCTCAGCTAGGCTAGGTTTAGTGAACCAGCGACAAAACTCCCAGTAGCTCGATTCCACTTACACCTCAGATTCGGTTGAAACCGCTCAACATATCTCACTGCAGCGCAAACTCTTTGAGTATTCCAGTGTTCCAAACCACACGCGTGGTCGTGCCGGAAGTTTTCCCCTGGATTTTCCCCAGGCTACTCTCCAACCGCGCAATCGCGCTTTATTGGGCCCGGCCTATAAAGCCACAGTCAGGTTCAAAAAAAAATGTGTGTGTTTATTTATTTATTTATTTAGGGAAACAAACAGGCAAATATGACACAAATTCATGAGCCAAACAGTTTCCACTACTAATTAATAACATATTTGTTGCTCAGACCGAAATAACAAAACAATAGTATAATGCAAAATACAATACGAGATGTCTTATACGTTTGATTTAAACAAAGAAAATATAAAAAATAAAACATAGAAAAAACAGAAAACAGCACTTCATTCACACAAGGAGAAGGTAAAATTTCAATTGTACGGCTATTCACTCTCACTTCTATTACTTATTGTTGGAGAATCCAACAATAGATACCTAAATCATTAAGTTGGTACTACTGATATTCTAGATTAGACGTAGTATTAAGATTTAGTGTTTCCTGTCTGGATTATTATCTGTGGCACTTGTCGCCATACTTATACTTATCTACTTCGTGTGCAAGCCTATAGTCGCAATACATTGTTTCCTACAAATCATCCTCTTTTACTGCTGCTGCATCTCTCCCACAACACACAAAACGAATCAACGCTTCAACCCTAACAGTCTACCCAACACTTATATATATTTTAAATTATTTATTTAATATATTTTTTTTATTGCAGAAACAAATTGTTGTAGCGACAGATGGAATATATCAATATCGCTATTTATGGTTGTTAATTTTGCAAGCTCTGGCGAAGAATTTATTTCTCGCATATGCGGTACGACCAAAGTTAATTGCGAATAAGCTTTGCTTGTGTTGCACTAATTGTAGTTGGTTCCATACAAAAAATCGATCGTCTATAAAACTAGTTCGAATAGCATGTTTTTTTGAAATGAAATGAAATCATTTATTCTTCAATTTAGGCACATATGTAACATACATGCACTTATGAATGTCAAAAAACTACCACCGGTTCATAAAATAAACCTCTGCCTCGAGAAGAACCGGCGTAAGAAACTCGGCGAGGTGTCATTTTTTACACAGTATCATAATACTACAGAATTCAAATGCTACAATATAAACATACAAACATATTTTTTAATATTAAGGACTAAATATTTCTGTGTTAGATTACTTGTGCGGGACGCTATCACTGCCAAACATCGCTGTGATATAATCGTTTATCTTATAATATGCTTTTGAAATAAGTATCTGTTTCATGACAGACTTAAAAGAATCCGTAAGTTCAGTAATGTGTCTTGGAATTTTATTGTAGAATTTCATCATGCCTATCGCAGTAACAAAACACCAATACCGATTCAACCAATTATGGTAATTTTATACAAACTACGTATATAAATAGGCGAAGAAAAGGCCCGAACTAGGTTAATAAGAACCGTACCTTGTAAAAAGATACCTATTCGCGTTTGACGACACCCGAAAAATCCAAAGACCTCACAAATACGTGGAGAGCCTTTTGGTGTGGGACAAGTGAGATGCGGATAACGATTCACATTTTTATCCCCTTATTAAACCATTGCCAACTAAAATTTTCTTTGTACCTTTCTCACAAACGTGAATGGGTCATTATCAGATTTAGGTTCGCGTCTTTTCGGTGAACATATCAAAAGTTAAGGGCCACAAAGCTGAATTTTGGATTGGTCTCTAGTAACCCGCATAAACTTTAACTATAAATCCATGTAATAAAAACATAACTTTGGGAAATAAACCTTTTTGTATTTGTAACTTACATGTACATAAGCCGTTTACTATTGACCATCAGGTGGACAACTTTTGTTTTTACAACTGACAATGACCCGAATGTCAAAGTGACCAATAAGGACAAACTTAAGCGGCTAGTTAAGTAATATAGGTTTGATAGACGTTTATGAATAAGGGAGTTAGTAATTTGATCTCATCAAAAAATATCCTCCTAGCTTTTTCTCGGTTATGCTCTAAGGACCCCGCGGTCCGCTTCGACATCTAAACCCAGGATTTAGTGTAGGAACTAGTTTTTTGAAAGCGAATGCCGTCTGTTCAAACCCAAAGGGACAATAGATCTTTTTGCAATCCAATCAAACAGAACAGTAAGAGTTACAACAGAGGAGATGGGAAGGTAATCGACTCCTATGATGGAGAGCGTTGTCAAAATAAAGTCTGGCACAGTCAGGAAGCACTCATTTAAATTTTTTAGCTCATTAAAAAGCGGTATTGATTCGAGTGATAGTTAACACTGACTGTTCAGGAAATATATTAGTTTACCCTGGTAACATTATGCATTAACTTTTCACTCCTTAATTCGTTCTAATATTCTTTATTAACAATTACATTCAGTCACTTTCGACATCCATTCACTCACTTTTCCTAAAAAAAATGTCTGTCGTAAGGCGTCTGCGCTTGTTAATAATTTCTAATTTGGGTCTGTGAATCCCGTCTGCCTTCAGCATTTCAATATATTAAACCCAAAACATAGATACCTACCTAGTTGTGACTAAACAGACAGAAAAGGTGTTCCTAACTTGCCAGGAAAGCGGCGCCGCCAACGTGGGGTGTACTTTTTAATACTTACACCTGACTTGACTAAGGTATTGTGCAAACTTATAATTTCAAATGTCAGACTTACCAGACGCGACACGCAAATAATAATACCACAACCGAGCGAGACAGTCATATACATTTTTGTATAAGAGCGACAGAGAGTTACATATCATTTGTTGTCCCTGTCACAGTTTCACTTTTTTTGGTAGAGCACAACTTATTTTATATGACAGTTGTGCCCAAATACGTCACACAAGCGATTACCCGCCCAAGTTAAGGAAGTAATTTATGGTAAACCGGCAGCCATTTTAAACCAATTTTCAAATTATCTGCATACGACCTTTTCCGTCCCTCTTGGTGGCCCGCATATAGGATCTCTTTAGAAATATTTATACTCTAAGACTCATTTAATTTTTTTAGCTCATCAAAAATCGGTACTGACTCGAGTAATAGTTGTGTCGAGTATTGTTGTGTAACTGTATATCGTACCGCCTCCGCATCGTTAAATCACGAAGTCGCTTTTTTTTTGATAGCCTGGATGCGAGTTCTTAAGCCAAGTCTTTGTTACGAAATCGCCTTAGTCTTATACTTACACCACAGAGTAATGAAGTGGAAGCAGCTATTATGGAAATTGAAAATGGGTCTCATTTCGTTCCGTAGACGACAATTTTGATGTTTGTCGCTCCAAATTCCATCTTCGGCTCAATTCAAAGGATTGTTGACTTTAGAAGCTTTCAGGGACGATTTTACCGCCTTGTGATTTTTATAGGGAAAATTAATTAAATATCGAGTTGGCAAGTATTTGAAGTATGGTGGTGATTGAATATCAAATATTTACGATTAAGAGTATTTATTACCTTATTTTACGGAATTTAATTATTAGATTGTTACGTGCAAATAAGCCTATACAATATATGGGTAGCAATATAGCGGGGCGGTAAGGCACGCGACTTTAATACTTTCGTGAGATTTTCGTAGCGATACGCAATTTCCTCTACATACGAGGAAAAGTATGGTATCAGCTACACGTCTACGAGCGAGTACCCGCTAGACGGATTCCTAGTAGTGAATATGTTAAATCAGGAAATCTCATTGCTTTACAGGGCCCAACCTATAAAGCCACAGTCAGGTTAAAAAAAAAGAGATCTCGGCTTGGGACCCCGACGTGCACCACTGGGTTTCTCCTAAAATTTGATTGTATGATTTAAAAAAAATAGTAAATCAAAATAAACATTTAAATGCGACTGTATTCTAATTAAAATTTGCTAGGTACCGCTTTTAAACCATGATATTTTGACCGCCTCTTCGGGTAAAAAAATTACTTCCACATTTGTTTTTTTTTAATTAACGACCCGTTTTAAGGGGCTCCACGCGCTATTCATTGATTTTTGGCGAGTTTTGAGTTTGATATAGCTCCGTCAAAACTATGGATATATTAATCGCACGAACGGTTATCGGTTCTTCAATCCTTTATCTACATTTGCAAGAGCCAACTTAAAAAAAAATTTACTACTATTTTTTTATGATTTTTTCAAACATTATAAGATTTCAAGCTTACATGGTCGTGACCGTAATCGAGTTTCAAGTGACAATGGACGGTGGTAGTGACGGTGACACTGTGGGAAAAAAGCGAACCAGGAAGAGGGTAGATCACTATGGTGTGTGGGTAGACCACAACTAAAACTCGCAGCACGTCAGTTAATCCTTGATAATGGCGCTTGTAAACAGTGCCGAAATATCGGGAACTCAAAAATACAAATATACATGTTTTTCAAACATGATCCTAAAAAGCTTTATTTTCGATATAAGTATGTTGTTTATACACATATATATGAAATGTACATGTAACTGTTCCTTATTGACGTCTCTAATAACGCAAGAGAGATTTTTATTTTTGACTCATTTACACAAAAGTTGCGTGCAAAAAGCTGGTTTTTTGGTCAAAAATTGACAAAGTTTGATGACATATCCCGAACACTGAGTTTTGAAGTAAATATGGTATACTATTTCGGTAAACCTCGTTGTTCTTCGGTTTAAAGATGTTTTATTTCTCATTAAAAACAAATTGTCACTTACATGAGAAACTTAATTTTAAAGGTTTACAACTTGTGTATTCTAACATAAACTACTTGTACTCATAGTTAAGGGATACAATACAATGTTAGTACGCTTATAATTTTTGTTGAAAAAGGTAGCAAGTAGAGTGTTATAAATTAAGTGGTGAAACATATCCAATATTAGCATAAAACAGTTCGTGAGCGACCGAGCTCTGCTCGGGTGAGATAAACGGAAATTACGAAGACAAGGAGGGTGATTGCAGACATATACTCGTATTATTCGTTCTTAACCCGTTGTGCCATAAAAAAGACGGGAAAACGGAGAGTTACAGATCGAAGGTCATTGGGAGATCTAGCCCCTTAACAAAAACATATTTACGTCACACCTGGCCATAAAGTGGCAATTACCGCACGCTCCGCGCGCGGAAAATCCCACTTCCTGGCCAGGGGGTGACATAAAATTTTGTACTTACCTCGGGCGGTAATTAAGAAAGCCTCAGATCGCATAATTATCGCCCTTGACTTCGGCTCGGGCGTCAAATACCTGCGATCCGAGACATTCTTTGTTTTACCGCCCTTGGTAAGTAATATACTATTTCATGCTGGTTTTCTGAAGATTCGGTGACGATCAACCGCATTAGAACCTGAATAATTTTAGGTGTCAGAATTCTAGAAAAACCTAGTACGAGAGCTCATTTAAGGTCGTTTAAGGCTTTCTGGTTTTTTTTACATATCCATATAAAAGGCAATCAAGTAAAGTCAAAATCAAAATACTTTATTAATCAAACAGGCCCGAATTAAAATTAATTATTCAGAGCAAGTTATTGATATAATTATTATTTAAAAAAATGCTGTAGGTGCGACGACCGCATTAGTGCCTTCGAAGCTGGAGGTCCCGGCTTCGAATCACGGTCAGGGCATTTATTTGTATGATGAATACTATTATTTGTTTCTGAATCTTGGATGTTTTCTATATATTTAAGCATCTATTTATCTATAAGTATGTATATGGGTGGATCAACTATTCTTCGTTGATTGTTACCATGGTTACGTCTCCTGAGCCACTCTTTAAAACTGTGATTTTATATTGTTTAAATCCACCAAACATGAGTTTTGGCGATAAGTATAAATCCATTGGGACATGGGTCATCTCCTGGGCATGCTTAATTTTTCTAAGAAACATGGTTACTGTTGTCTCCTCGCTGACGGGACAGAATAACAACAAGAAAAAATTGATTGACCCATATCGTCACTTAGTACCTATAGTACAAGTTTTGCTTAGATTGGGACTAGGTTGATTTGTGTAAGGTTGTCCAAAAATATTTTATTTATTTACATTTGTATATCAAAAGAGACTATAATAAATTCACAACTAGATCGTCAATACGAAAAAAAAAATAGAAGTCTAGACAGTTTTTAAATAAAATCTGAATGTCAAGCAGAAAATCATATCATGGCACCACTTAGGTGTTAATGGCTTAACATTAGCGATCATGCAATACAAAATCTACACGGCTACGTTCGCCTTTAAGAGGCCTTATAAGTTTTAAAATGTTTTGATTTCAAATTATGACAAAAGTATTGATAACACCAATAAAGTGATTAAAGGATACGATGATTTTATTAATGTTTTACATAGTAACATAGCCATTTTTTGATTCTATTGTGTGCATTAGAATATAAGAGGAACAACACAGTTTTTAGCTTGAAAATGGTCGATTTGGAGTGATGTTTGAAACGATATTTCTTAATGAAAAATCCAAAAAATACATTTTAAATTTCTGACATTAGGTCGCAATAGTCCTGCAGGCGAATCACGTAACTTTATGTACTAACGGTAGATAGATTTTACTGTCAATTTTGAAGTATAACTGTATGAGCTGACAGTTAAAATTTGACATTAAAATCTACTTAACAGTAGTACAAAAGTTACATGATTGCCCCGCTGTTGTATAACACTAAGAAATGTAAATAGACGTATCAATTTAATAAGAAAATCGTCTAAATAGATGGGCATTTTTAACTGATAAGGACTCAAGCCGTCTTTAAACGTTTCCCGACCTAGTCTAGCCACCTGTAGACGTTATCCAGGCTTAACTGGTTGACCGCTCCGGATTTAGCGGCAAATTTATTCCTACGGTGATGACATTAAAAAGGTAGCAGGATTCCCTTCTGTATTTCCGGTCAATTATTCCAAGCTTCAAAGCAAGAGTAAATGGATCATTTCATCATCATCATCATCATCATTTCAGCCGAAAGACGTCCACTGCTGAACATAGGCCTCCCCCAAGGCTCGCCATTTAGACCGGTCCTGTGCCGTTCGTTTCCACCGGATTCCCGCGACCTTCACCAGGTCATCACTCCACCTTGTCGGAGGCCTACCGACAGATCATTTGTCAGTTGTAAAAACAAAAGTTGTCCACCCGGTGGTCAATAGTTAACGGCTTATGTACATGTAAGTTATGTTTTTATTACATGGATTTATAGTTACGGGAACACCGTTTGTGCGGGTTACTAGACCAATCCAAAATTAAGTTTTTTGGCCCTTAACTTTTGGTCCACCGGAAAGACGTTAACCTGAATCTGACAATGACCCGAATGGGCTATTATTGACATTGCTCTGTTCTCATTTGATTTTATTTTTAGGCTGATGTTCAGGGACCTTATACATTTCTGAGGATAATTATTTATTAATTTTTATTATTTTCACTTTGACGCTTAGAGATACATCTCAAAATATTTTATTAAAATTGTAGTGTATCTTTTTAATGTTTAATATAATTTTTTTTTACTCTTTATTTTTTTATTAACATAATTATACATGTATTACATATCTATTTTATAACAAAAAAACAGATAAACTAGATCCCCCAGATCGGAACCCTGAGGGAGGCTGCGTTCCCCGTTGCACGGCTATGCCAATTCGTTGAGCAAGGAATTTAATTCATCTCAACGTTTAGAAACCTTACACATCTACGTAAAAAATATAGATTGTCATTAGTTTTATTTTTGACATGTAACACTACAATACAATACAATACAAATACTCTTTATTGCACACCTCAATCAAAGGAAACAGTACACTATTTGTATTATTATTATTGGTATGCTGTGGGCCATCTATGCCGCCTCGACCAGTATTTTGATCTATATAAAAGTTCTTAAAAGTTCTTTGCTTAAACCCGTTGCCTCCAGAAAATTCTAGATTCTTTGGGTCGCAATCTGTTGTATCTCCTCTGGATGCATGATGTGCCTCCCTACTCCCTATGTAGATACTTCTTTTGCACATAAATGGTCCACAGGAGCAGAGGATGTGGATGACAGTTTCCTCCGACTCCTGTCAGAACCTGCATGTAGGTAACACTACATTTAATCAATGGCACTTTGAGTCTTGTATTTCATATTGATATAGATAGATTTTGACTTGCAGATTTTTTTAAAAATTTTGATTCTGTGCCCTAAGGAGCCCGGGGTCTGCTTTGCATTTATTTCATATAATTTTTCGTTTTCATTGCTTTTATTTCATTTCATTTTTCGTTTTCATTGATTTTATTATATTTCATTTTTCGTTTTCATTGCCTTTATTTCATTTCATTTTTCGTTTTCATTGCTTTTATTTCATTTCATTTTTCGTTTTCATTTGCCTGATCAAAATATTTTTCATCTCTTTTGTTCGGAAAGTTCGATTTTCATGAGTAGATCCCGCCGGGTTGAAAGTCGCTTTTCCGACATTAGGGTGGAAAGTATTTGTTGGGTAGACTGTTAGGGTTGACGCGTTGATTCGTTTTGTGTGTTGTGGGAGGGATGCAGCAGCAGTAAAAGAGGATAATTTGTAGGAAACAATGTATTGCGACATTTAGGCTTGCACACGAAGTAGATAAGTATGGCGACAAGTACCACAGATAATAATCCAGACTTTTCTAGAGCAATATAAGATTGTTTAGTTATATACCTAGAACTTAGATATTGAATTAATTGTGATTATACTGTTATTATTATTTTCATTTGACATGTACACATAAATTTTAATTAATAATAACCCATTACTAATTACTAACTATCGGTACCATTCTCTCCAATATTACTACGCCGATGTTGGCAGAATATGCTGAACTAACCCATTTACTAACCTATAATATTGCACCATATTCTTAGAAATAAATGATTGATTGATTGACAGGAAACACTGAATCTACTACGTTTAATCTAGAATATCAGTAGTACCAACTTAATGATTTAGGTATCTATTGTTTATTTATTTATTTATTTAACACACAATGTAAGTTTACAGCACTGTTGCACCAAATCACTTACACGCTAGGATAACTATTTCATCATAGAATTAAAACAGGTACATGCACTAATTCAGTTTCAATAATAATTATAAACATTCAAAGAAATATAATACAATAATAATAATTTAAGCAATGTCAAAACTAATAATAATTATAAGAAATTTCAAAATCATAATAATAATTTAAACAATGTCAAAACTAATAATAATTAAAAGAAATTTCAAAATCATAATAATAATTTAAGCAATGTCAAAACTAATAATAATTATAAGAAACTTCAAAATAATTATAATAATTTAAACAATGTCAAAACTAATAATAATTAAAAGAAATTACAAATCATTATAATAATTTAAACAATGTCAAGAAATAATACATTACAAAGTATGTCCATTCATTAAGTATTGTTGGACTCTCCAACAGTATTTTTTTTATGTTCTATAGGCCGGCTGCGCGCAGGGGCCGCGGGGCGCGCCGGCGCCCTCTGGTGGTTGCTGCATCACGTGTCTTTATTACTGAATTCTTAGAACACAATTTATTTTTATTATATTTTTATTTCTCATTTATTTTCCTCACAGTAAACACGAAAAGAAGAGTGTTTAACTCGGGTGAAAGCACCCCTTTCACTCTTGAACTATTGGCGATGGGTCACTTTAAACCCTTGGTTAACAATCTACTAGTCTTCGAAAACGATTGCCATCTGACGACCTACCAAACTAGACAGAAAATGAGACTTTATTGTACACAATAACAGGTTAAAACAATATACGTGTCACATAAGATTAGAGTACAAAGGCGAACTTATCCCTAAGAGGGATCTCTTCCAGCTAACCTTTGAGAGATTGAGTGGAGAGTGGGAGAATGAGATAGACAAACTTACACAGTGTACTAAAACGTTTCAATAAGGAAACGTATAGCTAAAACCAAAACTAAATAAATATATAACAACTAAACATATAATAAATACATATTATAAATATGTACGTATTTAAATTAATATACATAAATAAATATATGTAGTATTCAACCAAATCACAAGTCGTTGGAGAGCCACAATTTCTTCAAATTACTCTTGAGTGAGGCGACAGACTGGGACTGTCTTATTGACAAGGGCAACTCGTTCCACAACTTCACAGCGCGTACCGTGAAAGATCTAGAGTATGTTCGCGTCTTATTAGACGGTAGAGCAAGAGTAAGGTTGGCGCTGGACCTCAGACGATGACCACTGCCATCAGCCATGTATCTAAATCTCTCAGTAAGGTATGGAGGGGCAGTAGGATTAAAGTGTTGAACAGTAACGACAGAATATGCACATCTCTATGTTATGTAATGTAAGTAAATTGGGTCGATACGGGTAAATGGGTCAGCCTGATATTTTAATAGTGTGAAGTAATCAAGTAAAAACTAAGGGATCTAGTGACGGGTCGACGCTGCGGTTTAGCGCGAAGCCTGTGAGGTTGCGGGCTTAGTGCGGGAGAGAGCGATTCGTCATTCCATATTCGAATTCGTTAGTAGCTGGAAACTAAGGGGCTAATACGAACTACGAAATCAGAACTTTGTATCGTGCCGTTTCTTTCACCCATATAGTGTATAACACAAGACTGAAAGGGACGGCATGATATGAAGTTCGGAATGTAAGGGCATAATCGACATTTAAGATCAATAAGTAATAACAGTTACCGATATCTAATAGTCTAGTAAGAGAAACAAAGTTAGTTGATATATGTAACTGTATTGGTAAAAGAAGTATCTATCTAGGGAGGCACATTATGCCCACAGAGGAGATACAACAGATTGCGACCCAAAGAATCTGGAAATTCCTGGAGGCAACGGGTATAAGCAAAGAACTTTAAGGGCTGCCACAATAGATCAATACTGGTCGAGGCGGCAAAGAAGGCCCACAACTAACAATAATAATAAACTGTATTGGAGTAAAAGAGAAGAGACGAACTTGAATAAAAACACTTTCCAAGATGTCATCTAACAAGAGTATAGGCCCTGTAGTATTTTCTTGTTTTGTCTATATTGTGACAGTAAAAACTAGAAGTAGCGAAACTGTACAAAAGTCGGAGCCACTTGTGAAGCCGACAGTACACTGTACAGGGTGTAAAAAACGTTAAATAGGGTTAATATACCTGCCAAAGTATATTTAAAACACTAGCGATCCGCCCCGGCTTCGCATGGCTAATCCAGCTTCTTTAATGGCTTGAACTATAGATGTAACTATAAATGAAACTTCTAGTCTCTCACTTATTAGTCATTTTCCAAACACATATTCAACCCCTTTTTACTTTCTGTAGGGACGAATTTTCAAACGCTGAAATTACTTTTCTTTTATTTTAACTGAGCGTATACAAGCCAAGTATGAAGTCAGTATTTTTAAATAATCCGATTACCCATACAGACGTTCAACTCCTTTTTCACCCCATTCAGAGGGTGAATTTCAAGAATTTTATATCCGAAGTTTGAAATATCTCATTTAAAAAATACTTGCTCCTCATACAAATTTTGGACCCCCCTTTTAACCCCTTCAGGAGATCAATTTAGGAAACCGCTGAAATCAGTTGTATTGTATTTAAAAAGAAAGTATATTTACGAAGTTTTAAGTCTCTCACTTTAAAAAATACTTGCCCATATACTAATTTTGATCCCCTTTTAACTCCTTTAGGGGGTGAATTTCGAAAAACGCTGAAAATACGAGTATCCTACTAGCATTTTCAGCGTTTTCCGAAAAGGATCCTATAGGAGGAGCATTAGCGAATACCCAAAAGGGACGTATTTACGATAACCTGACTAAATTGAGATGTATCAGAAGACTACATACATTAGCCTTAAGGGAGGCGTACAGCGACATCTACCAGAAGACTCATGCTTCATTATTATTGAATTTGGAACTGCGATTGCACCTATAGCTCTGTTGGCTAGAGCGACTGGCCGCGAGTACCGGGAGGTCGCAGGTTCGAATCCTGCTCGATGCCTAAATTTTTCAATATTTCCTTCATTCTAAATTTGGGTATGGGATGGCGCATCGTAACTGACGATTCTCAATATGATTTGAGACGTTATTACCGTTAATGAAGCATGAGTCTTCTGGTAGATGTCGCTGTACGCCTCTCTTAAGGCGTTTGTATAAAAAAATAGTTTACATTAGCAGCGGTACTGCTTAATACGAAGGAACGGTTGATGAATTTGGAACTGGGTAGCGATTGCATAGCTCAGTTGGCTAGAGCGACTGGCCGCGAGTGCCGGGAGGTCGCAGGTTCGAATCCTGCTCGGTGCCTAAATTTTTAAATTTCATTCTAAATTTACATACATTAGCACAATTCTGACACCTCATAATTAGTCGTGCTGTATACCTTGGTGCCAAAAAATGAAGCCAATAGGCTTTGAATACATTGATGACGTTTTTATGACACAGACCGGTGACAAATAATACGCGATGAGGGACAAGAGATGACACATTGTTCAGATTTAGATGATTTATTTGCCTTAAGTACAAGTACATGCAAATCATCATCATCATTCCAGCCGAAAGACGTCCACTGCTGAACATAAGCCTCCCCCAACATACACACACAAACACATGCAAATACATTCATATTATAAGATACAGTATACATTCAGTGCCTATTCTAGGTACTTAATTAAGCAAAAAGGAAAAAAAATGCAATATGTCGTTGGGTATATGGATTGTTACATTATAGTTAACATTATTCATTTTAAAGGATTGATTAATCAAGTGTATTGGCAAAAAATTCTGTCATTGTATAAAATGGCCTATTAATAAAATACTCTTTGACCTTTTATCAAAAATTCAGATGTCATTACATTGTTTTATGCCATTACTTAATTGGTTAAATATTTTAATTGCGATATTATTAAAAATATTATTGAAATGTACAAAGTTAGATTTAGTTAATGTCAATTTATTTTTATTTCTTAAATTAAAGTTATGTATTTCTGTAGCAGTACGATACTCATTTTTATGTAAGTATACGTAGACACAAATGCGATACAGATACATCGAAGTAATTGTTAGAATGATGTATCTCGTTCCCACGTATGTGGTTATTATTCTTAAATCTCTTTCGCTGAGGCGGGACCATTTCGTGGCAATTTTATTTTATTAGTTATTAGTTATAAATGTATTATCTTTAAGTGTCTATGCCACGAATAAATTATTTTCATTTCATTTCATTTTCATTTCACATCTATTGTGTGTATTACCGGCTAGTCTTATCCGTCCTTCACGTATACCAAACAAAGACAATATGACAATGTTTACACTTCATACCAAGAAAGCATTTTTGACATTTCATAAATAAGTTGCTGACTTGGCTATCAAAATAATACCGTATTATTTGTACAGCTACAGTGAATTGTGAACAGACAGTGGAAATGACATAAAGGAGGCTTAATAGGTATTTGTTACACAAGGGTGCAAAATTGTATTTTAACCGCGAGTGTGAAATTGAAACACGAGCTAGCGAATGGATTCTAGGGTTGAACTACGAGCTAGCGATCGGATTCTATGGTTGAACCGCAAGCGAAACGAGTGGTTCGAAAATAGAATCCTGAGCCATGCGAGTGGTTTAAAATAGAATCCTGATCGTAGCGAGTGTTGCAAGACACGAGACGTAAAATAACTTTCCAGCCGTATATAACACAAACCGAGGATTTTTTTTTGCTCCTTCTCGTCCTAGCATTATTCCATTACAGTTGCATCCTAAAATATAGTTGGATACCCGGGGTCCAACACCTAATCCCAAGATTTGGCGTAGATATTAGTTTTTCTAACACAACAGCACAACATAAAATTATTGTTGCTGGACTGTCTGGACTGGCCTTTACATGTTTAAAAAAGTTACAAATGCCCCGTTTGGATTTCGAATATTCTTTGCACTCTTGTGGATAAAATGCAGTTTTGCTATCTGTTTTTAAAAAAATAAAAAAGGGTTTTCTGAGCTAGTGAGGTGAAAAGGATATTTCTGCATAAAAAAAAAACAATACCATCAACCGGAGTTATCCAGTTTTTATGCCGTGTTTTACTTTTTAATCGCTTAATATGAGGTCAGTAAACTACCACGGTGAATATCCTAACTATTTACTGAACTGAATAAAACTAGAAATACTTGATGATGATTATATAAGTGTACTTTATAAAACCCAGCCTTAATCTATCAAAGTGGCCCCGTTTTTTCTTAAAGTCACCCCGGTTTACGATACAACAATTCTATTCTATTGAATGACACATCTTTAAGGTCGAAACAGAAACACTTCACTTGACTATGTGTTTGAAACTCGTGCCTTCATATGACCTATAATATATTTGAATATGTATGAATCTCACGGGAGTTTACTATTAAAATTTATTTTGTATTTCTATTCTGCTCGCTCGCTAATGTATCCCGCCCACTTCCGATCTGAGAACGCTCCGCGGTTTGTTAATCTTTTAATGGGATTAACCCGCGCAACGACGTTACTGGGAAACTAAAGCGGACGCGTTAGTACCGACGTTTATAGCTCAGTGATGAGCGTAACTTGGGCTGGGATCTGGGATAAGCTGAATATAATATTCCACTAACGGTCAAATCAGACACTTTTTATAAATAATCAAAATAGCTCAATTAGTATGACGTTTGTGGGGAAATATGACGTCAAAATTTTGTATGATAAAATTGCGACCTTATTATCAGTTTTTTTTATTTCAAAAGCAAGTTGGCAGTTGATGTTTTCTAATTTTATTTTATTTTTGGAGATCTAATAGCTATTATATTCGGATTAAGTCCGTGGTATAAGTTACAAATGCCAGTGTATAAAATGCAGTTTTGCTAAATAAAAAAGGGCTTTCCGAGCTAGTGAGGTGAAAAGGATATTTCGGCATAAAAAACAATACTATTCTATTCTATTCTATTCTATTGACTGAAACACTTCACTTGACTATGTGTTTGAGCTCGCGCCTTCATATGACCCATAATTTATTTGAATATGTCTGAGTCTCACGGGAGTTTACTATTAATCTCAAGTGCATAAATAGTGTTAATGTGTTTAAACGTCAACTTAAAGAATACCTCCTGGTGAAGTGTTATTATGACATGAACGAATTTATTAATTATTGAAATGTAGTGTGTTAGTATTAGTAGTTTTTGTATCGTGAAATATAATTATAATTAAGAATGTAGTATATAATGTAATGACTATTGTAATTAATTTTATAATTTGACACAGTGTATATTGTTATGGAATAAATTGATTGATTGATTGTTTAAAATTTATTTTCTGTTTCTATCCTGCTCGCTCGCTAATGTATCCCACCCACTTCCGATCTGAGAACGCTCCGCGGTTTGTTAATCTTTTAATGGGATTAACCCGCGCAACGACGTTACTGGGAAACTAAAGCGGACGCGTTAGTACCGACGTTTATAGTTCAGTGATGAGCGGAACTTGGGCTGGGATCTGGGATAAGATGAATATAATATATAACTATGAATTCGTCGCACTTGCGGTAGAGACTTTGGGTCGATGGTCGTCCGACACCAAAACAGTCATAAAAGAAGTGTCGGCAGGACTAATAGGAGTCTCAGGCGACTACACAGGACCGGCTCCTTCTTTGGCAAGGAAATATGAAAATTAAAAAAAAAATACCGTAGTTTGAAAATTCCAAAAACGTGACTTTACAAAAAATAAAACCGGTCATGTGCACATAGACGTAAAGTAGCATGTCTGTGCGTCTTCTACAAATTGTACTCCGGAGAGTGTGC
Organism: Epiblema foenella; assembly: GCA_963556455.1. Classification (NCBI taxonomy): domain Eukaryota; kingdom Metazoa; phylum Arthropoda; class Insecta; order Lepidoptera; family Tortricidae; genus Epiblema; species Epiblema foenella. The sequence goes on from OY747100.1 coordinate 25,545,828, forward strand.
TCAGGAGCTCCATGAGCTCATACCGCCTTCCCCCTTCTTCCATCGGACATCCAGACGTACGGCTGGATACCATCCTTGCTTGGTCGAAATTCCTCTTATTCGAACCAAGCGCTTTGCATCATCTTTTATAATGCGCACTTCTAAGGTTTGGAATTCTCTGCCGGCGTTTGTGTTTCCGAGCTCATATAACCTAGACCTTTTTAAGGCACGAGTGAATAGGCACCTTCTGGGTGAGCTCGCTTCATCGTCGGCCTCATCTTTGCCCCCTGGCTAGATGCTGGCCAAGAGCGATCCCATTTTTAATAAAAAAAAAAATGTGCAAGTCGGACTCGCGCACTGAGACTTCACAAGTGTGTTGACATTGAACGCCATGAGTGCAGCGCCATCTATCGGCCCCTCCCTTAAGGCGTTTGTATAAATGAAGGAATGATTGAGGAATTTCGGGCCGGGTGGCGGTTGCACCTATAGCTCAGTTGGCTAGAGCGACTGGCCGTGAGTGCCGGGAGGTCGCAGGTCCAAATCCTGCTCGGTGCCTGAATTTTTAAATTTTTCCTTTATTTCTAAATTTGTAGTATTATACACGATTAAGGCAAGGCCATTCCAGTGCAAATGACCCCCTCTAACACGCGTGAGTTTGCAATTAACCTTCCCGCTCTCTACGGAAGCTCTGCGCGTAATTTCGTAAATATTTAGTACATTTTTACTGATTCTTGGAACTCATGAAAAATCTATCCGGTTATTTCCTTAGAACAATGAAAAAGCTATCGTTTTTGTAAAAAAAACGTATCACTGTCGTTGATAATTACGAGATCTGCAGCATTAAACTTTATTTTTACTATGATATTTAGGATTTTTTGACAGAATTACCAAAGCATTTTTCAATATTTTGTTCGGTTATTTCTTGTTTTTTTCTTTTTCAGTCTACTGCAATTCTTGTCTAGTGTAATTCTACATTATTTCTTCACACTGGAAGCTCAAACTTCAGTATTCTCGTCAGATCTGTGAATGGGCCTTGCCTTAAGTCCCATTTTTCAATAATAATGACTATGTAGGTATATAATAAAATCCCGCTAGAAATAAGACACGCTACTAGCTATGGATCTTTCAGTAAAAAACTTAAAATGAAACTGGCATCCAACGCCTACTACACACTCGATGCCTTTTTCGAGAGCTAACACCTGCGCTAAGTAGGTTTTAAATTTCAAAATGAAATCGGTTCGCATGCCCAGCCTTGCACTATAACCTGTATTATGATAATGTACCTAATGAATGTAACACTAAATGTAATCACATATATTTATTTGACGTGTAAAATGTAAATAAATGATTGAATTGAATTGAATTGAAATGTTGTTTCGCTGTGGTATACCTCTTATATATTACTAATAAATTCATTACCTCTTAAACCAGTTCTATTAGCATACTGTATCCTCTATACAGCCCGGTTGCCGAAACTCCCTTTGAGCATAATTCTGTCCACTCTCTCAAATGAATTATGGACCTGTCAATCTATCCTAATGGATTTACGCCTGTACTGAGCTTGGCATAATATTGTCAGCCGTTAGACCTAACTTAAGTGCCTATGTGTAATTATAGAACTAGATTGTATAATTATAGGCAAGGTATTAGCCAAATTCGGAAGGAATTGCTCATTAATTACTAGCTTTTTTTGATGAATTACTGAACAGCGATTGGCTTAATCTTATACAGATATTTTTGTAGAGACGGTTTTTGGAAATTTCCAAAAACAACATTTATATCAATAATTTTGTAAGTTTCTGCGGGCGAATTTCGGTTGTTCTCTACAGGTCGCATTTCTCAACCGATTCTCGTGAAATTTTGTGAGCAGGTTGGATAAATATACAGATTTTTTTGCCGAATAAGTTTTTGGAAATTTTCAAAAACAATTTTTATTTCAAAGATTTTGTAAGTTACTGTGTCCGAATTTCGGTTGTTCTCCTCTACAGGTCGCATTTTCCAACCGCTTCTCGTGAAATTTTGTTAGCAGGTTCGATATTAATAATTGTTTTTTTTTATAATGTCAGATTTTGGAAATGATAAAAACATTCACTCACGAGGGCTACAGCTCACAGAGCCACTAGTAATATTATTATTTACTTTGTGAAGAAATCTCAGCGACATCTAAAATATATAGGTAAATAAGAAAATATCGCAAACAGTGAAGAAGTAGTTTAAGAAATCCATTTTAGTTGGTCTAGCAACTTCCTCACTGAGAATCATAAATTTCAGAGTGGCATGAATTGTGACGTAACTATCAGTCGTAATTGTCTTCAGCAAAGTGATTTAGATTAAAACATCATCCTAACTCTCGTCTAGATTCTCAGCCTGCATAATAGAGAATATGCAAGCGAAATGAATAATAATAAGGGGTCATCCATACAGTACGTCACACTATTTTCTTGATTTTTTGACCCACCCTCACAGTTGTTCACATTTGAAAAACCCCCCTTTACAGCAGTTCCGAAATTAGTTTAATTATCATATCAAATATTTTAGTATACTAATTGCAAAACAATAAATTAACAACAAGAAAATAATTGAAACCTGATGCTTATACAGATAGAGTTGGAAATATTTTAATGTTTTTTGTTAAAAATTCAGATATTTTAACACTTATATTGGATTTTGACGTCACGAAACTTAGAACCCCTCCCACTCCCTTAATGGCCCATAAGATGTCACTATATGTGATAATCCATATTGAAAGGAACCTTATGGCGGCCGGCACTTACGCCTTTATTGCCGCTATTCCAATACAATAGTGAATAGATGTAACGTAAGCGCCTGCCGCCATAAGGTCCCTTTCGATGTGGATTATCACATATAAATAGTAGACTATCAAATTATGACAATAAACAGTTAATCACTACATAGTATAAAACAAAGTCGCTTTCTCTGTCCCTATGTCCCTATATCCCTATGTATGCTTTAATCTTTAAAACTACGCAACGGATTTTGATGCGGTTTTTTTTAATAGATAGAGTGACTCAAGGGAAAGGTTTATATGTATAATACATGCATCAGCATTGCACCCGTGCGAAGCCGGGGCGGGTCGCTAGTTAATAAATATGCTCAAAATCTTAAAAAGATTACAACACTTGTTTGCCACCGGCATTGTATAAAAAAAACTTGGAAAGTTTACAAAAAATACGTAATTTCTTTATTGACTATGAATAAATTAAAAACCAACAACAGGATTCTTATGTTTTAATTAAAAAAAAATTGTACGATAACAATGTACCTAAAGGCAATATTTCACGACTGAAACAGTAGATTCTTCGTTTTTCCAAACAATAGTAGTACGGCGCATAGTATATGACGTCACAAACTATGCTCAATTAGTGTGGAAGTTTTGGGGGCGTTTTGAGCGCTCGAATTTTATGCTGTTCTTTTAAATCCAATTTAGCCTTTTGTGTTGTTCTAATTGTACTTGTTTCATATACACATTTGTTCCTCTCTAAAAACGGACATAGTGACGACGTTAATACTAGTGTCTTTTTATAGGGGATTGACGAGAGACATCATCCTATTGTGGATTCGTTTTTATTATCAGTGACTTAGAGACCATATATATCTCTAACAATATTAAATTAATTTTAATTTTGACGCTCAGAGACCGTGTACATCTCTGGGATATTATATTAATTTCATTATACTCCTTGTTTAATCTATGAGACCTTATACATCTATAACTTTACTGATGTTGTAATATTTGCAGCAGATAACTTTGCAAGTTTATCTTCACTGTATGACATTAATATTGTTATAATTGTAAACTCGAAATTTTTATTCCTTCTTGGACTGTAAATTAATATTTTGACATGAAAAATGTATTACTTATTATAGTCAAACTTTCTTAAATTACTTACTTTATAGCCTATTGGCTGTCCCACTGCTGGGCAAAGGCCTCTCCCCATGTTTTCCAGGTCTCCCTATTGAGCGTTTCTTCCTCCCAATTCTTGGCAAATGCATCCAGATCATCCCGCCATCTCCGTTTGGGCCTGCCCCGTCTGCGTCGTCCATCATGTGGCACCCACTTGGTGGCTACATTAGCCCACCTATCTGGATGCATGCGACAGACGTGGCCGGCCCAGTCCCACTTGAACCTGGCTTCTTATATTGTAAATTAATATTTTGATATGTAAAAGTGCCCTTGTGGCCTATTTGCAGAATAAATGTTTGATATTTGATTCACCCATGATGATCACAGGCAGGTGAAGCTTCACAGAAAATTCCCACCTTTCCAGCAGAAGGCAATTTAAATCGTCTTTTCATTACTGGCTCGAGTTAATCGCAACACAGGCCTTTCCAAAAGAATTCCCCAACGCGAAAACGTCTTGCGGCTCGAGGCGGGAGGGAGATAAAAGAAATTTATTGCCAAGATTAAAGCTGTGCTACGATTGTTTGGGTGTCAATCTTTACAGTCAGCTTCAAAAATATGTATGCAGTATTCGACCTTAACTCTAAGCAATAGAGTCCTAGAATGTATGGTGTAGAAGAAAAACTCGTGGAATGTGCCGTAGTAGAAAAATGGGTAGACATATGTTCTTTCGCTTTAGAGCGGATTCCTTAGTTCGAGTGCGTTATTGGATTTTGTTAATTTTGTAATTTTTGCGATTGCGATTGTATCGATTTTGGATTTTTTTTTCGATGGTAAAGTTTGATGTAAACTAGAGATGTTAAAGGAAACTAGCGACTACGCCAAATCTTGGGGTTAATTGAACCCTGGACGTTTTTCAGAATATAACTGTGCTGGGATGATGATAATGATGATATTGATGACTTTGGTGGTTCCTAACAAGAAATATCATCAATTCATCATAACGTCTTTTTCTTTGATAACAGATTGGCCGTTATGCGATTCATAATACGAAAATACCTAAATAATAAATAAGAAGCATAACTTTGGATATTTCTTAATCAATAACGAAGGAGTTTAAAAATAAGGTAATTGGTATTAAGTTTTAATAATATGTTGATAGCCTGGGTTAAAAAGAATTATGATGTTACTAACGATAGACATTACAAATTTAGATCAGAAAAAAATACTAATTAATCAGTAATTTATACATTATCAGTAATTTATACATCCCAATACATTATCGTATCTCAAAGGGGCCTCTTCGTGTTGGATTTGTATCCCCATGAACGCCTTCCAAAAGGACTGGACATTGTGCCGTGATATCCCAAAGGAGAGATACAAATAATAATAATAATATTAGAGGACAATCTTACACAAATCGATCTAGCCCCACAGTAAGCTCAAGAAGGCTGGTGTTATGGGTACTAGATGACGATATATTTAATAGATATAAATACTTAAATACATAGAAAACATCCAAGACTCAGAAACAAATATTCATGCTCATCACACAAATATTTGCCCTGACCGGGATTCGAACCCAGGACCGTCAGCTTCACAGGCAGGTGCACTACCCACTAGGCTGAACCGGTCGTCAGAATCTTTCTGCTTATATACTCATTTGCGACCCGCCCCGGCTTCGCACGGGTGCACTATTTAATGGATATCATTATACATATAAACCTTCCTCTTCAATCACTCTATCTATTAAAAAAAACCGCATCAAAATCTGTTGTGTCTTAATGATCTGAAACTATCACACACTTCGCAGATACGATAATATACGAGACGATACATTCAGTCTAAATCCTTCAAACTGACTAGACTTGTTTTTTGGTGCGGATTGTTTATACAGGCTGTTTTCGTGTTTATCTCTGCACCATACGCAGTACGCACGTCATCCAAAGGTAAACAACGAATGAGCCAGCAGCGCAGCGAACACAGCGGGCATTGGAGCGGGACTGGCGCGTGCAGCGGGGCGGGTCGAGGCGCGGGCGGACGGCTCCGTCTCACATCAACCTGTATCTGTCTGCAGATAAAATACTATACCATATTTATATCGGCAGATATTATACGCAGATAATATCTTTGCCATCTTTCGATATATGTCGGTGCCCACAGATACTTCACGATAAAATATAAGTTATCTGCGCTGTGTGTGTTACTCATTGAATTGTATAGGGAGCGATAATTGACAGATATGCGTTCAGATACAGATATCTTATCGTATCTGCTTAGTGTGTAACACCCTTTATAATAGATCCAGCCCAAACGCTTTAGGTGATTCTCATTCCAAAATTTAACATTTTCTTAATTTGTTCTTACCGGGCCCGGATTGTTAACGACTCGTGAGTGATTATTTCTGAATATAACTATTTTAACAGTTAGGGATCCAGGTATAGAGTAAACTGGAATCAACAAAAGTTTATATTGCACTCTGATTTTCTTAATTTTCACTTAACGTTCGGACCGGTAAGGACATCAATTATCTTTAACGATGAGAACTTTTACTCTGGCTGTATACCGAAATAATACTTCATATTATAATCCAATTATTCGCATGTGTCGGGAGTTTGATGACTTGGTTCGCGTCTGTAAGGATCTTGATGTTTATGTTTCCAATATCTCTCAATTCAAAAAATCTGTATTTTTAGCTACAAATAATTTAAAATTATTGAATAACTGTTTGTTCGCCTTTTGCTATTCTTTTTCTCTGTAATTCAAACTACTTTTTTATTTTCTCTCTAAATTATAACTCATAACCATGATGTGTACATATATTTTTGGACTGTAATCTAGTCATGTGTGTCTTCTTATATATATTATTTCACTGTACGTTTCGATTACTGTCTGTTTTACGTACCTTTCGAAATAAAATAAAATAAATAGAATCACCCTCTACAACTCTTCATATATCATATCGATAAAGTTAAGTACTGGGATTAACAGGAAACGATTATTTTTATCGATAAATCTTTTAATATGGAAGCATCTGGCATACGCGGCTGTGGTGGCTGGTAATGCAACTTTATTACTGTGCTAACAAAATAAAAAGGTAAAACAATTAACTTAAATATAGGACACCACGTGTTTTGTTGCATATAGTAAAACTTACATTGTTATTTAAATCTATCGTTTCATTCTAAAATTAAAATTGTTATTTTTTAGGGTTCCGTAGCCAAAATGGCAAAAACCCTTACAGTTTCGTCATGTCTGTCCATCCGTCCGTCCGTCTGTATGTTACAGCTGATTTACTCGGAGACTATAACCACTACAATTATGAAATTTGGTACGAAGGTGTATACCATGAACCGCTACATAAAAGCAAAGTGAAATTACAAAAAAATACATTATGATAATACTCTGCAAAAACTGGAATCCAAACTAACATAATAAAAATAGCTATCTATTTTCAGTTTGACCCAATTCCACATGCTGCCGTTTTATTTGTCAATATAAAAACGTAATGGAATATTGTTATCAACCCGATTTTATGCATGTAAAGTATTTTCCATGTAAATTGGAAACTCGTCAGGGGTTGACATCCCTTTGAAGTTGTTGGTGTTTTAATTAAAATGCTTTTTTAAATTATGATTTTAGAAGTGCTATGTTACTTAAGGTAATTTTTTATTATACAACGCCGGTGGCAAACAAGCTTACGGTCCACCTGATGGTAAGCGGCCACCGCAGCCTATAGACGTCCGCAACTCCAAAGGACCGCACACCGGGTAGAGTCAGTCCGAACCAGGTCGTGCCTAGCTGAGTTTTTTGCTGGTCTCTTCTCAGTTAGGCTATGTTTAGTAAACCAGCGATGAAACTCCCAGTAGCTCGATTCCACTCACACCTCAGATTCTGTTGAAACCGCTCAACCAATATCACTGGAGCGCAAACCCTTAGAGTTTTATAGCGAGTACGGTTATGTAAACTCATGGTAAGGGCACTGGTTTGACAAATGTCGAGCGATATTTTGTGCCAGGTTATTGTTCATTTTTTATTTTATTAACTCGTTTTATTTAAGAGCCTAATTTAATCAAGTAGCAGATTGAAAGATACCTTACCTCTCCGTATCGGAGCCCTACTGGTACAGTCGACGGCAAAAATATGTTTACACTTTTGCACCTTATTCCATAATAATAAAGCCAAAAATGTAAACATATTTTTGCCGTCGACTGTATTTCTACTTTATTTCCGTCTAAACTATAACGCATGGCTCTCAATAGTAACATAAACAACAACTGTCAAACCCGAAACTATCTAAAGTACCATTATAAACACCAAAACTATGATACACTGTGCAATAAATCATTTTTTTACGTGTCTCTTAGATTCCCTTACTCTTCTCAACTTTGAAAAGAGTTATTTCCTACTAATCTCATCATAACTTACGCTCGTTTCGCTTCAAGCTACACTCACTACCTTTATTAACCCCTCATACGATACTGGACCTTCTGATAATAAAATTAAGTTGAAATTCGGGTGATGTAGCAGTTAAAAAGTGAAATAATGTAGGATCCTGAGTAAGCTCTTTTGATAGGACGTAAATAATATCACAGATTCCGATTAAGTGATTTTGTGATAAATATTGTATTTGAAATAGTATGTAGATAATTAAGGGCAAATAAAAATAGAAACATCAGGCGAAAATAATAATATAAAACATATATCAATTTTTGTAGACAATCTTACACTTTTTTTTAACCTGACTGTGGCTTTATAGGCCGTGCCCAATAAAGCGATAGGAGTGCGCGGTTGGAGAGTAGCCTGGGGAAAATCCAGAGGAAAACCTCCGACACGACCACGCGTGTGGTTTGGAACACTGGAATACTCTAAGAGTTTGCGCCCCAGTGAGATTGGTTGAGTGGTTTCAACTGAATCTGAGGTGTGAATGGAATCGAGCTACTAGGAGTTTTGTCGCTGGTTCACTAAACTTAGTCTAGCTGAGAAGAGGAAACTTACACCTCTTGTTTGCGTTGGGTTTAAGTAATTCCATCTGGAAGTAGAAAATAATGTGGTTTCGTTTTTTCATATATTCAGTAATAGACGAGAAGAAAATTTTAAAGACGTATAAGGTACAATTCATATTCATATTCATATATTTTTATTGCCATCATGTTCATTACATTGGTATGTTAGTATTTTTGGTTATTCGGTACATGATACCCCGTTAGGGCATTGCAATTTTCTTACATACTAGGCAAGGGTGCAGCATATATTATTCATTTCACGAAGGGAAAGTAATCTTACAGCCTTTATGGAATGAAATCACTAACCTTAACACGTTACTAATATTATATTATATTAGCTGAGCAATCGACTTACATGCAATAATCTACATAATTGGAATTGATGTGAAATTATAAATTTAATAAATAATGTCAAGAACTAAAACTTACTCTTAAATATTATGTCCGGAGTTTAATTTATACAAGCATAGAATGTACGGCAAGTTATTAAATGCGATATCAGTAATAAATGCTAAATACAGTAGAATCCGTTTATTACGACTCCGCCTCTATTGACCAACCGCCTGTTATGACGTAATTACACAACGAAGCTTGGTTTTCACATAAAATTCTTTGTAACAAAGTCGGATATAATGACTTCGCTTACAGTGACATGTCGCCTATTATGAGCCATTTTTTTAAAAAAATTGTCCGTTTATAGTGACCGACATGATTCTTTACACCTACCTTCGGTCATGTTCGTTGATTACCGACGACGTTCGGCACGTGGCTGGTTTTTGTTCTGAATCTCAGTGAGTAATTGACAGTTGAACGTCACAGATTTGTTTTTAGTGATATTACGTGCAGTTTTTATTTTGATTTAATATGCTACGAGGGGCGTTCAAAATATTCTCGGTATTGGAATGAAAACAAACAAGTATGAACAGTTTGATATTTTTTATTTTTCAATATACTCCCCCCCTATGTTAATACACTTAAAAGATCGATCAATTATTTTTTTTAATCCCTCATAAAAATATTTTTTATCCTTGGTATAAAAGTGCTCCTCTACTGCCGCCTTCAACGCCTCATCGTCAAAAAATCGATTTCCACGCAGATCCTTTTTGAGATTGGGGAACAAAAAGAAGTCGCTGGGGGCTAAGTCCGGACTATACGGTGGATGAGTTATAGTTCCGAACCCACATTCAGCAATAGCTGCCTTGGCAATATGAGCAGTATGGACAGGGGCGTTGTCATGCAGAAGCAGAATACCTTTAGACAACTTTCCTCGCCTTTTTTCTTTTATTGCGTCCCTTAATTGATGTAGAATATTCGCGTAGTACTGTCCCGTGATATTTACACCTTTTTCTTTATAATCGATCAACAATACTCCTTCACAATCCCAAAATATTGTTGCCATGACCTTGCCAGCGGAAGGGACGACCTTGAACTTCTTGGGATGAGCTGAACCCTTAATGTGCCACTGCATGGACTCCTGTTTACTCTCTGGGTCATAATGATGAACCCAGGTTTCATCTCCAGTAACTATCTTTTGCAGCACCTCATCAGGATTTTCACCACACAGGTCAATAAAATCGGAACAGCAAGCTGCACGCACATCTTTTTGAAGTCGAGTCAGCATTCGCGGAACCCATCTTGCACTGACCTTTGACATATTAAGATGGTCATGGATAATGTCATGTATGGTACCAATAGAAAGATTGGTTATACTTGAGCTATTGATTTTATCTTCACTCGACCATCTTCCAATATAAGGTTTTCCACCTGATCAATATTTTCTTGTGAAGTAGCTACTACAGGCCGGCCAGGTCTAGGGTCATCTTCAATACTCTCCCTGCCACGTTTGAATTCGCTTGACCACTTTTGAATTGTAGATAAAGAAGGAGCAGACTCACGGTAAACACAATCCATTTCCTCTTTTATGGTTTTTTGGTTTTTACCCTGTTTCGTCAAGAATTTTATTACGGAACGATGTTCTAATTTCGTTAACATTGTTAATTCACTCATTGTGTTCGTGTTTGTTCAGAAATTGCAGAAAAACAAAAGAACATCTCGGTTTGAATTATACTTTTTTTTAATGTCAAAGAATGAACCTTACCAGCCAGTAACAAAACAAATTCAAAAAGAGGTTATAAGATATCAATACCGAGAATATTTTGAAAGCCCCTCGTATGTTTCTCTATTAAAATAAGTATTTACCTAAATAATAGGTTGTTTTTTTTTTAATGCTTTGTATGACGTCCGCTTAGTATGACGTATTTGTCAATTCCCTTCGATGTCATTATAAACGGATTCCACTGTATATAAAAGTCGTACAACGTAGTTCAATTAAAATGAAAAACTATAAAAAGCGACCCCATTTTTACCGGATAGCGGAAATGATATTTATTTCCTCACAGTCGTTGATTGGCGTTCCATTAACTCTGGAGACGAGGGTAAAATATTTTATGAAATGTACTAAGAATCCAGGAATGCTACTAGTATACCTACAAATAAACCGGTCAAGTGCGAGTCGGACTCGCCCACCGCGGGTTCCGTATACAGATCATTTCATTATACTCCTTGTTTAATCTGGAGACCTTATACATCTCTAACTTTACTGATGTTGTAATATTTGTAATAGATAACTTTGCAAGTTTATCTTCACTGTATGACATTAATTTTGTTATAATTGTTAACTCGAAATTATTATTCCTTCTTGAACTGTAAATTAATATTTTGATATGAAAAATGTATTACTTATTATAGTTAGACGTTCTTAAATTGTAAATTAATATTTTGACATTTTAAAGTGCCCTTGTGGCCTATTTGCAGAATATAAATGTTTGTTTTTGTTTTTTGATTTTGATGTGTACCGGTTCCAACCCTATTAAATCAGAAAAATCTCAACAATATCGTGTAGAAATTGAACGCCATGGGTACAGCGTCATCTATAGGCGACTTTTGTTACAAATTTGAGCGACTGAATAACTTAGTATGTATGGTGGTTTTTCAATGATAATTCTTTACCACATGAACCGATTATTTATTTGAAAGAAGGTATTTTCAGCATAATTTAGTATTAAATTATAAAACAAAAATACATGCAAAGGTGATTAAATCAGAAACAGTATAGAAATGTTTTTGGCGATAAAAAAAAGAAATTCTAGATAGAGCTAGCAGTTATATTTTTCGTGTAAAATATACATTGATATCAATGTTATGTAATAATTTCATATTTTTTCCTGGATAAACTTCGGAGATAGGGGAGGGTGGAACGGTATTATTTTACGTTTTTTTTATACAACGCGGGTGGAAAAGAGGCGTACGGTCCACCTGATGGTAAGCGGCCACCGCAGCCTATAGACGCCCGCAACTCCAAAGTAGTCACGTACGCGTTGCCGACCCTTTATGAAATTTGAAAATTCACTGTGTTGACAGCAGAAGGGACAAATTTAGGTCCCTCGCTCTCAACACAGTGCATCCTCGGGAGCTCGGGCAACCTCGCTCACCTCCAGTAATACAACACTACATACTTGTATAGTAGATAATGTTATTATGGCTTTGGTCTTCTGCAAGGTGGAGGTACTTCCCCAGTTGGGCTGCTCCAAATTCGAGCAAGATGACATTTTGCTGTGCCCTACCTCTCTTATGTACCCTCATAAAACAAAAATGATTCAACGTAAAAAAAAATGTTTCAGAATATGCAACCCAAGCCCTTTCATATGATCCCCCACTCGACATATGCACTACACTTTGAAATTTTGAACCACCTATTATCTGTCATTTTTCACAGAAACAAAAAAAAATATTTAAAAAAGTTATGTTCTATGTATCTAGGTTAGCCTTCTTTATAACTATTCCAAATTTCAAATCGATATCATAATTATTTCTTGAGATATTTAGCGATGTGACAGACAAAGTGAAACCATAAAGGTTCCTTTTTTACCATTTTGGTAAGGAACCCTGACAATGAACCCTGGTTTCTCAAACAATGTGAGGAAATAACACAAAAATATTTCTGATAACATATTGTGACGTACCTAATAAAGGAATAATGACAGAAGGTTGCTTAGATATTTAAAGAACCCTTGGAAACGTACATAGGTATATTTATGAACTCGTTTGTCCTACAGCGTCTAACCGTTTAAGGGTCCTTATCAGTTAAATAACGCTCATCTATTTACGCCATTTTCTGTTTGAATTGACACGTATCTTAATATTTTCTCAATGTTACTATCTAGAACAGGACTATTGCGACCTTAAGTTATAAACTTAAAATGTATTGCTTGATTGTGTCATTAAGAAATATCGTTTCAAAAATCACTCCAAATCGAGCATTTTCAAGCTAAAAACTTGTTTTTTCCGCTTAAATTCTACTAACACACAATAAAAGCAAAAAATGGCTATGTTACTATCTAAAACTTTGATAAAATCATCGTATCCTTTAATCACTTTATTGGTATTATAAATACTTTTGTCATAATTTTAATTTAAAACATTTTAAAACTTATAAGGCCTCTTCTAAGCAGTGAACAAAACGAATTTTCATGTCCGTTTTGTCCTACGAAATTTGACATATGCTGTCGTAGAACAAAACGGTTTTATTTGTCCGGTTTGTCCTACGATGGGGACAGAATCGTAGAACAAAACGGACTACTTCGATAATTTGACTTTGATTTAGCTGTAAGCTGTTTTCGAATTATCTTTTAACTAGCGACCGCTTCGCACGGGTGCACTATTTAATGGATGTTATTATACATATAAACCTTCCTCTTCAATCACTCTATCTATTAAAAAAAACCGCATTAAAATCCGTTGCGTAGTTTTAAAGATTTAAGCATACATAGGGATATAGGGATAGAGAAAGCGACTTTGTTTTATACTATGTAGTGATTCATGGTTCGAAATTTTATTATGCGTTCCCCTTTTATACGGCCTCTTCATATGCCTTTGGGCAGCTAGAAGGTAGACAAATGCTGTCAAACCTTCTGAAACCACGAAATATCTACCCAAATTCCACATAACAGCCATTTGTTAGTTTGATCTGAACAAAGCCTCACTTCAGTACCATAAATCGTGTGAAATCAGCCCGTGTTTATTTCTATGTAAATTTCCCCCCCTTTGTTATCTCCCAGTCACAATGATTTCCGCGAAACAATGAAATTTCAACCGTAACCCGTCAGTTTACAGTTAAAATTCCATTGGAGTGTGACAGGTGATATTTCATGAGAATATGTTGTGTTTGCTGTGCGAAGTTTTTTTTGAAATATTGGAATGCATTAAAAAATTGGATGAAAGTTCGCGTTGATTATTCGTTTATTATTACCGTGATATAACTTATGCTAGATACGTGGCTGTATTTATTTTTTACTTTTTTTTTAAAATGCACGCTGAACCAGGGATGTCGCGTATCTTGAAATTAATGAGGTAGTTCCGGAGTTACGGATGCGGATACAGATATTTGCAACATCCTTGAATTATCCGACGGGACAGGCCTAGTTCCACTAATTAAAACATATTTTTCACCTCAATAGCTCGGAAAGCCCTTTTTATTCTTTAAAAACAGATAGCAAAAATGCATTTTATACACAAGAGTGCAAAGAATATTTGAAATCCGAACGTGCTATTTGTATCTTTTTAAAACTAAACTAAAGGCTAGTCCACCCAGTCCAGCAACAATAATTTTATATTGTGCTGTTGTGTTAAAAAAATACATATGCCAAATCTCGGGATTAGGTAGTGGACCCCGAGCATCCAACTATATTTTGGATGCAACTCTACTGGAATAAAGCTAGGACGAGGAGGACCAAAAAAAATTTCTCGCTCTAGTGAGATGAAAACATTTATGTTATATACGGCTGCAAAGTTATTTTAAGCCTCGTGTGTTGCAACACTCGCTACGCTCAGGATTCTATTTTTGAACCACTCGCTTCGCTCAGGATTCTGTTTTAGAACCACACCACTCACTTCGCTCGCGGTTAAACCATAGAATCCAAACGCTAGCTCGTAGTTCAACCAGAATAACAACGTAGAATCCATTCGGTAGCTCGTGTTTCAATTTCACACTCGCGGTTAAAATACAACTTTGCACCCTTGTATAACAAATAACTATAGTACAGTTCGAGTGACTGTGTAGCGACTATTGTTACAAATGTATTACGTAATAATGTTTTTCCATCGGTACAACTCGGTTACGAGTGGGCCCGAAGTGTCAATCATGTACTGTATTCGGTGTTTGAATTGTTTATATCCATTACTTAATGGGAAACTTCATCAGTAAATATTCCGTATCAAAATACTATCGTAAACTGAGGTGACTTTAGAAAACAACGGGGCCACTTTGATAGATTTGGAACACTTATATATTCATCACTAAGACGACTCTACTTTCTAGATTGATTCAGTTTAGTAAATAGTTAGGAAATTAACCCGTATAGAAGAAACCCCCCCAAAGTAACCCCAGTTTACGGTACCCGTTTATATTCTTACATTTGACATTGACCAATAAAGTTTTATGTTGATGAAGATTAATTTAATTTTGTCGTCGTGTCTAATATGTTCCGAGTTTTCCCAATAGAAAAACATTATTCAATACATCTACTATTCCAGCTGATTTATTAATCTACAATAGTATTTTCATTTTACAATACAAGCAAAACATAAATGACTGAATTGATATAAGATATTATCTTATTCTTAAAAGCAAAATTCTCTACCAGTCAACCAAGACAATCTCTAAGAAATATCTAGTCATTCGAGTTTTCTAAATTCCTTTTAAAGTAAAAGGAATTTTAAAGGAATTTTAAAGACAAACGTTTCACAATACATGAAGGTAAAGTACCCGCATGTATTGAGACGTTTGTCTGCTTTCTTGATAAAAAGCTCCGTGGTTGGTTCTTTATGCAGGATATCGGGAATACCCGCAAAGGCTTCATCCATGCTCGCGACCTGTAATTTGGCGAACGGAAACGTTATCAGACTGCACTTCCGTTTCCGCGTGTCCAAATTGTGCTACTGCATCATCAAAGAAAAAAATGTCTTTCTGTATTTGGGTCATTGTCAGATTTAGGTTCGCGTCTTTTCGGTGGACATACCAAAAGTTAAGGGCCACAACACTTAATTTTGGATTGGTCTAGTAACCCGCATAAACGGTGTTTCCGTAACTATAAATTCATGTAATAAAAACATAACTTACATGTACTTAAGGCGTTAACTATTGACCACCGGGCGGACAACTTTTGCTTCTACAACTGACAATGACCCATTTTAGTACAGTTAACTGGGGTTACTTTCAAATTATGGGGCGACTTTAAAAATCCAGTTTTTATACCGTATGTTATTTTTAATTTGGTTAGCATGAAGTCAGTGAAATATCTTGGTAAATTTCCTAACCATTAACTAAACTGAATCAGACTAGAAATACTTATTGATGATTATATAAGTATTCTAAATTTATCAAAGTCGCCCCGTTTCTTCCTAAAGTCACCCCAGTTTACGGTATGTAATATCCAGATATCGGACAGCGTCATTGCTCGCAATAATGTGGACGTGACCCCAAAATTAATCAAAATGTTAATCAATTAATTATTTCTTGAAACAAAATTTGAATTTCCGGAGATATTAGTTTATACGTGCCTATAATTATTAGTAAAATGTTATTTACAGTGGTTATCGTTTTCGTAAATATTTGTATATAATAAGTTACGATTTTAAACTGTCACGTTTATTTACACTAGAAATAATACTCAAAACTAATACATGGTAAATATCCTGCTATGATTATTATTTCTGACGAAGAAGTTTTTTAGTGGATTGCGAGCGGAGTTTGTCAGCACTTAAGTATATTTTTGATGTAAAAAGTAATAGACTGCAGAAAAATAGGAAAAAAATTGTTTATCCTCTTTAATAAATAGGTACTTTAACAAACTTTTGTATTTATTGACTAGGAGTCAAATTACATGTCAAGTAAGACAATAATTAATTGAATAACATTTTGATTAATTTTGGAGTCATGTCCACATTATTGCGAGCAATGACGCAAATTCGTCGGATCTCTAGTAATATCCATTAGTTCATAAAACCTAATATTATTTACTCAAATTCGTTTTGTCCCTCTCACAAATATAAATGTCAACGTGTCAGAAGACAAAAGAAGATTAACGGCATTTCAGTTCAAATAAGTTCGATAAACGTTTATGAATAAAAGCATTAATCAATATCAAGATGTTGTTTTCTGGTACGCATTGAAAACTATGCTTAATTTTGTAGTCCTATAGTTTTACTTTACTCTGAGTGATGAAGTAGATAGCATTCCGGAATTGAGATGTTGTTTTCTGGGATGCATTAAATACTACACGTAATCAAATAATCCTGTCTTTATTTTAGAGTACCTCCTTGTTCTACACCAGTTGACACTTTGACTTTGTTGGTCACCCGTTGACCATTTTGTCCTCATCATCATCATCATCCTAGCGTTATCCCGGTACAGTTGCATCCTAAAGGATGCCCAGAGTCCGCTACCTAATCCAAAGAGTTGGCGTAGGCACTAGTTTCTACGGAAGCGACTGTCATCAGACTTTCCAACACGAGGGAAAACCAGACCTTATTGGAATTAGGCTTGTCAAGTGAGTGGGCAACTTGACTGTTAGAAGTTCTCGAGCCGCCCGAAGGCCTCTAATGGGGCTTAACGACTGCTATCATAGACAGCGGCAAGGAATCAATGGCTTAACGTGCCTTCCAAAGCACGGGAGCGCTTAGTTCATAACCACTCAAAACGGTCACCCATCCAATAACTGACGTTGCTTAACCTCGCATACCGCATGCGGTACGCGGGGGCCACTGGGCCACGAGCGCTCCTCCGTTGAACATTTTGTATGACAATTTAAGACTGTATCTGTAATTGTCACTAATGTCTGTTGCAATCAATCTCACTGGAGCAAACTCTTCTCACTGGAGCAAAGTATTCCAGTGTTCAAAACCACCCGCGTGGTCATGTCGGTAGTTTCTCCTGGACTTTCCCCAGGCTAGTCTCCAACCGCGCACTCCTATACCTTTATTGAACTCGGTCTATAAAGTCACAGTCAGGTTAAAAAAAGTATGTTGTAATAGATTGTAAGTATTTATAGTATTATAGTATGAACAATGCTGATCTGCATGGCGCTCACGTCAGCGTACTGTCAGCAAGAATACTATGTTCCGATATTACTGTAAACTGTGGACTTTGAGAATTGTTCAGACTGTTGACAGCATTGACTTCAAAACCACTACATGCGTGTATGTAAATATATTTAAATACTTTTTCTCAAGCATGCAGGCTGCGAATTATCACCTCTCCGATTGAAGCCGCTCAACCAATCTCACTGGAGCGCAAACTCTTTGAGTTTTTTTTTTGAACCTGATTGTGGCTTTATAGGCCGGGCCCAATAAAGCGATAAGAGTGCGCGGTTGGAGAGTAGCCTGGGGAAAATCCAGGGGAAAACCTCCGGCATGACCACGCGTGGTTTGGATCACTGGAATACTCTAAGAGTTTGCGCTCCAGTGAGATTGGTTGAGCGGTTTCAACCGAATCTGAGTTGTGAGTGGAATCGAGCTACTGGGAGTTTTGTCGCTGGTTCACTAAAACTCTTTGAGTATTCCAGTGTCTTAAGCCCGCGTGGTCGTGTTGGAGATTTTCCCCTCGATTTTTCCCAGTCCACTCTCAAACCGCGCACTCCTATCGCTTTATTGGGCCCGGCCGATAAAGCCACAATCAGGTTAAAAAAAAGTATCATGTTTCGGGTGCGGCGCAACAAGCGGCCCATAATGGAATTTCACACAACATTGTAGTGCATCGGCTGTGTTTGCTGACGTCAGGGTATCCGATTTTTTTGCCATTATTAGAAATAGAGCAAAATGCTCCTTGCCGAAGTTTTCCCGAGGGACTACAATATGGGATTCTTCAAGAAAGGAATGTATAAATTTTTAAAGGGTCGGCAATGCGCATGTGACACCCCAGGAGTTGCAAGCGTCCATATCCTAAGGTGACGGCTTACCATCAGGCGGGCCGTACGCTTGTTTGCCACCGACGTGGTAGAAAAAAATATTCTATCTTCAATATTTAAAGTAGTGCCCCCCCGTGTATCCGAACACCATGTATAACTTGCTAAAATATTCTACTATTCATAAAAATTATGCAATTTAATTGGCGGAACAAAATGAGATTTCTCAAGTCCCTACAAAATTAACGTCAGTCTCCGAGGGTGGGAAATAAATCATTTCCCTGAGGTAAAAACGTTAGGGCGGTTTTTTAATCATTAATATAAAGCTAGAGACGTCACTCAAGCTTTAAAATAAAAAATAAAATTTTGTTTTTAACCTCCGACTTGAACCAAGGCTATATCATATCATATTATATCATTTATTTGCATTGATCACACATCGTCGTACATAATATACATATCAAAAATAATAACCATGAGCTATATAAATTCACGCTGAGATTAATAAATTTTAATTTTAACACATTCTTAATTAAGGTGTAGTAAATTGTTCCAACACGGTGAGGCAGTGAACATGTATGTCTATCCCTGTAAAAATTCCGTAACCGAGTAAAAGGCCTTTTGGACCAAGAAACACTTGTATACCTATAGGTACTTGACTTAAGAAGGCTTAAAAGTAATTTTACCGTTCAAACAATAACGTTTTATACAACTTTATGTAACAAAAATAGTTTCAACCTTAATTTGTGTACATTTTAATTTTTGGTCTGTATTTATTTTAATCATTAATATAAAGATGGAGACGTCACTCAAGCTTTAAATTCATAAAAAATATAATTTTGTTTTTAATTTCCATCTTGATCCAAGGCTATAGCTATATAGGTAGGTACTTGACTGAAGAAGGTATAAAAGGAATTTTACCGTTCAAACAATAACGTTTTATATAACTTTATGTAACAAAAATAGTTTCAACCTTAATTTGTGTAAATTTTAATTTTTGGTTTGTATTTATTTTAATCATTAATATAAAGCTAGAGACGTCACTCAAGCTTTAAATTCATAATAGTAGATTGTATGACAAGGGTCTAAAATGAGCCATATTACCACGAGATAGTTATTTTCCCGAACGAAGTGAGGGAAAATAGTTCGAGGGGTAATATGGCTTTTAGACCAGAGTTATACACTCTACTTTTCACTTCGATTGCGAGAAAATAAATAAACAAAGGTTAACCCACCCAAAATTAACAATAAATTCCACGGCGAAGATATATACTTTTGCAGCATGATTTTTTTTTCTATACTCCTTTGACACAAAACATAGACACTGCGGTTCGCGCGCAACATTCACGCGCGAAAAAAGCTAACTGACCTTCTATTGAGCGCTTCAAAGTGTTGCTCGAACGATTTAACCACTTTTTTAATTATTGTGAAATAGGGACTACTACAAACTTAATCTTTAGACTCTATAGAAAAAATAATTATGTTTCCTGATTGGTCGATTTTAGTAAAGCTGTATTCTGGTTGGTTAATACCCAATACCAAATATTTTTTTAAGAGTTAAATTAGTGTTCTGTGATTGGTGGATTTAATAGGTGAAGTATTTTGATTGGTCAAATTCAAATATTTTGTAAATCATAAATATGTATTCATATTTTCCCTAGGGGTTAAATGTACTACTTTAGCCCCGCTTGACAAGTCTAATATGACACACTTTTCGAGCATGAGAAGTGAAAAAAATATAATTTTGTCTTTAACCTCCGACTTGAACCAAGGCTATACCTATAGGTACTTGACCTAAGAAGGTTTAAAAGTAATTTTACCCTTCAAACAATAACGTTTTATATAACTTTATGTAACAAAAATAGTTTCAACCTTAATTTGTGTAAATTTAAATTTTTAGTTTGTATTTATTTTAATCATTATAAAGCTAGAGACGTCACTCAAGCTTTAAATTCATAAAAATATAATTTTGTTTTTAACCTCCGACTTGAACAAGAGCTATATGTAGGTACTTCACTTAAAAAGGTTTAATAGTAGATTGTATGACAAGGGTCTAAAATGAGCCATATTACCACGAGATAGTTATTTTCCCGAACGAAGTGAGGGAAAATAGTTCGAGGGGTAATATGGCTTTTAGACCAGAGTTATACACTCTACTTTTCACTTCGATTGCGAGAAAATAAATAAACAAAGGTTAACCCACCCAAAATTAACAATAAATTCCACGGCGAAGATATATACTTTTGCAGCATGTTTTTTTTTCTATACTCCTTTGACACACAAAACATAGACACTGCGGTTCGCGCGCAACATTCACGCGCGAAAAAAGCTAACTGACCTTCCATTGAGCGCTTCAAAGTGTTGCTCGAACGATTTAACCACTTTTTTAATTATTGTGAAATAGGGACTACTACAAACTTAATCTTTAGACTCTTTAGAAAAATTAATTATGTTTCCTGATTGGTCGATTTTAGTGAAGCTGTATTCTGGTTGGTTAATACCCAATACCAAATATTTTTTTAAGAGTAAAATTAAGTGTTCTGTGATTGGTGGATTTAATAGGTGAAGTATTTTGATTGGTCAAATTCTAATGTTTTGTAAATCATAAATATGTATTCATATTTTCCCTAGGGGTTAAATGTACTACTTTAGCCCCGCTTGACAAGTCTAATATGACACACTTTTCGAGCATGAGAAGTGAAAAATTTATTATACCGTTCAAACAATAACGTTTTATATAACTTTATGTAACAAAAATAGTTTCAACCTTAATTTATGTTTTTAATTTTTGGTCTGTATCTATGTGCCTGTTTTTGCCTTGCTTGCTTCTAAACGGATGAACCGGTTTCAGTGCGGTTTTCAATAATAATAACAATAATCGTTTATTCACATAAATTACAAATGTTTACGCAACTTACGCACTTCTGCCAAACCACAGTGCGGTTTGTTGGCAGACGAGGCTCCAATTATATTTACTTAAGTAACATTTGTGTTGTAGGTATTGTATTTACTTAGCTAATGCGAGAATATAACATATTAAGGTAAAAGATTTATATGTTTTGGAAATAAAGTAGTCGTCTCGATGATATTCAGTTTTTATTGGAACTAGTGACAGTATTGAAGCCAATATTGATGAAGTTAAGAATTACTATTTGTGAACTAAGGATCGGTTTCACCAACATACGATCACAGGCCGGTCATCGTCAAATATGGCGCCGGCAGCTGTCATCCCATAGAAACTTGTCAAACTATCCATACATGACGACCGCTTTAGCCTAGTTGGTAGTGACCCTGTCTTCGAAGCTAGAGGTCCCAGGTTCGAATCCCGGTCAGGGCATGTAATTGTGTGATGAACACGAATATTTGTTCCTGAGGCTTGGATGTTTTCTATGTATTTAAGTATCTATTTATCTATATAAGTATGTATATCGTCACTTGGTACCCATAGTACAAGCTTTGCTTAGTTTGGGACTAGGTTGATTTGTGTAAGATTGTCCAAAATATTTATTTTATTATTTATTTATTTATACAATCAGATTTTAACGAACACCGCTTACGATTACGGTTTGGTGCAACTCAGCCTAAATCACGGGTCGGCAAAAAAAAACTTGCAATATTTTTTAACTTTTCAGTGTTTTTTTTTTAAGTCAGTTTTTACTTTTTACCCACGACGGAACGGAGAAGGTATATGCGTTTAGGGTGAGAGCTTGTTTGTTTTTATTCATTAGATGGTAGTTTTTTTATTACTATAGTGGAACCAGCTTACAGCATGCATGACGGTAAGCAGAAACCGTAGCCTATGGACGCCTGCAACTCCAATAGAGTCACAAGTGCGTCGCTATAATTTTATTGAGCGTCGTAATTAAGGTTGCCCATTCCCTCATTAATAGGGTCTGTACGCATCAGTGGGACGTATATAGACGTCGATGATGATTAAAATGATGATTATGGTTTACTTTCCTAAATAAGTCATATTATTATGGAGTCGCAATATTGCAAAATTAAAAAAAAAACTTTCATCTAAACTTCGCGTTGAAATAAAATTGTAATCTTTGCACTCACGTAATTCAAGCACTAATTCAAAAAAAACTTACATCATATCACATTAAAGTCCACATTCGAAGAACGGTCAGAGATAAAGAACCTAAAACCCCCGAACAGATTAACACGTCCAAGTCAATCGTAGCTCAAATCAATAGATAGCGATCGTCAACCATTTGTCGTTGCTAATAATACTTCGCGCCACTCGGACGTTGACAAATGGAGCCAAACGTTGCCAGATGTCAGTAAGTCGGGGCAATATTTTCTTTTACCAGGGGTAGGAAACTACTGTCGTGACTGTGCTCAATTTTATTTACTCTGGGGAATTATCCGGACTCAAGGCTCAGGAAAGTATACGTACTGCCAATTATAATCATGTGAATCGAAAGTTTACTAGTAAAATAACTAGTAAAAAAACTGAAAGATAAAACTAGTGACGAAAAATTTAAAAGTCGCCTGAGAAACTTTTTATTGGAAAATCCGCTTTATTCTATAAATAATTTTTATGACATAACTAGTTAGATTTAACGTATTCTATTTTTTATTGACATGCATTTTTTAGATTATTGATGACCCGTAAGGTGATATTTAAAATTATTGATAAATCTTAATTTTGTATTTCGTTGACATGTATTGATAAATATTTATTTTTTATTGTAATTTTAATGTATCTACCTAATCTGTACATGTTTCAAAACTGTCGCTCACAATATAAATTCCTCAAAATTGACTATGTGTAATTTTAAGTGACATTGTATATTGTGAAATAAATAAATCAATCAATCAATTACTTTTATTAGTACTTTGTCCTTGTTTCACGGTATATTCTTTCAAAAATGGTGTTTTAAAGTACTTTTTTCAACTTTTTTTCATTAATTTCAACGTGATCACATATTTTATTTATATGAGCATGTGTTTCACCATGCTTCACGCTACCGAATGTTTAACATTTTAACTGCCAGCGATTTCGTAGCCCTGCACTCGTAGCCAATAACATGTGAAAACCCGTATGTAGAGAAAAGCTTTCCAGTGTAAAAAAAATCATGAATATTAAATTTTTTCATTTATTGTCTCGATCTTTTCTTAAACGAAAACGAAATACGTATGTTTTTATGGTTAAGGATCCCAACAGAGCCCTACTACTGTCAGTCACGCTTCCGTCTGTCCGTCAGTCTTCAATCGCACAGGTTTCACAGCAAAAGGTTCAAGCTACAGTCTTAATTTTTTCACAGTATAATCATTTTTGATCCAAAGCCATAATAATTGACAAAAAAACAATATACATATATTTAAACTGTTTTTGACCCCTGTATGAAATATTTGCCGCGAATTCCTCCAGCTTTTCTAAACTTGCACAACATATTTTATGTCACACCTGGCCATACAGTGGCAATTACCGCATGCTCCGCGCACGGAAAATCCCACTTCCTGGCCAGGGAGTGACATAAAATTTTGTACTTACCTCGGGCGGTAACTATGAAAGCCTCAGATCGCATAATTATCGCCCTTGCCTTCGGCTCGGGCGTCAAATACCTGCGATCTGAGACATTCTTTGTTTTACCGCCCTTGGTAAGTAATGTACTATTTTTTTATAAGCGGCTTCCATCGCCAATTCTAGGTTCCGATAATATTGGCGACCACAAAGGCATACACATAAGCTTGCTATTCAACCATATCGATTGCAATACTCCAAAAAAATGTACATTCCATGAGTATACGGATATATAACCAACTGCCAACTGAGTTAAAGGAATTGCCTATATGTTTAAAACCATGTCACAAAGTGGCTATTACAAAATTGTTTTTATAATATTAATGAATATTTTAATTATAAAGTTGACCCGTATTGATCACTAGCTATGTTTAATTAATGTTAATTCTATTTTTATTCTTATCTTGACTTTTTATTGAATTGTATTTATTTTTTGGTCCATCAGGTGGACCGTACGCTTGTTTGCCACCGTCGTTATATAAAAAAATGTTTTTTTGACCCTGTTGACATTCTCATTACTTAATTTAATTGTTTATCAATGTATTTAATTTTAACGACATGTAATATGCAAAATGTAAATTCTTGCATGCTTAGTAAAGCATAATGTATTGGACATTTAGTATCTATAACACCTTGTTTTGTAAACAACATTCTTGCAATGAAATAAATGATTATGATTATGATTCTGATAATGATTATGAGTCTTGGATGCTTCCCTTTGTATTTAAGTATATATTTATCTATATAAGTATGTATATCGTCGCCTAGTACCCAAGTACAAGCTTTGCTTAGTTTGGGACTAGGTCGATTTGTGTAAGATTGTCCACAAATATTTATTTATTTATTTGATTATGAAATGTTCTAGTTTTCTAGGGAAATCTAATCTTTCCTGGCTCCATGGTTGGATTGGCGACATAATAATGTTCCCCCTTAATCCTATTAACTGCTTGGATACTATCTTAAGCAGTATTTGCTGAGAAGTTATGGTAACCAACATAATAATAGTATATGCTAGGCTTTATTTACAAGAAAGCGTTTTTTCATATTCGCAATTCTTAAGAGGCCTTATAAGTTTTAAAATATTTTGATTACATATTATAACAAAAGTATTGATAATACCATTAAAGTGATTAAATGATACGATAATTTTATTAAAGTTTGAGATAGTATATTAGAATTTAAGCGGATTTTTTTTTTAACACAACAGCTCAATATAAAATTATTGTTGCTGGGCTGTCTGGACTGGCATTTACGAGTACATGTTATTTCAAATATTCTTCGCACTCTTGTGGATAAAATGCAGTTTTGCTATCTTTTTTTAAAGAATAAATAAGAGCTTTCCGAGCTAGTGAGGTGAAAATAAATAAACTCGGCTAAAGAACGACCCTACGAACATGACACGAATTATTATTACTCGTCGACCTTACCCCCTGACCTTATACCTACCAGAAACAGGCGTTGAGCTCAATACTTGGAAATTACAATTAACTTCAATTATTTTCCATTACCAGTTATTAAATTCAATAGAATTCCTAATAAAAGTTACTAACCAATTAAGTGGAAATTTGTAGGTGCGTGTAAACTGTTCATTATTGAATACTAGCTTTTGCGTGCTACTCCTAATTCTATTGCTTTTATTTTATATCAGGCGCTTACCTAGTTATCGATCTTCCATATAAACTTCCACCCTCTTAAGGTATGATTTAAAAAAAATATCCTATGTCCTTCCCCGGGATCCTAACTATCTCCATACCAAATTTCATCTCAATCGGTTCAGTGGTTTAAGCGTAAAGAGGTAACAAACAGACACTCTTTATATAAAGCTAGTACGGATACTTAATTGTTACAGGATGTACATTAGAAATAAAGGAAAAATTTAAACACCTAGGTAACGAGCAGGATTTGAACCTGCGACCTCCCGGCAATCGCGGCCAGTCGCTCGAGCCAACTGAGCTATAGGTGCAACTGCTACGGTCCAATACCCATAGTACAAGCTTTACTTAGTCTGGGACTAGGTCGATTTGTGTAAGATTGTCCACAAATATTTATTTATTACTTATTTATTTATTATTAATATCATAAACAATTCTTCAAAAAACAAGAACTGCCGGATTTAACACAAGCTGTAATGTATAATGGGTCATTGTCAGATTTAGGCTCGCGACTTTACGGTGGACATATCAAAAGTTAAGAGCTACAAAGCTTAATTTTGGATAGGTCTAATAACCAGCATAACTTTTATGAATTATTTTCTCATTGCACCCACATTTGCTAGTTGCTGTTTGGTCCTATGCTCGATTGGTAGAGAATGCCTCGTGGCACTAAGTCCGTCCTTTGTACTTAAAAAAATAAATAAATATAAAAAAGTATACTTATACTCTTACTTCTGTACTTATATTCTTTTTGTGCAATAAAGTTTAAATAAATAAATAAACAGTGTCTCCGTTACTATAAATCGTAGAGTATAAATATTTCTAAAGAGATCTAAAATACGCGTGCCACCAAGAGTGACGGAAAAGGTCTTATACAGATAAATTGAGAATTGGTTTAAAATGGCTGCCGGTTTACCATAACTTACTTCCATAACTTGGGCGGGTGATCGCTTGTGTGACGTATTTGGGCACAACTGTCATATAAAATAAGTTGTGCTCGACAAAAAAAGTGAAACTGTGACAGGGACAACAAATAATATGTAACTCTGTCGCTCTTATAGAAAAATGCATGCGACTGTCTCGCTTGGTTGTGGTATTTGCGTGTCGCACCTGGTAACGTACCTAAAACGTAACGTAAATAAACGTAACGTAAACGTAAATAAAAACCACCTGTTGACCACCGGAGGGACAACTTTTGTTTTTTCAACTGACAATGACCCAGTTACTTGATTATTTATCTAGTTAAGTATGCATATCCTCGCTTAGTAACCATAATAAGTACAAGCTTTGCTTAGCTTGGGTTGGGACCGGGTTTTTTTTTAATTTATTCATATTAAAAGAGAAAAAATCACAAAACATATTTAGTAGTCGCGCACAGAAACCTGTTTAAGGTTTATGCGTGACGCGAATGTATCGCACCGCTCACAACAATAACATTAATAATACTAAGTAGGCGATTAAAGTATGTAGGTTTTACGCTCCAGCAATCACACCTCGCTGTCTGTTCCCGTTAGATAATATCTTTATAATGCGATTTTGCACGACTTTTTGTCTGCCAGGACACTTGTGTGTATATCTTCTGGTATTGTATTTAGAATGTTAGGTAGCATGTACTCCCACGTCCTCTTGCCATATACATTTATATAGTTAGAATATATCTAAATTAATTATTGTATTAAGCAGTACCGCTATGCTATCGTAAACTACAAATTTAGAATAAAGGAAAAATTGAAAAATTTAGGCACCGAGCAGGATTCGAACCTGCGACCTCCCGGCACTCGCGGCCAGTCGCCTCAAGCCAACTGAGCTATAGGCGCAATCGCCACCCAGCCCCAAAAATCGTTCGAATCCTGCTCGGTGCCTAAATTTTTTTCTTTCAATTTTTCCTTTATTCTAAATTTGTAGAATGTATGTAGTTGGTAGTATAAGTTACGTAATTGTTTATATCTACATCGAGTTTTTAACAATTTTATCTTATCATAGTTTTCTAGAACTATTGACATATCAAACTTGTCAAAAATTGACATTGCTTTGCAGTATTTAAATACACTGGCCTCGTCCGTAAGTTTATTTTTCATGTATCTTGGTACAATAGGTGGTTGATTTACTGTATAAGATTGATAACAACTTTCTTTTTATTATTTTTTACTGAGATGAATATTTTTTTATTTCAATAGTATTCAGAACTGACGACGAAATGAATGAACTTTATTCTGCAAGTAGGCGGCGGCACTTTTACAAGTCAAAAGCTACTAGATAATTAACGGAACGGCGCTGTTATTTCAATATAGTTTTTTTTTTGAACCTGACTGTGGCTTTATAGGCCGAGCCCAATAAAGCGATAGGAGAGCGCGGTTGGAGAGTAGCCTGGGGAAAATCCAGGGGAAAACCTCCGGCACGACCACGCGTGTGGTTTGGAACACTGGAATACTCTAAGAGTTTGCGCTCCAGTGAGATTGGTTGAACGGTTTCAACCGAATCTGAGGTGTGAGTGAAATCGAGCTACTGGGAGTTTTGTCGCTGGTTCACTAAACCTAGCCTAGCTGAGAAGAGTCCAGCAAGAAACGCAACTAGGCCTGACCTGGGTCGGACTGACTACCCCGTGTGCGGCGGTACCGGGACGAATAGGGACTATATGTATCACTGTTGTCGCGATCGCGCGGTAGACGTCCCCGCCGGCGGGAATGCCTAAATTTCAATATGGATTGTAACTACTGTGTACGAGGTTCAAAATCGTTTGACATCTCAATATGTTCGGACGGAGCTACTTTTGAAATCATGTGGGCCAACACGCAGCGCATAAGGGTAATGTAGACTACACATACCTGGCTAATTTTATTAGACCTACGTGGCGTGGGCCACGCCGCATCTCTTAGGGCTCTTGAGGAGTAGATACGGGTCTTTATTATGTAGGATGACGACGAAGATATTTTTTTATACATACCTATACCTTGTTTTTTAATTTTTAGCATTGACAAGAATGACGTTGAAAGACTTACGAGGTTTTTATCAGGCACGTTTTGCAGTAAAAGTGTAGTGCGTGCGTGCGTGCGTGCGTGCGTGCGTGTGTACGTGCGTGCGTGCGTGCGTGTGTGTATGTGTGTGTGCCAATGAATAATAAAACAGTTATTACATGCCTTACATTATATACATTATTCAAGGAATATAAGAGAATTTAATTTATCTTAATTTATTTTTAGTTATTGTAGTTTTTTAAATGAAAATTATGATAACGCATCTATTCAATAGATATCGCACTTAATTATAACATATTTATTCGACATCATTTAATTATTTACCTCATTCCTAATAATAATAATCAACTGACATATAAAGCTTTTATGCTCTATGATTAAACAAATATGAATATTTTTAAATTACGTTTCAGTTCATTCACTAAAAGTTGTACAATAAAAAATCCAAAGAAGAGATTGACACGAGTCGGTTAGATTTTTAAAAAGTAATTTGTCATAATTAGTAACTGCCACTTATCGGATCTTTTGTGCCAATTCAATGTGTGTTTACGACTACTGATTCTTGGTTTGCCTAGTTTCTAATCTTAAAAAAAGGTATAATGCATAAACATATTGTTGACATCGAATATGCCTGCCTACACGGCGTTAGCCAATGTTTAGAAGACTAATTGTAGTTATGCATAAATATTTAGTTTATTCACTGCAAAATATGTCCTATTATTGGTTATGTAACAAATACACTAGAGAGACTACCAAACAAGAAATCAAAACACTAACACGCTCCTGTTGGTTTATTTCTTGACTTGAATATTTTCACTTCCTTAACTTCTAAACTTTAATAATTTTTCGTTATAAGGGAATTCTACTGTAGTAGTATTAGTAGGATTATCTTTTTTTGTCTGTGTATAATTTTGTATAATAATAATAATAATAATAATAACGTTTATTCAAGAAAGTTGCTTACAATGCTTCACACTATACTTCTGCCAAACCAGAATATGGTTTGTTGGCAGACGAGGCTCCAAGTTACAAAATATAGTAAGCTGTATACACTCATAATACATTTAACTTAAATTATATACACACACACACCCATAAATAAAATCTGTGTAATCTGTGTTAGAGCA
This sequence comes from Epiblema foenella, assembly GCA_963556455.1. Lineage (NCBI taxonomy): Eukaryota > Metazoa > Arthropoda > Insecta > Lepidoptera > Tortricidae > Epiblema > Epiblema foenella. The sequence continues at coordinate 25,575,921 of OY747100.1, forward strand.
AGCAAATTGTTAAACGTAAAACAAAGCTCAAAAGTTCTCAGAATTCTCTATCCGTATGTTTCGCAATGCATAATACTTTTGAGCAAAGCGGGGAAGAGGCACACAGAGAATAGCAAATTATAAGAGATGTGAAAAGAGCACCGCTTTACGTCGCCGACATATAGAATGGATGGAGATATAAATTAACTTTAGCATTTGTTCAAGTGGCGGCCATTTTGGTTTTTATAATTGTTTGAATTTTATTGCGTTTCGCTACAAGTTTTTATTGACCGGGCGAACGAAAAGCATGCTACGTTTCAGTACCCTTACCATGAGTTTGCATGACCGTACTCGCTAGCGACTGCGTAAACGATTTAGTATGCCGATTCTTAGTTCTATTGCGTAACCGTCAGAGGCGCTGTTATTTTTACGCAGTCGCTAGCGAGTACGGTCATGTAAACTCATGGTAATGGCACAGGAGTGCTACCGCGAACTACAAACGAAGTTTTCCCTCTTTGCCGCACTTATGTGTAAACTTGCAAGTGTGACAGAGAAGGAAAAATTCGGATGCCGTTCGCTGTAGCAGCCTAGCTTGGGCAAAAATGCTTTCGTATGTCTTGTATGTATGTTAATACGTTACTGTACATGTATATTTGTGTTTGCAAACGCATCAAGAATTATCTGACTTGTGTGGCTTTACATTATCTGTTGTGTATATGCCGGTCCCAATAACGCGCCAGTGCCTTTACCATGAGTTTGCATGACCGTACTCGCTAGCGACTGCGTAAACAATTTAGTATGCCGATTCTTAGTTCTATTGCGTAACCGCCAGAGGCGCTATACTTTTGCCTGTACAATTTTACGCAGTCGCTAGCGAGTACGGTCATGTAAACTCATGGTAAAGGTACAGGAGTGTGTGAAAAACCAGTGAAAACCTCCGATACGACCACGCGGGTGGTTTTGAACACTGGAATACTTGAATTAACGATCCAGTGAGATTGGTTGAGCGGTTTCAACCGCATCTGAGGTGTGGATAGCACGTTAGTTAATTATTGATGATGGCGCTTGCAACAGTGCCAAAATATTGGGAACTAAAAAATACACGACGAGAAACATCATCCTGTTCTGGATTCGTTTTTATTATCAGTGACTCTTAGAGACCATATACATCTCTAACAATATTATATTAGTCTTAATTTTGACGTTCTGAGACCATGTACATCTCTGGGATATTATATGAATTCATTATACTCTTTGTTTAATCAGACTGAGACCTTATACATCTCTAACTTTACTGATGTTGTAATATTCGTAATAGATAATTGTGCCAGTTTATTTTCACTGTCGGTATGATATTAATTTTGTTATATGTATTTGTAATCTCGAAATTATTATTCTTTCTTGAACAGTAAATTAATATTCTGACATGAAAAATGTATTCTTATAGTCAGACTTTCTTAAATTGTAAATTTATATTTTGACATGTAAAAGTGTCCTTGTGGCCTATTTACAGAATAAATGTTTGATTTTGATTTTGAGTTTTACAAATGTACATGGTAAATATCCCGTTTTCAATCGTAAATTCCACTTTATTGTTCACATGACAATGACGAAGGTAACAAATACAGTAACAAACAGATTTTACATGTACAAAGGTGATACATTAAGAGATCTCTTCCAGTTAACCTATGAGCATTGAGTGGAGAATTGAAGATGCGCAGAACGACACGTGTGTGATGTATTTATAATAAATATTCTCAATATACAACTAAACACACACATACTGCAATAATATACATACATATTTAAATTAATAGATTACATACACAAACTCACACCTGTATACCCAAAAAGGCTATAGGCAGAGCACATGTAATTTAATCCAGTGCCAGATTTAGCAATTGTAGTTTTACCTATGGAATGAAAAATGGAATATCGTCTACGGTATTTCTGGACCGATGTGACCTTCAAACCTTCAAGAAAAGAGCGTATTCCCTTCTGAAAGGCCGGCAACGCACTTGCTGCGACTTATCTGGTGTTGCAGGAGTCTGTGGGCGATGGTAATCGCTTACCATCAGGCGATCCGTCTGGTCGTTTGCCCCCTATAACATAAACAAAAAAATGGAGAAAATGTTATATTGAGCCCATCGCCCACAACACACTACAGTCCGGTTCCCATAGTCGAATATTACGACACCCATGGGAAGACAGGGAGAACTGCCATTCTAACCCGGCACCACACGGGGAATGAATAGATATACGAACAGTTGGATACTATATCTTTAGATATACGTCCTGCAAACAATAACAAAAACACACAGATTAATACCTTATAATCCTAACTATAAAAATAAAAGAAACATATTAAACGTTGCGAGGATATTACGGACAAGAACACATTTTGCAAGATCACAGTATAAGGCAAAGTCTTCCGACCTTTATAATAAAATAAAAAAAGAACTAGACATTCACTCTAAATCCTACGCACGCACGCACGCACGCACGCACGCACGCATGCACGCACGCACACACACACACACACACACTCGCACACGCACAAGCACACGCACACACTGTCATCAAACAAGTAAAGAAAGTAGCATAAGTGTAAAGCATGTTTTAGAATTTAGAATTAAGTTACAAATTCTATATTATTATTATTCACTCTTAAACTAGGGAAGAGCGGTGCCTCCCAATACAGGCAATTTTTGCTTACCGGGCGGTTCCATCCCCTGGATCATAAACTATGTGTTTCTTGTGAAATAAAGAATTTTATTTTATTTATTTATTTATAGGATAGCTATAATACAGTGTCTTTCCGGGTATCGTCTCTTCTCCTCTACAGAACGCATTTCTCAACCGATTCCCGTGAAATTTTCCTTTAACTTATATGACGTTTTTGTTGATTTCAAAATGGCGGAGCCATTAGTTGGATGATGATGATCGATCAAAATGCCCCATCATCCTCCTAGCATTACTCCAATACCTGAACCTGAAGGATGCCTGGGATCCGCTACCTAATCCCAAGATTTGGCGTAAGCACTAGTTTATATGTAATTACTGCCATATGACCTTCCAAGCCAAGGGGAAACTAGACAATTGGAATAAGGCTTGTCTAGTAAGTGGGCAACTTAACGTTAAGTTTTCTCAAGACGCCCGAAGGCATCTAACTTGGCTTAACGACTGCTATCATAGACAAGCCATCAACGGTTTGAAAAACACTCATCTATTTAGGCCATTTTCTGTTTGAATTTATACGTATCTTGACATTTTCTTAGTGTTCATATCTAAAACAGGACTATTGTGACCTAATGTTATAAATTTTAAATGTATTTTTTGGGTTTTTCACTAAGAAATATCGTTTCAAACATCACTCCAAAACGACTAAACTAAAACCGGCTTTTTTCCGCTTAATTTCTACTGCGCACAATAAAATCAAGAAATGGCTATATCACTATCTAAAACTTTTACAAAGTCTTTTAATCACTTTATTGGTATTATCAATACTTTAGTCATAATTTAAAATCAAAAACATTTGAAAATTTATAAGGCCTCTTAACGTGCCTGCTAATACGGGACCACTCAAAGTGGTCACCATCCAAGAGTTGACCTGGATCGACGTTGCTTAACATCGCATGGCGCATGCGTTACGCGGGGGCCTTCGAATAGGTCAGAATGTCGACTCCAGAAATTAATACTAAGTGTAAGTTACAGTTTACCATAATTAATACATATATCGACTACCTGAATCAGCACTCAACTAATTGTTACGTTCTTATGAATATTAATGGCTTCTCTATCGAGATCGATTATTTCAATAAAGTCGTATTTACCTTTTAGTTCATAGTATTATAAGACGTTTCGAAAAGCATGGACTCGTGTAAGCTGGTTATTATAAGGTCGCAACACGCTTTTAGTTTAGCGGTGTTATATGACGTTTTGAAGAAGGTTGCAAGCTATTCTGGGCCTTAGTGATATTGCTTTAAGCCTCGGCTTCGTACTGTAGTTATTATATATTATATCCCACAAAAAACATTTTCATGTAAAATGTTACCAAGACGAGACAGTCAAAAAGTTATGGTGGAATGCCTAAGTGTACGCGTCGTGTCTGAGTTAGACGCCGTAAGCGCAGCGTTCCATCTTTCGATGTTCGGGTCCGTGAGTGTGTGACCGTCGATAGGCTGATTCAAGGCTGATGACGTAGATAGTGTCACACACACTACTAACACCTCAGATTTTGTTGAAACCGCTCAACCAATCTCACTGGAGCGCAAACTCTTAGAGTATTCCAGTGTTCCAAACCACACGCGTGCTCGTGTCGGAGGTTTTCCTCTGGATTTTCCGCAGGCTACTCTCCAACCGCGCACTCCTATCGCTTTATTGGGCCCGGCCTATAAACCCACAGTCAGGTTCAAAAAAAAAACTACTAACCGATATACCGGATTGCGCAGTATATTATTGTATCATTAATTATACAAGCCTTACTATAGGGCTAATCCGATTTGTGTATTTCCCCCTTTTATTAATTATTTATAACATTATCCTCTCCTTTTCAGAAGGTTAAATAACCGTTGTTTGTGCTTCAGTAAACATTTCATTTCCATCAGTAATGAGTATTGATTATGGCTTATCGAAAGCATTCTCACATGAGAGCACTTCATTGTCATAGAAAATAAACGGTTTGTCCACTCGGGCGGGAACTACTCATTTCTGGTTTGTTATTAAAATGGTATTGTGGAACTGGTTGGTTTTAATTTGAGTTAGGTAGTACCTATTATGGTATACTTAGTGAGCGCTCGTGGCCCAGCGAGGTTAAGCAACGTCGGCCTAGGTCAGTTATTGGATGGGTGACCGCTTTGAGTGGTTGTAAACTGAGCACTCCCGTGCTTTGGAAGGCACGCTGCCGTTGATCCCGGCTGCCGTCTATGCTAGCAGTCGTTAAGCCAAGTTAGAGGCCGTCGTGCGGCTTGAGAACTTCTAACAGTCAAGTTGCCCACTCACTTGACAAGACCAATTCCAATAAGGTCTGGTTTCCCCTCGGATTGAAAGGTCAGATGGCAGTAACTTTCGTGAAAACTAGTGCGATTAGGAGAATATTGGGATTAGGTAACGGACCCCGGACATCCTTCAGGATGCAACTGTACTGGGATAACCCTAGGATGATGATAATGACTATGGTATACTTACTTTAAAAAAAACATGAAAGTTTAGGCATATAATTATATGGGTATGGCCACCAAAAATTGTACCTACATTTGAAAATCAAAATCAAAATCAAAATCAAAACATTTATTCTGCAAATAGGCCTCAAGGGCACTTTTACAAGTCAAAATCTATTTAGGTACATCAAATAAAAATAATACAATAATCAAAGTATCATTAATTAAATGGAGTGTTACATGTCAAAAATAAGAATAAGAAACTACTTAATAACAATTGAGATTTGTTAGAGATGTATAAGGTCTCTAAGCGTCAAGATAAAATGTAATAAAGTAAGTACACTAATCATAATAAAATATGTTGAGCTATATCTATAACACGTCAACATGAAAATAATAAAATCTATTAAATAAATATCCTCAGAGATGTATAAGGTCTCTGAGCGTCAGTGAAAAAAGTTAATGTCCCACTCACTTAAATAATTATAACTTTTAGGTATTTCTGTTTCATAATAACTTGTAAAGACATACCGTATCTGTTCCGTAGAATGTTTTATGCATATATAAATTTAAGTTAGTTAAATTTTCCTGTGATTAATTATATATATTTTTTGAAGGTGTTAATTTTTGCGTTCATACAAAAATTCAGTGTCTCGCAACGACATCTCGCAGATCGAAGTTAGAAAAAATATAAAATTTGTTTCTTACCCTCTATAGGTTCGGAATGGCTAACGTTGTTCACAAAATTTGCTACTTTCCTATTGATTTAATTTAATAAAATAACGCAATAAAGTGTATCAAAAGTAATTTATTTATTTTTTATTTATTTATTTATTACACGGGACACCAACAGAGTACATAAGGTAAGGTTACAGTTGTCTTTGGTATAAAAAATGTGGGGGCTTATGTACCCCAATTACAGGTGAACACATCATTTTACAGAACTTATGTCCAGATCTATGGTAACTACTATGAGAGTTTGATGTTATACAATAAAATCATAAGGTTCTTAATATATATAAACAACGTGAAATTCTCCATTAATCTAAGTATTTAATTGTAATAAATTAAATACAATAGTTTATAAATTACAAAACATGAAATATACAAGACGAATTTAGATTTGTACAATTTCAAACATGTGTCTAACTTTTCGTTTTGAATGTTACTTCACGTAAATTGTAATAAATTAAATACAATAGTTTATAAATTACAAAACATGAAATATACAAGACGAATTTAGATTTGTACAATTTCAAACATGTGTCTAACTTTTCGTTTTGAATGTTACTTCACGTAAGTTATCATGTAACTATTAAACTAATAAGAATCCAGGGCCGCAAACACCTTTATTGAGTCATGGCAACACCACACTACAGGTTGGCCACCCGTAGAATCACATACGCCATTTTGTTCTCGACAGAATGACAACAAGAAGTGGCCGGTGTGTTTGTCTCGAAAATATTGTACGTTTTGTAAAGTAAATATCCAAGGAAGAACACAAGTTTATGCATAATTACAAATTGTAGATGTAGGTAGACTATTCGTTTATCGAATAAATGTATACAGGGCTTTCTAACTTCAAAACTCTCCGAATGTATTTTTTTTAAGGTTGTCTATAGCATTTTCGATTCACGAATGATACCGTGTGTTACTATATGTGTTACGTAACATTCGTGATCTGCTCTTAAGCTGAGTGTGCACTATAGAAATGTAAGGATTCACTATTAATTGGTATTTAAATAAAAATATTTTGATTTTTCTGTGACAAATATATAGGGCATTTAAAGAATAAAAGCCTGATATATATTTTGAGGTTTAATATGAACAAGAACAATAATACGTGTAGTTCTGAAAATTGGTATAGTTATACCTTGCGGTATGATGAACATAATAAAAGTCTTCAAGGGTGGGGGTGGCGGCTGTGCTGAAGGTGGAGGGGGTTTAAAGGTAACTTTTTTAGTTTTTTCATACAAAACTCGTAAACGGTGGCCCATAGTAACATGTTCTCAAACATGATTATGCTACATAAAATTCTCTACAAAAAAGATTATACACGCTTTTTCGCGAGAATTAATATTTAATAAGATTTTAAACGGGCAAAGGAAAAAATATATAGTATATAAATACTATATATTTTTTAACACATAACGAGATCTAAAGAACGATACCCCACTCGATGGAGTAGGTAAATTTTTTTTCGTGCCCCTTATCTGTACGAAAGCCCCCTTATAAACATGTAAAAATATTTTTTTTTACAATTTTTATTGCTTTGGCACAATGCGATACTTAAAATGTGAAAACTTGAAGACTGTAGCTCCATCCGTTTGGTTCTAAAGGAGAGCGCGAATAAAAAAAAGATCTACCCCGTCGAGCCCACCTTAAACACCAACGGTTGAAGCCATAAGGCATCAAATTTTCAGTTTAAGCATTTTGTTGCCCCAAAGCTACACAAATTGCTCCGTATAGCTAAAGGAGGGTGCAAAAAAATTGCTTTTTGGTATTAAAAAAATAATAATTAGATATACTGTGTATTTCCGAAAATTGTTGTGTTTTTGCATAGGATTTAAATCTTATTTTTCTTAGGTTTTTTTGAATAATAATAAATAATAATAACAATAATAATAAATATTAGAGGACAATCTTACACAAATCGAACTAGCCCCACAGTAAGCTCAAGAAGGCTTGTGTTATGGGTACTAGACGACGATATATTTAATAGATATAAATACTTACATAGAAATCATCCAAGACTCAGAAACAAATATTCATGCTCATCACACAAATATTTGCCCTGACCGGGATTCGAACCCAGGACCGTCAGCTTCACAGGCAGGTGCACTACCCACTAGGCTAAACCGGTCGTCAATAATATAACTTTAATTAAGCATTTCGATTCTTTATAGAATCGGAAACCTTTACAAAATTTCCCAGCTAAAATTATCCCCCATTCCAAAAGAACCCGCGTTTAAATCAAAGATTAACAGATGTTTCAAAACAGAATCGAATAAAGGAAGTTTTCACGGGAAAAGAAAAGCTTTTTCAGGTAAAAATTACAGCGGGCGGAAAAACCGTTTTTGCCGCGTCGCTCCACCATCAATTATTAAGGTATAACTAGGAAATCTTTTTTCCCGCCCTATTTTCCTTGCTTGTTATTTATTCCGTAATTCGCTTCGGGTCATAAAAGGACGCGTCTTAGAAAATTACTGGTTATACCAGCTGATAACCATGCGTGGGAGGTAAATGAGCATTAGAACTAGTGACGTTTTGATGACTTATGATGTCTTACTGTAAATTAATATTTTGACATGAAAAATGTAATACTTATTATAGTCAGATTTTCTTAAATTGTAAATTAATATTTTGACATGTAAAAGTACCCTCGTGGCCTATTTGCAAAATAAATGTTTGTATTTTGTATATTTTGTATTTTACATTTTTTTAAAATTCAAATTATGGTACTATAGACAACGACATGTTTACAAGGACTAGTAACTTCGTACTAGTGTTCAGTGAAATTGACATGATGAGAGACTTCGCTTTGTTCTCATTTGATTTTATTTTTAGACTGACGCTCAGAGACCTTATACATCTCTAAGGATATTTATTTATTATATTTTATTATTTTCATGTTGACGTGTTATAGATATAGCTCAAAATATTTTATTATGATTAGTGTACCTACTTTATTACCTTTTATCTTGACGCTTAGAGACCTTATATATCTCTAACAAATCTCGATCGTTATTAGTTTCTTAGTCTTATTTTTGACATGTAACACTACGTTTAATTAATGATACTTTGATTATTGTATTATTTTTATTTGATGTACCTAGATAGATTTTGACTTGTAAAAGTGCCCTTGAGGCCTATTTGCAGAATAAATGTTTTGATTTTGATTTTTTTTTTACATTTTAGAGATAATATTTGTTTTTATTGTGTATTGTATACTATGGAGAATCTAAAAACACTTGGAAAAAAACAGTTTTCAGCTAGAAAATTTTCGTTTTGATGTTTGAAACGATTATTCTTAGTAAAACATGATATTAGATATTAAACCACAACAGTGTTCTATAGCGTGTATATATACAGGGCGTCCCACGGCTATGCCACATGGAGGGAAACCTTAAATATACCTTAAATATTGTAGATGGAGCATTTTACTGAATGAAGACATTATTTGAATTAAAAAAACATTGTAAATTGCATTCACAGATATTTAAATATTTTTATGGTTGAACCGGGAATCGAACCCGTTACACGTGATAAATTGATTAATTTTGTATTAAAATTGTTAAAATTCATGGTCTTTCTTTTATTTCTGATACCATGTTATTTAGCAAAAAATAATCCATATGATGAAGCCTTCCGATTGGTATAATAAAGCTACAGGGTAATTATTTTTCTTGTGTAACGGGTTCGATTCCCGGTTCACGGTTTAATTATTATTTAAAAACTACGTTCCCATCCCTCCCCACTCTGTCGTTACTCGGCGATCACTGATTAGGGGCCGCACGGTCCGGCGTCCTAGGCACACACTTACGGACCCGGACGACGTAATCACAGCGTCTATCGAAAGATGGAACGCTGCGCTTACGGCGTCCAACTCTGACACGACGCGTACACTTAGGCATTCCCGCCGGCGGGGACGTCCACCGCGCGATCGCGACAACAGTGACACATATAGTCCCTATTCGTCCCGGTACCGCCGCATATCTTCTTTCAGTAAAATGTTCCATCTACAATTTACTTTCAAGGTACTTTCCCTCCATGTGGCATAGCCGTGGGACACCTGTATATATAACTTGTTTTGTCAACAAACATTTTCCAACGAGATATTATTAAAGAATCTCATTTTCATTTTATTTCGAGATGTTTCATCAAAATAACAGAAAAAACATCACCTTTTCTTTGCAAACTTTTGCTAGAAAAATCTCAACTAAGACTACTTATTTAAGTTCTTTCCAACACTACGAAGCGGGCTTGAAAAAACATTAATTAAGGATTTTACTGTTTTATCTTATTTTAACGTGGAAATAATCTCTTTCTTCCCAAGTTGGAAAAGTATATTTTTGAGTTACGTTTGTTTAAAACACTGACAGTGTCTTGGGGTGTGTCAAGGCAGGAAATATCCCATTTACAGAGCAAGGGTCAAATCTAAGGACACTTTCGCAGCGGACGGTATGAAACCGGTGCGGTATTTAGCAGCAAACAGTCACGTGTCAGTGTCAGCTGTTAATCAAAACCGATCCTTTACTGCACGCCTGTATTTAATCTGATGCCGCGATTGTCAAAGTCAAATAAGTACTTATTTTGCAAGTAGCCTCAAGGAGTTTTTTTTTGGATCGGGTGCCGAAACGAAACCCAGATTCTTTAAGGATACAGTACAGTGTCCCTGTGAGGATAATAGGATTGCTGACAACAAATTAAAAAAAAAAATCTCGTAGACGTATGGAAGAGCAGCCGAGAATAATAATCACAGAATAAGTGTTCAATGTTTTAGGAGGCGGCTCCTGTACCTCTAGTATAGGTAAGTTTTTTCGAAACAAAACACAAACGAACGCGTTTGAGTATAGTCTCAATTTATAAGGCAACGTGAGCAGCGCCTCTGGTGGCTTTTGGTGGTAACTAATTTTTGCTATGCAATCTGAGACCAAACGCAAACGCGTTAGTTTGTGATTTGTTTCGAAAAAAATTACACTAGAGTTACTCGTTTTTGGGCAAAACGTACCTTCGTGTGGAACGATCGACATTTATTGACGCTAGAAAATTATGACGTCACATCTACAGCGCTTTCTCTTTCTCTAACTAGCAACATTCAAACAGTGAGCTGAGTTTCATGCTGGACTCTTCTCAGCTAGGCTAGGTTTAGAGAAGCAGCGACAAAACTCTCAGTAGCTCGATTGCACTCACACCTCAGATTTGGTTGAAACCACTCGACCAATCTCATGGAGCTCAAACTCTTAGAAACTTGTCAAACTTTCCATACAATCAGGTAGGCTAGCACAACTGGCTGTCAAGTCATACCTCGATACCTGTCTCACTCGAACTGTGCGAATTAGAAAGAGGAGGGTAGATTTTCTCTACTCGCGTCGAGTTGCGACTGTAGTTATGCTAGCCCTGCAGATTTTAACGAACACCGCTTACTATTACAGACGGTTTGGTGCAACCCACCCTTAGAGTTAGTCCAGTGTTCCAAACCACACGCGTGGTCGTGTCGGAGGTTTTACCCTGGATTTTCCCCAGGCTATTCTCCAACCACGCACTCCTATCGCTTTACTGGGCCCGGCCTAAAGCCACAGTCAGGTTCAAAAGAAAAAATTAAAACTTCGTCGTTTTTTGAGATATTAGGATAGGATTCCCATCATTCGGCATATTTTTTGGTCTTGTTTATTTGAATTAAAAATACTATTTAAATCCATATTCGGGCTAAATCGTGGCCGGGCTGTCTCAAAACCGTTGAGTTCTTTGTTTTGTTACGTTACTGTGTCCACAAATCGTAATTACCTTCGGCCAAAGTTACGGAACGCTGATTTCTCGGGGGACTGTCCGCAACGCGGGAACCCTCCCCCAAATATATGTATACAGTTTTGAGCTTTACTTCTTTGTAATAAAAACAAAAACGTATACATGTTTTAGAGATGGACGGTATAAATTCTTAATAAGCGCAATAAAATCGAAACCCGAGAAAGTGTTTGATTATTAAAGAATACTAGGCTGTAGGTAAAGTAGGGTAGAGTACAGTAAAACCAATTTGAAATTGAAAGCCCTTATCCCACTAGACAGTTTCAATGTGTGAGTCTCAGAGTATTACGTTTGTCCAGTTAACTTCAAAGACATGTATACAGGCCGTCCCACGGCTATGCCACATGGAGGCAAATTACCCTAAATATTGTAGATGGAACATTTTACTGAAAGAAGACATTATTTGAATTTAAAAAACAATTTAAACTGAATTCATAGATATTTAAATAATTTTGTGGTTGAACCGGGAATCAAACCCTTTACACGTGATCAATTGATTAATTTTGTATTAAAAATGTTAAAATTCATGGTTCTTTCCCTCCAAGTGGCATAGCCGTGGGACACCCTGTATATTTTTAGCCTTATCACAATGGAATACAGTGCAAAAATGTAAACATGTTTTTGAACTTGGGTATACAGGGTGTAACAAATCTAGTTAGGATCGGTTTAAGAACATATTCGGTATCGTGTTCTGATTAGGAAAAAGTGGAAAAAAATTTTTTTGATGCAATATATTTTTGGCCTTTGTATGGACAGTTGGCTGACTTGGGCGACCTGCCCCATAATTTAAAAATAAATAAATATTAGAGGACAATCTTACACAAATCGAACTAGCCCTATAGTAAGCTCAAGAACGCTTGTGTTATGGGTACTAGACGATGATATATTTAATAGATATAAATACTTAAATACATAGAAAACATCCAAGACTCAGAAACAAATATTCATGCTCATCACACAAATATTTGCCCTGACCGGGATTCGAACCCAGGACCGTCAGCGTCACAGAAAAAAAAAAATTCGCTTCAAAAAAATTATCTTCTACTAGAACACGATACCGAATATGCCCTTAAATGGATCCTCACTATTTTATTTTATTTTATTTTATTTTTTATTTATTTAACTCAAAAATATAACTTACAAGTAGGCATATGACTTTACCTAGCAAAACTGTATATACAGTTTGTTGGCGTGTGTTGCGCTCTCTCATTTACAGGTTTGGAACTTACACCTACTTCTTCCCTATAAACTAAATCATGCAATGCTAATGACAGACTAAGAAATCTAGCAATAACTAGGTACCTAAGATACGTAGTGTGCGCACCAACGACGCTACGCCGTACCGGTCAGCCTCTTGTTCAATTAAAGTCCTTGTCTCTAGTTTTGTTACATCCTGTATTTTACCCCTTGCTACACACTCGTGGAGTGGCATAACTCAATAGCAATTAAAACGGGTCAGTTTTGTTGGGAATTCGATACAAATTGGAGTAACGAACATATTTGCCCTTACCTGGAACACAGAATCTTCGGACTCAGCTAATTCGGTCGTCATAATCATCGTTTTACGGGTGCAATGGTTTATTTCGTTAATCGTTAGAAATATATGACTTGCCTAATAGGTGCTAATAGTAAGCAGATGGACCACTCTACTCCTGTTTTTTAATTGCTTCTTTTGTTTAATATGTGTTGTTTTAAGTTTTGATTTCCTTGTGTATGTCTTTTTGCGTTCTTTGTTTTTATTTGTCTCATGTTACAATGAGTGTGTATGTGGCAAACAAATAAATGTTTTATCTATCTATCTATCTATCTATCTACTTTTTCATGTATATAATTTTCAGACACTTTTTTTAATGCAGATTTTGGAATACTTGGCCCTCACATCATATTTTTATATTGTTATTTAGAAAGAGGTTTAATTGCAGTATCACTTTCGATAGTTTTGGCAATTAACAAACCACAGCTAATATCCATAAATAGAGTAACTCAGTGGTCCTCGGACGGAAAAAATGGTTTTTACCACTGTATTACCCACCTTTTACAGAAATATGTTAATATATAAGTATTTTTGCCTATAAATTCCTTTTATTAGGTTCAAGTATTATTTCGAAATACCATTTTTGTACACTAATTCAATACATGTCCTAGATTTTTTTTGTAATATAAAACTGATCATGAAAAAGTAGAATGACCCAGATACCAGATGAATCACAAGCGCCTTGCCGACCTCTTATTGATTTGTATATTGAAATGAAATGACCGGTTCATAAAATAAACCTCTGCCTCGAGAAGAACCAGTGTAAAAAACTCGGCGAGGTGTTATTTTTTCAATTCACTGGTCACTTTGGCTCGATATTTAGTTCCCTCACTCCCATTATACACATAACTTAACAAATCGTGTAGGAGGTAAAATAACTTCAAAAGCTACATTTACAACCCGGCCGGGCCACGAAATCGCGCGACGAGCGGCGGCGGCAGCGGTGAGCGATGAGCGGCAGAAACAATTATATAGAGACAAATCAAGGATGCTACGAGCCGGCGCGGCTGGTGAATTCGCGCGCGCCTGTTCCTTTACCATGAGTTTGCATGACCGTACTCGCTCGCTCGTAAACGATTTAGTTTGCCGATTCTTAGTTCTATTGCGTAACCGGATCATTGTCAGATTTAGGTTCGCATCTTTTCGGTGGACATATCGAAAGTTAAGGGCCAAAAAGCTTAATTTTGGATTGGTCTAGTAGCCCGCATAAACTGTGTTGCCGTAACTATAAATCCGTGTAATAGAAACATAACTTACATGTACATAAGCCATTAACTATTGGCCACCGGGTGGGCAACTTTTGTTTTTAGAACTGACAATGACCAAACCGCCAGAGGCGCTGTACTTTTGCCGATACAATTTTTTACGCAGTCGCTAGCGAGTACGTAAACTCATGGTAAAGGCACTGAGCGATCGGCGGTGGCGATGCCCGGCGGCTAGTAGGAGCTTAGAATAAGACGGCTGCTTCAAATTAAAAACAAGTACATTAAAAAAAATAAGATTTTTTTTTTCGTGTAACAGTACTTTTAATTAATGATGCTTTGATTATTGTATTATTTTTATTTGATATAGATAGATTTTGACTTATAAAAATGCCCTTGAGACCTATTTGCAGAATAAATATTTTGATTTTGAATTTGATTTTGACTTTCGAAGTTAAGACGCACAAAACTAAATTTTTGTTTTCGTTTTCGAATTATCTATAGTTTTTTTTAGTTATTTGTCAAAAACGATTCCCAGTAAGTCAAAAGGATTAAGTAACACAATCAAAATCAAAACATTTATTCTACAAATAGGCCTCAAGGGCACTTTTACAAGTCAAAATCCACCTATATCAAATAATAATACAATAATCAAAGTATCATTAATGAAATGTAGTGTCACATGTGAAAAATAAGACTATGAAACTAATAACGATCGAGATTTGTTAGAGATGTATAAGGTCTCTAAGCGACAAGATAAAAGGTAATAATGTAATAATCCAAATCAAACACGAGTATCTTAATCACAAATAATCAAAGAAAAAACAACTGAAATTAGTTGTTTGTTTATACGTTGGGAAAAGGTACATTTCTAACTAAAGTACAAAGGTAAAATCAAGTAACTCGATAGATACTTGTTTTTATCATGGTAACCATGCCCCTTGTTTATTAAAACAACCCCAAAACCCTTTGGCCAAAATAAGTATCCCGACTTACTTGTTTCTAGGGTGGATTTTAAGTATCTATTTTTTTAATTACCAAGCTAAAAACTGTTTTCAGCCGCGTGGCCGTGATGGCTTCAATTACAGGTGAATTAATACATGTTTTTCATGTTCCACAAATATAAAAACCACCTCGATAGATTGTTACTTTTCAAGAAACTGGCCTTTAAAGTTAAAAATAGTTTTCACACCTGCAATTCAGAGAAGAGTTATTTTTGCCTTCGAATGAGGGATCAAAGATGTACTTTTCTTCCCTCACTTGAGGGCAACAATGACTCTTTTCCTCATAGGAGGTGTGTAAAGCAGTATGTGACACTTTGTAGTAAAATCATTTGTAAAATATTTCATGTTTTAGGTGGTAAAAGTACGTTCTAGGTTCTAGTGTTCTTTACGTAGTAGGAGTACGTTCTGAATTCGCTTGATACCGCTGACGCTACCGCGAAATACGTTTCATGCCGCTCTGCTCTGAGGGGCTACCGAACTCCGTATCGTGCCGTCCCTTTCACTCTCATGTTATACCCTATATGAGTGAAAGAGACGGCACGATACGGACGAGTAGCGCATCTGCTTCGCTGTGCCGCCCGTCGCGCCGCTCGTCGCTAAGACCAATTTCGTGGCCACACCGAGCTTCAAGAACCTAATCATACCTCAGGGCAAGCTAAACTCAGCATCCCGTATCGTCCTTTTGGTGCCCAATAACTTTGAGGTTCAAAGGCACTTAAAGGACAGACCTTAACACCGCAAATGTCGGTACTAGGTACAATGTTCGTGCCCACAGACGTATTAAAGTAGATATCGCATGTGTCGCCATCTGTATGTCGCCATGTGAATTTATTAGGCTATTATTAGTAACAGACAATGAAAATGGACGCTAATAAAAGACGTAACACAAATAAAGTAAAATGCGAATTTAAGCTCATGTGTTTTTTTTTAATCTAATAAGTACATTTACTTATCGTATGGTTTTGTTGCACCTTTTAGCACCACCCAGGTGTCACGTGTAGGGTAACGGTGGGTACTTCCTACCGGACGTGGTGCAACTCCGACCACTCATGTCAAGTGAGTGGGCAACTTGACTGTTAGAAGTTCTCAAACCGCCCGGGTGCCTCTAACTTGGCTTAACAGACAGAAGCCGGGATCAACGGCTTAACGTGCATTACAAAGCACGGGAGCGCTTAGTTAATAACCACTCAAAGTGGTCACCCATCCAAGAACTGACCTGGGCCGACGTTGGTTAACCTCGCATACCGCACGTGGTATAGTGGTATTTTTATAATATGTCCGAAAAGCCATAAAACGCTTATCGTTACTAGTTCAAAACGAAAGGAAGTATGAAAAAAATATAATCCGCACAAATTAAAAAAGCTACCTTCCTTTCTAGATGATAAGGTTCAAGTTTTAATGACTTGGAAATAAAACAGTAGCAGCCTTTGCCACGCGCTACGCCGTGACTGTTTTATTCACCAGAGGAGTCGCAAGTGCGTTGCCGTGCGTGCCCTTTCAGAAGGGACTACGCTCTTTTCTTGAAGGTTTGAAGGTGATATCGGTCCGGAAATACCGCAGCCGACAGTTCATTCTATAGTTTGGTCGCTGGGCCACAGGCGCTCCATAATACATACAGACACGCTAATACATACAAGTTACCGTTGTCCTTAAGACAGTCCCAGTCTGTAGCATCATTCAGGAGCAAGTTGAAGGAATTATGGCTATCCAATGACTGTGAATTGCTTGGATACTTTATTTATATGTATTATTTTATATTTTATTTAGATATATGTATATATATATTTATATATTAGTAGTTATATATGTTTATTAATGTGTAGTTGTATATCTAGAATATTTATATAAATACATCTTTGTACACGTGTTGGTTTGTCTACAGTTTAGTTCCTATTCTTCACTCAATTGCTCAAAGGTTAACTGGAAGAGATCCCTTACAGGGATAAGTTCGCCTTTGTACATAATTTATCTGTTTTTTTTTCTGTATAATTTATTTTACTTGTCTTGTGTACAATAAAGTATTTACATACATACATACATACATACAGTCTAAAACACGTTTCGGCGAATGAAAACATAGTGTAGAATATAAATAACCAGTCGGCAAAAATATTAACTCAGCGACGAGACAATGGCTACCTCGACAAAGACATATATGTCTGTGGATACAATATTCACGCCTCTGCATGGTAAAATTCAAATTCAGCAGCGAAGTCAGGCCCTAGTGGGCTCTTAACGGGTTCACTTGCAATAGTTCTGTTTTACTGGTGGTGGTTGGTGCAAGGGTTAAGAATAGGGAGTGTGCAACTAATACGTAAGCGTGTCTATTGGTTACTTGTGTTCTTTGTGCATAAGCCCATGGTTATGTACAGGGAGTAACAAAAATAGTCGCGATTCTTTTAAGGGCACATTCGGTATCGTGTTCTGATTAGGAAAAAGTAGAAGACTTTTTTTTGACTCGAAAAAACATTTTTTTTTCTATGGGGCAGGTCGTCCATGTCAGCCAACTGTCCATACAAGAAACAAAAATTTATTACATAAAAAAAAAACTACTTTTTCCTAATCAGAGGGCCTACTCCGAATTCCGAAATTCGAACTTCATATCGTGCCGTCCCTTTCACTCGTATAATGAATAACACGAGAGTGAAAGGGTCGGTACGTTACTAAATTCGGATTTCGAAGTTCGGAATAGGCTCTCAGGTTAGGCTTGGATATGAGAAATACGAGTATGGCGCACAAATATCCACTTCAATCCTCTCCGAAATAAAAATTGTTCTATGTCTTCCTGAGGTTTCCAACTGTCTCTAAATATCCAAAATCTTGTTTAAATCCATTCAGCGGTTAAGCGTGAAAAGTTAACAGACAGACAGTTACTTTCGAAAGTATCATCACTACATAGTATAAAACAAAGTCGCTTTCTCTGTTCCTATGTCCCTATATCCCTATGTATGCTTAAATCTTTAAAACTACGCAACGGATTTTGATGCGGTTTTTTTTAATAGATAGAGTGACTCAAGGGGAAGGTTTGTATGTATAATACATGCATCAGCATTGCACCCGTGCGAAGCCGGGGGGGGGTCGCTAGTAATATTATATATGTATGGTTGATTCGTCGCTAGCAGTATTTTTGTTAGACCACAAATCTGAAGATAATGCACAATTGAACATAGCAAACTGTTTCGCATACAGATAAGTTTCAGAGTTCCGACAGTAGACAAAATGCATTAAATCCCTTAAGGTATGATGTGATTAAATTCACGTAGTTAATTCTGTAATACCTAAATGTGGGAAGATAGGCACGTGTCGAAGGTAATTCCGAACGTTGGGTAATAAGCAACATTAAAGGATTTATTTTCAAAAATCAAGTGCTTGTCAGATGTCAAGTAGTCAGTCAATGAGTCACCATCCACATTTGACATTTGGAACAAAGAGCTCGGATTATATATAGTGCTCAGTGAAGAAGGATTTGGTATTACTGTGAAAAACAGAGATAGTAATAGAATTTATCTTTTGTGAACATCGCCATTTTTTGATTTTATTATGTGTAGTAGAATTTAAGCGGAAAAATCAAGTTTTTAGTTTGGAAATAGTTGATTTGGAGTGATGTTTGAAACGATATTTGTTAATGAAACATCCAAAAAATACATTTCAAGTTTGTGACATAAGGTCGCAATAGTCCTGTTCTAGATAGTAACATTGGAACAATGTCAATTGTGTCAATTCAAACAGAAAATAGCGTAAATAGATGAGCGTTTTTAACTGGTAAGGACCCTTAATTCTCAGTACGAAGTCTGAAAACTAAAACTTAATACTTCAATTAAGGCATTGCGAAGAAGCCACGCGTATCCTCTGCGGGGATGATTATTTAATCCCGGCTTGCAATCCCGGTATGCAAGACAATCCCGGTATGCAGGACTATGCAACCTCAAAGGATTCGTTCACTTTTCTCAAATTGGCTTACTTCGCGATTGTATTTCGTACGATGCAAAAACGTTAGGATGCGGTATAATTTACTGGGGCATAAACTAGAATATTCCAGTGTTTAAACCACCCGCGTGGTCGTGTTGGAGGTTCCTGGGTTACCCCCAGGCTAGTCTCCAACCGTGCACTCCTATCGCTTTACTGGGCCCAGCCTATAAACTCAAAGTCAGGTTTAAAAATAAATATAATAAGTTACTGTTTGAACTGTAATTTGTTCTAACAGATATTAATGAGGGCTATCGTTTTTGTGCTCACCAGTTGGCGCCACTGTCGAGTAAGGTCCAGCTGTCAAAAATTATTATTGGTTATTATTGGCATGAGAACGAACTTGCATTTAAATCATGTTTAAAACCTTAAAACCGGACCGTAAAAATATCGCACATCCCGCATTGTAGCGCAGTCCCGTTTTGTTCGGAAAAAAAGGAGGAAATAAGTTTCCGAAAGACAAAACTGTCTCAAAGCACTGACAGTCATTGACCCGTAACTCATATTTGCCATAATCAAGCTCAGGCATTGCAAAATACTCACCATATTGTTCCAATTTGATATTATCCCACGTACCGCCACCACAAACAGTGACATTTGACATTTCGAAGACCTCACGATTCACTAGCGCCTCTAGCGGTGAATTCATACGCGATAGCCCCCATTATAAAATCCAGCCTAAGCTGTGCCAAAACACTCTTACTAGGTTACACCTCAGATTCGGTTTTCACCGTCGTGTTTTAAAAAAGAAAGAAATTGCACCTCCTCCATTCTTCGTACTCTATCTTATCTATTTACTGCGCAGTCCTTTGTGCATTATTGTCGCAGCAAACTCTATGCAGCTTCCTTATTTAAGCTGCGGACTTATGGCAAAGTGGTAACATGTATGTATGTATGTATGTATGTATGTAAGCACTTTATTGTACACAATAACAGGTTAAAACAATATACATGTCACATAAGATTAGAGTACAAAGGCGAACTTATCCCTATGAGGGATCTCTTCCAGCTAACCTTTGAGGGATTGAGTGTATAGTGGGAGAATGAGATAGACAATTGTATGATATCTTCCATTCTTTGCCGCATCCTCATGAGTGAGGGTCGTGACTACATGAGGCCGTCACTTTCCTCCTGGAGTTCCCCGCATGAGAGCGCAGATGGGTGCTCGTGGAGTTTTTAGCCAAAATACCATATAACCAAGTCATCCGCCGATGTAAAGAAAAAAAAAGGAAGGTACTTATGAATCTCTTTTTTTATCCGACGCCCTCTGCCCTACTATAGTTTAAGAGGCCTTGTAAGTTTTAAACTGTTTTGTTTTTTAATTATGACAACCATATTTATAATAGCCTTAAAGTGATTAAAGGATACGATAATTTCATTAAAGTTTTAGATAGTTACATTTCCATTTTTTGATTTTATTGTGTGTATTTCAATTTAAACCGAAAAACACAGTTATTAGCCTGAAAATGGTCGATTTGGAGTGATGTTTGAAACGATATTTCTTAACGAAAAATTCAAAAAATACATTTAAATTGTATGATATTAGGTTTCAATAATCCTGTTCTGGATAGTAACATTGAGAAAATGTCAAGTATATGACAATTCACACGGAAAATGGCACAAAGTTGAGCGTTTTTTATCTAATAAGGACCCTTAAGAGTTTCGAACGAAAAATTATTAAAGTTTAGAAGTTAAGGAAGTTAAAATATTCAAGTCAAGTAATAAACCAATAGCGTGTTAGTGTTATGATCTCTTGTTTGGTTGTCTTTCTAGAGTATTTGTTAACTAACCAATAATAAATAGCCTCTAATATTATTTTGCAGTGAAATAAACTAAATATTTATGCATAACTACAATTAGTCTTCTAAACATTGGCTTATTATTATTGGTTAATTATATTGTTATTGTAATTAACTTAATTAATATAATACATCAATAATATATAGACAAACACACATACATATATACCACGAACTTAAGAAATACCCAAAAATAGAATACAGACCAGTATCAAATCAAAACAAAGTAGTTGTGTAAGAGACAAATTGTATTTTAGTGTATTATTAATACAGTATAGTTTGGAGACAACCCATCTTTAGCATAGAATATTTAAGAGGTATTACGTATATATTATTAAGAAACGGTAAAAAATATTATATCACACCTGCTATTCAGAAAAGAGTCCTTGTTACCCTCGAACGAGTGATCAAAGTCGTATTTTCTTGCCTCATTTGATGGCAACAATGTTGCTTTTCTGAATAGGTGTAAAACGAAGTATTATGTGCCACTCCATAGTAAAATTATCTGTAAGACATTTTATGTTTTCAGCAGCGGGCCTTATAGGCGGTGTGAAAAGCAGTATTTATCACACGGTAGCAAAATTATTTCCGTCTTGGTGGAAACAATTGAATCCCTCATTACGCTCAAGATTCTACTTTAAAATCCCTCGCTCAGGATTTTATTGTAGAATCTTTCGCTTCACTCAGGATTTAATATAACGTCCTCGTCATAAATATATCGTTTTTCTTGAGACACAATCTACTATTTACGGTGCCAATAAACAAAACTTCCGAAAATACTAAGAACACATCAAATTTTAACCTATTCATAGTTTTTAAAGATTTTTAAGTATTTTAAAAACGAAAAAAAGCCACAAAGTACGCAATATGTCTTGTACTGCTACTAATTTGACTATCAGTATGAAATACTATTGTCAGCAACAGTATTTATATAACCCTTATAGTTTCGCCATGTCCGTCCGTCCGTCCCCCGCTTTTCTCAGTAACAGTTAGTACTAGAAAGCTGTAATTTGGCATGAGTATACATATCAATGACGCCGATAAAACGGTAGAATAAAATCATAAAAAACAATTTTTTTAGGGTACCTCCCCTACGTGTAAAGTGGTGGTGCAATTTTTTTGTTCTTCCAAACCCCATCATGTGGGGTATCGTTGGATAGCTCTTTCAAAAATATTATAATGTACAAGGTTTCTGAAAGCATTTTTTGATTCAAGAATCGGTTGGCGTGATATTAAGCTTTGAAGTGATAATTTTTGCTTACAACTTTTACTAAGCTTAAAGAGGTATTAAAGATTGAAAGAGAATATTATTCTGAATTTGGCTACGTTAATAGCTTTTACTCATACATTATGGAGATTATTACTGATAAGAAGTGTAAAAATTGGCGAATTGCTGTTACTCAGACCTTATTCAGCATGCTGTGTTGCCGACCCCCTCAAAACTCAACTCAAACTCAAAATATTCTTTATTCAAATAGGCCTAGCAACAAGCACTTTTGAATCGAGATTGAAAGTCGTGTTCCTTACTGCTCAACTATAGTCGGTCTCCTGCAATTGAATTAATGTTTTACAGTTTATTGTCTAGTAAAAATATTTTAGCTTTTAACCCCGCATTCATAAACATGAAGCGTCTATCGCAGTGCCGCTCGTAAAGTTCTCCGCATAAAATAACCTATTTCAGCGGGCCATTCCAGTTTTTTTATTTTTAAGGCAATAAAATAAATTTGTTTGTTTGGGCTTGTAATTTATATTCTGCAGTTAGTTTTGAGATATGTATATGTAGTAAAAACATAATAATCTGACGCAGTGGTCAACTTTATTATAGGGTGGACAAAATCTCCTTCTGGTCCCGCGACGTCGACTTGCTAAAACTCGGAAGTCACTCGGTGTCATTGGTGTCAAAATCAAAAATCAAAATCAAAATCAAAACATTTATTCTGCAAATAGGCCTCAAGGGCACTTTTACAAGTCAAAATCTATCTAGGTACATCAAATAAAAATAATACAATAATCAAAGTATCATTAATTAAATGTAGTGTTACATGTCAAAAATAAGACTAGGAAACTAATAACAATCGAGATAATACAGTCAAGATATATAACACCCTTCCGACTGAAATAGCTAACTGCCCAAGTAACGCAGCATTTATAAATAAACTAAAAATCTAGTTGACCTAGCATGTTACAGCATAGATGAATTTATTCTAAGGAAAACGGATTAGTTCCTTTAATGTAGCAGTAGCAATAATGATTATGAAATTGAATGTAAACAATATTATTATGCCAAATTAACTTGTAAAATGTATTTATACTTTTACCAATAAAATTATCTGAATCTGATCTAAATGTGTCCCTTCTGTAGGGCTAGCATAACTATCGCCGCGACGCGATGCGAGTAGAGAAAAAACTACCCTCGACAACTAATGTCGGCATGCAAAATATTAGATTTACTTAATTATGAAGCTAGGCATGCAATTAATTCATTACATAGGTAATTACACCAGTTAAGCAATAAAATACAGTATTTATTAATTAATTACAACAAAAATTAATGTCAATGATAGTTGAACACTTATCCTAAAAAAATACAAAAATTACCATTCAGTCATATTATATCTACAAATAATAAATATATTTAAATTCTGGGTATCGTGGGTTCGAACCAGTCGTACCACTAGATTAAAAAAAAATTACTTACGATATATCATTTGACATAATCGGAGTAGTTTTTGTAAATTTCATCTCCCGATTTCATCACTGCGAGGGATGATTTTCGGGATGAAAAGTACCCAGGCTATAATCCCATTGTATACCAAGTTCCATCATAATCCGTTCAGCCGTTTTTGCGTGATTGAGTAACAAACATCTAAACATCCAAACTATCGCATTCATAATATTAGTAGGATTAGGAATATAATAAAATAATAATTTAATTAATAAAAATAAAAATAAAATAATTTTAATTAAAATAAATAATAATAATATAATAATATAAATTAAATTTTTAATTTAATTTTTTTCTTTTAATTTATTTAATTTCATCTATAATATTATTAGGATATTAGGATTAGTAGGATTGAGTATAAGTTTAGTATACAGTAGAATCCACTTATAACGACTCCGCATATAACATTTTACCGCTTTAAACGACTTCGAAATCACCACACATTAGATTTGATATCAAACATTTTCAAAGTAAATCAGTCCGTTTTGTGCGACGTCCTGTTAGTGCGACGTAATATCACCGGTCCCATGACTGTCGCTTTATCCGGATTCCACTGTACTTGTATGTATGTATGTAAGCACTTTATTGTACACAATAACAGGTTAAAACAATATACATGTCACATAAGATTAGAGTACAAAGGCGAACTTATCCCTATGAGGGATCTCTTCCAGCTAACCTTTGAGGGAATGAGTGTAGAGTGGGAGAATGAGATAGACAAACTTACACAGTGTACTAAAACTTTTCAATAAGGAAACTTATAGCTAAAACCAAAACTAAATAAATATATAACAACTATAACATATAATAAATACATATTATAAATATATACGTATTTAAATTAATATACATAAATAAATACATATAGTATTCAACCAAATCACAAGTCGTTGTACTTGTAATACTACATTTTTACAACTTTACATAAATAACCAAAATTCTCAAGAACACTCAAACGGTAATAAAAAAACAATTACGAACTATAACGTGATAAGACGTCAAACGCTCTACTCCATTCCCGACACCATAAAACAACGCTATCCATATAAACTTAATTTAATTAAAATAATCAGTTTGATCCGTTCTAAAAAGGGAAGCTTAACCGGTATATTGAATTTTTTTGTCACGCCAACTTTAGGGGGCGTTTACACTAGCTGTGACTAGAAATTGAATATACTGCTTGCTCTGTAGGTGAAGGTCGCAAGTCTCGGTGTAAGGAAAAACGCCTTCATATAGAATTTAAGGCGCGTAATAGAGTGAAATACCACATTTTGGTCGCGTTCAAAGGCCTAAAACTCAAAACTGGCCCGAAATATAGGTCTCGAAAAAATATACTTGAAGAATTGATATGTCCTCTTCAATCTGAGCAACGGAAATTGAAACACGCCTAGATTGTCCTAACAAAAAAAAAATTATCAAATAAGGCATTTTTCAACCTTTTAAATCGCTACTGCTCACTATCTAGGCATGTTTTTTACACGGGATATTCATAAAATAAAACTTAATTCAGTTTCTCATAATCTGAGCAACGGATATTGTAAAATAATCACTACTTTTGTCAAAAACCTAGAATAACTACCATACCGTCATAAAAGTTGGGGCGGATCTCGGACGGGAAGGCTGTGTCGCTTTGCGCGCGACGCTAAAATATAAGAGTTCGATTCTGAGACAATGTGCCTACTTAACTATTTTATATATTTAATTACTTCAAATATTCCTACGTATTTAGAAAATAATAATATAAAAAATACACACATACAAAAAACCTGCAAAAACCTGTTACAGCGTGGGGCCGCGGGTAGTGCGGCGGGAGGGGCTACGCCACGCCCCAACACGCAAGGTCGTTCGCGGGTATAGGCGCCTTAAGTACTGTAGTAAATAAGCTATCTTAGCGCTGGCGCAGCAGCTACGGCAATACGGCTACTACTGACGCCATCCAGGAGCGAGTAGAATAACTACACCGCTGGTGCGCCGCTAGATGGCGCTGGCGTCGAGTTAGATGGCGCTAACGTTTGTTCAACATAGAATATAGGAATAGGCTTAAGGATTTTTGTAATGTATCTTTCTTCATACCTATGTGTACGAATGAGTTACGGATCACCGTGCTATTTCGGACCTTATATCGTTAGGATTGTCAGATCAAAAGAAATAACGTTGAAGTAGAATCGCTAGTTATCATTAATCATCTTCGGCCGGTATAACTGCGTTACAGTACTGTATTTCTGCTTATCCTAAATCTAGTTCATTACAGAGGATGAGTTGCGTGTCGCGGTTAACGTCCAACTGCTTCTATCTCTCTCTACCCACATACATTAAGGCCGTGCAACGAGAAATATCACGTTCTTTGAAACGCTGTTCTACCCAGACGAGGAACCAATAAGGACTGATTTTCAGATATACGATTCTTGACTATGTGACTGTGTTTCGGACAATATCGAAACATGATTACTTAAAATTTTCTCGATAGAAAAAGAATCCAAAGTTGAGTCTTTATTTTCCTTTTTTTACTCAGTCTACTAAAACAACGCATTATTAAACTGGACAATTAAGTTAAAATGATGGTATTTTACATCGTCTAAAGTCTGTCAAGAGGAAATTTAATAAAACCACACAGAGACAGACATTTAACAACCTTTGTCTAAAAAAGGCATTCCCGAAGAGTGTTCCATCCCGTTTTGTCGTGCGCGAAAGAGCATGTGTCTTTCACGGGGGGCGTGGCTGATCGAATCGAGGAATCCCCTAATTACGGACAGGAAGGCGCAGCGCGAGTAGACAAGGCGAAAGAGACACGCTTATGTCTTTCGCGCACGACAATAAGGGATGCAACACTTCGAGAATTACTTTTTTTAGAGAAAATCTCGATAATAATCCGACTGTGTGCTGTTTTAAGAAATTTCCTCTTGACAGAGTTTACGTGGGTAAGATACCATTATATTAACTTAATTGTGTCATTTAATACTGCGTTGTTTTAGTAAAAAAAGGAAAATAAAGACTCAATTTTGTTTTTTTTACAGAAAATATTAACCAATCATGTTTTGGCTATTATCAGAAACACAATCATAATCATGAATTATATATCTGAAAATCAATCGTTATTGTTTCCTCGTATGTGCGGAACACCGTTTCAAAGAACGCAATATTTCACGTTGTACGGCTTTAAACCGGCCGTCGGATAGTAATGAGTAGTCTCTCTCAAATAATCACCAGCAGTTCATTAGTCGGCTCCCTGACCTTATCTTATAAAAACCTCCACTCCTAATCTGTTTTCACTTAATTAGGGCTTCGCCTGCGACGTCGGGCTTCATTGTGATTTTAGATCAAATTGAAAGTTTCTAACCCATTGCAGTCGAGTTCATTATTAAATGTACACTTTTGCGCTCTATTCCTTTGCAATAAAGTCCAAAAACGTGTAGGTGTTTAGTGACCTGACTGTAAAAAAGATGACGTTTAATTTTGCTTCTGTATTTTTAACCTAATACGCGCAACGCACAAGTCTGGTGGTGTACGAAAGCATCGCACATTTCACGCGTCAGTGTCAGCATTAAGGGTGGGTTGCACCAAACCGCCTGTAATCGTAAGCGGTGTTCGTTAAAATCTGATTGTATGGTAAGTTTGAAAAAACAGCTTAAAGATCACTATTTGTCTCTCTCATGACACACTTAGCTCCTTTAGACTATGTGGCTGACTATGTTTTTGTATATGTTTATGTACGTATATTTTTATACTATATTTATGTATGTTTATTATCTTTAATTAAATGTTATTGTTGTAATTAGTATTAGGTTTCATATGTATTAACTCTGCACCACCTGCTATGAATCGTTATGATTAGATTTCGTTTCCGCTACCCTAAGGTTGTCTGAAAGAAATCGCTCTTTAGCGATAAGACCGCCTGTTGTTTGCCTCTACTCATTGTGTTTTTGTACTGTACTGTATACTTTGATTGAGGTGTGCAATAAAGAGTATTTGTATTGTATTGTATTGTATTGTAAGTTTGTCAAGTTTCTATGGGATGACAGCTGCCGGCGCCATATTTGACAATAACCGGCCTGTGATCGTATGTTGGTGCAACCGACCCTAATAGTAGATTGTTAACCTAGGGTTGAAAGCCACGCATTTCAGACGAGATATTTCGGCGCTCGAACGAAGAGGCTGCTTTTCATTTCGAATACGAGAAAACTAAAAAACCGGCCAAGTGCGTGTCGGACCACGCACAATTAAGGGTTCCGTACCAACACCTAGAGTCCACATTTAAAATCACTATCCATTATATTGAATTTAAAAAAGTCGTATCTTCATAGAGAACTCACGGCACTTACGACCTTTTGTTTGGGCAAGACAGTTTTTAAGCGAAAACTCTAAAACCGTAAAACCTATCTTGTTCAAACCAAAAATCGTTGAAATCATTTACTATTTCACACCACCTCAATTAGAGGGGGGGTACACTTTACGTGACTTTGACAGCTAATATCTCATCAACGATTGACTAAAATGGACAAGTTTTTTAGAAACCTCTGTATCATGACTATGTGCATTGAAATTTTTTTTTTCATCCACCGGTTACATGTATGGAGTGCCCCCCCCCTAATTTAATATTTTTTGTAATTTCTCATAACTTTTATGTAGCGGTTCATAGAATACACCGTCCTACCAAAATTCATAATTATAGTGCTTATAGTCTCCGAGTAAATCGGCTGTGGCATACGAACAGACATGAAGAATCTATAAGGGTTCCGTTTTTGCCATTTTGGCTACGGAACCCTAAAAATGTTAAATATGCACAAACATTTTCTGTGTCAGTGAAAGAACCATTTTGGCGGAAACTGTTGATTGGCGTTAGTGTCCGACCGAAATTTCGGTTTCGGTTTCGGTTTCGGCCAGTTTCGGCCAAAAAATCAAGTTTCGGCCCGAGTTTCGGTTTCGGCCAAAAACGGCCGAACCTTTCGGCCGCGCCGAAACTTACAACATCGTACCTTCGGGTCGCGCTCGGCTAACGTCGGGCGCGCTCGGCACTATCTAATATAATAATTATTTTATTATTTTACTATCTGTTGATTAATACGAAAAAAAAAAACTATAGTCAAACTTACTGTACTGTAACTTGTAAGCAAAGTTGATAAAACTGTTGTAAACAATAAATGACAAAGATTAAATCTATAAGTAGTTGATCCTAAAAAAGAAATTGTTGATCTCAGTAAGTACGTCAAAAACACTGTTTTTATTTTTAATTAGATAATTAGTTATAAAAAGTATAAGTATAGATTTGTTACTATACTATACTTGTTGATTTGTTATCATAACCTATGTTATGCACCTTACATAATAAAAAAAAGGTTCGCTAAAATGATTACCAAAGGTGATCAATTTGATTATTTTGATTATTATATTTGAATTAGCCATTCGAGGCTAACTGATTGTGATATTTGTGAGTATAATTAAAATGTAAGTAACTGAAAATAAATAAACATAATATATGAGCATCATATTTTAATAATAAATTTGTTTTATTTTATACCACCATTAAAAAATCGCTAACTTTGTGTTACAAATAATGTATTTTTTTCACTTTATTTATAGGGTAGTTAAATTTTCAAACAGAACCTCTGTAACTGTGCTGAAATTTCATTGTGATAAATCTTTGAAAGTAGAAACCTGTAATTATAGGTCGGCGAGATATTAATTTTAGAAAAAAACTTACTAACATTTTTTCGACTTTTTAAGGACTTTTTTTTTATAAAAGGTTCGGTTTCGGTTTCGGTTTCGGCCGAAACTACAATGAAACCGAACCTTCGGTTTCGGTTTCGGTTTCGGCAAAATAACATGTTTCGGTCGGTCACTAATTGGCGTTAATTTTTACTCTGTGTATTATGCCTGTATAGGCTACTGCCGTTGCATAGTATAACTCCGTTTCACCATACTATTTATTTTTTAATACTTTTCTGCTCTAGAGCAGAAATGGACCACTTTCAGCACGCCACTTAGATGAACAATGTACCACTTTCAGAGTATGAGATTTGAAAATAATAATGAATGACGTTATAATAAAACTATGTATCGGTAATTACGCCACTTATGGATTAGTTTACGTTTATACGTGCTCCTAGCTAGTACTTATACCTTTGTTGAACCTGCCTTTGGTTTACCTGCCTTGATTATCATTAAAATCATACAACTACCTCAGTGTTTCTATCAAGTCTACAATCAACCATCAAGAATAAAATCAAACGACCTCAGTGTTTCTATCAAGTCTACAATCAAATATCAAGAATAAAATCAAACGACCTCAGTGTTTCTATCAAGGCTACAATCAACCATCAAGAATAAAATCAAAAGACCTCAGTGTTTCTATCAAGTCTACAATCAACCATCAAGAATAAAATCAAACGACCTCAGTGTTTCTATCAAGTCTACAATCAACCATCAAGAATAAAATCAAACGACCTCAGTGTTTCTATCAAGGCTACAATCAACCATCAAGAATAAAATCAAAAGACCTCAGTGTTTCTATCAAGTCTACAATCAACCATCAATAATAAAATCAAACGACCTCAGTGTTTCTATCAAGGCTACAATCAACCATCAAGAATAAAATCAAAAGACCTCAGTGTTTCTATCAAGTCTACAATCAACCATCAATAATAAAATCAAACGACCTCAGTGTTTCTATCAAGTCTACAATCAACCATCAAGAATAAAACCAAACGACCTCAGTGTTTCTATCAAGTCTACAATCAACCATCAAGAATAAAATCAAACGACCTCAGTGTTTCTATACGACCCATACAAGTGGTATAAGTTTAACACGTGTATGTCTGCGGCATCGAAAAGTCCCTACATGATGAAAGGATTTTTTAAATCAAAATTTTGTTTTATCTATGTTTTGTGCCGGTTATTTTAATAAACCGAGCGAAACGAAGGTCTCTGCTTTAGCTTCGACTAAAATGCTTTCGTATGTCCAGATTCCGGATTTCGGAGATCGTCTACAGGTCACAATTCTCAAAACCGATTCTCGTGAAATTTCGTGAGCAGGTTCGTTAGTTATATAGATTTTTTTTTGTCGAGACGGTTTTTGTTAATTTCGAATAACAATTTTTTTATCAATGATTTTGTAAGTTTCTGCGGGCGAATTTTGATTTGTTCTTCCCTACAGGTCGCAGTTTTCAACCACTTCTCGTGAAATTTTGTTAGCAGGTTCAATATTCATAATTGATCTTTTTTAAAACACTTTTTTTGTAACACGTTTCGATAATAAAAAGTATGGAGAGCGACTAATACGAAATTCGAGTATTATTGAGACATTATTGGAAACAAATTTTGAAGCAGCCGCTGCAGCAAGATAAGTATGTGAAGTTGAAGGGGGAGACGTGTTAAATGAATGGACGGCACGGCGTTGGTTCAATCATTTTAATAGTGGAGATTTGACTCCTGAAGATCGACCGCGCTCTAGTCTGCCACCCATGTGGGATATTGAGGCTACAAAGTAAGCCGTTGAAAACCGACCCAGCACCAGCTCTCGTCAATTATTGGACTCACTTGGACCTTCTGAAGACACTATACGTCACCAGAATTACGATTTGAAACGGAATATTTACCATGTCATGTATATTTGTATTTTTGAGTTCCCGATATTTCGGCACTGTTGCAAGCGCCATTATCAATGATTAACTGACGTGCTGCGAGTTTTAGTTGTGGTCTACCCACACACCATAGCGATCTACCCTCTTCCTGGTTCGCTTTTTTCGCACAGTGTCACCGTCACTACCACCGTCCGCCTTGTCACTTGAAACTCGATTACGGTCACGACACACCACACTCACAGTATCAATACGCGAGTTCTTTCCGGAAACAGTCTCTTTTCGATTTGAGAACTTTCGGATCACTGGACGCCAGACACTTGACAGTTGAAACCCATCTTCCCGGTTGAAATTCTTATGCCTTTGGATTTCAATGGCTTCCTTAACCAACCTAGGTATATACAAATATACATAAAGTAAGCTTGAAATCTTATACTATACGTCACCACCTAAAATCATCAGTTAAGACTTATAAAAGTTGTCGCAACGACATTACTTATGAGACACCCTCAGTATTAATGGTCAATTGGCCAAGCACAAGTGAAAAATGATGGTCCACAAAAGTTTCAGACAACACATTACACATGACCGTCTACAAGAGTGAGTGAGGCAAAACTTACCCTCTCATCAATTACAGCATTCTTGCAAACTTTGCACTCACGACAAATCGAGTTTTTGCTGTTACGTACTTCGCTTAGTTTGGAGGGATTTTGTTGTAGGGCATTCCTCTATGGGGCAAAGTTTGTATCACTTTCGTGTTTAGAAAAGGGATTAAGTGTGTTGAATTTTGAGGCGTTTAAGACCTTTTTCTGTTGTGTAATTGATGACATGTCGGATATTATTACGTTGACCCTGTAAAGTTTTAATGATGTAACTTTAGAGGCATTCGTTTTGCGGGAAATATTTGTAAACAAGATTCATCATCCTCTCAGCTTTCTCCCAAATGTGCTGGAGCCCAGGGTCTGCTTAGCTACTTACACCCTTATTCATAAAACTTAACAAACCTCTGCTAACTAAAATATGTTTTGTCCCATTCTCACATACATAAAAGTCAAAGTGACAGATAAAGACAAACGATTTTTAGCGGTTATTTAACTAATAGAGGTTTGTTTGACGTTTATGAATAAGGGGGTTAATACCCAAGATTTAGCGTAAGCGCTAGTTTAACAAATATTGAACCTATATAACTAGTGACTCTGTGAGCTGTAGACCTCGTGAGTGAGTTTTTTTATCATTTCCAAAATCTGACATTTAAAAAAAGATTAATTATGAATATCGAACCTGATAACCTGTAGAGGAGAACAAACCGAAATTCGGACGCATCTTTGAAATAAAAATTGTTTTTGAAAATTTTCAAAAACTGACTCGACAAAAAAATTATATGTAATTACCGGATCTGCTCACAAAATTTCACGAGAATCGTTTGCGAAATGCGACCCGTAGAGGAGATTAAACCGTTGAACAAATATACTTTTTTTAATTTCCAAAAACTTATTCGACAAAAAAAATCTGTATATTTATCGAACCTGCTTACGAAATTTCACGAGAATCGGTTGAGAAATGCGACCTGTAGAGAAGAACAAACCGAAATTCAGAACAAGCAGAAACTTACAAAATCATTGATAAAAAAATTGTTTTAGAAAATTTCCAAAAACCGTCTCTACAAAAAATTCTATGTAACTATCAAACCGGCTCACGAAGTTTCACGAGAATCGGTTGAGAATTGCGACCTGTAGACGAGAACAAACGGAAATCCGGACATATGAAAGCATTTTTGTCGAAGCTAAAGCAGAGACCTTCATTTCACTCGGTCAATAACGTCAGACGTGAGGTAAAACAGACTAGAACGTCTTCAGTTTAAGATTGGTTTTACTCTAATACCATAAAAGCATGTGAGCATTCGTGGCCCAGCGGCGCCCTCGTAGTAACGTCGGCCGGGGACAACTCCTGGATGTTTGACCGATCTAAGCGCCCGTGCTTCGGAAGGCAAGTCAAGCCGTTAATCCTGGCCACTTTCTATGACAGCAGTCGTTAAGCCAAGTTATAGGACTTCGTGCGGCTTGAGAACTTCTAACAGTCAAGTGGCCCATTCACTTGACTAGCCTAATCCCAAAATCAAAACATTTATTCTGCAAATAGGCTTCAAGGGCACTTTTACAAGTCAAAAACTATCTAGGAACATCAAATAAAAATAATACAATAATCAAAGTATCATTAATAAAACAATCGAGCTTTGTTAGAGATGTATAAGGACTCTAAGCGTCAAGACAAAATGTGAAAAAATATGTTGAGCTATATCTATAACACGCCAACATGAAAATAATAAAATCTATTAAATAAATATCCTCAGAGATGTATAAGGTCTCTGAGCGTCAGTCTAAAAATAAAATCAAATGAGCACAGAGCGAAGTCTCTCATCATGTCAATTCCACTGAACACTAGTACGAAGTTACTAGTCCTTGCAAATATGAACAGACCGGACCCCACAAACAGCACCCGTTCACGAGTATGACGCGTATCTCAGCCGGCCCAGTAAGGTCTAGTTTCTCTTTGGGTTGGAAGATCAGATGGCAGTCGCTTCAGTTAAAACCAGTGCCTACGCCAAATCTTGGGATAAGATAGCGGCCCCAGGCATCCTTCAGGATGGTGCTGTACTGGGAGAACGTTAGGATGATCACCATAAAATGAAGCTCGTTGCAACAAGTCAGTTATGCTATGCAATTTATTTTTATCGCCATTTAAACCCCTTCGTAGTCTATAAAGAGTTTACTGAGATATTTTACGAGTTCATGAAGCGCTGTTATATCTTATAAAATATATTTACGATATTTACGTTTGAACTGTACAATGTTTAACATTAACCGAGTGAGCGAAGCGAGCCAAGAGTCTTCGTTTCAACATCATCGTAGCCGCAAGACGTCTACTGCTCATATGTATCTCCTAAATAGTACCAGAATGACCGGCCCAAACCTCTAGTAAAAGTTTTTTTTGAAACTGCCATCTGACCTTCCAACCTGAGGAGAAACCATACCTTATTGGAATTTGGTTTGTCAAGTGATTGGCAACTTAACTGTAAAAAGTTCTCAAGCCGCCCGAAGGCCTCTAACTGGGCTTATTGCTATCATAGACGGCAGCCGGGATCAACGGATTAACTTGCCTTCCAAAGCACGGGAGCGCTCAGTTAGTAAACACTCAAAGCGGTCACCCATCCAATAACTGACCTAGGCCGGCGTTGCTTAACCTCGCATACCGCAAGCGGTACGCGGGCGCCGCTGGGCCAAGAGCGCTCCAATAGATAGCACTCTAGTAAATTATATTTGCCCGCAGGACTGACGGTCGATGGGGCCAGAAACTGCTTGAGTGGCGTCCACGCACCGGAAGACGAGCTGTCGATACGCCTCCGACAAGGTGGAGTGATGATCTGGTGAAGGTCGCGGGAATCCGATGGAAACGAACGGCACAGGACCGGTCTAAATGGCGAGCCTTGGAGGAGGCCTATGTTCAGCAGTGGATGTCTTTCGGCTGAAATGATGATGATGATGATGATGAAATTATATAAAACACGGAAGTTATTTTGGATTAGTTTTAATTTCTCGCATTCTAAATTGATCCGCTGTACCTTAATAATAAAGTATTTGTCCACTTATTGAATGTAAACAACCCATTACGAAACAAAGATATTTCAAAGACTCAATAAAACTTAATAACAATAAAGATAGGTGTGGAATAAAGATGAGCATCGCATTCCAAAAAAGATGCATGTTCTGTAAACGATTTTAGTAATGTGTCATGTTTTATAATCGACCTTTCAAAAGTGTTGAGTGTGGCGCAAGTCACAAGAGGCCTGCAAATAAATAAATAAATAAAATAAATATTAGAGGACAATCTTACACAAATCGAACCCCACAGTAAGCTCAAGATGACTTGTGTTATGGGTACTAGACGACGATATATTTAATAGATATAAATATTTAAGTATTTACACAGAAAACATCCAAGACTCAGAAACAAATATTCATGCTCATCACACAAATATTTGCCCTGACCAGGATTCGAACCCAGGACTCGCACTTGTTAAAATTTAATTCTGAACCTGTAACGTATTTTCGAAATTAGTTTTGATCAAAAACAAATCAGAGTATCCACATCGCCTCCTAGGGTTCCGATATATAAGTACCAGACATTAAACTTAGATTTCAATTTTTGAATTATTGGGTTTATAGCCAAACTAAATATTGCTGGCTCGAGAGGATCACCTTGCTGACAATCTACTTCAGATGATAATTCATGAGAATTATACATTAATTTAGAAGGGTCTGCATAGCAGAGAAGATAGTTGTAAAGTTCTGGTATTTTGTATTTTACTTCTACCTATTTACCGAATTGAAAGCATTTTTCACATCAATTTTGAGTACGATTTCACAATCATCGCATATAAGATAGGTCCTCACGGCATGGACGGCTGTCTCACACCCACCTTTTGTGCCAAAACCTAACTGCACTGGTTCGGAATGAAACTGTAATTTTTATTTAGACCTCTTAATTTATTTTTAATAGTTTAAATTACGAAAAGTATGACTAAACATAAACGAAACCGGTTTTACAAATTTCCAATAACCGGCTATAACTGGTTTGTTTGGTTACGGTTAAAACCGGTTCGCATTCTCTTAGTTTCTTCGGTTACGGTTAAAACCGATTTGCATTATCTAGTACTTCCCCAGTTGATTTGCTTCAAATATGAGCGAGGTGACATTCTGCTGTGCCCTGCCTCTTTTAGTTTGCGTCAGTATTAAGATATGTGACATCTATTATCTTTAATGTACCACGTTATGTAAAAAATATTGCGACTTCAAATCTGGAATTAAGGTATCGAACTACGCCTGATCCTACTAGATTTAAATAACTGTATGAAACGTCATTTGATATTTAAAATTACCTTATGGCTATAAGCTTTTATTTTGTACCAAACTACGTACCCGGTAGTACGAGTTCATACTTTAAATGATTCATTCGACACTGAGTCACGCGCTAAGTGCATTTTTAATGGGAACGCATAGAAACGGGGTAACGTAAACGTGACATCGTTTTTAAAACGTTTTTAATATTGCTACGTAACTTGGAATGATGGTTGATGGTAGATAGAATATTCGCTCTTTGAATAGTGGTGCACTGATGTTGGGGCTGGTGGCTTGGCTGTAATCAGTTATGGATACCTCCGCACCGTGGGGGCGGCGCAGTGGTTATGTCGGACTTACATTTGGGGCGGCTCTGGGATCTCCTACGGAACGTGCCAGTGCCACCCCAGAGTCCACTTATGCGGGTTCCGCTATGTTTCTATGACGATCGTAGCCCCCAACTACGACCGCCTACAACCCCGAGAACCCCCTTTAGTCGCCTGTTACGACAGGCACACACACACTTTCTCCTAGCGTTAAGCCAGTTCAGTTGCATCCTGAAGGATGCCCGGGGTCCACTACCTAACCCCAAGACTTGGTAGTCATTCCTTATTTACGGAACCTACCATGTGATCTTTCAACCCATCGTGAAACTAGAATGGTCCTTTCACATTTCTTTCACTTTGATCACATCCATACAGACTCATATATGCTCTACGGGGTATTAGCTCATCATCATCATCATCATACAGCCGAAAGGCGTCCACTGCTGGACATAGGCCTCCCCCAAAGAGTGCAATAATGACCGGTCCTGCGCCACCCGCATCCAGCGGACTCCCGCGACCTTTACCAGGTCATCAGTCCACCTTTGTTATCTTGTTGTTGGCCGTTGGGGCCGGAAGGTTCTCGAGTGGCGACCCGGAAGGCGCAGCGTGGGTAGGCCCCCCACAAGGTGGACTGAATTTTTTAGGTATTCGTCTTAAATATATGTCGTCAAGAAGTTTTTTGCGATTAAATATTGAGGTGAATATCAAAATTTTATTTCGTCTCTCTGTAAAAGTGTACATTATATTTATAATGTTTTTGTGACCAACAATAAAGTCTATTTGTATTGTATAATTACTAAGTACGTGCATTACTTTCGGACCGTTTCACAGGGCGACTGTTTTTTACTTTTTACATTTTTGTTTAGTATACGCTCCACTTCACATGACGACAATACTATAGTTCCATTACAAAATAAATCGTTTCAATAGAAACAGAATGGCGGTTACGACCTTTTATGTGAATGGACGATTTGTAGCAGTTTGGAAGAACTGGTTAGATTATTTTAATAGGTTCCGTAACTTTGAGACATTCCTTCTTAGATAAGAAAGGAAATCTGATATACTTACCAGGTAATTATAGCACACAAATTAAAAGTTATATATCAAATGCTTCAAAATTTTATCCAGTATTTTGAAGCACACAAAAAAGTTAAACTAGGTATTAAATAGACTATACAATTAATGATAATTTATCTCTAAATATGAACATGATGATGATCACTTTGTTATCACTCGTCACATAGGGCTCGTAGAAGAAAGTAAAGAAAGAGACAAGTTGATAAATTAATTTGAAATTAAAGAGACAAATCCATCGGAGATTTTGACGACCGGTTTAGCCTAGTGGGTAGTGCACCTGCCTGTGAAGCTGACGGTCCTGGGTTCGAATCCCGGTCAGGGCAAATATTTGTGTGATGATCATGAATATTTGTTTCTGAGTCTTGGATGTTCTCTATGCATTTAAGTATTTATATCTATTAAATATATCGTCGTCTAGTACCCATAACACAAGCCTTCTTGAGCTTACTGTGGGGCTAGTTCGACTTGTGTAAGATTGTCCTCTAATATTTATTTAATATTTATTTATTTTATTTATTATATCTAGCATGTTTTTGTGACCAACAATAAAGTCTATTTGTATTGTATAATTACTAAGTACGTGCATTACTTTCGGACCGTTTCACAGGGCGACTGTTTTTTACTTTTTACATTTTTGTTTAGTATACGCTCCACTTCACATGACGACAATACTATAGTTCCATTACAAAATAAATCATTTCAATAGAAACAGAATGGCGGTTACGACCTTTTATGTGAATGAACGATTTGTAGCAGTTTGGAAGAACTGGTTAGATTATTTTAATAGGTTCCGTAACTTTGAGACATTCCTTCTTAGATAAGAAAGGAGATCTGATGTACTTACCAGGTTGTTTTATTATTTTCGATCTATTTACACGAAAAAGTATAATGAATAAACATAATTATTAATAAAAAATTACATTAAAACTAACCTATTACTAAATATAAACATAATAAAGATCCCCCAAATCGATCCCCTGTGGCAGGCTGGCTACATTACCAGGTAATTTTTAGCGCACAAATTAAAACCGATATATCAAGTGCTTCAAAATTTTATCCAGTATTTGAGGCACACAAAAAAGTTAAACTAGGTATTAAATAGACTATACAATTAATGATAATTTATCTCTAAATATGAACATGATCATGATCACTTTGTTATCACTCGTTAGCGACATAGGGCTCGTAGAAGAGTTTGAAAGTAAAGAAAGAGACAAATTGATAAATTAATTTGAAATTAAAGAGACAAACAGAAAAAATAAATGCTCCGAGCAGGCGCATACGCGGCTTATCGCCGTTCGATCACTAACCATTCAATCAGCTACCTTTAACAACTAGTTAGCTCCCTAAGGCGTTGTAAAAGGTAGCTGATTGAACGCCTCCGCCTATGCCTTCTTCTCGGTAGATGTCGCTGTACGCCTCCGCGTACAGCGACATCTACCGAGAAGAAGCAGGCTTCTTTAAAAAACTATTTTTTTCCCTTTACAGAATACAGTCTTTATTGGTAAAATACATTTTAAAGGTCATATTATTATTTATTACATTTTATTTAATTATGGTAAATTTAATTATATTAGGTATAAACATATCTAGGTCAATGATCTTTCTGAGCACACAAACTCGTCAATCGAGTAGTATGCTTTATTTAGCAGGAATAATTTGAGTTTATTTAATTTTACATTTATTAGTTTCGTTAGTTACAACTTAATACAAGATTAATAAAATCTCATTCTTTCGCTCTTATTCATGTGTATGTACAGTCGAACTCAAACGGGGTTTACCTTTGTACAGTCGAGGGCATAAATATGTATACATTTTTGGACCTTATTTCAATGGAATAAGGTGAATCGATGTATACATATTGGCGCCCTTGACTGTACCTTGTCGCTTTAACGTCATATTTAAACTGTCATACTAACATTTCCAACTGGTGAAAACGACAAAGTACCTAAGTATCCAGCTACTTATAAATTCGACTATACTACTATCTCGCTAAGTAGTGGTATTAGGCACGGCTCGGAAACCGGTTTAGTCTTCATACAATTAACCGGTTAAAAATTTCGGTTAATTGCGTTTTACGATATTATTTCGTACTTTAAATCATTTATTTCATAGAGGAAGGTTAACAAAAACAATTTTTAAAATAAAAAAGGAGAGATGGTAAAAACTTTAAGAGATTTCAAAAATAGTAAAAACCGGTTTCGAGCCCTGGTATTAGGGTGACTTTCCAACAGAGCCATGCTATGCAGCTATTTTTTTTTAATTATTTTTTTTATTTGGGGCATCAACAGCAATACAATACAAAAATACCATACTTAAAGAACTAAAACAATAGCCAATGACAGATGTCCACAGAAATACTATTAACAAAACCAACTTAGTGGTAACAAAAAAAAAAAAAAAAAAAATAATATAAAATAAAATAAGCTATGCTGCAAGGTTGTGATAGCTTTCCATTTCCACCAGTTCTACGCTATGTTAACCAATGAATATGATTGGTGAATGTTCTACTTTTTCATGTACATAATTTTCAGACACTTTTATTAATGCAGATTTTGGAATACTTGGACCTCACTTCATATTGTTGTATTGTTATTTAGAAAGAGGTTTAATTGCAGTATCACTTCCGATAGTTTTGGTAATTAACGAACCACAGCTAATATTCATAAATCGAGTAACTCATTAGTCCTTGGATGTCTCACCATTTGTATGAAAAAATGGTTTTTACCACTATGTTACCCACCTTTTACAGCAATATGTTAACATTCAAGTATTTTTACCTATAAATTAATTTTATTAGGTTTAGGTACTGTTTCGAAAAAAAAAAAAATATTAGAGGACAAAAATAAATTAATATTAGAAATCCTATCCTCCTACCTCCTATTAGGAATCCTATTTTTATAC
Source organism: Epiblema foenella (assembly GCA_963556455.1). Taxonomy (NCBI): domain Eukaryota; kingdom Metazoa; phylum Arthropoda; class Insecta; order Lepidoptera; family Tortricidae; genus Epiblema; species Epiblema foenella. Next base: position 25,616,590 of record OY747100.1, read on the forward strand.
ACTAATTCAATACATATCATAGATTTTTTTTGTAATAGAAAAGTGGTCATGAAAGTAGAATGACCCGGATATCTACGCATCCATAGCCAACGTAGCATAGCATAGCTCTAATGGAAAGACACCCTTATTATTATAAAAGTCGAGTGTGGTTAGTCGGAGGGGCCTCTCTCGCGGGCCCCTAAACTTGTAAAACAAAATGTAAAAGTCATTAATCGATCCGGATGCAAGGTCTTTGAACTGCGTCTTATTAACGAGGTTCGCGTGAAACGCCAAAAAAAGTGTATAAAAAGTTGTCATACGAACCGAAGTGGGTGTCCACGGAGATTTTAATTCACGGGTAGTACCTTCGGGTTCTGTTAGGCTGTATTCTTTTTTTTATACAACGACGGTGGCAAACAAGCTTACGGCTCACCTGATGGTAAGCGGCCACCGCAGCCTATATAAAAATATCTTTAAAGGATACGATGCTTTTTTTAAATGTTGGATAGTATAAAAAAAATATAAAATATAAATATTACAGGACAATCTTACACAAATCGAACTAGCCCCACAGTAAGCTCAAGAAGGCTTGTGTTATGGGTACTAGACGACGATATATTTAATAGATATAAATACTTAAATACATAGAAAACATCCAAGACTCAGAAACAAATATTCATGCTCATCACACAAATATTTGCCCTGACCGGGATTCGAACCCAGGACCGTCAGCTTCACAGGCAGGTGCACTACCCACTAGGCTAAACCGGTCGTCAAAAATAAATAGACAAAAGAGATTCAGATTTAGTAAATTAGACAAATTAAACAAAATCTTAAAAGATATGGGACTAAGTATAAAAATTTTGTTCCTTTTTATTAACTATAGAATTCTCATGTTTCAACAAAAAAGAAATTGTATGGCAACTATGTCCATTAACGCAATATTTCACGACCAAAACAGCAAATTACTCGTTTTTCCATACAACAGTAGTAGTTACGAGGATATAGAGTTGTGACGTCACATTTCGCTGCCAATCATTATGAAGCGTTCTCAATGCTCAAAATTTTGCCATTCATTTTAATTTTTTGTGTTGGTCTTATTGTAGTTGGTACCTACCATACAAACATTTGGTCGACTCTAAAAAGTCTCATGTCACAATCTTTGTACGAGTTATTTTACGCTATTCCTTTTCCATTATAAATAAAAAAAAGAAAAAAAAGTGGTTCATATGGTCCTACAGGGAGACAGCTTTAAAAATAAGTTGAGGGGTTGGCTTCTCGACAGATGTTTTTAGTGTTAAGAGTTATTTGGAGTATAAGTGATATAAACTGGTAATATTATTTTGAATTTGTTAATGTATTTATATTAATTTTGCAATTGATAATTTGTATTTGCATTTCTGCCTCTACTTTTTCATGACCAGTTTTCTATTACAAAAAAAAAACTATGACATGTATTGAATTAGTTTACAAAAATAGGATTTCGAAATAGTACCTGAATCTAATAAATGGAATTTATAGTTAAAAATACTTAAATATCAACATATTGTTGTAAAAAGTGGGTAACACAGTGGTAAAAACCATTTTTTCATACAAATAGTGTGACATCCAAGGACCACTAACTTACTCGATTTATGGATATTCGCTGTGATTCGTTAATTACCAAAACTATCGGAAGTGCAATTTAACCTCTTTCTAAATACAGTGGAATCCGGATAAAGCGACAGTCAAGGGACCGGTGATATTACGTCGCACTAACAGGACGTCGCACAAAACGGACTGATTTACTTTGAAAATGTTTGATATCAAATCTAATGTCTGGTGAGGTTCGAAGTCGTTAAAAGCGGTAAAATGTTATAAGCGCAGTCGATATAAGCGGAATCCACTGTAACAATACAAAAATATGAAGTGAGTATTCCAAAATCTTCGCTAAAAAGAAGGGTCTGAAAATTATGTACATTATAAATATAGAATGGCCCTTTTACTAAATTCATCGCCTCTCAGTAAAATATTTGCACGCCTGCATGCAGGCTGAATACACTGTCATGTTCAATTATGTAAGACCTTCCTGTACTGTATTCTGGCAAATAAATACTTTTGTTTAAAAAATTAATAATAATTGTAGTATTGTGTGATGTACCTATATATTTGGGTCAATCAACTTTTTCTTGTTGTTATTCTGTCCCGTCAGCGAGGAGACAACAGTAACCATGCTTCTTAGAAAAATGTTATAATACGGACTTCAAGCATGCTTAGGAGATGACCCATGTCCAAATGGATTTATACTTATCGCTAAAACTCATGTTTGGTAGATTTAAACCCTATAAAATCACGGTTTTAAAAAGTGACTCAGGAGACGTAACCATGGTAACAAGCAACAAAGAATAGTTGATCCACCCATTTGCATGTATACCTATACTTATAGCAAATAAATCATTTGAGTTTGAGTTTGAAGGCAAGGTCACTACCAATTAGGCTAAAGCGGTTGTCACCGTCATAAGTATTTAAGTTAACACCGTAAGGTAATTCCGTGAATTCTGATTGGAATAACATCTATAACTTAATTAACAGTAAACAGGACCTTAAAACCGCAGGCCACATTGAACCCCGTCACAAAACCTTAAAAAGCGGGAAAGTTTATCCTGTCCTTGCTAATTACGTCCGGCGAGCGGAGTCGCGCAGTTATTTCGCAGCCGTGTCTGTACAGAATACGCGTATTTAAATAATAGGGACAACTCGTGTTACAATAGGGATGTTGACTCAAAATGTATTAGTATCCAAATTATTATCCAAAAGAAAGAAGACATAAAACTATGCCAAATGGTGAAAATCCCATTAAATTATCTCAAAAAATAACGAAGCTACAACCGCTAGAATGTTGTTTATAAGAGTGAGAAAGCGCTACAAATCAGTGATGTCACTGACCTAAAGCGCCATAGTAAATGAAGATCGTTCAATACAGAGGTGCGTTTTGCGAAAAAGGGACAGAACATGCCCCCACTTAAAACTTTGAAGACTTGTAATTATGTAATTACTTATTCTTCTGAGTTACTTTTTTCGCTGTTTGGTTGAGAATTTGATCCTTTTTCGATAAAATTTGAAGTAGTTGATTTTCTTATTTAGTGTCAACATCCCTATTTATAACATAGTGTGGCTATATGGATAGAAAACTACCAAAATTTCGCAATATACAGCGTGAGCAACTCAATATTTTCTAACCGACGTGCAAAATCTTTAATATTAAGATTAAGGCCACTGTTATGTAAATGTACTTAAATGTTTCATAATGGAAATCATCACTACATAGTATAAAACAATGTCGCTTTCTCTGTCCCTATATCCCTATGTATGCTTAAATCTTGAAAACTACGCAACGGATTTTGATGCGGATTTTTTAATAGATAGAGTGATTGAAGAGGAAGGTTTATATGCATAATAACATCCATTAAATACCCGTGCGAAGCCGGGGCGAGTCGCTAGTAAACAGATACAATTTAAATTTAATTTTTTTTTAACAAAAGTGTGAGGATCCTTTTTTGGGCATATTCGGTTTCGTGTTCCGATTAGGAAAAAGTAGATGAATTTTTTTATGACGCAATAAATTTTTGGCCATTATGGGGGACAGTTGGCTGACTTGGACGACCTGCCAGAAAAAAAAATCGCGTCAAAAATTTTTTTTTCTACTTTTCCTAATCAGAACACGATACTGAATATGCCCTTAAACGGATCCTCACTACTTTTGTTATACCCTGTATAGTCAATTAGAATTATTAATTTAAATCGTAAAATGACTCGACGGTCCCATCGGAAGACCAGCGCTGCTGATTGCCTGCATTATGCTGATGGTACCGTTTCGAGACAACTCAACTTTTTAGTTTTTGTTTATTTTTATTTTTTACTTGCGACCCGCCCCGGCTTCGCACGGGTGCAATGCTGATGCATGTATTATACATAAAAATCTTCTCCTTGAGTCACTCTATCTATTAAAACAAACCGCATCAAAATCCGTTGCGTAGTTTTAAAGATATAAGCATACATAGGGATATAGGGACATAGGGACAGAGAAAGCGACTTTGTTTTATACTATGTAGTGATTTTGCTGTGTTCATTGTTGTTTTTGTCTGGAATAAATATTATTTATTTCTTATATGGAAAAGATTCGCAAAAACGTTTGTTTTTGTTTATTGGCCAATTGTAAATTGGATGATACCAATAGAATTCTCATATTTCAATAAAAAATAAATTGTATGGCAACTATGTACAAACGCAATATTTCACGACAAAACCGATAAATTTCCCTTTTCCATACAACGGTAGTACGAGGCAGCACAGACGTGACGTCACGATTAAAAAAAGAACGAATCAGTATAGAGCATTTCAGTGCTCATTAGCTATGCTCGACTGTAACTGTAGCATACATACATTTGATCGTCTCAAAAAAAAAATTCATTCATGCTTATTATCCATACTAAGAGGAACTCTTCTGCTAACTTTTCGAACATAGCCGTGAGAGATAACTGGGCATCATTATTAAGAAATAATCTTCCTATTTAAGTTACTGTAGCCGAACGGTAAGGTATACAACCAATCTCACTGGAGCGCAAACTCTTAGAGTATTCCAGTGTTTACACCGCTCGCGTGGTCGTGTTGGAGGTTTCCTCTGGATTTTCCCCAGGCTACTCTCCAACCGCGCACTCCTATTGCTTTATTGGCCTCGGCCTATAAAGCCTCAGTCAGTTTGAAACAAAAAAAATCGGCCAAGTGCATACAAGGCTGAGTCTTGGCTCCCACCTTATTCGCCATCTTTCCGCAGTAGTGAACGATGCATTTGAGAAATGCAACTATACAATCCAACACTGGTAAGTCAGATGACAGACTTCCGTAAGAACTAGTGGCTATGCCAAATATTGGGATTTAGCGGACCCCGGGCATCCTTCAGAATGAAACTGTACTGGGATAACGCTAGGAGGATGACGACTGATCCATTTTGGGTTTCAATTTAGATATTTATATTTTGGGTTTTAGATATCTGTATGTAAGTAGTAAGTGGATATTATTATTATTTTTCTCTTATGTATTATTTTTTCTTTTGCAGTCATATTTAATTATTTTTCTTTTGGCTATTATTTAGTGTATGGCGGTCCGTGAGTCACCGACGGTAATGGCTGAAAATCAGCGCTGTAGGTGTCTGACACCTCAGCGTAATGCTGAGCCAGTGTCCGTTTCACTGCCGCGGGGACACACATGTTGTGGTTTGTTTTCTTCTGTTGTTGTTGTTTTTTTTTTCTAATATGTGTGTCTTCTGTGTCTGTGAATAAATGTTTCTTTCTTTCTTTCTTTTTCTTTCTTTCAATTTCGTCTACGTGTGTACACTAACGTTGCAAACAGTCCAAAGCTATTTTCCCCTTAAAACGTAAAGCCCCGGGTCTTTTTCGCCCCAATTTTCATAATTAAACAAAATTTGTTAATTGACCAGCTATGGAATGCTTTTATCCGTATTCTTTTGGTTAAGTTCGGTAACTTTTTGTTAACTTCATTTTACTCGGAAAAACAGATTGAAAATTACAAGTGATATATTAAAAACATCATCTTATTTCCAGTAATTTTATGTTCTGAGCTACTAAGTGAAAGCATATATCATCTTACAGTGTTTTTATGGTCAAAGCTACTAAGTGAAGGTACATCCCTTTCAATTACTTTGCAAAAGGTAAACGTCCAAATAACTAAATAACCGAATAACTAATCACGGACAGGACTATTGTAGCCAATAAACCTGATATCGTGCTGACAGATCTATCGCAGCGCCAGGCAGTGCTCGTTGACATCAACATCACCCATGACGAGAACCTCGTGAAGGCCGAGAAGGACAAAGTCAGCAAGTACCTAGACTTGGCACATGAGGTGACCGCCATGTGGGATGTTGATTCAACGATCATTGTCCCGATAGTCGTTTCTACGAACGGTCTTATAGCGAAGAGTCTCGACCAACACCTCAAGAGACTCCTCTCGCTAGATGGCCGGGTCAAGGGTCAGATACAGAAGGCGGTACTCACGGTCAGGAGGTTCCTCTCTCTGTCGTCCCAACCACCGGTAACTTAGGCCCCGCCTCGCTGCCGGCGGCACCCTAGGTTAGGATTTTATAATATTTTTATGTTTTGTAAGTGTATTTTTATATTTTACTTTTTATAAAGATATTGTAAAAACCTAACCTAAGAACGAAAATAAATAAAGAATAATAATAATAAAGTATTTATTCACGAAAACAGTACTCTTTTACAACTTGTTACAATTTCCGCCAAATTGTATAACAGTTTGTTGGCAGAAATAAGCCCCCTTTCTTTGTATTACTGTTTTAAGTTAGCTATTTAGTTAAATACTTCAACTGTTGTGGTAGTGTAAGTTACAAATGTAAGTTTATTATAAATGTTGTAACATAAACTATTCTAATAATATTAACAAATTAAGTTTGTATTTTAATTATTACTGGATAACTAATTATAACAAACAAAAAGTATCCACTACAGGTTTCGCCAATTTATGCTTTAAGAATCATCCACAATACGTTTCCTCACCTATGCTACATACTCCATTAACAATGACTTGTCCGATAAGTACCCGGCTCAAACGTCCCAAATATACTCGCCGCGTTCCCGCGCTGGATTGCTAAAGAGATACGTTGAACCAGGTACGCACCGGATCTAGGATCGCAACCCCTATCTTGCAAACGTCTTCCCAAGGCTTGTATAAATTGCTTTGCCTCTGAACACCAGGGTCCCGCCGTTTCAACAGCAAGAGACTAAGCAAGAGATTAAGCAATCGTTCAATTCAAATGTTTTAAAACCGAAGAGGCTTCGAAAATCGCGACAAGAAAATATTGCTAAGCGTTAGTTCATTAAAAAAAATTAAAAAAAACTAAACATATATATACACACATACATGTATTACGTGCAATTTTTATTTTGATTTAATACGCTATGTTTCTGTATTAAAATAAGTATTTACCTAAATAAAAGAAGGTTGTTTTTTTTTATTTACAAAAATGCTTTGTATGACGTCCGCTTAGTATGACGTGTTTGTCAATTCCCTCCGATGTCATTATAAATGGATTCCACTATATTTGAGTCAATCAACTTTTTCTTGTTGTTATTCTGTCCCGTCAGCGAGGAGACAACAGTAACCGAGTTTCTTAGAAAAGAGGTTATATTATGGACTTCAAGCATGCTCAAGAGATGACCCATGTCCAAATGGACATATTATGCCCATTGCTAAAAGTTATGTTTAGTTGATTTAAACCCTATTAAATCACAGTTTTAAAGAGTGACTCAGGACGTAACCATGGTAACGAGCAACAAAGAATAGTTGATCCACCCATTTATTTTACACATACATATAAATAAATAAATATTAGAGGACAATCTTACACAAATCGAACTAGCCCCACAGTAAGCTCAAGAAAGCTTGTGTTATGGGTACTAGACGACGATATATTTAATAGATATAAATATTTAAATACATAGAAAACATATCCAAGACTCAGGAACAAATATTCATGCTCATCACACAAATATTTGCCCTGACCGGGATTCGAACCCAGGACCGTCAGCTTCACAGGCAGGTGCACTATCCACTAGGCTAAACCGCTTATATTCATTTTCATATGTACCTATATTAATTATTCGTAATAAATCCTCGTGATTCCAAATTCGACGTCTACCTTTCGTCCTAAAACCATCCCTGAACTTCAAAACCCGAGCCGGAATCACATAATAGCCCAATCTTCGTTAATCCCAAGAAACTGACCCCGATTCCCCCTCCTTGTCCACCAGTGTAGTGCGTCTCGCTCATTCTCAATTACGGATCCCGTACAAACGATCGCCATCCGCGAAACAAAGGGAATTATTAAAGCTCTGAGGAATTAATTATACTAGAAGGGGCTTTTGGAAGCTATTTGAAAAGAGAACATAGGAAATCAGCAGATATATGCGAAGAAATTAAAGATATAGTATATGTGTGAAGTCCCACACCACCTCCTTTTTTGTAGACGGTTAAAAATTACTCTTAGTACGCGGGCGAAGAAAAACCTAGTATATTATATGGAAAAGAAAGAAAGAGAAAGAAACATTCGCGTCAAACACAAGACGTTTACAAATACGACAGTACAGAATAACATATTGCCACGAAATGGTAACAACTCAGCGTTACGCTGGCAGGGCCAGCGCTGGTCTTCCGTTGACCATTTGGTAATATGGGAGGAGGCATATACTCAGTGGGGGACAGAATTAGTGCTTCGGGCGGCAACGTTTTTCGCCCTTCAACCTTTATCAAATGAGACGATATTAGCCTTTATCGATTCCTTACATCCTTAACTAGGTATATCCGTTTTGCTTTTATGGTATTTGTTTCTTATTTATGAAATAACTAGCAGCGCCCTGCGGTGTTACCCGCGGATAAAAGGTAGCCTATGTCCTATTCTGATGTCTAAGCTACAATACTGGAAAGTTTCATACAGATCCGTTCAGTAGTTTTTGAGGTTAAGCGGAACGTACATCCATCCGCACAAACTTTCACGTTTATGATATTATTAGGATAGCAAAAAACCAGGAGAAAGTTGTGAATTAAAAAAAACAAGTCTTTAAGGGTTCATATTTTCACTTTTATGTATGTATTTTTTGCAAAAACTCAAAACGTATGAACGTGATAAAAGTTGCCGCTTTTTGTATCGAAAAATTCTTCTACACAGTCCTCTTGAGAGGTCTTATAAGTTTTAAAATGTTTTGATTTCAAATTATAACAAAAGTATTGATAGTGCCAATAAAGTGATTAAAGGATACGATGATTATGTTAAAGTTTTAGATAGTAACATGGGCATTTTTTGGTTTTATAGTGTAAATTAGAATTTTAGCGGAAAAACAAAGTTTTTAGCTTGAAAATGGTCGATTTGGAGCGATGTTTGAAACGATATTTCTTAATGAAAAAATCCATTTATAATTTATGACGTTTGGTCACCAATGCCCTGTTCTAGATAGTAACACCGAGAAAATGTCAAAATACGTGTCAATCCAATAAAATAATCGTTTAAATAGATGAGCGTTTCTTAACTGATAAGGACTCTTAAGGGTGCAAATCACGTTAACTTTATGTGAGACAGTCTTTTGTAAATGGACCAAAGATTTTAAAAATATTGAAACGTTTCCAATGGGGAGCCCAGGTTAACTTTCTGGGGGAGGCCTATGTCCAACAGTGGATATCTTCAGATGATACGATGATGATGTAGTTTCTAATTACATTTCAGCTTGTCAGACGCCTATGTCCAGCAATGGACATCTTCAGATGATATGATGATGACGTAGTTTCTAATTACATTTCAGCTTTTCAGAGGCCTATGTCCAGCAGTGGACATCTTCAGATAATACGATGATGTAGCTTCTAATTACCTTTCAGCTTTTCAGAGGCCTATGTCCAGCAATGGACATCTTCAGATGGTATGATGAAGACGTAGTTTCTAATTACATTTCAGCTTTTCAGACGCGTATGTCCAGCAGTGGACATCTTCAGATGATACGATGATGTACCTTCTAATTACATTTAAGCTCTTCTAGCTCAAGTATATCTCGGGTAGAGGCGTATCCCTACCCCTTTATAGTGGTACACCCATAACCAATCATTTATTAATTGATACTAATGGGACACAAATCGTGATTGTATTCAGAAAATTGAACCATATTGTTTGGATTATTACGTCATTTTACATTGTTCAATTAAATTCGACGAATGAAGGTATTTCGTTTATGGTTCTATGCTCAACATTGAGATGTGTTTAGTGTGTAAGGATCATTATCCAATTAAATGCAAAGCCAAACGGTCGGTGTCCGAATTAGGAGTATAATTCAGAATCATCTTTAAAAACCAAAAAATAAGGCAAATGTGAAAAGAAACTCAATGATAAAGTATTTAGTTTTCAACGACCAATTTTATGTTTTTAATGTATGTAGGTACGTTATTATATTTCAATATCAATAAGTAATACACATATAACACAGTTTGAACTTGAAGTTTGTTACTTTTTTTCACATGATGCACTCTCACACAACCACTAACGACTCCAAAATATTCAAATAACGTGTGAATTTAAACAAAATCAATATAAGCTAGTTTAGACTTACAGGGTTCTAACTTTGAACCTATATAATCCTATGTAGGCTTATAAGATACTTACGTAAAAGCGATATTAGCCTAAGTCAGCTTAAATTCGTTTTGGGGAAGATTAATTTAAATACGAACAGAATTCAATTAGACTTATATTAAAACGATATTAGCATGTTACTCTTATAATTGGTGCCCAAATCAGGGCTTAGACGATGATATAGAATCAATATAAGAAAAAAATATGGTCTTGATACTTGTTTAAGCCTGGTTTTTGCTGCTTGGGTAAGCTCTTTATTGTACACAATAATTGGTTAAAACACCGCGCGATCGCGACAACAGTGACACATATAGTTCCTATTCGTCCCGGTACCGCCGCACAGCGGGTAGAGTCAGTCCGACCTAGGTCGGGCCTAGCTGAGTTTCTTGCTAGACTCTTCTCAGCTAGGCTAGGTTTAGTGAATCAGCGACAAAACTCCCAGTAGCTCGATTCCACTCACACCTCAGATACGGTTGAAACCGCTCAACCAATCTCACTGGAGCGCAAACTCTTAGAGTATTCCAGTGTTCCAAACCACACGCGTGGTCGTGTCGGAGGTTTTCCCCTGGATGTTCCCCAGGCTACGCTCCAACCGCGCACTCCTATCGCTTTATTTGGCCCGGCCTATAAAGCCACAGTCAGGTTCAAAAAAAATGGTTAAAACAATATGCATGTCACATAAAATTACAGGGTAAAGGCGAACTGAACGATTTTTCAATTTTATTAACAATGCATGTAGTTGAAATGTTTAGTGCAAAATATTCCTAATCTAAAGAATATTATATATATTCACTTGCAAAAATAACGGGTACAATAATTTATATGGATATTTAATACAAAGTGTACCAGTTATTTTTGCTAGTGAGTGTATATTATTAATACCATATTTCAGGTAGACGCATACACAAACATACATGCAAACACATATATCACTTTTCCAGATCTATAGGATAAATAAATGGTTTTTCCATGATTTCTGTAGACCGAAATCGTTTTCAGCTTAAAAAACAACTAGAACTAACTCACAGCCAAAGTCATTCGAAAATCCCTGAACTCCGTTGGCATTTAATCTTACTATGTTAATAGTTTAACCGAGAGCTTTATGCAAAGTGAAATTATTAGCGAAAGCAGTAAGCTTATCTCACTTGGCTTAGCGCTTAATTGGCAGAACTATTTGAACTAAGCACAACATCTTGGTTATAGAATGATCATAAGCTATGGTATGGCAATATGAAATGTCATTTGTGTAGTTGGTATAACTAATGAAACATTATTTCCTGTATTAGGATCTTACTTAGTTGAAAAAATAAAAGTCGTCCCTCCTGTGGGTGTGTGTGTGGGTGTGTGTGTGTGTGGTGTGTGTGTGGTGTGTGTGTGTGTGTGGGTGTGGGGTGTGTGTGTGTGTAGTTTGAACTGAAATATTTCGTATTGTTAAAATAATATTGGCACTGCCACTATGTTATGTGACTTAATAAAACAACTGTAAATGTATTTTTAAAACGACTTGAAAACGACTATTGAGTACAGAATAAATGTTTTATTTTTGATTTTTAGTGCCTACGCCAAATCTTGAGACTAAATATCAAAATGGACCCCAGGGGCACAAGCGGGGAAATGGTTAGGAGGATGATGTGTTTTTGTGATATTTTCTTGATTTTGATGAGGGAATCAAAATCAAGAAAATCATCGCAAGAGAGAGCTCATAAATCAGGGCTGTGTTCCGAAAAATTACAAAATAACTAATATAATGAATAAATCAGATTGCTTTTAAGACCCATCCAAACAAATATACAGACGCCGAAATACCGAAATCTAATATTTGCGACAAGGTTAAAAAAATACGAATAATACACAAAAATAATACCAATCCATTGGCTTCGCTAAGCCAGTTACAGAAAAAATACATCGAAATGGGTTCAAATGGATCACGTCACATAAATTCGAACCTCAATTGTGTAGGAAATCGAATTCGAACTTCAAACACAAATACAAATTCCACATATGAAAACACATATCTCGTATAGCTTTTCAAACCTAACGGCAAAAAGTTTTTTTTTTAATTACTGCCAATACAGGCAAAGGAAAGCACCAATTTGGGTCAAAGCAATTAAGGCTGGTTGGTTTTATTTGGCAGTGCCAAAATTTGAAAAAAGAACTTGAATTGCCGCCAACGGGCCTCTGTGCGTACGGAAACAGTTGCACAGTAGGTCTATTAAAAGTCAAAGGTATTTATTCTTTAATTTAGGCATATTATTAATATATTTATTATTTTATTATTATTTATATTGTCTCTGTAACTTATTGTGTATTTAATATTTGACATTATTGACATTTCTATATATTTTTAACATTGTTTACTTTAATCTATTGTTCATAAATTAGACTTCACAAAATTAATGATAACATGATGATACGCTATATCACTAATATAATATTATATTGACATGAGTAATGATAATATCACTAAGTATAGAGTAATTTCCTTAAGCACCATTAGTAATAAGTCTTTGTAACCTATAACTTGCATGTTTGGTTTATCTGTAAATGTAAGTTGGTTAATAAATAAATAAATAAATAAATTACATGCACCTATGAATGTCAAAAAACTACCACCGGTTCGTAAAATACTCTGCTTCGAGAAGAACCGGCGTAAGAATCTCGACGAGGTGTGATTTTTTTCAAAACAATATACAATGTATATAAAATTACATAATCAAAATACTATAGAATTACAATACTAAGTAGATAACGTGTTTTTTATAGTAGTTTATGCAATCGTTATATAATGTATGCTTTTTTAGTCGAGAATCGCGTTTAGACCACGGAGCTTGCCGAGTAGTCTAAGTAAGGTTCGAGACTCAAAAAGCTAATTATGTAACTATTGGAAACACATTTTTTTTTACGAGGCAACGGAAATTAATTAAACCGAAATAATTAAACAAACTATAGTCCTGCGGAAATGAAGTCTAGGCACATGGGTCGGGGGTCGTTGATGTGTTTTGTTCTATACTGTCCGCGGCGTCACGTGATTGGTCAATTTCATAAGAGTACAGTAACGGCGACACGTGATTGGTCTATTTCATAAGAGTTCACTTGAAGGGAGCTCCATAGAGGAAAGTATATGATTATAGTTTCGTCTACGATATCTTAATTCAAACATTGAAGTCGACGAGTAGAAAAAATATATTTAGGTACTATAAAATATTTTTTCTCAAACATGCAATGAAAAATATTGGTATTATGTTCATCATAACAGGCTGCGAAGTATCAAGTGCGGGTGCGGCGCAACGAGCGGCCCATAATGGACTTTCATACAACATTGCCGGCTAGGCCGGCATTGTGATCGCCTTTTGTTTGCGAGGCCGGCGGCTGGCCCGTCGTAAGTCCCCTTCTTGTATGTAGTAGTGACCTTTGTACCGATACGAGTATAACCAAATATGTATGTATCTTTTATCTATGTTTTGTGCATTGATCGCATGTTTAAACTTAGAACACAAAGAAATCAAATACCTATTCGAACAGTCCTTTACTTAAGGCGCGTATAACCGTTGGGGCGTGGCGTAGCCTTTCCCGCCGCACTACCCGCGCCCCCCGCTGTAACAGATCCGTCAGCCGACTCCAAAAAAGGATTAGGTTTTTTGTATGTGTGTATGTATTTTTTATATTAAGTATTATTTTCTAAATACATAGGAATGTTTGAAGTAATTAAATAGTTAAGTAGGTACATTGTCTCAGAATCGAATTCTTATATTTTAGCGTCGCGCGCAAAGCGACACAGCCTTCCCGTCCGAGAGCCGGTGACAGACTGCCGCCCGTCGCCCGCGCACGTATCCGCCCCAACTTTTATGACGGTGTGGTAGTTATTCCAGGTTTTTGACAAAAGTAATGATTATTTTACAATATCCGCAGCTCATATTATGAAAAACTGAATTAAGTTTTATTTTCTGAATATCCTGTGTAAAAAACATGTCTAGATAGTGAGCAGTAGCGATTTAAAAGGTTGAAAAATGCCTTATTTGATTTTTTTTTGTTAGGACAATCTAGGCGTGTTGCAATTTCCGCTCAGCTCAGATTGAAGAGGATATATCAATTCTTCAAGTATATTTTTTCGAGACCTATATTTCGGGCCAGTTTTGAGTTTTACCACCAAAATGTGGTATTTCACTCTATTACTCGCCTTAAGACCCATATTTATGGGCCTACTGTGTATGTCTGTACGTACAACAGTGTTAGATTAACTGATGTTAAAAGTCGGCAAACTGGCTTCCGGCCAGTTCGTTCGGCCTGACTGATTTACGGAGCCCAAGTGGGGACACTAAGCAGGCTACAGGGAGTTTGAGAACTATAGGCATTGCCCATGGACCCTAAAGGATAGTTTTTGTCTAAGACGGCCATGTGGCGCACACAGGGACCGATACCGGTATTTTTAAAAAACCCTGAATTAGCCCAATATTTTCGATTATTTTTTGCTCTTTACATAGGGCTGAATCATGTATTTAGGTAACAAAGTCGTATTATTAGATTGTCCCATTAAAAACGAAATAATGAACCGGTGACCGTAATAATACCGGTATTTTTCTATGGAGAAAATACCGGTATCTGATCCCTGCCCTTAAGGCCCATTTGCAGAATAAATGTTTTGGTTTTGATTATGGTCGGCGATGGAAGAGAAGTGACGAATGTAGCCAGCGCTTGAGGCGCTTTCACATGGTGTCAAACATAAGAGCTTAAGGCGCATTCACATACGTAGGGCTGAATTCACCTCCCGTCGCTCCCTGCGATAGGACTATACCATACTTTGCTACTGCATTTAAAATTAAGTTAATTACTAGTCAACGTAAATTCAACCTTATCTGGTCAAACAATAGTCGTACAATAGTTATACTCGTTAACGAATATTAAAATCACCTCACTGGTCTATTGTGTTGTGCTAAATAAATAAATAAATAATAAATAAATAAATATTAGAGGACAATCTTACACAAATCGAACTAGTCCCACAGTAAGCTCAAGAAGGCTTGTGTTATGGGTACTAGACGACGATATATTTAATAGATATAAATACTTAAATACATAGAAAACATCCAAGACTCAGAAACAAATATTCATGCTCATCACACAAATATTTGCCCTGACCGGGATTCGAACCCAGGACCGTCAGCTTCACAGGCAGGTGCACTACCCACTAGGCTAAACCGGTCGTCAAGTGATAAAGAAGCATAGTATACGCAAAAACTTCAGAAAAAATGTTTCGTTCACCAGTCGCAGAAAAATCATCATCAAACCCTGATCTATCCGGTAACAAAGAGAACCCAAATGTTACAATGAGGAAACGCAAGTATCACACGGAACTAGAAGATATGACCTCACTCCAACTAGAAATTCATGTATTTAGGTAACAACGTCGTATTATTAGATTGTCCCATTAAAAACGAAATAATGAACCGGTGACCGTAATAATACCGGTATTTTTCTATGGAGAAAATACCGGTATCCGATCCCTTCGCACAGCGTAAGAAATGGACGTCTGATCCCCACTGAAAACATGCCGTGGCGTGGCGTATTATTATTTTATTAAAAATTGATTGAATGGAATGAGGGCTATTGCGTATAAATTAACCGCTAAAGGCGCTAGTGTAGCGTGGGGTCTCCGAAATGTCAAATGTCACTCTTTGTGGTTGCGCTACGCGGGTTAATATCTGATTGGAACAATATGGTGAGTATTTTGCAATACCTGAGCTTGCTTATGGCAAATATGATTCCGGATCAATGACGGTCAGTGCTTTGAGACAGTTTTGTCTTTCGTAAACTTATGTCCTCCTTTTTGACGAACAGAACGGGACTGCGCTACAATGCGGGATGTTCGATATTTTTACGGTACGGTTTAAAGGTATTAAATATGATTTAAATGTAAACTTTGTTCTGATGCCCATAATAACCAATAATAATTTTTGACAGCTGGACCTTACTTGACTGTGGCGCCAACTGGTGAGCACGAAAACGATAGCCGTCATTGGCACTGTGAGGCTAGCAGAATGCTGCGACGCGAAGAGTATTAAGAAAAAATACTTACCCTCTTCTTTCTAATACACACAGTTTGAGCGAGACAAGCATCGATGAGTCGCGCACAGGGCTTGAAATCGGTACCGAAAATACCTGTAACATACCGGTATTTAATCCGAAAAATACCCGTTCTTTTCAAAGGTTCCTGCAAGTGTATGCTACGTTGCTATTTCGTGCGAGTGCGTTGCGCCGGCGCCACGTACTAACTACTACTAAGATAACACGCGTCTCGGGGGTGCTATGCGAATTATCGCGTTCTCTTTCTCTCTCATCACTCCACTCGTACCGAGTACCGGTATTTGAAATGTTAAAAACCGTTACTTTTCATCAATTTACCGGTTTCAGCAATACGAGACCTTTTCTTAATACCGGTATCTAGTCTAATACCAGTTTCTGGTTCAAGGTCACGGTACTGGTTTCGAAAAATATTGGTATTTCAAGCCACGCAAGATACAAATCGGCAGTGAGTTGTGCTGCCTCACCTGGTGGTGCTCTAAGGAGCCCACGATCCTCTTTGACACCTAAACGCAAGATTTGGCGTAGGAACTAGTTTTAAGAAAGCGACTGCCACCTGACCGCCCGACCTAGAGGGAAAACTATACCTTGTTTGGTTTCTTCACGATATTTTCTTTCGCCGAAAAGCCGCTGTTAAATGTGCTATTTGGTAGCAAAATTATTTGTATGGTAATTCATACGTTTAGCAGCGGGCCTCTAGGCGGTGTGAAAAGCAGTATGTGTCACACGGTAGCTAAATTATTGCCTCCTTGGGCGGAAACACTTGAATCCCTCGCTACGCTCAATATTCTACTTTAGAATTCCTCGCTACGCTCAGGATTCTGTTGTGCAATCTTTCGCTTCACTCAGGATTCAAATACCGCCCTCGCCTTAAATATATCATTTTGCTCCCATGAGACACAATCTACTATTTTAAATACGCTCATGCAAGTCGGGAATCGAACCCGCGATCTCCAGATTAAAAGTCCCGCTTGGCTACGTTGATGTGTCATACATTAGCCAAAATTAAGAACACAAAAAACATTTTTTTTTGTCCAATTAACAATTTGGCACATCAATAGCTTCGGAGAAACAAATGAAAAATTAAACTTCGAATTCTCAGCTTAATAAATTAAGTTGTATATGAAAACAAAAAGCTAATACATCATTTCTGTCTAATAATAATTCATAAAAAGTAAATCTGTGGTGAGCTTCTGGCAATTACTGGTTAGATGTGGTGGGCGGCCATTTTGATGTAATCGGTACGGAAACACGAAAGTTAAGACATGAATTAAATTATGATTTGTTTAAAATAAAGTAATGTCTAGTATTTTTTTAAGCTTAATATAGTCTAGTCCTCGTGAAGGCTACGGGCAGCTGAATTCTAGTTTATTTATTTAAACCAAAACATAATTGTAACATAAAAACTAAAATCATATTAAAAAAGGTCTCCAAGATCGGAGCCCTGTGGAAGGGTGTCCATAAGGCTGGCAGCATTCCCCCTTTGGATGGCTATGCTGATCCGCTGGCCAAGAAACGAGCCAGCCCTACGAAATGAATGATGATTTATAAATAAGTTAGAGAATCTATGCGTCAATGAACATTATAAGTACTAAGTAGTAGTAAGTAGCAGTGGCGGCGCGTCCATACAACTCGATTCCCACCGGCTTACCTAATTTTCAGCCAGTCCTGTTCCCTTACTACGGCTCGTGAAGAATAAGAAACGCAAATTATTTCCGGCTTCCCTATTAATATTTTTGACGCGCCGCCACTGGTAAGTAGTAAGTAGGTAGGTTAACTGGAAGAGATCCCTTACAGGGATAAGTTCGCCTTTGTATCTGATTGATCTGTTTTTTTTTTCTGTATAATTTATTTTACTTGTCTTGTGTACAATAAAGTATTTACATACATACATAAGTTACACATACATACCTAATTACTATGTATAACACAATCACGTTTTTTAAAAATTAATTTAAACTTGAATGCACAATAGACAAAAATACAAAATGACAGACTTAATGCCCTAAGGCATTCTTTAACGTTCAACTGTTTGGCTGAACACAAAAAATTATCGAAGTATTCGTATCTGACCCAAGTACGTTTGCTTAGCCTTTGATTTAATTATAAACAGATTTCGGATTTTTTGTGTCCTATTTTTGATACATGCCAAACGCTTTTAGACTTGTAAAATTGTAACTTGTAGCTTATAAGCCTCATGCATATGCTGATATCATCCCAGATGTATCAGGGTCATTCAAATTCGAAAAAGCAAAAGCTACCCGTTCTGTGATCAATATATAGTAGGGATGCGCCGAATATTCGGTTATTATTCGGAATTCGGCATATTCGGCATGTTTTTGAATGTTCGGTATTCGGTTGAATTATTCGGTTCAGCTGCCGAATATTTACCGAACAATTTTGAGAGGGTTTTGTTACAAGTTGCAAGAGTGTATTATAGTTACTGCTTCGTGAAATTAATACTTGACCCAATATTAACAGTGATTTCACTTATTTTTTGTCAATATTTCGCTTTGATAATAAACAACAATTCAATCAGTCTGTTTTACAACAGTAGATGAAGGAATTACGTTGAACCGAATAATTCGGCCGGATATTCGGTTCGGCAACAGCTGGACCTAATATTCGGCCGAATGTTCATATTCGGCCAAACCCATTCGGGGCATCTTTAATATATAAGTTACGGCTTTTGATACTCTAAGTAACGATTTTATTACATACAATAGTTAAAACGGATACGCCATTTGTAATATCATTAAAATTAGGCTTACTTAAGATATCCATAGAAAAAATGCCAATCTTACAATGTGTGATAACTTCTGATGCCGCAAAGATTCTCACTTGATGGAATACTGTCCATATTACATTTATCTAGTAAAATATGAACGATAAAGAAAAACTATAATTAAAACCGAAGTTGATTACTACTATAAAATAAAAATTATAGGTACTTACGTACAAAACAAATGTTATCAAAAATTGTTTCCTTCAAAAATTAAAAATACAACGAACTTGTATTATATTCATTTTTTCCTTACATATTTTTTTTCTTACAGATTTATAGATTCTTACGTAGTAAATATTACACGGCGGGAAGGGGGTCGGCCGATTCTTAGTTTTTATTTCATAGGGGGAGGGGTTCGGTACCTCGCGAAAATCGTCTTCACTACATAGTATAAAACAAAGTCGCTTTCTCTGTCCCTATATCCCTATGTATGCTTAAATCTTTAAAACTACCCAACGGATTTTGATGCGGTTTTTGTTAATAGATAGAGTGATTGAAGAGGAAGGTTTATATGTATAATAACATCCATTAAATAGTGCACCCGTGCGAAGCCGGGGCGGGTCGCTAGTACGTAATAAATGGATGCCGCCTACCATGCAAGAAAAATAATGCCCTACACTTTCGTCTAGCCATACGACTATTAAAAGAGTTATTACATCTGCAACTGTATTTTCAATTGAATTAGTTGACGTCATTATTGTCTGATAGAGACGTAGAAAAAAGTGTGAAGCCGCGACCACACGGTGCAAGTTATTTATAGACTTACAAACTATAGTCAAGATCAAATAAAATCTGTGTACTTTGTATAGAATAGAATAGAATAGAAGATAATTTATTTATTTATTTATTTAATAGGCACGCAAAACAGATGACATTTATTACATGTGAAAAAAAAAAAGATAATTTGAAGGTTCTAGTTGGGAATGCCACCCAAAACATGCATGTACAGCTTGATTACAAAAATGAGCGAAACCTATCCTAAATTAAATAATACATAACTATATTCTGAGCATGTACAATAGCTTTTGTTTTACAAACAACTGATATGACAAAATACAACAGGACTGGAGACAAAAAAAAAAGATAATATATATATAT
This sequence comes from Epiblema foenella, assembly GCA_963556455.1. Taxonomy (NCBI): domain Eukaryota; kingdom Metazoa; phylum Arthropoda; class Insecta; order Lepidoptera; family Tortricidae; genus Epiblema; species Epiblema foenella. The sequence continues at coordinate 25,636,713 of OY747100.1, forward strand.
TGTCTGTATTTGCCTAAGATGACGGAGCACTTTGACAGATAGCCCTGACTACCTGAATTTATTTCAGTATAAAAACACAGTAATACAATATATAAGAAAGAAAACAATGGAAAAACTTATTATCTAAATTGTACACTGAACATTACACTGAAAAAGGTGAACAGTCAGCATAATGCCAGGTACTGCTGGAGTACCCAACGCTGGTCTTCCGTGGGCACCTGTAGGGAGCGCAGTCGCGCGCAGCTGCTAGTAGTATTTAATACTGGCGCTAACAAATTGTGACGATACGTTACGAAACGGGAATGAAGCAAGTAAAACTAATAATAACAGAATAAAATAGCATGGCAATAGAAAGTAAAATAACACTATACATGTATATATAATAGGATAATTTGAATACAAACACTACCCCGTAGTTAATTTTTGCTTATTAAGGAGATAGCTCTTAAATTGTTGTATCGAATTTTCTTACAAAATTATCCGTTTTAATTGCACCCGAGTGTATTTACGAGCTGTGGTAGTGACCGGTAAGGCACGTGGCTTTCAATCTGGCGAAAAAACCGTAATTAAGCTGCTGTTACGCCTTTCAAAGTGTTCCAAGTAAAAAGTTTGTGGCATATAAATACGGATAATACCCATAAGCTGACGAGGTAGTAAAACAGAAAATTGTAATTTGTTATCTGCATGAAATGTACCTAAATTTAAGTTAACTTAATATAACTGACTAGATAATATGTATAGATAAAATCTTTTGCACGCTAGTTACGATACAGTTAACGAAAAATTTTAAGAATTAAACTAAGCTAGACTTAGCAAATATTGTGTGCCCTAACAGGGTGTCATGAACTTACCATCCTTAGTTATAAGATCTTATTATATAAATGTGTTCATGACTATACAATAAATAAATAAATAAACATTTTATATGAGAATCTGGGAAAAGCTTTTGGTCCTTTTCGAGAAGCAAGGCATATAATATGTGGATTCGTAGTGATTCCAAATAATTGACGCTGAATAATTGAGCATTATGATGGTTCCAACTAGGGATGTCAAAAAATCGATTATTTAAAAATCGATTATTATTTAAAAAGAAAAAGTTTTTTTAATCGATTTAGAATTTGCAATAAACCGATTAATAAAAAATCGATTATGATTTTCACGGCCGGTTAATCCTAACATAATTTATCAAAGAAGATTATAAGCTACGAGAATATTAGATGGCTACAAAGACCCTGGCATTATGAGGACATTTCTAGCAATGAAGCTAATATTGAAACCACGTCCCTTACGTATCGCGGATTTATTATAACTATTTATAGATGCTCAGATATTATCACGATACTGCAATACACGTCAACATTCTTGTGATACTGATCATGATATGAGTGTATCGCATGATAATAATCACCGTGTATCCAGCCCCAAAGGAAAATAAATAACAAATCGATTATTGAAAAAATCGATTATTATTTCTAAAAAATCGATTGTTTTTTAATCGACTTTATTTTGAGAAAAATAATCGATTTTTCTAAGACGTGACATCCCTAGTTCTAACGTCACTAAAATCCTTCAAAGGAAATATAAATAATAATTCGATTATTGAAAAAAACGATTATTATTTCTAAAAAAATCAATTGGTTTTTAATCGATTTTAATTTTGAGCAAAGTAATCGATTATTTAATAATCGATTTTTCAAGACGCAAGTGACATCACTAGCTCCAACGTCACTAAAATCCTTTATATTGCGGACCACAAAGCCTAATTTCTAAACAGATGTTGGCGAGTATTCTGATAATTATGTTCGTTAAAAGTAAGGCGGGCAAGATATTTCTCAGATCTTTCATAGAGTATAACCCTGTCAATTACTTCGGTCCCTAGAGTATTTTTACTGACAGCGGGGACGCGGACGGCTTAATGAACATGCGTGACACTTCGAATTATTAAACAACTAGCGACCCGCCCCGGCTTCGCACGGGTGCAATGCTGATGCATGTATTATACATGTAAACCTACCCCTTGAGTCACTCTATCTATTAAAAAAACCGCATCAAAATCCGTTGCGTAGTTTTAAAGATTTAAGCATACATGGGGATATAGCGACATAGGGACAGAGAAAGCGACTTTGTTTTATACTATGTAACGATAGTGATAACTTGTTAGAAATATTCAACAAAGTCACTGCGAAGAAAGAGTAACAGAGTCTTTATAAGTTCACAAGTTTCTTAGTTTTTCATTTCGTATACCAGTTTCAAGTCGTCAGCATACAAAACATGGCGCATGCTTAACAACCGATTCTAAGTGGTTGATTAACTTACAACGTTTAATCCGAATGTTGTCTTTTCTCTGGGTTGGAAAACCAGTTCCTACGCCAAATCTTAGGAAGAGGTACCATAGCAGACATACCTAATAATGATGTTTGTATAGAGGTACCAAAGTACCAAATACCTAATGATGATGTTTGTATTATCAAAATTATAATGTTGGAAACATAATCACGAAAACCATTAATTATATTAATTGATAATTTAATCGTAGCTGTGATTATTTAATTTTAAACATGTTAATGCCAATACTTAAGGTTTTATTATTATTATTTATTTTTGACGATGCACTTACTCGTAGCTGAATTATTGACTATTTTATCTGTTTCATTAAAATGTAAATTTTTTAATTTATTTCAAATGTATACCTAAATATGTGAAAACTGTTTCACCTTATATGAAAGTAATTAATAATTATAGTTGAATATATTTGCAGATCTAAATGTACCTTTTCAAGATTGTTGTAGCTGATGACGATGCAAAAGCGGTTCAATGAATCCTACTTGAATAAATGATTTCTTATCTTATCTTATCTTATCTTATCATTATTTATCAAAGGCATGCGACTGAGACGTGAAGGACGCTTTGTACTGTTATTAAAAATTTGGACTCTGATTTCAAAATACATTTGAATAAAATCAATCAACATGCCAGCATCGTATGATCCTTAAAAACAAAAGTAACGAACAAACATACAGATCGGTTTCGAGCGTACGGAGAGCAAAATAAATATTCCTAGTCGGAGCGGCAAATTGCAATCCAAGTCGATGACCCTCGATGCGTCATAACTGAGTATAGGTTTCATGAGTGACGCTCCGAGTTTCGAAACGATCCAATGCTTCCAAATATTTGATAGTGTTTCTAGCACTGTTAAGACTTGCGTGGGTAGTCGATGTTCTCGATACGTCACAACTAGGTATAGTCAAATTCAAAGTGTAAACATAGGTAATAATAATAATAATATAGTAAGAAAGTAAATTGATAGTGATAATAACAATTAACAACTTATTGCGCATTACCCAAAATGTAAATGTTATAAACAAAATCTTGACACTACTATTGTTGCAAACAACAGGCGATCTTATCGCTAAAAGCGACCTCGTCCAGACAACCTTGGGTAGCAGTAGATTCAGAGAACAATTATAGTAGTGCAGTGGTAACAATATATGATAATACAAAAAATGTGAGATCGCTATGTTTTTCCGTTAGGCTATCTCATGTCAATTATACAATCAGATTTACATAAATAAAATTCTAATTACAATATAATACAAATATGTACTCTTTACTACACACCTCAGAACAAAAATTACACAGTACATTAGGCTTAAAGTATAGAGGTAAACAACAGGTGGTCTAATCGCTGAAGAACGTAAAGACCGCGTGATGATTCATTGATTAAAATCAATAAAATGAATAAAGAAAGTTACAAGTTTTTTTTAAATTAAATTTTCAGAAAAACAATCAGCTAAATAATAATAACATTTACAACTCAAGTGCAGTCAGGTTCAAAAAAATAAGCATAATTTTAGTTTTGTCTAAGTTGTAAGATTATTAATATTAAGCTATTATATTATAATACTGATATTGTCATTAATTTCCATGTCATAATTATTTGTCTTAACACTCAATTACTTCAATTATGACCATATATGATTCATGAATGACGCTCGAAAGTTTCGGGATGTTTATCCAACGTTTCTTTCTTATTTGACAGTATTTTTAACGTTTTTATAACTAGCGATACACAATATACAATACTGCAGTTGTTATAAGTATACGGCATAGGAGAATTACTTGAACTGATGCGTCATAATGGGTGAATGTTTCACCAGTGACGCAAGCAGGTTTCGGAGAAATTATGATCGATCAATTCTCGCTAGTTTAAAATAGCGGTCTGTTGCTTTAGTAGATCGCGTAGGTGGCAAACAAAAATTAGGCGCGTCTGATGGTTTATAGTCACCATCCTCCTTGCGATATCCTAATAGGCACATTTGCATCCTGAGGGATGCCTGGGGTCCGCTACCTAATCCCAAGATTTGACGTAGGCGCTATATTTAACGAATGCGTCTGCCATTTTGATTTTCCAATCAAGAGAGAAAACAAGAACTTATTATCTCTAAAGATATTAAAACATATTAAAGAATATTATTTGTCTCTCTCTTAAAATTTTTAATTAATTGTTATGCCTGACACTATTTTATTCTTACTATTCTATAGCAGTGATATATATAATTATATATTTTATGTATGTATATTTATATATTATTTAAGTATGTGTATTTATATTGAATAGTTGTTTTGAAATCTTTTTTCTCATTGTAATAGTTTATGCACCACCTACTTTTCAGCTTTATATTTCATTTCTCCACTACCCAAAGGTTGTCTGGAAGAGATCGCTCTTTAGCGATAAGACCGCCTGTTGTTCTGCCTCTGTCTACCTGTATCTTTGTTTTTTGTTTTTTATGTGCTATTTTATTATGTGAGGTGTGCAATAAAGAGTATTTGTATTGTATTGTATTGCATTATTCAGCACGCAGCAAACAAAAACCCACTACAGGTTACAGAAATTAAAATTAAAAATGCATTCCACCACACTCCAGTGTTTTAATACGTTACCTTTCCTAGTTTAATTGTGTATTCACCGACGTTTTCATTAACTATATATACCTACATGTACTTCCTGAATGTAAGGCCAAATTCTGACAAATGAACGCAAGCAAGAATGCACCTTATAGTTAGAGCTTTCAGCCGTTTTTCCGTTGCGTTCGTTTAACAGGATTTGGCTTTAGAGTTTCGTGCTATACAATTGAGCAGCAAAGAGCATGGCTAGTTATACTACACAAGTTTATACACCTACAAACATTGCCTTGCCATGGAAGAACGACAAGGGAGAGTTAGATGTGGCATGTTTCTTATATATGTTTGCAAGGACTAGTAACTTCGTACTAGTGTTCAGTGGAATTGACATGATGAGAGACTTCGCTCTGTTCTCATTTGATTTTATTTTTAGACTGACGCTCAGAGACCTTATACATCTCTGAGGATATTTATTTATTTGATTTTATTATTTTCATGTCGACGCTTATAGATATAGCTCAAAATATTTTATTATGATTAGTGTACCTACTTTATTACCTTTTATCTTGACGCTTAGAGACCTTATATATCTCTAACAAATCTCGATTGTTATTAGTTTTTTAGTCTTATTTTTGACATGTACTGTACTTTATATGTATGTCCTTTAATTGAGGTGTGCAATAAAGACTATTTGTATCGTATTGTATTGTATGTGTATATGAGTGTCTGTCTGTGACATCGTAGCTCCTTAACGGATGAACAATTCACTCAACTAAATAGTACATTTTCCAAGTATGTTTCTTTAGTTCGACTAAAGTAAAATCAGTGCTCGATACATTAGTGCCCAATAGATGAAACCTATTAATCATTTCTGTCATCATGACATAATACTGTAAGTGCCTACTACAATGTAATTTTGCAAAGCACTCGTATTGCGTAGCAATTAGATAGTTACCCTACAGTAAGAAAAAAAAAGTGTATTTTTTACTTTATTAAGTTACTTATTATTATTATTTTAATTATAATTATGTTCTACGCTCACCGATTACAATAGTATACCTACTAATGTGAAAGCATGTTTAAGAATTCTCATGTAAGTGAATATGTATTCTTATTCTTTTGAGAAATAAAGATCTTTGAACGTATTGGGTCAAGCAGAGGGACGTTTACCTCATTACTCGGAGAAACCCCTATCGACAGATAAACAAAAATTACGGCCATAAATGCCGAAAATGGCTTTATTAACTAGCCAAGTACCTCATCCTAACCTTCCATCCCTCTAGACCCGGTGACCTTCCTCGCGTTTAATATGTATGGTTCGCTCGAAAAACCCCGGATCGCTCGGACGGTAATGAATTAATTATTCCGCATTATGATATGGATACGAAAAAAGTATGTCAATATTTGCTTGTTTCCGTCAAAGGGTTTTGATAACAAATTAGCGTTTGTATTTAGGTTGATATTTCTGAAAGACCCTTGACTACTGCGTGCGGTATGCGAGGTTAAGCAGCGTCGGCCCATGTCAGTTCTTTGATGGGTGACCGCTTTGAGTGTTTATTAACTGAGCGCTCCCGTGCTATTGAAGGCACGTTAAGATGTTGATCCCGGCTGCTGTCTATGATAGCAGTCGTTAAGCCAAGTTAGAGGCATTTGGGCGGCTTGAGAACTTCTAACAGTCAAGTTGTCCGCTCACTTGACAAGCCTAATTCCAATAAGGTCTGGTTTCCCCTTGGGTTGGAAGGTCAGATGGCTGTCGCTTCTGTAAAAAAACTGGTGCCTATGCCTAGTCTTGGGATTAGGTAGCGGACCCCGGGCATCCTTCAGGTTGCAACTGTACTTTTTCGTATCCATATAATCATCATCCTCCTAGTGATGACGGCCATAAATGCCGAAAATGGCTTTATTAACTAGCCAAGTACCTCATCCTAACCTTCCAACCCTCCAGACCCGGTGACCTTCCTCGTGTTTAATATGTATGGTTCGCTCGAAAAACCCCGGATCGCTCGGACGGTAATGAATTAATTATTCCGCATTATGATATGGATACGAAAAAAGGATGTCAATATTTCCTTGTTTCCGTCAAAGGGTTCTAAATACAAATTTGCGTTTGGGTATTTAGGTTGATATTTCTGAAAGACTCTTGACTACTGCGTGCGGTATGCGAGGTTAAGCAGCGTCGGTCCATGTCAGTTCTTTGATGGGTGACCGCTTTGAGTGGTTATTAACTGAGCGCTCCCGTGCTTTGGAAGGCACGTTAAGATGTTGATCCCGGCTGCTGTCTATGATAGCAGTCGTTTAGCCAAGTTAGAGGCCTTTGGGCGGCTTGAGAACTTCTAACAGTCAAGTTGCCCGCTCACTTGACAAGCCTAATTCCAATAAGGTCTGGTTTCCCCTTGGGTTGGAAGATCAGATGTCGCTTCTGTAAAAAAACTGGTGCCTAAGCCTAGTATTGGGATTAGGTAGCGGACCCCGGGCATCCTTCAGGATACAACTGTACTGGGATAACGCTAGGAGGATGATGATTATATGGATACGAAAAAAGGATGTGAATATTTTCTTGTTTCTGACGGAAACAAGCAAATATCCATAAGGGTTGTAAATACTGCGTTTGGGTATTTAAGTTGATAGTTCTGAAAGACCCTATCATGATAGGGTAGACATGGTGGTTAGGTTATTTCGGCGGGAATGAAAGAAAAAAAAAAGGTTTTTCAGCCATCAACAATTAGAAATTTCTTTCTCACTTCTTTTCAATTTCTTTTTCACTTCTCCTGCTCAAAAAGCGTCTCGTATTTAGACTTGTCAAGCGGGGCTAAAGTAGTACATTTCGCCACTAGTGAAAATATGAATAAATATTATGATTTACAATAAATTTTAATTTGACCAATCAAAATACTTCGCCTATCAAATCCACCAATAACAGAACACTAATTTAGATTTAAAAAAATATTTGGTATTGGTTATCAACCAACCATAATATAGATTTACTAAAATCAATCAATCAGGAAATAATTAATCTTTATTACACAATATTTAAAAAAGGGATTAAATCGTTTGGAGCAATGCTTTGAAGCGCTTGATGGGGGACGGTCAGTAGCTTTTATTTGCGCGTGAATGTTGCGCGTAAAACCGCGGTATCATCAAAGCAGTTTAGAAAAAAAATCATGCCACCAGGCGCCGAATAATACATATCTGCTGTTGAATTTATTATAAATTTTGGGTGGGTGAGCATTGTTTATTTTCTTGCAATAGAAGTGAAAAGTAGAGTGGTGTAACTATCTCGTGGTAATACGGATCATTTTAGATGCTTGTCATACTACTATTATTCGCGTTGCTTACTAACATATTCCCGCGTGTGGTTGCCGGGTAAGAATTGCGCTACCCCATCTCTTCCCGTAGGAGGCGAATAAGGGAAATCGGAGGGTGGGCAGCAGCATCCTTCGATCATTACCACCATCAAACTGCGGTCGCCAACCCGCTTGCCAAGCGTGGCGACTATGGCAAATCCCCCCCAAGGGAAAATAAAAAACATGTTGGGGGAGGCCTATGTTCAGCAGTGGACGTCTTTCGGCTGAAATGATGATGATGATGATGATGACTAACATATTGGATTTTTAATTAAATGATAATGAGCTACTCCGTATTAAATGCCGCTAGAGGCGCGCACACTAGCGCATCATAGTCAGGCATCCGAAATGTCAAATGTCAAAGCGAGTTTATTTCCAATTAAAATCATATCTGATATTGATTATTACAAATATGAGTTAATTTTATAGTTCGTAAACATATATCCTAGATTTTTCCGAACATAACGGGACTGCGCTACAATACGGAATGTTTGATATTTATACAGTACGGTTTTAATGTACCTTTCCAATGTATACTACACATTATTTATTTGTTTTGTAGGCTTCATTGTTACATCAATTAATTTAACATTTATTAGGCTGTGGGTGTGTTGCCAAATAGCAGTTTCATTCATAATTAACACAGCTATTATTAAACTGTTTTAGTCATTATACGTTTCCAATTTTACATTGTTAAAATATTACCATAATGTTGAACCGTAGGTACGCCAACTGTGCTCAATTAACATTGCAATATAAATAACTAGTGTATTACCATTAAAATGTACACTTGATGAAATTAAACGATAAACCAAAATTTTTGACCGAGTGAAACGAAGGTCTCTGCTTCAGCTTCGACAAAAATGCTTTCGTATGTCCGGAATCCCGGATTTCCGTTTGTTCTCGTCTATAGGTCGCAATTCTCAACCGATTCTCGTGAAATTTCGTGAGCAGGTACGATAGTTATATAGATATTTTTATGTCAAGACGGTTTTTGGAAATTTACAAAAACATTTTTTTTATCAATGATTTTGTAAGTTTCTGCAAGCGAATTTCGATTTGTTAAAAGTTGGATAAATATACAGATTTCTTTTGTCGAATAAGTTTTTGGAAAAAAAATATATATATATTTGTTCAACGGTTTGTTCTCCTCTACAGATCGCATTTCGCAAACAATTCTCGTGAAATTTTGTGAGCAGGTCCGGTAAGTATATATAACTTTTCTGTCGAGTCAATTTTTGGAAATTTTCAAAAACAATTTTTATTTCAATGATTTTGTAAGTTTCTGCATCCGAATTTCGGTTTGTTGTCCTCTTCAGGTCGAATTTTCTCTACCGCTTCTCTTGAAATTTTGTTAGCAGGTTCGATATTCATAATTGATTTTTTTTATAATGTCAGATATTGGAAATGATAAAAAAACTCACTCACGAGGTCTACAGTTCACAGAGCCACTAGTAAGTTAGGTGTTGGTAATCTCTTAAAATAAGTGAAATAATTATTCAATATGTCTGGTTAATTGAAAATATTTTGTAATAAGTTTAAATATTCAATATTCTGTGCCTACACATACATACATTAACTCACACCTGTATTCCCAAAAGGTGTAGGCAAGGCACATGAAATTTAATTCCGATAAATTTTAATTAAAGATTGAGAAAATGTGATATTGCAGTGGTAGGTTGCTAGCCCGCCGCCCACAATACACTACAACCCGGTTCCCATAGACGACAATTACGACACCTTTGTTAGGTGCTACCTTAAGTTAGGATAGCACTTAGAGTGTCGTAATTGTTAGGATTCCTAACCCGGCACCACACAGGGCCACGGGGCCCCCTGCCTACTACGTCCTCATTTATTGTTAAATATTGGTAAGACCAGAATGTAGCAGAATATACTTTAATACTAACTACGTAATACTTTTTTTAATATTCACATACCTGCCTACCACCAATATTATATGTAAAACGTAATGAAAAAGAATATTAAAACTTTTCCAACATATTTGCCGAAGGAAAACACCGACATTATATTAACACATCAAATGCTATCACGCGATATGTCATACTGTAACATATGGCGTTACGCCTCAGTTAAATAACGTCGAAAGGTACAACCGCACTTAGGACATCTTATTTCAAAATCTCGTACAGAATCTAAGCGATCCGTAGACAAAAAGTATTAAGTGACAATACCGTTGTATTGTTTTTGTATTGGCTGTGGGTTTTGTATTATTCCGGGATGTTATTTCGTAAGCTTTGTTCCCTTATTAGATGTCTATCTGCTTGATTAAATCTTTGGAGCGTATGTAGGATGTGCGTGTTGCGAATTCGTTGGCGTTTATCTCTGAAAGAAAAAAAAAACGTTTTATACAAATCGTCGGATACATTAATATTTATGCGCAATTTGAATATGACAAGCATTTTGTGTATGTATATTATTCGTGCCCTCACATGGGCTATTATTAAATACATATTATCTTTACTTCCTCTGAGATTAATTTTATTTTTTTGCATGTAAAAGTAAAAGTAATGCTGATGCATAAAAATAGTAACACATTACGAACAATACAATACTTCAAGAGTGACCGAGTTTTTATTGTATATGCCAAGACAGTGCCTTTACCATGAGTTTACATGACCGTACTTGCTAGCGACTGCGTAAAAAAATGTATGGGCAAAAGTACAGCGCCTTTGGCAGTTACGCAGTAGAACTTTTTTTTTTAAATTTATTTAAGACAATCACTAGAAACAATTATTGTGTACATATGAGCCACTATTTAAGACCTTTAATGGTTTAAATAATAGTTGGCGAGATCGCGCGGTTCATGCCGCGTTATAACTTTATTTAATTTAACATTTTCAGTTAGAATTATAAGTTAATAATTAGGTACAAGTAACATAATATTTTTTAAGTAGCTATCCCAAAGTTAAGTAATATTTTTTAAGTAGTTTTTTACATTTATTCTGGTTAAAACCGGTATTCGTGTCCTGTGTAATAAGTCCTTAGGTAGGTTATTAAGAATGGCTGGAAGTAAGGAATCCATAGTTCTTTTACCATAAGTGTTAGTATTGCATGGCAACACGTATGATGGTAAATAATCTAGGGTACGTAATTTACTAGGCCGTGTTTTTCTTTCTAGTGAGGGTATCTCTATCTGGGTAACTAAAAATCGACGTACTAAATCTTTAGCGAGTACGGTTATGCAAACTTACGGTAAAGGCACAGGTAGTAAGAGGGAAAGTCTCCGCCTTACAGAACTGCGGTCTTCATAATAATTTACTACTGGCTTTTTTATTCCTCAATATATACATATTGCAGCTATGAATGTCAAATAAAAAACCGGGCAAGTGCGAGTCGGACACGCGCACGAAGGCTTACGCACCCGCAAAATGAAGTTCGGCAATGGCTTATAGCGATATCCTCTTTTTTAGGGTTCCGTAGCCAAAATGGCAAAACGGAACCCTTATAGATTCGTCATGTCAGTCCGTCCGTCCGTCCGTATGTCACAGCCGATTTACGCGGAGACTATGCGCACTAAAATTATGAAATTTGGTAGGAAGATGTATTCTACGAACCGCTACATAAAAGTGATGTGAAATTATAAAATAAATATTAAATTAGGGGGGCACCCCATAAATGTAACCGGTGTATGAAAAAAAAAATTTCAACGCAAATGGTCGTGTGGGGTATCGATGGATAGGCCTTTAAAAATGATATGGAGGTTTCTAAAAAACATTTAAGTCTACCGTTGGTTAGATATTAGCCGTCAAAGTCATAGAAAGTGTCCTCCCCCCCCCCCTAATTTCCAAACTATAAAGTTTAAAATTCTGAAAAAAATTGACGTGGTGTGCATTAGTAAATACTTTCAACGATTTTTGGTTTGAACAATATAGGTTTTACGGTTTTTGAGTTTTCGCTTAAAAACTATCTTGCGCAAACAAAAGGTCGTAAGTGCCGTGAGTTCCCTATGAAGATACGACGTTTTTTAGATTCAATATATTGGATAGTAGACTAGTAGGTGTTGATACGGAACCCTTCATTGTGCGTGTTCTGACACGCACTTGACCGGTTTTTTTTTACAAGAAAGATGACACTTAAACATACGCCAAGCAGCCGCGCTGACATCGAATTTAGTATTCAAATTGAAATCTTTTGTATTGTAATAGTTACTTTTATCTGTTCTGTGTAATCAACCAAGAAACCAATCATTTGTTTCACGTTTCACTTTCAAATTTGCATAAGTTTTTTACGTAAACAAGACATCTATACAAAACGTTCTTTCCGCTTCAGTGAACTATCAAATTGATCTTAAACTGGATCAATACAGATTAAGTTAGGTTACCAGAAAGACGCGATTCGACAATTATTTTGCAATATGTTTGTGATATCTCTTTTAACTAATATCAAATCATATATCATTTCGTTCGGGAGCGCTCGTGGCGCGTGCGGTATGCGAGGTTAAGTAACGTCGGCCCAGGTCAGTTATTGGATGGGTGACCGCTTTGAGTGGTTATTAACTGAGCGCTCCCGTGCTTTGGAAGGCACGTTAAGTCGTCTATGATAGCAGTCGTTAAGCCAAGTTAGAGTTGTTCTTCTAACCGTCAAAGTTGCCCACTCACTTATTGACAAGGCTAATTTCAATAAAGTCTGGTTTCCCTGTCGTTGGAATGTCAGATAGCAGTCGCTTCCGTAAAAATTAGTGCCTATGCCATATCTTGGGATTAGGTAGTGGACCCCGGGCCTCCTTCAGGATGCAACTGTACCGGGATAACGCTAGGATTATGATGATGATATTTCATTAATAGGTTTTCTGAAAAACCTACTGGTACGAGCTGGCACTCGAACCCGCGACCCCAGTCAGAAAGTCAGGCGCCTTGCTCAGCTACAATGGCATTTACTGCTATACAACTAAACTTCAATAAAAACTTACAAACTATTAACAAGGCCGCAACTTGATACCGGATCGATTCGAAACCGTCCCGATTCAGTATTTCCTGAAAAGGCCTAAATACTTACAATATTCCACGTGGATATTACCTTACCTGCTGAATTATGAAACTACGAAGTTCGGTAAGTGATTATAAGTCGTTCCACTTTTAAACTTCGCTCGTTACGAATGCCATTACATTTACGTGTGAATTCGGTAAGTCGTTATGAGTTAATCGGCCGAGTTGGCGATTTGATTTAGTAAAGCGAAATTTGGTTAGATATTGTTCAAAGATTCAAATAATTTATTTGCTCGGAATACATGATTTTTTTTTATGCATAGTATTTAATCATTGACCGAGTGAAGCGAAGGTCTCTGCTTCAGCTTCGACAAAAATGCCTTCGTATGTCCGGATTTCCGTTTGTTCTCGTCTACAGGTCGCAATTCTTCTCCGATTCTCGTGAAATTTCGGGAGCAGGTTCGATAGTTATATATTTTTTTTTTGTACAGGCGGTTTTTGGAAATTTCGAAAAACAATTTTTTTATCAATGATTTTGTAAGTTTCTACGGGCTAATTTCGGTTTGTTCCCCTCTACAGGTCGCATTTATTAACCGATTCCCGTGAAATTTTGTGAGCAGGTTGGATAAATATACAGTTTTTTTTTCTCGTATTTCAATTCCACACTCGCGGTTAAAATATAACTTTGCACCCTTGTATAACAAATAACTGTTGTCAATCAGTGAGCAATGCGATATAGTACAATGTGCAAGGGTAGTAAAAAAAAAGCGACTCCAAAAATCACTAAAAAGTAAAAAAAAAAACCTTACTTCTAACATGAGACTTTACGCTGCTTATTGAATAATGTAGACATACCTATTGTATTTTTTGTAGTCGGTGCCATTTCGTCAACTTTAGACAATGTCTTTGATGGCACCGGTAAGTAAGGCAATATTTTTTACTTTTTAGTAATTTTTGCAGTCGGTTTTATTTTTTTATTAAGTTTTTTATTTATTTCACACTTTATAGCGAATCATTACCAGACCATCTCATAACGATTCCATATATTAAGCTAAAACACGGATAGGCTACACTGTTTTATTACGGAGTTCCGTTGCCTACCTTCCGGCTTCAATTACCAGATAAGGTTGATGGTGACATTACATCAGCACCATTTAAATTGACTTCGTCATAGTCGCTTCCATGTCTTGATCGAAATATCCCCATGAAACACTGGGAGATTTGGATGACCATCCGTGGTCTTCTTCATCAGTTCTCGGTCACCAAATGCTACTTTCTGAATGCAAATGCTTGATTTATTACCGAAAATACTAAAATCGCTATATGTTTCCCTTGAATTTATGAGGAGTTTCCTCAATTCCTCATAGATCCCATCATCAGAACTATATTCTGGTAACAACGGGATCAACCTTAAAGCATATACTTTCAAACTAAACAACTCAACTTTCTTTTTCAACTTTTTTCTTTTCTTTTTAATTGATAAGGCGTGTACCTAATCCGTCGAATACCTAACCTCAGCGTAACAATATAAATATATATAGGCATAGTTGCAACGAGAGCGTGTCTCCGCCAACAAACTGTTATACAGTTTGGCGGGTTCTAGGTTAAGCTGCCATGTAACTTTTTTTGAAAATAAAGATTTACTTTTTTTTTTTTAAACAAAGAAAAAATATTCAAATCAGTTCATAAACAACGGAGTTCTAAGGTAGCACACATTAAAAAAAACACAACTGAATTGAGAACCTCCTCCTTTTTTTGAAGGTGGTTAAAAAGGGGCTTACTAACGAATGTCTATTAGAGGCCCGACGCCGAAGGCAGAGGACTTTTTAATTACTTGAGTTTGTGACCAAATAAAGACATGTAACAAAAGGCAAATACATAAATATAATTTTAAACTGAAAACTGTTACGTGATTTCATAAATTTCAACTTACTTATGTTATAGCATACAACCTACTTTAAATTAATTATATTGTTATTGTAATTAATTTAATTTATAACCCTTATAGTGTGAAACCAACTCACTGACTACGGGTGGGCTTAAAACCAGCTTAGCCCTGTACTCACACCGATTTTTCAACGTCTTATTTTTAATACCCATACGTATGATTGAACATTGTAAAATTTTGAGAAATAAACCTTTTTGTATTTGTATTTAATAAACTCATCAAAAAGATTCATTCGGTAATTATTTAATGGGGTCTTCTAGAGTTCATAGTCCTTCCACGTATAATGATCACAATGCGCTTACTAATCTAAAGGGAAAACTGATCCATTCTACTATAAATTGGAGCAATTGAATTCCATATAAACTATATACAAACTCCCATATTTAACTTAACCATTTTAATCATAACTTAGTTACCCTCCCCTAGTTTTAAACAACTGTTTAATAAATTACACAATCGTATACATCCTCGACTAATTACTTAAATTTGTATTCTCTCCGCTACTTTTTCCCCAAAAGTAATTAACAAATATTTAATTAAAAACTTCGAACTCGCGAACAAATTATACAATTAGCATTATGCTACACGATAATGAAAATTAAAGAAGTTTTTATTGGTAACTTTAGAGCATCATAATTAATGTTTTAATTTCTTAAACACTTCAGTATCTTCTGACACAGGTAATCTTGTTTTACTTAGAAACGCTTGAGAATAACTTTTTGGAGATACTAGGACGAAACTTGGATGTCTTTGATGAAGTTGCGTTTGATAATTAATGTGAAACGTTGAATTAAGGTAAACTGTGCTCGACACTAACCCAATATCATCATCATCATCATTTCAGCCGAAAGACGTCCACTGCTGAACATAGGCCTCCCCCAAGGCTCGCCATTTAGACCGGTCCTGTACCGTTCGTTTCCACCGGATTCCCGCGACCTTCACCAGGTCATCACTCCACCTTGTCGGAGGCCTACCGACAGCTCGTCTTCCGGTGCGTGGACGCCACTCAAGCAGTTTCTGGCCCCATCGACCGTCAGTCCTGCGAGCAATGTGCCCTGCCCACTGCCACTTAAGTCTCGCAATTTTGAAGGCTATGTCGGTGACCCCAGTTCTGCTACGGATAGCTTCATTCCTAATTCTATCACGCAGAGAAACCCCGAGCATAGCTCTTTCCATTGCTCTTTGGGTGACCTTGAGCTTTCTTATGAGGCCCATCGTTAGCGCCCATGTCTCAGATCCATATGTCATCACTGGCAACACACACTGGTCAAAGACTTTTGACTTGAGATGGTAAACTGTGCTCGACACTAACCCACAATAACATACATGGCACTTTAAATATCATGTCATAATGACAGAGGTGATTAATGGATGTCATCTATTGGTCACTAAAGCGGCAATTATACTTCGTCGTTCACCTAATGCGGTCGCCGAATTCATTTTAAACTACTTAGGCCAACAAACGTCGTGTTTACATTAGTCTGTCCGCCTACCAGTTGCGGAGCGCCCATACAACTCGATTCCCACCGGCTTGCCTAATTTTCAGCCAGCCCAGTTCTTTTACTATAGCTGATGAAAAATAAGAAAAACAAATTATTTCTAGCTTCTCTAAGAATATTTTTGACGCGCCGCCACTGCCGCCTACCTATAAGCGCTGGCAGCTGTCGATCGCCTAATGCGGCCGACTAACATGTTCTTTATATTTTTGCGGTCGCCGCATGCAGCATGCGGCGAACGACGAAGTGTAATTGCCGATTAAGGGAAAAAAGAAACTTAGTCTCTCCTGAGGTCAAAAGATAAGATAATGCAGTTTCACTACATGGTATAAAACAAAGTCGCTTTCTCTGTCCCTATATCCCTATATCCCTATGTATGCTTAAATCTTTAAAACTACGCAACGGATTTTGATGCGGTTTTTTTAAATAGATAAAGTGATTGAAGAGGAAGGTTTATATGTATAATAACATCCATTAAATAGTACACCCGTGCGAAGCCGGCGCGGGTCGCTAATATAATTATAAATGTATTCTTAGTTATTTTCAGTGTTTACAAATGCCGTGATACAAAAAGCTAAAAGTGCGCTTTAAAAACGCGGATTTCTGAATGAAAACCCGGAATACATTCGTTGTTAATAATTGTCTTTATTTTTCTATTTCAAATGACGACCGCTTTAGCCTAGTTGGTAGTGACCCTGCCTTCGAAGCTGGAGGTCCCGGGTTCGAATCCCGGTCAGGGCATTTATTGTGTGATGAACACGAATATTTGTTCCTGAGTCTTGCATGTTTTCTATGTTTTTAAGTATCTATTTATCTATGTAAGTATGTATATCGTCACTTGGTACCCATAGTACAAGCTTTGTTTAGTTTGGGACTAGGTTGATTTGTGTAAGATTGTCCAAAAATATTTATTATTTATTTATTTATTAAATGAATAAAAATGTGCTCCACGCCGTCAACTGCACTATCACGGAAGTTATACATGTTACAGGAGAACACAATTAATATGGCGCGCGTCAAAGCTCTTAAGTAGTTGACTGAGAGACTATTACTGCTTAATCCACACGCCTTATTACTTGGGTCGTGCTATACTTGCAGTCATTCTAGCTAGTTCTAAATTCACTGGGCAAATGCTAATATTTCAAAAAAGCGGATCCGCGTTGGCTTAACGCGGATAGCGCGGTCAGTGGCAAAAAGGCGGGGAAAAATCGGAAAAGTGGGCTATCCGGTGGGCTAGTGGGGGTTTATTTATTTTATTTTATTTTATCTGGCAATACTGCGATTATCCCACCTACCGCCGCTAGGCTCATGACTTTTAACGTTGGTGTAGAATATAAGTAGTTGATTTAGGCTCGCATCACGACAAACATATGTCGCATATCTATGGCGTCGGTGTTGCCACACTTAAATTATTTCAAAAGTGTTAAACAGTCCTTAAACAGTATTTTCGTCTGTGCTTCTATAATGCAAACACCGCGTTAGTGACATCATTCAATTGTTCGTTCAGTAAATAGTTCGATCACGATTGTTATAAAAGTAGCGGGACCGTTAAAATGATTCTCTTTCCTTTGGTAAATTTGGATGAATAAACAATTACTTCTCTTCACTCAGTATATTATTCAATATTTCACCTTTAATACTTTAAACATTTTTCTTTTAATTGCATATATTACCATATGAACGCGATTAAAAAACTCGGATATCATGTAATAATACAGCCGAGTTCGAAAGTATGTACACGGAAAAAGTGACTAAAAACATGTGAACATGACTCTATTGTTACTGACACAAGGTTGCTCAGATATTTTTGAACCTATGGAAACGTACATATATTTATGAACTCGATTGTCCTACAGCGTCTATCCGTTTAATTCTAAGCAGTGAACAAAACGGATTATCATGTCTGTTTTGTCCTACGAAATTTGACATATGCTGTCGTAGAAAAAAACGTATTTTTTTGTCCGGTATGTCCTACGATTTGAACAAAATCGTAGAACAAAACGGACTACTTCATAATTTACAATTCTTTCTATTTGTCTCGTTTTAAAAACGAACTATCAGTAAATGGATCAACTATTCTTTGTTGCTTGTTACCATGGTTACGTCTCCTGAGTCACTCTTTAAAACTGTGATTTCATACGGTTTAAATTCACCAAACATGAGTTTAAGCGATAAGTATAAATCCATTTGGACATGGGTCATCTCCTGAGCATGCTTGAATTCCATGTTATAATTTTTTTTCTACGAAACATGGTTACTGTTGTCTCCTCGCTGACGGGACAGAATAACAACAAGAAAAAGTTGATTGAGCGAAATATGCTTTAATGTTATCCGTCTATATCCTTATTTATTGGAGAAGCTATTTGTAAAGTATAAAACAATGTATAAAAAATAATACCGAACGGCAATTTAATACTTAACACCTAATAAAGATCCAAGTTTTAAAGCACTCACACTAAGCAGATATTAACATAAAGAGCAAAGAAATCAAACATTTCGCTTCGAAAGACAAACGCGCTCATCTTTAACGAGTTAAGCTTGGAAAGAAATTCCTAAATTCACAATTCACTTTGCAAAAATCACGGCATTTTGTTAGACTTACACAGCTGTCTGATTAAGAAGTTAAAATCATAACAAAGAATACTCTAACTTAGATAAATATGGTGAGGGGGATTGAAGAATTGTGTTTTTCTTCGTTTTTAAGGTTCCGTACAGCTACGGCACGACTTCGAGTCGCCACAGTGCTAGCTTGGAACCGGTTTTTAATATACCGGTAAAAACCGGTTTATTTCGGTTTAGCTTCTAACTTTTCGTGGGAACTAATAACATTTTAAGAACTTTATATTAACCGCTTTATTCGACGAGAAGCCCCGCGGGCGTACTAGTGGTGCTCACGTCTGTAGGTATTACGATAGGTTGTTGGATTATGAACCTTATTATTTAAACAGTAAAATAGCTTTTTAAAGAAATTAGGTTGGTGCAACTGGCCAACTCAAATGATTTCAATCATAATCCTGCGGGCGCATTAACCGGTTTAATATCGTCTAAACCGGTTAATCCGAACGAAACCTTTATATAAAGCTCCTCCGTAAACCGGTTTAAATAAACCGAAATACAAATATTTTGCAGCAAGTACATAATAACGGGTTTAAATTAACCGGTTTCCGAGGTTTCCAATTTAAATTAACGAGTTTCATAAGTATTGTCTACCATTCAAAATGGAAAAGCAGACTACTATAACATTGCATGTATCAAAATTTTTGGTGAATTCGTTTAGCCTTATCCCGTTATAATTACAAGTACTATTATGTGATAGGAGAATATAATTCGGAATAATTTCTTATCAAGAATTGACTTCAATGTCATACTCAAGATAATGTCTCCTCTGTTTTGAAAACGAAATAAATGAATGATATCTTCCTTAAATACTTACCCGTTTTAAAATCCACAAAAACAATAAAGACTACTGGCACATTAGGAAGCGGGCTCGCCGCAAAAAAAAAACATATCATAGTCAAGATAATGCAAATGCATTTCGCATCTGGCTGCCAAGAAAACGCCAACAAAATGCCAAATTTAAGAAAAAGAAGTCGCTTTTTTAAATTTCGAATTCGCTCCCACGTCAGTCCGTGCTCGGCGTTTCTACCGTTAGCACGTTTTAATGAAGTTTTAAAACTTATTTCCAAAATCTCTCATCTCTTTAAGTATTTAAAATCGAAAATCAACCTTATGACAAGTGTTGAAGGTCCAGAACTCAAACAAACGTCAAAATTTGTAATGAGCTCGCTTAATTCACCACGCGATTTAACAGATGGCGCTGCGAGTAACGAATTTAAATTACTTTTTTCTCTAGATCTTACTTCTGTTCTTTAAGTATTAAGATAAAGGCTTATCCTTTGACTTACTCTTATAGTAATTAAAGATTTTACTTAGATACGACTGTTTTGCATTTTTTGGTCCTCTTTAGACCTTTACTTGGTCAGTAGTTAAGGAAATGGCCTAACTTTTTCTATAAAACGTTTAAGGACGATTCTTTTAAACTAGGTTTGAGTAACTTTATTACTTTGAATTAATTCAATTAAGATACAAAAAAAGAGTTTCAGCATTCTCGGCGCGGAGGCGGTACTATGCAAGTAAGCTGTCGTTCGAGTCAGTACCGAATCTTTACTGCGTGCCTACATAAACGAATACTTCCTAAATGGCGCGTGTTGCGCGGAGTAGTACATCAAAAAATTACATCTAAAAATTAAATGAGAGTATAACTAAGATTTACATATTCAGGGTGTCCAGTAAATAATGGACAAGCTTCTAACCACCGATAGAGCACCTGAGGTTGGTCCAGAAAATGGACTACCATTGCAATTCTACAATACAATTTATTTTTTCAATATTCAGGACAAAATATATCTGTGTTAGATTACTTGTGCGGTTTCGCTTGTGTTAAGAACGCAACCCGAATAGCTTTAGTTTCCCTTTTTTTGCCACTAGAGGCGCTTATACCTGTCTGCTGTCAATTCCGTGTTTTTTGTATTGAGACGCGACGAATATGATTGCTTAATAAAATCTTTACATCAAGTTCAAGTTTTCTTCATCAAAACCAGCCACGAAATCCTTTATTATAATAATAATAACGTTTATTTCAAGTCCAAGAACTCATACATTAAAATTAAGGCTTAAATTAAAGTTAAAATAAATAATTGGTACAGTAAAAGTACGTCACTACGTACGTACGTACGTCGTTTAGGTACAGGTTATATGCAGTTTGCGTCCAGGTGCACAGATGACTAGTGCTTGAGTATTTTATTTCTCGGGTTTACTGTGAACAATGCCAATATATATTTGTATGCATATAACAATATTAGTATATATACAAATAGGACAGAACATTAAAATTTTCACGGCTGACTCCTGCCGTTCCAAGCTTTTTATTACTTCGGAAGTGTATTTAAACTTCATGAGTTTTGTTTTTATTGATATTGTGCTGAGAACCGCTTGGAACTGCGATGTTTAATATCTATGAATGTTAGTTATTTTTGCAATAATATTTAACTGCACGGAAAATGTTTAATTTTAAGTTAATTATTCAAAACAACATCAAGCAAAATAATCATTAGACAACATGGCATTTTGACAGAACTAATGTTAAATTGACAGCTAAAAGACTGGATCATCATCGTACCCAACCTATTTTACAAGCACCATATCTGCTGTTTAAACTACACACCATGATTTTCTGTACCCCGACAATTAGTTACTTAGTCAAGTTTTTTAAGGTTCCAATTATTCAAGCTAGTTTTAGAGACGATCAAATGTCTATAGGAACAGCTAGTTTGTTTGTATGGGACCAACTACAATTAGAGCAAGATAAAAGACGAAAACGAGAGGTAGTACAGCAGAGCTGACGAACACTAGAAACGCTCTATCTGATAGGCAGTGAAATGTGACGTCACGCTGTAATGGCGTCTTAATCCCGTTGTAGGGAAAAACGAGTAATTTTTCATTTTAGTCGTGAAATATTGCGTTTAAGGACATAATTGCTGTACAATTTCTTTTTCACTTCTCATGCTCGAAAATTGTGTCATATTAGACTTGTCAAGCGGGGCTAAAGTAGTACATTTAACCCCTAGGGAAAATATGAATACATATTTATGATTTACAAAATATTTGAATTTGACCAATCAAAATACTTCACCTATTAAATCCACCAATCACAGAACACTAATTTAACTCTTAAAAAAATATTTGCTATTGGGTATTAACCAACCAGACAGCTTTACTAAAGTCGACCAATCTGGAAACATAATTAATTTTTCTAAAGAGTCTAAAGATTAAGTTTGTAGTAGTCCCTATTTCACAATAATTAAAAAAGTGGTTAAATCGTTCGAGCAACACTTTGAAGCGTTCAAAGGAAGGTCAGTTAGCTTTTTTCGCGCGTGAATGTTGCGCGCGAACCGCAGTGTCTATGTTTTGTGTGTCAAAGGAGTATAGAAAAAAAATCATATTTACATTTGGACTATAAAAAAACAACAACATTTTTGAAAATATATGAAGTCCCATATCTTTTTATGATTTTTATTTCTTTGTATAATTTATTATTTTTTCTGATAATTTTCCATCTATATAACCACACTATGTAATAACTTTTAACATGTGTCAAATACCCAATTAGAGCACAATAAAGGGCAAAAGTTAGAAAGAAATAAAGAAAAAGAAAAGTTAGGGCATAGCCAATCTACCCTTCCAACACAAAGAAAACTGGATTATGTTGGTATTAGGCGAGTTTCACGAAGTTTTCCCCCAATGAGAAGCTGTTTAAATATCAAATGTTTTTAAACCTATTGATATGAGCCAGGTTTCGAACTGACGACCTTTCGATTGCAAGTCGCGCGCCTTTCCGCTCATCTAAAGTGGCTTCATAGCCCCACAACATTGTCAAAAGCGTCACGTAGACGCTTTACGGCGCTCCATATTGACGTAAAAACTTTACGGAGCGAATAAAAAAACAACACGTCGCCACAATTTTGTGTGACTGATGATGCCGCGAAAAAGCTACGGGTACAGGTAATTTGCTTGAAGTGTGTCACACTGATACGCTCTTATTTTATTGGACATTCCATCTTAACACTAATGTAATAGTGTTTATAATATTTTTTCCTATTTCTTAATGAAATTCCCACCGTTAGATAAGTTATTTTAAGTATTCCATTTCATGAATAGCTCTTGTTGCACTTAAATAATAATTGTAACACAGTGTACCTATAGTAATTAGTTTTTTAAGACTATTGTGAGCCTATTTTGCGGGGCGAGAATAGGTATTTCGGAATATTCTCTCTGTCTCATTAAAAATATGCCATGTGTACATGGCATATTTTTAATTAAGATTGAAATGCTAATTAAAAGTTGTAACTTAATTAAAAATCATACGTGTAGATAAAAAAATGTCATATAAATACCCCGTTTTTGTGATATTTTAACTTGTTTATTTACAGTCAGAGTAACGGCTGAATACTGGGAACCCAAAGGCTGACTTAAGGTCATATGGGGCTGACTACTAGGGAAAAGTACCCTTTTGTGTTCTTTCTCATATACCTATCTTAGAGATTAAGGGTGGGTTGTACCAAACCGTCTGTAATCGTAAGCGGTGTTCGTTAAAATCTGATTGAATGGAAAGTTTGACAACTTTCTATGGGATGAGTGCTGCCGGCGCCATATTTGACGATGACCGGCCTGTGATCGTATGTTGGTGCAATCGACCGATAGATGTTATGCTGTATTTTTATTAAGAGTCCTTATCAGCTAAAAATGCTCATCTATTTGGACGATTTTTTGATTAAATTGATATATATTTACATTTTCTCAGTGTAACTATCTAGAACTGGACTATTGCGACCTAATGTTATAAATTTTAAATGTATTTTTTGTATTTTTCATTAAGCAATATCGTTTCAAACATCACTCCAAATCGACCATTTTCAAGCCAGAAACTGTGTTTTTCCTCTTAAATTCTAATACTCACAATACAATCAAAGAATGGCTATGTTACTATCAAAAACTTTAAAACATTAAAACATAAAATCATCATATCCTTTAATCACTTTATTGGTGTTATCAATACTTTTGTCATAATTTGAAATCAAAACATTTTAAAACTTATAAGGCCTCTTAAATTGTCATACTTTGGGGCGTTGACCTATATTATTATTACAAAAATGACGTGTACCTAATTTATAATTTCTTCCGATCATAAAATGTTTACAAACTTCATAACACCATATATACATTAATAAATAAAAGATAATTAAAGTGTCAACTTCTCAAATAAAAATATAAAAGCAGTTTGAACTCTGAACTTTCGATAAAAGGCTAACTATGGCGACTTTAGCCTAGTACATACGAAAACCAAATATAACCGAATTCTGAGAAAAGAAAAAACGAACTTTTGAGTGAAAACGGCTATTTCCTAAGACCTCGTTTTTTCCAACATCAAGATTCAGATAAACAAGGTAAGAAAGCTCTATACCTATTTAAATTCATGTCCCTTTCAATCACAGTAAGGGTAAATTTAGGTAAACTTAGATTATTTAAGTTGGCCTAGTTGCGTCGAAATAATCCGTACAAAAAGCTATTTTATTTTGTACGCCAGAAGATTTAAAATTCAATAACGGACTTATAAAATATTGGCCAGCATTAAAGCTTTCAACTAGGCGAGAATTGAGGGTAGGGTTAAAAGTTACGGAAGGTGTTTTCAAGGGTATCAGAATATATTGTAAGGTCTCGTATACGGAGTGAAAAAACTGACACACATACAGTACTTTTATCTCACTAGTGCGGGTAACTTACAGGCGGTATTTAAAAATCAATCATCATCATCATCATCATTTCAGCC
Organism: Epiblema foenella; assembly: GCA_963556455.1. NCBI lineage: Eukaryota > Metazoa > Arthropoda > Insecta > Lepidoptera > Tortricidae > Epiblema > Epiblema foenella. Next base: position 25,661,735 of record OY747100.1, read on the forward strand.
GAAAGACGTCCACTGCTGAACATAGGCCTCCCCCAAGGCTCGCCATTTAGACCGGTCTTGTGCCGTTCGTTTCCACCAGATTCCCGCGACCTTCACCAGGTCATCACTCCACCTTGTCGGAGGCCTACCGACAGCTCGTCTTCCGGTGCGTGGACGCCACTCAAGCAGTTTCTGGCCCCATCGACCGTCAGTCCTGCGAGCAATGTGCCCTGCCCACTGCCACTTAAGTCTCGCAATTTTTAAGGCTATGTCGGTGACCCCAGTTCTGCTACGGATAGCTTCATTCCTAATTCTATCACGCAGAGATAGAATTAGGAATGAAGCTATCCGTATCAAAATCCGTATTCAAAAATCAAAAATCAATATCATAATCAAAATTATCTTTATTGCCAGATTATGGTAAATTCACAATGGTGAAGATGTTTGCTACAGTTTTTTGTAATGCGCGCATAATCTACTCATAAGAGCTTGCAATAGTTCCTTTAAATACAGTTAAAAATAATATAATCTACATCACAAAGTACAGAATGAAATAGGTAATTATTGTTGGCGAGTATATTAAGTTATGTCATTAATTATTTCGGTCATGTCAGGTCAAATTTTACATTTTTAGAGATAAATTATTAAATATGTTTAATGTCATGAAAATTAAAATTATAATATTCCTTAAGATCATAAAAACAGTTTTGAACAAGAAGTTTTATTCATCGATTTTTGGCGAGTTTTGAGTTGATATAGCTCCGTCAAAACTATAGATATATTTATGGCACAAACGGTTATCGGTTCTTCAATACTTTATCTACATTTGCGAGAGCCAAATTTTGAAATAAACTGACTGCTTACTTTTTTATGATTTGTGCAGACGTGGTCCAAAAAACCTCTATTTTAGTGTGTTGTTTATGCACTGATATATATGAAATGTACATGTAACTGTTCATTATTGACGTCTCTAATAACGCAAGAGAGATTTTTAATTTTAACTCATATTCACAAAAGTTACGCCCAAAAAACCGTTTTTTGGCCTAAAATTGCCAAAGTTTGATGCCATATATCTCGAAAACAATGAGTTTTGAAGTAAATATGGTATACTTATTATTTATGGTATACTTATTAGGTATACTTATTATTAATTATATTATGCGCGTTGCCGGCGGGGACGTCCACCGCGCGATCGCGACAACACTGACACATATAGTCTCTATTCGTCCCGGTACCGCCGCACACCGGGTAGAGTCAGTCCGACCCAGATCGGGCCTAGCTGAGTTTCTCGCTGGATTCTTCTTTCTCTTGGTTTAGTGAACCAGCGACAAAACTCCCAGTAGCTCGATTCCACTCACACCTCAGTTTCGGTTGAAACCGCTCAACCAATCTCACTAGAGCGCAAACTCTTAGAGTATTCCAGTGTTCCAAACCACACGCGTGGTCGTGCCGGAGGTTTTCCCTTGGATTTTCCCCAGGCTCCTCTCCGACCGCGCACTCCTATCGCTTTATTGGGTCCGGCTTATGAAGCAACAGCCAGGTTTTATATATAAAAAAAAAAGATTTATAGATCGATGGTCGTTGGGAGTTAATAGGTGTCTATTGGACACTTAGGTGTCGAGCTCTGGAACTTTTACATTATGACTATAACACAGAAATCAATAGGCGAGTACCTAGAGTAGTAACATAATTTAGTGTTTTTTTTAAACAAATTTACAAAGGGTCTCATTAAATTATTTTCATTTAAACAGAAAAATCTCACTTAGATACACCCAGTTTACAGCGGCATTAGGTACAGTATTACTTTTAAAATTACAAAAAACCATCTTAGCGTTCATCTAGAAAATGTATTCCATAAATCATCAAGACATTCTCATTTCAAATTTGATTGCAAATTAAAATAAGCAAAAAATACTCGAGCGCAGTGAGTGATGCTAAGTCGTTTATACCTAATTCAGTAATGGACCAGGCTGCTATAAATTCACGAGTTGTAGAGATCTGTATATTTTCAAAGAAAGATAAAATTGGCCGAGAATTGATAAGATAAAGGGTTCCGATGTGTAATGTTCTCGAAATTAAATTTTATGTTGTATCCCTAAAGGATTTAGGGGCCAACAAGTGTCCGAGGTACGCGGAAGCTAAATTAGTACAAGTTATAAACTAAATGTCGACTTAAATGCTAAATTAATAGAGTCCAAAAAACACACACTCTCAATTAACTTTGGCATTTATTTTTAAAAGTCAACTACAAACTGTTAATTTAGACCGCAAGTAGTTTTAGTTGTTATTAAAGAGAAACAGCAATTCGTTATTGTACGAGTCCATATTGGCTCATAAACATTTATTGTCCTATTTTCGGTTGTACTACCAATTCGTACTTCTAAAAAACACTCTTCATAAAATTCGTACTTATCCATAGACGTCAATGCTCTAAGTAGGTAGACTACCGGATTAGCTCATTTGTACACAGGATAGACAGAGAAAAAAATATCTACCCATTTCTTTCACTCTTTCATGTAAGTAGGTTAACCTATATTAATACTCCACAAAATAAAAATGTTTGAAAATGTCAACATTAATTGTAAACCGGAAACGTGTTAATTATGATTTAATATTAAAAAATAAACGTCAGCTTTAATTAGTCCTATATTTATGCCAAAAATAGTAATTCTAATAATTAAGGATGCCTCTTTTATGAATTTACAGGAATCGTTAAAATATACCTAGGCAGAAATGGTCATCGTCCTTTCTATTACTAACAACCGAAGTCACAACGGTCAGTTGTCCTACATTTTTTGTTCATCATTTCACCACCTAATACTAAAACCTCAAATATTAGAATGGAAACAATCCCTCACAAGTTTTCCTTTGTACTACATAAATATTACCATTTGAATCATATCGAGGTGGATAGGTGGACCTACTCATAAAGGGATAATGCTAGGGTTCCCCTGACCTTTGTAATCGCAATATGCAGACACGGCAATGTGTTAGCCAAGTCCGTGAAGCGAAAAAGGTGACACCGCGGCCGGCATATTACTAACCATTACGTACCTCAATAACTTAAAAGGGTCATACTTTGTTGAAAAAACAAAAGTCGTCCCTCCTGTAGTCACTCGCAGCTGTGGAGAATCTCGAAGCAGAAACCCATACAACAAGAGATACTGCTAAGTACGCAAAATGGCACTGAATCGGTCATATCATTCGTAAACCGAACTCTCACTTTGGATAAGAAGGTCAATAGTTAACGGCTTATGTGCATGTTAGCTATAAATATAAATAAATAAATATAAATATTTTTTTTGGACAATCTTACACAAATCAACCTAGTCCCAAACTAAGCAAAGCTTGTACTATGGGTAGCAAGTGACGATATACATACTTATATAGATAAATAGATACTTAAATACATAGAAAACATCCAAGACTCAGGAACAAATATTCGTGTTCATCACACAAATACATGCCCTGACCGGGATTCGAACCCGGGACCTCCAGCTTCGAAGGCAGGGTCACTACCAACTAGGCTAAAGCGGTCGCCTTTGTTATATTTATTATATAGATTTAATTTTTGATTTTATCTAGATACTTCAGCTTCATTCTGTAATAATAATTGTAACACAGTGTACCTATAGTAGTTAGTTTCTTAAGACTATTGTGAGCCTATTGTGCGGGGTGAGAATAGGTATTTCGGAATATTCTCTCTGTTTCATCCGTCGGGGTCTTGCGCCTGCATCGTTCGATATTTTTTGTATGGAAAAATTCTGCTACACAATACTCTTAAGTACCTAAGTACTGTAAAACGACAACTCCCCGTCGGCATACAAACCTCCCCAAGGTTTTGCCTACGATGGGTATTAAATTAAGTAAAAATGTTCATTTTTTTTGATCAATAAACAAAAAAAATATATAAACGGAGACACTGTTTATGCAGGTTACTGGTCCAATCCAAAATTAAGCTTTGTAGAACTTTTGGTATGTCCACAGAAAAGACGCGAACCTAAATCCGCGTATGACCCAAAATCTTTTTAACCAAAGTACAAACTTGCAATTTTGAGTCTTGGTAAAATCACTTTCTAATTACCGAATCTGTTTTATCAATAAAAAAACCGGCCAAGTGCGAGTCGGACTCGCGGACGAAGAGTTCCGTACCAAAATCACGTTTTTTGTATGTATTAAATATTTATTTTATTATATTTTTGAGTATTTGTTATAGCGGCAACAGATATACATCATCTGTGAAAAATTCAACTGTTTAACTATCACGGTTCATGAGATGCAGCTTGTTGCAGACGGACAGCGGAGCCTGTGTAATTAAGGTCCCTTTTTACCCTTTGGGTACGGAATTTAAAAATCTCTAACCGTTTACGAGCTTTTTCGAGCTGTCGGTAGGCCTCCGACAAGGTGGAGTGATGACCTGGTGAAGGTCGCGGGAATCCGGTGGAAACGAACGGCACAGGACCGGTCTAAATGGCGAGCCTTGGGGGAGGCCTATGTTCAGCAGTGGACGTCTTACAACTGAAATGATGATGATGTTGATGAACCGTTTACGATATTTTTGACGTTCAAAAATCAGTTTTTACCCACCAACTTAAAAACTTTTGTGTCTGAGTATAACGTAGTAGTCATTTGAAAAGAGAAAACGGGCCAAGTCACGCTATTAAGTAGCTAATGGGTGGACCAACTATTCTTTGTTGCTTGTTACCATGGTTACGTCTCCTGAGTCACTCTTTAAAACTGCGATTTTATAGGGTTTAAATCTACCAAACATGAGTTTTAGCGGACGACCGCTTTAGCCTAGTTGGTAGTGACCCTGCCTTCGAAGCTGGAGGTCCCGGGTTCGAATCCCAGGGCATGTATTTGTGTGATGAACACGAATATTTGTTCCTGGGTCTTGGATGTTTTCTATGTATTTAAGTATCTACTTATCTGTATAAGTATGTATATCGTCACTTTGTACCCATAGTACAAGCTTTGCCCAAACTAATTTGGGACTAGGTTAATTTGTGTAAGATTGTCAAAAAATATATTTTTTTTAAATATTAAGTATATATCCATTTGGACATTGGTCATCTCCTAAGCATGCTTGAAATCCATATAATAAACATTTATCTAAGAAACGTGGCTACTGTTGTCTCCTCGATGACGGGACAGAATAACAACAAAAAAAGTTGATTGACCCAAATAACATAAAAATAATATTTAAAGGTATTGAAAAAAGTTATGCATGACAGGAGCTGTGATCTAAAGAGCTTTGAAAGAACCTGGTTTCCAGTTATATCTCACTTCTTTTATTAGCGAAACCGTTTACGAACTTGGCATTTTTTTACATTTACGTTTTTGATGGAATCTTAAGTACCACCAGCATAATAACATTTTTTTCATGTTTCAATGTGGCAATCCCCAAAAAAACTAAGAGATTGCAATGTTTTATCGACACTTGAAAATATTGAGTAATAAAAACACATTTTACAGCACTTGAAATAACCAATCTTCAAAATTGCACGATTTCTGTTCAGCTGTTTATTATGTAGGCAAACTATTATGAGCTTTATCCTCAATGCATAAAGTCTGATGTGTTTCATCAACACGCAAAAAACTATTACAATGCTGTAAAATGTAATGTAATTTGTCTGGGAGTAGAATATATTTTTTCTCAAACAAGCAATGAATTATTAACATTATGTTCGTCATAACAGGCTGCGAAGTATCACGTTTCGGGTGCGGCGCAACGAGCGGCTCATAACGGAATTTCACACAACATTGCCGGTCTAGGCCGGCAAAGTGATCGTCTGTTGTGCTGATGTTTCCGGGCGCCGGGTTGCGCGCCCGCCACAACGCCCCGGAAACAAAAGACGACGCCAGCTGCGGCAGCTGGTGTTTTTATTGCTGAATCCTTAGAATTTCACTACGATTTTTCTTATAATTTTCAAATTTCATTGCTGTTTTTGAGAAAATAACTATACAAGCCTCGTATCTATAACCATTCGGCCGGCAATCCCCTATTTCGCGGCTCTTGCAATAATGTACTATTTATGGGATCCGGATAGCTATATAAGGCAAAACACGTGTTCACAACACACAATGGTTGTCAAACTTGTAAAACATGCTACTCAGTACATATAAGAAATAAGAAATATTTATTCGAGACAAAGACAACAATTAATACAGCAAAAATAGAATATAAAAATAAACAAAAAAGTTGTGTTATCTCGAAACGCTACCATCTCAGCATAATGCGGGCAATCGCCAGCGCTGGTCTTCCGATGGGACCGTCGAGTGATTTCACGGTGTGCAACTGTACGAACATGAAATAATAATAATAAATAAAGAACGATTAACATGAAGAAGAAGAAGACGGATTTTAAAATATATACTATACCTACTAACTTGGTTTCGTTCGGTGTTGAGGCCCTCGGTCCGTGTCCCAGGCCCCATGACATCGTCAAAGAAGTTGCTAAGAGTTTAGTGGACACCACTGGTGACCAAAAAACGGGCGAACTGAAAACCAACGCTGAGCAGCCGTACTGGCTGACACAGCACATGCTGAGTCCGCTCCTTTTGTCACATGCAAATATATAATAAGGCATGTACCTATTTCTTTTGTAATTATCTGTGTTGTGTGGCAATAAAATATTCTTCTTTCTTTCTTTCTTTCTTTCAAAATGCTGGCTGCTTCTTAGCACCATCATTCAGCATGCAGCAGCAGCAGCGGAGAAATACAGATTTAGATATTAGTTTGCTTTTCCTTTAATAAATTTATCCCACTCTATACTATAAAAGAAAGTTTCGCGCTGCGTATGTCCGTCTGTATATGTGATCACGAAAGACGCAAAACCTAGTTATCTATTATAAACCTACGTATATTTATTATTCATTGGATTTTGTTTAAATCGGTACTGATAGTAAGTCGGCCTATATAACTTGCGTCCAACTCAGACACGACGCGTACATTTAGGCATTCCCGCCGGCGGGGACGTCCACCGCGCGATCGCGACAACACTGACACATATAGTCCTTATTCGTCCCGGTACCGCCGCACACCGGGTAGTCAGTCCGACCCAGGTCGGGTCTAGCTGAGTTGTTGGACTCTTCTCAGCTAGGTTATGTTTAGTGGACCAGCGACAAAACTCCCAGCACCTCACGCCTCAGATTCGGTTGAAACCGCTCAACCAATCTCACTGGAGCGCAAAATCTTAGAGTATTCCATTGTTCCAAACCACGCGGGGTCGTGTCGGAGGTTTTCCCCTTGATTTTCTCCAGGCTACTCTCCAGCCGCGCACTCCTATCGCTTTATTGGGCCCGGCCTATAAAGCCACAGTCAGGTTAAAAAAAAACCTATATTACTTTGAATAAAGGCGCAGGCAGGAATTCTATGAAAACCGGTTCTTCTAAACTCTTGGACTAGAAATGCATTACATTTCTTCAGTGGAGACAGATTTGGTGCAGCAAAATGTATATAAGTATTTTTACCTACACGTTCGATGTTATGTTGTATTTACCGCGCTCGAGTATTTTTTGCATATTTGTATGTAAAGAATAGCAATGATTGTCAACACAGGTTTATAGCTAAATAAAAAGTTAAAAAATTCTCATTCCCTTGTATTCCAATATTTAAAAAATGGTATTTATCTACTCAAAAAAAATGAATAGGGTAACGTAGTTTGAATGCTTACTCATGCAGGCCGTACCTAAATTTATTTGCCACCTTCGAGGTATTATTTGAAATAGTACATTATTCTTGAGACCAGAAGGAAGAAATTGCAGGTTGAGTATTAGTTTTAAAGGTACAACCTTGTGAGTCCGTTTAATTAATACGAAGCCTGCAAATACCATTCCGGCCAAGGCTAATAATAACGAGTTGTGCCCAAAAAGTTTGGGACACAACCCATAATGGAATTCATATGTAATATTTAAGGCGCGTGGAGAGAGCATGCAATGTATTTTAATTATTAAATTTATACCTCAACATAAACCTACTTTACCTTCGAATATACAGGGTGTCCCACGGCTATGCCACATGGAAGGAAAGTACCTTGAATATTGTAGATGGAACATTTTACTGAAAGAACATTATTTTAATTTTAAAAACAATTTAAACTGCAAAATTAAATTTTAAAAACAATTTAAACTGCATTCACAGATATTTAAATAATAATTAAACCTTGAACCGAGAATCGAACCCGTTACACAAGAACAATTATTACCCTGTAGCTTTATCATACCAATCGAAAGGCTTTATCATATGGATTATTTTTTGCTAAATAACATAGTATAAGAAATAAAAGGAAGACCATGAATTTTACCATTTTTAATACAAAATTAATCAACGTGTAAAGGGTTCGATTCCCGGTTCATCCACAAAATTATTTAAATATCTGTGAATTCAGTTTAAATTATTTTTTAAATTCAAATAATGTCTTCTTTCAGTAAAATGTTCCATCTACAATATTCAAGGTACTTTCCATCCATGTGGCATAGCCGTGAGACGCCCTGTATACAAATACATGTTTTTTTTTTTATAACAGCCTATAATATAGTGTCCCACTGCTGGGCAAAGGCCTCGCCACCCGTCTCGGTCGTGTGATAGCTCCCGCCAATCCATACAAAATGTATATTACAGGTATATTATAGTGAGTAAAGTCCATTTCCGGCCTGTTTTGAGAACGAAATATAAGGTTGTCTATTGTCTAACCTTGAAAATCGCTCAATCCTTTCCCTCTCCCAACCAAGCCGACTCGAAACGCGCTACTGATTACTAAATCGTCCATTTTATGACACCCTCGTTTGACAAAATGACGCCGTTCTCACTATATTTTTCCCCCTTAGCGTTTCATAAAAAGAAAATGCTTCCTTCGACTATAGACGGGAATGTGGGTTATTTCATAAATGGTTCCTTTGTCAAAATTTAATAGTTTATGAAATGGTTTCAATTTTTATTCGTCATCATAGTTTAGTGTAGCAAGCTTGTGGTTTATGCAATATGTCAAACTAACTCTAGAAATGGCAAAGTAAAACTTTTTTTTTTGAACTTGACTGTGGCTTTATAGGCCGGGCCCAATAAAGCGATAGGAGTGCGCGGTTGGAGAGTAGCCTGGGGAAAATCCAGGGGAAAATGCATATCACCGAGTAGCCAAGGTTTGCCCTATCTAATCCTTAAAAACCGGCCAAGTGCGTGTCGGACCACGTATAATGAAGGGTTCCGTATCAACACTTACTAGTCCACATTTAAAATCACTATCCAATACATTGAATCTAAAGAAGTCGTATCTTAATAGGGAACTCACGGCACTTACAATCTTTTGTTTGGGCAATACAGTTATTAAGCGAAAACTCAAAAACCGTAAAACCTATATTGTTCAAACCAAAAATCGTTGAAAGTATTTACTAATGCACCACCTAAATTTTTTTCAGAATTTTAAACTTTATACTTTGGAAATTAGAGGGGGGGGGGGACACTTTCTATGACTTTGACAGCTAATATCCCACCAACGGTTCACTTAAATGGACAAGTTTTTTAGAAACCTTCATATCATTTTTAAAGGCCTCCATCGATACCCCACACGACTATGTGCGTTGAATTTTTTTTTTCATCCACCGGTTACATGTATGGTGTGCCCCCCTAATTTAATATTTATTTGGAATTTCACATCACTTTTATGTAGAGGTTCATAGAATACACCTTTCTACCACATCATTGTAGTGCTTATAGTCTCCGAGTAAATCGGCTGTGACATCCGGACGGACGGATGGACGGACGGACAGACATGACGAATCACTTTTAAACCGGTTTACTCTATTGCTTTGTGTTTATCAAATTTCGTGCTCACCTCCGTAACTTAGGAAGCAATAGAGATAATTGGAATCAAACAACAAGAAAAGGAGTCTTTTTGCTCAAATAGTCTTTTGTTATTGAATTAGGTTGGTATTTTCATTCTGACACATCAGGCTTAAAGAGCGTGGAAGAAAGCGCGTTGCAATTTTAAAACTGATTCCGATTCAAGAAGTTTTGTCAAATAGACCCAGTTCGAATTTGAGAGACAAGGTTCAATATAATTAATGATGAAGTCAAGGCTCTTGATTGTATCATAATTAATACCTTTTGATATAAAGAGAACAGGCTTATCAAAGGAAATATCTAATAAAGGCGGTAATATAGGTAGGCGACCGATAAACTTACCCCTCTCCCAAAGATACAGGAGAAAATCTGCCATGTTATTAAAAACTACTTTGTAGACTACACGCCCGGCTCTGCACCTGAAACATAAAATAAAACATCAGTAATCAGTAATCAGTCGTTTATTTGCTAAAACATGGTACAACAAATGGGTCATAATCTAAAATATAAGGAACTACATGTTTGGTCACAAGGTCATGTAAATATTTAAGGTATGTCATGTGTATCGCATGCATAATTTACTTATAAACTAAAAAAAAATGTCATTTAAATATTCTTGAATGGAATAATAGGCCTTAGATGCTAAAAAATTAAATAACGCAGTTTTAAGTTAGTTTAGTTCTTTTCCACTTTCCAGTTTTAAAATCTTCACTGGTAGTTTGTTGAAAATTCGGGGTGCCATACCAAAAACACTTTTTGATAAAAAAGCGGTTTTGGAGGACTTATAATTTATTTTTTCCTGGTGTCGTAGGCTATTAAATCGAGTAAATTGATTAATGTTATGTTTTACGTACATTGATATTTCGAATACATACAGGCAAGATAGAGTCAATATTTTAAGTTTTATGAAAAGCGGCTTGCATGAATCAACTGGTTTAATACCAAATAACATTAGTTAGTTATATAAATAAATACTAATAGTAAATGCATATGTACTTACCGTGCTTGTTGCGCCGCTGATTGTATGCCTGTGTGTGTACCTAGAATAAAGAAACTTACGTATGCACGACGCGCTCACATGTGTGCGTGACCCTATGACTCCTACGAGTCAGTTGACCTATGACCGACAAACGATACACGCATGTCAACGCTCGTGTCAGCACCCGTTAAATATCGGAGTTTTATTTACCAAAGTACTTACCTATCCTGCGCCTGCTTGTGTCCGCTACACTAATTCATTAATCGATTCACATCTTCAAAGCCAAGATTTCTAGAAACGTAAGGAAACGATTTATTAAGACCTACATCTGGTGCATAGCGTTATTTGGAAGCGAGACTTGGACATTAACTCAGCGAGATAGAGAGAGACTAAGTGCCTTCGAGATGTGGTGTTGGAGGCGAATGGAATCTATAAGCTGGACAGAAAGAAAAACAAACACAGAGGTTCTGGATTTGATAGGATGAAGAGACTACTTTTTAGGACGATCGAGAACAGAGGAAACATGCTGGGGCACCTGATACGACATGACAATTACATAAAAACCATAATTGAAGGAAAGGTAGAGGGGAGGAGAGGCAAGGGAAGAGTGAGACGTGCGTTTATAGATCAAGCAAAAGAGAAGGTCAATGTAATGTCGTATCAGGAGCTCAAAGTCTTGGCGGAGAATCGAACAAAATGGCGATTACTCTACCGACAAGAACTAGGGCTCTTAAATATATCTAACAAATCTAGATTTTTATTAGTTTCTTAGTCTTATTTTTGACATGTAACACTACATTTAATTAATGATACTTTGATTATTGTATTTTTTTTATTTGATATAGATAGATTTTGACTTGTAAAAGAGCCCTTTAGACCTATTTGCAGAATAAATGTTTTTATTTTGATTATGATGATGATTAATCGATTATACGCCAGTCTCTAAGTCGTTCCCGGCGTGTAAAGAGCTTCATCAAAATGCCTTTATGTGATGTTTTCGGGTGCAAAATGTGTTTTAATTTATCAAAACAAAAATATGAATTATCATTGCACATGTATATTTTCGCTTTAAAATATTATAATTTTCTGCATAATTAGAGTTTTTAAAATCGTAAATCGATCAAAGGCACTTTTTTAATGCAGATTTTGGAATACTTAGCCCTCACCTCATGTTTTTATGTTGTTATTTAGAAAGAAATCTAATTGCAGTATCACTTCCAATGGTTTTGATAATTAACGAACCATAGCTAATATCCATAAATCGAGTAACTCAGTGGTCCTTGTATCTCTCACTATTTGTATGAAAAAATGGTTTTTACTTCTGTCTGTTCTATCTTTCACAGCAATATGTTAATATTTAAGTCCCCATAAGTCTAGTTGTCTAGATGTAGTCTAGTACCCATAACACATGCCTTCTTGAGTTTACTGTGGGGCTAGTTCGATTTGTGTAAGATTGTCCTCTAATATTTATTTTTTAAGTATTTTTTACCTATAAATTCCTTTTATTAGGTTCAGATACTATTTCGAAATCTTATTTTCGTACACTAATTCAATACATATCATAGATTTTTTTTGTAATAGAAAACTGGTAATGAAAAAGTAGAATTACCCAGTAGCGGATAACGTACGATATTTCTAATCTTAAAAAAAACGGAGTATAGTTATTATGTAACTCTGTTCACGTACGGGAAATGTGCGCGCAATCATACATTTTCAATTTCCTCACAATCTTGCTGCTTCAGTCTTACGGATATCCGGTGGGTGGGAACTTACCGGCTCAATATTTAAGACAACATGACAGTTTCATTTACTGAAAATATATTCATTACATGAATAACGTAAAGCTAATTAATACGTGAAATAAAAAAAATCGTAACAATACCTAACTTAAATTATTAAGAGGCCTTATAAATAAATAAATATTTGTGGACAATCTTACACAAATCGACCTAGTCCCAAACCAAGCAAAGCTTGTCTATGGGTACTAGGCGACGATATACATACTTATATAAATAAATATATACTTAAATACATAGAAAACATCCAAGACACAGGAACAAATATACGTGTTCATCACATAAATAAATGCCGTGACCGGGTTTCGAACCCGGGACCTCCAGCTTCGTAGGCAGGGTCACTACCAACTAGGCTAAAGCGGTCGTCGCGTATAAGTTTTAAAATGTATTGATTTCAAATTATGACAAAAGTAATATAAAATAAACATCAATAAAATTAAAGGCTACGATGATTTTATTAAACTTTTAGATAGTATCATAGCCAAATTTTTATTTTATTGTGTGTAGTACAATTTAAAAATGGTCGATTTGGAGTGATGTTTGAAACAATATTTCTTAATGAAAAATCCAAACAATACATTAAAAGTTTATGGCATAAGGTCGCAATAGTCCTTTTCTAGATAGTATCACTGAGTAAAAGTCAAGATACGTGTCAATTAAACAGAAAATTGCCAAAATAAGCGTTTTTTAAATGATAAGGACTCTTAAAAGTAGAAACAAAACTAATAAAAGTCTAAAAAAGGTACCAAGAATGCTGGCAGCATTTCCTCGCTGTATGGCGATGCCAAGGCGTTGTGCGAGGAAAATACCAGCTCTCTTGTCCCCGATGACGTCCACCAGTCTCTTCGCCAGTTGATGGAAGAGCTTTCGCTAACGAAAATTTTTTCGCATTCACTTAATTTTTAGGGTTCCGTAGAATAAACAAGGAATATTTTTTTAGGGTACCTCCCCTACATGTAAAGTTGTGGTGCAATTTTTCTTCCAAACTCCATCGTGTGGGGTAATCGTTGGATATCTCTTTCAAATATTATAAAGTTTAAAGCATTTTTTGATTCAAGAATCGATTGGCGTGATATTAAGCTTTGAAGTGATAATTTTTGCTATGGTCAAGTGTCCCCCCCCCCTGCCAGCTAAACGGTGGCCACTAGGCATGTGAAAAAAATCAAGGTGGTAGTATATACGCGATGAATTTAAAAAAAAACTATCACAGCTTAGTAGACATTACTGTAAAGGGCAAAAATATGTACACAACACAACATCTCAAAAAAGTACATCATCAGTACTAAGATCAGTAAAAAAACCCTTCTACGGGTCCGTAATTCCGCATATGACCGATGACGTGATGGACGGGCAACTACGGAACGACACGCACTTGGTCGGTTTTTTAAAAAAGGAAACTATTCGCTAGATACATTAGTATACTTCAGCATGTTCAAAATGTCTGAACATGCATTCTAACGCCTTGACTATACAGTCTATATTAGCTCCTGATGGCTAAATGTACACAGAATAAAGGTACAGAGCTCAGTTCATTACCTTAGTATGAAATGTGCTTTATGCTTATGTACTAGTATAAAGGGTAAAATTAAATAATTCGGATGCAGAAGAAAAACCGGCAACGTAACAATAGTTACGGCAATAACCGATAAACGAGACGCGTGCGCCCCTATTTTGATCCCTACCGCGTGGGGCCAGGGAAACAGCGTTTTATCCGTTTTCCTCCCACGGACGCTACGATTGCGTGGTACGCGCATGTCATGAGGGATGAAAGCCATGTAACAAGAAGAGTATTAGATATGAATGTGGATGGATGCAAGAAACGAGGTAGGTCAAAAACAAGGTGGATGGATTGTGTGAGAGATGGATATGAATAAGAAGGATGTGTAACTCTATTATATTAACGTGTGGACTACCTATAGGAATAAGAACATAAATATGTAAGTTAATCACTACATAGTATAAAACAAAGTCGCTTTCTCTGTCCCTATATTCCTATATCCATATGTATGCTTAAATCTTTAAAACTACGCAATGAATTTTGATGCGGTTTTTTTTAATAGATAGAGTGATTGAAGAGGAAGGTTTATATGTATAATAACATCCATTAAATAGTGCACCCGTGCGAAGCCGGGGCGGGTCGCTAGTGTACATATAAGTTGTTTTTAGTATATGGATTTATAGTTATGGAAACACCGTTTATGCGGGTTACTAGACCAATCCAAAAATAAGCTTTGTGGCCCTTAACTTTTGGTATGTCCACCGAAAAGACGCGAACCTAAATCTGACAATGACCCTTATGTATGTATGTAATTATATTACATTAACGTGTGGACTACCTATCGGAATAAGGACATGTTAGTTTCAAATTAATTTTATATACGGTAGGCGACGCGCACGTGACTCCATTGGTGTTGCGGGCGTCTATAGGCTGCGGTGTCCGCTTACCATCAGGTGGACCGTACGCTTGTTTGCCACCGGCGTTGTATAAAAAAATATTCAAAATAATAGCACCGTAAAAGGGATTCGCTTTCTTCGTGGCCCCACCGCCCCGGCGCGATAAACATTTATGTGCATGTCCGTATAACAGATGAATCACAATAGCCTTATATCCGAGCCGTAAAATTTCTTTATGCGTAGATGGAATAACTCAGCTAAGGTGAGAGATAATATCCGTTTATGGTAGCATCGATTTTAGATATGACTGTTGTACATGCCAAGTTTTTTTTTAATTAATTTAATTTATTTACCAAAAAAGTTAGATACAGTTTTACATTAACATCCGTTCGCCAAACACAACGTTTATTGGCGAGTAATGCACTCATGCTCTTAACAAATTAATGTACCTATATACCTTAAAACCTAAAATAAAAAATGTATTTAGAGGGTATCTATTAGCAATTTTTTCAGTTTAGTTTTGAAGACGTGTTTGCTACTACAATCATGTATGTGTATGTGTGTTTGTGTTTTTGAACCTGACTGTGGCTTTATAGGTCGGGCCCAATAAGGCGATAGGAGTGCGCGGTTGGAGAGTAGCCTGGGTAAAATAGAGAGGAAGCCTCCAATACGACCACGCGTGTTTAAACACTGGAATACTCTAAGAGTTTGCGCTCCAATGAGATTGGTTGAGCGGCTTCAACTAAATCTGTGTGAATGGAATCGAGCTACTGGGAGTTTTGTTGCTGGCCTACCTAGCTTAGCTGAGGAGAGTCCAGCGAGAAACTCAACTAAGCCTGACCTGCGTCGGACTGACTCTATCCGGTGTGCGACGGTACCGGGACGAATAGGGACTATATGTGTCAGTGTTGTCACGATCTCGCGGTGGACGTCCCCGCCGGCGGGAATGCCTAAGTGTACGCGTCGTGTCTGAGTTGGACGTCGTAAGCGCAGCGTTCAATCTTTCGATGGACGCTGTGATTGCGTCGTCCGAGTCCATTAGTATGTGCCTAGGATTCCGGACCGTGCGGCCCCTCATCAGTGACCGCCGAGTTACGAGTCTTACGACAGAGGGAGGAGCGATGGGACCGTACTTGAACCTGATGCCAATAAAGCGATAGGAGTGCGCGGTTGTAGAGTGGCCTAGGAAAATCCAGGAGAAGCCTACGAGACGACTAAGCGGTTTGTTTAAACACTGGAATACTCTAATAGTTTGCACTCCAGTGGGATTGGTTGAGCGGCTTCAACTAAATCTGAGGTATGAGTGGAAATTCAGTCGCTGGTTCAGTATACCTAGCCTAGCTGAGAATAGTCTAGCAAGAACTCAGCTTAATTTTTGGTCGAGTTAGCGAAGTATCCATGTTTCAGCTTCCGTGTCTGGATGTTCTCCTCTACATTTCTCTACGGATTCTCGTACAGTTAGCGACAAAACTAACTACAGAATGAAGAGCTCAAAAGCTCTTATTCCATTACAATATAGATTTTTGAACTCTTCACTATGCGTAGTTACTTTTGATGGTGACTGTACCTATTTGTTTGTTGATTTTTAATTTAATGTATTGTAACTGATGATTATTTAAGTTTTCGACATTATATTAGTGACTCGTATTTTTATTTTTATAAATGATTTGATATTACTAGTACGATCATTATTTAAATATGTTTGATAATTGTTGTATAATTTAATTTAATAATTATTATTATTATCATTATTGACATTTCATAATTTTTTGACGATCATATAAAGTCGTATAAATTGACTTAGGATAATTGATATTGTATTTTTATATTATCAGAAATCAGAAATATTTATTCGTGCAAAACACAAAAAGAACAAGAAAATAAATAAAAACAGAAGAATAAGGTATTGCACGAAATGGTTCTGTCTCAGCGTAGTGCTGCCGCGAAATAAATAAATAAATAAATCTAAATCTATTATCAATTCCATGACACAAGAGTGCAGGTAAACTATCAAACATTGGAACATTTACCCTGGTGGGATAGATAAAAAAAAACTTCAATTTACATAGGTAGGCCAAAGTTTCGTTTTATTTAGAAAAGTAATTTGTACATATTTACTAGTTTACAAGTATTCGCATTCGCACAACGCCATCTAACCAAAAACGGATTCACACTATACTAGTTCACAAATTTGAAAGCCTTAATACCAAATAATTACAATCTTAACAATTTCACTCGTTACAGCGTATTTACACAAAACACTTTAATCTATGTATCACAGAAAAAACAATTACATTTTACATTATTTGAGTTCAAACAACATAACTGTTCGATCGAAAATCGACCTTGTTGCTAAGTTGCTAACGCACGAAATACAACATCGCTTGTTCGTTCAGCTCAAATAATTTCAACCATATATTTCTAGGGTGCAGCCGAGCCCCACATATACAAATTTTCCGACGAGCCGTCTAATTTTGTAAGTGGAGTATCAAGTGTCCCTTGCAACAATCCATCTTGTCTTTGACAACGCTAGGTACATCGACATATTTCATCGGAGTACGAAATAGGGTTGCCAAAACGGGACTTTTCATACAAATCCCGTTTTCGCATTAAAAATCCCGTTTTTGTAAAACACTTACATTTCAATTGCATATGTAGAACGAGGCTTAGTTTGAACATATTAATTACAATAGGAGAATTATTTTAAATTCATAAATCTGCTTACATATAATTTACGTAGTTCTTGATATGTAAGCAGTTATTTAAAAAAATGTAGTTATCTACACATTCTAGCTAATGGATAAAAAACTCGATATTTTCTTATTATTTTCGCTATCATCACTATTTTTAACTTACTATTTCATCAAACGTAATTTTAGTGTCAGTTACATTTTTAATTTCACTAATAGTGCTATGGTATATTGTATTATAACAGAAAAATATCGAGTTATATATATTTTTTAATACTAAAAGACGGATGATGTGAGTGACGGTAAATTTTCTAATATAATATCTAGGACATGATAAATAATGGTGAGGGTTACACCAAAATAATATTTTCAACGAGAGGGGAATAATGACTGGAACTTCTGAAGGTAAAATCGCTGCAGATATTATTATATAACATTTAGTTGTAGAATGAGTTCTATCGCGTATGAATTCGCCACTAGAGGCGCTAGTGTAGCGTCTCCGAAACGTCAAATGTCACTCTTTGTGGTTTAGCTATGCGGGTTAATATCTAATTGGAACAATATGGTGACTATTTTGCAATACCTGAGCTTGATTACGGCAAATATGAGTTAAGGGTCAATGACTGTCAGTGCTTTGAGACAGTTTTGTCTTTCGGAAACTTATTTTATCCTTTTTTCCGAACACAACGGAACCGCGTTACAATGCGGATTGTTCGATATTTTTACGGTACGGTTTTAAGGTATTGAATATGATTTAAATGTAAATAAGAATAATTGATTTTGAACTGTATATAAATTGATTAAGGTTGTGATTATTTCGTCAATTTTTGAAGGTCAGGCTTCAGGAGGTTAAAATGAAAGTAATTTCTATAACACGATGATGAATGAAGACCTTTGGGGTTCAAATCCCGACTGAAATCATTCTAATGGTACAAAATGAAATTTATTACATCACTACATAGTATAAAACAAAGTCGCTTTCTCTGTCCCTATATCCCTATGTATGCTTAAATCTTTAAAACTACGCAACGGATTTTGATGCGGTTTTTCAATAGATAGAGTGACTCAAGGAGAAGGTTTATATGTATAATACATGCATCAGCATTGCACCCGTGCGAAGCCGGGGCGGGTCGCTAGTATTTTATAAATAGTGTTTCCACTAACTAACGATGTTGCAGTAGATTACATAAGTAATTTATTAAGTTAACAAAAGTACCAGAAAACGTAACGCGGTTTGAAACTACTTCAAAATAATCGATTGTTCCAAGGTTGTCATTCGACAAATGTGACCTGACATTGACAAGTGGGTACTTACAAAATGAATAATGGTTAGCAATTTAGTAAAGTAATTAGTGTCTTCTGTAATTGTCAGTTATTTATTGATAACGTATGAATATTGAAATTATTTATTTCAGAAAAAAAATACATTATCTGAATATTTTATATTGTAATGTTAGGTTTTTCTTTAAACGTATAAATCAATAGAATATGGATCAGGTTTTTATTTGTTGCCTATTGCAATAGACACACTGAAATATTCATCGACGAATTAGGACGAAATAATTAATCACACATACACACAGTACACAGTACAGTATGAGGTTCTTCAAGGAGCGTATACATTTTTAAAGGGTCGGCAACGAGCATGTGACACCCCAGGAGTTTCAAGCGTCCATAGGCTACGGTGACCGCTTACCATCGGGCGGGCCGTAAGCTTGTTTGCCACCGACGTGGTATTAAAAAAAAACATTGAATTAATATCCCTCTTGCGTAGGTACACGACCCAATCTGGTATTGTGCTAGTCTTAGTCTAGCTAGTCCAGGAGTGGCCAGGAATATTATATGTACCATGCAGCCTTACGCTGGTTTTAGCTTAACGCTGACTATTGGACATAACAGATCAATATACAGGGCGTCCCACAGCTATGCCACATGGAGGGAAAGTACCTTAAATATTGTAGATGGAGCATTTTACTGAATGAAGACATTATTTGAATTTAAAAAAAACATTGTAAATTGCATTCACAGATATTTAAATATTGTTATGGTTGAACCGGGAATCGAACCCGTTACACGTGATAAATTGATTAATTTTGTATTAAAAATGTTGAAATTCACGGTCTTCCTTTTATTTCTGATACTATGTTATTAAGCAAAAAATAATCCATATGATGAAGCCTTTCGATTGGTATAATAAAGCTACAGGGTAATTATTTTTCTTGTGTAACGGGTTCGATTCCCGGTTCACGGTTTAATTATTATTTAAATATCTGTGAATGCAGTTTAAACTGTTTTTAAAATAAAAATAATGTCTTCTTTCAGTAAAATGTTCCATCTACAATATTCAAGGTACTTTCCCTCCAAGTGGCATAGCCGTGGGACACCCTGTATACGATGGCTCTAGCGATTTAGAATAACGTTGAGCTACTGCGCTCAACGTTAAGGGGATGCCTCGATTCGGTCAGCCACGCCCCGTGAAAGAGACACGCTTATGTCTTTCGCGTACGACAAAACGGGATGCAACACTCTTCGGAAATGGATTTTTTAGAGAAATCTCGATAAATATCTGACTGTGTGCGATTTTATTAAATTTCCTCTTGACAGAGTTTAGATGAGGTAAAATACCATTATTTTAACTTAATCTTGTCGTTTAGTAATGCGTTGTTTTAGTAGGCTGAGTAAAAAAAGGAAAATAAAGACTTAACTTTGGATTTATTTTCTATAGAGAAAGTTTTAAGCAATCATGTTTTGACTATTGTCAGAATGACAGTCATATAGTCAAGAATCATGTTTGAAAATCAATACTTATTGTTTTCTTGTCTAGACAGAACAGCCACGGCCTTAACGAGCGTACCGTACGCGCCACGTAAGACCAAATAAGCCTTACAAAATTCATGAAAAAATAAATACAGCAATTTTACCTTCATATTCACAAATTGAATACTTTATACTTTTAGATAAATGAAAGTAGGCAATGTGAAGGTTAGTCTAATCAGTCTTAGATTAAAATTTGAAATAAAATCTTTCATTTGTATAGATTGAGCATATCATAAGCAGTAAATATACTATGTGTCCATGATATATTTTACTATAAAATAATATTTCAAATAATTTATTAGAATTTGAAGAAAAACATTTAATTGACATTGCACTATGAAACAAAATGGAAGAACTGCTACTTCTGAATAATTAGCCCTAATAATATAATATAAAGATATGTGAACGAGATATGAAAATGGCACATTTTCGTAGATAAATTAAAGCTTAATTTATATTAACTAGGTGGAAATTCGAAAGCTTGTAAGTACAAAATGTAACTTTTAGCAGTTATGATACATAGGCCACACTCACTTACAAATGTAAAAACATGGTGTATAACCAGACATCACTGCATATACAAAATTATAGCATATGCTTATTTAAACGGTGTTTTTACAAAGTTTGAAATTTATTATTTTTAGTGAACGGAGAAAATATATCATTAACTCAAATACTTTGTGTGTTCAATCAGATTGAATTTTTGAACTATTTCAAAAAAGATATGTCATAATTTTTAAACGTGCTTACAAAATTGTAAAATCACCGATATTTCAAGGCCGAAATTATATTAAGGTATTTACAAACAGAGAAAACACGCATTGTAACAAAAAGAAATGTAGTCAAAAAAATAACAGTCGTCTAAATAATATTAGTTCAACTGATTTTTTTTGAAGTCAGAATAAAACGGCATTTAAAATTTTATGACACCTATTTGTAACAATTACTAAAACATCATTATTTAAAATAACCACGAAATATAACTTATTTTTCATAAAGATACATCAAACTATAGACAATTAATTACATACATCTATATCTATTTTGAAATATAATTACAAATAGCAACAAGAATCTCAGTCGGATATTTGGAATTGACTTTTTACAAAAAAAAAATTAAAACACGCACTTTTTGAAAGTTACTCCCTTAAAAGTTTGAAAATTGACGTAAGTAAAAAAAAAACACTAATTGAATTGATTTTCTTTAACACAGTTTTTTAAACACAATTTGACACACTTTTTTCAGAAAGTTCTAATCACAGTCAATATTTTTAAATAATGATTGACTGGACTTTTTTTTTAATATTAATAACTTGATTGTTACTACTATTGTTAATATTTTGGTGAATTTCTTCAAAAGCTTTAGACGTGTGTTGCAAGTGGTGATTGTAGACCATTACCTGAAAAAGATACTAATATTATACTAATATTAATATTTTATTATGCATATTTTATTTAACCATTTATTGTATTTGGGTCAATCAACTTTTTCTTGTTGTTATTATGTCCCGCAAGCGAGGAGACAACAGTAACCGAGTTTCTTATAAAAATGCTTATAATATGGGCTCAAGGATGCTCAAGAGATGACCCATGTCCAAATGGATTTATGCTTATCGCTAAAACACATGTTTGGTAAATTTAAACCCTATAAAATCACAGTTTTAAAGAGTGACTCAGGAGACTTAACCATGGTAACGAGCAACAAAGAATAGTTGTTCCACCCATTAATACCCATGTTAGTTAGGTAAGAAGCGTACTGAATTATGAACTTAAACTGTATATAACAATAATAATCAATTTACAGCTCTGAATGTTTTTTTACTCTTTCCTAGTTTATAGATACAGATAAACAAGTACCAAACATAAAATATAGATAACTGAAAACATTTATTTGTGGTTTATAGGCTCTTGTGTCTCTCCCATAAAAAAAAATAAAGAAACATCCACAAGGAGATATTAAGCCGTCGTCTCCCGATGAAAACAATAAACAGTAGCATTTTTTTATGACCCCTGGGATCCCAGGGACCGGTAGACGACCGGTGAGAATCAAAATAAAACAACTTGAAAATAAGACGAAATATTACCTTTCTTGGTAACAGTAGCGTTGCTTATAGTCCTATTTGATGGGGCTAGTATATAGTGAGCGCTCGGAGACTGCGGAGTCGCTGACGACGTTGCCACACCGATCTATGGACAAATAGAAACACCCTTTAAGCGTGTCACACACTAAGCAGATACGATAAGATATCTGTATCTGAACGCATATCTGTCAATATCGCTCCCTATACAATTCAATGAGCTAACACACACAGCGCAGATAACTTATATTTTATCGTGAAGTATCTGTGGGCACCGACATATATCGAAAGATGGCAAAGATATTATCTGCATATAATATCTGCCGATATAAATATGATATAGTATTTTATCTGCCGCGCCCCTTTCCGCCCCAATGCCCGCTGTGTTCGCTGCGCTGCTGGTTCATTCATTGTTTATCTTAGGATGACATGCGTACTGCGTATAGTGCAGAGATAAACACGAAAACATCCTGTATAAACAATCCGCACCAAAAAACAAGCCTAACTCTGCAGTTTGAAGGATTTAGACTGAATGTATCGTCTCGTATATTATCGTATCTGCGTAGTGTGTGATAGTTTCAAATCATTAAGTTATTATACGCAGATAAAATATTATCGTATCTGCGTAGTGTGTGACACGCTTTATAGTGAAACTAGCTTGGCTGCGACTTCGTCCGACTCGTTTATAGCGTTACCCCCTTATTCATAAAACTTAACAAACGTCTGCTAACTAAAATGTCTGTTGTCACTGTCTCACAAGCACGTATGTCAAAGTGACAGATAAGGACAAACGAACTTTAGCGGCTAGTTAACTCCGGTGTTCTTGCATAAGATTCGGGTGCGGGATAATTCACTGTGCGAGTGCGGCCTTGACGATGGCACCCTGGATCACATTTTCAGTTGTTCTAGATTTGGTTATACTTTATATGATGTTCTACCTGAAAATATTTCGCGTCCGGCCAATTTTCAATCGCTTCTCACTTCCATGGACACTCCCCTCATTGCCCTTCTTATCAAATACATTCAGGAGCACCATATTAAATTATAACCGTCGATTTCTTTTTATTATACATTGTTAACTTATATTTCTATCACTTTCTATACTCCAGTTTTTCCTTTATGTTGGCATGCTTAACGTTCTGTCACCTACTTCCCGCTCTTTTACTAACTGTACAAACGTCCTGTATTATCTGTGCCGTCCTTAATATGTGTTATTGTTTGTTTTAGGTTCCCAGACATATCCTTCCACAAAAATCAAAATTTTTATTATGATCATTCTCCTCTCGTGTGATATGTCTGTATACGGCGACATTGGCGAAATACCCCTTGCCAAAGTCAGCAAGGAGTGAAAGCCATGAAAAAAATAAAAACTAATATAGGTTTGATAGACGTTTATGAATACGGGGGTTAGATAGAATTTAACTGCTGTTCTTGTGTGTGATAGGGCGGAGGTACACACAAGTTTTATGGCAATGTAAGTATCACTACATAGTATAAAACAAAGTCGCTTTCTCTGTCCCTATATTCCTATATCCATATGTATGCTTAAATCTTTAAAACTACGCAATGAATTTTGATGCGGTTTTTTTTAATAGATAGAGTGATTGAAGAGGAAGGTTTATATGTATAATAACATCCATTAAATAGTGCACCCGTGCGAAGCCGGGGCGGGTCGCTAGTGTACATATAAGTTGTTTTTAGTATATGGATTTATAGTTATGGAAACACCGTTTATGCGGGTTACTAGACCAATCCAAAAATAAGCTTTGTGGCCCTTAACTTTTGGTATGTCCACCGAAAAGACGCGAACCTAAATCTGACAATGACCCTTATGTATGTATGTAATTATATTACATTAACGTGTGGACTACCTATCGGAATAAGGACATGTTAGTTTCAAATTAATTTTATATACGGTAGGCGACGCGCACGTGACTCCATTGGTGTTGCGGGCGTCTATAGGCTGCGGTGTCCGCTTACCATCAGGTGGACCGTACGCTTGTTTGCCACCGGCGTTGTATAAAAAAATATTCAAAATAATAGCACCGTAAAAGGGATTCGCTTTCTTCGTGGCCCCACCGCCCCGGCGCGATAAACATTTATGTGCATGTCCGTATAACAGATGAATCACAATAGCCTTATATCCGAGCCGTAAAATTTCTTTATGCGTAGATGGAATAACTCAGCTAAGGTGAGAGATAATATCCGTTTATGGTAGCATCGATTTTAGATATGACTGTTGTACATGCCAAGTTTTTTTTTAATTAATTTAATTTATTTACCAAAAAAGTTAGATACAGTTTTACATTAACATCCGTTCGCCAAACACAACGTTTATTGGCGAGTAATGCACTCATGCTCTTAACAAATTAATGTACCTATATACCTTAAAACCTAAAATAAAAAATGTATTTAGAGGGTATCTATTAGCAATTTTTTCAGTTTAGTTTTGAAGACGTGTTTGCTACTACAATCATGTATGTGTATGTGTGTTTGTGTTTTTGAACCTGACTGTGGCTTTATAGGTCGGGCCCAATAAGGCGATAGGAGTGCGCGGTTGGAGAGTAGCCTGGGTAAAATAGAGAGGAAGCCTCCAATACGACCACGCGTGTTTAAACACTGGAATACTCTAAGAGTTTGCGCTCCAATGAGATTGGTTGAGCGGCTTCAACTAAATCTGTGTGAATGGAATCGAGCTACTGGGAGTTTTGTTGCTGGCCTACCTAGCTTAGCTGAGGAGAGTCCAGCGAGAAACTCAACTAAGCCTGACCTGCGTCGGACTGACTCTATCCGGTGTGCGACGGTACCGGGACGAATAGGGACTATATGTGTCAGTGTTGTCACGATCTCGCGGTGGACGTCCCCGCCGGCGGGAATGCCTAAGTGTACGCGTCGTGTCTGAGTTGGACGTCGTAAGCGCAGCGTTCAATCTTTCGATGGACGCTGTGATTGCGTCGTCCGAGTCCATTAGTATGTGCCTAGGATTCCGGACCGTGCGGCCCCTCATCAGTGACCGCCGAGTTACGAGTCTTACGACAGAGGGAGGAGCGATGGGACCGTACTTGAACCTGATGCCAATAAAGCGATAGGAGTGCGCGGTTGTAGAGTGGCCTAGGAAAATCCAGGAGAAGCCTACGAGACGACTAAGCGGTTTGTTTAAACACTGGAATACTCTAATAGTTTGCACTCCAGTGGGATTGGTTGAGCGGCTTCAACTAAATCTGAGGTATGAGTGGAAATTCAGTCGCTGGTTCAGTATACCTAGCCTAGCTGAGAATAGTCTAGCAAGAACTCAGCTTAATTTTTGGTCGAGTTAGCGAAGTATCCATGTTTCAGCTTCCGTGTCTGGATGTTCTCCTCTACATTTCTCTACGGATTCTCGTACAGTTAGCGACAAAACTAACTACAGAATGAAGAGCTCAAAAGCTCTTATTCCATTACAATATAGATTTTTGAACTCTTCACTATGCGTAGTTACTTTTGATGGTGACTGTACCTATTTGTTTGTTGATTTTTAATTTAATGTATTGTAACTGATGATTATTTAAGTTTTCGACATTATATTAGTGACTCGTATTTTTATTTTTATAAATGATTTGATATTACTAGTACGATCATTATTTAAATATGTTTGATAATTGTTGTATAATTTAATTTAATAATTATTATTATTATCATTATTGACATTTCATAATTTTTTGACGATCATATAAAGTCGTATAAATTGACTTAGGATAATTGATATTGTATTTTTATATTATCAGAAATCAGAAATATTTATTCGTGCAAAACACAAAAAGAACAAGAAAATAAATAAAAACAGAAGAATAAGGTATTGCACGAAATGGTTCTGTCTCAGCGTAGTGCTGCCGCGAAATAAATAAATAAATAAATCTAAATCTATTATCAATTCCATGACACAAGAGTGCAGGTAAACTATCAAACATTGGAACATTTACCCTGGTGGGATAGATAAAAAAAAACTTCAATTTACATAGGTAGGCCAAAGTTTCGTTTTATTTAGAAAAGTAATTTGTACATATTTACTAGTTTACAAGTATTCGCATTCGCACAACGCCATCTAACCAAAAACGGATTCACACTATACTAGTTCACAAATTTGAAAGCCTTAATACCAAATAATTACAATCTTAACAATTTCACTCGTTACAGCGTATTTACACAAAACACTTTAATCTATGTATCACAGAAAAAACAATTACATTTTACATTATTTGAGTTCAAACAACATAACTGTTCGATCGAAAATCGACCTTGTTGCTAAGTTGCTAACGCACGAAATACAACATCGCTTGTTCGTTCAGCTCAAATAATTTCAACCATATATTTCTAGGGTGCAGCCGAGCCCCACATATACAAATTTTCCGACGAGCCGTCTAATTTTGTAAGTGGAGTATCAAGTGTCCCTTGCAACAATCCATCTTGTCTTTGACAACGCTAGGTACATCGACATATTTCATCGGAGTACGAAATAGGGTTGCCAAAACGGGACTTTTCATACAAATCCCGTTTTCGCATTAAAAATCCCGTTTTTGTAAAACACTTACATTTCAATTGCATATGTAGAACGAGGCTTAGTTTGAACATATTAATTACAATAGGAGAATTATTTTAAATTCATAAATCTGCTTACATATAATTTACGTAGTTCTTGATATGTAAGCAGTTATTTAAAAAAATGTAGTTATCTACACATTCTAGCTAATGGATAAAAAACTCGATATTTTCTTATTATTTTCGCTATCATCACTATTTTTAACTTACTATTTCATCAAACGTAATTTTAGTGTCAGTTACATTTTTAATTTCACTAATAGTGCTATGGTATATTGTATTATAACAGAAAAATATCGAGTTATATATATTTTTTAATACTAAAAGACGGATGATGTGAGTGACGGTAAATTTTCTAATATAACATCTAGGACATGATAAATAATGGTGAGGGTTACACCAAAATAATATTTTCAACGAGAGGGGAATAATGACTGGAACTTCTGAAGGTAAAATCGCTGCAGATATTATTATATAACATTTAGTTGTAGAATGAGTTCTATCGCGTATGAATTCGCCACTAGAGGCGCTAGTGTAGCGTCTCCGAAACGTCAAATGTCACTCTTTGTGGTTTAGCTATGCGGGTTAATATCTAATTGGAACAATATGGTGACTATTTTGCAATACCTGAGCTTGATTACGGCAAATATGAGTTAAGGGTCAATGACTGTCAGTGCTTTGAGACAGTTTTGTCTTTCGGAAACTTATTTTATCCTTTTTTCCGAACACAACGGAACCGCGTTACAATGCGGATTGTTCGATATTTTTACGGTACGGTTTTAAGGTATTGAATATGATTTAAATGTAAATAAGAATAATTGATTTTGAACTGTATATAAATTGATTAAGGTTGTGATTATTTCGTCAATTTTTGAAGGTCAGGCTTCAGGAGGTTAAAATGAAAGTAATTTCTATAACACGATGATGAATGAAGACCTTTGGGGTTCAAATCCCGACTGAAATCATTCTAATGGTACAAAATGAAATTTATTACATCACTACATAGTATAAAACAAAGTCGCTTTCTCTGTCCCTATATCCCTATGTATGCTTAAATCTTTAAAACTACGCAACGGATTTTGATGCGGTTTTTCAATAGATAGAGTGACTCAAGGAGAAGGTTTATATGTATAATACATGCATCAGCATTGCACCCGTGCGAAGCCGGGGCGGGTCGCTAGTATTTTATAAATAGTGTTTCCACTAACTAACGATGTTGCAGTAGATTACATAAGTAATTTATTAAGTTAACAAAAGTACCAGAAAACGTAACGCGGTTTGAAACTACTTCAAAATAATCGATTGTTCCAAGGTTGTCATTCGACAAATGTGACCTGACATTGACAAGTGGGTACTTACAAAATGAATAATGGTTAGCAATTTAGTAAAGTAATTAGTGTCTTCTGTAATTGTCAGTTATTTATTGATAACGTATGAATATTGAAATTATTTATTTCAGAAAAAAAATACGTTTACTGAATATTTTATATTGTAATGTTAGGTTTTTCTTTAAACGTATAAATCAATAGAATATGGATCAGGTTTTTGTTTGTTGCCCATTTCAATGGACAGACTGAAATATTCATCGACGAATTAGGACGAAATAATTAATCACACATACACACAGTACACACTACAGTATGAGGTTCTTCAAGGAGCGTATAAATGTTTTAAAGGGTCGGCAACACGCATGTGATACCCCAGGAGTTTCAAGCGTCCATAGGCTACGGTGACCGCTTACCATCAGGCGGGCCGTAAGCTTGTTTGCCAACGACGTGGTATTTAAAAAAAACATTGAATTAATATCCCTCTTGAGTAGGTACGCGACCCGATCTGGTATTGTGCTAGTCTTAGTCTAGCTAGTCCAGGAGTGGCCAGGAATATTATATGCACCATGTAGCCTTAGGCTGGTTTTAGCGTAACGCTGACTAATTGGACATAACAGATCAATATGTAAGATGGCTCTAGCGATTTAGAATAACGTTGAGCTACTGGCCTCAACGTTAAGGGGATGCCTCGATTCGGTCAGCCACGCCCCCCGTGAAAGAGACACGCTTATGTCTTTCGCGTACGACAAAACGGGATGCAACATTATTCGGGAATGGCTTTTTTAGAGAAATCTCGATAAATATCTGACTGTGTGCGATTTTATTAAATTTCCTCTTGACAGAGTTTAGACGAGGTAAATTACCATTATTTTAACTTAATCTTGTCGTTTAGTAATGCGTTGTTTTAGTAAGCTGAGTAAAAAAACGAAAATAAAGACTTAACTTTGGATTTTTTTTCTGTGGAGAAAATTTTAAGCAATCATGTTTTGGCTATTGTCAGAAAGACAGTCATATAAACAAGAATCATATACATGAAAATCAATCCTTATTGTTTTCTTGTCTAGACAGAACGTGTTTTAAAGAACGCGATATTTTTAGTTGCACGGCCTTAACAAGCGTACCGTACGGGCCACGTAAGACCAAATAAGCCTTAAATTCATGAAAAAATAAATACAGCAATTTTACCTGCATATTCACAAATTGAAAACTTTATACTTTTAGATAAATGAAAGTAGGCAATGTGAAGGTTAGTCTAATCAGTCTTAGATTAAAATTTGAAATAAAATCTTTCATTTGTATAGATTGAGCATATCATAAGCAGTAAATATACTATATGTCCATGATATATTTTACTATAAAATAATATTTCAAATAATTTATTAGAATTTGAAGAAAAACATTATTAATTGACATTGCACTATGAAACAAAATGGAAGAACTGCTACTTCTGAATAATTAGCCCTAATAATTTAATATAAAGATATGTGAACGAGATATGAAAATGGCACATTTTCGTAGATAAATTAAAGCTTAATTTATATTAACTAGGTGGAAATTCGAAAGCTTGTAAGTACAAAATGTAACTTTTAGCAGTTATGATACATAGGCCACACTCACTTACAAATGTAAAAACATGGTGTATAACCAGACATCACTGCATATACAAAATTATTTTAGCATATGATTATTTAAACGGTGTTTTTACAAAGTTTGAAATTTATTTTAAATATTTCATTAACTTAAATACTTTCTGTGTTCAATCAGATTGAATTTTTGAAATATTTCAAAAACGATATGTCATAATTTTTAAACGTGCTTGCAAAATTGTAAAGTCACCGATATTTCAAGGCCGAAATTATATTAAGGTATTTACAAACAGAGAAAACACGCATTGTAACAAAAAGAAATGTAGTCAAAAAAATAACAGTCGTCTAAATAATATTAGTTCAACAGATTTTTTTTGAAGTCAGAATAAAACGGCATTCAAAATTTTATGACACCTATTTGTAACAATTACTAAAACATCATTATTTAAAATAACCACGAAATATAACTTATTTTTCATAAAGATACATCAAACTATAGACAATTCATTACATACATCTATATCTATTTTGAAATATAATTAAAAATAGCAACAAGAATCTCAGTCGGATATTTGGAATTGACTTTTTATAAAAAAAAATTTAAAACACGCACTTTTTGAAAGTTACTCTCTTAAATGTCTGAAAATTGACTTAAGTAAAAAAAAACAGTTCTTTAACACAGTTTTTTAAACACAATTTGACACAGTTTTTTCAGAAAGTTCTAATCACAGTCAATATTTTTAAATAATTATTGACTGGACTTTTTTTTTAAATATTAATAACTTGATTGTTACTACTATTGTTAATATTTTGCTGAATTTCTTCAAAAGCTTTAGACGTGTGTTGCAAGTGGTGATTGTAGACCATTACCTGAAAAAGATACTAATATTATACTAATATTAATATTTTATTATGCATGTTTTATTTAACCATTTATTGTATTTGGGTCAATCAACTTTTTCTTGTTGTTATTCTGTCCCGTCAGCGAGGAGACAACAGTAACCGAGTTTCTTAGAAAAATGCTGGCCATTTGGACCCATGTCCAAATGGATTTATGCTCATCGCTAAAATACATGTTTGGTTTTAAACCCTATAAAGTCACAGTTTTAAAGTGACTCAGGAGACTTAACCATGATAACGAGCAACAAAGAATAGTTGATCCACCCATATACTAGGTAAGTAGCGTACTGAATTATGAACTTAAACTGTTTATAACAATAATAATCAATTTACAAGTCTGAATGTTTATTTGACTCTTTCCTAGTTTATAGATACAGATAAATATATACCAAACATAAAATATAGATAACTCAAAAAAATTATTTGTGGCGGCTCTTGTGACTACCATAGAAATAAATAAAGAATTATGAACTTTAACTGTTTATAACAATAATAATCAATTCAGCACAATCAGCTCTGAATGTTATTTGACTCTTTCTTAGTTTATAGATACAGATAAACAAGTACCAAACATAAAACATTGATAACTGAAAACATTTATTTGTGGTTTATTATAGCTCTTGTGTCTCTCCAATAGAAAAAAGTAAAGAAAAATCCACAAGGAGATATTAAGCCGTCGTCCCCCGATGAAAACAATAAACAATAGCATTCTTTTGTTACGATCCCTGGGATCCCAGGGACCGGTAGACGACGGTTTGAAAATCCAAACAAAATAACTTGAAAATAAAACGTAATATTACCTTTCTTGGTAACAGTAGCGTTGCTTATAGTCCTATTTGATGGGGCTAGTATATAGTGAGCGCTCGGAGACTGCGGAGTCGCTGACGATGTTGCCACACCGATCTATGGACAAATAGAAACACCCTTTATAGTGAAACTAGCTTGAGTGCGACTTCGTCCGGCTCGTTTATAGCGTTAGAATTTATTGCTGTTCTTATGTGTGATAGGGTGGAGGTATACACAAGTTTGGTAATGTAAGTAGTACTCATTACTTATACTCATTTTATTGTTAAAATATAAAATTTTACATGTCAAATATTTTATTATACTATATTATATTATTTTATTTTATTATTAGGTCGCGGAAATCCGGTGGAACCGAACGGCACAGGACCGGTCTAAATGGCGAGCCTTGGGGGAGCCCTATGTTCAGCAGTAGACGTCTTTCGGCTGAAATGATGATGATGATGATGAATTTATTATACGTATAAAATTCTGAAATATTATAAAACGCCTGGGCGGTGAGACATTTTTCAAATTTGTTATACTCATACTTATTTATAAATAAAATATAAAATTTTACATGTCAAGAAAATAAGGTACATATTTATATAATAGGTATGTCAGTTGAGTTAATTTTTCAATTTGATTATACATAATTTGTCAAAAAGTCAATGTGGTACATATGAAATTAAGAATATTAGTTACATTTTTTACTAGAATTAATTTATATTGTAAAAAGGGTTTTCAGTCAGCCACTTTTTCAACTGATAGAAGAATGTTGCATCATTTTCGATGTTTCTTATATCGGCGGGCAGTTTATTGTAGATACCTGGCCCTACGATAGACATTGTTTTGGTCGATTTAACGAGTCGGCAACATTTCACATAGCTAAGGGTTAGAAACAAACTTACCGCTGGCTGCGTGCTATCTGTGGACATGGTTGAAGTGGTGATAGGGCTGGTGGCACACTGAGGAGACGCCAGACTCGTTGGCGATGTTATAGAATGCGACGATGTACCTATACACAACATATTGAAGCAAATGTCAAACTAAAATAAACATTTATTGATTTACAGGCGAGAACCTCGTGAAGGCCGAGAAGGACAAAGTCAACAAGTACCTAGACTTGGCACACGAGGTGACCGCCATGTGGGATGTTGATTCAACGATCATTGTCCCGATAGTCGTCTCTGCGAACGGTCTAATAGCGAAGAGTCTCGACCAACACCTCAAGAGACTCTCGCTAGATGGCTGGGTCAGATACAGAAGGCGGTACTCCTGGACACGATGCGGATAGTCAGGAGATTCCTCTCTCTGTCGCCCTAACCACCGGTAGCTTAGGCCCCGCCTCGCTGCCGGCGGCACCCTAGGTTAGGATTTTATAATATCTTTATGTTTTGTAAGTGTATTTTTATATTTTACTTTTAATAAAGATATTGTAAAAACCTAACCTAAGAACCAAAATAAATAAAGAATTAATAACAATAACTTAAATAATATTACAACTAACTTAAATCTAAAACAGGCGCTTGGGGCATTATATCGGGGACTCTGGCGGCATTTCCTCACTGTATCGCAATACTACGTGCGAAGAAGTCGCCAGCTCTTCGGTAACCAGTTACGTCGACCAAACGCTTCGCGACTTCAGTAAAAACTTGTGCGCTCTGGGACCCCATAGACCAAGAGTTTCGACACTAACCCCGTTATTCATAAACGTCTATCAAACCTATATTAGTTAACTGGCCGCTAAAGTTCGTTTGTCCTTATCTGTCACTTTGACACATGTCCTTGTGAGGCAGTGACAACAGACATTTTAGTTAGCAGAGGTTTGTTAAGTTTTATGAATATGGGGGTAAAAGATACAAAATTGTAGTCTCTGCCGAGGTCCCTTTATTTATTACGCATAAATATTTCGGCATTTTCCTCGTCTGCACCCGCTTTTACTGTAGTTCGGACTAGGTTGGAGGTGGAACGATGCCAGTGTGTCAAACTTATTCTGACGTACTTAACGTTGAAAAAAACGTTTGTTTTTACACTAAACAAAAGCGCTTTTACTGTAATTCGGACTAGGTTGGAGGTGGGACGGTG
The DNA here is from genome assembly GCA_963556455.1 of Epiblema foenella. Lineage (NCBI taxonomy): Eukaryota > Metazoa > Arthropoda > Insecta > Lepidoptera > Tortricidae > Epiblema > Epiblema foenella. Next base: position 25,695,566 of record OY747100.1, read on the forward strand.
CCAGTGTCAAACTTATTCTGACGTACTTAACGTTGAAAAAAACGTTTGTTTTTACACTAAACAAAAGCGCTTTTACTGTAGTTCGGACTAGGTTGGACGTGGGACGGTGCCAGTGTGTCAAACTTATTCTGACGTACTTAACGTTGAAAAAAAAGTTTATTTTTACACGAAACAAAAGATTGAAATATCAGACCTTATCATCTTTAGATGAGACTAGTACACTCGCGAACAAAAGATTGAAATATGAGACCTCAAACTATCTTTAGATGATACTAGTACACTCGCGAACAAAAAATACGGGTCGGTAACATACCGTCATAATTCCTAAATTAGTACAAACTTGTACAGTTTTTTAATCCTGTCATGATCTATATTTAATTTAACACCTAACCTGTAAAAATAACAGTAAAAAAAAAGTTGAAATCGGATTCCTAAAAACCCATAAAAAATGTTAACGGAGCGAGACGCCGCAAAAATCGTCAGTTTTGGATTGCTAATACTGTTGGGTATTACGAAAAATATATCATGTAAATAAAACTACTGTAAAATATTTAGAAAAACTTATTGCGGTTATTTAATTTAGGGTGACCAGAAATTTTTGACATCGAGTGTATAATCGAGACATAGAGAGGTAGGGCACAGCAGAAAGTCATTTTGCTCGAATTTTAGCAGCCCAACTGGGGAAGTACCTCCACCTAGCAGAAGACCACAGCCATAATAACATTATTTACTATTCAGGTATGTAGTGTTATGTTCCTGGAAGTGAACAAGGTTGCCAGAGCTCCGGAGGATGCACTGTGTTGAGAGCGAGGGACCTAAATTTGTCCCTTCTGCTGTCAACACAGTGAATCCTCAAATTTTATAAAGGGTCGGCAACGCGCACGTGATCCTTTGGAGTTGCGGGCGTCTATAGGCTGCGGTGTCCGCTTACCATCAGGTGGACCGTACGCTTGTTTGCCACCGGCGTGGTATAAAATATCAAAATTCAAAGGAACGTTACACAAACACTAGTTGCACTGTCCCACTTGTTGCTCCACAACCTCTCCCTAGTCTACAATTAAAGTGAGGCTGAGCCTACTACTTTTTTTGTGGCACAGCCTCTTTTTTTAAAGCCACAGACAGGTTAAAAAAACGGTTAAGTGCGTGTCGGGCCACGCACAGTGTAGGGTTCCGTAGTTGCCCGTCCATCACGTCACCGGTCATATGCGGAATTACGGACCCGTAGAAGGGTTTTTACTGATCTTAGTACTGATGATGTACTTTTTTGAGATGTTGTGTTGTATACATATTTTTGCCCTTTACGGTGATATCTACTTAGCTGTTATAGTTTTCCTTTTAAATTCATAGTATATACTACTACCATGATTTTTTTCACACGCCTAGCAGCCACCGTTTAGCTGGCAAGGGGGAGGGGACACTTGACCATAGCAAAAATTATCACTTCAAAGCTTAATATCATGCCAACCGATTCTTGAATCAAAAAATGCTTTTAGAAACCTTATAATATTTTTGGAAGAGCTATCCAACGATACACGATGGGGTTTGGAAGAAAAAAAAATGCACCACCACTTTACATGTTTTTTTTAATGATTTTATTCTATCGTTTTGTGGGCGTCATTGATATGTATACTCATGCCAAATTACAGCTTTCTAGTATTAACGGTTACTGAGAAAAGCGGGGGACGGACGGACGGACATGGCGAAACTATAAGGGTTCCTTGATTACTACGGAACCCTAATAAAGAGGCAGAGAACAAAAAACAAACAAAAAAAACAAAAAAGAAAACAAACAAAACACAGAACGTTACAGTTTTTGTGGAAACAAAAAAAGTAGTTTTTACTGTTGTACTTCGCACTAATTTGCACGACTATCATTTGTTCTAACTCACCTGAAGGCAGCACAACTGAGCTGCGCACAGACGAATAAGGCGGTGGCGCGGGAGTGGATGCTGGCTTCGCCGTGTTAACGGTAAAGCCTAATCCCCCAGTCCTCAAGTGGGGGTTGCCGTATGTCGCTGCGTAACGCACATCCACCCCTTGGATAAGTCCGTTGGGAACCCGATTCACTATGGAAACACAGAAAGAATTATTAATCTGTCGATAAGCATCATACTCGTGATCGGGTGCTGTTTGTGGAGTCCTGTCTGTTCATGCTATGAAATGATAATCATTTAAGAAAGAAAGAAAGAAAGAAAAAAACGTTTATTTGGTGTACATACAGATAAAAAGAAGATTTTACAAATTAGAAGTTGGTATACACCAGAAAGGTATTTATTATTCAATTTAGGCATATTACATGCACTTACGAATGACAAAAAAACTACCACCGGTTCATAAAATAAACCTTTGCCTCGAGAACAACCAGTGTAAGAAACTCGGCGAGGTGTCATTTTTTTCAAAACAATACAATATATATAAAATAACAGTATCATAATACTACAGAATTAAAATGTACAATAGCTTGCTAGGGTATAGTGACTACGTTAATACTAGTGTTTTTTTTATAGGGGATTGACGAGAGATATCATCTTGTTGTGGATTCGTTTTTATTATCAGTAACTTAGAGACCATATACAAATACATCTCTAACAATATTAAATTAATTTTAATTTTGACGCTCAGAGACCATGTACATCTCTGGGATATTATATTAATTTCATAATATTCTTTGTTTAATCAGACTTGAGACCTTATACATCTCTAACTTTACTGATGTTGCAATATTTGTTCGATAATTTTGCAAGTTTATTTTCACTGTACAACATTGATTTACTTATATCTGTAACCTCGAAATTCTTATTCTTTCTTGAACTGTAAATTAATATTTTGACATATAAAGGTGCCTATAATATGCCTATTTGCTGAATAAATGTTTGATTTTGATTGATTTTGATATTGTCGATGTCAGGTTTGCTCGTATGCCTACTCGAACGGGTGGTAGTAGTATAAAATATGTAGTCTCCAGTGGCGTAGCTAGCCAGGGGCTAGGCGGGGCAGTGCTCCAGGGCCCCCAAGCTTTGGGTGCCCCCAAAACCTGATTAGCAAACCTATCTAGCGAAAAATTCTCCCACCTTCGGATTCTAAATAAAATAGGTTGCAACACTCATCATGGCAACTCATTAAAAATATATGTTTAGGGGCCCCAGTCTTTTCTTGCCCCAGGGCCCTTGGTCACCTAGCTACGCCACTGGAGTCTCAATAGAATTCGGGCACTCCATATTTTCCTTGTCCTCCATATTTACTGATAACTTATAATAGGTATAGAACATATCTTTACTTTTTTCAATTGACGTAATACTATACCTAGATCCATTATACTTAATATTATATTCACCGTAAAATAAAATAATTTATGATAAGCCAACCTTTTTATCAAATATGAAGTCACTTTTTGAACAGTACACAAAAATATTTTTCTCCAAAACTAATTACTTTTAAAGAGATTCCATTAGGGAATTGAAGCGAGTTTTTGTGATCTACTTAATAGACTTAAAATAGAATATTTCAGTAATTGGGTTACTACAATTACTTTAGACGTATTTGGTTGACAAAATTAAATATCATATTTTAAATCGTTGGAAGATATGAATTGAACTAAAACATTCATACATTATTGTCAGTTTAATTCGCAGAAAAAACATTTCAGGTTTTGAGAATGCGTGTGTGAGAGTTTGGAATTAAATCGGAATACAAAAGCTTGTCATAGATTACATTTTTACTATTCATTCTTTTGTGAAGAACGTCAAACAATAGCAAAAAATAAAGAGCGAAATTTAGTTTTCACCTCACTAGCTCGGTATGGTCTTTTTTATTCTTTAGAAACACATAGCAAAACTTCGTTTCATCCACAAGAGTGCAAAGAATATTTGAAATCCGAACGCGCTATTTGTAACTTTTTTAAACATGATAACATGTAAAGACAAGTCCAGACAGTCCAGCAACAACAATTTTATATTGTGCTGTTGTGTTAAAAAAACTAGTACCTACGCCAAATCTCGGGATTAGGCAGTGGCCTCGGGCATCCAACTATATTTAGAATGCAACTGTACCGAAAAAAAAATTTCCTCGCTCTAGTGAGGTGAAAAGATTTGTGTTATACACGGTTGCAAAGTTATTTTACATCTCGTGTGTTACAACACTCGCTACGCCCAGGATTCTATTTTTGAACCACTCGCTTCGCTCAGGATTCTACTTTCGAACCGCGAGCGAAGGGAGTCAACCATAGAATCCATTTGCTAGCTCGTAGTTCAACCCTAGAATCCATTGGCTAGCTCGTGTTTCAATTCCACACTTGTGGTTAAAATACAACTTTGCACCCTTGTATAACAAATAACTATTTAGTGGGTCAATCAACTTTTTCTTGTTGTTATTCTGTCCCGTCAGCGAGGAGACAACAGTAACCATGTTTCTTAGAAAAATGTTTGTAATATGGAATTGCAGCATGCCCAGGAGATGACCCATATCCCAATGGCCTTATACTTATCGCCAAAACTCATGTTTGGTGGATTTAAACCCTATAAAATCACAGTTTTAAAGAGTGACTCAGGAGATGTAACCATGGTAACAACCAACAAATAATAGTTGATCCACCCTAGTACAATAAATGAAAAAACTTTTTTTTTTAAGTTTCTTATAGTTAAGTAAGAAACTGTTTCGAATCTGCGACCTTGAGTGAAAGTCGCGTGTTTTACCGCTCGTCTACAATGTCTCGTGCCTGTATAGTAAGGCCATTGAAATAATGAATATAGAGAATTAAATATGCATGTATTAAATATAAATAAGATGTTACTTTATGAATAGCAGACCATCAAATTATGACAGAAAACAGTAATTTAATAAATATCACTTACATAGTATAAAACAAAGTCGCTTTCTCTGTCCCTATATCCCTATGTAAAACTACGCAACGGATTTTGATGCGGTTTTTTTTAATAGATACATAGAGTGATTGAAGAGGAAGGAACATATAAATGTACAATATTTCTGAAGTGTATTTAGTATCAGCATTGCACCCGTGCGGAGCCGGGGCGGGTCGCTAGTACTCAATGTAATTAAATAATATAGCACTAGAATGTTTCGAAAAATGATGTTTTTTTTTATTGACGAATAGTAAATTAAAAACCACCATCAGGATTCTTATGTTTCAATAAACAAAAAAATGTACGACGACAATGTACCTAAACGCAATATTTCACGACCAAAACAGTAAATTACTAGTTTTTCCACAAATTGGTAGTACGGGCGCGTAGTATATGACGTCACATACTATGCTCAATTAGTATATGGGAGTTTTGGGTGCGTTTTGATCGCTCGGATTTTATGCTGTACTATAAAATCCATTTTTGTCTTTTGTGTTGTTCTAATTGTACTTGTTCCATATACACATTTGTTCCTCTCTAAAAACTGGTTCGAATGGCATCATAAAAAAAAATGACGCACTTCGTCGGATTACAAGCAAAAGTCACTAATTAACAAATACCTACATAAAATAAAGCTCGTATGTCAGCATCGTTTCAGTACTGAGATACGAGGCCTCGAAGAGCAGTGACAGATTTGATAGTGTGTTTTGTTTCTAACTCGACGGCATATTAAAAATAAACAAAAAATAAATAAAAATAATTATTATTATTAAATAAATAAATAAATATTAGAGGACAATCTTACACAAATCGAACTAGCCCCACAGTAAGCTCAAGAAGGCTTGTGTTATGGGTACTAGACGACGATATAAAAATGTATTATTAAATAAGTTGACATGTAATATTAATGATATTATAAATAAATGAATATGAATATGAATATGAATATATTTAATAGATATAAATACTTAAATACATAGAAAACATCCAAGACAGAAACAAATATTCATGCTCATCACACAAATATTTGCCCTGACCGGGATTCGAACCCAGGACCGTCAGCTTCACAGGCAGGTGCACTACCCACTAGGCTAAACCGGTCGTCATATTAAAATAAATAATTATCTTTTAAAATTACCTTCTGTGGTCGGCAGACCAAGGCTGTTCAAGGCGTTACTGCTATCTTGTCTCTTCCGTTGCAATGAGTTGCTTTGAGACCCGTTGCCAGGATTGAACTGTACTGTGGATGATGTATCGACGCTCCTTGGAAGACTACCGTTGACAGACCTTAGGAATATACATAAAGAACTCAGATTCGGTTGACGCCGCTCAGCCATCGCACTGGGGCAACTGGGTATTCTAGTGTTTAAATCGCCCACGTGGTCATGTCGCAAGTTACCCCTGGATTTTTAGGAGGCTACTTTCCAACCGTGTCGGATTATTGTGCATGGTCTTTAAAGCCACAATCAGCATAAAAAAAGATAAAAACAAAGACTTATCATCGTAGCAAGACAGGGTTCCACATTTAAAACAAACTTAGAGGATGGCTATTACTTAAATATTTTTATAATTTAAATGAATGGACATCCTGAGGAAACCGATAAGGTTTTCTCTCTGGGTTAGAAGGTCAGATGGGATTAGATATCAAAGCAGATCCAAGGGTTCCTTAGAGCATAACAGGGAAGAGCTTGGAGGATAATGAGCGAGAGAGATAGACTCAGCTGGACGTTATCTCTTAAACTTTACAGAAGATTTAACACCTTATCCCAAGATTTGACGTGGCTTTTTTACGAACACGTCGTCATCTGTTCTTCGAGTATCCATCCAGCATGCTTAATGATCCTACCAGCGGGGACTTCCATCGCGCAATCGTGACAACACAGGCACACATAGTCCCTATTTGTCCCGGTACCGCCGCATATTGGGTAGAGTCAGTTCGACCCAGGTCTGGTCTAGCTGAGTTTCTTATTGGACTCATCTCAGCTAGGTAGCGACAAAACTCCTACTAGCTCAATTCCACTCACGCCTCAGATTTGTTTGAAGCCGCTCAACCAATCTCCCTGGAGCGCAAACTCTTAGTGTATTTCCGTGTTTAATCTGCCTGCGTGGTCGTGTTGGAGGTTTCCTCTGGATTGTTTCCAGACCACTCTCCAACCACGCAATCGTATGGCTTTATTGCCTATAAAGCCACAGTGCCCACAGTCAGGTTCAAAAAAAAAAAATCTTTATGCGCTTTTGTCTTCAGCACCTGATTTTGATGTATTTGCTAGCAGATGGATAGAAGTATGTCGCGAATTTTTGAAGTATTATGGGAAAATGGATAATTGATAGTGCCGCATACAATAATTGTAATAATGTGTATTGTGTTGTTTGTTATAGACATCCATTTAGTACAGCAACCAAAAAGATTTTCCCAGTATCTTGGCGCAAACTGTAATGATGTGTATCAATACATAAATCTGACCTTCAAACCCAGAGAAAAAATACGGAACCGTATAAGACTTCAACACTAAGTTCAAATTTAAATGCTTTAAACTACTGGCTTCGAATATAACTCACAAATACACTGGAAACTTTACCATTCTCTTGGGACTCATTATCAACATTACTAATTGCGCAGTTCACAAATAAGCCACAATGGTGTCACAAAAAACAAAATTGCTCATACAATTGACGGCGACTATACATCAAAACTGTACGCTCGACCCCAAAATAATGTGACGCATTAATCATATGAATTAAATAAACTGGCTTACCTGTTAGGCGTCAATTTGTCAGCGCTGAGCGTGGGCGATTGTACTCGTAAGGACCCCGGAGTATAATCGTGGCCGTAATGTACGTAAGTCTGATAGCCGTTTACCTTTTGACAAAAAAAAAGACAAACAATCAGAAAAGAAAATGTAATATTATTGTTTAAACGCTTTGGTCACCGTCTTAATTAAATATAGTTAAAATAATTTAGATAGTAACATAGCCTTTTTGATTTATTGTGTGTAGTAGAATTTAAGCGGAAAAAACAAGTTTTTAGCTTGAAAACGGTCGATATGGAGTGATTTTTGAAACGATATTTCTTAATGAAACAATCAAGAAATACATTTTAAGTTTATAACTTAAGGTCGCTCCGGTTCATCTAGAACAGGAGTTCTAGATAATAAAACTGAGAAAATATTAAGATACGTGTCAATTCAAACAGAAAATGGCGTAAATAGATGAGCGTTTTTTAACTGATAAGGACCCTTAATCAATTTGGAAAAACGCTGCAGGCGTTCTAGGCAGATTTTTTCTGCCATTTCATAATTATTCGTAATTAGTTTAAATTAGGGTCAATCAACTTTTCTTTGTTGTTATTCGATCCCGTCAGCGAGGAGACAACAGTAACCGAGTTTTTTAGAAAAATGGATTTATGCTCATCGCTAAAATTCGAGCGTGGTAAATTTAAACCCTACAAAATCACAGTTTTAAAGAGTGACTCAGGAGACGTAAGCATGGTAACGAGCAAAAAAGAATAGGTGATCCACCCATTAATAATATTCATAAATCTACAGTAACTACACTACAAAATAAAGGACAGTTTTGTTCAGGTTTAATTAAATACTTTGCTTTACAAGACATCCCAGAAACGCCTACAACATAAATTAAACCTTCAAATTGCAATTGATCTACAGATTCTATTGAAAAGCATTTAATAAAGAGTTTTCCTTGTAAAACAGAATTGTAATTTGGGAGAAAGCCGGAAAATGGTCTTTGTACTGAAAGGTTAACTTGATTGCAATCGTTTAAGAATTGATTTCATTGTTTCATTTTTGGATGAGGTATTTTTCGTTTCCTATGTTTAATTTAAAGATTCTAATATCTTCTTCTTCATACAGTAATTTAATTTCTCTTTATTTGTCTTCATTCTCTAAGCTAGGTTTTTCTAATAATTAAAATATAAAGAAGTAAATTTAATTTAGTCGTAATTAGATTTATTTTTGTTATTTAATATGTTTTTATTTCGAAAATGTCAATATTTACATCAACAATTATGTTAATAAATTCTTCAAGAAGTAAAATAAAGATACATTTTTTTTTATGTTATAGGGGGCAAACGAGCAGACGGATCGCCTGATGGTAAGCAATTACCATCGCCCGTAAACACCTGCAACACCAGAGGAGTCACAAGTGCGTTGCCGGCCTTTCAGAAGGGAATACGCTCTTTTCTTGAAAGTTATATATTATACATATACAAATTAACACTGGTTCCCTGGGAAAAGGGCAAGTGCATGTTGTGGGATGCCACGTGCGTTATCACTTTTGCTGCTTCGCACCTTGGCCGGACTATGCGGGCGGCAGGAGCAGCGGCTGAGCTAGCAGCAGCACGGAAGCGGAAAAAGTACGCCGTGCTCGCTAACTACTTATTCGTGCCGCTTGCGGTCGAAACAATGGGTTGTTGGTGCTCGGAAGCGAAAACCTTTTTTGCGGACGTAGGGCGCCGTTTAAGGGAGAGGGGTTTAGATCCTCGCTCCGGGTCATTCCTGGTGCAAAGGCTGGCAGTCGCTATTCAACGAGGCAATGCCGCTAGTGTGATGGGCACCTTTGCACCGGGTGTGACTCGGGGTGGGTTATTCGATTAGGCTAGTTTTTATAATTTACTTTATATAGTATATAGTTTACTTATCTTAGCTTAGAGTTTGTATTGTGCTTTCATTTAATAATTTTTTTTTGTATTACATAAATTGAATCTAATTATTCAGAGCAATTTATTGATGCATATTAAATTTAAAAAAAGACATGAATTACTGTAATGTATGTCAAAAGATAGTATAATCAATTCACAAAAAGATCGTCAATATGTAAAATAAAAACATAAAAAATAGTATAATCTAGACAGTTTCTAGAATAAAATCTGAATGTCAAGAGGAAAATTTAAAGTCAACATCTAATGTCATAGTTATGAAAATAGTCATTAAGATGTAATGTCATAATTATTAAAATATAATTAGTATTTCAACCACAATTATAAAAAAAAAATTATAAAAATATTATAATAACCTAACATAGGGTACCGCCGGCAGCGACTCTAGGGTTAAGCTACGGGTGGTTATGGCGACAGCGAGAGGAACCTCCTGACTATCCGCGCCGTGCCCAGGAGTGCCGCCTTCTGTATCTGGGACTACTTCGAACTTTGAAATCCGAACGTCTCGTACTGTCCCTTTCACTCTCGTGTCAAAAAAAAAATCAAAACATTTATTCTGCAAATAGGCCTCAAGGGCACTTTTACAAGTCAAAATCTATCTAGGTACATCAAATAAAAATAATACAATAATCAAAGTATCATTAATTTAATGTAGTGTTACATGTCAAAAATAAGACTAAGAAACTAATAACAATCGAGATTTGTTAGAGATGTATAAGGTCTCTAAGCGTCAAGATAAAAGGTAATAAACTATGTAGGTACACTAATCATAATAAAATGTTTTGAGCTATATCTATAACACGTCAACATGAAAATAATAAAATCTAATAAATAAATATCCTCAGAGATCTATAAGGTCTCTGAGCGTCAGTCTAAAAAATAAAATCAAATGAGAACAGTGAAGTCTCTCATCATGTCAATTCCACTGAACAGTACGAAGTTACTAGTCCTTGCAGACATGAACAGACCGGATGTTATACACCATATGAATAAAAGGGACGGCATTATACGAAAATCGGATTTCGAAATTCGGAGTAGGTCTTCTGAACCTTGACCCAACCATCTAGCGAGTCTCTTGAGGTGGTCGAAACTTTTCGCTATTAGACCGTTCGTAGAAACGACTGACGGGTCAATGATCGTCAAACAAATCAACGTCCCATATGGCGGTCATTTTTTTTTTATATACAACGCTGGTGGCAAACAAGCGTACGGTCCATCTGATGGTAAGCGGCCACCGCAGCCTATAGGCGCTCGCAATTCCAAAGGAGTCACGTACATGTTGCCGACCCTTTATAAAATTTGAGGATGCATTGTGTGCAGCAGAAGGGACAAATTTTAGTCAAAACTTTTAACAATAATTCATTATCTCGAAACCTTATGACCCCCTCCCTCTCATAACAATATAAATTTTACACGCTCGATTTGGTTTTTTAGCCACTCGTGTATTTGCTCTCGACACCTACAATTAAAAAATGAAACGGGGGTAATAGAACCATTTTTTGTGAAACATTTCTCATTTTAGTTATTTTTATGAGTTTACTCCATCCTTGCAGCTTCAAGCCGGATAGATCTATACTTTCTCTCGTCTTTTATAAAATAGTAAGAATAAAATAGTTTTCATTTAGGACAGAGAACTTATCTTAGTAAATAACTTAGAAAATATTATGAAGACCATATCACCACAAAAACGAACCAATAGTTATTCGTTGTTTTACCGCCCTAATGCCGTAAGTAATTCCTTCTCAGTGCATCCCGCATAAAAAGTCACTTGGGCCATTCTACATTTTCATGTACATAATTTTCAGATACTTTATTTTTTAATGCAGATTTTGGAATACTTGGCCCTCACTTCATATTTTTGTATTGTTATTTAGAAAGAGGTTTAATTGCAGTATCACTTCCGATAGTTTCGTTAATTAACGAATCGCAGCTAATATCCATAAATCGAGTAACTCAGTGGTCCTTGCATGTCTCACCATTTGTATGAAAAAATGATTTTTACCACCGTGTTATCCACCTTTTACAGGAATATGTTAATATTTAAGTATTTTTACTTATAAATTCCGTTTATTAGGTTCAGGTACTATTTCGAAATCCTATTTTTGTACACTAATTCAATACATACACCGCGTACAATACACCGCGGCTGCTAGCCGAGCCGCGCGGGCGCACCAACCTTCTAGGAAAAGCGCCGCTCACGCGCGCCGTGCGAACCCTTAACCTAATGGCCGAGAACATTGACTTGTTTTCATGTTCTCTGAGTGAATTCACAAAGTGTGCATTACATATATTATGTTATAGGCGTAATAATATAGTCTAGCTAATTACATCACACAACACACACACAAGTACAAGTAGTTACACTATCATATTAGGCTAAGAACCTGTAAAGATAGGTGTAAGTGTGGGATAATAAATAAATAAATAAACATGTCATAGATTCTTTTTGTAATAGAAAACTGGTCATGTAAAAGTAGAATGACCCACTTACCTTATAACAATCAGCATACGTGGGGTCCGTATAGTCATTGCTGTATCGGTATGGCTGGTAAGTGTTGCTCTGGCTTATGGAATTGAGTGGAACGGAGCCAGCCAGAGGTATGCCGCTACCAAGCTTAGCGTTGGAGCATAACGTGCTATCGGATCCTGTGTTGGGGTAATCCTGTGAAAGATGTTTAAAAGATCAAAATCAAAAAAATCAAAATCAAACATTTATTCTGCAAATAGGCCACAAGGGCACTTTTACATGTCAAAATATAAATTTACAATTTAAGAAAGTCTAACTGTAATAAGTAATACATTTTTAATGTCAAAATATTAATTTACAGCTCAAGAAGGAATAATAATTTCGAGTTTACAATTATAACAAAATTAATGTCATACAGTGCAGATAAACTTGCAAAGTTATCTATTACAAATATTACAACATCAGTAAAGTTAGAGATGTATAAGGTCTCAAGATTAAACAAGGAGTATAAAAATTAATATAATATCCCAGAGATGTACATGGTCTCTGAGCGTCAAAATTAAAACTAATTTAATATTGTTAGAGATGTAGAGGTCTCTAAGTCTCTGATAATAAAAACGAATCCATAACAGGATGATGTCTCTTGTCAATCCCCTATAAAAAGACACTAGTATTAACGTAGTCATTATGTTCTAGCAAGCATGAACAGACCGGACTCCACAAACAGCACCCGATCACGAGTATGACGCGTATCTCAGCCATCGCATCATAAATCAGATCAAATTTTGATGCATACAAATATGTCAATGGTGTCATTACTCTATCCTTTCTAGTAGTCACTTACTCACCCACTATAATTGCTACTAAACTATATATAACGATTTTTGACATACATTACAGTAATTCATTTCTTTTTTAAAATTTCATATGCATCAATAAATTGCTCTGAATAATTAGATTCAATTTATGTAATATATAACTGACGATTCAAAAGTGTTTGTTGCTAGGCCTATTTGAGTAAAGAATATTTTGAGTTTGAGTTTGATCTAACAGTGAATAACCCAATCACTGAAATAATTTGGAATCTCTAGGAACCAATGTGTTAGGACGTAGTAATAATGAGTTAAATTCATTACGAACTAATATTGGAAACATGTAAACATCCCATTATTCTGCCACTGAATACTGCTTCAAATATACTAGCACATACATACATAATCATCCATACATCTCGCAAGCTATTAATCTCTAACTTACGCACGTATAAGATTACCCTATCAATTTAGAATTATGTGCCTTGTCGGCACAATTCCTAATAGTTGAAGTATTGTTACGAATTTATAAATATATGGGTAGATCAACTATTCTTTGTTGCTCGTTACCATGGTTACGTCTCCTGAGTCACTCTTTAAAACTGATTTTATAGGGTTTTAAACTACCAAACATTCGTTTTAGCGATGAACGATTAATCCATTTGGACGTGGGTCATCTCTTGAGCATGCTTGAAGTCCATATTATAAACATTTTTCTAAGAAACTCGGTTACTGTTGTCTCCTCGCTGACGGGACAGAATAACAACAAGAAAAAGTTGATTGGCACTTATAACTAAATTTTTCAAGCATTGATCCATTGCCGAGCTTGGGGGGAGGGAGATTTTAACTGATTCCATTTACTCAAATGCCTCACCAAAAATTGTGGTGCGATATAGTAGGTAGATTCATATTTTTATTAATTTAATACACAGTGAAGCAGATAAATTGAGAGGCGTGTTGCGTTTCAAACTTTTAACTATACTGATAAATATTTGTACACGAACAAAAAACTCCATTCAGTTTTTTTTAGTCACGCGTATGGTAAATCCTGTTCAAACAATTATTTTTAAAAGCCACTATTTTACCTTGTCGAAAGCAATTCAATTATTCAAATAACGTGTTTTCCTAGTGATTTGGTCTTCGCTTTATGACTAAAAGGTTTCCATGTTTACTCACAATAAAGTAGCACGTTTTGACACTAATCTACTACACTTAAAAGGAAAAAAAAAAATCTTTAAGTAACAATGTTTAAATTAGTTGCTCTAAATGGTAAAAGTGTCTTAATAAGTATTAAAACGTACTTAAGAGCAATAAAAATGTGTTTTACTCGTAATTGCCCTATTAAAGCTAATGGTTCTACTGTTGTTACGTAATCTTGTTAAACATGGGTAAATACTTCTTTACCGTAATTGGTAAATAAATAATTATGGATACCAAATACGTCGTTCCAATGGATATCAAAAGTTTTAATGCAGACTGCTGTTGGGGACTGACGAATACAGAAGTTTTTTTTTGTAATCTCTATTTTTTTTGCTGTTTATGATTTTGAGGTGACTTTTCTTCAAATGCGTAAAAGGTTTTCTCTTTCAGCATTTCATTCATATTAGTTATTTATAGTTATTTTTAGTTACGTTATTTATAATTCCTTTCTTAATACGTATTCAATTATTCAATTCGTTTATTCAATATACTTACAACATGACAGTAATACATGATATCACCAAATCGTTGTTAGTCATACATTATATACATTTTCTAAAAATTGTATTATTGTGTATATATTAGTGAATATTTTAAATAAATATATTTGTCATTTCTATGAATATCATATTTATTCCAGCAGAATTGCTTTTTAGAAGTCTATAAAAACTCCAATGCCAAAATAAACAATTTCAAACCGTCCCACAGCTTACAATTGCATTTAAACTTGTGAATCGAAACTTCGCTACGCCAATTATCCCATCAGAATAGTTCAAAATACTTGCTCCGTAGATGTTGAAGTTTGCTAAATAGCCTTATGCTAATAGCCATAGTGCCTTATTTAAGGTATTAAGCTACATTTAAGATTATTTTTGTGACAATGGGCCATTCTACTTTTTCATGTACATAATTTTCAGACCCTTGTTTTGAATGCAGATTTTGCAATACTTGGGCCTCACTTCATATTTTTGTATTGTTATTTAGAAAGAGGTTTAATTGCAGTATCACTTCCGATAGCTTTGGTAATTAACGAACCACAGCTAATATCGATAAATCTAGTAAGCGGTCCTTGGATGTCTCACCATTTGTATGAAAAAATGGTTTTTGCCACTGTTACCCATCTTTTATGTTAATATTTAAGTTTTTATCTATAAAATCCTTTTATTAGTTTCGGATACTATTTCGAAATCCTATTTTTGTGCATTAATTCAATACTGTTGTATATGTGTGAGTGGCTGCGCCCACCTTAAGTAACGTGTTCCTACGTACAATAAAACAGTGCGATAAGAGTAGCCCGTGGTTTCACTCGTGTCAACATACGTATCAAATACATATCATAGATTTTTTATTGTAATAGAAAACTGGTCATGAAAAAGTAGAATGACCCCATTAATGACAGTAGTTCTGTTGAGTCCAGTCCAGACAACATTATGGCTTTTGATACTGAGGCTGTCAAACTTGCCGCTTTATCTTAATTCGACTCTCGCGCATTTGGTGTTGAAAATTGATCCGGTCGGAGTTGACAGTGACAATCGTGGCCGGCGACGTTTCTCCATGAAGATTATTATTTATTTATTTTTATTAAAAATGGGATCGCTCTTGGCCAGCATCTATCCAGGGGGCAAAGATGAGGCCAACGATGAAGCGAGCTCACCCAGAAGGTGCCTATTCACTCGTGCCTCAAAAAGGTCTAGGTTATATGAGCTCGGAAACACAAACGCCGGCAGAGAATTCCAAACCTTAGAAGTGCGCATTATAAAAGATGATGCAAAGCGCTTGGTTGGAATAAGAGGAATTTCGATTTCGAGGAGATGAAGTGATCTTTGGGTATAGCAACTTTTTAATTATTGTTTTTGTTATATTTTTAATTTTTTGAAGGAAAGTCATTAGCATGCTTTAATCCAACAATGATAGCACCTTTCTTTTTTAATAATTTTGCTACCTCTTAAGTTGTCGTTGTTTATGTTATCTGTTAAGTTATATATAAAGCGTAAATTGATTAAAAGTAAATAACTAATTTCAAAATATTCACTTACAGGAAAACCAACATAAAAGTATCAACGCTGAAACACTTGATGAGAACTAACGCCCCGACCAACAAACTGTTGAAATAAATCCAATTCGGAAAGTAAGTTCATTAATACTTACAACTTCACAATTCCCTTTTGTTTGTAGTGGATCTAGGTTAAGGTCCCTAATGTTATATTTTCTGACGCTTTTTTTTGCAGCGGCAAGCTTATAGCTTGCTTGATGATAAGCATATAGTAGCATATGGACACTAGCAATTATTAATTTGAAGATTCGTTGTGTTAACAGCTAGAGAGATACACCGTTCCCTCAACCTCAATAAAGCGCGTCTGACGAGTCCGGTTTTCATAAAAAAAAATTTAAACTGTTTGTTACATATATATTACTTTAGAATTCATGTTCTTAACTACTAGTCTTAATATTAAAGATTAGATTATACAGTTCTTCTAATATTACGATGACTTCTACGTAAATCAGCCTATTAAATCCATTTTTCAAATTCGAGAGCAATGAAATTTTGCCTCCGTCTGTTTTCTTTTTAATTTGTTTTGTACACTTGACTTCTGTGGATGGTAGTAACCGCGCTGATCAAAATATCAATAAAAGCAAACACCAACTCAATTGCAAAAGAAGAATTGTTTAAAATAGGTTGAATTTCAGAGTAGCACACAGCCCAGCAGTACCTCGAATTCGTCTTTTTTGTACAAACTCGATTCCCTGTTTAAGTTCAATAATTACATCAATACTTACAACTTCACAACTCCCGTTGGCTTGTCGTAATTCCAGTTTCAGGTCACTTATGTTGGAGTTTCTGTCGTTTTCTTTATACAACTCTTCAGCAGTTACGGTGACATCGGGTTTTTCTGGAATAATATTTTCATGAAACCACACTAGTCTGCCGCGGATGAAATCCCAATCGTAATCAAATTTGGGATTATAATGTGTAATAATAAAAAAGTAAGTTTGTTTAGCGGACGCACCCGCTTGACAAAATTTAAAAAACAGTAAGATGCTGTAGAAACTCATTTAACATTTTAATATTATAACTGACAATTATAATAATTGTAGAAAGCACGGATGACGAATATAAGCAGTTAGATAACCGAACAATTTACGAATTTTACAAAGTAAGAAGATCTGACATATAAAAAAGCAGTTCAGTCCATTATTGTTTTCGTAAAATGTTTTTAACATGTGTACATAAAAACGATTGTTTGGGTTTCAAGAGAACCTATCTCAATAGAGGAACCATTTATTTATATTAAATTTGAGTGAGGTAAAACTATTATGAGATTTGTGTCACCACTCACCATAATATAAATTATTTCTTTGTAAAGCTGAACTTATTTTATGTTCGCAAGAGCATGCGCTTTAAGTTTCTCAACCAACATTGTCTACCAAAATTTTGAAAATTCGTTTAACTTTATCGGTCACTTCGATATTAGTGTTTGTGAAAAAGGTATGAAAATTGTTTATTTAGTAGAGTTTTTTGAATTACCTGTTACTTGCGTCTGTTTATTCTTTCTTTGCTTCCTCTGACACAATATCACTAGCATTATTAATGCTGCCACCATTATCGTCCCTGACGTCACCCCGAACAGAATTAGAAGTAGTGGAAATGTTTCTGCAACAGAATATATTATTTAAATAAATATAAAATAAATAAATAAATCAATATTAGAGGACAACCTTACACAAATCGAACTAGCCCCACAGTAAGCTCAAGAAGGCTTGTGTTATGGGTACTAGACGACGATATATTTAATAGATATAAATACTTAAATACATAGAAAACATCCAAGACTCAGAAACAAATATTCATGCTCATCACACAAATATTTTTCCTGACCGGGATTCGAACCCAGGACCGTCAGCTTCACAGGCAGGTGCACTACCCACTAGGCTAAACCGGTCGTCGGTATTTATTTTACTTTGTTACTTAGTTTATTTATAAAATATTCGTTGAACAAAATGTGTGATATTCATGATTTAAGTATAATGTCACAAATATGCATGCCCTTTCATAAACTTTTTGGTGTAACCGAATATTTGAAATCGATAATACTCAAAATTCAAATAGAAGGGAGAAGCGTTCCCAATTTTTTTTATTTTTGGGTTTCCTTACAAAAAAGGTAAAAGAGAACCCTTATGGTTTCTCTCCGTTTGTATACTTCACATTGCTAAATATCTGAAAATCTAATTATGGTATCGATTTGATGGGAATAGTTATAAACAAGGGAAATCCAGATGCATTGAACATGTTTTTTTTTATTTAGTTAAATGGCAGCTAATGCATAATCGCCTAAATAAGTTTACAAAGATTCACACTACCTTGGATAGTCAGATAAACCTGTTGCTCAAATTGCTTTGGAAACACAAAACGCAACACAGCCACCCATCACAGAGGGCCTACTCCGAAGTTCGAAATCGGAATTTCGTATCGTGCCGTCCTTTTCACTCATATAGTATACGAGAGTGAAAGAGACGTCACGATAAGGAGATCGGATTTCGAAGTTCGGAGTAGGGCCTCAGAACACATACACGCACAACCCACTTACACATATTTGCGACAATTGCTACAGATACATTAGAGTATCTATCTATAACGCATTGCTCAAAAATTGTAATATAACGAGCTGCATTATAAATGAAGCTAAAAAACTTACTTTTAAATTCCTAATATCCCTAAATTATGCCGAAACTGAATCTTTTTTAGACACCTAAGTTAGAATAAGTATAATACCTTTTAATATTTAGTATCGCTATACTTACTTTTCACAATCCACCAATTGTAGTAGGTAACTAACTTATAATTTCTAATGTACCTATATTTTTAACTGGTTCTCCACGATACAGGCGCAACGATGGTAACTATTGTAACAGAATGTGTTCAAATAAATGAGTATTATTATTACATTAAACGCGGTTATCTCTGACTGTTCGAGTCTTCATCATTACATCTGTTTTGGAAAAGTATAATTATTTTGGAGAAATAAAATATATATAAAAAATACTTACTGTTTGGCCTCAGTATGATGTCCATCGCATCACTTCCATACTCATTCGACACATTACATCGGTATGTACCAAAGTGTTTAGATTGACTTTCTCGTATGATCAGAGTTGAGTTCACTACACCCCCTGACTGTAAGTCTTCGACGAATGCGAAATCCTGTTGACAGAATATATATGATTAGTATACGATGTAATTTGACGTTTGTGACTCATCACATCAAGTATCAATGTTTTTGTAACGAAATGATTCGGATAATGTGAATGTAGTAAATAAAATGTAACCGTAGAAAATACAAGATATAAATTCAATAGGGATAGAACATAAGAAATCTGATTCTATACTAACAGATTTTGATGCCACGAATAGACTAGATCGATAGTAAAAGTTGTTAAAATCAATTTTTTATTTCGTACCCCGACTTATATTACACCTAGTATGTTTCACAATCTCTGTTTAGACCTCCAGTAAATTTGTAGATATTATGTTAAATAAAATTTATTATTATGTGTACAGTGGAATATGGATAAAGCGACATTCAAGGGACCGGTGATATTACGTCGCGCTAACAGAACGTCGCACAAAACGGACTTATTTACTTTGAAAATATGTGGTATGAAATCTAATGTGTGAAAGAAAGAAAGAAAGAAAGAAAAAACATTTATTCGTGGCACAGGAGTGATACACATACCAAGGATTAAATTTGAAAAACGAGTAGAAACAGTAAAAACAGGTGTAAAACAAAAAGAAAACAATCAATAATGCCACGAAATGGTCCCGACTCAGCATGGTGCCAACCTAACTGTGTGGTGATTTCACAGTCGTTAAAAGCGGTCAAATGTTATAACTTATAAGCGAGGTCGTTATAAGCGGATTCTACTGTAGGTAGAGACATTCTCAAGATTTGTCTTTGACTTTAGTCTAACTTTGACTCTTCCAACAACAACTGTAAAAATAAGTGCGACAAAGCACAAACGTTATTGTGATAAATAAACTTGTTTCCTCAGTACCACGTAGACAATATTTATATTGAAAATACAGACATTTTATCATAACATGGATTAACTTTCTCTTCAAAGGAAATTCTACGAAGTATTTTTTATACATATACAATTATTTTTTACAATTTGAGGCGTAAATATTTCACATTTCGTTGAAATTGCTCGGATCATATTTAATTATTGGAATTAAATATTAATTTTCGTCGAAACAGCCGTCCCAAGGAAAATAAATATAATAATCTAAAAACTACCACACAAAACCACAGCTGTACCTAAAATCTACAGTTCCCATAAATGCAAAATTTCACGCCAAAAGTTTTGTTACTCTACACGCTCATTTGCTTCTGGTAACTGGAGTTGCCAACTTTGCACACCTCTAAATCGATTGTGGCTACCGTTTTTTTCTTGCGGTTACAAATTTGGAGCATCTGTTCCATTGGCTAAGAGATTGACGCTGAAAGGCCCTTGTGGGGAGCGAAAGGGCCCTCCAGGGAGTTCGTGGCAAACGTAGTTGACAAGCGAATTCTATTTTATATACCCGAAATCATGTGAGCGACAACACATTGTAACCCCCTTATTCATAAAACTTAATAAACCTCTGCTAACTAAAATGTCTGTTGTCACTGTCTCACAAGCACATGTGTCAAAGTGACAGATAAGGACAAACAAACGTTAGCGGCTAGTTAACTAATATAGGTTTGATAGACGTTTATGAATAATGGAGTAAATCTCTACTAGTAACAGGTTTGCATAAAACGGCTAACTTAAAATAAAATTACCTGATCATGTATAGAATCTATCTCTTTCCCGTCGAATGTCCATATGATGCTTTCAATACGTGGGACTGCGAAAGCCGCACATTCTATCTTCACGCTGTCACCTTGAGATCCGAACTGGGTGTAGTTTGACAGGATTTTTGGGGGACCTACCGATAAGAAAAGAGTTAATCATCATCATCATCAGCCTGTGTCAATTCACTGCTGGGAATAGGCCTGTGTCAGTCCATTGCTGGACATTTGCCTCTCCCATCTCACGCAAGATAAGGATTGTTGAACTTTCCTCCTCATTTCATCCCCTCGAAAAATGAACTTTGATTGTAACTTAAAGAAAAATGTGCTTAAGTTTTAAGATTGATTCACTATGAAATTGTAATACCAAAATCGCTGACATTTCATAACGACTGTGTGTAGAAAAAGAGATGTTTTCACACAAAACCTAATAATAATATTCAACTATTGAGAACTTAATAGTATCGACTTCAACTAATAGTAATATCCTCATAATTAGTACTTATTATTTTACACTCACGAACAATATCTAAGACAAAGCATTAATTTCGATTCATCACTATGAAATTGTAGTGCCAAAATCGCTTATATTTCATAACGACTGTGTGTGTAGAAAAGGAGATATTTTCACACAAAATTAATAATAATATTCAACTATTGAGAACTTAATAGTATCGATTATACTATATGAACAATATTTAAGACAAAGCATTAATTTAGGTTCATAAAGTCAGCTTTCTTAAAGTGACGATGAAAAATAAACATTTCTATAAAAATTGTACAACATACTCACGAAATGGTTTTGAAACTAATATTTTTTTTTGTTATTTCAGCAGCAATTAAAATCATTCCTTTTTAAAAAATCATCTTGAGCAACTTTTGATTATATTGGCTACTATAAATAATTTGTTAATATAGATTACCATCGTCTACGAAAATTTTAATTTTAATTTTTTAATAATTTTCTCATCTCAGGCGCACTGAGCTTATTCAACGTTTATTTTTTGAACCCCGTAATATACAATCTGTTTTCTATGAACTGACTCAAAAAAGGAGGAGATTTTATGCTAGTCTGTATTTTTTGTGTATATTTTTATATTACATGTTACTTCATTCAGAAACATTATTAGATTCTGACTTCTAAAAGTACCATTGCTGTTTACTTGCAGACTAAAGTTATTTTATTTCATTTATTTATAATTTTAACTTACCTTTGATAAATATCGACCCAGAAGTTTCGATCTCAGGATATCCAGGAACATTAGCGATACATATATATTTTCCAGCTGTGTGTGTGTCTAATGTTAGAGTGAGATTCGCCGTCCGACCAACACGCTGCAACAAGAAAGGATTGTTTAAAATCATTTATATCATTTGAGGTACCTGATAACTTATCATTGTCATCATCTTTATCATCGTCGTAATCATCGTTATCATCGTCGTAATCATCGTTATCATCGTCGTAATATTTATCGTCAAAATTATCATTGTATTCAATTCCTGGTTCCAATTGGTAGAACTCGTTCTCCTAAATAAAAGTAAATTATTTTCAACTAGAATAGAGATGAATATTTTTTAATTCATTCGTTTTTTGCTGGTACTATTGTGGTAAGATAGAATATATAATATTATACACATATTTTATTTAAGACACCTTAGATTTTGATTAGAGGTTTTACTTTGAATATGATTCTGATTCAATACTAAGTCATCTAAGGTTGTTGGGACTACTTTTATTAAAAAATATAATCATCATCATCATCATATCAGCCCAAAGACGTCCACTGCTGGACATAGGCCTCCCCCAAAGAGTGCCATAATGACCGGTCCTGCGCCACCTCCCGCGACCATTACCAGGTCATCAGTCCACCTTGTGGGGGGCCTACCCACACTGCGCCTTCCGGTCCGTGGTCGCCACTCGAGAACCTTCCGTCCCCAACGGCCATCGGTATAAAAAAATCGGTGTAAAAATATAATATAAATGATTTTCTGCTTTCAATTGACCAATCCCTTCCTTCATTTTTCTTTCATTAATATGTCCATTTTCCCGGTTCTCTGCCGTCTTTTAATTTCCTACTCCACCTACCTTCTAATCTACTGGCGATAACTCCACCGTTAAGAGTGTAGCTCAAGTTTCATGATGTGTGAATATGTCCATGTAATCTAAACAGACATTTAGATTCCTAATAAAATCAAATGTCGGTTTTTTTTTGACGGTCGGTACTCTACAATGCTTATTCCACACACATCAGTAATTTCCGTACCTAAATCCGACTTTAACAAACGATTATACCTAAACTCAAGCGTGTATTCGAGCCGCGACGTTTATCAAGATTCCTTATTTTCCCGCCGCGTATGGCATAATGTGAGTATTGTACGTCCCTTTTGCGACGAAACTGGTTTGTCGCCTTTTTGATATGTTTATTGTTGTCGTGGGCGGGCGTTTCTATGTTCCGTTATGAGTTCTCACTTGGATCTCGCCGGTGTTACGAAATTGCGAACTCGAATGGAATTATTTATTTTTTAACGCAACCAAGTACACGAATCATGGAACTTATTCTTTATAATTAATAAATCTTTTGTTTTTCTTTATTATACATATTGCGATGATGAAGATACTTATAAATGAATTGTATAAACATGTTCTCATGGAAACGATGTAATCATGTAATGTCTTATATGAGGACAGATCTTTACACCTAAAACCTAACGATTTTCTAGGTTTCTTTAATCCTGACAGGGTTAAGCAAATTTTATAGTTACCTACAGGTTCATTATCGATTTAATTGCTTCTTTGCTGTGTCTGGAATCTGAAATACTACTTATTGTGAATAGTTTTTTATTTTAACTTTTTTTTGTTATGTATGTATCGACCTAAAACATTCTGAAACGGAAAGTAATTATTGTTTCGGTAATTTTTAAGCAAAATTTCCCTATTTATCAAGGTAGATAAGGGCGATTTCTAATTGTATCGTTGAGGAACTAGGGCCTTATTCACTCCGCCAAAAGTACACTTTGCTTTAGATTTTAATCTGTAAACTACTTCATAATTACATAAAACCTTTCCAAGCTATAATGTATCTAATAGCCATGTAGGGTAGTCATAATCTTACTCATTAAACTTATTTTATAAATGCGAAAGTTTAGACGTTTGAATGGTTGATGATGATATAATGAAACTTGGTATAATAGCCTGGATTAAACATAAAGAAGTTTCGTAATAAGTATTTCGGCTGTAATAAAATCATCCAGCATGATTTCAAGTAAAAACAGTCTCTATTTACTTCAAAAGCATCATTACCAAACAGATAAAATAAACATCTACAACCCATTATCACCAAATTATTTAAACTGTAATTTTATTCATTGTGAGTTAAATTCATTCAACAATGAGTAAAAACGTTTACATTTGGCATCGAGGAAATTGTGAGTAATAATTTCTTAGTGTTATTATAATCGAGTTCCATTAGTACACCCTCTTTAGTAATATTGTTCTCATTACGTTTCATAATATTGCGTAATCACACATATTCGTGTTTCGGTGTGAATTCTCACTATTATATTTAATTTACCGTTTCAGGCTCCAGGGCCAGTTTCCTCATGATGTTTTCGGTCATCGAATTCACTTGTTTTTCAAGCCGCAGAGTATATCTCTACGTCATCAATAAGTAAAATATGATAGTTAATGCAGCACAATCAACTTTATAACGCAGTCAATAGCGTCTTAAATTCTACGTCTATGCGTAATAAATAAAGTTAAAATTCCCTTGGCAAAAATGCGTGATTAACAAATACTTTACTTCAACCTGGATTGTTTTGAATTGCGGTTGCAAGCTTTTAGTTCGTATTTGTGTTTTAAACTGAATTTATTGGTTTTGTCTGGTTTCACCGCAATTTTATTAATCAAATGAACTGCATACGTTATTAATAAGGTTTTAAGTACGAGTCAATGCAAATTGAACTCTATTTAAAGTGGAATAGAACTAGCATAGGAATTTACAAATTATCAAAACATGCTTCATGATAATGATTGAAGATTTAATGTACGAATTTCATTATATATCCGAACTATTATAAATTTGTAGTTAATAATTTGTGGAAAATGTTTGTTTGTGGATAATTTCACATGGGCTGGACCTGTTTGCTTATTTCTTTTTTTTTAATGAATAATACAAAAAATACGTGTGTAATCTATATTGGGCCGCTTTACTATTTTTTTTTCATTTAATTTCATTAATTTCTAGATAGTAACACAGAAAATATCCTAAATAAATGAATATTAAAATTATAAATTTGCCCCTTCTGCTGTCAACACAGTGAATTCTCAAATTTCATAAAGGGTCGGCAACGCGTACGTGACTCCTTTGGAGTTGCGGGCGCGTATAGGCTGTGGTGGCCGCTTACCATCAGGTGGACCGTACGCTTGTTTGCCACCGGCGTTGTATAAAAAAATATATACAAATACAGTACATTTATTCGATATACGTACGATCGACAAATTGAATCATGACCCACCATAAAGGTGATTTTGCTAAGTCATCTAAATACTAGTAGGTTGAAATTCGCCTGAACTAAAGACTTAAATTTTTTTACGACTGGTTTAGCCTAGTGGGTAGTGCACCTGCCTGTGAAGCTGACGGTCCTGGGTTCGAATCCCGGTCAAGGCAAATATTTGTGTAATGAGCATGAATATTTGTTTCTGAGTCTTGGATGTTTTCTATGTATTTAAGTATTTATATCTATTAAATATATCGTCGTCTAGTACCCATAACACAAGCCTTCTTGAGCTTACTGTGGGGCTAGTTCGATTTGTTTAAGATTGTCCTCTAATATTTATTTATTTATTTATAATTGTAAATGGCAGCTTATTCGATACAGTACAAAAACCAATACAGAAGAAACAAGGAAACGGTGCAGGGCTTGTAGCGAAAGGGATCCAACTCAGCATAATGCTGGCTTTACATCCAGCGCTCATGATACAATAATATACTGCGCCAGGCATGGGAATCCGGTACATCGGTTAGTAGTGTGGGTGACACGAGCTACGTCATCAGCCTATCGACGGTATGCGGACGTTAGTGTGAGTGTGTCATCGACAGTGACGTCCTATACTGTTACCCGCGGACAAAAGGTAGCCTATGTCCTATTTTGATGTCTAAGCTACAATACTGGAAAATTTCATAGAGATCCGTTCAGTAAGTTTTTGAGATTAAGCGGAACGTACATCCATCCGCACAAACTTTCACGTTTATAATATTATTAGGATACTTACAATATTCTGATCCTCCTCTTGATGCAGCCACCGTATCTCAGGAGCTGGGTAACTGTCAACGTCACATGTTAGAGTGACGGATTTGCCAATCTCCGCCTCTATCTCTCTCGGATGGGTTCTGAACGTTGGAGCATCTAAGGAAACATACATACAGTTAATTGAGGTTCACTTTAGGTATTTTTTTTATACTACGCTATGTGGGCCTGAATACAGGAATCTTTTTATTTAAGACGACCGCTTTAGCCTAGTTGGTAGTGACCCTGCCTTCGAAGCTGGTGGTCCCGGGTTCGAATCCCGGTCAAGGCATTTATTTGTGTGATGAACACGAATATTTGTTCCTGAGTCTTGGATGTTTTCTATGTATTTAAGTATATATTTATCTATATAAGTATGTATATCGTCGCCTAGTACCCATAGTACAAGCTTTGCTTAGTTTGGGACTAGGTTGATTTGTGTGAGATTGTCCACAAATATTTATTTATTTATATTTATTTATTTAAGCTGTGGATAAGTAGGATGTGCTCTTAGGATAATTTACAAGGTATATACGGGAAAGGGTATCTACATATAACATACATATATACAATAGATAGGAGACAATAATAAACGACAATATAGAGTAACTAACTAGCTTCTCATACTACTATGTATTATTTTCTACATAAAGATTGTGGATTCAATAAAAATGTACACGAATTTGCGAAATAATTAAAATAATCTATCATTTGATTTTATTTACTATGATTTATTTAGTTTAAGGAATACCAACAACTACTAAATTATGATAGAGACATAGATCTACATTTTCATGTACATAGATGACAGATTTTGGAATACTTGGCCCTCACATCATATTTTTATATTGTTATTTAGAAAGAGGTTTAATTGCATTATGATTTCCGATAGTTTTGGTAATTAACGACCCACAGCTAATATCCATAAATCGAGTAACTCAGTGGTCCTTGGATGTCTCACTCGCAAATGGTTTTTACCCACCTTTTACAGCAATATGTTAATATTTAGTATTATTATCTAAAAAATCCTTTTATTAGATTCAGGTACTATTTCGAAATCCTATTTTTGTACACTTCAAAACATATTATAGATTTTATTTGTAATAGAAAACTGGTTATGAAAAAGTAGAATGAATTAATAATTCTAAACCAAATAAAGGAATTCTCAAATTTCATAAAGGGTCGGCAACGCATATGTGACTCCTTTGGAGTTGCGGGTGTCTATAGGCTGCGGTGGCCGCTACCATCAGGTGGACCGTACTCTTGTTTGCTACCAGCGTTGTATATAAAAAAAAAACAAATGACCGCCATATGGGACGTTGATTCGACGATCATTGACCCGTCAGTCGTTTCTGCGAACAGTCTAATAGCGAAAAGTTTCGACCACCTCAAGAGACTCGCTAGATGGCTGGGCGTTGTATAAAAAGTAATAAAATAAAGGAACACACATATAGAATTACTTACATGTAACTTCTAACGTTTTGGAGTCTTCGCTCTTTCCAACATCGTTAAAAACTTCGCATTTAATGACGATGTCGTTGTATTTCCTTGTGATGTTTTCGATTTTCTACAAAAAAATTGAGCAAAATTATTTCGCCATTACTAAAAAAAACACATTCCGTTATCTATTTAAATCCAACGCATTCAAATTTGTTCAACCTCAAATTGTATTCAATAAACATACGTATACATACACCCGTGTATTATACGGACAACCTGTATATAATATAAAGGGTGTCCCTATAATAGAGATGTTACGGAGGTGGTTTTATCGAAACCGAAGCCGAAACCGGAGTTTTCAAATTTGTTTTAACGAAACCGAAAGCGAATCCGAAACCGAAAGCGAACCCAAAAGCGAAACCGAATCCGAAACCGGAGCCGGAGGTGAAGGTGGAGGTGGAGGGAGACTAATGTGAACATTGTGAACCTAATCTATTTATATTTTTTATGTTAAGGCAGACTCAGGCATTAAAATAAAACAATGCTAGTATATTACTTAGTTTTTTAATATACATTTTAAAAAATCAATAGGTGTGAGCAAACTTTGCTTTTGCAAACACGCCGCGTGCCGCGGCCGCTGACTTTCGGCTCCGTTTAAACCTCCGCTTAAAATTAGACGAAACCGAAGCCGGAGTCGGAGGTGTTCGCTTCAAATTAGACGAAACCGGAACCGAAGCCGGAGGTGTGAATTCAGCCGAAAGTTTCGGTATATCGGAGCCGAAGTCGAACCTCCGTAACATCCCTACCGTATAATACACGCTTCTCTGTCACTCTCTTAACCATGTCAAGAATTTGAATGGGCTCTTACGCCGGCCCCACATTCCTTTTCATATTAAATATATATTTTATCATTCACCTTTTCCGTGTGACTGCATCGCAAAGGAGTTCCCTATTTTTATCTTTCCCAAATACAATAAAAGGATTCTAAGGAAGTTAAGAGGCCTTATAAGTTTAAAAAAATGATTGCAAATTATGACAAAAGTATTGATGGGTCATTGTCAGTTGCAAAAACAAAAGCTGTCCCTTCGGTGGTCAATAGTTTCTGTGCATGTAAGCTATGTTTTTAGTACATGGATTTATAGCAACGGAGACACTGTTTATGCGGGTTACTAGATCAATCCAAAATTAAGTTTTGTAGCCCTTAACTTTTGATATGTCCTCCGAAAAGACGCGAACCTAAATCTGACAATGACCCTGATAATACCAATAAAGTGATTAAAATTACGATGATTTTGTTAAAGTTTTAGACAGTAACATAGCCATATTTTGATTTAATTATGTGTAGTACAATTTAAGCGGAAAAATATTTTTTTAGCTTGAAAATTAGAAACGTTATTTCGTAATGAAAAATGAAAAAAAAAAGTACATTTTAAATATGTGACTTCGGTCATAATAGCAAAAAAGTATTGATAATACCAATAAAGTGATTAAAGGCTACTATGATTTTATTAAAGTTTTAGATAGTAACATAGCCATTTTTTGATTTTATTGTGTGTAGTAGAATTTAAGCGGAAAAAACTAGTGTTTAGCTTGAAAATGGTCGATTTGGAGTGATGTTAGAAACGACATTTATTAATGAAACATCCAAAAAATACATTTTAAATTTGTGACTTCGGTCGTAATAGCCCTGTTCTCGATGGTAACATCGAGAAAATGTCAAGATACGTGTCAATTCATTAAGAAAATCGACTAAATAGATGAGCGTTTTTTAACTGGTAAGGACTTCTAAGGGTACATTTTTTTTATAATAGGACTCAGTTTTTTTTTTCTTTCGTTAAAGAACGCGAACCCGAAAAAGACCTTTTTTATACTTGTAGAAATGTCGACAAAAGAAAACAGGTGTTAAGATGCTGTTTCAGATTTGTTAAGTAGTATCATTGTAATAAGCATATTTTGGAGAAAATGACTGGCTGTCGAGTTTCTTTCGGAGTTTCTTCTCGGCAGTGGTCTCATGAGAAACGCTAGTAGTTTTTGACTTGTAAATGTGCCTTTGCGGCCTACTTGCAGAATAAAATTCATTTATTTCATTTGTTATAAAACAGACTTACGTATGGTGGGATAAAGAATAAAGTATTATCTTACCATCTCTGTCGTGTAGTTACCGATAATTAGATGGTCATCCATATACCATTTGAAGGTTAAATTCGTTGGATTTGCTTCAGCTTGGCACACTGAAACAAAAATATACTTATAGTTGATGTGGTCAAAACATGTAAACACCGAGAGATATCTGAATAACGGAGAACCTGAACGTTTCTTCATCCATATAAGATTTCAAGCTTACATGGTCATTTACATTAGAATTACGATTTCAAACGGGATATTTACCATGTATATTTATTATTTATTTGTTATTGGATTGAGTTGCTCAACCCTCAGATCCTCTCGACAGAACGCCGTTACATACCTAGGTTGGTTAAGGAAGCCATTGAAATCCAAAGGCATAAGAATTTCAACCGGGAAGATGGGTTTCAACTGTCAAGTGTCTGGCGTCCAGTGATCCGAAAGTTCAAAAATCGAAAAGAGACTGTTTCCGGTAAGAACTCGCGTATTGATACTGTGAGTGTGGTGTGTCGTGACCGTAATCGAGTTTCAAGAGACAAGGCGGACGGTGGTAGTGACGGTGACACTGTGCGAAAAAAGCGAACCAGGAAGAGGGTAGATCGCTATGGTGTGTGGGTAGACCACAACTAAAACTCGCAGCATGTCAGTTAATCCTTGATAATGGCGCTTACAACAGTGCCGAAATATCGGGAACTCAAAAATACAAATATACATGGTAAATATCTCGTTTCAAATCGTAATTCTAATGTTTCTTCATCCTCCTAGCGTTATCCCAGTACAGTTGCATCCTGAAGGATGCCCGGGGTCCGCTACCTAAAGCGACTGCCACCTGACCTTCCAACCCGAGGGGAAACCAGACCTTATTAAAATTAGGCTTCTCAAGTGAGTGGGCAACTTGACTGTTAGAAGTTCTCAAGCCGCCCGAAGGCCTCTAACTTGGTTTAACGACTGTTATCATAGACGGCAGCCGGGATCAACGGCTTAACGTGCCTTCCAAAGCACGGGAGCGCTCAGTTTATAACCAATCAAAGCGGTCACCCATTCAAGAAATGACCTATGCCCACTTAGCTTAACCTCGCATACCGTACGCGGTGCGCGGGCGCCGCTGGGCCACGAGCGCTCCAAATAACAGAGAGCCAATAAATTAATTTTTTTTGGCCGATTCAAGAGCCACACTTTTATGTCCTAGGACGATTAAAAACCTTATTAAAAATAAACGGATTGTTCTGCAAAAAACATTTTTCCATATTTCATATTAAAATAAATATTAGTTCTGTATCTGACAGCTAGACTTTGCAAACTTTATTTTATAGCATATATAATAAAGGCGAACATTTTTTAATACCAGAATAACGTAAGTTATTATGTGGGTTTGTGAAATGGAAAACATATTTTTTTTGCCATTATTTAAAAGGGAATGCAGTTGACAGTTTTGCCCTTTACTTATGTCAAATGAATTGACATATTTTACGTAACATTCGAATAATATCAATCAACCACATTTTTTTGTCAACTAATAATATATGCTCTAACATAATTTTGTGATACAAATAAAAAGTTTTTTTTAATACGTCGGTGGCAAACAAGCGTACGGCCCGCCTGACGGTAAGCGGTCACCGTAGCCTATAGACGCTTGCAACTTCTCGGGTGCCACATGCGCATTGCTGACCCTTTAAAAATGTATACACTCCTTTCTTGAAGAACCCCATACTGTAGTCCCTCGGGAAAACCTCAAGTCTTCAATCGCCTAACGAAAATTTATGAAGTATGTAACTTTTTTTGGCACGTAGAAGTTACTCTCCTGGTATTTAATTTGTTTTTTTAGAATCATAGATAGATTAAAAAAAAAATTTTCTGTGCAGCATATAATTATACCTATTATGTTATTCAGGAATTAGTTACTCTGCCGTCGATTAGGGCCTATCCTTAACTTTTCGATTTTGAGTAAAACGTATATAAATAATATTTCATCTTTAATTTCAGCACAATTTAAGAGGCCTTATAAGTTTTAAAAAGTTTTGATTTCAAATTATGACCAAAGTATTGATAATATCAATAAAGTGATTAAAGGATACGATGATTTTATTAAAGTTTTAGATAGTAACACAGCCATTTTTCGATTTTATTGTGTGTGGTAGAATTTAAGCGAAAAATAAGTTTTTAGCTTGAAAATCGTCGATTTGGAGTGATGTTTGGAACGATATTTCTTAATGAAAAATCAAAAATATACATTTGAAATTTATGACATTAGGTCGCAATACTCCCGTTCTATAAATGTCAAGATATGTCTTAATTCATACAGCCAATGGTTTAAATAGATGAGCATTTTCTAACTGATACGGACCCTTAAAAATCGATGTCATTTTATTTTGACATTAAACAAAGCATATAAATGCCGCTTTCATATTAAAATTTCGGTCAGTCTACTAAATATATAGTTACATATATTTTAAATGGCTTCACTTCGTACGAAACTTTGTATGGAAAACTAGACCATAAGTCTGGAACCATAAATTTCAAGCATTATGCTTGAAACGGTGCTTGTTTCTTATTAGTATGCAAATACCAAGTTCTAACTCTTTGTTCTAAATAATAAATTCTGCTGGAAAAAGGCTGAGTGCTTTACTAATGAGAAGACACTATTAAACTAAAACTCTAGAATATAAATAATATTCACTATGACATTATTATACAGAGCACGTGAACATTTTAAAAAAATAGCTTTGTTAAAGACGACCTCGTTAGCCTAGTTGGTAGTGACCCTGCCTTCGAAGCTGGAGGTCCCGGGTTCGAATCCCGGTCAGGGCATTTATTTGTGTGATGAACACGAATATTTGTTCCTGAGTCTTGGATGTTTTCTATGTATTTAAGTATATATTTATCTATATAAGTATGTATATCGTCGCCTAGTACCCATAGTACAAGCTTTGCTTAGTTTGGGACCAGGTTGATTTGTGTAAGATTGTCCACAAATATTTATTTATTTATTATTTATTTATTTATTATACAGAGCACGTGAACATTTTTAAAAAATAGCTTTGTTAAAGAAAAATATTCCATATTAACTGGGTTACAAAGTTTTGATTTAAACTTTGTATCGTCAGAAGCTAGGTAGTTCAGTAAAAGGAAAAAATATGTATCGATTTCATCCTGCCATATACATATGTACCACCAAAAACTGAATTTTGCATGGAACATATTAATACCAAATTCAAATGTGACTACATACACGTACTAAGTGTGTGTGGTCATACTTTTGAATGTGACTAGATAAAGTTTGAAGTGGCTAAATTGAAAAAATTAACACAGTACTTTTAAGATACGATATTGTTATTGTTACTAACCTATTATGGATCATAAGGTCTGAAATAAAAGCATTTTTTTTTAATACAGACTTCAAAAAAGGAGTTTTTTTTATTTTTATTTATTTCTAAGAAAAATACAAAATGTGTATTTAGACTAAAGTTTCGCCAAACTGCGATGCAGTTTGATAGTGATGCGCTTATCTTCTAATTAGTATATATTCGTCGATAGTTATATGTATGTAGTATATAGTTCTATGTTCGTCTGTATTTTTTTGACGTAATATCACAGGTCCCTTGACTACCGCTGTGTGCGGATTTATCTGTAGGTATAGGTGTTATTTGATAAGTGCGGCAACGATTGTAGACTGATTTAGATTTTTTTTTAGTTAGTTGTATGTGACGATTATTTTGCCCCTATTTTCATACGTATAACACCCATGGCGAATTAATTTATTATATACCTTATCAGAGTTAAGCGAAAAAAACTGTATATACAATATAAGAATCAAAACACAAAGAAATGCATTTTTAGCAGACACCCTTTAAGCGCCGTTTAATTTATTCCTTTTTTTGTTTTACAAAAAAAAACTATATGTTTATTAAAGTAATATTTCTAAAACAAGTGCCTTGAGTTCTTGCTTTGTTTTATTATAAATAAATAAATAATAAATATAAATAAATATTAGAAGATAATCTTACACAAATCGAACTAGCCCTACAGTAAGCTCAAGAAGGCTTGTGTTATGGGTACTAGACGACGATATATTTAATAGATATAAATACTTAAATACATAGAAAACATCCAAGACTCAGAAACAAATATTCATGCTCATCACACAAATATTTGCCCTGACCGGGATTCGAACCCAGGACCGTCAGCTTCACAGGCAGGTGCACTACCCACTAGGCTAAACCGGTCGTCCGGTATTATTATATAATAATCTCAATTTAATTATACGATACATACCAACAGTGACGTCACTTCCTTCAGGAATCCTTTTTGCCCCCGACTTTATTCGTAGCTGCACTTTCGGAGCATATTTTACCTGTGGGCAAAAAACTTGTTTTAAATTTTTAGAAGCTTGGTGGTAGTGAAAAAAATAGATGTAGTTCGCAAACGTTGCTTTAACATATATTGTTAGGAGAAATAATGATAGGTAGCGCGGGTTGGACGTTTTTTGTTATGAGAAAAACTTACGTGCGTTTTTTTGTAACGTTTATATTTTTTTATATTATTATGTTATCTAATTGGGCGATTCTTGGAGCGCGTTCCAATAGGCGTTTTATTTTAAACCAATGTAAAATGAAACTAACGTTTTAAAAAAAACGTTATTGAACTGTAGTCTAATAAACAGCTATGGGTCATTCTACTTTTTCATGACCAGTTTTCTATTACAAAAAAAACTAAGATGTGTATTGAATTAGTGTACAAAAACAGGATTTCGAAATAGTACCTGAACGTAATAAAAGGATTTTATACGTAAAAATACTTAAATATTAACATATTGCTGTAAAAGGGGGGTAACACTGTGGTAGAAACCATTTTTCCGTACAAATGGTGAGACATCCAAGGACCGCCGAGTTACTCGATTTATGGATATTAGCTGTGGTTCGTTAATTACCAAAACTATCGGAAGAGACACTGCAATTGAAGCTCTTTCTAAATAACAATACAAAAATATGAAGTGAGGGCCATGTATTCCAAAATCTGCATTTTAAAAAAGTGTCTGACAATTATGTACATGAAAAAGTAGAATAGTCTATATAATCTTGTTAAATAATAGCATACCTGTTTACGTGAGGAGTTAAACTAGTAATCATAATCGACATCATATTTCCCTAAAAACGTCATCATATCTAACCTAAACTCATATTTCACAAAAATTGTATCCACAAAATCAAATCAAAATCAAAACATTTATTCTGCAAATAGGCCTCAAGGACACTTTTACAAGTCAAAATCTATCTAGGTGCATCAAATAAAAATAATACAATAATCAAAGTATCATTAATTAAATGTAGTGTTACATGTCAAAAATAAGACTAAGAAACTAATAACAATCGAGATTTGTTAGAGATGTAAAAGGTCTCTAAGCGTCAAGATAAAAGGTAATAAAGTAGGTACACTAATCATAATAAAATATTTTGAGCTGTATATATAAGCGTCAACATCAAAATAATAAAATTTAATCCACAAGAGAACTACAAACGTTAAACCCCAATAAAAAGCCATAACTCAAAACCAATTGCTATTTATATTCTATATTAAGACGTTTTATACAAAAATATAAAAATAAAGCCATAGCATGAATGGCGACCATGGCAATATCGTTGGCCATCTGATCATAAAAAGTAATTGGGTTGCCAGTAAAGGGTTGTTATTTTACGGTACCCGAAAAATACATGATAAAGATACCGGCCTTTTTTTTGGTAACGACCGGAATGAATAGGATTACTGGATATGGCAGGCAGTTGTTGATAACGGTTGGGAACAAAATATAGGTTAATTTAGTGGAATCAGAAATCAAATATCTAAATGATAGAAGCGGGTCTAGTGAAATCTGCTAGGCTGGAACAAGGTCGACCGAGATAAAGTGCAGAGATGTCTTAAATAAAAGTAGGTGTTGAATAGTTGTTATCTTTTTTTTCTCATTGTAATAGTTTATGCACCACCTACTTTTCAGCTTCATATTTCATTTCTCCACTACCCAGAGGTTGTCTGGAAGAGATCGCTCTTTAGCGATAAGACCGCCTGTTGTTCTGCCTCAGTCTCCCTGTATCTTTGTTTTTTGGTTTTTATTTGCTATTTTATTATGTGAGGTGTGCAATAAAGAGTATTTGTATTGTATTTGTATAACTTTTGTATTTCTTTATTTATAAAAAATATTCAATAGATACAATAATACATATTAAAGGAATTATAAATAACGTAACTAAAATTAACTATAAATAACTAAACACTAAAAAATAATATCAAAAATTAGGTCCCCTAGGTATTGTATCCATTACGCAGGCACCATTCCCGCGCTGAATTACGATGGCAATTCTTTGCACGAGAAAGCTGCCCGCGGTGGGCCTAAGACGCTGAGCTCCCTGTGGAACCCCCGCGCGCACGTACCCCATGGGCCAAGTGTCTCGATTCCAAACACGACAAAGTTGTATTGGGCGCCGAGACAGTTGTATTTAGATAAATGTTAGTTCTGTCATTTTCTCTCGTATGACATTAGATAGCGACAGCGACAAATTTAAACTACGGATAACTTTATCTGGCGATTGAAAAATCGACCCTAAAAGTTATATTACAGAGACGGATAAAATTTGTTGTACTGGCAGTAGAGGTTCTCGTATTTTGGAAGGGTTATGTCTGCAAAAAGCAAGTGAAGCTGAATACAATGTTAAATTGGGAATTATATGTTGATGAATTCGATGCAACTATTATACAAGTGCCAAATTAAAAATCCATATAGCTGAGAGGTAAATCCCATAAATCGATGTTTTAATTTTGAAATAAGGACAACTTCATAGGGATTTAAACTCAAAATTTGACTACTCCATTAGAGATTATTCCAAAAGAAACAAGGAAAAATATGTCAAATGGTGAAAATCTTATTCAAATATCTCAAAATAATACGAAGCTATAACCGTTTTAATAGACTGGTTAGAGAGAGAAAACGCCACAGATCAGTGACGTCACTGAACACAAGCACCATAGTAAATGACGATCGTTCCAATACAAAGGTGCGTTTGGAATACTTGGGGCGTGGGGACCGGGAGCCCATAAGATCTTCAAAGATCTATCTGGACGTCTGGTCGACGCAACACGTGACCAAAATGCTGGCCTTTATCTGGCACAACGATTGAGCATTGCCATCCAACGTGGCAATGCGTCCAGCATTTTGGGAACATTAGGGTTTTTAATAAGTATTCATTTTAGGTTAGTTTTAGTTTTATTTTAATTTCTTTGTTTAGTTGTAATTACTATTATGTAAGTCTTTACCATTAAACATCAAAAGGTGCGTTTTGTTTTACTTCAAACTTTGAAAACTTATAATTAAGTAATTATTTATTCTTTTGAGTTAATTTTTTCGCCATTTGATTAAGAATTTGATACTATTTCGAATATTCGAACTTGTTGTCTTTCTTATTTGGCGTCAACAACCACTATTTTCAAAAAATCTTGTATTTTACTAGTAAAAGAAGAAATATTAAATATTTTATAACGTTTTAGTCAAGCGTAGTTTCTGGACACTATTTCAAGTCACAGGTGTCTGGCGACATTATGAAGTTTTCGTAAACTTATTACTGTAAAAGTTGTGGTGAAACAGAAAGTTATAACATTGTGAAAGTGCATTTTTTCCACTTTAAACCTCGTTGGGATGGTGAAAAATGCTGAAAGTTTTAACTAAGTTATGAAAACCGTTTTCACAAAAAAATACTACATTTAAAGTGACAAAAATGAAGCAGATTTTTATTTAAACCCAATTGAAATTTTATTAATAACTACTATTTAAAATGCACTTTTAAGCGAGTATGTTAATTGCAAAAAATATTTCTTCACATTTTAAGGACTTTGAAGTAAGTGTAACAGTACCGTTATTAAATTAAACACTTAAACCGATTATTTACTTACAAGTAACCTAAATAAATTAAACATAACTAAATAACATTACTGAGCGTTAAAATGGCTTATAATATATTAAATATAGATATAAATTCAGATAAACATTATTTATTATAATTTTTATTAATTTACATCGTTTGTTTTATAAACATAAAATGAGTCAATAGAAAAATAATACAAAAAGAAACTACTAACTAAACGTAAATTAAATCACCCGAATCTAACCTGTATTAACATAAGCATTTACTTTTATTGTGTTAATCTTCTTTTAAGTGTCTTTGTCAATAAAAATACCGACACACCATTGAACACAAAAACAAAACAAAGCCTATCCCCCTAACCTTTTACCCTCGTTCCCCCATTACCCCTAACCCCCTTCCGCCTCTCTATATCCGTGTGTGGAATAGTAATTTCCGTTTAACTGTCTTTTGGCCGACAATAATTTTTATCACCATTGATGCCATAACGTTTTATGTCGTCCGCTTTGTCAATAACGTTATTTTATGACGCGGTTCCGTTAAAATGCTTAGTGTGTCAATGTTTCGACACATAGGCTAAAGATTCGTTTAATATTCGTATACGTGCACTAGCTTCCGTACATAATTT
The DNA here is from genome assembly GCA_963556455.1 of Epiblema foenella. Classification (NCBI taxonomy): domain Eukaryota; kingdom Metazoa; phylum Arthropoda; class Insecta; order Lepidoptera; family Tortricidae; genus Epiblema; species Epiblema foenella. Next base: position 25,733,791 of record OY747100.1, read on the forward strand.
AATACGCATATAAAACATAATGTAGGAGCGCTCGTGGCTAAGCTGCGCCCGCGTACCGTGTGCGGTATGCGAGGTTAAGCAACGGCAACCCAGGTCAGTTATTGGATGGGTGACCGCTTTGAGTGGTTATTAACTGAGCGCTCCCGTGCTTTGGAAGGCACGCTAAGCCGTTGATCCAGGCTGCTGTCTATGATAGCAGTCGTTAAGCCAAGTTAGAGGCCTTCGGGCGGCTCGAGAACTTCTAACAGTCAAGTTGCCCACTGACTTGACAGGCCTAATTCCAATAAGGTCTGGTTTTCCCTCGGGTTGGAAGGTTAGATGGCAGTCGCTTTCGTAAAAACTAGTGCCTACGCCAACTCTTGGGATTAGGTAACGGACCCCGGGCATCCTTTAGCATGCAACTGTATCGGGATAACGCTAGCGACACTAACAGAATAAAGTTAACATCTAAATACGGTCAATAGATTTAATTTTCAATTTTAAGCTTATTATTGCTTAGATGTCATTTCCGCTACCCTAAGGTTGTCTGGAAGAAATCGCTCTTTAGCGATAAGACCGCCTGTTGTTTTCCTCTACTCATTGTGTTTTGCACTGTACTGTGTCTTTTAATTGAGGTGTGCAATAAAGAGTATTTATATTGTATTAAATATATCGTCGTCTAGTACCCATAACAAGCCTTCTTGAGCTTACTGTGGGGCTAGTTCGATTTGTGTAAGATTGTCCTCTAATATTTATTTACTTATTTTTATTTATTTATTTATTTGTATTGTATTGTCATTACTAACAAATTTGTCTGGACCTATGTCTGAAATAAATGAATTATTATTATTTTAAAACCTGCTAACAAGTTATTGTGTGAAGAAGTACGCCACTAATATCTAAACATTTTCGCTCCATATATTGTTTTATATTCTTGGAACTTACTATAACAAAACAGATGTTTTCAACAACATTTGTCTGAAAAAATATATCCGAAATTGGAAAGAATTTATATTCGATTTTATCTATGCAGACAATAGATAACTATAAAACAACACACGAAGACTAAAAGTCTATTAACTAAAAGAAAACACATTGAAATAAAACTAAGTATAGTGTTAGATGCTTCCATAAAAATAATGATAGAAAAGTTTCCTTTGAGACTCTGTAGGTAATGAATCTCTGACTAAATAAATAAACTGTATACGCTCAAGGGTGGCAAAATAAAGAATCCAGCAATATTCGTCATAAACATGCTATCTGAGACTTTATTTATCACCACCCGTGGCGTAAAATCATATTATCTTCCCCTAGTGAGGAATTTTATAATATTAGCTTGCGTAGTGGGCGGTAAATACTACTTTCCGCACGTTCGTATTAAACGTCGGCTTACAAAATATTTCAACTACTAATACGCTTTGCTTAGTTCAGAACAAGGTTGTATAAGATTGACCACATTTTTTTAGTTTTGCTATTTTAGAAACAAGTAAATTATTTGCATTTCCTCGGTTGAAGCTTCTCTCTATATATATGAGCGCGACGTGTCACGCATTGTTATTAAAACACAGTGGATTTATTTCAAATTTTCCAACCTGGTGAGTCAACCAGGACAAAAATAATATGCATTAGAGGGTTTTAAAAATGAAACATATTTTCCTTTAAGGAAAGAGAAACTATCCTAATGATTTAACGTAGTTTTGCTCCACGGCCCATATTGAAATCGTATATTTAAAAGTTCCATACAAAAGCGAATGAGTTTAGTGGAGTCGGTTTTTTCTTACGTGTTGACACACGGTATTTGAATGGACCATTGTTTATCAAAACCATGTGGTTATGTTTGTTTTTGTTGGTGTGTAGTTTTTGCAATGTTTCAGAAACAGATGTTTTTATGTCACGACCACCCATGAACATAAATGTATTGATAATAAAACTACCGAGAATTGACAACTCCAGTGAAATATTTACCGACACTATTTTATTGAGACATAAATCATAATATGAGTGTCGCTTTTGTAAATATACGGATATGTAGGTACACATGTCGGAGGTCGAAGAAAAGTACCTAAAATATTTGAATTCCTATGTGCAATATTTGACACATGTCACTCACAACAGCGATACAACGTAAAATGTCTTGCACATCGAAATCACAAAGTAAGACAATTGCACTGCAAACGTTTACGTTCTACGTTTTTTTTAGGGTTCCGTAGTAAACAAGGAACCCTTATAGTTTCACCATGTCCGTCCGTCCGTCCCCCGCTTTTCTCAGTAACCGTTAGTATTAGAAAGCTGTAATTTGGCATAAGTATACATATCAATGACGCCGACAAAACGGTAGACTAAAATCATAAAAAAATTCTTTATAGGGTGCCTCCCCTACATGTAAAGTGGTGGTGCAATTTTTTTTTCTCTTCTTTCAAACCCCATCGCGTGGGGTATCGTTGGATAGCTCTTTCACAAATATTATAAGGTTTCTAAAAGCATTCAAGAATCGGTTGGCGTGATATTAAGCTTTGAAGTGATAATTTTTGCTATGGTCAAGTGTCCCCCCCCCCCCCCCTGCCAGCTAAACGGTGGCTACTAGGCATGTGAAAAAAATCATAGTAGTAGTATATACGATGAATTTAAAAGGAAAACTATCACAGCTAAGTAGAAATTACCATAAAGGGCAAAAATATGTATACAACACAACATCTCAAAAAGTACATCATCAGTACTAAGATCAGTAAAAACCCTTCTACGGGATCGTAATTCCGCATGTGACCGGTGACGTGATGGACGGGCAACTACGGAACCCTACGCTGTGCGTGTCCCGACACGCACTTGGCCGGTTTTTTTTAATTTAGGGATGGCCGGAGACCACCGTTATGAATCGGTAGTCGTCTAATTAAATCGATATGAGTTTTTCATTTTAGGTCGCAACAAAGCATTATTAAATTTATTATATTTTCTTAAAAAATATTTCTTACAAAAAAGTGTATCTAAAAACTATTTTAACACATATTTAAGAAAAAATGTACTTTTATTTATTTTACGAATAGGTAGTGTATCGATTTCTGAACGATCCGGTACTGATGTTTGAAAATAAACATGTTGTATTGCTACAGTTCGTCGTAGTTTCTCCGTCTTACTGTGCTCTTTTCTAGTTTCTCTTTGTATCTTTCTGACCTGGTTGTCTCTGTGTATTATTTTTCTGCTCATATTTTAATAATAATTAGGAAAATGTGGATAATTATACTATAAATATGGAAATATTTTTCGTCACTTAACAGACTAAAAATTTGACACAGAAATAACATAAATGAACTCAAAATAGATCCCCAGTTAGTTTCGATTTTGACGATAGGTGCGACCTACACGGTCGGTGTATTAAATGCATTTACCTTGCGGGAAAACCATATAATTGTAGCTTTATTTAAATCTCTAATAATAATTCATTATACGTCACAAATCGATACCTCAGTCTAGGTGCCATCCAATCGTAATCGCTTGCTGTGACAATCGATTTGGGTTAGTTACATCTCTATAAACGTCAGTCATAATGTGTCAAATAATGCAAACAGGAATGCAAATACTATAATTCTGCCTTATATGATCGCTTGTATATATAATAAGCATTCGTCCCTCTCACACGTATACGTTTGCTAAGAAAGGACGCATATTATATAAAATTGAGGTTTTAACTGTACGGTTAGCTATAAACGATAACTTTTGATTTTAAACCAAATAATAAAGAAATGTACGGTGATCAAATGTCATCACTAGTTTTCTCAAAGTTAAAAAAACCTATGTTTATTCACAGGGTAAATAATACCATGGAATTGGTATCACTACATAGTATAAAAAAGTCGCTTTCTCTGTCCCTATATTCCTATGTATGCTTAAATCTTTAAAACTATGCAACGGACTTTGATGCGGTTTTTTTTAATAGATAGAGTGATTGAAGAGGAAGGTTTATATGTATAATAACATCCATTAAATAGTGCACCCGTGCGAAGTCGGGGCGGGTCGCTAGTATGGTATAAATCTCACCTATGTAAATACAATATCTATACGCGTATCCTAAATAAATTCCAATTTTCTTTATTATGAATTGCATATCAGAAGCAAACACACAAATAAACTTGAACATTTCATCTCACAACCCCAGTTTTTCATAGGAAGTAAAAAAAGGAAAAGAATCTTCATCATATGCAGCAAATTCAACGAATGTGTTTACAGTCCTCCGAACTGTGAAAAAATCATTCCATTTTCAACCTTATACCTAGCTCTTAAAGATTTCCATTCTATTCCAACCGGGAGGCCATGCGTGCTATCGATTCTGTATTCTATCTACTGGGATTAAAGTTCAATGATGTTGACCCCGGGTTCACATCGAATTCCATCTCAATATTTTATAAGACCTCAGTATCGGGGTGTCTTACGATTGCCTTGCCCAGGAAGTAGGAATTTTGGAGGTAGCAAATTTAATATGCAGTTTCGCATTATTTTAAAACAGCATAATATGTTTATCTATTTAACTTCATTGAATTGGACTATTCTGGTCCAATTAATATCTAGAAGTTTATTGTGTGAAATTAATGTTGTGACTATTCAATTAGACCATTTCTTTTTAATTACCCAACGGGTGGTTAATATCAACAATTCTACTAAATAAGTTCTACTAATGTGTGGACACCTTTCCTTATCTCAGAGCGTAATTATATAGTGTCTTTCAATGTTTATATATGCTTGTACTAGACTAGAATCTTCATCATCATTATCAATATACTTTCCACCAATGGAGATCTTCAGTCAGTACCAGCATAATTTACGTATTTGAATCTTACGCTCTCTTTTTCCTTATAAATAGGTTTCAACTTCAACATTTTTTTTAACCTAGCTGTGGCTTTATAGGCCGGACCCAATAAAGCGATAGGAGTGCGCGGTTGAAAAGTAGCCTGGGGAAAATCCAGGGGAAACCTCCGGCACGACCACGCGTGTGGTTTGGAACACTGGAATACTCTAAGAGTTTGTCTCTAGCTTTCGGTTAAACGGTTTCAACCGAATCTGAGGTGTGAGTGACTTCAACATTTGTTTTAGCTTTAATGTTTGTTTACATTTGTAAAACCATCTGCCTTTACAACTGTTTCTCCTTAAGCAAACAGAGTATAAACATTCCTTTGCTTGCCAAAAGTCACACTAAACAAACCCAGGATGTGAGCTAAAAGGATTTACAAACGCTTTTCTGGTTGCACATTGGGCAATATAAATATAAATGTTATGTAAATAACGGATAACCGTTATTGGCCTTCAGTTAACTAACAACTTATGTAAAAATATGTAATATAAGAAGGCTGTTGTTATCCTTAATACAAATAAAATAAAATAAACGCATTATAATAGTTGCTTAATTGCATTCTGGACGAGTCATAAAACATTACATTTCAATCGCGGAAAAACCACACGAGAACTATCCAAAAATAAGAAGATACATGTATTGGAAAATTAGTCATTATCCTTATGAGCAGTCTTCTGCCACAAGTTTCTCCTAGGATATTAGGCAAGCCCACCCCACGCCATTATGGGTTGATAAAATCTCATAAACTTTTAAATTTCTTCGCAGTGGTTTTCAGACGATGTCACGATTTCTATTAGTATTCTAAACGTATTATAAATTAAGAAAAGAAAAAAAACAGCGGCTTTATTAAAGCGAAAAATTAAAGACAACATTAGTACATACATAAGTGTTATAGTTACTGTTCATCTTATTGAAATGAAGGTGTTATTTATTTAGTGAGCTAGCGTCGAAAAAGCTACAGGATCATTGTCAGTTAGATCAGATACTGTTATTACATTTTTTTGGTTCAGAATTTTTAAATAAGTTATGGATATAATGTTCACAAATTAATAATGCTAATTAAGAATCTCGCATAATGTCAAGCACACTCTTTCAACAACCGACCAGCCATCAGCAAACAAATCGCAGTGAGTTGCATTGATTCGAGCTTATTGAGTGAATGCAAAGAGCAGCTAAAATGAGAATCACGACGCGAGAGAATTTATAGAATACTAAAGTAATACTTTTTATAACACTTCTTAGAATATTAAAGTATCAAGTAGCTTCAACGTTTGACTAATCGTGAGAATTTCCTTTATAGCCGACATCTTTAACGGAGCGTCCTGTTACATTTTTCATAACTCCGTTCTGTTGGGGTGGAAAAAACTCGACAAGAAAGGGCAACCCACGAGGATGGAATACGGAGTGGAGGCAAAACATTCTGTCTGTTTAGGTACTGTTTTCTGCACTTTTTGCTGAAAAGGTTGTGGTAGTTGTTTAGTGTAAAGTACATTAATATTTTATGAATACGCATATCTGTTTTTGCTCAATAAATATTTCTATTTACATCCCTTGTATGCGCAAGTTTGCGTAATATTCGTTTTCATAAAAAAACGACAATATCGCGAACTTACTATGAAAAGATTTTGAATTAATTAAATACACAATCATAAAGTAAATCAACCGTAGACCTACAAAACATATTGACCGAAAATATTTTTATTTGACGACAAAGTTATTCGCAAGGGACAACACAAAATTTAATATACAAACTCAATCCTTGATAGACTAAGCATCTCATAAATCAGATTTAGAATCAAAGATACTACTAACATATTCGTGGAATAATGTGCCTTTTACTCAACTTACATTTTACGGTCCAAAGATTTAAATTATTCTTTGAAGAGCCGTCTGATTATTTATTAACAACATTATATATGTACAAGGTTTTCATTTGACAATATTTAGTACCAATAATACTATGATCTGTATAAGTGAACTCACATAACATTAATAAGTTATTTGATTTATAAGTCGAACAGAAAAATGCGTTTAAGTAAATTTGATTGTTAACATTAACGTAAGTCACAAAATTACGATTTGGAACGGGATATTTACCATGTATATTCGTATTTGTGAGTTCCCGATATTTCGGCACTGTTGCAAGCGCCATCCTGTTGCAAATATCCCGTTTCAAATCGTAATTCTAATGTAAATGACCATGTGATCTTGAAGTCTTATATAGTCACAAAAATATTTCAACTTTTTTGCATTTTTATTTTCTCTTTAGTTTTTAGATGCACAGCCAAGAATTTTTCTGCTTTGCCTTGGTTGGTAGAAAAGGCCACATGGCATTACGTCCGCCCTTTGAACTGACAGGTTTCTTTTGTGCAACAAATAAATAAGCAGATAACGCATAGAAAAACTTCCATTTTCAAAACGGTAGGACAAGAAAAGGCAAGCTTTAAAGAGATTATGAAATGTAAGTAGCTACAAGTACCGTTTGTGCACATGATAAATACGTTAACTACACAGCCGTTAAATGCTAACCAAATAGTATTCGTTAAACGTAAATGAACGTGGGAGATACGATCTAGTTTGAGAAAATTAGTGATGAAAGACTGTTAAGTATCTGTTTAACGTCTCGTCTGTAAAATCCTTTAGACAATAATGATCATAGATTCTATGTATTGTAGGTAATTATAGGCACAGTCAGCCAAGACAGTAGTATACCTCTTTCGGAACTGAATGAGCAATAGTCATAGGGTCGAAAAGTAAAAGACCAAATTCTTGGCTGACTGTACAGCCACTGTAGCGACTTTCGGATTAGATTTTTCAAAAAACTTATGTGTCCACATTTTTCTTTGTTTTTGTTCAATTACATTTCTCAAATCGCTCTAATTTATACCATATTTTTCAACTAGAAATTAATAATTACACAAGGATTTTGTGATTATTGTTATGTTGTAACAATTATGCATCGTAGATTACATTGAAGTTCGTATTTGCAGCACATTTCATATTAATAAATCAATATTTTTTGGAAATATCCAATCATTTAAACAATGGCTTGGACGTTTTGGACTTTACTCAGGAAAGTTCGAAAGGCCTATGAAATTTTTGGCTAACGGGGCCTTAAGGGTCCTTATCAGTTAGAAAACGCTCATGTATTTAGATCATTTTCTGCATGAATTAAAACATATCTTGACATTTTCTCAATACTACTATCTAGAACGGGAGTATTGCCACCTAATGTCATAAATTACAAATTTATGTTTTTAATTTTTCACTAAGAACCAGTACCATTTTCAATCTAAAAACTATTTTGTTCCCGCTTGAATTTTACCACGTAAAATAAAATCAAAAAATGGCTGTGTTACTATCTAAAACTTTAATAAAATCATCGTATACTTTAATCACTTTATTGGTATTACAACTACTAGTATACTTTGGTCATAATTTGAAATCAAAACATTTTAAAACTTATAAGGTCTCTTTATGTTTTAATTATATAATTATATCCTCAGTAGGTTAATGAAGCTCTAGTTGAGACAAACGAAGCAAATTTCGTACAAACCCAAAGCGTAGGTTGCATTATCTATAAGAAATCCCTTAATTAGGTTTTAAGAAACCTTTATTTATTTACAACGAAGAATAAAGAAGAAAAGTATTTATTATAAACGGTCAAAATATTTTTGGATTTGTGTCATTGTACCTAATGTACCTACTACGTTAGGATTTCTTTTGTTTTTTCCTCTGGTGGACGAGACTTTGAATTGACGATCGAATCCATCTTTTCTCAATTAATTGTTTTTTGGATATTCTTTGTCGTTACTTCTTGTGAGTGTTCATGGCCGTCATGCTCTGAGTGATGAGTTTTATGTATGGTCCCCCTGGCCCCTATTTCACCAAGTTGACATATGTATGTATTTGACATATGTAGGCTGACAAATACACAATTTTCATGTGAAATATATAAATGAAATAAATGAACTTTATTCTGCAAGTAGGCCGCAAAGGCACTTTTACAAGTCAAAAACTACTAGCGTTTCTCATGAGACCACTGCCGAGAAGAAACACCAAAAGAAACTCGACAGTCAGTCATTTTCTCCAAAATATGCATAAGCAGACTGCGAGTAGTATCATTGTAATAATACAATGATACTACTTAACCTACTTAAGTAAATGTAAGTGGTAAACAACAAAAGAGAATTGAAAGAAAAACGAGGAAAAAATAACAATAGGTATTTACAATATGTAGTTACACAAGAAAACAAAACATGTCGAATCGTTTAATATGCTTTCCTGCAAGAAATGTGTCAACTAGATACAATGAAAATATTAGACTCTTTACGTTATTTAGGTATTTGGTTTGGGCCATGCATTTCTGTCTGTTAGATAGTCCTCAACCCTATAATAAGCCTTTGACATCAATGTTTTTTCAGGTCATTTTTAAGAGCTGGAAAGGATAAATTCAAAATTTCATCGGGTAACTTATTATAAAAACGGACACATTGACCTACAAAAGACTTGTAAACTTTACGGACACGAAACTTGGTGTGAAAACTGTTTCACCAACTACAATTGTAATGTTTTTTGACAATTGTCGCGCCTGTCAGCTTTGGTGAAATAGGGGCCTTGCCGTATCCGAAGACAGCGACTCATTCAAACTGTCTTTATTTGAGAATATGGAACGCTCTGAAGTGACTCGCAAATCCGAACTTTGTTTCGAATATGTGAATTGAATTTAGCCATCTAAAACTAAAATATCTAAATATAAGTTGTATCTTGCTCTCTGTGCACACTTCTATATGATAAGAAGATTGATCGACGAAACTGGGTCCTGTAACACAGGGTTTCCTAGCTCAGGACGCAGGGTCGTGATTTATATTGTAATGTTTCCCTTATACAATAAACTTTTTTTCATTTTTTTTTTCAATATGCGGTCATACGGTGCACAATGTCACTGGCCAGCTAAGTTGTATGCAGAGGTATATGAAGGCTTCGGCGAGTTTTATAATACTGTCGCGGCATCATTCCTTTATCACATCTACTGGTCTGATACTTTCATGGCCAGTTACAGGCTTACCGGTTAAATGAGACAAGAGATGCGTTCAATAACACCTGAGACCTTATACATCTCTAAATTTACTGATATTGTAATGTTTGGAATAGAGAACTTTGCAAGTTTATCTTCACTGTATGACATTAACTTTCTTACATTTGAAATTCTGAAATTTTTATTCTTTCTTACGATACAATACAATACAAATACTCTTTATTGCACACCTCAATTAAAGGATATAGTACAATAGAAAAACACAAAGAGTAGAGGCAAACAAGAGGCGGTCTTATCGCTAAAGAGCGATTTCTTCCAGACAACCTTAGGGTAGACGAAATGAAATCTAATCATACCGATTCATAGCAGGCGGTGCAGAGTTAATACATATGAAAAAAATCATTTCTTAAAACATAAACTGAATTTTCGTCATCATAAATATAATCTTATAGTCAGACTTTCTTAAATTGTAAATTAATATATCGACATGTAAACGTGATATTGTGGCTTATATGCAAAATAAATTTTTGTTTCCGATTTTTTGAATAGACGTACATACAGCAGGCTGCCAGTTCGGGCAATCCGTTAGTTATCCTTTCGCACCGTCTCAGTTAATTGGTATAACTGAGTTTGCTAGCCCCACTTTCGGCCTAGCTTACTTGGCAAGAGCACACATCCATATCCATACTATATACATATGTCCGTGAGTCACCGACGGTACTGGCTGAAAATCAGGGCTGTAGGTGTCTGACACCTCAGCATAATGCTGAGCCAGTGTCCGTTTCACTGCCGCGGGGATACACATGTTGTGATTTGTTTTCTTCTGTTGTTGTTGTTTTTTTTTTGTAATATATGTGTCTTCTGTGTCTGTGAAAAAATGTTTCTTTCTTTCTTTCTTTGTTTCTTATACTATCATTATAAATGTGTCTGTCTGTGTCTTGTTTGTGATTTGGAGTAAATTTCAGTCCCGGGAGAGGATAGGATACTTTTTATCCCGGAAATCATCCCTGAAGGGGGCGGAAGTTAGTATGGAATGAGAGATGACTACCTAAGCGCCTAATTTAAAAAAATAGCAATTGTATTCTAACACGATGAACGAGTTTCATGCATACGAAGTTTGTAATAAAAAAAGTCTGCTACACCCGTGAATAGTCTAGTTAGACTGTGTTTTTTCATGGCAGATTAAAACTAGTTTTTAGCGGAAAAGGAAGGATTATTGTTGTAGAAATCATAAAACATCTTTATAATGCATGTGCTCGAAAAGTGCGTTTTCTAAGCAGCCAAACTGTACAGAAAAGTGGTAATATCACTAGTGTTTTCTACTTTTCTTTTTTTTAATTTTTATCGTGGTAATATCACTAGTACTTTCCACTTTTCATTTTTTTTTTAATTTTTATCTTTGTCGTCAGCCCGACCCAAACAAAATTATTTGAGAAAAGTTTTAGAAATCAGTCAATTTTTAGATTTAAATTCTTATAAAAGGTATATCAATATGAATAAATCATTAAACGTATTATTAATCATTTTAGATTTAAATATTTATATACAAATAAATTGTAAATATTCACTATCATGCTTGGCTGAATGCAGATTTAGCCTATGCCTTCCGTTGGCGTTGACGTATCGAGAAATATAAATTATAACCAATAAGTTTTAAAATAACTTTTCGATTAAATTTTTCATTTACGCGCATGACGCATTATAATACATTGTGCGATACGTGTTCGGAAATGTAATTCCCAACTCATGTAGGTCAAAAACACTAGCTAATCACTAGTGTTTTTGTTCACCGCCACTTATTGGGAATTGCTTACTTTCCTAACTTGTGCCGTAAATAACTATTTACTTACCTCAATTTGGATGCTAGCAGCTCTGTATGCTCTGTCAGCTGTATTTTGTGCTTGGCAGGTAAAAGTCTGGTTATGATGTTCTTGTTTAGGCGACATCTTGATTACTGATCTGTGGGAAAAATAATACATTACATTGGGTTAAATTATTCTTGAGCAACATTGCCCCACAAAACTCTAATAACAGTTTGACTTTGGAATCAGCAATGTGTTAATTATCAATATTCACGTAGATTTTATTTTATGTGATAGAGAGGATTTAATAACTTTTGAACAGTTATGTGACTTTATAATATATATCTAAATGTAGTTCAATAACGTGAGCAGCAAACTAATGTAAATGTATTGTAGATATTTCATTCAAAAGCTTATATACATCTTCAAACTTGAAAAACGTAATTTTCCTTAACAAATACTGTACCAAAACTCTAAGTCAAAAGTAAAGTAATTTTTAATTTCTCATCAAAATTAACATGATGTGAAATTTATGATGCCTTAGTTAAAACAGTAGTTAATGCAGAGGAAGAGCAAAACGCTGTTTTGCTCCTAACCGAAGCAACTCTAATGAAGGTAGATTATGAATTATGCGGATGCAAAATCTACATTAATTTGGGTTCTAATTTAGCTTGGAGGCAATAAAGACGTTTTGCATTTTGTTTTTGGTAAAAATATTGCACTGAATGGGAATCTTTATTGTAGTAGTTTAGAAATATTTATTACACAGTTTACCCCGCATATTTTTTTTATACAACGCCGGTGGCAAACAAGCGTACGGTCCACCTGATGGTAAGCGGCCACCGCAGCCTATAGACGCCCGTAACTCCAAAGGAGTCGCGTACGCGTTGCCGAGTCTTTATGAAATTTGATAATTCACTGTGTTGACAGCAGAAGGGACAAATTTATTTATTATTATTTTTTTAATTTAATTTAATTATTATTTTTTTTTTTTTTCATTATCTTCATATTTTCGTACATCAATTGTTATTCTGGGTATTTATTTCCTTCTCATTGCTTTAAAAGCATCTAAATGAGAGTCAAGGTACGTGCTAATACACACAGAAAATATCCTAAACAGATGATCGTTTATAGGCCGTCGTCTCCCAACTAAAAAAATAAACAATAACATTCTTTTGTAATGAGCCCTGGGATCCCAAGGACCGGTAGACATCGGGTTAATAAGCCCTTCAATAATTTTCGCATATGGGTCATTCTACTTTTTCATGACCAGTTTTCTATTACAAAAAAAAATCTACGATATGTATTGTATTAGTGTACAAAAATAGAATTTCGAAATAGTACCTGAACATAACAAAAGGAATGTATAGGTAAAATACTTAAATACTAACTTATTGCTGTAAAAGGTGGGAAACACAGTGGTAAAAACTATTTTTTCATACAAATGGTGAGACATCTAAAGACCACTGAGTAACTCGAGTTATGACTATTAGCTGTGGTTCGTTAATTACCAAAAATCTCGGAAGTGAAATTGCAATTAAACCTCTTTCTAAATAACAATACAAAAATATGAAGCGAGTGCAAAGTAATCCAAAATCTGCATTTAAACAAAAAGTGTCTGAAAATTATGTACATGAAAAAGTAGAAAGGCCCATATGCCATTTCTCTTTCACGTTCAGCATTACAATGAACTCCCAAAATAAACGAAATCACCTGGAACCCGAAGACCCATATAGCTCACGGACTGAACCAGGTAATCAAAATATTCAAGCGGCATTCACGTTTCCCATATTTGTATAGTGAATTAATAATTTCCCTTCAGGTTACCTACTTCTTAACTTGCCGGAGCGGAGTCTATGTGCAGTTCCGTTGTACCGAGATCTTACTGATGTCGTCCAGATTAATTCACTTGCGAGTTTACGGACAATATTATTGACAGGGACAGTCTACTGACAGTACTGTTTTTTCTCATTGTAATAGTTTATACCACCTACTTTTCAGCTTTATATTTCATTTCTCCACTACCCAAAGGTTGTCTGGAAGAGATCGCTCTTTAGCGATAAGACCGCCTATTGTTCTGCCTCTGTCTCTCTGTATCTATGTTTTTTTTTGTTTTTTATGTGCTATTTTATTATGTGAGGTGTGCAATAAAGAGTATTTGTATTGTAATGTATGACGACCGGTTTAGCCTAGTGGGTAGTGCACCTGCCTGTGAAGCTGACGGTCCTGGGTTCGAATCCCGGTCAGGGCAAATATTTGTGTGATGAACATGAATATTTGTTTCTGAGTCTTGGGTGTTTTCTATGTATTTAAGTATTTATATCTATTAAATATGTCGTCGTCTAGTATCCATAGCACAAGCCTTCTTGAGCTTACTGTGGGGCTAGTTCGATTTGTGTAAGATTGTCCTCTAATATTTATTTATTATTATTTATTTATTATTTATTGTACTCTGTATTCGTACCGCTCTGCTTTCACTCATCTCAGTTAAATCAGGAATTTCAGTTGATGTTCATAGCTTACAAATACTGCACCGACAACTGCAGAAGTAATCTAACAGCCCGGCCACGACTTAGCACGAATATCGGTACGGCAAGCGTTTTATCAGTTCATGACATGGTGGACACGCGCAACGCACTGTGGTTAGTTGGGGCACGCAATGTATTAGAAAAATCGCCGCCCCTCGAAGCTGTGGTCTGGCAATAACTTCCCTTGTGCTAGATAATTGCAATTGGTGGATCAACTATTCTTTGTTGCTAGTTACCATGGTTACGTCTCCTGAGTCACTCTTTAAAAACGTGATTTTATAGGGTTTAAATCTACCAAATATGAGTTTTAGCGATGAGCATAAATCCATTTGGACATGGGTCATCTCTTGAGCATGCTTAAAGTCCATATTATAATCATTTTTCTAAGAAACTCGGTTACTATTGTCTCCTCGCTGACGGGACAGAATAACAACAAGAAAAAGTTGATTGACCCCAATATCAACTTACCTGGCTGTAAATCTTTGACCATCCGACAGAGGTTCTACGGTGTATGTTACTCCCTGTGTCAACACACCAGCGTTGCTGTCCACCCAGGTTATCTGCAACAAACATAATGTTATAGTCAAAATTAAAAAAAAAAATTCTTCATACTTTACATGACCAACTCGTCTGTCTGTTCGTCTATCAGTGGCCTGTATCTCATGCTGTAATAGTAGATAAATAAATAAAAATGAAATTAATATTACGGTACACATACTTATATAGAGAAATAGATACTTATGTAAATAAATAGAAACATCCAATACTCACGAACAAGTCGTGATCATCACACAAATAAATACCCTGACCGGGATTCGAACCCGGGGCCTCCAGCGTCGTAGGCAGTGTCACTAAAAAGTAGGCTAAAGAGGTCTTCAGTAATCATAAAAAGATAATCAGTAAAAAGTGCGAGTTGCAATTTACTCTTAAAGGACGTCGTTACGTCTTGTCGATACTGGGTCGGTTGCACCAACATACGATCACAGGTCGATCATCGTCAAATATGGCGCCGGCAGCTGTCATCCCATAGAAACTTGTCGAATTTTCCATACAATCAGATTTTAATGCACACCGCTTACGATTACAGAGGGTTTGGTGCAACCCCCCTTATGCAGAATGTCGTATTTTAGCAAAAACTTAAAATTCCAAGCAATTTCTAACGAATCCCCATGGAGCGAATAATTTAAAAAGAAAAATACAACCGCATTAGGACTATCCAAAACATGGGAATGTGATCATTGCCTAAATATTCCTCACAAAATACCCTTGATATATTTGCCTATGGGAGATAAGCAAAAGCTTTCGGCGCTTCAAAGAAATACCGACTGTTTACATAAACGTCCAATTTACTTTGTACTGGTGTCAGCGTATTCTATTTATTTAATCCGGTTAAGTGAATAGGTACGCCGCCCACGGGACATCATACAATTAGGACTTAAAATTGAAAACGATGTAGCGTAGCTTAGAGGACCTCTGGGATATCAAGCACAAAGATTTATAATGGTATTGAATTGACTGGTTGAGAGGGGAATGTCGAAGTTTTGAGAGTGAAATTGAAAGGGACTGTGTTGTGTATCCTTTCTCCTAATAGCGTTTGCTACCCGGATGTATCGTATGGAATTGCGGAGTCCGCTTTGGAAACTAATTTCGATTTTAACAGACACTATTTACACGGAAACGAGGAGGAAAAACTGGACCATGTTGTGATTAGATCCGTTTCCTCAGTATGTTTTTGTTACCGAAAAATTGCTGATTAGCGTCATACTTAGTTGAAAAAACAAAAGTCGTCCCTCCTGTGGACAATAGTTAACGGCTTATGTGCATGATAGCTATGTTTTTATTACAGGGATTTATAGAAACGGAGACACTGTTTATGCGGGTTACAGGTCCAATCCAAAATTAAGCTTTGTAGCCCTTAACTTTTGGTATATCCACAGAAAAGACGCGAACCTAAATCCGCGTATGACCCATAAATATCAAATGATGCTTCGTACCCCAAGTTCTGTAAGGGACTGTGTATATGAAAGCAGATATAAATAGATTTGAAGCAAACTATAATAATAAAACCGGACAAGTGCATCTCAGACTCACAAAAGAGTTCCGAACCAACCGCAAAATTAAGTTGGTTTTGACAGAAAAAATAAAAAGGAAATCTCAAATCAGAAATCAATTCTTTCAATATATTAGTATTTTTTGGTAAAATACACGTGATAACAAACATTATCACCAAATTTCAAGTTCATAGTACATTGGGAATTGAAAAAATCTTTGGAACAAAATTTTGTGACCGATGCCGGACGTATGGATGGACGTGTCAGCAATAGGGTTCCTTTGTGTACGAAGAAATTGAAGACGAAGAAAACTTTTTACCCCCTTATTCATAAACGTCTGTAAAACCTATATTAGTTAACTAGCCGCTAAAGTTCGTTTGTCCTTATCTGTCACCTTGACATTGACGTTTGTTGAGAATGGGACAAAGAACTTTTTAGTTAGCAGAGGTTTGTTAAGTTTTATGAATACGGGGGTTAGACTTTATCATAATTAAGTTGAGACTGTGGAATTTAAATAGTAACAAACTAAAGCAGTAACTTGTAGAGTAGATTGTATCGATTCGCCGGTCGGTCTTTCTTGTAATGTAATTAGTTGGTACAATCATTTAATGGAAGTGCGGGGTATGATGATCATTAGCTAATATTGTTGTCCGTTTATTGATTACTATGTTAATAGGATTGGCCTTAGTAAATTGAAATGGACGCTTTATTATTTAGGGAAGTAATGTTCAATCAATACGTATGGTATGTTTTGCTCCTTTTTAGGGTCGGAACCGTTATGGTTTCGTCATGGCTGTCCGTCCGTCACAGCTGAGATTTTCATTTGGGTTTGTGATGAAATAATTCAGTTTTAGAACCAATATTAAAGAAGATTGAAATAAAAAACTTGAAATTATCTGCACTTGTCTCTGCAATGAATCTTCAAATCATTAAGCACAACACCTTCCTTTACGCCCCACAGTCTGTTAAGAAAGCTTGTGATGTTATGTAAGTAGTCTCAAAAATGTCAATAGACGACGGTGTTAGATTATTATCAGCTAAACAGTATGCTTGTTTGTCAACGCGACACAGAAAAAAGTGCAATAAATCTTTGTAATTGGAATCCAGAAGCAATTTTGCGGTGATAAAATTTGAAAGCCTTTTCATATTTTTTATGCAATCCCATCTGCCGCTCTCTAAAACCCAAGTAAATACACACCAGCCAAAAATCGGCATACATTTCCTAACCAACCCAATTTCACCGGAAGAATTGCTCGGAATTTCATTCAGTACCAACAAAAATGTCAACAAGGTAAGCCAATCCAGAATTTCAATCCTCACCTCAGCTGGGGGCTTTCCTCCGACGGACTCGCATTCCAAAATTATGTTTCTGTCTTCAGTTGTAGAGTAGAAATTCCCTTGCAGGATCCTTGGTGGTTCCGGCGGCACGAGAACTGTCAGGCGAGCGTACCGTGACCTAATAGCCGGCTCCCCTGTACAAACCATTTTAATTTGAGCAGTGATTTACAAAAGCGCGTATGTCCATTCTAGCGTTGTGCAGAAAAGAGTTTTATCAGTAACAACTTAAAGTAGGTTTACAATTGGCAATTTCATAAAATCAAGACCTTTTGAAAATTATTCTCATTTATAAAGGTGTGTTAGTGTACTTGTAACCTAATTTAAGGTTGTACGTCTTTAAATAGTGGTCAGTATATTTATTTACTAGCAACAAAGAACTGGTGTGGTTTTTAATAATATTAATTTACAGTAGTTCGAGCTTGTATTTAGTGTATACGTTTTGAAACCATAAAGTTAAACGCCCAATGTTGGACATCTTACTTCCAATTGTTCACCTATTTTGTTAAGAATTAATTTGGAACTTGCAAAGTATTCACATTAATTCCTGTTTACTTTTCTGCAATATATTTAATTTGAGTAAGATTTGTTAAATACAGCCAAACCGTATAAAACTCTTCAATTTATATTGGCGTTCTGTGAAGTCGCAATTTTAACTTGTAATATTTAATCAGCGCACCAAAATTTAACGAATTACACAAGTCTTTTGTTTAACTAATACTTCTTAGCTTACATAATAAACCTAGTTTAACTCAATAAGTCAACTCTGCGGTGTATTTCGGTTGTCTCGGGAACTCGAGATTTGAACACAATTTAATAATCCAAAGAGGCGAATGAGGGTATAAAGACAATGAAAGTCGCAAGTTCCGTCAGATAGTTTCCTATGGAGCAAAGTTTCTGTTTTAAACAAAGTTTGTAAGTTAAATAGTGCAAAGTTGTACAATTTTGCCGCAAGCCAGTTGTCCATTGTGCTCTGTGGTTGATAAAAACAAAGTTTCCCTTCTATTAGCCTCATGTAAATTGTTCATTTTACTTTCTGGAAAATGTTTTCTTTGTCAGTACGATTTAGCTTCTTTATCTACAATAATTGTCTTTCCATCTTCATAATTATAGCTATGTAAACCCAGGACTGAGTCCACTTGACATTTGGAACAATTTAAATAGTCTTCTAATAATTTTAAATATAAAACTCCAGTGAGTCTCAAACTGAAATAACAAATAGTCTTCAAAAAAATTATCTTTTTTATTGACATCGTAAAAATTACATCTTTGTTCATTTAGTATGTCTTAGGCTTTGCGTTCATTTGTCAATTCAGTTGTTATTTGACTAATAATTCAAAGTACATTGATCGTTCTTAATTCATCGTTTAACAGCAAGCCCATACAAAATCATCAACAAGCACCAGTATTATGTTATGTATATTTTTAAGTGAGTTATGTGTATAATTGATATTTTCTGTTTACTATTGATATTTTCTGTTTACTATATATTTCAGATTGAAATGATACGGCGAGAGCTGTATTTCTAATATTGAAGTGAAAATTAATTCGTCAATAATCTGATCACATAAATTGTACCAGGATGGTAGCTACCACTACTTTTCCAACTTAAAATAGATATACATAAAAATAATATAGGACATAATAAATAATTACTAAAATAAGTAGTAAATAAAGCATCTTTTTTTTAAATGGCTGTTTATTAATAAGAATACTAATCATTAGATTTAAAAGAAGATGATCGTATTGAACAAGTTTAAGACGTAAACGCAGAAGCTACCTACTTAAAACTTCTTTCATTGTTTCCCGGTAATCCTTATCTTCCGTAAAGTCAAATTCTCCAGAAACATTCAACCGTTTTACTTAAAACAAGATCAAATTTACTTAACGGCTTAGGGATAACGATCAAAGAAAATGTAGGCGGTGCCGATTACTTAAGAAATACAGAGTTAACCCTAAATCTTGAAACAAAAGCTGAATGAGCCATAAGAGACAGTAGCGATAAGAATTCTAACGGAGACATTCGAATAGAAGGCGAATTTATCAAAAGATACGTCGCACAAAGAGCTATGTAAATTAATTTCACAGACCTTTTCGTTTGCATTTGAATAGAGCACGATCCAGGAGAGGCCAAAAGGATCGAAGCGGGGTAAAATTTCTAAGACGGCTTATTAAGAATTCGCATAAACGTCACGATATACCGTATAATTAATTTGGTTGAATGGGTCAGGGATACGGTAACGGCAATTGTTAAGATGGCGTTGAATAGCTATTCATTCAGACTATATATATATTTGATATAAAATATCAGAAAAGTGCAGGCCGATTTTCGAGATAGGTGTAACACGGAAAAACCTTCACGGTGCGTTCGCTGGCGCACTGGCCGGTGAGAAAGAAAAAGTACACATTTTTCAAGGCCGTGTTTTGTTTTGGGATGGAAAATTTGACTTGGAGCGTGCTGTTTCTGAAAAACTATTCTCATCATCATTCTAATACTTATTTAAATAAACTTGTGTTTTAACTTGAATAATAGTGATATACATAATGCACTTTTTCTAAATTCACCTGTAAATATTGTATAGTTCATATTAATCATACAAGGGCTGCCACTTACGCAGGTATTTACTGTATATATTATTTGCAAATTTGTATATGTAATTATTTGTGAAACCCAATCCAAGCCTCATTTAGCCGTCACTGGCCTAGATCAAATGATGCTCGGATGGGTTTTGAACCTTTTTAAAGCACGAGTAATGTTTACAGCCGTTTCTACTTGGATACATTACTACCGATTACATTGGGTGCCAGCAATGTACATACTTATTAAAGCGTAATAAGTATGGGGGCTTCGGAAGAGAGTACAATTTTGTACCTTTTGTTGTCGAAACTATTGGTCCATAGGGCCCCAATGCGCACAAGTTATTTACTGAAATCGCGAAGCGTTTGGTTGAGGTAACTGGTGACCGAAGAGCTGGCGACTTCCTCGCTCAACGTACCAGATTTAGGCAATTTTTTTAATTGACACGTATGACTATTGCGACCGTATGAGATAATGTATTTACTTTTAATATATTTTTTGAATTTTTCATTAAGAAATATCGTTTCAAACATCGCTCTAAATCGACCATTTTCAAGTTAATAACTTGTTCTTTTCGCTTAAATTCTACTACACACAATTAAACCAAAAAAGGCTCATGTTACTATATAAAACTTTAACAAAATCATGCCTTTAATCACTTTATTGGTATTATCAATACTTTTGTCATAATTTGAAATAAAACATTTTAAAACCTCTTAAGAATCTCGGCGTGATTATTTGTAGTTCTTAAGCAATAAGATACCTTTTTGCGTCATTAATAAGGATCCATTATCTTACAGATCTAATAAAGAATCTCCATTTATTACTATGACGCAAAAAATATTCGTTTAAATTTGAACCTTGGTACGATGCAATAACGTCTACAACGATATCTTCCATATGTGGCTTCGTATGCGGTAACCGATTAAGGTAGTTTACCATCATAAAATATTTAAAAATATATAGATTCTTTGACAAATTCGTTTAAGTTTAATCAATTAACCGGATAAAGTATGGAATCAAAGTGAATAAGATCGGTACGGATATAAAAAATCAATCGGTTAAAACATGAAAAGGATCAAAATAAATGAAACAGAAAATCCTAATGTAAATATTTTAAACAAATTAAAACACAACTCAGTGCGGACGATAGGAAAAAAGGCAAAGGGGGAAAGATGGCCGGAGGCCTTGCGAACAGAAAGATTTTCAATTTATTAAAGCCAAACACAATTTCGCGAGGCGGGGCTTAGTTGCAAAAACAATCGCGTCTTGTGTAGGAAGTATTTCTTTTCAAGTTATATAGGTGTTTACTCAGCTTGCTGGCTAAGTTGTTACACGCTTCTTATTAAAATACTAGCTGTTTACGCGGCTTTGTTTCTGTTTTTACAAACTGGTGCTGCGGAAATCGGTATTTGACGGCAGAAAAAAAAAATCCCAACTTGTATTCAGAAAAAAAAACAATGCTGTCCTCAAATGAGAGACCAGGGTCATACTTAGTTGAAAAAACAAAAGTCGTCCCGCCTGTGGTCAATAGTTAACGGCTTATGTGCATGTTAGCTATGCTTTTATTACAGGGATTTATAGAAACGGAGACACTGTTTATGCGGGTTACTGGTCCAATCCAAAATTATCCATTGTAGTTTGGTATGTCCACAGAAAAGACGCGAACCAAAATCCGTGTATGACCCACCAAAGCTTTTCTTTCGCAAGCCAACCAGGTAGCAAAATTATTATCGTCTTAGGTGTAAACAATTCAACCCTTCGCTATGCTCAAGATTCTACTTTAGGATTATTTCGCTTCATCGAGGATTCAATATAAAGCCCTCGCCGTATACGTATAATTTTTTTTTCTCCTAAGAGATAATCTCCTACTTTTACATGCACCACGCTCGTGGTTTCCTTGCGATGTTTTACTTCACCGAAGCTACTGTCAAATATCTAAATAATATTTCGTAAAATTTTTTTTTAAACACCAGTGGTATGAACTAATTAGCTTGTTGTTAAATAAATGTTATTATTCCCTCAATGATTATTTAAGTGACACATTTGCATAATTACTTAGTGTGACCTTCTTTATTTGACATCGATAATAATAACTACGATTGTACGTAATTTTATCTAAATACCATTTTTTTATATTTTCATGATGTAATTTACTGACTAGAATGCTTTTGACTTTGTTTTTATATTATTATTATTGTAACTTAACTTAATATATTAAATATGCATGCTGCATGCTAAGCACCATCCATACATTTGTACAGCGTAGGTGTAAAACATAGAGAACTAACTTGTTACATACACCATCCTCATTGTACCTATGTTTCTACAAATAAAATTTCTGATTTCTGATTTCTGATGAGCCAAGGTTCAGGTTGAAAGTCGCGTGCCTACCGTTCGACTACAGTGGCTTTAGGGTAGGCCAATAGAGCAGCGCCGCTACTCTGAACTATCGTGCCGTCTCTTTCACTCAAATAGTGTATAACGCGATAGCGAAATGGACAGCGCGATAAGAAGTTCAGATTTCGATGTTCGTAGTACAAGGCCTGACCATGAGTTTACATGACCGTACTCGCTTGCGACTGCTTAAAAATTTGTATGGGCAAAAGTACAGCGCCTCTGGCGGTTACGCAATAGAATCGGCATACTAAATCGTTTACGCATTACGCAGTTGCTAGCAACTACGGTTATACAAACTCATGGTAAATTTAGTGTAGGAAGTGGTGTGCACCGTAGATTGGAAACTGTAACACCTATTCTGCAACATGGTAAATGAAACCACCCACAATACCTGCGAGCAACAATTTATCTTCAAACTAGTTCGTATAACTCATCTCGGTAGTCTCGGCACATGCTTTCAGGCATCAAAGCTGTTTAAGAAGGTTCCTAACTTGAGAGCTGTACCGTTTCGGCGTTTATAACTAGTTCCAACAAGTTAACAGATCTTTAACAGCATAGTTCTAGGTATAACACGTGCCTTGTTAAATTATTGTTTCATCTTCCATCTGAATTGTATAATGCACCATAAAATGTCGTTTTATGCAGTGACGTCACGTCAAGTCAGTGAGCGTTTTCGCGCGAAAGAAATGTCGGTTTTTGATGCGAATTAAAAAATCATTTGTGCACATTTTAAATTTTTTGTGTTTGGTGTTTTTACGTAATGCTTAAACCCTATTATAAAACTTAATAAACCCCTGCTAAATAAAATGTTCTTTGCCCCTTTCTCACAAACGTAAATGTTAAAGTGACAAATAAGGACAAACTAACTTTAGCGGCTAGTTAACTAATATAGGTTTGATAGACGTTTATAAATAAGGGGGTTAACCTTTAGACTAGATCAATGATATAATGCAAGTTCCCTATCATATCGTAATGGACCTAGAGAATATACATCCCTCGACAAATATGTGCTCAGGTATGTGGTTAATCTTCAGACGAGATCTATGAAATAATGCAAGTTCCCTATTATATCGTAATGGACCTAGAGAATATACATCCCTCGACAAATATGTAATAATAATAATTGAAAGTAAATAAAGAGAATAATAATAAACGATAATAATAATAATAATCGTTTATTCACATAAATTACAAATGTTTACACAACTTACGCACTTCTGCCAAACCACAGTGCGGTTTGTTGGCAGACGAGGCTCCAATTATATTTACTTAAGCAACATTTGTATTGTAGGTATTGTATTTACTTAGCTAATGTGAGAATATAACATATTAAGGTTCTGGGCAGACACACTAATAGTACAGATTAGTATAATAGTATTAATAGCCAAGGGATTGGGGATTTATTCTGCGTTTGTAACAATTATAGCATTGCATTTTTAACTTTACTTATTAACACGTTACTAACCCAAGGTATGTGGCTAACTATTGTGTCAATGTTTCTATGCACTTTTGAAACTAGGTTTATGAAAGCGACTGCCAATCTCACCTTCCTATCTAGGGGAAACTAGATCTTGTTGGGATTAGACCTGTTTCCTCACGATATTTTCCTTCACCGAAATGCCACTGTTAAATAAGAAATAAGTTTATGCTACCTGTGTAGACACATTGGCACCGTCCCCCCTCCAAAATACTAAGGTAAAAGCGGGTGCAGCGGCGAAAAATGCCGAAATATTAGAGCGTAATAAATACAAAGGCCTCGACAGAGAGTACAATTTTGTACCTTTTGGTGTCGAAACTCTTGATCGATAGGGTCTCAGCGCGCACAAGTTATTTACTGAAATCGCGAAGCGTTTGTTTGATGTAACCAGAGCTGGATTAAGACTACTTGATGCCCTAAGCAATCCTCGCCCATGCCCCCCCCCCAAATGCTTTCGTATGTCCGGATGTTCCCCTCTACAGGTCTCAATTTTGTGAGGGGTCGATAGTCATACTTTTATCGGGTCAGTTTATGGAAATTTAAAAATTACTCAAAAATATTTTTAAACGTTTTTAGGAGGTCTCACATACAGATAAAACAGGCCGCAATTTTTTTTACTGTATACTAATATCCCCTTTCGTGTGTTCATGTGCTAGCAAATTATTTTTGGGTGCTGTTTCTGGTGCCCCCCCAGACGTGGTGCCCTAAGCAATTGCTTAGTCTGCTTAAGGATTAGTCCGGCAGTGGATGTAACTGCTGACCGAAGAGCTGGCGACTTCCTCGCACAACGTATCAGTATTGCGATACAGCGAGGAAATGCCGCCAGCATCCTCGGTACAATGCCCCAAGGGCCTGTTTTAGATTTAAGTTTTAATATTATTTAAGTTATTTTTTTTAAATAGCATATACAGGGCGTCCCACGGTTATGCCACATGGAGGGAAAGTACCTTGAATATTGTAGATGGAACATTTTAGTGAAAGAAGATATTATTTTAATTTTAAAAACAATTTAAACTGCATTCACAGATATTTAAATAATAATTAAACCGTGAACCGGGAATCGAACCCGTTACACAAGAAAAATAATTACCCTGTAGCTTTATCGTACCAATCGAAAGGCTTCATCATATGGATTATTTTTTGCTAAATAACATAGTATCAGAAATAAAAGGAAGACCATGAATTTTAAATTTTTAATACAATATTAATCAATTTATCACGTGTAACGGGTTCGATTCCCGGTTCAACCATAAAAATATTTAAATATCTGTGAATGCAATTTACAATGTTTTTTAAATTCAAATAATGTCTTCATTCAGTAAAATGCTTCATCTACAATATTTAAGGTACTTTCCCTCCATGTGGCATAGCCGTGGAACGCCCTGTATAGTGTCCCACTGCTGGGCCAAGGCCTCCCCTCTTTTTCGCCACTCGTCTCGATCGTGTGCCAGCTCCCGCCAATCCGTACAAAATGTATCAAGGTCGTCTCGCCATCTCCTGTTCGGTCTGCCTCTCGGGAGCCATCTTGTGGGATCCATTCGGTGGCTACTTTGTCCCAACGCTCCGGGCGCATTCGACAGACATGCCTAGCCCAGTCCCACTTCAACTTTGCGGCCTTAACACCCACATCTACGATACCAGTTTTGGAATGCAGCTCCGTGTTCCTGATCCGGTCAATTCTCAAGTTATTGTCATTTAACTATTATTATCGCTTGTAAATAAATAAATACAGGGCGTCCCACGGCTATGCCACATGGAGGGAAAGTACCTTAAATATTGTAGATGGAGCATTTTACTGAATGAAGACATTATTTGAATTTAAAAAAACATTGTAAATTGCATTCACAGATATTTAAATATTTTTATGCTTGAACCGGGAATCGAACCCGTTACACGTGATAAATTGATTAATTTTGTATTAAAAATGTTAAAATTCATGGCCTTCCTTTTATTTCTGATACTATGTTATTTAGCACAAAATAATCCATATGATGAAGCCTTTCGATTGGTATGATAAAGCTACAGGGTAATTATTTTTCTTGTGTAACGGGTTCGATATCCGGTTCACGGTTTAATTATTATTTAAATATCTGTGAATGCAGTTTAAATTGTTGTTAAAATTAAAATAATGTCTTCTTTCAGTAAAATGTTCCATCTACAATATTCAAGGTACTTTCCCTCCATGTGGCATAGCCCTGTATACTTTAAATAAGTTCATTGTAAAACACCGTGGTACGGTTTTCGAATCCATGACGATCCGATTAAAAGTACTGGTCCCTAACCACTCACCTACAGCAGCAAGTACATAAACCAAATAAGATTGAAAAACTGCTAATAAATCATTAAAGGTATTTTGAAATATTTTGTATAAGAAGTTAACGTTTCAAATTATAGGATGAAAATCTCCGAAGATAATCGTTTAATTCCCTGCTTAAAAACGGAATTTCCGCCATTTTGTGCTCATTTTTTGGGAGCCATTATGTTGAGTAAACATTTAAATTGCTAAGTATTTCCGTCCAATTTCGGCTCGTTTAAAAATGAATATAAATTTCGCATTTTTTTGTTGAAATTTATGGGTTCAGATCGTAAACAATACGTTACTTAATGTTGAAGAGTAGATAATATTGTTATAATATTGCTTCTTTTCAGAAAAATACACGTACTTTACAATAATAATATATTAAGTGAAAGAGTATTTTACTGAGAAACGACTATAAATTGAAGATTGACATTGAAAAAAATTCTTAAAAGCCTATAGCAGCGAGTACTATAGGCTTTACACTATATAGTACAACAACTGGTTAAATTATGTACATGTCACAATACATTAATGTACATCAGATATATCGGAGCGAACGAGGTGCTCACAAATATCTGAACACGACTCTATTGTCAAGGTGTTAAAGTGCATGTTCAGATAATTTTGAGCACCCTGAAGAGTACAGATATATTTGATGGCGACTGTACAACCCTTTACGGAATTTCTTCCAGCTAAGCTATAAAATATGCTCATGAGGTCCACAGCTCATAGAGCCACCAGTATATTTTTAGTAGTTTAGCACCAGTATATTAGTAGTAGTAAGTTAAAAAAGCTTATTCCTATTTTGTCCCTTTTAAAAAGTTTTATTTTTACCAACACACAGATAAACTATAAAACACACGTTATCGTCAGTACCAGTAAAGCATCGGATTTCAAATTGTATTGTCCAAATTACTCAAAGCGAGGCTGGCAAAGGTGGCGAGGCTGGCAAAGGTAGCGAAGCAAGCAAGACAACATCGACAGCTCAATGGTGTCGAACACAAAGGACAGGCTAGCGCTGTACATGGTATGGGCTTGCATTTTGTGTCTTTTACATCGTGTTTATAATAAAAAGAATTGGGAGACATTCCAATCACGACTGTATTCTAAACGTCAGAGCGAATCATTTAAGTTTCAGTGCTAGTCTAGCAATTGTCAACCTACAGATAAAAAATGTGATATTGCAGTGAAGGGAAGAGTTGCCTTTTCCGCAGTTGATTGGCCTATTGCTTATGCATTTTAGGAGCGGAATTCTATTTCAAAAAAAGGTTTAAAAAGAGACTTCCACACAAATAATCTTCTAATCTAGTTAAAATTTAAAAAAACAAGTTCGTATGGCCTGTACACTAATTTTAACAAAAAAAATGTTTTTTTAGTGTTTTGCATTCATTTACAACAATCAAGTTTGTTTTTTGAAGACACATATAAAGTTACCAATGAAAGACGAACCTCATTTTAAATAGGTAAAAAAAACGCTTATTTCGGCGCATAGAATACAAATCCGTTTGCATTAAGCGCGATATTAGAAAAAGGAGGAAAAGTGACTTACGTCATTTTATCTTGATCCAAACCTGTAATTAACTCCAGAGGTGGATCCAATATAGCGATAAAGTAACCTTCTAAGGTAATTTCCTGGTTTATCGGAGCGGAATCGGTATGTAGTACTGAAGATTTTATTATTATATTTTAATTTTTATTTTTTCCATTTCGGTCTGTATCCCCCCACTGTTAAGTAAATTCCTCCTCATGTTCACACCAGTTTGCCCTGTTTTGCGGTAGTCTCGTTCATATATATAAAACCTATGATTTTGTTCATTATATGTATACCTTTCCTATATGTATAGTATGTTGTGTTGCGTTCCGTGAATCACGTACGGTGCTGTCTGAAAACCAGCGCTGCAGGTGTCTAACACCTCGGCATAATGCTGAGACAGCAACCGATTCACTGCCGCGAAGACGCACTTTATAACTGTATGTTCATGTACTGAGTATATTATATTTGTAACGGTGTGTCTTTTGGTGCAGTTAATAAATGCTTTCTTTCTTTCATTCTTTCAAGATATCTCATAAGTAATGTCGGGTTACGTAACTAAAAATATACTACACCACAGTTTATAAATGTCGTAACCTGTTAAACTATGGACCACTTATGCGCAAAAGAAGTATCTACCTAGGGAGGTACATCGTGCACCCAACAACAGATTGCGACCCAAAGAATCTGGAAATTAGAATTACGATTTGAAACGGGATATTTACCATGTATATTTGTATTTTTGAGTTCCCGATATTTCGGCACTGTTGCAAGCGCCATTATCAAGGATTAACTGACGTGCTGCGAGTTTTAGGTGTGGTCTACCCACACACCATAGCGATCTACCCTCTTCCTGGTTCGCTTTTTTCGCACAGTGTCACCGTCACTACCACCGTCGTCTAAAAATACAAATATTCATGGTAAATATCCCGTTTCAAATCGTAATTCTAATGTAAATGACCATGTAAGCTTGAAATCTTATAATCTGGAAATTCCTGGAAGCAAAGGGTATAAGCAAAGCACTTGGAACGACTGTACTTTATGCGCCATCGCCCAACATGATAAATTTTTTTGTATGGTAAATTAAGCCATCCTAAGTGCATTTTTAAAATTGAAATTATTTATTTATTTGAATTACTTTTTTGTTTTTTTTTTTGAGAATTTGATCCTTTTTCGAGAAATTTTGAAGTTATTATTTTTTTTATTTGGTGTCAACTTTCCTTACGTACATGTCGTAATTTATTTTTTAATTGACGGCGTAAAAGTATGGAGAGCGACAAATACGAAATTCGAGTATTCTTCAGACATTATTGGACAGAAAAATTTGAAGCAGCCGCTGTAGCAAGAAAAATATATTATGTTAAGTTGAAGGGGGAGAAGTGTTAAATGAATGGACGGCACAGCGTAGGTTTAATCATTTTAATAGTGGAGATTTGACCCCTGAAGATACGCCCTCTAGTCGGCCACCCATTTGGTATATTGAGGCTACAAAGTAAGCCATTGAAAACCAACCCAGTACCAGCTCTCGTCAATAATTGGACTCAATTAAACCTTCTAAAGGACAAACATCACCACTTAAAATCATTAGGTAAGACCTATAAAATTACTCGGGCCGACATTACTTATGAGATACCCTCAGTATTTTGTTGTTTACCGTGAGCTTACCGATGTCGCACAAATTTCCTCACTGGATGGTAACTGTCATTGCGTAGCAGTAATATCACTCGAGGCAGTACTGAATTCGTATCGCACCGCTTCCGTGCGTTCCGCTCCAGTGAGGAAGCCTCGTTTGATTGTACGCGCGCAGTAAGGGATCGGTATAGACTGTACTGACAGCAGAAAACTTTCTGATCATACCGCCTCAGCACCTATAAGTCAGTAAGTCGCCTGAAGGGCTAAAAGAGAAACGTAGATATTTTTTGGAAATCCTTGGGATTTTGGTGTATTATCATAATCATCATCATCCTAGCGTTATCCCGCTACAGTTGCATCCTGAAGGATGCCCGGGGTCCGCTACCTAATCCCAAGATTTGGCGTAGGCACTACTTTTTACGGCAGCGACTGACCTTCCAATCCGAGGGGAAACCAGACCTTATTGGAATTGGGCTTGTCAAGTGAGTGGGAAACTTGACTGTTAGAAGTTCTCAAGCCGCCCGAAGGCCTCTAACTTGGCTTAACGACTGCTATCATAGACAGCAGCCGGGATCAACTGCTTAACGTGCCTTCCAAAGTATATATGACTTAAATATCTTTTAGAGTATTACCGATTTGTATTATATTCGTATCTTCATATCTACTAATTTGTTAAGATAAAATAACTTTCCTTGGGACATTTTGTATTTCAAATACGTTTTAGTAACATCTATTTCAACCTGTGTTCTCGCGAAAAAAATAAACAATTAGCATTCTTTTCCAATGTGCCCGGAGATCTCCGCCACAGGGAGAATGGCTACTGACCACCATTTAAATAACGTTAAAATTTATTTACAACACAACACAAATATATAAAGGTAACTAAAACATTATAGGAAACTGTGTATTAACGTTTTGCCTGAAAAGTATGGCTCAAACGTCTCAAAAGGGTCATTGCCAGATTTAGGTTCGCGTCCTTTCGGTGGACATATCAAAAGTTAAGGGCCACAAAGCTTAATTTTGGATTGGTCTAGTAACCCGCACAAACGGTGTTTCCATAACTATAAATTCATGTAATAAAAACATAAATTATGTGTACATAAGCCGTTAACTATTAACCACCGGGTGGACAACTTTTGTTTTTATTACTGACAATGACCCAAAAACACTTGCGGCTTTCCCGCGCAGAGGGCCTACCGCGAACTGAAAACAAACGAAGCTCGAATATCTCCCTCTCTGTCGCACGAATAAGCGAGTGCGACAGAGAGGGAGATTTACGAACTTCGTTCGTTTAGATCACGACACCTCGTTAGTCAAAATCTGACAGTCTGACAGACAACTTTTAAACGGTTCGAGTTAGCTCAAAAATAATGTAATTTTTGATATGGGTGTGAGTTATTCGAGATTTGCTAAAAACGACACCTCGTTTGTCAAAATCTGACAGTTTTTTTAAATTTTGACAGATTTGGTCAAAATTCAATTTTTCGACAGACGTTTATATTTTTCATTAATTAAAGCATTTTTGTGAAAATTTGACATTTTTGATAAATTGACACTAGTATGTCAAAATCATCACTCCCTGTCAAAATCCAATAAAAAGACATTTTGGAGCGAATTATAATTTTAAAATAGACTTTTTAACTTAGCCAGAATTTTAACTTGACATTTAGACCCTTGGGATAACCAATGAGATACTTTTTTTTAACCTGACTGTGGCTTTATAGGCCGGACCCAATAAGCGGTAGGAGTGCGCGGTTGGAGAGTAGCCTGGGGAAAATCCAGGGGAAAACCTCCGACACGACCACACGGGCGGTTTAAGCACTGGAATATTACTCTAACCCCCGTATTCATAAAACTTAACAAACCTCTGCTAACTAAAAAGTTCTTTGTCCCATTCTCACAAACGTCAATGTCAAAGTGACAGATAAAGACAAACGAAGTTTAGCGGCTAGTTAACTAATATAGGTTTGACAGACGTTTATGAATAAGGGGGTAAGAGTTTAAACCCCAGTGAAATTGGTTGAGCGGCTTTGACCAAATCAGATGTATGAGTGGAATCGAGCTACTCGGAGTTTTGTAGCTGGTTCACTAAACCTAGCAAGACTGAGAAGAGTCAAGCAATCCAATGAGATACTTTGAACCAGATACACACCAGATCATGGATCAATAAAATAATTTAAATAATTCATTACTCATTGATAATGTCACAATTTGAAATTCTTACACATTTATTAATTACTACATAGTATAAAACAAAGTCGCTTTCTCTGTCCCTATATCCCTATGTATGCTTAAATCTTTAAAACTACCTAACGGATTTTGATGCGGTTTTTTTAATAGATAGAGTGACTCAAGGGGAAGGTTTATATGTATAATACATGCATCAGCATTGCACCCGTACGAAGCCGGGGCGGATCGCTAGTGCTTTTATAAATGTTGAATTATTTTTTCTCTATGATACGTACCTCTCGCCCCGGAGCTGACTTGACACTGGTACCTTGCGTCGTCATCCAAAGTCACGTCTCGAATGTCCAGCGAATAATCCCCTGTGAGAAAACACCTTAATTAGTACTAGTAATGACCAGATAATCCACTATAACCAGTAACCTGACTCCCAGACCGAACAAAGCGTAAGAGATTGCGGGTCAGATATACTGGCCGAAGCATTGTGATAAAATGAGCCTATGTAGCGCTGTGTCGTCATTTACCAGTTTCACTTGATCCCAATATCTGTAGAAACTATGCGTGGTTAGAGGTCAGAGTTAGTCTGGTTGTGACCAAGTAATGAGCCCGTGTATTTGGTCATGGCTTTATTAAGGTTAATAAAGGAAGGCGTTTTGTTTTAATATAAGGCGGAGCTGTGTCAGCGGAAAACTAAGGTGTGATTGTGGTGGCAACCGCGCGCCTAACCTCTTCTAATTAACAATATATTCCTGTGGGATAAGTGAACGTTTACGTAACTAAATTGATTGGTGAATATATTAGTATTCTTTCTCATGACAGTGTTTTCCTTGCCTTTCATTAGAAATAATATTTTTTATGTCACACCTGGCCATAAAGTGGCAATTACCGCACGCTCCGCGCGCGGAAAATCCCACTTCCTGGCCAGGGGGTGACATAAAATTTTGTGCTTACCTCGAGCGGTAATTAAGAAAGCCTCAGATCGCATAATTATCGCCCTTGCCTTCGGCTCGGGCGTCAAATACCTGCCATCTGAGACATTCTTTATTTTACCGCCCTTGGTAAGTAATGTACTATTATGCATCTTTGAAATCGCTTGTATAATGGGTTGTGCTCCGAAGAACTGTTCGACATGATGCCCACGGCCGCTTTCTACCATCGCACCGCTCACCGTCGGCAGACATTCATCCTCACACCTTAGAATCGAAATGGTCGCGTACGGTACGGTTTCAGAAGAATTTCCTCCCACGGACGCTCCGGTTGTAGAATGAGCTCCCTGCCGAGGTTTTCCCGAGGGACTACGGTATGGGATTCTTCAAGAAAGTTGTATAAATTTTTAAAGGGTCGGCAACGCGCATTTGACACCCCAGGAGTTACATGCGTCCATAGGCTACGGTGACCGCTTACCATCAGGCGGGCCGTACGCTTGTTTGCCACCGACGTGGTATAAAATAAAACTACTTGTATTATTTTGGTTATAAATAACTAGCTTTACATAATTTACATCGAATCCCTGCCCGGTGGCGCAATCGCATTTATGTCATCACACAAATAATTGCCTTTACCGGGGTTCGAATCCGGGACCCCCAGCTTCACCTTCAAGATCCCCAAGGCTAAAGAGGTTATTACGATTGCTTCTGGGGTGCAGCCTCAGGGGTAAGAGTGGTCCGTCTAGTAGCCGTGATCTCGCAACCAAATCAGCTGGTCGGGAATTCACCCTCCACAATGCGTTTATACCCCTTCCACGTTACTACCGGTTTTATAATAGTGTTGCCATATAATATATATTTACCCTACTATTGACTAACGTTTGCCATGTAAAAGTTAATTTTCCTCAATCATAATAATAAAATCATGACAAGGTCATCAAAGTTAATTTTAACGTACCTTCTTCATCACTCCCTATCATCTTGTACCGATCGTAACCGCTCAGGTCCCGGTGCAGACCGAGTCCAAAGTCATCCTTCGTCCACTGGAGCTGTCCAGACTTCTTCTCAACCCGGCAGGGGAGCGTCACTCTTGATCCAACTACCGCCGTCTGGAAGAAAAATATATTTTTTATTTTTTTTATTTAGTTATTGCAAACAAAACATATACAGCATTACAGTCGAAACCAAGGCACTGTATAATTTAGGTTATAAAACACATAATTCACAATAGGAAAATTCAAATATCAATCAACTCTCATCCATCATCTCACAGTACCGCAGATATATTCGATACACAACCGTCCATCGAATTTCAAACATATCACATTCTGGTGCCCATGACAGAAGCGAGTTCAGCAGTCGCAGAGCGCGTACAGCTGGCGAGCTTCTATCCGCCACAGTGCGTGTAATTGGGACTGCCAAAAGGTTGGGACTTCGCGGTCTTAGGAAATTTTTAGGCAGAAACGGGATAGCGAGCCTAACAATTCGTGCTACGAGCTCAGGACAGTCTGTATCGCCACGTAAAATTCCACATGCTGTCACTAGGAGATTGGAATTACGCCTTACAGCAAGGGAATTAAAACCTAGCGACCCCAATAAGAACTTGGTCGGATATAAGAAAGGATAGTAGGTATACAGCTTTTTGTATTATAAATATTTGGCGTCGCCACTGGTTTTTACGCAAGCGTTGGCAGCTGACCTTCCAACCCGAGGTCTTATCTTATCTTATCTTGTTTAGATGAGGGCTCTTGCGGATACACTTCGACCCAGTGGGATCTTTTGCGCAATTGCCCCCTTCTTTATGCCTACTCCAAGCTGCTCTAACATTTCCACAAACCGGATGAGGAGCTCAGTGGGAGTACTCGGAATTCCTTTGGTTCAGGATAACCATTGTCAAAGTCATTCGTTCCCTGTCTGGCAAGGGTGTGACATTCACACAATAAGTGTTCCATTGTCTCGTCATCCTCGCCACACATCCTACATTCTGTCGTCTGCTAGTGCATCTTGGCCAAGATTCCTTTGATACTGAAGTGACCTGTAAACACTCCAATTATCATCCTGAGCTGCTTCCTGCCGTATTTCCAAATCTTTTTGGTCCAGCCTGTACCCACTCCTTCTATGAAGAGCTTTGAGTGCCAACCCAAGGTACCTATGTTATTAAATGCTATAAATGCAAATTGGCTCCATATTTTGAGATAAATGTATTCATCATTAAATGTACTGAAAAGAAGCCAACTTCCTTCTAACAAACCTACTCATTTTCATAATACAGGCGTGAGTATACAAATGTTTAGTACGAGTAAGTTGTTTTTGTAATTCTATATGAAATACAATACAGACAAGATATTTCCGTGTACACCTTGTTACCCTAATTGGGCGCGAGTAACATTATATTTTTGAAATATAAATGTTACACCGTGTACACATGTACTCAGTTTCGCTACTTCATGTACTGATAATGCTAATAAATATTCGAAGCCTTATTACAAAGGCATAAGGTACAGAATTGTAGAACTATATATTTTTTGACGTAGGCGTAGAACGCGACATCGACGATGTACAATAGTTCAGAAATTGAGAGAAGTGGGACATGGCTTATTTCCTACACAAAAAATAAAACAGTAATACCCCAAGTGAATTGTTCGACTAAGTAAACCCAAAAATGAGTTTCTTTAACAGAAAAAAAGTAAGTATAGAGAAAGTGATATGTACGAAATCATTTGAAAATATATGTTCGCTAAAATATTTAAAAAAATCTTTTTTAGATTATTTATTTTTAAGTTTAGTTTGTAGGCCTTTTATTATTTGTAGTTTAGAATGTAATAGCGACCCGCCCCGGCTTCGCACGGGTGCAATGCTGATGCATGTATTATACATATAAACCTTCCCCTTGAGTCACTCTATTTACTAAAAGACTGCGTAATAAATTGTATGGGCAAAAGTACAGCGCCTCTGGCGGTTACGCAATAGAACTAAGAATCGGCATACTAAATCGTTTACGCAGTCGCTAGCGAGTACGGTGCAAACTCATGGTAAAGGCACTGGCCTACTAGGCGTTGATATAACTACAATGGTCGTGTTCATACAATTTTCACGTCACTTGTGCGAGCGTCTACCGTTTTATACGGAACTACATTGTTCCTGGCCCCTAATTATACTGTCAGGGCAGGATTATCTTTGATATGGAAATGCCTTTCTTTGTGGCGGGTTATTATTGCTTAGATTACAGGCGTGGATTATAAACAGTTAGGGCGACAGTGTCTTGTTAATGGTTTTAATTATAGTCATACTAGTTTATGACCGCGACGTCGTCTGCATTAGCTTTAATTAGCATTAATAATTTAGCTTTTAGGAGGGCCACTGTCAAAGGGGTTCAAACCTGGGCTTGCATACGCCAAATCTTGGAATTATAGCTTTTCCCATTTGAACCTTCGACCTCTCAGCACTCGAGTGTCGGGAGGTCGCAGTAAATTTGTAGTTTACGTTAGCAGCGGTACTGCTTAAACTTAATACTAAATTATTTTTTCCCTTTTGTTCCTTTAGAAGCCTGGTGCTGCCCCAAGATATCCCAGGACTTGGCGTGAGATCTCATGATTTTTTTATTTCATCCAGAGAGCTTGATGAAATAAAAAAATCGTGATGTGTACAAAACTTTTCTTCTACCCCTGAGCAGGAAATAAAATTTTCCTCATGCTAAATAATAGCCAGTTTATGGGCAGTTGCGACATAAAATGTATTATATTATCCATAATAAATGAAACCCCACAAATTCCTCTATTAATCCATTATTTTGAGGTCACTAACATCCAATTGTTTGTACATTTCATTAATTTATCATTAATAATCAATAAAATCGACATCTAAAGTCAATAACCCAATTTTCCGATAATAGAATTGTAATAATTTATCAACACAAAAGGTTTCCACAAATGAACTTCAACGAAAGGTCAAATAGAAGTATTGTGTATGTTGTATTTAGTACCGAAAAGCGGACGAAAACAAGAAGTTGTGGTCTATTTGATAATTGCGGTTTACATTTCAATATGATATGTCAATTGTTTAACGACCGGTTTAGCCTAGTGGGTAGTGCACCTGCCTGTGAAGCTGACGGTCCTGGGTTCGAATCCCGGTCAGGGCAAATATTTGTGTGATGAGCATGAATATTTGTTTCCTACCTCATGGATGTTTTCTATGTATTTAAGTATTTATATTTATTAAATATATCGTCGTCTAGTACCCATAACACAAGCCTTCTTGAGCTTACTGTGGGGCTAGTTCGATTTGTGTAAGATTGTCCTCTAATATTTATTTACTTATTTATTTAATTGTGATAGCATGAATGTAAGGTAAGGATTGCGACTTTTAATTGGGTTCGAACCACGGCTCATACCTACCACTAGGTTTTCCAAATAATTTATGTACAAGATATCATCTGATCTTTTGATCTTTAACAGTAGCTTTTCTAATACAACATATTTTCGAAAACACCTTTTTGAAATGCGAAACGTGCGTCCCAAATTGACCCTCTTGTCACTCAATTCGTTAACTGGTGAATTATCAACTCCATATCAATCTTAGCGTCCGAACATATGTTAAACAAATGACTGTCGATATTTCAAATTCAAATTAGGAATGCGTAAATTTGAAAGTCTTATTGATGTTCGAATTTCAATGAAATTCTTATTGAATTTCGAGCCCTATTGCGTAGATGATAAAAAAGCTTTTTGAATGATTTACTTTGATGGAACTCGACACAGTGATTTCAAGATTAGCTACCGTTTAAAGTTAAAATGGCGTATTGATGCTGTTCGGAAACCTCGTATCTGAAGTTTGCTTTTTCCCTATGTAAGCTGTTAGCGACGTGCTCATAATGTGGTATTATTTGTTATATTTTTTATTAAAAAGGGTAGACTAAGTAGTTTTAGAAATAAAGGTAGTTTTAACTGTAGATGCGCTCCTGTATGTATCTTTGTATGTGTGCGGTGTCACGAGTCAGTCGGTCTATGCTATCCGCGAGAGACGCCCGTACACATACCTGTTGTTTTAATATTGTACTTTGATATTTTGTGTGTGCGAGTGGCGAAATATAAGTTGTTAAAACGTTCTCAAGTGTTCACCATTTCACCCCGCGGCACCCGAACCCATAACAAGTGGTCTTCGAGCCGAATCGACGTATGTACCGTACGCCGCCGCGAACCGACATGGCGAAAACGCGTAGTGCAGCGCGAAAAGAACGCGAGCAGCAACTAACAGAGGATAGCACATCCAAGTTTCAAGAGCCAGGAACCAGCCATCAGTTTCAGACCCCTAAAATTAGCAGCGTGAAGTCGGAGCCGAAGTTATTGGCCGCACCTAGCGACAACGCGCCATTGCCCGGCGCGTCAAAACCGTTATCCGAGCAGCCGCCATTACGCTCTGCTTCATATTCAAAATCCAAACGGTCTACGACGTCATCTGTATTGGCACAAAGGAAAAGGTTAGAGCTGGAAGCAGAAAAAAAGAAGGCTGAAATAAGGATGCAGTTGATAGATAAGGAGCTAGAGGCCGACCTAGCTGATTTAGAGGAGGAGGATAAATACAGTTCACAAGCTAGTGAGGAATGTACACGTCGTGATGTGGAAACATGGATGGAACGCAGCGCACAGGAGCTGGACAGACAGCAGGCCGCCCCCGAGGATGGTATAGACACGGGTGATCTGCGCCAGCCGGCGGCACCGCTCGCCGGCTCCTCCGATGGGACTGTCCAGCTGCTTGCTGCAGCAGTGAAGAATCTGACGATCGCCTCCGTCCAGAATAAATCAAACGCCAACTTCTTAAGCCGTATTTGTACGCCACGGGATTTACCTGAATATTCTGGAGATCCGCTTGAATGGCTACATTTTAAGCAGGCGTATGAAGAGTCAACCGATGTGTGCAACTTCAGCCCGAAGGAAAATCTCTGGAGACTGCGAAAGGCTCTACGCGGAGCTGCCAAAGAAACAGTTTCAGCTTTGCTAATGAGTGCTGCATCACCTGAGCGCATAATGGCTACCCTGGAGCTTCGTCATGGTGATCCAGAATGTATCATAAATAGGCTACTACAGGATATCAGAAAACTGCAGCCTTTGTCTTCAGAGTACCAAAAAGACATCATTAACTTTTCAATAAAAGTACAAAATTTCGTCGAGTCAGTGAAAGTGGTGGGGCGCGAGGAGTACGTTCAAGGTCTAAGTATCGTCCCATTGCTAATATCAAAACTCCCTACAGTGCTCGTGTCGAAGTGGTCGGACTACAGTTATCCTTTGATTGTAGCTGGAACAATGTCACGATTAAATATTATGTCAGAATTTCTAAATATAGAAGCCAAGAAAATTGCCACCACCGCAAATGTTTATCTACAAGGTCATCGTCCTGATCAACACAAGCCAAAACAACAAGATAATTACGTTCGGCCGCAACCTGTATTATTACAAACGGAACGGCAAAGCAAGTGGAAAGTTGATAAGTGTAATTTTTGCCGTGCGCAGCCAGGCCATAAACTGCCGGACTGTAAACAGTTCAAGCGAGCATTACGTAAGGTACGGTGGCAATATGTTAAACGTAGTGGCATATGTTTCAAATGTTTAGAATCACGCCACGATAGAGAAATATGCCCTGCGCCCCTATGTGATAAAGATGACTGCGGCGGAGCGCATCACAGATTGCTGCACTTTAATAATAATAATAGCGGCCTGGAAGTGAGCGCGCGCGCGCCCGAACTAGGCGAGAGCGCGGCGCAGTCAGCTGATGCACCAATACCTACGCCGGAGATAGTGAGCTACGTCAGCGCGGGGAGCAGCAGCGTGCTGCTAAAAGTTGTGCCCATACGCATCCGCGCAACAAACGGTAGTGTGATCGAAAGCAGTGCTATTCTTGATGACGGTTCTTCGGTGACGGTAATAAGTGCGAGATTAGCGGCGCGCGCGGGCTTAACGGGACGCCGAGAGTCCATGCACGTGTGCGGCCCGTGGAATAATAGTGACGTAGTGTGTGATACCACGGTAGTAAATTTAGAACTTTACGATAAAAACAATAAGGTCCATTTTATCAAAGCACGAAGCTTTAATGAGTTATGTTTACCTGAGCAAAACTTATCAGTAATCGATTGTAGTAAATATCCTTACTTGAATAAAATACAAAGCGAAGTTAGTAATGTTGTTTCCAAGCCAGAAATGTTAATAGGTCAGGATAATTATAGTTTAATGGTACCCTTGAAAATTTTATTAGGGAAACCACACGAGCCGGTCGCAACATTTTCTCCCTTAGGTTGGAGCATACATGGTGTAGTGCGAGTGTCGCGGGCGACGCGCGGAGCGCAGGCCGCGCTGCTGCTGGGCGCGGCGCTGGCGCCGGCGCGCGGCGCGGGCGAGGACGCGCTGCGGGACCTGCACGACGAGGTACGCCGTGCATTCGAGTTGGATTCTATGGGAGTAGCAGGTAAGCCCCGCGAAAATAGGGACGACGTTCGGGCCATTGAACACCTCGAGCGTACCGCTGAACTCGTCGAAGGACGGTGGCGTGTCGGCTTGCCATGGAAAAATCCTGACTGCTCAATGCCGGACACTTTCCCGAGCGCTCTGAAGCGGTTAAAAGGAATCGAGCGGAAGATGGCTAGGGACTCAGAGTATGCGGAAAGGTATGCTGAACGTGTAAAACATTTATTTACTAACAACTTTGCCAGGGAGTTGGAGGATACTCAGCGTACGCCTAGGACATGGTACTTGAGTCACTTTGGAGTGAACAATCCGAATAAAAAAAAATTAAGACTCGTTTTTGATGCCGCAGATCAAGTGGAGGGGGTATGCTTAAACGACTATCTTCTGAAGGGGCCAGACCTACTGGCGTCTTTATGGGGAATTATGCTACGCTTCAGGGAAAATCGTATAGGAGTATCTGGAGACATAAAGGATATGTTCCTACGCATTCAGATCCAACCGCAAGACCAAGACGCGCTGAGATTCCTGTGGCGGGACAACCCAGCGGAACCCGTTAAAACGTACGTAATGACATCCCTAATTTTCGGCGCAAAATGCTCGCCTTTTGTCGCGCAGTTTATTAAAAATAAAAACGCGCGACGTTACGAGCACACCGAACCGGCGGCGGTTGACGCCATCTGCAACTCTCATTATGCAGATGACTACATTCAGAGCCTGCCAGATGAGGGGACAGCAATTAGAATGGTAAGAACCATATCTAAAATACACGCGGAAGGTGGATTTGAGATTTGCAATTGGACCAGCAATAGTACATCTGTACTAGACACCGTTCCAAATGAAACCCTCGGAACCGCTGCGGTAAGATTCAAAATTGATCAGCAGTTCGAGGGGGAGCGGACGCTCGGGCTCATCTGGTACCCGGCTACGGACGAGCTGGGGTTCGACTTGTCTCTTAAACGTATTCCTGAGCAGATTGTATTAGGTCAACAAAAGCCTACAAAAAGGATCATGTTAAAAGTAGTCATGTCCATTTTTGATGTTTTTGGTTTTCTAGCGCCATTTACCATACGAGGAAGAATCATGCTTCGCGACACGTGGAAGTCATCCATAAATTGGGATGAGCCTATCCCGGATGACATTTTTATTAAATGGGTAAAATGGCTTGATTTATTAAAATTAATAAGTCACATACGCATACCCAGATGGTATCCTAAGGCGTCCGCAGGTGCGAGCAGGACGGAGCGAGGACCGGCCGCCGAGAACACTACATGTGCTACGCGCGCTACGGCCGCTGCTACGCCGTGCTACGAGCCGGTATCGGCTACGCTCGCGGACGCTGCTAATGTAAGTGGCATTAATTCAAGTCATTGTTTTAATAATTATAATAACTTGCAGTTACATTTGTTTTCTGACTCTTCAACCCAAGCTATGTGTGCTGTAGCATATTGGCGATGGGAGAACGAGGGCCAGATCCACGTAACTTTTGTAGCTAGCAAATGCAGAGTCGCACCGGTTAAGGCTATCACCGTGAATAAATTGGAACTCCAGGCGGCGTTATTAGCTGCGAGGCTAGCGGACAGCGTGCTGCGCGAACATAAGATTACTACGGCGCAGCGGTACTACTGGTGCGACTCGACAACTGTTTTGCACTGGATCAGAAATGACGCGCGCAACTACAATATATTTATTGCTAACCGGTTGGGAGAAATAGATGAGTTGTCGCGCGCTAGAGAATGGCGTTATATACCTACCAAGCTAAACGTAGCGGATGTGGGTACCAGAGAGGTTTATGACGACACCGTATTTAAAGAACAGTGGATAAATGGTCCGGACTTCCTTCACGATGACGAGTCACAGTGGCCAAGCGATCCCGTGAATCCTGAAATCAATGAAAGCACTTTAGAATATATAAATTTAGTTCATAATGAAAATAGTAACTTACCTGTTCCTGACGTCTCGCGATTTTCTTCGTGGCTGCGCTTGCTAAGGTCGACGGCAGCAGTACTGAAGTTTATAAATGTATGTAAACATCGTTCCGCAGATATAGATTGTTCGATGATGGAGCAAGCTGAGCGACTTCTGCTGAAACATGCGCAGCAAGAATCTTTTGGAGATGACATAACTGAAATAAGAAAAGGTAACTTGTGGAGCCGCAGCAGTAAGCTCTCCAAATTATCACCGTTTTTAGATGAGCACGGTCTTCTTCGATGCAGTGGGCGTATAGACGCCGTATCAGGCGTCGCACCTGAAACGAAGAGGCCTATTATTCTGGACGGAAAGCACGCCGTTGCCAGGTTGCTAGTCAGGAGCTACCACGTGAAGGCGGCACACGGAAACCACGAAGGGGTTGTGAATGACCTGAAACAAAAATATTGGTTATTCAAGCTACGGCCGACAGTGAAGTCGGTAGTAGCTAGTTGCATGTACTGTCGGATCAGGAAGGCGAAGCCAGAAATTCCTAGA
This sequence comes from Epiblema foenella, assembly GCA_963556455.1. Classification (NCBI taxonomy): domain Eukaryota; kingdom Metazoa; phylum Arthropoda; class Insecta; order Lepidoptera; family Tortricidae; genus Epiblema; species Epiblema foenella. The sequence goes on from OY747100.1 coordinate 25,776,308, forward strand.
ATGGGAAACTTACCAGAGGCGCGCCTTGCACATCATCGGAGACCCTTCATGTACTGCGGGTTGGACCTCTTCGGTCCAATGGAGGTAACCGTAGGTAGACGTCATGAACACAGATATGGCGTACTGTTCACTTGCCTAACGCTAAGGGCTATACACCTGGAAATTGTGCATTCACTTACCTCGGACTCGTTGATAATGGCTCTGCGACGTATGGCGGCTAGGCGAGGCTGGCCAAAGTACCTTTATTCAGACAACGGGACCAACCTACGCGGAGCTAACACGGAGTTGAAGAGGTCACTGCAGCAGCTGGATGAAGAGGATCTGAAAAATAAGGGTGTTAATCTAGGAGTGCAGTGGATTTTTATTCCACCTGCAAGCCCCCACTGGGGTGGGGCGTGGGAGCGCCTTATTAGAAGCGTAAAAACGTCACTAAAGGTAATTTTGAAGGAACGTGCTCCGAAGGACGAGGTACTCAATACCTTAATGACTGAGGTTGAGAACATGGTAAACGGACGACCATTGACACATGTGTCTGTTGAGCCTGGTAGCGAGGAAACACTCACCCCAAACCACTTCCTCATCATGGGAGCGGTTCCGAACTTACCTCCAGCAGGAACTTTTGATGACTCTGATCTCTACTCCCGTAAGCAGTGGCGTAAATCACAGAGGTTAGCCGACATGTACTGGACAAGGTGGGTCAAGGAGATTCTGCCAGATCTTATACCAAGGACAAAGTGGACTCAGGAACAGAGCCCACTTCAGGTAGGTGACTTTGTCCTCATTGTAGATCCGGCTGCGCAAAGAAACGTGTGGCTGAAAGGAGTAATTCTGCGCGTCTTTCCTGGCAGAGATGGCCGCATCAGGGTGGTCGAGGTAAAGACCAAGTCTGGCACGCTCACACGTTCTGCTTCGCGCGTCGCTCGTATACCGATGAGTAATGAGTGCTGAGTCAGCACTCGAGGTGGGGAAATGTTAGCGACGTGCTCATAATGTGGTATTATTTGTTATATTTTTTATTAAAAAGGGTAGACTAAGTAGTTTTAGAAATAAAGGTAGTTTTAACTGTAGATGCGCTCCTGTATGTATCTTTGTATGTGTGCGGTGTCACGAGTCAGTCGGTCTATGCTATCCGCGAGAGACGCCCGTACACATACCTGTTGTTTTAATATTGTACTTTGATATTTTGTGTGTGCGAGTGGCGAAATATAAGTTGTTAAAACGTTCTCAAGTGTTCACCATTTCACCCCGCGGCACCCGAACCCATAACATAAGCCTTTACTTACGCACGTACGAGACTTGTATGCGAGTTTTATTACACTGCGGCTTCATCATCATCATCATCATCCTAGCGTTATTCCGGTATAGTTGCATCCTAAATGCCCGGGGTCCGCTACCTAATCCCAAGAGTTGGCGTAGGCATTAGTTTTTACGGAAGTGACTGCCATCTGACCTTCCAACCCGAGGGAAAACCAGACCTTATTGGAATCACGCTTGTCAAGTGAGTGGGCAACTTGACTGTTAGAAGTTCTCGAGCCGCCCGAAGGCCTCTAACTTGGCTTAACGACTGCTATCATAGACAGCAGCCGGGATCAACGGCTTAACGTGCCTTCCAAAGCACGGAGAGCGCTCAGTTAATAACCACTCAAAGCGGTCACCCATCCAATAACTGACCTGGGCCGACGTTGCTTAACCTCGCGTACCGCACGCGGTACGCGGGCGCCGCTGGGCCACGAGCGCTCCCTCTTACCTCTGTAACACTGCGGGTTACAGAGGTATAATATAATGAGTTCGCTGTAAAACCGCGCAATATAGTTTAGCTCGCATGCGAATCTCGTACGTGAGTATTAGGGCCTTAAGGGTTTAGGGGGGGGGGGTTGTTATCCTCGAGCTATGCTTTGAACAGAAACTAGTGCAGGTAAATTAATTTAAGTATGACACTCACATACGCTCTTATGCCATGGAATATACCACTTTAACACTACTGTAACAAAGTATCTATTACTTGTCATTGTGTTACCGTCAAATTGTAAGAACCGTCTTAATCTCAACTCAGTTGCTCAAAGGTTAGCTGGAAGAAATCCCTTACAGGGATAAGCTCGCCTTTGTACATATATGTCAACTGTTCTTGTAATTTATGTTATGTTTTACTCATGTACAATAAAGAATTTTACATACATACATACATTATATATAAGTAAAAAAAGTAATATAAAACTGGGGTTACTAATACTAGTCTACTACTCTCGACTAAATTATATTAACAAATTAATTATTTAAAACTTGACAATATTGTGTTTGGTGCTACTGATATCTTATTGATTTGATCTAGTAAACAGATAGATAGCATATTCCTTATACATTGACCTAAGGTCACTTTTTAATATCTTGTTAGTGTAAACGTAGACCCGTCCGCAAACATCAAGACAAGCCTACTCCGTTTCACCATGTATTTCATGCAAAAGTTTGTAATTTTAATTATAGCATGATTAGAGAATGAAATAAGTAAAAAAAATAAACGCATCAATAATTTAGGAAAAAAACAGGTTGATGAAAGTCACCCCTTGATTCAAAGTAACCTCGGTTCACGATACACCTATGAATTTTATTTTAAAAAATTTAAACTTTTTTTTTTAACTAAGTAATAAATGTCTCTCCTATTAACACGGTTCTGTCTGTAAGTGTTAGCCTAAGGAATAAATAAATAAATAAATAAAAAAATATTATGGTCACGGGAGTTTTCATATATAGATTGTTTAGAAGAAAAAGATTGATTAAAATATAATGAGACGGATAGCTCACTAAACGCGACGGCAACACCTACGGTCATGACAAATAACAGAGATATTCAACGTTATTATAATATAATATAATAAAGAAAGAAAGAAAGAAAAACCATTTATTCAATAAAGCACACACAACCGGTCTTAATAAATAGGTGTAAGATAATACACAGTGAGTGAAGGTGCACAATGAGTCCAGCAATGTGTGCCATAAAGAAAAGGCTGAGACTCAGCATGTGTTGCTATTTGCCGTGCAAACTGCAACGCTGTTATTCTGCCACAGCCTGAGTCTAATTCGCAGTCTAGCCCATTAAAATCATACAAAAAAAGAGAAAAATATATATGAGTCTTGTAGTTAATTATTAATATTTCTTATAATAATAAATATTTCTGGACATTCTTACACAAATCGACCTAGTCCCAAACTAAGCAAAGCTTGTACTATGGGTACTAGGCGACGATATACATACATATACAGATAAATATATAGAAAACATCCAAGATTCAGAAACAAATATTCATGCTCATCACACAAATATTTGCCCTGGCCGGGATTCGAACCCAGGACTGTCAGCTTCACAGGCAGGTGCCCTACCCACTAGACTAAACCGGTCGTCAAATAATATAATATAATAATAAATATTTATGGACAATCTTACACAAATCGACCTAGTCCCAAACAAAGCAAAGCTTGTACTATGGGTACTAGGCGACGATATACATACATATACAGATAAATATAAAACATCCAAGACTCAGGAACAAATATTAGTGCTCAGCGCACCAATAAATGCCCTGACCGGGATTCGAACCCGGGGCCTCCAGCTTCGTAGGCACGGTCACTACCAACTAGGCTAAAGCGGTCGTCAAAATATTGTGACCAGTTTCATTATATTTTAATATTTATATACTAACGGGAGTAAAATCCTCTAAAACTATGCCTATTGTAGGGCCTGAAGTATACAATAAAGTACCCAATGACATAAAAAATATTGAAAATGACACAACCTTTTATTGCAAATTGAAAAAATGGCTTACCGCCCAGGCGTTTCATAATATGTCAGAATTTTATAAAACGAATAATTATGTAAATTTAATATAAAATCAATTATTCAATTTCTTTTGACATTGTATTCTAATTCATTAACATTTTAATTCTGACTTCTTAGTTGATAATTATTATTCTACTTTATTTATAATCATCTTAAAATGTATTTAATTAAATCTTTGACATACCTATTCAATTTAAAATGTTTGACATGTAAAATTTAATATTTTGAGTATGAGTATAAGATAAAAAATGATAATGATTACCTGATCTTGCGGCTCCATAGCGAACCTCTGCTCATGATAACCACCACAAACACCAAAATTACTAAACACTATAAAAAAACTAACACAAAACACACGAGTCCGTAAAAGCAGGAACAGAGACCTCACTCCCCTACTCACTTTTAGTCTATATTTATATTTAGACATCGCCACAATTGTCACTTAATACCCAAGTCCGTTAGCATAACAAGATCCGGGATTCTATTTTTAAAATTCACATTTTAAAACGGAAGTTTGGCTTCCCCTATCTTCTATTTCCGTTGGCGCGTGCTCGCAAGGCGCCATATTTGTCTCGGTTCTTTTTAGGGTCGTTTGGGTGTTTGGGTGATGAATGTAATCTGAAACAAAGAAGGGTTATTATTAATGGTTGACGAAAATAGAGGGATGTTGACAAGACTGTCTATGATTTATATTCTAAGTGTTTATAGACTATAGTAACTACTATTATTTTTATTGAAACAAATGAAAATAAAATACTATAACAATTACATACTATTAATATAAGGCTTAAGTCTATTACAATAAAAAATAAATTAAGAACTAAACTAAATCTAAAACTGGCCCCTGCGGCATTGTGCCGAAGACGCTGGCAGCATTTCCTCGCTGAATAGTAAGACTATTTTCTGTGCGAGGTAGCTGCCAGCTCTTCGGTCACCGGTAGTATCTTTAAGCCTCTTCGCGATTTCTTGGAAGAGGCTCAAAGCTCCTGGGCCCCACGGACCAAGGGTCTCGACACCGAAAGGGACGACATTATATTCGGTGCCGAGACCAGAATATTAAACAGTCTATAGTAATAAATATAGACTGGCGGCTTACTACTAGTCAAATAAGCGGAATATTGTGACTATTATAGTTCGGGCAACGAATGCTCATAAAAAGGTATACAGGGAAATGCATGAAACACAATTTTTGACTTAGTAACTTTGGACTGGTTACGAGGTAAACGCATCAAAAGTCATCACCCATAGCCCTTGAGCCGGGGGGGGAAGGGGTTGGCATGGCCCATTTTTCGGTTTTTCGTAAAAAACTCGTAAACGGTGGCCCATATCAAAAAAAATCTGAGACATAAGTAACTTAAATAAAATTCTTTACAAAAAAGGTTCTACACACTTTATCGCTAGGATGAATATTTAATGAGATTTTAAAGGGGGAAAGTTAATTCTAAGAAATCATAAGTGGCTTCTCATTCCTTTGTTTTTCAATTTTTTTAAGTACAAAAAATACAATATTTATCACTCAACGAGCTCTAATCAACTATGGGGTAGGTCATTTTTTTCGCGCACCCCTTTATCTGTATGAGAGCACACCTTTATCTGTATGAGAGCAGCCTTTTATCTGTATGAGAGCACCCCTTTATCTGTATGAGAGCACCCCTTATAAACCATTTCCCTCTATACACTTTCGTTTCCTGACCATAATTACGTCACAGTTTTCTATGGTCAATCTTTTGTTTATTGTTAGGGTAAATATATTTACCGTATTCGACAGTTTGACCATATAGTTTAATGAAAATAATGAGCTCCAGTGGGGCCTAAACAACCCTAACCTAACAAGGAATTATGGATAAGAATAGACCAAATAAGTTGTGTAAAGAAATATTAGTCAGCCCTAATGGACAATGCATAAAATATATAGTACTCTCCCTGCCTAAACTAAAACTTGAAAACATTAAAACTCGTACAACTAAGTCGTTTGTAAAGATAATCTAATTTAGTGGCTTTTGGACAGTTTAAAAACAAATTGTGAAGTCCATTTATTTCGACTTTTAAGAAAAACTATGAACTGTCGAAGATCTTTCATTCACTATTTTTCAAAAATACAATGTAGTTAAAGTAAGGGTACAAAAATGTCAGTACCTATGGTGCCTCTGTCATCGCTCAAGCCGCTTCAGGTCATTCAGAATCGTTTTCTCCGTGGGACAACTGATGCCCCGTGGTACCAGTCAAACCTCAGTCTGCACCACGACATGGAGATTAGTACCATGTATGGTTTCTTTAAGCAGACTGCCAGACGTTATTTTGACAACGCTCCCCATAGTAGGAATACGTTTGTTAGGAAGGCTGTCGACTACGTTCCCATCCCTCCCACGTCTGTTGTAACTCGACGATCACTGATTAGGGGCCGCACGGTCCGGCATCCTAGACACACACTCAGGGACCCGAACGACGTAATAACAGCTTCCATCGAAAGATAGAACGCTGCGCTTACGGCGTCCAACTCAGACACAACGCGTACACTTAGGCATTCCCGCCGGCGGGGACGTCCACCGCGCGATCGCGACAACACATTCCCTATTCGTCCCGGTAATGCCGCACCGACTAGAGTCAGTCCGGCCCAGGTCGGGCGTAGCTGAGTTTCTTGCTGGGACTCTTCTCAGCTAGGCTATGTTTAGTGAACCAGCGACAAAAAGACAAACATTTTTTTTTTCAGTGATTTCCTATGATTTTTTGATGAGAATTTTGATTTGTTCTCTTCTACTAGTCACATTTTTCAACCGATTCGCGTGAAATTTTGTAAGCATATTCGAATTAAATTAAATTTTTCTTCAGTTTTTGACGATTTAAAAAAATCATTCGCGAGGTCAGCGCACAGATCCACTAGTGTAATTAGGGTGGATTGCACCAAACCGTCTGTAATCGTAAGCGGTGTTCGTTAAAATCTGATTGTATGGAAAGTTTGACAAGTTTCTACGGGATTACACCTGTCGGCGCCATATTTGACGATGACCGACCTGTGACCGTATATTGGTGCAACCGACCCTTACTCACTTAGGGTGGGTTGCACCAAAGCGTCTGTAATCGTAAGCGGTGTTCGTTAAAATCTGATTGTATGGAAAGTTTGACAAGTTTCTATGGGATGACAGCTGCTGGCGCCATATTTAACGATGACCTGTGACCGTATATTGGTGCAACCGACCCTTACTATCGATTGTATGAATTATTTTGTTCTACTTCGAAAAGTCAACGGTTTTGTTAAGAACTTTTGAAATAAAATTGAATTTTGAAACAAATATTTTACAAAACAAAGTTGAACTATGAATCATATTTCTTTGCAAATGGAAACTCAGTAAACAAAAACTTGGCGAAAGTTGCAAACTTCGTCTTCTCGATTAAATCACGAATATGCTAAAAACTTTAGTATAGTTCTAGTTGCGCTTTATAGTAGCTGCTTAATAGAAAGATTAATGAAATATTTTTTGAATATAAATGTACACTTTTTAAATGTTTTTTTATTGGCTTTTTGATGGCCTTATCTTTTTTCAGCGTTTGTCATTCTTTAAAAACAAATGCGCAATAATAAACTTACAAATTGCACTCGATACATCATGTTATTTGGGTCATACTACTTTTTCATGACCAGTTTTATATCACAAAAAAAAATCTATGATATGAAAAAATCTATATCTAATAAAAGGAATTTATAGGTAAAAATACTTAAATATTGCTGTAAAAGGTGGGTAACAGTGGTAAAAACCGTTTTTTCATATAAATGGTGAGACATCCAAAGACCACTGAGTTACTCGATTTATAGATATTAGCTGCGGGTCGTTAATCTAGAACTATCGAAAGTGATACTGCAATTAAACCTCTTTCTAAGTAACAATACAAAAATATGAAGTAAGGGCCAAGTATTCCAAAATCTGCATTTAAAAAAAGTGTCTGAAAATTATGTACATGTAAAAGTAGAATGGTCCATTTACATCTCGCTCATATTTGGAGCAGCCCAACTGAGGAAACCTCCTCCTTACAGAGACCCCAGCCATGTTAACACCAAGAGAGAAAAAAGAATGTGTATCAGTTTGCATGGCAAGTCTACTGGAAGCTAAAAGTGATTTTTTATTCTGCCGGCTTGATCAAGTATAGCGTTATGATTCAGATTCATTTATTCACAATATAAGATTACAATATAAATTACATGTCAATTTACAAGAATCTCTATTGTGATCATCAATAACATTAAATAAAACAAAAGAAATTAAAAATCAATGAATAAAATAGCAGTTAAATAATACAATGAGTATGATAAAATTCACCTGAGAGGATCGTCATGAATATATTAATATTTTTGGTACTCTAAACACGGCTAACAAGGAATTAAATATCAATATCTCGTAATGATCGTCAAGTAATTATTAAAACAAGAATTAAATTAAATCAATAATATTAAATTAAATTAAACAATGTCAACTATATTTTATTTCCATGTATTCGCTAATGGAATATAAGGGGGTTTAGCCTAGTTGGTAGTGACCCTGCCTTCGAAGCTGGAGGTCCCGGGTTCGAATCCCGATCAGGGCATGCATTTGTGTAATGAACACTAATATTTGTTCCTGAATCTTGGATGTTTTCTATGTATTTAAGTGTCTATTTATCTATATAAGTATGTATATCGTCACTTGCTACCCATAGTACAAGCTTTGCTTCATTTGGGACTAGGTTGATTTGTGTAAGATTGTCCAAAAATATTTATTTATTATTTATTTATGTTGTTTTTTGGCAATTACCATATGGTGACTTGTAAATCCATGATTCTAAACCATTTTTGTTCTGGGATCAAGTCTGCACATGTAAATAAAATCTTCATATATCTTCCATTTGTCAATCAGTATCAGGCGCAAATAGTACTTTACTTACCAAGGGCGGTAAAACAAAGAATGTCTCAGATCGCAGGTATTTGACGCCCGAGCCGAAGGCAAGGGCGATAATTATGCGATCTGAGGCTTTCTTAATTACCGCCCGAGGTAAGTACAAAATTAATTTAGGAAGTGGGATTTTCCGCGCGCGGAGCGTGCGGTAATTGCCACTTTATGGCCAGGTGTGACATAAAAATAATTACTCATTGCCCTGGCCTGCTGTAAAAGTCATGTCTTCTCCCATCTTATTTATCACCTGTAGATAAATTATGCAAAGTAACAACGAAGATAAATTGCAAGACCGAACCCATTCCTCAGAATGTTTTAACTCGCGACCCTAAGTCGATGTTACGACACCCATGGGAGATTGGCTCAGCATCATAAATATGTATACTTTCTAAAACCTTACTACTCAGAAATAAGGTCGAAAAGTGTATAGATAATTATGATGGTGATTGTACATGGGGCGTAGACACATGAGCGTAGACGCGAGAAATTGAAGAAATATCTGTTTTACAATTATTATTGTTGCTTTTGAACTTGTATTTTCTTATATTTTTATTTTATACAACGCCGGTGGCAAACATAATCTGTGAAAATTGTGTCAGATTAAAAACAACATATTATGTATATTTTATTTGTCATTTACTCAATAACAAGTGTGATTTGGTTGAGTACTATGTATACAAAAACGTAAAACATCCATACTGTTTCACATAAACATATAATTAATTTTCTATTTTTAACCACACAATTTAACTAACACATAAACCTTATTTATTACACCGCATATAAAAAATACCGTATACCGACGCGTACGCAAACTAGTAGTTACTCTGTAACCAGTAGTTCTAGTTTACTGGTTTATTTTGAAAACGGCGTATATACACAGCCATAAGTATATCCATTCGTGAATCTTATTACAACGACATAAAGTCTACCTTTGGTCAGTGAACTGTAAAGTTGATAGTATGTCGTTATGACTTTTTAAAATTACATTATAGCACAGTTCCCATGCCTTCGTAATTAGTTTTATAGATCAGGCTTATTACTGATATCGATATAAAGTCGTCTTAATTTAAGGTTGCGTTTTAATTTCAACTTTAGTCCTTTGTTAGAAGGTCTTGTGTAACATATTTTGTGTAAGCTGTATAATTTGCGGCTGGTAACACTAATTTGAGACTAATTTCGTAATGGAACATGGTATATATGTTGTTTAAAAATAGGTCAGGATCAATTAATTAATAGTTCATTTTTAAATTGCGTTCGTTTAAACTCACACAGTATAATTTGCGGTCTTCTGTTAAGTGACTCTTTTCCCTAGTATGGGTTTTCTAACATTCACAAGCGTACGTAACAGCGATAAACTCGGTACAAAACCAGTACGTCGAGTGAAATTAATCCCCATATTAGTAGAATTAATGGTAAAAACTGAAATTTTAATGTACATAAAAAAAGTAACGGCAAGTACAAGAAGCGACCTTATCCTCTATTTACCTTTACATCGAAACAATCTGTCATATGTATTTCCAATTTCCTGTAGATTGTTACTTAATGATTAAGCTAAAATTAGTTTAAAAGCTTACATTCGAGTTAGATCTCGATGAAATTGTGTAATGAAGTAAATAAAATGTCACTAGTGTTTAATGATACTAAGGCTAAAGTGTAACATAATGCCATTAATTTGAGTAATGTAACGCTACGTTTTCGGATGAGAAATAATTACAAAATTAAGAAATTTTTCATATTATCGACTACGCATGATCTACGAATAATTCATAAATTTGAATAAAACGATTTGTACATGTTACTCACATATTTTTTTAAATAATTACTTAATAGATATATGCCTTTACTGAGATTTATGCACAGGTATCCAACTAAATAATAAAACAAAATATAATAAATACTAATTAAGTCTCCCCTCATGGGCCACCTCAAAGCACCGACCAACGTTTTAGCATTATCTTCTAAATTACGTTTAATTTTACGAGCGATAAGCAAATTGGAGGCCCAATAGCAATCTACTATTATAAAGATAAGTTAATTAACGTAATGACAGCACGATAAAGGAACCATGGATTCAAATGTTAATGGTAATGTAGTAGGATAAGGTGCTAATGCCAAAGCGGACCCTGGGAACCTTTAGGATATAACCGGAAACGCTAAGAGGAAGATGGTGCCTAAGTTTGTGCCTTGTGGAACTTGTATTGAAATTATTGTAAATATATACACAAATTATTTACAAAACTGTGATTCCTAACATATCCACATAGAAACGAAACTGACATTCGCTTAAAATAATGCGCGGAAAATAGAAATACAGAGAACTAAAGCTTTCCGGGGAAATCTAATATCCGTGGGCTGATACGATTCCATTTCAATGCCATGTGGATTTATACCAGACTAGGTGAAACATAAGTTATAAGTAATAGAAAAAATATTATCTTCTTTTGATTTTCAACATTAATACCATTAGACTAACTATCATCTACTTCACATATTTTAGGTTTACCTTTTCCTAACAAACAAACAGCAGAACTTATTTGGAAAATTTAACTGACAGCAAATCTATATACTCAATTTGGTAGCCATGCGAAGATTTTGATACAATTATTTTTATTTCTACTCTTTGATTATAGTATTTCTGCAGAATATACTAATTTTATTTCAGAGCCTTAAGATTAATGATGACGTCTGGACTAATGTGGTGGTTTTCTGTATTAACTATATTCATTAGCAAAAAAAAAAATTACCTGCCTTGAGATACTGGCCGAAAAGAGAACACTCACTAAAACCAGTTCTAAATTCAAACTGAAACTTTTTAAATCCAAACTTTAGACAACGCCTGCCCAACTGCCAACGAACGACTGTTCCTACAAAGGAATCCAAAAGCGGATTCAAAACGCTTACAGACATTAGAAGATCCAGTGTAAAACCTGACCTCCATCCACGTATATATATTAAGAGAATCAAGACCACGATATACTGGGTGTGTTTGTGAGTTGGTGTATTCTAAATATGTAGCAGGATATTTTTAACGTACCCCCTTGTAAGTTGTCTAACTACTTACTTGCTTTTGGCAACTCTGGTCGCCAATCGTCATCCTTATTATAAGGGAATAGAGTTCAACTTATAATTCAAAGCAAGCGAGTGGTTATATGACTCGGGGAACGATTAACTGGGCTAATTTTAACTTAGTTCCTGTCTGGGCATGTCCGCTCGATAGCAGAACGTTATGCATCTAAAAGAACTCGCTAATATATACTCATATGGAACCCAATTGGGGAAGTAGCTCCACCTTACAGAAGGCCGCAGTTAATACCACTACTTGCGCTTGTCTTTTTTTTAAACCTGACTGTGGCTTTACAGGCCGGGCAAAATAAAGCGATAGGAGTGCGCGGTTGGAGAGTAGCCTGGGGAAAATCCGGGGGAAAGCCTCCGACACGACCACGCGGGTGGTTTTGAACACTGGAATACTCTAGTAGTTTGCGCTCCAGTGAGATTGGTTGAGCGGTTACAATCGAATCTGAGGTGTGAGTGGAATCTAGCTAATGGGACCCTTGTTGCTGGTTCACTAAACCTAGCCTAGCTGAGAAGAGTCCAGCAAGAAACTCAGCTAGGCCCGACCTGGGTCGGACGGACTCTACCCGGTGTGCGGCGGTACCGGGACGAATAGGGACTTGCGCTTGCCATTTTTAAAGTCAAAGTCAAATAATTTATTTGCGGTTATAAGTAAACAAGATTTTGTTACATCATAGATACATAGTCGCTGTGTAACTTACCAATTAGGCATGTAAAAATTTTGTCTAAAACATAATGTCTGTAACAGGTTCATACATGGGAAAGACTGGAAAGAAATAGCAACAGACAGGCAAAAATAGAAGAAGATGTTAGATACCTAAATACATAAATTTAGAAGAAGGTGATTCGGAAGAGACCTAGGTTAAAGGGCCCAACTCTACCTCTGCTCCTCTTTCCTTCATTTTCTCTAGACTGGTTGAATCCTGGCGGGCTATGTGGCCAAAGAATGTCATCAGCCTCTAGGAGCATATAGTGGAAAGCCGGATGGTAATACGAAGCTCTTTAAGCAAGTATTCTATGCTTCATGTAACATGGTTTACATATATCAGTTTGTTCTAGTCCATAAATTGCTCTTTAGAGTCATAAGCGTCTATTGGTTGCAGTGTCTGTACTTGTTTTCCATCATAGCAGTATAAAAAATCGGACAACTGCTAGTCGACCTCGCACAAGGATGGTTCCGTACCATCGTACAGGTACATATCGAACACATCAAGTTACTTGTATGAACCGCCATTCTATTTAGCAACGTATTCTGTAAAGAAATCTGACCACTGACGGATGAACATACATAGGACATATAATAGGTTAAGTTAGCATCCTTTTAGTACTTAACCATTGACTATAGGGGATTAATCAGGGCAGAGAAATCGAAATAAATATTTGAAGAGTTGCTGACGACACTTATCATTATCAGCCTCTAAATTATAAGGATTGGCTCGCGGCTTAGACCAATTTGCTTCTTCGTTTTCATTTTTCTTTGAGTTTCTGAAACGGATTAAAACTCTTTATATCACAAGGCCTTTATAACACAATCACGCATAAATCAGAATAAACATCAATTTATGTTACCGGTATCGGTGCGTAAAATAGTGCATTATAACACGGGTGTATAATGTCACATATTACACTATCCTGATTTATTAAGCGTACACTAAACTGTCGATATACTAAGCATTATTAATTACAAAAGCTACGTTCATTATTTAGTTCACTCGATACCAGACTGCAGCAATTTATCTGAATTTGTATAGGAGAAATAACTTTAAAGCTTTGCTTTGATATAAATTAATTGACAATAGGATAGAGTATTTTTAAATCACAACAGACGGGTCTATTTTTAACGTTACGGAGAATAAATATGTTGGTTTGTTGCTCAATACATCATCATCCTATCGTTTTCCCGGTTATAGCCTAGGGAGTCGGGATCCGCTTTAACACCTAGTACCAAGATTTGGCGTAGGCCCTATAGACTGATGGAAATTATTTTAAGTTGAACGGCATTTTGTGAGCCACTTTGTCAATGGGTCATTCTACTTTTTCATGACCAGTTTTCTATTTCAAAAAAAATCTGTGATCTGTATTGAATTAGTATACAAAAATAGGATTTCGAAACAGTACCTGAACCTAATAAAAGGATTTTGTAGATAAAAATAGTTAAATATTAACATATTGCTGTAAAAGGTGAGTAACATAGTGGTAAAAACCAGTTTTTCATACAAATGGTGAGACATCCAAGGACCACTGAGTTACTCGATTGATAGATATTAGCTGTGGTTCGTTAATTACCAAAACTATCGGAAGTGATACTGCATTTAAACCCCTTTCTAAATAACAATACAAAAATATGAAGTGAGGGCCAAGTATTCCAAAATCTGCATTAAAAAAAAGTGTCAGAAAATTATGTACATGAAAAAGTAGAATGACTTTTCCGAAGTAAAAAAGCCTGCTGAATCCGATTCTGAATGTTGCCAAATCGAATTTTGGTTTATTTGCTCAAAATTCAAGATGGTGGGCCGAAATAGCAAACAAACCTACAAAAGATCCATTAACTCGAATCTGGTCGTGTGAGGTGTTTTGGACTGGGCTTTGCAGGTCTCTGAACTCGATCCTGATAACCAGAAGTCGGTCTGGATACCAGAAGTGAATAGAATAGAATAGAATAGAATTTTTTATTGCATGTCACATTGCAGTTTATAGGTGAAAAAAAAAATACAGGTATACATGTGACGCCCTGCAAGGGCATAGCAAACATAGCAAGTGGATGCAAACAAGATTAATTATTAATGATTGATACTTGTTTTGTGTGCCTATTTAATAAATAAATAAATAAATAAAAGATGGTGATGGCGGCCAAATTCGAGCGTAAACTTAAAAAAACTGTATTATAACTAGAATCTGATTGAGTGGGGTGTCCTGGTATGGATTTTGCAGGTTTCTGAAGTCAATTTTGATAACCATAAGTCATTCCGGGTACCGGAAATGAACAAAATGCCGTTGACATAGAGAAGGAGAGCAAATTTTCTACTAGCTATACTACCTTGTTGTGATAAAATCGGTTTACTTATAATGATTTCCTTCACCGAAAAGATACTGTTAAATATCGAATGATATTTCGGACGTAAGTGTTTTAATAACCTAGTGCCGATGTCCCGACAAAGTGATGTAGCTTGAAAAGGTTATATTACTATAAAATGTCCCGTAGTGTACCACATTATGAATTGTGCAAATTATAGCACGCAAATTGATGGGTGGTGTAAAAAGTACTTCATTATACAACACTTAGCTGAAGCAATAGATGGGTGGTGCAAAAAACACTGCGTTATGCAACACTTTACGTGACAACTACATCACGCGAAACACATAGATATCAAATTTGATTGGAAAACTCCAGTTTTTGAACGACCCCCCGTTGTGTTAGTATAAGATGATGTGAGTATAGTGTTTCAACACATGGTAAGTGTTATTTGATGAAACGGAGATACCAATCGTAAAAAGCGAATAAAACATAAACTGTCTTTTATAGACCATGAAATCTTAGTTTTCTTAATTAAACTCTTTATACACTTGTCCGGTAAATATTCTTTAAGATTTATCTATATCCTTTCTCATAGAAAACTGGATATAGATTCTAAAAAAGATTAAATTTCAAAAACCGAATTATCATACCCGTTTTTTTAATATCACCTTACATCCCAATATCACCTTTATACCTTTAACTTTAAGTGTTTAAAACGCATTACGAGATTCGACAGGTGAGACCGCAGATCGGTCACCCGTTGGACCACCGGAGATACCAAGCATTTTTATACCTTATTGCTTACAGAATAAGCTTTTAATTACGATCGGGAATACCGACCGATTATACGGATGCTTGGCACATCCGTTCCCAGAAGGATTGAGGTTAAAAAAAGTAAAAAGCGTGGACACACTGACAGTGCGGTCGACGCACTTTTTAGAAGACGTGACAAATTATTCTTTATGCGTATTGTTATACGAGTATAAAGTAATATTATCTACGATCTAAGGTAGGCGAAATTGACATGTGTGTCCTGTACACTAACCTCTTTATTTATAAACCAGTTCTAGTTAAGAGGATTGTGTGAATTTTCCCATAGGTATAAAAAGCGGCAACGTTTGCCACTCCCTAATTCTGAACCGATTTGCATGATTTTTGGAAATGTTGTAGATATTATTATTTGAAATTCACGTTTTTGAGAAAGGGACAACAAATTAGAAAAGGCCTTTTAAGCTTTAGGAATAACGGGGTGATTTTCATTTAACAAAGTCTATTCAGTCTACAAAGAGATCCAATTTATTAACTTATACCGTTGGAATAAGGTACGAAATTATATTTTAGAGTTACAGTTTAAGAAAAAATCGTGAGGAAACTGGTTTAATCCAAACAAGGTTAGTCTTCCCTCTGTGTTGGAAGGTCGGATGGCAGTCGCTTCCGTAAAAATAGCGCCTACGCCAAATCTTGGGATTAGGTGTCAAAGCGGACCCCGGGTTTCCTTATTAGGCCACAACCGGAAAATCGCTTGGAAGATGGTAACCTAACCTAACCTATCTGAACGTTTCATCATCCTCCCAGCTTTATCCCGGTACAGTTGCATCCTGAAGGATGCCCGGGGTTCTCTACCTAATCACAGGATTTGGCATCGGCACGAGTTTATACGGAAGCGACTGCCATCTGACCTTCCAACTCTCGGGGAAACCAAACCTTATTGGAATTAGGCTTGTCAAGTGAGTGGGCAACTTGACTGTTAGTTCTCAAGCCACCCGAAGGCCTCTTGGCTTAACGACTGCTATCATAGACAGCAGCCGGGATCAACGGCTTAACGTGCCTTCTAAAACATGAACACTCAGTTCATAATTACATTCAAAAACTGACCTCGGCCCACGTTGCTTAACCTCGCATACCGCACGCAGTACGTTTGCAGTTTTTTTTATTCAGCGTGAGAATCGTCTATCAGTAACGCCATCACACTCTTTTAGATACAAGCTACATAGCCAGTTGGCTATTGCACATAGTTATGTGCTGTTAAGTCACACGATTACCCCAGTCAATGGCTCCACTTATTACCCCAGTCAACGCCACTTAAACGCATGCCGTCACATCCGGCGATAGATATTAGACCGTGGGACTAGAATGGTAACACATCTCGGTGATCCGTAAGTCCCTCACGCAAACAAGACGATTGTTACGAAAGTTTAAGTTCGATAATTATACAAAATTGGGGATACAGTATCCATATTGTGCTTCTAAGAACGAATCATGTAATTTTTATCTTCGAATGGAGCATGTGTTTTGAAAATCATGATCACTTATGCTGTAGTTGAACTGAGTACAATATTATATACTCCTTGCTTCTTAAGGGGTTTCACGCGCATCGATTTTTGACGAGTTTTGAATCGGTACTGTTCCTTTAAAACTAAAGATATATTTATGGCAAAAATAGTCATCGGTTTTTCAATCCTTTTTCTAAATTCGTAAAAGCCAAATTTTGAAAAAAACTGACCACTTATTTTATTATGATTTATTGAAACTTGGTCCAAAAAAGCGCTATTTTCAATACAATAAAAATACTCTTTATTGCACACCTCAATCAAAGGATACAGTACAGTACAAAAACACAATGAGTAGAGGCAAATAATAGGCGGTCTTATTGCTAAAAGCGAACAATTTCTTCCAGACAACCCTAGGGTAGAGGAAATGAAATCTAATCATAACGATTCATAGCAGGTGATGCAGAGTTAATACATATCAAACTTATTAATAATACTAACTTTTATCTATTTTCGATACTAATATATTGCTTATGCACTTATATATATGAAATGTACATTTAACTGTTCGTTATTGACGTCTCTAACAACGCAAGAGAGATTTTTTATTTCTAACTCGTTTTCAAAAATGTTACGTTCAAAAAACTGCTTTTTTGCCTAAAATTTCCAAAGTTTGATGCCAGAAAATACAGAGAGTTTTGTGAAGCCATTTATCTCGAAGAGTGAGTTTTAAAGTAAATATGGTATAATATTTCGGTAAACCTCGTTGTTCTTAATACAACAATCCGTAAAAACACGAGAAAACACATTATCTACTACAAGTATGTAGTATTGTGTTCCTGGAGGTGATCAAGGTTGCCAGAGCTCCCGAGGATGCACTGTGTTGAGAGCGAGGGACCTAAATGTGTCCCTTTTACTGGCAATACAGTGAATTCTCAAATTCCATAATGGGTCGGCAACGCGTACGTGACTCCTTTAGAGTTGCGGGCGTCTATAGGCTGCGGTGGCCGCTTACCATCGGACCGTAAGCTTGTTTGCCACCGGCCTTGTATGAAAAATAAAGAAAACAGTTAAAGATCGAAGGTCATTGGAAGCTTGGAGCCCCTTAAACGACTTAGTAGAAAGAAAATACTGGTCAGATAAGATCTTTTTGTTCTGAAACACTATAATGATACGTTGTTCCTTATAATTTGTATAAGGTAAGGTTAACTCGTATTTATTCTACCACCAAGCTGGTTAAGTCATGAGAATATTTTGGAAGCTGTGATTTTGAGGAAGCATCGAAATAACATGGTGAACGTACGTCGTTTAATCTTTATTTTCCCAAATTAATTCATACCTTATATTTGTTATCTTAAAGGTCAATAATAATAGGATTATAATTATTATCAGAGTTCGGAATTTTGGTGGTATTTTTGAACTGTCGTAGTGACTTGTCATTCATCGACTTCGTTACATCGATATTTAATACTAAAATGTTACGTTTGCTAAGGATAGGTATTTATTTGTTAGTGTTCACAAGTGCTTGTCTGTTTATCTCGTAATACGAGTAAATTATACTATACTAGCGACCCGCCCCGGCTTCGCACGGGTGCACTATTTAATGGATGTTATTACTTATTATACATATGAACCTTCCTCTTCAATCACTCTATCTATTAAAAAAAACCTCATCAAAATCCGTTGCGTAGTTTTAAAGATTTAAGCATACATAGGGATATAGGGACAGAGAAAGCGACTTTGTTTTATACTATGTAGTGATATTCTAGCTCTCGGTCTGATGACAGTTACATTCCTTTGTTTAGGAGTATGCGTATTAAATTGCGTATTATATTGCCATTGCCCTGTTTGTACATCAGGGATGCATGTATCTTTGTTAACACACGTCTAAGTGATTTCCGAACACGAGGTGATATGATCCACCGACAGACCAGAAAAAGGATCATGGACCTGCTGTACAAACCTCTCGTCACCAAGGCAATATATGTGATAATCCATATTGAAAGGAACCTTATGGCGGCCGGCACTTACGCCTTTATTGCCGTTGTTCCAATACAATAGTGAATAGGTGTAACGTAAGCGCCTGCCGCCATAAGGTCCCTTTCGATGTGGATTATCACATATGGTAAAAATGTGGCCAACATGTGCATTACATTATGTAATAACTTGCCTGAGGACATTAAGGTCCTCCGGGGAAACAGTTTTAAAAATAAGTTGACGAGTTGGCTTCTCGACAGATGTTTTTATAGTGTTAAGAGTTATTTAAAGTATAAGTGACATAAACTGGTAATATTATTTTAAAGTTGTTAATGTATGTATATTAATTTTGCAATTGATAATTTGTATTTGTATTTTTACTAAATTCATCGCCTCTCAATAAAATATTTGCACGCCTGCATGCAGGCTGAATACTGTCGTGTTCAATTAATGTAAGATACTGTACTCTGGCAAATAAATACTTTTAACTTTGACTTTTGATTATTTTTCCTGATGTTAAGTTTTGTGAATTTACGTGAATTCATCGATAACTTACCATACATTGAAAATCGGTAAATGAGAAGTCAATATGATAGCTAGATAGATAGTGATAATAATTGTTTTTCCGCTTAAATTCTAATACAAACAAAGAAATCAAAAAATGACTAGGTTACTATCTAAAACTTCAGTAAAATCATGGTATCCTTCAATAATTTTTTGGTATTATCAATACTTTTGTCATAATTTGAAATCAAATTATAAGGCCTCTTAAATTGTCATAGTTCGGGGCGTTGACCTTTATTATCATTACTTTGTGTAATACACAATGTGATGTGTACCTAATTCATAATTTATATGGATCATAAAATGTATACAAACTTCATAACACCATATCATTACATTCATAACGCCCACACTAAATCTTTTTAACACTAAAACAACTTTATTAAAATGTATCAACTCTAAAATACTTAAAAGGGTATCAACATCCAAATAGACCGGCGGTTCGAAGCCATCCTATTCGTTTACGGAGATATGTGCATCTCATTCTAGCTGACTTGATGTGTGCTGGCAGTTTGGCGCAAGTTACGGGTTAAAGCGTTTTTAGAATTAAAAAATACCCAAATGTAACTTCTTTTGGAATAGAGAACTTTATTTGTACCTATCGATAAAAAAAGTGCGTTATTGGAGGAGTAATAATCACATAAGTTACCTCTTATATGATGGAGCACATTATGTGATTTGTTTTTTATCGACGTTTCGACACAGGTTGCACCTGGCATGTTCGCGGCAAAAAAGTAAATACATAAATATCGCGCTAGACCTATTTAAACAAATGTCTTGAGTATTGTACAAAACGCGAGTTTACAATGTTAATTTTTTGAATGTTAGCCATAAAATTATATCCTAATTATTTGATTTATTCAGTAACAGTTTTAGATTTAATAGTAATCAAATGAAGTGGTCTTACTTTTAACAATGAAATGAAATGAAATAATTTATTCTTTAATTTAGGCATGTTACATGCACTTATGAATATCAAGAAACTACCACTGGTTCATAAAATAAACCTCTGCGTTGAGAAGAACCGGCGTAAGAAACTCGGCGGCAATGAATATTATCATTAAAAGTGTTTTTGTCTGAGGCACTTAATATGTATATATGTATGTAAAATTCTTTATTGTACATGAGTAAAACATAACATAAATTACAAGAACAGTTGACATATATGTACAAAGGCGAGCGTATCCCTGTAAGGGATTTCTTCCAGCTAACTAATATTTGTGTAACCTTTTCATCTCCATTTAAAAAAACAGTTTTATTTGTAAAGCTACATTTGGAATACTTCAAACCATCGTAATGTTAAAACGCTTCAGCTTATGAATCCGCCTCGCTCCCTTCTCCACCCCACACATGAATGAATCTCTTTCGGGTAATCGAGCCAGCACAGCTGATTTATTTCCATTAGTTCCACTCCAACCGTCCGCCATGTTTATTTTATTTTGATACGGGTCCGATACGGATCCGATACGGTACCGTATCGATATCGATCAAACTTTATTTTACAACCGTCTCAGTTTATTTTTATTTTGATACAGTGCGGTTGCGATATCGATAAAATACAGGGGTTATAGTAAAACGACGATAGAAATTTGGAGTTATTAAATTAGGAGTTTCGGTTCGATTCATGGAAGATTAATGCCAATGTATTTAGGAAAAAAATGTAAATGGCGTTTACACTCAAAATTTAACCTTTTTTTAAATAAAGCGACGTAATGTAACGCAGTCAGCGGTTAGAAATAATTAATTAATTAATGTTATAGTATACCTACTCATTACAAATTCTTCAAAATTGCATATCTGTTATTTATCGGGACATCGTAAATTGTGAAATAATTAATTCTAGTCTCAGTTTGAAACTGTCGCCTGTTCGCTTGGATTAAAGATTAAAATAGAAAACAACGCCTTATTTGTAAAGATAGAATATTAAATGATAGTTATAAGTGTTATAACAGAGAGAATTCTTCCTCAAATATTCTTAATTCCTCGAATCTATTTTACATATATGTATATTATAACTGTAACATTTTGATATTTATTAACTAACCGAATTTTTATTTGTGTGAAATACGGCTAAAAAGACGATTTAACTTATAGCATGAGAAAGAGAAGGATAGGATACTAACTATGCCGTGTCAGACAAGGATAAATTATATTTCGGCTTTGTTTTACTTGATAACAGTTACGAGAACATTGATCTGGTAATGACTATTTTCACTGCGGGAGGCAAGTCATTAGCGGTCGAAATGTCACTCGTTGTTACTATTATAGAACTATTTATCTTTATTTATGTCATTACAGTAATAGATTATGAAGATTTTTTGATCGTTTACACAAAAATGGTTGAATATGAAAAAAAAGTTTATGCTATTACAATTTGAAAACGGTTATTTTTGCCCCAAGTATAGACTATTTTTTTTTATTTGCTAAAAACTATTTTAAGCCATCATCTCATAGTCAATAGGAAATACGATTGTTTTAAAGTTAACCTGTATTTAAGTTTAATAAGGTTGTTTATCGATATCGATAATAATTTTTTACATCACCTATCCAAGTCTTAAGTGAATCCACTCGCTTCGGAAAATTCGATTACGTAAGGCCAATTTGGGTATCAATACCTTTTTCAGCTGGACTGGAAGTAACAGAATATATATGCTTATCTATTTTTGCTGAAAGGAGTACAATTTAAATTTATAAATGTGTGTGTAGTACAGTCTAATTCAAACATTGTCTCATAAATATGTACCGAGCCTTGGAACATACTCATTTTTGAGTACTTCAAAGCTTCGCCACATAATGCGCGGTAGCGGGGCGGGCGCACTTTATAAGCTAACACACCCGGCCCGCACGAACTACGCGGTAGCCGCGCGGGCCGGCGCTTGGCCGGTGTGACATAGCTCATAATGTGCCATGCAATTAGATCATCGCGGGCCCACGCTCAAACGCAGAGCCTTAATTTGTATCTATGAACTCAAATTTTTGTACTTGAAATCACGTGCTTTATACAACGCCGGTGGCAAACAAGCGTACGATCCACCTGATGGTAAGCGGCCACCACAGCCTATAGACGCCCGCAACTCCAAAGGAGTCACGTGCGCGTTGCCGACCCTTTATAAGATTTGAGAATGCACTGTGTTGACAGCAGAAGGAACACATTGTATTGTGCGGTCGCTAGCCAAAATCTCATTTTACCTTTACGTTTTCCCATTTTAACCCCGGACGCAAAAAGAGAGGGGTGTTATAAGTTTAACGTGTCTGTCTGTGTATCTGTGGTATCGTAGGTCCCAAAGGGATGAACCGATTATCGTTTATTTTTTGTGTCGTAGATAATTTCAAGGGGTGAGTGGTCAAACCCGATAAGTCATCTAAAAGGTTTATTGAAAATAGAACTCTGCGTAATGGATATTGAGTTCTCACTCACCCCTCGATTTTATCTCGAGTGTTCTTAGCCATATTTCATGAAAATCTGTTCAGCCGTTTGAAGATCATCAGTTCTATTCTAGTTGATGATGTTCTGCTGTACTTGTATAGTTTGTCCCATATTTGTTATTTACTGCTTGCTAAAAACTGGTTAGTAGTGTTACGACCAACCCTGTCGTAGGGACTCGTCAGAAAATCAGCGCAAGGCATAAATCTCTGCATATGCTGAGACGAGCACCCCTTGCCCAACCTAATACAGATAAATATGTATTTTAAGTGTCTATTTTTTTTTATTATTATTAAAGTTCCAAATAATTTAACGCAGAGTTTGAAATTGCTTAACTGCTAAAGCCATGAATGGCTTATTTACAGCTAGAGTTCGGACTAGGACTTACATTACATTCAGTTCATTGGTAAACAACAAGAAAGTACTTATCTATACTTATTTAAGTATGTTATAACGGATCTCTTTATACTGTACACATTTTTTTTCTTTTTTGGCAGTAAATTATTTTGTACTTGAATTTGAATTTAGAATGGTACCATTTAAAACAAAGTGAGTAGGTACCCAATTCTCAATCATTGGGAGTTTTAGTTATATCTTATAGCAGTGTTTCTTTAATAGTACATTAATAAATAATTATTCAATATCACACTAATCGAACTAGCCCTTCCTATATTATGATTTTTATGTTTACTATTATTTATTATTTTTTAATTACCCACATGTTATTTTACTTAACATCCATGGGTACTGCGGTTCGACACCTACTCAATTAGATATATAATGTTGCATTGTCTTCACTACCCAAAGATTGTCTGAAAGATATCGCTCTTTAGCGATAAGACCGGCCGTTGTTTACCTCTATACTTTAAGCCTAACTGTATCGTGATATTTTTTTCTGCGGTGTGCAATAAAGAGTATCTATTTGTATTGTATGAAGGACTACGACACATTTAAATACTTGAATACATAGAAAGCACCCAAGACTCAAAGATAAATATGAATACCCCTCACACAAATTTTTTCGGGATTCGTACCCAGGACACTTACTTAGCGTGGATTGCACCAAACCGTCTGTAATCGAAAGCGGTGTTCGTTAAAATCTTTAAGTTTGACAAGTTATTATGGGATGACAGCTGCCGGCGCCATATTTGACGATCACCGGCCTGTGATCATCTGTTGGTGCAACCGACCCTTATCATCACTACATAGTATAAAACAAAGTCGTTTTCTCTGTCTCTATGTCCCTATATCCCTATGTATGCTTAAATCTTTAAAACTACGCAACGGATTTTGATGCGGTTTTTTTTAATAGATAGAGTCACTGAGTCATCAGGGGGAGGTTTATATGTATAATACATGCATCAGCATTGCACCCGTGCGAAGCCGGGGCGGGTCGCTAGTACTAGATATACAACTAAGTTACGTTCCATGAAAAAAAAACATGCGTTTTTGTTTGTTTTTTATTCCCCGTCCCAGTCTCACTGTACTAAAATTGAGTTACGCTAGCAAAAAACCGGTATTTTTTAACTAAAAACTTTTCACATTCATGTTTCAACCACGGTCCGATAGTTTGTATAACAAAAATTGTCCGGAAACATGGTTAGTGCAACTCGCCTCAAAATCCAAGTTAGTCGGACCTCTCCTTACGTATGGTTACTAAGATATCAGGGGTCAAGTAAAATGGACGTTGTGTAGGAAGGTGAGAACACTACTTATTGCTATGCTTGATTAGTTAATTGATTTTATAGTTGATTGATTCAAAGCGCAAGTCATTAAAACCAACAGTTTATGTTTGTATTAAATTGGAGATGGCCGTGACTGTTTTTTAATAACTTTTTTGTCAGTATGACTTTGGTGAGAATTATGAATCTGTTTTGGAAATCGACTTTTTTTTTCTAAATCTGACTAAGGTCTTTTCCAAGTAGTTCGAGTAATTGAACCTCTCATGTATAGTAACTGAGATTACATAAGGTCCCAATTGTCGACATCTTAATGCCCAATAATTAACATACACACAGATTGAAAGTACCCAGTACGTCAGTGTTGATCACTGGGACGTGTATCATAAGAGGCCTTATAAGTTTTAAAATGTTTTTTTCAAATTATGACAAAAGTATTGATAATACCAATAAAGTGATGAAACGTTACAATGATTTTATTAAAGTTTTAGATAGTAATCTAGCCAATTTTAGATTTTATTTTGTTTATTAGAATTTAAGTGGAAAAACACAGTTTTAGCTTGAAAATGGTCGATTTGGAGTGATGTTTGAAATGATATTTCTTAATGAAAAATTCAAGACGTACATTCAAAATTTATGACATTATTTCGCAATAGTCCTGTTCTAGATAATAATACTGAGAAAAGGTCAAGATACGTGTCAATTCAATCAGAAAATCGTCTAAATAGATGAGCGTTTTTTAACTGATAAGGACTCTTAATCTATAATTTAAAAATAATATATTGACATACGCAAATAGAATTATTTTGACACATTTATTTTTAAGGCCGTGCAACGAGAAATATCTCGTTTTTTGAAACGCTGTTCTGCCTAGACGAGGAAACAATAAGGATTAATTTTCAGATATATGATTCTTGACTATATGACTGTGTTTCTGACAATACCGAAACATGATCGCTTAATGTTTTCTCGATAGAAAAAAATCCAAATTTGAGTCTTTATTTTCCTTTTTTTACTCATCCTACTAAAACAACGCATTATTAAACGACACTTTAATTAAATTAAAACCGTGGTATTTTATTTCATCTAAACTCTGTCAAGAGGAAATTTAATAAAACTGCACACAGTCAGATATTTATCGAGATTTGTCTAAAAATGCCATTCCCGAAGAGTGTTGCATCCCGTTTTGTCGTGCGCGAAAGACATAAGCGTGTCTCTTTCACAGGGCGTGGCTGACCGAATCGAGGCATCCCCTTAATGTAACTGTTTCCCCATAATTGACATTTTCCTTATTTTAATCCCACTGCAATGTTGCAAAATAGGCACTTTAGCGGATAATGTGTCAATATGGCATCATTCGCCCAGCATTGATGAATAGCTTTAAAAGCTGGGTAGATTATTATTATATTATTAACTCTATAAAGTGTTTTTCTCTTTTAAAAGAAAAAACCCACGACCCAACGCCTTTAACATAAAAACTATTTCATCCATTTGCAAATAACTATATTTATCTTTATAATTATCACTAAAACATTACTCATCGATCATTCTATTGATTGATATGTTTTGAACCACGCCGCAGGAGGCGTGCCACATTTGAACATTACAACGACAAGGTACTATCTGCTTTCTATTACTCACAATTTTAATACCTTGTTCCATCAACTGCTGAATCAATATGCTAATTAAGTTGGATACATGGCGCGTAAGTTATCGACAGTATGAAAGTCATCAACGAGGTATTTTTCTGTGCTGTGACATGTGAGGTAGCCAGGTAAGGTTTGAGTGATTGCTACATTATCTGTGACTACTGGCTACCTACGAGATGTTTAATTGACTGCCGTGTCATACATTACAGTGAAACTTCGTAGGGGGCATGACAAATTAGAGGCTTCGTTATATTTATGTGTACAATAAAAGAGATTGTAGAGTGGTATAGCACGGTTTCAACCAGGGCTCATTTTATGATGGTATTTATTTGACGACCACTTTGTGTTTGTGTGTGTGTGCCCGGTTTTTTTTTATTCTTTATTTAAAGAGTTTAGTCACAATGACGATGTCACTCTATAGTACAACTTACTAACTATTACAGATCAAGTTATTAAGGTCATTCTACTTTTTCATGACCAGTTTTCTATTACCAAAAAAAATCTATGATATGTATTGAATTTGTATACAAAAATAGGATTTCGAAATAGTACCTGAACCTAATAAAAGGAATTTATAGGTTAAAAATACCTAAATATTAACATATTGCTGTAAAAGGTGGGTAACACTGTGGTAAAAACCATTTTTTATACAAATGATGAGATATCCAAGGACCACTCAGTTACTCGATTCATGAATATTAGCTATGGTTAATTACCAAAACTATCGTTAGTGATACTGCAATTAAACCTCTTTCTAAATAACAATACAAAAATATGAACTGAGGGCCAAGTATTTAAAAAACTGCATTTAAAGAAAAAGTTTCTGAAAATTATGTAGGTACATGAAAAAGTAGAATGGCCCATTAACACTATGTACCCTAACAGCCGGCAGTCATTTCCGTCTGTATGGCCGTAAGGACCAGGCCATACAGAGTCTTGGCTGCCCTCGAAAGAGGGAAAGCCAATACCCTGTTACAGACATCCAGCTGCTTAAGGTCGATGCCTTGAGACAGGAGTTCAAGTCTCTTATCTTCGGTACGCACACACTCCACCATAATATGATATGCATCCTCTAATATACCACATTCTGAGCAATTTGGAGGTGCCCGGTTCGAATCCCGGTCAGGGAAATTATTCCATATGTTCGTGACTCTTGGATGTTTTCTATGTATTTAAGTCGCTAAGTACCTATAGTAAAAGCTTTCCTTACTTTGGGAATAGGTCGATTTTTATTAGATTGTCCACAAATATTTATATATTATTTATTTATTTAATAGCCGTTTTCGACCCATGCCGGAGATCTGAAGACACATAACAAAAAAATGCTATTGTTTATTTTTTTCATCGGGAAAGGACAAATCTGGTTATTTGCCTGAGACTTGAATAAGTAGTACAAAATTATCTTCACGATATTAGGTCTGATTTTGTAGCCGGAAATATCATAATACGTTAGATATTTTTGTATTGACAAATCGCTTTAGTACTTATACTTTTTCTTTTTCTATCAAATCGATTACGGCATCTTATGTCTCCTTTCTAGAACCTATCACCAGAAGCTACAGGGTGTAAAAAACGGAATCGTAATTCTGAAAAAAGGTTCTCAGCTTAAGATAAGACGTTTTGACTTAATAGCTTTGCGGGGGAAAGAAAAAATAGATCTACAGCGCTCGTAGGGCTGCCACTGTCACAATTTCTGAAATGCAGAGTTTTTTACAGACACTATATTTTACATAATACTTGTAAAAACATGCTCATCGAAATAGGTTTTTCATAAATTATTTCTGCTATTAAAAACCTATATAATATGTTTTATATAAAAATGAAAGTTTGTGTTGTATGGATGTACGTTCCTCGTAATCTCAAAATCAGCTAGACGGATTTGGCTGAAGTTTGGAACGGAGGTAGCTTATAGTCTGGATTAACATATAGGCTAGCTTTTATCTGCGGTTAACACCGCAAGGCGCTGCTAGTATGTAATAATATATTAATGACTTGTGAATGTATTTATTTATTATATCAATAAAGAATATGAACTGGATCTTGTGTGAAGTACTATGCTATTCAAATAACATTATTACTGTTTTGATATGATTTAAAAAGGTTTTTTTATTCATAAAAAAAATAAAGTCGACATTTAATTATCTTTCGTGAGTATACCGTTTGTAAGTCGGCTTTAAAACTACCGAATGCTTGTCTGTAATACACATTCAGCGATAAGTCCTCCGTTAGTAGCTTTTAACGACATCCCGTTTATGTTCTAAAGTTTTTTAATACTTTTACTGTGGTGTGCAATAAAAAATATGTATATGTTATCGTGTTTTGCATCTACAGTTTTAGGCATCAATCGCCACCCTCCACGGCGAAGTAAATAACCTCTTTATCCCCGTAAAATGTAAGAAATCTCTGCTAACTAGAATGTGTTATGTCCCTTTTTCACAAACATAATGTCAAAGTGATAGATAAGGATAAGCAGATTTTAGCGGTAATTTAAATTAAGGTTTGATGAATTTCATAAATCAATAAATAAGAGGGTGAAAATCTTCACCAATTGCTACCACCAACTAGTAAATCTTTACACATTTATTCATAAAAATTAACAAACCTCTGCTAACTAAAATGTGTTTGTCCCTTTCCTACAAACACAAATGTCAGTGACAAATAAAGACAAACTAATATTAAAGGCATTTTAGCTAAAGTTGGTTTGATGAACATTTATGAATAATGGGGTTAGAAATTTTCTCAAGTTAAAAATTACATTTTACTTATTCGCAACCCTAGCGCGAGCCCATCAAGATGTGGCTCTCTGGAGAGCACCACTATTAAAACGAGGAGAGACGGAACATGCTATATTTTACTATAGCAATTTCTTGAGGCTTGTATAAAACGGCCAGTATTTTTGGAGAAAGGTTGATCATCGATGTTTCACAGTAAATATAAAAAAAAAAACTGCAGATTAATAAAAAATGGGAAGAATTTAACTAGCAGGTATTTGTTCTTTGAGTCAAGGGTGATTTATTTGCATCAGGCACCAAATCATATAACTGATAATGTTTTACAGAAACAAATATTCCAAAAAAAAATTATACTTAAATTATTTTCTTCTAACCCGTCGTATACCGGTCCCTGGGATCCCAGGACTTAAAACAAAAGAATGCTATTGTTTTTTTTTTCGGGATACGATGACTTTAGCTATATATGTGGTATGATATGGTGATATGATATGGTGCTATAAACTAGATATAACACAATATAAGATTTCAAGCTCACATGGTCATTTACATTAGAATTACGATTTGAAACGGGATATTTACCATGCATATTTGTATTTGTGAGTTCCCGATATTTCGACACTGTTGCAAGTGCCATTATCAAGGATTAATTGATGTGCTGCGAGTTTTAGTTGTGGTCTACCCACACACCATACCGATCTACCCTCTTCCTGGTTCGCTTTTTTCGCACAGTGTCACCGTCACTACCACCACATACAAATATACATGGTAAATATCCCGTTTCAAATCGTAATTCTAAATATAACACATCATAAAATGATTACAAAAGCCACCTAATAGCTTTACGCTCTGTTAAAATAGTATACATTTTTATACATTACATCTCACAACTTAAACTGTCTATATTCCCACAGTATACCACAACCTTAAAATAACCAAGTATTTTAAAACCGAAACATATTAGAGACAAACTATTGTCGTACTTCTATAAGCCTTTCTTCGTCTAAGTATAAGTTTGCTTAACAATCGAAAAAAGTAGAAATATCCTGTAGTTTCTACGGGAGATATTACCTTTTTCTTCTAGAGTTGTATAGTATTAAAAATAAAGGAGGAGAGACAGGTGCTCCAGCGGAAGTTTGACCGGTTGGTATGAATACAATGAACTAATACAAAAAGGTCTTAAGTTACAGTATTCAATATGATATATAAGCTCTTTTAGATGTGGTTTACAATAAGATGGCCGGCGATACTTTCTATCTAGTTATGTTCACGACTGTATTTAATAATGGACCGGATAGGAGTTTATGGGAGTCGTAAAGGAATTGTAAGGTGATCTTAGATAATTTAATTACAAATTGTATATTTTTAAGTACGTTGTTTACAGTACCTATATTTATTTATTTAATCTTTATTGCACAAAAGCAAAATTTATCGTACAAAAGGAGGACTTAATGCCATAAGCATTCTGTGAGCATTCTCTACCAGTTAACTTTAGGGCAAAGCAGACAAATTGTGGGCGGTGCAACTATATTATTAATTGTTAAGTTGCAGCAAAATGTCATCTTGCTCGAATTTGGAGCAGCCCAACTGGGGAAGTACCTCCACCTTGCAGAAGACCACAGCCATAATAACATTATCTACTATACAAGTATGTAGTGTTGTGTTCCTGGAGGTGAGCAAGGTTGCCAGAGCTCCCGAGGATGCACTGTGTTGAGAGCGAGGGACCTAAATGTGTTCCTTCTGTTGTCAACACAGTGCATCCTCAAATTTTATAAAGGGTCGGCAACGCGTACGTGACTCCTTTGGAGTTGCGGGCGTCTATAGGCTGCGGTGGCCACTTACCATCAGGTCGACCGTAAGCTTGTTTGCCACCGGCGTTGTTTATTAAAAAAAACATACTTAACAACTATATTGTTAATATGGATTTAAAGAACACTCGACAAATAAACAAAGGCAAAAGCCATTTCCACAAATAATATTATCGATATTCAAAAACCGAACTCAAATCGGGTTATCCGATTAAGAGCTATACGATGCAACTCTCTTTTGCGTCGGGAGTTAAAACACAGTCATCAGTTTTATAATAAAGGAGTTCTGATTATTTATACTGTATATTTTTTTACCTACAGTTGCAAAATAAATACCTTAAGTAGTGATTTTAAATTACCTATTATCTGAAGTACTAATCGCATTTGAATAACGAGAAACGATTAAAAATAAAAAAATAATGATTATCAGTCTTTCGAAGAATAACGTTAAATATGTAATATATTATAATGATATTATCAGTTTTGCATAATATCACTTTTCAAGCCAAATAAATTGGCAAAAAAGAAGTTTTGAGAATAAACAATAATTCAAGGCTTAAAGGTCTCACGGGCATTGATTTAAATCCTATAAATTTTAATGCAAGAAAGATAAATAAAAACATTGAACCCAACGCTCCACATAGTGGGTTATTTAGTGTCGTATTTGTATGGAGCACCTTGCAGATTTTCAACAAAGGACGCCACTTGGCACAGTTGTACCTAATGGTCATCTGAGCAGATTTAGCCCTGTACCCACGAAATTCGTCCATGGTGGTGGGGGCTGGAGGGGGGTGAAAACCCCATCTACCGCGCTGCGCTCTGAGCTCGATTTCTTCATAAGTTTAGTGAATAGGTCATGTTTGGTATCGTTTTCGTATAATTCAAGGATGAGGAATTCATTTCTGAAACAAATTTTTCACTCGTCCGTAGAAAAAAACAGAGTTCTGCACAAAAACTGAAAATATTTTTTTAAAATTTTTTACAAAATGTTGCACTATAATTAAACCGCGAGGTAATGCACTATAAAAAAATATGAGTTAATAGCCCATTTTATGTGAAATTTATAAACATAAACTGTATTGACAGATTTAACCTGCACATGTGTAAAAAAAAAAAATCATGTAGCGGCGGAGCTGCGTACTGGCGAGAAGCTATTTTATTTCTACATGAGTTTAGAAAATGGGTCATGTTTGGTATCGTTTTGTGTAGATGTAGATGTAGATGTAGTGTAGGGACGCCTGGCCGGAAGCAGGCGGGCTGTCGATCGCAGGTCAGGATCATTCAGCCCAATTCCCTTGAAGTCGGAGCTTAAGGTTGCTGTCCCGGCGGCCTTCCCACACAGTCTTCCTCCATTCTTCCTATTTTCCTGCAGAAGAGAAGGACATCTTTAAGGTTGATATCCCTCAATTCGCTCTCCTCTAGCATATCGCTACCGAATATATTAAATCGCATTGCTGCGTACATAATACATTCCGCTATGACATGCTTACTGGTTTCTTCCTCCCCACAGTGTGGAAAGGAAGCATTATTGCTGATCCCTATTATGTTCAGGTGTCTATTAAGATTATTATGACCAGTGATGATCCCGGTCAACAGTCTCAGATTGTTCTTACCCAGTTTCAGCAGGTACCTGGTTCTTCTACGGTCGATCCCTCCTAGCATCATCTTTGCCTGCCTGCATCCAGGCGTTACTCGCCACTCTCTCTCCGCCTCTTTCTCTTTTATTCCTCCTATGACCCCCTTTGTGACCTCAGCCGAGAAGGGAAGGACCGGTTCGGGACCCATGAATCCCGCTCCCGCCCCCTCCCTTGCCAGTTCGTCCGCTTTTTCGTTTCCCACTACTCCCTGGTGTCCTTTCACCCATGCCAAGGTCACGCCTAGGTGCTCTCCTATCTCATTTAGTTCTTTTTTGCATTCTCTTACTAATGCAGAGGTCACGGTTGCCCTGTTTAGTGCTTTTAACGCAGCCTGACTGTCCGTGTATATCACTACTCTTCCAGTCGACTTCATTAATTATTCATTTCCATACCTTGTCTACCTCTACCTCCTGATTCATTTGTGTGAGGTATGCAATAAAGAGTATTTGTATTGTATTGTATTTTTAACACATTTAAAAGTTAAATCTGTCAATATAGGTTATTGCTGTACATTCTATATTAATTCATTTTTTTATAGTGTATTTATTACCTCGCGGTTTAATTGTAAGGCAAGATTTTGTAATTTGTAGTATTTCATATAATTTTTTTCAAGTTTTGTGCAGATTCGTTTTTTTTTTCGGCGAACGAGTGAAAATTATGTTCCAAAAATTAATTCCTCGTCCTTGAGTTATACAAAAACGATACCAAACATGACCCATTTTCTAAACTCATGTAGAAATAAAATAGCTTCTCGCCAGTACGCAGCTCCGCCGCTACATGAATTATTTTTTTTTACACATGTGCAGGTTAAATCTGTCAATATAGTTTATGTTTATAAATTTCACATAAAATGGGCTATTAACTCATATTTTTTTTTATAGTGCATTACCTCGCGGTTTAATTATAGTGCAACATTTTGTAAAAATTAAAAAAAATATATTTTCAGGTTTTGTGCAGAACTCTGTTTTTTTCTACGGACGAGTGAAAAATTTGTTTCAGAAATGAATTCCTCATCCTTGAATTATACGAAAACGATACCAAACATGACCTATTCACTAAACTTATGAAGAAATCGAGCTCAGAGTGCAGCGCGGTAGATGGGGTTTTCACCCCCCTCCAGCCCCCACCACCATGGACGAATTTCGTGGGTACAGGGCTAAATCTGCTCAGATGACCATTAGGTACAACTGTGCCAAGTGGCATCCTTTGTTGAAAATCTGCAAGGTTGATGACACTAAATAACCAGCTAACAGGCAGTATGTCAAAGAAAAACTCTTAAAATAGTATTTATATTGCCCATAAAAATGCATACCGCGAACGAAAATATCTCCAGAGAAAAACTGGACAGCGCAAACCAGTTGCGAATCAAGTACATTACGCGTGGCGTGGACCACCTGGTTCTAAAAACGTCGTAAACGCCAGCATTGATGTAATGAAAATTATCACTTAACTCAAAGCTCGAACAGAAAGACTCAGATGAGCGCCGTTCGCGTGGCTGTCTTTAAATATCTCAGCATCCGGATAGCGTAACTCACGCAAACACAACAAGCGAATTCAGACCTTAAGACGAAAGTATAAGGTGGAGTTTATAATGCGTTTATTATGCATACTAAATGATTACTTGCAATGTTTCATTTCAAGTCAGTTCATTGGGTACCAGTTTTGCTTGGGTGCGTTAAACTCGTCAATGTAATGGCGGCGACTACTGTTTTTAAACATGGCGGTGTATAATCAATTTAGTTTACGTTGTGTCTAAATTAAATCTGATGATAGTAAACATCTTTTACGACGCCAATCGAGATTTTGAATCTCGCCGCATGCCGTTTGGCTTGCTGAATATACCTGAAGTTTTTCATATAGACAAAATAATCGTTGGTTTTAAAACAGAGTTCATATGCAAAGGGGATGTAGAAGAGCGATCTTGGAAGTTAATTTAGATATTACTAGCGACCCGCCCCGGCTTCGCACGGGTGCAATGCTGATGCATGTATTATACATATAAACCTTCCCCTTGAGTCACTCTATCTATTAAAAAAACCCGCATCAAAATCCGTTGCGTAGTTTTAAAGATTTAAGCATAAATAGGGATATAGGGACATAGGGACAGAGAAAGCGACTTTGTTTTATACTATGTAGTGATGATAAGGGTCGGTGGCACCAACAGACGATCACAGGCCGGTAATCGTCAAATATGGCGCCGGCAGCTGTCATCCCATAGAAACTTGTCAAACTTTCCGTACAGTCAGATTTTAACGAACACCGCTTACGATTACAGACGGTTTGGTGCAATCCACGCTAAGTAAGTGTCCTGGGTACGAATCTCGAGAATATTTGTGTGAGGGGTAATATTAATATTTATCTTTGAGTCTTGGGTGTTTTCTATGTATTCAAGTATTTAAACCGCATCAAAATCCGTTGCGTAGTTTTAAAGATTTAAGCATACAAAGTGTTTGCGCCAACATTTAAAAAACAAGGTAATTTAAACGTAGCACGAGCTGTTAGTTTAGCAAGGGCTTCGCTTAGTATTTCCCCAGCATACATAAGTACATTCACAACTTTTTACCCTTATTATGCAAAACTTATTCCACTAACCTGGGAACCTTGTTCCGTCCCTAAAAACACTATTTCCACAAATGACTATGCAAAGTCCTACTTGGAACAACTTTTTGCCTAAAGCGGGGGAACAAATTTAACTTTACACCTAAACCAAGTTGAGTTTTTGCTTTGGATTCGTAAAACCTCTTGATGTTTAATGGAATTTGTCTTAGTTGTCCAAAAAACCTTTATTTTAAGAATACTTTTTTTTTTTTTAATACCAGTCGGTGACAAAAAGGATACGGCCTGTGTGGTGGTAAGTAAACATCATCGCCTATGGCTGCTTTCAGTTCCAAGCGCGCCGCCGACCTTTTTTGATTTAGGGATTAGTTGTATTGAAAACTAGGGACAAACCTAAATCCGTTTGAAGCCCTGACAACCTTACTCATCACTTGGAGTCCAACACTAGTATATATAACCAAGTAGTGCTGAATTTAAGAAAGAAAGAGCAGTGCAGAAAAGCACGTTTTCACACATGCTATTCAGAAGAGTCATTCGAATGAGGGATCAAAGCTGTACTCATTTGAGGGCAATAATGACTCTTTTCTTCGAACAAAGTGTGAAAAGCAATATGTGCCAGCGGTAGCAAAATTATATGTTAGTTTCATGTTTTTAACAGCGGGCCTCATAGGTGATGTGAAAAACAGTATGTGTCACACGGTAGCAAAATTATTTCCATCTCGGGCGTAAACACTTGAATCCCTTGCTACGCTCAAAATCCAATATCTGTTTTGTTTTATTTTGCTTCCTTGAGACAAAATCTACTGTTTAAGTTCATTATCACTGGTCAAAAAGGTTAGCTCGGTCTTCAGCTGTCCTCCAATCCCTGCCCACTGCCTTACGAATATCAGTGACGTGCCATGGGTCTGACAAGCTGATGATGATGATAATAATGATAGACATTCGAATTAATGACATCGAAAAAGAAGAAGGCTGATGATGATTATGACAGACATTAGAATTAATGACATTGAATAAGAAGATTTTAATGCAGTGTGATTCCGATCTTCATTTATTTTAATGTTAATGTCCAACATGTGATTATTAAACAACCAGTAATCGAAACTTTTATCTTCTGTTTAATAAACATACTTATTTGTGCACTTTTATTAAATAAAAGGTGTACAAGTAAGATAATGAATAGATTTGGATAAAAATTGAATATGTATGAATAGATCTCAACAACATAACTAAACAGATAGAATTAAGTGACTTTCAGTGCAAGGCAGTTTTACTATTAGCAATATAAAGTGATAGAATCGATAACTAAACTAATATTACACCTATTACTAAAAGAATGTAATAAGATTTGGTTATAAAACATTTCCCAAAGTACACCTTCGGATTACCGTTTGATCTGATTTGTATCTGTCGTAATTTTCTAACCCACGCATCTTCATAACAAAAAGACAGTTCTGCGTATACAGTTACTTATAACCTTATAAATGCTAGTTAACCTTATTATAATTTATAACAAAGGTAAGTGGGCGAGCAGGAAGCTAACTTTAGCAATCGAAAACCCACAGATATTATTGATTTTACAACAGACTTATAAAAAAGGTTTTTGACTTTACTGTACTTTTTATGTGATTACGGTATTACTGTTCGTTTTGGATCATTTATGATATCTAGTTCACTATTTAAATGTGTACTCATAAGTATATAATACTATAACATGTGGGGCCTGTGGTGTTTTATTGTAAACGGATATATTATAAGGTAATCAAATAAATAAATATAAAATATAATAAAAAGAGAAGGTTAATCTAACGTCGGATCAGGGGCTCAAAGTGTTAGAGAGAGCTGAACAGACGGTGATTACTCCACCGACAAGAGCTAGGCTAGGCTCTTAAAAAGAAATGATGATGGTGATGATGATGATGATGATAATGATGATGAAATAAATAATAAAGGACAAATTAAGCTAAAGCATACTTACCCCCGTAGTAGGCTTAATAAGTCTTGTATTATGGGTACTAGACGGTAATACATTAACACAGTTAAATATACACATATTACCTGGATTTCAACTCTCAAAAAGCATGTCCGTGTCGATTTGAAGATGATTGATTTGCCATTTATATTTAATTTAGCTCTCAAACCTACGCCAAAACCTTGACGTGCAATACTGATCTATATTGTCAAACATAACCTGAGCACTTACGATAAGAATCCCATGCTGTATATCGGTCGTAAATAACTTTTATCATTTTTTCTTGCACTACACCCAAAGTGGCCAGTGAAAACGTAATTCATTTATATGGCCAATAAATGTCAAAGTTTTCCTAAAAACTATCTGGGCTATCTTTTTTTTATTACGGTTGGACTCAAGGAATCTGGGGTATAAATTTCTTTGAACGATAAGAATCCATCTGATTCAATTACGGAGTTTGAGCTGTCGATTTTAGATCTTTGGTTGAACCCATTTTATTACAGTAAGATTGGTAATGTGCCGCGTGCGGTATGCGAGGTTAAGTAGGAGTACTTATCAGTTAAAAATGCTCATTAGATGATTTTCTGATTGATGTAACATGTAACTAGACATTTTCTCAGTGTTACTATCTAGAAAATATCTAGTTATCCTGACTATTGACTATTATTTTAGGTTAACTGGAAGAGATCCCTTACAGGGATAAGTTCGCCTTTGTACATGATTGATCTGTTTTTTTTCTGTATAATTTATTTTACTTGTCTTGTGTACAATAAAGTATTTACATACATACATACATACAATTGTGACCTACATAATGTCTTACATTTTAAATGTAGTCTTTTGATTTTCTCATCAACAAATACCGTTTCAAAGATCACTCCAAATGTACCGTTTTCAAACTAAAAACTGTGTTATTCCGCTTTAAAGTCATACACAATAAAGTCAAAAAATGGCTGTGTTACTATCTAAAACCTACATAATAAAATCATCGTATCCTTAATCACTTTATTGGTATTATCAATACTTTTGGCATAATTTTAAATTAAAAAGACAAATATTTCGCAGAATTCGCCTAAAAAGTTAACGGTTTAGAAAAAAATCTAGGAAACGAAAAGTAACAGTACATTCTATGAAACTTCTATGTATAACATAAGGGATACCCAAACTTAAGACCGGTCCTCACCAGTTGTTCAATAATCGTTGTCAAAACCCAGGACATGACACCATGGTGAATCGTTCGCGGGTTCAATGCACACCAAAAGGAATGTCCTTTTTTTGTTGAAACCGGTCAGAGTCGTTTGAGTTATTCGCAAGTTAGTTACAATATTATCTCTTTTATACAATTTTGGATGTACTATTTAAAGTATCTACCGTCGTCTACCGGTCCCTGGGATCCCCGGGATGAAAAGAAAGAAAAAACATTTATTCGTGGCACAGACACAGTACAAATTAACATAACATGAAAATACAGAAAATAGCCACGAAATGGCCCCAAATCAGCATAGACAGCCATTGGCTAGCGCTGGTCTTCCTTTGGGACCACGAGAAGCCACGAAAGACAAAAAACACTAAAGTTACAAACAACATAACATTTAAATAAATGTCATAATTTACAATTTAAACAGACAAGAACAGATAAACATGAACGCGACCTTAAACAATCTTCAAATATCTGTGGTCTGTCACAAGTCGCAACTAGCGCCAGCGGACAACCACTAAAACAGTGACAGATTACGCGATTTCGTAAAAAGAATGCTATTTTTTTTTTCACCGGGTGACGACGGCTTAACAAGTAAATTAGTAGTTTTTAATGTACATTTTTTTCTCTTCCTTTCACGTCTGCTTACCGTTTCGTTAAATCTGCAACAAAGAAAAAATAAATTGTTAGAAAACATCATAGGATAAGCGCATGATACAATAATATACTTTTTTATTTTATTTTATTTGACGACCGGTTTAGCTTAGTGGGTAGTGCACCTGACGGACTGTGAAGCTGACGGTCCTGGGTTCGAATCACGGTCAGGGCAAATATTTGTGTGATGAGCATGAATATTTGTTTCTGAGTTTGGGATATTTTCTATGTATTTAAGTATTTATATCTATTAAATATATCGTCGTCTAGTACCCATAACACAAGCCTTCTTGAACTTACTGTGGGACTAGTTCGATTTGTGTAAGATTGTCCTCTAATATTTATTTATTTATTTATACAACACCGGTGACAAACAAGCGTCCACCTGATGCTAAGCGGCCACCGCAGCCTATAGACGCTCGCAACTCACAAAGGAGTCACGTACGCGTTGCCGACTCTTTATGTATTGTGACTTATTGGAACGAAGTTCCCAACTATTATTATTTTTTTTGGATTAACTTGTATGTGGTTTTATTTATATTCAATTTAATGTTGTAATTTTTTTGTATTTGACATTAATTATGTGTTTGTAAGAATATAGGTACTGAACCGTATATTCATATTTATTTTAATTCTTTGTTACGCAATTAGAGCGCCTGACGACCATTATGCAATAGTAGTATAAGCAAAAATGTATCTATTTCTTACACGAGATTGTATTCTGTGATAAATAAAACTAAACTAAACTAAACTATGAGATTTGAGAATACTTCGCCAGGTATGGGAATCCGATACATCGGTTAGTAGTGTGGATGACACGACCTACGGAATCGCCTATCGATGGTATGCGGACGTAAGTCTGAATGTATCATCGCCAGTGACGTCACTGGTGTCACAATCCGGATTATTTAGACCTTGTAAAGAAGATAAGCGTTAAAATTTATGTTGGGGTCGCCACATGATAATGCAAAAGAGATCGCTGTTTAAGTGCCTTTATGAGTTAAAAAATGCTCATCTATTTAGTCCATTATCTGTTTGTACTCTTGACACGTATCTCGACATTTTGTCAGTGTCACTATCTAGAACAGCGGGGTAATCACGTAACTCTTGTACTACCGTTAGGTAGATTTTAATGTCAAGATTTAATTGTCACCTCATACATTTATACTTCAAAATTGACAGTTAAATCTATCTACCGTTAGTACATAAAGTTACGTGATTCGCCTGCTGCTCATACATTTATACTTCAAAATTGACAGTAAAATCTCTCTACCGTTAGTACATAGAGTTACGTGATCCTACACGTACATAGAGTCGCCTGCTGGACTATTGCGACGTAATTTTATATATTTTAAATGTGTATTTTAGATTTTTCTTCAAGAAATATCGTTTCAAACATTACTCGAAAACGACCATTTTCAAACTAAAAACGGCTTTTTCCGCTTAAATTCTACTACGCACAGTAAAATCAAGAAATTGCTATATCACTATCTAAAACTTTTATAAGGTCATCGTATTCTTTAATCACTTTATTGGTATTATCAATACTTTTGTCATAATTTGAAATTTATAAGTTTCAAAATATTTTGAAACTTACAAGGCCTCTGACCGTGCAAACAAGAATACCTCTTTCTTCGAAACGCTGTTCTGCCCCGAAGAGGAAACGATATATAATATTTAATTTTTTTTTAGACAATCTTACACAAATCGACCTAGTCCCACACTAAGCAACTTGTACTATGGGTACCAAGTGACGATATACATATTATATAGATAAATATATACTTAAATACATAGAAAACATCCAAGGCTCAGGAACAAATATTCGTGTTCATCACACAAATACATGCCCTGACCGGGATTCGAACCCGGGACCTCCAGCTTCGAAGGCAGGGTCACTACCAACTAGGCCAAAGCGGTCGTCAAAGGAATAATTTTCCGATTGATTCCATAAGGATTGATTTTCCGATACATGATTCTTGACTATATTTATCCGTCTGTCAATAGCCGAAACATGATTGCTTGTAAGTTTACTGGATAGAAAAAAAAAAACGAAGTTCAGTCTTTATTTCCCTTTTTTTAATCAGCCTACTAAAACAACGCATTATTAAACGACACAATTATGTTAATATGATGGTATTTTGCCTTATCAAAACACTCCCAAGAGGAAATTTAATAAAACTTCTTACAATCACATTTTTTACTGACATCTGTCTAAAAAAGCAATTCCCGAAGAGTGTTGCATCCCACTTTGTCATGCGCGAAAGACATAAACGTGTCTTTTTCACGAGGGGCGTGGCTGACAAAATCGAGAAATCTCCTTAAGTATAAGACCCCCTGTCGGTTACGTCTAAGCTCTATGTTCTGCATTGTATTTTTTTTCGTGTTCACTCAAGTGTATTTGTTTTTATTGTTATTTTTTTAACCTGACTGTGGCTTTATAGGCCGGGCCCAATAAAGCGATAGGAGTGCGAGGTTGGAGAATAGCCTGGGGAAAATCCAGGAAAACCTCGCGACACGACCACGCGGGCGTATTGTATTATATTTTTTACGTCACTATTGGACATACTTATCTATGTAGCATAAAATAAAACATCTCATGTATTTAAGAAACTATAAAATCCATGGTTGTTTGTTACTTATCCCTAAAAATGGGCATAAAACAAAGCGCAGCATGCAGATTCTGCCAAGAGTCGGAGGAAACTGCCATCCATATCCTCTGCTCCTGTGGACCACTTATGCGCAAAAGAAGTATCTACCTAGGGTGGCACATCATGCCCCCAGAGGAGATACAACAGATTGCGACCCAAATAATCTGGAAATTCCTGGAAGCAACGGGTATAAGCAAAGAACTTTAAGGGCTGCCACAATAGATCAATACTGGTCGAAGCGGCAACGAAGGCCCACAACTAACAATAATAATAAATAATAATATCCCTAAAAATAAATAAATGAATTTCTTAAAGAAAAACCCATTAACATGTGAACATCGTATAATAATATATTTAGGACGTTTCCCATTTTGATAGTAAGGATAAGAAAAGGCTGAAGGGCTCTAGAAGGTTCTTTGCATAGAATGCTAAAAATATACGGTCGCCTATTGATTCAGATTCAGATTCAGATTCATTTATTCACAATATAAGATTACAATATAAATTACAATGTCAATTTACAGGAATCTCTATTGTGATCGTCAATAACATTAAATAAAACAAAATAAATTAAAAATCAATGAATAAAATAGCAGTTAAATAATACAATGAGTATGATAAAATTCACCTGAGAGGATCGTCATGAATATTAATATTTTTGGTACTCTAAACACGGATAACAAGGAAATTAAATATCAATATTTCGTAATGGTCGTCAAAGTAAATATTAAAACAGGAATTAAATTAAATCAATAATATTAAATTAAATGAAACAATGTCAACTATATTTTATTTCCATGTATTCGCTAATAGAATATAACGGGGTTTCTAATAAAAAGTTTCTCAGTTTCTCAGTATTCTATTGTCGAGAATAATTTATTAAATATACAAAGTAGGCCGTGACATTTCTCCACAATTTCCCTAGAGAGAAAAATTAGGCAATTTTTTTTATTGATATTATTTTTTACACAAAAAAATAATATAATTAAAAAAAAATTAAACTTTTAAAAATTCATTTAAATCCTTCATAGATTTTTTTTATACAACGCCGGTGGCAAACAAGCTTACGGTCCACCTGATGGTAAGCGGCCACCGCAGCCTATAGACGCCCGCAACTCCAAAGGAGTCACGTA
This sequence comes from Epiblema foenella, assembly GCA_963556455.1. Taxonomy (NCBI): domain Eukaryota; kingdom Metazoa; phylum Arthropoda; class Insecta; order Lepidoptera; family Tortricidae; genus Epiblema; species Epiblema foenella. The sequence continues at coordinate 25,819,054 of OY747100.1, forward strand.
CGCGTTGACAGCAGAAGGGACAAATTTAGGTCCCTCGCCCTCAACACAGTGCATCCTCAGGAGCTCTGGCAACCTTGCTCACCTCCAGGAACACAACACTACATACTTGTATAGTAAATAATGTTATTATGGCTGTATAAAAAGCATAAAAAGCTAAAAATATACGGCCTATTGTCGAGAATAATTTATTAAATATACAAAGTAGGCCGTGACATTTCTCCACAAAATCCCTAGAGGGAAAAAATATGCATGGAATTTTGTGTACAAATAAATATCATTAAAAAACTATTTAAATATTTAAAAATCCGTTTAAATCCTTCATAAAATGAGAATATTAGCCTGATATTATTAACGAATTCCCTTAATTCTTACTACAGCTGATTCAATTCAAGGCCTGTGGGGCTAGCACAACTTGCTGACAAATCGTATCTCGCGCGACTCAGAGATTACTGTCTCGCTCAAACTGTGCGGGTTAGTCGCGTCGCGTCGCAGCGGTAGTTGTGCTAGCCCCCCTGGTGAACAAATAGGAGAGATATTTTAAAACTGATAGGATTAAAACTATAAAATAGGAGATAAAGCCCATTTTAAATTTAAATTTGATTTTTTTTTCATCACTACGTCTATTATTTAGTATTAAATATTTATTTATTTGTTGATTTGTAAAAGAATCCACACAGCACATCGCACGACTAATTATTTTAATCTGTATAACATAAAAAATAACTCAATTATTGTTTTTTTAACATAATTATTATTCTAACAAGTAAAGTTCATGTCTTGTTGGACTAAGGTTTCTTAATATATATTTTAATAATTTGTAACGGGACACATTTTTATTTATTTTATAGGGGGCAAACGAGCAGACGGATCGCCTGATGGTAAGCGATTACCGTCGCCCATAGACACCTGCAACACCAGAGGAGTCGCAAGTGCGTTGCCGGCCTTTCAGAAGGGAATACGCTCTTTCCTTGAAGGTTTGAAGGTCATATCTGTCCGATAATACCGCAGGCGACAGTTTATTCCATAGTTACATTAAAAAGAATAATCATGAAAAATTCTAAATGAGTATGGCCGCGCCTACATTTTTTACAATCCGTATATCCATTTTATAGGACGTTAAAATAACGGTCATTAAGCTAAAAAGACATTTTAATGTATTACGTTTCGCCCACGCGATATTTTGCGGTCAAAAATAAAAGGTTGGTTTTCAATTCTACCGTTATCGTTACTTAGTAGTAATATAATAAATATTTTGGACAATCTTACACAAATCAACCTAGTCCCAAACTAAGCAAAGCTTGTACTATGGGTACCAAGTGACGATATACATACTTATATAGATAAATAGATACTTAAATACATAGAAAACATCCAAGACTCAGGAACAAATATTCGTGTTCATCACACAAATACATGCCCTGACCGGGATTCGAACCCGGGACCTCCAGCTTCGAAGGCAGGGTCACTACCAACTAGGCCAAAGCGGTCGTAATACTTTAATTTTTACTTTATACTTCACTTATTGTTTTTCTGGCACTGGTTCTGTTTTGTTTACATTATTTATTTACAATTTCGTTTTAATTTATTATTTTGATTGAGCCAAAACACCTCACGTGATTTCTGGATAAGCCCTTGCTTTATATATATTTTATAGTTTTTTTACTTCGTACTATAGTGTTCAGTGGAATTGACATGGTGAGAGACTTCGCTCTGTTCTCATTTGATTTTATTTTTAGACTGACGCTCAGAGACCTTATACATCCCTGAGGATATTTATTTATTAGATTTTATTATTTTCATGCTGGCGCTTAGAGATATATCTCACAGTATTTTATTGTGATTAGTTTACCTACCTTATTACCTTTTATCTTGACGGTTAGAAACCTTATACATCTCTAACAAATCTCGATTGTTATTACATTCTTAGTCTTATTTTTGACATGTAACACTACATTTATTTAATGATACTTTGATTATTGTATTATTTGTATTTGATATAGATACATTTTAACTTGTAAAATTGCCCTTGAAGCCTAGTTGCAGAACAAATGTTTTGATTTTGATTTTGACTCCTACTCCCAAGATTTGACGTAGGCACTAGTTTTTACGGAAGCGACTGCCATCATAATTACATTACTTGAAGTTGGTACCTAATAGCTAATATTTAATAGAAAACAAACGAACATAATTGCCATACAAACCATATAAAATCACTACAAACCTAATATCGACAATCAAAACAATTTCACTAGAGTGAACTACTTTCTATAGCTTCAGTTAGAAATAATACGTCTATATCATAATAATTATAACTCAAAACTATAAAGACGCAACTAAAATAAACGTATTCAAATTTCAACCATACACTTATAATTTTACTGTTGAAATTGAATATAGACCTAAATCGGAAAATGTTACAAACTATATTACAAATGCGGCCGCATGTATCGTTGTTACTGTGTAATAAAGTCGAATTTCCATTGGCATGCGTGTATCTAACAGTCAAATGTTCGATAGTAATTTGCGGTAAATGCACTTACTCTCGAGCGGGATTTATTTTCAGTTATGGTTTTTTTTATGGGCTTACGTTCTGCTCTTAATTAAATTACTAGTGATGCGATGAACAGCACTTTCACTCACACGAATGTTTTTAGGCTTCGCTCATGGAATAAAACATACATATTTTTATATCAATATTTGGGTCATTTCAGGCGTTACATCACCGTCAGTCCCTAGTTATAGATATTGAAGAAACATTTAAGAGGCCTTATAAGTTTTAAACCGTGTTGCTGTACGGATGCGAGACGTGGAAGGTTACGAAGGAGATCTCGCGCCAGCTCCAGGTCGTCATCAACCGATGTCTTCGCCGTATTCTCGGTGTTTACTGGCCCGAGAAAATCTCCAACATCGCACTGTGGGAACGCTGCCATGAGACTCCGATCGACCAGCAGATCAAACGCCGCAAGTGGAATTGGATCGGACATACGCTCCGAAGGGACCCTGATCACATACCAAGGCAAGCCCTAGACTGGAATCCCCAAGGAGAGCGTAAGCGTGGCCGCCCTAAGCAGACCTGGCGGCGGACGATCATCGCAGAGGCGAAGAACATAGGGAAGACGTGGAGCGAATTAAAGCGCGAAGCTCAAGACCGAACGGGATGGCGGCGCACTGTGGAAGCCCTCTGCCCCATCTAGGGGACATAGGAACATAAGTCAAGTAAGTCATAAGTTTTAAAATGTTTCGATTTCAAATTATGACAAAACTATTGATAATACCAACAAAGTTTAATCACTTTAGGATTTGACGATTTTAATTAAAGGTTTGACGATTTTATTAGAGTTTTAGATAGCAACATAGCCATTTTTTGATTTTATTGTGTGTGTTAAAATTTAAGCGAAAAAACACAGTTTTTAGCTTGAAAATGGTCGATTTGGAGTGATGTTTGAGACTATATTTCTTAGTGAAAAATCCAAAAAATGCATTAAAAATTTATGACATTAGGTCGCAATAATCCTGTTCTAGATAGTAACATTAAGAAAATATCATGATACGTATCGATTCAATCAAAAAATCGTCAAAATATATGAGCGTTTTCTAACTAATAAGGACTCTTAACAAAGCTATAATAAGGTTTAAACTCGATTAATTCTGACAACATTTACGAGACAGTATATCGTTGCATAAAAACGTATTTTTTGTGAGTCATTCCTTCAATACGTTAAAAATCCTTTAGAACCCCATTGTTGGTTATAGGTAGACAGAACTAGAATGAGATTGCCAATTTAAAATAAAACTAGTTTGTGTAGCCTTAGCAAAAACTTGATGAGTCAATAACAAAGACATTTCCTTAGAATGACAAAGAAATGAAGTCTCTATTAATGTTTTTACGGAATTAGCAAAAAGTCTATTATATTTTTACTGTATTTCTTTCGACCCGAGTACCGTAATGGTTCATTTTCCAGCCAATTTAGTTTTGAGCTGTCGAAATTGCTAATATTTGTAAAGTTATTTTTTTGGAAGTTTATAGATGGTCGATTGTTCTGCAATGTTAGAATAATGGGGGCTACCGTTTTTGTGCTCACCAGTTGGCGCCACTGTCGAGTAAGGTCCAGCTGTCACAAATTGTTATTGGTTATTATGGGTATGAGAACGAAGTTTACATTTAAATCATATTTAATACTTTAAACCGTATCGTAAAAATATCGAACATCCCGCATTGTAGCGCGGTCCTGTTTTGATCGAAAAAAAGGACACAAGCTCAGGTGTTGCAAAATAGTCACCATATTGTTCCAATTAGGTATTAACCCGCGTAGCGCAACCACAAAGAGTGACATTTGACATTTCGGAGACCTCACGCTACACTAGTGCCTCTAGCGGCGAATTCATATGCGATAGCCCTCATTGCGGGAATGTCAATTTACTAAAACACTTTTTTTATAATAATTCTTCTGTTTTATACTAATATTTTTAACACTGTTCGTTTAAATGTTTCTCAGAGTACAGTGAGTCCCAAATAAAATTTTATATTCATATACTTATTATTTGAAGCTGGAGGTCCCGGGTTCGAATCCCGCTCAGGGCATTTATTTGTGTGATGAACAGGAATATTTGTTCCTGGGTCTTGGATGTTTTCTATGTATCTAAGTATCTATTTATCTATATAAGTAAGTATATCGTCGCCTAGTACCCATAGTACAAGCTTTGCTTAGTTTGGGACTAGGTTGATTTGTGTAAGATTGTCCACAAAATTATTATTATTATTATTACTTATATTTTGTAAGTGTAAAAACTGACTTAAAATAAAATTGACAAGTAATCATAACATCTAAACTTTCCGATTTTTAATAATATAGATAGCGAAATACTGTCATTATTATTGACAGTATCTGGCGGGCGTATTACCCTATTTACATTTCGCACAGGCTTCCAAACCTATATTGCCAAAACGTCCAAATTGAAAGATATCCATTTTTCTTTACCATGTACATCCCAAGAGAGTGAACCGGGACAGAGTGGACCCCAGAGATTGGGGAAAATAGGAAATGTAGTGAAAAATGAATGTGACGTGCGTCAGACGAAAGGGGAATGTTGAACAAGTTTATGAAACGAGAGATGATGTCTGTGTTTGTGGAGTTTTATCATACCAATAAATATAAGGGAACAATGTTGCACAAATGGATTTAGATCCGCGTAAGCTCATTGAGGTATGTTTTGGGTGCCAGAAAACACTATATAAAACCTATTTAAACTTTTCCCCAGGCTACTCTCCAAGTTGGGCACAGCCTATAAAGCCACAGTCATATTAAAAAAAAACTATTTAAAAAATCTTTTGTCGATGCAGATTTAGGGCAATGATTTTGTTGTAATTATTAGTAGGCTTCATATGAATTAACTCTGCACCACCTGCTATGAATCGTTCTGATTAGATTTCCGCTACCCTAAGGTTGTCTGGAAGAAATCGCGATCTTTAGCGATAAGACCGCCTGTTGTTTGCCTCTTCTCATTGTGTTTTTGTACTGTACTGTATCCTTTGATTGAGGTGTGCAATAAAGAGTATTTGTATTGTATTGTATTGTAGAGCATTGTAGTTCGCGACAATAATGAGTGTTATTTTACATACTTTCTCCTTTAACCCATAACATTCTTTATCTGCATTCGGTCTCAACGTGTCTGATTTATGATAACAAATGGAAATTATTTCTGTTTTGGTGTGATTCACCGAAAAATCCGGATATATTAAAAAACCCACACGCAACATTCCTATAAACACGACGCGCGACGCAAAAGTCGGGTGTTATAAGTTTAACGTGTGATACTGTTTGTCTGTCTGTGTCGTCGTTGCTCCCTGACGGATGAACCGATTTGAATACGGTTTTTTTAATCAAAAGTCTGGATCATAATCATAATCATAATAGATAGATAGATATATTTATTTCCTTCATAAAATTACATCATGGTTTACATTTTTAAAACAAGATAAATTCACAAAAGGATCGTCAATAGGTATAATAATAATAATGAAAGAAAAATAATTGAAATCAAATAATGTCAAAGGTAAAAAATAATAGAAATGTCAAATTTGTATACACGGCTAGAATATCCTAGGCTGTCATTAGTCAAATTTAAAATAATAGAAATAAAAACAGTATAAACGCTCGATTCCAAATATGGTCAAATATCAATACAATGTCAGAATAATAAATATAGTAATGTCAAGAATTAAACGAAATAAATAACAGAAATACAATTAACAATAATCAACAATTTTATATTGGCTGTTCATTGTATTCCTTTATGGAATACAGTGATTTGAGCATTAAAAGTTCTTCAAAATAGCCTTTATTGCCGAAACTAAAACAGTATTACACTTGACAAACAATTACACCTTGATAGACACATTGATAATATAATCAGCAAAGCGTACAAGCTATATGGATTCACTATGCGAACTTGTAAAAACTTCAAGCGACACACAACATTCCTTCATATTTTTAAATCATTAATACGTTCACAATTGGAATATGCCGTGTGTGTATGGAACCCTTACTACAATAAATATATCAGTGCACTTGAAAATGTACAAAAAAAATATTTGCGTTCTATGCATTACAAATGTTATTATAGTCGCTTGTCGTATAATCGACTTTTAGATAGATATAAACTCCTTACCCTTAAATCCAGAAGAACTCATCTTGAAATCATGATGCTGTATGACTTATGTCATAATAGATATGATTGCATCCCGCTGCATAATAAGTTATGTTATAAGATCCCATGCAGAACCCATTTCCGTAGACAACATCTCTTATTTGCTACCCCATTTTGCCGTACAAATGCTGGTAAACGCTCGCCATTATACCGACTTGTTCATACTTACAATGATCATTTTGTATCTATTGATATTATAGCCACTAGTGCTGCCAAATTTAAAAAAGAAACACTTAAGTTATTGAAATAATGTAATACTTAACTTATTAGCTCTGCCTTAGTAGTTGTATGTTTGACGTTTATTGCTTATTGTAATCTTTAGTTATTACTTTCCATCTCATTGATGTACTTCAAAATATGTAATTTATATTAGCAATATGGAGTTAACGTTGTTGGTATCACAATTATCAAACCTTAAATGTAACTTTTAAAGTAATACATTATTGTGATCACTGTTTGTTAACTTATAATAAATGAAAAAAAAAAAAAAGTATTAAATTATATTTATAAACAATTTACTTAAAAACTAACACATCGTAATGTCTGGATTAGTGTTCAGCGTGTCTTCTGACACATAGTCTTCTGCCAGTTGTTTCCATTTCTCTCTATTAATGGTTTACCTGGTCCAGGTGGCGCCACCTATACACTTGATGTCATCCATCCACATTTTAATTGATCTACCTCTTTTTCTGTTACCGTCTCGTGGTTGCCAGTCTGTAATTATTTTAGAATTACGATTTGAAACGGGATATTTACCATGTATATTTGTATTATTGTGTTCCCGATATTTAGGCACTGTTGCAAGCGCCATTATCAAGGATTAACTGACGTGCTGCGAGTTTTAGTTGTGGTCTACCCACACACCATAGCGATCTACCCTCTTCCTCCCTCTTCTCTGTCTCTTTCTTAATCCTTGATAATGGCGCTTGCAACAGTGCCGAAATATCGGGAACTCAAAAATACAAATATACATGGTAAATATCCCGTTTCAAATCGTAATTCTAATGTAAATGACCATGTAAGCTTGAAATCTTATATTGTAATTATTTTGGTCCAAAAGTCTGGATTGTGGAGCTTTCTTTATTTGTGTCACTTTTTATCAACTAAATATTGTCATTAGCAAAATTTGAACTCAAGACAAGTAGATAAAGTCAGTTTTACGCTACCCATCTGTAATAACCGGTCGCCATCATCATCGGCATCCCATTACAGTTGCATCCTGAAGGATGCCCGGGGTCCGCTACCTAATCCCAAGAGTTAGCGTAGGCCTTTTTACGGAAGCGAGTGCCATCTGACCCAAGGGGAAACCAGACCTTATTGGAATAAGGCTTGTCAAGTGAGTGGGCAACGTGACTGCTAGAAGATCTCAAGGCGTCCGAAGGCCTCTGACATGGCTTAATCGGTCGCATGATTCATAGAAATATCATAATAATAATAAGCTTTATTGCCAAAACATGAGTGCAGTAACAAAACAATCAAGACAATAATGTACAGATAGTAAACTTAGTTATTAACTAATCTAAGCTTATACAGTAAGGTGCACAAGAGGTATTCTTATAATTTATGATTATTATCCGTATGCGTTGAAATCATGTTGGCCAAAGGTACCAACCTCAGCATTTGCTGGCCAGGTTGCCCAGCGCTGATTTTCAGTTTAGCCCTTTTTTATTTGGAGGTGTTAAGGCTAGGTACGTTTCATGATGCACTACGCAATGTGCCGTTAGGGAAGTAATAGGACAGAAAAAAAAATTATACTAATGAAAAATAAAATAAAAGAAGGTATGTTGGTGTATGACTGTATGGTGTGAGTGTGTCGTAGACATCGAGATATATAGGGCGTAGGTATATATTTATGGTAAAACTTGACTTTAAATTCCTAAGTCTAACAGGTCAGAGGCACGTAGGTATATCCTCGGCAGAAATCTGCCAGCTCTGAATGAATTCACATCACGGCATCGACCCCGGGACTAGGGCACGAGCAGTGGCGGATAGAACCGCCTCATTAATATTTATACACGCGCGTTTTTTTACATACACGCCTACAATCAGTAGCAAAAGTAGCTGATAAAGACAAGCCGCTCAAAAATATATATAAGGAGCTAAATGCTACTTATTAGGCACTGTATTATGGAGTATATTTCTTTGCATTTTATTTTCCGGGATCGCGTAAATGGTGGGATTATTTATTTATTTATTAAGGTCGCTGTATAACAGCAAGGTCATTAGCGACCACAGGATAATTACATTTCTTGGAATATGTCGATTAATTTTATAAATCTAAGTACATCTCTCTCAATCTCTTTAAAGACCGCCTGTTGTTTACCTCTACTCATTGTAATTATGTACTGTACTGTGTTTTTTTTTGTTGAGGTTATGCAGTAAAGAGTATTTGTATTGTATTGTAAATGTAAATATCTATCATTCAAACAATCATTTAAAGTGTCAGGTACCTTACAAATCTCTTTTACTTTCTTCTTTCTGCGCAAATGGAGAAAAACTCGTGTCTGTTTTTTTTTTTAACGACACGTCTCAGTCAATATTTAGTGGCACTTTTAGCAAGGCTTAGATAAAAAAAAATATTGCAATGACAGGCTATCATCACCTACTTCAACCGTAAACCAAATCGTAATCCCATCGGCCATTTTAAGGTAGACGTTGATATTTAAAGGGAAAACATGTGATTAAACCGCAAGAATTAGACAGGTGGTGTTACTCTAATAAGTACATAAGTCTAACTTTTTTTTTACTGACTGGTTTTATAGGTCTGGCCCAATAAAGACATAAGTGTGCCCGGATGGAGGATAGCCTTGAAAAAAAGGGGAAACTTGCGACATGACCCCGCGGTTTAAACACTGGAATCAGGCACGTATCCAGAGGGGGGGATAGTTGGGATTTATCTCCCCCCGAAAACGTGTTTAGCCAGTAGTGATTACAGCGATTTTTACACAGTTCACATGGTTGTTTCAATGTTTGTCCCCTCCCGAACCAAAAGTCTGGATACGTGCCTGACTGGAATACTGTAAGAGTTTGCGCTCCAGTGAGATTGGTTAAGCGGCTTGAACCGAGAAAAACCGCGCGTTTTAAAAGCAATAGCTTCGGCTGCCCTCCCCGCCGCGAGGAGCGTGGGCGGACGAGATGTTTTCACTCCTAACGGCTGTTCCGCAACACTCGAAAAAAGGTCACCATACCTACCTGTGATTCAGATTCTATGGCGCTTATAATGGTATTGTGGCTACCGTGACGGAATAAGGTAACGAAATATTTACAAATGAATTGTGCTTATGAAATATTAATAAATGTATTATGTATTTATTCATAAAAATCAATTTGCAACATAAGATGTTAGAAAATAGGTGTTATGTATTCTTCCACGTACCGTTAACTGGGGTGACATTAGGAAAAAACGGGGCGCCTTTGATAGATTTCATCATCATCATCATCAGCATTTCAGCCGAAAGACGTCCACTGCTGAACATAGGCCATCCCCAAGTCCCTTGGGGGGGATTGCCATAGTCGCCACGCTTGGCAAGCGGGTTGGCGACCGCAGTTTGATGGTGGTAATGATCGAAGGATGCTGCTGCCCACCCTCTGATTTTCCCTTATTCGCCTCCTACGAAACCCACGGGAAGAGATGGGGTGGCGCAATTCTTACCCGGCAACCACACGGGGCACATGGATTTAGAACACTTATATTATCATCAACTAGCGACCCGCCCCGGCTTCGGACGGGTTCACTATTTAATGGATGTTATTATACATAACCTTCCTCTTCAATCACTCTATCTATTAAAAAAAACCGCATCAAAATCCGTTGCGTAGTTTTAAAGATTAAAGCATACATAGGGATATAGGGATATAGGGACAGAGAAAGCGACTTTGTTTTATACTATGTAGTGATTAATAAGCATGTATTTATTCATAAAAATCAATTTACAACACAAGATGTTAGAAAATGTTCTTCCACGCAACAACGGTATCCTTCCTCTTAACCTTTTTTTAAAACTTGACTGTGACTTTATAGGCCGGGCCCAATAAAGTGATAGGAGTGCGCGGTTAGATAGTAGCCTGGGAAAAATCTAGGGGAAAACCGCTGACACGACCTCGCGTGTGGTTTGGAACACTGGAATACTCTAAGAGTTTGCGCTCCAGTGAGATTGGTTGAGCGGTTTCAACCGCATTTGAGGTGTGAGTGGAATCGAGCTACTTGTTCACTAAACTTAGCCTAGCTGAGAAGAGCCCAGCAAGGCCCGACCTGGGTCGGACTGACTCTACCCGGTATGCGGCGGTACCGGGACGAATAGGGACTATATATGTGCAATATCGCGCCCCAAAACCCAAGATTCTCTGTATGTTTCACTCACATCTACTCGTAATATTAAGCATCGTATGCATATTAAAATATGATTTTTAGACAGTGTATGTAAAATAAACTCTATTAAATTAGTGTTAACGTAGAATATCCAAGGGTATAAAAGCATAATTATGTGCGTGATAAACATAAATGACCTAATTTACCTGTAAATATCCCACAGCAGTTCTGAAGAAGTAATTTAATACCACATTGTTAGAGTTACGACTAAATGCTAACATGACACTTCGTGACTTGATAATGTGTAACTGCGCAATATACAAACGGATAGTTATATTCGTATTTAGAGTTGAATATATAGATACAGTTATAGGCACTTGTCCCACCGCCGGCGAGTAGCGAGTAATCTCATAGTAATTGTACTCGCTTGAGCGAGAAAGCGAGTAGAATTACTATGAGAGTACTCGCTGCTCGCCGGCGGTGGGTTCAGTGCCTAAATGGGGATAGAACTGGCAGCTTACTCGCTCAGCGAATTCGCATAGCGATTGAATGCTGCCAGCATTTTAGGGACTGAATACGCCCAGGTGACCAAACTTTTTTTTTGTTTTTTTTTTAAATGGGGATCGTAGAACTGGCAGTTTTCTCGTTGAGCGAATTCGCATAGCGATTTAATGCTGCCAGCATCTTAGGGACTAACTTCGCCCAGGGGACCAATTTTTTTTTGTTTTTTTTCTAATACCTAATGCCTTTGCTGTTTGCATGGAATGAGGGCTATTGTTTTGTGCTCACCAGTTGGCGACACTGTCGAGTAAGGTCCAGCTGTCAATTGTTATTGGTTATTATGGGCATGAGAACGAAGTTTACGTTTAAATCATATTTAATACCTTAAAATCGTACCGTATAAATATCGAACATCCCGCATTGTAGCGCAGTCCCGTTTTGTTCGGAAAAAAGGACAAAGTTTCCGAAAGACAAAACTGTCTCAAAGCACTGACAGTCATTGACCCGTAACTCATATTTGCTACAATCATCAGGTATTGCAAAATAGTCACCATATTGTTCCAATTAGATATTAACCCGCGTAGCACAACCACAAAGAGTGACGTTTGACATTTCGAAGACTTCACGCTACACTAGCGCCTCTAGCGGCGAGTTCATCGCGATAGCCCTCATTAGAAAAACTTGCTCACATCTTTTAGTCAATTATAATCTGCCTCATCAAGACAAGAATGAATAAGCTATTACCCCAATTACTGAACCAGAAAGCTGCATCCTAGGCGTTGTCATTGCTTTCCATCGGTTGAGACTAAGGTCAATCGTTCAGCCGTTCAAAAAAAGTTAAGTTTGGCTTTAATTTTTAGTTATAAGGTTCAGCGAGGCAATCTAGACTGCGGGAAATAAAGAATATTTTCCGTGCTTCATATTTTCATAACCGATTCTCGTGAATTTTTTAGGTTTTTTTTTATGTTATAGAGGGCAAACGAGCAAACGGATCGCCTGATGGTAAGCAATCACCGTCGCCCATAAACACCTGCAACACCAGAGGAGTCGCAAGTGCGTTGCCGGCCTTTCAGGTTTGATAATTATAGAGTATTCTTGTTTTTAAAGTCTTTCGAAATCCTAATTCTAATATCCTAATAATATTATAAACGTGTAAGTTTGTGCCGATGTATGAATGGATGGATAGGTTTAAGTTTAAAAATATTTATTCTCATATAAGTTCTACAATCACTTTCATGAGAACATGGTTATTAGACAAATACATGTATTTGATTCGGTTGTTGTCACCGCAAGAATATAAAATCAACTTAAGGTAGACAACACATACAGTAATATAAAGTACAGTAGAATCTGCTTGTAACGACTCTGCATATAACATTTGACCGCTTTTAACGACCTCGAAATCACCACACATTAGATTTCATACCAACATTTTCAAAGTAAATCAGACAGTTTTGTGCGACGTCCTGTTAGTGCGACGTACCTAATATCACCGGTCTCTTGACTGTCGCTTTATTCGGATTCCACTGTAATAATAATTGGAAAGAAAAAAATATGTATATAGGTACTTAGGTTATTATAGATAAGTCCACCCATTTATTCACCCATTCAACTTATTATTTTATGGATGGATGTACGTTCCTCTTAATCTCAAAAACTACTAAATGGATTTTTATGAAACTTTCCAGTATTGTAAGTTAGACATCACAATAATATATAGGCTATAGCTTATTTCAAAATTCATCCCCTTTGAGGGTAAGAAGGCGGTGAATTTTAAGAAAAAAACTTGATTTCCCTATTAGACTAAATTTGAGGTAAAAAAATCTCAGCGTTTTCAGCGGGGAGCAATTTTTTATGCGAGTAGTACTGAATTGTAAGAAAACTTGTGTCAGCGTTTTTCAAAACTCGCCCTCTGAAGCGGTGAAAAGCAGGTTGAAAGTTTATACGAAATTCGAAGTTTTTGTGATTTTTCAATGCAATTTTTGTAAATTATGCATCCCTTAAGGGTATAAAAAGGGGGTTGATGTTTGTATGGAAAGCGTGTAATTATCAGTGAGGGACTAGAGAAATTTATCAAAAAAAAAAACTGACTACTGGAATACCCGTGCGAAGACGCTAGTATTAAAAAAAACAAGCGGGTGGTCTACAGCTCACAGAGCCACTAGTTAACTATAACAAGTACATAATGAAACCGGCCAAGTGCGCGTCGGATCGCGTACGAAGATTCCGTACCATTTTCTATAAAAACGGCAAAATAAAAACACGTTTCTCGTATTATGGGAGCCCATTAAATATTTGTTTTATTCTATTTTAGTATTTGTTGTTACAGCGGCAATAGAAATCCATCATTTTTGAAAATTTCAGCTGTCCGACTATCACGGTTCATGATATAGAACCTGGTAACAGACGAACATACACACAGACGGACAGGCAGTGGAGTCTTAGTAATAGGGTCCCGTTTTAACCTTTGGGTATGAAACCCTAATTATGATATAAGATTAAAAGTCACGTATTGGTTCAGTGTCGACCAGTGGAACCAACGGAATTATTCTCTGCAACTATAATAATACAATACAATAATGTTATCATTATACAATCGTATTACCTATCACTCTCCTTCCTATTACTTTATTACTGTGTGATTTTAATACGTTCCCGATACTATTGTATGCCACAAACAATAGTGTTTAATGTGCGATTAAATTACAATAAAACTGTTAACTCCGTGTTATAACGTGTTTAAAACGTCGTATGTAATATATATTTTATGTAATAACTCGTCGTTTTCATGTAGGGCACGGGAAGTGTTATGGTACATAAACTAAGTCGATTTGCGATTAGGAATCTTATCGCATCTTGTTATATAATCAAGGAGCATAATCAAGGATTCTCATAGAAATCTATCTAGGTATAGTTTTGCATTAGCAGCATTTTGCTGCAATATAATATGAACATTCCAAAGTAATCGAAAAAGTACCAAAATAATATCACTATTAATTTAGAAATAAAGGTACAATTTGAAGATTTAGGCACCAAGCAGGATTTGAACCTGCGACCTCCCGGCACTCACGGCCAGTCCCTCTAGCAACTGAGCTATAGATGCAACTGCCACCCGGCCCCAAATTTGTAGCTTGCGTTAGCAGCGGTACTGCTTAATACAGAATTAATATCACTATTATTTGTACGTCTTTTTCGTTCACGGGACAATGGTATCCCGGACCTTTGGGAGGCGTGCGCGGAGCCGAAGTACCGAGGCATCGAAGTACCAAACGAGTACCACATAGCCAACACGTAGAGGCCCTTTTGACATTTTAATGAAATGCAAGGGATACACCGAGCGGATGCTATCCCTGCCCGTGTCATGGGACGCACACAGAGACAGCACCCGCCAGGGTGTACAGGAACTATTTCTGGTTGACGGAGTCTAAATGAACTGGGTTATTGGGTGAAAATGATGGATTAATGGAGCGTTGTTGTCGAGCGTTGGAGGGAGTACCATAGGCCCGGAGTAACCCGCGATTTGGAGAGGTTCACGTTAATTTATTGTAATTTTAATTTTATCTATTCAATTTAATTTAATTCAATTCAATGTCTTTTTTAATTTTAATTTTAATTTTATAATGCTATTTATCTATGGACTTGTTCTGGAATAAATTATTTTCATTTCATTTCATTTTCATTTTCATTCAATGGCTGGGCTATTGCGTGAGACAACGGACGCCTGCCTAATAAAACTGTCTCAGATATTTATTTCCGGCAGGCGGTGACTCGCTCTCTGCTAGATGGGCCCCCATAAAATAGTGACATTATAAAATGGCCTTAAGGGCAACACCGGTCAGAGAGCTGGGGGTGGAGAGGTGGCACTGGACTTTAAACATATAGCCAACTCGCCACTTAGGTGACCACGTCCACCCTCGAGCTGCGACTCCACTCATTATTATTCTCTTTATTTATTTTAGTTAGGTTTTATAATAATTATATAAAAAGTAAAATATAAAACAATATTTACAAAATACAAAATCATTATAAAAACCTAACCTAGAGTGCCGCCGGCAGCGAGGCGGGGCCTAAGCTGCCGGTGGTTAGGGCAACAGAGAGAGGAACCTCCTGACTATCCGCGCCGTGCCCAGGAGTACCGCCGCGCTGTATCTGACCCTTAACCCAGCCATCAGCTATTAGACCGTTCGGAGAGTAAGACTATCGGGACAATGATCGTTGAATCAACATCCCACATGGCGGTCACCTCGTGTGCCAAGTCTAGGTACTTGCTGGCTTTGTCCTTCTCAGCCTTCACGAGTTTCCACATCCACCCTCGAGCTGCGACTCCACTCATTATTATTATTATTATCGTATGCCAATTATTTCTAACCGTAAGATCTTTGATAAGACAGTACGGTTGCCAGTTTTGTTGCACTTTTAGCACCACAAGGCCACGTATAGGGTAGTGGTGGGTACTCCATATGGACGTGGTGCAACTTCGACCCCCCTTGTCAAGTGAGTGGGCAACTTGACTGTTAGAAGTTCTCAAGCCGCCCTAAGGTATTCAGCATAACGACTGCTGCCATAGACAGCAGCCGGGATCAACTGCTTAACGTGCCTTCCAAAGCACGGGAGCGCTCAGTTAATAACCACTCAAAGTGATCACCTATCCATGACTGACCTGGGCCGACGTTGCTTAACCTCGCATACCGCATGCGGTATGCGGGCGCCGCTGGGCCACGAGCGCTCCGCAATAAAAAACTAGTCTTAAGTACGAAAATAACTATAAGATACTGTGAAAATAAACTCAGATCGCAACGGAAACCGATCTCAATCAAGCAACCACTTAGGGGATCCACCAAAAGTTCAGCTTAATTGAGATGCGAGGCTACCAGGGAAACTCACCACCAGTGCTTTTACCATGAGTTTGCATGACCGTACTCGCTAGCGACTGCGTAAATAATAAATAAATAAAAAATGTATATTTTTGTACAATCTTACACAAATCAACCTAGTCCCAAACTAAGCAAAGCTTGTACTATGGGTACCAAGTGACGATATACATACTTATGTAGTTAAATACATACTTAAATACATAGACAACATCCAAGACTCAAGAACAAATATTCGTGTTCATCACACAAATACATGCCCTGACCGGGATTCGAACCCGGGACCTCCAGCTTTGAAGGCAGGGTCACTACCAACTAGGCTAAAGCGGTTGTCAAAATGATGAAATAATTTAGTTTGCCGACTCTTAGTTCTATTGCGTAACCGCCAGAGGCGCTTTACTTTTGCCCATACCTATTTTTACGCAGTCGCTAGCGAGTACGGTCATGTAAACTCATCGTAAAGGCACTGCACTCACCACGATTCCCAATTATTACGTAAACTACCGCCTAATCACGTAACTTTATGTAGTGTTCATGTGATAGTGTAATTTAAGTAAGAAACCTTTTGTAAAATGAATAAGTCTTCATTTCGCTCCCAATATTGGATTACAAGTTATGCTACAAGATAGGTAAATTTTTAAATCATTTTTGAAGTATAAATCCAGGAATGCCTCATGGCATTAAGTCCGCCCTTTGTACTTATATTCTTTTTGTGCAATAAAGTTTAAATAAATAAATAAATAAATCTATGAGCGTGGGTCGAAACATGAATCAAAATAGTTTTGCATAAGGTTAGTACATAAAGTTACATGTTTACTTCCAAGTTTCCTTCGGAGTTTCACCATATCCCCCCCTCCCCTCTCCCACTATTTCTTAAAATGTGATAGGTTGCACACCCCCACTTCATATTTAATTTAAATTTAATAAGTTTTATATGCTAACACTTAAACCGAGTGTAATTGACTCGAAATAATTTCTTATTATAAGGTATGGGTTATAAATCTGATGATAACATTATTAAACGTTTTAAGCGTATGTAAGGTTGATTGATAATTTGTCATACTGAAAATGACAATTAGATAATACCCTGCGTAGATTTAAAACGTTTCATAAACAACTAGCAGATTGACGGTCACGATGACAGAAACGATGGGGTTTTAAAGGGAATAAAGAATAAGTAATGACTCGGCACACAATCACCTAGCTGTAGACTAAGAGTTGGTTGCACCAACATACGATCACAGGCCGGTCATCGTCAAACATGGCGCCGGCAGCTGTCATCCCATAGAAACTTGTCAAACTTTCCATACAATCGGATTTAACGAACACCGCTTACGATTACAGACGGTTTGGTGCAACCCACCCCAAAACAGCTTCGGGTACTCATTAAAGAGCTATAATCGTAACTGAATGGACCGCTATGCGATTCACTAAGTACCGTTCTCACCAATCACCTCAAAGCTCACCCGTTTTTATATGAAGACTATCAAATATCATTTGTCACTTTTTGACAGTTTCCATATAACAGGTGACAGGTGAGGACGAGTCGGTTTGTAATAACCCAGTAACGAGTCAAATGTATACACCAAATTAATTGGAACTGACCTAATATTAATCTTCTACCTAACATGTAATATTTTAAATAATATTATCAATAAATGAGTATGAGTATACGTTATTGACAGAACGCCATTTATAGGCTCATTTTGAGCCATTCGCAAACGATTTGCAAACCACTTTCCTATACACGACTTTTCGGTTACAATTACAACTTGCTAATAATCAACCGGCTTAACATATTCACTCCCAGCTCTGCTCGTAGACGAGTAGCCGATGCGTTCCCCCTATGTAGAGGAAAGTGCGTAGCACGTATATTTGTATTTTTGAGTTCCCGATATTTCGGCACTGTTGCAATCGTAATTCTAATGTAAATGACCATGTAAGCTTGAAATCTTATAAAGTGCGTAGCGCTACAAAAAGCTTGTCAGCAAGTGTTAATAAGACGAGTTGCAATCGAGTTCCCGTAGTAGATGCAGCGTGATATCAAAACTTGAAACCGGTTTTTGTGAGCGTCCCGGACCAACAGGTGCTTGCTACTTTCGTTTATTTTTGTTAGAACCCATTAAAGGTCTACAGACACCCGTATCGACACAGGTTCGGGGAATTGCATGTTATCGTCTCGCACCAAAAAAATACGGTGTATTGCAAACAACCTAGTGAAATCGGTTTTATATAACTATAAATAAATAAAATAAATATTAGAGGACAATCTTACACAAATCGAACTAGCCTCACAGTAAGCTCAAGAAGGCTTGTGTTATGGGTACTAGACGATATATTTAATAGATATAAATACTTAAATACATAGAAAACATCCAAGACTCAGAAACAAATATTCATGCTCATCACACAAATATTTGCCCTGACCGGGATTCGAACCCAGGACCGTCAGCTTCACAGGCAGGTAGTACCCACTAGGCTAAACCGGTCATCAATCGATTTGGTTGAATACTATATATATTTATTTATGTATATTAATTTAAATACGTATATATTTATAATATGTATTTATTATATGTTATAGTTGTTATATACTTATTTAGTTCTGGTTTTAGCTATAAGTTTCCTTATTGAAAAGTTTTAGTACACTGTGTAAGTTTGTCTATCTCATTCTCCCACTCTACACTCAATCCCTCAAAGGTTAGCTGGAAGAGATCCCTCATAGGGATAAGTTCGCCTTTGTAACTCTAATCTTATGTGGCAGGATCTTTTAACCTGTTATTGTGTACAATAAAGTGCTTACATACATACATACATACATACAACCTTGTGAAACCGATTTTATAACTGCCCAATAACTTAGCGGTCTATTGCTTCAATTATCCTACATAGGTCGGGCCTAGTTGAGTTTCTTGCTTGACTCTTCTCAGCTAGGCTAGGTTTAGTGAACCAGTGATAAAACTCGTAGTAGCTCGATTACAATCACACCTGAGATTCGGTTGAAACCGCTCAACCAAACACTGGAGCGCAAAATCTTAGAGTATTCCAGTGTTCAAAACCACACGCTTGGTAGTGTTGGAGGTTTTCCCCTGGATTTTCCCCGGGCTACTCTCCAACCGCGCACTACTATCGCTTTATTGGGCCCGGCCTATAAAGCCACAGTCAGGTTTAAAAAAAATTTGTAGTTACGTATTGATTATGAATATGAAATTTTATAATCACCGGATAGATTTTTTAACACAATAAAAATACCAAACAAGAAGATACAAAACCTGTGTCGCAATTAATTAATGATTAATTTAATAAAAGTTTACCTAGTCTCTTTTTTTACTAGCCTATTTGAGTGTCCCACTGCTGGGCAAAGGCCTCCCCTCTTTTCCTCCATCCGGTCCTATTGTTAGTAGTAGTAGTAGTAGTAGTAGTAGTAGTAGTAGTAGTAGTAGTAAACTCTTTATTGTACACAATAACAAAAATTACAAATACAAAAAGAAATGGTATGTACAAAGGCGAACTTATCCCTTTAAGGGATCTCTTCCAGTTAACCTTTGAGCAAATGAGAGAAGAAATGAACGGAGGTAGACAAATTCAGCAACCTGTACAACAAGGTATAAAAAAGACAAGAGATATAAAACATACATACATATATAATTTATTAAGTACAAGTATAAATACACAAATAAACGATATTGAGAAGGATATTATATATTGTTAGTTTTTTCCCGCCAAGTTAAAAGGAAAATGTGTCCAGGTCATCCCGTCATCTCCTTTTTGGTCTGCCTCTGTTACGGTAGCCATCTTGTGGAGTCCACTGCGTACTTATTTTCGCCCATCTTTCCGGATGCATACAGCTGACATGTCCGGCCCAGTCCCACTTCAGTCTGGCGGTATCGACCTAGATCTACAACTCGTGTTTTGGAGCGCAGTTTCTTGTTTCTGATCTTCTTCTTCTCGTGTCGATGGTTTCAGACTGTGCGGGATTAGAAGGAGACGACGCTTATTGCCCTGCTTATCGCGTCTCGAAGCACCCTGGGCAGTATTACATGACAGATGGTAGATAGATAGATAGATAAATCATTTATTTGTTTGTCACATTCACACTCAAGTTACAACAAATAAAAACAAAGAACGGAAAAAGAAATACACAAGGAAATCAAAACTTAAAACAACACATTAAAAAAAGAAGCAATTATAAAACAGGAATTAAAAAAAGAAAAGAAAATTACGAACACAGTTTAAATAACATATCAAACATAGTACCGAAAAATAGGTTTGGTTGTGTTGTGTGCATTGCAGCAAAACAAAAAGGTCCCAACTCAGTGCGTAGCTTTGCTCGCAATTGAGCAAAACACTGGTATTCTGTCAGAACCCAAAGGACATATGTGTTAATATATATTATAAATGGACAGGCGTACATAAATAGAATAAAATAAAATATTGATGGACAGATGGGTTTCTGATGCGATCAGTTCTGCGAACACCTAGTATACTGCGCTCCATCGCCCGCTGGCAAACCTAAATTTTGGACTTCTGCACCCAGTCTCTTATAAAAATAAATAGATTTACGGAACCATCGGTGCGCGAGTCAGTCGAACTTTACCTGTGTTGTTCATGCCACGTCTTTTTGCTATGGAAAATAAGCATTGACTTGGAAGTAATTTCCTGAGAAAGTTTCTCTCAAACTCCCTCAAGTTTTCAACTTGTAAGGCTTTTCTTTAATATATTGCCGTAAACTTAATAAGAAAACAAGAATAATTTCTGTTCGGAGATTTCTGAGACTCTACCTGGAGATAACTTTTTTTTAAACAAAACAGTAACGAACGCGTTTGCGTTTGATCTCAATTCGTATGGCAAAAAATTGTTACAAAGGGCCACCAGAGGCGCTGCTCGCGTTGCCATACTAATTGAAGCTAAACGCAAACGCGTTCGTTAGTGTTTTGTTTCGAAAAAACTTATACTAGAGGCACTGTGCCTTTACCATGAGTTTGCATGACCGTACTCGCTAGCAACTGCGTAAACGATGTAGTATGCCGATTCTTAGTTCTATTAGTTTCTTAGTTGTTTGTTGTTATTGTTAGCCGACAGATTATTATTACTTTTCGACTTGTAATGTGTTATTACCAATAAGTAGGTAATGTCTATGTCTATGTCTATTGCGTTTTTTATTTTTTTAACCCATAAGGGCTCTTGTTAAGAAACGCTCATCTATTTACGCCATTTTCTATGTGAATTGACACGTATCTTGACATTTTCTCAATGTTACTATCTAGAACAGGATTATTGCGACCTTATACCATAAACTTTAAATGTATTTTTTGGATTTTTCATTAAGACATATTATTTCAAACATCACTCCAAATCGACCATTTTTAAGCTAAAATCTTGCTTTTTCCGCTTAAATTCTACTACACACAATAAAATCAAAAATTGGCTATGTTACTATCTAAAACATTAATTAAGTCATAGTATCCTTTAATAACTTTATTGGTATTATCAATACTTTTGTCA
This sequence comes from Epiblema foenella, assembly GCA_963556455.1. Taxonomy (NCBI): domain Eukaryota; kingdom Metazoa; phylum Arthropoda; class Insecta; order Lepidoptera; family Tortricidae; genus Epiblema; species Epiblema foenella. The sequence continues at coordinate 25,840,948 of OY747100.1, forward strand.
TAATTTCTCATAATTCGTCATAGCACTCATTTGCACCATCAGCATTTGCTTTGTATAATATTTCGTAATTAGCTAATAAGTCAATTCACCTCACTTTACGTTCGCTACTCATAAGTGTGCACACCTATCAAGTTAAATAAATCAAGATTATATCAATAAATCGTCTTTCGTGTTCCAATCTACTATCAAGAATCCTATCAAGTAAATGTGAGAGTTAACAAGTACTCGTACAATTCTAAAACTTATTAGGCGTCTTAAGTGAAAAAAATTGTGTGACATCAAGCGCGCGTCTTAACAAAATACCGAATACCAATCCCGCCCAAGTAAAAAGTCGCCATAATTTCTCGTGTTACACTCAAGGCGCTATAACGCTATAACACAGCCTCTATACGCCTATTAGTCATTTGTCAGTCGCATAGCCGAGATAATTTCTTACGTGACTGGCACATTGCCCGTTAACGAATATGTTTGTGCGTTCGAGGAAAATGTTTTACGTTTTTTCTTTGTTCTTTGTCTTGGCAATGGTGTTATATGAGTTGTATAGGTGTGGGGGATTTTTAATTTAATGAAAAACTTAAAATTAAATAAGGACATTGTAGTTATAGTATCCATAACACAAGTTTTTTTTAACTTGACTGTGGCTTTATAGGCCGGGCCCAATAAAGCGATAGGAGTGCGCGGTGGAGAGTAGCCTGGGGAAAACCTCCGGCACGACCACGCGTGTTGTTTGGAACACTGGAATACTCTAAGAGTTTGCGCTCCAGTGAGATTGGTTGAGCGGTTTCAACCGAATCTGAGGTGTGAGTGGAATCGAGCTACTGGGAGTTTTGTCGCTGTTTTTCATATACATAATTTTCATACACTTTTTGATTGAGATTTTGGAATACTTGGCCCTCACTTCATATTTTTGTATTGTTATTTAGAAAGAGGTTTAATTGCGATATCACTTCCGGTAGTTTTGGTAATTAACGAACCACAGCTAATATCCATAAATCGGGTAACTCAGTGGTCCTTGGATGTCCCACCATTTGTATGAAAAAATAGTTTTTACCACTGCGTTGCCCATCTTTTACAGCAACAAGTTAATATTTAAGTATTTTCACCTATAAATTCCTTTTATTAGGTTCAGGTATTTCGAAATTTTATTTTTGTACACTAATTCAATATATATCATAGTTTTTTTTGTAATAGAAAACTGGTCTTGAAAAAGTAGGATAACCCGTTTGCCTCTACTCATTATGTTTTTGTACTGTACTATGTCCTTTAACTCGGGTGTGCAATAATGAATATTTATATTTTATTGTTGTATTTTATAACTACTATTAGAATTATTAATGTTTCAGCTCAATTTTACACGACTTAAGTGTACAATTGAGCTGTAACATTAGAAGCTTGTGTTAGAAATAGAAAAAAAAACCATTCATAATAATGTATACATACACATTTTTTAATATATTTAATTGAGTAATTTCGGTTTGTAGTGCCACAAGTCACAACGTTTCTTATAAAGTAGGTATGAAACATGCTGTTATTTTATGTTGTTTAAGACTTTAAGATATTTAATTGATGTTTGGAAGCTACAACTCAAAAACGATTAATTTGATGTTTTTTTTTTTCTTCGTGCGTATTTCCCTTATAAGTGTAGATTTATTTGTGAAGACTTTACTGGCTTATGATCTACCTTAATTTATTAACTTTATGTGTGATTGATGCTGTTTGTTTTCCTTAATAAAGAATAATAATAATAATTATACTCATTTAGGCTTCATCAACCAGAAATAGTCCCTGTACACCCTGGCGGGTGCTGTCTCTGTGTGCGTCCCATGACACGGGTAGGGATAGCATCCGCTTGGTGTATCCCTTGCATTTCATTAGTGTCAAAAGGGCCTCTACGTGTTGGCTATGTGGTACTCGTTTGGTACTTCGGTGCCTCGGTACTTCGGCTCCGCGCACGCCTCCCAAAGGTCCGGGATACCATTGTCCCGTGAACGTGAACATACAAAAAAATTATACTCTTATTCTAATTAGAATTACACTTACTGAATACCTGATCGATTTATGAGTGTTTTTATGTGATGGACTGATAAGTTGACAATACAAGTGGCCACTGAGAATCTTATAGGAAATTCATTCATTCAAAAAATATGAATAGTTTTACGCTTTTATCTAATCCGGTAAAACCAGAAGATTTTTTTTATACATGTACTACATATTTATGAGTTCATTCGTTTAATTGGGCATATTATAAAATTTCCATTTTATTGCGATATATTAAAACTATAATTTATAAGATTACAACATAGTTAAGTATTTATAAATGTACTTTAGTTAATATGTAAACATTAGTAACTGCATGTGATTATTATTGTTTAATGCAAGAAATAAAAGGCTTTTTTATTTTTATTTTTTATTATTATAAAATTTGACATTACAATTCAATTACTTTGCGCTGGCTACACTCAATCCGGTTTATTCGTAAAAAACATGAGAGTGCCGTTTATAACAGTTTAAACGTTTATAAAACCGGTTTTAGACACATTCATTGTTAATTAATTTGTGTGTGTTTTTTTTAACTCACTTTTTTATCCTGCATTGCAGTTTGCTTTTATTTCAGTGGTTGACTGGTAGAGAGAGACTAGAGAATGCCTTAAGTCATGCATTCCCAACATGCATCAAAACACACCTATACTTAATTTATAACGACATAAAATAACGAATATCTACAAGTTTTAACATAAATCCTATATTGTAGTGGATAATAGTTTAATCGTTTATAAAACCGGTTTTAAACGGATTAATTGTTAATTCATTTTTGTGTGTTTTTGTATTTACCCACTTTTTTATCCTGCACTGCAGTTTTCTTTTATTTCAGTTGTTGACTGGTAGAGAGAGACTAGAATGCCTTAAGGCATGCATCCCCAATAAGCATCAAAACACACCTGATATACTTAATTTAAAACGACATAAAATAACGAATACCTACAGGTTTTAACATAAAGCGTACATACTCGTAAAAAGTCAATTATCCTTTCGTATTCATAACGAACAGTGCCCAAATCCCGTTTATATTTAAAAAAAAAAACACCCGTTCAACATGTTCCATACATCACCGCAAATCCGTATTATTAATACTTGGACGGTCACAAATTAACGCTCCATAAAAGCTTACATAACGAGCCTTTACCAAACAAAAAAAAAAACACTAACCTTTTCACGTCACGAAATCGTACATTAGGTTAATCCTTTCCGTAGCAATCAATCACTTAAAAACAATCACTGAATCCCATCACTTGAAAAAAGTAACGGTAAACAAAACACGATCACGTGGCCGTTTTTAAATTCGGAACGTTTTTTTTTCGAAATTCAAAATTGTGCGGCGCGTATTCGAACGTGGGGAGGTGGGGGCGGCGTGCCGGCGTGCGTAGCGCCCGGATAGAGACTGAGCGAGTTTCTAGCGCCGCTCGCCCTGGCCAGGCTACGGGGCAAAGAGTATAAAGGGGAGAGAGGTGACAGAGTGCTGTTGGTGATTTTGGGAATATATTTTTCACACCTGCTATTCAGAAAAGTGTTATTGTTGCCTTCGAATGAGGGATCAAAGATATACTTTTCTTCCCTCATTTGAGGGCAACAATGACTCTTTTCCTCATAGAAGGTGTGAAAAGCAGTATGTCACACTTTGTAGTAATATCATTTGTAAGATGTTTCATGTTTTTAGCAGCGGGCCTCATAGACGGTGTGAAAAGCAGTATGTGTCACACGGTAGCAAAATGATATCCGTCTTGGGCGTAAACACTTGAATCCCTCGCTACGCTCAAGATTCTACTTTAGAATCCCTCGCTACGCTCAGGATTCTATTGTAGAATCTTTCGCTTCACTCAGAATTCAATATACCGCCCTCGCCGTAAATATCTCATTTTGCTCCCTTGAGACACAATCTACTATTTCCGATGATGTCGAGCAGTGTCCTAACTTTTTAGTTCAGTGTTCTGAAGATTGTGTTTCTCTATGAAACAGAGTCGCTTTATAGCAGAAAGGTGAGAAACGTGACAACGTGCTGTTGGTGATTTTGGAAAAATATTTTTTCTGATATCGAGCAGCGTCCTAACTTTTTAATTTAGATTACTTAACGTGAAGATTGTTTTTCTGTATGAAACAGAGTTAAGTCGCTTTCTTGCGTGTTGGTAAGACAATGCGTTTTGAGGTAGTGGTGAGCAGTCAGCATCAAATTTATTGGTGCCAAGATAGTCAAGTAGATCGCCACACATTCCTATGGAGGATATGTTTCGCTATATAATTATGGCTAATTTGTTTCCAATTTTAATGCTGACTGTAAGTCAAGAGTGTCAATTATCAAACATACTGTTTATACTTTCAGTCGCAAATGTGCTATTTAGCGCCAATAAATAAAATAAAACTTTATAAAATAAACTTAAGTCTTCATAAAAATATCCATACATAAAGTTAGCAGTAAACTTATGTCACAATCATTATATGTAATTTTACAAACGTTGAACACATCAAATTAACATATTCTTTTTTATGTTAACGTCCAACCAAAATTCTAAACGTATATGTGTCTAGTGTATAATTTAAATTGATTTTCAACTTGAAAAAGTTCCATACAATTGATGCAGTCACAAGAGTTTTCACTGTCCCATTAAATGCTTGACTATGCAATCAACACTACATTATTGGATAATTAAACTATAATATTTAGCAAACTCTCGCCTCACAGAGGCAAGCAATTTTTCCCCCCAATCCTCAAAAACGCTATACCATCTACAATTTTCCGACGCCCCTACTCTGTGCCTCGACAACGACCTTAATCTGAAATCCCTTTTCAACTCGTCGTGCCTCTCATTATTGATCTCTTTCACTCCTCACTACCGGTGCAATAATATCGGCGTCTTACTCTATCGAGCCCGCGCCTAATCAAACCGTCCCGCTCTCTCACCACTGCAGAGCCTCAAAAACGAGGTACTATTCGAGAACCGAGTACACACATAAAAATTTTCCTCTTCATAACGTACACAGACTAAAATAATATCGCCTTTGTTTTTGTAAGCTGCCAGTTTTCCCTTATTTTCTAAAATTATTTTTTTTAATCTATGGAAACTTGTGTTATTCGGAATATAAATAAGAGGAGAGTTTCTTGCGATTTTTTTCACAACAAAAACAATTGAAGATAGACAGTTTTCTTCTGCCATTTCTTTTTGGGATCAATTCGTTATCTTGGGGATTTGTTGATGAATGTAAAGGTCTTTGAGAAATGTATTTTAAGATGTCTATTTGTGTGTTGAAATTGGATTCTGTTTTTGGTTTATTTCTAGAATAAACATATCACATACTAGATTGAAGGGTAGGCGATATCTATAATGTTTGAGGATATTTTTATAGATAGTTCTATTCATTACATCTTCCAAGTCTAGTTTAATTAATATTAAGTACAAATTATTATTTTAATGACGAAAATTGATTGTTTATAGGGGATAATTGGGTCAATCAACTTTTTTGTTGTTATTCTGTCGCGTCAGCGAGGAGACAACAGTAACCATGTTTCTTAGAAAAATGTTTATAATATGCACTTCAAGCATGCTCAGGAGATGACATATGTCCAAATGGATTTATACTTATCTGTAAAACTCATGTTTGGTAGATTTAAACCCTATACAGTTTTAAAGAGTGACTCAGGAGACGTAACCATGGTAACAAGCAACAAAGAATAGTTGATTCACCCAATGGGGGCTATCGCGTATGAATTCGCCGCTAGAGGCGCTAGTGTAGCGCGAGGTCTCCGAAATGTCAAATGTCACTCTTTGTGGTTGCGGTACGCGGGTTAATATCTAACTGGAACAATATGGTGACTATTTTGCAATACCTGAGCTTGCTTATGGCAAATATGAGTTACGGGTCAGTGACTGCCAGTGCTTTGAGACAGTTTTGTCTTTCGTAAACTTATTTCCTCCTTTTTTTCCGAACAAAACGGGACTGCACTACAATGCGGGAAGTTCGATATTTTTACGGTACGGTTTTAAGGTTTTAAACGTATTTAAATGCAAACTTCGTTCCCATGCCCACAATAACCAATAATAATTTTTGACAGCTGCTGACCTTACTCGACGGTGGCGCCAACTGGTGAGCACAAAAACGATAGCCCTCATTACTAAACCATTTCGGATTTGCGCCACCGTCCACTCTGTATCATCATATTCTGTATGGCTACACATTTCCCACATTGTCAATGTTATGTTATATGTTAAGGACAGCTCTCTCTCATGTTTATTGTTTTGTAATTTCATATTGTTTCCTGGTTGCCCTGAAAATCAGCGTCATGATTTTCATGACACTATGCTGAGCGGCACCCATTTTGGTACTAAATAGGTACCTATTTACTATATCTTAGAATGTGTAAACAACTTGTACCAAATAAATATTTCTTTCTTTCTTTCTTTCTATATTTTATGGTCTGTACCATATGATGATTTGATGATACTGACGACCATATGATGATGGAGTTGTGGGGTCGAGCATCGGACTTCGATGCACTTTTCGGATGCAAAAGCGGGCGGTGCATGGCATTGGAGCATCCGCAGCGACGAATCAGTCCGAAATCACTTTATGGCATGGCTCGGAACCGGTTTTTAAAATACCGGTAAAAACCGGTTTATTTCGGTTTAGCTTCTAACTTTTCGTTTTCTTAATTTCTAATTTTTTTTTCTTAAGTTAAGGCTATTCCAATGTAAATGACCCCCCCCCCCCCTTACACGCGTGAGTTTGCAATTAACATCCCTAAGCTGCGAGCGTAATTTCGTAAATTACTTAGTACATTTTAATAGATTTTTGGAACACTGGATCACATTAAAAATCTGCCCTATTATTGCATTAGAACATTAAAATGCTATCAGTTTCGTAAAAAAACATCACTGTCATTGATTACGAAATCTGCAGCATGAAAGTTTATTTTTACGATGTTATTTTTGTCATTGTCAGATTTAGGTTCGCGTCTATTCGGTGGACATATCATAAGTTAAAGGCCACAAAGCTTAATTTTGAATTGGTCTAGTAACCCGCATAAACGGTGTTTCCGTAACTATAAATCCATGTAATGAAATCATAACTTATATGTATTGACCACCGGGTGGACAACTTTTGTTTTTATAACTAACAATGACTCATGTAGGATTTTTTGACAGAGTTACTATGGCACTTTTCAGTATTTTGTTCAGTTATTTCGTTTCTTTGGGTGGATCAACTATTCTTTGTTGCTCGCTACTCTCGGTTACTGTTGTCTCCTCGCTGACGGGACAGAATAACAACAAGAAAAAGTTGATTGACCCCTTTGTTTCTTTTCCATAGTAATTTTTGTGTAGAATTTCTACATAATTTCTTCACACTGGAAGCTCAAACTTCAATATTTTCGTCAGATCTGTGAATGGGCCTTTTTTATCATTACACAAATTAACCACATTTGATCCACTCTTGCACGACTCCTCTGGTGTTGCAGGTGTTTATGGGCGACGGTAATTGCTTACCATCAGGCGATCCGTCTGCTCGTTTACCCCCTATAAAAAAAAAACGTAGGATAGTTTTTATCCCGAATATTATCCCCTAAGGGGTTAAATGGGGATAACAATTTGTATAGAGGTAACCATATAAAGGACTTCCACGCCGACGAATCCGTAGGCAAAAAGCTATCTAATATTGCTAAGAAACTTATTTCAATTCAAATATTTGAACGAAATAATTACTTGTCGAAGATATGAAAGGTTTCCCTTTACCGAAAATAGAATGATTTGAACTGAATTTTCTGAATACGAAGCTTAATATAGGTACTACTGGGTTTTACATAAAACTTATGTACGAAATAAAAGTATAAAAACCTATCAAATGCGAGTCGGATCACGCACGATGAAGGGTTCCGTAGCGACACCAACTAGTCCACATTTAAAACCACTATCCAATACATTGAATCAATAAAGGTCGTATATTCATAAGGAACTCACGACACTTATGTCCTTTTGTTTGGGAAACACAGTTTTTCAGCGATTTTTCAAACCAAAAATCGTTAAAAGTATTTTTCTACTCCGGTACTTTTATCTGTCAATTATATGGTCCCACAAACAAATGTAAAAGCATGTCTTATGCAATTTCAAAAAAGTTTATCTAGTCTATTCTTCATAAAAACATAGGGTTATTATGTGATATAATGCAACTGCTAACAGAGGTGCCCTGTATACCCAAGAAATAAAAAAATAACACTAAATTTACAACGAAAATCAAAACTGCCAACTTAACAAACAACTGAATTCATATGGTTTGAAACATTAACAAAACTAAAATATTACTGCCAACATAAGGAAAAACGCAAGTCAGTAAATGACAGTTGAAAAAAAATTACCGTGTCTATGATTACGTTCTGTGGACTGTCATTTGTCACTATCCAACTTACCGCTCTTTCTTATGCTGTATTGCTGTGTTTGTTTAGCATTCTTGGAATAGTTGTGGCATACTTAGCCTTCTTATTAGAGTTTGGAGTGGAAAATAATAATGGATGACGACAACTTTCTTTCGACACCAGAAGAAATAACGGTGGCACAATCAGTTACTGAGAACTTGTTGCCCGCAAAATAGCAGCGTCAGTACGTTTAATTTTGTATTTTATTATTTAATCCCTAGTCGTAGAAAAAGTGTATGCGACGTTGTATAAGTAGGTCAAAAAAGGCCCATGGCGTCTTTATTAACAACGAGTGACCCGCCCCGGCTTCGCACGGGTGCACTATTTAATGGATGTTATTATACATATAAACCTTCCTCTTCAATCACTCTATCTATTAAAAAAAACCGCATCAAAATCCGTTGCGTAGTTTTAAAGATTTAAGCATACATAGGGATATAGGGACAGAGAAAGCGACTTTGTTTTATACTATGTAGTGATTTTCGGCTTCGCCTCAAATTGCTACACACGCCACTCACCTTTTTTTAACCCTCTTATACAACTATTGCATAAAATACTATTATTAATGTTCACCATTTATATGATTCTCAGAATTCTATACTTCATAGTTTGCAAATTAGAGGGGGGGACACTTTTTACGACTTTGACAGCTAATATCCCACCAATGGTTGACTTAAATGGAAAAATTATTCACAAACCTCTATATCATTTTTGACGGCCATTCCATTGCGGTATTTCCTCCGATATGACCTTCAAACCTTCAAGAAAAGAGCGTATTCCCTTCTGAAAGGCCGGCAACGCAGTTGCGACTCATCTGGTGTTGCAGGTGTCTATGGGCGACGGTAATCGCTTACCATCAGGCCATTCGTCTCCTCGTTTGCCTCATAAACATAAAAAAAAATATGTCCATTGAATTTTTTTTGTATTGTTGCATGTATAGAGTGCCCTGCCCCTAATTTAATATTTTTTCACAATTTTACATCATTTTTGTGTAGCGGTTCATAGAATAGACCGTTTTCTTCGGTCTGTTCATGCTTGCTAGGACATAGTGACTACGTTAATACTGGTGTCTTTTATAGGGGATTGACGAGAGACATCATCCTGTTGTGGATTCCTTTTTATTATCAGTGACTTAGAGACCATATAGATCTCTAACAATATTAAATTAATTTTAATTTTGACGCTCAGAGACCATGTACATCTCTGGGATATTATATTAATTTCATTATACTCCTTGTTTAATCTTGAGACCTTATACATCTCTAACTTTACTGATGTTGTAATATTTGTAATAGATAACTTTGCAAGTTTATCTTCACTGTATGACATTAATTTTGTTATAATTGTAAACTCGAAATTATTATTCCTTCTTGAACTGTAAATTAATATTTTGACATGAAAAATGTATTACTTATTATAGTCAGACTTTCTTAAATTGTAAATTAATATTTTGACATGTAAAAGTGCCCTTGTGGCCTATTTGCAGAATAAATGTTTGTTTTGATTTTACCAAAAGGCATAATTGTTGCGCTTATAGTCGCCGAGTAAATCGGCTGTGACATACGGACGGACGGACATGACGAAACTATAACTGTTCCGTTTTCGCCAGGCTTTAGGTAGATTTTAATGTCACAATTTAATTGTCACCTCATACATTTATACTTCATAATTTTTTTTTCATTTATTTAGGTCAACAAACAATCGCTACAAGGTTGCTTAGTTTAGACGTTAAATATAAATGGGTACAAATATGTGCGATCCACACCGATAACCACCAATTAACATTATGATGTTGCTAGTAAACTAAATATTATTAAGTTCTACTTATTTAAATTATACAAAGTAGTAAGAATACTAAACGTATAAAAAGAAAGACATTCTAAGTAGTGTTAAGTGCTATTTTCAGAAAGTATGTCTAGTACATATTGTTTAAATGAGGATTCTCTATTAGCAAATATATCTATAATTGACAGCAAAATCTATATACCGTTAGTACACAAAGTTAGGTGATTTGCCTGCTGTTAAAAAGTATTGATTCCCAAATTCATAGGCCGTAACAAAAAACAATACAATACAATACAATACAAATACTGTTTATTGCACAACCCATGAGAAAAAAAGCACAGTACAATGAGTAGTTAGAGAGGTAGGGCACAGCAAAATGTCATCTTGCTCGAATTTGGAGCAGCCCAACTGGGGAAGTACCTCCACCTTGCAGAAGACCACAGCCATAATAACTTTATTTAATATATAAGTATGTAATGTTGTGTTCCTGGAGGTGAGCAAGGTTACCAGAGCTCCCGAGAATGCACTGTGTTGAGAGCGAGGGACCTAAATTTGTCCCTTCTGCTGTCAACACAGTGCACCCTCAAATCTTATAAAGGGTCGGCAACGCGTACGTGATTCCTTTGGAGTTGCGGGCGTCCATAGGCTACGGTGGCCGCTTACCATTAGGTGGACCGTACGCTTGTTTGCTACCGGCATTGTATAAAAAAAGTAGGCAACAACAGGCAGGCTTATCGGTAAAGAGCGATCTCTTCCAGACAACCTTAAGGTAGCGGAAATAAAATCAAGCATTATGATTAATGGTAGGAAAAACAAGATATTTACGTCCAAACTCACATCTCCCATCCCTTTCTTTCGCCACACATAAGGTGTTAACTACTTGCAATTATTTCAAACCAGCTTCTAAACTATCCATTCCAAAAGAGTATAATACCGATAAAGGAAAGCTTTCAAATGATGTAGACTCTATGTTAGCGACACATGATTGAATTTCGCTTGGCCTCTGTGTAAGGTTTTAGGAGAACAAGAGTTGGCCGAGCGGTGTCAAAGGAATCCGTGCAAAAATAGATCATATTCTGTATGCTAGAAGGTATAATATCTAATGATAGTTTTATTAAAACTGCGGCGTGTCGTTGGTTCTTACGCTTTTTTAATTTTAACAGTTAAAACTGGTTAGTGACTGTTAATAAATAAATTAGTTAGCTTTTTATTCCATATCAAGTTTTGCTGACAATCTTATGACTATATTGCCAGGGCTGGTTTAATAAAGTACATATCATGTACTATTAAATGTGCGATACAAAGATGTTGTGAAAATTACAAGCACAGATTAGCACGCCATACTAATATGTGATAATCCACATCGAAAGGGACCTTATGGCGGCAGGCGCTTACGTTACACCTATTCACTATTGTATTGGGACAGCGGCAATAAAGGCGTAAGTGCCGGCCGCCATAAGGTCCCTTTCAATATGGATTATCACATATACTAGCTTCGAACTTAACCGACACTTCAAAGTCCAAATTTCGTCTGAAAAGGAATCGTATTGCATCGATTTAATACAAAATTAAGGAAGTCACATCAATGGATGTGCTTCCCAAATGTTATTTTCTTTTCTTCTCCAGACATCTGATTATGGCTTAAGGCTGATGGCAGATGGAAAAAAAATGATTGAAAAAAAAATAGTTTAATTAGCTTTTGCACGCGACTTCGTCCGCTAAGAAGTCGATCATCATCATAATCCTAGCGTTATCCCACAGTTGCATCCTGAAGGATGCCCGGGGATACTTAATCCCAAGATTTGGCGTAGGCTGGTTTTTACGGAAGCGACTGCCATCTGACCTTCCGAGCCTAGGGGAAACCAGACCTTATTGAAATTAGGCTTGTCAAGTGAGTGGGCAACTTGGCTGTTAGAAGTTCTCAAGACGCCGGAAGGCTTCGAACTTGGCTTAACGACTGCTATCATAGACGGCTTAACGTGCCTTCCAAAGTACGGGACTGCTCAGTTAATAACCACCCAAAGCGGTCACCGATCCAAGAACTGACCTCGGCCCACGTTGCTTAACCTCGCATACCGCACGCGGTACGCAAGCGCCGCTGAGTTACGAGCGCTCAATCACCATATCGAAGCGAACAATGTGTACAATAATCTGAACACAACTCTATTACAAAGGCGTTAGAGTGCACGTCAGATATTCTTGATCACCCTGAAGAGTAGATGTATTTGATGACGACTGTACAAGCCTGGTTTAAAATCGTCCCGAAAGTCGGGTAGTCGCTGAGCTAAGCTTATAGAAATAGAAAAGCTCAAATAAACGAAAGCCCGTGTCGGGGTTATTGACCCGCACCTGCAGTGCGGAAGTCCGACTGTCAAATGTTTTGCAAAAATTAGCCGAGCCACGCCAAGCGAACTTGGTACTTAGCGATATAAATGTATAAGTATGTAGTTTCTCGATACTGACGAAAAAACGGAAGATTATACCGTCATTAGAAAAAAAATCGGGCCGTGTTGGATAAATATACAGTTTTTTGTTTTTGGAAATTAAAAAAAATATATATTCGTTCAACGGTTTGTTCCCCCCTACAGGTCGCATTTCGCAAACGATCCTCGTGAAATTTTGTGAGCAGGTCCGGTAAAGAATTTTTTTGTCGAGTCAGTTTTTGTAAATTTACAATAACAATTTTTATTTCAAAGATTTTGTAAGTTTCTGCGGCCGAATTTCGGTTTGTTCTCCTCTACAGGTCGCATATTTCAACCGCTTCTCGTGAAATTTTGTTAGCAGGTTCGATATTCATAATTGATCTATTTTATAATGACAGATTTTGGAAATGATAAAAAAAAGTCTACAGCTTACAGAGCCACTAGTAGGTATAATTGATAATCCGTGGAAATTTAAAACATTGCTAAAAAAATATTACCTACCTGGAATGTGAATCTCAATTACCATTTTCTATGGCCGATTCTTGTAGACCTAAATAGATGCATAATACAAGTAAGTACTTAATTAATACTAGTGTCTGCTATTTTAAATTGTTGTTAATGCGAATCGATCCGTGCGATCTCGCCAGCTATTACATAAACCTTGGTAGGTTTCCGATAATAGCTAAGAATAGTATGTTCATGTAAATGACGACCGGTTTAGCCTAGTGGGTAGTGCACCTGCCTGTGAAGCTGACGGTCCTGGGTTCGAATCCCGGTAAGGCAAATATTTGTGTGATGAGCATGAATATTTTTTTCTGAGTCTTGGATGTTTTCAATCTATATAAGTATTTATATCTATTAAATATATCGCCGTCTAGTACCCATAACACAAGCCTTCTTGAGCTTACTGTGAGGCTAGTTCGATTTGTGTATGATTGTCCTCAATCAAAGGATATGACCCATCCAAGAACCGACCCGGGCCCACGTTGCTTAACGTTGCATACCGCTCGCGGCACGTGGGCGCCGCTGGACCACGAGCAATCCGTGGCCCAGTGGCAAATATGGGGCAATGTGCATTTATATACCTACTAGCGACCCGCCCCGGCTTCGCCCGGGTGCACTATTTAATGGATGTTATTATACATATAAACCTTCCTCTTCAATCACTCTATCTATTAAAAAAACCGCATCAAAGTCCGTTGCTTAGTTTTAAAGATTTAAGCATACATAGGGATATAGGGACAGAGAAAGCGACTTTGTTTTATACTATGTAGTGATATCTAAACACACAACCTTGGCTCACCTGCGTCCGTGAGATAAAAGTACTGTACAGAAATTGTGACTATATCGCACCCAGTAGCTCGATTCCACTCACACCTCAGATTCGGTTGAAACCGCTCAACCAATCTCACTGGAGCGCAAACTCTTAGAGTATTCCAGTGTTCCAAACCACACGCGTGGTCGTGCCGGAGGTTTTCCCCTGGATTTTCCCCAGGCTACTCTCCAACCGCGCACTCCTATCGCTTTATTGGGCCCGGCCTATAAAGTCACAGACAGGTTAAAAAAAAAAAAAAAAAACTATATCGCAGCGAGCCCACCATCATCGAGTGGCAAACGCGTCGATTTATCTATATGCAGAATCTCTTTGAGTTCAGCGCGCTGATAACATCGCGGCCACTTGAGGACAATATAAATTGTCATCGTCTTGCTGGTTCGGCGCCTCCAAATAAAATACATGTAAGTTCATTTTTTCAAAAAAATGTTTTTTGGCTCCTTCGTATGCTTGTGTCACAAAATGTGCCTACTTAATTTAATATGTTGTGTCACTATTTATTAAGCGGCTCCTTAACCCAAATAATCTTTAATGTTAAGATTAGTAGTTAAGAACATGAATTCCAATGTAATTTATATGTAATAAACAGTTCAAAATTTTTTTAGGCATAAGACGCTCAAAGCTACATTTTTGTTTTTGTTGACTTGTGTATAGTTATAAATAAATAATAAAATAAATATTTGTGGACAATCTACACAAATCAACCTAGTCGCAAACTAAGCATAGCTTGTATTATGGGTACCAAGTGACGATATAAATACTTATATAGATAAATACATACTTAAATACATAGAAAACATCCAAGATTCAGGAACAAATTTCGTGTTCATCACACAAATAAATGCCCTGACCGGGCTTCGAACCCGGGACCTCCAGCTTCGAAGGCAGGGTCACTACCAACTAGGCTAAAGCGGTAGGCAGTTTTTTAGTTATTTGTCAAAAACGATTCCAAGTTATTCGAAATAAGTAACTAAAATTAAACCCAGATATCTCAATCAAAAATCCAAAATAAGCAATTCAATTTAGATGCTTGTTTATACTTTGGGGAAAGGTACTATTTTCAACTAAAGTACGAAAGTAACATCAAGTAACTCGATAGATACTGTTTTTATCTTGGTCACTATGCCGATCGTTTAGTAAAACAGCCACAAAACCAGGGTTCGAAATTATCGAGATAATTATAGTCTTCGATAATTATCCCGATAATTATCCGATAATTATCCCGATAATTATCCGATAATTATCCCTCTTATGGGTTGGGTGCTTATGGTATACGTTATTTTATTAGTTAAATTTATTTTTCTATGTATGATATGACCTGTAAAATGTATTTTTACCAATAAAGACTGTACTCTGTACTAATATATAAAAAATTATGTTGTTTTAGGCCGCAAAATAAATAGTTGCTATACAATATTTTACTAGTTTTTTATTAACCTTTAAAATATGATCAATTAATCATTACAACATCATTAAAACACATATACAGAGCGCAATTATTAACGTTCGAACTCACGCACGTATTTTTTTAAGACTCATGCCGAATTTACAATTTTAGGTTATTATCAAATCGATAATTATCAAAGCGTAAAAATCACGATAATTATCACGATAATTATCTGGATAATTATCACGATAACATCATTGATAATTATCCTTTCGAACCCTGCACAAAACCCTTTAGCCAAACCAAGTATCTCGACTTTTAGGTACTTGTTTCTAACGTGGATTTTTAAGTACCTATTTTTTTAAATTACCAAACAAAAAACTGTTTTCCGCCGGACGTACGTGATGGTTTCAGTTCCAATAATTCAGGTTATTAAAACCTTAGAACGGCATGTTACAAAAATATTTAGAAAAAACCACTTCGATACATTGTTTACCTTTTGTATGAAATTGATCTTTAAGCCTGTCAGAAACAATCACCAAATCGTATCATATTACATTATTCCGCTTCCATAACAGACTCAATTTATATATTTAACATGATAAATCTTTTTTTTGGTAATGATATCGCATAGCATGTACTGAACTATGTAGTGTGAACATTTTATTTTGTTGCCCAAGTATCATTACCGTTTTGTCACATTATACACAGTGTTGCAATACGTGGATTTTTTTAACACTTTGCCGCATGACATGAAAAAAAAATCGTTTAAATTTGAACCTTGATACGATGCAATAAGGTCTACAATGATATCTGCCATATATGGCTTCGTATGCGGTAACGGGTTAAATTTGCCGCTTTTTTCTAGTCTCAACTTTCATTATACACCCAAGTAACACAGTCATACTGAATAAAGTTTGAGTAAATGTCTATACAGCTGTTATTCAAGCAATTTGGGCACATTTTAAATGATTTAGCCTGTATAACAGCGATGTAAAGTTTGGGTAATAGCTTAGTAATACTGTGGTATGATACCCGCCTTAATTCAACTTTTACTAAGCTTAAAGAGGTATTAAAGATCTAAAATCAAAATCAAACATTTATTCTGCAAATAGGCCACAAGGGCACTAAAGTCTGACTATAATAAGTCGTACATTTTTCATGTCAACATATTAATTTACAGTTCAAGAAAGAATAGTACTTTCGAGTTTACAATTATAACAAAATTTATGCCATACAATGAAGATAAACTTGCAAAGTTATCTATTACAAATATTACAACATCAGTAAAGTTAGAGATGTATAAGGTCTCAAGATTAAACAAGGAGTATAATGAAATTAATATAATATCCCAGAGATGTACATGGTCTCTGAGCATCAAAATTAAGATTAATTTAATATTGTTAGAGATGTATATGGTCTCTAAGTCACTGATAATAAAATCGAATCCATAACAGGATGATGTATCTCGTCAATCCCCTATAAAAAGACACTAGTATTAACGTAGTCACTATGTCCTAGCAAGCATGAACAGACCGGACTCCACAAACAGCACCCGATCACGAGTATGACGCGTATAGAGAATATTATTCAGAATTTGGCTATATTAATAGTAAACGTGTGAACATTATGGAGATCATTTCAGATAAGAGGTGTTATCGTTTGCGAATTGCTATTACTCAAACATTATTCAGCATGCTGTGTTACTTGGGCAGACTCTAGCTGAATTAAGTAAAATCCTACATACAGACACCGTTACCTACATAATATTATTATTTTTATTAGTATTTACGATTAATGAAATAGAATGACTGGCGAATACCTCCGTTATTATGCCACAACTCAATTTCATTCGTATGTAATTATAGTGAATGAATTTGCGAACTTTTACGTACAGTCTCATTATTTTTTGACGTTGAAGGGTGACTTACGGTTTTTTTCGAAATAAAGGATGAAAGCCTTTATACATTTATAATATTTATTTATACATCATAAACAGGGATTGCAGAACCGGTACTGTTTTCAAGAACCGGGATTTTCGGTACCAGCTAGAAATGGAACCGGGATTTCCCGGTATTTTCAGTACTTTCGGGACCGCACTAATGTTACATATAATAGGTAAACAAACCGGAAAAGGCAATAGTTATGATTCTAAATTTACTTTTAAAAGAAAACAACATAGGAATCTGTTATCCCACAGACGTGAATTGAGACATCAGCGCGCTGCTCTGCCTCTTTCGTCTTCGGGCGGGACATTTATTTGTCAAATATGCGGTCGTGGCTGTCGCTCCCGTATCGGTCTTACAAGCCACTTGCGTAAGTGCTGCACCTCTAATACGGACACTACTTAAATCATCTTTCCATAGATGAGCAAGGCCAATGATGATGAGTCAACTTACGCAATAGTACCTTTAGAATAGTATGGTTCCTTTAATCCGTCGTCTCCCGTCGAAAAAAAATTAGCATTCTTTTGTAATGAGCCCTGGAATCCCAAGAACATGTAAACGGCGGAGGTAACTAAAGTATGGACGCTAAGCACAAAGAATTGACTTTTATACAACGCCGGTGGCAAACGAGCGACTATCTAACAGACAGAAATGCATGGCCCAAACCAAATACCTAAATAGCGTAGAGTCTAATATTTTCATTGTATCTCATTTCTTGCAGGAAAGCATATCAAACGATTCGACATGTTTTTTTTGTAAATACCTATTGTTATTTTTTCCTCGTTTTTCTTTCAATTCTCTTTTGTTGTGAACCATTTACATTTACTTAAGTAGGTTAAGTAGTATCATTGTAATAAGCATATTTTGGAGAAAATGACTGACTGTCGAGTTTCTTTCGGCGTTTCTTCTCGGCAATGGTCTCTTGAGAAACGCTAGTAGTTTTTGACTTGTAAAAGTGCCTTTGCGGCCTACTTGCAGAATAAAGTTCATTTATTTCATTTATTTCATTTAGCGTACGGTCCACCTGATGGTAAGCGTCCACCGCAGCCTATAGACGCCCGCAACTCCAAAGGAGTCACGTACGCGTTGCCGACCCTTTATAAAATTTGAGGAAACCTCACCTCCAGGAACACAACACTACACGCGATTTCCTTTGATTTGCCGTTCAGTTAATGCCACTGTGCAAGCGGCACAATAATATAATTATACGCGTGTGATAGAGATAGGAATTGGCGTGTCAATGTACGAAATTCTTCGGGCTTATCGTCTTTACTTTAGTAGTAATATTAGTAGTAAGGGGTTAGTAATAGTAGGTATACCCCAAAATGAGCTCTGGAGGCATATGAATAGATGCCAAATTCCAATACAATAAATCTATCTATTTTTTATCGTATGACAATTATTTCGAACAGTGAAATTTTTGAAAAGAGTACTGTTGCCAGTTTTTGTTGCACTTTTAGCACCACCCAGAGGTCACGTGTAGGGGAGCGGTGGGTACTCCCTACGGACGTGGTGCAACTTCGACCCCCCTTGTCAAGCAGGCAATTTGACTGTTACAAGTTCTCAAGCCGCCCGCAGGCTCCTAACTCGGCTTAACTACTACTATTTATCCACTGCTATCATAGACAGCAGCCGGGATCAACGGCTTAACGTGCCTTCCAAAGCACGGAAGCGTTGAGATAATAAAGCACTCAAAGCGGTCACCCATCCGTGAACTGACCTGGTAACAAGTTGCTTAACTTAATAAGAGAATAACGGTTGGAACTCACTTGGAAAGTCACTATTTGCGACATGTTTTGGACTACAATTGGAGTCCTTCATCAGGTTGAGTGTTATCAAGGTAACCGACCGTTGACCGTTTTTCTCTTAAGTGTAAATATGTCTCACGTTAGTGTCATCATCATCATTTCAGCCGAAAGACGTCCACTGCTGAACATAGGCCTCCCCCAAGGCTCGCCATTTAGACCGGTCCTGTGCCGTTCGTTTCCACCGGATTCACGCGACCTTCACCAGGTCATCATTCCACCTTGTCGGAGGCCTACCGACAGCTCGTCTTCCGGTGCGTGGACGCCACTCAAGAAGTTTCTGGCCCCATCGACCGTCAGTCCTGCGAGCAATGTGCACACATTGCACACGTTAGTGTAAATTTATGACGTTGCTTAACCTCGTATATCGCACGCACGCTTCAAACACACAACAACAAATGAATCTTTATAATTCTATCCATTTATTTTGTCCACAAGTGTATCTGGTCTAGTCCTACTCACAATCAAAGCAGACAGAAGTGTCAAAGGCAGCTGCAGTTAAAATTGACTCGATGTGTAGTGTAGATCGGGGTATAGCACGACCCAAGTAATAAGGCATGTGGATTAAGCAATAATAGTCTCTCAGTCAACTACTTAAGAGCTTTGACGCGCGCCATATTAATTGTGTTCTCCTGTAATTTGAAAAGTCCAATAGGTTGGTCGATATAATACTGTTACTGATTATTGCTAATAGTGAGGGGTAAATTACTTTTCACAAATGGAGCCTGTTCTCCGAACTTCGTATCGTGTTGTCCCTTTCACTCTCATGTTATTCACTATATGAGTGAGAGGGACGGCACTATACGAAGTTCGGATTTCAAGGTTCGGAGTAGGCAGGGAAGTATCACGTTTCGGGTCCGGCGCAACGAGCAACCCATAATGGAATTCATATAATTATAAACTCTATAACATTAGTGGTAAGGTAGAATATCCCTTGTAATGAGAGCATGC
Source organism: Epiblema foenella (assembly GCA_963556455.1). Taxonomy (NCBI): domain Eukaryota; kingdom Metazoa; phylum Arthropoda; class Insecta; order Lepidoptera; family Tortricidae; genus Epiblema; species Epiblema foenella. Next base: position 25,861,033 of record OY747100.1, read on the forward strand.
CAGTATCAACCTCGAAGTAATCGCACTGTATTATGCTGCTGTTAACGAAATTTTTTTTTATACCACCGACCGAGGTTTCCCCGAGGGACTACAGTATGAGATTCTTCAAGGGTCAACATTTTTAAAGGGCCGGCAATGCGCATGTGATGCCTTTGGAGTTGCAAGCGTCCATAGGCTGCGGTGACCGCTTACCATCAGGCCCGCATGCTTGTTTGTTACCGATGTAGCATAAAAAAATACCACATCGGTGGCAAGCAAGCGTGCGGCCTGATGGTAAGATGAATTTTGAATTTCTGAAAACAATAAACGGTCTTATCGCTTAAGAGCGATATCTTCAAATTCAAATTAAAACATTTATTCTGCAAATAGGCCACAAGGGCACTTTTACATGTCAAAATATTAATTTACAATTTATGAAAGTTGACTATAATAAGTAATACATTTTTCATTTCATAATATTAATTTACAGTTCAAGAAAGAATAATAATTTCGAGTTTACAATTATAATAAAATTAATGTCATACAGTGAAGATAAACTTCCAAAGCTATCTATTACAAATATTACAACATCAGTAAAGTTAGAAATGTATAAGGTCTCAAGATTAAACCAGGAATATAATGAAATTAATATAATATCCCAGAGATGTACATGGTCTCTGAGCATCAAAATTAAGATTAATTTAATATTGTTAGAGATGTATATGGTCTCTAACTCACTGATTATAAAAGAGAACCTTCCTACTACTAAAGATAGTTAAACTAAATTATTAATTATTCCTACGGGCGACATGGTTCGAACCCTACAAATGTTCTTCAGTATAATTATTTTCGCAGCAGTATTGCTTAAAACACCGGTCTAAAGGTATACCGAATGCCCGTATGCTTATTTGCTATAAAAAATCACAAATAACCGATGTTACGAAGGATCATAGTATAAATAACTTCCCATTTCGATACTAAAACGACTCAACGCAATTTCCTACCTTGATAGCAATGAGAGCAATTATGATTAATTATAGTACATTAATCAAAGTATAAAAACCAGGATCATACCATCCGGTGGTTAGAATACCGGACGTCATAAATTAAATCTGTATAGATCTACATATGTCGCATGTATATGGTTTGCTCCAATATGAAAGTAGGTAGCTAATTATATGACGACCGGTTTAGCCTAGTGGGTAGTGCACCTGCCTGTGAAGCTGACGGTCCTGGGTTCGAATCTCGGTCAGGGCAAATATTTGTGTGATGAGCATGAATATTTTCTGAGTCTTGGATGTTTTCTATGTATTTAAGTATTTATATCTATTAAATATATCGTCGTCTAGCACCCATAACACAAGCCTTCTTGAGCTTACTGTGGGGCTAGTTCGATTTGTGTAAGATTGTCCTCTAATATTTATTTACTATTTATTTATTTATAGCTGTATGTGCAGCGTACGATTTTTTTAAAGTTTTGACGCCATTTTTAACTTTGTCGCTCTAGCCACATAAAATATCGGCGAACTTCAAGAGATTAATTTGATTTAACATATTGACGCGATATTAGAAGTTAGGATGTACGTTACGTACAGGGCCTTATACTCTGAACCTCGAAATCCGAACTTCGTATCGTGCCGTCCCTTTCACTCGTATAGTTGTTAACATGAGAGTGAAAGGGACGGGCATGGGCGCTAACGATGGACCTCATAAGAAAGCTCAAGGTCACCCAAAGAGCAATGGAAAGAGCTATGCTCGGGGTTTCTCTGCGTGATAGAATTAGGAATGAAGCTATCCGTAGCAGAACTGGGGTCACCGACATAGCCTTCAAAATTGCGAGACTTAAGTGGCAGTGGGCAGGGCACATTGCTCGCAGGACTGACGGTCGATGGGGCCAGAAACTGCTTGAGTGGCGTCCACGCACCGGAAGACGAGCTGTCGGTAGGCCTCCGACAAGGTGGAGTGATGACCTGGTGAAGGTCGCGGGAATCCGGTGGAAACGAACGGCACAGGACCGGTCTAAATGGCGAGCCTTGGGGGAGGCCTATGTTCAGCAGTGGACGTCTTTCGGCTGAAATGATGATGATGATGATGAAAGGGACGGTACTATACAAAGTTCGAATTTCGGAGTATCCCCCGTCAGTCTACTATCATATAGTTTTAAGAACCAGTAAAAGTAGACCAATGTATCATAATCTGTCTTTATTCTATGCAAAGCATTATTTACAAGGCCTTTAATTAACGAAGCCTTATCTTACGTACTAGCCTTATATTGGATTTTGAATACCGATTAAAATAACACCAAAACTCTGAAGTATTAAATAACAAGTTTAAATTCTGTTTACCCATCATGCAGGCAGAATTATTCATGTTTAAAAAAACCGGCCATGTGCGTGTCGGGCCACGCACAGTGTAGGGTACCGTAGTTGCCCGTCCATCACGTCACCGGTCATATGCGGAATTACGGGCCCGTAGAAGGGTTTTTACTGATCTTAGTACTGATGATGTACTTTTTTGAGATGTTGTGTTGTATACATATTTTTGCCCTTTACGGTAATGTCTACTTAGCTGTGATAGTTTTTCTTTTAAATTCATCGTATATACTACTATGATTTTTTTCACATGCCTAGTAGCCACCGTTCTGCTGGCAGGGGGGGGACACTTGACCATAGCAAAAATTATCACTTCAAAGCTTAATATCACGCCAACCGATTCTTGAATCAAATGCTTTTAGAAACCCTATAATATTTTTGAAAGAGCTATCCAACGATACCCCACACGATGGGGTTTGGAAGAAAAAAAAATTACACCACCACTTTACATGTAGGGGAGGTACTCTAAAAAAAATTTTTTATGATTTTATTCTACCGTTTTGTCGGCGTCATTGATATGTATACTCATGCCAAATTACAGCTTTCTAGTACTAACGGTTACTGAGAAAAGCGGGGGACGGACGGACGGACATGGCGAAACTATAAGAGTTCCTTGTTTACTACGGAACCCTAAAAATATCATTTGAAATTGTATTTTAACAATAACTTGTAAACCGTAAGTAACCCTAACCAAATTACCGTCCCAAACTCCATTATCATCTTAATTAAAACACCTGAACCCTAAAGTTACAATTGCCAAAGACATAAGAAATTAAACCAATTTCCTCCAACAAACTCCCTAAACGCAAAACACGTATTAACACAAATTAAAACAAATGAAACGCGCATGTCATCGCTAAGCCGCCATTTTGTGAATTCACGTCGCGCGCAAAATGGCCGCCGTGTTTGCGATACATGTATTGCTTAATGTGACCATAAACGTCAAATCGGGATCGTTATTTGTAAAAATTACGAGGTGGGCACGTGATCGGGTGGGCAATTAAGGATTTTTGTTGCTCTGAGTGGGTTCTGGGTGTGTTGTTATTAATTTCGTAGCAACGTATTTTGTTTTTAAATTCAGTAAGTACATTTGTTGCTATCTACATTATTTTTATACTATTAGTAACTACTGGCCACTGGCTGGTAGCTAAGGAGCATAATATTATGACTTGCTTAGTGGATACTATATCAAATCAAAGAGAATTAGCTATATAATAAATAAAATACAAAATAAAAAAGCCTTGTATTTCTTGCAGTTGTTTTACATTGTTTGGTTAGTATGAATATTATAAAAAGTTATCCTAGTGTTAGTAGCTATTGAACGTAACTTATTAATAATTATTAATAGTTATGCAAGAACCCCATCTTCACAGGTGAAGGCCTCCTCCAAGGATTTCCATTTATCTCTCTCCTGAGCCACTTGTATCCAGTTCGGAGCGGCGATATTTTTAATTTCGTCCTCCCATCTTGTCACAGGTCTTCCTTTGCCTCTTTTCCCTAATGGGCCCGTCCATGACGTCACTCTTTAGCTAATTAGCTATATATCGACTGTCAAAGATAGGAGCAAAAGATAGTCATCCACTCTCAACACAGAACCCAGCAATCCTCGTTTTTATTCAGATTTTAATTTTAACGATTAGATTCACCGCCTTTTTTTCCTTATCTAAAGTATCAAAGGGATATTAACCAACATAAAATACTTTTTTCGTTTATTGAGTACTTAATATAAACTACTTTTTCTTAAAAATCGCTTGACTGATCACGCATTTAATCAATTAGTTAACAGTTGAGAAAAAACAGACGTTGTCTGTGTGCTTATATGCTCACGTCACACGTGAGCGGAAATACTGGAGGGCTGTTCAGTATAAGATTGTTCAAAGAATGCCCAATCAAATAGGGATGTTGACTCAAAATTTATTGGTATCTAAATTATTATCCAAAAGAAAGAAGACATAAAACTATGCCAAATGGTGAAAATCCCATTAAAATATCTCAAAAAATAACGAAGCTACAACCGTTAGAATGTTGTTAATAAGAGTGAGAAAGCACTAATTTGTAGTGATGTCACTGACTTAAAGCGCCATAGTAAATGAAGATCGTTCCATACAGAGGTGCGTTTTGCGAAAAAGGGACAGAACATGCCCCCACTTAAAACTTTGATGACTTGTAATTATGTAATTATTTATTTTTTTGAGTTACTTTTTTCGCTATTTGGTTGAGAATTTGATCCTTTTTCGAGAAAATTTGAAGTAGTTGAGTTTCTTACTTAGTGTCAACATCCCTATTGTTTGTATGTATACCAGATTGTGTCAGCGACATTTTTAATGCTGTTGACATTGAAGTCAATTAAAGGTCCATTTTTAAATTGGTTCCAAAGAATTTGAACAAGCTAAGTGGATAATTTAGCATGTCAGTCATCGTTACTTTTCATTTACTGCAGATTAGTCGAGAAATTAGTAATCATTGTGTGTTTCAGGTGACAATTTAAAGTACCGTTTTTTTTAACCTGACCGCGGCAAAAAAGTGATAGGAGTGCGTGGTTGGAGAGTGGCCTAGGGAAAATCCAGGGATACCGCCAACACGACCACGCGTGCGGTTAAACCGAGTTCTTCTTGTTTTGTTTTGTTTTTTGTTTAACCTGACTGTGGCTGTATAGGTCGGCCCAATAAAGCGATAGGAGTGCGTGGTTGAAGAGTGGCCTAGGGAAAATCCAGGGCTACCGCCAACACGACCACGACCACATTTTTCTTGTTTTGTTCTTTTTTTTGAACCTGACTGTGGCTTTATTGGTCGGCCCAATAAAGCGATAGGAGTGCGTGGTTGGAGAGCGGCCTGGGGAAAATTCAGGGGAAACCGTCAACACGACCACGCGTGCGGTTAAACCGCATTTTTCTTGTTTTGTTATTTTTTTTGAACCTGACTGTGGCTTTATTGGTCGGCCCAATAAAGCGATAGGAGTGTGTGGTTGGAGAGCGGCCTGGGGAAAATTCAGGGGAAATCGCCAACACGACCACGCGTGCGGTTAAACCACATTTTTCTTGTTTTGTTCTTTTTTTGAACCTGACTGTGGCTTTATTGGTCTGCCCAATAAAGCGATAGGAGAGCGTGGTTGGAGAGCGGCCTGGGGAAAATCTAGGGGAAACCGTCAACACGACCACGCGTGTGGTTAAACCGCATTTTTCTTGTTTTGTTCTTTTTTTTAACCTAACTGTGGTTTTATTGGTCTGCCCAATAAAGCGATAGGAGAGCGTGGTTGGAGAGCGGCCTGGGGAAAATCTAGGGGAAACCACCGACACGACCACGCGGGCAGTTTAAACTCTGGAATACTATAAGAGTTTGTAAGCGTTGTTATACTGGACCCGCAGGGCGCTGATTGGTTTCTGCGAATAATTAACCCACAGGCTGCAGGTATAAAGAGATGTACAGTACGCTCTAAAAAGCAAACATAGTCCCGCTATAGAACTACAGATAATAGAATGAGCTATCACAGAATGTAAGTTATATGTCATGTGATTCATTGTTTTCAAAACATTTTTGTGCTAACAATAAATAATACAATATCCCGTTACGGTATTTGCTGGAATGCTAATAAAAGCAGTTATTCAGTGGCTTCTTTAATAACAACTCTGAAAACTTTGCTGTTATAAGCTTTCTTATTATCATGTAGTCAAGGGCATAAACTTATACATATTTTTGGATCATATTTCATTGGAAAAAGATGAAGAAGACGAATTTACGAGATCTCGATTAATCTCATGCATATCGAGATTTCGCATATTTTTTGAAAAATAAGAAGTGTGCTTTTTCAATAAAATATGCATCAATTCAATGGATACTTTCTACTCGGGGTACGTACAGCAGACGTATACCAAATAAAAGCATGCTATTTTGGCACTGTAAGAAAAAATATGGTGTATTAAAAAAGTAATTATCGTCAAGTACTATATTGGTACCAGATACTATGTAAAAATGGTGGACAAAATTTCGCTCGTAAAATATACATAATTTAATTATTTTGAAAATGTCTTGGGAAACCTAAGTTGGAAACGATGGCATGGGAAACAAAAAAAAGTAGAGTAAGTAAGTAGAGTTTGTGTTTTTTTTTAAACTGACAGTGACTTTATAGGCCGGGCTCAATAAAGCGCTAGGAGTGCGCGCTTGGAGAGCAGCCTTGGGAAAATCCAGGGCATAACCTCCGACACGAGCACACGCGTGGTTTGGAACACTGGAATACTCTAAGAGTTTGCGCTCCAGTGAGATTGGTTGAGCGGTTTCAACCGAATCCGAGGTGTGAGTGGAATCGAGCTACTGGGAGTTGTTGCGGGTTCAATAAACCTAGCCTAGCTGATAGTCCAGCAAGAAACTAAAAGTCTCCAGCTACTTATGAAGCCGACTGTAACTACGGTCCCTTATTTGTTTTTTTTAACCTGACTGTGGCTTTATAACCCGGGCCCAATAAAGCGACAGGAGTGCGCGCTTGGAGAGCAGCCTTGGGAAAATCCAGGGGAAAACCTCCGACACGACCACGCGTGTGGTTTGGAACACAGGAGCACTCTAAGAGTTTGCGCTCCAGTGAGATTGGTTGAGCGGTTTCAACCTAATCGAGCTACTAGGAGTTTTGTCGCTGGTTCACTAAACTTAGCCTAGTGTTATTACCATATAAAAAGGAATGTTAGGCTGGCATCCCTGGCCGATTATTAAGATGTATGGCAATATCGAGCCCGCCCGAAATATAGCTGCATGGAGGTGCAGGACACAAAATAAGAACTAATAGATTATTATAAGAAAAAGTGACTTTAAGATACATGAGTAGTGTAATTAGTGTGAACAAGTGGTGTATTATAAATACTCCGTATTACAACCAGCCGTCTTATCATTTATACCTACAGTCCACAATAGAAGCCCCCAAGATCCCACACCTAGCTGAGAGTCCAGTAAGAAACTGAGTGTGTCCAGCTACTTATGAAGCCGATTGTACCTACGGTCCCCTGGTTAGTTAGAAAAACAAAATGGCCTCCTAATTTTGTGAACGTTTATAGCGGGCACCCAGTAGCGCAGTATTAAAATATGACCCGTTCTAATATTCCTAAACTATTCTTTGCCTATGTAAACGGGCGGTCAGGGCCGGCCAGACACCTGTAGGGTTGTCAACATTCCGCGTATCGTTATGTACATACAATCACTAGATATGTCGGAACCGAGGTGCACAGAATCATCATCATCATCATTTCAGCCGAAAGACGTCCACTGCTGAACATAGGCCTCCCCCAAGGCTCGCCATTTAGACCGGTCCTATGCCGTTCGTTTCCACCGGATTCCCGCGACCTTCACCAGGTCATCACTCCACCTCGTCGGAGGCCTACCGACAGCTCGTCTTCCGGTGGACGCCACTCAAGCAGTTTCTGGCCCCATCGACCGTCAATCCTGCGAGCAATGTGCCCTGCCCACTGCCACTTAAGTCACACACAGAACAAAACACACACAGAATGCAAAACAGTTAAAGTGCGTGTTTATAGTAGACTGTGTCTCAAGGGAGCAAAATGATAAAAAAAAATATTTTATGGACAATATTAAACAAATCAACCTAGTCCCAAACTAAGCAAAGCTTGTACTATGGGTACTAAGTGACGACCGAGCCGAAGGCGGCCGAGGGCGGTATATTGAATCATGAGGAAGCGAGTTGAGCTTAGCTAGGGATTCAAGTTTTTACGCCCAAGGCGGAAATAATTTTGCTACCGTGTGACACATACTGCTTTTTACAAGGCCTGCGGGGTAATCAAGTAACTTTTTTACTTCCGTTAGGTAGATTTTAATGTCAAATTCTAATTGTCACCTCATACATTTATACTTCAAAATTGACAGTAAAATCTATCTACCGTTAGTACATAAAGTTACGTGATTCGCCTGCTGCTGCTAAAAACATGAAATGTCTTACAAATAATTTTGCTACCGAGTGGCATATACTGCTTTTCACACCTGCTCTTCAGAAAAGAGTTATTGTTGCCCTCAAATGAAGAAATAAAAGTACGACTTTGATCTAACATGACTATTATCTGAAGAGCAGGTTTGAAAAAAAAATTAGCACTGAAGAGATCAGATATAAGTATTTATTTATCGCGGTTGCCCCTCGGTCTCGATGTTTCTTACAAAGGGCTTAACACCTTTGTACCCTGTCGCTTTAAAGTCACATTAAAACTGTCAAACAAAAATTCCAGCGGGTGAAAACGACAAAGTACTAAAAGTCTCCAGCTACTTATGAAGCCGAATGACTGGCAGCAACATGGCAATGCGGGCAATTTTCTTCAAATAGAAAACTACCAACTTTTAGAAGCTAATTGATCTAAGTTGCCAACCCTGAAGTTAACCAACCGTTAGAAGGGACATCCAAGGTTAGCCCGGTTAGTAATAAATGGTAAAACAATATTGACAGTGGCAATACCTTTACAAAGACTAGGTTTCAATTACAAGATAATTTATAAACGTTTTATGATAACATGTCCATGATATTTATATATCATTTGAATATAGGGTGTAACGAAACTAGTGAGGATCCGTTAGGGCATATTCGGTATCGTGTTCTGATTAGGAAAAAGTAGAAGAATTTTTTTTTTGATGCAATAAAATTTTGGCCTTTTTATGGACAGTTGGCTGACTTGGACGACCTGTGCCATAGAAAAAAAAATCCCGTCAAAAAAAAATTTCTTCTACTTTATCCTAATCAGAACACGATACCGAATACGTAGATGTTTTGTTAAGTTTTTCTAAAGTCGATGCTTCCTGTAATGCATGCTGTGTTCACCTGTAATTGGTGGCGCAATTAAATCTAAACCGTGTATTTTCTGTGTATAGTGCTAATGACTGTTGTTGCCACTGTTACTGATCCTAGATAATAAATAAATAAGTAAGAGAGCAAACTTGTTTTTAACTGCGACTGCTAAAAAAATTAAATTTGAACTGTTTATTTCAGTAAAAATATATTTAATTACATTTCATTCTTAACAACTAATCTTAAATTAAAAGGATTTTTGTGTTAAGTAGTCTGTTATTGTTTATAATAATAATTCATAGTAATGGTTGTGTTGTAAATAAGTAGGGTGGTGCTTATTTTGATTCCCGAACAAGCGAAAGATTCTAATATTAATTGACGTGAAAATTCTATTATTAATTGACGTGATAAACTTTCTGTTTTTTTGTACAACAATTGTTTTACTTCAAAATATTTATTACTAAAATACTATTTTATTTAAAATAGCCGTTGCCAACATTTTCGTGATATTTTTGACTTTTAGGATAATTTATGAGTTTTCGAACGTCTTCATATTTAGCGCGTTTTGGGGGTCAACTATAAAAATTTGAATGTCGAAGTGATGTCGAACAATGAATCGACCTATTTCTGGCACTCTTTTTTCGTAACGAACTGAAAGGGAGCAGATGAAGTCCAAGTAGTTCGAATTTGTAATAGACCCCGAACTGTCAATTGGCAGTTCGTGCTGTTTTAAAAGTTACTTTGTCTCACGGAGTGAGCAAAAACTCATTTTGCTCACTGATTTCTCGCAGCAAAATAGGCTTGTTCGTCTGCTGAGGTGAAAAATATTTTTGACCTATTGGATCGAGTGGGGTCTATTGTTGGTTAGGCCTCATTGAATAGATAAATAATTTATGTTTTGTTTTTAAAAATATTCGAAAAGAAAGTAATGAGAAACCACCAAAGTCATTTTTTTAAATATTTTGTTCCGTAGAATATTTTAACTTATTATTAACCTATAAACTTGAAGTTTGCTAATAATGTTCATTAATACGTATATTTTACCAACAAATAATAATATGTGAAATTTCCTTACTTTACATCCGTAGGGAGTACCCGCCGTTACCCTACACGTGATCCCTGAGTGCTAAACGGTGCAAAAAAATGCCATCCAAATTGCAATACGATAAAATGAAAAAATCGATTTCGTAAAACTACTCTGCCTTTCTTACTGGTTTCCTTGACGACCGGTTTAGCCTTGTGAGTAGTGCACCTGCCTGTGAAGCTGACGGTCCTGGGTTCGAATCCCGGTTAGGGCAAATATTTGTGTGATGAGCATGAATATTTGGTTCTGAGGCTTGGATGTTTTCTATGTATTTAAGTATTTATATCTATTAAATATATCGTCGTCTAGTACCCATAACACAAGCCTTCTTGAGCTTACTGTGGGGCTAGTTTGATTTGTGTAAGATTGTCCTCTAATATTTATTTATTTATTTATTTTATTCCTTAGGACACCGTGAAGACGCATGTAGAACGATAATCAATATTCTTGTCTATTCTCGACAAACTTTTGTGCCATACGAATGATCTCATTAATAACTTGATTAATGATAGAACTTTTGAATCATTACATCCAATCGATCTCAATTCATCGATATTTTAATGATATTTAAGATATTGTTTTGAAGTACATTTTTAATATCGATCGCTTTTTGTGTGGCGTTATTTGATAGATACTTTTATTAATAGTTCGTTATTTTATATGATTGATTGTGCTATATTATTGTTTAGATTTTTTTTCTGATACTCGGAGCTTTGTATGGGATCTTATTAGTACAGCTTATAATACCGAGCGTCCAGACACTAAAGTTGTGGAATGAGCTTCCTACCGAGCATAGTACTCTTCAAAAAGGCGTATTGTCTCTATAGGGAGCAAAATTATATATTTACGGCGAGGGCGATATATAGAATCCTGAGTCAAGTGAAACATTCTACAATAGAACTTTGAGCGTAGCACCGCCCGCACGCCGCGCCTGGGGGGCTAGCACAACTACCGCTGCGACGCGACGCGAGTAGAGAAAAATCTACCCTCCTCTTTCTAACCCGCACAGTTCGAGCGAGACAGGAATCGCTGAGTCGCGCGAGATACGACTTGTCAGCAAGTTGTGCTAGCCCCACTGCATTGGTCACGTAGGACACTTCAATAGAGCGTCGAGTGTTTGTTTTATTCGCGCCGCGTCGCTTCGTTGTTATGGACATCTTTACCTACAACTGTGCCAAAATTCGCTTATACACGAATTATTTCCGCCAATTGGTAGTTAATGGTCTTCGTTGGGCGTACTAAACAAAAAATTCGGACGGCCGCGAAGCCGCGTCTCATTCGCGCAAAAATATCAAACCAACTGATCGCGTTCGCTTCGCGCCGCACCGCCCGCACGCCGCGCCTGGGGGGCTAGCACAACTGCCGCTGCGACGCGACGCGAGTAGAGAAAAATCTACCCTCCTCTTTCTAACCCGCACAGTTCGAGCGAGACAGGAATCGCTGAGTCGCGCGAGATACGATTTGTCAGCAAGTTGTGCTAGCCCCACTGTACTGGTCACGTAGGACACTCCAATAGAGCGTCGAGTGTTTGTTTTTTTCGCGCCGCGTCGCGTCGCTTCGCTTCGCGTTCGCGAGGATTTCGCCCACGTAGGACACTGCGTAATTAAATTTAATTTAGTAGCATCCCCGAATCCAACATTTTCAAGTAGAAATACTTGTACACGTGAGCTTACATAATAAGTTAAAATCATATAATAACACTGTTCTATAAGATATTTCTTGATTATACAGGGTGTCCCACGGCTATGCCACATGAAGGGAAAGTACCTTGAATATTGTAGATGGAACATTTTACTGAAAGAAGACATTATTCTAATTTTAAAAACAATTTAAACTGCATTCACAGACATTTAAATAATAATTAAACCGTGAACCAGGAATCGAATCCGTTACACAAGAAAAATAATTACTCTGTAGCTTTATCATACCAATCGAAAGGCTTCATCATATGGTTTATTTTTTGCTAAATAACATAGTATCAGAAATAAAAGGAAGACCATGGATTTTAACATTTTTAATACAAAATTAATCAATTTATCACGTGTAACGGGTTCGAATCCCGGTTCAACCATAAAAATATTTAAATATCTGTGAATGCAATTTACAATGTTTTTTAAATTCAAATAATGTTTTCATTCAGTAAAATGCTCCATCTACAATATTTAAGGTACTTTCCCTCCATGTGGCATAGCCGTGGGACGCCCTGTATAATTCAATGTTATTGACTATCAGCCTGGGTCATTCTACTTTTTCATGACCAGGTTACTATTACAAAAATAAATCCATGATATGTATTGAATTAGTGTACAAAAATAGGATTTCGAAATAGTACCTGAACCTAATAAAAGGAATTTATAGGTAAACATACTTAAATATTAACATAATGCTGTAAAAGGTGGGTAACACGGTGGTAAAAACCATTTTTTCATGCAACTGGTGAGACATCCAAGGACCACTGAGTTACTCGATTTATGGATATTAGCTGTGGTTCGTTAATTACTAAAACTATCGGAAGTGATAATGCAATTAAACCTCTTTCTAAATAACAATACAAAAATATGAAGCAAGGGCAAAGTATTCCAAAATCTACATTTAAAAAACCGAACAAGTGCGTGTCGGGCCACGCACAGTGTAGGGTTCCGTAGTTGCCCGTCCATCACGTCACCGATCATATGCGGAATTACGGACCCGTAGAAGGTTTTTTACTGATCTTAGTACTGATGATGTACTTTTTTGAGATGTTGTGTTGTATACATATTTTTGCCCTTTACGGTAATGTCTACTTAGCTGTGATAATTTTCCTTTTAAATTCGCTGTATATACTACTACCATGATTTTTTTCACATGTCTAGTAGCCACCGTTTAGCTGGCAGGGGGGGGACACTTGACCATAGCAAAAATTATCACTTCAAAGCTAAATATCACGCCAAACGATTCTTGAATCAAAAAATGCTTTTAGAAACCTTAATATTTTTGAAAGAGCTATCCAACGATACCCCACACGATGGGGTTTGGAAGAAAAATAATTGCACCACCACTTCACATGTAGGGGAGGTACCCTAAAAAAATTTTTTTATGATTTTATTCTACTGTTTTGTCGGCGTCATTGATATGTATACTCATGCCAAATTACAGCTTTCTAGTACTAACGGTTACTGAGAAAAGCGGGGGACGGACGGACGGACATGGCGAAACTATAAGGGTTCCTTGTTTACTACGTAACCCTAACAAAGTGTCAGAAAATTATGTACATGAAAAAGTAGAATAGCCCGCCTACTTAACTTGTTTAACACACAGAGGTAAACATAAAGAGGTCTTATTTCTAAAGAATCTCTTTCAGACAAAATTTGGGAAACGAAGAAAAAGTATATAACTTGGATGCCAAAGTATATTTATAAGTTTTATAACGCGTTCAGATTTTTTTTCTTTAGATGTCTTCATGAAATGATGAAAAGAGAAATGATTAGTGTTTTTCGCTTTAGGTACATATACTTAAGGCGACCAAGGTGAACCAATAATTTAGTAAGAAATTAATTAAAATAAGAAAGTAACTCAAACAAAAAGTAAAACTAATTACAGTAATTAATCATAAGAAAAACACCCCACGAGCAACTTTAAACGAGGTACAAATTTTAAGGCGCGTAATAGAGTGAAATATCACATTTTGGTCGCGTTCAAAGGCCTAAAACTCAAAACTGGCCCGAAATATAGGGCTCGAAAAAATATACTTGAAGAATTGATATGTCCTCTTCAATTTGAGCTGCGGAAATTGCAACACGCCTAGATTGTCCTAACAAAAGAAAATCAAATAAGGCATTTTTCAACCTTTTAAATCGCTACTGCTCACTATCTAGACATGTTTTTTACACGGGATGTTCATAAAATAAAACTTAATTCAGTTTATCATAATCTGAGCTGCGGATATTGTAAAATAATCATTACTTTTGTCAAAAACCTATCATCATAAAGTTGGGGCGGATATGTGCGCGGGCGACGGGCGGCAGTCTGTCACCGGCTCTCGGACGGGAAGGCTGTGTCGCTTTGCGCGCGACGCTAAAATATAAGAGTTCGATTCTGAGACAATGTACCTACTTAACTATTTTATATATTTAATTACTTCAAACATTCCTATGTATTTAGAAAATAATAATATAAAAAATACATACACACATACAAAAAACCTAATCCTTTTTTGGAGTCGGCTGACGGATCTGTTACAGCGGGGGGGCGCGGGTAGTGCGGCGGGAAAGGCTACGCCACGCCCCAACGCGCAAGGTCGTTCGCGGTTATACGCGCCTTAAATAGACTTTTCACACCTGCTATTCAGAAAAGAGTTATTGTTGCCCTCGAATGAGGGATCAAAGTTGTACTTTTCTTCCCTCATTTGAGGGCAACAATGACTCTTTTCCTCATAGAAGGTGTGAAAAGCAGTATGTGATATTATGTATTAAAATCATTTGTAAGATATTTCATGTTTTTAGCAGCGGGCCTCATAGACGGTGTGAAAAGCAGTATGTGTCACACGGTAGCAAAATTATTTCCGCCTTGGGCGTAAACACTTGAATCCCTCGCTACGCTCAAGATTCTACTTTATAATCCCTCGCTACGCTCAGGATTCTATTGTAGAATCTTTCGCTTCACTCAGAATTCAAGATACCGCCCTCGCCGTAAATATATCATTTTGCTCCCTTGAGACACAATCTACTATTTTTTAATGTGAAAAAAAATCGGCGAAATATCCACCGGCACTGCATAAAAATAAAAGTCACGCAATTTAATGTCATACTTCCCCAATTAGGGTGACCACACGTCAATTTGCTTAACCTTCAGCTAAAAAGGCCGAGGAATCCGAACAGATGGCGGGCGATTGTACGCAATTTGGTAAATTATCCCCTTCCGGCTCGCGTGCTGCCGCGTTGTCACCCTATTCTTTTTATTGTGGAACAGTATTTTTCAAGATTTCTTGCTGACTATTCGAGTTTGCCGAGCTTTATCAAAATGGTACGTTCGAAAAGAGACTTTATTTTCTAAGCTATAAAGTTCAATAATCAATTAATGTAGGACATTTTTAACAATTTCATATACATATACAAGGTATTTTATAGTTGTTACTGATCCAAATTACTTTTTAATCTTTCTTGTTCCGCGCACGCATGAGAAAAATATTAGATACTAGCTTTTGCCCGCGTCTTTATCCGCGTACGAAAGCTGCATCGCGCGTCGTTCACATCGTACCTCCATACAAATTTCCACCCCCATTTCACCCCCCAATAAGATAATTTCTGGGATAAAAACTATCCTTTGTCCTTTCCAGACCCAAATTTAATCTCAATCGTTTCAGCTCTTTATTCATGGAGAGGTAACAGACAGACAGTTAATTAGTCCCTATTCGTCCCGGACTGCCGCACACCGGGTAGAGTCAGTCCGACCCAGGTCGGGCCTAGCTGAGTTTCTTGCTGGACTCTTCTCAGCTAGGCTAGGTTTAGTGACCCAGCGATAAAACTCCCAGTAGCTCGATTCCACTCACACCTCAGATTCGGTTGAAACCGCTCAACCAATCTCACTGGAGCGCAAACTCGTAGAGTATTCCAGTGTTCCAAACCACACGCGTGGTCGTGCCGGAGGTTTTCCCCTGGATTTTCCCCAGGCTACTCTCCAACCGCTTTATTGGGCCCTTCATTTATGACAGAGTTGAAAATTGCGAGTATCTTTTTTGATGTTCAGCGGTTAAAGGGTTAAAAGTGCTTATAAAGGCTAACGAAATAAAAACTGCAAAAGGCTGAATCTACAAGAGCTCGTGTTATATTGACATCTTCAGCAAAAGGCTTGCAACGCACGCACGCCGCGATTAGGCGCACCTATGCTTATATCGAGTAGTGATGCGATAAGAGCTATCGATAATTTTGCCTGCAATGAAATAAAATGAAATAAGCTGTCGCCTGCGGTATTTCCGGACCGATATGACCTTCAAACCTATAAGAATAGAGCGTATTCCCTTCTGAAAGGCCGGCAACGCACTTGCGACTCCTCTGGTGTTGCAGGTGTTTATGGGCGACGGTAATCGCTTACCATCAGGCGATCCATCTGCTCGTTTGCCTCCTATAACATTAAAAAAAATATTCTCCAAGTGGGCCCCACGGGCGCTTTTGAATGTCAAACACAATATGTAAATATTTAAAAACTGCTTCCATTTTACTAGATATGTAAAAGGTCTCCTGTTTTTAAAATAAATATGACAAAAATAATGAGAAACAAAACTAAATTTAACCAAATAATAAGATACCAATATAATGGACATGTAAAAGTCTCCTAATGTCAAATAATAATAAAAAAAATGAAATAATGTCAGTCTTCAAATAATTTTCATTGCAATTAGGTGCAGCAGAGTATGTTACTCGTACTATTGTGTCCATACATTTTTGTCATTAGTATGTAATCTTCTTTTCATGGTATGTTTTTTTTATTAAGCATTTTTTAACAATCACTTTAACTTTATTGAAAGTCTATGCTTGTTTCTGGTGTTAAAACTATGTCGGTCAGAATTTTTGGGAAAAGTGGTGTAGTATTTGCGTACATACATAATTCAGTCAAAAATATACTGAGATGCAACTGTTAATATGTTAATTTCCTTAAATAAATCTCTCAGCGAATCGCGTGGTACGGATCGCTCTTTTTTAAGTATAAAGATAGTTTGAATATCTGCAGCGGAGCCCCACAACAGTGTACCAGATGACATCAAACTGTGAAAATAGCCAAAGTAAACTAA
Organism: Epiblema foenella; assembly: GCA_963556455.1. Taxonomy (NCBI): domain Eukaryota; kingdom Metazoa; phylum Arthropoda; class Insecta; order Lepidoptera; family Tortricidae; genus Epiblema; species Epiblema foenella. The sequence goes on from OY747100.1 coordinate 25,878,000, forward strand.
CCACGCCGTTTCAACGTCAGTAACATGCCTATTTTTTTACTGCATACGCAGCTGAACTAAGCCATCCTGCCAGGGTAAGTATCAACGTAATAACTAAATATTATTATGATGACTGCTGTGGCAAATCACGTGAAACAGTTTGACAGGGACCGGCCAGTTTCCGCCTAGGTAGGTAATAATAGCGTTAATCTCGAAAGGTTTTTTCAAAAAAGTATTTAGGTTAACACTGATTTTAAAATAATTATGCCAGACTTAGTATTTTTGCTTATTATTATGCAAAAAAAGAAGGAAGTTCTCAATTCGTCGGCATCTTTGTTTTTTTTTATGAAGTTAAGTATAGTATTTACTAGATTTCCTCGTGGAAAATGATAAAGATAATGAGAATAAACAAACTATGCGCACACTTTGAACATCACTCGGCTTGCGAGCGGTTTTTCCTGTTTGAACGTGTTTTCCTTAGCCGTCTCAATTTGGTACAACACTAAAAGGATTTTTAAAAGTTTAACACAGTCGTAAGTAATGGTTTTTTTGTAGGATAATTATACTCCTAAGAAGGTTAGAGTTTTAACATTTACTTTAGGGGGATGACAATTCGGCATACTGTACAAATAATACTTACAAATTACTTCCGTCCTATGATTACAAATAAAACTTACCTATGTACTTACCTCTCGATAGTCATCTTCTTTTGAAAAACGCTAGTAGACTTTGACTTGTAAAAGTGTTATTGCGGCCAACTTGCAGAATAGAAGTTCATTTATTCATTTTTATTTCAAAACGATATAATTTGGAGACAAATCTTAATCAATTTTTTTATATACAAACGCCTTAAGGGAGGCGTACAGCGACATCTACCAGAAGGCTCATACTTCATTAACGGCACTAACGTCCTGCTCGGTACCTAAATTTTTCAATTTTTCCTTCATTCTAAATTCAACTCTTAATCATTAAGTAGGTTATTTATCAATTTATATTCATTTTAAATATAACATTTTGTTATTATTAAATTTTTTATAACCTAATGTATAATTTTCTATTTCAATAAAGTATGCAAAATTGAAAGTTAAAAAGGTCTTAATTGTCAAAGATTATAACGGCATTCTTAAAAACAGGAGCCTCACAATAACTAAGATTATTTTAAAATTGTGTCGATATCAGCGCACGAGCCCAGCCCTAACAGACCGCAGGTGTGCCGCTTACATTAGAGTTCTTGTCGATAACGAGTATGTCGATGTTCAGATTCGCCGCCCCACTCTATCGATTTTGTAACTATGTGTGGTATTAAATTCACCCGTATGAGGCGAAATTGTTCGCGCGGGAGCGTTACTTTTTAATAGAAGCTTATATCTTCATGCGTTTTAAGGTAGGTATAATGTACAACCGAGTTTGAAAACATATTTTCAAACTCGGTTGTACATTATACCGTTCGCCCCCTATAACATAAAAAAAAGAAATAATTTATTCTCCAAGTGGGACCCTCGGGCGCTTTTGAATGTTATACACAATATGTAAATATTTAAAAACGGCTTCCATTTTACTAGATATGTAAAAGGTCTCCTGTTATCTAAAAATATTAAATATGACAAAAATAATGAGAAACAAAACTAAAATTAACCAAATAATAAGATACCAATATAATGGACATGTAAAAGTCTCCTAATGTCAAATAATAATAATAAAAAATGTCAGTCTACAAATAATTTTCATTGCAATTAGGTGCAGCAGAGCATGTTACTATTGTGTCCATACATTTTTGTCATTAATATGTAATCTTCTTTTATATGGTATGATTTTTTTAATAAGCATAATAGCAGCAAATATACGTGAACACATGAACACGACTTGTTAAGGTAATAATGTTTTGCAGATATTTTTGAACCTTTGGTAACGTACATATTATATTTATGAACTTGACTCTACCAACAAGGAATTTTCAATTCAATAAATGATATACTATGATTATTACTAATTTGTTTTGATTTGATACTAGTCTGTAGTTTATCTTTGAGTTAATAAAAAATAGCAATAAATAAAGAATAACTATATATCATTCTTTGGGTTTCTCTTAAGTTTGTGGTATATATTTATGTATGTATGTTTATTTATATATTATTTATGTATGTTTATTATGTGTCTTACATTGATTTCTATATTTTAAATTACTTATATATTCCAATACCTGGTTTTTATTTTTGCACCACCCACTGAATGTATTTAGTTTTCTCCGCTACCCAAAGGTTGTCTGGAAGAGATCGCTCTTTAGCGACAAGACCGCCTGTTGTCTACCTCTGCTTATATCTCGCTATGTTGGTTTCTGACCTGCTTTGTATTTTTAATGAGGTGTGCTATGAAGAGTATTTGTATTCTCTGTTTGGCCTGAAGGCTGACTGGTAGAAAATGCCTTTGTGTAATTAACTTGTTCCTGTGCGTGTGCAATAAAGTTGCCGAATCTTTTAATTGAGGATTCGTTGTTTTGACAGCTAGAGACGCATGCAGGTCCCTCGCTCTCTATTCCGTATCCTTAGGAGCTCCTGCGACATTTAAATATAAATATAAATATTTATTTTTGGACAATCTTACACAAATCAACCTAGTCCCAAACTAAGCAAAGCTTGTACTATGGGTACCAAGTGACGATATACATACATATATAGATAAATAGATACTTAAATACATTGAAAACATCCATGACTCAGGAAAAAATATTCGTGTTCATCACACAAATACATGCCCTGACCGGGATTCGAACCTGGGACCTCCAGCTTCGAAGGCAGGCTCACTACCAACTAGGCTAAAGCGGTCGTCAAAATATGTTCATAGACATTCGGTCAACGAAAATAATTTCAACTATACCTACCTATCGTAATACCTACAGATGTGAGCCCCACTAGTACGCCCGCCGGGCCTCTCGTAGAATAAACCGGTTAATATAAAGTCAGAATCAGAATCAGAATCAGAAAAATGTTTATTGTAGACATAGGTAGGCTGACGAATACAGAGTTGTTAAAAATACATTTAGTGATCTTCTATGTCTTGCCAATAGGCGTAAAAACATTGAATAAAAATACATAAAAAACAATTCGAAAATATAATCAATCTAAATTAAAAATAAAAATTAAAAAAATTGTGCAAGTCATATAATAATTATTAAAGCAATGAAGTCATATTTTATAATAGTCAAAAGTTAAATATTACATAAAAAATAAAATTAAGTTCTTAAAACGTTCGCGTTCCCACGAATAGTTAGAAGCTAAACCGAAATAAACCGGTTTTTACCGGTATATTAAAAACCGGTTCCAAGCCGCGCGCAAGAGGCCTCAAGTACACTCAGGTTAATATAACTTTTATTTAAGTACATTCAGCAACTCTAAAAGAACTCCAATTAATGTTCCTTTTGCGTAAACTCGAATTCGAAAGACATTTGCTAAGGGTAGTTATTTGAAAAGTTGAAATTTGTGTTTTTCAATGATTAAGTATATTTGGAGTTAAAGGGTTAACGTTGAAGTTTAGGAGTTTGAAATTAATTTCGACTTTGGGTTTCACTGTTGACGTAGCGTGAGTAGGCAAATGCGAACATCGACAATTTGACGGTTATCGGCGTTTTACAAAATAGAATAGGAATTGAAATATTTATAGAAAAACATGTTCCGTCAAGAGGCCTTATAAGTTTTAAAATGTTTTGATTTCTGAATATGAACAAAGTATTGATAATACCAATAAAGTTATTAAAGACTACGATGATTTTTAAAAAGTTTTAGATAGTAACATGGCCATTTTATGATTTTATTATGTGTAGTAGAATTTAAACCGAAAAAACAAGCTTTTAGCTTAAAAATGGTCGATTTGGAGTGATGTTTGAAACGGTATTTCTTAATAAAAAATCTAAAGCTTATGACATAAGGTCGCAATTGTCCTGTTAGATAGTAACATTGAGAAAATATCAAGATACGAGTCAATTCAAACAGAAAAGGGCGTAAATAGATGAGCGTTTTTAACTTATAAGGACCCTTTAGTCTTTGATCTAGGATTGTCTGTTACAGGACATAATAATTGGGTGGATCATCTATTCTTTGTTGCTCGTTACCATGGTTACGTCTCCTGAGTCACTCTTTAAATGTGATTCTAGAGAGTTTGATAAAATATGAATTTTAGCGATGAGGATAAATCCATTTAGACATGGGTCATCTCTTGAGTATGCTTGAAGTCCATATTATAAACATTTTTCTAAGAGACTCGGTTACTGTTGTCTCAACAAATTCTACAAATTTTTCGCAGTCGCTTGCAGGGATCGGATACCGGTATTTTCTCCATAGAAAAATACCGGTATTATTACGGTCACCGGTTCATTATTTCGTTTTTAATGGGACAATCTAATAATACGACGTTGTTACCTAAATACATGATTCAGCCCTACGTAAAGAGCAAAAAATAATCCAAAATATTGGGCTAATTCAGGGTTTTTTAAAAATACCGGTATCGGTTCCTGGTCGCTAGCGAGTACGGTCATGTAAACCAGACTCGGAACCGGTTTTTACTATTTTTGAAATATCTCCTAAAGTATTGGTCATATCTCCATTTTTATTTAAAGATTTGTTTCTGTTAACCTTCATCTATGAAATAAATGAATTAAAGTACGAGATAATATCGTAAAACGGAATTAACCGAAATTTTTAACCGGTTAATTGTATGAGGACGAAACCGGTTTCAGAGCCCTAATGTGAACTCATGGTAAAGGCACTGTATATTGGTATGTGCCAGTGTCGGTTCAGTAATCAGTAATCAGTCGTTTATTTGCTAAAACATGGTACAACAAATAGATCATAATCTAAAATATAAGGAACTACATGTTTGGTCACAAGGACATGCAAATATTTAAGGTATGTCATGTGTATCGCATGCATAATTTACTTATAAACTAAAAAACAATGTCATTTAAATATTATTGAATGGAATAATAGGCCTTAGATGCTAAAAAATTATATAAAGCAGTTTTAAATCCTTTTCCACTTTCCAGTTTTAAAATCTTCACTGGTAGTTTATTGAAAATTCGGGGTGTCATACCAAATACACTTTTTGATAAAAAAGCGGTTTTGGAGGACTTATAATATATTTTTTCCTGGTGTCGTAGGCTATTAAATCGAGTAAATTGATTAATGTTATGTTTTACGTACATTGATATTGCGAATTTTCACATTATTCCAGTTGGCATTCCAGTGCTGATTTCGATCACTGGACTGGTATTCTAGTGGAATAAAAGTAAACCGAGCATTTATTAGGTGGTAATAGGGATGTCGACACCAAATTAGAAAATCAATTAAATCGTTTTTTTTTCGAAAAAGGATCAAATTCTTTCAAACAAGAAAATCAAAAAAGTAGAATTTTCTCGAAAAAGTATCAAATTCTTAAGTCGAATAGCGAAAAAAGTAACTAAAGAATAAATAATTACATAATTATAAGTCTTAAATTAAATCTTATGCCCATGTCATAAGGCTGATGTTGAGGCTGCTTTTTATGTTATCTATACGCTTGCTTCCTGTTTTCTCGCTTCACCATTTTAGGATACAATTGAGATTGAAGTTTGAAACCGGATTAATTCCATTTCAATAGAGAGAACACTTGAAATAATTCCTATATGTTAGTTTTATAAGACGAAGTAAGTGACTATGAGCTATATAATTCGCGGGTGTTTTGTTTTATTTTTAAAAAGTGTCTCAACCACAGAGCTCTATATAATAGTGATGTTGATACCAAATAAGAAAATCAATAACTACGAAATTTCTCGAAAAAGGATCAAAATCTTAATCAAATGGCGAATAAAGTAACTCAAAAGAATAAATACTTACATAATTATAAGTCTTCAAAGTTTTAAGAGTGCATACTCTGTCCCTTTAGCTATCGAGATCAAAGACGTCACTGATCTGTCGCGCTTTCTCTAACCAGCAACATTAAGGTCGGTTGCACCGATATACGATCACAGGCCGGTCATCGTCAAATATGGTGCCGGCAGCTGTCATCCCATAGAAACTTGTCAAACTTTTCATACAATCAGATTTTAACGAACACCGCTTACGATTGATTACTCTTCAAACTTTTTGAAGGTGCATACTCTGTCCCTTTTCAGCAAAACGCACCATTGTATTGGAATTATCGTCATTCATTATGGCGCTTTAGGTCAGTGACGTCACTGATTTGTAGCGCTTTCTCTCTCTAATTAAAAACATTCTAACGGTTATAGCTTCGTTATTTTTTGAGATATCTGAATACGATTTTAACCATTTGGTATAATTTTTTACCTTTTTTCTTTTGGAGTAGTCTAATTTTGACTCAACAACCCTATTGTGATAATTCAGTGGGTAAAATTTAAAAAATCTAGTCCAAAGCTACGGAGCCAAATGTTCAAGTATTCTATTTCTAATGAAGGATAAATAGTGTTTGTGTGCGTGAGCGTGTATATATGTGTGTGTTGATTGTTGGGTACGGAGGCCGAATTCTGTGCGGGCTTCCGTTCGGCTTAAAGCTGTGGCAGTATAGAATGAGCTTTTTAAATCAGAAAAATATATTTTATTTTTGTAACTAGCTACCCGCCCGAACTTCGCACGGGTGCACTATTTAATGGATGTTATTATACATATAAACCTTCCTCTTCAATCACTCTATCTATTAAAAAACCGTATCAAAATCCGTTGCGTAGTTTTAAAGATTTAAGCATACATAGGGATATAGGGACAGAGAAAGCGACTTTGTTTCATACTATAGTGATACAACTTACTTGTTTTTTTGTAGTTTGTTCTAATTTGTTTAAATGTAGTTATAGTTTTAACTGTTCATATTCTTATATACTTAAGTACTATTTGAAATAAAGCTGCCAAATTGCTATAATCATTGAAATTTTTTTTGATAAATATGAAAAGTGGGGGAAGGGACGACCATGGCTTTTTTGTCAAGTAAAATGGCTAATAAAGAGAGATTGTATTTTAATCTTTTTTTTATTGGCCAAAAATTATTTTAACTTAAGATGGTAAACATTGTTTCACCAATGGAAACCTCAACGGAAACTTCAATCAGCGAATGTTGTCTAAAATAGATCGCTCTTTAGCGTTAAGACAGGTTAACTTTTAAAACTCTGTGTTAGTTTTATTAGTATTTGTATTATTCACTGAATTGTAAGATACAATGATTATTATTATTATTATTGTTAGTTGTGGGCCTACTTTGCCGCCTCGACCAGTATTGACCACGTTACGTTCACGTTATGATCTTTATTTTTATTATTATGATCTTTCTTTTTCTCTATTGAGCGATTTTAATTATATTTTTTTATAATCTATCGTATTTTTCATAATGTGACATAAAAATTTGATTTTGATATTGTAATGAAATAATGATATTGCTTAAAATTCTTTTGACATGTAAATTGGCTTTACGAATAAATGAGTATGAGTATTGATCTATTGTGGCAGCCCTTAAAGTTCTTTGCTTATACCCGTTGCCTCCAGGAATTTCCAGATTCTTTGGGTCGCAAGATACAATGATGCCTGTGAAATACAAAAATCAAAAAGTCGCCTCCACACTTGCCCAACCCCGGCACCAACTCCAACGGGTCGGGTATCAGTAAAAAATAAGCGGCACAAAATGAAAGGTTTCCAGGACGGGCCAGTTATTACATTTTTTTAAATATTAGGTTACTATATCGATAGTCTACTGTGATGAATAAGACCTTACGTTTAGCTGTCGGAGATAACACTTGGACGAGGACCAAATTCTTGTCAGATAGTTAAGGGATTATTATTATTATTATCGTATGGCTTCTTTTTGTTTTTAGTAAAGGATAGGTACTAAAGAATAACTTAATTTAAATATCTATATCAAGATTTGAAAGCCAATCCCTGGCATCCGCGGTGAGAGCGCAAAGGTCATCCATCCCTCCTGCGAAGCGTCTCTTCGGGCACTCTTCCACGATGTGGGCTATAGTTTGGTCCGGAGCTCCACAGTCGCAGCTAGCAGAGGTTTTGTAGCCCCACTTGACGAGGTTGTGGTTGCACCGGCCAACTCCTGTCCTAATCCGGTTGAGCCTGACCCAGATCTTCCGTAACTCATTCAGGCCGGGTAGCTCCTTGGTTGGGTCGAGGATGGAGCTGCCTGCCTGCGATTCTCTGTCCCAGCGCTTTTTCCACTCTTTAGCTACACAGAATGGGTTTGGACCTTTTATACTGCAGTCGGACCAGATCGGTTTCCGAGAAGAGAGACGCATTTTGGGGAGCTCGTCAAGTGTACTCCTTATAGGGAGTACTGCTTTTCCTGCTTTTTCCCATTCACGAGAGGCAGCTTGAGTTCTTCTGATGTCTGGAGGCGCAATGTGGGACAACACCGGGAGCCACTGTATGGGTGTAGGCTGTAGGCAGCCGGTTATTGTGCGCATAGCCCGATTAAGGTGGACGTCAACCCTGCCCGTATGTGCGCTCTTGTACCACACTGGGGCACCGTATTCCGCCGTGGGATATACAAGGGCCAAGCTGGAAGTTCGCAAGACGTTGCCGCGTGCTCCCCAGGTCGTACTAGCAAGTTTATTTATTAGGTTCACTCTAGTTTTGGTTTTCTGAGCTAGGTTGTCTAGGTGGGGTTTATAAGTTAAGGATCGATCGAGAGTAACTCCCAGATACTTTGGGGCATAGTTGTGCTTGAGCTTTTTTCCACAGAAGACAACATCCACCTCTCTGCGAGCCAAACTGTTCGACAGATGGAACGCAGCCACCTCGGTTTTAGTAGGGTTTGGGCAGAGTCTCCATTTGGTGTAATATTTATTAAGGACCTCCAAATCTCGAGTGAGTGATAGTTCTCCAGTCTCAAAATTTTTTGTTTGGACGGTGATGGCGAGGTCATCGGCGTATAAGAACTTCCTGCATTCCGTTGCTGGCATATCACGGGTGTAGATATTGAAAAGAAGGGGAGCCAAGACCGATCCTTGTGGGAGTCCGTTTTTTAATAGCCTGTAGCGACTTTCTTTATCATCGAGGAATACTTTGATCTGACGTGGCCCGAGTATACTCCTGAGAAGGCGCAGGATCTTTGCCGACGGGATTATTTCGCTGGCTTTGTACAACAGACCAGCTATCCATACTGTGTCGTATGCTGCCTTCAGGTCAACAAATGCAGCCAAAGTTTTCTCTCCTCGCTGAAAGCCAGCTTCAATATGGCTGGTGAGTGCGAGAACCTGGTCCGTGCAGCTGCGACCGGCTCGAAAACCCGCCTGTTCAATGGGGATTTCTTTATCGACTGTGACTTTAAGGCGGTTGTATAGTAGGCGCTCAAGCAGCTTGTATGTGACGCTTAGAAGGGATATGGGTCTGAAATTTGCTGCGTCATCAGGACTTTTACCCGGTTTGAGAGTTGCAATCACCTTAGATTTCATGAAGATAGAGGGCACCTGGGTGGTATTGAATATGTCGTTAAAGAAATCAGTTAGCCACCGGATGGCACGTTTACCCAAGTTGGTAAGTAATTCTGGGTAAATGTCGTCGGGCCCAGCCGCTTTTCTGCATTTTACCTGCTTCAAAGTTTTAGTTAGCTCATCCGCGGAAAAGGGGGCGTCTAAAAGGTCATCTTTTTGTTCTGCTTGAGCTAAAGTATGGCTTTCGCGTTGGATGACTTTGGCAAAAGTTTTATCAACGGTTGAGCTCTTACTTACATGTTTTAGACGTTCCGCTATTTCATCAGGGTGCACAGCAGATTGTCTCTTCTCGGGTTCCGTTGCAGCACCGAGTTTGCGTAACAAGACCCAGCTTTTCCTACTCGAGTGGGTAAAATCCATACTTTCGACGCTGTTTATCCATTTCTGGCGACGGGAATCATCCAGCTTTGCAATGAGGCTGTTTGCTGTATCGGCATCCTGCGTGACGAGGTAATTACGGTACGCGTTTTCGGTGTCCGGTGTCCACCCGGGAATATACTCCTTCCGAAAACCTCTAGGAATGCACTTCTTGGCTGTACTTAAAATCAACCTGCAGAACCTTTTATAATATGGCGAAATGGGCTTAATCCATCGGACATTAGCGTCCATTTGCTGCTTGTAGGAGTCCCAGTCAGCTTTACTAAAGTTCCAGCGTGGTTTTGGCAGGGAGTTTACCAGCGGGACCTCCAGGCCAACTCTAATGAGGGCGGGGCGGTGTTGGCTTCTTGGAAAGTCATGTAAGATAGTGCGGCTGGTTGGCAATATGCGTCCACCCACATCCTCGGACACAAACCGAGCCGAGTTAAGGGATAATACGCGCATATTTTAATTGACTCCGTTGTGATGAAAGTTAGCCATACAAAAAAAAATAAAAAAGCGTATTCCCTTCTGAAGGCCGGCAACGCACTTACGACTCCTCTGGTGTTGTAGGTGTCTATGGGCGACGGTAATGGCTTACCACCAGGCTATCCGTCTGCTCGTTTGCCCCCTATAACATAAAAAAAATACAATTTATATGGGTAACATTTCTGTCACAACGAATCAATAAAAATGTGAGCGCATTAAATGCCTTGGTCTTCACCCACTTACGTTATTTTTTTTATACAACGCCGGGGCAAACAAGCGTACGGTCCACCTGATGGTAAGCGGCCCCTGCAGCCTATAGGCGCCCGCAACTCCAAAGGAGCCACATTACTTGTTATTATTGGAAAACGCGAGACTTAAGTGGTAGTGGGCAGGGCATATTGCTCGCAGGACTGACGGTCGATGGGGCCAGAAACTGCTTGAGTGGCGTCCACGCGCCGGAAGACGAGCTGTCGGTAGGCCTCCGACAAGGTGGAGTGATGACCTGGTGAAGGTCGCGGGAATCCGGTGGAAACGATCGGCACAGGACCGGTCTAAATGGCGAGCCTTGGGGAGGCCTATGTTCAGCAGTGGACGTCTTTCGGCTGAAATGATGATGATGATGATTGGAAAACGGGACTTAATCAGGTACACTTCTAATTTATTTACATTTTTCAAGGTTCTCCAGACGTGTCAGATTCAGATTCATTTATTTCAAGATAAAAATTACAATGTATTTATTATATGTTATAGTTGTTATATATTTATTTAGTTCTGGTTTTAGCTATAAATTTCCTTATTGAAAAGTTTTAGTACGCTGTGTAAGTTTGTCTATCTCATTCTCCCACTCTACACTCAATCCCTCAAAGGTTAGCTGGAAGAGATCCCTCATAGGGATAAGTTCGCCTTTGTACTCTAATCTTATGTGACATGTATGTTGTTTTAGCCTGTTATTGTGTACAATAAAGTGCTTACATACATACATACAATATAAATTCGATTTATTTTTTATTTTCGAATATATCACAATATCCGTGGTCGCGAGGTGGTGTGAAAATCGTTTAAGTTTAAATCAATATAAAATGATTTGTGACTTGTTAGCAGGCACCGCATCCTATGGATCCTTGTGTGACTGCAGATCAATCACAAACGCGCTGTAAACCCTTGATTTATATGAGAATACGTTTTTTTGACACTTACAGACAGCTAATCCCTGACTCTCAACACAGCGCGGGAGCTCTGGCGATCTTACTCAGCACCAACAACACCACATACCTAAAGACCGAAGAAGAGACCATGTACATCTCTGGGATATTATATTAATTTTCACCTCACTAGCTCGGAAAGCCCTTTTTTATTCTTTAAAAACAGATAGCAAAACTGCATTTTATCCACAAGAGTGCAAAGAATATTTGAAATCCGAACGCGCTATTTGTAACTTTTTTAAACATAATAACATGTAAAGGCCAGTCCAGACAGTCCAGCAACAATAATTTTATATTGTGCTGGTGTGTTAAAAAAACTAGTACCTACGCCAAATTTCGGGATTAGCTAGTGGACAACTATATTTAGGACGCAACTGTCAACGTTAGGACGAGGAGGAGGAAAAAAAAATTCCTCGCTCTAGCGAGGTGAAAAGACTTGTGTTATACACGGCTGCAAAGTTATTTTACGTCTCGTGTGTTGCAACACTCGCTACGCTCAGGATTCTATTTTTGAACCACTCGCTTCGCTCAGGATTCTATTTTCGAACCACTCGCTTCGCTCGCGGTTCAACCATAGAATCCATTCGCTAGCTCGTGGTTTAATCCTAGAATCCATTCGCTAGCTCGTGGTTCAATTCCACACTCGCGGTTAAAATACAACTTTGCACGCTTGTATAACAAATAGCTATTCATTATACTCCTTTTTAATCTTGAGACCTTATACATCTCTAATTTTACTGATGTTGTAATATTTGTAATAGATAACTTTGCAAGTTTATCTTCACTGTATGACATTAATTTTGTTATAATCGTAAACCCGAAATTATTATTCCTTCTTGAACTGTAAATTAATATTTTGACATGAAAATGTATTACTTATTATAGTCAGACTTTCTTAAATTGTAAATTAATATTTTGACATGTAAAAGTGCCCTTGAGGCCTATTTGCAGAATAAATGTTTGATTTTGATTTTGATTTTTGATTTTGACCAAGTAGTGTTATTATGGCTGCGGTCTCCTGCAAGGTGGAGGTACTTCCTCAAACGGGCTCCTCTAGATATAAGCTAGATGACATCCTGCTCTGCCGACCTTCACTCTTCCTAGCTATAAATACCACATGGTGGTGGAGTCGGCTTTCCGAGCCAATCTTCACCGCTTCACTCTAATCGATCTTTCAAATCCGCATCACATTCCGTGATTCCGCTCTGCCCTACCTCTCTAAATATTAACCTAAGGCACTTAAGCATATAATGTCACATTTCTTCATTAACCTAGTTACTGTCACATTAATACTAAAATGTCCTCATTTCTATGACACACTCAGTCGCTTAGACGAGGAAAAATACGAATTACTGTCCCAGTAGACTCAATAAATCCTCTAAAGTTGCCAAACTGCCCTGGAAATGTAACTTTTATTCCCGCTCTGACGACAATGTTTTGTTTATATTATCTGCCCTGAGTTTTTGACAGCCCTGAGATTGCGTCAGGGGTGGCGGTTTTGTATTATTTTATCTGAAGATAGGGCAATAATATGTATATTATTCTATCTCCAAAAGTGACGGAGAGAACATATAAAAAATGTTTTTCAATGCCGCTTTCAGTAATTATATGGTTTTTTTAAGGTTGTATAGCTTGGCAAACAAGCGTACGGTCCACCTGATGGTAAGTGGCCACCGCAGCCTATAGACGCCCGAAACTCCAAAAGAGTCACGTACGCCTTGCCCACCCTTATAAAATTTGAGGATGCATTTGTTGACAGCAGAAGGGACAAGTTTAGGTCCCTCGCACTCAACACAGTGCATCCTCGGGAGCTCTGGCAACCTTGCTCGCCTCCAGGAACACAACACTACATACTTGTATAGTAGATAATGTTATTATGGCTGTTTTTTTCTGTAAGGCAGAGGTACTCCAGTTGGGCTGCTCCAAATTCGAGCAAGATTACATTTTGTTGTGCCCTACCTCTCTTCAAGATGTTTGTATGTTTGAACACTCAGTCGTTTTTTAAATTTTGTTGTGCCCTAATTTGTAGTTATAGACAGACGTCTGACCCTTTCTAAAAACCGGTTCGAATGACAACATAAAGAATAAACAAGTTAACAATTCCGATAATATACTGATCGGCTATCTCTAAAAATGTTTGATTCGGGATTAAAAGGCTTGACCAATAAAAACAGTTTTTTCTTCACACCTGCATTCAGAAAAGGGTCATTGTTGCCATGAGGGATCAAATTTGTAGTTTTCTTCCCCGTTTGAGGGCAACAATACTTTTATCTATATATCAGGTGTGAAAGCTGTATCTTAGTATAGTTTTGAGCGTATGAGCAATCATTATAGATCTTTATTAGTAAGTTGCTATGCAGATACACATAGAAAACAAACGACATACGAAACAAAATATATACGCCCGTATAATTTTACAAACAGCCCTGCCGTCCCTCTCACTCATATAGTGAAGAACACGAGAGCAAAAGGGACGGCACGATACGAAGTTCTGATTTCGAAGTTAGGAGTAGGCCGTCTGCAACTTTCACACCAACAAATAAAAACACCAGAATGCAACAATCGTCTTTTATTTTACACGAGATTAAACACCTAATTCCTGAACCAATATGCACTAGAATCGCGTAAATTTGACACAGGATTAATCCATTCTTATTCTCAACTACACAGTTATAACTTTGCCTGGAATTACACTCTTAATTCCTTAAACCGTATGTTCTAGAATCGAGTGAACATAAGTATAGTTGGTTTCTTTAGTGTTGGCCAATATTTTATGAAACTGTCATTGCATTTTTATTCTTCTATCATCCAGTATTAAGTCGCTTTTAGTACGGATTACTTTTACACAACTCGCCCAAAAGATAATCTTAGTCTTTCTAGAGCTAACGTTGAAATAAGCAGCATAATATTTCACTCGCACCTTCTAAAACCCCCAGTAAATAATTATTATTTAGTACGACAAACACGTTCGCAGAGGGCGCGCTGTGGATTTCTTACGAATAACAATGATACTACGAGTTTTAATTTCTTTATGGGTCAGGAAGGGGATAAAAAATAAGAATAATATTTTGACGACCGGTTTAGCCTAGTGGGTAGTGCACCTGCCTGTGAAGTTGACGGTCCTGGGTTCGAATCCCGGTCAGGGCAAATATTTGTGTGATGAGCATGAATATTTGTTTCTGAGTCTTGGATGTTTTCTATGTATTTAAGTATTTATATCTATTAAATATATCGTCGTCTAGTACCCATAACACAAGCCTTCTTGAGCTTACTGTGGGGCTAGTTCGATTTGTGTAAGATTGTCCTCTAATATTTATTTATTATTTATTTTATTTATAATAATAAGAATAAGAATAAGAAATAATAAAATGTTTGTATTGTTACCTACTTGGAGAACTGAAGCTAGTAAATAGACAAAAAAACCCTTGTAGGTCACTCTTGGCCCCTATTTCACCAAGTTGACAATTGTCAGTGATATATGTCGGCTGACAATTTGACAATTGTCGCGCCTGTCAGCTTTGGCACAAAATAAAAAATATACAGAAGGGCCGATCCCGCCGTTCTTGAAAATACATATCTAAACTTGCCCGACTCACTAGGGTTGTGTCTGTATTGATTCTGAATTTTAAAAAGGAGTAGGTAACATACATCGATTCGTTTTTACATACATCTTATCGTGTTTACATTCCTTAGAGACTGCTTAGATGTTAAAAAGCATCAAATGTCTATTAAAGGTCCCGACGTCACACGTGACGAAGACTGGAGCGTAACAACTTGTTACAACTAACTACTAACTAGCTAACAAGATATAACTATGATAGTGATCCCACTAAAAACACAAACGTGAAAAAAGTTCGACAAAAACATAAATGTAAAAATGGTGTCAATTTCAGCGAAAAATAGTTGAAATCTTGAAGGATTACACGTTCCATGTCTATAGACTTCAAATACGTAATTAATATTTTTTTAAATGATAATTTTTTATCTTGTCATCTTCAAAAATTGAAAAACCTTTATCCTTTATTTGAAGAAAGTAATAATATCGGTTATTCATTTTGACGTACGTGACACAAAGTATCTACGTAGTGGCGGGCACGTCAAGTGATTCAACTTATCGCAGAAAAGGCGGACTTAATGCCGCATGGCATTCTCTACCAGTCAACCTTAAGGCTAAGCAGAAAGGTTTATTGGCGGTGCAACTAACAAATAACGAAACTCAAAATTAATTACAATAACTCGTTTTTTTACATTACACAAATAATTATATAAATACATACCCATAATACATATACAATACATAAATATATAGATAAATAAATTATGATGATGATGAACTGCTAGTGTTTTCTATGTATTAGAAGAGGGGAGTTTATTTTAAAATTATTTTTATTCTGTTAAGATTTATTAAATAAAACTATTTTGAGTATTAGTTAAAGTTACAGATAAAATGTGTAGGTGGGTCATTGTCAGATTTAGGTTCGCGTTTTCTCGATGGACATATCAAAAGTTAAGGGCCACAAAGCTTAATTTTGGATTGGTCTAGTAACCCGCATAAACGGTGTTTCCGTAACTATAAATCCATGTATTAAAAACATAACTTATATGTACATAAGCCGTTAACTATTGACCACCGGTTGGACAACTTTTATTTTTACAAATGACAATGACCCAGGTATTGTTTTAAATGATGTATTTTTTGCTTATTTTTGCCATACTCGTTCGCTTTTCCCAATCTCAAAACGATATCCTGCATAAACACATTACGTTTCGTTAAACATATTAATACTCATCCCAATTTAATCTAACTTTGTTTTACGTATCCGGCAATAAATTACACTTATACCCAAACGAGAACCGTATTAAAGTTAATTAAAATAAACCAATTAAGACCTTAACGTTTTTATTAAGGTGAAATGAAAGGATGAGGTAAAATATGGACAATATGCCAAGTCGGTGAGAAAAAGAACTTTTAGTTTAGTTCTTTTTACGGACGAAAAAGAACTAGATCACTTTGTACGATCTAAAGTGGCATTCGTCCCTTTTAGTTCAGTAGTATTCGACGAGCGTTTGAGCCGAATGGATGAAGTATGACCGAGATAAATTAAAAAAAAAATTTTTTTTTTGAACCTGACTGTGGCTTTATATGCCGGGCCCAATAAAGCGATAGGAGTGCGCGGTTGGAGAGTAGCCTGGGGAAAATCCAGGGGAAAACCTCCGACACGACCACGCGTGTGGTTTGGAACACTGGAATACTTTAAGAGTTTGCGCTCCAGTGAGATTGGTTGAGCGGTTTCAACCGAATCTGAGGTGTGAGTGGAATCGAGCTACTGGGAGTTTTGTCGCTGGTTCACTAAACCTAGCCTAGCTGAGAAGAGTTAACACAACAAACATTTTATTGATTGCCATATGGCAAAGTTAAGACTGATATTCACGGTCAATTTAATTATGAGCGATTGATAGATCTCGGGACACGGACACGAAGCGATTCATAGCGCTACGAATCATATAAAGGCACAGAACTGAAGGAACCATCTAAAATGGGGCAGTTCCCCATGTGTGAGATGCCGAGCCGCACAACACAAACATGCCGCACCCACATACACACGCACGAACGCACACACCCACACACGCACACATACATACACACAACGCAGTAAACATCAACCTCATGCCAAACTCAAACTCTTCAAATACTTGTGTCCTATTATTGATTCTTAACATTGTTACTGGATGTCATTTCACTAACTTTAGTTTCAGTTTTTTAAGTCGGAATACGTCTGACCGTAAAGATTGGTTTTCTTTGTAATTGTTTAGCAAACAAAATGTAAATCCGTAATTGGCCAATGAAAAAGTAAGATGTAACCTTTTCTAAAAATGCTGTAAGTTGTGCTGTGGATTTTATAACAATAAATAAATAATGTAATGTTGTGATCGCTCGGCCACTGACAGCTGTCAGTCTGGCGGAGCTGTCACACTATTCGAGTCAGATATTTCAACTCTGCGGAGAGATGCTTTTACAGTGGCTGTATTTCTTTTGTCTTCGTCATAATCAAATGTTATTAATTAAAAGAAACCTTTTTATAATTCTCAAAATAGAAACAATTTCATTTCGTTTGGACAGGTTCTTCTAGAACGTGCTGTTTATGATTGTCTTTGGAGTCCGTTTCGGAACATTAAAAAAAAAGAAAAAGAGGACAGTGAGTCTGTGGTTGGTCTATGCCATTTTTACATATAGATTTGTCGTCGAAACAAGCGGTAGTGATTTCTCTTCGGTCTTGGGTAAGTAAAACCTCTTTAATCTCACCGGAATGGTTTTGAGCGATTAGCTTTATGTCTAAAGTATCGTCTTATATCGGGTTTTGATTTATTTCAGTTGTTGGATGAGGCGGTGACGTGTGACGCTTCGGCACTGGGAGAGCGCCGGATGCGAGCGCCCGGGCTCAGTCGTTAGTCTTAGACGCCTCTCCGGGGATCGTCAGCTCGGCAACTAAGCGGCCATTTAGCCTGCCCTGCATTCTCCTCGGGTATGCAAACCTTGGTAGTAGATACTCGCTGCCACGTAGGCAAGCGCCATACCGCGCCGCGGTCGCGTAAGCTCCAGTTGCGGTGACCCATCTAATTGTGGATATTGCTTGTAGGAGGCGTTTTACCGAGGCTGTCGTCTGATGTGGCTTCCGGCTGCTGTGGATCGAGAATGATGCGGACGGTGTTCCGGTGTTAGCTGACTGTTTTGTGGCGCCGACAGGCAGTAGCGCGTAGTATTGCTCAGCGGCTGCACAAGCCGATTGTGGACATTTGGGCACAGGTTTGCTGTGCTGGCAGGTATCGGATATTAATTTTATTATGGGAAGCGTCGCGAGTATGCTTGGGCGGGAGTCTGTGTCTCGGGCTGGCTCAGGCGTGAAACTGAGCTAGCCGGGGACAGTAGGCCCACGTCCCAGGCCGGCTTGCTCAGTTTAGTAAGGACCAATTGCACATACCGGACCCATTAATTGTAAAACTTAGATTTAACTGTGTAATGTGGATAACCAGGACTAAAAGTGAGGCGGAATTAAATGTTTGTCACAGCACTTCTGGTTTTATTTATTAGTGTAAACAAAAAAACATTTCATGGCGCCCGAATGAGTTTGGCATGGTATGTGCAAGGTGGTTTCTTTGAGAATTGTCTGCGGCTAATTCTCAAATTGGTTCCTGATTGTACTGAGCTTATGGCCGAGTGGAGTACTGAAGTGCAGTGTGTTTAAAGACTATATTTTGTGTGTGGACAATAATAATAAACCACATTTGGAACTATATTTTTTTGCTACAGCGTTCACCTCTGAGTATGAGCTTTTGTTACATTGAGGTTTGAGATACTGTTAATGTTAAGTGTGGACTATTGAACAAAATACTGTAGGCGAATGTACACATTCATTCTTTATTGATGTTTAGTGGTTACTTTAAGTAAGTTGTGACTGAATTTGCACAGTGGTAAATGGAGGTTATATTGAACATGTGTTTGTAAATTGAGGTTATATTGAACATGTGTTTGTAATAGAGGTACTGATTACAATTAATAGTCACTTGTGTTCAACTATTACCAAAAGGTACACTTATACATTGTGTTTAAAAGAAATTAAGTGTTATTTTCCAACACATTTGGGAAAACTATAGTGAATTATAATACTTAGTACAGTATTGTGAGTGTGTGCACTTGGTCAAAATGGAAGAGTGTCCTATAACGTTCCATTTGCTCCGCAAGGACGAGCTTGTTTACGAAGTGATGATTAGGGGGGAAAAACCTGCAAACACCTATGCGGAATTAAAAACGCAAATCCGTGATTTAGCACAGCGCTATCCTAGTGATGAAATTGACACATTTGAGGGTGACATATCTTGTGAATTACTTCTCATACGGAGTAAGGTGGAGGAATTGGTCAGTATAGTTTCGGGTCCGCGTCTCGCTTTAAAAAATTTGAACAGAATTCAGGCTTTGACACATCATTTGTTTCACCGGATCGGTCGTGTTAGTCCTACACAAAAGGAGGATCTCGAATTACTTGAAAAACTTACCACTACCTACCACGGTATTAAAACAAAAGTGGACGGGTTATTAAAAACATTTAAAAGCAGCCAGGAATCAACTGTCATGGAACCTGGTCCATCTTCTGCTCCGGCGGTGTTACAAACACAAGAAATAAAGGTGTCTTGTTCAAAAAATAAGGGCGTCCACACACTCAATGTCAAATTTAATGGTCGATCATGTGTGGTAGCTTTTATACAGCGACTAGAAGAGTTGTGTCTTAGTAGGCAGATCGCAGACGATGAACTATTCGCTTCAGCAGTCGAGCTCTTTGTGGATGATGCCTCCTTCTGGTACCGCAGTGTGTGTACGGAGGTGGATAGTTGGAGCGAGTTGAAACAACTATTACTTGATGAATATTTGCCTTTCGATTTCGATTTTAGGCTAATGCAGGAAATCCGCTCCCGGACCCAGGGTCCTGAGGAGGGTATTATTACCTATCTGAGTATTATGAAAAACTATTTCAATAGACTTAGAAAACCCATTACCGAGGCAGAACAACTCAATATAGTGAAGTATGGTATTAGGCCTTTTTATTCGGCACAGTTAGCCTTGGTAGCTGTAACATCATGGGCGGAACTCAAGGACAAGTGCAGATTATTGGAACATGCTAATTATCGAGCGTTGTCGTTTAAAGAACCGCCGCCATTTTCCAATAATATGCTATGCCCGGACCTAGCTGTCAAAGCTTCGCAGTCCAGTGCCTCAGTGGACAGGAGGGTGGATGCAATCACAAGCCCTAACGACTTATTTTGCGTTCAGTGCCGAACTGTAGGCCACCTATTAAGAGATTGCAAAGCCCCAAAAATTATTATCTGTTACCGCTGCGGTCATCAAGGGGTTACTATGCGCAGCTGTCCGCGATGTGTGCCGAATCATTCTGGACCGTCAAAAAACGAATAGCTTCGAACCTGGAGTTTGTTCCTTCTAAACAGGATACGCATGGTCGCAGACCTATTCACAGCCGTGTTTTTACTAACTCTTCATTACGTAATGGGGTTAGAAGGGACAAGCCCTTGGTTCATGTGATCGGCGGTAGAGATTGTCGGCCGTTTATGCCAGTTAGTATATTTGACCGTGTGCACGATGGCCTTTTAGATTCTGGGTCGGAAATTTCTATTATTAATAACACAATTTTAAACATTTTACCTGCCACCGTCGAGGTGCACAGGTCACTTGACTTAGACGAGATTAGAACTGCTAACGGTTCGGCATCTCCCGTCACGGGGTTCGTTCTTCTCCCTGTAACGGTTGGTGACAAGACAGTTAGTGTCCAATTTTATATAATCCCAGGGGTGACAACTTCGCTATTGTTGGGTATTAATTTTTGGCAGGCCTTTGGTATTGCACCCGAGGTTTTAACCATGTGTAAGGTTCCGGGTTGTAACCGGGATAGTGTTATTGGTGTTTCCGAGATTCATTTAAGCGATTTTGATTCTCTGACCGAGACTCAGAAAAGTGAAGCTCAAGAAGTAATTAAACAATTTGAGAATATTGCTGCGGAAAATGTAGGGTTGGGCCGCACCGATCTTATTACCCATGTAATAGACACGGGTGACGCCATTCCCATCAAACAACGACAATATAGGATGTCCCCTGAGCGACTGAAGGAACTCAACCGGCAGTTAGACGAAATGTTACGTGATGATGTAGTGGAACCTAGCACTAGCCCGTGGTGTAGCCCCGTTACGTTAGCCCCTAAGGCGGACGGTTCCTTTCGTTTTTGTTTGGATAGCCGGAAGCTTAATGAGGTTTCTAAACACGACTCATACCCCTTGCCTTACATTGCTCATATACTAGATAGTTTAAGGGAGGCCAGGTACTTGACTTCGATAGACTTGAAGTCTGCCTTCCACCAAATACCATTGCATCCTTCCTCAAAGGAAAAAACCGCTTTTCAAATTCAGGGGCGGGGCCTATTCCAATATAAGGTTATGAGCTTCGGTTTAACGTCTGCGCCGGCTACGCAGCAACGCTTGATGGACAGATTGTTTGGCCCAGAATTTGAGGGTAAAGTGTGGTGTTACTTAGACGATTTGATTTGTGTTTCGTCCACGTTTGAGGACCATTTGACCTTGTTGCGTACTGTTGTCGAACGGTTCCGTAACGCTAATTTGACTATCAATCTCTCGAAGTCCAAATTTTTCCGTAGTCAGCTGAAATACTTGGGCTATATCGTAGATAGACACGGGTTAAGAACAGACCCCGATAAAGTTAGTACGATTAATAACTTCCCAGTACCAACCTGTAGGAAAGACGTTAAACGCTTCCTCGGGACCGCGTCATACTATAGAAGATTTATTAAGAATTTTAGCACCATCGCGGGCCCTTTAAATTCACTTACATCGACGCGGAAAAACGCACCACCGTTCGAGTGGTCAGCAGAGGCTAATAAGGCTTTTGAGGACCTAAAGCGCTCCTTAACTACTGCTCCAGTTTTAGCTTGCCCTGATTTTGACCAGCCTTTTGCTATACACACGGATGCCTCCGACTACGGTATAGGGGGTACTCTCACTCAAGTGTTGCAGGGCGAGGAGCATCCTATAGCATTTTGCAGCCGCACACTAACAACCAGCGAACGTAATTACTCCGCTACGGAACGTGAGGCCTTAGGAGTCTTATTTGTTGTGGAGCACTTTCGTCCATATCTAGAGGGAAGCAAGCCTTTCAAAATTTATACAGATCACGCCAGCTTGAAATGGTTTTTGAACTTAAAAAATCCAAGCGGACGACTCGAACGATGGGGTTGCCGTTTGTCACCATATAATTTTAACGTCGAGCATCGTCGTGGGGTGGACAATGTGGTGCCTGACGCGCTCTCTCGAGCAGTGCCAGTATCCACCTTGGCCCCTACCTACACGGATCAGTGGTATTGCGATATATATAAACGTTGTCGTGACAAACCAGGCAGCTGTCCTAACTTTCAAATTATAGATGGGAGGTTATTTAGGTACACCAAGGCAAGTGGCAGCCTTAGATCAGAGTATAGCTGGAAGGAAGTCGTTCCTCGGGACTGCGTGGATTCCGTGTTGGCTGCAAACCATTCAGACCCGATGGCCGCTCATTTAGGTACTGCTAAGACATACCAACGACTAAAGTTGCGTTTCTACTGGCCTGGAATGTACCGGGATACCGTAAAATATGTTTCTGCTTGTGACACGTGCAGCGCCTATAAGATTCCCAATTTAAAGACTCCGGGCTTGATGGGTAGTGCTAGGATTTGCTCTCGTCCCTTTCAAACCATCAGCATTGATCTGGTCGGCCCACTTCCGATGTCGAGGATGCAAAATACTTATTTGCTTACGGTTGTGTGTTATTTCACGAAGTATTGCTTGCTGTTTCCGTTACGCCGAGCCACCGGCAAGGTAATTGCTCAACGAATAGAGGACCATGTTTTTCTAGTACATGGGATACCGCAGACTATATTGTCGGATAACGGTTCCCAATTTTGTAGCAAAGACCTTTTATCAGTTTTCGATAAATATAGTGTTCCCAACGTCAATTTGGGTCCACTTTACTGCCCACAGACGAACCCGGTGGAAAGACAGCATCGGACCATACTGGGAGCTGTCTCTTGCCTGGTCGGAACTGATCATCGCACTTGGGATGTGAACATACACAAAATCCAATTTGCAATTAACACCTCGGTGAGTGCAGCAACAAAATATAGCCCATTTTTCTTAATTCATGGTAGGGAAGCTATAGCCGATGGTAGTGTTTATAGAGACTTTGAAGATCTAGACGAAATAATCTTTGAGTCACGCAAAGATCTGTATGAAAACTTAAGCGAGCTCAAACACATTTTCACTAAAGTCAGGGAAGAGTTGCTAAAGGCCCACCAGAATAATGCAAAACATTACAATCTTAGACGTAGGGACCTCGAATTGGAAATAGGTGATATTGTGTGGAAACGTACATACAAGCAGAGCGATGCATCTAAGCATTTTGCTGCTAAATTGGCACCTAAATACGAGAAATGTCGTGTGGTAAGAAAACTTTCGAAGTTGGTGTACGAGTTGGAGGATGGGAATGGCAAACCGATAGGCAAATGGCACATTAAGGACATTAAAATGGTACCAGAAAGGGGTTGAACCCACAAGCTGGTTGTTTAATAAATCAGGCGGGGCGTTCCACTGACATCCAAAGCCAAGCGAAGAGAACTGAGTTCTCAAGTGACGACAAATTTACATCCATATTTATATATATAACTTTTACAAACCTTTGTTTTAATCGAGTTTTTAACGTAAAAAGGTAAGATTGACGCCGGACGCACGGTCCGCGATTACCGCTTGCGCTCGCCGTGCCGCCGACGTTGATTGCCTTCAAATCTAGCCTTGTACGTGTGAATGCACAGTCGCTATGCTCCTACGATTACAGTCTCCGATGCCGAAGTGGTGGACGCCGGACGCACGGTCCGCGTTGACCGCTTACGCTCGCCGTGCCGCCGACGTCGACCGCTAAGGGTCGGCGAGAATTGGTTTCGAACCCTTCAAGTTTCGAACTTTGCTCGGTCTAGTAGAGATTATTTTAGTATGCTGATCATCTGTCCTGGCGGTTGGATTAACCTTTTCAACACAACGGCTTGTTGTGGTGAAAGGGTTAAGGAGTGGTTTATGCAGGTTTGAAAGTTTTCATAATGGGATGTTAGTTAGTTTAAGATTTAGCGTTTGGGTTGCGGGAATGCAATAGTTTAGTACTGGTCTACAGGTGTTGTAGTCACAATAGGATATTTTTTTTTGCGACCGATAAATTCGGATACATCCCATTGTTGTCCCTCCATGGTGGGGGTTCTTAAAAATATTTTTCCAGTTTTGTTCTTTTAGCCTTATTTCGAGACTAACCCGGAGCGTTGGTCGTACGGCACTCGTTGAATATTCACGCTCGCCGTGCCACCGGCGTAGTCGGGCGTTGTACTGGGCTTGCATGCTATAAGGTGAATAAATTTTTTTTTTTTTTTGCTGCGACATACATTTTGACTTTCGTTTTTTAAGTGTCTTCACAGCTGGGGACCAGCTGGAATTTCCCGCTCATACGGGAAATTCATCTGGTTAGGGGGGTGTGTAATGTTGTGATCGCTCGGCCACTGACAGCTGTCAGTCTGGCGGAGCTGTCACACTATTCGAGTCAGATATTTCAACTCTGCGGAGAGATGCTTTTACAGTGGCTGTATTTCTTTTGTCTTCGTCATAATCAAATGTTATTAATTAAAAGAAACCTTTTTATAATTCTCAAAATAGAAACAATTTCATTTCGTTTGGACAGGTTCTTCTAGAACGTGCTGTTTATGATTGTCTTTGGAGTCCGTTTCGGAACATTAAAAAAAAAGAAAAAGAGGACAGTGAGTCTGTGGTTGGTCTATGCCATTTTTACATATAGATTTGTCGTCGAAACAAGCGGTAGTGATTTCTCTTCGGTCTTGGGTAAGTAAAACCTCTTTAATCTCACCGGAATGGTTTTGAGCGATTAGCTTTATGTCTAAAGTATCGTCTTATATCGGGTTTTGATTTATTTCAGTTGTTGGATGAGGCGGTGACGTGTGACGCTTCGGCACTGGGAGAGCGCCGGATGCGAGCGCCCGGGCTCAGTCGTTAGTCTTAGACGCCTCTCCGGGGATCGTCAGCTCGGCAACTAAGCGGCCATTTAGCCTGCCCTGCATTCTCCTCGGGTATGCAAACCTTGGTAGTAGATACTCGCTGCCACGTAGGCAAGCGCCATACCGCGCCGCGGTCGCGTAAGCTCCAGTTGCGGTGACCCATCTAATTGTGGATATTGCTTGTAGGAGGCGTTTTACCGAGGCTGTCGTCTGATGTGGCTTCCGGCTGCTGTGGATCGAGAATGATGCGGACGGTGTTCCGGTGTTAGCTGACTGTTTTGTGGCGCCGACAGGCAGTAGCGCGTAGTATTGCTCAGCGGCTGCACAAGCCGATTGTGGACATTTGGGCACAGGTTTGCTGTGCTGGCAGGTATCGGATATTAATTTTATTATGGGAAGCGTCGCGAGTATGCTTGGGCGGGAGTCTGTGTCTCGGGCTGGCTCAGGCGTGAAACTGAGCTAGCCGGGGACAGTAGGCCCACGTCCCAGGCCGGCTTGCTCAGTTTAGTAAGGACCAATTGCACATACCGGACCCATTAATTGTAAAACTTAGATTTAACTGTGTAATGTGGATAACCAGGACTAAAAGTGAGGCGGAATTAAATGTTTGTCACAGCACTTCTGGTTTTATTTATTAGTGTAAACAAAAAAACATTTCAATAAAAAATAAAATAAAACTAATAGTTCAATTATTTGACACAGATAAATACAATTTATCGTATTGCAATTTTGTTGTCAGTTTTTGTTGCACTGTTTAGCACCCAGGGGTCACGTGTAGGGTAGCGGTGGGTACTCCCTACGGACGTGTGCAACTTCGACCCCCCTTGTCAAGCGAGTGGGCAATTTGACTGTACATAAATAGATATAAAAAACCGGGCCACGCACAGTGTAGGGTTCCGTAGTTGCCCATCCATCACGTCACCGGTCATTACGGACCCGTAGAAGGGTTTTTACTGATCTTAGTACTGATGATGTACTTTTTTGAGATGTGTTGTATACATATTTTTGCCCTTTACGGTAATGTCTACTTAGCTGTGATAGTTTTCCTTTTAAATTCATCGTATATACTACTACCACGATTTTTAGGGTTCCGTAGCCAAAATGGCAAAAACGGAACCCTTATAGTTTTTTCACATGCTTAGTAGTCACCATTTAGCTGGCAGGGGGGGGACACTTGACCATAGCAAAAATTATCACTTCAAAGCTTAATATCGCGCCAACCGATTCTTGAATCAAAAATGCTTTTAGAAACCCTATAATATTTTTGAAAGAGCTATCCAACAATACCCCAAACGATGGGGTTTGGAAGAAAAAAAATTGCACCACCACTTTACATGTAGGGGAGCTACCCTAAAAAAAATTTTTTTTTGACTTTATTCTACCGTTTCGTTCGCGTCATTGATATGTATACTCACGCCAAATTACAGCTTTCTAGTACTAACGGTTACTGAGAAAAGCGGGGGACGGATGGACTTACATGGCGAAACTATAAGGGTTCCTTGTTTACTACGGAACCCTAAAAATGAACCATGATTTCGCACGCTGCCTAAGACGGGCATCCATAGCGCCTCTGGTTTGCCGGGCCAGCGTCCTTGCCTTTACAGTACTACTACTGAACTAGTTCCATAGACCGATTGAGGCGGGGACCACCGCGCGATCGCGACAACAGTGACACATATAGTCCCTATTCGTCACGGTACCGCCGCACACCGGGTAGAGTCAGTCCGACCCAGGTCAGGCCTAGCTGAGTTTCTTGCTGGACTCTTCTCAGCTAGGCTAGGTTTAGTGAACCAGTGACAAAACTCCCAGCAGGTCGATTCCACTCACACCTCAGATTCGGTTGAAACCGCTCAACCAATCTCACTGGAGCGCAAACTTTTAGAGTATTCCAGTGTTCCAAACCACACGCGTGGTCGTGCCGGAGGGTTTTCCCTGGATTTTCCCCAGGCTACTCTCCAACCGCGCACTCCTATCGCTTTATTGGGCCCGGCCTATAAAGCCACAGACAGGTTCAAAAAAAAGACCGATTGAACGAGATAGGAGCGCTTCGTTCAAAACTCGAGGCACAACCTTAATGTACATATTCACGGTAAAGGTGGTCGAAACGTTGTTAATAAAGTGTTGAGTTAATTTCTTCTACGTATCGTAAGAACTCTTATTTAAGATGTGAGGTCCAATCTCAATACCAAGTGTTTTGTTAGTTCATTTTATTGAGGTTTTAAAAATGGGCAGGTAACCTATGTTGCCTTCTACGAGCAGTATTTTTATAGTAATACCCAAATAACACAGTCATGTTTTTTTTATACCACGTCGGTGGCAAACAAGCGTACGGCCCGCCTGATGGTAAGCGGTCACCGTAGCATATGGACGCTTGCAACTTCTGGGGTGTCACATACTCATAGCCGACCCTTTAAAAAATTATAAACTCCTTTCTTGAAGAACCCCATACTGCTAGTTGCGACTTGTGACAGACCACAGATATTTAAAGATTGTTTAAGATCGCGTTCATGTTTGTCTGTTCTTGTCTGTTTAAATTGTAAATTATGACATTTATTTAAATGTTATGTTGTTTGTGACTTTAGTGTTTTTTGTCTTTCGTGGCTTCTCGTGGTCCCAAAGGAAGACCAGCGCTAGCCAATGGCTAGCACTATGCTGATTTGGGGCCATTTCGTGGCTATTTTCTGTATTTTGGTGTTATGTTAATTTGTACTGTGTCTGTGCCACGAATAAATGTTTTCTCTTTCTTTCTTTCTTACTGTAGCCCCTCGGGAAAACCTCGTCAGGGAGCTCATTCCACAACCGGAGCGTCCGTGGGAATAAAGTTTGAGCAAATGTCTATTCAGCCGTTATTCAAGCAACTTGGGTACATTTTAAATGCTTTAGCCTGTATAACAGCTATGTAAAGTCTGGGTAATAGCTTAGTTATTGTGGTATAATACTAAATTTAATACAACTTTTACTATAGGCATGAGATACGTGTCATACTTGTGATCGGGTGCTGTTTGTGGAGTCCGGTCTGTTCATGCTTGCAAGGACATTGTGACTACGTTAATACTAATGTCTTTTTATACGGGACTGACGAGAGATATTATCCTGTTGTGGATTAGTTTTTATTATCAGTGACTTAGAGACCATATACATCTCTAACAATTTATTACTTAGGCATGTTCTCAACAATATAAAAATTGAACTTGTAGTTTCAGAACTATTGCGCGTTAAAGTTCCTTAGTTTTGTCACGTTAGAAGTCTGCTAGAACCTTAGAATTATGATGATCGGTCACATATAATTCTAAGGTACTTCCAGCAGACCCATTTCTGTCTCAAAATTTTATTTAATAAACAAATAAAGATTAATAACAATGCCTGACTTGGTTCTACGTAACATCTTACAACTTTTTACAGTGTTTCGAGACTTGGCCTATTCTTATGGAATGTTTTTTTTAAGTAAATAAAATAAATAAATATTAGAGGACTATCTTACACAAATCGAACTAGCCCCACAGTAAGCTCAAGAAGGCTTGTGTTATGGGTACTAGATGACGACATAATTAATAGATATAAATACTTAAATACATAGAAAACATCCAAGACTCAGAAACAAATATTCATGCTCATCACACAAATATTTGCCCTGACCGGGATTCGAACCCAGGACCGTCAGCTTCACAGGCAGGTACTACCCACTAGGCTAAACCGGTCGTCAAAAAGTCAAAGTGGTTGAACTAATCCGGTTTCAAACTTCAATCTCAAAAGTACCCTTAAATGGTAAAGCGAGAAAACAGGAAGCAAGCGTATAGATAACATAAAAAGCAGTAACATCAGCCTTATGATAACGATATAAGGTTTAACTTTACTTGTTTCTTAACGACTGCTCAAGTAGACTAAAAAGGTGTAAAGATATTTATACCGTCTCATGTGATACTGACAAAGCGGTGCGAGATCAAATCGATGTTAATTGTTTCTGTGCATGATTTCGTAAGCGGATTAGTGTCCGTTTTAGAAGGCGTTAAGGCGAAGACATTAATAAGATTACTTGTTAACTGATAACTGTTTGCACAGTTTGACTTCCCCCTTCTTCCATCGGACATCCAGACGTACGGCTGGATACCATCCTTACTTGGTCGAAATTCCTCTTATTCGAACCAAGCTCTTTGCATCATCTTTTATAATGCAAAAATCAAAATCAAAACATTTATTCTGCAAATAGGCCTCAAGGGCACTTTTACAAGTCAAAATCTAACTACGTACATCAAATAAAAATAATACTATAATCAAAGTATAATTAATTAAATGTAGTGTTACATGTCAAAAATTAGACTAAGAAACTTAATAACAATCGAGATTTGTCAGAGATGTATAAGGTCTCTAAGCGTCAAGATAAAAGGTTATTCGAACCAAGCGCTTTGCATCATCTTTTATAATGCGCACTTCTAAGGTTTGGAATTCTCTGCCGGCGTTTGTGTTTCCGAGCTCATATAACCTAGACCTTTTTAAGGCACGAGTGAATAGGCACCTTCTGGGTGAGCTCGCTTCATCGTCGGCCTCATCTTTGCCCCCTGGCTAGATGCTGGCCAAGAGCGATCCCATTTTTAATAAAAAAAAAAGACTGGGATCCATGAGTCTATTATAATCTTAAGTATATATGTAGTAATCTTAAGTGAGTTAGTTACTTATTATCTTAATGTAAAGTCTTAATGAATAAAAAGAACAGCCTTAAGCGTTGTGGCAAAAAGTGGATAGTCAGCTAGACATAAGGTACCTATTTATATACTGTCGAGGTAGTATTGGAACAAGGCTCTTTTGAATCTATTTTTGTTTCGCTTCCTTCTAATAGCCAATCTCAATCGGTTCAGAGGTTTAAGCGTGAAGAGGTAACAGACAGACAGTCAGACACTTTCGCATTTATAATATACTAGCGACCCGCCCCGGCTTCGCACGGGTGCACTAATTTAATGGATGTTATTATACGTATACACCTTCCTCTTCAATCACTCTATCTATTATAGAAACCGCATCAAAATCCGTTGCGTAGTTTTAAAGATTTAAGCATACATATGGATATAGGGACAGAGAAAGCGACTTTATTTTATACTATGTAGTGATAAGTATATATATATAGATCTGAATATCATCTTTAGTAATACAAGTGTGAATTTATGGACAATTCTCACGCTAGCTTTCGGAAACACTTAGTGTAATAACTTATCGTGTATTTTATAATTTGGTTTAACAGAACATGGCGCCGCGGGCATCGTAGTCAGAAAAAGAATTATAACCGTAAATATCAATTCATGGGAAGTAAAAGCAAGGACTTGTTATGGGTTACGATTATTTATTGAATGCTACCAAGAACGTAACGGTCAGTGAAAAAACGGTAATCTATTAAGGTGTTTTTTGTGTATGACCTTTTTACCTTTTTGGTGCGGAACCCTAAAAATAAAGACATTGATTCACAGGCACAGAACACAGGTGGTGAACAGGCGCTCGTTCTCTTGCAGATTTTTCAACTTCTTAGGTCCTCTTCTTTACAACAGGCTTAAGGGTCCTTATCAGTTAAAAACGGTCGTCTATTTACGCCATTTTCTGTTAGAAATGACACGTATCTTGATATTTTCTCAATGTTACTATCTAAAAGAGGACTATTGCGAACGTATGTCACAAACTTCAAATGTATTTTTTGGAATTTTCATTACGAAATATCGTTTCAAACTTCACCCCAAATCGACCATTTTCAAGCTAAAAACTTGTTTATTCCGCTTAAATTCTACTACACACAATAAAATCAAAAAATGGCTATGTTACTATATAAAACTTTGATAAAATTATCGTAGCCTTTAATAACTTTATTGGTATTATCAATACTTTTGTCATAATTTGATATCAAAACATTTTAAAACTTATAAGGCCTCTTAATGCGCGGCTAGATTTATATTCACTGAACTACATGAAATCTACGCTACGAGACGCCCTAAAAAAGTTGTTATATGATGACACAGAGAAATTATTAATTGTTTTAAAATAATTTTGCATCGTAGCATATGTTTTATTTTGCATGTGAATATTTCTAAGTAATTGTAAGTCCTTCTTTGCCTGAAACACAGGGTTTCCTAGCTCAGGCACGTGTTATTTACTACCATATATTTGTAAACTCCTAGCCTAATTATAGTTCTTAATTTTGTACAACATGTTTTATGAATAAATTATTATTATTATTGATTGGATGATTTTTGCAAATATTGTAGATGTCATTAAAAACTAGATTATGCGTTTCGATTGAAAAAATGCCTACAAATGAAAATGACAAACTTCCTCCTGATTTTTTGCAATTATTTCATAAACGAGAAGGAATTACTAAAAAAAACAAGACGTATAAACCTAGTTAAGGATGTAACGAATCGATGAAAGCCAATACTGTCTGATTTTATAAAGGTTGAAAGGGTGGAAAACGTTACTGCCCGATGCACCAATTCTGCGAGAAATTATGCTCCTAACGGCCGACGGTGACGATACTTTATCGCACGGTGCGGGCGCAAGACCCCGACGGGTGAAACGAAATAGTACATTACTTACTAAGGGCGGTAAAACAAAGAATGTCTCAGATCGCAGGTATTTGACGCCCGAGCCGAAGACTAGGGCGATAATTATGCGATCTGAGGCTTTCTTAATTACCGCCCGAGGTAAGTACAGAATTTTATGTCATCCTCTGGCCAGGAAGTGGGATTTTCCGCGCGCGGTAATTGCCACTTTATGGCCAGGTGTGACATAAAGAATATTCAAATATGCCCGTTCTACGCACGTTAGGTTCACAAAAGTTTTAATCGATACTTATTGTTTTCGCGCGATCTCTTTCAGACAACCTTTGGGTGGTGGAGACAAGAAAAATTAGACATGAGCAGGTGAAACAGATATATTAAGTAGTATAAACAACCGAATCATAAGAAAGATCATACACTTTTTATAACTTTAATGAATTTATTATGCACGACTCAAGTACTTAAAGTATTTTGACATATTTTTTTTTTATTGTGACTGATTATAATTGTTTTATTTTAAAATTAATATTCTGAATTGAATTGAGTTTTATTATACATATAGATTATTAATATTATCATTGTTCATTTGATGTAACTATTGACATGTAATATGAATTATTATGAAAATAAATGAATATGAATATGAATACTTACATAAATATATACATATATAAACCTACATAAACATACAAATACAATATCGAGACGATGTAACACGTCGTAACAGACTTACAAACGACAAAAGATACATCAGCGAACATTAATAGTGATGTCAGTATCACATAAATAGTGATACTGATATTACTGACCTGTTGCCATAAAGGTTGTAACAAAAATAGTGACGGTTCGTTGATTCGGTATCGTATTCTGATTAGGAAAAAGTAGAAAATTATTTTTTTCTGTTGTGTACAACAAAAGATACATCAGCGAACATAATAGTAATATCAGTATCACATAAATAGTGATACTGACATTACTGACCTGTTGCCATAAAGGTTGTAACAAAAATAATGATGGTTCGTTGATTCGGTATCGTATTCTGATTAGGAAAAAGTAGAAAATTATTTTTTTCTGTTGTGTACGACAAAAGATACATCAGCGAACATAATAGTGATGTCAGTATCACATAAATAGTGATACTGACATTACTGACCTATTGCCATAAAGGTTGTCACAAAAATAGTAATGGTTCGTTGATGGTATCGTATTCTGATTAGGAAAAAGTAGAAGAATATTTTTTTCTGTTGTGTAACAGTAAGTGGATCACTATTTTTGTTACACCCTGTATAAACGACTATAATAGCGCTCTTGACAATGGTCATATATCCTCTTGAGGACTCAAGTTCCTATAGGAAGAACAAAATTGTACAATGGAATGTCAAGTCAAATTTGAAATGAATAGAGTTTCGTTTGTTTTGTATCGTTTGAATTTAGAGCAAATGAAGATATTCAAATCTATATAATAATCCGTTTAATTTAAGAGAGTAAGAGTAAATTAAGAGTAAGGAGTAAAATTGATTCTAACACAAATGATACAACAGGTTACACGGGATTTCTGATGCAGTCCAAACTAGGCGAGCCTGTATCTTGGATTGCACCATTTGTAGTAGTTACGAGTATAAAACATGAAAATTAATAAACTAAGTAAAAGTGTTTGAATGTAATATGTGTGAAGGTGTGTGAGTGTGTATGTGAGTAGGGGTGTGGTGGGTGCGTGTGTGACGTGTATGAGTGCGAGTAGTAGCTGATAAAGATTTAGCTGACCACAGACCAAGAGTAAGTTCAAATTGCATTGCTAGTTTTCTTGTATGCGGTCTCAGGAGGACACTGGAACAAACTGCATGTAGGACTAGCCAGTGTGGAGGGATGGTGCATCTAATTATTTATTATTATTGTTATTATTATTTTTTGTGTATTTATTCTTTTTTGACATTGTAATTTATTCTTATTTTATTTTTATTTTTGGTAAATGTAATGTTCCTAATGTAATTTTATGATATAATATGATATGAAATGTAATAGTGTAATTTTGTTGTAATATGGGCTAAGACTGAAATAAAGAATTATTATTATTATCTCTTTATTTACTTTATCGCTTAAGTTAGGTTTTCACAATATCTTTATAAAAAGTAAAACATAAAAATACACTTACAAAACATAAAATCATTATAAAAACCTAACCTAGTGTGCCGCCGGCAGCGAGGCGGGGCCTAAGTTACCGGTGGTTAGGGTGACAGAGAGAGGAACCTCCTGACTATCCGCGCCGTTATTATTATTATTCTCTTTATTTATTTTTTCACTTACGTTAGGTTTTATAATAATTATATAAAAAGTAAAATATAAAACAATATTTACAAAATACAAAATCATTATAAAAACCTAACCTAGAGTGCCGCCGGCAGCGAGGCTGGGCCTAAGCTGCCGGTGGTTAGGGCGACAGAGAGAGGAATCTCCTGACTATACGCGCCGTGTCCAGGAGTACCGCCTTCTGTATCTGACCCTTGACCCAGCCATCTAGCGAGAGTCTCTTGAGATGTTGGTCGAGACTCTTCGCTATTAGACCGTTCGCAGAGACAACTATCGGGACAATGATCGTTGAATCAACATCCCACATGGCGGTCACCTCGTGTGCCAAGTCTAGGTACTTGCTGACTTTGTCCTTCTCAGCCTTCACGAGGTTCTCGTCATGATTCAGATTCAGATTCATATTCATTTATTCACAATATAAGATTACAATATAAATTACATGTCAATTTACAGGAATCTCTATTGTGATCGTCAATAACATTAAATAAAAACAAGATAAATTAAAAATCAATGAATAAAATAGCAGTTAAATAATACAATGAGTATGATAAAATTCACCTGATAGGA
Organism: Epiblema foenella; assembly: GCA_963556455.1. NCBI lineage: Eukaryota > Metazoa > Arthropoda > Insecta > Lepidoptera > Tortricidae > Epiblema > Epiblema foenella. The sequence continues at coordinate 25,912,558 of OY747100.1, forward strand.
TCGTCATGAATATATTAATATTTTTGGTACTCTAAACACGGTTAACAAGGAATTAAATATCAATATCTCGTAATGATCGTCAAAGTAAATATTAAAACAAGAATTAAATTAAATCAATAATATAAAATTAAATTAAACAATGTCAACTATATTATGGAATATAACGGGGTTTCCAATAAAAAGTTTCTCAGTTGACGTTTGAATGTTTCGTCAGATGGTTCAGTTCTTAATTTGGCGGGTAGGCGCTCGTAATAGGTTGGTCCAATTACCCGTGGAGTTTTAGCTGAGAGTGCCATGCGACGCGGTACTGTCCTAAGTCTTCCGGTGGATCGGATCTGCTTCCCCGTGACTTCCACTCGTTTAAAAGTTTGCAAATTGCTTCATGGGGGATGGTGATGTCAATGTCGTTATTATTATTATTATTATATATTTCTGGTGCATGGAGCGTCTCCTTAAGACGTGTAGCTATCATCTAGCCGTGAACCGCCAGATCGATCGGCGGGCTAATACGCATTAACGGACTGTGCTGTGATACTATCAATACTTGGAGCCGGGAGATGGTAATGGATGTGGCAGTTTATGGGTGGATCAACTATTCTTTGTTGCTCGTTACCATGGTTACGTCTCCTGAGTCACTCTTTAAGACTGCGATTTTATAGGCTTTAAATCTACCAAACATGAGTTTTAGCGATGAGTATATATCCATTTGGACATGGGTCATCTCTCAAGCATGGCTGAAGTCAAAATTATAAACATTTTCTAAGAAACTCGGTTACTGTTGTCTCCTCGTTGACGGGACAGCATAACAACAGAAAAAAGTCGATTGACCCTTATATATATATTTATTTAAACTTTATTGCACAAAAAGAATATAAGTACAAAGGGCGGACTTAATTCCATAAGGCATTCTCTACCAGTCGACCATAGGACCAAACAGAAACTAGCAAATGTGGGTGCAATGAGAAAATAAATCATAAAAGTTAAACGACGATAAATAAAATAAATAAATAAATAAATATTTTTGGACAATTTTACACAAATCAACCTCCTAGTCCCAAACTAAGCAAAGCTTGTACTATGGGTACCAAGTGACGATATACATACTTGTATAGATAAATAGATACTTAAATACATAGAAAACATCCAAGACTCAAGAACAAATATTCGTGTTCATCACACAAATACATGCCCTGACCGGGATTCGAACCCGGGATCTCCAGCTTCGAAGGCAGGGTCACTACCAACTAGGTTAAAGCGGTCGTCAAATAATTAATACCACCGGCTCGTACAATGGCAAATATATGAGGGATGGTACTTTTTGATGGCTGTGTAAGGTGCTGGCTGTTAGAAGATATAAGGAACGATCGAATGTATTTTGAATTGTTTACGAGTGGTGAAAGAGTTGACGGATGAGGCATTTGAGATCGTAATGGGAAACTGAAAGGTGGTTTGGAGGATTTTGTTATAAATATAATTCATAAAAACGGCTCCTTCAGAGTTTTATTTGGTCAGGCGTCTCCAAATATATGTACGTTCTCAAAGTGACAGAATATCTGCTCACGCTCTTAAGCTTTCGTTTTTTCATATATCTCATATCCATAAAGTCAATGGTTTTCGCGAAAAATGCGAATGTAACCTCACACCTCAGGTTGAAACCGCTCAACTAATCTCACTGGAGAGCAAACTCTTAGAGTATTCCAGTGTTCCAAATCACACGCGTGGTCGTGCCAATCTAAGAAACTCGGTTACTGTTTTCTCCGCGCTGACGGGACATAATAACAAGAAGAAAAGTTGTTTGACCCTTTTACGATGTGTTAAAAATACAAAGACATGAATATTCTTCAATTATTTTGCTTTTTTTCGCCATTTCAGTAAAATTAAAATTCATAACCAGCTATTTGCTTAGTTTGGCAGTACTCGTAGGTCAATTAGACAGTGTATAAGATGTCCACATATAAAAACAGAAAAGTACGTGTTTTCGCCTGTTATTGTGAACAATAGACATAGACATAGACATAGACATAATTTATTGGTAATAAGGTCAGTCAAGTCAAGTCAGTGTTTTTACAATTGTACATTCATTATAGATTATATTAATTAGATAATTGATTAAATTGGAAAATTACAATCATTACATTAGAATATTATACATTGCATTATATATTCTTGCTATGTGTTTCGGAACGAAACCAAAACATTGTAATTATATTAATTTCTAAACGATGTCTGAACGGACCTGTTAAATTAAGTCATTCATTCGCTTTTATAATCCATTCCGTTCATCGCTCTCTTCCATCCCAACTCTCACCGTGTTAACATCTACACTAAGTTTTATAGTAATAAACAGTGATTATCAAGATAAATAAGACTTTTTAATCATCCACCAACATAAATGGTGCCGAAACAAAAAGTGAATCAAAGAAAAGTTCGTCTTTATAGTGAATTCAACGCCTCGTGCAAAGTGCCAGTTCAGTGAAAAAATCTGCAAGTGTCTCTTAATATCGCGAAAAAACGCATACAAGCCGTCGTGCGAATCGTTGCAATCTAAGAAGAAAGAAATTATCGCATTTATGGTTAATTTCATCAACGAAAACGACATTGCAAACTTCGCGTGTTCTGGGAATTCAAGCTTCAACGTCCGCCATTTTTTCCAACTTCAAGGACAAGCAAAAGTGAAACTACTCGCAAGATCAACTCATTCAAAACTTCGTTCACTGAGAAACGTCACTCAAGACTGACATTTCACACTGTCATGTTGACATCTCAACGTCACAATATTTTCATAACCTATAAACTGTGAAAAAGACTACAACAAGATGAGTGAAAAAGAAAACGAGAAAATGATCCAGAACTTACAAGCACAAGTCGCGTGGTGTAAAGGTTCCACAACAAAATTAAAGAACCTTTTGAGTGAATCAACGAACATGGAATTAGAAACAATTAAAATCAGACTGCAAAGGGCAGAATCAACATTAACAAAGTATAATAATCTAGTTATACAATTGGCCGTCGCAACCAACAACATTTCGAGCCAGGAATTCGAGAACGACACCGAGGAAGACAGATGCATTGAAGTTATATCACATCTGCGGAAACTTCTACACACAAAAACATCGTGCGACGTATCGGCAGCGACAGTGGAGGAAAAAAGCAGTCCAGCATCAATGCGTCTTCCGGAAATCGAGATCCCTACGTTCGACGGCAAGGACTACGCGAAATACATGACATTCATGGAGTTATTTGATGCTGTTATAGACTCATGTGACAAATTACAACCAGTGCAAAAGTTGTTCTATTTCAGAAAATACTTGAAACATGAAGCCTTAGCTCTAATAGAGGGGCTTCCCTTGACCGGTGAATCTTATGTTAAGGCTAGGGAACTGCTCAAGCTTAGGTATGACAACAAATTTCTTGTTATTACGAACCACATACAGGCTTTACTTGAAATGCAGCCTCTAAGCAAAGGTACTGCTAGTGCCCTAAGGGAACTAGTTGCGACCACGCGACAGCACATGGGTGCCCTTAAGGCACTGGGACAACCTACAGACCAGTGGGACTTAATAATACTAACAATTCTTTTGAAAAAGGTGGATCAATTTTCATGCAGAGCTTATCACCAAGAGAGGGACAATGAAAACATGCCAACTCTAGAAGACTTCTTGGTTTTTACCGAGAAGAGAGCGAGCAGTTTTGAGGAGAGCAAGCAAAGCGAGGGTAAGTCATCTTATTCCTTTGCCAATAAAAATATTAAAGTGACTAATGTGGCCAATAATGTGGTACCATCTTGCATATGTTGTAAAGCAACGTCTCACAAACTATATTGCTGCCCAGTATTTGCAGCTCAATCAGCAAACGAAAGAGTAGATATGGCTTCGAAAAACAATTTATGCAAGGTATGCCTAGGCATGCACAAGAATAAGTGCAAATTTCATTTCAAATGCGCAACATGCCAAAGCAAAGATCACCACACATTGCTACATGTTGAAAGTGTCAGCAATTGCCACGCCAAGACGAACAGTGCAGTCTTATTACCAACTGTCAAAGTAAAAATATATGGGCAAGATGGCGTGTCATTTGTCACAGCCAGAGGCTTGGTCGACAGTGGGAGCCAAGTCTCGTTCATGTCAAATGAACTAGCAAAGTCACTAAACTTGCAGCCAAATCATAATAAACTCAGTATTTCAGCATTAGGATGCCAGTCCAAAAACACAACAAAATCAGTAAATGCAATATTTGGGTCTATTCATTCAGATTACAGCTGTCAGGTTACATGTGCCTTAGTAGAAAAGATAACAACACAATTGCCGCAAAAAATAATAGATAGAAGCAAAATATCACTACCGGATTCTGTTATACTAGCAGACAATGAATATTATGTTCCGGGCGAGATCTCTTTCTTGCTATCGGCTGATGTTTTCTTCAAGATATTACTACCCAGCAAATCAAAGATCTCGAATACTGAGCTCTATCTCATAAGTACAGAATTTGGTTCAATACTGTCTGGGGAAACACCCTGCCAAAATGGGGCAACCAATTGCCATCATGTTGCCTTGCATGTGGCAACCCACGAGGCCAATGATAATGTTGACACCCTCCTAACAAAGTTTTGGGAGACTGAAATGGTCCCTGAAACTACAAAGGAGGTTACAGCAAAGCAGAATTCCTGTGAAGCCGAGTTCAAGCACTCGGTACAATTAACTAATAATAAATTTCAAGTGTCTCTTCCTCTAGCTCAGCCAATGGATCAACTCAACCTGGGTAACACTTTTCCCATTGCAGTCAAAACACTAAACTGCATTGAGAAACGATTGGAGAAAGACGAAACCTTGCAAAAAAGATATAAAGAATTTATTAATAAATATTTAGAAATGGGTCATGCTAAAGTCTTACCATTAACCAATTCAAACAAACAAAAGTTGTATTTTATGCAACATTTGCCGGTGATCCGGGAAGATCGAATAACTAATAAAGTGAGAGTCGTCTTCAACGGGAACACTCGGGCAAGCAAACAGCATAACAGTCTCAACGATGTTTTGCTCAACGGAGGCAAAATCCAAAAAGATTTGTTTGATATACTAATATCATTTAGAGAACACAAGTATGTTATGTTGGCAGACATACAAAATATGTATAGGGCTATAGATATAGACCCCAAGTTTCACCATTTACAAAATATTTTATGGCGAAAGGACAACAAGGAACTTATAGTTATTCAATTACAGACGGTGACCTATGGACTTCGAAGTTCAAGTTTTCTCGCTACAAGATGCCTGGAGGAGTTGGCTGCCCGGTATGAGGCAGAGCTTCCCAGAGCAGCAGAGGTGGTCCGCACAGCAATGTACGTAGACGATGCGCTTTTTGGAGCTGATTCTATAACAGAAGCATTGGAGGTAAGAAACCAATTTATCTCACTACTGTCCCATGCCGATATGCATCTACACAAGTGGGCAGCAAACGAACCTCAACTGCTATCAGGCATTCCATCTGAAAAGCGTTATGTGGATGACCATGAGCTCTGCATGAAAACTGACTTAAAAGCCTTAGGTATGGTATTTGATACCCACCAAGATGTATTCAAGATTAGCTACCCAAACAAGCCGGTTAACAAATGGGACAAGCGCTCAATACTCAGTTTTATCGGTTCCTTTTTTGATCCTTTGGGACTAGCAGGGCCGGTAGTTGTAAGAGCTAAGCAATTTCTACAGGACCTTTGGAAAGCAAATCTCTTATGGGACTCTCCAATACCCGATGACTTTTTAAAGCGATGGTTAAAGTTCTATAACAAAGTATTAAACATGCCTACTTTAAAAGTGCAAAGAAATGTCATCCCAAACAAAGGCCATGTAGAGATTGTAGGGTTCTGCGATGCCTCAATTAAGTCCTATGGTGCGTGCTTGTACATACGATGTATATACAACGGGAATGTTTCCATGAAGCTGTTATGTAGCAAGTCGAAAGTCGCGCCAATTAGAAATGAGTTGACCATACCAAAGCTTGAGCTTAATTCAGCGCTAATATTAGCCAAATTGTATGCTAAAATAAAGTCAATTTTAAAATTGAAAATTGAAGGCAATTATCTATTATCGGACTCGATTGTAACCCTGTCTTGGATCATGTCAAATAAAGAAAAATTGCCAGCATATGTAAAAAACAGAGTGAATGTTATAAAAGAATTAACTACTGACTGTACATGGTGTCATATCAGTGGAGCAAACAATCCTGCTGACTGTCTGTCAAGAGGATGTGATCCTCTTGACCTCTCAAAGAACCAGCTGTGGTGGCACGGGCCTCCTGACTTTCTAGATGCAAATTACCGTCCTAAGCCATCACCTGTTCTCAACACCTCAGAATATTTCAAGGAGAATGTTGACAGACAGCATGCTTGTTTGATTGCCACACCAGAGCCAGTAGAACCTGAATTATTGAAAAGATATTCATCATGGGTAAAATTGCAAAAGGTTGTTGCATGGATACTTCGATTTTTTAATAATTGTCAAAGTAAAAATAACAAAATTACAGGCAATATAACTGTAAGTGAAATGCAACAATCTAGATATAAAATTATATCTCTCTTGCAACATGAATATTTCAAACATGAAATATATTGTATAAAAAATAATTTACCAATTAAAACACATGTAAAAAACTTAGTCCCATTCATAGATGCGCACAATGTGTTAAGAGTGACAGGGAGGCTGCAAAATGCAACCATCCCATTCACACAAAAGCATCCTATAATCCTGCCAAAAAAGTGTTTTTTGACAAGTTTAATTATTCAGTATGAGCACAAGATTTTGATGCATGGCGGATTAAAGGATACTGTTAGTAGTCTCTCACAAAAGTATTGGATCATCAACTGTAATAAAGAAGTGACTAAGATAATTGGAAAATGTATCACATGTTATAAATTTAAAGCACAAGCTGCCTCACAGCTTATGGGTTCTTTACCCTTCGACCGAGTCAATGAGGCTAAAGTATTTGAAGTCGTTGGTATAGATTATTGTGGACATTTCAACATTAAACAATCATCATTAAGAAACAGTATTGTAACGAAGGGTTATGTCTGTGTCTTTGTATGTTTTGCCACCAAGGCGGTCCATTTAGAATTAGTATCAGACATGACCACTCTGGCATTCATTGCAGCGTTAAAAAGGTTTATAGCCAGGCGAGGATATCCGTCCAAAATCTTTTCCGATAATGCCAAGACATTTAAAGGAGCAGACAATTCTCTTAAAGAACTGTCCAATTTGAGCTCTAAAGAGCACCAAGACTCTGTGATAAATTATGCATTATCTAAGAATATAGAGTTCAAGTTTATACCAAGCTATTCACCCACCTTCGGAGGGCTGTGGGAAGCTGCGGTTAAAAGTTCTAAAAAACATTTCAAGCGGGTGATAGGGAACAGTTTATTCACATATGAAGAATTCAATACAATTATCATAATGACGGAAGGAATTCTCAACTCCAGGCCCATAACACAGCTTTCTAGAGACCCGTCAAATTTTTCATACCTAAGTCCGGGGCACTTTTTAATTCATAAACCTATGAATGCTATTCCAGAACCGGATATAACTTCAATACCGCAAAACAGACTGCGCTTATGGCGTCGTTGCACCCAAATGCAACAGCATTTCTGGAAAGCTTGGCATAAGCAGTACCTAGCCCAGTTAAATAGTCGCCCCAAGTGGCACAATGTACAACCCAATGTAGAGATAGGTAGCCTAGTATTGTTAAGAGATATTAATTGTAACCCTCTTCAATGGCCAGTGGCAAGAGTCACCAAGGTCTATCATGGCTCTGACCAAAAAATCAGAGTAGTTGATGTCAAACTTCCCAACGGAAATATTACAACTAGAGCAATAAATAAGATATGTGTATTACCCGTTGAAATGTAATACTTACCCATTGTACTATAGATATGTATCCATAGAAGTATAGAGTTTAAACTTCAAGTATAATTATCTACGAGTAGTAAACTAATTTTATGACTTGTCAAGTTGTCAACAGCATTATTTAATGCATGTTTATTTATTTTTATCAGCAATCAATTGCAAACTTAAGCACAACTTTTTTTTTTAATTGTAATAATTCTTAAAACCGATTGACCTTTGTGAACCTTCTCCCGGGATTATGTTTCGGAACGAAACCAAAACATTGTAATTATATTAATTTCTAAACGATGTCTGAACGGACCTGTTAAATTAAGTCATTCATTCGCTTTTATAATCCATTCCGTTCATCGCTCTCTTCCATCCCAACTCTCACCGTGTTAACATCTACAATAAGTTTTATAGTAATAAACAGTGATTATCAAGATAAATAAGACTTTTTAATAACACTATGTTTATCATTACATACTTTATATTCTAAAAATTCTTTAATAGTATAAAAACATTGATTTATTAGCCATTTTTTTAATCTAATTTTGGGAGACTTTTTGCTTCCGTGATGCTGTCTGGTAACTTGTTGTAAAAGATAGGACCGCGACATGGATTGTCTTTGCTGTCTTTGTGAGCTTATGGGGAATAGTTCTTAATTTATGAGCGTTTCGAGTGACCCATGCAGATCCATCACCTCGCCGTCCATATAATGTTATACTTTCCCTAGCATATACGCAGCATATAATAAAGTGCTAACATACATACATACATACCGAATCCAATCTTCACAAATCCACGTGATGCGGTCGGGTAGCGGACAACTTGTTGGACCAGTTTTGACAAATTATCTTTTTTCTGCCGCGACTCCGTCTGCGGTCGCGACACACGAAACTTTGGGGGACTTTCACGTTTGTACAGTCCAACATAGTATTTTCTGTACAGTCACCATTCTTCTCGCGTTTTCCTATTTTTTTTATTGTTAACCCTTAAGGCGCCAATTATACAGATATGCTACGTAAAAGTTTAATATATTCTCATGGTTGTAGAGCCCTGCGGAATACATTTAGAGCAAAATGACACTAAATAATAAAACAAAAACATGTGGTCATTATGCACTCTGACTGTTAGAGGCACGTGAATTTCAGGAAAAATGACAGATAACAGTATTAAAAACTTGATTCGCTTGACAGGCATAGTGCATATATTGACCACATACTTTGATTCATTATTTACACTACAATCGAATAATAACCGAAAAAGTAAGAATGAGGAAAGAAAGCGTGATATGTCAGCTGTATAATAGGTACTGTCAACATTAAATAAAAAGGGTGACGGTCTTTACCGTAAATGTTTAATTACCAAGTGGTTTCTAAATCGCCTCTGCCTTATTAAGAGTTAATGGGTTAACTCTTGGCCAGCATCTAAGGGTAAAGACGAGACTCAAGGATAGCACGTAACGTGGCCCAAAAATGGTCTTGCTGGAAGACCAGCGCTAGCTCCTGAGCCAGCATTATGCTGAGGATTATTAAATTTAAGAGCGCTTTAATAAAATGTAACAGGTCCACTAGCGCCACTCGTAAATAATTGTAATTATTTAAAGGAGAATGGGCAAAATGTCCCATCGGTGTATACAGTTGAGACATACCTCGTTTGAAAGGTCTTAATCGTGGGAGTATTTCATTGTATGGCACCAATGTTGGACAGCGTGCAGGGGCCGAGTAATTGACAAAAGTATGTATCGCATAAAAACGTTTATTATACAAAATGCAAATGATATAATTAAATATAAGGTATCTCATACGAAAGATAATGATAATTGGGCCACGTAAGGCTGCCGATATCGTCGCTGAAATATTTACAGGACTAGAATTAAGTAACCAAAGATATGTGTGAACGAAAAATCAGCTACTACTCAAGGATGCCTACGTGTATACACTAGTGACTTATATCACGTTAAAGGCCCTAATGTAAGCAATTTTTTGATATATACAACTTCGAGCTAACGCGTGCAGGGATCGGATTATATTGAGTTTTAGGATTTAACTCTCAGTTAACTCTACGTTAAATGAGTGTTATAACTTATTCTACTTGACACCAGATGTCTGTAGTTGTATACTTTTTTCTAGATTTATATTGTTGACAACAAACAGATAATCCGGTGGTGTATCTCTAGCATTAAGATGTTCGATTACTTTTAAGGAAGAGGTTGAATTACTTTTTAAAGAAATATCTGACAGATCGTGTCAATCAATTATCTACATGTCATATCATAAAAAAATATCAACATTTTTACAGGGATTGAAAATAGTGAATAATATAAAAATAAACGGATAAAATACAGAGTCCACGTATTGGACATACATTCGTAAGTAATCTGCATTGATCTATAATACATTTTTATTAATCTAGTTATTTGCGGGCGTGAGCCCTGATATAGTTTGCGAAGCCGGAGCCTGTAAATCTGGTCGATGCTGTGATGTACCTAGTTGTACTTGGGGCCAATATTTCCTACTTGACGTCGTACATCAAGGTCTATGAGACGGGCGTCTTCAAAATGAGATATGTGTGTATGGTATGTCTGTCTTATTTTGCTTGCATTTCTGATATGCAACGACAGTGGCAAACAAGCTTACGGCTTGCCTGATGGTTAGGTAGACATCGTAGCCTGTGGATAATAGCGACTCTAGAAGAATTAGAATTCCTGTGTATATGTGTCGATATTAAAACAGCACATCCTCGGGTACCAGGCGGCTTTACCACATAATAATTAATAGTACCTTCTTACATGGAAGGTTTTCATTTCGGCTTGCCGCATATATAGTAGGTACTTAGCTCTATGTTACTAGCGCGATAGGGTATCTGGATACCACGGAGGTTCAGCCGAAGAGGAACAAGCCTAACTTTACTCACACCAGGAACACTACACCTCATACCTAGAAAGGAACTGTGTTATTATGGCTGCGCTCTTCTGTAATGAGAAGGTAATCCCCAGTTGAGTAAGATGGTAAGAAATATGAATAAGCTGATAGTCCGCTGTACCCTACCTCTATGCCAGAAATATAACCCTTGACAGAAAATAAACTTTGAGTTAGATACAGGAATCTCGGAGCCTTAATATGTTGATCTACAATATTATTATGGCCAACTGACAAATAGATACCGCAGTTTACTAAGGATTAAGGTACTATTTCTTGCTAATGTTACCCATAAAGTTCTAACCTGCATAATGAAATTATATATATATCTTGTGTAGGTAAAATAAAAAATGAGATAATTCGGAGTTGAGTTGCCTACTACATTTTCTTGTTTTAAGATAAGAAACAGGTGAAATCATAACTTCTGATCTGTGTCTGTACTTTTTACCCGACTGCGGCAGTAGGCCTGTCACGTTTTTCGAGTGTATGTATGTATCTTAAATGTGGGTATGTGTGTATGAATGAATAGGTATCTTTGTCTATTTCTTTGGTACGTTCTGCAGCTTCACCATTTCAACGTCCTGTCAAATACAAAAGCTGTCACTTACACGCCATTACATGGAAATGTCAAACACGAAGTTGAACCCTATAATGTGCGAATATAGGTTGATATCGCACTGCACGCCGTGACGGATATATATATCGTTGGCGTTGAAAAGTTGAACAATATGATGAATTTGAACAAGCTAGGTATCTTCTTAGTCTTGGATTAATGTATAGACCTTATATATACATATTGCAAAATAAACTATGATATGCGGTCATGAACACGGAGATAATTTTATGGGGCAGGCTATAAGTGTACAGATTTATGTATGCTTCGTTTGTAACTAATTAATTTCATCCATTTATTCCACTTTCTGAACACAGGCCGTGAGACAGTTGACAACGTCTATCTCTGATATTGATGCTAATTTCGCCAATGAAGATGTTGGATGATGATTGCGGAGATCCTTGAATTGAACAAGGTGGGCGGTTGGTATCGCAATGGTATGATTTTTTAGCAATCTAGCTAGTTGCGTCTGCGAGCCTCGGCTAAGAGAAGGTAGGAGCTACATAGTTGTAATAACTACATTCTTTTTGTTTCACGGTTTAGGTATTTACTGTTTTACAATTTTCTCCTATACGGAACTAAGAAATCTTATCCATACAATATTTTTAATGCCGGGGTGATAACACGCCACCGACCCTATATTGTTTTTTGGACGCACTGTGTTCCCATTAAGAAGTTATGTATATTCCTGAATTCCACATCACATGTATGTATGTAAGCACTTTATTGTACACAATAACAGGTTAAAACAATATACATGTCACATAAGATTAGAGTACAAACGCGAACTACACACAGGTACAGGTACATGTCTACAGTTGAAGGTGGTTATTATGGCTATAGTTTTCGTTGAGCGGAGGTACTGTTACCAGACTGACGATCATCAGTTTGTCCATGTCTCCATGCCTGTATAAGTCGCAATACGTTAGGCTATATAAAGGTGTGCCTAACTATCCTTCCCTCCGTCTGTCTGCTTCCCGACCCATGTTTCCTCGGTTTGTGAATCTTTCTATCTATAAATAATAATAAATAATAAATATTTTTGGACAATCTTACATAAATCAACCTAGTCCCAAACTAAGCAAAGCTTGTACTATGGGTACCAAGTGACGATATACATACTTATATAGGTAAATAGATACTTAAATATATTTCTATGTATTCAACGTCCATGACTCACGAACAAATATTCGTGTTCATCACACAAATACATGCTCCGACCGGGATTCGAACCCGGGACCTCCAGCTTCGAAGGCAGGGTCACTACCAACTAGGCTAAAGCGGTCGTCTATGTATTTGTCATTGCGCTACTCTGTTAGGTAAGGTGCCTAAAGAACTTTCTTCACTTTGATTCTTCTGTCCGTTTTTCTGTCTGTCTGTCTTGATAGTCACAGATGTACACATTGATATTTTACCTAACTGGATGTTTATAAATAGGTTATAAAAACGGTATCAATAAGAGCGACTTAATTTTAGCACTTAATTTTATCATTCTAGAGTGCTTAACTTGGGATTGCCATGTTACCAGTCATATTAATTTTATATGTGGTAAATACGTAAAGTTTATAGGATTGCGTAAATAGATATACTAATCCCTTATCACATTGCGCTAACCCATGAAGGCCAAATAATATGGTTCTTACTTACATATATTTTTAGGGCCTTAACACAGTGTTTTTTTTATGATACTCGTATGTTATCAAAAGTTTTTATGCAGTATTGAAAGGGATATTTACATTGCTTTTATTGTTTATGCATTTTATGATACCGTTTTGTTAATTTTTATCAACAGAAAACAGTATTGGATTAAAAGCGGCATTATACATTATCATCAGTATTAATTTGATATGCTCTTCAGTATATTTGTAACTTTTTGCCAACATGCATTACAAAAATATCGCAATATTGGTATTCATTTTACATTAAACATTTGTATGCATAAATGTAACAATGTGGACTATCTTAAAAAATCGACCTAGTCCCCATGTAATCAAAGCTTTTACTACGACTATGGGCGCTAGGCGACGTTATACATGCTTGCCTACATAGATTGATAAAACTTTAACATACATAGAAACTATCCAAGACTCAGGAACTAAAATGCCCTGACCGGGATTCGAACACAGGTCCACCAGCGTCGCGGTTAGGATCGCTTTACATACGTAATAAACATTGGGATAAAGATTTATTAGTTTAACACCAGTTCTTTCAGTTTTAACCGGATCGCTGAATCAGTGGCGATGGTGGAAATACACAAGATTTTAGACGGCGCGACTGGCATTATCAAGAAGTTTGAATTAACAATATTATTGAATGCTAATTTGGTTGAGGCATTACTACGATACACGTCATAATGTCTGTGGTACGTATATCAAGCAAATAGCAAGTAATACGAGTGGATTGACAATGATTGCATTGATATCACAATGACAACGGCTGCATTGGGAATTTGGAAGCCTTTTGATTGGCCGTTTACCCGTTGATTTATTCATGACACCATGACGTATGTCCACGATCACGCTATTGCAAGTCAGCAAGTATATCATCATCATCATCATCATCAGCCAATATATGTCCCACTGCTGGGCACATCTCTCCTCTTGTTGATGAAAGGAATGAGGCAGTGGGGACTACTCTCTCATTGTCAGTGGAGACTTATTTTCATACACCTGTGAATTTTATGGCAGATCTATGCAGGTATCCTGACAATGTTTTCCTTTGCCGAATAGCTAACGGTAATTATGTATTATTATTATTATTTATTTATTTATGAATCATGAAGTGCAAAAAGGAATTATATAATATATCGCTCCACAAAACTATTTAGGTTTGACTGTGGAGTCGAATGTCAGTTTAAAGTCTCAAAAATACATAATACTTAGTTATTAGGTAATAAGGTATAATATGGCAATAGCCATATTAATAGAGGGTGAATCGGGTGGGTATAGTGGTTTTATAGGGCAACAAAAACTACTATACGAGATACTTTTTCAGGCGATATTTAAACCTAGATTTCTTAGCTTCGCGGGTTATGTCCGCGGGCAAGGTGTTGTGTGCGTTTTTTAAATGTCCTATCCCCGTAGCAGTTGGACACTCTAGGTACATTATATGTGCCTGGTGGTGGTGGTATGGTTGACACCGTAGCCGCACCATAGCCGCTTGCGACTGCATGCAAGTACAAGCGTTGACTACCCTTTATTGATTTTTACCCGACTGTTGCAATTAAGGAGGGTTTTGTTTTAGTGTATGTAGCTATGTATGAACTAAACATCTATATCTCGTTTATATATTAAAACTTAAATAGCCGCGTATGTTGTCGATCACGAATATTACTGACCAATGTTTATTCGACTTCCATGACCATTTAGATAGTGTTTAGTTTTTCTGTTTGGTTTGTAATTAATGCCATTGTAGTTGCAAACTCGTTATCGGCCCTAAAGGAGTATGATCCTGAATCCTCTGCTGCGATGCAGTTATGGTTCTATTAACAGGCTTTATTAGGGTATATTTTCGCACATACTTTTTATATAACACGACGGTGCCAGACAAGCGTACGGTCTGCCCAATGTTAAGCAGAGACCGTAGCGTACTTATGAAAACAAGCCTTCAAACTACGCTATCTAATATATATTACCATACAATAGTAATAATCGTTACATTATAATCTAACTAGCGAGATTATAAACTGTCAGATTGTAAACCTATAACTGTTTTGTACTTTCCATCAGCAAGTCGACGAAGCCCCGAGTACCGCTCTGAAGAACTTAGGCAACGAACGAATCTAACCTAAGGGGGCGTCCATAAATTACGTGAGGTGTTTTTTTAGATTTTCTGTCCTTCCCTCCCCCCCTGGTGAGATGTCGTGAGATTTTATTCAACCCCTTCCCCCAACCCCCAATCTCACGTGAGATTTTTTAAAATGTGGGTTTCTTACGTAAACGCGTTGGATTATTATTGTAAAAAGATAAAAAAATTGCTTCGTGCTTTTATTTAGGACTAGTTAAGACTAGTAATCAATATTGCTGAGAGTTAACGTCGAAGTATGAATGAAATTATTCTCTTTCGAACGAATTAGTGAATAATCTTAATCGTATTACGATTACGCTTAAGATTAAATCTTATAAGCGTGTACAATCTGGATTAAATGGACCAAAATAGTATAATATTTTTTTGTTTCAATCAGAAAAAAATTGCGTGATGTTTGTCGAGTACCCCCCTCTCTCCAACGTAAGATTAGATGAGATTTGACTCGACCCCCTCCCCCCCTTAAACATCTCACGTAATTTATGGACGCCCCCTAAACTGCAAGTTTCATGTCGGAAGAGTTGGAACTATAAAATACTATTTACAATTTAAGGCATTATTTCTCTGACGGTGACATATACAACGCATCCCAGAAGGTCGTCTAACATAGTATACCAAATATAATCGGGCCGCGCATTTTTCCATTCTTGTATTCGTATAGTCCGTCTGTTAACCCTACTATACCTACGTTGTTATATAAGTGAAAACAAATCCCTCAAACTACATAACGCATCTCCAGCCTTTAGAAGCTCTGTTAGACATTCTTCCAACACTGCATACCTACACAGTAGTTCCTACCTAACATAGTCTCGTTTTTTTTTTCATTTTTGGATTATTTTGTATAGCCCCTTTGTTGACACAACTGTACTTTGTTACACAGTACTTACCTAGCGTGAAAGTGACTACTTAAATATTTAATTACCATTGGTTTTTCAGGTACCTAATCAAGTCATGATAAGGACGGTTACTATAAGCAAGAAGAAAAAAGAACCGTCCAGGTGTGTGTTGCGCCCGGGCCACGTAGGATTTCGTAGTTGCGACTCGTCACATTGCGGCTTAAAAGGGTTTTTTTACTACAAACTACGGATGTATTTGCTTGTGATCTTAAGTGGCCGGTGCTCAGCACAAACGGATGTCTGGATCGAAATACGTTTTTTAAAACCCACAATACTTATGACGACAAATGATCCATCATCTATCGGTACTCCCTTCGATGGGTTTTACGACGGACAAATAAGGCATCCCCACCTTTAGTGTAGGAGAAGTATCGTAACAAGATGGGTACATGTTCTCCATTTTTTTTGACAAGAATTTAATGTATAGTCTGTATAGGTATACGGTAAACTAAGTAGAGCCTCTTCAATCTCGATAGGCCGTGAGTTACCCGTATACCACTGGGTTTTCTTAAAAAACTTACTTACGAAATATCATTTTATAATTAACAGCAGCTTTTATTCTGTCCACGGAAAACTGTTCGCTGTTCATAAGATCTAAGGATCTCTTTTTTACCGACAGTGATAGTAAGTAGCAAAAAGACGCTTGCGACTACAAAAGTTAATCCACAGTTATGAATTTGTTATTGTTGTAACCTTCAGGGAGGTGAAGGTAATTCGCCAGCTGAGCCAATTATTCCGCTGAACCTTACCCGTATGCTAATGATCTGGTACTAGGGAACGTGCCCATACTCCGTGTCCCATTGTTTACAATTTTTGACTCCCGCCCCCCATCGGTGATCACCCATAGTATACGCCGGTAATATATAGCTTTAATCGTATTGAAGACGGGGAAGTTAAAAAAACTGGATTTGGTATAAAGAAAAGGTTTTGTGCCATCGGAAACGGTGCTGCGAATTTAAAAATCGTTCAACGCTTTACCATCATTTGAATGTAGCTCAAAAAAGCATAGTATTTTGAGCTCCCCCATCCCTCCTCCCGGCGTCGACGGCGAGATGTTTTGGTGTATGGTACGTAGAATTAACAATGATTATGTTATGTGACATGCATATTGCTTTCATATTATTACATACATACATTAATGAGGTTTATAAGAGGAATTGAATGATTATGAATATAAGCAAAAAGAAAAGTCGTGGAATTTAAAATAAGCGAGTTTATGACCGACTTTCCATTTATGGTCGATATAGGAAGATTGTAAAATGTAGAATTCGTATAACTGGAAATAGTAGCTTTATTGAAAAGAGAGGGAATGCTTGGAAATCTGGTACAGTAAGACAGATAATATAGCAAAAGGCACGTCTGACTGTGCATACTTCTTGAATCCATCAAACTAATTTTTACGTTGCTAGATTGGTCTGTCTATGAGCTCAAAATTAAAACGGCCGTTTTAACTTTGGACGCATAGATTGACGAATTCAGCAACGTAATAACTAGTTTGATGGATTCAAAACGTACTTAAATACAAAATACAGTACGTAGCAGCCCCCTTTTTTAGATATCTACCGTTAAATTTAAACAATCACAATTATTTACGAGTGGCGCTAGTGGACATGTTACATTTTATTAAAGCGCTCTTAACACTGGAGACGCCGTTGAGATACTTACCCCTCTGCCAAAGGTATAGAAGAAAAATCTGCCACTTTATTAAACACTACTTATATACTACTTAAATATATGGGATTATACGCCAGTCTAGAACCCGATTCCCAATTACAATTAGAAGCATAGCAATTTTAGTTAGGCGTTTGTATGTAAGCAGGATATAGAAAATTTAAAATCGCTTAATTTTTTTAACTCTCACATCTCCACCACACCTCGTGAGAACAGCCAGTCCATTACCAACAAAAATGGTGACCGCCCAAAGATAATTAAGCACGTACTTGGTCCAGTTAAATGGACATTAGCGGCCGGTAATATATTGTGTTTTGTGTAAGTGATCTTGCTGGGTTGTGTGCGCTGTGTCTGAAGGTAGCGGGAGCGGTTGAGTAAGCGGATTCGTAAACCTAGTTCTAATTTTACAATCCGACCCAGGTCGGGCCAAGCTAAGTTTCTTGCTGGACTCTTCTCAGCTAGGCTAGGTTTAGTGAACCAGCGACAAAACTCCCAGTAGCTCGATTCCACTCACACCTCAGATTCGGTTGAAACCGCTCAACCAATGTCACTGGAGCGCAAACTCTTAGAGTATTCCAGTGATCCAAACCACACGCGTGGTCGTGCCGGAGGTTTTCCCCTGGATTTTTCCCAGGCTACTCTCCAACCGCGCACTCCTACAAAACCTACATATAAAGCTCCTCCGTAAACAGGTTTAAATATACCGGTATTTGTATCTGAACTACAATAAAAAGGTTTTGCGGCAAGTACATGATAATGGTTTGAAAAATTAACCGATTTCCGAGCCCCGCCTTTTTGATTAGTTCGCGATCATTCGAACTCGCTCATATCCCCACTAAGTCCACCCCCATACGACCACGCCAGTGTTAGAGGTATTTATCATTACTTAATCTTAACGTGCGGTATGCTCTAATAATGGTAAGCAATATAAATAATTGTTTTTTTTTACCGGCGAAAAGGCCTGTAATTAAGTAAGTAATAAGCAATCATTGGAAGCGATCAAGAATGATGTAAATCACTAGTGATGCTCTGTGGTTAGATGATGTTAAAGTAGCGCTAATCGAACGGTATATATATAGAACAAACAGTAACAAGCAGCAATCAGGCAGTTGAAATAACTGATGCAGACTGTATCAAGTTATTTTTAAATATCATATAGTACATATACATATTATTATGATTGATGATGATGATTCCAAATTTCAGACAAATCCGTCCCGCCATTTTTGAGATTAAGAGGAACGTCCATTCATCCGTCCATAAATCGGCACAAACTTTAGCGTTTAATATTATTAGCATGTATTTATATGGCAGATATCAGACAAGCCTTAAGTTTTAGAAAGGTAGGGCACAGCAAAATGTCATCTTGCTCGAATTTGGAGCAGCCCAACTGGGGAAGTACCTCCGCCTTGCAGAAGACCACAGCCATAATAACATTATCTACTATACAAGTATGTAGTGTTGTGTTCCTGGAGGTGAGCAAGGTTGCCAGAGCTCTCGAGGATGCACTGTGCTGAGAGCGAGGGACCTAAATCTGTCCCTTCTGTTGTCAACACAGTGCATCCTCAAATTTTATAAAGGGTCGGCAACGCGTACGTGACTCCTTTGGAGTTGCGGGCGTCTATAGGCTGCGGTGGCCGCTTACCTTTAGGTGGACCGTAAGCTTGTTTGCCACCGGCGTTGTATAAAAAGCCTAATCCCAATAAAGTCTAGTTTGGTAGGTCAGATATGGCAGTCGCTTTCGTAAAAACTAGTGCCTACGCCAATTCGTGAGGTTAGGTAGCGGTAAGCTTTCTTTCGTCGTTGTATAAAGCGAATTAATAAAGGGTCAAGCGGAAGAATAAAATTCATAGGCTACGGCGTATGCTTGACATCAGGCAGGGCCTTAGCTTGTTTACAGAATACAGAATACAGTCTTTATTGGTAAAAATACATTTTACAGGCCATATTATTATTTATTACATTTTATTTAATTATGGTAAATTTAATTACATTAGGTATAAACATATCTAGGTCAATGATCTTCCTGAGCACACATAAACTCGTCAATCGAAATAAATTGAAGAATAAATGATTTCATTTCATTTCATTTCATCAAGTAGTATGCTTAATAAAGCATACTACTCGCCTGCTAAATATAGCAGGAACCGCCATTGCGACCGGCATTGTATAAAAATAAAAAAATGACTGAATTCGTAACCATACTATAGCTAAGACTTATGGAGCGATGATTAAACTCTGTGTTGGGAACAATTAAAATGATGTACATTTTTGAATGTGCCTCGGGCTATTGAATTAATTATTGTATGTTAGCGCAGAGAGATGAAAGAACAGAGGAGACATATTATTTTATTTATTCCTGACCTTTTGCGAGCTAAGCAATCACGAACTCTAATATAGGTACTGTAGAGGTTGTTACGGTATGAGGCTGGCCGTGTAGGTCCAGAATCATAACGTATACAAATTGAATTTAAACTATGATTCGAGAATGCGTCAAACTGGCATTCTTCTGGAAACAATTGGTTTTCCAGGGACTTGTCCTCAGGACACCATCGGAATCACATGCTCTGTAAATTATTTTGTAAATTATTTCGGTACAGTAAGAAATATACTAGTTTCCTATGTGCTTCCAGTGTTATATTTTAGCTACGATCTCCTCCCAGTACCTCTAAACCCGTACCTCTCGAGCAGCATACCCCAGTATTAATATATATACCACGTAATATACCACAGTACATTATTTTGCCTGTAAAAAGTCTGTATTGTATATATATTGTGTTTTGTGTAAGTGATCTTGCTGGGTTGTGTGCGCTGTGACGGAAGGTAGCGGGAGCGGTTGAGTAAGCGGATTCGTAAACCTAGTTCTAATTTATGACGCTTAGTATGGAGACTCTCGTTTATGTGCTGTAAAAAGTCCGTATTGTCTATTGCCCAAAAAAACACACTCCTTACCTTTAAAAATTAAAGCAGAGTTGGGTGCCACAGACTACTACAAATACTATGTTTAGTAGTAATTCTTTGGTGCGTACAAGTGTAACTTTTCAAATTAAAATCAGTGCTGCCAACTTGGCGCAACTTCGTCATAAATTGTATGTTATCATTAATGCATATTATATTATTTAATTAATATAAATAAATGCATCTATACAATACAAATAATCTTTTAAAAGTCCAGCAAATTATTAAAAATGCTAACCATAAACAGTGTCACAATTTTTGATTTCCATCAACTCAAATACCGTTACACTTATATTATTCCTTGTACGAAACTGGTTACGTAGCATTTATGCTAGTTTCGTAAGAAGAAAAAGTATTCTTTGTACGTAACTAGTTTCGTAGTAAGAATATTTATTCCTTGTACGAAACTGGTTACGTAGCCCTGGTTTCGTAGGCGGCCGAATGGTATTATTCAAACCAACAACTGTTGAACAAATTTAATAATATACGTGACTTCAAATTTTAGTAGAATTAAAGAAATACATATTCATCTCTTCTGTTCGGTAAGTTCGATTTTCATGAGTATATAGCCGAGTTGAAAGTCGTTTTTCCGACCCTAGGTTGGAAAGTATTTTTTTTAAAGTTCTATAGGCCGGGAGGTACAAAGTAGACCTCACGTGTATTTTTTCCTGTACCTACGAAATCGAGAAATAATATCCTTGCTAACCGTGTTTAGAGTACCAAAAATATTAATATATTCATGACGATCCTCTCAGGTGAATTTTATCATACTCATTGTATTATTTAACTACTATTTTATTCATTGATTTTTAATTTATTTTGTTTTATTTAATGTTACTGACGATCACAATAGAGATTCCTGTAAATTGACATGTAATTTATATTGTAATCTTATATTGTGAATAAATGAATCTGAATCTGAATATCTTCTCATGTAACAAATTACGAATCATCATTTCACACGTTATTATGTTAACAATTACTATGGCAGAAGAACAAATCAGTTTATGGTGCCAACTATTTATAACGAATTTAACTGGTTAAGAAAAGAGAAAAAATGTGGTTTAAAAGCAAGCTAAAAAAGACATATTTAGAAAGATTACCTTAACTGTTAACAGATTTAGTTAGTTAATATATACATATATTTTATCGTTCTAGTTCTTACAATTACAAGTATTACTTAATTATGTAACTTAGGTGCATGATAATAGACTTGTTAAAATGAGCGCGGTCTCGCCAACAAACTGTCTTGTCAGTTTGGCGAGTAAAATTGAAATTGGAAACTTTATGTACCCTTTTAAAAATAAATTTAATGGTCGCTTGCAACTCCTGGGGTGTCACATGCGCGTTGCCGACCCTTAAAAAATTTATACACTCCTATCAATAAGACATCGTATATCACGGCGTGATTAATCCTCGTTAATTGGCGACACACACTTTAATGATGCCTCTAACTACGACACAAAGCCATACAATAGTGGGTGTGACCGAGTGGGCTGAACGGATGAAAGAGAAAACATGTTTTGTTAATTGACAAGCGTGTATCTTTGTGTTGCATTTTATGTGATTGCTTAAGGTTGGGTTGCACCAAACCGCCTGTAATCGTAACTGGTGTTCGTTAAAATCTGATGTATGGAAAGTTTGACAAGTTTCTATGACAGCTGCCGGCGCCATATTTGACGATGACCGGCCTGTGATCGTATGTTGGTGCAACCGACCCTTAGTGTATGAGAGAGAAGGCACAGCAAAACTTCATCTCGTATTTGAAGCAGACTAACTTATTCCTCACACTCACACATAAAACGGGAATAACTCAACACACTCAGGCATGTTTATGTTAACGGGATCCTATTACTAAGACTTCGCTGTCCGTGCGTCTGTCTGTCTATCACCAGGCTGTAATTAAAATTGTCACAGGTAATGTATTTCTCCTGCGGCTATAAATAAATAAATATCTGTGGACAATCTACACAAATTAACCTAGTCCCAAACTAAGCAAAGCTTGTACTATGGGTACCAAGTGACGATATAAATACTTATATAGATAAATAGATACTTAAATACATAGAAAACATAAAAGTTAGTAAGTTAGTGTAAGTTTAGTTCCTTTAGTTACTGCCTGCCATTCCAACTGTCATTGGCGCTAGTTTAGCTGGAACAGATAGCACAGGCTGCTGCGTTCATATATCACGGTTTAAAAAAAAAAATCAAATTTTGTTTTTAAAATCCGTTTTCTTCTTCTTCATGTTAATCGTTCTTTATTTATTATTATTATTTTATGTTCGTACAGTTACACACCGTGAAATCACTCGACGGTCCCATCGGAAGACCAGCGCTGGCGATTGCCCGCATTATGCTGAGATGGTACCGTTTCGAGATAACACAACTTTTTTGTTTATTTTTATATTCTATTTTTGCTGTATTAATTGTTGTCTTTGTCTCGAATAAATATTTCTTTCTTTCTTAAAAGACTCAGGAACATCACACAAATAAATGCCCTGACCGGGACTCGAACCCGGGACCTCCAGCTCCGGCAGAGTCACTACCAACTAGGCTAAAGCGGCTAGGCTATAACAACAAATACTAAAAAAATGGAATTAAATAAATATTTAAGTGGGCTCCCATACAACAAACGTATTTTTTGCCGTTTATATGGTACGGAATCCTTCGTGCGCAAGTCCGACTCGCACTTAACCGGTTTTGTTTGTAGTTAAGTTGTTCACTGCTGAAGACTTCCCCCCATTTTTTCCAGGCATCCCTCTAGGTATTCAGAATTTGGCTACTTGTGGGTAGCATGATATTTGATATAATAAAGCAGTCTCGTTCATGTGAAATGAAATGAAATCGTTTATTCTTCAATTTAGGCATGTTACATGCACTTATGAATGTCAAAAAAACTACCACCGGTCCATAAAATAAACCTCTGCCTCGAGAAGAACCGGCGTAAGAAACTCGGCGAGGTGTCATTTTTTCAAAACAATGTACAAGTATATAAAATAACAGTAAAAATAGTACAAAATTCAAATGCTACAATATAAAAATACATACATATTTTTTAATATTAAGGACAAAATATTTCTATGTTCGATTACTT
This sequence comes from Epiblema foenella, assembly GCA_963556455.1. Lineage (NCBI taxonomy): Eukaryota > Metazoa > Arthropoda > Insecta > Lepidoptera > Tortricidae > Epiblema > Epiblema foenella. The sequence goes on from OY747100.1 coordinate 25,936,389, forward strand.
TCGCGAGACGCTATCACTGCCAAACATCCCTATCCATGATGTAATCGTTTATGTACCTTGACAATCCCTATTGGGCGTTTTACCTCTCAATTGCTGACAAATTTATTTATTTGGGAAACAAACAGGCAAAAATATTCATCAAGTTAATCATAATAAACATAACATTAGCCAAACAGTTTCCACTACTGACTAATACAAAATCTGTTGCTCAGACCAAAAAACGAAACTTCAAAATAACACAATACGCTAAGAATTGATAATTTACACAATGTGACACAAGAGAAAAGTGCATGTATTTAAAGAGTTACGATACCTACAGTTCATCGTTCAAGACAACACTTAAATTGTAATTTTTTTTATTGCCTTTAATTATTATTATTATTTTTGTTTTTTTTGTTGCATCCAGATCATTCCGTCATCTCAATCCGTCTCCCGGCGAAAAAAATAAACAATAGCATTCTTTTGTTATATCCCTGTGATCCCAGGGACCGGTAGACGACAGATTAAATATTATATATACCATGTATTATAACAAATGCGTTCGTGGCCCAACGGCGTTCTTGTCGCGTGCGATATGCGTGGTTAAGCAACGTCGGTCTTCGTCAACTTTTAGATGGATAACCCCGTTGAGTGGTTAATGGGTGAATAGCAAAAATATTGTACATTCCAAAAAATAAAATGTCCTAATTAAACAATCTGTAAAAAAATAGGTATTAGAGTAGCATATTTTTCAATTTTGTTTTCACGTTGGCCAACTCATACACTCATAGTTTTCTAGTATTCATAAAGTTTTATAGTATAAATTGGACACCTTTATAAAAAATCTCAATTTCTAAAATAGATATTTTAATAGAATAAACGCCTCAATTTATAATATAAACACATAATAAAACAAATAATCTAATTAAAATTAAAATTATAAATAAAAAAATTCTACATAAAGTGCATTTCTGCTCCATACAAATTTCATATGTCCTTTGTGTAACAGAGGGTATTCAAAAAATCATAACTTTGATTAAAACGGCCCGGGCCAAAAAATATTTCGGGTCCTATTAAGTACAACGTGAAATATTTCGGGGAAAGATTTCGTTCCTTTGTATTACGTCAACTGCGTAACGCTATATTCTGCACTTCCACAGCAGTTTTATCTCTGGCTACAAGTAGTCTACTATTAACACAACCGAATGTGTCGATAGCTCTAATAACAATGAGCGCTCCCGTGCTTTGAAAGGCTCGTCACATGACTCCTATTTTTCAAATAAGATTAAAAGTACCAAGTATTGATCCAAGGTCGCGCATTGGGACGTTTACCTTATGTTGGTATGGAAGACACGTATAAAATATCATCAGACGATTTATGCCATACATAAAACAGCCACTTATAAAAGCCCGTATATCTAACCTAGATATCTGATAAAACAATACAAACAGATACAATCAGTCGTCACGATTCCCACATTGTTGAGCCTCGTCACAGTAAATATTTAGCTAAATCAGTATCTAAAGTACTTTTCTGATTCGCCTTAAGATTGACTGATAGAATGCATTATGGTATTAAGTCCGGCTTTTGTTGACTGAATGAAACGAAGGTCTCCGCTACATCGGACCAATGCTGTGCAATAAAGATTAAATACTAATAATATTCTACTTTAACACTAATTGAATTTCTTTTTTATACACACTGGCTAAAAATCGTATGTTTGTGATAGAAACTGTTACATTGGTGTTTTTTTTATATATTTAGGCAACAAACAGTCACATTAAGTAAAATATTCAATCGTATACGAGCATATATGTGGGATGAGTGAAATGGAGCGTAAGATGAATGAATGAATGTGATAAGGAACGACTGAATGCAAGACAAACGAATGAATGACTGATGTAAAGAAAGAGATCGAGTGATTAGTAGTATGTGCAAGTGGGAAAGAGAGAGCGATAGAATGACTGGAATTTTGAATAAAAAACGGAAGAAAAGGAGAGAATTAAGGGGACGCTAAAGACGAGGTGGTGTAATTTCTTTTATTTCAATATAATATAGTTATTTCAAGATTTAGAGTGGTTTTCGTTACGCCCCGATCCCACAAATTGGTGTCAGAAGTGGGATCTATAGTTAAATTACCAAAGTCAAGTCAATAAAATATCAAGACGTAGAAGACGACGAGAGAAAAAAAAAGAAATTACACCACCTCGTCTTTAGCGTCCCCATTGTTCCAATCGGATCGGAAAAGAAATCACCATTGTTCCAATCGGATCGGAAGACGGTCCTATTAAGACGAAAAGATGCCTCCGAAGAAGAACAGGCAAGATTACGACGACGAAGACGCTATGGCTTCACGTGGCGGCGGCATGCTGCACCTGGCCGAAGGCCTTATTCCTCGATTCAGCGGGCAGGATAAGACGTACCCGGCGGCTCGCTGGATACAAGATGTTGAGGATAATGCCGAGATATTCGGATGGACGCCAGTACAGCAGCTCCTGATGGCGAGAAGGTCGCTCACCGGAACGGCGGAGTTATGGCTGCGGTCGGAACGTACATTCAAGACCTGGGAAGACCTTAAGACTCAAATCTCGAAAGAATTTCCAGACACGGTGGACGTGAAAACGATCCATGAAATGATGAGTGCACGTCACAAGAAAAATGACGAGTCATGTCTTGAATACTTGTTCGTCATGAAAGAATTGGGTAAAAGAGGGAAGATGCCGGACTATGTGGCGATTAAATACATCGTTGAAGGTATTAAAGACAACGAAGTCAACAAAGTGATGCTTTACGGTGTTTCAACTTACGGCGAGCTAAAAGAAAAATTAAAAATATACGAGCAGCTAAAACAAAATATGTCAAGTTCTGCGCGAGAGTCTAATAAATCGAAGCCAGATAATAAGCCAGTTGAGAAGACGAGCAGACGAATTTTCACCCGATGTTATAGCTGTGGAGAAATGAATCATGCATCATCAGAATGTCCACATAAAGACAAAGGCTTGAAGTGCTTCAAGTGCAATCAATTCGGCCATATTGCACCGCATTGCAAAACGTCACAGGCGACAACTTCGCGGGAATCGCGGGGCCCAAGGAACGACTTGAATGTAGCAGCGGGCGGCGAAGTTGGCAGCATTGCGAAGAGATTTCCTGCAAGCAACGTAGGTGGCGCTGCGGACGGTGCGAGACGGAATTTTGTTGGCCAAACGAACGTCACGACGGACGTCGACCATGTTGGCTTCATTGACACGAACATAATGGCGGATGAATGTTTGACAACAACTGTCAGATCGGACGAAAATTATACGAGCGAAGTAAATAAAGTTAAGAAGCCGATGAAATCCGTAGAAGTATTAAATCATAAAGTGATGTCTTTGATCGACTCGGGAAGTGATGTCAATTTACTGCGTATGGACTGCTACACTACGTTAAATGCGCCGGAGTTCGAGAAAAGTGAACTTCACCTGTCAGGGTTAGGTTCAAACAAAGTGGAGTGCTTCGGTCGCGTTAAGTTAAATATAACCATTGATGAACAATCGTATAACAATATTGTGTTTTACGTGATTTCTAGAGACGCTATGCCGTATTCTATGATAATAGGTCAAGAGTTTTTGCAACATTGTGTGGTGTTGATGGAAAACAACAATGTTAGGTTAAAGCCGGCTAGTGACTGGATGTACGAAATATGTGTGGTTGACTCTTCTGTTGTAGGTCGCGAGGTGAGTCCTGAGGTGCGTGAAAAGGTGAGCAACATAGTGGAATCCTATGAACCCAAGAAGACGAAAGAGGCGCCGATCAAGCTCAAGCTAGTGCTGAGAGATGACGTACCGGTGGCACAGCGGCCAAGGAGGTTGGCTCCTAAGGAACAGGATGAGGTTGATAAACAGGTAGCACAGTGGCTCCAAGACGGCATAATAAGGGTAAGCTATTCTGATTATGCGAGTCCTTTGGTTTTAGTTCGGAAAAAAGATGGAAGTTTAAGAGTATGTGTAGATTATAGACGACTGAACCAAAAGATTGTAAAGGATGAGTTTCCTTTACCAGTGATAGAAGATCATATTGATAGGTTATGCGGAGCAAAGGTCTTCAGTACCTTGGATTTAAAGAACGGTTATTTTCATCTGCCAGTGGATGATGATTCAATTAAATACACAGCATTTGTGACACAGACATCGCAATATGAATTCATGAAAGCTCCATTTGGTTTGTCCGTATGCCCAAAAGTATTCACCAGGTTTATAACTATCATCTATAGAAATCTGATTGCTAAAGGAGTTGTGATCATTTTCATTGATGACTTAATTATTCCAGCAGCAGACGAGAATGAGGCAGTATGCAGACTGGAACAAGTGTTGGAGGTGGCTTCAGAATACGGTCTCCAAATAAATTGGAAGAAGTCACAGTTAGTTGAACGTCGTGTGGAGTACCTGGGCCATGTGATTGAAGACGGAAAGGTACGGCCCTCACCAAATAAGACTGATGCTGTAGTGAGATTCCCAGAGCCGACCAGTATGAAGCAGTTACACAGCTTTATAGGGTTGACTTCTTACTTCCGGAAATATATCCAAGATTATGCAGTTATTGCTAAGCCGTTAACAGATTTGTTAAAGAAAGACAGTGTGTTTGAGTTCAATGAACCTTGCCGGACTGCATTCCAAGAATTAAAGTTGAGGCTTGCTAGCCAACCAGTGCTCAGAATATATGATCCCAGATTAGAAACAGAAATGCACACCGATGCATCCAAAGACGCTATCTCAGCCATATTGTTGCAAAGAGGTGATGATGCACAACTGCACCCGATATATTATATGAGTCGAAAGACAACAATACACGAAATGAAATACACCAGTTATGAGCTGGAAGCTCTAGCTGTTGTCGAAGGTGTTAAGAAATTCAGATGTTACCTATTCGGCAGATACTTCAAAATCATCACCGACTGCAAGGCTTTTCAGCAGACACTGGACAAAAAAGAGCTGGCTATGTCAACAAGAGTAGCGAGATGGGTCATGGACCTCCAGCTGTATACATTTGATGTGGAACACCGAGAAGGTAGCCGCATGAGGCATGTAGATGCTTTGAGCCGAAATCCCTATGTTGCAGCAATAAGTGCCTGTTCTCCCATCACCGAGAAAGTGAAGACTGCTCAGGAACAAGACGAAGGACTGAGGGCAGTGATGGAGTTAATTAGAGGGAACTCACAGTACCAGGATTTTTATATGGAAAATGGTTTGCTCTACAAAGGCAGTCAGAAGCATCTTGTGATTCCAACTACTATGGAACACGAGATTATAAAAAGAGCACATGAGAATGGCCATTTTTCCAAAAAGAAGATGCTAGAGCTAATCAGCAAAGACTATTACATAAAGAACTTGGAAAAGAAGATTGAGGAGTATCTCTTGACTTGCATACCATGCTTGTTAGCAGAGAGGAAAAGAGGCAAGCAAGAAGGCTTTCTACATCCGATTGCCAAAGAGGATTTGCCCCTGGATACCCTTCATATCGACCATATTGGTCCAATGACTGAGACGAAAAAGCTCTACAATCATATTTTAACGGTGGTGGATGCATTCACCAAATTTGTTTGGCTTTTCCCAGTAAAGAGTACTACAGCAAAAGAGACAGTAGACAAAATAATGATCTATCAACAATGTTTTGGAAACCCAAAGAGGATAATCTCAGACAGAGGGACAGCATTCACCAGCTCACTGTTCGAAGGATTCTGCAAAGATGAAGGCATAGAACATATTAAAGTCACCACTGGAGTACCGCGTGCAAATGGTCAAGTAGAGATTATTCACAGAATTCTGATAAGTGTATTGACCAAGTTGTGTATTGAGGAACCAACACACTGGTACCGCCATGTGAGTAGAGTTCAGAGAGCAATCAATAGCACCCATCAGCGGAGCATAAACACCTCCCCTTTCGAGCTATTAATTGGAACTAAAATGAAACTAAAAGAAGACTATGAAGTTTACGACTTGTTAGAACAAGAGAACAGAGATAGCTTTATGGCTATTAGAGAAGAAGTTAGAAAGAAAGCAAAAGAACAAATCTTACAAATCCAGGAAGAGAATAGACGGAACTACAACAAACAGCGAAAAGAGAGTGCCCAATACCGAGTGGGTGATAAGGTCGCCATTAAGAGGACCCAGTTTGGTGTCGGTATGAAGCTCAGACCGAAGTACCTGGGACCATATGAGGTTGTAGAGTGCACGGGACGGGACCGGTACAAGGTGAGGAAGTTGGACGATGATGCCGAGGGCCCGCGAGACACCACGACCGTCTGCGACTACATGAAGAAGTGGCCTAGCGAGGGATAACACAGGTATGATTTTTATTGTTCTATTACGGCCACAGAGGGCACCACACATACTTTTCATGTGCATGTGTTCAAAACCAGCTGTTGTTTTTGTTTTCCGTCAACACTACGATTTGTTAAACCTTAATGCTGTGATATATTGTTTAGACTATAATATGCTAACTCTACAAATGATTTAGTATTAAAAGAATCTCTTATAATTGTTGCGTGCAATGTACCATTAAGCATTATGTAGTCAAACCTTTAAGTAAACTGTTATTGATAAGAAAGTTCACAATATTTCGTGTTGTAATATGCTAACATGTCATATGTACCTACTTAATTAAGTTCCAGAGAAGCTTTTGCCATTATATTCGTTAGTTACAAAGTAATAATGTTCCTATTGTAAACTCAGTTCCTACAACAAAGAGTATTTTAAAATGAGATGGTATTGGTTGGCCAGTCTGAGGTCAGACTAGAGTCAGGACAGCCGACTGTGGGATGAGTGAAATGGAGCGTAAGATGAATGAATGAATGTGATAAGGAACGACTGAATGCAAGACAAACGAATGAATGACTGATGTAAAGAAAGAGATCGAGTGATTAGTAGTATGTGCAAGTGGGAAAGAGAGAGCGATAGAATGACTGGAATTTTGAATAAAAAACGGAAGAAAAGGAGAGAATTAAGGGGACGCTAAAGACGAGGTGGTGTAATTTCTTTTATTTCAATATAATATAGTTATTTCAAGATTTAGAGTGGTTTTCGTTACGCCCCGATCCCACATATATAAATGACAAATGGGAACTCTTCTGTGAGCCCTATGTCCCTAATGAGGAATAACAGAAACGCATCATTTATTTATTTATTTATTTTATTTGACACACCAACAAGATACAGGCAGGACTTGCGTCATCTAACTTTATGTTCTTATTAATGTATTAACATTAATAAGAACATAAAGTTAGATGACGCAAGTCCTGCCTGTATCTCAATAACAGGTGTGCAACATCATTAAGTTAAGATACCAGGTGAGTATAACAATATCATCATCATCATCAGTGTCAAATTCAAAGCAGACGTACTGATGTTTACTGATTTGCTATATATTTACTGTGGCCTTGTAGCGTTGTACGGTGTTAGTGAGAGTTTGAACAAAACTGTATCGACGTAATCGTGTCGGCATCGCCGATTGAAGGTTGGGTTGAGGATACAGTAGGCACGTTTTGGCACACTACTGGTTTTTGTCTTCTGTGCCCCATATTAAGGCGGTAACCGAGCGTTATGGCTTGAGATTTCAATCTGGGTTTGCATCCAGGTTTGGACAAACCTAATTTAAAAAAAATGGCTAAGTGCGAGTCACCCAAAGAGCAATGGAAAGAGCTATGCTCGGGGTTTCTCTGCGTGACAGAATTAGGAATGAATCTATCCGTAGCAGAACTGGGGTCACCGACATAGCCTTCAAAATTGCGAGCCTTAAGTGGCAGTGGGCAGGGTACATTGCTCGCAGGACTGACGGTCGATGGGGCTAGAAACTGCTTGAGTGGCGTCCACGCACCGGAAGACGAGCTGTCGGCAGGCCTCCGACAAGGTGGAGTGGTGGTGGTGGTGGTGGTGGTGGTGGTGGATGACCTGTTGAAGGTCGCGGGAATCCGGTGGAAACGAACGGCACAGGACCGGTCTAAATGGCGAGCCTTGGGGGAGGCCTATGTTCAACAGTGGACGTCTTTCGGCTGAAATGATGATGATGATGATGATGAAGTGCGAGTCGGACTCGCGCAAGAAGGGTTCCGTACCATTATCTCATCTCTATAAAAACGGAAAAAAATTACGTTTGTTGAATAGGAGCCCTCTATAATATGTATTTATTTCTGTTTTTTAGTATTTGTAACAGTGGCAACAGGTACATCATCTTTAAAAATGTCAACGGTCTATAACTATCACGGTTCATGAGTTACAGCCTGGTGACAGAGAGACAGACGGACGGAGAGCGGAGTCTTAGTAATAGGGTTCCGTTTTACCTTTTGGGGACGGTACTCTAAAAAGAGTATGAAGGTACGAAATAATATTTGAAATTTAACATTAGCTTAGCATTAGCCTAATCCCAATAAGGTCTAGTTACCCCTTGGGTTGGAAGGTCAGATGGCAGTCGCTTCCGTGAAAACTAGTACAATCGCCATCAGATATATCGAAGCGAACAAGGAGTTCATGAATATCTGAACACGCCTTTATTACCAAGGCGTTAGAGTGCACGTTCAGATATTTTTGATCACCCTGAAGAGTGCAGATATATTTGATGGCGACTGTACCTACGCCAAAACGCCAATAATGTTCTGAAATCTGGGCCTCCTTCAGGATACAACTGTACTGGGATAACGCTAGCAGGATGATTTAACGTTAGCTTTTCGGTGAAGGAAAACTTTGTAAGGAACGGTCTAATCCCAATAAACTAGGGTAAACTACCCTGGGTCGGAAGGTTAAATGGCAGTCGCTATACAGAAACTATTCTAAAGCCGCCCCCAAGCCCTTTTAGAATACAATAGGGAACTTGCATTATTTCAATTGTCTAGTCAATCTTAGAGGCCGACCACGCTAACTCTGCATTTAAATAATTTGGCAACACTACCTCAAACGTCACATTTTCATACAAATATGACGTATAATGCACAGTGTTGCCAAAATCAAAATCAAACATTTATTCTGCAAATAGGCCACAAGGGCACTTTTACATGTCAAAATATTAATTTACAATTTAAGAAAGTCTGAATATATTCCTACACAAAATAAGGATAAAAAATAGCCCGGAATGTGCGGACATGAGGTTGGCTCAATCAATCACATGTTTTTTGAATGTCCCTTAATCCTTTCCTGCCTCTATGACATATTAATTAACTTGAAAGTTCAACTCCCCGCTAATGCTAAAACTCTATTGACTAATACAGATCCTAGTGCATTTAAGGCATTAGCTTATTTTATTGATAAAAATAATATTAAATTATAATATTTTTTCTCTCCCTTAGACTAAATTACAGTGTAAAATATGTACCTTAATATAACATCCCAGGGTACATGGTCTCTGAGCGTAAATACCACTTTTGTCCCGCTTAACGAGCATTTATGCACATCATAGATTAATATAATTTTGGTAGTACAACGTTATGCTTATCGATATGTTTTGTATACGTCACTATTTTTTAGGGTTCCGTACAAAAATGGTAAAAAAGGAACCCTTATGGTTTCACTTTGTCTGTCTGTCTGTCTGTGTGTCACATCGCTAAATATCTCAAGAACTCTGAGCGTCAAAATTAAAATTAATTTAATATTGTTAGAGATGTATATGGTCTCTAAGTCACTGATAATAAAAACGAATCCACAACAGGATGATGTCTCTTGTCAATCCCCTATAAAAGACACTAGTATTAACGTAGTCACTATATCCTAATTATTCCTTGCAGAGGTAGCCTGGTCGGACTCTAAAGATTTACCCGTTTATTCATAAAACTTAACAAACCTGTTCTTTGTCCCATTCTCACAAACGTCAATGTCAAAGTGACAGATAAGGACAAACGAACTTTAGCAGCTAGTTAACGAATATAGGTATGATAGACGTTTATGAATAAGGGGGTAAAGGATTACGTAAAGATACCAAACACGAAAAAGAATATGCACAAATAATATTGTAATTCAAATCAAAAGCCGACATTTCAAATTTCGCGCGTAAACGCTCACTGGCTCGACGTGACGTCACTGCATGAGACGTCAAACTTTTTATGGCGCATGATTATTATTTGCATGACAGCAATTTGTTTAATAATTATAATAAATCATCATCATCATCATCATCCTAGCGTTATCCCGACACAGTTGCATCCTAAAGGATACTCGGGGTCCGGCTACCTAATCCCAAGAGTTGGCATAGGCACTAGTTTTTAAGGAAGCGAATGCCAGCTGACCTTCCAACCCGAGGGAAAACCAGACCTTATTGGAATTAGGCTTGTCAAGTGAGTGGGCAACTTGACTGTTAGAAGTAATAATCATAATAAATCATTCGTAATACTAATTTTCCATTTGATAGATATTTTTCAATGTTAATGAAGTGACTGATGGAGTGACGTCACTGCGCGTTTAAATTACGTTCCAACTTATGTAACTTTTAATTAAAATATTTCGCAAAAAAACAGAGTAAATCATTCAGTAATAGACTTGTAATGGCTATATAAGTTATTATATTATTGGATGACTAATATAATTTCTCGATGAATCTTAACGCAAGTTCCCATCTTGGAAAAGTCGGGAGATAATGATTTTAAAGTCGACTAAAAAAGTTGATTACATTGCGTCAAAAATCAATCCTTTGTGTATCCCAAGTTTACAGTCATTAACTTGTCTTTTCGCCCCGCCTTCGGTAGCGGCTCTAATATAAATAAATACGCTGTTATTTAAGTGTCCGTTTTGTATCGAGTTTTATTACTATGCCAACATCTATTAAGCGTTAAGGTAGAATTAAGAACTCGTGGTCTGTTTGTGTTATATTGACCCTTGAAAAACTATTTTTGACCGACGAAGCGAAGCGAGGTAAACGTGTCCGTTTCAGGATGAAGACACATATATCAGCATCGAATCGCATTTAGCTGGATGATTTTGGACACATCGGAAGTTAAAGTATGCTGTTACATGTGTTTAGGTGCTAAAGGGAGCTAACGCACGTTTTTAAAGCTAAAGTATCCTATCCTCGTGGCGCCCACGCGCCTTTTGATAAACCAAAATAAGCATGGCGGCTCCAGCCCAGCACTTTTTTCAACTAACCTTCAATTACTGCCCACGCGCCTTTCAGAAGGCCATATTAATAAACTCTGTAAATCTAGTAATTGAGGCCCAGTGGTCTTTGTAAAGATCAAAAGGTAGACAAATAATTGAATTTAAAAACACATGCTAATATAATCATAATTATACCCTGAAAGTTTCACTTCAAACATACACAAATTCACAAATACAAAATTTCAACTCAAAATCTTGGGCGGATATGACTGTAACTATTATGTCCTATAAGAAGGACAGTCGGGTCATAGTTAAAGAAGAGCCAAAAAATCTTTGGGCGCCACGAGGCTATAGCATGCTTTCATCCGCTGAAGTATGAGATCGCATGCTATTGAATTGAATCGCATACGTTACGCCGCAGTTGAAGTTGAAAACCGTTATGGATAGGTCAACTATAAACGTTATTATGCTAGCGTGTACTATAGAAGCAATGAAAAGGAAAAAACTCAAAAGACGAAGCACATGGATCAATCCACTATGGAAAACTAGGGTTATCAATGGAAGTTTTGTAACACTTGTGGCAGATTTAAAGAAATGTCCTTCCCAATTTAAAAGTTATTTTCGTATGGCGATTGAAGAATTCGAGACACTAGTGAACTAGTTAAAACCAACATTTCAGAAAAAACCACAACATTTAGAAATTTCATATCAGTAGAGCTTTTCTCATTCGCAAGCTTCCCGGCCCACGCTTAAGCAGCCGTTATCAATCGCAAGCGTTATGTCTCACGCGTAATCAAGTATTCTCATTCGCAAGCATCTAGTTTCACGTCTTAAGCAGCCGTCCTCATGCTTTATCATGAATAAGCATTCTTCAGTATGTTAAATGGATAGCTACACTTATACGCGTTTAATGCTGAAGCTGAATCGCTGCGGAAGGGTGTATTGATGCGGACGCATCTTCATACAATATTGCGTTTTTGTATTACAAAATGCGATTCGATGATGTGACCCTCAGCTAGGGCAAGAATCGTGTGGCCGGATGTGCCTTCTCTAGAGCACCTCACAGCTCACCCGTTTTTATATGGAAACTGTCAAATGTCATTTGCCACATTTTGACAGTTTCTATATAAAAACGGGTGAGGGGTAAGGACGAGTCGGTTTGTGAATAATAGCCCTGGTATGCGATTCACTAAGCCCCGTTCTCACCTGTTCCTCAAATATCTTCCGTTTTTATATAGAAACTGTCGAATCATTTGACAATTTTGACAGTTTCCATCTGAAAACGGGCGAAGACTGAGGTGACAAAAAGGACAAGTTGGTTTGTGAATGCGAACAGCCCAGTGCCTTCACCATGAGTTTACATGACCGTACTCGCTAGCGACTGCGTAAAAATTTGTATGGGTAAAAGTACAGCATCTCTGGCGGTTACGCAATAAAACCAAGAATCGGCATACTAAATCGTTTACGCAGTCGCTAGCGAGTACGGTCATGCAAACTCATGGTAAAGGCACTGGTTGCATTCATCGACCGATTTTCGTAAAATTGTGGACACTGGTTCGAAAATTTGAAAATCTGTCCTAACGAAGAAAAACAAATGCATCTGTCACCTCGAAATTTGATTTATTTTCCATTTTACTATACCTCATGTATATAGCATGGTAAGTATCAGGAGGATATGTATTTTTGTTGATTCAGTTTGTGTTTTTTTTTGTCAAAATAGCAGACATGGTAGTTGCAAACGTAAAAAATATCACTCCTGAAGTATACATTTTTCAGTCTTTTTTTCCCAAAATGTAATTATTACTCTGATTCTACTTAACCAACTTAAGTACTTTTGGGTCTTACAATATAGAAATTTAAAAAAATGACTATAAAAATAACAATATGTATTTACAATGTGTTGTTCCATAAGCAAACATGTCGAAACTGTGTATACGCATTACCAAATACGAGATAAGCAAAATGATAATAATGTAAAATACTTCCCCTAGACATTAAATTAAATCAATTGATATGGTTTCTTGCAAGTACTGTGTCAACTAGATACAATGAATATATAGGTATATGAATCTTTACGGTATTTAGGTTTGAGCAATGCATTTCTGTCTCTTAAGCGGCAATTACACTTCGTCGTTCACTTAATGCGGTCGCCAAATTCATTTAAAACTACTTTTTTTTTATACAACGTCGGTGGCAAACAAGCGCACGGTCCACCTGATGGTAAGCGGCCACCGCAGGCTATAGACGCCCGCAACTCCAAAGGAGTCACGTGCGCGTTGCCGACCCTTTATAAGATTTGAGAATGCACTGTGTTGACAGCAGAAGGAACACATTTAGGTCCCTCACTCTCAACACAGTGCATCTTCCGGAGCTCTGGCAACCTTGCTCACCTCCAGGAATACAACACTATATACTTGTATAGTAAAAATAATGTTATTATGGCTGTGGTCTTCTGCAAGGCAGAGGTATTTCCCCATCAGTTGGGCTGCTCCAACATCGAGCAAGATGACATTTTGCTGTGCCATACCTCTCTTAAAACTTAGGCCAACAAACGTCGTCTTTACATTAGTCTGTCCGCCTATAAGCGTTGGCAGCTGTCGATCGCCGAATGCGGCCGACTAACGTGTTCTTTACACTTTTGCGGTCGCCGCATGCAGCATGCGGCGAACGACGAAGTGTAATTGCCGCTTTAGATAGTCCTCAACCCTATGATAGTAGATAGTTTACTAATAGCAACACATAGAGTAATAAGCAAGTATTTGATTAACTTGGTAGAATTTCTAAGATTCCATTCTGATACACGCTTTTGACATATACATTATTACATATACATTTTATAAGAGATCACTGGACCAATTTCTAATATTATGTTTATGTTTTTCCTAGCACTTTAAATCGGCAGTTAACGTATATATCTTTATTAACTTGATGATGTCATTCAGTTATCTATACCTACCACCTCAACTCTGTTATTCTCATAAGAAAACTGTCTGTTATAACGATTGTTACTGACATACCACCTAATTAGTAATTACAAATGTTACATTGTTATCTCTATTTGCTCCAAGCGATTTTTTCTGCTTGCACATTGGGCAATATAAATATAAATGTTATGTAAATAACGGATAACCGTTATTGGACTTCAGTTAACTAACAACTTATGTAAAAAATAATTATGCAATATAATAAGGCTGTTGTTATCCTTAATACAAATAAAATAAAAAATAAAAAAAATAAAATAAAATAATATATCTTATGTACTCCCTCATGAACAAGCGTGTAATCGATAAAAGAGAGATAACATGCTATTCTCACGTTATATTCGGAGCAGCTAACTGGGTCAGTACCATACTAATAGAAGACTGCAGCCATAAAAAAGAAAGGTCTAAACTTTAAAAAGGGTCTGAACTCAAAATAAGACAAAATACCTTAAGGTTTGAAGGCCGTATTGGTTCGGAGGTACCGCAGGCTATTGGGTCCATATCGGCTCATATACAATTTTTTCATCGATTTTTTCTAATAATACCGCTTTGTGATCATAATCATCACTCTTCATAAAATTCGTACTCATACTTTTTTTGTTCATAAATTCGATTATTAAATCTCCGAATTCCGGTTCATAAATATCTGAATATTATTAATAAAATAATTAGCAATTGATGATGATGATGATGATGATGAATTAGCAATAAATTTTTTATAGATACTAGCTATAAAAATTATATAAAAATAAACTATATTGCTAATAATCGTTATGATAAAAAAGTATATACATATAGATAATAGCGATAGAGATACTTATATTTAATGACATTATAAATATTGACAATTCTGAAATAAGACAGTTATTAACCAAAAATAATTATGAATAGTGATCAGTATGACATAAAATTGTAGAAGATACATTTTCGGATGTACAATAATCGGAATTGCAATTTTATATGAACTTTGGCGCACCCCAGGCTATTATATGTCTTACATTCATTTTTGTCTGGAATAAAATTATTTCATTTCATTTCATTTCATTTCATTTCATTTATCTTTTAGTTTTACTTATATATTCTAATACCTAGTTTTTATTTTTCCACCACCCACCGAATATGTGTGTTTAGTTCTCTCCGCTACACAAAGGTTGTCCGGAAGAGATCGCTCTTTAGCAATAAGACCGCCTGTGTTGCATACCTCTGCTTATACCTCGCTGTTATGTTTCTGACCTACTTTGTATTTTTGCAATAAAAAGTATTTGTATATTTCAGTTATTTTTATTTATTTTTAACAATTGTATGACGTTCCGTGAGTCACCGACGGTACTGGCTGAAAATCAGCGCTGTAGGTGTCTGACACCTCAGCATAATGCTGAGCCAGTGTCCGTTTCACTGCCGCGGGGACACACATGTTATGTGGTTTGTGTATAATATGTTTTTCTTCATTTATCATTTTTGTCATATGTGTGTCTTCTGTGTCTGTGAATAAATCTTTCTTTCTTTCTTTTTATTCTATTGTATTGTATTGTAATTGTAATAAATATTTGTGTTATTACGCTGATATTGAAATGGAATTAATATGAAATTGAATGCGTAGTTGCGGAATAGAGGCTATGGCAATATAGCGCTTGTTTCCTAGATAGTTGTACCTTAATAATGTCTTTCACGAGTGTAAACGGGGAAGTTTTGTCAGTTTCAAATATTTACCTACCCGCCACCGGGCATGTGTTACACCGTACTATGTTTCAATCTAAATATTTATAATTAGCATAATCAATTTTTTTTTATACTACAATGGTATAGTAGATTGTATGACAAGTGTCTAAAATGAGCCACATTACCACGAGATAGTTATTTTCCCGAACAAAGTGAGGGAAAATAGTTAGAGGGGTAATATGGCTTTTAGACCAGAGTTATACACTCTACTTTTCACTTCGATTGCGAGAAAATAAATAAACATAGGTTAGCCATCCAAAATTAACAATTAATTCCACGGCGAACTTATATGTAATTTGGCAGCATGTTTTTTTTTTCTAAACTGCTTTATGCTTTGACACACAAAATAGACACCGCGGTTCGCGCGCAACATTCACGCGCAAAAAAGCTAACTCACCTTCTATTGAGCGCTTCAAAGCGTTGCTCGAACGAACTAATCACTTTTTTAATTATTGTGAAATAGGGACTACTACAAACTTAATCTTTAGACTCTTTAGAGAAATGAATTCTGTTTTCTGATTGGTCGATTTTAGTAAAGCTGTATTCTGGTTTGTTAATACCCAATACCAAATATTTTTTAAAGAGTTAAATTAGTGTTTTGTGATTGGTGGATTTAATTGGTGAAGTTTGTTGACAGTTTTGAATGTTTTGTAAATCATAAATATGTATTCATATTTTCCCTAGGGGTTAAATGTACTACTTTAGCCCCGCTTGACAAGTCTAATATGACACACTTTTCGAGCATAAGAAGTGAAAAAGCTTTTTTTATACCACGTCAGTGGCAAGCGTGCGGCCCGCCTGATGGCAAGCAGTCACCGCAGCCTATGGACGCAAATTTCTAAGGTGTCAAAGCGGATTCCAAGCTCAGGCTAAATCCGGGAAAACGCTACGAAGATGATGATATATGTAAAATTTGACAAAATTGACAACTTTATCATGTAGACTTGTGAAGTTTTGTGGTATAGGGGCCAGGCCAAATGTTTTTTTATTTTTTAGAAACAAATGAAGCCACAGGTTTTACTATAAACAGTACTTTACAAGCTAGATATGAGTAGTTCACGAATAAATTATTCAAATGAAGTACTTCATTCACCTCGTGTCATTCGTTCATTCACTAGTTCAGTTCCGATTCATATACTTCAATACTCCAGTCAGATCAGTTCATGTATCATATCGATTACCTACTCATTCGCTCCAAGAGTGACATAGCCATGATTGAATGAATGACTATCATTACCCAATCTATATCGCAGATGGATCTGCTGAGCTACTGAACTAAACTTAACTTTTTTTTTATCAAAAAAGTACATAACAGTTACAACATTTTAATTGCTCGCCAAACTGCCATAACAGTTTGTTGGCGAGATCGCGCTCATTTAACTAATGTTAGGTACATGCTATTATTAACTAAACTTAAACACTAAATATGACAATGCCTAAAAATTTTACTGTAATGTTTTTTTTTAAGTTTTAATAACAATAAACATTAGAAACCTATAACAGTTTTTGGTAAGCATTAGTGTACTTTGACCAAAAATGTATTTTTTAATCCACTTTTTAATTCAATTATGCTGCACTTCTTGTCCTCTCTTAACAAATCAGTTTCGTTACATATTTTTGGTACCACAGATATATATTTTTTTGCCTATTTCTTTATTCTTATATTTTTTGTTCCCTACTTTTTATTAAAGTTATTTTTTTAGGGTTAATCAACTTTTTCTTCTTATCATTCTGTCCCGTCAGCGAAGAGACAACAGTAACCGACTTTCTTAGAAAAATGTTTATATTATGGGATTCAAGGATGCTCAGGAGATGATGACCCATGTCCAAATGGATTTATACTTATCGCTAAAACTCATGTTTGGTACATTTAACCCTATAAAATCACAGTTTTACAGAGTGACTCAGGAGACGTAACAATGGTAACAAGCGACAAAGAATAGTTGATCCACCCTTTAAGAGGCCTTATAAGTTTTAAAATGCTTTGATTTCAAATTATGACAAAATTATTGATAATACCAGTAAAGTTATTAAAGGATACGATGATTTTATTAAAGTTTTAGATAGTAACATAGCCTTTTTTTGATTTTATTGTGTGTAGTAGAATTGAAGCGGAAAAAAACAAGTTGTTAGCTTGAAAATGGTCGATTTGGAGTGATGTTTGAAACGATATTTCTTAATGAAAAATCCAAAAAATACATTTAAAGTTTATGACATAAGGTCGCCATAGTCCTTTTCTAGATAGTAACGTTGAGAAATTGTCAAGATACGTGTCAATTCAAACAGAAAATGGCATAAATATATGAGCGTTTTTTAACTGATAAGGACCCTTAAACTAATGATCTAAATGAGTGATTTTCCAGTGACGGAATGAAGTATATCAATCTTTTGATTTTAGTGACACTTTTGCGCATGACTTGTTTAAGGAAAGAAATCACAGTCGACTCCCTTAACCATGAACGGTGTAACAGACGGCCATTTTAGTTAGCAAACCGACGGATAGTCCAACTTTAAACTTCAACTCGACGTTACTGCCGCCCCGCACGCCCTGTAATCATGTTCTAATTTTATACGCTTTGTTCTAGAACACATCCAAAACGTCTTAACTTACTCAACAATATTAAGGGGATTCGTGGATTATCCGGCCAACGAAGCATTGTGGAATGGTCAAATCTTAAGATTGATATGGGCATGAGAACGAAGTTTGCATTTAAATCATGTTTAAAACCTTAAAACCGTACCGTAAAAATATCGAACATCCCGCACTGTAGCGCAGTCCCGTTTTGTTCGGAAAAAAAGGAGGAAATGAGTTTCCGAAAGACAAAACTGTCTCAAAGCACTGACAGTCATTGACCCGTAACTCATATTTGCCATAATCAAGCTCAGGTATTGCAAAATACTCACCATATTGTTCCAATTAGATATTAACCCGCGTACCGATTACTTATTGATATCAATCTTAAGAGTATTTCGGAAAACCAGTCTTTCGGGGCTCATATCTAGATAATGATCTGGAATAGGTAATAGGCGTATATAAACAAAGTTGTAGAAAATTTTATCAACTTCCATTATGTAGTACAACAAAATTTCTTAAGACGCTTCGTTTTTGTGATTTAAACAAAAAAATAAAAATGGAACTGTTTATTCCGAGGGGTGGGGACTTTTAGCGTGTTTTGTCTCCTAACTAGTCCAAACAAAATCTAACTTTCTGCATTCGACCATTCCACACTCCCCTTGTGAGCACTCATTTACCAAGCTAATTCTGTCAACTACGCCCTCTGTGACAGAGACAAGCTTATGTTTTTCGCCCGCTTCTTCGAGAACTGGCTCTTTTAGACAAATATCGATAAATTTCTGACCGTGTGAAGTTTTATTAAAAGTCCTATTGACAGAGTTTAGATGAGGTAAAATACCATATTTACACGTAATTGGGTCATTGTCAGATTTAGGTTCGCGTCTTTTCGGTGGACATATCAAAAGTTAAGGGCTACAAAGCTTAATTTTGGATTGGCCTATAGTAACCCGCATAGTGTCTCCGTTGCTATAAATCCATGTTTTAAAAAAAACATAGCTTACATGCACATAAACCGTTAACTATTGACCACCGAAGGGGCAACTTTTGTTTTTGCAACTGACAATGACCCAATTAATTGTGTCGTTTAATAATGCGTTATTTTAATAGGCTGAATAAATACAGGAAAATAAATGACTATTATTCAATCGAGAATATTTTAAGCAACCAAATTTCGTTGAAGAATCATCTGAAAATCAATTCTTGTTGTTTCCTCGTCTGTACAGAACAGCATGTCAAAGAACGCGATATTTTTGCTTAGAAATGCCTTAACCCTTTACCGCATACGAAACCATATATGGCAGATATCGTTGTAGACCTTATTGCATCGTATCAAGGTTCAAATTTAAACGAATATTTTTTTACGTCATGCGATAAAGGGTTAAACACCTACGCCTTTCTTAACTTAAACCAACTGCTGTTAACTGTTATTCGTAAAACGTAGTAACTTCTGTAGTAATCCTTAGGGTGTTTACGTTCTGAAATGCAAAGTTAGAGAGTAAATTAGCTGGGCCTAGATTTTCACGTTGATTACCATGTTGTAAACGGTTTTTGTTTTTTTTCGTGACATTGTGCGAAGATAGAGTAAAAGCTAGTGAGTAGGTCAGATGGCAGGCGCTTTCGTAAATTGACCCGAGAACAAGACTGTCCAAAAAAATGTTTTGGGGTTCATGTATGTATGCATGTGAGAGTGTTTGTTCTCCAAGAACTTCTTAACGCCTGAACCAATTTAGATGTGTGAGATATCGTTGGAATCCTCACGTAATCCCGAGTAACATAGGACATTGCAAAAAAACAATAGCCCAGCAATACAAAGAGGAAACGCCGCCAGCCTTCTGGGCACTATAGCTAGTGATGTGGACTTGGGGCAACAATTTTTTTATAGGTTATAGTTTAGGTATAGGTTTAGTTAGTGCTGTATTATTTAATTTTATAATTTAATAGTGTTTTTTATGTTTATTTCTTTTAATACAGTACAATAGAAGAAAAAAAATAAAAAATATGGCGGATTATGTACTCCACTTTGTGTGTTTTGAATAATAAAAAATTTTTTCGATTTTCTCAAGTGGGTTATTAAAATGAATCATTTGAAAAAACGATTTCATAAATATGTATAATGTATGCATTTAAAACATGATTTTACGGTATAACACATACGGAATGTAATAAAACTAGTTAACCGGTTAAAGGAAAATTCGGTATCGTATTCTAATTAAGAAAAAGTAGAAGGACTTTTTTTAACGCAATAAATTTTTGGCCTTTGTATTGACAGTTGACTGACTTGGACGACCTGCCCCATTGAAAAAAAAAATTCGCGTCAAAAAAAAAATTACTTCTACTTTTTCCTAATCAGAACGCGATACTGAATATGTTTTTAAAAGGATCCTCACTATTTGTAACATCTTGTACAAAATTAAAATCAAAAATTGCTATATACAATGCAATTAACAAATTTAAAATAACTGCACTGGATACAAGTTAGCTAAAAAGATAAAAACAAGTTTCAAACTGAAGAAATTAAGGAAATCTATTTTATGACAGGGGACCTACTCGTACTACATACAATACCAAAATATTAGGTCCCGCGACTGCGAACAGAATAGATTTTCTTCAGTTCTTTATTTTAAAACTCTCGACGACCGGTTTAGCCTAGTGGGTAGTGCACCTGCCTGTGAAGCTGACGGTCCTGGGTTCGAATCCCGGTCAGGGCAAATATTTGTGTGATGAGCATGAATATTTGTTTCTGAGTCTTGGGTGTTTTCTATGTATTTAAGTATTTATATCTATTAAATATATCGTCGTCTAGTACCCATAACACAAGCCTTCTTGAGCTTACTGTGGGGCTAGTTCGATTTGTGTAAGATTGTCCTCTAATATTTATTTTATATTTATTTATTTATTTATTTAAAACTTGTTACCCACGACGGAACGGAGAAGGTATATGCGTTTAGGGTGAGAGGTTGTTTGTTTGTTTGTTTGTTTGTTTGTTTGTTTTTATCTTTTTTTTATGTTATAGGGGCAAACGAGCAGACGAATCCAGTGCAGTCGGTTTTAATTTTTTAAATTATAACAAATTTAGAAATAAAGGAAAAATTGAGGCCCGGCCTGAAACTCTAGGGTCAGGTGGCTGTTGCACCTATAGCTCAGTTGGCTAGAGCGACTGGCCGCGAGTGCCGGGAGGTCGCATAGTATGAGAATGAAAAAAAGTTATAAACTCTTACCCACTTATTCATAAACATCTATCAAGCCTATATTACGAGTATCCGCTAATCGTTTGTATTTATTCGTCACTTTGACATTAACGTGGGAAACGGACAAAGAACATTTTAGTTAGCAGAGGTTTGTTAAGTTCTGTGAATCGCGATTAGTATCTTTTACATAAGAGGTAATGTGCATCATTGGTTCCTTGTGGGCTAGCACAACTTGCTGCCAAGTCGTATCTCGCGCGACTTAGCGATTTCTGTCTCACTTGAACTGTGCGAATTAAAAAGAGGAAGATAGATTTTTCTCTACTCTCGTCGCGTCGCAGCGGCAGTTGTGCTAGCCCCGCTGGTCCATTACTGTTGCTGGTACCCTATATTGTTTTGACACAGATTACCAACGTAAAGACTAAGGGTCGGTTGCACCAACATACGATCACAGGCCGGTCATCGTCAAATATGGCACCGGCAGCTGTCATCCCATAGAAACTTGTCAAACTTACCATACAGAGCGGTAGGGCACAGCAAAATATCATATTGCTCGAATTTGGAGCAGCCCAACTGGGGAAGTACCTCCGCCTTGCAGAAGACCGCAGCCATAATAACATTATCTGCTATAAAGTATGTAGTGTTGTGTTCCTGGAGATGAGCAAGGTTGCCACAGCTCCCAACGATGCACTGTGTTGAGAGTGAGCATCCTCAAATTTTATAAAGGATCGGCAAGGCGTACGTGACTTCTTTGGAGTTGCGGGCGCCTATAGGTTGTGGTGGCCGCTTACCATCAGGTGGACCGTACGCTTGTTTGCCACCGGCGTTGTATAAAAAAAATACAATCATATTTTAACGAACACCGCTTACTATTACAGAAGGTTTGGTGCAACCCACCCTAAGGGATCTTTATAAAAACCGAATCGGAGTAGACATGGGTGTGGTTATGTGTGTGTGTGTAAGACATATAACAAACCACTTTCTTTCTTATGATTGATATGTTTTTGATAACAGTGTTAGTACCTATTGTGTTTACGATATGTATAGCTGTCAAGTTGGACGTGTTTATTTAGAATAAATTATTATTCGTTATTTATTAAAGGGTGTGGCGAGATAACAGTAGCTCAAGGCTTTAAGTATACAGGGTGAGGATTAACTACGGATTTTATAAGTAATGTTACTACATGTTATATGTGTTATGGTGTGTATGTGTAGGTCGATTTGTGTAAGATTGTCTACAAAGATTTATTTATCTACTTTATTTATTTATGTTAATGGCATGACAATGATAAATAATGATAAATATTCTTTATTGCACCATTAATCAGATTCAGATTCAGATTTTTGATTTCATTTATTACACAATACATTACATTTAAGTCAATTTAAAAGAATCCCTATTGTGGTCGTCAATACATTGAATAGAATAATAACACATAATAAAACAATTAAAACAAAAGAAAATCAAACATAAATTAAATAAAAATAACATTTCTAGAAATCCTACTAATCTAGGAAATTCTTACAAAAAAGAATAACATTTAAAACATTAAATGGTAACAACAGGCGGTCTTATCGCTTTAAAGCGATCTCTTCCAGACAACCTTAGGGTATAAGGAAAAAAGATCAGAAACTTTTGAGATATTGTTTTTTTTATGATTTTGAGTTTTTAATTCGGAATAAACTAGGTTGTCCCGGTTGTGGTCTAAGGGGTCGGACCCCTGACACCCAATCCTAAGATTTGGCGTATTGAACTATACCTTGTTTTTTAGCTTTACTCAAATAATGACAGAGTTACAAAATTACAAAAATTACTTACGGTTTTTAATAGGCACTTTCTGCGGTAAGTGTCAAATAATATAAATGAATATTAAAACCGTTATTGCTTAGGTTATATATTGTTATTCAAAAAAGGAAATTTATGTTATTTTATATTTACTTATATATTTTGAAATGATAAGGCATCAATTATTTTCCAAATTTATTTTCGTTTCATTCATCTAAAAGTTGTACATTAAAAAAACCGGCCAAGTGCGTGTCGGACCACGCACAATGAAGGGTTCCGTACCAACGCCTACTAGTCCACATTTAAAATCACTATTCAATACATTGAATTAGAGGCTTGCCGAAGCTGACATCGTCATTTTGACGAAAGTTCCTTAATAAATAAAGATTAAAGTAAAAAATATGGTTTTCTAAGCTTTCAACTATGAAATAAATGATTTAAATAACGAAAAAATATCGTACAACGCTACTAACCGGTTAATTGTATGAAGGCGAAACCGGTTTCCGAAGACTGCTGCGAAGAGCAATATATAAATATATAATTATTTATTTATTTATTTATTAAGGTTCACCAACAATTGTTTACACAAAGTTTACAATGATCCAAAGTATATTAGCAACTTGCTATGTGTAACAATCACTTACAGGTAAACACTGCATGCATAATATAAAATAAACGTCCTAGTTAGAATTACGACTTGAAACGGGATATTTACCATGTATATTTGTATTTTTGAGTTCCCGATATTTCGGCACTGTTGCAAGCGCCATTATCAAGGATTAACTGACGTGCTGCGAGTTTTAGTTGTGGTCTACCCACACACCATAGCGATCTACCCTCTTCCTGGTTCGCTATTTTCGCATAGTGTCACCGTCACTACCACCGTCCGCCTTGTCACTTGAAACTCGATTACGGTCACGACACACCACACTCACAGTATCAATACGCGAGTTCTTTCCGGAAACAACAACAGTGCAACAGTGCCGAAATATCGGGAACTCAAAAATACAAATATACATGGTAAATATCCCGTTTCAAATCGTAATTCTAATGTAAATGACCATGTAAGCTTGAAATCTTATATTAAACGTCTTAGTATTAACTAATTGTTACTAGGTATACAACTAAATAATTAAATAATCATCTCATTACTTGCGAATCGTCTTACAATAGCTGGCAACACTAACTAAACCCTATACTTTCAACACACGTCAAGCTCCACATCATTTTGACAGTCGCTCGCGGCGTGACAGTTGAACGTTTTTTGTCAACATTCTATCATTGTAATGAATACTTTTATTTGATGCGGTATTTAAATTACCACAAACTTATTTGATGCTATCCAAAAAAATACTTTTGTTAGTGGAAATATAAACGAAACTAATCTTAAGTGGACTCTTTCTTCATATTAATAAGCTTCAAAATCAGTAATTTGACAACGTCTTTGTTTGTTTTAAAGCAATTCAGTGCACGCCGCAAAGTTAGTTTACCAACCGCATTTAATAAATTTGTGATGCATTAATGATATAATTTTGGTTGTAGGCAAATGTTGAAACTGTGTTTTTGTCGTGTGATGCTTATAAAGACATTAATGCTTTTTTGGTGGCACGTGTTTAAACCTTGGTTATCTGAAAGGCGTAAGTAATATTTTTTAAAACAAAGATATGACATTTTGGTTTGTAGGTTAGTTTTGCTGAATCGAAATTACTGCTTTTTGCTTTTATAGTTGCATGAAGGTAGCAATTTCTCCAACTCGGGGTAAAAAGTACTATAATACCTAGTCATGTCTATTTTCACTTGGTACAGTCGACGGTAAGAATATGTTTACATTTTTCGCCTTATTACAATGGAATAAGATGTAAAAGTGTAAAAATATTTTTGCCGTGGACTGTATTTGTGAGTTTGTACGGAAAAACACGAAAATTTGGAAATAATTTAGACTTAAATACCAAAATTTCCTTATGTACTCCCCTACAGGTGCATTTCTTAATCGATTCTTGTGAAGATTTGTGAGCAGGTTCGATAATTACATATATAGAATTTTTTTATTGAGTCAGCTTTTGGAAATTTTCAAAAACAAAGTTGTTTTTGCAATGATTTCGCATGTCTCTGCGGGCGCATTTCGGTTTGTTCTCCTCTATAGGTCATATTTCTCAAACAATTCTTTTTTTTTAAACCTGACTGTGCCTATAGCTACGGTAACTACTTAGCACCAGGCGGGTACGCTTATTTAATCACTCGTTTATCGCTTCTTTCAATCCGCCGTACACTTTTTTTTTTGATCCTGATTGTGGCTTCATAAGCCGGGCCCAATAAAGCGATAGGAGTGCGCGGTTGGAGAGTAGCCTGGGGAAAATCCAGGGGAAAACCTCCGACATGACCATGCGTGTGGTTTGGAGCACTGGAATAATCTAAGAGTTCGCGCTCCAGTGAGATTGGTTGAGCGTTTTCAACCGAATCCGGGGTGGTGGAATCGAGCTACTGGGAGTTTTTCCCTGGTTCACTAAACCTAGCCTAGCTGAGAAGAGTCCAGCAAGAAACTCAGCTAGGCCCGACCTGGGTCGGACTGACTCTACCCGGTGTGCGGCGGTACCATGAAGAATACGTAGAACCGGTTCTCGTGAAATTTTGTGCGCAGATTAGTTCATTTTATAGATTTGTTTGTCCAGTCAGTTTTAAGAAATTAAAGTTTTTTTTTAATGGTTTGTTTTCCTCTACAGGTGGCATTTCTCAGCCGATTCTAATGAAATTTTGTGAGCAGGTTCGGTAATAATATGTAATTTTTTAATCAAGTCACTTTTAGGAAATTTTCAAAATCTTTTTTAAACCAAAATTTAAATAAAAAAACAACTCGCGAGGTCTGTGGCGAGGATTGTGGGTGAATGTTAAAATCACGAAAAGAGTATAAAATGTTTATTAACTAAAACGACTGCTACACAAACTGTTACTATTATCTAAGTTAGTTGAAAATGTTAAGAATGTTAAAATGTATGTATGTATGTATGTAAATACTTTATTGTACACAAGACAAGTAAAATAAATACTATGTTATGTTATAAATGTTATAAGATATGTTCGAATGCACCCGGTCGCGACGGAATCCGTGAATAATTAAAATTAAATCTAATCGCAATCAATGCAAGTTAATAATGGGGGCTATCGCGTATGAATTCGCCGCTAGAGGCGCTAGTGTAGCGTGGGGTCCTCCGAAACGTCAAATGTCACTCTTTTTGGTTGCGCTACGCGGGTTAATATCTAATTGGAACAATATGGTCACTATTTTGCAATACCTGAGCTTGATTATGGCAAATATGAATTAAGGGTCAATGACTGTCAGGGCTTTGAGACATATTTGTCTTTCGGAAAATTATTTCCTCCTTTTTTCCGAACAAAACGGGACCACGCTACAATGCGGTATATTCGATATTTTTACGGTACGGTTTTAAGGTATTGAATATGATTTAAATGTAAACTTCGTTCTCATGTCCATAATAACCAATAACAATTTTTGACAGCTGGACCTTAGTCGACAGTGGCGCCAACTGGTGAGCACAAAAACGATAGCCCCCATTTTATACGCACGCAGGCGCCAGTTGCGCGTACGGTGCATTTGTACCGAACAAGGTCTACTGCTCACAGAGCCACTATTTTTAAGAAAGCAGAAAGAAACTAGACCTAGTTGGATCAAGACCGGCTAGATGGCTCTTTAAGGACGACTATTCAAGCATTATTTTCTCAAAAATGGATATTACCCGGTGTGAAAGTTGCAAGATATCAAATGACACCAATTACACAGAACCGCAACCGTATCGTCCTCAATTACACAGTCACGCCTAATGTTCGCGAACACGCGAGCATTCCACGCCACTAACTGTACCTACATTTTAGAATTCCGTAGGCAGTTTTCTTAACATATTGAAATTTATTTATTTATTTATTCATTGTAATGTCATGCAATACACAATAATGACACCCTGTAAGGGCACACAATAGTCATAATGTTAAATCTAGATTAAAAAAACTCGATTATTACATTTACATTATGGTATATATCAAATAAGTTAGGTGAATCAACTATTTACTTCACAACACAGTTTTTAGTTCTTCAGTTGACATTAATGTAATTTATAATGTAATGTAATAATATGAAATAAATAATATCAATATATCAATATCAATTAATTATATAATATATGTTACTGTTATTTTATGTATAATGTTAATCTAAGACTAAGTGCTTACATTTTATTTCAATTTACTTATAATAATTTGCTAAATTTTTGTCATCAGAATGCGTCCACCGAGTAGTAACAATTTTCTATTAATAGGTTTTTTAACTTGGTCTTAAATACCTCATCATCAGGTTGCAATTTGATTTCATCTGGTACATTATTAAAAATTAGAATGCATTTATACTGCGGTCCTTTTTTAAACATGGCCAGATTAAATTTTGGCAATGCTAATTTATTTCTATACTGCTTTCTAGTTTTAATAGTATCAGGTTTTACTGGAAATAGTTCTGGGTTTTTTCTTGGATTTAATAAACGAGTCACTCACGTATTTGAGTTCGAATATCGCTCGACATATTTCGGACCATTTCGTGGTCCTTAGTCATGAGAACTAATCGCGATGGCAGCGCGGCTAAGGGTCATTTTCAGAAGCGATTTTAGGACGTCCAAGCAAATATCTTGGGTATATTGTTTTTTGAACCTGACTGTGGCTTTATAGGCCGGGCCCAACAACGCGATAGGAACGCGTGGTTGGAGAGTAGCATGGAGAAAATCCAGGGGAAAACCTCACGACCACGCGAGTAGTTTGGAACACTGGAATACTCTAAGAGTTTGCGCTCCAGTGAGATTGGTTGAGCGATGTCCACCGAATGTGAGGTGTTTTTAAGTCACTGAATAATTTGATGTCTATAGAACTATACATTTTTCAAGATCTCATAAGATTTATCAAGCGGAAGGACAGAATTAATAATATATTTTGACATGTAAAAGTGCCTAGCTGCTGCTTCTGATCTATTTGCCGAATAAATGTTTGATTTTGATTTTTTTCCGCAAAAAAGGTACATTGTATACGTGTCCCTTACTATACTTACTTACTAGGCTCAAGTAGTTGCCCAATATAAATCACTAGCTCTTCCCCGCCACTTCATCTATTAGAACCAATTCATTGTGACAAAATTTAATTAGTATTTAATTCCATCAGGCACTTACCTAGTCATCGCTCTTCTACCCCACAAACAACTTTTACCCCCTTAAGTGACGATTTCCGGGATAAAAAGTATCCTATGTCCTCCAGGACCCACACTCTCTCCATACCAAATTTCATCTAAATCGGTTAAACGGTTTACGCGTGCAGAGGTAACAGACAGAAAGACAGACACACTTTCGCAGCCTTCTGAGGGTGTTGGCAGAGCGCGATTGCCCCCTCGTCAAATACTGGATTGAAATGGCTATCGGGAGGGCTAAATAAGCAAATTATTATTATCATTTATTATTGTCTCTTTAGTTATTTTTTTATATTATTATTATGCTCATATAACCAAGACCTTTTTAAGGCATGAGGCACCTTCTGGGTGAGCTCGCTTCATCGTCGGCCTCATCTTTGCCCACTGGCTAGATGCTGGCCAAGAGCGATCCCATTTTTAATAAAAAAAAAGTCTCAAATTGTAACTAACGTAGATGATTATAAGTCTCCATTGTTACTAACAAACTAACAACCTATGGATCACAACTAGGTCTGAAATAAAGATATTTTATTTTTATTTTTTTATTTGTGGCAGTGGGCGGGCCACATTGCTCGTAGAACCGATAACCGTTGGGGAAGAAAGGTTCTCGAGTGGTGGCCTTGGACGGAGCGTTGGACGGCCTCCCACTAGGTGGACTGATGACTTGGTCAAGGCAGCGGGGAGTCGCTGGATGCGGGTGGCTCGCGACCGTGTGCTGTGGCGCTCCTTGGGGGAGGCCTATATCCAGCAGTGGATGTCTTCCGGCTGAATGATGATGATGATGATGATGATGATTTATTTATTTTCGAATTTGTAATATTAGTACGTAAATGTAAGGAACCTCAATAATAATAATCAATTTGTCGCTTAACTCCCGCAGTGGTATTGTATGCATTGTTCTTACTCGCAGCGTCTCCCACGGGCGCGAGCGGAGCGAGACGAAAATATATTGTTTCAATGGATGCGGTAATTGCAATATAACATCAGACTTGAACTTGTAATGTATATTATTTCGTAATTTTGAAGATTTTTAACTACGTAAAGATGAAAAAAGGTTGTTTTCACACCTGCTATTCAGAAAAGAGTTATTGTTGCCTTCGAATGAGGGATCATAGTTGTACTTTTCTTCCCTCATTTGAGGGCAACAATGACTCTTTTCCTCATAGAATGTGTGAAAAACAGTATGTGACACTCTGTAGTAAGATCATTTGTAAGATATTTTATGTTTTTAGCAGCGGTTTGTATGAACATGGTTTGAAAAGCAGTATGTGTCACACGGTAGCAAAATTATTTCCGTCTTGGGCGTAATTGTATTGCATACAATTTTTTTTGTTCATAAAAATGATCGTTAAAGGAGCGCTCGTGGCCCAGCGGCGCCCGCGTACCGCGTACGGTATGCGATGTTAAGCAACGTCGGCCTAGATTAGTTAGATGGGTTTATTAACTGAGCGCTCCCGTGCTTTGGAAGGCACGTTAAACCGTTGATCCCGGCTGCTGTCTATGATAGAAGTTGTTAAGCCATGTTAGAGGCCTTCAGGCGGCTTGAAAACTTCTAACTGTCAAGCTGCCCACACACTTGACAAGGGGGAGGGGGGGGGTCGTAGTTGCACTACGTCCATATGATAGGAAGTACCCACCGCTATCCTACACGTAACCCCTGGGTGATGCTAAAAGTGCAAAAAACTTAGAGTTACAGGCCTTCGGGCGGCTCGAAAACTTCTAACAGTCAAGTTGCCACTCACTTGACAAGCCCAATTCCAATAAGGTCTGGTTTCCCCTCGGGTTGGAAGGTCAGATGGCAGTCGCTTCCATAATAACTAGTGCCTATGCCAAAATCTTGGGATTAGGTAGCGGACCCCGGGCATGGCAGGATGATGATGATAAAAATGATCGTTAAGTGCTCAACATCTTAGTGCCCAATAAATGAATGACCCCTGTTAATGACATCTGTCAACATGACAAAAAGTTTAAAGTGTCATGTAACATTCTCGGGCACTGGGACTCTAACTTTAGCTTTCTAGTGAAGACCATGACTGTAAATTAACCTATTAACGACATAGATAAGAAAAAAATGACATCTCCAATGATGACTAATCACTAACTATAAAACTCATAAAACTTAACAAACCTATGCTAACTAAAATGTTTGTTGTCACTGTCTTGCAAGCACATGTGTGAAAGTGACAGATAAGGACAAACGAACTTTAGCGGCTAGTTGACTAATATAGAATTGATAGACGTTTATGAATAAGAGGGTAACTTTTTTATACGAATTTTATCGTCATAAGATCACTGTCAATAAATGTCATCGTGTGCGCATCTGTGTAAGCAGATTGACAGATTGATTCGAATCGATCGAAATCATGATCGTTGATTTTATCGTAGATTAACTTGAGATTACGGGTAAAAACGTCATGCAGGTACTTCCATCGTACGGCAGATGAAGTGCTGAGTGGATTTATTTTTTATTTTTACATGACTGTGGCTTTATAGGCCGGGCCAATGAAACGATAGGAGTGTGCGGTTGGAGAGTAGCCTCGGGAAAGTCCAGAGGAAACCTCCGACACGACCACGAGGGTGGATTAAATACTGGAATACTATAAAGTGCTTATACTGCTTATCTCCTGTTAAGGACAAGCAATCTGTTTTTGTGCTCCGTTTTTGTGCTCACCAGTTGGCGCCACTGTCGTGTGAAGTCGAGCTGTCAAAAATGTTATTGGTTATTAATCATCATCATCATCATTCAGCCGGAAAACATCCACTGCTGGATATAGGCCTCCCCCAAGGAGCGCCACAGCACACGGTCGTGAGCCACCCGCATCCAGCGACTCCCCGCTGCCTAGACCAAGTCATCAGTCCACCTAGTGGGAGCAATTTATTGGTTATTATGGGAATGAAAACAAAGTTTTACATTTAAATCCTATTTAATACTTTAAAGTCGTACCATAAAAAATCGAACATCCCGCATTGTAGCGCAGTCCCGTTTTCTTCCGAAAAAAAGGGGGACATAAGTTTCCGAAAGACAAAACTGTCTCAAAGCACTGACAGTCATTGACCCGTAACTCAAATTATCCATAATCAAGCTGAGGTAGTGTAAAATAGATATCAATCCGCTTAGCGCAACCACAAAGAGTTGACATTTCGGGACATTTGACATTTCGGAGATCTCACGCTACACTAGCGCCTCTAGCTGCGAATTCATACGCGGTAGCCCTCATTGAATTTGATTCAGCTCAACAGCGTAAACTCGCCTTAACTTCCGGGGTTGCTGTGTTGAGAGTGAAGGATATTTATTTTATCTGTGTACTTCCCTTGATGGTATTTTCCTTATACTCCTGTGCCTTTACCATCAGTTTGCATGACCGCACTCGCTAGCGACTGCGTAAACGATTTAGTTATGCCGATTCTTAGTTCTATTGCGTAACCGCCAGAAGCGCTGTACTTTTTCCCAAATATTTACGCAGTCGCTAGCGAGTACGGTCATGTAAACTCATGGTAAAAGCACTGGCGCCTGATGGATGTAAGTTTGTATGGAAGAGCAATGTAAATGAGTTCCACGTGGAAGAAAACGGAAAAAGCTAGTTTTTATATAAAATTTCAATCAATTTTAATCACCATCATTTTTAGCGTGTAATCGGAGCCTGCTGAGCTTAGCCTCTCTTCTAGTAAGCCATTCACCATCGATTTGTATTTGTTAAACATTTTCCACAAATATCATTATTTACATGACCGACCGCGCCTGTAATGCTGCTCGCTATACCGCATCTATTATCTTCATTGATCTCTAAGCGCAGCGGCGAGGTCTAAATACTAGCGCCATTCCCGACCTTGCATTGTACTGATGATAGATCGATGATACGCCCCACATGTGCTTAACCCGTGACTTGCATCGCTGTAACAAAAAAACAATTGTTAACTGCAGAAATATCGATTTAAGTCTTCTACCGCGGTCGGGCGGATATTCAGCGTTCCAACGGCGGTTTTTTTTCGTCATTGTCATTTCATTAAATATTGTTAAAGGAGACGATGATCAGAGTAAACTTTTGTAAAAAGCGTAAACCAATATCGGGTCTGAGTCTTATTTGACCAATGTTTTCGCCGGTTTATTTTAACTTTAAATAGATAATCGTGAGTCGACAATGACTTTACAAACGAGCGTTTTAAACGCTCGGAGAATTGCCTGGTCATTTTTTATGAACAGAGTCTTCGGGAATCTCTGGGTTTGGAAGACAATTAGGTGTCACAGAATCAATGCCAAGTTTTTTGCATGAAGTCGAGTTGTGAATTATGTGCACGGATTATAATAAATAATAAATAAATAAAAAGCCTTTTATTTCTTGCATTAAACAATAATAATCGCATACAGTTACTAATGTTTAAATATTAACTAAAGTAGATTTATAAATAATTAACGATGTATTAATCGATTTTAATTTTTAATATATTGCAAAAAATTGATATATTTATTATAAAGCAACATACAAGAACCCCTTCCGCGAGGGTAAAGGCCTCTTCCAGACTTCTCTACTGATCTCTGTCTTTGGCTTTGATCATCCATCTCTTTCCAATTTGTCGTGTGATGTCATCTTCCCATCGCGCTATTTGTCTCCCTCTTTTCCTATTGCCTGCTGGGCCGGGCCACGCTGTTAGTCGATTCGTCCAGCGGTCGTCAGTCATTCGTGCCACATGTCCTGCCCACCGCCACTTTAGCTTAAGTAATATCCAAGGGCGTCAGTAACTCTTGTTTGTTTCCTGATTGTGGTGTGGGGTATTTTCTTACGTGCACGGGTTACGTGGTCAAAAATACGTTATGATGCTTAAATACTGAGAGCATGAAGTTCTTGTTGCATGTGCTATGGTAACCTAGTGGTTCAAGCGGCGGTCGTAGCATGGGTTCGAATCCCGGCTAGTAGAGACTCACCTTACTCACCACCAGGAACAAATACCTACAGTGTAAGCAGTGTTCGTTCTTTCGAGTTTCTTCTGCACCCTCCTGAGTCACCTGAGTGACATTAGAAGGCTCCGCTTGCGCTGGGCGCTTTAGGAGCTGTGGCCGGTCCAGGGACCGATACCGGTATTTTTAAAAAACCCTGAATTAGCCCAATATTTTGGATTATTTTTTGCTCTTTACGTAGAGCTGAATCATGAATTTAGGTAACAACGTCGTATTATTAGATTGTCCCATTAAAAATGAAATAATGAACCGGTGACCGTAATAATACCGGTATTTTTCTATGGAGAAAATACCGGTATCCGATCCCTGGGCTGGTCGCGTCACCGCTACGGCGAGACTGGCTTCTGGCCCTCATTTGGGAAACAGCGGATGCTGCTGGTGGTGTTACCGTGCGAGCCCTGACCTGGAGGCCCGCTACGGTGTCTGCTGCTTACGTCTCGTGCGCCAGGTGGGTGATTCTCATCGTTAAAGTTAATTGATGTCCTTACCGGTCCGAACTTTAAGTGAAAGTTAAGGAAATCAGAGTTCAATTGAAACTTATTGTTGACTCCAGTTTACTCTATACCTGGATCCCTAACTGTTAAAATAGTTAAAGTCAGAAATAATCACTCACGAGTCGTTAACAATCCGGGTCCGTTAAGGACAAATTAAGGAAATGTTAAATTTTGTAATGAGAATCATCCAGGTGGTGTTATTATCTATTTATACAACCCGTTCGCTTCGCTGCGCTCCCTCGTCACTTATTTACCTCCGCCCCCACCTCACCCGGCGCTGCGCGGGGTGCGGATTCCGAGACGGGAAGAAACGGCCAACACGACGACAA
Organism: Epiblema foenella; assembly: GCA_963556455.1. Lineage (NCBI taxonomy): Eukaryota > Metazoa > Arthropoda > Insecta > Lepidoptera > Tortricidae > Epiblema > Epiblema foenella. Next base: position 25,970,676 of record OY747100.1, read on the forward strand.
CTTGACGACCGCTTTAGCCTAGTTGGTAGTGACCCTGCCTTCGAAGCTGGAGGTCCGGGGTTCGAATCCCGGTCAGGGCATTTATTTGTGTGATAAATAAATAAATATCACAGGACAATCTTACACAAATCGAACTAGCCCCACAGTAAGCTCAAGAAGGCTTGTGTTATGGGTACTAGACGACGATATATTTAATAGATATAAATACTTAAATACATAGAAAACATCCACGACTCAGAAACAAATATTCATGCTCATCACACAAATATTTGCCCTGACCGGGATTCGAACCCAGGACCGTCAGCTTCATAGGCAGGTGCACTACCCAGGCTAAATCGGTCGTCAAACATGATGAACAGAAATATTTGTTCCTGAGTCATGGATGTTTTCTATGTATTTAAGTATATATTTATCTATATAAATGTGTATATCGTCACTTAGTACCCATAGTACAAGCTTTGCTTAGTTTGGGATTAGGTTGATTTGTGTAAGATTGTCCATAAATATAAATTTAAAAATATTGAGAGTGACGTGACATTTATTATTATTATTATTATTAAGAGCCTGAAGTGTCCCACTGCTGGGCAAAGGCCTCCCTCTTTTCTTTCCACGCGTCCCTTTCTTGTGCAGTCTCCCACCACTTCTGATCCGAGACGTCAAGTTCGTCTCTCCATCTCCTCCGAGGTCTGCCGCGACGCCGCGCTCGGTTTTGTGGGACCCACTTGGTGGCGATTTTAGCCCACATGTCTTCCGGCATGCGGCAGACGTGCCCAGCCCAGTCCCATTTAAGTTTGGCGGCGGTGTGAGCTACGTCAGCTATTTGGGTTTTGGAACGCAGTATTGTATTTTTAATGCGATCTGTTAATTTCACGCTCAAAATACTGCGTTCCATGGCTCTCTGGCAAACCTTGAGGGCAGATTTCTGAACCTTTGTCAATGACCAAGTCTGTGCTCCATAGGTAAGGATTGGAAGAATGCACATGTCCATGAGTTTCCGTTTTAAAGATATTGGAAGGGTTCCCTTCATGTACTCCTTCATAGACCAATAGCTCCTCCAGGCGTTTTCAGTGCGCCTAGCAACCTCTTTGTCTTGTCGAGCCTGGAAGGAGACTATTTGGCCCAGATATAAATACTCATGGACATATTGCATTACTCCGCCATCCACCTGTACATGCCTCCGGACACTGTTGGTCATGAGCTTGGTCTTTGACATGTTCATCATTAATCCGACCTCAAGGCTTGCTCTGCTAAGGTCTTGAAGCATGACATTGAGCTCTGTAGCTGACAATGAGAAAAGGACGATGTCATCGGCGAAACGCAGATTGGTCAGTCGCTTCCCACCAATGTCGATCCCCTTATCTATCCACCCCGCCGCCAACCTCCTAAATACCTGTTCAAGAACACTATTAAACAGCTTGGGTGACAGCGGATCGCTTTGCTTGACGCCCTTTTTTATATTAAACGATGGTCCGGGAGACGGCAACTTAACACTAGCGGTGCTTGAGGAATATATATTGCGTATAAGGTGAATATAGGTGGATTCGATGCCATGATCCTGTAGTGCGGTAAATATTGATGAATGGGTAATACTGTCAAAAGCTTTACTGTAGTCAACGAAGGCCAAATAAAGGGGGATGTTATATTCGTTGTATTTTTCAAGAATTTGATTCAGGGTTTGTAAGTGGTCAATAGTGGAAAGCCCAGGTCGAAATCCTGCCTGTTCAGGAGGTTGATTACTGTCTGTCCAATTGGCCCGCAATGCGATTCTCGATTACTTTAATGAAAGCTTTATAAAGATGTGAAACTAGGCTTATAGGTCTGTAATTATTAATGTCGGATTTGTCACCTTTTTTGTGCAATAATATAATGTTGGAATGACAGAAGTTTTCTGGAAATTTGCCTGATTTTAAAATGGAGTTAAAAAGATTTGTGATGTGTGGTAACAGTGAAGACATTTATAAATAATTAAAAAAAATGACTAACGGCGAAGGCCTTCTATGACATAGATGAATATGTAAATTAAATTTGTTGCATGCTTTTGTAATTGCAATTTTTTTTTTAAAATTCACTATGTAATAATTTCAATAATGTACCTAATCTAATTGAAATTTTTATTTTTTATTTAATCGACATAATTAAATTATTGTAACAATCTTCTGACATGTAAAATTTTTGTATATTATATGAATAAATAAATATGAAAATATAACTCGGCCAACAGGTAGTATACTGAATCGTCAGAGTATAAAGCTAACTGCATAAAAGTCTGCACATCCTCGTTTTTATTCAAACTTTAATCCCATTACGAGTCCCGCGTCGAGAATAATTCAAGTTAAAACATACCCCAAATAGATTAAAATTATTTTGATGTATAAATGACGTCCCTCATGGGCCGTTGAAAAAGCGCGGGCAAGTATTTTGCTGTTTATAAGCGCTTTAAAACGTTTTTTTTTGTACCACGTCGGTGGCAAACAAGCATACGACCTGCCTGATGGTAAGCGGTTACCGTAGCCTATGGACGTTTGCAACTCCTGGGGTGTCACATACGAATCGCTAATGTCCTATATCTTTTTACGATTTTGATTAATTTGTATAATTTACTATTTATTGTTATATTTTGATAGTTTTCTATATCCACGAGTGCTACCGCGAACCACAAACGAAGTTTTCCCTCTCTGTCGCACTTGCAAGTTTTCACATAGGTGCGACAGAGAGGGAAAACTTCGTTTGTGGTTCACTTCACACTATGTTTTGTTTTGAATTCTGAATTGTGTGCCAATGCAAATAAATACTTTTTCTTCTTTCTTTCTTTCTTTCTATGGCATACATTTTATGATGTGTCAAATACTAAATTGTATAAGTTATCCACATATTAGTTACCTACAACGAAAACACTATAATAAATAAATAAATAATAAATAAATATTTTTTATTGCACCAACAATCAACATAGAGAGCATATATGACAGATAATCCTTAAGAACTAGGTAACAACAGGCGGTCTTATCGCTAAAGAGCGATCTCTTTCAGACAACCTTTGGGTAGCAGGAGATTACAAATAAAGAAAAATTAACAGCAAGTAGCGCAATTATAAAACAAGAGGAGTGGAATAACATATACATTTTTTTTATGTTATAGGGAGCAAACGAGCAGACGGATCGCCTGATGGTAAGTAATTACCGTCGCCCATAAACACCAGAGGAGTCGCAAGTGCGTTGCCGGCCTTTCAGATGGGAATACGCTCTTTTCTTGAAGGTTTGCAGGTCATATCGGTCCGGAAATTATCTTAAACTAATATAAAGAAAACAATAGAGTAGTCACAAAAAATTATACATAAATATACTATAATATCATAAGTCAACATCCAGGCTGCGCATACGCAGCTAGTTAGAAGCGTCTGGTGTCGCATTTAAATAGAGGTCCTCTTATAAACAAGTAAAAACAAAGGTACTTACAGGTCGTAGAGCTCGACACACACCCAAAATTTATATAATAGAGGTGAAAAATAGGGGACAGCTATTAAAATCTGAAAATTGGTACACTTATCTTAATCTCCAACACTTAGTTTCAAAACCTTACGTAAATCTCTTCCATTTTCAAACATACATTAATCGTTCAAATTAAGGACCACAGACAAAGAACAATAGACCACGGCCTAATAGAGGCGCGTGAAGTATTCAATAATTCAAATTTGGAAACGCCGTTGGTTGCGCAAGAGTGTGGCGCCGTGGAGTTGCTAACCTCGGACGAAAGAATAATATGGATAAGAGACACAACGGCGGAGTAAGATCAATATTTGACCAGCGGGGTAATCACGTAACTTTTGTTCATCCGAACTTGGAATACATAGTAATTTCCTTAACTTGCGTTGATAACGCTCGATTTTTTCTTGATGTGTTAGCTTGCGCTTAGGCATTGCTGCGAATTTCACTACGAAAAAAGGCTATAGTTCTTAAGTCGTAATGGACGCGTGCGTCTGTTGCCGTGCACGAAATATAATGAGGACTGAAGGCAATGGCGCCACCGATCATGGTGGGGAGTGGGGAGAGTGAGTCAAGTTAGATACTTATTTTTTTATATATATCTCTAAAATAAGCGTGCAAATTGTTGCCAGTAGATTAAATAAACTACAATAATGTAAACTGTTAATTATATCGAACAATGAAGCGAGGAAATATTAATAACTGTCAGCTCATACAGATTTACTGGAAAATTTACAGTAAAATCTATCTACCGTTAGTACATAAAAAAGTGGCAAAAATGAAAAAAGTGGCCGTTAGTGGCAAAAATGTTAGCATCAGAACTTTAGCGGCCAAATCTAAAGCTGTGTGTGGAGCTAGGTTAAGTGTAGCGTAGTGTAATTTTATGTTATTTATTTAAATATTTATTTATGTCTCAGTGGGAACTGTCAAGGGGTAAATTCATGTATAGCAACTAAGTACTGGTACTTTTATGTTTCCTTTTGTACATTTACTTCTGTTTGTTTCTCCTAAAATAAAAAAATAAAGTTACGTGATTCGCCTGTTGGTCAAGATATATTTAGAAAGGCCGTCTGATCATCCGACCATCCGTCAGTTGAAAAATGAGGCGTCAGGCCCCTCGGACCACGAGGCCGTGGGCTGTGGTCGCCAACGCCTAACGCTGTCTCTGTAGAAACAAATATAGTAACACTTGACTTTTTCATACGAGTATCCTGGGACACCAAGTTTTCCCTGTAATAAGAACTAGTTAGATCGATTGCCTACCTAACTTAGATAAGAGTTCTGTTTAAGTTCTACCTAGTACAGGACTATTGCAAATCGTCCAATTTCAAGCTAAAAACGGTTTATAGCTTAAATTCTACTCCACAACCACAACAGCCAAAAATAGCTCCATTTATTATCTGAAACTTTAAAAATTATTAATTTAATTTTTTTTTCTCAGGAACTATGGGTTTCCGCAATTTATGATTTGGTGGGGAGACTCCTTATGGTGAGTACAATCTATAAAAAAAATATGAGCCCTGAAATTGATGGCACATAATCTACAGTCGAGCCAAAAATCCTTTTGGAGCAATATATATATATCGATTAATTTAAGGTCCAAATATTTTAAAAATTGCAAAGATTTTAAATTATTTTTTAATTTGTAGTACAAATAATATCAATGAGATTGTACACGAATTAAAAACCTTCATTACGAAGTAAAAATTAAATTGCACTCATTCAGTAATAAACCAGTCCTCCAAAAGCAGAAAACTTGCAGAGTAGTGAAGTAAATTTTACAGAAAGGATCTAGTATATATAGATTTAAAATACAATTAAAACGGCCCCTCCGCCCCACAGTTTCTGTTCTTGTCCCTCATTGCCGTCGTCTGTATTCTATATTTTTGTTATGTATTTTAACAATAAATAATGTTTCATCTGACACATAAAAAAAAACAAATAAAAACAAATGGCACTTGATCAATAAATATTATTATTCCGTCATAGAAAAAATAAATAAGACTCAGATATGTATATATATATTATTTTGTATTAAGCATCGTGTCTAAGTTTTTAGCTTGTACCATCGCGAACAGCGATTGTTGAGCCACTCGCCAATCTTTGCAACTTAGCCGTGTAACGCAAATCGCGACCGACACGTCATCGGGTAACATCGGTCATTTATTACACTGCTAAATTACGGACAATGGCAAGTGGCTCAACAATCCGGTATCGCGACTGTACCTATCTAGTCGTAGTTCTGTTGCCATACCCTCACAGGGGTCATGTTGAGACTGTATATATTTCTATTACAATCACAATGTACACATGAAAAACAATAAATCATTTGAATTAAATCAAATCAAATCAAAATCAAAAATATTTTATTTGCTTTTAACATAATTAAATGCATGCAAATACATTTTAAATCAATCATAAATAATAATAATAGATGAATTTTTAATTAAAATACATTCATTTTAGTTCATAATGTTCGTAGAAAATTACAATAGAAATTACTTAACAATAACACAACAATATAGTTAAAAATAAATAGTGTCAGGTTCAATTAAACAATTGGCATAATATTCCAATATATATTCGACAACCGGTTTAGCCTAGTGGGTAGTGCACCTGCCTGTGAAGCTGACGGTCCTGGGTTCGAATCCCGGTCAGGGCAAATATGTGTGTGATGAGCATGAATATTTGTTTCTGAGTCTTGGATGTTTTCTATGTATTTAAGTATTTATATCTATTAAATATATCGTCGTCTAGTACCCATAACATAAGCCTTCTTGAGCTTACTGTGGGGCTAGTTCGGTTTGTGTAAGATTGTCCTCTAATATTTATTTATTTATTTATTATTTATTTAATATAGTTAAAAATAAATAGTGTCAGGTTCATTTTAAACAATTGGCATAATATTCCAATATATATTGGCAATTGAATTGAAAAGGTCACAAGTTCATGCATATCCATACAAATCCAACGTAACGTGACCATTAAAGCCTTGTAGTTTTGCGTAGGTGTCAAGATTTGGGTCGTTTTACATTTGACGATACTGGTTTACGTAACATGAGTTACTGCTTACAAACAATGTTTTGCATTTTAGGGAAAGTCGAAAGTATGGGAATGACATTCAAGTTTAAAAAAAGATTTGAGTGTTAGTTTAATAAAACAATGTTTGTTAAACTTGCAGAGTACCTACTTAAGTATATTCTCTTTTTACCTGTATAAAACAAGAAAGTTGTTTTAACTCGAATACGGTGTTTGAAAACCTAATTATAAATAATAGACTAATATAATAATAATAATAGAATAATAATAATAATAGATAATAGAATATGATAATAGACTTGTTAAAATGAGCGCGGTCTCGCCAACAAACTGTCTTGTCAGTTTGGCGAGTAAAATTGAAACTGGAAATTTTATGTACCTTTTTGAAAAAAAAATAAAAAAAAAATGTAAAAAAACTTTGTAAATACAGGCTGTAATCCTACAGGGTTTACAGGTGATTATTCATCTTTTTTTTATACAACGCCGGTGGCAAACAAGCGTACTGTCCACCTGATGGTTAGCGGCCACCGCAGCCTATAGACGCCCGCAACTCCACAGGAGTCACGTGCGCGTTGCCGATTTTATAAGATTTGAGGATGCACTGTGTTGACAGCAGAAGGAACACATTTAGGTCCTTCGCTCTTAACACAGTGCATCCTCGGGAGCTCTGGCAACCTTGCTCACCTCCAGGAACATAACACTACATACTTGTATAGTAAATAATGTTGTGTGGCTGTGATATTCTGCAAGGCGGAGGTACTTCCCCAGTTGGGCTTCTCTAAATTCAGTATAAAACAAAGTCGCTTTCTCTGTTCCTATGTCCCTATATCCCTATGTATGCTTAAATCTTTAAAACTACGCAACGGATTTTGATGCGGTTTTTTTAATAGATAGAGTGATTGAAGAGGAAGTTTTATATGTATAATAAGATCTATTAAATGGACTGCACCCGTGCGAAGCTGGGGCGGGTCGCTAGTAAAATATAAAATATGTCAAATACGTTAAATGAATACTAATCGATAGTGCATTAACCGATGAGTAAAACCTATAATAACTTTTTCATAACATAAAATATATCCAAAATATTAAGATTAAAACGTGCGCTTTAGTGTATACGCTCCAGTAATTCAGCTGTTAGGTATAACTCTAAACAAAAATTTGCAATCACGGCCTTATAAATAAATGTATCCTTTATTTATTACAAAAAAATGTTTTATTACTTTATTACAGATTAATCACGTAAACAATTAATCATATATCTCTTACTGTAGACAATTCAAATACATATCTTGGATATTTCTAGTTTTATTTAAAAAAATATATTGATGTAATTTTACTTATTAGCTGTTTCAGATATCACTGAAATCACTACATATTATAAAACAAAGTCGCTTTCTCTGTCCCTATGTCCCTATGTATGCTTAAATCTTTAAAACTACGCAACGGATTTTGATGCGGTTTTTTTTAATAGATAGAGTGATTGAAGAGGAAGTTTATATGTATAATAACATCCGTTAAATAGTGCACCCGTGCGAAGACGGGGCGGGTCGCTAGTATGCGATAACGTACTTTCGATGTCTATTTTTTTTTGGTACCTGTTATTTTACGGAATAATCGCGTAATAATTTACATTTTGCAACCCAAACCGTACAAAAAATGAATTGATGAATTTTATTGTGATTGGTATTCATTTTTGTATGAAATGTATTTGTTTTATCAATACAGAGAGGTAATGCCGCCAAAATAATGGGAACTATGCCACAGGCGCAGCTGTTGGAGGGAGTATTCTTATTAAAAACTAACAATTATGAAAAGAATACTCCCTCCAACAGCTGCGCCTGCGGCATAGTTCCCATTATTCTAGTGGCATTACCTTTGTGTGATAAAACAAATACATTTCATACAAAAATAAAAATGAAACTAACAATTATGAAATTTTGTTAATTAGATTTGTCAATAATTTGGGTTAAGTTTTATTTGTTATTATTTTTTATTGTAATTATATTATGTTTCATCTATGTAATTTATTTAATATTTTGTTCTTTGATTTATTTGTAAATAATCAAATAAATTTCTTTATAAATAATGGGTGCATCTCATTCTTAAACAATCTCGTACCGACCTTAGAGCACAATTTTTTTTTAACATTAGAGTACAATCTTACACAAATCGTACTAGCCCCACAGTAAGCTCAAGAAAGCTTGTGTTATGGGTACTAGACGACGATATATTTAATAGATATAAATACTTAAATACATAGAAAACATCCAAGACTCAGAAACAAATATTCATGCTCATCACACAAATATTTGCACTGACCGGGATTCGAACCCAGGACCGTCAGCTTCACAGGCAGTAGGCTACCCACTAGCCACTAGGCTAAACCGGTCGTCAAAAAATGCTATAAAATGCCTTACCACGTTTCAGCTAGCTGTGTATTTTACAAATCCGTCAGAAATAAGGACACCAAAGTTACACAAACTCAAAGGCAGACCTTGATTTGTAGACCTTTCCTTTATACTAAGGTTTCGTCATTCAGCCCTAAAAGTCAATACTATGACAAAGAACTTGTTGCTTGGAAACTAGACTAGCAAACCAATCTCCAGCAAAGGGTTGCACTTGCCATACGACTTTCATTTAATAAACACATAAAGGTAGGCTTTTAGGGCTCACTTTCCCATGTAAGTTCGATAAAAGCTTGTACCGTAAGCTTTATCTTTAACCTTTCCCGAATTTAACAAAACTTTGTGGAAGTTTCTTTATCGATTCAGCAGCCAATACCTACGTTTTTACGAAGAAGTAGAAATGAATGTTGGGCGCTTTGCTTGTTGGATTCCTCTGAAATGTCTGATAAATAGGCATTAAAAATATCATCATCATCATCATCATCATCATCATATCAGCCGAAAGAGGTCCACCCAGCAGTCACATTACTCTGTTGGCATGTTTCTGAGACTCGTTTGGCTTATTATTTCAAATATCGTAGTTTAAGAAATATTAATTAGATTGATAGGTACATAAACACTTTATTCATTCCCACAATTTACATGGCATATATTAAGAAAAGAAATATGCACCTTAAGGACTAATGATTATTAATCACAGAAAAAATTGAAAATAAATAAACTAAAAGTGATACAATGTGACCCATGTGTTGTGGCAGAGAATGGGCGCTGGCTCAGCATAATGATGCGGCAGGTAGCCACATCGCTGATATTCTGCTAGGACCCTACAAATAATAATTAAAACACGAACAGTGCAACGCAACGCTGCGTGTTTATGTGTGTAAGTGTGTGTGTATGTGCATTTCATCATCATCATCATATCAGCCGAAAGACGTCCACTGCTGGATATAGGCCTCCCCAAAGAATGCCATAATGACCGGTCCCGCGCCACCCGCATCCAGCGGACTCCCGCGACCTTTACCAGGTCATCAGTCCACCTTGGGGCCTACCCATTAAAAATCTATTTATGTTTAATTGTAATACGTAGCTAAATTAATTCAATTATAAAGTAGAAGCTGCCTCTTTGGCATAGGGTTACCAGCCTGTTACAATTTCATATCATATACAAATTGGAATCTAATGGTTTTGAGTTCGCCAATTATTGATTGAAACTTGTATAATTTACACGAGTTATTTATAACAAACGGGACTTAATCGCGTATCTACGTTAGAAATGGTATTTAGTTATATATTTTGTTTGTCGTGTGGCAATTTTTGTTGTCATTTTTGTTTAGTATCAACCTGTGCCTTTTTTTTTGAACCTGACTGTGGCTTTATAGGTCGGGCCCAATAAAGCGATAGGAGTGCGCGGTTGGAGAGTAGCCTGGGGAAATCCAGGGGAAAACCTCCGGCACGACCACGCGTGTGGTTTAGAACATTGGAATACTCTAAGAGTTTGCGCTCCAGTGAAATTGGTTGAGCGGTTTCAACCGAATCTGAGGTGTGAGTGGAATCGAGCTACTGGGAGTTTTGTCGTTCATTAAACCTAGCCTAGCTGAGAAGAGTCCAGCAAGAAACTCAGCTAGGCCCGACCTGGGTCGGACTGACTGTGCCTTTACTATGAGTTTACATGACCATACTCGCTAGCGACTGCGTAAAAATTTGTATAGACAAAATTACAACACCTCCGGCGGTTACGCAATAGAACTAAGAATCGGCATACTAAATGTTTTACGCTGTCGCTAGCGAGTACGGTCATGCAAACTCATGATAGAGGCACAGGGGTCAGTGAAGTGAGTGGGCAACTTGACTATTAGAAAGTTTTCAAGCCACCCGAAGGCCTCTTTCTTGGCTTAACGACTGCTATCATATACAGCAGCAGGGATCAACGCCTTAACGTGCATTCCAAAGCGCAAGAGCGCTCAGTTAATAATAACCACTAAAAGCAGTCACCCATCCAAGAATTGCCCATGTTGCTTAACCTCATATACCGCACGCGGCACGCGGGCGCCGCTGGTCCACGAGCGCTCCAATCTATTTAATTATAATCGTGTTTGACGTTTCTAAGCTACTTCTATATTGTACTGGAATGACACTTAAATGACAAATGTTATTGTGCCCAGACTATTTTAATAGCATTAAAAACCCTTTTTGAAGCTCGAGTGAATAGGCATTTTCTGGGTGATCTCATCTTCAGCCAGTCTTTAACCTAAGAGCAAACCCATTAAAAAAGGCGACTTTTTTTCTTTACTTGATGCCAGAAAAGCACATCCAGCCAGCAAAAATCTTGGTACCCAAATTGCGGTACCAACTTTTCTGAACTCCAATTAATTATCGCGGATAATGAGCCGATACCAAGTCGGGACGTGAGCGCGATTCCTCATTCTTGCCACTTTTCATACCGAAGGGGAATTGATCAAAAAGTTTTGGCAAAGTGTGCTCTTTGGTAAAGTTACCTACGTACCTATAGGGGTTATGGCAGGTACGTTCCTCTTGCCACTTCGAATGAGAAATTCATACACTGCTCAGCTGATCACATACGGCCATCCGGCTACTTCCAAAAATATCACATTTAGGTGCTGATGCGCTGATGGTGCGAGAAGCGCGTTGATGACGTAATTTTAAGCAAGTAATCAATACAATAACAATAAATTTGTCAAACTATACTATATATATTTATCGTATGGCAATTTTGTTGCAACGTTTAGCACCACCCAGGGGCCACGTGTAGGGTAATGGTGGGTACTCCCTACGGACGTGGTGCAACTTCAACCCCTATAAGTAAAATTTACCGCCTTACTATACTGTAATCCACGGTAGTGACATCCATGGATGTGACAGTGCGCACGAAAATGAGAATGGTCTAGTTGTCACTATCCGGCGGTGTCAGCCGAGTCTGGGTGAATTGCATGGGCACCTTGAGTGGTCCATATTATATTTTTTTATTTATAGGAGACTTACGAGTATTATAAAATTCATAACTGTTGTCGGTTTTTTTATTATCAAGTATCGTGTTAAAGATTTTTTTAATCTTATGTTTGACATAACACACGTTTGGAGGAATTAATCGGATCGTGCCTTGGTTTGCTGCGAAATAAAAACAATATACATCAACTTGACAGCTGACAGATGTCGAATGTGGCAGTTACGTCAGTAATGGTCATAGATGTAACTACCATTTGACATTTGTTTATAGATGTAACTGCCACATTTGGCGTCTGTCAGCTGTCAAGTTGATGTTTATTGTTTTATGTTTCGCAGCAAACCAAGGCACGATCCTATTATTTCCTCCAAACGTGTGTTATGTCAAAGATAAAATTCAAAAAATATTTATTGAAAACAAAATACTTAATAAAGAACCAACAACAGTTTTGAAGTCTATAATAAGTCTATTATCAATAAAAATATAGTAGGGACCATTCCAAAAAAACTTAAGGTTCCCAATTCACCCGGATACGGCTGACAATGCCGCGCAGTGACAACTAGGCCATTCTCATTTTCGTGCACAATGTCACATCCGTGGATGTCACTGGGTTAATAAACTTGTTCTTGTTGTTATTCTGTCCCGTCAGCGAGGAGACAACAGTAACCGAGTTACTTAGAAAAATGTTTGTAATATGGACTTCAAGCATGCTGAACAGATGACCCACGTCCTAATGGATATATGCTCATCGCTAAAACTCATGTTTGGTAGACTTAAACCCTATAAAATCACAGTGTTAAAGAGTGACTCCGGAGATGTAACCATGGTAACGAGCAACACAGAATAGTTGATCCACCCCACTACCGTGGATGAGTATAGTTCAATGATGAGTTTATTGTTATTGTATTGATTACTTGCTTAAAATTACGGCATTAATACGCTGCTCGCACCAGCACCAGTGATATTTTGGGAAGTAGCTGGATGGCCGTATGTGATGAGTACATTCAGTTCTGCGAGGCGATGGATAAACGGAAATTATCTGTTTATTATTAGCCTTAGGTGGTAGTTCTTGTTTTGTTTGAAAACATTTTCTGACGCTGTTATTTATTTTGTGCCTGTTAGTATTCACTTGTTAAACTATTGATGTATAAATCCCACAGTGCCTTGGATTTGTTTTTCTGTAATGCTGTGTTTTTTGTATAAAATAAATAATTACATTTGAGTAGGAATCAAATTGGGTATTTGACACGTGTTAAAATTTATACGATAGCGTAATTATATAGATAGAAAACCATCAAATTATCACAATAAATAGTGAATTAGACAAATTTTAGAGACTGAAGATTGGCAGTTTTTTTACAATACAATACAATACAAATACTCTTTATTGCACACCTCAATCAAAGGATACAGTACAGGTACAGGTACAGGTTTTTTTGTTTTATATATCACTTAATTTAAAGTTACCAAATAGAATTCTCATGTTTCAACAAAGAATAAATTTTAGGGCAAATATGTCCTTTAAACGCAATATTTCATGAAGAAAATGGCTAATTACTCGTTTTTCTATACATCGGGATTCAGACACACACACACACACACACGCAATCACATTAATCACAAAGCTCTTTCAAGTGAATTACCTCTTGATATTAATTTGTCTTGTTTACAATTATAACAAAACAAATGTCATACTGTCAATTTTAGTTTTTAATTCGTTTCTTAATGTATTATTGTTATCATTGTGTGCCTTTACAGGGCATCATGGCCTGACTATTATTTACTTTGTAACGTCTTTATTTAAATCTAAATTGCGTAGATCTCGTTATCGGATCCTGCAATTATATCGTCGGTACAACCACTCACTAAGTAACGAATACCTACTTAAAATAAAGCTGTGTCTCAGCATCGTTTCAGTACTAAGATACGAGGTTTCAAAGAGTAGTGACAGATTTGATAGTGAGTTGTGATTGTCAACCGACGATATCGTATCGTGCAATTTGAACATGCTCTTACCCGCCCAGGTTAAGTAGGATGTTTATGGTAAGCAGGTCAGGCATTTGAACTAATTTCTCAATTTAGCTGCATAGGTTTTTCCGTCTTTTGTGCGGTTGTAAATTTCCTCCTTTAAGTCTAAAATTGTGATCGGTTTTGTCACTGAAAGTCACTAAATTATTTTTGAGTGACAAAATATTCTATAAAATCGTACCCGAACTCCAAATGTTACTAGATTCAGATTCAAATTCATTTATTTTATAGATGTAAATTACAGTCAAAAGTATACGAATTCACATCATGATTGTCAATTAAGATATAAATAATAATAATGGAATAGGATTTAAACATATACATCGAATAAGTATCGTCATAACATAATTGGACACACAGAAAATATAAATAAAATACAAATGGAATTTAAGACAACAATATGGTGGCA